>JAQPPZ010002937.1:0-5000000 GCA_028583015.1 Wollemia nobilis | reverse complement strand
TCTTGTCTTAAGCACCAAAGAAAAAGGGATAAAGTTGACAAGGGCAAAAATTTAATAACCATATAGGCAGTGTTGCCTAGTGGTAAGTGGTCGAAGGCTAAGTTTTTTGGATGTGGAGTGACCCACGATCGATTCGTGACAAAAATATTTTTGGTTGTTTGTGTTTGAAGCATAGAAGGAAGCGATGCATGATTTTTGCATAAGTGCATAAAGGTAGGAATATAGAGCACATGGTGCTCTTTACTCCCTAAGCGAGATCCTAGCTCATGCGGTGGTTGGAGCTCCGGCTAGGGTGCTGGTAGAGGTGGTGTCGTGAGTTTGAGTCCCACCAAGGAAAAGGTAATAAAATTTTGAATATATTTTATGATGCCTAAGGTTTGACATGAGGTCCTAGGGAGTTAAACAAGTTAGATAAAAGATATCTTAATTAATCATCATTTTGGTTAATTGGAGGAATAAGGAGTTAGCTTTATTTTTTAAAATAAAGTATTTATGACATATTTGTTTATTGAAGATTAAAAGTGTTGGTTAAATTTTGAGAGGACTTTTTGCCATTGAGTTATTATAAAAAGGAGATTGTATTGACATTATTCTTGGTGTTGGATATTATTTTAATTGGGATATTATAAGGTGTATTTGGTCAAATATTTTTGTATATATTGATGGATGCTTTCTTTAATATGGAGTGAAAAGGTGTATGTATGTTTTGACATTTGCATTGTACCATTGAGAGAGTTTATCATATTATAACTTCTTTGAGCTTTGCAAAGAAGTATTTGTGGTTATGACAAATTTTTGAGGTTCCTTCATCTTCAATAAAAAGGTATGGACACATTCTTCCTTAGTTGAGTTGATTGGTTGCTTTTATGGAAAACAATTTTGGAGTGAAAAGGATTTAATTTTATTTCCTTATTAAGTGTATTGAGTTAATGCTTCAAGGTTTTATGGAATAAAGAGTTTTTATTAAAACCTTGGTTGATAAGCATTGTTGTTGAAGTCATTGGTTGAGTGAAGAACATGAAATAGGGTTTGAAAAGAACATGAGTATCATTATTATGTGAATTTTTTTATAAGCATTGTTGTTGAAGCCATTGGTTGAGTGAAGAACTTGAACTAAGGTTTGAAATAACATGAGTATCATTGTTATGTGAGAATGGTTGATAAGCATTGTTGAAACATTTTGAGTGAAGGTTTATATGCTTTTAACTAGGGTTTGTTAGCAAGGATTGTTTCATTGAGTGATTGGTTGAGTAGATTTGGTTGAGCCTAGTCAATTGGATGTGTGAATTGATTGTTCAAGTTCTATAAAACAAACTATTCTATATTATGAATTGATTTGAGAAAGTGATTGAGCATTGAGGTGAATGTGAAGCATATTGAGTCTCTAAAAATTCTCTGTATGTTTCTAAAAGAGTGATTGAAAGTGATTAAGCAATATAAAGAGTATAGATCATATTGAGTCTCTAAAAATTATCTTTATGTTTCTACGATATTGGACAAGTTCTAGTGTGGACTTGTTGAGCATATTTGAGGTAAGTCCTTGAGAAGACTTGTGGACAGATTTGGGTAAGATTTTGTGGAAGCTTACAATACATATTGAGAGAAGATTTGGATAATTTATTGTGAGGACTTATTGAGTAGATTGGACAAGTTCTAGAGAGGACTTGAGGACAAATTGGTGTGAGATTTTTTGGAAGCTTGCAAGGCAAAATTGAGATAAGTATTTGAGAAGACTTGAGAGTAGAGTTGATTGATTTGTTCAAACATTGAGTTAATATTTGGGGCAGATCTAGCATAGTTGATTTGAGATTGATTCAAGCTTTGAGTTAAGGCTTGAGTATAGATATTGAGTATATATTTGTGCTAGACCAAAGGACTGTGTTTAGTACAAATTTGAGGATAGAGTTTGATGCAATTTTGAAGATAGGTTTACGCCATCCCAAAGATAAATATTGAGGATAGATTTTTGCTAGACCAAAGGACTGTGTTTAGTATAGATTTAAGATAGAGATTTGTAGGTGATAGATTTGACGATAGATAACTCTAGCCAGAGTAGGAGGATAGGTGTCTTCTATGGATAGAGTTCCATTTTCTAAGGGTAGTGGAGGCAGAGGTCTTCTAGAGGATCCCCAACCAAAGTAAAGTTAGGAGATTGGTGTCTCCTATGGATAGAGATCCATGAACTTTGATTACGAGATTGGTGTCTCCTTTGGATAGAGATCCATAAAAATTGTAGTAGAGAAAGAATTCCCAAGAGATTTATTGAGAAAATTTTAGTGAAATATTTTCTCCATGGAGTAGCCCACATTTGGTGAACCACGTAAATTTTTGTGTCTCTATTGTGTGTGGTTATTTATGCATTGCTTTGATTACTGCTATTTATATTTCTATTTATAAATTGTATAATATTGATTGGGAAATAAAAGTAAAAGGTGATCTTATATTGTTCACCCCCCTCTCAGTATAAGCTTGTGTTCTTCAATTGGTATTAGAGCAGATTCCTTCATAAGAGTTTAATAGATTGAATAAAAAGCTTACAAGAATACAATGGATTCTAAGAATGGGTCATCAAATAATTTAGCACCAATATTTGATGGGAGTGACTACATATATTGGAGTATGAGAATGAAGATTTACCTGATGGCACTTGGTAATGAGATTTGGGAAGCAGTTGAAAATGGATACGACCCCTCAGTTGATCCACCTACATATAAGGAAGGTAAGCTTCTACATAATTACAATTCTAAATCAATGAATGCAATTTTGAGAGGTTTGCATAGAACATAGTCCATAAAAGTTATGCAGTATCAAGATGCAAAAGGAATGTGGGATAAATTGCAAAGTATATATGAAGGAGATAAAGGTGTCAAGAAAGCAAAAATATGAAATCTCAAAGGACAATTTAAAGAGTTAAGAATAAAGAATGAGGAAAATATTAGTACTTATCTACTTTGAGTCAATTGGGTTGTTAATGCTATGCAAGGACTTGGACTTAAGGTTGAAGAATCGGATGTTTGTGATAAGGTCTTAAGATCTCTTCCAAAAATATTTAGTGAAAATATTTTGTAGCGATCCCGAGGAGCGACGCACCATCCACTACTCTATTTGCGATTATTATTTGATTTACTTATACTTAATCATACATTAAATGAAATATGTGAAAGAAAATACAACCAAAATATGAAAAAGTGAATAAATGATGCTCTTTATTGCTTTTTCCAAAGTTCAGTTACATATTGATCCCTCTAAGGGATATCCTTCATTTGATATATATTTTACAAAGTAGGGTAGTAGATTTATAATATCCTTGTGCAAGGGGTGGTGCACTTTTGCAAGCTTCTTGGTGATGCACACGGAATTGTATGAGGGCTTACAGATGCCTCCTTCTCTAGGTCTGGTTCCTGGAGGGATCCTATTGCTTTTCTATGTTAACAACTTGTCTAGTGAACCTATAGTCCTGTAAGCATGAAAACAACAAAAAACACTCAGCTATCTAGGATTGCCTTCTCGGATGAGGTTGTTAGAAAATACCATAATGATAATAGTAATATGCTCAATGACAATAGAAACTAATGATATGAATACCAATAAATGTGATAAACCAGATCCATGTTAATGGTATAAAAACATGTGACAAGCTAAATAAAAGAAACTAATTGTAAGAACCCTAGACTAAGCCTACGGGCCACTGTCCGAGACAACAAACGCTAAGATGAAAACTATCTTTATTGCTCCAATGCTATGGATCTAGGACTATTTCTAAAGTTGAAATGATTGTCGTTTATGCTCGATGGGTTGAATATCCTATAGATGATAACCTATCAATTTTCCAACACTTTGTTGCTCCTAAAAGGCACTCCAATTTGCTTTCTGATCTGACAGGGCTTTTCTACAAGAAAAGTTCTCCAAGTCTCCAAAATCTCTCCTCGACCGTATCTCTACGAAAGGTCTCAAAAATATCTCTTAAAAATTCCCCCTTGGTGCTCTTAGGCTTGCACCTTATAATGTATTTGAAGCCCTAGGTCAATGTCCAAATCCTAGGACTAAATTCTGCATGCACACTGGATGTTAGCATGAGAATTTTTGTCTTTTTCTACGTTTGAAGGTAAATTAAACTTATGTCTAAACCTAGACTTGAGTCTCTCATGTAGACTGGTTGTGATGAGGAATGCAAATTTATTCCCACTTGACTTTATTTCATGCAAACTGCCACTTTCACCTGATATTAGGCTAGTTTGACGATAAGTTGTTATTTAGGACTTAGCCACTATCATCTACAGTAGCTAGGGTTGGCTGCTCTGAACTTCAGCAAATAGAATCCAACCACTCTGGTTCATAGTGGCTAAGATTGGATGGGCTAATACTATCCCAAATGAGTGGTGAAAACCACTTTTGGCACTTGGAAGGTCCCAAGTTTTAGTCACATGGTCTATGAATTCCCACATGAGTAGTTCTCCTAAACATGACATGTTTTAGGTGTCTACAAATGCCCCTTTTTGTGATGCACTATGTGGGAAAAATACAATGTGGAGCAAAAACATAGACTGTTATGGGTGTGTAATGATCATTGGTTTGATCAATGCTAGATGGCCCAGTCACGCAAAATGGTGTGCACCCTTAAATAATTGCTTCAACTTTATTGAAGGCTTAATTCTGTAAGAAGCTTGCACATGTTCACTTGCACTCATTCCTCAAATGCAATCGAGTAGCTTATATCACTACAATATAATCGACCATAGAAGAGCTACAAATTGACATGTTATGTTTTACTTATAATGTCAGCAAATGGGGAAGTTTTGTGATAGTTACTTGCAATTATTTGTAGGAAGAATGTAATTTTGACATGATTGAGTGATCTTTGGTTGACTTTGATTATGATTTTTTGAAGATATGAACTACCTCCTCACACAATGAAACGATGAGGGAAGGTCAATTAATGAAGCAAAAAATTGCTTGACCAATATGACTAGTTTTGCTTCTTTCTAGTGTTTGTTATTTTAATCGGCAATTCCCCATCCAAGTGTGACTTCACTATTTATGATGACAATTCATCCCTATCCCAGGGAGCGATCTGCCCATAAATAGACTTCTTAGAGAGTTAGGATAAGTGATTCTATTTAGGCTTGTGTTGAATAACTTAGCTCAGTGTTATAATGCCATAAAGGAATTAAGATGATTATATCACACCTATGGAGCAGTTCGACCATCTTGGTCTTCTTCGAGATTGAGGGGGCACATCATAATTCCAAAATGAATGATTTGACCCAAGTAGCCCTATGATAACTCACTCATATCACCATATTGCATGGAGTGCAAATCATTGCAACCATCGAGTTGATAAAGTAAGTGGATGGATATAAGGCTAACTTGAGATTTTATTTTTATGTGATTTTTTTTGTTATTTTGATCATCATGATGATTATGAACCATCAAATGTGCTTATTTGATTTTTTTGTTGTTCCTCCTTGAAGGAGTTTTTATGTTTTCTCCTGTGTTGTTGGCCATTGTTAGATCTAGCGACCCCCAAATTCCTGTTTGTGGCTGCTCTCAACCTCAGTGGCCAAGACATTTGGGCTGATGATGACAGCAATGGCTGAGGCATAACTTGGAAAATATAAAAGTAGCCTAGGGTTTTGAATTTTCACTTTTCCTAGTTGGAAATTTTATTTTTTGAGCTCTGGAATGAAAGTGACTTCTTGTGACTTTGGAGAGTTTATCTATGAGGACCATGGCTGCACAAGGTGAGGCATCTATGAGTGGAGGAGCCGAAGCTTCTTGGGTACTCTTCAAAACCCTAACCTTGCTCATTTTTTAGTAAAAATGAACCACACTAAGTAATCAGTGAATGAACCTCATTAAACTTACTAGCAATGAACCAAACCTATAGATAGGCTTAGTTTAGGATTTATTTTGGTGGGCTTACCCCTTTTTGTTGTTTTTGCAATTTTTTTGAAGTTTTTTACCTAGGGCATATGTGGTTGTCACGTCACCCATCAGCCGCTGCTGCATAGAGTGGCCACTTTGCCCATGGCTTGGCTATTGTCGATGATAGTGGCTGATTCAAACCTCAACAATTAAAACTATGACTGTTGGGGTTTGGTCGCTACCAGCCTTAGTGGCCAATTTTTGGTCACTATAGACAAAAGCGACCAAGAAACATTAGGAAATTTTTTATTTTTTTGTATTTTGAGATGATTAATTGATTTTTTTGAATTTTTGAGTTGCTTTTTTTAAATTTAATGCATGATTAGGTGCATTTATTCCTCTTTCACTTAGACTTAGGATAGCCTATCATTATTTACACCTTTTTTATTTTTTAGCATGATTTATGCCATAGATGCATTGTAGTTATACCTTGATTTTTGTTCTTAGATTCATTATGCTCGATATCAAGACTAGAAGCTCTTAAATGACCTCCTACCACGTAATGATGATGTGGTTTGGGCATGGTTTAGTGCCCACAGATTACAGTATGCGACTAGGCTACTATAAATTATGTTAGATCAGGCCTACTGATGCGTAGTCGTTATACCATCATTAATTCTCAATGTGTTTGTCAATCCAGGGCTGTGTACAAGGCTATCTACGGAAGAAGAGGCAAAACAACTATAACTTAGGTCAATCTAGAGCAACAGGTTTTATTGGTGAAACCGGTTGTGTGGGGGGTTTTAGGACATTCCTATCTCTAAATTGCATGAATTAAACCTTAATCTAAGTTGCAGAATTGGAAACTAATCATTAACTACAGAAATGAAGTCCTGATTTACAATTGCAGAATAAGACCTAATTATGTTGCAGAAATAACAGTTGTAGAATTGAAAGTCTGATCCTAATTGCAGAAAGGAAATCTAATTACTTTTGCAGCAATGAAAGTCTAATTCTAACATGGAAATGAAAACTGTCAAGGCTCTGTAACAGAAGGTTGTCAATCTTCTATGCAGGGTTTGACAACAAAACATAAAATGCAAGAAATTGCTGAAAACAACAAATTCTGGAAATAACAGTCTGAAATAAAATGGAAGCTTTGCTGAAAGTAGAGATTACAACTAAAACATTAAGCACAAGTTTAATCTAAACATAAATAAACTAAGATCACAAATATTGTCAGTTGTTTACAAGCAATTGAAATAACAAGTTCTACAACTCATTCTGCTGCAGCAAAATCAGAATAAAAACCTGCTTATTAGTCCTCCTCCTAGGTCTGGAAGTGGCCAGCCTCCTTGTCCAGAAGAAGGTATGAGTCTCTCTCTCTCTAGATCTTAATCACACTCATTTACAAGCAATATGAAATAGAACTGGTGCACTTTATTGATTAAAGAACATGATTACAATAATTCTGCTGAAAAACTGTTACAAGACTGTAACAGTCAATTTCTACCTATTTTCTGCTTCTTCCTAGCTTCCTTACTTTCTACTTCCTGCTGCTACTACTACTAGGCTCAACCTGAATGGGAGCAATATTTATAGATGTCCTATGATCTAATTACAAACTGTGAATATCTCAAAAGATCTAATCCTACAATGCTGCAACAAATTCTGGTTTTATCCTAGAAGAAGATTAAAACTTGATCTTTCCCTTAATGATGGCTTTGGTCGGCAATGACGGCAAAGACAGATGGAAGATCTTTTCCTTTACCTTTTCCAACCTTTATTTCCCTTTTTTGGCTTCAAAAATCGGTCAACAAGTCAAAAAGCACATTCTGTTTTCATTCCGAAGATAAGTGGCTTCATTCCGAAGACAATGCAATTCTCATTTCGAAGATCGCTCATTCCGAAGATACTGCATTCTTCATTCTGAAGATCGCTCATTCCGAAGATACTGCATTCTTCATTCCGAAGATCCGCTCATTTCGAAGACACTGCATTCTTCATTTCGAAGATCTGCTCATTTCGAAGATATCTGTTCATTTCGAAGATACTTCGAAATGAACAAATGTGTGCTTTTCCAGTGATTTCTTCTGCATCTCTCAGGTGGGTTATCTCTTAAGATCAAATTCCAATGGTCTTCATCTCTTTCCACATGTGAATTCCATGCCTTGCTATTTATGGACAGTCGGCTGGAATTTACATGGGAAAGACCAGTTTTTGCTGCACAGCAACAGTTTGCTTGCATTGTTGCCAGATTTAGGTGAAATAAATGCTTGAGACAAATCAAAACATGATTAGTGAAATGCTGCTATTATTCTAAGCATATCCCATTTTAGCAAGTCATAGCAAAAAGAACACAAAACTATGCAAAAAGTTGTAAAAATCAGCATATAATATTCCAAATACATTGATCATGCAAAATGGTTAATATACAACATATTGAATCAACTTAACTAACATATCAGATAAAACATAAGAGTTTATAGGCAATTTTAGTGTTCAAAACATGTTATGATTGAGGCATTTCCAGGCCTCATCATTTTCCCCCCAACTTATATTAATGCATGCCCTCATGCATTCTGTTGGGCTATGGAATCACATATGTCCATGTTTAGATTCCATGACCTGTAGAATAATTTCTTGCCTATATAATACCCCCTATTTTCCTGAATGTTCCTGAGCCAGTCTTCAAACTGTTCATCAGGTTGGGCATCTTCCTCAAAGTAGAATGGAACTGGAGTAATGATGGTTGGAGGCCTAAACCTAAGACCTATCCAGTTATGTTGCATGATTTCAATCAGCTGGATTACACCTTCTGCTCTTCTTCTGGACCATTCTAAGTTGATGGGGGAGATGGGTTCTCTTTTTCGCAAAGACATGGGAAGTTCATCCCATCTGTTTATGCACACTGACAATGCTGGGAAAAAATTGTGATCACAGAAATTGTTGAACCTGGCCACACAGTCCCTTAAGTTGTTCAAGTACATCCTCTTTACATCATCCCTGTTCATCATTGAGAAGTGTTGTCTGGTGATAACTGGGTGGTTTGGCTGGATTGCTCTGACTAACAGTTCAGCCTTTGTTTCAAGCTCTTTATTCTGCTTTTTCTCTTGATCCCAGTAAAGCTGATTCTGCAAAGTAGACATAAATGCTCTCAGCTGAACATCTCCAATGTAGATTTGAGGATGAAATTCTACTTCCTCTGGAATGAAGAAACTATGTAAAAATAGTTCACACAGGAGATTTTTCTGCTCAAAAGGGCTGTCAAAGTATGCTTCCAAAAAATCTGTAGTGGTGTCCAATTTATATGGGAGGTTTGAACTAATCCTCATGACCTGCCATCTGAGGTATTTTTCCTTCAAAATAAGGCTGTAAAATCTGGCTGGTCGTCTAAATTGCACTAAAAATTCAGCAATTTGACATAAGTCAGACACCTTTCCTTTCAATGCCTGAATTTCTGTTTCCTTGGCTTCTAGCTGTTTTGCTTCCAATTTGAACTTTTCAGTTTTAGTGGCAAGCTGCTCATATCTAATCATCCAGCTAGCTATGTCTGCATTGTACTGCTCTAGAGACACAATATTAGGTGGTCTGACTACAGGTGGAATCCTAGGTAGCAGATCAACTTGAACTCCTTTTTCTGCCACTTCTACTAGTTGATCATCTATCAATAATTCTACCTGTACCTCCTTATTTGCTATTTCTATGGGGTTGTCATCAGATAGTAATTCTACTTGTACCCCCTTATCTGTTGTTTCTACTGAAAGTGTAATAGTTTGAAATGCAAGGACCTCAATAGGAGTACTTACTTGAACATTTTCTTGCTGTTGGGACTGTTCTTGTGTTGGTGGCTCATCTTCAACATCCTCTGCTATGCTCTTTACCATTTCTGAAGCATCTTCAGAACAAGAAAGCAATGCTTCAGAATGAGATGGTGTTGCTTCAGAATGAACAGGCACTTCTTCAGAATGAAGGGGTGCTGCTTTAGAATGAACGCCCATGTCTGTCTCAATAGAGTCATCTGCCTTTGATAGACCCAAAAGCAATTGAGCTAAATTATCTTCATCAAAGGATACAGTTGGCTATTTTTCAGACTGTGACAACATTTTTCTCAATTCTGCCACTTCTTGCTGAAGCTCTGCAATTTTTCTTTCCTGTATCTCAATGATGCTTTCTTTCTCCTCAATCCACTTGGTTTGTGTTCTGACAACACTTCTTGCTGCCCTCAGCTACTCTGTGATGTCTTCCACTTCTGTTTCTACCTCAGAATCTGATGCAGACAGATCAGCTGCAGTTGGCTGCTCAACCAATATCTCTTCTTCTGCAACCATTTGCTCTTGTTCAACAGGTTCTATGAAACTGCTTATAATTGTATCCACCATATCTGTAGCCTGTTGAACTGTAGCCTCCTCCAAATTATCCTGCTCAGTTTTTGCCTCAGCTATCTGTTCAGGGAATTCTAGAAAATTTTCAGAGGCTGGTTGTATTTCTGTGACATCTGGGCTGCTTTGTCCTTCTTCTTCCTCCATAACCTGTTCTGTTGTTTCTTTCAAATGGATTCTAGTGGACCTCCTAGTTCCAGATGCAAACTTCTTCTTTTTGCTCTATTTTTTGGTGTCAGCAGGGGTTGTGGGGACAGTTTCAGATGCCTCTATTTCCCTTATTATTTCTTGTTCTGTTAAATCAGTAGTCACTCCAAAAAAATGAACCTTCTTTTGTTTTTCTGTTGCTCAGTTCCAGATCCTCTTTTTCTTTGTTTCTTGGTTCATGAAGTTGAGGGTTCAGGAGCAAGGTTTTCTGTTGCTGCTACTGGGTGTGGTTCTATTTCTGTAACAGCTTCTGTAGCACCTTCTACAGTTTCCTCTGTAGCATCTTCTACAACATTTTTTGCAGTAGCTGTTTCTTCTTCTGCAGCAACATCAGCAGTATCTGGTTCTTCTTCTTCCTCATCTTCATCCCTAAAAATGACATCATTTAGGGTAGAGTAAAACCTATCAAAACTCCTAGGGTTTCCTCTAAAATGGTGTTGGCAAACTAGTTTGATGAGGCCATGGTGGCGAAGGCTTCCTTTGCCCTCCTGATATCTCTTTGCCATGTTTTTTAATTCTTGATACAGATACAGGGGAAGGTTTACCCTAACTTCTGGTTGCTGCTCACCATGTCTGAGATGGTTTAAAATTCGTAGATGATGCCCTGATAACAACACATACTGCCCTTCACAGGTTAGGAATTTTATTACCTAGGTGGCTACTTCATCCCAGGGTTCCTGTAGGCTGGCCCTTTTTAACCCTTTGCATGTGTTGTTATGGGTTAAGTACTCTGGCTCTCTATCATTTTCTTCTACAAACTGATTAACTACATTTGCCAATGTATTCTTGCCAGATCTAGAAATTGAAATCCCTTCTAATGGCAGCTCAATAATCTGACTTAAAATTTTAGGGGTTACCTCAATAGTCATGTCGTTAACATGTGCTCGGTTGTTTCTGAATGTATGGGCGAACATGCCAACCAAATCTTCAGAAGACCCATTAAACTTATCCAAAAATGGCATAAACCCTCCATCTTCAAAAATCTGTAGGACTACCAGATTTTCTCTGAGGTAGGTGGTATCTGCTGGTTCCGTTCTGATATTTCACCCCATATTTTTTGTTTAAAAAAATGTTCACTGCTGCTGCTATTCCTCTGCTGGATCTCTGGTTTTTATGTTGCAGATTTGCAGGGTTTAGCTCTAAGTCTTCGCTTGCCCTATTTCTCGTCTGCTTCTTCGGAATGAACCGTAACCTGAGCACTGTACTTCGCAAACACGTCTTCGAAAAGAAAGGTGGCACGCATTTCTACTGTTGCACCGAACACCTATCCGTCAATGATTGCGTGGACGTCCTTGCCATCAGATCCACCTCATTTGGTTTTAATTTTTTTGTTTAGTCCGTAGATTCTCACGTGCAAAATAAACCATGTCTTCCTTGATTCTAGTACCATGCAAAATAAACCATATCCTTGCTGACACGTGTCCCTTTTTATCGTATGCAGCTAAAAGAATTTGATTTTTTTCGTACCTTGTCTTCTTGGATGCCACGTGGAAATGCTCTTTCCGAAGATTATAACTTATTGCGCAAACAAAACTTCATTCCGAAGATTATGACTTCATTTCGAAGACGAGTCTTCATTCCGAAGACAAATCCTCATTCCGAAGATTATAACTTCATTCCGAAGACAGGTCTTCATTCCGAAGACAAATCCTCTTTGTAAATTTAAATCTTCATTCCGAAGATTAATCCTCATTCCGAAGATCAATCCTCATTCCGAAGATCAGGCTGTATTGCGAAGGTAAATCGTCATTCCGAAGACAGATCTTCATTCCGAAGATAGATCCTCATTCTGAAGACAGATCTTCATTTCGAAGACAGAACTTCATTCCAAAGATGATGCAGCAAGTCGTCATTCCGAAGACAAAGTTTCGTTCCGAAGACAAATTGTCATTCCGAAGACAAAGCTTCTTTCTGAAGACAAAGTGCAACATTCATTCTGCTGTCATTCCGAAGACAATTTCAATCCGAAGATAATACAGCAGGCACTGTGTTTGACATTCTTGTTCCGAAGATTAGGCAGAAATCAATATTTTCATTTTCAAAACATGTTTTAAGTATGCCAACTCTTATGAATACCTTTTATGCTAATGGTTAATCGTCATATACTATATACCAATCATTTTACAATGAAGAAATGTAAGAAATATATACCTGATAAAAATAGTTAATGCCAGTTTTGAAGAATGACTGCCTTTGTTGATGTTCTACTGAGATTTTCTGCAACATTTCAAAACAAGTGCACTTGGTGAATTTGTACAATGATGGTTCAGAAATTTCTCAAGGTTATGCATGCCAAAAAACTGGTTTTCATGCATACCAACCCAGTAGTGCCTTAAGAAAAGGTTTTCACTGCTGAGTTATTCATTTTTCTCTCTTCTTTTTTCTTGATTTTCCCCTTTTTTTTTTTACCTCTCCTTTTCTCTCTCTTTTTTTTTTTGATCCTGACTATGCCCATGAAGGAATTTCATGATTTCCCCTGAAACCATGCCCATGAAGGAATTCATACTCAAAATTTATTCATCTTTTTGTTTTCTATTTTTTTTTTATTTTTTTGTATTTTTTGCTTTTTCTTGAAATCCATGATCATGCTGATTGTTTTGAAGTGGAAGAGGGAATCTCTTCCACCTGTTGTGTATCCAAACTATCAAGTTGCTGCAAGAATTCATCTTTAGTCAGAGGTGTATGGTACACCCTGAGGCGATGTCCATTTACTACCAACTTCCTTTGTGATCCATCAATAGGGGATAGGCGAGCTGCTCCATTGTCAAATACCTCTTCAATCCAGTAAGGTCCCAACCATCTAGTTCTCAGTTTTCTAGGGAAGTCTTCATAGCGAGAATCAAATAGTAAAGCCCAATCTCCTTGTTGAAGTTTCCTCTGCTGAATGTGACTGTCATGCCACAGATTCCTCTGCTCCTGAATTACCTCAGTTTGGTGCAGAGCATCCAATCTAAGTTCATCCAATGCATTCAGCTGTAGAATCCTGTCTGTCTGTGCCTACGACAATTCAATTCCAATTTCCAGTGTTGTGCGCAATGTTAGTAGCTCAAATTCAATAGGTAAGAGAGGCTTTTTACCAAAGACTAGTTCATAAGGTGTGAATCCAATAGTGGACTTCCAAGTAGTATTGTAGGCCCAAACTGCTTCAGGTAATTTATCTAGCCAATTTCTCCTATGAAAGGCTACTATTTTTGTCAAGATGCATTCTAGTTCCCTGTTTGTTACCTCAACCTGGCCATTTGCTTGTGGGTGGTAAGGTGATGATTTCCTATGTTTGATTTCATACAATTCTGTAAATGCTTTTATGACTTTGGATGCAAATTGGGGTCCTTGGTCCGTGGTGATAGACCGTGGAGCTCCAAATCTCTAAAAAATCTGAGTATACAAGAAATCAGCGACCTTCTCTTCACGAGCATGTTTGAAAGCACGCACCTCTACCCACTTTGTCAGGTAATCAGTGCATACTAGAATATGCACCTTTCCTTGAGAAGGTGGATCAATAGGTCCTACAAAATCAAGCCCCCACCTCTCAAATGGTTCTAAAACCATTTGAGGCTGCAGTGGCATCTCATTTGTATGAGTGGGTTTCCCCATTCTTTGGCATGCATCACAATGCCTGATGTACTTT
The DNA here is from genome assembly GCA_028583015.1 of Wollemia nobilis. Lineage (NCBI taxonomy): Eukaryota > Viridiplantae > Streptophyta > Pinopsida > Araucariales > Araucariaceae > Wollemia > Wollemia nobilis. The sequence continues at coordinate 4,985,918 of JAQPPZ010002937.1, read as the reverse complement.
TTTACATCCTTGTGAAGAGATGGCCAATAATATCCTGTCCCTAGGATTTTCCTAACTGTGCTTTTTACAGAATAGTGTCCACTTGAGGGTTCATCATGACAAGCTCTAAGGATATCATACACTTCATCCTTTCGGATGCACCTACGTAACACATGGTCAGGACTGCACTTAAAAAGCATACCCTTAATCCATTCAAAAGAAGAACTCTGTTTGATCAATTGTTTTTTCTGTTTTGAAGTGAAATGTGGAGGAACTTTCCCCGTGACCAAATAATTGGCTATATCTGCAAACCAAGGTGATTGGACTGATATAGCAAATAGTTTTTCATCAAGAAAAGTGTCATCAACTAATTCCCCTTCATTCGTGTTCTGCAACCTGGACAAGAAATCTGCCACAACATTAGCTTTTCCTGGTTTGTTGATTATAGTGATATCAAATTCTTGCAGCAAAAGCAACCAACGAATAATTCTTGCACTTACCATAGGTTTATTCATCAAATACTTAATGGTTGTATGATCTGTGTGAATAAATATTTGATAACCTGTGATGTAATGCCTGAATTTGTTGATGGCATATATTACTGCTAGGAATTCCTTCTCAGTTGTTGTATAATTTTTCTCGGCTCCTATCAAGTTCTTGCTAATGTTGTAGATGGTATAGTGTTCACCATTGTCAATTTGTCCTAATGCTGCTCCAATTGTTGTATTGGAGGCATCGATCTGTATGTGAAATGGTAATGTCCAATTAGGTCCTCTGAGCACAGGTGGAGTTATTAATCTCTTTCAGAGCTTCAAATGCTTCCCGACACTTTGCAGTCTAGGAGAATTCAGAATCTTTAGTCAATAGGGCAAACATAGGACTGGCTATTGTACTAAAGTTGGGAATAAACCTACGGTAAAAACCAATGTGTCTCAGGAAGCTTCCGACATTAGTCCGAGTTTTAGGAGGAAGGAGATTCTTGATAATTTCCACCTTCTTTGGATCAACTTGGATCCCTTCAGGAGAGATGTGATGACCAAGAACTATCCCTTCCTTCATCATCATGAAGCATTTTTCTGGATTCAAGGATAACCGGTATGTTTCACAACGAGTTAAGACTTTGTCAAGATTTTCCAATGTAAAATCAAAAGTCCTGTCCACATACTGTGAAGTCATCCATGTATATTTCAACACTTTTGGTGGTCCGATCAGCAAAAATTGCTAGGACTGCTCGCTGAAAAGTTGTTGGGGCATTACACAAACCAAAAGGTAAAACCCTATAGGCAAATGTTCCCCAAGGACATGTAAAAGTTGTTTTCTCTTGATCTTCAAGTGCAATCTGAATTTGATTATATCCACTAAATCCATCAAGAAAACAAAAGTATCTTTTTCCAGCAAGAGTATCTAACACCTGATCTATGAAAGGTAATGGAAAATGGTCTTTGTATGTCACCTTATTCAACTCTCTATAGTCTACACATACTCTCATTTTTCCATTTTTCTTTGGGTACATGAATCCTACTTCCAGAAGTTTTTCAATTTCTTCTTTCACAATATCTCTTAAGGCAGGATTCAATCTTCTCTCGGGGTTGTCTAACTCGGCTTGACTTCTTCAATATAGATTCTGTGGGTACATATATCAGGATGGACTCCTGACATATCTTTGTAGTTCCAAGCAAAAGCATGAACATGCTTCTGCAAGACAACTATCAATTTTTCTTCCTCTTCCCTAGCAAGCTGGCTGTAAATGTTCAAAAATTTGCCTGGCTGGACTTCTATTTGTTTTGTATTTAGAAGGACTGAATTCACTCCTTCATACCTGGTGATTAAGGGATTAAGAGGACATTGCTGAGTTGGGAGAAAAGAAGCAGTTTCTATTTTATTGTTGCTTGAGGGAAGCATATCTTGTATGGAACAATGAGAAGGAAAAATCAGATGATGGTGCCATCCATGTGGTAGTGAAACAGAGTTTCCCTGTGATATTACAGATGGTTCATCTTCAGATTTTTGATTCTCCTCATTACTTAACAACTGTTGGATATTTGTTGCTTCTCCTTCTAAACCTTGTTCATGCAGAACATTCATCAGGATTGTTTCATTTTCTAAATTTTCTGTGTCACTGAGGTCTTCTGTGTGTTCTCTTACTACTAAGGTAGCTAGTGTAGAAATGACCTCTTCTCGGTTCTTCATCCGAGTCAGAAAACCATAACCGACCTAAAAATTTGCTAGATGGTTTTGCAGGAGGATATAAAGAAATCTGTTTCGGATCAATACCATTTGAAATAGTCATATTTCTAGATCTGCAATCTATGAAGGTTGCTACAGTTGCAAGCCAAGGTCTTCCCAAAATAATGGGATATCCATGTGCTGAATTTCTTGGCTGTAAAACCAAAAAATCTGTAGGGAATTCCCAAGAAGAAACTTCTATAGGGACATCTTCAATGATACCTTCAGGTTTTGCAACCGACCTATCAGCCATTTCTAAAACTGTAAATGTGGGGCTGAGATGTTTGAGCTGTAATTGTTTCATTGTATCCTTGGTCATGACATTTATTGCAGCTCCTAGATCTACTAAGACATTTGATATTGGTACTGAACCTATGGTGACTGTGATAACTGGGCTTCCTGGATCACTATACTTTGGAGGTACTAGTTTTCCAGATAAGAGATCAGCTATCTTTCCTTCAACCTGCACAGTTTTAGGAAATGCTTTCTTTTTTCTTCCTGCTCTTTTAATGCACAAATTTTGGATAGTACTGTTAATCTCTGGTATTTCCTTAATGGCTTGCAATAAGGGCAACGATATAGTTAACTTTTTGAGTTCTTTGACCAGTTCTGACTCAGAATTTTTTGGTATTGCATTGAATCTTTCAGGATATGGAATTATCCTTGGTAACTGTTCTGCCTGTGGTTTTGTCTCTTTCTCTATTGTTGGTTGGATTTTTACTGGTTCCAATTTTTCTTCTGTCTCTATTGTTGGTTGGACTTTCTCTGGTTCCAATGATTCTTGCTCTTCATTTTCTTTAATTTCATTTGAAACTGGTTCAGGTACAACTTTTCTTGAACGAAGTTGGATGTTACTACAATCAAGAACATTAATTTCAACATTTTCTTCAGCTTCAGCCACATAGACAGGAGGTGTTTGTCTCATGCTATTTGGATTAGTGACTGGTTGAGCTGGCATTTGAGGTTGTTTCACTTGCTGTGTTTGCTGCTATTTTTCTTGGAAATTTTGATTAGGTGCAGGCAACAAATGCTGAGTTTGACCTTGATTCCTTTGCTGCCTTGGATAGGACTGGTATTGCTGACTCCACTGTGGTTGGTTTTGCATCCAATGTGGATTAGTCTGATTTTGATTCCAGGCTGGATTGTTTTGATTCCAAGATGGGTTGTTTTGATTCCATGAGGGGTGGTTTTGATTCTGATTCCAGGCTGGGTTACTCCAATTTGCTTGTGGCCATTCTTGGGAATTTGTCCATTGAGGATAATTCCAAGGACGTTGGGGTGGTTCTGATTGTCCCCAAGGCATAGTACCAGGATTATGCCCCCAATTTGTAGGAAAATGAGGGGGATTTTGGTATTGAGAGAAATTTCCCCCTTGTTTTGGTCCAATGTAGTTGAGTTCCTCAATCTGGTTTTCTAACACAGTTTTGAGTTGTGGTAGCAGGTGGCATTGATCAGTTGAATGCCTTTTTGAACAGATACTACAAATGGCTGAGATAGATGTTTTATTCAAAGGACATTCCTGCAAAGCATGTTTATTTCTACATCTTGGGCAATAAATTGCCAAGGGTTCTATGTTTTTTGCTTTTGCAGACATTTCCCCCAAAGTAGTGTTTAGGTGCACTAGAATATCGGTTTTGAAATTTGCAAGTTCCTCTATCGGGTCCTTCACATCGGTGCCATTTGTGTGGCTTTTTCTTCTTCTCTGCTTAGTGCGAGAGTAATTCCTATAGAGATCCATAATTTCCTCATTACTGAGAGTGGTTACATCCCCTTTTCCCATCAAATCCAGAACTTCTCTGGATTCATCTTGCAATCCTCTCAAAAAGATGGTTTTACATAATTCTGGTTCTACAAGTCCACATCTCCTTTGAACAAAGGAGAACCTATCAAGATAATCTTCCAATGTCTCATCATCTTCCTGCTTGATTCTGAATAACTCATCTTTCCTATTCCTTACACGGCAATATTCCTGATATTTATCTAAAAAGACAGTTTCCATTTGATCCCAGGTTCTTATGGAATTTGGCTCCAAGCTCATGAACCAGCGCAATGCTGAATCCTTGAGTGTTGAGGGAAAAACCTTAAGTTTTTGATTGTCATTTATATAATCATAGGTCTGACACACTACCTTGAATTCAAACAAAAACTGATCAGGATCTTCAGATACAACACCTCGAAAGGTTGGAAGTACTGAAGGTGAAATGGTTTTCATGGGAGAGTTTTGTGTTGGATTCAGACGAATAGGATATTCAAATGTTCTGGAAGGTTGGAGCATATCCTGATCATCTCCTTCATTATGGACATAGCCATGTTGGCCATCTATATTGCCTCCTTCTGCCATAGTTTCCTGTTTCCTAGGAGAAGTTAAAGCTTTCCAAATTGTTCTCTCAAGAGGTCCAAGCCTCTCTATTGATGATGAGTCTAATGAATTTTCTTCCTTAAGATATTCTGATGATGATAAAATTGGTGATTTTCCTTTCTCAAAATGTTCTAATGATGGTGAGACTGGTGATTTTTCTATCAATATTTCTGGTAGTTCAAACACAGGTGATTCACCCCTTAGGCGTGAAGATCTCCTTAATGGAACAAGCCAGGGATCCTTTGGGGTAGTTCTACCTTTTTCATCCCTAGACTTACTCATTCATGTTTACTCTTAAATGACATAAATTAAGTCAATAGTTGTTATCTTCCTCAACTGTTGTATTCAGATTTTAACCTAAATTTTCATAGCTTAGTCTGATTACAGCTATTGGACTGTTTGTTTTCTTCTAGAAACACTATTCCCCGACAACGGCACCAAAATGATGCGTAGTCGTTATACCATCATTAATTCTCAATGTGTTTGTCAATCCAGGGCTGTGTACAAGGCTATCTACGAAAGAAGAGGCAAAACAACTATAACTTAGGTCAATCTAGAGCAACAGGTTTTATTGGTGAAACCGGTTGTGTGGGGGGTTTTAGGACATTCCTATCTCTAAATTGCATGAATTAAACCTTAATCTAAGTTGCAGAATTGGAAACTAATCATTAACTACAGAAATGAAGTCCTGATTTACAATTGCAGAATAAGACCTAATTATGTTGCAGAAATAATAGTTGCAGAATTGAAAGTCTGATCCTAATTGCAGAAAGGAAATCTAATTACTTTTGCAATTGAAATAACAAGTTCTACAACTCATTCTGCTGTAGCAAAATCAGAATAAAAACCTGCTTATTAGTCCTCCTCCTAGGTCTGGAAGTGGCCAGCCTCCTTGTCCAGAAGAAGGTATGAGTCTCTCTCTCTCTAGATCTTAATCACACTCATTTACAAGCAATATGAAATAGAACTGGTGCACTTTATTGATTAAAGAACATGATTACAATAATTCTGCTGAAAAACTGTTACAGGACTATAACAGTCAATTTCTACCTATTTTCTGCTTCTTCCTAGCTTCCTTACTTTCTACTTCCTGCTGCTACTACTACTACTAGGCTCAACCTGAATGGGAGCAATATTTATAGATGTCCTATGATCTAATTACAAACTATGAATATCTCAAAAGATCTAATCCTACAATGCTGCAACAAATTCTGGTTTTATCCTAGAAGAAGATTAAAACTTGATCTTTCCCTTAATGATGGCTTTGGTCGGCAATGACGGCAAAGACAGATGGAAGATCTTTTCCTTTACCTTTTCCAACCTTTATTTCCCTTTTTTTGGCTTCAAAAATCGGTCAACAAGTCAAAAAGCACATTCTGTTTTCATTTCGAAGATAAGTGGCTTCATTTCGAAGACAATGCAATTCTCATTCCGAAGATCGCTCATTTCGAAGATACTGCATTCTTCATTTCGAAGATCGCTCATTCCGAAGATACTGCATTCTTCATTCCAAAGATCCGCTCATTTCGAAGACACTGCATTCTTCATTTCGAAGATCTGCTCATTTCGAAGATATCTGTTCATTCCGAAGATACTTCAGAATGAACAAATGTGTGCTTTTCCAGTGATTTCTTCTGCATCTCTCAGGTGGGTTATCTCTTAAGATCAAATTCCAATGGTCTTCATCTCTTTCCACATGTGAATTCCATGCCTTGCTATTTATGGACAACTGGCTGGAATTTACATGGGAAAGACCAATTTTTGCTGCACAACAATAGTTTGCTTGCACTGTTGCCAGATTTAGGTGAAATAAATGCTTGAGACAAATCAAAACATGATTAGTGAAATGCTGCTATTATTCTAAGCATATCCCATTTTAGCAAGTCATAGCAAAAAGAACACAAAACTATGCAAAAAGCTGTAAAAATCAGCATATAATATTCCAAATACATTGATCATGCAAAATGGTTAATATACAACATATTGAATCAACTTAACTAACATATCAGATAAAACATAAGAGTTTATAGGCAATTTTAGTGTTCAAAACATGTTATGATTGAGGCATTTCCGGGCCTCATCACCTACCTCACAACCCTAACTCATCGATGGGATTCTAGGACTAATACCTTCCGCCTTCGTATCGGTGAGATGACTATCACATAGGAGGATGTATATAGGATTTTTTGGATTCCTTTTGATGAAGTGGCCATCATTTCTTCGACCACTAATTACCATGAGGTAGTCTTTGCTTGGGTGTTTGGGAGTTATGTTGTGACTGCCTTAAAGGGCACCAAATCTAGTGGTGTATCTATTCTGCAATGGTACAGGGCAAGGGTCTTTTCAAAGATGCATGCGGTGATGGTCATCAACAACCTACTTCTCCCAAACTGCTCATGCTTGAGTTTCCCTTGGAACCTCCTTGTAATGGTTCAAGATTTGGTGGATAGTGAGGACCCTATCATCTACGCTTGAAGGAGTTATTTTCTAGCACAATGCTATGATGAGTTGTATTGCATCCATCAGTTAGGTCATGCCAACATCTCTTGAAAATTGATTCTACACATATGGGGATGGGAGCACATTCATGTAAATCATCCCAAAGGTCTTCCCATAGATATCATGGAGATCGATGATTCGATGTAGTGCTATACCACCATATGGGCTCGAGAGCACGAGAAGTATAAGAGCTACCCTCATGCGGGGGAAATATCCCATTGCATTACATATTTCACTGGACTTCATGTAGAAGATATCATATGGCACCTATATCATGACTGCCCAACCTAGGATGATCCAGCCAGATTTATAGCTAGGACATGGTGCGAGCAGTGGATCATTAGCTACAAGGGCAAAATTAGAGAGTACTTCTTCTACTCTCGCATCCTTCATCAATAAGAAATTATAGTAGGATGTGCCTCTTACCCCAATCTTGTATAGGCACATCGTAGTAGAGAGAGACCTTCCTCCACACCACATCACAAATCTTACTAATGATGAGGATACCCCAACATTTGATGTAGGTGTTGATGGGGAAGTCACATATGCTTTTACATAGTGGTGGGGGATTGATTTTGGCATGGTGATGGTTGCCTGGTCCATGAAGGTGATGGAATTGATGGAGGTGTAGATCCAATAGGATGAAGATTCTGATATAGGACTGAGGGATGGGGCCAGTCGATAGAGAAGGCGACAATAGAAGAGCAAGAGGCTTCTATGGAGGAGGCAGAGGAGTTGGATCTCAAGGAGAGAGATTCTCCTCTTAGGGCATAGCTGCATAAGGTAGATTTTGATCTCCAGTCATCCAATATCTAGGTACAACAACAAGATGTCACTATAGAATATCTCACGACATAGATATAGACATTGCAGTCTACTATCAGGAGTAGTGCTACTAGGATGCATATTTTTGCTACTCCTCCTATACCATAGGGCCCTACATGGTCGGATCCAAGGGAAAATATTAGGCATCTGCAGAGCTTGTTGGATGAGTGTGATGCACAAATTTTTGATGATGTATCCTACATTACCACTTTCCAAATGCATATCGGGAGGCTAGGAGCCACTCTTAGGGACAGGATAGGTGCATATGGATCACAGGCTAGTCAGCACTCTACCTCATGGTAGTCTTCCATATGGCCTAGCCATAGGACCCGTACTCATACAGAGATACCAATAGATTCACATCATTCTACTTGAGATCCAACCATAGGATATGGTGACATAGGGGGTGCAAACCCACTTTGACTCATGATGTACTTTGGCTTTTATTTTTGAGGTTAGCTGACCTACATGATTGTAGCCTATGGGTATTTTATACATCTATGTATTTGACACACACATTTATATGAGATATTTGCATTATTATTTATTATGTGTATCTTTTATTGTTCATGTTTTTGTTTTGTTTATGTGATGTGATGATGGCATTATGATGATTTGATGTATGTGTTAGATGATAGGTGATATTTATGATGATGTGGATGTTTAGATGGATGCTTATGTAGATGTTTATATGATCTGATTATTGTGACATGATATGATGTATCATGAGTTGGCTTAATGATAGATTTATGATTGTATGCATAGGTGGATTATGATGTATGCATATATGGATGCTTATGGGGTTTTACGTGTTTTTATTATGGCTATATGATGTGGTGCATATGGATACTGCCTACATGAATTGATTATTTCTTTATAATGTAATGCATGTGGATGCCATGATGTGATCTTAGATGTAAATGGATGAGTTATGAACTATGTATTTATGGGTGCAATGTTATTGTTAAATGCATGTTTAATTTTTTCTTTATTTGTATGCATTCAACTTATGTTATGTTATGGTAAATACAATATGTAATGAATTATCTATATGGTGTTTGATCTAATGTGAATTAACCTATATGCTTTAGTAACTTAAAACATAAGGAATGCATATGATATGAGTTTAAAAATCCAATGGGCAACACCACATAAAGTATATTAGTCATGAATGTAAATAATCACTCTTATCACAAGAATTAATTATTTAAGCCTCCATATGTGAAATGTAATGGCATGTAATGTATGTACTTTATTAATAAGATTTTGTAATTTAAAATATTCAAAATATCTAGTGGCCATGTAAATATCATTTTTGACATCTATCTGGTATCTAGCCTACTTTGTTAATACCCCTTAATTCACAAAACCTCATAAATAAAATTGATGATGTGATTGATGATATGATTTGTTGCTATGTAGGAAGTTTTGAGGTTTTTCCTGAGACTCAAACACTCTAGTTACCCTATTAACAGTTGTGTACTGACCATACAAGACTCTTGAAAAATAAGGCTTTCATCATGGACCTAGATATTCATTATCCCTGTGTGTGCAAATGAATATATTTAGATAGAACTCAAGCATTTCCTTCGATGTCAGGTAGCATTCTTTCAGCCCATTGCTAAGATCTGGGATCCTCAAGTGCTCATTTGATCCTATGTTGGACTTAGTTGGACTATACCACTATGTAGTATTAGGTTACCCAAAGCTAGCTCATCCACATGCAAACATTGGTCTATATAAATGCAAGATGCTATTGTGATAGACATATCATCATGTGTAAGGATACCACCATTGCCAAGCTAGTTGTACACCAACCTATAATTGGGATCACCTTCCGGTTTGTCCAATGCTGAGAATTCCAAGGATTCAAGCTCCATTCCCTTATTTTATTCATTTTATTTGGGATACTTGCTCATGCTTAGTGATGAACATCATTGTTTATTTATTTTTTATTTTTTTCTCTCTTAAGCAAGGTATTTATGTAGTAACGATAATCACTTGTTTGTTTTGATTTTGGAATTTTTGCTTATTTTGGTAAAATCAAGGGATTTATGAAGTGATGATAATAAATTGTTTGTTTTGATTTTGACTTTTTCTTGATCTTGGAATTTTTACTTATTTTGGTAAAATCAAGGGATTTAACTAGGTATGGCGGAACTTTTCCATTTGCCAATTCTCAACACCTTTGAACTAGTCGCATAGGGGGATAAGCAAGTAAGACCCTTTTTGCTTAAGGTAACCTAGACCACTTTTGCAACTTTCATCTTTTCCTTGTACCAAATAGAATTTTAATGTGTCAATTAGTGATGGGATCCCCAACTTTGAATTCTCTTAAGTGGATTTTACTATTTTAAGCTTGCACAAGGTGATCCTAATAAACGTAGAGATGCTCCAAGGTATTGACCTGATGTTCATCAAGAAGTGTTAATTGATCAAGGTGGTCTTGTTGTGTGGTTTCATCATCTATGAAGTCCTTCAATGCTATGCACAGGGTTGGAATTTTTGACTCTAAGGTCATGATGGCCTCAGCACCATATACAAGTGAAAACAGTGTTGTCCTAGTGGGCACCTGCACACTAGTACTTTATACCCATAATGCAAGAGACAATTGCAGATGCCAATCCTTATGATTGTCTTTCACTGTCTTCCTCAAGATGGAGACTATTATTTTTTTTAGGCTTCTACTTTTCCATTTTCTTGCGGATAATAGGGTGTTGAAAAACTATGTTGAATATGGTATTTATTCATCAAAGCATGCACATTTTTGTTCTTGAAATATGGCCCATTATTCGATATTATTTTTGAAGGGACCCCAAAATGACTTATGATATTGTGGAGTATAAAATCCACAATTCTTTGTCTTGTTGTCAATTTAAAGGGGATCGCTTTGACCCATTTGGTGAAGTACTCAGTGGCCGTAATGATGAATGTGTGTCAGCCTAATGATCGGGGTGATATCTTCCCAACTAAGTCTAGTCCCCACTATGAGAAGGGTCATGCTGCCTAGATGGGTTGCAAGGCTTGGATGGCAAGTGTGTGAGGTTTACGTGATACTGACATTTAATGCATTTCTTGACATACTCGCAACAATATTTTTCCATAGTGGGCCAATAGTAGCCCATTCTCAAGATGTGCTTAATGATAGCCATGCCACTAAAATGACAACCACATGTACTATCATGAGCCTGTGAAATTTCCTAGGATACTTCCTACGGCTCAAGACAACAGAGGAGCATTCCATCATAACCTCATCTATAAAGAATATCTCCCAATAAGATGTACTTTGTTGCCTTCTATTTAAATGTTTATCTTTCAACTTGTGACAGGTCTTGTAGTACCATTCCAAGATTTAGAAAGTCTTGTAACTGGGAAAGACATCCTGATAAGCCATAACTTCTATAGAAAATATGTCATGCTCCTCTTGCATTTCAGAGCTTGTGAACACAGATTGAGAAACAAACATGTGGTGAATTATTATGCCACACTCCTTAGGACCTTGAGAGATCAATGACCCTAAGGTGCCATTTGCAATAAATCTCTAGCTCTGAAGGACCATTCTAGATTTGGTTCGATATTGACCATGTTGACTAATTCTTGATTATCAAAAGCCTTACGCTGTATCGCAGAGTGCAAGAGCAATTTAATGTAAATGGTTGTGAAATCCATAGATGGATTCTAAGGGATTAAATATCCCAAGGATGCCATGGTATCTGCAAATCTATTTGACGTACGAGGGATTGCCTTGATGTCATACCATTCTAGTCGGGCTAGGTAGGTGTCAACAAGTTCCTTGTATGATTTCAATATTGGGCATCGATATTGGAACAAACCCTTGACTTGATTAACTATGAGCAAGGAGTCCCCAAAGATATTAAATATTATAATACCCATTGCGGTGGCTATTTGAAGTCCTAATATCAGGATCTCATACTCAGTGTTATTGTTTGTGCAATGGAAGTCTAGTATGAATGATAAGGGTAATAGAGCACCCTGTGGTGTGATAAATACAATACCTACTTTGCCCCCTTGCTTGCACTTTGAACCATCGAAGAACAATACCATGTATCTTTCTTTCTCAGGTTCTTTGAGTTTTAGTGGATCTGATAATGCAAATACTGCATCATCGAGCAATTCTATGGTGAGAGGCCTACTATCCTGAAGAGATGCCTCTGCTAATTGATAAGCTATGACTTGTACCTTGATGGATTTTTGCATTATGAATTCTAGGTCAAATTCTATCAATAGCATGATCTATTTTGTAGTACATGTATTGTGATAGGTCTTGTTCATCATGTACTACAAAGGATTTTGTTTAGATATAACGTAGGTCATATGGCTCAACATGTAGTGTCACAAATTTTTGGTCGTAAATACCACTGCTAAACACAACTTTTCTACATATGCATATCCTAGTTCATAACTCACCAAGGTGCGACTGATGTAATATACGACTTGCTCTTTATATTTTGCATTATTTTGGGCCAACATGGTGCCCAAAGCAAACTCAGTAGCCGATATGTATAGTAAAAATGGTACATTTGGCCTTTGTGGAGCCAATAATGGTGGTGTTGCTAGGTAATTTTTGATCTCTACAAGGGCTTGTTGTCACTCTTTGTCCCAATGAAAAGGTACCCCTTTTCATAGCAGCCGATTCATGGGTTGAAATTTGTTTGATAATTGAGAAATAAATAATTTAATGGATGCTATCTTGCCTTATAGGCTTCTTAACTCCCTAATGTTGGTAGGGGCGCCCATTTTCAATATAGCCTTTACCTTTGTAAGATTGAATTTGATGCCTCTCTTAGATATGATGAACCCTAAGATCTTACTAGAAGTTACACCAAAAATACACTTCTTGGGATTCAATCTGATGTTGTGCTCAATGAGGCGATCAAAGACCTTTATAAGGATTTTTGCATGCTCTTGCTGCACTAAAGACTTGGCCAGTAACTCGTCAATGTAGTCCTCTAATATTTTATACATATAGTCATGAAATATGTATGTCATGGCCAACTGATATGTGGAACCAACATTATTTAGGCCAAATAGAATCTCCTTGTAATAGAACATTCCCCATGGAGTAATAAAAGTGGTTTTATGTTGGTCTTCGAGTTTAATTTTGATTTTATTGTAATAAAAAAAACTAGCCATTAGAGAGAGCATCTCATGACTTGTGGTGGCATCTACCAAAGCATCTATGTTAGGCAACATGAACAAATCCTTTGGATTTGCTCTATTCAAGTCTCTGAAGTTCATACAAATGCAAATTATTCCATCCAGATTTCCCATGGGTACCATGTTCGATACCCATTCAGGATAGTTGATAGGAACAATAAAAATCACATCCAATAATTTTTGCAACTCATTCTTCACCATCAAAACAATGGTTGGATGCATTTTCCTCAACTTTTTCTTGACCAACTTTTTTGTGGGATCCAATGAAAGGTTATGTAATACTAACTTTGGATCAAGCCCTGGTATCTCTTTGTAGGTACAAGCAAAAATATTAGGCCTCTCCCTAAATAGAGGGATTATAATGGCTTGTTACTATGGAGATAGACTTTCTTCAAACTTGACTTTATTTGGTTGAGTAGGATCATCGTTGATGTCCACGTTGAAAGTCACTTCTACAACCATATGTGGCTCATCCTCTAGCTGGTGAGGCATGGGTATTAAATGAATGTCATCATTGAGATTTACAGGTCCTACTGACTCAGGATCCAAACCAGCATGGAATACATCATATGCATAGCCTGATGCAAAATGAAATGGTTGTAACATCTCTTCATTAGGGAAAATATCCTCGAGCTCTACAGAGGAATAAGTGTGATCCCAACCAATAGCATCTATATCAAGATACAATGGTTTAGCAGGATCTACTGGGTTATGAATTGGAGTGGTCAAATAAATGGAGATCGTGTTTATGGATGGAATGAAATCTCCAGGACCACATGGGTGAAATATTGTCTCAAAGGATTTTCCTCCATACTCATGATGAGGCTCTGGAGGAAAAGAAATCTCTAGATATGGCCCATGAGTAGGCTAGATAATAGGATTATTGGGTTCTAAGAGATCTCTAAATATAGGTGGAGGGGTATTGATTGCACAGTAAATGGTATCTAAGTCGATAGGTCTTCCCAAAAACTACAAGCTAGGGTCTATGGCATGAAGTGCCACTTCTATTTCTACCAACATGTTGACTTTTTGTAAGTGGCAAGGCCTAAGATAAGCCATATCAATCTTGTCTTCATAGTCATCATCACTTATCCAAAAAACATTAGCATTGGTATGTGGCCCTAAGACAAGGGACACATGTCTTGGACCCAAGTAGGACATCTCTATCTCATCCTCATATTCTTCATCACTTATAAATATGCTATTTGCATTAGTTTCTTACCCCAAGATATGGGGCACTGCCTTGGCCCTAGGTAGACTCTTTCTATTGAGTCCTATGACTCATAGCCACTTTTGTCTGATATGTATCCAATCTCGTTGCGGCCAGACCAGGCAAGGCTTTGTAAATAGTGAGGCCCATGATAGGCTAAGCTTACCCATGCTTCATCATCACTTGCCACATATTTATTTTCTTCTCACTCTTCATCCCACAAGATGCAACTTGTCGAGAAGAAATCAATTAAGAAGTTTGAATGGTAAATCTTGTGTGGTGGTATGTTTACCAGGGCCACTTGTCTGTTGATCAGATGTCTTGTACTTGGTGGGTGATAAGGAATAAATTGATGTCTTCTCCTAACCCCAAGCTTAATTTGTCCAAGGATACTACTAGAGAGTCATCTTGACCTCTTATGTGATAGCCTAACCCAAAATTGTCAGTGGGAAGCTGGTATTGTAGCTCGTATGGCCACCTACGCCCTTGCTCATATATACCAAGACCATAGCCATGCCAATGAAAACATTCAAATTAGCTTAGAGAAAACTTAGGATTAGAGAGGTAATGAAAATTAATAGTGAATAGTTCATCTGTGTCCTCTCCTATGTCTGAAGACTCTTGGGCACATTCCAAACTAGCATAGATAAAATTGGTCTGACTAGGAAGGATTCCAATTGGAACCACTATTTCCATTGGTGGTCTAAAGTCTTTTGGCCATACCATGTATTTTGTGGACTCAATGATGGATGTGAATGTTATGTTCTGCACAAGGTACTCTCCTATCCCTATACTTTCCAAGTTTATTATCACATGTGAGGTGGATGACCCTACAGACGACACTGGTGAAGTGGGTTCTCGTATTTCCTTGGCTTGATCCTGGAGATCTTCCTCTTGCATGGGAATTGGAATTTCTACAATGGCTATAGTTAGAAATTTCTTGGGCTTTTCTTCCTCGATTAAGGGTGCATTTAGCTTTCGATTGTCTTTAGGTGTAGACATTGATGGTCTCTTAGAAGCGTTAGTTATTTTAGACGCAAGAGGAGGTGTCAATGTGGATGGGTCTTTTCATACCCCTTTGTCTCTGTCATCTAGTTGTGTAGTTGGATATGAAGGTATTACATATAGGTGGGTGGAAGGAATCACAAAATATCTTGGAAGATCCACTTGATGGACATATTTGAATGGCTCTTCATTAACCATAACTACATAGACTTTGTCATCGTGCACATACTTGACACATTGGTGTAAAATAGAAGGAACACACTTCACATATCTTATCCAGGGACGTCCTAAGAGGATGTTGTATTGCATGGCCCCTTCCAATACATGACACATCACAGGGATGGTATTATACCCCACATTAATGGGTAGGACTATCATTCCCACTGTAGAGCATAAAGCATCATTGAAAGCTCTTAACATGTAGGCTCCTGGAATGATATTGGACTTGGGGATCTTAAGGTGCCCTATTGCTATTGTTGTGATGATGTTGATTGATGAACCTATATCAATCAAGACCCAATTAAAAGGTAAATAATTGATTTATGCAACAATGTGCAGCAGAGGGTTTGGTAAGGTAGTAGGTATTGTATTAATCTCATGATCGTAAAATCAAATTACAAGTTCTTGGCATTGTTGTACTTGTACCATAAAATGAGTGAATGCATTTGAATCTTGTGGTTGGAGCTCAATTGATCTCAAAATATCCATAAAATTCTCTCTATGTTTTGGGGACTATTGTATGATCTCATAGATAGATAGCTTGGTCAAAGTCATTTGTAAGTTTTGTTCTAGTCTAATCCAAATAGTTACTACAGGTCGGGTTGGTGGACATGGAAGGTTTTTTTACCCCTACATCTACCTAGGTGCATCTGGTAAATTAATGGGAGTCATGTTGTGGATAATCCACAACACACCCAAAAATTGGGGGCCCACATTTTTGCATGCTTTCAAAGAAGAAAACATGACCCAGATGCTAAAAAAAATCAAAGAAAAGGCAAAATTTCACAAAGGATAAAAGTTGTCACGATATCGTGACATGTTGCTCCGTCGCGGTCGAAAATGAAAAGTTGTCGCGATATCGCGACATGTTGCTCCGTCGCGGCAGAAAATGAAAAGTTGTCACGATATCGCAACATGTTGCTTTGTCGCGGTCGAAAACAAAAAATTGTCGCGATATCGCAACATGTCACAAAATCGTGGTCAAACTAGTCAAACAAGGCAAGCCACTAAAGTTGTCACGATATCATGACATGTTGATTTCACTATAGAAAGTAGCCACAGTTGTACGGAATGAAAAAGTGTCGCGATTTCATGACATAAAGCAGCTGGACAGCCCAAAACAAAAAAGTGTCACGATTTCGCGACAGGTTGCAGCGAGATGGCCCGAAATAGAAAAGCATCGTGATTTCACGACAGGTTGCAGCAAAGTGGTACAGAACGGAGAAGCGTAGCGATTTCACAACAGGTTACGGCTGAAGGCATACCGAGTGAAAAACGTCACAATTTCACAACAGGTTGTGGCCAAAAGCGTATCAAGTGAAAAAAATCGTGATTTCGCGACAGGTTGAGGCCGAAGGCATACTGAGTGAAAAAATGTTGCGATTTCACGACGGGTTGTGGCCAAAAGTGTACCAAGTGAAAAACATCGTGATATCATGACAGGTTGCAGCCAAAGGTGTACCAAGTAAAAAAGCATCATGATTTTGTGACAAAAATCCGTAAGATAGCTCTGAATGAAAAAGTGTCATGATTTCACGACAGGAAGCAGTCGAGGCATACAAAGATAAAAAATGTTGTGATTTCATGACAGGTTGCATTGGTAAGGCTGCTGGCAAGAAAATGTCACGATATCGTGACATGTCACGTTTTCACGGTGAAAGTAAAGGAGCAAAGTTGCATGCATAAAAATGTCGTGATTTACATGGGGCCATTACAGAACGTGCAGAAAAGCGCTGAACACATGGCACAAAGGCATGAGGGTCATGATAACACTTCAAATTGACAGTTACAGTTAGCATAGAAGACCAAAAATTTTAGGCTCGAGCAAAAGGTCAAAACACCAAAGAAGCGGGAAAATGAAACGAAGCGATCTGGGAAATGAAGTGAAGCATCACAGAGCGAAACCAAGAGCCACAATAGAAAGTTTAAAAGCATAAGTGATTGTAGATACAGGGGCTAGAAATTGTAAGAAGAAAAGCATTATCTTTTTTAATAAAAAGGAGTTTATTTGGCAAGAGTAACTTTTGTGTGTGAAACCAAAAGGAGATTGAAGGCTAAGACTACTGTTATCTCTGTAGATCTTTCCATTGCATTATTCTTTCTTGTATTTATTCATTTACACCATAATGTGGGTTATAATAGGTGAATGATAGAATGCTGCAATTATTTATTTCCTTAGAGTCTTGCATCTGATCTGATTCGACTGTGTTTTTATTGCAGGTCTGTTAGGTCAGGTTGTTTTAGAGTTTCATCTCATAACTTGGGGTTTTGCAGGGAGGAGATTGCTAACCAAATTAACGTCCTATTTCAGTTTTTCCAACTAATTCTCATAAAGAATCTTTCTGCTTTAGTTTCTA
The DNA here is from genome assembly GCA_028583015.1 of Wollemia nobilis. Classification (NCBI taxonomy): domain Eukaryota; kingdom Viridiplantae; phylum Streptophyta; class Pinopsida; order Araucariales; family Araucariaceae; genus Wollemia; species Wollemia nobilis. The sequence continues at coordinate 4,968,061 of JAQPPZ010002937.1, read as the reverse complement.
ATCTTATTTGAAAATCTGCATGTTGGATTCTGGTACATTCCAGAATACTTTGCTAATTTTACTAACACCAAAGGCTAACATAGAAGTAGCAGAACAGTGTTAAATAAAAGATAAAATGAACCCGTTAACTATTAAAATGAACCTCATGTTAAAGGCATGGAGCTTAAAATTAAGTGGTGTATACCACGCATTTTCTCATTTGAAATATTTTTAAGTCAAAAAATAAAAGAGGTCACTAGCGTATTTTAGGGTAGATTTCATTATTCTCAGGAATAGTAAGAAAAGATTTTACGTGGTTGATTAATTTAATAGATTACGGTTGCAAAGTTATTCTTTGAATCATTAAAGGCCCCTTGTTAATAGTTACTTGCAGGGTTAAGTTATTCTAGTATACATTCATTTATTTGCGTTAATTCTTAACTGGTTATATGCATATGAATGTTTGTTCCACCAGAACCTTGGAGAAATAAAAAAATAACAAATTTTCTTTGCAAGAAAGAGTTTCATGTCTGAGACTCTAGTTGCATGATCATTTTGTTACAGGGAAAAATATTCACTCAACATTTTGGCGCTAGAAGGAGGGCCTTCTTTATTGCTTTGTGATTATGATATGTTCTAACGATTAACGTGGGTATTTTTGTTTCCACCTATTGTGCTTGCAGGTATAACATTTTGATACTTTATTTTGCAAGTAATTTGAGAGAAGTCTTTTAGGGTTCTAGAGTTTTCAAGCTGGCCCAACCTGAGTACATAGCTACTAGGTCCAAGACCACAAAGGAAACTATTTTCCAAAGCCTTTCTCCCACTGCTAGGAAGCCGAAAAACAAAACATTAGAGATCGAGATACCACCCAGTATACTTGATTTAGGGATTTCTTTAGACTCAAGTACATCTAGCGGGCCTGAGCCCTTAATTTCAAGTGCGACAGCAACACAAGGTGTATCTGTCTCCATAGTTCCAAGCATTCCCATTTTTCCCATAGGGTTAACACCTTTGAACAACATGGCCCAACAACAACAACAACAAACACCTGCCCTTTGGTATGGTGCGCAAAGTTCCCCCTTGGATATTCTTGGGGCAGTCCATGACTTGCCTAGAAACATTGAAAGGGGATTACCCAAATTCATGCACGATGGTCCCACAATAGCTGAAGATCATGTCCAAATCTACAAGGATTACATGTTTAGGCAAGGGGTTACTCACGAGGATGTTGCTTGTCGAGTTTTCCCTGCTAGTCTAGACAACACGACCAATGAATGGTATAGGAATCTTCCAGTAGGGTCTATCACTTCATGGGCCCAATTAGAAACCACCTTCATTAGCCAATTTAGAATGTTATTGGATCCCTCCATAATTTACAATTTGTTTGTATCATGCAAAAGATTACCCAATGAGCCCATACGAACATTCAATCAGAGGTTCCAAAAACTATACACGAATCTGACTCGTCATTTTGCAGTAGATCCTGTGGTCGCATTGCAATTATATTTCAGAGCCTTAGATCCTTTAACATATTTGTGTACTAGAAGGAATCCTCAGGTTACGACGCTTCATTTGGCCTATGCAGATACAATGACTCTCAAACAACAAATGAACTTACCAGGAGCAAGATTGTCTCAATTGATTGGGATGGGACAATACGGTCCATACAGTCAATTTGCCATGATGAACCAGTTAATGGCACCACAGATTCCTATGATGAACAATTTCCAAACACCCACCCAAGTGGCATCATTTCCAAGTTATCCTAATGCCTCCGTTCAAACACAGGGATTAATTCAAAATAGCCCGATGGGTTTGCCTGGATTTGGCATGGGCAATAATTTGTTGACCATGCCGAGGTTTTCTTCGATTAGCACGCCAAGCCCAATGACTTATCCAACAATCACTCCAATTAAAAGTGTGAATCCAGGATGGAATCCAACTTCCCAGACCCAAGCCATTGTACCTATTCCAGAGGTGGCTAATGTAGCAAACACAACTAGACCCGAAATTATCGTGCCCCAACCACAAGGGTCCGAATCCGCCATAGAAAACATGAAGGAAACCTTGGCCAAAGTTTTGGTTACGATGGGAAATGTCAATAAAAAGGTTGACCAAGCCATGGGTCATAACCGACCTCATATCCATAGAGGAAAAGGAACATACAACATGCAGCCGAATAATGGGTGAGTACCCAATCTCGTAGCCAATCAGGCAGATGTCTCAAAATATTTTGGAGAATCAGGACCTTGTGACAACGATTGCCTGCACTGTGGCCACAGGAAGCATGAGTCTATACTGACTGAGTTTATAAATTCCCAAGAAAGTGAAGAAGAGGAGGATGTGGAATTATTTGGAAATGAAGATGATGAAACATTGGAAGTTCATGCCAACAAGCGTTTTGGGAAAGGAAATCATAAATATTACACTAGGAGTTCTAAGGACCCCAAAACTTCCTCTACTCCTCCAAACAACCAATTACTCCCTCCTAATTTCAAAGGAGATGTCAATACCTCTCCTCCATCCTTGGTGGAAAAGTCTAAGATGGTGCAAAACATGTCAAATTCAGAAAAACCCACTTATGACTTGGTAGAAGACATGAAGAAAACTAAGGCCAATGTCTCAATGTATGATATGTCCCGATTATTAGGCCAAGAAGTAAGTCCACCAAAAGGTTTAGATCCACCTGCCCAAGTTCATGAAGCTAAAAGTGTTGAGTCTCGATTGGTTTTGAAAAAGTAAAAAAGAGATATACCTCCTTTTCTGATAACCATTAGAATTACAGGTAAAAATCTGCATAATTGCTTAATAGATTCAGGGGCCTCGGCTACCATTATGCCCCTAGAAATCTGTCAAAATTTGGGACTTACACCAAAACCTTCTAGAAGCAGGGTGGTGCAGCTAGATAGATCAACCATGGAGGCAATGGGAGAATTGGGTGATGTTCTTATTCAAGTCAATTCATAACCTAGGGTTCAACATCACATAGACATATTGGTGCTCGACATTCCTATCAAATATGGCATGGTGTTGGGAAGAGATTGGAGTAAAAACCTAAATGGTTACATTGTGACAGATTCTTCACATATGTGGTTGCCTTGGAGGGGAGTGGCCAATCAAATTCGGATTGATAGTGAACCTAGGCTCAAGGAGATGATCACGGAATACAACAAACCAAATGAGATCCAATACATTGAAGCTGAATTAGGAGCAAATTGTTTGGACATAGAAACCCATAAAAATTCCCAAAATGAAAGGATTGGATGCAACGTTATTGAAGGACATTAGGATATTTGGACTTTAAGATTTTATGGATCCAGGTCCAGACAAGGGGCAGGAGCCGGTATTGAATTGTCATGTGCAGACAGAGAGCCTATGTTCGCTGCATATAGATTACAGTTCCCTGCCACCAACAATATGGTAGAATGTGAGGCCTTGATTCTCAGACTTCAATTGGCCTTTCGAAATAAAGTTAAGTGTATCAAGGTCCTTGGTGATTCGAAACTGGTGGTAAAACAAGTGAAGGGACAATACGTATGTAAGAACAAGTGGTTCAGACTTTACCAAACCAGGGTTAGAGATTTAATAGACGAGTTTGATGCTTTTAACATATCTCTGATCTCTAGAAAAGGCAATCATCTGGCAGACTCTCTAGCCGTAGCTGCGAGTATGTTGAAACCAGTGGAGCACAAGAAATGCAAGAAATTCTCCATAGAACTGGTCCCTTGTCCCTTGATACCGGATAATGTCACGAATTTCCAAGTGTTTGATAGTGACAGGCACATATTCCATTTTGTCACTAATTCTAGTATATTTGAAAAGCAGGTTATAGATGAAGACGAGAGGGACCTAGAAGATGCAGATTTGGAAGAAAAGATTATTGGAAAATGTAATAAGATGCCAAATGAGATGGCTTCATTAGAAAAAACTTTCGATATCGGATACCAACCAAAAGAAGGTAGAAAGGTTCCACCTCCCAGAGAGGCCTGTGACTTGGTTAATATTGGAAGTGCAGAAAGCCCTCGAGAAGTATTCATTGCAAAAGCATGTACAAAACAGGAGAAGGATTCCATTGCCAATACATTAAAAGAATACATAGATTGCATAGCCTGGAGTTATAAGGAGCTGAAAACTTATGATCAGAATGTCATAACGTATACAATTCCTTTGAAGCCAGACTCCAAACCCTTCAGGCAGAGACAAAGGCTAGTCAATCCATTATTAGAACCCTTGATAGAGAAAGAGGTAAAGTGACTGTTAGAAGCTAAAATCATCTTTCTTGTTAGGCATTCCACATGGGTTGCTAACCTGGTCCCCGTGAGAAAAAAGAGTGGAGAAATAAGGTTATGTATCGATTTTAGAAATCTTAATAAAGCCTCACAAAAGGACAATTACCCGTTACCCACCATCGATGAAATACTTCAAAAGGTAAATGGGTCGGAGATGATGTCATTCTTGGATGGTTATTCGGGATATAATCAGGTCCTTATCCATCCTAGTGATAGGATGAAAACTGCCTTCACCACAAAGTGGGGCACCTTTGCATACAGGAGAATGCCTTTCGGACTATTGAACGCAGGTGCCACATTCCAATGAGCTATGGACTTTGATTTTAAGGGGCTTATAGGTAAGTGCATTATCATCTATGTAGATGACATTCTTGTCTTTTCTAAGAACAGGTAAAACCATGTTAGGGATCTAAAGAAAGTCTTTCAAAGATGCAGGGAACATGGCATTTCACTCAACCCAAAGAAGTGCATTTTTTGGGTAACGAAATGAAAATTATTGGGACATGTAATATCTAAGGATGGAATTTCCATTGACCCTGAAAGAATAGAGGCCATACAATAGATTCCTTGTCCCAACAGCAAAAATGGGTTGAGATCATTTTTTGGGAAGATCAATTTCATCAAAAAATTTATTGTAGATTTTGCAGAAATAGCAAAGCCTTTGAACGACATGTTAAAGAAAGAGGTCCAAATCAAGTGGACAGATGAAAATAGAGATGCTTTCAAAAATATCAAGGACGCGATTTCTAAAGCCCCGATTTTAGTGAGTCTCGATTATACAAAGCCTTTCTATATTTACACATTTGCTTCAAATCACTCCTTTGTGAGTGTTTTAACTCAGAAGAGTGAAGGCAACATTGAAAATCCTATTGCCTTCCTGAGTAGTCCTCTCAAAGATGCGAAACTAAGATACTCCATCTTGGACAAGCAAATGTATGCTCTAGTTAAGACCGTTAAAAAATTTAGGCATTATATAGTCCACAGTAGGGTGTTTGCTATAGTCCCGGATCCTACAGTCAAAGCCATGTTTATACAGAATGAATTAGGTGAAAGATGAGGTAAGTGGATTTCAAATTTGCAAGAGTTTGATCTTGAGATTCAATCCATGAAGATAGTGTGGGGACAAGGGTTGGTCAAGGCTATAGCAGAAAAGGATCTCATAATTTCATGTCAACATTATGAAAGCATAGATATAACCAAAGATGAGTGGTATGCAGATGTGGTGTATTTTCTACTAAATGGTAAATGTCCACCGCATTTGAATTCTAATCAACAAAGAGCCTTGCGCTTGAAGTCTGCTAATTTCCTAATTAGATTCGGCACATTATACAAGAAGAACCATGAAGGTATTTACCTTCGTTGTGTCAATCAAAAAGAAGCAGTGCAAATACTCGAGGAATTTCATTGTAAACATGGGACGGGACATGGGTCCACTAATGCCACAGCCCATCAAATCCTTAGAGCCGGTTATTATTGTCCTCTACTATTCAAAGATGCCCATACTCATGTGAGGTCCTGTCATGCATGTCAAACTGTAGCCAATAGAGATAGGGGTGCTTCCATGCCATTACAATCTGTAATTGAGTCTAGACCTTTTGCACAGTGGGGCCTAGATTTTGTTGGGATTATCAGTCCCAATTCATCCGATTCCCACAAGTACATTCTAACGGCTACAGATTATTGCACAAGGTGGATGGAAGCTATCCCCACAAAGAATGCTACTTTAGAGGTGGTTATTAAATTCTTAGAGGATAATATTGTCACTCGGTTTGGAATGCCTAACTCCATTGTAAGTGATAATGGTTCAGCTTTTTCCTCTCTAGAATTTTCTAATTGGGCATTTGACAATAGTGTGAGTTTAAAATTCTCTTCCAATTATTATCCGCAAGGTAATGGATTGGGTGAATCTTCTAACAAGAATTTGTTATGCGTCATAAAAAAATTGTTGGAAAGAAATCCTAGAGATTGGCATAACAAACTTACATTGGCTCTTTGGGCTGACAGAATCAGAGTCAAAGAATCCATAGGAACATCTCCTTACCATCTGGTTTATGGACAGGATCCCATTTTTCCTACAAATCTCAAGTTACAAACACTCCATTTCATGAAAGATTACTTTGGAACTGATGATAAACTTGAGTCTAGACTAACACAATTAATGCATCTGGATGAAAAAAGGGATGAGGCTATGCTTCATTTCAGTAAACACCAGGATGTAGTAAAAATATGGTTCGACAAAAAGTCTAGAGCCAAGGCTTTTAAAATATTAGATCTAGTGTTGTTATGGGATAAAAGACATGAGAAGAAATGGGATCATGATAAGTTTGACTATTTATGGTTGGGTCCTTACTAGATTTCAGAAGTCCTAGGGGAAAATAGTTTTAGACTAAAAACCTTGGATGGAAAGGATTTGGCATTACCTGTCAATGGGTTGCACTTGAAACACTATTTCCAGGCCTGAAGCGGCTGGGTTTTGTATTATATGTAATTATGCCATGCTTTGTTTCTTTTGTGTGTGCAGATTTGATGTTTAAGTTGTGTGTTTGTTTGACATGTTTAAGTTTTTGTATTACATGTAATAATGTCGTGCTTTGTTTCTGTTGTGTGTGCAGATTTGACGTTCAGGTGGTGTGTTTATTTGACATCATTTATTTCCTTAAAAAAAAAAAAATAAAAAATAATTTTTTTTTGAGATGTTAACTCATGCCTAAGATTAGGAAAATATGAAACATTGGAATTATGTTGTAAAAGCTCCGCATGTAACACAAACAGTTAAATAATATCGTTTGAAGCTTGTGATGCATGAAGTAGTTAGTTTTACAAATTATGACAATACTTTATCTGCAATTCAAAGGGCAATGCATTCATATTACATCTCACTTTGCATATACATGCCATCTTAGTTGCATATACATTTCAGATACAAATCATTAAAGTGTGTCAAATCCTCTTAGGGTTATGCTACAACACAAATAAGAAAAAATTCCTAAGGTTGGAAACTGAGCCCCGAGATATCTAGAACCAAGCACATTTTATACACATTAAAAAGGATCTTGAGCAAAATGATCAAAACCTTGCTTGGAAGAAAAGGTCAGGTGAAAGAAGTATTTCATGTCTATCCTATTATGCAACATGATCCTTAAAATAGTGGTTTTTACCACTTCCATAAAGATTAAAGCCTAAAATAAGAGTAGTAAGGATAGGGTTAAGTCCTCATCGAACTTAGGTTTAGGATCCAACTCCCCAAAACTTTGATTTGACCTACATGGAGTAGTAAGGATAGGGCATAATTCTCATCTCGCCTAGGTTGAGAATATGATTCCCCAAAGCTCCTATGTCTCATTTCATGATAAAGCTTGGATTGGAAGGATCATACTACTTGTCCTCTACAAAGGATGGGTAGTCATCCCCAAGGTCCAAGCAATAAAATTAATATTCTTCATTTACATCTAAAGCTTGGATTGGAAGGATCATACTACTTGTCCTCTACAAAGGATGGGTAGTCATCCCCAAGGTCCAAGAAGTAAAAAATTAATTTTCTCATCTTATATTTATATTGGATTGGAAGGATCATACTATTTGTCCTCTACAAAGGATGCGTAGTCATTTACAAGTTCCAAAAAAATGAAGCTAAGTCATGGATTATGGGGTTAGGTATGCCCAGGCATGGCAGCATGTCTTGACTAAAAAACAAGACCACTGACTGTTCAAAGGGTTAGACTAGCATGACCATTTCTTTCATAATTGGTTAAATTATTTTGCTCAAAGTGAGGTAATGAATTCCAAATCAGAGTAGTAAGAATAGGGTTAAACTATCATCTCGATTAGGTTGGGAGTCTGATTTCCCAAAGCTTTGATTTCACTATCACTTACACATGGGTTCAAGATAGTAGTGACTCATAACCAACTTTAGGATCTAATAAAACAATTCATTATATATATGGTTGATCCTAAGAGGGTTTGACAATCTTGAATGTTTGTGTATGATATTAGAAGGTCTATGCATTTATAAAAGCAAAATCTCTAAGCATATTTATTAGGTTACACAAATCATTCACAGTCTCACATATGCATGCATGTAAAACTGACAATAGAATGTTGATCAAGTTCAAGCGATATGGAATGAAAACAAATAGCACACACCAAGCTAATACTAATGATTTTGATGTTTCATGTACTTCTGATCTGTCGGTATTTTTTTATCTTTTATGTACTGACGCCTGTATCTAAGCTTGTATATTTTAGGTTGGGTTCTCACCAAAATGCTCTGGAGCATTTGACAGTAGAGTCGCCATTTGTTGTGGCTAATCCACAACACACCCCAAAATTGGGGGCCCACCTTTTTGCATGCTTTCAAAGAAGAAAACAGTGACCCTGATGCTAAAAAAAATCAAAGAAAAAGGCAAAATTTCACAAAGGAGAAAAGTTGTCGCGATATCGCGACATGTTGCTCCGTCACGGCCAAAAATGAAAAGTTGTCGCGATATCACGACATGTTGCTCCGTCGTGGCAAAAAATGAAAATTTGTCGCGATATCGCGACATGTTGCTTCGTCGCAGCCGAAAACGGAAAATTGTCGTGATATCGCGACATGTCACAAAATCGTGGTCAAACTAGTCAAACAGGGCAAGCCACTAAAGTTGTCGCGATATCGCGACATGTCGTGATTTCACTATAGAAAGCAGCCATAGTTGTACGGAATGAAAAAGTGTCACGATTTTGCGACATAAAGCAGCTGGACAGCCCGAAATGAAAAAGTGTCATGATTTCGTGACAGGTTGTAGCGAGATGGCCCGAAATGGAAAAGCGTCACGATTTCGTGATAGGTTGCAGCAAAGTGGTACGGAACGGAGAAGCGTAGCGATTTCACGACAGGTTGCGGCCGAAGGCATACCGAGTGAAAAACATCACGATTTTGCGATAGGTTGCGGCCAAAAGCGTATCAAGTGAAAAACATTGCGATTTCATGATAGGTTGAGGCCGAAGGCATACCGAGTGAAAAAACATTGTGATTTTGCAACGGGTTGCGGCCAAAAGCGTACCAAGTGAAAAACGTCACGATATCGTGACAGGTTGCAGCCGAAGGCGTACCAAGTAAAAAAGCATCACGATTTCATGACAGAAAGCCGCAAGATAGATCTGAAGATGAAAAAGCATCGCGATTTCATGACAGGAAGTAGCCGAGGCGTACAGAGATGAAAAACGTCACGATTTCGCGACAGGTTGCATTGGCAAGGCTGTTGGCAAGAAAATGTCGCAATATCACGACATGTCGCATTTTCACGGTGAAAGCAAAGGAGCAAAGCTGCATGTATAAAAATGTCATGATTTACATGGGGCCATTACAGAACGTGCAGAAAAGTGCTGAACACATGGCACAAATGCATGAGGGTCATGATAACGCTTTAGATCGACAGTTATAGTTAGCATAGAAGACCAAACGTTTTAGGCTCAAGCAAAAGTTCAAAACACCAAAGAAGCAGGAAAATGAAATGAAGCGATCTGGGAAATGAAATGAAGCATCACAGAGCGAAACCAAGAGTCGCAATAGAAAGTTTAAAAGCAGAAGAGAATGTAGATACAGGGGCTGGAAATTGTAAGAAGAAAAGCATTATCTTTTTTAATAAAAAGGATTTTATTTGGCAAGAGTAACTTTTGTGTGTGAAACCAAAAGGAGATTGAAGGCTAAGACTACTGTTATCTCTGTAGATCTTTCCCTTGCATTATTCTTTCTTGTATCTATTTGTTTACACCATAATGTACGTTACGATAGGTGAATGATAGAATGCTGCAATTATTTATTTCTTTAGAGTCTTGCATCTGATCTGATTCGACTATGTTTTTATTGCAGGTCTGTTAGGTCAGGTTGTTTTAGAGTTTCATCTAATAACTTGGGGTTTTACAGGGAGGAGATTGCTAACCAAATTAACGTCCTGTTTCAGTTTTTCTAGCTGATTCTCATAAAGAATATTTCTGCTTTAGTTTCTAATCTTATTTGAAAATCTGCATGTTGGATTCTGGTACATTCTAGAATACTTTGCTAATTTTACTAACACCAAAGGCTAACATAGAAGTAGCAGAACAGTGTTAAATAAAAGATAAAACGAACCCGTTAACTATTAAAATGAACCTCATGTTAAAGGCATGGAGCTTAAAATGAAGTGGTGTATACCACGCATTTTCTCATTTGAAATCTTTTTAATCCAAAAAATAAAAGAGGTCACTAGCGTATTTTAGGGTAGATTTCATTATTCTCAGGAACAGTAAGAAAATATTTTACGTGGTTGATTAATTTAATAGATTACGGTTGCAAAGTTATTCTTTGAATCATTAAAGGCCCCTTGTTAACAGTTACTTGCAGGGTTAAGTTATTCTAGTATACATTCATTTATTTGCGTTAATTCTTAACTGGTTATATGCATATGAATGTTTGTTCCACCAGAACCTTGGAGAAATAAAAAAATAACAAATTTTCTTTGCAAGAAAGAGTTTCATGTCTAAGACTCTAGTTGCGTGATCATTTTTTTACAGGGCAAAATATTCACTCAACAAGTCACATGAAGTTGTGGTTGATCATATCATCTAATTTCGGTTGCTATGTTGACAATTTCTACCATCCCAATACATCCATGGGTAGGTGTATCAATTTTGACATGATTGACTTGGGTACCCTGCCCTCTAGGGGCCTAATGGTTTGGTAGTAGGTTTTTGTATATGTCCATATCTCTGTTATCAGGAGCCAATGGGTTTTCAACTTTAGGTTCTCCTACCTCAATCATATTTTACACCTAGTTCTTGAAACCAATGTAAAATTCAATGTCATGCCCTGGTATTCTGTGATAAGGGAAAAAATGTTATTCCCTGTATCCTTTTGGATTAGGATGGTGGGGATATAAAAGAGGTATATCAGGAAATATGATCTTCTCAGCCTCGCTCAATTGGTTGAAAATTGATTGCATTGACTCTGACAAAGGTGTAAAATAGCGAGGTGGCTTGCATTATTTTTTTTGACCCTGATTGTTCTTTTGGTTGTAATTGACTAGTGGGGGTTGTGCTTGATAATTCTAGGGTTGCTACATGGCCCCATCCCTAGGTGTAGCCAATATGACTTGATTAACTGGAGTAGGGTTGCCATGTTTCTGCTTATATTTGTCATGCTTGCCATTTTTGTTCCACTCATTCTTGGTTTGGACCTTGATGGTTCTCTCATCTAATTTGATGTCCTCAATGAGTTTGGACTATGCTAAGGCTTCCTCAAATTAAGGATATTGTTGAATATGTATCAAGAAGGATATGCGTTTAGAACAACTCTTGGTGAACATGCAAATAATTTCTTCTGCGGGGATGGAGAATAATAACTTTACCATGAATTTTATCCATCTATCCCCATAATGTATTACTGGATCATCATCATAATGTTTTAAGTTGGCCAGGTCTAAAAGGTTCACCTTATTTTTAGCACCAAAGAAGAAATGTTTTAGTAAAGCATTTACTAGTTGTTTAAAATTGGATATGTTGTGTTTGGATAGTTGGTTGAACCATTGAGTGGAAACACCCAAAAATGTAATAATGAACGTTCTTAGCATAAGAGCATCATTGTATTCAAGATGAAAATATGCATTGATGAAATTGGTAACATGCTCCTTGGATAGTTGGTTGAACCATTGAGTGGAAACACCCAAAAATGTAACAATGAACGTTCTTAGCATAAGAGCATCATTGTCTTCAAGATGAAAATATGCATTGATGAAATTGGTAACATGCTCTTGTGCATCCTCTTCACCCTTGAATTTTTCTAACCTAGGCATCTCAAAGTGCGTAGGATATGTAGGGATAGGAACTAATGGGCATAATGGTTGGTTGTGTATTTTACTCAGCATTGGTTGGTTCCCAGCCGTATCTTGCCTTTCAAAGGATTTCATATTTTCAATGAGTTCTTAGAATACCTTTGAGTCAAGGAGTTCCTCTTATTGCAGGCCCACTCATGGTGGTAATGGAAGTAACCCTTTATCCACTTGACTTATTCTATTCTCTTATATCCTACGAGGGGATTCAGGATGTGTTTGATCGTAATTTATTATGTTTACCTTTTCACACCAGTTTGATTTTGTTCATGATTTGAGTGGTGGTTTTGTTGTGGGCTTTCTTCTTGCCTAATTCACCCTTCTTCTGGTGAGTTAGCGTGTTTATCTCTTTGGTATTCACTACCATTTTCTTGTAGGTTAATATGATCTATCTGCTCATATTGTTCTCTTAAATGCTACTCATGTTGGTGCAAAATCCTCTCTCTTTGTTTGTCGTGTTCAAGAGCTTCAACTAGATCTTGCTCTTTATACATTGTATTTTCTAACCATCACACATGGTTAGATTGCGTTGTTAAGGAAGACTCATTTTTGTCTGATTCTATTCTTGTGGTTCTAATTCGTAGATTCCTCAAAGAAGTTTTTGCTATTTCTTTGCTAGCTAATGTAACATGTTCGGTGTGTTGATAAGTACCTCCATGATCAGACTTAGTACATGTACTACGGGGTTGCTTTGAAGTTTCCCTAGGTTGGGTGGTGCATTTAGAAGTAACACTCTATGAACTTCCAGATGTAGAATTTTCTATGGCTATGTTTCTAAGAGTTGGTCTCGAATGAAACCGATCCAAAACATATAACTATCTTGTTTTCCATGGCTGATCCTGTGGGGTGCCATTTACTCCAATGAGGTTATAATATTGATGAGTGTCATCAATCACACCATTTAATCATTATAATTGTCAGTCTAGGGTGGTGTCCTATGGTTGTATACGATAGCAAAGGTAAGCAAATTGTAGGTCAATTTACTTAGGAAATGGATTTATTAATAAGACCAATCAATTTTTTTGGGTTTTTGGTGTCACCTCTAATCTTGTGAACTAAATTACAATCCTAATTACATTTACTAAAACAAAATTACAGAAATGGAAAGATTGCAGAAGATTAAAACTAATTACTCTTGCAGAATCAAAAATAATAGAAATGAAACTTATTCATGCTTGCAAAATGGAAATGATAGAAATTAACTCCTAATTACATGAACAAAATTAAAATGCTGAAATGAAATGTTGCAGCAATGAAACAAATAGAAAGCAATGAACATAAATGGAAATACCAAGTAATTTTTGAAAATAGGGAAATATTAAAAAATTTTGTAAGATATAAAAGCCTATTCTAGGTGATCAATTGCCTTGCATCTACACACATATTTCATACATCTACAAACACAATTAACAAATGAAATAGAAATTGACAGGTTTCTGCTAACATACTCCAACAAGAAATGAACAGAAACTGTCAATAGCTGATCCTTCTCCTGAGCCTAGAAGTGGGCCCTTTATCCCTGATTTAGAAGAAAGAAATAAGACTATTCTAAGATACCTAATTTTCAATAATTTACTCAAGAAGATAATTGCCTCGAGAATCTACACTTTTTATTGAATTTGAAATAACATTGCAACAATGTAGGAAAAATCCTTCAGAATCATTGCTTTGTTACAACTGAAGCAACTGTTCTATTCTTATCCTTCTATGCAAACTTATATATGCTCAACCAAGATGGGATATTGTTATTTATACTATTCTATTACATATGTGGATTTGTTCTATTATTGCTTTTTAGGGATTTAGCAACTGTGTTGAAGCCATCTTCCTGAAATGCAGGAAACTATTCTACTGTAGCTTATCAATTTCACTTGTTGGGCATAATACATTGGAAGAATTGCATTGGAAGAGGTAATAAAACCTCTCATATAGTTGTATCCCTCTTCATTTCACCATTTTCCACCTTTATGACCATTTTTTTGGTATTTTTGACCAAAACTAAAACTACTCTGTTCATTCCAGAGCTGCTCTAGAATATCAGGCAATGTAACAGCTCTAATGTTTATCCATGCATCAATTGCTCAATATGATGGGTTTGACTGACCATATAGTCTTATTAAGTCCTCATAAGACTAATTTTATAGGTTTTATGTGCTGGCATTGAAAAATTCCAAGTCATGCTATTCATTTACAACTGACTAGAATTTGTATGGTAAAATTCTATTTTCTACATAGTCAGCCTAGTTTGAACAGGTTTTTGCACCTTTTTACAATTTGAAAGAAGACAAGGAAAATAGATAGTATGATCCTATAATGGAATACACATCAATATACATTATTGCCTATTCAAATAAATATTTATTTGCTAAGTAAATAAGCTAAAACAATTCAAAAAATGCAAAAAATGGTCAAAATTGAGTGTTATGCTCCCAAACATCTAAAAATGTAAATATTAATACGTAATGCATCCCATCATAAAAATTAGCACAAAATAATAGCATAAGGTTTATCAAATAGTTTATAAAATATTTAAAACTGGTCTATGAATGAGGCGATTTTTGGTCTCATCATTTTCCCCCCAACCTATTGTAATGCATGTCCTCATGCATTATGTGAAGGCACAATAGCACATAGATCTATGTCCATAGTATCCTCATATTTATTGCATTTTCTTGATCCACTCCTAGAACTGCTCATCTGGTGGGGGATCATTATCAAAGAAATATGGAATAGGGGTTATAACCGTAGGCAACCTATATCTCAAACCTACCCAATGATCTTTTAGTTTATGGATGATCTACACTATGCCCTCAGCTCTTCTCCTAGACAACAACAAGTTTTTGGGTGAGATAGATTCCCTTTTCTGAAGTGATATTGACAACTCTCCCCACCTGATCTTACAAGCTGACAGAGAATTACCAAAATGTTGGTTACAAAAGACCTGAAAACTCATTATACAATTAGTAATATTGCTGGCATAAACTTTTTTGATTATCTGCTCCCTCATCATAGTGAAATGTTCATTTATGGAGACCCTATAATTGGCATGGGAAGGCCTTATTAGTAGTTCAAATTTCAACTCCATTTTCTTACTTGCCTTTTTCTCCTCCTCCCAATGCATTTAATTTTGCAATGTAGATATGAAATTTCTCAACTGGACATCTCCTGTAAAGGTATTTGGCAAGAATTTTACATTACTAGGTATGAAGAAGTTATGCATAAACAACTCAAAAAGTAAATTCTTCTGTTCCTTAAGACTATGCAAATATGTCTCTACAAATTCCTTAGTAGTGTTTAGTTTATAAGGAATATTGGAAATAATCCTCATTAAATGCTAGTAGAGGTATTTTTCTTTTAGTATCAAAGTATAAAACCTTGCAGGCATTCTGCATTGAACTAAGTACTTTGAAATTTGACAAAGATCCTGAACCTATTCCTACAACTTAGTTGTTTGTGCACTTTGAGCATCAAGTTTTTGTTCCATATATTTCAAGGATGCAATTTGTGCTTTCATGCCTTGATATTTAAGCATCCAATGTGCTATGTCTTCATTATACTTTGTTAGTGTAACTATTTTTGGGGGCCTGGCTATCTGCTACACTTTTGGAAGTAGATCCACCTGTATTCCAATTTATGTTGTGTCTACAAGGGGTAAATCCACTTGCACCCCAATTTTTGTTGTTTCAATTTGAGGTGAATTAGTTGTAGTTAATTCAACAAAAACTTGAGGGGAATGCACATTTACCTATTCTTGTACTTCATCTTATTCATTGGTCTCCTCAAATACTTGTGACATTTATGCTTCTTGTTGTTGCAAATTATCAGAATGGTTGGTAGAAGCCCCTGAATCTATTATACTTACATTCTACTGGAAGATCTGTGTTGTTTCTTCTATTTCTACTCCTTTGATAGTGGATTATTCCTCAGATATGACTACCTCCCTATGCTCTTCTACTAATTCCAATAGAATTCAGGCCAACTCATCTTCAGAATCATATTTTATAGGTTGTTGCTTCAGATTTGACAACCTAGCCCTTAATTCATCTACCTCCTACTGCAAATCAATAATAAGTTTATAATTTTCTTTTATAGAGGCTTCATTTTGTTCAATCCAACCCATATGTGTCCTAATGTCACTTCTAGAAGCATGTAACTATTCTTGTATATCTTCCTTTTCTTCCTTTGCTATGAACTCTTCTTCAAACTCAGAATCAGAATAATCAACAAGTGAGATATTCTTTGTAGGTATCGTTGTATCTATGTCTGTAATTGCTATGCCTACCTCTGCATCCTCTGTACCTATATATGCTTACTTTGTATCAATTTCTGTACTCACTTGCTGGGATAGTGATATTGCCTCTATATCTACTACCTCCTCCATTACTTTCTGCTTCTAAAGTCTAGAGGACCTTCACAACCCAACAGTAGATTTTTTGTGTTTGACATTTTTAGGTGACTTTGGAACATATTGTAACAATTCTAGAGTAGATTCTGGTTCAAGTGTTTCCTCCTCCATCTGCTCTTCCCTATTTGAATTTCCAAGAAGCTCAATGGGTTGTGTTGGAAAAAAAGTTACATTTTCATAAAATGTAACCTTCCTTATTTTTCCTTCAGAACTAGATTTAGATTGTTTCTCCATTTTCTTCCTGGTCCTAGAGGATGGAGGTCCCTATGGTGAGGAGGAAATTTATTTTTCATAGGATTCAGTTTCAATTTCATGTTCAAAAATTCCAATTTCTACTTCTTCTTCAGATTCAGGTCCTTCTACCTCTACCTCTTCTTCAGATTCAGGGCTTTCGACTTCTAATTCATTCCATGTAGAGAAAAACCTATCAAAACTTCTAGGGTTTCCCCTAAAATTATGTTTACAAATCATTTTAATGAGCCCATGGTATTTAGGAGTCCCTCTTCCTATCGTTTGGCCATATTTTGTAACTCCTAGTATGAATACAGGGGGATATTTACTCTAACTTCTAGGTTTGAAATACCATGCCTCAAATGGTTTAAAATCCTAATATGGTGTCCATAAAAAATGATAAATTGACCATTTCAAGTCAGAAACCCGATTACCCATACTAATACTTCCCCCCAAGGGTGTTGTAAACTAGTTTGTTTTACCCTTTGCAAACATTATTATTCATTTGAAACTCAATAGGTCTATCTTGTTCCTCTCTAAACTTATTAACTATTTAAGTTAGGGTATTTTTACCAGTTTTTAAAATATGTAACACTTGCAAAGTTAATTCAGTGATTTGACTCAATATTTGCATTGTTACCTGGATTGCCATGCCACTAACGCTTACCTGGTTGTTTTTGAAGGTTCATGCAAACTCTACTGCCAGCCCTTCCGAGTACCCATAAAATTTATTTAGAAATGGCATCAATCCCCCTTCTATGAAGATGTGTAGGGATTTAGGATCTCTCTACAAACAATCTACGTTTTTAGGCTCAATTTTATTTTTCTTGCCTCCCATTTTCAATTCCCTATGCTTTGTCTTCCCTCAACCAATATGGAGTAAATCATCTTCTGGTTTGGACTTCTGGTTTGGACTGAACAATTTTCATCTGAGGGGTTATAATACTTTAGCTACGGATTTTAAATTTTCATAGTGTAGGAACCAGCTTCAGAACATGTCAAAGTGTTTGAAAAATTAAACCCCCCTTTACTCATCACATGGAAGACTCTTATTCCCCATAGGAATGTGAATTACCCATTTGCGTTGCTTCTGAGTAAATTATTATGAATTTATGATGTGGTAGCTATTTTTTAGATACATCGTGTATAATATGTAATATTTCCTTTTTCTAGAGTGTCTTGTTACATGTGCCAATAAATTTTTTCATGTCACAAAGCACACGACGGTTCCCAAGAGATCATTTTCCATTACAGCCTAGAAATATGCAACTTGGAATGCATGCCCAGATTTTTTTCTTTCCAAATTCAAACGGTGAAAATATTTTTATGCCATGTGATATTTTGTCCTATGCCTCTGCTCATTCTGATGCGTATCATTATTTTATTCTGAAGGTTAGAAAAACTCCCTCATTTCAGAGCATAAATTCTTGTCATTCTGAAGTTGTTTTTGTTTGAGAAGTAATAGTTTCGTTCTGGAGATTTCATCATTCTGAAGCCAAGCAATATTCTCATTTTGGAGAATCACATTATTCTAAAGTTTTTTCAACTTTAAAAATAGCCTAAAATATCTTATCTCCCAACCAGATGGATATCTTTTGGATCAAACCTTATGAATGCTTTATGTACTAATTAGTGACTTTACACACTACATACTAACTATCTACAGTTTTTAAAATGTAAAGGGAACATACCTGAGTTAACCATTTATATACATTTGTACAGATGGTTGTTCCTGTTGACTACCAACTAACTCTACTGAATAAGATAGGTGGAGTTCTGAGAACAGAGAAAAAAATGATTTGTGAGAACAAATGGGACAATGAGGATGAATTTGACAAGGCAAACATACTGGAAAACCTATTTTCATGCAAGCCAATTTAGAAGTGCCTCCTAGGAGGTTTTCACTTTCTGAATTATTCATTTTTTTCACTTTGTTTTTTTTTCATTTTTTTCATCATTTTTGTTTTTTTTTTAGTTTTTTTTTTTAATCTTGTCGAATTCATTGTGGAAGAATTGGTTTCTTCCAACATGACCACATCCAATTGCTCCATTTTATTTATAAATTAATCCTTAGTTAGTGGTGTATGGTAGATATAGAGACGATGCCCATTAACCACTAACTTTATTTGTGAATCGTCAATGGGTCAAAGGTGAACAACTCCATTTTCAAACACTTCTTTGATCTGATATGGTCCAAGCCACCTAGTCTGCAACTTCCTAGGAAAGTCTTCATAATGTGAGTCAAACAACAAAGCCCAATATCCTTGCTAAAATTTCCATTGCTGAATGTGACTGTCATGCCACAACTTTCATTGTGCTTGAATTATCTCAGTCTGGTGCAATGCATCCATTTGCAGTTCATCCAATGTATCGAGTTGCAAAATTTGATCTGCTTGTACCTATGACAAATAAATACCAACTTGCAAAGTAGTTCGAAGTGTTAGTAATTCAAATTTAATAGGAAAAAAAGGCTTTTTACCATAAACCAGTTCATAAGGTGTAAATCCAATGGTATATTTCCAGGTAGTGTTGTAAGCCCAAACTACTTCAAGTAGTTTATCTAGCCAATTTCTCCTATGGAAAGCTACTATTTTGGTTAAGATTCATTCTAGTTCCCAATTTTTTACTTCAACTTGACCATTTACCTGAGGGTGATAAAGTTAGGATTTACTATGCTTGATTTCATACAGTTTGGTGAAGGCTTCAACAACCTTTGATGTAAATTGAGGTCCCTGATTTGTGGTAATAGTGTAGGGGGTCCCAACATGTAGGAAAATTTGTGAATATAGGAAATCAACAACTTTTTTCTCTTGCACATGCTTAAAAGCACGTTCTTCTACCCATTTAGTTACATAATTAGTACATACCAAAATATGTACCTTACCTTGAGAAGGTGGATCAATAGGTCCTACAAAGTCTAACCCCCACCTCTCAAATGGTTCTGTACCTACTTGAGGTTGCAATGGCATTTTACTGGTATAGGTAGGCTTTCCCATTCTTTGGCATGCAACACAATGTCTGACATATTTTTTTACATCCTAATGCAGGGATGGCCAGTAGTAGCTAGCACCTAATATTTTCTAAATTGTACTATGTACTGTATAGTACCCTCCAAATGGTTCATCATGACATGCACGAAGAATTTCATACACTTTATCCTTATAGATGCACCTACATAGAACATGGTCAGGACTTCATTTAAAGAGTAGACCTCCTATCCATTTGAAGGAAGCACTTTGCTTGATTAACTATTTCTTTTGTTTAGGAGTGAAGTGAAGAGGAATTTTTCTTGTAGCTAAGTAATTAGCTATATATACAAACCATTGAGATTGTATAGAAATAGCAAACAATTTCTCATCAAGAAAAACATCTTCAACCAATTCCTCTGTGTCTGTGTTTGGCAATCTTGATAGAAAATATGCTACTACATTAGCCTTCCCTAGTTTATTAACTATGGTGATATCAAATTCTTGCAACGATATTAACCAGCGAATAATTCTTGCACTGACCAGAGGTTTATTCATCAAGTATTTAATAGCAACATGATCTGTATGGATGAACACCTGATATCTTATGATGTAGTGTCAGAACTTATTGATAACATATACCACAACTAATAACTCCTTCTCAGTAGTAGTGTAGTTCTTTTCATCTCCTGTCAATTTTTTAATAATGTAGTAAATGGCATAATGTTCTCCATTTTCAATTTGACCTAATGCTGCTCCAATGGTAGTATTGGAAGCATCAGTCTGAATATGGAATAACAGTTCCCAATTAGGTCCTCTCAATACAAGGGGAGTTGTTAATTTCTCTTTCAATGCTTCAAAAGACTTTTGACATTCAGTAGACCAAGTAAATTCAGAATCCTTAGTAAGTAATGCAAACATTGGGTTAGCTATGGTACTAAAACTGGAAATAAATCTACGGTAGAAACCAATATGTCCCAAAAAACTCTTTACATCAGTTTGAGTTTTTGGAGGGGGAAGTTATTTTATGACTTCCACCTTCTTGAGATCAAATTTGATACCATGAGAGGAAATATGATGACAAAGGACAATACCCTCCTCCATCATTAGAAAAAAATTTCAAGATTTAAATATAAATTATATGTTTCACAACATGTTAAAAAAATTTCAAGTTGTTTTAAGGTATAATCAAAAGTTTCTCCACACACTGTGAAATCATTCATATAGATTTCCACACTTTCATTTTTCAAATCAGAGAATATTTCCAAAATAGCTCTTTGAAAGGTTGCTGGAGCATTACATAAACAAAAATGCAAGACCCTATAAGCAAAGGTTCCCCAAGGGCATGTGAAAGTAGTCTTCTCTTGGTCTTCAGGTTAAACTTGTATCTGATTATATCCACTGAATCCATCAAGAAAACAAAATAATTTCTTGCCAGTAAGGGTATCTAACATGATCTATGAAAGGTAATGGGAAATGCTCCTTATGTGTAACCTTATTTAACTCTCTGTAGTCTACACACACTCTTATTTTCCAAATTTTCTTTAGAATAATGACCAATGGAGAAACCCACCGACTGTCTAAAATTGGATAAATGAACCCTACATCTAAATTTTTTTCAATCTCTTCTTTGAAAATATCTTTCAGAGCAGGATTCAAATATCTTTGAGGTTGTCTCATAGTTTTAACATCTTCAGTGTATATCTTGTGTGTACACACATCAGGGTGGATTCCAGTCATATCCTTGTAACTCCAAGAAAAATCTTGAACATGTTTTTGTAGGACAACAAATAACTTTACTTCCTGTTCATTAGTCAACCAACTATTAATATTAAAAATTTTACCTTGTTTTACTTCTATTTGTTTAATCATTGGATGAATGGAGCTCATTGCTCCATATTTACTGATTAAGGAATTTAATGGACAATGATATGGTTGCAAAGTATGAAATACTTTAGATTCTATTTCAAAAGTGATGCCCGATGGAATCATTCCTTGCATAGGACATGTGAAAGAAGTAAGAAGATGTTGATGCCATCCATGTGGTTGTGTGAAAGGGTTTTATTGTATTGGAATGAATGCCAAATGTGCTGAGGTATGCTCTTCATCCTTCCACAGCAGGCGATGAACAATGATTTGATTATCTTTAAGTTCCTCTTCCTATAATGTCTCTATAGTGACCCCACATGCACTAGTCCCATTTTTAACCCTACTTGCAATGTTATTTAAAAATCCAAGATGAAATGGAAGGCAAGGAGAAAAAGCATATAACATGAAATAACAAATATGGATCTCTTTATTGATATTGAATCTTGGTTACATGTCGGTCCCTCTTAAGGATACCAATTTTGATACTATAAATTACAAATAGGTAAAGAGTGCTCCTTCGGCGAAGAGGTGGTGCACTTATAAAATCTTCTCGGTTCCACACATGGAAAGCCCGCGCTGCTGCCTCCAGCGGCCAGATTTCGACCATTGTAGGCAACAACATCTAAACCCTTAGCCTTGTTTTTTATATTTTTGTTGAATTTTTATGACATTTTTTTTGGAATTTTTGAATTTTTACTTGCTTGATTAGGTGCAATATTATCCTTCTTTACTTAGACTTAGAATAGTCATCTTCTTTGCACCATTTTCATGTTTATGGTGAATTATGCCTTAGATGCACTGTAATTTTGTTTTGTTTTTCTTCTGCTTTACTTAGATCCTTACTGCTCGGGCTCGAGACCTGAAGCTCCTGCTTGACTTCATTCCTATATTTAATGATATAGACTAGGCATGGTTCAAAGCCCATGGGTTACAGTATGTCATAAGGTTACCTTATATCATGACAGATTAGGCTTACATTATGGCTTTGGCCCATTTCTGGGACCCACAGACTAATACCTTCCACCTCTCGACCGACGAGATGACCATTACGCCAGAGGATGTATATAGGATCTTTCGAATTCTATTCTATGCGATGGCCATTATCTCTTTGACCACTAATGATCAGGTGGATGTATTCACTCAAGTGTTTAGAGGGCACTCTATGGATGCTCTAAATGAAACCAAGTCCAGAGGAGTGTCCATCAGCTTCTGGCACAAGGAGGTCATCTTTATGATGAGGCATGCCATAATGCTGATGGTGATCAAAAATGTTATTATCCCAGATTTCTTGGGTTTGAGGTTCTCATGGAACCTTCTGGCGATGGTGCAGGATTTATTGGATATCGAGGAGCCTATCATCTATGCATGGGGTATATCACTATTACCTCAGTGCTATGATGAGTTGTACCACATCCACCAATGAGGACATGTCAGCATTACCTACAACTTGATCCTACAAGTTTAGGGATGTGAGCATATTGTGGTAGATCACACTAAGGGGCTCTCGACCGAGATTATAATGATTTATGTTTGGACATAGTGCTATGTTGCTAGATGGGCTTGAGAGCATGAGGAGCATAAGAGCCACACTTTTGCAATGGAGTTGTCCCACTACATTGATGCTTTCACTAGAATGTTGATCGAAGATGTCATGTGGCAGCCTTACTATGAGTGTCCTGCTTAGGATGATCCATATAGCTTTACTACCAGGAAACGATGTGAGAAATGGCTCATTGGCCATAAGATTGTCATTCGAGAGTATTTCTTCTACTCTCGAGTTCTTCATTAGTACGCATTACAGCAAGATATGCCCTTGATATCATTATTGTACAAGATCCTCATATTATAGAAGTACCTACCTCCATGATAGATCATGGAGCTTTCAGATGAGGAGGATGCCCCAGCCGTTGACCCTACAGTGGCTGGGGGAGTTATAGAGGCCTACACTCAGTGCTGGGGTGATCAGATGTGGCATGGCATCGACAACCTAGGGTGCAAGTATGATGGCAGGGGTGATGGCATAGATCCGACAGGATGTAGAGTCTAATATAGGACCGAGGTATGGGGCCAACCAGTAGAGAAGGTGGTAGTAGAGGATCCTGATGTTCTTGAGTATGAGGAGGAGTTAGAGCCTGAGCAGAGAGACTCTCCTCTGAGAGCACAACTACATGAGGTTGAGGTTGAGCTTTAGGCTACTAAGATCTAGGTACAGTGGTGATATTCTACGATTGAGCAGCTCACAACAGAGATATAGGCTCTATAGGCTACTATTGGAGGTGGTGATGTTAGGATGCAGTTTGTTGTTCCTCCTTCTACACCACAAGAAGCTCCAATGACAAGTTTAGAAGCAGATGTGGGACATCTCCAGTCTCTGTTGGATGAGCATGAAGCATGGATCTAGGGACTTATGGATCATGTTACCCTTCTTTAGATGTAGCTCAAGAGGCACAGGATTGTCCCTAAGGATCCAGTAGGTGTGGGTGGTTTGTAGGTCAGTGGGCGCTCCACCTCAGGGTAGTCTTCTGTCCTTCCTAGCCAGAGGATCCAGATTCATATAGAGAGACCGATAGGCTCGCATCACTCAACTCATGACACCTTCATAGGGGGATATGGCACTGGAGGAGGTGATGTAGGGGGCTTAGGGCCGATATTTGACTGATGCTCTACTTGGCCCTTGATCCATTTTTGAGGTCGACTGACCTATATGATTGTAGCCCACAGGCATTTTTGTATATCCATTGGACTTGACACACATACTTTTATGATAGCTTTGCATTGTGACTTATTATGTGTATCATTTATTGCTCATGTTTTTGTTTTTATTTTATTTTATGATATGATGCGATGATGGTATTATGATGATTTGATGAATATGTTATATGATAGATGATATTGAATATTCTTAGATGGATGTGTAGATGCTTATATGATTTTATGATATGATGTGATGTATTTTGATGATGAATGATGAATTTATGATTGTATGTAAATGGATATTAACTATGTGTTTTATGATGTGCTTTATGGACTTAATGACTTGTTTCTATGAATGCGATGTTATTGCTAAATGCATTTTTTAACTTTGATTTAATTATGCGATGTTATTGAGATAGAATTCAAGCATTTCCTTTGATGTCATGCAGGATTCTTTCAACCCATTGCTAATATAAAGGATCCTTAAGTGTTCATCTCATCCTTATGTTGGACTTAGTTGGACTATACCACTAGGAAATATTGGGGTACCTAAGCTAGCTCATCCACATTCAAACATTGGTCTACACAAATGCATGAAGCAATTGTGGTAGACATATCATCATGCATAAGGATTTCTCCTTCCAGTTTTGTACAATGCTGAGAATTCCAGGGATTCAAGATTTATTCCCTTATTTTTGTCTTCTTTTTGGCTTTGGATATTTGCTCATATGTAGTGATGAAAATCACTTTTTATTTTGATTGATTTTTTCTTTGAGCAAGGATTTTTTTGTAGTGATGATAATCACTGTTTATTTTGCTCATATGTAGTGATGAAAATCACTGTTTATTTTTTATTGTTTTTTTTTAGCTTTGATTTTTATTTGAATTTTGAATATATTATTGTGTATCTTTGAAATCTCAAATGTATGCTTGGCCTTTTGAATATGTAATTTGCTCTAGGATTTTGCTTATTTTTATTTAAGCAAGGGATTTGGATAGGTTAAAGCTTGTCCTTTTGCCAATTATTAATATCTTTAAATCGGTTGCACAAGGGGATAAGCAAGGAAGATCCTTTTCGCTTAAAGTAACCTAGACCACTTTGTAGCTTTCATATTTTTCTTGTACCAGCTAGGATTTTAATGTTTCAATTAGTGACGAGATCTTGAATATCCAAGGCATTATCACAACTAGACCTTACCTTCTACTAATCAAAGTTTTTTTCCTCAAAAGTTTATAAGATCACTAGGTGTGGTTGATTAACCGAAAAACCTTAGTATATTATGTATAGAAACAAATAATGGTTGTGTTGAAAAACACAATTACACACGTGTTAATGGAGGTATGGATTTGAATGATTTGTATGACAAACTATGGTATCACTTTTGATACTCTCATGACATATGAAATTCTAGTGGATATGAAAATGCAAGATGTGAGATGCAATTGTTTTTGTTATTTTTTTTTTATTTTATGTTGTTTTTGTGTTTTTGATTTATTTAACCAAACGGCTTATTATACCTTTGGGGATTTTGGTATTGATCCTGACCAAGCGATTTGAATTACCCTTAGAACTATTGAATTTATGGGATTTGACCAAGTGGTTTGAATGACCCTTGGAGCCTTTATGTTTGACCAAGTGGTTTGAATTACCCTTGGAGCCTTTTGATTTGATTTTGACCAAGCGGCTTGAATGCCCTTGGAAACTTTGAATTGATGTTTGACCAAGCGGTATGAATTACCCTTGGGGTTTTTGATTGATTTTGAACAAGCGACTTGAATGCCCTTGGAGCATTTGAATTAATTTTTAACCAAGCTGTTTGAATACCCCTAGAGCCTTTGAATGATTTTTACCAAGCGGCTTTAATGCCCTTGGAGCCTTTGAATTGATTTTTGATGCGATTTGAATACCCCTGGAGCCTTTGAATTGATTTTTGACCAAGCGGTTTGAATACCCCTGGAGCCTTTGAATTGATTTTTGAAATTTTATGTTTTTATGATTTGTTTGTGTTTTTGACATATTTGAATGTTTTTGAATTTTTGACATATTTGAATGTTTTTGAATTTTATGAAATATTTGAATGTTTTTGTGTTTTATGTGTAGAATGCCTTTAAGTGAATGATATTGAGAGGTTCAGTCTCTTCAACACCATTTAATGATATAATATGATATGCTCTAGGCCCAACTCTCTGTGAAATCATGTATGTACCTATCTAGTTTATCGTGAGCTTATCTCGCAAATGCAACGACATATTCGAATTCTGCTAGTTTTCTTTGAGCACTAGATCTCCAACCTTGAATTCCCTTAGGTGGACTTTGCTATTGTAATCTCGTGCAATGCAATACTGGTAAATGTAAATATGCTCTAAAGCATTGACTCAACATTCATCAAGAAGCATAAAATGATCAAGGAGGCCTTGCCATGCAGCTTCATCATCTATGAAATCATTTAATGCTATGTGTAGTGTCAAAAATTCTAAATCTAGTGGCATGATAGCCTCAGTGACATATACTAATGAAAATGGTGTTGCCCAAGTGGGCATCCGTATACTAGTCCTGTATGCCCATAGTGCAAGAGGTAACTGCATGTGCCAATCCTTGTGATTGTCTCACACCGTCTTCCTCAAAATGGATACTATTGTTTTATTTGAGGCTTTTGCTTACCCGTTTTCTTGTGGATAGTAAGGCATTGAAAAAATGTGCTGAATATGGTATTTTTTCATTAAATCAAGCACATTTTGGTTCTTTAAAGATGACCTATTATCCGATATTATCTTAGAAGGGACCCCAAAATGGCTTATGATATTGTGGAGTATAAACTCTGTAATCCTTGGTCCAATTGTTGATGTTAAGGGGATTGCTTCTACCCATTTAGTGAAGTATTATGTGGTTGTTATGATGAATGTGTGTCAGCCTAAGGATAGGGGTGAGATTTTCCCAATCAATTCTAGTCCCCATTGCGAGAATGGCCATGCTGCCTGGATGGGCTACAAAGCTTGCGATGGTAAGTGCGTTAGATTTGCATGATGTTGGTACTTACTACATTTCTTGACATACTCACAATAGTAATTTTCCATGGTGGTCCAATAGTAACCCATTACCAAGATACACTTAACGATGGCCATGCCACTGAAGTGGCCTCCACATGTATCGTTGTGAGCTTGCAAAATTTACCAAGATGCTTCTTGGAGCTCAAGACAATGGAGTAATACTCCATCATATCCTCATATATAGAGTATTTATCATAGCATGATGTATCTTGTTGCTCTCTATTTGAAATTTCACCTTTTGGTATGCGATAAACCTTGAGGTATTGTTCCAAGCTTTAGGAATTCCTACAATTGGGAAATCTAATCCTGATAAGCCACAACTTATATAGAATAGATAGCTTGCTCTTCTTGCATTTTTGAGGTAGTGAACACAAATTGTGGAACAACTTTATGGTGTATAGTTGCACCACATTCCATAGGTCCTTGGGAGATCAAAGGCCCCCAAGGTGCCTTTTACAAGAAATTTCTGGCTACAAAGGACCAATCCTGATTTGGCTCGATGTTGATCATGTTGACTGATTCTTGATTGTCAAAAGCTTCATGGTGTATTACTGAGTGCAAAAGAACTTTTATATGAACGGTTGTAAAATTAGTAGAGGGATTCTAAGGTATTAAGGATCCCAAAGAGACCATGGTGTCTACAAATATATTCAACGTATGAGGAATTGCCTCAATGTTTTACCATTCCAGCTGGGCTAGGTAGATGTCAACAAGTTCCTTGTAAGTCTTCAGGAGTGGGAACCTACAATGGAATAGTCCTTTGACCTAGTTTACTATGACCAAGGAGTAGCCAAAGATATTCAATCTTTTAATACCCATTGCTATAGTTGTTTGGAGTCCCAATATCAATGCTTCATATTCTGTATTGTTGTTTGTGCATGGGAAGTCTAGTTTGAATGATAAGTGAAATGGAGCACCTTGTGGTGTGATAAAGACAATCCCTACTCCACCTCCTTGTTCACACTTTGAACCATCGAAGAACAATGACATGTCTCTTTATTTCTTAGGTTCTTCGAGCTCTGGTGGATCTGATAATGCAAAGACTACATCATCAGGCAATTCTATAGTGAGAGACTTGTTATATTGAAGAGGCACCTCTGCTAATTGATTTGCTATGACTTGTCCCTTGATGAAATTTTGGCTTACAAAATCTAGATCAAATTATGTCAATAGCATGATCCACTTTGTGGTATGTGTATTGTGATATGTCTTTCTCATCATGTACTACAAAGGATTTTGTTTTGATATGATGTAGGTCATATGGCTCAACATGTAGTGTCGCAATGTTCAAGTTGCAAAGACCACTGCTAAACACAAATTTTCAACATATTCATATCCTAGCTCATAACACACCAAGGTATGACTAATGTAATATATGGTTTGCTCTTTATCTTGTGCATTCTTTTGGGCTAACATGGTGCCCAATGCAAAATTAGTAGTCGATATATATAGTAAAAATGGTATGTCTGATCTTGGTGGAGCCAATACTGTCAGTGTTTCCAGATAAGTTTTGATCTCTTCAAAGGCTTGATGACAATATTCATCCCAATAAAAGGAAACTTCCTTACATAGAAACCAATTCATAGGTCTGTATTTGTCTTATAATTGCATGATGAATCTTTTTATGGATGCTAATTTGCCTTGTAGGCTCCTCAACTCCCTAATGTTGGTAGGGGAGGCCATTTCTTTTATAGCCTTTACCTTTGCAGGATCTACTTCAATGCCTCTCTTGGATATGATGAATCCTAAAATATTGCTAGAAGTTATGCCAAATATGCACTTCTTAGGATTCAATCATACATTGTGTTCTATGAGGCAATCAAAGACTTGTCTAAGGACTTCGACATGCTCTTGCCGCAACAGGGACTTGGTTAGTAAGTCATCCATGTAATCTTCCAAGATCTTATGCATATAGTCATGGAATATATATGTCATGGCCCGCTGATATGTGGCACTAAAGTTTTTGAGATTGAATGTCATCACTTTGTAACAAAATGTTCCCCATAGAGTAATGAAAGCAATTTTATGTTGATATTCGGGCTTAATACGGATCTGGTTATATCCAAAAAAATCATCCATTAGGGAAAGCATTTCATGACCTATGTTTGCATCTACAAGAGCATCTATGTTTGGCAATGAGAATGAATCCTTTGGTGTTGCCCTATTTAAATCTCTAAAATATGTGCAGATACGGACACTTTCGTAAGGTTTCCCCATGGGTACCATGTTTGACACCCACTCAGGTTAGTCGATAGGAACAATGAATACCGCATCCAATAGTTTTTGCAACTCGTTCTTCACCATAAAAGCAATGGTTGGATGCATTTTACTCAATTTTTCTTGACTGGATTTTTCATGGGATCCAATGAAAGTTTGTGAATGAATAACTTTGGATCTATTCCTGGCATGTCTTTGTAAGTCCAAGTAAAAATATTTGGTCTCTCCTTGAGGAGAGGAATTAGGATGGCTTGTTATTTTGGAGATAGACTTTCTTCGAACTTGAATTTCCTTGGTTGGGTAGGATCATCACTGATGTTCACCTTGAAAGTCGCTTCTATAGCCATATGTGACCCATCCTCTAGTTTATGAGGCATGGGTATCAAATGAATGTCATCGATGGGATTCACAGGATCTACTAACTCAGGTTCCAAACCAACATGGAAGACATCATATGCACAAACTGATGTAAAATGGAATGGCTATAACATCTCTTCAACGGGGAAGAGGTATTTTGGCTCTATGGGCGAATTAGTGCAATCCCAATCAATAGCTTCTACATAAATATGCAATTATTTCATAGGATCTACTGGATTATTAAGTGGAGTGGTCAAATAAATGGATATCATGTTGATGGATGGGATGAAATCTCCAAGACCACATGGGTGCAATCTTGTCTCAGGGGTTTCCCTTCCATACTTGTGATGAGGTTCTGGAGGAATGGGAATTTTTGGATCTGGCCCATGAGCAGAGCGGACGATATGATCATTGGGATCTAATTTCTCTTTGAATGTAGGTGGAGGGGGATTGACCATCCGATGAATGACATCTAGGTCAATAGGTCTCCCCAAAAATTAGAGATGAGGGTCTATGGCATAGAGTGTTGCCTCTCTCTCTACTAGATCGTTGACTTACCGTAAGTGGTGAGGTCCAAGATAAGCCATCTTGGTCTCATCCTCAAAGTCATCATCACTTATCTAGAAACCATTAGCATTGGTCTTTGAACCTAAGACAAGGGGCTCATGTATTAGCCCTAAGTAGGCCATCTCTGTTTCATCTTCATATTCTTCATCACTTATGAAGAATCCATTTACATTTGTCTCTTTCCCCAAAGTTAGGGGTTTATTACTTAGGCCTAAGTAGGCTCTTCCTGTTGAGTCTTTTGATTCATAGTCACTTTTATCTAATGTATATCCACTCTCATCATAGATGGACCATGTGAACCTTTGTAAATAGCGAGGCCCCTGATAGATTAAGCCAAGTTGTGCCTCATGATCACTTTTTTCATATCCATTCTCATCATCCCATGAGTTGTACCCTGTTGGGGTGGAATCAATTGAGGTGTTTAGATGATAAGTTTCTAGAGGCGATATGTTTATCGTGGCCACTTGTTTGCTTCTAAAATTTTCTATTCTTATGGGGTGATACGAAATGAAATCAATGTCTTCTCCTAACCCTATGCTTAATCTTTCCAATGCTATTACAAGAGAGTCATCTTGACCTCCGCTATAATAGACTAAGACAAATATGTCGAAGGTAAGCTGATATAGTGGCTCGTAGGGCCGCCTATGTCCCTAATCATATGCCAAGGCCATAGCCATGTCAGTTGCAATGCTCAAAGTAGCTTAGAGAAAACTCTAGGTTATAGAGGTAATGAACATTGACCATGAATAATTCATCACCATCCTCTTCTATGTTTGAAGACTTATGAGCACATTCCAGGCCGACATAGACAAAATTGATTTGGTTGGGGGGAATTCCAAGTGGAAACATTGTTCCTACTAGTGGCCTCAATTCCTTAGGCCTTACCATGTCTTGTGCAAACTCAATGATAGATGTAAAGGTGATGTTCTACACAAGGTACTTCCCTATGCCTGTGCTTGCCAAGTGTATTGATGCATGCAATGTGGATGACCCCATAGATGATACTGGCGAAGCAGGGTGATAATCACTATCTTCATCTTGATCTTGAGGATCTTCCTATTCCATAGGACTTGGCATTTCAGCAATGCCTATAGTTGGCACTTCCTTGGGCCTTTCATCCTTAACTAAGGGTGCCTTTAGATTCTAATTATCTTTTGGTTTTGACGTTGATGGTACTTTAGAAGCATTGACTGTCTTGAGTGCACCAAGAGGTGTTGATGTGAATGAGTATTTTCTTACCCCTTTGTCTTTGTTATCCACTTGTGTGGTTGGGGATGAAGGTGCCACATACAGGTGAGTAGAAGGGATTACAAATTCTCCTAGAATTTCCACCTAATTGACGTATTTAAAAGGCTCTTCATCGGCCAAAACCACATAGACTTTGTTCTCATGCACATACTTGACACACTGATGCAAGATCAAAGGTACACACTTCATGGCCCTTATCCAAGGGTGCCCTAAGAGGATGTTGTATTGCATAGCTCCTTCCAAGACATGACACATCATAGGGATGGTCTTGTACCCCACCTTGATGGGTAGGACTATCATTCGCATAGTATTGCATAAAGCATTGTTAAAATCTCTCAATTTGTAAGATATTGGAAAGATATTAGACTTGGGGATCTTGAGGTGCTCTATTGCTATTGTTGTAATGATGTTTATTGATGAACCTGTATTGACCAAGACCCTATTGAAAGGTAATTTGTTGATCACCATGACAATTTTTAGCAGAGGGTATGGTAAGGCAACAAGAACTGTCTTAATATCATGATCATAGAATCGGATTACAGGTTCCTAGAATTCTTGCACTTGTCCCACAAAGTGAGTGAATGCATTCACATCTTATGGTTGGAGCTCAATCATTCTTAAAATATCCATTAGATTTTCCCTATGCTTTGGGGACTATTGTATGAGCTCATATATGGATAACTTAGTTGGAGTCATTTGTAGGTTTTGCTCCAATCTACTACGAATAGTTACCATAGGTCTCATTGGTGGGCCTAGAAGGTTTTATTACCTCTTCTTAGGAGTAGCTGGGATGTTCATGGGAGTTGCAAGTGGTTGCGATTGACCATACCATGTAGTCCTTTTTTCTATGTTAACAATCTCGACCATCCCAATGCATCCAGGGTAGGTATGTTAACTCGAACTTGATTGACTTGGACCCCTTGCTCTCGAGGGACCTCATGATTGGGCAATGGATTTCTGTATATGCCCATGTCTCTGTTATTGGGAGCCAGTGGGTCATCAACTTTGAGCTCTTCCACCTCAATCATGTTTTGCACTTGATGCTTAAACCTGACGCAAGCCTCGATGTCATGTCTCGATATCCTGTGATAAGGGAAAAATTGATCTTCTCTATATCCTTTTGTCTTAGGATGGTTGGGATCTATAAGAGGTATATCAATAAATATGATCCTCTTGGCCTCCCTCAACTGATTAAATATTGATTGCATTGATTATGTCAGAGGCATGAAATAATGAGGCAGCTTGCATTCTTAGTTTCTTCCCTAATTGTTCTTTTGGTCGTAATTGGTTGGCGGGGGATGTGCTTGATAGTTCTAAGGTTGTTGTGCACCCCCATCCTTGGGTGTAGCCAATATGACTTGATTGAATGGATCAGGGTAGCCTTGCTTCTGCTTATACTTGTCATTCTTACCATTCTTGTTCCACTCCTTTTTATTTCAAAGCTTAATGGTTCCCTTATCTACTTTTATTTCTTGTATGAGCTTGGCCTGTGCCAAAGCTTCCTCAAATGAAGGATACTACTAAAGTTGTAGCAAGAGGGAGATGTGTTTAGAGCAAATTTTGGTGAACATGCAAATGATCTCTTCTGTGGAAACAGAGAATGATAATTTTACCATGAATTTTCTCCATCTATTCCCATAATCTGTTACTGGCTCATCATCATACTGTTTCAAGTTGGCTAGGTATGAAAGGTTCACCTTATTAGAACCAAAGGATAAATGCTTCAATAATGCGTTTACTAGTTTTTCAAATTTGGTTATGTTATGCTTAGGTAGTTGGTTGAACCATTAAGTGGTAGTGCCTAAAAATGTCATTATGAATATTCTTAGCATAAAAGCATTATTGTATTCAAGATGAAAACAAACTTTGATCAAGTTGGTGACATGCTCTTGTGCATCCTCTTCACCCTCAAACTTTTCTAACCTAGGCATCTCAAAGTGCTTAGGATATGGAAGGCTAGGGATTGATGGGCACAATGGTTTATTGTGTATTTTTCTCAATGTTGATGAGTTCCTAGCTACCTCTTGTTTCTCAAAGGTTTTCATCTTTTCAGCAAGCTCTTAAAATACCTTTGATGCAAAAATTTCCTCTTGTAAGCCTATTTTCATTGGCAATGGAGGTAACTCTCTATCCATTTGATTTGTTCCATTTTCCTCCCTCCTACGAGGGGACTCAGGATTGTGATCCTGGTTTGTTATGTTTTACCTTCCCCCATTAGTTAGATTTTGTTCATGATTTGGTGGGGTATTTTGTTGTGGGCTATCTTTTCTAGTGCACCTCTCCTTATGTGATTCAGCGCATCTTGTTCTTTGGTGGTCACCACCATTTGTCTGTATATTGTTAAGAGCTAGCCGCTCAACCTGCTATCTTAAACGTTGCTCATGTTGGTGCAAGAGTCTTTCTCTTTGTTTCTCTTGTTTGAGAGCTTCCACTAGCTATCGCTCCTTACGTAAGACTCATGTTTATTTGAATCTATTCTTGTTTTCTTGACTCACATATTCCTCGATGAGGTTTCTATTGTATCTGTACTCTTGCTAGCTAATGTGACTTGTTCAGTGTACTATTGAGTATCCCTATGATCAAACTCCATGCATCTACTGTGAGGTCACTCTTAGGTACCCCTAGACTAGGAAACATGTTTAGAAGTCACTGTACATGAGCTTCCAGATGCAAAGTTTTTAGTAGCTACAATTATTTGGGTTGGTTTTGTAGGAAACCGATCCAACCCGTCTAGTTGTCTTGTTTTCCATGGTTGATCCCATGGGGTGCCATTCACTCCTATGAGGTCATAGTCTATGAAAATAATTCCTTTTGTGTTAAGGTTTTCTTCTATTTGATTCCCATGGCTAGATGTAGCTCTAGTTTCCTACCTTTTAGTGGGCAGACATGTTTCATATGTTTCTTGTGAGTCTTGAGGTGTTGCAATTCTTGTTTACCTTCTTGATGAAGAGGGCTTTGTGGTAACATGTTTCTTCCATGTGGATGGATATGTAGCAGTCCCGTCATCCCTATGTGAAGAATGATTCTTAGAATCTTATTTATGTCCATGTGAGGAGGAAGCCCTTGAATCTTCATCATATCTTTGAGATGTTTATGTGTGTTTAGAGGAGGCCCTTGAGGTCTCCTCATGTCTCCTTGATGAAGATGGTTGTGAAGCCTCTTTTTTTTATGTGAATTTGTTCCATGATGTGGTTACTTACTTGGGATTTCTCAAGGAGATCCCCCAAGGATTTAATTATCACCCATCAGGCTCATGGAGCTATATCTCACGGTATTACCGGTAGGTCATTCAATATTACTAAAAATTTACCTATGGGTATGAGTAGCTTATGTCTCTCCCTCGATATCAGACTAAGGGTGCTTAATTCTTGTTTTGACCATGTTGTCTTATGAATTGATCTTTTGAGTTGCAATTTATGAATAACCACATAATACAAAGCAAATTTTTATCTTGCTTACCTATTTAAGTGTTCCCTAGACAATTTGGTGTGTTTTGATGTGTTGTTCTTTCGATTTATTGCTCTTGTTATTAGATTAAGAATGATAAGACTTATCCTTAGTGACAATAAAGTACACTCATGCCAAACATTATTTTCTCAAAAGAAGCTAGGGTACACCGTTGAAGACCCAATGGAGGGTTCACCTAGCTCTTCCACTCTGAACCAATGATTTTTCCAATAGTGGGAGATAGTTTGAATACAGTTAACTTAGTGTCACTATAAGTAAGTTTCTCAATCCGTTTATAGGAAGCTTGATGAGGATTGATGTTTGATCACTCATATGACCCCTCTAGTAGTTCCTAGCTAGGTTTGCATAGTTTATTTCTTGCAAATTAATATTGTAAGTGAGTCTCCTTCTCACATGCACTTGTGGGCACTAGTTATCTTCTAGTTGTCATTTAGAGTGTTAGTTAGTAAGTGTGAACTCAAAGTAGGAAGTGTGTACTTCAAGATAGCTAAAATGGATCTTATAGTTAGCATTATTCCTTTTCTCTTAACTTAGAAGTTACGTGCATTCTCCTTTGCACTTTTGTAGCTTATGGTTAAGCATATTGGATCAAATCCATGATTTGATGGGTTTGGTTATGTATTTTGGGCCATTAGAGCCTATATAATGAGTTTGTAAATAATATGAAGTTAGTTGGATTTTCAATCCTTTTCATTGGTATCAGAGCCTAGTTCAAGTTTGCACTAGGGCTTGTGAGGTGAGAGGGTAGGAGATAGATTATTTTTTATGAGAAATTCTTTCTCATTGAGGACTCGGTTCAAGCTCAAGGGGAGCTTGAAAACCATTCGCAGAAGGAAGTTCCTTAGGCGTCAAAATCCTCGTTCCAACTTTCTTCGTATGCTCAAGAAGTATAGGAGAAGCTTACCCCAATTTCTGTCTTACAAAAATCCCTTGGCAGGTTTGGATTTCTCCTACGGTGAAATGCGAATTAGGGAGCCTTTCGTTCCTGAGGTTTCTGCCATTGAGGAGTCTTGAAGACTGAGGAGCATCTACACCAGGTCGTGTGTCGACTTGGGTCTGGTTGCCTTTCAAACGCTGGTCGTGTGTCGACTGGATCTTGAAAGGAGAGCTACTGAAGGGGTCTTGGTGATATTATAGCAATTAGCAATTTGTTAGAAAATTTGAAGGTAATTTACCTTCAAAAATTGCTAATATTTGTAAAAATTTAAGTTTGTCATGTAGTTAAATTAACCTTCTGGTTAATTTAAAATTTTCTTTTTTGGTTAGCAAACTTAATTTTAAATTAATATATTATTTTGATATATTAATTTTTAAATTTTATTGTAAAAAAAAAAAATAAAAAAATTTCGTCGAAAGGGCTCATTGAGCCAGTGTTTGGTTGTATCTCGGCAGTTTGACCACCGCAGTGTGCCGGCTACAGTGCAGCAGATACTACACGGTCTGCTGCCTGCAGGTGCTGCAGGCTACACGTGCAGCGACAACTGCATGATCTGCAGCCTGTAGGTGCTGCAGGCTTCTCATGCAGTGAAAGCTGCACGATCTGTAGCCGATAGGGCTGCAGGCTACACGTGCAACGACAGCTACACGATCTACAGCCTGTAGGTGCTATGGGCTTCCCGTGCAGCGAAAGCTGCACGTTCTGAAGCCGATAGGAGCTGTAGGTTACACGTGCAGCAGAAGCTGCACGCCCTACAGCCTGCACGAGCTACAGGTTTTGTAGTCGCTGCAGGTGCTGTCGGCTTGCAGGCCTAGCAACCTTGCACGTGCCGCAGCACTACCATTGCTACGACCTTGCCGGCTCGTGACTCGCTCGCACGCTGGACAGGCCTATCGCAGCCTTGCAATCTGCAGGCTTGGCAGGACCTGTCGTTGCATAGCGCACGGCAGGAGTAGCCGCCTCTGCAAGTATTTTTAATTTTTTTTGCATGGAGAAGCACGATTGGCCGCCTCGAGAAACGTGCCAGTGAAGTTCAAAAATTCATGCACAGCAAGTGGAGTTCAGTTTACCGAGGGTAAAATTGTAATTTTTTTTAAAAAATTTCTATTCTAAGGTTATGCATGTCATTTTTTATTTTTTATTAATTTAATTTTTAATAACTTAATTAAATTAATTAATCTTTGATTAATTACAATTTAATTTTTAATTAAGTTATTTTTAAATTAATAAAATATAAATTGTAAACCTTAGGTTAGTTTAAATTTTTAAAATTTTGAGCCTTAGGAGTATTTTTCAATTCAGGGCACAACATTGTAACAAGGAA
Source organism: Wollemia nobilis (assembly GCA_028583015.1). Lineage (NCBI taxonomy): Eukaryota > Viridiplantae > Streptophyta > Pinopsida > Araucariales > Araucariaceae > Wollemia > Wollemia nobilis. The sequence goes on along the minus strand of JAQPPZ010002937.1, from coordinate 4,930,615 downwards.
CCTTCAATTTTTCCTTGATTTTTCAGTGCTTTTCCCTTTTACTCCTGGCTTATACCCGGTCTCACATGGCTTCTGACTTGGCTGCCCAAGTGTAGAACTTGCACATGTTGTAAATGCTTTAGCAGATAAAGCTAATGATACTACCATGGCAGAAGTTCTTGGTAACCTTGCAATGAAGGTAAATGATATTTCTCTCCATAATGCTTCAACTTCTGCTCATGATTCTCGCCTGAGAGTTCGTTGTGAAGTACCACTTTATGATGGATCCCGAAACCCTGAAGTCTTGAATAGTTGGATTCTTGACATGAGTTCTTGGTTTTCTTACACTCAACTTTCAGATGAGGATATGGTTCCATATGCTAAACTCAAACTTTCTGGTTTAGCTAAAGTACTTGTTGAAAGAAAAAGAGGTCATGATGAACTCACCTCTTGGGATGAGCTTGTAGATCTGTCTTAAGACCAATTTTTATCCTTCCAATTATTCTAAGGAATTGGTCATTAAGTGGTTTCGATTTCGACAAGGTACTAATATGATCGTGCAGGAATATATCTTTCAATTCAACGAGTACAGGATACTTTTGAATGTGGAGGAAGATATTAAAGCTTTGATTCTCAAATTTCAAAGTGGTTTGTTGGAACATTTGTACAGGGAAATTATGTTTGTTTCTATGGACACATTGGATTCAATTTTCAACCAGGCGCAACTTGCGGAGGACAAGTTTAAGGCGCATTCACAGGCATTCCGCACACTGCTACTCAAGTGGTTGCGAACTCATCAAAAGGGAATAGTTCTTTCTCACCAAAGAAGAACTTTGCTCAAAAGAAGAATTCTTCTTCTCCATCTCCTTCTTCTCCTTCCCCTTCCGCTTCTACTCCTTCTTCTTCTTCTTCCAAACCTTCTTCAAAAAAAAAAAGTTTTGTAACTATTGTAAGAAGAAAGGTCATGAAAAAGCTGATTGTTTTAAGCTTAAGAAGAAAAGTTTAGTCATCACTACTCAAGAACAGGATGCTTCCAAAGGTCCCCTTGAGTCAGTAGGAGAAAGTAGAGTATACACGAAATTACGAGGTAAGCTCAATGAGGTTACCTTGGTAAATGTAAGTTCATCAGGGAGCGCTCGTGATGCTTTGTTCATCACTCGAGCTCATTTGCTCCATAATTTTGCAACAGATTGTATAGTGGATAATGGCTCGCAGAAAAATCTAATTGCGAGGTCCATTGTCGAGCGTTTGAAGTTACCTATGGAGCCTCATCCTCAACCTTATTCTTTGGGTTGGAAGGATAGTGGAAGGGGCTCAAAAATCACTCACACTTGCACATTAAAATTTGCACTTGGCCCACATTTCATAGATCAAGTCACTTGTGATGTGACTCCTATGGATTGTTGTGGGATTTTGCTTGGACAACCTTTTAAGTATGATAGGAGAGTTGTTTATGATGCTTTCAAAAGAACCTACACACTTCAAAAATATGGTCAGGTCTTTCTCATTAAAAGCACCAACACTCCTAACATCATTCTAAATTCCAAGCAAACAAAGAGAGTAATTAAAAAAGGTGGTGACGTTGCTCTAATTTTCATTCGCTCTCAAAACACTCCTACATCCACATCCATTCCAAAGCAACACTCTTCAATGGATAAAATATTGCAAAATTACTCACACATATTTCAGGAGCCAAAGTCTCTTCCTCCAATTCGCACAATTAATCACAGCATTGAAATCATTCCTGGTTCTTCACTACCTAATGCTCCCATGTATAGACAATCTATTTTGCAAAATGAAGAAATAAAAAGGCAAATAGAAGATTTGTTGTCTAAGGGTTTCATTAAGGAAAGTACTTTTGCTTGTGCCTCACCTATTTTGTTGGTTCTTAAAAAATATGGCACTTGGAGATTGTGCATTGATTTTCGTGCTTTGAACAGAATTTCTATAAAGAATAGATATCCACTACCACGCATTGATGATTTATTAGATCAGCTCCAAGGAGCTAAGTTCTTTTCAAAAATAGATCTCAAAAGTGGATATCATCAAGTGCGTATCCAAGTTGAGGATACATGGAAGACAACTTTTAAGACGAAGATGGGCCTCTTTGAATGGTTGGTCATGCCCTTCGGTCTTACTAATGCTCCCGCAACCTTCATGAGGTTGATGAATGATGTATTTCGTGATGTACTTGACAAATTTGTAATAATATATCTTGATGATATATTGATATTCTCAAAGACTTGGGAGGAACACCTTAGGCATATCCATCATACACTTGATCTTCTTGCGAAGAATCAATTATATGCCAATTCTTCCAAGTGTTCTTTTGGCAATACTTCAGTTTCTTACCTTGGTTATGTGATTAGTGAAAGTGGAATTCAGGTAGATCCCACCAAAGTTGATGTTTTACTTAAGTGGTCCCCTCCTTCAACTCTCACTGAGTTAAGGAGTTTCCTAGGACTTGCGAATTTTTATCGCAAGTTCATTCCTCAATATTCCACCCTTGCAGCTCCATTGCATTATCTCACTAAGTCTAAAGTTCCATTTCATTGGGAGAAAAGCCAAGAGATTGCCTTTGAGAAACTCAAAAAGAAACTTTGTACAACACCTGTGTTAACTTTACCCGACCTCTCTCAACCTTTTGAGATTGAAATGGATGCCTCTAAAGTTGCCTTAGGAGTTGTGCTCAAACAGAATGGTCATCCAGTTGCTTATCATTCAGAAACTTTTTTCTTGCTAAGTTGAACTATTCTACATATGACAAGGAGTTGTATGCATTAGTTCAAGCTATCAAGTACTGGAGACATTATCTTTTGGGAAAAGATACAGTAGTACACACTGATCATATGCCTCTCAAGTTTTTACAATCTCAAAGTAAAATTGAAGAATCAAGACATATGAAGTGGGCCTCTTACCTCCAACAATTTCACTTGGTGATCAAGTACAAAAAGGGGAAGAGTAATATTGTTGCTGATTGTTTGAGTAGGCCTCCTGCCGCTCTTGCCTTAATAGTTATGTCCACTTCACACTTGGGATTTCAGACTTGGCCTAATCAGTATTCACAGGATCCTGATTTTGGGAAAATATTTGAGCAAGTGAGTAAGCCTTCTTCTTCCAATTTGCGTCCTTTCCAAGATTTCTACATCAAAGAAGGACTTCTTTACAAATTGGATAAGGTTTGTGTTCCTTGTGAGCCTAGAGTGTCACTTCTTAAGGAAGCTCATTCTACACTTTATGGTGGTCACTTTGGGAAGCACAAAACACTTCATCACTTGCAAATATTTTTCTACCGGCCTAAAATGCGAGAGGGATGTGTTGAGATTTCTCAAACAATATGCTGTTTGTTGTCGCTCAAAACCAGCTAACAGGAAGTTTGGCTTAGGCATGCCTTTGCCCATTCCTTCCCATCCTTGGGAAAGCATTTCCATGGATTTGGTTAGTGGTTTTCCCATGAAAGTGCGACAACATGATTGTGTGTTCGTGGTGGTTGACAGATTCAGTAAGATGGCTAAGTTTATTCCATGCCGCAAGACAAGTTCTGTAGCAGACTTAGCCCAATTGTTCTTTGACAACATTTGGCGTTCCTTTGGTCTACCTACCAGCATTATATCGGATCGTGATTCACGCTTTGTGGGTCACTTTTGGCATTCTTTGTGGAAAATTTTGGGAGTTTCCCTTAACTTTTCCATCGCCTATCATCCGTAGTCCGATGGGCATTCTGAAGTGGTAAACCATACCCTTGTGCAAAGTTTACGAATCTATCATCACGCTTCACCTAGAAAAGTGGGACTTGAGTCTCACTCATATTGAACATGCCTACAATAGGGCCCTACATTCTTCTACAGGTCACTCACCTTTTGAGGTTTGTATGGGATTTCAGCCCTTGGCACCTTATGAGTTACCTTTGTCTTTGCCTTCTCCTGTCACTTCACATCTTCAGAAGGAGCAAGACAAGGCCCACTCATTTATTCAGCACTTGCACAATCTTCAATCAAAGGTGATTGAGATTTTGCAAAAGACACAGTAGCAGCAGAAAAAGGCCATGGATCGACATCGAATTCCTCATCCATTTCAGGTTGGTGACAAAGTTTGGTTGCATCTTGACAAGCGGCGTTTTATTGATAAGACTCATAGTAAAATCAAACCGATTCGCTATGGGCCTTATACTATTCTTCAACAGGTGTCCGAGAATGCTTTCCACCTTGATCTTCCCGCACACTTGGGAATTCATGACGTCGTCAATGTAGATCTTTTGAAGTTGTACTTTGACTCTACATTGGAGACCGCACCAGCTATCAGTCATCATGTGGACGTGGTTCCTGATTCTCGGTTACCATTGGATTCCGATCAGATCTATGACACAAAGATTCGACAGACTCACCGGGGGTCTACCACCTCATATCTTGTGGCTCAGCGAGGACAGCTGCCGCATCAGGCTCATTGGATTTCTTTTCATCAGATGTCCCGTGACTTTCCTACTCTTCTGAAAGCATTGGAGGCCAATGCTTCTATTGTGGGGAGGCATGATGAGGATTGATGTTTGATCACTCATATGACCCCTCTAGTAGTTCCTAGCTAGGTTTGCATAGTTTATTTCTTGCAAATTAATATTGTAAGTGAGTCTCCTTCTCACATGCACTTGTGGGCACTAGTTATCTTCTAGTTGTCATTTAGAGTGTTAGTTAGTAAGTGTGAACTCAAAGTAGGAAGTGTGTACTTCAAGATAGCTAAAATGGATCTTATAGTTAGCATTATTCCTTTTCTCTTAACTTAGAAGTTACGTGCATTCTCCTTTGCACTTTTGTAGCTTATGGTTAAGCATATTGGATCAAATCCATGATTTGATGGGTTTGGTTATGTATTTTGGGCCATTAGAGCCTATATAATGAGTTTGTAAATAATATGAAGTTAGTTGGATTTTTAATCCTTTTCAAAGCTCTAGTGGGTAAACCAGTGGAAGGATATGAATTCCAACATCACTAGAATGAATTGAAGTTTGGTGATGAAATCCAACTCCCAAATGTTTAAATGAGACGTGCATGTGTGGTGTTCATTTTAAGCTTGGATAACATAAAGTGCATCATATAGTAGCAATGAATCTTTCCTATATGCCTAAGTGATGCAGAAGAATCCAGTGGCACTTGATGCAGAAGCATCCAGTGGCAGGAGGGCCACTTCTAAAAATTTGGCTAAGGAGGAAAGACGTCGCGATTTCGTGACATGTCGCGAAATCGTGATAGAAGAAGAAGCAGAAAGCAAGGAGAAAAATGTGTCGCGATATCGCGATAGAAAAAGTGTCGCGATATCGCGACACAAAGTGGAGAGAGAAGGCATAGTGGAGAAATGTCATGATTTCATGACATGTCATGAAATCGCGATCGGAGCAGGAGAGAGAAGGTGCGTAGAGAAAATGTCACGATTTCATGACATGTCACGAAATCGCAACCGAAATAGGGGAGAGAGCAAGCGAAGCAAAGATGTCGCGATATCGCGACATGTCACAAAATCGTGACCAGAAGATGAACAAGGCGCAAAAGTGAAAAATGTCATGATTTCACGACATGTCGTAAAATCGCGATCGAAGGAGGAAAGAGAAGGCGAACGCAGAAGATGTCATGATTTCATGACATGTCGTAAAATCGCGACCGAAGCGAAGGAGAGAGAGGGTCAGAGGAAGAACATCGTGAAATCGCAACTAGTCGTGATATCACGACAGAAGCAGACAAGGAAGGACATGGGAGAAGAATGTCGTGATTTCATGACAGGTCATGAAATTATGACCCGAAGAAATGGAGAAGCAAAAAGGGGAAAATGTCATGATTTCATGACATGTCACAAAATCATGATCGAAGGGGCAGGAAGAAGCCAAGGCAGGAAACCGTCGCGATATCACGACATGTCATGAAATCATGACCTGAAGCAAGAAAGCGAAGGCGAAAGGCAAGCTGTCGTGAAATTGCGACATGTCACAATTTTGTGACCCGAAGGAGAAGCGGACAGCGAGAAAGAAAAATGTCATGATATCGCGACATGTCACGATATCGTGACCCGAAAGAGGAGGAGACAACGAGAAAGGAAAATGTCACGATATCGTGACATTTCACGAAATCATGACCCAACGAAGAGGAAAGGTAGTGAGGGGGAAGATGTCACGATATCACGACATGTCACAAAATCGTGACATACTATAGGTTCACGATTCAAGAAGGCACGCATTTCAAGATGGGTATTTCTCGAGGCAATCAAGTGCCTCATAAACGCATGGTTTCGTGCCTAAAAAGTGCATTGCACATTTATAGCCACTGGAACTGAAGCATCAGTCTCTATAGAGGATCTTGGAGATCATGGTGGCCATTCATGCACAACACACAGAGGCCAAGTACACACAGATGGCTCATCAATGCATCTTCCCGCATTTGACCTAGGTGGCAGTTGGCAGTTTTGTGAACAGGTTGAAAACTCAGTGTCGAGTTGACGTTAGAGAGTAAGTGCGACAGTGAACGGGAGTCAGGTGGCGATTGTAGTGGGAGTGCAATAATGACTCAGAGGATCAAGGTGCAGGTGGTTATAGAGTACTCTACCATTTTGTGATAGAGGGTCGAGGCCTCTAGAAAAACCCAAGCATTGTAATAGAATAGGGGTGGATGGGGAGAACGCATGTAGAGGATAAAGGTAGTCGAAAACCAAGCCGAGCACTGGTTATTGTAAAGCCTACAAGCTATTACTGTAAAAGAGATTTCTAGTGAATGAATGAAATTTTATGGAATTGTGTGATTGCAATTTTTCCTATTTCCCACCCCTGTACATGCCTTTGCTTCATCCTTTTATAATTTTTTGGGCGTGCCTCTTCGTCTTCCATCTGGCGGCTCTTCGATTCATTTTTGCCATGATTATTCATCTTCGTCTGCCCCATAACTACAATTTGTAACGTCCTTTGTAGCTGGCGTAACATCTTCCATTAACTGTTCGTCTGTGCCTATTTTCACTGCACCTTGGTGCCACATGTTATTCTATGCTGCCATGTGTCATTCTGTAACGACCCCTAAAAATGTAGCCTGTCACGATTTTGCGACATCTTCTTCTTCTTCCTCTTTCTCTTCTCTTTCGATAGAGATATCGTGACATTTTGGCTTCCCTGTGCTCCTTCTCCCTTTTGGTCGTGATATCGTGACATTTTCCTCCATCACTGCCTTTCTTATCTTCAAGTCACGATATCGCGACATGTCACGATATCACGACATTTGCCTTTGGATGCCTCTGCATTTATGCTCTGGTCGTGATTTCATGGCATGTCATGAAATTATGACAATTTCTTTGGCATCTTCTCCCTCCTCTTGCTGGTCATGATTTAGTGACATGTCATGAAATCGTGACATTTTCTTTAGCATCATCCTTCGACTGCTTCATGTCGTGATTTCACGACGGTCATGATTTCGTGACATGTCGTAAAATCGTGACATCCTTCGTTGGCACCATCTCTCAGTCACTTATGGTCGTGATTTCACGATGGTCATGATTTCATGACATGTCGTGAAATCGTGACATTTCCATTGGCATCTTCCCCTAGCTGCTTTTAGTCACAATTTCACGACGGTCATGATTTCACAACATGTCGCAAAATCATGACATTCCTATTGGCATCTCCCCTGGCTGCTCCTGGTCGTGATTTCGTGATGGTCGTGATTTCGTGACATTTCATGAAATTGCGACATTCTCAATGGCTCCTTCTTTTGGCTGCTCTTGGTCACGATTTTGTGATGATCGTGATTTCATGACATGTCACAAAATCATGACATTCTCAATGGCTCCTCCTTTCGGCTGCTCTTGGTCACAATTTCGTGACAGTCATGATTTCGTGACATGTCATGAAATCGTGACATTCTCAATGGCACTTTCTCTCTCCTACTACCGATCGCAATTTCGTGAAATGTCATGAAACTGTGAAATTTTCTCTGGCATCTCCTCTCTCTTGCTGCTGGTCGTGATTTCATGACATGTCATGAAATTGCAACAATTTTTGCCATGCACCTTCTCTCTCCTTCCTGAGTCGCAATTCTGTGACATGTCGCGATATCGTGACACTTTTTCTGTCACAATTTCATGACACCAAGGCAAACACTTAGAAATTTTCTTGAAGATGCAAGATTGTTCGGCCGCCACTGGATGCTCCTGCATCAGACACCCGGGGTTGATAGAGAAGTGACCTTCACTTCTGTGTTGTCTGGTCACCGCCTTCTACAATACTTCCAAACATTCACCTGCCTATGCAGTCCGCTTCAACTCTGTTTCCTAGCCTCTACTTCTCAGTTTATCTTCATGCTTTCTACGTAGCTCCTCTTGCTTCCACAAATTCATTCTGAGCAGCTCCTCTTGTAGGGATTTCACTTGCCTCTACAAAGATCTGAACATCCGTAACTGTGAATCTTCAGATCTCATATCTCTCCCACCACCATGGTTTCTTCACGACGACATTCTTCTCACTCCTCTCACAAAGCTCTCCCATAGATCCTGGTGTAACTGCCTCACGTCCGACGATCTGTTACACACTCAAAAACTTCTAGCTCTGATACCACTTGGTGGAGACACGAAAATAATCAACCCAAAAAAATTCAAATTTTCACGTAAAAAATTGCTAACAAACTTTACAAGAATGAAAAACCCAATGTTTCATTCGATAACTTGCAAAGATTACAATAACAGCCTGTAGGCTTTACAAGAAAACTGACACGCAGGCTTAGTTCTTTCACTTACTGGCGCACAGACACAGTTCTCTCATGAAAGAGAAGAGGAAGAGGAATAAGAAGAAGATGTCACGAAATCACAACAGGCTACATTTTTAGGGGCCATTACAGAATGACACGTGGCACCAAGGTGTAGTGAAAATAGGCACAGACGAACAGTTAATGAAAGACATTACGCAAGCTACAAAGGACGTTATGGAATGCAATTATGGGGTAGACAAAGATGAACAGTCATGGCGAAAATGAATTGAAGGGCTGCCAGATGGAAGACGAAGAGGCACACCCAAAAATTTATAAAAGGATGAAGCATAGGTGTGTACAGGGGTTGGAAATGGCAGTTGTAGAGTTGGATAACTGCAGTTGCAGAGTTGCACAGTCATGTTGTAGAGTCAAGGTAGAGGCCACTCGGACCGGCTTGAGTGCTTTTCCTTCCATAGTTGCAGAGTGAGAGATCTGCAATAGAGAGTGAGAGAACTATGCCTGTGCACTAGTTAGTGAAAGAACTAAGCCTGAGAGCTAGTTTCTGTAAAGCCTGCGGGCTGTTATTGTAATCTTTACAAGTTATCGAATGAAACATTGGGTTTTCCATTCTTGTAAAGTTTATTAGCAATTTTCTGCATGAAAATTTGGATTTGGTTGGGTTGAGATTTTTTGTGTCCCCATCAAGTGGTATCAGAGCTAATGTTCCTGAGTGTGTAACAGATCGTCGGACATGAGGTAGTTACACCAGGATCTGTGGAAGGGTTCTGAGAGAGAAGAGAGAGCCAAAAGTTCTTGAGTGTGTAAGCAGATCATCGAAAGTGAGGCAGCTTGCACCAGGATCTAGGGTTAAGATTTGTGAGAAGAGAAAGAAGCTATGGTCACAAGGAGAACCTTGTTGAATGAGGAGGAAGAACCAGACCAGAGGAAGAGTCTGTTCTGCATAAGGTGCAAATGTGCAGGGAAGGTCTGCAATGTTATCATTGATAATGGTAGCATAGACAACTTAGTTTCATAAGATATGGTTACTAAGTTGGAACTGGAGAGGAGGGCGCACCTACATCCATATCGAATTATGTGATTGTAGAAAGACCACAGAGCACTTGTCAGTGAACAGTGCTTGGTCAAATTTCACATTGGAACTTATCAAGATGAGGTTCTGTGTAATGTTTTGCCTATGGATGCTTGCCATTTGTTGTTGGGGAGGCCATGGCAATTTGACAGAAGTGTGGTGCATGATGGGTATGCGAATACTTACTCTCTGAAGAAATATGGAGTGCACCACAAGTTGAAGCCATTGAAGACAGTGGACGAGGAAGTGTGCAACAGTGGAAGAATCTGTCTGGAGGTAGACAGAAGTTATTTTGGCCAGGAGAAGGGGTTTGAGCAGGCTACAAAGGTAGGTGCACATTTGGAGATGTTACCGAAGGTAGTGACTAAACAACACAGAAGTGAAGGTCACTTCTCCACCAACCTTGGGTGTCTGATGTAGGAGCATCCAGTGGCACCTGATGCAGAAGCATCCAGTGGCAGGAGGGCCACTTCTAAAAATTTGGCTAAGGAGGAAAGACGTCGCGATTTCACATGTCACGAAATCATGATAGAAGAAGAAGCAGAAAGCAAGGATAAAAATGTGTCACGATATCGTGATAGAAAAAGTGTCATGATATCGTGACACAAAGTGGAGAGAGAAGGCACAGTGGAGAAATGTCGTGATTTCATGACATGTCGCAAAATTGTGATCGAAGCAGGAGAGAGAAGGTGTGCAGAGAAAATGTCGCTATTTTGAGACATGTCACGAAATCACGATCGAAACAGGGGAGAGAGCAAGCGAAGCAAAGATGTCACGATATCGCGACATGTCACGAAATTGCGACCAGAAGACGAACAAGGCGTAGAAGTGAAAAATGTCACAATTTCGTGACATGTCACGAAATTGCAATCGAAGGAGGAAAGAGAAGGCGAACGTAGAAGATGTCGTGATTTCGTGACATGTCGTGAAATTGCGACCGAAGCGAAGGAGAGAGAGGGTCAGAGGAAGAATGTCGCAAAATCATGACCGGTCATGATATCATGACAGAAGCAGACAAGGAAGGACATGGGAGAAGAATGTCATGATTTTGTGACAGGTCATGAAATCGTGACCCGAAGAAATCGAGAAGCAGCAAGGGGAAAATGTCACGATTTTGTGACATGTCACAAAATTGTGACCAAAGGGGCAGGAAGAAGCCAAGGCAGGAAACCGTCACGATATCGCGACATGTCACGAAATCGTGACCCGAAGCAAGAAAGCGAAGATGAAAGGCAAGCTGTCTCGAAATCGCGACATATCATGATTTCATGACCTGAAGGAGAAGTGGACAGTGAGAAAGAAAAATGTTGCGATATCGCGACATGTCACGATATCATGACCCGAAAGAGGAGGAGACAGCGAGAAAGGAAAATGTCGTGATATCGCGACATGTCATGAAATCGTGACCCGACGAAGAGGAAAGGCAATGAGGGGGAAGATGTCACGATATCATGACATGTCATGAAATCATGACATACTATAGGTTCACGATTCAAGAAGGCACGCATTTCAAGATGGGTATTTCCTAAGGCAATCAAGTGCCTCATAAACGCATGGTTTCGTGCCTAAAAAGTGTGTTGCACATTTATAGCCACTAGAACCGAAGCATCAGTCTCTATAGAGGATCTTGGAGATCATGGTGGCCATTCACGCATGACACATAGAGGCCAAGTACACGCAGACGGCTCATCAATGCATCTTCTCGCATTTGACCCAGGTGGCAGTTGGCAGTTTCATGAACAGGTTGAAAACTCAGAGCGTCGAGTTGACGTTAGAGAGTAAGTGCGACAGTGAACGGGAGTCAGGTGGTGATTGCAGTGGGAGTGCAATAATGACTCAGAGGATCGAGGTGCAGGCGGTTACAGAGTACTCCGCCATTTTGTGATAGAGGGTCGGGGCCTCTATAAAAACCCAAGCATTGTAATAGAATAGGGGTGGATGGGGAGAACACATGTAGAGGATAGAGGTAGTCGAAAACCAAGCCGAGCACTGGTTGTTGTAAAGCCTATAGGCTATTACTGTAAAAGAGATTTCTAGTGAATGAATGAAATTTTCTAGAATTATGTGATTGCAATTTTTCTCGTTTCCCACCCCTGTACATGCCTCTGCTTCATCCTTTTATAAATTTTTGGGCATGCCTCTTCATCTTCCATCTGGCGGCCCTTCGATTCATTTTTGCCATGACTGTTCATCTTCGTCTGCCCCATAACTGCAATTTGTAACGTCCTTTGTAACTGGCATAACGTCTTTCATTAACTATTCGTCTGTGCCTATTTTCACTGCACCTTGGTGCCATGTGTTGTTCTGTGCTGCCACGTGTCATTCTATAACGGCCCCTAAAAATGCAGCCTATCACGATTTCATGACATCTTCTTCTTCTTCCTCTTCCTCTTCCTCTTCTCTTTTGGTCGCGATAACGTGACATGTCACGATATCACGACATTTTTGCTTCCCTATGCTCTTTCTCCCTTTTGGTCATGATATCGCGACATGTCGCGATATCGCAACATTTTCCTCCATCGCTGCCTTTCTTATCTTCAAGTCATGATATCGTGACATGTCGTGATATCATGACATTTGCCTTCGGATGCCTCTGCCTTTCTGCTATGGTCGCGATTTGACAGCGTGTCACGAAATCATGACAATTTATTTGGCATCTTCTCCCTCCTGCTACTGGTCGCAATTTCATGACATGTCACGAAATCATGACATCCTTCGTTGGCACCATATCTCGATCACTTCTGGTCACGATTTCACGACGATCATGATTTCTTGACATGTCGCGAAATTGTGACATTTCCATTGGCATCTTCCCCCGACTACTTTTAGTCACAATTTTGTGACGGTTGTGATTTCGTGACATGTCACGAAATCATGACATTCCTATTGGCATCTCCCCTAGCTGCTCCTGGTTGTGATTTTGCGACGGTCACGATTTCGTGACATGTCGCGAAATTGTGACATTCTCAATGGCTCCTCCTTCCGGCTGCTCCTGGTCGCAATTTCGTGACGGTCACGATTTCGTGACATGTCACGAAATCATGACATTTTCAATGGCTCCTCCTTCCGGCTGCTCTTGGTCACGATTTTGCGATGATCGCAATTTAGTGACATGTCACAAAATCGTGACATTCTCAATGGAACTTTCTCTCTCCTACTACCAGTTGTGATTTCACGACATGTCATGAAATCGTGACATTTTCTCCGGCATCTCCTCTCTCTTGTTGCTGGTCATGATTTCATGACATGTCACGAAATCACGATAATTTTTGCCCTGCACCTTCTCTCTCCTTCCTGAGTCGCGATTCTGTGACATGTCGCGATATTGTGACACTTTTTCTATCAGGATTTCACGACACCAAGGCAAACACTTAGAAATTTTCTTGAAGATGCAAGATTGTTTGACTACCATTGGATGCTCCTGCATCAGACACCCGGGGTTGATGGAGAAGTGACCTTCACTTCTGTGTTATCTGGTCACCGCCTTCTGCAATACTTCTAGACATTCACCTGCCTCTGCAGTCCGCTTCAACTCTGTTTCTTGGCCTCTACTTCTTAGTTTATCTTCACGCTTTCTACGTAGCTCCTCTTGCTTCCGCAAATTCATTCTGAGCAGCTCCTTTTGTAGGGCTTTCACTTGCCTCTACAAAGATCTAAACATCTATAACTGTGAATCTTCAGATCTCATATCTCTCCCACCACCACAGTTTCTTTGCGATAGCATTCTTCTCACTCCTCTCACAAAGCTCTCCCATAGATCCTGGTGTAACTGCCTCATGTCCGGTGATCTGTTACACACTCAGGAACTTCTAGCTCTGATACCACTTGATGGAGACATGAAAATAATCAACCCAACCAAATCTGAATTTTCATGTAGAAAATTGCTAACAAAATTTACAGGAACAAAAAACCCAATGTTTCATTCGATAACTTGCAAAGATTACAATAACAGCCCACAGGATTTACAAGAAAACTGGCACGCAGGCTTAGTTCTTTCACTAACTAGCGCATAGGCACAGTTCTCTCACGAAAGAGAAGAGGAAGAGGAAGAAGAAGAAGATGTCGTGAAATCGTGATAAGTTGCATTTTTAGGGGCCATTACAGAATGACATGTGGCAGCATAGAACAACACGTGGCACCAAGGTGCAGTGAAAATAGGCACAGATGAATAGTTAATGGAAGATGTTATGCCAGCTACAAAGGACATTACGGATTGTAGTTATGGGGCAGACAGAGATGAATAGTTGTGATGAAAATGAATCGAAGGGCCGCTAGATGGAAGATGAAGAGGCACACCCAAAAATTTATAAAAGGATGAAGCAAATGCGTGTATAGGGGTGGGAAATGGCAGTTGCAGAGTTGGATAACTATAGTTGCAGAGTTGCACGGTCGTGTTGCAGAGTCAAGGCAGAGGCCACTTAGACCGGCTTGAGTGTTTTTCTTTCGATAGTTGCTGAGTGAGAGATCTGCAACAGAGAGAGAGAACTATGCCTGTGCACCAGTTAGTGAAAGAACTAAGCCTGAGAGCTAGTTTCTGTAAAGCCTGTGGGCTGTTATTGTAATCTTTACAAGTTATCGAATGAAACATTGGGTTTTCTATTCTTGTAAAGTTTGTTAGCAATTTTTTGCATGAAAATTTGGATTTGGTTGGGTTGAGATTTTTTGTGTCCCCATCAAGTGGTATCAGAGCTAATGTTTTTGAGTGTGTAACAGATTGCCAGACGTGAGGTAGTTACACTAGGATCTATGGAAGGGTTCTGAGAGAGAAGAGAGAGCCAGAAGTTCCTGAGTGTATAAGTAGATCATCGAAAGTGAGGCAGCTTGCACCTGATATTCACACAATGACACTGAGAGGGGGGGGTGAATCAGTGTAGCTATTAATTTTTATATCTACAGCATTTAATATGAAATAAAGAGAACTTGAAAACAAGAAAAACAGATTGAACAAGAGAGCACACCACAACACTCAATATACTGAGGTTCACCAATTTGGCTACTCCTCAAAAATGACTGCTTGGACTTCAATCCAAATCTAGTCTTTGCAAAATACCAATTTTACAAATACTTTACCAGCATCTACTGGAAGGAGCACCAACCCCTTAATTTTCTGCTGCAATAGATGGAGCACCAACTCCTAGTACCAAGCACCAACTTGGACTGCAATTCTGATCAATTTAGAATGACATAAAAATGTCTTCACTTCATGCACGACCCTGACTGGTCTGCAATTAACCCAACTCTGCACACTCTCACGGCTCTGCTAATTTTTCTCTTGACTCTTTTCTAACCCTCCTTTTACAGCAATTTCTCTCTAACAGCAGCAACATATTTTTTGCACGACTGTCCTTTTTATAATCTATTTTTCTCATCGAAACTCTTTGTCTTCCATAGCGTTTCAATCCTGCATGCAGTCGGATTACATTCTCGAGCCGTTCGAATTCTTTTCTCCTTTCCAATGCGGTTGTTCGAATCCTTCCAAATACGACTGTTCGAATGTTGCACATCCTTCTTCTCGAAAGCTTTTCGATCCTTCCTATTTTATGTTTCGAATGCTGCAAATACGTTTATTTTAATCAGCTGTTCTAATGCATTTTCAATCGGCTTTTTGAATGCATTTTCAATTGGTTGTTCGAATGTTGCACTGCAGCCGTTCGAATGCTTTTTCGATACTGCCTATACGACACTTCGAATGCTTTTCAATCATGCATATACATCTGTTCCCATGCATGTCCGACACCTATCAACGTGTAACTATCGATCTGACATCAGTTACTTTTTACGTAACAGGCTGCATGATTTTCTGTATGCTTTTTCTGACACGTGTCACCTTGCATGCTCTTACGGGTTTTACCTGCCAGACTGTTACCTGTCGTGATATCGTGACACTTTTTGAAGCCGTACACTTCATGCCCTTGCTGTCATGAAATCGTGACCATTTTGGCTTTGAAAGCTTTCCCTCTGTTCATGTCGTGATATCGCGACACTTAGAACTTTTGCTGACGTCATCCTGTATGTTGTCGCGAAATCGTGACACTTTCGGCTTCCAGCAACTTTCCTTGCACCCTGTCGCGATATCGCGACACTTTCTGACTTTGCTGACGTCATCATCATTCTTGTCGCGAAATCGCGACGCTTTCGGCTTTTGCTGACGTCATCATCCTTCTTGTCGTGAAATCGCGACGCTTCTGGCTTCCGTACACTCTCCTTTGCCAGCAACAGCGAAAATGGAACATGTCACGAAATCGCGACACTTTGGGCTTCCGTACAATCCTCCTTGCAAACTTCAACGAAAATGGAACATGTCGCGAAATCGTGACACTTTGCTCTTCCGTACAACTCTCCTTGCAGACTCCAGCGAAAATGGAACATGTCACGAAATCGCGACGTTCACTGCTTCCGTACACTCTTTGCTTCATGCAGTAGCGAAATCGCTACAACTTTGTGCCTTGTGCTTTTGACTTGTTACATCTTTAATTTTTGCAACTTTGAATGGTAGCGAAATCGCTACACCTTTGTTTCCATGCATTTTGTCATGCAGCGAAATCGCTACACCTTCTTGTTTGTGCTTTTTCACTTGTAGCGAAATCGCTACACCTTCTTTGCCCTTCATTTCAACATGCAGTGAAATCGCTGCACTCTTTCGCCTTGACTTTCAAACTTGTAGCGAAATCGCTACACCTTCTTTGCCCTTCATTTCAACATGCAGCGAAATCGTTGCACTCTTTCGCCTTGACTTTCAAACTTGTAGCGAAATCGCTACACTTCCTTGACTTAGTGCATTTTCCTCCAACATGTCATGAAATCGTGACATCTTTTCACCTTGCTTCCTTCTCTGCCCACATGTCGTGAAATCGTGACAAATTTGCTTGCATCTTCTCTCTCCTCGGACATGTCGCGAAATCGTGACCATTTGGCGTGCATTTTCTCTCTCCTCGGTTATGTCGTGAAATCGCGACAATTTTTCTTTCTGCTAACGGACCTCTCAACCTGTCGCGATATCGCGACAGTTTTCTTACTTGGTCTTTTCTGCAATTTTTTGAATCTTGGTGACTTCTGTTTTCCTGCAAATTTACTGTACTTGATCTGACTGACTTCAGAATTCTTGTCCATTGCTTCAACTGCATCAATTGTTGTCTGTGTTGACAACAATGACAATACTCTTGTTGTACCTTGTTCAACAATCTCCCCCTTTGGAATTGTTGGCAACACTCATGCACTTTCCTGTAATTCTTCTCCCCCTTTGACAATAATACCAAAGGGCTGTTGCAGACTCCCCCTGAGTCTCTGCACACCATTCTCAGACAAATGTTGTTATAGTTAGCAAAAATCATAAGTATAAGCAAAACTATAAGTATAGGCATAAATGCACCCCTTGAGAATGTGATCCCAAAAGATAGTCAGTTCTTGGGAATTGTGACCACTCCCAACTTATTTCGAAGGTACTCAAAAACATCCTTGGGCAATGGTTTTGTGAATATATCAGCTACTTGCTCTGTAGTTGGAACAAAGTCCAATTTTACCTCTCCTTCTGCAACTTTATCCTTCAAGAAATGATATCGGATTGCAATATGTTTGGTTCTTGAATGCATAACTGGATTCTTGGATATGTTGATAGCACTAGTGTTATCACATTTAATTGAAATTGGCTCTTTGAAATGAATACCAAGATCTTTCAACGTTTGTCTCATCCATAATATCTGAGTACAGGATGTTGTTGTTGCAATGTATTCTGCCTCTGCAGTGGATAGAGATACTGATTCTTGTTTCTTGTTGTGCCATGCTACCAGTCTGTCTCCAAGATAAAATGCTCCTCCACTTGTACTCTTCCTGTCATCAATACATCCTGCCCAATCTGCATCAGAATATGCAATCAAAGTGAAATCTTTACCTTTTGGGTACCACAACCCATAATCCATAGTACCCTTGAGATACCTGAAGATCCTCTTTACAGCTGTTACATGAGTTTCTTTTGGACTGGCTTGAAATCTTGCAACCATGCATACTGCTTGTAATATATCTGGTCTAGTGGCTATTAAATATAGCAGGCTTCCAATCATAGACCTGTACATTGTTTGATCTACATCTGGAGATTTATCATCCTTGCTCAACTTGCGACCTGTTGTCATGGGAGTGCTAACCGGTTTATTGTCTTCCATTGTGAACTTTTTCAGCATTTCTTTTACATATTTAACTTGAGAAATAAAAATGCCTTTTTCATTTTGATTGACCTGCAGTCCTAGAAAATAAGAAAGTTCACCAATCATAGACATCTCAAATTCTTTCTTCATTTTATTTGATATGTCTTTGCAATATTCATCCATCTTGCTTGCCAAATATTATATCATCTACATAAACAACAAGAACAATAAGATGGCCCTTCTCTGTTTTGACATATAAGTTGTTGTCCACCAAACCTTTCTTGAACCCTTGTTTAATTAGATAATTATCCGACCTTGCATACCATGCTCTGGGTGCCTGTTTCAAACCATATAATGCTTTCTTTAACCTGCAAACAAAATCTGGGTTTTCACCAAGTTGGAAGCCATCTGGTTGTTCAATGTAAACCTCTTCTTCCAGTTTTCCATTCAAAAATGCTGATTTTACATCCATTTGATATACTTTGAAGTTTTTATGAACTGCTAATGCCAGAAACATTCTGATTGCCTCTAGTCTGGCTACCGGTGCAAAAGTTTCCTCAAAATCAATGCCTTCAACCTGAGCATAGCCTTTATAGACCAATCTTGCCTTATTTCTGACAACCTGCCCATCTTCATTTAATTTATTTCGAAAAACCCATTTAGTGCCAATTATGTTTTTATTTGTTGGTCTAGGTACTAATTCCCAGGTATTGTTTTTCTCAATCTGATCTAGTTCTTCATTAATTGCCTTCAACCAACTTTCATCGGTGCTTGCTTCAACAACATTTTTAGGTTCAATGCTAGATAACGAGAGAATAGTTCCGCACTTTGCTCTTCTTGTCTGAATACCATCTGTGGGATCCCCAATAATCTGTTCACTTGGATGATTTTTCTGCCAGTTGCCTGTTTTAAATTTCTTGTTTTCTTCTTCTTCAGATTCAGTTTTTACACCATCTGGATCAATTTTCTGATTCTTATCTGTTTCCTTTTCATCATCACCTTCAATGACTTCTTCATAGATAGGGTAGTTTTCTTGATAAGTAGTTTCTTGTTCTCTACCTTCATCAACTTTCACATCAGCACTCTCAACAATTTTCTTTAGCCTCTTGTTATAACATGTGTAGGCTTTGCTTTTTGTTGAGTAACCAAGAAAGATACCTTCATCAGCTCTATCTTCAAATTTATCGAGGTTATCTTCAGTCCGTTTTATATAGCACTTCCTGCCAAATACTTTGAAATGTCTTGTTGTTGCCTTTCTGCCAAACCACAGTTCATAAGGTGTTTTGCTTTCATGTGGTCTTAGCATGCACCTGTTTTGAATGTAAACTGCAGTATGTACTGCCTCTTTCCAAAATCTGTCAGCTATTTTGTTTTCAGCCAGCATTGTCCTTGCCATTTCCTGCACTGTCCTATTTTTCCTTTCTACAACACCATTTTGCTGAGGTGTTCTAGCTGCTGAAAATTGTCTTCTTATCCCATATTTTTGACAGTATTCTGCAAATTCTTCTGAAATAAACTCTCCTCCTCTGTCTGATCTTAGGCATTTAATTCTTTTCCCCGATTGATTCTCAACAAGATTTTTGAAGGTTTTAAACATCTCAAAGGCTTCTGATTTAAGTTTCAAAAATAGTACCCATGTCATTCTTGAGTAATCATCTATACACAGCATAAAATATTTGTGTCCATTTATGCTTTCAGTTCTCATGGGTCCACATAAATCAGTGTGAATTAATTCTAATGGCTTGCTTGTGAAATATTCTTTTGCTTTGAAAGTGGCTCTGGTTTGTTTTCCCTTTTGGCATGACTCACAAATACTTGTTTGAAGGTTTACCAATAGTTGGTATGTCTCTTACTGCCCCTTTTGAGCTGATTTTTACCAGATTATCAAAGCTTATGTGACCGAGTCTCTTGTGCCACAGCCAATTTTCTTCTTCCCGACCAACCAAGCAAGCTCCTTCTGAAGTCTCTGAAAGTGTATACTGATTTCTAGAAGTTCTCAGTCCAGTGGCTATTATCTTTCCATTTTTTGTCTTTCTTACTTCACAACCCTCCTTCTTGAAGATTACATCATGGCCTCTGTCACGGATTTGACTTACACTCAGTAAGTTATGCTTCAGACCAATCACAAACAAGACTTCTTTTGATTTTATATTGCCATCACTGATATTGACTGATCCCTTTCCAACAATCTTTGCTCCATCATTATTTCCAAATTTCACAGAACCACCTTCATAATTCTGCAAATTCTCAAATTTTTGCTTGTCACCTGTCATGTGACTGGAACACCCACTATCAAGTATCCAAGGTGCAGATTTGTTCTGAGCTTTAAAGGCAGTCTGAACAATTAAAGATTCCTTTTCTTTCCATTCTGGTTTGATAACAGATTTGGCTACTTGTTTTGCCTTTGTCTTCTCATTAGCATGTACTTGTTTTTCAGGAAATTTCTTGTTTTGTTTCAACTCACTTGGTTGAGATTTTCTACCCTGATAATTATTTGCTGCAAAAGTGCTTCTACAGTTTCTAGCAATATGTCCAAAATTATGACAATTATAACATTCACCTGCATAATTCATTAAAGGAGAAAAAACATTTCGCTTTGGTGAAATTCCTTTGAGATACATTATGCCTGCAATCTGAAATTTTATGGCCATAAGCATTGCATTTAAAACAGTAACCAGAAAAGGAATGATTAAACCTGGGTGCCGGTCTTTGCCAGTTTGAAGTAGGAGCCATAAATCTTTTCCTTCTTGGATGTGTGACTTTTATGAAGCCATCTTTGTCAGTACTCTTCTTGAGTCTGGCATTATTGCTTTCTTGGGCATGTTTTGTTTTTTCTAGATCAACCCTGATCTTTTCTTCTTTCTTTATGGGTTCTACATTCGAGGCCTTTGAACCCTTTGATGATTCTCCTTCATCGAAGCCTAAACCAAATTTGATGCCGGAAGGCCTTTGGTTATTTAACATTTTATCCAGCTTTACAGTACTTTCTTCAAACTTATGAAAACAGTTTAATTTTCTATTCATCTCCTCTAACTGCATTCTTAACTTAACCATGTCTTCCTCTAGCTTGCTGCATTCAACTGTCTTTACAATTAATTGTTCATCAAGAACTTCAGACATTTTCTTGAATTCCTCTGTCTGTATTTTTAAACTGTTTATTATGTCAGTGGCATATTCTAGTTTTCTTGAAAACTTTTTGTTCTTTTCCTTTCAACACTCAACTCTTCAAGTGCAGCAACCAATTCTCCTTCCAGATAAACTTCAGCTTCATCTTTAAAGTTTTCATCACTTTCCTGATTTTCTTCTGTTCTTTCCTCTTCAAGTGCCATGAACAGAGCTTCACCTTTTTCTTCTTCAGAATCCTCATCTGAGCTTTCTTCAGAAGTGTTGACATTCTTGGATATGAAGCTTTTCTTCTTGAAGTTGTTCTTTCTAAAATTTTGTTTCTTCTTCCAGTCACCTTTTTCTTGGTGTGAGCCTTCACCATTTTTGGTTTTCTCCTGCATTGGACATTTGGCTGCAAAATGACCGACTCCTCCACAGTTGAAGCATTTGAAAGGTAGCTTTCCTCTATATTTTCCTTTTCCTTTTGTGAGTTTTCGAACAAAATTAGCTTCTGTTTCATCCAGAGTCTCTTCATCCTCAGATTCATGTTCAGCTTTTATATTCTTGTGTGCTTTAAAAGCTGCTTCTCTGTCTATAGACTTGGTTTGTCCTATTCTCATTTCATATGTTGTCAGAGAACCATGCATCTCATCCAAGCTGAAGTTGTTCAGATCTTTTGCCTCTTCTATTGCAGAAACTTTGGAGTTAAATCTTTTGTGCAGTGTTCTGAGAACCTTTTTCACAACAACTGCATCATCAATTTCTTCACCGAGTCCTCTGATTGCATTAATGATTCCGTTGACTCTCAGCATATAAGCCTCTATGTTCTCATCTTCATTCATTTGAGTGCTTCGAACTGTGCTCGATGAGTTTGCAGTTTTGCTTCCTTGATCTTGCTGTCTCCTTCATGGATGCTCTTCGAGTTTATCCCACATGTCTTTTGCTGATTTACAGGCTCATGACTCTTATCAGTTCACTGTCAACAAGCCCACACATTATAGCATTCTTAGCTTTGGAGTTGTTCTCAAATTTTTTCTTCTCAGCAGTATCTGTTGGAGGGGTAGTGGGTGCTGTGTATCCACTATCTACAGAATCCCAAATATCATATCCCAATGCACTCAGATATGTTTGCATCCTGAGTTTCAGAAAGTGTAATTTGTTCCATCAAATAAGGGGGCTTTGTTGGATGAGAATCCTTCACCGCCTGCCATTGTTTCTTCCAAGATCTCCTTAGCTGATTAAGCTTGTACAAGGAACCTTGCTCTGATACCAATTGATATTCACACAATGACACTGAGAGGGGGGGGTGAATCAGTGTAGCTATTAATTTTTATATCTACAACATTTAATATGAAATAAAGAGAACTTGAAAACAAGAAAAACAGATTGAACATGAGAGCACACCACAACACTCAATATAATGAGGTTCACCAATTTGGCTACTCCTCAAAAATGACTGCTTGGACTTCAATCCAAATCCAGTCTTTGCAAAATACCAATTTTACAAATACTTTACCAGCATCTACTGGAAGGAGCACCAACCCCTTAATTTTCTGCTGCAACAGATGGAGCACCAACTCCTAGTACCAAGCACCAACTTGGACTGCAATTCTGATCAATTTAGAATGACATAAAAATGTCTTCACTTCATGCACGACCCTGACTGGTCTGCAATTAACCCAACTCTGCACACTCTCACGGCTCTGCTAATTTTTCTCTTGACTCTTTTCTAACCCTCCTTTTACAACAATTTCTCTCTAACAATAGCAACATATTTTCTACATGACTGTCCTTTTTATAATCTATTTTTCTCATCGAAACTCTTTGTCTTCCATAGCGTTTCAATCCTGCATGCAGTCGGATTACATTCTCGAGCCGTTCGAATTCTTTTCTCCTTTCCAATGCGGCTGTTCGAATCCTTCCAAATACGACTGTTCGAATGCTGCACATCCTTCTTCTCGAAAGCTTTTCGATCCTTCCTATTTTATGTTTCGAATGCTGCAAATACGTTTATTTTAATCATGTTCTAATGCATTTTCAATAGATTGTTCGAATGCATTTTCAATTGGCTGTTCGAATGTTGCACTGCGATCGTTCGAATGCTTTTCGATATAGCCTATACGACACTTGAACGCTTTTCAATCATGCATATACATCTGTTCCCATGCATGTCCGACCTGTCAACGTGTAACTGTCGATCTGACATCAATTACTTTTTACGTAACAGGCTGCATGATTTTTTGTATGCTTTTTCTGACACGTGTCACCTTGCATGCTCCTACGGGTTTTACCTGCCAGACTGTTACCTGTCGTGATATCGCGACACTTTTTGAAGCCGTACACTTCATGCCCTTGTTGTCATGAAATCGTGACCATTTTGGCTTTGAAAGCTTTCCCTCTGTTCATGTCGCGATATCGCGACACTTAGAACTTTTGCTGACGTCATCCTGTATGTTGTCACGAAATCGTGACACTTTCGGCTTCCAGTAGCTTTCCTTGCACTCTGTCACGAAATCGCGACACTTTCTGACTTTGCTGACGTCATCATCATTCTTGTCATGAAATCGTGACGCTTCTGGCTTTTGCTGACGTCATCATCCTTCTTGTCATGAAATCATGACGCTTCTGGCTTCGTACACTCTCCTTTGCCAGCAACGAAAATGGAACATGTCACGAAATCGTGACACTTTGGGCTTCCGTACAATCCTCCTTGCAAACTTCAGCGAAAATGGAACATGTCACGAAATCGTGACACTTTGCTCTTCCGTACAACTCTCCTTGCAGACTCCAGCGAAAATGGAACATGTCACGAAATCGCGACGTTCACTGCTTCCGTACACTCTTTGCTTCATGCAGTAGCGAAATCGCTACAACTTTGTGCCTTGTGCTTTTGACTTGTTACATCTTTAATTTTTGCAACTTTGAATGGTAGCGAAATCGCTACACCTTTGTTTCCATGCATTTTGTCATGCAGCGAAATCGCTACACCTTCTTGTTTGTGCTTTTTCACTTGTAGCGAAATCGCTACACCTTCTTTGCCCTTCATTTCAACATGCAGCGAAATCGTTGCACTCTTTCGCCTTGACTTTCAAACTTGTAGCGAAATCGCTACACCTTCTTTGCCCTTCATTTCAACATGCAGCGAAATCGCTGCACTCTTTCGCCTTGACTTTCAAACTTGTAGCGAAATCGCTACACTTCCTTGACTTAGTGCATTTTCCTCCAACATGTCATGAAATCGTGACATCTTTTCACCTTGCTTCCTTCTCTGCCCACATGTCGTGAAATCACGACAAATTTGCTTGCATCTTCTCTCTCCTCGGACATGTCGCGAAATCGCGACCATTTGGCATGCATTTTCTCTCTCCTCGGTTATGTCGCGAAATCGCGACAATTTTTCTTTCTGCTAACGGACCTCTCAACCTGTCGCGATATCGCGACAGAAAACTTGTCGCGATATCGCGACAGTTTTCTTACTTGGTCTTTTCTGCAATTTTTTGAATCTTGGTGACTTCTGTTTTCTTGCAAATTTACTGTACTTGATCTGACTGACTTCAGAATTCTTGTCCATTGCTTCAACTGCATCAATTGTTGTCTGTGTTGACAACAATGACAATACTCTTGTTGTACCTTGTTCAACAACACCAGGATCTGGGGTTAAGATTTGTGAGAAGAGAAATAAGCTATGGTCACAAGGAGAACCTTGATGAATGAGGAGGAAGAACCAGACCAGAGGAAGAGTCTATTCCACACAAGGTGCAAATGTGCAGGGAAGGTTTGCAATGTTATCATTGATAATGGTAGCACAGACAACTTAGTTTCAGAAGAGATGGTTACTAAGTTGAAACTAGAGAGGAGGGCGCACCCGCATCCATATCGGATTGCGTGGTTGCAAAAAGACCACAGAGCACTTGTCAGTGAACAGTGCTTGGTCAAATTTCACATTGGAACTTATCAAGATGAGGTTCTGTGTAATTTTTTGCCTATGGATGCTTGTCATTTGTTGTTGGGGAGGCCATGGCAATTTGATAGAAGTGTGGTGCATGATGGGTATGCGAATACTTACTCTCTGAAGAAATATGGAGTGCGCCACAAGTTGAAGCCATTGAAGACAGTGGACAAGGAAGTGTGCAGTAGTGGAAGAATCTGTCTGGAGGTAGACATAAGTTCTTTTGGCCAGGAGATGGGGTTTGAGCAGGCTATAGATGCAGGTGCACATTTGGAGATGTTACCGAAGGTGGTGACCGAACAACATAGAAGTGAAGGTCACTTCTCCACCAACCCCGGGTGTCTGATGTAGGAGCATCTAGTGGCACCTGATGCAGAAGCATCCAGTGGCAGGAGGGCCACTTCTGAAAAGTTTGCTGAGGAAAGACGTCGCGATTTTGTGACATGTCGCAAAATTATGACAGAAGAAGAAGCAGAAAGCAAGGAGAAAAATGTGTCGTGATATTGCGATAGAAAAAGTGTCATGATATCGTGACACAAAGTGGAGAGAGAAGGTGCAGTGGAGAAATGTCACGATTTCACGACATATCGCAAAATCGTGACCGGAGTAGGAGAGAGAAGGTGCGCAGAGAAAATGTCACAATTTCGTGACATGTCACAAAATCACGACCGGAACAGGGGAGAGAGCAAGTGAAGCAAAGATGTCACGAAATCATGACCGAGAAGACGAACAAGGCATAGAAGTGAAAAATTTTGTGATTTCGTGACATGTAGCAAAATCGTGACCGAAGGAGGAAAGAGAAGGCGAACGTAGAAGATGTCACGATTTCACGACATGTCGTGAAATCGTGACCAAAGCGAAGGAGAGAGAGGGTTAGAGGAAGAACATCGCAAAATCACAACCGATCGTGATATCATGACAAAAGCAGACAAGGAAGGACATGGGAGAAGAATTTCATGATTTTGTGACAAGTCACGAAATCGTGACCCGAAGAAATCGAGAAGTAGCAAGGGGAAAATGTCACAATTTCGCAACATGTCGCAAAATCACGACCAAAGGGGCAGGAAGAAGCCAAGGCAAGAAACCGTCACGATATCGCGACATGTCACAAAATCGCGACCTGAAGCAAGAAAGTGAAGATAGAAGGCAAGTTGTCGTGAAATCATGACATGTCACGATTTCGTGACCCAAAGGAGAAGCGGACAGCGAGAAAGAAAAATATCGCGATATCGCAACATGTCACGATATCGTGACTCAAAAGAGGAGGAGACAACGAGAAAGGAAAATGTTGTGATATCGTGACATGTCACGAAATTGTGACCTGATGAAGAGGAAAGGCAGTGAGGGGGGAGATGTCACGATATCGTGACATGTCACAAAATCATGACATACTATAGGTTCACGATTCAAGAAGGCACACGTTTCAAGATGGGTATTTCTCGAGGCAATCAAGTGCCTCATAAATGCATGGTTTCATGCCCAAAAAGTGCGTTGCACATTTATAGCCACTAGAACTGAAGCATCAATCTCTGTAGAGGATCCCAGAGATCATGGTGGCCATTCGTGCATGACATGCAGAGGCCAAGTACACGCAGACGGCTCATCAATGCATCTTCCTGCATTTGACCTAGGTGGCAGTTGGTAGTTTCATGAATAGGTTGAAAACTCGGAGCGTCGAGTTGACGTTAGAGAGTAAGTGCGACAATGAATAGGAGTCAGGTGGCGATTACAGTGGGAGTGCAATAATGACTCAGAGGATCGAGGTGCAGGCGGTTACAGAGTACTCCGCCATTTTGTGATAGAGGGTCGGGGCCTCTATAAAAACCCAAGCATTGTAATAGAATAGGGGTGGATGGGGAGAATGCACGTAGAGGATAGAGGTAGTCAAAAACCAAGCCGAGTGTTGGTTGTTGTAAAGCCAGCGGGCTATTACTGTAAAGGAGATTTCCAGTTAATGAATGAAATTTTTTGGAATTGTGTG
Source organism: Wollemia nobilis (assembly GCA_028583015.1). Taxonomy (NCBI): domain Eukaryota; kingdom Viridiplantae; phylum Streptophyta; class Pinopsida; order Araucariales; family Araucariaceae; genus Wollemia; species Wollemia nobilis. The sequence goes on along the minus strand of JAQPPZ010002937.1, from coordinate 4,903,668 downwards.
ATTGCGTTTTCCCGTCCCCCATCACTAAGTGCAAAAAATACGTTTCAATATTTAGAAAGATGCATGAAATATTATGATTTGTATGAGTGCACTTTATTTTGTGCAACTATGGCCTCTAGCAGGATCTCAAAGCAAGCAAACAACATACAATGTCTAGAACGCTGGATTCTAGGGTAAACTTTTTAGGCATAAGTCACTGTTCCTAGCAACGCCTAGTGGAAAATTTAAAAGAAGATCTAAGATATGCAAAACACTTAATTCCTTCTTCTTTTATTCCTTCAATTTCCAAATACAAATGTGCTTTAAGTTATTTGTTTTAGACACACATAAGTAGATAGAAAGCTGTAAAATATCAAAGAAGCTATACCAACATTTGATCCAGCTCAGAGAGTCAGTGTTTTGACCTCTGCTACACTCTAGTTCGAGCCATTGTCGACTAGAGCAGTTGGTTCTTGGCTACTGTAGATCAAAGCGACTAAGCTCTATTGGCTACTATAGCTCAGAGCGGCTAGTTTCTAGCCACTGTAGCTCAAATCAGCTAGACCTACACACAAAACTAAGTTAGTATTCTAGCAAAAAATGAAAAATTAGTGATGGTCCCACCTTGATCGCCATTTGTAGTGACCCCGAGAATGTACGCAATGATCCCATTTTTAACCCTACTTGCAATGTTATTTAAAAACCCAAGATGAAATGGAAGACAAGGAGAAAAAGCATATAACATGAAATAAAAAATATGGATATCTTTATTGATATTGAAGCTTGGTTACATGTCGGTCCCTCTTAGGGATACCCATTTCGATACTATAAATTACAAATAGGCAAAGAGTTCCCTTCCACGAAGAGGGTGTACTTATAAAAGCTTCCTAGTTTTGCACATGGAAATGTATGAGGGCTTACAGATACCTCCTTCTCCATGTTATTTTCCGATAGGGATCCATTTTTCTATCATATGTTGCAAACTTCGTTCGATGTACCTGTGGCCCTACAAGAAATGAAACAACAACACATGTTTAGGTGTCTAAGATTGCCTCCCCATATGAGGCTATTATTAATCAAATAATGTAATAGAAATATGATAAAACTATGCTATGAAATCATGTAAATCTATGCTAATGATATGAAAACACAAAGAAATAGAATAAAAGAAGTTATGTCTAAAACCTAAGCTAAGCCTGCGGGCCACTATCCAAGATAGTGGTCGCTAAAGTAAACCTTGCCCTCTTTGTCCCAAAGCTATGGGTCAAAGCCTATACCTGATGTCAAAATAATAGGTGTTATGCTCTTCAATCCGTCAGTGCTTCATCGTACACATGATCTCAAAGAGAACTCTCCAAGTCTTGAAATCTCTCCTCAATAAAAGATGTCTCAATGATAGAAGATAAAAAGATAAAAAGATGTATTGGTTCTCTTAGGCTTGCACCTTTTATAGTGTGAAACCCTAGGTCTATGTCTAAGCCCTAGAAATGAATTTCTCACCCGTAGTGCAAGTTAGCATGAAAGCTTTTGTCCATTATCTATGTTTGAAGGCCAGTTAACTAAAATATAACTGCCCACTTGAGTCTTCTATGTGAACTGGTCATTAACATGAGAAGCTTTTGTCCATTTTTTTATGCTAGGATGTCAGTTAACTTAAGTCTAAATACAAACTCAAACCTCCTATGTGAACTGGTCATGAAAAGGAATGCAAATTCACTCCCACTAACCTTTATTGCATACAAACTACCACTTCCACCTGTGATTAGGCCTGTTTGTCAATAAATTATTTCTTATGGTTTAGCCGTTGTCGTCTGCAGTAGCTAAGATATGGTCATTGTCGTCTGCAATGACTAAGGTATGGCTACTCTAGGCTTGAGCGACTAATATATGGCCACTCTTGTCTTTAGTGGCTAATCTTGGATGGCTTGAAAATGTCCCAAATGAGTGGTGGGAACCACTGTTGATGCTTGGAAAGTCCAATATTATGTCTTATGATCTTATGAATGTGTCTATGTGAGTAGCTTCCCTAAGCATGACATGATTTAGGTGTCTATAGTCTCAACTAGGATAGTTTCATCTTAAAATATTTCTCTTTCTTTTGAGTTGATTTCCTCAATGCGTTCCTTTACTATTATTGTGGCCAGAGTGGAAACAGTTTCTTCCTTTTCTTCATCATATTTAGGAAACCATAGATGTCCAAAAAATTTGGTTGAATTTTGAGCAGGTGGATAAAGGGATATATTTTTAATATCAATGCCATTTGAAATAGTCATTTCCCCAGATCTACAATCTATAAAAGTAGCTGTAGTGGCAAGCCAAGGCCTTCCTAGAATGATGGATAGCCATTAACAAAATTTCTAGGCTGCAATACTAGGAAATCTATAGGTTATTCTCAAGAAGAGACTTCTATGGAAATATCTTCCAGTATTCCTTTTGGTTTTGCAACTAACATATCAGCCATTTCTAAGACTATAGTTGTAGGACTGAGATTATTGAGCTACAGTTTTTGCATTGTATCTTTAGTCATTACATTAATTGCAGCACCAAGATAAATTAATATATTTGGAATTTGTACTAGCCCAATAGTGATTATGACAATTGGACTTCCTAGATCACTATTTTTTGGAGGAACAAGTTTTCCAGGTAGTAGGTCAGCCATTTTCCCTTCCACTTGCACAATTTTAGGAAATGTTTTCTTATTTCTGCTAGGTTTTTGAATACACAACTCTTGAATGGTTTTCTTAATTAATGGCACATCCTTTATTGCTTGTAACAAATGAAGGGATATAGTCATTTTATTAAGTTCTGTGACTAACTCTAGTTTAGGGATAGTTACAATATTATCAAACCTTTCATGATATGGTATTATTCTTGCAGGGGGTACATCTTTCTTCTACACATTTTCTAATTTTTCTATCTCCTTTTCTAAAGTTGTTGGTGACTTTTCAGGTATGGAAGAGTCTTGTTTTCCATAAATTTCTTCAACCATAATTTTCTTCAATGGTGGGTGGATCAGGGTCAGGTAATACCTTCCATGAATGCAATTGGATATTACTACAACCAAGTATATGAACTACAACAATTTCTTCAGATTCAGCTCCATAAACAAGGGCTGCTTTTTTGGTATTATTTGGGTTATCCATAGGGTAAGATAGAAGTGGAGGTTGTTTTACTTTTTGTGCTTGTACTCTTCACTAAAAATTATAATTAGGAGCAGGAAGCAGGTGTTGGGTTTGTCCTTGATACCTTTGTTGCCATTGATATGATGGGTATTGTTGCCCCCATCTTTGACCATATTGTTGATTTTGTGTCCAAGGTGGATTAACAGAATTCCAGGGTGGATGTGGCCAATCTTGGTTAGATGTCCAAGATTGATTCCAAGGTTGTGAAGGTGGTTCTGCATATCCCCATGGCATATTCCAAGTAGTTTGTAACCTATAGGAAAGTGAGGGGTATTTTTATATTGTGAAAAGTTACCTCCCTACCTTTGCCCAATAATATTAAGTTCCTCAATCTGAGTTTCCAAAACATTTTTTAGTTGATGCAAGAGATGACATTGATCAATCATGTGCTCTTTTGAGAAAATACCACAAATAGATGAGATGGAAGTTCTATTCAGGGGACAGACCTGTAAGGCATTTTTATTTCTACATATTGGGAAATAGATAGCCAAAGGAGGTGTAGAGTTAGCTCTTGCATTTCTTTCCCCTAATGTAGAATTTAATTGGACAAGAATATCAATTTTCATGTTAGCCATTTCCTCCATTAATTCCTTCATATCATTAGTACCAGACTCCATTTCTTCCTTTTTTGCCTAGTGTGAGAATAATTTTTGCATAACTCTACAATATCATTAATGTCGAGCTAGTTCACATCTCATTTTCCCATTATATCTAATACTTCTCTAGAATCATCCTTCAAAACTCTCAAAAATATAGTCTTCAACAAGTTAGATTCTACAGGACCACATCTCTTTTAGATAAAGGTAAATCTATCAAGATAGTCCTCCAAATTCTCATCCTCTTTTTTAATCCAAAATAATTCATCCTTTCTATTCCACACTCTACAATACTACTGATATTTATCTAAGAATACAGTTTCCATTTGTTCTCAAGTACGGATTGAATCTGGTTCAAGACTCATAAACCAGCATAAAGCTACATATTTAAGTGTAGATGGAAAAAATTTCAGTTTTTGATTATCATTTACATAGTCATAAGTCTGACATAGAACCTTAAATTCAAACAAGAATTGGTCAAGATCCTCAGAGATAATTCACCTAAAGGTTGGCAATATAGAAGGTGAAATTATTTTCATAGGAGCATTCTGAGTAGGATTCAACCAAATAGGATATTCAAAAGTCCTAGTAGGGTTTTCACCTAGAACTATAACATTCCTATCATGTTATTCTACCATAGTTTCCCCCTCACTTTTGACTTCTGCAATTTGTTCAGATGGACCAGGTCCAGAGGGATGTATGGAAGCAAATGCTTCTAAGAGTTCTTCTTCCAAGGGTCCCAAGATTTTGGCTGATGAAGAAGATGATTCTCGTTTAATTCATATAGGGATTTCATACATAGGCAAGTCTAATCATGAAGAACATCTTTCTAGGAAAGAGTTGGTTCTTCTAATAAACCTCCCTCTTTCATCTTTTGGCCTATGCATTCATGCTAATTTTCTAAATGAACTAAAGTACAAGTTTCCAAGAACTGTTACTTGTATCCAAATAATAATTCTTGGCCTGCTTTATCTCCAAACAACACCTTGGTTCCCCAACAATGGCACCAAAAATTATGAGTGTCATCAATCACACCATTTAATCATTAGAATTGTCAGTATAGGGCGATGTCCTATGGCTGTATACGATAGTAGAGGTAAGAAAATTGTAGGTTAGTTTAATCATGAAATGGATTTATTAATAATACCAATCAGTTGTTGGGGTTTTTGGTGTCACATCTAATCTTATGAACTGAATTAGAATCCTAATTATATTTACTAAAACAAAATTACAGAAATGGAAAGATTGCATAATATTGAAACTAATTACTCTTGTAGAATAAAAAATAATAGAAATGAAACTTATTGATGCTTGCAAAATAGAAATGATAGAAATTAACTCCTAATTACATGAATAGAATTAAAATTCTAAAATGAAATGTTGTAGAAATGAAACAAATAGAAAGTAATGAACATAAATGGAAATACCAAGTAATTGTTGAAAATAGGGAAATATCAAAAAGTGTTGTAAGATATAAAATCCAATACTAGATGATAAATTGCCTTGCATCTACACACACATTTCATACATCTACAAACACAGTTAACAAATGAAATAGAAATTGACAGGTTTCTGCTAACCTACTGCAGTAAGAAATGAATAGAAACTATCAATAGTTGATCCTTCTCCTGAGCCTGGAAGTGGGCCCTTCATCCCTAATAAAAAAGAAGGAAAGAAGACTATTCTAAGCTACCTAATGTTCAGTAATTCACTCAAGGCTAATTGCATAGAGAACCTACATTTTTTATTGAATTTAAAATAACATTGCAACAATGCAAGAAAATTTTTGTAGAATCACTACTTTGTTACAGCTGAAGCAACTGTTCTATTCTTATATTTCTATGCAACATCTATATGCTCAAACAAAATGGGATATTATTATTTATACTATTCTATTAGATATTTGGATTTTTTCTATTGTCATTTTTTACGGATTCAACAATTGTGCTGAAGTTGTCTTCCTAGAATGCAAGAAATTGTTCTATTGTAGCTTATCCATTTCACTTGCATGGCACAATCCATTGGAATAAATGTATTGGAAGAGGTGTGAAAACCTCTCATAAATCTATATCCCTTTTCATTTCACCATTTTCCACTATGCTAACCATTCTATTGGTATTTTTGACCAAAATTGGTTCTGCTCCGCTCATTCGAGAGCTACTCTGGAATATCAGGTAGTGTAACAACTATGATTCTTATCAATGCATAAATTGCTCAAGGTGATGAGTTTGAATAGCTAGATAGTATTTTTAAGTACAATATTGATTCCAAGGTTGTGAAGGTGGTTCTGCATATCCCCATGGCATATTCCAAGTAGTTTGTAACCTATAGTAAAGCGAGGGGCATTTTGATATTGTGAAAAGTTACCTCCCTGCCTTTGCCCAATAACATTAAGTTCCTCAATCTGAGTTTCCAAAACATTTTTTAGTTGAGGCAAGAGATGACATTTATCAATCATGTGCTCTTTTGAGCAAATACCACAAATAGTTGAGATGGAAGTTCTATTCAGGGGACAATCCTGTAAGGCATGTTTGTTTCAACATAGGCAATAGATAACCAAATGAGGTGTAGAGTTAGCTCTTGCATTTCTTTCCCCTAATGCAGAATTTAATTGGACAAGAATATCAATTTTCATGTTAGCCATTTCCTCCATTAATTCCTTCATATCATTAGTATCGGGACTCCACTTCTTCCTTCTTTGCCTAGTGCAAGAATAATTTTTGCATAACTCTACAATATCATTAATGTCAAACTAGTTCACATCTTCTTTTCCCATTATATATAATACTTCTCTAGAATCATCCTTCAAACCTCTCAAAAATATAGTCTTCAACAAGTTAGATTCTATAGGACCACATCTCTTTTGGATAAAGGTAAATCTATCAAGATAGTCCTCCAAATTCTCATCCTCTTGTTTAATTCAAAATAATTCATCCTTTCCATTCTGCACTCTACAATACTACTGATATTTATTTAAGAATACAGTTTCCATTTGTTCCCAAGTACATATTGAATTAGGTTCAAGACTCATAAACCAACATAAAGCTATATATTTAAGTGTATATGGAAACAATTTTAGTTTTTTATTATCATTTACATAGTCATAAGTCTGACATAGAACCTTAAATTCAAATAAGAATTTGTCAGGATCCTCATAGATAATTCCCCTAAAGGTTGGCAATACAGAAGGTGAAATTATTTTCATAGGGGCATTTTGAGTAGGATTCAGCCGAATAGGATATTCAAAAGTCCTAGCAGGGTTTTCACCTAGACCTATAACATCCCTATCATGTTATTCTACCATAGTTTCCCCCTCACTTTTGACTTCTACAATTTTTTCAGATGGACCAGGTACAAAGGGAAGTCTGGAAGCAAATGCTTCTAATAGTTCTTCTTCCAAGGGTCCCAATATTTTGGCTAATGAAGAAGATGATTCTCGTTTAATTCATTTAGGGATTTCATACACAGGCAAGTCTGATCATGAAGAACATATTTCTAGAAAAGAATTGGTTCTTCTAATAAACCTCCATCTTTCATCTCTTGGCCTATGCATTCATGCTCATTTTCTAAATGAACTAATGTACAAGTTTCCAAGAACTTTTACTTGTATCCAAATAATAATTCTTGGCCTGCTTTATCTCCTAACAACACCTTGGTTCCCCGAAAATGGCACCAAAAATTATGAGTGTCATCAATCACACCATTTAATCATTATAATTGTCAGTATAGGGCGATGTCCTATGGTTGTATACGATAGAAGAGGTAAGCACCTTGCAGGTTAGTTTAATCATGAAATGGATTTATTAATAATACCAATCAGTTGTTGGGGTTTTTGGTGTCACATCTAATCTTTTGAACTGAATTAGAATCCTAATTACATTTACTGAAACAAAATTATATAAATAGAAAGATTGCATAATATTGAAACTAATTACTCTTGTAGAATATGAAATAATAGAAATGAAACTTATTCATGATTGCAAAATGGAAATGATAGAAAGTAACTCCTAATTACATGAATAGAATTAAAATGCTAAAATGAAATGTTGCAGGAATGAAACAAATAGAAAGCAATGGACATAAATGGAAATACCAAGTAATTGTTGAAAATAGGGAAATATAAAAAAGTGTTGTAAGATATAAAATCCTATACTAGGTGATAAATTGCCTTGCATCGACACACACATTTCATACATCTACAAATGCAGTTAACAAATGAAATGGAAATTAACAGGTTTCTGCTAACCTGCTGCAGTAAGAAATGAATAGAAACTATCAATAGTTGATCCTTCTCCTGAGCCTGGAAGTGGGCCCTTAATCACTAATCCCAAACAAGGCAAGAAGACTATTCTAAGATACGTAATGTTCAGTAATTCACTCAAGAAGCTAATTGCATAGAGAACCTGCATTTTTTATTGAATTTAAAATAACATTGTAACAATGCAAGAAAAATTTTGTAGAATCACTACTTTGTTACAGCTGAAGCAACTGTTCTATTCTTATCCTTCTATGCAAATGTCTATATGCTCAACCAATATGGGATATTTTTATTTATACTATTCTATTATATATTTGGATTTGTTCTATTGTAATTTTTTAGGGATTCAGCAATTGTGCTGAAGCTGTCTTCCTATAATGTAGGAAATTGTTCTGTTGTAGCTTATCCATTTCACTTGCATGGCACAATCCATTGGAATAAATGTATTGGAAGAGGTGAGAAAACCTCTCATAAATATGTATCCCTCTTCATTTTACCATTTTCCACTGTGCTAACCATTCTATTGGTATTTTTGATCAAAATTGGTTCTGCTCCGCTCATTTGAGAGCTACTCTGGAATATCAGGTAGTTTAACAACTATGATGCTTATCCATGCATAAACTGCTCAAGGTGATGAGTTTGAATGGATATATAGTATTCTTAAGTCCAATATTTATTCCAAGGTTGTGAAGGTGGTTCTGCATATCCCCATGGCATATTCCAAGTAGTTTGTAACCTATAGGAAAGCGAGGGGTATTTTGATATTGTGAAAAGTTACCTCCCTGCCTTTGCCCAATAACAGTAAGTTCCTCAATATGAGTTTCCCAAAAAAAATTTAGTTGAGGCAAGAGATGACATTTATCAATCATGTGCTCTTTTGAGAAAATATCACAAATAGCTGAGATGGAAGTTCTATCAAGGGGACATTTTTGTAAGGCATGTTTATTTCTACATATTGGGCAATAGATAGCCAAAGGAGGTATAGAGTTAGCTCTTGCATTTATTTCCCCTAATGCAGAATTTAATTGGACAAGAATATCAGTTTTCATGTTAGCCATTTCCTCCATTAATTCCTTCATATCATTAGTACCAGGACTCCATTTCTTCCTTCTTTGCCTAGTGTGATAATTATTTTTGAATAACTCTACAATATCATTAATGTCAAGCTAGTTCACATCTCCTTTTCCCATTATATCTAATAATTCTCTAGAATAATCCTTCAAACCTCTCAAAAATATAGTCTTCAACAAGTTAGATTCTACAGGATCACATCTCTTTTGGATAAAGGTAAATCTATCAAGATAGTCCTCCAAATTCTCATCCTCTTTTTTAATCCAAAATAATTCATCCTTTATATTCTGCACTCTACAATACTATTGATATTTATCTAAGAATACAATTTCCATTTGTTACCAAGTACAGATTGAATTAGGTTCAAGACTCATAAACCAGCATAAAGCTATATATTTAAGTGTATATGGAAACAATTTCAATTTTTGGTTATCATTTACATAGTCATAAGTCTGACATAGAACCTTAAATTCAAAAAAGAATTGGTTAGGATCCTCAGAGATAATCCTCCTAAAGGTTGGCAATACATAAGGTGAAATTATTTTCATAGGAGAATTTTGAGTAGGATTCAGCTGAATAGGATATTCAAAAGTCCTAGTAGGGTTTTCACCTAGAACTATGACATCCCTATCATGTTATTCTACCATAGTTTCCCCCTCACTTTTGACTTCTACAATTTGTTTAGATGGACCAGGTCCAGAGGGATGTTTGGAAGCAAATGCTTCTAAGAGTTCTTCTTCCAAGGGTCCCAAGATTTTGGTTGAAGAAGAAGATGATTCTATTTTAATTCATTTAGGGATTTCATACACAGAAAAGTCTAATCATGAAGAACATCTTTCTGGGAAAGAGCTGGTTCTTCTAATAAACCTTTCTCTTTCATCTCTTGGCCTATGAATTCATGCTCATTTTATAAATGAACTAAAGTACAAGTTTCCAAGAACTGTTACTTGTATCCAAATAATAATTCTTGCCCTGATTTATCTCCTAACAACACCTTGGTTCCCTGACAATGGCACTAAAAATTATGAGTGTCATCAATCACACCATTTAATCATTATAATTGTTAGTCTAGGGTGATGTCCTATGGCTGTATATGATAGTAGAGATAAGCAGCTTGCAGGTCAGTTTACTCATGAAATGGCTTTATTAATAATACCAATCAGTTGTTGGGGTTTTTGGTGTCACATCTAATCTTATAAACTGAATTATAATCCTAATTACATGTACTAAAACAAAATTACAGAAATGGAAAGATTGCATAATATTGAAACTAATTACTCTTGCAGAATCAGAAATAATAGAAATGAAACTTATTCATGCTTGCAAAAATTAAAATGATAGAAAGTAACTCCTAATTACATTAATAGAATTCAAATTGCTAAAATGAAATGTTGCAACAATGAAACAAATAGAAAGCAATGAACATAAATAGAAATACCAAGTAATTGCTGAAAATAGAGAAATCTCAAAAAGTGTTGTAAGATATAAAGGCCTATACTAGGTGATAAATTGCCTTGCATATACACACACATTTCACACATCTACAAACATAGATAACAAATAAAATGGAAATTGACAGGTTTCAGCTAACCTGTTGTAGTAAGAAATGAACAGAAACTATCAATAGTTGATCCTTCTCCTGAGCCTAGAAGTGGGACATTCATCCCTAATCCAAAATAAGGCAAGAATACTATTATAAGCGACCTAATGTTCAATAATTCACTCAAGAAGCTAATTGCATAGAGAACCTACATTTTTTATTGAATTTAAAAGAACATTGCAACAATGCAAGAAAAATCCTGCAAAATCACTGCTTTGTTACAGCTAAAGCAACTGTTCTATTCTTATCCTTCTATGCAAACGTCTATATGATCAACCAATATGGGAGATTGTTATTTATACTATTCTATTGCATATATGGATTTGTTCTATTGTCACTTTTTAGGGATTCAACAATTGTGCTGAAGTTGTCTTCATAAAATACAGGAAATTGTTTTGTTGTAGCTTATCCATTTCACTTGCATGGCATAATCCATTGGAATAAATGTATTGGAAGAGGTGAGAAAACCTCTCATAAATCTGTATCCCTCTTCATTTCACCATTTTCCACTATGCTAACCATTTTTTTGGTATTTTTCATAAAAACTAGTTCTGCTCTGCTCATTCGAGAGCTACTCTGGAATATCAGGCAGTGTAACAACTCTGATGCTTATCCATGAATAAACTGCTCAAGGTGATGATTTTGAACAGCTAGATAGTCTTCTTAAGTCTAATATTGATTCCAAGGTTGTGAAGGTGGTTCTGCATATCCCCATGACATATTCCAAGTAGTTTGTAACCTATAGGAAAGCGAGGGGCATTTTGATATTGTGAAAAGTTACCTCCCTACCTTTTCCCAATAACATTAAGTTCCTCGATCTGAGTTTCCAAATAATTTTTTAGTTGAGGCAATAGATGACTTTTATCAAACATGTGCTCTGTTGAGAAAATACCACAAATAGCTGAGATAGAAGTTCTATTCAGGGGACAGTCCTATAAGGCATGTTTGTTTCTACATATTGGGCAATAGATAGACAAAGGAGGTGTAGAGTTAGCTCTTGCATTTCGTTCCCCTAATGCAGAATTTAATTGGACAAGAATATCAGTTTTCATGTTAGCCATTTTCTCCATTAATTCCTTCATATCATTAGTACTAGGACTCCACTTCTTCCTTATTTGCCTAGTGCGAGAATAATTTTTGCATAACTCTACAATATCATTAATGTCAAGCTAGTTCACATATCCTTTTACCATTATATCTAATACTTCTCCAGAATCATATTTCAAACCTCTCAAAAATATAGTCTTAAACAAGTAAGATTCTACAGGACCACATCTCTTTTGGATAAAGGTAAATCTATCAAGATAGTCCTCCAAATTCTCATCCTCTTGTTTAATCCAAAATAATTCATCCTTTCTATTCTGCACTCTACAATACTACTAATATTTATCTAAGAATACAGTTTCCATTTGTTCCCAAGTACAGATTGAATCAGGTTCAAGACTCATAAACTAGCATAAAGCTATATATTTAAGTGTATATGGAAACAATTTTAGTTTTTGATTATCATTTACATAGTCATAAGTCTGACATAGAACCTTAAATTCAAATAAGAATTGGTCAGGATCCTCATAGATAATTCCCCTAAAGTTTGGCAATACAGAAGGTGAAATTATTTTCATAGGAGCATTTTGAGTAGGATTTAGCCAAATAGGATATTCAAAAGTCCTAGTAGGGTTTTCACCTAGACCTATAACATCCCTATCATGTTATTCTACCATAGTTTCCCCCTCACTTTTGACTTCTATAATTTTTTCAGATGGACCAGGTCCAGAGGGAATTCTGGAAGTAAATGCTTCTAATAGTTCTTCTTCCAAGGGTCCTAATATTTTGGCTAATGAAGAAGATGATTCTCGTTTAATTCATTTAGGGATTTCATACACAGGCAAGTCTGATCATGAAGAACATATTTCTGGAAAAGAGTTGGTTCTTCTAATAAACCTCCCTCTTTCATCTCTTGGCCTATGCATTCATGCTCATTTTCTAAATGAACTAATGTACAAGTTTCCAAGAACTTTTACTTGTATCCAAATAATAATTCTTGGCCTACTTTATCTCCTAACAACACCTTGGTTCCCCGACAATGGCACCAAAAATTATGAGTGTCATCAATCACACCATTTAATCATTATAATTGTCAGTATAGGGAGATGTCCTATGGTTGTATACGATAGAAGAGGTAAGCAGCTTGTAGGTTAGTTTAATCATGAAATGGCTTTATTAATAATACCAATCAGTTGTTGGGGTTTTTGGTGTCACATCTAATCTTATGAACTGAATTAGAATCCTAATTACATTTACTGAAACAAAATTATATAAATAGAAAGATTGCATAATATTGAAACTAATTACTCTTGCAGAATAAAAAATAATAGAAATGAAACTTATTCATGCTTGCAAAATGGAAATTATAGAAAGTAACTCCTAATTACATGAATAGAATTAAAATGCTAAAATGAAATGTTGCAGCAATGAAACAAATAGAAAGCAATGAACATAAATGGAAATACCAAGTAATTGTTGAAAATAGGGAAATATCAAAAAGTGTTGTAAGATATAAAAACCTATACTAGGTGATAAATTACCTTGCATATACACACACATTTCATACATCTACAAACACAGTTAACAAATGAAATGGAAATTGACAGGTTTCTTCTAACCTGCTGCAGTAAGAAATGAACAGAAACTATCAATAGTTGATCCTTCTCCTGAGCCTGGAAGTGGGCCCTTCATCTCTAATCCAAAATAAGGCAATAATACTATTCTAAGCTACCTAATGTTCAATAATTCACTCAAGAAGCTAATTGCATATAGAACCTACATTTTTTATTGAATTTAAAATAACATTGCAACAATGCAAGAAAAATCTTGCAGAAACACTGCTTTGTTACAGCTGAAGCAATTGTTCTATTTTTATCCTTCTATGAAAATTTCTATATGCTCAACCAATATGGGAGATTGTTATTTATACTATTCTATTACATATATGGATTTGTTCTATTGTCACTTTTCAGGGATTCAACAATTGTGTTGAAGCTGTCTTCCTAAAATATAGGAAATTGTTTGTGTTGTAGCTTATCCATTTCACTTGCATGGCACAATCCATTGTAATAAATGTATTGGAAGAGGTGAGAAAACCTCTCATAAATCTATATCCCTATTCATTTCACCATTTTCCACTGTGCTAACCATTTTGTTGGTATTTTTGACCAAAACTGGTTCTGCTCCACTCATTTGAGAGCTACTCTAGAATATCAAGTAGTGTAACAACTCTGATGCTTATCCGTGCATAAAATTCTCAAGGTGATGAGTTTGAATGGCTAGATAGTCTTCTTAAGTCCTAATAAGACTAATTTTATAGGTTTTACATACTAGCAGTGATAAATTCCAAGCCATGCTATTTATGTACAACTGGCTAGAATTTGTATGGTCAAATTCTATTTTCTGCACAATCAGCCTAGTTTGAACAAGTTTTGGCACCTTTTTGAAATTAAAATAGGTTAGAAGGCAAGTAAAATAGATATCATGATCCCAGAATGGAATACACATCAACATACATTATTTCCTATTCAAATAAATATTTACTTTCTAAGTAAATCAACTAAAATAGTGTAGAAAAATGCAGAAAATGGTCAAAATAGAGTGTTATGCTCCTGAACATCTAAACATGTAAATAGTAATACATAATGCATTCCATAATAAAAATTAGCACAAAATAATAGCATAAGGTTTATGAAATAGTTTATAAAATATCCAAAAATGGTCTATGAATGAGGCAATTTTTGGCCTCATCAAATCTATTGTAATCCTTCCTCTTGTGTGAAGGATATCTTCTATTTGGTGCCTATGATTGGATGTAACTCTAGTTTCATACCCATTAGTGGGCATATCTTTTATAATTGTCCCATGTGAATTTTGAGATGTGACTCTCGTGTGTCTTTTTGGTGATGAAGGTTTTATGGCCCCATCGTTCCTTCATGAGGATGGAGGTGGGGAAACCTTTTCATCCCTATGTGAAGAGTGGGGTCTGGAACCCCTTTCATGTCTATGAGAATATGGGAGTTGAGAAGTCTTCATGTGTCTAGAGGAGGGCCTTGAGGCCTCCTCGCATCTCCATGATGAAGGAGGCCTTTTTTTTTTTTTAGCGAAAAACCCCTTGTGGGGCTGCCTTGGTCTGAGAGACTACGAACATGAGGTTCTACACCATCAAAGTCACCCGGGAGTCGCACCCGACCCTGCCCGCACCAACATTATCAATTGGATTTTGGATACCCAATTCATATTTTTGGTAGGGTGGATATTTTAACCTAGGACCTCCCTTGGAGGATTGCCCTCTCCTCTCCAACTCACCTACAACATTTGGGTAATGAATGAGGCCTTAAAGCCTCATTATGTTTAGGTGATTTATTTCCATGATATGTCTTTCTAACTGGGGTTTCTTGAGGAAAACCACCACGGGTTGAGTTATCACCTCTTAGTCTCATGGAACTACGTCCCACAGTATTGTGAGTATGTGGTTCAGTGTTACTATGACTTCACCTATGGGTAAGTGGTGTTTCAGATTCTACCTCGGTATTGGACCAAGTATGCTTACTTCTAGGTTTGGCCATTATGTTCATGAATTAATATTGAGTGTTGCAAATAAGGATAAACAAACAACATCAAGCAAGTGTTTATCTTGATTACCAATTTATGTGTGCCCTAAACTATTTGTTGTGCTTTGATGTGTTGTTCTTATTTTCTTGCTCTTGTTTTGGATTTAGAATGAGGAGACTCATCCATAGTGGAAACCAAGAACACTCATGCCAAACATGATTTTCCCAAAAAGAGACTAAGGTACACCACTTAAATCCTAGTGGTGGGTTCACCTAGCTCTTCCACTCTGAACCAATGACTATTCCAATAGTGGGAGACAATTTGAACATGAGTAACTAGTACCACTATAAATAAGTTCCTTATTCCATTCTAGGAACATCTAGGGGGCAAGCCAGTGGAAGGAGATGAATGCCAAAATCACCAAACTAATTTGAGGGTTGGTGATGAAATCCAAATCCCCAATGTTTAAAATATGTGTGTGTGTTTGTATAAAGTAAAATGCACCATACAATAGAAATGCATATTTCCTATATGACTACTACAAATGACATTTTAGTTTTTAGAAATATGCATAAACTAATATGAGTTCATAGATGCACTTTATTCTATGCAAATATGTCCTTTAGAAGGGCCTCAAAGCAAGCAAACCAACACACGATATCTAGCACATTGGATTCTAGGGCAGAATTTACAAGCATAAGTCATTGTTCCTAGTAATGCCTAGTAGAAATCTAAGAAAAACCCTAAAATGTGCAAGATGCAAGTTATTTCCTTTCCATTCCTTAGTTTCCAAATCAAAACGTGTCTTAATTTTTATTGTTTTAGGAAAATATAAGCAGACAAAAAATCAAAAAATATTAGAAAACTGTACCAACCTCTAATCTAGCTCAGACAACAAAGATTCTATACTCTACTACACTTCAGTTCTGGTCATTGTTGACCACAATGGCTGATTTTTGGCTATTGTTAGTAGGAGCGGCTAATTCTACGAGTTTCTGTAGACTAGAGTGGCTAAAACTACATGTAAAAAACCTAGGTCAGTCATTTGGTAGAAAATAAAAACTTGGTGGGGGTCCCACCATGATCACCATCTATAGCGACCTTGGGGAAGCGATGCACCGTCCACTACTCTATTTGCAATTATTATTTGATTTATTTATACTTAATCATGCATTAAATGAAACATGTGAAAGCAAATACAACCAAAATATGAAGAACTAAATAAATGATGCTCTTTATTGCTTTTTATGAAGTTCTATTACATATTGATCCCCCTAAGGGATATCCTTCATTTCATACAGATTTTACAAAGTAGGGTAGCAGATGTAAAATATCCTTGTGCAAGGGATGGTGCACTTTTGCAAGCTTCCTGATGATGCACATAAAATTGTATGAGGGCTTATAGATACCTCCTTATCCATATCTAGTTCTTGGAGGGATCCTATTGCTTTCATATGTTGACAACATATCTAGTGAACATGTAGTCCTGCAAGTATAAAAAAAATAATAAACACTCAACTATCTAGGATTGCCTCCTTGAATGAGGTTGTTAGCAAATACCATAATAATAATAGAAATATGCTCAATGACAATAGAAACTAATTCTATGAATGCCAATAAATTTGATAAACCAAATCTCTGTTAATGACATAAAAACATGTGACAAGCTAAATAAAAGAAACTAATGCTAAGAACCCTAGACTAGGCATGCGGGCCATTGTCCAAGACAACGACCGCTAAGATGAAAACTGTATTTATTGCTCCAAGGCTATGGATCTAGGATTATTGCTGAAGTTGAAATTATTGTATTTTATGCTCAATGAGTCAAATATCCTACATATTATAACCTCTCAATCGACCAACACTTTGTTGCTCCTAAAAGGCACTCCAATTTTCCCTTCGATCTGATAGGGCTTCACAACAAGAAAATCTCTCCAAGTCTCAAAAATTTCTCCTCAGTCGTATCTCTATGAAAGGTATCCAAAATATCTCTCTAAAAAATCTTCCCTTGGTGCTCTTAAGTATGCACCTTATAATATTTTTAAGCCCTAGGTCAATGTCCAAACCGTAGTACTAAATTTTGCATGCACACTGGATTTTAGCATGAGAAGTTTTGTATTTTTCTACTTTTTAAGGCTAGTTAAACTGATTTCTAAACCTATACTTGAGTCTCTCATGTAGATTGGTTGTGAGTAGGAATGCAAAATTATCCTCTCTCAGCTTTATTTCATGCAAACTGCCACTTCCACCCGATATTAGGCTAGTTTTATGACAAGTTTCTATTTAGGACTTAGCCACTATCGTTTGCAGTGGCTAGGGCTGGCCGCTCTAAGCTTTAGTGGTCAGAATCCAGCTACTCTGGTTCATAGCATCCAAGCTTGGATGGGCTAATACTACACCAAAAGAGTGGTGAAAACCACTTTTGGCACTTTGAAGATCCCAAGGTTTAGTCACATGGTCTATAAATGCCCACATGAGTGGTTCTCCTAAACATGGCATGTTTTAGGTGTCTACATATTTTTGCTATAGAAGAATCAAAGTATGGTGATTCTTTGACAAGAGATATGTTGCTTGGTATTATTATAGCTTTTGATTTGAGAACAAAAGAACCTAATCCCTAGAAGGAAGCAAACTTAAAGGCAATCAAGAAGACAAAGGTTAAGAAGTCAGAATCAAGAAATGGGTCAAATAGTGATGAAGAAGCTAATTATGGTAGAAGGAATAAGAATTCAAGAATATATAGAGATGCAAACTCTGTTAGATGTTTCCATTGTGGAAATTATGGTCATTATGCAACTTATTGTCCAGAATATAATAATAAAAATGATGAAAATAAATAGGATCACAGAAACAAGGAATTAGAAAGATACAGGCATCAAAATAAAAGCAAGGATGGACAAAGCATACAAGGAAAGAAATTCTTTCAAAGGCAAAAGAGGAGCTACTATGCAGACAAGGAAAGTAAGTACTCAAGTGATAATGATAACAATTTTTTAGACAATGATGAATATGGAGTACTATTCATAATTGAAGAAAATAAAGTCAATAAAAGGTCACCAATAATTCTCAAGTGTTTTATATGTAGTAACTTTGGACATCTTGAAGATAGTTGTACAAGAAATGGTTTCAATTTTAGTGATGATGAATATGAAGATACACTTGAAGGACCATAAGAGAATATTCTAATGGATCTAGAGAAAGAAGAAAGTGATCCTATAGAAGACAAGTCAAAATAAAATGAAGATGTACACAAAGGTAAACAAATAGAGGAAGAATCGGATAAAGAAGGATATGATCTCAAGGGAGAACTTATTTATGCTCTTGACACAATAAAGAAGGTAAGAAAGAAAAACTCTAAACTTTAGTTTCCATTTCAAAAAATGCTTATAGAGGATCTAGAAAAATCAAATTCTAAGACAAAGGAGTTCAAGGATAAGTTAGAAGCAAAGGTCTTATAATGTGAAAGGTTAGAACAAGAAGTAGCTCTACTAAGGGAAGATTTATAAAAGTCCAAGAGTAAGCTACAAAAGTTTGTAAAGATTTTAAATATTATGGATAATATGATAAAGGTACAAAGAAGGTGAAGAACATGAACTTATACTGAGAGGGGGGGTGAACAGTATAAGACTTAACCATTTAATAATTTTAATTTCAGATAGCAGTGGCATCAACATAAAATTAAACAAGACAGAAAGCATCACACATAGAAAACCCATTTTAACGTGGTTCACCCAAGGTGGGCTACTCCACGGATAAAAATTTCCTCTAAAAGTTATATCAAAGTCCTCTTGGAATCCTTCCCGACCTCGGCTCAAAGGAGATACATTCCCCTAATTCTGCTTTGCTGGTGATCCCCTAGAAGACCTCTATCTCCTTTGCCCTTAGCAAGTGGAACTCTATCCACAGAAAACACCTATCTTCCCTGCTCTGGTTGGAGATCTCTATCCTCAACTCTGTCACTACAAAGCTGGTCCTCTTATCTGCACCAAACACAGTCCTTCGGTCTGGCACAATTGTCCTCTTCCTTTGTTCTTTTTTGCACTTGGTTGAAAAACAACTTTTCACTGTCTGCGCAACTACAGCAACACAGTCTTCTCAAATTACAGTAGCACTATATTCTCAACTTCTGCAAAAACATAGTTGTGCAATATTCGCAAAATGCAGCAGCACTACCTTCTCAACTTAGCTTCTGCTTCGTTACACATCCATCGCAGCGCAGTATTCGCACACTCTGCTTTCTTTACACAGTCTGTGTAAATACTGCAGCACTTGATCTCACAACAACTTATGCGCCTATGTGCAGCCAAAACTGCACCCTCTTCGCACAGTCTACTTCTCCTTGATCGAACTTCTTCCTACTCTCTTCTTCTGCGAAAGTCGCACTTCAAACGCACACTTCGATTGATTCGATACAACTGCTCTTTGTGCACAGCAGACTTCACTTGTGCAAACTCGACACTCACATTCAACACTTGAAACTCGAAAGCAATCCTCATTTTATAGAAATAATTCATGATTAAATTCTTGATCTTAGTCGGTTGTAAATCCTTAAAACAATCGTCGACTGCACAACCTTACACTTTGTCGGCAAAGGTTAACTCTTTCGGCTTCAACTGCCTCTACTGTTCTATAGCTTTTCTAGCGCGAAGCTCAAACATGTCGCGATATCGCTATGCCTTTGTTTGTCATACACCTTGTATTGCTTGTTGTCGCAAAATCGCGACACTACTGCCTGTTGTGTGCCTTCTTTGGTTTGTTGTCACGAAATCGCTATGCCTTCTGACTTTGTTGATGTCATCATGATTCTTGTCGCGAAATCATGATGCTTTAGTCTGCAAGGCCTTATTCTCTGCTCTTGTCATGAAATCATGACACATCTACTTTTGCTGATGTCATCAGCAACTTTGTCATGAAATCATGATGCTTTAGACTCCAAAGCCTTCTTCTCAGCTTCTGTCGTGAAATCGCGACACCTTTGCCTCTTGCTGACGTCATCTGCAACTTTGTCGCGAAATCGTGAAACTTCTTGCTTCTTCAACTTTTTCTCGGTTTGCACTAGCGAAAATGGAACATGTCGTGAAATCATGACGCTTTCGCTACCTTAAGCACTTTTTTGCCAACTGCTCACGAAACTGGAACATGTCATGAAATCACGACGCTTTCGCCACCTACAAGCTGCCAACTCAACCTGTCATGAAATCTTGACACTTTTTGCATTCGTACAACTTCTTTGAAACTTGTCATGAAATCGTGACACTTTCTGCAACTCAACACTGCCAACTCAACTTGTCATGAAATCGTGACACTTTCTACATCCGTACAACTTCATTGAAACTTGTCACGAAATCATGACACTTTTGCCTGCTTTGCCTCTGCCTTCCAGCATGTCCCAAAATCACGATAGATTTGCTTGAACTTTCTCTCTCCTAAAACATGTCATGAAATCGTGACAGTTTTGCCAGCTTTGCCTCTGCCTTCCAGCATGTCGTGAAATCGTGACAGTTTTGCCAAAACTTTCTCTCTCCTAAAACATGTCACAAAATCGTGACAGTTTTTCCAGCCGCCTACAAACTTTTTCTAACTTATATTTTTCTTGATCTTTTGCAACTGGGCTACTCTGATTTTCTTGGAGACTTACTGACCAGCTGAAACCTTCATCAAAACACATGCTTAGACAAAAAATAAAATTGCTTCAAGAACTCCTTGACATCAAAGACAACAACTACCAAGAGCTCCTTTGACATCAATGACAACAACTATACTTGAGAAAAGGCAATGTACTCAAGGTACCCAAAATTGCCAACAATCTCCCCCTTTGTCATTTATGGAAACCCTTAACTAAAAACATATCTCCTCAAGAGCCAAAACTGAACCAACTGATCCAACAACTGAGAATCTGTATTTGAAGTTTTTTCTCCCCATGACTTGAAGCTCTTCTCTTCACTTGAAGCACTTCCCCCTTACTCATATCTCTCCCCCTTTGTCATCAATGGCAAAGGGTCACCTTTGGGGCTCGGGACTAAGAAAGAGCCTCTTGGCTTGGTCCCTCCCCCACCTCCTGATGAGGTGATTAATCTTGAGGTGAAAGTACAACTCCCAATTTCTCCCTTAGATACTCAAACGTATCTCTTGGAAGGGGTTTGGTGAAGATATCTGCAATCTGCTCTTTAGTGGGTACATATTCTAGCTTGACTCGCTTCTCTTGCACTTTCTCCCTTAGAAAATGATATTTGGTAGAAATGTGCTTCATCCTTGAGTGCATTACCGGATTTTTAGAAATACTTATGGCACTTGAATTATCACAAAGAATAGGGATAGGTTGTTCATGCTTGACTTTGAAATCCTCCAAGGTTGTTTTCATCCATAAAACCTGAGTGCACCTAGCCACTGCTGCTATGTATTTAGCTTCTGCTATAGATAAGGAAACTGAAGGTTGTTTCTTACTCAGCCAAGAAACTAGACTCTTTCCCAGAAAGAATGCTCCACCACTAGTGCTTTTTCTATCATCAATACTGCCTGCCCAATCTGCATCTGTATAGGCTGTGAGGGTGAAATCATCACCTTTGGGATACTAAAGCCCAAAATCCACAATGCCCTTCAAATATCTGAATATCCTCTTAACCGCTACAACATGAGATTCTTTTGGAGCTACCTAAAATCTTTCTACTAATCCAATGGTCTGCATGATATCCGGTCTGGTGGCTGTACTGTATAGTAAACTGCCAATCATAGATCTATACAATTTCTGATCTGCTACTGGAGATTCATCATCCTTACTCAGATTGCACCTCGTAATCATTGGAGTACATACGGGTTTGCTGTCCATCATCCCAAATTTTTTTAACATCTCTTTGATATACTTTTCTTGAGAGAGAAATATACCATTTTTTGATTGCGTAATCTGCAGTCCTAAAAAGAATGACAACTCTCCAATCATGGACATCTCGAATTCCTTTTGCATGGTGTTAGCAAAAACTTTGCACATCTGAGTATTATTTCCCCTGAAAATAATGTCATCAACATAGACAACTATGATAATCATATCATCACCTTTATTCTTAATTTACAAGTTGTTATCTGCCACGCCTTTCCTGAATCCTTGTTTATTAAGATACCCGTCAAGTCTTGAGTACCAAGCCCTAGGTGCTTGCTTTAACCCGTACAGTGCCTTTTTTAGTTTACACACATAGTCTGGCTATTTTGAGAGAGACACACCTTATGGCTGTTCTATGTAGACTTCTTCATCCAACACCCCATTTAAAAAAGCAGACTTTACATCTATTTGAAACACTTTGAAATATTTGAAACTAGACAGGGCCAAAAACATTTTGATCGCTTCAAGACAAGCAACAGGCGCAAACGTCTCTTCGAAATCAACACCTTCGACTTGAGCATACCCTTTACATACTAACCTGGCTTTGTTCCTGACAATTTTTTCATCCTCATTAAGTTTATTTCTGAATACCCATTTTGTGCCAATGACATTCTTGTTCTTAGGTCTTGGAACCAAATCCCAGGTTTCACTTTTCTCTATTTTATTTAGCTCTTCATCCATTTCTTTTACCCAAAAATCATCTGTACATGCTTCACTAAATTTTTTTGGCTCAATCTGAGACAACAATGAAAAATTCATAGATTCATGTGAAGAAATGACTCTTCTTCTTGTTTGCTTGCTATTTGGATCACCAATGATCAAGTATTTGGGATGATGTTTCTGAAAATACCGTGAAGGAGTTTTGGGAAGCAGCTGTTGTCTTTCCTCTTCTTCATCCGCACTTCTTGAATTCTTCTTACCGGATTCCATCCCGAGTTCCTTCCCCGGTTCTCTTATCCCCGTATTTTCATCTACTCGTTCATTTATCTCTCTACAATTGTATGAGTTCTTTTTTGAAGCATCTCGTAGCCTTACTTTTCTGGAATATCCAAGAAAATTCCCTCATCACACCTAGATCAAACTTACCCGTTTTGATCTTCCCTTCCGATGCACTTACTCCCGAACACTTTGAATGTTTATCGTAGCTGGTCTTCCTTTCCACGCTCATAGGGAGTTTTATGATGATTGACTCGGTTGAGCCCCGGTAATGATGTGGACTACTGTATTTCTGCTTCTCTCCAAAACCATTTGAATTTTTGACTCATCTAACATTGCTCTAGCTATATTTTCATTCTATTTTTCTTTCAACTACTCCATTTTGTTGAGGAGTTCTTCTCGATATTCTCTTTTGATTCCGTGTTGTTCACGTATTCCACAAATTCATTTGAAGTGAAATCTCCTCCTCTATATGTCTTAAGCATTTGATTCTCTTGTCCTCATTTTCATCATTTCTTTAACTTAATTTTTCAAAAGCTTCAGATTTTTCCTTGAGAAAAGTAACCCAAGTCATTCTTGAGTAATCATCTATAAACAACATGAAATAGCTATCTCCTATTGAGCAAGGTGTTGCAAGAAGTTTGTCATTGTTGTCAACACAGGCAGTTAGATCCAATGATGCAATGGACAGACAGTGTAGGAGTCATTCAGATGCGGAGGACAAGTTTCCTGGAAAACAGAGATGACCCAGTTTCAAAAATTCGAAGAAAAAGACAAGTTAGAAAACTGTCGCGATATCGCGACATGTTTTCTATCGCGATTTCACGACAAGTCGGAGGAGAGAGAAGGCGCAATCAAAAATGTCACGATTTCATGACAAGTCGGAGGAGAGAGAAGGCGCAGTTGAAAATGTCACGATTTCATGACAAGTCGAAAGAGAGAGAAGGCGCAAGGCAAACTATCATGATTTCGTGACATGTCGGAGGCCAAGAAGCTAAGTCGAGTAACTGTAGCGATTTCGCTACATGTTGAATTTTCGCTGGTCGAAGCTGGGAGAAAGTGTTAAGAGAAAAAGATGTAGCGATTTCGCTACGAGTCAAAAGTGCTCAAAACATAGGTGTAGCGATTTCGCTACAAGTTGAAAAAGCACAAACAAGAAGGTGTAGCGATTTCGCTACAAGTCCAAAAATGCACAACGTGAAGGTGTAGCGATTTCGCTACCAGTCAAAAGATCAGAACTCAAAGTTGAAGCAAGTCGAAAGCACAAGGCACAAAGGTGTAGCGATTTCGCTACCGCATGAAGCAAGAATTGTATGGAGGCCGAAAGCGTCGCGATTTCGCGACAAAAGATGAGGATGGGGTTGAAATGAAAGTGAAGCGGCGTGATTGGAGGGGGGAGAGGTCGTTATTTCATGACAATAATGAGGATGACGTAAGAAAAGTTTGAAGTGTCACGATTTCACGACAAGAACGATGGCAAAGCTACCAAAGGCCAAAATGGTCATGATTTTGCGACAGCAAGGGTATGAAGGCGTACGGCTACAAAAAGTGTCGCGATATCGTGACATGTTAGTATTTCATGGCAACAGCAATAGAAAGGTGACAGAGGTGGCAGTAGCGTTTGAGGCCGACAAGTTGAATCGAGGTCGACGATTTTTAGGGTTTTGAAGCCGACATTTTCTAGGGTTTTACAGCGGACGTTTTTAGGGTTTTGAAGCCGACATTGTCAAGGGTTTTACAGCGGACGTTTTTAGGGTTTTGAAGCTGACATTTGCTAGGGTTTTATAGCGGACGTTTTTAGGGTTTGCAGCTGACAATCACCAGGTTTAAGCAGCCAAAAAATTCTAGGGTTTGAAGTCGACATCATTAGGGTTTGCAGCCGACGTCCTAGGGTTACAGCCGACTATGATTTAAGAATTGTTCTTGAAGATTTCTTCTATAAAAGGAGGGCTAATTGAAGATGGAAGGTGACTTGTGCGAAGATAAGGTGTGTATGCAAAATTTGTAGTGCACAGAGAGTGAGTCATTTCGATTTGAGCTAAGGCCGAAGCGATATTTCTTTAGTGACGAAGTGAAGAGTGCATATCGAATCTTCGAGAATTAAGAGCGCGATGTGCAGAGGGTGTGTTTCAAGTCTGAAGTAATAATGTGCAGACTGCAGAAGTGATCGATCTTCTGATTGCAGCAGAGAGTGCGAAGAAGTACAGAGAAGCGGTCGGATAGTGCGAATCGTGTTGCGCAGAAGCAGCAGAATGCAAAAAAATAGCAGACTATGAGAAATGAGGTGAAAGTTTTATTCTGTAATCTTTATTATTGTCTTCCAAGTTGTAGCTTGGCACAAGGGGTTGGTGCCTCTTTCCAGTAGGTGCTGGTAAATTAGGAGTTGGTGCTCCATTCTGTTGAAGCGTAGATAAAGCAAAGGGGTTGGTGCTCCTTCCAGTTGGTGCTGGTAAAGGATAATGTAAAGTTGTAGCTTTGCATTGGCTGGATTTGGATGGTAGTCCAAGCAGTCATTTTTGAGGAGTAGCCACATTGGTGAACCTCGTTAAATTATTGTGTTATGTGTCATGCTTTCTTGATGCATTTTGATATCTCTTTTATCTGCTTTAAATCGCTATCGGATTTAAAACTATATGTTTTAGAATTTTTAAAGATCACACTGATTCACCCCCCTCTCAGTGTCATTGTGATTACAACAATTGGTATCAGAGCCAAGTACCTAAACAGGCTTAAACAGCTAAGGTGATCTTGGAAGTTACGCAATGGCAAGTGGTGAAGGTTTCTCCTCGAACAAAGCACCATTGTTTGATGGGACTAACTATGCGTTCTGGAAAATTAGAATGCAGACATATCTTAGTGCTTTGGGTTTTGACATCTGGGGTGCAGTAGTTAATGGTTACAAAGCTCCTGCCACCGCTCCAACAGACACTGTAGGTAAAAAGGCATTTGAATATGATTCAAAAGCAAAAAATGCCATCATGTGTGGACTAGTGGACAGTGAGCTAGTCAAGGTCATAAATTGTGAATCAACAAAAGATATATGGGATAAACTAGAGAACATCCATGAAGGAGATGATAGGATCAAGGAGGCCAAGCTTCAAGCACATCGAGCTCAATACGAATCTTTAAAGATGGACAATGATGAGAACATAGAGACCTTCATGCAAAGAGTCAATGGGATCACCAATTCAATCGAGAGGTCTCGACGAAGAATTAACCGATGCTCGCTATCGTGAAAAAGGTATTAAGATCGCTCCCTCCTAGATTTGATTCTAAAGTCTCTGCCATAGAAGAAGCCAAAGATCTAAATAGTTTTAGTATGGATGAGATGCATGGTTCTTTGACTCGCTTTTGAAATGAGAATAGGAAGGTCTAATCCCACAGACAGAGAAGCAGCTTTCAAAGCCCTAAAAGGCAAAAGCACAAAACAAGAGTCTGAAGAAGAGGATGCTTCAGATGAAATGGAAGCAAATTTTTTCAGAAAGCCGAGAAAAGGAAAAGGAAAATACAAAGGAAAGCTACCTTTTAAATGTTTCAATTGTGGAGGCATTGGACACTTTGCTATCAAATGTCCTCTCAATGACAAGAACAAAGGTGAAGAAACTCAGCATCAAGAAAGAAGTGAATGGAGGAAGAAAACAAACTTCAGAAAAGGCAATTTCAAAAAGAAAAGCTTTATCTCCCGAAATGCAGAATCTTCAGAGGACAGTTCTAGTGAAGACTCTGAAGAAGGAACAGGTGAGGCTCTCTTTATGGCGTTTGAAGTAGAAGAATCAAAGAGGCAGAAAACACACAAAAGAGAGAAGGAATGAACTCGAAGTATCTATTGAAATAGGTGAGGCTGAAGTTGATTTAGAAGGTGAGCTGGTTTCTGCTCTTATGGAATGGAAATCTGAGAAAAGAAAGAATAAAAAATTGTTAAGGAAGCTTGAGGATGCAAATGACATTATAGCCAGTCTAAAAACACAGACAGAAGAGTACAAGAAAATGTCCGAAGATCTTGAAGTACAGGTAACCATGAAGATAGATTACTGTTGCAAATTGGAAGAAGAAAATGTTAGTCTTCGAATACAGATACAAGAGCTCGGATCGAAAAATTAGTCGTCATTTAAAACGTGATGAAAGTTCGATGAAGCTCGGACAAAATCCTAAGCGATCAAAGACCCACAGGTATCAAATTCGGTCCGGGCTTTATCGAAGGAGAATCATCAAATGGACCAAAGGCAAGCAATGTTGAATGTGAAAAGAGTAAAGACAAGAAACAAGCTATTGAAAGAAAAACAAATCAAGCAAAAGAAAGCAGTAATGCCAGTCCTGAAATAGGAACTGACAATGACGGTTTTACCAAGGTCACACATCAAAAGAAAAGAAGATCCAAGGCTCCCGCAACAACTTGGCAAAAACCATCTTTCAGGTTCAATCATTATTTCTATGGTTTCTGTTTTAAATGTAATGGTTATGGGCATAAAATTGTGGACTGCAAGTACAATATAGGTCCTAGAAGTTTCACTAGTAGAAATGCTTTTGCTCCTCTAATGAGTTATGCAGTAGAATGCTTTAATTGTCACAACTTTGGGCATATTGCTAGAAACTGTCGCAGTATTTCTGTTTCAAATCAATCTCAGAAAAGAAGAATTCAACCATATAGGGCAAAACAAAATAGAATTTCTTCGAAGGATATGTGCAAGATTCTGAAAAGGGGAAATCCAAGCTAGAACCCAACACCACGGTTAAAACAGAATGGAAACAAAAAGAACAACTCAGGAAAGAACAAGAATCTTTAATAGTGCGATACGACTTTTAGAGCTCGTAATAAATGTGTACCGTGGATCCTTGATAGTGGGTGCTCAAGTCATATGACAGGTGATAAACAAAATTTGAAAAACTACAGAAATATGAGGGTGGCTCTGTGAAGTTTGGAAATAATGATGGAGCCAAAATTATAGGAAAAGGGTCTGTCAAAATTAGTGAAGGGAAAATCAAGTCAGAAGAAGTTTTATTTGTGGATGGTTTGAAACATAACCTGTTAAGTGTTAGTCAAATCTGTGATAAAGGTCATGAAGTAGTCTTCAAGAAGCAGGGTTGTGAAGTCAAAAAAATAAATAGTGGGAAATTGATAGCAACTGGTTCAAGGACGTCTGGTAATCTGTACACACTCTCAAAAACTTCAGAAGGTACGTGTTTTATTGGACAAGAAGAAGAGAACTGGTTGTGGCATAAGAGGCTTGGACACATAAGTTTTGATAATTTGGTGAAAATCAGCTCTAAACAAGCAGTGAGAGATATTCCAACCATTAAGAAACCTTCAAACAGTGTTTGTGCTTCATGTCAGAAGGGAAAGCAAACCAGAGTGTCATTCAAAACAAAAGAGTACCACACTAGCAGGCCTTTAGAACTTATTCATACTGACCTGTGTGGACCCATGAGAACTCAAAGCATAAACGACGACAAATACTTTATGCTGTGTATCGATGATTATTCCAGAATGACATGGATATTCTTCCTAAAAGATAAAACAGAAGCTTTTGAAATGTTCAAAACCTTCAAACAGCTAGTTGAGAATGAAACAGGAAAAAGGATTAAATGCTTGCGATCAGACAGAGGAGGAGAATTCATTTCGAATGAATTTATAGAATACTATGAAAAATATGGTATCAGGAGACAATATTCAGCAGCCAGAACTCCTCAGTAGAATGGTGTAGTAGAGAGAAAGAACAGAACTATACAGGAAATGGCACGCACCATGCTGGCAGAAAACAAAATAGCAGATAGATTCTGGAAAGAAGCAGTTCACACAGCAGTATACATTCAAAACAGATACATGTTAAGAACTCATGAATGCAAAACACCTTATGAGTTGTGGTTTGGTAGAAAAGCAACAACAAAACATCTCAAAGTATTTGGCTGTAAGTGCTACATCAGAAAAACTGATGACAACCTTGGGAAGTTTGAAGATAGAGCAGATGAAGGTGTTTTTGTTGGTTATTCTCCAAATAGCAAAGCTTACAAATGCTACAACAAGAGACTCAAGAAAATTGTGGACAATGCAGATGTTAAATTCGATGAAGGGAGGAAACAAATAGTTAACTTTCAAGAAAACTACCCAATCTACGAAGAAGTCATTGAAGGAGATGAGGTGCATGGAACAGAAAATACGTCTACGGTTGATGCAGATAATTTATCCGATGACTCAGAGGTGCAAGAAAATAGAAAATTCAAAACAGGAAGTTGGCAGAAAAATCATCCTAGAGACCAAATAATTGGAGATCCCACAGTTGGCATTCAGACAAGAAAGAAAGTAATAAGTAATTACTCTCTTTTATCCAGCATTGAGCCCAAAAACATAGATGAAGCAAGCAAAGATGATAGCTGGATGAAGGCAATAAATGAAGAGTTGGATCAGATTGAAAAGAATAGAACTTGGGAATTAGTACCCAGACCTGCAAATAAGAATATAATCGGCACCAAATGGATATTTCGGAACAAATTAAATGAAGACGGACAGGTCATTAGGAACAAAGCAAGACTGGTTTGTAAAGGGTATGCACAGGTCGAAGGCATTGATTTTGAAGAGACTTTTGCACCAGTGGCCAGATTAGAAGCAATTAGAATGTTTCTGGCCTTAGCAGTCCACAAGAACTTTAGAGTTTATCAGATGGATGTAAAATCTGCTTTTTTAAATGGAAAACTTGAAGAAGAGGTCTATATTGAACAACCAGATGGCTTTCAAATTAGTGAAGATCCTAACCTTGTCTGCAAATTAAAGAAAGCACTGTATGGATTAAAACAAGCACCACGGGCATGGTATGCAAGGCTAGATAATTATCTTTCTCAACAGGGATTCAAGAAAGGATTAGTGGACAGTAATCTGTATGTAAAAATAGAAGGTGGGCATCTCATTGTTCTAGTTGTCTACGTAGATGATATCATATTTGGCAACAACAAAGATGAATCTTGTAAAGACTTAGCAAATAAGATGCAGAATGAATTTGAAATGTCTATGATTGGTGAACTGTCTTACTTTCTTGGGCTACAAGTTAATCAAAATGAGAAAGGCATATTCATTTCCCAAATTAAGTATGTGAAAGAAATGTTAAAGAGGTTCACTATGGAGGACTGTAAGCCAGTAAGCACTCCCATGACAACAGGCTGCAAGTTGAGTAAAGAAGACAAATCTCCACCTGTAGATCAAACCATGTATAGATCAATGATAGGAAGCTTACTATATTTAACAGCAACCAGACCTGATATTCTGTAGGCAGTTTGCATGGTAGCTAGATTTCAGGCCAGTCCCAAAGAGACTCATGTGACAGCAGTTAAAAGGATTTTTCGGTATCTCAAGGGCACCATTGAGTATGGGTTGTGGTATCCAAAAGGCAAAGACTTCACTCTTATATCATATTCAGATGCAGATTGGGCTGGATGTGTTGATGACAGAAAGAGTACCAGTGGAGGTGCATTCTATTTGGGGGACAGATTGGTTGCATGGCAAAGTAAGAAGCAAGAGTCAGTTTCTTTATCTACAGCTGAGGCAGAATATATTGCAGCAGCAACATGTTGCACACAAGTCTTGTGGATGAAACAAACTTTGAAAGATCTAGGTATTAATTTCAGTGAACCAATATCAGTAAAGTGTGATAACACCAGTGCAATTAACATCTCTAAGAATCCAGTGAATGCATTCACGGACAAAGCACATTGCTATAAGGTATCATTTCTTGAAGGAGAAAGTTGCGAAGGAGAAGTTAAATTGGACTATGTCCCAACTACAGAACAAGTAGCAGATATTTTTACAAAACCTTTGCCCAAGGAAGTATTTGAGTACCTTCGAAGCAAATTAGGAGTAGTCACACTTCCTAAGAAGTGACTAGCTACAGGGATCACTTTCTCAGGGGGAGCATTTGAGTATTTGACTATTCTTTTGCTCATGATCATAATTTGTGCCAGATACAACAAATTGTGCCTGAGAAGTGTGAGGATGGACTCAGGGGGAGTCTGCAGCAGCCCTTTGGTATTATTGACAAAGGGGGAGAAGAGTTACAGGAATGTACACAGGTGTTGCCAACAATTCCAAAGGGGGAGATTGTTGAGCAAGGTGTTGCAAGAAGTTTGTCATTGTTGTCAACACAGACAGTTAGATCCAATGATGCAATGGATGGACAGTGTAGGAGTCATTCAGATGCAGAAGATAGAAAAATTCGAAGAAAAAGTCAAGTTAGAAAACTGTCGCGATATCGCGACATGTTTTCTGTCGCGATTTCGTGACAAGTCGGAGGAGAGAGAAGGCGCATTCGAAAATGTCACGATTTCATGACAAGTCGGAGGAGAGAGAAGGCATAGTTGAAAATGTCATGATTTCGTGACAAGTCGGAGGAGAGAGAAGGTGCAATCGAAAATGTCATGATTTCGTGACAAGTCGGAGGAGAGAGAAGGCACAGTTGAAAATGTCATGATTTCATGACAAGTCGAAAGAGAGAGAAGGCGCAAGGCAAACTGTCATGATTTCGTGACATGTCGGAGGCCAAGAAGCTAAGTCGAGTAACTGTAGCGATTTCGCTACATGTTGAATTTTCATTGGCCAAAGCTGGGAGAAAGTGTTAAGAGAAAAAGATGTAGCGATTTCGCTACGAGTCAAAAGTGCTCAAAACATAGGTGTAGCGATTTTGCTACAAGTTGAAAAAGCACAAACAAGAAGGTGTAGCGATTTCGCTACAAGTCCAAAAATGCTCAACGTGAAGGTGTAGCGATTTCGCTACCAGTCAAAAGATCAGAACTCAAAGTTGAAGCAAGTCGAAAGCACAAGGCACAAAGGTGTAGCGATTTCGCTACCGCATGAAGCAAGAATTGTACGGAGGCCGAAAGCGTCACGATTTCACGACAAAGCTGAGGATGACGTCAGCAAAATTGAAAGTGTCACGATTTCGAAGGGTGAAAGAAAAAGGATTTGCGACAAAGCTCGAGGATGACGTCAAAATTGAAAGTGTCACGATTTCGCGATAGGGTGAAAGAAAAGCCTCTGGAAGCCGAAAGCGTCATGATTTCATGACAAGGATGAGGATGACGTCGAAAAGTGAAAGTGTCACGATTTGAAGTGTTGAAGAAGTGTGATTTCAGACATGAACGATGGGAAAGCTTTCAAAGGCCAAAATGGTCATGATTTCGTGACAGCAAGGATATGAAGGTGTACGGCTACAAAAAGGGTCACGATATCGTGACATGGTTGTGTTTCATGGCAACAGTTACAAAAAGGTGACAGAGGTGGCAGTAGCGTTTGAGGCCGACAAGTTGAATCGAGGCCGATGATTTTTAGGGTTTTGAAGCCGACATTTTCTAGGGTTTTACAGCGAACGTTTTTAGGGTTTTGAAGCCGACATTGTCAAGGGTTTTACAGTGGACGTTTTTAGGGTTTTGAAGCCGACATTTGCTAGGGTTTTACAGCGGACATTTTTAGGGTTTGCAGCCGACAATCACCAGGTTTAAGCAGCCAAAAAATTCTAGGGTTTGAAGTCGACATCATTAGGGTTTGCAGCCGACGTCCTAGGGTTACAGCCGACTATGATTTAAGAATTGTTCTTGAAGATTTCTTCTATAAAAGGAGGGCTAATTGAAGATGGAAGGTGACTTGTGCGAAGATAAGGTGTGTATGCAAAATTTGCAGTGCATAGAGAGTGAGTCATTTCGATTTGAGCTAAGGCCGAAGCGATATTTCTTTAGTGACGAAGTGAAGAGTGCATATCGAATCTTCGAGAATTAAGAGCGCGATGTGCAGAGGGTGTGTTTCAAGTCCGAAGTAATAATGCATAGACTACAGAAGTGATCGATCTTCTGATTACAGCAGAGAGTGCGAAGAAGTACAGAGAAGCGGTCGGATAGTGCGAATCGTGTTGCGTGATAATGCAGAATGCAAAAAAATAGCAGACTGTGAGAAATGAGGTGAAAGTTTTATTCTGTAATCTTTATTATTGTCTTCCAAGTTGTAGCTTGGCACAAGGGGTTGGTGCCTCTTTCCAGTAGGTGCTGGTAAATTAGGAGTTGGTGCTCCATTCTACCTGAAACAGATAAAGCTAAGGGGTTGGTGCTCCTTCCAGTTGGTGCTGGTAAAGGATATTGTAAAGTTGTAGCTTTGCATTGACTGGATTTGGATGGTAGTCCAAGCAGTCATTTTTGAGGAGTAGCCACATTGGTGAACCTCGTTAATATGTTGTGTTGTGTGTCATGCTTTCTTGATGCATTTTGATATCTCTTTTATCTGCTTTAAACTGTTGATGTATTTGAAACCATATGTTTTAGAAATTTTAAAGAACACACTGATTCACCCCCCCTCTCAGTTTCATTATGATTACAACATCTCCCTGAATGCTCTGAGTTCTGGTGGAACCACACAAATTAGTATGAATAAGATCCAAGGGTTTGGAAGAAGTATACCCTTTCGATTTGAAACTAGTTATGGTCTGTTTACCATGTTGACAAGGACCGCAAATGATGTTTTGGGGCATTTTTATTTTGGGCAAGTCTCTAACTGCTTCCTTGTTACTAATACTGACCAGATTATCAAAACTCAAATGTCCCAATATTTTATGCCAGAACCAACTCTCATCTTCTTGAGTTAGAAAGCATTTTTCTCTTTTTATCTCACTCAGCATGTAAATATTTTTTGGAGTCCTTGTAGCCCTAGCAATAATTTTTCCATTTAATTCTTTACTTATCTCACATCTATCTGAAAAGAAAGATACTATGTGCCCTTGATCACAAAGTTGACTCACACTAAGCAGATTATGTCTTAGCCCTTCTACATAAAGCACATTTTCTATTTTGGATTTCCCATCCAAACTAGGAGTCCCTTTACCACAGATCTTTGTGAACCTATTATCTCCAAAACTGACTGTTCCTCTGTTTGTTTCTTTAAAAGAAAATGTTTTTTCTTTTTCACCAGTCATATGTTTTGAACAGCCACTATTAAGATACCATTTTTCTACTTTGTCTTGGGCATGAAAAGCAGTTTGAACTATCATTGACTTAGATTTTATCTCATTCATCCTTTTTGAGAACTCAAGACTAAATCTATCCAAACTGCACATCCTTGCTATATGCCAAAAATTCTTGCACTTGTAACACATGATATTTTTATTCATAAGAGGTGCAAATGAGTTAACATTTTCCTTACTATGACTCTTCAGAGACTTATTGCAATGCATAGCTATGTGACCAATTTTTTTACAGAAAAAATAATATCCATGAAAGGTATTATGTAACCTATTTTGATACCTTGGAAGTTTGTTCT
Organism: Wollemia nobilis; assembly: GCA_028583015.1. Taxonomy (NCBI): domain Eukaryota; kingdom Viridiplantae; phylum Streptophyta; class Pinopsida; order Araucariales; family Araucariaceae; genus Wollemia; species Wollemia nobilis. The sequence goes on along the minus strand of JAQPPZ010002937.1, from coordinate 4,869,292 downwards.
TTTTGCGATCAACTGGTATCCATTGCTCTTTAGAGTGAATATTGTTCTTGCTTAAAGACCATATTTCATTAATGGTGATGCCATCCTTCTTTTCACATGGAATATTCTATCTGAGAGTTGACTGTTCTAACTTCACTCTAAGAGACATAATCTCTCCTAGTTTCTCACAATCAGCTACCTTTCCTTTTAGAACCTCTCGTTAGAACTTGTTCAATATTCTTCCCTTCTTCAACTAGAATTTTGAAATCTATAACACTTTGAGCCAATTCTGATCTTGCTATCTCTTTTTCTCGACAATGTTGCTTGAGGACAGAATTCTCTTCCCTGAGTTTCTCAAGCTTTCTCAAGGCCAAGAAGAATTCACTCTTGAGATCGAATTCAACCTTTTCTAAATTTATATGTTCCTCTGTTAGATCCTTCTCCAATATGTTAGGATTTTTTTGGAGAGACCAACTCTGATACCAATTGAAGAACATGAACTTATACTGAGAGGGGGGGTGAACAGTATAAGACTTAACCATTTAATAATTTTAATTTTAGATAGCAGTGGCATCAACATAAAATTAAACAAGACAGAAAGCATCACACATAGAAAACCCATTTTAACGTGGTTCACCCAAGGTGGGCTACTCCACGGATAAAATTTTCCTCTAAAAGTTATATCAAAGTCCTCTGGGAATCCTTCCCGATTACAATGTTTATGAGCCTCGGCTCAAAGGAGATACATTCCCCTAATTCTGCTTTGCTGGTGATCCTCTAGAAGACCTCTATCTCCTTTGCCCTTAGCAAGTGGAACTCTATCCATAGAAAACACTTGTCTTCCCTGCTCTGGCTAGAGATCTCTGTCCTCAACTCTGTCACTGCAAAGTTGGTCCTCTTATCTGCACCAAACATAGTCCTTCGATCTGGCACAATTGTCCTCTTCCTTTGTTATATTTTGCACTTGGTTGAAAAACAACTTTTCACTATCTGCGCAACTACAGCAGCACAGTCTTCTCAAATTACAGCAGCATCATCTTCTCAACTTCTATGAAAACATAGTAGTGCAATCTTCGTAAAATGCAACAGAACTACCTTCTCAACTTAGCTTCTACTCTGTTGCACATCCATCATAGCATAGTCTTCGCACACTCTGCTTTCTTTACACTATCTGTGTAAATACTGTAGCACTTGATCGCATAGCAACATATGCACCTATGTGCAGCAAAAATAGCACCCTCTTCGCATAATTTTCTTCTCCTTGATCGAACTTCTTCCTACACTCTGCTTCTATGAAAGTCACACTTCGAACGCACACTTTGATCGATTCGATACGACTGCTCTTTGTGCACAACAGACTTCACTTGCGCAAACTCGACACTCACATTCAACACTTGAAACTCAAAAGCAATCCTCCTTTTATAGCAATAATTCATGATTAAATTCTTGATCTTAGTCGGCTGTAAATCCTTAAAACAATCTTCGGCTGCACAACTTTACACTTCGTCGACAAAGGTTAACTTTGTTGGCTTCAACCTCCTCTGCTATTCTGTAGCTTTTCTAGCGCGAAGCTCAAACATGTCGCGATATCGTTATGCCTTTGTCTGTCATACACCTTGTATTGCTTGCTGTCATGACATCGCGACACTACTGCCTGTTGTGCGCCTTCTTTGGTTTGTTGTTGCAAAATCACTACGCCTTCTAACTTTGCTGACGTCATCATGATTCTTGTCATGAAATCACGACGCTTTAGTCTACAAGGCCTTACTCTCTGCTCTTGTCGTGAAATCATGACACATCTGCTTTTGCTGATGTCATCAGCAACTCTATCGCAAAATCATGATGCTTTAGACTCCAAAGCCTTCTTCTTAGCTTCTATCATGAAATCGCGACACCTTTGCCTCTTGCTGACGTCATCTGCAACTTTGTCATGAAATCGTGACACTTCTTGCTTCTTCAACCTTTTCTTGGCTTGCACTAGCGAAAATGGAACATGTCATGAAATCATGACGCTTTCGCTGCCTTAAGCAATTTTCTGCCAACTGCTCGCGAAATTGGAACATGTCACGAAATCACGACGCTTTCACCACCTGCAAGCTGCCAACTCAACCTGTCGTGAAATCATGACACTTTCTACATCCGTACAATTTCTTTGAAACTTATCATGAAATCACGACACTTTCTGCAACTCAACACTGCCAACTCAACTTGTCACGAAATCGTGACACTTTTTGCATCCATACAACTTCATTGAAACTTGTCGTGAAATCGTGACACTTTTGCCTACTTTGCCTCTGCCTTCCAACATGTCACGAAATCATGACAGATTTGCCCAAACTTTCTCTCTCCTAAAACATGTTGCGAAATCGTGACAATTTTGCCAGCTTTGCCTCTGCCTTCCAGCATGTCGCAAAATTGTGATAGTTTTTCCAGAACTTTCTCTCTCCTAAAACATGTCGCGAAATCATGACAGTTTTTCCAGCCGCCTGCAAACTTTTTCTAACTTATCTTTTTCTTGATCTTTTGCAACTGGGCTACTATGATTTTATTGGAGACTTATTGACCAGCTGAAACCTTCATCAAAACACATGCTTAGACAACAAATCAAATTGCTTCAAGAACTCCTTGACATCAAAGACAACAACTACCAAGAGCTCCTTTGACATCAATGACAACAACTATACTTGAGCAAAGGCAATGTACTCAAGGTACCCAAAATTGCCAACAGAAGGTCAACAAATAAAATAGATCTTGGTTTTAAATAGGCTAAAAAAAACAAGAAGAGAGGTCAACCCCAATTTCTGAAGGAGAAGAAACTTCAGAAGAAGATAGTGTAAGAGAAAGTGATAAATATGAGGATGAGTTGGACAATAGAAAGTTAAAAAAGGATTGGAAAAATGCACAAAGAAGAAATAGATGGAACAACAATCAGAATAGGTCAAGAGAGACTAAGAGACCAATAAGGTCAAGACAAGGAAACTTAAATGGAAGATGTTTTTCATATCATAGGTTTGGCACATGGCTTCACAGTGCAGGACACATGAAAGACATGAATATGGGAACAAATAACTTTTCCATGGGTATTGCTACTCATGTAATAAATTTGGTCATAAGGTAATGAATTGCAGGGTTCATGATAGAAAAGGATATAGCTTCACTAGGAGAAATCCTAAGACATGTGCACCTACAAGGAATAATAAAATTAAGTGTTATAAGTGCAATAATTATGGACACACAACAAAGTGGTGTAGATCAGACATTCTAGAATCAAGTATGAACAGGAACAGGAATAGGAAAAGGGATATGGATATGAATAGGAATAGGAACAAGAACATGGATATGAACATGAACATGGATATGAACATGAACAAGAATAGGAACAGGAACAGGAATAAGAATATGGACATGGATAGGAACATGGACATGGAAAGGAACAGTCAGAGGAATTAGAAGAATCAGATAAGAAGAAAATAGGATAAAGGTAAAGACCAATGCTTGCTAGGAGTATAAATAATCCCACCCTAGAATTAACCACCTCAAGAGGATGTGGGGGAGGGGCTAAGATAAGAGGCTCATTCTTAGCCCCGAGCCCCAAAGGTGACCCTTTGCCATTGATGTCAAAGGGTGAGATATTTGAGTAAGAGGGAGAGATTTGGTATTTGAGTAAATAGGAGAGATTTGAAGAAAGCAATGAGCCAAGGGGAGCAATGTCCTAGGGGGAGCAGAACAAAAAGGTTAAGCTTTTGGTGAAAATAATTTGGGTTGCCATCAATGACAAAGGGGGATATTGTTGGATATTTTGAGTCAAAGTTGTCATTGATGTCAAGGAATGAAGTTGTCATTGATGTCAAGGAATAAGCTACCATTGATGTCAAAAGGTCAAAAGGAACAATGCAAAGGTTAATGGCAAAAGAGCTTCATAATATTTTTAATATTATGTGGAAGCATAAGTAGGAGGGTTTTTATTAAAACCATGGATGAGAAAAAATAAAATGTTTTTCATAAAAGCCCAAGGAAGTGTTAATATTTATTTTATAAAATATTTAAATTCAAATTGAATTTAAATTTTATAAATAAATATTATTTATACAAAGTGGTAAAATCAAAGAAGGCTTTAATAAAGCCAAAAGGATTTAAAAGTTAATTTATAATATTTAAATTCTAAAGAATTTAAATAATTTATAAATTAATTAGTTAAATATCGAAGCATCGACGTTCAAGTTTGAAGGTGGTAATTGGTATATAAACTATATGCCTTAGTGGCATTTGGATATCCTTTGTTCGAATAAGAAAAAGTGCAATCATGTGTTGTGAGAATTCGTGCGAAGAAGAAGACAAGATTCTTGTCTTAAGCACCAGCGAAAAAGGGATAAAGTCGATGAGGGCCAAAATTCAATAACCATCTAGGCAACGTGGCCTAGTGGCAAGTGGTCGAAGGCTAAGGTGTTTGGGCGTGGAGTGACCCGCGATCGATTCGTGGTAGCAACATTTTTGGTTGGTTGTGTTTGAAGCATCGAAGGAAGCGACACATGATTTTTGCATAGGCACATAAGGGAGGAATATAGAGCACATGGTGCTCTTTACTCCCTAAGCGAGCACCTAGCTTACATGGTGGTTGGAGTCACGGCTAGGGTGCTGGTAGAGGCGGCATCGTGAGTTCGAGTCCCACCAAGGCAAAGGTAATAAAATTTTGAATATATTTTATGATGCCTAAGGTTTGACATGAGGTCCTAGGGAGTTAAAAGGGTTAGATAAAATATATCTTAATTAATCATCATTTTGGTTAATTGGAGGAATAAGGAGTTAGCTTTATTTTTTAAAATAAAGTATTTGTGACATATTTGTTTATTGAAGATTAAAAGTGTTGGTTAAATTTTGAGAGGACTTTTTGCCATTGAGTTATTTTGAAAAGGAGATTGTATTGACATTATTCTTGGTGTTGGATATTATTTTAATTGGGAGATTATAAGGTGTATTTGGTCAAATATTTTTGTATATGTTGATGGATGCTTTCTTTAAGATGGAGTGACAAGGTGTATGTATGTTTTGATATTTGCATTGTACCATTGAGAGAGTTTATCATCTTATAACTTCTTTGAGCTTTGCAAAGAAGTGTTTGTGGTTGTGACAGATTTTTGAGGTTCCTTCATCTTCAAGAAAAAGGTATGGGCACATTCTTCCTTAGTTGAGTTGATTGGTTGGTTTTCTGGAAAACAAGTTTGGAGTGAAAAGGATTTAATTTGATTTCCTTATTGAGTGTGTTGAGTTAATGCTTCAAGGTTTTCTGGAATAAAGAGTTGTTGTTAAAACCTTGGTTGATAAGCATTGTTGTTGAAGCCATTGGTTGAGTGAAGAATCTGAACTAGGGTTTGAAAAGAACATGAGTATCATTGTTATGTGAGATTGTTTTATAAGCATTGTTGTTGAAGCCATTGGTTGAGTGAAGAACTTGAACTAAGGTTTCAAAAGAACATGAGTATCATTGTTATGTGAGATTGGTTGATAAGCATTGTTGAAACATTTTGAGTGAAGGTTTATATGCTTGGACTAGGGTTTGTAAGCAAGGATTGTTTCATTGAGTGATTGGTTGAGTAGAGTTGGTTGAGCCTAGTCAAGTGGATGTGTGAAGTGATTGTTCAAGTTCTATAAAACAAACTATTCTATATTCTGAATTGATTTGAGAAAGTGATTGAGCATTGAGGTGAATGTGAAGTATATTGAGTCTCTAACAATTATTTGTATGTTTCTGAAAGAGTGATTAAAAGTGATTAAGAATTGTGATGAGTATAGAGCATATTGAGTTCTAACAATTCTCTTTATGTTTCTATGAGATTGGACAAGTTCTAGTGTGGACTTGTTGAGCAGATTTGAGGTAAGTCTTTGAGAAGACTTGTGGACAGATTTGGGTAAGATTTTGTGGAAGCTTACAATACATATTGAGAGCATATTTGGATAAGTTCTTGTGAGGACTTATTGAGAAGATTGGACAAGTTCTAGAGAGGACTTGAGGACATATTGGTGTGAGCTTTTTTGGAAGCTTAATAGGTAGAATTGAGACAAGTCTTTGAGAAGACTTGAGAGCAGAGTTGATTGATTTGTTCAAACCTTGAGTTAAGGTTTGGGGCATATCCAACAGATTTGATTTGATATTGATTCAAGCTTTGAGTTAAGGCTTGAGGATAGATATTGAGGATAGATTTGTGCTAGACCGAAGGACTATGTTTAGTATAGATTTGAGGATAGAGTTTGGTGCATATTTGAGGACAAGTTTGTGCCAGACTAGAGATAGATATTGAGGACAGATTTGTGCTAGACCGAAGGACTATGTTTAGTATAGATTTGAGATAGATATTTGGAGGTGATAGAGTTGAGGACAGATATCTCCAGCTAGAGTAAGGAGGATAGGTGTCTTCTATGGATAGAGTTCCATTTGCTAAGGGTAGTGGAGGCAGAGGTCTTCTAGAGGATCACCAACCAGAGTAGAGTTAGGATATTGGTGTCTCCTGTGGATAGAGATCCAAGAAAATTGATTAGGGGATTGGTGTCTCCTTTGGATAGAGATCCATAAATATTGTAATAGGGAAAGGATTCCCAAGATATTGATTGAGAAAATTTTAGTGAAATATTTTCTTCGTGGAGTAGCCCACATTGGGTGAACCACGTAAATTTTGGTGTCTCTATTGTGTGTGGTGATTTGTGCATTTCTTTTATTACTGCTATTGATATTGCTATCTATACATTGCATAATATTGATTGGGAAAGAAAATTAAAAAGTGGTCTTATACTTTTCACCCCCCTCTCAGTATAATCTTGTGTTCTTCACCAATTGGGTGTAACTGGTTGGATATTGAAATTGCTACTAATGAGTATTATTTTTATATTGTTGTGGTGGAAATTTTCTTCCATTGTTCATCTAATTTCCTTGGTTTTAATTTCTAGGATTGAATCTACAATAGTTAGTACTATGACCTTTTATTTTGCATATCTAACAATATTTGTTATTCCATGGTCTTCATCCTTTTGATGATAAAATAATATTTCCTTGTGGATTGTCTTTTGATGCCAATGTAGTGTTAGTTATTTCATATTTAACTATGTTCTCCACCTCATACTCTTGAAGAATATTGATTAGGTCATCAAAAGAAGTATCTTTACTTAGGACTTGTAAAGATGTAACCAAATGCTTGTAGTTGTCTAGAAGTGCTCTCATGGTTACTTGGGTAAGAAATTCATCTTTAGTATCTTCTCCTAAGGTTAATAATTTCCCTTTAATATCTACTACCTTACTTTGGGATAGTTCTATGCTCTTTCCACTATTCATTTCTAGGGAATGTAGTTAGGTTTGAAGATTAAGGATAATGGCTTTATTTTTCCTCCGAATATATTTTCTAGGATTTTTGAAGCTTTTGTAGATGTCTTTGCTAAACTAATATAAGGTTGTATTTCATTAGTGATAGAAAAGGTTATTATCACTAGGGATTTTGCATTATTTCTTCAAAATTTTGATTCTCAGTATCACATGTTCTTGGTATTTTTACTATTCCTTGAGCTATCTTCCAAAGTTTTTCATATACTAAAATTGCTTTTACCTTATTTGTCTAGGATAAATAGTTTAGACCTTCAAGTAATTGGGATTCCACAAGGAAGAATTTGTTTTATGCCATGATGATCCTTGTGGTCCCCTTTTAAATTCCCTAGACTATAAAGTACTTTTGGGAATAGTAGTTCAATTTTGGGTTGATTTTGTAAAAAAATTTAAATAGCAAAAATCAACTTGTATTACTCCTTATTTCTCCTATTGAACTAAGCACTCGTTAATTTGATGAAGTTTTAATGGTTGGATTTCCTTTGTCCCTTTAATATGATTTTGAGACAAGTATACCAATTAATTCCAACCCTTGATATTCCTTGATGAACTTCCTTTTATAGCCTTTTAATGTTTCTAAATTCCAATAATTTAATTTTTGGTGTAGTATATCTTATAACTCCCTAATTTAGAATATTAGAAAATAATAATATTTGCAATAATAGATATTTACTTTTTCCAAGTAGAATTCCTTATTTCTCCTATGTTTTAAATTGAAATTATTAATCTAGTTTTGGTGTATAGTTATCCTTTAATTTTGCTTCCAATTTTGGTTGATTTCCCTATAGTTTAAACCTTATATTATACCTTTATAACTCATTTTGATGAAAGTAAATTAAAATAAGGTAAACTCTTACCTTTATAATGCTACAAAACTTAAGTAATTGGAACTGAATTCAAAAGTGGACGACAAAAATATTTAATGTGTCTCTTGGATGCTACGACCAATGGTAGGCTAATATTCTCCCTTGACTTCGATCTTTGAATGGTGGAACCTCAAATATGGATTCTCTAACCTACTTTGAATATTTTGATCAAGAGCTTTAAATTCTCTTCTATTTTATTATACACTATAACTCCTTACTACTCTGAGTGCACTTCCCTCCTTGGTCTTTGGTACCTTAAATAGGAAGGATTTCCTTTTTGTGAATGATGAGTTTCATAGGAATTTTTATTCAACACTTGTAGGATATAGATTCTTTTTGATACTTGTAATATTTTTCGTTGTATGGAGTATGAATTTTAGATACTTTCATGCGCACTTATATGACTTGGTTATGACTGGTTGTGTAATGCTTCCTTTGATTATTTCCTTCAAGCATGTAATATTTGAGTGTTCCTTTGAGTGTTCATATATAATATGTTAGGGTTTCTTCAATAGTGACAAGCGGCACCCTTTCTTTTTGTGTGTACCTTCCTCTTGATTTCTCTTCAATGTATTCTTGCAAGCTTCCTCAACATATTATTTCCAACTCTTTCTTTGATGTGTTTTCTCCTCAATGCTTTGATGGTGCTTGATGTGTGAGTTGGTTCTAGCTGGGATAATGAGCAATGCTTTGATGACTTTTATCTAGGATTATGAGTAATGCTATGATGGAGATTTTGTGACAATCCAATGGTAATTTTGAATGCTCCTTGTGGGCATAAATCTAGATCTTGGGCATTACTTTCTTTATGCTTGGATTTTCTTATGATTTCAAGATGTATTTCTACCTTTGTGGATTATAGCTTCTCCTTGTGCTATGCTATGTATGCTTTACAGTTTACATATTGTGGCTATCTAAACCATGGATGATGTGAGCTCCTTGAAGGCTCTTTTGACCTTGCTTGACTAATGCTTCTTTACTACCGTTTTGAGATATTTCTTGATTGTGAATAATGTGTTTTTATGATACTTAGACCTTGTCCTTTTCCCTATGTAGGATAGAATATTATGGTGCGATATATGTAAATAAAATTTGTAATAGAATACCTTATTTTTGCACCTCTTTTTGCAAGCTTTTTCAGTTGGTTTTAGTAGCGACTTTCTTGTTGGCAAGGGTTGATTTGACATTGTCTCCTTTGCTAGATAACTCTCTTATTTTTCTTGGTTAATCTGCTAATAAATCCAATATAATAAACATATGTATAGAAGATTTTGTAGAAGTAATTTTCTGCACTAATTTTTACCTATAAAGAACCCTTAGTGCACCTCGAATCTCAGATTCACCAAGTCTCAATTTGTATCTTCCTTCACTAATTTTAATGGTGGATTTTCTTCTCCACTCCTTGGAGTAATTTTCCCTATTTTGTGGCTTCTCTAAGCCACAATATATTGTAGGTTATGTACACTAAATAGTGTCTTTAGACACTTTGAGTATGCTAGTTTTTGTGCCTTTTATCTTAATAGTAAAAAAAAACATAAACTAACCCTTTTTAAGAGTAACTAGTTAAAGATCAACTAGTATAGTTCAAATGGATTAATAATACCTTAATGCACTTTTCATAATATCACCTTATTACTTCTATAAATAAACTCTCAAAGTATTTTCTAATGCACTTAAAAATATTTTCAATTCTTGAGAGTAATTATAATAAACCCTTAAAAATAATCAATAATTTTTTACTACAATCAGTGTTGTAGGATGTAGTCTTCTTAATTTATATATAGATAATAGGTAGATGATATATTTATTTCTTTTGAAATACATCCATATACTATTTTAATATGCAAATAAGTCTCTTAAAAGAACTATATTTTTCACCTTCTTGAAGACTATAATATGAGCCCTTCTTTTTGCAACTTTAATCCAAATATGGTGCTTAATAATATTTGATAATGAACCCTAATTTAAAGTTCAAATAATTACACCCAAGTTGCTACCTTTAATTACCTCTTAATATGATATAGATATTGGTATTTATATTCACCAAGTTTCTACCTTGAGATGAAAGAATTCTATAGCTTCTTGTTGGTTGTCCAAAACAACTTCTTGCTTCACCAAATTGTGGTCTCAAACTTTTTATCTCGAGCCTAGGGTTTGGTGGCTTTATACTTCAAGTGATCTTCTATTTTCTGATGTATATTCAAAAAAATCTTATCTCTAAAATGTGCCTTCTTGCTATGAGATGTAATCTCCAAATATCTTAGATTTGGTAGGCTTATTCTATATGAACCCTCCTTCAATATTCTTGTTGAAATATGACTTCAAACAAGATCTTATTCTCAAGATTCTAAATATCTTGAAGTCTTTAGTGGATTTTTCTTCGATATTTGGAACTCTTTACCAAATTATTCTCCTCTTGGGCTTGTTATTGGATGGTGAAAATTGTTCCAAGTTCACTATCAGGTGCTTCTCCTTGGTAGTGGATTTATCCAATGAGTTCTTCTAGGAACTCTTTTGATGATGCTTCTATGATCTCTACAACAAGGTTCTATAAACCTTGTTATTTTTCCTCCTTGAGACCTCTCCAAGGTCTTCAATATTGCAACTTCTATGGTCTTCCAAATGAGACCTTTCCTTCAACCTTATACTTTTGGAAGTTTTGGTAATGAGATCTTCTTCTTGGATCTCTAAAATTTGCTACTTCTCTAATTAGAAATAATATTTTGCTATTCCCTCTTTATCTATTCCATGAATAGAAGTTTTCTAATGAGATATTCTATGAATATCTTCAATTTCTTTATATTAAAGTCTTTAATCAGTAAAGGAGATCACCAATCTCTTATTTAAAGGACTTTTCTCTAGATTCTTCTTCTAATTAGGAACACTTCTTTGGATTCTTCTTCTAGATCAAAAACTCTTCTTTGGATTCTTATTATGGATCAAGAACTCTTCTTTCGAGTCTTCTTAAGAATCATGGATTTTGTCGCCCTTTCTTAAGGATCAAGGCTTCTATGGCCTTTTTTTTATCAATACTTTTGTGGCCTTTTCTTCTGGATCAAGGATTTTGTGGCCTTTTCTTTTGGTACAAGGATTCTATGGTATTTTCCTCTGCAATGTGAAGTTTTTCAATCTAGCAATGGATATATCCAATCTCGAAACTTCACCATGACTATTCTCCTCAAGTTTCTATAGTGTCTATTTTTCTACAAGGAAGTGATGGTCTATTTCTACAGTGATTAAAATATACTATAAATAGAAAGTGGTAAAAATACAATGAACTATGGAGGTGATGGTCACTCCATTGATATAATCTAAATAAATACATCCTCCATTTAGGAGTTCTACCACTATCTACTACTCTCTAATCTCAATGAACTTGATCTATATATATATATATCACTCCTTATAAGGCCCTTTATATAGGAAGATAGATTCCTTGGCCAAAACTCTATCTATCTATACAAGGGGAAACCTTTCACATTAATAATTACACATTGACACTTGTGCATTTATTACAATGCTTGAAGTAACTAACTAAATTCCTCTAAAGTAATCTCTTACTCTAACTATGTATCAAAGGTGGTACATTTACATGACCCAAATGATGTAATATACTATAACAACAAGAAGGGTTGAATTAACATCATATGGAATGAAATTTGACCTCTAAAAATATCTCAAATCCATATAGATGTATTTTACCATAATATGCCAAAATGCTTGGAAAATAATAGGAGGAAAGCCATCCGGGCTAGGTGCTTTAAGACCACCCATGGAGAACACTACATCCCTAATTTCATCATCACTAAAAGGAGTACATAAAACTTGATTTATATATTTTGTAATAAGGGAAGGGATGCTGTGAAGGATACTCTATTTAGCCTACGTATCCCTCACTTCTCTCAAATAGATGAGGGATTTAAAGTAATCAACCACTTCTTCCCTAATTTCCTCAATATCCTTCATGATAAACCCATTGTATTTTAGGATTTCTCTAATTTTGTTATATCTCCTATGACTTATGAAAGAGTTTTGTATTTTTATCAACTTCTTGGAGCTAGAGAGATCTTGAATTTTGATTCCATAGAGTTTCCTCTTTAGTAAGAATATTGTATAGGTTTGCTACTAGGACTCTTTCCCTGGTCCTAGTCTATGCATATACCTCCCATAAAAATAAGGTGGATTTGATCTCCTTTAATTGGTTAGATAGTTATTTTTCCTTAGGGTTATGTAGACACCTAAAATATGTCATGTTTAGGAGACTACCCATATGGAAACATCCACAAACCATATGAACCATCTTGGATATCTCCAAGAGCAAGTGGTGGTCCCAACCACTCAAACAGGGTAGTTCTAGCCCATCCAAGCCTAGCCACTCTCAAGAGGAGAAAAAACCACACCTGGCCACTAAAGACTATAGTGGCCACACCTAGACACTAAAGAATACAATTACCATACCTGGCCACTAAACCTGATAGCGGCCATACTTGGCCACTGAACCTGATAGCGACCAACATAACACATAGTCTGGTCATGAATATGAGCCTAGATCATGTAGTTTGATTGCACCTCTACATGGTTAGAAGGTGTACTTTGGTGAGGAAATCCCTGAGTTACTCCTAACTACCTCTTCCATGCCAATTTGTGACTGATGCTTCTCACCCGGGATGGTCAGTTGCATGCAATTTATATTGAGGGTTATCTATTAAGCCAAGTTCTAGATCTGAGATGGAAGTCTACATATAGAATCTTCCATGAAAAGTAAAATATCCATGAATTTTTAGAGTCAAGTACTGAATCCCTATCGAAATGCAAAACCAAGCTATGTCCCTTTGAGGAGTATTAGAGCACCGTTCATTAGAGCTACGATAATGCACCAATTTTTAGATTCATTGTTATCAACCACCAATCAATGTAGAAGACATGCCACATGACCCTTGAACATAAATTGTAGCAAATATGATATCACAACAACCCTTGATTCATAAGAAAAAAGGCTTCATATCATGGCCACTATCTTAGATAGTGGCCCGCAAGCATATTTAGGGCATAGATGTTATTTCCCTTCACCTTAGTTTAGATTAATTATTGTTTGATTCATTGGTTAATCATAGATCATATCTATTTTCATTAATGCATTTATTCCGTATTTCCTATCTTTCTATATATTTATTATCATTTTTATGCTTGCATGTCATTTTTATCATGATTATATAGATTTGTTAACAAAGGCCTCATTCGGAGAGGTGACCATCCTACTAAGCATACTTTGTTGTTTCCATGAATGTAGGTATAGGTATACAGGATCGAATCAAAGCATCAAGAGCACAAGGATCCCTCCAGGACCATATATGGAGGAGGCATATGTAAGCCCTCATACAATTTCATGTGCGATATCGGGAGACCTGCAGAAGCATACCACACCTTTGCAAGGGGATATTTTATTCATCATTTTTTTGCTTATAATTCATTGTATCAAAATGGGTAAACCTCAGAGGGACCAACATGTAACCAAGGTTCAATATAAATAAAAGGATATCTTTTTGTTATTTTTGTGTTATATGCATTTCATGGTCTTTCATTTCATTTTGAAATAATACCGCAAGTAGAATAATGGTGCACACTTCCTAGGATCACATAGATGGTGATTACAGTGGGATCCCCACCAAGTTTTTGTTTTTGGTTGTTTCACTAATATTTTAGGCATGTTTTTGTGTGCAGGTTTGGTCTCTCAAGTCGATAGTGGCCAGTAGATCTTAGCCACTATAGATGATAGTGGCCAGAATCAACTGCTTTGGTCGATAGTGGCCAGTAGTAGAGTGCAACAAAGCTCAAATTTTTCATCACTAGAGTGGGATTTAAGGTTGATCTCATCCTCTGTCTTCTCTATGATTTTTTATCTACATTTATTTTCTAGAAACAACAAGAAAAAACATAGTCTAAGTAGGGAAAAGTGAAGAAAATGAAAAGAAATTTGTATTTTAAGTTTCTTAGATGTCTTTAGTTTCCTCTAGGTGCTGTTACAAATAGTGGGCCTCTACCTATAAGGTCTGCCCTAGTCTCCAACATGCTAGGATTTTGTGTGTAATTTTGCTTGCACGTGGCCTAATCAGTGATTTTCCATTCACAAAGTAGGAAGTGCATCGCATGAAGATCATCTAGATTACATTAGATATGCATATTTATGAAACCAAAAATATATTTTTAGGCATGTAGTGATCTAAATCATGAATAATGGTTGATGCATCATTTTATATTTCAAAATATAAAAATAACCCCACACACTTGCATGTTCTACAATAACATTAGTAAGGTTGGATTTCATCATCGACCCCCAATTCAGATTGGTGATGTTGGAATTCATCTCCTTCCACCGGATTGCCCCCTAGATGTCCTTAGACATAATAGAGAACTCCTTTTTAGTTGGCATAGGTCACTTGTGTTCAAACTATCTCCCACTATTTCATAGTGGAAGAGCTGGGCGAACCCCCATTGGGATTTATATGGTGTACCCTACTCTTTTAAGAAATCATGTTCGACACTAGTGTTCCTAGTCTCCACTTTGATTGAGTTCCCTCATTCTAAGTCCAAACATGAACAAGAAGTCAAGATCAACAGCAAATATAAACACACAAAATAGTTTAAGGAACACACTAATCCTTAAAAGAGATAAATACTTGCTTGTTTGTTTGTGTAATTTGGAAATTAATCAATAATATAACACATAATTATATGGTGAACACATAGAGAAACCACCCTTAGTCCAACACCAAGGAGGAAACTAATGCTCCTCATAATAAAAGTTGCACTAGCATTGAGTCGCCCACCCATAGTGTCATCGGATGAAGTTTGGCAAGTCTTAGGGGTGACAACTCAACCATTGGGGGGACTCTATGGGAAACTCCAACAAGAGAGTCACATATTGGTTCCTCATATCATAGACATGAGGAGGCCTCAAGGCCCTCCTCAGCACACAAGAACAAGGATTCTTCATGGTGTCTCCCATCACATAGACAAGTGGAGGCATCATGACCTCCCTCTTCATACTAACATGTGAAGGTATCCTGACCTCCCTCATCACATAGACATATGGAGACTACAAGACCTCCATAATTGCATTGGCATGAGGAATCATAAATGCCATCCTTATTTCATAGGCACATAGGGAGTGCAAGGTTCCAAACCTTGAATGATACACATAGGATATATCAGCCCACTAAGGGGGAAGACATTTGGACCGTACCCAGTCATAGGCCCAAGACATATTATAGCCTCCATATATATGGGAGGGTACTCTTAAACCATGATCTCATCGGTGCAAATGGAACTTCATGGGATCAGCCATGGATAACCCAATAAATTGATGATTTGGATCGAGTTCCCTCGAGACCATCTCCGAGAAGTATTGCTACTAAACATTCTGCTTCAGAAATTTTGTGTATAATAGCCACTAGACACACCAATGAACTAGGGGAAGCTCCAAAGCAACATCATAGCACATACACTACTTCAGATCATAAGGGTACTCAACCCATAACACAATATACAAAGTAGCTCACCCTAGTGGACAAAGGTAAAAATATAGTGGGAGCCTCCTCAAAGGGCTTAAGCATTATAAATCCTTGCATGGAGTTAGAAAGATATGAGCCTTTAATAGTAAGTCACTCTAACTGCTTACGTAGCTTGGAATAAGAACTACATGTTGAGTGAGAACGCGTAGAAAATCTTAAGAAAGAAGAGTGAAGGAAGAGGTGCATGCACCTACAAGAACAATGCTCAAGAGAAGAAAGAGCTGAGCATGAGGAGCTAGTAGAGAGGTTGGCTCTAAAAAATGTGCACATAGGTGGTGAGAGATACCAATATGAGAGACGTGCCAATTCTCAATAGGTAGAAGCACTAGGCTAGAAATTAAGCATGCTCACCACAATTCACAACATCAACAACACCTAGACCTTGAACAGATACAATTTAATGAGGAAAGGATAGGGATGGAATACCAAGAACAAACATATCCTGAAACTCCATCCATGGTTATAGGATATGAGTGCAGATGTCCAAACGAGGCCAAAACAAGGCTACCTCCTTTACCACCATGATCTAACCTTCAAGAACATGATATTATTTCCTTTAAGGCATACCAGACACTCGTCGAAAGAGTCAAGTCTCTTGATAAGTAGGATACAGGTGGAAAGAAGCTAACATTGAGCAATATTTACAACCAGCCTCTGTGCCCCTTAGTACCAAGTCTAGCTTATCCTAAGAACTTTGAGATACCTAGGTTAGACTAGTTTAAGGGGGAGGGAGACGTGCAAGAACACATGACCAACTTCATGAACGCATGCTTCCACATTGATAAGAATGATGCCCTAATTCTAAGGATATTTATCACAACATTCTTGGGAAAAATAACACAATGGTTCAACCATTTGCCCAAGCACAGCATCACTAGTTTCAAGCAATTTGTGAATGCATTCCTTGAATGGTTTTCCTTTAGAGCAAAGAAGAAGGTGAACCTATATGATTTGGTAAATTTGAAACAATACAATGATGAGTCAGTTATGGACTATGGGGACATATGGAGAAAAATCATGGTAAAACTATCATTCTTCGTCCCCATAGAGGAACTTGTTTGAATGTTTACCAAGAGCTGCACAAAGCACATTTCCTTGCTATTACAACTACAACAATATGAATCATTCGAAGAATCCTTGGATAAATTTAAGCTTATTGAAGACATTAAGGTCAATGAGGGAGAGCTTAAGGTCTGCAACAAGAAATAATGGAGCAAAAACAATCAGAATAATAAAAACAAGTAGAAGCAGGCCAAGTCTTCTCAAGTTAATCAAGTTGTATTAGCCACACCAAAGGGGGGGAATGAAAAACAACCCCAAAATTACTAGGCTCACCCTCCGCCAGCAAACTATGACCCTAAGAACAATAAATGCTAGAACAAAGAGTGTAGGCCACCTCGCTACTACACACCTCTAAATGAATCAATGCAGTTAGTATTTAATTAGTTGAATAATATGCAGAGGATAATATTTCCTAACATACAACTTCTGGATCCTAACCATACCAAGATGAGGGGATACAGAGAAGATCAATACTACTCATACCATAGGAGAAAAGGGCATGACATCAAGAATTGCATCAAATTCAATAATATTATACAAAACATGATTGCAAAGTGAGAGATAAAATTTGACAACCCTATATATCCCAATAACAGAGATATGGATATATACTAGAACCCGTTGCCCAATCACGAGATCCCTAGGGATCAAGGCATCCCAGTTAACCAAGTATGAGTCAAGCCACCCATTCAAGGGTGCATAGTAATGGTTTAGTTGGTTAATGTGGCAACCAAGAGTCGAAGATATGGGCAACCATAGCCTCTAGTGGATCCCATAAATATTTTAGTTGCACCTCGATAGAGACAGGTACATGAAAACCCTCCAAGTCCACCAACGAGACTTGTGGTGACTATTTAGAGTAGATTGGAATTAAATATATAAATGAATCCAGCTAAGTTATCCATTTAAGAGATCATACAACAATCACCTAGGCATAGGGAGACATTAATGGAGATCTTGAGATCAATCGAGCTCCAAACCTAGAACCCTGATGCATTCACACATTTTTTGGGGTAAGTGCAATAGTGTAGAGAGCCCATGATTTATTTTTATGATCATGAAATTAAGGTAGTCCATACTACCTCAGTAGACCTACCTCTGCATATTATTGCATAAATAAATGATATCCCATTCAAGTGTTTTCTGATCAATATGGGCTCATCGATCAACATCATCACCACTAAGGCTATAAGGCACTTAAATATCCTTAAGT
Source organism: Wollemia nobilis (assembly GCA_028583015.1). Lineage (NCBI taxonomy): Eukaryota > Viridiplantae > Streptophyta > Pinopsida > Araucariales > Araucariaceae > Wollemia > Wollemia nobilis. The sequence continues at coordinate 4,851,235 of JAQPPZ010002937.1, read as the reverse complement.
CCAACATCTTCCCATCTTCCTACATGCTTAGGGATTTCAACGATGCACTATGATCCATAGTGGGTATAGTCATTTTACCTATAAAGTAGAACACAAGACCATCCCTATGATGTATCATGTGTTAGAAGGTATGATGCAATATAACATCCTTCTAGGGTATCCCTGGATTAGAAACATGTAGTGATTGCCCTCGATCCTACACCAATGTGTCAAGTATGTGCACGAGGGGTAAGTTCATGTGTTTCCATCCTATGGAGATCCATTGAAGTATGTGCATCAAGTTGAATTACTGAGGTATTTTATCCAACCATCAATGCACTTGTACATAATAATTTCATCCCCAACCATGCAGCCAGGAAGCAAAAACAAACAGTGTGAGGTGACCCATCCACATTGGAACCACCTCCTACATCCAAAGCTATTGGTTCTTCTAAAAAGCCTTCAAAAAATAAGGCAAGAGATAAACATAAATTGAAGGTACCCCTAGTGGAAAGAGGACCCAAGGAACTTCCAACCATAGTAGCCATAGGAGTCTCTACTCCCGTGAAGGAGGAACATTCCTAGGAAATAGTTAAGAAGGTACCACAACTTGCCTCACTTGCATTTTCAATAGCGTCATCTACAACACATGTGATAATTCACCTAGCCAACATAGCACAAGGTGAATATCTTGTGCAAAATGTAATTTTCACACCAATAATTGAGTCTGTACAAGACATGGGGCATCCAAGAGTCCCAAGTCTACCAGTAGGGATATTCATTCCTTTGGGGGTGCCACCCAACCAGACTAATTTTATATATGCTAGTCTAGATTATGCCCACACTACTCTTGATTTGGAAAGAGATGAGGATGAATCTTTCACAATAAATGTTTGTTACTTGTTGAATCCTGAGTTCGCTCTAAATTACTTTTGGTAGTATCACTGGTAAGGCTAGGGCCCTGTATGAGCAAGGGTGTTAGCTACCATTTTAGTCATAGTACCAGCTACCTACTGATAGGTGTGGCTTGGGATATCGAATGTGATGTCATGATGACTATTTGGAAGTATACCTAGATAAATTAAGCATTGGGTTCAGGGAAGACATCGATTAGAACCCTTAATAACCCCCTAGTAGAAACTACTTGGGTGATAGGTGGGTGTCGATGGTAAATGTCAGACCACCTGATTAGTATCATCCTTAATCCTATCTTGAAGTACCCCCATCAAGAGCCATCCTATGGGATGAGGAGCCAATGCATGGATATGAGTGAGAGGAATATGATTATGTTTCAAGTGAGGACAAATATGGAACCAGCCTGGCCTACCATGGGCCTTGGTATGTGCAAAGCCTTACTTGGATAGGCCACACAAAAAGTGGCTACATATCAGATGAGAGTGAATACATCTTGGATGAGGGTGGATACATGTCAGATAAAAGTGGCTATGATTCAAAGGACTCAACAAATATGGTCTACCTACAGCCTAGACATATGAGCCACATTGTTGGGCCAAATAGAAACACCAATGGGTTATTCATAAGAGATGATGACTATGAAGATAAGACCGAGATGGCCTATATGAGGCATCAGCAAGCCAACCACAATCCCATCCTAGGACCATAAACCAATGCCAATGGCTTTTGGATAAGAGATGATGACTTTGAGGATGAGACCGAGATGGCTTATCTTGGACCTTGATACTTACAACCATTTGATCTACTTGTGGAGATATAAGTGGCACTCCATGCCATTGATCCTAATATTCACTTCCTATGGAGACCAGTAAACCTAGATTCCATTCATCGCATGGTCAATCCAAATCCACCCACCTTCACAGAGTAGCTACTACCTAATAATCCCATCATTTTGTCTATCCATAGATTGGATCCTGATATCTCTATACCCCCAGAGACTCATCGTGAGTATGAAGGGAACATAAAATATATAGAGTTTCACGTGTGTGGTCCTAAAGATTTCATTCCATCCATAAATATGATCTCCATTTATTTGACCACTCCACTCCATAACCCAATAGATCTTGCAAAACCACTGTGTCTTAACTTAGATGTTATTGATTGGGATCATGCTAACTCACCCTAGAGCCTGATTATTTCTTCCTTAATGAAGGTATGCTACAACCATTTCATTTTGCATCAGGTTATGTGCATGATGTCTATCACACTGATCTCGACCCTGAGTCAGTGGGAACCATAAATCTAGTAGATGATATTCATTTAATCCCCACTCCTCACTAGCTTGAGGATGGATCACATATGGTAATAGAGGAGACTTTAGAGGTGGACATCAGTAATTATCCTTCTCAACCAAAGAAAGTCAACTTCAGATAAAGCTTATCACCAAAATAACAGGCCATCATAATTCCTCTACTAAGATAGAGACCACATATTTTCAATTGGACCTACAAAGACATGTCGGGGCTAGATCTGAAGTTGGTTTTCCATAACCTATCTCTAGACCCCGCAAAGAAATAGATCAGGAAAAAGCTCATAAATATGCATGCAAATGTCACTTGTATGGTTAAAAATGAGTTGTAAAAACTATTGGATGTAGTATTTATTATTCCCATTGACTATCCAGAGTTGGTATCAAACATGGCACCCATAGGAAAACCTGATGGAAGAATCTACATTTGCACAAATTTTAAGGATCTCAACAAGGTAACTCCAAAGGATTCATTCTCGTTGCCCAAATTAGATGCTCTTGTAGATGCAACTATAGGTCATGAGATGGTCTCCATTATGGAGAGTTTTTATGATTCCAATCAGATTCAAATTAAGCTCAAATACCAACATAAAACCATGTTTACCACTCTTTGGGGTATATTATATTACAAAGTAATGCTATTTGGCCTTAAAAATGATGGTACCACATATCAACAGGCTATGACATACATTTTCCATGACTACATGCATAAGATCTTAGAAGACTACATCGATGATTTTCTAGCCAAGTAATTGATGCATGAAGAGCATGCTGAATTCCTCACAAGGATCTTTGATCACCTAACTGAGCATAATGTCAAGTTGAATTCCAAGAAATGCATATTTGGCATAACTTATAGAAAACTCTTGGGATTCATTGTTTCTAAATGAGACATCGAGGTAGACCCAGTAAAGGTAAAGGCTATCCTGGAAATGGCTCCGCCCATAAACATCAAAGAACTAAGAAGCTTATAGGGAAAAGTAGCGTCCATAAAGTGATTTATCACACAACTATTGGATAAATGTCGACCCATGAATCAACTACAACACAAGGGGGTATGATTCCAATGGGATGAGGAATGTTAGCAAGCCTTTGTTGAAATGAAATAATACCTGGAAACACCACCAATTCTAGCTCCACCAAGGATAGATATGCCATTCCTATTATATATCCACTACAAATTTTGATTTGGGTACCATGTTGGCTCAAAATAACACACAAGACAAAGAGAAAGCGATATATTATATCAGTTGCATCCTGATGAGCTAAAAAATTGGATACACATATGTAGAGAAGTTGTTCTTAGCAGTGGTCTTTACAACCAAGAAATTGCACCACTACATTTTGAGCCATATGACATATGTAATATAAAAGAAAAATATTTTGCAGTATATGATGAGCAAGACATATCATAACACATGCACTGCAAAGTGGATCATGTTATTGATAAAATTTAATTTGGAATTCATAATCCAAAATTCCATTAAAGGATAGGTCATAGCTGATCAGTTGGCTGAGGTGCCTCTCCAGAATAGTAGACCTCTTATCATAGAGCTTCCTAATGATGCATTATTTGCACTATCAGAAGCACCCAAACCCAAAAAGTCAAAGAATGGAGTGGAAATGACTTTGTTCTTCGATGCTTCAAAATGTGAGTAAGGAGGCAGTGTGGGGATTATATTTTTCACACCACAAGGATCTCCAATACCCTTGTTATTCAAGCTATACTTCCCTTGCACAAATAACAAAATAAAATATGAATCCCTAATATTGGGTCTCCAAATAGCTATTACCATGATAATAAAGAGGCTAAATATCTTCGGTGACTCCCTCATCATAGTCAACCAGGTCAAAGGACTATTTCAATACCAAGATCCAATCCTGAAAGCTTACAAAGAGCTTTTTGACACATATCTAGCCAAACTAGAGTGGTATGACATCGATGCAATCCTTCATTCATCAAAAAGATTTGTAGACACCATGGCATCTTTGGGATCCTTGATCCCTCAGAATCTGTTTGTCGATTTCACTACCATTCATGTCAAAATGCTCTCTCATTCAGTGATTCACTGTGAGAATTTTGATAACAAGAAATAATTCAACATGATCCATATAGATGTTAGTCTTATAATGACACTAAGAGGGGGGGTGAATCAGTATAGCTCTTTTAACTTGAATTTACAGCTCTTAATACAGTAGCAATTAAAACTAATTACTAGATACAACAAATATAACACAAGAGCATCACACAACACAAGATTTAACGAGGTTCACCAATGTGGCTACTCCTCAAAAATGATTTCTTGGACTACCATCCAAATTTAGCCTTTCCAAAGCACCAAATTTACAATCAATTTACCAGCACCCACTGGAAGGAGCACCAACCCCTTATTTATCTGCACCAACAAAAAGGAGCACCAACCCCTGATTTACTAGCACCTATTGGAAGGAGCACCAACCCCTGATGCCAAGCTACAACCTGGACTTCAATTTTGCATCTATAATATTGATAAAAATATACCTTTGTTTTTGCAAGATCTTGACTGGTCTTTCTTCACCTTTGCCCTCTCTATGCACTCTACTTTCTCTATGCAATCACTTTGCACACTCGGCTTCTATTGGCAATTTTGGGTACCTTGAGTACATTGCCTTTGCTCAAGTGTAGTTGTTGTCATTGATGTCAAGGAGTTCTTGAAGCAATTTGTTTTTATGTCAAAGAATGTGTTTTGATGAAGGTTTCAGCATGGTCAGTGAGTTTCCAAGAAGATCAGGGTAGCCCAGTTGCAAAAGATCAAGAAAAAGATAAGTAAGAAAAAGTATGCAGGCGGCTGGAAAAACTGTCGCGATTTCGCGACATGTTTGAGGAGAGAGAAAGCGCTGGCAAAACTATCACGATTTCACGACATGTTTGAGGAGAGAGAAAGTTTGGGCAAATGTGTCACGATTTCGTGACATGTTGGAAGGCAGAGACGAAGCAGGCAAAAGTGTCGCGATTTCGTGACATGTCGCATTTTCGTGACTCGGACAGTGCAGGAAGGCAGAGAAAGAAAAGTGTCACGATTTCATGACATTTTGCAAAGGAGGCTGTACGGACAAGAAAGTGTCACGATTTCGTGACATGTTGCAGAAGAGAGAGTCCATAGTGTGAGCTGTCATGATTTCGTGACAAGATTGAAGAGAGAGAAAGTGATTCAGGAACTATCACGATTTCGCGACATGATGCAAAGTTCCAAGTAAGGGCTGTCGCGATTTCATGACATGCTGAGAGGTCTTGAAATAAGAAGCATCACGATTTCGTGACATGCAGCAAAGGAAAGAGTCTGAAAGGAGAAGCGTCGCGATTTCGCGACAGGCAGTGGAGAAAGCGTACGAAAGCTAGAAGTGTCACGATTTCGCGACAGGCAGTGGAGAAAGCACTCGAAAGCCAGAAGCGTCATGATTTCATGATAGGTTGCAGAGAAAAGCTTGTGGATGCAGAAAGTGTCATGATTTCACGACAGGTTGAGTTGGGAGCGTTCAGTTGGAGAAAGTGTCATGATTTCGTGACAGAAACTGGAAGCAAGTCTTCTATAGGAAAAGTGTCACGATTTCATGATAGAAGTAGAGAGGAAGGCTTTGTAGACAAAAGCGTCACGATTTCGTGACATGTTCCAGTTTCATGGGCATATGGCAGAAAAGAGCTTAAGGTAGCGAAAGCGTCACGATTTCGTGACATGTTCCATTTTCGCTAGTGCAAGCAGAGAAGAAGGCCATGAAGGCAAAAGGGTCACGATTTCATGACAGAGTTGCAGATGACGTCAGCAAAGATAGGAAGTGTCACGATTTCATGACATAAGTAGAAAGGAGGTCGACAAAGGCTGTAGTGTCACGATTTCATGACAACAGGCCAAAGAAGGTGCACGACAGGTAGTAGTGTCACGATTTCATGACAACAGGCTAAAGAAGGGGCACGGTAGGCAGTAGTGTCACGATTTCATGATAGCAAGCAATAGAAGTTGTACGGCAGGCAAAGGTGTCACGATATCATGACATGTTGAAGTTTCATGCCAGAAGCTACAGGGAGGCAGTGAAGCCGACAGAGTTAAATCTGGGCTGATGCAGCGTAGGGTTTTGCAGCCGACGTGATTGAAAGGTAAACAACCGACTAAGACCAAGATTTCAATCTTGAGATTGTGAGTATAAAAGGAGGGCTGCTTGAAGAGTTTGGCATCGATCAAGTGTGCGTTCGAAGTGCGATTTGTGTAGTTAGAGTGTGGGGAGAAGTTCGATCATAGAGGTGCATAAGTGGAAGTCTGATCGACTGCTGTGTTTGTGAAGTCTGTGCTACTGTATTTGCGATGATTGTGCTACTGTATTTGTGAAGACTGTGCTACTATATTTGCGAAGACTATGCTGTTGTGTTTACGTAGAATACGTGAAGTCTGTGCTACTATGTTTTCATAGAAGTAAATAAGTTAATCGAGTGCTGCTGTATTTGTGCAGACAGTGAAAAATTGGTTTCAACCAAGTGCAAAAAAGAACAGAGGAAGAGGACAGAATTGTGCCAGACCGAAGGACTGTGTTTGGTGCAGATAAGAGGACCAGCTTAGAAGGTGAAAGAGTTGAGGACAGAGGTCTCCAGCCAGAGCAGGGAAGACAGGTGTCTTCTATGGATAGAGTTCCACTTGCTAAGGGCAGCAGAGGCAGAGGTCTTCTAGAGGATCACCTTTAAAAGAGCAAAGCTAGGGGAAGTTGTCTCCTTTGGGTTGGTGCCCATAAACTTTGTAATCGGGAAAGGTTTCCCAGAATTTGAGGTGATAAAATTTAGTAAGAAATTTTATCCGTGGAGTAGCCCGCATTGGGTGAACCACGTAAATTGTTGTGTCTCTTTGTGGATGGTGTGTTGTGCATTGCTTTAATTGCTGCTTTTATTTCTGCTATCTCTACACTGCATAATACTGTTTTGAAAGTTGAATTGAAGCAAAAGTAAAAAGTGGTCTTATACTGTTCACCCCCCCTCTCAGTATAAGCTTGTGTTCTTCAATTGGTATCAGAGTGGGCTCCTTCGAAAAAGTTTAACAGCTTGAAGGAAAAGCTTGCAAAGAACACAATGGACTACTCAAGTGGCAATGCAGCACCTATTCTTGACGGATCAGATTTTGGCCTATGGAGTGCAAGAATGAAAGTCTATCTAATGGCACTTGGCAATGAGGTATGGGAAGTGATTGAAGATGGGTACACTATTCCTGAAAATGGTCCTTATACTAAAGAAGACAGGCTTCTACATCACAACAACTCAAAAGCCATGAATGCAATCCTGAAGGGTCTACAGAAGGCAGATCTCACCAAAGTTATTCACTGCAAGACAGCTAGTGAAATGTGGAAACAGTTGCAGAGTTGTTCATACAGGTGATGCAAATGTCCGAAAGGCCAAGTTGAGACATTTTAAAGGTATGTTTGAACAACTCAAGATGAATGATGATGAAAATATTAGTGACTACATGCTCCGTATGGATGAAGTTGTTAATTCTATGAAAGACTTAGGTCTTGAACTTGCTGAAAATGATGTGTGTGATAAGATTTTAAGATCTCTTCCTAATAGATTTAGTGAAAATATTTCTGCTATTGAGGAAGCTAAAGATTTAGATAAATTGAAAAAGGATGAGCTCCATAGTATTCTTGCAGCATTTGAGCTGAGAACTCAAGTGAAAGTTGATGTCAAGAAAGAGGCGACTTTCAAAGCTACCAAGAAATCAAAGGGCAAACAGATTCAAGAGAGTGATGAGTCTTCTAGTGATGAAGAGGCATATTACAACAAGAAAGGCAAGTTCTCTAGAAAACACAAAAGCAAGAAAAACATAAGATGTTTCAACTGTGGAAAGTTTGGTCATTATGCTACTGACTATACTGTTTCCAAGAATGAAAGTGATGAAGATATACAGGATGTTAAGAGCAAGGATTCGAAAAGCACAAAAAGAACAAAGATGAGCACAACAATCAAGGAAAGAGGCATTCACACAAGAATAAGAAGAGCTTCTACCTAGACAAAGCAAGTAAGTGTTCTAGCAGTGATAGTGAAAGTTCTTCTAGTGATGATGAAAATGAGATGTTGTTCATTTCAAAAAAGGAGGAAGAACCGAAACATAAATTCATTGTCATGAAATGTTTTAGATGTGGAAATTTTGGGCACCTTGAGGATGATTGCACAAATAATGAATTGGTTGCTAGTATGTATGAGGATGCTTCAGAAAATGATAAGGAAGATGCTTGTATGGTTTTTGAAAAGGGTAGCACCTCTAGTGATAAGAAATCTGAAAAAGGCCTTGATGATTCAAAATGCAATAATATAGAGGATCTTGAATGTGAACTTACTAATGCTCTTAGTGTTTTGAAAAAGGAAAGAAAGAAGAATGCTCGACTTAAGGATAAATTAGATGAATGTTGTATGGAGAAAGATGAACTCATAGAAAGTCTTGACATCTCTATGGCTAAGACACAAGAACTCAAGAATGAGTTAGAATCTAAGATGCTTGAGTATAGTGAATTAGAACAAAAAATGGCTGCCATGAAAGAGGAAAATAAAGAATACAAGGATAAGTTGTACAGGTTTCAAGATAGCTCCAAAAGGGTTAAGTCTCTCATCCAAAGTCAAAGAAATCCATCAGATAAAATAGGTCTTGGTTTTGTTAAACCACACAAAAAACAGGTTGGGGAATCAAGTAAGAGATTTCAGAAAGAAGAGAGTTCTGATGAAGAGAGTATTTCAGAGAAAGAGTCCATGAGTGATAAATGCGTAGAAATAGAAAACAAAATTCTGAATACGAAAAAGAAGTTTTCGGGACCCAAGAGGTCAAACAGAAGAATATTTCATGGCAGATGTTTTGCGTGTCACGGGTTTGGCCACATGGCTTCGCAGTGCATGACTCAAGTAAGGAAGATAAATGACAATTTCAGGGGCCGTAATTTATTTCAAGGGTATTGCTACTCTTGTAATCAGTTCGGGCACAAGGCAATTTTTTGCAAGGCAAATAACAGGAACTGGGTTAGTCAGAACAAGCGGATTCAAAGAACAGCTATGCCCGAAAGAAATAATATTGTTACTTGCTATAAGTGCAACAATGCAGGTCACACATCCAGACAGTGCAGAGCTGATCTTCCAAGGTACAGGAATAGGAACAATGGTATAAACAGGTCCAAGGATCAAGGTATGGACAAGAAAAGAGATGAGAACAAGAACAAGAAAAGTGACAAGAACAGAAACACTGACAAAGAGTTCAAGAGAAGGCCCGACAAAGAAATTGTAGACACTGATGATGATGAGTGCCTAATGGGAGTTTCACTCCCACCCTTGTTTTAAATCACCTCATCAGGAGGTGGGGGAGGGACTAAGCTAAGAGACTCATTCTTAGTCCCAAGCCCCAAAGGTGACCCTTTGCCATTGATGACAAAGGGGGAGAGATATGAGTAAGGGGGAGAGCTTCAAGTGAAGAGGAAAGCTTCAAGTCAGGGGGAGCAAAACTTCAAAGAAATATTCTCAGTTGTCAGCTCAGATTGATTTCAATTTTGGCTCTTGAAGATGTGTTTTTAGTAAAGGTTTGCCATCAATGACAAAGGGGGAGATTGTTGGCAATTTTGGGTACCTTGGGTACATTGCCTTTGCTCAAGTGTAGTTGTTGTCATTGATGTCAAGGAGTTCTTGAAGCAATTTGTTTTTATGTCAAAGAATTTGTTTTGATGAAGGTTTCAGCATGGACAGTGAGTTTCCAAGAAGATCAGGGTAGCCCAGTTGCAAAAGATCAAGAAAAAGATAAGTAAGAAAAAGTATGCAGGTGGCTGGAAAAACTGTCGCGATTTCGTGACATGTTTTAGGAGAGAGAAAGCGCTGGCAAAACTGTCATGATTTCATGACATGTTTGAGGAGAGAGAAAGTTTAGGAAAATGTGTCACGATTTCGTGACATGCTGGAAGGCAGAGACGAAGCAGGCAAAACTGTCGCGATTTCGTGACATGTCGCATTTTCGTGACTCGGACAGTGCAGGAAGGCAGAGAAAGAAAAGTGTCACGATTTCATGACATTTTGCAAAGGAGGCTGTACGAACAAGAAAGTGTCACGATTTCGTGACATGTTGCAGAAGAGAGAGTCCACGATGTGAGTCGTCACGATTTCGCGACAAGATTGAAGAGAGAGAAAGTGATTCGAGAACTGTCACGATTTCGTGACATGATGCAAAGTTCCATGTAAGGGCTGTCACGATTTCGTGACATGATGAAAAATCTCGAATAAGAAGCGTCACGATTTTGTGACATGCAGCAAAGGAAAGAGTCTGAAAGGAGCAGCGTCACGATTTCGTGATAGGCAGTGGAGAAAGCGTACGAAAGCCAGAAGTGTCACGATTTTGTGACAGGCAGTGGAGAAAGCGCATGAAAGCTAGAAGCATCACGATTTTGTGATAGGTTGCAGGAAAAGCTTGTAGGATGCAGAAAGTGTCACGATTTCATGACAGGTTGAGTTGGCAGCGTTCAGTTGGAGAAAGTGTCACGATTTCATGACAGAAACTGGAAGCAAGTCTTCTATAGGAAAAGTGTCATGATTTCACGACAGAAGCAGAGAGGAAGGCTTTGTAGACAAAAGCATCGTGATTTCATGACATGTTCCAGTTTCATGGGCATATGGCAGAAAAGAGCTTAAGGCAGCGAAAGCATCACGATTTCGTGACATGTTCCATTTTTGCTAGTGCAAGCAGAGAAGAAGGCCATGAAGGCAAAAGGGTCACGATTTCGTGACAGAGTTGCAGATGACGTCAGCAAAGATAGGAAGTGTCATGATTTCATGACATAAGCAGAAAGGAGGTCGACAAAGGCTGTAGTGTCATGATTTTGCGACAACAGGTCAAAGAAGGTGCACGACAGGCAGTAGTGTCACGATTTCACGACAACAGGCTAAAGAAGGGGCACGATAGGCAGTAGTGTCACGATTTTGCGACAGCAAGCAATAGAAGTTGTACGATAGGCAAAGGTGTCACGATATCGCGACATGTTGAAGTTTCGTGCCAGAAGCTACAGGGAGGCAGTGAAGCCGACAGAGTTAAATCTAGGCCGACGCAGCGTAGGGTTTTGCAGCCGACGTGATTGAAAGGTAAACAGCCGACTAAGACCAAGATTTCAATCTTGAGATTATGAGTATAAAAGGAGGGTTGCTTGAAGAGTTTGGCATCGATCAAGTGTGCGTTCGAAGTGCGATTTGCGCAGTTAGAGTGCGGGGAGAAGTTCGATCGCAGAGGTGCATAAGTGGAAGTCTGATCGACTGCTGTGTTTGTGAAGTCTGTGCTGCTATATTTGCGATGATTGTGCTACTGTATTTGCGAAGACTGTGCTACTGTATTTGCGAAGACTATGTTGTTGTGTTTACATAGAATACGTGAAGTCTGTGCTACTGTGTTTTCGTAGAAGTAAATAAGTTGATCGAGTGCTGTTGTATTTGCGTAGACAGTGAAAAATTGGTTTCGACCAAGTGCAGAAAAGAACAGAGGAAGAGGACAGAATTGTGCCAGACCGAAGGACTATGTTTGGTGCAGATAAGAGGACCAGCTTAGAAGGTGAAAGAGTTGAGGACAGAGGTCTCCAGCCAGAGCAGGGAAGACAGGTGTCTTCTGTGGATAGAGTTCCACTTGCTAAGGGCAGCAGAGGCAGAGGTCTTCTAGAGGATCACCTTTAAAGAGCAGAGCTAGGGGAAGTTGTCTCCTTTGGGTTGGTGCCCATAAACTTTGTAATCGGGAAAGGTTTCCCAGAATTTGAGGTGATAAAATTTAGTAAGAAATTTTATCCGTGGAGTAGCCCGCATTGGGTGAACCACGTAAATTGTCTGTGTCTCTTTGTGGATGGTGTGTTGTGCATTGCTTTAATTGCTGCTTTTATTTCTGCTATCTCTACATTGCATAATACTGTTTTGAAAGTTGAATTGAAGCAAAAGTAAAAAGTGGTCTTATACTGTTCACCCCCCCTCTCAGTATAAGCTTGTGTTCTTTAGCTTTGTTATAGTCAAAGTTCATGACCATATTCTCCCTTTCGCGCACTCTGCTCTCTTCGCACTATGATAGAACTTTGCACACTTCAACAACTCTTCAAATCTCCAAACAACCCTCCTTTTATAATAGAATTCTTGTGATGAAAACCCTAATATTAGTCGGTTGTAAACCCTAATCTTAGTCAGCTTTCATGACAACTGTAAACCCTAATTTTAGTTGGTTGTCATCGGTCTTCGTTGGCTTCAACTCAATCGCGAAAATACAACATGTTGCGATATTGCAACACTTTTTCTCCTTGCTCTTTTTCTTAGCTTTGGACCGCAAAAATACAACATGTCGTGATATCATGACACTTTTTCTCCTTGCTCTTTCTCTTAGCTTTGGCCTGTGAAAATACAACATGTCGCGATATCATGAAACTTTTTCTCCTGGTCTTTCTCTTAGCTTTGGCCCACGAAAATGCAACATGTCGCGATATCGCGACACTTTTGCCTCCGTACACTTTCTCTATTTTTTTGTCATGAAAATGCGACATTGCATGATATCGTGACACTTTTTGTTATTCTACCTACTTGCTCTTCTTGAGTCGCAAAAATGCGACATGTCACAAAATTGCGACACTTTTCTTACTTGTTCTCTTTCTTTCGAACTTGTCACGAAATCGTGACACTTCTTCCTGCTTTCTCTTTTTCTTCCAACATGTCATGAAATCGCGACAGTTTTTCCACTTGCATTTTTCTCTTCCAACATGTCATGAAATCGCGATAGTTTTTCCACTTGCCTTTTTCTCTTCCAACATGTCACAAAATCATGACAGTTTTTCCACTTGCATTTTTCTCTTCCAACATGTCACGAAATCGTGACAGTTTTTCCACTTGCCTTTTTCTCTTCCAACATGTCATGAAATCGTGACAATTTTTCCACTTGCATTTTTCTCTTCCAGCATGTCGTGAAATCATGACAGTTTTGCCACTTGCCTTTTTCTCTTCCAGCATGTCATAAAATCACAACAGTTTTTCTTGCTTTTTCTCTCTCTTCCAACATGTCATGAAATCGTGACAGTTTTCTTTCTTGCTGTATATGTCACGATATCATGACACTTTTCTTACTTGTCTTTTTCTTTGATCTTTTGCATATCAGCCACTTCGATCTTCTTGGAAAAACACTTTACATACTCTGAGTAACTTTTGAACTCCTATCTTTTGCATCTGAAAAGCTTTTGAACTTTCTGTCCACCGCATAAACAGATCTATCTGACTGTGTTGAGAACAATGACAATATTGTTGCTGCACCTTGCTCAACAATCTCCCCCTTTGGAATTATTGGCAACACATGTGCAATTTCCTATAACTCTTCTCCCCCTTTGACAATAATACCAAAGGGCTACTACAGACTCCCCCTGAGTCCATGCACAACATTCTCAGGCACAATTTATTACACTTAGAAAAAATCATGACCACTCCCCCTAAGAATGTGATCCCTGTAGCTAGTCAATTCTTGGGAAGTGTGACCACTCCCAATTTATTGTGAAGGTACTCAAAAAATTCCTTGGGTAATGGTTTTGTGAAAATATCTGCTACTTGCTCTATAGTTGGAACAAAATCCAACTTAACCTCACCTTTCACAACTTTCTCCTTCAAAAAGTGATACCTGATAGCAATGTGTTTTGTGCGTGAATGCATAACTAGATTCTTAGAGATGTTAATGGCAATTGTGTTATCACACTTAACTGATATTGGCTCATTAAAGCTAATACCAAGATATTTTAGAGTTTGTTTCATCCACAATACCTGCATACAACATGTTGTTGCTGCAATATATTCTGCCTCTACTATCGATAGAGAAACTGACTCTTGTTTCTTACTGTGCCACGCGACCAATCTATATCCAAGATAGAATGCACCTTCACTGGTACTCTTTTTTTCATCTACACATCCTGCCCAATCTACATCTGAATACAAAATGAGGGTGAAGTATTTACCTTTTAGATACCATAACCCATACTCCATAGTACCCTTGAGGTACCGAAGAATCCTTTTCACTGCTGTCACATGAGTCTCCTTGGGATTAGCCTAAAATTGTGCTACCATGCATACTACCTGCAAAATATCTGGTCTGGTAGCTGTCAGGTACAGTAAGCTTCTAATCATAGATCTGTACATGGTTTGATCAACAGGTGGATATTTGTCATCCTTGCTCAGCTTGCAACCTGTCATCATGGGAGTGCTAACTAGCTTACAGTCCTCCATTGTGAATTTTTTCAACATATCTTTCACATATTTTACTTGAGAAATAAATATGTCCTTCTTATTTTGATTAACTTGCAACCCGAGAAAATACGAAAGTTCACCAATCATTGACATTTCAAATTCTTTCTGCATATTATTTGCTAAATATTTACACGACTCATCTTTGCTACTACCAAATATGATATCATCTACGTATACAACAAGAACAATAAGATGCCCATTTTCTGTTTTGACATACAAATTACTATCCACCATACCTTTATTAAACCTTTGTTGGGTGAGATAGTTGTCTAGCCTTGCATACCATGCTCGGGGTGCCTTTTTTAAGCCATATAATGCTTTCTTCAACTTGCAAACAAAGTTGGGATCATCACCAAGTTGGAAACCATCTGGTTGCTCAATATAAACCTCTTCTTCAAGTTTTCCATTCAAAAACGTTGATTTCACATCCATTTGATAAACTTTGAAATTCTTATAGACTGCTAAAGCCAAAAAAATTCTAATTGCCTCTAGTCTTGCTACTGGTGCAAAATTTTCCTTAAAGTCAATGCCTTCAACTTGTGCATAACCCTTACATACCAATATTGCTTTGTTTTTGACTACCTGTCCGTCTTCATTCAATTTTTTTTGGAAAACCCATTTAGTCCCGGTTATAGTTTTATTTGCAGGTCTAGGTACTAACTCCCAAGTTTCATTTTTCTCGATCTGATCTAATTCTTCATTTATTGCCTTCATCTAACTTTCATATTTACTTATGTCAACAACTTTTTTGGGCTCGATGCTGGATAATAGAGAGTAGTTACTTACTACTCTTCTTCTTGTTTGAACACCAACTTTGGGGTCTCCAATTATTTTCTCTCTAGGATGATTTTTTTGCCAACTGCCTATTTTGAGTTTCTTATTTTCTTCCACTTCTGAATCACAACTTAAATCATTTGGGTCAATTTTCTGTATCTTTTTCATTTCGTTTTCCTCATCTCCTTCAATAACCTCTTCATAAATTGGGTAGTTCATTTCATAGCTAATTACTCGTTCTCTACCTTCATCAAATTTAACATTGGCACTGTCCACAATTTTCTTTAGCTTCTTGTTATAGAATTTGTAAGCTTTGCTTTTTGATGAATAACCAACAAAAATACCTTCATCCGCTCTATCTTCAAACTTACCAAGATTATCTTTAGTTCTTTTGATGTAGCACTTGCTGCCAAAAACTTTGAGGTATTTTGTTGTTGCCCTTTTACCGAACCAAAATTCATAAGGAGTTTTGCTTTCATGTGTTCTTAGCATGTACCTATTTTGGATATACACCGTAGTATGGACTACTTCTTTCCAAAATATTTTTGCTAGTCTACTTTCAGTCAACATAGTCCGTGCCATTTCCTACACTGTCCTATTATTTCTTTCTACCACTCCATTCTGTTGAGGTGTCCTGGCTGCTGAAAACTGTCTCCTAATACCGTATTTTTCATAGTACTCTGTAAAATCTTCTAAAATGAATTCTCCTCCTCTATATGATCTTAAAAATTTTATCCTCTTTCCTATTTCATTCTCAACCTGGTTTTTGAAAATCTTGAACATATCAAAAACTTCTGATTTATGCTTCAAGAAAAATATTCATGTCATTCTGGAATAGTCATCAATGCACAACATAAAGTATTTGTCACCATTTATGCTTTGTGTTCTCATGGGTCCACATAAATCAGTGTATATTAGTTCCAGAGGTTTGCTTGTGTAGTACTCTTTTGTTTTGAATGTGACTCTAATTTGTTTCCCCTTTTGGCATGAAGCACAAATGTTGTTTGCAGGTTTGCTGATGGTGGAAATATCTCTCACTGCCCCTTTTGAGGTGATTTTTACTATATTATCAAAACTGATATGATCGAGTCTCTTATGCCATAACCAATTTTCTTCTTCATGTCCAATAAAACAAGCTCCTTTTGAAGTCTCTGAGAGCATGTACAGGTTTCCAGATGTCCTTGCTCCAGTTACTATCAATTTTCCACTGTTTGTTTTTTTGACTTCACAACCCTGTTTCATAAAAACTACTTCATGACCTTTATCACAAATCTGAATTACGCTCAAAAGGTTATGTTTCAAACCATCCACAAATAAGACTTCCTCTGACTTAATTTTTCCCTCACTAATTTTAACTGATCCTTTGCCAACTATCTTAGCTCCATCATTATTCCCAAACTTTACTGAACCACCTTCATATTTTTGTAGCTTCTCAAATTTTTGTTTGTCACCTGTCATATGACTGGAGCATCCACTATCAAGTATCCATGGTACATATTTGTTTTGCACTTTAAATGCTATTTGTACGACTAAGGATTCCTTTTCTTCCTTAAGTCGCTCTTTTCATTTCCACTCTGTTTTGATAGTAGTTTTGGGTTCTTGTTTTGCATTTCCCTTATCAACAGCTTGTGCATGTTTTTCAGGACGTTTTCTATTTTGTATCATCTTATTTGATTGAAATTTTCTTCCTTGAGACTGATTTGATGCAAATGTACTTCTACAGTTTCTTGCAATGTGTCCAAAATTATGATAGTTATAACATTCTACTGTATAATTCATCAGAGGAGAAAAAGCATTTCTATTGGTGAAATTCCTTGGTCTTACATTATATTTGCAGTCTGATATTTTATGTCCATAGCCATTGCATTTAAAACAATAACCAGAAAAGGGATAATTGAACCTGGGTGAAGGTCTTTGCCATGTTGCCATAGGAGCCATAGGTCTTCTTCTTCTTTGATGTGTGACATTGGTGAATCCATCATTGTCAATTCTCCTTTCATGCCTAGTATTATTGCTTTCTCTTGCATGAGATGTTTTTCCTTGATCAACCTATTTCTTATATTTGTTCTTTATGGATTCTACATTTCTAGACTTTGATCCATTTGATGATTCTCCTTCGACGAAACCCAGACCAAATTTTATGCCTACAGGCCTTTGGTCATTTATGATCTTATCCAGCTTCATAGAACTCACTTCACATTTGTGATAACAACTGATTTTCTTATTCATCTCTTCTAGCTACATTCTTAAACCAATAATCTCTTCTTCTAGCTTGCTGCAATAATCTATTTTCATGGTTATTTGCACTTCGAGATATTCGAAGATTTTCTTGGATTCTTCTATCTGTACTTTCAAATTGGATATGATTTCATTTGCATCCTCAAGCCTTTTTGAAAGTTTCTTATTCTTTTTCTTCTCTATTATCCACTCTTCAAGTGCAGAGATCAACTCACCTTCTAGATCTACTTTAGCCTCAGGGTTTTCACCACATATTTTAGAGTTCACTCCTTCCTTTTGTGATCTTACTTCTTCAAATTCCATGAAAATAGCTTCACATTTTTCCTCTTCAGAAACCTCATCAGAGCTATCTTCTGATGAACTGGCATTCTTGGAGATGAAACTTTTCTTCTTGAAGTTGCCTTTTTTGAAATTCATTTTCTTCTTCTAGTCACTTTTTTCTTGGTGCGATCCTTCATCATTTTTGTTCTTCTCTTTAAGCGGACATTTAGTCACAAAATGCCCAATGCCTCCATAGTTGAAACATTTAAGTGGTAGCTTTCCTTTGTATTTTTCTTTTCCCATTTTTAGTTTTCTAACAAAGTTTGCTTCCATTTCATCTGACATCTCTTCTTCCTCGGACTCTTGTTTTGCATTTTTATATTTAAGGGATTTAAAAGCCGCTTCTCTGTCTATGGGTTTAGATCTTCCTATCCTCATATCATATGCAGTCAAAGAACCATACATCTCATCTATACTAAAATAATTTAGATTCTTAGCTTTTTCTATCGCAGAGACTTTAGAATCAAACCTTTGAGGAAGAGATCTTAATACATTTTTCATGATGATAGAGTCGTTGATATCCTCATTGAGTCCTCTGATCGCATTAATGATTCCATTAACTCTTAACATATATGCCTCAATGTTTTCATTGTCATTCATCTTTAATGCTTCAAACTGAGCTTGATGTGTCTATAACTTGGCCTCCTTGATCTTATCGTCTCCTTCATGAATACTCCTCAGTTTGTACCATATCTCTTTTCCTGTTTTATAGCTCATGATCTTTACTAGTTCACTGTCTACTAATCCACACATGATAGCATTCTTTGCTTTTGAGTTACTTTCAAATAGTTTCTTTTCGTTAGCATATTTTGGAGGAGTGATGGGTATTGTGTAACCACTAACTACTGAATACCAGATGTCGTATCCCAAAGCACAGAGATATGTCTGCATCTTGATTCTCCAGAACACATAATTAGATCCATCAAACAATGGTGCTTTGTTTGATGAGAAACCTTCACCACTTGCCATTGTGTTACTTCCAAGATCACCCTAGTCAGTTAGGCTTGTACAGGAACTTAGCTCTGATACCAGTTGTTAGTCTTACAATAACACTGAGAGGGGGGGTGAATTAGTGTAGCTCTTTTAACTTGAATTTACAGCTCTTAATACAGTAGCAATTAAAAATAATTACTAGATACAACAAATATAACACAAGAGCATCACACAACACACGATTTAACGAGGTTCACCAATGTGGCTACTCCTCAAAAATTACTGCTTGGACTACCATCCAAATCTAACCTTTGCAAAGCACCAACTTTACAATCAATTTATCAACACCCACTGGAAGGAGTACCAACCCCTTATTTATCTGCACCAACAGAAAGGAGCACCAACCCCTGATTTACCATCACCTACTAGAAGGAGCACCAACCCTTGATGCCAAGCTACAACCTGGACTTCAATTTTACATCTATAAGATTGACAGAAAGATACCCTTGTTTTTGCAAGATCTTGACTAGTCTTTCTTCACCTTTGCCCTCTCTGCACACTTTGCTTTCTCTATGCAATCACTTCACACACTCTACTTCATTATAGTCGACCTTCATGATCGTATTCTCCCTTTCGCGTACTCAGCTCTCTTCGCACTACGATAGAACTTTGCACTCTTCAAAAACTCTTCAAATCTCCAAACAACCCTCCTTTTATAAAAAAATTCTTGTGATGAAAACCCTAATCTTAGTCGGCTGTAAACCCTAATCTTAGTTGGCTTTCATGACAACTGTAAACCCTAATTTTAGTCGGTTGTCATCAGTCTTCATCGACTTCAACTCAACCGCGAAAATACATGTCGTGATATCGCGACACTTTTTCTCCTTGCTATTTTTCTTAGCTTTGGCCCATGAAAATACAACATGTCTTGATATCGTGACACTTTTTCTCCTTTCTCTTTCTCTTAGCTTTGGCCCATGAAAATACAACATGTCGCGATATCACGACACTTTTTCTCCTTGCTCTTTCTCTTAGCTTTGGCCCACAAAAATGCAACATGTTGTGATATCGTGACACTTTTGCCTTCGTACACTTTCTCTATTCTTTTATTGTGAAAATGCAACATTGCGCGATATCATGACACTTTTTGTTATTCTGCTTGCCTGCTCTTCTTGAGTCTTGAAAATGCGACATTTCGTGAAATCGTGACACTTTTCATGCTTGTTCTCTTTCTTCGAACTTGTTGTGAAATTGCGACACTTCTTCCTGCTTTCTCTTTTTCTTCCAAAATGTCGCAAAATCATGAAAGTTTTTCCACTTGCCTTTTTCTCTTCCAACATGTCACGAAATCGTGACAGTTTTTTCTCTTGCCTTTTTCTCTTCCAACATGTTGTAAAATCACGACAGTTTTTCCACTTGCCTTTTTCTCTTCCAACATGTCGCAAAATCGTGACAATTTTTCCACTTGTCTTTTTCTCTTCCAACATGTCACAAAATTGTGATAGTTTTGCCACTTGCCTTTTTCTCTTCCAGCATGTCGTGAAATCACGACAATTTTGCCACTTGCCTTTTTCTCTTCCATCATGTCTTGAAATCGCAATATTTTTTTTTGCTTTTTCACTCTCTTCCAACATGTCATGAAATTGTGACAATTTTTCTTGCCTACTGTATATATCACGATATCGTGACACTTTTCTTACTTGTATTTTTCTTTGATATTTTGTATATGAGCCACTTCAGTATTCTTGGAAAAACACTGTACATGCTCTGAGTAACTTTTGAACTTCTGTCTTCTGCATCTGAAAAGCTTTTGAACTTCCTGTCCACTGCATCAACAAATCTATCTGACTATGTTGACAACAATGAAAATACTATTGCTGCACCTTGCTCAAAAATAGAGCCAAACCATGATTGGTTCTATAAATCCATAGACTTATTAAAGAAGGCATCTTAGGGGTCCTTGATCTCTCAGAGTCCTATGGGGAATGGTACCACTATTTGCCACAAGGTTGTTTCTCAATGTGTTTGTTCAAATCAAATTGCATGAGGAACAAGTCATCTTATCTATCAAGGTTGTAGCCTATAAGGATTGGCTATCCTAATTGTAAGACTTCCTTAGGTTAGGAATTGTCCCACAGGAACTATCACATGCTGAGAGATGAGCATTCAAGCAAAAATTGATTAGATATGTCTTGTTAGGAGGCATGTTGTACCATCAAAGCTACAATGGATTTCTCCTACATTTCTTAGAGACCCAAGAGCCAACTTGGGTGATTTTGCAAGCTCACAATGGTATGTGCGATGGCCATTTTAGTGGCATGGTCATTGCCAAGTGCATTATTTGAAAAGGATATTATTGGCCCATCATGAAGAAGGATTACTGCAAGTATGTCAAGAAATGCATTAAATATCAACATCATGCAAACCTGATGCACTTGCCATGTCAATCCTTACAACCCATTCAGGTGGCTTGGACATTTTCTTAGTGGGGTTTCTATATGATTGGAAATATTTATCCTCCATATTTGGTATGGCACACGTTCATCTTAACGGACATTGAGTACTTCACCAAATTTGTGGAAGCGATCCCCTTAACCTTGATAATTGGTCCTCAGATTGTGGAGTTCATACTTCACAATATCATTTGTCATTTTGGGGTACCCTTCAAGATAATCTTGGATAATGGTCCATCATTCAAAAACAAAAATGTGTAGGCTCTAATGACCAGATACAACATTCAACATAGTTTTGTGACACCATACTATCCATAGGCAAACATGCAAGTAGAAGCCTCAAATAAGATAAAAAATCTATATTAAAGAAGATGATAAAATAAAATCATAAGGATTGACATCTATAGTTACCCTTAGCATTATGGTCTTATAGGACTAGCGTATGAATACCCATTGGGGCAACATAATTTTTTCTTGTATATGGTATTGATGCCATTATACCTCTAGAGTTGGAAATTCCAACATTGCATGTCGCATTGAAAGAATTCATCAATGACGACACTACGCAACAAGCTTGCCTAGATCAATTGACCCCCCTAGATTAATGACAGGTCAATGCCCTTGAGCACCTTCAGGTTTACCAAGATCATCTAACATGATATTATAACAATAGATTCCATATAAGAGACTTTAAATTTGGGGATCTTGTGCTTAAAGAAAACCAACAAAACTCAAATCTGCCACCGCATCTATGAGATAAATTTACGACCAATTGGATAGGTCCCTATATCATCTCAAATAATATTGGGACTAAGGCATATCACCTAACAACACTAGAATTTGTTGAGGAGCTAGAGTTCCTCAATATCATTCATCTAAAGGTGTTTCACACATAAATAAACAAAATGTCAAAAACATTCAATTAATTTCAAATTATTCAAAAACAAGGGAAATCATAAAAATCTAAAAAAATAAGAAAATATTAAAATACAAAACATAAATATCCAAACACATCTTAAAGCCCTTTGGTCAGTTCACAAAAATCTTGAAAGGCATCTTAAAGCCCTTTGGTCACATCAAAAAAATCTCCAAAGGCATCTTAAAGTCCTTTGGTCAATTCACAAAAAGCTCCAAAGGCATCTTAAAGCCCTTTGGTCACATCACAAAAATCTCCAAAGGCATATTAAATACCTTTGGTCAATTCATAAAAAGCTCCAAATGCATCTTAAAGACCTTTGGTCACATCACAAAAAGCTCCAAAGGCATATTAGAGCCCTTTGGTTAAATCACAAAAAGTTCCAAAGGCATCTTAAAGCCCTTTGGTCAAATCACAAAAAATTCCAAAGGCATCTTAAAGCCCCTTGGTCACATCACAATTAGCTCCAAAGGAAACTTAAAGCCCATTGATCGCATCACAAAAAGCTCCAAAGGCATCTTAAAGCTCTTTGGTCAAATCACAAAAAGCTTCAAAGGCATCTTAAAGCCCTTTGGTCAAATCACAAAAAGTTCCAAGGGCATCTTAAAGCCCCTTGGTCACATCACAAAAATCTCCAAAGGCATATTAAAGCCCTTTGGTCAAATCACAAAAAGCTCCAAAGGTATATTAAAGCCCTTTGGTCAAAAAAATATCAAAACATTCATAATAAGCAAAACTCAAAAACAATTGAAATCATCAAAAATACAAAAACATTTGCATTAGCATTTTGCATTTTCATTCACTTAGTTGCATTGCATTAGGCATTTCCATAAATCACATGTGCATCAGATACACTTGCATTTGCAATATTACAAGTGACACCACATTTGTACATCAATCATGCATCTTCAAAATCCATCATCATCCATCACCCATGAGTGTAACTATGTTTTTCAACACAACCCCTTCTATTGCTATAAGGAATGTACTAGGGTTTTTTGGTCACTCAGCTATGTTTAGTGGTTTTATCAAACTTTGTAGAAATTTTTCTTAGCTTTTGATAGATAAGGTGTGGTTTTGATAGCACCTGGTATATTTTAGGATCCCATAACTAATACAAAACACTAAAATCCTAGTTGTAACAAGGAAAAGATGAATGCTGCAAAGTGGTATTAAGTATTATAAGGTGAGAAGGTTTGTCTTGCTCATCCTCCTGTGCAACCAAATCGAAAATGTTGAGAATTGGCAAAAGGACAAGTTCAGCCCTACCCAAAGAAATCCCTTGCTTTAATAAAAACAAGCAAAATCCTAAACAAAGCAAAATTCACAAACAAAGTAAACAAGTGATTATCATCACTACAAAAATCCCAAACAAAGAAAAATTTTAAAACAAAGTAAAAATTGATTATCATCACTACATAAATCTCTTGCTCAAAAGGAAAAACAAAATTCAAAATAAATAGTGATTTTCATAACTAAATCATGAGCAAGTATCCCAAATAAATATGAATAAAATAAGGGAGTATGAACTTGAATCCTTGGAATTCTTAGCATGAATGATCTGTAAGGTATCCTTATGCATGGCAATATGTCTGTCACATCAACATATTACTTTTTAATAAACCAATTTTTGCATGTGGAAGAGCTAGCCTTAGGTGTCCTGTATTGCCTAGTGGTCTAGTCCAACTGAGTCCAACTTAAGATCAAGATAAACATTTGAGGATCCCCAATACAACAATGGGATGAATGAATCTCCCCTGGTACTAGGGTATAATTATGTTTTATCTAATATATTCATTTGCACACACATGGATAATGGATATCTAGGGCTACATAGCAAAACTTTATCCTTCAAAGTCTTTGTATGAGCAATATACAACCGTTTGATGAAGCAAATAGGGTGTTTGTGTCTCATGGAAAACCCCAAAAATCATCCTCATAGCAATAGATCATATCATCAGTCACATAATCAAACTTTATTTAAGAGGTCTTGTTCGCTAAATGAATGCATAAGATAGGATAGATACCGGATAAATTTTAGACATAATAGTAAAATGACCGCTGACTATTCTATGCATATATGTAGTAACCTATAAAGATATCCATCATCAAACCTCACAATTGATGTTTAAATGATTAATTCTTATTATGAGAATTATTATTTATTCATGATTTTTATACATTATGTGGTTTCACCCATTAGATTTTCAAACTCATATCACATCATATCATATGTTTTAAGTGATAAAAGCATACAGGTTCATTCACATTAGATCATCAACATAACATAAAATATTTCATTTTCCATATCATGGAAGCATAAGTTTATATGCATACAAATATATCAAAAGAAAATATGCATGTAACTATACGCATTGCATCCGTATATGCATCCATCATCATCATCTAGATCATGCCATCTAAGCATCCACATAGCATAAAATATAAGTCATGTAAGCCACATAGCATAAGGTCATAAAGTAGTCCATCTACACATACACATCATAACATCTAAAGCATCACATCACATCATATCACATAAAATCATATATTGCATCCATAAACATAAAAGCATAATCATAATAGATACACACATGGTGAGTCTCAAAGTCTATATATCATATAAAAGTGTATCCAAATAAGTACATATAGGTACAAAAAGTGCCAATGAGGCTATAACTGTGTAGGTCAACTGACCTTACACCCAAGAGAGATAAAAAATATCTAAGGAGCCACAATGCTCAAGAGTGGCCTGCACCACTGGTATCACCTTTGTCCTAACCTCCCCTGTATGAGGTGATATAGAATTGGAACCCCTAATCCATTTTGTTTAGGACCTGGTCCTATGGCTCGATCAAGCTGATTACAATCATGAAATACTTTGATCGACCCTAGGCCTCTCTAGTAGATGGTCTCCCCAAAGCCTAATCTTGTGCTCCAATTCCAAGATGTAGGAGGCATATTGGATACACTCATCCAAATTTTCTGCTAGTAATACATGCAAGCACTATATCTCTACACCTACATCTAGACCACCACGTACCTAAGGTGTAGCACCCTAAAATTGGCACAGTTAAACCTTAGTAAAAAGATAAAAATTCAAATTTTAACCTCAAACTGCCCGTTAACCGCCTGTTACCCGCTCCCCTTGTTTTCCGTGCCATTTTTAGGATTTGTTTTGACCGTTGGATGATATCGTCGTAGATTAGACGAAATCATCCCAGATCTGACGAATTCGTCTGGAACAGAACGTCCAGACGATTTCGTCCCAAAACCAAATTTTCATACTTAGCTTCTGTTCCAACAACCTCTCTAACCTGGGCAGAAAGCATGTCTGCGCAGTTAGAGTCTCCCCCGTTGGAGATCTCCCAAATTGGGATGATCTCCAACCTCCTAACCTCTCCCTAATCCTATATAAACTGAGATTTTCTCAGTTTATCCCCCTGACTCTCTGCCTGAAACTCTGCTTAAACCCCCCGAACTTTCATGCACCTCGGAGCATCCTCACACCATCATTTGCATTTCGTATTTCATGTTTTCTTGCAGGAACTTTACTTTTTTTCAGTCGAAGCTAGCTCGGATCGTCGCAAGCGATTCCAGGCGATTTCGGACGATCTTGTCGAGGAGCGTAGACGATCTCGTACGATTGGAGGCGATCCCGACTGTAGTCCAGATTGGGGGCAATCAGAGCCCAGAGTTTGCATCTCTTTATTGTTTTCTGCATTTCTCTATACATTATCTTAGTTATTATATTTATGCATCTTGGAGTTCACCTCATTTAGCATAACCGCATGATAAAGTTAAAATCAATCATTAAATCTACTGCATTTCTCTTATTTGTTATTTGAATCTATTATTTAGGCATGTTTGCTATTATTTCTATCATTCTCCTTTGCTTTTGCAGTTGCATCTTTGGTATTTTGTATCTATTCCTGTGATTGCAGGTTTCTGACGAATTCGTCTGATGAATTCGTCAGATTGACGATGATCTCGTCTGATCTCAGACGATCGTCTGAGATTTGAGATGATTCGATGTAATTTCAGATGATTACGTATGATTTGAGATGATCTGGACTGCTACAAAACTCAGAATCTTCATCAGACATCCGAAATCAGGTATGTTCTATCCCATTCAGCATATTCTCTGTGTTTAGCATTTATTCATATTTTTTGTATCCATGAAAATCAGCATTGGCATATAGAATAGTTTAGATTCATCTTGGCCAAACCTAGGAATTGAATGATTAAAGCGCAAAATGAACACATCAAACCTACTATCAACCTAGGTGTGGAAACTGCCACTCAAAAGTTTCTTGGTGAACCCACCATCCGTCGAAAATTCACCCTTATACCCCTCCCCCGAGAGGCGGGACCTTCAAAGGGCCTCTCAGTCCGAGGTATTGTCCCATCCTTCTCGCATCCCCCTTCCCGGCGTGGATCCTATAGCCTGAAGGTAAGGATGCAAAAAATTTGGAGCGATACATTTTGGTGAACCCGACGTGAAAACTAAAAACCTTTTGAAAACAATCCAAAAAAAAAAACAAAACATAAATGCATTTAGAATCAAAGATTGCATATCACATTTAGATGGTAGATTATAATAAAATACGAGTTGTCACCATTAATGTTGAGAATCAATTAGCAGCTATAGAGATTACTTTTGTGCTTAGAGTACCTCAAACAAATAGGGTTCAACCTTTGTGGGATGAACTTGATAGGAGATTGGGTATCATTGGATCTAGGGCAATAGAACTTAGGCAAATTAAGAGGTTTGTCCTAGATAGAATCCTGGATCCCGATCAAGTGACCTTATATCATGAACTTCAGAGAGCTTGCCATAGGTGGTTAGCAGATAAAAGAGCCCATGTGTCTTCGGAGCTATACACCTTTGAGGAAAACCTTGAAAATGCGAGTTGTAGTACATAAATTTCTATCTCATATAGAGGATCAAGAGGTCGTTCTTACGGATAGAAAAATATGGAATAGAGTTCCTAGAGCTGTGTTATATCGAGAGTATTGCCATGAACTTTATTTCTACCTAGTCAAAATCTGAAACAGATAATATCACTATAGCACACTTTATCAAGTTCTTGAAAAACCATTTCCAATTTGAAGAGGAGCATTTCATGACTCCTGATGAACTTGATCCTATCAATGACATCTATAAACTATTTATAGAAAACTAAGCTATTCTTTTATTATTGTTATTTCTTGCATTCAGTGTGCTGTTTGTTGTCTTTATAAGCATAAAACAAAAAAAAAACAAAAATAAATAAATAAAATAAAATAAAAACAAAACAAAATCATAACAAAAATCAAAACATTTTCTTTTAAGTATTATAGTAGGTATATAATTAAAATATATCTACCTCCTAAATTTGTTGCAAATATATTAATATATATTTGCTAAAATCTAAATTTAGACATAATGACTAGACTCAGGAATGGAAAACAGACTGAAGTAGAAGAAGATTGGTTAAGAAAACTAGGAAATAACCCAGATGTCCTTCCTGAAGACCCAATTCAGGAAGAAGGAACCTTTGACCAACAAGAAGAAGAATTTGCTGTAGGAAATGAACAAAAAGAAAATGATAGAGAGGAAGGATCCTCATCCCCTAAAATATCTCCGGAAGGAGCTATTACTTTTGAGAACATGGAACATTTTTGGAAGTTCCTCAATACTAATATTGGCACTCTTAATAGAGCAGTCCATATGGACAAAGATCAAATTAGTGACACTCAAGCAACCCTAGAAGACATATATCACACACGCACTAATCCCTTGTCCTTCGTTGATCAAGAAAGTGATCAAGTTGGACCATCCAATTTGGATATGGCCGCTATAATCTAGAACACGCAACAACAACAGGTTACCCAACCACCTAGAGTGCCTGTTATCAAGCCTAGGGTTATTCCCACACAAAAGAAACCTTCATTCACTGCTCTATTTCGCCAAGCTATTGATCAATATACCTCAAATCAACAAAAGCCTAAAACAAAACCAAATACCAATTTCCAACAATCTGGGATACAACATAATGCTACAACAAATCTTCTTCATAATACTCTTCCTACCAACCATTTGCATAACAACAATATAGCATCTAATCCTTATGTCATGCCTTCCTACGCTCACAAATCCCATACTCATGTACCACCAAACCAATATGGTGGACAAACTAGTAATCTGGAAGCCATGGTGAAACAATTAGTCTCCCGCATGGACCGGATAGATCCCTACCGTCCCTCGTACAATTATCGAGAGATGTGTAGTCAGCCTCTAGATCCTATAGTTGTAGCACAACCATATCCTAAACACTTTCCTATGCCTGTCCTACCTATATATAAAGGAACTGAAGATCCCATAGAGCATCTTCGTATGTTTAGGATAGCGTGCCATGATATATCCCATGATGATTTGTTATTACTAAAAATGTTCCCAAAAAGTTTAGGAGGGATGGCATTGGAGTGGTATTATCAATTACCCACTCATTCTTTGAGAAATTTCGAAGAGACCGCCGAGTCTTTTGTGCATCAATTTAGTGCCTATATTGAAAGGCATGTAACTATTAAAGATTTGTACAACCTAAAACAAGACAAAGATGAGTGTTTTGCTGACTTCTTAGCTCGATGGAGGCAGTTGATAGGAAAATTACACTTTGTGTTACCTTATCGGGAAATGTTGGATATCTTTATCAATAATTTACAAGAACAACTATCCTATGAATTATCAACTGCTACCTTGACCACCTTCGATCAAGCTATAGATTTAGCTCGAAGAGTGGAAGATGCTCTTGTTAGGAGAGGTCAACTTAAAAAGAAAGATGATGAGAAAACATCCAGAAATCAATATAAAAATAAACAAGTTGTGGGCGATGGAGTCATTGATAGTAGAAATATCGCTACTGTTAATGTTGCGAAAACAACAGAGAAATTTATACTAAAACCTCCTGATAAACCACCCCGAGAATTTACTAGGTTAAATCAACCCTTATCAACCATTCTCCTGCAATTACTAGCGCGAGGAATGATCCAATTACCAAATATCCGGGAACCTGATCCAACTATACCCAGATACAAGGCTGATTTACATTGTGATTTCCATAGAGGACCTGGACACGCTACCAATTCTTGTAAAATATTAAAACATAAAATACAAGACCTGATTGATAACAATGAGATGGAGGTGCAAGCCTTTCAACCTAAACAAAATCCTTCTAATAATGCTCAAAAGAACATCCCTCAAAATCAGAATCAGAATGCCAATCAGTCATTGGACATATTTCAACATCCTTTACCAAAGCATGGTAAAGAGGTGGCTAATCAAATTGAGCATCATAATGTTCCCCCTCCTACCCGATATGTAGGAACTATTAGTGGACATTCACCTACTCATGATGTGGAAGTATTTGACACAACTTTATCCATGGTTACGACCAGACCTCTATTTAATATTCGGACCCCCGATCTTAGTGATACCGAATATGAGACTGAAAGTGACATGGAAATCACCTCAAATCAATCGAATAGTTCTGAAGATGAATCAGATCCTATTCAACCTATCACAAGTTCTATGGTTCCAGAAGAACCATTTCCTAGAAGAGTCACTACTAGACCATCTTCTCACCAATTACTTTCTAATGAACAAGCCATAAACGCTAGACCAAGGCCCATTCATCATCCACAAAATAATATTGTAGGTACCATCGGAGCCGTTACCAGACAACAGGCTCAAAACTCTCAACAGGATCAAACTCAGAATGATGGATCAGCTCCATTCGTTTTGAAAAATCCCAATAAAGGGAATCATGCACCTAATGTTCAACCTAAGCCTCCTTATAATATTAATGAACAATTATCAAATACTACAACTAGAATCTCCCTTTTGGACCTTTTAAGATCTTCTCCTACCCATAGGGATGAATTAATGCTCACATTAAGCCAAATGATGGTACCACAAAATATTCAACCTGAAGCCATGTCCAATACTATCATAACTCGAGAAGTCGATTGTATTGACTTTTGGGATAGAGATATACCACAACATAGTTTACATAAGGATAACCCCTTATATATTACTGCCCTAATTGGGGATGTAGCAGTTAAACGAGTCTTGATTGATAATGGTTCATCTTTAAATATATGCACTTTTGACTTCTACCAAATATTTGGGTTTAGAAGTGATGAAATGAAAAGAACTGATATGATCATAAAAGCCTTCAATGATGAAACACAAGAAACGTGTGGAGTTATTACTATCCCCTTGCAAGTTGGTCCGAGAACCTTAGACACGATCGTGTTTATTGTACATTGCCCTGCATCGTACAATATACTTTTGGGTCACCCTTGGATCAACGCGATGCGAGTTGTTCCCTCAACTTTACATCAGTGTGTTAAATTCGAATTTAAAAATTAGTTGGTTACCATTCATGGTGATCCTAGACCCTTTGATATGTGTGCTTTGGCAGAACCTGTTGGAGTTCAATTTTGCCCTGCTCTATCATCCACACATCCTAATTCTCATCAACCATCTAAACGTGTGAAACACACACCCATAACATCATCTACTCTTTCCCCATCAACTACACCTCTACATATAGCTCAACCATCTTCCGAACAAACCACATTAGGACCTCGAAAAGATCCTAAAACTACAACCAATGCTTCTTGTTTTACTCCTATAACTTCCATACCTATAGACTCATCCATCGATATCTCTATAACATCTACATCCACTACAGGCATACTTTCCACATCCGACGATGTAGGAAATGTTCCTTCTACCTCTTATGCTCTTACTGATGAGCTCTTACCCGATTTATCTAAAATTCTTGTATCGGAGAAAACAAACACTGCAATGCAAGATTCCCTTATTTTAAATAAACTCCCACCCTCTCCTCGTACCTTGGGCCTCCCACAGCCTATGGGAAGTATTTACCAAGTCGGGAGTTGTGCTTTTATTTATAAGGGATATGAGTAGGGAAGAATACCTAGAAACATCAAGACACATTGTGATGGATATGCTAGATGCTATTTTGCTAATGAGTATATTAAAGCTAAGCCCATAATGCTTAAATTGGGATATAAAGGGAAAGGTTTGGGACCTTTCCAGAATGGTATGAAAGAACCTTTTGAGGTAGAACCGTGGCCTACCCGATGTGGTGTGGGCCTATTTCCTAGTAAAGGTCAGCCCTTCCCATTCGAGGATGATGACCACCTCATATGTTACCAAGATTATCTGGATAAACGGGATGTCTTGCATTTAATGAATAAGCCTCTTACATGTAATATGTTATCCATAGCTTACCCTGAGATGATTGCCGAATCCGACGATGAGTTGGAGGGGGATATCTTTCATGATGTCTCCATTGAGGAATTGTTACATAACGGATTTTATTTCGATGGCTCTATACCTAGTATAGCCCAGCTTGAGGCCACGACTCCTCAAGATGAATTATCCAAGCTAACCTTGGAAGAATTACAAGAATTAGGCGTTTCACCCGCCCCACCTAATTTTGAGAGAGATCTACACATGGAAGTAGAAAACATCATAAAAATTAACATTGGAACCAAAGATAACCCTCACATAATCAACATTGGGTCAGAATTGAGTCAAGAAAAACAAGATAAATACATTGTATTCCTTAAACAATATGAAGACGTCTTTGCTTGGACATATGAAGATATGCCAGGATTAGACCCTTCTGTAGTTATGCATCACCTAGTAGTCCATCCGGATGCTAAACCTATTAAACAGAAACTTAGAAAAATGCATCCTAAAGTGGCCTTACTAGTCAAAGGAGAATTAGAAAAGCTCTTGAAGGTTATTTTTATACAAGCCATTGATTATGCTTGAATGGATCTCGAATGTAGTTCCGGTAACTAAGAAAGAAGCTACCAAAGTTAGGGTTTGCACAGACTTTAGAGATATTAATGTTGCATGCCCTAAAGATGATTTTCCTCTTCCCAACATGGATCAGATCATTGATTTTACTTGCTGGGAGTGGAATGATATCCCTAATGGATGGATTCTCTGGTTATAATCGGATCAGGATAGCTCCTGAAGATCAGGCTAAAACAACCTTTATTACCCCTTGGGGAACCTTTTGTTGGAAAGTGATGCCATTCGGTTTAAAGAATGCGGGTGCAACATATCAACGAGCCATGACTTATATCTTTCATGATATGATGCATGATATTCTACATGATTATGTAGATGATATTATAGCTCGTTCCATCAAAGAAGATGATCATTTAGATGACCTAAGAAAAGTTTTTGACCGGTTAAGGGAATATCTTATCCGACTAAATCCAACCAAATGTATATTCGGAGTTAAGTCCGGTAAATTATTAGGGGTTATAGTTTCTTTACGTGGCATTGAAATTGACCCTCTCAAGATCACGGCTATCACTGATATGCCCGCACCCACAAATATATCAAAATTACGAAGTCTACAAGGTAAGCTTCAAGCTATTCACCGCTTTATTGATAAGTTGGCAGACAAAACCGGACCTTTTCTTAAGCTTCTTAAGAAAGATGTCTCTTTTCATTGGGACGACGAATGTCAAGAAGCATTCGAACTCCTCAAACAATATCTCCTTAAACCACCGGTGCTTTCACCACCTAGATCTGATCGTCCATTTATTTTGTATATTTTTGCTTTCGATTTTGCCTTAGGAGCTATGTTAGCTCAACTTGACGATGAGAAGAAAGAACGTGCTAATTATTACATTAGCAGAACCTTAATCAGTTATGAAACTCGCTATACCGTATTAGAGAAGTTATGTCTAGCAGTCATATTTTCTACACAGAAACTACGACATTATATGCTCAGCCAAAAAACGTATGTTATTGCTAAATTCGACCCTTTGCGATATCTCATGAGTCGACCGTACTTATCTGGTCGCACAACAAAGTGGGTTCTTGCGCTAAGCGAGTTTGAACTCACGTTTATAGGATAGAAGTCTGTTAAAGGTCAAATCATAGCAGATCAATTAGCCGCTGCACCCTTAGAGTCTACCCATCCCCTCATCATTGAGTTTCTTGATGAATGCCTTAAACTAGAGGCAGACCATCCAGAGCAATGGTCCCTATACTTTGACGGAGCCCGATGTATGAGTGGGGATGGTGCAGGTATTATTTTAATATCTCCATAGAAACATCTTATACCTCTGTCCTTCAAACTAACATTTGCTTGTACTAATAACACTGCTGAATATGAAGCTCTTATCCTTGGATTACGAGCTGCTTTAGCGCTACAAATTAAAAATCTATTGGTTTTTGGTGACTCTCAACTTGTCATAAATCAAATCAATGATGTTTATCAAACTCGAGATGATAAATTGCGTCCATACAAAGCATATGTCTTACAATTATTATCTTTGTTTGATCAAGTTACCTTGGAAGCTATTCCTCGAACTAACAACCGTGCGGCTGACGCTATGGCTACAGCTGCATCTCTTTTGCCCTTGGAGTTAGATGACGAATATGCTACCATCATTATTCATCGACTCCAGGAACCCACTTCAAGCAAATCATGCTTAGAACCTTTGGATGTGTTTCTAATCAACGAAACTACTCCTGAACATTGGTACACTGATCTATTTAATTTTCTGCAAAATGGGACCTTTCTTGAAGGTTGTAATAGCAACCAGCGTAGGTTATTACGTAGACGAGCAAGTCGCTTCGTGATTATTGGTAATACCTTGTATAGGAGATCTTTTGAAGGCATCTTACTGAGATGTTTGAATCTAGCAAGAATCTAGATCAGCTTTGAGTGAAGCCCACAATGGATCTTGTGGGGGGCATTTTAGTGGTAGCGCCATTGCTAAGAAGCTCCTTAGGATAGGATATTTTTGGCCTACCATGGAGAATGATGCACATGCTTATGTGCGTCATTGCGACAAGTGCCAAAAACATGCTGACCTTGTCCATGCGCCTACACAAGAGCTACGGGCTATTTCATCTCCTTGGCCCTTTTCAAAATGGGGCTTAGACATCATTGGAAAAATCAACCCTGTGTCATATGATGGACACAAATTTATCATAACCGCCTATTGAGTATTTCACGAAGTGGGTTGAAGCTATGCCATTAGCTTCTTGCACTGGAACCCAAGTTTCCAAGTTTATTTTTAATCAAATTATTTGTAGGTTTGGAATCCCTGCAAATCTCATTTCAGATAATGGAACTTGTTTTAAAAATAAATATGTTAAGAAATTATGTCAAAAGTATAAAATTCAACATCGTTGGTCCACTCCCTATTATCCTCAGGGTAATGGCCAAGCAGAAGCATCTAATAAAACATTAATCAAAATCCTTAAAATACTGGTCAACAAATCTGGTCGAGATTGGCATATTCAATTATATCCTGCTTTGTGGGCTTATCGAACTAGCGTTCGTACTCCCACAGGCACTTCCCCCTTTGTTTTGGTCTATGGCATTGAAGCAGTTTTTCCCTTTGAATTAGAAGTTCCTTCTTTGGCTCTGCTACTTCAAGATACTGAAGTAGGAGATGAATATCGTCTTGGTCAGACTTAGTCAGCTGGAACTCCTAGATGAAAAGTGCATCAATGCTTTGGAGCATCTTCGTGCCTACCAAAACAAGCTTAAACGAGCATACCTCAAGAAAGTTCATCAGCGATCCTTTGAGATCGGCGACCTTGTCTTAAAAGAAAATCAGAAAAATACTAATGCAACTAAAGACCTTAAAGGTAAATTTGAGCCCAACTGGCTTGGACCATATGTCATCACTTGCTAAATTTGGATCGGGAGCATATCGATTAGCTACCTTAGATGGTAAAGATCTTAAAGAACCTATGAACATTATGCATCTTAAGCGTTATTATGCATAACATTTGGTCCTTTTTCATCATTTATATATATTTTGTATTTTGCATCTTGTTTCATTTTAGTAAAATTTCAAAAAAAAATAGTAATAGTATTTCTTCTTGCAATTCATCAATCAAAATCAAAATATAAAAACATCAAAATCGTCAAAATCTTCAAAAACATATTTTATTTTCATACCTGTCAATTCTTGAAGTATTGCCGTTATATTTTCAATTATTTTGGATAAATTAGCATTTATTTGGAATCCCGCACTTTCACATTCACATGAATAAATATCTTGATTTTATTTTGTATGATTATTAATCTCTCTTATATCAAAGTCCACAGTTGAATTAAATAAAGTTTTGAGCATAGAGAACCGATCTTGTTATTTACTTGAACCAAATATATCTTTTCACATTAAAATGATTTCATTGCAAATTCAATATGATGCTACATAGTAAAAGTGGTTTCTTGAGCGAAAAGTTTCCCCTGCTATCCTATCATGCACATGGTCTAGAATCTTTGAGAATTGACAAAAGGACAAGCTCACCCCTACCCGGAATAAAAATCCCTTGCTCTACAGCTAATCCGAGCAAGTATCCCTAGCATAGGAAGAAAAAGAAAAGTCAAAGAAAATGAGAAAAAGAAAAATATCATTTTGTACCATCGCAGCAATATTTCAGCATTATCTCAAGTTCCAAGCAAAATACAAAAAAAAAAAAAGAGAAAGAGAAGAAAAGAAGAGAAAAAGAAAAGGCAAAAGCAAAATGCAATAAATCCCTTTCCCTACCCCTTGAAAAGAAAAGAAGGGTGAATGAGCTTGAATCCCTGGAATTCTCAATTATTCAAAAACTGTGAGGTAAGCCCCATAACAGGTGGTTTGTGCCCAACCCGCTTGGCCTTGGGTAATCCCTAGCATGGTGATATGTCTGTCACATTAGCGACCTTATTTTGTACTGAGACCTATGTCTGCTTATGTATTAGCTAGCTCTTGATAACCTAACTTACACGATGATACGGTATGGTTACATGCATATAAATCATGGTCAAGGAACATTCATTTGGTTAATTCAAATTACTTGTATCAAATTATCTTGCTCAAAATTGGTGAACGAACAATACAATTGCACACACATTTGTATTTGAGAGATTCTCTATCATTATGATAAATCAAGATCGACAATGAACTCACATATGCACATGAGGGTTCCTTACAAATCTACATTTGTCTTTGAGATAATTTAAAATATTTCTGCAACTCTTTTGGAATAAATTTTATTCTTATTTCAGAACATCTGTTTAGTATAAAAACAATTACATACATTGTTTTCAAAAATCCAAAATTCTTTTAAACAACCTATTACAAAATCTAGCAAATAAAGTCAAGTTTGTATATTATTATTTTACGTTTATCAAAAATCAAAAATCAATCATGCAATAAAACTAAAATATCAATTTCTTCTTTGGATTTCGCGATGATGGTATAAGTCTATACCTATAATTCTATGCCTAGCGCAAACCATTGTCCTAATTTTATTTTCCCATTCATTTAAAAAAAAAACAAACATATGGCTTACATCATTATGTTACACAATTGTGCTTTAAAACGAACGAACACTTATTCTATTTCATGTCATTATGTCAACATTCAATTTTGCAACCATGGTATAATTTCTAAGGAATTGTTCAAAATTTTATCACACTTAGGAATTTATGCCTAGCAAAATCATATTTCTTTTAGTATCTCACGCATAATATTTTTATGAAAATCTGAAAACAAATCATCCCTATCACAACACAAAGTCTTAAGACAGTCTCTTAAGCATTCTTTTACTTTTAGCAATATTTCTATACTGGGATTAGCTTGACGACCGAGCGAGCGGCGACTCCATGAAATGGTCTATAACAACGACAATGTCCTTTGAAATTATTGTTAGAAGTCCCTTTTATTTTTCATCAAATCACACCAAAACAACCAATTGTTTACATCAGATTATTTCATTTAAATTTTACAACATGACATAAAATTATAATATTTCTAAAATGACATAATCACATGAATCATCAATAATCAATTGCAAAATTCAACATTAAAGCATCATACAACATATACACAAGTCATATCATCAAAAATACCATATATATATCAACAAATTATGTACATCATATCAAAACTGGACTGGTATGCCACAATCAATAGCCTGGCATACTCAATCCTCTCAAAAAATATATAATAATAAATACAATCTCTGTGCAGTGAGCGTCTAGCCTCGAGAAGCCCTCGAGCTCTCAGCCTCATCTCCTCTCCTGCCCTGAGGTGGAGGAGGAGGCCCCATCGGAGTCCACCCTATGTCGTGGGTCCTCGACATCGATCGTGATGATGTCCTCGATGACCCCATCCTAATCGGCCCTGCAATGTCGGTTGGCAGCTATAACCTCTGGCTCTCTGGAACCATCTGGTAGTATGCTCCCTAGTAGAACGTAGTCTGAGCCATAGACCATGCCAACTCCTGCATGCTCGCTCCTCCACCCCGAGCTCTGAGCCATGTAGCCTCATCCTGCAATGTCTGCACCTAAGCCCGGAGGTGGGCAACCTCAGCTCGAAGAGCCACCATCTCGCTGCTCTCCCCTACCTCGACACCCTTGCCCTTATCGGGTGATGGTGGTCTCTCCCCCTACTGAGAAGGGAGTCCCTCCTCCCTCCTCCCTATCTGTTGTGGTCTCTGTGGAGCCCGTGCCATCCTCTGGCGTCTCTCCTACGGAGACCGTCGCTGCTCTCTCCCGCCGTGACCCCGTGCTGCCTCAATAGCAGCCTGACGTTGCCTCCCCATCCGTTGCACAATAGCGTGCATCGGACCCTATGCCCTCATCATCCAAGGAGGGTGGATGCCTACGTACCAGGCATCGTATCCGTCGGTAACCCCAGCGTCATCACCATCCATTGGCTGGATGGGGGCATCATCCGTGTCCTGACTCCAGAACCGTTGCATGTCTGGAGCCCCGCTCAGTGTGGTACTATCCCGGATAGTCCGGGAGTACTCGTAATCCTTGAGAGAAGGGATCCCCTACTGAAGACCGAACTGTCGTAGAACCCGGTCGTAGCGATGGAGCTCTACCTCTCCCCGCTCCATCCTCAGCCAGTAGACTCACCTGATGCGAGCCAGCTCCTGCCCATCCTCTGCCCACCCTAGGTGCTCTCGCCATGGCCTCCAGGTGATCTGGTCTAGGATGAGGTCATCTAGCAACCTTCGTGACATCGGCAGATCTATCCACCGCTGTGACCCCCTCTGTAGCCACTAGTAGAAAACCCGGGGCCTCTCCCGGTCAACCCCTGTCAGTGGGAGCCCTATCGGCCTCCGCACCACGATGTGCTCCCAGCACCAAACCTGTAGTAGCGATGTCAAGACCAGACATCGACCTCCCTTGTATATGACCCCATGCAGGATCCTATACAAGCGGCATAGTACAAAGCTGCCCCATGCAAACCTGTATCCGTGGTCTCTCATATCGCAGACCACATCTGAGAGGAGCCATGGTAGTCTGCACCCACTCTGGTGGCACAGCAGTAAGCCACCTACTACCCCGGCCAAAACTTGAGTCAGCCTAGATGCCCCAGGCATCTACCTCAGAGACTCGATGTTCACCCCACCCTTCTCCAGGGTGAAGCTCGGGTCTTCGGTCAATCTCATCATAGCCTGGCCCTGATTGGCCGTAGGAGTCATCAACCATCCTTGTATGGGGATCCTCATGATCCTCCATACGTCCTCTAGTGTGGGAGCCATCTCCCCTATCGGTAACCAAAAGCAGGACGACCCCGGATACCACCTCTCTGCTAGGGTTGTCAGTAGCCCCATGTCCGTCGGTACTTGTGGCATCTCTGCCACATGTTGTAAACCGACCTGTGCTAGTCGGTCATGCTCCGCCTGATCGAGCACGGCTATGTCGTCTCGTAGCCCCTCGTATTTCCATTCCTGACTCTTTAGTAATCCCCTCTGCAAAACAAACAATAAAACAATAAAATTCATTAATCAACCAATCATTAAAATCAAATTAAATACATTTTAACCAAGCTTAATTTCATCAAGTAATGATATCGTCCACCATTGGATGATATCGTCCCAAATTGGGCAAAATCATCCTTTGTAGGATGAAATCATCTCTGATTTCACAACTTGGGGATCGCCCCTAGTTCACCGATTTCGCCCTCCAACGAAATCGACGATCTAGGGACGATTCCGATGAAATCGGGACGATTTCGTCCCGACGTCGTCGACGGCCTAAAAACGGCCGCGATGCCCCAAAACAATCAAAATTTAAAACAAAAAATTACACAAATTAAATTCAAACCTAATTTACTAGGATTAGATCCTTACCCGTAGCCTACGCTGGACCTCTGTCGATCGGTGCGTTGTCTCGACCATTTTGCCTGCAGAGCTCTAAAACCAGTAAAAATGAATAGTAAAAATGAATTAGGGTTTACCCTATTTTCTTAATTTTATTTAAAAAAAAAAACAACTTTCTTTTTATTTATTTTTGCTTTTCCGTGCTTTTACCTCAAACGTCCGATTTGGGTAAAAACACGGAGGGGGCACCATAGTCAGCAGTCGTACGATTCGACCTAGAATCGTCATCTAGAAAATTGAGTACATTTTTGCTTTCTCATAAAACGGGAAGAACTCGTCTTTAACGCATTTTCTTCGAAAAATTTGCTAAAGAGGGGGCAAAATGTAGCACCCTAAAATTGGCACAGTTAAACCTTAGTAAAAAGATAAAAATTCAAATTTTAACCTCAAACTGCCCGTTAACCGCCTGTTACCCACTCCCCTTGTTTTTCATGCCATTTTTAGGATTTGTTTTGACCGTTGGACGATATCGTCACAGATTAGACGAAATCATCCCAGATCTGACGAATTCATCTGGAACAGAACGTCCAGACGATTTCATCCCAAAACCAAATTTTCATACTTAGCTTCTGTTCCAACAACCTCTCTAACCTGGGCAGAAAGCGTGTCTGCGTAGTTAGAGTCTCCCCCGTTGGAGATCTCCCAAATTGGGATGATCTCCAACCTCCTAACCTCTCCCTAATCCTATATAAACTGAGATTTTCTTAGTTTATCCCCCTGACTCTCTGCCTAAAACTCTGCTTAAACCCCCTAAACTTTCACGCACCTCAGAGCATCCTCACACCATCATTTGCATTCTGTATTTCATGTTTTCTTGCAGGAACTTTACTATTTTTCAATCGAAGCTAGCTCGGATCGTCGCAAGCGATTCCAGGAGATTTCGGACGATCCTGTCGAGGAGCACAGATGATCTCGTACGATTGGAGGTGATCCCAACTGTAGTCCAGATTGGGGGCAATCAGAGCCCAGAGTTTGCATCTCTTTATTGTTTTTTGCATTTCTCTATACATTATCTTAGTTATTATATTTATGCATCTTGGAGTTCACCTCATTTAGCATAACCGCATGATAAAGTTAAAATCAATCATTAAATCTACTGCATTTCTCTTATTTGTTATTTGAATCTATTATTTAGGCATGTTTGCTATTATTTCTATCATTCTCCTTTGCTTTTGCAGTTGCATCTTTGGTATTTTGTATCTATTCCTGTGATTGCAGGTTTCTGACGAATTCGTCAGATTGACGACGATCTCATCTGATCTCAGATGATCGTCTGAGATTTGAGATGATTCGGTGTAATTTTAGATGATTACGTATGAGTTGAGACGATTTGGACTGCTACAAAACTCAGAATCTTCATCAGACATCCGAAATCAGGTATGTTCTATCCCCTTTAGCATATTCTCTGTGTTTAGCATTTATTCATATTTTTTGTATTCATAGAATCAGCATTGGCATATAGAATAGTTTAGATTCATCTTGGCCAAACCTAGGAATTGAATGATTAAAGCACAAAATGAACACATCAAACCTACTATCAACCTAGGTGTGGAAACTGCCACTCAAAATTTTCCTGGTGAACCCACCATCCGTCAAAAATTCACCCTTATACCCCTCCCCCGAGAGGCGGGACCTTCAAAGGGCCTCTCAGTCCGAGGTATTGTCCCATCCTTCTCGCATCCCCCTTTCGGGCATGGATCCTATAGCTTGAAGGTAAGGATGTAAAAAAATTGGAGATATACATGAAGTATTGCAAGAGGTGGCACAATCTAGCTTTGATCATTATCTTACTCGATAGTAACCTGGACAAGCTATCTCTAAAGGTCTGTAATAGTGGCATCCCTCTGCTAAACCTGAATCTAGGATGTTTGTAGCTTGACATCAACCTAGTGTAGTTGAGCCTAGAGAGGAAACTCCTACTCCTCAATATTGAGCTCCTCCTCCTCCTTGGGGGCAACCTACTCCTTTGCAGCCAACTCCTCTACCACTTGCTCCTTCTGACCTGCCTAACCCCAGTCATTCGTCTGAGTCTGCACTTGGCACCCATTAGGATCATCAGCTTTAGCCTCATCCAAAGACCACCCTAGGTAGCTATCACCCTACCATAATTTTGTACCCCACCAGTCGATGTACGCCTATGTGACCCCAACATCGGCCACACCAGGATCAACTATAGGAGGGCCATCCTCCTACTATACTACTATAACTTGGGGTGGTAGAATGTTCTTCTCTATGACAATCTAGCAATAGACAATTGGCTCAAGGGAAATATCCTATTGAATACCAAACTATGAAAGCACCCTGGAGTAGTATAAGAACTCTTTGATGCCATCCTTATGGTCGATAAACCATCAGTTGTATCGAGTCCTCGCTGTGAAGCTAGTCGGATCCTCCTAGGTAGGGCACTCATGATAAGACCTCTAGATGATATTAGTAGTTCACAAACTAGTCAAGGATATCATGTAGTGGGACATCTACCCTACAAAAGGTTGACTCTTGCAATCCTTGAGTGCTCTAGGCCACATGTATTCATAATACTAGATATCATCATATAGTGTCATAATCTCCACTGGAATTCCTATTGGGTGATCAACTCTTATATGCTCCCATCCCCAGATCTAGAGGAGCATGCTACAAGTAATATTGGCTCGATCATGGCATAGAATGCAGTATAGCTCATAATAACACTGCACCAATAGTGCACTCCCCTAGGCATAGATAATAGTCTCCTCTTTGTCAATCAAATCATAAACCATCGCCAAGAGGTTCCATGCGAACCTCAATATAGAGTAGTTAGGTATGAGGATGTTGTCGATGACACTTAGCAACACAGTATGTAGCTGGGAAAAGACATCCTCCTGGTGCCAGCGGGTAGTAGAAATCCTGTCAGAATGAGTATTCTTATAGATAGAAATAACATATATCCTGAAGATCCTCATAAACACTGCATCTCAAGAATTAGTGGGAGAAGATAAAATAGGCATTCCAGCAAAAGGGATCCTGAAGATCCTGTAGACATCCTCTAGTGTAATGGTCATCTCGTCAGTAGGAATATGGAAGGTGTTGGTCCTGGAGTCCCACCTATGGGCCAGGGCAGTCAAATAGGCCTGATTCAACATGATCATGGGTAGTTCAGTGACATACTGGAGCTCATGAGCCTTAAGCCAGGCCTAGTTCATTTCATCTGTCTCATGTAAAAGGTCACAAAGTAGCTTCAAGTCTTGAGCCTAAGTAGACAAAATCTAAGAGTGCAAAATAAATCCTAAATCAAATGCACTAACAAACTAATAAATGCTTAAATCTAAAAAATGATGCAAGCTAAATGTGAGCCTAAGGCAACATGCTAACTAAATGCACTAAATTATCCAAAAAATATCAAACATTACACTTTAAAAATAAGTAAACTACTCAAATCAACCTGGACACCCATAACAGAAGCAACCACCAAGCGGTCATTGGATATAACAGTGGTTAGGTTACAATAGTAAAAAATATGACCATTGGAAATAAAACTGGCCATCGATAGCAGTAGCGACCAACCACAGACAAAAATGGCTACTCTAAGTAGTAGTGGCCAATGGGTGACACGCCAACGGTGTCTCCCTTGGGTCCAAAAATGACAAAAAAATTTACAAAAATCCTAAAACTACAAAGACCCACTAAAATTGACCCTAAATTGATCCTATCTACGGGTTCGATTCATTGCCAATTAGGCTAATGAGGTTCCTTTACCGAATTATTTAGTGAGGTTCATTTTAAATGTAGTTAATAAGAGAGGGGTTAGGAATTTGAAAGGTACCCGTGAAGCTCTGGCTCCTCCACTAGTTGAGG
The DNA here is from genome assembly GCA_028583015.1 of Wollemia nobilis. Lineage (NCBI taxonomy): Eukaryota > Viridiplantae > Streptophyta > Pinopsida > Araucariales > Araucariaceae > Wollemia > Wollemia nobilis. The sequence continues at coordinate 4,808,056 of JAQPPZ010002937.1, read as the reverse complement.
TTTCTCCCTTCTTGGCCATCATGTCTTATCAGTGGCAAATCGACATTGCTCCATGTCCCAGTCATACAAACACACCCCAGAGCTCCAAAAGGTGCAAAATGACAACTATCAACAATGATAGCCCAAAACCCTAATTTTACTTTTATTTCTCCAATTCATGACTTGGTCACTATCGATGTCAATGGCCCACACTTCCTGGCCATTGTATGTGACAATGACCATAAAGAAGCAATTGGGGGTTGCTATACCTGACAACGAATAGAAAATAAGGAGGAATTTCATAAAATTTTCACCACAGAGCATAAACTTCATCTACAAGTCCAAAATCTGAAAGGGGAAAGATTAACAATTAAATTTGAGCATGCAAAAATCATATCTTTATTTCTTGCTAACAAGGCCTTAAATATCTGAAAAGGACATTTGTATTAAAAAGAATATCCTTTTACATTCTGGCAGCATTTGGCCTTCAAAAGGCCCAACCCTGTTTCCTTTGCATGCACAACATTTAAGGTTTTCCCTAAGGAAACCCTTCATTTTCCTATTTGCTACCCTTTGCCTAAAAAAAGAAGAGTTTTTCCATTTGGATTGGAAACCCTTTGTTTCCTTTTCTTCCACATGTATTTTCGAATCTTTATTCATTTTATTTCCTAATGTATTGCCATTTTTCTTTTACATTTCCCGAACACTTTCATTTCCACTTGAATAGTCATTTTCTTTTGACTTAAAATATTAAAAATTTAATAGCAAAGTCACTTTTGTCTTTCTGTCCTTATGCAAGACGTTATGAATCTTACTTAATGAAGCCCACAATGAAAGGTTCTTTGCCCATTTTGTACTCTAATGTTGCCTCGATCGTAGAGCCTAGATCATCCATCATGTTTATTTTGTATATCCATGCGAGAGAATGGAACCTTTAATACCTCCTATTTTCCCTATCTCATGCATGCCAATGTCTAACATGACTATTGCTACATTATTAGGATTTTTATCTGCCACTCACACTATGCAGGGTCCTTACTGCGTGTTGCTCGCCTACGTTCACAACATAGACTACGTAGGACCCTTGGCGATATGTCATTTATTCTGCCACTATTGCATGGAATCTTCGACATATATCCCTGTACGCCTTGGCATATCATGAGTCTGATCAATCCCTGTATGATTTGGCATGTCACGAGTCTACCACTGGTCAAAATGCCACGTCAACGACCATTATGTGTGGCTATGACTGCCTACCGTATCACTATTAGTTAAACGCATTTGTTGATTACCTGAAACCTATTGTATCATCTTTACCATCTATGTGAAAATTGAATCCAACTTCTTTAGGGAAGTTACTGCATTGAACTATATCCAAATACCATAGCATCAAAACTTGCTTCATTCTCCCAAATCAACTTCCATAATCTGATGTAATCGTCACACTATCTTTTAAGTACACCCCTTCAACTGGAACTACGGGTCCACTTCATCTAACGGGTTGTCGCTTCATCATTCACCGCTATGGAATGGGTCTTACTACATGGAAACTATCTCAACCCTACCATATCACCACCTCTTCGATGAATATTTGATGGATTTCGATAGCTTCAGTATCCCTCTCGAAACCTGAAACTATCTTGTGTTAACTATTAATGACAACTCCACCATTGATGCGATGAATTCTCTGAATCTTAGTTCTTCTCGAGTGTGTTTCTATCTAGATGGTTTCCTATACCAATGCCCTGAAGACATCTACATTCACTCTATGATTGCCATTTTCTTCGAAACTTTTGGATCAAATTTCCTCTAGGAATATTGCCTACTACTTTTCTATGCTTTTCTGGCACACCAACACCAGTGTATACTTGACACGTTGCTATTTTTGTTTTGTTGTCACGGTGTATACTTTGGACTAACCCCTACACCACTCATTACTAGATATTTTTGCTGTCCTTGAAAGTTTACTGTCTGGTGTAAACCAACCCACTGTCTATGCTATCATGGTGGTTTACCATGCTTTCTTTGACACTATCTGACGAACCTGTTCTGTCCTCCTCATAATGCTCTGACTGTTGCACTCTCCACCAGCTACACTTTCATTGTGTCTTCCATGCAGTCCACTATGGTCACTGCTATGCTTCCTGACATAAATCCAATCCTACCCATGAACTCTCAATTATCTACTACCATCGAAACCTGCTAATGTTGTTCCCAATTCATCGTTGATAAATGTGCATAGTCTAACATCCATCAACCCATTCGACACTATTAAAAATGCATTCTAAAAAATGCTATCCTAAAAATTCTGTTTGGTCAAGAATTCCTGGCCACGTCACAACCTTCCTCCACATGGGGCCTTTTTATTTTTGTCACATGCAGTTTCTACCTTTGCGAGATCTATTTTTTTGCTATTTAAAACCTTCACATGGGCGTCGCTATAATATTCTTCTGCTATAAACCTATTGTGGCTGATCCACAACACACCCCAAAATTGGGGACCCACCTTTTTTACATGCTTTCAAAGAAGACCACAATGGCCCAGATGCTAAAAAATCAAAGGAAGAGCAAAATATAGCAAAGAAAGTGTCACGATATCGCGACATGTTGCTCCATCGCGACCAGAAATGAAAAGTTGTCGCGATATCGCGACATGTTGCTCCATCGCGACCAGAAATGAAAAGTTGTCGCGATATCGTGACATGTTGCTCCGTCGCGACCAAAAATGAAAAGTTGTCACGATATCGCGACATGTTGCTCCGTCACGACCAGAAATGAAAAGTTGTCGCGATATCGCGACATGTTGCTCCGTCGCGGCAAGAAATGAAAAGTTGTCGCGATATCGCGACATGTTGCTCCATCGCGGCCAAAAATGAAAAGTTGTCGTGATATCGCAACATGTCACAATTTCATGACCTAAAGACGAGATGAAGGGCGAAGATGAAAAGCATCGCGATTTCATGACAGAAATCAGCAAGATGGTGCAAAAGAGAAAAAGTCACGATTTCAAATAGCCAAGTGGTACGAAACAAAATGTTTTGTTCAGATTTCCGATGTCGGTATGAAAAAAAATGTCGCGATTTCGACATGGCATTTGACAAGACGAGATGAAGGGCGAAGATGAAAAGCGTCACGATTTCGTGACAGAAAGCAACGAAAGTGTACAGAATGAAAAGGTGTCACGATTTCAAAAGCAATGAGATGATGTCGAACGAAAAAGTGTCACGATTTCATGACAGACACAACACAACACAGTGAAAGAGGAAAACGTCACGATTTCACGATAGGTTGCATCCACGTCGCCCGAAGTAGAAAAATGTCGCGATATCGCGACATGTATCATTTTCGCGATGCATGAGGATGAACGAGGCTATTGATAGGAAAATGTCATGATATCGTGACATGTCTCATTTTTACGGCGCATGAAGGCAGACAAGGCTGTTGACAGGAAAATGTCGCGATATCGCGACATGTCTCATTTTCGCGATGAAAGAAGAAAAGTTAAGCTATCGACATAAAAACGTCGCGATATCGCGACATGCTATTTTTGGTCACGATTTACAGGGGGCCATTATGGAACATGCAGAGAAACGCGGAACACGTGGCGTACAGGTGTAAGGGCTGCAGAAGCGTTACAGTTCACAGAGAAGATCAAGCGTCTCAATGTCGAGCACAAAGTCAAAAGCAACGAAAAGGCGGGAAGGTGAAACGAAGCGATCTGGGAGATGAAGCGAAGCGTCACAAGGCGAAATAGAGAGCATTGCTAGAGGGTTTAAAAGCAAAATCCAAGGACAGATACAGGGGTCGAAAACTGTTTAGTGAATATTGCAGGAATGAAGGCAAGGCCTTGACACTGGGTCTTTCTTGGATATTTTCCTTCCACATGGACTGGTCGAAAACCGCTGCAAGCAGAGTTACAGAGCCAGATTCTGGGCCTGTTTGAGCTGTTTCTCTTCCACAGACTGGTTTGGAAAAACCAGACATTCTGCTATTGTAAAATGACATATTTTTAATGCAGAAGTATTCAAAAATTTGCATCTTGTGGGCAAGAAAGAAGGAGATCTTCGTGCATGCTATGGATTTAATGTTTATTCTTTCACTTTCTTTTAGATTTTGGATTTATAGATAATGTTAAATACCATCTTTGTGGGTTACATTAGTCGAATATTTGAAATCTAAACTTTATTTTGTACCCTAGGAACTAGCACTTAGTCTATGGGTATTATGCATGTCATGCGGGTCCAATAGGTTAGGTTGCATGCATGGAAACCTCACATCTTCGGTTTTGTTGAAACAGGATAGCATCAAACTCGAATGCAATTTCATTTTCAGTTTTCCTTTTTGCATTTTATTTCCCTTTTTCTGCACTTTATTTTTTAGAAGTTCTAACTTTATTTTAATTCTTAGGCATTAAAATAAAATAAAAATTAAAAAACTTCAAAATCCAAAAATAGTTCCACCATTTATGGCATTTTGTCAATTTCCACTTTGAAGGTACAGCATGGTCATATAGGGACTAAATCATATTTGCTTTATTCGGGTTCAACGAACAATCATTAAAGTTTCACAATAAAATAAACCAGCATTGCCCCTTGTTTTCAGTTACTTGCAACCACTAAGGTGTTCCAAGCATTTTAATTGAATATCTTTATTTGAGATTACTAATATACATATGTAAAATGCTAATATAGCGGAGACCTTGGAGAAGTCATTTGTTTGATTTCTTTGCAAGAGAGGATTTTGAACCCAAATCCTATCGGAGAGTGTGTTTTCACAATCGGGTGAAAATACCACTCAACAGATTGGCGCTAGAAGGAGGGCCTGAACGGTTTATTTCATTGTTCTAACGCTTTTTGATTATTCATACAGGAATAAGATGTTTGGAATAAGGTGTTTTGATTATGCATTGTTTTGGAATACAACTTTGTCATGGTTCCTTCTTTCATTCATGACTAACAAATTGGTTTTGAAATTTTTCTTTGAGTTTCATTAATGGCTACAACTACAAGAACGTGGTATGGGATACATGCTAATCCTTTGAACATTAGTGGAGATTTTCATGATTTACCCAAGAACGTAGAAAAACATTTGCCCAAATTTAAGCACAATGGTCCAACATCAGCCGAGGAACATATTCAAGCCTATGTGGATATCCTAATTAGATGGAATGTCGAACATGAGGATGTGGCATGTAGAATGTTTCCTGGAACCCTGGATGAGGTGGCATATGATTGGTACATCAATTTACCCGCTGGTTCTATTACATCTTGGACGCAATTGAAAGATGAATTTATCAATCAATTTAGGTTGTTCATTGATCCTCTCACGATATTTCAACAATTTGCTTCTTGCAAAAGAGAACCTAATGAGCCAGTGAGAAGTTTCAACTTGAGGTTTCGAAAGCTTTATGCGAGATTAATTTCTCCCTATACTATTGAGGATAGTGGTGCTCTTCAAATATATTTTTGAGCATTAGATCCATTATTTGCCATGTTCGTTAGGATGAATCCCTTGGTTACTGATCTGGCATCGGCCTACGCAGAAGCTATGACTGTAGATCAACAATTAAGGCCGCAAGGTTATGGAATGGAGCAATCAACTATGGTAGGACAACTAGGGGCTTGCAATCAAACCTCGATGGTAAATCAAGCATGGGCACAACAAAATTTGATATTAAATGTTTTTCCCTACAATCAACTTTATCCTACCATGCCGACTTATGCTCCCACTTGTGCTTATACAAGTACTTCCATCCATCCAACTATGCCTCAATTAGAGAATCATGTGGTCACTCAGGGAACTATCGCAACAAATGTTCAAGCTCATTCCATGGATATCAATCCAACTAATCCTACTACTTCTACCACTCAGCCCAAAGAGTTCGTATCGAAAGTAAAAGAGCAACAGAAAGTGGTTAAGAAGGTATGTAGGCGTGTTCCACCGCAAAAACGAGCACATCAATGTATGCATCCAAATCATCCTAGGAAGAAAATTCATAATGCTGATCTTAATGATATTTCATGTTATGCCTCTTCAAATGATACAAGAGATTTTGAGGTGACTCACGTTGAAGTGAATACCTATTCGAAATGTCTTGAAGAGCATGAAGATTTTGGTGAAGAAATTCTATGGATGGGTAACAAGAAGTTGGAACCAAATAATCACCATCCTGTTTTGGAAAATAAATATCCAGAATCATTACCCAAAAAGGAGGATTTGGATGAACAAACTTGTGTGGATATGATTTGGGCAGATGTACTTGCAAAGGATTGGAGCAGCTATATGACACAGAATTCAAAAATCGATCCCATTGTAGAAGCGCCTAAGTCATTACAAGTGGCTGAAAATAAATTTGAAATAAAATCAACAAATGAAGTTGAAGACATGATCGATTTTCACCACTTGTTCTCAAAAGACACTGAGGATGATGCTCTCGAGAGTGATGACCAAGAGGATCCACACCTTCCAAATTGTGATAAAGTTGAATCATGGGTTACAAATTTGGATTATGATAGATTTACCAATTTGAATTCAAGAAATAACCCACTTTTGGAAATAACGGGACCATCTAAGGAAGGTGAAGATGAGTTGGATGAGAGACAAGTTGATGAATCAGACGATGAAGAAGAAATACTTGAACGTCACAACTTGAACTTGGAAGATGATTACTATGATTCGTGGAAGAAATGGGAAGAATATTATCAATCTGAATCTTCTAACAAACTTGTTGTGTCAATTAATATGCAGGATAACTCAATTGCTTCCTCACATGAGGATACTGTAAATCCTGTACAATTTGAGAAAGTTTCGGAAGAGGAATCAGAATCTCATCAAATTTTGGAGCATGATGAGGATTCTACGACCCAAAACCATGAAAGAGAGTCGCTTGCATTAGATCCCTTTGAAGGAAAAGAAATTGAAAACATTGATCCACGTAACTGCGCTACAATGATTACGCTATTTCAAAATGAGAAAATTACAAAACCTAAATCATTTGGGTTTGATATCATTGATGATCCGATTGAAAATCTCACGTTACCCAAAACAACCCAAGTGATTGATCACGAAAATGTGTTAGTTAACCCACCCCTAGATAGACAAGATTTATGGTTTGAAAGGGATGGACGTATTTTCGATTGGGTACCTAAGTTTGGTGCTTTTGATAAACAAGTCGTGGAGAAAGAGCAAGTGCTACAGGATGATGAATGTCATGAGAGAAAAGAGGAATTTTCAAAGCCTTTTCAAGTAAGGTCAAACGAAAGCGTGCCAAAGGTAAAATCTCACCGTTTCGGTTTCACCATGCAAAATTCGAATGAAGGTTTGCCTAATGGGTGGTTTGATCCAAATATTATTAATGTTATGGCTTTATTGAATGAAAATGAAAGCTTATTTCTACAGCATGAATCAAAGTGCGGAGTGAACATCTTAAAGAATAGACATAAAATAATTGAGCATCAATCATTGTCTAATCAGTTTGAAAACTTGAAGCTCCACCATAAGATTATTAATGAAATTAAATCAAATTGGTATGGTGAGAGGGGCAAGTGGAGGTTTGTTTCTTTGTTTGGTTTGATCTTGTTTTTGATGGTTTCTTGCAAAACTTGGTATGTGTATCATGTCATATATCTTCTAAAGAATTCTAATCAGGTTTGGGATCCGGGAAAGTGATAATCCAAGCTTTGCATCATCTTGTATTATATTGTGCATTTGTATATAGATTTTGGTTTTTGGTTTTGGGTTTGTGTTTTCAAGTTTCGTTTTGGGATTGCTATTTGGATTTGGATTTAGAGTTGTGTGTGGATCCTTTGGACATGTTTGGTTTGTTTATAAAAAAAAAAATGATGAAAAAAAATTGTTTTGAGATGTTAACTTATGTCTTAGACTTGGAGTATATGAAACATTGGAATTGTATTGTAGAAAGCTCCACGAATATTGCAAACACATTAAAGAATATCGTTTGGAACTTGTGATGCATGAAGTTGTCAGTTTTTCACATTATGGTAAAATAGGTGATATATACTGCATCCGCATTTCAAAAGAAGCAATGCATTCATATCTCATGTTACATTCCACACTGCATATATATATATATATATTTCATCTCAGTTGCATCTTCATGTCATGTACAATCATTGAGAAGGTGTCGAATCCTCTTAGGGTTATTCTATAACATGAAACACATAAAAAGATCCTAAGGTTGGGAAATGATGCCCGAACTATCTTGAACCAAGCACGTTCTATGCATATTAAAGAGAATCTTGAGCAAAATGGTCAAAACCATACTTGGAAGAAAAGGTGAGGCGAAAAGAATATTTCATGTCTGTCCTATCATGCAACATAATCCTTAAAATAGTGGTTTTTACCACTCCCATAATGCTTAAAGCCTAAAATCAGAGTAGTAAGGATAGGATTAAATCCTCATCTCACTTAGGTTGAGGATCCAATTCCCCAAAGCTTCGATTTGACCTTCATGGAGTAGTAAGGATAGGGCATAATTCTCATCTCACCTAGGTTGAGAATCTGATTCCCCAAAGCTTCCATTTTTCCCATTTCATCATAAAACTTGGATGGAGGGATCATACTACATGTCCTCTCGCAAAGGATGGGTAGTCATCCCAAAGGTCCAAGAAAAAAAAAAGACTAATATTTCCCATTTTGTCATTTTATCATCTTGGATTGGAAGGATCATACTACATGTCCTCTACAAAGGATGGGTAGTCATCCCCAAGGTCCAAGAAATAAAAATAAAATTAATATTTCCCATTTTCATCTTAATCTTGGATTGGAGGGATCGTACTACATGTCCCTAGCAAGGATGGGTAGTCATCCCAAAGGTCCAAGAAATAAAAAAAAAAGAATGAATGAAGCCAAGTCATGGATTATGGGGTTAAGTATGCTCATGCGTGGCAACATGTCTTGTCTAAAAGCAAGACCACTGATTGCTCATATGGATAGACTAGCCTAGCCATTTCATCCATAACAGGTTAAATCATTTTGTTCAAGATGAGGTAATGAACTCCAAATCCGAATAGTAAGGATAGGGTTAAATTCCCATCTCGCTTAGGTTGGGAATCCTATTCCCCAAAGTTCTGATTTCACTTACACTTGCACATGGGTTCAAGATGGTAGTGACACATAACCAACTTTGGGATCTAGTGAATTAATTCAGTATAAATATATTTGGTCTTAAGAGGGTTTGGCAGTTTTGATATGTTTGTTCATGATATTAGAAGGTTTGAGCCTTTGCAATGCAAGTTGTTATATCTTTAGCATCTTCATCATGCATCAAATCCTGCACAAATCATTCATAGCCTTGCATACAAATCATAAGTGAAACTGACAATGGAATGTTGATCAAGTTCAAGCGATAGGGAATGAAAACACATTGCACACACCGAGCTGATACTTAATGATTCTGATGTTTCATGTATTTCTGATCTATCGGTATTTGTTTATATTTTATGTGCTGACGCTTGTATCTAAGCTTGTATATTTTAGGTTGGGTTCTCACCAAAATGCTCAGGAGCATTTGACAACAGAGTCACCATTTGTTGTGGCTGATCCACAACACACCCCAAAATTGGGGACCCACCTTTTTTACATGCTTTCAAAGAAGACCATAGTGGCCCAGATGCTAAAAAATCAAAGGAAGAGCAAAATACAGTAAATAAAGTGTCGCGATATCACGACATGTTGCTCCGTCATGACAAAAAAATGTATCATGTTGAGAAATGAAAAGTTGTCACGATATCGCGACATGTTGCTCCATCGCGGCTAGAAATGAAAAGTTGTCACGATATCGCGACATGTTGCTCCGTCGCGACCAGAAATGAAAAGTTGTCGCGATATCGCGACATGTTGCTCCGTCACGGCTAGAAATGAAAAGTTGTCACGATATCGCGACATGTTGCTCCGTCACGAAAAGAAATGAAAAGTTGTCGCGATATCGCGACATGTTGCTCCGTCACGGCTAGAAATGAAAAGTTGTCATGATATCACGACATGTCGCCATTTCATGACCTGAAGACGAGATGAAGGGTGAAGATGAAAAGCATCGTGATTTCACGACAGAAAGCAGCAAGATGGTGCAAAAGAGAAAAACATCATGATTTTGCGACAGAAAATAGCAAGTGGTATGGAACGAAAAATTGTCAGATTTCGTGACAAAAAGCAGCAAGATGGTGCAAAAGAGAAAAGCGTCACGATTTCGCGACAGAAAATAGCCAAGTGGTACGAAACAAAAAATTGTCGCGATTTCGTGACATGTCGCCATTTTGCGACTTGAAGACGAGATGAAGGGCGAAGATGAAAAGCGTCACGATTTCACGATAGAAAGCAGCGAAAGTGTACGGAATGAAAAGGTGTCACGATTTCGTGACAGAAAGCAGTGAGATGATGCCGAACGAAAAAGTGTCATGATTTCGCGACAGATACAGAAAAACACAGCGAAAGAGAAAAACGTCACGATTTCGTGACAGGTTGCATCCACGCGGCCCGAAGTAGAAAAATGTCATGATATCGCGACATGTATCATTTTCGTGATGCATGAGGATGAACGAGGCTATTGACAGGAAAATGTCACGATATCGCGACATGTCTCATTTTCGCGGCGCATGAAGGCAGACAAGGCTATTGACAGGAAAATGTCGCGATATCGCGACATGTCTCATTTTCACGATGAAAGAAGAAAAGTTAAGCTGCCGACATAAAAATGTCATGATATCGCGACATGCTATTTTTGGTCATGATTTACAGGGGGTCGTTATGGAACATGCAGAGAAACACGGAACACGTGGCGTACAGGTGTAAGGGCTATAGAAGCATTACAGTTCATAGAGAAGATCAAGCGTCTCAATGTCGAGCACAAAGTCAAAAGCAACGAAAAGGTGGGAAGGTGAAACGAAGCGATCTGGGAGATGAAGCGAAGCATCACAGGGTAAAATAGAGAGCATTGCCAGAGGGTTTAAAAGCAAAAGCCGAGGACAGATACAGGGGTCAAAAACTATTCAGTGAATATTGCAGGAATGAAGGCAAGGCCTTGACACTGGGTCTTTCCTAGATATTTTCCTTCCACATGGACTGGTCGAAAACCGCTGCAAGCAGAGTTACAGAGCCAGATTCTGGGCCTGTTTGAGCTGTTTCTCTTCCACAGACTGGTTTGGAAAAACCAGACATTCTGCTATTGTAAAATGACATATTTTTAATGCAGAAGTATTCAAAAATTTGCATCTTGTGGGCAAGAAAGAAGGAGATCTTCTGTGCATGCTATGGATTTAATGTTTATTCTTTCACTTTCTTTTAGATTTTGGATTTATAGATAATGTTAAATACCATCTTTGTGGGTTACATTAGTCGAATATTTGAAATCTAAACTTTATTTTGTACCCTAGGAACTAGCACTTAGTCTATGGGGATTATGCATGTCATGCAGGTCCAATAGGTTAGGTTGCATGCATGGAAACCTCACATCTTCGGTTTTGTTGAAACAGGATAGCATCAAACTGAATGCAATTTCATTTTCAGTTTTCCTTTTGCATTTTATTTCTTTTTTTTGCACTTTATTTTTTAGAAGTTCTAACTTTATTTTAATTCTCAGGCATTAAAATAAAATAAAAATTAAAAAACTTCAAAATCCAAAAATAGTTCCACCATTTATGGCATTTTGTCAATTTCCACTTTGAAGGTACAACATGGTCATATAGGGACTAAATCATATTTGCTTTATTCGGGTTCAACGAACAATCATTAAAGTTTCACAGTAAAATAAACCAACATTGCCCCTTGTTTTCAGTTACTTGCAACCACTAAGGTGTTCCAAGCATTTTAATTGAATATCTTTATTTGAGATTACTAATATACAGATGTAAAATGCTAATATAGCGGAGACCTTGGAGAAGTCATTTGTTTGATTTCTTTGCAAGAGAGGATTTTGAACCCAAATCCTATCGGAGAGTGTGTTTTCACAATCGGGTGAAAATACCACTCAACAAAACCTAAGAATTATGTTTTGTAGTCATGCTTCTTTCAAAAGTTACAGAGTCGTTTCCATATGTCGTACACCATTGCTTTGATATTTTATCGCCATGTCTATTTCAGACCCTTATGTGAAAGAAGTCATCATTTGTAGCTGATATTATCTGAAATAACCATACTCCCTGTTAGCAAGTAATCCATTGATTACATCGCATACTATTCAACATATTATCTAGCAGGGTTTAAGGTCCTTTGCTCTATATTCGAAACGTCTCCATACTCCCTACACCGTTCAGACCTCTAGTTTACCTACGTTGTAAGATTCCAAAAGACACCCTCTATCTATGGTGCTTGTAATGCCCAATGTCTTTATCAACATCCAAATGCTCAACCTATAACTACTTTATCAAATGCCACATTATCGTAGGGTCCCTACAAACGTGTTAGTCTAAATATTTCTACTAAATGCTATGTTGATCATCCTCGCATCCACGTCGAACATCTCCACCTCGTCGCATATTTTTTTGCCACATTCCTGATTGACCTCACCCAATTGGTAGAATACATTGAAATCAACCCACCGCTCACACTTTTTGTCCTAGTTTTCATGTATGCATGTCTACAAAAGTACGACACCAACTCATTATCGAAAGGTTCATGCCAGGCCAAACGTTCACTAGTCATCGACCGCGATCTCTCCCACATTGTCTTACCTTAATCTATCATTGGTCATCATCCAAGGGCTCCCCAAATCATCGATGTTCATTATGTCATTGCCATATGAGACTCTTCTGATAATCAATCAAGAAACAACATTACATTTAGGCCTATTCATATATAAAAAGAATCAATGCTCAGGAAAATACAATGGCCTCTATCATAATGAAGTATTCAAAATAAAACAAAAACCCCAATTAACCCCAATTATAAACTAAAAATAAAGTAATGAGATTTTATAATTTTCATTTTATTTCTTTTTATCATATGCATATAAATGTATATATTCATATCTTTTATTTTCATTTTATTTTTATATTACTTTTATTTTGTTTAATATATTATTATATATAAATAATATATGTAATAATATATATTTTTGTTTATTTATTTATTATTATTTTTAACTTTATATATATGTTTATACATAACAATGTATTATATATAAACATACATATTTTATTTGTTTTAATTAAAACTTCTTTTATTTTTAGTGGCTTTTATAAATTGAATCAATGGATTTCCAAGCTTCACATTTTTGAATATTTCATCGAACAAGGAGGCCTAAAACCTAAAACCCTAAATTTTTACAAAAGCCAAGAAACAACACCCAAAAGAAATCTTAAAACCAAATCATAAACACTCTAAGACCAACACTCCAGAAGAATACCACAAGATACTAAAGACCCTGTACAAAGAGGAACCTTAGGATTGCAATGCAAATATCAAAGGTGGGATATATCGAAATTATCGATCCCAGGATACCAAATGGTTAAAACTCAAAATTTAAAGTGGGTCCCCAAGTTTTGGGGCTAGTTTTGGAGCATCAACAAGAAATGGTGACTCTACTGGGAAATCCTCGTGAGCATTTCAGTAAGAACCCAATCTAAAAATAAAACCTCAAATATTAGAATTATAAGCATCAACAAGTATCCAAATAATGAAAATAGACAAAAAAGGCATGAACCATCAGAATCATTCAGCATTAGATCAATGTGTGCAAAGTGATTCATTCCTTATCTTCTGAAACCATTCAATATTTCATCATCAGTTTCACATGGATGTTTATGTCTTCATGATTTATGCATATGATATGATATGGGTTGAAAGGATGTATTGACAAGATGCTATAATATGAATGTCCTATTTTGTAGAGACTCAAACATTCTAGTAACATAAAAAAACACACTAAAACTGTTTAACCCTCTCAGGACCAATTGTGTATGTGGTGAATTCATTTACTAGATCAAGAACTCAGTTATGAACTGCTACAATCCAAAACCAGTGTGTGTGCAAGTGGACTCAGAGCTTTAGGGAATCATATTATCAACCCAAGTATGATGATAATTGGACCCTATCCTTACTAATATGATTTTGAGTTTATTACCTCATTTTGACCAAAATGGTTAAACCTGTTATGGATGAAACCGTAAGGCTAGCCTGTCCGTTTAAGTGGTCAAAGCTCTCTCTCTTAAAAGAGACATGCGACCACGCATGAGCATACTCCACTGCTAGTCAAGCATCTATAGCCCCTATGGAGGTTAGCCCCATAGTCCATGATTTTGTTTTTGATTTCTTGAATGTTCAAGATGACTACCCATCCTTTTGAGGGGACATGTAGTACGATCCTTACAACCCAATAGTCACTGGTGTGTGATGCAAGAAAACTCAGAGCTTTGGGGAATCAGGTTCTCAACCTGAGTATGATGAGATATTGACCTTATCCTTACTACTCTAATTTTTTAGTTTCAAGTATTGTGATAGTGGTGAAAACCACTATTTTATGGACTATGTTGCATGATAGGATCTATAAGGATTACTCTTTTTGCCTCACATTTTATTCCAAGGATGGTTTTGGCAATTTTACCCAAGATGTTTTTAATATGTGCAAATTGTGTTTGGTTCAAGATAGCTTCGGCCTCAGTTCCCAATCTCAAGATCTTCTTAGTGTATATTATGCAATGATCCTAAGAGAATTTGATATTTTTTGGTGATTGTATTTGAAATGTAGATGCAATGTGAAATGTACCATGAAATACAAATGAATGTGAGGGAGTATACAAAATACTTTTTCCTAATTTGTAAAACTGACAACTTCACACATCCCAAGTTTCAAATGATATTATTTAATGCAATTATGATGCTCGTGGAGCCTTCTACAATACAATTTTGATGCTTTATATTCTCCTTATCTTAGTTAACATTCATGAGAACATGAGCTGACATCTCACTCTAAAATACTAGAAAACAACCAAAAAATGGAAGCGAATGAATACAAAACACACCAATCAAACTTGCAAACATCAAAAAAAAATCCAAACCCAAAATCGAACATGAAAACCAAAATCAATATACAAATATACTATATGGTACAAAATGATGCAATGTTTGAACTATCACTTCCCTGGATCCCAAACATAATTAGAGCATTTTAAAAGATAAATAACATGATACGCATGCCCAATGTTGTAGGAATCCAACAAAAACTAGATTAAGCCAAACAATGCAACAAACTTCAAATTGCCTCACTCACCCCACCAATTTAGCATAGTTCCATTAACAATCTCATAGGTGAGATTCAAATCATTAAATTGATTAGATAACATTTTATTTTCAATTGATTCTTGTCTATTCTTTAAAACTTCAATTTCACAACTCAATTCCAAATTTAGAACTAGGATTTATTTTTCGAATATGAAATATTACAAACAAGAGCCTATTTCTAAAAATTTCAAAGTCAATTCATTATTCATGTTTTTAGGCCATTAAAATTTATACAAAACTTTGCAAGCATCTAGGATATTTACTAAATGGGAATCATTATAAGTTTTTATCCTATATTCAATAATTAATTGTCAATGAATTTGATTCAACAATTCTAGTGCATCAACTTCTTTTTCAATCATCAAAGCATTCTTATTAAAGGTGTGCATAGAAATTAATCCTTGTTATTCATTTACCTTCAATGGTATTTCATCATAAACATCATTCAAATTCAATAAATGGTCATACACATTATCACCTGAAGCTTGGATGCTTTGACACAAAAGGTTAGATTTTACCTTTTGCACATTTTCATTTACTGAAGCTTGGTGAGGATTTGCAATTTCTTCTTTTACCTCATGGTCTTTACCTTCATTGATTACCTATTCATAAAACATACCAAAATTGGATACCCAATTGAAAACATGTCAATCCTTTTCAACCCCTCAAATATTGTTGGTCAATGTGTGTATCAAGTAACCCATCTTGATGATCAATCATTTGAGTTTTTTCCAATAAATCAACCTCTTTGTCAGTTGATTCCAAATCTTTGTTCACTATACATGGTATCTCTTCATTTGAATCTTCAAAAAAATCATGCGAACTAGTATCCAAATTTTCAATATCCTGAAATGAAAGAGCAGATTTTACCTCTTCCTCATCCAAATTAGATGAGCCATAAGAAACTTCTACCATTTCTTACCTTTCTATTTCAACCAAATTTTCAATGGATTTATGTTTAGCATGATCGAATTTTGTAACCTTATAAAATATTGCGAATGTGAGATTTTCATATGAATTAGAAGTTTCAACATCATGCATATTAAGTGGATTAGAAGTTTCATCAATAGGAGTGTGAGAAAATAACACATCTTCATATCTCCCCCAACCATTGTAAAAATTGTCATCCAAATTCTTGGGATGAAACTCTATGGTATCCGTAACATGATCTTTTGATTCATCAATCAATTTTTTTTCTTCTTGGTCCTTGATATTAATTGACATAAAAGTTTCATTAGAATATTTGTAATGAGTGTGTTCTTCCCACTTCTTCTAAGAATTATAGTAATCATCTTCCAAAATCAAGTGGTGACGTTCAACTACTTCTTCAACATATTCCAATTCATCAATGTGTTTCTCATTAAATTCACTTTCACCTTCCTTAGATGGTTCAATGATTTCAAAAAGTGAGCTACTTTTTGTATCCAAGTTTGTAAGATCAATATATGCATTTGTAACCCATGATTCGATTCATCACAATTTGAAAAGTGAATAATTTCTTGATCATCAGTTTCAAGGATTTCATTCAAAGTATCTTCCAAGAACAAGTTGTGAAATTATATTATATTTTCAAATTCATTTGTTGATTCTCTTCCAATTTCACTTTCAACCACTTCATTCAATTCTGTGGTAGATTTTATCCTATCACATATTCCAACACTAATTAGATTTATGACACCATTATCTATATACATTTGCACTTCTAGAAATGAAACCCTCTCTACACAATCCTCATTGGTGGATGTTGGCTTGGCAAATTACACCTCCTCTTGGGAAATATCTAAGGTGGTTGTAATATTTAGACATTCACATTCATCCCCTTGATCATTCACCTTAGGCATCATTGGAGTGGAGGGTGCTATATTCAATGGTTGGTGTAGGTTGGCTTCACTAACTCCAGAAGAATAATCTTTCATGGGAACATGTTGTGCCTCCACTTGCCCTTATTCTACCATTATTGCAACCTCATATATTCTAGGAAAATATGAGTCATCAAGGTTTTCCTCAATAAGTGTAGCAAGTGCGGGGGGTATGGCTCCCATGTATACTTTAATAGCTTCCTCTTCTTGTATGTCAAAACTTTCCCACATTTGAGAGTGCAATTCATAGAATCTCCCATTGAATTGACTCATGGATTCATTAGGCTCTTTACGAATAGAGGTAAATTGATTTTGCAACATATCTAAGTCAACTTGATTACCAAAATGATAAATATAGGCTGCTTCTAGTTGGATCCAAGAAGTCCTAACCTCCATGGGTAACTTACCATACCATAAGAATGATCTGACATCCAAAATGTATGAGAAAAACCTACAAGCAACATCCTCATAGAAAATTTGGGATTGAAATAATGTGCTCTTGTACTCATGCAATTTTTGTAGGTAAGTCAATTTATGTAGGTATCTTGATGTCACTTCTTGATTAAACAGTCGTAGAAACTCCAATAACATTTCAGGAATTTGATGGGGTGTTCCAAACATGGGAAAACACTCATAATACCTTCCTAACGTAGATACCATTTCTTCTCTTAAAGATATGATTTGCTCCTCTAATGTCACCATTAGTGAAACTCAAAAGGTAACTTTAGAATCCAATCCGTTAGTCAAATAAAAATATCTTGCAAATAAGCATAAAATGACTAACAATTTTCAAATGGATAAATCATAAAGATCATCAAGTTAGCATCATCCCAAAATATATGCATCAATTAAACCATGACATGAAATAACATTCTCAAATTTTCCAAAAGGTTAGTATTAACACATCATCAAATAGAGAATGTTAGAATCAATGAAAGTAATAAAAAAACTCATTAGTCAAGACCAATGTCTTTAAATAAATATTTCAAGTAACATGAACAATTTAGCATCTAAATGGCCATAAAATAAATCAATTCAAATCCTCCTAGCTCACAAAGTGTGAGTGTTAGAGGAAACAAAAGATGCTAATCAAATGAACTTGAAATATTTAACAATTCAAAAATTTTAAAACCAAATCACATTATTCCTGTATGAACAATCAAAAAACATTAGATCAATGAAAACCAATGCATGAATTGCTTAGCATAAATAAAATAAAGTAAATTCATGCCCTCCTTGTAGTGCCAAAATGTTGAGTGGTAATTTTACCCAATTGTGAAATTACACTCTCCCTTAAGGTTTTGATCTCAAAGCCCTCTCTTGCAAAGAGGTTAAACAAACTTCTCCAAGGTCTCCACTATATTAGCATTTACATATGTATATTAGTAATCTCAATAAAAATATATCAATTCAATGCTAGGAACACCTTAGTGATTGCAAGTAACTGTAAACAAAGGGCATGTGTTGGTTTATTTTACCATGCTACTTTAATGATTGTTCATAAAAACAAAATGAAACAAATATAAGTTGGCCCTCATATGACCATGATGTAGTGCCTTAATTCCTTTTATCTTGAGGATTTTAAGGTAGATTTTATCTTCCCTTATTAAGTGGATTTTAATCAAGTTTCATCTTGCATTAAATCCTACTTTTAAACATGTAAATGAAGATTAAATCTATCTATGAATGTAAATCCAAAATGATGAATAGGCTCCTTGCATATAGCTTCTTATCATGAAGATAAAGATAGCTTTTGATGTGATTTATAAACTATCCCTCTTTAGTGAAATTAATTTTCACAAAGAGATGATAATTTATTGCCTTGAAGTAAGGACTTTAGATGTCATTTAATTATCCCTCTTTTATGAAATAATTTTCATAAAGAAGAGTAATTTAATGCTTTAAAACATCATTTTAATATAACATATAAAACTTGCCCCCTTCAATGAAATCAGAATTTTCATGAAGAAAAGGTGCATTTATTGCTCCAAAAATGGGAATTTATGAAATGCCATAAAACATAACCCCTTAAATGAAATTGAATTTTTCATGAAGGAAATATCATCATAGGCTTATGAATGAAAATGCAGAAATTTAAAATTCGATTTGCCTCTAAAACTGAAAAAAATGAATTTCCAAAATTATAAAACCCTTAAAAAACAACAGTTTTCAAAAATTAATATAAAATCGAAATGACATCGGAATGAGCCCAAATCTATTGTGTATTAACGATTGATGATCATTCTAGGAAGCCATGCAATTATTTTTAGATTTTGATTTTTTTTTTAATGTCCTAAAATTAAAAAAAATCTGCACTTTAAAAGTTGAAAACTAAAAAATAAAAATCTGCATCAAATCAAATGAAACCTGTACTGCAAAATCGAATATGTGAAAATTTCATACATGCAACCTAGCTTATTGACCTACAAGTTTGCACAACCGAAATAAACTAAGTGCTAGCTCCTAGGGTTCAAAAATAAATTTTCAGACTCAGACATTCACATGAAGTAACCAAAAAAAATTGCATAAACTTCATCTACAAGTCCAAAATTTGAAAGGGGAAAGATAAACAATTAAATTTGAGCATGCAGAAATCATCTCATTCTTTCTTACTAACAAGGCCTTAAATTTTTAAAAAGGGCATTTGCATTAGAAAAAAATATCCTGTTACATTATGGCAGCATTTGGCCTTTGAAAGTTCCAACCTCGTTTCCTTTGCATGCACAACATTTAAGGTTTTCCCCAAGGAAACCCTTCATTTTCCTATTCGCTGCCCTTTTTCCATTTGGGTTGGAAACCCTTTGTTTCCTTTTATTCCATAAATATTTTCGAATCTTTATTCATTTAATTTCCTAATGTGTTGCCATTTTTCTTTTACGTTTCCCAAATGCTTTCATTTCCACTTGAATAGTTGTTTCCTTTTGATTTAAAATATTAAAACTTCGATAGCATAGTCACTTTTTTCCTTCTGTCCTTACGCAAGATGTTATGAATCTTACTTAATGAAGCCCACAACAAAAGGTCCTTTGCCCATTTTGTACTCTAATGCCACCTTGATCGTAGAGCCTAGATCGTCCATCACGTTTATTTTGTAAATCCATATGAGAGAATGGAACCTTTAATACCTCCTCTTTTCCCTATCTCATGCATGCCAACGTCTGACATGAATATTGCTACATTATGAGGATTTTTATCTGCCACTCACACTGTGGAGGGTCCTTACTACGTGCTGCTCAGAGCACATTCACAACATAGACTACGTAGGGCCCTTGGCGATATGTCATTTATTCTACCACTGTTACATGGAATATTCCACATATCTCCATGTACGCCTTGGCGTGTCACGAGTCTGATCGGTCCTTGTATGCTTTATCGTGTCACGAGTCTGCCACTGGTCAAAATGCCATGTCAACAGCCATTACATGTGGCTATGACTGCCTGCCACATCACTATTAGTTAAACGTGTTTGCCACATCACAATCATATTTACCGTCTACGTGAACACCGCGTCCAACTTCCTGAGGGATGTTACTGCATTGCGCTATATCCTAATGATATAGTATTGAAACCTGCTTCATTCTCTCGAATTAACTCCCATAATCTGCTGTAATCGCCACACAGTCCATTAAGTACACCCCTTCAGCCAGAACCATGGGTCCACTTCATTTTATGGGTTGTCGCTTCGTCATTCATTATTGTGGAATGGGTCTTACTACATGGTAGCTCTCTCGGCCTTACCATATCACCACATCTCGATGAAGATTCGGCAGATTCTGACAACTTCGGTGTCCCTCTCAATTCCTGAAACTATCCTATGTTAACTATTAACGACAACTCCACCATTGATGCAACCGTGGCTTCTCTGAATCCTGGTTCTTCTCAAGCTCATTTCTATCCAGATGGTTGCCTATACCAATGCCCTGATGACATCTACATTCACTCCAGGATTGTCATTTTCTCTGAAAATTTTGGATCAAACTTTCCTCTGGGAATATCACCTACTGCTTTTCTACGCTTCGTCGACCTGCCAACACCCATGTATACTTGACGCGTTGCTATTTTTTTTTGTCGTCGCAGTGTATGCTTCAGACTAACCCCTGCGTCGCTCGTTACTAGCTATTTTTACTATCCTCGAACACGTACTGTCTGGTGTAAACCAACCCACTGCCTGCGCTATCATGGTGGTTTACCATGTTTTCTTTGACACTGTATGACAAACTTATTATGTCCTCCTCATAACGCTCTAACCGCTGCACTCTCCACTGGCTACACTTCCGCTATGTCTTCCATGTAGTCCACCGTGGTCGCTGTTGTGCTTCCCAACATAAATCCAATCCTGCCTATGAAATCTTGATTATCTACTGCCATCGAAACCTGTTAATGCTATTCCAGAGTCGTCATCAATAAATGTGTATAGTGTAACATCCATAGACCCATTCGGCGTTGTTAATTCTAGAAAATGCTATCCTTCTAATGTCGTTTGGTCAAGAATTCTTGGCCACGTCACAACCTTCCTCTGCATGGGGTCTTTTTATTTTTTCACATGCAGTTTCTACCTTCGCGGGATCTATTTTTCTGCTATTTGAAACCTTCACATGGGCGCCACTGCAATCTTCTATCCTCTTGACTATAAACCTGAGACTTACATTCTGTAGTCATGCTTCTTTCAAAAGTTACAGAGCCACTTCCATATGTCGCACACCATTTCTTTGATATTTTACCATCGTGTCTATTTTGGACCCTTTCATGGAAGAAATCATCATTTGCAGTGGATATTATCCGAAACAGCCGTGCTCCCTGTCAGCAAGCAATTGCATACTATTCGGCACACTATCCTATGGGGTCCATTTCATTTTATTTCTTTTTATCATATGCATATAAATGTATATATGCATTTCTTTTATTTTCATTTTTAATTTATATATATATATATATATATATATTTAATATATTATTATATATAAATAATATATATAATAATATATATTTTTGTTTATTTATTTATTTTATTTTTTTAAATTTTATATATGTTTATACATAACAATGTATTATATATAAACATACAAATTTAATATGTTTAAATTAAAACTTCTTTTCTTTTTAGTGGCTTTTATAAATTGAATCAATGGATTTTCATGCTTCACATTTTTTAATCTTTCAACGAACAAGGAGGCCTAAAACCTGAAACCCTAACTTTTTACAAAAGCCAAGAAATAACACCCAAAAGAAATATTAAAACCAAAACATAAACACTCTAAGACAAACACTCCAGAGGAAGACCATAGGATACCAAAGACCCTGTACAAAGAGGAACCTTGGGATTGCAATGCAAATATCAAAGGTGGGATATATTGAAATTATCATTCCCAAGACACCAAAGTGGTCAAAACACAAAATTTAAAGTGGGTCCCCAAGTTTTGGGGCTAGTTGTGGAGCAGCCACAACACTATTATCCATCTTAGTTTCCTAGATAAGAATAATATGGTCTCACCTCTTTCTTGATATACGCTAAAACTCACTACTTGGAGGGCTCATTTAAGCCTCTACTATTCCAAGATAAAAGCTTGATTTACATGATTTGGAGTATTTTACCCACTCGAAGAGTGAGGGGAGCAACAAGATAAGTCAAGCTTTAATTTTTTACCTTTAATGTCTTTTCTTTCTCAAAATTCAATTGCATTTTGAGCATATCAACAATTTTTAACTCTACCTCATGAATCTTCAATGCTTTGTAGGATAGTTTGCCTACCTTATGGTTGAATCTAACATCAACTTGATCTTTATGAAGACTTCTAGTGTTAGGTCTAGATTTAGCTGTTCTCAAAGAACCTTCACTAATACCCGATGACCTCTTCACTTCAATATATATTGAGGGAATCTTGCATTGGGATATCTTACTCTCTAAGCTTCAGATAAGATCCAATATATTCCAAGACTGGCTCTTGAGAGTTCAAAAACTATAATTTTGGAAAAACTTCGAATGAAAACTATTATTAGTAACCAAGTCATCAGGACACACCTAGTCAATACCTCTATAAGAATGAGGATTAGCTAGATATAATGGTTGGACCACCACCTTTATAGGGTCATAGACATCCACTAAAGAAATATATTCCATAATTCTTTCCCCCACCACTAACTGGTCTAGAAATCAATATTCTGGATGGGCCGCCACTACAAGGATAGACTACTCTTGAACTTTGTTAGCTTGCTTTTTAACCTAGTTCTTTCTTTGGGCTCCATCACCAGGAGCTTTATGAGGGCATGATCTAGAAGAATGACCTATTTTCTTATAGGAAGAGCATTTAATCAGACTATTTTCATAAAATATCCTATCTAGATATAAGCTCAATATATCCTAGCAAATCAACCTCTAGATCTACCATCACACACATCTTGGATTTGGATTTACTTACCAAATTGATACCAATAAGGTCTCTAATTACCTTGGAAATGCCCCTCAAAATATTTTTGTGCCACAAATGGAATGGTAAATTAGGGAGTCTCACCCATAAGAGGACCATGTTCAATTTTTGACTAGGATTAAATTCAAGGTCCCATTTGCATAAAATCACTCCCCTCTTACCAAATAACCAAGGGCCTCCTTCCAAGATACTCTTTGAGTCCTCTTTGTAGTTAATTTTGATGAGGATAAAAGCATTTGAAACTACAACAATATACAACAAGCCTAGAGGATTTCATTTGAAAAGAGCCCATCTCTAAATGGAGTCAAGATTTGGTCTACTTGGAATTTCCTAATTAGGTTCTATGATCCTTCCTCCATTGTAACATATGAAAGCTCATCCAAAATAACCAGTTTATTATAAATAGGAGAAAGGTCAAAAAGAAAATTTGAACCATGTGCATTCAAACTTCTAGTGGCAACCGCAACAAAGTAAAACTCACTTGGGTCAAAAGGATGACCAAGCCTTGGGGACTCACTCATGGGTTCAACAAGGGGTACCCTAGGAACACTAGGCACACATTTACCCTCCTCCTCCAAGATTGGTCCCTCAATAATTGGACCAACCTACCAAGTGCCATAACTGCTACCATCCTACAAACTGCCACCTCCTACCCCTTCTTGTAATTTGATTACCTCCCTACACACAACCTACCTACCTTGAACCAACACTTTTCCAGCTCCACTCATTTCAAAATATTCACCTTTAATAGCTACTTTCACCCCTAATTAATCAATCATTTACTTATCCTTTACTACTCCTTATAAAGCTTCTAAAAAAAACAAATAACCATGAAATATACTAAAGTTTACTTTAGCAAAACTTAATAATTAAATACATGCACTTCTTATTAATACTTGTAACCTTAGTAAAAATAATAAAACTCTTAGAAACCCTAATTTACCTCATTAAAGGTGCACACCAAGGCAAATGATTTCTGACACAATGCAATAATGTTCTTCCCTTATCTTCAAGCATGTGGAGAGAGGGTAATCAAGCAATGAATTATTCTCTAGAACATCTCAAACTCTACTCATTCACTTCCTTCATGAGACATGGTAGAGAGCATACAAAGAGGATTGGTGCTTGAGTTTATTTCAAATGTTCCAATTCTTAGGTGACAATAATGCTTCACTACCGTTCTACTTCCTAGTGTTATACTTTCATAATTATTCTTCTTCATTGTAAAAGATGTAAAATCTTTGTCTTATCTTGGTCTATCTCTTGATCTTCCTGCATCATTTGCAATGCTCTATAATGGTGGTGCTTATCTATAGAACTACATTTCTTATATGACATTTTTTCATCTTTTCTTTCATGTTGTTGTTATCAAAACTATGTTGTTATTCAAAAGTTATTATGCTAGTAACCTAGATGGAACTATACGCTGTAAAACAATTTATCCAATTGGCACTATGTTTGGCTATGGTGTTGGTTTTCTAGTGAGCATTAGTTACTTCATTTTTTTTGCCTTTGAGCTTCTCTTGTTACATACAAGGTTAGTATTGATGATGTTTCCTATTCTTTTTTTTAAAGACACTTGGCTCTTCCTTTGATGTTGAGTTGCACTTGGCTCTTCTTTGTTATTGAGTTGTACTCAGATTTTTTATCATCAAGTTGCACTCAAATATTTCCTTTAGAATTGAATTATTGTTAATGTTATCTATATTAATCTTGCTATTGCTAGCATTCCATGTTGGCCCTTGTGGCTTCAAAAATTTATATTGGAGCTTATATCTTGAATCCGACTCTTATATTTTTGTACGAAGGTGAAAACCATGCATATAGACCTTTGCAAGCATGTAAAAATATAATAAATAGAAATCAAGTAACCATTTGCAAAAGTAAAATATATCCAAGAAAATGGGGTTGCCCTTTCATTAAAAATGATAAATCTCGGTTACAATAGCTCCCTCTTAGGGAGTCACTCAAATTGATACAATGTTTACAATAGTTGAGGCCCCTCAACAAGAAGAGATGCACTCAAAGGGTCTTCACTTCGATGCCAATTTATGTGAGGGCTTACTAGATGCCTCATTTTCTAATGTTTGGAGAGAATGTTTTAAATGTGGCTTATTTTCAAATATATTGTTACCTGCATGCAAGGAAAAAACAACAAACATTAAAAGTATATGAGGCCTCTCGAGATGAGGCTTATTCCATAGATCTATATGAAATAGTATGAAAACATAAAGAAAGCATGGAAAAGCATAAATGTAAGTAAAAGGAATCTATTACAATGCTTATGAACTATGAAAATATGATAAAATAATAAATCTAAACTAGGGTAAACTAATGATGCATAAAGGAAGGTAGGTCTATACTAGAAAATGAAGAAATTGTGTCTCAAACCCTAGCCACTATCACTTAGGGTGGTTGGTTTGCTGGCCGCTACTATCATCGGTGGTTGTGCTTGTAGGCCACTATCGAAGATAGTGGCTACTAATTATGATCTTTGCTCCTAGTATTAGGTTCTATGAGTCAAAAATCCCTAGTTGAATTGATGTTCAATGTTCACTAGTGTGTCTAAACATGAATTTGTGAGTGAAATATCTTGGATCAGTAGCAGATTGAAGTCAAATGGATGATTTTCTTCTCAACCTTGTGGAAGCTCCATTTTTGATGGTATGCTTAATGATCTGTGATCAGGCAACACTTTGGCACTCCTCATAGGGCTATCAATTTGTTCATCAATGCAGTAGGGCTTCACTACATAAAATAATAAATCTAAACTAGTGTAAACTAATGATGCATAAAGGAAGGTAGGTCTATACTAGAAAATGAAGAAATTGTGTCCCAAACCCTAGCCACTATCACTTAGGGTGGTTGGTCTGCTAGTCACTACTATCATCGGTGGTTGTGCTTGTAGGTCGCTAGCGAAGATAGTGGCTACTAACTATGATCTTTTCTCCTTGTATTAGGTTCTATGAGTCAAAAATCCCTGGTTGAATTGATGTTCAATGTTCACTACTGTGTCTAAACATGAATTTGTGAGTGAAATATCTTGGATCAGTAGCAGATTGAAGGCAAATGGATGATTTTCTTCTCAACCTTGTTAGAGTTACTGTGTTAATAACTATAAATATTACCTCATTTAGGTAGATATAATTTATTTACTTTTTACCACTAGTAAATTTCTTTTACTAGTTAGTCATTGTAGTCATTTTGACTACGTTGGTTAGTAGGTTAGCTGTTAGCTAACTTAGGGGGGAGGACTCCTAATTTACGCTAGGGGATATTTTCTAGATATTCCTAGCGCCTATCTTAAGCCTTCTAAAGTTGTATTTAATCATTATATTTCTTAATGCAAGGTTAATGATTTTGTGTGGAATATTGGGGTTACTCTCCTCCTAACATTGGTATCATCGCAGTCGGGTGGCCTAATATGAGCTCCACTCGTTCCACCCGACCTGGACCTAGAACGGTCTTTGAGGGCCCTATTGGCCCTCAGGACCTGCATGGATCCCTAGGCAGGCCCATAAGCCCACATTATTGGGCAGCCATGGGAGAAGGCCCACAAGCCCGAAAGCTCCCACCATAAGGCGACCTCAAGAAAGGGCCCATAAGCCCACGTCACCTGTGGCCATGGGAGACGGCCCGCAGGTCTGACAAATCTAACAGCATTCTGTTGTCCGACCTGTCAGGCCTGATAGGCTGACAGAGGGCAGGCGACACAGATCCGATGATCGGGATCTATGAGGGTAGGAGCGCCCTTCGATCTTTAGTGACCAGCAGCACAGATCCGACGATCGAGATCTGAGAGGGTAGGAGTGCCCTCCGATCTTTGACGATCAGATCAGAGACCCTAAACCTACGGATAAACTCCTGAGCACAAATACTAAGGATAATTACAGGAGACAGACTCTAGTGAAGACACAGTTGGGAGCCATGCACGCTCGGGCATAGATCCCGAGGCACTAACTCAGACCACTCATCTGGAGACACGTGGTGGCCAGATGTGACCTCAGGCATAGATCTCAAGGTGTTGATGTGGAACTGCCACTAGACTCGACCTAGACCAGACTGGACACGTGGTGGATAACCACTGGACGATGAACCAGACTGGACACATGGCAGATAGCCACTAGATTATGGACTGGACATGTGGTGGCCACGTGGCGGATAGCCACATGTGCCACTTGACACATGGATCCCTTCGGTCGCGTCACATGGGCAGCATCAAAAGGGGTCCGACAGACCCTGATTGCCCACAGGCAATCAAAGAGCACTGTGTGCTCTATTGCTTTTAAGCAACATAAAATCGCCCGCATGGGTGATGTGGGATAAATCCCACTAATTTCCCCGTCGCTCAATGGGGAAGCCTTCAAGGAGAAGGTGCACCACATCTCTTCCCGTCGGGCCAGCTATCCCGACCGACGAAGGAGCCAGTGCTAAGGCGCTGCCCGACGGGAGGTTGGGAGTTCGACTCTCGTTGGGGACATAAGGTTATTTTTTTTATTTTTTATTTTTTTAGTATTTTTTTAATTAAATTTCTTAATTTATTAATATTTTTAATGTTTTTTAAATCATTTTTTTTTAAATTAAAGATGGTTTTTTAAACTTAAAATATTATTTTATTAAGTTAATTAATGAAATTTACTAAATTAATATATTAAAATAGAAATTTTTCATACCTAAGGGCTATTTTTTTTTGCAACAACCAAATTAAGTGTTTTTCTTCGTTTTCTCCTTTCAAGGGGATAAATAGACAAGAAAACAATACACTAATCCGTTGCATATTTTTTTGAGATTTTCATTAAAAATTTGCTCCCACATTTTTTTTCTAATCTTTTTATTGGAGAGCACAAGTTAAACATCTCATGAAGAATAGACCCTGGATAAAGAAAACTCTTCTCAAACTTGTTAGTTTTGCAAAATCCAAGAGGGACAACATAACAGAAATTTGATTCTTTCTTGCAAAATTAGAAAATAAGGAGATATAATACTTGCAAGAAAGAATCAAATTTATGTTATGTTGTCCCTCTTTCTTGCAAAATTACTTGATATTCTCTCCTAAATCAACAAAACCCCTAATTCACTCTTATTTGTTTGGCTTAATTTCCTCCAACTTCTCATCCTTCTGAAGGGTGTTAAGGCAGGTGCCATTAAATATCTGTTTGAGTGAATTATATTTTGGTACTCTTTTAGGGTAATCAAAAGAAAAAACAAGTTTTTGAAAATAAGGAACCTTAAAAGTTGCAATCCTTTTCACTAAAGGGGGATAATTCCTTTCTTCCTTCAAACATAGATTTTGATAAGAGGGAAATAAAACTTGTAAAGACAATCAGAAAAGTCCAAGTCATCAACATTAAACCTTTTATTTGAATTCATTAATAGCAATCATGCTTGAAGTACTTGCAATAAGAAAGGAAAAATTGGTGAACTTTTTTGATCAAATTTCCTAGAAAGCATAGTTTTGCACAAATTGTAAAAATGACAACCATGACACCATTCGGTGTTGGTTTCAAAACAAGAAAAACTAAAATGGCAAAGGCACAACACAGAAGCCATATTTCTTGTGAAGTGTCTCATTCTGATTTTGTTTCTGGTTCAAAGATAGCACAAGGAGTGCTAAATTGCTAAACATAGTTTTGTAGAGGGAAAACACATGTGTCCCTTAGGAAAGAGCACCATTTTCTCTCTCTCTTCTTTTAGGCTTCGTAAATAGCATAAGTTTTTTGTTTGAAGACCTTGCAATAAGGGGTGCTTGTACCTATTTTAGGCTTCATAAATAGAAAATTCTAGGTGTTTGAAGTACTTGTAACAAGAGGAGCAACTTTTTGTGATGTAAAATTGCCTAGGAGGCAATATTTGTAAAATCCTTCACAACACTCTTTAGTTGCACACTTTTTGCAATTGAGGGGGGACATAAATTTCTTTTCTTCACAATTTTTGTAAAAATGGAAGAAGGCTTATAAGGGTGCATTTTCGTCTTCGACCGACACCTTAGCTACACTTCCTTTAGAAATTACTTACACTATGTTTTGCAACTAGAAGGGGAGAACTTATAAGGGTGCATTTTCGATAGCGACCGACACCTTAGCTACCTTATCTTTTGCAAATTCATATTGTAAATGAATGAACCTTGTATGAAGTGATCTATTCTACTACACCTAGCAATTACAATGGCTGGTTACCCATGCAATTTGATTGGATGATGTGATTACCATAAGGACATTTGTTGGCATGAATACAAAGTGAGGAATGACCCATTTTTTGCTTAGGAGCAGCCAGAGTACTGTGACAGAGCAAAGAACCAATAGATCAACATATTCTTCACTGTATTGGGGCAGTTATATACTTTTCCCAAATATTGTTGTATTAGAGGGATATGTATGTATTACCAAAATAATGTAATAAGGGGGGATGTTAGAGTTACTGTGTTAGTAACTATAAATATTACCTCATTTAGGTAGATATAATTTACCTCATGGTAAAAAGTAAATACTTACTTTTTACCACTAGTAAATTTTTTTTACTGGTTAGTCATTGTAGTCATTTTGACTACGTTGGTTAGTACGTTAGATGTTAGCTAACTTAGGGGGGAGGACTCATTATTTACGCTAGGGTATATTTTCTAGATATTCCTAACGTCTATCTTAAGCCTTCTAAAGTTGTATTTAATCATTATATTTCTTAATGCAAGGTTAATGATTTTGTGTGGAATATTGGGCTTACTCTCCTCCTAACAAACCTTGTGGAAGCTCCATTTTTGATGGTATGCTTAATGATCTGTGATCAGGCAACACTTTGACACTCCTCATAGGGCTGTCAATTTGATGCTCAATGCAGTAGGGCTTCACTACATAAAATTGGGGATCATAATTGTTCCTAGGAGGGTGCATATGTAGGCCTCCAAATTTCCAAATCTTGGCTTCTTGGATAAGCTAAGATATAGATTTGTATGAAACTATCCATTGGGGGGAAATGCCTAGTTCTAGAGTTGCATGAGAGTGGTAGTTAGGAGGGACTTTGGGGGATTCATGCTCAAAACCGCTTGAATCCAGTGCAAGTTTAGTTATCATGCATGATTTGGGCCCATAATTCATGGTCGACTTTATCTCAGTGCTAGTTGTTGTCCACAAAAATGGCTAGCTCATAGCCTCTCTAATCTTCAATAGTTGGGCTGGTAGCCACTCTGGTCGATAACGACTATTCTTGAATAGATTAGAACTGCCCCTAGTGAGTGGTTAGAACCACTGCTAAATCTTGGAAAGGTCCAACATCACTCATATAGTCTTTATATGTGCCCATATGAGTAGTCTCCTAAACATGATGTATTTTAGGTGTCTATAGATACCCCTTTTTGTGATGCATTGTGGGAAATACAACACTAAGTAAAAAAATAGACCACCTAAATCCATATTGTAGGGTGTATGATGATCATTGATCTGATCAAAATTAGATACCCCAATCATGAGAAGGATGTACATATTTGAATCATTGCTTCCAATGGCGTGGAAGGTTTAGTTTGCATAAGACTTTGAAGTCCACTAGAGTCTCGAGTCGTATTTCTTAGCATTCATAAAGGACTAAAAGCCAGATTATCAAAGGTTTAAATCAACATATTTGCTTTTACCCCAAGAAATAGGGTAATCTTATGATATTTGTTAGCAATGATTCATAGAATAAACGTGATTAACTTGTTTAAGTTATCAATTGTTGATTTTGATTATGATTTTGTTATTATGACTACCCCCTAAAGTGATGAGTTAGTTAGGAGAATACTAATGATAAAAGTGATGAGTTGCTTGACCAAGATGATTGATTTGGATAGTTTAATATAAATTATTTTATTTTTATATGGTAGGTCCTATTATAGGTGTGATGTCAACCATTAATAATAATTATACTTCTCTATACCATGGAGTAATCTGACCACAATGGCCTTCTTAGGGAGTCAAGATGATAGCAATTCCATTGAAGCTTGTTTTGAATCACTTGATGATCTATTGAAAATGACATGGAAGAAATGATATGAACACCTCATTATCGAAGGGCAGTCTAGCTGCCATGGCCTTCTTCGGGATTGAAGTGAAGCATTACAATTCAACGATGACTAGTTTGGCTCAAATGTCCTTATGGTAATTTACTCATCTTGCCATATTGCATGAATTACAAGTTTCTAAAACCACCAAGTATATAGGGTAAATAAATAGGTACAAGGGGTATTTGAAATTTTTATTTAATATTTTTTTTGGTTATTTTGCAATTTTTGATGATTCTAGACCATTAGATATGCTTAATTATCCATTTTTAATCTTCCCATGATGAGAAATTGAGGGTATTAAGTGTTTCTTATCAGTCATTGTCAATAGTAGCCACCTAATTTTACAATTTCCTAGTCGCTATTAGCACAGGAATCCCAAAATTCCTAGCCATTGTTGACATCAACGACCACAACAAAAATAAAAAATATAAAAAGAAATTTAGGGTTTTCAATTCATTATTTTCTAGATATAATTTTGCAATAGTGAGCTTTGAGAGAGAAAGATATAAAGTGATCTATAATACTGCTAAATACCTCACACTATGGTGAAGCAAGGTGAGGCTTCTACAAGCGAAGGAGTCAGAGCTTCACGGGTATTTATCTAAACCCTAACTTGCTTATTTAACTGATAAAATGAACCAAAATAAGTAATCAATAAATTAACCTCATTAAACTTATTAGTGTAGCACATGGGTGGAGTACTCACAGTGGAGATGTATTTACCAAGGCTGAGAATGATCAATATGCTAAGCCCAACTCAATTACCAAATCATATAGTCTTAAGCGCTTTTAAAATACCCTTGTACGAACCATGATCACCTTGTACAAACATCAAATACCTACATTGTATGATATAAAATCATACAGTGTCGTAGATGGTATGATTTTATACTCATCAAAATTGACATATTCAGTTTTGGAGGTTGTCGTACACAGTTTTGTAATCGCTCAAGCTAATTCCCAAAAACTGCCAAATTGGCTAAGTTTCTCTCAATCGTTTGTTTTACCAAATCAGGTAAAAGTACTTTGTACAATTTATATGGATGATGATGTACGATTTGTACAAACCAATGGTGGAGTCTGATGCTAGTCTAGGTATTCTATTAACCCAATCTCTCTCCTAGATTTTTTGTAAGGGTTTGATATGCCAATAAGTACAATCTCCACAATAGGCAAAACATCTTAACATGACTATTGAGAGATTCCATGTGCATGATTATGTCTAGAAATTGTACAATGTCTTTCAATATGTCTTCCTTGATACTGCCATGTATCTAGATCATTATCCAGGTTCTACCAGTGCCATATCATACTAAATTATTGCAACAATGCATAAAACTAACTTATAACATTCAATAGAAAACATACACATCAGAATTCATCCACAAATCACCATCCCTCATTACCATAATCATACATAGTTGTCCATAACTATCATTATGCTCATTTATGTATCATGGATTCAATTACAGTGTGGAAAATCTATCAATGTATTTGCAATAACTTGGAGAAATCAACAACCAACAAGTACTCTCTATTAACTCTAGCAACCAAATATACAAATTTGAAAATGGAATCTTATATAACATTGCCCAGGCTATTCCAAAGCGGTTCCCGAGGCAATTCATTATTTACAACTGCCCATATATAATTGAATACATTAATTTGTATTTTTACTAAGTTTAACACCTTAGTTAGCAAATCTATGTACCATTTCACTATGAAATTACATTTCTCATGCATTTGGATGAATTTTGATGCACCTTGTACAATTTTCCATTGCCTTGTATGATTTTCCATTCCAATTGTATGGTTTTGCCCTTTATTGTATGGTTTTCTCCTACCTGTACAATTTATAAAACTTGGATAAACTATCACTTGTGCCAAACTATCAAAATTGAGCAAATCCCTTTGATCACTTCTTCTTCTTCTAGGAGGTGGATTTTCTGCCTACATTTGCTATCCCCTTTACTTTGGTCAATGTCCTCATCGACTCATTCTACTTCTTCCACTATGCTTCATAATCTGCCACTACATCCTATAAGTCCTTGACTTGTGACTTATATATTTCTCATTCATTTTTCAAATTGGATGTTTAGATTCCCCTCTCTACTACTTTTCTCCCCTAGAAGTTAGCCTTTTTATCGATAGTTTTTGGGAACTCCATCATCTTCTATTCATGTTTTGAGGTACTCTTTTTCAACTTCTTCTTCCAATGAGCTTCTACTTGAGCTACCACTTGAAGTTCTTCATTATTTTTAGTAATGGTCTGTAGGTGGTGATTGATATCAGCCTCCATAGCTCGAACTTGGTATTCTTTAATCTTTAGCTAAGCTTGCTTTTCTAGGACTATCTCATTCAAATTTTTACCATCCTTCATCAGATCCTCTATCTTATTGGCTTGTGTTGCCATTTTCTCACTCTTTTTGGCCAACTGAGATGTCATCAGCTCATCCTTTGCTTTGATTTGTGCCTCCAACTCCTTAATTATATCCTCTACCATTTGTGAGATCTATCACTTTTCCTCTTCAAGCATGCTAATTCTAGATTCAGACTCAGTTCTGAGGCCTGATAGATCATCCTCTAATTTCTTTATTTTCTCTTATGTCATAATTCTACTTTTTTCTAGTTCTTCTTCCATTGTGACCAATTCCTTTTGAGTGGCTACAGTTTCCTCCTTCTGAGCCTCCTTGAGTTGATAGATTTATTCTAGTCCAATTCTTAGCCACTCTATCTAGTGTGTTAGGAAGTTAAAATTCCTCAATGTGATAGCCAATCCTGTAGCAAACCTCTTGTACTCCAACTCTGTCATATTTATGAGATAGATTAGATGATTGACTCTATCCAAGTACATCCTTGGATCTTTCCTATAGTTTGTTACCATCCCTTCTAGTAAGTCTTCCCTTCCCAAAATTTTTGTTACCTCCTCCTTGGGTAACCTCCATGGATGTTGTGCATGAATGTCTGTTATCTTCCTCATACGCTCCACACTGCTCACCCATTCTATTATATTTTCTAGTTCTAAATACAATTGTTCTTCCCAAAACTTCAATTCTCCCACATTGCCAATGTAAAATTCTAATCTGGCACTATTAATCACATGGCCTAACTAAGAAAATAAGTGTTCCACCTTATACTCTATTCCATGTACCTCCTCCTCAGTTGTAATTTTGGTTAATTGAGGTACTTCCAGTAAATAACTGGATTGCAACCCTCGTCATTCTTCCTCTATAGGTTTCCATTCTTCTTCCTCCTCCATATGGTGTCTAGAGCTTCCTCCAAGCTCCCCAAGTGCTCTCACTGTATCGATATTCTCCCGAGGTGGAGACTATTTTACAATTTCCTCCTCCTCACTATCTTCAATATTTACAATCTCCTATTGAGATTTTTGCTACTCAACTTGTTCTTGAGACTTCTCTGATTCGATCGAGACCACCTATTGCTCTTCAATATTCTCTTGGGCTACTTCTTGCTCAAAATTCCCCACCTATTTTTCCTCTGTCACTTCTTCTTGTTGAACTTGCCAGGTGTTCATTGTTGTGACCTGTTCAATAACAAGTTATTCTTTCTCCTGTAATGCTTTCGTATTTTCTGGTGCATCTCTCTTACTTGATATTCTTGTTACAAACTTGTAATAGGGCTTCTTCTTGGGCTCTTCCTCTAAGATATTTATTCTTAATTCCACTTCTTCTTGGGTAGTGGCTATTCCATATTTTCCTACATCGATTCCTTTAAAAAATTTAGAAGCATTCATCTTCTCAAAATTTTGGAATATTTACAAAGATTGCACTATTCTCTCCGCCTATGTCCAATACAACTCATCCAGTTTCGTCGCTTCTAAGTCTAACTGTTCTTTTTCCTATACTTTTGGAACTGGTTTGCTTGTTATTCTTTCCTGTTGTCTTCTTGTCATTATTTATATGGGGCTTCCTTACCTCTTATTCCTTTCTTGAATGGACGGTTTCTCCTACTACCGTTGCCTAGGTGCTTATTTTTCTTGCTCTAGTTCTAGCCATCTAGGTCTTTTTCTCTTACGGTGCACATCAGCATCCTCCTTTGGAGTATTATCTTCTTGAGATTCAATGATATGTCACTCACTCCTCATTTGAGGTCTCTCTGGGGTCACTTTTGATATTGGCATTGAATTCACCCACCTTAATATCATCGAATATCCTAGCCTGATTTTTCGAGGTGGCGTCAATCCTAGAAATTAGATTCCCACTTTTGTGACCATATTTAATAACTATCCAATAACATGGAAAGTTATTCCAAAATTCTTTGGCCTTTTTGTCAGTGCCTCATGCATTCTTCTTTTCGAAAAGGTACCCCAATAATACAAAATCCCCTTGGTGATACCTTCTGCATATTGTGTCATCCACATTGGTATTTCCATGGCCCTTATATCTCTTGACAGTCGAGCCATGACTGTATTCATTGCACATGGCCAATGTTCTCTTTTCAACTGGCTCTATTTTATTTCACACGTTCCTGCACCTGAGATCTTCATCTTAGTTAGTGATTTGATATTGGTAAGGGTAGTGACAAGGCGATATACCTCTATTGGATCTACCAATATTTTTACTACCTCCATGCCATATTCTGACAAGCCAAATTTCCTTCAAAACGTCTCTGCCAAAATATCCACCTTCATTGACCTCTTGCCCACATTGACATAGGTAATTCTAGTCACAGGGTTATACACCTGAACTATCTATAATAGACAGTTATGGAAGAAGGTTTTGTGGAATGGTGGAACTTGTGCAATTGCTACCACACCAGCATCCTCAAACGTCTTCCTCCAAGGATGATTCCTATTATTCTCATCATTCCACCACTTATTACATGCATCCGCTCCATGTTGTACAAATGCAATCTTTGTGACTTCAACCTGGCCTTCTTCCTATCTACTACTCAGATGCTCCTCTTGATGTAGCAGGTGAATTTCACTTTCCCTTCATGAGGTTATTTCTTGTGTCATTCTCTCCTCTCAGTTTTTGAGTGGCATCCTTATCAGATTAGCCGACCAATGTCTCTATCCCCTCCATGGCCTATATCCTCATCTCGTCCAAGGATGATTACCATGCCAATCATGAGACTAATATTGTTGCCCTTGGCTATACCATGGGTATTCCTCTCTCTCATGTAGTGGACTTGGTGATCTCTCCACACTGTTAGCTGTAATCCACCTTAACTAGCATCCAAACTCTTCTGTTGAGATCATTCCTCCAACATCTCACCGATTAACTTAACATCCACATCACCTATTTTCACAATCAAAAGAATACCAAAAATCATACAACTTACTGTAAAATTGTACAATGTACGGTTCTTTGTACCCTTGTATAGTTTTACCCTCACCAATAACTTATG
Organism: Wollemia nobilis; assembly: GCA_028583015.1. Lineage (NCBI taxonomy): Eukaryota > Viridiplantae > Streptophyta > Pinopsida > Araucariales > Araucariaceae > Wollemia > Wollemia nobilis. Next base: position 4,771,160 of record JAQPPZ010002937.1, on the reverse strand, counting down.
GATCGTACACTACCAATTTTTCCCATAGTTCAATTTCTAGTTGTCAGTCTTCAAACCATCCTATCTTCATCAAATAATACATTTTTAACTTGAGACTGTACAGTATGATAGTACTATGTATGATGTTTCTTTTTGACTACTTTCCCCTTTGGGATTTGTACGCTTCTATACGAATATGTGTGATTTGTTTAAAATTACCTGAAATGGTCTGAAAATCACCCAAAATTATGCTAAATTTCTTGGAAATCGTACATGCTGCCCATAAAATTGTACAACACAACTTCTCAAACCCTAAGTTGTGAAAAATTCAAAATTCTGACCTCCTTTTCCAAATATTTCACCGACCATTTTTTGGATTGCCTCGATCTACAGTTTTTGTGTTTTTTGAAAGCAATTTTCCACTCTTTTACCTCTAGCACAATTTATGTCAAACTGATGAATTTTTGGCAGTAGTTTTATGACTATACATACTTCTCTTATCTCCTCACACATTTCTCAACTCATTTTTTACCAGATTTCACCAATTTTAGGGTTTAAATCTTTAATAACTTGCAATTTCCACCATCCTTCTTCAAATTTTCACTTCTCCAGACACCCAACAATAATTATTCACTTTTGCATCCATAATTTGACGCATTCTATTGTTTTTTTCACTATTATTCATTGATTTTATAATTTCCATTTTCGTGGAGTAAAACCCTAGGTTTCTCCTTCTGATTCCTCTCCTAGTTGAATCTTTGAAAATGAAAAGATCTCCCTGGTGCTAATTAAAAATGGGTCCTTAAAAATTTAGAGTTTTAATGGAATTAACTTCCCATATGGTCTTCTTCTCCTAATTACATGCTTTCCACCTTCATTCTCCTAAAAATTTCGAATTCTCACTTGTACAATTTGATAAAAATTGTAATTTTGCCTTCCCATTTAAAGTACTTGGAAACCCTAACAAAACCTTAATTCGATCAACTTTAAATTGTGCCACTTTATACATTTTTATTCCATATTGCGTGGATGATTGACAACTCAATTTTTTTTGAAATTTCATCTTTTTCCTCCACTTTTTCCTCCAACTGCTGCTTTCTCTCGTGCATGCCGCATTAAATGGATAGTTGGAAATCGTTCACCATGCTTGAAATTGTATAGTGTACAATCCAAATCATACAACATGTCATTTTGTATGCTTTCCCATGTCTTTATGTCAATTTTTCTTTGTACGATCCCCTAAATTGTACGATATCATCCTCAATTTTTCTTTGTACGATATTTATACTTAGAGAATTTTTTAATTTTTTTCTCTCTCTAAAGAGGTCATCGCTTCGGGTTTTCAACCACTTCCTTCTTAATTGCATCTCGAGGGATTTTCACAATTAAGACACTTTATTTTTTCAATTTTATTTTTCTTTTTATTTTTTTTATTTTTTTTTCAATCCTATTTATACTTACCTTCTTGGCAATCGTACAGTGACATTCACTTATACGACCCATCAAATTCTTCTCTTGGGGATTTAACTACAACTTTAAGAGTGGTTGTGTCACCTATCAATATTTGTTCCCTAGACTGATTTCTCTCCACTTGTGATGTTGTCGAATCCTATGGCATTCTTATTCTATGTACAATTTGAAATTGTACAATTGCATGTTGGAGTATTTTCACCTGGTATCCTCTCCCTTTGCTGCATAGGTGATTGATCCTTTGGTAGCGGTGTCCTTACCAATCTACTATCACTTAATCAACTTCTCCATCTATCTAATTGGATCAATTTTGGCTCCATACTTGGTTATCGGGCTCTTAGTTATCCCTTTTTTCTTCCATCTATAAACTGTACTCTTCCCCTACTAGCAGGGCCTCTTTCGTGCAAGTGTCTCCCCCATCCTATTCCTCTTGGTATTGGGTTTCTCTGCATGAATGGTGATTCCTCCCTTCTCTGGAGTAATCCTCTACCACCCCTCCCTCATTGAGGTGGTTGTCCCCATGGATGTTGCCTTGCAAGATTTGGTGGGATTCCCCTCAATCCTGGTAATCCTCACAGATTCCTTGTCCAGTTTAGATAAGCTAAGGGTGTATCTCATGGCAATATAGGTGTTGGACATTTTGAGTCCCTAAGTCAAAGTTGTCATTGATGTCACCAGATGAGGTCATCAATAATTTCAGTAGGAAATAAAGGTGACAAAGATGGTTATTTGATATCCAACAAGAAGGCAAAATATCGAGGGAAACAGTGCAAAAGATAGAAGTTAAAAAGGAGTTATAATATTTATTTTATAAATTATTTAAATTCAGCATGAATTTAAATTTTATAAATAAATATTAAAGGTACTTTATCGAAGGATTAATATTATAATGGTGGTTATTATAATATTAAAATTGCCATGGTGAAAACCCAAATAAAATAATTATAATCCTTATTATAATATTTTATAAGGCAAGGGGTTTTATAAAGTCCAAAAGTAATTTTTATTAAAACCCAAGGTTGGGTTTACTAAGGCTTTCGAAGCCTTAAAGCGCCGACGTAATGCATTTCAATAAAAGCACCGACGTCTAGACAAAGGAGGAAGGGCAATATAAATACATGCCCAAAGTTGTTTATTATCTATCCTTGCTCGATTGATTATTGAGTTGCACATGCGAAAAATGAGCTCGTGGTTAAAACATTTGGAAAGGAGAGTACAGGATAACGTGGAGAGAGACCACCCCCAATTCGCATTGGGCAGTGTGGCCTAGTGGCAGCTTGGAAAGCATGAAGGCATTGGTAGCATGGAGGTCATGCGTTCGATTCTTGCAAAGAAGTTTTTGGTGGAGTTTTTGTGGAAGCGCCAAGGCACACGTTTTTAAATGTGGGCAAGGAAAGCGCAAAGAGGAAGCACATGGTGCTTCCCCCTTTGCGAACGAGCGTGTAGCTCATGTGGCAACCTTAGCCATGGCTAAGGCGCTCACGGTGAGGGCAAGACATGGGGTCAAATCCCCTTGAGGCAAGTACATTTTTTGTGTTAATTAATTTTATGGTTATGCCCTAAGGTTGGAGTGATAAGGATGTTATAAGGTTTATTAATGTTTTAATAAACTTTGTTAATTAGAGGTTGTTGTGATTATTTCTGAAGGTGAAGTGTTGATAATTATTTGAGCTTTATTATTTGGAAAGTATTATTTTGAGAGTTATATTTTAGGAGGTATAAGGAGTTATGGTAAAGTGTTAATTGAGATTTATTTTGAGACTTGTTGATTATTATTTTTGATAAGGGTTTTCTTCTAAAAGGACTTTGGTGGATGTGAAAATTAAGTTGGAGTAAAAAGGTGTATTTAAAGTTATATTTTGCATTGTGATTTTAATTGAAGTCCTCTAACCCTTATGTGAGTTTGGAAAAGAGTTTTTGTGAAGTGTGGCAGATTTTGTGGACAACTTCTTGGCAACAAAAAGGTATGGGAAAAATTCTTCTCTATTGAGTTGGTTGATTGGCTTGATTGAAAATTAAGTTTGGAGTGAAAAGGAATTGATTAGGGTTTCCTTTTCGAAAGTGGTTGAGTTAATGCTTCAAGGTTTTCTGAATTGAGAGTTGTGATTAAGCCTTGTTTTATTAGCATTGTTGTTGAAGCCAATTGGTTATGCAAAGAACTTGAACTTGAGTTAGAAAAGAACATGAGTATCATTGTTATGTGAGATTTGTTGTTGAGCATTGTTGGAAATATTTTGAGTTGGTTGATATATGCTTGGACTAGGGTTTGTGAGAAAGGGTTGTTCCTTGAGGTGATTGGTTGAGTAGAGTTGGTTGAGCCTAGTCAAGTGGATGTGAAGTGGTTGTTCAAGTTCCATGAAACAAACTATTCTATATTCTGATTTGAGTTGAGATTGAGCATTGAGTATAGAACATATTGAGTCTCTAACAATTCTCTTTATGCTTCTATGAGATTGATTTGAGTTGTGATTGAGCATTGAGTATAGAACATATTGAGTCTCTAACAATTCTCTTTATGCTTCTTTTGAGTTGAGAAAGTGATTGAGCATTAAGTATAGAACATATTGAGTCTCTAACAATTCTCTTTATGCTTCTATGAGATTGAGTTGAGAAAGTGATTGAGCATTGAGTATAGAACATATTGAGTCTCTAACAATTCTCTTTATGATTCTATGAGATTGGACAAGTTCTATGTGGACTTGTTAAGCTGATTTGAGGTAAGTCTTTGAGAAGGCTTGTGGACTAATTTTGTGTGAGCTTTTGTGGAAGCTTGCAATGCAGATTTGAGCAAGTCCTAGAGAGGACTTATTGAGCATATTTGGACAAGTTCTGTGTGAGCTTGTTGAGCATATTTGGACAAGTTCTATGTGAGCTTGTTGAGCAGATTTGGACAAGTTCTGTGTGAGCTTGTTGAGCAGATTTGGACAAGTTCTGTGTGAGCTTGTTGAGCAGATTTGGATAAGTTCTATGTGGACCTGTTGAGCATATTTGATCAGGTTCTATGTGGACCTGTTGAGCAGATTTGATCAGGTTCTGTGTGGACCTATTGAGCATATTTGGACAGGTTCTGTGTGGACCTATTGAGCAGATTTGAGCAGGTTCTGAGTGGACCTGTTGAGCAGAGTTGTGCAGGTTCTGAGTGAACCTATTGAGAAGATTTGTGCTAGATCAAATGTACTATGTTTAGTGCAAGATATTGAGCAGAGCTGTGCTAGACCGACTGGACTGTGTTTAGTATAGTATTGAGACAGAGCTTTGGAGGTGACAGAGCAGAGAGGATAGAGTCTCCAGTGGATAGAGATCCATCAGCCAGGACATTGAGGATAGGTCTTCTGAGTGAGGACAAGAGTCTTCAAGTGGAGAGAGATCCATAGTCAGTGCATTGGAGGTAGAGTCTTCTAGAGGATCACCAGCTAGAGTAGAGGAGAAGGAGTTCTCCTATGGATAGAGATCCACATCCAGATTTAGGGGATCAACATCTCCTTTGGATAGAGGTCCATAAACATTGTAATTGGGAAGGATTCCCAAGAGATTATTTGAGAAATATTTAGAAGAAATATTTTCTCTATGGAGGTAGCCCACATTGGGTGAACCACGTTAAAATTTGTGTCTCTATTGTGTATGGTGTTTTGTGCATTGCTTTGATTACTGCTATTGATACTGCTATCTATACACTGCATAATATTGATTTGAAAAGAAAAAGTAAAAAGTGGTCTTATACTGTTCACCCCCTCTTAGTATAAGCTTGTGTTCTTCAATTGGTATCAGTGGGTTCCTTCGAAGAGTTTGACAGCTTGAAGGAAAAGTGGTCTAAGAACACAATGGATCAAAAGGATCAAAGGGATGGGTCCATCAATAATGTAGTACCAGTATTTGATGGAAGTGACTTCTTGTATTGGTGTATGCTAATGATATTTCACCTGATGGCACTTGGCAATGAAGTTTGGGATGCAGTGGAACTGGGATATGATTCAACAGTCAATCCTCCTACAGATAAGGAAGGTAAGCTTCTAATGCATGCAAATTCAAGAGCTATGAATGCAATTATAAAAGGGTTGCGTAGATCAGAATCTATGAAGGTTATGGAGTGTACAACAACAAAATATATGTGGGAACTATTGCATACCATATATGAAGGAGATAAAAGTGTTAGGAAAGCTAAGATCAGAAATCTCAAAGGAGAATTTGAGAATCTAAGAATGCGGGATGATGAAAACATTCGTGACTATCTCAACAAGGTTGATGAACTTATACATGAGATGAAAGGTCTTGGAATGAAGGTTGATGAATCTGATGCTTGTGATAAGATCTTGAGAACTCTTCCAAAGAGGTACAGTGAAAAGGTTTCTGCTATAGAAACATCAATTGATAGTGATTCTCTAACAAGGAATTCTTTGCTTGGCATGCTTACGACTTTTGAGATAAGAACAAAAGATCCTATCCCTCCAAAAGAGGTTGCATTCAAAGTGAACAAGAATATGAAGGGTAAGAAGTCAGAATCAAGCAGTGAGTCATCTAGTGATGAAGAAGCTAACTATGGTAGAAGAGATAAAGGTTCCAGAAGACCCATAGATCTAAGATCTGTTAAGTGTTTCAATTGTGGAAAGTATGGACATTTTGCAACAGATTGTAAAGAGCCAAAGAACAACAATGATGAAGAAAAATAGGATCATAGGTACATGGAATCTAAAAGATACAGGTACCAAAAGAAAAGCAAGGATGGACAAAACAGACAAGGAAAGAAGTTCTTCCAAAGGCAAAAGAGAAGCTACTATGCGGATAATGCAAGTAAGTACTCAAATGATAGTGATGCTAGTTTTTCAGACAATGATAGAGATGAAGTCCTATTTATGATTGAAGAAAAAGAACCAGTTAAGAAAAGGACTACAATTATTCTCAAGTGTTTTAGATGTGGTAAATTTGGACATCTTGAAGATGATTGCACAAGGGATGGTTATAGTTTTAGTGATGATGATTTTGAAGATGCACTTGAAAGACCAGATGAAAATATTCTAATGGCATTAGAAGAAGAAGTGAGTGATCCTATAGAAGACAAGCCAAAAGAAATTAATGATATGGACAAAGGCAAACAAATAGAGGATTATTCAGTAGAAAATGGTTATGATCTCAAGGGAGAACTTATCTATGCCCTTGACACAGTAAAGAAGGTAAGAAAGCAACACTCTAAGCTTGAAAGTCAGTTTCAAGAATGTGATGAAGAAATATTATTGCTCATAGAGGATCTAGAAAAATCAAAGGCTAAGGCAAGCAAGTTCAAAGATAAGTTAGAAGCAAAGATCTTGGAATGTGAGAAGTTAGCACAAGAAGTGGCTCTACTAAAGGAATATGTAGAAGACTCCAAGAATAAGCTATACAAGTATGTAAACAATGCAAAGAGTGTGGATAAAATAATCAAGATACAAAGAGGAGCAACAAACAAGACAGGTCTTGGTTCAAAATAGGTTCAAAAGAAAAAGGAAGAAGAGTCTACTTCAAGTCTTGAAGAAGAAGAAACTTTAGAAGAAGATACATCAGAAGAAGACAGTGTAAGTGGGAGTGAGACATCAGAGGATGAGTTGGACAACAAAGAGTTCAAAAAATATAGGAACAATGCACAGAGAAGATACAGATGGAACAACAATCAGAATAGGAGACCAATGAGGTCAAGACAAGGAAGCTTCAATGGAAGATGTTTTTCATGTCACAAGTTTGGGCACATGGCTTCACAGTGCAAGACACATGAAAGACAGGAATATGGGAAAGGATAACTTTTCCAAGGGTATTGCTACTCATGTAATGAGTTTGGTCACAAGGCAATGAATTGCAAGATTCATGATAGAAGAAGATATGGCTTCACTAGGAGAAATCCTAAGATAGTTGCACCTCCAAGGAATAACAACATTAAGTGTTATAAGTGCAATAATGATGGTCACACAACAAGATGGTGTAGAGAAAATATTCCAGAAATAGGTATGAATAGAAATAGGAACATGAACAGGAATAAGAATAGGAATATGAATAGGAACAAGAACAAGAATAGGAACAGGAGCATGGATGAGAATAGGAATAGGAACATGGATGAGAACATAAATAGAAACAGGAACAGGAATGATGACAGGAACATGGATGATCACTTGGAAAGAAACAGTCAGAGGATTCAAAAAACTCAGAAAAGAAGAGAAAAAGATAAAGGTAAAGAATAGTGCTTTTGGGGAGTAGAAATACTCCCACCCCAGAATTAACCACCTCATATGGAGGTGGGGGAGGGGCTAAGCTAAGAGGCTCATTCTTAGCCCCGAGCCCCAAAGGTGACCCTTTGCCATTGATGTCAAAGGGGGAGAGATTTGTGTGATTTGTGTATTGGGGAGAGATTGGATATGGGGAGAGATTTGATATTTGAGAGAGCATTGTCCCAGGGGGAGCAATGTCCCAGGGGGAGCAGAAGAAAAAGAAAGGTCAGGTTTCAGTAAAAAGGATATGGGTTGCCATCAATGACAAAGGGGGAGATTGTTGGACATTTTGAGTCCCTAAGTCAAAGTTGTCATTGATGTCACCAGATGAGGTCATCAGTAATTTCAGTAGGAAATAAAGGTGACAAATATGGTTATTTGATATCCAAGAAGAAGGCAAAATATCGAGGGAAACAATGCAAAAGATAGAAGTTAAAAAGGAGTTATAATATTTATTTTATAAATTATTTAAATTCAGCATGAATTTAAATTTTATAAATAAATATTAAAGGTACTTTATCGAAGGATTAATATTATAATGGTGGTTATTATAATATTAAAATTGCCATGGTGAAAACCCAAATAAAATAATTATAATCCTTATTATAATATTTTATAAGGCAAGGGGTTTTATAAAGTCCAAAAGTAATTTTTATTAAAACCCAAGGTTGGGTTTACTAAGGCTTTCGAAGCCTTAAAGCATCGACGTAATGCATTTCAATAAAAGCACCGATGTCTAGACAAAGGAGGAAGGGCAATATAAATACATGCCCAAAGTTGTTTATTATCTATCCTTGCTCGATTGATTATTGAGTTGCACATGCGAAAAATGAGCTCGTGGTTAAAACGTTTGGAAAGGAGAGTACAGGATAACGTGGAGAGAGACCACCCCCAATTTGCATTGGGTAGTGTGGCCTAGTGGCAGCTTGGAAAGCGTGAAGGCATTGGTAGCACGGAGGTCATGCGTTCGATTCTTGCGAAGAAGTTTTTGGTGGAGTTTTTGTGGAAGCGCCAAGGCACACGTTTTTAAATGTGGGCAAGGAAAGCACAAAGAGGAAGCACATGGTGCTTCCCCCTTTGCGAACGAGCGTGTAGCTCATGTGGCAACCTTAGCCATGGCTAAGGCGCTCATGGTGAGGGCAAGATGCGGGGTCAAATCCCCTTGAGGCAAGTACATTTTTTTGTGTTAATTAATTTTATGGTTATGCCCTAAGGTTGGAGTGATAAGGATGTTATAAGGTTTATTAATGTTTTAATAAACTTTGTTAATTAGAGGTTGTTGTGATTATTTCTAAAGGTGAAGTGTTGATAATTATTTGAGATTTATTATTTGGAAAGTATTATTTTGAGAGTTATATTTTAGGAGGTATAAGGAGTTATGGTAAAGTGTTAATTGAGATTTATTTTGAGACTTGTTGATTATTATTTTTGATAAGGGTTTTCTTCTAAAAGGACTTTGGTGGATGTGAAAATTAAGTTGGAGTAAAAAGGTGTATTTAAAGTTATATTTTGCATTGTGATTTTAATTGAAGTCCTCTAACCCTTATGTGAGTTTGGAAAAGAGTTTTTGTGAAGTGTGGCAGATTTTGTGGACAACTTCTTGGCAATAAAAAGGTATGGGAAAAATTCTTCTCTATTGAGTTGGTTGATTGGCTTGATTGAAAATTAAGTTTAGAGTGAAAAGGAATTGATTAGGGTTTCTTTTTTAGAAGTGGTTGAGTTAATGCTTCAAGGTTTTATGAATTGAGAGTTTTGATTAAGCCTTGTTTTATTAGCATTGTTGTTGAATCCAATTGGTTATGCAAAGAACTTGAACTTGAGTTAGAAAAGAACATGAGTATAATTGTTATGTGAGATTTGTTGTTGAGCATTGTTGAAAATATTTTGAGTTGATTGATATATGCTTGGAAAAGGGTTTGTGAGAAATGATTTTTTGATGAGTTTCGTTGTTCATTCATCATTTAGTAATTATATGTGTCAATCCAGGGCGATTTCCAAGGCTATATACGAAAGAAGGCTCCAATAGGTTAAAGATTAGTTCATTTAGAAAATAGGCTTTATTGATGGATCAGTTAGTGTTTGGGGGTTTGGTGTGACCTCTAACTCCTAGAATTGGAAATCAAATTGCAGAAGCTAAAACTGAATTAAAATTGCAAGAAATGAAAATTACAGAATCTGAAATAACAGGAAGTGAAATGTTGTTAAATTGAAAGTGACAGAAAAGTAAATTGCAGAATTGAAAACACACACACAGTTGCAAAAAATTCAACTAATTACAAAGTTCACAATTATTTGAGCATGTTCTAAATCTAGAAAATCAAATTAACATCTATTGCAAAACTAGAGAATAACACAAATCTAGAAATTGTAGTGAAATGACAAAAATTTGGAAATTGCTGCAAAGTTGGAAAATGACATAAATATGGAAATTGCAGTGAATTATGGAAAACGTTGTCAAATCCTATTAAATGCTAAACACTATTCCAAACATGTTCTAAATACTATGGTGCAATTCTGAAATGAAACTAATTCTGCAAATAAATGTTGATAGAATTCTATTGATCTACTACAGCAAGAAATCAGCAAGAATTTTTTGTCACTGTGTTGCCCTTCCTCTGATCTTGCAAGTGGCCCTTGCTTCCAGAACCAGAAGAGGGTGAAGAATTATACTAGGTAAATTAAATGTGCACTATCAACCATCAAATGCCAATAAAATCTGAAGAATGCACCTTTTATTCCATCTGAAACTGCATTACAGTACTGCAAAAAAAAATTGTAATTTATTGTAATGCTACAAAGACTTTATCTTCTGCTAATAACTATCTCATATTCCTCTATCCCTATTTCTCCATTTATATATCTATATATATTATCCTCAACCGTGTTGGGAGCTTTATTTATAAGACAAATTTGATATATTTGTTTACTGAGTTTTAGGGATTTCCAACTGTTTACAAAATAGTTTCTTGGAATGCAGGGTTATAATTTGTCAAACTTTATCCCTTTATCCCAGCTGGTCCGCCTATGGTGAAGGAACGAAGTGCAAATAGGGTGGACTAACCACTTGGTCAATTTCCAATCATGCTTTCCATTATTTTGATGCATTTTGACCATTTTTGGTTGTTCATGCGCTATTCCCTATTCCTATGCCGCTTATTCCTGTGCTACTCAGGAATAACAGGCATGTGACAATTCATTACTTATCTGCGCTCCAAACGCATAGGGAGGAAGTTGTTGACCATTTGGATTATTTTCCCTTATCTTTTACACCCTTCTACATTGGTGGCATGTGCTGGAGTGACTGATTCCAAGCCCTGTTGTATATGTACAACTGGCTAGAATTTGCATGACTGTGTCCTGCATTTACCAAATTTCTTGCATTTGAGCATTTTGACTTGTTGCTCCCATTTGCATCATGTGGAAGTGTTGTCAGGTGGAGAAAGAGTCATGTCTATCCTCCCTCAACTATTTCCAAGTGTTTACCTCTTCTTATTTGACAAATTCCATGCCTTCCTTCATAGTGACAGGTGGCTGGAATTTGTATGGACTGTGACCTATTGTTTCCAGCTGCCAAAACATGCCTAGATGCCCTTTTGGAGTGTTCATAACTTGTTCATCGTAACTCCATTTTTTACCAAATTATGTCCACATGTTCTTGGTTATATGAACAACATTGGGTTAAATTTTCAACTCTTAATTCCTCAGAAATTACTCTCTGCATCGCTGTCAAGTTGGCCTTTAACACAGATTTTTACCAGCATTTCCAGCTGTCAAAAAGTGTGAAATTGCCATTTTGCAGGCCCCATAACTTCCAGGTTACTTGTTCATATGCCTTAAAATTTGGGTCATGTTTTCTCTATATTATGAAGTACCATTGGTATGAATTTGATACCTTAACTCACTCTGGATCATTCCCAGTAGATCCACCAATGTTCAATTTAATGCAGATTTGCACCTGTTAACAACTCCAAAAAAGACTAAGGCATGAACAATGAGCGCAGGAATGAACAATGAGCACAAAAATGATGTAACCTTCATAATTTTTTATCTACAGCTCGGATTGACTTGCTTCAAAAAGCAAAGTTGTAGTTCTTGATGAGAGGAATCTGTTCATGCCATCAGAATGTAATTGCAATACATGTTTTATTTACTACCTAATCAACTCAAATAGTGAATAAAATGTTGAAAACAATCAAAATAGAGGTATAATGTTCCAAACATAAAATCATGCAAACATGTAAAAAATAACATATTCTAATCACTATTTAGCACTTTAACTTTGTCATATTTAATATTATGGCAGTTTTTATATGTCACCATAGTGTAATAATGAGGTATTTCTAGGCCTCATCATTCCCCCCAGCTTGAACTGATGCATGCCCTCATGCATCCTAGTAGGCCCTAGTAATATGAACAACATACTTTTGCCACCTACTACCTGAGAAAGTTCTTCTTACTGCACTACACCAAGCATTGTAGTTCCTGCATTTTTTTTCTTTTTTCTTATTTTCTTTTATTTTCTTCCTTTGTACCTGTGGTAGAACTTTAAGAAACTTAATATCTAATGTGCCCTGTTGTTCTGCAACATTTTCAAGAATTTATGGCATAATTTGTCTCGTTTTGAAGCTTGCTCTAGAATGAGACTGTTGTTCCAAAGTTTCTCTGGAATGAGACTGTCATTCTGAAGACATGTCAAAAACATGCTGAAATGGCCCCCTATGCAAAATTTAGCTGCAGATTCCAGTGTGGGCCCATATTTAGAGTGTATAAGCCTTCCATAACATCAAAAATTATTTTTCCATGCTATTTTTTTTTTTTTGTTGCTATTTTATTGCAGTATTAGTAAAACAAAATTTTTAGGTGCATTTCGTCCTTCTTAGATTTATGAGGTATTGGTGGGACATTTTATTCTGAAATCTGCCCTACTAATAAAGATAAAATGGTTGTCATATCTGTCCCAAAATTAGGTTTTTCACAATTTTGAATTTCCCATGCAACTAAGGGCAGAAGGGGGGTGTTTCTTGACATTTTGAACAACATGTTCCATTTTTTTTAACTTGCCAATATTGTATGAACAGTTTATGCCAAATATTGATTATCATATACTAAATGCTAAATGCTTACCATGACTAAATGCAAGAAACACATACCTTATTGTCCTAAAAATTTATCATCCACCTTACAAGCTACTTTTGATGATGATTTTTTTTTTGAAATAAGAACAACATAGGTGCAGTAGGTGAGATTTGTACAATGGTAGAACAATGATGGGTGGATCAACAAGGCAATGCATGCCGAAAAATCGGTTTTCATGCAAGCCAACTCAGCAGCGCCTCCGAGAAGGTTTTCACTACTGAATTATTCATTTTTTTTTCTTCTCTTTTTTTTTCATTTTTTTTTTATCAGAAGAGGCTGCCATTTCTGGTTTTCAACCAACTTCTATTTTTTTTTTTCAACTTTTTTTTCCTTTTTTTTTAATTTTATTTAATTTAATTTAATTTATTTATTTTTTATATCTTGCTTGTGCCCATGAAGGAATTTCACAAATTCTCTTGAAATTGTGCCCGTGAAGGAATTTCACAAACAATATTATTTCCTTCTTTTTTTTGTATTTTTTTTCAAGGCTAAAAAAAAATATGATCATTTGGAAACCTTGTCAGAAGAGGAATCCTCTTCTATCATATGCAAATGTGACTGTGTGAAATATTGAGCAAATTCCTTCTTTGTGAGTGGTTTATGGTACAACTATAAAAGATGTCCATTCACCACTAATGTCCTTCTTGAATCATCAACTAAAGAAAGTTGAACAACTCCATTCTCAAACTCTTCTGGTTCATCCTTGTTGCTCTTAATGTGATCATCATGCCACATTTTCCATTTTTGTTGAATGAACTCTATTTGGTGAAGTGCTTCCAACCAAAGTTCATTAACTGCATTCAACTGCGAAATCTATTTTTTTTGTACCTACAACAACTCAATGCCAACTGCTAAAGATGCATAAAGTGTTAGTAGAGCATTAGGATGTTGGATCAATACATCAAACAAATTTACTTCCCGGTTTTTAGTCAACCAACTATTGTTGTTCAAAGGTTGTTTTGGTTGCATTTCAGTTTGTTTTGTACCAAGATGTTTTTAATTGGTTCTTGGAGAATGATGCATTAATGAATTAAGAGGACAATGATATGGTGGAAAAGAATGGAAAATTTGTGTATGTTTACCAAAAACAATTCTTAAAAGAATTAACTTTGATAAATGGAAAGGAAAATATGAGAAAAAATGATGACATCCATGTGACAAGTGAAGAAAATTGTTTTGTATTGGAATGGATGACAAATTTTTAGAATTTTGTTTTTCATCATTTCATAATAATTGTTGAACAGTGATTGGTTCATCTTTAAAATATGAATTCTGAACATTTTCATCAAAAACAGATTGTTTGGATGAATCCATCTCTTCTACATTATCCTTTACAACGATGGAGGCCAAAATTGAAATGTCCGTTTCATTTTCCTTATATGTTTCACGAAACCATGGGCATCCTAGAAAATCATACTTAGGTGGACTAAGGTTTCCTGCAAGCAAGTTTACTCTTTTACCACCGACTTGTATGTTTTTAGGATATATTTTCTTCTTTTTTCTTGGTTTGTTAAAACATATTTCTTGAAGAATTGTATTAATGATTGGCACATCTTTAATATCTTGAAGTAAAGGGACTATAACATTTAAATGTTTTAATTCCCTTATCAAATTTGATTTCAAAGATGTTAGTTTTGATATTTCAAACTGTTCAAGATATGATTCTTTTTGTGGGAGATTTTCTTTTTCTTCTTCTTGTTTCAATGCAAATTTGTTTTTATGTGCATTCATTTTAGCTCCTATTTCTACACTGGTAAGTGGAATATGTTCAAGAAGTGGTTTTTCTAAACACAACTGATTTTTATGACAGTCACCAGCATTTATTATGGTTGTATTTTTTTATTTAGCCATAGAGACAGGGGTTAGCTGTTTAACATTGTTTGGACTGACCACAAGTTGAGCTGAAAATAGAGGTTCTTTTTTATTTTTTTGTTGTTGTCCATGAGATAAACTATGGGTATGAGTGGGCAATAAATTTTATTTCTGTGTTTGATAATGTTGCTGCCCTTTGTGCAATTTTTGTTGTTGTCCCCATTGATATCCTTGTAGTATTGGTTGTAACCATGGTGGATGTGGTTGATTCCATTGTTGTTTCATCCATCCATGTTGAGACCACTCTTGGGAATATGCCCATGGTGGTTGACTCCAACATTGTTGAAGTGGACCTAAAGCATACCATGGCATATACCAAGGATTATTTCCCCAATGTGTAGGAAATTGAGAAGCATTCTGATATGGAAACTTAAGAAAATTATCTCCTTGTCCTTGTCCTACAAAATTGAGTTTTTTCATAGGTTGAGGCTATTTTTCAAAGACACTTTTGAGTTCTGGCAATAAACTACATTGATTTGTGGAATGTCCTTTTTGACAAATGCTACATGTAGTTGGTATAAATGTTTTGTTCAAAGGACAGTCATGAACAGAGTGTTGCTGCTCACATATTGAACAATAGATAACTGAAGGTTCAATAGATTTACTCTTTTTATCTACTATTTTATCAAGATGTACAATAATATCAGCTTTAGCAAACTCTTTCATGCATTCTTTCAAATCATGTTTATCATTACCAATTCTATGTTTTCTATGCCTTGAATGAGAATAATTTTTGCAAAGTTTAATGATTTCCTGGATTTCAAGTGCATTTGCATCGCCTCTTCCTAAAATATCCAATGCATCCCAAAATTCATCTTGTAGTCCCCTTAAGAATATAATTTTGCACATTTCAGGTTCAACACTACCACATCTCTTATGAACAAAATAAAATTTGTCTACATAATCTTCTAAGATTTCATTTTCCTTTTGTTTCATTTCAAGCAATTCATTGTTTTGATTCTTGACTTGACAATATTCTTGGTATCTCTTCAAAAATATATTTTCCATATCATTCCAGGTTCTAATTGAATCAGGTGCTAAGGTGATAAACCATCGTAGAGCTAAATATTTAAGAGTGCAAGGAAACAATTTGAGCTTTTGGTTGTTGTTAGTGTAATCATGAGCTTGACACACAATTTTAAACTCAAACAAAAACAAATCAGGGTCTTTAGATGTAACTCCCTTAAAATTCAGTAACACAGAAGGTGAAATGACCTTCATGGGAGCATTTTGATTAGGATCTAATTGGATGGGATTTTGAAATTTTTTGGCAGGTGTACTAGTTGCACTAGGTTGGAGCACATTACTGGCTCTCCCTAGATTCTCTTGTGATCCTACCCTTATAGGTTCCCAATCATAATTATATATCCTGTTAAATTGTCCTGATTGTATGGATTTGTCAAGAAAAAAAGGTGTTGAACTATTGATTTTTCCTCTTTGTGATGATTTCTCAAAGGATCCTACAGTTCTGGACATAGATGCTTGTAATTCTTTGAAAGTTCCAACAGTTTTGGGAATCATAAATTTGGATAACTTTGACATACTTTCAACCTCTTGTGAAATTTTTCTTCCTATGGTAGGCAAAGGATTTTTCATACTTTGACATTGTGCTTTCACATCCTTTAACCTATTCATACTTGCTTGTTCTCTAAATGAACTGAAATGGAATTTACCAACAACTATTAATTATGCCAGTTATTACATTCATATTTCACTCTGAAGTTCACAACTTAGTACACTAACAATTATTGGACTACTTTCCTCTTCTAACAACACCTATCCCCAACAATGGTGCCAAAAATTATGAGTGTAATTTTTCATTCATCATTTAGTAATTATATGAGTCAATCCAAGGCGGTGTCCAAGGTTATATACGAAAGAAGGCTCCAACAAGTTAAAGATTACTTCATTCAGAAAACATGCTTTATTGATGGATCAGTTAGTGTTTGGGGGTTTGGTGTGACCTCTAACTCCTAGAATTGGAAATCAAATTGCAGAAGCTAAAACTAAATTAAAATTGTAGGAAATAAAAATTGTAGAATCTGAAATAACAAGAAGTGAAATGTTGCTAAATTGAAAGTGATAGAAAAGTAAATTGCAGAATTGAAAACACACACACAGTTGCAGAAAATTCAACTAATTACAAAGTTCACAATTATCTGAGCATGTTCTAAATATTGAAAATCAAATTAACATCTATTGCAAAACTGGAGAATAACACAAATCTAGAAATTGTAGTGAAATGACAAAAATCTGGAAATTGCTGCAAAGCTGGAAAATGATAGAAATCTGGAAATTGTAGTGAATTATGGAAAATGTTGTCAAATCCTATTAAATGCTGAACACTATTCCAAACATGTTCTAAATACTATGGTGCACTTCTAAAATGAAACTAATTTTGCAAATAAATATTGACAGAATTTTGCTGATCTATTGTAGCAAGAAATCAGCAAGAATTTTCTGTCACTGTGTTGCCCTTCCTCGGATCCTGCAAGTGGCCCTTGATTCTAGAACTAGAATAGGGTGAAGAATTATACCAGGTAAATTAAATGTGCACTATCAACCATAAAATGCCAATAAAATCTAAAGAATGCACTTTTTATTCCATCTGAAACTGCATTATAGTACTGCAAGAAAAATCTGCAATTTACTGTAATGCTACAAAGACTTTATCTTTTGCTAATAACTATATCTTATTCCTCTATCCCTATTTCTCCATTTATATATCTATATATATTATCCTCAACCATGCTGGGAGATTTATTTATAAGATAAAGTTGATATATCTATTTGCTGAGTTTCAGGGATTTCTAACTATTTACAAAATAGTTTCCTGGAATGCAAGGTTATAATTTGTCAAACTTTATCCCTTTATCCTAGCTGGTCCGCCTATGGTGAAGGAATAGAGTCCAAATAAGGTGGACTAACCGCTTGGTCAATTTCCAATCTTGCTTTCCATGGTTTTGATGCATTTTGACCATTTTCGGTTATTCCTGTGCTATTCCCTATTCCTGTGTCGCTTATTCTTGTGCTACTCTGGAATAACAGGCATGTGACAATTCATTGCTTATCTGCGCTCCAAATGCATAGGGAGGAAGTTGTTGACCGTTTGGATTGTTTTACCTTATCTTGTACACCCTTCTACATTGGTGGCATGTACTGGAGTGATTGATTCCAAGCCCTACTGTATATGTACTACTAGCTGGAATTTGCATGACTGTGTCCTACATTTACCAAATTTCTTGCATTTCAGCCTTTTGACTTGTTGCTCCCATTTGCATCACGTGGAAGTGTTGTCAGGTGGAGAAAGAGTCATGCCTATACCCCTCAACTGTTTCCAAGCATTTACCTCTTCTTAGTTGACAAATTCCATGCCTTCCTTCATAGTGATAGGTGGCTGGAATTTGTATGGACTGTGACCTGTTGTTTCCAACTGCTAAAACATGCCCAGATGCCCTTTTGGAGTGCTCATAACTTGTTCATCGTAACTCAATTTTTTACCAAATTATGTCCATGTGTTCTTGGTTATATGAACAACATTGGGTTCAATTTTTAACTCTTAATTACTTAGAAATTACTCTCTACATCACTTTCAAGTTGACCTTTAACACAAATTTTTACCAGCATTTTCAGCTGTCAAAAAGTGTGAAATTGCCATTTTACAGTCCCCATAACTTCCAGGTTACTTGTTCATATGCCTTAAAATTTGGGTCATGTTTTCTCTATATTATGAAGTACCATTGGTATGAATTTGGTACATTAAATTACTCTGGATAATTTCTAGTAGATCCACCAATGTTCCCTTTAACACAGATTTGCACCTGTTAACAGCTCCAGAAAAGACTAAGGCATGAACAATGAGCGCAGGAATGAACAATGAGCGTAGGAATGATGTAACCTTCATAAATTTTTATCTAAAACTTAGATTAACTTGCTTCAAAAAGCAAACCTGTAGTTCTTGATGAGAGGAATTTGTTCATGCCATCAAAATATAATTGCAATACATGTTTTATTTACTACCTAATCAACTGAAACAATGCATAAAATGCTGAAAACAGTCAAAACAGAGGTATAATGTTCTAAAAATAAAATCATGCAAACATGTAACAAATAACATATTCTAATCACTATTTGTCACTTTAACTTTATCATATTTAATATTATGGAAGTTTTTATATGTCAACCATAGTGTAATAATGAGGCATTTCTAGGCCTCATCATTGTTCCTTGAGGTGATTGGTTTAGTAGATTTGGTTGAGCCTAGTCAAGTGGATGTGAAGTGGTTGTTCAAGTTCCATGAAACAAACTATTCTAAATTCTGATTTGAGTTGAGATTGACCATTGAGTATAGAATATATTGAGTCTCTAAAAATTCTCTTTATGCTTCTATGAGATTGATTTGAGTTGTAATTTAGCATTGAGTATAGAACATATTGAGTCTCTAACAATTCTCTTTATGCTTCTATGAGATTGAATTGAGAAAGTGATTGAGCATTAAGTATAGAACATATTGAGTATCTAACAATTATATTTATGCTTCTATGAGATTGAGTTGAGAAAGTTATTGAGCATTAAGTATAGAACACATTGAGTCTCTAACAATTTATGCTCCTATGAGATTCAGTTGAGAAAGTGATTGATAATTGAGTATAGAACATATTAAGTCCCTAACAATTCTCTTTATGATTCTATGAGATTGGACAAGTTTTGTGTGGACTTGTTAATTTGATTTGAGGAAAGTATTTGAGAAGGCTTGTGGACTAATTTTGTGTGAGCTTTTGTGGAAGTTTGAAATGCAGATTTGAGCAAGTCCTAGAGAGGACTTATTGAGAATATTTGGACAAGTTTTGTGTGAGATTGTTGAGCAGATTTGGACAAGTTATGTGTGAGCTTGTTGAGTAGATTTGGACAAGTTCTATGTGATCTTTTTGAGCATATTTGGACAGGTTCTATGTGGACCTATTGAGCAGATTTGATCAAGTTCTGTGTGGACCTGTTGAGCATATTTGATCAAGTTCTATGTGGACCTATTGAGCAGATTTGGATAGGTTTTGTGTGGACCTGTTGAGCAGATTTGAGCAGGTTTTGAGTAGACCTTTTGAGTAGAGTTGTGCAATTTCTAAGTGAACCTATTGAGCATATTTTTGCTAGACCAAATGTACTATGTTTAGTGCAAGAGATTGAGCAGAGCTATGCTAGACCAATTGGACTATTTTTAATATAGTATTTTTACAAATCTTTGGAGGTGACAGAGTAGAGAGGACAAAGTCTCTAGTGGATAGAGATCCATCAGATAGGACATTGAGGATAGGTCTTTTGAGTGAGAACAAGAGTCTTCAAGTGGAGAGATATCCACAATCAGTGCATTTGAGGCAAAATCTTCTAGAGGATCACCAGCTAGAGTAAAGGAGAAGGAGTTATATGGATAAATATCCACATCCAGATTTAGGGTATTAGCGTCTCCTTTGGACAAAGGTCCATAAAAATTGTAGTTGGGAAGTATTCCTAAGAGATTATTTGAGAAATATTTAGAAAAAATATTTTCTCTATGGAAGTAGCCCACATTGGGTGAACCATGTTAAAATCTATGTCTCTATTGTGTATGGTGTTTTGTACATTGCTTTTATTACTACTATTTATACTCCTATCTATACACTGTATAATACTGATTTGAAAAGAAAAAGTAAAAAGTGGTCTTATACTGTTCATCCCCCCTCTCATTATAAGTTTGTGTTCTTCACTAGGAGTAGGGGGTCAGAATATTCCTCGCCCTATTCCTCCTCTAATTATAACATCACCTCATATTTGTCCATTTTGTAGTTGAAGACCTCTCCCCCTTCCTGGCTGAAGTATTAGGGGTATTTCTCTATTTCTTCCTCCCATAGTTCGGGTATCAGGAGTTATATCTACCAACTCGATATTAGCTAGTGGACTTCTACTTCTTCTTGCACTTGGTGATAGTTGTCATAGTGATTTGATTCTCCTATAAGTATGTACCAACCAACATCTCCATATTCTTTCCTCAAAATACCTCTAGGTGGATCAATATGTCAATACTTCTCTATATGCATCAAAGAAGTCTATCTTAGATCTAGATTCGGTCCTACCCTCTTCTCTCTATTCTACCTAATCAGTTGGCAAATTCATCACTCTCTTCAATATTTGTACTTCCCTTTGTTGTCTTCATAACTGTCGATAGGCTATTGTATAATATTATGATCCAAGGTTGGTTTGAAGTCCTTGTGTTCTCCCCACTTGTTGTTATGTCCTTGTATCTATTGGAGATTCATAATTACCTTGAGGGTTCTAAGGGTTATCTAAATTATTATCTTCATCATTACTATCTGTACTAGGCCAAATTACTAACCATGACATTCCCTCATCACTGGAATCATTCATATCCAATAATATATTGCATGGTGATTCGGGTGATATGGTGGTCTCCTCAATATCTCACCAAAATATCTCTACATCTTCGTTTTTCATAGGTGGATCGCTTGGTGGTACTTGTGAGCTTGTGCTAGCACCCTAATTTCCTCCACCACTTCTTGTATTTAATCCTTCCACCTCTTCCAATTCCCTTCCATCCTATTGTAGCCTAGTTGTAGACACCAAAACAACACCAATCCGATTATGTGACTACAAGCACTGATCGAATTGGCATACATACCCCCTAGGGCAGCCTCCAGAGGTTAAAAAGTGGTCCTAACCACTCCCAAATCAGTTTTGGAGGGTCAAAGGTCAATTTGGCACCTTTTAAGCACTCTACTCCCTATTCGTCCCACCCTGGGATGATTAGAATCCTATTCGCCCCACCCTAGGATGATTAGCAACAATCGCTCCAGGGTGGGGTGAATAGCAGGTTTGACTGGAAAAAAGTCAAGCCTTGACAAATGGCAACCCAGATCCGCCACTCAACTTCACCTTCAAGGCATGCAATTGCGAGGAACGGTTTCAAATCAGAGAGAGGGACTTCAATCAAGCATGCCTTGATCATGGAGGCCCTAAATCAGGGAGGAATCTTCTCTCCCCCAAGAAAGGCATGGTGAGCCAAGTGGCGCCCTCGCATGCGCATTCAAAGGAGACCCCTGAGGTCTATAAAAGGGTGAGCCTCCTCACCCCAAAAAAAAAATAGAGCTAGAGCATTTGGAGCAACGGAGTGCTGCCAAATTGTACCCCCATTCCCCTTTGTGCTTCCTACATCCCTAATTTCTCTTTTGGAAGAGAGGTTATCGGGTGAACACTAAGAACGCAATCCCAACCCAAAACCCAAACAATCGGCCACAATCCCACACCAAATTCATCTGACACAACCCCTAGGAGGTTTTGGACCCATCCCACTTGGATTGGTGCCAAAACTAAGCCCCAAACGGTGGGCGTCCTGCCCCCGGGCGCCCCCCGCACTACTGTAGTCCTAATCGTCCCACCCCGGAGCGATTAGAAATATGCAAAGGATTTCTCTACTATTATTTTTGCATTCTATCATATTTCATGTACTTATGCTGTTGTTCAAGTTTCATGTCATTCTGACTTGATTTGACTGTGTTTTTATCATTTTATGCGTTTACTAACATACAGGGAGCGCTTTCGGATACAGGACAATCTGGGCAAAATCTGCCAAATATGACCTTCTGGGTCATCCCAAAATTCCCCTTTTAGCCTAACCCCAAGTTTGTAGGAGTTTTGGAGGCCTCTAGGCAGGACATTTGCAAGGTCGCTCTTGCACATTTTGTGACAGTCCTAATCGTCCCACCCCGGAGCGATTAGAAATCCATGCATGATTTCCTAACTGTTATTTTTGCAATGGGTCCCTAATGATGTCTTGATGCTTCTATCAAAATTTGGGTCCATTATGACATGTTTTGACCATCATTTAATTCCTTTTTACATTAACCGGCCGGAGGCTTTGGGGATTGCATGTTTTCCTAATATCCGCATATGCTATTAACTATTTGCTATTTCTCTGAGCATAGGATCTCACCACCAGGAACACCGGAGGGGAAAAAAGTAACCATGAACATATGGATGCAAGCAGCGACAACGTTTGGCCCACCCATTTCAAATGTGGGCATGCGAAAGACATTGGAAGCGTACCATCCGTTGATGTAACGAACTGTATCAAACGTTCTGAGCCCTAGAGGGGGGACGCATTGTAACCGGATTGAAAGAAACATTAATAAAAGAGGCCCTACTTTGTTTTTCTTACATCTCATCTCATTTATGCTTTATTTCCTATAGGCATTTGTTCATCGCATTCGTAGGACTTAGCATCTGCACCTCATATCTGTTTCGTTTGCATCAATAATCTGGTACGTCATCGCTCCGCATTCGGATTTCAGTGGAGATCATGGTGGGACCCTATCCCCTACTATTAAGATCAGGTCTCTGATCCAAGTTTTTATGGTTTTCCTTGCAGGTATTAATCCTTCGGGCGCTGGACTGCTACTCGTGCCACTCTGTGACGAATACAGACCTGCTATTCATCCCACCCCAGGATGAATATGTATTCGCCCCACCCTGTGATGAATGCAGACCTACTATTCATCCCACCCCAGGATGATTAGAGCTCTATACATTTTTTGAGCAGAAACTCAGAGGCATCTGGTTTTGAACAGAGAAGAGGTAGGTTTTCTGAACATCCTCTGTGTTTTCTATTTTCTGTTTCTACAATTTTCTATTTTCTTTGCTTGCATAGAAAAGTTAAGTAGTTTGTTTCCCTTCTTGCAATAAGAAAAAGAAAATAAAAACATAGAGTAACTTAAATGGAAGGGACTTGATTAGGAATGCATTCTTTTCTGGTTTGCCTGCATGATACTTGCACCAATGGCAAGTCCTCATCATAGGTGTTAGTTCTAGGTAGGTTTTGTGATTTCCTTCTTGTTGCTAATTGTTTTTGAAAGATAAAACATACTTTAAAGCATTGCATTAGTGAAAATCATCTTTTGTTGTATGTTTTCTTTCTTTACATGATTAAAAGGAACCACACACACACCACCTAATAAAATTAACATCAAGAAGTTGGTCTTAATACCCCAACACTTGATCAAGACCAACGGTGGATTTCATCACCACCTTGGCTTGGATTTTGCATACATTTACCCTGATCACAACTGTTGCTAGACGTAAATCCTGACGAAAGCTGACCAAGTGTAATGGGGGTGATTCCCCGTGCATGAGGATAAGTCTTCTATGGTAGGTGTCAAAAATAGAGCGATCCCCCTTCCGTACCGCCTATGTTCCACGTACTATTCTGCTCTCGCGTACCAATAGTTTCCCTCACGTAAGGGCGGGTATATTGAGAGGTTCGGTATAATGGCCTGGCAATGGTATATTGAAGGGGCGACCATTTTGGAGATACAAGAGCCCTCATTTTGCATGCATAACAAAGCTTCCTTTATGAGATTCACACAACAAAAATCAAACACATTAGACCAGATCTAGGACACACATTTAATCTGTAAATGAGATAATCATTTCTTTGCTTGTGTGGTCCCCCTTTGTTTGGTATAGCATAAAAATATGTAAAGGAGATAAAAATACACATATCTTTCTAGAAAGACCACCACCATGGTGTATACCCGTAGCCAAGCCCAATCATGGGCAGAAGTTGCGGAAAGTGTACAAGGAGGCACAAGTCGCCTCCGTTATAGCCCCAAGGACTTGGTTATACCACCTTGGCAGCCTGACCCACAATGTGGTCCACACTATGCCACTACAGAAAAGGACTATAGAGGCACCCCTTTGAGGGGCACTCCCATTCAACATAGACCCTCTCAGGAGGAGTACACACATGGGAAGGCCCCCTTAGACACTCATTATGAGTGGCCACTATGTGATGAAGCGCTAGAGCAGCATAGGGTTCATAAGGAGGGACCACATGATTATATCATCCCTCCTCCACCCCTCATTACTGTTAGAACTAATAGGCCAAATCTAGAGCACAAGGCTCTTTAGACTGGGTGAGCCAACTCCGCCCGTCCCTTTCACATGTACGAGAGGGAGCATGAGGAAAACTAGTATATTCCTCAAGAGCAATACACAATGCAGGAGCAATGCGCCTCCGCACCAGCTAATTATCAAGATCACCTATTGAGGCTAGAGCCTCAGGTGAATGTTGCTAACCTCGATAGAGGAAAGTGACCCATAGAGATCTCGGATCACCATGACCGAGATAGATATGTAGGGGAGGCATCTAGGCCTCCTAGACCTAGGATGGTAGAACAAATTGACTTGGCATTTGCCAAACATGCCACCCGCCAAGCGCAAATCATGCAGCTTAGGCAAGATCAACAATAGTTAGAGCAACTATATCATCTTAACAAAGAGCGCATTCAGCTCCAGATAGATGAGTTGCTCTAGAACACTATGCATGAGAGGATTCCAACCCCTCACATGCATAGGACAGAAATTTATGAGAGGCACAACCCCTTAGTGCGAGACAGGTCTCCATGACCTTATCAAGCGTTGCCTCCAAGACCTTCGAGACCTGAGCGGGAGGCCACCCCTAGAACCAATGATGGGCGCCTTCCTCGGGCACCCATCCATGTTTGTAGGTCACACCCAAAAACTCCTCAAGAAGCCTATGAGGAATTTGAGCGAGAAGAAGAGCAGGCTGACACACCCTACCAAGGCAGGGGGCGCTACCCGGCTACCCCTCCATAGGCCTCAAGTTCCTCGCAATTCACAATGGGAACAAACCAAAGAAGAGGAAATCAAATCCTCTGATGCATACAAAGTACTGCTAGAGTGCTTAGAGTCTATGGAGACTAAGACTTCGGGGCCCCAAAAGCCCACCTTACGCCAACTCCATAGTCACCCTGTGCATCCTTCAGTTTCGGCACCCCCATACCTCGACCACTTCAAAATGCCTCAATTGGCAATTTTTAGAGGGGATGAGGATGCCCAAGAGCACGTAACAAGATTCCTGAGTCAATGCTTTGGCATTCAGGACAATGATGCATTGCTTTTGAGAATGTTTATAACCACGTTCGTAGGCCCTACCTCGGATTGGTTTACCCAATTGTCGAAGCATAGCATCAACAATCTAGACCAGCTAGTGGACGCATTCCTTGAACGTTTTGCCTTCAACACCAAGAAGAAGGCATCCTTAAGTGACCTAGCTGGCCTTAAGAAGTATGATGATGAGACCATAGCCACTTATGGGAATCGATGGAGGACATTGCTTTCAAAGCTACCTTACCTCCCTCCCATGGTCGACATGACTCAGATGTTTTCAAAGAGTTGCATAAGGTCGATCTCCATGCTATTGTAGCTACAACAATATGCCACCCTAGAAGAAGCCCTAGTGCAAGCCAGGAGAATTGAGGAGATCAAAATTCAAGACGGTGAGATTGCCAAGCCGTGCAAGAAAGAATGGACCAAAAATGCCAAAACTGGGCCCACGCAACCGAAACCCGCCGTGGTCAATCAGGTTGCCATAACTGTACCACCACTTGCACAAATGACATAGCCCCCAAAGGCTAATTATCAGGTAGTTCCTCTTGCTAACTATGAAAAAGAAAACCACAAACAAGAGCAAAATCAGCAGCGTCGCCCTAAGCGACAATTCACACAATTCATAGAGTCTAGAGACTCCTTGTTTGACCGTTTGTTCGTGGTAAACCTGATAAACTTGCCAAAAAGTCGACCCATAGACCCTAACGCACCAAAACCCAAAGGCTATAGGGAAGATTTATATTGTAGATTCCATCGATAGAAAGGACATGACATCTTTAGTTGTTGGAAATTCAAAAACTTGGTACAAGACTTGATCGACAACAAAACACTCACGGTGGATAATCTCGTAGCGCTGAGCAACCAACAGATGGAAGTCTTCAAAGACCCCCTACCTGCCCATGATGCGTAGGCAAAGACTTTACAAGTAAATGAGGTAACACAAAACTACCCCATGCAAGGGTACGTGGGGATGATAAGCATCGTAACACGAAACAAAAGATACCCAAACACGGCTGCACCCACTGCAGCTATGGGAGATGTTCCATCAATGTCACAACCCCCACAATGCCCTACGCAACCTCCCCTACCTAGACCAGTGGCCATGATTCGGACTAAGCTTACTCAAAGTTTAAGGACCACGTCGGCTAGGCTCTCCATTTATGAGCTCATCCAACAATCACCCCCCCATCGGGAGGCTCTAATGGAGATACTCAAAGCCATTGAGCTACAGCCCCATGAACCTAATTCTTTCAACAACTTTGTGGGACATGTGAGACAATGCACAGAACCAGTCATAACCTTCAAGGAAGATGAACTGAAATTGGTGACTGGTGATATGGTGGATCCACCCCTACACGTCATCGCGTGGGTCAACGGGATTCCATTCAAGAGGGTGTTGGTGGACATTGGCTCGTCCAACAACATAATCATGATAGTGGACATTAAAACATCTTAAGCTTCCAGCATCCCACATTGTGGCATCCACTTACACTCTTCGAGCATTCAACGACGCGTTATGCTCAATGGTTGGCACAATTGTCCTACCCATCCAAGTAGGACAAAAGACCATTCCTACGTTGTGTCACATCCTTGAGGGTGAGATGGCCTACAATATCTTGCTAGGCCGGCCTTGGATCAGGGACATGAAGTGTGTCCCTTCGATAGCCCATCAATGCCTCAAATATACATACGAAGGGCAAGTACATGTAGTCCCAGCAGACTTAGAGCCCTTTAAGTTTTGCAATGCGGTGCAGCTGATGCCACAATCGACCCTCCCATCGACACATTTGGACTTCCAATTGAATCCATCCACTCAGGGCCCGATTCCGCCTACATCCCCGCTGTTGAGTCCCTCAAGTAACCGACCTGGCCCATCTTCGTCGTCTGTCCCTTCACCAACAATGCCACCTATGGTGGCCACACCAAAGGACAATGGGAAGAAGCCCCTAGAGGAGGCACCACCATTAGTCTCAACCATCTCTACCGAGGAGGTGCCCAGCCGAATGGAAGTCGAGACACCTGATTCACCCAACATGGAGTGGACTCAGGGAGAACTCCCATTCCCTCCCCCTCAACCATCGATGATTACCATTGAAATGGCCAATACGGGCCTAGGGGAGTACCTAGTGTAGAACATTGTGGCAACACCCACACTCGAATCCATGCAAGACATGGGGAGACCTCGCCTCCCCATCGGCACTATCGTCCCTTTAGGCTACCCACCAAATCAGACCAACTTTGTATATGGGGGCCTCGAGAACGGCCTGGAACCCTACCTACAAGAGGAAGAGGACGAAGAGCCATTTGCTGAGAATGTTGATTATCTGTCCAACCCAAACTTCACCTTGAAATACCTAGACCAATGTAATTGGCATGGATATGGGTTGGGCAGATACGAACAAGGAATGCGCACTCTTTGTCATCCAAGATACCAGATGCCATATGATAAATTAGGAGTAGGGTTCAACCACCCTTTGCCCCTCGACATCTTGGTAGAAACCATGCAAGGCTTAGGTCTAGGCAATAGGGATGGGTTGGCACAAGATCCATATGCCAATCCCAACACTACATACACATTGGGGAATTATTTCCCATTGGTAACAACAAACCTTGTTGATCTCAATAGCCCCTCCCCTTTGATCGAGAAAGGGGAAAGTTCAAGAGGTAACTTCCAAGAAAGATATGAAGAAAATCAAGAGAGCTCTTCGAAAGATGAGTCGGATTATGAGGTCGCACCTTGGGACCCATTTGAGTCTGATAGCAATCACTCGTAGGTGACGCCCATCGATGATTATCAGGAGGACTTCGTGGCAATGTTCCCCTTTAATGTTCCAATCGGGCAATTGCCACCTCTAGAGAATCCAGCCCTCCCGCAGAGAGTGGCACAACCCAGAAGGGGCCAAATCAACATGCTCAAACAAAACGAGCCTCCCATGCCGGCCATAAGGCCAAGTGATCAAGAAATGCCTAGTGGGAGGCTATACCAGCCACAGGGGCACATAGTTGTCGGAGCAAATGAAGGCCTATGGATCTCCGATAGCGACTATGAAGATGAGACTGAGATGGCATATCTCAACCATATGAGACAACAAGAATACCCCATAGACATCGATGGTATGTTCGAGCATCTGAATATGGGACCAAGGCATAGGTGGCATTTAAACCAAGCACAGTTAAACCAAGTGCTTCATCCACCACTTTGGGCATACAGAGAGCACCTCCCACCTAGAGACCCTATAGGGCCACCAGTGCCAAGGGTAGACCCTATCCTTCTATCCACACATAGGGCCGATCCTTTTGTGCCAGTACCCATAGAGCCAGATCCGAGGCACGAGGATAACCAAGAATGTCTGAATCAACACCTGCACGGTAATGGAGACCAAATTCATTCCATCAACATGATCTCCATTGATTTAACCACCCCCATCCACAATCTAGTCGACCCAACATGACCATTGTATCTAGACCTAGATGCCATAGACTGGGATCATGCTGACTCACCACCATCCCCATCAGAGTATTGGCCTTGTGGTGAGATGTTTCATTTCACCCCAGGATAGACTCAGGATATCTTCCATGCTGAAGAGGAACCCGACGTTCCCAACACAGATCTAAATTCGGTGAATGATATCCACCTGATCCCAACTCCACACCAGTTGGAGGATGGATCCCACATGTCAGTCGAAGAGACGATTGACGTAGACATCGGTTCTGATCCAATGAATCCGCAAATCATCAAGCTGGGGGTAAGTCTATCCCCCGAAGAGCAAGCCGATTACATTGCCCTTCTCAAAGAGAAGAAGGAGGTTTTTGCATGGTCCTACAAAGACATGCCGGGGCTAGACCCATAGCTAGTCATGCATAATCTAACACTTGATCCGACAGTCAAGCCAGTCAAGCAAAAGCTACGTAAGATGCACCCAACAGTGGCCTTGATGGTCAAAGATGAGCTACAAAAGCTGTTGGATGCACAGTTTGTCATCTGCGTGGATTACCCACCATGGTTGTCCAACATGGTACCCATCAAAAATCCTGATGGGAGGATTCGCATATGCACCAATTTTTGAGATCTAAACAAAGCGAGTCCCAAGGACGATTTCCCCTTGCCTAGCATCGACGCATTGGTAGATGCTACAGTAGGCCACGAAATGCTTTCCCTCATGGATGGTTTCTCGGGATACAACCAGATTTGTATCAATCTCGATGATCAACTAAAAATGGCGTTCACGACGCCTTGGGGGACATTTTGTTATAAGGTCATGCCCTTTGGCCTTAAAAACGCTGGTGCCACTTACCAACGCGCTATGACATACATCTTCCATGATCACATGCATAAAACTTTGGAAGATTATATGGATGATTTGTTGGCCAAATCTCTTTTGCGCCAAAATCATCTCGATGACTTACGCAAGATCCTTGATCGCCTCATCGAACACAAGGTCAGGCTAAACCCCAAGAAGTGCGTATTTGGCGTCACATCTGGAAAACTCTTGGGTTTCATAGTCTCAAAATGAGGCATCGAGGTAGATCCAAATAAAGTCAAGGCAATCCTTGAAATGCTTCCCCCAACCACCATCAGGCAGCTCAGAAGCTTGCAGGGTAAGGTCGCGTCGATCAAGCGCTTCATAGCGTAGTTATCTAACAAGTGCCGACCCATGAATAAATTATTACACAAGGGGGTAGCATTTCATTGGGATGACGAGTGCCAGTCAACCTTCGATGACATCAAACAATACTTGGCTTCGTCACCAGTATTGGCACCACCTAGACCAGGAGTGTCATTCTACTTATACATCTCAGCTACTGAGGTGGCATTGGGTGCCATGCTAGCCCAAAAAAATGAATTACATAAAGAACAAGCTAATTATTATCTTAGCCGCACCCTGGTCAGTTATGAACTTAACTATGCATACATTGAGAAGCTATGCTTGGCAGTGGTATTTGCCACCAAAAAGCTATGCCATTACATGCTGAGCAATACGACGTATGTTGTGTCTAAGGAGAATCCATTGTGGTACATGATGAGTCGTACTTATCACAGTAGTCACACGACGAAATGGATCATGTTGTTGATGGAGTTTGACATCAAATTCATTGGACAAAAGTCCATCAAAGGTCAAGTCATCGCCGATCAACTAGCAGAGGCTCCTCTCGAAGATGATCAGCCTCTGACCGTAGAGCTACCCGATGATGGGGTCTTCCATGTCTCAGAATCGCTAGATTCTGATGAGCCTGAGTCACAGTCGACATAACCTTATTTTTTGATGGTTCTAAATGTGAGCAAGGGGGTGGCACGGGAATCATGTTTTTCACACCGCAAGGGGCTCCAATGCCTTTATCATTTAAACTTGATTTCCCATGCACCAATAACAATGCTGAATATGAAGCCTTGCTCATAGGTCTTCAGAAAACCATCACCATGAACATCAAATGCTTGAATATCTTTGGTGATTCACTGTTAATTGTCAACCAAGTGAAAGGGGTATTCCAATGCAAATGCCCAGTTCTATAGGCCTACAAAGCCCTTGTGGATAAATTCTTGGTAAATCTTGAATGGTACGACATCGAGGCACTCCCTCGATCATCGAATCATTTTGTGGATACTATGGCCTCCTTGGGGTCACTAATCCCGCAAGACCCTTCTGGTGAAATGACAACCATTCAAGTCAAAACATTATCGCAATCCACGATGGAGCATGCAAGCTCTGACATAACGCCAAGAATCCACCTGATCCAGATTGAACCATCTCAGGATAGGTTCTCTCGAATCCATGATAGTCTGAATCATGCCAACTAGGGGTCTTTGTTCTCCCCAACCCCTCTTAATAGCAACACAATGCTATTTCTACAAGTTCTTTCCCGCTCAGCTTTTTCTAGGGATGAACTTCAAGAGGGATCGGTCATTCATACCATCGAGGTTTCTGATCAGCAGGATTGGTACACACCCATAAGAGACTATCTCAAGTTAGGTAGCCTCCCACTTGGATTGTCGCACACCACGAAAAGATCATTCAAATAGAAAGCGGCAAAACATGTCTTGCTAGGAGACATTTTGTACCGTCGGAGCTATGAAGGGATCCTCCTCCATTGCTTGGACCAGCAAGAGTCCACTTGGGTGATCACCCAAGCGCATGATGGTACGTGCGGTGGCCACTTCAACGGTATGGCCATCACCAAGTGCATTCTTTGCATGGGCTATTATTGGCCATATTTAGAGCGAGATTGTTGTGCATATGTGCGGAAGTGCATGAAGTGTCAACACCATGCTAACTTGACACACGTACCTTCTCAGGCCTTGCAGCCGATCCAATCGGCTTGGCCATTTTCATAGTGGGGATTAGATCTCATCGAAAAGATCTCCCCTACATCGTCAGGTCATCACACATTTATCATAACGGCCACAGAGTACTTCACTAAGTGGGTGGAAGCAATTTCGCTTACCTCTACGACTGGACCCCACATTGCGGAGTTCATTTTACATAACATCATATGTCATTTTGGTATTCCATCCAAGATCATCTCGGATAATGGGACGTCATTTAAGAACAAATATGTGCGTGCTTTGACAACAAAGTACAAAATTTAGCATAGTTTTTTGACACCCTATTATCCATAGGCAAATGGGCAAGCAGAGGCGTCAAACAAAATGCTAGTTGCCATCCTTAAAAATATGGTCGTAGATAATCATAAGGATTGGCACATCCAAATACCACTTGCACTATGGGCTTATCGCACTAGCATTCGAACGCCCACTGGGGCAACTCCATTTTCTCTGGTGTATGGCTCCGAGGTAGTCATGCCTCTCGAGTTGGAAATACCCTCCCTATGCATATCAATGCAAGAGTTCATCGATGATGACACTGCATGGTAGGCCCGGTTAGACCAGCTTACGTTACTCGATGAACGATGCGTCAATGCTCTCGAGCATTTACGTATCTATCAAGAGCGACTTAAGAAAGCATACAACATGAAAGTTCACCTGAGGGACTTTCAGGTTGGTGACCTGGTCTTAAAAGAGAACCAACAAAATTCTAACTTGCCACCCCATTTAAGGGACAAGTTCATGGAAAATTGGTTAGGTCCTTATGTAATCGACAATAAAATAGGACCTGGAACATACCGGCTCACCTCTCTGGAAGGAATCAAGGAACTAGAACCCTTAAACATCAGTCATTTGAGGCCATTCAACATTTAGAGAAGCCATAGCCCACACCAAAAGCCCCAAGGATTCCCGCAATCACTTGGTCACCAAAAATGCCCCAAAGGAATCCATAATCCCTTTGGTCAAACCAAAAGCCCCAAGGATTCCCGCAATCACTTGGTCACCCAAAATGCCCCAAAGGTATCCATAATCCCTTTGGTCCAACCAAAAGCTCCAAGGGTTCCCGCAATCGCTTGGTCACCAAAAATGCCCCAAAGGTATCCATAATCCCTTTGGTCAAACCAAAATCCCCAAGGATTCTCGTAATCGCTTGGTCACCAAAAATGCCCCAAAGGTATCCATAATCCCTTTGGTCAAACCAAAAGCTCCAAGGATTCTCACAATCGCTTGGTCACCCAAAATGCCCCAAAGGTATCCATAATCCCTTTGGTCCAACCAAAAGCTCCAAGGGTTCCCACAATCGCTTGGTCAAACCTAAAATGCCCCAAAGGTATCCATAATCCCTTTGGTCAAACCAAAAGGCTCCAAGGATTCCCGCAATCGCTTGGTCACCAAAAATGCCCCAAAGGTATCCATAATCTCTTTGGTCAAACCAAAAGCCCCAAGGATTCCCGTAATCGGTCACCAAAAATGCCCCAAAGGTATCCATAATCCCTTTGGTCCAACCAAAAGCTCCAAGGGTTCCCACAATCGCTTGGTCACTCAAAACGCCCCAAAGGTATCTATAATCCCTTTGGTCAAAACCTCCAAGGATCCGTAAGAATCACTTGGTCCACACCCATTCGGGTTAAACCACCATAACAAATATTCAAAAACAACAAATAATCAAAAATAACAAAAAAAATTGCATCTCACTCTCATGCATATTCTTAAAAACCAAAACACCAAAAAGAAAACAAAAGTTGCATTAGGCATCGCATACATACATTGCATATTTGCTGGTCATACATGTCAAAAGCACCATAGACTGTAATTACTCGGCAATTCCATCATTTTCCAAATTCAGTCCATTTTGTAAAAATATCCATCAAGAATAACGCCCTTCGCATTTTCGCCATATCATAGTCAGTTGTCTTCTAATGTCTTTAGGGTTTCATCATTTAGTTGTCTTTAGATTTCTAGTCAAATGTTGTACAAAGTCAAGACAATTTTTTACAAGGTAGAGTTTTACTTGGATTACGCCTTGTTACATAGCATCCCAACACAAGCTTAAAACACATAAAAATTCCCAAGTTGTGTGAACGCAAGATGAAACCTACAAAGCAGTCTAGGGTACCATAGGTGAAACGTTATCCTGCTCATCCCCCTATGCGAATGGTTCAAGAATGCTGAGAATTGACAAAAGGACAAGCTCTTCCCCATCCAATTCCCCATAATAAATAGTGGTTTTCACCACTGTCAAAAATTCCAAACACCTTTGGTCCCCAACGTCATAAGGATTCGTACTACACGCCCCTGAGAAGGATGGGTAGTCATCCCCAAGGCCTAAAAGGATCAATGCCATTCACGAAGCAAAATCCCAAAAGTTCACTATCAAAAATCCCAAACACCTTTGATCCCCAAAGTCGTAAGGATTCATACTACACACCCCTGAGAAGGATGGGTAGTCATCCCCAAGGCCTAAAATATCAATGCCATTCCAAAGCAAAATTCCCAACCACCTTTGATTCCCAAAGTCGTAAGGATTCGTACTACACGTCCCTGAACAGGATGGGTAGTCATCCCCAAGGCCAAAAGGATCAATGCCATTCACAAGCCAAAAACCCACGAGCTCAACTTTGAAATCAAAATTCAAAATCTAACTCCTCAAAAGGCAACAATAAAAAGTAACAGTGGTTATCACCACTACTCAAACCCCTTGCTCAAGAAAAAAAAAGAGTGAAAAATAAACAATGATTTTCATCACTATGTATGAGAGCAAGTATCCCAACAAGATTGAGCAACCGAAAGATGCCTGAGCTTGAATCCCTGGAATTCTCAGCATTCAAAAAACCATTTAGGTGATCCTCATTACGGGTTTGGTGGATAGCCTACCTGGCAATGGCGGTATCCTAAACGCATGACGATATGTCTATCACATTTTGCGTGTGTGTAGACCAATGTTTGCATGTGGATGAGCTAGCTTATGGTATCTTAGATTGCGACGTGGATTAATCTTACTAAATGCAACAAAGGAATTAGTGGAGCTAATTAGGTGATCCTCAGTACAGGTTTGGTGGACAGCCTACCTGGCACTGGCGGTATCCTTATGAATACCACATAAACGAACTCAATCGCACACACAGGGATGTGAAATAACTTGGTCAAACTCAAGTCTGATTCATACCTTGTTCGGAAGTCTTGTAAGATAATGTACAGTCTTGATTAGTTACTTAAAGCATCTGAGTCTCAGAAAAACCTTAACTACATTTTAAAACAATTGTTGTACATTTCATTACTCACATCACCATCAAAAAATACAAAACAAAAATAACAAATGCATAGTTGTTCCATAAAGCAATCACATAGTGCAGAAAGCCAGTAAATCCTGTACAGTCTATGGTGCCATCACCTGTAAACCAACAAATCATTCCATCCATTCCATATGCATACATCCATATCATATAGCTAACATCATCCGTAGTCATAATAGCATATGCATACATCAACATAAATAAAGGTGCATAAAAGAAACAATAAATCATGACAAGCATATCATCAAACCAAAAATAGTCATGTATATATATCGACTCAAAATGCCCTCAGGCTACAATAAGAAGGTCCTCTGACCTCACAAAAAACCAAAAATTCAAAATCCCCAAAGCCTAGGGAGTCGACCACCATGATCACGTAGGATCGATGCGACTGGAACTACCCCTAGTAGTATGGGTCCTATGAGACCTCTCAGGGTGGTTGCTGCTAGCCCGCGCACCATGCCCACCAACGCTACCCTCATCCAGCCGCCTACGATGAGAGGATGTAGACTGCTCAGTCTCACTGCCTCTCGTGCGGTGCGACGAGCCACCTCCATCGAGATCAGGTAATTGCCCACCGAGGCGGATGACCTCTGTCTCTAACTCCACCCGGTACCGCCCCCACTCCACATCTCATTGGTGGTACACAGCCAATGCATTGTCCCACTATGCCAACTGAGCCCGCAGGAGATCCCTCTCCTACAATACGTCTCTATGCTCCTCATCCCGTCTCCGCAAGAGATCCTCCAATCATGCTATCTCAACACGAAACCCAGCCTCCACATCTCTTGAGATAGCCTACGGCATGGGCACCTCCGGGACGGCTTGCTGCTCCGGCACCCACTGCTCCGGGATGTCCTGTACATCCGACTGCTCTGGAACCCCCGCATCATCTCCATCGCCAGTGAAATCATCGACCTCCACCATGTCCGCATCATCAAGCGGAGCCCCCCAACCCTCCATCGGTGCCTCTGCACCCCCACCTCCTATTGTTGCCACATCCGCACCTCCCAGAGGCCCCTCACCCCGCCATCACCGCATAGTCCACCATCGGTCATACTCTGTAGTTACCCCGACATCGTCCACGTTGGGTACATCAATAATTGCATCAAACCCCTCACCCAATGGCTCAATGATAGGCTAGACTAGGGTCCTCTCATCCCCATGCCATCGATAGATCAAAGGATCACCAAGAAATCCTTGGCGCACCCCAAACTACCATGTCACCCGAACATATGAGAAGTACTCCTGCTCTGTCCCATGCCGCCCAATCAACCACCTACCCCTATGCACACATTGAAGCCACTCTCCAGCCTTAGGCTAGGCTGGACAGTCCCGGTACGGTCACCAAAACACCTACCCTGGCATTAGATGAGAGAAGGCATCAGTATAGTGACCTACGTCACCTGCCCATCGTTGACTCTGTCCATGCTCCTCTGATCGCCACCATAGATTGGCATACCCAATCTCCCGATCCACCATCTCACCTCGGGTGGTCCAAGGCAAACCCTGTGGCCGCTCCACAGCTATGTGCTGCCACCCCCAGCACTGCAAGAGATAGCTGCACCCGATCCCCTTTCACCTCTAGCAGTGGACCTCGTACAGCTCATCGTACAGCTATGCCAACAACGTCTGACCCCATCTCATAATAAGTGGAGCTGATGTCGAACACTCCACCAAAGTGAAAACCAACTCCAGCAGGTTCCAAGGGAACCTCGCACCTGAATAGTCTGGAAGTAGCATATTGGAAATGAGGGCCATGAGTAAAGCATGCCTCACCCCCAATACGCCCTTCTCCAGCCACCACCGCACCAGAATACCGCCTATCTGGTAGTCAGCCTCTGCCTTCTCCATAGCCCTCTCCACCCCCATCTCCCCCACCCAACCAAAACACCATGTCAGTATAGTTGTCCATTGGTCTCGATGGGTCATCCGGATAGGAAGCCCATCTATCGAAATCCATAGAATCTGATACACATCCTCTAGAGTCACAGTCATCTCCCCTATTGGGAGATGAAAAGTATTAGTGTGAGGATCCCATAGATTGATTAGGGTAGTCAAATATGCCCGATCCCCCACCACAGGCTCCAAACGCGTCACCTGCTTGAGCCCAAGGGCATCAAGCCACTCCCAATCCCCAACTGTCAAGGCCTCCCGGGCATCAGAGAAAATAGTCGACTGGCGGTACCGACTCTTCACAACCTGAAAAACAATAAAAAAAACAAACGATATTAAGTACATACTTTATATCAACAAAAACAATACAATAAAACTATATAGAAGAAAAACAAAGTCAAGGAAAACAAAAGTATAAAAAAAGTATAAAATAATAAAAGTACATCAAAAGTATAGACAAACAAAAGTAAAACAAAAGTATAGAAACATTCAAAACAAATTGTACAACAATGATCGTAGACATTAAAATAATTGTACAACAACAAAAAAATCAAAACAAAAACAAATTCATCCTAGGGTTTCAACCTTAGTGTGAACAAAAAAATAACTATACAATAAAACAAAAAATCATCCTAGGGTTTTAACCTTAAGGTGAACAAAAAACATAACAAAAACAAATTCATCCTAGGGTTTCAACCTTAGTATGAACAAAAAAAAAAAATCAAAACAAAAACAAATTCATCCTAGGGTTTCAACCTTAGTGTGAACAAAAAACATAATAAAACAAAAAATCATCCTAGGGTTTAAACCTTAGTATGAACAAACAACACAAAACAAAAACCATTCATCCTAGGGTTCCAACCTTAGTATGAACAAAAAAAATGACATCAAAAAAAAAAAAATTGTCCTAGGGTTTTAGCCTTAATGTGAACAAAATAAAACAAAAACAATATAAAATATAAAAATTAATACTAGGGTTTCAACCTTAGTATTAACGCAAAATAAAAACAATTATGTGCAAGTTTTTTAACTTCATATAAAGCAAAAACAAATAACAAGCAGAAGGAAGGAACATCATACTGGTCTCGCCTCGGCTCCTCCACTCGAAGATCCGGTTCTTGCACTCATGATGTCCACAAAATTTTGATAGCGCTCCGCTATGCAAACTCGCACTCCTCCTCATTGCTCCAAATCACCAAGAAAAAATTGTTGCAAATGAGCCCAAAACCTAGTTTTGGTCCTTTTATAGACTGTTAGGCCTGTAATCGTTCCACCCTGGGATGAGCGCTCTAGTTAGCGCTCGTCCCACCCTGGGACGATTACCAAATTGGTATTCGTCCCACCCTGGGACGATTACAGAGCAAGAAATAAAGCAACAAAAATAGCATCCAAAAAATGCACCAAAAATAGCAATAAATCTGCCAGACAAAGGTGCCTTTGCACCAGACATTCATGGCATGCAAAACCATCGTCGGGGTCACAAATATTCACTATCCTACTCCCTAAGAAGGCTAGCATAGCCGGACCGCTCCACGGGAAGGCGGATTTTTGATAATTTCTACCCCAATCGACATCACAAAAAAGGGTTAAAACCCACCAAAAATAGGTCCGATTGTTGGAAAACTGCTCAGCATTCAACGAAAAACAACTGAAGGCACCCTTACAAACGTCATCTTGGGTCAAGCGACTCGTCACTTTTCTCATTTTTTGGTCATTCCCTCATCGATTCGTCGCTTGAGGGGGTAGTCACACTTAGTCACCAAATCAACAAATACACACCCAATCAAGGAAATGGCATGCATTCAAAGAATCATTGACAAAGACAATCACGCTCCTGCTTGGGGCAGCAAACAAGCAATAATCACAAGCTGAACAAACACTTGGCATTCTGGAAGCATGAAGACAAGGTTCCTCGGACAAAAGGTTGCGCCCTTTGCCTATTCATGATTGAACAATGTCCAAGATCAAGTACACCTCACCAAAAAAGGTTACACTTGACTTAAGCTCCTTAGCTCGTCAGAAGCAAGGATTCAAGAATGCGTGCCCTTTCCATACTTGGGGCATCAAAATTTGGTTAGGTTACTGAGAAACCCTAATCATTAAGTGCTTTGGTCATCTATTTTTTCTCAAGCACTGTGCCACACACAGCGCATCCCAAAAAGGGGCATCTGTAGACACCAAAACAACACCAATCCGATTATGTGACTACAAGCACTGACCGAATTGGCATACATACCCCCTAGGGCAGCCTCCAGAGGTTAAAAAGTGGTCCTAACCACTCCCAAATCAGTTTTGGAGGGTCAGAGGTCAATTTGGCACCTTTTAAGCACTCTGCTCCCTATTCGTCCCACCCTGGGACGATTAGAATCCTATTCGCCCCACCCCGGGATGATTAGCAGCAATCGCTCCAGGGTGGGGCGAATAGCAGGTTTGACTGGAAAAAAGTCAAGCCTTGAAAAATGGCAACCCAGATCCACCACTCAACTTCACCTTCAAGGCATGCAATTGCAAGGAACGGTTTCAAATCAGAGAGAGGGACTTCAGTCAAGCATGCCTTGATCATGGAGGCCCTAAATCAGGGAGGAATCTTCTCTCCCCCAAGAAAGGCATGGTGAGCCAAGTGGCGCCCTCGCATGCGCATTCAAAGGAGACCCCTGAGGTCTATAAAAGGGTGAGCCTCCTCACCCCAAAGAGAAAATGGATCTGGAGCATTTGGAGCAACGGAGTGCTGCCAAATTGTACCCCCATTCCCCTTTGTGCTTCCTACATCCCTAATTTCTCTTTTGGAAGAGAGGTTATCGGGTGAACACTAGGAACGCAATCCCGACCCAAAACCCAAGCAATCAGCCACAATCCCACACCAAATTCATTGACACAACCCCCTAGGAGGTTTTGGACCCATCCCACTTGGATTGGTGCCAAAACTAAGCCCCAAACGGTGGGCGTCCTACCCTCGGGCGCCCCCGCACTGTGCAGTCCTAATCGTCCCACCCCGGAGCGATTAGAAATATGCAAAGGATTTCTCTACTGTTATTTTTGCATTCTATCATATTTCATGTACTTATGTTGTTGTTCAAGTTTCATGTCATTCTGACTTGATTTGACTATGTTTTTATCATTTTATGCGTTTACTAACATACAGGGAGCGCTTTCGGATACAGGACAATCTAGGTAGAATCTGCCAAATATGACCTTCTGGGTCATCCCAAAATGCCCCTTTTAGCCTAACCCCAAGTTTGTAGGAGTTTTGGAGGCCTCTGGGCAGGACATTTGCAAGGTCGCTCTTGCACATTTTGTGACAGTCCTAATCGTCCCACCCCAGAGCGATTAGAAATCCATGCATGATTTCCTGACTGTTATTTTTGCAATGGGTCCCTGATGATGTCTTGATGCTTCTGTCAAAATTTGGGTCCATTATGACATGTTTTGACCATCGTTTAATTCCTTTTTACATTAACCGACCGGAGGCTTTGGGGATTGCATGTTTTCCTAATATCCGCATATGCTATTAACTATTTGCTATTTCTCTGAGCATAGGATCTCACCACTAGGAACACCGGAGGGGCAGCAAAGAACCATGAACATATGGACGCAAGCGGCGACAATGTTTGGCCCACCCATTTCAAATGTGGGCATGCGAAAGACATTGGAAGCGTACCATCCGTTGATGTAACGAACTGTATCAAACGTTCTGAGCCCTAGAGGGGGGACGCATTGTAACCGGATTGAAAGCAACATTAATAAAAGAGGCCCTACTTTTTTTTTCTTACATCTCATCTCATTTATGCTTTATTTCCTATATGCATTTGTTCATCGCATTCGTAGGACTTAGCATCTACACCTCATATCTATTTCGTTTGCATCAATAATCTGGTATGTCGTCACTCCGTATTTGGCTTTCACTAGCTACCATTTGTTCTTCCAACCTTCGCATCGTGCCATCCAACTCTTGGATGATTTTCTCTCTCAGCATTTCATTATGACATCTCAATGTTTGATATTATTCTTGTAATTGCTAAGTCTGGACACGCATTCTTTGTTTTAATAGACCTATCTAAGCCAATGGAGTAAGTCCTACCAATTATTGATCTATAGTCTCATTCTCTTCCTCTTATGTAACTTCCATTTCAAATGTGTCCACTCTATATTCATATCGTGTTGTCAGTCGTATCCTTCTTCAATCGTCCCTTTGTTGTGGTAGTTCTCTCCATTCTACCTAAGGATACATTCTATTTACTAGGATTTCTTCATCCAACCTCCCCCTATTTTTGGGTAATAGTAATATCTCCTGATGTTCTCTTTAATTTGGAGGAATCTATTCCTCTTCAACTTTTTTAGTTCCATTAGCAAATATGACATGTACTCGTACTCTTCTTCTTTCTCCGGGTCAAGGTACCAACTCCTATTGTTCTATGGTTGATCATGGTTCCTCACCTTCTGTGAATAAGTGTGTGAGACCTATTTCAGGATCTTCCTATGATGGACTTGGCTCATTGTGAGAATCATCTTGAGCTTATGCTCATCTTCATAGTTCAATTTATTTTGAAGCAATGAATAAGCATTGTACCTTGTAATGCTTCAACTTCGATCCATTTAACGTTTTGGGTACCTCTGTTCCATTCAAGTTTTGCAACTTGACTGCTCCATTATCCATTACTTCCACTACTTTATAAAGACCAAAACATAATGTCTTCAGCTTAGCTAGATTTATTTCCCTCTTTCCATTAAACTTTAGAACTAAGTCACCCGAACTAAGTTCTAATTTCCTCAAATGCTTTTCATGCCATGCCTTCCATATTTTTTAAGCTATCTCAATCACCCATTGTGACATGACTCTTCATTCATCTAACTTAATCAATTTTGTTATTCATTCTTCCAAACTACCATGACTCTCACACTTGGTATCAAGAATTCGACTGGCACCACTGTTTTTTGTCCATACATTATATGGAAAGGTGTATGTTCCATTGTAGGTTTAAAATTTATTCTGTATGCCCACAAAATGGATGGTAGCCTTTCCTCCTAGTCTGATATCTCTATTCCATAGGTTTTATATAGAGTAGATACTATGAATTTATTTATCACTTCTACCTACCCATTCGCTCTGGGGTAGTATGGACTAGATAATGAGTGTAAAATCTTGAACTCTATTGTCAATGTGTTGATAATATCATTAAAAAAAGTGTCCCCCTCGGTCACTTTT
Organism: Wollemia nobilis; assembly: GCA_028583015.1. Classification (NCBI taxonomy): domain Eukaryota; kingdom Viridiplantae; phylum Streptophyta; class Pinopsida; order Araucariales; family Araucariaceae; genus Wollemia; species Wollemia nobilis. The sequence continues at coordinate 4,728,803 of JAQPPZ010002937.1, read as the reverse complement.
TATTTGTAGTGTAATACCAAACCTTGTGATTACTTGTTCGTACAATAATATTGTTGTACTTTTAGCCAAATTATCAGGTAACACTCTTGCTTCCACTCATTGTATTAGGTATTCTATTGCTACTACAATGTATCTACACTTTCATCTCTGAGATATCTTCAATGGTCCTACAAAGTCCAATCCCCACCATTCAAACAACTCTTGTGGTTGTGATGGGTGTAAGGGCATAAAGTCCCTATTGACCGACTTTCCTACTCTTTGGCAAGTATCACAAGCTTTCACATGCTCCTTTGCATAATTATATAATGTGGGCCACCATAGCCCAGCTAGAAACACTTTTCTAGTGGTCATGCCTGGTCCCATATGTCCTCCTACTAAGCCTATGTGGGCTTCTTTCAATGCCACCTTGACTTATTCATCCATTACAAATCTTCGCAAGATACCATCACTTCCCATTTTATATAGTAATCCTTCTATTATCTAGAAAGGTGCTAACTTCATTATTATTTTCTTCTTTTTGGTTGCCATCATCTCTTATGGAAACTCGCCTATGGATAGATATTGGCCAACCAAATTGTACCATGATGGAACAACATTGATGGCGAATAATTATGCATCTAGAAATTTATCAGGAATCCCTATTCCTGCAGGCTCCCTTGATTGTATCCGATAAAACTGGTCCACAATCACATACTTCTTACTAGGTCTCACTACTACTCAAAATACAAAATCCTGGAGGGTGGCGAGCCATCTTCTAACTTGTCCTTGAATCACTGATTTATTTATCAAGTACAATAGAGCTTGGTGATCAACATAAAAAGCAAATGGATTCGCTAGTAGGTAATTCCTAAACTTTTGAACTACATATACCATTCCCAAAGCTTCCCTTTCTATTGTACTATAGTTTCTCTATGGCCTTGACAAAATATGACTAGCAAAGAAAATAGGCTGATCTAGCCTAAACTATCCTTCTTGTGCTAAAGCACATCCAATTGCAAAATTCAAAGCATCAACATGGACATGGAATTCCTTATCCCAATTAGGGAACACCAAAATTGGACTACTCACCAGCTTAGCCTTTAGCTCCTCGAAGGCTCCTTGGTGCTCCTCTATCCATCTGAAAGGAATATTTTCTTTTATAAAAGAATCTAATGGGTAGGATACATGTGCATAGTTCCTGATAAACCTTCGGTAGTATATTTTTGAACCAAGGAAGGTCTTAAGTGAACTCACATCAAATGGTTCTTCCATGTGTAATATCACATAGATCTTATCAAGGTTTGTATTCAATTCTTCACTGCACACAATGTATCCTAACAATTTCCCATATGGCACCATCAAAAAATATTTCCCTGGGTTTAATGATATCTGTGCATTTTTGCATCTACTCATACATTCACTGAGGGTAGGAAGATGCTCCTTGATATTCCCATAGATGGACCAGTCATCCAAAAATGCTTTAAATTTTCCCATTGCTAGTTGATCGAATAGATACAGTATGATGCGCTAAATTGTAGTTGGGGAATTACAGAGTTTGAATGACATTTGTTTGTATGCATAGATTCCATTCTCCAAAATAAATGTGGTTTTTAGCTTATCCTCCCCGGATATACTGATTTGATTGTATCCTGAGAACCCATACAAAAATGAATAGATATCATGTCCTGCGACTTCTTCCAAGATAGAATCTATGAAGGGAATGGGGAAGAGATCCTTAATATTTATAGTGTTTAGACTCCTAAAGTCTACGCATATTCTGATCTTATCCACTTCCTTCTTCAAGGTGATCACTATAGGTGAAACCCATTCACTATTTGTCACCCTGAAGATGATTCCTACATCTAGCATCTTTTCTATCCCTCATTCACTAATGCAACATACTTTGGATTCATTCTATATGGTATCCTCCTTACTAGTTGAGCACCATGCATTAGTGTAATCTTGTGGACACATAATTTTTGTGGGGCTCCTTTCAGGTCCTTATATTTCCATGCGAAGACATACTTATATTTCAAGAATATATTAAAATATGCCACCTTTAATACATGATTCCAGTCATCACCACAGTGAATCAACCTAGGTTCTTCTTCCATTCCCAAATTGATATCCACTATTCAAGGTCCTTGTAGACACCAAAATCACATAAATCGGATAATACTGCTAATGCATCATAGGTATCGCTCTTATCAACATCATATGGCCCCATTAGGTAGACCTCTAAGGTAATATAGAGGTCCATAACACTTTTTGGAAGGTCCCTAGTAGTTTTGGAAGGTTTAGGGTCATATTCTTATGACCGTCCCACCCTAGGATAGTCATATATGATGACCGTCCCACCCAAGTATGGTCATCTCTAACTGTCCTTGGGTGGGACGGTACCTAAATAGACACCTAAAAATTCAAATGGGTGGAGAAATGGCATTAAATTATTGCCATATTCTCTACCCAATCATCAAAATTTGATTGGGAGCCTATAATGGAGACCAGGAACTCTTAATTAGAGGCCCCAAATGGGAAACCTCTTCTACCCAATCATGGCAAGGGTTTTGACAAGTGGTAGCGCTTGCCTTGCATGCCAAGACTTGCCCTTTTACCCTAGATGCCATATTTGGGCTATAAAAAGAGGTGTATTCACCCAATTTGAAGGAGAAGAGTTGAAGCATTTTGAAAATGAAGTGCTGCCCAATTCTACCCTTGATTTTGCCATTGATTTTGCCCTCACATTTCCTTGAAACCATCTTCTTTTGAAGGTTATTTTAGGGGTATCCCAAATACACTAAATCCATTCCAAAACCAGTCATATTGGAGAGCAATTTGATCCCATTTTTTGACAACACATTTAGGATAGTTTTGAACCAGATCCCACTAGAATTGGTGGCAAATTCTAAGCAGATTTGTAACCATCCCACTTGGGGATGGTTAGCAGTAGGTGGTTGCACCTGTTAGGGACGGTTAGAAAATAGTAGGTAATTGGGAGGAAATTCCACCATAGAACTCTTAGGAATGTCTAGATTAGCCTCCATCCAAATTTGGTGAGATTTGGAGCAATTTTTAAGGCCCAATTGAAGGTTTATTTGTTACAGGTTTAGTTGTCCCTATCAGGGATGGTCACTATTTATGTTCATATTTTCCTTTCATCTTATGCTTAGATCCCTCCAAAAGTATTTATATTATAGCATGCTTCATTTATATATCATTTATAATAGTTTTCATGTGTTATAGATTAGTTTTGTTATTGCTAGATTCATGCTTTTCTATGTTTTCAAGGCTTTAAATCTATAACGCATATGCTATTAACCCCTTTTCAATCCCTTGTGTTTAGGTGTAGGTATACTAGATAGGAGAGAGGAGCTAAAGATGCATAGAAGTATAAGTCCAAGACTAGCTCTCGAGTGTGGGAATGCGATATGAACATCAATGCATGCATTAAAACCTTGCAAGGGATTAGATCCTTTAAATATTTTAAATGTTGAAATATATCAAGTTCTAAAGCCCTCGAGGGTATGTATTGTAATCCTATTTTAAGCCATGGATTAATAAATACAAGGATAAATCCACCACATTTATTGCACATTTTGCTTCATTTCAATAGATTGCATATTTATGCACCTTTTCCATTTTAATTCTTTAATTTGCTTTGCATTTCAATAAATATACCTTAAGACAATGTCGTAAATTTCACTTCTTTAGTGGAGATCATGGTATTTGAGATTTGTATCTTTCGCCTTTCAATTTTTCTATTTTTTACCTTCATTTTCTGTTTTCCATGTTGTAGGATTTGGCCGTTCTGAGCAGAAATGACCCCTTTTCTACTAGGTGACACAGGGTGGGATGGCCAACTAGGTGTCACTGCCAAGGATGGCCCCAAAACTGCTAACCATACCTACCAGGTATGGTTACAAAACCAAAGGTTTTTTGCAAAAATATGCAAAAATAGCAAGTTCCAAGTCAGAAAAGACACCCCTCTAAACTTTCAATTTGCATATATACTGTTTAAAATAGCTAAAATTTTAAGTTTTCCTATATTTTGCATGTATTGGAAGGGTAGATATCATCTTTTTAAAATTTTGCATTAATCAGATCAGAGAAAATAGGAAAAGAACAGTAGTTTATATGCTTTTTGTTTGGTTTTCCTACTTGAAACTTACCAAAAATAAGGTTAAGTTCATATAGATTTCAGTGGTTTCCTTTTTATGCTACTAACGATTCTGAATATAAAATGTACTTTCATGCATTTAGTGAATCATCATTGAATGTTGTATTGTTTTATTTCAATATTCTAAAAGGAACCCCACACATCACATTTTATCTTAACATCAGTGGCATTGGGCTCTCACATCCAACCTATTGATTGAGACCAATAGTGGATGTAATTACCACTTGATTGGCTCATGTGAAAGAGTATCATCAGGACCCATCCGTGGCCAAGGTTGACCCAATAAATGTCCATACCATACAAAATATCACATATTCCTCTTTGGAGGAGTGTATCGCTATGCACAGGGTGTTGGGTGAGGGTTGGTAGTACCTATGCTACCTCGTTGGATATGGATTTTATCACCATAATTATATTGTGTGAGTATATAGGTGAAATCCTTTAAACATTTGAGCATATCATCCAATGAAATATCAAAAACACCAAGTATTTATTTACAAGGCAACACATCTTGAAACAACAAAAAATAGTTTAGGGATTCACATTTAAAATATTTAAAAGAGATAATCACTTCTATGCTTGTGTGTTTCTATTGTTTGTTTATTTCAAATTCATAGAAATTATAAATAAGATAAACATATAACATTTTAGAGTACATAGCTATGGTACATACCTGTAGCCAAGCCAATTTAAGGGTGGAAATTATAGGGAGTAGGGAAGAGGATGTACAACATCTTTGCCTAGATCCCAAGGATATGGTAATACTTCCTTGGAGACCACCTACTCTTCCTAGACCTAGAGGGGATGAAAGGAGACCTATCCAAAAAGGGACCCCTACACGGGGCACCCCCATAGGTGATGGTCCTAACTTAGGAAGTCATATCCCTAATCGTCGAGTGGTATATGAATGGATGGTTATGCCTAGAATAGCAAGAAAGGGACCTAGCCAACAAGGGACTCCTACACGGGGTACCCCCACAGGAAACAACCCCCTTTTAGAGAATTATTTCCCTAATATAGATGTTTCTAATGCCTTCTTTCAAGAATAGTCATCGAGCAATGAGGTGCTTCCCAATAGAGCAATACCACACATTCGTGTGCCTACTCGGTCTGCTCCTCATACTGTTGCATAGGAGTATGACTTGTCATCGAAGGTAGGGTTGAATGATCATCTTATGATTTCAATATTTGATATTTTCCAGTTCACTCATATATTTATCTATGTTCTCGAGGTGTGTCAGCCTTGTACCAATATTTGCATATCCTATTGTATACTCTGTAAAGCTTTTCAAAAATATCCATTTCTTGTCTACTTATTTCTTAGGTTCCTAGATAACCTTTTATTTATCTTGTGTTTCCTTGATCTCCTCTTACTCAATACAAAGGTAGTTGGGCTGAAACATTTTGTACTCCTCCATTTGCTAATGAAGGAGTCTGCTATCAAATATAGCTTCATCTTCACTACATTCATCTAGGTACATCATTCCTTCTCCATCAGGTTCATGCCCTCCATCTCTTGAGGAATTTTTTGATTCATCTATCATAGCTACATCCTAACTAAATATTTGATTAGCTATATTAATCATTGTATGACCATAAATGCATGCACCTAATATTGCAATCACAAAAAATGAAACAAAAATGACATTCACACACAAATTGACAAAGACAAAAGCAATTAAATGAAATGCATATTTATTCCTCTTCGAATCAATTCATGTTTTACAAATGAATCCCTCTTAGGGATACCCTTTTTGATATGCAATTACAGTGTTACAATCCTCTCAAGGATAAAATGCACTTTTCAAGCCTTTAAGGTGACACAAACTGCTCTAGGGTGGAGTTGACCCTATTCTTCATGTTAAGGAAGGAATTGGATGATTGCATCTCCTTCGAACCTACTTTCCTGCGATCAAGAAACAACACAAAAGATAAAAAAAATAGGCAGTCTCTCATGATGAGGCCCTTTGAGGAAAATATTCATAAAGATGCCATAACAACTATGAAATCAAGAAAATGAGTAAAACATATTTTTTTATAAGTAACCAGAATTTTATATATAATTCTCTTATAAATTTAGGATGCCAAGCATGTACCTGTACTAGTCAACGAGTGATGACATAGTTAATGAACATCAACATACCAAACCACACCAAATGGTATACATTCTCCGTTTTCAACTGAAAGATTTTTTAGCCACTGTGTAATCTTGACCACCGTGTGGTGGTATTTTTTAAAAATAAGATTTTTTTTTTCAAGAAGAACGTTTACAAATTACATCAACAACCACCCTGAAGGGGTTTGAACACAAAACCACTTAAGAAATAACCATCATCTTAGCCACTAGGGTAACTGCCTATCGATGAGTAAAACATATTAAACTTATGCAAGATTCATAAATATTGTTAGAAATATGAAAGCAATAAGTACAATTATCTATCTACTAGATCAATTGCATGAAATTAAGTATGTTAGCATGAAAAGAAGCCATTAATATCCTACTTGTTATAATGAAAATAAGATTGATTAAACCTTAGATATGTCAGTCATATTATATCTAAACATAAATTAACCCATTAAAATGACTAATATAACCTAATTAAGCATAATGGAGAGAAAATAGTAAGGAGATCTATCACCTGTTGCAAATCGCAACTCGAATGAGCGGTCTGCATTGTAAATTGTGGTTGTCAGCCACGACGAGCAACAAAATAACTTTGCCCTCCAAATTCTAGGGCTATGGTCTTGATCCTCCTTTTCAAATTTATGATCAAGGGTCACCTCAGTGTCCTCTGATAGGTTTGGCAGTTGAATTACTTGGTTGGGCCTTTATTTTCTTGAATTCATGTTTCTTGGCATTCTAGCTCCGTAGGGCATCCATGACATAATTTATCATGATGCATGATTAATTAGAAATTAAATGGTAAAAATTCTCTCTTAGTACACTCATGTGAGTCTACATTTTGATAGGGCTTCGGTACTCAAATGCTCTCTCTTTCTATTGCTATATTTCAACAATGCTTCGCTATCAAAATGCACTATATATTTACCCTAATTCAAAGGGGTACTTATAGGACTACCCAAGGGCTAGGGGTGGCATCATGGAAAATCCAAGATCAAAAAGGGGTGGTTAGTATAGTTGTATTGGAATTTTCTATCCTTTAACCACCTTTTTCTAGAACAGATGGCCATTCAAACTGATTTAGCTCAGATGAAGGCCAACTGAAATTTAGTTTAGATCACAGGTGATATATGTGGTTCAGACTATAAATCATAGGTCTTAGTTGTGGTTCAGACTGTAGACCATAGGTCTTAGATGTAGTTCAGATTGATTAGGCCAAGGAGCCAAAATTGAGTGGTTAGAACCACTGCTCTATCTTGGAGTATGTCCAAGATCTTCCATATGGTCTTGTAGCATGTCCATATGAGTAGTCGCCATCGACATGACACATTTTAGGTGTCTATAGATGCCCCTTTTGAGATATGTTGTGATATCAAACAATTCTAAGCAAAAATAGAACTCCTAAAATGATACTGAAGGTTCCATGATGATCATTAGTTAAATCAAAATTAGATGCCCCAGGTCCAGCAAAAGGGCACACATCCTAGAATCATTGCTTCCAACTGATTGGAGGCTTAACTTGAAAGGGTTTGCACTCGTCATCAGGCATTCAGGTAGATTTGGTGCTACAATAGGAGTTAGACATATATAAATGAAATAAGGAGAGCTAAAAACTAATTGTCATTTTTGATATTTACCCCAAGCAAAGGGGTAAGCTTATGATAGATTTTAGCAATGATTTGAAAGGACGAATGTAATTTTGACAATATCAAGGGATCTATGATTCCAGGGATATTTTGTTGACTTTTATTATGATTATGATATTATGACTACCCCCTCAAGTGATTATTCAATTATGGTAATGACAATATATGAAGCGATGAGGTCGCTTGACCATAATGAATGATCTACACAAACTTAGAATTAAGCATTTAATTACTTGGCTAAGCCTAGTTTAGCGTATGATTGCAACTGTTAATAGCAATTGCATATTCCTATCCCATGGAGCATTTAGGATGCAATAACCTTCTTAGGGAATCAAAATGATACAATGCCAATTAGATTTATGTTGAATCAATTTGTCGATGATTTTTTGAAAATATGTCATAGGGGAAATGACATGAAATGCCTCATTTTCGTGGCGTGGTCCAGCCTTGAAGGCCTTCTTCAGAATTGAAAAGGAGCATATCAAATCAATAATGACAATTTTACCCAAATGTCCTTATTGTTATTTACTCATCTCACCGGATTGCATGGAGTGTCAGTCACTACAACCATCGAGTGTATATGGTAAATGACTAAATATGAGGTGCATTTGGATTTTGATTATTTAATTTTTTTTGTTGTTTATTTGAATTTTTAGTTGATCATGGTGCTTAAAAATTACCAAATGTGTTAAATTAATTGCTCTTATTAATAATATGGTCTTTTAGGAGATATTTATTTGCCATTTGAAATCTTCCCATGGTAGGATTTTGTTGTATTTAATGTCAGTCACAAACCACGTCTAGGGTCTATGGTTGAAATTTCAAAATTTGGGAGTCACAGATCATAGTTGTAGTCAGTAAACCCTAATTATAGGACCACGTTTGTTAGTTGTAGATTTACCCATTTTGAAAAATTCTCATTATTCCTTGACAATGATTGCAATTGAAGAGCTCTGAGAGGTGTGAGAGTAAAATTGATGCGAAACACTAGTAAAAATCACACTGACTATCTTACACACCTCCCGATGGTAGACCACAGACAAATATCTACTATAAGAGGCCTCAGTGCGGGTAAGGTAACTAGAAACCAAATACTTGCACTCATTACCAATTAAAAATTAACCACATTAAGTAATGGGTTAAATCAATATCACTAAAATGTTAGCAATGAACCTCACCTTAGACTAGGCTATTTTAGGATTTAATTATTATTTTTGTTTTGTTTTAATTTCTTGGCTAGGAAATAACCCCAAAAGGTTCATATTCCTAGACCACAACTGGCAGTTGTGGTTCCCCATTGACAGATTGGGGACCGTAGGTATCAACTCTGGTTAGATTCAAATTACAATGGTAAAAAATTTGAGCATTATGTGGACCGCGGGTTTGACCTATGGTTCCCTATTTTTAGAAAAAATTCCAAATTTATTGATTTTTTTATGATTTTTCTTGGCAATTAATGCCATTTATTGCACTCCTAAAATGTACTATTTGATTTTTTTATCATTCTTAGCATGATTTTGTATTTTTAGTGATTTTTAGCTTTATTTATCTCTTTTTAGGTCATTTCTTTTAGTTTCTTTGAGCTAGATTTTTCCTTATGCATTATTTATTTTCAAAAATTGACTTTTAGAGCTAGGGAGGCAGACATCCTTTGCACCCTCCTCCCACTACGTATTGACTTGGAGCGAGAGTGGTTTGGAGTCATTGTCTTTGGCTACGTTTTGGATCTACCCAATATCAAGGTAGATCAAGCCTACATGATTGTGTTAGCCCATTTTTAGAATGTGCAAACCAACACATTTCACCTATCGACAAGTGAAATAACTATTACACTAGACGACGTCTATCAAATATTTAGGATCCCTATTTATGGTGAGTCCATCACCTCCTCCTTCCTCTAGAGTAAGGGGGTAGTTTTTGATTCTATCTTCGATGATCAGACCCAATATGCCTAGGGTAGGATCAACCACAGAGGTGTCCATATTGGTTACTGGTAGGGGAAGGGTGTCTTCTTAGTTAGATAGGCAACATTCATGCACTTGGTTGTACATATTGTGCTTCCATACTCCTCAAGCATGAGGATCCCCTAGAACCTTTTGGCCAGTGTCAGGAGGATCACACAGAGCTCTATAAATCATCCATTATTCCTATCTTGGGGGAGTACTCTATTATACCAGTTGTACCTAGAGCTCTACCAGATCACTAGAAAAAGTCGAGTAGGGATTAGATGCAGTTTACTCCTCCAAATATAGGGTTGGAAACACATTAGGATCAAACAACCTATAGATCTACCCTTGGATATTACTTTTATTGATGATTCCCATTAGTGCTACATCACATGCTGGCCCTATGATAAGGAGGGGTTCTGGAGTAGGTCCCATACTGGGGATATATAGCACTACACTGGAAAATTTGTAGTGCTTTGGCCAGATGACATTGAGTGGCATCCATACATGGATTGCCCTGCATGGAAGGACACTGGTGAGTGGCTATGCTAGACTCAGCAAGATCGATGGATACTCAGCCATAACGCTAAGTTCTATGAGTACTAGTTCTACTCATAGGTCCTATGATAGTTTGGGCTAGTGTAGGACATCCTAGAGCTACCCATCATCTACATGTGGCTAGTACTAGAGACAAATTTGTAGTGGGTATAGCCTACACTGCTTGGGGATGTTGCAAATAACTTTTAGGAGTCAAGGATTGCTAGGGCTAGGACCACCCCCATGTATGACACTTAGTGGTCCCTACTATAGTGGAAGGGATCTGGGCCCCTCAATTAGGTAGATGATGGTTAGAGGCTGATCCATAGGGGCACAATGTGCACCAATGTACTACAAGTATATGGGGGGTAGAGGCTACCATAGAGGATGCACCATAGATTGAGGTCAAGGAGGAGGCCCTATATGAGGGTGAGGTGCCTCTAGACAGTAAGGTAGAGCAGTTGCTAGCCTAGGTTGAAGATCTATAGAGTCAGGTTGGGAGATTTCAATCCCAAATGCTGCAGAGGGGGACATATATAACCATGCTAAAGATAAATTTATCTCATAGCAAGAGGAAGATGCAAAAGACCTATGAGGAGATCATAGTTATGACAGTGCATGCTATAGCGATGGAGGGGTGGGTCTAGGAGCTCACTAGTGGGATTGATCTGGTATAGGTGTGATGGGTCACAGTTATAGCAGAGAGGCATTTGGACCTGGATCAGAGGGGAGATCCTTAATCCTCTTGTGCTATCATGGCACCACCTATAGTACCATCATCCACACTGCCAGGAGGTCATGACACCATGACAGATATTAGGCAGGTCACTTTCCTTGTAGAGGAGGGAAACAATCGATGTGATGCAAGGGCATATCACATCTCCCAACTGGAGGGGTATATCATACTGATAGGTGGGTAGTTTCTTGAGGATCCTCATTATTTAGGCACTCATTAGAGTAGATATAGGACTAGGACTATGGAGTAGTCATCCACAAGCTTGAGCTACATGACTCATAGGACTGAGAGGACACATAGGTCATCTAGCACTCACAGAGCTAGATTGCATAAGAGCCACAAGGATGGTAGAGGTTATGGTGGTGACTCACAAGCTGGGGGTGGCGGTCCTCCGTAGTATACATGCTGAGATACTATGATGTACTATTTTTGCATGTAAGATCGAGGACCTACACAATTGTAGCCTATGGGTATTTTTGATGTACCCCCATGTACTCATGTTTGGATACATATATATATATATATATATATATATATATATATATATATATATGATATTTTGATCATTTTGGCTCATTATGTGTACTTGTGTATTTTTAATTTTATGTTTATGTCATGCACTAGTTAGCTATTTGATTATATGATGATGATGATATGCAGTGATCTAGATGCTTATATATGATATTTGTGATGGATGCATATGGATGTGATGTTTACTTTTAAACGCATATTTAATTTTGCTTTATTGTATGCATTTAGTTTATAATGAGGTCGCGATATCCTGTTGCAATGTATGTAATGCATTATTTACATGATGGTAATCTAATGTAAATGAACTTGTATGATTTAATCACTTAAAACATAAATAATGAATGCGATATGAGTTTAAAAATCTAATAGATGACACCATAGAATGTGTAAAAATCATGAATGTAATTGCAAATACTCATTACAAGAATTTAATCAATTAATCACCCATATATGAAATGCAATGGTATGAAGCGATATGATGTGAATCATATGATATGTCACTCTATTTTATTTTTGCAATTTTGAAAAGCATGCACAATATAGTTAGTGGCCATATAGATATCATTTATGATATATATCCGATATCTATCCTATATATTTATTGTGCTTTATGTAATTATGTATCATAGATTCTATACTTTGCAGTTTGATGATTTGAATGACTTTATCCTATATGATTTGTGATATTTGGTATTTTGTTGCTATTAGAGAAACTTTTAAAGTTTTCCATGAGACTCAAAAATTCTAGTAGACTTCTCAAACATCACATATTAACTGTACAAGGCTTTCATCACGAATGACCCAATTGTTCATTATCCCTGTGTGTGCACGTGAGTATTTTTAGATAGACCATAGGCATACCCCAGATGTCAATCGGGACTCTTCCAACCCATGTGAGATCAGGTTCCTTTTATGTTTGTATCATCCTTGTTTTTGACTTGATTGGATTATACTGCTAGACAATCCCAGGCACCTAGAGCTAGCTCATCTTGCAAATTGATCAGGACTACCCCTCCAAAAATAGTCGAGACTCTTTCAATCCATTGCTGCATTTGGGGATCACCAAATAAAACTACTACTTCGAAAGCAGGTGAGACTCTTTCAACCCGTTGCTACAATCAGGGTTAATTCTATGGCTTTGAATAGTGAACAATCCAAGGATTCAAGTTCTCACCCTATTTTGATATTTGCTCATATGTAGTGATAAAAATCACTATTTTTCACGTTTTACTCTGAGTGATAAAAATCACTATTTATTCCCATTTTTCTTGAGCAAGGTATTTGTATAGTGCTTTGGATTCACTATATCATTTTATATTTGAACTTTGAACTTTGGGTTTGAAATTTAAACTATGTATCTATGTACGAGTAGGGGAAATTCTTGTCCTTTTGCCAAGGTTCACCACTCTAGACCGAACTATTTGAAGATAGGCCGATAATAAAATACATCTCTCTAAATACCCAAGACCACTTTTGCAGCTTTCATCCTCCCTTATCTTAGCAGGATTTTAAATGTGTCAATTAGTTACGGGATCATGATATGCCAAGCACTATCACAACTAATGACCTCATCTACAAAAGCAAAAGTAGCTTTCTATGATGTTTGAGAAACCCACTAGTTATGGCTGAGTGACTAGAAAACTTTGGTATACACACATATCTCATAGCAATAGATTTTGTGTATGAATGCAGTGGATTATGATAAATGTAAAGGTGCATGATTAAAACACAAACATGACATCGTTTGTAAGACTTAAAAACATACTCCATCTATTAGGAACCTACTATTAAAATAAAGCACACTCACATAAAATACTGAAAAATAACTCACATACATCAAATAACTCAATATCACTATGCAGGAATCAACTACATAAATGAAGCAATCTCACAGTAACATTGAATCGCAGAACTCTTCAAGGGGGAAACCTCCTTCAATATTTCACTAGCTTGCAAAAGGATAATCTCGTACATGGCTTCATATATTTTTAAAGGAAAACTACATGTAACCCTACCTAAATGCTCAAGAGGTGGTTTACATGTAAAATGACACTTGAGCTAGAATCTTCCACCAAATGGCGGTTACAATCTTGATTAAAATGGTTACATGAAATAGTACCACTTGGAGAGGTATCTTACTACATCGGTTACAATATTGATAAAAATGGTTACATGAGATGGTACCACTTGGCGAGGTACCTTTATTTCCACCTACATTACTAAGTATTGCATAATAACATTAAAATAGGATCCCCATGTTGGAAGTTGGTTATTACATAGGTAAATGAGAATTACAACATGGTGTTAGGATATGATCCTAACACCATCCTACTATGGAATGCAATGGATGACGAATTCCTATATGCAATACAATGAATTGAATGCATGTGTGAATGAAAATGCATGATGCAAATGCAAATGTTTTTGGATTTTATGCTTTACCAATTTTTTTTTAAATTTTATTGATTTTATATTTTTTATTGATTTTGAGCCTTTATATTTGACCAAATAGTGAGTACCTGCCTTTGGAGCCTTTTATTGACCAAAATACTCACAAGAGAGCTTGGAGCCTTTTAGGATGACCGAGTGGTTTTAAGAAAACCCTCAGAGCCTTTTGGGGTTGACCAAAGGTTTTAAATATCTTTGGAGCTTTTTGATTGACCAAACTACTCACAAGAGAGCTTGCAACATTTTAGTATGACCGAGCGATTCTAAGAAAACCCTCGGGGCCTTTTGGGATGACCGAGAAGTTATAAGCAAACCCTTAGGGCCTTTTACTAACATGACCAAGTTGTTTTAGGAACCCTTGGAGCCTTTTGCTATGATCTCAAGCATAAAATGCCTTAATATGGATGATGTTGAGATGTTTCGGCTCTTCAACACTTCCTAACGATGTTAGGTGATAGCTACCTGGACCAATATTTTTAGATATGATATAGGGTCCTAGACAATTAGCCACAATTTTTTCTCACATATCTGGTGGTAAATTAGAGTTCTCTTGGTTCTCTTTCAAGACAAGATCCCCAACTTCAAAGTCTCTCTGGTGGACTTTGAAGTTGGTGGACTTTGAAGTTGGTGGACGGTGTTCATCAAGCAGTGTCAGTTTATCCAGTCAAGCTTGCCATGTGGTATCGTCATCTATGAACTCCTTAAATACGATGCACAACATTGAAATTTCTAATTCCAAGGGCATAATGGCCTCAACGCCATATACTAGTTAAAATGGTGTTGTCCTATTGGGCATCCAAATACTAGTCCTGTGGTGTTCTTGTACCATATTTTTCAAGATGGAAACCACTTTTATTTGAAGCTTCAGCCTGTCCATTTTCCTATAGATAGTATGGAGTTGCAAAATTGTGTTTGATTCTATACTTACACGTCAAAGCTCTCACAGTTTTGTTGTTGAATGATGTTCCATTATCCAAAACTATCTTGGATGGAATCCCAAAATGACATATGATATGCTCGAGTATAAACTCTACTATGCAAGCTCCAGTAGCCATTGTTAATGGTATTGCTTCCATCCACTTTATGAATGTAGCACCCTAAAATTGGCGCAGTAAAATTACAATAATTACATTCACCTTAGTAAATAATTTAAAATTCAAATTTAACCTCCCAAACCGCCCGTTAACCGTCGGGAAATCCGTTTCCCCCTTTTCCGTGCCATTTTTAGAGGTTGTTTTGACCGTTTGACGATATCGTCGCCGATCAGACGATATCGCCCCAGATTTGACGATTTCGTCTGGATTAGGACGTCCAGACGATCTTGTCGCAAAACTGATTTTGCAAAATTAGCTTCTGTTCCAACGGGTCTCCAATCCGGGCAGAAGCGTGTCTGCGCCGTTGGGACCCTCCCTCGTTGGAGATCTCCCAAATTGGGATGATCTCCAACCTCCTAACTACTCCCCTAAGCCTATTTAATCCTAAGCTATCCCTTTAGCACCCCCTGGCTGAAATTATCTGCAATTTAACTCCATCTACGCTAAACCATCCCGATTTTTCATTTGCACTGGTCCCATAACAATTTTGTTGTAGGTACATCACCGTTTTTCAGCCGGAGCCAGCACCCATCGTCCCCGACGAACCTGTTCAGATCGGAGGCGAACCTGTCGAATTCGAGGCGATTTCGTACTGATGCGAGATGATCTCGACTGCATTTCATATTGAGGCAATCAGTGCCTAAAGTTTGCGTTTCTCAACCTTCTCTCTGCTATTTTAGTCTGCAAATTAGATAGTTTATTCAGTGTTTATGTTATTTTGCATTTGGAGTTCACCCATTTAGCTTAGATTGCATACTAAGATCATGATTTGTTATTAAAATGTCGTAATCTATTTGAATTACTGTTCATAACTGTTATTCAGTATTCATACAGTCATTTGGTGTTGTTTCCCCTTATTAGCACAATAGTATTCGTCGTATTTTGTATCTATTTTTCTTCTTGCAGGTCTCTGACAAATTTGTCTGACGAATTCGTCAGATCTCATATGATTCTGTCATATCTCAGATGATTCTGTTAGATATCAGATGATTCTATCGAATTCCAGATGATCCTGACTGCTTCAAACATCGAATCATCACCAAACATCCGGATCAGGTATTCCTCATTTGCATTCGGTAAATTCTCTGTTTTATGTCTTTAAATCTATTTTTTGTACTCATTGAACTTGCATTTTCATATAGATTAATCTAGATTCATTTGGCCAAACCTAGGATATGAATGCTTAAGGTTAAAAATGAACACATTAAAACACATTCCAAACCTAGGCATGGAAACTGCCCTTAAATGTTTCCTCGGTGAACCCACCATCCGTCGAAAAATCATCAAAATATACCTCCCTTGAGAGGCGGGACCTTCGCAAAGTCCTCTCAGTCCGAGGTACCACGACATCCTTTTCCCATCCTCCTTCCGAGCACGGATCCAATAGCCTGAAGGTAGGGATGCGAAAAATTTGGAGCGATACATTTTGGTGAACCCGACGTGAATGCATCATAACCTTTTGAAAACAAAACAAAAACAAAAACAAAAAAAATATATATATATATATATAGAACAACTAAAACTTAGATGCATTTTAAAACACTTAAAGTTTAAAATCATGTTTAGATGGTAGCTCCTAAGAAAAGGTTAGCAGTTACTATAAACGTAGAAAACCAATTGGCAGCCATAGAAGTCAATTCTATCCTTAGTGTGCCTGAAACAAGTAGGAATCAATTCCTGTGGAACGAACTTGATAGAAGACTTAGTCTCATCTCATCTAGGTCCACACAACTTAAGCAAATCAAGAGGATAGTCCTAGATAGAATCCTGGATCCTCACCAACTAGTTTTTTATCATGAACTTCAGAGAGCCCGCCATAGATGGTTAGCTTATAGGAGAGATTTAGTATCTTCGGAATTGTTCACCTTCGAGGAATACCTCGAGAACGCAGCCATTGTGCACCGGTTCCTAGGTTGTGTAGAAGACCAAGAGGTTGTTCTTACAGATAGGGAAATATGGAATAGAGTTCCGCGAGCTGTGCTATATCGATAGTATTGCCATGAGCTTTACTTTTATCAACCAAAATCTGAAACAGACAACATCACTATAGCTCTTTTCATCAAATTTTTAAAAGAAAACTTTCAATTTGAAGAAGAACATTTCATGACTCCGAAACAACTCGAACCTATTAATGATATTCATAAGTTGTTTATAGAAAACTAGATTATTACTTCAGTATTATTTCTTGCATTTATTGTGTTATTTGTTGTCTTTATTATATTATTTCAAAAAAAAAAAAAACTAAAAAATTAAAAACTTAGCAAAAACTTAAACATTTCTTTTTCAAATATTGCAGTAGGTATATAATAAATATATACCTCTTAATTTGTTGCATATATATATATATATATATATATATATTTTTATATTTATATATATTTGCTGAAATCAAAACTTAGCACCATGCCTAAACTTAGGAATGGTAAAGAAACTTTAGGAGAAGGAGAAGATTGGTTTCAAGATACAACTAAAGACCCAAATGTCCTTCTTGGAGATACAAATCCGGAAGGAGAAACTCTAGGTCAATCAGACGAAGACTTAGGTGAAGATAAGGAACAAGAAGGAAGTGTTAAAGAGGATGGATCCTCATCCCCTAGAGTAACTCCAAATGGAACTATTGTTTTTGACAATGCAGAGCATTTCAAGAAATTTCTCAATGATAACATTGAGGACCTTAATGTGGCAATACGTATTGATAAAGGGCAAATTAGTAACACTCAAGCAGCCATGGAATATATGTGTAATATACACACTAACCCCTTGTCGTTCATTGATCAAGAAAGTGACAAGGCTGGGCCATCCAATACGGATATGGTCACTATGGCTCAAAACATGTCAAAACAACAGGTTACCCAACCTCCTAAGGACCCTGTTATTCAACCTAAAATCACTCCCACACAAAAGAAAATTCCCTTCACTACTTTATTTCGCCAAACTATTGAGCAATATGCTTCAAGTAAACAAAAACCTAAAACAAAGCTAAATACAAACTTTCAACAATCTGGAATACAACATAATACAGCTTCAAAATTCCTTCATAATACTGTTCCTACCAATACTTTACACAATAGTAACATGGCATCTAATCTGCATGTTCCTCCATCATATGCCCATAAAACTCATGTCAATGCCCTACCAAACCAATATGGGGGGCAAACTAGTAATCTGGAAGCCATGGTGAAACAATTAGCTTCACGTATGGACCAGATAGATCCCTACCGTCCCTCGTATAATTATCGAGAGATCTGTAGTCAACCTTTGGATCCCATAGTTGTAGCTCAACCATACCCTAAGCATTTTCCCATGCCCGTCCTGCCTATATATAAAGGAACCGAAGATCCCATAGAGCATCTTCGCATGTTTAGGATAGCATGTCACGACATATCGCATGATGACTTGCTATTACTAAAAATGTTCCCAAAAAGTTTAGGTGGAATGGCATTAGAGTGGTACTATCAATTGCCCACTCATTCTTTGAGAAACTTCGAAGAAACAACGGAATCATTTGTCCATCAATTTAGTGCCTACATCGAGAGACATGTAACTATTAAAGACCTATACAATTTAAAACAAGACAAGGATGAATGCTTTGCCGATTTCTTAGCTAGATGGAGGCAATTGATAGGAAAACTGCACTTTGTGCTGCCTTATAGGGAAATGTTGGACATTTTCATCAACAATTTACAAGAACAAATATCTTATGAGCTATCGATCGCTACCTTAACTACCTTCGATCAAGCTATAGATTTAGCTCGAAGAGTAGAAGATGCCCTCATTAGGAGAGGCCAACTTAGGAAGAAGGATGATGAGAAAACATCCAGAAATCAATATAAAAACAAACAAGTTGTCGGTGATGGAGTCACTGACAGCAGGAATGTTGCTAATATCAATGCAACGAAGACAACAGAAAAATTCATATTGAAACCTCCTGATAAGCCTCCTCGAGAATTCACTAGATTAAATCAACCCTTATCAACTATTTTACCTCAATTACTCGAAAGAGGTTTGATCCAATTACCGACTATCCGGGAACCCGATCCAACTATACCCGGATACAGAGCCGACTTGCACCCGTGATTTCCATAGAGGACCTGGACATTCTACCAACGCTTGTAAAAGGTTGAAACATAAAATACAAGATTTGATTGACAATAATGAAATGGAAGTGCAAGCCTTCCAACCTAAACAAAACCCTCCCAATAATACTCAAAAGACCATTCCCCAAAATCAAAATCAAAATGCCAATCAAACTCTAGACATATTTCAACACCCTTTACCACGACATGGTAAAGAGGTAGCCAATCAAATCGAACATCATAATGTTCCCCCTCCTACCCGATATGTAGGAACCATTAGCGGACAATTACCTGTTCAGGATCCTCAAATATTTGACACGACCTTATCCCTGGTTACGACCAGGCCCTTACATAATTTTCAAACTTCTGATTCTAGTGATATAGAATCAGATAGTGAAAGTGAACTAGACATTACTTCAAACCAATCGAATAGTTCTGAAAATGAATCAGATCCTATTCAACCCGTCACAGATGCTATGGTTCCAGAAGAACCATTCCCTAGAAGAGTCACTACTCGACCTTCTTCTAATATATTCCTTTCTAATGAACAAGCCATTAATGCTCAACCGAGACCAGTTCAGCGTCTTCACTATAACATTGTAGGTACCATTGGAGTCGTTACTCGACAACAAGCTCAAAACTCTCAACAAGAACCAAACCAAAACGATGGATCAGCTCCATTCATTTTGAAAAACCCCAATAAAGGGAATCATGTTCCTACTGTTCAATCTAAACCCCCTTACAATATTAATGAGCAATTGTCCAATACTACGGCCAGAATTTCCCTCTTAGATTTATTAAGATCCTCTCCCACCCATAGGGATGAGTTGATGCTTACATTGAGCCAAATGATGGTACCTCAAAACATTCAACCTGAAGCTATGGCCAATACTATCATCACTCGAGAGATTGATTGTATTGACTTCCGGGATAAAGATATCCCACAACACAGTTTACATAAGGACAATCCCTTATACATTACTGCTCTAATTGGAGATGTAGCTATCAAAAGAGTTTTGATTGATAATGGCTCATCTCTAAACATTTGCACCTTTGACTTCTACCAACGATTTGGCTTTAGAAGTGATGAAATGAAGAAAACTGATATGATTATCAAAGCTTTTAATGACGAAACACAAGAAACGTGTGGAGTTATTACCCTCCCATTGCAAGTTGGCCCTAGAACCCTAGAAACAACCGTGTTTATTGTACATTGCCCAACATCGTACAATATACTTTTGGGTCGCCCTTGGATCAACGCCATGCGAGCGGTCCCATCAACCTTACACCAATGTGTTAAATTCGAGTTTAAAAATCAGTTGGTCACTATTCATGGTGACCCTAGACCTTTTGATATGTGTGCTTTGGCATAACCCGTTGGAGTGCAATTTTGCCCCGCTCTGTCATCCACACATCCTAGTTCTTATTTTTCATCTAAAACTATGAAACATACACCCATAACTTCACCTATTTCCCCTCCATTAATTTCATCCTCCTATATAGATCAACAACCCTCTAAACAAATCATTTTCGAACCTCAAAAAGATCTTAAGTCTACCACCAATCCTTCAAGCTCTATCCCTATAAATTCAAAACCTATAGACACACCTATCATACCTTCCACATCTAAAGATATAGGTAATAAGCCTTCTACATCTTATGCCCTTTCTGATGAACTCTTACCAGATTTATCTACAACCTTAATATCAGAAAAAATGAATGCTTTCATGCGAGATTCAAACCTTTTAAATAACTTGCCGCCATCTCCTCGTACTTTGGGCCTCCCACAACCTATGGGAAGTACTTACCAAGTCGGAAGTTGTGCCTTCATTTATAAAGGATATGACTAGGGAAGAATCCCTCGGAATATCAAAACTCATCATGAGGGATATGCTCGGTGTTATTTTACCAATGATTATATTAAAGCTAAACCCATGATGCTTAAAATGGGATATGAAGGGAAAGGCTTGGGACCTTTCCAAAACGGCATGAAAGAACCTTTCGAGGTAGAACCGTGGCCCTGCCCGCTGTGGCGTGGGCTTATTTCCTAGTAAGGGTCAACCCTTTCCTTTTGAGGATGATGATCATCTCATATGTTATCAAGATTATATGGATAGGCATGTTGATTTGCCTCTTAAAAATCAATCGTTTTCATGCAACATGCTATCCATCGCATACCCTGAAATGATTGTCGACCCCGATGAAGAGTTGGAAGGAGATATCTTCCATGATGTCTCTGTTGAAGAAATGTTACACAATGGATTTTATTTTGATGGTTCTATACCAACTATAGCCCAACTTGAAGCCACTAATCCTCAGAATGACTTATCTAAATTAACCTTACAAGAATTACAAGAATTGGGCGTTTCACCCGCCCCACCTAATTTTGAAAGAGATCTACACATGGAGGTAGAAAACGTCATTAAAATTAATATTGGAACTGAGGACAATCCTCACATAATCAATATTGGATCAGAATTAAGTCAAGAAAAACAAGAACAATACATTGCATTCCTTAAAGAGTATGAAGATGTCTTCGCTTGGACATATGAAGATATGCCAGGTCTAGACCCTTCTGTAGTCATGCATCATCTAGTGGTCCATCCGGATGCTAAACCTGTTAAACAAAAACTTAGAAAAATGCATCCCAAAGTGGCTCTTCTAGTCAAAGGGGAGTTAGAAAAACTCCTGAATGTTATCTTTATACAAGCAATTGATTATGCTTGAATGGATCTCAAACGTAGTTCCAGTCACCAAGAAAGAAGCTACCAAAGTTAGGGTTTGCACAGATTTTAGAGATATTAACGCCGCATGCCCTAAAGATGACTTTCCTCTTCCAAACATGGATCAAATCATTGACTTACTTGTCGAGAGTGGGATGATGTCCTTAATGGATGGATTCTCTGGTTATAATCAGATCAGGATAGCTCCTGAAGACCAGGCTAAAATAGCCTTTATTACCCCCTGGGGTACCTTTTGCTGGAAAGTGATGCCATTTGGCTTAAAGAACGCCGGTGCAACTTATCAACGAGCTATGACCTATATTTTTCATGATATGATGCATGATATCCTACATGATTATGTAGATGATATTATAGCTCACTCTATTATTGAAAATAATCATTTAGATGATTTAAGGAAAGTCTTTAATCGATTACGAGAATATCTCATTCGATTAAATCCAACAAAATGCATATTCGGAGTTAAATCCGGCAAACTATTAGGGGTTTTAGTTTCTTTACGTGGTATTGAAATCGACCCTCTCAAGATTGCGGCCATCACTGATATGCCCGCACCTACTAATATCTCTGAGTTACGAAGTTTACAAGGTAAACTTCAAGCTATCCGTCGCTTCATTGATAAGCTGGCGGACAAAACTGGTCCTTTTCTTAAACTCCTTAAGAAGGATGTCCCTTTTAATTGGGACGTAGAATGTAGAGAAGCTTTTGAACTTCTCAAACAATACCTCCTTAATCCACCTGTGCTTTCACCACCTAAATCCGATCGCCCATTTCTCCTATATATTTTCGCTTCAGATTCTGCCTTAGGGGCTATGTTAGCTCAACTTGATGATGAAAAGCGAGAACGTGCTAATTATTATATTAGCCGAACCTTCATCAGTTATGAAACCCGCTACACAACGTTGGAAAAACTATGTCTAGCAGTCGTGTTTGCTACGCAAAAATTATGACATTATATGCTTAGTCAAAAAACTTATGTCATTGCTAAATATGATCCCTTAAGGTATCTCATGAGTCGACCTTATTTATCGGGTCGCACAACCAAGTGGGTTCTTGCTCTAAGCGAGTTTGATCTCACATTCATAGGACAGAAGTCTGTTAAGGGTCAAATCATAGCAGATCAATTAGCTGCTGCACCCTTAGAGTCTACCCATCCCCTCATCATCGAGTTTCCAGATGAATGCCTTCAATTAGAGGCAGACCATACCGAACAATGGTCCTTATACTTTGATGGAGCCCGATGCATGAGTGGGGCTAGTGCGGGTATTATTTTAATATCTCCGCAAAAACATCTTATTCCTCTGTCCTTCAAATTGACATTTGCTTGCACCAACAATACTGTTGAGTATGAAGCTCTAATCCTTGGATTACGAGCTGCCCTAGCGCTAAAAATTAAACACCTTTTAGTCTTTGGTGATTCCCAACCGGTTATAAACCAAATTAATGAAGTTTATCAAACCCGAGATGATAAACTGCGCCCATATAAGGCCTATGTTTTACAATTAATGTCTTTATTTGATCAAGTTACCTTAGAAGCTATTCCTCGAACTAGCAACCGTGCAGCTGATGCTATGGCCGCAACTGCATCTCTCCTGCCCTTGGAGTTAGATGACGAATATGCCACTATCATTATTCGTCGACTCCAGGAACCCACTTCAAATAAGTCATGCTTAGAGCCTTTGGATGTGTTTCTAATCAATGAAACTACTCCCGAACCTTGGTATACAGACATATTTGATTTTCTCCAAAATGGGACTTTCCCTGCCAATTCTAATAGAAACCAGCATCGGTTATTACGTCGACGAGCAAGTCGATTCGTAATAATTGGCAATACTTTATATAGGAGATCTTTTGAAGGTATCCTATTACGATGTTTAAACTTAGAAGAGTCTAAATCAGCCTTGAGTGAAGCCCATGATGGATCTTGTGGAGGACACTTTAGTGGTAGTGTCATTGCTAAAAAGCTCCTTCGGATAGGATACTTTTGGCCTACCATGGAAACAGATGCACATGAGTATGTGCGCCATTGCGACAAGTGTCAAAAACATGCTGACCTTGTCCATGCGCCTGCACAAGAGCTGCAGGCTATTTCTTCTCCTTGGCCCTTTTCTAAATGGGGCTTGGATATTATTGGCAAAATCAATCCCGTGTCATCTGATGGACACAAGTTCATCATAACCGCCACTGAGTATTTCACGAAGTGGGTCGAAGCTATGCCTTTAGCTTCCTGCACTGGCACACAAGTTTCTAAATTTATTTTTAATCAAATCATTTGCAGGTTCGAAATCCCGCCAATCTCATCTCTGACAATGGAACTTGCTTCAAAAATAAAGATGTTAAAAAATTATGTCAAAAATATAAGATTCAACATCGCCGGTCCACTCCCTATTATCCTCGGGGTAATGGTCAAGCAGAAGCATCTAACAAAACCTTAATCAAAATTCTCAAAATATTAGTCAATAAAACTAGCCGTGACTGGCACATTCAATTATATCCAACCTTGTGGGCCTATCGAACTAGTGTTCGAACCCCCACTGGAACTTCACCATTTGTTTTGGTATATGGTGCTGAAGCAGTTTTTCCATTTGAATTGGAAGTTCCTTCTTTGGCTCTGCTACTTCAAGATACCGAAGTAGGAGACGAATATCGTGCTGGCAGACTCAGTCAGCTGGAACTCCTAGATGAAAAATGCATCAATGCTTTGGAGCATCTCCGTGCATACCAAAACAAGCTTAAAAGATCATATGCTAAAAAAGTTCGTCATCGATCCTTCGAGATTGGCGACCTTGTTTTAAAAGAAAATCAAAAAAATACAAATGCAACTAAGGAACTTAAAGGTAAATTTGAGCCCAATTGGCTTGGACCATACATTATTACAACTAAATTTGAATCAGAGCATATAAATTATCTACCTTAGATGGTAAAGAACTTAAAGAACCCATGAATATTTTGCATCTTAAACGTTACTATGCATAAATTTGGCCGTTTCATTCTTGTATATAATTGTTTTCAAAAATTTTATCTTATATTTCTTTCAAATTTATAAAAATCCAAAAACATCAAAAATATTCATAATCATCGAAAATCTTCAAAAACTATCTATTGCATTTATTTAAGGCACTTGTTAAAATTTTTTGCTCAAAAACAAAAATCAAAATAAAAATATAAAAACAGCTATATGCTTGACTCTTTCGAAACCAAAACAAAATAAAGAAGAAAGAGAGAGTCAACATTCTCAAAAACTTTCTCAAAAGTGTTTATCTATATTTTCTTACAATTATTGCAGTTATATGTTTCAAATTATTTTGGATAAATTAGCATTTATTTGAGTCCCTCACTTGCACACTCACAAAAATAAATATCTTGATTTTATCTGGCATGATTACTAATCTCTCTTATATCAAAGTCCACAAAATTCAATTAAATAAAGTTTGAGCATAGAGAATTGATCTTGTTATTTACTTAAACCAAGCACATCTTTTCACAATAAAATGATTATATTTGTAATTTCCATGTTTTGCTACATAGTAGAAGTGATTTCTTGAGCGAAAAGTTTCCCCTGCTATCCTATCATGCACATGGTCTAGAATCTTTGAGAATTGGCAAAAGGACAAGCTCACCCCTACCCAGAATAAAAATCCCTTGCTCTACAGCTAATCCGAGCAAGTATCCCTAGCAAAGAAAAAGAAAAGAAACAGAAAAGAAAAGTTCAAGAAAAAGAGAAAAGAAAAATGTTCTTTTATATCATTACAACAATGTTCCAAGCATTATCAAGCAAAAGAAATACAAAAAGAAAAATAAGCAAAGTTCAAAAGAGAGCAAGAAAGCAATAAAATCCCTTTCCATACCCTTTGAAAAAAAAAGAAGGGTTGATGAGCTTGAATCCCTGGAATTCTCAATTATTCGAAAACTGTGAGGTAAGCCCCATAACAGGTGGTTTGTGCCCAACCTGCTTGGCCTTGGGTAACTCCTAGCGTGGTGATATGTCCGTCACATTAGCGACCTTCTTTTGTACAGACCTATGTCTGCTTATGGATTAGCTAGCTCTTGATAATCCGACCTACATAATAGCCTAGTATGGTTATATGCATCTACATCATGGTTAATGAACACTTATTTGGTTTATTCAAATCACTTGTATCATAGTACCTTGCTCAAAACTGGTAAATGAACAATGCAATTGCACACACATTTGTATTTGAGAGATTTTGTGTATCATTATGATAAGTCAAGATTGGAAATGAACTCACATATGCACATGGGATTCCTTATAAATCTAACTTTTGTCTTTAAAATACTTTGAAATATATTTTTGCAAATTGTTTGGAATGATTCATTTTCTTCTTTCAAGTGCAATTCTTTAGCACAAAGACCACTATATAATACAAAAATCAAAAATTTCTTTCAAAATATACAATCAAAAACATATACATATATATCCGGTTGACTTTCGCGACGATGGTATAGTTTCAAAACCAAAATTGGAATTTTATGCCTAGCGCAAGTCCTCATTTTCATATTTTCTGTTCATCAAAAATCAACCATGCAATAAAACTATCTTTTTTGGATTTTCGCGATGATGGTATAAGTCTATACCTACATATTCTATGCCTAGCGCAAACCATTGTAACAATTTTTATTCCCCATTTATTTAAAATCATAAAAACGTATGACTTAAATCATTATGTTACACAAATTATGCTTTTAAAACGCAAACCCATTTTTATTATTTCATGTCATTATGTCAACCTACAATTTTGCAATGATGGTATAATTCCTAAAGAATTATCCATGAATTTTATCATACTTAGGAATTTATGCCTAGCAAAAATCATTTTAACACATTATTTCATGCACAATATTTCTTATGAAATCTGCAAAACAAACCATCATCATCATCATTTGCACCATTGCACCAAAGTCTTAAGACAGTCTCTTAAGCACTCTTGTTCTTCTAACAATATTTCTATAAATGGGACTAGCTTGACGACCGAGTGAGCAGCGACTCCATGAAATGGTCTATAATAGCGACAATGTCCTTTGAAATTATTGTTAGAAGTCTCTTTTTATTTTTACATTTCATTACAAATCAATTTGTTACATCAGATTATTTCATTTAAAATATTACACGCATGACATTCAAATTATATT
Source organism: Wollemia nobilis (assembly GCA_028583015.1). Classification (NCBI taxonomy): domain Eukaryota; kingdom Viridiplantae; phylum Streptophyta; class Pinopsida; order Araucariales; family Araucariaceae; genus Wollemia; species Wollemia nobilis. The sequence continues at coordinate 4,701,619 of JAQPPZ010002937.1, read as the reverse complement.
CCCAACGACATAATTACATCCAATTATCAAATCAATCAATCAAAACATTAAAAGCATCATAAAAATACATAAGACAAAGTCATATGATCAAAAATATCTCATCTATATATATCACAAATATATATACATCATCAAACCTGGATCGGTATGCCACAATCTGTACCTCGGCATACTCAATCCTCTATCAACAAAATAATAATCATATACAACAATGACAGTCTATACAATGTCAGTGCAGCCCTCTAGCCTCGAGAGCCCCTCGAGCTCTCTGCCTCATCTCCTCCCCCGCCCTGAGGTGGACGAGGTGGCCCCATCGCCGTCTGTGTAGTCCTCGTCCTCGATCGGGACGTGGTCCTCGACGACCCGATCCTGATCGGATCTACGATGTTAGCTGGCAGGGGTAGTCTATCCGCCTCTGGCACCAGCTAGAAGTATAATGTCTGGTAAAATGTCAGCTGGGTGATAGCCCATGTCAACTCCCTAGAGCTCGCCCTCTCGCCCCATGCCCCGAGGCATGCAATCTCATCCCGCAGCTCTGACACCTCGCCTCGATGGCATGCAGCCTCATCCTGCAGAGTCCGCACCGGGCCTGGAGATGATCTCTCTCCACTCGAAGAGTAGCCATCTCGCTACTCTCTCCCGTGTCGACACCCTTGCCCTTATCGAGCGATGGTGGCCTCTATGGAGATGGGGGTCTCGCCTCCCTCCTCTCCCTCTCTCTCTCGTCATGGCCTCTCCTGTGCCTGTGGCCTCCTCACCTCTCTCCCACCGTGACCCTGGGCTACCTCCATCACTGCCCGGCACCACCTCCCTATCCGATGCACAACCACATGGATCGGACCCTATGCCCTCATCATCCGAGGAGGGCGGATGCCTACGTACCAGGCATCGTAGCCATCGGCTACTCCTACGTCGTCCCCATCCACCGGCTGGATGGGGGCATCATCCGTGTCCTGGCTCCAGAACCACTGCATGTCGGGAGCCCCACTAACCGTAGTGTTATCCCGGATAGTCCGAGAAAACTCATAATCCCTGAGAGATGGGATCCCCTGCTGTAGACCGAACTGCCTCAAAACTCGGTCGTACCTATGGAGCTCCACCTCTCCCCTCTCCATCCTCAGCCAACAAACTCGCCTAACGCGAGCCAACTCCTGTCCATCCTCGGCCCACCCTGGATGCTCCCTCCATGGCCTCCAGGTGATCTGGTCCGGGACAAGGTCATCTAGTAGCCTCCGGGACATAGGCAGATCTATCCGTCATTGTGCCCCTCTTCGGAGCCACCAGTAGAAGACTCGGGGCCTCTCCCCATCAACCCCTATCAGAGGAAGCCCTACCGGCCTTCGCACTGCAATGTGCTCCCAACACCAAACCTGTAGTAGCGATGTCATAACCAGACATCGGCCGCCCTTGTACACGACCCCATACAGGATCCTGTACAATCGACATAAAACAAAACTGCCCCAAGAGAATCTATAGCCATGATCCCGCATATCGTAGATCACATCCACGAGCATCCATGGCACCCTGCACCCACTCTGGTGGCACAACAGAAGTCCACCCACTACTCCAGCTAGAACCCGTGTGAGTGTAGATGCCCTAGGCATCTGGCGTAGTGCCTCGATATTAACTCCGCCCTTCTCCAGGGCGAAGCTCGGGTCACCACACAGTCGTCCCATAGCACGGCCCTGATTGGCCATAGGAGTAATGAGCCGTCCTTGTATGGGGATTCTCAGAATCCTCCATACATCCTCCAAAGTGGGAGTCATCTCCCCTGTAGGTAGCCGAAAACATGAAGAGCCCGGATACCACCTCTCTGCTAGGGCCGTCAGTAGCCCCATATCTGTGGATACTTGTGGCATCTCCGCCACATGCAGTAAGCCGGCTTGAGCCAGCTGATCCCGCTCTACCTGTGATAGAGCGGCCAAGTCATCTCTCAACCCGCCGTATTTCCACTCCCTGCTCTTTAGTAATCCTCTCTGCAAACATAAACAACAAAACAATAAACAATCATTAATCAATAATCAATAAACAATAATGCAAGTTAAAAATTCAATTTTGTGCAATTGATGATATCGCCCACTATTGGACGATATCGTCCCACATTTGAGCATAATCGTCTCCGATTTCGTAGTTCGAAATCGTCCCTAATTTGACGAAATCGTCCCCCTTTCGACGATTTCGCCCTCGGGCGAAATTGCCGAAATTGAGACGATTTCATCGAAATCGGGACGATTTCGTCCCGACGACGTCGACGGCCCAAAAACGGCCGCGATGCTCAAAAATCACCTAAAAATTACCTACAAAGCATATCAAATTAAATTAAAGCATCCTAGTTAAGTCTAGACTCTTACCCGTAGACCGCGCCGGACCTCTGTCGATCTGTGCGTCGTCTCCACCATTTTTGCTTCAGAGCTCTAAAAACCAGAAAAATGAACAATAAAAATGAATTAGGGTTTTACCCTATTTTTCTTAATTTTATTCAAAAATAATTTTTTGCTTTTTCGCGTTTTTACCTCAAACGTTCGATTTGGGTAAAAACACGAAGGGGGCACCATAGTAAGCTGTCGTACGATTCGACCAAGAATCGTCGCCTAAAAATGGGAATAATTTTTGCTTTCTCGTAGATCGAGAAGAACTCATCTTTAACGCATTTTCTTCGAAAAATTCGCTAAAGAGGGGGCAAAATGTAGCACCCTAAAATTGGCGCAATAAAATTACAATAATTACATTCACCTTAGTAAATAATTTAAAATTCAAATTTAACCTCCCAAACCGCCCGTTAACCGTCGAGAAATCCGTTTCCCCTTTTTCGTGCCATTTTTAGAGGTTGTTTTGACCGTTTGACGATATCGTCGCCGATCAGACGATATCGCCCCAGATTTGACGATTTCGTCTGGATTAGGACGTCCGGACGATCTTGTCGCAAAACTGATTTTGCAAAATTAGCTTCCGTTCCAACGAGTCTCCAATCCGGCGTAAGCGTGTCTAGGCCGTTGGGACCCTCCTCCGTTGGAGATCTCCCAAATTGGGATGATATCCAACCTCCTAAATACTCCCCTAAGCCTATTTAATCCTAAGCTATCCCTTTAGCACCCTCTCGGCTGAAATTATCTGCAATTTAACTCCATCTACGCTAAACCATCCCGATTTTTCATTTGCACTAGTCCCATAACAATTTTGTTGCAGGTACATCACCGTTTTTCAGCCGGAGCCAGCACCCATCGTCCCCGACGAACCTGTTCGTATCGGAGGCGAACTTGTCGAATTCGAGGCGATTTCGTACTGATGCGAGACGATCTCGACTGCATTTCATATTGAGGCAATCGCCTTCGAAGTTTGCGTTTCTCAACCTTCTCTCTCGCTATTTTAGTCTGCAAATTAGATAGTTTATTCAAGTGTTTATGTTATTTTGCATTTGGAGTTCACCCATTTAGCTTAGATTGCATACTAAGATCATGATTTGTTATTAAAATGTCGTAATCTATTTGAATTACTCGTTCATAATCGTTATTCAAGTATTCATACAGATCATTTGGTGTTGTTTCCCCTTATTAGCACAATAGTATTCGTCGTATTTTGTATCTATTTTTTTGCTTGCAGTGTCTCTCGACAAATTCGTCCGACGAATTCGTCGGATCTCGAATGATTCCGTCGTATCTCGGATGATTCCGTCGTATATCGACGATTCTATCGAATTCTAGACGATCCTAATTGCTTCAAACATCATAATCATCACCAAACATCCGGATCAGGTATTCCTCATTTGCATTCGGTAAATTCTCTGTTTTATGTCTTTAAATCTATTTTTTGTACTCATTGAACTTGCATTTTCATATAGATTAATCTAGATTCATTTGGCCAAACCTAGGATATGAATGCTTAAGGTTAAAAACGAACACATTAAAACACATTCCAAACCTAGGCGTGGAAACTGCCCTTAAATGTTTCCTGGTGAACCCACCATCCGTCGAAAAATCATCAAAATATACCTCCCTTGAGAGGCGGGACCTTCGCAAAGTCCTCTCAGTCCGAGGTACCGCGACATCCTTTTCCCATCCTCCTTCCGGGCACGGATCCAATAGCCTGAAGGTAGGGATGCGAAAAATTTGGAGCGATACAATGAAATACTCAGTAGTCATGATAATAAATGTATGTTGAACTGATGACAGAGGAGAGATCTTGCCTATAAGATCTAATCCCCACTAAGAAAATGGCCAAGCCACTTGGATGGGCTGTAAGGCCTATGGTGAAAGTGCATAAGATTAGCATGATGTTGATATTTGATGCATTTCTTGACATACACATTGCACTCCTTCTCCATAGTGGGCAAATAGTAACCCATTCAAAGGATGCGCTTGACGATGGCTATGTCACTGAAATGGCCATCACACGTACCATCATGAGCTTGTGAAATTTCCCAAGATGACTCTTGGGGCTTTATAAAATGAAGGAGAACTCCATCATAACCTCGTCGGTACAAAACATCTCCTATGAAGACATATTTAGTCACTTTATGCTTGAATGTGTGTCTTGCGGCACGCAATAATCCCTCTGGGATTATACCAAGTTTTAAGAAGTCTTAGATTTGTGACATCCAACTTTAACAAGCCTTAGCTTCAACTACTAAGATGACTTGCTCCCCCTACGTTTTTACTTTTGCAAATGCATACTAGAAAATAACCTTATGGTGAATGGTAGTACCACTCCCCATCAAAATCTAAGAGGTTAATGACCCCCAGGGTGCCTTCTTTATAAATTCTTTAGCTCTGCATAACCATTCAACTTTTAGTTCCACGTAATAATTTTGAATGACATTTTATTATCAAAGGCTTTGCACTCCACTACAAGATGCAAAAGAATTTTAACATGAATGGTAGTGAAATTAGTAGATGGATTCTAAGGTATTAAGGATCCTATAGACACCATGGTTTTTGCGAACCTATTTGATGAATGAGGAATTGCCTTGATGTCATACCATTCCAATTTAGCCAAATATGTAACAATAAGATATTTATGAGCTTTCAGTACGAGACAACGATATTGAAATATCCCCTTAACATGGTTTACTATGAGCAAGGAGTCACCAAAGATGTTTAATATCTTAATGTTCATGGCGATGGCTATGTGGAGGTCCAACAGTAGGACTTCGAACTCAACATTGTTTTTTGTGCATAGAAAATCTAATTTAAATGACAAGGACTTTAGAGCTCCTTGTGGCATGAAAAATACTATTCCTGCACCACCTCCTTGCTCGCACTTCGAACCATCAAAGAACAAAGTCATATCAACATTATTTTTTGGTTCTTTGGGTTCAGGAGCTTCAGATACAATGAAGACTACATTTTTCAGAAGATCAATTGTTAGAGGTCTATTCTTTGACAATGATGCCTTAGCCAGCTGATCAACTATGACTTGTCCTTTAATGGACTTTTGGATTATGAATTCCAAATAAAATTTTGTTAGTAGCATGATCCACTTTGTAGTACACGTATTATGATACATCTTACTCATCATGTATTGCAAAGAATTTTGTTTTGATATTATACATATTGTATGACTTAGCATATAGTGTCACAAATTCCTAGTAGCGAAGACTAATGCTAAACATAGTTTCTCCACATATGCATAACCTAGCTCGTAACTGACCAAGGTTTGGCTAATATAATATATGACTTGCTCTTTACCTTGCACATTATTTTGGGCTAACATGGTCCCTAATGCAAAGTTGGTTGTTGATATATATAGCAAAAATGACACATCCGACCTTGGTGGAGATAGAAATGGTAGCATCACCAGGTATTGATTTATTTCAGTGAAAGCTACTTGACAATCCTTTTCCCAATTGAATGGGACCTCCTTGTGTAGTAGTTGATTCATGGGTCAAAATTTATCCGATAATTGAGTGATAAATTGCTTTATCGATGCTACCTTGCCTTGAAGGCTTCTTAGCTCTTTGATATTGGTGGGGGATGCATCTCTAAGATAGCCTTGAACTTTGCTAGGTCAACTTCAATGCCTCACTTGGAAATGATGAATCCTAAGAGTTTACCAAAAGTTACACCAAATACACACTTCTTAGGATTTAGCCTGACATTATATTCTATTAAGTGATCGAAGACCTTCCTGAAGACATCTGTATGCTTAGCACGTAGTAATAACTTGGCCAACAAGTCATCCATATAATACTCTAGGATCTTATACATATAGTCATGAAAGATATATGTCATAGCCCACTGATATGTGGCACCAACATTTTTAAGACCAAATGGCATAAATTTATAGCAAAATGTTCCCCATGGCGTTATAAATGTGGTTTTATGCTAGTATTTGGGTTTAATCCAAATTTGATTGTAACCAAAAAAATAAACCATTAAGGAGAGCATTATGTGACCTAAAATTGTGTCTACAAGAGCATCAATATTTGGAAATGGAAATGAATCCTTGGGTGTTGCCTTATTCAGGTCTCTAAAATCCGTACAAATACAGATCCTTCCATCAAGTTTTTCTACGAGTACCATATTCGACACCCATTTTGGATAGTCGATGGAGATTATAAACTCTACGTCCAAAAGCTTTTGTAGATCATCTTTCACCATTAAGGCTACTTTTGGATGCACCTTTCTAAGCTTCTTCCTGACTGGCTTCTTTGATATATCTAGCGAAAGGTTATGGGTAACCAATTTTGGGTCTATACTTGGCATATATTTGTATGTCCAAGAAAATATATTAGGTCTCTCTTTCAGTAGAGGGATGAGGGTGGCACGCTCATATGGAGTGAGACTCTCTCCAAATTTAACCTTCCTTGAATTTATGGGATCGTTACTGATATCCACATCGAAGGTTTCCTCTATAGACATATGCAATCTTTCCTCAAGCTGATGAGGCATAGGGATCAAGTGGATGTCATCCACTGGGTTAATAGGTTTCGCATCGAAAGCATCATCAGCATGATATACATAATAAGCACAACCTAGCACAAAATGAAATAGTTGTAGCATTTCTTCATTAGGTAAGAAATCTTCAGGTTCAACAGGCGAGTCAGCGTGATCCCAGTCGATAGCATCTACATTTAAATGTAACGATTTGGATAGATCTACTGGGTTGCAGAGTGGAGTGATCAAATCAATGGAGACCATATTGATGGAATGGAATTGATCTCTAAGACCACACAAGCAAACTTCTACATAATCGATGTAGCCCTCATACATGAGATCTAGCTCTAATGGCACAGGCACAAATGAATCCTCTCTATGCACCGATTGCAAGATGCGATCATTCGACTCAATGAGCTCCATGTACATAGACAGGTTAGGAAACACCATGTGATATATCACATTAAAGTTTGGTGGTATTAACCTAATGCAAGGATTGATATTTATTTATCTTTGCTTGTCCTCAGTTGTATAAGGTGCATTACAGTGATGTAGGTAAGGAGGTCCTAGATAGGATTTCTCCATTTTGTCCTTGTTGTAACTGTCATAATACAATCCTTCACAACTATTCACTAGCATGGGATGCTCTGGCAAGTGTGGCCCCATGTAAGTCACATCATGATCACTATCATCATTATCTGGTAAAATTGGGTATGAGTTCCATAAATACGATACCACATCATAAACCAGTTCAACTTCATCCTTTGACTGATTATCAAGTGAGATCTCACTATCCACCAAGGTATCTTCATGATATGAATTGGGTGGAGCTATGGTGACATAAGACACCATCTAATTATCCCTATAGAACATATAAGGATAAGGGTGATATGGGTTGAAATCCACATCATCCCCCAGACTAAGGTACAGGTGATCTAATAATGCTGCAATTAAATCATCCTATCCTCATGTCTGCAACCCTAGCCCAAACCTATCAGTTTCCAATAGATAACATGGCTCGAATGGAGTCTTACGCCCTTTCTCAAAAATACGAAAGCCATACCCATGCCAATGATATAATTTGAAAATGTGCCTGCCATATTCGAGGTTGGATAAAGAACAAACATTCACTACAAATGGTTCATCATCATCTTCATCCATGGGAACTCACATGGGAAGCTGATCCAACCTAGCATAGATGAAGTTCATCCAGTTGGGTGGCTCTCCCAATGGCACCACTAATCCAATCAAAAATTACAAGCATGGGGTCGACCCATCTCTTGCACAGTCTCCAGAATCGGTCCAAAGGTGATGTTCTTCACAAGATATTTGCCTAACCCTATGTTGGCTCTGTGGACAGTCACGCATGGTGTGAATGATCTTGCTAAAAATGCAGGTGAGGTAGGTTGAGGTACCTCCTTGGCTATATCTTAGGCTTCCTCCACTTCCATAGGAATGGGATCCTCATCGATGACTATTTTGGGCATATATTTCTTTTCTTTCTCACACACTTTTGCCTTTAGCTTCCTCTTGTCCCAAAGCATTACTGATGCAGTCGATTTCAATGAAGTAGCAGTAGTGTGCTCATATAAGTACAATTATCTATCTATTGGATCAATTGCATGAAATTAAGTACGTTAGCATGAAAATAAGCCATTAATGTCCTACTTGCTATAATAAAAACAAGATTGATTAAACCTTGGATATGTTGGTCAAATTGTCTCTAAATATGAATTAACCGACTAAAATGACTAATCTAACCTAATTAAGCACAATGTAAAGAAAACAGTAAGGAGATCTATAACCTATTGCAAACTACAGCTCGGATGAGCAGTCTGCACTATAAACCACGGCTGTCAGCCACAATGAGAAACAAAGTAACTTTGCCCTCCAAATTCTAGGGTTGTGATCTTGATCCTCCTTATCAAATTTATGATCAAGGGTCACCTCAGTATCCTCTGACAGGTTTGGCAGTTGAATTACTCGGTTGGGCCTCTATTTGCCCGAATTCATGTTTCTTGGTGTTCTAGCTCCTTAGGGTATCCATGACACAATTTGTCATGATATGTGATGAATTAGCAAGTAAATGGCAACAAGGCTCTCTTAGTACACTCAGGTGAGTCTACAGTTTGACAGGTCTTCGTTGCTCAAATGCTCTCTCTTGCTATTGCTATATTTTGATATCATTTCGCTATCAAAATGCACTATATATTTGCCCTAACTCAAAGACGTACTTATAGGACTACCCAAGGGCTAGGGTGGCTTCATGGAGAAGCCAATATCAAGAAGAGGAAGTTAGGATAGTTGGATTGGGAGCTTCCATCCTTTAACCACCTTTTTTTAGAACAAATGGTCATTCAAACTAATTTGGATTGGATTAAGGCCAACTAAAATTTATTTTAGACTATAGGTGATAGCTATGGTTTAGAATATAGACCATAGGTCTCAGCCATGGTTCAGACTGTAGACCATAGGTCTCAACTTTTGTTCAGACTTATTAGGCCAAGGAGCCCAAATTGAGTGGTTAGAACCACTACTCTATCTTGGAGTCTATCCAAGATCTTCCATATGGTCTTGTAGCATGTTCATATGAGTAGTAACCATCAACATGACATGTTTTATGTGTCTACTATCATATATTTATGTTGTCCCTTCTTAAAAGTGATATGGTTCTTTCCCCACTTGTAATTGAATTTGGCTACTCATAGCCAACCTCTCCCTAAAAGAGCATCCTATGCAGGTTTCTACATTGTAATCACAATGAAATCCAAGAAAAATTCTTGTTCATCTATCATTACTTGTTGTTCTATTAAGACTCCCTTTATCTCGATGTAATTTTGATCAGAACCATATAATCAGAAGCTCGGTACCCATAGAGATGGAGCACCTAGTTCTAGCCAAGTTCTTTTGGGTAGCACATTGACGTTGGATCCTCCATCCATGACAACTTGTGTCAATTTGTGCCCTAAGATATCCATATGAACTAATGTAGGTTTCTTTTCCACATAAATCATTAATACGATTGGATCCATAAATTGATTTTTTCACTCCTCCTCCTGAATTGGTTGGCTCTACACTTCCATCACCTTTTGTGGTTGCAATTTTTCCACCATTGCCTTCTGTAATGTTGTAATAATGTCTAATAGGTTAGATACTTTAATTTCCACTATGGTATCCAAAACCTGTGTTTCTAAATTTTGCACAAATATCTCTTGATCTGATGGTTTTCTAAGTTCCTTATCATCTATTGACTCTTATCGCTTAGTCTTCTTAGCTTCCTCTTGCAATATTTACTTTGTTTCTTGCTAGCCTTGCTTTTCCTTTTCTAGCTCTAAATACTTATCCTTCTTGTCCTGATTCCTCGTCATGGCTAAAAATTCTTGGGTTATGTCCTTAACTTGAGGAACCTCTATGTCCAAATAAATAATGTTATGCAGGTTACTTGAACTCACCTACTTTGGACAATTCTCTTCATTGTGGTTCCCCAGACCACACCACCTACACATATGTGTAGTGCTTGTTTGTGGTGTTTCTTACCTCTAAGTTGTAGGAATTTTTTTCACAAAATACACCCATTCCTAGAAATTGTGCTATTGTATGATCGGTCTTACTTCTAATTCATACTACAAATGGATTTTTCCTCCTTGTCAATTGCCTTAATTTGGCCTTCCACCTCTCTTGCAATTTTTATAACCACTACTCGTTGCTTGCTACATGCTTCCTTGGGTCTTTGGTTTCTCTTCCTCCTCTTGGATTGACAATGCTTATGGTCGTACTCATGCATTATATGGACATAGCATTACCTCATGCCCCATCATATTAAAAATATGGTAATAGTCATTCCTCAAACAATTCACATTTGTATGTCCCTCCATTTTGCATTTTGTGCACCATATATCATTTCTATCTAGTTTGATATTTTGCTCTTTTATCAACTTATCAAACTCGTTGTAAAATGATTCTACTATCCTCTGTATAGTATCATCTTATTCAATATCAGAATCCTTCAACTTGGGGTGAGATAGAATTCCTGTATACGTTTGTTTTGATTCACTCTAAAATTTTTTTGCATGCTTCAATGCTTCTTCGTATGTTTCCAATGGTACTGCCTTCATATTTTTCTTATACTTTGGGAGTAATCCATATACGAACCATTATTTTACTAGAACATTTGCCAATGACATTTGCATCTTATCGACTAATTGATTTAGTCTACGATTGTAGGATTTCACATCCTCATCAAATTTTTTCTTTTTCACGCAAAGTTCCATAAAAATATCTTCATCATCCTTTAAAGTTTGAAATTATTCAATGAACTTCTATTTTATCTGATTTCAATTTTGAAAATCTATGGTATTTTCTATCTTCAAATAACAATAAATCGTCAATCATATAAAAGTAGTAGGAAATAGAATTACCCAATCCTCGGGTCTATCTACACCATTTTCTCTCCAAATGGTTATGCAAGTCCCTATATTCCATGTGGGGTATTTCTTACCCTCACTCAAAATTGGTGGACATCTCTATTTGGATGCCCTATTAGCCATCTTAGGAGAATCATCACTCTCACTTGAGGTATCTTGTGGAATCTCTAACTGATTCATATTTGGGGGTGTCTTACTCTTGTTATCGTTATAAGTGTCAATTTGAGGTATATTATTTTATCCCACCACTAAATGACCAAACTCTTGTGCATCTTCACTTAGTAACCTCCTTCATTGATGTGAGAGAGATGGTCTTGGTCTTTCCTCATGAGACCTCGCATCCTATTACTTTGGGGCCTAACTCCCATCCTTTGCACTCCCTTGCAACTCTTATACCACTTTCTCAGGTTTCACCATCCACTCTCCATCATATTTCACTTTACCTATGTCAACTCTTGCCTCTACACTTGGTGGTTTTACTTCCTCGTCTTCTATCTCTATCAATGCCTCAAAGTCTCCTTCTTCGGATGTCCAAACTTACTCTATTTTTGGTTTGTGAGTACTTTGGTATGAGTTACTTGTGTTTTCTCTTTGATAAATCCTTGTGCTCCTTATTACTAGAATATTATCTTGCGCTTCATGTCTCCCATGGTTTCATGCACCGATGTCCGTCATTCACCTCTAGTCTTAATATTCAACTTCATCAATTTTAACCCGTTTAAAAAAAAAATGCTAGATTCGATAAGGCAACGACACCAAATGTAGCATAGGGGTGGAGTATTCCTTTTTTGGAGGTATTTACCAAGGCTTATAATGATCAATATGTTAATCCCAACTCAATTACCAAATCGTACAGTCTTAAGACCTTTTAAACTACCTTTGTACAAACCATGATCACCTTGTATGGACATCAAATACCTACACTGTACGATATCAAATCATACAGTGTCATATATGGTATAATTTCATACTCATAAAAACTGACAGATTTAGTTTTGGAGGCTTCCGTACACATTTTTGTAATCGCTCAAGCCGATTCCCCAAAACTGCCAAATCGGGTGAATTTATCTCAATCACTTGTTTTACCAAATCGGGTAAAAGTACTTTGTACGATTTATATGGATGATGATGTATGATTTGTACAAAAAAATGATGCAATATGATGCTATTCTAGGTATTCTATTAACCCAATCTCTCTCCTATATGTTTTTTAGGGTTTGATATGCCAATCAATAGAATCTCCACAATAAGCAAAATATCTTAACAAGATTGTTGAGAGATTCCATGTGCATGATTACGTCTAGAAATCATACAAAATATTTCAATACATATTACTTGATACTACCATATATCTAAATCATTCTCTAGGTTCCACCAATTCTAGATCCTACTAAAGGATTGCAAAAATGCATAAAACTAACTTATAACATTCAATAGAAAATGCACACATCATAATTCATCCACAAATCACCATCCATCATTACCAGAATTGTACAAAGTCATACACAACCACAATTATTCTTATTGATGTATCATGGATTCAATTACAATGTGCAAATTCTATCAATGTATTTGCAATAACTCAAAGAAATCAAAAACCAACAAGTACTCTCCATTAACTCTAGTAACTAGACCTACAAATTTGAAAATGGGGCATTATATAACATTGCCTAGGCCATTCCAAAGCATTTCCTAAGGAAATTCATTATTTACAACTACCCATATACAACTAAATACATTAATTTGACTTTTTACCAAGTTTAACACCTTATTTAGCAAATCTATGCACCATTTCACTTTGAAATTACATTTCTAATGTATTTGGATGAATTTTGGTGTGCCATGTACAATTTACCACTACCGTGTATGATTTGCCATTCTATTTGTATGGTTTTTCCATTTAAAGTATGGTTTGCTCCTACCTGTACAATTTAAAAAACTTGGCTAAACTATCACTTTTGCCAAACTATCAAAATTTAGCAAATCCCTTTTATCACTTCTTCTTCTGGGAGGTGGATTTTCTACCTACAATCGATAATGAACCACACCCGTAGCTAGGCTTAGAACTAGGATAATTTAGGTGGGTCCTTATTTTTCTATTTTTGTTATTTTTTTGTTATTTTTTTGCAAGGGCAAACATTGTTGTTGCTATCACTCAAGGTAGCCCCTAATTTTTAAAGAGGGGTCATTGTTGCTGAGTAAAGCTAGTTTGAATCCCCAACGATAAAAAATTTGACCATTGGTAGGTAGTTATCGACATCAATGGATGCTATGGCAGCCACTGTCAACATAAGCAACCCTGAAAACCTTAGAATTTTTTTTTTATTTTTGCTGAGTTTAAATGATTTTTTTAATTATTCAAGTGCAAATTTTGATTTTTTGCATATTTTGGTGTATTTTATTATTGTGTTTGTACCATTTATTGATTATAGGTTATTGCTACACCATTTTTAGATTTATTATGCTTTTTAGTGCAAGTGCATATGATTAGGCATTTATTTTGGCACATTTAGAACTTGTCTACGTGAGCTCGAGAGTATAGCTACTACCACACATGACACAAGTAGATGGAAATGGTTCAATGCCTAGGGCTTAATGTATGCTACTAAATTACCAACTTTGATATTAGACCAGGCTTATATCACTACATTGGCCAATATATGGGACTACCGAACTAACACCTTCCATCTCCCAACTTGTAAGATTACCATCACTCTTGAGGATGTCTACAAGATCTTAAGGATTCCATTCGATGGATGGACCATCGTGTCATCCCCTACTGGACATAGGCCAATATTTTTTGATATATTCTTCAACACCTAGGCACAAAAAGCTCTAGGATACATACATCATGGAGGAGTTCCTATCACCCGTTGGTATCATGCTCAAGTATTTTGATAGTGCCAGGTTGTGTTGATGCACATTATCTGCAATGTGCTTGTCCCCAACACATCAGGAGTAAGGCTCCCCTAGAAAATTTTAGTGATAGTATAAAATATTTTGGATAGCATTGATCCCATCATTATGGCTTGGGGGAGTGCACTATTGGTGCATCTTTATTATGAGCTATACAGGATTCAGTAATGGGGCCAGACTAGAGTTACTTGCATATTACTTCTACAAATCTAGGGGTGGGAGCATATCAAGATAGATAACCCAATTGGATTTCCCTAGGATATTATTGCTATAGCTACAAGGGCATAGTGTTATGGTTCCAGGTGGCCACAAGACATAGAGGAGAAATGTAGTCATCACCACATAGGGAATTTGGCCCACTACGTAGGTTATCTGACTGGGCTACAGGATTGGGATATGGATGCCCTATGTAGATTTCCCTACTTGGGAGGTGACAAATCGATACTTGGTATGGGCGAGGCATGATCGATGGATCATCGATTACAAGGTAGGAGTGAGGAACTTCTTCCACTTCCTCTAGGTGACCAGATAGTTTGGTATTTAGAAGGACATCCCACTAGAGCCTATTCTCTATAGATGAATTCAAGCAAATAGAAATATCCCAATCCCTCAGGTCATAGGTCTCTCATAGGATGTAGATCCTCCTATAGTTGATATTGGTATAGTAGATTCTAGTACTATAGATGCATAAACCTAGTGGTGGGTTACGCGACTATGGTAGGGTGGTGACCACCTAGGGCAATATAGAGATGAGGCACCTGATGAGGATCTTAATGTATGATGGATGTGACCTAGGATAAAGGAGTGGAATTAGGCTATTGAGGAGTAGGTAGCACTAGAGGAGGAGGAGGAGGTATCTCTAGAGAAGTAAGAGTCTCCCCTCCAAGCTCAGCTACACAATATAGAGGTTAAGCTTCAAACAACTCAACAACAAATCCTAGAGCAAGACACCTCTCTTGCTATATTACAGAGCCAACTGATAGTAGAAAAGGCCATATGGAATGAATATTAGGAGGATACGACCTCTATATAAACCTGAATTGATTCAACATTAAAAATGATAGAGTAGCTCACTACAAAGAGAGATGCTCTATGATCACAATTTGTAGCGAGCACTCTAGCTACGTAGGGACCAGTAGGTTTAGACTCAGAGGCAGAGTTTAGGCACCTACAGGGGCTCTTATAGGATTGTGAGGCTCAGATGCTAGTGGATTATGATTATATTATCACTCTATAGTTCCATATTAGGAGGCTAGGTGGCACTTATTGAGAGAGGTCTATAGTAGGGGGCTCACATTAAAGTAGGTGGAGTGAGTTAGGGTAGTCATCAGTGTGGCCCAACCATTTGATACGGATATGAATAGATAGGACCATGGGTACTAGCTCCAGAATTCCTTGTAGAGAGGGTGAAGAGGGTGGAGGTGACACTAGTGGTGCAGGCCACTCATGATCATGCTTGAGC
Organism: Wollemia nobilis; assembly: GCA_028583015.1. Taxonomy (NCBI): domain Eukaryota; kingdom Viridiplantae; phylum Streptophyta; class Pinopsida; order Araucariales; family Araucariaceae; genus Wollemia; species Wollemia nobilis. The sequence continues at coordinate 4,685,945 of JAQPPZ010002937.1, read as the reverse complement.
ACATTGTATCATTTTTTAGTGTAAGGTCATATGACCTACACTATTATAGCCTACAAGAATTTTTGATATACCTCTATGTACTTATGATAGACACACATACACACACACACATATATATATATATATATGATATTGCAGACACTAAAATCATGTAAATCGGATAATACTACTAATGCACCACTTGTGCCACTTTTATTAACATAATATGGCCCCATTGGACAACCCTCTAGGGTGACATAAGGTTCCAAAGCACTTATGGGAAGGTTTTCACCAATTTTGGGAATTTTTGGGTCATATCTTTATGACTGTCCCACCCTGTGATGGTCATAGAAAGTGATCGTCCCACCCATGGATGGTTACCTGTTGGTCAAAATGACCACACTCAAGGAAACAAGGGGTACTCTCCTTAATTTTTGGTAAGTGAAAGCTAAAAGTCATGATTTCATGATATTTTGACCAGAGGAGCTAAGGCGGAAGCTAAAGTTGTGACAATGTGACATTTTGGAGAGCAAGGAGCAAGTGAAAGCTAAAATTTGTGATTTCATGACATTTTGACCAGTAGAGCTAAGGAAAAAGCTAAAGTTACAACAACACGATATTTTGGAGAGCAAGGAGCAAGTGAAAGCCAAAAGTCATGATTTCATGACATTTTGACAAGCAAGTAGATCATGATGTCTACAAGAAGGTTGAGAAGATATCTATAACAAGAAGATATTAAAATTTTTTAGTTAAGGTTCCATGACTCAAAGAATATCTCTATAAAAAGAAAGATCTTAATCTTCAAGCACTCCTTTACCAGAATGAGCCTACAGGCAAGTTGTTGTAACAACTTCCAGTTTTATGTTATGTAAAACTCTATATATAGAATGAGTGACCTAAGCAAATGATTGGCTCTTAGGTTTTTACAAGGATATGTATTCAGACTACTGGAAAGTTTAATAAAGATTGTCCATTCTGGTTTTGAGCTCATTGGTGTTACAAGTATGTAGGTTTTGTCTATTACTAATTAAGTCTAAAGTGAATGTATCATGCATTAATTCTTACTATGAATTTTTGTATCATGTTCATTTAGATCTGAAATTACCTTCACAAACATTTTGTGCTTAAATAGATATAAATCAAATGGGTTTAGTTTCTATGTCTTAAGTTCTATTATGCTTTTCTGTAAAAGGTTGTGATAATTGTTGTGTTGTTTTTTAATATGTACCATTTTATTCTACTAGGATTGGATATATTTCAATCCCTTTATGCATTTTTTCTCTCTATCCCTTTCTCTTAACAAAGTAAGGAACCAGCTTCTCTGAATATTGAACCAGACAAAATTAGTTTGAGTTTGGTCATTCAATGTTGGTGAAGTCTTGGGTGCAAAAGTAATCGAAGGCAGATTTTGTTCCAATAGTTTTTGGCATGCCCGGTGGGACCAAAATCCTATGCATTATACAGATCAAATCCCTAGTGAAACCTTTGCCCTATTAATATTTTTATCACCTGGTGACTCTGCACTAGAAGGAAACCCCAGAAAATTCCTTACCTAGTGTAGCACCCTAAAATTGGCATGGTTAAAACCTTAGTAAAAAGATAAAATATTAAAATTTGAATTTCAACCCCAAACTGCCCGTTAAACTACCTTTTACCCGCTTTCCCCATTTTTTGTGCCATTTTTAGGATTTTTTGTGACCGTTGGATGATATCGTCGCCGATCAAATGATATCACCTCAGATCAGAAAAATTCGTCTAGAGAAGAACGTCTAGATGATTTCATCCCAAAATTGATTTTTCATAATTAGCTTCTGTTTCAATGACATCTCTAACCATGGCAAAAGCGTGTCTGCGTAGTTAGAGACTTCCCCCATTGGAGATATCCCAAATTGGGATGATCTCCAACCTCCCAACCTCCTTCCTATGCCTATTTAATCTTAGGCCCTCCCCTTGACATTCCCCTGGCTGAATTTTACTGCACTTCGAGTTTTACATGCATTAGAATGTCTTAGACTACTATTTGCCTTTGTCCCTTTTCAAATTTTCTTGCAAGAACTTTGTCATTCTTTAGCTGAAGCAAGCTCAAATTGTTGCAGACGATCCTGTATGATCTCGGACGATCACAGCGCAATTCAAGATGATTTTGTATTTTGCAGGCGATTTCGACTATAGCCAACATTGGGGGCAATCAGTGCCCTGAGTTTGCATTCTCTATCCATTATCTACTATTTTGCTTTGCATTAGTTATATTTATTTATATTTTGCATCTTGGAGTTCACCTCACATAACATAGATGCATGATAGAGTCAAAGTTAGTCATTAAAACAATGCATTTTACTTAATTTGTTATCTAAAGTTGTCATTATAACATTCATACTTTCATTTCTATCATTTTCCCTTGCTTTTGCAATTGTATTTTTTGTTCTTGGTATCCATTTTTGTAGTTGCAGGTCTCTGACAAAATCGTCTAATGATTTCGTCAGATTAGAGACGATTTCGTCTGATCAAAAATGATCTTGTCATATTAGAGATGATTTCGTCAGATTAGAGACGATCTTGTCAGATTAGAGATGATCTTGTCAGATCAGTAGATCAGGAACGATCCTGTCAGATTAGAGACGATCCTGTCAAATTCCAGACGATCTAGACTGCTTCAAAAATTAGAACCTCCATCAGACATCCGGGTCAGGTATGGCTTTTATAGTCTAGTATATTTCTTATATTTTTTGTTTAAATCTATTTTATGTATTCATTTAAATTTGCATTTCATATAGAACAACTTAGATTCATATCGGCCAAACTTAGGAATTGTATGATCAAGCATAAAAATGAACACATCAAACACCCTATCAACCTAGGCGTGGAAACTGCCATTCAAAAGTTTCTTGGTGAACCCACCATCTATCAAAAATTCACCCTTATACACCTCCCCCGAGAGGCGGGACCTTCAAAGGGCCTCTTAGTCCGAGGTATTGTCCCATCCTTTTCACATCCCCATTTCGGGCACGGATCCTATAGCCTAAAGGTAAGGGTGCGAAAAATTTGGAGCGATACATTTTGGTGAACCCGACGTGAATAACATAGGCATCTTTCTGATTCAAAAATATAAAAAAACAAAAAATATATATTCTCCCATATATCCATATTTCTATTCTCCCATATATCCATATTATGTCTATCGATCCACATACAATCCTCCTCCACCATTTCAATATTCTTCTTTCAATACAACACATTCATTTCAACAAGAAAATACTTATTCTTCCAATCCGACCATGCACTCACCTCCTACTTCACAATATTCCTGTCATCATTCTACCCATAATAAAGAAAGTAGAGGTGAGAAACCATTAGGCCCTTTTATGACTGAATTCCTAAGGCACGTATCAAAAACCTCTCGAAAAACTTCATCACATACATTTACAAAGCTCAATAAACCAATGGATATAATTCTCAAGCATTTACTTGATACAAATAAGATTGAATTCCCTTCCATAAGACAACTTGATACCACAGCAGATTGGTTTAAACTTGAGCTACATTGTGAATATCATAGAGTAGATGGACATATGACACAAAATTGTAAAGATTTAAGATGTGCAATTCAAGATTTTATTGATGAGGGTCTTTTTAATATAAAAGAATTACAATCTACAACTGATGATAAATCTCCAGTAAACAATCAAACTCCTACACAACAAATATCGATAATCAATCAAGACATGGGAATCTCCCAAGAACCCCTATTCAATTATCAACAACAAGAAACCAATCAAATATTGCATGTTAATGTGTCCCATCATGATGATATTATTAATATTGTAACAAAAACTACAAATGAGCAACCTCAATTTCAATCAAATCAATATGATATTCAAGATATGGATTCCTCATTTGACCAACCTTCAAAACTATCTTTGACTCTAGAGAATGATCCAAAATGGAATGTAAGCATAGAAAGATCATCTTTAAAATCAAAATCTCAATCTGAAATCCACTTTGATAGCCAAAAACAAGTGATTAATCCTCAAGCAAAGATATCCCTTTTAGAAGTATCACAAAGTTCTCATAAGGAAACGTTGTTCAAAACACCTAGCCGTTCCTCATCATATTTTCTCTAAGAACGTAATTAATGGTGTAAACCCTCTTGAGGTTAACCATATTTCATTCTATGATGAGGAGATTCCTTCCTCTACTCCACAAGAAGACTCCTCTCTTTACACTACAAGATCTAGTAAAGAAACACCTGTTAAAAATATCATGGTAGATAATGGCTCCTCTCTTAATTTATGCACTTATCAATTATTCCAAAAACTCAAAATAAAGGAAGAAGATCTTAATGAATCAAATGTTCTTATAAAATCTTTTAACAATGAAATTCAAGAAACATCAAGGTCTATACATTCTCCATTGTCACAATTACCTTTTATTTCTTACTTTTCTTCATCCATATATGATCATCCCTGTTTACCAAATAACACTCATGCATATCTTTCACATATACTTTCTCCATCTTATCAAGACTTGGATTATAGTAATAAGAATGAAAAAATTTCTTATCCTTATGATATTTTATTTTGTAATATGATCAATTTTACACATATAAAAGTCAAATATTTTGCTACATTATTCTACATTATAACAAAGCTTTTGTTATCACTACCCTTTGTTCATCACCTTTTGTTCTTACCTTCAACACAACAAAATTATCCTTCAAAACCTCCTTTGATTTTGAATCAACCTTAGACATGCTATACTCAAATAACCTTGTATAATGTATATAGATCATCTTGTATATACCACCAATTCCATCATCAAAAAGAAAAATAATAATAATAATAATAATAATTTCAAAAACAATCACATTGTGTATCTTCTCAATTCATCAATCAAAATCAAAATATAAAAAAATTAAAATTATAAAAATCTTCAAAAACATATTTTATTTTCATACCTATCCATTCTTCAAGTGTTGCAGTTATATTTTCAGTTATTTTGGATAAATTAGTATTTATTTGAAATCCCGCACTTTCACATTCACATGAATAAATCTCTTGATTTTATTTGTTATGATTATTAATCTCTCTTATATCAAAGTCCACATTGGCATTAAATAAAATTTTGAGCATAGAGAACTGATCTTGTTATTTACTTGAACCAAGTATATCTCTTCACATTAAAATGATTTCATTTGCGCATTCGATATGATGCTACATAGTAGAAATGGTTTCCTGAGCGAAAAGTTTCCCCTGCTATCCTATCATGCACATGGTCTAGAATCTTTGAGAATTGACAAAAGGACAAGCTCACCCCTACCCAGAATAAAAATCCCTTACTCTAAAGCTAATCCGAGCAAGTATCCCTAGCATAGGAAGAAAAAAAAAGTTCAAGAAATAGAGAAAAAGAAAAAGGTTATTTTGAATTATCACAACAATATTTCAGCATTATCTCCAATATCAAGAAAAAATACAAAAGTACAAAAAAAAAAAGAAGAAGCAAAAGTGAAAAGCAAAAGCAAAATACAATAAACTCCTTTCCCTACCCCTTGAAAAGAAAATAAGGGTGAATGAGCTTGAATCCCTGGAATTCTCAATTATTCGAAAATTGTGAGGTAAGCCCCATAATAGGTGGTTTGTGCCCAACCCGCTTGGCCTTGGGTAAATCCTAGCATGGCGATATGCCTGTCACATTAGCAACCTTATTTTGTACAGACCTCTGTCAGCTTATGGATTAGCTAGCTCTTGATAACCTAACTTACATAGTAGCCTGGTACGGTTACATGCATATAAATCATGGTCAATAAACATTCGTTTGGTCAAGGCAAATTACTTGTATCAAATTATCTTGCTCAAAATTGGTAAATGAACAATACAATCGCACACACATTTGTATTTGAGAGATTTTGTATCATTATGATAAATCAATATTGGTAATGAACTCACATTTGCACATGAGGATTCCTTATAAATCTATATTTCTCTTTGAGATAATTTAAAATATCTCTGTAACTCTTTTCGGCATAATTTTATCCTTTTATTTCAAAATTCTTGTTTTGTATAAAAGCAATTACATACATCTTCTCATAAAATCTCAAAAATAATTTCAAACAAAATTTTCATATTATTATTTTTCTGTTTATCAAAAGTCAAAAATGCATCTTGCAATAAAACCAACAATCTATGTTTCTTCTTTGGATTTCACGATAATGGTATAATTCTATACCTAAATATTCTATGCCTAGTGCAAACCATTGAACTAATTTTATTTCCCATTTATTTCAAATCATAAAAAACATATGACTTAAATCATTATGTTGCACAATTATGCTTTACAAACAAACAAACACTTATTCTATTTCATGACATTATGTTCAAATTCAGTTTTTGCAACCATGGTATAAATTCTAAGGAATTGTTCAAAATTTTATCACACTTAGGAATTTATGCCTAGCAACATCATATTTTCATGCATACTATTTTTATGAAAATCTGAAAACAAATCATCAAACCATCATTATCTCCATCATTACAACACAAAGTCTTAAGACAGTCTCTTAAGCACTTTTTTACTTTTAACAATATTTCTATATTGGGATTAGCTTGATGACCGAGTGAGCGGTGACTCCATGAAATGGTCTATAATAGCAATAATGTCCTTTGAAATTATTGTTAGAAGTCCCTTTTATTTTTTATCAAATCACACCACAACCACCAATTGTTTACATCAGATTATTTCATTTAAAATATTACAGCATGACATCAAAATTATAATATTTCAAAACGACATAATTACATGAATCATTAATCAAACAATTCAAACAGTAAAGCATCATAAAAACATATACACAAGTCATATCATCAAAAATATCATCAGAGAAAATGAATAGTAAAAATGAATTAGGGTTTTACCCTATTTTCTTAATTTTATTCAAAACAATTAAAAACTTTTTTTTTTAAATTTTTCTTTTCCGCGTTTTTACCTCAAACGTTCGATTTGGGTAAAAACACGGAGGGGGCACCATAGTCAGCATTCGTATGATTCGACCAAGAATCGTTGTCTAAAAAATTGAGTACATTTTTTCTTTCTCATCAAATGGGAAAAACTCATCTTTAATGTTTTTTCTTCGAAAAATTTGCTAAAGAGGGGGCAAAATGTAGCACCCTAAAATTGGCACGGTTAAAACCTTAGTAAAAAGATAAAATATTAAAATTTGAATTTCAACTCCAAACTACCCGTTAAACTGCCTTTTACCCGCTTTCCCCATTTTTCATGCCATTTTAAGGATTTATTGTGACCGTTGGATGATATCGTCGCCAATCAGACGATATCACCTCAGATCAGACGAATTCGTCTGGAGAAGAACGTCCAGACGATTTCGTCCCAAAACTAATTTTTCATAATTAGATTTTGTTTCAACGACGTATCTAACCGGGGCAAAAGTGTGTTTGCACGGTTAGAGACTTCCTCCGTTGGAGATCTCCCAAATTGGGATGATCTCCAACCTCCCAACCTCCTTCCTATGCCTATTTAATCTTAGGCCCTCCCCTTGACATTCCCCTGGCTGAATTTTACTGCACTTCAAGTTTTACATGCATTAGAATGTCTTAGACTACTGTTTTCCTTTGTCCCTTTTCGAATTTTCTTGCAGGAACTTTGTCATTCTTCAGCCAGAGCAAGCTCAGATTGTCGCAGATGATCTTGTACGATCTCGGACGATCACAGCACAATTCAAGACGATTTTGTATTTTGCAGGCGATTTCAACTGCAGCCAACATTGGGGGCAATTAGTGCCCTGAGTTTGCATTCTCTATCCATTATCTACTATTTTTCTTTGCATTAGTTAGATTTATTACTATTTTGCATCTTGGAGTTCACCTCACGTAGCATAGATGCATGATAGAGTCAAAGTTAGTCATTAAAACAATACATTTTACTTAATTTGTTATCTAAAGTTGTCATTATAACATTCATACTTTCATTTCTATCATTTTCCCTTGCTTTTGCAATTGTATTTTTTGTTCTTGGTATTAATTTATATAGTTGCAGGTCTCTGATGAAATCGTCTATCAATTTCATCAAATCGGAGACGATTTCGTCAAATCGGAGACGATCTTGTCAGATTAGAGACGATTTCATCATATTAGAGACGATCATGTCATATTAGAGACGATCTTGTCAAATCAGTAGATCAGGGACGATCCTGTCAGATCAGAGACGATCCTGTCAAATTCCAGATGATTTGGATTGCTTCAAAAATTAGAACCTCCATCAGACATCTGGGTCAGGTATGGCTTTTCTAATCTAGTATACTTCTTGTATTTTCTATTTAAATCTATTTTATGTATTCATTTAAATTTGCATTTCATATAGAACAGCTTAGATTCATATTGGCCAAACCTAGGAATTGTATGATCAAGCATAAAAATGAACACATCAAACACCCTATCAACCTAGGCATGGAAACTGCCATTCAAAATTTTCCTGGTGAACCCACCATCCATCGAAAATTCACCCTTATACACCTCCCCTGAGAGGCGGGACCTTCAAAGGGCCTCTCAGTCCGAGGTATTTTCCCATCCTTTTCACATCCCCCTTTCAGACATGGATCCTATAGCATGAAGGTAAGGGTGCAAAAAATTTGGAGCGATACACCCAGCTTCTGATTACAAACCATTTTTATGATAACTAAATTTAAAGCTAAGAATTTAGAAGAACCCATAGAGTTATTTGAACTACACCTTGGTAACCTTCGAGATAACCCCATATTGGTTGCTAGAATAACTTCTATTTACGTTAGCAACTCAAGATAAGCACATTCTTACTCTTCAGCTTTCTCTAGCACTACTGCTAGCAGAACCTCAACTCTAGCTACCAACATAACCTCGATGGCTCGAAATATATTGATTCTACATTACCCCCTATGGAATCATACAAGGCCCCTAAATATTGCTGCCCAACATCCAATACCAACAATGGCTTTGAAAGCACTACTTTAGTATGATGGAACTGTAAATATAGCCTATGAACATTGTTTGGACATAGCTGCATTAGCGCCCATAAATGACATCATAGAAGAGGACGTGATGATAATGTTGCTAGTGATTTCCTTGAAAGGAAAAATGCTCTACTAGTATAGAGCCCTTGAAAACTAGATGATATCTACCTAGGCCCAACTTGCAGGTAAATTAGTAGAAGAGTTCAATGAGCATGCTGACCCATTTTCCTTGTTAAATAAGTTTAATGCTATCTAGAAATATCCTCAAGAAGAGATCATGGATTTTAATATTAGGTTTAGTCAAACCTAGCTGAGAGTTCCTAACGGGTTAATACCGGCCCATGATCAAGCTATATACTACTACCTAAGAGCCTTCAATTTAGAAATAAGTATGGCTATCACAAATTCTTGAGTGCACACATTCCCTAAAATTTATCAAGAGGTACAGAAGGTTGAAAAATACTTGATTGCCATTGGGATATTCCCCTCCATGATGATGACCCCAATTTTCCTAGATTTTCCTCAAGTATCAAATGTTGCTTTCCCAATTCCCCCCATAATTCCTAATGCTGGTCTCCCCACATGGACTAGATAACCTAATATCCCACTTTTATAAGCACCCCCTACCCTTCCAATTGTCCATGCTACTCCTACAATTTCCCCAGTAGTATCCCCTTCAATACAATATGCTTAGCTAGCGATCTTGCAAGATCTGCAATCATCCTATAAGACTCTATAAAATAAATTCATATCTATGGAGCGTAGAGAAGTGGAAATAAACTCACAATTGAGATGTTACTCATTATTGAGCAAGGTGTAGCAAAAGTATTGTCATTGTTGTCAACACAGAAAGATAGATCAGTTGAAGCAGTGGACAGGAGTTCAGAGATCAGTCAGATCATGTCCAATGAAATTCCAGGAAAACAGAAGTGACCCAGATCCAGAAAATCCAAGAAAAAGACAAGTAAGAAAACTATCACGATATCGTGGCATGTTTTCTGTCGCGATATCATGATAGGTTGAGAAGTTAGAAGGAAGAAAGAAAAAACGTCGTGATTTCGTGACATGTCAGAGGAGAGAGAAGGCATAAAGAAAATTATCGTGATTTTGTGACATGGACGAGGAGAGAGAAGGTGCAAGCAAAACTGTCATGATTTCACGACATGTTGCAGGCAAAGAAGCTAAGTGGAAAAATTGTCCCGATTTCATGACATGTTGGAAGCAAAGAAGGCAAGTAAGACAACTGTCATGATTTCACGACAAGTCTAGAAAGAAAGCGCCAAGGATAGAAAGTGTCGCGATTTCATGACAGGTTCGAAGAGAAAGTGCCAAGGAGAGAAACTGTCACGATTTTGCGACATGTTCGGAGAAAAAGGGCCAAGGAAGAAAACTGTCACGATTTTGTGACATGTTCAGAGAAAAAGCGCCAAGGAACAAAAGGGTAGCGATTTCGCTACATGTTGAAGTTTCACGGGCCGAAGCAAAGTTTAGATGCCAAGGAACAAAAGGGTAGCGATTTCGCTACATGTTGAAGTTTCGCGGGCCGAAGCAAAGTTTAGCGCTAAGGAACAGAAGTGTAGCGATTTTGCTACATGTTGGATTTTCGCGGGCCAAAGCAAAGTTGGAAGTGCAAGGAACAAAGGTGTAGCGATTTCGCTACATGTTGGATTTTCGCAGGCCAAAGCAAAGTTGGAAGTGCAAGGAACAAAGGTGTAGCGATTTCGCTACATGTTGGATTTTCATGGGTGAAAGGCAAAGAAAAGCGCTAAGGCAAAAATATGTCACGATTTCACAACATGGTCCGATTTTGCTGAGACTTGCGAAGTAGAATGTACGACAACGAAAAGTGTCATGATTTCGCGACATGTTCCATTTTCGCTGGCCAAAGACAGAAAAGGCTCAAGGCAGTGAAAGTGTCATGATTTCGTGACATGTTCTATTTTCATGGGCGGAAGGAAGAAAAGGCACAAGGAAGAGAGAGATGTCATGATTTCGTGACATGTTCCATTTTTGCAAGCGAAAGGGAGAAAAGGCATAAGGCAGCGAAGATGTCACGATTTCACAACATGTCTAGTTTTCGTTAGAGCAAGCCAAGAAGAGTAGTGATAAGGCGAATGCGTCACAATTTTGTGACATGTATGGTATTCGTGGTTGAAAGCGAAGAAGAGAACAAGGAGGTGGAAAATGTCGTGATATCGCGACATGTCTTGTTTTCATGGGTAAAAGGCGAAGAAGGGCAGAAAGAGACAGAAGTGTTGCGATATCGTGACAAGTCGCAACTGCACATTGAACAAGCAGTTAACTGGAATAGAACAACAGTTAAAGGGGCAGTTGTCGAGGAAAAACATGTAGCCAATTTTAGAAGAGTCAACTGGAGTAAAAGCGACAGTTACAGGTGCAATTTCATTTAGAATTCATGCAGCTTTTTAAAGAACAGTCGTAGAAGGAGAAATCGAACAGTCGCATAAATAGAGTCGTAACATGCAATGTGTTTGACAAAAGGCCTACTCTATAATTAGACAAAAGCAGTTATAGTTAGAAAGCGATACAACTGACAAGTGGCGCATGAGAAATATTAAAAACAGTTACAGTTGACAAGTGGCGAAAGAGATCTTTTATAAAGAAATAGTTACGGGTTACATGCGAATTTATGAAAGCTAAAAATAGAGACTTTCATGCTATAAAAATAGGTCTGCGTGAAGAATATTGTTGTTGCTGTCATTGTGAAAAGTGCTGCCGTAAGAGGGTGAAAGGAGTGTTGTAAGAAGAGCAACAAGCTGAGCAGTGAGTAATTACTGTGTTTTAAATTGGAGACCAGTCAGGGTCTTGTCATAGTGAAGGCATTTGTATGTCATTGATTTAACTTTTCTGTGATTCAAGTTGGTGCTTGGATAGGGGTTGGTGCTCCTTTCTGTGCAGATAAATCAAGGGTTGGTGCTCCTTCTAGTGGGTGATGGTAAACAGATTGTAAAATTGGTGTTTTGCAAAGGCTGGATTTGGACCGTAAACCAAGCAGTCATTCTTGAGGATTAGCCAAATTGGTGAACCTTGTTACATTATGTGTTGTGGTGTGCTCTCTTGTGTTTACTGCTTTATTTGTTTTTAGTTTTCTTTGCTTCAGTTTTAAGAACTACAGATCATAATTTTAGCTACACTGATTCACCCCCCCCTCTCAGTGTCATTGTGAGAATATCACTCATAGGTGACTAGAGATAAATCTTCCACAAGTGGGAGGAATTATGATAAAACTAATACGATTTATGCTAATGAAGATAATGGACTCAGTAATGCTTCCCCAGAATAATATTTTTGGTGTTCCACATGCAATGACCCTCATGGCAAGACTTCTTGCATGATCCATCAACATCAAGTTCAGAAGGTGGCCATAGAAAAGGCAAAAAAATATCTCAAGGGTCATATAAATATTATTAGAGAAGACAATCAAAACCTTATGATGCCTTCTATAGAACAAGTCTCTGTTCTAACTAGATCAGGAAAGAAATCATTTCAAGTTGAACCTAAGGAACTAAATCCTTTGAAGGTGCCTTCGCATATAAAGAGTCCTACAAAGAAAATACCTCCACAAAACCCATATCCAAAGGGGGTAGAGACTCGCAAGGAAATACCACTAGCTAAAGAAATAGAAACTCAAGAGCAATCTAAAGATAAATTAGGGTACCCCTCACTGAATAAGCGTCAAAGAGTTGATGCTACTTAGGGATACAGGAATAGGTTTAACACAACTGTAAAAGAAAAGATTGTTGATTCTCTTCCTTTCAACATAGTTAAGGAAATGAAGAAGGCTCCCTCCAAAACCACTATGTATGAAGCCCTACGAATCCCAGGACAGATCGACCTACTATAGGAATCATTAAGGTCTATGAAAAATAAATATAAAAACCCAGTCTAGTTGGATTCTACTCAAGCTAGCCTCAGTTCCACATCAGGAAAGAATAGACCCAACCCATTTTATTTATCCCTTTAGATGGAAGGGTGGGTGGTCCATAATTTTATGATTGATTCTACAGCTGCAACTACTATTATGCCTAAAGCAGTATGTGATATTATGGGGATGGAATACACAAGAAGCACTCTGAGAGTCTTGCAACTAGATGGAACCCCTGTAAAAATAGTAGGTGTTATTAAAGATATCCCTATAAGCCTCTACTACCCCAGATTACAGTTATTCAAGAAGTAGTAGTGGTAGATTTAGAGCCTTACTTTGGCATGTGCCTATCTAGAGAATTTACAACCAAAATAGGAGGATATCTATATCTTGATTTTTTACAACTTGAAATTCCATTCAAAAGCAAAAGGGTAAAATTATTCAATGAAAAATCTTCTACCTTCCATATTGAAAGTCTCGAGGAAGAAGAAAAGGCCTCTACTACTGTAAACATGATGATAGAAGAACTGATAGACTTGAGATTGATGGAGGAAGGTCTAAATAAGTTACAAGAAGAAGACCAATTTTTTCTCATAGATTTCAATGCCATTATAGAAAAATATCTAGGAATCTATACCATTATAAAACCTGAGAAAATAAAATCCACTCCTCCACTACCTAACATACCCACTAATCAGTTGTGGAAGCTTTTATTTGATGGTGCTAGATGTAAAAATGGGGTTGGAGTGGGCATTTTTCTAATCGCTCTAACTAGAGAAGAAATTTGTTTCTCTTACTGGTTAACCTGGAGCTGCACTAATAATGTAATGAAATATGAAGCACTTTGCTTAGGTATCAAAAAATCCAAAAAATGGGTATTAAGCAACTATAGATTTTTGGTGACTCTGAACTAATAGTAAATCAGGTTACAAAAAATACGTAAGTAAACAACATTATCTTAAAGCTTACCAAAATAAAGTCTAGGATTTACTAGAATCTTTTGAATCCCTTAACATAAAGGTAATCCCTAGGGAGAAAAATATGCATGTATATTTTTTGGTTTCTGTAGGAGAAAAATTCTATCCTATTAGCAATGTCATTCAGAAATTAAAGATAGTCAGATTGATATATAGGCCTTCTGTACCTGATAGAGATATTTTATGGTAGGTATTCGAGAATGATCAGCATATAGTATATTTCTAAGTCCATGAGATGAAATGCTCCAATAATAGGATGGCCAAAAATGAAGAAGAGTCCAACATCAACCAGTTAAAAAATATCCATATACCTAAAGGCCTAGTTACACTGGAGAACCTATTTAATAATAATGACAGGTCTATAGGCAATAAAATAAAAGTTGAAAAACATAGATATAAGGAAGCTCAGATGGGACCTGATAAAGCCATCAAAGTAGGGGTGAAAACTATAGATGAAGAACTAGATGAAATCAAGGAATTGTGCAAGGAATTTCTAGACACCATTTCTTTGACCTATGGTGACCTGAAGGTTTACTCAAAGAAAATAATTCAACACACGATCGAGCTCCAAGAAGGTACCAAGCCTTTCCATCAAAATCAACAACTGATAAATCCAAAAATAGAAGCCTTTATGAAACAAGAATTGTTGAAACTTCTAGAAGATCAAAATTATTGTCTATACAATTCATCCTAATGTACGAAGTTTCATCATACAAGGAGAACTCAATGATACAAGAGTCGTCTGGGTCAATAAGATACAAGAGTATGACATAGAAATACACCCAACCAAATTACTTAGAGGTAGAGCACTATGCCAAGAATTCACAAAACAAGCCCTGATATAATATGTAGCTTGCCAGACTTAGGAAATTGCATCAGACGAAGACCAACTTTTCGAACAACTCGATTGGGTAGGTGAACTAATTAGGTATTTTCAAAATGGAAGATTTGCAGTATGATTTAATGCTTCTCAGTGAAGGAGATACATGTTTTAATCTCTAAAATATACTTTATTTCCTGAGGGAATATATAGGAAAAACTTGGATGGAGTACTGCTTCGATGTATGTTAGAAGAACAAAAACATAAAATTTTAGAAGAATTTCATAGAGGTCTATTAGGAGGGCATTACTCTGGGAGAACCACCACCTTAAATATCATCATAACTGGGTGCTACTGGTTGACTATTTTCACAGATGCCTTCAAAATCACAAGGGATTGTGAAGAATGTCAGAGGTATGTCAATAGAAACAGAAATACTCCGTTGCATTTAAAGTCCATCCATATTGAAAAACCTTTCCAACAATGGGTATTTGATTTTATAGGGATATGTAGAAACTAAAATCATGTAAATCAGATAAGACTACCAGTGCACCACTTGTGCCACTCTTATCAACACCATATGGCCCCATTGTGCAGTTTTATAGGGCAACATAGGGCTCTAGAGCACATTTGGTAAGGTTCCTAGTAGTTTTGGGTGGTTTTGGAGTATATCCTTATGACAATCCCACCAAGGGATGATCACATATGGTGATCGTACCATCCAAGGATGGTTATCCAAATGAAGAACATGTGCTTATACTGAGAGGGGGGGGTGAACAGTATATAATAAAACTTTTTTCCTTTTAATCAAAATAGTAGCATCAACATTAATAAAATAGTAAACATCACATAAAACATCACACACATGATAGACATTATTTTTAATGTGTTTCACCCAATGTGGGCTACCTCCATAGAGAAAATATTTCTTCTAAATATTTCTCAAATAATCATTTGGAAATCCTTCCTAATTAAAATGTTTATGGACCTCTATCCAAATGATATGTTCATCCCCTAAATCTAGTTTGTGGATCTCTATCTATAGGAGAACTCCTTCTCCTTTGCTCTGGCTGGTGATCATCCAAAAGAATCTACCTCCACTGCACTTACTGTGTATCTCTTTCCACTTGAAGACTCTTTGTACTCAATGTCCTGGCTGATGGATATCTATCCACTATAAACTTTGTCCTCTTTGCTTTGTCACCTCCAAATATTTGTCTTAATACTGTACTAAACACAGTCTAGTTGGTCTAGCACAACTCTGCTCAATAGGCTCACTCAGAACCTTCTCGAATCTGCTCAATAGGTCCACTCAGAACCTGCTCAACTCTTCTCAACAGGTCCACTCGAAACCTAGCCAAATATTCTCAAAAATTCCTATGACTTGATCAAATTTGTATTGCAAGTTTCCACAAAATCTCACACAAAATTAGTCCACAAGTCTTCTCAAAGACATGCCTCAAATCTGCTTCACAAGTCCACACAGAACTTGTCCAATATCATATAAACATAAAGAGAATTGTTAGAGACTCAATATGTTCTATACTCAATGTCAATAACTTTATCAACTTAATATCATAGAAGCATAAATAGAATTGTTAGAGACTCAATATGTTCTATTCTAAAAACTCAATCTCAACTCAAATCAAAATATAGAATAATTTTTTTTATGGAACTTGAAAAACCACTACATGCATCCACTTAACTAGGCTCAATCAACTCTACTCAACCAATCACTTCAAGGAACAACCATTTCTCACAAACCCTAGTCCAAGCATGTATCAACCAACTCAAAATATTTCCAACAATGCTCAACAACAAATCTCACATAGCAATGATACTCATGATATTTCCAAACCCTAACTCAAGTTTTTTACACAACCAATGGCTTCAACAACAATGCTTATAAAATAAGGTTTTAATCACAACTCACAAACTAGAAAACCTTGAAGCATTAATTCAAAGCACTTCACTCAACCAATGGTCTCAACAACAATGTTTATAAAACAAGGTTTAATCACAACTCTCAATCCAGAAAACCTTGAAGCATTAATTCAAACACTTTTGAAAAGGAAACCCTAATCAATTCATTTTCACTCCAAACTTAATTTTCAATCAAGCCAATCACCTAACTCAACAAAGAAGAATTTTACCCATACCTTTTCTTGAAGAGTAGTTGGCATTACAAATCTTCCACACTCACAATTACCTCTTTTCCAAACTCAACAAGGGTTAGAGGATAATTTTCTTTAAAAAATTCACAAAAATAATATCAAAATTACACCTTGTCACTCCAACTTTAATAATAATCAATATCCTCACAATAGTCACAAAAACCCTTTATTCAACATAACATACAATCCACAAAGTATTAACCTTTCAATATTCCACAATAGCAAATTTTAAGACTTTAGAAATAAAACTAGAATTCTCCTTATAACTCCTAAAGGTGTTTCTCAACTACCAACCTATATCACAAAGCAACCCTTTCAAACTTCAACCACGAAATACCTTATATCTCCAACTTATGCATTCAATAAAATAAAATATAAAAATGTTACCTTTACCTTTGGAGAGTTTCGAACTCTCAACGCAGCCCACACAAACATATTTACCCATGGTGCACACCACCATACGATCTATACACTCATTGGGAAGGTAGAAGAACCACATGCTTCAACACCCTATCCTTCCTTACTTCACAAAAAGGATGTGCCTAACGTTTGGTGCCTTCAACACGTCCACCAAAAATACTTCCGTCTAGATTCAAACATTGTCCACCTTGCACCCAAAACGTAAGCTTGCAACCCACTTGCCACTAGGCCAAGGTGCCTTGTTGGCTTTCTACTAATCAATGCTTTTGGTTTTATTTCCTTTTGTCGTCAACACAAACACAAAATTTGCAAATTTGTCTCACGAGCTCTGCATTTAATTCATATGCTATTCTCTTTTCAAATCGAGCAAGGATGAATTTTATGTCCTTTGGCATAGGTTTAAATAATGATTTTTTCTCCTTTTCTTGGAACGTCGGTGCTTCAAAACGTAATTAACCCTCATGACATCGGTGAGGATTTATCAAGGCCTTTGGTCTTAAACCCAACCTTTGGGTTTATTAAAATAATTTTTAACTTTATAAAACCCTCTTTTGCCTTTTAAAACATTATAATAAAAAATTATAATTTTTTTATTTGGGTTTTCTCCATGGCACATGTTAATATTATAATAACCACTATTATAATATTAACCTTTGATAATGTACCTTTAATGTTTATTTATAAAATTTAAATTCATCCTGAATTTAAATAATTTATAAAATAAATATTATAACTTCTTTTTAATTTTTGTCTTTTGCACTATTTTACTTTGAAATTTAGCCTTCTCCCTGGATATCAAATAACCATATTTGTCCCCTTTATTTCCTACTGAAATCTTTGGTATTAAATAATGGCTTCATATGGTGACATTAATGACAACTTTGACTTAGGGACTCAAAATGTCCAACAATCTCCCCCTTTGTCATTGATGGCAACCCATTTCATTTTACTAAAACCTGACCTTTCTTTTTCTTCTACTCCCCCTGGGACATTGCTCCCTTTGGCTCAATGCTCTCTCAAATATCAAATCTCTCCCCATATCCAATATTTCACCAATACACAAATCAAACAAATATCTCCCCCTATGACATCAATGGCAAAGGGTCACCTTTGGGGCTCGAGGCTAATAATGAGCCTCTTAGCTTAGCCCCTCCTCCACCTCCACATGAGGTGGTTAATTCTAGGGTAGAATTCTCACTCCCAAGTTTCCTTGAAGATACTCAAAAGTTTCCTTTGAGAGTGGCTTAGTGAAAATATTTTCTATCTATTCCTTTTTAGTGACATACTCTAATATGACATGTTTATCTGTCACCTATTCTCTCAGAATATGATACTTAATCGGAATGTGCTTTGTCCTAGAGTGCATTACCATATTTTTTGAGATACTTATGGCACTCGTATTATCACATAGTATAGGAATGGGATGATCATGCTTTATCTTGAAGTCTTCTATAGTTATCTTCATCCATAACACATGTGTACAACTAGCTACTCTAGCTATATTATATCTCTGTTGTAGATAGAGATACTAAAACCTGCTTCTTACTTAACTAGGAGACTAGAATTTCTCTACGAAAGAAAGCTCCTCCACTTGTTCTTTTTCTATCATCAATGTTGCTGGACCAATCTACATTTGTATATGTTGTTAGTGTGAAACTATCACTTTTGGGATACCAAAGCCCAAAATCCATAGTCTCTTTTAGATACCTAAAAATTATTTTTACTGCTGCCAAATGTGTTTCCTTAGGTGTTGCTTGAAACCTTACCACTAATACCACTAACTATACTATATTTGGTCTTGTATTTGTGACATATAATAAGGTGCCAATAATGGATCTGTATAATCTTTGATCCGCCTATGGATATTCATCATCCGTACTTAACTTGCACCCTATGACCATAGGGGTACTTACTGGTTTGCAATATTCTAACCTAAATTTCTTCAACATCTCCTTGATGTACTTGGATTGAGAGAGAAACACTCCCTTTCCTGATTGTGAAATATAAAGTCCAATAAATAAGGATAATTCACCAAGCATAGACATCTCAAATTCATTTTGCTTATTCTTAGAAAATTCTTTGCACATATTTTCATTGTTTCCTCCAAAAATTATGTCATCAACATAAAAAACCACTATTAGAAGATCATTTCCTTCATTTATGATATACAAGTTACTATATACTATTCCTTTCTTGAATCCCTATTCTTGAAGATACTTATCCAATATTGAGTACCATGCTCTAGGAGCCTACTTTAAACCATACAATTCCTTTTTCAATTTTCATACCTGATCTGGTGTATTTGCTAGTATGAATCCCTCTGGTTGTTCAACGTAGACCTCTTCTTCTAGAACCTCATTTAGAAATTCTAACTTGACATCCATATGATATACCTTGAAGTTATTGAAACTTGTGAAAGCTAAAAACATCCTTATAGCTTCAACTTGTGCAACTGGAGCAAAGTTTTCATCAAAGTCAATTCCTTCTACTTGTGCATAACCTTTGCATACTAAACTTGCTTTATTTCTGACCACTTGTCCATATTCATTCAACTTATTTCTAAATACCCATTTTGTGCCAATCATATTTTTGTCCTTTGGTCATGGAACCAATTCCCAAGTTTTGCTCTTCTCTATCTGATCTAATTCCTCATTACTTGCTTTAACCCAATATTCATCTTCACTACCCTGAGTGAAGTCTTTTAGCTCAATATTAGATAGTAAAGAAAAATTTTCTTGTTGAGGTGGTTTTATTATTCTTCTCCTTATTTGTCTTTCATCTATATTCTCGATGATTTGATATTTTGGGTGGTGTTTCTGTACATACCTGGAAGGAGTCTTAGGAAGAATCCTTTGTGTTTCTTCTTTATATTTGTCTAATTCCTCACAAAATTCTTCTTGACAGCATCCATCTTCTTGGTACACAGTCTGTTGAACTGGTTCTCTAGAATCTATCTTCTCATCAATTGTTACATTCATACTTTCCATCATAGTACGTGTTCTTTTGTTGAAACATCTATAGGCCTTACTCTTTGTGGAATAACAAAGAAAAATTCCCTCATCACATCTTGGATAAAACTTGCCCAAGTTCTGATCTTCCCATATTATGTAACATTTGCTTCCAAAGATTCTAAAATGTTTTACAGTAGTAGGTCTTCATTTCCAAAGCTCATATGGAGTCTTGTAATTATTTACCCTTAATTGAGCTCTATTAATTATGTATACAACTGTAGATACTACTTCTTTCTAGAAACCATCTCATAACTTAGATTCATTTAACATAGCTCTAGCCATATTTTCAATAGTCATGTTCTTCCTCTCAACTACTCCATTTTGTTGGGGGGTTCTTGTTGTTGAGTACTCTCTCTTGATTCCATGTTGTTCACAAAATTCTACAAACTCATTTGAAGTAAATTCTCCTCCTCTATCGGATCATAGAAACTTAATACTTTTGCCTATTTAATTTTCAACCAATTACTTGAATGCTTTAAATTTTTCAAAGGCCTCTAAAAATTTCTCTTTTAGGAAGGTTACCTAAACCATTCTAGAATAATCATCTATAAACAACATGAAGTAACTCTCACCTTGAATACTTTTTATTCTAATAGGACCACACAAATAGGTATGTATTAGACTCAATGGCTTAGATGATGCATAGCCTTTTGGTTTAAAGGTTGTCCTAGTTTTCTTTCCATATTGATAGGGTGCACAAATTGTGTTTTGAGGTCTTCTTATTTTGGGTAAATATCTAACTGCCTATTTATTGCTTATACTGACTATGTTGTCAAAATTCAAATGACCCAATATTCTTGAGGTATTCTTATTTTGGGTAAATCTCTAACTGCCTATTTATTGCTTATACTGACTATGTTGTCAAAATTCAAATGACCCAATCTTCTTGAGGTCTTCTTATTTTGATCTCATTGAGCATATACAAGTTGTTTAGGGTCCTTCTTGCATTTGCTTTTATTTTTTTGAAGTTTCTGCTTTTTTGAAACATGATTCCTCTTTTCGCTTCTCATATTTTGTATCTTGTAGTATCTTGGTCCTTTCTAATTTATTCCTTAGGAGAACAATTTTTGCTTCCAATTTTTCACATTCTATTTACCTGGATCTCAATAGATCTATCATATCTTGCTCAATATTCTTTCCTTCTTCCACCTTAATTTTGAGTTCTATGAGATTCTGTATAAATTCCACTCTTGCTTCTTCATCTTCTTGAACTTGTTATTTCAAGATTGAGTTTTTCTCTCTAAGTCTTTCAAATTTTTAGAGAGCAGCAAGGAACTCTTCTTTTATATCAAACATAGTCTCTTCTTTACTTTTTGAAGTCATGTGTTCTACCGAAGGATCCTCTTCCAAGTTGTTAGACTCTTCACGGAGATACCGACTCTGATACCACTTGAAGAACATGTGCTTATACTGAGAGGGGGGTGAACAATATACAATAATTTTTTTTCCTTTTAATCCAAATAGTAGCATCAACATTAATAAAATAGTAAACATCACACAAAGCATCATACACATGAGAGAAACCATTTTTAGTGTGGTTCACCCAATGTGAGCTACCTCCATAGAGAAAATATTTCTTCTAAATATTTTGCAAATAATATTTTGGGAATCCTTCCCAATTACAATGTTTATGGATCTCTATCTAAAGGAGATGTTGATCCCCTAAATATAGTTTATGGATCTCTATACAAAGGAGAACTCCTTCTCCTCTACTCTGGTTGGTGATCTTCTACAAGAATATACCTCCACTGCACTGACTGTGGATCTCTATCCACTTGAATACTCTTTGTCCTCACTCAGAAGACATATCCTCAATGTCCTGGTTGATGGATCTCAATCCACTAGAGACTCCGTTCTCTTTGCTCTGTCACCTCCAAATCTTTGTCTCAATATTGTACTAAATATATTTCGGTCGATCTAGCACAACTCTACTCAATAGGCTCACTCATAACCTTCTAAAATATGCTCAATAGGTCCACTCCAAACCTGATAAACTCTACTCAATAGGTCCACTTAGAACCTGTCCAAATATGCTCAATAAGTCCTCTCTAGGACTTGCTCAAATCTATATTGCAAGCTTCCATACACAAAATCAGTCCACAAGTATTCTCAAAGACTTACCTCAAATATGCTTAACAAGTCCACACAAAACTTGTCCAATCTCATAGAAACATAAAGAGAATTGTTAGAGACTCAATATATTCTATACTCAATACTCAATCACTTTCTCAACTTAATATCATAGAAAAATAAAGAGAATTTTTAGAGACTCAATATGTTCTATTCTCAAAAATCAATCTCAACTCAAATCAGAATATAGAATAGTTTATTTTATGGAACTTGAATAACCACTACATGCATCCACTTGACTAGGCTCAATCAACTCTACTCAACCAATCACTTCAAGGAACAACCCTTTCTCACAAACCCTAGTCCAAGCATGTATCAACCAACTCAAAATATTTCCAACAATTCTCAATAACAAATCTCACATAACAATGATACTCATGATCTTTCCAAACCCTAACTCAAGTTTTTCACACAACCAATGGCTTCAACAACAATGCTTATAAAACAAGGTTTTAATCACAACTCACAAACCAAAAAACCTTGAAGCATTAATTCAAAGCACTTCACTCAACCAATGGTCTCAACAACAATGCTTATAAAACAAGGTTTAATCACAACTCTCAATCCAGAAAACCTTGAAGCATTAATTCAAACACTTTTGAAAAGGAAACCCTAATCAATTCCTTTTCACTCCAAACTTAATTTTCAATCAATCCAATCACCTAACTCAACAAAAAAGAATTTTGTCCATACCTTTTCTTGAAGAGTAGTTGTCCTTACAAATCTGCCACACTCACAATTACCTCTTTGCCAAACTCAATAAGGGTTAGAGGATAATTTTCTTCAACAAAATATATCACAAAAATAATATCAAAATTACACCTTATCACTCCAACTTTAATAATAATCAATATCCTCAAAATAGTCACAAAAACCCTTTATTCAACATAACATACAACCCACAAAGTCTTAACCTTTCAATATTCCACAATAGCAAATTTTAAGACTTTAGAAATAAAACCAAAATTCTCCTTATAACTCCTAAAGGTATTTCTCAACTACCAACCTATATCACAACGCAACCCTTTCAAACTTCAACCACCAAATAACTTATACCTCCAACTTAGGTATTGAATAAAATAAAATATAAAAATGTTACCTTTGCCTTTGGAGAGTTTCAAACTCTCAATGTAGTCCACACAAACATATTTACCCATGGCACACACCACCACACAAGCTATACGCTCATTGGGAAGGATCACCATGTGCTTCAACACCCTATCCTTCCTTCGCAAAAAGGATGCACCTAATGTTTGGCACCTTCAACATGTCCACAAAAAATACTTCCACCAGGATTCAAAAACTATCCACCTTGAACCCAAAACGTAAGCTTGTAGCCCACTTGCCACTAGGCTAAGGTGCCTTGTTGGATTTCTACTAATCAACGCTTATGGTTTTGTTTTGTTTCACCGTCAATACAAACATGAAATTCACAAATTCGTCCTATGAGCTCTACATTTAATTTGTATGCTATTCTCTTTTCAAATCGAGCAAGGATGAATTTTATGTCCTTTGGCATAGGTTTAAATAATGATTTTTCCTCCTTTTCGTGGAACGTCGGTGCTTAAAAATGTAATTAAACCTCATGACATCGGTAAGGATTTATCAAGGCCTTTGGTCTTAAACCCAACCTTTGGGTTTATTAAAATAATTAACTTTATAAAACCCTCTTTTGCCTTTTAAAAAATTATAATAAAAATTGTAAACGTTTTATTTGGGTTTTCTCCATGGCACATTTTAATATTATAATAACCACTATTATAATATTAACCTTTGATAATGTACCTTTAATATTTTTTTATAAAATTTAAATTCATCCTGAATTTAAATTATTTATAAAATAAATATTATAACTCCTTTTTAACTTTTGTCTTTTACACTGTTTCACTTTGAACTTTGGCCTTCTCCCTGGATATCAAATAACCATCTTGTCCCATTTATTTCCTACTGAAATCTTTGGTATTAAATGATGACTTCATCTGGTGACATCAATGACAACTTTGACTTAGGGACTCGAAATGTCCAACACCAAAACCATCCCTGAGTGGGACGGTCCCTAAATAGACACCTCAAAATTCAAAGGGGCAGAGAAATGGCAATCAATTACTACCATATTCCCCATCCAATCACCATAAATTGATTGGGATCCTATCATGGAGACCAAAAAATCCCAATTAGAGGCCCCAAATGGGCAACCTCCTCTACCTAATCATGGCAAGGGTTTTGACAAGTGGTGGCACTTGCCTCGCATGCCAATACTTGTCTGTTTGCCCTATATGCCCTATTTGGGCTATAAAAAGAGATGTATTCACCCATTTCAAAAAAGGAGAGTTGAAGCATTTTAAAAATGAAGTGCTTCCCAATTCTACCCTCACCTTTTGCAACCTTAGTTTGCCCTCACTTTGACCTTGAAATCATATTAATCTAAAGGCACTTTCAGGGGCATTAGAGATCGATCCAAACCATTCCAAACTAGCCAAATTGAAGAGTAATTTGGCCCCATATGCCTACACAACCTTTAGAACATTTTTTAACCATATCCCATTAGGATTGGTGGCAAAATCTAAGCCAATTTGTAACCGTCCCACCTGGGGACGGTTAGCAGCAACTAGATTCATCTATGAGGGATGGTTTAAAAATAGTAGGGAATCTTTATCTAATTCTACCACAAACCTTCTAGACATGTTTAGATTAGCCTATGGTTCAATTTTGGTGAGATTTGGAGTTTTTTGGATAGGGTAATTAGAATTTTTGTGATTGTAGGTTTGTTTGGCTCACCCAGGTATGTTCACAGGTTTGCTAACAATTTTCTTTTCATTCATGCTCAAATATTTAAAAAATCATGTTATTTATTCAATACTATAGTTAGGAATTTTTTTGAAGCATTTTGGTTTATTAGGAATAAGTTTTGGTGTTTCTATATACATGCTTTCTATGTTTTCCCTCCACAAACGCATATGCTATTAACCCATTTTCAATCCCTTATGTGTAGGTGCATGTATTATAGATAGAAGGAAGGAGCTAAAGAGGCAAGAAAGATAAGCCCAAGACTAGATCTCAAGTGTGGGAATGTGAGATGAACATCAGTACATGCCATTAAGAACCTTTCAAGGGATTGGATCCCTTTTATTGTATAATGTTGAATGTATTAATTTGAACAACCCTAAAAGGGATTGCATTTGTAACACTTTGATATGATTAATTTATGAATACAAATAAGGATCATACCCCTTTCATTATTGCTATTTAGTCTTCATTTCATTAGTTTACATATTATGCTTCATTCTTCCATTTTTGCAAAGATTGCTTAAACCATAGATTGCATCTCACTAAAAAACCTCTTAAGGCGATATCGTAAATTTTTCTTCTTCAGTGGTGATCATGGTATTTGAGATTTTTATGTCTCCCCTTTAAATTTATCTATTTTTGACCTCCATTTTCTATTTTGAATGTTGTAGGATCTGGCCATTCTGAGCATAAACGACCCCTTTTCTGCTACGTGGCATAGGCAGGGATGGCCAACTAGGTGTCACTGACAGGGAAAACCCCCAAACTACTAATCGTACCTACTAGGGATGGTTACAAAACTAAAGGTTTTCTACAAAAAATTGTAGAAATAGCAAGTTTCAGGTCAGAAAAGACATCCCTCTGAAATTTCAATTTGCATATATATTGTTACCATAGCTAAAATTTTAAAATTTCTTGTCTTTTGTGTGCATTGGAAGGTTAGATATCATATTTCTAAAATATTGCATTAATCATATTAGAGAAAACAGGAAAATAATAGTAGTTTGTATGCTTTTTGTCTGGTTTGCCTGCTTGAAACTTACCAAAAAGGGTTAAGTTCATATAGGGTGCCAATTTTATAGATTTTTTTTATTAATACTAATGATTATGATATTAAAATGTACTTTCATGCATATTAGTGAATCATAATTGTATGTTGTATTGTTTTATTTCAAATTTTTTAAAAGGAACACACACACACCACGATCTTCTTAAACATTGGTGAGTTGGACTTTCATTCCCAACCACTTATTCCTATGAACCTTGTTCTATTTTCCAATACCGACTCCAAGATCTATCCTAACCATGCAAAATAACATGCATGCCTCTTCAGAGGGGTGTATCATTGTGCACGGGGTGCTGGGTGAGGATCGACAGGATCTATGCTCCATGATCGGTTATGAAATTCATCACCATACTTTAGATTGGATTATGTGACTAGAAGACTATGGAATTAATCACCATACCAGTTGTTGATATGCGAGTGTATAGGTGAAAACCTTTAAAAATTTGAGTATCACATCAACATATCAAATATGCTAAGTATTTCTTTACAAAGCAACACATCTTGAAACAATAACAAATAATTTTGGGATTCACATCTAAAATATTTAAAAGAGATAATCACTTCTATGCTTGTGTGTTTCTATTGTTTGTTTGTTTCAAATTTATAAAAAATTGTAAAGAAGATAATAATATAGTAGTCTAGAGTACATAGCTATGGTACATACCTATAGCCAAGCCCATTTAAGGGTGGAATTTACAAGGATTAGGGAAGAGGACGTACAACATCTTTGCCTAGATCCCAAGGACATGGTCATACCTCCTTGGAGACCACCTACTCTTCCTGGCCATAGTGTCAAGCAAAGTGGTAGTGATATTGCATTAGACAATGGAATAAATAATACACTTAGGCTTAGATTAGTTCGTAACCAATGGAGCTAATCAAGTCTCTAATAGGTAGTAGTTATAACAATACAAACATTGTTATAACAATACTAACAATAACACTAACTAATGTAATAAGAAATAGCAAAGTAGAAAACTATACGCTAACATCCCCCCTTATTACATTATTAGGGTAATAATATAACTACTAGCTACACTATCATCCCCCCATACAACAATATTTGGGTAAAGTATATAACTACCCCAATATAGTGAAAAAGAAGAAGATAAATGAAATAATGGTGGCTCGTGCTTTGTCTTCGGCTCTGGCTCTGGCTCATGGCTCTGGCTCTGGCTCTAAGCATACCTCTAGATTTGTACCTTTGGGTCTATCTTTGGATCTGCCGGTGAATCTACCTCTGGATCTGCCTATAGATCTACCTCTGGAAATTTGTCTCTGGGTCTATATTTAGGTCTATCTCTGGGTCATTATCTCTGGGACTGCCACTCGATATGTCACTGGATTTGCCTCGGGGTCTACCATAGGTTTTACCTTTTTGGTAGAAGCCATACAACATTTCTTTCATCATGGTCCATTGTGTGAAATCTGTCCATCCACAATCAATATGAACCTTGTTGGCCATTTTCATTTTATGCCAACATCGTGAAGAAGAGTGATTAGTACATCCACAAAAATCACAAGGATGTAATCTCCAACACTTAGCTGCAACATGTCCTGTCTTTCCATAGTGACTGCAATAATGCTTTTTAGGAGTTGTAGGAGATTTAGGTTTTACAAACATAGAATTACTGGTACTTGCATGTCCAGTATAGCCAAGGCCTTCATGCTTTGCCCTGACACTTAGCATTATTGGAGATTTAATGCCTTGTTCCTGTTTACCTAATCTCTCACCATTGAGTCCTATTTTCTTCATCATTTTGGAACCAAATCCTTTGTTGTGTTTTTCAAAACACCCAATTTCATAATCTTCATCAATGCTTTTAACAATATTGCATTTGTCACTATTTATGAGAGTATAGAATTCATTTTTAGGAGGTTCAGTTTTTAAGTCACTAGTGTCACAAGAAAAATCTGCTACTGTGATGAGATCACATGTGCTACAACTGATATCTACCATCATAGGCATGAGGTTGCTTGTATCACAACAAGAATTGGCCATCATGGGCTCAAGGTCACATGTGTCACAACAAGCATTTGCCACCATGGGCTGAAGGTCACTTGTGTCACTACAAGCATCGACCATTAGGGGTTTGACCTCTGTTTCCTCACTAAAGTCCTTGTACACTTTACGTTGGGCAATATCAAGAGAAATCAATGATATGTAGACTGCCCTTATGACGCCTATAGGGATTTGAACACCATTCTTCTGAAGATCTTTAGAATCTTCAAAATCTTTGAGAATGGATTTTACACCACTATGTAGTGTAGAATATTTTTCATCCTCATAAAAATCCATTCCTTCCATCTCTGGTGGAAAGTAAGGACCTTTAACTGATTCAACAACATCAGTTTGTTTAGGGGCTTGCTTTTTCTTTGATCTGCCCATTTTTAAGGTGTCGGTCACTACCGAAAATGCACCTTTTACAATGAAATTTTGCAAAAATAATTTGACTAAGGTGTCGGTCACTACCGAAAATGCACCCTTATAAGTCTTCCCCCCTTGATTTTACAAAAATTATATCTCCCCTGTACGGGGTTCCAAGGGGGTCCAAAATTTTCTGGAAGCGCAAAATGGGCGCTCCAGAAGGCTTTTTCCACTAGTTTGTAAAAAATTACAATATTTGCCTCTTAGGCAGATTAGCACAAAAATGTCATAAAAAAAATCCCCCTCAATGTGTGCAAAATAGGAGAAAAAAAATGTTCTCAATCAAAAGGTTTGAAAAATGTTTGATCTCCCTTATAAAGTGTGAGAAAGGTATAAAAATTT
Source organism: Wollemia nobilis (assembly GCA_028583015.1). NCBI lineage: Eukaryota > Viridiplantae > Streptophyta > Pinopsida > Araucariales > Araucariaceae > Wollemia > Wollemia nobilis. Next base: position 4,656,930 of record JAQPPZ010002937.1, on the reverse strand, counting down.
TGGTTTATAAATGCAAAAATAATTTTAATGAAAAAATTTGTTTTAACAAAAAAATATTAAAATTCCTTAATTAAGAAAAATAATTAAGAAATAAAATATTTTAAATGAAAACAAAATTTAATCATTAAAAAAACTAATGCAAAATTATAAAAACCAAAAAAATTAAAAATAATACCTTATAAAGAGCACTCCTTTATGCAAAAAAAATGTTTGCATTCGCGGGGGTTTGAACCTGTAACCCTGCGGTTGGCAGCCTTAGTGCCCGGCTCTTCAACCACTTCGGATCCACCTTTCGGTGAGAACCACTGGGGAAGATCCCCTATATGTAGGGGTACAACGACCGATCCACCTCCAACGTGCAAATGGCATCAATTTTTTTTAATCTATTCAATGGGGGCCTGTCAGAGAGTGCATCCATGACTACATGGTTTTACCATGCCATGGTTTTTTTTAATCTATGGATGGAAGAGACCTCCAGTTTATCGAGTGATAGCTCCCGAGTTGCTTCCAATGCCCCCTATGCCTCTGCCTCTACTCCACCAGTGGCAAAGCCTCGTTCTGCATGGCGATGAAATCTCCACAAGTGGCCAGTGGCATGAATTTCTATGGAAGGTAGCTCCTCCCTACATCACTTCCACCTGTTTCTTTTATTGGGAGGCTTGAGGTCTTGTCATAGCGGAAATTTTTTTTTTAAAACATAGAAGCTGTCACCAATGATTTAACACATCTGTTGCATTAACCAAGATTGATTCATCCATCAAGAAATCTACTGGAGACGTCCAATCATCGGGCCTACAATCTTCGAGCCTACAACTGCTACAAATATTCTCCTACATCTGCAATTTTCAAATCACGACACTAATAATTGGCTGGAAATAGTTTACAAATGTTGAGTTCTGCAAGACTTGGTATTTTCCAGTCTGTGGAAGCACTGGTTCGGGCTTGGGGAATTCATCCATGATCCAAGAAGAAAATCGTAGAATAAAAACTGATCAACCTACGTAGATCCAATTTTTCACTTAGCAGACTACAATCCTTGTCTGGGTAGCACTAGTCCTGGCAAGGAAAACTTTAGTTGTGTGGCCTGAAAAATGGCCTACAATTCTTCTCCTGTAACATCAAATCCTTCGGTTCTTTTTGCTACTCCCAGATCTAGGTTGTATCCTAGATGTTATCGGCTTTGAGCTATAGATAACTAGCTGTTGCAAATGTTCTCTTGGCAGTGCTAGAGTAAACCTAGACAAATCTATCATCGATGAGTGCTTTCTCTTGCAATCGTGCAACCACCATCAATCTGCACCTAATCGGCATCATATCTTCCTAGATTGTGCCCAACAACAAGAGAGGTCCACCAAATAGGTTTGCTAATTGGTCAGAGTATTTGCACAATGAATCACAATCTCAGTCTACCAAATAGGTCTTCAACCAATGTCCATATCCCTCAACACAGAGCTCCAATAGAAATTGATCCGCCCATACTAGCCAACTTGGAAAAACCAAAACCTAGATGAGCAGAGAGCCTCGCTCTGATACCATGTCAAGAAAAGCGGTAGTGATATTGCATTAGACAATGGAATAAATAATACACTTAGGCTTAGATTAGTTCGTAACCAATGGAGCTAATCAATTCTCTAATAGGTAGTAGTTATAACAATACAAACATTGTTATAACAATAACAATAACTAATGTAATAAGAAATAGCAAAGTAGAAAACTATACGCTAACACATAGAGGGGTTGATAGGAGACCTAGAAAACAAGGGACCCCTATATGGGACACCCCCAAAGGTGATGGTCTCAACTTAGGAAATCATATTCCTAATCACCGAGTGGTAGATGAATGGATAGTTACTCCTAGAGTAGCAAGAAAGGGACCTAGCCAACAAGGGACTCCTACATAGGTACCCCCATAGGAAACAAATATCTTTTAGGAAATTATTTCCCTAATATATATGTTTCTAATGCCTTCTTTCAAGAAGAGTCACCATGCAATGGGGAACCTCCCAATAGAGAAATATCGCGCATTCGTGTGCCTGCTCGGTCTACTCCTCGTATTTCTACGTAGGAGTATGACTTTTCACCTAAGGTAGGGTTGAATGATAATATTATGATTTCAAACCATCCTTCCCCATGGTGATATGATCATGATGAGGATAATACCCATTGCCATAGGTGACCATATTCTACCTTACCTTTCCTTGTTTACGAGGGAAGACCTGAGGAACATACAGATTACCCTCATTCAACTGTGTTAATGCAAGCACGTTGTGACTCTACACCAGTAGATTATCAAGACCATATATTTAAGGGTGAGCCTCAAGTCAACGTAGCCTCCCTAAATCAAGGGAAAGTTGCAATATATCTCACAAACCACCTTGAACAAGATAGATATCATAGTAAAAGTTCTAAGGCACTTAGATCTAATATAGTTGATCATATGAATCAATTGGTAAAGAAGTATGTTGACTTCCAGACCAATTTTAATCAAATTAGATCTGATAAACATTGCCTAGATCTTTTAGAGTAGTGGCAACAATTAGAGAAAGAAATACTTGAATGCCAAATTCAAGAAAATTTACGTAATGGAGTATCTACTCCAAATACATGTAGACAGGAGGCTCACCCGAGGCAACCAAACTTCCAAAAATATAGGTCTCCTAAACCTAATTCAATATTACCTCTTAGACCTCATAGGCTTGAAAATAATATACATGATAGGCCAAATATAGCTCACCTTCAAGAGGATTTCATTCCTCCTTGTAGGCCCATACCTGAAACACCCTATGAGGCTTACGATTACTTGGAACAAAATGAGGATAATGTAGAAGCACCTTATGCAGGAGTGGATGATGTTAATAACCCACCCCAATAAATGCTTAATATTCCTCATCCACTTCTATAAGTTCAAAAAAATGAAGAGGAAATCACATCCTCATATTGTATCAAGATTTGCTTGCATGCTTAGAAATTATAGAAGGTAGGACAGCTGGAAATGGGCTTCAAAAACCCACCTTGTGTCAGCTAAATAATCAACCATTACATCCATCCATTCCTTCCCCAATATACCCTGAGCATTTCAAAATGCTGAAATTGGATAGATTCAAGGGGGAAGAAGATGCTCAAGAGCACGTTACTAGATTTTTAAATATGTGTTTTAACATATAGGACAATGACACATTGCTTTTTAGAACTTTTATAAGTACCCTCTCTGGTCCTGCCATTGATTGGTTCAATCAACTTCCAAAACATAGCGTCTATACATTTGAACAATTTTTTGATGCATTTTTGGAACATTTTTCCTTTAACACCAAAAGGAAGGCAACATTAATAGACCTCACGAGGTTAAAACAAACCGATGATGAGTTGATTATTGATTATGGAAATAGGTGGTGTATGCTTTTGGCTAAGCTACCTTATCTATTTCTAGTGACTGATTTAACTTGGTTGTTTTGAAAGAGTTGCTTAAAACCCATCTCTTTAATATTACAATTACATCAATACCCTACCTTGGAAGAAGCTCTAGCACAGGCTAGAAATATAGAAGAAATAAAAATCAAGAGGGAGAAATAGCCAAACCTCGCAAGAAAGAGTGGACAAAAAAACCTAAAAATAGCTTGGCACCTACCATAAATGTACCTGTTCCTACACAAGCGACGCCTCCTCAAAATGTAAACTATTAGGCCCAACCTCCTCCTGTGAGTTATAATAGTAATGGTCAAGCAAACCAAGGATAGAACCAACAATGTCACCCTAAGCAACAATTTACTTCCTTCACTGAATCCATGGATTCTCTATTTTATCGATTATCGGTTGAAAAAATGATTAATCTACTAAATATCAAACCCATCAATCTGGAAATAGGCAACCACAAGCCTATGGGATGCTGAGAGGATCAATATTTAAAATTTCATTGGTAATATGGCCATGATTTACCAACGTGCTATGGGTTTAAACACCTAGTATAAAATATTATTGAGAGGAATGAGCTTCAAGTCGATGCTCCACTAGCCCCTACCAATCAGCAGATGGGTATATACAAAGACCCATTACCAACTCACGAGGTATAGGTAGTGCCTGCTAAACCGATGAATGAGGTGAAGACAACACCCCCTATCCAAGGGTATGTTGGGATGGTGAGTAATGTGACCAGGAACAGAAGATATCCAAGCCAAGTTGCATCAGCTACAGCTTTAAGTAATGTTCCAACTATATCGTAAAATACACCACTTGTAGTACAGGGCTTTCCATCTAGGTCAATTTTAACAATAAATAACAATCTTGCCTAAAGCTTGAGGACCACATCATCACGATTGTCCATACATGAGTTGATCCAACAATCACCTCCACATCGGGATGCTTTGATGGATATTATAAAGTCAATAGAGTTGCAACCACAAGAGTCTAACTCCATTACTTTTGTGGGTCATGTGCAATAGTGCAAGGAACCATTAATAACATTCCATGAGCATGAGCTTAAGGAAATAGCCAATGAAATGGTAGATCCTCCTTTGCACATCATTACATGTGTAAATTATGTACCATACAAGAGAGTTCTCATAGACACTGGTTACTCGAGTAATATTATCACAAACATAGTATTAAAAAATTTAAAATTTCTAGCATCTCATGTTGTTGTGTCAACTTACACTCTTTGTGCATTCAACGATACAATATGCTCTACTATTGGTACCATAGTCTTACCCATCCAAGTGGGGCATAAGATTATACCGACATTGTGTCATGTTTTGGAAGGTGAGATGGCATATAATAATTTTCTAGGAAGACCTTGGATATAGGATATGAAGTGTATCCCATCCATTGCACATCAATGTCTCAAATACACTCATGAAGGGCAAGTGCACATAGTATCTGTAGATCTAGAGCCCTTCAAATACTCCAATATGGTGCAATAGGTGCCATAGTTGACATTACCTTCGACTCATGTAGACTTCCAACTAAATAGACCTATTCATGGTCTATCCATTCCATCATCACATTCAATTTCACCATCTACATCTTCATCCATCCCATCCTCATCATCAATGGCTACAAAGATGCCTTCAACATCGTCAGGTCCTCCATCGAGGAACATGTTGAAAAGTTCCATCGATGATAGCCCACCTTTAGTTTCCACCATATCCATAGAGGAGATTCCTTGTCTGTTAGATGAGGAATAACTTCTAGAGGTTCTCATTGAGTCACCTTAAACCTCACTTCCATCTCATTCACCTTAGCCATACTAGACCACAGTGCATATATCTATTACAGGGATAGGAGAATATCTAGTGAGAAATATCACAATGGTTCCATATATAGAGATAGTGCAAGATATGGGGTGACCTCATATTCCCATAGGTAGCATTGTACCTCCTGGTCTACCTCCCAATCAAACTAATTTTGTATATGGGGGTTTAGAGTATAGAGCTCTGCCAATTCCTCCAAAAGAAGAAGATGATGAACCTTTTTTAGAGGATGTAAACTATTTTTCGAATATAGATTATGCATTGCAATATTTAGATCACTGTAATTGGTATGGTTTTGGTTTAGGCCTATATGAGTAGGGTACTCGTGTTCCATGTCAACCCTAATATTAGCTACCTTATGATAAATCTAGGTTGGGACACAATAATCCAGTACCGTTGGATGTCCTCATAGATATTCTAGAACACCTATGTCTAGGTTATCAGGATAAGCTTACACATAATCCATACACCAATCCCAATCACATTCATTCCTTGGGGGATTATTTCCCCATAGATATGATAGATCAAGAATTATACAGGGTATGTGTGATTGATAGGTGGAAGTTCTACCATTTTATATTCAAGAATTTTTGTTAGTATAGTTGTAGGAGATTGATCTAACTTAGTAAAATTTCATTGTGGTTTTAGTTGTATAGCAATCTTTTCATGATTGGTAGTAACATTGAAATTGTTCATTTGGTGAGCATTTACAAATTCATCGTCTATAACATGATTATTTCTATTTTTCCCCTTTGGATAAGGGGAATATTTATTTTCTTCCTTATAAGTTGTATTTTTCAATTGCCCCCTTCTATGGAGGGCAATTTATACCTTCATGGCCCTTTCTATAAAATTTTCCAAGGAAGAAACATTAGATGTTTCTAAAGGGAATATAATTGTCCATTAATTTTTCTTATGAATATGTTTGAAAGATATTTTTGTGGAGGGACAAATTGAATCCTTCCCACCAATGTTTTTTTCCTTTCTAGGAAGGCACCAAATTTCTCATATTGTACTTGTTTAATTTCAAGAAGGTCATTAATTGTGGGCCTCTCTTCAATGTTATTGTAGAATTTTTTGACAAATACTTCTATATGGTCTTAGATAAGGTGACATTAGCTCAACTAGTTAGATTCCTCAATGTTTAAAGGGGAGACCAAGGTTCAAATATTGCCAAGTGATACATGAGTAATATCCAAGCTATGTTGTAATACCACTAGGTGGTGATGATGTAATATGAGTGGGGCATGTTTCAATCCCATATAACCAATTGAATTTTTTTTTTATCTAAGATATTAGAGGATTTTTGAGGGAGTGATTTAGTAATTGGTAATACCAATCCAATGTGGGACCACTAAGCATTTTAGAGAAGTTTCTGAGTAACAACATTCCATCATGTTCAATGTTAGTATAGGCAATTTGGGAAAGCCTAAGGTTATTGATATGGTATTTATTTTCTTCATATATTTAGAACTCATGTGTTTTAAAGTTAGGGGTAAGGGGATGATTAATTATAATGGGATCTAGTTATTGATTGAACAAGTCTTTATAGGAGTAATTAGGGTTGTAAGAGGATACTTATATGGAGGCCACTTGTTCTAGTTGCTCCAATTTAGAGTCTTGTATTTTCAATTGTTCTATTTTAGAGTTTATATTTTGATATTCAAATGGATTTGAATGTGCTTGAGGTAAGAACAAAAGATGTAGAATAGCACAAGGATAATATTGAGGTATCAGAAGGGATGGTATTTAAGGTTATATACTATGGATTATCCTCAAATTATTTGGATAAATAGGTCTAATGAATGTAGAACAAGTGGTTGAAGAAATAGAGGTTTGAGCATAAGACTAGGAATCAAAGTAGAAGGATGTACACTCAAATTAGTGGTATATACCATGGTTTTTTGAGACAAGAGGTAACTTATGTTATCTTTCAGGGGTTCATCATGAGATAAGGAATTATAGTGCATTTATGGTTGATTATATTGGGTTTCAATATATTTGGAAATATTATTGATAAAATAATTAGAATTATGTTTAAAATTATTAAGGTTTGTAGGATTTTGTGAGTGAATGAGATTAGAGGAAAAAGAGTAATTCTTAGGGAAATATTTCCTTAAGGCCATGTTTTGTTTATTGTTATCATTTTTTATGGTAATTAGAGTAGATTTAAATTTTTAAGGATAATCCTTAAGGGAGTCTTCCATTAGGGGAATATTTTGTTCATCATTAATATTATTAAGAAATTTGTTGATGATATCTTCATGTTCTTAGGAAAGGATTGTTATATGATTGATGAAACTAGTATTTATTCTCTTTTAATAATTATTAAGAAATTCTTAGATGCTAATTTCATGTTATTGTGAGGGATACATTATATGAATTGAAAGGTTATTCTATTTTGATCATGGTTAGGTAATTGATTAAGAAATTCATCAATGATATCTTCATGCTTTTGTAAATAGGTTATCATATGATTAAGATAATTATGTAAGGGTATTAGACGTTCCAAATGGGTGACACCCTTATTTTGTTTATTGAATATAGGATTTTTGTGGGTGGGAAATTATTCATAACCTTATATTAATAGTTTTGGATGGGTAGCTATCTTACAAGTTGTATAACATATTTTAAGAACTAGGAAGATTTGAAAAGGATAGGGAATAAATTTTTATAAATTTATAAAGTTTAGGAAGATATATATTGAATAAGGTTATGAAATAGATGGTTGATTAATTAATTAGATCTTGATTAAGAAAGGTAGTAAATTCTATGGATATCAATCAACTGGCCAATAATCCTTAGGAGGATCTCTCAATATACTTGAAACAACCTGATATACCCACCCTTATTATATACTTATTAGTACTAGAAGTGATTTAGTTCCATCAACATACACAATCATACATGAAGGAAAACCTTGAGGTACATGAATAAGGAATGGTATGAGGATCAATCACACCTAGATACATGACTCAATATTGATACTTTCACAATAGTAGAGGAACCAATTGTTAATCTTGATTAATATGATCTAACTAAACAAATAAATTTAAATGATCTTTCTTAGGTTTGAATTAATTTTTATCTTTCAAGGAAATGTGTGTTCATTTTGGGTTCACCAAAATGTAGTTGTATCTTGCTACACAGGATAATAACCTAAGTCTCTTTATAAAGGAGACCTAAATACTTTTATGCAAGTTTACCTACATCCATGTAAATATATATATTATATGTTTATGTTTATGTTTATGTGGTGTTTGATGAGTTAATTGACAAACACATAAGGGTATTTTCTGTAAACCTAAGTAATATTACTAATGAATATGGAAATTTACAAATATAATAATACAAAATATGTCAGACAATGGTACCTAACTAGCATGCATTTCCATTTTCAATGATTTGTAATAAATGAATGGGATTTTCCTTTTCCAAGGCAAACAAGGAATAATAAAACATACAAATTTACCCTAAAATGAAACTAAACGACTTTTAATTCTTTTGCAAAGTACTTTGAAATGAAATATTTTAACTATCCTAAAGATGCTTTGATTTATCCCAAAGTAAATATGGTTTTAGTATAATTTTTAGAAAATAGAGAATCTAAAAGCAAAAAATAATAAATTAGAAGCAAACAGAGAATCCTTAAAACTAAAATTTCTTAAAATATTTGTAGAAGCATTGCTAGCACTTTTTCTTTGTTCTAGAACTTTTCCTAAACCTATACAATTAAGAGGGAATATTAGATATAGTTTGGTTTAGGGGGTTTGTCTAATCACAGGTGAATAGTAAACTATATAGTTAGACTAATTAGACCCCCTATTTACAAAATAATATTGGAATATACCTACAATTTGGAAGGATAAACAACTCATGTAAAAGCACTACACTCAAAAGTGTTGCAAATGCTTTTTCCAATGGAAATTTTGCTTTCTATAAAATAAAGAGGTAAAAGCACTATTTTTTTTAAAGTATCAGTTATTTTGTACCTACAACTAGTTTTCTGATAATTTTGAGAAGAAATTGGATGTAAATTCAACCCTAGGTATTAGATTAAGTTGCCAAAAGAAAAAAAAAAAAAAACCTATTTTCTAATGTCTAGATGTCTAGGAATACAAAACTTCTAAAAATTTATTCCAATTTTTTTGAAACTTACTAGATAGTGAAATGAACTAAGGAGGACTATGAAATAACAATTGGTTGTCTAACATGCCTACAATTAGAGTCTAAGGATACCTAAAAGGGAAGAAAACAAGCCTAATAGACTTGCAAAAGTGAATAAGAGATCTACAAAACTTAATTACAATTGAATTTGGATGAGGGAAAAAGAAATGTGACAATGATATGATGTAGATTAGGGTAAAGTGTTTGTCCAATGTCTAAATAGAGAATTGAGATAATGAGTTATGAGCAAGAAAATATAAGGTTTTGAAATGTAAATTGTAAAGTTATTATGCTTGCAATAAAATCCAATGCAAGCATGATATATACATATATTCTTTCAAATCCAAATAGAGTGAGCCCAAGTAAATATTAATAAGATAGAAGCATGAAATAATATGGTTATATTGAATGAAAGGGTGCTAATGCCTACAAGTACAACAATATTAAATGTAGAAATTGATTGTGAATTTTAAATAAACCTAAAACAAGATAAGAATGAGTGGAAACCAAATAAGAATACTTGCAAGTTTAAATTATATCAAATATTTTAGATTCAAAATACGTAAATGAGAAATATAACAAGGATTCATAAGGTAATGAAACAAATAAAACCTAAAATAAAAGAGGACAGGTCTAGGATAGACACAAATGCTTGCAAATTTAGATAAGAATGAACTCAAAGAGAGATTAAAGATTTAAAAGGTATGGACAAGAGGAATAATAGAGGTTAGCAAGAAAATGAAGTAAATGTGCTTGCAATACAATGACTATAAGCATGGAATAAATAACAATTGTTTCTAATAAAATAAGTTGAACACAAAATATTGTTAGATTCCTGCAAAGAAGAGTTAGTAATGTGAGAAATGGATTTTTATAAAAATATAAGTGACAATAAGAAAATATTAATAGTAAAATTACACAAAATAAGTGATTCAAAAAGCAATAAGAAACAATGCATGAAGTAGGAAGCAAAACAAAGAGAAAACAAGCTTGGAAATAGACGATTATAACCAATTCCCAACAAAGTCTCCTTCTTTTAGATAAGAACTACTTCATGGTAGCAACAATATGAATATGGCCTTTCCTCAATGCATTATATCTTGATTCAATTGCCACAAATATTATCAAATATGCTCATAATTCAAGAAAATGAAAAAGAGGAAAGACAACTTGAGAAAAAAATTGACATAGTTCAGATGCTTTGAAAATGCTTGTTGAATTCCCATCCCATGGGATCAAATTATAGATTTTGTAGAGGATTTATTGGAGAGGAGGATTAAAATATTCTATTAGGAAAAAGAATAATTCAAAATTTTCATGCCTAATGTGAGGGCGATCATGCTCAAGAGTGGAGAGGAGAATCGACATGCTCAAGTATTGTGTCCACAGAGATTCCACTTGTGCTAGCAAAAACACTAGGTCTTGCAAAAATATTAGTGTAGCACTTTTGCACCTAGGTAGCACTTCTATTCAACAGTCTAATTCTATTCAATGGTCTAATTGTCTAGTCAAAATGTTTGAAAAATCATGTTTTGTAAAAGAACTGGTGTCACTTCTATAAAATGTGACACTTTTTTTTTTGTCCTACCTAGGTGTTTTTTTCTTGCAATTTGAGGCATTTATTATTTTGCAAGGATAGGTATATTTATATTTTTTGGAAAGATATTTCTGATCCTGATATAATGGTGGTATTTTTATAAAATTTTGTGAATATTTTATGGGGAAAATGATAACTAAAAGTTGATGTTACTTTTATGGTGACTAACATCCCAAATTCAGGCTTGAAGAAGGTTTAGTTAATTGAGGAATTTTAGTAGAGTTGAAGGTTGACAAAGTGTGCCTAAATTGAGTGTTTATAGTAAGCCATATGGATGTACAAAATTGGGTGTCTAAACTTGGTATTATATTAGAGAAATATAAGGAAATAAATGTTGTGAAAATTATATTTACATATTCAAAATAATACATATGAAGTATGTATTCATAACACACAATGAAGTTGATCAACATTGTAATTTAAGAAAACTATCCCAAAGTTTTCAATATTACAATATGCTATCTTACATTCTTTTAAAGATACTATAAATCCTTTCACCCTCTTAAAAGGAATTGCCTATAGAAAATAATGAAGAAACATAATATATTTCAAAAGAATACAGGAGATACAATATTTTTGCATAATATAATTTTAAAAGCAAGTTGTTTAGCCCATGGATCTGAATCATTGTTTTATTTTAATATATGTTTATTAACATATTTGTTGTCTATAATATATGTATCCAAATATATTAATGTGTAAAATTTTTATTTATCCAACATTCTCAAGTTAATTATTGTCATCATCACATGAATGCAATTTATATATATAGACTCTATTAAATCGATGAATTTGGACTAATTAGTTAAGGTTTTTCCATTATCAATGACTACTCAATGCTCTAGATCCACAAAAACAATTATATTTAAGTGTGGTGATGTCGTTATTGTCAAATTTAACCATTATAAACCTTTCCAAATGAAGTGAAGCACCATACCTTTACATGGAAGAATATAAGTATACTTTTTAAAAATCATTATAAAAACCCTTAAGAATAAATTTGACAACATATTCAAGACTCCATTACAATAATTAGAAATATGGAAATGGATTAAATGTATTGTGTGATTAATGTTTCAATGTGCATTCATTACCTTGACAAATAAAATTAAGGGATAGAAAACCCATTAGAGTATCAAAGGAAGTATGAAGATCAACATAGTGTATAAGTAACATCATCTTCATTACATTGTGAGTAGAGAAAATATTATAAAAATTATATTACATGATCATACCTCATGAAGTATAAGGTCTATGCTACTTTAATTTTTACTTGATATGATAGCACTATCCCGAAATTATCGTAGTCATTCAAGTTTATTTTTAATTACTTGATTTTTAATGTAATGCAATTTAGTTTGCTTTTTCTATAAAATTCAATAAAATTATGTCATGTCTATTTGAAATTTGTGCCAGCCTTGTGATAAATTTGTACCAAATTTGTATATATTTGTGTAACATCCTTAAACACAAAATTATTAAGGTTCAATACTATGTTTATCTAGCATTAGCTCAACTAATAAATTTCTCAACTTTCAAGGAGGGCTTGTAATATTACTATGTTGTGGATGTGGTTGTTTTTTTTCTTAAATAGATTATATGTGGATTCTATTGGGGGCCACTCCCATCAAAATACAAAAATTTTACATTTGCAGTAGCATACATTTTTATCATGGTTTTTTTTTTACATATATTCTTCGACTTCCTTGAAGTGCTATGTTTCCACAATCAACTCCTTCACATAATTTTTATTAATACATAAATTCTCACTTGTACAATTGCCTTCTATAATTTAAATTCCACCGGGATGAATATCAACACCATAATTCACTAATTTATCTTCTACTAGATTTTCTTCTCGATAAATATGCTCACATTTTCATGAGATTACCTCTAGTAATAGATGATGAACATCAACAATAATATTATTTTTATCTAGTCTCCACATCCATTTTTATTAATAGCATTGATGATAATTTGTGATTCCCCCTCAATTGAAATATATTTCCATCATTTTTCTACTACAATTTTAATCCCTATAAGAAGTGCCATAGCCTCTGCATAGTTGTTAGTTGAAGTTACATATGATTCTGAATAAGTGAGGAGAATTTTGCCTTCACTATTTCTAAAAAAACCACCTCCACCAAATTTTCCTGTATTTCCTTTAGAAGCACCATAAATATTAGTTTTGATAAACCCAATTTTTGGATATTTCTATTTTACCATAGATCAAATTAAATCCTTTGTTTTAATTTCATTTTCATAGATGACTCTTCCCTGTATGTTCAAATAATGTAGCCAGGTTATTAGCAATTATTTTTCTATAATTGAGACTTCCCATGATGAGCACCATATTTGTAGACATTTAGCAAAAGAGGCACTAATATGGTTCTAAACTTGGGAATGATTTTTATATTTATTTTTAAAAACTCTATTATTCCTTTCAAGACATAAATTCCAACAAATAATGATAGGGCCAATCCTCCAAAGAATACATAATGGTTTAGCTTTGAAATATTTTATCCAATATTCCATATCTTCATTTGCTTCTTTAAATATTTCAACTTTTGCACAAACATGTACATACATGATCCTTCAAATTTTGATTCACACCACCATAACATAACCATATGGAAAAAATTATGGTCTTGAAGCCACATAGACTAGAAGCAAAATGGTTTTGGATGACCATTGTTAGGTGACTCACAAGTCAAAAGAATGGGTTTGTGATCTGATCCTTCTTGGAATAAAATATCTGAAGATATTGTATACTTTGTTTACAAATATTTATTGGATAACAATAATATATCCAGTCTTTCTACTATATGATTTTTTCAATGCATCTATTATCCCATGTGTATTGAAAGCTTGAGGGACTAACATCTCAAAGGTCATTTGAATTGACAAATGAAGTAAAATCTTGCATTGATTTAGACCATCCTATAATTCCACCCTTATTTTTTAAAGGAGATATAATATTATTAAAATCCTCCCGAAGAATCCATAGATCATAATGAATCATCATTGTATTTGACAAAAATATACTAAGGTCCTTCCAACATATTTCACTAGGAGTAACTATAGTTGGAGCATATACATTTATAACACCAACTTTGATGTTTTCCTTTTTCTTGCAAAATAAACCATCAACCTAATTACTTTTTGCTTCTAATAGTTGTCCATCCCATATGAATTTATCCCATAGTATTGAAATACCACTTGAAGCTCATGTAGAAGAAACTACTAAAAAATCACCTATCTTCTAAATCTTCTTAAAAGCATCCTTACATTCTTCACTACTTAATTTTATTTCTTATATTAAAATAAACTCAAGGCTATAACACCATAATAATTCCTTAATAACTCTTTTTTATGGATTTTATTCATAATCCTAATATTCTATGATATAATTTTTTTTTTTGGTAATTATTATAGTAGATTAAAAAAGGGTTTTTATAGAGGATCCCAAAACCTTATGTACAAAATCAGCCTTGCATCATGCCTCCTGGATTTATGTATAAGCCTATTACAAAAAACGTAACCCCTAAAAAAAACCTCGATTACATAAGCAATGGGCCTAGGGCATCAATCCCTTGAAACCGAACACCAAAATAGAAATCCCGCCCAACGGTAACAAAGAAGCATGAAACAATCCCTCTCGACGGGAAACAGACAAATAAGAAAGGAAGTAGTTTTGGAGATCCCGCCCACTGGGGAGTAGCCAAAAACCACCATCGAGAAGATCCCGCCCAGCAGGAAGCAAAGAAAAACCGTTACAATAAAATCCCGCCTCACGGGAAGCAGTCAAAACCACCACAAACAGTCTCGCCTAGCGGGAAGCAACAGGGAAATCCCGCCATCCGGGAAACCAATAGAAAAGAAAGGATCCCGCCTCACGGGAAAACCGGCGGATTTGGCGGATCCCGCCCTGTGGAGAAACCATCCCGCCCATCGGGAAAACATTCCGTTCAGCGAGAGCCATCCTGCAGGAAGCCGACAGCCAGCACAAAGAGGATCCAACCCATCAAGAAGTGACCAAAGAGTTGCACCACAAAGAACCCGCCTCGAGAAAACAGAAGAGGATCCCAGCAGCAGGGACCAAGAATCCCATCCAAGCACAGAGCCCACCGAGGATTCACAAGAAAAAGGGGAAGCTGTCCAAACCCTAAACCATCACCTCCACCGCACCGAGAAACGCAAGGGACCAGATCCATGCGAATAACCTGCAAAAAACCCCAGGGGGAAGCCTGAGGGAAAAAGGGAAGGGATCCCCAACCAAACAGGGATCCCTGGGAAGCACCAGTCCGAAAAAACAACCAAGGAAACCCTAGCCGGCCGGGAGGGGCACAGATAGTGGAGAAGGATCTCCCCAGGAGATCATCTGCAAACAACCACTCCCCGGGAGGGATGACCTGGGTTGAGCCAGGAACTGGGCAGGAACCAGGAGCCATGGGAGGGGGAGCATGGGAGGGACCAGAGCCCTCCCATCTCTACTTTCTTCCCTCACCCGGTTTCCTAATTCTATGATATAATTTTCATCATCAACACTTTTTTATTTTTATTAGTGGGCTTAGCCCCACTTCTTGTTAACACATGATATTTTTATTTGGATTCCTAGATCAATATCCTTTTGAGTTTATTTTTCTCTTAGTTCCTACTTTTATGGCCTTCCTCTCCTTCTTCCATTCCCTCCAACACTCTCATATTCATCAATATCTTCCATTTTTTCATATTATTCAAAATGAGACTTATCTTCTAAAGATTTATGTTGCCCTAAAGAGTCAAAAGTGCAAGGAATAGCCTCATTAGCATTTTATTCTTTATTTTTCCCCGAAAACTCAAAAATATATAGATGATCCTCCATAGTCATTACTTTCTTATGTTGGCATGAAAACCCTAAATTTCCTTGGATATCCACCAAAATATTTTCTTTACTATACTACTCTTGAAAACCTAAAGTGCAAGGAATACACTAAATACTACTTTCATTTTTACAACGAGGAGAATATTTTAAGCTACTTGAGGATAATAAATGTCATTTACTTGGATTAATCTTGACCTCATTCACCTCATTTTCTTTAAAATTCATCTCCCCATATTCCTTTGTTTTAAAATTTGCCTTCCCCTATTCCTTCACACCTTTAGCTCCTTCTATATTTGAACTTGCAAATTGTACTTCCTCATACCCCATATCATTTTTTTCTTCTAATGGTTGATTCAAGTGAACTGTAATGGCCTTTGCCATCTAATGATGTAGAGGGATTTTTCTAGCCACTTTATTAGGAGTGGAAAATCCTTGATTTTACCTAGATTCTCATGTGCTATGGTCTCCTTGTTTCAAATTGAAGTTACCCTCATACCCAAAATATTCCATCTCTTCCTATATTTTCAATTTGTAGCCTTTTTCCATGTACCCAATTTCATGATATTTGTGACATAAAAATGTAATGTTTTCATAATTCACTTTCTAATCCCATTCTCTTAATTCAGATTTAATCCTAATCGATTGTAGTAAAGGTTTAGAAATATCCATGGCAACATATATTCAAGTATATATAGCATAAATTATCTCCTTAGTAGTTGGTACCTCATAGATAATTCACCTAGAGTACTACCAATATTATTCAAAACCTCCTTATTGATGAGTTGATAAAGAAGTCCGAAAAGCCTAATCCATATAGGAAGCCTTTTAATAGTTTTTGTAATCATAAAAAAATTCTCACTCCAAGGTCTTTAATATAATGCATATTTACCCCTCAACCATGAGCCTCCATCCATTATTTTATCCCTTATTTCCAAACTACAAAAAATAATGAGGATAAATCCTTTTGGAAGAAAAGTCATAGAGTAATTTCAATTCCCACTTCCACTTAATCCACTTTTGAATATTAGAAAATCTTGGCCAATATCCATTAAGATTTCAAATTAACCCTATAGTTTTAAGAATCATTATATCATGCTCAATCATATCATCATTGATAATCACTTCTGGTGTGGAATCTACTACCTGGATTGGGTTTGCCATAGATTCTTTCTTCCTCTTATGACTAGCTAGGGCATCAAAAATTCCAACTTGGTCATTCATACTTTTAGTAAGGAGTTTCATAAATGAATTTCTTTCCATGTTGCATATATTTTTTTCAAATGAATTCTTTAAATTATCCTAAGATTTATAACAAGTGGAACTTATTAATCAATCACACTTTGCTTTCTACATTTTTCTTTCTTGCTCACACTTTCTCCTTACTCCTCGCTTGCATTCACACTCACTTTTGGATGCACTCACTTTCGATTTGTTCTTACACTCATTTTTGGATGCACTAACTCCCAAATTTTACTCACACTCATTTTTGGCTGCATTCATTCTTAGCTCATGCTTGCACTTACTATCAACTGCAATCACTCCTGGCTTGCACTCACACTCTATTTCTGGTTGCACTCACTCTTGGCATAGTCGATGCACTTGATCTCAACTGTATTCAATCCTAGAAAACCTAGCTTGCACTCACACTCTTGTTTTTGGCTGCACTCACTCTCAACTCATGCTTGCACTTGCTCTTAACTATACTTACTCCTGGTTGCACTTGCTCTTGGTTGTACTCGCTCTTAGCTTGTGCTCGCACTTGCTCTTAGCTTATACTCACACTCGCTTCTAGCTTATGCTTGCACTTGCTCCTAGCTACACTTACTCCTGACTCACACTATTTTTTTGGATGCACTCACTCTTGGCTCATGCTCATAAACCTTAACTTTTTGGGTGGGTTTGTTATTCAATAATTATTTTTTAGAAAGTACTACATTTCTTATATTAGAAAAATTTTAATGAATGGAAATACATATAATAATATATTTTTATTCAGTTATATAATAAAATAAACATTAATTTTTTTTATGAAATCTAACACTATATTTTATGTGAAAAAATAATAAATAAAAATGTAATATAATTATATACTATTTACCTACTTGAATCTGTATAGGAATAATTATATATCTAGAAAGATAAGGAATTGAAATTTAACACTATAATTATCATATTCATAAGATTTAATAAATTAAAATTACTATAAATATTTATTTAAAACAAATATTGCATGTGTAAAATAAAACTAAAATGTGGTATTACACTTACTCTATGTAGAGCACTTCATTGATTAAATTTAATGTAATGTACAATTTTAATCTACTTGCATTTGTGTTTCCTAGGTGCATTTGTAATGCTTTAGCATGAATGGAATCTCATATACATACCCCTTAAACATGCCCCCACTCCTTGGCATGATCATGCATTCTCATCCTTCCTTCATGCCTGATTCCATTTGAATGTTTGAATATCTAAAATATTCCTTCCTAAATCCTCTTAAAAATATATATAAATAAACCCCTTGGGAAGAATAATTTCATGAACAATCTCTATTGCTAACATTTGTTTCTATTTTTTTGAGCTCTCACTAAGGATAATTTATCATTTGGATTTTAGGGTTATAGTTATAGTCATTTCTCTTGCATTACCATAAACATCATTGTTAGCATAACACAACAAGTAAAGGAGGTTTCCAATTAGCTTCTTCAACAACCATCAAAGATCCCATTAGAAAAAAACTACAAGGAAAAACCCCACAAGGCTTGGGTTGTGTTATAGTCCTTCCTTATTTACTTTTGGGTTCTTTTCCCTTTGTATTTTAATCTATCTTAACTTCTTTTTCTAACATATACAATTAATTGGCTATCTAGCTTACTTTTATGCAGTGTTTCTTATGATCCTTTTCCATCTTGACTAATGTTTACCTTTTGCAATTTTCACTATATCCCTTTGTCATTGCATCATTATTTAGTCATTAGAAAATTTTCTACATATATTTATCAAATATTGAGGTGTTTTTCCCTCTTCATAATACCTCTTTATTGCCTGTATGTGTACCTTTCATTTTTTTGGTATTGATAAAAAATGGGGTTGAAGGACCCCGACCCTTTACAAAGAGCTTGAAATATGTATAGGATGAAGAACACAAGCTTATACTGAGAGGGGGGGGTGAACAGTATAAGACCTCTTTTTACTTTTCCTTTATACTTCAAAAAAGTAAAGCTAAATATCCAAAGCAATATCAAAGCAATGCACAAGATCATCCACAAAGTTACACAGTAATTTACGTGGTTCATCCACAAAACTTTTCTCTAAAAGTTATCTCAAAGTTCTTTGGGAAACCTTCCCAATTACAATGTTTATGAGCCTCGGCTCAAAGGATATACCTTCCCCTAATCTGAATTTATGAGCCTCTGCTCAAAGGAGATACCTTCCCCTTCCTCTGCTCTGGCTGGTGATCCTCTAGAAGACCTCTGCCTCTTCTGCCCTTAGCAAATGGAACTCTATCCACATAAGACACCTGTCTTCCCTACTCTGGCTGGAGACCTCTGTCCTCAACTTTATCACCTCAAATATGGTCCTCAAATTTGCACTAAACACAGTCCTTCGATCTAGCACAAATGTCCTCTTCCTCTGTCTTTGATCTGCACCAAACACAGTCCTTCGATCAGGCACAAATATGTCCTCGGGTTCTACTCATAGAACCAATGCACCTCTGTCCTCAAGTTCTCTGATAGAACTATCAAACTCAGCTTCACAAGTCCTCTGCTAGGACCTGTCCAAATCTGCTCACAAGTCCTCAACAGAACCTATCCACAACCTGCTCACAAGTCCCCAATGGAACCTATCCAAAACCTGCTCTAAAGTTCATCAAGAAAACTTGCTTTGCATGAACCCACAAAGAGAATTGTTAGAGACCCAATGTGATTCATCAACCTCATAGAAGCATAAAGAGAATTGTTAGAGACTCAATATGTTCTATACTTAACTCCCAATCTCAATCTCAACTCAATCTCAAGAATAAGATAGATGTAGTATGCTTTTCTCAAGAACATGAAATACAACCCAATAATTGTCAACCAAGCAATATCTCATATAACAATTATAGTCATGTTCTTTCCAACAACCAATATCTTTTTCTCAACTAATTAGGGCTTCAATAACAATGCTCAAAGACAAGGTTTAACCAACATCATTCAACTCAACATTAACATTGAAGCATTCAACCAATCATCACAAGAAAAGGAAACAAGTAGAAATCCTTTTCCCTCCAAATATATTTGAACAAAACATCCACCCACACAATATCACCAAATGCAAAGAATAACTTGTTCAAATCAACTTAATGGAGTAAGCCCAATATCATGAATCAAGTAAAGCACTAACTTCATCAACACAACCACTATGGAAGCAACTCATCCATCAATATCAAAACAACCAACTAAGGGTTTCACCATCTCAATGCAAGTAACAAGACTTACAAACATAAACCCTAGTGCACAATGCTTCCACTACCTCAAACCAGAATTATGCATTCACCAAAACTCTCATCAATGATAACAATGCATAAGTAGTCTTCAACAAACCAGAAACTAGGACTTATTCCCAACCAAAGGAAACCTAGTAGAATCCCTTTTCACTCCAAGCTTATTTTAGAAAAACATACACCAATCATACTCATAAGAAGAATGTGCCCATACCTTATTGAAGTGAAGGAACCCCTTTGGAAATCTGCCACAATCACAAAGTTCTTTTGCCAATCTTCACAAAGGTTAGTAGATCACAAAATAATCAACATTACTCCACTTTTCAATCATCATCACCAAAGTCTTTAATTGCACAACTTCCTTATCTCTCCTAAAACCACTTGTACCATAAAATAAAATAAATCACAACATTGCATAACCTTATAACTCCCAAATTCTAATAATTCAAACAACAAAGTATTATCATCATTAAATAAAAATGTGGGGCATATCTTAGTAGCACTTTAAGCCTTCGTCACTACTCGAACCCACGACCTCTCAAGTCGTGCAAGCCCTAGCACTAGGGCCTCAACCATGTGGGCTAAGCTGCCTACATGAACCAAGGAGCAATTTACTTTTTCTTCACTATTTATTATTGGTGCATGGAGACAAAAAACTTTAATCCTCAATTGTCACTTAGTCTCGATCTCGAGACCTATTTATTCGAAGACCCTTCACTGAAACCAGCACCTAACGTTGCTGTCATGGTGGATGAAACTGCAATAGTAATTCAATTCTTTGTACCCTTCGAAATGTGTACCAGTAACACTTTCTCGATTTTTGTGTAATCAAAATATTTCATAATATTAGATTTGATGATCGTGTAGGGGTTTTTAACGTCTTTAAAAGTTTTTCGTCTGCATCTTTATAACAGCGAGCATGGTATTCTTTTCATTGATCAATCTCAACATGTCTAAAGCACAAGTCATATTTTCTACCAATCTTCAACCTCCTCTTTGGTGCTGCTCCCGAGCATCATTTGAATCTCCACCGTGAGCCCTCCTCTTTGGCGCTGCTCCTGAGCATCTTTCTTCGTTAGCGCAGGGGCTCCGACTAAATCGAAATTGCACAAGGATTCATATCGAAAACATTACTTGCTTTAATGAATTCCATTGCCACATTTTATATGCACTTCGATGCATTACCAAACACGTCAACATTTCCAAACACGTCGGAAAATACTTTAATTTAATTTAAATTTTAAATAAATAAAATTTAAACTAAATATTTAAAATTAAATATCTTCATCATCGGGGCACATTTTTCAACGAAACGAAGAGCCAAATTGGGTTTTAAGAAAAACCCATTTCAAATCTGTTGTCCATGGTTTTAAATAAAACCTTTTATTTTGTCTGCCTTGGTTTTCACAAAAACCCTTCCGCTTCTTGACATCAATGACAACATCAACACTTGAGCAAAGGCACTGTACCCAATGTACCCAAAATTGCCAACATAGGAAAATAATAAGAGAAGATTAGAAAAATGCAAGATAGCCCTATCTTAGTCTAGGCTAAACCTGCTAAAGGAGAATCTAAAATAATATCCTTCTTGCTATCCTTTTATTTGACAATGCTTGTGCAGTGTTCAATAATTTACATAACTGATAAAGAAACCACTAACAACAATGTAATTTAGTGTGCTCAAATCCTTCATTGCATGATCCCAATAAGTATTATATTTTTCTCTACCCTCTTTATCTACTAGCTTCATTATTAATTCTTATAATATCTTTCAATTCCATGGCGGTGTATGAATAGACCTTGAAATTCTTAGATCTAACCACCATATGCACCATTTTATCAACTTTATTTCCCTCTCTATAAATATGTTTAATTTTAATTTCTTCTAGGTTTCACAAAATAGTCCTCGCATCTGTAATTATTTGAAAAATACTATAATTATTTAGTTCCCATTTTAAAGGGAAGTTATAATATTCTTGGAATCCCCCTCAATAATAATTCTCCTAAAATCAAAAAATCAAGAAATTTATGAAGGGAATGCGAACAGGATGACAGGAGGATGCAAGCACTATTCAGGCGAGAGCACAGGAATTCAAATCTTAGAAGGAAAGAAGGAATAAATTCAAATTTCTAGAGATCAAGAGGATGGTCACAAGGTCGATCAGGATGGAGTCCCTTCCTAGGAGCCTGAGGATGGTCATAATTCTTAAGAAAAGGCCTTTGAAAATATCGCTCAGTTCTAGGGAGATGAACCTTTGACAAAGGAACCAAATCTAGGACCCCCTTGTCGAGGGGCACACTATTGAAAAACCCTCATTCACTAAAGTCCTTAGTGGAGGAAGGAATAGTCCCAAGGAATCCTCATTTTCTCTTGAACCTATTGGGACAAAAATAAAAGTCCCTACAAACATTATCTCCAACTACCTCACAATTGAAACCTTCTCGCTAGTCAGAAAGCTCATTAGAGGTAGACATGATATTGAAACCATTAGGAAATGGGTGTATGCTAAATGGAAGGTCATGGATAGCATAGAAATATTTGGCCTATCTAGGGGAGTTTTTGGCATTCATCTTAGCGATCATGATGATGATAGCTAGATTATTATAGGGGTACCTTGGTTCCTGGGAAGGCTGAGTTTGTTCCTACGAATATGGTCTGAATAATTTAACCCTAAAACCCTGAAGATGCTACCTTTTTTAGTATGGACTTCACTACCATATTCGTCTTGTGTGAGTATATAGGTGAAATACCTTTAACAATCTAAGGATACCATCCAATGAAATGCAAAACACATGATACAAGGTCTTATTTACATACAATGCATCAAAATACACAAAACAACTTAGGAAACATACATTAATCCTTAAATGAGTTACACATTTATTTTCTTTGGTTGTGTGCTTTAAAATTGACATAAGAAGATAATTCACATTAATCATGGTATACACATGGAGCAACCACCCTTAATCCAACACTGAGGTGGAAATTGATACTCCCCATAATAACAGTAACAATGGCATTGAGCTGCCCACCCACAATGTCACTGGATAAAGTTCAACAACTCTTAAGAGTGACAAATCAATCCTTTGGGAGACTCCTCAAGAAACCCTAGTGAGAGAGTCATATCCTGGTTCCTCTTGAGGTAGACATGAGGAGGCCTCAAGGCCTCCCTTATCACATAGACATGAGGAGGCTTCAAGGTCTTCCTCATCACATAGACATGCAGAGGCCTTAATTCCTCCATCAGTACACAGATATGCAAAGGCCTCAAGGCCTCTATCAATACACAGACATGTAGAGGCCTCAAGGCCTCCATCAATATATAAATATACGGAGGTCTCAAGACCTCCATCATCACACAAACATGCAAAGGCATCAAGACCTCCATCATCACACAAACATGCAGAGGCCTTAAGGCCTCCATAATCACATAGACATGAGGAGACATCAAGACCTCCATAATCACATAGGCATGTATGGTTTGCAAGGTCCCAAACTTCACATGATACACTTAGGATAGATCATCCCAATGAGGGACAATAAACTAGGCCTATACCTAATCACATATTGAGAGCATCTTATAGCCTCCCTGAAGATGGGAGGATACCCCTATATTATGATCTCATTGGTGCTAATGGGACTCCATGGGATCGACCGTGGAAGACTAGACAACTTGATGAGTTGGATCAAGTTCCATCGAGACCAGCTCAAAGAAGCATTGCTACCACACATTCTATCTTAGGAATTTCATGTAGCATAACCACAAGGTACACCAATGAACCATGGGAAACTTCAAAGAGGCCCTGTAGCACATACACTACTTTTGATCATGTGGGTACACAACACAGATCACAGTGCATAGAGAAATTTGCCCTGATAGAAAAGGGTAAGAACATAGCATGATCCTCTTTGAGAGGGCTATCTATTATAACTTCTTGCATGGAGTTAGAAAAGCATAAACCTTTAGTGGTAGGTCAGTATGATCGCATATGTAGGATAGAAGAAGTGTTGCACGATGAGCGAGAGTACTTAGAAACCCTTGAAAAATAAGCATGAATAAAAATGCATCTGCATCTACATGAGCAACACTTGAGGGAAGAAAAGATAGAGCATGGAGAGCAAGCTGAAAGGCTAGCTTAGGATGACCTACACATAGGTAGTGAGAAATACCAATATGATAGACATACTGATTCTCAGCATGATAGACACACTAAACAAAGGGATGAGCACACTCACCATGCCTCACAACATCAACAATGCCTGGATCCTAAATAGATACAACTTAATGAGGAACATGTAGGGATGGAAGATCAGGAGAATACATATTCTAAACCTCCATATGTGGTTATGGGGGATGAATACACATGCCCAAATTGAGTAAACATAGGATTAACTCCCTTACCACCATAAGTAAACCTTCAAGAACAAAAGATAATTTATTTTAAGGTATACCAAATACTTACCAAGAGAGTCAAATATCTTGATAAGTAAGACACGGTTGGGGAAAATCTGACTTTGAGCAAGATACACAACCAACCCCTATGCCCCTCAGTATCGAGTCCTACATACCCTAGGTACTTTGAGATGCCTAAGCTAGACAAGTTCAAAGGAGAGGAAGACATGCAAGAACACATTACAATTTTCATGAAAGCGTGCATCTAGCTTAAGCATAATAACACCCTAATGCTAAGAACATTCATCATGATGTTATTAGGCACAATAATTCAATGGTTCAATCAACTACCCAAGCACAACATCATCAACTTTGAAAAACTGGTGAATGCATTTCTTGAATGCTTCTCATTCGATGTCAAGAAGGAGGTGAACTTGTACAATATGGAGAACTTAAAGCAATATGACGATGAGCCAATTATGGACTATGGGTATAGATGAAGGAAAATAATGGTAAAACTACCATTATTCATAGCCACTAAAGAGCTCACCTGAATGTTAACAAATATTTGTGCCAAACACATCTCGTTGCTATTACAGTTGTAGTAGTATGATACATTTGAAGAATCTTTGGCTTAAGCCAAGATTATAGAGGACATAAAGGTTGACGAAGGAGACCTCAAGCTCTGGAACAAGGAGTGGAATAATATAAACCACAACAAGAATCAATAGAAGTAGGTCAAGCCTGCTCAATTCAACCATATTTTTTTAAGCATACCAAAGGTAGGCAATGGCCAACAACCATAGAACTATCAGGATCACCCCCACTAGCCAATTACAACCTAAAGAACAACCAAATTTGAAAAAAGGAACATCAACTACCTCGCTATTTCATACCTCTATTTGAATTGACGTAATAGATATTTAATCAGTTAAGTGGGACACAAAGAATCATATTTCTTGATGTGCAACTTCTTGATCCTAATCATCCCAAGCCCAAGGGATATATGGAAGATCAATACTAACCATATCATAGAATACAAGGGCATGACATCGAAATATATATCATATTCAAGAACGTTGTCCAGAACATGATTGATAAGGGTGAGCTAAAAGTTGACAACCCATTAGCATCTGATAATAGAGACATGGATATATTCAGAAATCCATTGCCAAATCATGAGGATCTTAGGGATTAGGGTGCCTATTGAGTAAATATTATGCCCTATTGCAAAATGATCACCACAATCAGAGTATTAAATTTAAAACTCTCTCTTGCAAAGAAATTAAGTGAAAACTTGAATTTCTCTAAGGTTCTATTACATAAGCATTCTGCATATATATGTGAAAGAAAAGTTCATTTGAGACAATATATGCTAGAACTAGCTCAATAACCTGTAAGTGATAGTTAAAAAGGGTCATTGATGGTTTAATTCATACATACTTAGTGACTTCTTTCCTTAATCTTTAAAGTGAATGTGAATTTTTCTCATTTGAAAAGTGATTTCTTTTAATGTTCTTAGCTTTAATTTGTCTTACCCTGAATCCCAATTAGTAAGCCCATTTTATCTTTAAATTAAAGGTGTAAAAATGAAAAGATGCATGGAATAGTCCACTTCATTTTAAAATCCCTGCCTTTAATGTGAGATTCATTTTACAGTTACTAGATTCATTTTATCTTCATTATGGGCATTCTACTAAAAGCTAAGTTAGAATTTGAACATGTTAACCAGTTAGAAAGTCAGAATTCATTTGCATTATTTACCATTAATGTAAATTAGGCATTAGTACCCTCCCTCCTAAGGTTTATTTTATCCAAAAATTTAGATTTGAAAAACTGAAAAATTTTGTGTAATTTGGAGGTGCAGAAATTCTGGATGAGGACCAGAATGTAAGTGAACTGAACAACAAATTTACAAAAATTCTCGACAAGGACCAAAATGGAAATAACTGAAATAAGATGCAAACTTTTTGGAAAATGACCAGAATAGAAAGAACTAAAAACAAAATGCAGAAATCCTAGAAAATGACCAAAATAAAAGAACTGAAATTCTGGAATGGACCATAATGAAAGAATTGAAATTATGGAAAATGGACCATAATGGAAAACAATAAACAAAAATGAATTTCTACAAAATAGAATAAAAAAACTACAAAAAATAAATTTAATCTATTTACACAAAATTTGGAAAAATATGCATATAAATTCTGGTATTACACTCCCCTACCCTACAAAACCACATATTATGAGATAATTCTGAAGGTAACCAAATCTAAGAAAACTTGCATAAAACACAATCGGATTAGATCAAGTGCAAGACTCAAAGGACTCAATAAAGTTTACATTAATTTTAATCTTCACCTAGTATAACCCCCTTAAGGCATTAAATACGTAGATACAAATTAAAATAAGATGCATTAAAAGAATAAACACTAAGCACCATAACCCTCAACCAAAATATCTTGTATTTTTGCTCACAAAGTGTATGCTTGCCAAAATGTATGCATTCAATTTTGAAAAGTTCTCTTTTTTTACAAAAATTTCTAGCCCTTTTACAATGGCCTCCTGGGATATTTAAGGTTTTCAAAAAAAATTCGTTTCCACTTCTTTATAATGTTTTTTTTTTTTAAATTACATGGTGAAGTAGCCGCCACGAATCCGGGCAAGCTGTCCTGCTTTTATGGCTGCCACAGTATTCTGCGCTGTCTGCCCCAGAAGCCACCACACAGATCTTTGCGCAATCCACCCCTATAACCACCATGCCACAATCATTTTAAACCTTTTACGTCATTGAAAGCACTAGGAAAGGGACAAGCGTTCAGTCCGATGAGGCCCGAGATTTGAACCTTGGACCTCTGCCCCCCTTATGGGGTTTGGATGAACCAATTGGTCTACACCTCGGACCTAACTTCTTTCTAATGTTAAAAAGAAAAACTTTTAATATTTCATTTTCCTTTCTGACTCCCTTTTAACATTATAATACGAAAATATATTCAATCTTCCATTTCCATTATAACTCCCCCTATTTACTATAATATATAAACAACAATATTCCATATTACATTTCCCTTATAATTCCCCCATACATTATAATATATAAAAAAGAAATTCAAATATCTTTTTTTTATAACTCCCAAGAAAATCTCAATGTTGCTTTTCCCTTATAACTCCCTCTTACATATTATACTATATGAAAAATAAATTCAAACATTTTTTTTATAACCCCCTGTGTATTATAATATAAACTCTTAAATATAATATTTTTTATTCACATCTTATGTATAGCCTTAATAAATGTCATAGAATACTGTAAATAAAAAAAAAATGAAGGGAAAAAAAACTTATCCACCTCTGGTTCTGACTTCTAGATGATATGTAGGCAGTGACATGGATTCATTCATCCAGGATATTTGATTCTTTGGGCACATGTCCTCCCATCGCAATGACCACCCAGGACTATCTGTCCAAAACGTGAGTAGTGTTCAGGTCTTCCAATCTGCATACGACACCTACTCCATCTTCCTCCCTATCCATAGTGTACCTTCAAGCTCGATAGCCTGAGATAAATAATGCAACATTTCACACTTCAAAATGAACTCACCCCTATTCAATATTGATATATCATATGGAGAACTGTAGGTTTAGGGTTTACTGGCAGGAGTCTGCAGGTCTCCTTTGTATCACTTGCCACTGTCAGATGATCCTCATGTGCTTATTTTCTACCTATTACCTTCCATATGTTATGCTATCCCTTATATAATGTTGAAGTAGGTATGTTGGTGTGGTAGGTCCCTTGAAACTACCAGAGTCCTATTCTAACAGCCTGCCATCCCCTAGTACTTCATCCATTGCTACGGTGTATCCATGCTCTATACCACATCATCCTTGTAGTCCACTAAATCAAGCTCTCTACATGTATCTGAACTGATGTCTAGCTATACACTACACTCACCACTTCTTTCTGGACCTATGTGATATTGTTGCCTCATCCATCCATCCATCGCATATAGTCTACATGTGTGTCCATGTTGGCTTGATCTGTGCACTCCATTCTACCATGATTAATATCAATCTGTCATCATGCAAGCCTACCCATAATGCTACTTTATCATTGTGGATACCACTTTGATCAAATACCATTACTTTTTTGACCATGCTACTTGATTGGGTCTAATTTTGATGTTCTCTAGCTCATCGGTCATTTATTGTTTTTTCAACCGTCATCGATCATTGATTGTTTTTTTAACCATCAATTCATACTGTGCTGGTAAGATTTGAAACTTGAGGATCCTCTTCTCTAAAAATTGGCATCTACACGTTGACCCGTATATGTGGCTACCTTCTACCCAATATTAATTGGAACATTCATCCACGTACGACCTCGTTGACCATCCTTTGAGAACTTATGACATGGGGGTCTTCTTCACTTGTGTCAACCGATACTATCAATGTGTACTATTGTTCCCTTTGTTGTGGCCTTCATCTGAACCATTGGTGACCCCTCACTATTCGAGTTGCCATGTCCCTTGTCAACATTGGATCCTTCCATTTCATCACTATGTTATCCAAGGTGCCATTTATTGCAATGATCAACTCCCTTTATCTATGGCATTCGAATCCCACGGTCACAGTTGACCTGTATTTGCCTAGTCATCGGCTATCATCAAATTATCATTTTGGTAGGGGTCCCACATTCGGTGCATCCACACTAGATCCATTCCACTGTATCCGATAAATAGCATTGCTCATCATCCACCGTATCCAATTCCCTCTACGTGGATATGCATTTATGTGTATATGGTAGATCATTCATCTCATTTCTACAGAATCTGCATCCTTCCTCTAGTGGTCCACACTCTGTGGCTTGGGATTGTTCCCAACGTCAACATCCCCATTGAAGAGACTCTACGCCCACCTCAGCTATAGTTCCCCTATGCTATGCAGTAGGTCCCCATCCATGTCATTCCTTCTTCACCACGTAGACACCGTCAGATGCACCAAATATTTCCCCATGCACTTCACCCATTCATCATCTATGATCATGGATTGCCTTGTCTTATCGATGCCTTATGCTGCTACCTGCATGTGAAAATAGAAAGTTAGATATTTCAAACCAAAAATATTAAACAAGGCCAAATAAGAACATAAATGGGCTAAAGATAGCCCTTAGGGGTCTTATTTATTTATATATTTTTTTATTTTTAATTTTTAATTTTATCTTCATTTATATATAATAACATATATTGACATATATATTATATATAAATCTGTATATTTAGTATTTTTTTATTTAATATATATATATATTTAAGGCTAAACATACATATATATTATTTATTTTAATTTTTATGTTTTTATTTTATATAATTTTTATTATCATTATTATTATACATATGAAATATATAATAATAAGATATATTTTATTATTATTTTTTATTATTCAATAATTACAATAATACATAATTATTTATTATAATTATTCATTTATATGCATGACACACACAAAGGTCAGAAAACACGACATTTTAACGATAAAATAGCTAACAACAAAACTGACGAAAAACTCGTTGACACAAAAATGACGATAAAAATCATCGATACAAAATTGATGATAAAATGTCATCGACAAAAAATATGATGATAAAAATCATCGACAAAAAATTGATGATAAAAATCATCGACAAGAAATTGATGATAAAAATCATCGACAAAAAATTGATGATAAAAATCGTCGATAAAAAATTGATGATAAAAATCATCGATAACTTTGTAAATAACAAATTAATAAACAACTACAATCTAACACCAAGCAACCTACTAGACACTCAAAATGAAACAAAAAACACCCAAACACAAAAATGAAAAGGTGGGTCCCCAATTTTGGGGTACAAGTTGTGCGACAACCACAACAAATGGTGACTCTGATGGGAAATGCTCTTGAGCATTTCGGGTGAAGAACCCAACCTGAAATGAGAACATAAAATGTCAACGAAATAAACATTATTTAGCAATGTCCCAAGAAGATAGGGGTAAAGAGATTTGAAATGAGAACAACTAATCCATCTGCTTTTGCTCAGTGTGTGCAAAAGTGATTCATTCTTGTACTCTCAAAAACCATCTGGATTCCTTCACCTGATTTGCAATTAAGCTATAAAATATTGTCCATGATGTTCTACTTTGAATAACATTTTGTAAAGTCTCTTGAGCATAATTTGTTCAAATAGAGCCCCACTGCAAGTCAAGTGTCTATAGCCTTGATGGAGATTATCTTAAACTAGGTGACTGATTTGATCAAGCTTTTTTATGCTCATCACTCTTTTTTTTTATATCAAGCATTGTTCAGATAGAGCCCCACTACCAATCAAGCATCTATAGCCTCGGTGGAGATTATCTTAAACTTGGTGACAGATTTGATCAATCTTTGCATTGCTTATATTCTCATTTTTTTAGAGAGCTTTGCAAATCTATATGTAGGTAACCTGAATTGGAGCATATTACAAAAAATAGCCTTATTTTGCAAATCAAGATGATTTCACCCTTCCATAATTTCAAAAATACCCTTTAATATATGTGAGTTACATGTGGAGCTTTAGCAAAATATTTCATTGTTCCACTCTCCACCATCTTAGTCCCCAAAACTTGAGCATAATCACAAAATAATTCATCCCCCTTTATCTAGTTCACCTATTTTTAGATTAGATACTCCATCCTACTAAACCATAGAACACAAAAAATGGCTAGAATCCATTAGTTAGCAACAATGCAACATTACCTCAAAACAAAGGAACAACCTTAACACACCAAAGAAACCAGAGAACCAAAATCTAACCTAGACCAAACCAGCAATAAAACAACACACCAAAAACAAATCAAACAACACAAATAACAAAACAAAAACCAAAACCAAAATACCAAGCATATATACATATAATACACGCCTATACACCTTTCAGGGTTTGAAATAGTGCTTTAGATGCAACCCATTAATAGGCAAAGACAAATCTTTTCCATCCAAGGTTTTTAATCTAAAACTATTTTTACCTAGGATTTCAGAAACTTGATATGGACCCAACCACAAACAATCAAATTTATCATGATCCCCTTTCTTTTCATGTCCTTTATCCCACAACAAAACTAGATATGAAATTTTAAATGTTTTGATCATAGACCTCTTATCAAACCATCTCTTTACTACATCTTGATGTTTACTAAAGTGAAGCATGGCTTCCTCTCTCTTCTCATCAAGATGCATTAAATGTGTTAATCTAGTTTCAAGTTGATTATTTGTTCCAATATATTCCTTCATGAAATGAAGGGTTTGCAATCTTAAATTAGTGGGAAATATAGGATCTTGCCCATAGACTAAGTGATATGGAGATGTTCCAATTGACTCTTTTGTTCTGGTCCTATCAGCCCAAAGGGTAAACTTTAGTTTACTATGCCAATCCCTAGGGTTCTTTTCAAGCAACTTTTTGATCACACATAGCAAATTTTTATTAGAGGATTCTGCCAAACCGTTACCTTGTGGGTAATAATTTGAAGAGAATTTCAAGCTTACCTTGTTATCATATGCCCAATTTGCAAATTGCATGGAAGAAAAGGCAGAACCATTATCACTTACTATTGCATTGGGCATGCCAAAATGAGTCACAATGTTATCCTCTAAAAATTTAATAACAACATCAGTGGTAGCATGCTTTGTGGGAATTGCTTCAGTCCACCTAGTGTAGTAATCTATGGTAGTAAGGATATATTTATGAGAATCAGATGAGTTGGGATTGATAACCCCAACAAAATCCAGTCCCCATTGTGCAAAAGGTCTTGCCTCCACCACAGATTGTAATGGCATTGTTGCATTTCTTTCTCTATTGGCCGCCACTTGACATGTATGGCAGGATCGCACATGAGCATGTGCATCCTTGAAAATATGGGGCCAATAGTATCCCACCCTAAGAATCTGGTGCGTCATTGCATTGGCTGACCCATGTCCAGTTCCATACTTACCATGGAAATCCTTAAGTACTTGGGTCGCCTCTTCTTGGTTAACACAATGAAGGTAAATCCCTTCGTGATTCCTCCTGTACAAAACACCAGACTTAATTAGAAAATTTGCAGATTTCAAATGCAAAGCTCTACGTTGAGTAGAAGTGAGATGTAATGGGCACTTACCATTCAACAAGAAATATACGATATCAACATACCAATCATCTTTAGTTATGTCTTCCACATTGTAATGTTGGCATGATATTAATGGATCAATTTCTATGATTGACTTGACCAATCCTTGTCCATGAACTATTTTCATGGGTTGGATTTCCAGATCAAATTCTTGGAGAGTCGAAATCCATTTTCCCCATCTTTCACCTAGTTCATTTTGCAAAAACATAGACTTGACAGCAGGGTCAGGGACTACAGCAAAAACCCTACTATGCAGTATGTAATGTCTGAATTTCTTTATGGTTTTGAATAGCGCATACATTTGTTTATCAAGAATAAAATATCTCAATTGTGCATCCTTCAATGGAGCACTCAAAAAGGTGATAGGATTTTCAATGTTACCTTCACTCTTTTGAGTTAGGATACTAGAAAAGGAATGATCCGAAGCAAACGTGTAGACATAAAAAGGCTTTGAATAATTTAGACTAACTAAAATAGGGGCCCTAGAGATAGCATCCTTGATGCTTTTGAAAGCATCCCTATTTTCTTTTGTCCATTTAATCTGAGCATCCTTTTTTAGCATGTCATTCAAAGGTTTGGCAATCTCTGTGAATCTTGAAATGAACTTCCTTACAAAATTGATCTTGCCAAAGAAAGATCTTAACTCTTTTCTACTATTGGGTGGAGGGATGTCTTGTATAGCAGCTATCCTTTCCGGATCAATGGAAATTCCTTCCTTCAAAATAATGTGCCCCAATAGCTTACCTTATGTTACCCCAAAGATGCATTTTTTTGGATTAAGGGAGATCCCATGTTCCCTACATCTTTGGAGAACTTTCCTCAAATCCCTGACATGATTTTCCCTCTTCTTAGAAAAATAGGAATGTCATCCATGTAAACAATGATACACTTACCAATGAGCCCTTTGAATGCAAAATCCATAGCTCATTGGAAAGTGGCACCAACATTCAATAATCCGAACGATATTCTTCTGTATGCGAATGTTCCCCATTTAGTTGTGAAAGTTGTCTTCATTCTATCATTTGGGTGGATAAGGATTTGATTGTATCCCAAATAACCATCTAGGAATGACATCATTTTTGACCCATTAACCATTTGAAGAATCTCATCGATGGAGGGCAATGGGTAATTATCCTTTTGGGAAGCTTTATTCAAATTTTTGAAGTCAATACACAATATTATCTCTCCGTTCTTCTTTCTCACTGGGACTAGATTGGCAACCCATGTGGAATGCCTAATAAGAAAGATGATTTTTGCTTCTAGTAATCTCTTCACCTCTTTCTCTATTAGGGGCTCTAATAATGGGTTGACAGGTCTTTGTCTCTGTCTAAAAGGCTTGGATTCTAATTTTAATGGAATCATGTGCATTATCACATTCTGATCATACATTTTCAAATCCTTGTAACTCCATGCTATACAATCCACATACTCTCTTAGTGCATGAGTGATAGACTCCTTTTATTGACTTGTACATGCCTTAGCAATGAACACCTCTTATGGATTTTTTGCACTCCCTAAGTTGATTAGATCACATGCTTCTTTAGGGGGTGGTACCTTTTTGCCTCTTTTTGTTTGATATCCGATATCAAATATCTTTTCTAGTGAAATAATATCTTTTGGCATTGTATTCATCATTTGGGCTATTTCACTATCTAGGTCTATTTCTTCCTGTCCTCTCTTATCTTCATCTATCACCTAATTTTTGAAAATACTAGAGTTAGTGATAAAATTAAAAATATGTCTATCACTATTGAATACTTGCAAATTGGTAATGTTGTCTGGTATTGAAGGATAGGGCACTAGCTCAATTGAATTTTTTTTGCATTTTTTATGGTCGACTGGCTTGAGCATACTTGTTGCAATGGCTAAAGAATCTGCCATTCGATTGTGTTTCCTAGAGATAAGGGAAATGTTGAAAGCATCAAACTCATCTATCAGATCCCTAACTCTAGTCCTGTAAAGGCTCAATATTTTATCTCGACATGCATATTGCCCTTTTACCTATTTAACCACTAACTCCGAGTCTCCCAAAACTTTGAGACACTTAACCTTCTTATTCAGAGCCAACTGAAGTCCAAAAATCAGCGCTTCATACTCCACCACATTATTGGTGGTTGGGAACTGTAATCTATAGGCAACTAGCATAGGCTTGCTACCAGGACATGTAAGTTTGATACCAGCTCTAGCACCTTGTTTTGATTTGGATCCATCAAATCTGAGAATCCAAACTAAACTATCCTCTTTAAAAGTACCACAAGAAAGGCTTTCCTTTTGAGGTTCTTCGGTAGCTTCTTCTATGTCAAAGTTATAGACCCCTAAATCAGTTTTAGCAAATTGGATTTCATTGGGCCTATTATACTCTGTAATCATCTCTTTGAGCCTCGACTCACTATCCACCCAAATTTGGTTTGCTACTCCCCTCCAAGGTAACCACATGTGGGAAGAATCTGTAATAATGTAACCATTCAGGTTCTTACTCCAATCTCTTCCTAACACCATGTCATATTTGGTAGTGATATTGAGCACAAGTATATCCACATGATGTTGAATTCTAGGCTCTGAATTGATTTGAATCAGGACATCATTCATGACTCCCACTACATCCACAACCGATCTATCCAATTGTATCACTTTACTCTTTGAAGGGATTGGCTTGAATCCTAACTTCTAGAAAATCTCGAGGGGCATGATGTTACCCGAGGCACCCGAGTCTATCAGACAATTATGCAAGTTTTTACCTGCAATTCTGATGGTTATGAGAAAAGGAGGCACTTCTCACTTTTCCTTACGTAACACTAATTGGGACTCATCACCTTTGACCTCATGGATTTGACTTGGTGGATACAAACCTTTCACCAAAGATTCCCCTTGACCCGACAATTTAGCAACCTCAAAAATCGAGATATTAGCCTTAGTCCTTTTCATGTCCTCTACTATATCATAAGTAGATTTTTTGGGATCTTGCATCTTTTGCGTAGGTTTGGATAATTCAACAGCTAGAGGAGGAGGTGGATTATTATCACCTTTGGTATCAGGAGGAAGAAGGGGATTGTTTGGTAGAGTGGAGGAAGTTTTGGGATTCTTGGAACTTCTCGTGTAATAACCATGACTTCCTTTTCCAAACTATCTAATAGCTTGGACTTCCTCTTCCATAGTTTCATCATCCTCTTCTCCTAATATTTCAGCATCCTCTTCTCCTTCCTCATTTTATTGATAGTGGACAACTTCTGTTACCAAAGCATCCTATTTCCCTTGGCAACAATGGGATGTTCCCTCACCTTGGGGCTCTAACTCACCATAATCCTCAAAAGCATCCGCCTGATTGGCTACAGGGTTAGGTACACACCCATTATTGGGGTGAGTATTATACGGTCCCCCTCCTCTATGGTTAGGATTTTTATTAGGCCTAGAGGGTTGACAAATATGCTTCTATATGTGGACCATGTCATTGCTTAGTTTTCTAACTATCTTCTCCAATTATTCAACCTTAGAATTAGATCCTTGTGGTTGGGGCACTACGGTGCTAGATCCAAATGCATTTCCTACGTTGGCAACCTCTTGACTAGATGTGATGGTTTGATTCTGAGCATTTTGGTTCCACCAAGGATTCATGCTTTGAAGAGGTGGGACCATAGGATAAGTTGTCGAGGTTTGAGTGTTGATCGCATCGAATCCTGGTATGGTTATCTGATTGTTTGCCAACATTGGTGTGGTAGGTAGAATGGCTGCGTTAGGATAGGTGGGAAAGGATG
Source organism: Wollemia nobilis (assembly GCA_028583015.1). NCBI lineage: Eukaryota > Viridiplantae > Streptophyta > Pinopsida > Araucariales > Araucariaceae > Wollemia > Wollemia nobilis. The sequence continues at coordinate 4,620,249 of JAQPPZ010002937.1, read as the reverse complement.
GATACATGGGCATGAATGGGTATTGTTGATGGTATGGTAGGGCATTCATCATTGGCACTTGTGGTGCCATAATCTGGTTCATCATGGCAAACTGACTATAAGGACCAAACTATCCTACCATGGGCAATTGGGGCATCCCCATACCTTGTGATGTCATTTGTTGCTCAATGGTCATGGCCTCCACATAAGCTAGGGCAAGGGTTGTAACCTGAGGGTTTCTCCTAGAAAACATGGTTATCATGGGATCTAGAGCTCCAAAATATAATTGAAGGGCCACAACGACATCCACCATAAAATGGTGAGTTACACTCATGTAAAGCTTCTGGAACCTAGCATTGAATGTCCTAATTGGACTCATTGGGTAACATTTTATAGGACACAAATTGATTATAGATGATGGTAGGATCTAAAAGTGACCTAAACTGATTAATGAAGGCTACCTCTAATTGGGCCCAAGAAGTGATGGACCCTATGGTGAGATTCATATACCAATCATGAGCCATCTGATCCAAACTCACGAGGAAAAGTCGACAAGCGATATCTTCATGATTTACTCCTTGTCTAATCAGGTGGTCTTTGTAATTCTGGATATGCTCTTCAACTGTGATAGAACCATCATGCTTAAACTTGGGTATCGACCTCTCAATATGCCTAGGTATTTCATGGACATCCTCGGGTATGTTCAATGGAATATTAAGCACCCCGTACCAAGGAGCTGGTGGTTGGGCCATGTTATTCAATAGTGGTGGTGGCCCTATGAGAATAATAGAAACCATTGAAGTAATGGGGACATATACACTTGATGTAGCTATCATAATGGAAATAGTGGGTACAGACCCACTAGATGTACTTGAGTCTAAAGATGACCCTAGATCAAGTATACTGGGTGGGATTTCGATCTCTTGAGTTTTGTTTCTTGGCTTCCTAGAATTGGGAGAAAGACTTTGAAATATGGTTTCCCTAGTGGTTTTGGACCTAGTAGCGATGTACTCAGGTTGGGCCAGCTTGGGAAAACTAATGTTCTACAAGGCTTCTCACAAATCACTCACAATAAAACCTGAATAAACATTGTACCTGCAAGCACAATAAGGTGGAAATAAAACGACCCACATTAACTATTAGAAAACCAAAGATCTAAATCACAAAGCTATGAAAGAAGGCCCTCCTTCTAGCGCCAAAATATTGAGTGAATATTTTTCCCTATTGCAAAATGATCACCACAATCAGAGTATTAAATTGAAAACTCTCTCTTGCAAAGAAATTAAGTGAAAACTCGAATTTCTCCAAGGTTCTGTTACACAAGCATTCTGCATATATATGTGAAAGCAAAGATCATTTGAGATAATATATGCTAGAACTAGCTCAATAACCTGCAAGTGACAGTTAACAAGGGGCCTTGATGGTTTAATTCATACATGCTTAGTGATTTCTTTCCTTAATATTTAAAATGAATGTGAATTTTGCTCATGTGAAAAGTGATTCCTTTTAATGTTCTTGGCATTAATCTGTCTTACCCTGAATCCTAGTTAGTAAGCCCATTTTATCTTCAAATTAAAGGTGTAAAAATGAAAAGATGCATGGAATAGTCCACTTCATTTTAAACTCCATGCCTTTAATGTGAGATTCATTTTACAGTTAGTAGATTCATTTTATCTTCATTATGAGCGTTCTACTAAATGCTAAGTTAGACTTTGGACATGTTAGTCAGTTAGTAAGTCAACATTCATTTGCATTATCTTCCATTAATGTAGAGTAGGCGTTAGTACCCTCCCTCCTAGATTGATTTTATCTTAAAATTTAAATTTGAAAAACTGAAAAATTTGGTGCAATTTGGAGGTGCAAAAATTCTGGATTAGGACCAGAATGCAAATAAACTGAACAAAAAATTTACAAAAATTCTGGACAAGGACCAGAATGGAAATAACTGAAAATAAAATGCAAAAATTCTGGAAAATGACCAGAATGGAAAGAACTGAAAATTCTGGAATGGACCAGAATGAAAGAACTAAAATTCTGGAAAATGGACCAGAATGGAAAGCAATAAACAAAAATGACTTTCCACAAAATAGAATAAACAAGTTACAAAAAATAAATTTAATCTATTTACACCAAAGCTGGAAAAACATGCATATAAATCCTGGTATCACACTCCCCTACCCTGCAAAACCACAGATTATGAGACAAGTCTGAAGGTAACCAAATCTAAGCAAACCTGCATAAAACACAATCGGATTAGATCAAGTGCAAGACTCAAAGGACTCAATAATGTTTGCATCAATTTTAATCTTCACCTAGTATAACCCCCTAAAGGCATTAAATACGTAGATACAAATTAAAACAAGATGCATTAAAAGAATAAACAATAAACACAATAACCCTCAACCAAAAATCTCCTATACTTTTGCTCACAAAGTGTATGCTTGCCAAAATGTATGCATTCGATTTCAAAAAATTGTCTTTTTTTACAAAAATTTCCAGCCCTTTTACAATGGCTTCCTTGGATATTTAAGGTTTCAAAAAACATGTTCGTTTCCACTTCTTTATAATGTTAAAAAGAAAAAATTTTAATATTTCAGTTTCCCTTATTAACTCCCTTTTAACATTATAATACTGAAAAAATATGCAATATTTCATTTCCCTTATAAATCCCCCTATATATTATAATATATAAACAACAATATTCCATATTACATTTCCCTTATAACTTCCCCATACATTATAATATATAAAAAAGAAATTCAACCATTTTTTTTTATAACTCCCAAGAAAATATCAATGTTGCTTTTCCCTTATAATTCCCTCTTACATAATGGGTGATGAAGAGTGATCGACTCTAGCGTGCGATGTTTCTTTGTGAACCGTCCCGGACCGATCAAGGTTACGTTGCGGGTAATGATGGGTGATCACTTCGAGCCTACGTTGCTGCCGTTCCGCCCATGTAGAGGAGTTGGAGAGCAAGTGGGTAGTTAAACCTCTCTAGTTGCTGAGAGGCCCAGGTTCTAATCTCTCGCCTCACATGTTGCGGATATGTTATGTAATGGTTCCCTCGTGGTCACAGTCTGTTTACCCCTTGTGGCCACCACCAAAAAAAAAAAAAAAATTCCCTCTTACATATTATACTATATGAAAAAGAAATTCAAACATTTTTTTCTACAACCCCCTATGTATTATAATATAAACTCTTAAATACGATCATGTTGTTGGACATTTTGAGTCTCTAAGATAAAATTTTGTCATTGATGTCAAAATATTATTTGATGTCAAAAGGATCTATGATGGCATGCACTATATTTTGTGAAAGTGCAAGGAAGGGTTTTTGTGAAAACCAAGGTAGGTAAAATAAAAGGTTTTATTTAAAACCATGGATGGCAGATTTGAAATGGGTTTTTCTTAAAACCCAATTTGGCTTTTTGTTTCATCGAAAAAGGTGCCCCGGTGATGGAGATATTTAATTTTAAATATTTAGTTTAAATTTTAATTTATTTAAAATTAAAATTAAAATTTTAAAATTAAATTAAAATAATATTCGTCGACGTCATAAAGGAAGGTTCAAAAGTGCCAACATTTCCAAGCTAAGGGAAGGCATATAAATATGCCATTAAATTTTTTGAAGAAGATTATTCTTGCTCGATTCAGATTAATGATTTGTTTTTGTGAAGGAAGAGCTCGTGTTATTTTAGTTTTGTGAAGCAACAAATAATGAAAGTGAACCATGTCCATTTTCAAAAGCATGTTGGGTAGTGTGACCTAGTGGCAGCTTGGTTTGTGCAAAGGTGTTGGTGGCAAGAAGGTTAGGCATTTTATTCCCGCAAGCATCGTTTTGGCTTTGTTGAGGCACTCAAGGCGTATTTCTTTTTTGCTTGGCAAAAGGAGAGAATAACAAGAAGTGAATGGTGCTTCTTTCTTCACGATGAGCTTGTAGCTCGTGCAATAGCTTGGCCGCGGCTAGGGCATTTACAACAGACAAGATGGAGGTTCGATTCCCCTCGAGGCAGGTATTGAGGTTTTTATTTATTTTGTTATTGCCTAAGGTGGAGTGATAAGGGGTAAAGGTAATTTGATAGTTGATGTATTGAATAACCTTAGGAATAAGTTTATAGTGGCTATTTGATTTGTGGAGTTAAATTTTTAATTGTGATTTTTGAAATTATTAGGAGTAATAAGGGTTATTGATAAAGTTCTTTTAGTGAAAGTTATTTTTGAGTAAGGGTTTTTCTTTAAAAAGAACTTTGGTGGATGTTAAAATAAAGTAAGAGTAATAAGGTGTTATTAGGATATTATTTTATTGTTGAGTTATTACTCAAGATCTATAACCCTTGTTGATATTAGAAAAAAGGGAAAGTTTTGAGTGTGGCAGATTTAGTGGACAACTCATAAGGCATCAAAAATGTATGAGTAACATTCTACATTGATTTTATTTGGGTGGTTGATTTCTGAAATATCATTGGAGTGAAAAGGATTGATTATTCAAGGTTTTTTGGTTTGAAATTTGTGATTAAAACCTTGTTTTATGAGCATTGTTGTTGGAGTGATTTGTTGTGCAAAGAACTTGAACTTGAGCTAAAAAGAACATGAGTATCATTGTTATGTAAGAGTTGTTGTTGAGTATTGTTCAAGACATTTTGAGTTGGTTGATTCATGCTTGGACAAGGGTTTGTGAGAAAGAGTTGTTCCTTGTGGTGATTGGTTGAGTAGAGTTGTTTGATCCTAGTCAAGATATTGTGTGAAGTGGTTGTTAAAGTTCCATAAAAAAAAATATTCTATATTCTAATTTGAATTGAGTTGAGAAAGAAATTAGATTTGAGTTTAGAACATATTGAGTCTCTAACAATTCTCTTTATGCTTCTATGAGATTGTTGAGTTGAGATTGATTTGAGTTGATATTGGAATTTGAGTATAGAACATATTGAGTCTCTAACAATTCTCTTTATGCTTTTATAATATTGTTGAGTTGAGATTGATTTGAGTTGAGATTGAGATTTGAGTATAGAATATATTGAGTCTCTAACAATTCTCTTTATGCTTCTATGAGATTGAGTTCAGATATTGTTGAGCTAATTTGAGGTAAGTCTTTGAGAAGGCTTGTGGACTGATTTTGAGTAAGCTTTTGTGAAATCTTACTTGCAGATTTGAGCAAGTCCTATAGAGGACTTATTGAGAAAATTTGGACAAGTTTTAAGTGAGCTTGTTGAGCATATTTGGACAAGTTCTGAGTGAGCTTGTTGAGCAAATTTGAGCAGGTTCTGAGTGAGCCTCTTGAGCAAATTTGAGAAGGTTTTGAGTGAGCCTATTGAGCATATTTGAAGAGGTTCTGAGTGAACCTATTGACAGAGCTTTGAAGGTGATAGATGAAGAACATGAACTTATACTAAGAGGGGGGGTGAACAGTATAAGACTTAACCATTTAATAATTTTAATTTTAGATAGCAATGGCATCAACATAATATTAAATAAGATAGAAATAATCACACATAGAAGACCCATTTTAACGTGGTTCACCCAAGGTGGGCTACTCCACGGATAAAACTTTCTTCTAAAAGTTATATCAAAGTCCTCTGGGGAATCCTTCCCAATTACAATTTTTATGAGCCTCGGCTCAAAGGAGATACCTTCCCCTAATTTTGCTTTGCTTGGTGATCCTATAGAAGACCTCTATCTCATATACCCTTAGCAAGTGGAACTCTATCCATAGAAGACACCTGTCTTCCCTGCTCTGGATGGAGAGCTCTGTCCTCAACTCTGACACCGCAAAGCTGGTCCTCGAGTATGCACTAAACACAGTCCTTCGGTCTAGCACATATGTTCTCTATATTTTCCTCTGGTCTGCACCAAACACAATCCTTCGGTCTGGTACAAGTATGTCCTCAAATTGCATCAATCTTTGTCCTCAATCTGATCCTCAAAAAATTGGTTCAAAAATGGTTCACAAAATTTCAACACAGCTTGCTTAATACTGTCCAACTGTTCTCTCTGCTTTGTCACAACTGCACTTGATCGTAAACATATTTTACATAGACTGTACAAACACAATAGCACTTGATCACAGTTCGTCCTTCACAGCTATTCATAATTTCAACAACATCTACTTCGCACACTTTGCTTTCTTTACACAGACTGCGTGAACACAGTCACAATCACAGCTGCCCTTGATAAAATTCCAACCTTTACATAGTCTTCGCAAACACTGTAGCATTTTATCACACAACAACTTATGCGCCTATGTGCAACCACAACAACACCCTCTTCACATAGTCTACTTCTCCTCGATCGAACTTCTTCCCACACTCTGCTTCTGCAAAAGTCGCACTTCAAACGCACACTTCGATCGATTCGATACGTCTGCTCTTTGCGCATAGCAGACTTCACTTGCACAAACTCAACACACACATTCGATACTTGAAACTCGAAAACAATCCTCCTTTTATAGCAATAATTCATGATTAAATTCTTGATCTTAGTCGACTGTATATCCTTAAAACAATCGTCGGCTGCACAACCTTACACTTCATCGGCAAAGGTTAACTTTGTCGGCTTCAACTGCCTCTGCTATTCTATATCTTTTCTAGCGCAAAACTCAAACATGTTGCGATATCGCTATGCCTTTTTCTACCATACACCTTGTATTGCTTACTGTCACGAAATCATTACACTACTGCCTGTTGTGCGCCTTCTTTGGCCTGTTGTCGTGAAATCGCGACACTACCTGACTTTGTTGACGTCATCATGTCTTCTGTCATGAAATCATGACACTGTAGTCTTCATGACCTTCCTCTCCGCTTTTGTCATGAAAACATGACACTCCTTCCTTTTGCTGATGTCATCATTATTCTTGTCGTGAAATTACGACGCTTTAGTCTGCAAGGCCTTCTTCTCTAATCTTGTCACAAAATCATGACACATCTGCTTTTGCTGACGTCATCAGCAACTCTATCATGAAATTGTGACACCATCTCCAACTGCAAGCTGCTATCTCAACCTGTCACGAAATCATGATGCTTCTGGTTATGAAATATTTCTTCTGCACCATGTCGCAAAATCGTGACATTTTTCTGTCCGTACAGTCTCCTTTGCAGAATGTCACGAAATCGTGACACTTTTCTTTCTCTACCTTCCTGCACCGTTCGAGTCATGAAAATGTGACATGTTGCAAAATCGTTACAGTTTTTCCTGCTTTGCCTCTGCCTTCCAGCATGTCACGAAATCATGAGAAATTTGCCCAAACTTTCTCTCTCCTAAAACATGTTGCAAAATCATGACAGTTTTGCCGGCTTTGCCTCTGCCTTCCAGCGTGTCATGAAATCGTGACAGTTTTTCCAGTGCTTTCTCTTTCCTGAAACATGTCACGAAATCACGACAGTTTTGCCAGCCGCCTGCAAAATTTTTCTAACTTGTCTTTTTCTTGATCTTTTTGCAACTAGGCTACATAGAAACTTACTGATCATACTGAAACCTTCATCAAAACACATACTTGGACAACAAATAAAATTGCTTCAAGAACTCCTTGACATCAAAGACAACAACTACCAAGAGCTCCTTTGAAATCAATGACAACAAGTATACTTGAGCAAAAGCAATGTACTCAAGGTACCCAAAATTGCCAACAATCTCCCCCTTTGTCATTGATGGCAAACCTTAACTTAAAACATATCTCAAGAGCCAAAACTGAACCAACTGATCCATCAACTGAGAATTCTGCAATTGAAGTTTTTGCTCCCCCTGACTTGAAGCTCTTCTCTTCACTTGAAGCACTCCCCCTTACTCATATCTCTCCCCCTTTGTCATCAATGGCAAAGGGTCACCTTTGGGGTTCGGGACTAAGAAAGAGCCTCTTGAATTGGTCCCTCCCCCACCTCCTGATGAGGTGATTAATCTTGAGGTGAGAGTACAACTCCCAATTTCTCCCTTAGATACTCAAACGTATCTCTTGGAAGAGGTTTGGTGAAGATATCTGCAATATTCTCTTTAGTGGGTACATACTCTAGCTTGACCTGCTTCTCTTGCACTTTCTCCATTAGAAAATGATATTTGATAGAAATGTGCTTCGTCCTTGAGTGCATTACCAGATTTTTAGAAATACTTATGGCACTTGAATTATCACAAAGAATAGGGATAGGTTGTTCATGCTTGAATTTGAAATCCTCCAAGGTTGTTTTCATCCATAAAACCTGAGTGCACCCAGCCACTGCTGCTATGTATTCAGCTTCTGCTGTAGATAAGGAAACTGAAGGTTGTTTCTTACTCAGCCAAGAAACCAGACTCTTTCCCGGAAAGAATGCTCCACCACTAGTGCTTTTTCTATCATCAATACTGCCTGCACAATCTACATCTGTATAGGCTGTGAGGGTGAAATCATCACCTTTGGGATACCAAAGCCCAAAATCCACAGTGCCCTTCAAATATCTAAATATCCTCTTGACTGCTATAACATGAGATTCTTTTAGAGCTACCTAAAATCTTGCTACTAATCCAACGACCTACATGATATCCGATCTGGTAGCTGTACTATATAGTAAACTGCCAATCATCGATCTATAAAATTTTTGATCTGTTGCTGGAGATTCATCATCCTTACTCAGATTGCACCCTGTGATCATTGGAGTACATACGGGTTTGCTGTCCATCATCCCAAAATTTTTTAACATCTCTTTGATATACTTTTCCTAAGAGAGAAATATACCATATTTTGATTGCGCAATCTGCAGTCCTAAAAAGAATGACAGCTCTCCAATCATAGACATCTCGAATTCCTTTTGCATGGTGTTAGAAAAAACTTTGCACATCTGAGTATTATTTCCCCAAAAAATAATGTCATCGACATAGACAACTATGATAATCATATCATCACCTTTATTCTTAATGTACAAGTTGCTATCTGCCATGCCTTTCCTGAATCCTTGTTCATAAAGATACCCGTCAAGTCTTGAGTACCAAGCCTTGGGTGCTTGCTTTAACCCGTACAGTGCCTTTTTCAGTTTACACACATAGTCTGGCTGTTTTGAGAGAGACACACCTTCTGGCTGTTCTATGTAGACTTCTTCATCCAACACCCCATTTAGAAAAGCAGACTTTACATCCATTTGAAATACTTTGAAAGATTTGAAACTAGACAGGGCCAAAAACATTTTGATCGCTTCAAGACGAGCAACAGGCGTAAACGTCTCTTCGAAATCAACACCTTCGACTTGAGCATACCCTTTACAAACTAACCTGGCTTTGTTCCTGACAATATTTCCATCCTCATTAAGTTTATTTTTGAATACCCATTTTGTGCCAATGACATTCTTTTTCTTAGGTCTTGGAACCAAATCCTAGGTTTCACTTTTCTCTATTTGATTCAGCTCTTCATCCATTGCTTTTACCCAAAAATCATCTGTACATGCTTCACTAAAATTTTTTGGCTCAATATGAGATAACAATGAAACATTCGTAGATTCATGTGAAGGAATGACTCTTCTTCTTGTTTGCTTGCTATTTGGATCACCAATGATCAAGTCTTTGGGATGATGTTTCTGAACATACCGTGAAGGAGTTTTGGGAAGTAGTTGTTGTCTTTCCTCTTCTTCATCTGACACTTCTCTGAATTCTTCTTGACAGATTCCATCACTGAGTTCCTTGACTGGTTCTCTTATCCCTGTATTTTCATCTACTGTTACATTTATGCTCTCTACAACTGTATGAGTTCTTTTGTTGAAGCATCTATAGGCCTTACTTTTGCTGGAATATCCAAGAAAAATTCCCTCATCACACCTAGGATCAAACTTACCTAGATTTTGATCTTCCCTTTTGATGAAGCACTTACTCCCAAACACTTTGAAGTGTTTAACTGTAGCTAGTCTTCCTTTCCATAGCTCATAGGGAGTTTTATGATGATTGAATCTGAGTTGAGCCCTGGTAATGATGTGGACTACTGTATTTACTACTTCTCTCCAAAAACCATCTAAAAGTTTTGACTCATCTAACATTGCTCTAGCCATATTTTCAACAGTTTTGTTTTTTCTTTCAACTACTCCATTTTGTTGAGTATTTCTTGCTACTGAATATGCTCTTTTGATTCCGTGTTGTTCACAGTATTCCACAAATTCATTTGAAGTAAACTCTCCTCCTATATCTGATCTTAAGCATTTGATTCTCTTGTTAGTCTCATTTTCAATCATTTCTTTAAAAACTTTAAATTTTTCAAAAGCTTCAGATTTTTCTTTGAGAAAAGTAACCCAAGTCATTCTTGAGTAATCATCTATAAACAACATGAAATAGCTATCTCCCTGAATGCTCTGAGTTCTGGTGGGGCCACACAAATCAGTATGAATAAGATACAAGGGATTGGAAGATGTATACCCTTTCGATTTGAAACTGGTTATGGTCTGTTTACCATGTTGACAAGGACCGCAAATGATGTTTTGGGGCCTTTTTATTTTGGGCAAGTCTCTAACTACGTCCTTGTTACTAATACTGACCAGATTATCAAAACTCAAATGTCCCAATATTTTATGCCACAACCAACTCTCATCTTCTTGAGTTAGAAAGCATTTTTCTCTTTTTATCTCACTCAAGCATGTAAAGATTGTTTGGAGTCCTTGTAGCCCTAGCAATAAGTTTTCCATTTAATTCTTTACTTATCTCACATCTATCTGAAAAGAAAGATACTATGTGCCCTTGATCACAAAGTTGACTCACACTAAGCAGATTATGTCTTAGCCCTTCTACATAAAGCACGTTTTCTGTTTTGGATTTCCCATCCAAACTAAGAGTCCCTTTACCACAGATCTTTGCGGACCTATTATCTCCAAAACTGACTGTTCCTCTGTTTGTTTCTTTTAAAGACAAAATTTTTTATTTTTCACCAGTCATATGTTTTGAACAGCCACTATCAAGATATCATTTTTCTACTTTGTCTTGAGCATGAAAAGTAGTTTGAACTATCATTGATTTAGACTTTATCTCATTCCTCATTTTTGAGAACTCAAGACTAAATTTATTCAAACTGCACATTCTTGCTATATGCCCAAAATTCTTGCTCTTGTAACACATGATATTTTTATTCATAAGAGGTGCAAATGAGTTAACATTTTCCTTACTATGACTCTTCAGAGATTTATTGCAATGCATAGCTATGTGACAAAATTTTTTACAGGAAACATAATATCCATGGAAGGTATTATGTAACTTGTTTTGATGCCTTGAAAGATTGTTCTTCTTGCAAACAACTGGAATCCATTGCTCTTCAGAGTGAAGATTATTCTTGCTTGAAGACCCTATTTCATGAATGGTGATGCCATCCTTCTTTTCACATGGAATATTTTGTCTGAGAGTTGACTATTCTAAATTCACTCTAAGAGACATAATCTCTTCTTCTAGTTTCTCACAATCAGCTACCTTTCCTTTTAGAACCTCTGTTAGAACTTGTTCAATCTTCTTCCTTTCTTCAGCTAGAACTTTGAAATCTATAACACTTTGAGACAATTCTGATCTTGCTATCTATTTTTCTTGGCAATGCTGCTTGAGGACAGAATTCTCTTCCCTAAGTTTCTCAAGCTTTCTCAAGGCCAAGAAGAATTCACTCTTGAGATCGAATTCAACCTTTTCTAAATTTATATGTTCCTCTGTTAGATCCTTCTCCAAGCTGTTAAGCTTTTTCTAGAGAGACCTGCTCTGATACCAATTGAAGAACATGAACTTATACTGAGAGGGGGGGTGAACAGTATAATACTTAACCATTTAATAATTTTAATTTTAGATAGCAGTGGCATCAACATAATATTAAACAAGACAGAAAACATCACACATAGAAGACCCATTTTAACATGGTTCACCCAAGGTGGGCTACTCCATGGATAAAACTTTCCTCTAAAAGTTATATCATAGTCCTCTGGGGAATCCTTCTCGATTATAATGTTTATGAGCCTCGGCTCAAAGGAGATACCTTCTCCTAATTCTGCTTTGCTTGGTGATCCTCTAGAAGACCTCTATCTCATCTACCCTTAGCAAGTGGAACTCTATCCATAGAAGACACCTGTCTTCCCTGCTCTGGCTGGAGATCTCTGACATCGCAAAGCTGGTCCTCGAGTATGCACTAAACACAGTCCTTCGGTCTAGCACATATGTCCTCTATATTTTCCTCTGGTATGCACCAAACACAGTCCTTCGGTTTGGTACAAGTCTGTCCTCAAATTGCATCAATCTCTGTCCTCAATCTGATCCTCAAAAAACTAGTTCAAAAATGGTTCACAAACTTTCAACATAGCTTGCTTAATACTGTCCAACTGTTCTCTCTGCTTTGTCACAACTGCACTTGATCGTAAACGTCTTTTGCATAGACTATACAAACACAGCAGCACTTGATCACAGTTTGTCCTTCACAACTATTAGCAATTTTAGCAGCATCTACTTCGTGCACTTTGCTTTCTTTGCACAGACTACGTGAACACAGTCGCAATCACAGCTGCCCTTGATCAAATTCCAACATTTACATAGTCTTTGCAAACACTATAGCATTCGATCACACAACAACTTATGTGCCTATGTGCAACCACAACAGCACCCTCTTCGCACAGTCTGCTTCTCCTCGATCGAACTTCTTCCCACACTTTGCTTCTGTGAAAGTCGCACTTCGAACGCACACTTCGTTCGATTCGATACGACTGCTCTTTGCGCATAGCAGACTTCACTTGTGCAAACTCAAAACACACATTCGATACTTGAAACTCGAAAATAGTCCTCCTTTTATAGCAATAATTCATGATTAAATTCTTGATCTTAGTCGGCTGTATATCCTTAAAACAATCATTGGCTGCACAACCTTACACTTCGTTGGCAAAGGTTAACTCTATCAGCTTCAACCACCTCTGCTATTCTATAGCTTTTCTAGCGTGAAACTCAAACATGTTGTGATATCGCTACGCCTTTGTCTGTCGTACACCTTGTATTGCTTGTTGTCATGAAATCACGACAGTAATGCCTGTTGTGCGCCTTCTTTGGCCTGTTGTCACAAAATCGTGACACTACCTGACTTTGTTGATGTCATCATGTCTTCTATCGTGAAATCATGACACTGTAGTCTTCATGACCTTCCTCTCCACTTTTGTCATGAAAACGTGACACTCCTTTTTTCTGATGTCATCATTATTCTTGTCATGAAATCGTGACACTTTAGTCTGTAAGGCCTTCTTCTCTGCTCTTGTCGTGAAATCGTGACACATCTGCTTTTGTTGATGTCATCAACAACTATGTCATGAAATCATGACACCATCTCCAACTACAAGATTTTATCTCAACCTGTCACGAAATTGTGATACCATCTCCAACTGCAAGCTGCTATCTGAACTTGTCACGAAATCACTACCCTTTTGGCTGTGGACTCTTTCTTCTGCACCATGTCATGAAATCATGACATTTTTTTTTCCGTATAGTCTCCTTTGCAGAATGTCACGAAATCATGACACTTTTCTTTCTCTGCCTTCATGCATCGTCTGAGTCACAAAAATGTGACATGTCGTGAAATCGTGACAGTTTTGCCTGCTTTGCCTCTGCCTTCTAGCATGTCATGAAATCATGACAGATTTGCCCAAACTTCCTCTCTCCTAAAACATGTCACGAAATCATGACATTTTTGCTAGCTTTGCCTCTGCCTTCCAGCATGTCACGAAATCATGATAGTTTTGCCAGCACTTTCTCTCTCTTAAAACATGTCACAAAATCATGACAGTTTTGTCAGCCGCCTGCAAACTTTTTCTAACTTGTCTTTTTCTTGATATTTTTGCAACTGGGCTACATAGAAACATACTGATCATACTGAAACCTTCATCAAAACACATGCTTGGACAACAAATAAAATTTCTTCAAGAACTCCTTGACATCAAAGACAACAACTACCAAAAGCTCCTTTGACATCAATGACAACAACTATACTTGAGCAAAAGCAATGTACTCAAGGTACCCAAAATTGCCAACAATAGAGTATAGAGGAAAAATTCTCAGAGGATAGATATATAGCAACTAGGACAATTGAAGATAAATTTGAGTGAGGAGTCTTCAAGTGGAGAGAGATCCACAAGTCAGTGTAGTAGAGAGACAAAGTCTTCTAGAATATCACTAGCTAGATTAGAAGGGAAAGAGTTCTCTTGTGAAAGATATCCATGAACTTGAGATTTAGGGGATCAGCAAATCCTTTGGATAGAGGTCCATAAACATTATAATTGGTAAGGATTCCCAAGATATTGATTGAGAAATTTTTAGCAAAATATTTTCTCCGTGGAGTAGCTTGCATTGGGTGAACCACGTAAATTTTTGTGTCACTTTTGTGGATGGTGTTTTGTGCATTGATTTTATTATTGATATTGATACTGCTATCTATACACTACATAATATTGAATTGAAAATAAAAGTAAAAAGTGGTCTTATACTTTTTATCCCCCATATCAGTATAAGCTTGTGTTCTTCAATTGGTATCAAAATGGGTTCCTTTAAAAATTTTTGATAGATTGAAGGAAAAGCAGTCTAAGAACACAATGGATCATAAGGATCAAAAGGATGGATCATTCAATAATGTAGTACCAATATTTGATGGAAGTGACTTCTTGTATTGGTGTATGCTGATGAGATTTCACCTGATGGCACTTGGAAATGAAGTTTGGGATGCAGTGGAACTTGGATATGATTCTACAGTCAATCCTCCTACAGATAAGGAAGGTAAGCTTCTAATGCATGCAAATTCAAGAGCTATGAATACAATTATAAAAGGATTGGGTAGATCAAAATCTATGAAGGTTATGGATTGTAAAATAGAAAAATATATGTGGGATATACTACATGACATATATGAGGGTGATAAAGGTGTCAGGAAAGCTAACTCAAGAATGAGAGATGATGAAAATATTTGTGACTATCTCAGCAAGGTTGATGAACTTGTACATTAGATGAAAGGTCTTGGAATGAAGGTTTATGAATCTGATGTTTGTGACAAGATCTTGAGGACTCTTCCAAAAAGGTATAGTGAAAAGGTTTCTGCTATGGAAACATCAATTGATAGTGATTATTTGACAAGGAATTCTTTATTTGGCATGCTTACTACTTTTGAGATAAGAACAAAAGATCATATTCCTCTATAAGAAGCTACTTTTAAAGTAGAAAAAAATAAAAATGGAAAGAATATAGAATCAAGTAGTGAGTCATCCAGTGATGAAGAAGTAAATTATGGTAGAAGAGATAGAGGTTCCATAAGATCCATAGACCTAAGATCTATCAAGTGCTTCAATTGTGGAAAGTATGGACATTATGCAACAGAGTACAAAGAGCCAAAGTGTAACATTGATGAAGAAAAACAAGATCAAAGGTACAGGAAATCAGAAAGACACAAGTACCAGAAGAAATGCAAGGATGGACAAAATAGACAAGGAAAGAAATTCTTCTAAAGGCAAAATAAAAGCTACTATGCAGATAATGCAAGTAAGTACTCAATTGATATTGATGCTAGTTTTTCAAACAATGATAGAGATGAAGTCCTATTTATGGTTAGAGAGAAAAAGACACCAGTTATTCTCAAATGTTTTAGATGTGGTAAATTTGGACATCTTGAAGATGATTGCACTAGGGATGGCTATAGTTTCAGTGATGATGATTTTGAATATGCGCTTGAAAGACCAGATGAGAATATTCTAATGAATTTGGAAGATAAAGAAGATTATCCTATAGAAGAAAATCCAAAAGAAATAAATAATATGGACAAAGGTAAAAAAATAGAGGATTATTCAGTAGAGAATGGCTATGATCTCAAGGGAGAACTTATATATGCCCTTAAAATAGTAAAGAAGGTTAGAAAGCAACATTCCAAGGTTGAAAGTTAGTTTCAAGAATGTGATGAAGAAAGGTTATTGCTCATAGAGGATTTAGAGAAGTCAAAGGCTAAGGAAAGCAAGTTCAAGGATAAGTTAGAAGCAAATATTTTAGAATGTGAGAAGTTAGCACAAGAAGTGGCTACTCTAAAATAATACTTAAAGGACTCCAAGATCAAGATGAAGAGTTTCACAAATAGCTCTAATAACTTGGATAAGTTCATCTGTGAACAACATTCAAACATCATGTTCAACAGGTCTTGGCTTTGGAAAGGTTCAAAAGAAATAGGAAAAAGAATCTACTTCAAGTCTTGATGAAGAAGAAAATTCAAAATAAGATACATCAGAAAAAGATAGTTAAAGTGAAAGTGGGTATATCGCCCAAATTTTTTGCACCCTTACCTTCAAGCTAAAAGATCTATGCCCGAAATGGGGATGTGAGAAGGATGGGACAATACCTCGGACGGAGAGGCCCTTTGAAGGTTGCGCCTCTCGAGGGAGGGGTATAAGGGTGAATTTTTGATGGATGGTGGGGTTCACCAGGAAAATTTGAGTGGCAATTTTCATTCCTAGGTCGAGAATGGGTTTGATGTGTTCATTTTATGTTCAATCATTCAGATTCCTAGGTTGGCAAAAATGAATCTAAGCTATTCTATATGAAATTTCTAGTTTATATGAAGACAACAAACATAAATGAATCCTAAATATAGAAAATATCTAAAATGGAGAAGAGTGCACCTAATTTTTGATGTCTGATGAAGATTCTGAAGCTTGTAGGAGTCCAGATCATCCTGGATATGACAGGATCATCTATAATTGTATAGAATCATCCAGATCATAGGAGATCATCTGAGATCAGCCAAGGTCATCAGTGACCTGACGAATTTGTCAGAAACCTGCAATCATGAAAACAAACACCAAAAACCAAAAATACAATTGCAATAAATGATACAAAATGATAGAAATAAGAATATAAATGCCTAAATGATAAATCTAGATATCAAATCAAATGGAATGCAATGTTTTAATAATTTATTTTGAATTTTATCATGCAAATATGCTAAATGAGGTGAACTCCAAGATGCAGAATAGAAGTGAATTAATCTAATGCACAATTAAATAAGAAAAAGAGATAGAGAATGCAAACTCAAGGCTTTGATTGCCCCCAATCTGAACTGCAGTCAAAATCATCTGCAATCATACGAGATCATCGCCGATATCGACAGGATCATTCAAAATTGTGGTTGAATCGCCTGTGACGATCTGAGCTTCCTTCGACTGAAACATAGTGAGATCCTGCAATAAAATTTGAAAACACAAGTACAAATGATGGGGGATAGGATGTTTTAACACAACAAAAACTAAAGTTGCAGGGAAATTATTAGCTAGGGGGATAAACTGAGAAAATCCCAAGTTTATATAGGATTAGGGGGAGTTAGGACGTTGGGGATCATCCCAATCTAGGAGATCTCCAACATAGGAATCTCCAACTTCACAAACACGCTTCTATCCAAGTTGGAGAGGTCGTTGAAACAGAATCTAAATTATAAAAATTTAGTTTTGGTATGAAATCGTCTAGACGTTCTGTTCCAGACGATTTCATCCAATTTGGGATGATATCATCATATCGGCGGTGATATCATCCAACGATCAAAACAACATCTAAAAATGGCCCAAAAAACAAGGTGAGCGGTTAACAGGCGATTTCGGGGTTAAAATTCAAATTTTTACTTTTTACTGAGGGTTTAACTGTGTCAATTTTAGGGTGCTACATTTTGCCCCCTCTTTAGCGTATTTTTTGAAGAAAATGTGTTAAATATGAGTTCTTCACACTTTACGAGAAAGCAAAAATTTATTCCATTTTTTAGACGACAATTCTAGGTCGAATTGTACAACTATTTTCTATGGTGCCCCCTCAGATTTTTTACCCAAATCGAACATTTGAGGTAAAAGCATGAAAAAGCAAAAATTAAAAAATTTTGTTTTTAAATAAAAATAAGAAAAATAGGGTAAGACCCTAATTCATTTTTACTATTCACTTTCGTTGTTTTAGAGCTTTGCAAGAGAAATGGTGGAAACGACACACAGATCGACAAAGGTCCGACGCGGGTTGTGGGTAAGGATCTAAACCTAGTGTACTATGTTTTTAGCTTGATTTGTTTAATTTTTTACTTGAATTTTAATTGTTTTTGGGCATCACGGCCATTTTTAGGCCGTCGACGACGTCGAGACGAATTGTCCCAATTTCACGTCTAAGGACAAAATTGGAGAAATAGGGGTGATCCCATCCAATAAGGGGTGATCCCCAAATTGAAGAATCGGAGAGGATTTCATCCTATTAAGGACGATTTTGCTAAATTTGGTACAATATCATCCAATAATGGGCAATATCATTTTTTTATGAGATGAAATTGAGTTTAATTGATTTTAATGATTATGTATTAATGATTTTTGTTGTTTTATTATTTATTTTGTAGAGGGGATTGCTAAAGAGTCGAGAGTAGAAATACGGGGGTCTCAGGGATGACTTAGCCACGCTCGATCAGGTCAAGCGAGACAGACTAGCAGAGGTCGGACTATAGCATGTGGTAAAGATGCCACAAATTCCTACAAACATGGGGCTACTGACAGCTCTAGCAGAGAGATGGTATCGGAGTCATCCTACTTATGGCTACCGACAAGGGAGATGACTCCCACTCTAGAGGATGTATGGAGGATCTTGAGGATCCCCATACATGGGCGATTCATGACTCCTTCGACCAATCAGGGCCATGCCATGATGAGATTGTGTAGTGACTCAAGCTTCATCCTAGAGAAGGGCGAAGTGAACATCGAGGCTTTGAGGCAGATTCCTAGGGTGTCTCGATTAACCCAAGTTTTGGAAGGGTTTGTGGGTGGCCTTCTTCTATGCCACCAGAGTGGATGCAGGTTATTGTGGCTCCTCTCAGATGTGGTTTGTGACATGAGAGACCATGAATATAGGTTTTCTTAGGGTAGATTTGTATTATGTCGCTTGTATAGGATCCTTTACGGGGTCGTATACAAGGGAGGTCAATGTCTGGTGCTAACATTGCTGCTACAAGTTTGGTGCTGGGAGCACATTATGGTGTGGAGGCTGGTAGGGCTTCCACTGATAGGAGTTGACCAATAAATACCCCAGGTTTTCTATTGGTGGCTCTAGAGAGGGTCACAATAGCGAATAGATCTGTCGATGTCCCAGAGGTTACTATATGACCTCATCCTAGATCAGATCACCTAGAGACCATGAAGAGAGCATCTAGGGTGGGTAGAGGATAGATAGGAGTTGGATCGCATCAGGCGAGTCATCTGGTTGAGGACAGAGTGGGGAGAGGTAGAGCACCATTGCTATGACTAAGTTTTGAGGTAGTTCGGTCTATAGCCGGGGATCCCTTCTCTTAGGGATTATGAGTACTCCCAAACTATGTGGGATAATACCACATTGAGTGGGGCTCCAGACATGTAGCGGTTTTAGAGTCAGTACGCTGATGATGCCCCCATTCAGGTAGTGGATGGAGATGATGTAGGGGTAGTATATGGGTATGATGCCTGGTATGCATGAATATGCCCTCCTCGAATGACAAGGGCATAGGGTCTGATGCATGATGTAGTGCAACAGATGGAGAGGTGGCACCAGGATACCATCGATGTAGTGAGGGGTCGTGAAGGGAGGGATCAGTGATGACCTCCTTAGGAGAGATGCTAGAGAGTACCATAGGCTCTAGAGAGACAGTAGTAGCCAGAGAGGAGGGAGAGACTCCCTTATCTGTAGATGGATAGGCCAACATCACTCGATAAGGGCAAGGGTGTTGAGGTGTTGGAGAGCAGCAAGATGGTGGCTCTCTGGGCGAAGAATACCTACCTACGAGCTCTATTTTAGACTCTTTAGGATGAGGCTACACGGCTCAGGGCTCATAGTGGAGGGGTGAGCATTCTAAAGCTGGCACGAGCTATTTCATAGATCGTGTTCTACCAGGGGTTGTAATATCATGTGGTTCTAGAGGAGCAGAGGATACCGCTACCAGCTAGCATTGCAGAGCCGATCAGTATGGGGTAGTTGAGGACATCATCACGATCGACATCGAGGACTCACGATATAGCACGAACCTCGATGGGACCACCTCCTCCACCTTAGGGCAGGAGAGTAGATGAGGCTAAGAGCTCAAGGGCTTCTCAAGACTAGTTGCTCATTGGTAAAGATGCCACAAATTCCTACAAACATGGGGCTACTGACAGCTCTAGCAGAGAGATGGTATCGGAGTCATCCTACTTATGGCTACCGACAAGGGAGATGACTCCCACTCTAGAGGATGTATGGAGGATCTTGAGGATCCCCATACATGGGCGATTCATGACTCCTTCGACCAATCAGGGCCATGCCATGATGAGATTGTGTAGTGACTCAAGCTTCATCCTAGAGAAGGGCGAAGTGAACATCGAGGCTTTGAGGCAGATTCCTAGGGTGTCTCGATTAACCCAAGTTTTGGAAGGGTTTGTGGGTGGCCTTCTTCTATGCCACCAGAGTGGATGCAGGTTATTGTGGCTCCTCTCAGATGTGGTTTGTGACATGAGAGACCATGAATATAGGTTTTCTTAGGGTAGATTTGTATTATGTCGCTTGTATAGGATCCTTTACGGGGTCGTATACAAGGGAGGTCAATGTCTGGTGCTAACATTGCTGCTACAAGTTTGGTGCTAGGAGCACATTATGGTGTGGAGGCTGGTAGGGCTTCCACTGATAGGAGTTGACCAATAAATACCCCAGGTTTTCTATTGGTGGCTCTAGAGAGGGTCACAATAGCGAATAGATCTGTCGATGTCCCAGAGGTTACTATATGACCTCATCCTAGATCAGATCACCTAGAGACCATGAAGAGAGCATCTAGGGTGGGTAGAGGATAGATAGGAGTTGGATCGCATCAGGCGAGTCATCTGGTTGAGGACAGAGTGGGGAGAGGTAGAGCTCCATTGCTATGACTAAGTTTTGAGGTAGTTCGGTCTATAGCAGGGGATCCCTTCTCTTAGGGATTATGAGTACTCCCAAACTATGTGGGATAATACCACATTGAGTGGGGCTCCAGACATGTAGCGGTTTTAGAGTCAGTACGCTGATGATGCCCCCATTCAGGTAGTGGATGGAGATGATGTAGGGGTAGTATATGGGTATGATGCCTGGTATGCATGAATATGCCCTCCTCGAATGACAAGGGCATAGGGTCTGATGCATGATGTAGTGCAACAGATGGAGAGGTGGCACCAGGATACCATCGATGTAGTGAGGGGTCGTGAAGGGAGGGATCAGTGATGACCTCCTTAGGAGAGATGCTAGAGAGTACCATAGGCTCTAGAGAGACAGTAGTAGCCAGAGAGGAGGGAGAGACTCCCTTATCTGTAGATGGATAGGCCAACATCACTCGATAAGGGCAAGGGTGTTGAGGTGTTGGAGAGCAGCAAGATGGTGGCTCTCTGGGCGAAGAATACCTACCTACGAGCTCTATTTTAGACTCTTCAGGATGAGGCTACACGGCTCAGGGCTCATAGTGGAGGGGTGAGCATTCTAAAGCTGGCACGAGCTATTTCATAGATCGTGTTCTACCAGGGGTTGTAATATCATGTGGTTCTAGAGGAGCAGAGGATACCGCTACCAGCTAGCATTGCAGAGCCGATCAGTATGGGGTAGTTGAGGACATCATCACGATCGACATCGAGGACCCACGATATAGCACGAACCTCGATGGGACCACCTCCTCCACCTTAGGGTAGGAGAGGAGATGAGGCTAAGAGCTCAAGGGCTTCTCAAGACTAGTTGCTCATTGTACATAGACCATATATTTTTGAGAGGATTGAGTATGCCAGGGTATAGATTATGGCATACCAATCCATTTTGATATGATGTATAGACTTCTTGATCTATATATATATATATATATATATATATATATATATATATATATATATATATATATATATATATATATATATATATATATATATATGTTCTTTTTGTGATATGACTTGTGCATATGTTTTATGATGCTTTAATATTTGTTGTTTGACTATTCATGTAATTATGTCATTGAAAATATTATAATTTTATGTCATGCTATAAAATTAAATGAAATAATCTGATGTAAACAAATTGGTTGTTGTGGTATGATTTGATGAAAAATAAAGTGACTTCTAACAATAATTTCAAAGGACATTGTTGTTGTTACATGACCATTTCATGGAGTCGTCGCTCGCTAGGTCATCAAGCTAATCCCGGTATGAGAGAAATATTGCTAAAAGTAAAAGGGTGCTTAAGAGACTTTCTTAAGACTTTGTGTTGTGATGATGAAAAATGATGATGGTGATGATTTTTTTTCAGATTTCCATGAAAATATTATGCATGAAATATTAAAAATATGATTTTTTCTAGGCATAAAATTCCTAAGTGTGATATAAAATTGAACAATTGCCTAGGAATTATACCATCATCGCAAAACTGAATGTCGACATAATGAAATGAAATAGAAAATTTTTCATTCTTTTTAAAGCACAATTGTGTAATCGTTGGCATTTTTGCCACATTTATTGTTATTATTAATTATTAATGCTTAAATTGTTGGCCCAAAGCAGTTTTGTCGAGGAGGTTTTTCCGATTTTCGAAGATTAAATGCTGCCCCGAATTAAATGCTTTGTGGATTTCCGATGCGGTTAAGGTCGAAGAGTGCCCAGGCCACCAAAATTAAAGGGTTTATTGGTTCGAAGTTGCTGTTCATGGATTGATTTAACAATTGCATGCACATGTTTGAAAAATGAATTTAATGAATGTGACCGCGATTGTCTCATTGTATTTAATTTTTTGCTTCCATAACACTGCAATTAAGGGGATCATGTGCTTATTTTTGGTGGCATAATTGTAGATCTCAAGAAGTTCAGTTACAAAGATTAAATGTTGCAAAGAGGACGGCCCTCTATAAAAACCAATGTAAACTTCATTGCAAGGGGTTGGAAAAATTCTCTGCTAGAGACTGGAAGTGCATTTGCAGGAATAACTGTTACATTCAAATTCTGCATTCTGAATTTAAATACTGCTGTAAGAATATAATCTCTGGAGTGTAGTCCTGGAGGGTTTTTTGCATACGTTGTGTGAGAATCGAGTTGATAATTTCTATTGCTTGTTGTTGCTGCACTTGAAGTTTCTTGCTGCTATTTTCTGATCCCATAACTTCGGCCTGTGGCCATATTTCCCATTTCTTTCTGTAACCTTTTCAATTTCTTTCTAGTAACCCTTATCTTACACCAAGTTTAGAATAGTGAAGGGAACCAGCCCACTCTGGAGATTGGTCTGGGAGCCATTTCTTGCTTCCAGCCTTTCAATGTTGGTCGGGTCTAGGGCGCACTTGTAAAATCCTTTCCTATGGCAGATTTTGGACCAACAGTTTTTGGCACGCCCAGTGGGACTGACTGTTTCTGTCTCCAAGAATTCATACAGTTTTTGGCACGCTCGGTGGGACAAACTTCTTCTGTCTCAAAAGATCCACATTTTTTTTTTTAACACCCGGAGGTCTCAAGATTTTTGATGAGCTGTCTTGGCCTCATAGCGGAGATTTGTAAGTTCATATGGCGACTTTGCTGAGTTGAAGATCTGAATTTCTTGATCGTGGATGCCTATTTTTTTTAAAGTTAAAAGAATGTTCATTTGGAGACTCTGACTTAATGGTGATAGCCGTGATCCCGCAGACCACTACCACAAAGGCGAGGGTTTTTCCTAGATGGGATGATCCTGGCCCTCTGAATCTCCAAATTCGACATGAAATTCCCAAAGGTGCCCTGAAGGCCCTAGCAAAATATGATGGTACCAAAGGCATGGCTCTGGCGCATGTTGAAGATATTGCTACTTTGTCAATGATCCATGTCATAAATCATGAGGATATCATGATCAGACTTCTAGTTCAGTCTTTGGAAGGAAGGGCATTACAGTGGTACAGATCGCTCAAGCGTCAAAGCATCGACTCATGGGATGATCTAGCGGGAGCACTAATCGGAAGATTTGACGAAGATCCCTTTTACGCTTCTTTGGATCTCTATCAGTTTTTAATGTAAATCAAGAGAGCACCTCAAGAGAGCATCATGGACTTCAATGTCCGATTCTTAAGAAGCTGGAAGAGAATTCCAGAAAAGATCCGACCATCACCCACCCAGGCCCACCTCTTCTATGTTCGAGCTTTCCATTCTGACATAGGCCTCCTCTTGCTGCAATCAGGTGAACAAAGGTTCTCGCAAATATTTGAGGAAGCAGTGCAAGCGGAACAACTTTTGCTCTTATCAAGAAAATTACCGTGGGAAGAAACTCCATTACTTTCTCCGGTAGTTGCTGCTCCTATCTATCCCGCGCAGTCTTTTTCATGCCAGATCCCTTATACTAAGAAGAAACCTGAGATGCAGTTGTGTGGAGTTCAAGGGACAGATCTCATGGATCCGAAGGATATAAGCGAAGAGGAAGAAGAGATTCAAGTGGCAGACCCTGAACACCAAGAAGGCATAGCTGTGCAAGACACGCAAGCGTGTAGTCAGAACCTGTTGAATATGTCAGATCAACAGGTAGAGTCTACAGAGATCTTGAAGAAAGGACTGTTGCTGGACAATTTTTGTGATCAGATCCAAGAGTTGGAGTAACCTGTTCTCAGTCCACACTCAAAGAACTCTTCAATATGGTGGGGTTTCTTTTCTGCATTATTTGTAAATTGTGTCGATCTTGGTATACAACATGATAACTTGCCGATGTCTCGAAACATGGAGAACTTCGGGAAGAAGCCAGCCCAATTTCAAGGACCGACTTAAGTATGATCAGATCTGGTCGGGACATTGCAGATTTACTGGATAACCCTCTGAGACTAGGTGTCTGGTGGCGACATGCCAATCATGTCGTGAACTATTGTATATAATATTTAAAAAAAAAAGAAAAAAAAAAGAAAAAAAAAAAAAAAGAGGTATTGTTTTTATTTGTTCATCTCGGCTCTTTTTGCATGCGAGCCGTAGGTGCCCTTTTTTGTTTTTTTTTTTTCTCCTCCCAGCAGTTGGTGGCTTTCTAGAAAATTCTTCCTTTCCCTTCCCTTTTTCTTTTCTTCCTTTCTTCATCTTCCTCCTTCTTCTTTTTCTTCTGCATAAAAAAAAAAAACAAAGCCACGGCTGTTGTTTCTTTTCCCCATTCCTATTATTCTCGTTCCTTCTTATCCCTTTCTTCTAAGTTCTATCATTTTACGCATATTTTTATAGTTTAGTTCAATATCATTCCACAACCTTCATATTTCCATTTCCATTCCATTAGTTCATTTACTTTCATTCCATATCCATTGCAGCCGGTAGTACAGCAGCATTCTGTTACTGACTACCGCATTATTTTTCTTCATTTCATCCATTTCATCATATTACCATTCCATTTGCATTTCACCGCCTGCGCATTCATGGGATCTCATTCCATTCATTTCCATTCCATGTTCAGTTCAGCCAAATGCAAATTTTTTTAACTTTCAATCATTCAGCAAAAGTTTCTATTACAGCAGTTCACTGAGATGTACCACAGCAGCTGACTTTAAGTTTTCTTGACTCTATGCCCAATGGATTCAGGCCTGGATTCTTGCATACAGCGAGCTGTATACCCTGCGATCTGCCAAGAATGTTGGCATTTTTTCCACATTTATTGTTATTATTAATTATTAATGCTTAAATTGTTGGCCCAAAGCAGTTTTGTGAGTTTCGAGGAGGTTTTTTTGATTTTCGAAGATTAAATGCTGCCCCGAATTAAATGCTTTGTGGATTTTCGATGCGGTTAAGGTCGAAGAGTGCCCAGGCCACCAAAATTAAAGGGTTTATTGGTTCGAAGTTGCTGTTCGTGGATTGATTTAACAATTGCATGCACATGTTTGAAAAACAAATTTAATGAATGTGACCGCGATTGTCTCATTGTATTTAATTTTTTGCTTCCATAAGCTGCAATTAAGGGGATCATGTGCTTATTTTCGGTGGCATAATTATAGATCTCAAGAAGGTCAGTTACAAAGATTAAATGTTGCAAATAGGATGGCCCTCTATAAAAACCAATGTAAACTTCATTGCAAGGGGTTGGAAAAATTCTCTGCTAGAGACTGGAAGTGCATTTGCAGGAATAAAAGACTTGACTTCTGATTTTTCAAGCAACGCTTTGGGTGATTTCCTTTCTGTCTTTGTTGCATTTCTAATCACATTATTATTCTTTAACGGCTGTTGCGTTTAAATTCTACATTCTAAATTTAAATACTGCTGTAAGAATATAATCTCTGGAGTGTAGTCCTGGAGGGTTTTTTGCATACGTTGTGTGAGAATCGAGTTGATAATTTCTATTGCTTGCTGTTGCTGCACTTGAAGTTTCCTGCTGCTATTTTTTGATCCCATAACTTCAGCCTGTGGCCATATTTCCCATTTCTTTCTGTAACCTTTTCAATTTCTTTCCAGTAACCCTTATCTTACACCAAGTTTAGAATAGTGAAGGGAACCAGCCCACACTCTGGAGATTGGTCTGGGAGCCATTTCTTGCTTCCAACCTTTCAATGTTGGCCGGGTCTAGGGTGCACTTGTAAAATCCTTTCCTGTGGCAGATTTTGGACCAACAGTAACATAATGATTTAGGCCATATGCTTTTATGGATTAAATAAATGGGAGGTAAAATTAGAATGATGGCTTGTGCTAGGCATAGAATTTTAGGTATAGACTTATACCATCATCGCGAAATCCAAAGAAGAAATTGATGTAATAGTTTTATTTCATAATTGATTTTTGATTTTGAGATATAAAATATAAAAAATGAGGACTTGCACTAGGCATAAATTCCAATTTAGGTTTAGGAACTATACCATCGTTGCGAAAGTTGAAAATATATAAATGTGACTTTATTGCTAGATTTTTTAACATGCTTTGAAAGAAATTTTGGATTTTTGAAAAAATGTATTTAATTGTTTTTACGCTAAGCCAATATTCTCAAGTAAGAAAATCAAATTATTCCAGAATATTTGCATAAATATTTTAAATTATCTCAAAGACAAAATTTAGATTTATAAGGAACCCCATGTGCATATGTGAGTTCATTGCCGATCTTGATCTATCATAATGATAAAAAATCTCTCAAACACAAATGTGTGTGAAATTGTATTGTTCATTTACCAATTTCGAGCAAGATAATTTGATACAAGTAATTTGAATTAACCAAATGAGTGTTCGTTGACCATGATTTATATGCATGTAACCGTACCAGACTACTATGTAAGTCAGGTCATCAAGAGCTAGTTGATCCATGAGCAGACATAGGTCTATACAAAATAAGGTCGCTAATGTGACAGACATATCACCATGCTAGGAGTTACCCAAGGCCAAGCGGGTTGGGCACAAACCACCTATTATGGGGATTACCTCATAGTTTTTGAATAATTGAGAATTCTAGGGATTCAAGCTCATTCATCCTTATTTTCTTTCAAAGGGTAGGGGAAGGGATTTATTGCTTTTTGCTTTTTTCTTTTATTTTTTTTAATTTTATTTATTTTTTTGTATTTTTGCTTGACACTGAGATAATGCTGAAATATTGTTGAGGTGGTACAAAATGATACTGAAACAATGTTTCTTTTTCTCATGAATTTTCTTGACTTTCCTTATTTTTTTTTCTATACTAGGGATACTTGCTTGGATTGGTTGTAGAGCAAGGGGTTTTTATTCTGGGTAGGGGTGAGCTTGTCCTTTTGTCAATTCTCAAATATTTTAGACCATGTGCATGATAGGATAGCAGGGGAGACTTTTCGCTCAAGAGACCACTTCTACTATGTAGCATCGCTTTGAATTTGCAATGAAATCATTTTAATGTGAAAAGGTGTACTTGGTTCAAGTAAATAACAAGATCAGTTCTCTATGCTCAAAAATTTAGTTAATTCAACTGTGGACTTCGATATAAGAGATATTAAAAATCATACCAAATAAGATCAAGATATTTATTCATGTGAGTGTGAAAGTGAGGGATTCCAAATAAATGTTAATTTATCCAAAATAACTAAAAATATAACTGCAATACTTCAAGAATTGATAGGTGCAAAAATAGAAGATATTTTTTGAAGATTTTGATGATTTTGATTTTTTATATTTTGATTTTAATTTATGAATTAAGATAATACATAATATTACTGTTTTTGAAATTTTTATATGAATTACTAAAATAAGACAATATGTATAATATATACAGTGACAAAATTACCATATTTATGCATAATAGTGCTTAAGATGCATAATGTTCATAGGTTCTTTAAGATCTTTACCATCTAAGGTAGCTAATTTGTATGCTCCCGATCCAAATTTAGTAGTGATAATATATGGCCCAAGCCAATTAGGCTCAAATTTACCTTTAAGGTATTTAGTTGCATTAGTATTTTTTTTATTTTCTTTTAAGACGAGGTCATCGATATCAAAGGATCGATTATGAACTTTCTTGAGATATGCTCGTTTGAGCTATTCTGGTAGGCACGAAGATGCTCCAAAGCATTAATGCGCTTCTCATATAGGATTTCTAGTTGACTAAATCTGCCAGCATGATATTCATCTCCTACTTCAGTATCTTGAAGTAGCAGAGCCAAAGAAGGAACTCCTAATTCAAAGGGAAAAATAGCTTCAGTGCCATAAACCAAAACAAAAGGTGAAGTGCCCGTGGGAGTACGAATGCTAGTTCGATAAGCCCACAAAGCAGGATATAATTGAATGTGCCAATCACGGCCAGATTTATTGATCAGTATTTTGAGGATTTTAATTAACGTTTTATTAGATGCTTCTGCTTGGCCATTACCCTGAGGATAATAGGGAGTGGACCAATGATGTTGAATTTTATATTTTTGACATATCTGAGATGAGATTTGTAGGAATTCTGAACCTACAAATAATTTGATTAAAAATAATTTTGGAAACTTGAGTTCCAGTGCAATAAGCTAAGGGCATAGCTTCAACCCACTTCATAAAATACTCGATGGTGGTTATGATGAATTTGTGCCCATCAGATGACACAGGATTGATTTTTTTGATGATGTCTAAGCCCCATTTAGAAAAGGGCCAACGAGATGAAATAGCCTATAGTTCTTGTGCAGGCGCATGGACAAGGTCAGCATGTTTCTGGCACTTGTCACAATGGTGCATGTAATCATGTGCATCATTCTCTATGGTAGGCCAAAAATATCCTATCCTAAGGAGCTTCTTAGCAATGGCGCTACCACTAAAGTGTCCCCCACAAGATCCATCGTGGGCTTCACTCAAAGCTGATCTAGACTCTTCTATATTCAAACATCTCAGTAGGATACCTTCAAAAGATCTCCTATATAAGGTATTTCCAATTATGACGAAGTGAATTGCTCATCTACGTAATAACCGATGCTGGTTTCTATTAAAACCTTCAAAGAAGGTCCCATTTTGAATAAAATTGAGAATATCAGTGTACCAAAGTTCAGGAGTAGTTTCATTGATTAGAAACACGTCCAAAGGTTCCAAGCATGATTTAATTGAAGCGAGTTCCTATAGTCAATGAATAATGATGGTAGCATATTCGTCATCTAACTCCAAGGGTAAAAGAGATGCAGCTGCGGCTATGGCGTCAGCCGCACGATTGCTAGTTCTAGGGAATAGCTTCCAAGGTAATTTGATCAAATAAAGATATTAATTGTAATACATATGCTTTATATGGGCACAATTTATCATCTCTAGTTTGATAAACATCATTAATTTGATTTATAACAAGTTGAGAATCATCGAAAACTAATAGATTTTTAATTTTCAGTGCCAGGGCTGCTCGTAATCCAAGGATGAGAGCCTCATATTCAGTAGTGTTATTAGTACAGGCAAATGTTAATTTAAAGGATAGAGTTATGAGATGTTTCTATGGAGATATAAAAATAATACCTGCACCAGCCCCACTCATACATTGGGCTCCATCAAAGTATAAGGACCATTGCTTTGAATTATATGCCTCCAGTTTAAGGCATTCGTCAGGAAACTCAATAACGAGGGGATGGGTGGATTCTAAGGGTGCAACAGCTAATTGATATGCTATGATTTTACCCTTAACAGACTTCTATCCTATAAACATGAGTTAAAACTTGCTTAGCGCAAGAACCCACTTTGTTGTATGACCAGACAAATAAGGTCGACTCATGAGATATCGCAAGGGATCGGATTTAGCAATAACGTATTTTTTTTGACTAAGCATATAATGGCATAGTTTTTGTGTAGAAAATATGACTGTTAGACATAACTTCTCTAATACTGTGTAGCGGGTTTCATAACTAATTAATGTTCTGCTAATGTAATAATTAGCACGCTCTCTTTTCTCATCGTCAAGTTGAGCTAACATAGCTCCTAAAGTAAAATCTAAAGCAAAAATATACAATATAAATGGGCGATCAGGTTTAGGTGGTGAAAGTATAGGTGGGTTAATAAGATATTGTTTGAGGAGTTCAAATGCTTCCTAAAATTTGTCATCTCAATGGAAAGAGACATCCTTCTTAAGAAGCTTAAGAAAGGGTCTAGTTTTATCCACCAACTTATTGATGAAGCAACGGATTGCTTGAAGCTTACCTTGTAGACTCCATAATTCAGACATATTTGTAGGTGCGGGCATATCAATGATAGCCATAATCTTGAGAGGGTCAATTTTGATGCCACGTAAATAAAATATAACCCCCAATAATTTACCTGACTTAACTCCGAATATACATTTGGATGGATTCAATCGGATAAGATATTCCCTTAACCGATCAAATACTTTTCTCAAGTCATCTAAATGGTCATCTTCTTTAGTAGAATGAGCTATAATGTCATCTACATAATTGTGTAGTATATCATGCATCATATCATGAAAGATATAAGTCATGGCTCATTGATAGGTTGCACCTACATTCTTCAACCCGAATGGCATCACTTTCCAACAAAAAGTCCCCCAAGGGGTAATAAAGGTTGTTTTAGCTTGATACTCAAGAGCTATCCTGATCTGATTATAACCATAAAATCCATCCATTAAGGATATCATTCCACTCCCAATAGTAAAATCAATGATCTGATCCATATTGGGAAGGGAAAAATCATCTTTAGGGCATGCAACATTAATATCTCTAAAGTCTATACAAACCCTAACCTTAGTAGCTTCTTTATTAGTTACTGGAACTACATTCGAGATCCATTCAGCATAATCAATGGCTTGTATAAAAATAAAATTCAAGAGTTTTTCTAACTCCCCTTTGACTAGTAAGGCCACTTTAGGATGCATTTTTCTAAGTTTTTGTTTAATAGGTTTAGCATCCGGGTGCACTACTAGGTGATGCATAACTATAGAAGGGTCTAATCCTGGCATATCTTCATATGTCCAAGAAAAGACATCTTCATATTCTTTAAGAAATGCAATGTATTTATCCTATTTTTCTTGACTCAATTCTGATCCAATGTTGATTATGTGGGGGTTATCCTCGGTTCCAATGTTAATTTTTATGAAATTTTCTACTTCCATATGTAGATCTCTCTCAAAATTAGGTGGGGTGGGTGAAATGCCCAATTCTTGTAATTATTTCAAGGTTAACTTGGATAATTCATTTTGAGGAGTCATGGCCTCAAGCTAGGCTATACTAGGTATAAAGCCATCAAAATAAAATCCATTATGTAATGATTCCTCAATGGAGACATCATGAAAGATATCTCCCTCCAACTCATCATCGGATTCAGTGATCATCTCAATATAAGCTATAGATAACATATTACATGTGAATGTCTTATTTATTAAACGTAAGGCATCGTGTGCATCTAAATAATCTTGGTAACATATAAGATGGTCATCATCCTCAAATGGGAATGGCTGACCCTTACTAGGAAATAGGCCCATAGCACATCGGGCGGGCCACGCTTCTACCTCAAAAGGTTCTTTCATACCATTCTGGAAAGGTCCCAAACCTTTCCCTTTATATCCCAATTTAAGCATTATAGGTTTGGCTTTAATATGTTCATTAGTAAAATAACATCGAACATATCCATCATAATGAGTTTTGATGTTTCTGGGTATTCTACCCCTATCATATCCCTTATAAATAAAGGCACAACTCCCAAATTGGTAAGTACTTACCATAGGTTGTGGGAGGCCCAAGGTACAAGGAGATGGTGGCAAATTTTTTAAAATAAGGGAATATTGCATAGAAGCATTCGTTTCTTCTGATATAAGGATTTTAGATAGATCAGGTAAGAGCCCGTTAGTGAGAGCATAAGAGGTAGAAGGAACATTCCCTACATCTTTTGATGTGGAAAATATAAATTTGGTGGATGTAGACGGTGTAGAGGAGTCAATAGATGGGTCTATTATAGGTATGGAAGTTATAGGAGTAGAACAAGAGACATTGGTTGTGGGATTAGGATCTTTCTTAGGTCCTAATGAGGTTTGTTTAGAATATGGTTGAGCTATATGTGGAGGTGCAACTGATGGAGAAGAATTAGATGACGTTGTGGGTGTAAGTTTCACACATTTATATGGATAATGAGAATTAGGATGTGTGGATGACAGAGCAGGGCAAATTTGAACTCCAATATGTTCTACCAAAGAACACATATCAAAGGGTCTTGGATCACCATGAATGGTAACCAACTAATTCTTAAATTTGAACTTAACACATTGATGTAAGGTTGAGGGAACAACTCGCATTACATTGATCCAAGGACGACCCAAGAGTATATTGTACGATGCAGGGAAATGTACAATGAACACAGTCGTATCCAAGGTTCTTGGACCAACCTGCAATGGAATGGTAATAACTCCACATGTTTCTTGTGTTTCGTCATTGAAAGCTTTTATGATCATATCAGTTCTTTTCATTTCCTCACTTCTAAACCCAAATATTTGGTAGAAGTCAAAAGTGCAGATATTTAAAGATGAACCATTATCAATCAAAACTCGTTTGATTGCTACATCTCTAATTAAAGCAGTAATATACAAGGGGTTATCTTTATGTAAACTATGTTGAGGTATGTCTCTATCCTGGAAGTCAATACAATCAACTTCACGAGTTATTATAGCATTGGGCATGGCTTCAGGTTGAATTTCTTATGGTACCATCATATGGATTAATGTGAGCATTAATTCATCTCTATGTGTAGGAGATCTTAAAAGGTCCAAGAGGGAAATTCTAGCTGTAATATTTGATAATTGTTCATTAATATTATAAGGAAGTTTAGGTTCAATATTAGGTGAATGATTCCATTTATTAGGAACCTTCAAAACAAATGGAGTTGATACACCATTCTAAATTTTATCTTGTTGATAATTTTGAGCCCATTTTCTAGTAACAGCTCCGATGGTACCCACAATATTATTCTATGGATGATGAATGGGTCTTGGTCTAGCATTTATAGCTATTTCATTAGAAATTAATTGGTGAGATGATGGTCTAGTAGTGACTCTTCTTGGAAATGGTTCTTCTGGAACCATATAACTTGTGATAGGGTGAATAGTATATGATTCATCTTCAAAACTATTCGATTGATTTGATGTGATTTCCATATCACTATCAGTCTCATATTCAGTATCACTAAGATCAGATATCTTAATATTATATAGAGGCCTGGTTGTAACCACGAATAAAGTTGTGTCAAATATTTCTAGATCATGAGCAGGTAAATGCCCACTAATAGTTCCTACATATCGGGCAGGAGGAGGGACATTATGATGTTCAATTTGATTAGCCACCTCCTTACCATGTTTTGGTAAGGGATGTTGAAATATGTCTAATGACTGATTGACATTCTGATTCTGGTTTTGTGGGGTATTATTTTAAACATTATTAGGAGTATTTTTCTTAGGTTGAAAGTCTTGCACCTCCATCTCATTATTATCAATCAAGTCCTGTATTTTATGTTTTAATATTTTACAAGAGTTGGTAGTGTGTCTAGGTCCTCTATGGAAGTCACAGTGTAAATCTACTCTGTATTCGGGTATAGTTGGATCAGGTTCCTAGATATTTGGTAATTGAATCAAACCTCATTCTAATAATTGTGGTAGAATAGTTGATAAAGGTTGATTTAACCTAGTAAATTCTTGAGGAGGTCTATCAGGAGGTTTCAGTACAAACTTCTCCACTGTCTTTGCAGCATTAACATTAGCTATATTTCTACTATCGGTGACTCCATAACCCACAACTTGTTTATTATTATATTTATTTTTGGATGTTTTCTCATCGTCTTTCTTTTTAAGTTGGCATCTCCTAATGAGAGCATATTCCACTCTTCGGGCTAAGTCTATAGCCTGATCGAAGGTGGTCAAGGTAGCAGTTGATAATTTGTAAGATAGTTGCTCTTGAAAATTATTAATAAAGATTTCCAACATATCCATATAAGGTAACACAAAGTGCAATTTTCCTATCAACTGTCTCCACCTAGATAGGAAATCAGCAAAGCATTCATCTTTGTCCTGTTTTAAGTTATACAAATCTTTAATGGTCACATGTCTTTCGATGTAGGCACTAAATTGATGAACAAAAGACTCGATAGTTTCTTCAAAATTCCTCAAAGAATTAGTGGGTAATTGATAATACCACTCTAATGCCATTCCTCCCAAGATTTTTGGGAACATTTTTAGTAATAACAAGTCATCATGTGATATGTCGTGACATGCTATCCTAAACATACGAAGATGATCTATGGGATCTTTGGTTCCTTTATATATGGGAAGAACAGACATAGGAAAATGTTTAGGATATGGCTATGCTACGACTATAGGATCTAAAGGTTGACTACACATCTCTTGATAGTTGTACGAGGGATGGTAGGGATCTATCTGGTCCATGCGGGAAACTAGCTATTTCACCATGGTTTCAAGATTACTAGTTTGTCCACCATATTGGTTTGGTGGGACATAGGTATGGGATCTATGAGTGTATGATGGTGTGACATAAGGATTAGATGCTATATTGCTATTATGCAAAGTGTTGGTAGGAAGAGTATTATGAAGGGGATTTGTAATAGTATTATGTTGTACCCTAGATTGTTGGTAATTTGTGTTTTGTTTTGTTTTGGGTTTTTGTTGATTTGAGGTATGTTGATCAAGGGATTTGCAAAATATATCAGTAAATGATGGTTTATTTTGTGCGAGAATGACCCTAGGCTTGTTAACAGGCACTTTAGATGGTTGGGTAACCTGTTGTTGTTGTATGTTCTGAATCACAGCTACCATATCCAAATTGGATGGTCCAGCTTGATCACTCTCTTGATAAATAAATGACAAGGGATTAGTGCATGTGTGAAATACTTCTTCTAGAGTTTCTTGAGTGTCACTAATTCGATCCTTGTCCATATGGGCTGCTCTATTAAAACACCAATATTAGTGTTAATGAACTTCCAAAATTGTTCCATATTCTCAAAAGTGATAGCTCGTCCCGAAGACATTTTAGGAAATGAGGATCCTTCTTCTCTAACAGTTTCTTCTTGTTCATTTGCTACAACAAGCTCTTCTTCTTGCTAGTATAGGGTTCCTTCTTCTGAAACTTGGTCCTCAGGAGGGACATTTTGGTCAGTTAATGGTCTTCCTAACCAATCTTCATATTCTTCAATTTTTTTTCTATTCCTAATTCTAGGCATTGTGTTAAACTTAGGTTTTAGCAAATATATATACTTATATATATATGTGGTAGGGTTGAGAGGTATATATTTTAACTATATACATACTATAATACTTTTAAAAGGAAAATGTTTTGTTTTTTTTTGTTTTTTTTTTGTTTTGTGTGATTATATTATTATTTTGCGAGAATAAAAATAACAAACAACATGCTAGTTGCAAGAAATAACAATAGTAAAAAGAATGACTTAGTTTTCTATGAATAGTTTATGGATATCATTGATAGGGTCAAGTTCATCAGGAGTCATGAAATGCTCCTATTCAAATTGGAAGTGGTTTTTCAAGAATTTGAAAAAGTGTGCTATGGTAATATGATCTACTTCAGACTCTGACATGTAAAAATAAAGTTCATGGCAATACTCTCGATACAACACAACTCTAGGAATTCTATTCCATATCTTTCTATTCGTAAGAATGACTTCTTGATCCTCTATACGAGATAGAAATTTATGCACTACAACTGCATTCTCAAGGTACTCCTCAAAGGTGTATAATTTAGAAGACACAAGTGCTCTTTTATCGGCTAACCACCTATGGCAAGCTCTCTGAAGTTCATGATACAAAGTCACCTGATCAGGATCCAGGATTCTATCTAGGACAAACCTCTTAATTTGCCTAAGTTCTAAAGATTTGGATTCAATAATACCCAATTTCCTATCAAGTTCATCCTACAAAGGTTGGGCTCTATTTGTTTGAGGTACTCTAAGCACAGACGTAATCTCTATGGTTGTTAATTGATTTTCAACATTTATGGTGACAACTCGTCTTCTATTATAATCTAACATCTAAGTATGATATGCAAATTTAACGGTTGTCTAATGATTCTAGATGTTCTTAATAATGTGTTTTTTTTTTCAGATTGTTTTCAAAAGGTGTTTTAGTTTCAGGTCAGGTTCACCAAAATGTATCGCCCAAATTTTTTGCACCCTTACCTTCAGGCTAAAGGATTCATATTCGAAAGGGGGATGTGATAAGTATGGGACAATACCTCGGATGGAGAGGCCCTTTGAAGGTCATGCCTCCTAGGGGAGGGGTATAAGGGTGAATTTTTGATGGATGGTGGGGTTCACCAGGAAACTTTGAGTGGTAGTTTCCACGCCTAGGTCGAGAATGGGTTTGATGTGTTCATTTTATGTTCAATCATTCAGATTCCTAGGTTGGCCAAAATGAATCTAAGCTATTCTATATGAAATTTCTAGTTTATATGAAGACAACAAACATAAATGAATCTTAAATACATAAAATATCTAAAATGGAGAAGAGTGCACCTGATTTCTGATGTCTGATGAAGATTCTGAAGCTTGTAGGAGTCCATATCATCCTGGATATGATAGGATCATCTGTAATTATACAGAATCATCCAGATCATAGGATATCATCTAATATCAGCCAATATCGTCAGTGACCTGACGAATTCATCAGACGAATTTGTCATAAACCTACAATCATGAAAACAGACACCAAAAACCAAAAATACAATTGCAAGAAATGATACAAAATGATAGAAATAAGAATATAAATGCTTAAATGATAAATCCAGATATCAAATCAAATGGGATGCAATGTTTTAATAATTTATTTTGAATTTTATCATGCAAATATGCAAAATTAGGTGAACTCCAAGATGCAAAATAGAAGTGAATTAATCTAATGCACAATTAAATAAGAAAAAGAGATAGAGAATGCAAACTCAGGGCTCTGATTGCCCCCAATCTAAACTACAGTCAGAATCGTCTGCAATCGTACAAGATCATCACCGATCTTGATAGGATCATCTAAAATTGTGGTTGAATCACCTGCAATGATCTGAGCTTCCTCCAGATGAAACACAGTGATATCCTACAATAAAAAATGAAAACACAATTGCAAATGATGGGGGATAGGATGTTCTAACACAACAAAAACTAAAGTTGCAGGGAAATGATCAGCGAGGGGGATAAACTAGGAAAATCCCAAGTTTATATAGGATTAGGGGGATGTTAGGAGGTTGGGTATCATCCCAATATGGGAGATCTCCAACGTAGGAATCTCCAATAGCGTAGACACGCTTCTGCCCAAGTTGGAGAGGTCATTGAAATAGAATCTAATTATGAAAATTCAATTTTAGGATGAAATCATCTGGATGTTCTATTCCAAACAAATTCATCTAATTTGGGATGATATCATCAGATCGGCGATGATATCATCCAACGATCAAAACAACTTCTAAAAATGGCACAAAAAATGAGGTGAGCAGTTAACGGGCGGTTTTGGGGTTAAAATTCAAATTTTTACTTTTTACTAAGGGTTTAACTACACCAATTTTAGGGTGCTACAATGGGACATCAAAGGATGAGTTGGACAACAAAGAGGTAAAAAATAGGAACAATGCACGAAGAAGATACAGATGGAACAACAATCAAAATAGGAGACCAATCAGGTCTAGGAAAGGAAGCTTCAATGGGAGATGCTTCTCACGTCACAGGTTTGGGCACATGGCTTCATAGTGCAGGTCATATGAAAAATAGGAACATGGGAAAGGAAAAATTTTCCATGGGTATTGCTACTCATGCAATAAGTATGGTCAGAAAGCAATAAATTATAGGTTTCATGGCGGAAGAGGATATGGTTTCACTAGGAGGTATCCTAAGACATTTGCACCTCCAAGGAATAATAACATTAAGTGTTATAAGTGAAATAATGATGGTCACATGAAAATATGATATAGAGCAAATATTCCAGAAGCATGCATGAACAAGAATAGAAATATGAATAGGAACAAGAACTTGGATGAGAACAAGAATAGGAATAGGAACATAGATGAGAACAGGAACAGGAACAAGAAAAGGAATAGAAATGATAAAAAAAATAGGGATGATGTCTTGGAAAGAAACAGTGAGAGGATTCAGAAAACTTAGAAAGGAAGAGAGAAAGATAAAGGTAAAGAGCAGTGCTTTCAAGAAGTAGAAATACTCCAACCCCAAAATTAACCACCTCATGAAGAGGTGGGGAAGGGGCTAAGCTAAGAGGCTCATTCTTAGCGCCGAGCCCCAAAGGTGACCCTTTACCATTGATGATAAAGGGGGATAGATTTGTGTATATTGGGGAGATTTTTTGATATGGGGAGATATTTAATATTTAAGAGAGCATTGAGCTAGGGGGAGCAATGTCCCAGGGGGAGCAAAAAAGAAGGTCAAATTTTAGTAAAAGGATATGGGTTGCCGTCAATGACAAAGGGGGAGATTGTTGTACATTTTGAATCCCTAAGCTAAAATTTTGTCATTGATATCAAAAGGTTATTTGATTTCAAAAGGATCTATGATGGTATGCACTATGTTTTGGGAAAGTGCAAGGAAGGGTTTTTGTGAAAACCAAGGTAGGCAAAATAAAAGGTTTTATTTAAAACCATGGATGACAGATTTGAAATGGGTTTTTCTTAAAACCCAAGTTGGCTTTTTGTTTCATCAAAAAAGGTGCCCCGGTGATGGAGATATTTAATTTTAAATATTTAGTTTAAATTTAAATTTATTTAAAATTTAAATTTAAATTTAAATTTAAAATTTAAATTAAAAGAATATTTTTCGATGTCATAAAGGAAGGTTCAAAAGTACCAATGTTTCCAAGCTAAAGGAAGGAATATATATATACCATTAAATTTTTTGAAGAAGATTATTCTTGCTCGATTGAGATTAACGATTTTTTTTTACGAAGGAAGAGCTCCTATTATTTTTGTTTTGTGAAGTAGCGAATATTGAAAGTGAACCGCATCCATTTTCCAAAGCGTGTTGGGCAGTGTGGCCTAGTGGTAGCTTGGTTTGTGCAAAGGTGTTGGTGGTAGGAAGTTTATGCGTTCAATTCATGCAAGCATCATTTTGGCTTTGTTGAGGCGCTCAAGGTGTATTTCTTTTTTGTTTGGTGGAAGGAGAGAAGAAAAAGAAGTGAGTGACACTTCTTTCTTCATGACTAGCCCGTAGCTTGTGTGGCAGCTTGGCTATGGCTAGGGCATTCACATTGGATAGGACGGGGGTCCGATTCCCCTTGAGGCAGGTATTGAGGTTTTTTTTTATTTTGTTATTGCCTAAGGTGGAGTGATAAGGGGTAAAGGTGATTTGATAGTTGATGTGTTGAATAACCTTAGGAATAAGGTTATAGTGGTTTTTTGAGTTGTGGAGTTAAATTTTTAATTGTGAATTTTGAAATTATTAGGAGTAATAAGGGTTATTGATAAAGTTATTTTAGTGAAAGTTATTTTTGAGTAAGGATTTTTATTTAAAAAGAACTTTGGTGGATGTTAAAATAAAGTAGGAGTAATAATATGTTATCTAGACACTATTTTATTGTTGTGTTATTACTCAAGATCTCTAACCCTTGTTGAGATTGGAAAAAGGAAAAGTTTTGAGTGTGGCAGATTTAGTGGACAACTCATAAGGCATCAAAAAGGTATGAGTAACATTCTCCATTGATTTTATTTGGGTGGTTGATTTATGAAATATCATTGGAGTGAAAAGGATTGATTATGGTTTCCTATTCAAAAATAGTTGGTTTAATGCTTCAAGGTTTTTTGGTTTGAAAGTTGTGATTAAAACCTTGTTTTATAAGCATTGTTGTTGGAGTGAGTTGTTGTGCAAAGAACTTGAACTTGAGCTGAAAAGAACATGAGTATCATTGTTATGTAAGAGTTGTTGTTGAGTATTGTTGAAGACATTTGAGTTTGTTGATTCATTCTTGTACTATGGTTTGTTAGAAATATTCGTTCCTTGTGGTGATTTGTTGAGTAGAGTTGTTTGATCCTAGTCAAGAGATTGTGTGAAGTGGTTGTTCAAGTTCCATAAAACAAACTATTCTATATTCTGATTTGAATTGAGTTGAGAAAGAAATTGGATTTGAGTTTAGAACATATTGAGTCTCTAAAAATTCTATTTATGCTTCTATGAGATTGCTGAGTTGAGATTGTTGAGTTGATATTGATTTGAGTTGAGATTGGAATTTGAGTATAGAAC
The DNA here is from genome assembly GCA_028583015.1 of Wollemia nobilis. NCBI lineage: Eukaryota > Viridiplantae > Streptophyta > Pinopsida > Araucariales > Araucariaceae > Wollemia > Wollemia nobilis. The sequence goes on along the minus strand of JAQPPZ010002937.1, from coordinate 4,579,747 downwards.
ATATTGAGTCTCTAAAAATTCTCTTTATGCTTCTATGAGATTGCTGAGTTGAGATTGATTTGAGTTGAGATTGGGATTTGAGTATAGAACATATTGAGTCTCTAAAAATTCTCTTTATGCTTCTATGATATTGAGTTGAGATTTTGTTGAGATGATTTGAGGTAAGTCTTTGAGAAGGCTTGTGGACTGATTTTGAGTAAGATTTTGTGAAATCTTGCTATGTAGATTTGAGAAATTTCTTGAGAGGACTTATTGAGCAGATTTGGACAAGTTTTAAGTGAGCTTGTTGAGTATATTTAGAAAATTTCCGAGTGATCTTGTTGAGCATATTTGAGCAGGTTCTAAGTGAGTCTATTGAGCAAATTTGAGGAGGTTCTGAGTGAGCCTATTGAGTATATTTGATGAGGTTCTGAGTGAACCTATTGATAGAGCTTTGGAGGTGATGGAGTATAGAGGATAGAGTATCAGTGGATAGATATCCAATAGCTAGGACAATTGAAGATAGATCTGAGTGAGGAGTCTTCAAGTAGAGAGAGATCCACAAGTCAGTGCATCAGAGAGACAAAGTCTTCTAGAAGATCACTAGCCAGTGCAGAAGGGAAAGAGTTATCTTGTGGAAGAGATCCATGAACTTTAGATTTATGGGATCAACATATCCTTTGGATAGAGGTCCATAAACATTGTAATTGGGAAGGATTCCCAAGATATTGATTGAGAAATTTTTAGCAAAATATTTTCTCCGTGGAGTAGCCTACATTGGGTGAACCACATAAATTGTTGTGTCACTTTTGTGGATGGTTTTTTGTGCATTTCTTTGATTACTACTATTGATACTTCTATCTATATACTGCATAATATTGAATTGAAAATAAAAGTAAAAAGTGGCCATATACTATTCATCCCCCCTCTTAGTATAAGCTTGTGTTCTTCACATGCTTATTGACATCTTACGTAGAGCCTTAATAAAGGCCATTGACTATTGTAAAGGGCAAAAAAACTTATCCACCTCTAGTTATTACTTCTATATGAGACATAGGTGATGACATGGCTTCATTCATTCATGCCATTTGATTCTTCAAGCATATGTCATCTCATCATGATGATCACCCAGGACTATCTTTCCAAAATGTGAGCAACGTTCGAGTCTTTCAATCTACATACAACACCTACTCCATATTCCTCCCCATTCATAGTTTACCTTCAAGCTTGATAACCTGAGATAAATAATACGACATTTCATGATTCAAAACAAACTCACCCCTATTTGATATTGATCTATCATATAGAGGAATGGAGGTTTAGGATTTACTAGCAAGAGTCTACAGGTCTCCTCTGTATCGCCTACCACTGTCAATTGACCTTCATGTGCTTATTTTCTACATGTTATATTCTATATATTACATTGTCCCTTGTATGTTGTTGAAGTAGGTATGCTGGTGTGGTAGGTCCCCTGAAACTACCAGAGTCCTATTCTGACAACCTGTCATACCCCATTACTTCATCCATTTCTATGCTATATCCATGCTTTATACCACATTATTCCTGTAGTCCACTAAATAAATCTCTCTTCATGTATCTGAATTGAATTCTAGATGTACATTGCACTCACTACTTCATCTAGGACCTATGTGATATCATTGCCTCATCCATCCATCCTTCACACATAGTCTATAGGTGTATGCACATCGGCTTAATTTGTGCACTTCATTATGCCATGATTGATATCAATATATCATCATGTGAGCCTACCCATAATGCTACTTTACAATTATGGATTCCACCTTGATCAAATACCATTACTTCACTGACCATGCTATCTGATTGGGGTCTAATTTCAATGTCCTCTAGCTCATCGATCATCGATTTTATTTTTCAACCACTGACTTGCACTACGCTAGTAAGATTTAAAACTTGAGGACCATTTTCTCTAAAAATTACCATCTACACGCTGACCCGTCTATGTGGCCATATTCTACCCAACATTAATTCGAACATTCATCCATGTACGGCCTCATTGACCATCCTTCGGGTACTTATGACATGGGGGTCCTGTTCATGTCACCATGTCCCTTGTCAAAATTGGACACTTCCACATTGTCATTATGTTCTACAAGGTGCCACATATTGTAATGATAAACTCACTTCATCTATGGTGTTCAGCTCCCATGGTCATAGTTGATCTATGTTTATCTAGTCATCAGTTGCCACCAAATTGTCAGTCCAGTAGGGATCCCATATTCATTGCATCCACACTAGCTCCATTCCATTATGTTTGGTAAATAGCACCACTCATCATCAGGGTTATGCATAAGGGGTTGGACTCAAAATTTACTTGTAAAAAAATGGTGAATCCTAATCAAAATCAAGGTGAATCATGGAGAATCCTAAGCAAATCAAATCGAGCATCTTCATACCAAAATTTGGGATATTTGAAGACCTAAAATGTAAGGTCATATTTGGAGCCACTTTTGACCTATTAACTCATCTTATAAATTCATAAAAACACCGGCTTGAAACGATATTTCCAACGAGTACAAGTATGCCTATGTTTGGATATATATTATGGCCAATTGACCCTAATAAACAATTGGTCCTAAAAATTTTAGGTGAATGGGCCGACGTCGAGGGTCCTCATATTTGCCAATTTCCAATTTTGAAAATCCTAATATTCGCCCAATTGGCGAATATTCACCACTATGCATAACCCTGCTCATCATCCATCGTGTCTAATTCCCCCTGTATGGATATGCATTTATGTGTATATGTCAGATCATTCATATCATTCTTTCAGGCTTTACATCCTTCCTCTGGTGGTCCACTCTCTGTGGCTTGGGATTGTCCCCAACAACAAAATCCCTATCAAATAGACTCTACACCCACCTTATCAATAGTTCCCCTGTGCTACGTGGTAGGTCCCCATATGTGTCATTCCTTCTTTACCACGTAGATGTCGTTCGATGCACCAAATATTTCCCTATGCACTTCACCCATTCGTCACCTGTGAGCATGAATTGCCTCATCTTCTTGGTGCCTTTTGCTACCACCTGCATGTGAAAATAGAAAGTTAGATCTTTCAAATCAAAAACACTAAACAAGGCCAATTCAGAACATAAATGGGCTGAAGATAGCCCTTAGGGGCCTTATTTATTCATTTATTTGTTAATTTTTTATTTTTTTATTTTAATTTTATCTTCATTTATATATAATAACATATATTGACATATATATTATATATAAATGTGTATATTTAGTAAAAAAAATATTGATTTAATATACATATATATTTAAATCTAAACATACATGTATATTATTTGTTTTAATTTTTATGATTTTATTATATATAATTTTTATTATCATTATTATTATACCTATGAAATATATAATTATCACATATATATTTTTTTATTTATTTTTATTATTCAATAATTATAATAACACATACTTATTTATTATAATCATTTATTTATATACATGGCACACAAAAAGTTCATAAAACACGTCATTTTAATGATAAAATAGCTAACAACAAAATCGATGAAAATATTTTTGATACAAAAATGATGATAAAAATTATCGACAAAAAAATGATGATAAGAAATCATCAACAAGAAAAATGATGATAAAAATCATCAACAAAAAGATGACAATAAAAATCATTGATAACTTTTTGACGATAAAAATTGTCGATAACTTTGAAAATAATGAATCAATAAGCAACTACAATCTAACACCAGACAACCTATAGGACATTCAAAATGAAACAAAACACCTAAACACAAACATAAAAATGTGGGTCCCCAATTTTGGGGTGAGTTGTGCGACAGTCACAACATTGCCCAAGTCAACCAAGTCTTAGTCAAACCGCCCACTTAGGGATGTATCATAATGGTTGAGATAGTCAACGTGGCAACTAGGAGTCAATGATATGATCAACCATATCCCAACTACATCGATACAGATAGGTGCAAAACAATCCTCCAATTTTACCAACATAACCTGTGGTAATTGTTCGAAGTATATTGGAGCAAAATCTACAAATGACTCTGGCTAAGTTGTCAATTTATGAGCTCATACAACAATATCCTAGGCATAGGGATACTTTTATGGAGATCTTGAGATCGATCAAGCTCTAGCCCTAGAACCCAAATGCATTCACACACTTTATGGGGCAAGTGTAGTAGTGCCAAGATCTTGTGATCCATTTCTATGATCACAAAATCAAGGTAGTGTCTAATACCATAATAGACCTACCTTTGCATATAATCATGTCAATCAATGACATGCCCTTCAAGTGGGTTCTAATAGATATGGGCTCGTTAATCAATGTTATCACAACAAAGGCTATAGTGCATCTCAAGATACCTAGGTCCAACATTATTCCAACCTCCTATACATTGATATCTTTTAATGATGTGTTGTGCTCCATAATGGGTACACTTGTTATACCTAGACATGTAGGGCAAAATACCATCCTTGTGATGTATCACGTATTGGAGAGGGTTATGTAGTACAACATCCTCCTAGGGCATCCCTGGATAAGGGATATTTAGTGCATTCCTTCAATCTTGTACCAAGGCATCAAGTATGTGCATGAGGGACAAGTGCATGTGGTTTCATCAAATGACGAGCCATTTAAATATGTGCATCAAGTCGACTTGTTGGGGGACTTCATCCTTCCATAAATACACTTGTACATAAGGCCTTCATCCCTAACTATGTAGCTAGTAAAAAATAGCAAATCAGTATGAGGTGATCCATGCACATCAGTACCACCTCCCGCATATAAAAAAATTGGTGCTTCTGAGAAGCCTTCGACATCTAAAGAAAAAGATACTCAGAAGCTGAAAGCACCCCTAGTGGAGGAAGGACCTAAGGAAATTCCAACTATAGTAGCTATAGAAATTTTGAATCCAATGGTGGATGGAGATTCCCAAGATATAGCCAAGGAGATGCCTCAACCTACCTCACTTGATTCATCAACAGTTTCATTTGCACCACAGGTGACAGTTCACTTAGTCAACATAGGGTTAGGTAAATATCTTATGCATAATATGACTTTCATGCCTATTATTGAGTCTATGCAATATATGGGATGACCAAGAGTCTCAAATTTGCTAGTAGGGATAGTGGTTCCACTAGGGATTCCCCTAAACCAAACCAACTTCATCTATGTTGGTTTAGATTGTGCCCATACTACTTCTGATATTGAAGAAGATGAGGATGAACCATTCACCATGGATTTTCATTACTTATCAAATATTGAGTTTGCTCTAAGGTACTTTGAGCAATGCCATTGGCATGGCTATGGCTTAGGTCTATACAAGAAAGGGCATCAACTTCCATTCCAACCACAATACCAACTACCTACTGATAGGTAGGGTTTAGGGTATTAAACACAGAGCCGCGTTGATTCATTGGTAGTAGCTATAGATAGGATAAGCTTAGGGTTTAAGGAATATATTGACTGGAATTCCTATCAACCCCCTAATAGAAACTACTTGGGTGATGGATGGGTGTCTATGGTCAATATCGAACCACCCGATGAGTATCATCTTGATTCCTCTCTTGAAGCATGCCCATCAAGAATCATCCTATTGGAGGACAAGCCAATCCATAGATATTATCAAGAGGAAAATAAGTATGTCTCAAGTGAGGAAGAAGATAAAACTGGATTGGCTCATCATGGGCCTCAATATCTATGAAATCTTCCTTGGTATGGCAATGTAGAGAGTGGATACATTTTGGATGAGAGTGGCTATGAGCCAGAGGACTCAACTGAGATGGCCTTCCTAAGACATGTATGCCAAATGGTAGGGCCAATATTAAATGCCAATGTATTCTTCATAAGTGATGATGATTATGAAGATGAGACTAAAATGGCCTATCTTAGGCATCAACAGGCAAGACACTGCCCAATTCTAGTGGGCAAGAATGAAGGTTTCTTCATAAGCGATGACGACTATGAGGATGATATCGAGATGGCTTATCTTGTGCCTCATCATTTACATCAGGTCAATCTACTTGTTAAAAGAGAAATGATACTTCGTACCATATATCTTGACCTTCACTTCCTAGGAAGACGAGTAAAGCCATACATCATCTATCACATGGTCTTCTTGGATCCATCGATATTTAGAGAGCTACTACAACCTAATGATCCCATTATCTCATCTATCCATAGACAAAATCTTGATATACCCATACCCCTAAAGCCACATCTTGGGTATGGAAGGTAAATTATTAATGAAGAGTTTCACCCATGTGGTCCTAGAGATTTAATCCCATCCATCAATATGATCTCCATTGATTTGACTACTCCACTTCACATCCTAGAAGGTCCTTCAAAACCATTGTGTCTTAACTTAGATGCCATTGATTGGGATCATGTTGATTCACCCCTAGAGCTTGAATATTTCTTTCCTAATGAAGAGATGCTACAACCATTCCATTTTGCACTAGGCTACACATATGATGTCTATCACACTGGTTTTGATAATGATTCAGTGGAACCTTTAAACCTAGTAGATGATATCTATTTAATCCCCACTCCTCCCCAGATTGAGGAGGGGTCACATATGGCAATAGTGGAGACTTTCAAAGTGGGCATCAATGATGACCCTTCTAATCCAAATAAATTCAAGTTCATAGAAATTTTATCTCTAGAATAATAGGCCATCATTATTAATTTATTGAAAGGGAGACCAAGTCTCTTTGCTTGGACCTACAAAGATATGTTTGGACTAGATTTGAAATTGGTTGTCCATAATATTTTGCTAGACCTTGTAAAGAAATTGGTCAAGAAAAAGCTCAGAAAGATGCATCCAACCATCGCTTTGATGGTGAAAATGAGTTGTAGAAACTATGGATGTAACCTTTATTTTTCCGATTGACTATCTATAATGGGTATCAAACATGGTGCCCATAGGAAAATATTATGGAAGAATCCACATTTGCATAAATTTTAGGGATATCAATAAGACAACACCTAAGGATTCATTCCCGTTTCCCAACATAGATGCTCTTGTAGATGCAACTGTAGATCTTGAGATGCTCTCCCTAATGGAAAAATTTTCTAGTTACAATAAGATTCAGATTAAACCTAAATACCAGCATAAAATTGCATTCACCACTCCATGGGGGACATTTTTCTATAAAGTAATTCCATTTTGTCTTAAAAATATTGGTGCCACATATCAGCGGGCTATGACATATATTTTCGATGACTACATGCACAAGATCTTAGAAGACTATATCGATGACTTACTAGCCAAGTCATTGCTATGTGAAGAGCATACTGTTAGGATACCAAGTGGAAGACTCTAACTTAAATAGAATCGCAAGAAATATTAAGAATCATAGTTGGAAAATAGAAGGTAAACTCCTTATATATTAATGAATGTATATTCTTCGATGTCTTAAAAATAATAAGTGATTGGGTTAATATACCCAACCAAGGAGTGTGTGCTTGTGAAAGGGTGTGACCCCTTGTAAGTTAATATATTAAGATGATGATAATTGTATTATGTTAGAAGGGTCCTAACATGCCACCCCCCTTAAAAGAGCTTTGTCCTCAAAGCTAGAAATTTGGAAATTGTTGTTGGATATCATGAAGAGTTTCCCATGTCGCGTCTTCTAAAGGTAGACCTTTCCAATGGATTAAAAATTTTGTGATATCGTGAGTACGAAGGTGATGAGAGCGGTGATCCAAGATAGCTTCTGGTTCGACTAGAAGTACTCCATCATCGAAAAATTCAAGGAGAGTGGTTTGTGTCGTGATATGGGCTCCAACTGCGAGCTTAAGGCAAGATACATGAAATACGGGGTGAAGTTTGGAAGAGGGAGGAAGCTCAAGTTTGTAAGCAATGGTCCCAATACGTTGGAGAACTTTATACGGCCTGTAAAATTTGGGTGCTAACTTCTAAGAACCTTTTTTTTTAAGAGAAGATTGACGATAAAGTTGGAGACATAAGAAAACCATATCACTCTCATGGAAACTACATTCGCTTCTATGTTGATCAGCTTGCTACTTCATGCGATGTTGGGAGATGTGTAGGTTCTCTTTTAGGATATGTAGTATGTCATCTCGAGTAGTGAGTTCCATTTCCACCGCATGGAATTTTGTAGTCCCTAGAATATAGGAAGTGAGGGATGGTGGTTTTTGGCCATATAATGCTTCATAAGGAGTCATTTTGATGGACCTATGGTATGAAGTGTTATACCACCATTCCTCTAGTGAAATCCACTTTACCCAAGGAGTGGTTGAGTAGAAACAAAATATAGAAGGTATGTTTCCAAGCATTTATTTACAACTTTATTTTGGCCATCGATTTGAGGATGGTAAGCGGAGCTCATATGAAGTTGAGTACCTTGTAATTTGAACAATTCCTTCCAAAAAGTGCTAGTGAAATTTGGGTCATGGTCACTAACAATTGTGGATGGCATACCATGTAATTTAAAGATGTTATCTAGGAAGAGGTGGGCTATAGTGCTAGCGGTATAAGGATGAGCCACGAGACAAAAATGGGCATATTTAGATAAGTGATCAACGACTACGAAAATGGTTGTTTTTCCTCCTGATTTTGGTAATCCTTCAATAAAGTCCATAGAAATATATGTCCATGTTTTTGTGGGTATAGGAAGAGGTTGAAGTAATCCTGGAATAGCAAGGGTCTCCCCCTTTTGTCTTTGGAAAACTTCACATTCTTTTACAAAAATTTTGATGTAATTTTTCATTCCTACCCAATAGAAGGAGGTAGTGGCTCTTTTATAGGTTTTTAAGAAACCAGAGTGGCCTGTAGTGGGTGAGGTATGTAACTCATGAAGAAGTTTTTCATGATAAGTTGAATTGGGGGTGAGGACCATCCTTCCTTTGTATCTTAATATATTGTCCTTCCAAGTGTATGGAGGTTTGCTACTAGGATTATGTTGAAGTTTTTGAATTAAGGCCTGGATAGTAGGATCATTTATCCATTCTTCATGCACCTCATCTAACCATTTAGGAATAAGGGAGGAAAGAGCATGGACTTGAGGCATATATTGTTGTCCTTTCCATTTTTATATGTAATTTCCTAATCATAGCCAAGATGTTTAGTAACCCACTTTTGTTGTTTCGGGGTATTAGTCCTTTGTTCCAAAAAATACTTCAAGCTATGATGGTTAGTGCGTATAATGAAATGTTGGCCAATAAGGTAAGGCCTCCAATGTTGAATAGCATGGACAATCGCCAACATCTATTTTTCATACGTAGAGTGAGCTAGATTCTTAGGAGAAAATGCTTTGCTTATAAAAGCTAGAGGCCTTTCATCCTACATGAGTACGGATCCCATTCCTATTCCTAAAGCATCACTTTCAATGACGAATGGTTTAGAAAATTTTGGCATGGCTAGAACAAGGGTGGTACACATTGTAGTTTTCAAGGTGATAAAGGCCTCGTCCGCTTTAGATGACCATTTGAAAGCATTTTTCTTAAGTAATTGTGTTAGAGGGGCAGAGATTTTACCATAATTTTGGATACATTTTCTATAATATCCCGTTAGTCCAAGAAACCCACGTAGACATTTTAAGGTTTTTGGAATAGGCCAAATTTTCACCTCCTCAATTTTGCAAGGATCTACCATAACTCCTTCCTTTGATACAATATGCCCTAAGTATTCAATTTCTTGTTTTCCAAAGGAACACTTTGATATTTTTGCATAAAGTTGATTTTCCTTCAAGATTTGTAATGCTTGTCTAACATGGTCCAAATGTTCTTCCCATGTTTTTCTATAAATCAAAATGTCATCAAAGAAAAATAATATAAATTTACAAAGGAAAGGGTGAAATACCTTATTCATTAGACTTTGAAAGGTAGAAGGAGCATTGGTAAGGCCAAATGGCATCACCAAGAATTCGTAGTGCCCTTCGTGAGTGCGAAAGGCCGTCTTAGGAATATCCTTTTTGTTGACTCATATTTGGTGGTAGCCCGACCGTAAGTCTAACTTGGAAAAATAATCTTCCCCATGGAGTTCATCTAATAGCTCATCTATGACCGAAATAGAAAATTTATCCTTGATGGTCATTTTATTAAGCGCTCAAAAATCAACACATAAAAGCCACGATCCATCCTTTTTTCTAACTAAAATAATTGGAGAGGAGTAAGGGTTTTTGCTAGGTCTAATGACTCCTATATTAAGAAGCTCTTGTACTAATTTCTCTATTTCGGTCTTTTGGAGGTATGGATAATGATAAGGTCTAATATTAGGAGGTTGATGCTCTAGAAGTAGTGGAATAGTGTGATCATGACTTCGTTGTGGAGGTAGTCCTTTTGGTTCATTGAATACCGCCTTATGGTGGTCTAAAATCTTTTGTAACTCTGGTGTCTCTTTTTCTTTGTGACTAGGTTGAATTCAAAATAATTGGGTGACCATTCCTTTGTTTCCTTTTCGGATAATTTTCTCCATTCTATGCGAGCTTATGATTTGGGAAGGTCCTGATTTTAGGCCTTTCATAATATAGGTTTGGTTTTTTGCTGTGAACTTCATCCATAGTTCATCAAATTCCCATTGGACTACGTCCAAGGTTAATAACCATTGTATGCCTAGTATAATGTTGCAACCACCTAGGGGTAGGATGTACATGTCACCTTTCATGTTATAAACCCCCATAGTTAGTTTTATATTTTTGCATTTTCCTTTGCATGCAATTTTTCTACCATTTCCAATCATCACTTCAAAGTTATTGCAAGGGTATATAAAAAAATTTGCTTGCTTAGCCACCTTTGGATCGATAAAATTGTGCGTGCTACTAGAATCTAGGAGCATAGTAAGGTTTTGTTTCTTAAAATACCCTTTAACTCGCATTGTTTTAGGGGCAAAAAATTTGGCAAGGGTGTTGAAGGAAACCTTTGGTGCATTTTCTTCGTCACTTTCAAGTGTGTTGGATAATACCTCTACTCTGAGTTCAGGTTCCTATTCGATATAATTCCTCCCATCTGTGGCATCTAGAATATATAATTTTCATGAAGCACATTTATGATTTCTGTCAAATTTCTCATCGCAATGGTAGCAAAGACCCTTAGCTTGTCTTTCCTTCATTTCCTCGAAACTCAGACGCTTAATTGGTAGAGCAGGGTTAATTTTGGGGGTCGTGTAGGAGTTTTGGGTTCTTCCATTTTGCATTGGTTTGGGGTTGGTATAAGTGTTTGATGGTTTCCCTAAGGTTGATTTTGTGAACTGATTTCATGCCTTGATTTTGTCTTCTGCTAATTTCACCAAGCCGATGGTCTCTAACATGTTTGTAGGGTTATACATTTGCACCTCAATTTGAATTTCTTCTTATAATTAGATGATAAAACATTATTAAAAGAAGGCAGTGTATAATATGGATGTTTTATTATCTAGCCTTTCAAATTATGCTTGGTATTCGCTTATCGAAGTGGTTTGGCATAATTTAGTGAGGGCCCCTGTAAAGCTTTGAAACTTGCTAGGGCTGAATCACACTAATAGATTCTGTGTAAAGTTTGACCATGTCGGAGTGCCGTTAGTTTTCTCGAACCATTGGTAACATTGGATGGCATCGTTTTCCAAGTGGAAGGAGGTGATATGCACTTTTTGCATTTCTAGAATTTGATTTAGTGAGAAATATTGCTCTGCTCGGTAGATCCAGTTTGTAGGGTCTCTGCCTTCAAATTTTGGAAAGTCTAATTTGGTCGTCTATGGTAAAATGGAAGTTTGTGGACCTCCTAACATTGCTTGGTTTGATGACCCATTTTTGGTTGAATTTGAATGTGTTATTGTCTAATTTTGACTGATAGCATCAAGTTTAACATCCATTGCAAATATTTTCTTGAAGAGTTCTCTTGTGTTATGGGCATTCTCCTCTCTTTCCTGTTTAACTTCTTCAACGAGCCTTTTGTGTTTCTCATGAATGGAATCCAGTGATCGACGTCCATCGACCATAGCAGTTGGTTGGGTTTTTGGAACCTTTATACCTTTGTGAGGTGGGTTGCAAAAAAAAATTGACCAATTTGGTAGAGATTGCCAAAATTGCTAGTAAAAAGAATAAAAAAAATTGCTTTATATTATATTTCCTTTTTTGACAAAATTTTGTGTTTCACTTTATTTTGAATTTTTGATTTTGATCATGGCACGGCAAGGTGGGTAGGCAAAAAATGAAGGGGAAGGTGGCAAGCACTAGGTACAAGGTAAAGTGAGATGTCGCCAGTAAGCACAAGGCTAGCAGAGGCAGAAGCAAAGGGTGTGCGGAGGGGCGACTGAGCTTGGAGGAGGCAGAGCAGAGGATGGGCTAAGAGTGGTGGAGGTGGAGTGGTGTGACAAAGATGCAAGGTTTGGGTGGAGCAGATCTCGAGCGGTAGAGGATCTCAGGAGGCTCGAGTGGCAGAGGGTGAACGGTGCTCGATGGAAGAGGTTGGTCGAAGATTCACGACAAATGTTAGCTACCCAATATGTGCCAACCATCGAAACTTACTCCCGCATACACACGGGGGTGTCTAGCCAAGCTAGACACTTTACCCTTGTGTGTTTTTCTTTTTATTTATCCCCTTGGTTCCTTTCGGGGCCAATGTGAGATAAATTGAGTCTGTTTTTTTTTTTAAACAATCTTTCTTTGCTGTCTCCGACATCGGTAGCTTTTTCTGATGGTCAAAAAAATTAAAACCTTAGTCCAACTTTGATACTTTTAATTTTTTTCAATGAGGTTTTGTTGTAAGGTGCCGAAAAACATATCCTCGCGCTGAAATTTTTATTTTCCACTGATTGAATGAATTTGATGCTTTTGTTTATCCTAATGTAATAGTCGCTAATGAAGTGTAAAAGTGCGATCATTGGTAGGGTATGCAGGTTATATGGCCTTGTTTGTTTGCTAAGGAGAGGCCACCAGATTCTGTTGTCATCATCAAAAAACCTGTTCACACAAAACCTGTAATGACGATTAAAACATTTAAAATGTGCTTGGTATTCAGAACGTGCTTCACCTGGCCATTTACAGTGTTCATAGTGAGTGCGTCATTCAGTAGTGTCCTTGTATTGTATTCGAGAACAAGAGAAAAGAAGGAAAAAATAATTCCTTTAGGATTTTTGGCTCTGATACCAGATGTTAGGATACCAAGTGGAAGACTCTGAATTAAATAGAATCGCAAGAAATATTAAGAATCATAGTTGGAAAATAGAAGGTAAACTCCTTATATATTAATGAATGTATATTCTTCGATGTCTTAAAAATAACAAGTGATTGGGTTAATATACCCAACCAAAGAGTGTGTGCTTGTGAAAGGGTGTGACCCCTTGTAAGTTAATATATTAAGATGATGATAATTGTATTATGTTAGGAGGGTCCTAACACATACTAAGATCCTCAATAAGGTCTTCAATCACCTAATTGAGCATAATGTTAGGTTGAATCCCAAGAAATGCGTCTTTGGTGTAACTTTTGGAAAACTCTTGGAATTCATCATTTCTAAATGAGGCATCTAGGTAGACCCAAAAAAGGTAAATGCTATCCTATAATTGACCTCGCCCACTAACATCAAATATTTTAAAAGCTTACAGGGCAAAGTAGCATCCATAAAGCGATTCATCGCACAACTATCGGAAAAATATCAACCCATGAATCAACTACTACACAAGGGGGTCCCATTCTAGTGGGATGAAGAATATCAGTAAGCCTTTGCTGAAATAAGGAAGTATCTCACAATGTTGCTAGTCCTACCCCCACCAATACCAGACGTGTCATTCCTGCTATATATATCCACTACTAATTTTGCCTTGGGCACCATGTTGGCTCAAAAGAATACACAAGATAAAGAACAAGTGATATATTACATCAGCCACACCTTAGTGAGCTATAAGATAGGATATGCATACATTGAAAATTTGTGCTTAGAAATGGTCTTTACAACCAATAAATTGCACCACTACATGATGAGCCATATGATGTATGTAATATCCAAACAAAATTCTTTGTAGTATATGATGAGCAAGACATATCATAATACATGTACTGCAAAGTGGATCATGCTATTGATAGAATTTTATTTAGAATTCATAAGCCAAAATTCCATGAAGGGATAAGTCATAGTTGATCAATTGGTTGAGGTACCTCTTTAGAATAGTAGGCCTCTCACCATAGAACTTCTTTATTATGCGGTGTTTGCATTATCAAAAGCACCCGAACATGAAGAACCTAAAAATAAAGCTGACATGACTTTGTTCTTCGATGGTTCCAAGTGTGAGCAAGGAGGTGGTGTAGGGATTGTATTTTTCATTCCACAAGGTGCTCCAATGCCCTTGTCATTTAAGCTAGACTTCCATTGCACAAACAACAACATAAAATTCAAGGCCCTAATTTTGGGTCTCCAAATAGCCATCACCATGAAGATCAAAATGCTAAATATCTTCAATGACTCCCTCCTCATAGTCAACCAAGTTAAGGGACTATTCCAATGTAGGGATCCAGTCATTAAATCTTACAAGGAGCTTGTTGACACCTATATAGCCCAACTACAATGGTATAACATCGAGGTAATACGCCATTCATAAAATATATTCATAGAAACCATGGCATATTTGTGATCCTTGATCCCTCATAATACATATACTAATTTCACTATCATTCATGTTAAAATTCTATCACACTCAGTGATGCAGCATGAGGCTTTTGATAACAAAGAATAAGTCAACATGATTCATATAGAACTAGACCATGACTAGTTCTATAAAACCAAAGACTTTTTAAATAAGGCATATTGGGGGTCCTTGATCTTGCAGGGTCCTACGAATAATGATAGTATCATTCACCACAATTTTGTTTCTCAATTTGCATCTGTGCACATCAAATCATAAGAGGAACAAGTCATCTTATCTATCAAGGTTGTAGTTTTTCAAGATTGGCTATCCTAGTTACAATATTTCTTGAGACTTGGAATTGTCCCATAGGGACTATCACATATATAAAAAAAAACATTCAAATATAAAGTGATAAGATATGTCTTACTATAAGGCATATTGTATTGTCAAAGCTATGATGGAATCCTCCTTCATTGCTTAGAGCCCTAAGAATTAGCTTAGGAAATTTTGTAAGCTCATGATGGTACATGCAATGTCCACTTCAGTGACATGGCCATTGTTAAGCGCATCCTTCAAATGGATTATTATTGGCCCACCATGGATAAGTATTTATATGAGTATATCAAGAAATACATTAAATATCAACATCATGCAAATTTGATGTACCTGTCATCTCAGGATTTACATCCAATTCATGCGGCTTGGCCATTTTCTCAGTGGGATTTTGATTTGATCAAAAAAAAATTTCCCCCATCATTGGGTTGACACACATTTATCTTAATGAACACTAAGTACTTCACCAAATGGTGGAAGTGGTTCCCCTAACATCATAAATTGGACCACAAATTATGGAGTTCATACTTCACAACATCATCTATCGTTTTGGGGTACCCTTAAAAATAATCTTGAATACCAGTCCATAATTCAAAAACAAAAATATGTGAGCTTTAACATCCAAATACAACATTCAACACAATTTTGTGATACCATAATATTCATAGGTAAATGAGCAATCAGAGGCCTCAAACAAGATAATAGTATCCATCTTAAAAAATATGGTGAAAGAAAATCATAAGGATTGACACCTGTAATTACCCCTTGCATTATGGGCTTATAGTACTAGTGTGTGGATTCCAACTGGAGCAACACTATTTTCACTTTTATATGGTGCTTAAGCCATTACGCCCTTAGAGTTGGAAATTCCAACATTATGCATCACATTGAAAGAGTTCATCAATGACGACACTGTGCAACAAGCTTGTTTGTATCAGTTGATCCTTTTGGATAAACGTTGCATCAATACTCTTGAGCATCTTCACATTTACCAGGATCACCTAACACAATATTATAACAATAAATTCTACCTGAGAGACTTTAAGGTTGGGGATCTTGTGCTTAAATAGAACCAACAAAACTCAAATTTGTTGCCACACCTACAAGATAAATTTGTGACCAATTGGATAGGTCCCTATATCATCTCTAAGAAGATTGGACTTGGGGCATATCGCCTAACATAACTAGAAGGTTTTGAGGAGCCAGAGCCTCTCAATATTATTAATCTAAGGGCATTTCACACATAAGCACAACAAAACATAAAAACATTCAAATACACCAACAAAAAATCATAAACATTCAAAAATTTCAAAATAAAAAAAATAATAGAAAACTTCAAAACAAAAATATCCAAAAGTATCTTAAATCCCTTTGGTCAAATAATAAAAGGCTCCAAAAGGTATCTTAAATTCCTTTGGTCAAATCACAAAAGGCTCCAAAGGCAACTTAAATCCCTTTGGTCAAATCACAAAAGTCTCCAAAGACATCTTAAAGCCCTTTGGTCAAATCACAAAAGGCCCCAAAGGCATCTTAAAGCCCTTTGGTCAACTCAAAAAATTCCCAAAGGCATCTTAAATCCCTTTGGTCAAAAGCAAAACATAAAAGCACAAAAACAGTTTAAAGTCAAAAATATCAAAAACATTCAGAATAATCAAAACTCAGAAAAATAATTGAAAGCATCAAAAATACAAAAATATTTACATTTAGCATTTGCATCCATTAGTTGCATTGCATTAGGCATGTTGCATCCATTGCATTTGAATTAGGTAGGTTGTTTTCACAATCTTACAAATGAAACCGTGTTTGTACCTCAATCATGCATCATAAAAATCCATCACCATCCACAACCCATGCATGTAATTGTATTTTTCAACACAACCCCTCCTTTTACTATAAGGAATATACTAGGGTTTTCCAGTCACTCAGCCATACCTAGTGATTTTATCAAATTATATAGAAAGCTATCTTCACTAGCAGAAGGTGAGGTCTAGTTGTGTTAGTACCTAGCATATTTCATAATCCTATCACTAATCAAAACACTAAAATCCTTTTTGGAACAAGGGAAATATGAACGCTACAAAGGGGCACTAGGCATCTTAAGTGAAAGGTTTTTACTTGCTCACCTTGTGATGTGTACGATCTAGAATTTTGATCTTTGGAAAAAGGACAAGCTCCCCTCTACCCAAATAAATCCCTTGCTTTCATCAAAACAAGCAAAAATCCTGAAACAAAGCAAAATTCAAAAGTAAAATAAATAGTGATTATCATCACTACAAAATCCCTTGCTCAAAATAAAAATAAAATTTAAAATAAACAATGATTTTCATCACTAAAACATGAGCAAGTATCCCAAATAAATATGAAGAAAATAAGGGAGTGAAGATATTGAATCCCTATAATGGTTAGTATCCACAAACCAATTGAGTGATACCTAATACAACAATGGGCTGCATGAATCTTGCCTGGCATTAGGGTAAGCTCAAAGTAATTTACAAAAAGGGCTAGCTTTAGGTGTCCTGTATCACCTAGTGGTCTAATCCAACTGAGTCCAACTTTGGATCTAGATGAAAATTTGAGGATCCCCAATACAGCAATGGGATGAATGAATCTCGCTTGTTACTAGGGTATGCTTATGTTTTATCTAATATATTCATTTGCACACATAGGGATAATGAGTATCTAGGTCTTAATAACAAAAACTTGATCTTTCAGGAGTCTTGTATGGTCAGTATATAGCTTTTGATGGAGTAACTAGGGTGTTTGAGTCTCATGGAAAACCACAAAAATCCTTGCATAGCAACAAATCATGTCATCAATCACATCATCAACTTTCTTTATGAGGTTTTGTTGATTAAAGGATGTTCATAAAGTAGGGTAGATACTGGATGCATGTTAGCAATGATATTTAGACGACCACTGACTATTTTGTATAGTTATTTTAATTTACAAAAGCTTATAAAGAAAGCACATACATATCACATCATCTCATCTCACACTTGAATGTTTAAATTATTAATTATTTACATTTATGATTGTGTTACATTTTGTGGTGTCACCCATTAGATTGCTTAACTCATATCACATGAATTCCTTATGTTTTAAGTTATTAAAGCATACATATTCATTTACATTAGATCACCATCATATAAATATCGCAGTACACACATTGCATTTACCATATCATAACAACATAAATTAGATGCATATAATTAAATCAAACCAAACATGCATTTAAACAACAATTATTGCATCTATATATGCATACATCATAGTGAATCTATACATATATATCATAGCATCTAAGCATACATCTATCATATACCTAGCACATGTCATCAGTACATTGCATACATACAACATTATCACATCATTATCTAGGCATTGCATTCATCATTGCATCCATCAAAACAAAAATATTTTTAAAAATCAACTCGGGCATTATTGGTATCATACCTCCCCTGATTAGCAATCAAATAGTTAAAAAATCAATCCCAAAAAGCCCCAAAGGTATCCATAAACCCTTTGGTCAACCCAAAACACTCCAAAGGTATCCATAAACTCTTTGGTCAACCCAAAATTATCCAAAGGTATCCATAAACCCTTTGGTCAACCCAAAATGCTCCAAAGGTATCCATAAACCCTTTGGTCAACCCAAAATTCTCCAAAGGTATCCATAAACCCTTTGGTCACCCAAAATGATCCAAAGGTATCCATAAACCCCTTTGATCAACCCAAAAAACCCCAAAGGTATCCATAAACCCTTTGGTCAACCCAAAATGCTCCAAAGGTATCCATAAAACCTTTGGTCACCCAAAAGGCCCAAAGGTATCCATAAACCCTTTGGTCACCCAAAAGGCCCCAAAGGTATCCAAAATCCTTTAGTCACCATAAATACCCCAAAGGTATCCATAAACCCTTTGGTCACCCAAAAGGCCCCAAAGGTATCCAAAACCCTTTGGTCACCCAGAAAGCCCCAAAGGTATCCATAAATCCTTTGGTCACCCAAAAGTCCCCAAAAGTATACAAAACCCTTTGGTCACCAAAAATGCCCCAAAGGTATCCAAAACCCTTTGGTCACCCAAATATCCCTAAAGGTATCCATAAACCCTTTGGTCACTCAAAATTCCCCAAAGGTATCCAAAACCCTCTTATCACCCAGAAGGCCCCAAAGGTATCCATAAACTCTTTGGTCACCCAAAATGCCCCAAAGGTATCCAAAACCCTTTGGTCACCCAAAAGGCCCCAAAGGTATCCATAAACCCTTTGGTCACCCAAAAGGCCCCAAAGGTATCCAAAACCCTTTGGTCACCCAAAATGCCCCAAAGGTATCCATAAACCCTTTGGTCACCTAAAAGGCCCCAAAGGTATCAAAAACCCTTTGGTCATCCAAAAGGTATCCAAAACCCTTTGGTCACCCAAAATGCCCCAAAGGCATACAAAATCCTTTGGGCACCCAAAATTCCCCAAATGTATCCATAAACCCTTTGGTCACCCAAAATGCCCCAAAGGTATCCAAAACCCTCTGGTCACCCAAAAGGCCCCAAAGGTATCCAAAAACCTTTGGTCACCCAAAAGGCCCCAAAGGTATCCAAAACCCTTTGGTCACCCAAAATGCCCCAAATGCATCTTAAAGCCCTTTAGTAAAATAATAAAAGGCTCCAAAGGCATCTTAAAGCCCTTTGGTCAACTCATAAAAGGCTCCAAAGGCATCTTAACGCCCTTTGGTAAAACCACAAAAGGCTCCAAAGGCACCTTAAAGCCCTTTGGTCAACTCACAAAAGGCTCCAAAGGCATATTAAAGCCCTTTGGTCAAACCACAAAAGGCTCCAAAGGCATCTCAAGCCCTTTGGTCAAATAAGAAAAGGCTCCAAAAGCATCTTAAAGCCCTTTGGTCAAATCACAAAAATCTCCAAAGGCATCTTCAATTTCCTTTGGCCAACTCACAAAAAAAATCCAAAGGTATTTAAGACCTTTGGACATAAATAAAAAATCAAAAACAATTTAAAATTTAAATTAACAAAAAAATCAAATAACAAAAAAATCTCAGTTGAGCCTCGTATTCAGTTATTTACTCTATACACTTGGTGGTTGCAGCGACTTGCAATCCACGTATTCCGGTAAGATGAGTGAATTACCATAAGGTCATCTGGGGAAAATTAGTCATTACTGAATTGAAATGTTGCACTTCAATCCTGAAGAAGGCCATGGCCTCCGGATTGCCCCATGGGAAGAAGGATTCATCTCATTTATTCTATAACATTTTTCAACAATTCATCGAATGTAGTGATTCAAAATAGGCTTAAATAGAATTGCTATCACATTGATTACCTAAAATGGTTGAAATCATACCTGATATGGGACCTACCCTATAACAAAAAATAAAATCTCTAAAAGGGTCCAAATCATTCATCTTGGTCAAGTGACTCGTCGCTTTATTCATTGTCATTCCCTCATCAACTTGTCATTTGAGGGGGTAGTCATAATATCAACAATCATAATAAAAATAAACAAAATATCACTCGATCATGTCAAATTGCATTCATCTTATGAATGATTACAAAGAACTATCATAAGCTTACCATTTTTCTAGGGGAAAAAATCAAATATAACAATTAAGTTTGTGGCTCTCCTCCTTTTGGATCTATAGTCGCATTGAAGCCTATATTACCACTGAAGCTATCAATTTCCTAATGGACATGTGCAAGCTTTCATAAAATTAAGCCTTTTATCCTATTGGAAGCAAAAATTTTAGAATACATACCCTTTCTCATGATTGGGATATTCAATGTTGATCAGATCAATGATAATCACACACCCTACAATGTGGCCCTAGGTGGTCTACTTTTGCTCTGCATTGTGTTTTCACACAATGCATCCCAAAAAGGGGTATCTGTAGAAACCTAAAATATGTCATATTTAGGATACTACTCATATGGATACACCTAAATACCATATGAATGATATTGGACCTTTTTAAGAGCTAGAAGTGGTCCTAACCACTCAAAAAGGGTAGTTCTAGCCCATTCAGGCTTAGTCGCTATCAAGTAGAGTGGCCACCACACCTGGCCACTGAAGCTGAGAGCGGCCACACCTAGCCACTACTATAAATAGTGGCTAGCACCAAGTACATTATATCCATGAATACGGGCCCATATCATGTAGTCTAACTACACCTTGCATGGCTTGTAGGAGGATTTTGGCATGGAACTCCCAGAGTTCCTCCTGACTGCCCCTTCAATGTAAATTTGTGACTAATACTTCCCCTTTGGATGGTTAATTACATGTAGATATATATTTTGGATTCTCCAATAAGCCAAGATCCATATATAGATATGAATATGGGAGGTCTACATATGGTTTCTCCCAAGAAAAGTATATGATCCATGAATATCAAAATTTTATGCAGTGAAGCCCTGGTCGATCAAAGAGTGAATCCACACACCTTTTGAGGAGCAGCGAAGTGTTGTCTAGCTAAGCCACATCTATGCACCACTTTCAGATCCATATATGCTTCACCATCCATCAATGTACTAGACATAAGAGGTGACCCTTGAACATCAATTCAAGCGAGGAATTTAGTGCTACAGCCCCTGGTTCATGAGGAGAAGAGCTTCATTTTGTGGCCGCTATCATTGACTGTGGCATGAAGGTATATCTTAGGGTTTTAAAACATTATTTTCCAATTTCTATATTATATATGTTATCACTTTGATTTATTAATTAGTTTTAGCATAGATATAATTTCTTTAATGCATTTGCATTGCTATTTCCTAAGTTATACATGCATTTATCATTTAGTTTTATCACATTTTGATTTTATTATGATCATATATCATATTTATCAAATCTACTAATAAGAGCCTCATTTGAAGAGGCTACCCATGCTACTAATAGTGTTATTTTATTTCTATGTATGCAGGTTATAGGTTTACGAGATCGATTCAAGGCGTTCAGTGCATAGGATCCCTCCAAGGTGAGAGAAGGAGGAGGCATCTATAATACCTCATACATTTTTATGTGCAATATCAAGAGGCCTGTAGAAGTGCACCATCCCATTTGCAAGGGGATATATTATACACCATTACTCTACTTGTATCTTATTGTATCAAACTGGGTATCCCTCAAAGGGACTGATATGTAACTAGGATTTGCAAAGAAATTAATAAAAGATATTTCTTTATTTTTGTCATTTCTGTGTTATCTATTTGATATAATATTGCAAGTAGCATAAGTGGTGTATGCTTTCTGGTTTTGCACAAATTAGTGCTCATCCCCCACTAGCCAATTACGACCCAATGAACAACCAAGGCCGAAACAAGGAACATCAGTCACCTTGTTATTTCACACCTCTATCTAAATCGATGCAATTGATATTTAATTTGTTAAGTGAGGCACAAAGAATAATATTTTTTGATGTGCAACTTCTTGACCCTAATCATCCCAAGACCAAGGAATATAGGGAATATCAATACTACCCATATCATAGAATATAGAGGCATGACATCGAAATATGTATCAGATTCAAGAACATTGTCTAGAACACGATTAAGAAGGGTGAGCTAAAAGTTGACAACCCATTAGCACCTGATAATAGAGATATAGGTATATTTAGAAACCCATTTCTAAATCATGAGGTCCCCAAGAATCAGGGTGCCTAATTCAATCAAGTTCAAGTTGAACCATCCACTCAGGGATGCATCGAAATGGTTGAGATAATCAATGTGGCAAGGGAAGCATGCACCACTTATGCTACTTGCAATATAATATCAAATGAAAGACCATAAAGCATAGATAATGCGAAAATGACAAAAATAAAGAAATATATTTTATTAATTTATTTGCAAATCTTGGTTACATATTGGTCCCTCTGAGGGATACCCAGTTTGATATAATAAGATACAAGTGGAGTAATGGTGCATAATATCTCCCCTCGCAAAGGGGGTGGTGCACTTCCATAGGCCTCATGATCTTGCACATGAAATTGTATGAGGGCTTATAGATGCCTCCTTCTCCTTATCTCAATTTGGAGGGATCTTATGCATTGAATTCCTTGAATTGATCTTCTAAAATTGTAACCTACGTGAATAGAAATAATAAAACACTATCAGTAGCACGGGAAGCCTCTTCGTATGAGGCTATTATTAGCATATTTGATAAACATGATATATGATCATAATAAAATAAAAATGCAATAAAACTGGATGATAAATGCATGTATAACTCAAGAAATGGTAGTGCAAATGCATTAAATAAATCAGATCTATGTTAAAACTAATTAATAAATCAAAGTGATAACAAATATAAGCTAGAACTTGGAAAATAATGTCTAAAACCCTAAGTTATGCTTGTAGGCCATTGCCAATTACAAAGACCATGAAATGCAACTCTTCTCCTTGCGAACCAAGGGTTGTAGCACTAAATTCCTTGATTGAATTGATGTTCAAGGGTTACCTATTATATGGTACACTGATGGATAGTGAAGAATATGTGGATCTAAAAGTAGGTGCGTAGATGTAGCTCAGTTTAACAATTCTTCATTGCTCCTCAAAGGGGGTATGGATTCACTCTCTAATTAGCCAGGGCTTCACTGCATAAAATTTTGATATCCGTGGATCATTTTCTTTACTTGGGAGAGTCCATATGTAGGCCTCCAAGATATAGATCTAGATCTAGATATTGGCTTCCTAGAGAAGCCAAAATCTAGATCTGCATGCAAATGACCATCCAAATGGGAAGGATCAGAAATAAATTTACATTGAAGGGTTAGTTAGGAGGAAATTTTGGAGTTCCACACCTAAAATCTTCCTATAAGCTATGCAAGGTGTATTCATACTGCGCGATCTGGACCCGTATTCATTTATATCAGTTAGAGATGCATTTTATGAAATCAAATTTTCTTTTTAGGCATATAGTAAAATATCATGAGTGCTCTTTTATGCATAGATTTCCATTATTTTAAAAGAACCCCACACATCATGTATCACTTTAACATCAATGGCATTGGGATCTCACATCCAACCCATTGATTGAGACCAACAGTGGAGGTCATTATCATCAGGTCCCATATGTGGCCAAGGGTAACCCAAGAGCTATCCATACCATGCAAAATAGCATGCACTCCTCCTTGAGGGGTGTATCACTGTGCACTTCTCCATAAATACACAAACATGCGGAGGCCTCAAGGTCTTAATCATCATACAGGCATGTGGAGGCATCAAGACCTCCATCATCACATAGACATGTAGAGGCCTCAAGGCCTCCATCATCACATAGACATGAGGAGGCATCAAGGCCTTCATCATCACATAGGCATGCAAGGGCTGCAAGGCCCTAAACTTCACATGATACACTTAGGACAAATCAGCCCACTGAGGGGCAATACACTAGGCCTATGCCCAATCATAGACTGAGAGCATATTATAGCCTCCTTGAATATGGGAGGATACCCCTAGATTATGAGATCATTGGTGCTAATGGGACCCCAGGGGATTAGCCATGGAATACCATATAGCTTGATGAGTTGGATCAAGTTCCCTCAAGACCATCTCAAAGAAGCATTGCTACCCACACATCCTACCTTAGGAATTTCACGTAGCATAACCACAAGGTACACCAATGAACTAGAGGAAGCTTCAAAGTGGTCCTACAACACATTCATTTATTTTGATCATGGGGGTACACAACATAGATCATAGTGCATAGAGCAAGTCTTCCTGATAGACAAGGGTAATAACATAGTAGTAGAAGGGTAAGAAAAAATATTAATTGAGCATCGTATTCAGTTATTTACTCTATATACTTGGTGGTTGCAGCAACTTGCAATCCACGTATTCTAGCAAGATGAGTAAATTACCATAAGGCCATATAGGGTAAATTAGTTATTTTTGAATTGAAATGTTGCACTTCAATATTGAAGAAGGCCATGGCCACCGGACTGCCCCATGGGAACAAGGATTCATCTCATTTCTTCTATAACAATTTTTGACAAGTCATAAAATGTAGTGATTCAACATAGGCTTAAATAGAATTGATATCACATTGATTCCCTAAGAAGGCCATTGTGGCTGGACTGCTCCATGGGATGAAGATGTACAATTACTAAAAATGGTTGAAATAACATCTAATATGGGACATACCCTATAAAAATAAATCAAATCTCTAAAAGGGTCCAAATCATTCATCTTCGTCAATTGACTCATCACTTTATTCATTGTCCTTCCCTCATCGACTCGTCATTTGAGGGGGTAGTCATAATATCAACAATCATAATAAAAATCAACAAAATATCACTCGATCATGTCAAATTGCATTTGTCTTACGAATCATTGCCAAAAAATATCATAAGTTTACCCTTTTGTTGGGGGAAAAATAAAATATGATAGTTAAGTTTGTAGCTCTCCTCCTTTCGGATCTATAGTCACATTGAATCCTATAATAGCACTTAAGCTACCCGATTTCCTAATGGACGTGTGCAAGATTTTGAAAAATTAAGCCATTCATCCTATTGGAAGCAATAATTCTAGGATGCACACCCTTTCTCATGACTAGGGCATCCAATGTTGATCATATCAATGGTCATCACACACCCTACAATGTGGCCCTAGGTGGTCTATTTTTGCTTTGTACTATGTTTTCACACAACGTATCTCAAAAATGGGCATCTATAAACACCTAAAATATGTCATGTTTAGGATACTACTCATATGGACACACCCAAAGACCATATGAATGATCTTGGACCTTTCCAAGAGCTAGCAGTGGTCCTAACCACTCAAAAATGCCAATTCTAGCCCATTCAAGCTTAGCCACTGTCAAGCAGAGTGATCGCCACACCTGGCCGCTAAATCTAAGAGTAGCCACACCTAGCTACTACTCTAAATAGTGACTAGCACCAATAATAGTCTGGTCATGAATACGAGCCCATATCACATAGTATGATTGCACCTTGCATGGATTACAGGTAGATTTTGGCATGGAACTCTCAAAGTTCCTCCTGACTGCCCTTTCAATACAAATTTATGATTGATCCTTCCCCTTTGAATGGTTAGTTGCATGTAGATCTAGATTTTGGCTTCTACAGGAAGCCAAGATCCAGATCTAGATCTAAATATGGGAGGTCTACATATGGACTCTCCCAAGAAAAGAAAATGATCCATGAATATCAAAATTTGGTGCAACGAAGATATAACGGATTGGAAAGAGACTCAATACCCCTTGGAGGATTATCGGATCTCTGCTTTATTTAGCCATACACCTACTTTTAGATCCACATATTCTTCACCACCCATAAGTGTATCATACACAAGAGGCTACCCTTGAACATCAATTCGAGCAAGTAATCTAGTGCTACAGTCCCTATTTTTTGAGGAGAAGAGCTTCATTTCACAATTGCTATCATTGATAGTGGCCTACAGGCATAGCTTAGGGTTTTCAAGAATTATTTTCCAAGTTCTAGCTTAGATCTATTATTGCTTTTGATTTATTAATTATTTTAGCATAGATCTAATTTATTTAATGTATTTGCACTATTATTTCCTAAGTTATCCACACATTTATCATTTAGTTTACTACATTTTAATATTATCATGGTCATATATCATTTTTATCAAATTTGTTAATAAATCCTCTTCATGAGGGGTGGCCAGTGCTATTGATAGTGTTTTGTTGTTTCTATGCACACAGGTTACATATTTATAGAACCAATCCAAGGCATTCAGTGCATATGATATCTCCAATATGAGATAAGGATAAGAAGGTGTAGCAACCCTGGGAATGCACACACCAGTCCCATTTTTAACCCTACTTGCAATGTTATTTAAAAACCCAAGATGAAATAGAAGACAAGAAGAAAAAGCATATAACATGAAATAACAAATATGGATCTCTTTATTGATATTTAAGCTCGGTTACTTGTCGGTCCCTCTTAGGGATACCCATTTCGATACTATAAGTTACAAATAGGTAAAGAGTGGCCCCTTCTACACACGGAGATGTATGAGGGATTACAAATGCCTCCTTCTCCATGTCTGTTTCCTAGAGGGATCCTTTTGCTCTCGTATGTTGCAAACTTCATCTGATGTACCTATGGCCCTGCAAGCAATGAAACAACAACACACGTTTAGGTGTCTGAGATTGCCTCCCTGGATGAGGTTGTTGGTAATCAAATAATGTAATGGAAATATGATGAAACTATGCCATGAAGTCATGTAAATCCATGCTAATGATATGAAAACATAAAGAAGTAGAATAAAATATGTTATGTCTAAAACCTAAGCTAAGCCCATGGGCCACTGTCTAAGACAACGACCGCTAAGGTAAACCTTGTTCTCTTTTTTCCAAAGCTATGGTTCAAAGCCTATATCTGATGTTGAAATAATAGGTGTTATGCTCTTAAATCCGTCAGAGCTTTGTCGTACACATGATATCAAAGAGAACTCTCCAAGTCTCGAAAGCTCTCCTCAAAAAAATGTCTCTCTCTCTAATATGATAAAAGAAGGATCTCCCTTGGTGCTCTTAGGCTTACACCTTTTATAGTGTGAAATCCTAGGTCTATGTCCAAGCCCTAGAAATGAATTTCTCATGCTTAGTGCAAGTTAGCATGAGAAGATTTTGTCCATTGTCTATGTTTGAAGGCCAGTTAACTAAATATAACTGCCCACTTGATTCTTCTATGCAAACTGGTCATTAGCATGAGAAGATTTTGTCCTTTTTTTATGCTTGAAGGTCAGTTAACCAAAGTCTAAATGAAAACTCAAGTCTCCTATGTGAACTGATCGTGAAAATGAATGCAACGTTATTCCCGCTCACCTTTATTTCATGCAGATTACCACTTCCATCTATGATTAGGCCTGTTTTTCGACAAACTGCTTCTTATGACTTAGCCACTATCATCTAAAGTGGCTAAAATCTAGCCACTGTCATCTACAATAGCTAAGTTTTTGTCACTCTATGCTTGAGCGGCTAAGATTTGGCCGCTCTTGGATTGAGCGGCTAGACTTGGATGGCTTGAAAAGGCCTCAAATGAGTGGTGAGAACCACTGTTGATGCTTGTAAAGTCCAAGATTATGTCATATGATCTTATGAATGTGTCTATGTGAGTAGTTCCCCTAATCATGACATGATTTAGGTGTCTACAGATACCCTTTTTATGATGCACTATGTGGAAAATACAATGCTGAGCAAAAACGTAGACTGATCTGTTTGTAGGGCATATGGTGATCAATGGTCTGATCAATGTTGGATGGACCAATCATGCAAGATGGCACACATTCCTTGAATCATTGCCTCAATGTTTGTAGGACTTAGCTTAGTGGATTTTGCATGTTAAATTACACTCGTTCCTCAAACTCAATCGGGTAGCTTTAGCTGGTATAATAATTCCAATCGATAGGAGAGCTATAATTGAAGATGTCATGTCTGCTTATGTTCCCAAAAAATAATAATTAAGTTGAAGTTTTGAACTACTTCCTCACACAATGAATGAAGTGACAAGTCGCTTGACCAATATGACTAATCTGGTTCCTTTCTAGCATTTCTTACTTTTAATGGGCAATCCCACATCCAAGTGTGATTCCAATTATTTATGATAATCATCCATACCTATCCCAAGGAGCGGTCCAACCATTAATAGCATTCTTAGGGAGTTAGGATGAGTGATTCTATTTATGTTCTAGATTGTATCACTTTGACTTAATGTTTTTTATGTCATAGGGGAATTAGGATGATCCTTTCGCACCCATGGAACAATTTGACCATCTTGGTATTCTTTAGGATTGAAAGGTGGCACATCATAATTCCAAAATGAGTTGTTTTTGCCCCAAGTGGCCTTATGTTTATCTACTCATCTAACCAAAATACATGGAGTGCAAATCGTTGCAATCATCGAGTGGATAGAGTAGGTAACTGGATACGGGGCCTACATGAGATTGTGCTTTTATGTGATTTTTTTGTTATTTTGAACATTATGATGATCTAAAACCATCGAAGTGTGTTTATTTGCTATTTTAGTGGGATCCCTCAAGGAGAAAATCCCTTATTCTAACCTGTGAATCTGGCCGCTATCAGGTTCAGTGGCTTATGAGTTCTTGCTTGTGGCCACTGTAGCCTTGATCGGCTAAGAATTTTGGGATGTTGACATCAACAATGGCCAAGGCATAATTAAGGAAATATAAAATTTTCTTTTCTAGGGTTTGACCTATCACTTTCACTATTTGAAGATTCACTTTGGGAGCTCTGGTGCGATGACGACGGTTGTGACTTTGAAACTTGTTGGTGCTAAGGACATGGCTGTGTAGGGTGAGACATCAGATGCTGGAGGAGCTAGAGCTTCTCGGGTATTTTTCTCTTCAAAACCTTGAATCTCTTTTTCTTATCTATGTAAAACTAAACCTCACTAAGTAATGGGCAAACTGAACCTCACTAAACCTGTTGTAAATGAATAAAACTCTGTAATTAGGCTTAGGTTCCCCTTTGCTATGGTGGGTTAGTTCCCAATTTTTTTTTCTGTGTTAGTGGTTGTAGCCTAGGGTTTTTGAAATTCTTTATTTATTCACCTACTGCCGCCATTTTGTTTATTTTTAACTTAGCCTAGTTTTGATGTTTAGGTGGGAAATTTTACTTTCCATCTTGTTTGTTTTCCCTCCCTATGTTGGTTTGTTGGAGTTATTTTGTTATTTTTGTAATTTTTATTTTTTTTATTTTATTTGATTTTTTTGAATTTTGATTTACTTGATTAGGTGCAATATTATCCTTATTTTTCTTAGAATTAGAATAGTCCATCATCTTTTGCACCATTTTCATGTTTATTGTGAATTATGCCTTAGATGCACTATAGTTATCCTTTGTCTTTCTTCTGATTTGATTAGATCCTTACTGCTCGAGCTTGGGACCTGAAGCTCCTGCTTGACTTACTTCCTAGATTTAATGATATGGACTGGGCATGGTTCAAAGCCTATGAGTTACAGTATGTCATCAGGATGCCTTACATCATGGTAGATCAATATTACCTTATGGCTTTGGCCCATCACTGCGACCCATGGACTAATACGTTCCACCTCCTGACCGGTGAGATAACCATTATGTCAGAGGATTTTTATAGGATCTTTCAGATTCCATTCAATGGGGTGGCCATTGTCTCTTTGGCCACTAATGATCAGGTGGTTGTATTCACTCGAGTGTTTAGTGGGCACTCTACAGATGATTTCAAGGACACCAAGTTTGGAGGAGTGTCCATCAGTCGCTGGCATGGGGAGGACATCTTTACGGTAATGCATGTCGTATTGTTGATGGTGATCAACAATGTTCTTATCCTGGACTACTCGGGTTTGAGATTCCTATGGAACCTTTTGGCGATGGTGTTGGATCTATTGGATAGCGAGGAGCCTATAATATATGCATGGAGTAGATATCTATTGGCTCAGTGCTATGATGAGTTGTACCACATTCGTTTGTGAGGATGTGTTAGCATTGCCTGTAGCTTGCTCCTATAGGTTTGGGGATGGGAGCACATTGTGGTAGATCACCCTAAGGGGCTCCCAGTCGAGATTATAGTGATTGACACTCGAACATAGTACTATGCTGCCAGATGGGCTAAAGAGCACAAGGAGTGTAAGAGCCACACTTTTGTAGGGGAGCTATCCCACTACACTGATGCTTTTACCAGACTGTTGATCAGAGATGTCGTGTGGCAACATTACTATGAGTGTCCTTCTTGGGATGATCCAGTTAGCTTTACTTCTAGGACACGGCATGAGCGATGGATCATTAGCCATAAGATTTCCATCCGAGAGTATTTATTCTACTCTCGGGTTCTTTGTCAATACAGATTGCAGTAGGATGTGCCCTTAGAACCATTCTTGTATAGATGTCTCATAGTAGAGAAGGACCTACCTCCATGATAGATCATGAAGCTTTTAGATGAGGAGGATGCCCCAGTTGTTGACTTTATAGTGGCTGGGGGAGTTATAGAGGCCTACAATTAGTGGTGGGGTGATCAAATTTGGCATGGCATCGGTAGCCTAGGGTGCGAGGATGATGGTGGGGGTGATGGTGCAAATCTAATAGGACGTAGAATCTAATCCAGGAGCAAGGTATGGGGCCAGCCAGCAGAGCAGGTGGTAGTAGAGGATCCTGATGTTCCTGAGGAGGAGGAAGAGTTAGAGCCCAAGGAGAGAGACTCTCCTCTAAGAGAACATCTACATGAGGTTGAGGATAAGCTTCAGGCCACTAAGATCTAGGTATAGTGGTGAGATGCTATGATTGAGCATCTCACAGTATAGATACAGGCTCTGTAGGCTACTATTGGGGGTGGTAATGTTAGGACGTAGTTTTTTGTTCCTCCTTCTACACCATAAGAGGCTCCAATGATAGGTTCAGGAGCATATATGGGTCATCTCTAGTCTCTATTGTATGAGCATGAGGTACAGATCTAGGGACTTGTGGATCATGTTACCCTTCTTCAAATGCAACTCAAGAGGCACGAGATTGTACCTAAGGATCTAGTAGGTGTGAATGGTTCGTAGGTCAGTGGGTGCTCCACATTAGGGTAGTCTTCCACCCATCCTAGCTAGAGGACTTAGACTCAGATAGAGAGACCTACAAGCTTGCATCATTTTACTCATGACACCACCACAAGGGGAGGTGGCACTATAGGCAGTGATGTAGGGGGCTCAGGCCCGATATTTGATTGATGCTTTACTTGGTCCTTGATCCATTTTTGAGGTCGACTGACCTATATGACTATATCCCATGGAATTTTTGTATATCCATTGGACTTAACAAACATACTTTTACGATAGATTTGCATTATGACTTATTATGTGTATCATTTATTTCTCATGTTTTTTTTTGTTGTTATTTTGTTTTATGATATGATGCGATGATGGTATTATGATGATTTAATGAATATGTTATATGATAGATGATATTGAAGATGCTTAGATTGATGTGTAGATGCTTATATGGATGTGTAAATGCTCATATATGATGTGATGTATTTTGATGATGAATGATGAATTTATGATTGTATGCAAATGGATTTAATGACTTGTTTTTGTGAATGCGATGTTATTGCTAAATGCATATTTTAACTTTTCTTTAATTGTATACATCTAACTTATGTGATGGAATGGTATAAATGAACCTGTATGCTCTAATCACTTAAAACATATGGAATGCATATGACATTGACAATATTAATGGGTGATACCACAGAAAGTAAAAAAAAATAATCATGAATTTAAATAGTCACTCTTATCATAAGAATTGATTAAGTATTCATATATGAGATGTAATGGTGTGCAATGTATTTTCTTAATAATTTTCTATAAATTAAAAGATATAAAGTAGTTAGTGGTCATCTATATATTATTTTTAATATATATGCGGTATTTGTCCAACTATGTTGATACCCCCTAATTTATAGAATCTTATAAAGAATGTGATGGTGTGAATGATGTTATTATTTGTTGCTATGTAAGAATTTTTAGGGCTTTCCAGAGATTCAAACACTCTAGTTACCCTATCAACAACTGTCTACTTACTACTTAGACTTTTGAAAAGTAAGACTTTTACTATGGACCTAGTTTTTGATGATCTCTGTGTGTGCATGTGATTATATATTTTGAGGTAGAACTCAAGATTTTCCTCCAATGTCAGGTGGGATTCTTTCAGCCCATTGCTAAGATCAGGGATCCTCAATTGTTAATCTCATCCTTATGTTGGACTTAGTTGGACTATACCACTAGGAAATATTGGGTTACCTAAGCTAGATCATCCACATTCAAACATTGGTCTACACAAATGCATGAAGCAATTGTAATAGACATATCGTCATGTGTAAGGATTTCTCCTTCTAGTTTTGTACAATGCTAAGAATTCCAGGGATTCAGGATTTATTCCCTTCTTTTTGGCTTCTTTTTGGCTTTGGATATTTGCTCATATGTAGTGATGAAAATCACTTTTTATTTTTGATTGATTTTTTCTTTGAGCGGGGATTTTTGTAGTGATGATAATCACTGTTTATTTTGCTCATATGTAGTGATGAAAATCACTATTTATTTTTTATTGATATTTTTGAGCTTTGATTTTTTTTTGTAATTTCTGATTTGTGTATTGGATTATTGCTTTGAGATATTTACTTTATGCTTGGCCTTTTGAATATGTACTTTGATTTTGCATTTTGCTTATTTTAATTTAAGCAAGGGGTTTGGATAGGGTGAAGCTTGTCCTTTTGGCAATTCTCAGCACCTTTAAACCGGTTGCACAGGGGGATAAGCAAGGATAATCCTTTTCGCTTAAGGTAACCTAGACCACTTTATAGCTTTTATATTTTTATTGTACCAGCTAGAAATTTAAGTGTTTCAACTAGTGACGGGATCTTGAATATCTAAGGCATTATCACAGCTAGACCTTACATTCTACTAATCAAAGTTGTTTTCCACATAAGTTGAGAAGATCACTAGGTGTGTTTGATTAATCAAAAAACCTTAGTATATTATGTATAGCAACAAATAATGGTTGTGTTGAAAAACACAATTACACACGTGTGTTAATGGAGGTATGGATTTGAATGATTTGTGTGACAAACTGTGGTATCACTTGTAAGGATCTCATGATATATGTAGTTGTAGTGGATATGAAAATGCAATGCAATGATGTGGATGCAAGATGTGAGATGCAATTATTTTTGTATTTTTGATTTTATGTTGTTTTTGTATTTTTTCTTAATTTGACCAAAGGGCTTTAAGATTCCTTTGAAGATTTTGTTTGATTTTGACCAAGCGTATTGGGTACCCTTGGAGCTTTTTGAATTGATGCTGATCAAACGGTTTGAATTACCCTTGGAGCCTTTGACTGTATTTTGACCAAGCGGTATGAATTACCCTTGGAGCATTTGATTGTATTTTTGAAATTTTATGTTTTTATGATTTGTTTGTGTTTTTGCCATATTTGAATGTTTTTAAATTTTACGGAATATTTGAATATTTTTATTTTTATGAAATATATGAATGTTTTGATTTTTATGAAATATTTGAATGTTTTTGTGTTTTATGAAATATTTGAATGTTTTTGAGTTTTTGACATATTTGAATGTTTTTATTTATTTTTATGTGTAAAATACCTTTAAGTGAATGATATTGAGAGGTTTAGGCTCTTCAACACCATCTAATGATATAAGGTGATAATCTCCAAGCCTAACTCTCTGTGAAATCATGTATGGGCCTATCCAATTTACTATGAACTTATATTGAAGATGCGACGACAGATTTGAATTTTGCTAGTTTTTTTTTAGCACTAGATCTCCAACCTTGAATTCCCTTAGGTGGACTTTACTATTGTAAGCTTGCATAAGGCAATCCTGGTAAATGCGAAGATGCTCTAAAGCATTGACTCGGCGTTCATCAAGAAGCATCAATTGATCAAGGTGATCTTGCCACGCAACATCATCATCTATGAAGTCCTTTAATGCTATGTGCAGAGTCAGTATTTCCAACTCTAGTGGTATGATGGCCTCAGTGCCACATATTAGTGAAAACGGTGTTTCCCCAGTGGGCATCCGTATACTAGTCCTGTATGCCCATAGTGCAAGAGGTAACTTCATGTGCCAATCCTTGTGATTTTCTTGCATTATCTTCCTTAAAATGGAGACTATTGTTTTGTTTGAGGATTATGCTTTCCCATTTTCTTGTGGATAATAAGGCATTGAAAAACTATGTTCAATATGGTATTTGTTCATTAAAGAATGCACATTTTTGTTCTTGAAAGATGGCCCATTATCCGATATTATCTTAGAAGGGACCCCAAAATGACTTATGATATTGTGGAGTATAAACTCTGCAATCCTTGGTCTAGTTATTGATGTTAAGGGGATCGCTTCTACCCATTTAGTGAAGTATTCTGTGGCCATTATGATGAATGTGTGCTGGCCTGAGGATGGGGTGAGATTTTCCCAATCAAGTCTAGTCCCCATTGCGAGAATGGCCATGCTACCTAGATGGGCTGCAAAGCTTGTGATGGTAAGTATGTTAGATTCGCATGATGTTGGCACTTACTACATTTCTTGACATACTCACAGTAGTACTTTTCCATTATGGGCCAATAGTAACCCATTCTCAAGATGCACTTAACGATGGCCATGCCACTAAAATGCCCTCCACATGTTCCATCGTGATCTTACGAAATTGCCCATGATGCTTCTTGGGGCTTAAGACAATAGAGTAATACTCCATCATATCCTTTTTTGTAGAGGATTTCTCCTAGCAAGATGTATCTTATTGCTCTATATTTGAACGTTTGCCTTTCAGTATACAACAAACCTTAAGGTACTATTCCAAGCTTTAGGAAGTCCCACAGTTGGGAAAGCCAATCCTGATAAGCCACAACTTCTATAGAAAATATGGCTTGCTTTTCTTTTATTTTTGAGCTAGTGAACATGGATTGAGGAACAACTCTATGTTGTATGGTTACACCACAATCCATAGGTCCTTGGGAGATCAATGACCCCCAAGGTGCCATTTGCAAGAGATATCTTACTATGAAGGATCAATCCATATTTGGCTTGATGTTGATAATGTTGACTAATTCTTGATTTTCAAAAGCTTCACGACGTATTGCCAAGAAAAAAAAAGCACTTTTACATGAATGGTTGTAAAATCAGTAGATGGAGTCTGAGGGATTAAGGATCCCAAAGAGGCCATAGTTTCTACAAATCTATTCGACGTATGAGAGATTGCCTCGATTTCATACCATTCCAGTCGGGCTAGGTAAGTGTCAAAAAGTTCCTTGTAAGTCTTCAGGAGTGGGCACCTACATTGGAATAGTCCTTTGATCTGGTTTACTATGAGCAAGGAGTCACCAAAGATATTTAATCTTTTAATGCCCATTTCTATGACTGTTTGGAGTCCCAATATAAATACTTCATATTATGTATTGTTGTTTGTGTACATGAAGTCTAGTTTGAATGATAAGGGTAGTGGAGTGCCCTGCGATGTGATAAAGAAAATCCCTACTCCGCCTCCTTGTTCACACTTCAAATTTTCAAAGAACAATGATATATCTATTTCTTTCTTAGGTTCTTCGAGCTCTGGAAGATTTGATAATGCAAAGACCACATCATCAAGAAATTCTATAGTGAGAGGCTTGTTACCCTGAAGAGGCTCCTTTGCTAATTGTTCTGCTATGACTTATCCCTTTATGGACTTTTGGTTTATGAACTCTAGATAAAATTCTATAAATATCATTATCCACTTTGCAGTACGTGTATTGTGATATGTCTTGGTCATTATGTACTGCAATAGATTTTATTTTGGTATGACATAGGTCGTATGGCTCAACATGTAGTGTCACAACTTTCGAGTTGGAAATACCACTGCTAAGCACAACTTTTTGACATATGCATATCCTAGCTCATATCTCACCAAGGTGCGACTAATGTAATATATGGCTTGCTCCTATGGCTTGCTCTTTGTCTTGTGCATTCTTTTCGACTAACATGGTGCCTAATAAAAAATCATTAGCTAATATATGGTAAAAATGGTGTGTCTAGCCTTGGTGGATTCAATACTGGTGGCATTGCCACGTAAGTTTTGATCTCTGCAAAGGCTTGATGACATTCTTCATCCCAAAAAAATGGGACCTCCTTATGTAGCAACCAATTCATAGGTATGTATTTGTATAATAATTACGCAATGAAACTTTTGATGGATGCTATCTTGCCTTGTAGGCTCCTCAACTCCCTAATGTTGGTAGGGGCGGCCATTTCCAGTATAGCCTTTACCTTTGCAGGATCTACTTTGATGCCTCTCTTGGATATGATGAATCTCAAAAGCTTGTCAAAAGCTATGTCAAAAGTTATACGATTCAATCAGACATTGTGTTCTATGAGGTGATCAAAGACTTGTCTAAGGACTTTGGCATGATCTTGTCACAACAGTGATGAGGCCTGGAAATGCCTCAATTATAACATGTTTTGTACACTAAAAATGCCTATAAACTCTTATGTTTTATCTGATATGTTAGTTAAGTTGATTTAATATGCTGTATATTAACCATTTTGCATGATCAATGTATTTGAAATATTATATGTTGATTTTACAGCTTTTTGCATAGTTTTGTGCTCTTTTTGTTATGATTTGCTACAATGGGATATGCTTAGAATAATAGCAGCATTTCACTAATCATATTCTGATTTGTTTCAAGCATTTACTTCACCTAAATCTGGCAACAGTGCAAGCAAACTGTTGCTGTGCAGCAAAAACTGGTCTTTCCCATATAAATTCCAGCCAGCTGTCCATAAATAGCAAGGCATGGAATTCACATGAGGAAAGGGATGAAGACCATTAGAATTTGATCTTAGGAGATAACCCACCTGAGAGATGCAGAAGAAACCAATGGAAAGCATACATTTGTTCATTCCGAAGCATCTTCGTAATGAACAGATATCTTCGGAATGAAGAAAACACAAAGATCTTCGGAATGAGCGGATCTTCGAAATGAAGAAAGCAGCATCTTCGAAATGAGCGGATCTTCGGAATGAAGCATGCAGTATCTTCGGAATGAGCGATCTTCGGAATGAGAATGCAGTATCTTCGGAATGAGCGATCTTCGGAATGAAAACTGCACTGTCTTCGGAATGAAGCCACTTATCTTCGGAATGAAGAACAGAATGTGTTTTTGACCTTTTTGACCGATTTTTGAAGGCGAAAAAAGGGAAATAAAGGTTGGAAAAAGTAAAGAGAAATATCCTCCATCTGTCTTTGCCGTCATTGCCGACCAAATCCATCATTAAGGGAAAGATCAGGTTTTAGTCCTCTTCTAGGATAAAACCAGAATTTGTTGCAGGATTTTAGGATTAGATCTTTTGAGATATTCTTTGTTTGTAATCAGATCATAGGATAGCTATAAATATTGCTCCCGCTCAGGTTGAGCTATAGATAGAAGAGGTAGAGAAATAGCAGATAGATAGAAAATAGAGTAAGGAAGCTAAATACAGAGTATAACTAGGAATTGACTGTTACAGTCCTGTAATAGTTTTTCAAAGAAAATTCTTGTAATCATGTCTTTTGATCAATAAAGTGCACCAGTTCTATTTCAAATTACTTGTAAATGAATGTGATTAAGATTTAGAAAGAGAGAGAGACTTACACCTTCTTCTGGACAAAGAGGCTGGCCACTTCCAGACCTAGGAGGAGGACTAACAGAACAGGTTTTTATTCTGATTTTGCTGCAGTAGAATGAGTTGCGTAACTTGTTATGTAAATTGCTTGTGAATAGTTGACAATATTTGCAGTATTAGTTTATTTATGCTAAGATAAATCTTGTGCTTAATGTTTTAGTTGCAATCTTACTTTCAGCCAAGCTTTCACTTTATTTTCAGACTGTTATTTTCAGCATTTACTATTTTTCAGCAATTTCTTGCATTTTTATGTTTTGCTGTCAAAATCTGAACAGAGGATTGACAACCTTCTACAGAATTTTGATAGTTTTTATTTCCACATTAGATCTAGACTTTCATTACTGCAAAAGTAATTAGATTTCCTTTCTGCAATTAGAATCAGACTTTCAATTCTGTAACTGTTAATTCTGCAATATAATTAGGTCTTATTCTGCAATTGTAATTAGGACTTCATTTCTACAGTTAGTGATTAGTTTCCAATTCTGCAACTTAGATTAAGATTTAATTCATGCAATTTAGAGATAGGAATGTTCCAAAACCCCCCACCAAACCGATTCCACCAATAAGACTTGTTGCCCTAGATTGACCTAAGTTATAGCTGTTTCACTTCTTCTCCCACAGATAGCCTTGTACACTGCCCTGGATTGACAGATTCATTGAGAATTAATGATGGTATAATGACTACGCATCATTTTGGCACTCGTTGTCTGGGAATAGTGTTGTCAGAAGAAAACAAATAGTTCAATAGCTATAATCGTACTCAAACTCTGAACATTCAGGTTAAAATCTGAATATAACAGCAGAGTAAGATAACAACTATTGACTTAATTTATGTCATTTAGGAGTAAACATGAATGAGTAAGTCTAGGGAGACCCCAAAGGATCCTTGGCTTGTCCCATTAAGGAGATCTTCACGCCTAAGGGGTGAATCACCTGTGTTTGAACTACTTGAAAGACTGATAGAAAAATCACCTGTCTCACCATCGCTAGGACATTTTGAGAAAGGAAAATCACCAATTGTATCAACAGAATATCTTAAGGAAGATAATTCATCAAACTCATCAACAGAAAAGCTTGGACCTCTTGAGAGAACAATTTGGGAAGCTTTAACTTCTCCTAAGAAACAAGAAACTATGGCAGAAGGAGGCAATGTAGATGGCCAGCATGGCTATGTTCATAATGAAGGGGATGATCAGGATATACTCCAACCATCCGTAACATTTGAATATCCTATTCATCTCGAATCCAACACAAAACTCTCCCATGAAGACCATTTCACCTTCGAGTACTTCCCACCTTCCGAGGTGTTGTATCTGAATATCCTGACCAGCTTTTGTTTGAATTCAAGGTAGTGTGTCAGACCTATGATTATATAAATGACAATCAAAAACTTAAGGTTTTTCCCTCAACTCTCAAAGATTCAAAGATTGCGCTCGGTTCATGAGCTTAGAGCCAAATTCCATAAGAACCTGGGATCAAATGGAGACTGTCTTTTTAGACAAATATCAGGAATACCACCGTGTAAGGAATAGAAAAGATGAGTTATTTAGAATCAAGCAGAAGATGATGAGACCTTGGAAGATTACCTTGATAGGTTCTCCTTTGTTCAAAGGAGATGTGGACTAGTAGAACCATAATTGTGTAAAACTATCTTTTTGAGAGGATTGCAAGATGAATCCAGAGAAGTTCTGGATTTGATGGGAAAAGGGGATGTAACCACTCTCAGTAATGAGGAAATTATGGATCTCCACAGGAATTACTCTCGCACTAAGCAGAGAAGAAGAAAAAGCCGCACAAATGGTACTGATGTAAAGGACCTGATAGAGGAACTTGCAAATTTCAAAACTGATATCCTAGTGCATTTAAACACTACTTTAGGGGGAAATCTCTCGCAAAAGCTAAAAACATAGAACCTTTGGCAATTTATTGCCCAAGATGTAGAAGTAAACATGCTTTGCAGGAATGTCCTTTGAATAAAACAACCATCTCACCCATTTGTAGTATCTCGTTCAAAAAGGCATTCAACCGATCAATGCCACCTGCTACCACAACTCAAAACCGTGTTAGAAAACCAGATCGAGGAACTCAACTATATTGGACCAAAACAAGGGGGAAATTTCTCTCAATATCAAAATCCCCCTCGTTTTCCTACAAATTGGGGGCATAATCCCGGTACTATGCCTTGGGGACAATCAAAACCACCCAACGTCCTTGGAATTATCCTCAATGGACAAATTCCCAAGAATGGCCACAATCAAATTGGAGTAACCCAGCCTGGAATCAGAATCAAAACAACCCCTCATGGAATCAAAACAATCCAGCTTGGAATCAAAATCAGACTAATCCACATTGGATGCAAAACCAACCACAATGGAATCAGCAATACCAGTCCTATCCAAGGCAGCAAAGGAATCAAGGTCAAACTCAGCATTTGTTGCCTGCACCTAATCAAAATTTTCAAGAAAAATAGCAAACACAGCAAGTGAAGCAACCTCAATTGCCAGCTCAGCCAATCACTAATCCAAACAGTGTAAGACAGACACCTCCTGTCTATGTGGTGAAGCTGAAGAAAATATTGAAATTAATGTTCTTGATTGTAGTGATATTCAACTCCGTTCAGGAAAAGTTGTACCTGAACCAGTTTTAATAGAAATCAAAGATAATGAAGAGCAAGAATCATCAGAACCAGAGAGAATCCAACCAACAAAAGAAACAGAAAAATTGGATCCAACAATAGAAAAAGAGACACAAGCAGAACAATTACCAAGGATAGTTCCATATCCTGAAAGACTTAATGCAATACCAAAAATTTCTGAGTCAGAATTGGTCAAAGAACTAAAAAAATTGACTATCTCATTACCCTTATTGCAAGCCATTAAGGAAATACCAGAAATTAACAGTACTATCCAAAATTTGTGCATTAAAAGAACAGGGAGAAAGAAGAAAGCATTCCCCAAGACTGTGCAGGTTGAAGGAAAGATAGCTGATCTCTTATCTGGAAAACTACTACCTCCAAAGTATAGTGATCCAGAAGCCCAGTTATCACAGTCACCATAGGTTCAGTACCAATATCAAATGTTTTAGTGGATCTAGGAGCCGCAATAAATGTCATGACTAAAGATACAATGGAACAAGCTTACACTCAAACATCTCAGCCCCACATTTACAGTTTTAGAAATGGCTGATAGGTCAGTAGCAAAACCCGAAGGAATCATTGAAGATGTCCCTATAGAAGTTTCTTCTTGGGAATTCCCTACAGATTTTCTGGTTTTACAGCCAAGAAATTCAGCACATGGATATCCCATTATTTTGGGAAGACCTTGGCTTGCAACTACAGCAGCCTTCATAGACTGCAGATCTGGAAATATGACCATTTCAAATGGTATTGAGCTGAAACAAATTTCTTTATATCCTCCTGCAAAACCATCTAGCAAATTTTTAGGTCAGTTTATGGTTTTCCGACTCGGATGAGGAACCGGAAGAGGTCATCTCCACACTAGCTACCTTAGTAGTAAGAGAACACACATAAGACCTCAATGGATACGTAAAACTTAGAAAATGAAACAATCCCGATGAATGTTCCGCATGAACAAGGTTTAGAAGAGGAAGCAACAAATATCCAACAAATGATAAGTAATGAGGAGAATCAAAAATCTAAAGATGAATCATCTGTGCTATCACAAGGAAACTCTGTTTCACTATCACATGGATGGCACCATCATCTCGATTTTTCCTTCTCACCTGCTCCATACAAGAAATGCTTCCCTCAAGCAAGAATGAAACAGAAACCGCTTCGTTTCTCCAATCACAACAATGTCCTCTTAATACCTTAATCACCAAGTATGAAGGAGTGAATTCATTCCTTCTAATTACAAAACAAATAGAAGTCCAACCAGGCAAATTTTTGAATATCTATAGCCAGCTTACTAGGGAAGAGGAAGAAAAATTGATAGTTGTTTTGCGTAAGCATGTTCATGCTTTTGCTTGGAACTACAAAGATATGTCCGGAGTTCATCCCGATATATGTACCCATAAGATCTATACCGAAGAAGTCAAGCCAGTCGGACAATTTCAAAGAAGATTGAATCCTGCCTTAAGAGATATTGTGAAAGAAGAAATTGAAAACTCCTGGAAGTAGGATTCATTTACCCAATTTCTGATAGTCAATGGGTTTCTCCATTGGTAATAGTTCCTAAGAAAAATGGAAAAATGAGAGTATGTGTAGATTACAGAGAATTGAATAAGGTGACATACAAAGACCATTTTCCATTACCTTTCATAGATCAAGTGTTAGATACTCTTGCTGGAAAAAGATACTTTTGTTTTCTTGATGGATTCAATGGGTATAATCAAATTCAGATTGCACCTGAAGATCAAGAAAAGACAACTTTTACATGTCCATGGGGAACATTTGCCTATAGGGTTTTACCTTTTGGTTTGTGTAATGCCCCAGCAACTTTTCAACGAGCAGTCCTAGCAATTTTTGCTGATCTGACCACCAAAAGTGTTGAAATTTACATGGATGATTTCACAAGGATGTGGACAAACTTTTGATTTTACATTGGAAAATCTTGACAAAGTCTTAACTCGCTGTGAAACATACCACTTATCCTTAAATCCAGATAAATGCTTCATGATGATGAAGGAAGGGATAGTTCTTGGTCATCACATCTCTCCTGAAGGGATCCAAGTTGATCCAAAGAAAGTTGAAATTATCAAGAACCTCCTTCCTCCTAAAACTCAGACTAATGTCAAAGTTTCCTAGGACACATTGGTTTTTACCGCAGGTTTATTCCCAACTTTAGTACAATAGCCACCCACTCGTTTGCCTTATTGACTAAAGATTCTAAATTCTCCCAGACTACAAAGTGTCAGGAAGCATTTGAAGCTCTGAAAGAGAAATTGATAACTCCACTCGTGCTTAGAGGACCTAATTGGACATTACCATTTCACATTCAAACTGATGCCTCCAATACAACAATTGGAGCAGCATTAGGACAAATTGATAATGGTGAACATTATACCATCTACAACATTAGCAAAAACTTGACAGGAGCAGAGAAAAATTATACAACAACTGAGAAAGAATTCCTAGCAGTGATTTATGCCATCAACAAATTCAGGCATTATATCACAGGTTATCAAATATTTATT
This sequence comes from Wollemia nobilis, assembly GCA_028583015.1. Lineage (NCBI taxonomy): Eukaryota > Viridiplantae > Streptophyta > Pinopsida > Araucariales > Araucariaceae > Wollemia > Wollemia nobilis. Next base: position 4,536,526 of record JAQPPZ010002937.1, on the reverse strand, counting down.
CACACAGATCATACAACCATTAAGTATTTGATGAATAAACCTATGGTAAGTGCAAGAATTATTCGTTGGTTGCTTCGTTGCCATCAAGAATTTGATATCACCATAATCAACAAACCAGGAAAAGCTAATGTTGTTGCAGATTTCTTGTCCAAAGTTGCAGAATACAGATGAAGGGGAATTAGTTGATGACACTTTTCCTGATGAAAAACTATTTGCTATATCAGTTCAATCACCTTGGTTTGCAGATATAGCCAATTATTTGGTCACAGGGAAAGTTCCTTCACATTTCACCTCAAAATAGAAAAAACAATTGATCAAACAGAGTTCTTCTTTTGAATGGATTAAGGGTATGCTTTTCAAGTGCAGTCCTGACCATGTGTTACGTAGGTGCATCCGAAAGGATGAAGTATATGATATCCTTAGAGCTTGTCATGATGAACCCTCAGGTGGACACTATTCTGTAAAAAGCACAGTTAGAAAAATCTTGGGGATAGGATATTATTGGCCATCTCTTCACAAGGATGTGAAAAAGTACATCATGCATTGTGATGCATGCCAAAGAATGGGGAAACCCACTCATACAAATGAGATGCCATCGCAGCCTCAAATGGTTTTAGAACCATTTGAGAAGTGGGGGCTTGATTTTGTAGGACCTATTGATCCACCTTCTCAAGGAAAGGTGCATATTCTGGTATGCACTGATTACCTGACAAAGTGGGTAGAGGTGCGTGCTTTCAAACATGCTCGTGAAGAAAAGGTCGCTGATTTCTTGTACACTCAGATTTTTCAGAGATTTGGAGCTCCACGGTCTATCACCACAGACCAAGGACCCCAATTTGCATCCAAAGTCATAAAAGTATTTACAGAATTATATGAAATCAAACATAGGAAATCATCACCCTACCACCCACAAGCAAATGGCCAGGTTGAAGTAACAAACAAGGAACTAGAACGCATCTTGACAAAAATAAGTAGCTTTTCATAGGAAAAATTGGCTAGACAAATTACCCGAAGCGCTTTGGGCCTACAATACCACTTGGAAGTCCACTACCTGGATTCACACCTTATGAACTAGTCTTTGGTAAAAAGCCTCTTTTACCTATTGAATTTGAGTTACTAACATTGCGCACAAGGACTGGAAATTGGAATTGACTTGTCGCAGTCACGATGCAGACAGGATTCCGTAGCTCGAATGCATTGGATGAACTTAGATTGGATGCTCTGCACCAAACCGAGGTAATTCAGGAGCAGAGGAAGTCTGTGGCATGACAAATCACATTCAGCAGAGGAAACTTCAACAAGGAGATTGGGCTTCACTGTTCGATTCTCAATATGAAGACTTCCCTGGAAAACTGAAAACTAGATGGTTGGGACCTTACGGATTGAAGAGGTATTCAACAATGGAGCAGCTCGCTTATCCCCCATTGATGGGTCACGAAGAAAGTTGGTAGTGAATGGACATCGCCTCGTGGTATACCATACACCTCTCGACTAAAGAAGAGTTCTTGCAAGGAACTTGACAGCTTTGGATACACAAGCAGTGGAAGAGATTCCTTCTTCCACTTCAAAACAATCAATATGATCAGTGGATTTCAAGAAAATAGAAAATACAAAAAAAAATCAGAAAAATAGAAAACAAAAAGATGAATAAATTCTGAGTATGAATTCCTTCATGGGCATGGTTTCAGGGGAAATCATGAAATTCCTTCATGGGCATAGTCAGGATCAAGAAAAAAGAAAAAAGAAAAAAGAGAGAAAAGGAGAGGCAAAAAAAAAAAAAAAAAAATGGGAAAATCAAGAAAAAAAAAGAGAGAAAATGAATAACTCAGCAGTGAAAACCTTTTTAAGGCACTACTGGGTTGGTATGCATGAAAACCAGTTTTTCGGCATGCATAACCTTGAGAATTTTTTTGAACCATCATCGTACAAATTCACCTAGTGCACTTGTTTTGAAATGTTGCAGAAAATCTCAACAGAATATCAACAAAAGCAGTCATTCTTCAAAACTGGCATTAACTGTTTTTATTAGGTATATATTTCTTACATTTCTTCATTGTAAAATGATTGGTATATAGTATGTGACAATTAACCATTAGCATAAAAGGTATTCATAAGAGTTGGCATACTTAAAAACATGTTTTAAGAATGACAATATTGATTTCTCGCCTAATCTTCGAACAAGAATGCCAAAAACAATTGCTTCATTGTATTATCTTCGAAATGAAATTGTCTTCGAAATGACAAAAAAATGAATGTTGCATCTTGTCTTCGTAAAGAAAAATTGTCTTCGAAATGACAATTTGTCTTCGTAATGAAACTTGGTCTTCAGAATGACGACTTGCTGCATCATCTTCGGAATGAAGATATGTCTTCGGAATGAAGATCTATCTTCGGAATGAGGGTATGTCTTCGGAATGACGATTTACTTTCATAATACAGCTTGATCTTCGGAATGAGGATTAATCTTCGAAATGAGGATTGATCTTCGGAATGAAGATCTATCTTCGGAATGAAAATTCTGCAAAGAGGATTTGTCTTCGGAATGAAGACCTGTCTTCGGAATGAGGTCATAATCTTCGGAATGAGGATTTGTCTTCGAAATGAAGACTTGTCTTCAGAATGAAGTCATAATCTTCGAAATGAAATTTTATTTGCATTTTCGGAAAGAACATTTCCACGTGGCGTCCAAGAAAACAAGGTACGACAAAATTAAGATTTTTTCTTAGTTGCATGCGAGGAAGGGACACGTGTCAATCAAAACATGGTCTGTTTTTGCACTCATTGGAAATACGGAGAATCTGCAACCATATGCCACCAGTTTTTAATGTCAATTAACATGCACGTGAGAATCTGCAAAACTGATGAGGTGGATCTGACGGCAAGGACATCCATGCAATTATCAACGAACAGGTGTACAGTGCAGAAGTAGATATGTGTGCCATCTTTCTTTTCGAAGACGTGTTGCGAGGTACAGTGCATAGAATACGGCTCATTCCGAAGAAGAAGACGCGAAACAGGGCAACGAGGGTTCTAACTCAAAACTCTACAAATTTGCAACAGGAAACAACCAAAAATCCTGCAGTAGAACAGCAACCGCAGTGTACGAATTTTAAACAGAGAAAAATGGGGCGAAAAATCAGAACAGAGCCTGCAGATACCAATTTCCTCCGAGAAAATCTGGCAGTTGTGCAGATTTTTGAAGACGGAGGGTTTATGACGTTTCTGGACAAATTCAATGGGTCTTCTGAAGATTTAGCTGGCATGTTTGCCCATACATTCGTAAACAACAGAGCACATGTCAATGGCATGTCTATTGAGGTAAGCCCTAAAATTTTAAGTCAGATTACAGAGCTGCCATTAGAGGGAATTTCAATTACTAGATCTGGCAAGAACACATTAGCAAATGTAGTTAATCATTTTGTAGAAGAAAATGATAGGGAACTCGAATACTTAACCCATAACAACACATGCAAAGGGTTAAAAAGGGCCAGCCTGCAAGAACCCTGGGATGAAGTAGCCACCTGGGTGATTAAGTTTTTGACCTGTGAAGGGCAGTATGTGCTGTTATCAGGGCATCATCTATGAATTTTAAACCATCTCAGACATGGTAGACAACAACCAGAAGTTAGGGTTAATCTTCCCCTGTATTTGTATCAAGAATTAAAGAATATGGCAAAAAGATATCAGGAGGGTAAAGGGAGCCTTCGCCATCATGGCCTTATCAAATTAGTTTGCCAACATCATTTTAGAGGAAACCCTAGGAGTTTTGACAGGTTTTACTCTAACCTAAATGATGTCATTTTTGGGGATGAAAGTGAAGAAGAAGAGGAGCCAAGTACTGCTGATGTTGTCGTAGAAGAGGAAACAATCACTGCAAAAAATATTGCAGTAAGCCGTCAAGAAAATGTTGCAGAGGATGCTGTAGAAGAGGCTGCAGAAGATGCCCCTGAAGCAGTTATAGAACTACACCCCACAGCAGCAGCAGAAAACCTTGCTCCTGAGCCTTCAACTTCACAGGCTAAGAGACAAAGGAAAAGAGGATCTGGAACTAGCAGCAGAGCAGAAAAACAAAAGAAAGTTCGGTTTGCTGAAGCTGCAACTGACTTGTCAGAACAGAGAAGTGAAACAAGGGAAACAGAGGCATCAAAGACTGACCCCATGACCCCTGCTGTCACCAGAAAATAGAGCAAAAAGAAGAAGTTTGCATCTGGAACTAGGAGGTCTACAAGAATCCATTTGAAAGAAACTACAGAACAGGTCATGGAGGAAGAAGATAGACCAAGTAGCCCAGATGTCACAGAAATACAACCAACATCTGATAACTTTCCAGAATTCCCTGAATAGATGGCTGAGGCAAAAACCGAGCAAGTTGGTTTGGAGGAGGCTACAATTCAATAGAGCTATGAGATATGGTAGATATCCTTATAGACAGTTTCACAGAGCCTCCTGAACAAGAACAAACTATTGCAGAAGAAGAAGATTTGGTTGAACAGCCAACTGCAACTGATTTGTCTGCATCAACTTCTGAAGCAGAAATAGAAGAGGAAGACATCACTGAGCAGCTGAGGGCAGCAAGAAGTGTTGTCAAAACACAGACCAAATGGATCACAGAGAAAGAAAGCATCATTGAGATGCAAGCAAGAAAAATTGTAGAACTTCAGCAGGAAGTGGCAGAACTAAAAAGTTGTTGTCACAATCTGAAAAATAGCCAGCGTATCCCATGATGAAGATAGTTTGGCTCAATTGCTTCTGGGTTTATCAAGAGCAGATGACTCTATTGAGGCAGATATAGAAGTTCATCTTGAAATAACACTCCTTCATTCTGAAGAAGTGCCTGTTCATTCTGAAGCAGTGCCTTCTTGTTCTAAAGATGCTTCAGAAATGGTGAGAAATATCGCAGAGGATGTTGAAAATGAGCCACCAACACAGGAACAGTCCCAACAACAAGAAAATGCTCAAGTAAGTACTCCAACTGAGGTCCCTGCATTTCAACTTGTTACACTTCCAGTAGAAACAACAGATAAGGGGGTACAAGTAGAAATACTATCTGATGACAACCCCATAGAAATAGCAAATAAGGGGGTGCAAGTAGAGATATTGACAGATGAACAGCCAATGGAAGTGGCAGAAAAAGGAGTTCAGACAAATCTGGTGCCTAGGATTCCCCCTGTAGTAAGACCACCTAATACTGTGTCCCTAGAGCAGTACAATGCAGACATAGCTAGCTGGATGATTAGATATGAACAGCTTGCCAGTAAAACTAAAAAATTCAAACTGGAGGCAAAACAGCTAGAAGCCAAGGACACAAAAATTCAGGCATTGAAAGAAAAGGTATCTGACTTGTGCCAAATTGCTGAGTTTTTAGTCCAATTTAGACGGCCAGCCAGATTTTACAGCCTTATTTTGAAGGAGAAATACCTTAGATGGCAGGTCATGAGGATTACTTCAAACCTTCCATACAAATTGGACACTATTGAAGATTTTCTGGAGGCATATTTTGACAAATCCTTTTGAGCAGAAAAATCTCCCGTGTGAACTATTTTTGCACACTTTCTTCATACCAGAGGAAGTTGACTCTCATCCTCAAATCTACATTGGAGATGTTCAGTTGAGAGCATTTATGTCTACCTTGCAAAATCAGCTTTATTGGGATCATGAGAAAAGGCAGAATAAAGTGGTTGAAACAAGGGCTGAGTTGTTAGTCAGAGCAATCCAGCCAAATCACTTAAATATCACTCAGCAGCACTTCTCAATGATGAATAGGGATGATATCAAGAGAATGTACTTGAACAATTTGAGGGACTGTGTGACCAGATTTAACAATTTCTGTGATCACAATTTCTTTCCAACATTGTCAGTATGCAGAGACAGATGGAATGAACTTTCCATGTCTTTAAGGAAAAGAGAACCTATCTCCCCCATCAATCTAGAGTGGTCCAGAAGAAGAGCAGAAGGTGTAGTCCAACTGATCCAGATCATGCAGAATAACTGGATAGGTCTCAGGGTTCAGGCCTCCAACCATCATTACTCCAGTTCCATTTTACTTTGAGGAAAATGAACAACCTGATGAACAATTTGAAGATTGGCTCAGAAACATTCAGGAAAATAGGGGATATTACATAGGCAAGAAGTTATTCTACAGGTCATGGAATCTAAACATGGACATATGTGATTCCATAGCCCAACAGAATGCATGAGGGCATGCATCAATATAAGTTGGGGGAAAATGATGAGGCCTGGAAATGCCTCAATTATAACATGTTTTGTACACTAAAAATGCCTATAAACTCTTATGTTTTATCTGATATGTTAGTTAAGTTGATTTAATATGTCATATATTAACCATTTTGCATGATCAATGTATTTGAAATATTATATGTTGATTTTATAGCTTTTTGCATAGTTTTGTGCTCTTTTTGTTATGATTTGCTACAATGGGATATGCTTAGAATAATAGCAGCATTTCACTAATCATATTCTGATTTGTTTCAAGCATTTACTTCACCTAAATCCGCAACAAGTGCAAGCAAACCGTTGTCATGCAAAGAAAATTGGTCTTTCCCATATAAATTCCAGCCAGCTATCCATAAATAGCAAGGCATGGAATTCACATGAGGAAAGGGATGAAGACCATTAGAATTTGATCTTAGGAGATAACCCACCTGAGAGATGCAGAAGAAACCAATGGAAAGCATACATTTGTTCATTCCGAAGCATCTTCAGAATGAACAGATATCTTCGAAATGAAGAAAACACAGCATCTTCAGAATGAGCGGATCTTCGAAATGAAGAAAGCAGCATCTTCGAAATGAGCGGATCTTCGGAATGAAGCATGCAGTATCTTCGGAATGAGCGATCTTCGGAATGAGAATGCAGTATCTTCGGAATGAGCGATCTTCGAAATGAAAACTGCACTGTCTTCGAAATGAAGCCACTTATCTTCGAATGAAGAACATAATGTGTTTTTGACCTTTTTGACCGATTTTTGAAGGCGGAAAAAGGGAAATAAAGGTTGGAAAAAGTAAAGAGAAATATCCTCCATCTGTCTTTTGCCGTCATTGCCGACCAAATCCATCATTAAGGGAAAGATCATGTTTTAGTCCTCTTCTAGGATAAAACCAGAATTTGTTGCAGCATTTTAGGATTAGATCTTTTGAGATATTCTTTGTTTGTAATCAGATCATAGGATAGCTATAAATATTGCTCCCGTTCAGGTTGAGCTGTAGATAGAGAGAGGTAGAGAAATAGCAGATAGATAGAAAATAGAGTAAGGAAGCTAAATACAGAGTATAACTAGGAATTGACTGTTACAGTCCTGTAACAGTTTTTCACTAGAATTCTTGTAATCATGTCTTTTGATCAATAAAGTGCACCAGTTCTATTTCAAATTACTTGTAAATGAATGTGATTAAGATTTAGAAAGAGAGAGAGACTTACACCTTCTTCTGGACAAAGAGGCTGGCCACTTCCAGACCTAGGAGGAGGACTAACAGAACAGGTTTTTATTCTGATTTTGCTGCAGCAGAATGAGTTGCAGAACTTGTTATGTAAATTGCTTGTGAATAGTTGACAATATTTGCAGTATTAGTTTATTTATGCTAAGATAAATCTTGTGCTTAATGTTTTAGTTGCAATCTTACTTTCAGCCAAGCTTTCACTTTATTTTCAGACTGTTATTTTCAGCATTTACTATTTTTCAGCAATTTCCTGCATTTTTATGTTTTGCTGTCAAAATCTGAACAGAGGATTGACAACCTTCTGTTACAGAATTTTGATAGTTTTTATTTCCACATTAGATCTAGACTTTCATTACTGCAAAAGTAATTAGATTTCCTTTCTGCAATTAGAATCAGACTTTCAATTCTGCAACTGTTAATTCTGCAATATAATTAGGTCTTATTCTGCAATTGTAATTAGGACTTCATTTCTGTAGTTAGTGATTAGTTTCCAATTCTGCAACTTAGATTAAGATTTAATTCATGCAATTTAGAGATAGGAATGTTCCAAAACCCCCCACCAAACCGATTCCACCAATAAGACTTGTTGCCCTAGATTGACCTAAGTTATAGCTGTTTCACTTCTTCTCCCGCAGATAGCCTTGTACACTGCCCTGGATTGACAGATTCATTGAGAATTAATGATGGTATAACGACTACGCATCAACGGGGACTTGGCTAGTAAGTCATCCATGTAATATTCCATGATCTTATGCATATGGTCATGGAATATATATGTCATGGCCCACTGATATGTGGCACTAGCATTTTTGAGATGGAATGGCATCACTTTGTAATAGAATTTTTCCCATGGAGTAATGAAAGTATTTTTATGTTGATCTTCCAGCTTAATCCAGATCTGATTGTATTTGGAAAAAACATCCATTAGGGAGAGCATTTCATGACCTGTGGTTGCATATACAAGAGCATCTATGTTTGGCAATGGGAATGAATCCTTTGGTGTTTCCCTATTTAAATCCCTGACATCCGTGCATATATGGATTCTTCTGTCAGGTTTTCCCATGGGTACCATGTTCGACATCCACTCAGGGTATTCGATGGAAACTATTAATACTTCATCCAGTAGTTTTTTCAATTCATTCTTCACCATAAAAGCGATGGTTGGATGCATTTTCCTCAATTTTTCCTTGACTGGCTTCTTCATGGGATCCAATGAAATGTTGTGAATGACTAACTTTGGATCTATCCCTGGCATGTCTTTGTAAGTCCAAGCAAAAATGTTTGGCCTCTCTTTGAGCATAGGAATTAGGATGGCTTGTTCCTATGGTAATAGAATTTCTCCGAACTTGAATTTCCTTGGTTGTGTAGGATCATCATTGATGTCCACCTCCAAAGTCGCTTCTATAGCCATATGTGACCCATCCTCTAGCTGATGAGGCATGGGTATCAAATGAATGTCATTGGCAAGATTCATAGGACCTACTAACTCAGGTTCCAAACCAACATGGAAGATGTCATATGCACAACCTGATGCAAAATGGAATGGTTGTAACATCTCTTCATTAGGGAAGAGGTCTTTCGACTCTATGGGCTAATTAGCACAATCCCAATCAATAGCCTCTACATCAAGATGTAATGATTTGGTAGGATCTACTGGATTATGAAGTGGAGTGGTCAAATCAATGGAGATCATGTTGATGGATGAGATGAAATATCCAAGACCACATTGGTGAAATATTGTCTCAGGGGCTTCCCTTCCATACTCACAATGAGGTTCTGGAGGAATGGGAATTTTTGGATCTAGCCCATGAGCAGGGCAGAAAATAGGATCATTGGGCTCTAATCACTTTTGAATGTAGGTGAAGGGGGATTGACCATCTGATGGATGGCAGCTAGGTCAATATATCTCCCCAAAAATTGGAGATGAGGGTCTATGGCATAGAGTGCTGCCTCTCTCTACTATCTCGTTGACTTACTGTAAGTGGTGAGGTCCAAGATAAGCCATCTCAGTCTCATCCTCAAAGTCATCATCACTTATCCAGAAACTGTTAGCATTAGTATGTGGTCCTAATATAATGGGATCATGTATTAGCCCCAAGTAGGCCATATTTGTTTTATCTTCATATTCTTCATCGCTAATGAAGAATCCATTTGCATTTGTCTCTTGCCCCAAAGTTAGGGGTTGATGGCTTAGGCCTAAGTAGGATCTTTCTGTTGAGTCTTCTGAGTCATAGTCACTTTCATCTGATGTATATCCACTCTCATCATGGACAAACCATGTGAATATTTGTAAATAGTGAGGCCCCTAATAGGTTAAACTGAGTTGTGCCTTATCATCACTTACTTCATATCCATTATCCTAATCCCACAAGTTGTACCCATTGGGTGGAATCAATTGAGATGTTTGGATTATAAGTTTCTAGAGGCGGTATGTTTACCGTGGCCACTTATCTGTTGCTTAAATTTCCTGTTCTTAGGGGGTGATAAGGAATTAAATTAGTGTCTTCTCCTAACCCTAAGCTTAATCTATCCAATTCCACTGCAAGAGAGTCATCTCGACCTCCGATATAGTAGCCTAAGCCAAATTTGTTGGAGGGAAGTTGATATAGTGGCTCGTATGGCCGCCTGTGCCCCTGCTCATGTATGCCAAGGCCATAGCCATACCAGTGGTAACTATCAAAGTAGCTTAGAGCAAACTCAGGGTTAGAGAGATAACGAACATTGACTGTGAATAATTTGTCACCGTCCACTTCTATGTCTGAAGACTTATGAGTGTAGTCCAAGCTGGCATAGACAAAATTGGTTTGGTTGGGAGGGATTCCAAGTGGAACCATTGTTCCTACTAGCGGCCTCAAGTCCTTAGGCCTTCATATGTCTTGCTGCAAACTCAATTATAGGCATAAAGATAAGATAATTTTATACACAAGGTACTCCCCTATGCCTATGCTTGCCAAATGTATTGATGCATGCGACGTGGATGACCCCATGGATGATACTGGTAAAGCAGGGTGATAATCAATATATTCATCTTGATCTTGAGGATCTTCCTCTTCCATAGGACTTGGAATTCAACAATGGCTACAATTAGCACTTCTTTGGGCCTTTCTTCCTTAACTAAGGGTGCCTTTAGCTTTTGATCATCTTTTGGTTTTGATGTTGATGGTACCTTAGAAGCATTTACTATCTTGAGTGCACCAGGAGGTGTTGATGTGCATGGGTCTTTTGTTACTCCTTTTTCTTCGTTATCCACTTGTGTGGTTGGGGATGAAGGTGCCACGTACAGGTGAGTAGAAGGGATTATGAATTCTCCTAGAATGTCCATCAGATTTATGTATTTAAAATGCTCTTCATCGACCAAAACCACATAGACTTTGTTCTCATGCACATGCTTGACACACTGGTGTAAAATCAAAGGCACACACTTCATGGCCATTATCCAAGGGTGCCCTAAGAGGATGTTGTACTGTATAGCTTCTTCCAAGACATGATACATTACAAGGATGGTCTTGTGCACCACCTTGATGGGTAGGACTATCATTCCCACAGTATTGCATATAGCATCATTAAAAGCTCTCAATGTGTAAGCTCTTATAACTATATTCGACTTGGGTATTTTGAGGTGCTCTATTGCATTTTTTGTAATGATGTTTATTTATGAACCTGTATCAACCAAAACTCTCTTCAAAGTTAAGTCATTGATTGCTACTACAATATTTAGCAGAGTTTCTGGTAAGGCAATAGGAACTGTCTTAATCTCATGATCATATAATCGAATTACAGGTTCTTAGCATTCTTGCACTTATCCCATAAAGTGAGTGAATGCATTTGCATCTTGCGGTTGGAGCTTAATCATTCTTAAAATCTCCATTAGAGTCTCCTTATGCTTTGGGGACTATTGTATGAGCTCATATATGGATAACTTAGTTGGAGTCATCTTTAGGTTTTACTCCAATATACTTCAAATAGTTACCACAGGTCGTGTTGGTGTACCTGTAAGGTTGTCTTTCATTTGCCTAAGAGTGGCTAGGATGTTCATGGGAGCTACAGGTGGTTATGGTTAACCATACCACCGAGTCCTTGTTGCTATGTTAACAATCTCAACCATCCCAACATATCCATGGGTATGTATATCAGCTCAAACCTGATTGAATTGGGCCCCTTGCTCTTGAGGGGCCTCATGATTGGGCAATGGGTTTTTGTATATGCCCATGTCTCTATTATTGATAGCTAGTGGGTTGTCGACTTTGAGCTCTCCTGCCTCAATCATGTTTCATACTTGATGCTTAAACCTGACATAAGCCTCAATGTCATGCCTCGATATCCTATGATAAGGGAAAAATTGATCTTACCTATATCATTTTGGCTTAGGATAGTTGGGATCTATAAGAGGTATATTGGGAAATATGATCCTCTTGGCCTCGTTCAACTAATTAAATATTTATTGCATTGATTCTGTCAAAGACATGAAATAACGAGGCAACTTACATTCTCAATTTCTTACCTAATTATTCTTTTGGTCGTAGTTGGCTGGCAACGGATGTTCTTGATAGTTCTATGGTTGTTGTGCACCCCCATCCTTGGGTGTAGCCAATACGACTTGATTTACTAGAGTAGTATTTCCCTACTTTTGTTTGTACTTGTCATTCTTACCATTCTTGTTCCACTCCTTTTTGTTTCGGATTTTAATGGTTCCCTCATCTACTTTTATTTCTTTGATGAGCTTGGCCTATGCCAAAGCTTCTTCAAACGAAGGATAATTTTGGAGTTGTAGCAATAGGGAGATATGTTTAGAACAAATTTTGGTGAACATGTGAATGATATCTTCTATGGGAATGGAGAATGATAATTTTGCCATGACTTTTCTCGATCTATTCCCATAATCCATTACTGGCTCATCAAGATATGTTTAGAACAACATAATGCTTCTAGAAACTTATCATCCAAACATCTCTCAGAGCATCTCTTCTACATCGAATACATTTGCAAAAACTATGGCCCCTTTGGAATCCTTAATCCCTCAGGATCCATTTGCTGATTTTACAACCATTCATGGGAGCCTTTGAATTGATGTTTGACCAAGCGGTTTGAATACCCTTGGAGCATTTAGTATTGATTTTAGAAAAATGGCTTAAATGCCCTTGGAGCATTTTGAATTGATTTTGACCAAGTGGTATGAATTACCCTTGGAGCCTTTGACTGTATTTTGACCAAGCGGTATGAATTACCCTTGGAGCATTTGATTGTATTTTTGAAATTTTATGTTTTTATGATTTGTTTGTGTTTTTGACATATTTGAATGTTTTTGAATTTTATGGAATATTTGAATGTTTTTATTTTTATGAAATATTTGAATGTTTTGATTTTTATGAAATATTTGAATGTTTTTGTGTTTTATGAAATATTTGAATGTTTTTGAATTTTTGACATATTTGAATGTTTTTATTTTTTTTATGTGTAAAATGCCTTTAAGTGAATGATATTGAGAGGTTCAGGATCTTTAACACCATATAATGATATAAGATGATAATATCGAGGCCCAACTCTTTGTGAAATCATGTATGGGCCTATCCAGTTTACCGTGAACTTATATCAAAGATGCGATGACAGATTTGAATTCTGCTAGTTTTCTTTGAGCACTAGATCTCCAACCTTGAATTCCCTTAGGTGGAATTTACTATTGTAAGCTTGCACAAGGTGATCCTAGTAAACATGAATATTCTCTAAAGCATTGACTCGGCATTCATCAAGAAGCATCAATTGATCAAGGCGGTCTTGCCACGCAGCATCATCATCTATGAAGTCCTTTAATGTTATGTCCAGAGTCAGTATTTCTAACTCTAGTGGTATGATGGCCTCAGTGCCACATATTAGTGAAATTGTGTTGCCCCAGTGGGCATCCGTATACTAGTCCTTTATGCCCATAGTGCAAGAGGTAACTTCATGTGCCAATCCTTGTGATTTTCTTGCATTGTCTTCCTTAAAATGGAGACTATTGTTTTGTTTGAGGCTTCTGCTTGCCCATTTTCTTGTAGATAATAAGGCATTGAAAGACTATGTTCAATATGGTATTTTTTGATTAAATCATGCACATTTTTGTTCTTGAAATATGGCCCATTATCCGATATTATCCTAGAAGGGACCCCAAAACAACTTATGATATTGTGGAGTATAAACTCCGCAATCCTTGGTCCAGTTGTTGATGTTAAGTGGATTGCTTCTACCTATTTAGTGAAGTATTATGTGGCCATTATGATGAATGTGTGTCATCCTGAGGATGGGGGTGATATTTTCCCAATCAATTCTAGTCCCCATTGCGAGAATGGCCATGCTACCTAGATGGGCTCCAAAGCTTGCGATGGTAAGTGCGTTAGATTCGCATGATGTTGGCACTTACTACATTTCTTGACATACTCACAATAGTACTTTTCCATTGTGGGCCAATAGTAACCCATTCTCAAGATGTTCTTAACGATGGCCATGCCACTATAATTACCTCCACATGTTCCATCGTGAGCTTACGAAATTGCCCACAATGCTTCCTGGGGCTCAAGACAACAGAGTAATACTCCATAATATCTTTGTGTGTAGAGGATTTATCCTAGCAAGATGTATCTTGTTGCTCTTTGTTTGAGCATTCACCTTTTAGTATGCAACAAACCTTAAGGTACTATTCCAAGCTTCAGGAAGTACCATAGTTGGGAAAGCCAATCCTGATAAGCCACGACTTCTATAGAAAATATGGCTTGCTTTTCTTGTATTTTTGAGATAGTGAACACGGATTGAGGAACAAATCTATGTTGTATGGTTGCACCACACTCCATAGGTCCTTGGGAGATCAATGACCCCCAAGGTGCCAATTGGAAGAGATCTCTTACTATGAAGGATCAATCCTTATTTGGCTCGATGTTGATAATGTTGACTGATTCTTGATTGTCAAAAGCTTCACGATGTATTGCTGAGAAAAAAAAAAAGCACTTTCACATGAATGGTTGTAAAATCAGCATATGGATTTTGAGGGATTAAGGATCCCAAAGAGGCCATAGTTTCTACAAATCTATTCAATGTACGAGAGATTACCTCGATGTCATACCATTCCAGACGGGCTAGGTAAATGTCAACAAGTTCCTTGTAAGTCTTCAGGAGTGGGCACCTGCATTGGAATAGTCCTTTGATCTGGTTTACTATGAGCAAGGAGTCACCAAAGATATTTAATATTTTAATGCCCATTTATATGACTTTTTGGAGTCCCAATATAAATACTTCATATTATGTATTGTTGTTTGTGCACAAGAAGTCTAGTTTGAATGATAAGGGTAGTGGAGTGGCCTGCAATGTGATAAAGACAATACCTGCTCTGCCTCCTTGCTCACACTTTGAATTTTCAAAGAAAAATGATATATCTCTTTATTTCTTAGGTTATTTGATCTCTAGAGTATCTGATAATGCAAAGACCGCATCATCAGGAAATTCTATAGTGAGAGGCTTGTTACCCTAAAGATGGTCCTCTGCTAATTGATCTGCTATGACTTATCCTTTTATGGACTTTTGGTTTATGAACTCTAGATAAAATTCTATAAATATCATTATCCACTTTGCATTACGTGTATTGTGATATGTCTTGGTCATCATGTACTGCAATGGATTTTGTTTTGATATGACATAGGTCGTATGGCTCAACATGTAGTGTCGCAACTTTCGAGTTGTAAAGACCACTGCTAAGCACAACTTTTTGACATATGCATATCCTATCTCATAGCTCACCAAGGTGTGACTAATGTAATATATGGCTTGCTCTTTGTCTTGTGCATTATTTTGGGCTAACATGGTGCCCAATGCAAAATCATTAGCCGATATATAGTAAAAATGGCATGTCTAGCCTTGGTGGATCCAATACTGGCGGCATTGCCACATAAGTTTTAATCTCTGCAAAGGCTTGATGACATTCTTCGTCCCAATGAAAGGGGACCTCCTTACATAGCAACCAATTCATAGGTATGTATTTGTCTAATAATTATGCAATGAAACTTTTGATGGATGCTATCTTGCCTTGTAGGCTCCTCAACTCCCTAATGTTGGTAGGGGCGGCCATTTCCAGTATAGCCTTTACCTTTGTAGGATCTACTTCGATGCATCTCTTGGATATTATGAGTCCCAAAATCTTGTAAAAAGTTATTCCAAATACACACTTCTTACGATTCAATCAGACATTGTGTTCTATGAGGCGATCAAAGACTTGTCTAAGGACTTTGGCATGCTCTTGTCATAATAGGGACTTGTCTAGTAAGTCATCCATGTAATATTCCATGATCTTATGCATATAGTCATGGAATATATATGTCATGGCCCACTGATATGTGGCACTAGAATTTTTGAGACTAAATGGCATCACGTTGTAATAGAATTTTACCCATGGATTAATGAAAGTAGATTTATGTTGATCTTCAGCCTTAATCCGGATATGATTGTATTAAAAAAAAACATCCATTAGGGAGAGAATTTCATGACCTATGGTTGTATATACAAGAGCATCTATGTTTGGAAATGGGAATGAATACTTTGGTGTTGCCCTATTTAAATCCTTAAAATTCATGCATATATGGATTCTTCTGTCAGGTTTTCCCATGGGTACCATGTTAGAGACCCACTCAGGGTATTCAATGGAAACTATTAATACTTCATCCAGTAGTTTTTGCAATTCGTTCTTCACCATCAAAGTGATGGTTGGATGCATTTTCCTCAATTTTTCCTTGACTGGCTTCTTCATGGGATCCAATGAAAGGTTGTGAATGACTAACTTTGGATCTATCCCTGGCATGTCTTTGTAAGTCCAAGCAAAAATGTTTGGCCTCTCTTTGAGGATAGGAATTAGGATGGCTTGTTCCTATGGTAATAGAATTTCTCTGAACTTGAATTTCCTTGGTTGGGTAGGATCATCATTGATGTCCACCTCCAAAGTCTCTTCTATAGCCATATGTGACCCATCCTCTAGCTGATGAGGCATGGGTATCAAATTAATGTCATCGACGAGATTCATAGGACCTACTAACTCAGGTCCAAAACCAAAATGGAAGATTTCATATGCACAACCTGATGCAAAATGGAATGGTTGTAACATCTCTTCATTGGGAAAGAAGTCTTTCGACTCTATGGGCTAATTAGCATAATCCCAATCAATGGCCTTTACATCAAGATGCAATGATTTGGTAGGATATACTAGATTATGAAGTGGAGTGGTCAAATCAATGGAGATCATGTTAATGGATGGGATGAAATATCCAAGACCACATTGGTGCAATATTGTCTCAGGGGCTTCCCTTCCATACTCACGATGAGGTTTTGGAGGAATGGGAATTTTTGGATCTAGCCCATGAGCAGGGCCAAAAATAGGATCATTGGGCTTTAATCACTCTCTAAATGTAGGTGAAGGGGGATTGACCATCCGATGGATGGCAGCTAGATCAATATGTCTCCCCAAAAATTGGAGATGAGGGTCTATGGCACAGAGTGCCACCTCTCTCTCTACTATATCGTTGACTTACTGCAAGTGGTGAAGTCCAAGATAAGCCATCTTAGTCTCATCCTCAAAGTCATCATCACTTATCCAGAAACTGTTAGCATTAGTAGGTGGTCCTAATATAAGGGGATCATGTCTTAGCCCCAAGTAGGCCATCTTTGTTTCATCTTCATATTCTTCATCACTAATGAAGAATCCATTTGCATTTGTTTCTTGCCCCAAAGTCAGGGTTTGATGTCTTAGGCCTAAGTAGGCTCTTTCTATTGAGTCTTCTAAGTCATAGTAACTTTCATTTGATGTATATCCACTCTCATCATGGATAGACCATGTGAATATTTGTAAATAGTGAGGCCACTAATAGGTTAAACTGAGTTGTGCCTCATCATCACTTGCTTCATATCCATTCTCCTCATCCCACAAGTTGTACCCTATTGGGTGGAATCAATTGAGGTATTTGGATGGTGAGTTTCTAGAGGCGGTATGTTTATCGTGGCCACTTATCTGTTGCTCAAATTTCCTATTCTTAGGGGGTGATAAGGAATTAAATTAGTGTCTTCTACTAACCCTAAGCTTAATCTATCCGATGCCACTGCAATAGATTCATCTCGACCTTTGATATAGTAGCCTAATCCAAATTTGTTGGAGGGAAGTTGATATAGTGGCTCGTATGGCTGCCTGTGCCCCTGCTCATATATACCAAGGCCATAGCCATACCAGTGGTAACTATCAAAGTAGCTTAGAGAAAACTCGAGGTTAGAGAGATAATGAACATTGACTATGAATAATTTTTCACCATCCTCTTCTATGTCTGAAGACTTATGAGTGTAGTCCAGGTCGACATAGACAAAATTGGTTTGGTTGGGAGGGATTCCAAGTGGAACCATTGTTCCTACTAGTGGCCTCAAGTCCTTAGGCCTTCATATATCTTGTGCAAACTCAATGATAGGTGTAAAGATAATTTTCTACACAATGTACTCCCCTATGCCTGTGCTTGCCAAATGTATTGATGCATGTGACGTGGATGACCCCACGAATGATACTGGTAAAGCAGGGTGATAATCAATATCTTCATCTTGATCTTGAGGATCTTCCTCTTCCATAGGACTTGGAATTCAACAATGGCTATAATTAGCACTTCTTTGGGCCCTTCTTCCTTAACTAATGGCTCCTTTAGCTTATGATCATCTTTTTGTTTTGATGTTTATGGTACCTTAGAAGCATTGACTATCTTGAGTGCACCAGGAGGTGTTGATGTGCATGGGTCTTTTGTTACTCCTTTGTCTTCGTTATCCACTTGTGTGGTTGGGGATGAAGGTGCCACATATAGGTGAGTAGAAGGGATTATGAATTATCCCATAATGTCCACCTGATTTATGTATTTAAAATGCTCTTCATCGACCAGAACCACATAGACTTTGTTCTCGTGCACATACTTGACACACTGGTGTAAAATCTAAGGCACGCACTTCAGGGCCCTTATCCAAGTGTGCCTTAAGAGGATGTTGTACTGTATAGCTTCTTCCAAGACATGATACATCACAAGGATGGTCTTGTGCGCCACCTTGATGGGTAGGACTATCATTCCCATAGTATTGCATATAACATCATTAAAAGCTCTCAATGTGTAAGCTCCTGTAACGATATTCAACTTGGGGATTTTGAGGTGCTCTATTGTAGTTGTTGTAATGATGTTTATTTATGAACCTGTATCGACCAAAAATATCTTGAAAGGTAAGTCATTTATTTCCACTACAATGTTTAGCAGAGTGTCTGTAAGGCATTAGAAACTGTCTTAATATCATGATCATATAATCAAATTATAGGTTCTTAGTATTCTTGCACTTATCCCATAAAGTGAGTGAATGCATTCACATCTTGCAGTTGGAGCTCAATCATTCTTAAAATCTCCATTAGAGTCTCCTTATGCTTTAGGGACTGTTGTATGAGCTCATATATGGATAACTTAGTTGGAGTCATCTATAGGTTTTGTTGTAATCTACTTTGAATAGTTACCACAGGTCACGTTGGTGTACCTGGAAGGTTGTATTGGCTTTGCCTAGAAGTTGCTGGGATGTTCATGGGAGCTACAGGTGGTTATGGTTAACCATACCACCTAGTCCTTGTTGCTATGTTAACAATCTCAACCATCCCAACGTATCCATGGATAGGTATGTCAAATCGAACCTTATTGACTTGGGCCCCTTGCTCTCGAGGGACCTCATGATTAGGCAATGGGTTTTTGTATATGCCCATGTCTCTATTATCAAGAGCTAGTGGGTTGTCGACTTTGAGCTCTCCTGACTCAATCATGTTTCGTACTTGATGCTTAAACCCGATGTAAGACTCAATGTCATGCCTTTATATCCTGTGATAAGGGAAAAATTGATCTTCCCTATATCATTTTGGCTTCGGACGGTTGGTATCTATAAGAGGTATATTGGGAAATATGATCCTCTTGGCCTCACTCAACTGATTAAATATTTATTGCATTGATTTTTTCAGAGGCATGAAATAATGAGGTAGCTTGCATTCTTAGTTTCTTACCTGATTGTTATTTTGATCGTATTTGGCTGGCGTGGGATGTGCTTGATAGTTCTATGGTTGTTGTGCACCCCTAGCCTTGGGTGTAGCCAATACTACTTGATTTACTGGAGTAGTATTGCCCTACTTCTGCTTGTACTTGTCATTCTTACCATTCTTGTTCCACTCCTTTTTGTTTCAGAGTGTAATGGTCCCCTCATCTACTTTTATTTCTTTTATGAGCTTGGCCTATGCCAAAGCTTCTTCAAACGAAGGATAATTTTGGAGTTGTAGCAAGAGGGAGATATGTTTAGAACAAATTTTGGTGAACATGTGAATGATATCTTCTATGGGAATGAAGAATGATAATTTTGCCATGAATTTTCTTGATCTATTCCCATAATCCTTTGGTGCTAATCATAAGGTGAACCTATGGTCAAACTCCATGTGTCGACTGTGGGGTCACTCTAAGGTACCTCCAGACTAGGAGGTGTGTTTAGAAGTCATGGTTCATGAGCTTCCAGATGTATAGTTCTCATTAGCTATAGTTATTTTAGTTGGTCGTGTAGGAAACCTATCCAACCCGTCTAGTTGTCTAGTTTTCCATGGCTAGTCCCGTGGGGTGCCATTCACTCCTATGAGGTCATAGTCTATGGGAATATTTCCTTTTGTGTGAAGGTTTTCTTATATATGATTCCCATGACTATATGTACCTCTAGTTTCTTGTCCTTCAGTGGGAAAACCTATTTCATATGTTTCTTGTGAGACTTGAGGTGTTGAAATTCTTGTTTGCATTCTAGATGAAGAGGGCTTTGTGGTAGCATGTTTTCTCCATGTGGATGGATATGTAGTAGTCTCATAATCCCTATGTGAAGAATGAGTATTAGAACCTTATTTATGTCCATGTGAGGAGGAAGCTTTTGAAGCTTCCTCATGTCTTTGAGATGTTTTTGTGTGTTTAGAGGAGGCCCTTGAGGTCTCCTCATGTCTCCTTGATGAGGATGGTTGTGAAGCCTCCTTTTGTTTATGTGACTCTCTTCCATGATGTATTTCTTTACTTGGGTTTTCTTGAGGAGATCCCCCAAGCATTGAATTATCACCCCTTAGGCTCATGGATCTACCTCTCATGGTCTTATCGATAGGTCGTTCAATGTTACTATGACTCCGTATATGGGTATGAGTTTCTTCTGTCTCTCCATCAATATCAAACCGAGGGTGCTTACTTCTTGTTTTGACCATTTTGTCTTATGAATTGATCTTTTGAGTTGTAATTTAGGAATAACCACACAATACCAAGCAAATTTTTATCTTGATTACCGATTTGAGTGTGCCCTAAACTATTTGGTGTGTTTGATGTGTTTTTCTTTCGATTTCTTTGCTCTTATTCTTGTATTAAGAATGAGAAGACCCATCCATAGTGACAATCAATTACACTCATGCTAAACATAATTTTATCAAAATAATATCAGGTACACCATTGAATACCCAATGGAGGGTTTGCCTAGCTCTTCCACTCTAAAGTAATGATTGTTATAATAGTGGGAGACAGTTTGAGCACAAGTAACTCAATGTCACTGTAAGTGAGTTTCTCAATATGTTTCTAGGAAGATCTAGGGGACAAACCAGTGGAAGGAGATGAATTCCAACATCACTAGACTAAATTTAAAGTTTGTGATGAAATCCAACTCCCTAATGTTTAAATGAGACGTGCATGTGTGGTGTTCATTTTACACTTGCATAACATAAAGTGCATCGCATAGCAGCAATGAATCTTTTCTATATACCTAAGTGCAAAAATATGTTTCAATATTTAGAAATATGCATTAACTACTATGATTTGTATGAGCACACCTCACTTCATGAAACTATGGCCTCTAGCAGGGCCTCAAAGCAAGAAAATAACATACAATGTCTAGCACATTGGATTCTAGGGTGAAATTTTTAGGCATAAGTCATTGTTCCTAGCAACGCCTAGTGGAAAATTTAAAATAAGATCTAAGATATGTGAAATGCTTAATTCTTTCTTCTTTTATTCCTTAAATTTCCAAATACAAATGTGTTATAATTTCTTTTTTTTAGACACAGAGAAGTAGATAGAAAGTTGTAAAATATCAGAGAAGCTATACCAACCTTTGATCCAACTTAGAGAGTCGATGTTTTGACCTCTGTTGCACTTCATTTCTAGCCACTATCGACCATAGTGGATGGTTCTTGGCCACTGTAGCTCAGAGTGGCTAAGATATATTGGCTTCTATAACTCAAAGTGACTAGTTTATGGCCACTGTAGCTCAGAGTGACTAGACCTGCACAAAAAATTAAGTTAGTATTCTGACCAAAAATGAAAAATTAGTGGTGGTCCCACCGTGATTGCCATCTGTAGTGACCCTGGGAATGCACACACCAGTCCCCTTTTTAATCCTACTTGCAATGTTATTTAAAAACCCAAGATGAAATGGAAGACAAGAAGAAAAATCATATAACACAAAATAGCAAAGATGTATCTCTTTATTGATACTAAATCTCGGTTACATGTCGGTCCTTCTTAGGGATACCCATTTCAATACTATAAGTTACAAATAGGCAAAGAGTGCCCCTTCCGTGAAGAGGTGGTGCACTTATAAAATATTTTTGGTTCCACACATGGAAATGTATGAGGACTTACAAATGCCTCCTTCTCTAGGTCTATTTCCTAGAGGGATCCCTTTTGGTCTTGTATGTTGCAAACTTCATCTAATGTACTTGTGGCCCTGCAAGCAATGAAACAACAACACACATTTAGGTGTCTGATATCACCTCCCTGGATGAGGTTGTTAGTTATCAAAGAATGTAACAAAAATATGATGAAACTATGCCATGAAGTCATGTAAATCTATTTTAATGATGTTGGCAATTTTGGGTACTTTGAGTACATTGCATTTGCTCAAGTGAATAAGTTGTCATTGATGTCAGGAAGCTTTTTGAAATAATTTGATTTGATGTAAAATAATGTGTTTTTGATGAAGGTTCGGCTTGACAGGTTCGAAATCAGTAAGTTGGAAAAATGTCGTGATATCGCGACATGTCGCATTTTCGCGACTTAGGCAGGAGAGAGAAATCTTTTTGAAAAAGTGTCGCGATTTCGCGACATGTTGGGAAGAAGTTGGCAAATACTGTCACGATTTTGCGACATGTTGGAAGAGAGAGAAGAAGCTGGAAAACTGTCATGATTTCGTGACATGTTGGCAGAGAAAGAGAGCAAGGTGGAAAGTGTCACGATTTTGCGACATGTCGCATTTTCGTGACTCGAAAAGTGCAGGAAGGCAAAGAAGGAAAAGTGTCACGATTTCGCGACATAATGCAAGGAAGGTTGTATGGACGAAAAAGTGTCACGATTTCGTGACATGATGCAGAAAGGAGAGTCCGCAGTGTGAACTGTCATGATTTCGTGACAAGTTCGAAGAGAGATAAAGTATCTCGAAAAGTGTCGTGATTTTGCGACATGTTGCAAAAGACTAAGTGAGGACTGTCATGATTTTGTGACATGCTAAAAATCTCAAAGTGAGAACTATCATGATTTCGTGACATGCAGCAAAAGGGAAGAGTCTGAAATGAGAAGCGTCATGATTTCACGACAGGCTACAAAGAAGTTGTACGAATGCAGAAAGTGTCACGATTTCACGACAGGTTGAGATGGTAGATTTCAGTTGGAGAAAGTGTCACGATTTCACAATAGAATTAGTTAGCAAGTCTTCAACAGAAGAAGCGTCTCGATTTTGTGACGAATTGAAGAAGGAAGAGCTCGAAGGCGAAAGCGTCATGATTTTGCGACATGTTTCATTTTTGCTAGTGCAAGCAGAGAAGAAGGCCATGAAGACAAAAGTGTCACGATTTCGTGACAGGAGTGAAGATGACGTCAACAAAGACAAAAGTGTCACGATTTCATGACAAAAACGTAGTCAAGGAAGACAAAAGCAAAAGTGTCACGATATCATGACAATAGCCAAATGAAAGTGTACGACTAAAAAAATGTCATGATATCATGACATGTTGTGGTTTTGCGGTAGAAGCTACTAAACCACAAAGGCGGTTGAAGCCGACAGAGTTAAAATTGGGCCGACGAAGATTAGGGGATGCAGCTGATGGAGTTAGGGTTTGCATTTGCATAACAGCCGACTAAGACCAAGGTTTAGATCTTGATTAGTTCTAGTATAAAAGGAGGGTTGTTTGAAGAGATTTTGCATTAATAGAAGTGTGCATTTGAAGTGCGACTATTGCATATAGAGTGCGGGGAGAAGTTCGATCGTCGAGAAGCAGAGTGCAAATTCGATTGCAGTGTACAGAGTGCATTCCATCGAATCTTCTAAGTGAGAGAGATTGCAAGGAAGCAGAGTGCGTGAAGATCATGTTGCTGTGATTGCGTAGAGGTGCATAAGTTGATGTTTGATCGAGTGCTGCTGTGATTGCGTAGAGGTGCAATTTCGAGGACATTTGTGCCAGACCGAAGGACTATGTTTGGTGTAGAACAAAGGAAGCGAACGAGGACATTTGTGTTGAACCGAAGGACTGTGTTTAGTGCAAATTCGAGGACCAACTTTGGAGGTGAAAGAGTTGAGGACAGAGGTCTCCAACCAGAGCAGGGAAGACAGGTGTCTTCTATGGATAGAGTTCCACTTGCTAAGGGCAGAGGAGGTAGAGGTCTTCTAGAGGATCACCAGCCAGAACAGAGCTAGGGGATTGGTGTCTCCTTTGGGTTGGTGCCCATAAATATTGTAATCGGGAAAGGTATTCCCAGATTGTGAGTTGATAAAATTTAGAGAGAAATTTTATCCGTGGAGTAGCCCGCATTGGGTGAACCATGTAAATTGTTGTGTCTCTTTTGTGGATGGTGTTTTGTGCATTGCTTTGATTACTGCTATTAATACTGCTTTCTATACACTGCATAATATTGATTTAAAAGTTGATTTGAAGGAAAAAGTTTAAAGTGGTCTTATACTGTTCACCCCCCCTCTCAGTATAAGCTTGTGTTCTTCAATTGGTATCAGAGCGGGTCTCTCCAGAAAAAGCCTAACAGCTTGGAGAAGGATCTATCAGAAGAACATACAGATTTAGAAAAGGATGAAGAGGTTAAGTTCGATCTCAAAAGTGAATTCTTCTGGGCTTTAAGAAAATTTTAGGGAAGAGAGTTCTATTCTCAAGCATCATGACAGGAAGAAGAGACAACAAGATCAATCTTCATCCTGAAGAACGATGGATTCCAGTTGGTCACAAGAAGAACAATCATCCAAGGCATCAAAACAGGTTACATAATACTTTCCATGGCTACTGTTTTTCTTGCAAGGAATTTGGTCACAAAGCTATGCATTGCAATAAATCCGTGAATAGCCATAGTAAGGAAAATGTTAACTCTTTTGCACCTCTTATGGATAAAAATGTCATGTGTTACAAGTGCAAGAATTTTGGGCATATAGCAAGGATGTGCAGTTTGGATAGATCTAGCCTTGAGTTCACTAAAAAGAGAAATGAGATCAAATCTAAGTCAATGATAGTTCAAACTGCTTTTCATGCTCAAGACAAAGTAGAGAAATGGTATCTTGATAGTGGTTGCTCAAAACATATGACTGGTGAAAAGGAAAAGTTTTTGGTCTTAAAAAACACAAACAAAGGAACAGTTAGTTTTGGAGATAACAGGTCAGCTAAAATCTGTGGTAAAGGGACTCTTAGTTTGGATGGGAAATCCAAAATAGAAAATGTGCTTTATGTAGAAGGCCTAAGACATAATCTTCTAAGTGTGAGTCAACTTTGTGATCAAGGACACATAGTATCTTTCTTTTCAGATAGATGTGAGATACGTAAAGAAAAAAATGGAAAACTCATTGCTAGTGCTACAAGGACTCCAAACAATATTTACATGCTAAGTGAGATAAAAAGGGAAAAGTGTTTTCTAACTCAAGAAGATGAGAGTTGGTTATGGCATAAAATATTGGGGCATTTGAGCTTTGATAATCTTGTCAATATTAGTAACAAGGAAGCGATTAGAGACTTGCCCAAAATAAAAAGGCCTCATAACACCATTTGCGGTCCTTGTCAGCATGGAAAACAGACCAGAACCAGTTTTAAATCAAAAGGGTATACTTCTTCAAAACCATTAGATCTTATTCATACTGATTTATGTGGCCCCACCAGAACTCAGAGCATTCAGGGAGAAAGCTACTTCATGTTGTTTATAGATGATTATTCTAGAATGACTTGGGTTACTTTTCTCAAAGAAAAATCTAAAGCTTTTGAAAAATTTAAAGCTTTCAAAGAAATGATTGAAAATGAGACTGACAAGAGAATCAAATGCTTAAGATCGGACAGAGGAGGAGAATTCACTTCTAATGAATTTGTGGAATACTGTGAGCAACAAGGAATCAAAAGAGAATATTCAGTAGCAAGGACTCCTCAACAAAATGGAGTAGTTGAAAGAAAAAATAGAACTATTGAAAATATGGCTAGAGCTATGTTAAATGAGTCAAAACTTTCAGATGGTTTCTAGAAAGAGGCAGTCAGTACAATAGTCTACATTATCACCAGGGCCCAACTTAGAGTCAATCATCATAAAACTCCTTATGAGTTATGGAAAGGAAGACCAGATACAGTAAAACATTTCAAAGTGTTTGGGAGTAAGTGCTTCATCAGAAGGGAAGATCAGAATTTGGGTAAGTTTGATCCTAGGTGTGATGAGGGAATTTTTCTTGGTTATTCCAACAAAAGCAAGGCTTACGGATGCTTCAACAAAAGAACGCATACAGTCATAGAGAGCATAAACGTAACAGTTGATGAAAAGACAGGGATAAGAGAACCTGTCAAGGAAATCAGTGATGAAATTTGTCAAGAAGAATTCAGAGAGGTTTCAGATGAAGAAGAGGAAAGACAGCAACTGCTTCCCAAAACTCCTTCACGATATGTTTAGAAACATCATCCCAAAGATTTGATCATTGGTGATCCAAACAACAGGAAAACTAGAAGAAGAGTCATTCCTTCACACGATTCTACAAATGTTTCATTATTATCTTAGATTGAGCCAAAAGATTTCAGTGAAGCATGTGCAGATAAATTTTGGGTAAAAGCAATGGATGAAGAGCTAAATCAAATAGAGAAAAGTGAAACTTGGGATTTGGTTCCAAGACCTAAGGACAAGAATGTCATTGGCACAAAATGGATATTCAGAAATAAACTCAATGAGGATGGAAATATTGTCAGAAACAAAGCTAGGTTGGTTTGCAAAGGTTATGCTCAAGTAGAAGGTGTGGATTTCGAAGAGACATTCACTCCTGTTGCTCGTCTCGAAGCTATCAGAATGTTTTTGGCCCTTTCAAGCTTCAAAGCATTCAAGGTGTATCAAATGGATGTAAAGTCAGCCTTTTTAAATGGAGTGTTGGATGAAGAAGTCTACATAGAACAACCAAAAGGCGTGTCTCTCTCAGATCAATCAGACTATGTGTGTAAACTAAAAAGGCCTTGTATGGGTTAAAGCAAGCACCTAGGGCTTGGTACTCAAGACTTGATAGGTACCTTCATGAGCAAGGCTTCAGGAAAGGTGTGGTAGATAGCAATTTGTATATTAAGGATGAAGGTGATGATATGCTGATTGTAGTTGTCTATGTTGATGATATCATTTTTGGGGGAAATAATACTCAGATGTGCAAAGATTTTGCTAACACCATGCAGAAGGAATTTGAGATGTCTATGATTGGAGAGTTGTCATTCTTTTTAGGTCTTCAGATTGCTCAATCAAAAGATGGTATATTTCTCTCTCAAGGAAAGTATATCAAAGAAATGTTGAAAAAATTCGGGATGATGGACAACAAACCTGTATGTACTCCAATGACTACAGGGTGCAAGATGAGTAAAGATGATGAATCTCCAACGGCAGATCAGAGGTTGTACAGATCAATGATTGGTAGTTTATTATATGTTACAGCTACCAGACCAGATATCATGCAGGCTGTTGGGTTAGTAGCCAGATTTTAGGAAGCTCCTAAAGATTCTCATGTTATAGCAGTTAAAAGAATATTCAGATATCTGAAGGGCACTATGGACTTTGGGCTTTGGTATCCCAAAGGTGATGATTTCACTCTCACAGCCTATACAGATGCAGATTGGGCAGGTAGTAATGATGACAGGAAAAGCACCAGTGGTGGAGCATTCTTTCTGGGGAAGAGTTTGGTTTCTTGGCTAAGTAAGAAACAACCTTCAGTTTCCTTATCTATGGCAGAGGCTAAATACATAGCAGTAGTGGCTGGGTGTACACAGGTTTTATGGATGAAAACCACCTTGGAGGATTTCAAAGTCAAGCATGAACAACCCATCTCCATATTTTGTGATAATACAAGTGCCATAAGTATTTCCAAAAATCCGGTAATGCACTCAAGGACAAAGCATATTTCCATCAAGTATCACTTTCTAAGGGAGAAAGTGCAAGACAAGCAAGTCAAGGTAGAATATGTGTCTACTAAAGAGCAGATTGCAGATATCTTCACAAAACCTCTTCCAAGAGATACGTTTGAGTATCTAAGGGAGAAATTGGGAGTTGTACTCCCACCCCAAAATTAATCACCTCATCAAGAGGTGGGGGAGGGACTAAGCTAAGAAGCTCATTCTTAGTCCCAAGCCCCAAAGGTGACCCTTTGCCATTGATGACAAAGGGGGAGAGATTTGAGTAAGAGGGAGAGATATGAGTAAGGGGGAGAGCTTCAATGTGAAGAGGAAAGCTTCAAGTCAGGGGGAGCAAAACTTTAAAAGGAGATTCTCAGCTGTTAGCATAGTTGGTTTCAGTTTTAGCTCCTGAGATGTGTTTTTAGTAAAGGGTTGCCATCAATGACAAAGGGGGAGATTGTTGGCAATTTTGGGTACTTTGAGTACATTGCATTTGCTCAAGTGAATAAGTTGTCATTGATGTCAGGAAGCTTTTTGAAAGAATTTGATTTGATGTAAAATAATGTGTTTTTGATGAAGGTTCGGCTTGATAGGTTTGAAATCAGTAAGTTGGAAAAAGTGTCGTGATATCGCGACATGTCGCATTTTTGTGACATGTTGGAAGAGAGAGAAGAAGCTGGAAAAAATATCACGATTTCGTGACATGTTGGTAGAGAAAGAGAGCAAGGTGTAAAGTGTCGCGATTTCGCGACATGTCGCATTTTCGTGACTCGAAAAGTGCAGGAAGGAAAAGAAGGAAAAGTGTCACGATTTCGTGACATAATGCAAGGAAGGTTGTACAGATGAAAAAGTGTCGCAATTTCATGACATGATGCAGAAGGGAGAGTCCGTAGTGTGAACTGTCACGATTTCACGACAAGTTTGAAGAGAGAAAATACCTTGAAAAGTGTCACGATTTTGCGACATGCTGCAAAAGACTAAGTGAGGACTATCATGATTTTGTGACATGCTAAAAAGCTCAAAGTGAGAACTGTCACGATTTCGCAACATGCAACAAAAGGAAGAGTCTGAAATGAGAAGCGTCATGATTTTGTGACAGGCTACAAAGAAGTTGTACGAATGCAGAAAGTGTCATGATTTCACGACAGGTTGAGATGGCAGCTTTCAGTTGGAGAAAGTGTCACGATTTTGCGACAGAAACAGTTAGCAAGTCTTCAACAGAAGAAGCGTCACGATTTCATGACGAATTGAAGAAGGAAGAGCTCGAAGGTGAAAGCATCGCGATTTTGTGACATGTTTCATTTTTGCTAGTGCAAGCAGAGAAGAAGGCCATGAAGACAAAAGTGTCATGATTTCATGACAAGAGTGAAGATGACATCAGCAAAGACGATAGTGTCGCGATTTCGTGACAAGGAATGCTAGTCAAGGCGAGACAAAAGCAAAAGTGTCGCGATATCACGACAATAGCCAAACGAAAGTGTACGAGGCAAAAATGTCACGATATCGCGACATGTTGTGGTTTCGCGGCAGAAGCTACTAAACCACAAATGCGGTTGAAGCTGACAGAGTTAAAATTGGGCCGACGAAGATTAGGGGATTGCAGCCGACGGAGTTAGGGTTTGCATTTGCATAACAGTCGACTAAGACCAAGGTTTAGATCTTGATTGTTAGTATAAAAGGAGGGTTGTTTGAAGAGTTTTGGCATCGATCGAAGTGTGCATTCGAAGTGTGACTTTTGCAGATAGAGTGCGAGGAGAAGTTCGATTTCCGAGAAGCAGAGTGCAAATTCGATTGCAGTGTATAGAGTGCATTCCATCGAATCTTCTAAGTGAGAGAGATTGCAAGGAAGCAAAGTGCATGAAGATCATGCTACTGTGATTGCGCAGAGGTGCATAAGTTGATGTTTGATCGAGTGCTGTTGTGATTGCGCAGAGGTGCAATTTCGAGGACATTTGTGCCAGACCAAAGGACTATGTTTGGTGCAGAATAGAGGAAGTGAACGAGGACATTTGTGCTGAACCGAAGGACTGTGTTTAGTGCAAATTCGAGGACCAGCTTTGGAGGTGAAAGAGTTGAGGACAAAGGTCTCCAGCCAGAGCAGGGAAGACAGGTGTCTTCTATGGATAGAGTTCCACTTGCTAAGGGCAGAGGAGGTAGAGGTCTTCTAGAGGATCACCAGCCAGAATAGAGCTAGGGGATTGGTGTCTCCTTTGGGTTGGTGCCCATAAATATTGTAATCGAGAAAGGTATTCCCAGATTGTGAGTTGATAAAATTTAGAGAGAAATTTTATCCATGGAGTAGCCTGCATTGGGTGAACCACGTAAATTGTTGTGTCTCTTTTGTGGATGGTGTTTTGTGCATTGCTTTGATTACTGCTATTAATATTGCTTTCTATACATTGCATAATATTGATTTAAAAGTTGATTTGAAGGAAAAAGTTTAAAGTGGTCTTATACTGTTCACCCCCCCTCTCAGTATAAGCTTGTGTTCTTCAAATGATATGAAAACATAAAGAAGTAGAATAAAATATTCTGTCTAAAACCTAAGCTAAGCCCATGGGCCACTATCCAAGACAGTGATCACTAAGGTAAACCTTGCTCTCTTTGTCCCAAAGCTATGGATCAAAGCCTATATCTAATGTTGAAATAATATGTGTTATGCTCTTCAATCCATCAGATCTTTGTCGTACACGTGATCTCAAAGAGAACTCTCCAAGTCTTGAAAGCTCTCCTCAAAAATATGTGTCTCTCTCTGATATGATAAAAGAAGGATCTCCCTTGGTGCTCTTAGGCTTGCACCTTTTATAGTGTGAAAACCTAGGTCTATGTCCAATCCTTAGAAATGAATTTCTCATGTGTAGTGCAAGTTAGCATGAGAAGCTTTTGTCCATTGTCTATGTTTGAAGGCTAGTTAACTAAAATCTAACTTCCAAATTGAGTCTTATATGTGAATTGGTCATTAGCATGAGAAGATTTTGTCCTTTGTTTATGCTTGGAGGTCATTTAATCTAAGTCTAAATGCAAAATCAAGTCTTCTATGTGAACTGATCATTAAAAGGAATGCAAAATTACTCCCGCTCACCTTTATTGCATGTAGACAACCACTTTTGCCTGTGATTAGGCATGTTTGTTGGCAAACTGCTTCTTATGGCTTAGCCACTATCATCTGTAGTGGCTAATATCTGGCCACTATCTATAGTGGCTAAGTTTTGGCCACTCTAGGCTTGAGCGGCTAAGATATGGCCACTCTTGGCTTGAGTAGCTAGACTTGGATGGCTTGAAAAGGCCCCAAATGCATGGTGAGAACCACTGTTGATGCTTGGAAAGTCCAATATTATATATTATGATCTTATGAATGTGTCTATGTGACCAGATCCCCTAAGCATGACATGATTTTGATGTCTACAGAAGGAATATTTAAGCCATCATACAAGTTCATGTGCAATATTGGGAGGCCTGTAGAAGTGCACCACCCCCTTGCAAGGGGATCTCTTCACCATTATTCTTCTTGTATTTCTACCAAACTGGGTATCCCTCAGAGGGACCGATATGTAACCAGAATTTGCAAGAATTAATAAAATATATATTTTTATTTATCATTTCCATGTTATCTATTTCTTTATGTTCTTTCATTTGATATAATATTGCAAGTAGCATAAGTGGTGTGCGCTTCCCAGGGTCGCACATTTGGAAATCCTAGTTCTTCAAGACCTATTGCTTTGTTATATGGGAAAGGGTGGTGTTGCCTTTCTCAAGGATGTGCATCAACCCAAGGTGGGGGAATAGAAGCTTCCAAAAGAAATTAAATCCATCTTGTGTTTTTAAATCTCACCTTTATTCCAGATTCTTCATTTGCATTGATTGTGTCCCAAGGCCAAGAAAATACTATATTTTTGCTATTCTCAAGCAATTCTATTTCCTGGTCACCATGAGCTTTGTTGAGCCTAAAACACTTGAGTTAGATCTAGTGGCTGAAGCAATTATGAGTGCATGAGGTTTCCTACCCTTCCTAAAATTATTTTTTAGGTTAGATTGGGATACTAATATTGCCTTTGCATATACTTGGGAGAAAGATATTGTCATCATTCATGGAGTGGATTTCCAAGTTGATGTATACCTCCTCATTGAGATCACTGGCCAACCACTGGTGGGAAGAACTGTTCAAAGAGATAAGCATAATTGGGATATAGAGCTCAAGGAGTTCGAGTGGAAGTCGAGCCTACGTAATATAGTCAAACTAGGTATGGTTCATGAATATTTACCTACCCCATAGAAGGAGGTGATGAAACTAGTAATGGAGTACATCACTATAAATGACCTAGGTTCCCAATAAAGGAGCTTTCACATTGCATCTGTGAAGCATTTTAGAGAGGTTAAACCATTGAATATTCTCAAATTTTTGTATTTGTCCACAGATTACTCTATCAAGGTGACTCGATCGAAGAAGGAGGAAGCTTGACCCTCACACCAAGGGCTATTTGAAGTAATTTATGTTCATCTATTGGAAAAATTTCCTAATGTGGTTTTGCAATAACAACAAGTAGAGTCCAAGCAGATGATGGAGGGGGATACGTCCTTCACTCCTTCATCAAGTGTTCAGGGATCCAAGAAGAGGAATATGGAAGGAGGCTATCAATAAGTTAAGCAATATATGAGGAAGAAAAATAATGTGGAGGATCATCCCACCCAAAAAATAAGCTCACAATATCTAAAGAACAAGTTTGTTCAAAATCAAGGAAAGATGCATGGTGATGCTGAGAACGAGTTTGAGGATCCCATAGAGAAGATTCTTTAGGAATACATTATAAAGACCACCACTGATACTATTGCCTAGCTGGAAAGTGCTATGAATACAAGCATGGTGGAAATCACACGAATGAAAGAGCACACGAATGCTCTAAAACTTCTATTCTTCTATAACTTTGTCAAGGATAATCTAGGAAAGAACAATGTTGGAGCGAAAACTATTGTCAAATAAGATGATGTGGTGGAAATCACCAAGGATGTGTTCAAGGAAGTTCCTAAGGATGTCAATAAGGACAATATCAAGGATGTTTTTAATGCTTAATTGGCTATATTTTTTCTACTGTTGTTGAGCTCTGTCATGTCAGGACATTTTGTTTCTTATTTCATCCTTGTCCTTTTGGTTGGTTCTAGTTTATCCTTATGTTTTAGGATTTACGTGGATACCATGAGTTTTTTTGTATATGGTGCATCCTTTAACTCTTTTGATGTATCAAGGCATTAGGACACCTTTTAAATACCCTCAGTAATATAATTTTTTTTTAAATACCAAAAAAAATAATTCTCCTAAAATCCCAATTCATTTCAATTTGGAGGCTCATAAGCATTGCCCTTGTTTTTGCTTGGTGATTTATGATAATTCCTATATCCATAGCATATGTAGCCACTAACTAACTTCTATCATTCCTAGTGATGCCCCCACCACTAGCATGACCTGGATTGTCTTTCACAACCCCATCAAAGTTAATTTTTACCTAGTCTTTGTGAGGATGTTCCCATCTAGTATCTAGTCTCACCTTATTGATTTTTTTCATATTTAAGATATTTTTTCTCTAGAGAGGATCATTGCAAAATTTTCTTGGTTGAAAATATTTTTAATACAATCCTCCAAGAGGGTTGTTTTTATCTTGGCATAAACCCCAATTATTCCTCTAGTTTTATTTTTGAACACTCATCTGTTTCTTTCCAACCAAATCCCCCAAAAAATGAGTGGAATGCATTTTTGCCAAAAATTACTACTTTCTAAGTGCCACTTGTGATTAGAGAATCTAGAATGACTCAATAATTATTAAATTCTATCAATAACATATTTAGTATATCATAAGAAAATTCATAAGTTCAAATAGGTGGTCCACACACATGTCCTCTTTGTTACACAACATACAAAAAATTGGAACCACAATCCTTATTTTGAACATATTGTCTTTTGTGAGGATCTTATTGAGAATGGTAGTTCAAAATAATATAGCAATATTAGGGATGATGTTTAGCTTCCAATTTTTTTTACGCTAAGTTTTCTCTAAGGTTTCTTTTCCCAAGATTCTATATTCATCCTTCATCAAGTACTAGCCTTGCTGGTTTCTTCCCTAAATTATCTAATCCTCCTTTGAACTTCTACCTAAATAATAACTCCTTAAAGGGTTTTGTATATATTTACCTCCCGGGCCTTGTATATCTTCTTGTATGATTTTCCACTCTTGAAAATCACCCACCCTATGAATATAACATTAATTTTCTTACCATAGGTTTTTGTTAAATGTTCTTTAATATATTTAAACCTTTTGTATTTTACTAAAGGATCCTCTTGAATCCAAGGGTTTTTTCAAAACTCTATTTTTTCCACCCTACCTACTCTCCATTTTAGACCTTGCCATAGAATATTCCTACTGTTGATAATATTTTACCAAAAAATAGACCCACATGGAGGATTAGAACAATTAATAAAGTGGTTTCTGCCCTTCAAGTATTTATTTTGGATAATGCTAGAATATTTACTTGATGCTCTAGTGCAAAGCCTCCAACCATGTTTAGCTAGAAGGGATTTATTTAGATCTCTCAACTTCCTCAATCCAAAATCCCCATTCTATAAATTCTAGCAATAGGTATCCTAGGCTACCAGATGTATACATTTTTGCATTCAATGCCATCCCATAAGAAATTATTTTGTAATATTTCTAAAATCTCTTTCACTTTCCTTAACAATATTAGGATATACATGAAGTAAATAGAGATGCTTTTAAGCATGTGTTTAATAAGTTGTACTTTACTTTACCCACATAGGATAACAAATATCCCTTATAACCTTGAAGTCTCCTATTAAATTTATAAATAAGTGGATTCCAAATTTCATCTTTCACTTTGCCTATAAACAAAGGAAAACCAATATAGGTGATAGGAAACTTTTCCTCCTTACAACCCAACACGTTAATTATTTGATCTCTTATGCTTTCCTCCATGTTTAAAAATATAATCCTATTTTTTTATGATTTATTTTTTGGTCCATAGCTTTTTCATAAGAATCAATGACTTTTTTTACTCTAGAGCTTCTTCCTTTGTAGCTTCGGTGAGCATAAATTCATGTCCCAAAAAACATTCATTTCTCTTCCATAAATTATCAATCCGGTAAGTTCGTAAACTTATGAGTGTCACGCATAGTATATGCCTACAGTGTTGGGGAAAAAACCTAGTTGTACCTTATTTAGTTTTGTGGGGAGGTTTGTGTAATTGGATTCCAGCCAAACCAAATAAACTAAGTGCGAAAAATGAAATAAATAAATTATTAAACAAAAAGTAAAGTTCTGGAAATAAAATGCAAGGAAATAAACACACACAACTGAAATTAAATAAAGCAATAAACTAATCTATAGAAAGCAAATGCACAAATTAAATAAGGGAGGACTACTACAGGGAGTGGGCCCAAGCTCCCGCAGATAGTTCACCCGGCTAGCTACATAGAGCTTGCTCGAATAAGAGGAGTTGCACTCTTAATTAATTAAACAATAAAATAAAATAAGTTCTGTGTAAAATTAATCATTGATCTTCGATCTCCTTTGTTCATCTAGCCTGCGTATTTATATAAAGCGTAGCCAGATCTCATTACAATAACAAATTGGTCTATTTTAATCACGTGATGTGATTTAGTTATAATTGATTCTACACATATTTTATTCTTCTATTTTAAAGTATGTTTGTTCACCAGAAGGATAAATATAAATATCCTTAGGTGTACATAACAACAAATCCTAAACTAATGCATCCTAAAAATAATAATATGCTTTAAGAGCTTTACAAGGTCAACCGGCCAATCGGTTGATAATAATAACAAACACTTTATTCTATTTAATAAATGCATGATTAAAATAGATCTCCTTTGTCTTCACGTGCAACCTCCTCCATAGTCCTTGGTCAACCGATCAAAGTTGACTTGGTAAATCTTGCAAATTATGAAGGCATGGAGGTGCCTTCCAGTTGTAGGGAGGCACTCTTCTTTCATTGGCTCCTTCTGGTTGTAGGGAGGCACTCTTCTTCCATTGGTGCCTTTCGGTTGTAGGGAGGCGCTCGTCTTCCGTTGGCGCCTTCCGGTTGTAGGGAGGCGCTCGTCTTTTGTGGGCGCCTTCCGGTTGTAGGAAGGCGCCTACTTCTGTTGGGTGCCTTCCTTGAAGAGGAAGGTGCCTACTCTCTTGCCTTAGTCTCTGTAAGCAGAAGTATGTCGGGTCCAAGTGGATGTAGACTGGAAAACACAATATTAGTACCAATACCTGTATTTATACACATTTCCCACTAAAAACACCAATCAAGCATAATACCGGATTTTCTATCAATTATATGCATGTTATATAAAATACATTTCATATGCTAATTGAACCAGTGATAATTCTCCTTAACCGTGTATATAAAACGAGAATTTTTGGTGCTCGTCATCCCCCCATGCCTAACATGTGCCACGCCCTCGTGGCACCAAAATGTGAAGTTATCCCTCTCGTAGCTGACCATGCCAAAAAGTTTGTCATGTCTTCATGACAACAACCCCTGGGATATATATTTTTTTCCCTCCTTTTTTTTTTTTTAATGGCCTTCAGCATCTCTGTTTCTCTGCCACTGAGTGCTGCTATTTTTTTCCATTCAGCGCTACTTTTTTTTTTTTCTTAGTACTGTTTTTTTTTTATTCAGCACTGTGTTTTTTTTTTTTCATTGAGTGTTGCTATTCTTCATCCATAGAGTGATGCGGCACCAGTAGAAGTTAGAAACACATCCTGACTAATCATTGCGAACAAATAGTTAAATTGTGACCACAATGTTCAAGGCCAATGAAAACTGCATTTTTTTTTTTTTATTTTTTATTTTTATAAATGCTGGCATTCTCCAATGTTGCTCATTGGTCATATTTGGTGAGACCAAATTGATTTAAAATAAGTGCAGTCACCAGTTGCTACTTTTACCCACATTTGAAACGTATTTCACATCTCCGTAACCTCCTTTGTGGTATAGAGTAGCATCATTTATATGTGTTCGCTCAAGCCAGTTGCCATTGTCATGAGGCGGCAATGAAAATGATGCCAAATTTATTCACGTAGATATCATAGCCTCTCTCTTTTTTTTTTTTAAGGCACATCATGTGTTTGAATTCTAATGGGAGATTTTGAAAAACTATGGCGGCATCGATTGGTATTAGCATAGAAATAATTTTAAAATAACAATACACATAATTAACAAGAAAATCAGTACATACCCAGGTGAATTTTGTAGAATCTGATATGTATGATGTTGGTGGTGTGATATGTCTTCACGTTGGTGCTCTTGGAGATTTTATTTATTTATTTATAAGTATCTTTATCTGTTCTACCATGAACAAAATAGATCTTGACTCTCTCCATTTTTTTTCCTTTTTTTTTTCTTCATCCTCTACATCAAAGAACAGAGTCAATCTGCAACAACTGAGCTAGTGACTCTAAACTTTGAAATACGTAGCTTTTTCTCAACAACACAAAAAATATTTTAATCCTGCATTGACGTATCTCTCTCCAAATGCATTTATAGGATGAATATTAAAATTTATACCTAACACGTGTGCGTTCAAAATGATCTCCCCTCTGAATTATTTCTTTTGCATGCATAATTGGAACAACACTGCATTCCTTTGTTTTCTGGAGTGAGGAAAAACAATATTTCTTTCATCATTCACGACATTTGTCAGGTGCATTGCTGAGATGTATGTGTTGTATGTGTTGGCATTGGTAGGATGTTCTCATCCATTGATGCGATCCCCAAATTAACCTACATGTCGTAGAGTTGGAACTACACCAATATTTGTTGCCCACATCATGCTTGTCTAGTCAATGGGCAAAGAACAGGGGTGCCTTCCCTATGAGGAAGGCGCTTGCCTTCTAGTGGCACCTTCCTGTCGGTGCCTTCCTGTGAGAGGAAGGCGCTTGCCTTCTAGTGGCACCTTCCTGTGGCACCTTCCTGTCGGTGCCTTCCGGTGAGAGGAAGGCGCTTGCATTCTTTTGGTGCCTTCCTAGAAAAGGAAGGCGCTGGCCTTCAATTGGTGCCTTCTTGGAAGAGGAAGGCACTTGTATTTTCTTGGTGCCTTCCTGGAAGAGGAAGGTGCCTACCTTCTTCTAGAACCTTCCTTGAAGAGGAAGGTGCCTACTTACCATGCGTTGATTTCGAAGGAAATAGATATTTGACATCTATTTTTTTTTCAAACTCCTCCCCCATTTTATTTAGCTACCAGTTGGAGGTTTCTCATTTCCCTTCGGGACCAGGCTGGTCCTTGGGAAAGAGGATACTCTCTTCCAACGGGTAGCAAAAATAAAACTTTGCTTTTGATTTGCATTTCATCATGGAGCTATTTCAACACAAGGTTTTTTTTTTTTCATAGGAGTAAGTTAGGTTCCAACAATAAGGCATCTTTCCCGCCATGTCTAAAATTTGTCACGTCCTCATGACAACAGCCTTTCGAACTATTTTTTTTTTTCATAGGAGTAAGTTAGGTGCCAACAATAAGGCGTCTTTCCCCCCATGTCTAAAATTTGTCACGTCCTCATGACAACAGCCTTCCAAACTCCCCCTTTGTTTTTTTTTTTTACGGGAGGTCCTGATTCACCCGCATCTTCCCCCACTTAAATTGGTGATGCCCTTATCACCAGCAACAGGTCCCTTTGCTCATCAGGTCTGTAGCCCTCCAAACGTTAGGTCCCACACTAAACAACAGGTATCCCCATCCAAGGGAGAAGAAAATTGCTTATTGGTGCCTTCCTCTAGGTGGAAAAAGGCACTGCTGTATTGGGCTGATTGTAGGCACTCTTTTCCTAGTGGGAAGTAAGTGCCTTTTCTGCTTTTCTACACTCCTAATTGCAGGGCACAAAATGTCACATCTGTTAGGCCTAGTTTAAGCCGGCTCTGCCTACATATCATGCTCATGGTTGTGTACTGCAAAACTACACTTACAAAAACTACACACACGAAAGCAGTAAAACAGGAGTCATGACTTCGTACCTGTTAGGCCCTGGCTCTCAGGATGCCTGTAGCTTGCATTCGGTTCATGATTTCCTGCAAAGCAATAAGAAAGCAATTTTTATGCTAAGCAGGACATGTTCTATGCATTTTTTTTTTTCATTGGGAAGATTTGCTTTTTTTTTTTGTGTGTGGAAGGCGCCTTCAATGTATGGTGCCTTCTTGATGCGGAAGGCGCCTCTAATGTATGGCACATTCTTCCTGATGTGAAAGGTGCCTTATTTATGAACAAGGCGTCTTTCACTATTTTTATTTTTTTTTATTTTTTAAATTTTTTTCTCTTTTTTTATTTTTTTTTCACACATCCTCCCGTTTTTCTCTCTTTTTTTTCCTTTTCTTTTTCTCTCTTTTTTTTTTTATTTTGATAAACGAATTATTGAGCATTCATCCCAGCTACTGGTATGGTATGGGGTTTCCCCCATGCCAATGTATGATCCACTCTTATGAATGTGAGGCAGTGGTTAATGGAGCTCATTGACCATTACTCGAACATTGTCTCGACACTCTTCTCTTGCACTTGGTGTAGCATCTCTGACTTTGTTTATCATCCAAGCTATAACAGTCATGCACTTTCCAGCAAAATTTTCCCCCAAATTCCACAAGCACCTTGGGATGGAAGCCTTTCGCTTGATCAGGGTTACTTAGCCTGCCTTCAGGCGCTAATGTTGCCAAGGTAAAACTCTGCTAGCTTTCACCTATTGGATTGGATGCTACACGATCTGGTACATGAGACAGTTCGTATAGTGCTATTATGAACTCCACGTATGAATATCAACTCACGAGATCTTCACAAACACCTCCTTATTTGTCTACTTCGCACTTCATGTTGTCCTGCAAAACATAAAAGAAAAATCTAAACTAAAGGCATTAAAATAAAATTCTAACTAATTTTTTTTTCATTATTTTTTTTTGGTCTATTCTGCATTGACCAGAACAGATCTTGGATTATCATATTTTTTTTTTTTCATCATCTGCATCAAAGAACATAATGTCTACTTCAACCATTTGAGTTGGTGATTTTCACATCTAGAGGTTTGTCAATGATCCATCCTAAGAATTTGGCAAAATGTACCATGTACTGAAACATCTTTGCCCTCACACTTTTTGTGAAAAACAGATTTCTCCATGGTTTTAGATCCTCTCAAAGTTGATGTTATCTTCCACCATAGTGAGATTCTGCCTCTCTTTTGTATATTTTTTCATATGACAACCAACAACTCACATTTTTGAAACACCAAGCTCCTCCTCAATTAGCACATAAAAAGAAAATGTTAATCCTGTGGCCTTTGTATAGACATTTGAAATCTGATCTCCTCAAAGATTTTTCCTTGTTTTATTTAGCTACTGGTTTGAGATTTCTCATTTCCCTTCTAGACCAAGCTAGTCCTCGGGAAATAGGATACTCTCTTTCAACAAGCAGCAAAATAAAACTCTATTTTTGAATTGCTTCATTAACTTGGAGCCTTTTCAGTAGATGATTTATTTTTTTCTCTCTTTTTTTTTTTTTTTTTTTCATGAACACTATAAATAGTGTTCATTGTGCTATTGGCGGCATTTGATGAAGGTGGGGTCTCCCCCATGCCTACATCTAAACTAGTCTTCTTGAAATCTTTTTTTTTCAACTAGTTTGATATGTTGTAGCATGAGAAGAGTATTTTCCTTCATGGCCTCGCAACCAAACTTCTTTCAACGTAATGGCAAAGTGTGTAGGCCAACAAATGACTATCCGTGAGTTAGAAACCTGAAGAAAATATGGCATAGCAGTCTGTTAAAAACACATGCTAGTTTCTGATTCACCAGGTCGCCGTAAGCACAAGTGAAGAGCATACTCTATAACAAGATGTTCTTTTTAAATTATGCTCTGTCATTTTCCCTGCATTATTAATTTCATCATAAAAAAATAATTTACCAATACGTTCCAAAAATTTCAAGCCTGTAAATTTTTTTAATTTAAAACCAAGCTTCTAGAGGCAAAAAAATTTCAATGGTTTCCGTATAAAAACACGTCCCTAAAAATTTTCAATCAGACTTGGG
Source organism: Wollemia nobilis (assembly GCA_028583015.1). Classification (NCBI taxonomy): domain Eukaryota; kingdom Viridiplantae; phylum Streptophyta; class Pinopsida; order Araucariales; family Araucariaceae; genus Wollemia; species Wollemia nobilis. The sequence continues at coordinate 4,495,564 of JAQPPZ010002937.1, read as the reverse complement.
TTGTGCTTTTTCTTTTGATTTCTTGAAACCATTTAGAACATGATGGAAATCCTTCAATGCCAGATTTTTTTCTAATTTTTTTCAACAACACATTTTATTTCTACTTCTACACTTAATTATGGTACATCAGGTTCATTCCCGCGTTTACCTGAGAAGCTAAAAAATATAAATAATTGCCTATGGGATTTGGCTCTGACTGTGCCGAAAACTATTTTTAGCCTTTTTATAAAAATCTTCTTTGTGGAATCATGCTTCTTAGATAAAATATTTACAGGTAATTTCAAATAATCTTTTTATCTGACCTGTAAATTAGAACACTATAGTTTAGACACTCCCTGACAACGGTGCCAAAATGGTGAGCAGAAATTCATGTCCCGAAAAACATTCATTTCTCTTCCATAAATTATCAATGCGATAAGTTCATAAACTTATGAGTGTCATGCACAGTATATGCCTGCAGTGTTGGGGAACAGATCTGGTTGTACCTTATTTAGTTTGGTGGGGAGGTTTGTGTAATTGGATTCTAGCCAAAACAAATAAACTAAGTGCGAGAAATGAAATAAATAAATTATTAAACAAAAAGTAAAGTGCTGGAAATAAAATGTGAGGAAATAAACACACACAACTGAAATTAAATAAAGTAGTAAAATAATCTACAGAAAGCAAATTCACAAATTAAATAGGGGAGGACTACTACAGGGAGTGGGCCCAAGCTCCCGCAGATAGTCCGCCCGGCTAGCTACATAGAGCTTGCTCTAATAAGAGGAGTTGCACTCTTAATTAATTAAACAATAAAATAAAATAAGTTATGTGTAAAATTAATCATTGATCTTCGATCTCCTTTGTTCATCTGGCCTGCGTCTTTATATAAAGCGCAACCAGATCTCATTACAATAACAAATCGGTCTATTTTAATCACATGATGTGATTTAGTTACAATTGATTCTATACATATTTTATTCTTCTATTTTAAAGTATGTTCATTCACCAGAAGGATAAATATAAATATCCTTAGGTGTACGTAACAAAAAATCATAAACTAATGCATCCTAAAAATAATAATATGCTTTAAGAGCTTTACAAGGTCAACTGGCCAATCGGTTGATAATAATAACAAACACTTTATTTTATTTAATAAATGCATGATTAAAATAGATCTCCTTTGTCTTCATGTGCAACCTCCTCCATAGTCCTTGGTCAACCAGTCAAAGTTGACTTGGTAAATCTTGCAAAGTATGAAGGCATGGAGGCGCCTTTTGGTTGTAGGGAGGCACTCTTCTTTCATTGGCACCTTCTAGTTGCAGGGAGGTGCTCTTCTTCCATTGGTGCCTTCCTATTGTAGGGAGGCGCTCATCTTTCGTTGGTGCCTTTCGGTTGTAGGGAGGCGCTCTTCTTCTATGGGTGCATTTCGGTTGTAGGAAGGCGCCTACTTCTGTTGGGCACCTTCCTTGAAGAGGAAGGTGCCTACTCTCTTGCCTTAGTCTTTGTAAGTAGAAGTATGCTGGGTCCAAGTGGATGTAGACTGGAAAACACCATATTAGTACCAATACCTGTATTTATACACATTTCCCACTAAAAACACCAATCAAGCATAATACTGGATTTTCTATCAATTATATGCATAAGTTATATAAAATACATTTCATATGCTAATTGAACTAGTGATAATTCTCCTTAACCGTGTATATAAAATGAGAATTTTTGGTGCTCATCAGCTTCCTCAAGCAAGAAAGTATCATCCACAAAATTTTGATGGGACAAAGCTTCACCAATTGATGAATGTTTCAGACCTTTGATATTACCATCCTTTCAATTTATTTCCAAAGTTTTTCCTGGGGTATCTTCCATAATGATAAAGAGATATGGAGATAATGGATATCTATGCCTGATTTCTCTGGTAGAAGGAAAGAACCCAATATATTGTCCATTGACAAGGATTGAAAATTGAGGATTAGAAATACACATACCAACCCATGCCCTCTATTTTTCACTAAAACCCATTCGCTCCTTTATTTTATCTAAGAAATACTAGGAAACCCTATTATAGGTTTTGTTCATGTCCAACTTACGGAACATGATTGACCCTTTCCTCATTTTAAGAGAGTGTGATATTTCATAAATGGAAATTATGCATTTAGTAATCTACCTACCTGCCACATAAACTCATTGATCTTCATTAATCATTGAGGGGATGCTTTTTTTCAACTGATTGGCCAACACTATAGTAATATTTTTGTAAATTGTATTACATAGGCTAATTGGTCTAAATTCATATAATTCATACACTCCATATTTATTGGGAATTAAACCAAGGAAGGTATTATTCCATTCTTTCAACAAATTTATTACCAGGCTTCTTGGATTGCATTGACTACATTTTCTCCAACAATATTCCAACGATGTTGAAAAAAACCTTGTGGAAAACCATCCATCCCTGGAGCCTTATATTTTTCCATAGAGAACACAACTCTTTTAATTTCCTCCTTAGAGATTACCTTGCATATATGTTCATTCATGCCATCATTAACTCCTTTGGGAAAATTGTTAATGATTTTTTCTATTTCCATGTTGTACTCTATTAGTTCTTTGCTAAGAAGATTCTGAAAAAAGTGATGGCCAAATTTTAAATATAATTTAAATCCTCATACTTTACTTTCATTTCATTACAGTTTAATTGCATAATTTTTTGTAAAAATAATTTGTGCTACCTAACTATAGTTAGAAAACACATTTAATTATACTATTTATAGAGCATTTGCATTGTCCATATTTTTTTAGCAATGCAATTTCTTAGGTGGCACAAATACATTTTGGGTATTTTCTCTTACCTCACTACCCTTTATCTTTGTAATTTCCTAATTAAATAATGTTACATACCAAATAACATAGCGTCGACTATGTTCTACAATATTATCCAAGTGTATTTAGCTATCCAATTGTGTAGTCTTAGAACATCATCTTTTATTTTAATATTTCATTTGCGTTCATGCACAATTGCCTTTACGACGGGATCTGCCCTCCTAGTGGTGATATTCATTTCATTAATTCATCCTTCACTGATTTACTTTTATATTTCTGCTGTCGTCTACATTCACTGTTATATTTACGTTTTCGTAAGTGTGTTTTCGTGCATTGGGCGAGGGAAGGTAAGGAAGACCTTACCAAGTGGTATCAAATTCCTTAAAAGATCTTGATGAAACCACATTCGGCACTCTCGTGTATCCTCCAATTTTAAATGACGTCTGCAGGTGTTTCCAACACAGTTCGTCGGTAGCCAAGAAATAATAAACAACGTTCTAAAGGATAAGAAACCGAGCATCGAAGGATATAACCAAGCAAAATCGCATTTCCCAATCACTCAAAATATAAACTAAAGTCGAACAATCACCAATTGCAAACTCGTTCAGGCACCCAATTGTTCGAAAAGCAAAGCAGTGTGAAAGAAATTGCTGCAAGATAGTGCACGTAGAAGCCTTCCCTCACGAACGCGTCGACCAATCAAATTGTGAGAAAAAGACTTATTTCATGCCTAAGCTAAGGTACTAAAACTTTATTTAAATTGTGTTCAGGATATTTATCCCACACGTAGGGTAGAGTGGCAAAAAGTGCATTTATAAGTCGATGGACGCACTTGTTGAGCTGTGACTTAGGTCACATGCTCATTGGTCTCTCCCACGTACACCAAGCCGATCGTGGTCTTTCGTCTTCTGTGTTGCTTATTTCGTATCATTTTCTTTCCACATTTCTTCATCCTACGTGTCATTAGCAGTCCATTTTTCATGTCATTAGCCTACCCAAACCATCGTATTACGTGTCATTAGTTGTACAGTTGTCATCCAGCTTGGCCTTTGTGTCATTCCTGTGTTGTGTCGAGTGTTTGGTATTTATTCATTGTCCAGTTTGCTTGCGTCGTGTTAGTTTTGGTCGTCATTACCTGGTCCACTCATGTCATGTCAGTCCATCGTTGTTCGGTCCGCTCGTGTCGTGTTAGTTCGGTTCATGGTTCTTCGTTGTCTGGTCCACTTGTGTCGTGTCAGTTCAGTTTGGGTTCTTCGTTGTCCGGTCCACGTGCGTCATGTCAGTCCTAGTCCAGTTTTTGTCTTCCGTATTCCGAAACTTGCTGTCAAAAGTTGTCACTAAAAATTGTCAAAAGTTGTCACTAAATGTTGTCAAAAGTTGCTGTCAAAAGTTGTCACTAAAAGCTATCAAAAGTTGTTGTCAAGGAGGAGCCCAAATCCAAATTCAAATCCACATCGTAGTTGGAGCGACAGTTGAAGCGGAACACAATTTTTTTTGCCAAATTCAACCAAATTGTCATAGAAATCGAAGCTCAAGGATTACTAAGCAAGAAATTTTGAACAGTGCATGAGTAGAAGTTGGATCAAAGGACCTGATGGTCGACTATCAAGCTCGAAGATGACCAATAACAACACAAGAAGACCTCATCGAAGCCCAGGTACAAAAAATTCTCCTTCTCCTTTCAAAATTGGTAGTTATAATCCGCATCATCCACTAGTAGACCCCATGGCTACTAACCTTTCCCCAACTCACGACAACATCACACAAGGAGAATCAGGCAACTCTGCCATTACCACTGATGAAGCTCTTTGACAATTACTAGATGGTATGTGCCAAATTAATGTCAACCTAACTAAACTATTGAGTGCACAAAACCAACCTAATCCCAATACTAATCCCCAAAATGACTCCCATGAACAAAGGAATGAAGAAAATGACGACCAAGATGAAGATTGGGAGCAGCAAAGAGGTAATCCGGATAATTACGAGAATCGCTATCATAGACAATGATATAACCAAGATTAGGATAGGGATATGGGTTATCACCAACCGAGAGGCCCTAATAATTTTCCATGCATTGATATGCCCACTTTTGAGGGTCATGATCCTCGTGGTTGGATAGCCAAAATGGAAGGCATTCTCGACTTATACCAAATTAAGGATTTTGATAAAGTCCCTTTCACTGCATCAAAATTAGGCACTGAGGCTTACCAATGGTTCGTATGGCTTAAACACGAGAAAGGAGCTATTGTTTGCTAGAATAATTTCACTACCTATTTTTTAGAAATATTTGATGAAGGAGCTACATCATCATACACAGTAAGACTGTTATCTCTTAAACAAGAAAGATCAGTTAGTGAGTTCATCTTCGAATTCACCAGTTTACTATCATATGCATTACACCTTAGTCCAGACACAGTGGTAGGAGCTTTTTGCAATGGTTTGAAATAAAATATTAAGGTGGAGGTGGACATTCAAAATCCAACCTCGTTGAACGATTGCATAAGAATAGCCCAGATAGCTGAGAAGAGAATTCAGTTGTATACATAGCATGAAACTTATATTCATCCTTCGTATGGCAACAACTCTTTTCACAGAAATGATCAACCATCAAGATATACTTCTGCTATAAATGTCACAATCACCATCCCAGAGAACAAGCATGTGCACAAAAACAAAATAAATGTTTCTATCTTTATAAGTAGAACATAGTCATATTACCCCCCTAAAATTTCTAAATTTGTGTCATTGTTTAAGCATAAGTATCTTCTATATTACATCTCTATAATATATTGGAAGGCTTATTTATCTACAAAATGAATTGCATTTCTATTTTTAAAAAACTTTCAAAATTCTACAACTTGTATTTATATCTCATTATCAAAAGTATTTGCATTGCCTTATTATAGTTAGGCACCACAAATGCCATTAATGCATTTTTTTTATGTTTTATTTGATTTTTTCTAAATTTTAGAGTGATTAGGGATTTGAACTATCAACTCAAAAATATTGTCATTCATTCTCTAGTTTGGTAGAACCCTTTGCTCTCATTTTTGCCTCTATGTACTTATTTTTGTAGGATATGTTTTCACCACCTAAATGTTATTTGAATTAGATGATATATAGGTTGCATAACTACAATTGGGCATTGCATTTTCCTTTGAGAAAAATCAAGTATTTCTATTCCAATACCCCCTTTGTATTTTTTCTATAATTTAGTATTAGTTTGTTGACTATTGTGTTCAAAAATTGTTGATTTCGTAACACGTTTACTAAAAGGAAAGAATTAGAGTTATTTTTATTATCCTCTAAATTTTGCTTTACCAATTTGATATAAGCAAGAAAGAAAAGAGCATATAGTTACATCTTGGGATATCTATGTTTGCATCAATCTCTTGTTTTCCCTAAAAGAAGAACTTTTACTTTTTATTATACTCATTCAAATAAAAAATAACATGTAGCTTAGGTTTATTTTCTCGCATTATTTGTATTCTTGCATATTTTGAGTTTTGGTTTTAGTCTTTCAATCCTAGGATTAGATATAGGACTTTATAGAGAGAGAGATTGCTTTCTCTAGAAACACTTAGGTGTGTTTTTAGTTTATCCATAAGAACATAACATAATTTATGCATACACATATATCTTACACATATAGAGGTAAGGGAAATATTTTTACTGAATCTTATGTTCTGGTGAACTTGACATGAACACCTCCATGGGTTACAAAGTTCCTTGTCTTAAGCCTAGCCCTAAGAAAAATTAAATTAATTGAAACCTTAAACAACATCACATAATATTTTTTTCCTAGTTAGAAAATATTAATTAATATTAATAAGAAGCTAACCAAAGGCTATTCCTATTACGAGTTTCACAACCCTTTAAAAAACCATAATACAAACCTTGAGGCTATATTGGGTAAATAGTTAGCTCAAAATGTTATCCTACCATATATAATTTCACCTATACTTTAAGCCTCCTAATGAGTATATTATGTGTACTAGTGGGATATATAAGGAGGATTTTCTTATTATCTCTCGTGTATCTTTCATGAATCATGTACCTAGGATGGTCACTTATACATATCACTCTCTTTTCACATACCTTAAGGTCTCTCTCATACATGGTCATGTATATTGAGAGGAATAGCTTCATAAATTTAATAACAATATCTATAAAAATTATGGATGTATAGGAAAGCCTCCTAAGGTGTATCAATTAGATTGGTATATCAATACAAGGCAACATAAGGAGACAAAACATATTAGATCAAATTTTAAATTAATAAATTGAACCTCGTAGACACCTAAATCACGTAAATCGGATAAGACTACCAGTGCATCACATATGCCACTCTTATCGACATCATATGGCCCCATTGGGCACCCCTCTAGGCTTGCACAAGGCTCCAAAACACATTTTGGAGGTTTCCTAGCAGTTTAGGGTAGTTTTGGGGCACCTCCTTATGATCGTCCCACCAAGGGATGGTCATAGTTGGTGATCGTCCCACCCAGGGATGGCCATCCATAACCATCCTTGGGTGGGATGGTCCCTAAATAGACCCTTGAAAAAGTCAAGGGATGCATGAAATGGCAATCAAAGACTGCCATTACTACATCCAATCACCCCAAATTGATTGGGGACCTACCATTAGATTCAGGGATAGAATATTGGGAGCCCCAAATGGGCAACCTTCCCTCACCTATGCATGTTATCAAATTGGACAAGTGGCGGCACCTGCCTCACATGGCAAGACTTACCCCTTTGCCCTAGATGCCCTTTTGGGCTATAAAAAGAGGTGAATTCACCCATTTTTAAAGAGGAGAATAGAAGCATTTGAGCAACGAAGTGCTACCCAATTTCATCCTCACCTTTTGCAAACCAAACATCACCCCCATTTGACCTTGAAACCCTCTTCATTCGAAGGCACTTTTAGGGGCAATAGAAACCTATCCTAGCAATTCCAAACTAGCCAAATTGAAGGTAAACTTGGCCCCATCTGTCGACAACACCCCTAAACCAATTTTGGACCAATTTCCTTGAGCATTGGTGGTAAAAATAAGCCAGATCTATAACCATCCCACCTAGGGATGGTCAATAGTCAGTAGGTGTCACACCTAGGGATGATCACAAAATAGTATGGAATTTGGGTAAAATTCCTCCATAGACCCCTTAGGAATGCTTAGGTGAACCTCTGGTCCAAATTTGGTGAAGTTTGGAGTAGATTTGATGGTATATTTGAGGTCTCCAATGTTGCAGGTCTAGGTGTCCCTGTCAGGGACGATCACTATTTCTGCACACTTTTACCTTGAATATTGTGTTTAAATCTCTCCAAAAGCATTTATATTAGATTATACTTCATTTATACAACATTTAGAATAATTTCCATGTGTTATAGATTAGTTTTTATGTTGTTAGAATAACTCCTTTTCTATGCTTTCAATGCTTTATTTCTATAACACAAGTGCTATTAACCCCCTTTCAATCCCTTGTGTGTAGGTGCAGGTATTATATACAAGAGGGGAAGGGGGAAGGGGGGGGGGGGGGGGGGGGGGGGGGGTTTTTGTGGGGGGGGGGGGAAAATTTTCAAAAGAAATTTTTTTAGGCCTTTCAAGGGATTAGTTCCCTTACACATTGTAATGTTGAGAAGTATCAATTTGTAAAATCCCTCAAAGGGATATTTGTAATTTCATTTTGAAGCTATGAATGAATTAATAGAAGGATAAATCCATATCTTTATTACACACTTTGCTTCATTTTAGTAGATTACATGTTTATGCTTTTTTCCCTTTGAATGCTTTCAAACTGCTTTACATTGCAATATAAGTGCCCTTAAGGCGATGTTGTAAATTTTTCTTCTTCAGTGGCGATCATGGTATTTGAGATTTTTATGTCTCCCCTTTGAATGTGTCAATTTTGACCTCCATTTTCTATTTTGCAGGTTGCAGGTTTTGACCGTTTGGAGCAGAAATGACCCCTTTGCTGCTAGGTGTCACTGGGTGGGATGGCCAGCTAGGTGTCACTGGGTGGGATGACCCCAAAACTGCTAACCATCCCTATTAGGGATGGTCACAAAACTAGAGGGTTTCTACAAAAATTTGTAGAAACAACAAGTTCCAGGTCATAATTTACACCTTTCCCAACCTTCAATTTGCATATATGTTGTTCAAATTAGTCAAATTTCACATTTTCTTGTCTTCTCTATGCATAGAAAGGTTAGATATCCTCTTTCCAAAATTTTGCATTAATTAGATCAGAGAAAATAGGGAAAATAATAGTATATTACATGCTTTTTGTCTGGTTTGCTTGCTTGAAACTTAACCAAAAGAAGGTTAAGTGCATATAGATTGTCAATTTCAATGCTTTCCTTTTATGCTACTAACAAGTCTGAAATTAAAATGTACTTTCATGCATATTAGTGAATCATCATTGTATGCTGTATTGTTTTATTTCAATATTTAAAAGGAACCCCACACACCACGAGGTATTTTAACATCAACGATAGCAGTGGATGTAATTACCACTTGATTGGCTTGTCTGAAAGAGTATCATCGGGACCCAACTTACTAGCCAATACCGACTCCAAGATCTATCCTAACCATGCAAAATAGCATGCATTCCTCTTTGGAGGGGTGTATCACTATGCACGGGGTGTTGGGTGAGGATCGGTAGGACCTATGCTCCCTGATCGAGTATGGAATTCATCACCATACTACCGATTGGTTTACGTGACCAGAATAATATGGAATTAATCACCATACTGGTTGTCGAGCTATGAGTATATAGGTGAAATCCTTTAAAATTTGAGTATATCATCCAATGAAATATCAAACACACCAAGTATTTTCTTTACAAAGCAACACATATTGAAACACAACAAACAATTTAGGGATTCACATTTAAAATATTTAAAAGAGATAATCACTTCTATGCTTGTGTGTTCCTATTGTTTGTTTGTTTCAAATTCATAGAAATTGTAAAGGAGATAATCATATATAGTAGTCTAGAGTACATAGCTATGGTACATACCCATAGCCAAGCCCATTTAAGGGTGGAAGTTGTGGGGAGTAGGGAAGAGGACATACAACATCTTCGCCTAGATCCCAAGGACATGGTAATACCTCCTTGGAGACCACCTACTCTTCCTAGTCCTAGAAGGGCTGAAAGGAGACCTAGCCAACAAGGGACCCCTACATGGGGCACCCCCATAGGCGATGGTCCCAATTTAGGAAGTCATATCCCTAATCTCCATGTGGCAGATGAATGGATGGTTACTCCTAGAACAGCAAGAAAGGGACCTAGCCAATAAGGGACTCCTACATGGGGTACCCCCATAGGAAAAAGTCCCCTTTTAGGGAATTATTTCCCTAATATAGATGTTTCTAATGCCTTCTTTCGAGAAGAGTCACCATGCAATGGAGCACTTCCCAATAGAGCAATCCCACGCATTCGTGTGCCTACTCGGTCTACTCCTCACACTGCTACGCAGGAATATGACTTGTCACCTAAGGTAGGGTTGAATGATCATCTTATGATTTCAAACCACCCTTCCCCATGGTGCCATGATCATGATGAGGGTAATACTCATCGCCATAGGTGACCTCATTCCACCTTACCTTTCCTTTTTTATGAGGGAAGACCTGAGGAACATCCAGATTATCCTCATTCAAATGTGTCAATGCAAGCACGTTGTGCCTCTACACTAGTATATTATCAAGAAGATCTATTTAGGGGTGAGCCTCAAGTCAATGCAACCTACCTCAATCGAGGGAAAGCTGCAATAGATCTCACGAACCCCCTTGAACAAGATAGATATCAGAGTAACAGTGCTAAGGCACTTAGACCTAATACAGCTGATCAGATCAATCAGTTGGTAAAGAAGTATGCTGACCGCTAGGCCAAGTTTAATCAACTTAGGTCTGATAAACATCACCTAGATCTTTTAGAGCAGTGGCAGCAATTAGAAAAAGAAAGACTTGAACACCAAATTCAAGAAACTTTGCGTAATGGAGCTTCTACTCCAACTACGTGTAGACAGGAGGCTCGACCGAGGCAACCAAACCTCCAACAAGATAGGTCTCCTAGACCTAACCCAATGTTGCCTCCTAGACCTCATAGGCATGAACAAAATATACATGATAGGCCAAACATAGATCACCTTCAAGAGGCGTTCGTTCCTCCTTGTAGGCCCATACCAGAAACACCTTATGGGGCCTACGATGATTTGGAACAAAATGAGGATTATGTAGAAGCACCTTATGGAGGTGTGGCTGATGTCAATCAACCACCCCAACCTATGCTTAATATTCCTCGTCCACCTCTACGAGTTCAAAATAAGGAAGAGGAAATCAAATCCTCAGATGCGTATCAAGCTTTGCTTGCATGCTTAGAAACTATAGAAGGTAGGACAGCTGGCAATGGGCTTCAAAAACCCACTTTGCGTCAGCTAAAGAATCAACCATTACATCCATCCATTCCTTCCCCGATATACCCTGAGCATTTCAAAATGCTAAAATTGGATAGATTCAAGGGGGAAGAAGATGCTCAAGAGCACGTTACTAGATTTCTAAATTTGTGCTTTAACATACAGGACAATGATGCATTGCTCCTTAGAACTTTCTTAAGCACCCTCTCTGGTCCTACCATTGAGTGGTTCAACCAACTTCCAAAACATAGCGTCTACACATTTGAACAATTCGCTGATGCATTTTTGGAATGTTTCACCTTTAACACCAAAAGGAAGGTGACATTAACAGACCTCACGGGGTTGAAACAAACTGAGGATGAGTCAATTACTGATTATAGAAATAGGTGGTGAACGCTTTTGGCTAAGCTACCTTATCTATTACTAGTGACTGAGTTAACTCGGTTGTTTTCAAAGAGTTGCTTAAAACCCATCTCTTTGACATTGCAATTACAACAATACCCTACCTTGGAAGAAGCTCTAGCATAGGCTAGAAACATAGAGGAAATAAAAATCCAAGAGGGAGAAATAACCAAACCTCGTAAGGAGTGGACAAAGAATCCTAAAAATAGCTCGGCACCTACAAAGCCAACAATGGTCAATCAAGTGGCCATAAATATCCCTGGGCCTACACAAGCAACACCTCCTCAAAAGGTAAACTATCAGGCCCAACCTCCTCCTACGAACTATAATAGTAATGGTCAAGCGAATCAGGGACAAAACCAATAGCGTCACCCTAAGCGACAATTTACTCCCTTCATTGAATCCATGGATTCTCTATTCGATCGATTGTGGGTTGCAAAAATGATTAATCTACCAGATATCAAACCCATCGATCTAGAAATAGGTAAACCCAAGCCTATGGGATGTCGAGAGGATCAATATTGCAAATTTCATCGGCAAGGTGGCCATGATTTACAAATGTGCTATGGTTTTAAACACCTAGTACAAGATATGATTGAGAGGAATGAGCTTCAAGTTGATGCTCCACTAGCCCCTACCAATCAGCATATGGGTATATACAAAGACCCATTACCAACTCATGAGGTACAGGTAGCACTTGCTAAACCGATGAATGAGGTGAAGACAACACCCCCTATCCAAGGGTATGTTGGGATGGTGAGTATTGTGACCAGGAACAGAAGATATCCAAGCCAAGTTGCACCAGTTCAGCTTCAAGTGATGTTCCCACTACATCATAAACTACACCACCTGTAGTACAGGGCCTTCCATCTAGGCCAATGTTAACAATAAAGAACAAGCTTGCACAAAGCTTGAGGACAACATCAACATGATTGTCCATCTATGAGCTAATCCAACAATCACCTCCACATCGGGATGCTTTGATGGACATTTTAAAGTCAATAGAGTTGCAACCATAGGATTCTAACTCCTTCATTGATTTTGTGGGTCATGTGCAATAGTGCAAGGAACCAGTAATAACATTCCATGAGCATGAGCTTAAGGAAATAGCCAATGACGTGGTAGATCCTCCTTTGCACATCATTGCATGTGTAAATGAGGTACCATACAAAAGAGTGCTCATAGACACTGGTTCCTCGAGCAATATCATTACAACCACAACATTGAAACATCTAAAATTGCTAGCATCTCATGTTGTTGCATCAACTTACACTCTTCGTGCATTCAATGACACAATATGTTCTATTGTTGGTACCATAGTCTTACCCATCCAGGTGGGGCGCAAGACTATACCAACATTGTGTCATGTGCTGGAAGGTGAGATGGCGTACAACATTTTGCTAGGAAGACCTTGGATATGGGATATGAAGTGTGTCCCATCCATTGCGCATCAATGTCTTAAATACACTCATGAAGGGCAAGTGCATGTAGTCTCTACCGATCTAGAGCCCTTCAAATACTACAATATGGTGCAACAGATGCCAGAGTCGACATTACCTTTGACTCATGTAGACTTCCAACTGAATACACCTATTCAGGGTCTACCCATTCCATCATCACCTTCCATTTCACCATCTACATCTTCATCCATCCCATCCTCATCATCGATAGCCATAGAGATGCCTTCGACATCGTCAGATCCTCCATCGAGGAACATGTCAAAAAGGCCCATTGATGAGAGCCCACCTTTAGTATCTACCATATCCATGGAGGAGATTCCTTGTTTAGTAGATGAGGAATCATCTCTAGAGGTTCACATTGAGTCACCTCAAACCTCACCTCCATCTCATTCACCTTCGCCATCCCAGACCATAGTGCATATGTCTAGCATAGGGATAGGAGAATATCTAGTGAGAAATGTCACAACGGTTCCATCTGTAGAGACAATGCAAGATATGGGGCAACCTCATTTTCCCATAGGTAGCATTGTACCTCTTGGTCTACCTCCCAATCAAACTAATTTTGTATATGGGGGTTTAGAGTATGGAGCTCTACCAATTCCTCTGAAAGAAGAAGATGATGAACCTTTTTTGGAGGATGTAAACTATTTTTCGAATCTAGATTATGCATTGTGGTACTTAGATCATTGTAATTGGCATGGTTTTGGTTTAGGCCTATATGAGTAGGGTACTCATGTCCCATGTCAGCCCCAATATCAGTTACCTTATGATAAATCTAGGTTGGGGCACAATAAGCCAGTACCATTGGATGTCCTCATAGATAGTCTAGAACACCTATGTCTAGGTTATCAGGATAAGCTTGCACGTGATCCATATGCCAATCCGAATCACATCCATTCCTTGGGGGATCATTTCCCCAAAGAGATGATAGATCAAGGACTATCAAGTGATGTTGCCCAACCCCATGAAGTGGGGGAAAGCTCACATACCTTGAAATATGATAGTGAGGAAGAGGATCAAGGTCCTCCTCATGAATGGATGAGTGATGATGATGATGACTATGGCATCACACCAATTAACTGCCCTAGCTCAGATGATGAACATGAGAGAGTGTTCCCCTTGGATGATGAGGATGAATATTATCTTCGCATGTTATTCCCCATCCAAGGTCCCATCTGACGCCAGCTCTTGCCACGTGAAGAGCAAGCTCATCCTCTTCCGCATAGGCCACCACCATTTATTCCATTTCCACTAGAGCCACACCCATGAGTCATGAGACAACATCAGGTCTCTAGACCCACTCACCCTAGAATGGGAAATCATGTATCCATCAACATGATTTCCATAGATTTAACCACACCATTGCTAGATCCGAATAACCCATCAAAGTCATTGCATCTCGACATTGAGGTAATTGACCTTGGTCGAGGAGATTCTACCCCATCACCATCAGAGTATTGGCCTTGCGAGGAAATGTTACAACCATTTCAATTTTCTCCAAGAACTACTCAGAATGTTTTTCAAGCCGAGGTTGATCCTGAGTTTCCTATGGATGAAGCAAACCCAACTGATGACATTCATTTGATTCCCACTCCACATCAGTTGGAATATGGGTCTCATATGTCAATTGAGCCAACAATTGACAAGGATATCGGTACAGATCCCGATAATCCTCGCATTATCAAACTAGGGGAAGGTCTATCCCTAGTTGAACAAGATGATTTCACACAAGCATTGAAAGAAAGGATGAACACTTTTTCTTGGTCCTATAAAGACATGCCAGGACTGGACCCAAATCTAGTCATGCATAATCTTACATTGGACCCAAAGATAAAACCAGTCAAGCAAAAGTTGCACAAGATGCACCCAATAGTAGCCTTAATGGTGAAAGATGAATTGCAAAAGTTGTTGGATGCTGATTTCATCATCTTAGTAGACTATCCGCCATGGGTTTCAAACATGGTTCCCATCAAGAAGCCTGATGGGAGGATTCACATTTGCACTGACTTTAGAGATCTCAACAAAGCGAGTCCTAAGGATGAATTTCCCTTACCTAACATTGATGCGTTGGTAGATGCTACAATAGGACATGAAATGCTTTCCCTTATGGATGGTTTCTCTGGATATAATCAAATTCGTATTAATCCAGAAGACCAAATCAAAATGGCATTTACAATGCCTTGGGGGACATTCTGTTATAAGGTCATGCCTTTTGGCCTTAAGAACACTGGCGCCACCTATCAACGAGCCATGACGTATATCTTCCATGACTACATGCATAAGATTTTGGAAGATTACATGGATGACTTATTGGCAAAATATTTATTGCGTCATGAGCATATCGATGTATTATGTAAGGTTCTAGATCGCCTCATTGAGCACAATGTTAGGCTTAATCCCAAAAAGTGTGTCTTCGGTGTCACATCTGGTAAAATTTTGGGATTCATAGTCTCCAAGCGAGGCATAGAGGTAGATCCAAACAAGGTCAAGGTAATATTAGAAATGCCTCCCCCCACAACCATTAAGTAGCTACGCAGCTTGCAAGGAAAGGTCGCATCCATAAAATGCTTCATAGCGCAATTATCGGATAAGTGTCGACCCATGAATAGGTTGCTACACAAGGGGGTCTCATTTCATTGGGATGAAGAATGTCAAAATGCCTTTGATGATATTAAGCAATACTTGGCTTCACCACCCGTATTGGCTCCTCCATGACTAGGAGTGTCATTCTATTTATACATCTCAGCTACTGAGTTGGCATTGGGCACCATGTTGTCCCAAAAGAATGAATTTCATAAAGAACAGGCTACATATTACATTAGCCGCACACTAGTCAGCTATGAAATCAAGTATGCATACGTTGAGAAGCTATGCTTAGTAGTGGTCTTTGCCACTAAGAAGCTATGCCATTATATGCTCAATCATACCATGTATGTCATATCTAAGGAAAATCCATTATGATATATGATGAGTAGAACATATCACAACAGTCGCACGATGAAATGGATAATGTTGTTGATAGAATTTGACCTAGAGTTCATTGGACAAAAATCAATCAAAGGATAGGTTATAGCCGATCAACTAGCAGAGGCTCCTCTTCAGGATGACCAACCTCTGAATGTAGATCTTCTTGATGATGGAGTGTTTCATATCTTAGAATCACCTGATTCTGTAGAGCCTGAGTCATAGGTGGACATAACTCTATTCTTCGATGGTTCTAAATGCGAGCAAGGGGGTGGTGTAGGTATCATGTTTTTCACACTACAAGGGGCTCCCATACCTCTTTCATTTAAACTTGATTTCCCATGCACCAACAACAATGCTGAGTATGAAGCCCTCATCATTGGCCTTCAGATGACAATCACCATGAAAATCACAAAGTTAAACATTTTTTGTGATTCCTTGCTCATAGTTAACCAGGTTAAAGGGATATTCTAGTGTAGGTGTCCCATATTGCAAGCCTACAAAGCCCTAGTGGACAAACTTCTAGAAAAATTTGAATGGTATGATATAGAGGCACTCCCTCGCTCATCTAATCATTTTGCGGATACAATGGCTTCCTTAGGGTCACTAATCCCACAAAACCCTTCAGATGATATCACTACTATTCAAGTAAAAATGCTAGCACAATCTACGACTGAGCATGATGAGCATAACGCCACACCAGATGTTCACATGATTCAGATTGAGCCTTCACATGAAAGGTTCTCTCAACTACACAATTATTTGAATAACACCCAATGGGGGACTCTGTTCCCTCAGAATTATTTTGATACTAGCATAACGCTATATCTTCAAGTTCATTCTCAATCAGCATTCACACGAGATGAACATCAAAAGGATTACATGATTCATAATATTGAGGCTTCTTCAAGGCAAGATTGGGCCATATAGATTAAAGATTATCTTAAACTAGGAAATATTCCACCTGGATTATCGCATGCCGCAAAGCGAGCATTTAAACAAAAGGTGGCAAAATATGTCTTATTAGGAGACATAATGTATCATCGAAGTTATGAAGGTATCCTCCTTCATTGCTTAGACTCACAGGAGTCAACTTGGGCCATTTCCCAAGCACACGATGGTACATGTGGTGGTCACTTTAGCGGCATGGCCATCACCAAGCGCATTCTTCGCATGGGCTATTATTGGCCAACTTTAGAGCAAGATTGTTGCACTTATGTAAAGAAGTGCATGAAGTGTCAACATCATGCAAATTTGACACATGTACCTTCATAGGCCTTACAACTGATTCAATCGGTCTAGCCATTTGCATAATGGGGGTTTGATTTAATTGGGAAAATCTCACCTACCTCTTTGGGCCATCACACATTTATCATAATGACAATCGAGTACTTCACAAAATGGGTGGAAGCAATTCCCCTTACCACTATGACTGGACCTCGCATCATGGAGTTCATGCTACATAATATCATATGTCATTTTGGTATTCCATCCAAAATAATATCGGATAATGGAACACCCTTCAAAAATAAGGATGTGCATGCATTAACAACAAAGTATAACATAAAGCATAGCTTTTCCATGCCCTATTATCCACAGGCCAATGGGCAAGCAGAGGCATCAAATAAGATAGTAGTAGCCATCTTGAAGAAAACCATCAAGGAAAATCATAAATATTGGCATAATCAATTACCTCTTGCCCTTTGGGCCTATCGCACTAGCATTCGAACACCCACTAGGGCAACTCCATTTTCACTAGTGTATGGTGCTGAAGCCATCATGCCTCTAGAGTTAGAGATTCTATCATTGTGCATTTCCATGCAAGAATTCATTGATGATGATACAACTAGGCAAGCTCATTTAGATCAGTTAACGTTACTTGATGAATGACGTGTAAATGCCCTTGAGCATCTACATGTTTATCAAGAACGTCTTAAGAGAGCTTACAACTTGAAAGTACACCAGAGAGATTTTCAAGTTGGTGATTTAGTTCTAAAAGAGAACCAACAAAACTCAAATTTGCCCTCCAATTTGTGAGACAAATTTGTAGCAAACTGGTTAGGTCCATTCATCATTACAAGCCATATTGGACCTAGAAATTATCACCTAGCATCCATCGAAGGAAGTGAAGAGCCTGAACCAATGAATGTTAGTCATTTGTGGTCGTTTCATGCTTAGAGCACCAATAAAATACCCCTAGGTAGTCTATGGCACTTCCTTAGTGTCGATGACCGTCTAGGTCACCTAAAATGCTCCTAGGTGGTCAATGACCATCTAGGTCAAATAAAATGTTCCTAGACTATCTACGATCATCTAGGTCAACCAAAATGCTCCAAAGGCATCTATAATCTCTTTGGTCACTTTAAAATAACCCTAGGTAGTCTATGGCATTTCCTTAGTGTCGATGACCATCTAGGTCACCTAAAATGCTCCTAGGTGGTCAATGACCATCTAGGTCAAATAAAAATGCCTAGACTATCTACGATCATCTAGGTCAACCTAAAATCTCCAAAGGCATCTATAAGCCCTTTGGTCACAATAAAATACCCCTAGGTAGTCTATGGCATTTCCTTAGTGTCGATGACCATCTAGGTCACCTAAAATGCTCCTAGGTGGTCTATGACCATCTAGGTCAAATAAAAATATTCCTAGACTATCTACGATCATCTAGGTCAATCCTAAAATCTCCAAAGGCATCTATAAGCCCTTTGGTCACCATAAAATACCCCTAGGTAGTCTATGGCATTTCCTTAGTGTCGATGACCATCTAGGTCACCTAAAATGCTCCTAAGGTGGTCTATGATCATCTAGGTCAAATAAAAATGTTCCTAGACTATCTACGATCATCTAGGTCAACCCTAAAATCTCCAAAGGCATCTATAAGCCCTTTGGTCACAACCAAATACCCCTAGGTAGTCTATGGCATTTCCTTAGTGTCGATGACCATCTAGGTCACCTAAAATGCTCCTAGGTGGTCAATGACCATCTAGGTCAAATAAAAATACCCTAGACTATCTACGATCATCTAGGTCAACCCTAAATGCTCCAAAGGCATATATAAGCCCTTTGGTCACTATCAAATACCCCTAGGTAGTCTATGGCATTTCCTTAGTGTCGATGACGCTCTAGGTCACCTAAAATACCCCTAGGTGGTCTATGATCGTCTAGGTCAAATAAAATGCTCCTAGACTATCTATGATCATCTAGGTCAATCCTAAATCTCCAAAGGCATCTATAAGCCCTTTGGTCACTAAAATACCCTAGGTAGTCTATGGCATTTCCTTAGTGTCAATGACCATCTAGGTCACCTAAAATGCTCCTAGGTGGTCAATGACCATCTAGGTCAAAATAAAATATTCCTAGACTATCTATGATCATCTAGGTCAATCCAAAAATCCCCAAAGGTATCTATAAGCCCTTTGGTCCCCATAAAATATCCCTAGGTGGTCTATGACCATCTAGGTCAAACTAAAATGTTCCTAGGTAGTCTACGATTGTCTAGGTCATCCCAAAATGCTCCAAAGGCGTCTATAAGCCCTTTGGTCACCCAAAAGCCCCAATGGCATTCATTAAGCCCATTGGTCAACCTGTATATATATATATATCAAAAATTTCAAAAACATCATTAAAATCATCAAAATACAAAAATATTGCTTCATTGCACTTCATCTAAATTGCATTAGGCATACTCATCATTGCATTATGCATCATTCCAAATTGATCATACATGTCTAGCACCAGGTCTGTACACTAGGCATCTATTAAAATCATTGTTATTATGAGTCAATATTACCACCTATTTACATTACATATACCATTTACATTTACATTCCATATTATATGTTTGTTTCCCGTCACTTAGCCATTGTTAGTAAAACATAGTTAAAGTTTTCGGTCACTCAGCCATATCTAGTTGTCTTCTCAGATTTTGTAGAAAGCTATCATGATTTTTAGAAGGTAGAATATTTCTTAGATAATGCTTGATATACATCAAAATCCCAACACATTTTCACATTAATAAATCCAAGTCTAGCACAAGGAAAGATGAAAACTATAAAGTGGTCTAGGTTACTTTCAAGCGAAAAAGATTATCTTGCTCATCCCCCTATGTGAATGGTTCAAAGATGCTAAGAATTGACAAAAGGACAAGTTCCTCCTTACCCAAAAATCCCTTGCCCTACACTGGGGCAAGTATCCCAAAGAGAAAAATCAAAAAGTGATTATTATCACTTCAAAAAAATAAAAAAAAAAATATTAAAAGATTATTATCACTTTAGAAAAAGCAAAAATAAATAGTGGTTCTCACCACTACTAAAATCCCTTGCTCACCAAATAAAAATGAGCAACTCCCTTGAGAAAGTCAAAGTTAAAAGAAAATAAGGGAGTCTTGAACTTGAATCCCTAGAATTCTCAGCATTAGAGAACCATAAGGTGATCCTCATTACAGGTTTGGTGGATAGCCTACTTGTCAATGGTGGTAGCCTCCCACATGATGATATGTCTATCACTTAAGCAACTTGCTTAGGTATAGACCAATGTTTGAATGTGGATGAGCTAGCTTGTTGTAACCTATATTACCTAGTAGTCTAATCCAACTAAGTACAAAACTTAGGATAATGAGACTCACAGAATGATCTCTAGTACCGATGGGCTGAGTGAATCCCATTTGCACTAGGGTAACCTTATGCATTATCATGGTAATGAACTCACGTGCACACACAGGGATGTTGATTATCTTGGTTATCTTAGTAGGTGCATACTTTGTCAAAGGATCTTGCATAGTTATTATATGACTTTTGATTAGGTAACTAGAGTGTTTGAGTCTCTTCAAAACTATCAAATAATATCATATCATATTACATTATCCATTTCATTTTACATCATGTTGTCACATATTTGTCAAAATTACAAAATCCATTACATAAAATGTTATAATAACATGAAAATAATAAAGATACATTTTGTACAGTCTATGGTGCTAGCATATAATGCATCAAATAGTCATCATAAATCCATCATACAAAATTAAATCACATCAATCATTACATCAAATCATACACATTTTTTTCCTTTATAAACTTTTGTTTCTTAAGTGATGTTCATGAAATAGGATAGATACCGAGTAAATATTAGCAATAATATTTAGATGGCCACTGACTATTTTATGCATATATTTTAATTTACAAAAGCATATAGAGAAATCTTACACATCTACATATCATCAACTCACATCATCTGATAAATACATGCATCCATGTTAGACATTTATCAAAAGCATCATAAAGCATAGAATAAGCATACATATCATAAAGCAGTAAAATATGACATAATGATCAAAGCAAAGTCATACATATATATCCATATGTAAAAGCCAAAAGCTACATCATAGTCCATAAACTGCCCATAGGCTACAATAAAAGTGAGTCCTCAGACTTCACAAAACCAAAAAGACCAAAAAGAGCCATCAGAGTCTGCTAACCATGGTCATGCAGGACCGGCACTATGACCCTCTCCTCTACCCTTAGTAGGAGTCCATCATGAACTCCCAGACCTACTACCCCCAGACCTGCTCCCTCCAGACACCTCCATCCTCTATGCAGAGCTCGGAGCCCTCATCCATGTAGATGACTATCCTGTCTCACTCCTCTGGCTACACTATGATCCAATAGCTAATGCCCGATCTGGTATGCACCCCTTAAGGTGCACTATCTCATCCTCCATCATATCCATGTAGGTGCGCTCCTCTCGACACCGAGTCTGATAGGTCACCACCAAACCCTAGAGATGTACCATCTCCTCTCACATCATGGCTAACTCACCACTACTAGACTCCCCATGGCTAGGACCCTATCCATGAACCTATGCCTAAAGCATAGCTATCAACACTATCTACCTCTCCATCTCAAGCTATGCACTCTACACCTATGCCTATAGTAAATCCTGATCACTATGCAGCTCCATAATCATAGCATCTCATGCTGCTAACTATGCTTGCATATCCTGATCTCCAAGGTCATCCTCATCAAAGCCTATTGGATCTTGTACATCAATCAACTCCACCCTATCTATTGACACATATTGATGCACAAATCACTCACCTATGTCTACCTCCTCATCATCTGGAG
This sequence comes from Wollemia nobilis, assembly GCA_028583015.1. NCBI lineage: Eukaryota > Viridiplantae > Streptophyta > Pinopsida > Araucariales > Araucariaceae > Wollemia > Wollemia nobilis. Next base: position 4,473,392 of record JAQPPZ010002937.1, on the reverse strand, counting down.
ACTCACCAAAACCCTCCTCATCTGGAGCACCCCTAGCTACATCCACTTCCCTAGTAGCTACATCCCCACCTAGTGGTCCCTCCCCTTACCACTACCGTATGACCCACCATGCATCATACTCCTCTATAGTACCTACATCATCCAAATCAGAAACTACCACCTCAGGATCTGACTCCTCTCCTAGTGCCTCTACAACCGGCCATGCTAGAGTCCTCTCATCCCCATGATGATGGTAGACCATCGGCTCCCTAGGAAACCCCTAGCATAGCCCAAACTATCATAGCACATGATCATAAGAGAAGTACTCTCACTCTATCCCATGTCGGCCTATCAACCATCTACCTCACCAAACTCGATGTAGCTGTGTCTCAGCCTCCCTCTAGTCAGGACAATCCCTGTAGGGCCTCCACTCGATGTCTATCACCCTGAGCCATGCAAAAGCCTCTACATAGTGCTCAACCTCCCTAGCATGTCATCGGCTCTGGCCTACCTCATGTGACCTCTTCCATAGCTCTCCATAGCCAATATCCCTATCTGGTAGCTCTGCTCGAGTGGTCCATGGTAGTCCCCATGGTCTCTCCATAATAATATGCTGCCAAGCCCAAACCTGTAGTAGAAATCTATAGCCCAAACCCTTCCACCCATGAGAGTAGATCTCATATAGCTCATCATATAGTTATGCTAATAAATTAGGACCCCAAGCCATCACTATGGGCTCATCCTCTGTACAATCCACAAGAGTGAACACCAGCTCTAGTAGGTTCCATGGGAACCTAGCACCTGAAGAGTTGGGTAGTAACATGTTGCTGATCAAGGTCATCAATAGGGTATGCTTAATACCAAGCACACCAGCCTGATACCATGAAGCCACTAATATCCCTCCATTGAGAAGATCAACCACTACATCCTCCCAATGCACCCTAAAGTACCTTCGCACTATGACCTCTCACCGCTCTATAGGAGAAGATACTATCAGGTGCCCCTCTATCAAAATACATAGTATCTGATATACATCCTCTAATGTCACTATCATCTCCCCCATAGCTAAATGGAAAGTATTAGTATGAGGGTCCCATAGATCTATCAGTGCAGTCAGATAGGCGCGGTCGCCCACCATGGGATCTAACTGCGTAACATGCTTTAGGCCAATGGCATCGAGCCATCACCAGTATGTAGTAGTCAAATGGTCTCTAGTGACCTAAAAGAGAGTCAAAACTCTGTACCGACTCCTAACTATCTGCTCATGTAAAATAGGGTGTCAAAAATGCCCTAAAAATGCATAAAATAACCTTAAAAATACCAAAAAATACCTAAAAATAGGCCCTTTTTGGCCTAGTTTTTGGTCGTCCCACCTAGGGACGGCCCCCAATTTGGTAGCCATCCCACCTAGGGATGGCCACCAGTGACCATCCCTTATAGGGACGGTCCCCAAAAATGGGTAAAATAGGGTCAATTTGACCCCTAAAATTACCCTAAAAACCACTAAAAATTTGGCATTTAACCCTAATTTTTTGCATCTAAAACATAAATAAAAGCTCAATTTCATACATTTCACTACTCCTAGGGTTTCTTAACCATTAGTGTAGGTGTAGTATGAAAATTGCAGCAGAAATCATAAAAACACAATAAAATAGGGCAGAGAAAGACATGTGGTTCATACCCGTTTCGCACCGGCTCCACCGCCTGTTGCATCCACTGGCTGGATCATGTTGTAGGTTGATATTTTGACAGTGCTCCACTTCAGAATATCACTCTCCTACCTCTCTCCTCTCCAACTTCTCCAAGAAAAATGAAAAAATGAGCTCATATGCCCCATTTTGGGCTTATATAGCTCCAAAAGAAGCCGACCGCCCCTAGGTGGGATGAGCACATAGTTGGCTGGCCATCCCACCCTGGGATGGTCATAAATACTGTACTCATCCCCCTAGGATGGTCACCAAAAAATTGCATTAAAAAAACTTAAAAATATCAAAAAAGGGTCAAAAACCCACCAAAAACAAGGCAGAATGGTCACCAAATTAGGAGGGATCAAGATTGAACCTATAATATTTTTGGATCCATAAAAAGTCTTTATTTTACTCCCCAAGAAGGCCTCCATGGCTGGACCACTCCACAGGAATGAAAATTTTAGCCTTTTGCTTCCATAAATATTCATCAAAATAGTCAAAAATCCCCTTCAAATAGGTATATAGTACCATGGGCAAAATAGAGAGTTACCCCAATTAAGTCATATGAGTCAAGTGACTCATCACTTTATCATTGGTCATGCCCTCATCGACTCATCGCTTGAGGGGGTAGTCATAATAATGAATTCAAAAATTGAATCAACATTAAAACACTCAGAAGTGTAAATTCCATGCATTCAAAAGAATCTTGGCTAAAGATAAATTTTCAAGCCCATGCTGGGGCAAAGAATCAACATAAGAAACAAACAGATAGGCTTGACCTCCTTGAAACCTCGGGAATTGACCCATGTAAAGGTTTACAAGAATACAAGGCACCAAGACCTAGTATACCCTAAGCCCCATAAGATTGTTACTACAACACGGTTGAAAGGTATACCCAAAATTGATCCTTCGACTATGTCAATAGCAAGGATTCCAAGAATGTATGCTCTTTCCACAATGGAGGCATCCAAAGTTGATTAGGTTAATGAACAACCTTAATCATTTGATGATTTAGTGATCTATTTTTGCTCAGCGCTTTGTTGCACATAGCGCATCCCAAAAAGGGGCATTTGTAGACACCTAAATCATGTAAATCAGATAAGACTACCAGTGCATCACATATGCCACTCTTATCGACATCATATGGCCCCATTGGGCACCCCTATAGGCTTGCATAAGGCTCCAAAACATATTTTGGAGGTTTCCTAGCAGTTTAGGGTAGTTTTGGGGCACCTCCTTGTGACCGTCCCACCAAGGGACGATCATAGTTGGTGACCGTCCCACCCAGGGATGACCATCCATAACCATCCCTGGGTGGGATGGTCCCTAAATAGACCTTTGAAAAAGTCAAAGGATGCATGAAATGGCAATCAAATACTACCATTACTGCATCCAATCACCCCAAATTGATTGGGGACCTGCCATTAGGGTCAGGGACAGAAGATTGGGAGCCCCAAATGGGTAACCTTCCCTCACCTATGCATGTTATCAAATTGGACAAGTGGCGGCACTTGCCTCACATGGCAAGACTTGCCCCTTTGCCCTAGATGCCCTTTTGGGCTATAAAAAGAGGTGTATGCACCCAATTTCAGAGAGGAGAATAGAAGCATTTGAGCAATGAAGTGCTGCCCAATTTCATCCTCACCTTTTGCAAACCAAACATCACCCCCATTTGACCTTGAAACCCTCTTCATTTGAAGGCACTTTTAGGGGCAATAGAAACCTATCCTAGCAATTCCAAACCAGCCAAATTGAAGGTAAACTTGGCCCCATCTATCGACAACACCCCTAAACCAATTTTGGACCAATTTCCTTGAGGATTGGTGGCAAAAATAAGCCAGATTTGTAACCGTCCCACCTGGGGATGGTCAGTAGTTAGTAGGTGTCACACCTAGGGATGGTCACAAAAAATAGGGAATTTGGGTAAAATTCCTCCATAGACCCCTTAGGAATGCTTAGGTGAACCTCTGGTCCAAATTTGGTGAAGTTTGGAGCAGATTTGATGGCAGATTTGAGGTCTCCAATGTTGCAGGTCTAGGTGTCCCTATCAGGGACGGTCACTATTTCTGCACACTTTTACCTTGAATATTGTGTTTAAATCTCTCCAAAAGCATTTATATTAGATTATATTGCATTTATATATCATCTAGAATAATTTCCATGTGTTGTAGATTAGTTTTGATGTTGTTAGAATAACTCATTTTCTATGTTTTCAATGCTTTTATTCTATAACACATGTGCTATTAACCCCCTTTCAATCCCTTGTGTGTAGGTGCAGGTATTCTATATAGGAGGGAGGAGCTAAGAAGACAAGAAGAATAGGTCGAAGGATAGCTCTCAATTGTGGGAACGTGAGATTCACACCATAGAACATCGCTTTAAAGTCCCCTTCAAGGGATTAGATCCCTTGCACATTGTAATGTTGAAAGTATCAATTTGTAAAAGCCCTCAAGGGGATGTATTTGTAATCTCATTTTGAAGCCATGAATGAATGAATAGAAGGAGAAATCCACCATTTTATTACACACTTTGCTTCATTTCAGTAGATTACATGTTTATGCTCTTTTCCCTTTGAATGCTTTCAAACTGCTTTACATTGCAATATAAGTGCCCTTAAGGTGATGTTGTAAATTTTGCTTCTTTAGAACATTATTTTCCTAACCCCACCACATGTATGAACATCCTTATAAAAACTAGAGTAGGAGATGCCCAGGATCCTCCCACATTCTCCCATTTACAAATAACTATGAAGAAGATAACCCTTTTGCAAACCCTAAAGTTTTTGGGGAAGAAGGTCATACTCCCTAACAAGAAAATTTTGAAAGGTATATTTTAATTCATATGATCATATAAGAAAGTTTATATGAGAACATAGATATGTCTATATGGACCTCTTTAAAAATTACAATAGCAACCAAAATGTATCCATGGGTAAAGATTCACTTTTGAATCCTCCATGACATCCCAATTCTAATTCCATGCCTTTTAGTACCTCAAATGAGAATAAAAATAAATTAAATAATAAATTAAATATTAATGCTAATCAATCAAGGGAATAATTTTGGACTTGATTCATCTATTGACACTTTGTATATTCAACCATCGTCCTATTATTTCTTCCACATCTGAAAGGGAATAGGAAATCCCATCACCTTTGGAATACCACATGCCCACATCTCATGTAGACTATTTATACCTTCATATAGGTCAAATTGTAATCCAAATAATCCCCACAATTGTGGCTATATCTAAATCTACCTCTAGTATCATTCATCCTTCCCAAAATCACACCTCTCTTACCTCAAATTTTACTTCTAAACATATATTTTTATCAAGTGGTTTGGGGATGAAATATATAACACCTACTTTGGTGTTAATCCATGTGATACTGCCATTGGTGTCACTCCATAAAATACTTCAATATTATTCATATGTTAATAGACAACCTCTATTGGTCCTACCTAAAGTACCATCGATTTCATCTTATCTAGATAAATCCCAAAACAAAACTCTAAACTAGAGAAACTAGAATGACAAATGACATCCCTCCAAGGATCCTTATCCAATAAAAAATACTCTTATGAGGACTTCTAAATTTAATTTATATACCCCATCATAGATAGTTGACCTTTCCCACCCAACTTTGAAACCCCAAAGTTCCAAATGTATAAGAAAAAGGAAGATCCAATTAATCACCTTATACTCTTTTAAATTCCTTATAGTGACAACACCCATGATGATATTGTAGACACATAAAACATGTCATGTTTAGGATACTACTCATATGGGCACCTTTGTAGACCATATGAATGATATTAGACCTTCCAAGGTAAAGTAGTGGTTTTAACCACTCAATTTAGGTATCCTGGGTCTATTCAATCTTAGATGTGGGTGACACCCATAACTAAGATCTTAGTTGTGGTTGACACCCACAACTAGGGTTTTAGCCATATTTAAGAGCCATGACTAGACCTGTAACAAACTTGGATGACTAGATCCAAGTAAAATTAGTTGCAATAATCAAATTACAATGGTTTTGAAGCAATTTGGGCTTGGAAGCATCTAGAAGCTTCCTCCCAACTACCAATTCTTGTTCTTGGCTTCTCCATGAATCTAGAGTAAGGATTTTGGGAGTCTATTTAAGACCCTAATTTCAAATATTAAACCACTGAAGAATAGCTCAATTGCATTATAGCAAATCCCTATCGAATTAGAGAGCCAATCACACCTTGTGAAGAGTAACAAGATGCTACCAAAATCCAATTTGATAATCAAATTTACAACAATGGATATCTCAAGAGCTTAAGGAGTAAGCTTAATAATTGACACACTTACATTGACAATTCTAGTGAATTCAACCACCAATTTATTCCAAAACATTGAGGTGACCCTTGATCATCAATTCCTTGGAATATTTGAGAGTTTTGGACCCTAGTTGCAAGAGAAAGGGAAGTTTTCCCGTAGCCATGACTTTCAATCATGGCTAACAAAGGTAGTTTTTTTAAGCACTTAAAGCTAGGGTTTTATGCTCTCTTTCCTCCATTTTAGTAGTAGATTTCCATTTCCAATTATGCAAATAGGTTAATCTAGATTAGATTAGTCTTCATTTACACATTTGCATGGTTAATTAACAATATTAGAGGTAAATTTACCTTCATTTAGTCACATTTACTAATTTTTAGATCTATTTCATGCTTTCTATTATAAATCATGTCTCAAATTATGTGGATGTACTATTTTCCTAGCATGCTTTGTTGGAAATTTTGAGTCCCTAAGTCAAAGTTGGCATTGATGTCACCAGATGAATTCATCATTAATAATCAAGGATTTTAGTAGGAAACAAAGGGGATAAAAATGGTTATTTGATATCCAAGAAGAAGGCCAAAGATCAAGTGAATCAGTGCAGAAGTTAAGAGTTCAAAAGGAGATATAATATTTATTTTTATAAATTATTTAAATTCAATGAGAATTTAAATTTTATAAATAAATATTATTGTATCGCTCCAAATTTTTCGCATCCTTACCTTCAGGCTATAGGATCCGCGCCCGAAAGGGGGATGCGAGAAGGATGGGACAATACCTCGGACTGAGAGGCCCTTTGAAGGTCCCGCCTCTCGGGGGAGGGGTATAAGGGTGAATTTTCGATGGATGGTGGGTTCACCAGGAAACTTTTGAGTGGCGGTTTCCACGCCTAGGTTGATAGTAGGTTTGATGTGTTCATTTTGTGCTTTGATCATTCAATTCCTAGGTTTGGCCAAGATGAATCTAAGCTATTCTATATGCCAATGTTGATTTATATGGATACAAAAAATATGAATAAATGCTGAACATAGAGAATATGCTAAATAGGATAGAATATACCTGATTTCGGATGTCTGATGAAGATTCTGAGGTTTGTAGAAGTCCAAATCATCTCAAATCATACGTAATCATCTGGAATTGCACAAAATCATCTCAGATCACAGTCGGTCATCTGAGATCAGATGAGATCATCGTCGATCTAATGAATTCATCAGAAACCTGCAATCACAGAAATAGATACAAAATACCAAAAATGCAATTGCAAAAGCAAGGGGAAATGATGGAAATAATAGTAAACTTGCCCAAATGATGAATCCAGATAGCAATTAAAAAGGAAATGCATCAATTTGACAATTTATTTTGACTTTATCATGCATCTATACTAAATGAGGTGAACTCCAGGATGCATAAATATAATAACTAAGATAATGCATAAAGAAATGCAAAAAAACAATAAGGAAATGCAAACTCTGGGCTCTGATTGCCCCCAATCTGGATTACAATTGAGATCGCCTCCAATCGTACGAGATCATCATCGATCTATGATAGGATCATTCGAAATCATCCGGAATCGCCTGTGACGATCCAAGCTTGCTCCAACTGAAGAACAGTAAGATTCCTGCAAGAAAACTTGAAATATGCAATGCAAACAAAAGTATGAAGGTATTCTAAGGCACAAGGAACTAGATTTGTAGGGAAATCCATCAGCTAGGGGGTTCAGGGGGATAAACTAAGAAAATCCCAGTTTATATAGGATTAGGGAGAGGTTAGGAGGTTGGAGATCATCCCAATTTGGGAGATCTCCAATGGGGGAGACTCTAACTACGCAGACACGCTTTCTGCCCAAGTTAGAGAAGTTGTTGAAACAGAAGCTAATTATGAAAATTTGGTTTTGGGACGAAATCGTCTGGACGTTCTGTTCCGGAAGAATTCGTCAGATCTGGGATGATTTCGTCTGATCTTCGACGATATCGTCCAACGGTCAAAACAAATCCTAAAAATGGCATGAAAAATGAGGAAAGCGGGTAACGGGTGGTTAACGGCAGTTTGGGGTTAAAATTCAAATTTTTATCTTTTTACTAAGGTTTAATCGTGCCAATTTTAGGGTGCTACATTTTGCCCCCTCTTTAGCGAATTTTTCGAAGAAAATGCGTTAAAGACGAGTTCTTCCCGTTTTACGAGAAAGCAAAAATTTACTCCATTTTTTAGATGACGATTCTAGGTCGAATCGTACGACTACTGACTATGGTGCCCCCTCCGTGTTTTTACCCAAATCGAACGTTTGAGGTAAAAGCACGAAAAAGCAAAATTAAAAAAAAATGTTGTTGATTTTAAATAAAATTAAGAAAATAGGGTAAAACCCTAATTCATTTTTACTTTTCATTTTTACTGTTCTAGAGCTCTGCAGACAAAAATGGTTGAGACAGCACACCGATCGACAGAGGTCCGACGCGGGCTACGGGTAAGGATCTAATCCTAGTAAATTAGGTTTGAATTTGTTTTGTGCAATTTTTTGTTTGAAATTTTAATTGTTTAGGGCATCGCGGCCGTTTTTAGGCCGTCGACGACGTCGGGATGAAATCGTCCCTATTTCGTCTAAATCATCTCTAGATCATCGATTTCGTCTGAGAGCAAAATCGACGAACTAGGGGCGATCTCGTCCAACAAGGGGCGATCCCCAAGTTGCGAAATCGGAGATGATTTCATCCTACAAAGGATGATTTTGCCCAATTTGGGACGATATCATCCAATGGTGGACGATATCATCATTTTTTTAAGAAATTAAGCTTGATTAAAATGTTTTTAATTTGATTTTAATGATTGGTTTATTAATGAATTTTATTGTTTTATTGTTTGTTTTGTAGAGGGGATTACTAAAGAGTCGGGAGTGGAAATACGATGGGCTGAGAGATGACATAGCCATGCTCGATCAGGCGAGCATGACCGACTAGCTCAGGTCGGTTTGCAGCATGTGGCAGAGATGCCACAAGTACCGACAGACATGGGGCTACTAATAGCCCTAGCAGAGAGGTGGTATCCGGGGTCGTCCTACTTTCGGTTACCGACAGGGGAGATGGCTCCCACACTAGAGGATGTATGGAGGATCATGAGGATCCCCATACAGGGACGGCTGATGATGCCTATGGCCAATCAGGGCCAGGCTATGATGAGGTTGACCGAGGATCCGAGCTTCACCCTGGAGAAGGGCAGAGTGAACATCGAGTCTCTCAGGCAGATGCCTGGGGCATCTAGGCTGACTCGGGTTTTGGCAGGGGTGGTAGGTGGCTTACTGCTGTGCCACCAGAGTGGGTGCAGATTACCCTGGCTCCTCTCAGATGTGGTCTGTGACATGAGAGACCACGGATACAGATACTCATGGGGCAGTTTTGTGCTATGCCACTTGTATAGGATCCTACATGGGGTCGTATACAAGGGAGGCCGATGTCTGGTCTTGACATCACTACTACAGGTTTGGTGCTGGGAGCACATCATGATGCGGAGGCCGGTAGGGCTCCCACTGACAAGGGTTGACCGAGAGAGGCCCCGGGTTTTCTACTGGTGGTTACAGAGGGGGTCACAATGGCGGATAGATCTACCGATGTCACGGAGGTTGTTGGATGACCTCATCCTGGACCAGATCACCTGGAGGCCATGGTGAGAGCATCTTGGGTGGGCAGAGGATGGGCAGGAGCTGGCTATGGATGGAGCGGGGAGAGGTAGAGCTCCACCGCTATGATCGGGTTCTATGATAGTTCGGTCTTCAGTAGGGGATCCCTTCTCTCATGGATTACGAGTACTCCTAGACTATCTGGGATAGTACCACGCTGAGCGGGGCTCCAGACATGCAACGGTTCTAGAGTCAGGACGTAGATGATGCCCCCATCCAGCCAGTGGATGGTGACGATGCTGGGGTCGCAGATGGGTACAATGCCTGGTACGCAGGCATCCGCCCTCCTCGAATGATGAGGGCATAGGGTCCAGTGCACGTCATGGTGCGACGGATGGGGAGGCGGTGCCAGGCTGCTATTGAGGCAGCGCAGGGTCACGATGGGAGAGAGCAATGACGGTCTCCATAGGAGAGACGCCAGAGGATGGGCCAGGCTCCATAGAGGCCACAATAGACAGGGAGGAGGGAGGAGAGATTCCCTTCTCAGTAGGGGGAGAGACCACCATCACCCGATAAGGGCAAGGGTGTCGAGGTAGGGGAGAGTAGCGAGACGATGACTCTCTAGGCTGAGGTTGCCCACCTTCGGGCTCAGGTGCAGACGCTACAGGATGAGGCTACACGGCTCAGGGCTCGGAGCGGAGGGGCGAGCACTCAGGATCTGGCACGGTCTATTGCTCAGACCGCATTCTACCAGGGGTTATACTACCACGTGGTCCCAGAGGGATAGAGGGTACCATTGCCAGCCCCCATTGCAGAGCCGGTCATGATGGGATCATCGAGGACATCCTCACGATCGACGGTGAGGACCCGAGACATAGCCTCGGACCTCTATGGGACCACCTCCTCCACGTCAGGTCGGGGAGGAGATGAGGCTGAGAGCTCGAGGGCTTCTCGAGGCTAGCTACTGCAGAGTGCAGATTGTATTATTATATATTTTTTGAGGGGATTGAGTATGCCAGGGTTTTGATTGTGGCATACCAATCCAGATGATGTACATAATTGATTGATGATATATAGATTGTCTTTTTGATGATATGACTTGTGTATATGTTGTATGATGCTTTAATTTTGAATTTTGTGATTGATTATTTATGTAATTATGTCGTTGGAAAGAAATTATATTTATGCCATGCTATAAAATTGTAAATGAAATAATTTGATGTAAATAAATTGGTTGTTTTGTGGTGTGTTTTGATGAAAAATAAAAGGGACTTCTAACAATAATTTCAAAGGACATTGTCACTGGTATAGACCATTTCATGGAGTCGCCGCTCACTAGGTCGTCAAGCTAATCCCAGGATAGAAATATTGTTAAAAGTAAAAGAGTGCTTAAGAGACTGTCTTAAGACTTTGTGTTGTGATGATGGAAATGATGATGGTGATGATTTGTTTTCAGATTTTCATAAAAAATATTATGCATGACATATTAAAGAAATATGATTTTTGCTAGGCATAAATTCCTAAGTGTGATAAATTTTTTGAATAAGTCCCTAGGAACTATACCATCTTTGCAAAATTGAATGTTGACATAATGACATGAAATAGAATAAGTGTTCGTTCGTTTTAAAGCTCAATTGTGTAACATAATGATGTAAGTCATATGTTTTTAAAATGAATGGGAAAATAAAATTAGAACAATGGTTTGCGCTAGGCATAGAATTATGGGTATAGACTTATACCATCATCGCGAAATCCAAAAAAAAAGAATTTGATATTTTAGTTTTATTGCATGATTGATTTTTGATTTTGAGATAAACAAAAAATAAACATGACTTTATTTGCGAGGTGTTTGAAAGATGTGAAAGAAAATTTTTGTTTGTTTGGAAAAACATATATTTAATTGTTTTTATGCTAAGCAAATGTTCTTAAATGAGAAGATGAAATGATTCAAAAAGAATTGCAGAGATATTTTGAATTATTTTAAAGACAAAAATGTAGATTTATAAGGAACCCTCATGTGCAAATGTGAGTTCATTACCGATCTTGATTTATCATAATGATACAAAATCTCTCAAATACAAATGTGTGTGCAATTGTATTGTTCATTCACCAATTTTGAGCAAGAAAATTTGATACAAGTAATTTGACTTAACCAAATAAGGGTTCATTGACCATGATTTATATGCATGTAACCATACCAGACTACTTATGTAAGTCGGGTTATCAAGAGCTAGCTAATCCATAAGCCGACATAGGTCTGTACAAAAGAAGGTCGCTAATGTGACAGACATATCACCATGCTAGGAATTACCCAAGGCCAAGCGGGTTGGGCACAAACCACCTGTTATGGGGCTTACCTCACAGTTTTTGAATAATTGAGAATTCCAGGGATTCAAGCTCATTCACCCTTCTTTTCTTTTCCAAGGGTAGGGAAAGGGATTTTATTGCTTTTGCTTTTGCTTTTTCTTTTGCTCTTTTTTTTTTTTGTATTTTTGCGTGGGACTGAGATAATGCTGAAATATTGCTGCGATGGTACAAAATAATATTTTTCTTTTTCTCATTTTCTTTGACTTTTCTTTTTCTTCCTATGCTAGGGATACTTGCTCGGATTGGTTGTAGAGCAAGGGATTTTTATTCTGGGTAGGGGTGAGCTTGTCCTTTTGTCAATTCTCAAAGATTCTAGACCATGTGCATGATAGGATAGCAGGGGAAACTTTTCGCTCAAGAAACCACTTCTACTATGTAGCATCATATCGAATTTGCAATGAAATCATTTTAATGTGAAGAGATGTACTTGGTTCAAGGAAATAACAAGATCAATTCTTCTATGCTCAAAGCTTTATTTAATTCAACTGTGGACTTTGATATAAGAGAGATTAATAATCATACCAAATAAAATCAAGATATTTATGCATGTGAGTGTGAAAGTGCGGGATTCCAAATAAATGCTAATTTATCCAAAATAATTAAAAATATAACTGCAATACTTCAAGAATTGACAAGTATGAAAATAAAAGATGTTTTTGAAGATTTTGATGATTTTGAAGTTTTATATTTTGATTTTAATTGATGAATTGAAAGAATAAATATTGTTACTATTTTTGAAATTTTTATATAAATTACTAAAATGAAACAATATGCAAAATACAATATATACAAATGATGAAATGACCCAATGTTATGCATAATAACGCTTAAGATGCATAATGTTCATAGGTTCTTTAAGATCTTTACCATCTAAGGTAGCTAATTGGTATGCTCCCGATCCAAATTTAGCAGTGATGATATACGGTCCAAGCCAGTTGGGCTCAAATTTACCTTTAAGGTCTTTAGTTGCATTAGTATTTTTTTTATTTTCTTTTAAGACAAGGTCACCGATCTCAAAGGATCGATGATGAACTTTCTTGAGGTATGCTCTCTTAAGCTTGTTTTGGTAGGCACGAAGATGCTCCAAAGCATTGATGCACTTTTCATCTAGGAGTTCCAGCTGACTAAATCTACCAAAACGATATTCATCTCCTACTTCAGTATCTTGAAGTAGTAGAGCCAAAGAAGGAACCTCTAATTCAAAGGGAAAAACAACTTCAGCGCCATAAACCAAAACAAAAGGTGAAGTACCTGTGGGGGTGCGAACGCTAGTTCGATAAGCCCACAAAGCAGGATATAGTTGAATGTGCCAATCTCGACCAGATTTATTGACCAGTATTTTGAGGATTTTAATTAATGTTTTATTAGATGCTTCTGCTTGGCCATTACCCTGAGGATAATAGGGGGTGGACCAACGATGTTGAATTTTATATTTTTGACATAATTTTTTGACATCTTTATTTTTGAAACAAGTTCCATTATCTGAGATGAGATTTGCAGGAATTCCGAACCTACAAATAATTTGATTAAAGATAAATTTGGAAACTTGGGTTCCAATGCAAGAAGCTAAGGGCATAGCTTCAACCCATTTCATGAAATACTCAATGGCGGTTATGATGAATTTGTGTCCATCGGATGACACAGGGTTGATTTTTCCAATGATGTCTAAGCCCCATTTTGAAAAGGGCCAAGGAGATGAAATAGCCTGTAGTTCTTGTGCAGGCGCATGGACAAGGTCAACGTGTTTCTGGCACTTGTCGCAATGGCACACATAATCATGTGCATCATTCTCCATGGTAGGCCAAAAATATCCTATCCTAAGGAGCTTCTTAGCAATGGCGCTACCACTAAAATGCCCCCCACAAGATCCATTGTGGGCTTCACTCAAAGCTGATCTAGATTCTTCTAGATTCAAACATCTCAGTAGGATGCCTTCAAAAGATCTCCTATACAAGGTATTACCAATAATTACGAAGCGACTTGCTCGTCTATGTAATAACCAATGCTGGTTGCTATTACAACCTTCAGGGAAGGTCCCATTTTGCAAAAAATTACATATATCAGTGTACCATGGTTCAGGAGTAGTTTCGTTGATTAGAAACACATCCAAAGGTTCTAAGCATGATTTGTTTGAAGCGGGTTCCTGGAGTCGATGAATAATGATGGTAGCATATTCATCATCTAACTCCAAGGGCAAAAGAGATGCAGCTACAGCCATAGCGTCAGCCGCACGGTTGCTAGTTCGAGGAATAGCTTCCAAGGTAACTTGATCAAATAAAGATAATAATTGTAAGACATATGTTTTATATGGGCATAATTTATCATCTCTGGTCTGATAAACATCATTGATTTGATTTATGACAAGTTGAGAATCATCGAAAACCAATAAATTTTTAATTTTTAGTGCTAAGGCAGCTCGTAATCCTAGGATTAGAGCCTCATATTCAACAGTATTATTAGTGCAAGCAAATGTTAGTTTGAAGGATAGAGGTATAAGATGTTTCTATGGAGATATTAAAATAATACCTGCACCAGCCCCACTCATGCATCGGGCTCCGTCAAAGTATAGGGACCATTGCTCAGGATGGTCTGCCTCTAATTTAAGGCATTCATCAGGAAACTCAATGATGAGGGGATGGGTAGACTCTAAGGGTGCAACAGCTAATTGATCTGCTATGATTTGACCTTTAACATAACTTTTGTCCTATAAACATGAGTTCAAACTCGCTTAGTGCAAGAACCCACTTGGCTGTGCGACCAGATAAGTACGGTCGACTCATGAGATACCGCAAAGGATCGAATTTAGCAATAACATACATTTTCTGACTGAGCATATAATGGCATAGTTTCTGTGTAGAAAATATGACTACGAGACATAACTTCTCTAACACTGTATAGCGAGTTTCATAACTGATTAAAGTTCTGCTAATGTAATAATTAGCACGTTCTTTCTTCTCATCGTCAAGTTGAGCTAACATAGCTCCTAAGGCAAAATCTGAAGCAAAAATGTACAAGATAAATGGACGATCAGATCTAGGTGGTGAAAGCACCGGTGGTTTAAGGAGATATTGTTTAAGGAGTTCAAATGCTTCCTGGCATTCGTCGTCCCAATGAAAAGAGACATCTTTCTTAAGAAGCTTAAGAAAGGGTCCGGTTTTGTCCGCCAACTTATCGATGAAGCGATGAATAGCTTGAAGCTTACCTTGTAGACTTCGTAATTCAGATATATTTGTGGGTGCGGGCATATCAGTGATAGCCACGATCTTGAGAGGGTCAATTTCAATGCCACGTAAAGAAACTATAACCCCCAATAATTTATCGGACTTAACTCCGAATATACATTTGGTTGGATTTAGTCGGATAAGATATTCCCTTAACCGATCAAATACTTTTCTCAAGTCATCTAAATGATCATCTTCTTTGATGGAACGAGCTATAATATCATCTACATAATCATGTAGAATATCATGCATCATATCGTGAAAGATATAAGTCATGGCTCGTTGATATGTTGCACCTGCATTCTTTAAACCGAATGGCATCACTTTCCAACAAAAGGTGCCCCAAGGGGTAATAAAGGTTATTTTAGCCTGATCTTCAGGAGCTATCCTGATCTGGTTATAACCAGAGAATCCATCCATTAGGGATATCATTCCACTCCCAACAGTAAAATCAATGATCTGATCCATGTTGGGAAGAGGAAAATCGTCTTTAGGGCATGCAACATTAATATCTCTAAAGTCCATGCAAACCCTAACTTTGGTAGCTTCTTTCTTAGTTACTGGAATGACATTCGAGATCCATTCAACATAATCAATGGCTTGTATAAAAATAACCTTCAAGAGTTTTTCTAATTCTCCTTTGACTAGTAAGGCCACTTTAGGATGCATTTTTCTAAGTTTCTGTTTAATAGGTTTAGCATCCGGATGGACTACTAGGTGATGCATAACTACGTAAGGGTCTAATCCTCGCATATCTTCATATGTCCAAGCAAAAATGTCTTCATATTCTTTAAGGAATGAAATGTATTTATCTTGTTTTTCTTGACTCAATTCTGATCCAATGTTGATTATGTGAGGGTTATCTTCGGTTCCAATGTTAATTTTTATAACGTTTTCAACTTCCATATGTAGATCTCTCTCAAAATTAGATGGGGTGGGTGAAACGCCTAATTCTTGTAATTCTTCCAAGGTTAGCTTGGATAATTCATCTTGAGGAGTCGTGGCCTCAAGTTGGGCTATACTAGGTATAGAGCCATCGAAATAAAATCCGTTATGTAACAATTCCTCAATGGAGACATCATGGAAGATATTCCCCTCCAACTCATCGTCGGATTCAACAATCATCTCAGGGTAAGCTATGGATAGCATATTGCATGTAAATGGATTATCCCTTAAACGCAAAGCATCACGTTTATCCAAATAATCTTGGTAACATATAAGATGGTCATCATCCTCAAATGGGAAGGGCTGACCTTTACTAGGAAATAGGCCCACACCACATCGGGTAGGCCATGGTTCTACCTCAAAAGGTTCTTTCATACCATTTTGGGAAGGTCCCAAACCTTTCCCTTTATATCCCAATTTAAGCATTATAGGCTTAGCTTTAACATACTCATTAGCAAAATAACATCGAGCATACCCATCATAATGAGTCTTGATGTTTCTAGGTATTCTTCCCCAATCATATCCCTTATAAATAAAAGCACAGCTCCCGACTTGGTAGATACTTCCCATAGGTTGTGGGAGGCCCAAGGTACGAGGAGAGGGTGGCAATTTATTTAAAATATGGGAATCTTGCATAGCAACGTTTGTTTTCTCTGATACAAGAATTTTAGATAAATCGGGTAAGAGCTCATCAGTAAGAGCGTAAGAGGTAGAAGGATCATTTCCTATGTTTTCGGATGCAAAAAACATGCCTTTGATAGGTGTAGACGTTGTAGAGATGTCGATGGATGGGTCTAAAGGTATGGAAGTTATAGGAGTAAAACAAGAAGCATTGGTTGTGGGTTTAGGATCTTTTTGAGGTCCTAATGTGGTTTGTTCGGAAGATGGTTGAACTATATGTAGAGGTGTGGTTGGTGGGGAAAAAGTAGATGATGTTATGAGTGTGTGTTTCACACGTTTAGGTGGATGGTTAGAATTAGGATGTGTGGATGACAGAGCAGGGAAAAATTGAACTCCAACAGGTTCTGCCAAAGCACACATATCAAAGGGTCTAGGATCACCATGAATGGTAACCAACTGATTTTTAAATTCGAATTTAACACATCGATGTAAAGTTGAGGGAATAGACTCGCATCGCGTTGATCCAAGGGTGACCCAAGAGTATATTGTACGATGCAGGGCAATGTACAATAAACACGGTCGTGTCTAAGGTTCTTGGACCAACTTGCAATGGGATAGTAATAACTCCACACGTTTCTTGTGTTTCATCATTGAATGCTTTTATAATCATATCAGTTCTTTTCATTTCATCACTTCTAAACCCAAATATTTGATAGAAGTCAAAAGTGCATATGTTTAAAGATGAACCATTATCAATCAAGACTCGTTTAACTGCTACATCTCCAATTAGGGCAGTAATATATAAGGGGTTATCCTTATGTAAACTATGTTGTGGTATATCTCTATCCCGAAAGTCAATACAATCGACTTCTCGAGTTATGATAGTATTGGACATGGCATTAGGTTGAATATTTTGTGGTACCATCATTTGGCTTAATGTGAACATTAATTCATCCCTATGGGTAGAAGAAGATCTTAAAAGGTCCAAAAGAGAAATTCTAGCTGTAGTATTTGATAATTGTTCATTAATATTATAAGGAGGTTTAGGTTGAACATTAGGCGCATGATTCCCTTTATTGGGATTTTTCAAAACAAATGGAGCTGATCCATCGTTCTGAGTTTGATCTTGTTGAGAATTTTGAGCCTGTTGTCGAGTAACAACTCCGATGGTACCTACAATATTATTTTGTGGATGATGAATGGGTCTTGGTCTAGCGTTTATGGCTTGTTCATTAGAAAGTAATTGGTGAGAAGATGGTCTAGTAGTGACTCTTCTAGGAAATGGTTCTTCTGGAATCATAGAACTTGTGATAGGTTGAATAGGATCTGATTCATCTTCAGAGCTATTCGATTGATTTGAGGTGATTTCCATGTCACTTTCAGTCTCGTATTCGGTATCACTAAGATCAGGTGTCCAAATATTATGTAGAGGTCTAGTCGTAACCATGGATAAAGTTGTGTCAAAGATTTGCGGATCATGAGCAGGTGAATGTCCACTAATAGTCCCTACATATCGGGTAGGAGGGGGAACATTATGATGCTCAATTTTATTAGCCACCTCTTTACCATGCTTTGGTAAAGGATGTTGAAATATGTCCAATGATTGATTGGCATTTTGATTCTGATTTTGAGGGATGTTCTTTTGAGCATTATTAGGAGGATTTTGTTTAGGTTGAAAGGCTTGCACCTCCATCTCATTGTTATCAATCAGGTCTTGTATTTTATGTTTTAATATTTTACAAGAGTTGGTAGCGTGTCCAGGTCCTCTATGGAAATCACAATGTAAATCAGCTCGATATCCGGGTATAGTTGGATCAGGTTCCCGGATATTTGGTAATTGGATCAAACCTCGTGCTAGTAATTGCGGGAGAATGGTTGATAAAGGTTGATTTAACCTAGTAAATTCTTGGGGTGGTTTATCGAGAGGTTTCAGTATAAATTTCTCTGTTGTTTTTGCAACATTAACAATAGCGATATTTCTACTATCAGTGACTCCATCGCCCACAACTTGTTTATTTTTATATTGATTTTTGGATGTTTTCTCATCATCTTTCTTTTTAAGTTGACCTCTCCTAACAAGAGCATCTTCCACTCTTCGAGCTAAATCTATAGCTTGATCGAAGGTGGTCAAGGTAGCAGTTGATAACTCATAGGATAGTTGTTCTTGTAAATTATTGATGAAAATATCCAGCATTTCTCGATAAGGTAACACAAAGTGCAATTTTCCTATCAACTGTCTCCATCGAGCTAGGAAATCAGCAAAACATTCATCTTTGTCTTGTTTTAGGTTGTACAAATATTTAATGGTTACATGCCTTTCAATGTAGGCACTAAATTGATGCACAAAAGACTCGGTGGTTTCTTCGAAATTCCTCAAAGAATGAGTGGGTAGTTGATAATACCATTCCAATGCCATTCCTCCTAAAATTTTTGGGAACATTTTTAGTAATAACAAATCATCATGTGATATATCATGACAGGCTATCCTAAACATACGAAGATGCTCTATGGGATCTTCAGTTCCTTTGTATATAGGTAGGACAGGCATAGGAAAGTGTTTAGGGTATGGTTGTGCTACAACTATAGGATCTAGAGGCTGACTACACATCTCTCGATAATTGTACGAGGGATGGTAGGGATCTATCTGGTCCATGCGGGAGACTAACTGTTTCACCATGGCTTCCAGATTACCAGTTTGTCCACCATATTGGTTCGGTGGTACATGAGTATGGGATTTGTGAGCATATGATGGCGTGACATAAGGATTAGATGCCATATTGTTGTTATGCAAATGGTTGGTAGGAAGAGTATTATGAAGAAGATTTGTTGTAGCATTATGTTGTATCCCAAATTGTTGGAAATTGATGTTTGGTTTTGTTTTAGGCTTTTGTTGATTTGAGGTATGTTGATCAATAACTTGGCAAAATAGAGCAGTGAATGATGGTTTCTTTTGTGTGGGAATAACCCTAGGCTTGGTAATAGGCACTCTAGATGGTTGGGTAACCTGTTGTTGTTGCATGTTCTAGATTATAGCGGCCATATCCAAATTGGATGGTCCAGCTTGATCACTTTCTTGATCAACGAAGGACAAGGGATTAGTGCATGTGTGATATATGTCTTCTAGGGTTGCTTGAGTGTCACTAATTTGATCCTTGTCCATATGGACTGCTCTATTAAGAGTGCCAATATTAGTATTGAGGAACTTCCAAAAATGTTCCATGTTCTCAAAAGTGACAGCTCCTTCCGGAGATATTTTAGGAGATGAGGATCCTTCCTCTCTAACAATTTCTCTTTGTTCATTTGCTTCAACAAATTCTTCTTCTTGTTGGTCTAGGGTTCCTTCTTCCTGAATTGGGTCTTCAGGAAGGACATCTGGTTTATTTACTGGTCTTCCTAACCAATCTTCTTCTACTTCAGTCTATTTTCCATTCCTAAGTCTAGTCATTATGCTTAAATTTAGATTTTAGCAAATATATATATTATATATATATATTTGCAACAAATTTGGGAGGTATATATTTTAATTATATACCTACTACAATACTTAAAAGAAAATGTTTTGATTTTTGTTATTATTTTTGTTTTGTTTTTGTTTTTATGATTATAAAGACAACAAACAACACACTAAATGCAAGAAATAATAATAATAAAATAATGGCTTAGTTTTCTATAAATAGTTTATAGATGTCATTGATGGGATCAAGTTCATCAGGAGTCATGAAATGCTCCTCTTCAAATTGGAAATGGTTTTTCAAGAATTTGACAAAGTGTGCTATGGTGATGTTATCTACTTCTGACTCTGACTTGTAAAAATAGAGCTCATGGCAATACTCTCGATATAACACAGCTCTAGGAACTCTATTCCATCTCTTTCTATCCGTAAGGACGACCTCTTGATCCTCTATACGAGATAGAAATTTATGTACTACAACTGCATTGTCGAGGTATTCCTCAAAGGTGTACAACTCAAAAGACACAAGGGCTCTTTTATCTGCTAACCACCTATGGCAAGCTCTCTGAAGCTCATGATACAAGGTCACTTGATCAGGATCCAGGATTCTATCTAGGACAAACCTCTTGATTTGCCTAAGTTCGGTTGATCTAGACTCAATGATATTCAATCTCCTATTAAGTTCGTCCCATAAAGGTTGAACCCTATTTGTTTGAGGTACTCTAAGTACAGAAGTAATCTCTATAGCTGCTAATTGATTCTCAACATTAATGGTGACAACTCATCTTTTATTATAATCTACCATCTAAATATGATATGCAATCTTTGATTCTAAATGCATTTATGTTTTGTTGTTTTTTTTTGGATTGTTTTCAAAAGGTTTTTAGTTTTTCACGTCGGGTTCACCAAAATGTATCGCTCCAAATTTTTTGCATCCTTACCTTCAGGCTATAGGATCCGCGCCCAGAAGGGGGATGCGAGAAGGATGGGACAATACCTCGGACTGAGAGGCCCTTTGAAGGTCCCGCCTCTCGGGGGAGGGGTATAAGGGTGAATTTTTGATGGATGGTGGGTTCACCAGGAAACTTTTGAGTGGCAGTTTCCATGCCTAGGTTGATAGTAGGTTTGATGTGTTCATTTTGTGCTTTGATCATTCAATTCCTAGGTTTGGCCAAGATGAATCTAAGCTATTCTATATGCCAATGTTGATTTATATGGATACAAAAAATATGAATAAATGCTGAACACAGAGAATATGCTAAATAGGATAGAATATACCTGATTTCGGATGTCTGATGAAGATTCTAAGGTTTGTAGAAGTCCAAATCATCTCAAATCATACGTAATCATCTGGAATTGCATAGAATCATCTCAGATCACAGTCGGTCATCTGAGATCAGATGAGATCATCATCAATCTGATGAATTCATCAGACGAATTCATCAAAAACCTGCAATCACAGAAATAGATACAAAATACCAAAAATGCAATTGCAAAAGCAAGGGGAAATAATGGAAATAATAGTAAACTTGCCCAAATGATGAATCCAGATAGCAATTAAAAAGGAAATGCATCAATTTGACAATTTATTTTGACTTTATCATGCATCTATACTAAATGAGGTGAACTCCAGGATGCATAAATATAATAACTAAGATAATGCATAAAGAAATGCAAAAAAACAATAAGGAAATGCAAACTCTGGGCTCTGATTGCCCCCAATCTGGATTACAGTCGAGATCGCCTCCAATCATACGAGATCATCGTCGATCTATGATAGGATCATCCGAAATCGTCTGGAATCGCCTGCGATGATCCAAGCTTGCTCCAGCTGAAGAACAGTAAGATTCCTGCAAGAAAACTTGAAATATGCAATGCAAACAAAAGTATGAAGGTATTCTAAGGCACAAGGAACTAGATTTGCAGGGAAATCCGTCATCTAGGGGGTTCAAGGGGATAAACTGAGAAAATCCCAGTTTATATAGGATTAGGGAGAGGTTAGGAGGTTGGAGATCATCCCAATTTGGGAGATCTCCAACGGGGGAGACTCTAACCGCACAGACACGCTTTCTGCCCAAGTTAGAGAAGTTGTTGAAACAGAAGCTAATTATGAAAATTCGGTTTTGGGACGAAATCGTCTGGACGTTCTGTTCCAGACGAATTCATCAGATCTGGGATGATTTCGTCTGATCTGCGACGATATCGTCCAACGGTCAAAACAAATCCTAAAAATGGCATGAAAAATGAGGAAAGTGGGTAACGGGCGGTTAACGGGCAGTTTGGGTTAAAATTCAAATTTTTATCTTTTTACTAAGGTTTAACTGTGCCAATTTTAGGGTGCTACAATTATTTATGACATTGAATACAGTGATAAGGAGATATTTTATCAAAGTTATAATATTATAATAATGGTTATTATAATATTAAAGGTGATATGGTGAAAACTCAAATAAAATATTTATAATTCTTATTATAATATATTATAATGTAAAAGTGGGTTTTATAAAGTCTAAATATATTTTATAAACCCAAAGGTTGGGTTTAAGACAAAAGGCATTTGAAGCCTTTATAATCTCCACCGACATTGTGGAAGATAACATGGAGAGTGCCGACATCTTCAAAACAATGGAGGAAGCATATAAATACAACACCCAAAAGTTCAATTAATTATCCTTGATCGAAAATTAAAAATATTTCATGCGAAGAAAAGAGCTCATGAGTTTTTGCAAAAGTTGTGACAGAGAAGAATTTAAGAGAGGAATATTTAATCCTTGAAGTTGCATAGGATAGCATGGATTAGTGGTATTTTGGGAAGTGCAAAAGTGCTAGCTTGCAAGAGGGTTTGCATTCGAATCTCGACATGTGCATCTTGAGTTGTGTTTGTTAAGGCACCCAAGGTGCAAGTTATTTTGCCAAGACAAAAGGTGTGAGGAGATTAAGAAGCACATGGTGCTTCGTTAATATCAAATAGCACTTGGCTCGTGTGAAAAATTTGGCTACGGCTAAAGTGCATATTGGGAGAAACGTTTAGGGTTCGATTCCCTCCAAATACGAGGTAATATTTTTGGTTTTAATTTTAATTAAATGCCTAAGTTGGAGGTATAAGGTTGTTTAGTGGTTTGTGTTTGGAAAGGTTGCTTTGCAATAAAGTTGTGGTAGTTGAGAATTATCATTAGGAGTTATAAGGAGATTTATGTTTTGAACTTTTAATAAAGTCTTAAAATTGCTATAGTTGTATATTGGAGGATTAAGACTTTGTGGGTATTGCATTATTTTGAATTTAGGATTTTTGTGATTATTGTGAGGGTGTTGATTATGAATCAATTTGGAGTGATAAGGTGTAAATTTGATATTATTTTTGAGGTATGTTTTGTTGAGAAAATTATCCTCTAACCCTTATTGAGATTTTCAAAGAAGTAATTGTGAGTGTGGTAGATTTGTGAGATAATCTACTTGTTAAGAAAAAAGGTATGGGCAAATTATTCTTTTGTTGAATTTATTGAATGGATTACTAGAAAATGAAGTTTGGAGTGAAAAGGATTTTATGAGGGTTTCCTTTTTGAAAGTGTTTCAGTTAATGGTTCAAGGTTTTCTGAAATTAGGAGTTGTGATTAAAACCTTGTTTTATAAGCATTTTTGTTGAAGCCATTGGTTGTGTGAAGAATGTTTTATAAGAATGGTTGTTGATGTAGACACCTAAATCATGTCATGCTTAGGGGAGCTGCTCACATAGACACACTCATAAGATCATAAGACATAATATTGGACTTTCCAAGCATCAACAGTGGTTCTCACCACTCATTTGGGGCCTTTTCAAGCCATCCAAGCCTAGCCGCTCAAGCCAAGAGTGGCCAGATCCTAGCCACTCAAGCCTAGAGCGGCCAGACCTTAGCCACTATAGATGACAACGGCCAGATCTTAGCCACTGTAGACGACAGCGGCTAAGCCATAAGAAGCAGTTTACCGACAAATAGGCCTAATCTCGAGCGAAAGTGGTAGTCTGCATGCAATAAAGGTGAGCGGGAGTAACTTTGCATTCCTTTTCATGACCAGTTCACATAGGAGGCTTGAGTTTGCATTTAAACTTTAGTTAACTAACCTCCAAGCATAAACAAAGGACAAAAGCTTCTCATGCTAACAACCAGTTCACATAGAAGACTCAAGTGGGTAGTTAGATTTCAGTTAACTAGCCTTCAAACATAGACAATGGACAAAATCTTCTCATGCTAACTTGCACTATGCATGAGAAATTCATTCCTAGGGCTTGGACATAGACCTAGGGTTTCACACTATAAAAGGTGCAAGCCTAAGAGCACCAAGAGATATTTTAATTTCTATCATCGAGACATATTTTTGAGGAGAGCTTTCGAGACTTGGAGAGTTCTCTTTGAGATCACATGTACGGTGAAGCTTTGATGAATTGAAGAGCATAACACCTATTATTTCGACATCAGATATAGGCTTTGACCCATAGCTTTGGGGTAAAGAGAGCAAGGTTTACCTTAGCGGTCGTTGTCTTGGATAGTGGCTCGTAGGCTTAGCTTAGGTTTTAGACATAGCTTCTTTTATTCTGTTTCTTTATGTTTTCATATCATTAGCATAGATTTACATGATTTCATGGCATAGTTTCATCATATTTCTATTAAATTATTTTATTACTAACAACCTCATCTGGGGAGGCAATCTCGGACATCTAAGCGTGTGTTGTTGTTTCATTGCTTGTAGGGCCACAGGTTCATCGGATGAAGTTTGCAACATATGAGAGCAAAAGGGATCCCTCTAGGAAATAGACCTAGAGAAGGAGGCATCTGTAAGCCCTCATACATTTCTGTGTGTAGAATCAGGAAGCTTTTATAAGTGCACCACCTCTTCATGAAAGGGGCACTCTTTGCCTATTTGTAACTTATTGTATCAAAATGGGTATCCCTAAGAGGGACCGACATGTAACCAAGTTTCAATATCAATAAAGAGATCCATATTTGTTATTTCATGTTATATGCTTTTCCTTCTTGTCTTCCATTTCATCTTGGGTTTTTAATAACATTGCAAGTAGGGTTAAAAGGGGGGCGGTGCGTGCATTCTCGGGGTCGCTACAGATGGCGATCATGGTGGGACCACCACTAATTTTTCATTTTCTGTCGGAATACTAACTTAATTTTGTGTGTAGGTCTAGCCGCTCTGAGCTACAATGGCCAGAAACTAGCCGCTCTGAGCTACAATGGCCAATAGAGCTTAGCCGCTCTAAGCTACAATGGCCAAGAACTAGCCACTCTGGTCAATAATGGCTAGAACTGGAGTGCAGTAGAGGTCAAAACATCGACTCTCTGAGCTGGATCAAAGGTTGGTATAGCTTCTCTGATATTTTATAGCTTTCTATCTACTTCTGTGTGTCTAAAATAGAGAACTTAAAGCACATTTATGTTTGGAAATTGAAAGAATAAAAGGAGAAAGAATTAAGCATTTCACATATCTTAGATCTTCTTTTAAATTTTCCACTAGGCATTGCTAGGAACAATGGCTTATGCCTAAAAATTTCACCCTAGAATCCAATGTGCTAGACATTGTATGTTGTTTGCTTGCTTTGAGGCCCTGCTAGAGGCCATAGTTGCATGAAATAAAGTGCGCTCATACAAATCATAGTAGTTCATGCATCTTTCTGAATATTGAAATGTATTTTTGCACTTAGGCATATAGGAAAGATTCATTATTGCTATATGATGCACTTTATGTTATGCAAGCTTAAAATGAACACCACACACGCACATCTCATTTAAACATTGGGGAGTTGGATTTCATCACCAACCTTCAATTCAGTCTAGTGACATTGGAATTCATCTCCTTCCACTGGTTTACCCCCTAGAGCTTCCTAGAAATGGATTGAGAAACTTACTTATAGTGATACTAAGTTACTTGTGCTCAAACTATCTCCCACTATTGGAACAATCATTGGTTCAGAGTGGAAGAGCTAGGTGAACCCTCCATTGGGTCTTCAATGGTGTACCCTAGCTTCTTTTGAGAAAATCATGTTTGGCATGGGTGTACTTGATTGTCACTATGGATGAGTCTTCTCATTCTTAATCCAAGAACAAGAGCAAAGAAATCGAAAGAACAACACATCAAAACACACCAAACAGTTTAGGGCACACTCAAATCGGTAATCAAGATAAACATTTGTTTGGTATTGTGTGGTTATTCCTAAATTGCAACTCAAAAGATCAATTCATAAGACAACATGGTCAAAACAAGAAGTAAGCACCCTCGGTCTGATACCGAGGGAGAGACAGAAGCAACTCATACCCATAGGCAGAGTCATAGTAACATTGAATGACCTACCCGTAAGACCATGAGACGTAGCTCCATGAGCCTAAGGGGTGATAATTCAACCCTTGGGGGATCTCCTCGAGAAACCCCAAGTAAGGAACCACATCATGGAACAAAGTCACATAAAAAAAAGAGGCTTCATAACCATCCTCATCAAGGAGACATGAGGAGACCTCAAGGGCCTCCTCTAAACACACAAAAACATCTCAAAGATGTGAGGAAGCTTCAAGGGCTTCCTCCTCACATGGACATAAATAAGGTTCTAAGACTCATTCTTCACATAGGGATGATGAGACTACTACATCTCCATCCACATGGAGAAAACATGTTACCACAAAGCCCTCTTCATCAAGAAGGCAAACAAGAATTGCAACACCTCAAGACTCACAAGAAACATATGAAATAGGTCTGCCTACTGAAGGGCAGGAAACTAGAGCTACATCTAGTCATGGGAATCATATAGAAGAAACCCTTCACACAAAAGGAAATATTCCCATAGACTATGACCTCATAGGAGTGAATGGCACCCCATAGGACCAGCCATGGAAAACAAGACAACTAGATGGGTTGGATCGGTTTCCTACATGACCAACTCAAAGAACTATAGCTACTAAGAACTCTACATCTGGAAGCTCATGAACTGTGACTTCTAAACACATCTCCTAGTCTAGGGGTACCTCAGAGTGACCCCATAGTAGACGCATGGAGTCTGATCATAGGGATACTCAATAGTACACTAAACAAGTCACATTAGCTAGCAAGAGTACAGATACAATAGAAACCTCCTCGAGGAATCTACGAGTCAAGACAACAAGAACAGAGTCAGATAAACATGAGTCTTCTATAATAGCACAAACTGACCGAATGAGGTAGTTAGAAAATGCATTACGTAAGGAGCGAGAGCTAGTGGAAGCTCTCGAACAAGAGAAACAAAGAGAAAGACTCTTGCACCAACATGAGCAACATTTAAGAGAGCAAGCTGAGTGGCTAGCTCTTAACAATTTATAGACAAATGGTGGTGACCACCAAAGAACAAGATGCACTGACTCACCTAAGGAGAGGCGCACTAGACAAGATAGCCCACAATGAAATCCCCCACCAAATCATGAATGAAATCCAACTAATGGGGGAAGGGCAAACATAACAAACCAAGATCACAATCCTGAGTCCCCTCGTAGGAGGGAGGAAAATGGAACAAATCAAATGGATAGAGAGTTACCTCCATTGCCAAAGTGAATAGGCTTACAAGAGGAGGAAATCCATGCATCAAAGGCATTTCAAGAGCTTGCTAAAAAGATGAAAACCTTTGAGAAATAAGAGGCAGTTGGGAACTCACCAACATTGAGAAAAATACACAACCAACCATTGTGCCCATCAATCCCTAGCCCTCCATATCCTAAGCACTTTGAGATGCCTAGGTTAGAAAATTTTAAGGGTGAAGAGGATGCACAAGAGCATGTCACCAATTTTATCAATGCCTATTTTCATCTTGAAGACAATGACGCTCTCATGCTAAGAACATTCATAATGACATTTTTAGGTGCTGCCACTCAATGGTTCAACCAACTACCTAAGCATAGCATAACCAACTTTGAACAACTAGTAAATGCATTCTTAAAGTGTTTCTCCTTTGGTGCTAAGAAGAAGGTGAACCTTTCAGACCTGGCCAACTTGAAACAGTATGATGATGAGCCAGTAATGGATTATGGGAATAGATGGAGAAAAGTCATGGCAAAATTATCATTCTCCATTCCCATAGAAGAGATCATTCACATGTTCACCAAAATTTGCTCTAAACATATCTCCCTCTTGCTACAACTTCAGTAGTATCCTTCATTTGAGGAAGCTTTGGCATAGGCCAAGCTCATCGAAGAAATAAAAGTAGATGAGGGAACCATTAAACTCCAAAACAAAAAGGAGTGGAACAAGAATGGTAAGAATGACAAGTATAAGCAGAAGCAAGGCAACCTTCTCTAGTCAATCAAGTCGTATTGGCTACACCCAAGGATGGGGTTGCACAACAACCCTATAACTATCAAGCACATCCCCCACCGACCAATTACGACCAAAAGAACAATCAGGGAAGAAACCGAGAATGCAAGCCACCTCATTATTTCATGCCTCTGACATAATCAATGCAATCAATATTTAATCAGTTGAGCGAGGCTAGGAGGATCAGATTTCTTGATATACCTCTTATAGATCCCAACCATCCTAAGCCAAAAGGATATAGGGAAGATCAATTTTACCCTTATCATAGGATACCGGGGCATGACATTGAGGCTTGCATCGGGTTTAAGCATCAAGTGCAAAACATGATTGAGGTGGGAGAACTCAAAGTTGACAACCCACTGGCTCCCGATAATAGAGACATGGGCATATACAAAAACCCATTGCCCAATCATGAGGCCCCTCGAGAGCAAGGGGCCCAAGTCAATCAGGTTCGAGCTGACATACCTACCCATGGATGCATTGGGATGGTTGAGATTGTTAACATAGCAACAAGGACTAGGCGGTATGGTCAACCACAACCACCTACAACTCCCATGAACATCCCAACCACTCCTAGGCAAAGGCAAGACAACCTTCCAGGTCCACCAACGTGACCTATGGTAACTATTCAGAGTAGATTGGAGCAAAACCTATAGATGACTCCAGCTAAGTTATCCATCTATGAGCTCATACAATAGTCCCCAAAGCATAGGGAGACTCTAATGGAGATTTTAAGAACAATTGAGCTCCAACCACAAGATGCGAATGCATTCACTCACTTTGTGGGACAAGTACAAGAATGCCAGGAACCTGTAATCTGATTCTATGATCATGAGATTAAGACAGTTCCTGCTGCCTTACTAGACCCTCCACTAAACATTGTAGTGGCAATAAATGACTTACCTTTCAAGAGGGTTTTGGTCGATACAGGTTCATCGATAAACATCATTACAACAACAACAATAGAGCACCTCAAGATCCCCAAGTCCAATATCATTCCAGGAGCTTACACATTGAGAGATTTTAATGATGCTTTATGCAATACTATGGGAATGATAGTCCTACCCATCAAGGTGGGGCACAAGACCATCCCCATGATGTGTCATGTCTTGGAAGGAGCTATGCAGTACAACATCCTCTTAGGGCACCCTTGGATAAGGGCCATGAAGTGTGTGCCTTCGATCTTGCACCAGTGTGTCAAGTATGTGCACGAGAACAAAGTCTATGTGGTTCTAGCCGATGAAGAGCCTTTTAAATACATCAATCAGGTGGACATTCTAGGAGAATTTGTAATCCCTTCTACTCACCTGTACGTGGCACCTTCATCCCCAACCACACAAGTGGATAATGAAGACAAAGGGGTAAGAAAAGACCCATGCACTTCAACACCTCCTGGTGCACTCAAAATAGTCAATGCTTCTAAAGTACCATCAATGTCAAAACCAAAAGATAATCAGAAGCTAAAGGCACCCTTAGTTAAGGAAGAAAGGCCCAAGGAAGTGCCAACTATAGCCATTGCTGAAATGCCAAGTCCTATGGAAGAGGAAGATCTTCAAGATCAAGATGAAGATAGTGATTATCACCCTACTTCACCAGTGTCATCCGTAGGGTCATCCACATCGCATGCATCAATACACTTGGCAAGCATAGGCATAGGGGAGTACCTTGTGTAGAACATCACCTTTACGCCTATCATTGAGTCTGCACAAGACATGGGAAGGCCTAAGGACTTGAGGCCACTAGTAGGAATAATGGTTCCACTTGGAATCCCTCCCAACCAAACCAATTTTGTCTATGTCAGCCTGGACTGCGCTCATAAGTCTTCAGATATAGAAGAGGATAGTGATGAATTATTCATGATCAATGTTCATTACCTCTCTAACCTTGAGTTTTCTCTAAGCTACTTTGAGCATTGCCATTGGCATGGCTATGGCCTTGGCATATATGAGCAGGGGCATAGGCGGCCATACGAGCCACAATATCAGCTTCCCTCTGATAGATTTGGCTTAGGCTATTATAGCGGAGGTCGAGATGACTCTCTTGTAGTGGCATTGGAAAGATTAAGCTTAGGGTTAGGAGAAGACATTGATTTCATTCCTTATCATCCCCTAAGAATAGGAAATTTGAGCAATAGACAAGTGGCCATGGTAAACATACCACCTCCAGAAATTTATCATCCAAACATCTCAATTGATTCCACCCCAATAGGGTACAACTCATGGGATGAGGAGAATGGATATGAAGCAAGTGATGATGAGGTGCAACTTGGCTTAGCCTATCAGGGGCCTCACTATTTACAAAGATTCACATGGTCCATCCATGATGAGAGTGGATATACATCAGATGAAAGTGACTATGAATCAGAAGACTCAATAGAAAGAGCCTACTTAGGCCTAAGCCATCAACCCCTGACTTTGGGGCAAGAGACAAATGCAAATGGATTCTTCATAAGTGATGAAGAATATGAATATGAAATAGAGATGGCCTACTTGGGGCCAAGACATGAGCCCCTTGTCTTAGGGCCGCATACCAATGCTAATAGTTTTTGGATAAGTGATGATGACTTTGAGGATGAGACCGAGATGGCTTATCTTGGACCTCACCACTTGCGGCAAGTCAATGAGCTAGTAGAGAGAGAGGCGGCACTCCATGCCATAGACCCTCATCTATAATTTTTGGGGAGACCTATTGACCTAGCTACCATTCATCGGATGGTCAATCCCCCTCCACCTACATTCAGAGAGTGATTAGAGCCCAATGATCCTATTGTCCACCCTACTCATGGGCCAGATCCAAAAATTCCCATTCCTCTAGAACCTCATCGTGAGTATGGAAGGGAAACCCCTGAGACAAGATTGCACCCATGTGGTCCTGGAGACTTCATTCCATCCATCAACATGATCTCCATTGATTTGACCACTCCACTTCATAATCTAGCAGATCCTACCAAATCATTGCATCTTGATATAGAGGCTATTGATTGGGATCATGCTAATTCACCCATAGAGCTTGAAGACCTCTTCCCCAATGAAGAGATGTTACAACCATTCCATTTTGCATCAAGTTGTGCGTATGATGTCTTCCATGTTGGTTTGGAACCTGAGTCACTAGGTCCTGTGAATCCTATCGATGACATTCATTTGATACCCATGCCTCATCAGCTAGAGGATGGGTCACATATGGCTATAGAAGCGACTTTCGAGGTGGACATCAGCGATGATCCTACCCAACCAAGGAAAGTCAAGTTTGGAGAAAGTCTATCTCCAGAGGAACAAGCCATCCTAATTCCTCTCCTCAAAGAGAGGCCAAATATTTTTGCTTGGACTTACAAAGACATGCCAAGGATAGATCCAAAGTTAGTCATTCACAACCTTTCATTGGATCCCATGAAGAAGCCAGTCAAGCAAAAGTTGAGGAAAATGCATCCAACCATCACTTTGATGGTGAAGAACGAATTGCAAAAACTATTGGATGCAGTATTCATAGTTCCTATTGACTACCCTGAGTGGGTGTCAAACATGGTACCCATGGGGAAACCTGATGGAAGAGTCTGTATCTGCATGGATTTTAGATATTTAAATAGGGCAACACCAAAGGATTCATTCCCATTGCCAAACATAGATGCTCTTGTAGATGCAACCGTAGGTCATGAAATGCTCTCCCTAATGGATGGTTTTTTTGGATACAACCAGATCCGGATTAAGCTTGAAGATCAACATAAAACTACTTTCATTACTCCATGGGGAACATTCTGTTACAAAGTGATGCCATTCGGTCTCAAAAATGTTGGTGCCACATATCAGTGGGCCATGACATACATATTCCATGACTATATGCATAAGATCTTAGAAGATTACATGGATGACTTACTGGCCAAGTCCCTATTGTGGCAAGAGCATGCCGAAGTCCTTAGACAAGTCTTTGATCACCTCATAGAACACAATGTCCGATTGAATCCTAAGAAGTGCGTATTTGGCATAACTTCTGGCAAGCTTTTGGGATTCATCGTATCCAAGAGAGGCATTGAAGTAGATCCTGCAAAGGTAAAGGCTATACTAGAAATGGCCACCCCTACCAACATTAGGGAGTTGAGGAGCCTACAAGGCAAGATAGCATCCATCAAAAGATTCATCATGCAATTATCAGACAAATGCCGACCTATGAATCGGTTGCTATGCAAGGAAGTCCCCTTTCATTGGGATGAAGAATGCCATCAAGCCTTTGTAGAGATCAAGACTTATCTGGCAACACCACTAGTATTGGCTCCACCAAGGCTAGACATACCATTTTTACTATATATATCGGCTACTAATTTTGCATTGGGCACCATGTTAGCCCAAAAGAATGCACAAGATAAAGAGCAAGCCATATATTACATTAGTCGCACCTTGGTGAGTTATGAGCTAGGATATGCGTATGTCAAAAATTTGTGTTTAGCAGTGGTCTTTGCAACTCGAAAGTTGTGACAC
The DNA here is from genome assembly GCA_028583015.1 of Wollemia nobilis. Taxonomy (NCBI): domain Eukaryota; kingdom Viridiplantae; phylum Streptophyta; class Pinopsida; order Araucariales; family Araucariaceae; genus Wollemia; species Wollemia nobilis. Next base: position 4,440,429 of record JAQPPZ010002937.1, on the reverse strand, counting down.
TACATGTTGAGCCATATGACCTACGTCATATCAAAACAAAATCCTTTGCAGTACATGATGAGCAAGACATATCACAATACACGTACCACAAAGTGGATCATGCTATTGATAGAATTTGATCTAGAGTTCATAAGCCAAAATTCCATCAAGGGACAAGTCATAGCAGATCAATTAGCAGAGGCGCCTCTTCAGGATAACAAGCCTCTCACTATAGAATTGCTTGATGATGCGGTCTTTGCATTATCAGATCCACCAGAACTTGAAGAACCTAAGAAAGAAAGAGACATGTCATTGTTCTTCGATGGTTCGAAGTGTGAACAAGGAGGTAGAGCAGGGATTGTCTTTATCACACCATAGGGTGCTCCATTGCCCTTATCATTCAAACTAGACTTCCCATGCACAAACAACAATACATAATATGAAGCATTGATCCTGGGACTCCAAATAATCATAGCAATGGGCATTAAAATATTGAATATCTTTGGTGACTCCTTGCTCATAGTAAACTAGGTCAAAGGACTATTCCAATGTAGGTGCCCACTCCTAAAGACTTACAAGGAACTTGTTGACACCTACCTAGCTCGGCTAGAATGGTATGACATCGAGGCAATCCCTCATACATCGAATAGATTTGTAGACACTATGGCCTCTTTGGGATCCTTAATCCCTCAGAATCCATCTACTGATTTTACAACCATTCATGTGAAAGTGCTTTCACACTCAGCAATACATCATGAAGCTTTTGACAATCAAGAATCAATCAACATGATCAACATCGAGCCAAATCAGGATTGGTCCTTCGTAGCTAGATATTTCTTGCAAATGGCACCTTGGGGGTCTTTGATCTCCCAAGGACCTATGGAGTGTGGTGCAACCATACACCATAGAGTTGTTCCTCAATCCATGTTCACTAGCTCAAAAATGTAAGAAGAGCAAGTTGTATTTTCTATAGAAGTCATGGCTTATCAGGATTGGCTTTCCCAACTATGGGACTTCCTAAAGCTTGGAATAGTACCTCAAGGTTTGTCACATACTGAAAGGTGAACATTCAAATAGAGAGCAACAAGATACATCTTTCTAGGAGAAATCCTCTATAGACGAGGATATGATGGAGTATTACTCCATTGTCTTGAGCCCTAGGAAGCATCTTGGGCAATTTTGCAAGCTCACGATGGAACATGTGGAGGGCATTTCAATGGCATGGCCATCATTAAGCGCATCTTGAGAATGGGTTACTATTGGCCCACCATGGAAAAGGACTATTATGAGTATGTCAAGAAATGTAGTAAGTGCCAACATCATGCAAATCTAACGCACTTACCATCGCAAGCTTTGCAGCCCATCCAGGTAGCATGGCCATTCTCGCAATGGGGACTAGACTTGATTGGGAAGATCTCACCCTCATCCTCAGGCCGACACACATTCATCATAATAGCCATATAATACTTCACTAAATGGGTAGAAGTGATCCCCTTAACATCAACAACTGGACCAAGGATTGCGGAGTTTATACTCCACAATATCATAAGTCATTTTGGGGTCCCTTCTAAGATAATATCGGATAATGGGCCATATTTCAAGAACAAAAATGTGCATGCTTTAATGAAAAAATACCATATTCAGCATAGTTTTTCAATGCCTTATTATCCACAAGCAAATGGGCAAGTAGAAGCCTCAAACAAAATAATAGTCTCCATTTTGAGGAAGATGGTGCAAGACAATCACAAGGATTGGCACATGCAGTTGCCTCTTGCACTATGGGCATACAGGACTAGTATACGGATGCCCACTAGGGCAACACCATTTTCACTAGTATATGGCACTGAGGCCATCATGCCACTAGAGTTAGAAATTTTGACTCTACGCATAGCATTAAAGGACTTCATAGATGATGATGTTGCATGACAAGGCCACCTTGATCAGTTGATGCTTCTTGATGAATGTCGAGTCAATGCTTTAGAGCATCTTCATGTTTACCAAGATCACCTTGCATGAGCTTACAATAGTAAATTCCATTTAAGGGAATTCAAGGTTGGAGATCTAGTGCTCAAAGAAAACCAATAGAATTCGAATCTGTCATCGCATCTACGAGATAAGTTCATGGTAAATTGGATAGGTCCATACATGATTTCATAGAGAGTTGGGCCTGGAGCATATCACCTTATATCATTAGATGGTGTTGAAGAGCCTGAACCTCTCAATATCATTCACTTAAAGGTATTTTACACATAAAATACAAAAACATTCAAATATTTCATAAAATAAAAACATTCAAATATGTCAAAAACAAAAACATTCAAATATGTCATAAAATTCAAAAACATTCAAATATGTCAAAAACACAAAACAAAGCATAAAAACATAAAATTTCAAAAATACAATCAAAGGCTCCAAGGGTAATTCATACCGCTTGGTCAAAATCAATTCAAAGGCTCCAAGGGTAATTCAAACCGCTTGGTCAAAATCAATTCAAAGGCTCCAAGGGTAATTCAAACCGCTTGGTCAAAATCAATTCAAAATGCTCCAAGGGTAATTCAAACCGCTTGGTCAAACATCAATTCAAAGGCTCCAAGGGTAATTCAAACCGCTTGGTCAAAATCAATACAAAAGCCCCAAAGGCATAATAAGCCCTTTGGTCAAATTAATCAAAAATACAAAAACAACATAAAAATCAAAAATACAAAAACAATTGCATCTCACATCTTGCATCCACATCATTGCATTGCATTTTCATATCCACTACAATTGCATATGTCATGAGAGCCTTAAAAGTGATACCATAGTTTGTCGTACAAATCATTCAAATCCATACCTCCATTAACACAGTGTGTAATTGTGTTTTTCAACACAACCATTATTTGTTGCTATACATAATATACTAAGGTTTTTGGTTAATCAACCACACCTAGTGATCTTATCAAATTTTGAGGAAAACAACTTTGATTAGTAGAAGGTAAGGTCTAGCTGTGATAATGCCTTGGATATTCAAGATCTCGTCACTAATTGAAACACTAAAATCCTAGTTGGTACAAGGAAAATATGAAAGCTGCAAAGTGGTCTAGGTTACCTTAAGCGAAAAGGATTTTCCTTGCTTATCCCCCTGTGCAACCGGTTTAAAGGTGTTGAGAATTGGCAAAAGGACAAGCTTTACCCTATCCAAATCCCTTGCTTAAATCAAAATAAGCAAAATCCCAAAGCAAAGTACATATTCAAAAGGCCAAGCATACAATCCAGATTTCAAAGCAATAATCCGATACACAAATCATAAATTCAAAAAAAATCATAGCTCAAAAAAATCAATAAAAAATAAATAGTGATTTTCATCACTACATATGAGCAAAATAAATAGTGATTATCATCACTACAAAAATCCCCGCTCAAAGAAAAAAATCAATCAAAATAAAAAGTGATTTTCATCACTACATATGAGCAAATATCCAAAGCCAAAAAGAAGCCAAAAGAAGGGAATAAAGCTTGAATCCTTGGAATTCTCAGCATTGTACAAAATTGGAAGGAGAAATCCTTATGCATGATGATATGTCTATTACAATTGCTTCATGCATTTGTGTAGACCAATGTTTGAATGTGGATGAGCTAGCTTAGGTAACCCAATATTGCCTAGTGGTATAGTCCAACTAAGTCCAACATAAGGATGAGATGAACACTTGAGGATCCCTGATCTTAGCAATGGGCTGAAAGAATCCCGCCTGACATCGGAGGAAATGCTTGAGTTCTATCTCAAAATATACAATCACTTGCACACATAGAGATCATGAAAAACTAGGTCCATGGTAAAAGCCTTACTTTTCAAAAGTCTAAGTGGTAAGTAGACAATTGTTGATAGGGTAACTAGAGTGTTTGAATCTCCGAAAAGCCCCAAAAATTCTTACATAGCAACAAATCATAACATCATTCACACCATCACTTTCTTTATAAGATTCTATAAATTAGGGGGTATCAACATAGTAGGACAGATACCACATATATATTAGAAATAGTATATAGACGACCACTGACTACTTTATATATTTTAATTTACAGAAACTTATTAAGAAAATACATTACACACCATTACATCTCATATATGAATACTTAATCAATTCTTATGATAAGAGTGATTATTTAAATTCATGATTATTTTTTTACTTTATGTGGTATCACCCATTAATATTGTCAATGTCATATGCATTCCGTATGTTTTAAGTGATTAGAGCATACAAGTTCATTTATACCATTCCATCACATAAGTTAGATGCATACAATTAAAGCAAAGTTAAAATATGCATTTAACAATAACATCATATTCACAAAAACAAGTCATTAATCATCCATAAACCACATCATAAAACATATAGGCAATATCCATTTGCATACAATCATAAATTCATCATTCATCATCAAAATACATCGCATCATATCATCAAATCATATAAGCATCTACACATCCATCTAAGCATCTTCAAATATCATCTATCATCTAACATATTCATCAAATCATCATAATACCATCATCGCATCATATCATAAAATAAAATAACAACAAAAACATGAGCAATAAATGATACACATAATAAGTCATAATGCAAAGCTATCATAAAAGTATGTGTGTCAAGTCCAATGGATGTACAAAAATTCTCATGGGCTATAGTCATATAGGTCAGTCGACCTCAAAAATGGATCAAGGACCAAGTAAAGCATCAATCAAATATCGGGCTTGAGCCCCCTGCATCACCTCCTCTAGTGCCACCTCCCCCTATGGTGGTGTCATGAGTCGAATGATGTGAGCCTATCGGTCTCTCTGTCCGAGTTTGGGTCCTCTAGCTAGGATGGGTGGAATACTACCCCGAGGTGGAGCACCCACTGACCTATGAACCACCCACACCTATTGGATCCTTAGGGACAATCCCATGCCTCTTGAGCTACATCTAAAGAATGGTGACATGATCCATAAGTCCTCAGATCCACTCCTCATGCTCATCCAACAAAGACTAAAGATGTCCCACATCTACTCCTAAACCTACCATTGGAACCTCCTATGGTGTAGAAGGAGGAACAACAAACTGCATCCTGACATCGCCACCCCCAATAGTAGCCTGTAGAGCCTGTATCTATGCTGAGAGCTGCTCAATGGTAGCATCTCACCATTGTACCTAGATCTTAGTGGCCTGAAGCTCAGCCTCGACCTCATGTAGTTGTGCTCTTAGAGGAGAGTCTCTCTCCTCGGGCTCTAACTCCTCCTCCTCCAGGAACATCAGGATCCTCCACTACCACCTGCTCTATTGGCTGGCCCCATACCTCGGTCCTGGCTCGGACTCTACATCCTATCGGATCTGCACCATCACCCCCACCATCATCCTCGTGCCCTAGGCTACCGACACCATGCCACATTTGATCACCCCACCATTGAGTGTATGCCTCTGTAACTCCCCCAACCACTCTAGGGTCAATAGTTGGGGCATCCTCCTCATCTGAAAGCTCTGTAATCTATCATGGAGGTAGGTCCTTCTCTGCTGTGAGGCACCTATATAAGAATGGTATCAAGGGCACATCCTGCTACAATCCATACTGATGAAGAACCTATGAGTAGAAGAAATACTCTTGGATGGTAATCTTATGGCCAATGAGCCATCACTCATATCATGTCCTAGTAGTAAAGCTAGTTGGATCATCCCAAGTAGGACACTCATAGTAAGGCTACCACATGACATCTCCGGCCAATAGTCTAGTGAAAGCATCAGTGTAGTGGGATAGCTCCCCTATGAAAGTGTGGCTCTTATGCTCCTCATGCTCTCGAGCCCATCTAGCAGCATAGCACTATGTTCGAGCATCAATCGTTGTAATCTCAATCGGGAGCCCCTTAGGGTGATCTACCATAATATGCTCCCATCCCCAAACCTGTAGGAGCAAGCTGTAGGTAATGCTGACACGTCCTCATCGATGGATGTGGTACAACTCATCATAGCACTGAGCCAATAGCGATCTACCCCATGCATAGATGATAGGCTCCTCACTATCCAATAGATCCTGCACCATCGCCAAAAGGTTCCATGGGAACCTCAAACCTGAGTAGTCCAGGATAAGAACATTGTTGATCACCATCAGCAATATGACATGCCTCATCGTAAAGATACCCTCCCCATGCCAATGGCTGATGGACACTCCTCTAGACTTGTTGTCCTTGAGAGCATCCATAGAGTGCCCTCTAAACACCCGAGTGAAGACAACCACCTGATCATTAGTGGTCGAAGAGACAATGGCCACCCCATCAAATGGAATCTGAAAGATCCTATATACATCCTTCGGTGTAATGGTCATCTCATCGGTCGAGAGGTGGAAGGTATTAGTCTATGGGTCCCAACGATGGGCTAGAGCCATAAGGTAAGCCTGATCTGCCATGATGTAAGGTAGCCTAATGACATACTACAACCCATGGGATTTGAACCATGCCTAGTCCGTATCATCAAAGCTAGGAAGTAAGTCAAGCAGGAGCTTCGGGTCTCGAGCTCGAGTAGTAAGGATCTAAGCAAAGTAGAAGAAAGACAAAATATAACTATAATGCATCTAAGGCATAATTCACAATAAACATGAAAATGGTGCAAAAGAGTATGGACTATTCTAAGTCTAAGAAAAAGGATAAGATTGCACCTAATCAAACAAATAAAAATTAAAAAAAAATAAAAAATGTCATAAAATTCAACAAAAATGCAAGAAAACATGGCTAAGGGTTTAGTCGTTGTTGCCTACAATGGCCAAAACCTGGCCGTTGGAGGCAGCAATGGCCAAGACCCAATGGTCAAATTTTTGACCATTGGGATTCAAGCTTGGCCACTCTGAGTGACAATGGCTAGTGACGCTGAGTGATAAGGCCAAGGGGCGACATGGCAAACCCATGAACCCTTGGCTAAAAAATAAAAAAATTGCAAAATTACAAAATAACTTAAACAAATCAACATAGGGAGGGAAAACAAATAAAATGGAAAGCAAATATTCCCACCCAAGCATCAAAACTAAGCTAAGTTCAAGAATGCTCAAAATGGTAGCAATAGGTGAATAATAAAAAATTCAAAAACCCTAGGCTAAAGCCACTAACAAAAAATAAAATTGGGGACTAACCCACCATAGCAAAGGGTAAGCTAAGCCTAATTATGGAGTTTGTTCATTGCCAATAGGTTTAGTGAGGTTCATTTTACCCATTACTTAGTGAGGTTCAGTTTTACTTAGATAAGGAAAAGAGAGCTAGGGTTTTGAAGAGAGAAATACTCGAGAAGCTTCGGCTCCTCCAATAGTTGATGTCTCACCCTACGTAGCCATGTCCTCAATACCAACAAATTTCAAAGTCGCAATCATCGTTGTCACACCAGAGCTCCCAAAGTGAATCTTCAAATAGTGAAAGTGAAAGGTCAAACCCTAGAAATGCAAATTTTATATTTCCTTAATTATGCCTTGGCCACTGTTGACGTCAATGGCCCAAACTTCTTGGCCGCTCAAGGTGACAACGACCATAGGTAGGAACTCAGAGGCCACTGGACCTGATAGTGGCCAGATCCATAGATCAAAATAAGGGATTTCCTCCTTGAGGGATCCCACAAAAATAACAAATAAACACACTTTGGTGGTTTTAGATCATCAGAATGTTCAAAATAACAAAAAAATCACATAAAAGCACAATCTCAGGTAGGCCTCGTATCCAGTTACCTACTCTATCCACTCGATGATTGCAACGATTTGCACTCCATGTATTTTGGTGAGATGAGTAGATAACCATAAGGCCACTTGGGGCAAAAACAACTCATTTTGGAATTACGATGTGCCACCCTTCAATCCCGAAGAAGACCAAGATGGTCGGACTGCTCCATGGGTGCGAAAGGATCATCCTAATTCCCCTATGACATCAAAAATATTAAGTCAAAGTGATACAATCTAAACATAAATAGAATCACTCATCCTAACTCCCTAAGAAGGCTATTGATAGTCGGACCGCTCCTCGGGATAAGGATGGATGATTATCATAAACAATTGGAATCACACTTGGATGTGGGATTGCCCATTAAAAGCAACAAATGCTAGAAAGGAACCAGATTAGTCATATTGGTCAAGCGACTTGTCACTTCATTCATTGTCATTTCTTCACCAATTCATTGTGTGAGGAAGTAGTTCAAAACTTCAACATAATCATAATCAAAATCAACAAAATATCACTCGATCATAGCAAAATCATGTTCATCCTATGAATCATTGCATACAACAATCACAAATTTCCCTTGTTTGTTGGGAATGTAAGCAGACATGACATCTTCAATTGTAGCTCTCCTACCGATCAAAATTATTGTAGCAGTTGAAGCTACCCGATTGAGTTTGAGGAATGAGTGCAATTTAACATGCAAAAGCCACTGAGCTAAGTCCTCCGAATATTGAGGCAATGATTCAAGGGATGCATACCATCTTGCATGATTGGGCCATCCGACATTGATCAGACCATTGATCACCATACACCCTACAAATAGATCAGTCTACATTTTTGCTCAACGTTGTGTTTTCCACATAATGCATCACAAAAAGGGGCATCTATAGACACCTAAATCATGTCATGCTTAGGGGAGCTGCTCACATAGACACACTCATAAGATCATAAGACATAATATTGGACTTTCCAAGCATCAACAATGGTTCTCACCACTCATTTGGGGCCTTTTCAAGCCATCCAAGTCTAGCCGCTCAAGCCAAGAGTGGCCAGATCCTAGCCGCTCAAGCCTAGAGTGGCCAGACCTTAGCCACTGTAGACAATAGTGGCTAAGCCATAAGAAGTAGTTTATCGACAAACATGCCTAATCATAAGTGGAAGTGGTAGTCTGCATGCAATAAAGGTGAGCGGGAGTAACTTTGCATTCCTTTTCATGACCAGTTCACATAGGAGGCTTGAGTTTGCATTTAAAATTTAGTTAACTGACCTCCAAGCATAAACAAAGGACAAAAGCTTCTCATGCTAATGACCAGTTCGCATAGAAGACTCAAGTGGGTAGTTAGATTTTAGTTAACTGGCCTTCAAACATAGACAATGGACAAAAGCTTCTCATGCTAACTTGCACTACGCATGAGAAATTCATTCCTAGGGCTTGGACATAGACCTAGGGTTTCACACTATAAAAGGTGCAAGCCTAAGAGCACCAAGAGATCATTTTAATCTTATCATCGAGACATATTTTTGAGGAGAGCTTTCGAGACTTGGAGAGTTCTCTTTGAGATCACGTGTACGGTGAAGCCTTGATGGATTGAAGAGCATAACACCTATTATTTCGACATCAGATATAGGCTTTGACCCATAGCTTTGGGGCAAAGAGAGCAAGGTTTACCTTAGCGGTCGTTGTCTTGGATAGTGGCCTGCAGGCTTAGCTTAGGTTTTAGACATAGCTTCTTTTATTCTGTTTCTTTATGTTTTCATATCATTAGCATAGATTTACATGATTTCATGGCATAGTTTCATCATATTTCCATTACATTATTTTATTACTAACAACCTCATCCGGGAGGCAATCTCGGACACCTAAGCGTGTGTTGTTGTTTCATTGCTTGCAGGGCCACAGGTTCATCGGACGAAGTTTGCAACATACGAGAGCAAAAGGGATCCCTCTAGGAAATAGACCTGGAGAAGGAGGCATCTGTAAGCCCTCATACATTTTCGTGTGCGGAACCGGGAAGCTTTTATAAGCGCACCACCTCTTCGTGAAAGGGGCACTCTTTGCCTATTTGTAACTTATTGTATCGAAATGGGTATCCCTAAGAGGGACCGACATGTAACCGAGTTTCAATATCAATAAAGAGATCCATCTTTGTTATTTCGTGTTATATGCTTTTTCTTCTTGTCTTCCATTTCATCTTGGGTTTTTAATAACATTGCAAGTAGGGTTAAAAAGGGGGTGCGTGCATTCTCGGGGTCGCTACAGTTGAAGTGAGTTGTTTTGCAAAGAACTTGAACTAGGGTTTGAAAAGATCATGAGTATCATTGTTATGTGAGATTTGTTGTTGAGCATTGTTGGAAATATTTTGAGTTGGATGATACATGCTTGGACTAGGGTTTGTGAGCAAGAGTTGTTTCTTGAGTGATTGGTTGAGTAAGTTGATTGAGCCTAGTCAAGTGGATGTATGAAGTGATTGTTCAAGTTCCATAAAACAAACTATTCTATATTCTAATTTGAGTTGTGAGAATAGAACATATTGAGTCTCTAACAATTCTCTTTATGCTTCTATGATATTGAGTTGAGAAAGTGATTGAGTTTTGAGTATAGAACATATTGAGTCTCTAAAAATTCTCTTTATGCTTCTATGAGATTGATTTGAGTTGAGAAAGTGATTGAGCTTTGAGTGTAGAACATATTGAGTCTCTAACAATTCTCTTTATGTTTCTATGAGATTGGACAAGTTCTGTGTGGACTTGTTAAGAAGATTTGAGGTAAGTCTTTGAGAAGACTTGTGGACTGATTTTGTGTGAGCTTTTGTGGAAGCTTACAATACAGATTTGGTTAAGTCCTAGAGAGGACTTATTGAGTAGATTTGGACAAGTTTTGTGTGAGCTTGTTGAGCATATTTGAGTAGGTTCTGAGTGGACTTGTTGAGCATATTTGAGTAGGTTATGAGTGGACCTATTGAGCATATTTGAGCAGGTTCTAAGTGGACCTATTGAGCAGATTTGTGCTAGATCGAATGGACTGTGTTTAGTGTATATTTGAGTGGACTTGTGCTAGACCGATTGGACTATGTTTAGTACAATAGTTTAGTATATTTTTGCTAGACCGAATGAACTATGTTTAGTGTAAATTTGAGTGAGCTTGTTGAGTAGACTTGTGCTAGACCGACTAGACTGTGTTTAGTACAAGAGTTGAGTAGAGCTGTGCTAGACCGACTAGACTATGTTTAGTATAGAATTGAGATAGAGCTTTGGAGGTGATATATTAGAGAGGATAGTAGTCTCTAGTGGATAGAGATCCATCAGCCAGGGTAGTGAGGATAGGTCTTTTGAGTGGGGACAAGAGTCTTCAGTGGAGAGAGATCCACAAACCATATTTAGGGGATCAACATCTCCTTTGGATAGAGGTCCATAAACATTGTAATTGGGAAGGATTCCCAAGAGATTGATTGAGAAAATTTAGTGAAAGATTTTCTCCGTGGAAGTAGCCATATTTGGGTGAACCATGTTAAATTGGTGTCTCTATTGTGTATGGTGTTTTGTGCATTGCTTTGATTACTTCTATTGATACTGCTATCTATACACTACATAATATTGATTTGGAAAGAAAAGTAAAAAGTGCTCTTATACTGTTCACCCCCCTCTCAGTATAAGCTTATGTTCTTCAATTGGTATCAGAGTGGGTTCCTTCGAAAGAGTTTAACAGCTTGAAGGAAAAGCTAACAAGAACACAATGGATCCTAAGGATGCATCCTCAAGTAATTCAGCACCAATATTTTATGGAAGTGACTACATGTATTGGAGTATGATGATGAGGTTCTACTTGATGGCACTTGGCAATGAAGTTTGGGATGCAGTGGAATTTGGATATGATCCAACAGTCAATCCTCCTACAGATAAGGAAGGTAAGCTACTACAACACTATAATTCAAAAGCAATGAATGCACTTGTGAGAGGTTTGCGTAGATCAGAATCTATGAAGGTTATGCATTGTAGAACTACAAAAGAAATGTGGGATAAATTACAATGTATATATGAGGGAGATAAAAGTGTCAAGAAAGCAAAGATACAAAATCTCAAAGGACAATTTGAAGCATTGAGAATGAATGATGATGAAAATATCAGTGCTTATCTAATTTGAATTGATGAGGTTGTTAATGATATGCAAGGACTTGGAATGAAGATTGATGAATCAGATGTTTGTGATAAAGTCTTAAGATCTCTTCCAAATAGATTCAGTGAACAGGTTTCTGCTATAGAAATATCATTGGATGGTGATACTTTGACAAGAGATAAGTTGCTTGGTATGCTAACAACTTTTGAGATAAGAACAAAAGATCCTACTTCCAAAAAGGAAGCAACATTCAAAGCAATCAAGGAAACAAAGGGTAAGAAGTCAGAATCAAGCAATGAGTCTTCTAGTGATGAAGAAGCCAATTATGGTAGAAGAGATAAAGGTTCTAGAAGACCCATAGATCTAAGATCTGTTAAGTGTTTCAATTGTGGAAAGTATGGACATTTTGCAACAGATTGTAAAGAACCAAAGAACAACAATGGTGAAGAAAAATAGGATCACAGGTATAGGGAATCAGAAAGATATAGGCATCAAAAGAAAAGCAAGGATGGACAAAGCAGACAAGGAAAGAAGTTCTTCCAAAGACAAAAGAGGAGCTACTATGCGGATAATGCAAGTAAGTACTCAAATGATAGTGATGCTAGTTTTTCAGACAATGATAGAGATGAAGTCCTATTTATGATTGAAGAAAAAGAACCAGTTAAGAAAAAGACTCCAGTTATTCTCAAGTGTTTTAGATGTGGTAACTTTGGACATCTTGAATATGATTGCACAAGGGATGGTTATAGTTTTAGTGATGATGAATATGAAGATGCACTTGAAAGACCAGATGAAAATCTTCTAATGGCATTAGAAGAAGAAGTGAGTGATCCTATAGAAGACAAGCCAAAAGAAAGTAATGATGTGGACAAAGGCAAACAAATAGAAGATTATTCAGCAGAGAATGGTTATGATCTCAAGGGAGAACTTATCTATGCCCTTGACATGGTAAAGAAGGTAAGGAAGCAACACTCTAAACTTGAAATTCAGTTTCAAGAATGTGATGAAGAAAGAAGATTGCTCATAGAGGATTTAGAAAAATCAAAGGCTAAGGCAAGGAAGTTCAAAGACAAGTTAGAAGCAAATATTTTGGAATGTGAGAAGTTAGCACAAGAAGTGGCACTACTAAAGGAATATTTAGAAGATTCCAAGAATAAGCTATACAAGTATGTAAACAATGCAAAGAGTGTGGATAAAATAGTCAAGATACAAAGAGGAGCAACAAACAAAATAGGTCTTGGTTCTAAATAGGTTCAAAAGAAATGGGAAGAGGAGTCAACTTCAAGCCTTGAAGAAGAAGAAACTTCAGATGAAGATACATCAGAAGAAGATAGTGTAAGAGGGAGTGAGACATCAGAGGATGAGTTGGACAATAAAGGGTTCAACAAAGACAGGAACAATGCACAGAGAAGATACAGATGGAACAACAATCAAAACAGGAGACCAATGAGGTCAAGACAAGGAAGCTTCAATGGAAGATATTTTTCATGTCATAGGTTTGGGCACATGGCTTCATAATGCAGGACACATGAAAGATAGGAATATGGGAATAGATAGATTTTCCATGGGTATTGCTACTCATGTAATCAGTTTGGTCACAAGGCAATGAATTGTAGGGTTCATGATAGAAGAGGATATGGCTTCACTAGGAGAAATCCTAAGACATTTGCACCTCCAAGGAATAATAACATTAAGTGTTATAAGTGCAATAATGATGGTCACACAACAAAATGGTGTAGAGCAGACATTCCAGAAATAGGTATGAACAAGAACAGGAACATGAACATGAACATGAACATGAACATGAACATGAATAGGAATAGGAACATGAACATGAATAGGAATAGGAACATGGATGAGAATAGGAACATGAATAGGAACAGAATAGGAATATGAACTTGGATGTGAACAGGAATAGGAACAGGAACATGGATGATGACACGGATAGAAATAGTCAGAGGAATCAAAAAACTCAGAAAATAAGGGAAGAGGATAAAGGCAAAGAACAATGCCTTTTGGGAGTAGAAATACTCCCACCCTAGAATTAACCACCTCAAAAGGAGGTGGGGGAGGGGCTAAGCTAAGAGGCTCATTCTTAGCCCCGAGCCCCAAAGGTGACCCTTTGCCATTGATGTCAAAGGGGGAGAGATTTGTGTAATGGGGAGAGATTTGATATTTGAGAGAGCATTGAGCCAGGGGGAGCAATGTCCCAGGGGGAGCAGAATAAAAAGAAAGGTCAGGTTTTGGTAAGAAGAGTATGGGTTGCCATCAATGACAAAGGGGGAGATTGTTGGACATTTTGAGTCCCTAAGTCAAAGTTGTCATTGATGTCACTAGATGAAGTCATCATTAATAATCAAGGATTTCAGCAGGAAACAAAGGGGATAAAAATGGTTATTTGATATCCAGGAAGAAGGCCAAAGATCAAGTGAATCAATGCAAAAGTTAAGAGTTCAAAAGGAGATATAATATTTATTTTTATAAATTATTTAAATTCAGTGAGAATTTAAATTTTATAAATAAATATTATTTATGACATGGAATATAGTGAGAAGGAGATATTTTATCAAAGGTATAATATTATAATAATGGTTATTATAATATTAAAGGTGATATGGTGAAAACCCAAATAAAATATTTATAATTCTTATTATAATATTTTATAATGCAAAAGTGGGTTTTATAAAGTCTAAATATATTTTATAAACCCAAAGGTTGGGTTTAATACAAAAGGCATTCGAAGCCTTTATAATCTCCATCGACGTCATGGAAGATAACATGGAGAGCATCGACATCTTCAAAACAATGGAGGAAGCATATAAATACAATGCCCAAAAGTTCAATTAATTATCCTTGCTCGAAAATTAAAAAATATTGCATGCGAAGAAAAGAGCTCGTGAGTTTTTGTGAAAGTCATGATAGAGAAGCGTTTAAGGGAGGAAGCTTTAATCCTCAAAGTTGCATAGGACAGCATGGCCTAGTGGTATTTTGGGAAGCGCGAAAGTGCTGGCTTGCAAGAGGGTTTGCATTCGAATCTCGATGGGTGCATCGTGAGTTGTGTTGGTTAAGGCGCCTACGGTGCACGTTCTTTTGCCCAAGGTGGAAGGTGTGAGGAGATTAAGAAGCATGTGGTGCTTCGTTAATCTCAAATGAGCACTTGGCTCGTGTGGTGACTTTGGCTATGGCTAAGGCACACATTGGGGGCAACGTTGAGGGTTCGATTCCCTCCGAAGATGAGGTAATATTTTTTGTTTTAATTTTAATTAAATGCCTAAGTTGGAGGTATAAGGTTGTTTAGTGGTTTGTGTTTGGAAAGGTTGCTTTGTAATAAAGTTGTGGTAGTTGAGAATTATCATTAGGAGTTATAAGGAGATTTTTATTTTTAACTTTTAATAAAGTCTTAAATTGCTATAGTGGTATATTGGAGGATTAAGACTTTGTGGGTATTGTGTTATTTTGAATTAAGGGTTTTTGTGATTATTGTGAGGGTGTTGATTATTAATCAAGTTGGAGTGATAAGGTGTAAATTTGATATTATTTTTGTGTTATGTTTTGTTGAGAAAATTATCCTCTAACCCTTATTGAGATTGGCAAAGAAGTAATTGTGAGTGTGGCAGATTTGTGAGATCAACTACTTGTCAAGCAAAAAGGTATGGGAAAATTCTTCTTTGGTTGAGTTGATTGAATGGCTTACTAGAAAATAAAGTTTGGAGTGAAAAGGATTTGATTAGGGTTTCCTTTTTAAAAGTGTTTGAGTTAATGCTTCAAGGTTTTCTGAAATTAAGAGTTGTGATTAAAACCTTGTTTTATAAGCATTGTTGTTGAAGCCATTGGTTGTGTGAAGAATGTTTTATAAGCATGGTTGTTGAAGTGAGTTGTTATGCAAAGAACTTGAACTAGGGTTTGAAAAGATCATGAGTATCATTGTTATGTGAGATTTGTTGTTGAGCATTGTTGGAAATATTTTGAGTTGGATGATACATGCTTGGACTAGGGTTTGTGAGCAAGAGTTGTTTCTTGAGTGATTGGTTGAGTAAGTTGATTGAGCCTAGTCAAGTGGATGTATGAAGTGATTGTTCAAGTTCCATAAAACAAACTATTCTATATTCTGATTTGAGTTGTGAGAATAGAACATATTGAGTCTCTAACAATTCTCTTTATGCTTCTATGAGATTGAGTTGAGAAAGTGATTGAGTTTTGAGTATAGAACATATTGAGTCTCTAACAATTCTCTTTATGCTTCTATGAGATTGATTTGAGTTGAGAAAGTGATTGAGCTTTGAGTGTAGAACATATTGAGTCTCTAACAATTCTCTTTATGTTTCTATGAGATTGGACAAGTTCTGTGTGGACTTGTTAAGCAGATTTGAGGCAAGTCTTTGAGAAGACTTGTGGACTGATTTTGTGTGAGCTTTTGTGGAAGCTTACAATACAGATTTGGTTAAGTCCTAGAGAGGACTTATTGAGAATATTTGGACAAGTTCTGTGTGAGCTTGTTGAGAAGATTTGAGCAGGTTCTAAGTGGACCTATTGAGAATATTTGAGCAGGTTTTGAGTGGACCTGTTGAGCATATTTGAGCAGGTTCTGAGTGGACCTATTGAGCATATTTGAGCAGGTTATGAGTGGACCTATTGAGAATATTTGAGCAGGTTTTGAGTGGACCTATTGAGCAGATTTGAGTAGGTTCTGAGTGGACCTATTGAGCAGATTTGTGCTAGACCGACTGGACTGTGTTTAGTGCAGATTTGAGTGGACTTGTGCTAGACCGACTGGACTGTGTTTAGTACAAGAGTTGAGCAGATTTGTGCTAGATCGAATGAACTATGTTTAGTGCAAATTTGAGTGAGCTTGTTGAGCAGACTTGTGCTAGACCGACTGGACTGTGTTTAGTACAAGAGTTGAGCAGAGTTGTGCTAGACCGACTGGACTGTGTTTAGTACAAAATTGAGATAGAGCTTTGGAGGTGATAGAGCAGAGAGGATAGTAGTCTCTAGTGGATAGAGATCCATCAGCCAGGGCAGTGAGGATAGGTCTTCTGAGTGGGGACAAGAGTCTTTAGTGGAGAGAGATCCACAAGCCAGTGCAGTGGAGGTAGTAGTCTTCTAGAGGATCACCAACTAGAGCAGAGGAGAAGGAGTTCTCCTATGGATAGAGATCCACAAACCAGATTTAGGGGATCAACATCTCCTTTGGACAGAGGTCCATAAACATTGTAATTGGGAAGGATTCCCAAGAGATTGATTGAGAAAATTTAGTGAAATATTTTCTCCATGGAAGTAGCCATCTTTGGGTGAACCACGTTAAATTGGTGTCTCTATTGTGTATGGTGTTTTGTGCATTGCTTTGATTACTGCTATTGATACTGCTATCTATACACTGCATAATATTGATTTGGAAAGAAAAGTAAAAAGTGCTCTTATACTGTTCACCCCTCCCTCTCAGTATAAGCTTGTGTTCTTCATGCTTTATCATAATTTAGATATTTTATGATTATATTTAAAAGTATTTATGATTTCTTTCCATATTTTCTATATTTATTGTAAATCCTCCATAAGAGCCTCATCATGAGAGGCTTCCTTTGCTTCTAATTCTTTTATGTTATTTCTTGAATGTAGGTTTACAGGATCTGAGCATTTCAAAGCATTCTTGGTAATATATTCCTCCAATCACATGAGAAGAAGGCTTCCTTGAGCCTTGAGAAGTTCATGTCCATTGTAGAGAGCCTATGGATTACACCATCCCTATTTAGGGGCCTTCAAAATTGTATCAACTATATCAAGGATTTAGGTATCCCTAAGAGGGATGTATTTGTAATTGGGATTTGGTAAATATTTAATAAAAGAAACCTTATTTTCTAGTTAAATTCATTATTTTCCATATTTTGATGCTTTAATGCTTAATGTTAATAGATGCACTAGTTAGGTGTATGCTTTTTAGATCGGTACAGATATATTTTTCTTAAGATATTTCCCAAAAGTATTAGTGGTATTGCATTAGAATGGTATTTTTAGATACCACACCCTTCAATTAAGATATTTAAAGAGCTTGTATAAAGTTTTTTCCAATAGTTTTTAGTGTATACCCAAGAAAATATCACAATGGGTGATATTTACCAACTCGATCAAGTTAAGGATGAATACTTTGCTAATTTATTATCTAAGTGGTAAGCCATAGTAGGTATAATTCAATATGTCCCCCCATAAAAGGACCTCCTATATATTTTCATGTGCAACATGAATGACCAATTGACCTTCCCATTAGAAACAACCAACATTTTATCTTTTGGAGATACAACTGATTTGGCTAAATATATAGAGATCACTCTCCTATAAAAATAACAACTTAAAGTAAATAAATAAGATTAAAATTAATTATCCTTTATTAACAAAGGACAATATAAGAATAAGGATGTGGTGGGAAATGGATATACAAATTCTTATCAATAAAAAAACATAAATACAACAACCACATCGCATAAATATAACTTTACTAAGTTATACAAACCCCCTTTTTTCATTTTGAGACAACTTATTGAAGTAAGAGTGATAGAAATCCCATAAATTAGACCTTTAGATATCATAAAAATCTACCCCATTGGTATCTACATGATGAACATTATGATTTTCATTATGTCGATGGTCACAAAACTTATAGGTGTAACACCTTACATAACCTCATACAAGATCTTATAGAGGGTGGCCAAATTTTCATCAATTAATCCACTGCCCAATATTTGACAAATCAAGATCTTTAAATATTCCAAGATCCCTTATCTAATCAGAATAAAAAACCAACTAATATGTTCATTTCCAAAATATGGTAGGCACAACCAATTTATCTCCTATTTGTGCTATGAAAAGACAATAGCATAAGATCTGTTCAAATGAAAAAATATCTTGACCTCCTCTAGTCCTCCATGTGAGAAACAAGACCTCTTCCTCTAAGGCCATCATTGATTATCCAATCATAAATCAACAATTAAAGGACTTTTAATTTTTGCTAATAACTTGAGAATATTTTGGTCAAAATATCTCACAGAGTTGTTAAAAACTTCACCATCTTATAGGGATATCCTCATTAAGCATCTAAGTGAGCCATTCATACATAGTGATTTTAACTGCTATGATATAATAGATGTCATAGGATCAATTAAGTTAACCATATCACAATGTTGTTCCATGAAAATGATATTCCTTCTTTCTCGATGTCTCTTGAACTTCCACTCTACATCATAGGATACATTGGTGATACCTTAATAAAAATAATAATTGTAGATAATGGATCTAGACTTAACATTTACAACTTAAATTTTATTAGCAATTTTGGCTTTAACCAAATAATACTTGAAAAATATGAACTCATCATTAGGGATTTTGATAATGAGGAATACGAGGCAAGTAGAACAAGAGTCTTGCCCCTCAATTTGGGATCATATTATTAACATCATTTTCCATGTTATACCTTATTATTTTATTTACATCCTTTTACTTGGAAGGCCAAGGTTGTTTTTTCAACCCTACATCAATACCTAAAATATTAAATCGAAGGCCAAACCATTCATGTTTCAACTAATACAAAGCCTTTCACCTACTATCAAATGATCATAGTCAAACTACCAAAAATGCATCTTGTAGCATAGGGGTGCAGTATTCCTAGGTGGGGAGGTGATATTTTAGGGCCAGGAATGATCAAAAGACAATTCCCCACTTGACTACCAAATCATACAATCGTACCATCCTCCGAACTACCCCTTACGACAACTAAATAACTTGTACGAATGTCAAAGTCTCACACTATACAGTTACAAATAATACAGGTACATGGATTGTACACTTTTGCACTCATTCAAACTGATAGATTCAGTTTTGGAAGCTTTCGTACACAGTTTTGTAACTATTCAAGTCGATTTCCTCAAACTGCCAAATCGGGTAAGTCGATCTCTGTGGTTCAATATGCCAAATCGGGTAAGTCAACTTTGTACGATTTGTACGGACTCTGATGTACGATCGACAAAAAATTATGGTACATTCAGGTGCCAAATTAGATACTCTAATACCTCAATCTCTCTCAGGGATATTTTGTAAGGTTTTACTATGCCAATTAATCCATTCTCCAGGTTGGACCAACCATCGCAAAGGAGCTCGGGAGAGATTCCATCTATCCAATTACGTATAAAAATCATACAATAAGACTCATAATGTCATTCTCCACATTTCCATGCTCATATATCATCCCTCAGATTCCACCAATGCTAACCTCTATCAAGGAGTTGCAACAATGCATAAAACTAAGCTAAAACAATAACCATAAAACACACATACATCAAGATTCTATTATAGATCATCAATCATCATTTCCAGGATTGTACATGATGTGTAATGATGCAGTTCCATTCCATTATAGCATAATTATCATTACAATAAGGTTATTCTATCAATATCTTGCAATAACTCAGATATAAGTTAGCTATTACAACCAACAAGTACTCTATTCTACCTCTTAGCAACCAGACCTACAAATTTGAAAATGGGGCCTTATATAACGTTTCCCAGGCCGTTCCAAAGTGGTTCCTGAGACAATTAGTTATTTACAACTACCCATGTACAAATGATTTCATTAATTCAACCTTTTACTAAGTTTAACACCTTAGTTAGCAAATCTATGCACCATTTCACTATGAAATTACATTTCCCATGCATTTGGATGAATTTCGGTGCACCCTGTATGATTTTCTACTACCTTGTATGGTTTTTCCATCCAGTTGTATGGTTTGGTCCCTACCTGTATGGTTTACAAAACTTGGGTAAACTATCACTTATGCCAAAACTATCAAAATTGAGCAAATCCTTTTTGATCACTTCTTCTTCTTCTGGGAGGTGGATTTGCTGCCTACATCTACCCTCCCCTTTACTTTGGTTGGTGTCCTCATTGACTCATTCTGCTTCTTCCACTGTGCTTCGTATTCTGCCACTACAGCCTCTAAGTCCTTAACTTGTGACTTATACATTTCTCATTCATTCTTCAACTTGGTTGCGTAGCTTCCCATCTCTACTACTTTTGCTCCGTGGAAGTTAGCCTTTTCCTCAGTAGTCTTCAGGAATGCCATCATCTGCTTTTCATGGTCTGAGGCACTCTTCTTCAACTTCTCTTGCCAGTGAGCTTATGCTCGAGCTGCTGCCTAAAGTTCTTCATTCTTTTCAGTAATAGTCTTTAGGTGATGACTAATATCAGCCTCCATAGCTCGAACACTATCTTCCTTGATTTTCAACTGAGCTTGCTTTTCTAGGACCATCTCATTCAATCTCTTATTGTCCTTTGTTAGCTCCTCCATCTTCTTGGCTTGGTTTACCATTTGCTCACTCTTCTCAGCCAACTGAGTTGTCATCTATTCTTCTTTGGCTTTGAGTTGTGCCTCCAACTCCTTAATCCTATCCTCTACCGTCTATGAGATCTATCACTTTTCCTCTTCAAGCATATTAATTCTAGCTTCAGACTCAGTTCTGATGCCTGACAGATCTCCCTCCAATTTCTTTATTTTCTCTTCCACCGTAGTCCTGCTTTTCTGTAGTTCTTCTTCCATTATGGCCAATTCCTTTTGAGTGGCTACAGTTTCCTCCTTCTAATCCTCCTTGAGCTGGTATATTTGTTCCAATCCTATGCTCAACCACTCTATCCAGTGTGTTAGGAAGTTAAACTTCCTTAGGGTGATGGCCACTCCAGTAGCAACCCTCTTATATTCCAACTCTATCATATTTGTGGGGTAGGTCGGGTGACTGGCCCTATCCAAGTACATCCTTGGGTCTCTCCTATAATTTGTTATCACCCCTTCAGGCAAGTCCTCTCTTCCCAAAATTATTGTTACCTCTTCCCTGGGCAACTTCCATGGATGTTGTGCATGAATGTCTGCAATTCTCCTTGTACGCTTCGCACTACTCACCCACTCTGTTATCTTTTCCAGCTCGAGGGACACTTGTTCTTCCCACAACTTCAATTCACCCACATGGCCAATACAAAATTCCAATATGGCACTATTAATCACATGGCCCAACTAAGAAAAGAAGTGTTCCACCTTATCCTCTATTCCATGTGCCTCCTCCTCAGTTGCAATTCTACAAAACTGAGGTACTTCCAAAAGATAACTGGATTGCATCCCACGTCGTTCTTCCTTTGTAGGAGTATGTACATATTCTTCCTCCATATGGTGGCTAGAGCTTCCTCCAAGCTCCTGAAGTGCCCTCACCGTATCTATATTTTCTCGAGGTGGAGACTATTTTACGATTTTCTCCTCCTCACTATCTTCAATATTCACAATCTCCTCTTGAGATTGTTGTTGCTCAACTTGTTCTTGGGTCTTTTCTGGTTCAGCAGAGCCCACCTGTTGCTCTTATTTATTTTCTTAGGCCACTTCTTGTTCTATCTTTCCCACTTGTTGTTCTTCCATCACTTCTTCCTCCTGATCCTATTGGGTATTCATTGTTGTGACCTGTTCAACAACAAGTTCTTCTTTATCCTGTGATGCCTCCGTATTCTTCGGTGCATCTCTCTTACTTGAGATTCCTATCACAAACTTGTAATGAGGCTTCTTCTTGGGCTCTTCCTCCCGAGTAGTGGCTATTCCTTCTTGCCCTACCTCGAATCCTTTAAAAAATTTGGAAGCATCCATCTGCTCAAATTCTTGAAATATTGGTGGAGATGTCACTATTCTTTCTACCTCTGCCCAACACAACTCATCCAGTTCCATCTCTTTCGAGTCTGACTATTCTTTTTCTTGTTTGTGCACCCTTGGTGTAGGCTCTTCTCATACTTTTGGAACTAGTTTGGTAGCCATTCTTTCATGTTGTCTCCTCGTCATTATCTGAATTGGGCTTCCTTGCCTCCTCTCCCTTTCTCGAATAGATGACTGCTTGTTGTTGTTTCCTAGGTGCTTGCTATTCTAGCTCTGGATCCAACCATCTAGGTATTTTCTTTGATGCTATACATCGACATATTTCTTTATAGTAGTATCCTCTTGAGCTATATGGTTTTGTTGTTTGCTCCTCATTTGATATCTCTTCAGAGTCACTTTTGGTATTGGCATTGACTTAACCCATATCAATATCATCGGTTGTCCTCCCCTGATTTCCCGATGTGGTGTTAAAATTGGAAATTGAATTTCCACTTATATGACCACATTTAATAATAATCCAATAGCATGGAAGGACATTCCAAAGTTCTTTGGCCTCTTTTTTAGTGCCTCATGCATTTTTCTTTCTAGAAAGGTACCCCAATCATACTGAATTCCCTTGGTGATACCCTCTACATATTGTGCCATCCACATTGGCATTTTTGTGGCCCTTATATCTCCTATCAGTTGAGCCATAATTGTATTCATTGCACATGGCCAATGTTCCCCTTTCAACTGGATTTATTTGATTTCGCATGTTCCTGCTCTTGAGATCTTTGCCTCAGTCAGTGAAGTGATAGTGGTAAGTGTAGTGACAAGGTGGTATGCCTCTATTGGATCTACCAATATCTTTACTACCTCCATACCATATTTTGGCAAGCCAAATGTCTTCTAAAATACCTCTACCAAAATATCCACTTTCATCGACCTCTTGCCCACATTGACATAGGTAGTTTGGGTTGTAGGGTTATACACCTGAACTATCTACAATAGATAGTTATGGAAGAAGGATTTGTGAAATGGTGGGACTTGTGCAATTACTACTACATGAGCATCCTCAAATGTCTTCCTCCAAGGATGATTCTTATTTCTTTCATCACTCCACCACTTCCTACAGGTATCTACCCCATGTTGTACAAATGTGATATTTGCGACCTCAACCTGTCCCTCTTCCTATCCACTGCTCAGATTCTCCTCCTGATCTGGTAGGTGTACCTCACTTCTCATTTCCCTCCATGAGGTCCTTTCTTGTGCCATTCTTCCCTCTCTGTGCCTTGGTGGTGTTCTTCTCAGATTAGCCCACCAATGTCTCTGCCCTCTCCATGGCCTATATCCTCCTCTCCTCCAAGGATGATTACCACGCCAATTGTGGGACTGAGACTGCCACCCTTGGTGATGTCATGGGTATGCTTCTCTCTCGTGCAATGGACCTGGTGATCTCTCCACCCTATTGGCTACAATCCACCTTAACCGACATCCAAACTCTTCTATTGAGATCATTCCTCCACCATCTCATCGATTAACTTACCATCCACTCATTCATCATTTTTGCAATCAGAAGTGTATCTGAATCATACAACTTATTATAAAATCATACAATGTATGGTCATTTGTACCCTTGTACGATTTTACCTTCACCAGCCACTTCTAGATCATACACTATTTTTTTTCCCACAGTTCGATTTCCAGCCCGTCAGTCTTCAAACCGTCCTATCTCCACCAAATCATACATCTACAACCTAAAATCGTACAGTATGATAGTACTATGTATGATGTTGCTTTTTGACTACCTTCTCCTTTGGAATCCGTACGCTTTCGTATGATTTCGTATGATTTGCTAAAAATTGCTCGAAATGGCCTAAAAACTACCAAGAACTATGCTAATTTTCTTTGAAATCATACATTCTTTCCCCAAAATCATACAGTATAATTTTTCCAACCCTAGGTTGTGAAAATTTTGAAATTCTGGTCTCCTTTGTCGAATCTATCACCAACCCAGTTGTTGGATTGCCCCGTTCCTCCTTTCCAATCTTTCTCGGGAGCAATTTTCCAACTCCTTCACCTCTGGCACAATTTATTTCTCTTTGATGAATTTTTGGCTGTACTTTGATGGCTTGTACGGATTTATTTTTCCCTTCTCTTATTTTTCTAGCTTTATTTTTATCCGATTCTTTTGTTTCTAGGGTTTAACTCTCCACTTTCCTTGTAATTTCCACTGCCCAACTTCAATTTCTCACTTCCCCGAACCCTAACCTGCCATTTTTCATCTTTGGGTTCATACCTAGACATTTTCTACCATCTATTCTTTGTATTTCTTGTCAAACTTTGAATTTTTCCCTTTGATGGAGTAAAACCCTAATTTCTCTTCTTCGTTCCTTCTCCGGGTTAATTTATCAGAAAATGAAAAGTACTCCTTGGTGCTAATTAAAATGGGTCCATCTAATATCCAGATTGTTGATGAAATTGGCTGCCCATATAGTATTTTCCATTCAATTGCACGCTTTCCACCTTTGTCCTCCTGAAAATTTCAAATTCTCACTTGTACGATTTAATGAAATTGCAAGTCTTGCCTTCTATTTAAAGCATTTCGAAAAACCCTAACTAAACCCTAAATTGCACCACTTTGCACATTTTCCCTCCATCTTGCATGGATGATTGAAAACTCAGCAATTTTTTGAAATTTCATCTTTTTCCCCCACTTTTTCCTCCAACCATTGCTTTCTCCCGCGCATGCCACATTAAATGGGTAGTTGGAAATCGTACAACATGCTTGAAATCGTATAGTGTATGATCCAAATCATACAAATCATTTTGTACGATTTCCCATGTCCTTATGTTGATTTTTCTTGTACAATCCCATAATTTGTATGATTTAATCCTCAATTTTGTTTTTTACGATCTTTATACTTAGAGAATTTTTCAAATTTTCTCTCTCTGAAGAGGCCACCATTTCTATTTTTCAACCACTTCCTTCTTAATTGCGTCCCGAGGGATTTTCACAACTAAGGCACACATTTTTTTTTATTTTTCTTTTTCTTATTCTTTTTTTTTCAATCCTAATATATTTACACTTACCTTCTAGGCAATCTTGTATGATTCTATCAAATTCTTCTCTTGGGGATTCAACTACAATGTTCGGAGTGGTTGTGTCACCTGTCGGTATTTTTTCCCTAGGCCGATTCCTCTCCACTTGTGATGTTACCAAATTCTATGGCCTTCTTCTTCCATGTGTACAATTTGGAATTGTACAATTGCAAGTTGGAGTATCTTCACCTGGTGTCCTGTTGGCATTTTTGCCACATTGTTTTGATTCGTGATTATTCATGCATTAATTGTTAAATTTCTCATTCCTCTGTGTTTCTCTATGAGTTTTGATCCCAAAACAGCTAAGTCCGAAGACTGTCACGATATCGCGACCAAAAAATAGCATGGAGAGCACAGGTTAAAAATCGTCGCGATATCGCGACATGTCGCGTTATCGCGGGTCTTTTGAGGAGAGAGAAGCAAAGTCGAAAAATGTCACGATATCGTGACGTGTTCCAAAATCATGGTCAAAATGGTCAATGGAGGCAGAGCAGTGAAGTTGTAGCGAAATCGTGACATGTCGCGTTTTTGCGACTTGCGATGGCCATGGAGCAGAATGTTAGAAATTGTCACGAAATCGTGACATAATTGAGCAAAGGGCAATGACAATGAATCATGTCACGATTTCACGACAGAAAAATGAACAAGGGCCAGAATGTAAAAAACGTCGCGATATCGCGACATGTCGCATTATCGCGGTCAAGTTGAAGAAAAAGCATAAGGCATGAAAGGCGTCACGATTTCACGACATTTTTGAAGATGAGACCAAGCAAGAGCAAGACATCGCGATTTCACGACAGAAAGCAGCAATAGTAGAGGAAGCAAGGAAACGTCACGATTTCATGACATATTGTGGAGAAAAGCTAAATAGACAAGAAATGTCACGATTTCGTGACATGTTCCATTTTCGCTACCTGCAAGAGGATGAAGGCCAAGGAAGAGAAAACTGTCACGATTTCGTGACATGGTGCAGTTTCGCAGGTGGACAGAAGAAGGACACAGAAGCAGGAGAATTGTCGTGATTTCGCGACATGGTGACGTTTTCGTGACTTGGAGGAGTGAAGAAGGCAGATGAAAGAACATGTTGCGATTTCGCTACATGTTGAGGAAAGAAGTCCCAACAAAGGAGAATGTCGCGATTTCGCGACGTATCAGGAAGATAAAGCCGAAGAGAGAAAGATGTAGCGAAATCGTGACTTGTCACGTTTTCACGGTTCGAAACAGCGCAAGGACAATATGAGAGAAAGAACGTCACGATTTCATGACAGGTCATAGTTTCGCGAGAACAAGGCAGAGAAGGAGCAGAATAGTAAGGAACGTCGCGATTTCACGACGCGTCACGTTTTCGCGACCTCAGGTGACAAAAGAGAACAAAGAGCCGAATACGTCACGATTTCGTGACATGGTTGGTTTTCGCGATCCAAAATGGCAAAAGCGTACGGAAGAGAAATATGTCACGATTTCGTGACATGTCGCATTTTCGCGACCTGTCACAGTTTCGCGCCAGAAAGCAGTTCAAACGGCCCGATGAAGTATTGCGATTTCCAAGGATTAAAAGCACTCCAGAATTGAATGTTTTGCTGCTTTCCAATGCGTGCAAGGTAGAAGAACGTGCCCAGGCCTGTAGTTTTCGAAGCACCAAAATTGAAGATGCCTCCATTATTCAAAGCTTCTGTTCATGATTTTCTAACGGTTCTAGCATGCTTCGAGGATGACCATTCAATGAAGACGATCGGTTCCTTGTTTCATTTAATTTCTGGTTTCTCCGAGGCTGGTTTAAGGGGATCATTTCCTTATTGTTGTTGCACATTTTGTAGATCTCGAGGAGGTCCGTTTCATGTTTTAAATGCTACAAAGAGGCAAGACCTCTATAAATATCAATGTATATCTCAAGAACAAGCATTGGGAGTTCGAGAGACATGTTGCATGAAAACATTCAAGTCCTCTGCGTAAATAAGAGATATTTGGCCTCCGATTTTGCAAGCATCTTTCTAGTGTGATTTCCTTCTATTTCATGCATTTCTCATTTATGCTCGTCTTTCTAATCTGCTGTTAGATTTAAATTTTGCATCTGAGTTTGAATATTGCTAATGAGAAAGTGAGTTCTGGAATGCCATCCTGGAGGTTGTCTACACAAGGTCGTAAGTAGATTATGCTGCGTTCTATTATTATATGTTGTTCATGTGCTTGAGGTTCAATTCTTGCTGAGTTTCTTTCCCCGATCATATAAATTTGGCCTGTGGCTATATTTCCCATCTCTTTCTGTAATTTCCCATTTCTTTCTGCATATTTCCAATTCCTTTCCTGCAACTTTAGTCTGAAATCA
This sequence comes from Wollemia nobilis, assembly GCA_028583015.1. Taxonomy (NCBI): domain Eukaryota; kingdom Viridiplantae; phylum Streptophyta; class Pinopsida; order Araucariales; family Araucariaceae; genus Wollemia; species Wollemia nobilis. The sequence continues at coordinate 4,412,560 of JAQPPZ010002937.1, read as the reverse complement.
AGCTTAGATTTAGTAAGGGAACCAGCCCTCTCTGGAGATTGGTCTGGGAGACATTTCTTTCTCCCAACCTTTCAATGTTGGCCGGGTCTAGGGCGCATTTTTTATAAAATCCTTTCCTGTGGCAGATTCGTGACCAACAATTTTTGGCACGCCCGATGGGACAGACTGTTTCTGTCTCTCAAAGATCCACAATCGGTGGAACAAGTATTATTTCAAATCGATACCCGGAGGAATCAAGATCTTGATGAACTGTCTTGACCTCATAGCGGAGATTGTAAGTTCATCTGGTGACTCTGTTGAAGGTGATTGTACCTGGAAAGTTCTAATTGTGAAGCTGGTGAAAATATTTGCTTCATGATCACGAGATCAAGTGCCAAAGAATCTAAAGATCCAGTCGAATTCTTCGAGATTGATGTTCAGAACTGGAGGGAGCGCCCAAGATTGGTAAGCCCTATGAATCCATCATTTGTTGTTTCATCATAGGCTGTAGGTCAGTTTGTACCATCCTCGACTCCTCCCAGTACTGCTACAAGCTTTTTAAATCTAGATCCAGCATCCCAAATGGCTCAACATCCTCCAAGGAAGTTCTCGGCATGGAATAGTTCAGGAGCTTTGAACTTATTGACACAAAATCCAGTTCCTCAAGCTGCTTTGAAAGCTTTGCCGACCTATGATGGTACTGGTAAGACTGCTTATGAGCATATTAATGATGTAGCCTCTTTGGCGGCCATCCATGATATAACCGATGAAGATGTGATGATAAAGTTGTTGGTGTTATCACTGAGAGGTAAATTGTTGTATTGGTACCGAACGTTGCAACCAGGCACTATTACATCATGGGATCAATTAGGAGAATTGTTAGTCAAAAATTTTCATGAACAAGCTGATCCATTCTCTTTATTGCATCAATTTAATGTAATTCAAAGGCACCCGTAGGAAGAGATAGCTGATTTCAATGTCAGATTTACCAGAACCTGGCAGAGAATTCTTGATGGTCTTCGGCCTGCTGATGAGCTAGCTGCATTTTATTACCTCAGAGCATTTAACACAGACATCGGTTGGGCTGTCCGACAGTCCAACGTGACTACATTTCTAGAGCTGTTCGAACAAGCGTTAAAGGCGAAAGCTGATTTAATTGCTATAGGTAAACTTCCTCCAAAGGTAACAATGCCTATCATACCTGATCTTCCTAAGTATTTGTACTCTGGTTCGCTTTCACAGCCCATGCCTTCCATGTATCCTACCCCATCATGGAGTTCAAGTGCGCCTCAGATCGCACCCATCCCAGTTCCCCAGCTTCCTGTTCCAACTATTCCTCAGTTGCCTGCACCGAGCATTCCATGGTTAACCTCTCCATTTCCAACTCCTGCATTACCTTCCCCATAGGTTCCATTACCTTTATCGGCACCACCTGTATCCTCAAGCCCAGATCCTCAATTGGCTATTTTACAAGAAATCCAGTCGGCTATGAGATCTCTCACTGACAAGGTGACATCTATGGAACGGAGAGAGGCGGAAAGGAACTATCAGCCACGAAGATTTATGCCGACAGTAACTAGAGAACAACCTGCTCCTAGCAAGGCTATGGAGAAAGTACCTAAAAGGAACTCAGCAATCCTGGTAAGTGAAGAGGCTGGCCCTTCTGAAGTTTCACATGAGCCATCTTACTGGTGTTCTTCCTGCAATGACCCACATGATGAGTCCACTTGCATGGTCCACCAAAATTATTTGCAAGTTCTTGCAGGGAGCCGTGTAAACATGATTCGAGAGGTGGATCTTACTTCTGTGGAGTCTCTGGAGGAACATATAGCAATACTGACATGCAACGGCAAGAAACCAATGATGGTAGATCCGGCTAAGATGGAGCCATTGAAAGTGCCTCCTGTACAAGCAACAAAGCAGCAAGTGCCAACAAAGGCTCATGATCCCCCAGTGCAACAACAATCACCTATTTTGTCGAAGGATCCACTTCCACCACAAGCAAAAGAGAAGGAAAAAGCTTCTACTGCCCAGCCGCAAGCAAAAACAAAGGAACAAGCCAGAGAGACGTTGTGGTATCCATCATTGACCAAACGACAATGAGTGGAGGCTACCCAGCAATATAAAAGCAAATTTGAATCTGCTAGTGGAGGGAAAGAACAGATCTCCATGGAGTACAACATTGTTGAAGAACTCAAATGGATACCAGCTAAGGTAAGTCTGTATGACACCTTGCAGTTGCCTGGACAGGTAAATCTCTTACAGGAATCCCTGAAGACCATACAAAGTAAGGGGAAAGCTCCAGCCCAGGTGGTTATGTCTCAAACGTTAACCACTTCAGCCACTGGAAGGAATAGACCACCCCCATTTTATCTGTCACTCAGGATGGAGGGTTGGATTGTACACAACTGCCTGATTGATTCTGGTGCTACGACAACTGTCATGCCAAAGGCAGTTTGTGAAGCGATGGGAATGGAATATACAAGAAGTAGCCCTGGTGTCTTGCAGTTGGATGGGACTCCAGTGAAAATAGTGGGTGTAATCAAGGATGTTCCTATTGCTCTGCATAATATGCCTCAGATTACAGTAATTCAAGAGATAGTTGTGGTTGATCTAGAACCATTTTTCAGTATATGTTTATCAAGAGAATTCACTGCTAAACTGGGAGGCTACCTTGCTTTGGATTATTCTCACTTGGAGATTCCTTACAAAGGAAGAAGAGTCCGGATCTTTAATCAGAAGCCTTCTACTTTTCATATTGAGAAGATAGAAGAAGAAGAAAAGTCCAAACATGTTGTCAATATGATAACTGAAGAATGGGAGGATCCTGATTTGGAGGATGAGTTTTCAATGCTCAATTTTAATGCCATGATCAAAACTGAGATTGGTTGTTACTCCATTATGAAGCCTGAAGAGGTTGAGGTCAAGTTGCCCCCTGGTCAAGTTGGTCCAGACTCTCTGCCAGATCAGCTCTATTTTGATGGAGCACAATACAGAAACGGCGCTAACACTGGGACTGAACGATCATGCTTGGGTTTCAAGACGGTTGGGACACTTGGAGTGCAGCAGTTTCAAATCTTTGGTGACTCTGAACTGATCATCAATCAGGAGTCTACTGAGTGTCTATCAAAGGTCTGGGATCTAGGAGACAGAATTGTGTTTGGGTCTTTCCCGAGAGTTCACAGCTAATTCGGGAGTTACCTTGTACATATAAAAAAAAGAAGAAAAAAGAAAAAAAAATTGTTTTTACTTCGGCTCTTTTTGCATGCGAGCCCGCAGGTACATTTTTTTTCTTTTCCTTCCTTCCCAGCAGTTAGTGGCTTCCTCTCTACTTCTTCCTTCCCCTCTTCATTCCCTTCTTCTCCTACTCCTTTTTCTTCTACAAGTAATCAAGCCACTGCTGTTGTTTCTACTTCCCCCTCTGATGTTCCCATTTCTACTTTCCCTTTCTTCTAGTCCTTTGTCGTGTAAGTACTTCATCATAGCTATGGGTCCTACTACCATCTTCATTCCATCCACTTTCATTTCATTCTCTGTTTCATCTCCACAGTTGGTAGCACAGTCACAATCTATTGTTGTATCTACCATTTTCATTCATCCATTTCCATTCCTCCATCTTCCATTCCATTCCATCATTCCCCATCCCCGTTCCATGACCTGCGCATCCGTGGGTTATCCCTTCATTCATTTCCATTTTTGTATCTCAGGTGCTTTTCACTACTGCCCTGGAAATCCTTTTACAGCACTTGGTGAGCTAAGCCAAATACAGATTTATTTGAGTTTTCAGTAAGTCAGCAAGAGTTGTTGCAGCAGTCTACAGAGATGTTTCCTATCAGTCAGCACTTACTTTCCTGCTTCTCATGTTTTTCTTGACTCTGTTGCCCAATGGATTCAGGCCTGGGATTCGTGCATACAGCAGAACTGTATACCCCGCGAGCCGCCAAGAATGTTGGCATTTTTGCCACATTGTTTTGATTCGTGATTATTCATGCATTAATTGTTAAAGTTCTCATTCCTCTATGTTTCTCTACGAGTTTTGATCCCAAAACAGCTAAGTCCGAAGACTGTCATGATATCGCGACCAAAAATAGCATGGAGAGCACAGGTTAAAAATCGTCACGATATCGCGACATGTCGCGTTATCGCGGGCCTTTTGAGGAGAGAGAAGCAAAGTCAGAAAATGTCACGATATCGCGACGTGTTCCAAAATCACGATCAAAATGGTCAACGGAGGCAGAGCAGTGAAGTTGTAGCGAAATCGTGACATGTCACGTTTTCGCGACTTGCGATGGCCATGGAGCAGAATGTTAGAAATTGTCATGAAATCGTGACATAATTGAGCAAAGGGCAATGACAATGAATCATGTCGTGATTTCACGATAGAAAAATGAACAAGGGCCAGAATGTAAAAAACGTCGCGATATCGCGACATGTCGCATTATCGCGGTCAAGTTGAAGAAAAAGCATAAGGCATGAAAGGCGTCGCGATTTCGTGACATTTTTGAAGATGAGACCAAGCAAGAGCAAGACGTCGCGATTTCGTGACAGAAAGTAGCAACAGTAGAGGAAGCAAGGAAACGTCACGATTTCGTGACATATTGTGGAGAAAAGCTAAATAGACAAGAAATGTCATGATTTCGTGACATGTTCCATTTTCGCTACCTGCAAGAGGATGAAGGCCAAGGAAGAGAAAACTGTCACGATTTCGTGACATGGTGCAGTTTCACAGGTGGACAGAAGAAGGACACAGAAGTAGGAGAATTGTCATGATTTCGTGACATGGTGACGTTTTCGTGACTTGGAGGAGTGAAGAAGGCAGATGAAAGAACATGTTGCGATTTCGCTACATGTTGAGGAAAGAAGTCCCAACAAAGGAGAATGTCACGATTTCACGACGTATCAGGAAGATAAAGCCGAAGAGAGAAAGATGTAGCGAAATCGTGACTTGTCGCGTTTTCACGGTTTGAAACAACGCAAGGACAATATGAGGAAAGAACGTCGCGATTTCATGACAGGTCATAGTTTCGTGAGAACAAGGCAGAGAAGGAGCAGAATAGTAAGGAACGTCGCGATTTCACGACGCGTCACGTTTTCGCGACCTCAGGTGAAAAAAGAGAACAAAGAGCCGAATACGTCGCGATTTCGTGACATGGTTGGTTTTCGCGATCCAAAATGGCAAAAGCATACGGAAGAGAAATATGTCACGATTTCATGACATGTCACGTTTTCGCGACCTGTCACAGTTTCGCGCCAGAAAGCAGTTCAAACGGCCCGATGAAGTATTGCGATTTCCAAGGATTAAAAGCACTCCAGAATTGAATGTTTTGCTACTTTCCAATGCGTGCAAGGTAGAAGAACGTGCCCAGGCCTGTAGCTTTCGAAGCACCAGAATTGAAGACGCCTCCATTATTCAAAGCTTCTGTTCATGATTTTCTAACGGTCCTAGCATGCTTCGAGGATGACCATTCAATGAAGACGACCGGTTCCTTGTTTCATTTAATTTTTGGTTTCTCCGAGGCTGGTTTAAGGGGATCATTTCCTTATTGTTGCTGCACATTTTGTAGATCTCGAGGAGGTCCGTTTCATGTTTTAAATGCTACAAAGAGGCAAGACCTCTATAAATATCAATGTATATCTCAAGAACAAGCATTGGGAGTTCGAGAGACATGTTGCATGAAAACATTCAAGTCCTCTGCGTAAATAAGAGATATTTGGCCTCTGATTTTGCAAGCATCTTTCTATGTGATTTCCTTCTATTTCATGCATTTCTCATTTATGCTCGTCTTTCTAATCTGCTGTTAGATTTAAATTTTGCATCTGAGTTTGAATATTGCTAATGAGAAAGTGAGTTCTGGAATGCCATCCTGGAGGTTGTCTACACAAGGTCGTAAGTAGATTATGTTGCGTTCTATTATTATATGTTGTTCATGCGCTTGAGGTTCAATTCTTGCTGAGTTTCTTTCCCCGATCATATAAATTTGGCCTGTGGCTATATTTCCCATCTCTTTCCGTAATTTCCCATTTCTTTCTGCATATTTCCCATTCCTTTCCTGCAACTTTAGTCTAAAATCAAGCTTAGATTTAGTAAGGGAACCAGCCCTCTCTGGAGATTGGTCTGGGAGACATTTCTTTCTCCCAACCTTTCAATGTTGGCCGGGTCTAGGGTGCATTTCGTATAAAATCCTTTCCTGTGGCAGATTCGTGACCAACATGTCCTTTCCCTTTATTATACATGTGATTTATCCCTTGATAGTGGTGTCGTTACCACTCTACTATAATTTGATTTATCCCCTCAAATCAGTTCTAGATCCAAACTTGGTGATCATGTTCTTAGTTGTCCCTAGTTTCTTTCATCTATAAAATGTGTTCTTCTCCTACCAGCAAGACCCCTTCCACATGAATGTCTCCCCCATACTATTCCTCATGGTATTAGGTTTATTTATGCGAATGGTGATTCCTCATTTCTTTAGAGTAATCCTCTACCACCCATACCTCATTGATATGGTTTTACCCATGTATTTTGCCTTGCATAATTTGGTATGATTCCCCTCACTCCTGGTAATCCTCATAGATTTCTTATCCAGTTCATACAAGCTAAGGGTGTATCTCCTGTCCATCTAGGAGTAGGGGGTCAAATATTCCTCATCCTCTTCCTCCTCTAATTATAACATCACCTTGTCTTTATTCATTTCATAGTTTAATACCTCCCCCCTTCCTGGATAAAGCCTTAGGGGTCTTTCTCTATCTCTTCCTCCCATTGTTAGGGTACCAAGAGTTATTTCTACCAACTCAATATTGGCTAGGACTTCTACTTCTTCTTGTACTTGATGACAATTGTCACAGTGCTCTGATTCTTTGATCCGTATAGGTTAGGCGACATCTCCATATTATTTCCTTGAAGTTTCTTTGTGAGGATGATGTTGCCAAAACTTCTCTATATGCATCATAAAAGTCCGTCTTAGAACTTGAATGAGTCTAATTATCTTCTCTATGTTTTTTCCAATTGGTTGGAAAATTCATCCTTTTCTCTAATATTCGTACTTCTCTCCATTGTATTCACAACTATTGATGGGCTATAATATAATATTGTGGTCCAAGGTTAGTTTGAAGTCCTTGCGTTCTCCCCACTTGTCGTTGTGTCATTGTAACTGTTGGAGAATCATGATTACCTTGAGTGTTATGAGGGTTATTTGGGTGATTATATTCATCACTTCTTGTACTAGGTTCCATTATGAGCCAAGGCATGCCTTCACTACTAGAGTCTATCAAATCTAGCCATGTGTTACCTTGTGGTTTGGGTGATGTAGTTGCCTCTTCAATATCTTGCCACAGTATCTCTACATCTTTGTTTGTCATAGGTGGATCACTTGGTGGTACTTGTGAGCTTGTGTTGGCACCCTCATTTCCTCCACCACTTCTTAAAGTTAATCCTTCCACCTCTTCTAGTTCTATTTCATATTCTTGTAGCATAGCTACCCTTTTTTCTTCCAACCTACATATCATGCCATCCAACTCTTGGATGATTTACTCTCTCAACATTGCATTATGACATCTTAATGTTTGATATTATTCTTGCAATTGCTGAGTCTAGACTCACATTCTTTGTTGTAACATCCCTATCTGATCCAATGGAGTAAGTCCAGTCAATTCCTAGTCGATGGTCACATTCCCTTATTCCTTTATAACTTCCATTTCAAATGTGTCCACTCTATCTTTATATCGTACTGTTAGCCGTATCCCTATTTGATCATCCCTTTGCTAGGGTAGTTCTCTCTGTTCTACCTGAGGATACCTCTTGTTTCTATTTACTTGGGTTGCTTTGTTTTGTCTTCCCATATTTATAGGTAACAATACTATCTCTTGATGTTATCTTCTGTTTGGAGGAATTCATTCCCCATCATCTTCTTAAACTCTTTTAGTTCCATCAACAAATCTAACATGTACTCGTAATCTTCTTTCTTTCTTTGGGTCGAGGTACCATATCTTGTTATTCTATGGTTGGTCATAGTTCTTCCCCTTATACAAATAAGTGTGCAAGACCTATGTTAGGCTCTTCCTGTGATGGATCTAACTCATTCTGAGCTTCATCTTGTGTTTTTGCTTATCTTCATAATTCCATATCTTCTGAAGTAATGAATAAACACTGTACTTTGTAAGGCTTCAACTTTAAGCCATTTACATTATCATAAACCTCTGTACCATTCAATTTTTGCAACTTGAATTATCCATTATCCATTACTTCAACTACTTTATAAGTACTAAGCCATAACGTCTTTAGTTTACCCGGCTTGATTTACCTCTTTCCATTAAACTTTAGAACTAAGGCACTCAAACTAAGTTCCAACTTCCTCAAATATTTTTCATGCCATGCCATCCATATTTTCTGAGCTACCTCAATTGCCCATTGTTCCATGAATATTCTTTCATCTAACTTGATCAGTGTTTTCAATCACTCTTCCAAACTTTCTTGATCACCCAAGCGATACTCTACTATGACTCTCAAAATTGGTATCAAGAATTCGACTGGCACCACTACTTCCTATCCATACGTTAATTGGAAATGTGTATGTTCCATTTTAGGTTTAAAAATTATTCTATATGACCATAAAATGGATGGTATCCTTTCCTTCCAGTCAGCTCCCTCTATCCCACAAGTTTTATACAGAGTAGAAACTAGGACTTTATTCGTTACCTCTGCCTACCCAAATGCTCTAGGATAATACGAACTAGACAATGAGTGCAAAATCTTGAAATTTATTGTCAGCATCTTGATAATCTCATTAAAAAAGTGTACTCCTCAATAAATTGTATTTTTAGTGGAATACCAAACCTTGTGATTACCTATTCGTACAAGAATCTCATTGTACTCTTCACTGAATTATCAGGTAATACTCTCGGTTCCACCCATTTCGTTAGGTATTATATTGCTACTATGATGTATCTACACTTCCTCCATCGAGATGTCTTTATTGGGCCTATGAATTGATGGAGAGTAACAAGGTAAGACTTAGTTAATCAACCAAATAATCAACAATAAAACCTCATACTCATTAACCTAGCATAGGAATAATGCATAGGTTATATAGGTTATAAAATAGTCTAATTAACAATAAAGACTATTCCTACGCTAACAACTAACGCATATCCTAGAATAGAAGATAGCGTAGAGTTAGGATAGGATAATAGATATTCTACCCTTAGGTAAATACTAACTAACCCTTAGATATTTTAGAAGAAAATATCTATGTGGTAATAAGTAGAAAAGTAATGGTAATAATCTACCTATGTAGTATAATGCAATATACTACCTCATTTTACCCTAACATCCCCCCTTTATTACATTACTTTGATATACAAAGTGTACTTCGAACAACTCAAATTTTACACGTCCAAGTGCCTTTGTGAAGATATCTACAACCTGTTCGTCGGTGGGAATGTATTGGAGCTGTATTCTGTGTTTAGGAACTTCATCACGAATGAAATGACAATCTGTATCAATATGCTTTGTTTTTTCATGATGTACTGGATTTTTGACCAAGTCCAAAACACCTGAGTTGTCGCAAAACATGTGAATGGGAAGATTCTTTGGTAGGCCCATGGTAGCCAAAATGCGACTTAACCATATCGCTTCACACACATCTCCACGTGCAGCATGATATTCTGCCTCTGTTGAAGATAAAGCAACCACTTGTTGCTTCTTACTATGCCATGAGACAGGACCAGATCCAAGATGAAAAACATAACCTGATGTTGATTTTCTGTCATCTATAGATCCAACATAATCAGAGTCAGTGTAACCCTGTAAGAAGAATGAGTTATTCTTCTTATATTCTAGACCATAATCAACACTACCTTGAATGTAGTGAAGAACTCTTTTAGCTGCTTTCCAATGGGAGACCTTTGGTTCTTGCATGAACCTTGAGAGATAATTTACAACATATGTAATATCTGGTCTAGTATTAGTCAGATAGATGAGGCTTCCAATAATTTGTCTGTAAAGTGTTCCATCTACCTGTGGTGAGTCTTCATATCGTGATAATTGTAACCCTGACTCCATCGGTGTTGCTTTGGGTTTACAATCAGTCATACGATATTTTTCTACTAAAGTCTTAGCATACTTTTTCTGGGGGTCACCCCGAGATGATTCTTTTTCTGTTCTATTTCAAGGCCAAGACAAAGAGTGGAGAAGTCCTAGGTCTGTCATATCAAATGACTTTTTCAAGTCATCCTTCACGGCTTTAATTAAATTCTCTCGAATTGCCAGTGATGATCGGATCATCTACATATAACACAAGAATCACTATCTCGTAACCCGTGTTCTTGATATAGAGATTTGCGTCTGATGGACTTCTCTTAAATCCGTGTTGCAATAGGTGACTATCCATATTTATGTACCATGCTCTTGGGGCTTGTTTTAGCCCGTATAATGATTTTACCAATTTGCAAACATGTTGCTCATGGCCTTCCTCCGCAAATCCAGGAGGTTGAGTCATGAATACTTCCTCTTTTAAGTCACCATTAAGAAAGGCACTTTTTACATCCATTTGATGTAACTTCCATCCGAATTGTGCTGCCATAGCACAAAGTACTCGAATGGTGGTCATCCTTGCTGTAGGAGCAAAGGTTTCCTCATAGTCCAGTCCTTCCTTTTGAGCATAGCCCTTTGCCACAAGTCGGGCCTTATGCTTATCTATAGTGCCATCTGCCTTATATTTTATTTTGTAGACCCATTTGCAACCAATGGGTTTCTTACCTTTAGGCAAATTCACTAGCTTCCATGTTTTATTTTTAATGAGGGAGTTATATTCTGCATCCATAGCTGTCTTCCACTGAGGCAGTACTAAGTGCTTCATCAACTGTAGAAGGTTCGTTCTCATCACATGCTGATAAGTAAACCCTCTCCTCATCTATCTCCATCTCATCTTCCCTTGGTAACTCTCTATCTACATAAAGGTCTTGAAAATCTGCACAAAGATCATCAACTCGAAGTGGATGCTTTACCCTTTTCTTTCCGTGACATGCTTCTTGTCTTTGGACGATTGAGAGTAAGATCCTGGAGGGGAAGTGAGTTTAGAGTCCTTCAATGTGCTTGTATACCATTTGGGTGGTTTCTTCTGTTGTGAAGAAGAAGAAGAAGGAGGAGGAGGAGGAGGTTGTTGTTCCTCCTCATCATCTAGGTATACTGATGTAGTGTTGGATGTGAAAGCTTCATCAAACACTACATCTCTACTTATATATATCTTCTTGGTATATGGGTCTATCAAACGATAGCCTTTTGAACTTTCATCATAACCAAGAAATATACAAGGTAGAGATTTCTCATCTAATTTCTTTCTTTTCTCCTTAGGTATATGCATAAATGCCTTACACCCAAATACCCTTAGATGAGTTATGGAGGGTTTCCTACCACTCCATGATTCCCCGAGGAGTCATACCTTTAAGTGCCCTTGTGGGAGCCCTATTCAGAAGATATACCACAGTTTGAACAACTTCAGCCCAATAAGTTTGCTCAAGGTTGGCCCCCTTAAGCATACATCGAACCATTTCCATTATGGACCGATTTCTTCTCTCAGCAACCCCATTGGATTGAGGAGTGTAGGCTGTTGTTAACTGTCTTTTTATCCCATGTGTCTGTAAGAATGAGGAAAATTCTTTTGATGTGTATTCCCCCCTCGATCTGAACGGAGGGTCTTTATAAAGCATCCTGATTCCTTCTCAACAAGAGTTTTAAACTCACTGAAAATAGGAAAATGCTTCAGACTTCAACTACAAGAAGAAGACCCACATTTTGCGTGAATGATCATCAACAAACAATTGAAAATACCTTTTTCCTCCACAACTTGTAGACATAGGACCACACAAATCTGTGTGCACTAACTCCAAAGGGTCCTTAGCTCGAAAAGAGCTAGGTTCAAAAGGTACTCTATGTTGCTTGCCTGACAAGCAATCAGAGCACACTGGCAAAATAGACGAAAGGGGAGGAAGTCCTTTCACCATTTGATATTTACTCAGCTCTAGTAAATATCCTGAACTCAAATGCCCAAATCTCTTATGCCAAAGAGAAGTGGCCTCCTTTGTGGTCACTGCAAGTGCAGTATGAGTGGAGGTAAGTGCATCTAAGACAAACAATCCATGTTTGTATGAGCCTGTTGCTATTGTTTTTTCCTTTTTGGTGATGAAGCAACGTTTCTTGTCTTTGTCCACAGTAAAATTGACATTCATGTTATTGTCCAGGATTTGTGGAACTGACAAGAGATTATTTTTTAATCCTGGAACATAAAGAACTCTTTCAATATTACATTCTCCATCTGGAAGGGAGACTGAAACACTGCCTTCACCCTGAACTCTATAGGTCTGATCATCAGCAATGGTGACCGGTCTACCTACTCGAGCTTCAAAAGTAGCAAACCATGATTTATCGCCACTCATATGTTTACTAGCGCTCGAATCTATGTACCACAAAGAATCCTTGAGGGAGGAATCTGATGGGTCATGAGCACCTTGTGTGCTCGTTCGTAATCGTAACTAGAATCTTCACTGCTATGTGACCTTGTTGCCGTTTGTTCTGGTTCTTAGATTTTCCGTTGCCCTTCTTATTTCTTTGTTCATTGGGCGGTTTGTTCTTAAACCAACATCGTTTGGTTTCATGAGTGTCTGTGTCACAAATTTTACAATGTTGTTTCTTCTTCTGACCCTCTTTGGCTTTACCCTTGTCTTGTCTAGAAGAAGAACCCTTTTGTTGATTCCACTTTTTCTTACCACCTTGTCGTTGTGAAAAAAGGGCATTGTTTGATGCCTCATCTCTCTGGAGTTGGGTAGCCTCTTCTGTTTGAAGCATATTTACCAACTCGACAAAAGTTACTGTCCTACCAAAAACTTGTAAGGAGGTGATCAACATTCTGTAGGAGTCAGGAAGAGCTCTCAAAATGATTGAGTTTAAGACTTGGTCTTCCAACTTTTCTCCTAAGGATTGCAGCTTTGTTTTTAATTCGACGACTCTACAGAGGAATAGCTCTACTGTTTCTCATGATCTCATATGTAATGTATGAAGTCGTGTTTGAAGGTTAAGAATTGTTGATTGATTCTTGCCCTCAAAAATGGTACTTAAGGCATCCCAAGCTGCCTTACCAGTTGTAGCTTCACTGATATGAGGTTGGATATCATCAGTAATAGCAAGCAAGATCATTAAGGATAGTTTCTTATCCTTTTTATCAAAGTCGATTTGATCTTGTCCAGAAGATTGAGGTCTAGTGACTGTTCCATCTACTAATGACCACAAGTCCTCTACAGTTAAGATAGCCTTCATCTTAGTCTTCCATGCTGAGTAATTTGAACCTTTGAGCAGTTGGCTCTCAGTGAGATACTTGTGTATCATGGCCATTGTTTAGGTTTCAAATTTGTGGAGAGGACTAATATGATACTATCTTGCACTATACCCTAAAAAAGTATAGAGTAGTTGTTTCAATTTGCTTTCTATAAGGTATTTAATGGCACTCGCCTTAACACTCTTAGCAAGAGATGAAAAGTTTGAGGAATATTGAGCCAAACAAAATAGAGCAAATGAAACAAGGGAGTGTTTTGTCAAACTTTTGATATGTGCTCTCTAAGATATTTAATGGCACCTGCTTTTAACACCTTTGAAAAAAGATGAAAAAATTTGAGGTTTATTTAAGCCAAACAAAAGAGAGTCTTATCAAGGTGATTTGAAATTTTTAACCTTTTGATGGGGAGAAATTACTTGTTTGAACCTATGCAAAGTTTAGCATGGTTTTTGAGTGAAGTTTGGGTGTTTGTGAAAAGCTCCTTGTAATGTTGTATTTGTGACTTTGTAATTGCAAAAAAAAATGTTTTTAGTGCAATAATCAAAAAAACATAAGAGCACCCAAATTTATATCACTCTAGGTGTCGGATTCCACCGAAAATGCACCTAGTACAAGCAATTTTGAAAAGTAGGTGTCGAGTAAAATCGAGAATGCACCTTTCTTTAAAACTGAAATAGCCCCCCCTTCATCTTTACAATTTTGAAAACTATAGAATTCTGAAAAAAAATTCTATCCCCCCTTAATGTTTACAAAATGTAGAATTTAGAGCATATCTTTCAAGACAAGTCGACACATGACAAGCTTTTGAAAGACTTTCCGAACCAGCTGACACACAACTTGGTTTTCTATCTCCCGTAATTATTCAATACTCAAAAATAGGAGGTGCATCAAGATTAAAGGGTTCTCTAATCCTCATGGGACCATAACTACGATCCAAACCCTTCCAAGGATCAGTGTAAGTATTGAAATGGGGTAAGCTCCTTCTATGCTCTCTAAGCATACGACGAAAATGAGATCTTGTCGTCTGACGTCTAAGTTCGTTCCTCTTTCGAATAACTCTTAGACGACGAAGGGCTTTTCTGATCCAAAGCTTTTTCTTCATGAGACAAAAAAATTTGTTCTCCCAAAACAATTGATTAGAAAATTTTGGAGAATTTAAAAATTTATTAGAAGTCTCAAAGCTGCAAAAGGAATGTGTTTCAAGGATTGTCTCTTGTCTCCCTCAGTTTGATTAGGAGAAAACAATACAAAAAAAAAACTTTTGCCTTTCTTTTTTTTTAATAAAATTTTTATTTCAATGCATCAATTAATCTTTTAACTTAATGGAATTTAATTAATAAACAAATTATTTAATAGAGAAATCACTTAATTAAAAATGATTTAAATAAAAAATAAAATATTAATTAAAAACCTAAGTAAAAAAAATTAAAGAAAAAATGCAAAGAAAAAAAATAATAAAAAAAAATTACCTGTTCAGCCACCGCGCTCTTCAAAAAAATGTTTCTGATGGCAACGTCGGGAGTCGAACTCCCGACTCCGCGGCTGTCAAGCGGCCGACTGGCGCTCCTACCAGTCGGTCTACACCGCCCGACGAGAAGGGAAGGGAGCTCCTTCCCTTTCTACCTCCTCGCGGCGGTTAACAAATAAAAAAAATTAATTTTCGATCCCCTATGGGGATCGATCCCACGATCCCGCGGGTGTCCGACTGGCGTTTAGGCCAGTCGGGCTACGCCGCCCGACGGGAAGAGAAGGAACTCCTTCCCTTTTGGATTCCGTCGGCGGCGAGAAACCCAAAAAAAATTTGGGTTTCCCCGCCGGGAATCGAACGCGGTTCTTCCGCGTTGGGGAGCTCCCTGGGCTGGCATATTTTTGCCAGTCCAGCTCCGTTGGCTGATCCGTCAGCCAACGAGAGATCGGGGCTTTTAATTTTTATTTTTTTTTTTTTTCAAATACGTGGGACTTATCCCACACGCGCTCTGCGAGCGCGTTTACTTTGTTTAAAAACAAAGTTCGCCCAACAGTATTTGATTGCCTGCGGGCAATCAACAAGCTTCGAAAAACTTTTGCTAATCGTTCCAGCCACGCGCAGGTTGCCTCGGGCCACGTGCCACCATAGCAGACACCGTCGCATGCACCACCGATCGGACCGCCTCGGGCCGCGTGCAGGTCACCTCAGGAATCGAGCCAATTATCTCTTGCAGGCCACCTCGAGAATCGTGTCGGTCAGCCTACGGGCCGCCTCAGGAAACGTGCCAATTATCTCCTGCGGGCCGCCTCGAGAACCATGTCGATCAGCCTACGGGCCTCGAAATTCGAGCTCCAGGTCCAGGTCGGGGGAGCAATTGCTTGCCTTCAGCCACCCGACGCGATGATACCAATGATGGAGAGTAACAAGGTAAGACTTAGTTAATCAACCAAATAATCAACAATAAAACCTCATACTCATTAACCTAGCATAGGAATAATGCATAGGTTATATAGGTTATAAAATAGTCTAATTAACAATAAAGACTATTCCTACGCTAACAACTAACGCATATCCTAGAATAGAAGATAGCGTAGAGTTAGGATAGGATAATAGATATTCTACCCTTAGGTAAATACTAACTAACCCTTAGATATTTTAGAAGAAAATATCTATGTGGTAATAAGTAGAAAAGTAATGGTAATAATCTACCTATGTAGTATAATGCAATATACTACCTCATTTTAACCTAACATGAATTCCAATCCCCATCATTCAAATAACTCTTGTGGTTACAATGGGTGTAAGGGCATAAAGTCCCTCTTTACTGGATTTCCTGCTCTTTGGCAAGTATCACATTCTTTAACATGCTCCTTTGCATCATTATACACTATGGGCCACCATATCCCTTCTAGAAATACCCTCCTAGTAGTTGCGTCTGGTACCATGTGCCCTCCTTCTAAGCTTGTGTGAGCTTCCTTCAATGCTACTTTGACTTATTCATCCATCACACATCTTCGTAAGACACCATCACTTCCCATTTTATATAGTAATCCTGCTATTATCTGGAAAGGTACTAACTTCATTATTATTTTATTCTTCTCAGTTGTCATCATTTCCTATGGAAACTCTCATGTGGATAGGTATTGGCCAACCAACTTGTACCATGATGGAACAACATTGATGGTGAACAATTATGCATCTGGGAATTCATCAGGAACTCCAGTTCTTGCAGGTTCTCTTGATCATATCCGAGACAACTGGTATATAATCACATGTTTCTTACCATACCTCACCACTACTCAAAATACGAACTCCTGAAGGGTGACAAGCCACCTACTGACTCATCCTTGTATCACCGACTTATTTATCAAGTACAACAATGCTTGGTGATCGACATAGAAGGAAAATGGATTTGCTAGTAGGTAATGCCTAAACTTCTAAACTGCATATACCATTCCCAAATCTTCTCTTTCTATTGTACTATAATTCCTCTATGGCCTTGACAAAAGATGATTAGTAAAGAAAATAGGTTGATCTAGCCTAAACTATCCTTCTTGTGCTAAGGCACATCCAATAACAAAATTGGAAGCATCAATATGGACATGGAATTCCTTATCCCAGTTTGGAAACACCAAAAGTGGACTACTCACAAGCTTAGCTTTTAGCTCCTCAAAGGCTCCTTGGTGCTCCTCCATCCATCTGAAAGTAACATTATTTTTCATCAAGGAATTGAGTGGGTACGATACATGTGCATAATTCTTGATAAACCTTTGGTAGTACCCTATCTATCCAAGGAAGGTTTTTAGTGAACTCACATCAAATGGTTCATCCATGTGTAATATCACATGAATCTTATCAGGATCTGTCTTCAATCCTTCACTACACACAATATGTCCCAATAGTTTCCCATAAGAAACCATAAAAAAACATTTTACTGGATTTAATGATATCTGGGCATTTCTATACCTACTCATACATTCACTGAGAGTAGGAAGATGTTCCTTGATATTATCATAAATGGACCAATCATCCAAAAATGCTTTAAAATTCCCTATTTCCAATTGATCAAATATATATAGTATGATACGATCAAATGTAGTTGGGGCATTACAGAGCCTGAACGACATTCGATTGTATGCATAGATGCCATTATACATAATAAATATGGTCTTCATATTATCCTACTTGGCTATACTGATCTGATTGTATCCTGAGAACCCATCCAAAAATGAGTAAATCTCATGTCCTACGACTTCTTCCAAGATGGAATCTTTGAAGAGGATAGGGAAGGGGTCCTTAATAGTGATAGCATTGAGACTCTTAAATTCCATGAATATTACGATGTTGTCTACTTCACTCTTCAAGGTGATCACTATGGGTGAAATCCATTCACTGTTTGTCACTCTAAAGATAATTCTTGCTTCCAACATCTTTTCTGTCTCCACATTTACTAATGTCGCATATTTTGGGTTCATCCTATATGGTCTCCTCACAGGTTGAGCTCCAGGCATTAGTGTAATCTTGTAGACACACAATTCTAGTGGTACCCCTTTTAGGTCCTTATATGTCCATGCAAAGACATCCTTATATTCCAAGAATATCTTAAAAGCTATTTCTTTCAATACAGGATTCCAATCATCACCACAGTAAATCATCCTAAGATTCTTCCTCTATTCCTAGATTGATATCCACTATTCAAGGTCCTTCATATTTGATACTTTCCAATTCAGTTGTAGCTTTCTCTACATTCTCTAGTTGTGTCAGTATTGTATCAATATCTACATCACCTATTGTAGACTCTGTAAAACTTTTCAAAAATATCCATTTCTCATCTGCTTCCTTCTTAATTTCTTGGCTAACTTCTGGTTTACATTTTTTTTCCTTGATCTCCTTTGATTTAATACAGAGGCATTTGGGCTAAAACAATTTATACTCCTCCATTTTCCAATGAAGAAGTCCACTATCATATCGAGCTTCATCTTCACTATATTCTTCTAGGTACAATATTCCTTCTCCGTTAGGTTCATGCCCTTCATACTCTGAGGAATTTTTTGATTCATCCATCGTAGCTACATCTTCACTAACTCTTTTATTAGATAGATTAATCATGTATTTGTGCTATCCCTTTTTAAAATTGATCATATTCTTCCACCAGTTGTGATTGCCTTTGGCTACTGATAGCTAGCCTCTCCCCAAAGAGCATCATATACAGGTTTCTTCATTGTAATCACAACAAAATATAAGATAAATTCTTGTTTAGCTATCACCACTTGTTGTGTGGTCAAGACTCCCTTTATCTTGATGCCATTCTGATCAACACCACATAATTGGAAGCTCGATGCCCATAGATATGGAGCACCAATTTTAAACCATGTCCTTTCAGGTAACACATTGACGTTGGATCCTCCATCCATAATAACTTGTGTTAACTTGTGCCCTAGGATATCCATATGAACTAATGTAGGTTTCTTTCCTACATCGATCATTAATACGATTGGATCCATGAACTGATCCTTCTTCTCCTTCTCTTGAATCGGTTGGCTCTACACTTCCATCACCTTATGCGATTGTATTTCTTCCACCATTGCTTTCTGCAATGCTGGAATATATTCCAATAGGTTTGATACTTTAACTTCCACTATGGTATCAAAAACAAGTGCTACCAGATTTTGCACAACTATCTCTTGATCTAATGGTTTCCTTAGTTCCTTACCAACTGTCGACTCTACTTGTTTAGTATTTTTAGCTTCCTCTTGCAATATTTTATTTGCTACTTTCCAGCATTGCTTTTCCTTTGTTGGCTTTGGATACTTTTCCTTCTTAGCCTGATTCCTCATCATGGCTAAAACTTATTGGGTATCCTCCTTAACTTGAGAAGCCTCTATGTACAAATAACTAACATTATGCGGGTTACTCAAACTCACATATTTTGGACAACTCTCTTCTTTGTGGTTCCCCAGACCACACCATATATACATATGTGTAGTGCTTGCTTGCGATGTTTCTTGCCTCTAAGGTGTAGGATAATTTTTCATAAAATACCCCCATTCTTGGAAATTGTGACATTGTATGATCGGTCTTCCTTTCGAGTCATACTAAAAATGACTCAGTCCTCCTTGCTGATTACCTTGATTTGATCTTCCACCTCGTCTGATGTTTCTATAACCGCCACTCATTGCTTGTTGCCCGCTTCCTTAGGCATTATATTTCTCTTCCTACTCTTGGATTGATAATACTTGTGGGTGTACTCTTGCAATATATGGCCATAATATTACTTCATGCCCCATCACATTACAAATATGGTAATAGTCATTCCTTGGACACTTCACATTTGTATGGCCTTCTATTTTGCATTCTGTGCACCACATATCATTTTTGTCTAGTTTGATCTTTTGTTCTTTTATCAGTTTATCAAACTCATTACAAAATGATGCTACTATCCATTGTATAGTGTCGTCTTCTCCACTATCTGAATCATTCAACTTGGGATGAGATAAAATTCCTATATACATTTGTTTTGATTCACTCTCAAAATTCTTTGCTTGCTTCAGTTCTTCATTTGTTTTTGATGGTACTGCCTTCATATTTTTCTTATATTTTGGAAGTAATCCATATATAAACCACCGCTTTACTAGAACGTCTACCATAGTCATATGCATCTTATCGACTAATTGCTTTAGTCTATGATTATAGGACTTCACATATTCATCAACTTTTTGCTTTGTCATGCAAAGTTCTATCACAATGTCTCCATCATCATTCAAAGGTCAAAATTATTCGATGAAATTTTCCTTTATCTAATTCCAAGTCTAAAAATCTATGGTATTTTCTCTCTTTAAATACCAATCAATTTCCAATCCTCTCAAGGTAGCAAGAAATATAATTACCCAATCCTCTAGTCTATCCACTCCATTTTCTCTCCAAATGGTTATGCAAGTTCCTATGTGTTGTGTGGGTTCTTCCTTACCCTCACCTAAAAATGGTGGACATATCTATTTGTCTGCCCTATTAGCCATCTTAGGAGAGTCATCACTCTCACTTGAGGTTTCTCATGGAATCTCTGACTGATTCCTCCTTGGAGGTGTCTTACTCTCATTGTCGTCATAAGTGTCAATTCGAGGTATCTTATTTTTTCCTACCACTCGATGACCAAACTATCATGTGCATTCACTTAGCGACCTCCTTCACTAATGTGAGGGAGATGGTCTTGGTCTTTCCTCCTAAGACCTCATGTCCTATTACTCTGGTGCCTGATTCCCATCCTCCACACTCCCTTGTAACCCTTATGCACCTTTCTCAAGTGTAACCATCGAATATTTGTCCTCTTTCACTTTTTCTTTTTCAACCCTTTTCATTACACTCGGTGGTTCTACTTCCTCGTCTTCCATCTCTATCAACAAAACCTCAAAGTCTCCTTCTTCTGATGTCCAAACTTTATCTATTTTTGGTTTGTGAGTACTTCGGTCTGAGTTTCTTGTGTTTTATCTCGAATAAATCCTTGTTCTCCTTCTTACTATAATGTTTTTTCATGCTTCTCATCTCCCATTATTTCGTGCATTGGTGTCTATCATTCACCTCCAACTTGTAGTATCATGCTTTGTCAATTTGACCCATTTTAACAAAAGTTCTAGATACGATAAGGCAACGATGCCAAATATAGCATAGGGGTGTAGTATTCCTAGGTGGAGAGGTGATATTTGAGGGCTATGAATGATCAAAATACAATTCCCCACTTGACTACCAAATCATACAATCGTAATGTCCTCTAAACTATCCCTTGCGACAACTAAAAAACTTGTACGGATGTCAAAGTCTCATATTGTATGGTTAAAAATCATACAGGTACATGGATTGTATGCTTTTGTACTCATTAAAACTAATATATTCAGTTTTGGAAGCTTCCATACATATTTTTGTAACTATTCAAGTCGATTTTCTCAAACTGCCAAATCGGGTAAGTTGATCTTTGTGGTTCAATCTACCAAATCGGGTAAGTCAACTTTGTACGATTTATACGAACTCTGGTGTATGATCAATAGAAATCGATGCTATAGTCAGGTGCCAAATAAGATACTATAATGCCTAAATCTCTCATAGGGATATTGATTTTGGTAAATTAATTTTATTGAAAAAAGGGCATTTGAAAGGTGCCCCAACGCCTTGTACAACAATGAAACATAAAGGAAGATAATAAAATAACCACAAAACTAAGGGACTTAGAGGTAAACAACCTACAAGAACAAAAAACTACATCCTCTGACTCATAGGAACAAAAAGAAGCAGGCAAACAACCTTCATGAACAAAAGTTACAATCTTTGATTAAAAGGGACAAAAGGAAACAGGCGATTAGCCAACAGAGCCCAAAATGGAACAAATCCTTCACCACAAAGGAACCAGAAACCAGAGGAATAAAACCTTCACCACAAAGGAACCAAAAACCATAGGAACATCAGTCACTCTCCGAGGGGTAGGTCCGTCTGCATAGGTGACGAAGTGGCAACCTCCAGAATGGTATCTTTCACATCAACTTTAGGAGTTTCCTTTGTGTTGTCCTTTTGAATAGTAGTGCAAGCATCCTTAGAAATATCCATAATATCATCATATTTGGCATCAATATTGGTATCCAAGGATGCCTCAACAACCGACATAGCTGGGATATCTTCAAAGTTATCATAGAAGAATAGGAGGCTTAGAGCCTGGCGTTGTTCTTTGAGTTTTATGATTGCCTTCCCGATGGCCAAGTGAGCAGTCTCAAGATGATCAATGGTGGCAGATGTTGCATGGACAACCAATTTGTGGAGATACTTCTCGACAAGGTCAGGAGAATTGGACATTTTCTTCAAAGTTTTTACAGAGGTGGATGGAGGTGTTTTGGCAATTTCTTTGTGCTTAAGTCTCTGGGAGCTATGGACAGGGGTTTTTTTGAATTTGAATTTTTTCTTGATATTGAGCTCAGAATGGGATTTATCACTCTTGTATTTCCTTTTAGGTCTGGAAGCTTTCGGGCTAGGGGTTGAGGAAGAATTTTCTTCCTCAGACTCAGGGGTAGGGATATTACCTTTGGGGAAATTTAGGAGGAATTTGTACAGGACTTTGAAAAGACCTTGATGATAGGGTTTAGCCTCTTCCTTCTTAGAGCGAGTAGATGTGATAGTATAGTCCATGGACCAAAATAATGTAGCAGGAATGTTCATCATTTTGGAATCATGAAAATGATTCACAAAAGCTAAATGATAACAACAAATTTGGGACTCAGGGTTATCGGAAGTAAGGTATTGCATGATATGTTTTAAAATTTCTCTCACAGGGATATTTTGTAAGGTTTTACTATGACAATTAATCCATTCTCTGGGTTAGACCAACCATCACAAAGGAGCTCAACAAAGATTCTATCTATCCAATTACGTATATAAATCGTACAAAAAGGCTCACAATATCATTATCTACATCGCCATGCTCACAGATCATCCCTCAGATTCCACCAGTGCTAACCTCTGTCAAGGAGTTGCAACAATACATAAAACTAAGCTAAAAAAATAACCAAGAAATACACATACATCAAGATTCTATTATAGATCATCAATCATCATTTCTAGGATCATACATGATGTGTAATTATGTAGTTCCATTCCATTATAGCATAATTTTAATTACAACAAGGTTATTCTATCAATATCTTGCAATAACTCGGATATAAGTTAGCTATTACAACCAACAAGTACTCTATTCTACCTCTTAGCAACCAAACCTACAATTTGAAAATGGGACCTTATATAACGTTTCCTAGGTTGTTCCAAACTGGTTCCTGAGGCAATTAGTTATTTACAACTACCCATGTACAACTAATTTCATTAATTCAACCTTTTACTAAGTCTAACACCTTAGTTAGCAAATCTATGCATCATTTTACCATGAAATTACATTTC
Source organism: Wollemia nobilis (assembly GCA_028583015.1). NCBI lineage: Eukaryota > Viridiplantae > Streptophyta > Pinopsida > Araucariales > Araucariaceae > Wollemia > Wollemia nobilis. The sequence continues at coordinate 4,389,364 of JAQPPZ010002937.1, read as the reverse complement.
CTATGCATTTGGATGAATTTCAGTGCACCTTGTATGATTTATTGCTGCCCTATACAATTTTTCAATCCAGTTGTATGGTTTTGTTCTTGACTGTATGGTTTGCCCCTCCTGTACGGTTTACAAAACTTGGTAAACTATCAAAATTGAGCAAATCCTCTTTGAACACTTCTTCTTCTTCTGGGAGGTGGATTTGCTTCCTACAACATCTTTTACCTTCCATTAAACCATTGTTATATTCTCCCCTTATCTTGGAGATAATTAATTAAGATCACTTATAGTGAGAGAATAATCTAATCAAATTACTAATCAACCATAGGGTCAAAATATTACTATAACTAATGTGAATAATAAAATATCAAAATAATATAGAAATAATACAAATCATAATAATGATCAAAATAAATAGTCTAATTCACTCTATGTGGACCTAGATATATTTTCCTCACCCCAAATATTAGTCCTACGTCCTCAAAATGATAAAATAGTGTAGATACGAAGTTTCACTTTTATTCACACTAGTACTTGTTAGGACCCCATCCTAACACTATGATGTAATAACCCTTATTGAATGTGGGGGATATTCATGATAATATTTTGAAATATTTTGTAAACATGGGGGATACCCATGATAATTTTTTATAATATTTTGTAATAGTTGTGGCTCTAGAAGTGATTAGATAAGTAATGTTATTATACGTAACTATTATCAAGAATGTAACTATTTTGTAGGTAGAGATTCTAGCTTAGGTGGCATTTTGCATGTAAGCCAACCTTGAGAGTTAGGTGGGAGATGAAATATTTAAAACTATGAGGGGTAGGAATGAATGTATATTTTTTTCATAATTGAATAAAATAATGGAAGGAGGTTACCTCCTTGAAGTGGCTTGTGATATTGTGTTACATTGTGAGAATTTTTCATTTTTGCACTTATATTTTGTATTGCAATATCTTATGTTTCATGCATTTATATTTTATTGCAATATTTTTGTGATTGTGTTGATTTTAATGAGAAGGTTCCTAGCAAGTGGTATGAGAGCACTTTCTAGGGTTATTTTCTTCTATGAAAGCAATAGTTTTTTCCATTTTGACTATCAGGTATAAGATTTTATATATTTTTTTTTCACCAGTTTCCTTATTTAAAAAAAAGAAAAGAAAAGAAAACACAAAACAATCCAAACCTTGTATTTTTACATTCATTTATTAGGTTAGAAACCATATGCCAAGAGCTTTAAATTATCATGGAGGGGCTATCATTATTGGCTAAGCTAGATTAATGATGTGAGGGGCGATCAGGCTCCAATGCCCATGCCTTAGACAACACTTGTATATAGAATTGAGATACCACATATCTTCGAGTATATCAGGAGACCCCCTAGGATTAGGAGAAATATTTAACCCTTAGGAATATTTTTGGCCTTGTATTCTCCATAGTACACTAGACAAAATATCTAAAAATATCACCCTCTCATACTAATAAAGTGGGAGGTAGTGTGCTCAAGGGTATGCATAGAATCCTCCTTGAGTGGTGGCCTAAAATATTGGTCTAAGCACTATCATTCAACATGGAAGGAACCGAGTTCCTTTCCCTTCCTTTGCCCTTGAGGAACTAATAATTAATTCATAGTTGAACACTTACAACAAATAATGATAAAAACAATTGCAATAAATTACAATGGAACCTAATGCAAAATTAAATCATATAATAATTATAGTGCCTCTTAAGGAGGGCAGATCCCTACCACATGGACAAACTATAATGTGAATGCACAAATGAAATATTGATGATAGATAAATTAAAACACTTGGATCACTACCTATAAGTAATAGTTAAATATAATTTCTTGTAATATAGCCGACGACTATATTAATATTGGTATGTAACATGACTCCCCTCCTCAGAAAGCTTTGTCCTCAAAGCTGGAAATATCTAGAAAATACTTTCAGGTTCCCATGTAGCGTCTTCTTTGGGTAGGTCCTACCATTTTATGAGAAATTCTTGGATGTGACGAGATCTCAATATGCATGTTCTACTTTGTAAAATTGCTTTAGGCTGGAGATATATACACCCTTCTTCATCTAGTATTGGTAATTCTAACTGAGATTACACTTTCTGGTTGATCACATTCTTGAGATAGGAAACATGAAATACTAGATGTATACGTGATGAGGGAGGTAACTCTACTTGATATGCCACTTCTCCAATGTGATGCATAATTTTTTAAGGACCATAAAATCAAGGAGCCAATTTCTAACTAGACTTGATCTTTAATGATAATTGTTTGTAGGGTTGTAAACATAGGAACACCAAATCACCAATATTGAAATCTCTTTCCGAATGGTGTGTGTCTTGTTGCTGCTTCATATGATTTTGTGCTTGGACCAAATTGCCTTTGAGAATGGTGAGAATTGAATGTAGTTGCTAAAACCAATCATCTACTTAGGCCACTTTGGAGGATCCTGGTACATAATCTACTATTGTTGATGGCTTAGTTCCATATAATGCTTCAAAAGGAGACATCTTGATGGAGTAATGGTAAGAAGTGTTGTACCACCATTCAGCAAATGATAGCCAATGACTCCATTGATATTATTTATCCTAAGAAAAACATCTTAGGTAGGTACCCAAACATTTGTTAACTACCTCCATTTGGCGATTTTGTTTGTGGATGGTATGCAGAAGACATATTTAATTTGGTACCACTAAGTAGAAATAATTATCTCCAAAAATTTCTAGTGAAGATGGGATCTCGATCACTTACAATATTTTTTGGCATTCTATGCAATTTAAAAATTGAGTCCATAAATACCTTAGCCACTTTACTTGCTAAAAATGGATGTTGTAGAGCCTAAAAGTGAGCATATTTGGAGAGACGATCAACTACCACAAAAATTACTATTTTGCCTTCTGAATTAGGAAGACCTTCAATAAAATCCATGGAAATGTGTTCCCACTGACGATCTGGAATGGGTAATGGTTGAAGCAACCCTGGTGATTTGACTATTTTACCCTTATTGCTTTGGTATACTTCACATTTAGCTACCCATTGTTTGACCTCTACTTTTAATCATTTCCAACAAAAATGTTGTTTAACCCACATATAAGTTTTCAAAAAACCTGAATGTCCTACTAACGGAGAAGCGTGTGACTCATCTAGAATCCTTGATTTGATTGTCAAGGTGTGTGGAATTTAAATACGATTCTTCCTTCTTAATATCTTGTCTTCATAGGTGAAAAGAGGGTGCTTGGATGAACCTGCTAACAATTCCTAAATTATTTGAGTAGTTTCACTATTGGAAATTTTATTTCCTGTAACTGAGATACCCATTGAGAACAAGGACCCGAAATAGAATTAATAACCACTTCATCTTAATATTTTTTGGATAATGCATCTACTGCTACATTTTCTTTCCCTTTCATGTAATCGATAAAAAAACCATATCCTAACAATTTAGTTAACCACTTGTTTTTTTCTGGATAAGAAAATTATTGTTCTAGAAAATGCTTGAGACTGCTATGATCTATTTTTATAATGAAATGACTACTGATTAAGTAGTGTCTCCATTTATCCACTACATGTAGAATAGCCAAAATTTATTTTTCATATGTATATCTTCCCAGAATTTTTCCCAAAAGTTGTTTACTTTTGAATGCTAAGGGATGACCTTCCTGCATTAACACTGCCCCAATACTTGTTCCTAAAGCATCACATTCTATTACGAATGGTTTGTAAAAATTCGGAGTTGCCAAAACTGGAGTAGTACACATTGCTTCTTTGAGAGCCTTGAAGTCTTGAGTGGCTACTTCTGACCAATGAAAAACATCCTTCTTTATTAGGGCTATGAGAGGAACTACAATTTTACCATAGTTATGCATAAATTTGTGATAGTATCTAGTGAGACCCAAAAAACCATGAAGTTTCTTAAGGGTTTTAGGTAATGGCCAATCCTGAATTACCTTTATCTTATTGAGATTCACTTTAACACCTTTCTAAGAAACTATATGATCTAGGTACTCCACTTCTTGAATACCAAAAGAGAATTTGGAGCACTTGATAAACAATTTTTCTCTGTGTAGTATATGAAGAACCCTTCCCACATGCGACAGATGATCATTCCATGATTTACTATAGATGAGTATGTCATCGAAAAATACTAGGACAAATTTGTGAAGGAAAGAACAAAACACATGGTTCATGAGACTTTGGAATGTGGATGGGCTATTAGTGAGACCAAAAGGCATGACCAAGAATTCATAATGACCTTCATAGGTTTGAAAAGACATTTTAGGAATATCTTCTTTCGTAAATGTAATTTGGTAAAACCCTGAACATAAGTCCAATTTTGTAAAAACATTTACACCTTGTAGTTCATCTAATAGATCATCAATGATAGGTATAGGGAATTTATCTTTTATGGTGATTTTTTTAAGAGGATGAAAATATAGACACATACACCAAGAATTGTCTTTATGACAAGCCAAAACTACTGGTGAAGAATAGGGGCTAGTACTGTGATGGATGACTCCATGTTCTAATAGTTCTTGGACAATTTTCTCAATTTTTGTTTTTTGAGGTTGGGGATATCGATAAGGACAACCATTACAAGGAATACTTCTTGGAACAAGGTGTATGGCATGGTCATGGGATATTTTTGGAGGTAGTCCTTTTGGTTCTTAGAAGACCTCATCATAGTTGACCACAATGTTTTGTATATCTTCTGATTGGATTTCTAGCGTATCTTGTGCTTGCATTTCTATACAATTAATTTAAGCAATGAATCCATAACTACCTTTTCTTAATATTTTTTCCATGTTGTGCAAACTTACTATCTTTGATGGAGGTGTTGGAATTCCTTGGAGGCAAATTGTCTTCTCATTTTCTTTCCATTCAAAAAAGTGTTGCTTGTAATTAAAATCGATCATGGTTTCCATTTGTTATAACCATGTGACTCCCAAGATAACTTATGAATTCTCTAAATTCATAATAAAAAGAGGATCCTACTAAGTATAACTTCCTATTTGTAATGAAATTGAAGATGTTTTACCTATACATTGAGCACTAATCCCACTTGCAGTTCTAACTTCAAATTTATATTTATTGGAGGAGTGGATGTGCAATTTTAATGCCTTGGCAAGCCTTGTGTCAATAATGTTATGAGTACTTCCTGAATAAATTAATATAGTTACCTTCCTTTGTTGAATGAATCCTGCTACTTTGATTGTATGGTGAGCTGATAACCCCATAAGAGCATGTACTAAAATTTCCATAGTATCTTCCTCCACTACAACCTCCTCATGTTCAATTTGATCTTCATCTATGGGATCATCAGGTGAGATGTTCTCCTATATTTCTTTATCTTCCTTGTCAAAATATTCAATTTGAAAGTTCTGATGTGGTATACATGCCTGATATTTTGGATGGTGATTACAACATTTATAGCAAAAATATCTTGATTTTTGATCATTTCTATTAAAAGAGTTATTATGGTATTGAGTTCGGCCATATGGATCACGTTGTATGGATATCCTCATTTGCACCTTCTTCTCAACCAACTTGGCAATCCTTATATAGGCATCTAAAGAGGATGGATCTTGTAGATCCACTTTGACTTTAATATTCTCTTTCAACCCATTTCTAAAAGCAACTATCACCACATCAGTTTGTAGTTTTGCATAGGAAAGCAGGCTAGTGAATTCTAAGATATAATCCATTACCGATCCTATTTGCTTAAGTGATAACAATCACACCATGTAATAAGATGAGGTTCCTTCATAAAATATATCAAGAAAATATTTGGTGAAATAATCCTAGTAAATGGTATTTTCCTTTTCACATTTAAGCCATACAAATCATTGATAAGCTTCAGTACCTAGTTTAGAGGTAACAAAAATAACTTTTTTGAATCTTGAATTCGGTATAGGTATAAAATGCCTTCCATTTTAGCTATCCATCCATGTGGATCATGACCCTCAAAGGTGGGTATATCAATGCATGGAAAATTGACACCATTAGTACCCTTGGTTGCTGGTAAACTGTATCTCTATATTGGTCCTCATTATGCCTATGTCTATGAAAGTGATTTTGGGTATTATCATTATGACCTCTTTGTTGCTCATAGACTTCTTAATTGTATATATCCTCATCATTCCTCTATCCATTGAAGCAATTTTGAGGACTATGATTATGACCTCTTTGTTGTGTATAAACTTCCTCTCCATCCTGATCCTCATTGTACTGGTGTCTATGGGAGTGATTTGGAATAGGAGGAATTTGTTGGCTTTGTCTATCCATAAATTGGGTCACCTTGATGTTCAGGTTATTTGTGTACAATTTAGTCCACTATAAATATCTGTATGTAATATTTTTGTGGGGTTTAGCTAGTTTTTTTGGTCACTATGGGAACTTATTCAATGTGAGCTAGTAATCCAACATGCACCATGAAAAGAGCTAAAGTGGGAAATGCTTATATATATATTGAACTATTGGAGGTCAATTTTTGGTAGAAGAATGTTTTTGTGCACAGTTGAAGCTATGTTTTGGCTAAGGCAATGACCTCATTATTTTTGGGTTTGGTGTTGAGCTAGTGCTCATATACTTACTGATATTCTCACAATGACACTGAGAGGAGGGGGTGAATCAGTGTAGCTATTTAAATTTAGAACTAAAACTCTTTAAAAATTTTAAGCAGAGAGAACTTAAAAATAGATAAAGCAAATAAACAAGAGAGCATTCCACAACACACGATTTAACGAGGTTCACCAGTTTTGGCTACTCCTCAAAAATTAGACTGCTTGGACTCCCATCCAAATCCAACCTTTGCAAAGCACCAACTTTACAAAAAAATTTCTAGCACCCACAGGAAGGAGCACCAACCCCTTATTTATCTGCAGCAACAGAAAGGAGCACCAACCCCCTAATGCCAAGCACCAACTTGGACTTTAGTTCTGAACTATTTCAATGACATAAAAATGCCTTCTCTTCTACAAGACCCTCACTAGTCTAATGCACTTTTACAAGAACTACATATACTTACAGCTTTGTTATATTTTTCTCTTTTTGCTCTACTATCCTCTCTTATAGCCCTCTCTTCTGTATCTTTTTCAGCACTCTTGACTACACTTTTCATGGCTTCTTTTTCCTTTTTATTCGGCAACACACAATACTCATGCCACGCGTAGAGATAAACCCTAACCCTAACTTACTATATACGAAAATATTCTTTTGGATCTGCTTACTGCACTTCTGATAGCCTTAAATGCTTACATATGGCTCTAACAACCTTATTTGCCTAATTTATGGCTCTGACAGCTTTTTTTGTGCTCTGAAAGTGTAACCACCATTCTAACAGATTTATCTTCTCATTTATAGCTCTCTGATAGCCTTCTCTGCTTATTTTGGCTCTGACAGCCTTTTCTGTTCTCTTACAGCTCTGACAGAAGAATCGCCGCTCTAATAGCCTTTTTGTCTTCTTCTCGGCCTGTATGCGTGAAAACACAACATGTCACGTTATCGTGACACTTTTTGCCTCCGAAAAATTTACTTGGCTTACACCAGTGAAAAAAAAGACATGTCACAAAATCATGACACTTTTTGCTTCCTTGCACTCTTCTTCTCATGTATCCACGAAAACATGACATGTCACAAAATCGTGACACTTTTCGCTTTCGTACACTCTTCTCTGCAAGCACTAGCGAAAACATGACATGTCGTGAAATCGTGACACCTTTCACTTTCGTACACTCTACTTGGCTTGCACTAGCGAAAATAGAACATGTCACGAAATCGTGACACTTTCGCTGCCTTGTGCCTTTTCTCTCTTTGGCTCACAAAAATAGAACATGTCGCGAAATCGTGACACCTTTTTCTTTCTCCCATTTCTCTTCACTTTGGACCGCAAAAATGAAACATGTCACAAAATCATGACACCTTTTTCTCTCTCCTCTTTCTCTTCGCTTTGGACCACGAAAATGAAACATGTCACAAAATCACATCTTTTTCTCTCTCCTCTTTCTCTTGCAATATGTCGCGAAATCATGACACTTTTTCTCCTTAGCACTTTTCATCTCATCGGATCATGAAAATCTGACATGTCACGAAATCGTGACACTTTTTCTCCTTAGCGCTTTTCATCTCATCGGATCACGAAAACCCGACATGTCACGAAATCGTGACACTTTTTCTCCTTAGCGCTTCCTCTTGCAAATTGTCATGAAATCACGACACTTTTCCTTGCAATCTCTTTCTCTCAAACATGTCTTGAAATCACGACAGTTTTCTTTGCTTGCGCCATTTCTCCAAACATGTCACGAAATCGTGATAGTTTATCTTGCACTTTCTCTCTCTTCCAACATGTCACGAAATCGTGACAGTTTTCCTTGCACTTTCTCTTTCGTCCAACATGTCATGAAATCATGATAGTTTTCTTTGCGCTTCTCTCTCCTCTGATATGTCTCGATATCGTGACATTTTTGCCAGCATTTTCTCTCTCCTCCGATATGTCGTGATATCGTGACATTTTTGCCAACATTTTATCTCTCCTTCAATATGTCACGATATCGTGACATTTTTGCTAGCATTTTCTCTCTCCTTCGTTATGTCGCGATATCGTGACATTTTTGCCAGCATTTTCTCTCTCCTTCGATATGTCGCGAAATCGCGACAGAAAACATGTCGCGATATCATGACAGTTTTCTTGTCTTTTTCTTTGATTTTTTTGAATCTGGGCCACTTTTGTCTTCTTGGAAATTCACTGTACATGTTCAGACTGACCTTTGAACACCTATCCACTGCATCATCAATTGATCTATCTGTCTGTGTTGACAACAATGACAATACTGGTTCTGCACCTTGCTCAAAAATCTCCCCCTTTGGAATTATTGGTAACACATGTGCAATTTCTAGTAATTCTTCTCCCCCTTTGACAATAATACCAAAGGGCTGCTGCAGAATCCCCCTGAGTCCATGCACAACATTCTCAGGCACACAAAATTATAGTTAGCAAAAATTACAAACATGAGCAAACAAGTAATCAAATATATAAATGCTCCCCTTGAGAATGTGTTCCCGATAGCTAGTCAGTTCTTGGGTAGTGTGACCACTCCCAACTTACTATGAAGGTATTCAAAAAATTCCTTGGGCAACGGTTTAGTGAAGATATCCACTACTTGCTTTGTAGTTGGAACAAAATCCAATTTAACCTCACCTTCTGAAACTTTATCCTTCAAAAAGTGATATCGGATTGCAAAATGTTTGGTGCGAGAAAGCATAACCGGATTCTTTGAGATGTTAATAGCACTGGTATTATCACATTTAACTGAAATTGGCTCTTTGAAGTTAATGCCAAGATCTTTCAGGGTTTGTATCATCCATAAAATCTATGTACAACATGTTGTTGCTGCAATGTATTCTACCTCTGCTGTGGATAGAGAGACTCTTATTTCTTGTTGTGCCATGCTACCAACCTGTCTCCAAGATAGAATGCACCTCCACTGGTACTCTTTCTGTCATTTATACATCCTACCCAATCTGCATCAGAATATGCAAAAAGAGTGAAGTCCTTATCTTTTGGATACCATAACCCATACTCCATAGTACCCTTGAGGTACCTAAAAATCCTCTTCACAGTTGTCACATGAGTCTCTTTGGGACTAGCCTAAAATCTTGCTACCATGCATACTGCCTATAAGATATCTGGTCTAGTAGCTATCAAATACAATAGGATTCCAATCATAGATCTGTACATGGTTTGATCTACATCTAGAGATTTGTCATCCTTGCTCAACTTGCAACCTGTTGTCATGGGAGTGCTAATAGGTTTACAATCCTCCATTGTGAAATTTTTCAGCATTTCTTTCACATATTTGACTTGAGAAATAAAAATGCCCTTTTCATTTTGGTTAACTTGTAGTCCGAGGAAATATGAAAGTTCACCAATCATAGACATTTCAAATTATTTCTGCATTTTATTTGCTAAGTCTTTACATGACTCATCATTGTTGCTGCCAAAAATTATATCATCTACATAAACAATAAGGACAATAATATGGCCATTGTCTATTTTGACATATAAGTTACTATCCACCATACCTTTCTTGAACACTTGTTCAGTGAGATAGTTGTCTAGTCTTGCATACCATGCTCTGGGTGCCTGTTTCAAGCCATACAAAGCTTTCTTCAACTTGCAAACAAATTTGGGATTATCACCGAGTTGAAAACCATTTGGCTGCTCAATATAAACTTCTTCTTCAATATTTCCATTCAAAAATGTTGATTTCACATCCATATGATAAACTTTGAAATTTTTGTGGACTGCTAAAGCCAAAAACATTCTGATTGCCTCGAGTCTAGCCACTGGTGCAAAAGTTTCCTCAAAATCAATACCTTCAACTTAAGCATAGCCTTTATAGACCAATATTGCTTTATTCCTTACAACATATCCGTCTTCATTCAATTTTTTTCGAAAAATCCATTTAGTATCGATTATGTTTTTATTTGCAGGCCTTGGTACTAACTCCTAGGTTTTGTTTTTCTCAATTTGATCTAGTTCTTCGTTTATTGTCTTCATCCAATTTTTATCTATGATTGCTTCAACAATATTTTTGGGCTCAATGCTGGGAAATAGGGAGTAGTTACTTACTACTCTTCTTCTTTTCTTAACACCAACTATCGGGTCCCCAATAATTTGCTCTCTGGGATGATTTTTTTGCTAGCTTCCTGTTTTGAATTTATTGTTTTCTTCTACTTATGAATCAATACTTAAATCATCTGGGTCAATTTTTTAATTCTCTTCTGTTTCCTTCTCTTCATCTATGTCAATGACTTCTTCATAAATAGGGTAGTTTTCTTCATGACTGACTGCTCGTTTCCTATCTTCATCAAATTTAACATCGGCACTGTCTACAATTTTCTTTAGCCTTTTGTTGTAGCATTTATAAGCTTTGATTTTTGATGAATAACCAACAAAAATACCTTCATCAGCTCTATCTTCAAACTTACCAAGATTATCTTTAGTTATTTTGATGTAACACTTGCTTCCAAAGACTTTGAAGTATTTTGTTGTTGCTTTATTGCCAAACCATAGCTCATAAGGGGTTTTGCTTTCATGCATCCTCAACATGCACCTGTTTTGGATATAAACTACAGTATGGACTACTTCTTTCCAAAATCTATCTGCAATTTTGCTCTTAGTCAACATCGTCTGTTCCATTTCCTGCACAGTTCTATTCTTTCTTTCTACAACACCATTCTGCTGAGGTGTCCTTGCTGCTGAAAACTGTCTTCTGATCCCATATTTTTGACAGTATTCTACAAAATCCTCTAAGATGAATTATCCTCCTCTATATGATCTTAAGCATTTGATCCTCTTTCCTGTTTCATTCTCAACTTAGTTTTTGAAAGTCTTGAACATTTCAAAAGCTTCAAATTTTTGCTTCAAAAAGAATATCCAAGTCATTCTGGAATAGTCATCTATGCACAACATAAAGTATTTGTCACCATTTATACTTTGTGTTCTCATGGGTCCACATAAATTAGTATGAATTAGTTCTAAAGGTTTGTTGGTAAAGTACTCCTTTGATTTAAATGTGGCTCTAGTTTGCTTCCCCTTTTGGCATGAAGCACAAATACTATTTAGTGGTTTGCCAATGGAGGGTATATCTCTAACTGCCCTTTTTGAGCTTATTTTTACCAAATTGTCAAAGCTGATATGACCGAGCCTCTTGTGCCATAGCCAATTTTCATCTTCCTATCCAATCAAGCATGCTCCTTTTGAAGTATCTGAGAGAGTATACAGGTTTCCAGAAGTCCTTGATCTAGTAGAAATCAACTTCCCACTATTAGCTTTTCTCACTTCACAACCCTACTTAAAAATTACTTCATGACCTCTGTCACAGATTTGACTTACGCTAAGCAAGTTATGCTTCAGACCAATCACAAATAAGACTTCTTTTAATTTGATCTTTTCGTCACTGATCTTGACTGATCCTTTGCCAACTATATTTGCTCCATCATTATTTCCAAATTTCACAGAACCACCTTCGTAATTCCGTAACTTCTCAAATTTTTGCTTGTCACCTGTCATGTGACTGGAGCATCCACTATCAAGTATCCATGGTGCAGATTTGTTTTGTGCTTTAAAAGTAGTCTGAATAATCAAAGATTCCTTTTCTTCCTGGAGTTTCTCTTTTTCTTTTTGGAGTTTCTCCTTTTCTTTCCATTCTGGTTTGATAGTAGTTTTGGCTACTTGTTTTGCCTTTCCCATTTCATTAGCTTGTGCCTATTATTCAAGAAATTTTTTGTTTTGTTTCAATCCATTTTGTTGATATTTTTTGCCCTGATATTTATTTGCTGCAAAAGTGCTTCTACAGTTTCTTGCAATGTGTTCAAAATTGTGACAGTTATAACATTCTACTGCAAAATCCATCAATGGTGAAAAGACATTTCTACTGGTGAAATTCCTTTGTGCTACATTATAACTGCAATCTAAAATCTTATGACCATAAGCATTGCATTTAAAAAAATAACCAGAAAATGAGTGATTAAACCTGGGTGAACGTCTTTGCCATTTTGAAGTAGGAGCCATGAATCTTCTCCTTCTTGGATGTGTGACTTTTGTGAATCCATATTTGTCAGTACTCCTCTTAAGTCTGACATTATTGCTTTCTTTGGCATGATTTGTTTTTTCTTGATCAACCCTGATCTTATCTTCTTTATTTATGGGTTCTACATTTATGGCCTTTGATCCCTTTAATGATTCTCCTTCATTGAAGCCCAAACTAAATTTGATGCCTGAAGGCCTTTAGTTATTTATAATTTTATCCAGTTTTATAGAACTTTATTCAAACTTATGATAACAACTCAGTTTCTAATTCATCTCCTCTAGCTGCTTCCTTAACCTAACAATGTCTTCTTCTAGCTTGCTACACTCATCTGTTTTTATGGTTAATTGTACTTCGAGAACTTCAGACATTTTTTTAAATTCGTCTATCTATACTTTCAAGCTGTTAATTATTTCATTGGCATCCTCAAGCTTTCTTGAAACCTTTTTATTCTTTTTCCTTTCTATGCTCAGCTCTTTAAGTGCAACAACCAACTCACCTTCCAAATATACTTTAGCCTCATCCTCAGGTTTTTTATTATATTCTTATTTTTCCTCTATTTTTCTTTCTTCAAATGCCATGAATAGAGCTTCACCTGCTTCTTCTTTAGAATCCTCACCAGAGCAGTCTTCAGAAGAGTTGAAATTCTTGGATATGAAACATTTCTTCTTGAAGTTTTTTTTTCTAAAATGTGGTTTCTTCTTCCAGTCGCTTATTTCTGGGTGTGACCCTTCATCATTTTTGTTTTTCTCATTCATTGGAAATTTAGCTGCAAAGTGCCCGACGCCTCCATAGTTGAAGCAATATAATGATAACTTTCCTCTGTACTTTCATTTTCCCTTTATTAGTTTCCTAACAAAGTTTTCTTCTATTTCATCTAAAGATTCTTCTTCCTCAGATTCTTGTTTAGCTTTTATATTTTTGTGTGCTTTAAAAGCAGCTTCTCTGTCTGAGGGCTTAGTTTGTCATATTCTCATTTCGTATGCAGTTAAAGAACCATGCATTTCATCCATGCTAAAAGTATTTAGATCTTTAGCTTCTTCTATAGCAAAAACTTTAGAATCAAATCTTTTGTGAAGAGTTCTTAGTACCTTTTTCACGATGATCGCATCTTCCATTTCCTCGCCGAGTCCTCTAATCACATTAATGATTCCATTGACTCTCATCATATAGGCATCTATGTTCTCATCGTCATTCATTTTTAATGCTTCAAACTAAGCTCGATGCATTTGTAGCTTGGATTCCTTGATCTTGTCATCTCCTTCATGAATGCTCTATAGTTTGTCCCACATGTTTTTTATCATTTTACAGCTCATGATCCTTATCAGTTCACTGTCTACTAACCCACACATTATAGAATTCTTTGCTTTAGAGTTATTCTCAAACTTTTTCTTCTCAGCAACATCTGTTGGAGTAGTAGAGGGTATTGTGTATCCACTGTCTATGGACTCCCAAATGTCATATCCCAAAGCACATAAATAAGTCTGCATCCTAAGTCTCTAGAAAGAATAATTAGTTCCATCGAACAAAGGAGCTTTGTTGGATGAAAATCCTTCACCATCGACCATTGTATTTCTTCCAAGATCACCTTAGCTGATTGAGCTTATTCAGGAACCTAGCTCTGATACCAATTGATATTCTCACAATAACACTAAGAGGGGGGGTGAATCAGTGTAGCTATTTAAATTTAGAACTACAACTCTTTAAAACTTTTAAGTAGGGAGAACTTAAAAACAAATAAAGCAAATAAACAAGAGAGAATTCCACAACACATGATTTAACAAGGTTCACTAGTTTTGGCTACTCGTCAAAAATTAGACTGCTTGGACTCCCATCCAAATCCAGCCTTTGCAAAGCACCAACTTTACAATCAATTTTCTAGCACCCACAAGAAGGAGCACCAACCCCTTATTTATTTGTAGCAACAGGAAGGAGCACCAACCCCCTAATGCCAAGCACCAACTTGGACTTAAGTTCTGAAATATTTCAATGACATAAAAATGCCTTCTCTTCTACAAGACCCTCACTAGTCTAATGCCCTTTTACAATAACTGCATATACTTACAGCTTTATTATATTTTTCTCTTTTTGCTCTACTATCCTCTCTTACAACCCTCTCTTTTATATCTTTTTCAGCACTCTTGACTACACTTTTCACGGCTTCTTTTTCCTTTTTATTTGGCAACACATAATACTCATGCCACGTGTAGATCTCAACCCTAACACTAACTTACTGTATACAAAAACATTCTTTCAGCTCTGCTTACTATGCTTCTGATAGCGTTAAATGCTTACTTATAGCTCTGACAACATTTTCTATGCTCTGACAGTGTATCCGCCGTTCTAACAGATTTATCTTCTCATTTATGGCTCTCTGATAGCCTTCTCTACTTATTTCGGCTTTGATAGCCTTTTCTGTTCTCTTACAGCTCTGACAGAAGAACCGCCGCTCTGACAGCATTTTTGTCTTCTTCTCGGCTTGCATGCACAAAAACACATGTCACGATATCACGACACTTTTTGCCTCTGAACACTTTACTTGGCTTGCACCAATGAAAATAAGACATATCGTGAAATCGTGACACTTTTCGCTTCTTTGCACTCTTCTTTGCATGCATCCGCAAAAACATGACATGTCATGAAATCGTGACACTTTTTGCTACCATACACTCTTCTCTGCAAGCACTAGCGAAAACATGACATGTCACAAAATCGTAACACCTTTCACTTCCATACACTCTACTTGGCTTGCACTAGTGAAAACAGAACATGTCGCAAAATCGCGACACTTTCGTTGCCTTGTGCCTTTTCTGTCTTTGGCCCGCAAAAATAGAACATGTCGTGAAATTGCGACACCTTTTTATTTCTCCTCTTTCTCTTC
The DNA here is from genome assembly GCA_028583015.1 of Wollemia nobilis. Classification (NCBI taxonomy): domain Eukaryota; kingdom Viridiplantae; phylum Streptophyta; class Pinopsida; order Araucariales; family Araucariaceae; genus Wollemia; species Wollemia nobilis. The sequence continues at coordinate 4,373,888 of JAQPPZ010002937.1, read as the reverse complement.
GCTTTGGACCGCGAAAATGAAACATGTCACGAAATTACGACACATTTTTCTCTCTCCTCTTTCTCTTCGCTTTGGACCATGAAAATGAAACATGTCGCAAAATTGCAACATCTTTTTCTCTCTCCTCTTTCTCTTGCAATATGTCATGAAATCATGACACTTTTTCTCCTTAGCACTTTTCATCTCATCGGATCACGAAAACCCGACATGTCACGAAATTGTGACACTTTTTCTCCTTAGCACTTTTCATCTCATCGGATTGTGAAAACCCGACATGTCGTGAAATTGCGACACTTTTTCTCCTTAGCGCTTCCTCTTGCAAATTGTCGTGAAATCGTGACACTTTTCCTTGCAATCTCTTTCTCTCAAACATGTCGTGAAATCGTGACAGTTTTATTTGCTTGAACCATTTCTCCAAACATGTTGCAAAATCATGACAGTTTATCTTGCGCTTTCTCTCTCTTCCAACATGTCATGAAATCGTGATAATTTTCCTTGTGCTTTCTCTTTCGTCCAACATGTATCATGACAGTTTTCTTTACGCTTTCTCTCTCCTCCGATATGTCACGATATCGTGACATTTTTACCAGCATTTTCTCTCTCCTCCGATATGTCGCGATATCGTGACATTTTTGCCAACATTTTCTCTCTCCTCCGATATGTCACGATATCGTGACATTTTTGCCAACATTTTCTCTCTCCTCTGATATGTCGCAAAATCATGACAGAAAACATGTCGCGATATCGCGATAGTTTTCTTACTTGTTTTTTTCTTTTATTTTTTTTGAATCTGGACCACTTCTGTCTTCTTGGAAATTCATTGTACATGTTTTGACTAACCTTTGAACACCTGTCCACTACATCATCAATTGATCTATCTGTCTGTGTTGACAACAATGACAATACTGGTTCTGCACCTTGCTCAACACTTACATTAAAGTTTATTTCAACTACTTATGTATTTTTTTCAGTTATTTTTTATAATGGTAATGTCATGTTCTCTTTCAAGATTCTTTAAAAAAAAATTCAGCATCCTCAAGGATAACATGTAACTTCTTTTTGTAGCTTTAATATTCTGCTTTAGTAAATTTGAGGAGTTTATGATTTTGGCATGGCTAAATGGCTATATTTTTAGGGTTTTTATATTTATAATTAAAAAAGGAGGAACATCTTAGATATTTCAGATTTCAGAATTGAATTTTACAATTCCAAATTCTAAAATAGAACTTGCCTAGTTTATGATTTGAAATTTTTTTAGATTGTTCATAACCACCTAATTTATCTTTTAAGTTTCCAGATCTAGAATGCAACAATGCTACCATAACCCATTATTCGGGAAAATTCTGTTAAGTTTTAGTTTCAAATTTCATGTTATATTTAGAACATAACATATAAGAGCACTTTAGGACCCTGAAGACCTCTTATTTCTATAATATATTGAGCTTTACAAAGCAAATCAAAAGAAAAGTGGTTATTGGAACTTAATAAAGTGACAAAGGATGCAAATATTTTAGTCCAAGAATGTGTGGGTGACTTTACAAAGGGGTTTAAGCAAGCATACCAAATAAATAACAACATTGGACTTGCCATTGCTGTCTTGTAGGGTTTCCTTGGTTCTTAAAGTCTACAATGGATTCATATGGAAGGAACTCCTTATGAAGTTTAGATCTATGAAAGTATTAAAAAGGGCATGTCCATTGGGTTTCCTCTTGTGTGTCTCTAAAGGAAGCTCTAATTTATTGGTTAAGAAAGATATTCTAGTAATTTAATGATTCCTGTAACTATTTTATGTGTTGCATTAGTCTTCGACTTAAGGCCACCTTTGCATTGTTGTCTTATTGATGACTTAGTTGGCAAATATTTTCTTATTTTTGAAGGTTTTTCAAACCAAAATATATCCCTAGATATTAGAATTGAATTTATCACAAATGATGAGAAGTTTGCATCACAATTTGTAGCTTGTGGATCAATGGCTGGTTAGGTTCTTGGTATTGTAGTTGCTGACAGGACTGCATCTCAAATATTGTAGGTTGAGTATGAGAAATTGCTAGTAGACATTCTTCAAGTTGAGATTTCTCACACTAATACCCAAAAAATCCTTCAAAGGTACAATATTGATGATTTTACATATAAATATTGGGACATACCAGATGGTCTAGCATATGATAGAGGCAAGAAGAAATCATGATTCAACACTGCAATTACTTTGGGGAGAAAGCAATTCAAGGAAGGGAATCTATTATGAACCTTTTCTTATTCTGTGAAAATATTAGATAGGTGGGACCAACCCACCTTCTCTATACTAAATTTGATATGAATATTTTTCATATATGTGGTTTGTGTGGCCTAGTTAGTCTTTTATCACTATTTTTCCATGTAACCTAATAATATCGTATGTGTGCCACAAAAGGAGCTAATGTAGGAAATGCTTAAATAGGATGCTCCTTTTAGAGGAGGAAAACTCTTTGTCAGAAGAAAATTTCTGAGCACAATTTGAATTCGTGTTTTGCCCTAGGGAGCGTCCAATATTTTTTTGGATTTGTGCCTGAGTTGTTATCCATATCATCTAAAAAACGTTTTTGTTATGTTATGTATTATTTTGAGTTATTTTCTAGAAATAATATAGTTGTTATTTTTGAACTTATTGCTAAGTTTTTCAAAGATAATTTTATATGGTTTCTTGCTTCAGATTAGATTTCAATATTCAGTCTATTTCAAAGTTTCATATTTTAGTTTTATTGTTTCAGTTGAAATAGCAATTTTTTAGAATTGGATAATGATTACTGGATTAGAGATCATAAGTAAAGTTTTAGCTTAAAAAAATAGATTTTCCTTTCAAAAAATTATAATGAAGAATTATATTTGGATTTCCAATTATTTACAGATATTAAAAAATGTATTTTCTTCCAAGCAAGTAGCCATTTTTAGATTTGGGACCATAATAGTGGTATCAAGACACTTTTTTTGGCCTCATTGAGAAGTACTAATAATGTCAAATCATTTAAGAGAAGTGTGACATCTATTAGCCCTCGTCGTTGAATATCTAGAATTATAGGATAGTTATAGGAGAATCCCATGAAGCCATTGAAGATTTATTATTTCTAGACTTTATTTTTCTTTATGAAGCAGAATTGAGGATTCAGTTGTTGGAGATTGAGGAACTGAGGAAATGATTAGTAAGTATGGAGATAATTTTATCCATGAAAATGCTAGTGAAGAACCCTATCAAGATAAGGAATCACTATAGGTGATCTGGGAAGAAAGTATTTATCAAGATGTGGAAACATCACAAGTAATGTAGGATGAGGATCTTCATGAAGAAGAAGGATGAATGATGTTGTTAGATGACGATACACATGAAGGCAATGGAAACATGTAAGTAGATAATCATTATGAAGATATCAAGCAACATACAACTGAACCTTTATCCCATATGTCCAAAAATCCTCTGATACTATTACAAGAAGGCATTCCACATATAAGAGAGATACATTATGATACTGCCTATAATGATATTTATGAGAAATTTACATATTTAATTTCATTGAAACCAGAGGTAGCACCAAATTAACAACATTGTCAATATCAAATTTGGCACGTCATATTGCAATATGACATGAAATGCATAAAGAAGTGGAAGCATCAACAAGAACATGGAAGCGCTTGTTTGTGGTCTCTAAACTTTATGAATAAAGCTTTTCAAGGAAGGCAGACTACCTAGGTTTATTTTTAGGTTTCAAGTTCTAGACTTAGAGTAGAATTTGGTCTAAAAATTGGCTATGGTTGAAATCTAGAATTTGTAAATTCAACCACGAAATCTGAAATTTCTAAAATGTCTTCCTTTTTTAATTGTAAAATTAAAAACCCTAAAAATATAGCCATCTAACCATGTGAGAATTAGGAATTGATGGAAACCACCAAAGAAGAATATAAAAACTGCAAAAGGAATTGAAATAATATTTTTGAGGATTCTAAAAACTTAAGTTGTTTTATGAACCCTAGAATACAACATAATATTATCATTTCTGATAAAATAGCTGAAAATAATGCAAGTAGTAAATAGAAACTTTCCTGAGAAGGTGTTGAGTGGTATTTTCACCCGATTGTGAAAACACACTCTCCGATAGGATTTGGGTTCTAAATCCTCTCTTGCAAAGAAATTTAATAAACAATTTCTCCAAGGTTCCGCTATGTTAGCATTTGGTATATGTGTATCAATAATCTCAAATAAAGATATTCAATTAAAATGCTTGGAACACCTTAGTGGTTGCAAGTAATCGTTAACAAGGGGCAATGTTGGTTTATTTTATCGTGAAACTGTAATGATTGTTCGTTGAACCCGAATAAAGCAAATGTGATTTGATCTTCGTATGACCACGCTGCAAAAAAAAATGGAAATTTATGAAATGTCATAAAACATAACCCCTTCAATGAAATTGGAATTTTATGAAGGGAATATCATCATCTGCTCATGAATGAAAAACAAAACCGAAAAATGAAATTCTGGCCTTGAAATGGAAATTTTCTATTTTCAGACTTTGGAATTTTTAGTTTTTTATTTTTTATTTTAATGCCTGTAAATGAAAATAAAGTGCAAAAAAAATGAAAATAAAATGCAAAAAGAAAAATGAAATGCATTCAGGGTGATGCAATCCTATTCTGACAAAACCGAAGCTAATGAGGTTTCCATGCATGCAACCTAACCTATTGAACCTGCAAACATGCACAATCCAGATAAGTCAAGTGCTGGTCTCTGGGGTTTTAACTGTGATTTCAGATTTAGACATTCGCATGAAGCAACCAAGAGAACTTGCATTAAACTTCACCTATAAGCCTAGAAATCTGAAAAGGGGAAAGATAAACATTTAATCCTGCATGCAGAAAATAACTCCTTCTTTCTTGCCAATGAGGTGCAACTCTCTGAATTTTTTGTATTAAAAATTGATCATTTTACAATAACAGAATCTCTAGTTTTCTCAAAACCAGAAAAAGGGGAAGAAAAACACTCCAAAGCAGGCCCAGAATGGCTAATCACCCTCAGCTCTGCAACTCTACCCATAGCGGTTTTCGACCCTTGTACCAATCTGTGCCTCTACTTTTATACTTTCTGGCAATGCTCTCTGTTTCGCCCTATGACACTTCGCTTCATCTCCCAGATTGCTTCGTTTCACCTTCCTCACATTTTCATTGTTTTTGACTTTATGTTCGACATCGAGACGCTTGATCTTCTCTGTGACTTGTAACGCTTTTGTAGCCCTTACACCTTTATGCCACGTGTTCCATGCTTTTTTGCATGTTCCGTAATGGCCCCCTGTAAATCATGACCAAAAATAGCATGTCATGATATCATGACATTTTTATGTATGCAGCTTTGCCCCTCTACCTATATCGTGAAAACAAGACATGTCACGATATCATGACATTTTTTTGTCAGCAGCCTTGTTTGTCATCATGCATCACGAAAATGATACATGTCACGATATCATGACATTTTTCTGCTTCGGACCGCATGGATGCAACTTGTCACGAAATCATGACGTTTTTCTCCTTCGCTGTGTTTTGTTGCACTCAGCCGCGAAAACGCGACATGTCACGAAATCATGACACTTTTTCATTCCATACCATCTTGCTGCTTTCTATCACGAAATCACGACGCTTTTCTCTTTCGGGGTGTCTCGCTGCTTTCTGTCATGAAATCGTGACGCTTTTCTCTTTCTTCTTGCTTTCTGTGAAATCAGATGCTTTTCTCTTTCGCTCTCGTTGCTTTGTCGTGAAATCATGACGCTTTTCTCTTCATTTTTGCTTTAGGTCGTGAAAACGTGACATGTCACGATATCGTGACAACTTCTACATTGACTCTTCTCTTGCTGCCTTTGATCGTGATTTCATGACATGTCACGATATCGTGACATTTTCATTTTGTCTTTCTCTCTCCTCTATGAACCGTGATTTCATGACATGTCGTGATATCACGACATTTTGAGTCTTTAATTTGGTTTTTTGTCTTGCACCACGATTTCACAACATGTCGTGATATCGTGACATTTTCTCTTCACGATGCATTCTGTTGCTCTTAGCCGTGAAAACGCGACATGTCATGAAATCGCGACAACTTTCCATTTCTAGCCGCGATGGAGCAACATGTCGCGATATCATGACAACTTTTCATTTTTAGTCGCGACGGAGCAACATGTCACGAAATCGTGACAACTTTTCATTTTTGGTCGCGACGGAGCAACATGTCATGAAATCGTGACAACTTTTCATTTTCGTCACGACGGAGCAACATGTCGCGATATCGCGACAACTTTTCATTTTTGGTCGCGATGGAGCAACATGTCGCGATATCGTGACACTTTCTTTTTCTTGCTATATTTTGCTCTTCCTTTGATTTTTTAGCATCTGGGCCACTGCGGTCTTCTTTGAAAGCATGCAAAAAATGTGGGTCCCCAATTTTGGGGTGTGTTGTGGATCAGCCACAACAAATGGCGACTCTGTTGTCAAATGCTCCTGAGCATTTTGGTGAGAACCCAACCTGAAATATACAAGCTTAGATACAAGCGTCAGCACATAAAAGATAAACAAATACCGATAGATCAAAAATACATGAAACATCAGAATCATTAAGTATCAGCTCGGTGTGTGCAATGTGTTTTCATTCCCTATCGCTTGAACTTGATCAACATTCCATTGTCGGTTTCACTTATGATTTGTATGCAAGGCTATGAATGATTTGTGCAGGATTTGATGTATGATGAAGATGCTAGAGATATAACAACCTGCTTTGCAAAGGCTCAAACCTTCTAATATCATGTACAAACATATCAAAACTGTCAAACCCTCTTAGGACCAAATATATGTATATTGAATTAATTTATTAGATCCCAAAGTTGGTTATGTGTCACTACCATCTTGAACCCATGTGCAAGTGTAAGTGAGATCAAAGCTTTGGGGAATTGGATTCCCAACCTAAGCGAGATGGGAATTTAACCCTATCCTTACTACTCTGATTTGGAGTTCATTACCTCATCTTGAACAAAATGATTTAACCAGTTATGGATGAAATTGTCGAGCTAGTCTGTCCTTTTGAGCAATCAGTGGTCTTGCTTTTAGACAAGACATGTTGCCATGCATGAGCATACTTAACCCCATAATCCATGATTTGGCTTCATTCATTCTTTTTTTTTTTCTTGGACCTTTGGGATGACTACCCATCCTTGCTAGGGACATGTAGTATGATCCTTCCAATCCAATATTAAGATGAAATGGGAAATATTAATTTTTTTATTTCTTGGACCTTGGGGATGACTACCCATCCTTGCTAGGGACATGTAGTACGATCCTTCCAATCCAAGATTTAGATGAAAATGGGAAATATTAATTTTATTTTTGTTTCTTGGACTTTTGGGATGACTACCCATCCTTTGCAGAGGACATGTAGTACGATCCTTCCAATCCAAGCTTTATGATGAAATGAAAGATGGAAGCTTTGGGGAATCGGATTCTCAACCTAGGTGAGATGAGAATTATGCCCTATCCTTACTACTCCATGAAGGTCAAATCAGAGCTTTGGGGAATTGGATCCTCAACCTAAGTTCGATGAGGATTTAATCCTATCCTTACTACTCTGGTTTTAGACTTTAAGCTTGATGGAAGTGGTAAAAACCACTGTTTTAAGGATTATGTTGCATAATAGGACAGACATGAAATATTCTTTTCACCCCACCTTTTCTTCCAAGCATGGTCTTGATCATTTTGCTCAAGATTCCTTTTAATGTGTATAGAATGTGCTTGGTTCAAGATAGTTCGGACATCAGTTCCCAACCTTAGGATTTTTTATGTTTTATGTTATAGAATAACCCTAAGAGGATTCGACACCTTCTCAATGATTGCACATGAAATGAAAATGTAACTTGAGATGACATGTATATGCAATGTGGAATGTGACATGAGATATGAATGCACTGCTTCTTTTGAAATGTGGATGGAATATATCATCTACTTTACCATAATGTGTAAAACTGACAACTTCATGCATCACAAGATTCAAACGATATTACTTAAAATGTTTGTGTTACTTGTGGAGCTTTCTACAACACAATTCCAATGTTTCATATTCTCCTGATCTTAGGCATAAGTTGACATCTCAAATTTTTCTCTTTTTTTTTTTTTATATACAAACCAAACATGTCCAAAGGACCAACACACAAAACTTAAATCCAAACCCAAATAGCAATCCCAAAATGAAAACTTGAAAACACAAACCAAAACCAAAAACCAAAATCTATATACAAATGTACAATATAATACAAGATGATGCAAAGCTTGGATTATCACTTTCCTGGATCCCAAACATGATTAGAACATTTCAACAAAAATATAACATGATATGCATGCCAAATGTTGTAGGAATCCAACAAAAACAAGACTAGACCAAACAATGCAACCCACTTCAACTTTCCTCTCTCACCCCACCAATTAAATTTAGTTCCATTAGTATTCTCATAGGTGAGATTCAAATTTTCAAATTGATTAGACAATGATTGATTTTCAATTTTATCATGTCTATTCTTTAAAATGTAAATTTCATAATTCCATCCTTGATTTAGAATTAGGCTATCTTTTTCAAATATGCAATTTTGTAAGTAGGAGCCTATTTCTACAAATTTCAAAGCCAAATCATTTTCCAAATTTGTAGGCCAATCAAATTTGTGCAACAATTTACAAGCATCTAGGATATTTACTAAATTAGGATCATTAAAAGTTTTTATCCTAGATTCAATTAGTAATTGTTGATGAATTTGATTTAACAATTCAAGTGCATCAACTTCTTTTTCATTCATTAAAACAATGTTATCAAAGGTGTGATTAGAAATCATACCTTGTTTTTCATTCACCTTTAACGACATTTCATCATAAACATCAATCAAATTCAAAACATGGTCATACAAATTCTCACCTAAATCTTGGATGTTTGAACACAAAAGGTTAGATTCTAACTTTTGAACATTTTTATTTACCAAAATTTGATGGGGATTTGTAACTCCCTCTTTTACCTCATGGTCTTCATATTCTTCATTGATTACTTGTTCATCAAACATACCAAAATTGGGCACCCAATTGAAAACATGCCCATCCTTTTCAACCCTCAAATGTTTTTGGTCAAAGTGTATGTCAAGTAATCTATCTTGATGATCCTTCATTTGAGTTGCTTCCAATTGATCAATCTCTTTGTCATTTGGTTCCAATTCTTTGTTCACTATCCATGGTATCTCTTCATGTGAATCCTCAAAATCATCATGCAAACTTGTATCCGCACCTTCAATGAATTTATATTCAACATGATCAAATTTTGTCCCCTTCTCAAATCTTGTGAATGTGAGATCTTCGTATGATGTAGAAGTTTCAACATCCTGCATATCAAGTGAAATATGAGTTTCATCTATAGGGGTGTGAGAAAAGAATGCATTATCATATCTCCCCCAACCATTGTAAAAATTATCATCCAAATCCATGGGATGAAACTCCATGGTGTTTGTGACATGATCTTTTGATTCATTCATAAATTCTTTTTCTTCTTTGTCCTTGGCAATAGGATCATTATAATCTTCCAAAATTTGATGAGATTTGAAACCCTCTTCCAAAACATCCTCAAATTGTATAGGAGTTGTAATATCTTCCTTCGAGTAGGCGATTATGTTGTCCTGTATATCAATTGGCACACAAGTTTCATTAGTAGTTTTGGAGTGAGTGTAGTCTTCCCACTTCTTCCAAGCATCATAATAATCATCTTTCAAAATCAAGTGGTGACGTTCAACTACTTCTTCAACATCTTCCAATTCATCAATGTGTTTCTCATCAAATTCATCTTCACCTTCCTTAGATGGTTCAATTATTTCCAAAAGTGGGTCGTTTCTTGAATTCAAATTTGTAAGGCTATCATCGTCCAAATTAGTAACCCATGATTCAATTTTATCATAATTTGGAGGGTGAAGAATTTCTTGATCATTAATTTTACACATCTCATCAATAGTATCTTCCAAGAACAAGTGGTGAAACTCTATCATGTCTTCAAATTTATTTATTGATTTTCTTTCAATTTCACTTTCAACCACTTCATTCAATTCTATGGTGGGTTCCGTCCTATCACATATATCAAACATTGTTGAATTTAGAACCCCTTCATCCGAATAATCGTGTATCTCTATGAATGAGATCATTTCTGCATAATCCTCACTAGCGGATGTTGGCTTAGCAATTTGCACCTCCTCGTGGACTACATCTAAGGTGGTTGTAAGATTTGGATATTCAAATTCATCCCCTTGATCATTTACCTTAGATATCATTGGAGTGGAGGGTGCTATTTTTAATGGTTGGTGTAGGTTGGCATCAATATCTTTAGAAGGACAATCTCTTATGTGAACATGTTGTGCCTTTTCTTCTTCAAGACCTTGTCGTTCTATCTCTTCTAAGATCTCATGGATTTTCTCTAGAGACAAACCACTCAGTTTTTCCTCAATGAGTGAAGCAAGTGTGGGGTGTATGGCTCCCAGGTATACTTCCATGGCTTCCTCTTCTAATGTGTTAAAATTTTCCCACATTTGGGAGTGCAACTCATGAAATCTTCCATTGAATTGACTCAAGGATTCATTAGGCTCTTTACATATGGAGGTAAACTGATTTTTCAAGATTTCTAAGTCAACCTGATTACCAAAATGATAAAGATAGGCTGCTTCTAGTTGTATCCAAGAAGTCCTAACCTCCATGGGTAGTTGGCTATACCAAAAGAATGGTTTATCATCCAAAATGTATGCAAATAACTTACAAGCTACCTCCTCATAGAAAACCTGGAATTGACATAATGTATTCTTGTAGACATGTAGTTTTTGCAAGTATCCTAGTGGCACCTCTTGATTAAAACACCGTAAAAAATCCAATAACATTTTAGGAATTTGATAGGGTATCACATGTATAGACAAACCCTTATAATGATCCTCCATCATAGATACCATTCTTTCTCTTAGAGACATTATTTCAGCTCTTAGGGATACAATTTGCTCCTCAAATGTTGCCATTAGTGAACTCAGAATATAACTTTAGAACCAAATCTGTTGAATATTCAACCTGCAATGTATAAAAAATCAAGTTAGCATCAACTAAGAGATGTATTCATTAAAATCAAATGAAAAGTAATTGCATGAAACAACACTTTGTTAGTCAAAACCAAAATTTTCAAAATTAAATCAAATCACAATGTTTCTGTATGAACAATCAGAAAAGTGTTAGAATAATATACAACATACCTGAATTGCTTAAAATAGAATAAAGTAAACCAATTCAGGCCATCCTTTTAACAATCTGTCGAGTGTTAGAGGACTAAAGATAACAATCAATATAGCATGAAATATACAAAAATTTTAAATCTCACTAAAATAAACCCGTTCATGCCCTCCTTCTAGCGCCAATCTGTTGAGTGGTGTTAGAGGAGGCCGAAGATGCTAATCAAATGGACTTGAAATATTTAGCAATGTAAAGCTCTTAAACAATTATAAACCTGTAGCATCTAAAATCATGATAAAATAAACCTTTTCATGCCCTCCTTCTAGCGCCAATCTGTTGAGTGGTATTTTCACCCGATTGTGAAAACACACTCTCCGATAGGATTTGGGTTCTAAATCCTCTCTTGCAAAGAAATTTAATAAACAATTTCTCCAAGGTCTCCGCTATGTTAGCATTTGGTATATGTGTATCAATAATCTCAAATAAAGATATTCAATTAAAATGCTTGGAACACCTTAGTGGTTGCAAGTAACTGAAAACAAGGGGCAATGTTGGTTTATTTTATTGTGAAACTGTAATGATTGTTCGTTGAACCCGAATAAAGCAAATGTGATTTGATCTTCGTATGACCACGCTGCAAAAAAAAAATGGAAATTTATGAAATGTCATAAAACATAACCCCTTCAATGAAATTGGAATTTTATGAAGGGAATATCATCATCTGCTCATGAATGAAAAACAAAACTGAAAAATGAAATTCTGGCCTTGAAATGGAAATTTTCTATTTTCAGACTTTGGAATTTTTAGTTTTTTATTTTTTTATTTTAATGCTTGTAAATGAAAATAAAGTGCAAAAAAAATGAAAATAAAATGCAAAAAGAAAAATGAAATGCATTCAGGGTGATGCAATCCTATTCTGACAAAACCGAAGCTAATGAGGTTTCCATGCATGCAACCTAACCTATTGAACCTGCAAACATGCACAATCCAGATAAGTCAAGTGCTGGTCTCTGGGGTTTTAACTGTGATTTCAGATTTAGACATTCGCATGAAGCAACCAAGAGAACTTGCATTAAACTTCACCTATAAGCCTAGAAATCTAAAAAGGGGAAAGATAAACATTTAATCTTGCATGCAGAAAATAACTCCTTCTTTCTTGCCAATGAGGTGCAACTCTCTAAATTTTTTGTATTAAAAATTGATCATTTTACAATAACAGAATCTCTAGTTTTCTCAAAACCAAAAAAAGGGGAAGAAAAACACTCCAAAGCAGGCCCAGAATGGCTAATCACCCTCAGCTCTACAACTCTGCTCGCAGCGGTTTCTGACCCTTGTACCAATCTGTGCTTCTACTTTTATACTTTCTGGCAATGCTCTCTGTTTTGCCCTGTGACGCTTCGCTTCATCTCCCAGATCGCTTCGTTTCACCTTCCCCGCCTTTTCGTTGTTTTTGACTTTATGTTCGACATCGAGACGCTTGATCTTCTCTGTGACCTGTAACGCTTCGTAGCCCTTACACCTTTATGCCACGTGTTCCACGCTTTTTTGCATGTTCCGTAATGGCCCCCTGTAAATCATGACCAAAAATAGCATGTCACGATATCGTGACATTTTTATGTATGCAACTTTGCCCCTCTACCTGTATCACGAAAACAAGACATGTCACGATATCGCGACATTTTTCTATCAACAGCCTTGTTTGTCATCATGCATCATGAAAATGATACATGTCGTGATATCATGACATTTTTCTACTTCGGACCGCATGGATGCAACTTGTCGTGAAATCGTGACGTTTTTCTCCTTCATTGTGTTTTGTTGCACTTAGCCTAAAAATGCGACATGTCACAAAATCGTGACACTTTTTCATTCTATACCATCTTGTTGCTTTCTGTCATGAAATCGTGACGCTTTTCTCTTTCGGGTTGTCTCATTGCTTTCTGTCGTGAAATCATGATGCTTTTCTCTTTTGGACTGCTCTCGTTGCTTTTTGTCATGAAATCGTGACGCTTTTCTCTTTCGGGCTGTCTCGTTGCTTTCTGTCGTGAAATCGTGACCTATCGTGATATCGCGACATTTTTCCTCTACGTTCATTTTGGTTACTTTAGGTCACGAAACGTGACATGTCGCGATATCGCGACAACTTCTACATTGACTCTTCTCTTGTCGCCTTCGACCATGATTTCATGACAAGTCGCGATATCGTGACATTTTCATTTTGTCTTTCTCTCTCCTCTATGAACCATGATTTCACGACATGTCACGATATCGCGACATTTTGAGTCTTTAATTTGGTTCTTTGTCTTGCACCGCGATTTCACAACACGTCGCGATATCGCGACATTTTCTCTTCACGATGCATTCTGCTGCTCTTAGCCGCGAAAACGCGACATGTCACGAAATCGCGACAACTTTCCATTTCTAGCCGCGACGGAGCAACATGTCACGAAATCACGACAACTTTTCATTTCTAGCCGCGACGGAGCAACATGTCGCGAAATCGTGACAACTTTTCATTTTCAGCCGCGACGGAGCAACATGTCGCGAAATCGCGACAACTTTTCATTTTCGGCCGCGACGGAGCAACATGTCGCGAAATCGTGACAACTTTTCATTTTCGACCGCGACGGAGCAACATGTCGCGATATCGCGACAACTTTTCATTTTCGGTCGCGACGGAGCAACATGTCGCGATATCGCGACACTTTCTTTTTCTTGCTATATTTTGCTCTTCCTTTGATTTTTTAGCATCTGGGCCACTGCGGTCTTCTTTGAAAGCATGCAAAAAAGGTGGGTCCCTAATTTTAGGATGTGTTGTGGATCAGCCACAACAGAAGGTATTAGTGACAACTTGGGACCAAATCCAAAATCAGTGTAGATGTTGTTGTGGCTAAAATAAAGCTTCAACCTACACACAAAACTTTCTTATGCTAAAAATTACCCCTCTGTAATAGTTGCATCCTATGTACGATTGCTCTGCACTTTAGCTCTTTTTTGGCATACATGTGGGATTACTAGCTTACATTAAAAAAACACACATAGTGATAAAGTTAAATAAATTGGGCCCCGTAGACCACTTTTAGTACATTCCTAGTGGACTAAATCATATAGAAAGTGGGATTGGCCCAACTATCTAATATTTTTATAGAGCCTAAAGCGAGCCTCATAGTTTCTTGTTTTAGAAAGCAAGTGTTGAGAGTGCAAGTAGGAAGCAAAGTGCAAGCATTACTTTTTAATTTTCTATATCTTAGGGGAAATTCAAAATCAAAAGGATTATTATGAATAAAAAATAGGTAGCATAGTGGGCAAGTCATTTTTGAAAGTCCTAATTGGAAGTATGGATGTTGTATTTGGGAACAAGAGAAGAGCAAATTTGTGGTAAATTCTAACTAGGTAGAAGATGTTGCCCCCCAAAAGTGATTATCAAGGATGAGATTATTCAGCATGACGTAATGGTTCTTAAATGTATAAGTCTAACATGCAAGTTCTAGGTCAATTTTCAAAGATTCAAAATTGGATCAAGTGAAAGTTAATATTAAATTCAAATTACTCCATGATTTTTCTTTTGAAGGATTTTTGCTCATCATCTTCTATGGTTCAGAAATTAGGGATAAAATAATGGATGGTGGTCAATGATCTAAGGGGGGAGATGTATTATATTTAATACCATGGAGTAATTTTTTTTCTATGGAGGTAAATATTATTAAAAGGCTTCTAGTTTGGATTAGGCTTTTTGGACTTCTGTATCAGTTTATCAAAAAGGAGGTTTTGAAGAATATTAACAATACTTTAGGGAAATTCATCTAGGAGGGACTAACTATTAAGGAGCTAAGGCATGTTGTAAACACTTGAATATGTGTTTCCATTTATATTTCAAAACATTTGTTGCAATCTGTTAGGATTAAATGCGATTCAAAAGAATGGGATCAACAAGTGGATTATGAAAGCATTGCATTCTAATGTTGTCAATGTTATAATACTGGACACATGACAAGAGATTGCAAAGCAAGAATGATGGAGAAAGATATGGGAAGTTTTGGGCATGATACAAACTTGAACATGAAGCGAGGAGAATATCATAGTAGAATTTGAGTCAAATCAACGATTTTCCATTGCTAATAAAGTGGTAAAGAAAGCATGTTTGCATCATCAAATGACAAATATCAATATGGTTTACTCGGATCAACCATTAGAAAAAAATGACACAAGTGATGAGGCAGTACAATGCGTAAGTTCAAAATTAGGATTTAAAGATGTGAAGGAAGATGATGAGGCAAATTTTAAAGTAAAGGAGTTGAAAGAGGTCAAGGTTAGTCTAGGTAAATTATTGTGATTTTCCTCGAGTAGTATAAAATACTCTCCTTGCAATAAAAATGGTAGTAGTATAGGTTGTATCCCTTGCACTTTAGGTTTTCAAGAGCAACATGATAAAGTATATGGAGGATATACATTGATAAAATGGTAAAGTACAAAGGGATATTAAAAATTGATTCAAATATTTTTGGTAAAATGGTATAGACAGGGGTTTAATAAATTAGAAGGGGAGGTGGTAAATATTTAAAAATAGGAAATTTTTTAAGAAGCCTTGAATGCACATGTTTTGAAGGCTTTCAACTAAGTGATCCCCCATAGCATCCCCAAACCCTAAGTAGTGTGTACCACTTAAAATATCAAGCTCTCTATCAAGCCCTAGCTTGAGCTCTCTTTTTGGCCCTAGCTTGAGCTCTCTATCCAACCTTCATCTGAGTGAATGCCCTAGCTCAATCTCTCTGTCCAGCCTCTGTTTGAGCGAACACCTTAGTTTGAGCTCTCTATCCAATCTCCATCTGAGCAAACACCTTAGCATGAGCTCTCTGTTCAACCTTCTTCTAAGCGAACACCCTAGCTCGAGCTCTCTGTCCAGCCTCCGTCTGAGCAAACACCCTAGATCAAGCTCTTTTTCCAATGAGAAAAGTTTAATACAATTCTCATTTTGCTTTACCTGTGGTATTTATATTTTTTGTTGAAACCACCCTCTTAGGGTTACCTAAACTGCCCTCTTAAGGTCACCCTAAGAGGGAAGCTTATAACCATCCTCTTATCCCTAAGAGAGCGGTTATCCTAAAAGGGTAGTTATAAACTGCCCTATTAGGATCTATTAGGGTATTTTTTATCATCGTAAAAAATCACCTTATTTTAGCCATCATTAAAGGATGCTCTAGTTGAAAGAGATAATGCATTTGTCCTCTATGATTTTCCAATAACTTTATCTCTTGAAATCATTCACATCTTACTTCTATATCTTAATAAATATCTCCGTGAGGCATCCTTTAGTTGTAGTGCATTAGATTTTAAAATAGATCTCCTTATATCTTTGTCATTTGCATTTGTAAAAGTTTGATTTGCTATAGGTGGTGTAAACATCATTGGGACATGATTAAGGAAGTTTATTTCATTTTTACAAATATCCTTAAGTGGGAAAATGTTCTGATGTATTAACTCAAAAATTTTAAGCACTTATCTTAGTTAGGCAAACCCCCTTGCTCTCATCTCTATTGTTATTTTTCTTATTTTTGCAAGTGTGGCATTTGTGCCAGTGTAGTTAGACAAGGCAACACATTTTTTCAAAGGGTAGATCTAGGTGCCTTATTTTCAAATCTTCTCTTGCTCAGTTTCATTATCACTTTTACCTAATTTTAGATCTTGTATTTCATGTTTTGTTTTTATTTTTGCATTAAATTAAAATGAAAGGAAAGAATAATAGGTTTAGGATATTTAGTTTCATTTTCATTTTCAATTTAGATAAGGAATTTGAATGTCATATAACTACGTCTAGGCCAGTATTGTATGCTTGTATAATTTTTTGGCCCTTAAAAAAAAATACTCTTTAATTTCCTTGTAATAATTGAAATAAAAATATATATTTTTTTAGAACTATTTTTTTAATAAGGCATATAGTTAAATATTATTATTTGCATTGCATATTTATATTATTACATTATTTATATTATTGTTTTAAATTTTAATATTTTATTTAAAAAATTCAAAACTAAATTACACAATCTTAGATAATTTAAGAAACTTAAACATATAACATTTATTTAAACATAAACTTGTACATAAACATTAACATTGAGGAGGTAGACCAACCTGTATGATTCTAGGTCCCCTTTCTATCCTTACACTCTGAAATATGAATTCTTAATATTAAGCAACTTCTCATGTAAAAAATACATTAGGTGAAAAAGGCTATTATAAGTGTATGAATTTTTGTTAATATTAAGGGGTTAAGTGATTGGTGTAAAGTGATTTAATGATATCATTTATTTATATATTTTTATTTATTATACTTTTAATAATATTATAATTTTAAAGAGGTTACAGTAAGATAGGATACTTAACTTTCATCATCTTACAAAATTTTCACACTAAAACTTTTTTTAAAATATATATATATATATATATATATATATATATATATATATATATATTCTACTTTCATTTACTTCCTTGATAAATAAAAAAGATTTATATAATTCCATTACTTAAGTCTTTATTTATGTATAAATGTGAAACTGTTGGGGTGTGTGAGGGTGGGTGTGTGGTGGCTGTTCTTAAAACTTAAATTCCCTATTGATAAGCATAGCTCTCAACTCTCAACTTTACAAAGATCATGGTTAAAAAAAAGACTACACAACCTTATAAATTGGTAACAAGGATCTCTCACACTAATCAAATAAAAAAATATTATATACATTAAAAATTCAACTAATAGTTTGCTTCATCTGTGCAGACAATTAAATGGATCTTTATTCGATCTTTCGTATGATTCTACTCATGCTAGGTGTAATCTACTTGCTTCTTTTAAGTTCACTGAACTTTGATGTTTAATACTATTAAATTTATTGGTTGTGCACGGAACTGTAATGGATAGATTCTAGCTGTAACCATTTTCTTCCTTTAATACAGATTTTATATTAAAATACAAGTGGATAAAAGATCTCGATAAAACCATGCTAAAATGTGGTCGTCAACTTCGAATTCTGATAGTCTGCTTTGTCTATGCAGACAATTAAAAGGATGTTTATTCGACCTTTCGTATGATTTTACTCAGGTGTAATCTACTTGCTTCTTTTAAGTTCACTGAACTTTGATGTTTAATACTATTAAATTTATTGGTTGTGCACGGAACTGTAATGGATAGATTCTAGCTGTAACCATTTTCTTCCTTTAATACAGCTTTTATATTAAAATACAAGTGGATAAAAGATCTCGATAAAACCATGCTAAAATATGGTCGTCAACTTCGAATTCTGATAGTCTGCTTCGTCTATGCAATGGATGTTTATTCGACCTTTCGTATGATTTTACTCATGTTAGGTGTAATCTACTTGCTTCTTTTAAGTTCACTGAACTTTGATGTTTAATACTATTAAATTTATCCTGCAATGGATAGATTCTAGCTGTAACCATTTTCTTCCTTTAATACAGATTTTATATTAAACTGCAAGTGGATAAAAGATTTCGATAAAATCATGCTAAATTATGGTCGTCAACTTCGAATTCTACGTATCTGCACACACAGTTTTTTTTATGACTGACGAGAAAGTTTGAGTTAAAAATAATGAGCACTTCCGTCTCCAATTGCAAAAGGATTTCCAAAAAGCTTCACGCGCCAAAAAGGTAGTATTATTATTTTAAATTTGATATCAAAGATATTATTATATAAATTATATTATTTATTATTATAATATTGAAATTTCATTTCACATTTTTTAAATATAAGTTCTTGTTTCGTTAAGCCATCACACTGTCTAACCAGTTTTGGATAAGATCTGCACCACACGTTCACGTGCATGTGAAAAGCTGGATAAGCTATAAAATATCATGTGCAATTAAATATATAAAATATATCAACTTGGATAAGCCATAATCTTGTGCAATAAAATGTATAACTTTGTGAATTGGAGGGTTAGTGAAATAGGTAATTGTTTGTTTGGTTAGGTATTTATTAAGAAAATAATTCCGCGAGCAACAACTTGTTTGCAAAGGTAGTAGTTTGAGTATGTGCCATACTGATCATGATGGTACGAATCTTAAACTTACCATACCGATGATGACGATACGAATCTCGAGCAACTGGTGGCTCCTTTCATGATGGGTCAACAATAACGAGGTAGTAGTCTGAACTGAATCCTCTCAATGCGTGTTATACCGACGATGACAAATACCGAGCCATAGGTGGTCCCCTTCACGTCGGGTCATGACGATACGAATCTCGAGCAACTGGTGGCCCCTTTCATGATGGGTCAACAATAACGAGGTAGTAGTCTGAACTGAATCCTCTCAATGCATGTTATACCGACGATGACAAAACCGAGCCATAGGTGGTTCCCTTCACGTCGGGTCAACAATAACAGGCAGATTAGGTGCTCCCCTTCACGTCGGGTCAACAATAACAGGCAGATTAGGTGCTCCCCTTCACGTCGGGTCAACAATAACAAGCGAAATAGGTTTAGTGGAAGCAGCCCCTACCTGCACTTGTCTATTACTAAAAATAGTGTGGTTTTGTTTGTTTGGTTAGGCATTTACCAAGAAGACACCTAGGTGAGCAACAGCTTGTTTGCAAAGGTAGTAGTTTGAGTACGTGGCATACTAACCATGATGGTACGAATCCTGAACTTATCATACCGATAACGAGGTAGTAATCTGATCTGAATCCTCTCAGTGCACGCTATATCAAAGATGACGAATCTCGAGCCATAGGTAGTCCCCTTCATGTCAGGTCAACAAGCGTAATAGGTGGTCCCCTTCACATCGGGTCAACAATAACAAGGTAGTAATTTGATCTGAATCTTCTCGGTGCACGCTATATCAAAGATAACGAATCTCGAGCCATAGGTAGTCCCCTTCACGTTAGGTCAACAAGCGTAATAGGTGGTCCCCTTCACATCGGGTCAACAATAACAAGCAGAATAGGTTTAGTGGAAGCAACCCTTACCTGCACTTGTCTATTATAAAAAATAGTGTGGTTTTGTTTGTTTGGTTAGGCATTTACTAAGAAGACACCTAGGCGAGTAGTAACTTGTTTGCAAAGGTAGTAGTTTGAGTAAGTGTCATACTGACCATGATGGTACGAATCCTGAACTTGTCATAACGACGATGACGATACGAATCCCGAGAAACTGGTGGTCCCCTTCACAATGGGTCAACAATAACGAGGTAGTAGTTTGATCTGAATCCTTTTAGTGACAGGTCAACAATAACAAGGTAGTAGTCTGATCTGAATCCTCTTAGTGCATGTTATACCGACGATGAATCCTGAGTCAAAGGTGATCTCCTTCACATCGGGTCAATAATAACAAGAGGAATAGGTGGTCCCCTTCGGGTCTAATCAATAATAACAAGTAGAATAGTGGAAGCAGCCCCACTGCACTTATCTATTATTAAAAATAGTGTGGTTGTGAACAAGTAGAAAAAAAAAAAATGTCAACATTCTGGAAAAGGTGGACTAAGGTCATGTGAAATAAAATATATCAACTTTCTGGAGTGCCCTTGTTTTTTAAGGGCATGTCGCGCCATTTAATGTAATGGCGCTTTGCACACGGCCCACACATTAAAGTCAGAGGCGTGTCGTATAGAGTACTCCTCGTTCATTAAATACGAATGAACTACGGCGACCCATTCGGGAGGCGTCGAGATGCATTTACCAACGTGCTGATTAGGACGCGTACGTGTCAACGTCAGCCTTCACGAGTGCTCCAACTTTTGCCTTGAGGCTCGGAAAGAGAGCAGGAATTCGGTGACATGGCATTGGATCGTCGAGGTTCATTACCAACGTGATGATTTGGACGTGCTGCCGTGTCATTATCGGCCTACGTAAGAGATTCTAGATGCCCTACTTTGGACCACTGATTTGAATTCAATGAACCCGAGTCTAAAACTCGTACTACGTATCTACGTCCACATGGAACCCGAGCCACCTACGTATATTAATGCACAAATTTGGATTTGGCAATATTATCGTAAAAATTAAGAATATCGTTCCTATCCAACGACCTTTATACACTTGGACTAAGAAACACAAATTTAAAGGATTAAATATATGATGGCCAATTTCTAGACGAACAAGAAAGTCTTTATATAAATAAAAATTAGAGAGATGGTCAATTAATCATTATCGCTTTTTAACTTGGAGGAAGTTATGATTACAGTATGAGGATAGG
Organism: Wollemia nobilis; assembly: GCA_028583015.1. Lineage (NCBI taxonomy): Eukaryota > Viridiplantae > Streptophyta > Pinopsida > Araucariales > Araucariaceae > Wollemia > Wollemia nobilis. The sequence continues at coordinate 4,352,403 of JAQPPZ010002937.1, read as the reverse complement.
AATTTTAGAATGATGAAATGTTTTTTTTTTTGAATTTACATGGTGGAATCGGTAGTCGCCACGAATCCGGGCAGGCTGTCCGACTTTTTATGGATGTCACAGTATTCTGCGCTGTCCGCCCTAAAAGCCGCCACAGTCCGCCCCTATAACCACCATGCCACAATCATTTTAAACCTTTTACGCCACTGAAAGCATCGAGAAAGGGACAAGCGTTCAGTCCGACTAGGCCCGAGATTTGAACCTTGGACCTCGGCCCCCTTATGGGGTTTGGATGAACCAATTGGTCTACACCTCGGACCTTAGAATGATGAAATGTTGACAGAGAAAAATTATATTAAAGTTTGGACAAAATGATTGAGACTTATAGGTTTATCCCTTTACTATCTCCATTGCCATATATATACGGAACAGTAAAGTTATTACTATAACTACTACTACCTGTTCCACCTACAAAATGATTGAGACTTATAGGTTTATTTTTTATGATAATTGTTCTAATATGATATGAGACATATTATTCTTATTGTAAGATATATATTTATATGTAAGATATATATATTTATATATAATGAATAATGAATAGGAAAAATATTATTATAATTATTTGTTTTATTTTGGTAAATATTTATTTTAATGAGGAAATTTGAGCGGGTTCAAATTGGAACAGTCCATTTTAAATTAACAAACATTTAACAAAAACCAAAAATATATTAATATAAATTTAAAAGCCAATATATTTTACTTGGCGACCTAACTTATCTTTTATTTGAGTTAAAATACGTCCTTGAGGGTTCAATTAGATTTAGCATTGAACATATATTTCAACGTAAACAAGCTATTGAATAATAAATATAAAAATATTATAGGAATTTTAGAATGATGAAATGTTGTCAGAGGAAAATTATATTAGAGTTTGGATAAAATGATTGAGACTTGTAAGTTTATTCTTTTATATTATTCCATCACCCCAAGTTATTACTATAACCACCATTACCTATTCTACCTATAAAATGATATAAAATGATTGAGACATTGAAACTTATAGGTTTATCCCTTTATCCTTTTTATGATAATTGTTCCTAAAATGATTGAAACTTACAAGTTTATCCGTTTATTCTTTTTTATAATAATTGTTGAGACTTATAGGTTTATCCCTTTATTTTTTTTGTAATTGTTTTAATATGATATGAGAAATATTATCTCATTGCAAGATATATATACAATAAATAGGAAAGATGTTATTATAATTATTTGTCACTTCAGTAAGGAAATTTGGACGGACTCAAGTAATTATTTTAGATAGGTTCAAGATTAGAAGCCAATATATTTTAGTTGGAAACATAACTTATCTTTTCTTTGGGTTATAATACGTCTATGAGGGTTCAATTAGATTTAGCTTGATTGAACATATATTTCAACTTAAACAAACTATTGAATAATGAATATATTAGTGATGAATATATCAGTGCCAAATGACAGGAGTATGTCAAAGTTGATACCAACTCGGTATATGACAAGGCAAGTTTGAATTCAAGGAAAGGCAAGTGGAAGGCAGATTTTACGGGATATGATTTTGTCGTCGTATTGACTAGCATTGCTCCAAAAGGGCAATAGATTTTTATTTATTAAAAAAGTTGATATTTTTTTATTAAGGTTGGTGGGTGAATTTTTTACGATCATTTTAATTAAAAATATTGATGGTTAAGTAACACTTATGTTTTTTGAATGGTAAATTGTTTAATAAAAATGTTAAAATCTTAATAGACAGTGGAGTTATTAATAGTTTCATCTCTTTTAGTATAGTTAGGATTTACAAAACCGTGTAATCGGGTTAGGTATCGCCATCCCAACCATAATCTTTAATAAGGGTGAGATTTAAGCTTATCAGTAGAGGCCAAACACACACCCATATACATACACATCCCCTCACACACTTGCCCATGCCGAGGTTTGAACCTTGGACTCTCAAAAAAGAGCCAAAGTTTCAGTGTCCTTTGGGACAAAAGTTTGATAATTTAAGTATATATAAATTATTATTTTAAAAATTAAATTATATTTTTAAAATTATAAATAAAATAAATTTAAAATGTTAAGATATTGTTTTTTAGTTTAATTTTTTAATATATATATTTATGGCAAAACATAAATGAAGCAAAATAAGTATTTTAGTTTAACATATTTAACATAAGGAAGATTATAAACATAATGTACAAGATAGCATGCAACTTGTATATGATAAAAGCTTAGCTATTTGAAAGAGTTATGCTTACAAGTTTTTTTTTTTTTTTTGGGACTATAGGTTTGGCATAATAGGAAGGTACATCAATTGAAGAAATATTTGGCTAATTGTAAGGTAGAGTAATTACCACAATGAGGTGTTAATTTTTATCCTTGTTGTTTGTGCTTCCATGTTTAGATAGATGAAATAACAAACCAAAAAATAGAAAAAGGTTGAATGTGATTCTAAGGTGAATTTTGATTAAAAAGAATCACTTGGAAACATAAACTTTTTCAAAGGAAATTTTTACTTGGTTGTGTGCCACTCTACTTTAGTGACATATTCTTATTGTTGCTAGGATTTGACTCCATTTTATTGTGACATATTATTATTTTTGTTAGGATTTCTCATCCATTGATAATTGCTCTAATTTTTTGTTTTAGCCTTATTTAATCTAATGTATGGCGTTGCTATTTTTTTCAACAATAAAAAATGGAAGAGAAATATTTTAGGTTATATTGTGTCAAATTATTTCACAAATATTGGTTCTAAATTATTGACTACTATAGATACCTAAAATTGGATCACCCAGCTAAACCAATTTTGGCATAAGTGCACAAAATGATCAACTCGAACATGATGATTATCTCAAACCTATATGTCATAGCCAAAATATATCAATAGCAAATTCACCATATCAGAGCAAATTTGCTAGTCAGCAAATTTATTTCTCAATTGACATATTATCACTCTATCCAAATTTTCAACCTCCTTTGTCATATTTGAATGTAATAGTCAAATATGTGAATTTGATAGCTAAACAAATTTACTGGTAGCATACTCATAGGTGACAAATTCACATTTTATGTGCAACCAACATTCAACCCTACCTACAACATCCAACCATGGTGTAGTCAACTTTACTCATCCTATTTGTCCTCGTAATCAATCAACAAGTAGGGGAAGGTGACTAACTTTCCTCCACCTTATCAAATCAGCCTCAATCATAGGGGTGAATGATTTTACTTAGTTTAGTCAATCTAGTTAGTCCCAAATCAACCCCAATAAAAAGGAGACCTCACCTCTCCCCTTTGAAAAGCTCCTACGAGGGCTAATTCTATAAATTGGCCCCTTGGTATGACATTATGAGGATATTTTTCAAGTAACAAATTATTTCTATAATTTTGTAAAAAAATAACATATCTCTCAAGCATCAAATTGATACTAAAATTTCCTCATGAGGTCATATTCACGCAATTGATTGTGCTTCAAAGGAAAGGAGGTAACTCATGTGTAAATTTGGTGATACCTTTCTCATATCTTTTACCTTTTTTATCATTAACATTTTAGATTTAGTTGTTTTGAATGCATTCATCTATGTTTCATAAACATATGATGAATCTCTTACATTAACAAGTGTTTAATCAACTTTATAGGTATTTTAAGATACATACATGATATTAGATCATCACTGAGGCTCTCTAGGAAACTTTAGCAGTGCCTTTCAACCTCTATGTGCCTACTATTTTTTTTTCATTCATTAAAAATGAATTCATTTCCTAGACTCTGTTTAGGTGACATATTCATCCCAAACGATCAAAATCTTAAGATCTTGATCTAAAATTTTTTTAGTTGCTACTATCATAGAAGCAAAAAATACCACCTATAATTAGTTTAGGTGGAAATTTTTCCCTCTATGTGTCTAGCCTCAAATAAACTCAACATCCCTACATCTACTTTATCAATCATATATCCATATAACTTTTTGTCATTATTTTAAAATCCTTTCTTTGTTTTTTTATTCTATTAATTTTTGTTTGTCATCTTAGCAATTTTTTTGAATACAAAAATTTTAAAATATGGATTCATCATAGGTACTACAACATCCATCCAATATCAAAAATTGATTTTATTGCATATAAATAGGGGTTATGATTGTGCCAATTAGGAAGCCTTACACTTGCTGTTTGGTAGGCCCCTAAACTATGATCACCTTTTATCCTATATATTTTATAGGTTTAGTGTATTTACCAACTGAAAATTGCAAGTAACGTATTGACAACAATCATTAGGATAAGTAAGTATAACATCTTACTCCTATTGTGGTTGATAGCATAGAATATTTATTTATTTGGCTTGCATTTGTCTCTACTTTATCTTTAGATAATCACATGTAAAAAGGAAATAAAAAAGAATTTGCCATTTAGCTTAGCATTTTGTTTCTATGCCTTAGGCATTTATCTATAATTGTATGTAGCCTTGCATTATGATGGTTTGTGTACTTTGTATCTTTCTTGCACCCTTGTATCCTATCTTTCTTGTAGTTTAGACAAAATTTGGTATCTATCTAAACCCAAATAAAAATATTTTTTGTGCCCCATAAGGGAATATTATGGGACATGTGGTATACAAGGATGGGATAGCTATAGACTCCAATAGAATAAAATCTATTCAATCCTTCCTCAGATAAATTAATTTTATTTGGATATGTACACCCAAATTTGCCTCCATTTTTAGGACCATCACCAAGGTGTTGAAAAGGAAACATTCTTTCCAATGGATAAAATAAATAAAGCAATCCTTCAAAATAATTAAACAAGCTATTACAAAAGCTTTGATACTAGCTAATCTATATTTTAACAAATATTTCATCTTCTACACCTAAGGGGGAGAGTCCAACACTCCATCAATCGTTACCCAAAAGAATGATCAAGGTGATGAGAATCTCATCACTCTCTTTAGCTAGGCCATAAAGGACTATGAGGAAAATTATAGTTTCATTGATAGATAGATTTATGCCTGATGTGAAGCCTAAAAAATATTAGGTATTTAATCTCTGGTAACAAAATAATAGCCAATGGTGTCCATTATAGCATTAAATATTATATCATGAATGGTAAAATTAGTGAAAAAAGGGTTAAATGGGTAACCTGTATCCTCAAATATGGCATTGAAATTAGAGCAACCAAGCTAATTAGAGGTATAGTACTATGCTAAGGATTTTATCAGGAGGAAAAGAAGAATTCCTAGTAATTTTTGAGTAGGGTGAGGATTGGTTCCAATATCATATGGACTACATGCGATACAATTGATGAGTGTCGATAATGATCACTTTAATTTATTTATCAAATCTAGGGTAACATCCTATGGTTGTATGTGATAGAGGTCATTGGAATGACAACTTAGATATTAGGACTCTGACTATTCTCATAAAGTTGAGAATCACAATGTCGTTGCAAAATAAATAAAACTACACTAAATTGCACACTTTACATGGAAATAAATGCTAACTAATTTACAAAATTAAACAAGCTGAAATTGAAAGACACTATACTAATTTTAACTAATTTGAAATATCAAAAATGAAAACAAAATACTATAGTTGAAATTGCTTTAACATAATGAAAAGTGTTGAAGTTAAACTACTAAAATGAAACAAACTAAAATAGATTTTTTTTTTTTTTTTTTTTAATTTACATGGTGGAATCGGTAGCCGCCATGAATCCGAGCAGGCTGTCCAGCTTTTTATGGCCACCACAGTATTTTGCGCTGTCCACCCTAGAATCCGCCACACAGATCTTTGTGCAGTTTGCCCCTATAACCACCATGCCACAATCATTTTAAACATTTTACGCCGCTGAAAGCACCAGGAAAGGGACAAGCGTTCATTATAGTGAGGCCCGAGATTTGAACCTTGGACCTCTGCCCCCTTATGGGGTTTGGATGAACCAATTGGTCTACACCTCGGACCTAACTAAAATAGATTTAAAAAAAAAGAAACATAGGAATTAAATGATGTAATTTAAACTACTGAAATAGAACAAGGAATGCAAGAATTAACTAAGACCAATTGGCTATGATAAAATAAAACATAACATGATTAAAAATAGGGTGAAAATAGAGGAATAACATACTATATGCTAAAATTATGTTGTTAAAATTAAATGCAAAACAACATTAAAAACATGTAATTACAACTAGCAATCCTTCCATTGATCCTGAGAGTGAGCCCTTACTTTGAGGTCTAGCAAAAGGTAAATAGTTCAATACATGCTAAGCTGACTTACAAATTCAATAAATCGTACAAGAGTTTGAAACAATCAAATATGGAAATTACTACACTTTTATTGAATACTTCAAACTTCATGCAATATTTTCTTTCTTGACCTTTCTATTGCTAATTCCTACTAACTTTTGTTAAAGAGATTAAAAATGATATTTATAACTATATCCTAACTTGATTGCCTAAGAATGAGGGTTGAAATTAGGAAATAGTCTATTTTCATTAATTATAGAATGCTATAGTCAAATCTAACTATTCTAGATTTAGGACAATAGGTAAGATCAGATAGGTTTCCCTGATTTCACACCTCCATTTTCTATGGATTGAATTGAAATAGATCTAGAAAGTATTCATGTTGAATTTGGAATCTCCAACTCATCATTTTCACCTTGAAATCTGCTATAATTCTATTTTGTTTTAAATACAGGCTCATTGTAGTGCTCTAGAACATGTGGTAGGTTGTTCAATTTATGCAAAATTTTTGGTTATTGGCTGATTAGCTGATATTAGGTGTAAATATATGACTCCTCATTATTACCATGCATTAAAAATGCAATTTGACCAGTTATTTAGAGCATTGTCCTTATTTTTCAAAATACTACAATTTTCTTCTTGGATGTTTCAAATCAAAACCTATAGTTTTTTTATTCAAACATGCAGTAATCCAACGCTTGTGTAAATTGTGGTCATTATAAAAATAGAAAAAATAAAAAAGAAACATTTAAAACATATGAACCTAATAAAATTTGCAAATCTATGACAATATCCTCCATTTATGATACATTTATTATATGCTTATTCAATGTTGAAATCATGCAAATTAACCAATAAAAATGCAAAAAAAATTATCCAAACAACAATATATCATTTTCTACAATCTACCACATTATCATCAACATGAACATATATAAAGTACTTGGCAAGACTATAGTATTTAGGTAAAAATAAGCAAAATTATGTGAAATATCTTTGATATAATGAGACATTTTGTTACCCAGGTGTTGTAGGTGAGTTGGATAGGAGAGGGCAATCCTCCAAGGGAGGTCCCAGGTTCGAATCTCCACCCTACCAAAAATCTGAATTGGGTACCCAAAATCCAATTGATAATGTTGGTGCGGGCAGGGCTGGGTGCGACCCCCGGGTGACTTTGATGGAGTAGAACCCCCTGTTCGTGGTCTCTTAGACCAAGGCGACCATGCAAGGGGTTTTTTGCTTTTAAAAAAAACCCAGGTGTTATAGGTGAGTTGGAGAGGAGAGGGAAATCCTCCAAGGGAGGTCCCAGGTTCGAATCTCCACCCTACCAAAAAGCTGAATTGGGTACCCAAAATCCAATTGATAATGTTGGTACGGGCAGGGTCGGGTGCGACCCCGGGTGACTTTGATGGTTTAGAACCCCCTGTTCATGGTCTCTTAGACCAATGCGGCCTCGCAAGGGGTTTTTCGCTTTAAAAAAAAAAATGAGACATTTTGTTGTACCATCACCCTCCCTATGTATCCTAATGCATGTCGTCGTGTATTTTTCTAGTGATAATAGCATTAAGGTATAACTCCCTATACAAACTATCCCAGAATTTATTGGTTGATGAATGATATCCTCTATTCCTTCTAATTTTCTCAAGCCAAATTTTGAAGTGTTGATCTTGCTATGGGTCAGTGTCAAAATAGTATGGGAGAGGAGTGATTTTAGTGGATGGCTTGAAATGTAGACCTATTCACTCCTACTACATTGTGTTGATTTCATCAAAGTTATTGCCCTCCTGTGAGACCATAGTAAATTAGTAGGTGAGATGGGTTCCCTCTTCCTCATGGAAATGGATAATTCATCTAATTTTTTTTCTACATGTCAACCTTGAATTATAAAAAAATGTGTTCATCCAATTATGCTTCTTGGACATGTTCAAGGTAGGTTTCTTTGATTTTTGCATTAAAAATTAAGGCAAAATGCTAAGGCCTTTGGATTAGGTTGGTCATGCCTTAACAAAAGTATAGGTCCTACTTCTCTAGTTTTTTACTACCTTAGATATTGCTACCACAATAATTGATTACATAGATTTGAAGTGAAGGCTCTTAGTTGCACATCCCTAGTATAAATATGTGGTAGAAACTAGATGTCATCATATAATGTAAACTTATGCAGATAAAATTCACATAATGATTTGTTTTGCTCTTTAGGACTTTGCAGGAATGCTTCAATAAAGACTTGGGAAGAAGATAAATCATGAGAATTCAAAGCAAATCCTAATTACCTGTCACCTAGAATGCTGATCTTTCAAAAATTGGCTATAAATATGGGTAGGTCCTCTTCATTCCACTACTTGTTCTACTATGTCGCATAAGTGCCTTACTTTGATTTCTATAACTGTTAACTCTTCATTTTACCTTCTGTTTTGCTCTTCCAAAGGATACAATGTTGAAATATGCTCTTCCAAAAAATGATAATGTGACATCTACCTTGCTATTGTTGCATTATGATTTACAAAAGAAATTATACCTTATAAAATTACAATAGTTGGCTAGGGATCAGGCATTTATGGAAAATCATTTTGTACCTCCACCCTTGTAACTTGATCTATATTTACAATTTCCTTAATAACTTATTTAATTTCCACTTCCACTTCTACTTTATATTGACCTACCTCAATCTTCCATCCTAGAACTTTGTATACTGAGAACTCTTGCTCTAAAGCTCTCCTTTGTTTGCCTAATTTAATAGCTTCCTCTTGTTTCTATTATTTTGGAGCCGCTTCTTATCTATGTTGTTCTAGAGCTGGATCTTGTAATAATGATTGTTCTAGTGTAGTCTATGGTTGTTCTTTCTCCAGAGCATATTATACTCATCTGGAGCTCTCCCCAATATCCATGGGCTCTTTTTCTACCTACCATACAAACACTTCTTCATTTTTTGACCCTCTTTCTTCTGTAGAAGTGGTGTCCATAACAAGAGTAACTGATATTGATTCATATTCTACAACAATAGTCTCATTCATGATAGGGCTAATCGAATTTGACCCATGTTCACTAATTTTTTGAAATTGAGAAGCAAATTTAAGCAAAATATCTACTACTTCCTCACTAGGGATAGATTCAAGGGGTGCATTTTATTTTTATTTTAATCTACCATTAAATTCATATAATTCTTGTAGATGCTGGTAGATATATTTATTTTTTTATTTGATTTTCTCTTTTATCTCCTCCAACCACTTTTGTTGTGTCTTGATAATGATCCTAGCAACTTGATCTATATTTATAGTTTCCTCAATAACTTGTTTGATTTCTACTTCTACTTCTATTTTAGATTGACCTATCTTAAAATACCATCCTAGAACTTTGTATATTGGGACCTCTTGCTTTGAAGATCTCATTTGTTCACCTTTTTTTTATGGATTCTTCCCTTTTCTATTATTTTGGAGCTTCTTGTCTTTGTTATTCTGGAGTTGGCTATTGTACTAATGTTAGTTCTAGCATAGTCTATGGTTGTTCTTAATATAAAGCATCTTCTACTCATCTAGAGCTCTCCCCAATATCCATCGGATCTTTTTCTGCCTACCATACAAACATTTATTTATTTTTGACCCCCTTTCTTCTGTAGAAGTGGTGTCCATAATAGGATTAGGTGGTATTGGTTCCTGTAGACACCAAAAAGTCGCACATTGCTATTTATGCATATCTATAGGTGATTCCAGACATCCCTAGGATATTTTAGACTATTTTAGTCATGCGTAGACATGCGTAGACACGCATAGACATGCGTAGACATGCATAGACTTCCATAAGTTCACCATAGTAACGTGTAGACTTCCACAAATGGATTTTAGGCCCAAAACCCTAATAAGCCCTCAAAACTATATTTTAGGCATCAAGATACCTTCATAAAACAACCCGAGGTGATGCATAGCCCATTTACATTCAACTTACACCCCCACGAGGTATTAATTGGCAAAATAAATTAAAATTCAATTATCAAATTCTAATTTAATGTTGGCTTCACTTAAGCCCCTTTTTTAGGGAGAATTTGGATTAATTAATTCTTAATTCATAATTAGTGTTAATCAAATCCTCCCACATGTGCCAATTTAGGGTGTCCTAGGGTTTTATTTTAATCCTCCCCTAAACATGCTTAAATCTTAATTAGGATTAGCACTAATCCTTCCTCACACATGTGTGAGGATAGTATATTTCCTACTTAGAATGAGATGTTGCCACATAGCATCTATTAACCTAACCCTAGTTATAATCAAACCTAGGTTTAGTCTATCTAACTCCCCCCCCTGCACCTTGCATTTGCCTATAAATAATGGGTCCTAAACCCCTAATTAAGTCTGATTTCCTAATTCAAAAAAGTATAGTTACTATGCTGAAATGGAAAGACAACATTGAACAGTTACTTCCTGGAACACACAATCAGATTCTAATAGCACACATAGGCACTTCAGCTGCCTTAGGATCGATCTACTCACCAAAAGAGCATCACATCTCAAATCATATCCTGCCCTATGAATCTGGCCCCAATTCACAACCCGGGTTGCGAATCACATCTGAAAGCTCCAAATCACCCCAAATTTGGGAGGTAAGCTTTGTTTCAGTCTATAATTACCTTCTGCACATTTTATTTGGATTTATTTTACAGTTTTATAGTAATTTCATCTTCTCAAATATGGGGCATGTCTAGGGCAAGCCCCCCAACGTATTGACCCTTTCTTGCAAGTTTATTTTAGGTTATGCAGCAGATTTGAAAGAAAGGAACACCAAAAAACAACAACCCAGTGGTGGCCCACATACAACGAAGCCCACCTACACTGAGGTACATCAGAAGGAGGCATCAGGCCTATATTGTTTATTCATGAAAAGAAAAGGGGAAAACTCTCCCTATTTGTAACCGATGTAAATTTGATAATGAAAAAAGCATATGTTTCTGAATGACTTCTATTATTTACATGTTAGATCAAATATCAAATTCTGGTCATTTCATTCTGGCATGCCCGGTGGGACCCCCACAATGGATAGTGCTAAATTCACTTTTCTTATAAATCTGACATTATCCTCTATTTTTGTGTCTTGCAAGTACCAAAATTGTGTTTCACTGAAGCCTCAAAAGCCCTAGGAACCATCCTAGGCCATCAGATCCCTGATTTGAGGCCTCTACACCTGATTCATGACCCAACCTATGATTTAGGTCAAATTAATGACCCAAGTCATGATTTAAGTCAAATTAGTGACACAGGTCATGATTTAGGTCAAATTAGCGACCCAAGTCATGATTAAAGTCAAATTAGCGACCCAGGTCATGATTTAGGTCAAATTAGCGACCCAGGTCATGATTTAAGCATAGACACCTAAAAAACCCCCAAATCAACTGGGGTGACCTTCTCAGGGGCCAAGAAAACCCCCCTTAGCATCAGAATATAGGTATTCTCACTTTTTTTGTCATTGTTGCAAGTTTTGGAAGCAAAAATATCCATTAACTAGTGAGATAATCATTGTTCAACATATTTTTGTTGCATTGTAAAGTTGTTGAAGCATTAGGGTTTCTAGAATTTTTAGGACCTACAACTTTCCAGAAAGTTCATAAAATTTATTTCTCAAATAAGTTTGCATATGTCCTTGTATCTTGCATGTAGCACAAGCCTACGTTGATTTCATTTCACTAATAAATTTCATTGTTAGAAAGAACTATACATGTTCAAGTAAATCAGGGTTTCTAATCCCCTCTTCTACTTCTAAAATGTCTTTGCATTCTAACAACAAATTAAGGTTCCTAATCCCTTATTCCTTTGTTTGAAAGAAATTTTTGCATTCAAAAGTTTAAATCAGGGTTCTAATCCCCTTCACTCCACACACTTGGATTGTTTGTTTCTATGCTTTCGAAAATAGGTTAGTTTGCTTTGGAAAGGCATTTAGGGCTAGAATACTTCTCTTCAAATAATAGTATCTAATAATTTTCTTTTGAAAAGACATTAGGGTTAGTTTCTTTTGAAAAGGCATTAGGGTTAGTTTCTTTTGAAAATGCAAGTAGCTAGTTTCTTATATTGCATACATCGATAGTGAAACACAAACCCACACACACTCACATGGTACTTAAAAAAGTGGTGAGATTAGACTTCATCCCCAATCCATCACTTGAGACTGGTGCCGATGGATTTTTACCCTCCACCAGCTCTCAACCCCCCTAGACACCTAGTAGCCCCACAAGAGCGGTTATCTAGATTTCATCACCAGAAACCCCCTACTCTTGTGATTAGGCCATGGATCTCATCACCAATGGTTACCTAAAAAGTGGGATAGGATTAGTGCCTTCATCCATAGGGCTTGTATAATTTGTGGAATTGGCAACTGTCATTCTTGACTATGCCCGCCCGAGAGTGAAGCGAAAGCATGGGGTTGTTGACCATGCCTAGTATATCTTAGACAGTGCCACCTCTTCTCATGAGAGTATATTAGTGGACTCACTTTAGTATAGTGAGTTCCACCCCTTTAGGCTATCATTTTACCTTGCCTTCCATACAGGTCACCATTTGCACGTTGTGGTACCATTCTATCTTGTGCATATTTGGGTGTTGCAGGAGGTTTGTTATTGATGACATTCCTGATTTGCTAGAGTATTCACATCATTACCCATGATTCTACATAGGGAGTAACAACATTACAACACACAAAACAAACAAAACACTCTCATTTTCTTAGCATTTATATTTGATTTTGGTCTACCATTATTTGCATGGTCACAGACTGATCTCAACACATTACACCACATATTGTTTTGCTACACACAACATGTCACTTAATTTACACTTACATTAGACATGATTGAGTCCACATCACATAGGGTTTATTCCTAAAACCTATTCACACATACCACTATGCCAGTGGTCACTCGTAGTAGAGCACGTGAGCAAGCATGCTCCATGGAGGAATAGCCTCCCCCATCCTCTAGTCAGTCCACCCTTACTCCTTCGATCATGAAGGAGAAGATTATAGACACATATGATTCACATAGGGAATCTGATATACCATTCACACACATGATGCCTTATGATGAGACATCAACCTTGAGTGAAATCCTTGCTACTTCACTTGTAGAGGACTACCCGCTCCTTTCAGCTTTGTCCCCACCTAATCCATCGACCACCTTCTATGACCATGTTATCTACACTACACCAGGGCAACCTCCTCCATCCTTTACCATATATGAGGAGATCATACCTACATCACCCATATTTGCACATACCTTCTTCCAAAATCTATCTCAATCCTTTTTTGAGAATGATTCCTCCCTCCTAAATCCTACCCATCCTGAGGTCACATTATTTGCCCCTACTATAGGAATGGTGTCTGACCCATTCTCCTTCGCTATAGGAAGCTAAAAACCATCCTTACAAACTGCATAACAAATCCCTACTTAGTAGGAACCACAAACATTTCATCAAACCTCACACTTGTACTCTTCACAAGAGTACCAACCATCCTCTTCCCAAGAGCTATTATTCACCATATATGAGGGCACCTCTCATAAGCCCCTTCATACACAAGATGCACAAACCCAAGCGGGGGTGTACTCTTATACTTTCCCTTCAACCCAAGCTCCTACTTTGGCAACTTATTCCACCTTTTTAGTAGCTTTCCTGCCTATATCCCAAGTACCTGGAGTGTATGACACCCAACCCTTGGAGCCACATTTTCTTACAATGACCTTTAGGATACCACCACCTATTCCTTTTCAGGTTCCCCCTACCCATATTCATCTTACCTATGGATCAACACCAATAGTCTATGCACCTACTCAACCAAACTATTCCACACAATTCAGCTTCCCTAATTTCTACCCTCTAGGGAAAATATAGATCCTATATTTTGATACCTTGTCTTGACCACCTCTAGCACCAGTAGCATCAAAACCTACATTACCACTAGCTACACCTAGCTTATTTACTACTTCATCGGTTTGGTCATCACCACCTACAGTCTAACCGATACAGCAAGACCTAAACCAACAAGTACCTGTGTCGCAACCATATGCCTCATAGTCATAGTATTACTACCCATAATAGGAACCTACCCCACAACCTAGTGTACCCATAGACACGATAACACATGTCACCCAGTACCCACCTTATCATGATCAAGCACAATAGTAATTCCCATAGTATCATGAATAACAACAATACCAATATCCTCCACATCCACAAGGGTAGCCTACCATAGCTCAGTCCCCCACTTCTATGACACCTAAAATTCAACTCTTACGAGATGAAGTTGAAAGGCTAAACATGCGCATCACAAGCTACAGACAATAAATGCCAACCTATGATATATTCTATAATGATCCAGGTCATATTAATATGCCTCCTCTAACACAATAATTATATCATACTAATGCACCCCATCCATCCAAACTGTAACGAGTCCATGGTCCCTATCCTCCACGTCAACATCATAATTAGACTCCACTTTCTGAGCCTCTTCCTACTTTATTCCAAAGGCTATTTGAGACTGGCCATGTTACATTACCAGACATTCGACCCATCAACCCAAATTGACCCAACCCTCGTGGGTATATTGAACATGCATTTTTGTGTTTATCATCACTAGATAGGTCATGATGTATGTTCTTGTCACACCTTTCATGATTTAGTTAAGGACCTTATTGATAATTGTACCATTCTAGTTTCAAACCTTGTCACACAAAAGGGTCAAAAGTTTCAAAAGGTTGCACACTTTACCTTACCATCATCAAATCAAACCAATCGCTAGGATCAAACAGGCGCCATCCCTTTTTCAGATGTTACACCCCGACCTTACCTTCATCATAGTTGTTTTTTCCAAATTTTAGGTTTTTCCAAAATCCTTAGCTATTTTGGAACATTCTTTTTAGAATCCCTTAGTAACCCAGGTTTTTCCAAAATCCTTAGCTAAAATTTTGGAACATTCTTTTTAGAATCCCTTAGCACCTCAGGTTTTTCCAAAATCCTCAGCTAAAATTTTGGAACATTCTTTTTAGAATCCCTTAGCAACCCAGGTTTTTCCAAAATCCTTAGCTAAAATTTTGGAACATTCTTTCTAGAATCCCTTAGAAACCTAGGTTTCTCCAAAAACCTCAGTAAAACTTTGGATAGGTTTCTCCAAAAACCTTAGAAAAAATATGGATAGGTTTGTCCTAAAAACCTCAGCAAAAATAGCCTAGCCCAGCCTATCATAGTTATAGCACACTCACAACCTAGCACATGCATAACATTCACATACACCACTACATGTTAAACCACACAACTTTTGTCATCACCCGAGACAATCCCCTATGGTATATGATGAACAAAAGTTATCATAATTCACGCATAGCCAAATGGATCATGCTTCTAACCGAGTTCAACCTAGAATTCATATCTCAAAAGTCTATCAAAGGATAAGTCATCGTCAACCAACTGGTTGAACCTTCGATAATTGACAGTCAACCCCTACTCATTCAACTCCCTGATGACTCTATATTCCATGTAACCAAAGATGAGGAATACGCCAAACCTAAATTTGTGGCTGACCTCACCATGTTCTTTGACGGGTCTAGGTGTCTCCACGCTGGGGGTGTAGGCATTGTCTTATTTATACTTGAAGGAGAACCACTCCCATTTTCATTCAAACTAGATTTTCCTTGTACCAATAACAACACAGAGTACAAAGCCTTAATCTTAGGACTAAAAAAAATACATGTTATGCACATCAAGTGCCTACACATCATAGGCAATTCACTTTTGATTTTCAATCAAGTGCAAGAACTTTGGCTATGCAATTGTCCAATTCTCCAACAATACAAGAAGATCACCCAACAATGTTGAGCAAGGTGCAGCAACAATATTGTCATTGTTGTCAACACAATCAGATAGATCTATTGATGCAGTGGATAGGAAGTTCAAAATCTATTCGGATGCGGAAGACAGGAGTTCAAAGGTTATTCGGAGTATGTACAGTGATTTTCCAAGAAGACCGAAGTGGCCCATATGCAAAAGATCAAAGAAAAAGACAAGTAAGAAAAGTGTCGCGATATCGCGACATATACAACAAGCAAGAAAAAACTATCGCGATTTCGCGACATGTTGGAAGAGAGAGAAAAGCAGGAAAAATTGTCACGATTTCGCGACATGTTGGAAGAGAAAAAGGCAAGTGGAAAAACTATCACGATTTCGCGACATGTTGGAAGAGAGAGAAAAAGTAGGAAAAACTGTCATGATTTCGTGACATGTTGGAAGAGAAAAAGGCAAGTGGAAAAACTGTCACGATTTCGTGACATGTTGGAAGAGAAAGAGAAAGTAGGAAAAATTGTCACGATTTCGTGACATGTTGGAAGAGAAAAAGGCAAGTGGAAAAACTGTCATGATTTCGTGACATGTTGGAAGAAAAAGAGAAATCAGGAAGAAGTGTCACGATTTCGTGACAAGTTCGAAGAAAGAGAACAAGTAAGAAAAGTGTCACGATTTCGTGACATGTCGCATTTTCATGACTAAAATAGGAGAGAGAAAGTAAGTTGGAAAAGTGTCACGATTTCGTGACATGTCGCATTTTCGTGACTAAAATAGGAGAGAGAAAGTAAGTTGGAAAAGTGTCATGATTTCGTGACATGTCGCATTTTTACGACAAAAGAAAGAGAGGAAGCGTACGGAAGCAGAACTGTCATGATTTCATGACAAAAGCAGAAAGCAAGACTTTGGAAGCAGAAGTGTCATGATTTCATGACAAAAGCAAAGAAGTAAAGTATGGAAGTAGAAGTGTCACGATTTCATGACAAAAGCAGAGAAGAAGACTTCGAAGGTAGAAGTGTCACGATTTCATGACAAAAGCTAAGTTGAAGTCTATGGAGGCAGAAGTGTCACGATATCGTGACAAAAGAATAGAGAAAGCGTACGGAGGTGAAAGTGTCGCGATATCGTGACATGTATTTTCATGGGCCAAAGCTAAGAGAAAGAGCAAGGAGAAAAAGTGTCACGATATCGCGACATGTAGTATTTTCACGGTCGATGCAAAGAGAAAGAGAGAGAAAGAAAAAGTGTCGCGATATCGCGACATGTATTTTTGGGGGCCAAAGCAAGGAGAAAGAGAGAGAAATAAAAAGTGTCATGATATCGCGACATGTTGTATTTTTATGGTTGAGTTGAAGCCGATGAAGACCGATGACAGTCGACTAAAATTAGGGTTTACAGTTGTTATGAAAGCCGACTAAGATTAGGGTTTACAATCGACTAAGATTAGGGTTTTCATCATGAAAATGTTGTTATAAAAGGAGGGTTGTTTGGAGAATTTAAGTGATGTTGATGTGTGCGAAGTTCGGTCGTAGTGCGTAGAGAGCAAGTCGTGTCGAATCATGCTAAGTGTAAAATTTGCAAAGAGAGCAGAGTGCATAAAAGGGAGAAGATGATCGTGAAGTTCAACTGTAATGAAGCAAAGTGTGCGAAGTGATTGTGTAGAGAGAGTAGAGTGCGTAGAGAATGCAAAGGTGAAGAAGACCAGTCAGGGTCTTGCAAAAACAAAGGTATCTTTCTGTCAAACTTATAGATTCAAATTGAAGTCCAGGTTGGTGCTTGGCATCAGGGGTTGGTGCTCCTTTCTGTTGGTGTAGATAAATCAGGGGTTGGTGCTCCTTCTAGTTGGTGCTGGTAAATCAGGGGTTGGTGCTCCTTCCAGTGTGTGTTGGTAAATTGATTGTAAAGTTGGTGCTTTGCAAAGGCTGGATTTGGATGGTAGTCCAAGCAGTCATTTTGAGGAGTAGCCACATTGGTGAACCTCGTTAAATCTTGTGTTGTGTGATGCTCTTTTGTTATACTTGTTGTATCTAGTAATAAGTTTTAATTGTTGCTGTATTAAGAGCTATAAATTCAAGTTTAAAGAGCTACACTGATTCACCCCCCTCTCAGTGTCATTGTAAGACTAACAATTGGTATCAGAGCTAAGTTCCTGTACAAGCTTAACCGGCTAGGGTGATCTTGGAAGTAACACAATGGCAGGTGGTGAAGGCTTCTCATCAAACAAAGCACCATTGTTTGATGGATCTAATTACATGTTATGGAGAATCAGGATGCAAACATATCTCTGTGCTTTGGGATACGACATCCGGGATTCGGTAGTTAGTGGATACACAATACCCATCACTCCTCCAAAAGAGGTTGTGAAAAAGAAACTGTTTGAAAATAACTCAAAAGCAAAGAATGCTCTCATGTGCGGATTAGCAGACAGTGAACTAGTAAAGATCATGAGCTGTAAAATGGCAAAAGAGATATGGGACAAACTGAGGAGTATTCATGAAGGAGACGATAAGATCAAGGAGGCCAAGTTACAGACACATCGAGCTCAGTTCAAATCATTAAAGATGAATGACGATGAAAACATTGAGGCATATATGTTGAGAGTTAATGGAATCATTAATGCGATCAGAGGACTCGACGAGGATATCGAAGACTCTGCCGTCGTGAAAAAGGTATTAAGATCTCTTCCTCAAAGGTTTGATTCTAAAGTCTCAGCGATAGAAGAAGCTAAAAATCTAAATTATTTTAGTATAGATGAGATGTATGGTTCTTTGACTGCATATGAGATGAGGATAGGAAGATCTAAACCCACAGACAGAGAAGCGGCTTTTAAAGCCCTTAAAGATAAAAATGCAAAACAAGAGTCCGAGGAAGAAGAGACATCGAGATGAAATGGAAGCAAACTTTGTTAGAAAACTAAAAAGGGGAAAAGGAAAATACAGAGGAAAGCTACCGCTTAAATGTTTCAACTGTGGAGGCATTGGGCATTTTGCGACTAAATGTCCACTTAAAGAGAAGAACAAAAATGATGAAGGATCGCACCAAGAAAGAAGTGATTGGAAGAAGAAAATGAATTTCAGAAAAGGCAACTTCAAGAAGAAAAGTTTCATCTCCAGGAATGCCAATTCATCATAAGACAGCTCCGATGAGGATTCCGAAGAGGAAACAGGTGAAGCTCTTTTCATGGCATTTGAAGAAGTAAGATCGAGAAAAGGAAGAAGGAGTGAACTCTGAAGTATGTGGTGAAAACCCCGAGGCTGAAGTAGATCTAGAAGGTGAGTTGATCTCTGCACTTGAAGAGTGGAAAATAGAGAGGAAAAAGAATAAGAAAATTTCAAAAAAGCTTGAGGATGCAAATGAAATCATAACCGAGTTTGAAAGTACAGATAGAAGAATCCAAGAAAATCTTCGAAGATCTCGAAGTGCAAATAACCATGAAAATAGATTATTGCAGCAAGCTAGAAGAAGAGATTGTTGGTTTAAGAATGCAGCTAGAAGAGATGAATAAGAAAATTAGTTGTTATCACAAACGTGAAGAAAGTTCTATGAAGTTGGATAAGATCATAAATGACCAAAGGCCTACGAGGCATCAAATTTGGTTCTGGGTTTCATCGAAGGAGAATCATCAAATGGATCAAAGGCCAAAAATGTAGAATCCATAAAGAATGAAGATAAGAAACAGGTTGATCAAGGAAAAACATCTCATGCAAAAGAAAGCAATAATGCCAGGCACGAAAGGAGAATTGACAATGATGGATTCACCAATGTCACACATCAAAGAAGAAGAAGACCTATGGCTCCTACGGCAACATGGCAAAGACCTTCACCCGGGTTCAATTATCCCTTTTCTGGTTTCTATTTTAAATGCAATGGCTATGGACATAAAATCTCAGACTGCAAATATAATGTAAGACCAAGGAATTTTACCAGTAGAAATGCTTTTTCTCCTCTGATGAATTATACGGTAGAATGTTATAACTGTCATAATTTTGGGCACATTGCAAGAAACTATAGAAGTACATTTGCATCAAATCAGTTTTAGGGAAGAAAATTTCAACCAAATAGGATGAGACAAAATAGAAAACTTCTCGAAAAACATGCACAAGCTATTGATAAGGGAAAGGCAAAACAAGAACCCAAAACTACTATCAAAACGGAGTGGAAAGGAAAAGAGCGACTTAAGGAAGAAAAGGAATCCTTAATCGTACAAACAACATTTAAAGCACGGAATAAATATGTACCATGGATACTTGATAGTGGATGCTCCAGTCATATGACAGGTGACAAACAAAAATTTGAGAAGTTACAGAAATATGAAGGTGGTTCGATAAAGTTTGGAAATAATGATGGAGCTAAGATAGTTGGCAAAGGTTCAGTTAAAATTAGTGACAAAAAAATTAAGTGAGAAGAAGTCTTGTTTGTGGATGGTTTGAAACATAACTTGTTGAGCGTAAGTCAGATTTGTGATAAAGGTCATGAAGTAGTTTTTATGAAGCAGGGTTGTGAAGTCGAGAAAAACAAACGAGTGGAAAATTGATAGCAATTGGATCAAGGACATCTAGCAACTTGTACACGCTCTCAGAGACTTCAAAAGGAGCTTGTTTTATTGGACAGGAAGAAGAAAATTGGTTGTGGCACAAGAGACTCGGTCATATCAGTTTTGATAATCTAGTAAAAATCACCTCAAAAAGGGTAGTGAGAGATATTCCCACCATCAGCAAACCTGCAAACAACATTTGTGCTTCATGCCAAAAGGGGAAGCAAACTAGAGTCACATTCAAAACAAAAGAGTACTACACAAGCAAACCTTTGGAACTAATACACACTGATTTATGTGGACCCATGAGAACACAAAGCATAAATGGTGACAAATATTTTATGTTGTGCATTGATGACTATTCCAGAATGACATGGATATTTTTCTTGAAGCATAAATCGGAAGCTTTTGATATGTTCAAGATTTTCAAAAACCATGTTGAGAATGAAACAGGAAAGAGGATCAAATGTTTAAGATCAGATAGAGGAGGAGAATTCATTTCAGAGGAGTTTACTGAGTACTGTGAAAAATACGGTATTAGGAGACAGTTTTCAGCAGCCAGGACACCTCAGTAGAATGGAGTGGTAGAAAGAAAGAACAAGACAGTGCAGGAAATGGCACGGACTATGTTGGCTGAAAGCAGAGTAGTAGACAGATTTTGGAAAGAAGCAGTCCATACTACGGTGTATATCCAAAATAGGTACATGCTTGAGAACACATGAAAGCAAAACTCCTTATGAGTTGTGGTTCGGTAAAAGGGCAACAACAAAATACCTCAAAGTTTTTGGCAGCAAGTGCTACATCAAAAGAACTGAAGATAATCTTGGTAAGTTTGAAGATAGAGCGGATGAAGGTATTTTTGTTGGTTATTCATCAAAAAGCAAAGCTTACAAATGCTACAACAAGAGGCTAAAGAAAATTGTGGACAGTGCCGATGTTAAATTTGATGAAGGTAGAGAACGAGTAATTAGCTATGAAACGAACTACCCAATTTATGAAGAGGTTATTGAAGGAGATGAGGAAAACGAAATGGAAAAGATACAAAAAATTGACTCAGATGATTTAAGTTGTGATTCAGAAGTGGAAGAAAATAAGAAATTCAAAACAGGCAGCTGGCAGAAAAATCATCCTAGAGAGCAAATAATTGGAGACCCCAAAGTTGGTGTTCAGACAAGAAGAAGAGTAGTAAGTAACTACTCTCTATTATCCAACATTGAGCCCAAAAATGTTGTTGACGCAAGCAAAGATGAAAGTTGGATGAAGGCAATAAATGAAGAATTAGATCAGATCGAGAAAAACGAAACTTGGGAGTTAGTACCTAGACCTACAAATAAAAATATAATCGGGACTAAATGGATTTTTCGAAACAAATTGAATGAAGACGGACAGGTAGTCAGAAATAAAGCAAGATTGGTATGTAAGGGTTATGCACAAGTTGAAGGCATTGACTTTGAGGAAACTTTTGCACCGGTAGCTAGACTAGAGGCAATTAGAATGTTTTTGGCTTTAGGAGTCTACAAGAATTTCAAAGTTTATCAAATGGATGTGAAATCAGCGTTTTTGAATGGGAAACTTGAAGAAGAGGTTTATATTGAGCAACCGAGATGGTTTCCAACTTGGTGATGATCCCAACTTTGTTTGCAAGTTGAAGAAAGCATTATATGGCTTAAAACAGGCACCCCGAGCATGGTATGCAAGGCTAGACAACTATCTCACCCAACAAAGGTTTAAGAAAGGTATGGTGGATAGTAATTTGTATGTCAAAATAGAAAATGGGCATCTTATTGTTCTTGTTGTATACGTAGATGATATCATATTTGGCAGCAGCCAAAGATGAGTCATGTAAAGATTTAGCAAATAAGATGCGAGAAAGAATTTGAAATGTCAATGATTGGTGAACTTTCGTATTTCCTCGGGTTGCAAGTTAATCAAAATAAGAAGGGCATATTTATTTCTCAAGTTAAATATGTGAAAGAGATGTTAAAAAAGTTCACAATGGAGGATTGTAAGCCAGTTAGCACTCCCATGACGACAGGTTGCAAGTTGAGCAAGGATGACAAATCTCCACCTGTTGATCAAACCATGTACAGATCTATGATTGGAAGCTTACTGTATCTAACAGCTACCAGACCAGATATTTTGCAGGCAGTATGCATGGTAGCACGATTTCAGGCTAATCCCAAGGAGACTCATGTGACAGCAGTGAAGAGGATTCTTCGGTACCTCAAGGGTACTATGGAGTATGGGTTATGGTATCCGAAAGGTAAAGACTTCACCCTTATTTCGTATTCGGATGCAGATTGGGCAGGATGTGTAGATGACAGAAAGAGTACCAGTGGAGGTGCATTCTATCTTGGAGACAGATTGGTCGCGTGGCACAGTAAGAAACAAGAGTCAGTTTCTTTATCGACAGTAGAGGCAGAATATATTGCAGTGACAACATGTTGTACGCAGGTATTGTGGATGAAACAAACCTTGAAAGATCTTGGTATTAGCTTCAGTGAGCCAATATCGGTTAAGTGTGATAACACCAGTGCCATTAACATCTCCAAGAATCCGGTTATGCATTCACGCACAAAACACATTGCTATCGGGTATCACTTTTTGAAGGAGAAAGTTGCGGAAGGTGAGGTTAAGTTGGATTTTGTTCCAACTACAGAGCAAGTAGAAGATATCTTCACAAAACCATTGCCCAAGGAAGTTTTTGAGTACCTTCGCAATAAATTGGGAGTGGTCACACTTCCCAAGAATTGACTAGCTACAGGGATCACATTCTCAGGGGGAGCATTTAAGTATTTGATTATCTTTTTGCTCATGTTCATGATTTTTGCTAAGTGTAATAAATTATGCCCGAGAATGTTGTGCATGGACTCGGGGGAGTCTCTAGTAGCCCTTTGGTATTATTGTCAAAGGGGGAGAAGAGTTACAGGAAATTGCACATGTGTTGCCAACAATTCCAAAGGGGGAGATTGTTGAGCAAGGTGCAACAACGATATTGTCATTGTTGTCAACACGGTCGGATAGATCTGTTGATGCGGTGGACGGGAAGTTCAAAAGCTATTCGGATGCGAGAAGACGGGAGTTCAAAGGTTATGCAGAGTATGTACAATGATTTTCCAAGAAGACCGAAGTGGCCCATATGCAAAAGATCAAAGAAAAAGACAAGTAAGAAAAGTGTCGCGATATCGCGACATATACAACAGGCAAGAAAAACTATCACGATTTCGTGACATGTTGGAAGAGAAAAAGGCAAGTGGAAAAACTATCACGATTTCGTGACATGTTGGAAGAGAGAGAAAAAGTAGGAAAAATTGTCACGATTTCGTGACATGTTGGAAGAGAAAAAGGCAAGTGGAAAAACTGTCACGATTTCGTGACATGTTGGAAGAGAAAGAGAAAGCAGGAAAAACTGTCACGATTTCGCGACATGTTGGAAGAGAAAAAGGCAAGTGGAAAAACTGTCATGATTTCGTGACATGTTGGAAGAAAAAGAGAAAGCAGGAAGAAGTGTCACGATTTCACGACAAGTTCAAAGAAAGAGAACAAGTAAGAAAAGTGTCACGATTTCGTGACATGTCGCATTTTTGCGACTAAAATAGGAGAGAGAAAGTAAGTTGGAAAAGTGTCACGATTTCATGACATGTCGCATTTTCATGACTAAAATAGGAGAGAGAAAGTAAGTTGGAAAAGTGTCACGATTTCGTGACATGTCGCATTTTCATGACAAAAGAAAGAGAGGAAGCGTATGGAAGTAGAACTGTCACGATTTCATGACAAAAGTAGAAAGCAAGACTTCAGAAGCAGAAGTGTCATGATTTCATGACAAAAGCAAAAAAGTAAAGTACGGAAGCAGAAGTGTCATGATTTCATGACAAAAGCAGAGAAGAAGACTTCAAAGGTAGAAGTGTCACGATTTCATGACAAAAGCAAAGTTGAAGACTATGGAGGCAAAAGTGTCACGATATCACGACAAAAGAATAGAGAAAGCGTACGAAGGTGAAAGTGTCGCGATATCACGACATGTTGTATTTTCATGGGCCAAAGCTAAGAGAAAGAGCAAGGAGAAAAAGTGTCACGATATCGCGACATGTAGCATTTTTGCGGTCCGATGCAAAGAGAAAGAGAGAGAAAGAAAAAGTGTCGTGATATCGTGACATGTATTTTTGGGGGCCAAAGCAAGGAGAAAGAGAGAGAAAGAAAAGTGTCGTGATATCGTGACATGTATTTTCATGGTTGAGTTGAAGCCGACGAAGACCGATGACAGTCGACTAAAATTAGGGTTTACAGTTGTTATGAAAGCTGACTAAGATTAGGGTTTACAATCGACTAAGATTAGGGTTTTCATCATGAAAATTTTGTTATAAAAGGAGGGTTGTTTGGAGAATTTAAGATATGTTGAAGTGTGCGAAGTTCGGTCATAGTGCATAGAGAGCAAGTCGTGTCGAATCATGCTAAGTGCAAAATTTGCAAAGAGAGTAGAGTGCACAAAAGGGAGAAGATGATCGTGAAGTTCGACTGTAATAAAGCAGAGTGTGTGAAGTGATTGCGTAGAGAGAGCGAAGTGTGCAAAGAACACAAAGGTGAAGAAGACCAGTCAGGGTCTTGCAAAAACAAAGGTATCTTTCTATCAAACTTATAGATTCAAATTGAAGTCCAGGTTGGTGCTTGGCATCAGGGGTTGGTGCTCCTTTCTATTGGTGTAGATAAATCAGGGGTTGGTGCTCCTTCCAGTTGGTGTTGGTAAATCAGGGGTTGGTGCTCCTTTCTGTTAGTACAGATAAACCAGGGGTTGGTGCTCCTTCTAGTGTGTGCTGGTAAATTGATTGTAAAGTTGGTGCTTTGCAAAGGCTGGATTTGGATGGTAGTCCAAGCGAGTCATTTTTGAGGAGTAGCCACATTGGTGAACCTCGTTAAATCTTGTGTTGTGTGATGCTCTTTTGTTATACTTGTTGTATCTAGTAATAAGTTTTAATTGCTGCTGTATTAAGAGCTATAAATTCAAGTTTAAAGAGCTACACTGATTCACCCCCCTCTCAGTGTCATTGTAAGACTAACAAAAAAATCTTATCCTAGTTTGAATGGTATTACCTTGAAGCCGCATCGTGCTCATCAAACCATTTTGTAGACACCATGGCCTCCCTAGGGTTCCTTATCCCACAAAATCCAATGTCCAGCATGACATCTGTAACCATTCATACACTTACACATTATGTTATATCACCCACACCCCCCACAGATGATGGTGGTGTATATGTGGTAAACACCGAACCTCATGACCCATGGTTCTCACAGATCAAATAATACATCAAACTAGGTTTCCTACCATGTGATCTATCCCATGCCCAACATCGAAACTTTAAACAAAGAGCGATATGCTACACCTTGTTGGGGGACATCCTTTACCACGGTAGCTATGACAGTATACTCTTGCATTGCCTAGAACCACAAGAATCGCAATGGATTGTATAAGAAACCCATGATGGCACTTGTGGTGGCCATTTCAGTGGCATGGTGATTACTAAATGCATTCTTTGTATGGGCTACTACTGGCCTAAAATGGAGCAAGACTACTATGAGTATGTTAAACATTGCATGAAATCCAAAAACATGCCAACTTAACACATTTACCATTCCAAGCACTTCAACCAATCCAGTCCATGTTGCCATTCTCCCAATGGGGCTTGGATCTAATTGGAAAAATTACACTTACATCCTCTAGCAATCATAAATTTATCATTATAGCAACATAATATTTTATAAATTGGGTCAAAGCCATCCCACTGGTCCAAACTACAAGAGCCAAAATTGCAACATTCATCATGGAGCACATCATATGCTACTTTAGAATTCCCTCCCAAATAATTTTAGATAATGGGAAATCTTTCAAAAACAAAATTTTTCGAGCTCTGTGCAACATATTTCACATACATCATAGCTTTTCAACCCCATATTACCCTCAAGGAAATGGCCAGGCCGAAGCCACTAACAAAACCATATGCTCTATTCTCTGTAAAAATGTAGCAGAATCTCACCAGGATTGGCATAACCAAATACCCCTAGCCTTGTGGGCCTATCGTACGAGCATTCATACTCCCACTAGGGTAACACCTTTTTCACTTGTCTACGGGGCAGAGGCTATCATGCCCCTCAAGCTAGAGATACCCTCTTTATGAATATCCATGAAATATTTCATTGATGATGATACTGCTTGCCAAGCTCGTCTAGATCAGCTAACACTCCTTGATGAACGTCATATCCATGCCATCGAGCACATACGAGTATATCAAGATCACCTTCACCATGCCTAAAATAATAAGGTACATTAGTATGAATTTAAGATCGATGACTTGGTTCTCAAAGAGAATCAACAAATCACAATTCAACCTCACCAGCAGCATGATAAATTTGCTCCAAACTGGTTAGGCCCATTCATGGTTATACACAAATACGATTCAGGAGCATATCGTCTAGCTGATCTTGAAGGCTTTAACGATCCTAAACCCATAAACATCTTGCACCTTCATGCATTTAATGCATGATGCACAATCACATTCACCATCATGAATATCACATAGTGTTAGAAGTAAATCACCAAGCACATTACCGTGTGAATTTGTTATTTTTGCTTTATTATTTCTTTATACATGTATGTTTTACCTTTCTACCATTTTTATGCTCAAGGTATTTTTTTTCCTTTTGTAGGACTCACATCATCAACAGGAGAGCTCTACATCGGCCTCACCTATCACCATGCAGGACCATCTACAACCACAATAAAAATCCATTACACCGATCGATCTAGCTTGGCCACCAGTTGCCCTCCAAACTAGGCACTCCTCGTATTCATCCCATTCAGGTCATCACACATCACCTTGACACCATTCCCCTCACCAGGAAGGTTCATATTATTCACCACACTTTGGAGACAACCAGATATATCTATCCTCTTTCGATGACAAAGATAAATCCACCCAAACCCAAGCATAGGGATCACCCTCCCATCCATATGATGATCTCAGACATCATTACTCACCCATAAATCACCCCCATCATCCCATAGGATCCTACCTCCCACCTAATAGGGAGCATGCACCTCATCAACATCACCCTGCATTTCTATCCACTCCATTTCCTAATGGTGAGTCTACCTATTCCCAAGCTTTGCAAGCTCATGCTCCATAAGTTTCTCAGGCCACCTCTGCAGGCAGGCCTCTATCCTATGCACACCATTGTTTGGGACCATCCCCCATGCCACCCATACTCTAGGCACCACCATCTCCCCTACAAGGCTTACCTTTCCAATTGCCCAAGCCTTTTCATTCCTCCCCTTCATCCTCGAGGTCTTCTCCATCCTCCCATGCCTACCAAGCCATGCCACACACATCTTGACTTCCATCACCACCCTCACCAACACCAATACCACCGCACCATGATATACAACATCTCTTCTCCCATGTCGAAGCTCTAGAGCTACAAATGAGCCACTGCCGCTGCCATGTTCACCCACGCCAGTCTTCCATGACCCATACACCTTCGCCTTCACACATATCCACCCTTCAATCACGTGCCCAACCTACATTGGACCCTTGACCCATGCACCCGTAGGTAGACCGACCTTCATCACCTCCAGAAGAGCCCCATATTCACCCCATGACATTCCCACTAGCCCCATTATCAAAAATATTTTACCACCTAATGCACCAAGGCCACTTGACTCTACCAAATACTCAACCTATTGATATCTGATGGAGAGCCAAATTAATCACAAATAAAATGACGCAATTTTATTTGAAAGACGCAGTTTTATTATTTCAAAGCATGGAAGCTTTTACAATAAAGACCATGAAAATAAATACACAGTGCTTTGAATGTCAAATACAGCCGTAGCCTTCGTCTCTTCCCCGCCTCCTCAATCCTTCAAAAAAATCCCTTTTATAATCCAGGCTTCGTGCTGCACCGCCGTTCGTAACCGTCTTAACGGCTTCTGGAACTGCCATATGGAATGGCCTTAACGGCCTCTAAAATTGCCACTTGGAATGGCCTTAACGGCCTCTGGAACTGCCACTTGGAACTGCCTTAACGGCTTCTGGAATCGCCACCTGTCGTCTGCAACAGTCCACGAAAAACCCGTCTTCTCCTTCTTTAGCAAGGTCGCAAAAACGCGACATGTCGCGATATCGCGACACTTCTTCGACTTGTGGCTTTGCTTGCCAAAGTGTCGCGATATCGCGACACTTCTTTGTTCTTTGGCTTTGTCTGCCAATGTGTCGCGATATCGCGACACTTCTTTGTGTTTTGGCTTTGGCTGCCAAAGTGTCGCGATATCGCGACACTTCTGTGACTTGTGACTTCGGCTGCCAAAGTGTCGCGATATCGCGACACTTTTGTGGCTTGTGACTTCGGCTGCCAAAGTGTCACGATATCGCGACACTTTTGTGGCTTGTGACTTCGGCTGCCAAAGTGTCGCGATATCGCGACACTTTTGTGGCTTATGACTTCGGCTGCCAAAGTGTCGCGATATCGCGACAACTTTGGTGTCGCGATATCGCGACCATTATTTGCGCTTGCCATGGTTCTAAAATACGTCACGATATCACGATGACATTTGTGTCGCGATATCGCGACCATTATTTGCGCTTGCCACGGTTCTCAAAATACGTCGCGATATCGCGACGACATTTGTGTCGCGATATCGCGACCAATTTTATACTTAGCAAAATTTGCAAACTTTGAACTTTTTTTTTGTTTTTTTCTTTTCGGTGATGCAAGATTGTTGTGCTGCCCGGGATGCTCCTGCATCAGACACCCGGGGTAGATTTTTAGAAGTGATCCTCACTTTTGGGCTGTCAGAGGAAAACCCAAATGATCAACCTCTGATTTGGACAACCATGTGGCATCTTCGACAGGTCGGTTCTTCCATTTGACCAAATACTCCGAATATTGCCTGTTTTGGGTACTTCTGCCTTCACGAGTGTCGAGTATGTCTTCAATTTCTTCTTTTTCTGGAGTGGATGCAGGAATGTTCCACAAATCCGGACTGGGTGGTTCACTACAACTTCCTGCATGATATTCAACCAAGTCTGAAATATTGAAGATAGGTGAAATATTCAGTTCACTTGGTAGATCAACTTCATAGGCATTGCTTGAATCTCGTTTACCTATGATCCGACATGGTCCAAACTTCTTCATCTTCAACTTATTGTATGTTTTGCGAGGAAAACGTTCCTTACGCAAATGAACCATGACTTCATCCCCCACCTGGAATTCTTTGAAACGTCGCTTCTGATCTGCTCGGGCTTTGTAAGTAGCATTCATTTGACTGATATGCTGCTGTACCTCTTCATGTAAAGTCTTCATGTGTGCTGCAAAGTCTTCAGCTTCAGCACTGCACTTGTCTGCTTTATCCATCGGTCTTAACTCAGAAGCGTTTCTGGCTGTACCCATGCACAATCTGGAATGGTGATTTACCAGTATCATTGCGATTGACAGAATTGTTGTAAGCAAACTCTGCCTATGGTAAAATCAGATCCCATCCCTTAGGTTTATCTCCTACTAGACATCGTAGAAGATTACCCAAACTTCTGTTGACTACTTCGGTCTGTCCATCAGTCTGTGGATGGTACGCAGAACTGAATTTCAAGTCTATTTTCAGCTTCTTCCATAGAGTTCTCCAGAAATAACCCACAAATTTGGTATCTCTGTCCGAGACAATGCTTTGGGGTAGACCATGAAGTCGGACTACCTCCTTGAAGAACAAGCCGACAATGTGAACCGCATCACTTGTCTTCTGGACATGGAATAAAATGGGCCATTTTTGAAAACCTGTCAACAACAACAAAAATGGCATCATTTCCACGTTGTGTTCTTGGCGGACCAAGAACAAAATCCATACCGATGTCTTCCCACGGTCTCTCCGGTACAGGCAATGGCTGGTACATTCCCGTATTTTGGCTGACACCTTTTGCCATCTGGCACACTCTACAACCCCGCACAAATCTGGTCACATCTTGCTGCAACTGGGGCCAATGGTAATTCTCACTAACAAGAGCAATGGTCTTATCACGGCCAAAATGCCCCCGCTAGTCCTCTCGCTATGTTTCTCTTTGATCAAATTTTCCCTCATGGAACTTCGTGGAATGCACAACTGATTCTCGTCGAAACAAGCATCCCATCTTGGATCATGAAATCCAACCACTTAGTGCGATCCACAGTAGTAGGAGACACACATGTTGTCCATGCCTCTACAAAATCTGGATCTATTGGGTATAAACTCTTGAGTTCATCAAACCCAACAACCTCGCACTCTCATTTCTATCAACAAATTATGCCTTCTACTCAAGGCATCTGCAACTCTATTAGATTTGCCACTTCTATGCTTTAGTACAAAGGTATAACTCTGCAGGAATTCAACCCACTTCAAATGTCGTTGGTTAAGTTTACCTTGACTATTGATATACCGCAAAGCTTGATGGTCGAGATATAAAACAAACTCTTTGGTTAGCAAATAATGTCTCCATTTCTTAAGAGCCCGAATTATAGCATAGAATTCTTGATCATAAACAGAGTATTTCTTTCTAGCATCATTCAATTTTTCACTAAAGTATGCAACAGGTTTACCTTCTTGACTCAACACAGCTCCGCCATTGGCATCACAATCAACCTGAAACACTTTATTAAAATCTGGAAGTGCCAGAATGGGCTGTTCTATCACTTTCTTCTTCAATATGTTCATGTCTGGTATCTGCCTTGGCAGTCCACTTAAATTCTCTCTTATCCCCTCTCATAGTTTCTGTTAGGGGTGCACAAATACTGCTAAAGTCTCTAATAAACTTTCTATAGAAACTTGCAAGACCGTGAAATGATCTTACCTCTGTCACATTCCTTGGAGCAGGCCATTCAAGGATAGCCTTCACTTTCTCAGGATCCATTTTGAGACCCTCCTCTGAGATGACAAATCCCAGGTATATCAACTCTTTCTGTACAAAACTGCACTTCTGTATATTTATCAATAACTGCTCCTCACGCAGTTTTTCAAAAACTGTCCGAACATGCAACAAATGTTCATCCAATGTTTTACTAAAAATCAGAATATCATCCAGATACACGATCACGAACTTTTCCAGGAAGTCACGCAATACCTCATTCATCAACCTCATAAATGTACTGGGTGCATTAGTCAATCCAAATGGCATAACTAACCACTCATACAAACCCTCTCTGGTTTTAAAGGTTGTCTTCCATTCATCACCCTCTCTAACACGTATCTGATGATATCCGCTCTTCAAATCAATCTTAGTGAAGTATTTAGCTCCACTCAAGCAATCCATTATATCGTCCATTCTGGGTAATGGAAAGCGATATTTAATAGTAATTTTATTAATGGCTCGGGAATCAGTGCACATTCGCCATTCACCATTCTTCTTTGGTGCAAGTACTGCTGGCACTGCACAAGGGCTCAAACTTGCTCTAATCAAACCCTTCCTCAACAATTCCTGAACTTGTCGGTTCAACTCTTCATTCTCAACAGGAGACATTCTATGGGCTGCCTTGTTGGGTAAGCTAGATCCTGGCATTAAGTCAATCTGATGACTAATCTTCCTCATTGGCGACAAACCCTCAGGTACATTGTCTGATATAATATCAAGAAATTCTGCTAACAGATGTTCAACTTCTGCTGGAATGTTAGTAGTATCTTCTCTTTTTATAGTAGGAATTAATGCATAACACATTGAATCCCTCTTTATACCATCCAAAAATTTTCTGCCATCTACTAAACAAATTCTAGCATTATTGCATACCTTTTCCTCAACCTCCTTCAATGGCTTCAGTTTGTGGCGTACTCCATATTTTGTCAGGGAATAGGTATTTGCATGTCCATCATGCACTCGCACGTCTATCAAATTGCCATGGTCTTCCAAGCAACAAATGGCAAGCATCCATCGACAAAATATCACACAGGACCTCATCCTGGTATCTTCCAATTTTGAACTTGACCAAGCATTGTTCACTGACCAATGCTCTATGATCCTTCTGCAACCATGCAATCCGGTATGGATGCGGGTGTTGTCTTCTTTCTAACTTTAACTTAGTTACCATTTCCTCAAAAACCAAATTATCTGTACTACCATTATCAATAATAATATTACAGATTTTACCTGAACATTTGCACCTCGTGCGAAACAGGCTTTTCCATTGATCTGGTTCCTTCTCTTCATTCAACAAAGTTCTCCTTGTGATCATCACTTCTCCATGCTCTACTTCTTCAGAGTGCTCGGATTCAACACCATCCTCAGCAACTGCAGCTCTGGCATTACCTTCAGGCCTTCTGTTTGGTGCTTCTTGGTGTTTGGGACACTCATATGATCGATGCCCTTCTTCTCCGCAATTAAAATAGGTTCCATGGAATCTGCCTCTGCCATATCCGCGTCCACCTCTTCCTCGTCCCCTTTGATAATCATTGTTCTGATTACGGGGTCGGTAAGCATTCTCCTCCTTCTGTTCCTGGCGATTGCTGGTTTCACCATTCTGTTTTTGATCATCATATTTAATTCCACTGGTTCTTCCACCAGTTCGTCCACCACGACCTCTTCCTCTTTGCTTGTTGTCAAATCTACGGTTTAGTTTCTCTTCCACTTTCAGAGCAAACTGGTAAGCATCTTCAATGTTGTTCATTCGAACCAGACTCAATTCTTCTTGCACGCTGGTTCTCAACCCATTAATGTAACGGG
Source organism: Wollemia nobilis (assembly GCA_028583015.1). NCBI lineage: Eukaryota > Viridiplantae > Streptophyta > Pinopsida > Araucariales > Araucariaceae > Wollemia > Wollemia nobilis. The sequence continues at coordinate 4,319,078 of JAQPPZ010002937.1, read as the reverse complement.
CTACTCTTTCTTTATTTGCTTCCGTATGACCGGTTCTAATAGAAATTTTAAAAAATTCCTCAGTATACTCTTTAACAATCTTGCTGGATTGGCGCAAACTCTACATTTTTCTCAGCAGATCTAATTCGTAATCTGCTGGAATAAACTGCCGTTTCAGTTTCTCCACCATTCGATCCCACCTGGAGATCTTTTCTTTTCCTCTCCGGTTTCTTTCCAACTGCACTCCTTTCCACCATATGCCAGCATGGCCTTTTAATTTTGTTCTGGCAAATTTAATTCGATTTGGATCTTCAACGTCCTCATAATCGAAATATTCTTCCATGTCATTAATCCAGTCAATTAATTCTTCTGGATTTAAATTTCTAGAATACGTAGAAACGTCAATCTTTGGCCTTTTCCCAATCTACGAAATGGCTTTAATCATTCGAGACTCTGCGGCACTCATTTCTTCTTCTTCCTCTTCAGACGGGTCTTCAACTCCGTCATCATCGCTGTGATCTTCTCCTCTTGGCTCTACTCCTCTGCGCAATTCTTCCTGCAATGCCAACACTTGTCTCTGCAATGCACGAAAGTCTCCTTCAGGAACCACGTTCCTTCCAACACCATGATTTCTTCGTGGCAGAATTCTGTCTCACAGTTTCTTAGAAACCCGTAACCCCAGATCCTGGTGCGAGCTGCCTCACATTCGGCGCTCTGCTCAACACACTCAGAATCTTACTGCTCTGATACCACTTGATGGGGAGCCAAATTAATCACAAATAAAATGATGCAATTTTATTTGAAAGACGCAGTTTTATTATTTCGAAGCATGGAAGCTTTTACAATAAAGACCATGAAAATAAATACACAGTGCTTTGAATGTCAAATACAGCCGCAGCCTTCGTCTCTTCCCCGCCTCCTCAATCCTTCAAAAAAAATCCCTTTTATAATCCAGGCTTCGTGCTGCACCGCCGTTCGTAACCGTCTTAACGGCTTCTGGAACTGCCATATGGAATGGCCTTAACGGCCTCTGAAATTGCCACTTGGAACGGCCTTAACGGCCTCTAGAACTGCCACTTGGAACTGCCTTAACGGCTTCTGGAATCGCCACCTGTCGTCTGCAACAGTCCGCGAAAAACCCGTCTTCTCCTTCTTTAGCAAGGTCGCGAAAACGTGACATGTCGCGATATCGCGACACTTCTTCGACTTGTGGCTTTGCTTGCCAAAGTGTCGCGATATCGCGACACTTCTTTGTTCTTTGGCTTTGTCTGCCAATGTGTCGCGATATCGCGACACTTCTTTGTGTTTTGGCTTTGGCTGCCAAAGTGTCGCGATATCGCGACACTTCTGTGACTTGTGACTTCGGTTGCCAAAGTGTCGCGATATCGCGACACTTTTGTGGCTTGTGACTTCGGCTGCCAAAGTGTCGCGATATCGCGACACTTTTGTGGCTTGTGACTTCGGCTGCCAAAGTGTCACGATATCGCGACACTTTTGTGGCTTGTGACTTCGACTGCCAAAGTGTCGCGATATCGCGACAACTTTGGTGTCGCGATATCGCGACCATTATTTGCGCTTGCCATGGTTCTAAAATACGTCGCGATATCGCGACGACATTTGTGTCGCGATATCGCGACCATTATTTGTGCTTGCCACGGTTCTCAAAATACGTCGCGATATCGCGACGACATTTGTGTCGCGATATCGCGACCAATTTTATACTTAGCAAAATTTGCAAACTTTGAACTTTTTTTTGTTTTTTTCTTTTCGGTGATGCAAGATTGTTGTGCTGCCCGGGATGCTCCTGCATCAATATCTCATGCTCTAAACCACATAACTATCATGCGAGTGAATACTGCATCTACCACCATCGACCAGGCCATGATATTGAAGAGTGCAAAATATTTAGAAACCTGGTAAACAACATGCTACATGGTAACCACACCATCACATCACCTTCTCATACACAACCTAACTTGCACAATTGTGCCCACCAATAGGCCTTCTTATATCCTTCTTCCACTTCCTCATCCACGTTTCTTCTAATTTCCTCACGTAGCTACATGGCCCCCCTTTGAGCAATCACATACCTATGTTAATTCACTCTCCTCTTCTATCATATTTTGGACTTTGGTAATCCCCCCTTATTTTTGGTTACCAAAGTCTATTTCTTCTCACTTCTTCCATATGTACATTCTACTCTTACATCTTCCCTCGTTCGATGACTATTACACATATTTTTGTAGCTCCCAGCTTGTACACCCACTACACACACACACCCCACATGCTGGGGCAACCAGGATCATAGCATCATACTTTTTGTCATCATTGCACACTTTACTCATCTATAAATAGGTTCTTCTAAGATTCTCCTCCTACACAACATAACTTTCCTCTTGTAAATATCGCATTCCTCCACTTGCATCATTTACATTTACGTCCATTGCACATATTCACATGCTTTATAGTTAAAATTTTAATTCATGTTTGTACAATCTTCCTCAAAATGTGCCTCAGCAGGAATAATACATACACTTGTTAGCATCACCACCTGGATGTCCATTCCCCCATTTCAGGATCAGGGTATACATAGGTGTCATGTTTAATTTTGAATACTTTGTAGTTTTGACAATCAAGTGTTACCCATATCTACTGAGTCTTGTACATTATTCTTATGGTCTTTTAGGTTGGTTCAACTTCTCTCATGTATCACTCACAACAGGTTACACATTAACAATTTTGAGCCTAGGAAAGAGGACATCTTGAGTAGATATCACCATATAGCAAACGGTATCCCCTGCTCATTCTATCACTTGCATGGTCAACATACAACCTAGGGATAAACAAAGGGATCAATCATAAGCAAAAATAAATGATTGGGTAGAAAACAAACTGCATCGCCCATACAAAAAGAGCACCACAAAAGAAACAAAAAAAAAGAAAAAAAGAAAAGAGACAAAAAGAGCACCACCACTATCAGTAGGTCAACATTAGAATAGGGGCAGAAAACAAAAGGAAATACCTCTTGATATCACCCATGTTATGCTTATCGCCTTTGGTCCTTAGGTTAAACATAACACCATGGGATGATTTCCATCGCTAGCAATAGGCTCCAAGAGCCTGTCTACTAGTGGAATAGTCTTATGGGTGACAACACATCTCTTACATTAGCATATCACTTTTGTATAGATCACTATTGTGGACGGATGAGCTAGCTAGTCCAATAGCGTCTACAATGGGTTAATCCTACCTCCCTCAAAATGGATAAATGAACCTTACACATTCACACACATAGGTCCAAGACATACTTTGAACTAGCTCGATTATGTTATAAGTTGCCACAAAAATTGTATAGCTAAGGGTTTGAGATTTGATTTTCATAACTATGTTAGTCAAAGCCATTACACATGCCTTACATTATCCACCGTCCCTGAAATCATGGAATGGATCACATCTATACAGGTAAATGCCACAATACAAGTGCTTCCTTGGTGCATTTCAATAAGTTCATACATGCACCCATGCATCTATGTCATATACACTTAGTATACATTATGGTCGTGCATTCATCCTACATGCATTTAAAATAGCAAATCACATTCTTGCATTCATTTCACACGAATCCCAAAATCAAATTACAACATTGCATTTACTCTATGTGCATTTATTACAACATCACATTCGATATCACATCACACTGCATTCAAAACATAATCATGCATACTAGGCTACAAATTCATTCACATGAAAGCACGATAATAGATCTAAACCATTCATACATATGCATCTATTTATCATACATACCTATAGATTATATTGTGCTACCTATGCAAATATAAACACAACACATTCCAAACCATCAAAATCACACACGCATATGTAACAACAAAATTCAAAAGTTATGTATATCTATCATCCATAATTCAAAACTGAGGTAACTTCACCTTGCCTTCATCAAATAAAAAAAAACCACCAGGTTCAAAAGGTCGCATCCTTTACCTCACCTTCATCAAATAAAATCAATCACTAGGTCCAAAAGGTTTCACCCTTTTCCTTACATTTTATCACAAACATTCTTTTTAGAGTCTTAACACACTAGGTTTCCCCAAAAACCTCAGTAAAATTTTGGATAGGTTTCCCCAAAAACCTCAGTAAAACTTTGGATAGGTTTCCCCAAAAACCTTAGTAAAACTTTGGATAGGTTTCCCCAAAAACCTCATCAAAACTTTGGATAGGTTTCTCCAAAAACCTCAGTAAAATTATGGATAGATTTGTCCCAAAACATTAGAAAAAATAGCATAGCATAGCATATCCTAGCATACATAGCCTAGCATTACCTAGTATAGCACAACAATTTTTCACCTCTTTGTCTTCACAAATATTTTGCTTCCATGCACACCCTTCACAAGGCTTAAGATTGTGCATTCACCACTTCTAAAAGTAGGGTCATCTTTGGTCTAATTTTTCACCTATCAAATCATCTCCACATTTCCTAAAACTTTCACCATTGTATCGAGATTAGAAAGATATTTCCAACAGTATAATATTTGTCCAATTTTGACATCGTTTGGTTCCCAAAACCACCAAAACACTACACATGTGTCAAACAGTTCAAAATCCTAATTCACCCCCCGGGTGGTGATTTAGGTCAAAATTGCCCCTCGAGTGGTGAACTCAGTTTAGACCTTCCAAAATAAACCAAGTTGCCTCCAGAACCCTAGGAAATCATGCAAATTTATTCTAAAACCCTAGGAACTTCCCAAAACACTCTTCTAATTTGTTTTTTGTCATCATAATCATCATGCATTGGTATCTTATCAATCGTTGCATCATCAACTCATCGCATTCCATTTGCCTCATTGTTGATTCCTCGTTTGAGGGGGTATTCATATCCAAAGTCAGCTTTGCATGCAACCACAACATCAAAAATACAAAACCGTGGTTAGCACATTTGTCTAAATTTTTTTTTGTTGAAGATTATCATACGAAATAATCTCAATTACAACCAGACATGGGTTACATCAAGAGAGTTATGCAAGGTCATCTTGGAATTCATGGAGCACAATGAATGACACGAGCGACTAATTCAGCACAATATTTGGAAAACTTCACTCTGGAATTCATGGAGCACAATGAATGACATGTTTGAATAATTCAAATGTTAACTAACTCAAATGGTTTGACACTTGTCACCATGTTCTCATCAATAAATCAACAACAAATATTTAGTTAGGCTTTTGTCCTAATCATACTTTTGGACCATGCTAATCTGGTCGTAAAAGCAAAGCAGTCAAAAGTTGCCATTCTCAAGCAACTGGTATGGCATCGTAAATGTCATACGGACTCAACAAAATCACATCATTGCATTCATAATCATTCATTTTTCTTTACCAACATTGCTTTTTATTTCTTTCCTCTTCTTCTTCTTTCCTTATTCCCTTCTCCTTCTAGGCCATCGGTCAATGTTGTATGGTCACACTTCGAGTAGCTACATACCTTTGATTAGATCCCATTATTTTCCTTCTCCTTCTTGGCTATCCAGTCAATGTTGTATGGTCATGCTTCGAGCGACTACATACCTTTGATTAGATCCCATTATTTTCCTTCTCCTTCTTGGCTATCCAGTCAATGTTGTATGGTCATGCTTCGAGCGACTACATACCTTTGATTAGATCCCATTATTTTCTCTTCTTACTAGCAATCATATTCATCATGCATTGGTATCTTTATCAATCGCTACATCATCAAATCACCACACTTCATTCACCTCATTTCTGATTCCTCGTTTGAGGGGGTATTCATATCCAAAGTTAGCTTTGCATGCAATCACAACATAAAAAATCCAAAAGCACGGTTAGCGCATTTGTCTACAATTTTTTTTTCTGAAGATTATCATACGAAATAATCTCAATCACAATCAGACATGGGTTACATCAAGAGAGTTATGCGTGACAATGGAAAGGTCATCTTGGCATTCATGGAGCACAATGAATGACATGGGTGACTAATTCAGTGCAACATTTGGAAGACTTCACTCTGGCATTCATGGAGCACAATGAATGACATGTTTGAATAATTCAAATGTTAACTAAATCAAATGGTTTGAAACTTGTCACCATGTTCTCATCAATCAATCAAAAACAAATATTTAGTTAGGCTTTTGTCCTAATCATACTTTTGGACCACGCTGATCTGGTTGTAAAAGCAAAGCAGTCAAAAGTTGTCATTCTCAAGTAAATGGTATGGCATTGTAAATGTCATATAGACTCAGAAAAAAAACAGCATTGCATTCACAATCACCCATTTTATTTTACCAACATTGCTTTTTATTTTTTTCCTCTTCTCCTTCTTTCCTTCTTCTCTTCTCCTCCCTGGCTATCCAGTCAATGTTGTATGGTCACACTTCGAGCAGCTACATTCCTTTGATTAGATCCCATTATTTTCCTTTCCCTTCTTGGCTATCTAGTCAATGTTGTATGGTCACACTTCAAGCGGCTACATACCTTTGATTGGATCCCATTCTCTTCTCTTATCCTTCTTGGCTATCTATTCAATGTTGTATGGTCATGCTTCGAGTAGCTACATACCTTTGATTGGATCCCATTCTTTTCCCTTCTCTTCTTGGCTATCGATCAATGTTGTATGGTCATGCTTCTAGTAGCTACATACCTTTGATTGGATCCCATTCCCATTCTATCCCTTTTCCTTCTACACAAACCCTTCATATTTTTGTATTAAACTGTGTTCCACATAGTATAGTACAAAAAGGGGCAAATGTAGACACCCAAAAGTCAAAAATTGCTATTTTTGCATATCTATAGGTAATTCCAGAAATCCCTAGTATATTGTAGACTATTTTAGTCATGCGTAGACATGCACAGACATGCGTAGACATGCATAGACATGTGTAGACACGCATAGACATGCGTAGACTTCCACAAGTTCACCATAGTAACATGTAGACTTCCACAAATGGCTTTCAGGACCAAAACCCTAATAATCCCTCAAAACTATATTTTGGCATCGAGATACCTTCAGACGACAACCCAAGGCGATGCATAGACCATTTACATTCAATTGACACCCCCATAGGGTATTAATTGTCAAAATCAATTAAAAGTCAATTATCAAATTTTAATTTAATGTTGACTTCACTTAAGCCCTTTTTTAGGGCAAAATTGGATTAATTAATTCTTAATTCATAATTAGTGTTAATTAAATCCTCCCACATGTGCCAATTTAGGGTTTCCTAGGGTTTTATTTTAATCCTCCCCTAAACATGCTTAAAGCCTAAATAGGATTAGCAGTAATCTTTCCTCACACATGTGTGAGGATAGGATATTTCCTACTTAGAATGATATGTTGCCACATAGCATATATTAACCTAATCCTAGTCAGAATAAAAATGAGGTTTAGTCTATCTAACTCCCCCCTTACACCTTGCATTTGCCTATAAATAATGGGTCCTAAATCCCTAATTAAGTCTGATTCCCTAATTCAACAAAGTACAGTTACTCTGTTGAAATGGAAATCCAACATTGAATAGTTACTTCTCAATGCACACATTCAAATTCTAATAGCACACAGAGGCACTCCAATTGCCTTAGGATCGATCTACCTGAGAGATTTCACCAGAAGAGCATCACAACTCAAATCGTAGCCTACCTTGCGAATTCGGCCCCAATTCGCAACCTGGGTTGTGAATCACATATGCAAGCCCTAAATAACCCCAAATTTGGGAGATAAGCTTTGTTTCAATATATAATTACCTTTTGCACATTTTATTTGGATTTATGTTATAATTTTACAGTCATTTCGTCTTCTTAAATATGGGGCCTGACTAGGGCAAGCCCCCCAACGTATTGACCCTTTCTTGCAAGTTTCTTTCAGGTTATGCAATAGATTTGAAAGAAAGAAACACCAAAAAACAACAACCCAATGGTGGCCCACATACAATGAAGCCCACCTATGCTGAGGGACATGTTGAGTGGTATTTTCACCCGATTGTGAAAACACACTCTCCGATAGGATTTGGGTTCTAAATCCTCTCTTGCAAAGAAATTTAATAAACAATTTCTCCAAGGTTCCGCTATGTTAGCATTTTACATCTGTGTATTAATGATCTCAAATGAAGATATTCGATTAAAATGCTTGGAACACCTTAGTGGTTGCAAGTAATTGAAAACAAGGGGCAATGCTGGTTTATTTTACTGTGAAACTTTAATGATTGTTCTTTGAACCCTAATAAAGCAAATATGATTTGATCTCTATATGACCAAGTTGTAATTTCAAAATGGAAACTGATGAAATGCCTTGAAACATAACCCCTTCAATGAAATTGGAATTTTATGAAGGGAATATCATCATCTGCTCATGAATGAAAAACAAAACTGTAAAATGAAATTCTGGCCTAGAAATGGAAATTTTCTATTTTTTGACTTTGAGATTTTTTAGTTTTTTATTTTTTTATTTTATTTTAATGCCTGTAAATAAAATAAAGTGCAAAAAAAAATGAAAATAAAATGCAAAAGTAAAATGAAATGCATTCAGGGTGATGCAATCCTATTCTGACAAAACCGAAGCTAATGAGGTTTCCATGCATGCAACCTAACTTATTGAACCTGCAAAACACGCACAATCCAGATAAGTTAAGTGCTGGTCTCTGGGGTTTTAACTGTGATTTCAGATTTAGACATTCGCATGAAGCAACCAAGAGAACTTGCATTAAACTTCACCTATAAGCCTAGAAATCTGAAAAGGGGAAAGATAAACATTTAATCCTGCATGCAGAAAACAACTCCTTCTTTCTTGCCAATGAGGTGCAACTCTCTGAATTTTTTGTATTAAAAATTGGTCATTTTACAATAACAGAATCTCTAGTTTTCTCAAAACCAGAAAAAGGGGAAGAAAAACACTCCTAAGCAGGCCCAGAATGGCTTCTCGCCTTTGGCACTGCAACTTTGCTCGCAGCGGTTTTTGACCCCTGTACCAATCTGTGCTTCTGCTTTTATACTTTCTGGCAATGCTCTCTGTTTCTCCATGACGCTTCGTTTCATTTCCCAAACTGCATCGCTTCATCTTCCATGCCTCTTCGTTGTCTTTGACTTTCTGTTCTACGTCGAAACGTTTAATATTTTCTGTGAACTATAACGCCTCTGTAACCCTTACACCTTTATGCCACGTGTTCCATGCTTTTCTGCATGTTTCGTAACTGCCCCCTGTAAATCATGACCAAAAATAGCATGTCGCGATATCGCGACATTTTTATGTATGCAGCTTAGCTTTTCTTCTTTCATCATGAAAATGAGACATGTCGCGATATCGCGACATTTTCTGTCAGCAACCTTGTTTGTCATCATGCATCAAAATGAGACATGTCATGAAATCGTGACATTTTTTTGTCAGAAGCAAATGCAACCTGTAGCGAAATCATGACGTTTTTCTCTTTCGGGTTGTGTAGATGCTACCTGTCGTGAAATCATGACGTTTTCTCTTTCGGGTTGTGCAAATGCTACCTGTCATGAAATCGTGATGTTTTCATCTTTGTACCACTTGGCTGCTTTCTCATGAAATCGTGATGCTTTTCATCTTCGTACCCCTTGGCTGCTTCTGTCGTGAAATCGTGACGCTTTTCATCTTTGTACCACTTGGCTGCTTTCTGTCATGAAATCGTGACATCTTTAGTGCCTTGCCCTGTTTGACTGGTTTGACCGTGATTTTGTGACATGTCACGATTTCGCGACAATTTTCCATTCTGTCTTTCTCTCTTCTATGACCCGCGATTTCACAACACGTCGTGATATCGTGACATTTTCTCTTCATGATGCATTCTGCTGCTCTTGGCCGAAAACGTGACATGTCATGAAATCGTGACAATTTTCCATTTCTAGCCGTGACGGAGCAACATGTCGCGAAATCGCGACAACTTTTCATTTCTAGCCGCGATGGAGCAACATGTCGCGATATCGTGACAACTTTTCATTTTCGGCCGTGACGGAGCAACATGTCGCGATATCGTGACAACTTTTCATTTTTGGTCGCGACGGAGCAACATGTCGCGATATCGCGACACTTTCTTTTTCTTGCTATATTTTGCTCTTCCTTTGATTTTTTAGCATCTGGGCCACTACGGTCTTCTTTGAAAGCATGCAAAAAGGTGGGTCCCCAATTTTGGGGTGTGTTGTGGATCAGCCACAACAAATGGCGACTCTACTGTCAAATGCTCCTGAGCATTTTGGTGAGAACCCAACCTGAAATATAGAAGCTTAGATACAAGCGTCAACACATAAAGGATAAACTAATACCGATAGATCAGAAATACATGAAACATCAGAATCATTAAGTATCAGCTCGGTGTGTGCAATGTGTTTTCATTCCCTATCGCTTGAACTTGATCAACATTCCATTGTCAGTTTCACTTATGATTTGTATGCAAGGCTATGAATAATTTGTGCAGGATTTGATGCATGATGAAGATGCTAAAGATATGACAACCTGCATTGCAAAGGCTCAAACCTTCTAATATCATGTACAAACAATTAAAGCTGTCAAACCCTCTTAGGACCAAATATATGTCTACTAAATTATTTATTAGATCCCAAAGTTGGTTATGTGTCACTACCATCTTGAACCCATGTGCAAGTGTAAGTGAAATCAGAACTTTGGGGAATAGGATTCCCAACCTAAGCGAGATGGGAATTTAACCTTATCCTTACTATTCTGATTTAGAGTTCATTACCTCATCTTAAACAAAATGATTTAACCTGTTATGGATGAAATGGTCAAGCTAGTCTATCCATATGAGCAATCAGTGGTCTTGCTTTTAGACAAGACATGTTGCCACGCATGAGCATACTTAACCCCATAATCCCTGGTTTGGCTTCATTCATTCTTTTTCTTTTATTTCTTGGACCTTTGGGATGACTACCCATCCTTGCTAGGGACATGTAGTACGATCCTTCCAATCCAATATTGAGATGAAATGGGAAATATTAATTTTTTACTTCTTGGACCTTGGGGATGACTACCCATCCTTGCTAGGGACATGTAGTACGATCCTTCCAATCCAATATTAAGACAAAATGGGAAATATTAGTTAATTTTATTACTTGGACCTTTGGGATGACTACCCATCCTTTGCAGAGGACATGTAGTACTATCCTTCCAATCCAAGCTTTATGATGAAGTGGGAAAAATGGAAGCTTTGGGGAATCGGATTCTCAACCTAAGCGAGATGAGAATTATGTCCTATCCTTACTACTCCATGTAGGTCAAATCAGAGCTTTGGGGAGTTGGATCCTCAACCTAAGTTCGATGAGGATTTAACCCTATCCTTACTACTCTGGTTTTAGGCTTTAAGCTTTTATGGGAGTGGTAAAAACCACTTTTTCAAGGATTATGTTGCATGATAGGACAAACATGAAATATTCTTTTCACCTCACCTTTTCATCCAAGTATGGTTTTGACCATTTTGCTCAAGATTCTTTTAATGTGCATGGAATGTGCTTGGTTCAAGATAGTTCGGACATCGGTTCCCAACCTTAGGATTTTTTTATGTTTTATGTTATAGAATAACCCTAAGAGGATTCGACACCTTCTCAATGATTGCACATGAAATGAAAATGTAACTTGAGATGACATGTATATATGCCATGTGGAATGTGACATGAGATGTGAATGCACTGCTTCTTTTGGAATATATCATCTACTTTACCATAATGTGCAAAACTGACAACTTCATGCATCACAAGATTCAAACGATATCATTTAAATGTTTGTGTTACTTGTGGAGCTTTCTACAACACAATTCCAATGTTTCATATTCTCCTGATTTTAGGCATAAGTTGACATCTCAAAACCAATTTTTTTTTTTTCATAAACAAACCAAAAATGTCCAAAGGACCAACACACAACTTAAATCCAAATCCAAATAGCAATCCCAAAATGAAACTTGAAAACACAAACCCAAAACCAAAAACCAAAATCTATATACAAATGTACACTATAATACAAGATGATGCAAAGCTTGGACTATCACTTTCCTGGATCCCAAACATGATTAGAACATTTTAACAAAAATATAACATGATATGCATGCCAAATGTTGTGGGAATCCAACAAAAACAAGACAAGACCAAACAATGCAACCCACTTCAACTTTCCTCTCTCACCCCACCAATTAAATTTAGTTCCATTAGTATTCCCATAGGTGAGCTTCAAATTTTCAAATTGATTAGACAATGATTGATATTCAATTTTATCTTGTCTATTCTCTAAAACTTCCATTTCAAAACTCAATCTTTGATTTAGAATTAGGCTATCTTCTTCCAATATGCAATTTTGTAAGTAGGAGCCTATTTCTACAAATTTTAAAGCCAAATTATTTTCCAAATTTGTAGGCCAATCAAATTTGTGTAACAGTTTGCAAGCATCTAGGATATTTACTAAATTAGGATCATTAACAGTTTTTACCCTAGATTCGATTAGCAATTGTTGATGAATTTGATTTAACAATTCAAGTGCATCAACTTCTTTTCCATTCATTAAAACAATGTTATTAAAGGTGTGATTAAAAATTATACCTTGTTTTTCATTTACCTTTAATGACATTTCACCATAAACATTATTTAAATTCAAAATATGGTCATCCTTTTCAATCCTCAAACATTCTTGGTCAAAGTGTATGTCCCATGACTCATCTTGATGATCCTTCATTTGAGTTGCTTCCAATTGATCAATCTCTTTGTCATTTGGTTCCAATTCTTTGTTCACTATCCATGGTATCTCTTCATTTGAATCCTCCAAATCATCATGCAAACTTGCATCCGCACCTTCAATGAATTTATATTCAACATGATCGAATTTTGTCACCTTTTCAAATCTTGTGAATATGAGATCTTCGTATGATGTAGAAGGTTCAACATCCTGCATATCAAGTGAAATATGAGTTTCATCTATAGGGATGTGAGAAAAGAATGCATTATCATATCTCCCCCAACCATTGTGAAAATCGTCATCCAGATCTGTGAGATGAAACTCCATGGTATTTGTGACATGATCTTTTGATTCATTCATCAATTCATTTTCTTCTTTGTCCTTGGTAATAGAATCATTATAATCTTCCAAAATTTGATGAGATTTGAAACCCTCTTCCAAAACATCCTCAAATTGTACAGGAGTTGTAATATCTTCCTTCAAGTAGGCGATTATGTTGTCCCGTATATCAATTGGCACACAAGTTTCATTAGTAGTTTTGGATTGAGTGTAGTCTTCCCACTTCTTCCAAGCATCATAATAATCCTCTTTCAAAATCAAGTGGTGACGTTCAACTACTTCTTCAACATCTTCCATTTCATCAATGTGTTTCTCATCAAATTCATCTTCACCTTCCTTAGATGATTCAATTATTTCCAAAAGTGGGTCGTTTCTTGAATTCAAATTTGTAAGGCTATCATCGTCCAAATTAGTAACCCATGATTCAATTTTATCATAATTTGGAGGGTGAAGAATTTCTTGATTGTTAATTTTACACATCTCATCAATAGTATCTTCCAAGAACAAGTGGTGAAATTCTATCATATCTTCAAATTTATTTATTGATTTTCTTTCCATTTCACTTTCAACCACTTCATTCAATTCTATGGTGGGTTCCATCCTATCACATATATCAAACATTGTTGAATTTAGAACCCCTTCATCCGGATAATCGTGTATCTCTATGAATGAGATCATTTCTGCATAATCCTCACTAGCGGATGTTGGCTTAGCCATTTGCACCTCCTCGTGGACTACATCTAAGGTGGTTGTAAAATTTGGATATTCAAATTCATCCCCTTGATCATTTACCTTAGATATCATTGGAGTGGAGGGTGCTATATTTGATGGTTGGTGTAGGTTGGCATCAAAAGAACAATCTCTCATATGAACATGTTGTGCCTTTTCTTCTTCAAGACCTTGTCGTTCTATCTCTTCCAAGATCTCATGGATTTTCTCTAGAGACAAACCACTCATTTTTTTCTCAATGTGTGAAGCAAGTGTGGGGTGTATGGCTCCTAGGTATACTTCCATGGCTTCCTCTTCTAATGTGTTAAAATTTTCCCACATTTGGGAGTGCAACTCACGAAATCTTCCATTGAATTGACTCAAGGATTCATTAGGCTCTTTACATATGGAGGTAAACTGATTTTTCAAGATTTCTAAGTCAACTTGATTACCAAAATGATAAAGATAGGCTGCTTCTAGTTGTATCCAAGAAGTCCTAACCTCCATGGGTAGTTGGCTATACCAAAAGAATGGCTTATCATCCAAAATGTATGCAAATAACTTACAAGCCACCTCCTCATAGAAAATCTGGAATTGACACAATGTATTCTTGTAGACATGCAGTCTTTGCAAGTATTCTAGTGGCACCTCTTGATTAAAACACCGTAAAAAATCCAATAACATTTTAGGAATATGATAGGGTATCACATGTATAGACAAACCCTTATAATGATCCTCCATTGTAGATACCATTCTTTCTCTTAGAGATGCTATTTGAGCTCTTAGGGATACCATTTGCTCCTCAAGTGTTGCCATTGGTGAAACTTAAAATGTATTTTTAGAACCAAATCTGTTGAATACTCAACCTGCAATGTATAAAAAATCAAGTTAGCATCAACTAAGAGATGTATTCATTAAAATCAAATGAAAAGTAATTGCATGAAAACAACACTTTGTTAGTCAAAACCAAAATTTTCAAAATTAAATCAAATCACATTGTTTCTGTATGAACAATCAAAAAAATATACAACATACCTGAATTGCTTAAAATAGAATAAAGTAAACCAATTCAGGCCATCCTTTTAACAATCTGTCGAGTGTTAGAGGAGTAAAGATAACAATTAACAGGGCATGAAATATTCAAAATTTAAATCCCTGTAGCACTTAAATCACCGTGAAATAAACCAGTTCAGGCCCTCCTTTTAACGCCAATCTGTTGAGTGGTGTTAGAGGAGGCCGAAGATGCTAATCAAATGGACTTGAAATATTTAGCAATGTAAAGCTCTTAAACAATTATAAACCTGTAGCATCTAAAATCATGATAAAATAAACCTTTTCATGCCCTCCTTCTAGCACCAATCTGTGAGTGGTGTTAGAAGGCTAAAGATAACAATCGGTAGGGCATGAAATATACAAAAATTTTAAATCTCACTAAAATAAACCCATCCAGCCCTCCTTCTAGCGCCAATCTGTTGAGTGGTATTTTCACCCGATTGTGAAAACACACTCTCCGATAGGATTTGGGTTCTAAATCCTCTCTTGCAAAGAAATTTAATAAACAATTTCTCCAAGGTTCCGCTATGTTAGCATTTTACATCTGTGTATTAATGATCTCAAATGAAGATATTCGATTAAAATGCTTGGAACACCTTAGTGGTTGCAAGTAACTGAAAACAAGGGGCAATGCTGGTTTATTTTATCGTGAAACTTTAATGATTGTTCTTTGAACCCTAATAAAGCAAATATGATTTGATCTCTATATGACCAAGTTGTAATTTCAAAATGGAAACTGATGAAATGCCTTGAAACATAACCCCTTCAATGAAATTGGAATTTTATGAAGGGAATATCATCATCTGCTCATGAATGAAAAACAAAACTGTAAAATGAAATTCTGGCCTAGAAATGGAAATTTTCTATTTTCTGACTTTGAGATTTTTTAGTTTTTTATTTTTTTATTTTATTTTAATGCCTGTAAATAAAATAAAGTGCAGAAAAAAATGAAAATAAAATGCAAAAGTAAAATGAAATGCATTCAGGGTGATGCAATCCTATTCTGACAAAACCGAAGCTAATGAGGTTTCCATGCATGCAACCTAACTTATTGAACCTGCAAAACACGCACAATCCAGATAAGTTAAGTGCTGGTCTCTAGGGTTTTAACTCGTGATTTCAGATTTAGACATTCGCATGAAGCAACCAAGAGAACTTGCATTAAACTTCACCTATAAGCCTAGAAATCTGAAAAGGGGAAAGATAAACATTTAATCCTGCATGCGAGAAAATAACTCCTTCTTTCTTGCCAATGAGGTGCAACTCTCTGAATTTTCTGTATTAAAAATTGGTCATTTTACAATAATGTAATCTCTAGTTTTCTCAAAACCAAAAAAAGGGGAAGAAAAACACTCCTAAGCGAGGCCCAGAATGGCTTCTCGCCTTCGGCACTTACAACTCTGCTGCAACGGTTTTCGACCCCTGTACCAATCTGTGCTTCTGCTTTTATACTTTCTGGAAAATGCTCTCTGTTTCCATGACGCTTCGTTTCATTTCCCAAACTGCATCGCTTCATCTTCCATGCCTCTTCGTTGTCTTTGACTTTCTGTTCTACGTCGAAACGTTTAATATTTTCTGTGAACTGTAACGCCTCTGTAACCCTTACACCTTTATGCCACGTGTTTCACGCTTTTCTGCATGTTTCGTAACTGCCCCCTGTAAATCATGACCAAAAATAGCATGTCACGATATCACGACATTTTTATGTATGCAGCTTAGCTTTTCTTCTTTCATCGTGAAAATGAGACATGTCGCGATATCGTGACATTTTCCTGTCAATAGCCTTGTTTGTCATCATGCATCGCAAAAATGAGACATGTCACGAAATCATGACATTTTTTATCAGTAGCTGAGCAAATGCAACCTGTAGTGAAATCATGACGTTTTTCTCTTTCGGGTTGTGCAGATGCTACCTATCGTGAAATCGTGACGTTTTTCTCTTTCGGGTTGTGCAGATGCTACCTGTCATGAAATCGTGATGTTTTCTCTTTCGTACCACTTGGCTGCTTTCTGTCATGAAATCGTGACGCTTTTCATCTTCGTACCCCTTGGCTGCTTCCTGTCATGAAATCACGATGCTTTTCATCTTCGTACCCCTTGGCTGCTTCTTGTTGCGAAATCGTGACGCTTTTCATCTTTGTACCACTTGGCTGCTTTCTGTCGTGAAATCGCGACATCTTTAGTGCCTTGCCCTGTTTGACTAGTTTGACCACGATTTTGTGACATGTCACGATTTCACGACAATTTTCCATTCTCTTTCTCTCTCTTCTATGACCCGTGATTTCACAACACGTCGCGATATCGTGACATTTTCTCTTCATGATGCATTCTACTGCTCTTAGCCGCAAAAATGCGACATGTCGCGAAATCGTGACAATTTTCCATTTCTAGCCGTGACGGAGCAACATGTCGCGAAATCGCGACAATTTTTCATTTCTAGCCGCGACGGAGCAACATGTCGCGATATCACGACAACTTTTCATTTTCGGCTGACGGAGCAACATGTCGCGATATCGCGACAACTTTTCATTTCTGGTCGCGACGGAGCAACATGTCGCGATATCGCGACACTTTCTTTTTCTTGCTATATTTTGCTCTTCCTTTGATTTTTTTAGCATCTAGGCCACTGCGGTCTTCTTTGAAAGCATGCAAAAAAGGTGGGTCCCCAATTTTGGGGTGTGTTGTGGATCAGCCACAACAGGGACATCAGAAGGAGGCATCAGGCCTATATTGTTTATTCATGAAAATAAAAGGGGAAAACTCTCCCTATTTGTAACCGATGCAAAATTGATAATGAATAAAGCATATGTTTCTGAATGACTTGTGTTATTTACATGTTGTTAGATCAAATGTAAAATTATGGTCATTTCAGTTCCTATTCAAAAATAGTAGTCTCATCCATGCTAGGTCTGATCAGATTTGGCCCTTATTCACTAACTTTTTGAAACTGACTAGCAAATTTAAGAAAAATATTTGTTGCTTCCTCACCAAGGATAGATTTAGGGGGTGCATTTTATTTTTCTTTTAATTTTTCCTTAAGTTCATATAATTCTTGTAGAATCTAGAAGATATACATCTTTTTCTTTGATTTTTTCTTTTGTCTCCTCCAACCACTTTTGGTGTGTCTTGATAATGACCCTTGCAACTTTCACATGGTTTTTAGGTTCAATTTTTGAAATATTTTCCCATTCTATTAGGGTGTCTAATTATGATGAATATGTGGGCATAGGAATCTCAGGTGGATAATATGCCTATAATGGTTCCCCTATTTCTATAAGAATTATAAAATCCTACTAATCCTCATCATTTACAAAGCTTCCTCCATTTTTGGGGCTTAGGAGGTGTTGGTTGTTTCACCTAAGCAGTTGTATTTTGCTTCTGCCTTAAACTTATTTTGAGAGGATATGACTTTGATGGGGTTTTTTTCTCATGCTACTCTTCTACTGACTCTTCCTTTTCTTCACTAAAGACTTCAATTGACCTAGCCACCTTTCTATTTTCTTTTCCTATGTGCTAGTTTGACCTAGTGCTTCCTTAGATTTTCTTTTGGTGGTTAACCTTATTTTGCTTGTCCTAATTGATTTCTCTATAATTATATCATCCTAAGGTTTCTTTTCTTTCTTGGGCGACTCTGGTTGGTATTCCTCCTCTTTTTCTATAGATTTTTTGAAATATTTTTAAGAATCTTTTGAAATTGATGCCTCCTCTATTGAAAAAGGTTTTTCTCGAGCAGAATCATATTTTGTGGTGTTTGATATAGAGGGTACTTCTTATGGAGAGATATATGTCTGAGAAAACACATTTATATCTCCACTCTTAAAAATAAGTTTTCTAGTATTTATTTTCTGCTCTATAGGGTTTGATTTAAATTTTCTTTTTTTTCTCCCCTATGGTCATTTTTTTAGTAAAAGCAGGTTTACTGGTTGAGGAAGTTTCCCCTATAAATTTTGGTTGTTTACCCATGGATTTTATGGTTGCCTTACTCCTATATTTTCTTGAAGTAATAGGGGTATATTTAGCACTTGATTTTTTTGCACTTCCAAACCCTTTTTCCTTATCTTTTTGAGAGATATTAGAGATAGAGCCCTCCATCCAAGGTTCAAGGACATGATATGTAATAGACCCTTGTCGTTCTCAAAATAATTTTAACATTTCATGTAGAGCATGGAGTAGGTATAAGGGAAGGTTAATCTTGAGCTTTGGTCTATTATCACCTTATCTTAGGTGAGTCAACAACTTAATGTGATGTCCAGATAACAAAGTAAATTGATCATCATAGGTCAAATACAAAATCACCTAGATAACAACCTCATCCTAGGGCTTATTTAAGCTTATTTTTTTAAAACCCTTGCAAATACGATCACTAATGTGTATTTGAGGTTTAGGGTCTCCTTCCTCCCTAATTATATTTACCAATTTTGAAAGGGTCACCTTAAATGATTTTGTTAACTCTACTCCTTCACAAGGAATTTTAGTAATTTCATTGAGGATTTCAAGAGTTACCTCAATTATCATGTTGTTGATGTTTTCTTTAAAATTTTAGAGGGTTTGTGAAAACTACTCTATGTTGGTTGTGGAGCCCGATTAATTTGGAGGTCTTTTTTTCAGCTGCATTTTGACCCACTCCATGAAGGAAGATGTAGGGTGGGCAACACCCCCCCTACTAGGTCATCATGGGGGTCAAGGGGAATGGTGAAATTATTGGAACCCTCCCTGGAGGGGGTTTAGGGTAAACAGCCCTGAAGCCAAAATTAGATGTATTTTTTTGTGTAAATTTGGACCATTTATTATTAGGTCATAGATAAAACGACATTTTTTAGGTGGGAATTTTTGCCCTAAATAATAATGCTCTTTTTTATAAGAAGATGTATGATGACTATAATGTATGTGTTGGAAATTTTGAGTATATTTTTGTCATTGATGTCAAAGTCATTGAGGTTAAAAGGTTGAAGGCCCAAGTTTAAGACCATGGTTCAAAATAAAGCAAGTGACTAAGGATTAAAAGAGACAATATTATAATATTTTAATATTATAATATTTAGGTCAAAAGGACTTATTAAAAGGAGGATTGAAAGTGCATTGGACAAAGGTCTCAAAAAGAAATTAAATTGACAAAGGACTACAAGCAAAAATATTATTTAACACCAAGGTTAAATATTATATTAAAAATAAAATAAATTCAAATTATCAAAAGGTGCCAAGAATTCAAATTTAAAATGTGGCAAATAAAAAGGTTGAGCTGAAATCCAAGAAGGGTAAGCAAAAGTGTATAAAAAGTTTAATTATTTTCTTGGACTAATGTCTTTGAACCAAGCAATAATCGCATCCATTCGAGCACGTCATGGAGGCATAAAATAAGATAAGTTATTTTGCACTTTTAGAGGGTAGTGAAGATATTAAGGAGGTAGCACACATTTTTGGTCCTACGTAGATGGATAGCCCAAGTGGTAGGCAGGGCTTGTGAAGAGCGTGGCAGGCAAGAGGTTATGCGTTCGAATAACGGTGGAGGTTTTTATTTTGGTCAAGAAAAAAACACTGAATATAGGAGGTAAAAAGGAGTGTGTGCTCCTTGGTGATCGTGTGGGTGCCTAGCCCATGTGGTGTCCACCATAGCACTAGGGTACGGGCTAGCGAGAAGATGCAGGATCGAGTCACAGTGGTAGCACAACAATGCTTGAGGTAAAGCAATTTTTTTAATTAAATTAAGGTCTGCATAGCGCATGACTTAAGGAGATAAAAGGGTTCAATTTTTATTGTTTGGTGTGCAATTTTCTATGGGTGAAGAACATAAGCTTATACTGAGAGGGGGGTGAACAATATAAGACCTCTTTTTACTTTTTCCATTATACTTCAAAATAGTAAAGCAATATACCCAAAGCAATATCAAAGCAATGCACAATATCATCCACAAAGTGACACCAATTTTAACGTGGTTCACCCAGAATGGCTGGGCTACGTCCACAAAACTTTTCTCTAAAAGTTATCTCAAAGTTCTTTGGGAATCCTTCCCAATTACAATGTTTATGAGCCTCGGCCCAAAGGAGATACCTTCCCCCAATCAGAATTTATGAGCCTCTGCTCAAAGGAGATACCTTCCCCCAATCAAAATTTATGAGCCTCTGCTCAAAGGAGATACCTTCCCCTCTCCTCTGAAATGATCCCTCGAAAGATCAACCGCCTCTACCTCTTGCCAAGACGTGGAACTCCTTTCCACCGAAGACCTCCTGTCCTCAATGCTTAGCCTAAGAGACCTCTACCTTCTATGATCACGTCCACAGTAGCTCAACAACCTATACCAAACACAGTCAATCGGTCTAGTACAAGTCTTCCTCTGTCTTGTCGATCTGTCCAACTCTTGAACAAATCAATCCTCTGCATACAAGCCTTCTCAAAGACTTGCCAAATCTGTCCTCATGTTCTTCTCATAGAACCAGTCACCTCTGTCCTCAAGTTCTCTCGATAGAACTATCAAACTCAGCTCACAAGTCCTCTGCCTAGGACCTGTCCAAATCTGCTCACAAGTCCCCACCGAAACCTGTCCAAAACTAGCTCACAAGTCCCCACCGGAACCTGTCCAAAAACTCGCTCACAAGTCCCCACCAGAACCTGTCCAAAAACTCAGCAAGCTCACCAAGAAAACTTTCTTAGTAGGAAATCACAAAGTGAATTGTTAGAGACCCAATGTGATTTTTCAAACTCATAGAAGCATAAAGAGAATTGTTAGAGACTCAATATGTTCTATACTCAACTCCCAATCTCAAAACTCAACTCAAATCAACTCAGCTCAATCTCAATCTCAAATCTGAAAACTCAACTCAATATCTGAAATGGATAGGATAGAATGCTTTCTTTCAAGAACATGAAACCCCAACAATTGCCAACTATGCAAAGAATCACATAACAATGATACTCATGTTCTTTTCACCATCAATTAGGGCTTCAACAACAATGCTCATCAACCAAGGTTCAATCAACACCATTTAACTCAAAACACAACCTTGAAGCATTTCACAATCAACATCAGAAAAGGAAACAAGTAGAACTCCTTTTCTCTCCAACATTATTTGAACAAAAAGCATCCACCAACTCAAATCACAATAGCACAAAACAACTTTTCAAATCATCAACAAAGAAGTAAGCCCAACACTTTAACCAAGTAAAGAATAGCTTGATTATAACCAATTTAATGAAAGCTAATGTCAATCTCAAAGCTGCCCACTTAAGGTTTCACAACTTCACACAAGAAGCAATTCTAACCTTAAAACATCATGCTTTCATTTCCATAATCAACCAAAAGCACTCTCAACATTACAAGAAATATTTATCCCTTATACACCTTATTTCTCCCTTATAGTCTTATCAACAATAAACTTTATCTCTCATAAGAATGCAATAAGATAATGCAAACAACACCTTCAAAAGAATATTTTATCAAAATAAAGCAAGCTTCAAACTCCTTATAACTCCTAAGCTATTTTTCTCTCTAATAAACTTCCTCCATCCGCAAAATACACTAGCAAAAATTAATTTCGAAAATACCTTGGCCAACACCAAAAATCGTGCTATGGAGAAATTGCGCATGAACTCTAACACCACCCGCTGCGTCCACTTCAATGAAGAAAAACCCTTTCACGTTATTCGAACGTGGAACCTCCCGTTCGGGTAGCGCGCCAACAGCCTAGCCGCTACCGGTGCGCCAAAGGCGTCCGGTGAGGTTTAAACCTCACTCTGTTTCCCTTGTACCTTCTGTGCCAGGGCTAAAATAAACAACAGGCCTCCCTGTCTTCTGACGCGAACGACGACGACGAAACCTTACGACGGATACAAAAAATGAACGGTGGATATCCGAACAACGGATCACGAAATCTCAGCGAGGAAGAAATCGAACATCAGATCGCGAAATCACAGCGAGCAACACTTTTCGAAAATGCGGATGGGATAATCTTTGATCTTCATCGTGGGAGATTTATATGCATATTTCCCATAAACTCTTGACGTCGGCGAGGAGTTTAACACGTCGACGGAGGAGTTTAACACGTCGACGGAGGTCTTGGCTAGCGCCCACAATCTTAGAACATAGCGCCATCAAAGTTAAGACATTTGCGCCATGGGTTAGGAGAACCCAATGCAAACAATAAATTAATATTTATTTAAAAATAATTAAAAGGAACCTTAACAAGGTTTTTAATTATTTAAATAAATACTTCCTCCTGGACCCAAATGCATTAAACTAATGCATCCACCTGTAATCTTTAAACTTGCCAACTTGGGGTTTACAAAAGACCTTTGAAACTGTCATGTCGTAACCTTCATCAAAACAAGTTATTTGACATCAAATCAAATTCCTTCAAGAGCTTCTTGACATCAATGACAACTTATACACTTGAGCAAAGGCAATGTACCCAAAGTACCCAAAATTGCCAACAATCTCCCCCTTTGTCATTGATGGCAAACCTTTATCGAAAACACTTCTCAAGAGCCAAAATCGAAACCAACTGTGCTAACAACTCGACCAACCGTGCCCACAACTGAGAATCTTCCTTTGAAGTTTTGCTCCCCCTGACTTGAAGCTCTCCTCTTCACTTTGAAGCTCTCCCCCTTACTCATATCTCTCCCCTTTGTCATCAATGGCAAAGGGTCACCTTTGGGGCTCGGGACTAAGAATGAGCCTCTTAGCTTAGTCCCTCCCCCACCTCCTCGATGAGGTGATTAATTCTGGGGTGGGAGTAAAACTCCCATTAGGCACTCGATCATCATCAGCGTCTATAACTTCCTTGTCGGGCCTTCTCTTGAACTCTTTGCCCATATTCCTATTCTTGTCACTGTTCTTGTTCTTGTTCTCATCCCTGTTCTTGTCCATGCCTTGATCCTTGGACCTGATCATGCCATTGTTCCTGTTCCTGTTCCTGTATTCTAGAATTTCAGCTCTACACTGTCTGATTATGTGACCTTCATTGTTGCACTTGAAACACTTGACGATGTTGTTTCTCTGAGGTAAACCCGATCTTTGAATCCACCAGCTCTGACCAAACCTGTTCTGACCAAACCTGTTCTGACCAAACCTGTTCGCCAAACTGTTCGACCAAACCTGTTCGACCAAACTCTTCGCCAAACCTTCGACCAAACCTGTTCCTGTTATTTGCCTTGCAATAAACTGCCTTGTGCCCAAACTGTTGACAAGAGTAGCAATACCCTTGAAAGTAACTAGCACTTCTGAAACTGTCATTTACCTTCTTCACTTGAGCCATGCAATGTGAAGCCATGTGACCAAACCTGTGACAAGCAAAACATCTCCCTTGAAACTTTCCTTTATTTGACCTCTTAGGTTCTGAAAACTTCTTCTTCTCATTCTGAATTCTGTTTTCTGTTTCTGTGCATCTATCATTCAAGGACTCCTTTTCTGAAATACTTTCCTCATCGGAACTCTCTTCCTTTTGGAGTCTCTTACTAGACTCTCCAACTTGTTCCTTGTGTGGCTTAACAAAACCAAGGCCTGTTTTATCTCGTTGTCTTTCTTTGACCTTTGATGAGTGACTTAACCTTTTTGGAGCTATCTTGAAACCTCGTAAAGCTTATCCTTGTACTCTTTAGTTTCCTCTTTCAAAGAAGCCATTTTCTGTTCTAACTCACTATACTCAAGAACCTTAGACTCTAACTCATCCTTGAGTTCCTGTGTCTTAGCTATAGAGAAGTCAAGACTTTCTATAAGATCATCTCTCTCCATATAACATTCATCTAACTTATCCTTGAGTCTAGCATTCTTCTTTCTTTCCTTTTTCAAAGCACTAAGAGCACTAATAAGTTCACCTTTAAGATCTACTTCACCTTCCTCTATATCTTCCTCTATTTGTTTGCTTTTTGAATCATCAAAGCCTTTTTCAGATTTCTTATCACTAGAGGTGCTACCCTTTTCAAAAACCATACATGCATCTTCCTTATAGTTTTCTGAAGCATCCTCATACATACTAGAAACCAAATCATTATTTGTGCAATCATCCTCAAGGTGACCAAAGTTTCCACATCTAAGACATTTCATGATAATGAATCTATGTTTCGGTTCTTCCTCTTTTTCTCGATATGAACAACATCTCATTTTCATCATCACTTGAAGAACTTTCACTATCACTACTAGAACACTTACTTGCTTTGTCTAGGTAGAAACTCTTCTTGTGCTTGTGAGAATACCTCTTTCCTTGATTGTTGTGCTCATCTTTGTTCTTCCCGTGATGCTTGTGCTTTTCAGAATCCTTGCTCTTAGAATCCTGTTTATCTTCATCACTTTCATTCTTGGGAATAGTACAATCAGTAGCATAATGACCAAACTTTCCACAATTGAAACATCTTACATTTTTCATACTTTTGTGCTTTCTAGAGAACTTGCCTTTCTTGTTGTAATATGCCTCTTCATCACTAGAAGACTCATCACTATCTTGAAGTTGTTTACCCTTGGATTTCTTGGTAGCCTTGAAAGCCGCCTCTTTCTTGACATCAACCTTCACTTGAGTTCTCAACTCAAATGCTGCAAGTATACTATGGAGCTCATCCTTTTTCAACTTATCCAAATCTTTAGCTTCCTCAATAGCAGAAATATTTTCACTAAATCTATTAGGAAGAGATCTTAAAATCTTATCACAAACATCATTTTCAGCAAGCTCAAGACCTAAGTCTTTCATGGAGTTAACAACCTCATCCATACGAAGCATGTAGTCACTAATATTTTCATCATCATTCATCTTGAGTTGTTCAAACATACCTTTGAAGTGTCTCAACTTGGCCTTTCCGACATTTGTATCACCTGTATGAACCACCTTCAACCGATTCCACATTTCACTAGCTGTCTTGCAGTGAATCACTTTGGTGAGATCTGCTTTCTGTAAGCCTTTCAGGATTGCATTCATTGCTTTTGAATTGCTGTGATGTAGGAGCCTTTCTTCTTTAGTATTAGGACCATGTTCAGGAATAGTGTACTCATCTTCAATCACTTCCCAAACCTCATTCCCAAGTGCCATTAGATGAACCTTCATCCTTGCACTCCAAAGACCAAAATCTGACCCATCAAGAATAGGTGCTGCATTGCCACTTGAATGATCCATTGTGTTCTTTACTAGCTTTTCCTTCAAGTCGTTAAACTTTTCGAAGGCACCTGCTTTGATACCAATTGAAGAACACAAGCTTATACTGAGAGGGGGGGTGAAAAGTATAAGACCTCTTTTTACTTTTTCCATTATACTTCAAAATAGTAAAGCAAAATACCCAAAGCAATATCAAAGCAATGCACAATATCATCCACAAAGTGACACCAATTTTAACGTGGTTCACCCGTAATGGTCGAGCTACGTCCACAAAACTTTTCTCTAAAAGTTATCTCAAAGTTCTTTGGGAATCCTTCCCAATTACAATGTTTATGAGCCTCGGCCCAAAGGAGATACCTTCCCCCAATCAAAATTTATGAGCCTCTGCTCAAAGGAGATACCTTCCCCCAATCAAAATTTATGAGCCTCTCGCTCAAAGGAGATACCTTCCCTCTCGCTCTGAAATGATCCCTCGAAGATCAACCGCCTCTACCTCTTGCCAAGCACGTGGAACTCCTTTCCACCGAAGACCTCCTGTCCTCAATGCTTAGCCTAAGAGACCTCTCCCTTCTATGATCACGTCCATAGCAGCTCAAGAACCTGTACCAAACATAGTCAATGGTCTAGTACAAGTCTTCCTCTGTCTGTCGATCTGTCCAAATCTTGAACAAATCAATCCTCTGCATACAAGCCTTCTCAAAGACTTGCCAAATCTGTCCTTAGTTCTTCTCATAGAACCAATGCACCTCTATCCTCAAGTTCTCTGATAGAACTATCAAACTCAGCTCACAAGTCCTCTCGCTAGGACCTGTCCAAATCTGCTCACAAGTCCCCACCGAACCTGTCCAAAACTCGCTCACAAGTCCCCACCGAGAACCTCGTCCAAAAGCCTCACAAGTCCCCACCGGAACCTCGTCCAAAAACTCAGCAAGCTCACCAAGAAAAACTTTCTTAGTAGGAAATCACAAAGTGAATTGTTAGAGACCCAATGTGATTTGTCAAACTCATAGAAGCATAAAGAGAATTGTTAGAGACTCAATATGTTCTATACTCAACTCCCAATCTCAAAACTCAACTCAAATCAACTCAGCTCAATCTCAATCTCAAATCTGAAAACTCAACTCAATATCTGAAATGGATAGGATAGAATGCTTTCTTTCAAGAACATGAAACCCCAACAATTGCCAACTATGCAAAGAATCACATAACAATGATACTCATGTTCTTTTCACCATCAATTAGGGCTTCAACAACAATGCTCATCAACCAAGGTTCAATCAACACCATTCAACTCAAAACACAACCTTGAAGCATTTCACAATCAACATCAGAAAAGGAAACAAGTAGAACTCCTTTTCTCTCCAACATTGTTTGAACAAAAAGCATCCACCAACTCAAATCACAATAGCACAAAACAACTTTTCAAATCATCAACAAAGAAGTAAGCCCAACACTTTAACCAAGTAAAGAATAGCTTGATTATAACCAATTTAATGAAAGCTAATGTCAATCTCAAAGCTGCCCACTTAAGGTTTCACAACTTCACACAAGAAGCAATTCTAACCTTAAAACATCATGCTTTCATTTCCATAATCAACCAAAAGCACTCTCAACATTACAAGAAATATTTATCCCTTATACACCTTATTTCTCCCTTATAGTCTTATCAACAATAAACTTTATCTCTCATAAGAATGCAATAAGATAATGCAAACAACACCTTCAAAAGAATCTTTTATCAAAATAAAGCAAGCTTCAAACTCCTTATAACTCCTAAGCTATTTTTCTCTCTAATAAACTTCCTCCATCCGCAAAATACACTAGCAAAAATTAATTTCGAAAATACCTTGGCCAACACCAAAAATCGTGCTATGGAGAAATTGCGCACGAACTCTAACACCACCCGCTGCATCCACTTCAACGAAGAAAAACCCTTTCGCGTTATTCGAACGTGGAACCTCCCGTTCGGGTAGCGCGCCAACAGCCTAGCCGCTACCGGTGCACCAAAGGCGTCCGATGAGGTTTAAACCTCACTCTGTTTCCCTTGTACCTTCTGTGCCAGGGCTAAAATAAACAACAGGCCTCCCTGTCTTCTGACGCGAATGACGATGACGAAACCTTACGACGGATACAAAAAATGAACGACGGATATCCGAACAACGGATCACGAAATCTCAGCGAGGAAGAAATCGAACATCAGATCGCGAAATCACAACGAGCAACACTTTTCAAAAATGCGGATGGGATAATCTTTGATCTTCATCGTGGGAGATTTATATGCATATTTCCCATAAACTCTTGACGTCGGCGAGGAGTTTAACACGTCGACGGAGGAGTTTAACACGTCGACGGAGGTCTTGGCTAGCGCCCACAATCTTAGAACATAGCGCCATCAAAGTTAAGACATTTGCGCCATGGGTTAGGAGAACCCAATGCAAACAATAAATTAATATTTATTTAAAAATAATTAAAAGGAACCTTAACAAGGTTTTTAATTATTTAAATAAATACTTCCTCCTGGACCCAAATGCATTAAACTAATGCATCCACCTGTAATCTTTAAACCCGCCAACTTGGGGTTTACAAAAGACCTTTGAAACTGTCATGTCGTAACCTTCATCAAAACAAGTTGTTTGACATCAAATCAAATTCCTTCAAGAGCTTCTTGACATCAATGACAACTTATACACTTGAGCAAAGGCAATGTACCCAAAGTACCCAAAATTGCCAACAATGGGGACATAAGGTTGTAAGCTTTGCATAATAATTACTGTGTGACATTTCTGATTCTATTTTTAATTAAATTGAGATATATTAGGAGGTATAAGGTATATTGAAGTGGGATTTAATTTGTGATTTTCACTTAGGATTTCTAGTTGATAATATCAAAAATCACTTATGAGTAATAAGGTGTTCAATGGTTAAGTATTATGTGTAGTCCAACATTATGAAAGAGAATTTGAGAGGA
The DNA here is from genome assembly GCA_028583015.1 of Wollemia nobilis. Taxonomy (NCBI): domain Eukaryota; kingdom Viridiplantae; phylum Streptophyta; class Pinopsida; order Araucariales; family Araucariaceae; genus Wollemia; species Wollemia nobilis. Next base: position 4,290,245 of record JAQPPZ010002937.1, on the reverse strand, counting down.
GTTGTTTAGTGATTAAAAAACTTGCATTAAAAAAATAAAAGGAGTGGTAAAACAATATTTTGTGCATTATTTTTGAGGTAAGGTTTCTTATATGGATGGTTGAAAAATATTGTACTAACTAACCTTTGAAGTGGTATAAAAGGATAGAATAATTTTTGAGACAGTTTTTTGAGAGCTCATCTCCATCAAAAGCAAGATAAGAGGTATTGTAATATTACTCCTTATTTGAGGCATTTGGTTGGGAATATCTTGTGATGTAATAAGGAGGAGATATAATGATTAAGTTCATATGCATTGTTGGAAAATTTTGATCTAGGGTTTGTGCTTCATTTTTGAATAGTTTTGGAAACATTTGGGATAGATTTTGAGAACAAGTTATGCTTCTATTATTTAAATATATTTGAGACATTTTTGCTAGAGGTTGTGAACTACTTGTACTAGGTTTGAAGACAAGTTAGTGCATTTTGAAGACAAGTTAGTGCATCATTATGAAATATTTTGAATATTGGTTTGAGAAATATTAAAAGCAATTGTGAAAGTGTTTGAGAATAATCTTGTGAGGAAAATTTGTGCATTGGTGTGGTTGATCTTTGAGATAAAATTTGCAAGAAAACTAGACCAATTTTGTGAAGCAAGTTATACATTGTTTTGATTTGATTTGAAAGGGATTTTGTAAAATATAGAGACTAGATTAATTGAATGCAATATTTGTGAATGTGAAGAACATATTAGTTTTATATAGAGCATATCATTCTCTATACATTACAAAGGTTAAAAAAATTCTAAGTGGAATATGTTTTTTTGAAAAAAGCATTTTTGAAAGAGATTTAAGCTTTTCTTGTATGCAATATTTGGAAATATTTAAACAGGTTCAGTGAGCAGTATTGAAGGTAGATTTGAGCAGATCTGTGAGTAGTATTGAAGGTATATTTGATCAAGTATTTTGAGAAGGCTTGAAGGTAGAATGGAGAAAGTATTTTGAGAAGGCTTGAAGGTAAATTTGGATAAGTCTTGTGATAAGACTTGAAGCAGTTTTAAGATAGATTTGGACAAGTATGGTGATAAGACTTGGAGCAACTTTGAGACATATGTGGGTAAGTATTTTGAGAAGACTTGGAGTAGCTTGGATACAGATTTGGGTAAGTCTTGTGAGAATACTTAGAACAACTTTGAGGTATATTTGAGCAAGTATTTTGATAAGAATTGGAATAGATTTGAGGTAGATTTAAGAAAGTCTTGTGAATACTTAAAACAACATTGAGATAGATTTATGAGTAGAGTAAGAGCATATTTGTACTAACCATTGTGATGAGGTTTGGTGAATATTTGAGATAGATTTGAGAGTAGGCTTTGGAGTAGACCAGAGTAGAGGGGATAGATTTCTCCTATGGAGAGAGATCCATGAACCAGAGTAGAGGGGATAGATTTATCCTATGGAGAGATATCCATGAACCAAAGTAGAGGGGAAAGAGTTATTTTGTGGAGAGAGATCCACGAACCAAAGAAAAGGAGAAATATTTATCCTGTGGAGATAAATATACAAACCAGAGCAAAGGGGAAAGAGTTCTCCTATGGAGAGATATCTACAAACTAGAGCAAAGGGGATAGAGTTCTCCTATGGAGATATATCTAGGAACTAGATAAAAGGGGATAAATTTCTCTTGTGGAGAGAGATCCACAAAATAGAGTAGAGGGGAGAGAGTTCTATTATGGAGAGATCCATAAATCATATTAGATGGGATAGATTTATTCTATGGAGATATATCCATATACCAGAGCAGAGGGGATAGAGTTCTCCTTTGGAGAGAGATCCAAGAACTAGAGCAAAGGGGAAAGATTTATCCTGTGGAGAGATATCCAAGAACCAGAGCAAAGGTGAAAGAGTTCTCCTATGAAGAGAGATCCACAAACTAGGGCAGAGGGGAAAGAGTTATCCTATAGAGAGATATCCATGAATCATAGAAAAGGGGATACATTTCTCATGTGGAGAGAGATCCATGAACCAAATAAAAGAGGATAGAGTTCTCCTGTGGAGAGAGATCCATGAACTAGAGCAAAGGGGATAGATTTCTCTTATGGAGAGAGATCCATGAACTAGAGCAAAGGGTATAGAGTTATCCTTTGGAGAGAGATCCATGAACTAGAGCAAAGGGGATAAATTTCTCCTATGGAGAGAGATCCATGAACTAGAGCAAAGGGGATAGAGTTATCCTATGGAAAGAGATCCACAAGATAGAGCAAATGGGATAGAGTTCTCCTGTGGAGAGACATCCATGAACCAGAGCAAAGGGGATAGAGTTCTCCTGTGGAGAGAGATCCATGAACCATAGTAAAGGGGATAGAGTTCTCCTGTGGAGAGAGATCCACAAACCAGAGTAAAGGGGATAGATTTATCTTCTACAATCCAAACATATCCATCGACTATGTTTCAAAATATGTTTGTAATTATTATTTATAGGGAAGAATTTAATTAGTTTGATTATCTATCTTATCTTTCAATTTATTAATTTGTGAAAGTAGAGGATTGTACCCTTCGAGTGGTGAGCACTAGCCCTCCTAAAGTGGCTTAACATACTTGATTTCATTTCATTCTTCATTTAGTTATATTGTCTGATTTAATCTAGTTGTAATTCTGTATTCTTTACTATCGACTTATGTGAAATACATGTTATTGAATTATATTTTCGAGTGGATATTATACAAGTGAAGAAAGGTAGTGATACCCTTCCATGTGGTATCAATTGTCTTCAATCCAAGTAAGGCCTGGGGCAAATTTACTCCTGCAAAAAATCTTCTACTGGTTTCCTTCCCATCACAAGGTTGAAACATAGCAAAAAGATACAAATAGCACGATGTAAGTTCACAAATGATATTATCCTCATTTTGGAAGAAGCAGACAGAGGGAACAATACATGAGTTACACTACACAACAACCATTCACATCATCGCATTTCTAGTAAGCTGAATCATGGGAGTATGTAGAATAAGCCTTGCCATTTACTTGATAATGTATTTTTGAAACTACGCGAGGGGGTAAAATAAAATAAATTTACACCACCGATTGATCCTTCATCTGTTCATCACCGTGTCGGGAGAGGTCTTTTCGAAGATAGCATTGCATAGTTTACTGTAGTCATGAAGCTTGCATTCATGTCCATAATTTAAATAAAACCAATCATCGTGCTGTTAATTTGAGAAGACTTCCACCAACCAATTAGATTGTAGGGTTAGCGAATTATTACGAACATAAGCTAAGGTACAAATATATTTCTATTTTTTTTTATTTTTTTTGTGGGACATTTATCCCAAACTCAATGTGTGGAGCCTTCATAATGGTTTAAATTTAGAAAGGTACCTATAGTAAAATGTGACTACAGTAAAATGGTTCTTCCCTTCCTCACATGTTCATCTCTCAACTTTGTACTCCTTGTTCAGTCTCTCTTGCACCATGTCGTTGTTGTCTCATTACCATGTACATGTTGTCTCATTATCATGTCTCCCTTACACCACATTGTTATTATCTCCTTATTCGATCTCCATTATGCCACATCATTGTTGTCTCACTATCCCATCTCCTTAGTGCCACGTCGTTGTTGTCTCTTGCATCATGTATCCAGTTTATTCATCTAGTTGTATCATGTCTTATTCCTTGTTCTCCCCATTGTGTCATCATACTCTTGCCCCACTTTATCTTTTTTTTTACACAATGTATTCCTTTACCTCCATCATTTTAGGTTCTTGTCCCCTATGGGGTCGGTTGTGTTGTCAACTTCATTTATCAATTGGGTAGTTGGGGTCTAACCACTGTGTGCATAATGCGTGTCACCTTGTCATCCAGTGATCCTTGTCGTGTAGGGCTTGACATATTCTATATAAACTAGCACTATGTATTTTTCCACTGCTACCTAGCCATTGGAACTAGTTTTGAAATATGCCTAGTCATTAGAACTAGCTATGAAATCTAGCCATTGATAATCAATTCCGCATCGCAATTGGAGCAACATTGGGAGCGGAAAACAAACTAATTTTTGCCCAAATTCTCCAAAACTTTTGTAGAAATAAAAGGTGAAGTTTGTTAGAAAGGACTTATTGACAAGTTCATGAGTAGAAGGTGGACCAAAGGACCAAACGACTTATTAAAAAGCTTGGAGAATTCAAATTAAGGGTTCTTAAAGTCACAAAGAAGACCTCCAAGAAACAAAGGTACACATTATACTTATCCTTTATACATTAATAGCTTTGATCCTGCCCATACATTTCTTAACACCATGGCATTTGATCCTTTTCCTACATCTTCCCATGAGAACCTCACACATGAGGAAATGGGAAATCTTAATACCAACACCGCGACCATGCAAACATTAGTAGAGAGCATGAACAAATTGACCACAATGGTGACCCAACTAATGGAAAAACAAAGCCATCCAACCCCTCCTCTCCCAAATTTCTTTCCTATATTGGAAAAATGAGGATCAGGATGGAGAAGAAGTTTATGAAAAACAAAGAGGTCATAATGGCAGTCCCCAAAATTGCTTCCATAGACATAGGCATAATAGGGACCAAGATAGAGATGAAGTTTACCAACAACTAAGAGGTCCTAATGGGGTAAATTTTCCATAGAATTATATGCCCACCTTTGAGGGTCATGATCCACGTGGTTGGATAGCTAAAATGGAAGGCATTTTAGACTTATACTGAATTTGAGATTCAAAAAAAGTTCCTTTTGCTACCTCCAAACTTGGTACTGAAGCTTATCAATGGTTTGTATGGCTCAAATGTGAGAATGGAAATACCATCTACTAGGATGATTTCACCACATATTTCCTTAAAATATTTGATGAAGGATCCTCATATTCATACATGGTGTGGTTGTTATCACTTAAGCAAATAGGATTTGTACTGGAGTATATTTTATAATTCACTAGTCTTCTTTCCTATGCAAGAAACTTAACATCCGATGTGGTGGTATCTGCTTTTAGAAATAGAATGAAAGAGAATATTCAAGTTGAAATTGACCTACAAGATCCATCCTCTCTGGATACTTGCATAATGATTTCCAAGTTGGTTGAGAATAAGGTGTAAATTGGGACATCTATACGACATGATTCCTATGGTCGACATCAATACCACAACACCTCTTTTCATAGAAATGACCAACCATCAAGATATTTCTACTATAAATATCGCAATCACCATCCAAAATATCAGGCATGTGTACCATGACAAAAATTTCAAATCAAATATGCTGACAAGGAATATGAAGAGGAAATAGAGGATACCAACTCACCTAATTTTCCCATAAACGAAGACCAAAGTGAACCCGAGGAGGCCATAGTTGAAGAGGATACTATGGCACTTTTAGTACATGCTCTTATGGGGTTATCATCTCACCATACAATCAAGGTATTAGGATTCATTCAACAAAGGAAGGTAACTATACTGATTGATTTAGGAAGTACTCATAACTTTATTGACACAAAGATTACCAAGGCATTAAACTTGCACATTAACTCCTCCAATCAAGATAAATTTCAAGTTATAATTGCAAACGTGGTAATTGCACAATGTATAGGTAGAACATATTCAATTTCATTTCAAATGGGAATTTGTACTTGGTGTGGTCCTCTTTTTGTTATTATTTTAGGTAATTCAAAAGTTATTTTGGGAGTCGAGTGGTTAGAACAAATGGACACCACAGTCGGTTTTAATTACAAGTAGCACTTTTTTGAATAGAAAAAAAATGGGAAGACCATTTGCCTCCAAGGAATTCCAACACCTCCATCAAAGATAGTAAGTTCTCATAGCATGGCAAAAATATTAAGAAAATATAGTTATGAATTCATTTCCCAAGTTAATTGTATGGAAAAGCAAGCACAAGAGATTCCAAAAATCCAATAAGAATATCTACAAAACATTATGGCTAAATATGATGAGGTCTTCCAATAACCAAAGGGACTACCCCCAAAAATATCCCATGACCATGCCCTACACCTTGTTCCAAGAATTCTTCCTCCTAATGTCCATCCTTATCGATATTCCCAACCTCAAAAAATAGAAATTGACAAGATTGTCCAAGAACTATTAGAACATGGAGTCATCCATCACAACACTAGCCCCTATACTTCACCAGTATTTTTGGCCTGTTGCAAAGATAATTCTTGGCGTATGTTTCTGGATTTTTTTCCCCTTAATAAAATCACCATAAAAGATAAATTACCTATACCTATCATTGATTATTTATTAGATGAACTACATGGTGCAATTTTTTTACAAAATTGGAGTTACGTTTAGGGTTTCACCAAATTGGAGTTAGGGAAGAAGATATTCCTAAAATAGCTTTTCGTACCCATGAAGGTCACTATGAATTTTTGGTCATACGTTTTGGTCTCACTAATACCCCATCCACATTCCAAAGTCTCATGAACCATGCGTTTCATTCATTCCTTCATAAATTTGTCCTAGTCTTCTTTGATGACATACTCATATATAGTAAATCATGGAATGATCATCTGTTGCATGTGGGAAGGGTTCTTCATATACTACACAAGGAAAAATTGTTTGTCAAACACTCTAAATGCTCTTTTAGTGTTCAATAAGTTGAGTACCTGGGTCATATAGTTTCTCAAGAAGGTATTAAAGTAGATCCCAATAATATAAAGGTAATTCAAGATTGGCCCTTACCTTAAACTATAAAGAAACTTCATGGTTTTTTGGGTCTCACTAAATATTATCACAAGTTTGTGCATAACTATGGAAAAATTGTAGCTCCTCTCATAGATCTTACAAAAAATGATGCTTTTCATTGGTTGGAAGTAGCCACTCAAGCCTTCGAGGATCTCAAAGAAGCAATGTGTACTACTCTAGTATTGGCAACTTCAGATTTTCGCAAACCATTCATAATTGAATGTGATGCTTCGGGAACTGATATTGGGGCAGTATTAATGTAGGAAGGTCATCCCTTGGTATTCAAAAGTAAATAACTTTCAAGAATTTTTTTGGGAATTTCCACATATGAGAAAGAAATGTTGGCTATTATACATGTAGTGGAGAAATAGAGACACTACTTAATTAGTAGCTGCTTTATTATTAAAACTGATCATAGTAGTCTTAAGAACTTTCTAGAACAATGATTTTCTTATCCAGAACAAAATAAGTGGTTAAATTTTTTTTTGGGATATTATTTTGTTATCGAGTATAAGAAAGGGAAAGAAAACGTGGCAGCAGATGCATTATCACGAAAATATGAATATGAAGTTGTTATTAATGCTATTTCAGGTCCTTGTTCCCAATGGGTATCTCAACTACAAGAAGAATGGTTGTCCAATACTGAAACTGCTCAAATAATCTAGGATGTGTTGTTGGGTTCATCCAAGCATCCTTTTTTTTTCCTATGAGAACAAAGTGTTAAGAAGAAAGAATCACATCTACATTCCACATGATTCTACAATTAAATCAAGGATTATAGATTAATCACATGCTTCTCCATTAGTAAGACATTCAGGTTTTTTGAAAACCTATATGAGGATAAAACAATCCTTTTGCTAGAAAATATTAAAAGTAGAGGTCAAATAATGGGTGGTTGAATGCGAAGTATGCCAACGCAATAAGGGCAAAATAGTCAAGTCACAAGGATTGCTTCAACCATTACCTATTCCAGATCATCAATGGGAACATATTTCAATGGATTTTATTGAAGGTCTACCTAAATCAGAAGGCAAAATAGTAATCTTCATGGTAGTAGATTGCCTATCCAAATATGCTCATTTCCAGGCTTTACAACATCCATTTTCAGCAAGCAAGGTGGCTAAGGTATTTATGGACTTAATTTTCAAATTGCATGGAATACCAAAAAATATTGTAAGTTATCGTGATCCCATATTTTTTTTTTTAAATAAAGGGGTAAAAATTTATTGATAAAAATTTTGGATTACATAGTACAACTGAGCTTCCAACCAGGACTCAAATAAATATCCAAACAGGCTAAAACCACTAGACTAGAATGACACCCGGAAAAGACAACAAGAATAAACCACATTAAGTTTGTACATCCTTGTGGATCAACTCTCACAGGAATTGAGAGTACCCAGATGGGAGACTCCTAATTATCGATACTCCAAGGATCCAGCAGCTCAGAAGCCCTTTTGGCCAGGTAATCAGCAACCACATTCCATTCCCTTGGAATGTGCACAAAGGATATAAATTTGAACTCCTCACTCATTCTGATAATCTGATTGGCTACAGAGGCCAACTACCAATTAAATTCCTCCACCATTTTACTATTTAAAATATTAACCATAATTTGAGAGTCAGACTCACAGATAATCCTATACTAGACAAGAGAAAACCCCCTTTGCAAGGCCTCAATAATTGCAAGATCTTCCATAAAATTGTTGGAGTGAACACCTTTATAAATGGAAAAGAAAAAAACTGACACCACCAGTAGAATCTCTCCCAACACTTCTAATGCCAGCATGTCCAGGATTACCCCTGGACTATCCATTAGTATTAATTTTTAAAACTCCTCTAGGGGGTGGCCTCCACCTAACATCTCTCCTAACCTTCTTGTTGAGCTGAGGAAACCTACTAGGGATAGAAAAGTTCACACCATCCCCAAAGAGACCAAGGGCTTGTTGTACCTTCTCCTCCCTATAATACAAAAGAGGGTCCACATCACATTTGCTATGGATGGTTTCCTGAACCATATACAAGATCCTTTACTAGATCTGTTGAACATCCAAATAACTACCCTAAAATATGCTTCAGTTCCATTCGAGCCAAATTTGCCAGATGATGAAAGAAAGGCCAAAATTCCAAGCCACCCAAAGGAAGGGGGCCTTGGCCAGAGGTCTACCTAGACTTATTTAAAACCCCACCAGGGATAGCACATGAAAACATGGATGGTTCCAGGTGCTCCACCAATAGTGCCAAATGTCTCTAGCAAAGGAGCATTGGAAAAATAAATGAGAAGAGCCAACCTCATTCTTACTACAAAGGACACAAAAAGAGGGACCCTTAAATCCCATCTTCCTCACATTATCCCAAGTGTGGTATTTATTACGAGCTACCAACTAGAGAAAGAAGTTACATTTTGGCCAGGAAAATTTGTTCCACATCTTTTTCCACCAAGTGACAGGAAGACTCCCATACTTTTTCTTATCAAGAACCTGATAACCATAGGCTATCGAGTAGGTTCCCTTAGGATCAGGGTTCCAAGCCAGAATATCTTTACCCCTTAATGAAGAACAAGGCCTCCCTGTAAGAATAAGAGCAAGCACCTCTCTGTCCTTGGACAGTCCCCCCTGGGGCCATTCTTGCAGATCTTTCCACCTATACATCTCCATATTTCCAAAATACTAGATTTTTTTAAAGTCCTCCACACGATACCAGCCTGCTTCCAAGAAAAAATGCTTAGGGAACATAACCTAGGATATTTATTCAATATAGGAGGGTAGCCATCCCAATAATCCTCCCAAAAAAGAGTATTTGATCCCTGATTGCAAATTCAGAACAAAACCTACTTGATTAAATTAGCTCCTCTTTTTCAGAGTGTCTCAGACAACTGAACCTTTCCCAACCAAGCCGACTCTAGGGATTTAAGCCTTAGAAATACCTCTCAAGTATTTACAAGATAATATTTTAGCCCAAATTCGATCTTGAGAGGTACACCATCTCCAATAAATTTTTGTAGCCAAATCCTGCCCAAAAAGAGTTGTTTTTTGCAACCCAAGCCCTCCCTCTTGCACCGGCCTACATATAGAATACCACCTAACCAAACTAGGGTTATGCATAGTGGCTATTTTTGCAAAATTGGCTAAAATTAGAATTTTGAAAATTTGGAATTGGCTAATAGTTAGGATCCTTTACTAGGGTCCATTAGCCAGAAAAATTTGGGTTTAAATTTTCTTTTTGGTCAATTCGCCCCAATTTTATAATAATTTGACCATTTTAAGTTTAAATTTTCAACATTACCCCTAATAATAGTGAACCTTCTACATGTTTTCGAAACTATTCATCTGGATTTTGAAACCGATTCGCCAAATTTTTATAAATATATTTTGGGGTCGACCCCTTATGCATAACCTTGAACCAAAATCCATTTACATTGATCAAGTTTTCCAGACCATAAAAATTGTCTTGACAAAGCATCCATGTCCCTGATGAAGTGAGAGGGAGCTATTTGTACAAAATATCTATAAATAGGTAAAGCTTGAAAAATAGATTTTAAAAGCAACGCTCTACCTATAGTGGATAGCCATCTGAAAGTCCAATGATTCACCTTCCTCCTAAACTTATCAAGCATAGAATGCCAAGAAGATCTAGGTATAGGGTGTTATGAAATTGGAATACCAAGATAAATGAAGGGGGGAGTCCCAACCTGGAATCTTATAATGTGAGCAATCATGGATTGAAAAAGAGAAGGGGTATTGAAGAAGAAAATAAAAGACTTGTCCTCATTAATCAACTGTCCAGAAGCACCAAGATATATGTCAAGATATTGTCTAATATTTCCAGCTTCCTTGATAGTGGCAACTCCCAACAAAGTAGTATCATCAATAAATTGAAGGTGGGAAAGAGGTAGCAAACTACTATCCCACTTCCACCCTTGAATGAGACCCTGCATGACTTGAGACTTGAGAAATCTTCCCAACCCTTCCGCCATAATGATAAACAAATAAGGAGATAAAGGATCTCCTTGCCTCAATCCCCTTGAGGCCTCAAACAACTCTGATGGCTCATTATTAACAAGAAAAAAAAATGAGGAAGAATAAATACAGCTCATCACCCATCTAATCCATTCCTCCTCAAATCCAAAAGCAGCAAGAACTTTCTGAAGAAAGGACCACCTGACCGATCATAGGCTTTGGCCATGTCCAACTTAATGAACATAGTTTTCTCCTTAGAAGTTTCCATCGAGTGAATAGCTTATGTAGTAATAACAACCCCATCCAAGATTTGTCGGCCAGCAACAAACCCTCCTTGCTCCTAAAAGATGATTTTTCTCAACCATATCTTTAGCCTCTCAGCAATAATTTTTGTGATGATCTTATACACAACATTCCAGAGAGAAATAGGCCTGAACATATCCAAGGAATTTTCTCCCTCTTTTTTGGGTATAAGCATCACAAAGGTAGCATTTAGGGCCCTTAGCATCTGTTTGTTCTTTTGGGACTCATGAACCACCTCCAAAAGATCAAATTTTATTAAATCCTAAAATCCTTGATAAAAATAAATTGGGAATCCATCTGGGCCTGGGGATTTTTCTTTTTTCATCTTAAATACAACATTTTCGAACTCCTCAAGGGAAATTGGACCCATAAAGTGCTCATTCATATCTCTAGAAATAATCGTTGGAATAGAGTTTAGAATAATCTTTTCATTCTCATCATCTGATAGGGATTCCTCCTTGAAGAGAGAGGAAAAATACCTCTTAGTCTCTTCTGAAATATCCCTGAAATAAGAGAGTAGGGCACCCTGAGAATTCACAAGAGAGATAATCAGGTTACCATTACGGCGAGCCTTAACTGAGTTATAAAATAAGGTTGTGTTCCTATCCCCTTCCTAAAGCCAATCTACTCGAGCTTTTTGTTTCCAAAAATTTCTTCCTTCAGTTCCCATTCAGCAAGGTCTTTCGCAACCTCAGATTCCTCAACAAGAAGCTCCTTCGTGAATCCTTGATCTCTAATATTCCTTGAAGCTTCTTCCATCCTCCTAAGAGCTACCAGCTTAGCCAAGGAAAGGTTCCCAAAATTCAGTCTATTCCATCTCTTCAATTTATGTTTTACAAATTGTAGTCACTTCATAAAGGAATACATAGCAGTGTCATGAGGAGGGTTGCCAGTGGTCCACCAGCCTTGCATGAAATCATGAAGCTTAGGATCATGAAGCCACATAATTTGAAACTTGAAGGAGGGATTATTTTTTAGCCCTAAATCCAGAGCATAGAGTTTGATAGGCCAATGATCAGATCCCCTACCCTCCAAAACCATAGACCTAGAACCTTTGTTATTACCCATCCAATAACTGGATATCAAAAACCTATCCAGTCTCTCTGAGATGGAAGCTTCCCCACACCTTCTATTGTGCCAAGTAAATATCCCATTATATGGCTTGATGTAAACCAAGTTTAGGTCCTGGATATGAGCACTGAAGACAAAAGAAAAAGGCTTGAGACGGTCCACCCCACCATGTTTTTTCTCTAGACAAATGATAGAGTTGAAGTCTCTAGCAAAAATCCATGTGTACAGGGGAACCAAACTTATCACAAAGAAAATGTGCTTCCACAAATTCACTTTACCATTGTAATCAATAGTATCATACACATTTGTAAGTAGGATGATTTCCCCATATTCATTATCATGCCCGACCATTGAAATAGATCATCTACTGGAAATCCAAGTAAGAGGGGATATCTTAACTAGATCCCATAAACAAGCGATGCCACCAGCATATCCACATGCACCAATACACTGGTATTACCCCCTTCTCCACAACTTGGGAGCAATATTGAACATATGATCAATAGCCAATTTAGTCTCTTGAATAAACACCACATTCGGAGAATGCATAATAACCAAATAATGAACAACTTTTTGTTTGGGGATGCTATTCAACCCCCTTACATTCAATGAGAGGATAATAATGTTCTAACCAAGCTTGAATCCATCGAAGTCTCTCCCATTAACTTAATTTTATCCTGGTCCTTCTTCTAACCCACCTTCATATTCTTATCTGAAAAACTTTTTTTATTATTTTTTGTTGCAATCCCAACACCGTAGGAGTTTTGCAGTCCAAGGATGACTGCATCAATGCCTGAGTAGGAGAGGGCATAACTAAATTTGTACCACTTTCCAAAATAGTTTCCCTTATAGGGCTAGACCCAACCATGTCCCCTATACTTAGATCCAAAGCCCTTTGTTCTTCATTTAAACCCCCTAGATATGATTCCTTAAGTTCCCCCTCAAGAAGAGACATATGATTCAGCCTTGTTATATTTGCATTAGGTAGTGACATTTTAGGTATCTCTATGCATTGATCAAGATCATCTAATATTTCAAAATGGTTGAGTAGAGCATCTGGATGGCTATCCTTAAGGTCTTTGTTTGCCCTTCATCCTCTATTTCGGGCTTTTACCATAACAAAACGTTCCTTATCATGTTCCCCTTCCTTTATCGATGCTTTTACTTTATCCAAAATTTGTCCATATTGAGAGGGCCCAGGATTTGAAGCCACAAGCAAGACAAACTTAGATCACTTTCTTTGCAGGTGGCCATATTCATGACAAATCTGGCAATGAAATGGAAGAGCTTCATAGTCAAGTTTTTGAACCCATGTTAACACAAATACAAGAAACATAGATTACCTTTTTATCCATTGTATGTTTTGATGGTCCAACTGGCTTCCCAAGTAGAAGGGCAGTCTTATGCAAGATATCAGTTCTCCATAATTCCAATGGGAGGCACCCATACTGGAACCCACGATGGCCGCTCCTCTGATGGGTTGAAACCCACATGCCAAGGTCTAATAAATAGTCCCACCTGGTTATAGAAATAAGTACCCCATTAAAATGCCTTATTATGATCTACAATACAATAGAAAACCACCATAAAATAGCTATTCACACTCAGCATCACCTCCACATCACCTTCAGGATTCCAAGTCTTCCTAACCCAAGCCTCCACAAATGGGAGAGAAATTTGGATGCCCAAAAATTTGCCAATAAGGTCATGTTTGGTTAGATACTCCACATATTCCACCATCGAGTCTGGTTGAACCACTAGAACTAGCCTGGCTTCAAATCGTTCCAAATATCCATTGTTCTTTAAAAAGCAGTTCCTGACATGCACTGGAAAATCCTGTTCCTTCCAGTCATTTTCAGATGAAAAAATATCATGAGCATGCACTCTTTGTGCCAAACCCGATGCCATCATGAAATTCATCCAATTTTTTAGACCTCCTTTAGAAGTTGTTGCCATCCTCGCAAATTAGTTTTTCTTCATCAAACCCTAGCAGAGTATTTTTTCCTCATCAAACCCTAGCAGAGCTCTTCAATACTACAAAATATCATGATCCCATATTTACTAGCAATTTTTGGAAAGAATTATTTTGATTTAGTGGTACCAAATTAAATATACCCTATACATACCATCCACAAAAAAATGGCCAAACCGAGCTAGTTAACAAATTTTTGGGTACCTATCTAAGATGTTTTGTTTAGGATAAACAATATCAATAGAGTCATTGGATTTCCTTGAAAGAATGATGGTACAACACTTCATACCATTGTTCCATTAAGATTTCTCCATTTGAAGCATTGTATGGAATTAAACCACCAACAATAGTAGATTATATACCAGGATCTTCCAAAGTGGCCCAAGTAGATGATTGGTTCTAACACCGATAGTCAATACTCACCATTCTCAAATAAAATTTGGTCCACACACAAAATTGTATGGAGTAGCAACAAGACACACACCGTTTGGAAAGGCAATTCAATACAGGTGATATGGTGTTCCTGTGTTTGAAACCCTATAAACTGTTGCAGGCCAAAAAATGTTAAATTCTTTCCTATTTTTGTCACTTGCCCGTGCATTAATTATCAACCCAGGGAGCTTCGTAAACTTAGGAAGGGTACCACATAGGATCACTTACAATACCACTTTGAGATGAGTCCGCTAGCTCTACTATTGGGGGTGTTTCAAAGGTTGTCAATCATTCATTCACTCCTCAATAAATTACATATGAATAATTAAATCTTCAGAAATAAAATATTCATACGTGCATACTAATAAAAAACCTATTGCAATCATAAAATAATAGTGCAGAAATAAACCTACGAAAGTAGTAAGATAATCTATAAAACACAAAGAAATGGAATAAATACTGGCTTGGAGTGGGCCTAGGCTCTAGCAACTTCCTCCCAACTGAACACGCGCTTAGGAACTCTTAGAACTTTATTATAATCACCAAGGAATTACAATGTTTCTTAACCTTTGTACTCCTATCTATATTTTTTATTCTATCTTCGATATTTTTGATATCTTATCAGAGAGGTCTGCATGTGTTTATATAGCACACCCATAGATATTCCGTTACAAGGTGGTTACAACAGTTGATTCATTCCAAACTAAACTAAGATAGTCTAGTAAATGTAATCTACGTATCCTAAAACTGGCATTCGTTCCTAACGGTGGCGTGTTCTCTTATTGGTTCATGCTTTACTTGGAATAGGTAGGATGTTCTCATACGTTAGTGCAACTCCAAAATTAACTTACATGACGTAGAGTTGGAACTACACCAGTCAATGTTGCCCATGTCATGTTATCTGGTCAATGGGCGAAGAACAAAAGCACCTTCTCTATGAGGAAGGTGCCTAAGTATATCGAGCACCTTCTTTATACAAAATGCGCCTACCTTCCGTTAGCACCTTCCTGGAAGAGGAAGGTGCTTGCCTTCTGTTGGAGCCTTCCTGGAAGAGGAAGGTGCTTGCCTTCTATTGGCACCTTCTTGGAAGAGGAAGACACTTGCATTATGTTGGTGTAGAACCCTAAAATTGGTGCAGTTAAACCTTACTAAAAGATAAAAATTCAAATTTTAACCCCGAACCACCCGTTAACAGCCTGTTACCTGCTTTCCTTGTTTTCTGTGCCATTTTTAGGATTTGTTTTGACCGTTGGATGATATCGTCTAAAATCAGATGAAATCATCCCAGATCTGACGAATTTTTCTGGAACAGAATGTCCAGACGATTTCATCCCAAAACCGAATTTTCATACTTAGCTTCTTTTCCAACAACCTCTAACCTGGGTAGAAAGCATGTCTGCGTAGTTAGAGTCTCCCCCATTGGAGATCTCCCAAATTGGGATGATCTCCAACCTCCTAACCTCTTCCTAATCCTATATAAACTGAAATTTTCTTAGTTTATCCCCCTAACTCTCTGACTGAAACCCTGATTGACTCCCCTGAACCCCCTTGAGCTTCCACGCACCTTAGAGCATCCTTACACCATTATTGGCATTTTGTATTTCATGTTTTATTGCAGGAACTTTACTATTTTTCAGTAGAAGCTAGCTCATATCGTCGTAATCAATTCCAGATGATTTCAGATGATCCTATCGAGAAGTGCAGACGATATCGTATGATTGGAGGCAATTTCGACTGTAGTCCAGATTGGGGGCAATCAGAGTCTAGAGTTTGCATCTTTTATTTGTTTTCTGCATTTCTTTGTACATTATCTTAGTTATTATATTTATGCATCTTGGAGTTCACCTCATTTAGTATAACCGCATGATAAAGTTAAAATCAATCATTAAATCTACTGCATTTCTCTTATTTGCTATTTGCATTTATTATTTAGGCTTGTTTGTTGTTATTTCTATCATTCTCCTTTGCTTTTGCAGTGGCATATTTGGTATTTTGTATCTATTCTTGTGATTGCAAGTTTCTAACGAATTCATCTGATGAATTCGTCAGATCGATGATGATCTCGTCTGATCTCAGACGATTACGTATGAGTTGAGACAATCTGGACTGCTACAAAACTTAGAATCTTCATCAGACATCCGGAATTAGGTATGTACTGTTCTAGTTAGCATATTCTCTATGTTTAGCATTCATTCATGTTTTTTGTATTCATCTAAATCTGTATTGGCATATAGAATAGTTTAGATTCATCTTGGCCAAACCTAAGAATGGAATGATTAAAGTGCAAAATGAAAACATCAAACTTACTATCAACCTAGGTGTGGAAACTGTCATTCAAAAGTTTCCTGGTGAACCCACCATCTGTCAAAAATTCACCCTTATACTCCTCCCCCGAGAGGTGGGACCTTCAAAGGGCCTCTCAGTCCGAGGTATTGTCCCATCCTTCTTGCATCCCCATTTCGGGCACGGATCCTATAGCTTGAAGGTAAGGATGCGAAAAATTTGGAGCGATACATTTTGGTGAACCCGACGTGAAAAACTAAAAACCTTTTGAAAACAATACAAAAAACAAAACATAAATGCATTTAGAATCAAATATTGCATATCATATTTAGATGGTAGATTATAATAAAAGACGAGCTGTCACCATTAATTTTGAGAATCAATTAGCAGCTATAGAGATTACTTATGTGCTTAGAGTACCTCAAACAAATAGGGTTCAACCTTTGTGGGACAAACTTGATAGGATATTGGGTATCATTGGATCTAGGGCAACAAAACTTAGGCAAATTAAGAGGTTTGTCCTAGATAGAATCCTGAATCCTGATCAAGTGACCTTATATCATGAACTTCAGAGAGCTTTCCATAGGTGGTTAGCAGACAAAAGAGCATACCTCGACAATGCAGTTGTAGTTCATAAATTTCTATCTCGTATAGAGGATCAAGAGGTCGTTCTTACGGATAGAAAAATATGGAATAGAGTTCCTAGAGCTGTGTTATATCGAGAGTATTGCCTCAAACTGTATTTCTACCAGTCAGGGTATGAAATAGATAATATCACCATAGCACACTTTATCAAATTCCTAAAAAACCATTTCCAATTTGAAGAGGAGCATTTCATGACTCTTGATGAACTTGATCCTATCAATGACATCTATAAACTATTTATAGAAAACTAAGCAATTCTTTTATTATTATTATTTCTTGCATTTAGTGTGTTGTTTGTTGTCTTTATAATCATAAAAACGAAAAAAATAAATAAATATATATATAAATAAATAAAATAAAATAAAAACAAAAAAAAATCATAACAAAAATCAAAACATTTTCTTTTAAGTATTATAGTAGGTATATAGTTAAAATATATACCTCCCAAATTTGTTGCAAATATATTAATATATATTTGCTAAAATCTAAATTTAGACATAATGACTAGACTCGGGAATGGAAAACAGATTGAAGTAGAAGAAGATTGGTTAAGAAAACTAGGAAATAACCCAGATGTCCTTCCTGAAGACCCAATTTAGGAAGAAGGAACCTTTGACCAACAAGAAGAAGAATTTGCTGTAGGAAATGAACAAAAAGACAATTATAGAGAGGAAGGATCCTCATCACCTAAAATATCTCCGGAAGGAGCTATTACTTTTGAAAACATGGAATATTTTTGGAGGTTCCTCCATACTAATATGGGCACTCTTAATAGAGCAGTCCATATGGACAAAAATCAAATTAGTGACACTCAAGCAACCCTAGAAGACATATATCACACACGCACTAATCCCTTGTCCTTCGTTGATCAAGAAAGTGATCAAGTTGGACCATCCAATTTGGATATGGCCGCTATAATCTAGAACATGCAACAATAGGATACCCAACCACCTAGAGTGCCTGTTACCAAGCCTAGGGTTATTCCCACAAAAAAGAAACCTTCATTCACTGCTCTATTTCCCCAAGCTATTGATCAATATACCTCAAATAAAAAAAAGCCTAAAACAAAACCAAATACCAATTTCCAAAAATCTGGGATACAACATCATGCTACAACAAATCTTCTTCATAATACTCTTCCTACCAACCATTTGCATAATAGCAATATAGCATCTAATCCTTATGTCACGCCAGCATACGCTCACAAATCCCATACTCATGTACCACCAAACCAACATGGTGGGCAAACTGGTAATCTGGAAGCCATGGTGAAACAATTAGTCTCCCGCATGGACCAGATAGATCCCTACCGTCCCTCGTACAATTATCGAGAGATGTGTAGCCAGCCTCTCGATCCTATAGTTGTAGCACAACCATATCCCAAACACTTTCCTATGTTTGTCCTACCTATATACAAAGGAACCGAAGATCCCATAGAGCATCTTCGTATGTTTAGGATAGCATGTCATGATATATCACATGATGACTTGTTATTACTAAAGATGTTCCCGAAAAGTTTAGGAGGGATGGCATTGGAATGGTATTATCAACTACCCACTCATTCTTTGAGAAATTTCGAAGAGACCGTTGAGTCTTTTGTGCATCAATTTAGTGCCTATATTGAAAGGCATGTAACTATTAAAGATTTGTACAACCTAAAACAAGACAAAGATAAATGTTTTGCTGACTTCTTAGCTCGATGGAGGCAGTTGATAGGAAAATTATACTTTGTGTTACCTTATCGATAAATTTTGGATATCTTTATCAATAATTTACAAGAAAAACTATCCTATGAATTATCAATTGCTACCTTGACAACCTTCGATCAAGCTATAGATTTAGCCCGAAGAGTGGAAGATGATATTATTAGGAGAGGTCAGCTTAAAAAGAAAGATGATGAGAAAACATCCAGAAATCAATATAAAAATAAACAAGTTGTGGGTGATGGAGTCACTGATAGCAGAAATGTTGCTACTGTTAATGTTGTGAAAACAATAGAGAAATTTATACTAAAACCTCCTGATAAACCACCTCGAGAGTTTACTAGGTTAAATCAACCCTTATCAACCATTCCCCCACAACTATTAGCATGAGGTTTGATTCAATTACCAAATATCCAAGAACCTGATCCAACTATACTTGGATACAGAACTAATTTACATTGTGATTTCCATAGAGGGCCTGGACACGCTACCAATTATTGTAAAAGATTAAAACATAAAATACAAGACCTGATTGATAACAATGAGATGGAGGTGGAAGTATTTAAACCTAAACAAAATCCTTCTAATAATGCTCAAAAGAACATCCCTCAAAATCAGAATCAGAATGCCAATCAGTCACTGGACATATTTCAACATCCTTTACCAAAGCATGGTAAAGAGGTGGCTAATCAAATTGAGCATCATAATGTTCCCCCTCCTACCCGATATGTAGGAACTATTAGTGGACATTCACCTACTCATGATGTGGAAGTATTTGACACAAATTTATCCATGGTTATGACCAGACCTCTATATAATACTCAGACACCTGATCTTAGTGATGTAGAATATGAGACTGAAAGTGACATGGAAATCACCTCAAATCAATTGAATAGCTCTGAAGATGAATCAGATCCTATTCAACCTATCACAAGTTTTATGGTTCCAGAAGAACCATTTCCTAGAAGAGTCACTACTAGACCATCTTCTCACCAATTACTTTCTAATGAACAAGCTATAAACGCTAGACCAAGACCTATTCATCATCCTCAACATAATATTGTAGGTACCATCGAAGTTGTTACTTGAAAACAGGCTCAAAACTCTCAACAAGATCAAACTCAGAATGTTGGATCAACTCCATTTGTTTTGACAAATACCAATAAAGGGAATCATGCGCCTAATGTTCAACCTAAGCCTCCTTATAATATTAATGAACAATTATCTAATACTACAACTAGAATTTCCCTTTTGGACCTTTTAAGATCTTCTCCTACCCATAGGGATGAATTAATGCTCACATTAAGCCAAATTATGGTACCAAAAAATATTCAACCTGAAGCCATGTCCAATACTATCATAACTCGAGAAGTCGATTGTATTGACTTTCGGGATAGAGATATACCACAACATAGTTTACATAAGGATAACCCCTTATATATTACTACCCTAATTTGGGATGTAGCCGTTAAACGAGTCTTGATTGATAATGGTTCATATTTAAACATATGCACTTTTGACTTCTACCAAATATTTGGCTTTAGAAGTGACGAAATGAAAATAACAGATATGATCATAAAATCCTTCAATGATGAAACACAAGAAACGTGTGGAGTTATTACTATCCCCTTGCAAGTTGGTCCGAAAACCTTAGACACGACCGTGTTTATTGTACATTTCCCTGCATCATACAATATACTTTTGGGTCTCCCTTGGATCAACGCAATGCGAGTTGTTCCCTCAAATTTACATCAGTGTGTTAAATTCAAATTTAAAAATCAATTGGTTACCATTCATGGTGATCCTAGACCCTTTGATATGTGTGCTTTGGTAGAACCGGTTGGAGTTCAATTTTGCCCTGCTCTGTCATCCACACATCCTAATTCTCATCAACCGACCAAACGTGTGAAACACACACCCATAACATCATCTAATTTTTCCCAATCAACTACACCTCTACATATAGCTCAACCATCTTCCGAACAAACCACATTAGGATCTCGAAAAAGATCATAAAACTACAACCAATGCTTCTTGTTTTACTCCTATAACTTCCATACCTATAGACTCATCCATCGATATCTCTATAGCATCTACATCCACTACAGGCATACTTTCCACATCCGATGATGTAGGAAATGTTCCTTCTACCTCTTATGCTCTTACTGATGAGCTCTTACCCGATTTATCTAATATTCTTATATAAAAAAAAACAAACACTGCTATGCAAGATGCCCTTATTTTAAATAAACTCCAACCCTCTCCTCGTACCTTGGGCCTCCCACAGCATATGGGAAGTATTTACCAAGTCGGGAGTTGTGCTTTTATTTATAAGGGATATGGACTTGGGAAGAATACTTAGAAACATCAAGACACATTGTGATGGAACTATTAGTGGACATTCACCTACTCATGATGTGGAAGTATTTGACACAAATTTATCCATGGTTATGACCAGACCTCTATATAATACTCAGACACCTGATCTTAGTGATGTAGAATATGAGACCTGAAAGTGACATGGAAATCACCTCAAATCAATTGAATAGCTCCGAAGATGAATCAGATCCTATTCAACCTATCACAAGTTTTATGGTTCCGGAAGAACCATTTCCTAGAAGAGTCACTACTAGACCATCTTCTCACCAATTACTTTCTAATGAACAAGCCATAAACGCTAGACCAAGACCTATTCATCATCCTCAACATAATATTGTAGGTACCATCGAAGTTGTTACTTGAAAACAGGCTCAAAACTCTCAACAAGATCAAACTCAGAATGTTGGATCAACTCCATTTGTTTTGACAAATACCAATAAAGGGAATCATGCGCCTAATGTTCAACCTAAGCCTCCTTATAATATTAATGAACAATTATCTAATGCTACAACTAGAATTTCCCTTTTGGACCTTTTAAGATCTTCTCCTACCCATAGGGATGAATTAATGCTCACATTAAGCCAAATTATGGTACCACAAAATATTCAACCTGAAGCCATGTCCAATACTATCATAACTCGAGAAGTCGATTGTATTGACTTTCGGGATAGAGATATACCACAACATAGTTTACATAAGGATAACCCCTTATATATTACTACCCTAATTTGGGATGTAGTCGTTAAACGAGTCTTGATTGATAATGGTTCATATTTAAACATATGCACTTTTGACTTCTACCAAATATTTGGCTTTAGAAGTGACGAAATGAAAATAACTGATATGATCATAAAATCCTTCAATGATGAAACACAAGAAACGTGTGGAGTTATTACTATCCCCTTGCAAGTTGGTCCGAAAACCTTAGACACGACCGTGTTTATTGTACATTTCCCTGCATCATACAATATACTTTTGGGTCTCCCTTGGATCAACGCAATGCGAGTTGTTCCCTCAAATTTACATCAATGTGTTAAATTCAAATTTAAAAATCAATTGGTTACCATTCATGGTGATCCTAGACCCTTTGATATGTGTGCTTTGGTAGAACCGGTTGGAGTTCAATTTTACCCTGCTCTGTCATCCACAAATCCTAATTCTCATCAACCGACCAAACGTGTGAAACACACACCCATAACATCATCTAATTTTTCCCAATCAACTACACCTCTACATATAGCTCAACCATCTTCCGAACAAACCACATTAGGATCTCGAAAAAATCAAAAAACTACAACCAATGCTTCTTGTTTTACTCCTATAACTTCCATACCTATAGACTCATCCATCGATATCTCTATAGCATCTACATCCACTACAAGCATACTTTCCACATCCGATGATGTAGGAAATGTTCCTTCTACCTCTTATGCTCTTACTAATGAGCTCTTACCCGATTTATCTAAAATTCTTATATAAAAAAAAACAAACATTGCTATGCAAGATGCCCTTATTTTAAATAAACTCCCACCATCTCCTTGTACCTTGGGCCTCCCACAACCTATGGGAAGTATGTACCAAGTCGGGAGTTGTGCTTTTATTTATAAGGGATATGACTGGGGAAGAATACTTAGAAACATCAAGACACATTGTGATGGAACTATTAGTGGACATTCACCTACTCATGATGTGGAAGTATTTGACACAAATTTATCCATGGTTATGACCAGACCTCTATATAATACTCAGACACCTGATCTTAGTGATGTAGAATATGAGACCGAAAGTGACATGGAAATCACCTCAAATCAATTGAATAGCTCTGAAGATGAATCAGATCCTATTCAACCTATCACAAGTTTTATGGTTTTGGAAGAACCATTTCCTAGAAGAGTCACTACTAGACCATCTTCTCACCAATTACTTTCTAATGAACAAGCCATAAACGCTAGACCAAGACCTATTCATCATCCTCAACATAATATTGTAGGTACCATCGAAGTTGTTACTTGAAAACAGGCTCAAAACTCTCAACAAGATCAAACTCAGAATGTTGGATCAACTCCATTTGTTTTGACAAATACCAATAAAGGGAATCATGCGCCTAATGTTCAACCTAAGCCTCCTTATAATATTAATGAACAATTATCTAATACTACAACTATAATTTCCCTTTTGGACCTTTTAAGATCTTCTCCTACCCATAGGGATGAATTAATGCTCACATTAAGCCAAATTATGGTACCACAAAATATTCAACCTGAAGCCATGTCCAATACTATCATAACTCGAGAAGTCGATTGTATTGACTTTCGGGATAGAGATATACCACAACATAGTTTACATAAGGATAACCCCTTATATATTACTACCCTAATTTGGGATGTAGCCGTTAAACGAGTCTTGATTGATAATGGTTCATATTTAAACATATGCACTTTTGACTTCTACCAAATATTTGGCTTTAGAAGTGACGAAATGAAAATAACTGATATGATCATAAAATCCTTCAATGATGAAACACAAGAAACGTGTGGAGTTATTACTATCCCCTTGCAAGTTGGTCCGAAAACCTTAGACACGACCGTGTTTATTGTACATTTCCCTGCATCATACAATATACTTTTGGGTCTCCCTTGGATCAACGCAATGCGAGTTGTTCCCTCAAATTTACATCAGTGTGTTAAATTCAAATTTAAAAATCAATTGGTTACCATTCATGGTGATCCTAGACCCTTTGATATGTGTGCTTTGGTAGAACCGGTTGGAGTTCAATTTTGCCCTCGCTCTGTCATCCACACATCCTAATTCTCATCAATCGACCAAACGTGTGAAACACACACCCATAACATCATCTAATTTTTCCCAATCAACTACACCTCTACATATAGCTCAACCATCTTCCGAACAAACCACATTAGGATCTCGAAAAAATCAAAAAACTACAACCAATGCTTCTTGTTTTACTCCTATAACTTCCATACCTATAGACTCATCCATCGATATCTCTATAGCATCTACATCCACTACAGGCATACTTTCCACATCCGATGATGTAGGAAATGTTCCTTCTACCTCTTATGCTCTTACTGATGAGCTCTTACCCGATTTATCTAATATTCTTATATAAAAAAAAACAAACACTGCTATGCAAGATGCCCTTATTTTAAATAAACTCCAACCCTCTCCTCGTACCTTGGGCCTCCCACAGCCTATGGGAAGTATTTACCAAGTCGGGAGTTGTGCTTTTATTTATAAGGGATATGACTGGGGAAGAATACTTAGAAACATCAAGACACATTGTGATGGAACTATTAGTGGACATTCACCTACTCATGATGTGGAAGTATTTGACACAAATTTATCCATGGTTATGACCAGACCTCTATATAATACTCAGACACCTGATCTTAGTGATGTAGAATATGAGACTGAAAGTGACATGGAAATCACCTCAAATCAATTGAATAGCTCTGAAGATGAATCAGATCCTATTCAACCTATCACAAGTTTTATGGTTCCAGAAGAACCATTTCCTAGAAGAGTCACTACTAGACCATCTTCTCACCAATTACTTTCTAATGAACAAGCCATAAACGCTAGACCAAGACCTATTCATCATCCTCAACATAATATTGTAGGTACCATCGAAGTTGTTACTTGAAAACAGGCTCAAAACTCTCAACAAGATCAAACTCAGAATGTTGGATCAACTCCATTTGTTTTGACAAATACCAATAAAGGGAATCATGCGCCTAATGTTCAACCTAAGCCTCCTTATAATATTAATGAACAATTATCTAATGCTACAACTAGAATTTCCCTTTTGGACCTTTTAAGATCTTCTCCTACCCATAGGGATGAATTAATGCTCACATTAAGCCAAATTATGGTACCACAAAATATTCAATCTGAAGCCATGTCCAATACTATCATAACTCGAGAAGTCGATTGTATTGACTTTCGGGATAGAGATATACCACAACATAGTTTACATAAGGATAACCCCTTATATATTACTACCCTAATTTGGGATGTAGCCGTTAAACGAGTCTTGATTGATAATGGTTCATATTTAAACATATGCACTTTTGACTTCTACCAAATATTTGGCTTTAGAAGTGACGAAATGAAAATAACAGATATGATCATAAAATACTTCAATGATGAAACACAAGAAACGTGTGGAGTTATTACTATCCCCTTGCAAGTTGGTCCGAAAACCTTAGACACGACCGTGTTTATTGTACATTTCCCTGCATCATACAATATACTTTTGGGTCTCCCTTGGATCAACGCAATGCGAGTTGTTCCCTCAAATTTACATCAGTGTGTTAAATTCAAATTTAAAAATCAATTGGTTACCATTCATGGTGATCCTAGACCCTTTGATATGTGTGCTTTGGTAGAACCGGTTGGAGTTCAATTTTGCCCTGCTCTGTCATCCACACATCCTAATTCTCATCAACCGACCAAATGTGTGAAACACACACCCATAACATCATCTAATTTTTCCCCATCAACTACACCTCTACATATAGCTCAACCATCTTCCGAACAAACCACATTAGGATCTCGAAAAAATCAAAAAACTACAACCAATGCTTCTTGTTTTACTCCTATAACTTCCATACCTATAGACTCATCCATCGATATCTCTATAGCATCTACATCCACTACAGGCATACTTTCCACATCCGATGATGTAGGAAATGTTCCTTCTACCTCTTATGCTCTTACTGATGAGCTCTTACCCGATTTATCTAATATTCTTATATAAAAAAAAACAAACACTGCTATGCAAGATGCCCTTATTTTAAATAAACTCCAACCCTCTCCTCGTACCTTGGGCCTCCCACAGCCTATGGGAAGTATTTACCAAGTCGGGAGTTGTGCTTTTATTTATAAGGGATATGATTGGGGAAGAATACTTAGAAACATCAAGACACATTGTGATGGATATGCTAGATGCTATTTTGCTAATGAGTATATTAAAGCTAAGCCCATAATTCTTAAATTGGGATATAAAGGGAAAGGTTTTGGACCTTTCCATAATGGTATGAAAGAACCTTTTGAGGTAGAACCGTGGCCTGCCCGATGTGGTGTGGGCCTATTTCCTAGTAAAGGTCAGCCCTTCCCATTCGAGGATGATGACCACCTCATATGTTACCAAGATTATCTGGATAAACGGGATGTATTGCATTTTAAGCCTCTTACATGTAATATGTTATCCATAGCTTACCCTGAGATGATTGCCGAATCCGATGATGAGTTGGAGGGGGATATCTTTCATGATGTCTCCATTGAGGAATTGCTACATAACAGGTTTTATTTCGATGGCTCTATGCCTAGTATAGCCCAGCTTGAGGCCACGACTCCTCAAGACGAATTATCCAAGCTAACCTTGGAAGAATTACAAGAATTAGGCGTTTCACACGCCCCACCTAATTTTGAGAGAGATCTACACATGGAAGTAGAAAACATCATAAAAATTAATATTGGAACCAAAGATAACCCTCACATAATCAACATTGGATCAGAATTAAGTCAAGAAAAACAAGATAAATACATTACATTCCTTAAACAATATGAAGACGTCTTTTCTTGGACATATGAAGATATGCCAATATTATACCCTTCTGTAGTTATGCATCACCTAGTAGTCCATCCGGATGCTAAACCTGTTAAACAAAAACTTAGAAAAATGCATCCTAAAGTGGCCTTACTAGTCAAAGGAGAATTAGAAAAACTCTTAAATGTTATTTTTATACAAGCCATTTATTATGTTGAATGGATCTCGAATGTAGTTCCAGTAACTAAGAAAGAAGCCACTAAAGTTAGGGTTTGCACAAACTTTAGATATATTAATGTTGCATGCCCTAAAGACGATTTTCATCTTCCCAACATGGATTAGATCATTGATTTTACTGCTGGGAGCGGAATGATATCCCTAATGGATGGATTCTCTTATACTGGAACCCAAGTTTCCAAGTTTATTTTTAATCAAATTATTTGTAGGTTCGGAATCCCTGCAAATCTCATTTCTGATAATGGAACTTGTTTTAAAAATAAAGATGTTAAGAAATTATGTCAAAAGTATAAAATTCAACATCGTTGGTCCACTCCCTATTATCCTCAAGGTAATGGCCAAACATAAGCATCTAATAAAACATTAATCAAAATCCTTAAAATACTGGTCAAAAAATCTGGCTGAGATTGGAATATTCAATTATATTCTGCTTTGTGGGCTTATCGAACTAGCGTTCATACTCCCACAGGCACTTCCCCCTTTGTTTTGGTCTATGGCGCTGAAGCAATTTTTCCCTTTGAATTAGAAGTTCCTTCTTTGGCTCTGCTACTTCAAGATACTAAAGTAGGAGATGAATATCGTGCTGGCAGACTTAGTCAGCTGGAACTCCTAGATGAAAAGTGCATCAATGCTTTGGAACATCTTCGTGCCTACCAAAACAAGCTTAAATGAACATACCTCAAGAAAGTTCATCAGCGATCCTTTGAGATCGGTGACCTTGTCTTAAAAGAAAATAAAAATAATAATAATGCAACTAAAGATCTTAAAGGTAAATTTGAGCCCAATTGGCTTAGATAATATGTCATCACTGCTAAATTTGGATCAGGAGCATATCGATTAGCTACATTAGATGGTAAAGATCTTAAAGAACCTATGAACAGTATGCATCTTAAACGCTATTATGCATAAAAATCTGGTCATTTCATCATTGTATATATTGTTATTTTGCATATTGTTTCATTTTAGTCATTCATATAAAAATTTCAAAAACAATCACATTGTGTATCTTCTCAATTCATCAATTAAAATCAAAACATAAAAAAATCAAAAACATCAAAATCATCAAAATCTTCAAAAACATATTTACCTGTCAATTCTTAAAGTATTGCAGTTATATTTTTAGTTATTTTGGATAAATTAGAATTTATTTGGAATCCTGCACTTTCACATTCACATAAATAAATATCTTGATTTTATTTTGTATGATTATTAATCTCTCTTTTATCAAAGTCCACAGTTGAATTAAATAAAGTTTTGAGCATAGAGAACTGATCTTGTTATTTACTTGAACCAAATAATATCTCTGCACATTAAAATGATTTCATTGCAAATTCAATATGATGCTACATAGTAGAAGTGGTTTCTTGAGTGAAAAGTTTCTCCTGCTATCCTATCATGCAAATGGTCTAGAATATTTGAGAATTGACAAAAGGACAAGCTCACCCCTACCAAGAATAAAAATCCCTTGCTCTACAACCAATCCAAGCAAGTATCCCTAGTATAGGAAGAAAAATAAAAATATCATTTTGTACCATCGCAACAATATTCCAAGCAAAAATACAAAAAGAGAAAAAGAAGAGAAAAAGAAAAAGCAAAAGCAAAAGCAATAAAATCCCTTTCCCTACCCCTTGAAAATAAAAGAAGGGTGAATGAGCTTGAATCCTTGGAATTCTCAATTATTCGAAAACTGTGAGGTAAGCCCCATAACAGGTGGTTTGTGCCCAACCCGCTTGGCCTTGGATAATCCCTAGCATGGTGATATGTCTGTCACATTAGCGACCTTATTTTGTATAGACCTATATCAGCTTATGGATTAGCTAGCTCTTGATAACCTAACTTACATAGTAGTCTGGTATGGTTACATGCATATAAATCATGGTCAAAGAACATTCATTTGGTTAATTCAAATTACTTGTATCAAATTATCTTGCTCAAAATTGGTGAACGAACAATACAATTGCACACACATTTGTATTTGAGAGATTCTCTATCATTATGATAAATCAAGATCGGCAATGAACTCACATATGCACATGAGGGTTCCTTATAAATCTACATTTGTCTTTGAGATAATTCAAAATATTTCTGCAACTCTTTTGGAATAAATTTTATTCTTATTTCAGAACATCCGTTTAGTATAAAAACAATTACATACATTGTTTTCAAAAATCCAAAATCCTTTTAAACAACCTATTACAAAATCTAGTAAATAAAGTCAAGTTATATATTATTATTTTCTGTTTATCTCAAAATCAAAAATAAAATCATGCAATAAAACTAAAATATCAATTTCTTCTTTGGATTTCGCGATGATGGTATAAGTCTATATCTATAATTCTATGCCTAGCACAAACCATTGCTTTAATTTTATTTTCCCATTCATTTTAATTTATAAACACATATGGCTTACATCATTATGTTACACAATTGTGCTTTCAAAAGAATGCAAATTATTCTATTTCATGTCATTATGTCAACATTCAATTTTGCAACCATGGTATAATTTCTAAGGAATTGTTCAAAATTTTATCACACTTAGGAATTTATGCCTAGCAAAATCATATTTCTTTTAATATCTCATGCATCATATTTTTATGAAAATCTGAAAACAAATCATCACCATCACAACACAAAGTCTTAAGACAGACTCTTAAGCATTCTTTTACTTTTAGCAATATTTCTATATTGGAATTAGCTTGATGATCGAGCGAGCGGCGACTCAATGAAATGGTCTATAACAACGACAATGTCCTTTGAAATTATTGTTAGAAGTCCCTTTTATTTTTCATCAAATCACACCAAAAAAACCAATTGTTTACATCAGATTATTTCATTTAAATTTTACAACATGCCATAAAATTATAATATTTCTAAAAAATACATAATCACATGAATCATCAATAATCAATTGTAAAATTCAACATTAAAGCATCATACAAAAGCCATATCATCAAAAATACCATATATATATATCAAATTATGTACATCATATCAACACTGGACTGGTATGCCACAATAAATAACCTGGCATACTCAATCCTCTCAAAAAAATCCAATCTCTGTGTCATGAGCGTCTAGTCTCGAGAAGCCCTCGAGCTCTCAGCCTCGTCTCCTCTCCCGCCCTGAGGTGGATGAGGAGGCCCCATCAGAGTCTGCCCTGTGTCATGGGTCCTTAACATCGATCGTGACAATGTCCTCAATGAACCCATCCTAATTGGCCTCGCAATGTCAGCTGGTAGCTGCAACCTCTGGCTCTCTGGAACCATCTGGTAGTATGCTCCCCGGTAGAACGTAGTCTGAGCCATAGACTGCGCCAAATACTACATGCTCGCTCCTCCACCCTGATCTCTAAGCCATGTAGCCTCATCCTATAATGTCTACACCTGATATCAAAGGCAGGCAACCTCAGCCTGAAGAGCCATCATCTCGCTGCTCTCCCCTACCTCGACACCCTTGCCCTTATCGAGTGATGGTGGTCTCTCCCCCTACTAAGAAGGGGATCCCTTCTCTCTCATCCCTATCTCCTAATGTCTCTGTGGCACTTGAGTCATCATTTGGCATATCTCCTATGGAGACCGTCGCTGCTCTCTCCCACCACGACCTCGAGCTGCCTCAATAGCAGCCTGGAACCGCCTCCCCATCCGTTGCACCATGACGTACACTGGACCCTATGCCCTTGTCATCTGAGGAGGGCGAATGCCTACATACCAGGCATCATATCCATCTATGACCCTAGTGTCATCACCATCCACTAGCTAGATGGGGGCATCATCCACATCCTGACTCCAAAATTGTTGCATGTCTGGAGCCCCGCTTAACATAGTACTATCTCGGATAGTCCAGGAGTACTCATAATCCTTGAGAGAAGGGATCCCCTGTTGTAGACCGAACTATCATAAAACCCGATCGTAGCGGTGGAGCTCTACCTCTCCCTGCTCCATCCTCAGCCAATAGACTCACCTGATGCGAGCCAGCTCCTGCCCATCCTCTACTCACCCAGGGTGCTCTCGCCATGGCCTCCAGGTGATCTGGTCTAGGATGAGGTCGTCTAGCAACCTCTATGACATAAACAGATCTATCCGCCATAGTGACCCCATTTATAGCCATCAGTAGAAGACCCGAGGCCTCTCCCAATCAACCCCTATCTGTAGGAGCCCTACCAGCCTCTACACCATGATGTGTTTCCAGCACCAAACCTGCAGTAGCGATGTCAAATCCAGATATCGGCCTCCCTTGTATACGACCCCATGAAGGATCCTATATAGGTGGCATAGCACAAAACTGCCCCAAGAAAACCTGTAATCATGGTCTCTCATATCATAGACCACATCTGAGAGGAGCCATGGTAGTCTGCATCCACTCTGGTGGCACAGCATTAAGCCACCTACCACCCTTGCCAAAACCCGAGTCAGCCTAGATGCCCCAGGAATTTGCCTTAGAGACTCGATGTTCACTCCGCCATTCTCCAGGGTGAAGCTCGGGTCTTCGGTCAATATCATCATTGCCTAGCCCTAATTGGCTGTAGGCATCATCAATCGTCCCTATATGGGGATCCTCATGATCCTCCATACGTCCTCTAATGTGGTAGTCATCTCCCCTATCGGTAACCAGAAGCAGGATGACCCTGGATACCATCTCTCTGCTAGGGTTGTTAGCAGCCCCATGTTTGTCGGTACTTGTCGCATCTCTGCCACATGCTATAAACTGACCTGAGCTAGTCGGTCACACTCTGCCTGGTCAAGCGTGGCTATGTCATCTCGCAGTCCCCCGTATTTCCATTCTCAACTCTTTAGTAATCCCTTCTGCAAAACAAAAAATAAAACAACAAAAATTCATTAATAACCAATCATTAAAATAAAATTAAATACATTTTAATCAAGCTTAATTTCTTAAAAGTGATGATATCGTCCACCATTGGATGATATCATCCCAAATTGGGTAAAATCGTCCTTTGCAGGATGAAATTGTCTTCGATTTCGTAACTTGGGGGATCACCCCTTGTTGAACGAGATCGCCCCTAGTTCGTCGATTTTGCCCTCCGATGAAATTGATGATATATGGATGATTTCGATGAAATCGGGACGATTTCGTCCCGACATCATCGACGGCCTAAAAATGGCTACGATGCCCCAAACAGTCAAAATTTAAAACAAAAAATTGCACAACTTAAATTCAAACCTAATTTACTAGGATTAGATCCTTACCCATAGCCTGCGCTGGACCTCTGTCACTCTGTGCGCTGTCTCCACCATTTTTCTCTCTACAGAGCTCTGGAACAGTAAAAATGAATAGTAACAATGAATTAGGGTTTTACCCTATTTTTCTTAATTTTATTTAAAAACAACAACATTTTTTTAATTTTTGCTTTTTCGTGCTTTTACCTCAAACATTCAATTTGGGTAAAAACACGGAGGGGGTACCATAGTCAGCAGTCGTACGATTCGACCTAGAATCATCATCTAAGAAATTGAGTACATTTTTGCTTTCTCATAAAACAGGAAGAACTCATCTTTAACGCATTTTCTTCAAAAAAATTGCTAAAGAGGGGGCAAAATGTAGCACCCTAAAATTGGTGCAGTTAAACCTTAGTAAAAGATAAAAATTTAAATTTTAACCCCGAATTGCCTGTTAACCGCCCGTTACCCGCTTTCTTCATTTTCTGCACCATTTTTAGGATTTGTTTTGACCATTGGATGATAACGTCTAAAATAATATGAAATCATCCCAGATCTGACGAATTCGTCTGGAACAGAACGTCCAGACGATTTCGTCCCAAAACCAAAATTTCATACTTAGCTTCTGTTCCAACAACCTCTAACCTGGGCAGAAAGCGTGTCTACGCAGTTAGAGTCTCCCCCATTGGATATCTCCCAAATTGGGATGATCTCCAACCTCCTAACCTCTTCATAATCCTATATAAACTGATATTTTCTTAGTTTATCCCCATGAATCTCTGCCTGAAACCCTAATTGACTCCCTTGAACCCCCCTGAGCTTCCAAGCACCTCAGAGCATCCTTACACCATTATTGGCATTTTGTATTTCATGTTTTATTGCAGTAACTTTACTGTTTTTCAGTCGAAGCTAGATCGGATCATCGCAAGTGATTCCAGGTGATTTCAGATGATCCTTTCGAGAAGCACAGACGATATCGTATGATTGGAGGCGATTCTGACTGTAGTCCAGATTGGGGGCAATCAGAGTCCAGAGTTTGCATATTTTATTTGTTTTCTGCATTTCTTTGTACATTATCTTAGTTATTATATTTATGCATCTTGGAGTTCACCTCTTTTAGTATAACCGCATGATAAAGTTAAAATCAATCATTAAATCTACTACATTTCCCTTATTTTCTATTTGCATTTATTATTTAGGCCTGTTTGCTATTATTTCTATCATTCTCCTTTGCTTTTGCAGTGGCATATTTGGTATTTTGTATCTATTCTTGTGATTTTAGGTTTTTGAAGAATTCATCTGACAAATTTGTCAGATCGACGATGATCTCATCTAATCTCAGATGATTACGTATGAGTTGAGACGATCTAGACTGCTACAAAACTTAGAATCTTCATCAGACATCAAGAATCAGGTATGTACTATTCTAGTTAGCATATTCTATGTGTTTAGCATTCATTCCTATTTTTGGTATTCATCTAAATCTATATTGGCATATAGAATAGTTTAGATCCATATTTGCCAAACCTAGGAATGGAATGATTAAAGTGCAAAATGAACACATCAAACTTACTATCAACCTAGGTGTGAAAACTGCCATTCAAAAGTTTCCTGGTGAACCCACCATCCATCGAAAATTCACCCGTATACTCCTCCCCCGAGAGGTGGGACCTTCAAAGGGCCTCTCAGTCCGATGTATTGTCCCATCCTTCTCGCATCCCCATTCCAGGCATGGATCCTATAGCTTGAAGGTAAGGATGCGAAAAATTTGGAGAGATACAATTGGTGCCTTCCTAGAAGAGGAAGGTGCCTACATTTTGTTGGTGCCCTCCTAAAAGAGGAAGGAGCTTCTCTTGTTGGCACCTTCCTGAAATAGGAAGGCACCTACCTTTTTTTGGCACCTTCTTTGAAGAGGAAGGCACATACTTACCATGCATTAATTTTGAGAGAAACAAAGTTCCAGGTCCATGAAAAGACCTCGACTGATCCAAATCTGACTAAATAGACTACAATTCCACAAAAACACACTAAAACATACAAATTAGATAACACACATAATATTATCAAATAATTACATAACCATTCATAAAAATATACAATTACTATTATATAGCCACATAATGATTAATGAAACTCATAAAAAATATGAGCATTTTCGAGGCTCATCATACCCCCATGCCTAACATATGCCATGCCCTCGTGGCATCAAAAATGTAGGTAGCCCTGTTAAATCCTCATTGTTGGCCTTTTTTGGTGGATTTGGCTATACCTGTGACCCATGTTTTCTTCTTCTGTGGATTGACATCTGGAGGTGCGGTTCATGTTTTCTCACACAGATCTGCAGGTGCTACTATTGACTTCCACTCGAGTTGTTGACTCAGCTTATTCACTTTTCTCATCTTGGTCGCTATTGGGGGTGGTATTGCCAACGTGGTTGCTGCTGCTTGAAATGTCATTTCTACAGCCTGCCATAGGTCAGCTTCCAAGGGCCTAACAACTACAAGAGGGATATCTGAGTTATCCCTCTTGAGATGAACCACCTAGACCTTGTGTAATCAGGCTACTTCTGGAGTAAGCCTTGTATTTTCCCTTTCAATGGTATATGATGCGTAGTCATTATACCATCATTAATTCTCAATGAATCTGTCAATCCAGGGCAGTGTACAAGGCTATCTACGAAAGAAGAAGTGAAATAGCTATAACTTAGGTCAATCTAGAGCAACAGGTTTTATTGGTGGAACCGGTTGTGTGGGGGGTTTTGGAACATTCCTATCTCTAAATTGCATGAAATAAACCTTAATCTAAGTTGCAAAATTGGAAACTAATCATTAACTGCATAAATGAAGTCCTAATTACAATTGCAGAATAAGACCTAATTATATTGCAGAAATAACAGTTGCAGAATTGAAAGTCCGATCCTAATTGCAAAAAGGAAATCTAATTACTTTTGTAGTAATGAAAGTCTAGATCTAATGTGGAAATAAAAACTGTCAAAGTTCTGTAACATAAGGTTGTCAATCTTCTGTGCAAGATTTTGACAGCAAAACATAAAATGCAAGAAATTGCTAAAAAATAGTAAATTCCGAAAATAACGATCTGAAATAAAGTGGAAGCTTTGCTGAAAGTAAGATTGCAACTAAAACATTAAGCACAAGGTTAATCTAAGCATAAATAAACTAAGACTACAAATATTGTCAACTTGTTTACAAGCAATTAAAATAACAAGTTCTACAACTCATTCTGCTACGACAAAATTAGAATAAAAACCTGTGTGTTAGTCCTCCTCCTAGGTCTGGAAGTGGCCAGCCTCTTTGTCCAGAAGAAGGTGTAAGTCTCTCTCTCTTTATAAATCTTAATCACACTCATTTACAAGCAATATGAAATAGAACTGGTGCACTTTATTGATTAGAAGACATGATTACAATAATTCTGTTGAAAAACTGTTACAGGACTATAACAGTCAATTTCTACCTATACTATGTATTTTTTGCTAGCTTCCTTACACTATTTTCTACCTCCTTTACTATCTACTTCCTCTCTACTAGGCTCAACCTGAATGGGAGCAATATTTATAGCTATCCTATAATCTAATTACAAACAAAGAATATCTCAAAAGATCTAATCCTACAATGCTGCAACAAATTCTGGTGTTATCCTAGAAGAGGACTAAAACTTGATCTTTCCCTTAATGATGGCTTTGGTCAGCAATGACGGCAAAGACAGATGGAATATCTTTCCCTTTACCTTTTCCAACCTTTATTTCCCTTTTTTTGGCTTCAAAAATCGGTCAACAGGTCAAAAAGCGTACTCTGTTTTCATTCCGAAGATAAGTGGCTTCATTTTGAAGACAATGCAATTCTCATTCCGAAGATCGCTCATTCTGAAGATACTGCATTCTCATTCTGAATATCACTCATTCCGAAGATACTACATGCTTCATTCCGAAGATCCGCTCATTTCGAAGACGCTGTGATCTTTCATTCCGAAGATATCTGTTCATTTCGAAGATACTTCAGAATGAACAAATATATGCTTTTCCAGTGATCTCTTCTGCATCTCTCAGGTGGGTTATCTCTTAAGATCAAATTCCAATGGTCTTCATCCCTTTCCTCATGTGAATTCCATGCCTTGCTATTTATGGACAGCTGGCTAGAATTTACATGGAAAAGATCAGTTTTTGCTACACAACAACAGTTTGCTTGCACTGTTGCCAGATTTAGGTGAAGTAAATGCTTGAAATGAATCAAAAAATGATTAGTGAAATGCTGCTATTATTCTAAGCATATCCCATTTTAGCAAATCATAGCAAAAAGAACACAAAACTATGCAAAAAGTTGTAAAATCAGCATATAATATTTCAAATACATTGATCATGCAAAATGGTTAATATACAGCATATTGAATCAACTTAACTAACATATCAGATAAAACATAAGAGTTTATAGGCATTTTTAGTGTTCAAAACATGTTATGATTGAGGCATTTCCAGGCCTCATCATTTTCCCCCAACTTATATTAATGCATGCCCTCATGCATTATGTTGGGCTATGGAATCACATATGTCCATGTTTAGATTCCATGACCTGTAGAATAATTTCTTGCCTATGTAATACCCCCTATTTTTCTGAATGTTTCTGAGCCAATATTCAAATTGTTCATCAGGATGGGCATCTTCCTCAAAGTAGAATGGAACTGGAGTAATGATGGTCGGAGGCCTGAACTTGAGACCTATCCAGTTATGTTGCATGATCTGAATCAGTTGGACTACACCTTCTGCTCTTCTTTCGGACCATTCTAAGTTGATGGGGGAGATAGGTTCTCTTTTCCTCAAAGACATGGAAAGTTCATTCCATCTGTCTCTGCATATTGACAATGCTGGGAAGAAATTATGATCATAGAAATTGTTAAATCTGGCCACACAGTCCCTCAAATTGTTCAAGTACATTCTCTTTATATCATCCCTGTTCATCATTGAGAAGTGCTGCCTAGTGATAACTAGGTGATTTGGCTGGATTGCTCTGACTACCAACTCAGCCCTTGTTTCAATCACTTTATTCTTCCTTTTCTCTTGATCCCAGTAAAGTTGATTCTGCAAAGTAGACATAAATGCTCTCAACTGAACATCTCCAATGTAGATTTGAGGATGAGAGTCAACTTCCTATGGAATGAAGAAACTATGTAAAAATAGTTCACACAGGAGATTTTTTTGCTCAAAAGGACTGTCAAAATATGCCTCCAGAAAATCTTCAATAGTGTCCAATTTATATGGGAGGTTTGAAGTAATTCTCATGACCTGCCATCTGAGGTATTTTTCCTTCAAAATAAAGGTCTGTAAAATCTGGCTGGTCGTCTAAATTGGACTAAAAATTCAGCAATTTGGCATAAGTCAGACACCTTTTCTTTCAATGCCTGAATTTTTGTGTCCTTGGCTTCTAGCTGTTTTGCTTCCAATTTAAACTTTTCAGTTTTTGTGGCAAGCTGCTCATATCTAATCATCCAGCTAGCTATGTCTACATTGTACTGTTCTAAAGACATAGTATTAGGTGGTCTGACTACAAGTGGGATCCTAGGCAGCAGATCAACTTGAACTCCTTTTTCTGCCACTTCTACTGGTTGTTCATCTGTTAATAACTCTACTTGCACTTCCTTATTTGCTATTTCTATGGGGTTGTCATCAGATAGTATTTCTACTTGTACCCCCTTATCTGTTGTTTCTACTGGAAGTGTAACAAGTTGAAATGCAGGGACCTCAATAGGAGTACTTACTTGAACATTTTCTTGCTCTTTGGGACTGTTCTTGTGTTGGTGGCTCATCTTCAACATCCTCTGCTATGCTCTTCACCATTTCTGAAGCATCTTCAGAACAAGAAGGCAATGCTTCAGAATAATATGGTGCTGCTTCAGAATGAACAGGCACTTCTTCAGAATGAAGGAGTGTTGTTTCAGGATGAACTCCCATGTCTGCCTCAACAGAGTCATCTGTCCTTGATAGGCCTAGAAGCAATTGAGCCAAATTGTCTTCATCATTGGATATAGCTGGCTGTTTTTCAGATTGTGACAACAGTTTTCTCAATTCTGCCACTTCCTGTTGAAGCTCTGCAATTTTTCTTTCTTGCATCTCAATGATGCTTTCTTTCTCTGAAATCCACTTGGTCTGTGTTTTGACAACACTCCTTGCTGCCCTCAGCTGCTCTGTGATGTCTTCCACTTCTGTTTCTGCTTCAGAAGTTGATGCAGACAAATCAGTTGCAATTGGCTGCTCAACCAATATTTCCTCTTCTTCCGCAACAATTTGTTCTTGTTCAGGAGGCTCTGTGAGACTGGCTATAAGGGTATCCACCATATCTATAGCCTGTTGAACTGTAGCTTCCTCCAAACCATCCTGCTTAGTTTTTGCCTTAGCTATCTATTCAGGGAATTCTAGAAAGTTTTCAGATGCTGGTTGTATCTCTGTGACATCTGGGCTGCTTGGTCTATCTTCTTCTTCCATGACCTATTCTGCAGTTTCTTTCAAATGGATTCTTGTAGACCTCCTAGTTCCAGATGCAAACTTCTTCTTTTTGCTCTGTTTTTTGGTGACAACAGGGGTCATGGGGTCAGTTTTAGATGCCTCTATTTCCCTTGTTGTTTTTGCCTCTATTTGGTTAAGTGCTTCACTTCTCTGTTCTGACAAATCAGTTGTAGCTTCAACAAAATGAACCTTCTTTTGTTTTTCTGCTCTGCTGCCAGTTCCAGATCCTCTTCTCTTTTGTTTCTTAGCTCGTGAAGTTGAGGGTTCAGGAGCAAGGTTTTATGCTACTGCTGTGGGGTGTAGCTCTGTAACAGCTTCAGGGGCACCTTCTACAGTTTCTTCTACAGCATCTTCTGCAACATTTTTTGTAGCAGCTATTTCCTCCTCTGCAGCAACATCAGCAGCATTTGGTTCTTCTTCTTCCTCACTTTCATCCCCAAAAATGACATCATTTAGGGTAGAGTAAAACCTATCAAAACTCCTAGGGTTTCCTCTAAAATGGTGCTGGCAGACTAATTTGATGAGGCCATGATGGCGTAGGCTTCCTTTACCCTCCTGATATCTTTTTGCCATGTTCTTTAATTCTTGATACAGATACAGGGGAAGATTTACCCTAACTTTTGGTTGTTGCCCACCATGTACGAGATGGTTCAAAATTCGTAGATGATGCCCTAACAACGGCACATACTGCCCTTCATAGGTTAGAAATTTAATTACCCAGGTGGCTACTTCATCCCAGGGTTCCTGTAGGTGGCCCTTTTTAACCCTTTGCATGTGTTGTTATGGGTTAAATATTCCGGTTCTCTATCATTTTCTTCTACAAACTGATTAACTACATTTGCCAATGTGTTTTTGCCAGATCTAGAAATTGAAATCCCTTCTAATGGCAGCTCTGTAATCTGACTTAAAATTTTAGGGCTTACCTCAATAGTCATGTCGTTAACATGTGCTCGGTTGTTTTTGAACGTATGGGTGAACATGCCAGCCAAATCTTCAGAAGACCCATTGAATTTATCTAGAAATGGCATAAACCCTCCATCTTCAAAAATCTGCACAACTGCCAGATTTTCTCGGAGGTAAGTGGTATCTGCAGGCTCTGTTCTGATCTTTCGCCCCATATTTTCTGTTTAAAAACCGTATATTGCGGCTACTATTCTTCTACTGGATCTCTGGATTTTTTCTGTTGCAAATTTGCAAAGTTTTAGTTTGAAACCTTCGTTGCCCTATTTCTCGTCTGCTTCTTCGGAATGAACCGTAACCTGTGCATTGTACTTCGCAAACACGTCTTCGAAAAGAAAGGTGGCACACTTTTCTACTTTTGCACTGTACACCTGTTCGTTGATAATTGCATGGATGTCCTTGCCGTCAGATCCACCTCATTAGTTTTGCAGATTCTCACGTGCATGTTTATTGGCATTAAAAATTGGTGGCATATGGTTGGTCACGTCCTCCGTATTTCCAATGAGTGCAAAAACAAACCATGTGCTGACTGACACGTGTTCCTTCTTCGCATGCAACTAAAAAATTTTGATTTTTGTCGTACCTTGTCTTCTTGGATGCCACGTGGAAATGCTCTTTCCGAAGATTATAACTTATTGCGTAGACAAAATTTCATTCCGAAGATTATGACCTCATTCTGAAGACGAGTCTTCATTCCGAAGACAAATCCTCATTCCAAAGATTATGACCTCATTTTGAAGACAGGTCTTCATTCCGAAGATGATGCAGCAAGTCGTCATTTCGAAGACCAAGTTTCATTCTGAAGACAAATTGTCATTTCGAAGACAGTTTCTTTCGAAGACAAAGTGCAACATTCATTTTGCTATCATTCTGAAGACAATTTCAATCCGAAGATAATACAGTAGGCACTATTTTTGGCATTCTTGTTCCGAAGATTAGGCAAAAATCAATATTTTCATTTTCAAACATGTCTTAAGTATGCCAACTCTTATGAATACCTTTTATGCTAATGGTTAATTGTCATATACTATACACCAATCATTTTACAATGAAGAAATGTAAGAAATATATACCTGATAAAAACAGTTAATGCCAGTTTTGAAGAATGACTGCCTTTGTTGATATTCTGCTGAGATTTTCTGCAACATTTCAAAACAAGTGCACTTGGTGAATTTGTACAATGATGGTTCAGAAATTTCTCAAGGTTATGCATGCCAGAAAACTGGTTTTCATGCACACCAACTCAGTAGTGCCTTAAGAAAAGGTTTTCACTGCTGAGTTATTCATTTTTCTCTCTTCTTTTTTCTTGATTTTTCCCCTTTTTTTTTTTTTTACCTCTCCTTTTCTCTCTTTTTTTTTTTCTTGATCCTGACTATGCCCATGAAGGAATTTCATGATTTCCCCTGAAACCATGCCCATGAAGGAATTCATACTCAGAATTTATTCATCTTTTTGTTTTCTATTTTTTTCTAATTTTTTTTTTTTGTATTTTCTATTTTTTTCTTGAAATCCACTGATCATGTTGATTGTTTTGAAGTGGAAGAGGGAATCTCTTCCACCTACTGTGTATCCAAACTATCAAGTTGTTGCAAGAATTCTTCTTTAGTCAAAGGTGTATGGTATACCCTGAGGCGATGTCCATTCACTACCAACTTTCTTCGTGACCCATCAATAGGGGATAGATGAGCTGCTCCGTTGTTAAATACCTCCTCAATCCAATAAGGTCCCAACCATCTAGTTCTCGGTTTTCCAGGGAAGTCTTCGTATTGAGAATCAAACAGTAAAGCCCAATCTCCTTGTTGAAGTTTCCTTTGCTGAATGTGATTGTCATGCCACAACTTCCTCTGCTCCTGAATTACCTCAGTTTGGTGCAGAGCATCCAATCTAAGTTCATCCAATGCATTCAGCTGTAGAATCCTATTTGTACGTGCTCGCGACAATTCAATTCCAATTTCCAGTCGTTGTGCGCAATGTTAGTAGCTCAAATTCAATAGGTAAGAGAGGCTTTTTACCAAAGACTAGTTCATAAGGTGTGAATCCAGTAGTGGACTTCCAAGTAGTATTGTAGGCCCAAAGCTGCTTCAGGTAATTTATCTAGCCAATTTCTCCTATGAAAAGCTACTGTTTTTGTCAAGATGCGTTCTAGTTCCCTGTTTGTTACTTCAACCTGGCCATTTGCTTATGGGTGGTAAGGTGATGATTTCCTATGTTTGATTTCATACAATTACGTAAATGCTTTTATGACTTTGGATGCAAATTGGGGTCCTTGGTCTGTGGTGATAGACCGTGGAGCTCCAAATCTCTAAAAAATTTGAGTATACAAGAAATCAGTGACCTTCTCTTCACGAGCATGTTTAAAAGCACACACCTCTACCCACTTTGTCAGGTAATCAGTGCATACTAGAATATGCACCTTTCCTTGAGAAGGTGGATCAATAGGTCCTACAAAATCAAGCCCCCACCTCTCAAATGGTTCTAAAACCATTTGAGGCTGCGATGGCATTTCATTTGTATGAGTGGGTTTCCCCATTCTTTGGCATGCATCACAATGCTTGATGTACTTTTTCACATCCTTGTGAAGAGATGGCCAATAATATCCTGTCCCTAAGATTTTTCTAACTGTGCTTTTTACAGAATAGTGTCCACCTGAGGGTTCATCATGACAAGCTCTAAGGATATCATACACTTCATCCTTTCGGATGCACCTACGTAACACATGGTCAGGACTGCACTTAAAAAGCATACCCTTAATCCATTCAAAAGAAGAACTTTGTTTGATCAATTGTTTTTTTTGTTTTGAAGTGAAATGTGGAGGAACTTTCACTGTGACCAAATAATTGGCTATATCTGCAAACCAAGGTGATTGGACTGATATAGCAAATAGTTTTTCATCGGGAAAAGTGTCATCAACTAATTCCCCTTCATCCGTGATTACTGCAACCTGGACAAGAAATCTGCTACAACATTAGCTTTTCCTGGTTTGTTGATTATAGTGATATCAAATTCTTGCAGCAACAGCAACCAACGAATAATTCTTGCACTTACCATAGGTTTATTCATCAAATACTTAATGGTTGTATGATCTGTGTGAATAAATATTTGATAACCTATGATATAATGCTTGAATTTGTTGATGGCATAAATTACTGCTAGGAATTCCTTCTCAGTTGTTGTATAATTTTTCTTGGCTCTTGTCAAGTTCTTGCTAATGTTGTAGATGGTATAATGTTCACCATTATCAATTTGTCCTAATGTTGCTCCAATTGTTGTATTGGAGGCATCAGTCTGTATATGAAATGGTAATGTCCAATTAGGTCCTCACGAGCACGGGTGGAGTTATCAATTTCTCTTTCGGAGCTTCAAATGCTTCTCGACACTTTGCGGTCCAGGAGAATTTAGAATCTTTAGTCAATAGGGCAAACATAGGGCTGGCTATTGTACTAAAGTTGGGAATAAACCTGCGGTAAAAACCAATGTGTCCTAGGAAGCTTCTGACATTAGTCTGAGTTTTAGGAGGAAGGAGATTCTTGATAATTTCAACCTTCTTTGGATCAACTTGGATCCCTTCAGGAGAGATGTGATGACCAAGAACTATCCCTTCCTTCATCATCATGAAGCATTTATCTAGATTTAAGGATAAGTGGTATGTTTCACAGCGAGTTAAGACTTTGTCAAGATTTTCCAATGTAAAATCAAAAGTTTGTCCACATACTGTGAAATCATCCATGTAAATTTCAACACTTTTGGTGGTCAGATCAGCAAAAATTGCTAGGACTGCTCGCTAAAAAGTTGTTGGGGCATTACACAAACCAAAAGGTAAAACCCTATAGGCAAATGTTCCCCATGGACATGTAAAAGTTGTTTTTTCTTGATCTTCAGGTGCAATCTGAATTTGATTATATCCACTAAATCCATCAAGAAAACAAAAGTATCTTTTTCTAGCAAGA
Source organism: Wollemia nobilis (assembly GCA_028583015.1). NCBI lineage: Eukaryota > Viridiplantae > Streptophyta > Pinopsida > Araucariales > Araucariaceae > Wollemia > Wollemia nobilis. The sequence goes on along the minus strand of JAQPPZ010002937.1, from coordinate 4,246,413 downwards.
GTATCTAACACTTGATCTATGAAAGGTAATGGAAAATGGTATTTGTATGTCACCTTATTCAATTCTCTATAGTCTACACATACTCTCATTTTTCCATTTTTCTTAGGAACTATTACCAATGGAGAAACCCATTGGCTATCGGAAATTGGGTAAATGAATCCTACTTTCGGGAGTTTTTCAATTTCTTCTTTCACAATATCTCTTAAGGCAGGATTCAATCTTCTTTGAGGTTGTCTGAATGGCTTGACTTCTTCGAGTATAGATTCTGTGGGTACATATATCAGGATGAACTCCTGACATATCTTTGTAGTTCCAAGCAAAAGCATGAACATGCTTCTACAAGACAACTATCAGTTTTTCTTCCTCTTCCCTAGTAAGTTGGTTGTAGATGTTCAAAAATTTGCCTAGTTGGACTTCTATTTGTTTTGTATTTAGAAGGACTGAATTCACTCCTTCATACCTGGTGATTAAGGGATTAAGAGGACATTGTTGAGATGGGAGAAAAGAAGCAGTTTCTATTTTATTGCTGCTTGAGGGAAGCATATCTTGTATGGAGCAGTGAGAAGGAAAAATCAGATGATGGTGCCATCCATGTGGTAGTGAAACAGAGTTTCCCTGTGATAGCACAGATGGTTCATCTTCAGATTTTTGATTCTCCTCATTACTTAACTGTTGGATATTTGTTGTTTCCCCTTCTAAATCTTGTTCATGCAGAACATTCATCAGGATTGTTTCATTTTCTAAGTTTTCTGTGTCACTGAGGTCTTCTATGTGTTCTCTTACTACTAAGGTAGCTAGTGTAGAAATGACCTCTTCTGGTTCCTCCTCTGAGTCAGAAAACCATAACTGACCTAAAAATTTGCTAGATGGTTTTGCGGGAGGATATAAAGAAATCTGTTTTAGATCAATACCATTTGAAATAGTCATATTTCCGGATCTGCGATCTATGAAGGCTGCTTGCGAGTTGCAAGCCAAGGTCTTCCCAAAATAATGGGATATCCATGTGCTGAATTTCTTGGCTATAAAACCAAAAAATCTGCGGGGAATTCCCAAGAAGAAACTTCTATAGGGACATCTTCAATGATTCCTTCGAGGTTTTGCAAGCCGACCTATCGGCCATTTCTAAAACTGTAAATGTGGGGCTTGAGATGTTTGAGCTGTAATTGTTCCATTGTATCTTTGGTCATGACATTTATTGCAGCTCCTAGATCCACTAAAACATTTGATATTGGTACTTGAACCTATGGTGACTTGTGATAAGCTGGGCTTCCTGGATCACTATACTTTGGAGGTACTAGTTTTCCAGATAAGAGATCAGCTATCTTTCCTTCAACCTTGCACAGTCTTGGGAAATGCTTTCTTCTTTCTTCCTGCTCTTTTAATGCACAAATTTTGGACAGTACTGTTAATCTCTGGTATTTCCTTAATAGCTTGCAATAAGGGCAATGATATAGTCAACTTTTTGAGTTCTTTGAACAATTCTGACTCGAAATTTTTTGGTATTGCATTAAGTCTTTCGGGATATGGAATTATCCTTGGTAATTGTTACTGCTTGTGTCTCTTTCTCTATTGTTGGTTGGATTCTCTCTGGTTCCAATTTTTCTTCTATTTCTATTGTTGGTTGGATTCTCTCTGGTTCTGATGATTCTTGCTCTTCATTTTCTTTGATTTCAATTGAAACTAGTTCAGGTACAACTTTCCCTGAACGAAGTTGGATGTCACTACAATCAAGAACATTAATTTCAACCCCCCCAACATTTTCTTCGACTTCGACCACATAGACGGGAGGTGTCTGTCTTACACTTGTTTGGATTAGTGGTGGTTGAGTGGCAATTGAGGTTGTTTCACTTGCTTGTGTTTGTTGTTGTTTTTATTGAAAATTTTGATTAGGTGCAGGCAACAAATGCTGAGTTTGACCTTGATTCCTTTGCTGCCTTGGATAGGACTGGTATTGCTGATTCCACTGTGGTTGGTTTTGCATCCAATGTGGATTAGTCTAATTTTGATTCCAAGATGGGTTGTTTTGATTCCAAGATGGGTTGTTTTGATTCCATGAGGGGTTGTTTTGATTCTGATTCTAGGCTGGGTTACTCCAATTTGATTGTGGCCATTCTTGGGAATTTGTCCATTGAGGATAATTCCAAGGACGTTGGGGTGGTTCTGATTGTCCCCAAGGCATAGTACCAGGATTATGCCCCCAAAAATGAGGGGGATTTTGATATTGAGAGAAATTTCCCCCTTGTTTTGGTCCAATATAGTTGAGTTCCTCGATCTGGTTTTCTAAAACAGTTTTGAGTTGTGGTAGCGAGTGGCATTGATCAGTTGAATGCCTTTTTGAACAGATACTACAAATGGCTAAAATAGATGTTTTATTCAAAGGACATTCTTGCAAAGCATGTTTATTTCTACATCTTGGGCAATAAATTGCCAAAGGTTCTATGTTTTTTGCTTTTGTAGACATTTCCCCTAAAGTAGTGTTTAAGTGCACTAGAATATCAGTTTTGAAATTTGCAAGTTCCTCTATCAGGTCCTTTACATCAGTGCCATTTGTGCGGATTTTTCTTCTTCTCTGCTTAGTGCGAGAGTAATTCCTACAAAGATCCATAATTTCCTCATTACTGAGAGTGGTTACATCCCCTTTTCCCATCAAATCCAGAACTTCTCTGGATTCATCTTGCAATCCTCTCAAAAATATGGTTTTACATAATTCTGGTTCTACAAGTCCACATCTCCTTTGAACAAAGGAGAACCTATCAAGATAATCTTCCAATGTCTCATCATATTCTTGCTTGATTCTGAATAACTCATCTTTTCTATTCCTTACACGGCAATATTCTTGATATTTGTCTAAAAAGACAGTCTCCATTTGATCCCAGGTTCTTATGGAATTTGGCTCTAAGCTCATGAACCAGCGCAATGCTGAATCCTTGAGAGTTGAGGGAAAAACCTTAAGTTTTTGATTGTCATTTATATAATCATAGGTCTGACACACTACCTTGAATTCAAACAAAAACTGGTCAGGATCTTCAGATACAACACCTCGAAAGGTTGGAAGTACTGAAGGTGAAATGGTCTTCATGGGAGAGTTTTGTGTTGGATTCAGACGAATAGGATATTCAAATGTTCTGGATGGTTGGAGTATATCCTGATCATCTCCTTCATTATGAACATAGCCATGTTGGCCATCTATATTGCCTCCTTCTACCATAATTTCCTGTTTGTTGGGAGAAGTTAAAGCTTCCCAAATTGTTCTCTCAAGAGGTCCAAGCCTCTCTGTTGATGATGAGTCTGATGAATTGTCTTTCTTAGGATATTCTGATGATGATAAAATTGGTGATTTTCCTATCTCAGAATGCTCTAGTGATGGTGAGACTGGTGATTTTTCTATCAATCTTTACGGTAGTTCAAACACAGGTGATTCACCCCTTAAGCGTGAAGATCTCCTTAATGGAACAAGCCAAGGATCCTTTGGGGTAGTTCTACCTTTTTCATCCCTAGACTTATTCATTCATGTTTACTCTTAAATGACATAAATTAAGTCAATAGTTGTTATCTTCCTCAGCTGTTATATTCAGATTTTAACCTGAATGTTCACAGTTTAGTCTGATTATAGCTATTGGACTATTTGTTTTCTTCTAACAACACTATTCCCCGACAACGGTGCCAAAATGATGCGTAGTCATTATACCATCATTAATTCTCAATGAATCTGTCAATCCAGGGCAGTGTACAAGGCTATCTATGAAAGAAGAAGTGAAACAACTATAACTTAGGTCAATCTAGAGCAACAAGTTTTATTGGTGGAACCGGTTGTGTGGGGGGTTTTGGAACATTCCTATCTCTAAATTGCATGAAATAAACCTTAATCTAAGTTGCAGAATTGGAAACTAATCATTAACTATAGAAATGAAGTCCTAATTACAATTGCAGAATAAGACCTAATTATATTGCAGAAATAACGGTTGCGAGAATTGAAAGTCTGATCCTAATTGCAAAAGGAAATCTAATTAATTTTGTAGTAATGAAAGTCTAGATCTAATGTGGAAATAAAAACTATCAAAGTTCTGTAACAGAAGGTTGTCAATCTTCTGTGCAGGATTTTGACAGCAAAACATAAAATGCAGGAAATTGCTAAAAAATAGTAAATTCTAAAAATAACAGTCTAAAATAAAGTGGAAGCTTTGCTGAAAGTAAGATTGCAACTAAAAAATTAAGCACAAGGTTAATCTAAGCATAAATAAACTAAGACTACAAATATTGTCAACTATTTACAAGCAATTAAAATAACAAGTTCTACAACTCATTCTGCTACAGCAAAATCAGAATAAAAACCTGCGTGTTAGTCCTCCTCCTAGGTCTGGAAGTGGCCAGCCTCTTTGTCCAGAAGAAGGTGTAAGTCTCTCTCTCTTTCTAAATCTTAATCACACTCATTTACAAGCAATATGAAATAGAACTGGTGCACTTTATTGATTAGAAGACATGATTACAATAATTCTGCTAAAAAACTATTACAGGACTGTAAAAATCAATTTCTACCTATACTCTGTATTTTTTGCTAGCTTCCTTACACTATTTTCTACCTCCTTTACTATCTACTTCCTCTCTACTAGGCTCAACCTGAATGGGAGCAATATTTATAGCTATCCTATAATCTGATTACAAACAAAGAATATCTCAAAAGATCTAATCCTACAATGCTGCAACAAATTCTGGTGTTATCCTAGAAGAGGACTAAAACTTGATCTTTCCCTTAATGATGGCTTTGGTCAGCAATGATGGCAAATACAGATGGAAGATATTTCCCTTTACCTTTTCCAACCTTTATTTCCCTTTTTTTGGCTTCAAAAATCGGTCAACAGGTCAAAAAGCGTACTCTGTTTTCATTTCGAAGATAAGTGGCTTCATTCCAAAGACAATGCAATTCTCATTCCGAAGATCCCTCATTCCGAAGATACTGCATTCTCATTCCGAAGATCGCTCATTCCAAAGATACTGCATGCTTCATTCCGAAGATCCGCTCATTTCAAAGATACTGCATTCTTCATTTCGAAGATCCGCTCGTTCCGAAGACGCTGTGATCTTTCATTCCAAAGATATCTGTTCATTCTGAAGATACTTCGGAATGAACAAATATATGCTTTTCCAGTGATCTCTTCTGCATCTCTCAGGTGGGTTATCTCTTAAGATCAAATTCCAATGGTCTTCATCCCTTTCCTCATGTGAATTCCATGCCTTGCTATTTATGGACAGCTGGCTGGAATTTACATGGGAAAGACTCGATTTTGTTGCACGACAACGGTTTGCTTGCATCTGTTGCTAGATTTAGGTGAAGTAAATGCTTGAAATGAATCAAAACATGATTAGTGAAATGCTGCTATTATTCTAAGCATATCCCATTTTAGCAAATCATAGCAAAAAGAACACAAAACTATGCAAAAAGTCTGTAAAATCAGCATATAATATTTCAAATACATTGATCATGCAAAATGGTTAATATACAACATATTGAATCAACTTAACGAACATATCAGATAAAACATAAGAGTTTATAGGCATTTTTAGTGTTCAAAACATGTTATGATTGAGGCATTTCCAGGCCTCATCAGTAGAAGCTTCCAATTTGGGGCCATATACCCCCATATTTAAAAATACCTTCGTATCTTAGAGGGCCGCCCCTGGGATGACACGTAAATATCCCAAAACTGGTTGTCCTCTGCCAGATTAACGCAAATACCAGGGTCTCCCTAAAACCTTGAGATTGACTCCCTAGCCTCCTTGGCTACTATCATTTCTTTGAGTAGCCATTCAAACTACTTCCACATTTCTACGAATAGCTGCATGTCCCATTCATCTTCTTCTATTTTGGTGAAAATCACCTTCACCTTTTTCCAAGTTGTCCTGGTCCCTTTTCCTTTTGCCTACGTAGAAACTATGATGGCTTGAATGGAAGGTTTTTCTTCCTTACTGGTAGTTTTTTCCTCATTGTGGGGGACTTGTTCATTTTGAGGAACTTGTCCTGACATCCCTGGAGCTATCTCTCCATCCTCTTGTCTGTCCGATGTTATCCCTATTGGTCCTTTTATCTCTTCCTTTTGAGTTGCAGGGGATTCCTCTTAAATCCCTGATCCTATTTGCAACTATTGGCTTCCACCTGGTTGTGCATCGCTTAGTTCTATGACCAGGGGATCTATGGGTGTTCTTCTCTCCTCACTCCCAAAAATAGAGGAATTATCCCCTACCTATGGGATTTTCTGTCGGGCGTCTAACTGGAATTCTCCCTAAGAGAATACTCATTCTACTGATGTGGGAGAATTCATCGGGGCCTCAATCACCCAATTAGTTTTGGTCGACACATCCCTTTTCTCTATCTTCTTGGCCTGGAGTTGTCGATTCTCTTCTCGCAATTACTGGACCAACTGCTCAAGTTGAGTGATACTTTGTGCTCACTCTTTTAGCTCTTCTTCGTGCTTGATCTGGAAATCCTCCAAAATTTTCTAGGCCATCCAGTAGTTGGTTTGCCATTCCAGGGCCTCCTCTAGGGCTGCGTCGATTTGATTATTGCCCTTGGAAGTCCCTACATCCTATGAACTTTGGCTTGTCAACTCTTGGAGGGTCTGGGCTATAAGACCAACCTCTGAGTCTTCTTCCTCCTCCTCTGAGGAGAGGACGAGTCACCACAGGCATTTCCTCTCGAGGGCTGGTTCTAGTGGCCAAAATTCGGCCTTGCCGCTAGCAAGCCATGCCCCTTCTTCTTCGTACTCGGGCACTAAGGAATACCCTATTTCTTCTATAAAATAAAGTAGTTCCAATTTCTTGATGTCCTCTACTTAATTTGTAGGGCTATCCTCCACTCACCCTACCTCGGCAACATAATCCTCCCACCTTTCCTAGCCATAATCTCCTTTTGTGTTGGAACTCTACCTTTGTGCTTATGGCAGACTAGCACTGATATCAGCCCATGGTGGGCCAAGGTGGAAAGTGCCCCCTTATAGTATCTAGCTGCTTCTTCCTTCAGGGCATTTGACAAGTAGAAGGGCATGTTCATTTTCCTCCCATGCACTAGGTGATTCAAGAATTGCACATGATTAGTGTGCAAATGGGTATATTTCCTAGTGCATGTAAATAATCAAGAAACCTACTTGAATATCTTCCATAGATTCATAGGAAGGATACTTTTTGGTAGCCCTTCCTTCTCTATCTACACATTCTCCCCTGGCAACAGTAATTCGGTGTATGGCTTCAATATTTTGCCCTTGTATGTGCACTCACCTATGAAAAGCAAGCCAGTCACCTGTGAGATATGTTTGAGGGTGACTGGAATCTCCATCCCTTGTACTTGAGCTACATCTTCCCCCAAGGAGGTAGAAAATTCCCTAGATACCTCTATATCTTGGCTCTGATTGACCAGGGTATAGTACTCGAGCCATCCCTCGGCTTCGAACTACGTACTGACCACCCCCCTCATTCCTTTTGTATCACTCAGTTAATTTTTCTTCACCACGTGATTCCTCGATCGTCCTCCCATGGAACATTCTATCAGGCTCTTTTGTTTTTCTCCTTGCCTTCTCAAGAATGTGCCTTCTTATAAGGAAGGCACCAAACCCTAGATTTAAATTTTGGTAAGGTATGCCTCACAAGCTACATCGTTGGCATGATTGGCCATGGGGGGTGCATGATTTTTATGGCGAAGATATTTTTTGGTACTCCATAATTTATGAATGATTATATAAAAATATGAGTAGAGTATGCGTGTACCTGATTGGATGTCTTATGCATTGTGGAGAGTGTTGATTTTTCGATCTGTGACACAGGGTATGGGTACTTTGTTTGCACAGATTATGCTAAATTTTGCTGTTGAGTTGTTTTAATGGTTGATGTCGAAGATAGACTCCTAATAGGCTTACAAACCATGTGTCTATAATTTTTGGAATGTGCACGCTGATCTCACCCCATAATTCTATGATATTTTTTATTGGAGTGGTTCCCTATCATACGAGCAATGGTGGTAATATGATGTCGCCTATCATCTGATGATCTTGTTCTGATTGAGGCACACGTGAAACTTTAAGTCTTGGTTGTATATGGAAGGCACTCTTTGGTACCTTCCCAATGTGGAAGGTGCTTGATATGGTACCTTCTCAATGTGGAAGGCACTTGATATGGTGTCTTCCCGATGCTGCAGGTGCTCTCGAATGGATGCACCTTCTGATGGTGGAAGGTGCTCTTTTTGATGATGGTTCCTTCCTACTGCGAAAGCCGCTTCTAAATGGGTGTGCCTTCCTAGAGTGGAAGGTGCCTTTGAATGGGTGCACCTTCTTGGAGTGGAAGGAGCCTTTGAATACATGTGCCTTCCTAGAAGAGGAAGGCACCTTGGCTATCATTTTTTTTTCTAGGAAACGTGCTCCTTTTTTATAAGGAAGGCACCTTCTTTATAAGGAAGGTGCCTTATTTTAGTGGGGCGCCTTATTTATAAGGAAGGCACCTTATTTCAGTGGGGCACCTTCTTTATAAGGAAGGTGCCTTATTTCAGCGGGGCACCTTATTTATAAGGAAGGCACCTCGCCTCTTACTCGAAACCTCCATCACGATGGAAAACATCCACCTTCATCAGGCACCTTCTTCTAGGAGGAAGGCATCATACCTCAAGTGGATAGTATTCTTTGATGATGAAGGCTTTTTGCAAGGCTCTTTCTTGGTAGCCATGTCGTGATTGAATAGGAAAGGGTGACCAAGCCTCCTCGGACTCGCTTCATGCTACCTCGGCATCTTACTACAAGGGCTAGAGTCTGAATTTCCTCTTGAGGAAGAGTTTGTTGCCCACCCTCATGCTTGAATAGATGCTGCTTCTACCCTATGAGTGTCGGTGTTGGGATGTTGAGCCAAATCAGGTATGGTTTCCAAAATTCCTATTCTTCGTGCTTTCAGGTCCTCCACCTACAAAAAGTAAACAAAAAATAATAAAAATACAGGTAGTTAGATGCATTTCGTGCCTGTTAGACCATGAACCCAGGATGCCTGCAGCTTGCATGCGAGTGTTGTCCCTGCAAAAAACATCGTAAGAAATAATTAAAACCTAAACTAACTACTTTTGGTGAGCACCTCCATGCCCACCATTTTTCCTGCTGAGAGTTTGGTCCAGATTCACAAGGATGGGGTCTCCCCGTGCCTGCTCTAGTAAATTATTGGATGTGTTGTAGGGCCATAGTCGGTGGCCATTAACGGTTAATACAACATTACTGTCATCAATGGTTTTGACATGCACAAGACCATTCTTGATGAGCTCTACCACCTCATATGGTCCATCCATATCTGCATTAATTTGCTCTTACTTTCCTAGAATTGAGAATCGTACAACAACACCCATTCTCCTTCTTGGAACTGCTTTAGTTTAATGTGGTGATCATGCCACCATTTTCTTTGCTTTTGTATGATATTCGTTCTTTGTAAAGCATTCATTCAAATTTCATCCAGATGATTCAGCTATCGAATCCTTTCTTTTTGAGCATCATCTAGGATCAAATTTAGTTCTAAAGTTGTTCTTAGTATTTTGATCTCAAACTTGATGGGCATCATTGCACTCTTCCCATAGACCAATTGGAAGGGTGTAAAGATTGTGGTGGATTTCCATGTGGTGTTGTATGCCCATACTGCCTCCGGTAGCCATGTAGCCCAATATTTTCAATGTTGCTACACAATTTTTATTAGGATGTTCTATATTTCCCTGTTTATCACCTCCACTTGCCCGTTTTCCTGCGGATGATAGGGTGTAGTTTTGTTGTGCCAAACTCTGTATTGCTTCATCAGTTCCTCGATCAACCTAGAGATGAACTGAGGGCCTTAGTTAATTATTTTTTCTCTAGGGACCCCGAATCATGTAAATATGTGAGCAAATAAGAAATCAATAATCGTTCTTTCTTTTGAATCCCTCAATGCCTGAACTTCAACCCATTTGGTGACGTAGTCTGTATAGACTAAAATAAACCTCCTACCTATTGAAGGTGGGTTAATTGGCCCTACAAAATCCATACCCCACTTTTCAAAGGGTTCCAGGTGTACCTGAGGCTGGAGGGGTATTTTGTTGCGATAGGTTAGTTTACCCATTCTTTGGCATTCATTGCACTTGCTGGCGTATGTGGCTACATATTTGAATAAAGTGGGCCAAAATTACCCAACCTGTAGGATTTTATAGGTGTAGAAGTGGAAAATCAATGGATACGCCTCTACTTATGTTTGTATGGCCTTCAAACAGGTAGATTTAAGCTAAGGGCCTTATAGGCCAAAAAGAGTGCATATAATGAAACTAAGCTAGAAAGCAACAAAAGACGAATCTGATAACCAAATGAAATGCAATAAGATGTCTTTTATTAATTTTATTTTTAGAACTTTGATTACAAGATGCACTCCATTAATGGAGGCTTAAAACTAGTGATACATCAACCATACAAACAATGAAAATGATGGTACTAAGGGATCCTATCCCTCGGTGGTAAATTGATGTTGGCGCATCCAATGGTTGACTCCTCTTCCCATGAAGAAGTTGTGTTGAGGTTGATTCCTATACCTCTAGCTCCTAGTTTGTTCAATCCTGCAATCTACACACATGGGAGCTTGAAAGGGGGTTAATAGCATAGATATTATAATGGAAAACAACATACATCCATCAAAATAAAATAAAACAAAAGCAATATAAGCTATAAAAACATATAAAAATGCATACAATAGATAGATCTATGTTCTAACATTACTCTAGCCAAGTTTTAGATCATTTTGAGGTCGTTTAGGCACCAAACTAGGCGAAATATGGTGGAGGCCTTAATGCTGGTCCACCTCACCCTGCGACGTTCAAACGGTCGGTTACCCTACCAAATCAACTCCAAATCAGCTCAAATTTGGACAGGGGTTAGGGGAGGACCTATTGAAGACTCCTATGGTGGAATATAGGGCAAAATCCCTATATATTTTGTGGCCATCATAGTTAGGGACGGTCATGACTGTTGACCGCTCCTACTCGGGATGGTCAGTAGGTCCGCTTCAAAAATGGCCACCAATCCCTATTGGATTGGTTCTAGAGCTCACTAATTAGGTTTTTAGGAAAATGGGGTCTATATCTATGCTAGAGTAGACCAATTTTGTAATCAGGTTGGTAGGTTTTGTAATCCTTCAAATCACCTTCACGAGGGAAGAGGGATTCAAAGGCAAAGGGGCACAAAGTTTGCAAAAAGGGGTGAGGTAAGTAACACCGGTTCTCTCCCAATTCTAGCAGCACTTCATTGCTCCAAACCTGCATTCCATTCTCCTCTTTTTTTGGTTGAGGGAAGGCTCCAATTTATAGGCAATTGGAGCCCTAATGCCCAAAATGGCATGTTGCCCATCCAGGGCAACCCTTGCCACTTGTCCAAGGTTGCCCTGGATGGGTTTGGGAAGGTTGCCCCATTTGGGCAACCCATTAGGCAGCCCAAATTGTGCTAGGCTACTCCCAATCAGCATGGGCACTAATTGGGGTCGATATTGGCAAGATTTGATTGCCAATATCGATCCCACCTACTTTTTGGCAGGTGGGTTTGGGGGCCATCCCTGCCTGATAGGTCATATGTGACCATCCCAGGTAGGAGCGGCCACAAATCCTAACCCTAATCATGACCGTCCCTGGTAGGGACGGTCACAAACCAGGGCCTCTAAGGCTCCCAAAACTGGTGGAGACCTTCCCAAAACTGTCCTAGGATGCCTTCTGACCCTAGAAACTACCCCTGGTGAGGTCATATGATGTCGATAGGATGATGCATTTGGTGCACTGGTAGTCCTATCTGATTTACCTGATTTTGGTGTCTACAGTTGCCCCTTTTTATGATGCGCTTTATCTGAGAAAGCGTGGAGCAAAAATATATAACCAAAATGGTAAATTGATTAAGGTTTTTTTTTTTTTAACCTAACCAACTCATGATGTCTCTCCTATGAAAAAGAAAACATACATCCATAGAATCATTGCCTTTGACATAGACTAATGATTTGCAAGTATCCCTAGACCTTTTTGTATGAGGACTTTTAGGCTTCGGGAATACTTAGGTCTTGGCGCCTTGTATCCTTGCAAGTCCCGCCAGGTGTGTGAAGAGCCTTTGTAGAGGATTCGTACCCTGGACCACAAGGAGAGCCAAGCCTATTTTAATTTGCATTTTATGCTATTTATTTGCCCCAGCATGGGCTTGAAGATTTGCTTCGAGCAAAGACTCTTCTGGATGCATGAGTTTTAACACTTTTGAGTGTTCTCTTGTTGATTCGATTGTTGAAATCATTATGATGACTACCCCCTCAAGTGATGAGTTGATGAGGGAATTCCCAATGTACAAAGTGATGAGTCACTTGACACCATATGATGATTTTGGGACAATTTCATGGTTCTCCCATTTTTTGTTATGCACTTTTATTCATTTTTTTGACTATTTTTGGTCGAATTTGAGAGCGCAAGTGACTAAAATTGGGTACCCGTGGAGTGGTCCAGCCCTAGGGGACTTCTTAGGGATTCAATTAGGGTCACATAATGCTTTCAAAAACCCATTTTGGAATTATTAAGACCAGTTTTGAAAATGGCCTCATTTGCCTTGTTTTTGGTGGGTTTTTAACCCTGTTTTTGCTATTTTTGAGTTGTTTTTATTCAATTTTTTTTGTGGCCGTCACACCTAGTGATGGCCATGATTTTTATGACCATCCTATGTAGGGACGGTCCCCAATTTTTTTGATCATCCCTGGTAGGGACGGTCGCAAACCTAGGGTTTTATATAAAAGGGCAAATGGCCCTAAAATCTTCATTATTGCAACTTGATTTCAGAAATTGGAGAGGAGAGGAGGAGAAAGGTGATTAGCTGAAGTGAAGCACTATCCAACCATATACCTTTCAGCATGCAGTGAGGCCATGGTGCAGCACATGGCGGAGCCGGTGCGCGACGGGTATGTTTCCATGCTTTTTCCTCTTTGTTTTTAGCAAGGAATCGTAATTTCTTAGGGTTTTTTGATTTTTTTCTTTAATTATCCGGTAATGAACCCTTAAAGTGTAGTGAAATAACACATTTAGGGTATATTTTTAATTTTCATGCAAAAAATTTCATTTTTTTTGCATTTATAGAGCATTTTTTAGTCATTTTCTAGCATTTTTAGGGTTTCTAGGGGCTCGTTTTGCCCCAATTTTGCCCCTGATTGGGGGCCGTCCCTGCCTGGGATGGTGGTGCATGGCCATCCCTGGTTGGGATGGTCACAAAATTGGGGGCCATCCCTAGTTGGGTCGGCCACAAACTAGGCCAAAAATGGCCCATTTTGGGGTCAAAATTGACCCTTTTTAGGTGTTTTTGGAGGGTAAAAAGTGCATTTTTGGTGCACTTGAGTGACCCAATTTTGTTTTTTTTTTTTTTTTTATGTTAGTAGATTATTAAGAGTTGATATAGGGTCCCGAATATGTTCATGGAAGCTAGAGGCATGTTGACACCTGAGGATTGGGTATGGCTCGATGCCATTGGCCTCAAGCAGGTGACTCAGTTGAAGCCCGTCATGGCTGACAGGGCTTATATTACTGCACTTATAGATTTGTGGGATCCCCGTACCAATACCTTTCACTTTATTACTAGGGAGATGACTATTACCCTCGAGGATGTATACAGGATACTTCGGATCCCTATTGAGGGATGTTCGATCCTCAACACACCTACTGGTCGATGCGAGGTAGTCTTGTAGCGGTACTTTAGAGAGAGGTGGGAGGAGGTAGTTGTAGAGCTGCTCAGTGGAGGCCTATTAGTGGTGGATTGGTTTCAGAGGGAGGTCTTCAAAACTAGACATGCATTGTTGATGACATTGATCAACAACCAACTATTGCCAGACTCCTCAGGAGCTAGGTTCCCTTGGAACCTACTAGAGTTAGTGTATGCTCTGTGTGAGTGCACACCAGAGCAACCTTTGATTATGGCTTGGGGTCTGAATTTACTCGCATAGCTTTATGATGAGCTTTATGAGATTCACTATCATAGATAGATGGGGATAGGATGTAGCTATTTACTATAGGTCTAGGGATGGTCCCATATTGCAGTGCAATGCCCAGGGGGACTACCATGGATGATGCGGGCTCAGTTAGAGGATAGAGAGATTGGTTACACTGCACTCTGGGAGACAGTGAGGGAGGAGCATGGTAGTCGATGTCAGGCTGGATAGATTGAGATCTATGTTGATGCCTTTGCATGGCTCTGGGTGGAGGATATTATCTGGAGACCTTACAGATATTGCCCTGTATGGCCAGAGGCTACGGTACACTTGCATCGAGTGAGATGCGATAGATGGATGGTAGGGAGGCATGGAACTAAGAAAGAGTACTTCTAGTTTGATCGTGTGCTTCGATAGTTTGGGCTACACCAGGGGTTACCCAGTGAGCCATGAGTATATCAGTATAGAGGCATGGAGAGGGGACTGGAGGAGCCTATCGTAGAGCCCCTCAGTGAGGAGTCAAACCCAGTGATAGACATACCAGATGTGGATGATGCTGGTACTACTGATGAGTATGGCGCTTGGTGGATTATGCGGATATGGCATGGGGATGGCCCACTAGGAGGGGGTGTCGATGCTGCTATGGAGGAGGATGCACCTAGAGAGGACCTCAGAGAGGTAGCTCAGGAGGCTCAGGCTCTAGATATAGTAGAGGTATGACATGTTCACCCTCATAGGGAGGATGCCAGGGCTGGTTTATTGGATGTCTAGGATGTAGAGGGGTTTGGTATGGATGCACCCGATGAGTGAGACCTAGATGGGGAGCTAGCGATGCGAGATGCCACTATCATCCAGATTATGAGGGGATCTGAGTAGGTTATGGGAGGAGTACATTGAGGAGCGTGCTCTCCTTCATGCATAGGTATAGACTAGTTAGACTGAGGCCTCTAGGCGAGATGCTGAGGTGTCAGTTCTTCATGTATAGTTAGAGTCTATGGAGGCTGAGATAGTGAGGCAAGCTATAGAGATCCAGAGGTAGGCAGCTGAGATAGCAGCATTTCAGTCTCAGGTTGTGGTGCAGGGCTCAGGGCAGGGTGCATCGAGCAGTGATGAGGTGGTGAGACTACGAGGTGAGGTAGAGCGACTACAGGTTTTGGTGGAGAGTTTGACCATCCGCTATCGGGAGGAGCAGGTCTTCACCAGACTATTAGAGGATGAGATCATGCATCTCTAGGGATGCCTACCAGATAGAGCTTTGGCTATTGGGTCAGTGGCTAGGTCTCGAAGTGAGGTAGGGCAGTCATCATGGATGGGACCACCGAGCTCAGTGAGATGGACTGACAGACCAGGAGGGAGCCAATATGTTAGCTCGTGATGCACTCATACCGAGGGCAGAGGAGAGAGTCATGGCACTTAGTCATGGAGGTGCATGACTTTATTTGAGATATATGGGTCTCTATTTTGGGATTTTTGTGATGGACATTATGTGGGCTTTGGGACCCACTTATTTTGTAGCCCTTGGGGGATATGATGGACATGATGATGTATTTTTGGTTCACATATATATATGGATATATACATGGTTTTTATTTTGATCATCATGATGTCCTTTATTGATGTATGCGATGTATGCATGTCTATATGCTTTTATGATGCTTTTATGATGTCTATCATGTATGCATTTATTTAGATGATTTGATGTATTGTGATGGGATACATTTAGTTAGATGATAAATGTATATGTTGATGATCTATATGCGAGATGAAAATGGAATGAATATGCAAATGACATGTTGTGATTTAATATGAGTTGATATTTTTGATGCTAGCCATGTAGCTTGTACAAAATGTATTTTATCATTTCATGTTATTTTTATGACACTCTATGATGGCATTTATAACTTGGTTTTGATAAATGTATACTGACTTTTGTACAAATAGAATAGATATTGTAATATGTTATGGGACATGTATTGTGTTGTGAAACTCAACCATGTTTAAGCACTTAGTCTATAATTGTGTAATAATTATGTTATGACTTTTTGTTAAGGTACAAACCCTGCTAAGGTAACCAAGATAACCTATATTCATTTGTAGATTAATTAATTACCATGATAACGCATAAAATAATCTCTAATGTGCAAATAGGTTTGACGAATCACACCTATAGTAGAGGAAACTTTATACGCATCATTATCCTTAGTTTTGCACTTTGTTAGATTGGACCACTAGGCAATATAGATTATTCCAAGCTAGCTCATCCTAATGCAAACATTGGTCTGTACAAAGTGAATGCTTATGGGACAGACATATCGTCATGCGGGAGGCTACCCCGTCATTGCAAGTAGGCTATCCACCAAACCTGGAATGAGGATCACCTTATGGCTCTCTGATGCTGAGAATTTTAGGGATTCAAAATCTTGATTCCTTTCTTTTGCATTGAATCACTAAGGGAATGTGCACTGTGTAATTTAGCAAGCAATGGATTTTATGATAGTGGTAAGATCCACTTTTATTTTGTTTTTGGTAGTGGTGAAGACCACTTGTTTTCTTTGGTAATAATGTACTTCTCTTTTTTATTTTTTATTTGTATAAGTGATGATAATCACTATTGCTTTTATTGCTTCTCTTTTGCAAATGATACGAGCTCTAATTTAGACTGTAGAGCAAGGGACCTATGAGAAAGGAGATCTTGTCCTTTTGCTAATTCTCAACACCCTAGAACCATTCGCACAGGAGGATGAGCAAGGATAATCCTTTTTTCTTGGAATAACCTATACTACTGTTAAGTTTTCATCTTACTTTGTATTGTACTTAGGATTTATTTAATGTAGCATGATGTTAGAATTTTGATATATACAAGGTATGACCTAAGCAGGAGTTGTACCTTTTAAAACATCACTATAACTTTCTACAAAAGTTGACCAAACGACAAAACATGGGTGAGTGACCAACAAATTTATTGACGCTTTTATACAATGGTTTAATTTGAAGTGACTGAACACATATTGTGGTATGTAACTATGGTATTAATGTAAAATGGATAGGTGATAAAATTGAACTTTTAACAACTATGATTTTGACAAATACCTAATGTACATACTTGGTGCTAGACATCTTGTTATCAAATTTTTAGGTATGCATGATGCGACTATTATGCCTAATGCAAATGACACTAAGATGTGACTACGATGATATGCAATGCATTATTTTTGTTATTTTGATGATTTTTGATTTTTTTTTGAATTTTTTGATAAGATATACAAGTTGACCAATCGGTTTGATGGATACCATTGGGGATTTTTAGGTGACCAAAGGGTTTATGGGAACCTTTGGAGATTTTTAGCTTGACCTAGATAGTCGTAGATGATCTAGGAGCATTTTGGGATGACCAAAGGGTTTATGGGAACCTTTGGGGAATTTTGATGTGACCTAGATAGTCGTAGATGATCTAGGAGCCTTTTGGGGTGACCAAAGGGTTTATGGGAACCTTTGGAGCATTTGGATGTGACCTAGATAGTCGTAGATGATCTAGGAGCCTTTTGGGGTGACCAAAGGGTTTATGGGAACCTTTGGTGCATTTTGGTTTGACCTGGTTTAGATGGTGTTTGGGGTGCTTAGGTTGACCAAAGGGTTTATGGGAACCTTTGGAGCATTTGGATGTGACCTAGATAGTTGTAGATGCTAGGGGGGAGGGTTTTGGGATTGTGTACCTAGATAGTTGTAGATGATCTAGGAGCCTTTTGGGGTGACCAAAGGGTTTATGGGAACCTTTGGGGCATTTTGGTTTGACCTAGATAGTTGTAGATGATCTAGGAGCCTTTTAGGGTGACCAAAGGGTTTATGGGAACCTTTGGGGCATTTTGATGTGACCTAGATAGTCGTAGATGATCTAGGAGCCTTTTAGGGTGACCAAAGGGTTTATGGGAACCTTTGGGGCATTTTTGTTTGACCTAGATAGTCGTAGATGATCTAGGAGCATTTTGGGGTGACCAAAGGGTTTATGGGAACCTTTGGGGCATTTTAATGTGACCTAGATAGTCGTAGATGATCTAGGAGCATTTGGGGTGACCAAAGGGTTTATGGGAACCTTTGGGGCATTTTTGTTTGACCTAGATAGTCATAGATGATCTAGGAGCTTTTGATGGTGCTAGCTAGGCATGGAAAGGCCTTAAATGCTGAATATTCATGGGTTCTTTCTCTTCTTTCCCTTCTATAGCTGCTAAGAGATAAGTTCCAGGTCCAATATGACTTGTAATAATGAATGGACCTAACCAATTAGCTATGAACTTGTCCCATAAATGGGATGGTAAGTTCAAGTTTTGTTGGTTCTCTTTTAGAACTAAATATCCAACCTGAAAGTCATGGTAGTGGACCTTCATGTTGTAAGCTCTCTTAAGACGTTCCTGATAAACATGTAGATGCTCGAGGGTGTTAACGCGTCATTCATCAAGTAACGTTAGTTGATCGAGTCGAGCTTGCCTTGCAGTATCATCGTCAATGAATTCTTGCATAGATATTCGTAATGACAAAATTTCTAGCTCGAGAGGCATGATTGCCTCAGCACCATACACTAGTGAAAATGGAGTTGCCCCAGTGGGGGTCCGAATGCTAGTGCGGTAAGCCCACAGGGCAAGAGGTAGTTGATTATGCCAATCCTTATGGCTATCTCTGATAGTTTTCTTGAGGATGGCAACTACTATTTTGTTAGAAGCCTCTGCTTGCCCATTGGCCTACGGATAATAGGGAGTCAAAAAACTGTGTTGTATGTTATACTTTTTAGTTAATGCATGCACATCCTTGTTCTTAAATGGTGTCCCATTATCCGATATTATTTTGGATGGAATACCAAAATGACATATAATATTATGCAATATGAACTCCGCAATGCGAGGTCCAGTCGTCGTGGTAAGGGGAATTGCTTCCACCCATTTGGTGAAGTACTCAGTCATCGTGATGATAAATTTGTGGCGACCTGAGGATGGAGGTGAGATCTTCCCAATTAGGTCAAACCCCCATTGTAAAAATGGCCAAACCACTTGAATCGGTTGTAAGGCCTACGAAGGTATGTGTGTCAAATTTGCATGATGCTGACACTTCATGCACTTCTTTACATAAGCACAATAGTCTCGCTCTAAAGTTGGCCAATAATAACCAATGCAAAGTATGCGCTTAGCGATGGCCATGCCGCTAAAGTGGCCACCACATGTACCATCGTGTGCTTGGGCAATGGCCCAAGAAGACTCCTGTGAGTCTAAGAAATGAAGGAGAATTCCTTCATAACTTCGATGATACATAATGTCTCCTATCAAGACATATTTTGCCACCTTTTTCTTAAATGCTCGCTTTGTGGCCTACGACAATCCAGGTGGGATGCTTCCTAGCTTAAGATAATATTTTATAGGCAAGGCCCAGTCTTGTTGGGAAGAAGCCTCAACTGTATGGATCATGCATTTCCTTTGACATTCATCTCTCACAAATGATGATTGTGAATGAATTCTGAGATATAGCGTGGTGCTTGTATCAAAAGAATTTTTAGGGAACAAAGTCCCCCAATTGGCATTTTCCAAAAAGTTGTGTAGATGAGAGAACCGTTCAATGGAAGGTTCAATCTAAATCATGTGGAATTCTGGTGGGAATTTAGGTGCTTCACATGTAGGCACTGATTGCGCTAGCATTTTTACCTGAATGGTGGTGATATCATCTAAAGGATTTTGGGGAATAAGCGATCCCAAGGATGCCATTGTATCCGCAAAATGATTAGCTGAATGAGGGAGTGCCTCTATATCATACCATTCAAACTTTACCAGAATTTTGTCCACAAGGGCTTTGTAGGCTTGCAATACAGGGCATTTGCACTGAAATATCCCCTTTACCTAGTTGACTATGAGCAAGGAATCACCGAAGATATTCAACTTCGTAATTTTCATGGTGATAGTTGTTTGAAGGCCAATGATTAGCGCTTCATACTCAGCATTATTGTTGGTACATGGAAAATCGAGTTTAAATGAAAGGGGTATGGGAGCCCCTTGTGGTGTAAAGAACACGATACCAGCACCACCCCCTTGCTCACATTTAGAACCATCGAAGAATAGAGTGATGTCAGCCTAGGATTCAGGCTCAGATGAATCAGGTGATTCTGTCATATGAAACACTCCATCATTGGGAAGTTCTATACTTAGAGGCTCTTCGCTTTGGAGAGGAGCCTCTACTAATTGATCAGCTATGACTTGTCCTTTTATATATTTCTATCCAATGAACTCTAAATCAAATTCTGTCAATAGCATTATCCATTTCGCCATGTGAGTACTATGATAAGTTCGGCTCATCATATACCACAATGGATTTTCTTTAGATATGACATACGTGGTATTATTCAACATGTAGTGGCATAGCTTTTTCATGGTGAATACCATTGCTAAGCATAGCTTCTCTATGTATGCATATTTAATCTCGTAGCTGACCAGGGTGTGGCTAATGTAGTATGTAGCCTGTTCTTTGTGCAATTCATTCTTTTGGGACAACATGATGCCCAATGCCACCTCAGTAGCTGAGATGTATAAATAGAATGACACTCCTAGTCACGGTGGAGCCAATACAGGCGGTGAAGCCAAGTATTGTTTGATTGCATCAAAGGCATCTTGACACTCTTTGTCCCATTGAAATGAGACCCCCTTGTGAAGCAATTTATTCATAGGCCGACACTTGTCCGATAATTGTGCTATGAAGCATTTTATGGACGTGACCTTTCCTTGCAAGCTACGTAGCTGCTTAATAGTTTTGGGGGGTGGCATCTCCATTATTGCCTTGACCTTGTTGGGATCAACCTCGATTCCTTGTTTTGAAACTATAAATCCCAAGAGTTTTCCTGATGTGACTCCAAATACACATTTCTTGGGGTTAAGTCTCACATTGTGCTCTATGAGGCGATCTAACACTTTGCATAGTACATCAATATGATCCTGGCGCAATTTAGATTTTGCCAGCAGATCATCCATATAATATTCCATTATAGTATGCATGTAATCATGGAAGATGCATGTCATGGCACGTTGATAAGTAGCACCAACATTCTTAAGGCCAAAAGGCATGACCTTATAGCAAAATGTTCCCCAAGGTATTGTAAACGTTGTTTTTAGTTGGTCTTCTGGATTGATACGAATCTGATTGTATCCAGAGAAACCATCCATTAGGGAAAGCATTTCATGCCCTACCATTGCGTCTACCAACGCGTCGATGTTGGGCAAAGGAAACTCATCTTTGGGACTCACTTTATTAAGATCTCAAAAATCTATGCAAATGTGAATCCTCCCGTCCGGCTTCTTAACGGGGACCATGTTCGATACCCATGGTGGGTAGTCTACTGAGACTATGAAGTCTGCATCCAATAGCTTTTGTAATTCATATTTAACCATCAAGGCTACTGTCGGATGCATTTTACGTAGCTTCTGCTTAACTGGCTTAATCAATGGATCAACCATGAGATTATGCGTGACTAGATTTGGATCTAGTCCTGGCATATCCTTGTACGACCAAGCAAAATATTTTATCCTTTCCTACAGGACTTGCATAAACTCTTGTCTCTCAGCTAGGGATAGACTTTCCCCAAGCTTGATAATCTTAGGATTATCGGGATCGGTATCGATATCCTTGTCAATTGTTGGCTCAATTGACATATGAGACCCATCTTCCAACTGGTGTGGAGTGGGTATCAAGTGAATGTCGTTAGCGAGGTTCACCTCTTCCATAGGAAAATCTGGCTCTGCCTCAGCTTGGAAGACATTTTGAGTAGTACTTGGAGAAAACTTAAATGGTTGGAACATTTCCTCGCAAGGCCAATACTCAGATGGTGATGGGGGAGAGTTAGCCCTCTCAAAGTCAATTACCTCATGGTTGAGGTATAAAGGCTTAAGAGGGTTACTCGGATTTCTCAAAGGAGAATCCAGGTCTATAGAAATCATGTTGATGGTGTCATGATTCCTATGTGGGTAACGAGTGGGTCTAGGAACCTACGGTGGTTCCATAACTCGTAGGGGGGATTTCGGGTGGAAATGGAATGAATGGTGGTCGTCTACATGGGGGAGGAGGTATCTAAACCTCTCTTGGTAGTAGTTGGCATCAGATGGGGTTTCGATCAGGAAAGATATTATGAATGTAATCGTCCTCTTGATCTCCTAAAGGTAAGATGTTTGGGACGTCCCTAACTTGCTTTTCTTGCATAAGAAAATGCCACAAGATGGGATGGTTGTTATTGAATCTATGAAGGTATTGGTCTTCCCTCTCTGTTAGAGGGATAACTTGAGTGCAATATTCATCTGAGATTGGATCATTGATTGGCACTATACCATAGTCCTCTTCATCATCACTCGTCCACTCGCTAGGAGGACCTGGATCCTCCTGTTCACTTTTTGATTCCAGGGTGTGTGAGCTTTCTCCTATTTCATAGGATTGAGCCATGTCACTGGAAAACCCCTGGTCTCTTAAGTTTTGGGGAAAGGAATCCCCTAAAGAGTGAAGGTGATGTGAGTTGGTGTATGGGTCGCGTGCAAGCTCATATTTTGCATTGATGCACATACGCTCCATTCCTTCTACTAAGAATTCAATAGAAACCCATGTGTTGACCCCCAACCCAGATTTATCATATGGCATTTGATACTACGGCTGACAAGGTACGCGAGTGCCTTGCTCAGAAATTCCTAGTCCATAACCATGCCAATTGCATTTGTCCAAATACTTTAGGGCATAGTCAAGATTTGAAAGATATGATATACTTTCTAAGAAAGGTTCATCATCCTCTTCCTCCTAAGAAAGAGGTGCGATTGCTCCAAAATCTAGGCCCCCATATACAAAATTTGTTTGGGTAGGGGCTTTACCTAAAGTAACAATGCTGCCTATAGGAAGACGAGGTCTTCCCATGTCTTGTACTGACTCGATTGCTGGGAGAGTTGTGACATTTCTGACAATGTACTCCCCCATGCCAGTGTTTTCCATATGCACTGTCACTTGCAAAGAAGAATATGGAAGGGATGAAGTGGAGGCTTGAGCATGCTCAATAGGAACCTCCTGTGGGCTTTCCTCATTTAGCAAGTGAGGATTTACATCCTCATTTTTTGAAGAGGTAATCTCATCCGATGAGATGGTCGAGACTATGGGTGGGGTCTCATCAATAGGCCTCTTCGACATATTCCTCTCAAGAGGACTCGATGACGTCGATGGAATGTCAGATTTGGCCTCTAATGAGGATGGAGTGGATGATGATGGAAATGGAGAATGGAGTGGACTTTGTACTGATGGATTCAGTTTGAAGTCCACTAGAGTCGAAGGTAATGTCGACTCTAGCATTTGTTGCAACATGTTGCAGTACTTGAAGGGCTCTTGATCAGCATCCACTACATGGAATTTCCCTTCATAGGTGTATTTTAAGCATTGATGCATGATGGAAGGAACACACTTCATGTCCTAAATCCATGGCCTACCTAGCAAGATGTTATAGGCCATTTCTCCCTCTAGCACATGGCAAAGGGTAGATATAACCTTTTTTCCTACCTGGATAGGTAAGACAATAGTGTCGATAGTAGAGTAGATAGTATCATTGAATGCTCTCAATGTGTATGTCGATGCTACAACATGCGATGTTGGTAATTTAAGGTGCTTTAAAGCATGGGTCGTAATGATGTTACTTGAGGACCCAGTGTCTATTAGCACTCTCTTGTATGGTAGACTATTGATACTTGCAATAACATGCAATGGAGGGTCTACCGAGTCACCTCTAACTGGTTTGAGCTCATGCTCATAGAACGAGATGACTGGCTCTTTGCATTGTTGCACATGCCCCACAAAGTCTACAAAGGAGTTTGTCTCTTGGGGTTGCAACTCGATCGACTTCAGGATGTCCATTAATGCCTCCCTATGTGGAGCAGATTGTTGGATTAATTCATATATGGACAATCTTGCAGAAGTCATCCGCAAGCTTTGTGCTAGCTTATTTTTGATGGTTAATATGGGCCTAGATGGAAGGCCTTGTACCACCATTGGATTGGATTGTGATGTTGAAGGTCCCTCCTTCATAGCTATAGGTGGTGAGACTGGATTAGGGTATCTCTTATTGTGAGTCATAATGCTAATCATTCCCACATAACCCTGCAGAGGGGGTGTGGTCTTCACCTCATTTATAGGCTTAGCAGGCATAGCCTGGCCATCATGAGATGGTAGTGGGTCCTTGTATATCCCCATATTTTGGTTGTTAGGTGCTAGAGGAGCATCCACTTTGAGCTCATGCCTATCAATCATGTCTTGAACAAGGTGTTTGAAAGCATAACACCCGGAGATATTGTGACCATTCTGCCTATGGTATTTACATTGTTGATCTAAGAATCTACCCATAGGCTTGGGCTTTCCTGTGTCTGGCTCATTTGGTCTAAGTTCTGGAAGACCCATCACTCACGCCGCCATCAAGCGATCAAATAGGGAATCGAAAGACTCAGAGAAAGGCGTGAATACTCGATTCTTTCACTCTTGCTTTCTCTATTTTGCTATTGCTGCATCGTTATTGTCATAACTAGTAGGAGGAGGTTGGGCCTTATAATTTGCCTTCTGAGGAGGCATTTCCTGAATAGGCCCAAGGATGTTTATGGCCACTTGATTGACCACAGCTGGATTTTGGGCAGCCGAGCTATTTTTTGGATTTCTAGTCCACTCCTTTTTGGGTTTTTCTAGTTCCCCCTCTTGTATCTTTATCTCCTCGACATTCCTAGCCTGAACTAGGGCATCTTCTAAAGTGAGGAACTGCTGGAACTACAGTACAACAATGATTGGTCTCAAGCAGATTTTGGAAAACATGTGAGAGAGTTCACTTTCTAGGATTAGGTAAGGTAGCTTGGCAAGAAGCATTCGCCACCTATTCCCATAATCAGTTATGGATTCATTGTCATACTGCCTCAACCCCGTGAGGTCGGTCAATGTTGCTTTCCTTTTGGTATTGAAAGCAAATCACTCCAGGAATGCATCCGCTAGTTGTTCAAAGCTATGGACACTATGCTTAGGTAACTGGTTGAACCATTCATTGGCTGGCCCTGATAGGGTGCTTAAAAATATTTGCAAGAGCAACGCGTCATTGTCATGAATGCTAAAACATAGATTAAGAAATCATGTCACGTGCTCTTGAGCATCTTCCTCTCCTTTAAACCGATCCAACTTGGGCATCTTGAAATGCTCAGGGTATACGAGAGAAGGAATAGATGGGTGTAACGGTTGGCACTTAAGCTGGTGAACTATGGGCTTTTGAGTCCCAGTTGCCACTATATTTGTCTTGACCTGTTCGAGGCATTCTAACAAAGCTTGATATGCAGGCGAGGATTTGATCTCCTCTTCTTTGTTTTGAACCCTGATAGGTGCCTGAGGTACTCTATGTGGGTGTGGGGGTGGTCGATATGCATCTTCCACTTGCTCATATGGTGCATCCACATAGTCCTCATTGTCCTCTAAGTCATCATAGACCCCGATAGGTGTATCAAGCAGTGGTCTACATGGAGGAACTAACGCCTCTTGAAGGCACTCTAGATTAGGCCTATGATGTACTCTTTCTTCTGGCCTATTTGGTCTAGGAGGTAGTGGAGGATTGGGCCTATGAGGCCTACCTTGGTGCACCTACCTCGGTCTATTCTCTTCCCTATGCATTTTGGGAGCTTGAGCCCCTTGATGCAAGGTTTCTTTGATTTGATTCTCTAGCCTCTCTCTTTCTAGTTTTTGTCTCTTATCTAAGAGATCGAGGCGTTGCTTGTCAGAGTGAAGTTGATTAAACTTAGCTTGACGTCTAGCATACCATTCTACCATATCATTGATCTGTATTGTGGTATAAGGTCTTTGTACCCTCTCTTCTGGGTATCTACCATATGCTAAGGTTTCTTCGAAATTAGGTGTGAGGTTCTCCTCATGGAGGGTATTCGTATTGACTCTCTGTTGCCTTTCATGTTGGTAGTCAGCATAAACTATAGGCATAGAATTGCATCTTGCCTATGTGGAATGAAATAAGGGAGAGGGAATCTGATCTCTCTCATCTCCTCCCTCATAGATGAGGAAGGGTAAAGTAGAATTTGCCCTATCACTAGGGCGAGTGGTGAACTCCTCCCTTGGTGGCGGTCTAGGGGTAGGATTAGGCCTACCACTAGGGTGAGTCTCAAACTCGTCCCTTGGTGGTGGCCTAGGAGTAGGATGGTTTGACAACCTAAGATGATCATTCAGTCCTACTCTGGGTGGTGGGGATTTCTCCCTCACTATAGACTATGGAGCTGATCTCACTGGCACGCGAATGCGTGGGATCGCTCTATCTATGGGTGCATCATGGCATGCCCTCTCTCCAAAAGAGGAGGTATGTATGTGATCTCTATTAGGGAGATAACTCCCTGACTCTGAGCCTTCACCGGTTGGGGTACCCCATATAGAGGTCCCTCGTTGGTTAGGCCTATGTCTATGCCTAGTCTCAGTAGGACTAACCATCTGGTCATCAACCAATCGATGATTGTGGATGGGGTTCCCTATGTTGGGACTTTCACCTGTAGGGTTGCCCCTATGAGGGGTCCCTTGTGGACTAGGTCCCAAACTACTCACTAGAGGATGACTAGGATGAGTAGATGGTCTCCGAGGAGGAATGAGCATCTCCTCAGGGCCATACCGAAGATGTTGAATGTCTTCCTGTCTACTCCCCATAACTTCCACCCATGAATGGGCTTGGCTACGGGTGATGACCATATCTAAAACTCTATCAACTATGTGATTATGTTCTTTTACAATTTTTATGAATTAGAAACAAACAAACAATAGGAACACACAACAAGAAGATGATTATTTGAATTACAAGTTTTATGTGAATCCTAAACTATTTTGTGAGTTTCAAGATGTGTTGTATTTGTAAGAGAACTCTTATCGTGTTTTTGATAGTTGATGTAATACTCAAAGTTTAAGAGGCTTTCACCAGTATACCCACAACTCGACAACCGGTAGTGAAATTCTGGTCACGTAAATCCCCTGTATGTGGCAATGAAAGTCCACACACAGACAAGGGGCACTGGTCCTGCTAGTCCCTCACCCATTTTCCCCCAGTCAGCGTCATACCTCCCCGAAGGGAGAGTATATGCAAATTTTCTGGGGTACGAAAGGATCTCGGGCCTGACGGTCTATGTAACCAAGGTTCGAGGGGATTTGAGTCAATGGATGGAGATGAAACCCACCGTCATTGAACTCTATCAGTGGTTGGGGATGAATTCCAACTCACCAATGTTTCTTACACTAAGTGGTGTGTGTTGTTCTTTTTATAACTTTGAAATATAAGCAAAGAAGCAAGCACATGATCTTTCACTAATGCATGTAAAAATATTTTATGTTTAGAAAGAGGTTAGTAGCATAAAATATAATCAAATTTATACTAGCCCTAAATGAATTCGACCTCTTGGAGGTGAATTATGCAACTTTTCTTCAATCAGCCATGAAAGAGCAAGAAAGGAAGGACTGCATTTGTTTTTCCAAATTTTAGAAATTGTGATTTTAATTACATTTTGGAAAGCAACTAACCTTTCTAGGCACTCAGGAAGATGAAAAAAAAACTTTCAAACTTGCTGGAATTTGACAGAAAATTTGCAGAAATTGATAGAAAACAAAAAATTGAATAGACCTGGACCTGTTGGTTCTCTATTTTTTCTGTAGAACCTCCTAGTTTTGAGGCCATCCCAGGAAGGGATGGTCATAGACCAGTCAATTTGGGGGCCGTCCCATGCAGGTACGATCACAATCAGGGGTCATTTTCAGCAGGAACGACTCTGACCTGCAACACAAAAATGGCAAAAGTGAGTTAAACCTTTGCAAAAAGTGAAAACAACAAGGAATATAAGGTTCCTACCACTGTGATTGCCACTGTATAAGTATAAAATCAATGGATACACCTCTACTTATGTTTGTATGGCCTTCAAATAGGCAGATTTAAGCTAAGGGCCTTATAGGCCAAAAAGAGTGCATATAATGAAACTAAGCTAGAAAGCAACAAAAGATGAATCTGATAACCAAATGAAATGCAATAAGATGCCTTTTATTAATTTTATTTTCAGAACTTCTATTACAAGATGCACTCCATTAATGGAGGCTTAAAACTGGTGATACATCAACCATACAAACAATGAAAATGATGGTACTAAGGGATCCTATCCCTCGATGGTAAATTGATGTTGGTGCATCCAATGGTTGACTCCTCTTCCCATGAAGAAGATATGTTGAGGTTGATTCCTATACCTCTAGCTCTTGGTTTGTTCAATCCTACAATCTACACACATGGGAGCTTGAAAGGGGGTTAATAGCATAGATATTATAATGGAAAACAACATACATCCATCAAAATAAAATAAAACGAAAGCAATATAAGCTATAAAAACATATAAAAATGCATACAATAGATATATCTATGTTCTAAAATTACTCTAGCCAAGTTTTAGATCATTTTGAGGTCTTTTAGGCACCAAACTAGGTGAAATATGATGGAGGCCTTAATGCTGGTCCACCTCACCCTACGACGTTCAAACGGCCGGTTACCCTGCCAAATCAACTCCAAATCAGCTCAAATTTGGATAGGGGTTAGGGGAGGACCTATTGAAGACTCCTATGGTGGAATATAGGGAAAAATCCCTATAGATTTTGTGGCCATCATAGTTAGGGACGGTCATGATTATTGACCGCTCCTGCCCGGGATGGTCAGCAGGTCCGCTTCAAAAATGGCCACCAATCCCTATTGGATCGGTTCTAGAGCTCACTAATTAGGTTTTTAGGCAAATGGGGTATGTATATATGCCAGAGTAGACTATTTTTGTAATCCTTCAAATCGCCTTCACGAGGGAAGAGGGATTCAAAGGCAAAGGGGCACAAAGTTTGCAAAAAGGGGTGAGGTAAGTAACACCGGTTCTCTCCCAATTCTAGCAGCACTTCATTGCTCCAAACCTGCATTCCATTCTCCTCCTTTTTTGTTGAGGGAAGGCTCCAATTTATAGGCAATTGGAGCCCTAATGCCCAAAATGGCATGTTGCCCATCCAAGGAAACCCTTGCCACTTGTCCAAGGTTGCCCTGGATGGGTTTGGGAAGGTTGCCCCATTTGGGAAACCCATTAGGCAGCCCAAATTGTGCCAGGCCACTCCCAATCAGCATGGGCACTAATTAGGGTCGATATTGGCAATATTTGATTGCCAATATTGATCCCACCTACTTTTTGGTAGGTGGGTTTGGGGGTCATCCCTACCTGAGATGGTCATATGTGACCATCCCAGGAAGGAGCGGCCACAAATCCTAACCCTAATCATGACCATCCCTGGTAGGGATGGTCACAAACTAGGGCCTCTAAGGCTCCCAAAACTGGTGGAGACCTTCCCAAAACTATCCTAGGATGCCTTATGACCCTAGAAACTACCCCTGGTGAGGTCATATGATGTCGATAGGATGATGCATTTGGTGCACTGGTAGTCCTATCCGATTTACCTAATTTTGGTGTCTACAATAGGTAGTCTATTTCCCCACAAAGTTTCCTCTGCATGGTTCATCGTGACAAGCTTTGATTATTTCTGATAACTCCTCTTCTGCTATGCATCTCCTTATGATCTGGTAATGTCCTATTTTGTATAGGAGGCTATCAATACATAGGAAAGATGCACTTTTATCTATCACCACCTACTTTTCTCGAAAGGAGAGAGCAGGTGAGGTTCTTTCGGTGGTCAAGTAATTGGATATATCTGCATACCATGGTATTTGATCAGTGATGGTGAACAAATGCTCATCCAAAAACTGGTCTTCCATTGTTGTATGGTCCACTAATATCAATATAGATAGAAAATCTGCTACAACGTTGTCCTTACGTGATTTTTTGACTATTGTTATGTCGAATTCTTGCAATAGTAGGAGCCATTTGATAATTCTTCCACCAATATCCAGATTTCTCATTAAATATCTGATGGCCACGTGGTCCGTGTGGACAAACAACTTATATCTAAGTATATAATGTCAAAATTTTTATATGGCATGCACAACTACAAGGAACTCCTTCTCTATCATCGTGTAGTTGAGCTCGACTCTTGCCAAGTTTTTACTTGACATAATAGATGGCATAAAATTCCTCACCATCCTTCTATCCAAGGACTACTCCAATCACATTGTTGGATGCATCACAATAGATATGAAATGGTATGGCCTAATCTGGTCCTCCCAAAACCAGCACAGATATCAGTTTCTCCTTGAGCAACTAAAATGCTTCTTCATAGTCTTCCATCCAATTGAACTCCATGTCTTTAGATAATAGAGTGTGTAGTGGTTTTGCAATCTTACTGAATTCAGCGATAAATAGTTGGTAGTCAGATTCAAGGAAAATTGTCACCTCTCTTTGCGTTTTGGGGTTGGGTAGGTCCCTGATGACCTTGATCTTTCTTTTGTCAACCTTTATTCCTTCTAGAGAGAGATGGTATCCCAATACAATGCCCTCTTACATCATCATAAAGCATTTCTCATTACTTAGGGATAAATTATTTCTCTCACTTATTTCAAGCACTCTTTCCAAGTTTGTCATTGCTTCATCAAAGGTTTCTCCATAAGCGGTGAAGTCATCCATGTACAATTCGATCGCATCTCCCATCATGTCTAATAATATGCTAAGCACCACTCTTTGAAATGTGGCTAGTGTGTTGCATAACCCAAAAGGCAATACCTGATAAGCAAACATTCCCCATGGGTAGGTGAACGTTGTCTTATCCTGGTCTTCTTATCCTATTTGGATTTTATTATATCCACTAAATCCATCTAGGAAGGAGAAATAATTTTACCTCAAAAGTGTGTCCAATACCTGATCAATGAATGAGAGTGGGAAGTGGTCCTTCTTGGTTGCTTTTTTTAACGCTCTATAGTCTACACAGATTTTCCACTTACCATTCTTCTTAGGCACCACCACCAGTGGTGACACCCACTCACTGTCAGAAATTAGATAAATGAATCTGGTAGACAAGAGTTTTTGTAGCTCTACTTTGATAATGTCTTTCATTGCTAGATTCATTCTTCTTTGTGGTTGACTACTCAGAGTTGCTTGTTCATCAAGGTATATTCTATGGGTACAAATATCTAGGCTGATTCGATTCATATCCGAGTAATCCCATGCAAATACCCTCTAGTGTATTACCAGGATCTCTTCTACTTTTGTCAATTTTGTGGGAGTCAACCTACTGCTGACGTTTAACTTCCTTCTTGGAACAATGTTTATCTGTTGAACATGGTCATCTTGGGTGCCATCCAATGGCAACCTAGGTGTAGTGATGGAAAATTCTCCATGGAGGAACTCTACAATAGCACCATCCTCATCTTCTTATTTTGCCAACTCATACAATGAAATCACCAGTTGGATTATGGATAACTCATGATATTCATGCTTGGTCAATGTAGGTTCTTCCAACGAGGCAAAGGACTGTGTAGGGGGTGAAATGGTCAATATTTTGATGTTTTATCCATCAAATATGGTCATCAGCCCATCACAGCAGCTGATGTAAGCATCGACTATTGCCAACCATGGCCTTCCCAAGATGAGAGGGTAGCCACCTAGCCTGGTTTTAGACCGCAAAACCATGAAGTCGGTTGGGTATTCCCATGCACTGAATGTCACTATTACATCCTCAAGCATTCCTTTCGGTGCCACAGTCGATCGATAAGCCAACTATAGCACTATCATGGTGGGTCTTAGGTTTGTGAGTTGTAGCCTATACATGGTCTCATGAGGTATTATGTTGATGGCTTCTCTAAGATAGACCAACATATTGGATAAGGAATGTCCTTCAATTTTTATAGTCAACACTACGCTGCCCGGATCCACGTACTTGGGATGACACGTCTTT
This sequence comes from Wollemia nobilis, assembly GCA_028583015.1. Classification (NCBI taxonomy): domain Eukaryota; kingdom Viridiplantae; phylum Streptophyta; class Pinopsida; order Araucariales; family Araucariaceae; genus Wollemia; species Wollemia nobilis. The sequence continues at coordinate 4,214,559 of JAQPPZ010002937.1, read as the reverse complement.
CCCATCATAAAATTTGCTAATTTATCCATGATATTGATAGTCTAGGTTTCTTTCCATCCTAGCCTTCTTAGGAACATCTTCCTTATCACCTTGGTATATATCGAGACATCTCGGATAGCTTGAAATAGTGGAATTGTCACTGTGAGGTTCTTCAAGCTGGAAAGGATATCAAACTCTAGTTGCATTAGTTTCTTCTATTCTTACAGTCGATAAGGAAATGGAGCCTTTGCTCTCTCAGCTGCTTCTTCTACCACCTCTTCTATAAGATGTGTTTCTCCTACATATTCCTCCTCTTCTATCAGTGGAGGTGTTTCTACTCCTAGTTGTCTACCAGATCTAAGATGAATATGATACATCAGATACATCTCGCCTTCCATGTTGTATGTTTATTGATTCACTCTGTTATTTGGATTTACCATCGGTTATGCGGGTAGCTACGTAGGTCTCACTACTAGCAAGGTTGACAAGTTTTGATGGGGATGATCTGGCACTACGTTCTGTGGGGCCATATTCCATGGAGTGTGGCCTCTCCACTACTGCCTTGGATATTGATATGCCATCTAGGGCTGTTGATTCAGGAATGCTATTCCTAGGGGTGCGTTAGACCAAGGCGATGGCCCCCACCACCCCATGTTAGGTGGTTGAAGCGGGCCTTATGACATGTATGGTTCCCAGTATGATGGCATTCCAGTTGGCATATTCCCCATAAGGGGTTGTGGCCAAATATTTTGATTGCCTATGAAATAGGCCTTCGTTGCTTCAACATCCTCCTAATTGCTAGGAAATTTCAGGCACAATTGGGTCTTATGGTTCAGCCTACAAAATATGCATACTCTAACTTTGTTCTCTGGGCATGCATTCTTTACATGCTTTCCTCTACATTTTGCTAAAAACTAAGCTAGTGCTGCATAATTTTCTTGCTTCTTTTTCTCTAACAACAATGTATCCATCTACAATGCTAAATATGAAAGCATTTCACTTTTCAGGTCCTCCAACATGTTACTTATTTCTATTTTCATTATTGAAGCAGTTGATTTCATGGTTCTAGAAGTGGTCTTGCCTCTCATTATTGAGTAATTCTGGCATAGTTGTAGGATGTCTTCCATAGCATGCTAGTAGAAATCACCTTCATAAATCATGTTGAGAGCCTCCAACGATTAATTTTTAAGCCCTCTCAAAAATATGCTTTTGAGAGATTTATTAGATAGCTTTGCATGAGGATATCGTTGAAGATTGAAATTGAATCTCTCCCAATACTCTCCAAGAGACTCATCCTATTTCTACGTCATGCTGAGGACTTCCTCTCTGGAGTCTATCTAGAAAGATCTTATTCATTTGATCCCATGTGGTAATGTGTTTCTCTCATAGACCTATGAACCACTACAGAGCTACATCATCCAATGTAGAAGGAAAGAGCTTCAGCTTCTACACATCAGATTTTCAGTCCACAGACCTGCATAAAACATCAAACCTAAATAAGAATAGGTCAGGGTCCTCGGTTGGGTATCCTCTAAAGGTAGGAAGGTGAGAAGGGGATATGTTTTTCATTTTGGTATCTCCTACTCCATCAATCGGGAAGCTAAAGCCAGATGAAACTTCTTCTGCATCGACCATTTTTTTAGGAAATGAGGTCTCTAATGCAGTACTTATGACCTTATGATCGTTCAAAATTTTTTGATTCAAGGCTCTAAGGTTATCTGGTGTTATTGTCTAATCTTATACAACTTTCCATAACAGGGCTTCCTCTAAAGGTGTCCTTTTAAATAGGGGGTTTATTATGGTTCGTTCTTCCCCAAGTTGACGGGATGAGGAAGCACTTTGCACAAAGTTCGGATCCTCACTCTGGTGGAGTGCTGGTTGTGAGTCAGGCGAATCTAGTTTGAGCTCAGAGTGTTCGACCAACTCAGGTTTTGGAGAACTTTGTTTTACAAACTGACCATCAGGTCCTCTTCTTATTGAAGAACTCATACAAGTTCAGATGGAAGGTTTCAGGTATTGCAATTGATCTATTAGAGGCGCTTCCTCGACAACAACACCAAAATGTTGCGGGCCAAACAAGGTTAAATTATTTCCTATTTTTGTCACTTGTCCGTGCATTAATTATCAACCCAAGGAGCTTCGTAAACTTACGAAGGGTCTCACACAGGATCAATTACAATACCCCTTTGAGATGAGTCCACTAGCTCTACTATTAGGGGGTGTTTCAAAGGTTTTCAATCATTCATTCACTCCTCAATAAATTACGTATGAATAATTAAATATTTAGAAATAAAACATTCATACATGCATACTAATAACAAACCTATTGCAATCATAAAATAACAGTGCAAAAATAAAACTACGAAAGCAATAATCTAATCTAGAAAACACTAAGAAAGGGAAGAAATACTTGCTTGGAGTGGGCCCAGGCTCCAACAACTTCCTCCTAGCTAAACACGCACTTAGGAACTCTTAAAACTTTATTATAATCACCAAGGAATTACAATGCTTATTAACCTCTATACTCCTCTCTATATTCTATATTATATCTTTGATATTTTTTATATGTTATTAGAGAGGTCTGCATGTGTTTATACAGCACACCCATAGATCTTATGTTACAATGTGGTTACAACAGTCGATTCATTCCAGACTAAACTAAGACAGTCTAGTAAATGTAATCAATGTATGCTAAAACTAGAATTCGTTCCTAACGGTGGCATGTTGTATTATTGGTTCATGCTTTTCCTGGAATAGGTAGGACATTATCATACATTAGTGCAACTCTCAAATTAACTTATATGATGTAGAGTTGGAACTGCACTAGTCAATGTTGCCCACATCATGTTATCTGGTCAATGGGAGAAGAACAGAGGCACATTCTCTATGAGGAAGGTGCCTAAGTATATTGGGTGCCTTCTTTATACAGAAGGCGCCTACCTTCCGTTAGTGCCTTCCTGGAAGAGGAAGGCACTTACCTTATGTTGGTGCCTTCCTGGAAGAGGAAGGCACCTACCTTCTGTTGGCACCTTCCTAGAAGAGGAAGGCGCTTATCTCCTATTGGTGCCTTCATGGAAGAGGAAGGTACCTACATTTTGTAGCACCTTCTTTGAAGAGGAAGGCACCTACTTACCATGCATTAATTTCGAAAGAAACAAAGTGCCAGGTGCATGAAAAGACTCGACTCATCCAAATACGACTAAATCAACTACAATTCCACAAAAACACACTAAAACATACAAATTAGATAACACACATAATATTATCAAATAATTACATAACCATTCATAAAAATATATAATTCCTATTATATAGCCGTATAATGATTAATGAAACTTATACAAAATATGAGCATTTTTGAGGCTCATCACAAACAATTGCCATTCAATATCAAGACCAGTCAAAAATTGGTTTCATGATTTTATGGCCCTTACAAAATAGTGCTTCACATTGGAGAAGTGGCATATCAACTAGAGCTTCCTGCTTCATATTGTATACATCTAGTATTTAATGTTTCTTGTCTCAAAAAGGTGATCGGCCAAAAAATACACTCTTAATAAAAATTACCAGTACTCGATGAAGAAATATGTATATATCTCCAGCCTGAAGCAATTTTACAAAGCTGAACATGTATGCTGAGATATCATCACATCCATGAATTCCTCATCAAATGGAAATATCTACCTGAATAAGATGCTACATGGGAACCTAAAATTATTTTCCAAAAATTTCTAGCTTTGAGGACAAATATTTCTGAGGAGGGGAGCCATGTTACAATCCAAAAATAGTCGTCAGCTATGTTTCAAAAGATGTTTGTAATTATTATTTATAGGGAAAAATTTGATTAGTTTGATTATCTATCGTATCTTCTAATTTATTCATTTGCAAAAGTAGAGGACTATGCCATTTGAGTGGCAAGGACAAACCCTCCTGAAGTGGCTTAACATACTTGATTTCATTCCATTCTTCATTCGATTATATTTTCTGATTTAATCTAGTTGCAATTTTGTATTCTTTACTATCAGATTCTGTGAAATACATTTTATTGAATTATATTTTTGAGTGGATATTATACAAGTGAAGAAGGGTAGTGATACCCTTACATTCTCCTATGGAGAGATATCCATGAACCAGAGCAAAGGGGATAGAGTTCTCCTATGGAGAGAGATCCACAAACCAGAGCAAAGGGGATAGAGTTCTCCTGTGGAGAGAGATCCACAAACCAGAGTATTGGGGATTGAGATCTCCTTTGGATAGAGGTCCATAAACATTGTAATAGGGAATTGATTCCCAAGAGATTTGTTGAGAAAATTTAGAAGAAATATTTTCTCCGTGGATGTAACCCACATTGGGTGAACCACGTTAAATTTGTGTCTCTCATGTGTGTGATGATTTGTGCATTGCTTTGATTATTGCTATTGATATTGCAATTGATAACATTGGATAATATTGTTTGGGAAAGAAAAGTAAAAGTTGATCTTATATTGTTCACCCCCCTCTCAGTATAAGCTTGTGTTCTTCAATTGGTATCAGAGCGGGTTCCTTTGAAAAAGTCTAACAACTTGAAGGAAGATATTACAGGAACACAGATGGCATCTCAGAATGGATCTTCATCAAATAAGGCTCCATTGTTCTATGGGAACAATTATGCCTTCTGGAGTATAATAATGAAGACTTACTTGATGGCACAAGGATATGAGACATGGCAATCGGTTGAGGATGGGTTCACACCTACAACTACTCCTCCCACAGATAAATATGGTAAGCTATTACATGTGAATAATGCAAAGGCTATGAATGGAATCTTAAGTGGATTACGTGAAGCAAAATTTGTGAAAGTTATGCACTGCAAATCAGCAAAAGAGATATGGAAAAAATTGAAGCAAACATATGAAGGAGATAAAAAGGTCAAAATGGCAAAACTGCAAAACCACAAGAAAAGGTTTGAAGATTTGAATATGGAATATGAGGAAGATATTGCTACATACTTACTTCATGTGGATGAGGTTTTTAATACCATGCATGGACTTGGATTCAAAATTGAAGACTCCAGTGTTGCTCAGAAAGTATTAAGATCACTCCCTATGAGGTATGATGGAAAGGTTTCAGCTATAGAAGAGATGAGAGATATTGATAAGTTGACTATGGATGAGTTACATGGAATTCTCACAGCTTATGAGATGAGAATAGTAAAGGATCCCAACTCCAAGAAAGATGCAACTTTCAAAGCTTCAAAGAAGATAAAATATAAGAAACCAGAATCAAGTGGTGAGTCAAGCAGTGATGAAGAAGCTAACTATGTGAGAAGAAACAAGGACTCAAGAAAGCACAAAGGTATGAAGACTATGAAATGTTTTAATTGTGGTAATTTTGGTCACTATGCATCTAATTTTCCACAAGCCAGAAGTAGTAGCAGTGAAGAGAAACATGATCATAAGAAAAAGGAAGAAGGAAAATCCAGGCATGAAAAGAAAAATAGGTATGGTCAAGGCAAGCATGAGAAGAAGTTCTTTCAAAGGCACAAGAAGAGTTTCTATGTTAACAAGGCAAGCAAGGCTTCAAGTGACAGTGATGAAAGACTCTTAGATAGTGAAGAAGAAGAGATTCTATTTTTGGCAATAGAAGAGGAAGAAAATGCTCCTGTTGAAGATAAAGTCGAAAAGTATGAAGATGCTCTTGGAGACCAAGAAGTAGAGAAATATTCAGAAAATGAAGAATAAGGCACAATTAATCTAGAAGAAGAACTTATTGTTGCTCTCAGAGAGTTGAAAAGAGTTAGAAAGCATAATTCAAGACTAAAGGCTCAAGTTCAAGAACATGAGGAAGAAAAAGAAAAGCTTCTACAAGACCTGACAAACTCAAAAGCTAAGGCAAGGAGGTTTAAAGAGGTCATGGTTGAAAAGTTAGAGGTAAAAGAATTAGAATGTGAAATATTAGAACATGAGGTAGTTTCTCTAAGGATGGAAGTGAAATATTCTAAGGACAAGCTACACAGGTTTGGGAAAAGTTCAAAAACTTTGGATAAAATCATCAATTCACAAAGATCTTCATCTATCAAAACAGGACTTGGTTTTGAAGAAGGACAAGGGAAACAAGAAGAAGGATCAAGCTCAATCTCAAAAGAAGAAGAAGCTTCAGAGGAAGAGAGTGAAGAAGAAACTAAGGCCTATGAGGATAAGTTGAAGAATAGAAGCTTCACTAAGAAAGGAAACAATGCACAAACAAGAAACATGGATCATCATAGAGAAGGCAAAGAAAGGACTAAGAGACCAGAGGTTTCAAAATAGGATTTCTTCAAAGGACGTTGTTTTTCATGTAATCAGTTTGGTCACAAGGCTATGCATTGTAGGGTTCATGGAAAGAAAGAGTATGGCCTCACTAAAAGGAATTTCAACTCATTCAAATATGGATATTTCTTTCAAGGGTATTGCTACTCTTGTAATCGATTTGGTCATAAAGCGATCCACTACAGGGTTCATGACAGAAATGATTATGGCTTCACCAAGAGGAACTTCAAGATATTTACACCTTCCAAGAATTACAACATTAAGTGTTACAAGTGCAATAATCTTGGGCATAAGGCCAAGTGGTGTAGAACAGAGTTTCCAAAACTTCCAGAGACAAGCAAGAACAGGGACACTCAAAAGGATCAAAAGGGTATGGCTACAAAAATATTGAAAAATAAGGTTGACAAAGAAAAAGAGCATTGTATGTTGGGAGTAGAGATACTCCCACCCCAAAATTAATCACCTCAAGGAGAGGAGGTGGGGAGGGGGTTGAGCTAAGAGTCTTATATTTAGCCCCAAAGGAGTCCCTTTGCCATTGATGTCAAAGGGGGAGATATTTGAGTAAGGGGGAGAGCATTCAGTCAAGGGGAGCAATTTCTCAGGGGAGCATATTTGGAATCCAGTGGTTGGAAAAGGAATTTTTAGAAAGGGTTGCCATCAATGACAAAGGGGGAGATTGTTGGAAATTTTGAGTATATTGTTGTCATTGATGTCAAAGTCATTGAGGTTAAAAGGTTGAAGGCCCAAGTTTAAGACCATGGTTCAAAAGAAAGCAAGTGACTAAGGATTAAAAGAGATAATATTATAATATTTTAATATTATAATATTTAGGCCAAAAGGACTTATTAAAAGGAGGATTGAAAGTGCATTGGACAAAGGTCTCAAAAAGAAATTAAATTGACAAAGGACTACAAGCAAAAATATTATTTAACACCAAGGTTAAATAATATAATAAATAATATTTAACACCAAGGTTAAATATTATATTAAAAATAAAATAAATTTGAATTATCAAAAGGTGCCAAGAATTTGAATTTAAAAGGTGGCAAATAAAAAGGTTGAGCCGACGTCCAAGTAGGGCAAGCAAAAGTGTATAAAAAGGTTTAATTATTTGCATGGACTAATGTTTTTGAACCAAGCAATAATCGCATCCATTCGAGCATGTTGTGGAGGTAGAGAATAAGACAAGTCATTTTGCGCATTTTGAGGGCAGTGAAGAGATTAAGGAGGCAACACACATTTTTGGTCCTACGTGGGTGGATAGCCCAAGTGGCAGGCAGGGCTTGCGAAGAGCGTGGTAGGTGAGAGGTTACGCGTTCGAATCACGATGGAGGTTTTTATTTTGGTTGAGGAAGAAGCATCGAACGTAGCAGGTAAAAAGGAGCACGTGCTCCTTGGTGATCGTGTGGGCGCCTAGCCCACGTGGTGTCCACCCTAGCGCTAGGGCGTAGGCCAATGAGGAGAGGCAGGATCGAGTCACGATGGCAATGCTTGAGGCAAGGCAAATTTTTTTGATTAAATTAAGGTATGCATAGCGCACGACTTAGGGAGATATAAGGGTTAAATTTTTGTATTGTTTGGTGTGCAATTTTCTAGGGAGACATAAGGTTGTAGCTTTGCATAATAATTACTGTGTGACATTTCTGATTCTATGTTTAATTAAATTGAGATATATTAGGAGGTATAAGGTATATTGAAGTGGGATTTAATTTGTGATATGCACTTAGGGTTTCTGGTTGCTAATATTGAAAATCACTTAGGAGTAATAAGGTGTTCAATGGTTAAGTATTGTGTGTAGTCCAACATTGTGAAAGAGAATTTGAGAGGAGTTGTTTAGTGATTAAAAACCTTGCATTGAAAAAATAAAAGGAGTGGTAAAACAATATTTTTGTGCACTATTTTTGAGGAAAGGTTTCTTATATGGATGGTTGAAAAATATTGTGCTAACTAACCTTTGAAGTGGCATAAAAGGATAGAATAATTTTTGAGATAGGTTTTTGAGAGCTCATCTCCATCAAAAGTAAGCTAAGAGGTATGGTAACATTACTCCTTATTTGAGGTATTTGGTTGGGCATATCTTGTGATGTCATAAGGAGGAGATATAAGGATTAAGTTCATATGCATTGTTGGAAATGTTTGAGCTAGGGTTTGTGCTTCATTGTTGAATGGTTTTGGAAACATTTGGGATAGAGTTTGAGAACAAGTTGTGCTTCCATTGTTGAAAGATATTGAGACATTTGTGCTAGAAATTGTGAACTACTTGTACTAGGTTTGAAGACAAGTTAGTGCATCATTGTGAAACCTTTTGAGCATTGGTTTGAGAGATATTGAAAGCAATTGTGAAAGTGTTTGAGATCAATCTTGTGAGGGAAATTTGTGCATTAGTGTGGTTGATCTTTGAGAGCAAATTTGCAAGAAAAATAGACCAGTTTTGTGAAGCAAGTTATACACTATTTTGATTTGATTTGAAAGGGATTTTGCAAGAGATAGAGATTGGATTAATTGAATGCAAGATTTGTGAATGTGAAGAACATATTGGGTTTTTGATAGAGCATATCATTCTCTATATGTTCTAGAGGTTAAAAAAATTCTAAGTAGAATATGTTTGTTTGAAGAAAGCATTTTTGAAAGAGATTTAAGCTTTGTTTGTATGCAAGATTTGGAAATATTTGAGCAGGTTCTGTGAGCAGTATTGAAGGAAGATTTGAGCAAGTCTTTTGAGAAGGCTTGAAGGTAGATTTGAGCAAGTCTTTTGAGAAGGCTTGAAGGTAGATTTGAGCAAGTCTTTTGAGAAGGCTTGAAGGTATATTTGAGCAAGTCTTGTGAGAAGACTTGAAGCAGATTTGAGATAAATTTGAGCAAGTCTTGTGAGAAGACTTGGAGTAGCTTTGAGGTAGATTTGAGCAAGTCTTGTGAGAATACTTGGAGTAGATTTGAGGTATATTTGGGCAAGTCTTGTGAGAATACTTGGAGCATCTTTGAGGTAGATTTGAGAAAGTCTTATGAGAAGACTTGGAGCAACTTTGAGGTAGATTTGAGCAAGTCTTGTGAAGACTTGAAACAACATTGAGATAGATTTGTGAGCAGAGTTAGAGCAGATTTGTGCTAACCTTGTGATGAGGTTTGGTGCAGATTTGAGATAGAGTTGAGAGCAGGCTTTGGAGTAGACCAAAGTAGAGGGGATAGAGTTCTCCTATGGAGAGAGATCCATGAACCAAAGTAGAGGGGATAGAGTTCTCCTATGGAGAGATATCCATGAACCAGAGCAAAGGGGATAGAGTTCTCCTGTGGAGAGAGATCCATGAACCAGAGCAAAGGGGATAGAGTTCTCCTGTGGAGAGAGATCCATGAACCAGAGCAAAGGGGAAAGAGTTCTCCTATGGAGAGAGATCCACGAACCAGAGCAAAGGGGATAGAGTTCTCCTATGGAGAGAGATCCATGAACCAGAGCAAAGGGGATAGAGTTCTCCTATGGAGAGAGATCCATGAACTAGAGCAGAAGGGATAGAGTTCTCCTATGGAGAGAGATCCACAAACCAGAGTAGAGGGGATAGAGATATCCTATAGAGAGAGGTCCATGGACTAGATTAGAGGGAAAAGAGTTCTCCTATGGAGAGAGATACATAAACCAGAGCAAATGGGAAAGAGTTCTCTTGTGGAGAGAGATCCACAAACCAAAGAAAAGAAGAAAGAGATCTCCTATGGAGAGATATCCATGAACTAGAGCAAATGTGATAGATTTATCCTATGGAGAGAGATCCATAAACTAGAGTAAATGGGATAGAGTTCTCTTGTGGAGAGATATCCATGAATCATAGTAAATGGGATATAGTTCTTTTGTGGAGAGATATCCATGAACCAGAGCAAAGGGATAGATTTATCCTATGGAGAGAGATCCACGAACTAAATAAAAGGGTGTAGAGTTCTCCTATATAGAGATATCCACAAAATATAGCAAAGAGGATAGAGTTCTCCTATGGAGAGAGATCCATGAACCAGAGAAAATGGGATAGATTTGTCCTATGGAGAGAGATCCAAAAACTAGAGCAAAGGGGATAGATTTATATTATGGAGAGAGATCCATGAACTAGAGCATTGGGGATTGAGATATCCTTTGGACAAAGGTCCATAAAAATTGTAATAGGGAATTGATTCCCAAGAGATTTATTGAGAAAATTTAGAAGAAATATTTTCTCCGTGGACATAACCCACATTGGGTGAACCACGTTAAATTTGTGTCTCTCATGTGTGTGATGATTTGTGCATTACTTTAATTGTTGTTATTAATATTGCAATTGATAACATTGGACAATATTATTTGAGAAAGAAAAGTAAAAGTTGATCTTATACTATTCATCCCCCATCTCAGTATAAGCTTATGTTATTCAATATGGTAATGTGTGATGTGTGTAATTGTAAGACACATAGATAGAGCAAAGAGGAAGTTATATTGATTTTTTTGTAGGTTGTATCCCTTAAGTTTTTTTGGATAAATAAAAAAACCTAGTTATTTTATCCATGGACGTAGCCCATATTGGGTGAACCATGTAAAATTTATGTCTCGTGTATTGATTTATTCTTCAAAATTTTATTTTCATATTTATTTATTGCTCAAGTTTTATTATTTAATCCTAACAACTAGTATCAAAGTCAGGTTTTAAAAAAATGCACTTGAAAGAAGGGTTTCCTGGTTCGAGAGGGAGAAATGGCTAAATAAGGTAGGTTTAGAGTTGAGAATTTTAATGATCAAAATTACTAGCTTTGAAAGATGTAAATGGAGGACTATATATATCAAAAGGATCTGTACCTACCATTAGGTAAAAAAGCAAAGAATATAGAAAAGTTATCAAATTAAGAATCAGAAGTTCTTAATAGAAGGGCCCTAGGAACAATATGGCTATGCCTGGTAGTGTTGGTGACCTTCAATATTTCAAAGGAAAATACAACGGAGGATCTAATGAAGGTGTTGGCCAAACTATATGAAAAACCCTCAACTTCAAACAAGGTATTCCTTATGAAGCATTTATTTAATATAGGTGTTATAAGGTGGGTCTTTTATTGATCACTTAAATGAGTTTTGACATAATTACAAATCAGATAAATTTTTTTGGAGTAAATTTTGATGATGATGTTAGGGCTATTTTGATCTTGTGCTCATTTCCAGAAAGTTGGAGTAGCTTGGTCATGGCTGTGAGTAATTTTGTTTCTAGTACAAATACTTTAAAATTTTATGATGTTATTGGTGTTATCCTTAGCGATGAAATGCGATGGAAAAGCATAGGTGAGGCATCAGATAATGCATTGACTATGGAAAATATGAGGAGATAAAAGAAAAGAGGAAAGAGTCCAAGAAAACATGGAAAATTAAATAAAGGTAGATCCAAATCCAAATGAAAGTAGTTAAAATTTTGGCACTATGGGAAGAAAGGACACCTAAAAAGAGAATGTTGGTCTCAAAAAACAAATAGAGAGATGAAAAATAGGATAATCAGGAAGCAAACGTAGCAAGTGATGTATTGCAAAATGCTTTAATACTTTCAATAGATAATATTAATTATTATTGGATGCTATAATAAGGGTATTCATATCATGCCACACCACATAGGAAAATTTTTCTAGATTACATTGAAGGTAATTTTGGATAGGTTTATTTAGGTGATGATAGACCATGTAAAATCATTGGAAAGGGTAAGATATAGATAAAATTACCAAATGGAAACCAATGGTTTTTGAAATAGGTAAGGCATATTTCTAATTTGAGAAGTAATATAATTTCCACAAGGCAGTTGGACATCGAAAGATGTACAATTATATTATCAGTAAATTTTTGGAAGGTTGCTAAAGGATCATTTATATTAGAAAAATTAAATAAGGTAAGTTGTATGTATGTACTGGTAATATTGATATTTCTATTGCTTTAGCCTCTATAGAAGCATATACAAGTTTATGACATCATAGGCTTGGGCACATGAGTGAGAAGGGGATGTAAATTCTTCACTCAAGGAAATTATTTCCATGTTTAAAGCAGGTTGATTTAGACTTTTGTGAGCACTACATTTATGGAAAATATAAAAGAGTCATATTTCTCAAAGTTGGGAAAGAAAAGAAGAGTGAAAAGCTAGAGCTTATGTATATAGATGTATGGGAACTAGCTTAGGAATCATCTCTTGGTGGCTCTTATTATTATGTTACATTTATTGATGATGCAACTAGAAAAACTTGGGTTTATTGTATTCGAAAGAAATCAGATGTCTTTGATACTTTTAAGAAATGGAAAGCTTTGGTTAAAAATGAGATAGAAAATAAGTTGAAGTATCTCAAATAAGATAATGGAGGTGAGTACTATAGCAAATAGTTTTACAGGTGCTGTTCATACCATGGGATTCGTAGAGTGAAGACGGTTCCAATAACTCCACAAGAAAATGGTGTATCAAAAAGGATAAATAGGACTATCATGGAATGTGCTAGGTGTATGATATTACATGCAGGATTGTCCTTATAGTTTTGGGTAGATGTTGTGGATACTATTATTTATTTAATAAATAGAGGGCCTTCAAGTTCCCTGGATGGTGGGATTCCAGAAGAGGCATGGATAGGTAAGCCTATTAACTACTCATTTATGAAGACTTTTGATTGTGAAACATTCATGCATATTGATAAAGAAAATAGAACTAAAATTGAGGTAAAATCCAAGAAGTGCACTTTCAGAGGATATGGAGTTAATGATTTTGATTATTGATATTATGAAAATCACAAAATCATTAGGAGTAGAGATGTGGTATTAAGTGAGAAAGTCATTATAAAGACCAGTTGCAGCAAAATAAATAGGAAAAGGTAAACATAGAATACACAGTGCTTGATGAAATTAAAACTCCAAAGGTGCTATAAAATCAACAACGATAGCAATAAGCACCTAAAACTCCTAAAAATATTGTTAGAAGATTTGCTAGGATAAGTTGACCCCATGAACGTTACTCTCCATTATATTATGCATTATTGTCTGACTCTGGTAAACCAAAAATATATGAAGAAGTGATGCAGGTAGAAACTAGGAAGAAGTGGGAGCAAGGCATGAAAGAGGATATGGACTCTGGAAGGCAACGCCTTCTAGTTACATAAATAAATTAATGTTTTTATTGAAATCATACGACAGAGCAATAATCGAATCGGATACGGAAATGCGAGGAAGCGAATAGTAAATAAATTTCTATTGCCGCTAGGAGGGCAGATCCCGCCGTAAAGGCAAAGTGCAAATATGCAGAAGATAAAAAGCAAAAGATGATATAAAATCAATTGATGAAAACTATGCTAATATATATGAAGTTTTTTATTCACTTGGAGAACCTAGCCGACTGCTAGGTTTGGTATGTAGCATGACTCCCTTCCTCGGAAAGCTTTGTCCTCAAAGCTGGAAATGTCTGGAAAATACTTTCGTGTTCCCATGTGGCATCTTCCTCTGGTAGGTCTTGCCATTTGATGAGAAATTCTTGAATCTGTCGCGATCTTAGTCTTCGTATTCTGTGTTGTAATATATCTTCAGGTTGGAGATGTATGCGTCCTTCTTCATCGAGCACTGGTAATTCTGATTGGCTTTGCACTTTCTGACCAATTACCTTCTTGAGACATGAAACATGAAATATTGGGTGTATTCGTGATGATGAAGGAAGCTCCAACTGATAAGCTACTTCTCCAATGCGGCGCACAATTTTGTAAGGACCATAGAATCGTGGTGCCAACTTTTGATTGGTCTTTATCCTTAACGATGCTTGTTTGTAAGGTTGCAACCTTAGGAAAACCTTGTCACCGACATTAAAAGTTCGTTCTGAACGGTGCAAGTCTTGTTGTTGTTTCATGCGATTTTGTGCTTGGAGTAAATTCTCTTTGAGTATGGTGAGAGTCGACTGCCTTTGTTGAAACCAATCATCCACTTTGTCTACTTTGGATGAACCTGGGACGTAATCTGCTATGATTGGAGGCTTAGTTCCATACAATGCTTCAAAGGGAGACATCTTAATTGAATAATGGTAAGAAGTGTTATACCACCATTCCGCCATTGCTAGCCATTGGCTCCATTGATATTGTTTATCTTGAACGAAACATCGTAAGTATGTACCCAAACATTTGTTAACTACTTCTGTTTGACCATCTATCTGGGGATGGTAAGCTGAGGACATGTTTAATTTGGTACCACTAAGTCGAAATAATTCTCGCCAAAAGTTACTAGTGAAGATGGGATCTCTATCACTTACAATATTCTTTGGCATACCATGTAATTTGAAAATTGAATCCATAAATACCTTTGCCACCTTGCTTGCGGAAAATGGATGTTGTAAGGCACGGAAGTGAGCGTATTTGGATAACCGGTCTACGACTACGAAGATTATTGTCCTGCCTTCGACTTTGGAAGACCTTCAATAAAATCCATGGATATATGTTCCCACTGTCGTTCAGGGATGGGTAATGGTTGTAACAACCCTGGTGATTTGATTGTTTCTCCTTTATTGCGCTGGCAAACTTCGCATTCTGCTACCCATTGTTTGACTTCGGCTTTTAATCCTTTCCAACAAAATGATTGTTTGACCCTTAAATATGTTTTCAGAAATCCTGAATGTCCTGCTGATGGAGAAGCGTGCGATTCGTCTAGGATCTTCGATTTGAGTTCTGAATTGTGTGGAATGTAAATGCGGTTCTTCTTTCGGAGGATTTTATCTTCATAGGAGAACAAAGGGTGTTTAGAGGACCCTATAGATAAGTCTTGAAGTATCTGAGCAGTTTCGCTATTGGACAACCATTCATCTTGTAGTTGATTCACCCATTGGGAGCAAGGTCCGGAAATAGCGTTAATGACCACTTCATCTTCATATTTCCTGGACAGCGCATCAGCGGCTATATTTTCCTTCCCTTTCTTGTATTCGATAACAAAATCATAGCCCAATAGTTTTGTTAACCACTTATTTTGTTTCGGATATGAAAACCTTTGCTCAAGAAAATGTTTGAGACTACTATGATCTGTTTTTATAATGAAGCGACTCTCGATTAGGTAGTGTCTCCATTTTTCTACTGCGTGAAGAATAGCCAACATTTCTTTTTCGTATGTTGATCTTCCCAAATTTTTCCCGGAGAGCTGTTTACTTTCAAATGCCAACGGATGACCTTCTTGCATTAATATAGCCCCAATTCCTGTTCCTGATGCATCACACTCGATAATAAATGGTTTGTGAAAATTGGGAGTTGCTAATACTGGAGTGGTACACATGGCTTTTTTAAGAGCTTCGAAGGCTTGAGTGGCCTCTTTCGACCAACGAAAAGCATCCTTCTTGGTGAGTGTTGTGAGAGGTGCTGCAATCTTGCCATAATTTCGTACAAACTTGCGATAGTAGCCCGTGAGACCCAAAAAACCATGAAGTTTCTTGATGGTTTTAGGTAAGGGCCACTCTTGAATTGCCTTAATCTTATTGGGATCGACTTTGACACCCTCGTGTGAAACTATATGACCAAGATACTCGACTTCTTGGACACCAAATGAACATTTGGAACGTTTGACAAATAGCTTTTCTCTGTGTAAAATGTGAAGGGCTTTATCCACATGATGTAAATGGTCCGTCCACGTTTTCTTGTATATGAGAATATCATCAAAAAAAACTAACACAAACTTACGGAGGAGTGGACGAAACACTTGGTTCATGAGACTTTGGAATGTGGATGGTGCATTGGTGAGACCAAAAGGCATGACTAAAAATTCGTAATGACCTTCATGAGTACGAAAAGCGAGTTTTAGGAATATCTTCTTCTCTGACACGGATTTGGTGAAATCTGGAGCGAAGGTCTAATTTTGTAAAAAATTTTGCACCATGCAACTCATCTAGTAGGTCATCTATGACAGGAATAGGAAATTTGTCCTTGATAGTGAGTTTATTGAGAGAACGAAAGTCAGGACACATACGCCAAGAGTTATCTTTTCGTCTAGCCCGAACTACAGGTGAGGAATAAGGGCTAGTGTTTGTGACGAATGACTCCATGATCCAACAAATCCTGAACGATCTGTTCGATTTCTGTCTTTTGTGGTTGAGGATAGCGGTAAGGACGATTGTTAGGTGGGACACTCCCTGGAATCAAATGGATGGCATGGTCATGAGATCGTTTAGGTGGTAATCCTTTAGGTTCTTGGAAAACCTCTTCGTAATGTGTTATGATGTCTTGTAACTCTGGAGCAGTAATATCCGAAGTTGCTTGAGATTGTTTTTCCAAACAATTAATTTGAGCTATAAACCCATATCCACCCTTTTTTAACATCTTCTCCATACTATGAGAGCTCACCATTTGTGATGGAGGAGTAGTAATGCCTTGTAAGCGAATGACTCGTCCATTTTCCTTCCATTCCACAAATAATTTTTTGAAGTTGAAGCTAACCGTGTCTAATGTTTCCAACCATTCAACTCCCAAAATGACATCAGAGTTTCCCAAATTCATGACGAAAAGGGATCCAAACCAGGTATAAGTTCCCATTTTTATGGAAACTTGGGATGTGCGACCAACACATTGTGCGTTCACCCCGTTGGCCACTAGAACCTGGAATTTGTCTTTGTTGGAAGAGTTAATGAATAAATTCAAAGCTTTTGTTGTTTTGATGTCGATAAAATTGTGGGTACTTGCCAGAATCAATTAGCACATTCACCTTTTTTTGGCGGAGAAATCCTGGTACCTTGATGGTATGGTGGGCGGTTAAACCCATGAGGGCATGCACGGAGATCGCCATTGTATCCTCTTCTTTTTCTTCTAGAGTACTTGGTAGTTCTTCTGGCATAGGTTCTTATGGTTGGTAAGGTTCTTCCTCTTCTCCTTCATATTGATCGCCTTCAATATGAAAATTTTGTTTTTGGGCACATGCTTGTTCCTTGGGGTGATGAGTGCGACATTTATAGCAAAAGTATCTTGATGGTTGATCATATCTACGAAAGGAATTGTTGCGATACGAAGGACGACTATAAGTTTCACGTCGTGCAGACAACTGATGTCTCTTCTCGGCCAGCTTGGCTATTCTTATACAATCGTTCAGCAAGGTTGGATTGTGCATGTCTACCTCCACTCGAATATTTTCTTTCAATCCATTGCGAAAAGCTCCTACCACTATGTCGGGACTGAGGTCTAAAGTGTATGGTAGTAAACTGGTAAACTCCGAAAGGAATTCGCTAACCGATCCTTCTTGTTTAAGAGATAACAGTCTTACTGTGTATGATGATGTAGCTCCTTCATCAAATCTTTCTAAAAAAGAGGTAGTGAATTTTCTCCTGTTAATAGTAGCTCCTTTCTCTCGTTTAAGCCATACGAACCATTGGTAGGCCTCAGTGCCTAATTTTGATGCGGCGAAAGGGACTTTATCAATTTCCTTAATTTGATATAAGTCGAGAATGCCTTCCATTTTGGCTATCCAACCACGAGGATCATGACCCTCAAAAGTGGGCATATCAATGCGTGGAAAATTATTAGGGCCTCTCGGTGGGTGATAACCCGTATCCCTTTCTTGATCTTGGTTATACCACTGTCTATGATAGCGATCCCTGGAATTATCCGCAGTGCCTATTTGTTGTTCCCAATCATCATTTTGATCGACATTGTCTTCATTCCTTTGGGCATGGGAGTGATATTGGGGATTAGTATTGGGATTAAGCTGGTTTTGTGCTCGCACTAGGGATTTTAGGTTGAGACTAATTTCGTTCATACCCTCTAGTAAGAGTCGAAGAGAGTCATCGTTGGAAACGGGTGAGTTACTTGAGTTTCCTTGTGTGATGTTTTCGTGAGTTGGGGGAGGGTTAGTAGCCATAGGGTCTACGAGTGGATGATGTGGATTATAACTACCAATTTTGAAAGGAGAAGGAGAATTTTTTGTACCTGGGCTTCGATTAGGTCTTCTTGCGTTGTTATTGGTCATTTTCGAGCTTGATAATCGACCATCAGGACCTTTGATCCAACTTCTACTCATGCACTACTCAAAATTTCTTGCTTAGTAATCCTTGAGCTTCAATTTCTGCAAAATTGGGTTATCTTTTGGCAAAAATTTGTTGTTTTTTCTGCCTTAACTGCCACTCCAACTACGGCACGAAATTTAATGTGGACTTTGGGCTCCTCCTTGACAGCAACTTTTGACAGTTTATGACAACTTTTTAACAACTTTTGAATTGTGACCTGAAATGACGACAGACGAAGACTAGATACGACCGACACGGACCAGCAAGACCGACGCGGAAGACACGACACGACCAACGACGTGGAAAGACTACCAGTGAACACGGACAACTTAGACAGGACACAAGCCAACAGACTCAGGACAAGACGCGATGTGACACGAGACTAGCTGACTGGACTAACCCACATCGACGACAAGACACGGGTAGGACGGCAGGATGGAAGACCAACGACACGTGAGACACGACGAAACGAAAGACACGCGGACGGAGAGGAAGACTAAACGACACGCGACGCGGACAGCAGGGACGAGACACGACGAAATGAAAGACACGACGCGAACAACTACGGAGGCTCCGAAAGTGTGACCGAAGTCACACCGTAGAAGGTGTGACGTATTCGATTTAAACCCTAGTTTGAACAGTGTACGCCCGATGTGGGATAAAGAAATTAATCCCAACGCAGCGGATAAAAACTATCTGACGTCAGCAAATAAATTAAACAATCTACCTTACTCTTGCCCGATTAATTGAATATTTCACGAATTTTTATTGGACGACGAAGCTTGCGAATGGTGTTGATGGACTGTGCACGATTTTACGATTGGCGATCAGATTTTGGATGCGAAGGAAGGAATGGAGACCCTGGGTGTCGTTGCTGCAGTTATGGGACAAGGATTTAACGAACGGTGGCTGGGAAATTGACACGAACCACCTGTAAACTCCGTCGGAAAGTTTGCTATAGACGCTGTTTTCTCCCCCCTTTTTTCCTTTTTTTTTTGGGGGGGGGGGGGGGGAGAATTTTTCTTTTTTTTCCAGGACCGGTGTCTCGTGATACCACTTGGAAGGCAACGCCTTCTAGTTACAGAAATAAATTAATGTTTTTATTGAAATCATACGACAGAGCAATAATCGAATCGGATACGGAAATGCGAGGAAGCGAATAGTAAATAAATTTCTATTTCCGCTAGGAGGGCAGATCCCACCGTAAAGGCAAAGTGCAAATATGTAGAAGATAAAAAGCAAAAGATGATATAAAATCAATTGATGAAAACTATGCTAATATATATGAAGTTTTTATTCACTTGGAGAACCTAGCCGACTGCTAGGTTTGGTATGTAGCAGACTCCTTGGTACTCAATAAAACTTGGGATCTGGTTTGGTTGCTTGCAAAAAGAGCATTGCAAAATAAAAGGGTTTACAAGGTGAAATAAGAATATGGAGGCAAAAAGAGGTATAAGGCTAGACTGGTTGTAAAGGGGTTTGCATAGAAGAAAGGTATTTATTATAATGAAATTTTTTATCCTATTGTTAAAATGACTTCAATTAGAACTGCTTTAAGCCTAGTGGCTCTAGAGGATTTGCATCTTGAACAATTAGATGTAAAAGTATATTTTCTCCATGGGGATTTGGAGGAATATATTTATATGCAATATCCACTAGGTTATGAGGTTAAAGGGAAGGATGAATTAGTATGCATGTTGAAAAAGCACTTGTATAGCCTAAAGCAATCTCCAAGGTAGTGGTATATGAAATTTGATAGGTTTGTGTCATAACAAGGTTATAGTAGATGTTATTTTAACCACAATATTTATTTTAATAAATTGGATAATGGTAACTATATTATCCTATCATTTTATGTAGATGATATGCTTGTTACAGGGTCTAACATGCAAGATATAAATGTGATCAAAAGAAAATTAGCAGATTCATTTGTAATGAAGGATTTGGGTGCTGCAAATAAAATCCTTGGTATGAGAATTACAAGAGAAATGAAAAATCGTAAATTAAAATTGTCTTAAGGTGAGTACATTGAGAAGGTGTTGAAAAGATTCAAAATTTAGGATGCAAAACATGTTAGTACACCTTTGGCCAATCATTTCAAACTGACCAAAGAGATGTGTCCCAAGATACATGAGGAGATAGACTATATGTCTAAGGTTCCTTATTCATTGGTAGTTGGTAGTTTTATGTATGCAATGGTGTGCACAAGGCTAGATATAGAACATGCAATGGGAGTTGTTAGTAGGTTTATGAGTAACCCAGGAAAAGGTGTTGGAAGGCAGTAAAGTGGATTCTTAGGTATTTAAGAGGTATTGTCAATCAAGTATTATATTTTGGAGGTACTAACACTATTTTACAGGGATATGTTAATGCAAATATGGTAGGTGATATATATAACAGAAGGAGTACCACATGATATGTCTTTATTTTAGGTGGAACTATAATAATTTGGATTTAAAAATTACAAAAGGTTATTTCACTTTCAACAATGGAAACAAAGTATGTTGTTATTACATAGGCTAGAAAAGACATGATTTGGTTACAAAGATTTATGGAGGAATTGGGAAAGAAGCAAGAGAATAGCATATTATATAATGATAGCCAAAGTGCCATTCATATTATAAAGAACTTAGTATTTCATTCTAGGACTAAACATATATAGACCAAGTACCATTTTATAAGATCAGTTTTGGAAGATGGATAGTTGAAGCTAGAAAAGATACACACTAGCTACATCATGCATATATGTTAACAAAGGCAGTAAGCAAGGAGAAACTGGGTTCTTGCTTAGTTTTAATTGGTATTTAAGCATGAAAATAAAGGTGATAAAATTTCTAGGTCCTAAGTTGGAGCATAGTCTAAAAGGTGCAGTAGTGGTGGAGTTACTGTGATCAGTTTCCAAGTGGAGGATTTTTGGTTGTGTAGCTTGATTAATTCGTAGGCCTTGTTTTCATCTGCATTTGGACCCACCCCATGAAGGGGGTGTAGGGAGGAAACACCCACTACTAGGTCATTGGGATATCTAGGGATGTGGAAACATTATTGGAGCCCCCTAGTGGGGGTTCGAGAGCAACACCCCCAAAGCCAAAAATAGATGTATTTTTCTCTATGTAAATATGAACCATTTAATATTAGGTCATAAATCGGACGATGATTTTTATGTGGGTGTTTTTTCCCTAAATTGTAACACTCTTTTTATAAGAAGGTGATGTATGGCAGCTATAATGTATGGTAATGCGTGATGTGCATAATTGTGAGAGACAACGATGGAGCGAAGATGAAGTTACAACATATTTACTATAGGTTGTATCCCTTCAATTTTTTTGGATAGAATAAAAAAGCCTGGTTATTTTCTCTATGGACGTAGCCCATATTGGGTGAACCATGTTAAATTTGTGTTGCATGTATTACTTTATTATTTTGAATTTTATTTTTACATTTATTTATTGCTTACATTTTATTATTTAATCCTAACACTCTACTAATCCATTGAATGAGTATCAAACTTATTTATAAACTTCTAAAAGTAGGAAATTTGCACCATACAAAAGCATATAAATGAAACACAATGAATAATAATAAATGAATATTTTTTGTTAATTTGTCTTTCCAAGGTGTTGCAAGAGCATCCCCTTGAGGAATCTTACCTAGTGATACAATCGATACAATAGATCAACAAAACATATTCAAATGTAATCTTTAAGATTTTCATGCTAGCATAGTATTTCGAGAGCAATTTTCCTAGTGACCACCATGTGAGAGTTGAATCCAAAACCTTTCACTATCCTTGATACCTTCAACATACACAAAATAAAAAATAAGTGGATCAATAGCATTTGCAAGGCCCACAAAGGTTGGGCCTATATTTGATCAATAAATATAAAATAAGGAAAGTAGGTACATGCATATAATAATAGAAATCTATGCTACTACAATAAGGTAAAATGCATGAAATGAAATATCTAATGCTAGAATGCCCATGAAAAATAAAAGTCTAAGCTATGTATAAAAATGATAAAAACTAGTCACTTGATTGATATCATCTCGAGTTGAGATGGTCTTTTTCTACAGACCATCTCGGGGTGAGATGGTCACTGTCACAGACATGCACTCCTATGAAACTAGTTCTAGGTGACATTCAAATGATACAAGGAGTTTTATTGATGAGTTTATGGTGAATCTAAAGGTGAGGAAGTGCATCCAAGTGATACAAAGTAGTGGTATTTATCAAGCAAGGAAGAGGAATGTGGCTATGAAACTTACATGGCAATCTATTAGTATTGATTAATGTAGTAGGAAACCATAACAATATTTTGATACACTTTATTACTTCAATTTGAAAATTAGAAATATCTAAAGTGGAGGGAGAGAGCTTGATTTTATAGGTTTCCAACACAAGGTAAACAGGGAAAGAGGGCAACAATGGTAGCAAATTATTGGTAAATTGTTTGCAGGTACTGATTGATAGTAGTTACCCATTTTGTTGCTAGTAGGTGACTACAATGCAATGTGCAAATAGGCACTAGATTTTTACGCAACCACTATCAGGTAGTCAACTACCAATTATATATTTTTTACTTGATTATATGCAACCGTCTTAGATCGATATGATCCTAAGCCTAAGACCGTCTTGGATCGATATGATCAGGCTTCCCATGGGGAAAACCTTACCTACTACTAGGAGAAACCACTAAATTATCCCTAAGGTTCCCTAAGATGAGTTTTAAGGGTTAGAAAGAGGTATTTTTTAGAGTCTCCCTGTGATGACGCATTTTAGGTGTCTACAAATACCCCATTTTGGGATGCTTTTTGCATAAACACAATGTTGAGTAAAAATAGATGATCTAAAATGGTTGAATCGATGATGGATGATGTTAATTGAAAAAGTTAATATGAGATACCCCAATAATAAAAAATACACACATCAATGAATAATTACTTTCGATAAATTGATGATTTAAATATTTGTATACCTTTTAACCATAGGTAGACATGCATTAGTCGACAAGCTTTAAACTTTAGGTATACCAAGTATTTATCTGATTTAATATTTTGCTTGTTTTTTACCCTAGAAAAAAGGGAATATTATATCCTTAAGCAATTATTCTTAAATGAGCGCAATTCCCACTTTTGAGTGTTCTATTATTGACTTGATTTTGAAATGCAAATTTTGTAGTTATTGCCTACCCCCTCAAGCAACAAGTCGATGGAGGAGATGAAAATGATGATAGCAAGAAGGCACTTGACAAGAATGAGACTGTTAACATGGTTTCTCCAGGGAAAGGTGCAATTATGAAATCATCTCGACCTAAGATGATTTTATTTTAATTATTTTTTTTCTTTTACAAAAACATGATTGTCTAGAACAATAACATTACCCCACACAATCATCTTGGATGGCCGCACTCACAAAAAACTATATAAGTCATATTTTGTAAAAATTGAATCATTTTCATTGTGCAAGATGAGATAAGAGCAATACAGAGAGGAGAAGAGTTAGTTTTTGCAATGAAGTGATGCCAATTATTGATTCTAAGAACACAAAGGACCCATACGATGCATCCAGGAGCGAAGGATCCGATGTGAAGAAGGTAAGGAAAAACAATCCTACCTTTTTATTTATTAAAAAATAAACAAAATTAAATTAAAAGGAAACAAATAGGAAGGATAGGTGAAGTGGGGTAGCTTATGTGAATGAAAAATGTTGGTGAGGTGATGGGTATATAGTATTAAAAGCATTTTTTTACTATGCTTTTATTTTATGTGCAATGGGAACCATATCGAGTAGGAACAATTATTATTTGTGATCATCTCGATCCGAGATGACCTCGTGTGGTGATCATCTCATCTCAATATGACTATACTTGGTGATCATATCAGTACGAGATAATTGTGCTTGATGACCATATCGGCTTGATATGAATGTGTTTGGCGACTGTCTTGACTCAACATGGCTATGTTTGATGATCACCTCGACTCAAGACAACTGTGCTTTATGGTTTTTCTATTAAGTTTTTTATAATTACAGCTTGTTAGAGCTCGACATTGGTTCATCAAGCATTTCAAGTAGGCACACAATGCACTATCTAGTGAGGACTAGAATTGGTTGAAGGATATTGAGATTCAACACATGGCTCAGTTGGAGTCCATCCATGTAGATTAGGCCTTTATAATAGCCTTGATTGATTTATAGGATAATCAAACTAATACCTTTAACATACCCATAGGATAGATCACCATGACTCTAGATAATATCTATTGGATACTATGAGTCCCTATAGAGTGAGAGTAAATAGTTACTACTTAAACTGGCAAGAGGGAGGTAGTGCTACAAAGGGTATACTAAGAGCATTGCCAATTGGTAGAGTGCGATGTGGAAAATGGTGGGATGATAGTGGGCACTAGGTTTGTGACACTCCTACTCCTTCTATAAATGAGGTAGATAGTACTCATGTCATTGATATCTAATCTAATTCTACCCAAATATTCTAGTACTAGGTTCCCTTGGAACCTACTAGGACTTATTATGGACTTGGTGGAGGACTTGAAGATCATGACATGGGATAGAACACTTATAGCATAGCTTTACAAAGAGTAATATGAGATGAGATAGTGAGGCTGACTAGGCCTAGGGTGTAGCTTTCTCCTACAGGTTTGGGGATGGGAGCATTTCAGTGTGGATAGACCTATTGGGTTGCAATAGATTGCTTATAGGGATATGGTTTATAGAGATATTCCCTATGCTATGTGGTGGTTACATGAGTAGAAGCAAGTCAATAGCCATCCTTGGTAGGGTGTTCTAGAGCATTATGCAAATTCATGGGTTGGACTATAGCCAGGGTAGGTTACATGGAGACCTTGTATGGGATCACCAACCTGGGCTAAGGCAAGTGAGTATCTGAGGTGGGTACAACATGATAGGTGGATGATAGGGAAAAATGAGATAAAAATTGAGTACTTTTAGTACTCATGGGTGACCCATAAACTTGGGTGAGTAAGGGTGCTCCTGATGACCCCATGGTATACAATCAAAGGATAAGTGAGACTTAGTTGGTGTGGCCACTAGTAAAACCTATGGGTGAGGAGGTGGATGAACCTATAATAGATAAAAATATGAGGATCTTGGTACCACAATTAAGTAATATGCCTAGTGTGCTACTAGGTAGCTCGGGGTAGTAGTTAGAGAGGCAAGGGATTCATTGCAATGCTGAGTGCATCACTAGGTGGATAGAAATATGGACACCTCCAAAGGAGCTAATTATGGTTTATAGACACTCGTGAGGAGTGATAGGGGTGATGAGGTGGATGACAAGGACCCATAGGAGTAGATTGCTTCTCTTAGAGATTAGGTTTGCATCATCTAGGGTCAACATATGGATAGGTATATAATGCATGTGATTGAGTAGTCATTCATTAGTAGACAAATAGTTTTGGTAGGGCTAGGAGGTGGAGAGGGATACCATGTAGGCTTAGGTCTAGAACCTATAGGAGGAATGGGCAAGGATTATAGCATAATGAGATGCTCTATGGACTTAGGGGGTATGACTAATATCTAGGTAGGCACAACCATATATAGGGGCAACTTATAGATGAGGTTGCTAGGCTATAGGTAAAGGTGGTGCAACTATAGGCCAAGGTAGCTAGATACCTCTTATGGAACTAGGTAGACCAGGATTACATAGGGTGACTGGAGGAGGAGATAGATAAAATCGGTGGGGTACTTCCCTCACGAGCATCATCATATTAGTATCATCAGAGTCGATGTAGTGGAGCCTTTGGAGAGACATTAGTAAGACCGCATGTTCCACTATTTGCACCATAAAGGGCTAGCAGATCTAGGTAGCCTCATAGAGATGAGGTTGAGAGAAATGGAGAAAGTGATGGAGTAGGACCAGCTTGAGGATGAATTATTTGCATTAGCTTATATTTTTGGATGTGAGGTCTAAGGACCCACTTATTATTGTAGCCTACAAGTATTTTGATGTACTCTATTGATGTATTTATATGTTGATTGATATATATATATATATATATATATATATATATATATATATATATATATATATATATATATATATATATATATATATATATATATATATATATATATATATATGAGATGATTTTTGTGGATGCCTATTATATTTTTATCATGCATGTATATGTATAATAATGGATTAATGAATGTAATGGTATAGGAGCATAGATGTATGTCTAGGTTTGTAGATATTATGGTGCATGTATGTTAGGTGAATTCTTGTGATATGATGGAGCTATTATGTATGCATGGTTTAGCTAAATGTTTTTGACATATTTTATGCACTAATGACCTATGAAAAATTTATCAATACAAATTGTAAATGTATGCTTATGATATGTAATTAATCATGAAATCTAATGAATGATTTCTCAAATGCAAGAGGAAACTAAGTGTAGGCATTGAAAATGTATAAAATCATAAATCAATATGTAACCAATTTCATCAAGAGCATACACCTAAATGTAAACTAAATGAGAAAATATATGCAATGTGGAAATGTGATGATAGTGTATTATGAACAACAAGAGGTCAAAAGTGAACAACAATGCTTTCAGGAGACTCAAACACCCTACTTGACCAATAAAAAGTTGTTTACAGACCAATAAATAATCTAAGAGATAAAAATTTTCTAGGAAGACCAAGGTATTCAATATCCTTGTATGTGCAAAGTGTAGTTCATTACTTGAATTTTGTACTTGGTTGGACTTAAATAATCTGTAATATAAGCCATCATAACCTAGCTCATCCATGAGCTGACATTGGTTTGTACAAAATAAGGTCACTAATGTGATATACATGTCACCACACGTAAGGCTACTCCACTACTAGGCGTGCGTCTATAGCCTATTGTTGGTGATGGAGATTACCCCATGGTTGACAAAAACTAAGAATTCCATAGATTCAAGCAATTTTCCCTTTTTTTTTGGATAATTGCTTGTTTTATGGAAGAGCATGGAAATTTATTACTTTTTGAGGAGTTTGCTTATTTTTGAGAGGAGCAAAAGAGATTTTTTTTAAGAGGGACTTGCTCATTTTGGAATAGCAAGGTATTTTATTGCTTTTGGGACTTGCTTGTTTTTTAGAGGAGCAAGGGGATTTTTGTTTTTGTGGGGGAAGGAGGGATAGTTTGTACTTTTATCATTTCTTAGTTTTTTAGACCATGTGCATAATAGGAGAGCTAGGAAAACTATTTTCTTAAGATAAAATATTTACTTTGTATTTTCATCTTTCCTTGTTCAAAAATCAAATTTAAAAGTGTCAAAATGTGTTGGGATTTTGAGATAAGCAAGGTACAATCAAATCAAGACCCTACCACCAGATATCAAGATGATGTTCTTCAAAATATAAAAGGAAAAATAGAAATGGTTGAATGATTGAGAGATATTTTTGGACACCCTATGATAACTACTTAGAGGTAAAGTAGGAGAGAGTGAAACAAACATCAAGAAAGGGGGATGTGGAGGGGAATGAACAATAGGATGGAGTGTATGCCTGATATGAAATAATTTTCATAAAGATATATGACATTCAAGTAAACATTGTGCTTATTCCTAGTGCTCACAAGAAAAGGCTAATGCAAGTGTGGTGGTAGAAATACCTAGTGCAATATGAGAACATGTTTAGTTAAATACCGTGGAATGAAAAAATGAAGATATGGAAATGCCTGATACAATAAAAGGTAATATGTAATACAATGGTAAGTGTGAATATGCAATGTAATGTTACTGTTATATTTTTATGATTTTGTTATTTTTATTTTATGCATAA
The DNA here is from genome assembly GCA_028583015.1 of Wollemia nobilis. Taxonomy (NCBI): domain Eukaryota; kingdom Viridiplantae; phylum Streptophyta; class Pinopsida; order Araucariales; family Araucariaceae; genus Wollemia; species Wollemia nobilis. The sequence goes on along the minus strand of JAQPPZ010002937.1, from coordinate 4,186,519 downwards.
AATTCCCATAGGTGGAGAATACTAAGATTTTCAAGCTCCTGAACACCCTCAAGTGAAGCTAACCAATAAGTACCCGATCCTACTTTATGCTTTATTTTGAAAGGGCCTAACCAATTTGTGGTAAATTTATCCTACAAATGGCTATGCAAGTTAGAGTTCTGTTGATTCTCTTTAAGCACAAGATCACCAACTTGAAATCCCCTAAGATGAACCTTTGTATCATAGGCTCACTTAATATGATCTTGATAAATGTGAATATGTTCAAGAGCATTAATGCATTGTTCATCAATAAGCGTAAGTTGATCGAGGTAATATTGTCACGTAGCATCATCATCATTGAATTCTTGTAATGAGATGCACGACAAGGGAATTTCAAGGTCCAAGGGAATAATGGCCTCAACACCACATACTATTGAAAATGGAGTTGCCCCAGTTGGTGTTTGAATGCTTGTCCTATAGGTCCAAAGTGCTAGAGGTAGTTGAATATGCCAATTCTTGTAATTATTATTAACTATTTTCTTAAGGATTGCAATAATTAATTTTTTTATGCCTCATATTTCCCATTAGTCTACGGATAGTAAGGAGTTAAAAAGTTGTGTTGGATATGATACTTGTTGCACAAAGCTTGAACATCCTTATTTTTAAATGGTGGCCCATTATCCGAGATGATTTTGGATGGAATACCAAAATGACATATGATATTATGTAGTAGGAACTTCACAATGCATGCTCCTATCATAGTGGTAAGTGGAATAGATTCCACCCATTTTGTGAAATATTCAATGGTTTTTAGAATGAATGTGTGTTAACCCAAATATGGGGGTGAGACTTTATCAATTATATCAAATCTCCATTGCAAAAAAGGCCATAATGAATGTATAAGTTATAAGATCTACAAGGGTACATATGATAGATTTGCATGATGCTGGAACTTGATGCACCTTTTAATGTAAGTGCGATAGTATTTCTCCATTGTAGTACAATAATATCCCATTAAAAGAATGCACTTTGTAATGGCCATGTCGCTAAAGTGGCCACCACAAGTATTGTTGTGAGTTTGAGAGATGACCCAAGTAGACTCTTGGGGCTCTAAACATCGAATAAGGAGACCATCATAACTTTGATTGTATAGTATATCTTTGTTGGAACCGATTATTGCATTCATATAAATTCAATTATCATGCTACAAGAATCCATTTGAAACCAATGAGCTATTACAGGATCTGGTTGATCTGCCTCATTGTTCTGCTAAACACAAATATTGTTAAAGAAAACTACATAATGGGTAAGGAAACCCCAACAATAATTATATGACTAAAACTCTAATTACACGCTCTATATTTATATTATATTATACGTATTAAAATTAGAAAGCATGAAAACAACCATTGGTTATGCCTTATGTAGACCAGTGCCTAGATTCATTGGGCTGTTATAGCAATTTAACAACAATTCTATCATGAAATAGAAAGAAGGGGTGGATAAAAATTGGCATTCTTAATCTTATTAAAATATCGCAATAAAACCAATAGTTAACCAATGAGAGAAATGTATATAATGCATTCAAATAATGTAACCCATTACACAGTGACACACAGAGCTAAGCCAAAATATATAATAGAAAAGAGACTCAGAATTGTATTGATTTCATATAGATTACATGCAGAGTGGGCAGAATACCTTTTAACTCTATTTTTCTCAAAGAAAATATATCAATACAATGAAAAGATCAATGTTCAAATAATGTAACAGGTCTCTCCTACTCTCCTTGTTCCAATTTGGTGACAACAGAGTCTCTAAATCTCAAGCTCAAAAAGGTAGGAAATGATCTCAGCTTCTTGAACACTTTCCTATCACAATCCTAAAAAGCAAAGGGAAGAATAAGAAATAATAAAGTAAAATAGACATATAATGGGATACAACACAACTAATAGGGCACTCAAGTATACCTCTTAGAAAAAATGCTATTCTCTAATTGCTTGATACAAAATTTGACCGCAGTTGCTTCTTTTTATAGCTGTTGGTTCTTGATTCTGTTATTTTTGGTTCATCTCTGGCCTTACACTTGTCAGCATATGATTGAACCTGTACTATATGTTGTCCATGTTAGAGTAGGTTTTTTACCTTAGCTCATGTTCACCTAGGTAATTTATTTTCCTTTTATTTAGTTATTCCATGTGTTTTCCTCACCTACTTATGTGTGGATATTTCATTTATCTTATTTAGATATTATGAGATGTTACATATTTATTTCTTAGATATTATGGGGATATTTTTAGGTTTGACTATTCCTAGGAGTTATGGGGATATATTTAGGTATATTTTGAGGGTTGATATTCTTTCTCCCCATAGCGGTTTCAGATCTATGGACCATATCACTTATTCCTTTTGTATGGTGGATATTTGTCCTTATCTTGATACTACCGCTATGGTTGATCATCCTTGCCTATATAATCAAGGCACCTTCATTGTACTCATTGTAGAGAAGAGGAAGTTCCATTTTTAGATCTAATATATGATATTGTTGCTCTCTTGTTTGCATATCTATTTGTAAGCTTATGTTGTCAATTTGCTTTTAGATTCTTGTTTTGGTTGAATGTGGTGTTTCTGTTAACACTTGAGATCCTTGCAGCTTGGAATGGTATGATTATAATTACTTTCATGGCATCAGAGCGATAGGTGTTGCAGTCATCCATTTGTGAGTCTTGTGTAGTTATTTCTCTTACAGGTTCGAAGAATGGCGTGGAAGCTTTGGTTTTTGTGATTGGGTCTTTGGTGGAGTTTTTTGGCCAGTTTGTGTCACTCCTTCCATTTTCATATTATCACAAACCTCCTAAAATATCTTCCGCCCATATTGCAATAGCCTCATTCCCTTGGATCTGTCCAAAGTATTTTTTTCTTGAGCATTTCTATTTTTGGCAAGGTCACCAACCCAACCCATTTTCATATTTTGCATGTCTCTCCTGATAAAAATGTAATTTTTTCATGAAATTTTTTGGAGGTCTGTATATGAATTCATTTGAGTGCCCAAAATTTCAGCTCATTTGGATCAGTATTCTTCAAGATATCTTGATTTTATGAAAAACTGTAATTTTTTAGTAATTTGCATATATCTTCATCAAAACTTCTGATTTTTTGAATATTTTGTTACATAATGTGTAAAATCATATTATAGACCGTCCCATAAAATTTTAGATAATTTGAAGCTATATTCTGATAGTTACAGTGATTTTACTATTTTTATTAAACTCGTCATTTTAGGAGAAATATTGGGAGTTGCTCAGCGAAATTTTTACCAGGCTTGTAAAATTATTTTTTTGATATGTTTGTAAAATTTTAGATTTTTTGAATCTGTATTTATACAGTTATAATTATTGTATGACTGCACTCTCAATATTGCATTTTGAAAAAGGGTTTTACACTTGAAACAGTAGATGGACTATTGTTATAAAGTCCCATCTTCCTTCATTTTCTATTTGTCCACTTAGTTTGGAACTTTGTGATCAGATTACTTGGTCTTTGTTGAGAAGCAACACACCCCCACTAAAAAATGCATTCCAATCCTCTTGAAAGCCCTGAAATACCATTTTGCAGCAGGGACCCTCTTGATAATTTTCAGTTTTAAATCCAGATCTTGCTTACCTCCTTTTAAAAGTTGTGCTTTTCCTTGCATTCTAGCTGTGTTATCTAAGAATTCACTTTTTACATGCTAGAATAATTCATGCTTAAACAAAATCTTGCGCTGGTACGAGAAAAATCCTGAAAACAGTCAGCTAAATACATGAAAAATCAAAAATTTCCTTTTTTGGTAATGTCGTGAAATCACAACACTTCCATTTATGGAAATGTCGCGAAATCATGACAGGTTTTCAAAAAATCCGCCAAGTCATTTTGGTGTAGCGAAATCGCGACACTTTCTATTTTTGGAAGTGACGCGATATCGCGACGTTTCCATTTTTGGAAAGTGTCGCAAAATCGCTGCCGACCAGGGAGAGAAAGAAGGTTGTACGGAGAAGCGCAATTTCGTGACATGTCACATTTTTGTGGCTAAGAAAGGAGAAATGGAGGCCAAGCAAGGAAAGATGCACGAAATCGCGACGTCACGATTTCGCGACGTCGCGAAATCGCGACAGGGAGAGAGAAGCATGCTCGGGAAGAAGTTGGTAGCGATGCACTGCATGTCTCAGAATCGCGGAGAAAAATCGGCTGAGTCCCAGATGTGTAGCGAAATCGTGACACTTTCCATTTTTGGAAACGTCGCGATATCACGACGTTTCCATTTTTGGAAAGTATAGCAAAATCGCTGTCTGCCGGAGGAAAGAGAAGAAATCAGTACGGACCAGATCGCGATTTCGTGACATGTCGCGAAATCGCGACATGTCGCGTTTTCGCGGCTGGAAAGGAGAAAAAGTGGCTAAGTCCAAAAGTTGCAGCGATTCGCTGACGTCTCAAAATCGCGGGCTGGAGCTTGCAGCGATGCGCTGCATGTTTCGAAGTCGAGAGGTAAAGGGTGTAGCGATGCGCTGCATGCTTCAAAATTGCGGGCTGGAGCTTGCAGCGATGCGCTGCATGTTTCAAAATCAGGGGTGAAAAGTGGTAGCGATGCGCTGCACGTTTCGAAGGCAAAGGGTGAAAATGGTAGCGACGCGCTGCACGTTTTGAGGAAGTCCTGCAAGACAAGCATGTCGCGAAATCGTGACATGCTGGAGAAAAGTTGTACGACGGCCAGCAGGAGGCATGATTTCGCGACATGTCACGAAATCGTGACATGTCACGTTTTCGCGACCAACAGGGAAGAAGCAGCGCGGTCGCCAGGAGACGTCGCGATTTTACGACATGTTGCGAAATCGCGACATGTCGCAGAATCACGGTAGGAGAGAGAAAGTCCTCAAAGTTGACCAGAAGTGCATTCCAGCGGGAAACAGAAGGCATCCTAGGGTAGCAACACGTGTCAAAGCGTGAGGCAGACAAGAAAAGGCCGACATGCAAACTTTTTAGCCTGATTTAATCTGTTTTAACCTTTAAAGCTTTAATTTAATGTTTATTAAAGTGCTAATATAATCTTTTTGTCTTTCATGCAGGATTCCATCTGGAACTTATAGGACAACCGAGAAAGACCATAAAGGCAAAGTTAAAATGCAGATTTAATCAAACACCGCCATGCTAGAGGAGAAGAAGCCGGTAAAAGTATTCAATAGCAAATTTATGACAGAATTGATAGCATGAAGACCATTTCAACCCAGGGATGGCTTTGCGGAGATGAATTGATGGAGAAGTGGTGACTCATCCGGCTCACCAGCAGAATTAATAGAGGCATTTATTTGCAGCTGCAGATGAATGTGAGTGGCTTTAGATTTTATCTTCTCCATTTATGGCAGCTGACTCCCCTGATTTTTTGAAGGGTTAATTTCTATCCGGACTTTGATTTTAAATGGATTTTTATTGTAAAACCCGGGTCCTAGGGTTTAAATGTGATAATATTTGCAGTTATGAGAAGAAGATATTTTTGAAAAGATCAGGGTCTGTCCTGAATCTATAAATAATTCTTCTCAATGTAATTGCGGGAGGCGGAGACTTAGAAATAAAAGGCTTATAAGCAATTTCTTTCAAATCTTGTGAAATCCTTTGTTTTCTGGACTTGTAGTTGATGTGCTTTAGCTTTTCTATGATAGCATGGCCAGGAGCCTAATCGTTTGCAGAGTGTGATAAGTGTATCTTCTTTTGTTATCCGTTCCATTAAAGTTTGTTAGATATATGTTGTAAATCTACCATTATCAAGTTTAAATATGCTGTTAGGCTTTAGTTGTTTTATTGTCTGCTAGGAGAAATTATAGATTTGAGGTTAAGTTTGTTCTAATTGCTCTGTCTTCACTGTGTGAGCTAGGCTGTCGGTGAAAGATACCAGTTTTAACTAGCTACCCCTGGATTTATAATTTTTTGCTAGATCTGTTTCACTCTGCCTTGTGCTCCTGGTTGAAAGTGATCTTAGACTGACTGGACACTTTATTCTTGGATTTGTTCTGTTGTGAAGCTGATAGCATAGATAAGATTGATAGTTTAGAGTTTTACAGTTTAATGTTTGATAAGATTCTCTTTCTGCCCTACCCTACCCTCTCTTTGTTTATCGTGAATGATCCATTTTTACTTTCTTTATTTGTCTTTTATTTGAATCTACTGACCCATGAGAGCTAGATCAAGAATTCAAGTTAAATATAATCAAGAACTGAGCAACTACTGAACAAGTTCAAGAACCCCCTGTAAGGTAACAGAGCAGTCCATATTGAAATCTATTCCAAAAGCGGAAAAGAGTGAATAGCCATTCGACCCAACTCTGTAACTCGCACCTTGGATAACCAGCTAGATCCTAAAGCGAGTGGGATTCGTCCTGTGGGTGTCTCCGGAGCTTCCTTGCTTCATCCTTCCCGGGGTGTGCATGAAAGCCGGACCAACATCTAATTGGCGCTAGAAGGAGGGCCTATGAACTCAGTTCAAGTATTGTAAGGACCTAACACCAACATTTGAAGGACCCACAGTGAACTCCGGACAGTTTTGTAAATTGTCAGTACAGTTCTATAAATTGTCAGTACAGTTTTGTACAGTTGTCAATACAGTATTTAAAATTGCCAGGGAAGACCTCAAGTTAAGAACAGTTTTATCTCCACTGGAAGTTATCCAATCACAACTCAGAACATCACTGTCAGCCAAGTAATAATGGCAAATTGGTTGGGCCCCACTGCTTTGAATATCCCGAGAATAGCCCATGACCTGCCAAGAATCCCGGAAAGGTATCTCCCCAGGTATAAACATGATGAGACAAGAACTGCAGAAGAACATCTGCTAGCTTTCAAAAATGCTTTAAAATTGTTGAATATACAACATGAAGATGTTGCCTGCAGATTATTCCCGTTCACTCTCCGAGGAGGGAGCTTATGACTGGTTTTTAAACCTCACCAGCAATTCCATTACTAGGTGGGATGATCTAGAGAAAGCTTTTATATCACAATTTGGGGAAGTGATAGACCCCAGTGTGTTATACCAACAATTTTCCAGCATCAAGAGAGAGTCGGGAGAAACTATCAGGTCTTTCAATATGAGGTTCCAAAGAGCTTACGGTAGAATGACTGGCCATTACATCCCAAATGCAAATCTGGCCTTAGAAATCTACAAGAATGCATTGGATTCGGTGACCTCTATTTTCCTCAAGAGAGACATCAATATCACAACCCTGGCAGGTGCTTATAAAGAAGCCTTAATTCTTGAAAGACAGTTAGGGCCTCAAATTTTGAGCAGTCCTTTGATATCCTATGTTACACAGAACTTGCCTATTTTAGATCCCATTCCACATCATGAGTTAGTGCCAACATGTCATGCTCTACCCAAGGAGACTCCGTTAGCTGTGACATCCACTCAGCATGTGCAAAATATACAAAAAAGTTCTGACAAGCTCAAAGTGGAAGTGCTTGAAGTAAACAGTTGTGATCTGGCACCACCCAAATTTGAAGTTTTTCCTGGTGAGTTAAATTTTCCTAGAGATCAAAGAAATATTGATATTTCTAGTTCACCCAAAAACAGTACAACCAGGGTTTCAGATTCTTTCACTTTTATTGAAGAGACAGAAAGTCTTGTACATAATCCTATGGATGAAATGCAATATTTTTAGCAGTTCAAAATGGACAGTTATAATTTGAGATGTCAGAGTCCAGAACTTAATAATGATCCTTCCTCATCAGAGGATGATGAAAGTGAGATTCAATATCACTATGCAGAAGTAACTGAGGAGGATAACATCATTGAGGATATGAGGGAACTTAAAGCTGACATCACCCTCTATGAACTGCCTCAGATTGTTGAACAAAAGGATAGCTTGATTGAGGCTTACTCTGGACCACCTGTTGAATTTCAAGAAAAGAAGGAAAAGATAGTAAATATGAATGTGGTCAGCCAACTTGGAATTGATGAACTGTCTCAACATAAGCCTGCAACTTCTGAACATAATGTCAAAGAAAAGGCTATAAACTGTGTTGATGTAGATATTGGAGTTTATAATTTGGCAACTGAGAAAGTGAGAACAGTTACAGCTCTAAACCATCACAACAGTGACAGTTGGATATTACACATTGATGAGGTTAAATCTAAGCAAGGCTCAGGTGAAAAGGAAAATTGTAAGCATTCTTCTAGAGGGATAAAAATTGAAGTCCTGGATATTGAAGCAGTGCAGCAACCACAAAATGTTCAAGTTGTTAAGAACCAGGGCATACAGATAAAACATGATTTATTTCAGTTGTCACATAATTTTGAAGATGTGGTGGTGCGGGTCTGTCAATATTTTAAGGTATTTGATCTCGGGGGTTTTTACATTCGGTCCTTTTGAAAGAACTCTGCAAACCCTTCAAGTAGAAGCATAAACATGTTATCATATGATTTGTTGTTATATGATTTGTTTGATTTGAAGGAGTTGCAGATTTGTTTTTCAAATGGGACAGGGAAGACAGTAAACACAAGTCTTTCCCAGATAGCAAATTTTTGAAGCACAGTCTGGAGTGCATTTCGTCAACAGGACCTGAAAGGTAATTTTTCTAAATTACTTTCACACGGTCAAATTTTTTTTTAAGGCACCATTTCTCTGCTTTCCCAACTGCTGCATTTTTTGAGTATGAAGGGAAGTTGTAATAGGTGTACATATTGTGAATAGCTCTGCAAGTTTATTTTTCTTTAGTTTGGTGCTAGATTTCTGTGCATTTGCTTTAGTTGTTTATTGCAGTTCTTTTTCTTTGCTGTCTGTACAGTTGTAGTTTAGTTTATTTCAGTTGCTTTAGTTTATTTCAGTGTTGTTGCAATTTAGCTTTACTGCAGTTCAGCAGTCTTAGTTTCTTTGCTTCAGTTCTTTTAGTTTGTTTCTTTTATTGCCTGTACAATTTTTATTTTCTTCCCTGCATTTCCTTTTCTTTGCTTTAGTCTGTACAGTCTTTTGTTTTAGTTTTATTTTGTTGCTTGTGCAGTTTTATTTGCAGTCTGTGCAGTTTTATTTTGTTTTGCTTTAAAGCCTGTGCCTGTCCTTGGAAGCCTGTACAAAGTCCTTTGGCTTCTAAAAATTCTATTCTTTAACCTCTGCCTGAGCAATCAATGAAAAGTCAGCCTGCTAAAAAATTGTTTATTCTAAGCTGATCAATCCAGTTTCCATCCAATGCCCATGTTGTTCACCATTCTAATAGAGATAGTCTGCTTGAACTGAACAGTAGAGCTATTTTGTTATCCAGGATGAAGGTAGAGAGATGATTGGATCTTGTGTCTTACTTGCCATAGTTGTTTTAATGATAGAAAAACTGCTATGCTATTTAGTTGGAGGAACTCCCGGGGAATCCAAGAAAAGCTGGTTATAAGAGGGGACTATGGTTCATGCAATTATTTGGGTATCCACAGAGGCTATCAATGCCTAGACTAAAACAGTTCCAGATTGATCAAATGATAAAATAAAATTGTGATTTCCCTAAAAGCATCTCAGATATTGATATATTTCAGAGAGAGAGATAAGAAGAAAAAAGAGAAAAAAGAGTTATATTAAAAGAGGCAGCCAATACTTCCAAAGATATTTTTACTGAATTATAGATTCTGCCCTACAGTTGTAAATTGGGTCGTGTAAATCTAAAGGGTAACTCTGTCTAGGGTTGTAAAAGGCTAAACTAGTAAACAGAGCTCTACTCGGTTTCCCCTTTTACAATCTAGAAAAGTTGATTAATCCAAGTTTATCATTCAATCCAGTCATCCTTGAAGAAAGTTTTATACCCTTTGTAATTGCACATCAGAAATCTTCCTTGAAGTAATCCAGCCTAGTATGTCCTTGGGAAATTTTAACAGCTAGCAGTTGGTAGTCAATTTATTGTGAAGAATGCCTGTGGCAAGGCATGATGCATGGTCTTTTTGTTTTGAAACTAGAGTCTTGGGTTCTAAAATAGTGCTACTATTTTACCCGTAGATATCGCCATTTGTTGAGAAGCAACACACCCCCACTGAAAAATGCATTCCAATCCTCTTGAAAGCCCTGAAATACCATTTTGCAGCAGGGACCCTCTTGATAATTTTTAGTTTTAAATCCAGATCTTGTTTACCTCCTTTTAAAAGTTGTGCTTTTCTTTGCATTCTAGCTGTGTTATCAAATAATTCACTTTTTACATGCTAGAATCATTCATGCTTAAACAAAATCTTGCGCCGGTACAAGAAAAATCCTGAAAACAATCAGCTAAATACATGAAAAATCAAAACTTTCTTTTTTTGGTAATGTCACGAAATCATGACACTTCCATTTATGGAAATGTCGCGAAATCGCGACAGGTTTTCAGAAAATCCGCCAAGTCATTTTTGTGTAGCGAAATCGTGACACTTTCCATTTTTGGAAGTGTCGCGATATCGCGACGTTTCCATTTTTGGAAAGTGTCGCAAAATCGCTGTCGGCCGGAGGAGAGAGAAAGAAGGTTGTACGGAGAAGCGTGATTTCATGACATGTCACATTTTCACGGCTAAGAAAGGAGAAATGGAGGCCAAGCAAGGAAAGATGCACGAAATCGCGATGTCGTGATTTCGCGACGTCGCGAAATCGCGACAGGGAGAGAGAAGCATGCTCGGGAAGAAGTTGGTAGCGATGCGCTGCATGTCTCAGAATCGCGAAGAAAAATTGGCTGAGTCCCAGATGTGTAGCGAAATCGTGACACTTTCCATTTTTGGAAGTGTCGTGATATCGCGACGTTTCCATTTTTGGAAAGTGTCGCAAAATCGCTGTCTGTCGGAGGAGAGAGAAGAAATCAGTACGGACCAGCGCGATTTCGTGACATGTCACGAAATCGTGACATGTCGCATTTTCACGACTGGAAAGGAGAAAAAGTGGCTAAGTCCAAAAGTTGCAGCGATTCGCTGACGTCTCAAAATCGTGGGCTGGAGCTTGCAGCGATGCGCTGCATGTTTCGAAGTCGAGAGGTAAAGGGTGCAGCGATGCGCTGCGTGCTTCAAAATCGTGGGCTGGAGCTTGCAGCGATGCGCTGCATGTTTCAAAATCAGGGGTGAAAAGTGGTAGCGATGCGCTGCACGTTTCGAAGGCAAAGGGTGAAAATGGTAGCGACGCGCTGCACGTTTTGAGGAAGTCCTGCAAGACAAGCATGTCATGAAATCGTGACATGCTGGAGAAAAGTTGTACGATGGCCAGCAGGAGGCACGATTTCGCGACATGTCATGTTTTTGCGGTCGACAAGGAAGAAGCAGCGTGGTCGCCAGGAGATGTCGCAATTTCACGACATGTCACGAAATCGCGACATGTCGCAGAATCGTGGGAGGAGAGAGAAAGTCCTCAAAGTTGACCAGAAGTGCATTCCAACGGGAAATAGAAGGCATCCTAGGGTAGCGACACGTGTCAAAGCGTGAGGCAGACAAGCAGAGGCCGACATGCAAGCTTTTTAGCCTGATTTAATCTGTTTTAACCTTTAAAGCTTTAATTTAATGTTTATTAAAGTGCTAATATAATCTTTTTGTCTTTCATGCAGGATTCCATCTGGCACTTACGGGACAACCGGGAAAGACCATAAAGGCAAAGTTAAAGTGCAGATTTAATCAAACACCGCCATGCTAGAGGAGAAGAAGCCGGTAAAAGCATTCAATAGCAAATTTATGACAGAATTGATAGCATGAAGACCATTTCAACTCAGGGATGGCTTTGCGGGATGAATTGATGGAGAAGTGGTGACTCATCCGGCTCACCAGCAGAATTAATAGAGGCATTTATTTACAGCTGCGGATGAATGCGAGTGGCTTTAGATTTTATCTTCTTCATTTATGGCAGCTGACTCCCTTGATTTTCCGAAGGGTTAAGTTCTATCCGGACTTTGATTTTAAATGGATTTTTATTGTAAAACCCGGGTCCTAGGGTTTAAATGTGATAATATTTGCAGTTATGAGAAGAAGATATTTTTGAAAAGATCAGGGTCTGTCCTGAATCTATAAATACTTCTTCTCAATGTAATTGCGGGAGGCGGAGACTTAGAAATAAAAGGCTTATAAGCAATTTCTTGCAAATCTTGTGAAATCCTTTGTTTTCTGGACTTGTAGTTGATGTGCTTTAGCTTTTCTATGATAGCATGGCCAGGAGCCTAATCTTTTGTAGAGTGTGATAAGTGTATCTTCTTTTGTTATCCATTCTATTAAAGTTTGTTAGATATATGCTATAAATCTGCCATTATCAATGAAAGCACGAGATTCCGGAAACAAAAAGGAAAAACTAAACAAAATTGCATTAAAAGGAAAGAACACAAATGAATGAACACAAGATATAAAAGCAATATAAACTATAGCCCTTTTTATTGATATTCTTTTCAATTCGTGTTACAATACGTCTCCTTCCTTTTTAGGGGATAGGAGCGTTAGATATTGATCTCTACAATTTGCTTCAGAATTCCTCTTCCGCATGCCCACGTTTGGAATGGGCGGGCCAAATGTTGCCACCGCTTGCGTTGGTAAGGTAGACTCCTCGCCGCTCCTCTAATGCTGCAACTCTGCACTCAAAGAAACAAAAAAGAAAGTCAGTAGCACCTGTGTATGAAAAATAAAAGATGAATCTAACGATGGTTGAAATGAATCTAAATGAAATGAAAAACTTGACAAAAGCATAAACCTAAAACTAAAAGAAATACCATGATTATGAAAGCACAAATCGCCAATAAGTGAACTAGCAGCACTTCGTCGCTCAAAATGCTCCTTCTCTGTATATCCTTTTGGGTGAGAAAACTCACCATTTTTATAGACCAAAGGGGTCTTTTTGAATTAACATGCAAAAGTGTTTCTTTGCATGAATGCTTTTGTTTGTGAAGAGAAGAATTCTTCTTGATCAAGGGCTTCTTAACTGCCTCTGTGCATGTCTTTGTGTGTTTTAGAAAACTCACTTGCACTCCTATGTCATGCATGAAAAGCTGAGTGGTAGTTCTGAGTTGTCATGCGCTGAGGTCTGACTTTTTGCTGGTCAAACTTGGCGTTCGTCCCACCCCGGAGCGAGCGCTAATAATCGTCCCTGGGTGAAACGAGTACAAATCCATACTCGTCCTTGGGTAGGATGAGTACAAATTCGCACTCGTCCCTAGGTGGGACGAATAAGAAATAAAGTGTCTAAAAGGTGCCAAACTAATTTTTGACTTGTAAAACAGCTATGTAAGTGATTAGAACCACTGTTTAACCTCTGGGGGCTACCTTGGGGGCTATGTGTGTTAATGTGATCAGTGTTTGTAGTCACATAATCGGATTGGTGCTGTTTTGGTGTCTACAGATGCCCCTTTTTGGGAAGCGCTGTGCATGGCACAGCGTCGAGCAAAAATAGATAACCAAAGCACTAATGATTAGGGTTTCTCAGTAACCTAACCAACTCTTGATGCCCCAAGCATGGAAAGGGCATGCATTCTTGAATCCTTGCTTCTAACGAGCTAAGGAATTTGATTTCAAGTATTAACCTGTTTTGGTGAGGTGTGACTTGAGCTTGGACATTGATCAGTCATGAATAGGCAAAGGGCGCAACCTTTTATCCACGGGGGAACCTTGTGTTCATGCTTCGGGAATGCAAAGTGTTTGATCAATTTTATGATTATTGCTTGTTTGCTGCCCCAAGCAGGAGCGTGATTGTCTTTGTCAATGATTCTTTGAATGCATGCTATTGCCTTGATTGGGTGTGTGTTTGTTGATTGATGACTTAAGTGTGACTACCCCCTCAAGTGACGAATCGATGAAGGAAGGACTGCCATAAGAAAAGCGACAAGTCGCTTGACCCAAGATGGTTGTTTTGTTGTGTTTGTTGTTTTTTTTTTTATATTTTGGTTGTTTTGCATGTTTTTATGTATGTGTTTGATGTATGCAGATGTGATTATGAATGTGATGTTTCTAATTTATATGATGTATGGATATGGAATGAATGAAATGAGTTTTTGATGATGTGTCGATGCACCATAGACTGTACAAGATTTGACTGACTTGCTATACTAATGGGATGACTTTGTGAAATGACTTTGCATGTGAAAACTTTGTTTTTGTATTTTGCATATATTTTGATGGTGATGTACGGAATAAAATGTGACGAGTTGTTTTTAAAATGTAGTTAAGCTTTTCTTAGATTCGGATATTTTAACTAACTAGCCAAGACTAGTACATTTATCTCGCAAGACTTTTGAACAAGGTATAAATTCGACTTGAATTTAACCAAGTTATTTCACAACCCTGTGTGTGCAATTGAGTTCGTTTATGTGGTATTTTGTCAGGATACCGCCAGTGCCAGATGGGATTTCAACCGAACATGTACTGAGGATCACCTAATTAGCTCCACTAACTCCTTTATTGTATTTAGTCAGATTTGTCTGCGATGCTATCTAGGATACCATAAGCTAGCTCATCCACATGCAAACATTGATCTGCACACAAGTTAATGTGATAGATATATCGTCATGCGGGAGGTTTATCGTCAGTGACTGATAGGATATCAACCAAATCGGTGCTGAAGCTTACCTCATGACTCGTCGAAATCTTGAGAGTTCCAGGGATTCAAGTTCGACTCCCTGCTTTTCTTCAATTGTATTGGGATACTTGCTCTTTATAGTGATAAGATCACTGTTTATTTTGTTTTATTGATGTTTTTTTTTTTTTTGAGCAAGGGATAGGGAGTGACGAGAATCACTATTGTACGTGCCTTTTGATGTGTGCACTGTATGATGTCAATTTTGAATGTTTTGACATTTTGCAAATTTTTGATGTTTTGCAAATTTTGAGAACTTGGGATTCATGGGGAATTGGGTAGGGAGGATGCTTGTCCTTTTGCCAACTCTCAGCATTCTTAGGGTCATTCGCACAGGGGGATAATCAAGATAGCCGTTTCGCTTATCGTGACCTAGATTACAGTGTAGGTTTCATCTTTAGTTCACACAACTTAGGAAATTTTATGTGTGTTAATTTGTGTTGGGACGTGACGTAACAAGGTGTGATCCAAGTAAAACTTTCCCGTGTAAAATCTGTTTAACTATGTACAGTTTTTGGCTAGAAATTTAAAGACATCTGAATGATGAAAACCCTATATACATTAGGAAACAACTGACTATGCTAAAATAAAAAGGTGATATGTTGGATGTATGCATTTATGGAAATGGATTTGAGGTGGAAATGATGGAATTGCCAAGTAATGACAGCCTATGGTGCTTTTGACTTGTATGACCTATCGAAGTATGCAAGGGATGGATGCAATGTTTAATGCAACCTATATTTTTGTATTTTGATTTTTATGAAAATGCATGCAAATGTTTTGGTGATTTCGTTTTTTTTTTTTATGAGAATGTATGGAATTGAAATGCAAATGTTTTTGTGATTTTGTTTTTTTATGAGAATGCATGTAATTGAAATGCAATTGTTTTTGTGATTTTGATTTTTGTGTTGTTTTTGTTGATTTTTGAATACTTATGTTGACCAAGCAGTTATGGTAACTCTTGGAGATTTTGGGTTGACCAAGCGATTGTGGTAATCCTTGGAGCTTTTGTCTTGACCAAAGGGTTTATAGATACCTTTGGGGCATTTAGGGTTTGACCAAGCGATTATGAAAATCCTTGGAGCTTTTAGGGTGACCAAGCGATTGTGATAATCCTTGGAGCTTTTTTGGGATGACCAAGTGATTGCGATAATCCTTGGAGCTTTTTGGGATGACCAAGCGATTACGATAATCCTTGGAGCTTTTGGGGATGACCAAGCGATTGCGATAATCCTTGGAGCTTTTTGGGATGACCAAGAGATTGAGATAATCCTTGGAGCTTTTGGGGATGACCAAGAGATTGCGATAATCCTTGGAGCTTTTTGGGATGACCAAGAGATTGCGATAATCCTTGGAGCTTTTTGGGATGACCAAGCGATTGCGATAATCCTTGGAGCTTTTGGGGATGACCAAGAGATTACGATAATCCTTGGAGCTTTTTGGGATGACCAAGAGATTGCGATAATCCTTGGAGCTTTTGGTTTGACCAAAGGGTTTATGGACACCTTTGGAGCATTTGGTTTGACCAAAGGGTTTATGGACACCTTTGGAGTGTTTGGTGTAACCCACTGGCTCTTCAGGGAATAGAGGTACCCCCAGCGTGATGATCTTTGTGCACCGGATCTGGCTCTATAGGAATTGGCATGAATGGATCGGCCTTATGCACGGATAGGAGGGCAAGGTCTGCCTTCGGCACTGATGGTGCTATGATATCTCTAGGTGGAAGGTGCTCGCGATCTTCCCAAAGGAGTGGGATCAACATGTGATGCCAGTGGGCTGGGTCTATGCGCCACTCATGCCCTAGTCTTATGCCTAGTTGGGCCATTAGTTCGTCATGGGTTACAGGGTGATTGTGCCATCGTGCATGATTGAGATAAGCCATCTCAGTTTCATCTTCGTAATCATTGTCAATGATCCAAAGGCCCTCGTTGGCCTCGATAGCTATCTGCGACATGTTAAGCTCTTCTTGTTCGAGCATATTGATGTGGTCCTCATGGATTTGTTTCGTGCTTTGCGGGGGGACCTAAGTTTTTGGCAATGGCACGGGCTCGATGGGAGCCTCCAAAGGGAGTAATGTTAGGAGAATTTTGTGATGCTCATCCATGGGGACCACCTGTGAATTAATGTTGTCGGACTCGAATGGGTCCCATAGCACTATTGCATATGCTGACTCGTCTTTGGCGAGAGAGTCAGGCTTATCAGAATCTGGTGATTCTAAGATATGGAAGACCTCATCATCAGGTAGCTCTACAACCAGGGGTTGATCCTCTTTGAGAGGATTTTCATGTGAGTTGGGCATTTGGGACCCCAAAATCTTGATCTCTATCCAATCTAAGTGCTTGGGCAGTGCATTTCTTGTATCGAGGGATTTGAGCTCCTCCTGTTTGATTTGTTCCCGTTGCAAGTTGTGGGAAACTTGATGCCTTGAGAGGGATGACTGAATAGCACCCCCCATGCTTTGGTATTTCGTTTTGGTCCACTCTTTTTCTAGCTCAGGTTCCTCAGAGGCTTCTTGAAGAATTTTTGGGGGTGGTCCATGAACCTAGGTGGGCGCCTGAAGAAGGCACCCGTCATTGGTCTTAGGATTGGCCTCCCGCTCAAGTCTAGGAGGCGTCGAGGGCAACGTTTGATAAGGTCGTAGAGACCTATCTTGCACCCAGTTGTGTCTCTCATAATGTTTTGTCTTATGCATGCGAGGGGTTGGAGTCTTCACCTTCATAGTGTGTTGTAACAACTCATCCTCCTGGCGCTGAAGGCACTCTTGATTTAAAATATATTATTGCTCTAACTGTTGTTGTTCTAGCTCAAGTATCGTGAGTTGCATCCGACGTGCAATATGCTTGGCAGATTCTAAGATAGTTGGTCCTGTCGTCTCATGTCTAGAAGGCCTAGATGCCTCTCCTAGATATCTATCTCGGTCATGGTGATCCAAGATCTCTATAGGTCGCCTCCCTCTGTTGGGGGTAGCGGCATTCCCCTGAGGCTTTGGCCTCAATAGGTAATCTTGAAAGCTAGCAATTGCGGAGGCGTGTTGCTCCTGCGATGTATATTGTTCTTGAGGAAGGTAAGGGTTTTCCTCATGCTCTCTTTTGTAAGTGAAAGAGGAACGGGAAGATTTGGCTCGCCCCGCCTGAGGAGCCTTGTGCTCTGAATTTGTCCTTGTAGTCTTGACAACTAGAGGGGGTGAAGGAGGGATAGTGTAATCATGTGGTTCCTCCCATCGAACCCTATGTTGACCTAGTGCTTCATTGCGTGGTGACCACTCATAATGAGCATCTAAGGGAGCTCTCCTATGGATGTACCCCTCATGGGAGGATGCGTGCTGGGTGCTATGCTGAACAGGGAGTGCCCCTAGAAGAGGTGCCCCTGTAGTCCCTTTCCGTTAAGGTGTGTAGGGGACTGCCTTGTGTGTTAGGTCGCCAAGGTGGTATGACCAAATCTTGGGGACTATAACGGATGTGACTCATGTTTCTTTGGACATTCTCCACAGCGTCTGCCCATGAGTGGGCTTGACTACGGGTGAATACCATGGCGATGTCTCTCTAAAAACCCTAAAAATTGAAATGATTTAGATGGGGCTCAAAATTGGTGTGCACATCCCTCTTATAGTAGATAAGACAAAAATGAAGTCTCAAGTCCTAACTCTAAATACATTAGGAGATATTGACATCTGAACAGCTCAAAAAGTGCATAAAATTGCATGCCCAATTTTAAAACCTAATTTTGAGGCCCTAGATGATGGAATTTGGCCCCGAAAATGAGTTTTCCGGGGAAATACAACTCAATGGAGTTATATTTGTTTAAAAATCTCCCAACTAACTCCCTATAAAATTTCAAGTCAATCGGAGCTACGGTTGAGAAGTTATGGCCCCGGCAAGATGCACTAAAATTTAGAGAAAAATATAAAATTTCCCATATTTTGTTGGATGGTCCTGCATCACTTATGGGAACCTTAGGGCACTTTTGGGTTGACCAAAGGGTTCATGGACACCTTTGGAGCATTTTTGGGTGACCAAGCGATTGCAGGAATCCTTGGAGCTTTTGGAGCGAGTGGCAAAATGCGTAGATTTTTATCTTTGTTTATGATTTTTTTGATTTTTGATTTTTTTTTGTCTAAACAGAAAATAGCATACACACACAAGCAATGATTATCTCTTTTAAAGATTAATAGTGTGCCCTAAATCTGGTTTAGTGTGTTTTTGTTGTTTTGTTTTGTTTTTGTAGGTTTTGAAGAACGTTTAAATGCATTATAACGGCTCATATAACTCCCAAAATGGTCGCCCCTTCAATATACCAGCCGAGCCGATATACCAACCTCTCTATATACCCGCCCTTACGAGAGGGAGACTATAGGTACGTGAGAGCAGATGGTACGTGGTACGTAGGTGGTACGAAAGGGGGATTTTCCTGTTAATGGCACCTACCATAGAAGACTTATCCTCGCGCGCATGGGAATCACCCCAGCGACACTCGGTCAGCTTTCGTCAGGATTTACGCCTAACAACAGTTGAAAATCGGGGAATGGATGCAAAGCTAAGCCAAGGTGGTGATGAACCCACCGTTGGTCTTGCTCAAGGGTTGGGGTCTTATGACCAACGCCTTGGTTTAAAATGTAACATGATGTGTGGGGTTCGTTTTAATTTTGCAAAATTGAAACAGGCAAATGAAAAGAAATCTTTCCCTAAGCCATACAAACTGAAAACCAGAAAATAGAAAAACAAAAATTTGACAGAAGCTGTAAAAACCCCTACCTCTTCTCTGCCTAATCGAAAGTTTCTGATTTTGCTCTGAAAATTGCACAGAACTATAATTGTCCCTGGGTGAGACGAATAACAGAACCGTAATCGTCCTAGGGTGAAACAAATAGTTTATTCGTCCCGGGGTGAGACGAGTAAAAATTTTGTAATCATCTCAGGGTGAAACGAATAGTTTATTCGTCCCGCGGTGAGACGAGTAAAAATTCTGTAATCGTCACTTGCAGAGACGAATAACAGTCTGATATTGAAAAATAGGTACCTATAAAAAAACAAGCAATTTTAGATCAGTAATTTAACCTAAACAAAAACAGAGGACAGAAGTCCCACCGTGATCGCCATTGAAAGCACGAGATTCCGAAAACAAAAAGGAAAAACTAAACAAAATTGCATTAAAAGTGAAAGAACACAAATGAATGAACACAAGATATAAAAGCAATATAAACTATAGCCATTTTTATTGATATTCTTTTCAATTCGTGTTACAATACGTCTCCTTCCTTTTTAGGGGATAGGAGCGTTAGATATTGATCTCTGACAATTTGCGTTTTAGAATTCCTCCTTCCGCATGCCCACGTTTGGAATGGGCGGGCCAAATTTTGCCGCCGCTTGCGTTGGTAAGGTAGACTCCTCGCCGCTCCTCTAATGCTGCAACTCTGCACTCAAAGAAACAAACAAGAAAGTCAGTAGCACCTATGTATGAAAAATAAAAGATGAATCTAACGATGGTTGAAATGAATCTAAATGAAATGAAAAACTTGACAAAAGCATAAACCTGAAACTAAAAGAAATACCACGATTATGAAAGCACAAATCGCCAGTAAGTGAACTAGCAGCACTTCGTCGCTCAAAATGCTCCTTCTCTGTATATCCTTTTTGGGTGAGAAAACTCACCATTTTTATAGACCCAAGGGGTCTTTTTGAATTAACATGCAAAAGTGTTTCTTTGCATGAATGCTTTTGTTTGTGAAGAGAAGACTTCTTCTTGATCAAGGGCTTCTTAACTGCCTCTGTGCATGTCTTTGTGTGTTTTAGAAAAACTCACTTGCACTCCTATGTCATGCATGAAAAGCTGAGTGGTAGTTCTGAGTTGTCATGCGCTGAGGTCTGACTTTTTTTTGGTCAAACCTGGCGTTCGTCCCACCCCGGAGCGAGCGCTACTAATCGTCCCTGGGTGAAACGAGTACAAATCCATACTCGTCCTTGGGTAGGACGAGTACAAATTCGCACTCGTCCCTGGCTGGGATGAATAAGAAATAAAGTGTCTAAAAGGTTCCCAACTGATTTTTGACTTGTAAAACTGCTATGTAAGTGGTTAGAACCACTGTTTAACCTCTGGGGGCTACCTTGGGGGTTGTGTGTGTTAATGTGATCAGTGTTTGTATTCACATAATCGGATTGGTGCTGTTTTGGTGTCTACAATCAAGTTTAAATATGCTGTTAGGCTTCAGTTGTTTTATTGTCTGCTAGGGGAAATTATAGATTTGAGGTTAAGTTTGTTCTAATTGCTCTGTATTCACTGTGTGAGCTAGGCTGTTGGTGAAAGATATCAGTTTTAACCAGCTGCCCCTGGATTTATAATTTTCTGCTAGATCTGTTTCACTCTTCCTTGTGCTCCTGGTTGAAAGTGATCTTAGACTGACTGGACACTTTCTTCTTGGATTTGTTCTGTTGTGAAGCTGATAGCATAGATAAGATTGATAGTTTAGAGTTTTACAGTTTAATTTTTGATAAGCTTCTCTTTCTGTCCTACCCTACCCTCTCTTTGTTTATCGTGAATGATCCATTTTTACTTTCTTTATTTGTCCTTTATTTGAATATGCTGACCCATGAGAGCTAGATCAAGAATTCAAGTTAAATCTAATCAAGAACTGAGCAACTACTGAACAAGTTCAAGAACCCCCTGTAAGGTAACAGAGCAGTCCATATTGAAATCTATTCCAGAAGCAGAAAAGAGTGAATATCCATTCGACCCAACTCTATAACTCGCACCTTGGATAACCATCTAGATCCTAAAGTGAGTGGGATTCATCCCATGGATGTCTCTGGAGCTTCCTTGCTTCATTCCTTCCCGAGGTGTGCATGAAAGCCGGACCAACAGTCTTCAGTATTGGTGGAGCCTACACATTGTTGTGCTTGAGGAGTCCTTTGTCTTTGACTTCCCTTGCTTTGTTGTGGTGCATCCTCTTGTGCCAATCTTCCTCATTGAGGCACTTAGTTTGAAGGAGGGGATTATTTTGGTAATTTCTTTGGAGACTTTTCAGAGTTTAGTGGCTTCATTTATGGATTGATGTTATTTTGTGGTATTTTGCATCACCTTGTGACATCACACTAGACCTTTCACATTATAATGGCATTTTATTTTGGGAGGGGCTCTTCTACTTTTGAGGACATCTTGGAAACTTCATTTTTTAAACTTAGCATAGAGGAAAATGCTGAAAATTTTGAAGCATGTTTTAAGGTACTTTGTTCATTATTTCAAAGTGAAGGTTTGGATCATTTGTTCATAACTCGAAAACCCAATTCAATGGTGAAGGATAAGGAGTATATGACATGGTTCATGAACAATTTAAGGATCTCTAACATGCTTTATTATTCAGTTTGTGGGGAGCTTCAAACATTTATTAGAGTTCACAAGAACACACCTCACCTTGCTTATCATATGTTGAAAATAAATTTTTTACCCAAGGCACCTTCTCTTACAATTTTTTGCATGGAGGACATCATTTGTGACATTGCATCTTTGTTTTTGGAGTCACTATCTCATGATGTTTTGGATGATGAGGTTGATGCTACAGTACTTGCTTTAGATATTTTACAGGATACATCTCCAAACTTATTTTCTATGGATGATCATGTTGATATTGTAGCATATACAACAGATATTTCATGGCATGTTACATCCTTACATACATATGAATTCTTGTATGGTGTTGCCTCTCTCTTCATTGAGAGTCACACATGTGATTTTCTTGACATGTATGAGGAGATCACTCATTTATTTTATGATGATGTATACATTGTATCTCCTCCATGTACTTCTTCCTTTGTGGACCATTTTTTGGTGTGCCCTCCTTCTTTGAGTGAGCCATTTTTTCCACCATTTTCTTCTCCTGTTTCTTTCACATTGGCTGATGTACTTATATAGGAGTTGGATACAAATATTTTGTCTTCGGTTGGAATCTCACTTGGATATCCTAAAGACCATGTTGATTCCTTTGAGGATTCTAAGCCTCCAATTCTTTCTCTTGATACTTCCATGGGCTCATCATCACTTATGTAGCAAGACATTGGTGATTCTTCCTTGATGGATGCTCTTCAAACATCTCTTCCACTTTTACACACTCATGGTTTTGTGCATATTGATAAATTGGATGTTGATTGGGACTATATTTTACCCTATTTTGGTGTTGGTTTGGGCTTGTACATTATTGGAGATTCATTTTATAGTCAATTTATGAAATATTATTGAATTTAGCTCAGTTTGAAGGATTCTATGTCATCATTCTATATTTTATTCCCATATTCTCACACTCACTTGGAGTGTGAAGACATTCGACGAATGCTTCATGGCTACTTTCTTCCTCGTTGGAGACACATTGTTCATTGCAGAAGCATCCACTTCTTCATAGGACTTCTTCATGGAGCTCGTCATCCTAGGGGGGTGCTGGGAGCACTCCTTGGATCCATTCCTAATTTTTCTTCTCTCTTTCTAGCTGGATGGTTTTTTTCCACATGGATTTCCACCTAATTTAGGAGCTTTTGGATACACATTGCACATGAGTACCCAATCAGGCCTTGTTACTGGGACTCATATTGTGGATATGCCACTTTACTTTTTGGCACCTAGCTTCACTTGAGGGAGTGTGTTAGAGTAGGTTGTTTACCTTAGCTCATGTTCATGTAGGTAATTTATTTTACTCTTATTTAGTTATTCCATGTGTTTTCCCCACCCATGTATGTGTGGATATTTCATTTATCTTATTTAGATATTATGAGATGTTACATATTTATTTCTTACATATTATGGGAATATTTTTAGGTTTGACTAATCCTAGGAGTTATGGGGATATATTTAGGTATATTTGGAGGGTTGATATTCTTTCTCCCCATAGCGGTTACAGATCTATGGACCATATCACTTATTCCTTTTGTACGGTGGATATTTGTCCTTAGCTTGATCCTACCGATATGGTTGATCATCCTTGCCTATATAAGCAAGGCACCTTCATTGTACTCAGAGAAGAGGAATTTCCATTTTCATATCTAATATATGATATTGTTGCTCTCTTGTTTGCATATCTATTTGTAAGCTTATGCTATCAATTTTCTTTCATATTCTTGTTTTTGTTGAATGTGGCATTTCTCTTAACACTTGAGATCCTTGTAGCTTGGAATGGTTTGATTATCATTCCTTTCAGTCTAGCTAGTGCGACTCTAAAATGACTGTTAAGGTTATTTTCTGGACTGAAGGGAGCTCTTTGTTGATTAATTTGGCCATTTTGCTCTCTCTGGTTGGCCCTAGAAACTAAGGATTCAGTACTATATTTTTCTTTTTTTTTCTACTTGTCCTGGTCACTATGATTTGCTGATAAGGATCGACCAGGTTACTATCATGAATTTTAGGTGAAGGATGGAGGGGGACCCAATGTGATGATGAAGACAAGGGGTGGCGTGCCAGTGGAAATCATATGGAATGGCACTGATCACGTGATAGAGTGAAGGGAGAAAAGAGGAAAGGGGGTGGCTTCATACAATGGAAGGTGGTGAGATGGCACACTATGAGGACAAATGTCAAGATGGTTAAGGAAGAAGGCCTAGAAGGAGGGAGGCAGTGATAAGTAGGAAGAAGGTGGGAATGGAAAACAAGATCTGGAAGCATTTATAAGTTTCTTCCATAACTATACTCCGTCGGAGTGTTCCCCTCATAACTATATTTCGTCGAAGCGCGGAGTGACTGACTTTCTGCAAGTCAAAAATATGCTCTCTTCTTCACGTGCTTTCTTCATCTTAAGTATTTGCAGAACAAAAAATGAATACATTTATATTCCTTGTATCCCATTGTTTCTCTTTACTGATGCCTTTTAGCTCTCCTTTACTATCTCTTATTTATAAACTGTGACTATGCTTTGCAGTCTTATTTTGTGGTACATTATTATTCCCAAGAGATATACATGATCTGGTTGTATGCTTGAGCATCAGGATTTACCTTTTGTTTGGTCTACTTTATCCTTATCAAGGTACTATCTATGGGATTTGCTCTGATTTGCTCGAATATTTCCTTCCCTAGGTATCCTTCTGGATTCACAACGTATATGTGTACTATGTTGACTTCGTCTCTGGCTATTGATCTTCATAGCATCTTTTGGTGTACCTTGCTGTGAATGAGTCACCTCTTTGATTTCTTCCTCGATATAAGTTTAGGGTATTTTTGTGAATTGATTGTCCCTCTCCAGGAGCTAAGTCTATTGCATATTTCTTACGGATGAGTCTGTCGATTTTGCTGGTTTGCGATTTTCATAGGTTCCATCATGGCTGCTTCTGGTATTCTTAAACCTGCAAGAGTGTTAGTTTCCAAAACTCTGAAGACATTGGTCAATGGTGATTTTATTCTTATTGATATCTTCATAACTATTGGGCCGAAGGTTTGACCAAGTACAACCATTCGATCTGCCTTTGTTCAATCACTGCCTTGTTTCTTTTAAAATTTGTAGGTTAGTTATCTAAAAGAAAACATGCTCCGAACCTTTTTAATTTTGACCAATAAGGATGGTAATTAATAATGGGTTTAAAGCCTCGTTAAATGTGTTTTAGGATTTAATTAATCAAATGTCAATTTAAGCTTACCTTTTGGTTTACCTTTAGAGTGTGCACTGTCATTGGATCGATTTGAGATAGAGCGCATCCGTCGGATCTATCAGAAGATACCCATTGTTTTAGCCTGCTCATGTCCCTTTGTCTTGACTTTGACTCGTTCATGACCATCAGATCTCCTTGTTCTTAATGGAGCGCTACCGTCAGATCTAGGTGATTGATTTATTATTTAAACCTTTGATTTACACGCTATCATCAGATCTTGGAAAGGATTAGCGCAACCGTTGATGTCTTAGGACCTGCATGGTCGTTAGTCTACCTGTATCTGATTAATTGGGTTAATCATGCTTATATAGTCAAAAATATTTGATCCGGTAATAATTCATTTTGAAAAATACTTAAGGTTAAAGACTATACCCTTATTTGTTTGATCTTCCAATAATGGGGTGTATTAATCCTTATTTAATCATGGTTAACCGAAGTTAACCTAGCGATTACAACCTTAACCTCATTGTATTAAACCTAGGCACTATATAAAATGTTTACCTCTCTGAGCGATCACCGTTAGATTATATCATGATGAGAGCGCTACCATTGGATCATTTCGTATATACACACAATTTAGCAAAGGGGGAAAATCACCCGTACATCCAATTAATTAATCATTCATCGAAAGAAACTTGTTTAGACTAACCTCCGATCACCTTTACCCATGTGCACCATTGGATCTGAGTGGAGATGAGCACTATCATCAGATCTACATGTTATTTAATCCTCTTGTCTAGCTTTGACTTTTTTGCCACCGTTGATCTTCGAGCGGGATCTGGCACTGTCATTCGATCTTCTGAAAGTTGCATATACGTTAGTCAAAGAGGGCGTATCATTAGATTTGATTAACCTTGATTAAGTTGAAAGGGGGAATTTTAGCAATGTATTTATACCCTTATTAATGCATAATTAAATTTTGACTTTACCTCTATCTTTTACCTGATATCCTACCATCCATGATTTCAATGCGGTCGTTGGATCTTCGATAGCTATTGGCACAGCCATAGATTTTGATCAACCTGCAAGGTTATTTATCGGGGGGCACATAATTTTAAACTTTGATTAATCTAAAAGGGGGAATAGTTAGCAATATGCTTAGACCCTTATTAATCTTGTTTTAATGGATTTAATTAACCTCTTGGGGGCTTTTACTTTTTTATGCACCTTTGTAAGAGCGTCGTCGTCGGATCAAATCTAGTTCAAGCACTGTCGTTTGATCCACCCAACTTGCTTGGTGATTATTTCAAAGGGGGTGTGTACCCTTAATTATTTTTTACCATGGTATTTTAATGTATGGTTTAATTAAATCAAGTACAAATATTGATCTTGAGTTCACTTGAGCGCTATCATCCGATCTGTCAGAGTTTCTCGTTGTTTATCTGGCAGCTTTGACCTATGTTGACTTGTTTAATGTTTTGAATCTTTTGAGATTGTGCATCCATTGTATTTAGCTTGGTTCAAGTGCATCCATCCAGATCGATAGAGTTGCATGGGTTTTAATCATTTTTGACCTTAGGTTATAATCTTCATAGAATATTGACATCCTTTAATTGATTTATTGGAATGCAACCATCCGATTAAACCTGATTCGAGCGTGGCCCTCGGATTAGATCTAAGGTGCTCATATTTTAATTATATGGGGTGCATACCCTTAAGATTTTAATTAAAGATTTTATGTTATGGATTTAATACTTTTAGGTTTTTAGACCACGATGTTTAATTAAATCAATTTTAGAATACCTTAGGGTTTAAAGGTTTATTGGTTGGTTTAAGCCTAAGGAAACTTATTTTAGGAAGTTCGGAGTTTGGCTTTAAGAATCTGATTAATAAAATTTTTCCCTATCCACTTTTGAGATACTTGAGTAATAAAAATGGGCACACATTATTAACAACCAAGGTTAGACTTCATCAAACCAACCAATGAAAACTCAAGTAACTCACACCAACTGAAGAAGTGACCAGCATTATGAACATTTTGATTGAAACCAAAAATTTAAATTTGGGGGTTTCAAAGTTGAGTCAAATTTGGCTCCAACATAGGCTCTAACTAGGACAAAGTGTTGAAAACATGAGGCACTTGAGAACCACAGAATCTCCTGGTTTTATTTGCAGAAAATGAACAAAAATAAAAAACTTCAAGGCTGATAAACAAAACTTAAAAACAACAAAACATTACAATTTTTAAAACTGAAAAACTATACTAGTGACCGGACATCAGGGTCAGAGAGTATTGAAAAACTGTAATTTCCTTTCATTCACTTTCTGGAAAAGTAGGGCCAAAATTTTAGAAACATATGAGCTTTTGAGATTATTGTAATGCTTGTTCTAGCTAAGTTATAAGATATGATTACACAAAATTTGTCAAAGCCTTTTGCTTCATCATGTTTAAGCCCATGTGTGTGTTTGTGTATTCATTTTGATTTCTAAGTCTTTCAGAACTTTGCCATATCTGAGCAAAACAATTAAGCCTAATATGTGATTTCACTCAAAAAAATTTTCACCATTCTGTAGGGCTCCACTGCTAGTCAAGCGTCTATAGCCCCGGTGGAGTTGCTTCTAATCCCATCTGGTTTTACCCTACTGCCAGTCAAGCGTCTATAGCCCCGGTAGAGGTTTTCCAAGATATCTCAAGCAGTGACTCAATTTAACTTTATTTTTTATTTTTCTTTCTCGTGAGAGAAGTACTTGGATATATAAGCAAATTGTGCAATGAGTATGCCTGAGTTGAGGATTAGTTTCTGGCTAAAAGGATGAGTGTAATGATTTTTAGCTTAACCACCCTCTCAAAGATAACTTGGCTCTTTGGACCTTTGAAGTCACTTTAAGTATCATTTGTAATGTGAGGCTTTGACATGATGTTTCAATCAACTTTGTTTTCCTTCTATTTTATCTCATATCAAACAACTATTGCATAAACACTCATATTTTAAAAATTGTAAAACTCATCAAAATCTAAAATAAATCTCCTTTTTCCTTATCATTTTTGGTGGAATCAACAATAATGTATACTCATCAAACTAAGAATATCATGTGTACAATAAACTCAACATTAAACTAAACAAGAAAAGAAAAGCTAAAAAGTAAAGCACTCTATTTTTGGGGTTTTCTGTTCTTTTCATTTTTTTTTTATTTTCTTTTATTTTATTCACCTTCAACAGGGATTGTACATTTTGAGGTGTTGGCCATTAATAGGGATAGCCATCATTTCACCCTGCAAGGTCTGCAACTTGTATGTATTCTGGCTGATAACATGGGCTATTTGGTATGGACCAATCCATTTGGGTTCAAATTTACCTTTTTCACCATGTTTATCATTTTTAGGATCCCAATAGATGACTATATCTCCCTGAGAAAAAGGAGTACCCTTGGCTTTCTTATTAAAAAATTTCATGGTTTTCTGAGTTTGTTCCATCATTCTATTAAGGGTCTCTCTTCTTTGTTCTTCCAATAGGACAATTTGGTCAAGCCTTCTCTGTATGGGGTTGGGGTTTTCATGGTCTTGCAATAAGAGGGAAAGTGCCAATTTTTCTATTCTTGAAGGTAATAGGGCTTTCTCTCCATAAACCATCTCATAGGGGGTTCTTCCTGTGTTTCTTTTAATAGACAACCTATCAGCCCATAAAGCAAATTTAAGTTCATTGTCCCACCCTCTCTTGTTCTTACCCAATGACCTTTTTATTCTTGTTATTACATTCTTATTTGATGACTCAGCTAGACCATTTCCTTGGGGGTAATAATTAGCAGAATGGGATAATTCAATTCCATATTCAACACAAAATTCTACCATTTCATAAGAAACAAAATATTGTGCATTATCTGTAACTAGCTTTTGAGGAACCCCAAACCTGGTCAGAATGTTTTCTTCCAAGAATTTGATGACAGTGGCAGTATTGGATGTTCTCAATGGTGCAGCTTCTACCCACTTGGTGAAGTAATCTATTGCAGTTATGATCCACTTGTGTTGGCCAGATGAATTAGGCTTGATCTCTCCAATTAGGTCAATACCCCATTGTGTGAATGGTGCTTCAATGATTACTGGCTTGAGGGGCATGGTAGCCAAATGCTTCTTTCCTACAAAAACCTGGCAGTTATGATAGTTCCTAACATGTTTATATACATATTTAAAAATGGAAGGCCAATAATATCCTGCTCTCATAATTTTATTAGTTGTAGCTCTTGGAGCAAAATGTCCTCCACAGAAACCATCATGAAATTCATTGATTATTTTTGGGACTTCACTTTCATATAAATAGACTAATAATATTCCATCAGGGTGTTTCCAGTATAGCACACCATCCTGTATGTAATATTTCTGAGCTTGAAGTTTGACTGACCTCATTCTGTTTGTTGACATATCTTTAGGGAATGACAGAGTTTGTAAGTATGACAATATTTCTTCATACCATTTGCATTCAGTATTATTGATTCTTCTGACATCATATGCCTCATCTATTGTGAGAACATTTTCAAATCCTTCTTCTTCTTTTTTGGCCAACAATTTTGCTAAACCCTGCCCTTTGATAGTTTTAACTATTTTGAATTCAACATCATATTGCAGAAGTTTTACCATCCACCTTGTTGGTCTTCCTAATGGCTCTGATTGGGAAAAAATATCCTTTATTGCTATAAAAGGAATACAACAGTAAACCTTATTTGAGCCAAATATACCTTTGAAGTGTTCTAAAGATTGGATGACTGCATAAGCATGTTTTTCTAGCAAGGTGTATTTAATATGTGCTCCTTTTAGTCCTGAGCTCATGAAGGCTATTGGCCTTTCATTATTTTCATCATCCTTCTATGAAATAACTGCAACTATAGAATGTTCAGATGCATAAGAATAGATGTTAAAATCTTTTGCATAATCTGGGCAACTTAGGGCTGGAGTGGTTGATATGGCTTCTTTAATTTTGTTAAATGCTTCCATATTTTCCACTGTCCATTTTATTTCTCCAGTTTTCTTAACCATGTCATTTATGGGTTTGGTCATCTCTGCAAAATTTGGGACAAATATTCTGATGAAATTTATCTTGCCAAAGAATGACCTGACTCCTTTTAAATTTCTAGGAGGGGGAATTTTGGAAATGGCTTCAATTCTGTCTGGATCAATGCTTATTCCTTTTTCTAAAACTATGTGTCCTAATAAATTTCCTTGTGTAGTCCCAAATATGCATTTCTTGGGATTCAAAGAAATTCCAAATTCCTTGCACCGAGAAAAAACTATAGTTAAATGTTCTAGATGGTCTTCTGGATTCTTAGAAAATACTGTGATATCATCTAAGTATACAACTACAATTTTGAACATTAATCCTTTAAAGGCAAAGTCCATTGCTCTTTGAAAAGTAGCACCTACATTCATTAGTCCAAAAGGCATCCTTAAATATTCAAATGTGCCCCAGGGTGTAGTGAATGCTGCCTTATGTCTATCTTCTGGATTTATCTGAATTTGATTGTACCCTAAAAATCCATCTAACAGAGACAATCTGGTTGAGCCAACTACTGCTTGCAATAATTGTTCCATGTTGGGTAATGGGTAATTATATTTTAATGAACTCTTGTTTAAATTTCTAAAATCTACACAGAGTCTAATATCCCCATTCTTTTTTCTTACTGGTACTAAATTGGATATCCATGAAGAAAATCTTACCTTTCTAATTATTTTGGAATCCAATAACTTTTGTACCTCCTTTTGCATTATTGGGTGAAGAGTTGGATTGTATTTCCTTTGCTTCTGTCTGAATGGTTTGGAATCTTCTTTCAGGGGTATTATGTGTGTCATTACCTCTGTTTTGAATATTTTCAGATCTTCATAAGTCCAGGCAAAATGTTCTTTGTTCTTTTTCAAGAAACTGATATATCCAACCTTTTCTTTAGCAGGTAAAGCCATGTCTACTTTCACTATTCTGGGTTCTTTCATTGAACCAATATTAATATCTTTAGATATTACTTCTCTGCGTAAAGGCTTATAAGCTTTGTCAAAATCATCAAATAGACTTTCTAGAGAAACTAATCCTTTGGGTATTTTATTAGTTTTCAACTGGATTACTTCTACTAGCTCTCCTATTTGGTCTTTTAGCTTTTCTTCATATTTTTCATCACATATTACATCTGCATACTGATTTTGTAGAGTCATAAAATCTTTAATATCTATGTCATCTTGAAAGACCTATAGATATACTATGTTATCTAGCACATATGGTTTATAGACTAAGATAGTTGGGAATCTGTCCATATATTCTGTAGTTATCTCTGGGTGATCTAGACCTGAGGTATTTACAGCTAAAATATCTGCAACATGATTTTGTTCTCTAGGAATATATGAGATATTGAAAGCTAAGAATTTATCAATTTCTTCCAACACTGCATTTCTATATTGCTTAAGCCTAGGATGTTTAGTCTGATATTTACCTTTGATCTGTAGTATAATAAGCTTTGCATCCCCTGTTATAGTCAAGTAGTTAATGCCTAGCTCTTTTTCTTTCCTTAGCCCTAGTAGTAAAGCTTCGTACTCAGCTACATTGTTTGTGCAAGGAAATTGTAGTCTGTAAGGAATACCAAGGTAGTTTCCTTTAATATCAGTCATATTAACACTTGCACCTGCTCCAGATTGGGATTTAGCTCCATCAAAAGACATGGTCCACATTTCTTGAGTCAAAACTCTATCTGATTCTGCATCTACTATTTTTATATCTTCTGGATCCATGTTCTTTGCTTCTGGTACCTCCACTAGGAATGGGTTGTGCCATATTGAGTAAACTCCCATCCCTTTTTCTTCCATAGAGTTTACTAAGTTAATCATGGTTTCATCTATTTGAATTAACTCTACGGAGTGTTTGTTGAATGGTTCCCTTCTCAAAATTATATTCTCCTTATCTAATATTGGGATTGTAGCATAGGACCAATCCAATTGAATTGAACCTCCTAGTTGTTCTGCCCAATGTCTACTGAGTAATAATGAGAAAAATGGGTCAACATCAACTACTGCAACATCCATGACAATGCCCTTTTTGGGGTGTTGATCTAGGAAAACTAAAAATCCAGTTATCACCCCTACACAAGGAATTTGCCTATTGTCCATTATAGAAATAAGGGCAAAATCTCTAGTACATATTAATCCCATTTGGTCAGCTATTAGCTTAGGCATGATATTATGTGAAGCTCCACTATCTAGCATGCAATTATGAATCACATATCTTTCCCCTTCATCTGAATTATATCTTAATGACACATAGAAGGGTTTGATAGAAGATGGTGATCTTGTATCATGTTGATTTTGTCTAGCAGCATGGCAAGTTGGATCTTCCTTTTGTTCTACTAGTCCAAATGCTCTGTAAACTTGTTCTCTGTATTGTTGAACTTTCATAAGTTCTCCAAATGTGATATTAACCTTTTGCTTACTGAGTTCTGACCTAACATCAAATTCTATCTTCTTTATATCCAGTGGTTTATTACTTTCTTCTTTGGGAATCTCTTCCTCTGATTCTATTACTTCAAGAGTAATATTTTTAGGGTTCCTATCAGTTTTCTCTTTACTGATATTTTTATTGGTGAAAGTTTGTTTTCTTGTTTCACTTGTAGAGGCTTTCTTTGTCCTTTCGGGGACTATTCTATTCCTTAAATTCAGAACATGGGTTGCCTCTAATTCTTCAACCTCTTGAGCAGTGGGGATTAATTTCCCTTGCTTCATCTTATCATATCTTGACTCATGTGATTTCTACAAGATTTTAGTTCCTTCAGTTACTAAAATTTGAGGATGATGATTTGAAGCATATTTATCCATGTCTTCTTCAAACAACCTTTCTCTGGATTCATCTTCAATGGACCAACATGCATTGATTCTTATATCCTCTTCTGATTCTGCATGCATATCTACATTACGCTGATCACTTAGGTGAATTCCACATGCATCAGGGTTATGGGGTGCATCACAAGTAGAGAAAAAATAGGGAAACCCTTCTACTACATTAGCAGATGGTATAGGGTTAGGAACATTGTTCTGATCCCTATCAGAATCTCTATTTTTCTAGTTATTGTTCCCATTACCTCTATTCCTATTTCCTTCTTCAAAACCATTGTTATTTCCCCAATTCTTATTGTAATTTTTCTTAAAAGGAGGATGGTTGTCAACATGTGGTCACTCTGTTTGTGAAGATTCACCATTATTTCCATTTATTTCAATTCTTGCTAACCTTTTGTTCATGTTATTGAACATCTCAGTCATTTGATTGGTCAATTTCTCCATTGGATCAATTTCGGTTCTTCTTTGTATATCAAATGCCACCCTTTTGGGTTTTCTCTCGGGTAGGTTGACTTCTAGAGAATAGGGCTTCATCTTACCACTGTCAAGCATATTTATTTCTATATCCATTGCTTTTTCCATACAACCATCAATGGTAGTGGCTTGTTCTTGCCTTAACTCATAGTTAAACTCTCCTTGAAAAGCATTCTTATAAAAACAAATAGATTGAATATCACTAGGTCTAAGGTTGGCAGGGATTTTATTCCTAGTCTTTGAAAATCTTATGTTGAAATCACTAACAACCTCATTTTATTTTTTCTTCATAGTGGCTAGCTCAGTTAACAGTGATTGTTCATTTTTCCTTTCACCATATTTCTTTAGAAACACCTCTTCCATTCTGGTGAAGTCTGGGATATCATTGTTAGGAAGGGAATTAAACCATTCTCTAGCATATTTTTCTAAAGTCTGTAAAAATAGTCTTAATACTACATCTTCATGTTCAACTTCTAGATTATCCATTGCATATAAGAAACTTTTGATATGATCCTCTCCATGTACTACATTGTTTCCTAAAAATTTAGGGAGGTATTTGTGAGCTTTACTAGGTAAGGCATTTAAATTTGTTGGTAATGCAAATGGCCTATATCTGTTAGTCCTCCATAAATGAACATTAACCTGGGCCATTGCTACTGTAGGATTTAGATTCACAGTAGTAATACTTACAGGAATGTGAGGTTGAGTAATCTAGATATGATCTAATGGGTTATTTACCTCAGTATTACTATTATGAGAATAATCACATATATCTTCTATAACTGAATTTAAATATTCATCTATAGTAATATCAATAGTAATAGTATTCTGATTTTTCTTTATGTACTTTTTACCGCTAGAATTTGATCTACTATTATAAGCAGTATTCTTGAAAAGTGGAGTTTTATGGGTATGTATAAATACCTCTGGATTCTCAAGTTCTGGGAATAGCTCCTTACCACTTCTCCTTGTGTTCGCCAACATGTTCTGTTCTCTCCTTTTTTATTTTTTTCTTTTGGGTTCGTCCAGCAGAGTCGCCAACACCGGGGTGTAGAAAGAACAATGTATGCTTTTATCAAGAATGCTTGATATTATCACTCATCCTCACAAGAGTCGGTTCTTGGGATAATTCAAGAAAATCAAGAAACCTAATTTTCAAGAAGATCAAGAAAAATAATTTTCAAGAAGATCAAGAAACGTAAAGAAAATCAAATTGAAAAACATGGGTAAAATAAAGAACGTAGAAAATGTAAAAATTAAAACAAACGTTCTTTATTCTAACTGGCCACCCGTTGATTAAAAATAATGTCGTTCGGAGAAATTTTTTTAAGAAGATAATTAAATATTTCTATCAAGTCCTCCCCGAAAATGGTGCCAAAAAATTATTGGAACCGATTCTTGCATCCATAGGATTTCAATTGTCATGCTACAAGAATCCATTTGAAACCAACGAGCTATTATAGGCTCTGGTCGACCTGCCTCATTGTTCTGCTAAACATAAATATTGCTAAAGAAAACTACAAAATGGGTAAGGAAACCCCAACGGTAATTCTATGACTAAAACTCTAATTACACGCTCCAAATTTATATTATACTATATGTATTAAAATGACCAAGCAAGAAAACAACCATTTGTTATGCCTTATGTAGACCGGTGCCTAGATTCATTGGGTTGTTATAGCAATTTAACAACAATTCTATCATGAAACAGAAAGAAGGGGAGGAGAAAAATTGGCGTTCTTAATCTTATTCGAATATCGCAATAAAACCAAGAGTTAACCAATGAGAGAAACGTATATAATGCATTCAAATAATGTAACCCATTACACAGTGACACACAGAGCTAAGACAAAAGATATAATAGAAAAGAGACTCAGAATTGTATTGATTTCATAAAGTATTACATGCAAAGTGGGCAGAATGCCTTTTAACTCTATTTTTCTCAAAGAAAATATATCAATACAATGAAAAGATCTTGTTCAAATAATGTAACAGGTCTCTCCTACTCTCCTTGTTCCAATATGGTAACAACAGAGTCTCTAAATCTCAGGCTCAAAAAGGTAGGAAATGATCTCAGCTTCTTGAACACTTTCCTATCACAATCTTGCAAAGCAAAGGGAAGAATAAGAAATGAGAAAGGAAAAATAGACACAGAAGGGGATACAACAACACAACTAATAGGGCACTCAAGTATACCTCTTAGCAAAAATGCTATTCTCTAATTGCTTGATGTAGAATTTGACCGCAGTTGCTTCCTTTTATAGCTACTGGTTCTTGATTCTATTATTTCTGGTTCATCTCTGGCCTTACACTTGTCAGCATCTGATTGAACCTATTCTATATGTTGTCCAGCTGGTGCGGCTCTGAACTAACTGTTAAGGTTCTTTTCTGGACTGAAGGGAGCTCTTTGCTGATTAATTTGGCCTTTTTGCTCTCTCTGGTTGGCCCTAGAAACTAAGGATTCAATACTATATTTTTTCTTTTTGTTCTGCTTGTCCTGGTCACTATGATTTGCTGATAAGGATCGACCAGGTTACTATCATGAATTTCAGATGAAGGACGGAGGGGGACCCGACGTGATGATGAAGACAAGGGGTGGCATGCCAGTGGCAATCAGATGGAATGGCACTGATCACGCGATAGAGTGAAGGGAGAAAAGAGGAAAGGGGGTGGCTTCACACAATGGAAGGTGGTGAGATGGCACGCTATGAGGACAAATGTCAGGATGGTTAAGGAAGAAGGCCTAGAAGGAGGGAGGCAATGATAAGTAGGAAGAAGGTGGGAATGGAAAACAAGATCTAGAAGCATTTATAAGTTGCTTCCATAACTATACTCCATCGGAGTGTTCCCCTCATAACTATATTCCGTCGAAGCACGGAGTGACTGACTTTCTGCAAGTCAAAAATATGCTCTCTTCTTCACATGCTTTCTTCATCTTAAGTATTTGTAAAACAAAAAATGAATACATTTATATTCCTTGTATCCCATTGTTTCTCTTTACTGATGCCTTTTAGCTCTCCTTCACTGTCTCTTATTTATAAATTGTGACTATGCTTTGCAGTCTTATTTTGTGGTACATTATTATTCCCAAGAGATATACATGATCTGGTTGTATGCTTGAGCATCAGGATTTACCTTTTGTTTGGTTTGCTTTATCCTTATCAAGGTACTGTCTATGGGATTTGCTCTGATTTGCTTGAATCTTTCCTTCCCTAGGTATCCTTCTGGATTCACAGCGTATATGTGTACTATGTTGACTTCATCTCTGGCTATTGATCTTCATAGCATCTTTCGGTGTACCTTGCTGTGAATGAGTCACCTCTTTGCTTTCTTCCTCGATATAAGTTTAGGGTATTTTTGTGAATTGATCGTCCCTCTCCAGGAGCTAAGTCTATCACATCTTTCTTACGGATGAGTCCACCGATTTTGCTGGTTTGCGATCTTCACAGGT
Source organism: Wollemia nobilis (assembly GCA_028583015.1). Classification (NCBI taxonomy): domain Eukaryota; kingdom Viridiplantae; phylum Streptophyta; class Pinopsida; order Araucariales; family Araucariaceae; genus Wollemia; species Wollemia nobilis. The sequence goes on along the minus strand of JAQPPZ010002937.1, from coordinate 4,149,656 downwards.
TCCATCATGGTTGCTTCTGGTATTCTTAAACCTGCAAGAGTGTTAGTTTCCAAAAATTTGAAGACGTTGGTCAATGGTGATTTTATTCTTATTGATATCTTCATAACTATTGGGCCGAAGGTTTGACCAAGTACAGTCGTTCGATCTGCCTTTGTTCAATCGCTACCTTGTTTCTTTTAAAATCTGTAGGTTAGTTATCCAAAATAAAACATGCTCCAAACCTTTTTAATTTTGACCAATAAGGATGGTAATTAATGATGAGTTTAAAGCCTCATTGACTGTGTTTTAGGATTTAATTAATCAAGTGTCAATTTAAGCTTACCTTTTGGTTTACCTTTAGAGTGCACGTCGTTGGTGGATCGATTTGAGATAGAGCGCATCCATCGGATCTATCAGAAGATGCCCATTGTTTTAGCCCACTCGTGTCCCTTTATCTTGACTTTGACTCGTTCATGACCATCGGATATTCTTGTTCTTAATGGAGCACTACCGTCAGATCCAGGTGATTGATTTATCATTTAAACCTTTGATTTATGCACTATCATCAGATCCTGGAAAGGATTAGTGCAACCGTTGATGTCCCGGGACCTGCATGGTCATTAGTCTACCTATATCTGATTAATTGGGTTAATCATGCTTATATAGTCAAAAATCTTTGGTCTGGTAATAATTCATTTCAAAAAATACTTAAGGTTAAATACTATACCCTTATTTGTTTGATCTTCCAATAATGGGGTGTATTAATCCTTATTCAATCGTGGTTAACCAAAGTTAACCTAGCGATTACAACCTTAACCTCATTGTATTAAACCTAGGCACTATATAATACATTTACCTCTTTGAGTGATCACCGTTAGATTATATCACGATGAGAGCGCTACCGTTGGATCATTTCGTATATACACACAGTTTAGAAAAGGGGGAAAATCACCCATACATCCAATTAATTAATCATTTGTCGAAAGAAACTTTGTTTAGACTAATCTCCGATGTTAGGACCCTCCTAACATACCCTAATAATTATATTATTTATTAATTATATTTTAGGGTCACAACCCTTCACTCTTACAACTATTAGACTAGGTATTTAAATGCAATCCAAATATGATAATAAGGCATCATCGAACAAATATATTAATTAAATCTATTGTGGGTTTTTCTACCTTACAATAAAAAAGCGATTCAATATAAAAACGATTCCTCCTTCCGCACTATTTAGTTTCATACCATCTGGATCAGAGCTAGATCAAGGAGAAAATTCACCATTAAAATTTTTTCCCACCGCACATTTCAGCCAGTCCACATTCGCGAGGACTTAAACATCATTCACGCTTCATGGATCCGTGTCATAATCCTCGTAGAAAATTAAACCTTCTCCTAAGGTAGGAATTAATTTTTCTTACACCCAAATTGCTCGACCTTTTGCATGGTGACCGGTGGCTGTTTTGAAAAAGCTAAAATCTTCAATGCAACATCAAGGTTTTCGACGTCCGAAATGCAAAGGAAAAAAATTTGCATCGCTCGTCGACTCCTGCCTTCCCACTTGCCACCCTGTCAATCTGCCTTCCACCTGCCACCCTGCCGACCGCCGTGCGCTCTCGACCCTAGACGCATATACAAGCTACCTGTTAAATAATAGAGAGCACCAAATTCAAAAAGTTGATAGGGCATTGCCCACCATTTTTTTTTTATTTTTTTGCTCACCTGTACCAAGTCATATTGATCGTTACCTACACCAACCACAATGACTGAAGGACGATGATCATTGGATTCCATTCATGAGAAACACGAAAGGATCGCTGAAGAATTTCAACAGGAAAGAGAGGAGAATACCCGTAACAAAAGAGAACTCTTCAAGAAAATATTTGCAATGGATGTTAAACTTGATGCCATCAGTCAAAATCAGGCAACACCACATGCAAAATCAACCACCAACGGGTCATCAAATTGAGAAATGTTAGGAGGTCCACACAATTCCATTCTACAATGGATGACCAAATTAGACTTCCCAAAATTTGGAGGAGACCCTACAAACTAGATCTACCGAGCAGAGCAATATTTCTCACTAAATCAAATTCCAAAAATGTAAAAAGTGCATATCACCTCCTTCCACTTGGAAAATGATGCCATCCAATGGTACCAATGGTTCAAGAAAACTAACAGCACTCTGACGTGGTCAACCTTTACACAAAATCTATTAGTATGATTCGACCCTAGCAAGTTTCAAAGCTTTACAGGGGCCCTCACTAAATTATGCCAAACCACTTCGATAAGCGAATACCAAGCAAAATTTGAAAGGCTAGCTAATAAAACATCTAGATTAGACGCTGCCTTCTTTCAATAATGTTTTGTCAGTGGATTAAAATAAGAAATTCAAATAGAGGTGCAAACGTATAACCCTACAAACATGTTAGAGACCATCAGATTGGAAAAATTAGCAGAGGACAAAATAAAGGCACGAAATAGGTTCACAAAACCAACTTGGGGGAAACCATCAAACACTTATACCAACCCCAAACCAATGCAAAATGGATGAACCCAAAACTCCTACACAGCCACCAAAATTAACCCCGCTCTACCAATTAAGCGTCTGAGTTTCGAGGAAATGAAGGAAAGACAAGCTAAGGGTCTTTGCTACCATTGCGATGAGAAATTTGACAGAAATCATAAATGTGCCTCACAAAAATTATATATTCTAGATGCCACGGAGGAAGGGAATTCTACTGAAGAGGAACCTGAACTCGAAGTAGAGGTATTATCCAACACACTTGAAAGTGACGAAGAAAATGCATCAAAGGTTTCCTTCAATGCCCTTGCCGGATTTTTTGCCCCTCAAAAAATACGAGTTAAAGGGTATTTTAAGAAACAAAACCTTACCGTGCTCCTAGATTCTGGTAGCACACATAATTTTATCAATCCAAAGGTGGCTAAACAAGCAAATTGTTTTATATACCCTTGCAATAACTTTTAAGTGATGATTGGAAATGGCAGACAAATTGCATGCAAATGAAAATGCAGAAATATAAAGCTAACTATGGGGGTTTATAACATGAAAGGTGACACGTACGTCCTACCCCTAGGTGGGTGTGACATTGTACTAGGCATACAATGGTTACAAACCTTGGGCATAGTCCAATGGGAATTTGATGAACTATGGATGAAATTCACAGAAAAGAACCAAACCTATATTATCCAAGGCCTGAAATCAGGACCTTCCCAAACCGTCAGCTCGCATAGAATGGAGAAAATTATCAAAAAAGAAAACAAAGGAATGGTCGCCCAATTATTTTCAATTCAACCTAGTCACAAAGAAGATTAGACACCACAGTTACAAAATATTTTAGACCACCATAAGGCGGTATTCAATGAACCAAAAGGACTACCTCCACAACAAAGTCACGATCACACTATTCCACTATTTCCAGGGCATCAACCTCCTAATATTAGACCTTATCGTTATCCATACCTCCAAAAGACCGAAATAGAGAAATTAGTACAAGAGCTTCTTAAGACAGGAGTAATTAGACCTAGCAAAATCCCTTACTCCTCTCTAATTATTTTAGTTAGAAAAAAGGATGGCTCGTGGCATTTATGTGTCAATTTTCGAGTGCTTAATAAAATGACCATCAAAGATAAATTTCCTATTCCGATCATAGACGAGCTATTAGATGAACTCCACGGGGCAACTTATTTTTCCAAGTTAGACTTACGGTCAGGCTACCACCAAATACGAGTCAATGAAAAGGATATTCCTAAGACGGCATTTCTCACTCACGAAGGGCACTACGAATTCTTGGTGATGCCATTTGGCCTGACCAATGCCCCTTCTACCTTTCAAAGTCTAATGAATAAGGTATTTCACCCTTTTCTTCATAAATTTATATTAGTTTTCTTTGATGACATTTTTATTTATAGCAAAACATGGGAAGAACATTTGGACCATGTTAGACAAGCATTCCAAATCTTGAAGGAAAATCAACTTTATGCAAAAATATCAAAGTGTTCCGTTGGAAAACAAGAAATTGAATACTTAGGGCATATTGTCTCAAAGGAAGGAGTTATGGTAGATCCTTCCAAAATTGAGGAGGTGAAAAATTGGCCTATTCCAAAAACCTTAAAAGCTCTACGCGGGTTTCTTGGACTAACGGGATATTATAGAAAATTTGTCCAAAATTATGGTAAAATCGCTGCTCCTCTAACAACATTATTTAATAAAAAGGCTTTCAAATGGTCGTCTAAAGTGGATGAGGCCTTTATCACCTTGAAAACTGCAATGTGTACCACCCCTGTTCTAGCCATGCCCAACTTTTCTAAACTGTTCATCATTGAAAGTGACGCTTCAGGAATAGGAATGGGAGCCGTACTCATGCAGGATGAAAGGCCTCTAGCTTTTATAAGCAAAGAATTTTCTCCTAAGAATTTAGCTCGCTCTACGTATGAAAAAGAGATGTTGGTGATTGTCCATGCTATTCAACATTGGAGGCCTTACCTTATTGGCCAACATTTCATTATACGCACTAACCATCATAGCTTGAAGTATTTTTTGGAACAAAGGACTAATACCCCTGAACAAAAAAAATAGGTTACTAAACTTCTTGGCTATGATTATGAAATTACATATAAAAATGGAAAGGACAACATGGCATCCGATGCACTTTATAGAAAATTTGAAGATATGCCTCAAGTCCATGCTCTTTCCTCCCTTATTCCTAAATGGGTAGATGAGGTGCATGAAGAATGGATAAATGATCCTACTATCCACGCCTTAATTCAACAACTTCAACATAATCCTAGTAGCAAACCTCCATACACTTGGAAGGACAATATATTAAGATACAAAGGGAGGATGGTCCTCACCCCCAATTCAACTTATCATGAAAACTTCTTCATGAGTTACATACCTCACCCACTGCAGGCCACTTAGGGTTCTTAAAAACCTATAAAAGAGCCACTATCTCCTTCTATTGGGTAGGAATGAAAAATTACATCAAAAACTTTGTAAAAGAATGTGAAGTTTGCCAAAGACAAAAAGGGGAGACCCTCACTATTCCAGGATTACTTCAACCTCTTCCTCTACCCACCAAAACATGGGCAGATATTTCTATGGAATTTATTGAAGGATTACCAAAATTAGGAGGAAAAACAACCATTTTCGTAGTCGTTGATCGTTTATCTAAATATGCCCATTTTTGTTTCGTGGCTCATCCTTATACCGCTAGCACTATAGCCCACCTCTTCCTAGATAACATATTTAAATTACATGGTATGCCCTCCACAATTGTTAGTGATCACGACGCAAATTTCACTAGCACATTTTGGAAGGAATTGTTCAAATTACAAGGTACTCAACTTCGTATGAGCTCCGCTTACCATCCTCAAATCGATGGCCAAACATAAGTTGTAAATAAATGCTTGGAAACATACCTTCGATGTTTTGTTTCCACTCAACCACTCCATTGGGTAAAGTGGCTTTCACTAACGGAATGGTGGTATAACACTTCATACCACACGTCCATCAAAATGACTCCTTATGAAGCACTATATGGTCAAACACAACCATCCCTCACTTCCTATATTCCAAGGACTACAAAAGTCCATGCGGTGGAAACAAAAATTGCTAATAGAGATGACATACTACGGATCCTAAAAGAGAACCTACACACTGCCCAACATCGCATGAAGCAGCAAGCCGATCAACATAGAAGCGAACATAGTTTCCATGAGGGTGATATGGTTTTCTTACGTCTCCAACCTTATCGTCAATCCTATCTTAAATAAAAAGGTTCTCAGAAGTTAGCACCCAAATTTTATAGGCCGTATAAAGTTCTCCAACGTATTGGGACCATTGCTTACAAACTAGAGCTTCCTCCCTCTTCCAAAATTCACCCCGTATTTCATGTATCTTGCCTTAAGCTCACAGTTGGAGCCCATATCATGACACAAACCACTCTCCCTGAACTCTCCGATGATGGAGTACTTCTAGTCGAGCCAGAAGCTATCTTGGATCATCGCTCTTGTCACCTTCGTACTCATGATATCATGGAATTTTTAATCCATTGGAAAGGTCTACCTTTAGAAGACGCAACATGGGAAAATTTTCAAGATATCCAGCAGCAATTTCCAAATTTCCAGCTTTGAGGACAAAGCTCCTTTAAGGGGGGTGGCATGTTAGGACCCTCCTAACATACCCTAATACTTATATTATTTATTAATTATATTTTAGGGTCACAACCCTTCACTCTTACAACTATTAGACTAGGTATTTAAATGTAATCCAAATATGATAATAAGGCATCATCGAAAAAATATATTAATTAAGTCTATTGTGGGTTTTTCTACCTTACAATCAAAAAACGATTCAATATAAAAATGATTCCTCCTTCTGCACTATTTAGTTTCATACCATCCGATCACATTTATCCATGCGCACCATTGGATCTGAGTGGAGATGAGCACCACCATTAGATATACATGTTATTTAATCCTCTTGTCTATCTTTGAATTTTTTTCCACCGTTGATCTTCGAGCAAGATCTAGCACTGTCGTTTGATCTTCTGAAAACTGTATATACGTTAGTCAAAGAGGGCATATCATTAGATTTGATTAACATTTATTAAGCCGAAAGGCTAAATTTTAGCAACGTATTTATACCCTTATTAATGCATAATTAAATTTTGACTTTACCTCTGTATTTTACCTGATATCCTACCATCCGTTATTTTGATGCATCCGTTTGATCTTCGATAGTTATCGGTGCAGCTGTAGATTTCGATCAACCTGCAAGGTTATTTATCGGGGGGCACATAATTTCAAAATTTGATTAATACAAAAGGGGAAATAGTTAGAAATGTTCTTGGACCCAAATTAATCTTGTTTTAATGTATTTAATTAACCTCTTAGGGGCTTTTACTTTTTGATGCACCTTTGTAAGAGCGCCACGATCGGATCAAATCTAGTTCAAGTGCTGTCGTCAGATCCACCCAACTTTCTTGGTGATTATTTCAAAGGGGGTGTGTACCCTTAATTATTTTTTACCATGGTATTTTAATGTGTGGTTTAATTAAATCAAGCGCAAACATCGATCTTGAGTTCACTCGAGCGCTATCGTCCGATCTGTCAGAGTTGCTCATTGTTTATCTGATAGCTTTGACCTATGCTGACTCGTTTAAAGTTTTGACTCTTTGGAGATTGCGTAGCCATCAAATTTTGCTTGGTTATAGTGCATCCATACATATCGGTAGAGTTGCATGTGTTTTAATCATTTTTAATCTTAGGTTATAATCTTCATAGAATATTGACATCCTTTAATTGATTTATTGGAATGCAACCATCCGATTAAACCTGAATCAAGCATGGCCCTCGGATTAGATCTAAGGTGCTCATATTTTAATTAAATGGGGTGCATACCCTCAAATATTAATTAAGCTTTTTGTTTTATATTTAAGCCTTTCAGGTTTTTAGACCACGATGTTCAATTAAATCAATTTTAAATACCTTAGGACTTAAAGGTTTATCGGTTGGTTTAAGCCCGAGGAAAATTATTATATGAAGGTCATATTTTGGCTTTAGATATCTTGATTAATAAATATTTGCCCTATCCATTTTTAGATACTTGAGTAATAAAAAATGCACGCATTATTAACAACCAAGGTTAGACTTCATCAAACCAACCAATGAAAACTCAAGTAACTCATACCAACTGAATAAGTGACCAACATTATGAATATTTTGATTGAAACCAAAAATTTAAATTTGGGGGTTTCAAATTTGAGTCAAATTTATCTCCAACATAGGCTATAATGTCTCCCTTGTTTGTAACTGTTAAAAAATTTCTGATCTAAATCTTATTGCAGATATAAAACTTGAAGAACAAGAACAAATTCCAACAATATAACCCAAATTGCAAAATATACAAAATGCATTGATTGAGAAATAACTTGCAATTTCATTTCAGATTTTAATCTAGGGCACAAATTACAATATTTTCAAGATCAACAATATTTTCACAAATTCTTATGCAATCCGATTTTAAAACCCTTGAAATACTTTATCAGCAAACACCAAAGTACCTCTGAAAACTAATGAAGCTCCAAGTGTGAATCCTGTGTGAATTCACCAACAAAGAACTGGGGTTTCGTCTAGCTCTAGAAATCTGAGGGGTTTCATCCTCAGCCACACCATTAGGGTTTTCGTCCCTTCAAAGAAGAAGTCTTAGCCATTGACCTCAAACTCCATAGAAAATAACCAAAATCTAGAATATATCAAATGAAGATCTTAATGCCCTTTTATAACCCACAGGATGCAATTCCCTAATTAGGGTTGCACATAATATAAAATATTATAATATCTATTTTTGCTCCAAAAATTAGTCACTTATATAATATATTTCACTTTTAAGTGACTTCCCTTTAAGTTCTTTAATATCATAAAGTTTGACTATATAAAAATAATTAATATTTCACTTTCACATAACCAAACCTTCAGGCATTCAAATATCTGACCTCCAGCAAACCGATTGACCAACTAAAACCTATTCTGAGTACCCATTTCACTGAAGAATATAATTCCTCTGTCTGCTTGACCAGAAAACCTAAAAACTTACTAAAAATAGTAAGTCAAGGCTCTATCAATCCGATTCAATATCTGAGAGTGGATTCAAATACCCATTTTGCTCAATTATCTGCTCCCAGAATTCTAGTTAGGCTCCCTTGTAATTTACCCTAGCCTACGGGAACCCGTGAGTAGGCTAAACCACTACATCTAACTAACTTCTTAGAAAGGGGACATTACAGTCCACCCTTCCTTAATATTGCTTGTCCTCAAGAAATGCTCATGAATATACCAATCAACTGAAAATTCTTGGTTGTCTTCAATAAAAATACTAGGATCCCAAACAAACCTAATGAATATCCCATGACAGTGACACAACCACCAATTTCCACCATAAGAACTGACAAATCTGGTAACCCCTATCATCCATATGAATATGCTAAAGCTAACAACTCTCCCAGACTCCATAACTAAACTAAAAAATGATCCATCATTGAAATCAAGTAAATTCTCGAGGTCCCAAACCAGTATCATGTCAGCATCACCATGCTGATACTGTGTCACTCTGATTATAACTATAGATTCCATGTACCTCAGATGAACTAGCCTCACCAATAACTTGGTAATGAATCCATAATAACCATCCAAGATGTAATCCTTGTGAGAATCAAAATCTGAAACATGAAAATCCCCCTGCCATGGCACAATTGTACAGTTGACATCTATAATCTCTCCTAGATCCTATATCCATATTCTATCACCAGTACTGCTCCTTGGACCAACGAGTGTCTTCCAATCCCCCATAGACACTCCTAGATAACCAATAACAATAGGGAATCTGACATTCCCACTACCTAAAGAATACTGCTGGGCTAACCTGCACATAGGTGGAATACTATTCGACCATAATTCCTTTCCTACATAAAACCCACTATTATCTCTATAAAAATCCAAATTTCCTTTTGACGAAGGAGGTAACCCATAGCCAAGTGAAGGATGAAGTCTATAAAAATAGTCTTTTGGATCACTACTATGTGTCATAAAAAACATGGTCCACTCATCTATAAGAGGGATGAAATCAAAATGATGTACATACCTCACAACACCGTCTATAGGACCTTTACCAACTAAAATTTTGTGAAGCTCTGAATAATCCTCTTTCTCTTTGAGTTCTTGGAAGGCCTTATCTATAAAATGTAAGGCTTGATACCTATCGGATAGCAACCTCAAATAATCAGATTTTATCACCTCTAATGCCTGCTTAATAGCCTGCAAATTGGTAACAATAGCTCCAAATGTTAACTTCTGTCTCTTCCCAAGATGGGCTACCTGAAAGAGGTAATTAACAAGCTCAGGTGTGCTATCCAAGTGAGTTAATGTTTGAACAATTTTCTGTTCTGTGACCTACAACTGGCCCTTCCAAATTTGTAATAAATTGGAATCAGCATCACACAATAAATTTTTATATTTGCTATCCCATGCACAATGATCAAAATCAGCACCCTTCACAACACTATACTTTCCAACTTCATGCTTTGAAGTTAGGACAGATCCGTGCTCAGAATTTGAATCAAAAACTACATCAATAACTTATTTATCAACATAAAAATCAATGTGCTCACCATCATCTTGAAGACCAAAGCATACTTCTCCAATTGCTGAAACACATGATGAATTAATTTCATCTTCATCAATTTTAACTTTTTGTTTTCCATAGAAGGTATGATTACAATCTAATATTTGAGTGACTCCTCAACTAGGTCAGCACTATGACCAAAAGGAAAATCATCAACAATAGCAACTTCTTCCACTAAATCTGCAGTAGTCTCCAACTCTTTGGAGAAATCACCATCCAACAATATCTTGGTTCTTTTCATTTCTATCTTCAGCGAAGAATCATCTTCACTCAAATTCATTTCCTCGTCGAATATGGGATCTACGAAAAATTTATTATGCAAGAATTCCTCATGCATTAATGGACAGATTCTAGAAAAAATGCAAGATTCATCATACCTCATATCAAAGGTCTCACAATCCTCACTAGATTGTTTTGAATGCAAATCCACAACTATTGTTCTGTCTTTTTCATCATCACTAAAATCATCCTGGTTTCCTGTTATGCATGATTCCTAAAAAAAATCATTTTTTCCAAACTCAAGGGTCTCAAATTCACTACTATTCTCAATTTTATTTAGTTGTAATAAGTCACTGTGTTTGTCGTTTCCATAGATGTGACCAAGATTCCAAGCATCTTGACATGTGAAACAATGTTGCTCTTTCCTAAGTTGATTCTTGTTGATTTGTGGAAGACCTGCAACCTATGATCCATAAGAATCAAATTCCTTTTCTGTCAACTACTTGAAAACACGAGATTCCGAAAACAAAAAGGAAATACTAAACAAAATTGTATTAAAAGGAAATAACACAAATGAATGAACACAAGATATAAAAGCAATATAAACTATGGCATTTTTTTATTGATATTCTTTTCAATTCGTGTTACAATGCGTCTCCTTCCTTTTTAGGGGATAGGAGCATTAGATATTGATCTCTACAACTCGTTTTAGAATTCCTTCTTCCGCGTGCCCACATATAAAATGGGCAAACCAAAACGTTGTCGCCGCTTGCATTGGTACAGGTCGATTCCTCGCTGCTCCTCCAATGCTGCAAATATGCGTTCAAAGAAACAAACAAAGAATCAGTAGCACCTGTGTATGAAAAATAAAAGATAAATCTAACTATGGCTAAAAAAAATCTAAATGAACTGAAAACTTGATAAAAGCATAAACATGAAACTAGCTAAAAAAACTACAAAAGCAATAAAGCGGGAGGGGTGCCCGAAGGCAAACCACCCACGGATGAAACTTTGCTTCGACACCAATCCGCTTAGGATGGGTCCGAAACCTGATGTGATGTGTTGTCGGAAAATTGGTAGGATATTGTGGTCAAAAGAATGGGGTGTTGGTTCTTGATTCGTGCCTTCAAAAGTCACCCAATAACCTCTCTTTCGATTAAGAGATTATGGATGTTGAAAACACAAATTGCAAGTAAATGAATTAGCAGCACTTCGTCGCTCAAAATGCTCCTACTCGGTATATCTTTTGGGTGAGGAAACTCACCATTTTATAGACCCAATGGGTCTCTTTGAATTAACATGCAAAAGTTTTTCTTTGCATGAATGCTTTTGTTTGTGAAGAGAAGACTTCTTCTTGATCGAGGGCTTCTTAACTGCCTCTGTGCATGTCTTTGTGTGCTTTAGAAAAGCTCACTTGCACTCCTATGCAATGAAGGGATAGCTAAGTGGCAAATCTGAGTTGTCTTAAAAAGCTCACTCTTATTCCCATGCAGTGAAGGGAACGTCAATTGGCAGATATGAATTGTCAAAAGAACTCACTCGCACTCCTATGCCATGCAAGAAAAGCTAAGTGGCAGTTCTGAGTTGTCATGCACCGAGGTCTGACTTTTTGCTGGTCAAACCTGACGTTCATCCCACCCAGAAGTGAGCGCTAATAATCGTCCCTAAGTGAAACAAGTATAAATCCATACTCGTCCCTGGGTAGGACGAGTACAAATTCGCACTCGTCCCTGGGTGGGACGAATAAGAAATAAAGTGTCTAAAAGGTGCCAAATTGATTTTTGACTTGCAAAACTGCTGTGTAAGTGGTTAGAACCACTGTTTAACCTCTGGGGGCTACCCTGGGGGCTGTGTGTGTTAATGTGATCAGTGTTTGTAGTCACATAATCGGATTGGTGCTGTTTTGGTGTCTACAACATGATTCCTAAAAAAAAGCATTTTTTCCAAACTCAAGGGTCTCAACTTCACTACTATTCTCAATTTGATTTAGTTGTAATAAGTCACTATGTTTGTCATTTCCATAGATGTGACCAAGATTCCAAGCATCTTGACATGTGAAACAATGTTGCTCTTTCCTAAGTTGATTCTTGTTGATTTGTGGAAGACCTGCAACCTATGATCCATAAGAATCAAATTCCTTTTTTTTCAACTACTTTTCCAACCTTTCTAGGGTAGCAAGCTCATCTGTTCCAGATTTTACTTTAGTTGATGAGTGTGGTCTCAACCACTCAGGATGCTCTAACAAAGTTAGATTTTTCTGGTATGCCATAAAATTTTGCTTAAATTCATTTAGATATTTTTCAATTTTGACATTGAAATCATCATGAAGTGACCTCATAGGTACCTTCAGAAGGAAAGTAGGAAAATTATTGTACATCCTTGAACACGGGCAATATGTTATTGGATTATTCATATCTGGACTCTGGACACTACAATAGAAATACTATTTGAGAGAGCTGAAGAAGGACAATATCACAAAACCCTCAACTGATAAAAATCCCTTCACCGAAATCCACCATAACCCTTACTGATTTTGCATTACTAGTTTTGCATTCTTTCCATGAACATTGGATGGACTGTTTGTGTTTTTTGATAGTCGCTTTTCCCCTTGAACACAAATACAGGCCGATTTTTACCAGATGAAGCAATACAATTAAACAAGTTGCAGAACAGAGGAATGTTGCCAACGTAACAATCATCCAAGATATATAATCATAATCTATTATTATTAGCGGCTAATTTGCTGAAACTAAATTTTCTTCACGGGGCCATTCCACGTCAACTCTTAACTCCAGCAGGCGAGGCAACACAAAATTTTATATTACTTGCGCTTGTCTTTGTCGCTAGCTCCAAATGATGCCTTTATGTTGAGTCTGAAAGAGGACCCTGTCAGTCATACCCAAATCCTATGTGGCTGGTTGGTAGTGACTGGTAAGATTTTTTTTTGTCCTTTATGCCCTGATTTGTTGCAATACTTCTACAATTCTTAAAAAAACCTGATGTTTTTTCTTGAATCGATATATGTTAGGGAAACCACATTTATTTTCTAGACTTTATGACTTCCCATATTTGACTTCACACAAATTCCTGACTCCCTTGCTTATTATTCTTCGATATTTGATGTGAAGACACAATAATTATCATTGATCCCGTCTGCTATTACTATGCATTCTTGTATACAAAGAGGCTGCGACGACAATTAGAAAATGGACCTGCGACTTGTACCTCTAAGATAGTGTCTAACCTCGATAACTTACCTCCAATCACCTGATTTATTCTTCAAAGTCCTGCATTGGATAATCTTGACAACGACAATAAGAAATTATTCCAACCATTAACTAACCTTAACAAGGCACATACATCCTTTGACTCCATGCAGATCTGGAGGCACACATATAAACAATTGCAAAGTTATATTTTTTATGTCTCGATCACCTTTTCTATGCACCATTACTATTCGTATGAAAATATCCTATGATAGCATTACAAATCCACGACAACCCAAAATGGATTGAATCATCATTTTTTTTTAAACCCACATAAGATGTGAAATGACTTGGTGAACTTAAAAAAAAAAATATTACGACTTCCTTCAAATAATCACATGATCCACAAATAGGAATAAAATAGAAATTAAAAATTAAAAATGCCATTGATCAATATGCGCTCAGGTCCTAGAAATATTCTTAATTTTCCCGATCCTTAATCCCCCTGTTTAATATGGAACGACTTTAAGAAAGACCTTTATTTTTGCACTGGCAATATTATGCCTTACCTTTTATAAATGGTGATTACCTATATTTCAAGGCTTAATCAATGCGGGTCTAAATAATTTCAATTAATGAAAGAACGACTTTATTTATTGAAGCCATGATTATTTATCTCTGCCATTCCTTGCAATACAAAAATAGATAGAAATTTCCTTTCAACATTCCACAACAAAAAACCCTAAAAACCACAATCTTAACTCACATAATACTGAAATCATTTCTAAAATTTTTAGTAAACCCTGAATAGGCTAGCAAGAAAAACCAGCTCTGATACCACTATAATGTCCCCCTTGGTTGGAACTGTTAAAAAATTTTTGTTCTAAATCTTATTGCAGATATAAAACTTGAAGAACAAGAACAAATTTCAACAATATAACCCAAATTGCAAAATATACAAAATGCAATGATTGAGAAATAACTTGCAATTTCATTTTAGATTTTAATCTAGGGCACAAATTACAATGTTTTCAAGATCAAAAATATTTTCAAAAATTCTTATGCAATATGATTTTAAAACCCTTGAAATACTTTATCAAAAAATGCCAAAGTACCTCTAAAAAATGATGAAGCTCCAAGTGTGAATCCTGTGTGAATTCACCAATAGAGAACTGGGGTTTCATCCAACTCTAAAAATCTGAAGGGTTTCGTCCTCATCCACACCATTGGGGTTTCTGTCCCTTCAGATAATAAGTCTCAACCACTGACATCAAACTCCAAAGAAAATAACTAAAATCCAGAATATATCAAATGAAGCTCTCAATGCCATTTTATAACCCACAGGATGCAATGCCCTAATTAGGGTTGCACATAATATAAAATATTATAATATCCATTTTTGCTCCAAAATTTAGTCACTTATATAATATATTTCACTTTTAAGTGACTTCCCTTTAAGTTATTTAATATCATAAAGTTTGACTATATAAAAATAATTAATATTTCACTTTTCACATAGCCAAACCTTCAGGCATTAAAATCTCTTACCTCTAGCTAACCGATTGACCAACTTAAACTTGTTCTGAGTACCCATTTTGCTAAAGAATATAATTCCACTATTTGCTCGACCAAAAACCTAAAAACTAACTTACTAAAAATAGTAAGTCAAGGCTCTATCCATCCGATTCAACATCTGAGAGTGTATTCAAATACCCATTTCACTCAATTATCCGCTCTCAGAATTCCAGTTAGGCTCCCCTGCAATCTTCCCTAGCCTACGGGAACCCGTGAGTAGGCTAAACCACTGCATCTAACTAACTTCTCAGAAAGGGGACATTACATAAGCTCTGACAAGACATATTTAGTTTTTCTTTTCTTGAATGTTTGTTTGGTGGCATAAAAAAAGCTCGTAAGAGGGTTACTAAGCTTCAAGAAATCTTGAATTTGTGAGAACCATTCTTGATAAGGCTTAGCATAGACTAAATGAACATCTTACTCCTCTCTAATTATTGTGTGTAAATGCACACTAAGAGAGAACCTTAATATAAATGGTTGTGACATTATCATAAGGGACCTACGGGATCAAGGATCCGTAGGAAGCAATTTTTAAGAAGTCTTGAATTTGAGATAACCAATCTTGGTATTTGTACCATATGGATGCTTTGCTCTTATTTAGAAGTGTCTTGTGAAACCATGAATTGAGAGAGCATTTTGATATGAATAAAGGTGATATTATCTGATGGGTTTTGCAAAATTAGGGATCCCAAGGAAGCCATTGTATATGTAAAATGGTTAGAGAAATGAGATATTGCCTTGATGTCATACCACTCAAACTTAGCAAGCAATTTGTCCACAAGGGTCTTGTATGATTTTAAGATTGAGCACTTGCATTGATAGATCTCTTTTACTTTGTTAACAATAAGTAAGGATTTTACAAAGATTCTAAGTCTCTTATGCTCATAGCAAGAGCTATTTGAAGACCCAAATGGAGGGCTTAAAACTTATCATTGTTATTAGTGCATGGGAAATTGAGTTTTAATGAAAGGGGAATAAGAGCCCCTTATGATGTGAAAAATATGATTTCAACACCACTTCCTTGCTCACACTTAGAACCATCCAAGAACAACATTAGATCCACCTTGTGCTCTGGTTCATCTGAGCTAGATAATGTGAATATTACATCATCAAGTAGTTCAATCATAATAGGATTATCATTGTGAAGAGGTGCCTTTTCTAGCTAGTCTATGATGAACTAACCCTTGATAGTCTTTTGTCCAATAAATTCTATTTTGAACTCTAGCAAGAGAATGATCCACTTTATGGTTTGACTATTATGATAAGTACAACTCATCATGTATCATAAAGGGTTTTATTTGGAGATAACATATGTTGTCTAATTAATTATGTAATAACAAAGTTTCTTAGTGGTAAAGACCACCGCTAAGTAGAGTTTCTCGACAAGCATATTTAACTTTGTATGAGACCATGGTGTGGTTGATGTAATAGATGGTCTACTCCTTATCTACGTCATTATTTTGAGCCAATATGATCCCTAATATAAAGTTAGTGGTTGATATATAAAGTAGAAAATGTGCACTAGGTCTTAGAGGAGATAATACTAGTATGGAATCCAAGTATTGCTTGATATCCTTGAAGGCTTCTTGACAATATTTATCCCAATGGAAAGTCACCTCCTTATGTATAAGATGATTGAATTACCAACACTTGTTCGATAGTTACATGATGAAACATCAGATGACCTATTTTTCCTTGTAAGCTGTGTAACTATTTAATATTAGTGGGGGAGGTATGCTTAAGATTGCTTCAACCTTATTTGGTTCAACCTCGATACCTTGCTTAGACACAATGAAACCTAGAAGCTTTCTAGATATTACACCAAAAATGCACTTCTTAGTATTTAAGCACACGTTATTGATAGCTTTAGCAACATTGAATTACACTAAAAGATAGATATAAAAGCAATAGAACATCTTATTGAATGAATAGAAGAGATAAAAAATGATGTGAACCATGATACCCTTCATATAGGAAGAAGGGTTCCTTGTCCAATACTCCATCTAGTTGTACAATGAGATACCTTGCACACATGCATAATGAAACTTGTGCATATGTTGCTTCTTCCTCAAGTAACTAGATAACTTCCCCCTAAAGTAATCTAATTTACTAACTATGTATATTTGGTACATTTACATAATATCACCCAAATTATGTAATATAATCTAATTCTAACCCCTATATTACATTATTTGGGTGTGATATTCCATTGAATTGCATAGATGATGTTTGAATTATTGAAATTTGATCTTTACAAGTACCTTTGTAAATATATCTGCTAGCTGATCTTCTGTAGGAACATACTTGAGGATGATGCATTTATTCTAAAAGTATTCCCAGATGAAATGATATTGTGCTTCAATGTGCTTTTTTATTTCATGTATGATCAGATTCTTGATTAGGTTTAGTACTCCTTTATTATTGCAAAATATCATAGTTGGGGTTCGTTTAATTCCCATATCGATTAGTATGTATTGTAGCCATAGTGCTTCACAAGTGGTATCTCTTGCTACTTGATATTCTACTTTAGTTGATGATTGTGCTACTATATGTTGTTTCTTGTTGTGCCAAGATATGGGTCCTAATACGAGGTAGAATACATATCCTGAGGTAGATTTTCTATCATCAATGGATCCAACATAGTCTAAATTTCAGTAACCCTTTAGAAAAAATCCTTTAACATATTTTAAATATGTTAGTCCATAGTTTGTAGTTTTATTTATATATTGCAGTATCCTTTTTGTATCTTTCCAATGACTTTCTCTTGGTTCTTGAATGAACTGTGATAGTTATTTTACTACAAAAGCAATATCTGGCCAACTGTTTTTTAGGTATAGAAGACTTCCAATCAACTATCAATATAATGCTGCTGAAACCAATGGTGTTCCATAATTTTTAGATAGTTGAATCCCTTATTCCATTGGTGTGTCTTTGGGATTACATTCTATCATTATGTATTTTTCCAGCAGGGTTTTTGCATATTTTGATTGAGTGATCACTATTATATCCTCTCCTTGATAAGTTTCTAGACCAAGATAGTAACTCATTAATCCTAGATATGTCATTTAAAATGCATTTTATAGATACTTTTTGATATCTCTTATCAGTTTTTTTGAGCTTCCAGTAATCACAATGTCATCAAAATATACTATGAGAATCAAGATATCATTTCTAGTTTTCTTGGTATATAAACTAGGGTCGGATGAACTTATTTTGAAGTTATACTATAGTATATGATTTTTGATCTTTATATTCTAGGCTCTGGGAGCTTGATTTAAATCATATAAATATTTATTTAATATGCATACCTTATCTTCCTATCCCTGAGTGATAAAGCCTTCTGGTTGTGACATATAGACTTATTCTAAGTCACCATTAAAAAAGGTACTTTTTACATCCATCTGATGAAGTTTCCATCCCTAATGTGCCACTAGTGCACAAACTATTATGATAGTAGTCATCCTTGCTATTGGTGCATTTTTTTCTTCATATTCTATTCCTTCTATTTGAGTATATCCTTTTACCACTAATCAAGCCTTGTATTTTTCTAGTGTTCAATCTGCTTTGTATATGACATTGTAAACCCATTTACATCCTACTTGCCTTTTTCCAAGGGGTAATTCCACTAGATTCCATTATTTATTTTTTTAAGTGACATAAATTTAGATTCCATTGCTGCTTTCTAGTGTGAATCATTTAGTGCCTGTAGTGTTGATGTTGGTTTTTCTATATTACTCAACATACCTCTATTTATTCTAGTTATGCTACAAGTCATAGGTCTTATAGTAGTAATATATGGAGTCCTTTCTAGATTTACTTCAATGAGTGTTTCTTTGAGCCATATTTATTCTCTTATAGGAGATTTTGTTCCCTGTTCTTGAGATTTTGATTTTGACTCTTCACTTCTTGTATCTTCTTCAGACAGATCTAAAATAACTTCTGTGTCATCACTGGATTTTCCTATGTCAAATTTGACTTTTTCATCAAAGACTACATTTATACTAATGTAGACTTTTTTTGTATATGTATCTAGTATTATTTATCTTGTAGCAAAAAAATATCTCTGCCATGATCTTGTCATCTAGTTTAGTCTCCTTCTATTTTGGAATATTCATATATGCTTTACATCCAAATATTTTCAATTTTTCTATGTTGGGATTTTGTCTTGACCATGATTATTCTAGTGTAATATATTTGAGTACTCTTTTAGGTAGCCTATTTTGTATTTAGACTATTATTTGTACTGCTTATTCCAAAAAATGGTGGTCAAGTTGTGCTTCTTTCAACATGCATCTAACCATTTCCATTATTGACCTATTTATTCTTTCTATAATTCCATTATGTTGAGGTGAATATTCTTGTAGTGAGTTGTCTTGTAATTCCATTTTATTCTAAAAATAAGTCAAACTATTTATAAAAAAATTCTCCTCCTTTGTATGAATGAAGTGATTTTATAGTCTTTCCTGATTCTTTCTCTACTTTGAGTTTGAACTGTTTGAAATAACTAAATGCATCTAATTTTTTTTTCATGAATTATAACCATATTTTTCTTGTGTGATCATCAAAAAACAACTAAAATTATTTATGTCCTCTAAAACTATCAACCTTCATGGTTACACATTATCATTAGGTGTATTGGGATTTTTGTTGGCTTGTGTGTCAGGAGGAATGGAAGTCTGATTGGGTTGAGTAGAAAAAGTGACTGATATTTTACCATTGTTTATAAGCATATAATTATGATTCCATTTCTTAAACTACCTATAGTCTTGTACCTCTTCTTTCGAGATCCATAATAACCTTCATCATCTCCTTCTGATGATTCAAATGTTTCAGCAACCAAGGTTGTTCTATTAATAGTGCTGCCCTAAGTAGTATTCTCTTCATTAGGTATTATTTCTATGTTTTACATTTTGATTTCTGAAGTATGTCTAAAGCTATTTTGAACTCAGGACATTCATTTTCATTGTGTTGTGCAGTGTGGATAAATCTTATCATAAGAGTTGGAGGTGGTAAATTGTACACATGCACTCTATACCAATTGTTTAAGGTAAAATATGAAAGATTGACTATGGTATTAGACTAATTTTGATTCGCAATGGGGTTTAGCACTCCTCCATTATTTGGACATGTATTCCATTGATGGTTGAATCTATAGAAATTGAAGTTCCTATTCTAAGGTGGATTATTGGGAGGAAGATTCTAAGGTACATGTTTCTACAATTGAACCATATTGTTGCTATGTTTTTGGACTAAAATTTGCAAATTATCTAACTAGGATTTAGCATTATTATTCTCTTCTACAATAGTCTAATTTGCTGCATTATTTGCAAGTGCAGTGGGATTCAAGAAAGCACATATATATTTATTTTGAGTAGCATTTGGAAATGCTAGTGCAATCATATTTGTATTGGTATTGATGAAGGCGACGATATTTTGATTAGGATTAACATTCAAAAATGCATTATTTTTAATATTCTTATGAGCATTAAATTTTTTATCTAAGTATGCTAGAGTAATAGGATGGGTGGGAGTGGTAATATGATTACATGGATAATTAAAATTGGTATATGTCAAAGTATTCAACATTCATAGTTGTTGTGAAAGAGCTTGATTAATCATTGGGACCTGGTTAAATGCACCTAATTGACCAATTCCAAAACCTTAAGGTATTAATTGCTACTCTACAATCAAGGTCTTATTATATACCATGGGTAGAGTGGTGATTTGAGGTTTTATCATTAAAAACATAAATGTAAGAGGGTTTAAAGCTCTAAAAAACATATGTATGGTTTCATAAGCATTAAGCGTATAGGGTGGAGTCAACCAGTTAGAAAGATTATAAAAATTGGTATTGAATAGCCTTAGAGGTTCATTGGGATCCCTTTTGGATATTGCAAACTAATGGTATATGATAGTGAAATATATAGGTAATATGAATTGACTTACAAATATTGTTTCTAGGTCAACCTAGGAAGTAATAGAATTCATAAAATTGATGTACCAGTCATACACTAGTTCATCTAGGGTGAGGGGAAACATTCTATAGGCAATGTCTTCATGTTCAACTTGCAATCAAATTAAAGCATCCTTATAATCTTGTATGTGCTCTTCAGCTATTCTAACCCTATCATATCTATATCTAGGTATATACATTTTAACATTCTTAGACATGTCATTATCTAGTCTAGGTATAGTCAGTGGACTACTTCCACCTAACCATGGTGCAAATGCTACCATTGGTGTACTTAATGGAGTGATAAATAGATCAATGTATAGTGTGATAGGTTGGAGTGAAGTATTGATGGGAGGAAGAGTACTTAACTAAGATTTACTATTTTTGGGTATTTTAGGAGGAGAAATATTGTAAAATTTAGTATCACCTTCAGAGGCCTTAGATTTTGTGATAATAACTCTAGGTTCCAGTTTTAATAGCTAAACAATAATGATATATGAAAATTAATAACAATGAAAATTAAGAAATTTTAGAATTCAAGGAATTAAGAATTAAGCCCAGACTAAAGTGATCTATAACAAGAATGAATCAAAGATTAAAATAATATTATTAGAATCATTAAACCTATATTGACAATGAATCTAACAATTTAGGTCCTCCTTCTAGCACCATTTTTTGTTGCTTACTAAGGGCTTAGAGGATTTAGAAAATTAGTAATTTATAGCCTAACAGTTACAATGAATCAAATGATTCATGCTCTCCATCTAGATCAATTTCCTATTGCATTTCGAGGGTTTAGATTACTTAGAAAATTAACAATTGATGGCTTAAAATAATAATGAATCAATAATTCACACTAAAGTAACCACGAATCAAACTGTTCATGCCTTAAAATAACAATAAATCAACAATTCATCGCCCTCCTTCTAGCACCATTTTTGTTGAGTGATACATCAGCCCAATTGCTAACATACACCAATGGTTAGAACAATAATTGTTCTCTCTTGAAAAGGAACATTGATCCCCCAAGGTTTAGGTGATATGGTATGTTATTGTCAAATCTTAAATCAAAATAATAAAAAGGGAAGGCAAATAAAGAACTCAGAGTTACATATAAATGTTACAAGGGTGAGTGTTTATTCACTGTCTAAGTTTTAATACACATAAATTTGATTCAATTATTCATCAAAATATAAATGTTTAATATCAAATATTGATTCAATGAAATAAATAAAAGAAATATTCTAGGCTTGCTACCTTAAAGTAATCAATAAACATCATTCATTGCATCATAATCATGTAAATTATAGCATGTAGCAATGTCTATTCTAAAACTTATGAAATTGTAGACACAAAATTACAGCCATTAATCCTCCATCCTAACCATCCCACCACCCACTTGTTCACCATACACCTTTCCCGCCTTCAAAAGGCCCACTTTAGCCCTTTCCCACCATTTCCTAACCCAATTGGGATTATTTATATATTATTTTATATTAAATTATATTTAATATAATATTTTATATTATATTATATTATATTTATTATAAAATATGTATTTATAAACCCAATTAACCACAACCGTCCGATCTAATCTAATATCCATCGTCCATATTCATTAATCCATGCCACATCTAAAGTGTAATCTCAGCCTTAGGATCTGATTTAATATTAGCCACATGATTAAAAGTGTAAGGCTAAAACCCTAAGTAAACCCTAAGCTAGATTATAAATGAGAGCACTCATAATGCTCAACTCCTGGAATATTTTTGTGCCCTAGAGATACTATTGAAGAAATCCTCACGAGATAGAAGGTTACAGAGATCTAAAGACCGCCATTGCCAAATCCACTTAGGAGAGTTGATCCATAGCCTTAACTTGCCCTAGGATTCTTTCATTCTAGCCATTCCTCATAGTCTGCATCCATCTGTATCATTCATCCTCATTGTCTAAATCCGTCACCATACCCAATCTGTTGTATCACATGTGCACCCCTGAGCCTACTGTGTTGATCTACTGCTATTGCTAGGGCATATAATCAACTAAAAACCATAGAAGAATTATATTAATCAAGGTAAATCAGTTTATTTGTTATTTTATTATGCAATCTATAGGTTTTCATGTGCTATTTTGATTTATTAATAGTTAGGGTTTTACTAATATCTGAGGGTCTCACACTATGGAGCCCTCACAGGTGTTACTGATATCTTTGGTTGTTTGTGTATTTGCAGATCTACAGGTTATTATTGTTTCTAGATAGTTGTTGAAGCTCGAGTGGCCCAACATCGGATACTTGAAGCCCACTCACTCTGTTGGGAGTGAAGCACTCTGAAGACACTCCACCATTGTAGCTAGGGTTTTGGAGAACCTTGGAAATCAGTATTTATTGTATCATAAACATTCTATCAAGATAGAATTCATTGTACAAAAGGATTTTTTCAACTCCCTCCCCCATTATTCAAATATAATCCATTTTGTGCAATTGTCTTTATTTTGTCATATTTGTTTATTTCTGTTATTGCATAGTGTCGTGCTTTCATCTTCATAGAAATATAACAAATGAAAATAAGTTTTAGAAAAAAAAAATTCAACTATTCTACTCCTTTTCTCAAAAAATTAAAAAAAAATCAAAAGGAAAGGGTTAGAGAAATAAAGAAAATAATTCATTGAATCCTTGAAGCGTTAAACTGAATCTATTGAAGTAGCAATTCTGAATCAAACCAAATCTAACTCGACCATTGTATCACCCCAAAAACATGAAATAAGAAAACACACAAACAAAATAAAAGTTTACTTATATATATATATTTTGACTAAGGAGAAGGATTCATAAATCCTTAACCAATATTAGACCAACTTAATGTTTGACTTCCCCTATATTTCTCAAGAACTATACCACATAAGGTTCCCTTCATGCAAGTCCTGTCTGCGTAAGCCCATATTATGCTATGCACATAAGTCCATCCCTCTCATCAATCTTGATGATTTGGACTTACCACCTCCAATATTTATAAGGTGTACACGCATCTCCATATCCAAACAAGTCATTATGTGTGGGCATGCTACATGTACTACAAGTTAAGCTATCAATATTTTCCACTGACAAGCTATCTTAACTCTGGTACAATATTCCAAATCTAGTTACCAACCTACCTAAGGGGTATCAAGCCCTTAGGGTATCCTCTAAGTTCACTTAGAACTTACTAATGTTTCATTATTTTAACATCACAAGAGCATAAAATATTTAGATACTAAATCTAACAAAAAAGAATTAACCATAATCAAGAATAATCAAGCACAAGAACAAGCAACATTTAAAAATATATTAAAAGAATTAAATTCAAGAAACTAAATAAATAAGTACTAAATATAGTAGTTACAATGTTCATTTAGATACATGAGTAAGTATGGTACACCCCATACTTTCCATAATACTTTACATCCATTTCATTGGAGAAATATCCCCACAATCTAATCTATTGCATAAATAACAAGATGTAAGGTAGAGAGAAAAATTTTGAATTGGTCCATATCATGACTTTGGCCTTTCTGCTCTTCCATTGATTAAGTGAGGATAGTATGGGATCCAGACACTCATGCATCCGGATAGACATGCTTCTATATGCACTTAATTCATTATCAAATTGCAACTATACAAATAATCCAAGCAATTCAACTTACTAATGCATAACAATGATCATAGAAACTACCCTTTCAATTTTCCCTCTCATACAAATTGAGAGATTCAATCAACCATGCATTAGCTCATGTACTCTATTTTGCAATAAATGAACTAACATTCTCAACAATTAAAGTCCCATACCCTTAATTTCTAAGCAACTAGGTTCACACATTTCAATACTTAAAGTAACTACTTTAATTACTAATAAACCTTTTTCTTCATTTCATAACATAATGTCCCATACCCTTAAATTACAAAATAATAATCAATCCATTTCATTTCATAACATAATGTCCCATACCCTTAAATTACAAAATAATCACCATTCCATTTCATTTCATAACATAAGGTCACATACCCTTCAATTACAAAATAATCACCATTCCATTTCATTTCATAACATAAGGTCCCATACCCTTAAATTAAAAAATAATCATTATTCCTTTTTATTTCATAACATAAGGTCCCATACCCTTAAATTACAAAATAACCATTATTCCATTTTAGTTCATAACATAAGGTCCCATACCCTTAAATTATAAAATAACCATATTTCATTTTTATTTCATAACATAAGGTCCCATACCCTTTAATATAAAAATAACCATTATTCATTTTTATTTCATAACATAAGGTCCCATACCCTTAAATTAAAAAATAACCATTATTCCTTTTTATTTCATAACACAAGGTCCCATACCCTTAAATTACAAAATAACCATTATTCCTTTTTATTTTTGTAGACACTAAAATCATATAAATCGGATAAGACTATTAATGCGCCACTCTTATCAACATCATATAGCCCCATTGGGAAACCATCAAGGGTTAATTAGGGATACCAACCAATTTTGGTAAGGTTTACCCTAATTTTGGGAGGTTTTGGGTCATGTAGCCATGGCCATCCCACCATGGATAGTCACAATTCATGACTATCCCACCCAAGGATGACCACTAGTAGCCATCCCTAGGTGGAATGACCATGAACTAGACCCTTCAAAATTCAAATGGTGGGACAAATGGAAATCAATTCCTTCCATTTATCCCACCCAATCACTCATAATTGATTGGGAGGTTTTCATAGACATCAGGACCTGCAAATTGGAGTCCCAAATGGGTAGCCTCTTCCACCCTGTGCATGGCAAAGGAATTGACATGTGGTGGTACTTGCCTTACATGCCAAAACTTGATTATCTGCCCCTTTTTCCATTTTGAGCTATAAATTGAGGTTCTCCCACCCAATTTCAAAAGGATAAATTCGTAACATTTGACCACAAAGTGTTGCCAATATTTGTCCTCACATTTGCCCATGTATTTTCCTTGAAAATATCTTCATTCAAAGGCACATTCAGGGGCATCCTAAAATATGCTAATTTATTTCAAAACCTATAAAATATAAGATTAATTTGACCAAATTATATGACAACACATTTAGGAGAGTTTTGAACTAGATCTCATTGAAATTGGTGGTAAAAACTACCCCCTTTTATGACTGTCCCTACCAGGGATAGATAACAGTCCTAGTTGGAATTTCTAGGGATGGCCATGAAATGGCTAATAATTTTGACCTGATTTTAACATATATCAATTCTACAACATTAGAATAGTATCATACTCAATTTTGGTTAAGTTTTGAATATATTTGATGTGTCAATTTATATTTTTGTGATTTCTATATTAGTTGTTCCTGCCAGGGATGGCCATAGGTTCTGATCACAATTCCCCTTTAATTTATGTTCATATCCTTCCAAAATCATCTCATTAAAATCATACTAAAATTTCAAGTCATTTGGAGTTGTTTAGAATTATCACAAATAAGTTTTATATTCGTTATTGCATACTTTTCAAGGTTTTCATTATCAAACGCATATGTTATTAACATAATTCAATCTCTTGTGTGTAAGTTTAGGTATTCTATGCATGAGGGAGGAGCTAATTATCCGAATAAATGTAGCCCAAGGATATCTCTCAATTGTGGGTTGCAAGAAGAACATTGAAAGCATGCCATTTAGCTTATGAAAGGATTTGATCCCTTATAACTTGTAATCTAAAATGTATCAAAATGAGAAGCCCTCAAGGGGACGTATTGTAACTGTTGAATTGATGAATTTATAAATAAAAGGATAAACCCCCCCTTTTCATTTCAAATTATTTATCATTTCAGTAACTTACTTTGTTTACCTTTTTAACATCTTTCTTTTGCATGATTTCTTATAAACACTAGATTGCATTTCAGTTTCAATCTATTAGGCAAGCCATATTTTTTGCTACTTTAGTGAAAATAATGGTGGGACCCTTGTCCCTTGTCTCCTTTCATTTTTTTCATCTTAACCTCTTTTTTATGTTTTGTATGTTGCAGGTTCTGGCCGTTCTGAGAAAAAACATCCCCTGAATTCCTAGTTGGAACTACCAAGGATGGCCATAGAAACCGTCCCACCAAGGGATGACCCCAAAATTTTTAGTCATCCTACCTAGGTATGGCCAAAAAACCAAGGGTTTTCTACAGAATGTTTTAGATTTAGCAACTTTCAAAACATACATGGTAACTTCCAAAACCTTCAATTTATAGTTAGGTTGTCTAAAAAAGGTTAAATTTTAGTTTTTCTTATCTTTTGTATGAACTTGAAGGTTAGATTCTAAATTCTACATTAACAAATCAAAGAAAAATAGGAAAATGAACAACCTTTAGAAATGCATTTTGTGTGGTTTTCTTGCATGTGACCTGCCTAAGGGTTAGGTTTTCATATAGATTAAATTTTTTGTAGGTTTCCTTATTTCTATATATGCATATTATTCTGAGAGTGAAATGTTATTTAATGAATTTAGTGAAAAATAATTTACTATCTTGTTTTATTTCAATAATTTTAAAAGGAACAACATACACCACGTCTCTTTTTAATGTTAGTGAGTTGGAATTCATCCCCAACCACTGATAGAGTTCAACGATGGTGGGTTCCATCTCCATATGTTGGCTCAAATTCCACATACCCTATTTTTGGCCAAGGCCAGCTCCAAGAACCATCTTAGCCATAGAAAATTGCATGTATTCCTCTTTGGAGGGTGTATCACTACCCATGATCAATATGGGTGAGGACTGGTAGGACCTATGCTCCCTGATCGGGTATGGGCTTCATATCCATACTTTGGTTGGTTCATGTGACCAAAATTTAATTATCGGTTTTTGAGATGTGAGTGTATAGGTGAAGTCCATTTAAAAAATTGATAATTACATCAACAAAGATTCAAAACATGTGAAAAATATTCTTTACAAAAGAAAAAAATAAAAAACACATCAAACAATTTAGGAACACAAAATTAAAAAAAGAGATAATCATTTGTATTCTTGTGTGTTTCTATTGATTGTGTATTTGAGTCTATAAAAATTATAAAGGAGATAATCACATAGAGGTTTAGATTAAGTATTTATGGTATATACCCATATCCAAGCCCACTTAAGGGTGGATGCTATGGGGAGTAGGCAAGAAGACATAAAACATCTTAGATTTTATCCCAAGGACATGGTTATACATCCTTGGTGGCCACCTACTCTCCAAAGTCCAAAAATGTCAAAGAAAAGACCTAGCCTACAAGGGAATCCTACACAGGGAACCCCTACAAATCACAGTCCCCATCTGGGAAACTATTTCCCAAGTATGGATAATTTCAATATCTTCTTTCAAGAAAGGCAACCATGTAATGAGGCACATACACAAAGAGCAATACCATACATTCGTGTGCTTACTCAGTCTAGTCTGCACGCTTATGTGTAGGATCAAGACTATACACCTAGGGTAGGGTTAAATGATCATCTTATGCTTTTAAACCACCCTTCCCAAAGGTACCAAAACCTAGATGAGTATGATACTCATCATAGTGGGCAAGTCAATTTTGCCCTACCCTTCCTCATTTATGAGGGAAGACTTGAGGAAGATCCTGATTATACTTGGTCACATTATTCCATGCAAGCATAATGTGCCTTTGTGCCAAAAGAATACTAAGAACATATGTTTAGGAGTGAGCCTCAAGTAAATGTGACCTCTCTCAATCGAGAGAAAGTCATAATAGACCTAAAAAATCCTCCTAAATAGGATAAGTATCAGGGCAATAATGCTAAGGAACATAGGCCCAACACAACTGATCAAATTAATTAATTAGTCAAAAGGTATGTTGATCATCAAGCTAAGTTTAATCAACTTCGGTCTGATAAAAAATGCTTGGATATCCTATAGTAGCAACAACAATTAGAAAGACAAATACTTGAAGAATAGATTCAAGAGACTTTGTGTAATGGAGTTCCTACTCCAAGCATGCATAGATAGGAGGCTCGATAGAGGCAACCCACTTTCCATCAAGATAGGTCTCCTAGAACTAATAGAATGTTACCACCTAGACCTCATAGGCTTGATCAAAACTTACCTACTAGGCCTAATATAGATCACATTCAGTAGGCATTAGGTCCTCCTTGTAGGGCCATCCCAAAAATACCTTATAGGGCTTACGATGATTTAGAATAAAATAAGGATTACTTAGAAGCACCTTTTGAAGATATGGTTGATCAACATATGCTTAATATTTCTCATTTCCCTCCATAGTTCCAAAACAAAGAAGAGGAGATTAAATCCTCTGATGCATATCAAGCATTGGTTGAATGCCTAGAAACTATAGAGAGTAGGACATCAAGGCCTGGGCTTCAAAATCACACCTTGGACCAATTGTGCAATCAACCACTGCATCCATCTATACCTTCCCCTACATACCTTGAGAATTTTAAAATACCCAAATTGAACAAATTTAAATGGTAATAATATGTTCAAGAGCACATCACAAGATTTATGAATCAATGCTTTAGCATACACGAGAATAATGCATTATTCCTAAGAAGATTTCTAATTACCCTCTCTGGTCCAGTCATTGAGTGGTTTAATCAACTTCCAAGGCATAACATCTATACTTTTGAATAGTTTGCAAATGTATTCTTGGAACATTTCACCTTTAACACAAAACGAAAGGTGACCTTAACTAACCTTATGGGGTTAAAACAATATGATGATGAATCTATCATTGACTATGAAAACATGTGGCGAACGCTCCTAGCTAAGATACCCTATCTATTGCTAGTTTCTGAGTTAACTCAGATGTTTTCAAAGAGTTTATTAAAACCTATATCTTTATTGTTGCAACTCCAACAATATCTCACTCTTGAGGATGCTCTAGCATAGGCTAGAACCATAGAAGATATCAAAATCCAAGAGGGGGAGATAACAAAACCTCATAATAAGGAGTGGACTAAAAATCCAAAGAGCAATTCGATGCTATAAAAGCTGACAGTGGTCAATCAAGTGGATATTAATGTCACAGGGCCTACATAAACAATGCCTCCTCAAAAGGTAAATTATCAAGCCCAACCTCCTCCTACAAGTTATAATAATAATACTCAAGTGAATCAGGGTCAAAATCAGCAATGTTGCCCTAGGTAACAGTTTACACCCTTTTTTGAGTCAATGGACTTCCTATTTGATCATTTGTGGGCTACCAAAATGATTAATTTATCAAAAATCAAGCCTATAGACCTGAATACAGGAAAACCAAAGCCTATGGGACATCTAGAAGATCCATTTTGTAGATATCATAAGTAGAATGGACATGAATTTCCTACGTGCTATGGTTTCAAAAACATAGTGTAATATAGGATCAAGAGGAATGAGCTCCAAGTGGATAATCCTCTCACCCTAAGTAATCAAAATATGGGGGTTTTCAAATACCCCTTACCTACTCATGAGGTACATGCAACTCCTACTAAACAAATGAATGAGGTCAAAATGGTACCCCCTTTATAGGGGTACTTCAGGATGGTAAGTATTGTGACTAGGAATAGACACTACCCAAGTCAAGTTGCACCACCTGCAGCTTCAAGAGATGTTCCATCAATATCACAACCTCCCACACCTCTAGTATAGATCCTTCCACCTAGGCTAGTAGTTACAATAAAAAGTAAGCTTGCACAAATATTAAGAACAAAATTGACTAGATTGTCCATATACGAGCTCATTCAACAATCTCCACCTCACAGAAAAGCTCTAATGGACATTCTTAAATTGATATAATTGCAGCCCCAAGAGTCTAAATCCTTCATTGATTTTATGGGGTATTTGCAACAATGTAAGGAACCAGTGATCATGTTCCATGAGCATGAAATCAAACCCATAGCAAGTAATGTGGTTGACCCTCCTTTGCACATCATTGCATGTGTAAATGATATAAAATACAAGAGAGTTATAATAGACATTGGCTAATAAAGAAACATAATAACCACTAGTGCTCTTAAATACATAGGAATTCCAACATCTCATGTTGTAGCATCCATCTACACCCTTTGAGCATTCAATGATACAATATGCTCCATAGTCGATACTATAGTCCTACCCATTTAGTTGGGACACAAAACTATATCAACACTGTATCAAGTTTTGGAGGGTGCAATGACCTATAGTATATTTCTAAGAAGACCTTGGATCTAAGACATGAAGTGTGTCATATCCATTGCTCATCAATGTCTTACATATACTTATGAAGAAAAGGTACACGTAGTCTCTATAGACCTTGAACCCTTTAAGTACTTCAATCTAGTGTAGCAAATCCTCGAGTCAACATTACCATAAAATCATGTGGACTTCTAACTAAATACATCCATTTAGGTTCCACTTCCCTCTCCATCGCCTTCCATTACACCATTACCATCTTCATCCCTGCCATCATCATCATTGGTAACTCCAGAGACACCTTCATAATTTTTAGATCCTCCATAGAGGAATATGTCGAAGAGGCCAATCGATGAGATCCCTCCTATCATTTCCACCATATCTACAAAAGATATACCTTGTCCAGTAGATGAGGAGCCATATCTTGAGGTTCACATTGAGTCAACTCAAGCCTCACTTCCATCCCCTATGCCTTTACTATTCTAGGTTATAATCCATATGACTAGTACAGGGATAGGAGAGTACTTAGTGAGAAAAATCACAACAGTTCCATCCATCGAGACAGTACAAGATATGGGATGACATCATCTCCCCATAGGTAACATTGTACCTCTAGGCACACTGCCCAATCAAACAAATTTTATATATGGGGGTATTGAGTATGGAACGTTTCCAGTTCCTCAGCAAGAGGAGGATGATGAACCTTTCTCTAAGGATATAAAATACATGGAAAATCCTGACTACACCATGTGATATCTACATTGCTACAATTGGCATGGTTTTGGTCTAGGGTTATATGAACAAGGTACTCGTGTTCCCTACCAGCCACAATATCAATTACCATATGATAAATATAGGTTGGGATACAACAAGCCAATACCTTTAAATATCCTCACAGAGTCTAGAATACCTATGTCTAAATTACAGGGATGAGCTTACACATGATACCTATGCCAATCCACATCATGTCCACTCATTGGGAGATTATTTTACCATAAACATGATAGACAAAGGGTTATCTAGTGATGTTTCTCAACCTCACAAAGTGGGGGAGAGTTTGCACACCCTTCAATATGATAGTGAGGAAGAGGATCAAGGTCCTCCTCACGAGTGGACAATAGATGATGAATCAGACTATGGCATAGCTCCCATGAATTACCTAGGTTTATATGAGGAATATGAGAAAGTCATCCCATTGGACAATGAATAAGATTTCTATCTTTGTATGTTACCATTGTAGCATCCTATTTGGTTATAGCTTTTACAACTTGAAGATGAAGCTCATAATCCACCACAACAACCCTAGCGAGTCTAGTGATAACCCATATATAGGGGGTTCATCTATAGGTCACCCTAAAATTCTCCTAGGTGGTCTACAATCATATAGGTCAACCTAAAATACCCCTAGATGGTCTATGAATGTCTAGGTCATCCTAAAATTCTCCTAAGTGGTATACGACAATGTAGGTCAACCTAAAATATTCCTAGGTGGTCTACAACTATCTAGGTCAACCCAAAATTATCCTAAGCATTCTACGACCATCTAGGTCAACCTAAAACACTCCTAGGTAGTCTACAACCATATAAGTCAACCTAAAATACCTGTAGGAGGTCTACAACTATCTAGGTCAACCTAAAATTCCCCTAGGTGGTCTACAACCATCTAGGTCACCCTAAAATACCCTTAGGTTATCTACAACCATCTAGGTGAACCTAAAATACCCCTACGACCATCTAGGTCAACCTAAAACACCCTTAGATGGTCTATGTCTATCTAGGTCACCCTAAAAATCCCTTAGGTGGTCTACGACCATCTAGGTCAGCCTAAAAACCTCCTAGGTGGTCTACGATCATCTAGGTCCATATAAAACACCCCTAGGTATTCTATGACCATCTAGGTCACCCTAAAACACCCCTAGGTAGTCTACAACTATCTAGGTCATCCTAAAATTCCCTAGGTGGTCTAAAACCGTCTAGGTCACTCTAAAAATACTCCTAGGTTGTCTACGACCATCTAGGTCACCCCCAAAAGCCCCAAAGGCATCTATAAGCCCTTTGGTCATCCCAAAATGCCCCAAAGACATCTATAAGCCCATTGGTCACCCAAAAAGCCCCAATGGTATTCACTAAGCCCATTGGTCAAACTATATATACATATATTTTTTAAAAATCCAAAAACATCATAAAATATCAAAAATATAAAATTTTTGCATTGCATTCAATCTCATATCATTGCATTACAACATCACTTGCATTAGGCATCCTCATAATTGCATTGTGCATTGTTAGAATTTGATCATACATGTCTAGCACCAAGTCTGTACACTAGGCATCTATCAAAATCAAAGTTGTTTAAGGTCAGTTTTACCACTTGTTTACATTTATATTTATCATTTACATCTACACTCCATATTGTGTATCCGTGTCCTGTTATTTAGACATTGTTCATAGGGTGCATCTAGGGTTTTCGGTCACTCATATGTATCTAGTTTTATTTTCAGATTTTGTAGAAATATATCATCATTTTTAGAAGGTAGAATCCTTCTTAGATTGTACCTTGTATACATCAAAATCCTGACATATTTTCACATTAATAAATCCAAGTTTAGTACAAGGAAATATCAAACCTACAAAGTGGTCTAGGTTACCCTAAGAAAAAAGTTTATCTCACTCATCCTCCTATGCGAATGGTTCAAAGATGCTAAGAGTTGACAAAAGGATAATTTTCTCTTTACACAAAATCAAACTCCCTTGCTTCGCACCAAAACTGGGGTAAGTATCCCAAGAGAAAAATAAACAATGGTTCTTACCACTTAACAATATGCAAAAGAAAAAGTGGTTTTCACCATTAGCAAAAAGTAAAATAAACAGTGGTTATCACCACTACCAAAATCCATTGCTCACCAAACAAAATGAGCAAATCCCTTGAAAAATTAAAATTTAAAAGAAAAAATAGAGTATTGAACTTGAATCCCTAGAATTCTCAACATTTGAGAACTATTAGATGATCCTCATTACAATTTGGGTGGCATCAAGCCCACCTAGAAATGGTATTATCCTTACGCATGATGATATGTCTATCACATAAGTGACTTGCTTTTGTACTGACCAATGTTTGCATGCAGATGAGCTAGCTTTTGGTAGCCTGTATTGCCTAGTGGTCAAATCCAACTACGTACAAAACTCAGGATAATGATACTCATATGGTGATCTTTAGTATAGATGGGATGAATCAATATTTTTTGGCACTAGGGTAAATTTATACGTTATCATAGTAATGAACTCACATGCACACACAGGGATATTGAATATCTTGGTTATCTTAACAGATTTATACTTTGTTAAAAAGTCTTGCATATTTATTGTACACCTTTGGATTAGGTAACTAGAGTGTTTGAGTCTCCTAAAAATTCCCAAAACATCATAAAAATTATACTATTCATTTCATTTAACATCATTTTATCAATATTTACACAACCCATTACATAATATCATAATAACATGAAAATGATAAGATAAATTTTGTATAATCTATGATGCTAGCATTAAATATGTCAACTAGTAATCATAATACATCATACAAATTAATCAAATCATCCATTTCATTGTGCATTTACAAATATCCATATCATCAAATCACATCATAGGAAAAATACATGCATCCATGTTAGGCATCCATCATAACATCATAAAGCAAACATAAGCATTGCATACATCTCATAAAGCAATAAAGAAACACATGATGATAGCAAAAAACTCATACACACACACACACACACACACACACACACACACACACATATATATATATATATATATATATATATATATATCTATATATATGTATGTATGTATGTATGAAATTAAAATCTATATCATCATCCATCAATTACCCATAGGCTACAATAAAGTGTGTCCTCAGACCTCATAATCCAAAAAATCCAAAAATAAAAAGAAACATCAGAGTCTCAAGCATCATGGTCATGCATGAATGGTACTATGACTCTCACCTTGATCCTTAGTTAGAGTCCACTGAGAACTCTTGGACTTGCTACCCCCTACCCTGTATAACCTCTGTGTAGAGCTGGGCACCTCCATATGTGTAGAAGACTACCCTGTACCACTCGTTTGACTCTGGTGTGACCCACTAGCAGATGACTGGACTGGTAAGTGCCCCCTAAGGTGCACTATATCATAATACAACTCCTTGGTGTAGGTATTCTTCTATCAATATCAATCCTGGAAGACCCCCACTAAAGACTAGAGTTGTGCCACATCCTCTCATAGCCTCGATGTCTCACCACTACTAGATCCCTCATGGATAGAGCTCTATGCTCCAACCTATACCTGAAGAGTAGTTATCAATGCTTTCTACCTATCTATCTCAGCCTGGGCACTCTATACATATACCTGGATGAGATATCTCTCCCATAAACCTCTAATAATATCACCCCATAGCTCAATAATATTAGCATCTCGTGCTTCTAGCTATACCTGCATCCCCTGATCATGAAATTCAGCCTCACCAAAGTCATCCCGTATATCCTCTAAATCAAGAAGGTGTATCCACTCATATTATTTGCAGTGATGCACATGCCGCTTGCCTACATCAGCCTCCTTATCATTTGGTGACTCATATTGACCGTCCTCCTCTAGAGCATGCTTGGGTGCCTCCTCTACCACCGCAACTACATATACTCCTAGCAGTCCCTATCCTTTCCACTTTTGTGTCACTCAACAAGAGTCATACTCCTTTTTAGTCCAAGCATAATTAATCTCAGATATGTCTACTATAGGATCTGAATCTTGCCCCACTACCTCCACTACTAGACAACTAAGGGTCCTCTCATCCCCATGATATCGATAGATCATCGACTCAATTGACAAACCCTAGTGTAGCCTGAACTACCAAAGGACTCGAGTATAAGGAAATTACTCTCACTCATTCCCATGTCATCGAACTAGCCATCTACCTCGCCTCACCTAGTGCAACTGTGTCTTAGCCTCAACCCATACTGAACAATCTCTATAAGGTCTCCAAGTCACCTCCTCTACCCTGAGTCATGCAAAAGACTCTACATAGTGCTCAATATCACCTACAAAGTGACGACCATGATA
This sequence comes from Wollemia nobilis, assembly GCA_028583015.1. Classification (NCBI taxonomy): domain Eukaryota; kingdom Viridiplantae; phylum Streptophyta; class Pinopsida; order Araucariales; family Araucariaceae; genus Wollemia; species Wollemia nobilis. Next base: position 4,113,238 of record JAQPPZ010002937.1, on the reverse strand, counting down.
TATCTCCTAGGCAAGTTGCCATAGGATGCCATAGCCTATATCCCTATCTACCAGATGCACTCATGTCATCCATGGTCGTTCTCATGGTTGGTCCACAATAATATGTTGCCATCCCCAAATATGTAGTAGAAAACTATATCCTAAGCCCTTCTTCCCATGGGAGTGAATCTCCTATAGCTCATCATATAACTATGCCAATAAGGTAGTGACCCAAGCCATCACTAGAGGTTGCTCTATAGTGCACTCCATAAGTGTAAAAACCAACTCTATAAGGTTCTAGGGGAACCTGGTACCTAACGAGTTTGGAAGCAACATGTTGGAGATCAACATCATGAGTAAGGTATGTCTAGTATCCAATACACTAGTTGCATATCATAGCTCCACTAATATCCCTCTGCTAAGTAGTTTGCACACTCCCTCCTCCTAGTCCTTGTCAAAGTATTATTGCATCACTTCATCTCTCTGATCTCGATGAGTAGATACGATTGGCCACCCCTCAATTGAAATGTGTAATATCTGATAGACATCCTCCAAAGTCACCATCATCTCCCCTATAGGTAGGTGGAAGGTGTTTGTGCGAGGATCCCATAAGTCTATCAGGGTGGTAAAGTAAGAATGGTCGCCCACCATGGGCTCCAACCATGTCTCATGCTTAAGGCCAATGGCATCGAGACATTGCCAGTCCTTCTCTATCAAAATATCCCTAGTGGTCTGAAAGAGAGTCAAAAATTGATACTAAATCTTCATCACCTGATAGAGTTAAGCAACTTGTCAAAATGAACTAAAAATGCATCAAAAAAGCCCAAAAAATAACAAAAATGACCAAAAAAGGGCTCCTTTTGCCCCAATTTTGTGATCGTCCTAATGTGGTTGCTCCATAACTAGCCCCAAAGTTTGGGGACCCACCTTTTATTTTCTATTTTTGGGAGTCTAGGTTGTTTTGAGTAGCAAGTTTTCATAGATTCTTGTTCATGGTATAACAGTGCTTGTCGTTTGTTTGTCAGTGTCTTCCCTTTGATTCTCGTAGGTGGTCTGATTTGTTGTGTAGGTATTATTCAGTTGTTTAGCTTGTGGGATTTTGATTAATCTTAATGGTTTGAAATTAAACTATTTAAAGTTTTTGAATTCACTATATATATATAAAATAAAATGAATAAAAATAAAAAAAGAAAACAACGAAAAAAAATATAATAATAAAGACAAGTTTATTTATAGTTATATATATATATGTATATAAATGAATAAATATCATAATATAATATAATATAATATATATATATATATATATATATATATATATATATATATATATATATATATATATATATATATATATATATATATATATATATAATAAATAAAATGAAGCAAGCATCCTAAGGTAGAAAATATTTTTTGTTCATCATGGGCACACTCTAATGTCTTATATTAGAGTCCATTTAAAAGTGATAGTTGAAGTAATGCCTTTTTTTGTTTGTTTTCATGTGCAGGATATAAAAGAGTGGATGCCCCAAATTTCAAGGCATGCTCGGTATGACCTACAAGACCAGTTAGACAAGGGAAGAGAGTAGAGATGTCCTAGATATAAACCCTAGATAGACGCAATAGAAGGAGCATTCGATCGGATCCAAACGGATGCCTATGTGGTGGTGGAAAATTAGGATGCCAAGGCGCTGGCCCAATGTACATCTTGGGGGTGACGGTAAGCTATGTGGAGGCCAAAGCATGAGTAGCATTGGCTAAATAAGATGCTCGATCGAAAGTAGTGGAATGAAGCGGTCTACATGACAGTGGATACGAGTATTGATACAGAATGATGTGATAGCTCAACTTTTCTTGTTGGGGGATCTGTAGCATGGACATCGCATACCATGAGGAGTGATGAGGACTAACTATGCAGGGATGACCCAACTACATAGGTAATTTGGATCCCATGATTTTAGGATGTTGGTGCCATGATCATGAACTGAATATGGACATCATAGTTGACATAGGATATTATGGGGAGATATGTTGAAAGCATGATTGGTGGTGAACTTGATGTGGCATGTGACATGAATAAATACTATTATATCGAAAAAATCCATAAAAACCTCAAGTGGCAATATAGGCAACATAGAGTTATGGTAAGACCAAAAACCAAACAAATTTTGAGATGGTGATAGAGAGACAATACAAAGGTTGGCCACCAAGCAGGCTTTATCAGTGGATAAAGTAAGTGATAGAAGCAAGTCCTCGATGCAAAAAATGAAATAAAAATTGGTAGCTTTGTGGACATCCAGATGAGAAGCGATGATGTTGGAAGCTTGGGTAGACCCAATGAAGAAGGTCACATGGATGTTTCCTCAACCATCGGGGGATGATTCTGTTAGGTGTGACGTAATTCACCAAGGTTGACACAGTGGAGATGGAAGTTTAGACTCAAGTGGCTACGATTGCACTAACAATTATCATGGGAGGTGTACCCTATAGAAATGTATTGAACCAACTTAAAAGGAAAGGGACTCTAATTTCACATTATGGTGTATACGATGATGGTTTGAAAAGTGGTTACAAGGATTACGGAGGTAGGCCGACATCTCTGGACTGCAAGGATATCACATCGACAATAGGTGAGGAAATCTAATTCGACAAAATATGAGGAAGCAACAAGATCATGAAAGTATATCACCTCAAAAGAGTCGTGCAAGCTACCAGTATATTAAATTTTATTTAATAGGAATTTTCAGATTCAGGGCAGTAGTTGGTGATGATGGTAGTGGCGTTACAACAAGAGGGGTTTAAAATAGGTGTAAATGATTATAGAAATCACACATAAATTGTAATGACAATGATATGACATGTAACTCTCATATGAAATGCGGTAAAAGCACATGTTAAAAGCATTATCGAAACCTTCCAAGGAGGGGATGATGAATAAAACAAAATGTAGAGCCCATTGTAAAATTGATAAAAAAAAGAAATAGACTCATGCGATAAAATGTTATGAATGGAGATGAATGTCGAGGAAGTAAAACATATACTAGAGAAAATGGTTGGAAAGCCAATCGAAGGTTGAAGGTGGAAAATGAAGTGAAAGGCCAACAAAGAGGAAAACGAATAGGTTTGGAGGAAAAGTTGAAATACGCCATCAAAGCATAGAAACAAGGTTGGATTATTTTGGGAAGGCCAGATGCTATTGGATGTAAAACAAAAAAACTTAGTGTCTGTTTAATACAAATTTTTGCAGGATTTTTGTACCTTGTGAGCAAAATAAGAGGAGAGTCATTTTTGGGTGTTTTAATTTAATGTTCATGTTTCTTGCTTTTAATATTTATAGACAATATTTAATGTATTTCATGGTTGCATTGTTGAATATCCTGAAATAGAGAATTTATATTTTTCCGTAGAGTCTTGCATCTAATTTATTTTGGGGTGTGCAAATGTAGTTCCAGTTAAGTTGGGTTACACTCAAAAAACTCTCACATCTCGGGTTTTGTAAGATAGGGTCACATGAAACTGCCATTAGCTTGTTTTCTGGATTTTCTACATTTTATTTCCATTTCCAAATTTTATTTTTATTTTTCTAACTTTTCTTTTGCAATTTTTTTTTTTAAATGACAAAAATAAATACATGGGTGTGAAAAAAGAGCTACAATATTTCATCTGAAACAAATTCAAAATCATTTTGAAGCCATTTCGATTTTATAAAAATTGTTGAAAATTGCTATTTTATAAGGATTTTTATTATTTCGAAATTTTATTTTTTTCACATTTTGAAGGCAAATCAGATTTTTATTTTCAGCTTTATTGCAAGCATAAATGAAATTCCCTTTATGAAAATTACAATTTCATTAAAGGGGGTTAATTTTTATGGCATTTTATAAGCTATCATTTTTAGAGCAATAAATTCGCCCCTCTTTATGAAAATTATGATTTCATTTAAGAGAGGTAATTTATACATTATATCAAAGGTTATTATTTTAAAACATTAAATTATTTCCTCTTTATGAAAATTATGATTTCATTAAAGAGGGACAATTTATTAATTATATCAAAGGTTATCTTTATCTTCATGATAGAAGCTACATTTAATGAATTTATTCATCATTTCGGATTCATATTCATAGATATATTTTAATCTTCATTTTCATGTTCAAAGTAGGGTTTAATACAAGATAAAAACTTGTTTAAAATCTACTTAATCAAAAGAAGATAAAATCTACCTAAAAAAATTCAAGATAAAAATAATTAAGGCTTTACACCATGGTCATATAAGGGTCAATTCACATTTTTTTTGCTTTAAGTTTTATGAACAATCATTAATAGAACATGGTAAAATAAACCAATGCATGCTCCTTGTTAATAGTTACTTGCAATCACTAAGGTGTTCCTAGCACTTATTTGATATATTTTCATTGATATTACTAATACACATGTGCAATGATTACATAACGGAACCTTGGAGAAGTTGTTTTGGTTTTTAACTTATTTGCAAGAGAGGGTTTTGTGATCAAAATCCTAAGGTGAGTGTGGTTTTGCATTCGGGAAAAAATATCACTCAACACATCCCACCTAGCGATGACCCCCAATTTCACAATTGTCCCACCTAAGTACGGCCCCCAAAATGGCTAAAATTAGGTCATTTTGACCCTTAAAATAACCCTAAAAAAGAAATAAATAAAAATAAAAATTGAAAAACAATGTATCTAAATAAAAAATGAAAGCTTGCATTCCTACATTTACCTATAATTATGGTTTCTTAACCGATATTTAGTGTATGTTATGGAACAAGCACAAGAAATTCCAATTTCACATTAAATAAAGAAAAGGAGAAAATGCATCACGTACCCGTCTCGCATCGGCTTCGCCGCTTGTCGAGTCCTATGGCTGGCTGAAACTGATTGTGGGGTACTATTAGCAATGCTATAATTTATAAAAACAACTCCCTCCTTACCAAGTTAAAAATACAAAAATGAGGCCATTTGCCCAATTTTGGGATTAGATAGCATTCAAATAAGCATGGCTGCCCCTTGGTGGGATGGTTGGATAATTGGCCAATAATACCACCTTGGTATGGCCATAAATTGTGCAGCTATCTTACCCAGGGATGACCACCAAAAAATACTACAAAAACAACAAAAAAATTTCAAAAACAGGGCCAAAACCCACCAAAAACAAGTCAAAATGGGTAAAATTAATAAGGTATCAATATTGAACTAAAAGTATTTATGGATGCTCTAAAAAGTATCTATTTCACTCCCCAAGAAGGCCATTATGGCTGGACCACTCCACAGGAATGTAGTATTTAGTATTTTACTTCCATGAAACACCATCAAAACAATCAAAATCCTAGCAAAATTGGTACATCTTGAAATGGGCAAAACTAACGGTTATCCCCATTAAGTCATACGGGTAAATTGAATAATTGATTTATTATTGGTCATTCCATCATAAAATAATTTATTTAGGGGGTATTCATAACAATTATTTCATAATTAAATCAACACTTAAACACTCAAAAGTGCAATTTTCATACATTGAAAATAATAATTGCCAAAGATAAAATTTCAAGCCCATGCTAGGGAAAACAATCAATAAATACAACAAAACAAAGGCTTGGCCTCCTTTAAGCCTCAATAATTCACCCATGAAAAGTCTTACAAGGAACCAAGACCAAGTATACCCTAAGCCTAAATTGTTCGAACAACACGGCTGAAAGGTATACCAAAATCAATCCTTCAACTATGTCAAAAGCAAGGATTCCAAGAATGTATGCTATTTCCACAATGGATACATCTAAATTTTGTTAGGTTAATTACTAACCTCAATAATTTAATGATTTAGTCATATATTTTTGCTTAGTTCTCTATTGCACACAACACATCTCAAAAATGGGCATCTATAGACACTAAAACCGTGTAAATCAGATAACACTGCTAATGCACCACTCTTATCGACATCATATGGCCCAATTGGAAAAACATTTAATTAGGGCTCCCAACTACTTTTGGGAAGGTTTACCCCACTTTTGGGAGGATTTGGGCCATGTAGCCATGGTCGTCCCACCCAGGGACAAGCACAATTTAAAACTATCCCACCTAGGGACGTCCACCAGCAGCCATCCCTGTGTGGAACGACCATGAACCAAACCCTTAAAAATTTAAAGGATGGGATAAATGGCAATAAATTCCTACCATTTATATCACCCAATCACTCATAATTTATTGGGAGTCTATCATAAACATCAAAACCTGCAAATTGGAGTCCCAAATGAGCAACCTCTTCCACCCTATGCATGACAAAGGAATTGACAAGTGGTGGTACTTACCTTGCATGAAAAAACTTACCCCTTTGCACCTTTTTCACTTTTGGGCTATAAATTGAGGTTCTCCCACCCAATTTCAAAAGGAGACATTCACAACATTTGACCACGAAGTGCTACCAATATTTGTCATCGCATTTGCCCACGTATTTTCCTTGAAAATATCTTCATTCGAAGGTGCTTTCAAGGTCATCCAAAAATATGCTAATTGATTCCAAAACCTATCCAACATAAGAGTAATTTAACAAAATTTTATGACAACACATTTAGAAGAGTTCTAAACTAGACCCCATTGAAATTGGTGGTAAAAACCACCCCCTTTTGTGACCATCCCTACCAGGGACAGATAACAATCCTAGTTGGACTTGCCAGGAATGGCCATGAAATGGCTGATAATTTTGACTTGATTTTAAACATAGATCAATTCTACAACATTATAATAGTAGCATACTCAATGTTGGTTAAGTTTCGAATAGATTTGATGTGTCAATTATGTTTTTATGATTTCTATATTAGTTGTTCCTGCCAAGGATGGCCACAGGTTCTGATCATAATTCCACTTTAATTTATGCTAAGATCCTTCCAAAATCATCTCATTAACATCATACTAAAATTTCAAGTCATTTGGAGTTGTTTAGAATTGTCGTAAATAAGTTTTATATTTGTTATTGCATACTTTTCAAGGTTTTCATTATCAAACACATATGATATTAACATCATTAATCTCTTGTGTGTATGTGCAGGTATTCTATGCATGAGGGAGGAGAAAAGGAGCTGAATAAACATAGACCAAGGATAGCTCTAATTTTTTGGTTGCAAGAAGAACACTAGAAGCACGCCATTAAGCTCATGAAAATATTTGATCCCTTATAACTTGTAATCTGAAATGTATCAAAATGAGAAGCCCTCAAGGGGATGTATTGTAACCGTTGAATTGATGAATTTATAAATACAAGGATAAAACCCCCATTTTTCACTTCAAATTATTCATCATTTCAATAGCTTACTTTTTTTACCTCTTTAGCATCTTTCTTTTGCATGCTTTCTTATAAACACTAGATTGCATTTCAATTTCAATCTATTAGGTGAGCCGTTTTTTTTTCTACTTAAATTTTATAACACAAGGTCCTATACCCTTAAATTAAAAAATAACCATTATTACTTTTTATTTCATTACACAAGGTTCCATACCCTTAAATTACAAAATAACCATTATTTATTTTTATTTCATAACATAAGGTCCCATACCCTTAAATTACAAAATAACCATTATTCCTTTTTATTTCATAACATAAGGTCTCATATCCTTAAATTATAAAATAACCATTATTCATTTTTATTTTATAACATAAGGTCCCATACCCTTAAATTAAAAAATACCCATTATTCCATTTTATTTTCCTAAAATCTACCATCTTAGTTAATGGACAAGGAGTAGAGCTTTCACATAACCATTACATAAAATATATCTTTTAAATAATGAGCAGAACTTAAATATTTTACGCATAATTAATCTAAAACCTATAATTTTAAATAATAAGTAACACTTAAAGCTTCTATACTTCTATGAATAGGAAGATGACCAGCCTCCAACAGCTGGCTAGTGTATTCGACATCGCAAGAGAAGGCACGAGGTGGCTAAAGTTTAGCATAAGTGACTTCCACCATGATAGCTCAAAGGGTTTATCAAATTCATGTACCTTCAGCACCGTTAGTTGCCTCAACATAATAGATCATCCTTAGTGCTGATGGAACCCAAGGTACTTCCAAACTGAAGGGTTCACCTACATCGCTACTTGATTAGCTTCCTCCTAATACATCTAGCCAACTACCCATAGTAGTGATAAGGGCATTGACACCATTGCGTCTATCCTACCTAGAGAAGAAAGTAGACCATGCTACCAAGTAGTGGCTACACAACACACAAATTGTAGCTCATACTACAAACATAGTAGCTACACAACACACAAGGATGTAGCTTCACTCTGCCAATGTATTGGCTAGACAACACAAGGACATAGCTCACACTACCAACATAGTGGCTACATAGCACAAGGACGTAGCTCACACTACCAATGTAGTGGCTACATAGCATAAGGACATAGATCACACTACAAATGTAGCGGATACATAGCACAAGGATGTAGCCTCACATTGCCAATGTAGTGGATACAGAACACAAGGACGTAGCTCACACTACCAACGTAGTAGCTACACAGCACAAGGACGTAGCTTCATACTACCAACATAGTGGCTACACAACACAAGGATTTAGCTTACATTGCCAACATAGTGGCTACACAACATAAGGATGTAGCTTCACGCTGCCAATATAGTGGCTACACAACACAAGAACATAAATCACACTGCAAACGTAGTGGCTATAAAACACAAGAATATAGCTTCACACTATCAACATAGTGGCTACACAACACAAGAATAAAGATAGCATCAATTTACAATAAACCAACTTGGACCGCTTACACTACTTGCATGGATGCCCATTGTCCACTGCTATTCACTCCCCAAGCTCTTACTCTCCTCATGCTCCTCTCCTCCTTCGTGCCACCTCGCTCCTTCACTTTATTCCTTATCCTTCCACTTTTCCCATATGCACCTTCATTTTTGCTCAATCCACGTCCCTGCCTACCCGTCATTACTTCTTCGATCACATTTGACAAACTGTAGGATGGACATACCTCTCCCTCTCTTGCCAAGGTGATCACCATAAAAATATTTTCCTTCACGTCAGGGGAGCTACGTGAAACTGACCCAATCGGGTCTTCAAAGGGCAACCCGACCCATTATGTTGAATGTCTTCTTGTCGCATTTACGTGTAAGGGTCAAACATCAGGTGAGCGACAACTTCCTAGACACGCCATGACAAATACTAAGCCTTGGGGCTTCAAAAGAATTGTTTTTATTTTCTTATTTTTATATTTCAAGGAAAGTTCCCCAATAACAATCATTTGGCAAATGATTACTTCTTTGCTTACTAGAGCTATTAAATAAATCAATCATTTTGTTACTAATAGCATCTACCAATGTCATTTTAAATGATCGACTACTCATTTCTAATGAGATCTTTACTTAAAATAATTATTTATTTAAACAATATATTCCCACTTTTTAAATAAATAAAACATTTATTTAAATAATATCCTTTTTTATTTTTAAATAAATCAAACATTTATTTAAACAATATATATTTTTCTTTTTAAATAAATCAAACATTTATTTAAACAATATACTTTTTGCTTTTAAAATAAATAAAAAAATTATTTAAACAAGCACATGTGAAGTTGTGAAGGTAAAATATTTACTCCATGCTTACTAGTTATCAAGGTTAATAATTCTGAAGTAAAAGACAATCATGCAAGTGCATCAAACAAAGAGGGATTCTTTCCATCAATCTAATCACCTGTCTTAGCCTCTAGAACTTACAATAGCTACGAGGCCATCAGTTCGAGGGTCAAGGTGGTTAGATATTTATGATTATCCCTAACTGAATGCATGCCTATATGAAGGTATCTATCTGTGTTACCTTCGAGTTGCCTTATCATCATTTCCCCGTACTCAAGTACTCTCATCTCTGGTGGGTGACTCAATTCCTTCCAATATAGAGCGCATCTGATCCTACACATTGGTAATTCATTAGCAATATCATATCATTCACTATCTATTTATTATTGTGAGGCTTCTTAATTGCACAAAATCGAGTATTAGTCATATTTTTTAATACATTTATTTTCCATGTTCAAAGGTCCATCTGGGAGGGTCATGAAATCCTCCCCCACTAGGACTAACATCATTTCTAGTGTTTCTTAGTTTCATATGGCATACAAAATTAAACAACTAATTACAATATCTTTAAAGTTCATTATACAAGAAAGGAAAGTATTTATGCATATCTACCACATTCTACCATGTGGTATTTCTTTCAGAGAAACTGTCCCATTGGACCTTACATTGCTCAAGGATTTGATTCCTCATAGTATTAGAGTGGAACTCGAGGATCCTTATTAGCATTACTTCGATTACCTCTAGATTTTCCATATACAAGTTAGAGACATACCACACATGCTCAGGGTCAACAATATATTTTTTGAGTAAATATATGTGGAAGGTGTCATGGATTTTTGATAAGTTAGAAGGTAAGGTGAGTTGGTATGTAACCAGGCTAATATTTTCATTGATTTCAAAGGGCCCTATAAACTGTGGATCCAATTTTGTGGACTTGATCACACTTTTCATTGGTTTGACCCTTAGGAAAACTTATCTCCCATTGAGTATTATTTGGGATTTCTCTTGAAATTGGCATAGCTCTTCTACCTATCAATGGCCTCCTTGAGCCTTTTCCTGATTACCTTTTTTTTATCTTCCATTTCCCTAACCATTTTTGGTCTAATCATAACTCTATCCTCTAGGTTATCCCATTACAGTGGTGTTCTACACCTCCACACATAAAATGCATCAAAAGATACCATTCCTTAAGCGAAATGATATCCATTATTGTATGTAAATTCCACCAATGGTAGATAGTCTTCCCATCGAGACTTGTGGTCCATGCAATACATGCAGAGCATATCTTCCAAAAATTGGTTTTCTTTCTCCGTCTGACCATCTATTTTAGGGTGGTATGTTGAACTCATATGCAACTTTGTGCTTATTGCCTAAGGTAGGGCTCTCCTTAATTCTGAAGTAAACTTGGAATCCCTATCAGATATAATTACCTCTGAGAATCCATGTAGTCTGAACACTTATTTAATAAACCTATTAGCCACCACCATCCATGGTGATCCTAGGTATGAAGTGTGTGAACTTGGTCAATTTTTCAACCACAACAAATATTGCATCATGTTGGTACCTAGTCTTAGGTAATCATATAATAAAATCCATCAAAACGACTTGCCATTTATGAGTAAGTATATTATGGGGATACAAAAATATTACGGGATGCTTGCATTCTACCTTTACCTTTTGGTACTCAAAGCATCGATCCACAAAATCTATAATGTCCCTCTTCATCCCCACCCAGAAAATGTCCTTTTTATATTTTATATCATTTTTACCCCTTTGAGGTGAGCCATATAAGGAGATCTATGGGCTTCTTGCATCACTATATTCCTTAAATACCTTGAATTTGGTATGATTATTCTTCCCTTGTAACATAAAATGTCATCAATTACCCTAAAATCCTTATTTCTCTCTAGGTATTTTCTTAACTTGGCTTGAATTTCTTGATAATATTCATCCTGATATTGCTCTTTTCTTACTTGGTCCATAAGCTTTATGTGGCTTCTGTTTATGACTGCTATGTGTTTCCTCCTACTTAAGGCATCCACAACCTAATTTTATTTTCCTTTAATGTACTCATTTTAAAAATTGTACTCAGAAAGGAACTCGACCCACCTTCTCTACCTTGCGTTGAGTGTTGGTTGAGTAAATATGTACTTCAAAGTCTAAAGGTCTGCTTTTAGCTCAAAGGGTCTTCCTACCAGATAATGGTGCTAGAAATTCAAAGCATGAACTATAGTGTCTAACTCTAGATCATGATTAGAATAATTAACCTCATGATTTTTACGCTTCCTTGAAGTATAAGCTACTACTGACTCTCCTTGCATGAGCATTCCCCCTAGCCCTTCCAATGATGCATCAATGCATCCTTTGAAGTCTCCTTCAGGATCTAGAATTTTTAGTATTGGTGCAATAGTAAGTTTTTGCTTCAACATGGCAAAAGTGACCTCACACTTCTACGTCCATTTGAATTCTTTCCCATTATTCTGGAGATTAGTTATTATCGAGGTGATTTTTGAGAAATCCTCTATGTGACGTCGGTAATAACTTGTTAGCCCCATGAATATTCTTACTTCAGTAAAATTTTTAGGGAGTGGCCAATTTATCATGGCCTCAATTTTCTCGGGATCCATCATGATCCCCTCAGTTGATATGATATGCCCCAAATAGTGCACCTCTGAAACATAGAAATTTCTCTTGGCTAGATTCCTGTAGAGTTCATTTTACCTTAGCAATTCCAACATGATATTGATATGTTTATCATTCTCTTATTTTTTTTGTGAGTATATTAGGATGTCATCAAGGAATAGAAGGATAAATTGGTTCATATACCTTCTAAACACATTTTTCATTAAATTCATGAAGAAAATAGGAGCATTAGTCATCCTGAAAGGTAGAATGATGAACTCGTAATGCCCATACCTTGTCCTAAATGCCATTTTGAGAGTGTCTTCCTCTTTAATCCTTATTTGGTGATACCCTAACCTTAGGTCTATCTTGGTAAATACCGTAGAACCTCTTAGCTAGTCAAATAAATACTCGATCCTGGGTAGGGGTTACTAGTTCTTTATTGTAGCTTTATTCAGCATCCTATAGTCAATACATAATCTTAGAGATCCATCCTTATTTTTCACAAATAAAATAGGTGCATCCCACAGTGAAACACTTGGTTTTATCAATCCTTTTTCTAGTAACCCTTGTAGTTGTATATTCAACTCATGCATATCAATAATTGACATCCTATACCGAGATCGATGAATGGGTTCTACTCTTGGTATAATATCAATAGTGAAATAAAATTCTTGCACAAGAGGGAGCCCTGGTAGTTCCTTTGTAAATACATCCTAAAATTTCTATAGAATTGGGTATGTCTCAATCACCTCTTCCTTTCGATCTCTTTCAATTTTATCATATTTACAACATAAACAATCTCTCCTTTCATGAGGGCTTTCTTCAACTGCATAGCTGACAACATATAAGGTTTGAATATCCCCTACTTGTTATAAATTTTTAGCCTCTCTTTATTTTCCTTAGAATATTCAATCCATTTATCTCAGAAATTTATTACCGCTTGATCGACCTATAGCCCATCCATTCCTAGGACCACATAAAAGGCATGAAGTGGGGTCACGTATAAGCAACCTTCCATGGTTCCACTATCTAAAGTAATTTCCATCATTGGAAAACATTGGTTTACAGAGTAGGTTTGTCCAGATCCATACTCAACCTTCCATTCATGAGCCAAATACCCTGACCTTTTTGGCATATCTTTGGCTAATTTACAAGAAATGGAACTATCAGTGGCTCCACTATCTACTAGGATATCTATTTTATTATAGAAAATATTGCCTTTGATGATTAATAGGGTGGCTTACCCCTCTAGCTTTTGATGCCCAATTGTAGCATAGATCTTATGCATTGGTTCCTTTCCTTTGTTGTTGGGAATGCTTGTCCCTGGTCGATAAGGAAATTGATCATGTGCGTCCCTTTGCAATGGTAATATCCATCATCGGGCCCTTGTATATTTTTCATTTTTTTCTCCTCATCCTTAATCATCAGTACTGGAACTGATGGCTTCTATTAGGGAGATTTAGCATTATTGGGTTTGTTGCCTTAGAGAAGTTATTCTTGAATTTATTTTGGCTTCCATTGAATTTCTTATCTAGATTTTGGGGGTTATTACCCTTTCATTATTGCTCTACCTTACATTTTATAACCCCATTACTATTCCTCTTATTTAGCTCTTAATGTTCCCATTCGATCAAGTTTTCCTACTTATAGCGAAAATATGACTCTGCTTTCTTTTCTAAATTATAAGCCTTTTGCAACGTCTTAGGCTCCTGCATCTCTACATCATGCTTTATCCTAGATTGCAATCCATGGGTAAACTTATGAATCTACATCTTCTCATTATAGGCACGTACATACTTCAACAACTTTACCAGCTTTCTGTAGTATACCATTACTAAGTTACTCCCTTGTCTTAGGCTGGAAAACTCTTCAAACTTCAATGCATAGAAGTGCTCCGTGAGGAATATCTTCTTGAATATGACTATAAATTAATTCCATGGAATTTCTACCGGTTCAATATTGGTTTCTTCATAGTAAGTCTCCCAAAAATCCAAGGTAGCTCCTTCAAGGTAAATGGTAACCCAAACCATTCGGGTACCTGATGAATACCCCTTTACTATGAAGAAGATATCTAGCTCTCTTAGCCAAGATTTAGCTGTATCTCCTTCCCCTTATCCATAAAAATTGGAGATAAAAATATTCTTTAGGTCTCTCACTATCTCTTTTTCTAAGAGGGTTCTTTCTTGCTTTTGCCCCTCCATCAACCCCTCAAATTGGTTGACCTTGGAATCTCTAGACTACAAATTTTGATTTACCATAGTTTCCAGCACTTGTCTTAACTGATCTTGCAACTCTACAACTATAGTAGTAAGCTCCTCTATTACTGCATTGGGAACCTCTAGATCCTCATTCTAGATATCCTCTTTGACATTACTTTATTGATTTTATCTAGGTGGAGGCCTTTATATCCTGGAATTGGGTGGCATCTTGATCTGGTTTCCACCAAAAAAAGAGTTAGGTTACAGTTGTCCCTTAACTAAATCACTAACTTGAACAAAGTACAGAGTCCTTATTTTGCTAGTTATTAGAGGTCTAACTAGGATGAGGTTCCAATGTGATGATATATCATCAATACCAAAGCCCATACTAAGGTATCTTTAATATTTATCATTTCTAGAAATCAATTCCATTAAAACCTAATAAGTAGAGACTCTAGGTTACTTCGACTTTCATCTTATTCCCAAGCGAGCCTCTATTGGAGATCCCCATGTCTCTTTTAGAGCACATAAGAAGATCTATACCCTTAAACCTAGAGATTTGATACTGAATGTACCACCCAAAAAACATGAAACAAGAAAACACACAAACAAAATAAAAGTTTACTTATATATATATATATTGACTTAGGAGAAGGATTCATAAATCCTCAACCAACCTTAGACCAACTTAATGTTTGAATTTCCCTAATTTTATCAAGAACTATACCATACAATATTCCTTTCATGCAATTCCCATCTACATAAGTCTATCTTATGTTATGCACATAAGTCCATCCCTCTCATCAGTATTGATGAGCTAGACTTACCACCTCCAATCTTTAGAAGATGTACACACATATCCATATCCACACAATTCATTATGTGTGGGTATGCTATGTGTATTGTGAGTTAAGCTATGAATCTTATCCACTGATAAGCTATCTTAACTATGGTACAATATTCTAAACCTAGTTACCAACCTCCCTAAGGGGGTCTCAAGCACTTAGGGTATCCTCTAAGTTCACCTAGAACTTACTAATGTTTCATTATTTTAACATCACAAGAGCATAAAAGATCTGGATACTAAATCTAAAAAAATGAATTAACCATAAGTGTAGGCCCAAAGTGGCCACATATTTAGAAAAATTTAAAAAATTATTCTAAGACATGGAAATATCCAATCCACTAAGGTTATGGAGTATTTTGGAGTGGATCCGCACAAAGAGTGCTCCAATCCATTCAACACTTAGTGTTTTTTGCCATAACAAGCTAAGTACTTGATTCTTCTCAAAATCTAGTGTATTTGGCAATGGATTCGTGTGAGGTTTCCAATCTGCAATTATTTTGAGTCTTGATGATGTCAACATGTTTCAAAGTTTGGATTAGTGATTTTTATTTATCCCACATGCTCTAGAGACTAAGTGTTGAGGATCTGCATTCTACTAAATTCCAAGACTAATTTTGAGCAGAATGGCTAAAAGTTCCACACTGTTAAGAAGTAAAGGTAGTGGAATCATTTTGTATTGCTTTTAGAGTAGATTGGCATTTTTGTAGTCAAACAGAGTCAGGTTGATGTCAGCATTAGTTTTGAGTGGATTTAAACTTTTGCCTTATGCCATAGATGTTAGAAAGGAGTTAGACGTTTTAAAGGTTTAGTCGAGTGAATTGATGATAAAATAGATTCCGCTCAAGCCTCAATGTATTTCTCACGAGAACATGATTCCACTTTCTGAAGACATTCAAGATGATGTCAATGTTATTTCTATGTGGATTGATTATTTGTTTCTCCCCCACTGGTTTATAGAGCATTACTGAGATTTAATTGCAGTCGTTCGCTAAGAGCATCAATGACAAATATTTTGCTAATATTTTTATAAGCATACAAAGGTGGATTCTTGGTGGAATGAAGAATAGTCAGTTTGAGGTGGGAAGATGAAGCATATGAGGGTTTTCAAGAACCAAGAACTAGAGTGGTTGTAGATCTACGATATAGTGGAGTTCTTAATAAAAATGAGTGGTACAGATCTATTTTATAATGGCTTGAGGTCCAACTACCATCATCAAACCAACAAGTTGTAGAGATGAGCTGCCATGGTGGATTACTCCCAATAAATTTCTTGGACTTAATGAGTGAATGAGATAATTCCAACGTATCTCTATACTGATCTATCAAATTTTAAATTCTTGTAATGTCTCCTTGAATTCTTTTCATTGTAAAACTATAAATAGAGGTTGAATCCTTTATTTTCAGGGTTAGCTCTAGTTTTTTTGCTTGCCCCATTGTGTAAATATTTTTTGTAAACTAATGGAAGGAGAATTACTCATATTTTTGACTTGAGACTTGTTAAATTTGATATCTGTCACTTAAGAGGTTCGAAGCTGTGAATTGCATTTTTGTCAATGTTGTAACAGTTAGTTCATTCCATTTGCTTTGGATTAGTAGTTGTTAAGGTAGTTGAAATTTTTTCATAGTTATATTTGTGTTGATAGGATGTTTATTTCTACAAAGTATTATTATTCATCTATTCTGCTAAATTGGATTGTCAATATATTGGCTATTGGAATTGCTTCTTGTAACATATCTTTTTTTATACTTTAATGTGTGAAGAATTCATGGTTTTGGGTGTTGTTAATCCTGAGTGTGGGACACTAGAAGTAGTTTTTTGGAGGTTTTCCTATGGATGCTTATGTTTTTAGACCTATCCAAACATTATTAATGCTTATTTATTTAACCCTAAACCTTTTTCTAAACCTATTACTCAAATCCTTGTTGAGCTTAATTGAGTCAACATATTACTAAGTTGACAAGGAACTAGCCTACCCTAGAGGATGGATTGAATTAGTGTTTGGTCCATCCAATGCTGCGTGTTGGGTTGTGACTATCAGGTGCAATCCTGGCTAGAAAATTGGAAGATAAATAGTTGTAGTATCGAGTAAAAATTGATGACAATTCAGTGCCCAATAGTTTTTGGTACGCTCAGTGGGACCTGTTTGCAAGAAACACTAAAACCCATCATATACTTTATTGTTTGATCTTTACCAAAAGGAATCAAGATTTGTGAATCCACCTTTGTATGCTTATAAAAATATTGGGACCTTTCTAAGCGATGATCAGTAAATTCACCTGGCAACTCCCTGGTCTGTAAACCCATAAAAATGTTATACCTGTAGATCATAGTTTTTCATGTATACCAGGTCATTCAAGAGGAATAACCCATACTCATTTTTCTACTATGAGATACCTTATATAAGGTTTACTGTTATAATGAATTTAAATCAAGATTTTCATTCAAAATAAAATCCTCCTAAGGAGAATTTTGCAGTTAATATAACATATCCAATAGGAGATACACCTAGAAACATGGTACAAAATACAATCCTAAATTAGCCCTTGCAGAAGTACCCAGCTGGAATACAGCTAGCCCCCTTAGACTAGCCCAAATGCATGATATTCCCCAAGCTGTGTCTAAGGTCATTCCCACCTATGATGGATATAGTAAAACTACATATGAGCACTATCAAGATATTTAAATCTAGCATCAATACATAAAATAAAAAATGAATATGTTATTGTCAAGATCCTAGCCCTATATTTTAGACGAAATATTCTGCATTGGTTTAGGACTTGTTGTGATGTCCTTCACAACGATCCCAAAATTTGGGGACCCACTTGAAATTTGAAAGTTGATGCCAAAATATTGCCCACAATTAAAATTTGGAAGTTGATGCCAATGCATTTTCTGCATTTATAATTCATATTGTCACCATTGGAACATCAAGAATATTCATATTTATGTGTTATGTCTTATAGCAAGTGCATTGTAAAATTTCACATTGTTATCTAAAAGATTTTGAGTTATGTTTGCAGGGTCGTGTTGTAATTTAGTGATTAAAGCCTTAGTTTGTCATTGTTACCATTTGAAACATCACAATATTTGTGTTCCTTAGGAAGGTCATATAGTAGGGTTTAATTCACCAACAGGTGTGAGAGTTTGGATCTATGCTTTAATTCTAGCACATTGTGGTTCCATAAATTTGGTATGAAGTTAATGTGTTTTGTAAATTTAATTCTTTTTAGATTATTTTGTTAGTGTGTGGTGTTATATATACGTTTGTTCGTACGTTATGTTTAGTTATGTTATGTTTTAAATTAATTAAATTATAAAGTTTTATAACTTTATAATTTAATATATTTAAAATTGTTTATTGTTTTAAATTAATTAAATTATAAAGTTTTATAACTTTATAATTTAATTATATTTAATAAGGTTATTTTATAAATATTTTATATTCTAATTAATATTTTTCTTGTTGGCAAGATTATTAAAGTATGTTGAAAAGGCGTTGGTGACATTAGGGTTTCATTGATATGTCTTAATTTTAATTTTTGAATGCCAATGAGGAGAAATAATAAATCCTTTGAAAAGGCTTTATTGATATTAGGGTTTCAAGAATTCGTTTTTTAAAAACTGACGGAACGGAGTAAACTAATCAAGAGGAACAAATTTCTCAAGTTATAAATGGAGAATTAGAAACCAAAGAGGAGGTCAAACATTTTGTGCAGAGAAGGAGAGGAAAGGAATTGGAAGCAGCCAAAGCCATCTTTTGAAGAAGCTACAGAGAGCTGGAAATTACAGAGAAACAAATTCTATTGTAATATTTTTTATTATATCAAAATATTTTAGGGATTCAAATAAGCATCATTTTGGTATTTGAATTATAATTAAAATGTTTGGTATAGTTTTCAATAATTAAAAATTCCACGGAAGATTGCATCATATCATTGTTCTATTGTGTGAATACTAGTGGGCAATGATTTGGTTTAAGTCTCTGTGATTATTTCTGTCCATAGCATTTGTCTGAGATAGAATAATATTTCTTCTTAATAGAAATTTTGATATTTTATTTGATATTCAATTATGTTTGCATAGCCTAGTTCAATGTTCATGAAAATTAAAATTTCATACTAGGTTATTATTTAAATATTAAATTGTTTTAATATTTAAATAAATAAATATATAAAATATAAATGATTACTCTCGTTTCAACTTTGATTTAATAAAGTTGAGGATTATATTTGTTATTAAATATAATCCTCAACTTTATATAAAATATAATCTTCAAATATATAAAATATAATCTTCAAATATCGTTTTATTTATTTACCAATCCAAACCCGACATTTAGAGGATTATATTTGTTATTAAATATTTTATTCCATAAATATTTAATAGGCAAATAATATGAGAAAAACATATTTATGAACTTGATTTTCAAAGTATAAAATTCACAGTTCATAGATCAATATTTATATTAAAACCCTATGGATTATAATTGTAATATTTGAAAATATTACAATTTTAGGGTTAAATATTATTACTTTATTTCATTTCCAAATATTTTAATGTTGTTTTTATATTTAGGATGAATAAAATGTTTTATAAATAAGTATTCTAGTTCTAACTTTGATTTAATAAGGTTGAGAATTATAAGTGATTTATTTTATTAAAGTTTGTTTGGATTTCATGTTTTAAGTATAATTTATTTATGGACAAATCCAAACATTACATTGGAATATCATGTTGGTTATTAAATATTTGATTTCATAAATATTTAATAAAAAAATATAATAAGGAAGTACATTTATGAACTTGATTTTAAATCATAGAACTCAGAGTTCATAAATAATATTTACAGCAAACCCTATGAATTTATGATTAATAAGGTTTTTAAAACCTTATGATTTTGGGGTTAAACATTTTTATTTTTTATTCATTATCTCAAATAGTTCAATGTTAATTTTATATTGGATATGAATAAAATCTATTCATTGATTAAACCATAGGTTCTAAAGGTGAATATTTATAATCATTGTTTATATCATCATTTTGAAATTTCACATACTTTAATTTTTTTTAAGGTAATTGAAATTTCACATTAATTAAAATGCTAAGGAAAATTGTTATTTCAAATTAGTTTTGAAAGAATTTTAATCAATGGTATTGTTAAGTTTGCATCAATAGATCTTAATCATAAGGTAGATTTACTTTCTCATTTGGATGATAGAATTGATTAAAAGCATGTTTTACATAATGAACTTAAAATTTTTTACATAATTTCCCACGCCCCTTGTTAACAAAAATTTGCAAAACCAAGAGTTTATTCAGGCACTTATAAACAACTATGCATGACACATAAATATGAAAGTAAGAACATTAGAGAAAATAATTTCTTTGCAAGAGAGAATTTAAAATTCTGAATTATCGAGTGGTTTTTTAAGCTGACAAAATCATACCTAAACAAATTGGTGCTAGAAGGAGGGCCTGAAAGGTAAATATTTTATTTTCATTTGATATCATTCAAATCTCTGTTAAAAAAAAAAAAATTACAAATTTAATGGTGTTATTTAATGCCAAGGTTTAATTGATGCATATCATTTTATCAATTGATTAGTCATTTCATGTTTAGTTGCAAGATATATTTCTTTGACTAATAATATTGACATTAAATTTTGTGTTCTTTGAAGTTCACTAATGGCATAACTTACTTTAGTAAAGAAAATAATGGCATCTTGGATAGGTGATTATTATAGCAGTTTAAACATGCCTATTCATCAAATTCTTAAAGGTGTAGAAGTTTGTTTACCCAAATTTAGGCATGATGTGGATCAAGCCAAGGAACATATTCAGAGATACAAGAGTGTGTTAAGTCATTTGCAACTTACGCAAGGAGATTTTCTTTGCTGATTATTTTCATACCCATTGGATGAGGTTGCGCTTAAGTAGTACATACAATTAGCTGTAAGATTTGCTACTTCTTGGGTTAAACTAGATAAAGCATTTCTCAAACATTTTGGAAGGTTCGATGATTTAGTTTTGATGATAAATCAATTTGTTTCTATTTGAAAAATATTTAATGAACCCATGAGATCATTTAATGATAAATTCCATAGGTTGTATACCGAGGTGGGAACATATTATATCATTTTAGAAGAAAGAGCTACTCAAATATACATGGGAGCCTTAGATCATGTTACTGCTATGTTTTTGAAAGGTATTAACATTACATCATTACCTAGATATTATAATGAGGTAGTAATATTTGAACAAAAATTGATATATCAAGGTGTTAATATGGAATAATTATACATACTTACACCTAAAACTCATAATCAAATATCACAAATGAGTCAGGTGGAAATTGATAGTTTAGATGTCACAACCACCTTAGATGTTGACAATGAGGTGTAGGTTTCAAAGTCAATACCCATAAATGAACATTGTGATGATCAAGTTGATCAATGTGTAGAAACTGATTTAGAGCAATTATTCATAAAAGAGGATTGGGATGATCTTATAAAACAAAATATAGAAATGGATCCCACTGAAGAAACCCTTGTCTTATAAAAATATGAATTTGAGAAAGATGAATTCTTTGAAATTGAGGAGAATGAATCTAAGAAAGATGAATTTTTTGAAATTAAAGAAAATGAATTTGAAAATGAATCTAAAGAATACATAGAAGAAATGATAGATTTTCATCATTTTTTGCAAGAGGATAATGAGTGTGATGTTCAAATAGGTAAAGTTAAAGAATTGAATGATCATATATGTGATTTTGTTGAATATTGCAAGGGATTACAAAAAAATAATACCTCAACAATGATGGTTCAAATGAATGATCCTAAAATATTATTGTTTGAGGAAGATGAATTGTTTGAAAACTAAGATGAATTATTTATTGAATAAGGTGAATCTGAAAATGAATCCAAATATGGTATGAAATAAAATATGGAATGTCGTCAAGTGCTTTAGAAATACAAGATCATGAAGAAGAATTATTAACTTTATTCACAATTTCCAAAGAAGTTCTTATCTCAGATGATGTGCAGGAAATTGAAAGCCTTGTGTCACTTAAGGATTCTACAATGCTCATACAACAAAAAATTAGTAGGTCTTCATCTCAGGTGATTGATAAAGGTGAATTTGAAAAGGAAATTATAGACCTATCTGAATTTTGCATAAAATATATGGTTGAACCTCACCCTTTAACTATACAAGAAAATTTTTATAATGGTTGGGGAAGATATGATGCATGTTTTTATTTTATGCTTAATGATAAGAATTTTTCTTCATATGATATGCAGGATGCTAAAATTGATATCTTACATGAAGAGTCTATAACTCTTGTACAGTCAAATAATCACATGTTTTCTAAAGCCACGATAAAATTTCATTCCTTATATTTAGAAGATAATTATTATAATGGATGGGGTATGTATGGTGAATCATTATTTTCTCATAGTTCTACTGATAAAATTTCTATTTCACTTGATATGCAGGATGTTGAAACTTCTATCTCAAATGAAGATTTCACAATTCCTACACAATCATAAAATTGCATGCCAATTGCAGAAATAGAGAAAGTTCTAAAATTGAATCACTTTGAAGATGAATTTATTGAACACCTTGCTAAAATTGAAAATGAAGATATGGTAAATGTTTCTTATGACTTATTTTTTAATAATAAGGAAGAGGTAAAGTCATCTCTTGGTGTTTTTAACAAACAGGTATTTTATGAAGACAAATAACTACAAGGTGATCATGATGGAGACCATGAAGAAAATGAAAAAATGACAAATGCTCATGAAATATTAGTAAAAGCTAATAATTATGTGTTGAGTATAGATGATGAGGTAAAATCTTCACCTTTCTCATCGGTTACAAAATTTTCAGGTAATGATTTGTAAGTTTTTTTATGCTAATGCTATGAATGATGAAATGTCAAATGTTGTTAACAAGAAGTTGGAGACAACTTCTAAAATTTTTTCCATAAATGAAATGAAGAAAAACATGTTTGAAATGCTTAATGAAATTCATGAGCAATCAACTAGTGAATCTAGGGTGCAAATTTTTAATGATCTTCTTATACCAAATGTCCTAGATGCTTGTCAATTCTTGCATGAATATGATTGGCATAAAAACATAGATGATGATCTTACGCTAAAATTTTTAGAAATAGCTTCTTATTTGAAATAAATTTTATATGCTTATGAAAAGTTAAGTCAGAGTGATGAATTAGGGTCTAAAATCCACACTGCATTGGATAAAAAAAAGACAATTGAAAATTATGTTTTCAATTTTAAGTTTAATAAATCAAATCGTAAACATGGAACTGCTTATAATTTTGAATCAAAATAGTGGGATGAAATTGTTGGTTTCTCGAGGTCCAGAGGTCAAATTCAACGCAGTGAGACAAAAAATCGAAGCAGCAATAATAAATATTTTATTATAACCTTCACTCTTCTTATTATGCATGCAGCCCCCTTCAAAAACAACTTACAATTATTTATATAGTGGAAGGGAGGTAGTGTGGAGATAAGGGAAAGAGAGGATAGGAGGGACGTGGAGCGAGGAAGAAGGAGAGATAAGGGATAAAGGAATCTAGGAGGAAAAATAGGGAGGAAAGGGATGTGAGGGAATAGGGATGGAGGGATAAGGAAAGTTAGAGAGGAAATAGGGAAGAAAGGAGAGAATGACAAATACATGCCGAAAAACACCCTTGCCGACAAATACATGATGTGTTCATACTTAGGCCAGAAATCAGGATATTTCTGAGCCACTTAGACCTAACCCTTTTCACACTTGCAACATTCTCCCCCTTAACAAATCTTAACCTAGATACTTAGGAATTAGGGGTAATTCCAACATTCTCCCCCTTGATGTTGATGTGACTTTTTGCAAAAAGTCTCATCGGCATCACAACATTGGAAGAAACTCAATCTTTTTCGTCTCCTCCAGTTTTGTAACAAGAAATCAAAAATTGTAAAGTTTTGTCTTGGGCACTCCTTCC
Source organism: Wollemia nobilis (assembly GCA_028583015.1). Taxonomy (NCBI): domain Eukaryota; kingdom Viridiplantae; phylum Streptophyta; class Pinopsida; order Araucariales; family Araucariaceae; genus Wollemia; species Wollemia nobilis. The sequence continues at coordinate 4,088,956 of JAQPPZ010002937.1, read as the reverse complement.
ATTGTTTGTGTGTGATCTCCTCCATCTTTGTTATTGCTCCTTCATGCAAGTAATAGAGTGCCTCCTTTTGATGAGCTACTCCCCCTTCATCAAAAGCTCCTTCAAATGATGGCATTCCCAGAATGCCATAAGTATTGGTTCTCATTAACCAATCCAACACATTCCTTTTATCATTCATTCTATGGTCTTCAAACCATATTTCAGCTCCTAATACTCCTCCTGAGTATGTACAATGCATCATCTTATGTAGATGGTTTTGCCATATTACAATTTCACATACCTCTACACAGATCTTCAAACAAAATATAGCTATGCAATAGCTAATTACATATGCAACAAAATGTTGCTCCTCATACAAATGTTCTCTCAAAACAATGGCTTTACAATATTCCTTCTCCCAAGGAATTTTAAACACATCATTTGGATCCATGTGACCCAAGTTCTTCATTATTGTCTTCGCTCCAAGAAGACTCTTCATCAAAGTTGTCTCAATGAGACAATCACCTCTCAATAATGCCTTTGGAAGATATTCTCCTTTCTTTTCATTCCTGCTCACAAAAAACAAATCATTAATCATAAAAATATTACCTTTAGTATGAGTAGATTTGGTGCTTCCCATAAAGCTATTTTGTAGCAGTTCTCCTTTGGGGTATGGTGCTTCAATATCAACCATCAACTCTTCACTAAGAGCTCTTCTCCTTTGATCAATCCATGGTCGTGTGTTGAAACACCATTCATTAAAGCAATCATACATTGTCGCCTTTTCAAGACAACTTCTTTTCTGCAATGTAGCCACTCCAAGTGAGTGATCTTCAGCCATAATTGCCTCTTCAAGACAATTTTCAATCTCCTTTGATGATGCCTCCATTGCATCATGAAGTCCATTAGTGACTATCTCACTATGTTCTATCTCCTCCTTGAGATAGTGTTTCTCATAATGTTCTTTTCCTTTTATTATCTCAGCCTTGAGATAATCTGCTTTATGGAGCATGAAACTTATGCCCTTCATTTCTTCTTTCATTGATGTTTCCATAACATGGAACCCATCAATATCTTTTTCTATTACACCAAATGAGTAATCGTCCTCTTGATTTGTAATTGCCTGTACAAGATAATTCCTAGGTTCAAGCATTGATGTTCTCATAGTCATCACAACATGAAAACTATCAATCTCTCCTTTTTCATGTTTTACTTCTTGGGTGGATGAACAAGAAGCATCTCTATTTGTCACCCCTAATGAGTGATATCCTCCATTGAGCATGAAGCTTATGACTTTCATCTCCTCTTCAATTTCAAATTCTTGTGGATCAAAATCCCACATATCTTGAGCCTTACAATCAACAATGTCATGGGAATCAACATCCCATACAATTTGTGAATCAAGCTCCTCTTCATCTTTAATATTTTCCTTCCCCTGTAGAGGAACAATTTTATCGTCTCCTTCAAGGATATCTTGAGTTGCTCTATCAAGAGAGCATACATCCATTCCAAGTGAATGGTCTTCAAGCCAATGATTTGTCATGAACATTGCTTTTCCATCATTATGCCAACAATTTGTGGTTAGATTTTCATCACTCTCCTCCATGAGAATTTTTGGTGTATTCTCCAAAATACACTCTCTATTTGTCTCCACGCCATGTGAGTGGACTTCAGCTATGCAACACTCCATTATGAGTGTTTCTCCATCATCTGCATCTTCATCTTTATTTTGTGCCTCCTCCATGAAGCAATCTTCAATAAATAGCTGATTTGGTGTCTTCCTCATAAGACACTCTTCTGCACATGCCTCCTCCATGAGACATCTTTCATCTTCCACCACCTCATCTAGGTGATCTTCAAGCAAGGAACACTTCAATGTGAGTGTTTCTCTTCCTTCTTCTTGGAGTGATTCTTCAAGCAAGCCATCATCCACTTTAGAGTGGTCTTCACAATAAACATCATTCCCATAGAATGATCTTTCAACAATTGTCTCTTCAATGAGACATTCATCCTCTTTTCCATCAATACAATTTTGCTTTTCATCATCATATTCTCCCTCTAAAGGAAATAATTGACAATTTTCATCATATTCTCCTTCTAAAGGAAATAATTGACAATTTTCATCATATTCTCCTTCTAAAATAGAGAATTGATACTTACAAGTTTCCATGCCTTCATAAGTAACGTCTTCATCAGTGAGAGTCTCCCATGGTTGCTCAAAACAATCTTTAGATAAGTCTTCATAAGACTCTCCAAAAGGATCTTCTAGGGAACTAGGTTCTTTCTCATCCTCTTCTCCATGAAGGGATTCTTCATCACTTTTCCTTCTATCAGTTGCAAATCCTCGTCTTCCTCCTCTTCCTCTTGAGGAATACACACCTCTTCTTTTATTTTCATCAAGAAGAAGTTCTCCATCATCTTCCTCCGTAAGGAAGAATTCATCATGCATGCCTTCTTCATAAGACATGTCTTCACATGCGTCTTCAAAAGCTCCTGCAAAAGGATCTAATTCAGAAACTTCTTCAAGAAAGCAAGGCTCCTCCTTGCTTAAACAATCTTCTTGATTGTCACACATGGATTTATGGGTGTCCTTATCAAACCCATATGTATCTTTCAACACTTGCCATGCCATTGTAGCTGATCTACAATTGGCTATAAGAGGAAAAACATTCTTTTCCATTCCTCTTCTCAAATCCATAAGGGCTAAGCAATTTTGGTATTGTTGCTCTTTCTTCTCTCTTCTTTCATCTTCCTGAAGGCTGCTCCAATTTGAAGGTTCTTCATATCCTTCTTCTACAATGCTCCAAAGGTCTTTGGCCATCAATAAAGTTTTCATTCTTATGCTCCAATAAGCATAATCATCTCCATAGAATTTAGGCACAACCAAATCTTCATACATGGTTGCCATTCTGCAATTCACCATTCATCAAACTTCCACCAAGTTCTCAGCCACTCCTTTCTTGAATCGATGCAGCCTTTATGTCTTATTGGTACCAAACAGTAGCAAAACTCTCTTCTGTCTTTTTAATGCAATCAGTTCTATAAATCTCTTCACTGTATCTTACTGCCCAACTCTGTCAAAAAATAGCCTTTTCATCCTCATTATGTGACAGTACCCTTCCATGTCACAACACTGCCTCCTCTCTTCTTCTCTCTTCAGCGTATATGTCTCTCTTCAGCAAGATGCAACAACTTATTGTGAAACCAGTCTCACGTGGTTCTCACTTATTTGGAGTAGCGGTGTGACTCACCAAACAATGGTACTCCTTGTCGAATTGCATTCAAACAATAGCGACAAATAGCAACCAACAAAATCAGAATCAACTCCAATGGTCTATGAGAATCAGCAAGCTTCGATAGTGCAAGCTATTTTTACGGTCGGCGAGTTCCTCCCTCTGCATCATTCTCAGTTTTGGCATATTCATGTCTTAAAACACCTACTATTTTGTAACAGTGAATCACCAATTGGCAAACAAGTATTTGCAGCCATTTCTGCTACTTAAAAGCAAACTTTGATTTCACTGAAATAAGCAATTACAAAGCAAAGTAATTCTCTTACTGATTGCTTGTTGTGAGACTCCCAACACTGGCTCTAGCTCTAGCTCTGGCTCTGCTCTGGCTCCACTGGCTCTGGCTCCGCTGGCTCTGGCTCCGCTAGCTCTGGATTTACTGGCTTTGGCTCCGTTGGCTCTGGCTCCACTTCAATATTGAACCCTTAAACGGGGTTCCAAGGGCGATGCCCCTGGCGTGCCACCCCGTCACGAGACGGGGAGTCCAAAAATTTTGGAGGTGCTAAACGGGTGCTCCGGAAGACTTCCCGTCACTTTTCCGGGTTCACGGTATGCAAATTTTCAAGCCCCCTTGGGCGAGTTTTAATTGGCCACAAAAAACTCTTCAAAATTGAAAGTAGTGCATAATAGCACCCTTCGATCAAAACATCTATCATTTCCATGAGCACATTATTCCTCCTTTCACAAATTTTCTTTAAAAGTTTTCTAAAGGTTTTTTAAATAAATTTAATAACCTTTTATTATTTTTTAAATTACCCTTTTAAAAAAAAAACTTTATTTAAAAAAGATAATTTTAAAAAATAAATAATATAAAAAATTATTAAATAAATTAAAAACCTTTAAAAAACAAAAAATTAAAAAAATTTACCTTTCCGTCAAGCTCGAACCCGCGACCTCCTTATCGCTACGCGGGCGCCTTATCCGCACGACCACGCGGCTTCGCTGCAAACGGAAGTGCAGCACGTCCTATTAAACCGACCCGGCGGCACGATCTTTAAAAAAAATAAACAAAAAAACTTTGTTCAATAGGCGCTGGCGAAACTCGATCCGCGGACCTCCGCACTGCCCACAAACACCTTTACCGCCACGCCAATCGCGTCGGCTAAAAACAGAAGGGAGGGCGGATGGTAATATTTTCGACCGTCGGGCGTTTTAAAAAAAAAATAAAAATAAAAGTGGGATTATCCCACATGCGTTACGCAAACGTGCAGCGAGGGTTTTTAACCCTCACGCTGCACAGTATTGTTCGACTGCCTTCGGGCAGTCGATTCTCAACCGATGCCCTTTACTGCTTCGACCAATCGTCGTTCGCCACCTCACTGCCACGACGAATCGCCACGTGGTGAAATTTTGCCCACTCGCTGCCAACCAGACTGCCAATCGCCCTGCGCCACGTGTCGTCCAGTCACTACCTTGACTGCCATGCCGCTGCCACGTGTCAACTCGACTGTGCACGATCCGCCTCGAGATCCGTGCTCAAACTACCTCGAGAACTACGTCCGAGTCTGCTCGCGATCCGCCTCGGGATCCGAGCTAGCTAACTCTTGTCTCGAAGTGCGTGCCCTCCTGGTCATGCCTCGAGAACCGTGCCCGCGCTGACCTCACCTCACCTCGGGAACCGTGCCCGTTCTGACCTCACCTCACCTCGGGAACCGTGCCCGTTGGACGATGAAGTCTGGCTCTGATACCAGATGTTGGTTTCTCGAGGTCCAGAGGTCAAATTCAACGTAGTGAGACAACAAATCGAAGCAGCAATAATAAATATTTTATTATAACCTTCACTCTTCTTATTACGCATGCAGCCCCCTTCAAAAACAACTTACAATTATTTATATAGTGGAAGGGAGGTAGTGTGGAGATAAGGGAAAGAGAGGATAGGAGGGACGTGGAGCGAGGAAGAAGGAGAGATAAGGGATAAAGGAATCTAGGAGGAAAAATAGGGAGGAAAGGGATGTGAGGGAATAGGGATGGAGGGATAAGGAAAGTTAGAGAGGAAATAGGGAAGCAAGGAGAGAATGACAAATACATGCCGACAAACACCCTTGTCGACAAATACATGATGTGTTCATACTTAGGCCAGAAATCAGGATATTTCTGAGCCACTTAGACCTAACCCTTTTCACACTTGCAACATTCTCCCCCTTAACAAATCTTAACCTAGATACTTAGGAATTAGGGGTAATTCCAACAGAAATAGGCATAATGAGAATTTCTATTTTTGTCCTAATCTTATTTTTATTGGATTCTTATAAAAATTTCTAGACATATAATCATATATGTTTTCTAAAGTATGCTAATCGTATTTGGGATCCAGGGAAATGATGGCAAAAAAATTTGCAGTGTCTTGTACATAATGTATATTTTTGTAAATAGTCTTTTGGATTTTGTTTTCTTGTTTTTATGTTTTGTATAGTTTGTTGTTTTGTGAGTTTGTTAGTTAGTTATTTTGTTGATGTGTTAATATGTGATGTTGTTGATGTTTTGTTGTTTTTTTGTTAAGTGTTGTCACATTTTGTTGTGTTTTGTTGAGTACAATGATAAATTGACTTTGCCAGTTTTAGAGCTTCATGATTTTGACGTGTGATTCAAGTTGATATAATTTCAAGGTGGGTGTTTCCAAAAGTAAGGTATTTGTGAATGAGATGTTTTTCAAGTGTTGATTGTGTTTGGTTTTTTATCCTGGACTGAATAGGATGAAGTTACCTATTTTGAAAACCTGTGAAACCTACAAAAAAAGGAAAGTAGATATTGGTTTATGTCCTCATGAATGTGAACTAAGATAAGGCAGATATGAAAAATTGGATTTGTATTGCAAAATCTCCATGAATACCACAAAACACATTAAAGCATATTGTTTGAAATTGGGATGCGTGAAGTTGTCGATTTTACAAATTAGGGCAAAATATTTTATCTTACCTCATCTCTAACCCAGGTGATAGGTGGATTTGTTGTAAAGTACCATTCTATTGGATGTAAAAGAGAGAAATATAAAAAAGTGACAGATATACAAAAGAAAAATTGGAAATAGAGTCAAATATATTACTAAAAAAAGTAAGACAATCTTCACCGGAGGTATAGACACTCGACTGGCAGTGAAGAAAGGTCTAGAGAGAAGGTTACAAAAGAGCTATAATGATAAATATATCATCTAGAACTAAGTAACTTCACCGAAGCTAGAGACGCTCGGCTGGCAATGAAGCAATGCTTAGAGTAAAGGAAACGCAACATCCACCTAATATCTGGGTATTTCATATAATCTCTACCAGAGCTATAGATGCTCGGCTGGTAGTAGAGCAATATCTAAAGAGAATCGGGTGCAAGTTTTACCTTCAAAGAGGAATTACTCATAGCCTGAAATGTGGAACTCATGATGGAATGTTGAATGATTTTAGGTAATAAGTAATGAATCACTTTGTACACACTAAGCTGATGCTGAATGGTTATGGTGGTTCATATCGAATTGGTCTATTCTCATTCTCTAGACACTTATTGATTCTCGTAATTCTAATATTTAGATTTTGTGTGTTTTCAAAATTTGGTTTTTGAGTCCAAAATGTCCAAGGACATTTACCAATAGAGTCGCCATTGTTGTGATGTCCTTCACAACGACCCCAAAATTTGGGGACCCACTTGAAATTTGAAAGTTGATGCCAAAATATTGCCTGCAATTGAAATTTGGAAGTTGATGCCAATGTATTGCCTACATTTATAGTTCATATTATCACCATTGGAATGTCAATAATATTCATCTGTATGTGTTATATCTTATACCAAGTGCATTGTCAAATTTCACGTTGATATCTAAAATATTTTGAGTTATGTTTGCAGGGTCGTGTTGTAATTTAGTGATTAAAGCCTTAGTTTATCATTGTTACCATTTGAAATATCACAAAATTGGTGTTCCTTAGGAAGGTCGTATAGTAGGATTTAATTCACCAAAAGGTGTGAGAGTTTGGATCTATGTTTTAATTCTAGCACATTGTGGTTCCATAAATTTGGCATGAAGTTAATGTGTTTTGTAGATTTAATTCTTTTTAGATTATTTTGTTAGTGTGTGGTGTTATGTATATGTTTGTTCGTATGTTATGTTTTAAATTAATTAAATTATAAAGTTTTATAACTTTATAATTTAATATATTTAAAATTGTTTATTGTTTTAAATTAATTAAATTATAAAATTTTATAATTTTATAATTTTATAATTTAATTATATTTAATAAGGTTATTTTATAAATATTTTATATTCTAATTAATATTTGTCTTGTTGATAGAATTATTAAAGTTTGTTGAAAAGGCGTTGGTGACATTAGGGTTTCATGGACATGTCTTAATTTTAATTTTTGAATGCCAATGAGGAGAAATAATAAATTCTTTGAAAAGACTTTATTAATATTAGGGTTTCAAGAATTCGTTTTTAAAAACTGATGGAACGAAGTAAACTAATCAAGAGGAACAAATTTCTCAAGTTATAAATGGATAATTAGAAACCAAAGAGGAGGTCAGAAATTTTGTGCATAGAAGGAGATGAAAGGAAATGAAAGGAGCCAAAGCCATCTTTTGAAGAAGCTACAGAGAGCTGGAAATTATAGAGAAACAGATTCTATTGTAAGATTTTTGATTATATCAAAATATTTTAGGGATTCAAATAAGCATCATTTTGGTATTTGAATTATAATTAGAATGTTTGGTATAGTTTTCAATAATTAAAAATTCCACGGAATATTGCATCATATCATTGTTCTATTGTGTGAATACTAGTGGGCAATGATGTTGTTTAAGTCTGTGATTATTTCTGTCTGTAGCATTTTTCCGAGATAGAATAATATTTCTTCTTAATAGAACTTTTGATATTTTATTTGATATTCAATTATATTTGCATAGCCTGGTTCAATGTTCATGAAAATTAAAATTTCATACTAGGTTATCATTAATTTATTATTTAAATATTAAATTGTTTTAATATTTAAATAAATAAATATATAAAATATAAATGATTACTCTGGTTTCAACTTTGATTTAATAAAGTTGAGGATTAGGGTTGATATATTTTATTGAATTTTTTTTGGATTTCATGCTTCAAATATCGTTTTATTTATTTACCGATCCAAACCCTACATTGAGAGGATTATATTCGTTATTAAATATTTTATTCCATAAATATTTAATAGGAAAATAATATGAGAAAAACATATTTATGAACTTGATTTTCAAAGTATAAAATTCATAGTTTATAGATCAATATTTATATTAAAACCCTATGGATTATAATTGTAAGATTTGAAAATATTATAATTTTAGGGTTAAATATTATTACTTTATTTCATTTCCAAATATTTTAATGTGATTTTTTATTTAGGATGAATAAAATGTTTTATAAATAAGTATTCTAGTTCCAAATTTTATTTAATAAGGTTGAGAATTATAAGTGATTTATTTTATTAAAGTTTGTTTGGATTTCATGTTTTAAGTATAATTTATTTATGGACAAATCCAAACATTACATTGGAATATCATGTTGGTTATTAAATATTTAATTTCATAAATATTTAATATACAAATATAATAAGGAAGTACATTTATGAACTTGATTTTAAATCATAGAACTCAGAGTTCATAAATAATATTTACAACAAACCCTATGAATTTATGATTAATAAGGTTTTTAAAACCTTATGATTTTGGGGTTAAACATTTTTATTTTTTATTCATTATCTCAAATAGTTCAATGTTAATTTTATATTGGAGATGAATAAAATCTATTCATTGATTAAACCATAGGTTTTAAAGGTGAATATTTATAATCATTGTTTATATCATCATTTTGAAATTTCACATACTTTAATTTTTATTAAGGTAATTGAAATTTCACATTAATTAAAACGCTAAGGCAAATTGTTATTTCAAATTCTTTTTGAAAGAATTTTAATCAATGGTAATGTTAAGTTTGCATCAATAGATCTTAATCATAATGCAAATTTACATTATCATTTGGATGATAGAATTTGATGAAAAACATGTTTTACATGATGAACTTGAAATCATTTACATAATTTCCCAAGCCCCTTGTTAACAGAAACTTGCAAACCCAAGAGTTTATTCAGGAACTTATAAACAACTATGCATGACACATAAATATTAAAGTAAGAACCATGGAGAAAATAATTTCTTTGTAAGAGAGAATTTAAAATTTTGAATTGTCGAGTGGTTTTGTAAGCTGACAAAATCACACGTCAACAAGACCCTTGAAGACAATACTATTACCTCATGGGAATTATTGATTGAGCCCTTTGTGGAGGAATTTAATGAATTTTTTGATCTTTTTTCCTTCCTTAATTAGTTTACATCTATACAAAAACATTAGCAAGAAAATATTTCAGATTTCAACTTGAGGTTCAGTTGGCTTGGAAGAGAATTTCCCATGTAGCTAGATCAGCTACAATCCTTGCTTACATGTATTATATCAAAGCCTTTGGATCAAATTTAGTCCTACAAATCCAAAAATATGGGTTGGAGACCTTTCCACAAGTTTATAATGTAGCTATTATTTGCATAGAATGTCCTTATTAATGTGGGAAGATTATCCCCAAAAGCTGTGTTGCCCTACAATTTGGAAATCACTAATGTCCAAGGTCAAACAACTACTCCATATTATATGGACCCTCCTCCTTTGTTATCCATATTTCCGTAGATGACTCCCATTTCTTATTCAAAAGCACCATCTGCTATAACTCATTTTCCTCCACTTCCTTCTTAGATTCTACATGAATCTTCTATCATCCTTGATATATAGAATACTTTAAAAAATCTTAGCAACAAGATGAATTCAATGGAGAAGAGAGATATGGAGAGGTCTCAACAAATGAGATTTCATTATGTGAATAAAGATCAAAGACCTAGTCCTAGCAATAGTACTAGGGTCAGAGTAAATGCAGCATATGAAGAGTCTGAGTATTCTTCATAAATAAGTCTAGTGAATGTATGGTGTTTAGTGTGCAATGATCCTCATGACTCACAATCTTGTGTTATGTATCAACACCATGTACAATAGACTATGAAGAAAGCAAAAATAAATAAAAAAGGAAGAGTGAATATGATCTGGCATCCAGAGTAGATCATGGTTGGAATAGATCTTGAGGAGGATGGACCTATTGCTATAATGACAAGGTCAAGAAAGAAAACACTGCAAGTTGATCCACAGAATATGGGTCAATTTTAGATCCCTTCTCAAAATAAGAAGGATCCACCTCCCCAAAGTAGTGATACTTTCCTTATTCCCTAGGCCAAAGAAAAATAAGTTAATCTTCCAATATAATGAGGTCCGAGAATGAAGCTCAAGAAAGGCTTAGGTTCCCTTCCATTACCAAAATACAGAGAATTGAGGCCACTCAACAATATAAGATAAAATATGGTGAGCCAAAAAGAAGGCCTAAAAGACCTACCTCTTCCAAGTATGAATACAATATTATGGAAGAAATGAAGAAGATACCATATAAATACAGTCTATATGATACTCTCTTCATTCCTAGCCAAATGGACCTACTAAAATATTCTCTAAAAAAACATCCGTAGGATAAGTAGGCCACCACAATCCTCAGTATACCCTATAAAAATAAAGAAATATCCCCTAAAAATTTAAATAATAAACCCCTTTCTTTTTATATCTCTCTAAGGATGGAAGTTTGGGTGGTATGTAATTGTATTATTGACTCAGAGGCATCTACTACAATCATGCCTAAAGCATTTTGTGAGGAAATGGGTATGGAATACACCAGATCCTACACTGAAGTTCTGCAATTATATGGGACACCTATGGAGATAGTGGGAGTGATAAAATATGTCTTGATGAGGCTATATAGAGCACCTGAGGTAACTATAGTACAAGAAATAGTGGTGGTGGATCTAGAGCCCTATTTTGACTTATGTATTTCAAGATAATTCATTGCAAAATTGGGTGGATGCATGTATATGGACTATTCTAGTATGGTTATTCCTTTCAAAGGAAAGAGTATAAGAATAACACCTGAGAATCTTGTGTCATACCACATTGAAAAAATTTAATATGACATATGCAATCTCACTCCCCTAGAGGAATTTGAATTTGTGGATAACTTTGAAGAGTTGAAAATTGAAGATGAATTGTCTTTCAATGAGGATTATAGTCAATTTGGGACAGGTATGGGCACATACAGTATTTTTGTAGAGATAGAAAAAAGAGTTCCTACTATATCCAACCAGTCCTTGAGAGAAATAGAAGTATGGACCATGAAATTTGATGGTACCAAATGTAGAAATGGTGTTGGTGCTAGTGTAGTATTACTGTCCCAATCAAAAGGGACAAATATTTTCACATATAGGCTAACATGGTCATGCATTAATAATGTTTCATAATATGAGGCTTTATACCTTATATTGATGAAAGCTAAAAGCATGGGCATTAATATCTTAAACATCTATGGCGATTCTAAATTGATTGTAAATTAGGTAAGAGAAAGGTGTAGTAGTAAGCACCATTACTTGAAAGCATATAGAAATAAGGTATAGAATTTTGTGGAATCCTTTCACGCCCTAAATATACATTTAGAAGAAATAATATCTTGGTAGATTCCTTAGTAGTGAGGGGATCTAACTTCAACCCTTCTACAGGCATAGGAGTTAAGAAGGACAAAGGGATCAAAATAATTTTTAGGCCTGCAGTGTCAGATAAGCAAATTTTCTAGTAGGTCTTTGAAAGTGATGAACAAATCATTGATTTTCTAGTGAAAGAAGCCTGTTTATCTACTAATCCTAAAGAAATGGATCAACAAGATATAATTCAACTCAAGAACAATCACATACCTAGAGGTTTGGTTACTCTAGAGAGTCTATTTGACAATGAATATAGGAAAAATATTAGATCCATGGAATTCAATAAGAAAATCTATAAAGAAGTTGAAATTGAAAAAGAAAGGAAGCTCAAGGTTGGAATCCGATGTTATCCAAAATAAGAAGAGAATATCAAAGCTTTATGTCTAAATTACCATGACATTGTAGCTTGTTCATATGAGGACCTCAACTTATATGACAAGAAGGTCATCCAACACACCATTGAGCTAGAGCCTAATGCAAAACCATTCAGACATAAATAGAGGCCTATAAATCCTAGGATCAAAGCCATAATGAGAGAAGAACTATTGAAGTTGCTAAAGGCTAAGATTATATATCCAATCAAACATTCAACCTAGGTAGTCAAATTGGTACATGTAAGGAAGAAGAATGGTGACATCCACCTGTGTGTAGATTTTAGATATCTCAATCAAGTGTCACTTAAGGACAACTATCCCCTCTCATAGATTGATCAAATCTTACAAATTGTGGTAGGGGTAGAAATTTTCTCACTACTATATGGTTTCTATGAATATAACAAAATTTGGGTGAAGAATGAAGATCAATTTAAGACAACATTCACCATAAAATGGGGAACCTTTGCATATCAAAGAATGCTCTTTGGGCTATTTAATGTAGGAGCCACATTCCAGAGAGAAATGGACTATGCTTTTGAGGAACTAGTTAAGAAGTTCATTTTGATATATTTACATGACATGAATGTGTTTTTCCACAACAAGAAAGACCACTTAGCCCACCTAGAACAATTTTTCCATAAGTGTAGAGAATTTGGCATCTCCTTCAATCCTAAGAAGTCATTTTGTGCATTTCATGAGGGAAAATTGCTAGGCCATGTGGTCTCCAAAGAAGGTATGGCCATTGATCCGAATAGAATCAAATCCATTTTTGCTCTTCCACCGCTTGTGAACAAGAAAGCTCTATAGTATTTCTTTGTTAAGATAAACTTTGTGAGGAATTTCATATCTGATTTTGCTTAGAAGGTGAAGCCTATATCTAAAATTTTGAAGAAGAATACAAATTTCAAGTGGAATAAGGTAAGAAAGCAAGCCTTTGAAATCATCAAGTAATCCATTACTAAATCTCCAGTTCTAGTCAATATAGACTTCATCAAAGACTTCATTCTTTATGCTTATGGAGTTAAGAAAAGCTATGCATCAGTGCTCACCTAGAAGAATGATGAAGGAGAGTAGCACCCTATATTCTTTTGGAGCCATAATCTTCATGAATATCAAGTTAAGTATAATTTCATTGAGAAAAAAGTATTTTTTGTAATGAAATCATTGAAATTTTTTAGGCAATACTTAGTCCAAAGCAAGATCCTGGTTTATGTGGTTCATCCAAAAGTAAGAAGCTTTATTCTACAAGAGAATTGGGAGACAAGAGAGCTAGTTGGATTACTAAGATCCAATAATATGATATGGAAATCCATCCTACCCATATGGTAATAGGTATAATCCTATGCCAAGTTCTGATAGAATTAAAAATTTTAGGAGAAGTAATAGCTTGTCAGCCAACAATAGATGATCAGACTGAAGAATTACAATCAAGTGAATCATACTAGGTATATCGGATGGCTATGTACTTTCAAATTAGGGTATGCCCTTTTGATATTAATGCATCATAGAGAAGAAGATATAAAATTTAGTCTTTGAAGTATGTCTTACTACCAGAAGGTCTATACAAAAGTAACCTTGATGGAGTTCTCCTAATATGCTTAAAATATGATCAACAAAAAAAGGTCATAAAGGAGTTCCATGGAGGACTACCCAGAGGACACTTCTTAGGAAGAGTAACAGCTTTGAAGATTATAAGAGTAGGCTATTTTTGGCCTACCATATTTGCTGACACCTTTAGAATAACTAGAACCTATGATAAATACCAGGGACATGTGGGAAGAACAATGAATGCATCATTCCACTTAAGTCAATTTGAGAGGAAGAACCCTTTTACCAATGGGGGTTGGATTTAATAGGGTTTATCAATCCAAATTCCTCAGTTGAGCATAAATATATTCTAACTGCTATAGACTACCTCACCAGATGGGTAGCGGCTATTCCTACAAATAAATTAGACCAATAAGTGGTGATATATTTCATGGAAATATTGATTTCAAGGTTTGGTGTTCCAGAAGCTTTGGTAAGTGATAATGGACTAGCATTCATAGGAGCCAAATATATTGAGTTTTCTAGCAAGTATGACATTACCATAAAGAATACTTCAAACTACTACCCCCAAGGAAATGGACTTGCAAAATCAACTAACAAGAATCTGTTGAGGATTTTAAGAAGATCACTAGAGGGTAATAAGATAAGTTGGCACCTATTACTGGAGAAAGATCTCTAGGTAGACAAAATAACTATTAAAAAGTCCATCAAGACCTCCCCTTATGCTTTAGTATGTGGCAAGGAGGTAGTGTTACATGTTCATTTGGATATTCTAGAACTCAAGTTGATAAAAATAGAAGAGGAAGCTGAGCAAAACATAGTGGAAACAAGGTTGACACACCTGCTACAATTATAAGAGAAGAGAACTCAGGATATGAATATTTTCAAAAGCATTAAGTTGATATCAAGGCATAATTTGACAAGAAGGTAAGATTTAGGAAGTTCCAGGTTAGAGAGTTTGTACTTAGGTGGAATGTTGAAAGAGCTGAACCAAGGCATCATCAAAATTTTGACTCCTTCTAGGATGGCCCTTTCAGAATATCAAAAATTAAGGAAACTAATATTTTCTAGCTTGAAGACCTCGAAGGAAATATACAGCCGATTTCGATCAATGGTTTTCACCTTAAAATCTATTTTGATTGAAATATATCTCATTGTAACATATGTACATACTTTGTATCATATTATTTTTGCATTTTATGTCAAGTTTTCATTTTTTATAAAATGTTATAAAAAAATAAGAGAAAATTTTTTTACTTCAAGAAAAAATTAAAGTGATGAGTTGCAAAACAAGCTAAGTGTCAGTGGAAAGCAACATGTCCTAATACAAACTCAAATAAACTAAGGCAAAATCATAATGTTGCATGCATTCCTTTCCGCTCTTAAAGAGACTAAAGTTATAGAAGATCATAACAAGAGCTCCAATATTCCAGATTTCACGATCACTGTTGAGCGGAAATTAGATCCCGTGCCACGCAAAATGAAAAGAAAAAAATAAGTGATGCCACAAGTGCAAGGAAAGTGTTTGTGTTTTACCCAATCAAAAAGCAACATAACGTCTTCAAGTTTCCAAAATGAATGATTTTAATTTGAAAATCATGCAAATGGATAGTTCATGTAGTGGCCACATTAATGGCGAAAGGTGTACATGCATGGTCAATTAAAAGTGCTTAAAGCACAACATGCGTTCATTTGATGAAAGCGACACCAACCAAGCAAAGAGAGTAGGAGAATAGCTAAGCATTGTCTACAAAAGCCAAATAAAGGGTATTCTAAATATTTTCTCATAAAAATGGCCTCCAAAGACACCTAAGGAGATAAAACCTTAGAAAATAAATAAGTGGGTACTTACATTGATAAAGCAAAAGTTGTGGTTGACACTGAACTGGTCCTCACAAAGAGAACGAAGCTTAGAAAAAACATCAACAATAGATACAATTAATGTGTAGCCTTGTCACCCCAAGGTAAATGTATCATTCACTCTTTCTTGTATTTTTGTATCTGTGATTTAGTTCATCCTTGTCAAAAGTTGATAGTAGCCATTGTCAAGTTCTATGACTCAAGAGCAAAAGTGTTAAAGATGGTAGAAGGTAAAACCTTGTTTAGTGTCACTACCAAGGCTTACCATGACCTTTTTTCCCTAGGGGTAGAGCCGCCGTAAGGCCAAAAGATTTCAAAACATCCGAGCAGGTTGGGTATTACTCTTTGCAAAAGCATGCTCATGAGGGTGAATCTTTCAAAAAATGGGTGTATAATCAATTCAAAACCATTAAATCTGATAGAGGATTGCCCAAAACCCCAATTCCCATTGACTAGTTTGTCCACCCAAAGATTTATTCCATGCTAGCTTGAATGGAGGGTTTGGATTTTGATCGAATCATGAGATATTGGAAAATAACCAGTGAATATTGTATTCCAATGAGAGAATGTATGATAAAGATGCAGAAAAAAAGGGTGTTGTTGTGACTCCTTCACAACGATCCTAAAATTGGGGACCCACTTGAAAATCTAAATGTTTGTTTCCAAATCATATTTTGAACTCATTTTCTGCAATTATCATCATGAAGATATCAGTTCTCAAAATGGTGTCATGGCAGTGTGCATTATCAAAATATTCGTTTCCATCTGAATATTTTGATAATAGAAAATTCATCACTGAATCCACCTCATGTTTGCTAAATTCCTTGATTTATGTTTACCAAATTCATACCAAGTAAACCTTTTACATTTCATGTATTCATTCGTGGTGGTCTCATATTTGTATAGTTATATTATTTGTTGTTTGTGAAAGTATTGTCATCAGCGTATTTTCTTTTTATGTTATTTTGTCTCATTGTATGGTGTGTTTGTTTCATGTGTCGAGATATTATTCCATTTGTTTTTTGTTTTCGTGTCTTTAGGGTTGTTGTTATTTAATAAGGTTAAGTGTTGTGTTTTTGTCATTATTATTGGTTACATTTGTTTTCTAATGTTGTAATAAATATTATGATGTGTGTCATGTTATTAGATTAGTTTGTTTATTTTTTGAATTTCATTTAGTTTAGGCAATAATACGTTATATATTGTTTTGGTGTTAGGAAAGTTTTATCTTCTATTCGATATATAAAATTTTTAGAATATTAAAACGAATGTTGTTTACATTATGGTTTATAGTGCTCAACGTATTATTATTTTGGCAGGGATTAAATGAAATACTCGAGACGAGGACATTGCTTGAGGTGGCTCTCACAATCCAGAAGTTTGGCACGGTTTTGAGCTCGGTACGAGCATATGGATTCTACCGGACTTAGCTGAAGCATAACCTCCAAAATGAGGGTTCATGCACAGTAATTACATGTAGGTATCGAAGATGGGTCGTTGTCATCCTAAATGGGAGTAACGCAGGAGGGCACAAGATGCCAAATGTCCTGATGATGTGGTTTAAAAGGGGGTTAAATTGACATCTTCATGAATCATGAATTATGTTCATTGATATTAGACTTGTTTGCTGTATCTTTTGTCCAACGAAGCACACACGAAGGGTTTAAAAGGAGGTTTTCAACATTTACCAAAACATGGAGAAGTACGTGGATGTATAAGATTATGTGCATTAGAAGTGGTAAGCCGAAGGAGGCAACATGATTAGGTCGTGGTATAAGTCTATCATGGCGGAATGTGGAAACGTTTGCAATAGAAAGGTTCTGAGAAGGTAGCAATTTCATCCCTATATCAACAGAAAAATAAACATGGTAGATTTCTGAGTGTATGGTTGTTGCATGCCACAAAAGTGTCTGCTGGCTTCCAAAATATGTAGAGAGGAGATAACGGAGAACCTAGTCACCACAGATGAAGAATGTTGTAGTTGACATTGCCATTGGAAATGAAGGTGTTGCAGATGAAAATTTTATAGATGTCATCGTTGTGTGAAATACAGTCGTCACTACATATTTAAGGATGTTCGTAGTTGTATATACTGCTATGGATACATCGTTGCTTGTTTTGCTATCACAGAAAGGATGTGATGTTGCAGAGGATAATGTCACAGAGTTTTTTGCCGCTTCTTGAGGATTATTATGCTATCATTATCGAATGAAGAATGCATGCAGAAGTGGAAAAAAACACAATGCACAACATATGATATTGTGAGGTGATGTGTGGGTGAATTCATCAGGCACAAATGCATGTCAAATAATGGTGGCCTCGCTACCAAGAAATATAGTGTTGGAATGTGTCCCATATCAGGGGTGATATACATAGGGGTAGGAGATTCGATTACCTAAAAATTTCATTGTCAGGAAAACTCGTTCAGGGTCGAAGCGCAATATGTGCTTGCCAGGGCGCAGGAAGGTTGAAGGTCAGGAATATTATGATTTTTGAATAACAAAACAAATACTACATCGTGTCAAATATTTAAGGTAGAAGGAATTAGTTTGAATGTTTTATTAAAGTCATAATGAAATGGTAATATTCATTACATACCAAGGCTTTATTAAAATATAGTATGAAAACATAAAAGGTGAAAACGATGTCTATAATAAAATGAGGTCACCCATGGATACATATTTAATGTGAAGATTTATAATATGCACATGAGCAATTGTTGGAAAATACAAATGTCATTCGCTATTGAAGCAACTGAATGGACGAATAGAGCAACTGAATGAAACGAATTATGGAACGAAAACGAAAATAAATTTTCCCAACTTATAAATAGGAGATGAAAATCTAGAGTCATGGTCAGACTTTTGCTGCATGGAGGGGGAATAAAATATGAGAGCAGGCAGAGGAGAAGAAGACTATAGTCACAGAGAGAAACAAGCATTCGTTGTAAGATTTTGGGTTGTATTAATGATTTCTAAATTTAAATATGTGCAAAGCTGTGTTTAAATTATAATGAAAAATTAATATGACTATTTAAAGTTTAGAATCACTCAAAATATTGCACCATAGCCCATAGCCTTGCTTCATTGTGTAAATGTTGTTGGGCAGGTCTTTGGTTTGAACATTTCTGTGATTTATTTCTTTGATACAGTCTCTCCGAAAACATAGAAATTTAGTTCTTTCAATAGACTTTTATAATTTAATTTTATCAAATTTTTGTTTACGGAAGTGTAACTTAGCATATTTTGTTTGATATAAAGTCAAATATTTCTGCTAAGTTAAATTGAAATTTATATTTTTAATATCAAATTGATTGCTATTTAAAATAATAAATTCGAAGATAAATGAATATCTGAGTCTTAATCTTAAATATCATAAGGTTAAGATATCCATATTGTTATCTTCAAAAGTTAGTTAGAATTTTATAATGGATCCTGATATTGAGAATAATACAGAAAGGACCAATTTACAGTTTAGAAATTTAATATTTATCATTTAAAATATTTAATTAATAAATATTTTAAAGGTAAAATATTATGAAAAAACTTGATTTATGAAAGGTATTTTATTATAGAACCCAAGATTCTAAATTAAGTCTATATTAAACTCAAATACTTTATTGTCCATAAAATTTGATGCCTTATAAGGTTAGACAAGACATCACTCAATATTTCAGTTACTTGAGATACTTCAGACAAAATTTCATAAAATGTATGAAAATGGACTTTGATTTATAATTCATATATTTTGAAGGTCTATTCAAACATCATTAAATTTCAAAAATTTTGATTTGTCTACAAATTTATTTGAAATCTAATCTAATTTTAAGAATGTTGGTTTATCTATAATGATTTCATTTAAAGGCAGTTCCTTGAGAAATTAGACTAAATGGATGAAATCAAGTTGTTGCTATTTAATCTAAAAATCATAAGGTAAATTTTATTTCATCATTGGATAAATAAATATGAAAGGATATGCTACAATCTGAAACTATTTACTTAATTCACAGGCCCCTTGTTAACAGAAACTTGCATACCCAAGATTTTATTCAGGCATTCATAAACAACTATGCATGACACATAAATATTAAAGTAAGAACCTTGGAGAAAAGAATTTCTTTGCAAGAGAGAATTTAAAATTCTGAATTGTCGAGTGGTTTTTGTAGCTTGACAAAATCACACCTCAACAAATGTGAAGGTCATTTACTTTGATTGTTTGGATTTCCTAGCTAAAAGAATGCATGAGAAATTAGTGAGAATGAAAAGGGATTCTGATGCTCCCTCTTTTTGGCATTTTTCAAGCCTGGTTTGGAAATTCTTTACTACTGTAAGGAAAATGATGCCCTGGATTCCTATCAAGGAAAATAATGATCAGGGAAACCCCATTCCAGTATACTATTAGACTTCTCATCTGAGGAGCACCAAATCTGCTTATATATTTAACTTGAAATTTCTACGACTAGCACTGAAGATAATGTATGGGAAATTCCCTAGGCAACCACTGCTAGCTAGAAAATTGTTAAGAATAGAGGGTGCCGAAGACGGAGATTGATACATCCTTACAGAAGGTACAATCACTAGACTATACAACTTCACTGGTAAACCTTTTCTGCTTCCTCATTTTGTTACAAAAAAATTATTAGCCCTAGAATATTTGAGGTAAGAAGAGTTAATTAATATGAACTATGGCTCTGGAAGAAAGAGAAAATTTTTATTGACCTATCGTAGTGTTTATGACATAACCATCACCAAAAAGGGCCAGGGTGAACAAATTGATCAATGTATGGATAGGCTAGGCCTATTCTACATTCCCCAAATATGGATATATGACCCGAATGATATTTTCTACAAGAGGAACATAGCCCTGAATGGAGAGAAGACCTAAAATTTTGAGAGAAAATCAAGGCCTCATTTTTAATAAGGCAAAAATAATAATGAAAATGCTCCTTTAGAGTGGAATGTTGCCAAGATGGAACAAATTCCTCCATGGTTATATTTATATGAGTAGGTTTTTTATTTCAATTTAGATAAGAATGAAAACCATCAGTTTTAAGAGTCTACCGTCACAGAAGTAGAGAGTGAAAAGAAATGGAATGAAGCCAAAATAGTAAACTGGTGGAGGATGAGAGTTGAAATTGGTAAAGAGAAATCCAAGTTTGGACTAGTAATTGACAATGATTTTTTGATAGATATGACAAGAATATCACAAATTGGAAAGTAAAGGACCCAAATAATATAGTGCTAATTTATAAGAAGCCACAATTGGGGTCAGATTATCCATATCCACCTTCACAAGAAGAATATCAAGAAGAAGGGGCTGACACTCCATTAACTACTGCTAAATATCTAAAAATGTTTCAGCCCTCAACTGAACAATTAGAGAATTTCCCAAAATGGGCACAATTAATGAGTAAGATGCATTATTATGATGAGAGGGCCATTAGCATAGAATTAATTCAAATAGTAAGTAGGCCCAAGCACCTAGCCCTAGGTGGATAACCCTCTAATATAGAAATAGACTAGAATAATAAGGATTAAAAATTTGTGTTCTCTGGTGAGTTTCACCACTGTAGATTTAGTGGAATTAAATTCTATTCCTGAAGAGACATTGTAGGAAGAACCAATGCAAGAAGGGTTATCCTAGGAAGATACAGATAATGAGAAAATGATAGCATTGCAGGTTTTTAAAAGAAAAGCCAAAAGGGCACAAAAGGGAACTTAGAAGGATATTTGTAAGAAATGGAAGTTGGATAAGGAGAAAATTGTTGAGAAGACCCCTATTTTAGCTGCAGAAGAAATAGTACAACAAACATAGAAGTGGAACATAGAGGTAACTTTATAACACCCTACACCTCTAGGTGAAGGTATAGTATCTATATCCTTTTCTCCTTCTCCTCCTCCTTCCCCAAATAAAATTCATTCCCCTTATAAGCAAGAGGTTGTACCAAAAGTGTCTTCCCCCCCTCATAGCTCACCACCTATTTTACCAATAAATACTATGGGCCAAACCAATCCATCACATCCACAATCACCTAAAATGCCTCCTCCATTATCTTCTATAATCTCACCTTTGTCATATCAACTACCCACATCATCTGAAATTCAAGCTATTTCATCCACACCCACTCACCCCTCTATGAGTTGTATTTCATCTCCCATGATTGTTCCTATTATAACAACAAAAGTAGTTATAGATTAAACTATAATTACCACAACCCTTTCACATTCAACTGCTGATCCTGCTCTCTTATCTTATAGTATGTCCTCCTACTGTGAGTTATCCAACACTAGAAAATTTACAAAAGGAGAAGAAAATATCACAAAAAATTCAAGATTTATGAGCATAGAAGCTATCCAAACCTTCAAATAGGATGGCTACCAAGAGGAGCACTATGTCTGTTGACCCAATTTCAAGGCAAAGAGCATCCAAATCCATTATTCCTTTGGTAAGCAAGCCTAAAACTGAAATGACTACTCAGGATTACCGTCTGGAAGAGTACACAAAATACATTGAGCAGTTACCTATTGAAGACGAGCTGGTAATGGCGAGGGATCACTTGAAAAAAATTTATGTCAAGATTAATATATACAAAGAAAAAGTGGAAAAGCTGGAGTGTATGATAGAAAAGCTGGAAAAAATATTCACCAACCAAAAATAAATAAAGAAAGCTATCAGAAATGAAGGAACTGGAACAAATTTCAAAAGGCAAATAAGCTCAAGAAGCAAATAGAGGATCAAAAGATGAAAAATAAAGAACAAGACAAAGAAATACAGAGCTTGAAGTAGCAAATTCAAATTGAAAAGGCTAAGTCTTGAGGCTTCTCTAAAGCAAGGCTAAAGAAAGTGAGGAAAGAACTGTTGTCTGAAGTTCTAGATAAATGTTCAGAGTTACAACCCATCATTGACTACATGGATGATACCAGTCACCTGCTTTAAAATGTTTAGGAAGACTTGGATAACTTCACTAGATAATTACAACCCATGGTGGTTCCATCTGAGCAAATTTATAAGCTGGCATATGGCTGGCTCAGTGAGACTGCTAAACCAATTCCAAATAAAGAATGGAATGCTGCTAGATGGGCTGCCAGGGTCATAGTGAAGAAGAACAAAGTACTCCAAAAGGTTTGGCTGTTGTTTGATAAGGTGGAAAATATGATCTAGGATGTAGTGGACATAAATAAAGAAATGATTCAGAATAGCTTTAGAGGTTAAAGGATGGAGAATAATACTTTGTTATCAGTGGAAGAGATTAAAAAGAGTGTTGGCAAGAACCTCCAATATGAGTTTGAGATTGATACTCTAGAAGAGCCAATTGACCAGGAGTAAGTTTCACAAATTATTATTGATCTAACTAGGCTCTAAGATCTGATAGAGAATTTGGTAAATAAAGGAAGTGCTACAAATTATGAAGACACTAGTGAGTTAGAGTACATTCACAAGTAGCTTAAAGAGACTTCCAATCCCTCTAAAGTAGTCTAGAAACAAGCTTTACAAACCTTGAAGCTGATGGTGCAGTTGTTTGGAAAGGATGCTAAAGAGGAAAATAAAGAATAAAGTTCACCTAAGGAAGAAGAAGTTGAGCAAGAATAGGAGGATAATGCTGAAGAAGAAGCTTAGCAAGAGAATGAAGAACCAAATAAAGTTGTTGCAGATCCGCAAGGGACACAAGCTTAGAATTTTTTTTTTACATTTTTGTAGTCATGCAAAAGTTTTGTATTTTGTTTGATTTATTTTTACTTTGACATTGTTAGAAGGCAATAATAAAAGTATGATGTCAGAGAGATGCATAGAATGGAATTTTTGTGAAGGTATTCATATCATTTGTTTTGAATAAGCTTTATAAGGAGAACATAGCTTTAATTTGCTTAAGTATTTGAGTAGTTTTTAAGGAATGGTGAAGATATCTGTGTTTTCAATATGATATCAATATGAAGCGTTACCCTCTAGGATGTCCATAAAGTTTTTTAAGGGTAGTGATCATATCGAAATTATTCTTTGAAGAATTTTGAAGATTTACAATTTTTGACTCTTGATGCCCAATGGATAAGACTTCGAGTTCGATGGCTTTGTGAGCAAATCCACACAGGAGGCACCATAATGTAGGCCCAAAATGGCAACATCCTTAGAAAAAATTGAAAATTTGTTCTAAGGCATAAAAATATCCAATCTATTGAGGTTATGGAGTATTTTGGAGTGGATTCACGCAAATATTTCTCCAATCCACTGAACACTTAGTGTTTTTTCCATAACAAGCTAAGTACTTGATTCCACTTGATATCTAGTGTATTTTGTAGTGGATTTGTGTGAGGTTCCCAATCCATAATTCTTTTGAGCCTTGATGATGTCAACACATTTCAAAGTGTGGATTGATGATTTTTCTTTATCCTGCATTCTCCAAAGACTAAGTGTTGAGGATCTACATTTCGTTGAGTTCCAAGACAAATTTTGAGAAAAATGGCTACAAGTTTTATGTCATTAAGAAGTAAAGGTAGTGGAATCATTTTGCATTGCTTTCATAGCAGATTGGTGTTTCCACAATCAAACCAAGTCAAAGTTAACATCAATGTTAGTTTTGAGCAGATTGAAACTTTTATCTTATGCCATGGATGTGAGAAAGGAGTTAGAAATTTTGAAGGTTTAGTCGAGTAGATTTATGACAAGCTAGATTCCACTTAGGACTTAGTGCATTTCTCATAAGAATGTGATTTCATAGGCCAACGCCATTCAAGATGATGTTGATGTTATTTTTGTGTAGATTGGCAATTTGTTTCTCCCCCGTTGGTTTGTAGAGAATTTTTGAGATTTAATTGTATCCATTCAATGAGATCATCAATGATAGATATTTTGCTAACATTTTTATGACCATACAAAGGCAGATTCGTGGCAGAATGAAGAACAATTAGTTTGAGGTGGGAAGGTGAAGCGTCCAATGGTTTTCAAGAACCAAGAAACTAAGTGATTTCAGATCTATGGTGGAGTGGATTTCTAAAGAACAATGAGCAATCCATATCTATTTTATAATGGCTTGAGGTCCAACTACCATCATTGAACCAACAAGTCATAGAGATGAGCTACCATGGTGGATGACTCCAAGCATATTTATTGGACTCAACAAGCGAATGAGATAATGCTAGCATAGCTCTTTGTTGATATGTTAAACTTTAAATTCTTGTAATATCTCCTTAAATTATTTTAATTTTAAAACTATAAATAATGGTTGAACCCTCGATTTTTAGGGTCATCTATAGTGTGTTTTCTTGTCCCACTCTGTAAATATTTTCTACAAACTAATGGAAGGAGCATTACTTGGATTTTTGACTTGAGACTTGTTATCTTTGATATATTTCTTTTAAGAGGTTCGAATATGTGAATTGCATTTCTATCAATGTTGTAATGGTTAGTTCATTCCATTTTCATTGGATTACTAGTTGTTAAGGTAGTTGAAATTTGTTTATAGTTAGATCTGTGTTGATAGGAAGTTTATTTCTACAAAGTTTTATTATTGATCTATATTGCTAAATTGGATTGTCAATATATTGGATATTGGAATTGGTTCTTGGAACATATCTCTTTTTTTGCTTTAATGTGTGAATATTTCATGGTTTTGGGTGTTGTTAATCCTGATTATGAGATACTAGAAGTAGTTTGTTGGAGGTTTTCTTGTGGATGCCTACATTGTTAGACCTATCCGACAACTATTAATGCATATTTCTTTAACCCTAAACCTTTTTTCTAACTCTATTCCTCAAACCCTTATTGAGCTTAATTGATTCAACATCTTACTAAGTTGAAAAGGAACCAACTTACTCTGGAGGTTGTATTGAAGTAGTATTTGGTCCATCCAATGCTGAGTGTTGAGTTTTGACTATCGGGTGTAGGCCTGGCTAGAAAATTGGAAGATAGACAAATGCAGTATTGAGTAAAACTTGATGACAATTCAGTGCCCAACAATAAGCAATAATAATCAAGCACAATAACAATCAACATTCAAACATACATTAAAAGAATTAAATACAAGAAACAAAATAAATAAGTGCTAAATGTAGTAGTTACAATGTTCATTTAGATACATGAGTAAGTTTGGTACACCCCATACTTTCCACAATACTTTACATACATTTCATTTGGGAAATATCCCTACAATCTAATCTATTGCACAAATAACAAGATGTTAGGTAGAGAGAAAACTTTTGAATTGGTCCATATCATGAATTTGGCCTTCCCACTCTTCCATAGATCAAGTGAGGATAGTAGGGGATAAGGACACTCATGGATCTAGATAGACATGCTTCTAAATGCACTTAATTAATTCATTTCCAAATTGCAACTATACAAATAATCCAAGCAATTCAACTTACTAATGCATAACATTGATCATAGAAACTACCCTTTCCATTTTCCCTCTCATCCAAATTGAGAGATTTAATTAACCATGCATTAGCTCATGTGATCTATTTGCACTAAATGAACTTAACGATTAAATTCCCATACCCTTAATTTCTAAGCAACCAGGTTCACACATTTCAATACTTAAAGTAACTACTTTAATTCCCAATAAGCATTTTTATTCATTTCATAATATAAGGTCCCATACCCTTAAATTACAAAATAATCATAATTCCATTCATTTCATAACATAAGGTACCATACCCTTAAATTACAAAATAATTATTGAATTTGGCGAAGTAAATTCCATTCTCATTGATTTCAAATATAAAGGTTACAATGTGGTTATGAATTGGTTCTAACCAATTGGTGGTTAATCAACCAACCTGGAGAGCGCCTATGAGCGCTATTTTTATTTATCCTAATAATGTAATATGCATAACATATTCTAACATCCCCCCGTATTACATTATTGGCAAATCCCAATAGCATCTCGAAATTTTTCATATTTGATACGCCCAAGTGCTTTGGTAAAGATATCTGCAACTTGCTCATCAGTAGAAATGTATTGAAGTTGGATGTGGTGCTTTGGAACTTCATCTCGAATAAAATGACATCTGGTATCAACATGTTTGGTACGTTCATGAAAAATTGGATTTTTGACAAGATTCAAAACACCTTGATTGTCGCAAAACAAATGAAGAGGAAGATTCTTTGGTAGGCCCATGTTTGTAAGAATGCGACTTAACCACATTATCTCACAGACTGCTTCACTGGCTGCACGATATTCTGCTTCTGTAGAAGATAAAGCAACCACATGCTGCTTCTTACTGTGCCATGAGATAGGCCCAGATCCTAGATGAAAAACATATCCAGAAGTGGATTTACGATCATCAATAGATCCAGGATAATCCGAGTCTGTGTATCCCAAGTAAGAAAAAATTATTATTCTTTCTATATTCCAGACCATAATTTGTACTACCATGAACATAATGAAGAACTCTTTTTGCCGCTTTCCAGTGATTCATCTTAGGCTCTTGCATGAACCTTGAAAGATATCCCACAACAAAACTGAGATCTGGTCTGGTATTAGTCAGATATAGGAGACTCCCAATCAACTGGCGATAGAGAGTACCATCTACCTGAGGTGACTCATCATATCGGGATAACTTAAGTCCTTGCTCCATTGGAGTTGCTTTTGACTTACAGTTAGTCATCCGATATTTTTCTACTAAAGTCTTGGCATATTTCTTTTGTGTTACTCTAATATGAAATTTTTGTTGAGTAACTTCTAAACCAAGACAATAGTGCAGAAGTCCTAGATCTGTCATTTCAAATGATTGCTTCAAGTCATTTTTCACTAAGTCAATCATTCTTTCTGAGCTTCCTGTGATGATCAGATCGTCTACATAGAGTACAAGAATCACTATATCAGAACCATTTTTCTTAATATAGAGATTTGCATCTGAAGGACTTCTTATGAAACCATGCTGCACAAGGTGACTGTCTATCTTGATATACCAAGCTCGAGGAGCTTGTTTTAGCCCATACAAGGATTTGATCAACTTGCATACTTTTTGTTCTTGCCCCTCAACCACGAATCCTTCTGGTTGAGTCATGTATACTTCTTCTTGTAAGTCACCATTCAAGAAGGCACTTTTAACATCCATCTGATGCAATTTCCACCCAAACTGAGCTCCCATGGCACAAAGTACTCGAATGGTAGTCATTTTTGCAGTAGGGGCAAAAGTCTCTTCATAATCTATGCCTTCTTTCTGAGCATATCCCTTTGCAACAAGTCGGGCTTTATGCTTATCAATAGATCCATCTGCCTTATACTTCACTTTGAACACCCATTTGCAGCCTATGGGTTTCTTTCCTGTGGGCAGATCGACTAACTTCCAAGTATTATTTTTAAGGAGAGACTTATGTTCTACATCCATGGCCTCTTTCCACTATGGTTTATCAAGTGCAGATTGAACCGTTGTGGGTTCATTTGTATTCAATGTAGACATATAAATTTTTTCTCCATCCTCATCTTCTACTCTATCATTTTCTGTACCCACTGACAAATCATCAAAGTGTTGACAAAGTTCGTCAACCTCTGAAGTAGATTCCCCTGCTCTCATCTGTTGAGTCATACTGTGAGTACATGGCCTATCAAGAGATAGATCTGGAAGGGATTTCAACTTAGCATCTCTCAAAGTGCTAGTATACCATTTTGGAACTTTCTGTTTTGACTGTGGAAGTTGAACCTCCTTCTTAGGCTCTTCTTCATCTAGGTATACAGTTGTGGATGTGTCTTTTGATGTGAGAGCTTCATCAAATACAACATCTCTACTTACATGTGTCTTCTTGGTCTTAGGATCAATCAATCGATAACCTTTTGAGTACTCATCATAGCCAAGAAAGATACACTACAGGGTTTTCTCATCCAGCTTTTTCCTTTTCTATTTTGGAATGTGCATGAATGCTTTACATCCAAACACCCTTAGATGAGAAATGGAAGGTTTCTTACCACTCCATGCTCCTTGTGGTGTTTCTCCTTGTAGAGCTCTAGTGGGTGCTCTATTTAGGAGATATAATGTTGTGTTTATTGCTTCTGCCCAATATTGATCCTCAAGATGTGCTCCCTTTAGCATACATCGAACCATTTCCATAATGGAACGATTTCTTCTTTCTGCAACTCCATTCTGCTGAGGTGTATAGGCTGTAGTCAGTTGTCTTTTTATCCCATGTTTTTTAAGGAACTCTAAAAACTCTTCAGAGGTGTATTCCCCCCCTCGATCTGAGCGGAGGGTTTTTATCAAACATCCCGACTCCTTCTCAACAAGTTTCTTGAATTGTTGAAAGTAGAGAAATGCCTCTGATTTCAATTGAAGAAAGAAAACCCACATCTTTCATGAGTAATCATCAATGAATAGTTGAAAATACTTTTTCCCACCATAGCTGGTTGGCATAGGACCACACAGATCGGTATGTACCAGCTCTAAAGGGTTTTTAGCTCGAGAGGAGCTAGCCTCAAAAGGTACTCGATGTTGCTTCCCTGCTAAGCAATCTGAGCAAACTGGAAAGATAGATGAGAGGGGTGGAAGACCTTTCACCATCTCATATTTGTGTAATTCAAGCAAATATCCAGAACTGAGGTGCCCATATCGTCGATGCCAGAGAGAGGTGGCCTCCTTTGTAGTTGCAGCCAAGGCAACATGTGGAGTTGAAAGGGCATCGAGAATAAACAAGCCATGTTTGTAAGATCCGGTTGCAACATGTTTACCACTGTGTGTGATAAAACATCTCTTCTTGCCTTTGACAACTCGAAACATGACCTCCATGTTTCTATCCAACATTTGTGTGACTGAAAGCAGATTATTGGCTAAGCCTGGAACATAGAGAACTTTCTCAATTTGACAATTACCATCAGGAAGGGACACAAAAATATCCCCTTCACCCTTTACTTGATATACTTGATTGTCAACAATAGTAACTGGCTTACCCTCTTTCTCCACAAAAGTATCAAACCATGATTTGTCCCCAGTCATGTGTTTGCTAGCTCCTGAATCAATATACCATACAACATCTATCTGGGAAGACGAAGTATGAGTCATGAGCACCTTGTGTGCTCTTTCAGAGTCAGAATCTGAATCGGATCCAGGAGAATTTGATTCTGAGTTGGAGTCAGCATAAGCAACATGGCCTTTAGATTGCTTATGCTTATGGTATTTCTGCTTGTTCTTGCCCTTCTTTTGTGGACCTCTTTCGTTGGGTTGCTTGTTTTTGAACCAACACCTGTTGGTGTCATGGTTATTCATGTCACAAATTTTGCAATATTTTGTATCTTTTTGCTGAGTTTGCTTCCCTTTTCCTTTGGAAGAAGCACCCCCTTTTTGAAACTGGCCTTGCTTTTTACCACTTTGTTGTGTGGAAAGAGCATTATCTGGCACATCATCTTTCTGGACCTGAGTTGCCTCCTCAGTCTGAAGCAAGTTTACCAGTTCCACAAATGATACTTGTCTACCAGAAACATTGAGTGAAGTTATCAACATCTTGTAGGAATTTGGTAATGCTCTCAAGATGACAGAGTTCAAGACATCATCATCCACCGGTTTTCCCATAGCATTCAATTTTGCTTTCAAGTCAGCCACTCTGCAAAGGAATATGTCAACTGTTTCTCCAGAATTCATACTGAGATTATGTAGTTGAGTTTGAAGATGGAGAATAGTGGATTGATTCTT
This sequence comes from Wollemia nobilis, assembly GCA_028583015.1. Taxonomy (NCBI): domain Eukaryota; kingdom Viridiplantae; phylum Streptophyta; class Pinopsida; order Araucariales; family Araucariaceae; genus Wollemia; species Wollemia nobilis. Next base: position 4,058,662 of record JAQPPZ010002937.1, on the reverse strand, counting down.
TCCCTCATATACTGTGATCAGGGCATCCCAGGCTATCTTACTAGTTTTTGCATCACAAATATGAGGCTGCACCTCATCTGTAGTAGCAAGCAAGATAAACACGAGACTCTTCTTGTCTTTCTTATCCCAAGCATCTTGATCTGTCCCTGCTGTCTGAGGACGTTTTGCAGTACCAGTCACTACATCCCACAAATCTTCCAACTGAAGTATGGCTTTCATCTTTGTCTTCCATGGAACAAAGTTAGGACCTTTCAACAATTGTGAATCTGAGAGATACTTATGAATTGTGGCCATTATGAAGGTTCCTTATATCACCAATTTGGTCTCCCTTTCTATATACCTACCAGATCTTTATACTGTAACCATTCAATATGTACCCGCCCTTACGTGAGGGAAACTATAGGTATATAAGAACAGTATACTACTCGATATGTACTCGCCCTTACGTGAGGGAGACTATAAGTACATATGAGAAGCACAATATATTGAACATAGGCGATACCGAAAGGGCATCGTGTTGTTAATGACACCTACCATAGAAAGTTTTATTCCGCATGCGTGGGGCGTAACTTCCCCTAAACACTTTGGAAAAAAAACTTTCGTCAGGATTTACGCCTAACAACAATCACGATGTGGGTATGAAATGGGAAAAAAATTGGTTTGCCTTATTTCTCCCCGATGATTTATAGAGAACAAGCTCAGACGTCGTTGTTGCAGCTATATTAGGCGGCGAATACAGTAGTCCAAAGCACGACAACATTACCTGTAAGTGTGGACCAGAGGTATCTCAAATACCGAACGTTGTTGTGCAATAAATTGCACAAATAGGGTATAAATTTGGGGTCTTATATTTTGTTTAATTTATGATTGTGAATGCAAGAAAACAGAATATTTAAATGCAAAAAAAACAATCATAAATGCCCACAAATTTTAGCACCTATTACCAATTTGGCAATTATTCTACCAAAATGGTTTGATTTTCCCCCTTTATCTGACAATTTTGCAAATGAATCATGTGAAATCTTCCCCCCTTCAATTTGCAAAAAAATAGACAGGAAGTGGAAAAAATACCTGAAAAAATAACCCTTGAGCCTTCAAGGCATCAATTATGCTATTTTGGGGCATCAAAGAGGCCTTGCGGGCATCAAAAGGACATGGCGGCATTGGGTGTCAACTATGCGTCACAGGCGTCAATGGCATCGTGCGGGCGTCAACCGCGCCGTGCGGGCGTCACAGAACCACGGGCATAAAAAAATCAATCCCGCCATCACAGTGGAAAAGAAACCCCTTAAGGGATTCGAAACTGCAACCTGCCACCAAATATTGACCGCGCTTACCACGGGAGCCAGACGGCCCGATGAAACACTGCAGGAAACTCGTAACTAATCAACAGTGTCGCGGGCGGAGAAGGGAAAAAAACATTAATCCCACATGGCCTGTGCGGCCACTGTGGGAGGTTTTAAATTGGGCGGAAAGTAGTTAAGCTTTTGGTTGCCTTCGGGCAACCAATCCCACCCTTTTTGGCCTTCGCAACCATTGACCCTCGTCCCCGAACCATCGTCTACGTGCCACGCGTGCCTGTGTGCCTTGGTCTACGTGTTCTGTCTGTTGTTTGTCTGGTCTATCTGCTTCGTCCGTCCTCGGGTCCCGTGTCTGTTCTGTCTGCTTCGTCCGTCCTCGGGTCCCGTCGGCTGTCCGCCGTCCTTCGTCCGTCCTCAGGTCTGTTGGCTGTCCGCCGTCCTTCGTCCGTCCTCAGGTCTGTCGGCTGTCTGTCGTCCGTAGCTCTGATGCCATATTGAATTTGGCGAAGTAAATTCCATTCTCATTGATTTCAAATATAAAGGTTACAATGTGGTTATGAATTGGTTCTAACCAATTGGTGGTTAATCAACCAACCTGGAGAGCGCCTATGAGCGCTATTTTTATTTATCCTAATAATGTAATATGCATAACATATTCTAACAATAATCACCATTCCATTTCATTTCATAACATAAGGTCCCATACCCTTAAATTACAAAATAATAACCATTGAATTTCATTTCATAATATAAGATCCCATACCCTTAAATTAAAAAATAATCATTATTCCTTTTCATTTCATAACATAAGGTCCCATACCATTAAATTACAAAATAACCATTATTCCTTTTCATTTCTTAACATAAGGTCCCATACCCTTAAATTACAAAATAACCATTATTCCATTTTATTTCATAAGGTCCCATACCCTTAAATTACAAAATAATCATTATTCCTTTTTATTTCATAAGGTCCCATACCCTTAAATTACAAAATAAGCATCATTCCATTCATTTCATAACATAAGGTACCATACCCTTAAATTACAAAATAATCACCATTCCATTTCATTTCATAACATAAGGTCCCATACCCTTAAATTAAAAAATAATCACCATTGAATTTCATTTCATAATATAAGATACCATACCCTTAAATTACAAAATAATCATTATTCCTTTTCATTTCATAACATAAGGTCACATACCCTTAAATTACAAAATAACCATTATTCCTTTTCATTTCTTAACATAAGGTCCTATACCCTTAAATTACAAAATAACCATTATTCCTTTTCATTTATTAACATAAGGTCCCATACCCTTAAATTACAAAATAACCATTATTCCATTTTATTTCATAACATAAGGTCCCATACTCTTAAATTACAAAATAACCATTATTTCTTTTTATTTCATAACATAAGGTCCCATACCCTTAAATTACAAAATGACCATTATTCCTTTTTATTTCATAACATAAGGTGCAATACCCTTAAATTTCAAAATAACCATTATTCCTGTTTATTTCATAACATAAGGCCCCATACCCTTAGTTTACAAAATAAACATTAATCCTTTTTATTTCATAACATAAGGTCCCATACCCTTAAATTACAAAATATTATTGCCCTAAGGCTATTTATAATACCCTTAAATTATGTTCATTGATATTAAAATATTATTGCCCTAAGGCTATTTATAAGGCCAAGTGGTCTTGCTTGTTGTGGTATTATCAAAATATCCTTTTGATAATACCCTTAAATTATCATTTTCTTCTTATTTATACGTGAATTTTATATTTCAATCCATATTTTCATTAAATGCCCTTGAAAGAAATATTATTGCTCCCTCTCTGTGAAATATTATTGCTCTCTGGTCTCTCTGATTTTTCCATTTATCCGTATCATGCCTTCATCGCTCCAGCATTCCATGCTCTCATTTTCCTCTTTGCTCCTCATTTTCTTTTTTTGCTCTCTCCATTTTTTTTCTTTTCTCTCTCCTTTTTTTTTTCTTTCTTTGCTCTCCCCCTTTCTTTTCTTTGCTCTCCCCCATTTGGGAGATGGAGCTTGTATATTTATCCTTCTAATTTTGTTGAGTCATTCTCCAATATGGGCATTTTGTTGATCCATTCTCCAATATAGGCATTTTGTTGAGTCGTTCTCCAATTTGGGCATTTTTTTGAGCTACTCTCTAATTATAACCAATCTGGTTATTTTGTTGGGCAATTTTCATTAGATTAGTAAATCGGTAATATAAATTATTTGGTAGTCCAAATTAGGGCTAGAAAATCAATGAGAAATACTCATGCCATTGAAAGAGTCTTTCAAAAATAATTAAAATAATTTTTATAAAGTTAAATGTGTGATTTCCCGTGATTTTTGTGATAGCTAGGCTTGTATATAGTTTTATTGTAGTTTGAGGGGTCAAACGGTGTCAAAATTAGACATATAATATACAGTTGAAAATATCTTTTCGAGCCCTATCCAATAGTATAAATTTTGAGAAGAATTGAGATGATTATATAGGGTAAAAATTCTCTTAAATATGACCTTACTTTTATAGGAGGAAAACTAAGGAAAATGGGTCAATTTTTCATGTCTGCATTTTGCCCCCTCTTTGGCATATTTATGAACAATAAATGCATCAAAGAAAAGTGTAGAAACTTGAGTAGAAATTATTATGATTTGACATGGGAAAAAATGGAGTAGATGATTTAGAATGAATAGTTCATGTGAAATTGATGTTTTAGAAGAATAATTACTAATTTGCTTGACTATGATGCCCCCTCGATTTTTTACACCAAATTCTATGTTTGGTGAAAAATCAAAATTTTTGAAATATATATATTGATCTTCTTTGTTTTATGTGACTTTGTATGATTTATTACATTTGCTTATGATGGTTGTGTTACATAATTTCTTGTAGTCATGCTTTGATTTTTGAACATTTTGATCATGCTTAACATAAAAGGAAAATGATTTTCTAAAGTGTGTTTTGAGAAAGACGTTTTTGTGTGATGATAGATTTGAGGGATTAACAATGAACCTCAAAGGATGTTGTGTTGTTATATGATCGTTGGTGGAGGTCGATGCTCACTAGGTCATGAAACTGTTCCTATTGTGAGGAAGTTTTGTATTGCTAATATCAAAATATTGTGTGCTTAAGAATAATCTTAAGACTTTATGATGAGAAATAAATATTTGATGTTGTTTTGGGATAAGATGTTTTATAGATGTTATGAAAAATATATGAATTTAAGCATGAAAATTTCAAAATATGATTTGCGCTAAGCATATAATTCGTAAGTGTGAAATTATATGAAACAATTACTTAAGAATTATACCATCATTACGAAGTCAAAAATGCAATGCATGATAATATATAATTTTGAAAATGCAAGTTGTATTTTGAAAATAAATCATTGTGTCACATGTTGGAAAATTTTGAAGACAATATATATTGTATGTGCTAAAATGAAGTGAGTTGTGGTGATTAATACAAATGGTTACAAACTTATGTTTTATAGCAAAAATCAAAGAAATATCTTAATTATTTCAAGGATAAAGTCAAATTTATCAAGAACCCAGTGTGTGATTGTGTTAGTTCATCGTCCATTTTGATTCAAATTTATCAAGAACCCAGTGTGTGATTATGTAGTATCATTTTTTGAATTTGCAACAAATCATTTTAATGTGTAAAAGTGTACTTCAAGGTTATGCATAAGGGGTTGGATTCAAAATGTACTTGTAAAAAAATGGTGAATCCTAATTACAATCAAGGTGAATCATGGAGAATCCTAAGCAAATCAAATTGAGCATCTTCATACCAAAATTTGGGGTATTTGAAGCCCTAAAATGTAATTTCAACTTTGGGGCTATTTTTGACCTATTAAATCATCTTATAACTTCATAAAAACACCACCATTAGATTAGGCTTGAAAAGAGCTTAACCAGTACACATATTCCTATGTTTGGATATATATTATGGTAAATTGACCCTAATAAAACTTTGATCCTGAAAATTATAAGCGAATGGGCTGACATCGAGGGTCCTCATATTCGCCAATTTCCAATTTTGAAAATCCTAATATTCGCCCAATTTGTGAATATTCACCACTATGCATAACCCTGGTGTACTTGGTTCAAGAAGTAGCAAGATCATTTTCCAAAACTCAAAATATTGTTTATTGAAATAGTGATCTTCGATACAAGAGAGATTTATAATCATAGTGATAAAATCAAAATAATTAATTTGTGAAATTAAGTGTATGGTTCAATATAACTTTTGAATTAATCCTAAAATAAAGGAAAATATAGCTTCAAAATTTTGAAATACAACAATAAATAACAATGCAAAATGATTTGAAATAATTTTGAGATTTTGATACATTTTTTTATTTTTTTAGTTGTTTTATTTGATTTTTATTTTTTTGATTTTGTACTTTTGATGATGGAATTGGTGGTATATACAAGATGATCTATATACACTATATGATTATTTTCGTATAGCATGTCTAAGGTGGCTTAAAAATCAAAAGAGGTTTTGAAGGATAATTTGGTTGTAGTGTATGTGATTGAAGTTGATTGGTTGATAGTTGAGATTGTTGTGATGAAGGATGATGATCAGATATAGATGAAGAAATATGATGAATAAAAGGTGATAAATAGGAAAAGAATAGAAAACTTGATGTGACAATAATAAATAAAGAGATAATGAAGAACAAAAGGAGATCAACAAAAGGTGGTGATGATGATAAATAGGAAGAGAATAGATAACTTGATGTGATAATAATAAATAAAGAATGAATGACGAACAAAAGGTGATGAATAAAATGTAGCGATAAAGAAAGCTTTGTTATAATGTAGAATAATGTAGCAAAATATTTGACTTTTATATGTGTAAAATTGATCATGTTACAAAACAAAATGTCATAAGGATAAGAAGGTTCTTCATTCTTATCACTATATTCCAAGTCTTGATAAGATGGAGAGAGCATATGTGAAATATATGCATGGGTGTTATTTGGTAAAAAAGGATGATCGGATATGAATGAAGAAAATTGATTGATAGGAGGTAATTGTGACAATGGAGAATGTATAAAACTTGATGTTTTTAAAGATTCTTCAAATGGTGTTGGATCACCATATATGGTAACAATTTTATTTGCAAGTTTAAACTTCAAATATTGATGAAGAGTGGAAGGGATAACCCTCATCATATGAATCCAAGGACTTTTGAGAAGTAGATTGTAAGGTGAAGGGCAAGATGCTACATAAAACAAAGTATCCAAGATCTTGGATCCACTCTTAAGGGGAATAATTATAGTGCCTCGAGCTTCTTGAATTTCATTTTTTATAATAGCATTTGATTCATTGAGATCTTCTTCCTTTAATACGAGTTTTTGGAATAATTGATAAGTGCATAAATTACGAGAGGAGCCATTATCTACCATGATAGTTTTAATAGATTTTTCTGTAATAATTCATGTAATGTAAAGAGAGGATTCTTCTTATGGATTAGAGAAAGGAATCTCCTCATCATAGAAAGAAATATGATTAACCTTAAGAGGTCTTAAACCATTAATTGTGTTCTTAGGGAAATATCATGAGGAACAAGTTGTTGGCTCAGTATCTTGAACAAATTTTCCCTATGAACATGAGAACTTTGTAATACTTCTAAAAGGGATATCTTTGCTTGAGGATTAATCACTTGTTGTTGGCTATCAAAGTGGATTTCAGATTGATATTTTGATGCTAAATATGGGCTTTCTATGCTTACATTCCATTTTGGATCATTCTCTAGAGCCAAATATAGTTTTGAAGGTTGGTCAAATGAGGAATCCATCTCTTGAATATCAAATTGAGTTGATTGAACTTGAGGTTGCTCATTTGTAGTTTCTATTACAGTATTAGTGATATCATTATTATGGGACATATTAAGATGCAATATTTGATTGGTTTTCTATTGTTGATAATTGAATAGGGGTTCTTGGGAGATCCCCATGTCTTGATTGATTATGGGTATTTGTTGTGTCGAAGTTGTAGATTGTAATTCCTTTATAGTGAAAAGAACCTCATAAATCAAATATTTAATTACACATCTTAAATTTCTACATTTTTGTGTCATATGTCCATCCATTCTATGATATTCACAATGTAGCTCAGGTTTATACCAATCTGTTGTGGTATAAGGTTGTCTTATGGGTGGGAACTCAATCCTATTTATATCAAGTAAATGCTTGAGAATTATATACATTGGTTGGTTGAGCTTAGTAAATTTACGTGGTGACGGTTTTTGAGAGGCTTTTGATAATAGCCTTAGGAATTTAGCCATAAAATGACTTAATGGTTTATTACCTTTTTTTTCTTTATTATGGGTAAAATGATGATATAAATATTGTGAAATTAAGAATTCTGAAATGGTGGAGAAGAATTGTATGTGGATCGATAGGCATAATATGGATATGTGGTAGAAAATATAATATCGCTATGAAGAGGATTGGAAAAGGAATTGTCTTGTTGGAGTAAGGATGAAAAATGAGAAAAGTGTGATAAAGGTGATGTTGAATATGGATGATGTTGGTCATAATCAACAAATGCATTTGGCTGAATTTTCCCAACATTACTGATGGGCTCATATTGATTTGAGTTAAGACTCATGGTTTCTTTAGTACTTCTAAAAGTAATATTTGGTATGTACCATTTAGAATTGAATCTAAAACATACAAATTTGAAATGATGATTTTGTTTTTATTTTTATTGTATATATATTTTTTGTTTTTTTATTTTATGTTTTTGATGTTTTTGAATCAGAAAAATGCCTATATTATTCATGTCAAGTTCACCAAAGAATGTAGGTCTAAAATTTTTGGACCCCTTTCCTTCAGGCTGATGGATCCACGCCTAGAAGGGGGATGGGAAAAAGATAGGTCTACACCTCAGAGGAGAGGTATTTGAGTTTGTACCCTCTTATGGTGATTTTTCGACGAATTGGTTGGGTTCACCAAGAAACATTTTGTGGTAGTTTTTGAGCCTAGGTGAGGTAGTGTTATGATTTTATTTTTTTCACATACAACCTAGGTTTGACCATAATGCAATTTCTACTTAAATAAATGCAATTTTATATTCGATGAAGACAAGGGCAAAAAAATGTAATCTAAGAAAGCTTTTAAACACGATAATGCAAAATGTGAGAATGAGTGTTTTTGGATTTTTATAGTTTTTCTATGAAAGTTTGTCTAATGCAGCTAAAGCCTATGTTTTATGTTTTTTTTTTTGTTCTTTTCAATGCACAAAATATGAAAAATAGAAGAAAATGCAAGTTTTGGTAATATGAAAATAGAGAATAGGATTTCAAACTTATCTAATTTTAGATTTCTAATGTTTGAACTAATTTGGATTAGATTTTGCAAATTCGGATCTTATTTCGAGTGTTCAGATATGTAAGAACCTGTGATTTTCATAAGGACAAGCTAGATATTTTATTAGTGATGGGGGATCTGCAGATATCACAGTGAATCGTGATTAGTCATATCCCCTAGGCTTTTAAACACCATGAAAAACACATGGATCTAATAAAATAATTACAAATTATTGAATTAAAAAATCAAAATGATTTAATCAAAGTAAATATGTATGCGATTATATGATTTTAACAAATTCTTGACCCATAGAAAGCATACATAGAATAGATCTAATATATATTTTTGCCCCCATTTTTATTATTATTAATGCATCGATTGATATAGAAAATAAGAATAAATGGTTTAACCATATTAGGCTTGATCAATAATAAATAAAATATTTAAATTCGATTATTTACCCATATTTAATTTTTTTAAATTCTTGGGAAATTCGTAATAATTAAACATGCATACAGTTTTTTAGCATTTTAAAGTCCTAAACGGTATCAAAATCAGTCAAATCATATACCATGGAAATATCTTTCTGAGCCCTATCCAACAATATAATATTTAGGGAAAATGAATATGATTTACTTAGAAAAATATCAACCCGAAGGTGATATTACGTTTTTATTTTTATTTTATTTTATTTTATTTTTAATGAAAATATGGATTGAAATATAAAATTCACGTATAAATAAGAAGAAAGCGATAATCACTATAATTGTAAAATAAAATATATTTTAACAATAGAGTTACCTTAAGGATTCCAGGTAGCATAAATGCTCTTCAATCACTCTTGAATTTTTGCCCCCAATTCTTCAACCTACAACTGTAATTGCTCAAACCTGCAAATAAAATTATAATTTCAAAAGTCTCCCTCTCTTTGAAATATTATTGCTCTCTGGTCTCTCTGATTTTTCCATTTATCCATATCATCCCTTCATCACTCTAGCATTCCATGCTCTCATTTTCCTCTTTGCTCCTCCTTTTCTTTTTTTTTCTCTCCCTTTTTTTCCTTTGCTCTCTCCCTTTTTTTTTTTCTTTGCTCTCCCCCTTTCTTTTCTTTGCTCTCTCCATTTTTTTCTTTTCTCTCCCTCGTTTGGGAGATGGAGCTTGTATATTTATCCTTGTCATTTTGTTGAGTCATTCTCCAATCTGGGCATTTTGTTGAGTCGTTCTCCAATCTGGGCATTTTGTTGAGTTGCTCTCTAAATTATAATCAATCTGGTTATTTTGTTGGATAATTTTCATTAGATTAGTGAATCGGTAATATAATTATTTGGTAGTCCAAATTAGGGCTAGAAAATAAATGAGAAATACTCATGCCATTGAAAGAGTCTTTCAAAAATAATTAAATAAATTTTATAAAGTTAAATGCGTGCTTTCCCGTGATTTTCGTGATAGCTAGGCCTATGCATAGTTTTATTGTAGTTTGAGGGGTCAAATGGTGTCAAAATTGGACATATAATATACCGTTGGAAAGATCTTTTCGAGCCCTATCCAAAGGTATAAATTTTAAGAGGAATTGAAATAATTTGATAGGGTAAATATTCTCTTTGATATGACCTTACTTTTCTAGGTGGAAAACTAAGGAAAATGGGTCAATTTTTCATGTCTACAATATGCAATATAATTTCACAATATGTTCTTTCCAATATCACTAAATAATTATGCACAAAAATTGCTCTTAAAATTATAGCACGTGTTTCCAATTTTTTTCAACAATGATGCACAAAATATTCTCAAACCCTAACACAAATATTTCCAACAATGCATATATATAGTCCTTATTTCTCCACCTTATGATTCAGAAATATTTTCTCAACCAAAAACCTTAAAGAAGGAATAATATCACCATACCTCTTAACTTTCTTTGATAAACATGTGCCCTCAAAAACCTATCTCAAAATAATTTCCTTTTTAAAATGCAACTTCAAAACTGGTTAGTAGATTTCTCTTTCAAACCATCAACATTAAATTTCTTCTAAAAAATATGTGCACAATGAAATCTAAAAATGATGTTTAATGACTCTCCTTTTGTTCTCAAAATATAGGGCATTAAAAATTATCAAAACCCCTCAAACTTTCTTTTCACCATACAAAAATTTCAACCAAAAATAAAACCACAATACACCTTATAATTTTCAATATCAATAATGTACCTTATAATCATCCAAAACCCTAAGTGCAGAATACAATTTTAATTTCACTTTCATACACCTTATTAATCCTATTCTCACATGCAAAAATATATCCTTTGTATTTCCTATTTATACTATTTGTAAAATAAAACTTTATAAAACACACCCTTTAGACCAGCGTAGACTATTTTAGACTTGTGTAGGCTACTCTAGACTAGCTTATACCATTCTAGACCAACTTAGACCGCTCTAGATCAATGTAGGCCATCGTAGACCTTTGTAGACTTATGTAGACCATTTCATTGGTCTATAGGCATGAAACCCTACTAAACTACACAATCCACATCATAACTACCATTAATCCATCAAAATACCTCTTATAAATCACCTAAGGAAACCTAATCCCTTCCTAGACCTAATTAAAACCCCACGGGACTATTAGTTCCCAAAAAGTCTTAATTAAATTTAATTCCAATTCTAATTTTGAAGTCACTTCACTTAAGTGAACTTTTTATATTGAAAAGGTTAATTAGGTTCTTAAACCCTAATTACTCTTAATTATTCTCTCCCACATGTGTGTGCACCAAGTTAGTTAGGATATTTCTTAGGAAACCCTAATCTAACCTTAGAGTTGACTAATCCTAGTTAACCCTAATATCTCCTCACACATGTGTGAGGATGATATATTTCTTTAAGGAATTTAGGAATGGCACCTCATAAACCCTAACCTAACCATCTTAGTACTTTACCTTAAGGTTTAGTACTCCTAACCACACCCCCTACACCTTAGGTTATTTATAAATAGTAGACCTAATTCCTCATTATCTCTTTCTCTCCCCTTTTAGTTAGCCTACAAAACTCTGTAGAAATGTGACCAGAAGTGCAATCTCAGACATATGAAACATACAAACAACATTGTAGCTCATGAGGAGCCCATATGAACAAGGATATCTAGTAGAAAGGACCCACAACTCAATTCACCACTCGACCTACAAATCTGACATCCAATTCACCCCTTGACCTGCGAGTTGGTCCTACATAAGGTTTTTCACTTCAAATATATCATCTATGTTGGATATTTTGAGTCCTTAAGTCAAATTTTTAATTGATGTCACCATATGAAGTTATAATTAATGTCAAGAACTTCATCAAGAAACAAAGTTGTCAAGGTTGTTATTTGATATCCAGGAAGAAGGCCAAAGGTCAAGAGAATCAGTGCATAAGTTAAAAGGGTTTTCATAAAATCCCAAGGAGGCTTATGCAAAGTTAAAAAGGAGATATAATATTTTTTATAAATTATTTAAATTCAATGAGAATTTAAATTTTATAAATAAATATTATTTACACCATGGTATGCAATGAGAAGGAAGCAATAAACTCAAAAGGATATTTGTTTTTATAATATTAAGTGATATGGTTAAAAGCCCAAAGTAAAATATTTATAATAATATTTTACAATACCCAAAGATGGGTTTGGAGTTAAAAACATTCAAAGCACTTTTATTAAGGTACTAACCTTCGTCGATGTCACGTGGTGGTGAAAGCATTTGAAGCGTTGATGTTTTACAAGCATGGAGGAAATTAATATATACCTATGCCCAAAGGGCATTAAACTTTATCCTTGCTCGATTGATTAATATTGCATGTGAACTGGAAAAGAGCTCGTGATAAAGTTTATGAATTTAGTGTACCATCGAACAGAATAAATTAGAAGGTATCGATCGTTCAAAATCCAACTAGGCAGCTTGACCTAGTGGCAAGTGGGCAATAACCAGAGTGCTTGTAGATAAGGAGGCCAATGTTTGAAATACAGTAGCTATGCTTGGTAGTCGTGTTGGTTGAAGACACCAAAGGAACACATTTTGCAAGGTGCAATGTAGGAGACACGATTTGAAGCACATGGTGCTTCTTAAGTTTTAAATGAGCGTGTAGCTCATGCAGCGGTTGAAGTCATGGATAAGGTGTTTTACGTGGGAATTGTTGAGGGTTTGAATCCCTCCAAAGATGAGGTAAATATTTTTGCATTAAATTTAATTATTTCCTAAGTTTGGAGATAAAAGGGGTGTTAGTTGGATTTTCTTAGAAGGGTTGTTAATTGGATAGTGGTGGTTATTGAAAAGTGTCAATTAGGAGTAATAAGGATTTTTGAATTTAGTCTTTAATAAAGTCTTAATTATCATTTTGGCATATTGGAGGATTAAGACTTTTGAGTATTGTTCTAATTTTAATAAGGGGTTTTTGTGTTAAAGAAAATTATTGTGAAGGTGTTGAATTTTATTTAATTTGGAGTGATAAGGTGTAATTTTGATATCATTTTGTATTATGTTTTTGAGGAAATTATTATCTTCTAACCCTTATTGATATTGGTAAAGAAGTGAGTGTGAGTGTGGTAGATTTATGAGATAAACTCCTTGTCAAACAAAAAGGTATGGGCAAATTCTTCCTTGGTTGAGTTGATTGATTGGATTTATAGAAAATAAAGTTTGGAGTGAAAATGATTTGATTAGGGTTTCCTTTTCAAAAGTATTTGAGTTAATGCTTCAAGGTTTTCTAGAATTAAGTGTTGTGATTAAAACCTTATTTTATAAGCATTGTTGTTGAAACCATTGGTTGTGTGAAGAACTTGAGTTAGTGTTTTGAAAAGAACATGAGTATCATTGTTATGTTAAGTTTGATTTATATGCATTGTTGTTGAAGTGAGTTGTTGTGCAAAGAACTTGTCCTAGGGTTTGAAAAGAACATTAGTATCATTGTTATGTGAAGATTGATTTATATGCATTGTTGTTGAAGTGAGTTGTTGTGCAAATAACTTGATCTAGTGTTTGACAAGAACATGAGTATAATTGTTATGTGATATTTGTTGTTGAGCATTGTTGGAAACATTTTGATTTGGTGTTTAAATTATTGGACTAGGGATTGTGAGCAAGGGTTGTTTGTTGAGTAATTGGTTGAGTAGATTTGATTGAGCCTAGTCAAGTGGATGTATGAAGTGATTTTTCAAGTTCCATAAAAAAACTATTCTATATTCTAATTTGAGTTGAGAAAGTGTTTGAGCATTGAGTTGAAACATATTGGGTATCTAACAATTCACTTTATGTTTCTATGAGATTGGACAAGTTCTGAGTGAGCTTGTTGAGCAGATTTGAATAAGTTATGTGTGGACTTATTGAGCATATTGGACAAGTTCTGAGTGAGCTTGTTGAGCATATTTGAATAAGTTCTATGTGGACTTATTGAGCAAATTGGACAAGTTATGAGTGGATCTTGTTGAGCATATTTGAATAAGTTCTTTGTGGAATTATTTAGCATATTGGACAAGTAATTAGTAATATTTTTGAGCATATTTGAATAAGTTTTGTGTGGACTTACTAAGTAGATTGGACAAGTTATGAGTGAGCTTGTTGAAAAAATTTGAGTAAGTTCTGTGTGCACTTGTTGAGCAGATTTGAGCAAGTTCTATGTGGACTTGTTGAGCAGATTTGAGTAAGTTCTGTGTGGACTTGTTGAGTATATTTGAGCAAGTTCTATGTGGATTTTGAGTATATTTGAGCAAGTTTTGTGTGGACTTGTTGAGTATATTTGAGCAAGTTCTGAGTGGACTTGTTGAGCATATTTAAGCAAGTTATGTTTGGACTTGTTGAGCAAATTTAAGCAAGTTTTGTGTGGACTTGGTGAGAAAATTTGTGCTAGATTTAAGGACTATGTTTAGTGCAGATTAGAGACAAAGCTTTGGAGGTGACAGAGTAGAGAGGACAGTAGTCTCTAGTGGATAGAGATCCATTAGCTAGGTAAGTGAGGACATGTTTTTTGATTGGTGAAAAGAGTCTTCAATGGAGAGAGATCCACAAGCCAATGTAGTAGAGGTAATAGTCTTCTAGAGGATCACCAACTAGATTAGAGGAGAAGGAGTTCTCCAGTGGATATATATCCACAAAATTTATTTAGGGTATTGGTGTCTCCTTTGGATAGAGGTCCATAAACATTGTAATTGGGAAGGATTCCCAAGAGATTGATTGAGAAAATTTTAGTGAAATATTTTCTCCGTGGAGTAGCCCATATTGGGTTAACCATGTAAATTATGGTGTCTCTACTGTGTGTGGTGATTTATGCATTGATTTGATTACTTCTATTGATATTACTATCTACACATTGCTTAATATTGATTTGGAAAGAAAAGTAAAAATTGGTCTTATATTGTTCATCCCCCCTCTCAGTATAAGCTTATGTTCTTCAATTGGTATCAGAGTAGGTTCCTTCAAAAAAGTTTAACAGCTTGAATGAAAGGCTAACAAGAACACAATGGATCCTCAGGAAATGCCCTTAAATAATTCAGCACCAATATTTTATGGTATTAACTATATGTATTGGAGTATGATGATGAAGATCTACTTGATGGCACTTGGCAATGAAATTTGGGAATCAATGGAATTTGGATATGATCCCTTAATCAATCCTCATACATATAAGGAAGATAAGCTTCTACAACACTACAATTCAAAAGCAATGAATGCACTTGTGAGAGGTTTGCGTAGAACATAGTCTATGAAAGTTATGCATTGTCAAACTACAAAAGATATGTGGGATAAATTGCAAAATACATATGAAGGAGAAAAGTTTCAAGAAAGCAAAGAGTCAAAATCTCAAAAGAAAACTTGAAGAATTAAAAATGAACGAAGAGGAAAATATTAGTGCTTACCTAATTTGAATTGATGAGGTTGTTAATGATATGCGAGGAATTGGTATGAAGATTGATGAATCTGATGTTTGTGATAAAGTCTTAAGATCTCTTCCAAAAATATTTAGTGAATAGGTTTCTGCTATAGAAGTATCAATATATGGTGATACTTTGACAAGAGATAAGTTTCTTGTTATGCTCACAACCTTTGAGATAAGAAAAAAATATCCTATGTCCTAGAAGGAAGCAACATTCAAAGTAACCAATAAGACAAAGGGTAAAAAGTCAGAATCAAACAATGAGTCATCTAGTGATGAAGAAGCTAATTATGGTAGAAGAGATAAGTACTATAGAATATCCATAGATCTAAGATCAGTTAATTATTTAAATTATGAAAAGTATGAACATTTTGCAACAAATTTTCAAGAACCTAAGAACAACAATGGTGAAGAAAAATAGGATCACAGGTACAAGGAATCAGAAAGATATAAGTAGGATAAGCATCAGAAGAAAAGTAAGGATGGAAAAAGCATACAAGGAAAGAACTTCTTTCAAATGCAAAAGAGAAGCTAATATGCAGATAATGCAAGTAAGTATTCAAGTGATAGTGCTGCTAGTTTTTTAGATAATGATAGATATGAAGTCCTATTTATGATTGAAGAAAAAGAACCAGTTAAGACTCCAGTTATTCTCAAGTGTTTTAGATGTGGTAACTTTGGACATATTGAAGATGATTGTACAAGGTATGGTTATAGCTTTAGTGATGATGAATATGAGAATGCACTTGAAGGACTAGATGAAAATATTATAATGTCTTTAGAAGAAGTAAGTGATCCTATAGGATACAAGCCAAAAGAAAATAGAGTTGTGGACAAAGGAAAACAAATAGAGGAATATTTCAAAATGGATGATAATGATATAAAGGGAGAACTTATATATTCCCTTGACATAGTAAATAAGGTAATAAAGCAACACTCTAAACTTGAAATTCATTTTCAGGAATGTGACAAAGAGAGAATATTGCTTATAGAGGATTTAGAAAAATCAAAGGCTAAGGAAAAAAGGTTCAAAGATAAGTTAGAAGAAAAGATCTTGGAATGTGAGAAGTTAGCACAAGAAGTGGCACTACTAAGAGAATATTTAGAAGACTCCAAGGTTAAGATTAAAGGCTTCAAAAATAGCTCAAATAACTTGGATAATTTCATCAAGATACAAAAGCCTACATCAAGAAAAATAGGTCTTGGATTTGAACAGGTTCAAAAGAAATGGGAAGGAGAATCAACTTCAAGTTTTGGAGGAGAAGAAAATTTAGATGAAGATACTTCAGAAAAATATAGTGTAAAATATAGTGAGACATCTGAGGACGAGTTGGAAAATAGAGAGTTCAACAAAAATAGGAAAAATGCACAAAGAAGATACAGATGGAACAAAAATCAGAACAGGTCAAGAGAGACTAAGAGACCAATGAGGTCAAGACAAGGAAACTTCAATGGAAGATGTTTTTCATGCCATAGATTTGGGCACACGGCTTCACAGTGCAAGACACATGAAATATAGGAATATGGGAAGAAATAGATTTTCCATGGGTATTTCTACTCATGTAATCAGTTTGGTCATAAGGCAATAAATTGTAGGGTTCATGATAGAAGAAGATATGGCTTCACTAGGAGAAATCCTAAGACATTTGCACATACAAGGAATAATAACATTAAGTGTTATAAGTGCAATAATGATGGTAACACAATGAAGTGGTGTAGATCAGACATCCTAGAAATGGGTATGAACATGATCAGGAACAAGAATAGGAATATGAATATGAACAGGAATAGGAAAATGGATATGAATAGGAACAGGAACAAGGATATGAATAGGAACAAGAATGAAACATGAATATGAATAGGAATAGGAGCATGGATATGAACAAGAACAGGAACAAGGATATGAATAGGGACATGGACAGTAATATGGACATTGAAAACAATCAAAGGAATCAAAAAAATCAGAGAAGAAGGAAAGAGGATAAAGGTAAAGAACAATGCCTTCTCGGAGTAGAAATACTCCCACCCTGGAATTAACCACATCAAAAGGAGGTGGGGGAGGGGCTAAGCTAAGAGGCTCATTATTAGACCCAACCCCAAAGGTGACCCTTTTCCATTGATGTCAAAGGGGGAGAGATTTGAGTAAGGGGGAGAGACTTGATACTTGAAGAGAGCATTGAGCCAAGGAGAGCAATGTCCTAGGGGGAGTAGCACATAAGAAGAAGTCAAATTTTTAGTAAAAAAATTGGGTTGCCATCAATGACAAAGGGGGAGATTGTTGGAAATTTTGAGTCCTTAAGTCAAAGTTGTCATTGATGTCACTAGATGAAGTCATCATTAATGTCAAGAACTTCATCAAGAAACAAAGTTTTCAAGGTTGTTATTTGATATCCAGGAAGAAGGCCAAAGGTCAAGAGAATCAGTGCATAAGTTAAAAGGTTTTTCATAAAATACCAAGGAGGCTTGTGCAAAGTTAAAAAGGAGATATAATATTTTTTATAAATTATTTAAATTCAATGAGAATTTAAATTTTATAAATAAATATTATTTACACCATGGTATGCAATGAGAAGGAAGCAATAAACTCAAAAGGATATTTGTTTTTATAATATTAAGTGATATGGTTAAAATCCCAAAGTAAAATATTTAT
Organism: Wollemia nobilis; assembly: GCA_028583015.1. Classification (NCBI taxonomy): domain Eukaryota; kingdom Viridiplantae; phylum Streptophyta; class Pinopsida; order Araucariales; family Araucariaceae; genus Wollemia; species Wollemia nobilis. The sequence continues at coordinate 4,040,449 of JAQPPZ010002937.1, read as the reverse complement.
AATATTCATTATAATATTTTACAATACCCAAAGATGGGTTTGGAGTTGAAAATATTCAAAGCACTTTTATTAAGGTCCTAACCTTCATCGACGTCACGTGGTGGTGAAAGAATTCAAAACGCCGACATTTTACAAGCATGGAGGAAATTAATAAATATACTATGCCCAAAGGGCATTAAACTTTATCCTTGCTCGATTGATTAAAATTTCATGTGAACTGGAAAAGAGCTCATGAGAAAGTTTATGAATTTAGTGTGCTAACAAACAGAATAAAATAGAAGGTGTCAGTCATTTGAAGCCATTGGTTGTGTGAAGAACTTGAGTTAGGGTTTTGAAAAGAATATGAGTATCATTGTTATGTGAAGATTGATTTATATGCATTATTGTTAAAGTAAGTTTTTGTGCAAAGAACTTGGACTAGGGTTTGAAAAGAACATTAGTATCATTATTATGTGAATATTGATTTATATGCATTATTTTTGAAGTGAGTTGTTGTGCAAAGAACTTGATCTAAGGTTTGAAAAGAACATGAGTATCATTGTTATGTGATATTTGTTGTTGAGAATTGTTGGAAACATTTTGAGTTGGTGTTTACATGCTTGGACTAGGGTTTGTGAGTAAGGGTTGTTTGTTGAGTAATTGGTTGAGTAGAGTTGATTGAGCTTAGTCAAGTGGATGTATGTAATGATTTTTCAAGTTCCATAAAACAAACTATTCTATATTCTTATTTGAGTTGAGAAAGTGTTTGAGCATTGATTTGAAACATATTGGATCTCTAACAATTCACTTTATGTTTCTATGAGATTGGACAAGTTCTGAGTGAGCTTGTTGAGCAGATTTGAATAAGTTCTATGTGGACCTATTGAGAAGATTGGACAAGTTCTGAGTGATCTTGTTGAGCAAATTTGAATAAGTTCTATGTGGACTTATTGAGCAGATTGGACAAGTTCTGAGTGAGCTTGTTGAGTAGATTTGAATAAGTTCTGTGTGGACTTATTGAGCAGATTGGACAAGTTATGAGTGAGCGTGTTCAACAAATTTGAATAAGTTATGTGTGGACTTATTGAGTAGATTGGACAAGTTCTGAGTGATCTTGTTGAGCATATTTGAATAAGTTCTGTGTGGACTTATTGAGCAGATTGGACAAGTTCTGAGTGATCTTGTTGAGTAGATTTGAGCAAGTTCTATGTGGAATTTTTGAGCATATTTGAGCAAGTTCTGTATGGACTTGTTGAGCAAATTTGATCAAGTTATGTGTGGACTTGTTGAGCATATTTGAGCAAGTTCTGTGTGGATTTTTTGAGAATATTTAAGCAAGTTCTATGTGGACTTGATGAGCAAATTTGAGCAAGTTTTGAGTGGACTTATTGAGTATATTTGAGCAAGTTATGTGTGGATTTGTTGAGAAAATCTGTGCTAGATCTAAGGACTATGTTTAGTGTAGATTAGAGACAAAGTTTTGGAGGTGACAGAGTAGAGAGGACAGTAGTATCCAGTGGATAAAGATCCATTACCCAGGGTAGTGAGGACAAGTCTTCTAAGTGGGGACAAGAGTATTTAGTGGAGATATATACACAAGCAAGTGCAGTGGAGGCGGTAGTCTTCTAGAGGATCACCAGCCAGAGTAGAGGAGAACAACTTCTCTAGTGGATAGACATCCATGAACTTGATTTAGGGGATTGGTGTCTCCTTTGGACAGATGTCCATAAACATTGTAATTGGGAAGGATTCCCAAGAGATCGATTGAGAAAATTTTAGTGAAATATTTTCTCCTTGGAGTAGCCCATATTGGGTGAACCACATAAATTGTGGTGTCTCTATTGTTTGTGGTGATTTATGCATTGATTTGATTACTACTATTAATATTATTTTCTAAACATTGCTTAATATTGATTTAGAAATAAAAGTAAAAAGTGGTCCTATACTGTTCACCCTCCCCTCTCAGTATAAGCTTGTGTTCTTCAAGGTATACTTCATTTCATGATTTTACACTCATTTGTGCAATTTATTTTAGTTTTCATCACATATTTTGGGTCGATTTATCTTCTTCACCATGGGGCCTAACTAAGGCAAGCTCCAAAACATACTAACTGTATTTTATAGGTCTATCACATATGCAAAGAGGAAAACAAAAACAAATACAACTACCGGTGGCACACATTATGCATGAAGCCCACCTACATTGAGGAGACCAAAAGATAGCATCAGATTTATTATACATTTATGAAATAGAGAATGGGAATTCTCCCTATTTATAACACAAAAGAATTTATATCATGAATAAAATCAGCATTTATGAATAATATATGTTTTAGCAAGTTATTAGATCAAATGCATTCTTTTGTACATTTCAATCTGACATGACCAGTGGGACGCCCACAAAGGATTGTGCTAGACTATTTTTATCATGAATATAACACAATTTACTATTTCTATCTTGTTGCAGGTACCATATACAGATATTACAGAGACCCTTGAAGCCCTAACAACCCCCTCAGACCCTTAGAATAGGGATTTTAGGCTCATAAATCTGATTTGCCCCAACCTATGAATCAATATCTAATTCATCCCTACCCTAGGAATTAATCCTAACTGCTTCAAAAACCCTCAAACTTATAGAGGTCAATAATAGAAAGGTAGACAAGTCCATCTAGAGCAAAAGGAATAAGGTATTACCATTTTTTATCTATGTTCTATAATTTTCTTGCAATGAAAATTTTACTAGCAAATGCATCATATCACTCGGTGAATCTCTTGTTTCAATGCACTTATCATGCCAATAAAATTTAGGTTAGCTACCATATATTTATATTATTGTATAGAAATTAGACTTACATGCCTCTTTGATTAAAGCATTAAAGTATATTTTCATTTCTAGTCATTATTTTTGTAAATCACAATCCTTAAAGCCCCTCTTTCTTTCAATAGTTATAACTTCCAAATTGCTATCCAAAAACTTGCATTAAATCAGAAATTTTAGTTCGTTATTTTTCAAGAACACTCTCTCAAATTGTATTTTAAATAGGTTTTTGTTTGTCCTTTTGTATTATTCTATCAGCATCTTTTGAAAGTACATTTAAAATTGCCTTTTTCAAAATTGCATTTAGGATTAGGGTTTACACTTTTCATTTGAACACTTTATTAAGGTAAATTTCAAATATCTTTTTGCACCAACACAATCACTTCTCATTCCTTTCATGCATCTAGGATTAAAGCTTTTTAATCTCTTTTTGCATCAATTTTTCAAAAGCATCTTTCAGATTTCTTTTTGTACAAATGCAATTCCCAATTTCATTTCATGCATTCAGGGTTTATAATTTCAAATCTATTTTTGTATTTCCTTATCAACACAATTTCAATTTTTTTTTGTACCAAACATCACTTTTTCATTTTTTTCTTCTATCTAGATTAGATTTTCAAATTCTTTCTTGCATTTCCTTATGATCATGAATCATTTCCTTTTTACAAAAGTAAATTACACTTCCCTTTCTTGTCTTTAGCTTAGACTTCTCACTTCTTAGATAATCACATGCTTTTTTTGGTTTGATTGTTTACTTCATAAGCATATATCCTAGATTCTTTCCAAAGAGACACATAAGACTAGATTTCCTTTAAAATGCATCTTACTTTAGCCTTTGCTTCCAAAAAGTGTATCTAGGGCTAGATTTCATTTCAAAAAGACATTTAGATAGATTTTTTGCTTTATACATCATCATTAGAAAACTCAAACCCACACACACACATGGTTCAAAATAAACTATGATATTAGACTTCATCTCCAATCCATCGTTAGATACTGGTGTGGCAGGAGTTGTACCCTACACCATATCAACCCCCCTAGACACCTAACAACCCCATAGGAGTGGTTTTCTAGACTTCATCACAAGAAAACCCCTTAATATTGAGATTGGGCTTCTGGATTTTATCACCAAAAGTAACCTTCAGAGTGGGATAGGATTATATGCCTTTGTTCACAAGGCTTACATAATTTATGAACATGGTAACTATCATTATTGACTAAGCCCTCCTGAGAGTGAAGCAAAAAATATGGGTATGCTGATAGCAGGTATCATATAGTGCCACCTCTGAGAGGATACAATGAGCTCATTTCAGCACTTTGAGTTCTTCCCTAATAGGTTATCATTTTACTATACCTTCTATATAGGTCACCATTAACACGTTGTGATAGTGTTCTATTATGTGCATCTTTGGTTGTTGTAGGAGGTTTTGTACCAATGACACTTTTAATTTTCTATATTATTCACCCCACTACCTATGATTTTATCTAGGAAGTATCAACATAAAAACACACTCAATTGAATAAAACACTTTATTTTCTACATTTAGAACTGATTCCAGTTTTGCATTTGTTGCATGATCACAAACTGGTTTCTACACATTCCACCACACAACACATTTTTATTTAGTTATCTATAGTTTTTTACTTATTTTATTTCATATTAATTACAAGTTGATTTTAAAATTCATAGGGTTACTTCAAAACCTCTTTTACACATCAAATCCAGAACCTCAGACCTCAATCTCTGAGTAGTTTTGAAGCTTCGAAGAAAGATATACACCATCATGCCTATTGTTACCCATAGTCGAGCATGCAAGAAAGAATGCCATATATAGGAGGCTTCTAGTGCCACTTTTAGCCAGTATACCCATCCTCCTTCACTCATAAAGGGGAAATCCACATGCACACCTAATCTACTCATAGTATTTGATCCACATTACACACACAATGTCTTAGGGTGAGACATCCACTTTGAGTGAAGCCCTTGCCACTTCATTCAAAGAAGACCATCCACTTACTCACCCTTCATCATCACCTAATACACATTCCATGTTTCATGACCATGTTATCTACACTACTCTAGGACAATCCTATCCTCTATTCACCATAGAAGAGGAGATCCCACCTATGTCTCCTACCTTCACACACTCTTTCTTTCAAAGCCTATCTCAATACCTATTTGAGAATGAATCCTTGTTACTAAACTACACTCACCTTTAGGTTGAATATTTTGCCCCTACTGTAAGGATGATTTTAGAACCCTCCTCATCCACACCAGGCACCCATATGCCATCCTTCCAATCTACACCACAACAACCCCATTTGCAACAATTGTAAGTACCACCTCCATCATCATACTTACACTCTTCCCAACACCCATTTTTCCTAGCTTTTGATTATTTATCCCAACCACCTCCTCAAACACAACCAATGCAATACCAACAACATTAGCCAACCACAAACACCCAATATGGAGTAAATACATTTACCACTCCACATTCCCAAGCTCCTACTTTGATATCCTACACTCTTTTCTCTTCATCCTTCCCATATACATCGCAAGTAAAGAGAGGGTATGCTACCCAATCTACCATTCCACCTTTGGATACATCTACCTTTAGAATACCCCCTCCTCTTTTTCAAGCTCCAAATATTGGTCCTCTTCCCACCTATAACCAATACCCACAACCTATACCTCTATTACTCTAGGGTACTCCACCTAGTTTATTTTTCCTACATCTCATCCATTAGGACAAAGAAAAATGCCATCCTTTGACACTTCATCTCATCCACCCCCCGTGTCATCAATACCATACCTCCACCAGTATCCATAAGACATACATTATTTATGCCTCTTCCTTCTTGGTCATCATATCCCATGGCCCAAACATTATAGTAGGCTCTGTCCTAATAGATACCTGTGCCACAACCACACACCCTGCAGCCACAATACTATTACCCTTATAAAATGCTTGTTTTACAATCAAGTGTTCCATTGATAGCAACATCATATGTCGCTCATTAGCCACCTCATGAGGACTAGTTACAATAATTCACTCCTTAGTACTGCGAAGAACAATAACTCTAATATCCACCACACCCATAGGCTACACATGCCTTCACACCTTCTCCTACACCCTTAGCACCTGAACTTCAACTTCTGCAATATGAAATGAAGATACTCAACCTTCACATAGCCAACTATGGACGACAAAAACAAACCTATGATGAACTCTACAATGAGCTAGTCCACCCATGAATGCCAATCCCACCTTATCCCTATTGCTTGGAGATCCCAAATTTTGATAAATACAAGGGTAAGAAATATCCTAGAGAACATGTGAGAAACTATCACTCAAATTGCTACCATCTTCATAGTAGCAATCCCCTCATGTTATGTACCTTCTCCTTTCACTTGGGGGGCAAGCCTTAAACTGGTACAATATGCTTCCATGCCATAGCCTTTATACCTTTGAATAATTGGTCAACTCCTTCCTAGAACACTTTTCCATAAACATTAAAAAGAAAAATAACTTTTCAGACATCTATGCCCTACGATAGGTAGATGATGAACCCATTACTAAGTTTGTCTTATGATGGAGATAAATTATCCATGACCTCACCCGTAGCCTTCCTACTACCAAGTTAGTGATGCTCTTCTCCAAGAGTTGCCACAAACACATCTCCGCATCTTTGTAGCTTCATCAAAGTCGTACCTTTGAAGAAGCCTTTACCCAAGATAAAGTTATTGATGACATCAAGGTCCAGTTAGGCAAGATTAATTTGAGATAAAAACCAATCTACAACTCCAATTTTCATTTCAATAGACATACACCTAAACAACCTTATCCTTGACCACCACAAGCTAACCAAGTGGCATTTGCTACCTTAGCACCCTAACTGGTCCCACAATTCCCTCCTCCACAACATCAAATATTTTAAACGAATGCACCTACCCTTCCCAAGACTCACCAACCTCACAACATGCATCCACAGGTTCCAAAATGCAACCTTACACCACTTTTTGAACTATTACCAGTCCTCTTCTAGAGGTTATATGATGTAGGTCATATCATCCTACCCAAAATATGACCACTTGATCCAAACCTACCTAATCCTGAAGGATATAACAAGTAAGCCTTCTATCAATACCACCGATAGTGCGACCATAGTATTGATGCTTGTCGCTCCTTCCACAGCCATGTCTAGGATCTTATCGAGAGGGGTACCATCCAGGTCTTAAACCCCCTCGCATAGAAAAATTAAAACCTAGGGATATTTCAAAACCCCTTACATGATCATAGGGTAACTAACCCCCAAATACCTCCACCTAATCCTCAAGGGCCACCTAGGCAAGTAAATAATTTCCAATGTGACTCCCCTTCATTTGGCATAGTGTGCATAATTAACCTTACCACTCTCAACCAATGATACCCTTTGCATCAAACCCTACCTATCATTTCTCCATTGGTACCATTTACATCTTTGCCATATCCTATGGCTTCCAAAACCACACCTCCACCACCACAAAATGTCATTTCAATCTATGGTAGCCTTACCCACCAACTGCACAATGCTCCCACCCACTTATCCATATTTGATCTTCTATAGTAGTATCAACCCCATCATGAGGCATTGAATGATATCCTACATTTTATTAATCTCGAGACCAATGACATGAATGCCTTCATGAAATTTGTAGGAAATATTCCATGTTACCTTCAATACTCCATTAGCTTTCATTATCACAAAATCATAGAACTTATAAGAGAAGGAGCAGATCCTCCTCTCCATATCCAAATGACCATCAATGACATTACATAAAAATGTGTCCTCATTGATACACATTCCTCCATTAGTATCATCTCCAAAAAAACTCTACATCACCTACATATACCACCAACTCATTTTACCACCCCATCACTCAACTTGCATGGATTTGATGGATCCATGTGACCTATAGTAGGATCCATTGTTCTATCCATCTAGATAGGTATCCACACTATACCCATCCTCTTTCATATCATTCAGGATGAAATGTACTAAAATATCATGCTTGGTTGCCCATGAATCAGGGATATGCAGTGTGTCCCATCTATATTATGCCATTGTATTAAATATGTCCATGACAGACTTATCCATTGTGTTCCTACCAATGGGGATACCTTCAAATTCTACAACATTATAGACCTACCACTCGTACCTTCATCATATTCCACATAACTATTCCCTATTTCTTCTCACCAGTCCATAGGAGCATCGATATCATCCCCTACATCCTCAAACACCTCCCCTTCCTTTTCACACATGATCTAGGTCCTTCACCTCACCTTGCAACCCAACACTGGCTTCCACTCCTCCTTCCCAATTTCTTTATGTGGATCACCCCATCCCAACCATGATAGTTGAATACTGATGCAGGAGCATCCAGCAGAAATCCAAAGAAGAGACACTGTCGTGATATCGTGATATGTTGGCCAAGGAGAAAAATGTCGCGACATCGCAACATGTCACGTTTTTGCGACTCAGGAAGGAGAGAGAAAGAATGGATGAAAAATGTCGCAATATCACAACATGTCACGTTATCACGACCAAGGGATAAGGGGAGGCACCAGTAAGAAATATGTCATGATATCGTGACACGTCGCGTTATCGCGACTGACAAACGAGGAAAGGCACAAGGAGGAAAAGATGTCACGATTTCATGACATGTTGCAGTTTCACAACCCATAGAGGAGAGAGAAGGCACGAAGGAAAAGATGTCACGATTTTGCGACATGTCGCAGTTTCATGACCCACTAAGGAGAGAGAAAGCCAAGAGGAAGAAATGTCACGATTTTGTGACATGTCGCATTTTCGTGACCAGAAGGCAGGATGAAGAGCAGAAGAGAAGAATGTCGCGATTTCGTGACATGTCACATTTTCGTGACCTGCAGACAAGAAGAAGCGCAAGGGAGAAGAATGTCACGATTTCGCGACATGTCGCATTTTCACGACCAGAAGGCAAGCAAAGGAGCCCGAGGAGGAAAATGTCATGATTTCGTGACATGTCGCATTTTCGTGACTAGAAGGCAAGCAAAGGAGCCCGAGGAGGAAAATGTCACGATTTCGTGACATGTCGCATTTTCGCGACCAGAAGGCGAAGAAGAAGCCAGAGGAGGAAAATGTCACGATTTTGCGACATGTCACATTTTCGCGACCAGAAGGCAAGCAAAGGAGCTCGAGGAGGAAAATGTCATGATTTCGTGACATGTCACATTTTCGTGACCAGAAGGCGAGAGAGGAGCCAGGAAGCTGAAATGTCATGATTTTGCGACATGTCGTGTTTTCGTGACTCGAAGAGGAAAGTGAAGGCAAGGATGAAAGAATGTCGCGATTTCGTGACGTGTCGCATTTTCACGACTCGAAGAGAAAAGAGGAGCCGAGGAAGAAAAATGTCACGATAGCATGACATGTCACATTTTCACGACAAGAAGGCCAAAGAGGGATCCAAAAAGAAGAAGTGTCATGATTTCGCAACACGTCGCATTTTCGTGACAAAAATGCAATGGAAGGAGGCAGCGAGAAGAAATGTCACGATTTCATGACATGTCGTGTTTTCGTGACCTGAAGAAGGAGAGAAGGCGATGGAACAAAATTGTCGTGATATCGCGACATGTCATGATTTTGCGACCCAAAAAAGAGAAATGAGGCAAAGGAGAAAAATGTCACGATATCGCGACATGCTACATTTTTGAGGGGACCACGACAGAGCGACAGTGACAGCTCATGGAAGTCAGGCGGCGGATGCAGGAGCCGATACAGTGCAGTTGGAAGAAGAATGTGACAAAGGTCAGGCGGCGGTTGTAGGGCCATTACAGGGGCATATGGCATCAAGTTACAGGTGGTTAGAGAGCACTCTGCTATTTCGTGTGATGATGATTCTAAAGGGCAGGCGAAGGCCAAGAGACGCGGGAGATGAAATGAGGGGACCACCAGGTGGAAGACGAAGAGCCACGTCAGTAAAATTATAAAAGGGCAAGCCGAGGCATGCACAAGGGGTCAGAGTTCGGCCCCAGGAAGAGTTGTAGATGAGAATACAGAAGGCTACGACACTGTTTATACAACCTGCTTGGCTGTATGAGTGTCTTCCAAGAAGAGCTCAGGATTCTTGGGTAGTGCAGACAGATGCGCCGAACGTGAGGCAGTTTGCACCAGGATCCTTTGAGATGGAAGACCGACCTATAGATTTGAAGACAGAATTTTGTGGTGTTGTTAATCTACAGAGTGAAGACAGAAAACCTAAATAGTAAGGCTGCGGTGATTATTCAGAGCGTGGGTAGAGGAGTTGTAGGATCGAGGGCAAAGATCCATCCTAGACCAGTGTGGAGTACGCGAACCAAGAGAGTTGCAGACGAGAGGGCTACAGATATTATAGTGAAATTTTGTTTTTTAGATTCAGAGGGTCGGGGCCTCTATAAAAACCCAGGCATGTAAAATGAGAGAGGAGCGCAGATTAGAGATTGCAATAGTGAAAAGAGGAACTAAGCCTACGGGCTAGTGTGTAAAATTTATTTCTAGTTTATTGAATGAAAATATGGATTTGGTAGATTGCAAATTTTTGTTCTGCATTAGTGGTATCAGAGCCAGAAGTTCCTGAGTGTGCAAATAGATTGTCGAATGTGAGGCAGTTTGCACCAGGATCTGTGGAAGAGGAAAGAGTTTGGCACTCTGTGCAGTGCTTGCAGGGGGTTTCTTGCATGAAGCCTCAGAGGAAGAATTTGGCACTCTGTGCAGTGCTTGTGGGGGGGTTTCTTGCAGTGCAAAAGTGGGGGCCACTTCTCAATCCACCCCGGTTGTCTGATGTAGGAGCATCCAACAGAAAATCCAAAGAAGAGAAACTGTCGCGATATCATGACAGGTTGGCCAAGGAGAAAAATGTTGTGACATCATGACATGTCGCGTTTTCACGACTCAAGAAGGAGAGAGAAAGAATGGACAAAAAATATCATGATATCACGACATGTCGCGTTATCATGACCAAGGGATGAGAAGAGGTGCCAGTAAGAAATATGTCACGATATCGCGACACGTCGCATTATCACGACCGACAAACAAGGAAAGGTGCAAGGAGGAAAAGATGTCACGATTTCGTGACATGTCACAGTTTCGTGACCCATAGAGGAGAGAGAATGCATGGAGGAAAATATTTCACGATTTCACGACATGTCGCAGTTTCGTGACCCACCAAGGAGAGAGAAATCCAAGAGGAAGAAATGTCACGATTTCACGGCATGTCGCATTTTCGTGACCAAAATGTAGGATGAAGAGCAGAAGAGAAGAATGTCGTGATTTCGTGACATGTCACATTTTCATGACTTGCAAACAAGAAGAAGCGCAAGGAAGAAGAATGTCGTGATTTCGTGACATGTCGCATTTTCACGACCAGAAGGCAAGCAAAGGAGCCCGAGGAGGAAAATGTCATGATTTCACGACATGTCGCATTTTCGTGACCAGAAGGCAAGCGAAGGAGCCAGAGGAGGAAAATGTCATGATTTCGTGACATGTCACATTTTCGTGACCAGAAGGTGAAGAAGAATCCAGAGGAGGAAAATGTCACGATTTCATGACATGTCGCATTTTTGTGACCAGAAGGCAAGCACAGGAGCTTGAGGAAGAAAATGTCACGATTTCATGACATGTCGCATTTTTGCGACCAGAAGGTGAGAGAGGAGCCAGGAAGCTAAAATGTCGTGATTTCGTGACATGTCACGTTTTCGCGACTCAAAGAGGAAAGCGAAGGCAAGGATGAAAGAATGTCGTGATTTCACGACATGTCGTGTTTTCACGACCCGAAGAGAAAAGAGGAGTAGAGGAATAAAAATGTCATGATAGCGTGACATGTCGCATTTTCATGACAAGAAGGCTAGAGAGGGAGCCAGAAAGAAGAAGTGTCATGATTTCGTGACACGTCGCATTTTCGTGACGAAAAGGCGAGGGAAGGAGGTAGCGAGAAGAAATGTCACGATTTCGTGACATGTCACATTTTCATGACTCGAAGAGGAAAGCGAAGGCAAGGATGAAATAATTTAACGATTTCATGACGTGTCATTTTCATGACCCGAAGAGAAAAGAGGAGTCGAGGAAGAAAAATGTCGCGATAGCGCGACATGTCGCATTTTCGTGACAAGAAGGCCAAAGAGGGAGCCAGAAAGAAGAAGTGTCATGATTTCACGACACGTCGCATTTTCATGATGAAAAGGTGATGGAAGGAGGCAGCAAGAAGAAATGTCATGATTTCTCAACATGTCACGTTTTCGCGACCCGAAGAAGGAGAGAAGGCGATGGAACAGAATTGTCGCAATATTGCGACATGTCACGATTTTGTGACCCAAAAAATAGAAATGAGACAAAGGAAAAAAAACATCGCGATATCGCGACATGCTACATTTTTTAGGGGACCGCAACAGAGCGACAGTGACAGCTCATGGAAGTCAGGCGACGGATGCAGGAGCCGATACAGTGCAACTGGAAGAAGAATGTGACAAAGGTCAAGCGGTAGTTGCAGGGCCGTTATCGGGGCACGTGGCATCAAGTTACTGGCGGTTACAGAGCACTCCACCATTTTGTGTGATGATGTTTCTGAAGGGCAAGCGAAAGCCAAGAGACACGGGAGATGAAACGAGGGGACCACCAGGTGGAAGACAAAGAGTTGCATCAGTAAAACTATAAAAGGGCAAGCCAAGGCATGCACAAGGGGTCAGAGTCTGGCCCCAGATAGAGTTGCAGATGAGAAGACAGAAGGCTATTACACTATTTCTGCAACCTGCTTGGTTGTATGAGTGTCTTCAAATAAGAGCTTAGGATTCTTTGGTAGCACAGATAGATGCACCGAACGTGAGGCAGTTTGCAGCGGGATCCTTTGAGATGGAAGACCGACATACAAATTTGAATACAGAAGGCTGCGATGCTATTAATCTGTAGAGTGAAGACAGAAAACATAAATAGTAAGGTTGCAGCGATTATTCAGAGCGTGGGCGGAGGAGTTGCAGGATCGAGGGTAGAGATCCATCCTGGACCGGCATGGAGTACGCGAAGCAAGAGAGTTGCAGACGAGAGGGCTACGGATATTATAGTGAAATTTTGTTTTTCAGATTCAGAGGGTCGGGGCCTCTATAAAAACCTAGGCATGTAAAATGAGAGAGGAGCGCAAATTAGAGATTGCAATAGTGAAAAGAGGAACTAAGCCTGCGGGCTAGTGTTGTAAAATTTATTTCCAATTTATTGAATGAAAATCTGGATTTGGTAGATTGCAATTTTTTGTTCTGCATCAAATACCATGAGTTGGAATATTGAGCTTCTCATCTCGATGATCAATTGTTACATCCTTTTTCTACTACCATAATATATTCCCAGGTTGCATCCTCATATTCTGACTTGGATTCACCACCCAATTTTCCACAACATACACCCTCCTGCATTTCTATTTTTATGACAAATTTAGGCCTAGGTGACTACAATGTGTGTGATGCCAGTGTACCTCCACCTGCAATTTAGTCCACGCATGACTTTGACCACCCTTCAGCCTCACTTTTGACCATAGGAACTATCATAAAATTAGGGTCTCCTGACAACCAAACTAACTTTGCATATGTAGGAGTTGATTCCTCACTCCCGCTTGAAGCCCCTCCACCACCATAATCCAGTTTTTGTGGTACACTAGACCACATGGCTAATCCCTATTTTTCCTTACACTACCTTCAATGCTTACATTGGTGTGGATTTGGGTGAGGCTATTATGAACAAGGGTTATATACACCCATTAATCCCCATGTGCAATTACCTACTCATAAATATAGCCTAGGTTATCGCCCAACCACCATTTACATGTCATAGGATGATCTCCAGGACTTATCCCTACATCCTTACCCACTTCCAACACACACCTTGAAAGAGGATATTGATATGGACATCCTAGAAGATAACCCATCTCCCCATTCAACCATCATAGTTCCTTATGACTTATTTTAAGAAACACCTATTTTCGACACCACATTGTCATGTTGTGTTGATGAATTAACAAGTCAATTGGCCACCTTGTCTCTAAATGCTCATAATCTAGAGCATGACATGGCATCTCCCCCATCTTCGCAAACACATTTGGCCACATTTCCATCTATACATTGTTAGCTCCATCAATCTGCTACTCGACCACATTCTACACCTATTGTCTTGCACCCTCCATTGAGCATCCTATGATGTCCACAAGTTATTAAGTCTTTATCATAAAACTTTTCACCACCTACTTCCTCCACGACATTAGTCAATATGGTCAACATGGATCTCTTCTCCCCACTTCAATACACACATCGAAAAATTTGTGATGATACACAAAATCAAAATTCTATTGACCTCACACACATCTCACCCATACCATCACCTCAGGATTTTTTGCTTTCACCTCATGTCTTGTGTATTGCTAATGCTCCTTCACCTACTACACCACCTCATATTTCATACATTTATCACATAGACATCTACATAGATGACAAGTACAAAAATATTGAATCCATCGATGACCTCCACCTCATTTTTGTCCTAGAAAAACTTCATGATGGTTCTCACATGCTAATCAAAGAAACCATTGATGTAGACATCAATGACAACCCAAAAAACCCTTACATTGTTAAACTAGCCGCTAGCCTTTTATCCCAAGAGCACATTTTGTTCATTGATTTCCTTAGAAAGTATATTAAAGTCTTTTTGTGGTCCTAAAAATATATTCCAGTCCTTGATCCCACCCTCATAGTCCACAATCTCACATTAGACAAAGAGGCTAAACCTATCAAACATAAGCTACGATGCATGCATCCGATAGTAGCATTGCTAGTAAATTTTGAGCTCCAAAAGCTCTTATATTTAGACTTTATCATACCCATAGACTATTTGGAATGGGTGTCCAACATGGTTCTAGTGCCTAAAACTTTTGATGATGTTCGTGTTTGCATTGACTTTCGTAATTTAAAAAAGTGTGTCCCAAATACAAATTCCCTCTACCTAACATTGATTTGCTAGTCAACTCCATAGCAGGCCATGAGATGATTTCTCTTATGGACGAATTCTCTGGCTATAACTAAATTAAAATCAACCCTACTGATTAGCACAAAACCTCATTCATAACCCCATAGGGGACTTTTTTCTACAAGGGCATGCCATTTGGTCTTAAAAATGTTGGGGCAACCTACCAACATGTAATGACTTACTTATTTCATTATTGCATGTATAAAATTATGAAATATTATGTTGATGACCTCATTGCAAAGTCCAAAAAATGTTCACAACATTTAGACAATCTCCAAAAGATATTCGACCATTTACTAGAACATAATGTGCACCTTAACCCAAAGAAGTGTGTCTTTGGTGTTATTTTAGGCAAAATAGTAGGTTTCATTATCTCCCAACGCAACATCAAGGTAGACCCTAAAAAAGTAAAAGTCATCATCGAGATGCTCCCACCTACAAATCTAAAGCAATTGTGTAGCCTCTAGGACAAAATCACTTCCATTCATCGATTCATAGCACAATTATCAGACAAGTGCAA
The DNA here is from genome assembly GCA_028583015.1 of Wollemia nobilis. Lineage (NCBI taxonomy): Eukaryota > Viridiplantae > Streptophyta > Pinopsida > Araucariales > Araucariaceae > Wollemia > Wollemia nobilis. The sequence continues at coordinate 4,025,069 of JAQPPZ010002937.1, read as the reverse complement.
ACCATTCAATCATCTCCTATAGAAAGGAGTTGCTTTCAAATGGGATGACAACTATCAAAAAGACTTTGATTCTATTAAATTCTACCTCACTTCTCCACCAGTTATGTCTCTCCCACACCCATAGTTACCACTTACTCTATACATTTCAGCCACATATTTCATGCCAGGCACATTGTTAGCTCAAAATAACATGCTCGACAAAGAGAAATCTATATATTATATCAATCGTACGCTAGTCAACTATGAAATTTGATATGAGTACATAGAAAAACTATGTCTAGCTATATTTTTCACCACCCAAAAAATTTGTCACTATATTATTAACCATACTACTTTTGTCATCGCTTGAGACAATCCCCTACGATATATGATGAATAAAAGTTACAACTCACACATAGCAAAATGGATTATGCTTCTAACCGAATTCGACCTAGAGCTCATTTCACAAAACTCCATAGAAGGATGGGTCATCGCAGACCAACTTATTGAGGCTCCACTACCAGATAATCAACTTCTCCTTATTTAACTTCCATACGATTCCATATTTCATATTATCGAAGCTGAAGAATATGTAAAAATTAAATTACCGATAGATATTACCCTATAATTAGAATTGGATCTTGATGCACTCACATTGGGGATGTAGGTATTATTTTCTTCACACCTGAAGGGGAACCACTCACCTTTTCATTCAAATTAGAATTCCCTTGCATGAAAAATAATGCATAATATTAATCCTTAATATTAGGATTAAAATAGACCCACTCCATGCATATCAGACACCTCCACATCATAGGCGATTCTCTATTAATAGTAAACCAATAATACAAACAGGTTTCACAACAACTTCTTATCCAATTTGAGTGGTACAACATAAAATATTATCCATGATCATCAAAATATTTTTCTAATACAATGGCCTCCTTAGTATCATTAATCCCATAAAACCCCCTATCTGATACCATATGTGTATCCATTCATAACCTCACCCAATATGCCATATCATCTACACCTCCCACAAATGATGGTGGTATTCATGTAGTCAATACAAAACCACATGATCCTTGGTTTTCATAAATAAAGGATTATATTAAGTTAGGATTCCTACCATGTGACCTACCACATGCTTATCGTTGAGCATTCAAACAAAGAGATATTCATTATAATTTTTTTGGGGACATCCTCTACCATCACAACTATGATGGTATCCTCTTGCATTGCTTAGAACCATATGAATCTTAGTGGGTTGTACAATAAACCCATGATGGTACATGCGATGGCCACTTTAGTGGCATGGCAATCACCAAGCGCATCCTTCTCATGGGCTACTACTGGCCAAATATGGAACATGATTGTTGTATGTGAAGCATTGTGTCAAGTGCTAACAACACGTAAATATCACACATATCCCATCTCAAGCACTACAACCTATTCAGTCCATGTGGCCTTTCTCTCAATGGGACCTTGAACTTCTCAGAAAAATCACACTCACCTCATCCAATAATCACACATTTATCATTATGGCCATAGAGTACTTTACAAAGTGATTTGAAGCCATCCCACTCATCCAAACCATAGAAGCTAAAATTATGGCATTCATCACAGACCATATAATATGTCACTTTGGAATTCCCTCCCAAATCATCTTTGACAATTTATTCAATAATAAAATTTTCCACACTCTTTGCACCAAATTCAACATCCATCATAGTTTCTCTACCCTGTACTACCCATGGGTTAATGGTTAGACAAAGGCTACCAACAAAATAATCATCTCCATACTTTGTAATATAGTAGCAGAGTCTCATAACGATTGGCATAATCAAGTACCCTTAGCTTTGTGGGCCTACCATACGAGCATCCGTACTCCCACTAGGGCAATCTCCTTCTCACTGGTATATGGCACTAAAGCCATTATGCCTCTATAAATTAAGATACCATCCCTATGGATATCTGTGAAAGAATTGATTGGTGACAATACTTCTTGTCAAGCCTGATTTGATCAACTCACACTCCTTTATGAATGACACATTCATGCCATCAAGCACACATGAGTCTATCAAGACCACCTTCATCATGCCTACGACAATAAGGTGCACCAACACAAACTTCAAATTTATGATTTATTCCTCAAAGAGAACCAACAAATCATAAGTCAACATCACCAAAAACATGATAAGTTTACCCCGAACTGGTTGGGCCCATTCGTAATCACACACAAATTTAGTTTAGGTGTCTATCAATTATCTAATATCGAAGGTCTCGTAGAGCCTAAACCCATCAATATTATTCACCTTCACACATTCAACGCATAGCTTACATAGGTATCCACTACCACGCATTGTACATAGTGCCATGTATATACACATCACTCACTATGCACATCACCATACACACACGATATTTATTTCTTATTGTAATAGATGTATATTTTCTTTTTATGCCATTTATATGTTGGTGGTATTTTTTTTTATTTATAGGATTGACATCATCCATTGCTACATCATTAACAAAGATATACAATCATCTGCATGCACCATCAGTATCTCAAAATACCATCATGCAAGATCATCCCCCACTACCCCCAGTTACAATCACATCGGCCAATATGGCAAGACCACTTGCCACTATACATACCAGATAGTCCTCACCCTCATCCTATTTGGATCACCACACTCCACCCCGATGCCCTTCACCCCACCATAGAGGTTCATCCTACTCACCTCACTCAAGAGACAATCAGGTCTCCCTATCCTCCTTTGAAAAGGAGGAAACCTCCCATTTTCGCACCTAGGGGTCTCCTCCACCTCCACCTAAGGATGCAAGGAACCCCTACTCATTGTCTTCTTCCCCTTGCCATACTTCAAGAGCTTATCACCTAGCCAATAGAGGATACATGTATTATCCTGCACGTCCTTCATGCCTACCTCCTCCACTTTCAAGTAGGATGTCCCCATACACCCAATCCCTTCACCTTCATGCTTCCCAAGCTATTCCCACACATGTACCTCCATCCCATACATGAAGTTACCTGTAACCTTCTCCTATGCCACCCATCCTTTAGATGCCACCTTCACCACTTTACAACTTACCATTTCAACCAACCTCACAATCTATGAAGTCATTCCACTCACCCCATCATCCTCTCATGCAAACTCCTTTTCACACCCATATTTCACTCCTTATCCATTGGAGTCCTACTCTCCATATTATCCAATCCAATCACCTCCACATCTTGATATCCAATACATATTATCTTGACTCAATGCTCTTGAGCTACATCTGAGCCATTGCCACTACCTCATGTCTACTCACCAATCCACCATGGCCCATACATCTTCACCTCCACCCATATCCATTCCTCATCCTCAAGTTCAACCTGTGTTAGAGTATCCACCCACTCCTCCACCATTTGAACTCACTCCATCCACTTCATACACACCTCCCATAGATGCCTACATCTACCCCATGCCTATCCCCTCCACACCATTATTCAAAATATTTCATCATATCCTTCACCAAGGCCTCCTTATGTTACCAAAAATATAGCCTATCGATCCATCACATCCTAAATCATGGAATTACCATGAACATTAGTCCTGTCTATATGATCGTCAACCAGGCCATGATATTGACACATGCCATGCATTTTAAACCCTAGTAGACAACATGTTTCTTGGTGATCATGTTCCATCATCTGAGAATTCCTATTCATCCATCTGACTCCAGAGTCCTCCATGCCACATTGTTCCTCACACTTTACCTTTGCATGAATCTCTAATAGCTCCCTCCCACTACATCCACCACATGTCAAACTACATAAACCACCAAATCCCTAGTAGCATCGTTGCCTCACCCCCTCACTCACAATCTAAATCTCGTCACTATTCCCATTAGTATGTTCCTTTTTATCGTCCATCTACATGCCTTTCTCTTCTTCTTCTTATTTCTTCACATAGTTGTATGGTCACGCTTCTAATGACTACATACCTACGTTAATCTAATGTCTTTCATCTCATATCTTTCCTTTGGTAATCCCCTTGTCTTGTTGGTTACCAATGCTTGTTTCTTCCTACTTCTTCCATTTGTAAATCCCACCTTCAAATTCTTCCTCTTTTTGTCATTATCACATGCATTCCAACTAGTCACATATTTTTTCCTACTACACACACACCCCACACATTGGGGTAACCATTATCACAATATCCTACTATCATTCCCACCACACCATACATTTATTTTTAAATAAGCTTTTTTAAATCATCAATCTCTACATTTCATGGTCTTCCTCTTGTAGATATGCCATTGTCCCATTTGTATCATATACATTACATCCATCATATATATCCATTTGTATTTTCTTATAATTTCATTTCATGTTTGTATATTCTTCCCCAAAAAATATGCCTTCTACAGGAATAACATATAAACTTGTTAGCATCACCCTCTTGGATTTCTATTCTCCCTTTTTAGGATTAATATGTGTACATGTGTCTTTTTTAGTTTTGACCATTCACTAGTTCAGTCAATAAAATGTCACCTCTAGTTGACAGGTGTTCTACACTTATTATAGTTCTTTTAGGCTAGTTCAACTTCTATCACGTATCAATCACACAAGTTATATGCTTAAAAAAAATTTGAGTCTAGGGAAGATAACACCTTGCATAGATATCACCATCTAGTGAATGGTTTCCTCTACTCATCCTATCACTTGCATGGTCAACATACGACCTAGGGATAAACAAAGGAATAAGCATAAGAAAAAATCAGATAAATGGGCAAAAAATAAAAGTCAACGCCCACAAAAAAAAGAGCCCAAAAAAAATACAAGCAATAAACGAGGGGCAAAAAAAAAAATGAAAAGCCTCCAAATATCACAATTGTTATGCTTCATCACCTTTGATCCTTAGGTTCAACATAACACCATGGGAAAATTTTCATCGCAGGCAATAAGCTTCAAGAGCCTATCTACCAGTGGAATAGTCTTACAAGTGGTGACATATCTATCATATTAGCAACCTTCTTTTGTATAGATCATTGTGCGCTTGTGGATGAGCTAGCTAGTTTGGCTATGTTTACAATGGGTTAATCCTACCTCCCTCAAAATGGATAAATGAACCTCACTCATTTACACACAAAGGTCCATGATAGAATTTGAACCAATAATATTAGTTATGAGTTATCGCCATCACTTGCACAATTTTTGGTTTGATATTTGATTACTATAACTATGATTGTCAAAGCCATTACATATACCTTATACCATCCGACATCCCTGAGATTATGGAATGGATCACATTCACATAGGTATATGCCATGATACAAGATCTTCCTTTGCATATTTTAGTCTTTGTTAGCGTACTGTTCATTCTGTTCATTAGTTTCGTCTGTATTACATTATTGGACTGCTGTTACAACTACGTAACAGTTCAGTTACATCGGATGGGCTATTCCCGGCTACTGATGTACTATTTAATCCCTGTTTGATAATGCAAACGTTAATTCGCATTCTTAACATGGCATCAGAGCCAAGTTGCAGGGAACTGGGAGAAGCCGAAAGAGTGGAGGACTACGTTTTTAGGTGGGAGAAGACAGCCGCGTTTTTTTTCTGTGAGTGAAAATTATTTTTTCTAAATCACGCAATCGTGATTTAAAAAAAAATAAATAAATAAATTTTCATAGCATCGTCGCTGTCCCCACCCCCGGCCTGCCAGCCGCGACACTACAGCTCGACCCTCCGCGCAGACAGCAGACTACCGCGCCACACGACAGAGCGTGCAGGCCTATCGCGCGACGCTCGAGGAGACGGTCGTGCAGGGCGCAACGCGACAGAGCTCGTGTAGGGCGTGATGTGTCACAGAAGCACAACACGACAGAGCTCGCGCAGGGTGCAAGGTGTCATGCGGCCAAGTCGGAGGGAGTCCGATGGGCGGGGAATTCCCCGGCGCTCCTCCCTGTGTCGCGACCGTCAACGCGTCGGGAATTAAATTCCCCGGCGCTCCCCGAGACCTCCCCCCCCAAATTCCCCGACGGGAATTTAAATTTTAAAATTCCCGCCGCTCTCCCTCCCTCCCACTGGTATAAACCCCCCCCCCACCCCCGTTTTTCACAGGTGCGCAGTGCCGCGATATTATTAATTTTTTTTTTTTTTCTCTTCTCCGGACCGAAAGAAAGAAATTTTTTTTCGAAAAGAAAGGAAAAAATATATATATATATAAAAGAGAGCGGTGAACCGAGATTTTTTTTGAAAAAAAAAAAAAAAACCAGAACGGGAGCCGCGGCCGCGAGTTGCAGAGGAGGCTCGGGAAGGTGGAAGCAGCGGAGGACGGGCAGGCCGAGGTTGAAAAAGGAGGGGCCTTGCTGTTCCTTCCGGATCAGCCCGCTGGCTCACGTGGTCGTGAGCCGTGCGGTAAGGCTCAGGGAGCCTGCAGGTCGGGGGTTCAAATCCCGCCGACCCCCTAAGGTATATTTTTTTTTTGCAAAGTCTTTTTTAATTATTATTTTTTTAATTAAAATTTTTAATTTTAATTTTTTATAGTTTTGTAAACTTTATAAATTAAAATTTAATTTTAATTTATTTTTTATAAGTTTTAAAACTATATATTAAAATTATTTATTTTAATTTTAAAAGTATAATAATTATTAAAATGCTTTGTTAAAGAAAGCCTTTTTAAGGGGGGATATTTTTTCAAAAATCAAAGGGGGATAGAGAGTAATTTTTCGAAAAAATAGCAATTTGGCATTGTAAAAGGTGCATTTTCGGCTGTGACCGACACCTTGTGGGTTATTCTTGTGGGCAATTTTTTTTGTTGTATGTTGCATATTTCATTTTTGCACTATAACATTAAAAATTAAAATCAAACACTCCCTAAGTCCCCGGAATATAAAACCCATCTGTGCAATTTATTGCACTGCAGCGTTCGGTATTTGTGATACCTCTGGCCAGCACTTACAGGTAAAGCTGTCATGATTTGGCTACTGTATCCGCTGCCTAATATAGCTGCTATAACGACGTCTGAGCTTGTTCTCTATAAATTGTCGGGGAGGAATAAGTACGCCATTTTTGCATTTTTTTACTCCATCCACTACCCTTTATCGCACTTGTGTTTAGGCGTAAATCCTGACGAAGTATTCTTCATAGTGTTTAGGGGAAGTTACGCCCCACGCATGAGAAGAATCTTCTATGGTAGGTGCCATCAACAAGGCGATTCCCTTTGAGTACCGCTTATGTTCCACGTATCGTATGATCTCTAAAACTCACCTATAGTCTCCCTCACGTAAGGGCGGGTGATTTTTGTTGATCTTTCTAAATACCTATAGTTTCCCTCACGTAAGGGCGGGTATTTTGTACGGTATATTGGCCTAGAAAAAGGTATATCGAAAGGGGGACCAATTGGTGATATAAGGAACCTTCACTATGGCAGCTGTTGCAAAGTTGATGACTGATCCGCATCAGTTATTGAAAGGTCCAAATTATACACCATGGAAACATAAGATGAAGGCAATTCTCCAAATGGAAGATTTGTGGGATATTGTTACTGGAGTAGCAACCAGGCCTTCACCAACAGTAGGATCCAAAGGTCCTTCAGCAGATCAGATTGCTTTTGACAAGAAAGACAGTAGAGCAAAGGTGCTCATTTTGTTTGCTATTTCAGATGAAGTGCAACCTCATATAGCTGATAAAGCAAGTGGTAAAGAGGCATGGGATGCCCTTCAAACCATCTATGAGGGAAAGAATGATTACACCATTCTTCATCTTCAACAACAACTTCATAACCTGAGTTTGAGGCAGGGTGAAACAGTTGAACTCTTTCTGTGCAGAGTGTCTGAGTTGAAAGAGAAATTGAGTTCTCTTAGAGATACTATGGACGAAAAGCTTTTCATTTCACTTGTGATGAGAGCTTTACCTTCTTCATTTGATATGTTGATAACCTCCATCCAGGTGTCTCAACGACAAATCACCTACATCGAGTTGGTCAATCTGCTTCAACAACGGGAGGCACGCCAACTTCACAAGGATGATTCTTCCAATACAGCCCTATACACCAACAGCGGGGGTTCTAGGAAGAAAGGTATTGGGCAAAAAGGAGGCAACTTTCAGAAAGGAGGAAATTCTCAACAAGATACGAAAGGAAAAGGCAAAAAACCTCAACAGAAAAAGAGGTGGTGCAAGATCTGTGAGAAATACAACCATGACACCAACAGGTGTTGGCATAAGAACAAGCAGAAAGGCCAAAACAAACCACAAAATAAAAACAAGCAACCCCAGGTGAATGTTGTTGTTGAAGAATCTGACTCAAATTTTGAATGGGCACACAAGGTGCTCATGACTACCACAGATTCCACATAGAGGGATCCTATTTGGTATGTCGATTCTGGAGCTAGCAAACATATGACTGGTGACAGATCGTGGTTTGAATCATTTGAGGCCAAAGAGGGCAAACCTGTCACCATTGCTAATGATAAAACCTATAGGGTTCAGGGAGAGGGTACAGTTTCAGTCACTCTTCCTGATGGCAAGTGTCAGATTGACAAAGTCCTCTATGTTTCGGGATTGGCCAACAATTTGTTGTCAGTGACACAAATCCTGGACAAAAATATGGTTGTCAATTTTCATGTTGAGAATGGAAAGAAGTGTTGTACCATTACCAGGAAAGGTAAGCAGATTGCAACAGCTTCATATAAGCATGGCTTATTTGCACTAGATGCTATCTCTACTCCACATGTTGCCATGTCTGTCTCTACCAAGGAGGCAACTTCCCTATGGCACAAGAGATATGGGCATCTTAGTTCTGGCTACTTACTTGAGCTCAGCAAGTATGATATGGTAAAGGGTCTTCCTTCCCTTTCTACCACATTACCAGTGTGCTCCGATCGCTTGCAGGAAAGCAGCATAGAGTACCATTTGAGAAGAGCTCTACAAGAGCACGAAAACCTCTGGAGCTAATTCACACCAATCTATGCGGTCCTTTCACACCCAACAGTGTTGGAGGGAAGAGGTACTTTCAGTTATTCCTAGATGACTACTCACGAAAGATGTGGGTTTTCTTTCTCCAACTGAAATCTGAAGCTTTCGCATTCTTCTAGCAGTTCAAGAAATCCGTTGAGAAGGATTCAGGGGCTTCTATTAAAACTCTTCGCTCAGATTGAGGGGGAGAGTTTACCTCTAATGAATTTTCTGCATTCCTAGATAAGCATGGGATCAAGAGACAGTTAACAACTGCCTATACTCCTCGACAAAATGGAGTTGCTTGAGAGAAGTAACTTGTTCTATCATGGAAATGGTTCGTTGTATGCTCACAGGAGCTACTCTTGGGCAACAATATTGGGTAGAATCTGTCACCACTGCAGTGTATCTGTTGAATAGGGCACCCACAAAGGCCCTAAAAGGAATGACTCCACAGGAAGAATGGAGTGGTCGAAAACCCTCCATATATCATCTACGTATTTTCGGATGTCAAGCTTTCATGCACATACCGAAAACACTGAGATGTATTTTTCTTGGTTATTCTGAGCACTCTAAAGGATATCGGTTGATAGATCCTTTGACCAAGAAAATTCATATCAGCAGAGATGTTGTCTTTGATGAAGCTTTCACATCACAGAGCACATCTACAGTACACCAAGATATTGTGGAAACTAAGGAAGAGAAGATCCCTTCGTCAGAACAGACAGGAGGTCCTTCTACATCTTCTTCAACTCCACCGAAGAAGAATCCTAAATGGTGTACAAATACAATCAGAGACGCAAATTTATCCACTCCTCCCAATTTGAATTTGGATAGACCTCGTACACGCAGTATGGCTCAAAAGGAAAGAGAAGCCAGAGAAACTGGTGAGGTTGATGATCTTTGTCAATATTTTGAGGAACTTTCTGTGACTCCAAGTACGAAGTTGAGGATATGGATATTGATGATGACAGGGCATTCATGTCTACCATAGATAGTCTTGAACCTACATCAGTGCAAGATGCTCTCAGTGAGCCTCAGTGGAAGGCCACTATGGATATAGAGTATGTGTCTCTGATGAAAAATAAAACTTGGAAGCTTTTTGATCTGCCGCATGGAAAGAAGCCCATTGGCTGCAAATGGGTATACAAAGTCAAGTACAAGGAAGATGGAACAATTGATAAGCATAAGGCCCGTCTTGTTGCAAAGGGCTATGCTCAAAAGGAAGGCATCGACTATGAGGAAAATTTTGCACCTACTGCTCGGATGACCACAATTCGGGTTATGTGTGCTATGGCAGCACAATATGGGTGGAAAGTTCACTAGATGGATGTCAAAAGTGCCTTTCTAAATGGTGATCTCCAAGAAGAAGTCTATATGACTCAGCTCGAAGGATTTGAATTGGAAGGCCAACAAGAGAAAGTTTGCAAATTGGTCAAATCCTTGTATGGTCCGAAACAAGCTCCTCGAGCTTGGTAAATAAAAATGGACAATCACCTTATGCGGCATGGATTTAAGAGATGTCCAGTCGGATGCAAACCTCTATTTCAAGAAACAGGGTTCTGAGATAGTGTTGCTTGTACTCTATGTGGATGATCTGCTCATTACAAGGAGTTCAAAAACTATGATCTCTACTGTCAAAAGAAACTTGTCCAAATATTTTGAGATGACAGATCTCAGACTTCTCCATTATTGTCTTGGTCTGGAATTCAGCCAGAAGGAGCACTCCATCAAAGTGTCTCAGAAAAAGTATACCAAGACATTGCTGGATAAATATCGCATGATCGATTGCAAGCCAATGGCAACTCCAATGGAGAATGGACTTCAATTATCACGATATGATGACTCACCTTAGGTAGATGGTACTCTCTATCGACAGTTGATTGGGAGTCTCATATATATGACCAATACTAGGCCAGATCTCGTATTTGCTGTCAACTATCTTTCGAGGTTCATGCGGGAGCCTAAGACCACTCATTGGAAAGCAACAAAACGTGTTCTTCACTATGTCCGTGGTACTATGGAATATGGCCTAGAATACAAGAGGAACAACAAATTCTTCTTGCAAGGATACACGGACTCCGACTATGCCGGATCATTTGATGATCGCAAGTCAACTTCTGGATACATTTTTCATCTGGGATCCAGTCCTGTCTCTTGGCACAACAAGAAGCAATAGGTGGTTGCTATTTCATCAACAGAGGCAGAATATCGTGCCGCACGTGAAGCCGTGTGCGAAGTGATATGGTTACGTCGCATTCGACAAGTATGGGCCATCCATCAAAATCTCCAATACACTTGTTTTGCGACAATCAGGGTGTTCTGAACCTCGTCAAGAATCCAATACATCATGAAAGAACAAAGCACGTTGACACACAATGTCATTTCATTCGAGATGAAGTTCCAAAGCACCGAATTCAACTTCAGCACATTCCCACAGATGCTCAAGTTGCAGACATTTTCACTAAGGCACTTGGACATGTCAAATTTGAATTGTTTCGCAGCTCACTTTGTATTGCAAAATAATGTAAGGGGATGTTAGTATAGCTATTAGTTATTACATTACCCAAATAATGTAATAAAGGGGGATGTTAGCGTACTATTCATTCTGTTCATTAGTTTCGTCTGTATTACATTATTGGACTGCTGTTACAACTACGTAACAGTTCAGTTACGCCGGATGGGCTATTCCCGGCTACTGATGTACTATTTAATCCCTGTTTGATAATGCAAACGGCCAATATAGTCCTACATTATAGTCCTACATATATCCTACATATATCCTCTCACATTGCATCATCGCATTTATGTTACATGCATCCACCACAATTTTAGTATACATTATTATGTTCATGTCACATCACATAGCATTGTATTCAATATACATAACTTTATATCATTCTATAGTATAACCATATGCCTACACCCTACCACATATATATTCATGCATTGTATATTTACTCACAGATTATACTATGCTAACAATTCAAACAAAATTCAAACATAATTCAAACATAATTCAAACACAATTCAAACAAAATTCAAACATATTCACATCATAATCAAAATATATGTATATATAGCAGCCACAACCAAAAGTTATATATATATATATATATATATATATATATATATATGTGATCCATCAAAAATACCCGTAGGTTACAAACTATGACCATGCCCACCATACACCATCCAAAATGTTTTATAGGATACAATGACAATCAAACCTAACTACCATTAGGAATCTCTCCACTCCTCTTGTGCCTCAGTCCTTGTGCCCCTCTGACCCACCGAAGCTATATTTTTATGACTCTACTATTACTATGTTTGTACTCATGATTGTGACCTAAAATGCGATACCACCTAGTCATAATCAGGAAGCGGAATCCCCGCATCATCAGAGCAAACTTACAAGCCACCCACTTTGCTGCCTCCATAACTAGCAGCCTTCCTGCACTCTCACTACCCCTCTATAGTTGCTCTATCTCTGACCTTATAGAAACCACATCATTTGGCACCTCCCCTACCACCTGGGATCCCTCAGCCTCCTCTTGTGCCTACTGCTACCTCACAATCTCCACATGTAGCTCTATAATATTTGCATTTTGAGACTCCACCATAGATCACTCCCTCTACACCTCTACCCTCAGCTACTCTATCTCTTCTTCCATATTAGTATACCTAGAATCAAAGGCCTTTAAATCGGCATCATCAATAGCCTCTAAGGCTATCATCCTCTCCTCCAAATCTATCACCTCAACCACCCAAATCCTCTCACCCTAATGGAGCTCTCCCTCTAGCTAACATACTTGATGCCATAATAATAATACCTCCTTCTCCACATCCTGTATATCCTACTCCTCAATGGAAATCTCCTCCATCTCACCAAATAAACCCATATCCATGAGGGTGAGATGGAAGAGATTTCCATTGAGGCGTATCCTACGATAGGTAGACGATGAACCCATTACTAAGTTTTTCTTATGATGGAGATAAATTATCCATGACCTCACCCGTAGCCTTCCTACTACTAAGTTAGTGATGCTCTTCTCCAAGAGTTGCCACAAACACATCTCCACATATTTGCAGCTTCATCAAAGTTGTACCTTTGAAGAAGCCATTACCCAAGATAAAGTTATTGAGGACATCAAGGTCCAGTTAGGCAAGATTAATTTTAGATAAAAACCAATCTACAAATCCAATTTTCATTTCAATAGACATACACCTAACCAACCTTATCCTTGACTGCCACAAGGTAACCAAGTGGCATTTGCTACCTTAGCACCCTAACTGGTCCCACAATTCCCTCCTCCACAACATCAAATATTTTAAACCAATGCACCTCCCCTTCCCAAGACTCACCAACCTCACAACATGCATCCACAGGTTCCACAATGCAACCTTACACCACTTTTTGAACTATTACCAGTCCTCTTCTAGAGGTTATATGATGTAGGCCATATCATCCTACCCAAAATCTGACCACTTGATCCAAACCTACCTAAGCCTCAAGGATATAACAAGTAAGCCTTCTATCAATACCACCGATAGTGCGACCATAGTATTGATGCTTGTCACTCCTTCCACAGCCATGTCTAGGATCTTATCGAGAGGGGTACCATCCAGGTCTTAAACCCCCTCGCATAGAAAAATTAAAACCTAGGGATATTTCAAAACCCCTTACATGATCATAGGGGAATTAACCCACAAATACCTCCACCTAATCCTCAAGGGCCACCTAGGCAAGTAAATAATTTCTAATGTGACTCCCCTTCATTTGGCGTAGTGGGCATAATTAACCTTACCACTCTCAACCAATGATACCCTTTGCATCAAACCCTACTATCATTTCTCCATTGGTACCATTTACATATCTGCCATCTCCTATGGCTTCCAACACCACACCTCCACCACAACAAAATGTCATTACAATCCATGGTAGCCTTACCCACCAAATGCATAATTCTACCACCCACTTATCCATATTTGATCTTCTATAGTAGTATCAACCCCATCATGAGGAATTGAATGATATCCTACATTTTATTAATCTCGAGACCAATGACACGAATGCCTTCATGAAATTTGTAGGAAATATTCCACGTTACCTTCAATACTCCATTATCTTTCATTATCACAAAATCACAGAACTTATAAGAGAAGGAGCATATCCTCCTCTCCATATCCAAATGACCATCAATGACATTACATATAAATGTGTCCTCATTGATACAGGTTCCTCCATTAGTATCATCTCCAAAACAACTCTACATCACCTACATATCCCACCAACTCATTTTACCACCCCATCACTCAACCTGCATGGATTTGATGGATCCATGCGACCTATAGTAGGATCCATTGTTCTATCCATCTAGATAGGTATCCACACTATCCCCATGCTCTTTCACATCATTCAGGATGAAATGTAGTAAAATATCCTGCTTGGTTGCCCATGAATCAGGGATATGCAGTGTGTCCCCTCAATATTATGCCATTGTATTAAATATGTCCATGACAAACTTATCCATTATGTTCCTACCGATGGGGATACCTTCAAATTCTACAACATTGTAGACCTACCACTCGTACCTTCATCATATTCCACACAACTATTCCCTATTTCTTCTCACCGATCCATAGGAGCATCGATATCATCCCCTACATCCTCAAACACCTCCCCTTACTTTTTACCCATGACCTAGGTCCTTCACCTCACCTCGCAACCCAACACTGGCTTCCACTCCTCCTCCTTCCCAATTTCGACATGCGGATCACCCCATCCCAACCATTATAGTTGAATACCATGAGTTGGAATATTGAGCTTCTCATCTCGATGATCAATTGTTACATCCTTTTTCTACTACCATAAGATATTCCCAGGTTGTGTCCTCATGTTCTGACTTGGATTCACCAACCAATTTTCCACAACATACACCCTCCTGCATTTTTATTTTTATGACAAATTCGGTCCTAGGTGACTACAATGTGTGTGATGCCAGTGTACCTCCACCTGCAATTTAGTCCACGCATGACTTTGACCACCCTTCAGCCTCACTTTTGACCATAGGAACTATCATACAATTAGGGTCTCCTGACAACCAAACTAACTTTGTGTATGTAGGAGTTGATTCCTCACTCTCGCTTGTAGCCCCTCCACCACCACAATCTAGTTTTTGTGGTACACTAGACCACATGGCTAATCCCTATTTTTCCTTACACTACCTTCAATGCTTACATTGGTGTGGATTTGGGTGAGGCTATTATGAACAAGGGTTATATACACCCATTAATCCCCATGTGCAATTACCTACTCATAAATATAGCCTAGGTTATCGCCCAACCACCATTTACATGTCATAGGATGATCTCCAGGACTTATCCCTACATCCTTACCCACTTCCAACACACACCTTGAAAGAGGATATTGATATGGACATCCTAGAAGATAACCCATCTCCCCATTCAACCATCATAGTTCCTTATGACTTATTTTAAGAAACACCTATTTTCGACACCACATTGTCATGTTGTGTTGATGAATTAACAAGTCAATTGGCCACCTTGTCTCTAAATGCTCATAATCTAGAGCATGACATGGCATCTCCCCCATCTTCGCAAACACATTTGGCCACATTTCCATCTATACATTGTTAGCTCCATCAATCTGCTACTCGACCACATTCTACACCTATTGTCTTGCACCCTCCATTGAGCATCCTATGATGTCCACAAGTTATTAAGTCTTTATCATAAAACTTTTCACCACCTACTTCCTCCACGACATTAGTCAATATGGTCAACATGGATCTCTTCTCCCCACTTCAATACACACATCGAAAAATTTGTGATGATACACAAAATCAAAATTCTATTGACCTCACACACATCTCACCCATACCATCACCTCAGGATTTTTTGCTTTCACCTCATGTCTTGTGTATTGCTAATGCTCCTTCACCTACTACACCACCTCATATTTCATACATTTATCACATAGACATCTACATAGATGACAAGTACAAAAATATTGAATCCATCGATGACCTCCACCTCATTTTTGTCCTAGAAAAACTTCATGATGGTTCTCACATGCTAATCAAAGAAACCATTGATGTAGACATCAATGACAACCCAAAAAACCCTTACATTGTTAAACTAGCCGCTAGCCTTTTATCCCAAGAGCACATTTTGTTCATTGATTTCCTTAGAAAGTATATTAAAGTCTTTTTGTGGTCCTAAAAATATATTCCAGTCCTTGATCCCACCCTCATAGTCCACAATCTCACATTAGACAAAGAGGCTAAACCTATCAAACATAAGCTACGATGCATGCATCCGATAGTAGCATTGCTAGTAAATTTTGAGCTCCAAAAGCTCTTATATTTAGACTTTATCATACCCATAGACTATTTGGAATGGGTGTCCAACATGGTTCTAGTGCCTAAAACTTTTGATGATGTTCGTGTTTGCATTGACTTTCGTAATTTAAAAAAGTGTGTCCCAAATACAAATTCCCTCTACCTAACATTGATTTGCTAGTCAACTCCATAGCAGGCCATGAGATGATTTCTCTTATGGACGAATTCTCTGGCTATAACTAAATTAAAATCAACCCTACTGATTAGCACAAAACCTCATTCATAACCCCATAGGGGACTTTTTTCTACAAGGGCATGCCATTTGGTCTTAAAAATGTTGGGGCAACCTACCAACATGTAATGACTTACTTATTTCATTATTGCATGTATAAAATTATGAAATATTATGTTGATGACCTCATTGCAAAGTCCAAAAAATGTTCACAACATTTAGACAATCTCCAAAAGATATTCGACCATTTACTAGAACATAATGTGCACCTTAACCCAAAGAAGTGTGTCTTTGGTGTTATTTTAGGCAAAATAGTAGGTTTCATTATCTCCCAACGCAACATCAAGGTAGACCCTAAAAAAGTAAAAGTCATCATCGAGATGCTCCCACCTACAAATCTAAAGCAATTGTGTAGCCTCTAGGACAAAATCACTTCCATTCATCGATTCATAGCACAATTATCAGACAAGTGCAAACCATTCAATCATCTCCTATAGAAAGGAGTTGCTTTCAAATGGGATGACAACTATCAAAAAGACTTTGATTCTATTAAATTCTACCTCACTTCTCCACCAGTTATGTCTCTCCCACACCCATAGTTACCACTTACTCTATACATTTCAGCCACATATTTCATGCCAGGCACATTGTTAGCTCAAAATAACATGCTCGACAAAGAGAAATCTATATATTATATCAATCGTACGCTAGTCAACTATGAAATTTGATATGAGTACATAGAAAAACTATGTCTAGCTATATTTTTCACCACCCAAAAAATTTGTCACTATATTATTAACCATACTACTTTTGTCATCGCTTGAGACAATCCCCTACGATATATGATGAATAAAAGTTACAACTCACACATAGCAAAATGGATTATGCTTCTAACCGAATTCGACCTAGAGCTCATTTCACAAAACTCCATAGAAGGATGGGTCATCGCAGACCAACTTATTGAGGCTCCACTACCAGATAATCAACTTCTCCTTATTTAACTTCCATACGATTCCATATTTCATATTATCGAAGCTGAAGAATATGTAAAAATTAAATTACCGATAGATATTACCCTATAATTAGAATTGGATCTTGATGCACTCACATTGGGGATGTAGGTATTATTTTCTTCACACCTGAAGGGGAACCACTCACCTTTTCATTCAAATTAGAATTCCCTTGCATGAAAAATAATGCATAATATTAATCCTTAATATTAGGATTAAAATAGACCCACTCCATGCATATCAGACACCTCCACATCATAGGCGATTCTCTATTAATAGTAAACCAATAATACAAGTAGGTTGCACAACAACTTCTTATCCAATTTGAGTGGTACAATATCAAATCTTATCCATGATCATCAAAATATTTTTCTAATACAATGGCCTCCTTAGTATCATTAATCCCATAAAACCCCCTATCTGATACCATATGTGTATCCATTCATAACCTCACCCAATATGCCATATCATCTACACCTCCCACAGATGATGGTGGTATTCATGTAGTCAACACCAAACCACATGATCCTTGGTTTTCATAAATAAAGGATTATATTAAGTTAGTATTCCTACCATGTGACCTACCACATGCTTATCTTCGAGCATTCAAACAAAGAGCGATTCATTATAATTTTTTTGGGGACATCCTCTACCATCACAACTATGATGGTGTCCTCTTGCATTTCTTAGAACCATATGAATCTTAGTGGGTTGTACAATAAACCCATGATGGTACATGCGGTGGCCACTTTAGTGGCATGGTAATCACCAAGCGCATCCTTATCATGGGCTACTACTGGCCAAATATGGAACATGATTGTTGTATGTGAAGCATTGTGTCAAGTGCTAACAACACGTAAATATCACACATATCCTATCTCAAGCACTACAACCTATTCAGTCCATGTGGCATTTCTCTCAATGGGACCTTGAACTTCTTAGAAAAATCACACTCACCTCATCCAATAATCACACATTTATCATTATGGCCATAGAGTACTTTACAAAGTTATTTGAAGCCATTCCACTCATCCAAACCATAGAAGCTAAAATTATGGCATTCATCACAGACCATATAATACGTCACTTTGGAATTCCCTCCCAAATCATCTTTGACAATTTATTCAATAATAAAATTTTCCACACTCTTTGCACCAAATTCAACATCCATCATAGTTTCTCTACCCTGTACTACCCATGGGTTAATGTTTAGACAAAGGCTACCAACAAAATAATCATCTCCATACTTTGTAATATAGTAGTAGAGTCTCATAATGATTGGCATAATCAAGTACCCTTAGCTTTGTGGGCCTACCATACGAGCATCCGTACTCCCACTAGGGCAATCCCCTTCTCACTGGTATATGGCACTAAAGCCATTATGCCCCTATAAATTAAGATACCATCCCTATGGATATCTGTGAAAGAATTGATTGGTGACAATACTACTTGTCAAGCCTGATTTGATCAACTCACACTCCTTTATGAATGACACATTCATGCCATCAAGCACACATGAGTCTATCAAGACCACCTTCATCATGCCTACGACAATAAGGTGCACCAACACAAACTTCAAATTTATGACTTATTCCTCAAAGAGAACCAACAAATCATAAGTCAACATCACCAACAACATGATAAGTTTACCCCGAACTGGTTGGGCCCATTCGTAATCACACACAAATTTAGTTTAGGTGCCAATCAATTGGATAATATCGAAGGTCTCGCAGAGCCTAAACCCATCAATATTCTTCACCTTCACACATTCAACGCATAGCTTACATAGGTATCCACTACCACACATCGTACATAGTGCCATCTATATACACATCACTCACTATGCACATCACCATACACACACGATATTTATTTCCTATTGTAATAGATGTATTTTTTCTTTTTATGCCATTTATATGTTGGTGGTATTTTTTTTTATTTATAGGATTGACATCATCCATTGCTACATCATTAACAAAGATATACAATCATCTGCATGCACCATCAGTATATCAAAATACCATCAATGCAGGATCATCCCCCACTACCCCCAGTTACAATCACACCGGCCAATATGGCAAGACCACTTGTCACTATACATACCAGATAGTCCTCACCCTCATCCTATTTGGATCACCACACTCCACCCCGATGCCATTCACCCCACCATAGAGGTTCATCCTACTCACCTCACTCAAGAGACAATCAGGTCTCCCTATCCTCATTTGAAAAGGAGGAAACCTCCCATGTTCGCACCTAGGGGTCTCCTCCACCTCCACCTAAGGATGCAAGGAACCCCTAATCACTGTCTTCTTCCCCTTGCCATACTTCAAGATCTTATCACCTAGCCAATAGAGGATACATGTATTATCTTGCACGTCCTTCATGCCTACCTCCTCCACTTTCAAGTAGGATGTCCCCATACACCCAATCCCTTCACCTTCATGATTCCCAAGCTATTCCCACACATGTACCTCCATCCCATACATGAAGTTACCTATAGCCTTCTCCTATGCCACCAATCATTTAGATGCCACCTTCACCACTTTACAACTTACCATTTCAACCAACCTCACAATCTATGAAGTCATTCCACTCACCCCATCATCCTCTCATGCAAACTCCTTTTTGCACCCATATTTCACTCCTTATCCATTGGAGTCCTACTCTCCATCTTATCCAATCCAATCACCTCCACATCTTGATATCCAATACATATTATCTTGACTCAATGCTCTTGAGCTACATCTGAGCCATTGACACTACCTCATGTCTACTCACCAATCCACCATGGCCCATACATCTTCACCTCCCCCCATATCCATTCCTCATCCTCAAGTTCAACCCGTGTTAGAGTCTCCACCCACTCCTCCACCATTTGAACTCACTCCATACACTTCCTACACACCTCCCATAGATCCCTACATCTACCCCATGCCTATCCCCTCCACACCATTATTCAAAATATTTCATCATATCCTTCACCAAGGCCTCCTTATGTTACCAAAAATATAGCCTATCGATCCATCACATCCTAAATCATGGAATTACCATGAACATTAGTTCTGTCTATATGATCGTCAACCAGGCCATGATATTGACACATGGCATACATTTTAAACCCTAGTAGACAACATGTTTTTTGGTGATCATGTTCCATCATCTGAGAATTCCTGTTCATCCATCCGACTCCAGAGTCCTCCATGCCACATTGTTCCTCACACTTTACCTTTGCATGAATCTCTAATAGCTCCCTCCCACTACATCCACCACATGTCAAACTACATAAACCACCAAATCCCTAGTAGCATCGTTGCCTCACCCCCTCACTCACGATCTAAATCTCGTCACTATTCCCATTAGTATGTTCCTTTTTATCGTCCATATACATGCCTTTCTCTTCTTCTTCTTATTTCTTCACATAGTTGTATGGTCACGCTTCTAACAGCTACATACCTACGTTAATCTAATGTCTTTCATCTCATATCTTTCCTTTGCTAATCCCCTTGTATTTTTGGTTACCAATGCTTGTTTCTTCCTACTTCTTCCATTTGTAAATCCCACCTTCAAATTCTTCCTCTTTTTGTCATTATCACATGCATTCCCACTAGTCACATATTTTATCCTACTACACACACACCCCACACATTGGGGTAACCATTATCACAATATCCTACTATCATTCCCACCACACCATACATTTATTTTTAAATAAGCTTTTTTAAATCATCAATATCTACATTTCATGGTCTTCCTCTTGTAGATATGCCATTGTCCCATTTGTATCATATACATTACATCCATCATATATATCCATTTGTATTTTCTTATAATTTCATTTCATGTTTGTATATTCTTCCCCAAAAAATATGCCTTCTACAGGAATAACATTTAAACTTGTTAGCATCACCCACTTGGATTTCTATTCTCCCTTTTTAGGATCAATATGTGTACATGTGTCTTGTTTAGTTTTGACCATTCACTAGTTCAGTCAATAAAATGTCACCTCTAGTTGATAGGTGTTCTACACTTATTATAGTTCTTTTAGGCTAGTTCAACTTCTATCACGTATCAATCACACAAGTTATATGCTTAAACAAATTTTGAGTCTAGGGAAGATAACACCTTGCGTAGATATCACCATCTAGTGAATGGTTTCCTCTACTCATCCTATCACTTGCATGGTCAACATACGACCTAGGGATAAACAAAGGAATAAGCATAAGAAAAAATCAGATAAATGGGCAAAAAATAAAAGTCAACGCCCACAAAAGAAAGAGCCCAAAAAAAAAATACAAGCAATAAACGAGGGGCAAAAAACAAAATGAAAAGCCTCCAAATATCACAATTGTTATGCTTCATCACCTTTGATCCTTAGGTTCAACATAACACCATGGGACAATTTTCATTGCAGGAAATAAGCTTCAAGAGCCTATCTACCAGTGGAATAGTCTTACAAGTGGTGACATATCTATCATATTAGCAACATTCTTTTGTATAGATCATTGTGCGCTTGTGGATGAGCTAGCTAGTTTGGCTATGTTTACAATGGGTTAATCCTACCTCCCTCAAAATGGATAAATGAACCTCACTCATTTACACACAAAGGTCCATGATAGAATTTGAACCAATAATATTAGTTATGAGTTATTGCCATCACTTGCACAATTTTTGGTTTGATATTTGATTACTATAACTATGATTGTCAAAGCCATTACATATACCTTATACCATCCGACATCCCTGAGATTATGGAATGGATCACATTCACATAGGTATATGCCATGATACAAGAGATTCCTTTGCATATTTTAGTCTTCTCATATAGGCACCTATGCATATATGCTACATAGAGTTACCAAAAATTATAGTCCTACATATATCCTCTCACATTGCATCATCGCATTTATGTTACATGCATCTACCACAATTTTAGTATACATTATTATGTTCATGTCACATCACATAGCGTTGTATTCAATGTACACAACTTTATATCATTCTATAGTATAACCATATGCCTACACCCTAACACATATATATTCATGCATTGTATATTTACTCACAGATTATACTATGCTAACAATTCAAACAAAATTCAAACAAAATTCAAACATAATTCAAACACAATTCAAACATAATTCAAACATATTCACATCATAATCAAAATATATGTATATATAGCATACACAACCAAAAGTTATATATATATATATATATATATATATATATATATATATATATATATATATATATATATATATATATATATATATATATATATATATATATATATATATATATGATATATATATATATATGTGATCCATAAAAAATACCCGTAGGCTACAAACTATGACCATGCCCACCATACACCATCCAAAACGTTTTATAGGATACGATGACAATCAAACCTAACTACCATTAGGAATCTCTCCACTCCTCTTGTGCCTCAGTACTTATGCCCCTCTGACCCATCGAAGCTATATTTTTATGACTCTACTATGACTATGTTTGTACTCATGATTGTGACCTAAAATGCGATACCACCTAGTCATAATCAGAGAGCGAAATCCCTGCATCATCAGAGCAAAATTACAAGCCACCCACTTTTCTGCCTCCATAACTAGTAGCCCTCCTGCACTCTCACTACCCCTCTACAGTTGCTCTATCTCTGAACTTATAGAAACCACATCATTTGGCACCTCCCCTACCACCTGGGATCCCTCAGCCTCCTCTTGTGCCTACTGCTACCTCACAATCTCCACATGTAGCTCTACAATATTTGCATTCTGATACTCCACCATAGATCACTCCCTCTACACCTCTACCCTCAGCTACTCTATCTCTTCTTCCATATTAGTATACCTAGAATCAAAGGCCTTTAAATCGGCATCATCAATAGCCTCTAAGGCTATCATCCTCTCCTCCAAATCTATCACCTCTACCACCCAAATCCTCTCACCCTCATGGAGCTCTCCCTCTAGCTAACATACTTGATGCCATAATAATAATACCTACTTCTCCACATCCTGCATATCCTACTCCTCAATGGAAATCTCCTCCATCTCACCAAATAAACCCATATTTGACTTCCAACAATCAAATTTAAAAATTTCCACATACTCACTATGACAAAAAATTCAAAACCACATCAATTCATTAGACATACAAAAATAAAATACATTTTTTAACACCCATTTTGATATTTTATGGTGAAAGTGTTAACATATTTCAAAAATAGTATACAAATATGCACAAAATTTGATTTCAAATTTGATACAACCTCATAAATACAGTGCACATTCCAAATCACAACACATAAAAAACACAATCACATTTTTGGACACCTATTTCACCATTTCACAGTGAAAGTTCAAATAGAAGTGAAAAACAGTGCATATCAAGCTCCCAACAACCAATTTTAATTTCATTCCTATCTACATCATGGCACACAATTCAAACATACGTCAAATGCAATAACATACCAAAACAAATCACATTTTTGAATAGCCATTTCACCCTTCTACGGTGAAAGTATCAACGGTTTTCAAAAATAACACACTCAGTGAAAATTTTAATAGTCAAAGTTTCTAAATTTACATCCCAACAACTCACATTCAAATAACACGCCAAAAAAAGACAAAATAAAAACACAGTCATACAATTGGATACCCATTTCCCACTTTTACGGATGAAATTCAATCACATTTCAAAAATAGTGCAACATCACTCAAAAAATACAAATTCAAACTTCGCAACTACCTTACTCGTTACCCAGTTAAACTACAACAAAAACTGATCAAACCTAAAAAGTGATCACACTTTTGGGTACCCATTTTTCTTGTTTAACACTTTATATTCCAATTTAAATTAAAATTTGCATACATTTTAAAAAATAACACAAAAACCTCCCTCCCGTATTTCATGCTTTTCCAAAAACTAAATTAGAAAACAAAGCAAATAAATAGCACTTACCAGTGGCTCTCCACATCAAGAACCAGTGCTAGTGCATCCTCTCACCATCCTGTCGCTCAAATCGATCAACCGCAAGAGCTCCACATCATCAACTATTGCTCAGTCCTCAATATCCATGTTTGGTACCATCAAAATGACCCCCCACACTTCCAAAAAGGTTTAAATGCACCTAAAACCCTAATTCACCCCTTTCCCTACAAATTAGGTGCAATTTGTACCCTACCCTGTGGATTATACCAATTCACCCCTCGACCTATGAATCTAGATCCAATTCACCCTCTGCCCTATGAATTGAGCCTAGAATCCCCAAAATCATCCAAATTTCATCCCAAACCCTAGGAAATCTGCCCATATTCCTCCCCATATGATTTTTCATCACTCCTATCATGCATTTTTCTTTTATAAATTTATCCATCATCACATCACCACATTTCATTCACCTCATTGTTGATTCCTCATTTGAGGGGGTATTCATATCCAAAAGTTATCTTTGCATGCAACCAAACAACTAAACATCCAAATCACAAATATTGCACATGTCTACAAAATTGTTTGCTAAAGATTATCTTATGATAATAATTTCAATCCCAACTAGATATTTGTTAGATCACAAGAGTTATGTGTTTCCATGGTTATGTCAATTTGGCATTCAGGTAAAGTGGTCCTTACTGTATACTGAATGGTACATTTGACTAAATCCTAGCACAACATTTGGGCATGTCATTTCTAGAATTTAGGTAAAGTGGTCCTTACCATATATTTAATGACACATATAACTAAACCCAATGTCCCTTAACTCAAATGGTTTGATACATGTCACCTTGCACTCATCAATCATTCAAAACAATAAATTGAATAGGCATTTGTTCTATTCATACTTTGTACCATCCTACATTGGTCACAAAAGCAAAGCCATCATAATTTACCTCCACAAGCAACTAGTATGACATTAAAAAATGTCATATAGAATCAACAAAATCATAGCATTGCATCCACAATCACCCATTTGCATTCATCATCATCTTGCATTTACTTTCTCTTTCCTTTCCCTTCTTATTCTTCCTTTCATCTTCTCTTCTCCCCTTGGAACTCCAATCAATGTTGTATGGTAACTCTTCAAGCATTTACATACCTTTGATTAGATCCCATTCTTTTCCCTCCTTCTCTTGGCTATCAATCAATGTTGTATGGTCATGCTTCGATCAACTACATACCTTTGATTGGATCCCATTATTTTCCCTTATTCTCTTGTCTATAATTCAATGTTGTATGGTCATGCTTCGAGTGGCTACATACCTTTGATTAGATCCCATTCCTTATCCTTATTCATCCTCTACTTTCACCCATCACATTTTTGTATTAAACTGTATTCTACACAGTATATTACAAAAGGGGCAAATGTAGACACCCAAAATTCACACATGTCTACTTCTACGTACTTATAGATCCATTAGGACACTTGTAGGTTTGCATAGACCATCCTAGACACCTCTAGGCTATTGTAGACCAGTGTATACTATTGTAGACTTGTGTAGGATACTCCAAAGTCTTTTGTCTTTTGCTCTTGAAATCTTTTTCAACCTTGCAATAAATAAATATTTTTCAATAGAACCTTGTATTTTTCTTGCTAACATAACCATATAGAACCTTGTCTTTTTCTTGCAAACATAACCATGGAGAACCTTATCTTTTTCTTGCAAACATAACTATGGAGAACCTTTTTAACCAAATAACACCTTGTCCTTTTCTTGCACACACAACCATGAAGAATGCTTTTACCTTGATAATTATTGTACCCTTGAAGATATTTTCCTTGCACTTTAATATTTCAACCTTGAAGATGATTTTCAACCATTTCACCTTTGACATCAATGACAACCAATGTACTCAATATTTCCAACAATATCCCCCTTTGTCATTGATGGCAACCCTTTCTAAAAATTTCTTTTACAACCACTGAATTCCAAATCTGCTCCCCCTAAGAAGCTGCTCCCCCTTATTGATTTCTCTCCCCCTTACTAAAACTCTCCCCCTTTGACATCAATGGCAAAGGGACTCCTTTGGGGCTAAAAATAAGACTCTTAGCTCAGCCCCCTCACCACCTCCTCTCCTTGAGGTGATTAATTTTGGGGTGGGAGTAAATCTACTCCCAACTTACAATGCTCTTCTTCCTTTTCAACCTTCTTTTTCAACACCTTTGTAATCATACCCTTTTGATCCTTTTGAGTGTCCCTATTCTTGCTTGACTCTGGAAGTTTTAAAAATTTTGTTCTACACCACTTAGCCTTATGCCCAAGATTATTGCAATTGTAACACCTGATGTTGTAGTTCTTGGAAGGTGCAAATGACTTGAAGTTCCTCTTGGTGAAGCCATAATCATTTCTATCATGAACCCTATAGTGTATAGCTTTATGACCAAAGTGATTACATGAGTAGCAATAACCTTGAAAGAAATATCCATCTTTGAATGAGTTGAAGTTCCTCTTAGTGAAGCCATACTCCTTCTTTCCATGAACCCTGCAATGCATAGCTTTGTGACCAAAATGATTACATGAAAAATAATGCCCTTGGAAGAAATATTCATCTTGTCTTGAAAAATCTGGTCTCTTAGTCCTTTCTTTTCCTTCTCTATGATGATCCATATTTCTTGTTTGTGCATTGTTTTCTTTCTTAATGAAGCTTCCACTCTTCAACTTATCAACATAGGTCTTAGGTTCTTCTTCAATATCTTCCTCTGAAACTTCATTTTTTTTTGAGCTTGACTCCTCTTTTTGTACCTCTTGTCCTTTTTCAAAACCAAGTCCTATTTTGATAAATGAAGATCTTTGTGCTTTGATAATGGTATCCAAAGTTTTTGAGCTTTTCCCAAACCTGTGCAGCTTATCCTTAGAATATTTCACTTCCATCCTTAGAGAAACCACTTCATGTTCTAATATTTCACATTCTAACTCTTTTACCTCTAACTTTTCAACCATAACTTCTTTAAATCTCCTTGCCTTAACTTTTAAATTTTTGAGATCTTGTAGAATATTTTCCTTTATTTCCTCATCTTCTTGAACTTGAGCCTTTAGTCTTGAGTTCTTCTTCCTAACTCTTTTCAACTCTCTAAGAGCAACAATAAATTCCTCTTCTAGATCAAATGTGGCTTCTTCTTCTTTTTTTGAACCTTCCTCTAGGTCTTCAATTATAGGAGCATCTTCTTTTTCTTCTATTGCCAAAAATAGAATCTCTTCTTTTTCACTATCTGAGAATCTTTCATCACTATCACTTGAAGCACTGCTTGCTTCTTCAACATAGAAACTCTTCTTGTGCCTTTGAAAATTCTTCTTTTCATGCTTGCCTTGACCATACCTATTTTTATTTTCATACCTGAATTTTCTTTCTTCCTTTTTCTTATAATCTTGTTTCTCTTCACTACTACTACTTCCAGCTTGTGGACAATTAGATGCATAGTGACCAAAGTTACCACAATTAAAACATTTCATAGTCTTTATATCTTTGTATTTTCTTGAGTCCTTATTTCTTCTCACATAGTTAGCTTCTTCATCACTGCTTGACTCATCACTTGATTTTGGTTTCTTATATTTTGTCTTCTTTGAAACTTTGAATGTTACCTCTTTCTTGGAATTTTGATCTTTTTCTGTCCTCATCTCATAAGCTATGAGAATTCCATGTAACTCATCCATTGTCAACTTATCGAGATCCTTCATCTCTTCTATTGTTGAAACATTTGCATCATACCTCATAGGGAGTGATATTAATACTTTATGAGCAACACTAGAGTCCTCAATTTCGAATCCAAGTCCACGCATGGTATTAACAACTTCATCAACATGAAGTAAGTATTTAGAAATATCTTCCTCATATTTCATCTTCAACTCTTCAAAACTCCTCCTGTGAGTTTGAAGTTTTGTCAACTTAACCTTGCTATCTCCTTCATATGTTTGCTTCAATTTATCCCATATTTATTTTTCTGATTTGCATTGCATAACTTTCACAAATTTTGATTCACGTAATCCACTTAAGATTCCATTCATAGCCTTGGCATTATTCACATATAATTGCTTGCCATCCTTATCTATGGGAGGAGTAGTTGTAGGTGTGAACCCATCCTCAATAGATTTCCATGTTTCATATCCTTGTGCCATCAAATAAGTCTTCATCCTCATACTACAGAAAGCATAATTATTCCCATCAAACATTGGAGCCTTATTTGTTGAAGATCCATTCTAAGAAGCCATCTGTGTTCCTGTAAGATCTTCCTTCAAGCTATTAGACTTTTTTTGAAGGAACCTACTCTGATACCAATTGAAGAACACAAGCTTATACTGAGAGGGGGGTGAACAATATAAGATAAACTTTTACTTTTCTTTCCCAAATAATATTATCCAATGTTATCAATTGCAATATATTTTCTTAGTAGTATTAACCAATCTCATCAATAGCAGTAACAAGACAATGCACAAATCATCACACACATGAGAGACACAAATTTAACGTGGTTCACCCAATGTGGGTTACATCCACGAAGAAAATATTTCTTCTAAATTTTCTCAATAAATCTCTTGGGAACCAATTCCCTATTACAATGTTTATGGACCTCTATCCAAAGGAGATCTCAATCCCCTATGCTTAGGTTTGTGGACCTCTATCCACAGGAGAACTCTATCCCCTTAACTTTGGTTCATGGACCTCTATCCATAGGAGAACTCTATCCCCTTACTCTAGTGTTGGTTTATGGAACTCTATCCATAGGAGATACCTCTCCTTTGCTCTAGTTTATGGAACTCTATCCATAGGAGACACCTCTCCTTTGCTCTGGTTTATGGAACTCTATCCATAGGAGACACCTCTCCTTTTCTTTGGTCACCTCCAAATCTAGTACACACCTCTACTTAACTCTACTCCAAATCTACACACATTACATGCACAAATCTATCTCAACTCTATCCCAAATTTGCACATATTACATGCACAAATTTATCTCAAATCTATCCTAAATTTACACATATTACATGCATAAATATATCTCAACTCTATCCCAAATCTACACATATTACATGCACAAATCTATCTCAACTCTATCCTAAATTTGCACATATTACATGCATAAATCTATCTCAACTCTGTCCCAAATCTGCACATATTACATGCACAAATCTATCTCAACTCTATCTCAAATCTGCACACATTACATGCACAAATATATCTCAACTCTATCCTAAATCTACTTCAATAATTCTTGCAATACTTTTTCAAATCTATCTCAAATCTTCTTCAAGTCTTCTCACAAGACTTGCTCAAATCTATCTCAAACTTGATTTAAGTCTTCTCACAAGAATTGCTCAAATCTGCCTCAAACCTGCTTTAAGTATTCTCACAAGACTTGCTCAAATCTACCTTAAATCTACTTCAATTCTTCTTACAAGACTTGCTCAAATATGCTCACTGTCTCTGCTCAACTCTATTCTAACACATTGCTTATAACACATGCTCAACATTACTCATAACACATGCTCAAATCTTGCTCATAACACTTGCTTTGATAAAAATACTTCAGACATATTCTACCCATATTTCTTGTTCAAGAACACATAGAAAATGATATGCAATATAATTTCACAATATGTTCTTTTCAAATATCACTCAAGGCTTATGCACAAAAAATTGCTCTTCAAATTCTAACACAAGTGTTTCCAATTTCTTTCAACAATGATGCACAATTTATTTCACAAACCCTAGCTCAAATATTTCCAACAATGCACATATATAATCCTTATTTCTCCACCTTATGATTCAAAAATATTTGCTCAACCAAACACCTTAAATAAGGAATAATGTCACCATACCTCTTAACTTGCTTTGATGAAAATGTGCCCTCAAAAACCTATCTCAAAATAATTTCCTCTTCAAAGTGCCACTTCAAAACTGGTTAGTAGATTTCTCTTTCAAACCATCAACATTAACTTTCTTCTCAAAAATATGTGCTCAATGAAATCTGAAAATGATGTTCAATGAATCTCCTTTTGTTCTCAAAATATAGGACATTAACAATTATCAAAACCCCTCAAACTTAATTTTCACCATACAAAAATTTCAACCAAAAATCAAACCACAATAACACCTTATAACTCCTACTTGTAAAAGGCACAAATAATTTTCAATATCAATAATGTACCTTATAATCATCCAAAACCCTAAGTGCAGAATAATTTTAATTTCCCTTTCATAAACCTTATACCTCCTATTCTCACATGCAAAAATATCCCCTTTGTATTTCCTCTTTATGCTATTTGCAAAATAAAAACTTTATAAAACACACCTTTATAATTTCTATTTGCAAAATAGAAAGCTTTTATAACACATCCTTATGACTCCCTATTTGCAAAACAAAACTTTATAACTCACACCCTTATGACTCCCTAATTGCAAAATAATACCAATACATACCTTATAGCAAATTTAATTAACAAAATTTAATGCCCTTACCACTTCTACTATCGAAGAGAGTCGAACATGAAACCTCATGGAGCCCACGCTCTAGCATGAGCTAGAGTGCCAGCTAGGCTGGCCCACCCACTAGAACCAAAGGTGCACCAAAAAATTTTATTAATCTTTTCTTCTACCCAAACATAACTCAAAAATCAAACTCTCACTATGACTCAAACCCGAAACCTTCTCACTATCAACGTCTTATGCAGGGTCTGCCTACCACCTGGGCTAGCTGCCCAGTTGGAACCACTCGAGCGTTGCCTCCTATCTTGAGGTTCATGCGTCATCCTCCTTTTTCTCTACCCTTGCGTTAAACTTTGTGCACTCTCCTTACTTCACTTCTACCCTCGCATTAAACTTCATGCACTCTCCTTACTTCACTCTACCCTCACGAATGGAATGAATGGCACTTATCCCTTAATCACAAAAACCTTTGCAAATGAATTTTATTTCCTCCTTATATATGCAATTCGAAACTTTATGAAGACGTCGGCTCTCTTTTCACTTGCCACCATTTGAATTTGAATTTTGGCACCATTTAAAATTCAAATTTATTTTTATTATAATATTTAAACCTTGGTTTAAATATTATAATTTATCTTTTAATATTTTGTCTTTTGCTCTTGAAATATTTTTCAACCTTGCAATAAATAAATATTTTTCAATGGAACCTTGTCTACCTTGTCTTTTTCTTGCTAACATAACCATAGAGAACCTTGTATTTTTCTTGCAAACATAACCATGGAGAACCTTATCTTTTTCTTGCAAACATAACTATGGAGAACCTTTTTAACCAAATAACACCTTGTCCTTTTCTTGCACACACAACCATGAAGAATGCTTTTACCTTGACAATTATTGTACCCTTGAAGATATTTGCCTTGCACTTTAATATTTCAACCTTGAAGATGATTTTCAACCATTTCACCTTTGACATCAATGACAACCAATGTACTCAATATTTCCAATACTTGAATAGCTTCCTCCTAATACATCTAGTTGACTGTCCATGGTAGCGGTAAGGGAATTGAAACCATTGCACCTATCCTACCTAGAGAAGGATGTAGACCATGTTACCAAGCAGTGGCTACACTACACACAAAACATAGCTCATACTACCAACATAGTAGCTACACAGAACACAAGGACGTAGCTTCAAACCACCAATGTAGTGGCTACACAACACAAGGATGTAGCTCATATTACCAATATAGTGGATACACAACACAAGGATGTAGCTCACACTACCAAAATAGTGGTTACATAACACAAGGATATAGCTCACACTACAAATGCAATGGCTATACAACATAAGGATGTTGCTTCACATTGTTAATGCAATGGCTACACAACACAAGGATGTAGCTCACACTTCCAATATAATGGCTATACAACACAAGGATGTAGCTTCACACTACCAATGTAGTGGCTACACAACACAAGAACGTAGCTCACACAACCAACACAGTGGCTACACAACACAAGGATGTAGCTTCAAACTGCCAATGCAGTGGTTGCACAACACAAGGATGTAGTTCACACTACCAATGTAGTGGCTACACAACACAAGGATATAGCTTCATACTACCAACGTAGTGGCTACACAACACAAGAATAAAGACAACATCAATTTATGATGAACCAACCTGGACCACCTGAACTACTTGCATGGACATTCGTCATCCATTGCTCTTCTCTCCTTGAGCTCTTCCTCTCTTTGTTCTCATCTCCTCCTTCACACCCCCTCAATCCTTCTCTTTCTTCCTTCTCCTTATACTTTTCCCTTACGTCCTTTATTTTCTCCTTATTCCATGTCCCCACCTACCTACCATTACTTCCTCAACCACCTTTGACAGGAAGTAGGGTATACATTCCTCTCCCCCTCTTTCCAAGGCAATCATCATAAAGAGCTTTCCCTTCATGTTAGGGGAGCTTCACAAAACTGATCCAATTGAGTCTTTAAAGGGCAACTTGACCCATTTTGTCGAATGTCATCTTGTCACATTTACACCTTAGGATCGAACGTCAGGTGAATGATGACTTCCTAGACATGCCATAGCAAAGACTAAGCCTTGGGGCTTCAAAAGAATTTTTTTTATTTTCTTATTTTTATATTTCAAGGAAAGTTCCCCAATAAAAATAATTTGGTAAATGATTACTTCTTTTCTTACTAGAGCTATTAATTAAATCAATCATTTTTTTACTAATAGAATCTACTAGCATAATTTTAAATGATTGATTGCTCATTTATAATGAGATATTTGCTTAAAATAATTATTTATTTAAACAATATCTTCCCACTTTTTAAATAATTAAAACATTTATTTAAAAAATATACTTTTAAATTTTTAAATAAATAAAACATTTATTTAAATAATATCATTTTTTCTTTTGAAATAAACCATACGTTTGTTTAAACAATATCCTTTTTGTTTTTTAAATAAATCAAACATTTATTTAAACAAGCACACCTGAAGTTGTGAAGGCAAAATATTTACTCCATGCTTACTAGTTATCAAGGTAAATAATACTAAAGTAAAATACAATCATGCAAGTGCATCAAACAAAGAGGGAGTATTTCCATCAATCTAATCGCCTATCTGAGCCTCTAGTACTTATGATAGTTACTAGGACATTAGTATGAGGCTCAAGGTGGTTAGATATTTATGATTATCCCTAATTGAATGCATACCTATATGAAGGTATCTATCTGTGTTAAATTTGAGTTGCATTATCATCATTTCCCTTTTCTTAGGTACTCTCATCTTTGGTGGATGACTCAATTCCTTTCACAATCGATCACACCTGATTCTATACATTGGAAATTCATTAGCAATATCATATCCTTCACTATATATTTATTATTATGAGGCTGCTTAATTACACAAAATCGAGTATTAGTCATATTTTTTAATACATTACTTTTCCATGTTCAAAGGTCCATCTGGGAGGGTCATGACATCCTCTCCCACTAGGACTAATATCATCCCTGGTGTTTCTTAGTTTCATATGGCATACAAAATTAAATAATTTGTTACAATATCTTTAAAGTTCATCAAACAAGAAAGGAAAGTGTTTTCGCATATCTACCACTTTCTCCCATGTGGCATTTCTTTTAGAGAAATGGTTCCATTAGACCTTACACTACTCAAGTATCTGATTCCTCATAGTCTTAGATTGGAAATCAAGGATCCTTATTAGCATTACTTTGATTGCCTTCGAATTTTCCATCTACAAGGTAGAGATATGCCACACATATTCAGGGTTAGAAATATATTTTCTAAGAAATGATATGTGGAAGGTATCATGGATTTTTGACAAGGTAGGAGGTAATACAAGTTGGTATCCATTTGGACTAATATTTTTAGTGATTTCAAAGGGCCATACAAATCGTGGATCCAATTTTGTGGATTTGATCACACTTTTCATTGGTTTGACCCTTAGGAAAACTTTATCTCCCACTGAGTATTCTTTGGGAGTTATATTTAAATTAGCATAGCTCTTCTACCTATCAACGACCTCCTTGAACCTTTGCCTAATTACCTTGATTTTATATTCCATTTCCCTAACCATTTCTGGTTTAATCATCACTGTATTATTTGGGTTATCCCATGATAGTGGTGTTCTACACCTTCACCCATACAATGCATCAAAAGGTGCCATCCCTAAAGAGGAATGATATCCATTATTGTAGGTAAATTCCACCATTGGTAGATATTATTCCCACCGATACTTGTGGTCCATGAAATACATTCAGAGCATATCTTCTAGAATTTGGTTTACTCTCTTCATATGACCATCTATTTTAGGGTGGGACACTGAACTCACATGCAACTTTATGCCTATTGCCTGATGTAGGACTCCAAATTTTTGAACTAAACTTGGAATACCTATTAGATATAATTACCTCTAGAAATCCATGCAGTCTAAACACTTCTTTAAAAAACCTATTAGCAACCACTTGAGCATCATCCTCTATGCTCCCAAGTATAAAGTGTGTGACCTTGGTCAATTTTTTTATCACAAAAAATATTACATCATGCTAATACCTGGTATTTGGTAAGCCTACAATAAAATACATCGATATGACCTACCATTTCTGAGTAGGTATATTATGGGGATTTAAATATTCTACAATATGATTGCATTCTACCTTGACCTTCTAGCATTCAAGGCATCGGGCCATAAAATATGTAATGTCCCTTTATATACCCACCCAAAAAAGGGTCCTTTTTAAATTTTCTCTCATTTTTACCCCTTCATGGTGAGCCATATAAGGAGATCTATGGGCTTCTTGCATCACTATATTCCTTAAATCCCTTGATTTTGGTATGATGATTCTTCCCTTGTAGCATAGAAGGTCATCGATTACCCTAAACTCCTTATTTTCTCTAGGTATTTTCTTAATTTGGATTGAATTTGTTGATAATATTCATCTTGATATTGCTCTTTTCTTACTTGGTCCATGAGATTTATGTGGCTCCTATTTATGGCTACTATGTGTCTCCTCCTACTTAAGGCATCCACAACCTTATTTTATTTTCCTTTAATGTACTCAATTTCAAAATTGTACTCAGTAAGGAACTCGACCCACCTTCTCTACCTTACATTGAGTATTGGTTGAGTAAATATGTCCTTCAGACTCTTATGGTATGATTTTAACTCGAAGGGTCTTCCTACTAGATAATGGTGCTAGACCTTCAAAGCATGAACTACAACAACTAAATCTAGATCATGAGTAGCATAGTTAACCTCATGCTTTTTAAGCTTCCTTTAAGTATAATCTACTACTGACTCTCCTTACATGAGCACTCCCCCTAGACCTTCCAATGATGCATCAATGCATACTTTGAAGTCTCCTTGAGGATCTAGAATTTTTAGTATTGGTGCAATAGTAAGCTTTTGCTTCAACATGGCAAAAGTGGCCTCGCACTTCTCCATCCATTTGAATTCTTCCCCTTCTTTTGGAGATTAGTTATCACCAAGGTGATTTTTGAGAAATCCTCTATGTGACGCTGATAATAGCTCGTTAGCCCCATGAATATTCTTACTTCAGTAAAATTTGTAGGGGATAGCCAGTTTATCATGGCCTCAAGTTTATTTGGATCCACCATGATCTTCTTAGCTGATATGATATACCTCAAATAGATCACCTCCGAAACATAGAAATCGCTCTTGGCTAGATTCTAGTAGAGTTGATTTTCCCTTACCAATTCCAACATAACATTGATATGTTTATCATGCTCTTCCTTATTATATGAGTATATTAGGATGTCATCAAGGAATACAAGGAAAAAATGGTCCAAATGCCTTATGAACACACTGTTCATTAAATTTATGAAGGTATTAGAAGCATTCATCAGCTTGAAAGGAAGGATGGTGAACTTGTAATGCCCATACCTTATCTTAAATGTCATTTTAAGAGTTTCTTCCTCCTGAATACTCATTTTGTGATACCTGTTGGACACTGAATTGCATCAAGTTTTCACTCAATACTGCGGCTGTCTATCTTCCTATTTTCTATCCAAGATTACACCCGATAGTTACAGCTCAACACTCAACATTGGATGGACCAAAATAGAGTTTTTGATCCAACCTCTAGAGTAGGCTAGTTCCTTGTCAACTTAAACAAGGTGTTGACACAATTATGCTCACTTAGGGTTTAAAGGTTAGGGTAAGAAAATGTTAGGGTTAGATAAATGTGAACAATAGTGGATGGATAGGCTAACAACATTGCACCCTAGTAAAAATATCTGAAAAACTAACCCAAAGACACATAACTCAGATCAACATTATCAAAAATTGGATGACTCTTCATTCATTAATGCACAACAGAGAAATATTGCAGACAACAATTTCAATATCCATACAATGATAATCCAAATAATAGAATTCACCAATATCTAGATTCTACATAAATGCACTTCCTAACAATAAACATCAATCTCAAAAGTAGATTTCAATTACTTTAACAACTAGTAATCCATTAATTTGGCACAAACTAACCACTTAAGTATTCACAAAAATGCAGCTAAATAATTTGAACCTCTGATATCAAGCATGAAGATACAAATTTTGAGGTGAAGATCAATGTAATGCTCCTTCCATTAGCTCTTGGGAACATTTATAGTAGCACTAGCAAACACGCTAGATCCAAACCTTAAAAACGAGGGTTTAACCTCTACTTATAGTTTTGCAAAATTAAAATTATCAAGAACATTACAAAGATCAGATTTTGACAATGCAACAGAGAGTTCTTACTGGTATTTACATACTGGTACACCCTTTGAGAAATCCACTATAGATGGACTGCCATGGCATCTCGGGGCCTTTGCAACTTGCTGGTCGCTTGACATAAATGAGAGTTTAGGCCATTAGAGATCATGCATCATCGTTGAATATTCTTGAAAGCTATCAGTCATCGTTGATCTGTAACCACCCCTGGTTTTGCTTTCTTGAGAACCCTCGATGCTTAAACTTCCTCTCCAACTGACTGTTACAATTTTGATGATGAAATATATTTAAATACCTTAGATTCTTTGATACAATCCCCACCATTGATCTCCCTCATTGTATGGCTATGATTCATTATGATATAAGCGTAATATAATGGCGGGGAGAACACAACACCATTCCGCTTTGAAAATTTGATGACATCATCCTTTATATCTTAGAAGCTATGAAACACCAATCCGACTTTGAAATTTCTTGAAGGCTAAGTGGGATCGAATCTGCTCTTTATTCTTCAAGTTTCCTC
This sequence comes from Wollemia nobilis, assembly GCA_028583015.1. NCBI lineage: Eukaryota > Viridiplantae > Streptophyta > Pinopsida > Araucariales > Araucariaceae > Wollemia > Wollemia nobilis. Next base: position 3,987,289 of record JAQPPZ010002937.1, on the reverse strand, counting down.
ATCGTCCACAAGGCATTCATCAATCCACACAAAAATATTGATGATGTCATCTCCTCTTAAAAATTTTGTGGATTCCATTCTAGGATGGGAAAATACATTGGCGTATGACCATCATTTTGGACCCGCCATAATGTAAAATGACTCTTCTTCCATTCCATGTCGTCTTTAGAGTAAAACACTGCTTATCACCATTCCAGAAAAGAGTTAGCCATAATTCCCATTGTTGCCAATCCGCCTCTACTATGTTTACAGCATTCCACCTCGTCACCATTTCGGGCAAAAATATTATGTGTGTTCTTTGGAATCATGCGTTCCAACACTTAGCCACTCGTGGATATTCAAAATATCAAGCGATCACCAATCCACACTTTTTCCCCACTGACATCATCCTTTATCAAAATATTTTACGGGTTTGGGATGTGTCTCTAGTCCAGGGTGAAGAACAAAAGAAATCCTCTGAAATCGCTCCAAGCACGAAAATTTGCTAAGTGTTAGGCGAGATCGTGTCTCCAGTCGTGAATCCACTCCGGAGTACACTGTAAGATGTGTGAAATGAGGAAATAATGACTCAGGCAAAATTTTATAAATTTTTTCTTTGTGGCCATTTTGGGCGTACATTCTGGCGCTTCCCGGGTGGATTTACTTGCAAAGCCAATGAACTCAAAGTCTTATCCATTGGGCCATGGATTCAAACATACTTATCTTCAAAAATATATTTTATAAAATAACTTCCATATAAACACTACTCTCCAAAATTTTTAATAGTCTGCCTAGAGAGTAAAGGTTCATATCGAAGTGATGCCAAAAATATATAGAACTCATTCGCTCATATAGATACTGTGTTAGAAATATAAGTCTTGTCACTATCTTCAAAAAACTAGACACAACTCTACTCCTTTTATAAGGCCTTATTTCAAGAAATGCCTTCACAAATAGTCCGTTGCTTTTCTGCCTCTGTAGGCTTCATGCCTTTATTGCTCATTTCTAACAATTGTCAGAGTCAAAATAAAAATACAAAACTCATGCATATGTACAAAATAAATATTAACTAAGTGTGATCCCCTTCTAGGCCTGTAACCGGTCCATCCTGCTCTCCTTCTTTCCCAGCCTCTTCTTCGACTTCTTCTTCATCTTCTCCTTCTTCCTCTTTTGGAGTAGATGTTTTTTGATTCTTTCCTCCAAAAGTATCACCAAACAACTGAACCATCAATTCTAAAGATTGTAGATCCTATTTCTAGGCTACTTTAGAGGGATTTGATGTTTATTTGAGCTGATTATAAACATATTATAGCTTTCTAATATCCTCATAGTTAGCAACATTCCCTCTATTTACTAGATCTTCCATGAGATCTCTCAACTGGGTAAAATCAATGATCAATTGGACAACTTGTTCTTGGGGTAGTGGCTCTTCCAGAGAATCTATTCCAGATTCATCCTGCAAATTCTCATTAATGCTCTGTTGGATCTCTTCCATAGATAAAAATCTATGATCCTCCTTCCAAAGGCCTTTGAAGCCAACCTGAGTCATTTTGTTGTTCAATTCAACAACATCCTTAATCACCTTTTCCATCCTGTCAACCAAAAACCAGGTTTTCTAAAGTGCCTTGTGATTTTTAACCACTATCTTGGCAGTAACTCTAGAGAGATTCCATTATTTATTAGGAATAGGTTTAGTAGAATCATTGAACCTACTATCAACCAACCTGTACATTTGTTCTTGCCAAAATCACCATAGGTTGCAACTCTCCAGTGATATGGCCTAGCTCTTTACGAATATTGGAGAGTAGGCATCTAGCATCATTAAGATAATCAATAACAAGTTGAAGCCCTGAATATTTCTCCTGGACCTCGAAAAGCAACTCTTTTCTAATCCTTTTCAACTCATTCTTAGAAAAGCCTAAAGATTTAGCTTTCTCGATTTGTAGTTGATGCTTTAAACTTTGAATTTATTTTTCCTGATCTTCATTCAACTTCATTTACTCTTCTAATTGATCCTTTAGTTTATTGGCTTCTTGAAACTTTTCTTGCCAACCCTTAGCCTCTTTTCTTAGAGCCTTCTCTATTTCCTTTTGATCATTTAGACTCTTCTTAAGCTTTTCAACCTGTTTCTCCAATTTTTCCACCTTCTCTCTGACCATATAATTTTTCACATAGAAGGTATCCAAGTGGTCTTTGGCTATAATCAAATCATATTCCTCAAGAATTTTATCAATATCTTCTGTGACCTCCTCCAATCAATAATATTGAACAATCATCTCAGTTTTAGGTTTGCTCACCAGTGGAGTCATAGATCTTGATACTCACTGTCTAGAAATATGATCAACACAAATGCTTCTTCTTCTGATAGCCATCCTGCTGGAAGGCTTAGCAAGCTTCTCTACCTAATAATCATTTATACTCTGAGTGGTTGCCTACTCTTTTGATATAGTGATAGGTCTTGAAAGAACAATAGCTAGGGGAGATGATGATATTAGAAATGAAATGGCAGACTAAACTGCTGATGGTGGAGGTGTGGAGATAGTTACAATAGCCTTTGTGACAATAATGGACTTTATAACTATTGTTGTTGTTACTGGTAGACTCATGGAAACCGACACAAGACTAACAATTAGATGAATGGTTGAACTTGGAACATAGTGTCCCATTGATGGTGGTGATGAAAAATATGGAATTGAAATTATGGTAGATGATGGAGTGGGAACCTCAAATGCTGAAAATGGGATTTGAGGTGGATGTGATGAAATAAAAGTGACTTGTACCTCAATGGCTATGAATGACACATGTGGTGGACTGCGAGAGGGAGGAGGTACTTTTGTCATATCTTCTTTATTAGAAAGGGAGGGATATTTCCTTGGGGATTCATGAGGATGTAGAGGATAAGAGAATTTAGAAACCATACCTTCACCTAAATATGTAGGGTGCTATGGCTCGATTTCTATTTCTTGCTATTGCTCTTGATGAATCAATTATCTAGTGGTAAAATCAGCTACCTCTTTTGCAATCTCCTCCATATCCATTTTTTGTTTCTTTGAAATTTCTCTTTCCTCTATTTCTGGAAATATTTTAGTCTTTCTATGAACCAATAGAAAAGCAACCATATCACTCTTAAAATATTCTTGAAGCATGTATTCTTGCACTACTCTAAAAAGTAATGATTGCTCAACAACAGGTTGTAATTCAATTAATGCTACAACCGTAAAAGAGAGGGGTTTGAACTCAAAACTTTCATCCTTCTTCTTCGAGTCAATATATTTATCTATAGGTTGACCCACTAGAGCTAAGAATTTAGGTCTAGATATTGTTTCAATAACTGGAGTACTGATAACCTTTTCCTTCGAATATTGCATTTTGCTCATCAACTTAGCCCCCTTAGGAAACTTCTCCACCTTATCAGTGGTAGGATAAAAGGTTTTAAATACTTCAAGTGTTGTTAGAGGAGTTTCTAGATCTTCTAGTTGAGCCTCTTGATATATAGGTGGAGGGAGGGATTCAAAGCCATTTTGGGGTTTTTCAACTGTCAATACTATGTTTCTGACATCCTTCTATCTCCAGGTTCCAATGTTTTTATTATATCTCCTCAAAAATTCTTTATCAATCTTCATTCCAAACTTGGATTTAGGCTTTCCAATTTCAACCCTCATTCTCCACCAATCTATTATTTTTGCTACATTCCATGGTCCTTCCTCCTACTCTTCTTCAACAACTTCTTCCTCAGGCAAAGGATCCTTTTTATTTGTAGACTCAACTTCAATATTACTAATTATAGCCTCTGTAATTCGATGAATTGACTTCTTGTCAGGATAAAAATCAATAATTTGCTCATAAAAATCCAACCATGGAGGCAACTAACTCATCTTTGAGACATTCCACTCTAAAAGAGCAGTCTCATAATTGTTTTTACCCTGTTCAAAATGAGCTCTAGGCCTTTTTTCAAACTTATGAGATTTATCCCCATTTACGACTATTCCTTACAGTAAAAATGCCATCAGGGTCATAACTCCATCTTTGGGGGATATAAAATAGACCTAACCTGTCAAGGTTTGGCCAATTTGTTGGCTTTGCCCCTTCCTGGTGATGGTAATATCATCCATAGTGCGGTGAGTAAGAAAATACCTTCTCTTTCTCCCAGAACCATAGTTCGCATCGATGTACTCCGCCTGCCTCAGATATTCTAGGGAAAAAAGCCTCTCCGTGACAAAGTGGGAGAGGAGAAAAGGTTTACCCATGAAACCATACAATCTGATTATTGTGCCCTCGGTCAAAAAATACCAGTCTCCTTCTACACCCTTTGTTCTCAAAATATGCTCAGCCAAGGGTGGAAATCTAGGGTATTTACCATACATTATTCTTAGGGTAGGTCCAAGAAATTCTAGGTTGAATCTATAATAAGACTCACTCTTTCTCAAATGATTTGTATAGTAATAAACCGACAAGGGTTCCCCATCATTGGTTTTATCTTTGACTAGATTCCATGACATTCTATCTTTAGTGGCATCATAGAACATCCACACCAGACTTGAGCAATGCCTAAAACTAGGAGCATAAGTGCCCATTTTTATACTTACTAGTTGTTCATGTATCCTCCATGCAAGAAAATATGGTCAGTCAAAATAAATCACCCTAAACCCCTTTTGTCCCATATTTCTCATACATTCTTTCATTAGAAATACAGTAAGTTGTGGTAATTTTCTAGCCATGTACCATTCTATAAGAGTCTAAACCCTCCATACAATCCAACATAGAAAATAATTTAGGATTTGCAAATTCGTCAATATAAATAGGGACTTCATACATTTCGTCTTCATTCTTAATTCTTCTAAAATTAAGAAGCAACCATTTTTCCATAGCCCCCTTATTTTCTGATGTTACCATTGTGGTATAAGCCCTAGCTAGCTCTACTATGTTAAATGGTCTAGGATTTGAGGGTGGTCCTACTCCTACGATGAATAATTCATAGCAAAGTTCTTTTGTAATTGTGAATAGGGGAATGCCCTCAGAGGTTTTAATTATTCTATTTTTAGAATCATAGAATTGAATCATAGCAAAGACTAATTTGGGGTAATGATGTATAGAATCATAGATATAGGAGAACAAGAAATATTTTATAGCTATAGTACCTTGTCGATGCATTGGCTTTCCTCTAAAATATGGGAATTCAAAACCTGTCCTTAGGTGGGTCCTCCTTACTCTTGTCATCATTGTATCTACGACTCGTCTGGTCTGATGCACATGAGCCTGTAACCTTGCTCCCGTATTTGATGCCTCAGTGAGTGATATCTTAGGGGCCATTTTGGCAGTAGTAAGACTTCATACTCCTTGTAATTCATAGTAAATTCTTAGGGGTATCACTTCACCTTCTTACCACTCTATGGATGAAAATAGTTACTAAATGAGCCTCGTGTATGCTTTTCATCACTTTTATTTTCTAGAGCACTCGTATCTTACACCATTAATGCAACTGTTGCATGACCACCCTGATGGCACACTTTCCAACTTCTAATCATTCCCTTTGGTGGCTCAATGGTGGAATTCTATCTTTTCATTAGTCAAAAATTCAAATTGTGCTACCACCTCACTGCACCCCTTCGCCTATTATTTGGTTATGGCACAAGTTCATTAGCATTGTGTTAGTGTATATTAAATTACTATTATTATTTCATTATTTAGTTGGGATATTAGGGAATAAATTAGGTTAGCTTATTGTTAGCACTATTTTATTCCTGGCCTTAATAGGTTAGTAGATCCTACATCTACGAGCCTACTATAGACATTGTAACCTATATATTCCTAATCATTACCAATACAAGTGTTCGTTTATCTTACATGGTATTAGAGCAGGACCTAGGTGGGACCTGGGCATTTTGAGGCGGCCCATAGTCTAAATCTGGCATGCTTATCGAGGTGGCCTACAGACTGACTGGCTCGCTACCCAAGGAGGCCCACAAGCGCATAGATCTCGAGGAGCAGGATCTGCTGACGCAGCCCACAGGCCCGACATCTCACGTCATAAGGTGGCCTAAGAGAGGGCCCGTAGGCCCACGTCACCAAGCGGGGAGAAGGCCCGTAGGTTTGACAACATTCTGCAGTCAGACCTGACAGGCCGACAACTAGCAGCGGCTCAGACCCAGTGATCGGGATCTGCAAGGGCAGGAGCGCCCTCTGTTCCTCAGTGATCGACGACCGCTACTACTGCCCCTATGGGTCTAGCGCATAGTTGTGCGGGTAGGCATGCCCTCCTAAGTGGGGACCAGACCTAAAACTAAGGGTAGGAGCACCCTTGGGTCTGACAAACACTAACAAGGGAATCCCCCTGTCAACTCTCGACAGTTTTGACTGGTCAGCGAGGGCAGGCGCGCCCTCCGTCGGATCCGACAAGCAAACTCTCGAGCACAAATCTCAAGGAAAAATTCTATAAGGCAACCACGTATGCTCAGGCATAGATCCTGAGGCACTGACTCTGACCATGACACTTGGTGAGCAGACACGACCTCGGGCACAAATCCTAAGGTGCTAACATGGCGGACAGCCACTGTACCTGGATCGGACAAGTGGCAGACAACCACGTGGATAGACCCTATATCGGACAAGTGGCAGACAGCCACATGGACAGACATGACATGTGGAAAATAGCCACTGGACCTGGACCAAACACAACACTAGACCTGGACCAAACACAACATGTGGCAGACAGCCACTGGACCTGGACGTGACACGTGGCGGACTGCCACATGCCACCTGACTGGACTCGCCCATGACACATGGCGGCTTGATAGCCGTGACACGTGGCGGTGACCAAAATGGGGGCTGACTGACTGCCCGAAGGTAGTCAACATTGTTAGGGCTTGACAACCCTTTTATACCCCCCTCCCATCCCCCGCGCGGGCGATGTGGGATAAATCCCACATTTTTCCTTGCTCGCGTGAGGAAAGAAGGGAAAGGGAATATTATTCCCTTCCCTTCACGTCGGGGCAGCTAGCCCGACCGGCCGCGAGGCCAGCGCTAAGGCGCTGCCCGACGGGAGATCGGGGTTTCAAGCCCCGTCGGGGCCAAAACAAGGTAATTTTTTTAAATTTTTTTTATTTGCATTTTAATTAAAGTTTTTTTTTTATTATTTTTTTTAATAATTTAAACTTTGAACATATTTTTTTATTAAATCAATTTTTATTTAAATATTTAAATTGATTTATTTAAAAGATATATTGTTTAGTTTTTTAATTATTAATTAAAATGATTTATTAAAACTTTTCTTAAACTATTGCAAATTAAAAATTAAAGAAATATTTTTTTGCAACTTTGATATTTAAAGGTGCTAGTGTTTTCTCACCAAATGGAGATATAAGACATAACTAGAGCACATTTTTTTTTGTTGCAAATTTGACAAACTCTTCTCAAACCTTGTTAGTTTTGCAAAATCCAAGAGGGACACAATAATAGACATTTGATTCTTTCTTGCACAAATAGCAAACAAGGAGACTGAATTTTTTTTGTAAATTTCAAAGGCAAAGTGTGCATTTGTTTTCTCCAAGGGGGGATATAAGACATAAAATTGCACATTTTTTTTTGCAAAAATTTGAGAAGAAATTGTAACCTTGGGTCCATCAAAAACTAAGTCGTTTGTCGACTAGTTCTGGAAGCCTTCCAAATGCGGGTCGTGTGTCGACTTGTCTTGGAAGGAGTGCTCAAAATTGTTAATTTTGCAACATAGAGGGGGGAAGACAACATTGTACTTCTTTTGCAAAATTGGAAAACAAAGTAGGAGACATAAAAATATCATTTTTTTTGCACAACACAAAACACACATTTTGTTGCAAAAATTAAAAGGTGCATTTTCGATTTTACTCGACACCTTTATTGGCAAATTAGGTGCATTTTCGGTTGCATCCGACACCTAAGTGATAAGAATTTTGTGGGCATTCTTGTTTGATTATTGCATTATTTCTTTTGCAATTATAAGTCATATAATCAAGAACACACTAAACCCCAAAATTTCACAAATTTGTGTAAATCTTTGCACAGATTTAAAGCCAAAATTACTTGATATTCTCTCCTAAATCAACAAAACCCCTAATTCACTCTTATTTGTTTGGCTTAATTTCCTCCAACTTTTCATCCTTCTTGAAAGGAGTTAAGGCAGGTGCCATTAAATATCTGTTTGAGTGAATTATATTTTGATACTCTTTTAGGGTAATCAAAAGAAAGAACAAGTTTTTTTTAAGGAACCTTAAAAGTTGCAATCCTTTGCACTAAAGGGGGATAATTCCTTTCTTCCTTCAAACATAGATTTTGATAAGAGGGAAATAAAACTTGTAAAGGCAATCAGAAAAGTCCAAGTCATCAACATTAAACCTTTTCTTTTAGACTTCCTAATAGCAATCATGCTTGAAGTACTTACAATAAGAAAGGACAAATTGGTGAACTTTTTTTTGATCAAATTGCCTAGAAAGCATAGTTTTGCACAAATTGTAAAAATGACAACCAAGACACCATTCAGTGTTGGTTTCAAAATAAGCAAAACTAAAATGCTAAAGGCACATCACAGAAGCCATATTTCTAGTGAAGTGTCTCATTCTGATTCTGTTTCTGGTTCAAAGATAGCACAAGGAGTGCTAAATTGCTAAAACAGTTTTGTAGAGGGAAAACACATGTGTCCCTTGGGCAAAAACACCATCTTCTCTCTCTCTCTTTTTAGGCTTCATAAATAGCATAAGTATTTTGTTTGAAGACCTTCCAATAAGGGGTGCTTGTACCTCTTTTAGGCTTCATAAATAGCAAAATCTAGGTGTTTGAAGTACTTGTAACAAGAGGAGAGACTTTTTGTGATGTAAAATTGTCTAGGAGGCAATATTTGTAAAATCCTTCACAACACTCTTGAGTTGCATACTTTTTGCAATTGAGGGGGGATATCCATTTCTTTTCTTCATTGATTTTTGTAAATAGGGAAGATGACTTATAAGGGTGCATTTTCGGCTTTGACCGACACCTTAGTCACACTTCCTTCAGAAATTAATTACACTATGTTTTGCAACAAGAAGGGGGAACTTATAAGGGTGCATTTTCGGCAGCGACCGACACCTTAGCTACCTTATCTTTTGCAAATTCATATTGTAAATGAATGAACCTTGTATGAAGTGATCTATTCTACTACACCTAGCGATTGCAGCGGCTGGTTACCCATGCAAATTCGGTTGGATGATGTGATTACCATAAGGACATTTGTTGACGTGAAGACAAAGCGAGGAATGACCCATTTTTTGCTTAGGAGCAGCCAGAGCACTGTGACAGAGCAAAGAACCAGCAGATCAACATCTTCTTCACTGTATTGGGGCAGTTATATACTTTACCCAAATATTGTTGTATGGGGGGATGATAGTGTAGCTAGTAGTTATATTATTACCCAAATAATGTAATAAGGGGGATGTTAGCGTATATTAAATTACTATTATTATTTCATTATTTAGTTGGGATATTAGGGAATCAATTAGGTTAGCTTATTGTTAGCACTAGTTTATTCCTGGCCTTAATAGGTTAGTAGATCCTACATCTACGAGCCTACTATAGACATTGTAACCTATATATTCCTAATAATTACCAATATGAGTGTTCGTTTATCTTACACATTGAATGCGGGATCGTTCTCTAATTTCCACATGTCACAGTTGAAATTGTTGCTTGGATCTGTTTTGATTTTGAAATCGATGAATTAAGAGCCTTTGTATTCCACTGACACTTAGTAAATTTCATGCACGAGTTTCAATATTGATTCTGCTCCACCTTGTATTAGCTTTGAAAGGTCCCATATTTGGAATGCCTTTGCTCTCTTTTGACCATCAGCTCACCATTTCGGAAGGATATTAGTGTATTTCGATGTGGATTCAAGAGAGCACACCATTCCATAAGACTTTACATAGAATTGAGTGTGGAATGGAACTTTTCTATGTACTTAGTCCATACTTAGTCATTCTTGCAAATTTTTCTTTTTTTCAATATTTTTCAAAGAAAATTGATTACAAAGTGCAGAAATAAATTAAAGTACAAAGTGCATAAAGGAGGAAAATAATTATACAATGTATATACATATGTTACAGTGAACTCACTCCTTACACATAGTAGAGCTTGAGATGAAAACCATTCAATGGAATCGGTTTTATGTTTCCCTTCGGATATTCTAGCTAAAATACACTGGACTCCTTAGCATCTACTATTCTAAAAGGAGCATCCCAAAAAGAATCAAAATTTTCATGCTTTCCTGGATTTGGTCTGTCAACATTCCATATGAGAACTGAGTCTCTAACTTGGAATTTTCTAAATATGGATTTCTTATCAAACCATGCTTTAATATCTAATGAATACTTTTTAAAACTGTCATATGCCTAAGCTCTATTCTCTTCCAATTGAATCAAATGTGTCAACCTAGTTTTCATAGGATCTTCTTCTAACTCTTCCTATGAATTGACAAGCTTAAGTGTTGGGATCTCCAAATGGATTGGTAACACTACCTCCTTGCCATATACTAGTGCATAAGGGGAAGTGTTAATGGAATTTTTAATAGTAATCATGTCTATCCATAAATATTGGTCCAATAATAGGTGCTAGCTTCTTTTATTACCCCTTTAAGCGATTTTCTCAAAATCCTTAATAGGTTTTTGTTGGTATATTCTGCAAGTCCATTACCTTGTGGGTAATAATTTGAAATATTTTTAAGAGTAATGCCATACTTGCTGGTAAACTCAATATACTTGACTCCTATGAAGGCTGGTTTGTTGTCACTCACTAAGACCTCTAGGACTCCAAACCTTTAAATCAAATTTTCCATAAAATTGATCACAACATCTTGGTTTGATTTCTTGGTAGGAATGGCCTATACCCATCTGGTGAGATAATCTATAGTAGTTAAGATAAAGTTATGCTCTACTAATAAATTAGGGTTGATAAACCCTATGAAATCTAACCCCCATTGTTGAAAAGGCTCTTCAACTTATATGGGATTGAGGGGGGATGAAGTATTCCTTGTCCTTCCAACATATCTCTGACATTTGTCACAAGCCTGGGTGACTTTAAAATCATAAATGAATACAGTGGGCCAATAATAGCTTGCTATTATGATTTTTAAAGTTGTAAACCTACCTGAGCTATGTCCACCAGCTGATACTCCATGGAATTCCTCCATGACCCTCTTTTTTTGGTCATCCTTTAAGCATTTTAAAAGAATTCCATCCAAGTTTCTTTTGTATAAGCCCTCTGGTAGCAATACATATTTCAAAGCATGAATCCTGTATCTCATCCTTTGGGAAATACTTAGATTAAGGGGGTATACTCTAGTCTAGAAATACCTGATCATCTGGTCAATCCAATCAGAGTCTTTAGTTTGTACTATTTTGACCTGATTTTCTTTTGTTGTCTGGCAAGTTGTTACTTCTGCCAGTGTTGTAGATTATGTTAATCCTTTGCACAAGGCTCTACGTCTCACTATCTTGGTGGGGTGTATTTCTAAATCACATTCTTATGTTTTGGTAATCCAACCAGATCTTTTATCTTCTAGATCACCCTGCGGTATAAAACTCCTTACATTCGGATGAACCACATATACCAGGGTCCTTCTCTATACCAAATACTGCCTGAACTTCTTCAGTGACTTCATAATAGCAAATACTTATCTTTCAATAAATTTTTATTTGACTTGATAATCATAGAGTGTCTAGATCCAAAAGAACACATGATATTCCTCCCCTTGATCATATTTTTGGGTGAGGCATAACTTTCTTCAGCTCCATATGCATAAAGAATAAAATATTTTCTAAAATTTGGGTTTACTAGTACTGGGGTTGTTGCAATGGATTGCTCAATAATATTAAAATCCTATTTCCTAACTTCAGTCCACTTGAATTCGACATTTTTCTTGAGTAGCTCAGATATAGGCCTTACTTTCTGTGCAAAATCAGAAATGAATTTCTTGAAAAATTTGATTTGGCCTAGGAAATACTGCAAGGTCTTCTTATTTGTAGACAGAGGAAGAGAAAGAATTGATCTAATTATGTCTAGGTCTATTTCCATGCCTTATTTTAAGACCACATTACCTAGTAGCTTTCCTTCATGGATTTCAATGAATGACTTCTTAGGATTGAGCAAAATACCAAATTATTTGCACTTTTGAAAAACTTGCTCCAGGTGTGACAGATGGTCTTTTTTATCATGAGAAAACATAGTCATGTCATCTAGATAAATCAGAATAACCTTTTTGATCAGTGCTCCAAAGGCATAGTCCATGTATCTTTGAAATGTGGCACCCACATTGGATAGCCCAAAAGGCATCCTATAGTAGGAAAATGTATACCTTTTTGTGGTGAATGTTGTTTTATATTGGTCTTCATCTTTCACCCAAATTTGGTTGTATTCAGAGTAACCATCCAATAGTGAGAATCTATCTGCTCCTGCCACTACATATAATATCTGATCAATCTAAGGGAGGGGGTAGTGATCCTTACAGGATTCTTGGTTAATATTTCTAAAGTCCACACACAAGCGTATATCCCCATTCTTTTTCCTTACAGGTACCAAGTTGGCTACCTAAGTAGAATGTTTTATTGGGTATATGATCTTAGCATTTAACAAATTTAAAATCTCCTCTCTCATAATGGCCTTGATACTTGGATTGAATGGCCTCTGCTTCTGCCTAAATGGTTTTGCATTAGGATCTAGATCAATAGTATGTTGGTGTAGCACCCTAAAATTGGCGCAGTGAAATTGGAATAATTACATTCACCTTAGTAAATAAATTTAAATTCAAATTTAACCTCCCAAACCGCCCGTTAACCGTCGAGAAACCCGTTTCCTCTTTTTTCGTGCCATTTTTAGCAGTTGTTTTGACCGTTTGACGATATCGTCTCCGATCAGACGATATCGCCCCGCATTTGACGATTTCGTCTGGACTAGAACGTCCGTACGATTTTGTCGCAAAACTGAATTTGCATAGTTGGAATCCATTCCAACGGGTCTCCAATCCGGCAGAAGCGTGTCTGCGCCATTGGGACCCTTCCCCCGTTGGAGATCTCCCAAATTGGGATGATCTCCAACCTCCCAACAACTATCCTATGCCTATTTAACTCTAAAACTTTTCCTTCCCCAACCCCTGGCTGAATTTTTATGTAAATCAACTCCCTATGCGCTAAAACACTTCAAATTTGCTCTTGCACTAGTCCTATATTAATTTTATTGTAGGTACACCACTGGTTTTCAGCCGGAGCCAGCATCTATCGCAGCCGACGAACCTGTCAAGATCGGAGGCGATCTCATCAAATTCGGGACGATCTCGTTCTGATGCGAGACGATTTCGACTGCAAGCACACATCGAGGCAATCACGTCTCGGAGTTTGCTCTTCTTTCTCTTTTCTCTGTCATTTTATGCTATAAATTAGATTGTCTATTCAGTTTTTATACTATATTGCATCTTGGAGTTCACCCATTTTGTCTAGTTTGCATATTAAGATCATATTCTGCTATCTAAACACAAGTGATTTGCATTTACTTTTGTTCTTGTATATTGTTCAATACTCATATTACTTTTTCATATAGTTTGCCCCTCGTTTACAAAATAGAATTTCTTGTATTTCGCATCTGTTTGCTGTTTTGCAGGTCTCTGATGAATTCGTCTGACGAATTCGTCAGATTGCAGACGATCCTGTCAGTTTAGACGATTTTATCAAATTGAAGGCGATCCTGTTGAATTGCAGATGATCCAGACTGCTACAAGTAATCAAAAACTTCATCAGACTTCTGGATCAGGTAATCTTCATTGGCCTCCTGCAAATTCTCTTGTTTCTGCTTTCTTTTCTGTTTGTTGTATTCATTTAAATTGCATTTTCATGTAGTTTAAGTTAGAATCATTCGGCCAAACCTAGGATGAATGTTTAAAAATAAAACGAACTCATCAAAACTCATTCCCAAAACCTAGGCGTGGAAACTGCCACCAAATGTTTCCTGGTGAACCCACCATCCGTCGAAAAATCACCAAAATGCACCTCCCTTGAGAGGCGGGACCTTCGTGAAGTCCTCTCGTCCGAGGTACCGCACCATCCTTTTCCCATCCTCCTTCCGGGCGCGGATCCAATAGCCTGAAGGTAGGGATGCGAAAAATTTGGAGCGATACATTTTGGTGAACCCGACGTGAATGCATCATAACCTTTTGAAAACAAAAACAAAAAAAAAAATATATATATGTATACAAGAAAAACAAAAACAAAATCATCATTTCAAGTTTGTATGTTTTTAGATTCAATTCTAAATAGTAGATGCTAAATATTACTTTTAGAAGTACTAAAGAAACCATGAGTTTTTACTCAAATCAATATGAGCCCATCAGTAATGTTGGAAGAATTCAGCCAAATACATTTGTTGATTATGATCAACCTTATCCCTATTCAACATCACCTCCATCACACTCTTCTTATTTTTCATCCATAACCCAACAAAACAATCCCTTTGCCAATCCTCTTCATAATGATATTATCTATTCTCCCATATATCCATATTATGTCTATCAACCCACATATAATCCTCCACCACCTTTTCAATACTCTTCTTTCAATACAACACATCCATTTCAACAAGAAAATACTTATTCTTCCAATTCTACCATGCACTCACCTCCTACATCGCAATCTTCCTATCATCATTCTACCCATAATAAAGAAAGTAGAGGTGAGAAACCATTAGGCCCTTTTATGACGAAATTCCTAAGGCATTTATCAAAAACCTCTCAAAAACCTTCATCACGTAAATTTACTAAGCTCAATCAACCAATGGATATAATTCTCAAGTATTTACTTGACACAAATAAGATTGAACTTCCTTCCATAAGACAACCTCGATACCACATCAGATTGGTTTAAACCTCGAGCTACATTGTGAATATCATAGAGTAGATGGACATATGACACAAAATTGTAAAGATTTAAGATGTGCAATTCAAGATTTGATTGATAAGGATCTTTTTAATATAAAGGAATTACAATCTACAACTGATTATAAATCTCCAGTAAACAATCAAACTCCTACACAACAAATACCAATAATCAATCAAGACATGGGGATCTCCCAAGAACCCCTACTCAATTATCAACAACAAGAAACCAATCAAATATTGCATGTTAATGTGTCCCATCATGATGATATTATTAATATTGTAACAAAAACTACAAATGAGCAACCTCAAGTTCAATCAACTCAATCTGATATTCAAGATATGGATTCCTCATTTGACCAACCTTCAAAACTATCTTTGGCTCTAGAGAATGATCCAAAATGGAATGTAAGCATAGAAAGCTCATCTTTAGAATCAAAATCTCAATCTGAAATCCACTTTGATAGCCAACAACAAGTGATTAATCCTCAAGCAAAGATATCCCTTTTAGAAGTATTACAAATTTATCACAAGGAAATTTTGTTCAAAATACCTAGCCAACAATTTGTTCCTCATCATATTTTCTCTAAGAACATAATTAATGGTGTAAACCCTCTTGAGGTTAACCATATTTCATTCTATGATGAGGATATTCCTTCCTCTACTCCACAAGAAGACCCCTATCTTTACATTATCGGATCTAGTAAAGAAACACTTGTTAAAACTATCATGGTAGATAATGACTCCTCTCTTAATTTATGCACTTATCAATTATTCCAAAAACCCAAATCAAAGGAAGAAGATCTTAATGAATCAAATGTTATTATAAAATATTTTAACAATGAAATTCAAGAAGCTCAAGGTACTATAATTCTTCCCTTTAATATTGGATCCAAGATCCTGGATACTTTATTCTATGTAGGATATTGTCCTTCACCTTACAACCTACTTCTCCAGAGTCCTTGGATTCATACGATGAGGGTTTTCCCTTCCACTCTTCACCAATGTTTGAAGTTTGAAATTACAAATAAAATTGTTACCATACATGGTGACCCAACACCATTTGAAGAATATTTAACGGTTGAAACATCAAGTTCTATACATTCTCTATTATCACAATTATCTTCTATCCATCACTTTTCTTCATCCATATATGATCATCCTTGTTTACCAAATAACACTCATGCATATCTTTCACATATACTTTCTCCATCTTATCAAAACTTGGAATATAATAATAAGAATGAAGAACTTTCTTATCCTTCTGACATTTTATTTTGTAACATGATCAATTTTACACATATAAAAGTCAAATCTTTTTCTACATTATTCTACATTATAACAAAGCTTTTGTTATCACTACCTTTTATTCATCACCTTATATTCTTACCTTCACCTCAACCAGATTATCCTTCAAAACCTCCTTTGATTTTGAAGCAACCTTAGACATGCTATACTCAAATAAACCTTGTATAGTGTATATAGATCATCTTGTATATACCACCAATTTCAATTCATAAATTAAAATCAAAATACAAAAAAAATCAAAATCCTCAAAATCAAAAAAATACAAATGCAACTAAGGACCTTAAAGGTAAATTTGAGCCCAACTGGCTCGGACCATACATCATTACTGCAAAATTTGAATCAGGAGCATATAAATTATCTACCTTAGATGGTAAAGAACTTAAAGAACCCATGAATATTTTACATCTCAAACGTTATTATGCATAAATTTGGTCATTTCATCCATGTATATATTTGTTCAAAATCATTATCTTGTATTTCTTTCAATTTATTCAAAAACCTCAAAAACATTCATAAAATCTTCAAAAATCTTCAAAAATATTTATTGCATTTATTTAAAGCACTTGTAAAGTTCCTTTTGCTCCAAAACAAAAATCAACATAAAAATCCAAAAACAGCTATATGCTTGACTCTTTCGAAACCAAAACAATATACATAATAAAGAGAGAGTCAACATTCTCAAAACTTTCTCAAAATCATTATTTTCTTACAATTATTGCAATTATATGTTTCAACTTATTTTGGATAAAACTAGCATTTATTTGGCATCCCTCACTTGCACACTCACAACAATAAATATCTTGATTTTATCTGGCATGATTACTAATCTCTCTTATATCAAAGTTCACAAAATTCAATTAAATAAAGTTTGAGCATAGAGAATTGATCTTGTTATTTACTTAAACCAAGCACATCTTTTCACAATAAAATGATTATATTTGTAATTTCCATGTTTTGCTACATAGTAGAACTGATTTCTTGAGTGAAAAGTTTCCCTTGCTATCCTATCATGCACATGGTCTAGAATCTTTGAGAATTGGCAAAAGGACAAGCTCACCCCTACCCGCAATAAAAATCCCTTGCTCTACAGACTAATCCGAGCAAGTATCCCTAGAAAAAGAAAAAGAAAAGAAAAATTCAAGAAAAAGAGAAAAGAAAAATGTTATGTCAAGCAATGTTCCAAGCATTATCAAGCAAAAGAAATACAAAAAGAAAAATAAGCAAAGTTCAAAAGAAAGCAAGAAAAGCAATAAAATCCCTTTCCCTACCCTTTGAAAAGAAAAGAAGGGTGAATGAGCTTGAATCCCCGGAATTCTCAATTATTCGAAAACTCGTGAGGTAAGCCCCATAACAGGTGGTTTGTGCCCAACCCGCTTGGCCTTGGGTAACTCCTAGCGTGGCGATATGTCCGTCACATTAGCGACCTTCTTTTGTACAGACCTATGTCTCGCTTATGGATTAGCTAGCTCTTGATAATCCGATCTACATAGTAGCCTAGTATGGTTATATGCATCTACATCATGGTTAATGAACACTTATTTGGTTTCTTCAAATCACTTGTATCATAGTATCTTGCTCAAAACTCGGTAAATGAACAATGCAATTGCACACACATTTGTATTTGAGAGATTTTGTCTATCATTATGATAAATCAAGATTGGCAATGAATTCACTTATGCACATGGGATTCCTTATAAATCTAACTTTTTGTCTTCAAAATACTTTGAAATATTATTTTTGCAAACTTGTTTGGAATAAACCAAGTACAATTATTTACCACAAAGACAACTATATAATAGAAAAAATCAAAAATTTCAATCAAAACATATCATATATATCTTATCGACTTTCGCAACGATGGTATAGTTTCAAAACCAAAATTGGAATTTTATGCTTAGCGCAAGTCCTCATTATCATATTTTCTCGTTCATCAAAAATTAATCATGTAATAAAACTATCCTTTATTTGATCTTCGCGATGATGGTATAAGTCTATACCTACATATTCTATGCCTAGCGCAAACCATTGTAACAATTTTATTTCCCGATTTATCAAAGATCATACAAAACATATGACTTCATTTTTTTACAAATTATGCTTTTCAAAAGCAAACACATTTTTATTATTTTATGTCATTATGTCAACCTTTGCATTTTGCAATGATGGTATAATTCTTAAGGAATTATTCAACAAATTTTATCACACTTAGGAATTTATGCCTAGCAAAAATCATTTTACAATATTTCATGCATAATATTTTCATGGAAATCTGAAAGCAAACCATCATCATCATCATTTGCATCATCACAACAAAGTCTTAAGACAGTCTCTTAAGCACTCTTTTCTTTTAACAATATTTCTATCCTGGGACTAGCTTGACGACCGAGTGAGCAACGACTCCATGAAATGGTCTATAATAGCGACAATGTCCTTTGAAATTATTGTTAGAAATCTCTTTTTATTTTTATCACATTTCATTACAACCAATCAATTTGTTACATCAGATTATTTCATTTAAAATATTTAAAGCATGACATCCAAGTTATAATATTTTCCAAAATGACATAATTACATGAATCATCAATAAAATCATTACATCAATCAACTCAATCAATCAATCAAACATAAAAAGCATCATAAGCATCACATAAGACAAGTCATATGATCAAAAAATATCTCATCTATATATATCAACAGAATATATACATCATCAAAACTGGATTGGTATGCCACAATCTGTACCTCGGCATACTCAATCCTCTATCAATACAAGTATAATACAATATCAGTGGCAGTATCCCACCCTCTAGCCTCGAGAGCCTCTAGAGCTCTCGGCCTCATCTCCTCCCCCGCCCTACGGAGGACGAGGTGGTCCCATCGTAGTATGTGTGGTACTGCGAGTCCTCGTCGTCGATCGGGATGAGCTCCTCGTCGACCCTGTCCTGATAGGATCTGCTATGGCAGTGGCACCCGTATCCTCCGGCCCTCCGGCACCGCCTCGGTAGTATAGCGCCCGATAGAATGCGGTCCGAGAAACCGACCGCATCAGCTCCCCGAGTGCTCACCCCTCCGCCTCGTGCCCCGAGACGAGCATTCTCGTCTCGTAGCCGCGACACCTCAGCCTCGGTGCTGTGCAGTTGCATCCTGTAACGTCTGCACCTGAGCTCGCAGACGATCTCTCTCTCTTCCCGGAGAGTAGCCATCTCGCTACTCTCGCCAATGTCCACGCCCTTGCCCTTATCAGGCGATGGTGGCCTCTGTGGAGATGGGGGTCTCGCCTAATTTTATTCAAAATAATTCACAAATAATTTTTGCTTTTTCGTGTTTTTACCTCAAACGTTCGATTTGGGTAAAAACACGGAGGGGGCACCATAGTAAGTCGTCGTACGATTCGACCAAGAATCGTCGCCTAAAAATGGGAATAATTTTTTGCTTTCTCGTAGATCGAGAAGAACTCATCTTTAACGCATTTTCTTCGAAAATTCGCTAAAGAGGGGGCAAAATGTAGCACCCTAAAATTGGCGCAGTAAAATTGGAATAATTACATTCACCTTAGTAAATAAATTTAAATTCAAATTTAACCTTCCAAATCGCCCGTTAACCGCCGAGAAACCCGTTTCCTCTTTTTTCGTGCCATTTTTAGCAGTTGTTTTGACCGTTTGACGATATCGTCTCCGATCAGACGATATCGCCCCAGATTTGACGATTTCGTCTGGACTAGAACGTCCAGACGATTTTGTCGCAAAACTGAATTTGCATAGTTGGAATCCGTTCCAACGGGTCTCCAATCTGGGCGTAAGCGTGTCCGCGCCATTGGGACCCTTCCCCGTTGGAGATCTCCCAAATTGGGATGATCTCCAACCTCCCAACAACTATCCTATGCCTATTTAACTCTAAAACTTTTCCTTCCCCAACCCCTGGCTGAATTTTTATGTAAATCAACTCCCTATGCGCTAAAACACTTCAAATTTGCTCTTGCACTAGTCCTATATTAATTTTATTGTAGGTACACCACTGGTTTTCAGCCGGAGCCAGCATCTATCGTAGCCGAAGAACCTGTCAAGATCGGAGGCGATCTCATCAAATTCGGGACGATCTCGTTCTGATGCGAGACGATTTCGACTGCAGCACACATCGAGGCAATCGAGTCTCGGAGTTTGCTCTTCTTTCTCTTTTATCTCGTCATTTTATGCTATAAATTAGATTGTCTATTCAGTTTTTATACTATATTGCATCTGGAGTTCACCCATTTTGTCTAGTTTGCATATTAAGATCATATTCTGCTATCTAAACACAATGATTTGCATTTACTTTTGTTCTTGTATATTTTTCAATACTCATATTACTTTTTCATATAGTTTGCCCTTGTTTACAAAATAGAATTTCTTGTATTTCGCATTCGTTTGTTGTTTTGCAGGTCTCTCGATGAATTCGTCCGACGAATTCGTCGGATTGCAGACGATCCTGTCGGTTTAGACGATTTTATCAAATTGAAGGCGATTCTCGTTGAATTGCGGACGATCCAGATCGCTACAAGTAATCAAAAACTTCATCGACTTTCGGATCGGGTAATCTTCATTGGCCTCCTGCAAATTCTCTGTTTTTGCTTTCTTTTCTGTTTCGTATTCATTTAAATTGCATTTTCATGTAGTTTAAGTTAGAATCATTCGGCCAAACCTAGGATGAATGTTTAAAAATAAAACGAACTCATCAAAACTCATTCCCAAAACCTAGGCATGGAAACTGCCGCCAAATGTTTCCTGGTGAACCCACCATCCATCGAAAAATCACCAAAATGCACCTCCCTTGAGAGGCGGGACCTTCGCAAAGTCCTCTCGTCCGAGGTACCGCACCATCCTTTTCCCATCCTCCTTCCGGGCGTGGATCCAATAGCCTGAAGGTAGGGATGCGAAAAATTTGGAGCGATACAGCTTGGATAACCTTTTTATCATACACCTTGAGGTCTTCATATGACCAAGCCACAATGTCTTGGTATCTTAAGCATAGATCTTTGATATATTTTGCTTCCTCAGGTGAACATCAAACTCCAACATTGAGCTTCTTTTCTATACTGACTTCAACTTCTTTATAGATTTTTTTGCTGACCTTCATGGCTCTAGTCTTCTTTTTGTCCTCATTATCAAACACACTCTCAAGGGTGACCAACCCTCTTAGGATATGATTGTTTCTTAGTTGGATAATGTCTTGTTGATCAATTTCTTTTGAATTATCTTCTTGGATAGTGGAGAGATATGCTTCTCTCACCAGAAATTCAATTATTTTTTCATCACTTTCAAAAACCTATCAAAAAATTTGCTTGTCTGGTACTACAGGTCTAAAAATTATTTTAATTCCCTTAGCATTATTGATTCCAAAGTCTACATAAGGGTTTAAGTTAGCTCCCTTTGTTGCTAATGAATCAGCTATATTATTATTTTCTCTAGGAAAAAAATTTAAATTCAAGACATTAAAATATTCCATTAAATCCCATACCTTATTTCTATAAGATTTTAAGTAATGGTACTTACAACTGCACCTATTTCTTACTTGATCGACTATCAACTCAGAATCACCATATATGTTCAAAATCTTAATACCTATACTTTCTGCTTGTATCAATCCGAGACACAGGACCTCATATTCTGTTGCATTGTTAGTACATGACCATGTCAGTTTGTAAGCAAAATTCTTTGTCCCTTCTGATTGGGATTGTAGGACCACACCAGCTCCTACACCATTTATGTATTTAGCACCATCAAAGTGCATGACCCATGTTTCTTTCTCTCTAAAATATTGGTTGGATATAGAAGGTATTTTTCTCTCTGATTCCGTTGAGATGTTATATGTTCCCATACCAATTTTGAACTGACTATAATCTTCTCTAAAACGTAACTCATCCTCCATGTCCAACTCTTCAATGTTTTCCAACAACTCAAATTCTTCCATGGGGTTAAGATTGCACATATCCTCTTCAATATTTTCAATGTGATAAGCTACTAGTTTATCATGTGTTATCCTTATTCTCTTTCCTTTGAAGGAAATTACCATATTAGAGTAATCTATGTACATACATCCCCCTAGTTTTCAAGTAAAATCTCTTGAAATACATAACCTAAAATAGGGTTCTAAGTCAACCATGACTATTTCTTGCACTATTTTCACCTTAGGGGCTCTGTGTAACCTCATTAGTACATATTTAATGACTCCAACTATCTTTACAGGTGTCCCATCTAGTTGTAACACTCTAGGACAAGATTGGGTATATTCCATCCCCATATCCTCACAGAATGCTTTAGGTATGACTGTAGTTGATGCTTCTGAGTCAATCATACAATTTTAGACTACCCAACCCTCCATTCTTAGGGATGTATAGAAAGGGGGAGGCTTATTCTTTAGAAAAATAGGTGTCATATCTTTCTTTTTTTATGGCATACTAAGGATTGTAGTGGCCAACCTATTATGTGGATTCTTGTTGAGGGAAGCTTTAAGCAGGTCAATCTAAACAGGAATGAATAGAGTGTCATACAGGCTAGATTTTGATGGAGTATTTTTCATCTCTTAAATAATGTTGTATTCAGATTTAGTCAAGGAGATTTTTTCCAGCCTTCCCTATTGCTCACCATATCTTCTTTTATATTTTTGGGTAGCCTCTAATATTTATATTTTAGTAATAGAGGGGAACCTAAGCCTTTCTTGATCTTCATATTTAGATCTCATTTGGTCTCCTTGTGTTTCCTTTTCTAGTCTCTTAGGAAGACTATATGTCTTCTATTTTCCCCTATCTTGAGGAATAGGGAAAGTTTCACTGCTCTGAGGGAGGAGATCATCTCTCTTTTGGGAAGGAACTTGGAATTACCCCATTTTTTGGGGTCTACTTGCAAAAATTTATTCCCAGACCTTGTCATAATAGCAATTGGGCTTTCCTCAGCTAACTCTTTTCCAACCATGATTTGATTAGGGTGCCATAACATATTAACTCTCCTTTTTTTATTCCTTTTAGTTTGATCCATATATTTTTGAACATGGTGTTGGTACATCACACAAGAATATGAGTCGTGGGGATCATTGCATACTAAATACCAAACATTCATAAGAGTAGTATCTAAAGAACATTCTAGCTCCTCATATACTGTATTCACCCTGACCCCAGTACTATTACTCAGACTAGGTCTCTGATATTTGTTTACATATGAGAATATCCTTTGTTGTGACTTTTCTTGATATCTCTTTTCCATTGAATTCATTCTATTAATTATAGTTTTTAGAGTATTTTCTATATCTAGGATAGCAAAAAACTCTTGAGATGATTGAGAAGGAAGAGAAGAAAAATGAGCTGCATAGGATATAGAATTTTATTGAGAGATCACATTAATTTGTGGATATGGATATGATAAAGAAAGGGGGTCCATGTAAGAGGGTTTCATGGATTGAATTTGGATACCAGTGGTCTTTGAGTTGTAGGGTAGCATAGTTTTGGGGGAAAGTCTTCCAACATTAATTAGGATCTTTTTAGCATGAACTACTGCATTATATACTTGGGGTAAGGTTTCTACTCCTGATTGCTTTGTCTAAAGACCTAAATCTGATCCAAGAGCCTAGATATAATACATATAAGACAAACATGTAGTTGTTCTAGCAATGGGGGGAATTATTTTCCATGTTCTACTAAATCTTAAATTGAAATCTGAGATAGTTTCTTGTTGAGTTTTCTGCATGGATGTAAACTGGTTAAGTAGAGAAAATGGGTCAGCAGATTCATTGAATTTCTAAATGAATGGCTCATATAATGCTTTTCATGTAGTGATAATATTGTCTTCTAGAGTTCAAAACCAATGTAATATCTTTCCTCTAAAGTACAGGGCTAGAATACTTACAATAATATCTTCTTCTTTTATGTTGTGGATTGCTTCCAGGTTCAAGATATCCTGACAGTGCTCATAAGCTATTTTCCTAGATCCATCATAAGTGGGGATATCTTTAGATACAGCTTGGGGGATGGCATGCATTTGGGATAATCTAAGAGGATCGACTGTGTTCCAACTAGGGTACTTCTGTAATTGCTGATTAGGAGCCGCATTTTGTGCCATATTTTTGGCTATAGATCTTATTGGGGGAACTATTGGATGGACTAAAATATCCTCTTCCAGAAGCTCTTCCTCTATGAGGAAATCTTGATCCAAAATTTTGGCAACAATAGCCCCTCTATAAGGTAACTCACAGTAAAAATAGGAGTTGGTTATTCTTTTGAAAGACCTAGTATACATGAAAGGACACTGGTCTATAGGGATAATTCTTTTTCTGAGTCTAAAAACTAGGGATTCGCCAAGTGAACTTGCTCTTCTTTGTTTACAAGGTCAAGACAATTCACCAAATTTTGATTCCTTCGGGTTGAGATAATAATAACTCATTTTATGGGTTTCGTGTTCCATAAGAACTGGTCCCATCGAGCATGCCAAAAACTACTGGGCACTAAATTGCATCAAGTTTTCACTCAATACTATAGCTATCTATATTCCTATTTTATATCAAGGTTTGCACCTGATAGCTATAACTCAACACTCAATATTGGATGGACCAAAACAGAGTTTTTGATCCAACCTCCAGAGTAGGTTGGTTCCTTGTCAACTTGAACATGTTTTTGACACAATTATGCTCACTTAGGGTTTAAAGTTTAGGGTAATAAAAGGTTAGGATTAGATAAATATGAACAATAGTGTATGGATAGGCTAAAAATATTACACCATATTAAAAATATCTGAAAAACTAACCCAAAGACACGTAACTCAGATCAACATTATCACAAATTGGATGACTCTTCATTCATTAATGCATAGAAGAGAAATATTGTAGACAGTAATTTCAATATCCAGATAATGATAATCCAAATAACATAATTCACCAATATATAGAATCTACATAAATGCACTTCCTAACAATAAATATCAATATCATAAGCAGATTTCAATTACTTTAATAGCTAGTAATACATTAATTTGGCACAAACTAACCACTTAAGTATTCATAGAAATGCAGATAAAGAATTCAAACCTCTGATATCAAGCATGAAGATACAAATTTTGAGGCAAAGACCAATGTAATTATCCTTCCATTAACTCTTGGGAATATTTACAGTAGCACAGGCAAACACATTAGAGATGACCCTTAAAAATGAGGGTTTGACCTCTACTTATAGTTTTGCAAAATTAAAATTATCAAGAACGTTACAAAGATAAGATTTTGACAGTGCAGTAGAGAGTTCTTTATGGCATTTACTTACTGGTACACCGTCTAGGAAATCCATTGTAGATGGACCACCATAGCAACTCGGGGCCTCTACAACTTGTTGGTCGCTTGACACAAACAAGATTTTAGGCTATTGGAGATCGTGCATCATCATTGAATCTTCTTGAAAGCTATCAGTCATCATTGATCTATAACCACCTCTAGTTCTACTTTCTTGAAAACCTTTGACGCTTCAGCTTTCCCTCCAACTAATTATTATAATTTTTATGAATAAATGTCTTTAAATACATTTAATTCTTTGATAAAATCCCCACCATTGATATCCCTCATCGTATGGCTATGATTCATTCATATATAAGTCTAATATAATGGTAGGGAGAACAAAACACCATTTTTCTTTGAAAATTTGATGACATCATCCTTTATATCTTAGAAGTTATGAAACACCAATCCAACTTTGAAATATATGGAGGCTAAGCGAGATTTTATCCTCTCTTTATTCTTCAAGTTTCCTCATCATCCACAAGGCATTCATCAATCCGCACAAAAATATCGATGACATCATCTCCTCTTAAAACTTTTGCAGATTCCATTCCAGGCTAGGAAAATACATCGGTATATGACCATCATTCTGGACACACCACAATGTAAAATGAATCTTCTTCCATTCCACGTCATCTTTAGATTAAAACACTGCTTATCGTCATTCCATAAAAGAGTTAGCCATAATGCCCATTTTCACCAATCAGCCTCTACTATGTTTACAACATTCCACCTTGTTACCATTTCGGGTAAAAATATTTTGTTTGTTCTATGGAATCGCACGTTCCAACACTTAGTCGCTCGTGGATATTCAAAATATCAAGCAGTCACCAATCTACACTTTTTTCTTGTTTACATCATCCTTTATCAAAATATTTTGTGGGTTGGGGACGCGTCACTAGTCCGGAGTGAAGAACAAAATAAATGCTTCAAAATCACTCCAAGTACAAAAATTTGCTAAGTGTTAGGCGAGATCATGTATCCTATCATGAATCCACTCTGGAGTACACTATAATATGTGCAAAATGAGGAAATAATGACTTAGGAAAAATTTTGCAAAATTTTCCTAAGTATGTGGTCATTTTGGGCCTACAATACCCTAGCCTTAGGTCTCTCTTGGTAAATATCATGGCATCTCTTAGCTAGTCGAATAAATCCTCGACATTAGGTAGGGGTACTAGTTCTTGATTGTAGATTTATTCAACATCTTATAGTCAATACATAATCTTAAAGATCCATCCTTCCTTTTCACAAATAAAATGGATGCACCCCATGATGACACACTTGGTTTTATCAACCATTTTTCTAGTAACCCTTGTAGTTGTATCTTCAACTTATGCATCTCAATAGGTGAAATCATATATGAATATCGGGGGATGGGTTCCACTCTTGGTATAATATTGATAGTGAGATCAAATTCTTTTAGAATTGGGTGTGTCTCAATCACCTCTTCCTTTAGATCTCTTTCAACTTCACTCATCTTTACAACATAAACAATATCTTCTTTCTTGAGGTCTTTATTCAACTGCATAGCTGAAAATATATGAGATTTGAATGTCCCCTACTTGTTATAAATTTACAACCTCTCTATAATTCCCTCAAAATATTCAATCCATCTATCTCAAAAATTGATTATCACTTGATGGACCTATAGCCAATCCATTCCTAGGACCACATTAAAGGCATGAAGTGGGGTCAAGTATAAGCAACCTTTTGTGGTTCTAGTATCTAAAGTAATTTCTATCAATGAGAAATATTAGTTTACGAAGTAGATTTTTCTAGATCCATACTCAACCTTCCATCCATGAGCCAAATACCCTAGCCTTTACAACATATCTTTGGCTAATTTACAAGAAATGAAACTATCAGTGGCTCCACTATCTACTAGGATATTTATTTGTTTATGGAAAATATTATCTTTTATGATTAATGGGGTGGCTTGCCCTTCTAGCTTTTGATTCCCAATTGTAGCAAAGATATTATGCATTGGTTCCTTTCCTTTGTTCTTGGTAGTGTTTGTCCCTAGCCAATACGAGAATTGATTAGCATAGTTTATCCCTTTGCAATAATAACATCCATCAATGGGCCCTTGTATATTTTTTATTTTTTTCTCCTCATCCTTAATCATCAGTATTGGTGTTGATGGGTTCTATAGGGGAGGTTTAGCATTATTGGGTTTTTTGCCTTTCTTAAAGAAGTTCTTAAATTTATTTTGGCTTCCATTGAATTTATTCTCTAGATGATGGTGGTTCTTAACCTTTCATTCTTGCTCAACATCCCATTTTAAAACCCCATTACTATTCCTCTTCTTTAGTTACTGACGTTCCTATTCGATCAGGTTTTCATACTTATAGTAGAAATGTGACCCTACTTTCTTTGCTAAATCATAAACATTTTGCAATGACTTAGGCTCCTACATCTCTACATCATGCTTTATCCTGGATTGCAATCCATGGGTAAACTTATGAATCCACATATTCTCATTATAGGTAGATACATACTTCAACAACTTTACCAGATTTTTATAGTATACCTCCACTAAGTTACTCCTTTTTTTAGGTTGGTAAACTCTTCAAACTTCAATGCATAGAAGTGATCCATGAGGAATCTCTTCTTGAAGATGACTATAAACTCCCTCCATGGAATATCTACGAGTTCAATCTTGGTTTCTTCATAGTAAGTCTCCCACAAATATAGGGTAGCTACTTCAAGGAAAATGGTAGCCCAAACCATTTGGGTACATGATGAATACCCCTTTACTGTGAAGAAGACCTCCAACTCTCTTAGCAAAGCTTAAGGTGCATCCCCCTCCCCTTCTACATCAAACTTGGAGATACATACATTCTTTAGGTCTCTCACCATATATTTTTCTAAGAGGGTTCTTGCTTGCTTTTTTTCCTCCATCAACCCCTCAACTTGGTTAATATTTGAATATCTAGCCTACAAATTTTGATTTTCCATAGTTTCTAGCACTTCTATTAACTGATATTGTAACTCCATAACTATAGTAGTAAGATCCTCTATTCCCACATTGGGAACCTCTGGATCCTCATTCTGGATCTCCTCTTCGATATTATTTTGTCAATTTTTTCTAGGTGGAGGCCTTTCCCCCAAGTTTCTCAAGAACTATACCACACAAGATTCCCTTCATGCAAGTCTCATCTGTGTAAGCCTATCTTATGTTATGCACATAATTCCATCCCTCTTATCAGTATTTATGATCTAGACTTACCACCTCCAATAATTAGAAGGTATACATGCATCTTCATATCCACAAAAGCCATTATGTATCGTCATGTTGCATGTATTGCGAGTTAAGCTATCAATATTGTCCACTGACAAGCTATCTTAACTCTGGTATAATCTTCTAAACCCAGTTACAAACCTCCCTAAGGGGGTCTCAAGACCTTAGGGTATCCTCTAAGTTCACCTAGAACTTACTAATATTTCATTATTTTAACATCAAAAGAGCATAATATATATATACTAAATCTAAAAAAAATAAATTAAACATAAGAAAGAATAATCAAGCACAAGAACAATCAACATTCAAACATACATTAAAATAATTAAATGCAAGAAACTAAATAAAGAAGTACTAAATGCAGTAGTTACAATGTTTATTTAGATACATGAGTAAGTATGGTACACCCCATAATTTCCATAATACTTTACATCCATTTCATTGGGAAAATCTTCCCATAATCTAATCTATTGCATAAATAACAATATGTAAGGTAGAGATAAAACTTCTGAATTGGTCCATCTCATGAATTTGGCCTTCCCATTCTTCCATCGATCAAGTGAGGATAATAGAGGATCAGGACACTCATGGATCTAGATAGACATGCTTTTAAATGCACTTACTTAATTCATTACCAAATTGCAACTATGCAAATAATCCAAGCAATTCAACTTACTAATGCATAGCACTGATCATAGAAACTATCATTTCTATTTTCCCTCTCATCCAACTTGAGAGAGTAAATCAACCATGCATTAGCTCATGCACTCTATTTGCAATAAGTGAACTAACCTTCTCAAAAATTAAAGTTTGATACCCTTAATTTCTAAGAAACTAGGTTCACACATTTCAATACTTAAAGTAACTAATTTAATTCACAATAAACATTTTTTTCATTTCAAAATATAAAGTCCTTACTGGGCACTAAATTGAACCAAGTTTTACTTGATACTGTGGTTTTATATCTTCCTACTTTCTATTTAGGCTTGCACCCGATAGCTACAGCTCAGCACTCAACATTGGAAGGACCAAAACCGGGGTTTTCGATCCAACCTCCATAGAAGGCTGGTTCCTTGTCAAATTAGCAGATTGTTGACACAATTATGCTTAATTAGGGCTTGGATTTTAGGGTAAGAGAAGGTTAGGGTTATAGAGATGTAGATATAAGTGGACAGATAGTTTAACAACATTGCATCACGATAAAAAGCTCCCAAAAAACCATATTAAAGACATGCATTCAGATAAACCTTTATCCCAAGATAGCTCATTTCATATATTAAAGTGTAACAGAGAAGGGTTATAGTAAGCAATTTCAATATCCAGGAAAAGATAATCCAAATAGCAGAATTCACCAAAACTAGATTTTACATAAATGTACTTACTAATAACACAGAACAAACTTCAAAGCAAATTTCAATTACTCATAATAGCTAGTAATCCAAGATAGGCACAAACTAACCATCTAAGTATTCATAGAAATACAACTATGAAATCCAAACCTTTGACATCAAGCATGGAAATGCAGCCTTGAGGTGAAGATCAATGTATTGCTCCTTTCATTTAGCTCTTCAGAAATATTTACAATTGTATAGGCAAACACGCTAGAACTGACCCTTCAAAATGATGGTTCAACCTCTACTTATAGTTTTCCATATTAAAAATAAAGAAACAATACATCAAATCTTGTTACAAAAAATCATCAAAGAACTTAGCTGGCATTAGCTCATTGGTCAAATCTCCAAGAAATTTGTTGAAAGGGAAACCGCCATGGCAGCATGGGTTCTCTACAACTTTTTGGTCACTCATTAGAAATACAGTTTGGAAAATTCCAAATCACACACTTCCATAGATATTTCTTGGGATTAGAGCACCACCATCAATATGCAACTACCTCTGGTTTGATCTTCTTGGAAACTCTTGATGCTTCATCTTCCATCCAATCTATTATAGTTCTAGTGTAGGAACATCCTTTTAAATGGCCCATATTTAGCAAACTAACCTCCACCGTTGATCTTATTTATACCATGGTCCATATTAGATCTAGTATAAGCTGAGATCCCATCCGTTGGATGACATCACTTTAATTAGCAACAGAACATCCAATCCAGATCTTATAAATTTGAACCTTGAATCCGCTCTGGAACTTTTATATTTTCTAATCCACATTAAAATATTGATGACATCACCTCTTATTTATAACTTGTGTGGATCCCATTCTATATAGAATGAGCGTCTTCCTTAGTTTAGATATGAATTTAAGTTTTTACATCATTCTTTCGTTCCACCTTATCTTCATTCCAGATAGAAAAAGACTCGTTTATTCTTCGGATTGTCAATTCACACTTTTCTGCTACTTACATCATCATCTCCTTGAGACTTTTATGGATTTAATGATAATGCTAATCTGGGGTGGAGAACCAAAAGAGTTTTCAGAATCAGGTATATGCAAAAGGGCCATTTCGCACTTTTTTTCTGCTGATGTCACCAACTTTCACAAACTTTTGTAAATTTTATGATCCTTCTCCAATCCGGACCCAGAATGGAGTTCCTCGAAATAATTTTAAACAAGAAAAACTATATGACTATTGAGAAGATTCATCTTATCAACCTTGTTCCAGAGTAGAATGGTAGTTTTATCACTTCTAAAAATCATACAAAATTTTACTAAGTATGTGGCCATTTTGAGCCTACATTCTGGTGCCTCCCGGGTGGATTTGCTCGCAAAGCAAATAGAATCCAGAGTCTTATCCATTGGGCCTTAGGATTCAAAATAAAACTAATTTTTTGAAGATATTTTTTAAGGAATAACTTACATAAAAACCTTACCCTCTAAAAGCACAAATTCAACTTAGAGGGTAAAGGTTCATATAGAAACCATGCCAAAAACATCATAAAACCCACTTGTTCGACCATAGACTTGTGTCCATAATACCAGTACTATTACTATCTTCCAAAAATATACACAACTCTACCTCCTTTATAAGGCTTTATTTCAAAGAATGCCTTCACACAAAAATTATACTTTGTAGACTTCATACCTTTATTGCTTATTTCTGAAAATCGTTAGGGTAAAAAATAGAAATACAAAAATGATGAAATATGTACAAACATAGAATTTCTTCAGCATGAGCCCCTCCTAGGCCTGTAACTGCTCAATATTATTCTCATTCTTCTATAGCCTCTTCCTCTTCATCCTCTCCAAGATTCTATACTTCCTAATTATCTTTGCCAATGGTATCTTCGAACACCTGAATCATTGATTCTAAATATTGAAGAGCCTACTTCTAGGCTTGCTCAAAAGGATTTGATGTTTCTTTGAGCTGCTTATAAATGTATTGTAATTCTTCCACATCCTCATAATTAGTAGCATTTCCTCTAATCACTATATCTTCCATGAGATCTCTTAGTTGTGTGTAGCTCATGATTAGCTTAGCAGCTTGTTCTTGAGATAGTGGTTCTTCTAATGAACTGATTCCAGCCTCATCCTGTAAGCTATCCTTAATGCTTTACTGAACTTCTTTCATAGGTAATAAGCTATGATCTTCCTTCCAAAGTCCTTTGAAATTGACCTTAATCATTTCCTCATTTAATTAAATGATCTCTTTAATCCCCCTATCTATTCTGTCAAACAACAACCAAAATTTTTGAGTTGTCCTATGATTTTTTACTACTATCTTGGAGGCTACCCTAGCTATATTCCATTCCTTACTAGGAATTGGTTTAGCAACATCATTGAGCCTACTATAAACCAATATGTACATTCGTTCTGCTGGAATCACCATAGGTTGCACTCTCTAGTGGTCTGATCTAAGTCCTTTTGGAATGGCAGATAGCAACTAGTTGACATCTTTTAAGTAATCAATGATAAGTTGAAAGCCTGAACATTTTTCTTGAATTTTAGAAAGCAATTCCTCCTTGATCTTTTTCAAACCATATTTATAAAATCCAGCGTGCTTGGCCTTCTCAATCTGAAGCTGATGTTTTAAATTTTGAATTTCTTTTTCCTAATGCTCATTCAACTTCTTTTGTTCCTCCAGTTGGTATTTCAACTCATTATCTTTCTGGAACATTTCCTTCCAACTCTTAGCTTCTTTCCTCATAACTTTCTCCACCTATTTCTGATCATGAAGGCCTTTTTTAAGATTTTCAACTTGTTGTTTCAACTTTTCTACCTTATATTTTGCTATATCAGTCTTTAAATAAAAGGTATCCAAGTGAGCCTTGGCCATCCGTAACTCATCTTCAACAGGAATCTTGTCGATATCTTCTATGATTTCCTCTACTTTATAATCTTGAGCAGTCATTTCATTTTCAGGTTTTCTTACTTGTAGAATCAAGGATATTGAAACCCTTTGCCTAGTGACAGGGTTAACATACATACTTTTCCTTGTCACAACCATTCGGTTGGAAGGCCTAGTAAGCTTCTATGCCCAATAGTAATTTATACTTTGAGTAGCTGTCTGTTATTTTGATACAGTAACATACCTTGAAATATCAGCAACCAAAGGAGATAATGGCATTAAAAACATAAGGGTGGATTTATTTGCTACTGATGGATATGGAGATACATCGACAGCAACCTCTATTACAATGGTAGATTCTATGACCATAATTGCTATGGACATAGGTAAATTCAGAGAAACAAGGACAATACTGATAGTAGAAGGGATGGATGAACTTGGAACGTATTGTCCCATGTATTGTGGAAAAAAAATGGGGGTGCAATGATAGTGGATACTGAAGTGGATGTCTTAGAAGTGGAAGGTGGGTTTGATAAGGATTGTGACATAACATAACTGTCTGGTACCTCCATAGATACTGATGGAATGAGAGAAAAATTGGGAGATGGAGGAGGTAAATTCACCACATTTTCTTTCTCAGAAAGGGAGGGCAATTATTTTGGGGATTCATGGAGATGAGAAGGATAAGAGGGATTAGAAACCATGCCTTCGCCTAGAGATGTAGGGTTTTCTTTCTCATATCCCTTTTCAAGCTATTGTTCTTGTTCAACTAATCCTTCTATATAAAAAACAACTACTTCTTTTGCAATTTCCTCCATACTCATATTCTGCCTTTTGGAAAGCTCTCTCCCTTCCGTATCTAAGGTTATCTTAGCCCTTTTACTAACTAATTAGAAAGCATCCATCTCATATCAGGTGTCTTCTCTTGATAATTCTCCTTGCACTCCTTCGAAAGGTAAAGATTGCTCAGTAATGGATTGAGGCTTTGCTAACATCGTAGGAGTAAAATAAAGTGGCTTTATTCCAATTCTCTTACCCTTCTATTTTTTATCAACAAATTTATTTTGAGGTTGTGCTCCTAGATAAAAAATTGTTGGGCACTAAATTGCACAAAGTTTTACTTGATATTGTGGTTGTCTATCTTCCTACTTTCTATTTAGGCTTTACCCTGATTATGCTCTTGCTATCTTTAGCTTTGGGAGATTCCTGGATTAGTACCATTCTTGTTTTTCTTTTGATGGACCTTTCTGATGAGGATTGATGTATGATCTTTCATATGACCCCTCTAGTAGTTCCTAGATTAGGTTTTCGTAGTTTATTTCTAGCAAATTGATATTGTAAGTGAGTCTCTTTCTCACATGCACTTGTGGGCACTAGTTGTCTTCTAGTTGTCTTTTAGAGTGTTAGTTAGCAAGTGTGAACTCAAAGTAGGAAGTGTGAGCTTCAAGTTAGCTAAAATGGATCTTCTAGTTAGAAATCTTAACTTAGAAGTTTACGTGCATTCTTCTTTGCACCTTTGTAGATTTTGGGTTAAGCGTGTGAATCAAATCCATGATTTCATGGGTTGGTTATGTATTTTGGGCCATTAGTGCCTATATAATGATTTGTAAATAATAGAACTCTTAGTTGGATTTTCAATCCTTTTCATTGGTATCAGAGCCTAGTTCATGTTTGCACTAGGGCTTGTGAGGTGAGAGGATAGGAGATAGGATTATTATGAGAAAAGTTTTCTCATGGAGGACTCGGTTTAAGCCCAAAGGGAGCTTGAAAACCATTCGGAGAAGGAAGTTCCTTTGCCGACAAACCCCTCGTTCCAACTTCTTGCTTATGCTTAAAAAGTATAGGAAGAGTTTGCCCCAAAGTTCTTCGTATACCGATCCTTGGAAGGGATTGGATCGTAGCTACGGTCCAATTAGGATTAGGGAGCCTTTTGACCCTGCTACCCCCCCTATTTTTGAGTATTGAAGAGCTTCAGGAGGACTCCAAAGCTAGGTCGTGTGTCGACTTAGAGCTGGATGCCTTTCAAACGCTGGTCGTGTGTCGACCGGATCTTGAAAGGAGAGCTACTGGTGGGAGCTGGATGCTCACATTTTTCATAATTTCAAGCTTTAAAAATTTCATAATTAACCCCCCTGGTTAATTTCTAAATTTTTTTATTTTTTTTTTATAAAGCTTCAAATTTATTGTTCAATATATTATTTTGATAATATATTTGTATTGCTGCAATTTGTTTAAAAAAAAGAGAGCAACAATTTTATTTTTTAAAACACTTTTGCAGATTTGGCCTGGCCTCGGCTGCGTTCGGCAGCCTCGGCCAGCCTCGGCTGCGTTCGGCAGGCGGCCGGTGCTACCCTAGAGCACCCGACCGCACTCTTGCGACAGGGGGCGGCCGGCAGCCGACGGCCCGCGACTGTCCATCCGACAGCCAGCGGCTGCGGCCGTGGCTGTCCAGCGACAGCCCGCGCTATCCACTGACAGCGTCAGGCTTTACGCCTGACCTTGCTTGTCGAGTGATGACACCAGGCCGATCGCTTGACGCTATTGTCGGTGTTGATAGCGCATGACTGCATCTGTGC
The DNA here is from genome assembly GCA_028583015.1 of Wollemia nobilis. Taxonomy (NCBI): domain Eukaryota; kingdom Viridiplantae; phylum Streptophyta; class Pinopsida; order Araucariales; family Araucariaceae; genus Wollemia; species Wollemia nobilis. Next base: position 3,951,739 of record JAQPPZ010002937.1, on the reverse strand, counting down.
TGCGACTACGAGCCTGGATCGCCAACTGACAGCCGCCAGGCACTTAGGGCCTGATGGACCTGTCAACTGGTAGTCAGAATTAGGTCTGACTATGCAGTCCAAGCGGCCAGCAATTTGCTACCGCACTGTCAGGCGGATAGCAACTTGCTGCCGCATCTGACAGGTTTGGCAGAATTTTGCCAGACCTGCTGCGGTTGGCAGGTTTACCTGCTATCCGGCCTGCGGCGATCAACCCAGCCGCACGGCTGAGGGCATCTTGGGCCCATAGTATAATTTTTGAAATTTTTTGCAATTACACAGGGTTTTGCCTCGGGAATGGTGCAGTGAAAGATTTGGGTGCAGGTCAAATTTTCATGCACTGCAGATTGATCCGAGTTACTGCAATGAAAATTTCATGCAAAATTTGGAAGGGTAAATTTATTGTAAAAATTTTAAATTTTTACTATTTTAGAGTGCATGTTAAATTTTCATTTTTATTAATTTAATTTTTAATAACTTAATTAAATTTTTTTAATCTTTTGATTAATTAAAATTTAATATTTGATTAAGTTATTTTTAAATTAATTAATGTTAATTTTGCACTTTATATTAGTTAAAAATTTTCAAAATTTATGCCTTAGGAGTAAAATTTCAATTTTAAGCAGCACTCCATTGTAACAAGGAAATTTGCATTTTTGCTTCCTTGATTTAGTGCTTTCTTAAACTTTAATTCTAGCTTATACCCGAGAACACATGGCCTCTGACTTGGCTTCCCAAGTGGCAGAATTGGCCCATGTTGTAAACACTTTGGCCGATAAGGCAAATGACACTATAATGGCGGAAGTCCTTGGCAACCTTGCCATGAAGGTAAATGACATTTCTTTGCATAATACCTCCACTTCTGCTCATGATTCACATTTGAGAGTTTTTTGTGAAGTCCCATTGTATGATGGATCCAAGAACCCTGATGTCTTGAATAGTTGGATTCTTGACATGAGTTCTTGGTTTGCTTTTTCTCAACTTTCAGAAGATGATGTAGTGCCTTATGCTAATCTTAAACTTTCTGGCTTAGCCAAAGTACTTGTGGAACGAAAACGAGGACAAGAACTCACCACATGGGATGAGCTTGTACAATTTCTTAAAACCAATTTCTATCCTTCAAATTATTCTAGAGAATTGGTTATTAAATGGTTTCGTTTTTGCCAAGGTACTAATATGTCTGTACAAGAATATATTTTCCAATTTAACAGGTTCCGAATACTTGTGAATGTGGAGGATGATGTTCCGAGGTTTGATTCTCAAGTTTCAAAGTGGCTTGTTAGAACATTTGTACAGGGAACTAATGTTTGTTTCTATGGAAACATTGGATAGAGTTTTCAATCAGGCGCAGCTTGCGGAGGACAAGTTCAAGGCACAATCGCAGGCATTCCACACACCTGTTACTCAAGTGGTTGGAAACTCATCAAAAGGGAATAATTATTTCTCTCAAAAGAAGAATTTTGCTCAAAAGAAGAATGTGTCTTCTCCATCTCCTTCTTCTCCTTCCCCTTCCGCTTCTACTCCTTCTTCCTCTTCTTCTAAATCTTCATCTTCTTCTTCTAAGAAATTCTGCAATTATTGTAAGAAGAAAGGGCATGAGAAAGCTGATTGCTTTAAGCTCAAAAAGAAGAGTTTAGTGATTACTACTCAAGAGGAGGATGCTTCCAAGGGTCCCCTTGAGTCTGTAGGAGAGAGTAGAGTATATATGGAATTACGAGGTAAGCTTAATGAAGTTACCTTAGTAAATGTAAGTTCTTCAGATGGAGCTCGTGATGCTTTGTTCATCACTCGAGCCCACTTACTTCACAACTTTGCAACTGATTGTATAGTGGACAATGGCTCGCAGAAAAATCTAATTGCGAGGTCCATTGTCAAGCGTTTGAATTTACCTATGGAGCCTCATCCTCAACCTTATTCTTTGGGTTGGAAGGATAGTGGAAGAGGCTCAGAAATCACTCACACTTGCACATTAAAATTTGCACTTGGCCCACATTTCATAGATCAAGTCACTTGTGATGTGACTCCTATGGATTGTTGTGGGATTTTGCTTGGACAACCTTTTCAATATGATAGGAGAGCTATTTATGATGCTTTTAAAAGAACCTACACACTTCAAAAATATGGTAAGGTCTTTCTCATTAAGAGCACCAACACTCCTAATATCATTCTAAGTTCCAAGCAAACGAAAAGAGTAATTAAGAAAGGTGGTGATGTTGCTCTAATTTTCATTCGCTCTCAAAACACTTCTACATCTACATCCATTACAAAGCAACACTCTTCAATGGATAAAATATTGCAAAGTTATTCACACATATTTCAGGAGCCAAAGTCTCTTCCTCCAATTCGCACAATTAATCACAGCATTGAAATAGTTCCAGGTTCTTCTCTTCCTAATGCTCCCATGTATAGACAATCTATTTTGCAAAATGAAGAAATAAAAAAGCAAATAGAAGATTTGTTGTCTAAGGGTTTCATTAAGGAAAGTACTTCTGCTTGTGCATCACCTATTTTGTTAGTTCTTAAGAAATATGGCACTTGGAGATTATGCATTGATTTTCTTGCATTGAACAGAATTTCTGTGAAGAATAGATATCCCTTACCCCGCATTGATGATTTATTAGATCAGCTTCAAGGAGCTAAGTTCTTTTCAAAAATAGATCTCAAAAGTGGATATCATCAAGTGCGTATCCAAGCTGAGGATACATGGAAGAATGCTTTCAAGACGAAGATGGGCATCTTTGAATGGTTGGTCATGCCCTTCGGTCTTACTAATGCTCCTGCAACCTTCATGAGGTTGATGAATGATGTATTTCGTGAAGTCCTTGACAAATTTGTCATTATATATCTTGATGATATATTGATTTTCTCAAAAACTTGGGAGGAACACCTTAGGCATATCCAGCAAACCCTTTATCTTCTTGCGAAGAATCAATTATATGCCAACTCTTCCAAGTGTTCTTTTGGCAATACTTCAGTTTCTTACCTTGGCTATGTGATTAGTGAGAATGGAATTCAGGTATATCCCCTTAAAGTTGATGTTTTGCTTAAGTGGTCCCCTCCTACAACTCTCACTGAGTTAAGGAGTTTCCTAGGACTTGCAAACTTTTATCGCAAGTTCATTCCTCAATATTCCACCCTTGCAGCTCCATTGCATTATCTCACTAAATCCAAAACTCCATTTCATTGGGAGAAAAGCCAAGAATTTGCCTTTGAGAAACTCAAAAAGAAATTGTGTACAGCACCGGTGTTAACTTTACCTGACCTTTCTCAACCTTTTGAGATTGAAACAGATGCCTATAAAGTTGCCTTAGGAGCTGTGCTCAAACAGAATGGTCATCCAGTAGCTTATCATTCAGAAACTTTTTCTACTGCTAAGTTGAACTATTCTACATATGACAAGGAGTTGTATGCTTTAGTTCAAGCCATTAAGTATTGGAGACACTATATTTTGGGAAAAGATACAGTAGTACACACTGATCATATGCCTCTCAAGTTTTTACAATCTCAAAGTAAAATTGAAGAATCAAGACATATGAAGTGGGCCTCTTACCTCCAACAATTTCACTTGGTGATCAAGTACAAAAAGGGGAAGAGTAATACAGTTGCTGATTGTTTGAGTAGGCCTCCTATCGCTCTTGCCTTAACAGTCATGTCCACTTCACACTTGGGATTTAGGACTTGGCCTAATCAGTATTCTCAGGATCCTGATTTTGGAAAAATATTTGAGCAAGTGAGTAAGCCTTCTTCTTCCAATTTGCATCCTTTCCAATATTTCTACATCAAAGAAGGACTTCTCTACAAATTGGACAAGTTTTGTGTTCCTTGTGAACCTAGAGTGTCGCTTATTAAGGAAGCTCATTCTACACTTTATGGTGGTCACTTTGGGAAACATAAAACACTTCATCATTTGCAACGATTTTTCTATTGGCCAAAAATGCAGAGGGATGTGTTGAGATTTCTCAAGCAGTGTGCAGTTTGTTGTCGCTCAAAACTAGATAATAGAAAGTTTGGCTTAGGCATGCCTTTGCCCATTCCTTCTCGTCCTTGGGAAAGCATTTCCATGGAATTGGTTAGTGGTTTTCCTATGACAGTGCGCCAACATGATTGTGTGTTCGTGATGATTGACAGATTCAGCAAAATGGCTAAGTTCATTCCATGCCGCAAGACAAGTTCTGCATCAGACTTAGCTCAATTTTTCTTTGATAGCATTTGGCGTTCATTTGGTCTACCTACTAGTATTATCTCAGATCGTGATTCACGCTTTGTGGGTCACTTTTGGCGTTCTTTGTGGAATATTTTGGGAGTTTCCCTTAACTTCTCTACCGCCTATCATCCGTAGATCGATGGGCAGACTGAAGTGGTAAACTGTACACTTGTGCAAAGTTTGCGAATCTATCATCACGCTTCACCAACAAAGTGGGACTTGAGTCTCACGCATATTAAACATGCCTATAATAGGGCCCTACACTCTTCTACAGGTCATTCACCCTTTGAAGTTTGTATGGGATTTCAGCCCTTGGAACCTTATGAGTTACCTTTGTCTTTGCCTTCTCCTGTCACTTCACATCTTCAGAAGGAGCAAGAAAAGGCACACTCATTTGTTCAACACTTGCACAATATTCAATAAAAGGTGGTTGAGATTTTGCAAAAGACATAGCAGCAGTAGAAAAAGGCCATGGATCGACATCGAATTCCTCATCCTTTTCAGGTTGGTGATAAAGTTTGGTTGCATCTTGACAAGCGGCGTTTCACTGATAAGACTCATAGCAAAATCAAACCAATTTGCTATGGGCCTTACACTATTCTTCAGAAAGTGTCTGAGAATGCTTTCCGCCTTGATCTTCCCACACACTTGGTAATTCATGATGTTGTCAATGTGGATCTCTTGAAGTTGTACTTTGACTCTACATTGGAGACTGCACCAGCTATCAGTCATCCTGTGGACGTGGTTCTTGAAGCACAGTTACCCTTGGATGTAGATCAGATCTATGACACGAAGACTCGGCAGACTCGTCAGGGGTCTACCACCTCATATCTTGTGGCTCGGCGAGGACAGCTGCCGCATTAGGCTCGTTGGATTTCTTTTCATCAGATGTCCCGTGATTTTCCTATTCTTTTGAAAGCATTGGAGTCCAATGCTTCTATTGTGGGGAGGCATGATGAGGATTGATGTATGATCTTTCATATGACCCCTCTAGTAGTTCCTAGCTTAGGTTTGCTTAGTTTATTTCTAGCAAATTGATATTGTAAGTGAGTCTCTTTCTCACATGCACTTGTGGGCACTAGTTGTCTTCTAGTTGTCTTTTAGAGTGTTAGTTAGCAAGTGTGAACTCAAAGTAGGAAGTGTGAGCTTCAAGTTAGCTAAAATGGATCTTCTAGTTAGCAATATTAACTTAGAAGTTTACGTGCATTCTTATTTGCACCTTTGTAGCTTTTGGGTTAAGCGTGTGAATCAAATCCATGATTTCATGGGTTGGTTATGTATTTTGGGCCATTAGTGCCTATATAATGATTTGTAAATAATAGAACTCTTAGTTGGATTTTCAATCCTTTTCACTTTCTTGTGGAATTTTCAATCTAGATCTGACCATGCAGTATTGAGGGCAGAATGTCACTTTGGGGAGCTTCACACGGTACAATGTGCAGGATGGAAGATTACCATGAATCCAGCCAATGCTTAGTCATTTCTTGTAAAACTTCTTCTTTCTCTCTCTTTTTTTTTAGCATTTCTTTGAAAGAGAACTAATTACAAAGTGCAGAAAGAAAATGAAATAGAAAGTGTAGAAAGGAGAGGGAAATATTTGTGCAATGTATATACATATGTTACAATGAGCCTATTTCTAATATATAGTAAATATTAAGGTGGAAACCATTCACCGAAATTGGTTGTATGTTTCCTTTTAAGTATTTCAAGTGAAATACATTACACTCTTTTGGTTCCATAATTTTGAAAGGGCCATCCCAAAAGAAATCAAACTTTTCATGCTTACCCAGCTTTGCTCTGTCCACATTCCACCTGAGAACTGAGTCTCCTATTTGAAGTTTTCTGAACCTAGCATTTTTATCTAACCATGCTTTAATGTCTGATGAATGCTTCTAAAAATGATCATATGCTTGAGTTCTACTCTCTTCAAGTTGTAGAAAGTGTGTCAACCTAATTTTCACTGGATCATCCTCCAATTCTTCTTATGTACTGACAAGCTTAAGTGTTGGAATCTCTAGGTGAATCGGTAGTACTGCCTCTTTTCCATATACCAGTGCATAAGGAGAAGTTTTGATAGACTTTTTAATAGTAATCATGTCTGCCCATAGAGCATGGTCGAGCAATAGGTGCCAACTCATTTTTTTACCTTATGAAAACTTTCTCAAAATCCTTAATTGGTTCTTGTTGGTAGATTCTGCAAGTCTATTACCTTGTGGGTAATAGTTTGAAGTATTTTTAAGAGTGATGCCATACTTGCTGGAAAACTCAATGTACTTAGCTCCTATAAAAGCAAGAATATTATCACTCACCAAATCTTTTAGAACTCCAAATCTGGAAATTAAACTCTCCATAAAGTTGATCACAACTTCTTGGTCTACTTTCTTTGTAGGAAAAGACTCTACCCATCTGGTAAGATAATCTGTAGCTATCAAGATAAAATTTTTCTCTGCTGAATAATTAGGATTTATGACTCCTATGAAATCTAATCCCCATTGTTGAAAAGGCTCCTCAAATTGAATAGGCTTCAGGGGGGATGTAACATTTCTAGTCTTTCCAACATACCTTTGACACTTATCATAGACCTAAGTGACTTTAAAAGCATAATTGAACACATTAGGCCAATAATAGCCTGGTCTCATTATCTTCAAAGTTGTAATTCTGCCTGAGCTATGGCCACCTAATGACCATCCATGGAACTCTTCAATGACTCTTTTTTTGTTGATCCTCCTCCAAACATTTCAGGAGAATACCATCCAAGTTTCTTCAAAAAAATCCTTTTGAAAGTAATACATATTTTAGAGCATGAAGTATATACCTCATTTTTTAAGAATGATTTAGATTAGGTGGGCAAATTCCCATTTGGAAATACCTGGTAATTTGTTCGATCCAATCAGAATCCAAAGTGTGGACAATCTCTACTTGATCCTCTTCTGTTATCTGACCAACTATCACTCTAGTCAATGCTAAAGTATTTGTCAATCATTGGCAAAAGTCTCTACCTCTTACCAGCTTTGTGGGGTGTATTTCCACGTCGTACTCCTAGATCTTAGTAATCCAACCATCCCTTTTATCTCCTAGGTCACCTTGTAAGATAAAACTTCTCACATCTAGATGAATCACATACACCAGAGTTTTGCTCTATACCAGATATTGTCTAAACTTCTTAAGTGACTTCATCACAACAAACACTTGTTTTTCAATAAAGTTATATTTTACTTGATAGTCATGTAAATTCTAGCTCCAAAAGAATATAGGGTGTTCATCCCCTTGATCATATCTTTGGGTGAGCACCGAAGCATAACTTTGTTAAGCTCCATAAGCATAGAGAATAAAATATTTGCTAAAATTAGGATTTATCAAAACTAGGGCTGTGGAAATGGATTGCTTGATGATCTCAAAATCTTGCTTCCTAACCTTAGTCCACTTGAATTCTATCTTTTTCTTGAGTAGTTCAGATATAGATCTCACCTTATATGCAAAATTAGAAATGAACTTCCTGACAAAATTGATCTGACCTAAGAAAGACTACATAATCTTCTGATTAGTAGGCAATGAAATAGCTAGAATTTCTCTAATTCTATATGGATCTATGGCCATAGCTTGCTTTGATACCACATGACATAGTAGTTTTCCCTCATGTACTACAAAAAATGACTTCTTAGGATTTAGTGAAATACCAAATTCCTTGTATTTTTGAAAAACCTGTTCCAAATGAGACAAATGATCATTTTATCATGAGAAAACACAGTCATGTCATCTAGGTAAATCAGAATAACTTTGCTTATAAGTGTACCAAAGGCATAATCCATGGCCCTCTAAAATGTAGCTCCGAAATTAGACAGACCAAAGGGCATCATCTGATAGGCAAATGTACCCCATTTTGTAGTAAATGTTGTTTTGTAATGATCTTGATATTTTACCCAAATTTGGTTATATTCAAAAAACCATCAAATAGCGAAAATATCTCTGCTTCAACTACCACTTGTACGATCTGGTCAATATGAAGAAGTGGATTGTGATATTTGAGGTAAGCTTGATTCATATTTCTAAAATCTACACATAAGCATATATCTCCATTCTTCTTTCTTACAGGTACTAAATTGGCTACCCAAGTAGAATGTTTTATTGGGTATATTATCCTAGCCTTTACCAGCTTTAAAATTTCTTCTCTCATAATGGATTCTATCCTTGGATTTACAAGCCTCTATTTTTGTCGAAATGATTTGGCATCAGGTTCTAACTCAATAGTATGTTGGATAATCCTTTTATCATAAAATTTAAGGTCCTCATATGACCAAGCCACAGTGTCTTGGTATTTTAAGCACAAAGCTTTAATTTCTTCTGCTTCCTCAGGAGAACATTGGATCCCAATATTTAGCTTCTTTCTTATTCCAACTTCTACCTCCTTATAGATCTTCTCACCAACCTTCATAGCTCCAACCTTCTTCCTATATTCATTATCAAAAAAACTTTCAAGGGTGACCAATTCCATTAGGATATGATTTTTTCTCAGTTGGATGAAGTCTTGTTGAGCTATCTCCTCCAAGTCTTCCTCTTGGACAGTTGTGAGGCATGCTTCTTTTATCATAAATTCTAGAATCTATTCATAACTTTCAAAAATCTGCTAGAATATTTGCTTATCCGGCACTGCAGGTCTAAAAAGCATTTTAATTCCCTTGGTATTCCTAGTCCCAAAATCCATAGGAGGATTGAAATTAGCTCCCTTTGTTGCCAATGCATCTGCCAGGTGGTTTTCTTCTCTAGTCACAAAAGTTAGGTTCAAGGCATCAAATAAATCCATTAGGTCCCATATTCTATTCCTGTAAGCCTTTAAGTAATGATGTTTACTACTACACTTATTCCTTACCTGATGTATAATTAACTTAGAATTGCCATATATGTTCAAAATATTGATGCCCATGCTTTCAGCTTGCATTAATCCAATGCATAAAGCCTCATATTTTGCAACATTGTTGGTACATGACCATGTCATTCTATAAGAAAAATTCTTTGTTCCTTCAGACTGTGATTGTAAAACCACACCAGCCCCTACACCATTTCTACATTTAGCACTGTGAAAGTGCATAACCCATGTTTCATTGTTTCTTAGGGATTGATTAGAAATAACAGGGAGTTTCTTTTCCAATTCATTTGTGATTTTGTATGTACCCATACTAGTTCCAAATTGACTGTAATCTTCTTTGAAAGGTAACTCATCTTCAATGTCTAGTTCCTCGATGTTCTCTACTAGCTCAAATTCCTCCAAATGGTTAAGGTTTCACATATATTCTTAAATTTTTTCAATATGATAAGCAACTAGTTTTTTAGGATTTATCCTTATCCTCTTTCCCTTGAAAGGTATTACCATGCTAGAATAATCCATATACATACATCTTCTTAGCTTTGTAGTAAATTCTCTTGAAATACAACCCAAAATAGGGTTCTAAATCTACCACCACTATTTCCTATACTACTGTCACCTCAGGGGCTCTATGCAACCTCATTAGTACATATTTAATAACCCCGAATATCTTGATAGGTATCCCATATAACGATAACACTCCAGGACAAGACTGGGTATATTCCATACCCATTTATTCACAAATTGCCTTAGGCATAACTGTGGTTGATGCTCCTGAATCAATCATATAGTTTTGGAATACCCATACCTCCATTATTAGGGATATATAAAAATGGGGATGTTTGTTCTTTAGTACAACATGTGTCATTTATTTCTTTTTTGATGGTATACTAAGGATCGTAGTGGCTGGTCTGTTTTGGGAATTTTTGTTGAGGGAAGCTTTAAGCAAGTCAATTTGGCATGGGATGAAAAGGGTATCCTATAGGCTAGCTTTTTATGGAATCTTTTTCATCTCTTCCACAATGTTATACTCAGACTTGGTTAGGGATAATATTTCCAGTACTCTGTCTGGCTCACCATACCTCCTTTTATATTTTTGGGTTGCCTCTAACCTTTGTCTTTTGGTAATAGAGGGGAACTTGAACCTTTCTTGTTCTTCAACCTTGGATTTCATTCTGTATCATTCTATTACTCTTTCTGGATTTTTAGGGAAATGATCAGTTTTCTCCTTTCCCTTGGTTCGGGGAATAGGAAAAGTGTCACTATTCTGAGGAGGAAAGTCAGCCTTCTTTTGATAAAGGACCTGGAATTGTCCCATCTTCTAAGGGTCTACTTGTAAAGATTTGTTTCCAGACCTTGTCATAACCACAATTGGGCTTTCTTCCTCCAATTCTTTTCCAACCATGATCTGATCAGGGTGCCATAACATATTAACTCTCCCTTTCTGATTTATTTCATATTGATCCATGGCTTGTTGAACATGGTTTTGATACATCACACAAGACTGTGAGTCATGGGGGTTGTTGCATACTAAACACCAGACATTTGCAAGAGTGGTATCTACAGAACATTCTAGATCCTCATATGTTGCATTCACCCTAACCCTAGTACTGTTACTAGGGCCAGGCCTTTGATATTTGTTTACATATGGAAATATCCTCTGTTGTGACATTTCCTAGTCTCTCTTCTCCATTGAATTCATTTTGTTACTTATAGTTTTCATGGTATTTTGTATGTCCAGAATAGCAAACAATTATTGAGAAGGTTGAGAATAAATAGAGGGAAAAAAGGGTATGGAGGACACAAGTTTAGGTCTAAGAATCAGATTTATCTTAGGAGATGGTAAATAAATGGGGTCCATGTAGGAATGTTTTATGGATTGCTCATGACTACTACTGGTTTTTGAGTTGTAGGGAAACACAGTCTTTGTGGGAATTCTTCCTACATTGATCAGGATATTCTTAGCATGGATGACTGCATTAAAAACTTGAGGGAAAGTTTCAATTCCATATTGTTGTGTTTGCAGAGCTAGCTCTAATCCCATGGTATGAATGTAATACATATAATCCAAACAAGCAACTGGTCTAGCAGTGGGGGGAATTCTCTTCCATGTTCTGCTAAATCTCAAATTAAAGTCTGAGATAGTTTCTTGCTAAGTTTTTTGCATGGTTCTAAACTGGTTTAGTAGAGAAAAGGGGTTAGCAGATTCATTAAATTCTTCTATGAATGTCTCAGCCAAATATTGCCATTAAGTGATAGAATTATCTTCCAGAGTTCTGAACCAATGCAATATCTTTCCATGAAAGGACAGGGCTAGAATTCTGACAATAACATTTTCTTCTTTTATGTTGTGGATTGCTGCCATATTCAGGATATCTTGGTAGTTCTCTTAAGTTGTTTCCTAAATCCATCATATGTGGGGGTTGCCTTATACACAACCTAAATAATGGCATCCATTTGTGCTAATTTAAGGGGTCTAGTTGAATCCCAATTAGGGTACTTCTGTAGTGGCTGATTAGGAGCCATATTTTGTGCCATATTTCTATTTGTAGGTCTTATTGAGAGAACTATTGGGTTTTATTCCAAAATTTCTTCTTCTTCAATAAAATCTTGATCTAAACTTCTGATAATAGTAGCTCCTCTCTGAGGTAACTCACAATGAAATAAAAAATTAGGATTGTTCCTCTTATAATACCTGGTATACATGACAGGGTACTGGTCTACAATACTTTTTTAGGGTGTTTTGAACAGGGAGTTTCCAGGTGAACTTTCTTTTCTTTGCTAATAAGGTCAAGACAATTCACCAAATATTGATTCCTTCAGGATGAGATAATATTAACTCTTATATATGGGTTTTGTGTTCCTTGTGAACTGTCCCATCGAGCATGCCAAAAATTGTTGGGAATTGAATTGCACCAATTTTTACTTGATACTGCGGATGTCTATCTTCATACTTTCTATGTAGGCTCGCACCCAATAACTACAACTCAACACTCAACATTGGAATGACCAAAATTGGGGTTTCCGATCCAACCTCCAGAGTAGGCTGGTTCCTTGTCAACTTAGCAGATTATTGATAAAATTATTCTCAATTAGGCTTGGAGTTTAGGGTAAGAGAAGGTTAGGATTAGAGAGATGTATATATCAGTGGACAGATAGGTTAACAACATTACATCACCATAAAAAGCTCCCAAAAAACCATATTAAAGACATACATTCAGATCAACCTTTATCCTAAGATAGCTCATTTCAAATATTAAAGAGTAACAAAAAATGGTTATAGTAAGAAATTTCAATATCCAAGAAATGATAATCTAAATAACAGAATTCACCAAAACTAGATTTTACAAAAATGTACTTACTAATGAGACATAACAAACTTCAAAGCATATTTCAATTACTCATAACAACTAGTAATCCAAGATAGGCACAAACTAACCATCTAAGTATTCACAAAAATACAACTATGAAATTTGAACCTCTGACATCAAGCATAGAAATGCATCCTTGAGGCGAAGATCAATGTATTGCTCCTTTCATTAAACTCTTCAAAAATATTTATAATGGTACAGGCAAAAATTCTAGAGTCAACCCTTCAAAATGAGGGTTCAACCTCTAATTATAGTTTTTCATATTACAAATCAAGAAACAATACATCAAATCTTGTTACAACAGCTCTACAAATAACTTAGCTAGCATTAGCTCATTGGTCAGATCTCCAGGAAATCCACTAAAAGGGAAACCACCATGGCAACATGGTTTATCTACAACTTGTTGGTCTCTCATTAGAACTACAGTTTAGAACATTCCAGATCATGCACTTCCATAGATATTTCTTTGGAGTGGAGCACCACCATCGATCTACAATTGCCTCTGGTTTGATCTTCTTGGAAACTCTTGATGCTTCATATTTCAACCAATTTTTTACAGTTCTAGTGTAGGAACATCCTTTTAAATGGCCCAAATTTAGCAGACTAACCTCCATCATTGATCTTCTTTATCCCATGGTCCATATTAGATCCGGTATAAGCTAAGAGCCCATTCACTAGACGACGTTACTTTAATTAGTAGTAGAACATCCAATTCGGATCTTGGAAATTCAAACCTTGAATCCACTCCAGAGCTTTTATATTTTCTAATCCGCATTAAATATTGATGACATCACCTCTTATTTATAACTTGTGTGGATCCCATTCTAGATAGAATGAGCATCTTTCTTAGTTCGGATCCGAAGCTAAGTTTTTACACCATTTCGTCATTCCACCTTATCTTCATTCCGAATAGAAAAAGACTCGTTTATTCTTCAGATTGTCAATCCACATTTTTTCGCTACTTACATCATCATATCCTTGAGACTTTTGTGGATTTTAGGATAACACTAATCCAGGGCAGAGAACCAAAAGAGTTTTCAAAATCGAGTATATGCAAAAGGGCCATTCCGCACTTTTTTTTTGTTGAGATCATCACCTTTCACAAAATTTTGCATATTTTGCAATCCTACTCCAATCCAGACCCGGAATGGAGTTCCCCAGAATCATTTAAAACAAGCAAAACTACATTACTATTGAGTGGATTCATCTTATAAACCTTGTTTCGGAGTGGAATGGCAGTTTTATCACTTAGTAGAAATCATACAAAATTTTAATAAGTATGTGGCCATTTTGGGCCTACAGTCCCATACCCTTAATTTTTTTGAATTTAATTAAAAACCCCTTGTGGGGCCGCCTTGGTCAGAGAAACCATGACTATGGGGTTCTACACCATCAAAATCACCCGGGAGTCACACCAGGTCCTGACCGCACCAATATTATCAACTAGATTTTGGGTACCCCATGTGCATTTGGTCGGGTGGAGATTCGAAATAGGGACCTCCATTGGAGGATTACCCTACCCTCTCCAAATCACCTACAACACATGGGTCCCATACCCTTAAATTACAAAATAATCACCATTCCATTTTATTTCATAACATAAGGTCCCATACCCTTAAATTACAAAAAAATAATTATTCCATTTTATTTCATAACATAAGGTCCCATGCCCTTAAATTACAAAATGACCATTAATCCTTTTTATTTCATAACATAAGGTCCCATACCCTTAAATTAAAAAATAACCATTATTCCATTTTATTTCATAACATAAGGTCCCATACCCTTAAATTACAAAATAACCATGATTCCTTTTTATTTCATAACATAAGGTCCCATACCCTTCAATTACAAAATAGTCATTATTCATTTCTATTTCATAACATAAGGTTCCGTACCCTTAAATTACAAAATAACCATTATTTATTTTTATTTCATAACATTTATTTCATAACATAAGGTCCCATACCCTTAAATTACAAAATAACTAGTATTCCTTTTTATTTCATAACATAAGGTCCCATACCCTTAAATTACAAAATAATTGTTATTCTTTTTTATTTCATAACATAAGGTCCCATACCCTTAAATTACAAAATAACCATTATTCCTTTTTATTTCATAACATAAGGCCCCATAACCTTAAATTACAAAATAACCATTATTCCTTTTTATTTCATAACATAAGATCCCATACCCTTAAATTATAAAATACCCATTATTCCATTTTATTTCCCTAAAATCTATCATCTTAGTTAATGGACAAGGAGTGTAGCTTTCACACAACCATTACATAAAATCTATCTTTTAAATAATGAGTAGCACTTAAAGCTTCTACACATAATTAATATAAAACCTATCATTTTAAATAATAAGCAGTACTTAAAGCTTCTATACTTTCATGAACATGAATATGACTAACCTCCAGCAGATGTCTAGCGCATTCCACATCGTGAGAGAAGGTAAGATATGGCTAAAGTTTGGCAAAAGTGACTTTCACCTCAGCAAATCAAAGGGTTTATGGCACTCATGTATCCACAACACCTTCAGTTGCCTCGACATAGCATATCATCCTCAGTGTCAATGGCATCTGAGGTACTTCCAAACTAGGTTGTGACTAAAATGAAGGGTTCACTTGCAGTGTTACTTGACTAGATTACTCCTAATACATCTAGTCAACTGTCCATGGCAGTGGTAAGGGTATTGACACCATTGCATCTATCCTACCTAGAGAAGGATGTAGACCACACTGCCAAGTAGTGGCTACACAACACATTGCCAACATAGTAGCTACATAGCACACAAGGATGTAGCTTCATACTACCAACGCAGTGGCTACACAACACAAGGATGTAGCTCACACTACAAATGTAGTGGATACACAACACAAGGACGTAGCTCACATGCCAATGTAGTGGCTACAAAGCACAAGGACGTAGCTCACGCTACCAACATAGTGGCTACATAGCATAAGGACATAGCTTCACATTGCCAATGCAATGGCTACACAACACAAGGACTTAGCTCACACTACCAACATAGTTATAGATTAAGTCTTCTTTTGGTGAAGTGTTGTAGGGAAAGTTTCCCTATATTTACTATTAAAGTATTAAAATTTTGAGCTAAGAAACAATGATCATGCATCATGCACAATGTTTGCAATTTTATTAAAATTTATTTAATTTTTTAATTAGATTCTTAAATATATATATATATATATATATATATATATATAATAGAAAATAAAAATAAACTGAAAATTTGCGTAAAATATCCTTGTAAGAAATATGTCTAGATATATTTACACTAAAAAAAAGTGAAAAATGGAAGATATAAATATAAGTTTATCTATAATATTTATATGAAAAATGGGATTTTGTAAAAATAAAATCAAACTTCCTAATGTGTAACAAAATAAGACTATCAAAATTCAATCAATGTTTTAAAGAGAGTAAACATCATTTTATACTTTTTTTCTATTTTTCTATTTCTACTTTGATACATTTTTCATTTTCAAAACATAAGATATTATATTCTAACCAAGTATTATTTAATTTCAAGATCCTATATAAGTTACGATTTTATGTCCCAATTAATTATCAACTTTGTATTATCATTAATATACACACATATATACCAGGTGTTGTAGGTGAGTTGGAGAGGAGAGGGCAATCCTCTAAGGGAGGTCCCAGATTCGAATCTCCACCCTATCAAAAAGTTGAATTGGGTACCCAAAATCCAATTGATAATGTTGGTGTGGGCAGGGCTAGGTGTGACTCCCAAGTGACTTTAACAGTGTAGAACCCCCTATTCATGGTATCTCAAACCAAGGTGGCCCTACAAGGGGTTTTTCGCTTAAAAAAAAAAATACACACGTATATGATATATATAATTATAGTCTAATGTAAACTACCTTTAATCAAAATTACTATTGACATAATTTATTAACTCTCAGATATGATTTGGAAGGCCATAAGGGGGGTCAAATCATATATTTTGTAATGAATATTTATGTAATGGTAGGTATTGGAATGTAAATTTTAAAAAATAATAAAATTCTTTTCTTTTAATATAAATTTATTTTTAATAACTTCATTGCTCACATTATCAAACATGCATAACCCTTAGGATTATCCATGCTTTAGTAAATATTCTTGTCGATCCTTTTGAAATTATCTATGATGAAAAAGAGGAAGTATGAAATCCTAAAATAGCAGGAATTTAGATGAAAAATGAATGATGTAATTTTGGTAGAAACTAATTATGTAAGATGAATTATGTTCTCTTATCCTAATAAGGTTTCTACAGTGCTATTTTGGATTGGTATAGTGTTTGATAGGGTTGCTACAGTGCGTGATAGAGTTTCTACAATGTTCTTCAGTGTTGATACAATGCACAATAGGGTTTCTATAGTGCTATTCAAGGTTGCTACAATGTGCAATAGGGTTTCTACAATGTGTGACAAGGTTGCTATAGTGTGCACAACAGGGTTGTTACAATGCATAATAGGGTTGCTATAGTGCGCAACACGGTTTTCTACAATGCTCTTTAGGATTGCCACTGTAGCCAAGGAATTTTGACACATTACAAAATTCCCACTCCCTAGCCAATATGTTGTTACCCCCTAACAATGTACTTTCCACCCTTCAACTCCCTACCTCAATTTTCATGATGGATAAAATTGGTTTTTACCCATATCCCCTTTTTTTAGGATATTTGGATGGTTCTAATAAATTTGGACTGGTCTGAATTTATCCAAATTCCATGTATGCCTAATCTAGGCACACTGTTGGGATTTTCCCCTTTTCTCACAAAATTTGGGCAGTCCCGATAAATTCGAACCAGTTCAAATTTATCCAAATCCCACGTGTGCCTAATTTAGGTGCACTGTTTGGATTCTACACCCAATCTGGGTAAACCTAGATTTTTGACAAATTTGGATCCATCCGAATCTATCCAAATTGGAAAAATACTAAATTTTTCGTAACATATTGACCTATTCTGGTTGCTCTTCCATTTTTATCAACCTACCCTAGATTATAAATTCTCCAGACTCCCCCTAGATAGGCCTAATGGTGATTTTACAAGAAAAACTTAAGTGGAGGAGAAAATTTATTGTATTTTAGTAGAAGTTTTAGTGGAGACTTTGGCATCAGATCATGATTCTAGAATATATCATATATGGAAATGAGCTATATGGATTCAGATATTTTTTATCCTTAGTATTAATTTATATTTTTGCAACATTTTTACCAATTCAGAGCCATCCAAATTTATCATAAGTAAAAATATTTTGACCGTTGTATTTTGCATATCTAACGATTGTAGGTTTTTAGATTCGTCTAAATTTATAGCTAATATCCAAAAACATCCAAATCTGAGCTGGGGGAAGATTTTGGTCTAAAGGTTTATGATATCGACTAATGTTTGTGTTTTAGCTTTGATAGAACTTGTTATTTTACTGTATGCATTTGCTCTTACTACCATTTCTTTCATTAAAATTATATGTTTTACATTATATTAACAAATCCATTATTTTCTTATGGTTTTCTAAAAGGATCAAGGGGATCTGAATATCATAGATCATGATTTGATGTGACCTATGCATATCCCCCTCCCTTAATTATAAATTTTAGTGTGTTGTTGTATAATTGCAGGTTTCAAATAGATTCAAATCGATCCAAATTCATTCTGATAGATTCAAATCGATCTAAATCTATTTTGATAGATCCAAAAAGTGACATATTGGAGAAATATATATCAAGTAAGGATCTGAACTTGTTTTGCTATACTTTTCTATTCTATGATTTCATAATATTCTATTTAGAAAACTCTGCATAAAATAAAAGAACAAGAAAGACCTAAAACATAAACTTAGTTGCATTATTTAGCCTAGTTTGAAGTAAAATACAAAAGAAAAGAAAAAAAAGAGACAAACTTAGATTTATTACTCTTAGCATCAATTACATTTTCTAAAAAGGCTTCAAAGAAAATATAAAAAGGCATAGACTTAGTTGCATCATTTTGCATTTATCCTACTAGTTGAAAAACTTAAAAAGAAAAATATTAAAACACATAGTATTTTGCATTTTAGTGCATTAGTTGAAAGACTCAAATAAAACACAAAAAATAACATAGTCTTAGTTACATTATTTTACACCAATTGCATTAGTTGAAAATTTAAAAGGAAAATATCAAAACACAAATTTAGTTGCATTATTTTATGCCAATTGCAATAGTTGAAAAACTCAAAATAAAAGGAACAAAACATAGACTTAATTGCATTCTTCTTTGCATCAATCATACTAGTTGAAAACACAAAAGACAAAAAGATAAACTTAGCTATTTCATTGCACTTGTTAAAAGACTTTAAAGAACAAAAAGATAAAAAAATAGGAATTTGGTCACATCATTCTTGCATCTAGTACATTTAGTTAAAAGAAACATAAAAATACAAAATACAAAGTGTTGATTCATGTTTTATACACACCTTGAGAAGAGTATACAAGAAACACCAATAACATATAAATGGGAATAAATCCCTCTCACTTTAGGATCTTGTTGGTTATCCAAGGTGTGAGTTACAGAGTCGGGTCAAATGCTCTCACTCTTTTCCACTTCTAGAATAGTTTCAAGTAGACTGTGTTTTACCTTACAACGGGTTCAACCTTCGTTCATTGGTGTTTGGTGGTGGTTTGTGTTGTTCATGATCAAATTTGCATTTGTGAATGGATCTAGCTCTTTGAATTTTAGCAGATTAAAAGAATAAAGAATTTTAAGAAATATAAAAATGAGAACCTTTCAGAAATAAAACAGAGAGGGTAAGGTAGGGCAGAAAAGAAGGATGAAATCCTATAATTTTAATTGTTAATAATTATTTCAACTCGGCATACTATTATGTTCAATCGTAACCAATAGAATAATAAATTATCTAGATTTCTAAGATCAATTCATTACCTAGCAAGGGGTGAAACAAGTTTATAGAACAGACCAATCTATTTAAATTATAATATTCCTTGCAACTAATAGAGTATATCTATGGATAGCAAATGCTCATGCACACAGACCAGGGCTATCAATTCCAAATCCTTAAACTATAGATTTAAACACTCTCTTAGGATAGTTTAATCATTCTAAAGATTCAATATTGCTGGGATGGTTTTTCCAGTAGCATAGCACACACAGTAAAACCAGAGCCAGTAGGAAAAGAACTAAATCTCAAAATGAGTAATATTTAATGAAGCTCTTCACATAACATCAACAACATGCCTAAATCAATCAAACTCATAACAATTACTATCACATACATTTCAATGAAAACAAGAATAAGGAAGGAAAGCACCATCAAAACTTAAGAAGTAGATTAAGCGCCTAGCTACACCACTTCAGAGTAACAATGCCGCAAAAGATCCCATGTCGATAACAAATGAGTTCTTCAAAAAATGATTTAAAAAAAAAGTACTATTATAAATTCTTGCATCTTGATTTTACATCCAACGAAAGTATATATAGACTCAGGACATACCCTGATCTTTTCAAAAATATCTTCTTCCAAATATTTAAATCCTATTATAAAAATCCTACCGCCCGGGGGGCCTTACAAGATAAAACATATTTTAATAGCTTCATTCAATTCTAACCACTTCTGAAAATCCGTTCGAATATCTTGCCATTAATGGTGAAGAAAGAATTTGATCTTATCCTTATCAAACTCTGACCGCTTATGGATATTTTACTTTCCAGCTAGTTGCATTCACACTTCATTAAAAGGGCACTCCCTCGACCATACCTCATCAAGTCTTTGTTTGTGGCGGGCTCTACAAAATCCGGGTGGATTTTTAACTTCCCATGTCTTCTACCTCTGCACAGTTGTATTCACCCACTATTGCATTAAATTTTGATGTCCGCCATCACATCCACCATTACTCTTGCCACTAGCAAATTTCCTACAAAAATAGAAATAAAATGGCAAAGATTAGACAATTAATAGAATAATTAATTAATTAATTTCATTTTCTAAGGTTTAAGCTTTTAATTTTTAATTAATTAATTAATTTTTAATTATCCCTAAGGTTTAAGCTTTTAATTTTAGGGCAAAAAAATAATTAAAAAATTAAATTCTAATGTCTTCTTCTTTCTTTGTATAAACCAATGGATTCCCATTTGAAAGTTTTTAACTTAGAAGCACAAGCGGAATCAAATATGGAATAAATACTATGCAATGTGAAGCGGAATAATTATACAAAGGAAAGTTGTGGAATGGAGTCCGCAACTTAATGCATGGGAGGAGGTGCGGATTATCAATCCACAAAATATTTAAGATGACGTCACACTTATTGCAAATAAAATGTGGAATAGGAATCCGCAAGCTTTAACAAGATAAGAGGAGTGGAATGAAGTAAGCTTTGATTTTTTGAGCGGAATGGAGTAAGCTTTGATTTTTTGAGCGGAATGGAGCAAGCTTTGATTTTTTTTGAGCGGAATGAAGCAAGCTTTGATTTTTGAGCAGAATGGAGAAAGCTTTGATTTTTTTAATTAATTAAAAGCTTTAACCCTTGCGGAATCTAGAGAAGATTAAATTGAATGAAATGGCAATTAAAATCCAACAAGCTTTCACTAGCGGAATAGAACATGCTTTGATTTTAAATCTCTTTTGAAATCCGTAATTTTTTAATGGAGATGTTGCGGTCCGCTCTTTTTGACCACTTTAATGAGCGGAATGGAGAAAGCTTTAATTTTTTGAGCAGAATGAAAAAAGATTTGATTTTTTTAGCGAAATTGAGAAATATTTAATTTTTTTAGGATGTTTCTAGCCCGCTATGATTAAAGAACAATTGAGAGTAGAATAGAACATGTCTTTCTTTTAAATACAAAAATTTACTTCCGAACCCGAATAATGCAAAATAGGTGAAAAATTAAATTTCTTTTAAATCACAATTGTAAAACAACCAAAAGGGTATTTAAATCTGCAAATAAAACACAAAAATGCAGTTCTGATCAAGAGATATTGCATTAATAAGGTCACGACATGCAACAAGAAACTGCTATTTCTGGAAATGAAATTACATCTAAATTTAGGCAAATTTGGTACCATTGGAAAGAGGAGATTAATATCTTCCACCCAAAATTTGAATCACTCCAAACAGATTTCTCAATTAAAAGATATGCTAATTTCAATTTTGATGTGAATTTAGGGTAAGATGAAGAATTGAGGAAAACCCTAAAATTCGATTTTAATAATTTAGAACTTAGGAAAACTATTGAAGGTTAATTTTCTGAAATTAATAATCTGAAATAATATCATTGAAGGGAAAATATCCAGATCAATTCAATTGAGATCAATGCTTTAGGCAAGCAATCGCAAGACCTTGATGCGAACAAAATTTAAAACCTTGACGAAAGCACAATTTGGAAATAAAATCAAAATACTTCAAGAGGGTCCCCTTGGAAATAAAAAATTAATCATTTTAAAGGAGTCAAAATTTTATTTTCAGTAGGGGTGTGTTGCTCCTCAACACAAATAAAAACAACATGCTAATATAAATCTCATCCTTTGCTTTTAAATCTACAAAATCATTGCATCATAGTTAGATTTACAAAGCTTTCCAGCTAGATATGTCTACTTTGTTTTCATTGAAAATTGAAATGCATATAGCTAGGTAATAATTGCATTTTAGCCAAACCCTAGGTGTATGCACATAAAAATAATCCATCAAATACCCACCTTACCTAGGCTTGGAAACTACCACAAAAAGTGTTTCGTGGTGAATCCTCACCCAATTCGTCGACAAACACCAAGGAGAGAATAACTTAAGTGCTTCTCGTACGGGGTGTAGATACATCATTTTACCTCACCATTTCATTTATGGATCCATTAGCCTAGAAAAAAGGGGTGCAAAAAATTTGGGTCTACATTCTTTGGTGAACCCGATGTGAAAACACCCTTATTTTAAAAATTTTATCTTTTCTTTATTTTTGAAAAAAATAAAATAAATAAAAACTAAAAAATATCATTTAAGCTTGTGTGTTTTATATTAAGCCATATAAATAAGATAATTTTTCAAATGAATTGAATCACTTCTTTTTCATTTTTACATCATTTTTCCTAAATAAATAACCACATTTGATGAATTCTTTCGTAGATTTGACTATTCTGGAAACAATAGGGTATACAGTGAAGGTTTATGACCTTCAAAAAGGGATTATCCTTTCACCTATACCCAAAAAACTTGAAACCTTTAATCAATATTTAAAATGAGGCCGATCCGACAACCGTCATAGCCATGGAAAATAACACACATCTCTTTTGAGGTGTATCACTACCCACGGTGAACTGGGTGAGCACTGACAGAACTTGGGCTTCATCATGGCTTGGAATTCATCACAAAGCATCTACATGCAGACATCCAAGTAGAAAACCTAATCAAAACAAGTTGAATTGACCTTGAACTTGTAAAATGGTTCGAAGAAAAAGTTTTAGATAGAAAAAGAACTCTTTTTTTTCCTTTTGTATTCTTATTTTTACTTTTTTTTCTAAAAAAATAATAGAAAAATCTCTAGAAAAAAATTTAAATTGTGGACACTATTTTTAAATAATTTTACCTTATCGACCTTAGAAAATAACTCATAGAAAAAGAGGTTGATATACTTTTTAGGAGTAACAAGAAAAATTGGGAAAATTTGTGGTAGAATTTTGATCTCATTAAAAGAAGAATTGAGGAGTTAAAATAAATTGAAAGGATAGACATAACAAAGGCCTTAGGAGTAGACTAATATTCCACCTATTTTGAAATTTAGAGGAGTTGTTAACACTAGCTAGTGAACAAAAGGGCGTATGTCCACTCCACAACTTACCCGTGGGAAATTTACTTTGAAGAATATGTAGTCATCCACAAATTCCTAGCGAACTTAGAAGAGAAATATATAGCCTTTGAAAAAAAGGTGCTATCACAAAGCACCTAGAGTAGTCCTTTTCAGATATTTTTACCATGAGCTCCAGTTTCAACCTCCTACTTTTGAAACCAAGAATATCACTCTCGTTCACTTCGTTCTTCTTCTAAAATAGAGCTTTGTCTTCAAATAGGAACATTTCATGAACCCTAAAGATCTAGAGTAAAAATATTTATAAGCTCTTTCGAGAAGAGTAAAAATCTTCTTAATTTTTTTACCCTAAAATATTGTAAATACTTAGGTAGAAAAGCCCTTTTGGTTTGATTTAAAATAAAAACCAAAAACAAAACCAAAAAAATTAGGAGTAGTATCAAAATAAAACAAAACAAAAGCAATACAACAACATGCCTAAAACCTTAAGGAATGGCAAAGAAGTGGCAACTAGCTCTAAAGGGGAGTCAGAAAATAAAAATCCAAATACCAAAACTGAATTAGAGGAAGTTCAAGAAGAACAAGTTGCACAAATAGAACAAAATGAGGAGAACGAAATAGTCAACCCTTTTGAACCTAAAATGGGACTTGAAGAAGATGTTCATTTTGAATCTATGCAAAAATTCTATAAATTTTTAAATTGTAATCGAGTCGCTATCGCTAATGCCTTTGACATAGAAGATCAACTCATAAGAGGTTATTTTTCAATAGAGGCAACCTTGGAAGCAACTTTTTGACTTCACCCAAAACCAAAGACATATCTAGAAAATACTCCATTACAGCCTACTACTCATAACGATCATTCCATAGGTACTACCCAAGTTCAAACAACTTTGGCATCGCAACATAAACCTATTTTTGCAACCATGACTACTACCCAAAAAGAACCTTTTTCTTCTACCAACAATAACTTTCTCTCCCAATATTTTAACACTCAATTTGTTCAAGCCTCAACATATCAAAAAAATAAAAATGTGAAAATACCAACTTCTTCTCAACCAACCTTACAATAAAATATACCTCTTTATAAGCTTGCCAACCCTCCAACTTCAAATCGTATATACAATAGTGTTATCATTTCAACACCCTATGCGGCAGTGCAACATATATATTATCCTCCCTATGCAAACACAACAACATAGAACAAGCATAATGGGAAACCACATCATCTTGAAGCTATAGTTCAACAATTAGCTTTACGATTAGATCAAATAGAACCTTATTACCCTACATACAACTATAAGGAAATGTGTAACCAACCACTAGATCCATTTTTTACTATTATACCTTACCCTAAATGCTTCCTCATGCTGGTTTTACCAATTTATAAGGGTATCAAAGATCTGATTGAGCATCTTTGCATGTTTAGGACCACTTGCCATGACATTGCATATGATGCCATGTTGCTACTAAAAATGTTTCCAAAATATTTAGGATGTATGGCTTTAGAATGGTACTATCAACTCCCAACACACTCCTTAAGGAATTTTGAAGAAACTATGGAGTTGTTTGTACACCAATTTTACGCATATATAGAGAGGCATGTCAGAATAAATGATTTGTACAATATGAAATAAGGAAAAGAAGAGACATTTGCAAAATTTCTAGCTTGATGGAGAAAAATATTAGGCAAGTTACATTTCACTTTACCTCCAAGAGAAATGTTAGAAATTTTCATTGGGAATTTATAAGAAAAATTATCCAATATGAGGTAGACATTAGTTCCTTCCAATCTAATAGTTTAGAAGATGAATCATGATTGAGTCTACCCATTACAAATTTATTGGTTTCAAAGGGACCATTTCCAAGAATGATAACAACACGTCCTTCTTCACAACAACTTCTTCCCTTAGAAAAACATCAAATGTTAGATCACAACTTTTTCAAGATGATTTCTCTATTTCACATCAATTAAGAAATATTGTAGCTACAGTGGGAGCCATTACTAGACAACAAGCTCAAGACAAAAATTCTCAACCGTAATTACCTACGACTCAACCAAATGAGGTAGAATAACCATATTTTGTTCTGAAACCTCCTTATAAGGAAAAAAATGTAGTTCAACCACAACATAAAGCTTATTTTGATATTAATGAGCAACTACCTAATATGACAGCAAGGATTTCCCTTCTTGACCTTATCAGGACTTCATCGGTTCATAGAGAAGAATTAACGAACACATTAATTTGAATGATGGTACCTCAAGACATAGAACCAAATGTTTTAGTGAATGTTGTAGTTTCTCATGGAGTTGACTACATCAATTTTAATGATAAAGATATACCTCCCAAGTTATGCATAGGGATAATCCTCTATACATAACAACATTAATTGAAGATGTGGGTGTTAATATGGTATTAATTGATAATAGTGCATCTCTAAATATTTGCACCTATGATTTTTTAAAATGTTTGGGTTCAAAAACAAATATTTAAGAGCTAAAATTATTATAAAATCTTTTAATGATGAAATTCAAGAGGCTTATGGTGTAATACTTATCCCATTACAAGTTGGTCCTAGAACTTTGGATATGTCTGTTTTTGTTGTAACTTGTCTAGCATCATACAACATCCTTCTAGGATGACCTTGGATTAATACAATGAGGGAATTTACCTCTACCTTACATAAGTGTGTCAAAATTAAGTTTAAAAATCAATTGGTCACCATCCATGGATATCCTAGACCTTTTGATATGTGTGAAATGGTGGAACCCATTAATGTTCCATTTTTCCCAGCTCTATCATCATCGACTCCTAATCCTCTTAAGTCTTCTTTCCCAAATATCAAACCTTTAAATTATTCTAGCATACCTACACCTTATAAAATTGATAATCCTTCTACATAATACCCCCTCACATATGAGGCTTTACAGGATCTATTCACCATAGTATCATCTACATAGCATGCTAATTTTATTGTATAATACTCCATTATCTTGTCACAATTACTGCCATCCCCACGAATGATAGGTTTGCCTTGTAAATGGGAAAACATATATCATGTTGGAAGTTGTACTTTTATTTTTGTAGGATTTTCTCCTGATATATCAACATCAAGAAAATGAGTTTTATATTTTATGAGAATAGTTTTGTTCGATGTTACTTCTCCAATAGATATATAAAATCAAAGAAAATGATGTGTGATATGGGTTACAAAGGTAAATGTTTGGATCATTTTGAAAATGGCATATGCAAATCCTTTGAGGTTGAGGAATGGTCTACCCGATGTGGTATAGGCTATATTCCTATGAAATATCAACCTTTTCCCTTTGAGAACGATGATCACCTAATCACATATGGTGAATATTTAGAAAATAAAAAATGTTTAATGAATTATAAGAAGAGAAGGTAAACTCATTTGTTTTCCTACAATATGATTTCAATAGTCGATCCGGAAATGATTGCCACTCCAGATGAGTATGTAGAAGGAGATATCTTTTTTGACATCTCCCTTAAAGAAGTTATTAGGAATAGTTTCTTATTTGATGGGCGTATCCCATGTATAGCCTATTTTGACACAACAACTACTACACAAGAATATTTAGCCAAACTATCCCTAGAATAACTTTAAGAAATAGGTGTTTCACCCACCCCTCCTAATTTCGAAAGGGAATTAAATAATTTGGTGGAAGACATTTTAAAAATCAATATTGAAATAGAAATTAATCCTCACATGGCTAAAATTGGAGCTACCTTGAGTAAATAAGAACAAATAAAATACACATAACTTATTATGGAATACCCTGATCTCTTCACATGGACTTATGTAGATAAGCTTGGCTTAGATCCTTCTATTGTCATGCACCACTTGGTGGTTTGTCCTGATGCTAAACTTGTGGAACAAAAATATGGAAAATGCATTCTAAAGTAGCCTTGCTAGTTAAATACAAGTTGCAAAAGTTCTTAGATGTTGATTTCATTCAAGCCATATATTATTCTGATTGGATATCTAATGCCATCCTAGTAACCAAAAAAGAGGCTACTAAAATCAGAGTATGTGCTGATTTTAAGGACATCAATGTTGCATGTCCCAAATATGACATTCCCTTCCTAATATGGATTAGATTATTGATTTTAATGCAGGAAGTGGAATGTTATCCCTTATAGATATATTTTAGGGATATAACCAAATTCGTATAGCACCAAAAGATCAACATAAAACTGCTTTTATTACATCTTGGGGGACTTATTTTTGGAAAGTAATACCCTTTTATTTAAAGAATGCAGGAGAAACCTATCAACGAGCTATGAACTATGTGTTTCATGATATGATATATGATATCTTACATGATTATGTAGATGACATTATAGCTCGATCCATTAAGGCAAAATATCATATTCCTGACCTTCGCCAAGTCTTTAATAGACTCCACAAATACAAAGTCTACTTAAACCCAAACAAATGTGTGTTTGGAGTGAAATAAGGTAAGTTATTGGGATTTATTGTATCCATGAGAGTAATAGATATAGATCCTATAAAAATCAAGGCAATCATCAATATTTCACCACCAGAAACTTTGACAAAACTCAAAAGCTTACAAGGTAAGCTCCAATCTATCCATCGTTTCATTGACAAATTGGTAGATAAATGTCAACCCTTTCTTAAGTTACTTAATAAAGATATCTTTTTCAAATGGGATGAGGAATTTCAAGAAGCCTTCGAAGCTCTTAAGACATATTTTCTTACACCACCAATGCTCATTCCTCCTAGGATCGAGCATCCTTTTATTCTATATATTTCTACCTCAGAACTTACCTTAGATGAAATGCTTGCGCAACATGATGAGGATAAGAAGGAAAGATCTATTTGTTATATATGTAGAACCATGATAAGTTATGAAAATTGTTATACCCCTTTAGAAAAACTCTGCTTAGCTATTGTGTTTTCTACATAGAAACTACGCCATTATATGCTTAGTCAACAAACTTTTGTCATAGCAAAATTTGATCCAATAAGATATTTGATGAGTAGACCCTATTTATCAAGACGCGTAGCAAAATGGGTTCTTTCCCAAAGTGAGTTTGATATAACCTTTATTTATCAAAAATCTATTAAAGGGTAAGTCATCACTGATCAACTCACCATTGCTCCCCTTGAATCTACTCACCCTTTGACGATAGAGTTTCCAAATGAATACCTTAATCTAGAAGGTGAACATTTAGATTCTTGGACTCTATTTTTTATGGAGCCCAAATACATGAGTGGTGCAGGTGCATGAATTATCTTAGTGTATCCACAAAAAAAAACTTATCCCATTATCTTTTAAAATTCATTTTTCTTGTACAAATAACACAGTAGAGTATGAAGCCTTGATTCTTGGGTTACGAGTAGCTTTATCCTTGAATATTTAATTTTTATTATTTTTTGGAGACTTACGAATTGTGGTAAATCAAATCAATAACATTTATCAGACTCAATATGACAAAATCTATCCCTATAAAGAATATATTTTAAAACATGTCTTTATTCGAGAAAATTACTATCAAAGCTATCTCTCGTGCTAGTAATTGTTCTGCGGATGCTATGGCAACAACTGCTTCTCTTATTCCTTTAGAGTTGGATGATGATCATGCTTCTATCATCATTAACCAACTTAGGGAACCCAATTTATTAGAGTCTTGCCTAGCACCCTTAGATGTCTTTGTAATTGAAGAAACATCCTCAGGATCATGGTACAAATATATATTCAACTTTCTCCAAGATGGGTCATTCCTAGATGGCCTAGATAGGAATCAATGTAGATTATTATGCAAACACATTTTTTATTTCATAATCATTGTAATTACCTTGTATAAAATATATTTTGAAGGTATCCTTCTAATATGCCTCAACCTAGAGAAATCCAAAAAGGTACTAAGTAAAGTACATGATGGATATTGTGGAGGCCATTTTAGTGGTGGAGTGATAACCAAAAAGCTCATGCAAATGGGCTATTTTTGGCCCTCCATGGAAAATATGGTAATGACTATGTACATCGATGTGAAAATATTAGCGACACATAAATTTAGTCCATGATCCTACCCAAGAGCTTCAAGCCATTTCTTCCCCTTTGTATTTTTCAAAATGGGGCCTAGATATTATAGGGAAGGTTAATATGAATTCATAAGATGGTCATAAAATCATCATAACAACAACTAAATATTTTATAAAATGGGTAGAATCCATGCAATTGGCTTATTGTACAGTAACCCAAGTCTTTAAATTTATTTTTAATCAAATCATCTGTAGATTTGGGATTCCATTTACACTCATTTCTGATTATGGAACGTGTTTAAAAAATAAAAATATACAAAATATTTATGCCAAGTACAAAATCCAACATAGATGGTCTACTCATTAATATCCACAAGGAAATGGCCAAGCTAAAGCATCCAATAAAACTTTAATTAAAATCCTAAAAATATTGTTTAATAAATTAGGTCGAAATTGGCATACTCAACTATATCCTGCCTTATGGGCTTATCAAACTAGTTTTTGAACCCCTAATAGTGATTCTCCTTTTGTATTGGTATATGGTATTGAAGCCGTATTTCCTTTTGATATTGAAGTCCCTTATTTAGATATTTTACTTCAAGATGCTGAAGTAGGAGATGAATATCGTGTTGGACTATTAAGCCAATTGGAATTACTAGATGAAAAATGCATAAACACTTTAGAGCATCTTTGTTCCTATCAATATAAACTCAAAATATCATACTCTAAAAAATTTCATACTCAATTTTTTGAGGTTTGTGATTTAGTTCTTAAAGAAAATAAAAAAAATACAAATATGCTCAAACTGATATATTAAAGAAAAATTTCAACCAAACTTGTTAGGACCATTTATCATCACTACTAGATTTATATCAGGTGCATATCGTTTAGCTACCTTATATGGAAAAGATATTAAGGATCCAATAAATATAATGCACCTAAAATGATATTATGCATAAAATTATGACCTACCATTGTACATAGTTGTCATATATTTTGTACATAAAATATTTCTTGCATGTAGCTTTTTTTTTATAATCACATTTTATCATCTTTCATCTAGTTGCATTCAATCTTACATCCTTAATAGGTTTTGGTCCATTTGTAGAGGACACATAGTCACATCCAGATATTATATTAGATTGATGTTGTCCAGATTCATATTTAATCTTGGTTTTCTTTGAATAAATTCAGAATTTATCCTGAACCATTCACAAATTCACATATAAATAAAATCTTGATTTTTGATATTGATTATAAATCTCTCTCGAACCAAAATCACTACTACTACATTAAGAAATTTTAAGTTTTGGAAATTGATTCTACCACTCTTTTTAACCAAAACACACTTACATACCTTAAAATGATTCTTGCACAAGGAAATATGACTCTACATAGTATTCATAGCTTCTTAAGCGAAAGGTTTCCCTTGCTATCCTATTATGCACTTGGTATAGAATACTGAGAATTGGCAAAAGGACAAAATACCCTCTATCCAAATAAAATTCCTAGCTCTGAGAAAGTATCCCTTGAAAAAAAAGAGATTTTATTTTTACAAAGAAAATACATCTCCTTGTTTAAAAAATGAACAAGAATCCTTACCTAAATCAGAAGAAAAGAAGAAGGTGATGAGCTTGAATCCCCATAATTTCTTAGTTATTCAAAAATCATGAGGTGATCCTTATTACAGTAATGGGCTGAATGAATACCACCTGGAAATAGGGTAGTATTATGCATGGCAATATATCTATCACATTAGCGACCTTTTGTACAGACCAATGTCAACATGTGGATTAGCTATCTTTTGGTAGCTTGTATTACATAGTAGTTAAATCCAACCGTATGCATACAATAATGATAAATTAATTCATCATTTGCACACACATGGTTCTTAAAAGTTGGTATGCATAATTACCTTACTCAAAATTGGTAAATGAACTTCATACACACATATTTTATCCTTGAGAGATTTTGTATCATAATTAAGGTCCAGATAGAAAATGAATCCACCAATCACACATACTGGTTCTTGATAAACTCAATTTAATATTAGCATGACCAAGATTCTCCTTAAGTCTTGATTAGTTGAAGTTACTATGACCTCATGGATTTGTATGATTGTTACACATAAGCAATTGGCCCATAATACTAATTAATCTTGCATATCATATTGTTCATCTAGCACAAATTTATTCATTTTATTTTATCATCTACAAAAAACTTGCATTGATCACATATAATCACTTAGGTCATGTAGTTGCATACAGACTTCACGATGATGGCATGAGACAACCCTAATAAAATATTTTTATTTACTTCACACTAGGAATATTATGCCTAGTGCAATACCTCTAACCAAATTTTAATGCTTAATCATACTTATTACATAAAATTATTTTTTAATATTAAATCAAAATTAATCTTTAACACTACTCAATACTCATCATCAACTTATCACTTTTAATAAATAAAATTTCAAATTAATTTTGTTGATCACAATATTTCGATGTTAGTAATATGACAAAACCTCACACAAGATCTACTTCATGACCAACGTGAGGGATATCCTCCATAAACAGTCATATACAAGCACACATCCTCAAATACTATTGCTAACTAATAAAAATCATAAGGGTACTTTTTTCAAACAATCTACCTTCTAAAAATAATTCAATCATACCTAATTACAAAATATTAACTACATCAATACTCAAATTAAAGCATGATACAAAAACAATAGAAAATCAAACATGACCACAATCATGATTATGATGATCATCACAAAAATAATATTTTGCATTACGCATAACCATAAAAATAAAATACCAAAATGAACAAGTAGTAGTCATATATATATATATATATATATATATA
The DNA here is from genome assembly GCA_028583015.1 of Wollemia nobilis. NCBI lineage: Eukaryota > Viridiplantae > Streptophyta > Pinopsida > Araucariales > Araucariaceae > Wollemia > Wollemia nobilis. The sequence goes on along the minus strand of JAQPPZ010002937.1, from coordinate 3,919,557 downwards.
TATATATATATATATATTCTCAAAAAAGGTACATAAGGTACAAAAATAGTCAACTCGTATGCCATAATCAAAACCGGTATACTCAATCACTAGGGGGTATACCACAAAACCAAAATATCAGTATATCACTCCCCAGACCCTCTAGAGCTTTGAGTATCATTAGGTGGTGGTCTAGGTACCCAAAAATGAGGAGCCCTAGACACTAACCTAGAAACAAATCTAGAGCAGCTTGGAGCCACTAAATCTAGGGGTAATGGAGCCCTTTGACCCTTGGGCACTACCTAAAAATGGAGTGTCTAATAAAAATTCATCCACTGTGCCGCTAAGGTAGCCTCTACCTGAGCTACCATCAAGACACCTTGTAATGTGCTACTCCTTAAGGACTAGTATGAAGCTCCACTCTGGAGTGATCGGGACTATGTCTAGTGTGATTGTTCCTATTCCTAAGCCTAGGATAGATGAGCCTGAGCTTGCCCTAGAAACATCTATGACTAAATTATTTGTGCTTCCAAGGCTTGAATCTAACTCGCCTGAATGCCAATTTGACTCCTCAAACTAGAATTCTATGACCGTAGAGCAGTTTCCTTTCCTACACTACTCAAATCCCCAACCTCCATAGCAGTACCCTTCCTAGGTGAATCCTATCATGGAACTGAGTGGATATCCTACTAAAGAGGTAGCACAACCTGCTACTGTGAAGCTCCTACCTACTATTGTTGCTGCCCACTTCCTTTATCAATCCAAAGAGCTCTCTTCCATTGATAAGACCTTTGTGGTTGTCTCTCTCCTCTCACTTGAGGACCTCCTCTCCTTGATATTCCTCTATATTTCTCCTTTAGACTATATAGCAGAGCATCATATGGCTACCTCCCTATAAGCTTGATGTACCTTCTTGGCTACACCTCTCTCCTATGTAATCCTCACAGGAAAGATGGTAACATACCACTCATGGTACCCATCTACAAATCTTACATCATATTCATCAACAAGTATGATTTTTGGGTCATCCTCATCTACCTCAAATAATTGGTTAAGATCTAACACCCTACTAGTAGTCATCGAGCCCTGAACTACCCATTGAAACATAAAATATCAAACATTGGGAATCACCTAAACTAACCCAAACTACCACAAAACTTAGTCTTCCTGATGTAGGTCTATCTCTCTCCTCTCCATTCGAAACCATTACACATGTTGTACATGAGCCAACTCCACCTTGTCATCCCCTCAATATTGGTTACATTTCCATGGTCATCGATAAATTTGAATTGCGATCAGATCATTGATAGCTCAATTGGCATCCTCTAGGCCACTCATCCTCCTCCCTCGGCCTATTATAGGACCCCCAAAAAATATAGCAGGTCACCCCTCCTATTTTTTCTAATGAGGAAGCCCCTATGGCCTCCTCATTGTAATGTGCTCCTAGCACTAGATATACACAAATATCGTAAGGACCAAGCCATGAACCTTCTTATACATGACCTTAAATAAGGTCCTGTACAAGTGATAGAGTATGTACAACCCCCAAGAAAATCACATGCTAGTGTCCCTCATGTCGACCACTATCTTAGCTAAGATGCATGGAATATGTCACCCACTTTGGTGACACGATAATAGCCTTGCAACTATCCCTACCAGAACCTTTGTTAGAAAAGAAACTCCCTATGCAGTAATCAATCCCTCAATACTTACCTCGCTTTTCTCAATTGCAAATGAAGGGTATCCTATCAATTGTTGCATGGCTTGAACCTGTATCATGGCTTGGTAAAAAAACTATCCTCTGATCAACACCTATAGGATCCTCCATACATCCTCCAAATTTGGGGCCATCTTCCCTGTAGGAAGCCAAAAAGTGGATGATCCTGGATACCACCTCTCCACAAGTGTTGTCAAGAGACAATAGTGTGCCTCTATACATGGCATCTTATCCATGTGTTGAAGGCCCACCACCTCTAGAACTATCATGTCATCTGCACCTAAGACACATAGATGATCATAAAACCCCTTTTACCACCACTCGTGGTTCTTAAGGGCACCTCACTATAAAACCAAAAATAAAAACAATAATTAGTAACATAAAACATCACAAAATAATGAATCATAAATTATAAACTTATATTTAAAATTACAAATTTGGACTCAATTTGTAGATTTTGGTCTAATTTGCAAGTTAGGACCCATCCAAAAGCATATTTGGGTGATTGGATATGCATTTTGTATGCCCAAATTTGTGAATTTATACTTTTCACAGTTAAATTTGAACATACAAAATCACTAAAAATCATCCAAATTTACAAATTCGAATGTCTTTCTATATGAATTCAGATGTTCAAATTTGTCATAATGGTCTAAATTTGATGCTGCAGCCACACGATGGTATACCACATCTAAATTCCTAAAAATTTAAACATTCAACTAAAAATTTCTAAATTCCTAAAAATTTAAACATTCAACTAAAAATTTCTAAATTAGAAGTGATAAGAATTCTTACCCACATCCTGGCACCATATCTATTGCTTCTCACTCAAACTATGTTCGTTCGATGCTCAGAAGTCACAATTTTTCTCTAGAGCTCAATTTCCAAGAATAGTGGATAAAAATGAATTAGGATTTTTACCCTAATTTCTTATTTTATACCCCTTTTACCCCTTTTTTGCTTCAAATTTTGAGTTGCAATAAATTTAATTTTTTTTACAAAACTTGAAGGGGGTACCCTAGATATTAAAAATAAAAAGAAAATTTGAATAACATCTTTATTTAATGCATTTATTGTCCATAAATGCACCAAAGAGGGGGCAAAATGTAGCCAAGGAATTTTGATACATTACAAAATTTCCACTCCCTAGCCAATATGTTGTTACCCCAAAAACAATGTACTTTCCATCCTCCAACTCCTTGCCTTGATTTTTGTGATGAATAAAATTGGTTTTTACCCATATCTCCCTTTTTTTGGGAAATTTGGATGATTTTGCCAAATTTGAACTGTTCTGAATTTATCCAAATCCCACGTGAACCTAAGTTAGGTGCACTGTTGGTATTTTCCCTTTTTCTCATGAAAATTGAAGGATCCCGACAAATTCGGATCAGTTCATATTTATCCAAATCTCGTGTACACCTAATTTAGGTGCACTATTTGGATTCAACACCCAATCTTGGCAAACCCAAATTTTTGACAAATTCAGATCCATCCGAACTTATCTAGATTGGAAAAATACTAAATTTTCCCTAACAACTTGACCTAATCGACCTACCATGGATTATAAATTCCCTAGACTCCCCCTAAATAGACCTAATGGTGATTTTGCAAGAAAAACTTAAGTGGAGAAGAAGATTTCTTGTATTTTGTTGTAGGTTTTAGTGGAGACTCTGGCATCAGATCATCATTCTAGGATCTATCAGAGATGGCAATGAGCACTATGGATTCAAATATTTTTTATCCTTAGCATTAATTTATATTTTTGTAATGTTTTTACCAATTCAAATCCATATGAATTTATCATAAGTCTAAAAATATTCTGACCATTGTATTTTGCAAATATAGCCATTGCAAGTTTTCGAATCCATTCAAATTTGCAGCTAATATCAGAAAACATCCAAATATGAGTTGGGGGCAAGATTTTGATCTGAAATTTTATGAGATCGACTAATGTTTGTGTTTTAGCTTTCATAAAACTTATTATTTTACTGTATGCATTTGTTGTTACTATCATTTATTTCATTTAAATTATATGTTTTGCATTAGATTATCAGATCCATTATTTTCTTATGGTTTTCTAAAAGGACCAAGGGGATCTGACTATCATAGATCATGATTTACTATGACCTATGTAGATCCCCCAACTATAATCATAAATTTTAGTGTGCTATTGTAAAATAATAGGTTTTGAATAGATTTAGACCAATGTGAATTCGTTATGATAGATTCAGACTGATTCAAATCTATTTTGATAGATCCAAAAAGTGCTAGATTGTAGACATCTAGATCAGGCAAGGATATGAACTTGTTTTTTTTTTTTTTTAGCGAAAAACCCCTTACGGGGCCGCCTTGGTCTGAGAGACCACGAATAGGAGGTTCTACACCATCAAAGTCACCCGGGAGTTGCACCCGACCCTGCCCGCACCAACATTATCAATTGGATTTTGGATACCCAATTCAGCTTTTTGGTAGGGTGGAGATTTGAACCTGGGACCTCCCTTGGAGGATTGCCCTCTCCTCTCCAACTCACCTACAACACCTGGGTAGGATATGAACTTCTTTTGATATAATTTTTGTTGGCAATTTTGGGTACTTTGGGTACATTGCCTTTGCTCAAGTGTATAAGTTGTCATTGATGTCAAAAGGCATTTTTGTGTTGATATCAAAAAGAGTGTGATGTCAAAAATATCTTGAGAAGCTTCATAATGTTAAAGGGTTTTTATTAAAACCATGGTGACAAGGTTAAAGGTTTTTCTTAAAACCATTTGGACTCATTAAGGGTTTTTATTAAAACCAAGCTTAACTTAATGCAAAGGTTTTTACTTCTTGAAAAACCTTGAAGGTCCATGTTTATTATTAATAATTAAATTAACTCAAACCTTTGACAAAGGTCTAAGTTTAATTTATTATTAATAAAATAATAATAATTATTATTTTAATTATTATTAAAGGGTCTTTTAACCCTTAAGCGACGCACATAAAGAATTCATTCGCCGACGTGTTGCCATCGTTGGAGGAGCGCCGACGTCAAACAATTAAGGAGAAATGGCTATATAAGTGGGGATGATTTTCTAAAGTAATGGTACCATCGATCGATGCAATTTCGTAGCTTTGTGTCCTCCGAAAAAGCGATGTTTTTCGCTGTATTTCATTGTCCATCCATATTGAATTGCCCAAGTTTTTCTTGCGCTTGACGTCCGGTAGATTGCGTTTCTCTGACATTTGATAAGACTGCGAACTATGTTTTCTGGGAGTTACGTTTTTGGACAGCGCTCATGATGATGGTGGTGGCTTGAGGAAAACGTTTACGTTTTCAAATCCTTGGCGATTGAAGGAAGACAACACATAGGATTACATTATATTTTTCATTGGGCACTTGTGCTCCAATGGTGGTGGTGTGTTGAGTGAAGAAGCATTGGGCAGAGGTGCCAAGTTTGACCCATGTTGTGGGCAATTTCGTCTTGGTCGTGATGCACGAGGATAGCAACAATGAAAGCGCTTTAGCATTTGTGGTGGTGTTATTCATTTTCTCCAAAGGTTGGAGAACTAAGGTTGGCCAAGGTATATCTTTTATTATTTGCTTGGAGTATTTTGAGTTGACTTGGCAAATATAATTGATGGAGGTATAAGGTTAAGTTGTCATATTTTGCTTTGACATTATTTTATTGATGTTTAAAGAAGTGGAGCTAAAAGGTGTAATAAAGGAAGTTTATATTATTGCTCATTTCTTTTTATTCTAACCCTAACTTGGTTGGAAGTTTGAGAGTTGTGTGTGGTGACAGCTTGAAGGTTCAATTATCTTCTACTCCAATAAGGTATGGGCACATTCTTCTTATGAGTATGATTGGTGTATGTTTTCTGAAATAAGGTTGGAGTGAAAAGGTATTCTACTAGGTATCCTTTGGCTAGGTGTAAATCCTATTTTCTGGTTTGTTGAAGACTACTTATGCATTGTTATCCTTAAGGAGAGTTTTTGGTGAATGCATAATTTCTGGTTTGAGATAGTGGAAGCTTTGTGCACTAGGGTTTATATTTGTGAGTCTAGCTACTTGCATTGAGTTGGTGGAACCCTTGGTTGGCTGTTTTGAGTTTGATGGTTGAGTTGCTTCCATAGAGGTTGTTTGATCAAGTTATTGCTTTACTTGATTCATGATATTGGGCTTACTCCATTGAGTTGATTTGAGCAAGTTATTCTTTGCATTTGGTGATATTGTGTTGGTGGCTGTTTTGTTCAAATATCTTTGGAGGGAAAAGGATTTCTACTTGTTTCCTTTTCTTGTGATGATTGGTTGAATGCTTCAAGGTTAATGTTGAGTTGAATGATGTTGGTTAAACCTTGTCTATAAGCATTGTTGTTAAAGCCCTAATTGGTTGAGAAAAGATATTGGTTGTGGAAAGAACATGAGTATCATTGTTATATGAGATATTGCATGGTTGGCAATTGTTGGGTTGTGTTTCATGTTCTTGAGAAAAGCATACTACATCTATCTTATTCTTTTGAGATTGAGATTGAGTTGAGATTGATATTGGGAGTTAAGTATAGAACATATTGAGTCTCTAACAATTCTCTTTATGCTTCTATGAGGTTGATGAATCACATTGGGTCTCTAACAATTCTCTTTGTGGGTTCATGCTAAGCAAGTTTTTCTTGGTGAGCTTGCTGAGGTTTTGGACAGGTTTCGATGGGGACTTGTGAGCAGTTTTGGACAGGTTTCGGTGGGGACTTGTGAGCAGATTTGGACAGGTCCTAGCAGAGGACTTGTGAGCTAGTTTTTGAGAGTTCTATCAGAGAACTTGAGGACAGAGGAGCATTGGTTCTTTGAGAAGAACCTGAGGACAGATTTGGCAAGTCTTTGAGAAGGCTTGTGTGCAGAGGATTGATTTGTTCAAGAGTTGGACAGATCTGATAGACAGAGGAAGACTTGTACTAGACCGACTGACTGTGTTTGGTACAGGTTCTTGAGCTACTGTGGACGTGATCATAGAAGGCAAAGGTCTCTTAGGCTAAGCATTGAGGACAGGAGGTCTTCGGTGGAAAGGAGTTCCACGTGCTGGCAAGAGGTAGAGGCAGTTGATCTTCTGAGGGATCATTTCCAGAGCAGAGGGAAGGTATCTCCTTTGAGCAGAGGCTCATAAATTCAGATTGGGGGAAGGTATCTCCTTTGAGCAGAGGCTCATAAATTCAGATTGGGGGAAGGTATCTCCTTTGGGCCGAGGCTCATAAACATTGTAATTGGGAAGGTTTCCCAAAGAACTTTGAGATAACTTTTAGAGAAAAGTTTTGTGGACGTAGCCCAACCATTCCGGGTGAACCACGTTAAAATTGGTGTCACTTTGTGGATGATATTGTGCATTGCTTTGATATTGCTTTGGGTATATTGCTTTACTATTTTGAAGTATAAAGGAAAAAGTAAAAAGAGGTCTTATACTGTTCACCCCCCTCTCAGTATAAGCTTGTGTTCTTCAATTGGTATCAGAGCAGGTGCCTTCGAAAAGTTTAACAGCTTGAAGGAAAAGCTAGTAAAGAACACAATGGATCATTCAAGTGGCAATGCAACACCTATTCTTGATGGGTCAGATTTTTGTCTTTGAAGAGTGCAAGAATGGAAGGTTCATCTAATGGCACTTAGTAATGAGGATATGAGAAGTTATTGGAAATATGAGTACATTATTCCTGTACATGGTCCTAATACTAAAGAAGAAAGGCTCCTACATCACAACAATTCAAAAGCAATGAATGCAATCCTGAAAGAGCTTACAAGAAAGCGAGATCTCACAAGCAGAAGTGATTCTACCTAGACACAGCTAGTGAAATGTTGAAGTAGTGAAAGTGGTTCATACATGTGATAATAAATGTCGTCACATATCAAAAAGGCCAAGTTGAGACACTATCATGAAATGTCTGATGTGAAATTTGGACACAACTCGAGGATGAATGATGATGAAAATATTAGTGACTACATGCTTTCTAGTATGTATGAGGATGCTTCAGAAAACTATAAGGAAGATGCATGTATGGTTTTTGAAAAGGGTAGCACCTCTAGTGATAAGAAATCTGAAAAAGGCTTTGATGATTCAAAAAGCAATCAAATAAAGGATCTTGAAAGTGAACTTATTAATGCTCTTAGTGCTTTGAAAAAGGAAAGAAAGAAGAATGCTAGACTCAAGGATAAGTTAGATGAATGTTGTATGGAGAGAGATGATCTTATAGAAAGTCTTGACTTCTCTATAGCTAAGACACAAGAACTCAAGGATGAGTTAGAGTCTAAGGTTCTTGAGTATAGTGAGTTAGAACAGAAAATGGCTTCTTTGAAAGAGGAAACTAAAGAGTACAAGGATAAGCTTTACAGGTTTCAAGATAGCTCCAAAAAGGTTAAGTCACTCATCAAAGGTCAAAGAAAGACAACAGATAAAACAGGCCTTGGTTTTGTTAAGCCACACAAGGAACAAGTTGGAGAGTCTAGTAAGAGACTCCAAAAGGAAGAGAGTTCTGATGAGGAAAGTATTTCGGAAAAGGAGTCCTTGAATGATAGATGCATAGAAAATAGAATTCAGAATGAGAAGAAGAATTTTTCAGAACCTAAGAGGTCAATTAAAGGAAAGTTTCAAGGTAGATGTTTTGCTTGTCACAGGTTTGGTCACATGGCTTCACATTGCATGGCTCAAGTGAAGGAGGTAAATGACAGTTTTAGAAGTGCTAGTTACTTTCAAGGGTATTGCTACTCTTGTCAATAGTTTGGGCACAAGGCAGTTTATTGCAAGGCAAATAACAGGAACAGGTTTGGTCAGAACAGGTTTGGCCAGAATAGGTTTGGTTAGAATAGGTTTGGTCAGAACGGTGGATTCAAAGATCAGGTTTACCTCAGAGAAACAACATCGTCAAGTGTTTCAAGTGCAACAATGAAGGTCACACAATCAGACAGTGTAGAGCTGAAATTCCAGAATACAGAACAGGAATAGTGGCATGATCAGGTCCAAGGATCAAGGCATGGACAAGAACAGAGATGAGAACAAGAACAAGAACAGTGACAAGAACAGGAATATGGACAAAGAGTTCAAGAGAAGGCCCGACAAGGAAGTTATAGACGCTGATGATGATCGGTGCCTAATGGGAGTTTTACTCCCACCCCAGAATTAATCACCTCATCAGGAGGTGGGGGAGGGACTAAGCTAAGAGGCTCATTCTTAGTCCCGAGCCCCAAAGGTGGCCCTTTGCCATTGATGACAAAGGGGGAGAGATATGAGTAAGGGGGAGAGCTTCAAAGTGAAGAGGAAAGCTTCAAGTCATGGGGAGCAAAACTTCAAAGGAAGATTCTCAGTTGTGGGCATAGTTGGTCAGTTGTTAGCACAGTTGGTTTCAGTTTTGGCTCTTGAGAAGTGTTTTCAGTAAAGGTTTGCCATCAATGACAAAGGGGGAGATTGTTGGCAATTTTGGGTACTTTGGGTACATTGCCTTTGCTCAAGTGTATAAGTTGTCATTGATGTCAAAAGGCATTTTTGTGTTGATATCAAAAAGAGTGTGATGTCAAAAATATCTTGAGAAGCTTCATAATGTTAAAGGGTTTTTATTAAAACCATGGTGACAAGGTTAAAGGTTTTTCTTAAAACCATTTGGACTCATTAAGGGTTTTTATTAAAACCAAGCTTAACTTAATGCAAAGGTTTTTACTTCTTGAAAAACCTTGAAGGTCCATGTTTATTATTAATAATTAAATTAACTCAAACCTTTGACAAAGGTCTAAGTTTAATTTATTATTAATAAAATAATAATTATTATTATTTTAATTATTATTAAAGGGTCTTTTAACCCTTAAGCGACGCACATAAAGAATTCATTCGCCGACGTGTTGCCATCGTTGGAGGAGCGCCGACGTCAAACAATTAAGGAGAAATGGCTATATAAGTGGGGATGATTTTCTAAAGTAATGGTACCATCGATCGATGCAATTTCGTAGCTTTGTGTCCTCCAAAAAAGCGATGTTTTTTGTTGTATTTCATTGTCCATCCATATTGAATTGCCCAAGTTTTTCTTGCGCTTGACGTCCGAAGATTGCGTTTCTCTGACATTTGATAAGACTGCGAACTATGTTTTCTGGGAGTTACGTTTTTGGACAGCGCTCATGATGATGGTGGTGGCTTGAGGAAAACGTTTACGTTTTCAAATCCTTGGCGATTGAAGGAAGACAACACATAGGATTACATTATATTTTTCATTGGGCACTTGTGCTCCAATGGTGGTGGTGTGTTGAGTGAAGAAGCATTGGGCAGAGGTGCCAAGTTTGACCCATGTTGTGGGCAATTTCGTCTTGGTCGTGATGCACGAGGATAGCAGCAATGAAAGCGCTTTAGCATTTGTGGTGGTGTTATTCATTTTCTCCAAAGGTTGGAGAACTAAGGTTGGCCAAGGTATATCTTTTATTATTTGCTTGGAGTATTTTGAGTTGACTTGGCAAATATAATTGATGGAGGTATAAGGTTAAGTTGTCATATTTTGCTTTGACATTATTTTATTGATGTTTAAAGAAGTGGAGCTAAAAGGTGTAATAAAGGAAGTTTATATTATTGCTCATTTCTTTTTATTCTAACCCTAACTTGGTTGGAAGTTTGAGAGTTGTGTGTGGTGACAACTTGAAGGTTCAATTATCTTCTACTCCAATAAGGTATGGGCACATTCTTCTTATGAGTATGATTGGTGTATGTTTTCTGAAATAAGGTTGGAGTGAAAAGGTATTCTACTAGGTATCCTTTGGCTAGGTGTAAATCCTATTTTCTGGTTTGTTGAAGACTACTTATGCATTGTTATCCTTAAGGAGAGTTTTTGGTGAATGCATAATTTTTGGTTTGAGATAGTGGAAGCTTTGTGCACTAGGGTTTATATTTGTGAGTCTAGCTACTTGCATTGAGTTGGTGGAACCCTTGGTTGGCTGTTTTGAGTTTGATGGTTGAGTTGCTTCCATAGAGGTTGTTTGATCAAGTTATTGCTTTACTTGATTCATGATATTGGGCTTACTCCATTGAGTTGATTTGAGCAAGTTATTCTTTGCATTTGGTGATATTGTGTTGGTGGCTGTTTTGTTCAAATATCTTTGGAGGGAAAAGGATTTCTACTTGTTTCCTTTTCTTGTGATGATTGGTTGAATGCTTCAAGGTTAATGTTGAGTTGAATGATGTTGGTTAAACCTTGTCTATAAGCATTGTTGTTAAAGCCCTAATTGGTTGAGAAAAGATATTGGTTGTGGAAAGAACATGAGTATCATTGTTATATGAGATATTGCATGGTTGGCAATTGTTGGGTTGTGTTTCATGTTCTTGAGAAAAGCATACTACATCTATCTTATTCTTTTGAGATTGAGATTGAGTTGAGATTGAGATTGGGAGTTAAGTATAGAACATATTGAGTCTCTAACAATTCTCTTTATGCTTCTATGAGGTTGATGAATCACATTGGGTCTCTAACAATTCTCTTTGTGGGTTCATGCTAAGCAAGTTTTTCTTGGTGAGCTTGCTGAGGTTTTGGACAGGTTTCGATGGGGACTTGTGAGCAGTTTTGGACAGGTTTCGGTGGGGACTTGTGAGCAGATTTGGACAGGTCCTAGCAGAGGACTTGTGAGCTAGTTTTTGAGAGTTCTATCGGAGAACTTGAGGACAGAGGAGCATTGGTTCTTTGAGAAGAACCTGAGGACAGATTTGGCAAGTCTTTGAGAAGGCTTGTGTGCAGAGGATTGATTTGTTCAAGAGTTGGACAGATCTGACAGACAGAGGAAGACTTGTACTAGACCGACTGACTGTGTTTGGTACAGGTTGTTGAGCTGCTATGGACGTGATCATAGAAGGCAAAGGTCTCTTAGGCTAAGCATTGAGGACAGGAGGTCTTCGGTGGAAAGGAGTTCCACGTGCTGGCAAGAGGTAGAGGCAGTTGATCTTCTAAGGGATCATATCCAGAGTAGAGGGGAAGGTATCTCCTTTGAGCAGAGGCTCATAAATTTAGATTGGGGGAAGGTATCTCCTTTGAGCAGAGGCTCATAAATTCATATTGGGGGAAGGTATCTCCTTTGGGCCGAGGCTCATAAACATTGTAATTGGGAAGGTTTCCCAAAGAACTTTGAGATAAATTTTAGAGAAAAGTTTTGTGGACGTAGCCCAACCATTCTGGGTGAACCACGTTAAAATTGGTGTCACTTTGTGGATGATATTGTGCATTGCTTTGATATTGCTTTGGGTATATTGCTTTACTATTTTGAAGTATAAAGGAAAAAGTAAAAAGAGGTCTTATACTGTTCACCCCCCCTCTCAGTATAAGCTTGTGTTCTTCAATTTTTTATTCTATGATTTCATAATATTCTATTTAGAAAACTCTACTTAGAATAAAAGAACAAAAAAGACCTAAAACATTAACTTAGTTGCATTATTTAGCCTAGTTTGAAGGAAAACACAAAAGAAAATAAAATATATATACAGAGTTAGATTTATTACTCTTAGCATCAATTGCATTTTCTAAAAAGGCTTAAAAGAAAATATAAAAGGCATAGACTTAGTTGCATCATTTTGCATTTATCCTACTAGTTGAAAAACTTAAAAAGAAAAAGATCAAAAACATAGTATTTTGCATTTTAGTGCATTAGTTGAAAGATTCTAAAGAAAACACAAAAATAACATAGGATTAGTTACATTATTTTACACCAATTGCATTAGTTGAAAACATAAAAGTAAAATGAAGAACACAAGCTTATACTGAGAGGGGGGGTGAACAATATAAGAGCACTTTTTACTTTTCTTTCCAAATCAATATTATGCAATGTATAGATAGCAATATCAACAATAATAATCAAAGCAATGCACAAATCACCACACAAAATAGAGACACAAATTTAATGTGGTTCACCCAAATATGGCTACTTCCACGGAGAAAATATTTCTTCTAAATATTTCTCAAATAATCTCTTGGGAATCCTTCCCAATTACAATGTTTATGGACCTTTGTCCAAAGGAGATGTTGATCCCCTAAATATGGTTTGTGGATCTCTATCCATAGGAGAACTCCTTCTCCTCTTCTCTAGCTGGTGATCCTCTAGAAGACTACTACCTCCACTACACTAGCTTGTGGATCTCTCTCCACTGAAGACTCTTATCCCCACTCAGAAGACCTATCCTCACTACCCTGGCTGATGGATCTCTATCCACTGGAGACTACTATCCTCTCTTCTCTATCACCTCCAAAGATCTATCTCAAATCTATACTAAACACAATCCAGTTGGTCTAGCACAAATATGCTCAACAAGTCCACTCAAATTTGCACTAAACATAGTCCAATCGATCTAGCACAAATCTACTCAATAATTCCACTCAAATATGCACTAAACATAGTCCAGTCGGTCTAGCACAAATCTGCTCAATAAGTCCACATAGAACTTACTCAACTCTTCTCAATAGGTCCACTCAGAACCTACTCAAATCTGCTCAACAAGCTCACATAGAACTTGCTCAACTCTGCTCAACAAGTCCACTCAGAACCTACTCAAATCTGCTCAACAGGTCCACTCAACTTGCTCAAATCAACTCAAAAATATCCCATAGAACTTGTCCCAATCATCTCAATAAGTCCTCTCTAGAACTTAACCAAATATGTATTGTAAGCTTCCACAAAAGCTCACACAAAATCAGTCCACAAGTCTTCTCAAAGACTTACCTCAAATATTCTTAACAAGTCCACACATAGAACTTGTCCAATCTCATAGAAGCATAAATAGAATTGTTAGAGACTCAATATATTCTATTCTTAATGCACAATCACTTTCTCAATTTTCTCAATCTCATAGAAGCATAAAGAGAATTTTTAGAGACTCAATATGTTCTATACTTAATGCACAATCACTTTCTCAAATTTCTCAATCTCATAGAAGCATAAAGAGAATTTTTAGAGACTCAATATGTTCTATACTCAATGCTCAATCACTTTCACAACTCAAATCAGAATATAGAATAGTTTGTTTTATGGAACTTGAACAATCACTTTATACAACCACTTGACTAGGCTCAACCAACTCAACTCAACCAATTACTTAATGAAACTCCCCTTTCTCACAAACCCTAGTCCAAGCATATATCAACCAACTCAAAATGTTTCCAACAATGCTCAACAACAAATTTCACATAACAATGATACTCATGTTCTTTTCAAACCCTAGTTCAAGTTCTTTGCACAACAACTCACTTCAACAACAATGCTCATAAAACACTCTTCACATAACAATGATACTCATGTTCTTTTCAAAACCCTAACTCAATTCTTCACACAATCCAATGACTTCAACAACTATGCTTATCAAACAAGGTTTTAATCACAACTCTTAATTCTAGAAAACCTTGAAGCATTAACTCAAGAACTTTCTAAAAGGAAACCCTAATCAAATCCTTTTCACTCCAAACTTTATTTTCTAGTAAGCAATCAATCAACTCAACCAAGAAAGAATTTGCCCATACCTTTTTGCTTGTCAAGAAGTTGATCTCACAAATCTGCCACACTTACAATTACTTCTTTGCCAATCTCAATAAGGGTTAGAAGATAATAATTTCCTCAACAAAACACAATGCAAAATGATATCAAAATTACACCTTATCACTCCAACTTAAATAATATTCAATACCTTCACAATAATCTTCTTTAACACAAAAACCCCTTATTAAAATTAAACAACCCTCAAAAGTCTTAATCCTTCAATATGCCAATATAGTAATTTAAGACTTTATAAAAAATAATTAAAACCAAAACTTCCTTATTACTCCAAATGATAATATTCAACTACCACCACTATCCAACAAACACCCTTTCTAAACAATTCCACTAACAATCCTTATACCTCCAAACTTAGGCAAATAACAAAAATTTAATGCAAAATATTTACCTTACCTTTGGAGGGATTCGAACCCTCAATAATGCCCATGACGTATGCCTTGTCGTGGCTCCAATAGCCGCATGAGATACATGCTCGTTTGAGATGGAGGAAGCACCACGTGCTTCAAAATATATCACACTCTTGCCCCTTTGCAAAAATGTGCACCTTTGGCACCTTCAACCAACATGCCTACCAATGCACACCGTCACGTTTCGAATGTTGGCTTCCTTGCCAACAAACATTTTACCACCTGCCCACTTGCCACTAGGCCAAGCTGCCTAGTTGGTCTTCAACCATTTGATGCCTTCCACTTAGTTTCTATTCGCTGGAAATTCAAACACGAAAATTGCAATCCTTCTTTCATGAGCTCTTCACTTTAAATAATTTGTATGCAAAATAATCGATTGAGCAAGGATAAGGTTCAATGCCCTTTGGCATAGGTATTTATATTAAATTCCTCCATGATTTGTAAAACATCGGTACCTTTGAAGCTTTCATTACCATGAGACGTCGATGAAGATTAGAACCTTGATAAAGTGCTTTGAATATTTTAAACTCCAAGCCCATATTTGGGTAAAGTAAAATATTAAATATTTTACTTTGGGATTTTAACCAAATCACTTTAATATTATAATATCAAACATTATAATATTATATCCTTTTAACCATTATAATATTATTGCTTCCTTCACATTGCATTCCATGGTGTAAATAATATTTATTTATAAAATTTAAATTCTCATTGAATTTAAATAATTTATAAAAAATATTATATCTCCTTTTAAACTTTGCACTGAATCTCTTGACCTTTGACCTTCTTCCTGGATATCAAATAATAACTTTGACAACTTTGTTCCTTGATGAAAAACCTTGATATTAATGTTGACTTCATTTCTTGACATCAATGACAACTTTAACTTTTAGGACTCAAAATGTCCAACAATCTCCCCCTTTGTCATTGATGGCAAACCAAAAAAATTTTACCGAAAACTTGACTTCTTCTGTGCTGCTCCCCCTAGCCCAATGCTCTTTCAAATATCAAATCTCTCCCCTATACTCAAATATTTCTCCCCCTTTGACATCAATGGCAAAGGGTCACCTTTGGGGCTCGAGGCTAAGAATGAGCCTCTTAGCTTAGCCCCTCCCCCACCTTCTATTAAGGTGGTTAATTCTGGGTGGGAGTATTTCTACTCCCATAAAGCATTGTTCTTTACCTTTATCCTCTTCTCTTCTTTTCTGAATTTTCTGAATCCTCTGACTGTTTCTATCCGTGTCTATGTTCCTGTCCATGTCATAATTCATGTTCCTATTCTTGTTCCTGTTCACATTCATGTTCCTATTCCTATTCCTGTTCACATCCATGTTCCTATTCTTGTTCCTGTCCATGTTCCTGTTCCTATTCCTGTTCACATCCATGTTCCTGTTCCTATTCCTGTTCATATCCATATTCGTGTTCCTATTCCTATTCTTGTTCATATCCATATTCCTGTTCCTATTCCTATTCCTATTTATGTTCAAGTTCTTGTTTATACTTATCTCTGGAATGTCTACTCTACACCACTTTTTTGTATGACCATAATTATTGCACTTATAACACTTAATGTTATTATTCCTTAGAGGTGCAAATGTCTTAGGATTTCTCCTAGTGAAGCCATATCCTCTTCTATCATGAACCCTACAATTCATTGCCTTGTGACCAAACTGATTACATGAGTAGCAATACCCATGGAAAAGTTGTCCATTCCCATATTCCTGTCTTTCATGTGTCCTGCACTATGAAGCCATGTGCCCAAGCCCGTGACATGAAAAACATCTTCCATTGAAGCTCCCACATCTTGACCTCATTGGTCTCCTATTATTCTTGTTGTTCCATCTGTATCTTCTTTGTGCACTGTTCCTGTTGAATTCACTATTGTCCAACCCATCCTCTGATGTCTCACTTTATTTTACACTATCTTCTTCTGAAGTATCTTCATTTGAGGTTTCTTCTCCTCCAAAACTTGAAGTTGACTCTCCTTCCCATTTCTTTTGAACCTGTTCAAATCCAAGACTTGTTTTGCTTGATGTAGGCTTTTGTGTCTTGATGAACTTATCCAAGTTCTTTGAGCTATTTTTAAATCCCTTCATCTTGATCTTGGAGTCCTCTAAATCTTCTTTTAGTAGTGCCACTTCTTGTGCTAACTTCTCACATTACAAGATATTTGCTTCTAACTTATCTTTGAACTTCTTTGCTTTAGCCTTTGATTTTTCTAAATCCTCTATAAGCAATCTTCTTTCTTCATCACATTATTGAAACTAAATTTCAAGTTTAGAGTGTTGCTTCCTTACCTTATTTACCATGTCAAGGGCATAGATGAGTTCTCCCTTGAGATCATAACCATTCTCTTTTGAATAATCCTCTATTTGTTTACCTTTGTCCACATCATTACTCTCTTTAGGCTTGTCTTCTATAGGATCACTCACTTCTTCTTCTAATGCCATTAGAATATTTTCATCTGGTCCTTCAAGTGCATTCTCATACTCATCATCACTAAAACTATAACCATCCCTTGTACAATCATCTTCAAGATGTCCAAAGTTACCACATCTAAAATACTTGAGAATAACTGGAGTTTTCTTAATTGGTTATTTTTCTTTAATCATAAATAGAACTTCATCTTTATCATTGTCTGAAACACTAGCATCACTATCACTTGAGTACTTACTTGCATTATCCGCATAGTAGCTCCTCTTTTGTCTTTGAAAGAACTTCTTTCCTTGTCTGCTTTGTCCATCCTTGCTTTTCTTCTGATGCTTATCCTGCCTATATATTTCTGATTCCCTGTACCTGTGATCTTGTTTTTCTTCACCATTGTTGTTCTTTGGTTCTTTAAAATATGTTGCAAAATGTCCAAACTTTCCATAATTGAAGCACTTAACAGATCTTAGATCTATGGATCTTCTAGAAACTTTATTTATTCTACCATAATTAGCTTCTTCATCACTGGATGACTCACTATTTGATTCTGACTTCTTACCCTTTGTTTTCTTGATTGCTTTGAATGTTGCTTCCTTCTAGGGAGTAGGATCTTTTGTTCTTATCTCAAAAACTATTAGCATACCAAGCAACTTATCCCTTTTCAAAGTATCACCATCCAATGAAATTTCTATAGCAGAAACTTGTTCATTGAATCTATTTGGAAGAGATCTTAAGACTTTATCACAAACATCTGATTCATCAATATTCATTCCAAGTCCTTGCATATCATTAACAACCTCATCAATTTGAATTAGATAAGCACTGATATTTTCCTCTTCATTCATTCTCAATGTTTCAAATTGTCCTTTGAGATTTTGTATCTTTGCTTTCTTGACACTTTTATCTCCTTCATATATACCTTGCAATTTATCCCACATTTCTTTTGCAGTTCTACAATGCATAACTTTCATAGACTCTATTCTATGCAAACCTCTCACAAGTGCATTCATTGCTTTTGAATTATAGTGTTGTAGAAGCTTACCTTCCTTATATGTAGGAGGATTGACTATTGGATCATATCCAAATTCCACTGCATCCCAAAATTCATTGCCAAGTGCCATTAGGTAGATCCTCATCATCATACTCCAATACATGTAGTCATTTCCATCAAATACTGGTGCTGAGTTAGTTGAGGACACCTCCTTAGGATCCATTGTGTTCTTGTTAGATTTTCCTTCAAGTTGTTAAACTCTTATGAAGGCACCTGCTCTGATACCAATTGAATAACACAAGCTTATACTGAGAGGGGGGTGAACAATATAAGAACACTTTTTACTTTTCTTTCCAAATCAATATTATGCAATGTATAGATAGAAATATCAACAACAAGAATCAAAGCAATGCACAAATCACCACACACAATAGAGACACAGATTTAACGTGGTTCACCCAAAGATGGCTACTTCCATGGAGAAAATATTTCTTCTAAATATTTCTCAAATAATCTCTTGGAAATCCTTCCCAATTACAATGTTTATGGACCTCTGTCCAAAGGAGATGTTGATCCCCTAAATCTAGTTTGTGGATCTCTATCCATAGGAGAACTCCTTCTCCTCTACTCTAGTTGGTGATCCTCTAGAAGACTACTACCTCCACTACATTGGCTTGTGGATCTCTCTCCACTGAAGACTCTTGTCCCCACTTAGAAGACCTGTCCTCACTGCCTTGGCTGATGGATCTCTATCCACTAGAGACTACTATCCTCTCTGATCTATCACCTCAAAATATCTGTCTCAAATTTGTACTAAACATAGTCTAGTTGGTCTAGCACAAATCTACTCAACAAGTCCACTCAAATCTACACTAAACACAATCTAGTCGATCTAGCACAAATCTGCTCAATAAGTCCACTCAAATATGCACTAAACATAGTCCAGTCGATCTAGCACAAATCTGCTCAATAAGTTCACATAAAACTTTCTCAACTTTGCTCAACAGATCCACTCCAAACTAGCACAAATATACTCAACAAGTTCACACAAAACTTGCTCAACTATGGTCAATAGGTCCACTCAAAACCTGCTCAAATTCCCAAATCTACTCAACAAGCTCACATATAACTTGTCCCAATCAGCTCAATAAGTCCTCTCTAGAACTTAACCAAATCTGTATTGTAAGCTTCCACAAAAGCTCACACAAAATCAATCCACAAGTCTTCTCAAATACTTACCTCAAATCTGCTTAACAAGTCCACACATAGAACTTGTCCAATCTCATAGAAGCATAAAGAGAATTGTTAGAGACTCAATATGTTCTATTCTTAATGCACAATCACTTTCTCAATTTTCTCAATCTCATAGAAGCATAAATAGAATTTTTAGAGACTCAATATGTTCTACACTCAATGCTCAATCACTTTCACAACTCAAATCAGAATATAGAATAGTTTGTTTCATGGAACTTGAACAATCACTTTATACAACCACTTGAATAGGCTCAACCAACTCAACTCAACCAATTACTTAAATAAAACTCCCCTTTCTCACAAACCCTAGTCCAAGCATATATCAACCAACTCAAAATGTTTCCAACAATGCTCAACAACAAATTTCACATAACAATGATACTCATGTTATTTTCAAACCCTAGTTCAAGTTCTTTGCACAACAACTCACTTCAACAACAATGCTCATAAAACACTCTTCACATAACAATGATACTCATGTTCTTTTCAAAACCCTAACTCAATTCTTCACACAATCCAATGACTTCAACAACTATGCTTATCAAACAAGGTTTTAATCACAACTCTTAATTCTAGAAAACCTTGAAGCATTAACTCAAGAACTTTCGAAAAGGAAACCCTAATCAAATCCTTTTCACTCCAAACTTTATTTTCTAGTAAGAAATCAATCAACTCAACCAAGAAAGAATTTACCCATACCTTTTTGCTTGTCAAGAAGTTGATCTCACAAATATGCCACACTCACAATTACTTCTTTGCCAATCTCAATAAGGGTTAGAAGATAATAATTTCCTCAACAAAACACAATGCAAAATGATATCAAAATTACACCTTATCACTCCAACTTAAATAATATTCAATACCTTCACAATAATATTCTTTAACACAAAAAACCCCTTATTAAAATTAAACAACCCTCAAAAGTCTTAATCCTTCAATATGCCAATATAGTAATTTAAGACTTTATCAAAAATAATTAAAACCAAAACTTCCTTATTAATCCAAATGATAATATTCAACTACCACCACTATCCAACAAACACCCTTTCTAAACAATTCCACTAACAATCCTTATACCTCCAAACTTAGGCAAATAACAAAAATTTAATGCAAAATATTTACCTTACCTTTGGAGGGATTCGAACCCTCAATAATGCCCATGATGTACGCCTTGCCATGGCTCCAATAGTCGCATGAGCTACACACTCGTTTGAGATGGAGGAAGCACCACGTGCTTCAAAATGTATCACACTCTTGCCCCTTTGTAAAAATGTGCACCTTTGGTACCTTCAACCAACACGCCTGCCAATGCACACCGTCGCATTTCAAATGCTGGCTTCCTTGCCAACAAATATTTTACCACTTTCCCACTTGCCACTAGGCCAAGCTACTTAGTTGGGATTCAACCATTCGACGCCTTCCACTTAGTTTCTATTCACTGGTAATTCAAACACAAAAATCGTAGTCCTTCTTTCATGAGCTCTTCACTTTAAATAATTCGTATGCAAAATAATCGATCGAGCAAGGATAAGGTTCAATGCCCTTTGGCATAGGTATTTATATTAAATTCCTCCATGCTTTGTAAAATGTCGATGCCTTTGAAGCTTTCATTACCATGAAACGTTGGCGAATATTAGAACCTTGATAAAGTGCTTTGAATATTTTAAACTCCAAGCCCATATTTGGGTAAATATTTTACTTTGGGATTCTAACCAAATCACTTTAATATTATAATATCAAACATTATAATATTATATCCTTTTAACCATTATAATATTATTGCTTCCTTCACATTGCATTCCATGGTGTAAATAATATTTATTTATAAAATTTAAATTCTCATTGAATTTAAATAATTTATAAAAAATATTATATCTCCTTTTTAACTTTGCACTGAATCTCTTGACCTTTGACCTTCTTCCTGGATATCAAATAACAACTTTGACAACTTTGTTCCTTGACGAAAAACCTTGATATTAATGTTGACTTCATTTCTTGACATCAATGACAACTTTAACTTTTAGGACTCAAAATGTCCAACTAAAATATTAAAATACAAATTTAGTTGCATTGTTTTTGTTAGGGTAAAATAGGTAGTATATTGCATTATACTACATAGGTTATTACATTTACTTTTCTACCATAGGAGATATTTACTATTCTATGAATTACCTCCTAGTTAACTAAGGTTAATAACTAAATATCTTATGATATTTAGTTAGGTTGTTAGAATAAATCTATTATTAATCATCGTTAGCGCTTCTAATGCTAAGTGGTTAATAATCCTATTTTGTAACCTACTTAAGCTTCTAAGTTGAATGCAATTCCTAATGTTCGATTGATCATCATTTGCTTAATATTTTCATGCATTATTGCTTCATTGGCATCAGAGCCATTTTTTTGCTTGCTCGAAGGACGAGTTGGTGCCATTTGGTAGCCATCGAACCCACCTCGATAGGTGAGCTCAATGGTAGGAGTGGCTATAGGCCAAATACTGGCCAGGTCAAATTGACCTGCCAAGGCCCAGCCCACTATGGGGTCGATCGATCGACACGATCATCGAGGCGATCACGATCCGATCGATCGCCCGCACGACCAGGCTCTCAACTTTTTTAGGTCGAAGCCTATCAGCCCATGATCCCATGGCCATCCTTGGCCAATCGAGACCACGCTGACTCCCATAGACCACACGCGGGATCGGCCTATGCTGTCTCTCATAGTCTACATGTGGGATCATCAAGAGGGTAGGAGCGCCCTCTCGATCCCATGTGGACGTGGCCCCCATAGACTAGGAGAGCCGAGAGGGTAGGCGAGCCCTCCCCTCCTAGCTGGATGCACATGCTCTAGACCACATCGAGATCTGAGAGGGTAGGCATGCCCTTCGATCCTCGACAACCTCGACATCCATGAGGGTAGGAGGCCCTTCGATCTGCATAGATCTGTGCCACATGGTGAGATCTGGATAACTCTAGACTACATGCACCCCAAGGTGTTGACCTGGATGCTGACTGGACCGACCACTTGACATGGACCTGACACATGGTGGACAACCACTAGATGACATGACATGATAGACCCTTTGGTACCACGTGGTGGCATCCAAAAGGGTATCGGGTTGGACCATGATTGCCCATAGGCAATCACATCCCAAGGGGCGTTCTACGGCTTTTGAAGCCTTCAGCATCCCCTATGGGATGCATGTGGGATAAATCCCACTACAGTCCCATGGAAGCCCATAGGCTTCTTGAAATACTACGCATCGGGGCTTTTGCTCCAAGCCCTCCGACAGCTTGGTTGGCCAAGGCGGATGCCTTGGGCCCAGCGGGTCACGTGTTCGAGCCCGCGCGATGCCCAAAAATTCTTTTTTGAAGGTTTTAAACTCTATTCTCTCAACTTTTTTTTCCTAAAGTTTTTTATGCTTGATTTAAATATTTTTTTTAGTATTTTTTTATAATTAAGTATTTTTTTTGGATTTAATCATCAATTAAAGCAAAATGGTTGATTTTTTTTCCAAAAATAAGCTTTATTATAAAAATTATTCAACTTTAAAAGATATTTTTTTAGCATTTTTAAGAACTAGGAGATTTTTGAAAGGAGACAAACAACACCTTCATTTTTTTTGCAATAAATTCCTCTAAAGTTCTATAGTTTTCTTCACAAATTTTTGGAGATACAAGACATAGAAACTCAAAATTCTATTGCAAATCAAAGAAATTGAACACATTGGCAAGGACAAAGGTCATTTTTTCTTTGCAACAAAATCCAAAATTTGCTTTTGTTTTCTCCTTCACAATGGAGATATAAGACATAAAATTGCACATTTTTTTGTTGTAAAACTTGAGAAATATTTTTTGAACCTATTTGCTCCTTATGCTTGAGTGTTGAAGACAAAAACCAAAGTCGTGTGTCGACTAGTCTGGAAGCCTTTCAAACGCGGGTCGTGTGTCGACTTGTCTTGAAAGGAGTGCTCAAATTTTTTTTCTCAATTTTGTAAAAATTAAGGGGGGATAGAAGTCATATTTTGTGATTCTATTTTTTGCAAAATTGTAAAGAGAAAGGGGGGATATTTCAAAGTAAGAAAGGTGCATTCTCGATTGTACTCGACACCTTTTCTTAAAAATTGACTATACTAGGTGCATTTTCGGTTGCATCCGACACCTAGAGTGATAATAATTTGGGTTGCTCTCTTGTTTTGATTATTGCACTAACAATCATGTTTTTTGTGTGCAATTAAACAATCAGATAAAACATTGAAGAAGCATTTCACAAAACCCAAACTTCACTCAAAATCGTGCTAAAACCTTGCACAGGTTAAAACAAAGTCAATTTTTTTTACTCCCCATCAAAGGTCAAAATCCAAACACCTTGATTCACTCTCTTTGTTTGGCTTAATTTCCTCAAAATTTCCATCCTTCTTGAAGGGTGTTAAGGCAGGTGCCATTAAATATCCTAGAGAGCAAAATCAGAAGTCTTTCAAAACCTACCCCTTTAATTTGCTCTATTTTGTTTGGCTTAAAATCCTCAAACTTTTCATCCCTTGTTAAGGGTGTTAAGGTAGGTGCCATTAAATATCTTAAAAGAGCAAATTAAAATTCTTCCATATACTCTTTTGAGGGTATATTGCAAAGATAAAGTCATCTTAGTCATATCAATTTGAAACCTTAAACCATGGCCATGATCAATAAGTATCTCACTGAGAGCCAACTGCTCAAAGGTTCAAATTATTCAGCCTGGAAAACTAAGATGAAAGCCATTTTAACTGTAGAGGAGATGTGGGGAATAGTGGATGGCACTGATTCTAGACCCACATCAATAGGAGCAGATCAGACAACTTATGATAAAAAGGATAAAAGACTTTCCTTATTGATCTTGCTAGCTATTACTGATGACATACAACCTCATATAAGTGAAGCTAAAAATGGTAAGGAGGCATGGAATGCCCTAGCAACCATTTTTGAAGGAAAGAATCAATCAACAATTCTTAACCTTCAAACACAACTTCATACTCTTCATATGAAATCTGGAGAGACAAGTAGAGCTATTCCTCTGCAGAGTCGCAGATATAAAAACAAAACTGCAAGCCTTAGGAGAAAAAGTGGAAGACAATGTCCTGACCTCAATCATTTTAAGGGCTCTTCCAGACTCCTATAGAATGTTGATCACTTCACTACAAGTCTCTCGGGAGGACAAGTGACTTTTGTAGAGTTGGTAAATTTGCTTCAAACTGAAGAAGCTAATCAACTCCAAAGAGATGAGGCATCCAACAATGCACTTTTCTCAAACAAGCAAAGTGGAAAGAAAAAGTGGAATCAACAGAAAGGATCTTCTTCTAACAAAGACAAGGGTAAAGGCAAAGAGATTCAGAAGAAGAAGCAATATTGTAAAATTTGTGATAAAGACACTCATGAAACCAAAATATGTTGGTTTAAGAACAAACCGCCCAATGAACAAGGTCAAAATAAGGGCAAAGGTAAACCAAAGAACAAGAATAAACAGCAACAGGGACACATTGCCACTGAAGATTCTAGTTCGAACTCTGAACGAGCACACAAAGTGCTCATGACACATACAAAATCCTCTCACAAGGATACTGTTTGGTACATAGATTCAGGCGCTAGTAAACATATGACTGGCGATAAGTCCTGGTTTGAGACATTTGAGGCTCGAGAAGGTAGACCGGTAACCATTGCTGATGATCAGACCTATCGAGTTTAGGGAGAAGGAAGTGTTTCTGTCTCCCTTCCAGATGGAGAATGTAAAATTCAAAAAGTTCTTTATGTACCAGGATTGAAAAATAATCTCTTGTCAGTTCCACAAATCCTGGACAATAACATGAATGTCAATTTCAAAGTGGACAAAGAAAAGAAACGTTGCTTTATCACTCAAAAAGGAAAATAGATAGCAACAGGTTCATACAAACATGGTTTGTTTATCTTAGATGCAATTACCTCTACACATACTACAATGGCAGTAACCACAAAAGAGGCTACTTCTCTATGGCATAAGATATTTGGGCATCTAAGCTCAGGGTATTTACTAGAACTCAGTAAATATCAAATGGTGAAAGGACTGCCTACTCTTTCATCTACTTTGCCAGTGTGCTCAGATTGCTTGTCAGGAAAGCAACATAGAGTACCTTTTGAACCTAGCTCTTTTCGAGCTAAAGTACCTTTGGAGTTAGTTCACACAGATTTGTGTGGTCCTATGTCTACTAGTTGTGGAGGAAAAAGGTATTTTCAATTGTTTGTAGATGATCACTCACGAAAAATGTGGGTCTTCTTCTTGTAGTTGAAGTCTGAAGCATTTGACTATTTTTAGCAGTTCAAGAAGCTTGTTGAGAAAGAATCAGGATGTTTCATAAAGACCCTCCATTCAGATCGAGGGGGGAATACACATCAAAATAATTTTCCTCATTTTTATAGAAACATGGGATAAAAATACAGTTAACAACAACCTATTCTCCTCAGTCAAATGGAGTTGCTGAGAGAAGAAATCGTTCCATTATGGAAATGGTTCGATGTATGCTTAAGGGAGCCAATATTGAGCACATTTACTGGGCTGAAGCTATAACAACTATAGTATATCTTCTAAATAGGGCACCCACAAGGGCTCTTGAAGGTATGACTCCTCAGGAAGCATGGAGTGGAAGGAAACCCTCCATATCTCATCTACGAGTATTTGGGTGTAAGGCTTTTATGCACATACCTAAGGAGAAAAGAAAGAAGTTAGATGAAAAGACCCTACAATGTGTTTTTCTTGGATATGATGAATTCTCAAAAGGCTATCGGTTGATAGATCCATTCACCAAGAAAATACATGTTAGTAGAGATGTAGTGTTTGATGAAGCTTTCACATCTAACACTACATCAATATACCTGGAAGATGAGGAGCAACAACCACAGACTCCTCCACAATAGAAAAAGCCTCCTAAATGGTATACAAGTACTATGAGAGATTCCAAACTCACTTCACCACCAGATCTCACTCTCAATCATCCTAAGACATGAAGCATGTCTAGATAGAGAAAGGCAGAAGCATCTACTTCAGTTGATGATCTTTGTGCAGATTTTCAAGAGCTTTCTGTTGATAGAGATTTAGAAAGTGGAGATGATATGGAAATTGATGAGGAGAGGGTTTACATGTCTTCATATGATGAAAATGAACCTTCTACAGTTGATGAAGCCCTTAGACAACCTCAGTGGAAGGCAGCTATGGATGCTGAACATAACTCCCTCATGAAGAATAAAACATGGAAGCTGGTAGATTTGCCTAAAGGAAAGAAGCCCATAGGCTGCAAATGGGTTTACAAAGTCAAATATAAGGCAGATGGTACCATAGACAAGCATAAAGCCCATCTTGTAGCGAAGGGCTATGCTCAAAAGGAAGGCCTTGATTATGAGGAAACCTTTGCACCCACTGCAAGGATGACCACCATTCGAGTTCTTTGTGCTATGGCAGCACAGTTCGGATGGAAATTACATCAAATGGATGTAAAAAGTGCCTTTCTGAATGGTGACTTAAAAGAAGAGGTATACATGACTCAACCTCCAGGATTTGCTGAGGAAGGCCATGAGCAACAGGTTTGCAAGTTGGTCAAATCATTATACGGGCTCAAACAAGCCCCAAGAGCATGGTACATTAAAATGGATAGTCACCTACTACAACACGGATTCAAGAGAAGTCCATCTGATGCAAATCTCTATATCAAGAACATAGGTTCTAAAATAGTGATTCTTGTATTATATGTAGATGATCTGATCATCACTGGCAATTCAGAGAAATTGATCAACGCCATGAAAGATGACTTGAAAGAGTCATTTGATATGACAGATCTAGGACTTCTCCACTACTGTCTTGGTCTTGAGATAGAACAGAAAAAGAATCATCTTAGGGTGACTCAGAAAAAGTATGCCAAGACTTTAGTAGAAAAATATCGTATGACTGATTGCAAGCCCAAGGCAACACCGATGGAATCAGGGCTTCAGTTATCATGGTATGATGACTCACCATAGGTAGATGGCACGCTATATAGATAGATGATTGGAAGCCTTATCTATCTGACCAATACTAGACCAGACATTACTTATGCTGTAAACTATCTTTCTCGGTTCATGCAGGAACCAAAGGCCTCTCACTGGAAAGCAGCTAAGCGTGTTCTTCACTACATTCAAGGTAGTGTAGAATATGGTCTAGAGTATAAGAAGAATAACTCATTCTTCTTACAGAGTTATACTGACTCTGACTATGTTGGATCCCTAGATGATAGAAAATCAACTTCAGGATATGTATTTCATCTTGGATCTGGTCCTGTCTCATGGCATAGTAAAAAGCAATAGGTGGTTGCTTTATCTTCAATAGAGGTAGAGTATCACGCTGCACGTGGAGCTGTGTGTGAAGCGATATGGTTAAGTCACATCTTGGCTACCATGGGCCTACCAAAGAAACTTCCTATTCACATGTTTTGCGACAACTCATGTGTTTTGAACTTGGTCAAGAATCCAGTCCATCATGAATGCACAAAGCATATTGACACGGATTGTCATTTCATTCGTGATGAAGTTCCTAAACACAGGATCAAGCTCCAATACATTCCCACCGATGAACAAGTTGTCGACATCTTCACAAAGGCACTTGGACGTGTCAAATTTGAATTGTTTCGAAGTAGACTTTGTATATCAAAGTAATGTAATAAAGGGGGGATGTTAGGGTAAAATAGGTAGTATATTGCATTATACTACATAGGTTATTACATTTACTTTTCTACCATAGGAGATATTTACTATTCTATGAATTACCTCCTAGTTAACTAAGGTTAATAACTAAATATCTTATGATATTTAGTTAGGTTGTTAGAATAAATCTATTATTAATCATCGTTAGCGCTTCTAATGCTAAGTGGTTAATAATCCTATTTTGTAACCTACTTAAGCTTCTAAGTTGAATGCAATTCCTAATGTTCGATTGATCATCATTTGCTTAATATTTTCGTGCATTATTGCTTCAGTTTTATGCCAATTGAAATAGTTGAAAAACTCAAAAAAAGGAATAAAACATAGACTTAATTGCATTTTTCTTTGCAGCAATTATACTAGTTGAAAACACAAAATATAAAAAGATAAACTTAGCTATTTCATTGCACTTGTTAAAAGACTTTAAAGAACAAAAATATAAAAAAAGGAATTTGGTCACATCATTCTTGCATCTAGTACATTTAGTTAAAAGAAACATAAAAACACAAAACACAAAGAAAAACAACATGCTAGCATAAATATCATCCTTTACTTTTAAATCTACAAAATCAGTGCATCATAGTTAGATTTACAAATCTTTCTAGTGAGATCTGTCTACTTTGTTTTCATTAAAAATTGAAATGCATATAGCTAGGTAATAGTTGCATTTTGGCCAAACCCTAGGTGTATGCACATAAAAATAATTTATTAAACACCTACCTTACCTAAGCTTGGAAACCATCATAGAAAGTGTTTCCTGGTCCCTCACCCAATTCATAAACAAACACCAAGGAGAGCACAACTCAAGTGCTTCTCGTTCAATGTGTAGATACATCATTTCCACCCATTTCAGGCATGGATCCATTAGCCTCGAAGAAAGAGATGCAAAAATTTAGGGTCTACATATACAATGCACAACAAGGTTGTTATAGTATGTACAATAGGGTTTCTATAGTGTTCTTAAGGGTTGTTGTAGTGCTCTTCAGGGTTGCTATAGTACACTACATAGTTGGTACAGTGTGTTATAGGGTTATTATAGTGTGCACAACATGGTTTCTATAGTGCTCTTCAGGGTTTTTATAGTATGCAATATGGTTTTTACAATTCTATTCAAGGTTTCTATAGTGCACAACAGGGTTTCTAAAATGCTTTTTAGGGTTACCATAGTGTGTGACAAGGTTTCTACTGTGCATACAATAGGATTTCTACAGTGCTCTTCAAGGTTGCTACAAGGCACAACAAGGTTTCTATAGTACTTGATAGGGTTACTACAATGTGCATAATAGGGTTTCTATAGTGCTTTTCAGGGTTGCTACAATGCATAGAAGGGTTTCTACAGTGCACAAAATTACTATTTTTTTAGTGCTTAAAAAGCACCTGCATTAGGCTAATAATATTTTGTGGGATTGGGTGAAAGTATCAATCATTTAATTGGGGGAACTACTTAGGCTTATTTTTCCTTAAAACACATTATGAGGAGTACCCCAAGAACCCTAGAGTAACTAGTTTGAGTGTATTACTAGTAAAAAGGTTCAACAACCCCTCATAATGTTAGTAGTTTTTTCCCTTAAGAGTGTATACAAGGAGCTGTCATTTAGAGGTAAATTTGTGGATGGTTTCTTAGCAATATTCCTTAGTAAGATAGTGTTGGAAATAAGAGAGTGGTATTCAATTAGATAGTCCTTGTGGTTAGTGACATTTGCTTTAAGCCTCTAGGAACCCACAATTTGAAGCCCAATTCTTATTATTTCTTCTCTACAAGTCTTTGGAAGAATGGAGGGAACTTTTGAGGAGATTGGCAATAAAGAAGCAGATTGAGGAACATATTCTCCAAAACTAGGAGAGTATCATTCATGGTAAAAATTATTGATGGGATTTAATAACTTAAAGAGGGAGAGATTTCAATTGCATCCAATAGAAGAGGAGGAAATATCAATGTTGAGGATCCCACAACCTATATTTCAAAGAATATCAAAAGAAAGAGAAAACACTTTGGTTGGAAAATTTATAGGTATCCGGTCAAATTTGGATACAATCAGGAGTTGGGTAGATCATAAATGGAAAGTGAAAGGAAGACTAGAAATTATGACATTGACCAAAGATTTTTTATTCTTCAACTTTAAGTATCAAGAATATATAAGTTCAGCTCTATTGAAAGGACCATGGTTTTTTTGGTGAAAAGGTCTTTATTTGAGAAAATGGACTCCAAAATTTAACCCAAATACATAAACTATTTATATGGCTCCTCTTTGGGTTTGATTACCTGGACTTCCTGTGACCTTTTGGGATGAAGATATTTTTCGAGGAATAGCCAAATTAATGGGAAAATTGAGAGATCTTGATCCAGCAACAAGGGAAAAAACAAGGATGGTTTTTGTTGGGTTTTGCGTGAATGCAGATCTCATGAAAACCTTGCCCATTGCAATAAAATTGGTCTCGGATGGAGGATTTTGGAAACAAGAAATACATTATGAGTCCTTAATACCAATATTTTATGGTTATAAGAAGGCAGGACACTTACAAGCAAAATTTCAAGAGAGGAAAGAGTTAAAGAAGGGAAATGCTTAAATCTAGAAGAGAAATGCGTTTCAATCAGAAGAATAATAAAATCTATTTGATAAAGGAGAATATTCTAAGATAAAAACACATAATTAAAATAAGTTTGAAGTTCTAGATGAAATAAATGAGTAAAAAATATAAAAAAAGAGGATGAATGAAATATGGCCCATAAACAACTAGAGCAAAATCAATTGGTTGTTGAATAAAGAGCTCCAAAATAAAACACTCCCAATAAAGTAGTCCAGAATTCAGGAGAGGAGACAAAGTTATCCCAAGAAGGAGAAGAGGAGGAAGTGGTAAGAGAGGCTCAATGAGGGGGTGGAGAGGAAGAGGTTTTACCCAATGAACAAGAAGGAAAAACAAAAGATATTTGGTCCTCTTTAGAAGAATAATAAGGCTTACAAGAGGTAGTAAATACAAATAAAATGAATAAGAGAAAAATAGGGGCTAGGAAACAACAAAATTAGTCTTTAGTAGAACAACATAATAGGGAGAGAAAATTTTATACGCAAATAATAAAACGTAGTAGAAACATAGTGTATTTAGGAAGTGGTAAAAAGTGAGGAAGACCCAAAAGTGTAGAAGTAGGCAGTAGGAAAGTGACCCAAGAAGTAGCTAATGGAACACAATAGAAATTACAATTGAGTGAAGGGAAAGTACTACAATATTCAGGGATTAAATGCACCATCAAAGCAAAGGGTAATGAAGGACTATAGGAAGAAGATAAGAGTTGATATTTTCCTTGTGCAAGAAACCAAAGTAGGTATCAATAATTTTGAAAAAATAAAAAAATCTATCTAGAATAAATTTGAAGGAGTTTGTAGAGTATCTCAAGGAGTGTCAAGGGGATTATGTATGCTCTGGGATCCAATAATAGTAGAAGGTAAGTTAATACAATAAGAAAATAGGTTTCTCTCGATCCTGTTTATGTGTAAGAATTTAAATTTTTATTGGTTAGTCACAAATGTGTATGCTCCTAATTTGGCTATATATAGAAGGAGGCTATGGAGAGATCTCAATTCCTTAGGTATTGTTATGGATGTATCTTTGCTAATTTTGGGAGATTTTAACTCTACTCTTTTTCCATGGGAGAAAAAAGGAGGGCCTAACCTTTTCTCTGACAGCATGGAGGAGTTTGGTGAGTTATAACTTCCTTAGGATTTACGGACATAGAACTTTAAGGATATAAATATACCTAGTCCAATAGAAGAATCATCGTAGGATTGATTCAATCAAGAATAGATAGAGCCCTAGCTTTAGTAAGTTGGATCTTCAATGCTCATGGTTATAGCTTGAAGACTTTGGCAAGAGTAGCATCAGATCATAGCCCTCATTTGCTAGAATTTATGGAGGAAAGGAAATAAAAAGACTTTATTTTAGATTTTAGGCTATGTGGTTTAGTCATCAGGATCTAGAAGGTTTTATTGAGGAATGGTGGACATAGAATGTGTATGGCACATAAATGTTTTAAGTATCAAAGAAAATCAAAATCATAAAATGAAATTTGAACAAATGGAACAGAGAAGAATTTGGTAATATATTTCAAATAAATTGCTCCATTATGAAAGAGTTACATAAAATTGGAGAGAAATAATAGAAAGAATGAAGATAAGAGGAATTAGACAGGATGGATAAAGGTATTTTGGCTGAATTTCATAATCTACTTGCTAGGGAGGAGAGCTTTTGGTGGTAAAAAACATGATCTTTATGGTTGAAGGATGGATATAGAAATACAAAGTTTTTTCATATGTGCACATTGAAACATAGGAGTGCAAATTGGATTAGGAAAATAATTTTGGAGATGGGTGAAGTTTTGGAGGAATAAGAGGATATTTCAGTGGCTACAATCACTTTTTTCCAAAATTTATTTTCCAGAGATAGAGAGGAAGATCCAAAAGATACAAAATATCTCTTATTGAATATCCCTACCTTGATTTTTGAAGAAATGAATGCTAGGCTATTGATCCCTTTTTCAGATGAAGAGATCAAGAATACTATATTTGGTATGGAGAAGGATAAGGCACTAGTACTAGATGGATTCTCAGGAGGCTTATTTCAAAAATATTAGCATATAATGGGGAAATATATTTCAAATGCATTAAGGGAATTTCAATATTCTAATTCTTTGCTCCAAGAATGGAATACAACTTTTATAGTTTTAATACCAAAGAAATATGATGCATCATATCTAAAGGATTTTAGACCCATAAGCTTATGCAACACTCTCTACAAAATGCTCACAAAAACTTTGTCTTATAGAATCAAAATTTTGCTACCTTTTCTAATATCTTCACTTCAGGGAGGGTTTGTTTAGGGAAGATAAATATTAGATGGAATCATCACTATTCATGAGATAATTCATTAAATAGAGAAGAGAGGAGACCCAGGCATGTTTCTTAAATTAGATATACATAAAGCCTATGATAGAGTCTCATGGACTTTCCTTGATAAGGTTATGCATAAGTTTATTTTTAGTGGCCAATGGAGGAAATGGGTTAATATCTATATTTCTTCAGCCAAATTTTTAGTCATTATAAATGGAAAACCTTGTGGTTTATTTGGGAGCCAAAGAGGTATAAGACAAGGGGACCCTCTATCCCCTTACCTTTTTATTTTAATGGCTAAAGCATTAGGAAGATCAATGCAAGCAACCACAACTATAGGTAGAATCAAAGGTATCAAACCAAAAGGGGTTCAAAAATAGTTTCATGTCAGTAGTTTGTGGATGAAACTATCATTATGAAAGAAGATACATGTAGAGAGGTAAGGGAAATCAAAGAGATTCTCCATAAATATGAAAGGGCATCAAACCAATTGATAAAATTCATCAAAAGCAATATTTATTTTGTGAACACAAAGAGATATTTATAATTGAGGATTGTAAAACAATTTAGTTGTAATATTACTAATATCCCATCCATTTACCTTGGTATACCACTTTTTTTAGGATGCATGAAGGAGGAAATGCAGTCTTTGGTGTTGGATAGGATTCAAATGAAGTTGGATGGGTGGTGTAGCACCCTAAAATTGGCACGGTTAAAACATTAGTAAAAAGATAAAATATTAAAATTTGAATTTCAAC
The DNA here is from genome assembly GCA_028583015.1 of Wollemia nobilis. Taxonomy (NCBI): domain Eukaryota; kingdom Viridiplantae; phylum Streptophyta; class Pinopsida; order Araucariales; family Araucariaceae; genus Wollemia; species Wollemia nobilis. The sequence goes on along the minus strand of JAQPPZ010002937.1, from coordinate 3,885,894 downwards.
CCCAAACTGCCCATTAAACCACCTTTTACCCGCTTTCCCCGTTTTTCATGCCATTTTTAGGATTTGTTTTGACCATTGGACGATATCGTCTCAGATTAGATGAAATCGTCCCCGATCTAATGAATTCGTCTGGAACAGAACGTCCAGACGATTTTGTCCCAAAACTAAATTTTCATAATTAGCTTCTGTTTCAACAGCCTCTCCAAATTGGGTAGAAGCGTGTCTACGTAGTTGGAGATTTCCCTGTTGGAGATCTCCCAGATTGGGATGATCCCCAACCTCCCAAACCTCTTCCTAATCCTATATAAACTAGGATTTTTCTAGTTTATCCCCCTGATTCCCCCTGGCTGGCTGGCTGATTCTCCCTGAACTCCCAACCCCTTAGTTGACGAATTTCATTGCAGAGTTAGCTCCTTATTCCCTCGCACTACTTTGCTTGCATTCGGTATTTTTACATTTTTATTGTAGGAACTCTATTGTTTTCAGTCGAAGCTAGCTTGGATCATCGCGGACGATCTCGGATGATTGTGGACGATCTCGTATGATTGGAGGCGATCCTGACTGTAGTCCAGATTGGGGGTAGTCCGAGTTTAGAGTTTGCATTTTTGTAGCTTTTTCTGCATTTTTCATATCAGATCTCTGCACTATTTTAAGTTATTATGTTTTATGCATCTTGGAGTTCACCTCATTTAGCACAATCGCATGATAAAGTTAAAATCAACCATTAAAACTACTGCATTTCCTTATTTTTTTATTAGAATCTATTATTCAGGCATGTTTGTTGTTATTTCTACCCTTATCCTTTGCTTCTGCACTTGCATATTTGGTATTTTGTATCTGTTTTTATGATTGTAGGTTTTTGACGAATTTGACTGACAAATTCATCAAATTTCAGATAATTCTGTTTGATTTCAGACGACCTTCTATGATTTGGGATGATTACATACAAATTGAGATGATCTGAACTGCTACAAGACTCAGAATCTCCATCAGACATCCGAGATCAGGTATGACACCTTCTAGTTAGCATATTCTCTATTATTTGCATCCATTTCTATTTTATGTATTCATTTAAATCAGCATTGGCATATAGAATAGTTTAGATTCATATCGGCCAAACCTAGGAGTTGAATGATTAAAGCACAAAATGAAAACATAAAAAATACTATCAACCTAGGTGTGGAAACTGTCATTCAAAAGTTTCCTGGTGAACCCACCATCCATCGAAAATTTACCCTTATACACCTCCCCCGAGAGGCGGGACCTTCAAAGGGCCTCTCAGTCCGAGGTATTGTCCCATCCTTTTCCCATCCCCCTTCCGGGCGTGGATCCTATAGCCTAAAGGTAAGGATGCAAAAAATTTGGAGCGATACATTTTGGTGAACCCGACGTGAAACAAAAAAACCTTTCTAAAAATAAAAAAATAATAATAATAAGAAAACAAAACATAAATGCATTTAGACTTAAGAAAATTTGCATGTCATATTTAGATGGTAGACTATAATAAGAGACGAGCTGTCACCATTAATGTTGAAAATCAATTAGTAACTATAGAGATTACTTTTGTGCTTAGAGTACCTCAAACAAATAGGATTCAACCTTTGTGGGACGAACTTGATAGGATATTGGATCTCATTTCATCTAGAGCAACCGAACTTAGGCAAATCAAGAGGTTTGTCCTAGATAGAATCCTAGATCCCGATCAAGTAATTTTGTATCATGAACTTCAGAGAGCTTTCCATAGGTAGTTAGTAGATAAAAGAGCCCTTGTGTCTTCTGAGTTATATACTTTTGAGGAATACCTTGAGAATGCAGTTGTAGTACATAAATTTTTGTCTCATATAGAGGACCAAGAGGTCATTCTTACGGATAGAAAAATATGGAATAGAGTTCCCAAAGCTGTGTTATATCGAGAGTATTGCCATGAGATTTATTTTTACAAAATAGAATCTGAAACAGATAATATCACCATAGCACACTTTGTTGACTTCTTGAAAAACAATTTCCAATTTGAAGAGGAGCACTTTATGACTCCTGATGAACTTGATCCTATCAATGATATCTATAAACTATTTATAGAAAAATAAGTTATTATTTTATTATTGTTATTTCTTGTATTTAGTGTGTTGTTTATTGTCTTTATAAGCATAAAAACAAAAAAAAAATGCAAAAACAAAAACAAAATAAAATCATAAAAAAAAAAAAAATCAGCATTTTAAATTTTGTTTTTCCGTGTTTTTACCTCAAACGTTCGATTTGGGTAAAAACACGGAGGGGGAAAGATAGTCAGCATTCGTACGATTCAACCAAGAATCATCGTCTAAAAAATTGAGTACATTTTTGCTTTCTCGTAAAACGAGAAAAACTCGTCTTTAACACATTTTCTTTGGAAAATTCGCTAAAGAGGGGGCAAAATGTAGCACCATAAAATTGGCACGGTTAAAACATTAGTAAAAAGATAAAATATTAAAATTTGAATTTCAACCCCAAACTGCCCGTTAAACCGCCTTTTACCTACTTTCCCCCTTTTCCGCACCATTTTTAGGATTTGTTTTGACCGTTGGACGATATCGTCTCAGATTAGATGAAATTGTTCCCAATCTGATAAATTCGTCTGGAACAGAATGTCCAGACGATTTCGTCCCAAAACTAAATTTTCATAATTAGCTTCTGTTTCAACAACCTCTCCAACTCGGGCAAAAGCGTGTCTGTGCAGTTGGAGATTTCCCTGATGGAGATCTCCCATATTGGGATGATCCCCAACCTCCCAAACCTCTTCCTAATCCTATATAAACTAGGATTTTTCTAGTTTATCTCCCTAATTCCCCCTGGCTGGCTGGATGATTCTCCCTGAACTCCCAACCCCTTAGTTGACGAATTTCATTGCAGAGTTAGCTCCTTATTCCCTCGCACTACTTTGCTTGCATTCGGTATTTTTACATTTTTATTGCAGGAACTCTACTATTTTCAGTCGAAGCTAGCTTGGATCGTCGCGGATAATCTTGAACGATTATGGATGATCTCGTACGATTGGAGGCGATCCTGACTGTAGTCCAGGTTAGGGGCAGTCCGAGTTTAGATTTTGTATTTTCATAGATTTTTTTGCATTTTTCATATCAGATCTCTGCACTATTTTAAGTTATTATGTTTTATGCATCTTGGAGTTCACCTCATTTAGCACAATCGCATGATAAAGTTAAAATCAACCATTAAAACTACTGCATTTCCTTATTTTTTTATTAGAATCTATTATTCAGGCATGTTTTCTATTATTTCTACCCTTATCCTTTGCTTTTGCACTTGCATATTTGGTATTTTGTATCTATTTTTTTGATTGCGGGTTTTTAACAAATTTGTCTGATGAATTCATCATATTTTAGATGATTCTGTCTGATTTCAGATGACCTTCTATGATTTGGGATGATTACGTACAAACTGAGATGATCTGAACTGCTACAAGACTCAGAATCTCCATCAGACATCCGGGATCAGGTATGACACCTTCTAGTTAGCATATTCTTTGTTATTTGCATCCATTTCTATTTTTTGTATTCATTTAAATTAGCATTGGCATATAGAATAGTTTAGATTCATATCGGCCAAACCTAGAAGTTGAATGATTAAAACACAAAATGAACACATTAAAAATACTATCAACCTAGGCATGGAAACTGCCATTCAAAAGTTTCCTGGTGAACCCACCATCCGTCGAAAATTCACCCTTATACACCTCCCTCGAGAGGTGGGACCTTCAAAGGGCCTCTCAGTCCGAGGTATTGTCCCATCATTTTCCCATCCCCCTTTCGGGCACGGATCCTATAGCCTGAAGGTAAGGATGCAAAAAATTTGGAGCGATACAGGTGGAAAAGCAACTTCCTTAGCCAAGTAGGAAAAATTAAACTACTTCAAGCAACCTTATATGCCAATTTATTATGTCTCTATTTAAAATGCCCTCCAAGGTTAGAATGAGGATGGATAAGATATTTAAAATATTCTTATGTATTGGGGCATAAGACAAGCAAAGAATTCCTTTAATGGTTTGGGATAGAGTTTGCACTTCGAAGAAACTTGGTGGGTTAGGCCTAGAAAATTTATAGATCTTTAACAAAGTATTAATCTCAAAAATTGCATGGAGACTTTGCACAAAAGGAAGTTTATTGTGGAAAAATATTATGAAAGTGAAGTACTTAGAAAATCACATTCCCTTTTTTAAAAGTGCAATTTCTCCTATAGGATCAGCCATATGGAATGCAATGCTAAAAAAAAGAAGTTTTCTATGAGCAATATAATATGGCAGGTTCTTTAGCCAAGGGAAATCCTTCTGACCATAGCCCTATCCTACTTGAGGTTCCCCAAAGATCATGCCTTAAGAAGCCCTTTCGGTTCGAGGTAATGTGGACCAAGCATAAGGACCTCAAGGAAAGAATCATTCAATGGTGGAAGATTGATGGTCATGGAAGCCCTTCCTTCAAGCTATCCCAGAAACTAAGGATGGTGAGAGATAACCTCAGAATTTGGAACAAAGCAATTTTTGGGAATCTGTTTGAAAAAAATAAAGAGGTCAGTGATAGACTGATTGTCATCGAAAGGAGCATTGAAAATGGTCAATATGATGAGGCAACCAAATTAGAAGAAAAAATTCTCTTGGCTGAATTCCATAATATCCTGGCCTGTGAGGAAATGTACTGGAGGCAGAAATTTAGAGCATTATGGCTCAAGGATGGGGATTCTAACTCTAAATTATTCCATGTGACCACTCTTCGAAATAGGAGCAACAACAGAATATGTGATCTGATCAAGGAATATGGCTCCACAACTCAAGATGTCCAAGAAATCAGAAATGAAGCTATACATTACTTCAATAATCTCCTAGGAGAAGTGCAATTTTAGGCTAATGCAAAATAATCCCTTTTATGTGCTATTCCTCAAACTATTTATAATGACATAAACAGGAAACTCATCGATCCTTTTTTAGATGAGGAAATCAGAAAAGCTTTGTTCTCCATGGATCCAGATAAAGCACCTAGGCTTGATGGTTTCTCTCCCCGCTTTTTCCAAACCTACTGGGACACGGTGGGGGTAGATGTTTGTTCGGCCATGAGGGAATTTCAATCTTCCAAACACATTCCTAGAAGCTACAACTCCATGTTTATAGCCTTGATCCCAAAAGGAGTAGCTCCTAAAACTATGGCCGATTATAGACCTGTGAGCCTGTGCAATGTAACATACAAAATTCTCACCAAATTGATAGCAAATAGGATGAAAGATATTCTACCCCTTATCATTGACCAATGTCAGGGAAGCTCAGTCCAAGGGAGATCTATCCTCGATGGGGTCATCATGGTTCATGAAGCCCTTCACTCTACAAATCAAACCAAGAAAGCATCCTTTGCTTTAAAACTGGATATGAACAAAGCTTTCGACCGCATAAATTGGGAGTTTCTTGAGGCAGTGCTGATTAAATTTGGATTTAATCCCCAATGGGTAAAACTCATTCGAGGATGTATCCATAAGCCTTGGTTCTCTGTGTTAGTTAACGGATCCCCCGTAGGGTACTTTCAAAGTTGTAGGGGTCTAAGACAAGGGGATCCTATTAGCCCCATGCTATTCATCATTGTGGCCAAAGCCTTGGGCAGAACCATCAAAGTGGAATGTTCAAATGGTCTCATATCTGGTATCAAAGCAACTTCCCAAACATCCCCTGTCACTCACCAACAATTTGTGGATGATACGCTGATGCTCTCTCTTGCATCGATGGCAGAAGCCAAAATAATCAAACACATCCTTACCCTGTATGAGGAGGCGGTCGGTCAAAAGGTCAATTTCACCAAAAGCAAAATATTCTTCCTCAACACTCCCATTCAGAGACAGATCAGGATTGTAGGGATCTTGGGATGTGCCATAGCTACTTTGCCAACATCTTATTTGGGCCTACCTCTCTTCACTGGGGCTCCTTTGTGAGTTATGTGGGACAATGTGGTGGAAAGAATCCAGAAGAGGTTAGCAGGATGGAAAGGTCACTTCTTATCCCAAGCAGACAAAGCTACCCTGACTATGGATTCTTTGCAAAGCATTCTTGTCTACTTCCTATCAGTTTTCAAAGCCCCGACTCGTGTCCTCCAAAATATTGAACAACTTCAAAAAAAATTTTTGTGGTCAGGATCGGAAGGAAAGCACAGGATCCACCTAGTTGGGTGGGACAAAGTGTGCCTTCCCAAGGATGGGGGAGGCCTTGGCCTGAGGAGAGTTTCCCACCTGAATGCAACCTTGTTAGCCAAACAAGCATGGCATGTCCTATCAAGCCAAGATAATGAGTGGATAGCCATTGTGAAAAGGAAATACCTGCAAGGTTCTGATTTTCTGAACACTCCTATTTCGATACGAGGATCAGCATTTTGGAAAGCAATTTTGGTGAGCAGGGAGATTGTTAAGAAAGGCATGAGATGGATAGTTGGGAATGGCACTAGGATCAGATTCTAGGAGGATAGATGGGCAAGGGAGGAGGCCCTTATAACAGACCCTAGGTTAGCAAGAATCAAGCATTTCACTGATGAAAATTTTGGACCCATGGTTGCAGACTTCCTAAGACAGGAGGGGAATAAGTTGAGGTGGAAGTCTATAAAGGTGTAGGGACTGCAAGATGAATCTAAGGAACTTGAAGGTGTGTTATCTCAACAATTCATTCCTATGAATGCGGATGAGGATCATCTGAGGTGGGCGGCGACTGAAAGTGGGGAATTCTCAGTGAAATCGGTGTACAGATTGCTTCTCGACTATGAGGATCCATTGTTTCTTTCCAAAGCGATGTGGATCGACAAGTTGATCCCTAAGCTGGCTCACTTTTCCTGGGCTGCCATTCAAGGAAAAATCCTCACCATAGACAACATGATACGAAGAGGTATGATTTTGCCTAACAGATGTTATTTGTGCAGGAAAAGTTGGGAATCGATTCATCACATATTTCTAGAATGCCCTTGGTCGGTAGCCATCCTAAATGGGGTGTTCCAAACCTTTAACATCTCATGGGCAATGCCTACCATGGTTCCTGAGTTGTTCCATCAATGGCCATCTCCCTTCATCAGTTCCCAACTGAGGTTCCTATGGAATATTTGCCTCCATCACTATCTATGGCAGATCTGGCTGGAGAGAAACCATAGAGCCTTTAGAGCCCTTAGTGACTCTATTCTTGACCCGCTTTCTATCATTACCAAAATTTTGGCCTTTGCCAAAGAAAATCTCAGCATCCTTCCTTCGTCTCCCCAATCCATCCCTCTGCATGAGAAAATCCTTGCTAAATCTCTTGATATTTCCTTAGACGAGTCCATAGGAGTGTGCAAACCTCATCCAAGGGCAGAGTCTAGATGGATTGCCCCCCTATGGATTGGATCAAATTCAATTTTTATGGGGCTACCAAGGACAACCCTGGCAAAGCTAGAGTGGGAGGCGTGGTGAGAGACCACCAAGGATAGGTCATGCTGGCCTTTTCTGAAAACTTAGGGATCAAAACCAATAATGAGGCCAAAGCCAGAGCTCTGTGGAGAGGGTTGCATCTGCTCCATGAGGTTCAAGGTAATTGCTACGTGGAATGGGATTCCCTGAATATTGTCAACCTCCTCAACAACAAAAGAAAACCTCCTTGGAGGATAGAGGCCATCATCAATGAAGCAAGGATCCTTGCTGATGTGAGGGAAGATTTTGTCATCCAACACGTGTTCCATGAAGCCAATAAAGCAACGGATAAATTGGCGAACATCGGGGTCGAGGCTGACGGGCTGATCACGTGGATGAATGAGGTTCTAGGTGATGTGGAAAATATCATCCAATCAGAAAGACTATGAGTGGAACAATGAGGCTATCATGGTGGCAAGTCACGTGTACCTTGGGGATCACTATCGTGAGGGGGAAAAATACCCAAAGCAGAAGGCTTTTCTTATTGGCTACGGTTAGGTTGGAATCTGATTGTGATCAACCCAAGGCCAACTTGGAAACTCGTACTCACAAGTGGCAGGACTACGAGGTGGTGGTGGTATTTCCTAAAAAGGATAGTTATGCGAGGAGGGCGCACCATGGGGGGAGGTGCAAGTTTCCAAACACATTGATACATGGGCCAACCTTCCTCGAGAGGAGTAGGTTCCCTATGAGGGGTCTTGGGACTAACCTCCACATCAATACCAAGAAAATAGATCCTATCAATGGGGTCAAGGCTTACGACGGCATGATCCACATGATGATTTGGCATGATTATCAAGGCAAAGGTGCTTCATGAGTCGTTTCTAGTTTTGGCATGGGTTTTAAGGACTTAGCAATGGGTGGATACGACAAGCGAAGAAACCACCACCTTTTAATCATTCAATACTGGAGTCTTTTGAAGGAAACCATGAGTGGCGAGCTTTCAGATAATTCAGAGAGGAATTTGATAGTTACCTTATCAAATATGATATACATTGAGCCCAACATGGTGGTCATGGAGCCTATTGCATAGGCTATCCTGACCGATAGGCGTTTTACCCAGTTTTTTGATCTATTTTTGGGCGCGAAAGATGAAATTATGCTGGCTATGATGGAAACATGGGAGGATGGTCACGTGGAGATCAGGGGTCATGAATTTGTCATTGATGTTCAGCTACTGGTGGAAATTACTGGCCAGTCGATCAAGGGAAGGTCAATTCACCGACAAAAGCACCACTGGGAGGTGGAGCTCAAAGAGTTTAAGGATAACCTAAAAATCTACAAGGAGGCAAAGAATGGCCTCACAAGGATGGACCTCCCGACTCCCTGGAATGTGGTTATGAAGAATGTGCTGGAATTCATCACGGTGGAGGACCCTGGTAAAACTTTACTCAGTTTCCATTACGCCTTTGTCAACTTTTTTTGGGATGTTAACCCCATAAGCATTCCCCAATTTCTGATGAACTCCCTGAACCACACCATCACCTCTTCCCATAGCAAAAAATGCTTTTCCATGCCCATGCATCAAGGCCTTCTCAAGGTCATTTACAAATACGTCCTTCTCCATGCTCCCCAACCTATCCCTGCCCCTCCTCCTGAGGATCCCTCGATGGTTCATGGTGAAATTTCGAGGGGACGCGAGAGCCCTGGTCTCCCAAAACCCTCCCCTGTCATGAAGCGTGAGGGTGAGTCTAGCGCTAAGGGAGGCCCAACAAGGAAAAGGCTGAGAATTGATGACCAACCCATTAGGTCTTCCCTGAGGCTAAAAAACAAGCAAGTTCAGGGGAGCAGCAAAATCATGGAGATTACGTCTGAATATGAGGGTCCTAACCCTACAATCATGGAATTGAAAAGGTATGTCCTAAACATGATGGCCAACATCAATCAACAGATGCAGGAATTATAGGATATTTTGACCAAGGTTTTCTTCAACGAAGGATACCAGAGCAACAAGTCGATGGTCTACAACCCGGAGACTGATGACAACGAAGAAGACAAAGATGAAAATCAGGAAGAGGAGGTCGAGGATGAGGACTAGGGTCTTCCTCCGATTGGCCTGTACTATGGTTGGATGGTCTGCATTTTGTTTTGTTGTGTTGGTTGTGGCAGTGGCTTTTTGTTTCCTGCGGGCTTATGGGTGATCTCCTGTGCGAAGTGTGGGTGCTTGGGGTAGTTAGGGTCCTGATAGGACCTGTGTCTCTTTTTGTTAAGGGGGTTTTCGACTATGGTGGGTAGTATGGTCTGGTTCTTTTGGTTTCTGGCTAGGTAGTAGCGTAAGGTTAGAGGACAAAGTTTCCTCAGTTTGGTTCATGGTGGGGTTCCTCAGCCAAGGGCTGATTTTTGTAAATCGGTTTTGGGTCAACCGTTAAAACCCGGTTTAATGATAGACTTGATTTACCAAAAAAAATATAAGATGGCAGTTAGGAGAAGGGGTGAAAGTTTTCTTTTGGGAAGACTCTTAGATCCTTCAGAAATCAATAATAAATAAAAAATATCTTCAAGAGTTGTGGATTCCACTAGTATCTAAATATGGGGAAAAGATCAAGGATTACATAGAATGTCTTCATGGTAGAAATAAATGGAAACACCTTTCTTTAGATTCAGATGAAGTATATATTTAGTAGGGCCTCCTAAATTTAAATAAGTTGATTAGGAGCTTTTGCATCTCCCAAATCAACAAGGATAATTCTTTACTATGGAACCATTCTCCAAAAGGAATCTTCTCTATCAAATTAGCCTATGAATCTAATATTCCCCCTAGAGTAGGAGCTTATCTAGTGAAGAAGGTTTGGTCCCATGGTTTTGTTCTGAAGACTGCTTACTTTCTTTGGTTATGCCTTCAGAATAAGATTTTAATAATAGATAATTTATACAAAAGATGGTTCCAAATGATAAATATATGTTCTTTATGCTAGAAGGATGTTGAGTAATTAGACCACTTATTCAACCATTGTGAGGGTTCAAATAAATTTTTCTATGTTATAATGAACTCTCTTCTAGTCAAGTGGAGCATACCACAAACCTTTAGAGATTTATTTAACCAATGGATATCTCCCTTTATAAGTGAGATCCTGATGAGATTATGGAGCCTAATTCTCTCTCACTATATATGGGGTATATTATGGGAAAGGAATAAACACATATCTAGGAATGAGATGAAGTATGAAGTATACATATTCAAAAGAATCAAATTTTTTATTGAAGACAATTTTTCCATTCCCCTAGAGGTTAAAGGGTATGAAAAAAGAAGAAATAATGATTTTTTAAGGGTGGAAGGTAAAACAATCCAAACTATGCATAATGGAATCATCCCAAAAAATAATTAACACAAGATGGATGAAACCAAGAGAAGGTTGGGGTATATTATGGGGAAGTGATTAGAAATGATAAAGGCCAAATTTGATGGGCTTATGCAGAGTATTGTGGAGTTCAAACCAACCATATGGCAAAAACTAAAGCTCTTTTTTCAATATTTCAATAGCTATATGATAGAGGTTATAGAAAATGTATGGTCCAAGGGGACTCTCTAAACATTATTAGAGATTTGAAATCAAGAGAAACAAATAATAGGTTTATACTTAACATTATAAAGGACACTTCAAGGATCCTAAAAGAGATGAGTGATGTTGTAATTGATCATATCTATAGAGAAGGTAATCATGCTACTGATGTTATGGCCAATATGGGGGTGGATAGTGGTCAAAACAAAATTTGGGATGATAACTTTCCATTGCCATTACAAAGAATAGTTGCATTGGAGGCTGAAGGTCAACCCGTTAGAATGAATAATATCAAAAATTTAATGAAGTGGGTTGTCAATTTCTATCAAGGCCATTGAGATGAAAGATAGTTTTTAATATAAGTCTAGTCTATCTAGGCAGTATCTTTGTAATTTATTTTTTTGTTAGTGTATCTTTAGCATAATTCATTCCTATGAGAAAAGGTGTGTAATTTTTTCTAGGATCTATTTTTTTGGCTTATGGTTTTTATTTTCCAATATGATTAGGATGAATAACATAAGCTTATACTAAGAGGGGGTGAAAAGTATAAGATAAAACTTTTACTTTTATTTCCAAAGCAATAAATTCAAATATCATCAATTGCAATAATGAAACAATGCACAAATCACCACACACATAAGAGACACATATTTAATGTGGTTCACCCAATGTGGGCTACATCCATGGAGAAATATTGCTTATAAATTTCTCAAAAAAATTTGTGGGCTCCAACCTATAGGAGATACCAATATCCTATTACAATGTTCGTGGACACAATCTATAGGAGATACAAATCCCATCTCAAGTTCATGGATATCTATACATAGGAGACACTAATATCCTTTGCTCTGGTTTGTGGACACCACTCCATAGGAGACACCAATCCCCTATACTCTGGTTTTGTGGATACCACTCTACTATGTTCTAGTTTTGTGGATACCACTCCATAGGATACACCCATCCCCTTTGCTCTTTTTTTGTGTACACCACTCCATAGGAGACACATGTCCCCTCTATTCTTGTTTTTTGGACACCACTCCACTCTGTTCTAGTTTTTTGGACACCACTCCATAGGAGAAACCTATCCCCTCTACTATGGTTCAAACTTTTCTCCAGTCTACTCTCAAACCTACTCTACAATTATACTCAAACCTAATCCAAACCTACTCAAATATACTCAAAAACTTTCTCATATCTGCTCTAAAACCTGCTCATAAAACCTTCTCAAATCTTCTCCAAACACCTACTTAAATCTACTCACAAAACCTGCTCAAATATGCTCATAAAAGTTCTCAACAATGATCCAAAATATACATACAAACACTGCTCATCTACTCCCAAATATTGCATGCATACAATGCTCATCTATTCCCAAATATTGCATACAAAAAAATGCTCATCTATTTCCAAATATTGCATACAAAACAATGCTCATCTATTCCCAAATCTTGTATACAAAATAATGCTCATCTAGTTCTTAAATCTTACATAATGATGTCATAAAGTTCTTCACCTATTCTTCAATGCACTTTCCTTAACTAAATCAATTCAAACATATTCTACCCATAATTATTTTATCTTCATGAACATATAGCGAATGATATATAGTAAACAAATTTCCAAAATGTTCTTCATAATTTATTACATCAAAATGTAGCTTTAGTATAGCACTTGATAATTGACCTGATAATTGCTGATTTTTACCTTTCATTCAAAACCAATAACAGTGCACAAATCTATCCTTTTCATCTACTTCCAAAATTAATCATGAACAATGCACAAATTTTCTTCTGATCTATAACCCTAACACATTTATTCCCAATTTCCATAAAACCAATACATAAATTGAATCACAAATATGATCTATAACCCTTGCATATTTGCTTCCAATTTTCATTAAATTAATGAAAAAATTGACTCAAAAATATGATCTATAACCCTTACCCATTTATTTCCAATTTCAAGTGAAAACAATGCACATCCAAGAATTCCTTATACCTCCAACTATATGACAACAAACATATTTTCCTTAAAAAAAAACACCTTAAGAAAGGAATTAAACCACCATACCTTTAAATATGTCTTAATAATGATGATATTATTTTTGCATGAGCTTGTCAAACCTATCTAGATAAAAAAAATTTTTCTTTTGTTTGCCCCTTCAAAATTTGCTCTAGCAATTCTCCTTTTTCTTTTCTTGAATAAAAATCAAATCATCCACTCAAAAAATCCTTATCAAAGTGACCTCTTATTTCTTATTTTATAATATTCAAAGTACAATATTTAAAATATGAAAGTTACACCTTATACCTCCAACTTATAGCATACATAATTCAAATTTTATAATAACCAATGTAGCACCTTATATCTCCTACTTAAATTGTAACAAAAATATTTTACCTTACCTTGCACCAAAACCCTTAACTGCCATGGAGGGGATTTGACCCCTAGACCTTCCAAAGCACAGTGCCTTGCCAACGTCTCCTTGACCAACTGGGCTAGCCCAACGGGTAACACCAAAAAGGATATCACTTTATTTAAACCTGCAATGCGCTTCCACTCAGCAAAAATCACCATGATACTTCCAAGAAAAACTGCCATCGACGTTTTTTGACCCTCAGACCTCATGCACAGTAGTACCCCATGCAAAGCCACACAACTGATTGGGCTACCCCATTAGGTTAAAATAAAGGAGTTTGATGTAATGTTTGTTCATGTCTTTTCACTCCTTCAATAGCAAAAATTTCAACAAAATGGTGTCGACCAGATTTAACTTTGCAACCTCATTCATAATAGCGCTCCACGTAAAGCTCGACAACCAACTAGGCTATTCTAGATGGTGAAAACAAAGGGGCATGATATCATCATTATCCTTGTCTTTCACTAGTTCCTATTTTTCATTGCTCCTTTCCTTTTGCTGTCGCTCGTAATCCACGATGGATTTAAGCGATTGCCCATACTATTACCAAAGGTGAATTATCACCATATATATTTATATGCTTCCTAATGTTGTTTGATTTTGTCCAAGTCGGCTCAAACCTTTTGCTTTCAAACTTTATAATCGTTGGTACCTTTTTCTTTTTCAAATTCTTTATATTATAATATTTTAAATCTTATGATTTAAATATTATAATATTAACTTTTAAACCTTTGTCCTTTTCTTGTAATATTTAAATATTTTTATCCCAAGCCTTTGTCCTTATTTATAATATTTAAATTTGATATTTAAATATTATAATCCTTTTCTTAAAAATATTTTCCTTGCTTTGCTTCATCTGAAATATATGCTTGCCATGGATATTTGTCCATTGCTTGCTATTCATCAAGTCCATTTTTTACTCCATTGATATATTGTCCAACCTTATAAACTTATCACCCTTGGAGAATATTTCTGCCTTGAATGCCATGCTCCTTTGACATCAATGACAACTCAATATTTCTAACACAGGACTCTATTGTAAAAGGGTTAGGGCCTCTTTCAAAACCCTATTTTTTCACCCACTATAAAAAAAAAAAAAATTATAAATTTATATTTACTTTTGGATTATTTTTGTGTTGACATGGTCATTAAAAAAACTTTCAAGGCCTCTTATGGGTCAAATCATATCACCTTACAATAAGTTATATATATATATATAACTATTGATTTATAGATTCAAAATATATATGTTTCATTTTTCTTTAATATAGTTATATGTTTCTTATTTAATAGTTGTTAAAGGTATGTGTCTTAAAAGAAAATAAAATAAAAAAATATTATTTTTAGTCAAGTACAAAAATTTAGAAAATACATAAAAATTATAAATCATATCCTTTCCCTAGATCCATTCATCTACTTTTATTTTTTATTAAAAGTATAAAATTTTATTGATGTTTGGTTCCCCAATATATATACTCACAATAATTTATCAAAATTTTATACTTTTTGAATTGAAATAATAATTAAAATATAGACAACAAAATTATGAAAAGTATACCTTTCCATAGATCTATTTCTGTATAGGACATATTCATAGAGTATTTTGTGTAAATACTCATGCTATATGAAACTATCCATGAACCCAACTTATTCTAATAAAATTTTAAAAATAAGGATAATATCTACAAATACACACACACCCTATTGTCTACATCATTCATAATATTTTATCAATTTATACCTTCTATTTCTCAACAAGTAGCTCTTATTCCTTGATTAAATTGAACATACTACATATTTTAAAAAATGGCATCATAAAATATGCTAAAACTATGTTAGAATAACACGATTTTACCTATCTAATTACTATCAATGGTTACTTGATGGGAAAAATAATAAGCATGATGCTATTAAGGAAGATATTTAAGGTCAATACGTAGAAATATTGTTTATAGAATCATGGTGAATTTCTTGACCTTATCATCTCTGAGCTAGGATATAATAATTTAAAAATATATATGTATAATAAGAATAACATCAATTTTTTTATCCCAAGGGGGACAATGCAATGGTTCAGGCTTTGGCTCTTCTTTGTGAGGTCTACAGTACAAACCGCAATATGTGTGTAGTTGTGTGTTAAATTCCCTATTGATAAGCTCAACTCTCTGTTGTGACTATCGCACAACTCACCCCAAAATTGGGGACCCACCTTTTAATGTTTGTGTTTGGGTGCTTTTGTTTCATTTCGAATGTCCTGTAGGTTGCTTGGTGTTAGATTGTAGTTGTTTATTGATTCGTTATTTGCAAAGTTGTCGATGATTTTTATCATCATTTTTATCGTCATTTTTCTGTCGATGATTTTTATCGTCAATTTTCTGTCAATTATTTTTATCTTTAGTTTTGTGTCAACAAGTTTTTTTGTCAGTTTTCTCTTCCTTTGGTTTGTGTTAAAGTATAATATAAAAAAAACATTAAAATAAAAATATATATCTATATATATTTCATATATAGATATGTACAATAAAAAGAGTTTAAAAGAGTAAAAAATAGTAAAAATAAAAAATATATTAAGTATATATATAGATACTTAATAAAGAAAAGAAAATAAAATAAACATATACTATATATAGTATATTTCCATATACTAAATATATAGTATATACATATCTATATATTTTCATATATATTCATTTCAATAAAAGATATATTATTATTATTGTATATTTTATATATAATAATAATAATAGTAATCTATTGTAAATAATAAAAAAAAATGTAAAGCAAAATAATGTGGCCTGGGCTTACTTTATTATTGATTTTCCTCTAAACTACATTACCATGTGATGTAAAGTCTTTACATTGCTACATTTTTTTTTTAAAGTCATATAAGGGCTGGAATTTTCTAAAAAATACTATTTTGAAGAAATCAAATGCATACATTTTGGTAGGCATACACTTTGTGAGCAAAATCAGAGGAGACTTTTATCCAGGGTTATTGCATTTATTTATGCTTTCACTACATCTTTTCTTTTAATTTATATCTAGGTATTGAATGCCTTTAGGGGGTTATACTAGGTGAAGATTGAGATTGATGCAAATGTTATTTCACCCTTTGAGTCTTGCACTTGATCTAATCTAATTGTATTTTATGCAGGTTTTTTTAGATCAGGTTACCTTCAGACTTGTCTCATAACTTGTGGTTTTGCAGGGTAGGGGAGTATGATACCAGGATTTACATAGCTTTGTGATTTAGATCTTTGGTTTTCTAACAGTTAATGTGGGTAGTTTTGTTTCCACCTTATTGTGCTTGCAGGTACAATGTTTATTTAGGTTTTATTGTGAGTGATTTGTGAGAAGCCTTGTAGAGCATTAGTTTTCCCAAGCTAGCCCAACCTGAGTACATCGCTACTAGGTCCAAAACCACTAGGGAAACCATATTTCAAAGTCTTTCTCCCAATTCTAGGAAGCCAAGAAACAAAACTCAAGAGATTGAAATCCCACCCAGTATACTTGATCTAGGGTCATCTTTAGACTCAAGTACATCTAGTGGGTCTACACCCACTGTTTCCATTATGATAGCTACATCAAGTGTATCTATCCCCATCACTTCAATGGTTTCTATTATTCCTATAGGGCCACCACCATTGAATAACATGGCCCAACCACCAGCTCCTTGGTATGGGGTGCTTAATATTCCATTGAACATACCCGAGGATGTCCATGAAATACCTAGGCATATTGAGAGGTCGATACCCAATTTTAAGCATGATGGTTCTATCACAGCTGAAGAGCATATCCAAAATTACAAAGACCACCTGATTAGACAAGGAGTAAATCATGAAGACATCACTTGTAGGCTTTTCCCCATGAGTTTGGATCAGATGGCTCATGATTGGTATATGAATCTCATCGTAGGGTCCATCACTTCTTGGGCCCAATTAGAGGTAACCTTCATTAATCAGTTTAGGTCACTTTTAGATCCTACCATCATCTATAATCAATTTTTGTCCTATAAAAGGTTACCCAATGAGCCAATTAGGACATTCAATGCTAGGTTCCAGAAGCTTTACACGAGTGTAACTTGCCATTTCGTGGTGGATGTCGTTGTGGCCCTTCAATTATATTTTGGAGCTCTAGATCCCATGACAGCCATGTTTTCTAGGAGGAACCCCCAGGTTACAACCCTTGCCCTAGCTTATGCAGAGGCCATGACCATTGAGCAAAAAATGACATCACAAGGCATGGGGATGCCCCAATTGCCTATGATAGGATAGTATGGTCCTTATAGTCAGTTTGCCATGATGAACCATATTATGGCACCACAAGTGCCAACGATGAACACCCTACCATACCATCAACAATACCCATTCATGCCCATGTATCCATCCTTTCCCACCTATCCTAATGCAACCATTCCACCTACCACACCAATGTTGGCAAACAATCAGATAACCATGCCAAGATTCGATGCGATCAACACTCAAACCTCAATAGCTTATCCTATGGTCCCACCTCTTCAAAGCATGAATCCTTGGTGGAATCAAAATGCTCAAAATCAAACCATCACATCTAGTCAAGAGGTTTCCAACGTAGGAAATGCGTTTGGATCTGGCACCGTAGTGCCCCAACCACAAGGATCTAATTCTAGGGTTGAAGAATTGGAGAAGATAGTTAGCAAACTAAGCAATGACATGGTCCACATACAGAAACACATTTGTCAACCCTCTAGGCCTAATCAAAATCCTAACCATAGGAGGAGGGGGACCGTATAATACTCACCCCAATAATGGGTGCATACCTAACCCTGTAGCCAATCAGGTGGATGCTTTTGAGGATTATGGTGAGTTAGATCCCCAAGGTGAGGGAACATCCCATTGTTGCCAAGGGAAACAGGATGCTTTGGTAACAAAAGTTGTCCACTATCAAGAAAATGAGGAAGGAGAAGAGGACATTGAAATATTAGGAGAAGAGGATGATGAAACTATGGAAGAGGAAGTCCAAGCTATTAGATAGTTTGGAAAAGGAAGTCATGGTTATTACACAAGGAGTTCTAAGAATCCCAAAACTTCCTCCACTCCACCAAACAATCCCCTTCTTCCTCCTGATACCAAAGTTGATAATAATCCACCTCCTCCACCGACTATTGAATTGTCCAAACCTACGCAAAAGATGCAAAATCCCAAAAAATCTACTTATGACATAGTAGAGGACTTGAAAAGGACTAAGGCTAATATCTCAATTTTTGAGGTTGCTAAATTATCAGGTCAAGGGGAAGATTTGGTGAAAGCTTTGTATCCACCAAGTCAAATCCATGAGGTCAAAGGTGTTGAGTCTCAATTAGTGTTACGGAAGGAAAAGTGAGAAGTGCCTCCTTTTCTCATAACCATCAAAATTGTAGGTAAAAACTTGCATAATTTTCTGATAGACTCGGGTGCCTCGGGTAACATCATGCCCCTCGAGATTTTCCAAAATTTAGGATTCAAGCCAATCCCTTCAAAGAGTAAAGTGATACAATTGGATAGATCGGTTGTAGATGTGGTTGGAGTTGTGAATGATGTCTTGATTCAAATCAATTCAGAGCCTAGAATTCAACATCATGTGGATATACTTGTGCTCAATATCACTGCCAAATACGACATGGTGTTAGGAAGATATTGGAGTAAGAACCTCAATGGTTACATTGTTACATATTCTTCCCACATGTGGTTACCTTGGAGGGGAGTAGCAAACCAAATCCGGGTGGATAGTGAGCCGAGGCTCAAAGAGATGATTACAGAGTATAATAGGCCCAATGAAATCCAATTTGCTGAAACTGATTTAGGGGTCTATAACTTTGACATAGAAGAAGCTATCGAAGAACCTCAAAAGGAAAGCCTTTCTTGTGGTACTTCTAAAGAGGATAGTTTGGTTTGGATTCTCAGATTTGATGGATCCAAATCGAAACAAGGTGCTAGAGCTGGTATCGAACTTACATGTCCTGGTAGCAAGCCTATGCTGGTTGCCTATAGATTATAGTTTCTAGCCACCAATAATGTGGTAGAATATGAAGCACTCATTTTTGGACTTCAGTTGGCTCTGAATAAGAAGGTTAAGTGTCTCAAAGTTTTGGGAGACTCGGAGTTAGTGGTTAAATAGGTAAAATGGCAATATGCATGTCGAGATAAAATATTGAGCCTTTACAAGACTAGAGTTAGGGATCTGATAGATGAGTTTGATGCTTTCAACATCTCCCTTATCTCTAGGAAACGCAATCAAATGGCAGATTCTTTAGCCATTGCAGCAAGTATGCTCAAGCCATTCGACCATAAAAAATGCAAAAAAATTTCAATTGAGCTAGTGCCCTATCCTTCAATACCAGACAACGTTACCAATTTGCAAGTATTCGATAGTGACAGACACATTTTTAATTTTATCACTAACTCTGGTATTTTCAAAAATTAGGTGATAGATGAGGATAAGAGAGGGTAGGAAGAAACAGACCTGGATAGTGAAACAACCCAAATGATGAATACAATGCCAAAAGATATTGTTTCACTAGAAAAGATATTTGATATCGGATATCAAACAAAAAGAGGCAAAAAGGTACCACCCCCTAAAGAAGCATGTGATCTAATCAACTTAGGGAGTGCAGAAAATCCATGAGAGGTGTTCATTGCTAAGGCATGTACAAGTCAAGAAAAGGAGTCTATCACTCATGCACTAAGAGAGTATGTGGATTGCATAGCATGGAGTTACAAGGATTTGAAAATGTATGATCAGAATGTGATAATGCACACGATTCCATTAAAATCAGAATCCAAGCCTTTCAGACAGAGACAAAGACCTGTCAACCCATTATTAGAGCCCCTAATAGAGAAAGAGGTGAAGAGATTGCTAGAAGCAAAAATCATCTTTCCTGTTAGGCATTCCACATGGGTTGCCAATCTAGTCCCGGTGAGAAAGAAGAACGGAGAGATAAGATTGTGTATTGACTTCAAAAATTTGAATAAAGCTTCCCAAAAGGATAATTACCCATTGCCCTCCATCGATGAGATTCTTCAAATGGTTAATGGGTTAGAAATGATGTCATTCCTAGATGGTTATTTGGGATACAATCAAATCCTTATCCACCCAAATGATAGAATGAAGACAACTTTCACAACTAAATGGGGAACATTCACATATAGAAGAATGTCGTTTGGATTATTGAATGTTGGTGCCACTTTCCAACGAGCTATGGATTTTGCATTCAAAGGGCTCATTGGTAAGTGTATCATTGTTTACGTGGATGACATTCCTATTTTTTCTAAGAAAAGGGAAAATCATGTCAGGGATTTGAGGAAAGTTCTCCAAAGATGTAGGGAACACGGGATCTCCCTTAATCCAAAAAATGCATCTTTGGGGTAACAAAAGGTAAGCTATTGGGACACATTATTTCGAAGGAAGGAATTTCCATTGATCCGAAAAGGATAGCTGCTATACAAGACATCCCTCCACCCAATAGCAGAAAAGAGTTAAGATCTTTCTTTGGAAAGATCAATTTCGTAAGGAAGTTCATTTCAGGATTCACAGAGATTGCCAAACCTTTGAATGACATGCTAAAAAAGGATGCTCAGATTAAATGGACAAACAAAAATAGGGATGCTTTCAAAAGCATCAAGGATGCTATCTCTAGGGCCCCTATTTTAGTTAGTCCAAATTATTCAAAGCCTTTTTATGTCTACACGTTTGCTTCGGATCATTCCTTTGCCAGTGTCCTAACTCAAAAGAGTGAAGGTAACATTGAAAATCCTATCGCCTTTTTGAGTGCTCCATTGAAGGATGCACAATTGAGATATTCTGTTCTTGATAAAAAAATGTATGCACTATTCAAAACCATAAAGAAATTCAGACATTACATACTGCATAGTAGGGTTTTTGTTGTAGTCCCTAACCCTGTTGTCAAGTCTATGTTTTTGCAAAATGAACTAGGTGAAAGATGGGGAAAATGGATTTCGACTCTCCAAGAATTTGATCTAGAAATCCAACCTATGAAAATAGTTCATGGACAAGGTTTGGTCAAGTCAATCATAGAAATTGATCCATTAATATCATGCCAACATTACAATGTGGAAGACATAACTAAATATGATTGGTATGTTGATATCATATATTTCTTGCTGAATGGTAAGTGCCCATTACATCTCACTTCTACTCAACGTAGAGCTTTGCATTTGAAATCTGCAAATTTTCTAATTAAGTCTAGTGTTTTGTACAGGAGGAAATCATGAGGGGATTTACCTTCGTTGTGTTAATCAAGAAGAGGCGACCCAAGTACTTAAGGATTTCCATGGTAAGTATGGAACTGGACATGGGTCAGCCAACACAATGACTCACCAGATTCTTAGGGTGGGATACTATTGGCCCCATCTCTTCAAGGATGCACATGCTCATGTGTGATCCTACCATACATGTCAAGTGGCGGCCAATAGAGAAAGAAATGCAGCAATGCCATTACAATCTATGGTAGAGGCAAGACCTTTTGCACAATGGGGACTGGATTTTGTTGGGGTTATCAATCCCAACTCATCTGATTCTCATAAATATATCCTTACTACCATAGATTACTGCACTAGGTGGACTGAAGCAATCCCCACAAAGCACGCTACCACTGATGTTGTTATTAAATTTTTAGAGGATAACATTGTGACTCATTTTGGCATGCCCAACGCAATAGTAAGTGATAATGGTTCTGCCTTTTCTTCCATGCAATTTGCAAATTGGGCATATGATAACAAGGTAAGCTTGAAATTCTCTTCAAATTATTACCCACAAGGTAACGGTTTGGTAGAATCCTCTAATAAAAATTTGCTATGTGTGATCAAAAAGTTGCTTGAAAAGAACCCTAGGGATTGGCATAGTAAACTAAAGTTTACCCTTTGGGCTGATAGAACCAGAACAAAAGAGTCAATTGGAACATCTCCATATCACTTAGTCTATGGGCAGGATCCTATCTTTCCCACTAATTTAAGATTGCAAACCCTTCATTTTATGAAGGAATATCTTGGAACAAATAATCAGCTTGAAACTAGATTAACACATTTAATGCATCTTGATGAGAAGAGAGAGGAAGCCATGCTTCACTTTAGTAAACATCAAGATGTAGTAAAGAGATGGTTTGATAAGAGGTCTATGGTTAAAACATTCAAAATTTCAGATCTAGTTTTGTTGTGGGATAAAGGACATGAAAAGAAAGGGGATCATGATAAATTTGATTGTTTGTGGTTGGGTCCATATCAAGTTTCTGAAATCCTAGGTAAAAATAGTTTTAGATTAAAAACCTTGGATGGAAAATATTTGTCTTTGCCTATTAATGGGTTGCATCTAAAGCACTATTTCAAACCCTGAAAGGTGTATAGGCATGTATTATATGTATATATGCTTGGTGTTTTGGTTTTGGTTTTTGTTTTGTTATTTGTGTTGTTTAGTCATTTTTTATGTGTTGTTTATTGTTGGTTTGGTCTAGGCTAGATTTTGGTTCTCTGGTTTCTTTGGTGTGTTAAGGTTGTTCCTTGGTTTTGAGGTAATGTTGCGTGGTTGCTAACTGATGGCCTCTGGCCCATTTTTTGTGTTCTCTGGTTTAGTAGGATGGAATATCTAATCTGAAAATAGGTGAACTGGATAAAAGGGGATGAATTATTTTGTGATTATGCCTAGTTATGGGGGACCAAGATGGTGGAGAGTGAAGCAATGAAATATTTCGCTGAAGCTCCACATATAACTCACATCTATTAAAGGGTATTTTTGAAAATATGAAAGGGTGAAATCATCCTGATTTGCAAAACAAAGCTATTTTTTGTAATATGCTCAAGTTCAGTTATCTCATATAGATTTGCAAAGCTCTCTAAAAAAATGGAGAATATAAGCAATGCAAAGATTGATCAAATCTATCACCAAGTTTAAGATAATCTCCATCAGGGCTATAGATGCTTGACTGGTAGTGGGGCTCTATCTGAACAATGCTTGATATAAATAAAAAATATGAGCATCGAAAAGCTTGATCAAATCAGTCACCTAGTTTAAGATAATCTCCACCGGGGCTATAGATGCCTGACTGGCAGTGGGGCTCTATCTGAACAAATTATGCTCAAGAGACTTTGCAAAATGTTATTCAAAGTAGAACATCATGGACAATATTTTATAGCTTAATTGCAAATCAGGTGAAGGAATCCAGATGGTTTTTGAGAGTACAGAATGAATCACTTCTGCACACATTGAGCAAAAGCAGATGGATTAGTTGTTCTCATTTCAAAGCTACTTACCCCTATCTTCTTGGGACATTGCTAAATAATGTTTATTTCGTTGACATTTTATGTTCTCGTTTCAAGTTGGGTTCTTCACCCGAAATGCTCAGGAGCATTTCCCAACAGAGTCGCCATTTGTTGTGGTTGTCGCACAACTCACCCCAAAATTGGGGACCCACCTTTCAATTTTTGTGTTTGGGTGCTTTTGTTTCATTTTGAGTGTCTAGTAGGTTGCTTGGTGTTAGATTGTAGTTTTTATTGATTTGTTATTTGCAAAGTTATCGATGATTTTTATCGTCAATTTTTTGTCGATGATTTTTATCATCAGTTTGTTGTCGACAATTTTTTTCGTTAGTTTTGTCGTTAGCAAGTTTATTGTTAAGTGTTGTGTTCTCTTCCTTTGGTTTGTGTCAAAGCATAATATATATA
Organism: Wollemia nobilis; assembly: GCA_028583015.1. Taxonomy (NCBI): domain Eukaryota; kingdom Viridiplantae; phylum Streptophyta; class Pinopsida; order Araucariales; family Araucariaceae; genus Wollemia; species Wollemia nobilis. The sequence goes on along the minus strand of JAQPPZ010002937.1, from coordinate 3,861,835 downwards.
AAAGATCATAATTAAAAAATATATATCTATATATATTTCATATATAGATATGTACAATAAAAATATTTTAAAAGAGTAAAAATAATAAAAATTTAAAATATATTAAGTATATATTTATATACTTAATAAATAAAATAAAATAAAATATATATATATACTATATATATATTATATTTCCATATAATAAATATATAGTATATACATATCTATATATTTTCATATATATTCAATACAATAAAAGATATATTATTAGTATTGTATATTTTATATATAATAATAATAATAGTAATCTATTGTAAATAAATAAATCAATTAAATTAAAAGCAAAATAAGGTGGTCTAGGCTTACTTTATTATTGAATTTCTTCTAAACTGCATTAAAATGTGATGTAAAGTCTTTACATTGCTACTTTTTTTTTAAAGTCATATAAGGGCTGGAAGTTTTGTTAAAAATACTTTTAAAGAAATAAAATGCATACATTTTTGCAGGCATGCACTTTGTGAGAAAAAATCAGAGGAGACTTTTGTCTAGGGTTATTGCATTTATTGTTTATGCTTTCACTGCATATTTTCTTTTAATTTGTATTTACGTATTGAATGTATTTAGGAGGTTATACTAGGTGAATATTGAGATTGATGCAAATGTTATTTCGCCCTTTGAGTCTTGCACTTGATCTAATATGATTATGTTTTATGCAAGTTTGTTTAGATTAGGTTACCTTCAGACTTGTTTCATAACTTGTGGTTTTGCAGGGTAGGGGAGTATGATACCAAGATTTACATGCATGTTTTTCTAGCTTTTATGTAAATAGATTAAGTTTATTTTCAATAATTTGTTCATTCTATTTGTAAAAATATCATTTATGTCCATTGTTTTCCATTCTGGTCCATCTTCCAAAATTTCTACATTTTGGTTATTTTCCAAACTTTCTACATTTTGCTTTACATTTTGGTCATTTTCCAAAAATTTTGCATTTCATTTTCACTTATTTTATTCTGGTCCTTGTCCAGAATTTTTGTACATTTTCTATTTAACTTTAGTTACATTCTGGTCCATTTTCCAAAATTTCCTGTACATTCATTTCATTTATTTACATTCTGGTCCTCATCTAGAATTTTTGCACCTCCAAATTGCACCAAACTTTTCAGTATTTTTTTTCAAATCTAAATTTTCAGATAAAATCAACCTTTGGAGGGAGGGTACTAACACTTACTTTAAATTAAGGATAGATAATGCAAATGAATGTTGACTCACTAACTAGCTAACATGTCCAAATTTTAACTTAGCTTCTAGCAGAACACACATAATGAAGATAAAATAAATATACTAACTATAAAATGAATATCACATTAAAGGTATGGAGTTAAAATGAAGTGGACTATTCCATGCACTTTTACATTTTTACATATTTAATATAAATATAAAATGAACTTGCTAACTGGGATTCAGGGTGAGACATATTAATGTCAAAAACATTAAAAGGAACCACTTTCACACAAGCAAACTTCACATTCACTTTAAGGATTAAAGAGCAACAATCACTAAGCATTAAACCATCAAGGCCCCTTGTTAACTATCATTTGCATATTATTGAGATTATTCTAGCATATATTGTTTCTAATTATCATTTATTTCATACATATATGCGGAATGTTTGTCTATAAAAACCTTGGAGAAATTCATGTTTACATTTAATTTCTTTGCAAGATGGAGTTTTCAATTTAATACTCTGATTGTGGTGACTATTTTGCAATAGGGAAAAATATTCACTTAACACTCTCCCCCTTATGAGAGGTCATGGTGGGATGAGTATGTCTAGCATTGAGCGTCAGATGTAGGGATTTCTCACTCTAACTAAATCCAAAAAAAAAAAACATCTATTATTTTTGGATCTTAATTCAATATTGTTAAGAAAGGTTACTCTCTATAACATTGATGAATTTTGTATATAATTACCAATATTTAATACTTTGTTTCTTTCCTATTTAATTACTTTTAAATAATTCATCATACTATTTAAAAATAAATAACTTGACAATGTACTAAAAACTTTAGGATTAAGGTAAATTATTGAAAATACTACTTTTGATTGAATTTATCCTAATTTTTGTAAGGGTTAATAATGTGGGCCACTACCATGGTGTCTCCATACATGATGGTGGTCATGGTTATTTTAATATTTTTGCTCACAATGACAACAATGGGAAGAAGTGGTGACCTATGGATAAGGAGATAGAAGTTGCATTATGAGAAGGTAAAGAGGTGTTGAAGAATCCAAAGTTGTAGTGAAGAAGTAAATATTAATGTGCCAAAAGATATTTGTGTTTAAAAATCTATATTTTGGGTAAACCTATGGGTAAATTATGTAGAACAAAAAATTGCGAACCCAGTAATTCCAAATTTATCATTCATTAAACTTGAAATCACACTACACAGTAACAGCCCGTAGGCTTTACAATCACCAGCGCTCGGCTTGGTTCATAGAAACTGGTGCACGGTTCAGGTTTCCAACTCACTCTACGCAATTTCCTATTCTGCCTACCCTGGAAGGAAAACATGCTCTCGAGCCGGCACCCTGCCCTCGGCTCTGCAACTCGATCCTCTGCGAGTTTGCTTTTGCAGTTTTCCAAATCTGTAATCTATGATTTTCCAAATCTGCAATCTGTGATTTTCCAACCCCTTCCTATTACATTGCTAGGGTTTTTATAGAGGTCCCGACCCTCTGAGTCATCATTACACAAAATGTGGATCGCCATAACCGCTCCATGCCTTTGCCCTGCATGGCCTCTGTTACTGCCAGCTAACTCCTGTTCACTGTCAGATTCCTTCGCATGACTCTTCATTTCAATTCCATCACTCGTCGTTTTTGCCTTCTACATGACTCTTGTCATTTTTGCCTTCTGCACGACTCTTGGTCTTCGCCTGCTTCTTCTGCACCTTGGTGCCATGTGTTGTTCCGTGCTGCCACGTGTCACTCCATGACCCCCATCTGTAATGGTCCCTGTAACCGTCGGTCCCTTCCAAATCGTGAAATAGTATGTCGTAATATTGCGACATCTTCTCCATTATGTTTGTCCTTTTCTATTTCGGTTGTGATATCATGACATGTCACGATATCGTGACATTTTTCTTCCTCGCCTCCTTTCTCTCCTTCGGGTCACGAAAAATGCGACATGTCGCAAAATCGTGACATCTTCTCCTCTTTGCTTCCTCTCGCTCCTTCGGGTCACGAAAATGTGACATGTCGCGAAATCGTGACATTTTCCTCTGTTGGATCCCTCTGTGCCTCCTGGTCGTGAAAATATGACATGTCATGAAATCGCGACATCTTCTTCCCTTGGCTTCCTTTTTGCCTTCTGGTTGTGAAAATGTGACATGTCGCAAAATCACGACATCTTCCTCCCTTGGCTTCTTCACTTACCCTCTGGTCGTGAAAATGCGACATGTCACGAAATCATGACATCTTTCCTCCTTGGCTCCTTCCTCGCCTTCTGGCTGTGAAACTGTGACCTGTCGTGAAATCGCGACATCTTCCTCCTCGGGCTCCTTCGCTCGCCCTCTTGTCACAAAAATGCGACATGTCAAGAAATCATGACATATTTCCTCCTTGGTTCCTTCTTCGCTTTTTGGCCGTGAAACTGTGATCTGTCACGAAATCATGACATCTCTTTCTCTGTGCCTTCTCTCTCTTTGGCGGGTCACGAAACTACAACATGTCATGAAATTGCGACATCTTCCTCTTCTACACTTCATCTTGCCTTTGGGTCACGAAATCACGACATCTTCACTTTTGGCTTCCTATTTCTTCCCCAGGTCATGAAACTGTGACATGTCACAAAATCATGACATCTTTGTCTTCCGTACTCTCCTTCTGCTTTTTGGGTCGCAAAATCGTGACATGTCACAAAATCACGACATCTTTGCTTGTAGTCTCCTTCTTCCTGTTTGTGTCATGAGATCGCGACATCTTTGGCACCCTTGCTTCCTTCTCCATTTTGTGTCACAATTTCGTGACACATTTTCTGTCGTGATATCGTGACAGCTTCTCCTTGCTCACTCCTCTACTCCACTTGTGTTGCGATATCGTAACACACTTGTTGTCACGATATCGTGACATCTTCTTCTCGTTGGCTACGTCCTTTGCTTGTGTCGCGATATTGCAACACCTTTCCTTTCGCGATATCGCGATAGTCTTATCCACTCTTTCCTCTCTCTCCTTTGTGTCACGATATTGTGGCACATTTTTCGTTGTGATATCACGACAAAATTTCCTCCTTGCTCCCTTCGACTTCTTCTATCGTGATTTTGCGACACGTCGTAAAATCACGACGTCTTCCCTCCTTGGTCGACTCTTCAAAAGTGGCCCTCCTACCATTGGATGCTTCTGCATCAGGTGCCCCTGGATGCTCCTGCATCAAACACCCGGGGTTGGTGGAGAAGTGATCTTCACTTCTACACTGTCTCTGCTACCACTACTGATGCATGCTTTCGCACCTGTAGCCTGCTTCGACTCCTCCTTGTCCTCTAGCTTCAATGGCTTCAACTTGTGGCACACTCCATATTTCTTCAGGGAGTAAGTATTCGCATACCCATCATGCACCACACTTCTATCAAATTGCCATGGCCTCCCCAGCAACATGTGACATGCATCCATAGGTAGGATGTCACACAGGACCTCATCACGGTAAGTCCCAATGTTAAATTTCACCAAGCATTGCTCATTGACCCAAAACCTATGGTCCTTCTGCAGCCACACGATTCGATATGGATGCGGGTGTCTTATTCTCTCTAACTATAACTTGGAAACCATCTCCTCAGAGACCAAGTTATCAGTACTACCATTGTCAATAATGACGTTACAGACCTTGCCTGAGCATTTGCATCTCATGCAAAACAGGTTGTTCCTCTGGTCTGGCTTCCTTTCCTCATTCAACAAGACTCTCCTTGTGATCATAGCTTCTCCTCTCTCTACCTCCTCAGAACCCTTCACCATAGATCCTGGCGCAAACTGCCTCACGCTCGGCGAATCTACTTGCGCACTCAGGAACTTCTGGCTCTGATACCACTGATGCAAAACAAAAAATTGTGAACCCAGTAATTCCAAATTTATCATTCATTAAACTTGAAATCACTACACAGTAATAGCCCGTAGGCTTTACAATCACCAGCGCTTGACTTGGTTCATAGAAACTAGCACACGGCTCAGGTTTCCAACTCACTCTACGTAATTTCCTATTCTACCTACCCTGGAAGGAAAACACACTCTCGAGCCGACACCCTGCCCTCAGCTCTACAACTCGATCCTCTACGAGTTTGCTTTTGCAGTTTTCCAAATCTATAATCTATGATTTTCCAACCCCCTACCTATTACATTGCTAGGGTTTTTATAGAGGTCCCGACCCTCTAAGTCATAATTACACAAAATACGGATCGCCATAACCGCTCCATGCCTTCGCCCTGCACGGCCTCTGTTACTGCCAGCTAACTCCTGTTCACTATCAGATTCCTTTGCATGACTCTTCGTTTCAATTCCATCACTCGTCGTTTTTGCCTTCTGCACGACTCTTGTCATTTTTGCCTTCTACATGACTCTTGGTCTTCGCCTGCTTCTTCTGCACCTTGGTGCCATGTGTTGTTCCGTGCTGCCACGTGTCACTCCATGACCCCCATCTGTAACGGTCCCTGTAACCGTCGGTCCCTTTCGAGTCGTGAAACAGTATGTCATGATATCACGACATCTTCTCCATTATGTTCGTCCTTTTCTCTTTTGGTCACGATATCGCAACATGTCGCGATATCGTGACATTTTTCTTCCTCGCCTCCTTTCTCTCCTTCGGGTCGCGAAAATGCGACATGTCGCAAAATCATGACATCTTCTCCTCTCTGCTTCCTCTCACTTCTTCGGGTCACGAAAATGCGACATGTCGCGAAATCGTGACATTTTCCTCCGTTGGCTCCCTCTGTGCCTCCTGGTCGTGAAAATGCGACATGTCACGAAATCGCGACATCTTCTTCCCTTGGCTTCCTTTTTGCCTTTTGGTCGCAAAAATGTGACATGTCGCAAAATCGTGACATCTTCCTCCCTTGGCTTCTTCACTTGCCCTCTGGTCATAAAAATGCGACATGTCGTGAAACCACGACATCTTTCCTCCTTGGCTCCTTCCTCGCCTTTTGGCCACGAAACTGCAACCTGTCACGAAATCGCGACATCTTCCTCCTCGGGCTCCTTCGCTCGCCCTCTTGTCGCAAAAATGTGACATGTCACAAAATTGTGACATCTTTCCTCCTTGGCTCCTTCTTCACCTTCTGGCCGCAAAACTATGACCTATCGCAAAATCGTGACATCTCTTTCTTTGCGCCTTCTCTCTCTTTGGCGGGTCACGAAACTGTGAAATGTCACGAAATCACGACATCTTCCTCTTCTGCACTTCATCTTGCATTTGGGTTGCGAAATCATGACATCTTCACTTTTGGCTTCCTCTTTATTCCCCAGGTCGCAAAACTGCGACATCTTCGTCTTCCGTACTCTCCTTCTACTTTCGGGTCACGAAACCATGACATGTCATGAAATCGCGACATCTTTGCTTGCAATATCCCTCTTCTTGTTTGTGTCGCGAGATCATGACATCTTTGGCACCCTTGCTTCCTTATCCATTTTGTGTCGTGATATCGTGACACATTTTCTGTCGTGATATCGCGATAGCTTCTCCTTGCTCACTCCTCTGCTCCACTTGTGTCACGATATCGTGACACACTTGTTGTCGTGATATCGTGACAACTTCTTCCTACTGGCTACGTCCTCCGCTTGTGTCACGATATCGTGACACCTTTCCTGTCACAATATCGTGACAGTATTCTATGCTCTTTCCTCTCTCTCCTTTGTGTCGTGATATCGTGAAACATTTTCCGTCTTGATATTGCGATAGACTTTCCTCTTTGCTCCCTTCGGCTTCTTCTGTCACGATTTCACGACATGTCACGAAATCGCGACATCTTCTCTCCTTGGACGACTCTTCAGAAGTGGCCCTCCTACCACTGGGTGCTTCTGCATCAGGTGCCCCTGGATGCTCCTGCATCAGTAAGGAGACAAAAGTTGGATTGTGATAAGATAAATATGTGTTTAAGAATCTAAATTTATAGTGAAGAAGAATATATTATGCCAAAATATATCTATGTTTGGGATATATCTATGTTTAGGTTAGACCTACAAATAAATAGAAGGAAATTGCATTTTGAGAAGACAAATATGTATTGAATTATTCAAATTTATAGTGAATGAGTATATATTATGCCATAAGAGAACTATACTTTAGGCATATCTATGTTTAGATAAGACCTATGGATAAGAAGATAATAGCTGCATAACGGGAAGACAAATGTATGTTGAAGAATGTATGTTTATAAATATGTGTTTCAACTAAATTTATGTTTAGGGTAAATCTATGGATAAAGATATAGAAGTTACATTGCTAGAAGACAAATATTGTTAAAGAATTTGAAGTTCTAGTGAAGAAACAACTATTACACTAGAAGATATCTATGTTTACAAATATGTGTTTGGGGAAAACTTATGGATAAGTATACACAAGATGAATTATGGGAAGACAAGGATATGGTAAAAAATATGAAGTTACAATTAAGAATCAAACATTGTACCAAAAGAGATCTATGTTTGGGATAGACCTATGAATACAGAGATGGAAGTTGCACTAAAAGAACCTATTAAAGAACTTGAATATGTAGTGTAAAAATGGACATGGGATAAAAGTGATTTTTTCTACAAATCCCTCCATAATTCTAGTCGAGTATTTTTTTCTATATAGCTCTATTACTATGATTGAAGCTATATAGATATGTGTTTGGGATAGATATATGTTTAGGGTAAACCTATGGATAAGGAGATAGGAGTTGCTTTGAGAGAATACAAAAAAGTGTTGAAGAATATAAATTTGAAGTGAAGAAGTAGACATTTAAAAAATCTATACTTATAGATCTATGTTTAGGGAAGATTTGTGGATAATAATATAGAATTTGTATTGGAAGAAGACAAATATGTGTTCAAAAACTGAATTTGTAATGAAGTAGATATTTTGCAAGAAGATATTTGTTTTTACAAGATGGAAGTTCCAATGTGGGAAGACAAAGATGTATAATTATTTTTAGTAAATAAGTAGATATAATGCTAGAAGAGGTTTTTTATACAAATCCCTACTAGCCAAAGCTTTCTTTTCTATACATATATGTGTTTAGAATAGATCTATGTTTACATATATGTGTTTGGGACATATATAGATAAGGAGTCAAAAGTTGCATTGTGAGAAGACAAATATATATTGAAGAATCCAAAGTTGTAGTGAAGTAGACATTGTGCTAGAAGAGGTTTTTTATACAAGTCCCTCCCATTGTTGGTCAAAGTTGCTTTTCGATGCAAATTTATTACTATGGATGAAGATATTTATATTTGTATTTGGGGTAGATTTGTTTTTTGTATTGTAGCCTTTAGAGACAAGGGATTTTGGTTGGTAAGACTAGACAGACTAGTCTAAGAATGTAAAAGGGTTTAAGATTATGTTATAGTGGCAGTTTTATATCTCCATCCGAGCTAGTGGACTGCTTTTTATTTTTTTGTCATTCTTTAAATAGGTGGTGTTCTTATCTCCTATTTATTCCTTGAGCTTTCAAGCCTCTATGTGAAAGGGTAAGGGGGCCTTTCAAAACCCTTTTTATATTTTTATCAAAAATTTATATATACTAAATGCATTATTCATAAATTAAAATTTCTTATAATATTTTGTTCTAGAAATATTGATAATGAGTTGTGACTTAATTGCTATATATATATATATATATAGATAATTCAAAGACATGAAAATTTTCTAAAACCTATGTTTCATAAATATTTTGATTTTAATTATTAAAACTTAATAACTTATACAAAATTTTCATTAGATAATAACATTTTACTCATATTGTATTTTAATATTTTATTTTTTAACATCCAAACATAAATAAAGGATAGAGCCAAAAAATAATGAACGTTATATCTCTAACTAGTTAAGCATTGCTATATATATTAATGATGTAAAATAAAAAAATCAACTCTTTTGAATAAAATATTAAGGTATTATGTACTTAAATATAGTAATAAGATATAATATTAATGTTTTGAATGCCATGAGGGTTTCGAAGGTGACTATGTGAGGGTTACTTCTGTGGGTCGAGCACAAGCGATGACAAAGTATTTTTTTTAGGGCCTATGGGTCTTAGAGGCCAGTTATTTTTTCTTTTGTTGTTGTTTTACCTTGAGATAAACAATAGTTATATTGTCAAAGACTTGCAATGGGTTAGGAATCTATCATTCAAAAAATATTCATGCAACAAGCTTGATTAAAAATTGCTTTCAAATTACTACCCAAGGAAAAAGCAAAAATCACACCTTTCCTCAACGTCCAAGGCATGGATTAAAGGGACCCATAAATAAGTTTCAAGTTATAGATCAAATAAGATAAGTCTAAAGAAAAGAAAAAAATGGTTTGAAATTCAAGCAATTGTTAGAGTATATTACATAATTTTGGTCATGTAAATGTACCACCTTTGGTACATAACTAGAGTAGGAGTTTACTTTAGACTAAATTTAGATAGTTACTCAAGGAAGAAGTAATAAATGCACAAGTGTTATAATGTGCAATAATATAAAAGTACAAGTGTCCTTAGTTAGTGAACAAGTGTCTATCATGCAAGAGTCACATACTAGTATATATTTATGACTTCACATTGTAATCGATGGAAGGATGCATTGCTTATAACATGCAATAGTAGATTAGGTTAGAGAGTTCCATATATTATATCAAGTAACTATTTTTATGAGTTTCATTAATGGTATATTTTTTATTTATTGTAGATGATCATATTATTATTTTCTTGCATATTTTGTGTTATTATATTTTTACATAGTTTAGATTACTTTTTCTATATATTATGGTTGCATATGTCTCATTATCGTACCCATAAAAATCTAACAGTGGTATCATAGCCACGATAGGTATAGATAAGAATAGGAAGAGTCACAAGAGATTGAGAAGAGAGAAGCAAATCTCAGTTCCAAAATTTTTGAGATTGAATTTGGCTAGAGTCTTTCCATAGAGTTCTAGAAAATTTATGAAGACCAGGACTCATAATTCATTACATTAGGAATTAAATATGTGTTGTAGAATAGTAGACATTGGATAAGAATCAAGGAGAAGGTTCTCATTGAAGGTTGAATATAGAAGGACCACCATTGCTACCATTGGCCTAAATTTTGTTACATATTTGCAAACTATATTTACCTCTGTATGCCACGCATGCAAAATATTATAGTATTAGGATTTATTAATAGAATTCTCTAGAAGCATTATTTCAAGATTCAATAAGAGACTCTATAAAAGAGTCCAGAGAAGGCAAGAGATTGGATATATCCTTGCTTATTAAAAACTTCTTTAAAAGGAATCTGAAAAGATCCACATGTTGTGGCATCCTTCACCTCCTTAACTAGTGTAGGTTGTGGCCTTGGTCCTTCCTCCTAAGACCTCATGTTTTGTTGCTCTGGTGCCTAACTCTCATCCACCGTACTCCTTTTCAACCCATCCATCGCTCTCTCAAGTGTTACCATACACTCCCTTAATTATCATATAGTTTCCTTGTTAACATCTTTACTTACGTCAATGTTCTCCTCAAATATAGGTTCTTCTTGTTCCTCTTCTTCTGTTTCGAACAAAAATGTATCCAACCTCTCAATGTCTACTTCGTCATATGTCCACACTTGTTCTATTATTGGTTCATGTGTATTATGTTCAACACTATTCTTGATCCCTATTTGAGAAATTATCATGCTCCTCCGAAGTAGGATTTCCTCTTCATGATACCATCTCCTACACCTTTACAAACTTGTGTCTGTCATTCACCTCTAATTTGTGTACTCAAATTTATCACTTTTACGATCTTCTTGACTGTTATACTTTTGACCCGTTTTAACAAAGATGACAAAATTTGATAAGGCAATGATGCCAAATTTATATGGTAGTTATGTAGTGTTCCTAAATGTGGATATGGGTAGAGTACTCTATAATTTATCACCATAATCTCAAAACCCAACTTACACAACTCGTACATCTCGTATGGTCTCCATCGCACACTATGTCGATCTATCAAAATAGCTTGTATGGTCACTAAATCGTATAGTTGTATGGTAAAAATCATACAAAACAATACCTTGTATGATTTGGTACTAAAAAAACTCATTGGAACAGGTTTTTCAAGTTAAATTTATCGGTTTTGTAATCGATTTCTCCAAACTAGCTTCATTTCCTTAATTGGCAGATTTTGGGTTGCAGCATTTATGACCAAATTGGGTAAATTATTGTTTGTATGATTTGGATACAAAACTTGTATGGTTTGTACGAATCCTTGTTGCAACTAATTATTAGACTTATCACTCTGCATCACCAATCCTTCCAAGACAGATTTTGGGAAGCTTCTATGTGTCAATTGCTCCAACTTCTCATAACATGCAAACCCTAAATCAACAAAAATGAATTGTATTCATTTTGGAAAATTCCAAAAATCATAAAACTACTTTAAAACATCAATTAGGCTGTAATTATTCATAAAATAACTTCCATTCTCCACACCAAATATGGAAATTAATCAAGATCATTCACAATGCAATTCCATCCATAGGCATGCCAAGTTATGCATCAAACATGAACTACACAACCTACAATAGTTAAAATGTATGGTGGAATTCACAAGGGCAAGGAAATAAGAAAAAGTGTTGTAATTCTCATATTATGAGGTATACTATACAATATATCCATTGGGATTACTCATAATCACCATAACAACAATAATGAACAATGTATAAACCAATAATTAATACTCCATGAATTATGTATTAATAATTTAGCAATGAAAAATAATGAACATGAATTAATTATGAATGAAATATCAAGAAAATAATAGCCAAAAAATAAATGGGGGCTATATAATTCATGCCCAAAATATTCCAAGTGGTTTCTGAAGCATCGTAATATTTACAACTGCCTTCCCAAACTAACTTCAAAACAAATATTTTACAAGGTTTACTAAGGTATAATTTTATTTTTATCAAATTCAATCCAAATGTACATTTCACCTATACATTTAATTTTTTACATTTGTAACCTTTTACAATTTTCTCCTACTTGTAAATTTTTACACTTGTACATTTTAATCAAAATTGAGCAAAACTAGACAAAATTGTTCAAATCTAAAGATCACTTCTTCTTCTTCTTATAGGAGGTGGATTTGCTACCTACATATGCATTCCACTATAAATCAGGTGGTGCCCTCATTGTCTCAATATTCTTCATTTTGGCTAATGTACTCTTATGATATTTCACAATATGATAATACAAGGTAGCACACTCCTTCAGACAAGCTGCATAGTAACTAACTTCTATGGATTTCAACCCATACTCATTAGAATTATCTTATACAATAGATAATAATGATCCTAGCTCATTTTTATGCTCATATACTCCCTTGCATAGCTTTTCCATCAACTGGGATTATTTTTTAGATTCTATTGCTAGTTCTTCATTCTTATCAAAAATAACATGCATATTATGATGAATGTCTGCTTCATAAGCCACTATAGTATCATCCTTAGATGCAAGTCAGGAATTATGATCCATAATAATTTCAATGTAGTGCTTGACATCCTTGTCCATATCTTTGATCTTACGATATTTTTCCTATAGTTGTTCCTGTGCTACTTTCAAATGATTTTCCTGGTTGTCCAGTTGTTCATTTTGTGCTGCTAGTTGGACCTCCAAATCTTTGTATGCTCTTTTACCTATTGGATCACGAAATATTTTTTCTCTTTCTACAAACTGAGCTTATTCTCATAATACTACTTCATGCTAGCCAACCCTATTTATACCTTCTTCATTCTTTCCTCGATCATTGTTTTTTTGTGTGTTATTTCTTCCTCCATCGCAACCATCTCCTGTCGAGTAGCTTCTACTTACTCTCACTGTGCTTCTTTGGCTTGATAAATATTATCAAGTTCCAAGATGAGCCACTCAATATAGTAAGTCAGGAAATTCTATTTCCTCATAATGAAATCCAATTCTAGAGGTACTCTTCAAAATTTTATACCCATTGTATTCAATTTACAAGTTTGATAGGATGTCCTATATAAATACACACATGGAACTGTACGATAATTGATCTTCAATCCCTTTGGTAAATTCTATTTTTCAAGAATCATAGTTACATCTCCCCCAGGGAACAACCATGGGTGTTGTACATGGATGTGTACTATATTCCTTGTGCGATACTTATTACACACCCGTTCCACAATATTTTCTAATTTTGTGAAGGTTTTCTCCTTCCACTGCTTCAACTACAAAATGCCATGCAAAACTACAACCTAGCATTGGAAAATATTTCACTAGCCTATCGAAAGAAGTGCTCCATCTGCTCATATGTATTTTCATCCACATCCTTTGAATTATCAAATCAAGGTACTTCCACTAGAAATCTTGTACAAAGCTCCTCCATATTATTCTATAGTGAGGTCTATCCTTCATCTCCTTCTACCTATGGAAGAGAAATTCCTTCGACATCCTTGGTCATACCAGTTATTTTTTCTTCTTATAGTGAGTTGTGTGCTACTATCTCACTTACATCTCCTTTTATAAGTGATTGTGTCTCCTTGACATCAATGCTTTTTTTTTAGACTGCTACTCTTCCATCGGTACTTGGACTTCATCTTGTGACTTAGGCAAGTCCTATTGTATTCTTTTCAACCCTTCATCTTGCAGGTTCAGGTGCACTCCCATTAGAGTTACAACTATCTGGTCAGGAGCAACCTCTTCCTATGTTACTTGCATATTTTTCTACTCTCATTAGTTGTTACCACCTCACTTCATGATATTTATATTTTTTTCCCCTTGGGATCCCCTAATGGAACCTCCACCACAAATTTTGCTTTTGGCATTGGAGGTACTACCATCATTCCTGTCAAATATCTAGATGAATCCAAAAATTTAAAATTAGAGGTCTAGAGAAATTTTAGGGATCCCATTGCTTTTCCCATCCCTTCCAAATCTGGAATATTAAAATTAAATAAATTTAACTCCTTCGGGTCAGAGTACCCTTATTTTGGTGCTGACTCGGTTTGCTCTAGTTGCACAATTTTATTCTTCTTCTCCCATTGCATTTGTGTCTAAATCATTATATGGATGGATTGTTATTCCACCCTCTCCTCCTCTTCAAAAGAGACTAGCTACTCCCATAGATGTTGGTCTTGGACCTGCTACTCCAAGGATGGTTCCAGCTGTCTTCTTCACTTCCTCCATGGATGAAAATCTTCATCAGATGCCATCTCATATTATTCCTGCATCAGGGGTATTACTTGTTTTGTGCTCTTCTTGGCCTTTGATTTATATGGAATTGCCTTCGATAGAGACACAATATTTTCCCATCATAGTATGGTAGATTGATCTAGTGCTATTTCCTGAGTTTGGGTCCTACCAGGAAAGTGAATTCTAATTCCTGATACTATGTCCAATAGAAGTGCAATGACATGAAAAATAATGGAGAACTTCTTCCTCCACACTATCAGTGCTTGATATATCCATTCCTATAAATATGTTCCCCAATCATACTTCACACCATTATAAACACCTTCCATGTACTGTGCCATCCATATTGGCATTTCTAAGCTCATGATTCTCTAGATAGACATGCCATAACAACATTCATCGTGTAAGCCAATTCATTGGTCTTCAAATAAATTTTTATGATTCCATAGATTCCAGTACCTAAAATCTTAGCTGTGATAGGTGACTTCATAGATGTGAGTGTTGTGATCAATCTATGAGTCTCAATTGGGTCTACTATCCTTTTTAAAACTAGAGCTTCATCCCTGATCAATCTGAATATCCATAAAAATACCTTTACCAAAAACTCTACCTTCACATACCTTTTATCCATTCATACCACCATATGGTTCTTGATGAGTTCATATGACTGGAGAATCTATGACAAGTATTCATTGAAGAACACTTTATCCTGCAGTGGGATTTGTGCTATAATACTCACTTCATCCTTTCTCACTACCTTATTCACTAGATTATTAGCATCATGTTTTTCCTACCATTTTATATAAAAATATCTTGTAGGTTACCCAAAAGTGACATCATTGATGTCCACTTGCTCCTCAACTTAACTAGGTAAATCTTCTTGTTCTTCTAGAGTCCTTTCTTAGTGAAATTCATTGCAAAGTTTCCTTCTATGTGTCTTAGGTGGTTTCATATCCTCCCTTATGTATTACAGTGGTGCACCTCCTATACCACCATGCCAATATAACTAAACCCTCCATGGCCTTCATCCTCTCCCTCTCCAAGGATGATTACCACACCTCTCGTGCGATTGAAATCAATGTCCTTGGTCATGAATGGGGTAAATTGAGGGAGATCGTCTGGGTCATGATTCTCTCTAGTGAAATGGCCTGGGTGACCTATCTACCAAATATGTTGCAATGCAATTAGGATAATCTTAGGATTATCTCATAGAACTCATACTTATGCCATCACTGGGTGAAAACCACTATACCACACTCTTTCCTCAATCTAGCAATTCAAGACAACATCATACAAAATTGCTCCTAAAAGTCCTTACAATTGCTTCAAAAATGTACAAAAACTATTAGGATCATACAAGGCCTTAGCAAGTTCATACATATACACTTCCAAATTGTACAATCCTACCCAGATCATACAACTCTAGTCAAATCTATTCAATTACACCTGATTTCGTATAATTGTAGTAAATCATACAAATGGTGCTTCAAATCATACCACATTGATCTAAAATTGTATCAACTACTTCCAAATAATACAGGAGCATCTTCCTTCCATACAACCTCATCAGATTTTGTACAACTACAAAAAAATTTGTACAACTACAAAAAATTTTGTACAATCTCTTCAAATATGCATAAATTAGGTCTTTGGGAGCCTGAAAATCATATAATTTGTTCTAAAATCATACAATCATGCTCTAAAATTATACATACGATCCTAAAAAATGTTACTTGGCTGAAAAAAATAATTTTTATTCAACAGGTATAATGTTTGTGGAACCCATTTGTCGAAAACATATAATCTCTCTCTCGGTGCAATTTCAGTGCAAATTATGCAGTTTCTCCTTCACTTGGTGCAATATTCCTCCAAAAAAAAAAATCTGGTAGTGTAGTAGTATTGTACAACCATCCTTTCCAACTTATTCACACATGCAAATTTAAAAAATCATTTTCACACTTTTATGGCTGATTTTTGTACCAAGGTTTACTTTTTTTGCCTCGCAATTCTCCATTTCCCTATTTATGTAAAATCAAACCCTATCTTAGATTTTTATTCAACTAGGGTTTCCTTGGGTGCCTTATTTTCTCCAATAATTTCTTGTACGACACATTTTTATTCACCTACAACACAATTTTTAAAAATACTTTGCTTTTTATGGAGTAAAAACCCTAATTCTTGAAGCTTTTTCCTCCAATCAGGATTTTTTTCAAAGCCAAAAATTCTTGTGGTGAAAATTTACAATGGGTCACAAAATTTGTAGCAATATGATGAATTCCAATTGCTCATCTATAAATTATCTTCAGTTTCACCCTTTTTCCTTCAAATTCTTTGAAATTCCAGTGTTGCATGTGTACGATCTGCAAGCGAGAAAGAATTTTTTTGTATGACACCTTCCTTTATATAATTCTAAAACCATAAAATATTTTTGCATGGAATTCTACCACCTTAGTCTCCTTTGCATGCGGTTTTGTCCTTTTGTATGGAAAATTTACAACTTAGCCTTTTTATGCATGCGATTTTATCTTTTCTTAATTTTGTCCTTTTCTTTACCTTTTTATTTTTCTTTTCTTTTCTTTTCTGTTATTTTTATTTTATTTTTACTTTTTTTATTTCCTCAGTAGGTTCTGCCATTTCTAGTTTTCAACCACCATCCAAAAAATTTACTATTATCACTTGTCAGGCTCCTTTGACTTTCATCGATTCCAAAGATCCATTACAATCGACATTCGTTCAATCTACAACTCACACCACCTTGTGGACTTAAACATGATCAAGATGAAAAACATCATCAAAATGATGGGTAATGCCCATCACCACTTTTTATGGGTATAAAGAGGTCAGGATACCCATTTTAGGGTTAGGGGGCAGTTTCCATTATAGGATTGATGGGTAGCATCCCTCACATGTCCCCCCAACAAAAAAACTACTAAACCTTAATTGTCAAAAACAAATTTTTCTCTTCATGAGCACTTTGGGGTTCTTTGCTCAACCCACTTAAACAACTCACCATCGAATCCATTTTGCTTCTCAAACTGCCCTATCTTAACCATTTATGGAACACATTGTATGGTTCTTATTTGTACAGTTTCACACTGTACTACTTCTCCTTGTATGATTTCACATTATACGATTTTATCCTGTATGATTCCATTATGTACAATTTCAAATTGCATGATTTGATATTGAACAGTTTCACATTGTACAATTTGACTTGAAATTATACAATCTCTACCAGCTATATGATTTTACTTACTACTTGTACGATCTATACCAACTGTACGATCACACCCATCAAGTGTACAATTTTTACCAACTGTATGGTTTCATCCAGCAATCGTACAATTCCCTCTTGTAATATTGTACAATCCTAGTCTTCCTTGGACAATTTTATTTGTATGAAGGGTTGTTCTATTTGGGAAAAATCTTCTATAACAACATATTCCATCAAAATATCTTCCATAATAACATCTTCCATGACAACATCTTCCATAACAACATCTTCCAATTGTACAATTGGTCTACCCTCAATCTCATACAATATTTTACCTCTTTTATTTCTATGAGGAGTGTCACAAACTACATCACTAGTGAAAAAATTCCTCTTTACACCCATGAAGGATGGGCATATTTTTTTCCCAACATTCATAGCTATACTAGCCATTGTTGGTGGTTCTTCTTCTTCACTTGATGAAGTTTCACTTGGAATCCTTGATTGATTCCACCTTATAGGTGACTCACTTTGTTGGTCCTCATCGAAACCATCTACTCGAGGAATCTTATATTCATCAAATAGTCATCTACCAATTTCCTATGTGTCTTCACTCTATGACATCCTTTTTTCATGTGTAGGTTATGGCCTTGGTCCTTCCTCCTTAGACCTCGTGTGCTATTGCTCTGGTGCTTGACTCCTGTCCACCGCACTCCTTTTTGACCTATCCACCACTTTCTTAGGTGTTACCATCCACTCCCTTAATTCTTGCATAATTTCCTTGTTAACATATTTACTTACATCAACCTTCTACTCAACTCTAGGTGCTTTTTGTTCCTCTCCTTCCATGTTGATCAGTAATGTATCCAACCTCTCAATATTTGTTGCATCATATTTCCACACTTGTTCTATTATTGGTTCATGTGTATTGTGTTCAACACTATTCTAGGTCCCTCTTTGAGAAATTATCATGCTTCTCCTAACTAGAATTTCCTCTATGATCCCATCTCCTACACCTTTGTAAACTTGTGTCTGTCATTCACCTCCAATTTGCGTACTCAAGTTTATCACTTGTACGATCTTCTTAACAGTGATACTTTTGAATTGTTTTAACAAATATGCTAAAGTTTGATAAGGAAATAGTGCCAAATGTAAATGGTAGTGATGCAGTTTAGAGTACTCTAGAATTGATTACCACAATCTCAAAATCCAACTTGCACAACTTGTACAACTCATACGATCTCCATTGCACACTATGCCGATCTACCAAAATAGCTTGTACGATTACTAAATTGTATAGTTGTATAGTCCAAATCATACAACATAGTACCTTGTATGATTTTTATAGCACTAATGAAATTAGGAGAACTTAGGAAATTAGGAGCATAAAGATTATTAACTAGATATTGCATTAACATTAAGTTTGAAGGATTACAATGCTTAAATACAAATATTATTAACCAGAACCTAGAAAGCTTAGGAGAAAGAATAGAGAAGAAGAAAAATAGGGAGGAAAGTAAAAATGAGATTAGGAGTCAAACTCCCTACCATCCATGTCGTCTAATCCTGCTGACTTGGTTGTTGTCCAAGAAGGTAAAAGGGTAAGGTCCAAAGCTTACAGTGGTAAAACAATTTTTTTACTTGTTTTACCCTTTTAACTTCCAACATTCTCCCCCTTAAAGTTGAGAGGACTGACTATACAGTCTCTCAGCTTTATATATTGATCTTTAGCCATGCCTTTGATGAAGATATCTACAATGTTATCCAAAGTGCTGTAATATTTAAGCTCAACTATCTGCTGCTCCACCATGTCTTGGATGAAGTGATACTTCATATCAAAATGCTTTGATCTACTATGGTGGATTGGATTGTATGACAATTGAATGGCACTTATGTTATCACAATACAATTGATTTGGACCACTTTTAATTTCTCCAATTTCTTCAAGGACTTTTCTTAAACATAGGGCTTGAGTACTAGCATGTGTGATGGATATATACTTAGCCTCAGTAGATGACAATGCTACAACAGTCTGCTTCTTGGAACTCCATGTGATTAGTCCTGATCCTAGACTAAAACAGTTCCCTAATGTAGATTTTCTATCATCTATATTGCTTTCCCAATCACTGTCACTGAAGCCACCTAATTTAACATAATTACATTTGTGGTAATGGATTCCAAAATTCAATGTACCCTTTACATATCTTAAGATTCTTTTAGTTTCTTGTAGATACAGCTCAGATGGACTTACCATAAACCTTGAAACTAGAGAAACAACATATTGAATATCAGGCCTTGTGTTGGTGAGAAACATCAGACTCCCAACCATGCTTCTGTAAGTGGTCATGTCAACCTTTGGTGCTCCGTCATCCTTCCTCAACTGGATCCCATGTCCAGTTGGATTTGCAACTAATTTGCATTGCTCCATGGAAAATTTCTTCATCATGTCTTGATCATACTTGTGTTGACATATGAATATCCCCCTATTTTATTGATGCACTTCCATGCCTAGGAAGTATCACATTAAATCGAGATCTTTCATCTCAAACTGCTTCATCATGGAATTTTTGAACTCCATATTCATTTTAGTATTACTACCCATAAATATTCGATCATCCACATACAAACAAACTATGAGAATGTCTACTCCATGCTTTAGGTAGTATAGAGTTGGTTCACTTTGGCTTATAGTGAATCCATACTCGCTAAAATAGCCATCAATGCATGAGTACCAAGCTCTTGGTGCTTGCTTGAGGCCATAAAGTACCTTTTTCAATTTATAAACAAGGTTCTCCTTTCCTTGTTCTTGAAATCCTTGAGGTTGTTGAACATAAACCTCCTTAGTCAAGTATCCATTTAGAAAAGCACTTTTCACATCCATGTGTTGAATGTTCCATCCTTTATGGGCAGCTAAGGAAAGAACTGATCTGATTGTCTCTTGTCATGCAACAGGAGCAAAGGTTTCATCATAGTCAATTCAAAATTTCTAATTAAAACCTTTTGCTACTAATCTCACCTTGTGCTTCTCAATGCTTCCATAAGCATTGTATTTGGTCTTGTAGACCCATTTACATCCAACACATTTTTTTCCTTTTGGAAGCTTTACAAGCTCCCAAGTATCATTATTTTTTATAGAGGTTATTTCCTCTTTCGTGGCTTCTTTCCATACATTATGAGTACAAGCCTTCTCATATATAGACGGTTCTAGTTGTGCACTAGTTAATAAAGCATAATTAACTACATATCCCTTAGGATATTGGGAGTCATCATCTCCATACATATGTAGATTTTTAAGTTTATGTAAAACTAAATTCATTTCACTAGCTTGGATTCTAGTGTATCTTTTATGGTAATTTTGATCCAACATTTGAAAATATGGATGATTTTGTAATGTTATTTTTCCTCTTGATGGAGAGTCAATGTCCATTGGTGAAGAAATTTTTGATCTTTGTGGAGAAGGACTTGGAGTGGCGGTTGAAGTACTTGATGTAGTACTCCTTCTTGGGCTTGGAGGGGTTGGTGTGCCTTTGATTTTCTTGGGAGACACCTATTGTACCTATTGTACCTATGAAGAACTTACATCTTGGGACTCATCATAAAAAAAATTCTTTGATCACCCCATTCTCCCCCTTCATCAAAAATTACATCACTGGAAAGTACAATTTTATGAGTCTTGGGATTGTAGAGTCTATATGCTTTGGTAGACTCACAATACCCTACAAATATACAAGCTTGAATTTTGGGATCAAGCTTCTTCCTTTTCTCATCAGGAATGTGTATGTATGCTAAAGAACCAAAAAAATTGAAGTGCTTTACATTGGGTTTCTTTTTTTACCACACCTCATAAGGACTGATGCCATATAAACTAGAAGTTGGAATTCTATTTAGAATGTATACACTGGTTCTTACAACATCAGCCCAGTACATATTAGTTATATGCTTAGTTTGAAGCATCGTTCTCACCATCTCAACTATGGTGTGGTTCTTTATCTCAGCCACACCATTCTGTTGTGGGGTATAGGCAGTAGTGAATTGCCTTTTGATCCCATTTATTTTACAATATTTCAAGAATTCTTTTGAAGATTACTGATGCAGGAGCATCCAACAGCATCTGATGCAGAGGCATTTGAAAAATTGCCTAAGGAGAAAAAACGTCGCGATTTCATGACGTGTCGTGAAATCATGACAGAAAAAGGAGAAGGGAGCGAGGAGGAAAATCTGTCGCAATATCACGACAAGAAAAGTGTCGCGATATCGCGACGCAATGAGGAGAGAGAAGGTGCAAGCTGGGAATGTCACGATTTTGTGACATGTCATGAAATCGCGACAAGAAGCGGGCGAGGAGAGAAGGCAGTTGGAAGTGGTAGCGAAATCGTGACATTGCGAAATCATGACATCGAAGTGAGACCAAGGCGGAGGATGGAAGTGGTAGCGAAATCGTGACATCGTGATTTCGCGATGTCGTGAAATCATGACATCAAAGTGGGACCAAGGCAGAGGGCAGAAGCTTGTCGCAATATCGTGACGACGCGATATCGCGACGTCGAGATGTTGCGACGTTAAAAGAAAATGCAAGGCAAGAAGGCGGGGAGGTCACGATATCATGACGTTGCGATATCACGACGTCAAAAAATCATGACATAAAATTGGAAGCAAGGCTCGAAGGTGGAGAGGTCATGATATCATGACATGTCACGATATTGTGACCAGAAAAGAAGAGGAGGGACATGTCGTGATATCGTGACACTTGTCACAATGCAGCTAGAGGAAGAAGATGACCGAGGTTAGGTGACGGTTGCAGAATGAGGATGACACATGGCATCTAGGGTGCAGCTAAAGAGGGTGATTACCCAAAAGCATGGGAAAAAAAAAGGATGGGTCGCTCAGGGTGATATGATAGGAAGCGGCGATGACAGGGCCATGCGTAGTGGAGTCATAAATCGGGTTGGTGCTCCGATTTTTGGGAATGATGTTTTAGAGGGTCGGGGCCTCTATAAAAACCCAGTTTATGTAATAGATCAGGGTGGTGGATTAGAGATTGCATGCAAAGGATAGGAGTTGAAAGCTAAGCCAAGCACTAGCTGTTGTAAATCCTGCGGGCTGTTTATGTGTTTGTAACTGCGATTTGCAGATTAATGAAAGAAAAGTTGGAGTGAATCCTGTGTGCATTTTCTTGTCCGCCATCAAATGGTATCAAAGCTAGTGTTCTTGAGTGCGCAGCAAATTTTCCGAATGTGAGGCAGTTGCACCAGGATCTGTAGTAGGGTTCTGAGAGAAAGAGAGAGTTTAGGATCCCTAAGCGTGTTAGCAGATCGTCGACAGTGAGGCAACTACACCAGGATCGATCAAGCTTTGGAAGAAAAGTAAGAAAAGATGCCTCCACAAAGAAGCCATAGCAGGGAGGAAGATATGGTGTCTGAGGGAGAGTTCATGGCTTTGCAGAGACAAGTGAAAGCCCTACAAAAGAAGCTACTTAGAATGGACAGAATGGATCTGCAGAAGCAAGAAGAGCAGCGTAGAAGGCGTGAGGAGAAACAGAGGAAGAGAGAAGATGGAGTTCATCAGAAGATGAAGCCATTAAAGGCTGCATGCAAAGAAGAGTGCAGCAGTGCCAGGATCTGTCCGATAGAAGACAAAAATTTATCTGGCCAGGAGACGGAGTTGAAGCAGGCTACAAATGAAGAAGTATGCAGTAGTGGGAGAATCTATCTAGAGGAAGACAAAAGTTGTTTGGGCTAGGAGAGGGGGTTGGAGCAGGCTGCTGAGGCAGAGAAATGTTTGGAGGTGTTGCAGGAGGTAGCAACTAGACAGCTCAGAAGTGAAGATCACTTCTCCACCAACCTTGGGTGTTTGATGCAGGAGCATCCAGTAGCACCTGATGCAGAGGCATTTGAAAATTTGCCTAAGGAGAAAAAACATCACGATTTCATGACATGTCACGAAATTGCGACAAAAAAAGGAGAAGGGAGTGAGGAGGAAAATCTGTCGTGATATCATGATAGGAAAAGTGTCACGATATCGCGACACGATGAGGAGAGAGAAGGTGCGAGCCGAGAATGTCGCGATTTCATGACATGTCATGAAATCGCGACAAGAAGCGGGCGACGGGAGAAGGCAGTTGGAAGTGGTAGCGAAATTGCGACATCGAAGTGAGACCAAGGTGGAGGATGGAAGTGGTAGAAAAATCACGATGTCAAAGTGGGACCAAGGCAGAGGGCAAAAGTTTGTCGCGATATCACGACATCAAAAGAAAAGGCAAGGCAAGAAGGCGGGGAGGTCACGATATCGCGATGTGAAATCATGACATAAAAGTGGAAGCAAGGCTCGAAGGCAAAGAGGTCATGATATCACGACATGTCACGATATCATGACCAAAAAAGAAGAGGAGGGGCAGGAAGAGGAAGATATCGTGATATCGTGACATGTCTCGATATCGCGACACCTATCACAATGTAGCTGGAGGAAGAATACGATCGAGGTCAGGTGGCGGTTGTAAAACGAGGATGAAACATGGCACCCAGGGTGCAGTTAAAGCAGGTGATTACCCATAAGCATGGGAAAAAAAAAGGATGGGTCGTGCAGGGTGATCTGATAGGAAGCGACGATGACAGGGCCGTGCGTAGTGGAGTCATAAATCGGGTTGGTGATCCGATTTTTGGGTTTAATGTTTCAGAGGGACGAGGCCTCTATAAAAACCTAGTTTATATAATAGATCGAGGTTGTGGATTAGAGATTGCACGTAGAGGATAGGAGTTGAAAGCTAAGCCGAGTGCTAGCTATTGTAAAGCCTGTGGGCTATTTATGTGTCTGTAACTACGATTTGCAGATTAATGAAATAAAAGTTGGAGTGAATCTGTGTGCGTTTTCCCATCCCCCATAAAGTACTCACCTCCTCGATCTGTTCTAAGACATTTTACAAAATATTCACTTTGTTTCTCTGCATTATTTCTAAAATCTATGAAGAAATCAAAAGCTTCATCTTTATGTTTCAGAAAATAAATCCAGCACATTCTAGAGAAATCATATATGAACATGAGAAAATAGGATTTTTTGTTGATACTCTTTGTCTGCATTGGACCACAGATGTCTGAATGCACTAATTGAAGTGGATAGTTGGCTCTCCATGCTTGTCCTTTTGGAAACTTCGACCTTGAGTGCTTTCCCAAAGCACATCCTTCATAGACCTCATTTTTTTCATTGATTTTGGGAAGTCCTATCACCATAGCTTGAGAAGTTAACAATTTCAAGATAGAAAAATTAAGGTGACCATATCAAAAGTACCAAAGCACACTTGGATTTTCTATAGCTACAATTGCAAGTTGAGCTCCCCCTAGCTCACAAAATTTAAGAGGGAATAACCGATTCTTGGTCATTGGGACCTGTGTGATGACACGATTACAATTGTTTTTATCAAGAATGAGACATTTTCCTTCATCAAAAACAAGTTTGTAATTATTCTCCATCATTTACCCAATTCTTAGCAGATTGTGTTGGAGTTTTGGAGTGTAGTAGATGTCATTCACTTTCTTTAGTCCTTCTTTCGTTTGAACTTCCATGGTTCCAATGCCTTCGACTTGCAAAGCTTTATCATACCCTAACTTGATGTGGGATTTATAAGTGGAATCTAGAGTAGCAAATAGATTTTATTTGCCACTCATATGGTTTGAACAACCAGTATCCAGAATCCATGTGTCATTTAGATTCTGTTCTAATTGTCCATATGATAGAAAAATATTAGAGGTATCATCTTCTTCTCCATAATTTCCATATTGACTGTTGTTGCCTTGAGAATATTTTGACCAGTAGTCATGAGCAAAGTGGTCTAGCTTGCCACAATTAAAACAAGTTGTTTTGGACTTGTCACTTCCTCACCCTTGATTTCCACTTCATCCTATATTTCCTCCTCTATTTTGGTTTCCACCTATGTTCTGATTGCCTCCTCTATTGGAGTTGCCTCCTCTGTTCTGATTGCCTCCTTTGTAGTTACCTCTACCTCTTCCTCTTCACTGGCCTCTGCCTTGACCTCTTCCACATCCTCTTCTAGTATTTTCATTAGATGTGAAGGCTTTATCATTGCCTCCATAGTTGGTTTAAGGAGATTCCTGTAATCTCTCTTTAGGAGACATTAAAAATCCAATTAATGCATCGAATGTTAAAGTAGAAAGATTTTTTTATTCTTCTATGATTATGGAAATGTGATTCCATATTTGTGGAAGTGTTCACAACAATTTTGTTACAATTATCTCATGCTTTATTTCCTCACCAAGTGTAACCATTTTATCAACAACTGCTTTCACTCTGACACAATAATCACCTACTTTTTCATCTTCTTTCATTTTGAGATTTTCAAAATCTCGTTTTAGTGTTTGGAGCCTCACTTGCTTCACTTGATCACTTCCTTGGAATCCATATTTTAAAGCTTTCCACACATCTTGTGTAGTTATACAAGCAGCTATTCTAGGGAATATACTTTTCTCCAATGCTGCTTGGAGATGATAAAGAGCAAAAGAGTTGCTCTTTTGTGCTTATTTCTTTTTTTTCTTATCTGTGGCACTCAATGTAGCCCAATCTGTGGGTTCTATGAAACCCTCTTCTATTATATCCCACAAACCTTTTCCTATGAGTAAGGTCTTCATTTTTATAGACCAATACTCGTAGTCATACCCGTTGAACTCTAGAATTGGTAGATTGTTATGTGAGGCCATAATTACTAAAACACTCTTTTATTTCTTGGTTACAATAAAGCACTTTGTTTTTTTAAAGAAAGAAGAAGGAAGAAAGAAGAAGAAAGAAGAGATTACAAATTTAAGTCAAATATGACTTGATTCACTCTATCACTGATGCCTTGTTCCTCTTGGTGTGGTGCTGCTATTTCTTGAGTCATGAAATTGTTTGCTACTTCTTCTTCATCGTCACTGATCAATATTATCTCTGGTGATTCTGGTTCTAGGATTTCCACTGAATTACTGTAATGAGTATATTCAGATTTTTGTGGTGCAACTTCTATGGATTCGGATTGCTCAAATTGACTCCCAAAGGAGTTATCTTCAGATTTTGCCTCGTACCTTGAGTCCGGATGCCTCTGGTGTGCAATTACTGTATTTTGCAACTGACTAAATATAGTATGTAGCCCATAAGATCTAACTTTTTCATCAAAACTTTCGGTATTTTCTCTTACCAAAAGTGCACATAGGGCATGATAACAACCGCTTGGTCGTATCATCAATGCCTCTTTACAAATTTCAACTTGGTATTTTGTCTCTCTTACAAGGAAAAATACTAAGCCTCTTAGGCTTTTTCGCAATTTTCCACCTTTGAGTCCTCTTACATAAATTGCCTCTTAGGCAATGTTCTTTTTCTCCTATTTTATTATATAAAAAAATATATATATATTTGCATTTAATAAAAGAAATATAATTGCTTTATAAAATTAAATTTAAAAAAATAATTATTATTTAATTTTATTAAATATAATATAAAGTTATATTTTTTTAATATATAAAATAATAAACTTTTAAGAAAAAGAAAAAACCTTTTTAAAAAAAAAAATTCTAACTCCGCAGGAGTCGAACCCGCGACTTTCTTTCAAGCGGAGTTTCCTTGCCAACTCGGCTTCCACCGTCGATGAAACCTAGGTAGAAAACACTATTATTTCAAGAAATTTAGGGTATATACCATACACAATTGTTTTTTGCAACTTTCATAGTCGTCGTGTTTCGAACCTACGACCTCCTGGAGGTGAGCGGCTTAAGGCTAGCTCCTCGAGCCAGTCGAGCTACATGGCCCAATGAGGAGGCAAGGGAGGCTTACCTCCTTTATCCTGTCATGGCTGCATGATAATTTAAAAAAAAAAATTACAATCTTTATCCCACATCCGTTGTGCGGGCGGGTATTGTGCTTTATTAGCACAGAGAAGCACTAAGCTTCTCGATTACCTTCGAGCAATCAGCGACCACCATTTTTCCTTCTAGCTGAGCCAATAACCTCATGCCACATTGCTAGTTGCCCCTTTGTCTGCCTTGCTATCTACTCACCATGTGTCTGCCTTGTTGTCTACTCGCCATGTGTCCACCTTTGGTTAGCTCCTTGATCCATGTGCTCTTTGCAGGCCCTCTCAACCTCCTTGAGATCTGTGCCTCACCTGTGAGCTCTCTCCTATGGGTCTCCTTGACCTCCTCGAGATTTATGCCTCACCTATCGCTATCCTTGGGATCCACGCTTTGCTTGTATAGCCTTTGCTCTGATACCGGATATAGCACTAACAAAATTAGGAGCACTTAGGAAATTAGGAGCATAAAGATTATTAACCAAATATTGCATTAACATTAAGTTCGAAGGATTACAATGCTTAAATACAAATATTATTAACCATAACCTATAAATCTTAGGAGAAAGAATAGGGAAGAAGAAAAATAGGGAGGAAAGGAAAAATGAGATTAGGAGTCAAACTCCTTGTCGTCCATGTTGTCCAATCCTGCTGACTCAGTTGTCATCCAAGGAGGTAAAAGGGTAAGGTCCAAAGCTTACAGTGGTAATTTTTTTTTTTTTACTTTTTTACCCTTTTAACTTCCAAAAATTTGGTACTCATAAAACTCACTGTAATGGATTTTTCAAGTTAAATTGATCAGTTTTGTAATTGATTTCTCCAAACTAGTTTATTTTCCTTAATTGGTAGATTTCGGGTTACAATATTTATGACCAAATAAGGTAAATGACTGTTTGTATGATATGGGTAAAAAAATTGTATGATTTGTATGAACCCTTGCTGCAACTAATTCTCAGATTTATTACTCTGCATCACAAATCCTTCCAAGACAAATTTTGAGAATTTTCTATGTCAATTGCTCCAACTTCTCATAACATGAAAACCCTAAATCAACAACAATGAATTGTATTCATTCTGAAAATTATAGAAACCATACAACTACCTGAAAATATCAACTATGGCTTTATTATGCATACAATCACTTCCATTCTCCACACAAATTCTGGAAAGTAATCAGGATCATTCACAATTCAATTCCACCCATAGGCATGCCAATTTATGCATCAAACATGAACTACACAGCTTGCAACAATCAATATGTATGGTGGAATTCATAAGGGCAAAGGAAATAAGGAAAATTGTTGTAATGTTCATATTATGAAAAATTATGTACAATATAGCCATTGGAATTACTGACAATCACCACAACAACCATAATGAACAATATATAAACCAACAATCAATACTCCATGAATTATGTAATAAGGTTTCAAAAATGAACAATAAATAACATGAATGAATTATGAATGAACTGTTAAGAATATAACTACCAAAAAAATGGGGGACTATATAATGC
Organism: Wollemia nobilis; assembly: GCA_028583015.1. Lineage (NCBI taxonomy): Eukaryota > Viridiplantae > Streptophyta > Pinopsida > Araucariales > Araucariaceae > Wollemia > Wollemia nobilis. The sequence continues at coordinate 3,832,892 of JAQPPZ010002937.1, read as the reverse complement.
ATATGCAAACTGCTCCAAAGCGGTTTTTGAAGCATCACAATATTTACAACTGCCTTCCCTAACTAACTTCAAAATAAATATTTTACAAGGTTTACTAAGGTCTAATTTTATTTTTATCAAATTCACTCCAAATGTAAGTTTCACCTAATTTAATTTACATTTAATTTCATACATTTGCAACCTTCTACATTTTCTCCTACTTGTACATTTTCACACTTGTATATTTTAATCAAAATTGAGCAAAACTAGACAAAATTGTGCAAATCTAAATATCACTTATTCTTCTTTTGGGATGTGGATTTTCTTCCTACAGTATATATTTGTCACTTCACATTGAAATTAATTGAAGCATACATTGCTCATAGCATGCACTAGTATATTAGGTAAGAGAGTTCCATATATTGTATCAAGTTACTATTTTTGTGAGTTTCATTAATGGTATATTTTTGAGTTAATGCAGATGTTTATCTTATTATTTTCTTGCATATTTTGTGCCATTATATTTTACTTAGTTTATATTACTTGTTCTACATCTTATGGTTGCATTTGCCTCACTATCATACCCATAAAAATATAACATCAATATCAATGCTAAGGAACACCCCTAAAGTAGATCCACTATGGAAATCCCTTTCAAGGGTAAGAATTATGAGGATTTAGCCCCAAGAATAAATTTTAGGGATTTCCTTTGTGGTGGTCAGTCCTAAATTAATTATAACATTAATATAAGGCTTATCATAGACCTCTCCCATTAAAATTGAGTTGGGATGTCTCAAAGCAACTAATGGAACCCCAATTGTTAAGATAAAAATGGGTAAAATTCAAGATAACATAGAAGATCTGTAGAGAAGAGGACTGCTTTGTTGTTTCTTGGATTTTTGTATAAGCTTGTTTACTTTCAAAGTGTGGGATGCAAAATACTAGAAAACACAAGGTGAGACACAAATATCTATTTATCCCAATGGTTATTTTCATGTTATTTTTTCTAATGATGAAGATAGAGAGAAAATATGTCAAGGGGCTCCCTAGTTCTTTATAAGGGCAAGGATTTTCATGAATATTTAGCACACTAATTTTAAATTTGAAGAAGATATGCATTCTATAGGACCTATGTGGGTTAGAATCTTTGGTCTCCCAGTTGAATTTTGAAATCTAGCTATATTTTCTACAATCAGAAACTCTCTTGGAACTTTCATGATAATTTTTGACTATACACATAAATTTGAACACATTATTTATGCTCAAATTTATGTCTTAATGGATTTTAATAAACCCCTTCCACAAAATATCTCATTACAATTTGGGGAGGACACTTGGGAGCAGGTGGTGGACTATGAGAACATTCCTTTCTATTGCAGAATATACCATGAATATGGTCATTTGGCTAGTATCAATCCAAATAAGATTCCAAATCAACATAAAGAGGACAAAAAATTAGAAGGTTTCCAAACGCCAAAGAATAAGAACATAAAAAAACCATTTATGGAGAATCAAGCGATGTTGTAAACTAATATGTATGGAATTCTTTCCATAAATAACCTCTTGGGTGAGGAAGAGGACATAATGGAGATAGAAAACTTAGAAATATAATTTAAATATGCATGTAAGGACTTAGAGATAAACCAAGAAATCAAAGTTTTTCAACAGAAAAATAAGAGAGAAAACATACACAAGAATAACAATATTTTAAATGCTAAAACTTCAAATAATTCATACCCCAAGAATTTGTTTTTTGAATATTCCAATAATGCTTTGGTTGTGTATACACATATTTTAGGGTTAGAAGATATCCCAAATTTAATTGAAGTAAGCCAAGAAACAAGAAAAAAATAAATATGGACACTAGCAAAAGGTAGGTCGTAATACTAATCAACATCATATGGTAAAATAAGGTGAAAAGCTTGTAGAGGAAGGTAAGATTAATGCCCTTACCAACATATTTAGCCCCATTATTAATGAAGATATTCACTTGGAAAATTAGAGTACTGAAAGGGAGTCTTTCAAAACAAAACAAATTAGAAGAATTATTCAAACAAACCAACCACATCTGATTTTCCTTCAAGGAACAAAGATGTCTATAGGGTAAATAGAGTCAATTGCAAGTAAAACCTATCTAGCTAGAAAAGTGGCTTTCCTCAGCTCCAATGGAATATTCTAGAAGCATTGCTGGCCTTTGGGACCTAAAATAGATAATTAAGCACCATATGATTGGTAGCTAGGATCTCTTGGTTGTAACTACTCAAAGTAGACAATCTAACCAGATTATGCTCATCTTGACTATTTACTCTCCAATTACTTTAGAGGAAAAGTGAAGACAATGGAAGGATATAACTTATATTATCTTTCATTTTCCTGAAGCTTGGGTATTGATCAAAGGAGACTTCAATACCTCCTCTCTTTGGATGAGAAGATGGAGGAAATAGGAATATGGATGGGAGCCCAGACCTCATGATTGAATATATTGCAAACCTTCACCTTGTAGACATATATCCAGATAAAGCCCTTATGACTTGGTCTAACAGAAGGTAAGGCTTGAATTATATCATGGAAATATTGGATAGGTTCTTGTTCTCTAATAATTTATTAATCCATGGACACATTTAAGGTGAAAACTCTTAACAATATTGGTTCGAATCATTGGATGATCATTGTTGAAATGTGGAAAACCAAGGCTAGTTTATCATCCTTAAAATTCTAGTTAATGTGGCTCAAAGATAGCTCCTTCAAACCTCGAGTGTGGCAATGGTGGTAGGAAGGTAAACCAAGGTATGGAATTAAGATGTTTTATTTCCAAAATGTTTCAATACATCAAATCCAAAATCAATATTTGGAATTGGAAGGAGATTGGAGATGTCAAGCAGAAGAAACAAGAAGTGATTGCTCAACTTGAAGAGTTGAATGATCAAATCCTTTTATATGACCATACTGAGAGTAGAAGTATATATTAAATTAGACTCACAATGCAATTAGAGGAATGGGAAAAAATAGAAGAGCTCTTATGGAAGTAGAAATATAGGATCCAATGGCTCAAAGGAGATAAAAAACAAAAAAATCTTCCACAAATATCTTCTAGTCTATAGATCACACAACTTTATTTTTTTTATGAAAGTATATTCTGGAGACTCTATCCATACTTAGGATGGCATGAAGTCTATCATAGCCAATTACTTTTCCAAAATTTTCATTGCTACATCTCTTGATTTGGCTTCTCAACAAAAATTTCTTCAAGCGATCCCTACTCTTGTCACTTTTGAGAACTCCATTTTAACTACTCTAGTTCCTATCAATGAGCCTAAAAAAGTGTTTTTTAAATGCAAAAAGGGAATACCTTGGGACCTAATGGTTTTCTCATAAAATTTTACAAATAATTTTAAGATATTATTCATGTTGATTTATCAGAGGTGGTGTAAGAATCCAAGAAGACCAAATATATTTTGAATGTAATCAATAAAACTTATATAGCTCTAGTCCCAAAGGCTCAAGATGCAGAACATATCTCAAGTTTTAGACCAATAGCTTTATGTAATTTTCTTCTCAAAATAATTACCAAGATCATGATGGAGAGTTTGAAACCTCTTTTGCATAAGATTATTTCCCTTGAAAATGATTTTATGTGGAAGGGAAATATATTTTGGATGATATTTTGGATGATATCATGAAGTCATCCATTCCATGAAAGCACAAAAATCTCCTTCTATATTCATCTATTTAGACCTATCCAAAGCTTATGACAAAGTGGATTGGCACTTTCTCATTAAAATTATGAGGCAATTTGGCTTCTCTTAGGATTGGACATATTATATTATGGGATGTATCTCTTCGATGTCCTACTCAACTCTTATCAATGGTTTCCATTTGTACATATTCCTAGCTTCCATAGGTATTTGGTAAGGTGACCCACTCTTTCCTTATTTATTCATCATTCTTGTTAAATTCTTGGCCAATACTATGACCAAAAATAGATAAAATAGAATCCTTGAGGGAATTACCATTGCTCATGGATCCAAGCCTATCTCTCATCTTCAAATTTTTGATGACTCTACTCTACTAGGTAAAGCTATAGTTAAGGAAGCCTCTACAATTAAATAAATCATTCATTATTTCTCTAATACTATGAGGCAATAGATCACTGAAGACAAATTGAAATTCATTTTATTTAATTACTCTTCTATATAGGAATCCATGGTTCTAGATAAATTAAGATATAATAAGGCCTCCCTTTTTATCACTTATTTAGGCATTCCTATCAACATCTAGAGACAAAAAAAAAATTGGAATTGGTTGTTGGACTTGGAAAGTGAACCGATAGGTGGCTTTCATCTGGGGGTAGAATTACCTTGATAAAATTTATCCTTCAAGATATACCTATTTATGTTTTTGCTATGTTGAATATCCCAAAGGCATTTCTTTGAGAACTAGATCAAATCAATCAACGGTTTCTCTAAAGTGGTACTAAGAAGAAAATAAAATGGATCATGGTGAAATAGAATACTTTCCCAAGCATGAAGGGGGATTAAGAATTTGATCTGCTATAAAAAACAATAAGGCTTTAGTTGTAAAATTCTATTGGAGGATTTTGAATAATCCCAATGCTCTATGGGCCAATAATATTTGTGCTAAATATGTTGAAAACAAAAGTCTTGGAGACCTTGTTCTATGACATATTTACATAGTTGTGGTCTCAAAAGCTCTGGCATAAGGTGATACTTTTTATTTAGATTTTATTGCATCGAAGGGTGCTTATTGGTGAACAACTTATGAAATGTGACTTTCATGGCCCGATTAGATGTGAAATATGTGGGAAGAATATGGAAAATTTTAGTCATATTTTTATTAAGTGTTCCTTAGCCTTTGATCTATGGAGGAGAATGACTATCTTACTTGGTTTAGAGTGGTACAAATTTTCTACTCTTGAAAAACTATGGAGGGATTGGCATAAATAGGAGGTTGTTGATCATTTTGTTAGGAAGTTAGTTTGGATGGGAAGTATCATCCTATCGTGGAATACTTGAAATTTAAAACAATAAAGGAAGGATATTCACTATATTTGACAAAATACCATTACAAATTTAACTAAATAAATCCAACTCCTTAATCACCCCAAAGACACCCACAAATAATGAGATCAAGTTATGCAAATATTGAAGATTCACTCTTATATTGGCAACCAACTTAAAGGGAATGTGATTAATCAAAATATGGATAGAAAAAGGAATTTGCAGCCTCCCAAAGGATTTTGGAAAATTCAATACAAATGGAACCTCTAGGAGGAACCCTAGAAAATCTAGTGTGGAAGGAATTGACAGACTTTTAGATGGTTTCCTAGTTTTTACTTTTGCTTAGAATTTGGGTATCATTTCCAATAACCTTGTTGAGGGGTACAGTATCCTTAGAGGACTTTGCGAGGCTACTAAGGTTGGATGGCAAAAGGTGTTAGTTGAATCTAACTTCTAAGTCATGATTAATCTATTGAAAAATCCTAAGAATCATAAGGCTGATTGGAGAATAAAACGAATTATTGAGAAGATTCAATTAATAAAAATAGGCTTCTTGAAATTTGAATACAATCATGTGGTCAAATAATAAAATAGGATTGTTGATGATTTAGCTAATTAGAAATTGGACAAATGTGATTTTACTTGCTATGACCACCCTACTAAATGGTAGGCTTCACAAATTAGGGATACTCTTCTATCTATCCTTTCTCTGGATGACTCCAGTACTATAGGTACCTAGTTCTCTTTTTATTTCTATTATCTTATATTTAGTTCAGTCATTGTATTTCAATTCCTCATATATGTGTTGGTTATTAGTTAAAAGGATTTTTTGGGTGCCAAACACTGGTTAAGTTTATCCTAAATTTGTCACAGCACTCACATTTAAATTGTCAAACCAAGGAGCTCATAGACTTTTGAAGTGTCATGGTTGAGACTAATCACACTACCATTCTTGAGATGAATCCGTTCAACTATCATTGGTGGTGTTTTTAAAACAATGATTGATTCATCCACATCAATAAAAATATACATAAATAAATGCGTAGAAGTAAACACACCGCACTGAAAGTAATAACACACTCTACATAAAAAGAACACAACTTTAAAATAATTAGATTTGATATACAAAATGAAAATAATACCATGCATAAATAAATCTATTAAAGTAACTAAGAAGCATGGGAGGAATATTGGATTGGAGTGGGATCGAGCTCCAGTAGATCCTGCCCAACGAATCATGAAGACAATACGTTGATAAAGAATGCTTAAGGTTTTATTAATGGTACAATGAAGTATTACATGTGATAATGTTCTATGAAAAATATCTCTCCTAATACAGATAAGTCCATGTGTTTATATACCACACACAGGACTTCCTGTTATAGTTCTGTTACAATAGGCATCTCGATTACAGTCTAAACTAAGATAGTTCAGTTACTGCAACCAACACGCAATAATCAGCTATGTGTCATTTCCTAGTAATCGAATGATTTTTGCTTCATTACGATTTTGCTTCATGTTCATCCACTATGGCTAGGACAACTTTATTCATCAGTGATTTCCCACATATGACATGGAACGATGGTCAACGGGGTCTTTCTCCAGCCATTTGGTCAACACGCATAATTTGGTCGCCTGCTTGAGTAAGGTGCCTACTTGAGTCAGGTGCCTACATTATTAAGGCACCTACTTTAGTAAGGCACCTACCTCAGTAAGATGCATAATTTAGTAAGGTGCCTACCTCAGTAATCCTTAATATGATTGAGTGAAACCATGCCAGGTCCATGTAGGACCTCGACTGAGCAAAATACGTCAAAATTAGGGGAATAAATACATAAAACACACTTCACACATGGATTAGATAATACACATGATTTCATTAAATAAATACATAATATTTCATAAAAATATACAAATCATGATATATTACCACACAAAAACCGTTAGTACATATACAAAAATATGAGCATATCTAGTGCTCATCATCCCCCCATGCCTAATATGTGCCACACCCTTGTGGCACCTAAAACTGGTAATCACCTCCTCTACATAGGCCACTGCTCCCTATTTATTTTTATTGCTAGTGGTCGTGGCTTTCCCTTCACTCCAAGGCTTCCATTTCTACTGTAGGGCACTAGTTTTTTGCAAGGCGTTCTTATGCTATGCTACCCTCTAGCTACGCTGGATTTCGGTTGCGCTAGGCTAGCCTTCGTTCTACACTAGATTGTTGTTATGTTGGCTACGCCTCCCTATCATGCTTGGTCCATAACTTGTATTTGGTGCTACTACCACAGTAATTTCTCCATTCTGGAAGGCTGTCTATGCTTCTTACCAAAAGTCAAAGATTTGAGGGCATAGCTCTTCGAAGGGAATGCCAGAGTCATCCCTCTTTCGCACAACCACACTGGCCTTGTACAACCAAAGTTCTTCGAGGGTGAGACCAAAATTTTCTTCTGTGATAACTACTGCCTCTACCTCTGGTACATATACCCCCCATATTTTCATCCACTTACTCATATTAGAGGGTCGACCTTGTGACAAAACATATATCTCCAAAAATTGATCATCCATAGCACGGTTCACACAGATGCCAGACCCTATTTTGGTCTTTTTGGTAGATTTCCTAGCTGCCTTTTCCACCTCGAACTACTCTCATTTTTTTTTGAATTTTTATTTCTATTTTGTGAAGGCCTCCATGCCTTATTCCCATACTTCATTTGAGTGGGGGTTTAGTTTAGAAAATTTCACCATAGCCTTTATTTTGGCCCTCTTCTACGTTGTTTGAGGTGCCTTCCCATTTCTCCTGTCTATTATTGTGATAGTTTGTGTGGGGAGATCTTCCTTTCCCATGGAGGCTACCTCCCTATTAGATGATCCAGGGATCTTCCCTTATGATCTAGGGTCCCCCTTGTCTATTTACCCTATTTCTTGGTCACTTAGTGCCTGCTCCTCGGGTTCTTCAGGTAGCAGCCCCTCACTTTCGGTACCTAGTGCTATGGAGAATCCTTATTGGCCTCGAGTTCAAGTTTTTCCCTTGGCTCTACCCTAAAGGATCATTATTGTCATCAATGTTGATAATAGGGGTTTCTGTTTGAAAAATATAATTCCCTTGTTCCTTTGTAATTACTCTATCAGAGGTGCACGAACCTTCTCCTACCTTTAATTCTTCATTTTGGGCATTTAACTTGACTGCCCTGGATGAGACTACTCTCTCTGATGAGGTTGGAGAGTTCATGGGCACCTCAATTGCCCAATCAATTTGGGTATAGGTATCCCACCTTTTGATCGCCCTGACCTGCAACTGCTGGTTCTCTACCCTGAGCTGTTGGATCAATTGCTAAAATTGGGTGATGGTGGCCTCCTACCTCTAGATTCTTCTCGTAGACATCTCCTTATATTCTTTGAAAAATATCTGTGTCATGAATTTTTCACTCTTCCCAGCACGGTCCTCTTCCATTGGCACCTCAGACTATTGTTGCAGGCTCATCGAGGACTGCGGGTCTTGTGGACTATGAGTGGTCAAATTTTGTAGGGTTTGGGATGCAAAGCTAAGCTCTACATCTTCCTCCTCTTCCTCACTAAAGAGGATTAGACACCACAGTCATGTTCGATTGTGTATGCGTTCTATCCATCGTACTATGGGTTCAAAACTAGAGGATTTTGGTCTGTCCTCCATATATGTGGACAAAGAACTTTGCCATTCCTCCATAGCATTTGATGAAAATTGGAGGTGTTCTTCTATTTTTTCCTACTTTGATTCATTGAAAGGTTTAGACCTAACTTCTTTGGCTGCTCCTCGTAATTTGGCCTCTTGTTCTACTTTGGCTGCCACCTACTCTTACGCACTAGAGTGTTCAGCCCTAGCTATCGATAAGATTCCCCTGTGCTCCTCTACATGGCGTATTAGGGCTATAATTATCCCATGGTGGGCTAGGGAAAATATCGCCCCTCCTGATATCGTGATACCTCATCCTATAGGGCATTTTACAGATAGAACGAGATGTTAATTTCTTGCTCATGCACTAGATGGTTTAAAAATTGCATATGGTTCGCATTCAGGTGTGAATACTTCCTAATGCATGTGAAGTATCTCGAAACCTACTCAAATAGCTTCCTTAGGTGCATCAGGACTATCTACTTTGGGATCCACCCTTGGTCACATGGGACATTCCCCTGTTTGAGAAACAATTATGTGCACTACTTTGTTGTGTCATCTTTATATATACATATTTTAGTGAGGGGAGTCTGGTGACATGAGCAATGTGATCTGGGGTGATTGGAATCACCAGTCCATGCAAGAAGAAAACTCCTCTGCTCATAATAGTAGCAAAATCCTTTGCTGCCTCTACATCCTGGTCTTGGCTGACCAGGTGACAATAATTCATCCACCTAGCTGCTTCAAATCATTTGCAGACTTATCCTCTAATCCTCTTAGTGCCACTGGGCTCATTCCTTTTGATCATGTGATTCTTCGATCATATTCCCATGGTGAATTCCCTACTTATTTTGATTGGTTTGATGCTCTGTTCTCAGTATGGCACCTTTTTATAAACTTCGGCACCTAACTCCAAAAATTGTTTTTGCATTCAGGTTGGTAGGGTACACCACTCAAATTAACTTCTGGCATGACGTATTAGGCATGAGGGGTGAATTCAATTCTTGCACCAGTATTATTTTTAGAGAAGCATATCATATGAAAAATTATGTATATATCTAAGGAAAATTATGCACATACCTGATTGGTCATTTCATGTTACCTAGAGTATGCTAATTTAGTACTCGATAATATTTTTCCCATGTGCTGATTACATCACCTTGCGTATTGTATTTTTGGTTTGCTCAAGTCCTATGCTAAAAATGTAGTGGATCCAATTGGTTCAGGTTGGGACAAATATCTCCTCAATAATTGGCCTTGGGACATGTAGAGATCCTGCCCAATGATTTTGAAATATTTTTGGGTGCTTTTAGATTTCTATCACATGAGATGATGATGTTGGCTTTGGCTGCTCCACGTACTGCCAAGTTGTGCATGTGCTTTTGAGTCAATCGAGCCACCTGCTTGAGTAATGTGCTTTATTAAGGCACTAGATTAAGGTACCTACCTCAGTAAGGTACCAACCTTAGTAAGGCGCCTACTTGAGTAAGTCACCTACCTCAGTAAGGCACCACTTGATCATCATTTTTTCTTTTTATGAACCTCTAGAGTGGTGCCTCCTTGGTGGAGTAAGGCACCGCCCCTCTAGAGTAAGGCACCAGAGTAAGGAACCAGTGTAAGGCATCTTCATTTTGGATTAAGGTGACAGAGTGAGGCACCTCCCCTCTAGAGTAAAGTGCAAGAGTAAGGTACCTTCCTTCCAGAGTAAGGTGTCAGAGTAAGGCTCCTCCCTTCTAGAGTAGGGTGCTAGCTTGAATTTTTTTTTTTTAAAGAATTTCCAAAGTGGTGCCTCCTTGGGGGAGTAAGGCACCACCCCTTTGAAGTAACGTACCATAGTAAGTCACCTCCCCTTCGAAGTAAAGCGCCAGAGTAAGGTGTCTTCCTTTTAGAGTAAGGCACCAGAGTAAGGCACCTCCCTACGTACTACCAAATGAAATAATGCTTTGGGATGGTGCCTTCTTGGTAGAGTAAAGCACCTCCCTTTCATAATAAGGCACCGAAGTAAGGTGCCTCTCTTCTATAGTAAGGCACCGGAGTAAGGTTCCTCCATTATGGAGTCATTCGTTCCTTCATCATTGAAAATTCAACAATAGTTGACGTGTCTATTTATGTGAGGTAGATCAAGCCTCCTAAAACTCTCCTCGTACTACATCAGCATTCAATTCATCCAGGTACAGGGGTGAGTAATTTTTCCTTTACAAGGAATTGGTGCCCACTTCATTCCTGGATCAACACTATGCTCCTATTGTGTAGGTTCATGGATGTTGAGCCATTCTAGGCATTGTTCCCCAAGATACCTATTTTTCGAACAATCATGTCATTTCCATAAAAAAATAAAGCGGGAAAAAAAGGAAAAAAATGTAGTTAAACGCAATATGTGCCTGTTAGGCCCTAGCTCTTAGGATAATGCAGGCATTATCCCTGCAAAACACACCATAAGCTAAAAAATAGGAACTATACTAATTTATTTTTGGTGGACACCTCTATGTCACCATGTTGTTGAGAACTCTGGTGAAATTTACTTGGATGGGGTCTCCCCCATGCCTGCTCTAGATTCTACCAACAAGCTTTCAGACCTGTGGTATGGACGCAACCGGTGGCCATTGGATATTAGAATGGTGTTGCTACCATAAATTATCTTGACTTGCACAACACCATTTTTTATTATTTCCACCACCTCGTACGGTCCCATCCATCTTTGCATCATTTTTCCCTTCCAATATTGGAACCTAGAATCATACAACAATACCCAATATTCTTCTTTGAACTGTTTCAATTTAATGCGACGGTCATGCCACTACTTAACTTTTGCTTGATTTTTTTCTTTGGAAGACATCCATTCAAAATTTTTCCAACTGGTTTAGCTATCGAATTCATTCCCTATGTGCCTTGTCCAGGCTCAGGTCTAGTTCTACTATCGTTCTAAGTGTCTTAACCTCGAATTCGATGGGCATCATTGCATATTTTCCATATATCAGTCAGAAGGGTGTAAAGCCTATGGTTTATTTCCATATTGTGTTATACATCCATACTACCTCCGTTAATATTTTAGCCCAATCCTTCTTGTGCTACTACATGGTTTTCATCAGGATGTTCTCTATTTTCTTATTGGTTACTTCCACCTACCCATTCACCTGTGGATGGTAGGAGGTAGTCTTGTTGTGCAAACCCTTGTACTACTCCATCAACTCCTCAATTATCCTAGAGGTAAATTGGGGTCCTTGGTCCGTTGTTATCTCCCTGGGAACCCCAAACCTCATAAAAATATGGGCAAACAAGAATTCGAATATTGTCCCCTCCTTGGAGTCTCTCAGTACATGGACTTCAAACCATATAGTAATGCAGTCTATGGAAACTAGAATATATATCCTCTCGATTTAAGGTGGGTTGATGGGTCCCATGAAATCCATGCCCCACTTATCGATAGGATGAATGTGTACATGAGGTTGAAGGGGTATTTTTTCCCTATGGGTCAGCCTACCCATTCTTTGGCATTCATCACACCTGTTGGTATATGTGGCTGCATATTTGAATAGAGTGGGCCAAAAATACCTGGTATGTAACACCTTATATGTAGTCCTTCTCCTCGAGAAGTGCCCTCCACATGGATCGTTGTGACAGGATTTGAGTATCTTAGAAAACTCATGCTCTACTATGCACCTCCTCACAATATGATCGAGCCCTATTTTGAATAGAAGGTCATCAATCCATTTAAAGGAAGAACTCTTTTCAATCACCTCTTACTTATCTCAGTATGAAATAGTAGGGGATGTTCTACCAGTGGTCAGATAATTGGTGATGTCCACATACCACGAATTCTATTTTTTGATGACGAACAAATGCTCATCCAAAAATTGGTTCTCTACCACTGTGTGATCTTCTAGAATTAGTCTGGATAGGAAGTCTGTGACTATGTTATCCTTCTCAAGCTTTTCAACTATGGTAATGTTGAATTCCTTCAACAGTAAAAGCCACCTGATGATCCTACCATTGATCTTTGGTTTACTCATTAAATACCTGATGGTCGCATGGTCTGTGTGAACGAACACCTTGTACGGAGTGATATAGTGGTAGAACTTATTGATGGCGTGCACCACTGTGAGAAATTATTTCTCTGTTACCATGTAATTGATCTCAGACCTTGATAAATTCTTTCTGACATAATAAATGGCATAGAATTCTTTGCCATCCTTCTACCTAAGGACTGCTCCAATTGCATTATTGGATGCGTCACAATATATATGAAATGGAATAGCCCAATTTGAGCCCCACAAAACTGGGGTGGAAATTAACTTCTCCTTCAGCGTTTGAAATGCCTACTCGTAGTCCTCCATATAGATGAATTAAACGTCCTTTTTTTAGTAGGGTGTGTAGTGGTTTGGTGACTTTACTAAAATCGATGATAAATTACTTGTAGTACCCTGTAGAGCCAAGCAAATTCCTTACTTCCCTCTACGTTTTTGGGCTGGGTAAGTCTTTAATGACTTCTATTTTATTTTGATCCACTTTAATCCCTTATGCTAAGATATGATGTCCCAGTACTATGCCCTCTCTCATAATCATAAAACATTTCTCATTGTTGAGGGATAAGTTATTTTCTTCACATATTTGGAGCACACGTTCCAAGTTCGTCATCACTTCTTCAAATATTTCTCCATAAACTATGAAGTCATCCATATATACCTCTACTACCTCCCTCATAATATCCAAAAATATGCTCAACACCACCCTTTATAAGGTGGTTGGTGCATTGCACAACCTAAAGGGCAGCACTTTGTAGGTAAACATTCCCCATGGGAAGGTAAATGTTATCTTGTCCTGGTCCTCCTCCCTGGTATGGAATTGGTTGTACCCGTTAAATCCATCCAAAAAGGAGAAGTATTTCCTCCCGGATAGCGTGTCCAATACCTTATCAATGAAGGGAAATGGGAAGTGATCCTTCTTAGTCACTTTATTCAACGATCTATAACCAACACAAATCCTCTATTTCTCATTCTTCTTGGGGACCACCACGAGTGGTGATACCCATTCACTGTAAAATATTGGATAGATGAAACCTATAGATAAGAGCTTATGTAACTTAGCTTTGACTATTTATTTCATGGTCAGGTTCATCCTTCTCTATGACTATCTGACTTGAGTTGCCTGTTATTCTAGGTAGATTCGATGAGTGCAAATATTTGGGTTGATTCTATTCATATCCAAATAATCCCATTTGAATTCTTGTTGGTGTCTATTCAGGAGCTCATTCAACTCTATCAGTTGTGTGGGGGTCAACCCACTGCTGACGTTCAATGTTATGCCAGGCTCAATGTCAATTTTCTTGATGTGTTGGTCTTGAGCACTGACGAATGGTGACTCAGGAACTGAGAGGGAGGATTCTCCTTTAAGAAATATTGTGATGACATAATATTCATTGAATCCTTCCTCCAACTCTATTAATGCCATCACCAGCTGGAGCATAGATAACAAATTATCCTCTTGATTATTCAACATGGGTTCTCCCAGTGTGTCCATGGACAACATAGGAGGAGATATTTTCAATATCTTGATGTTCTATCCATTCAAAATGGTCATTAGTCCATAATGATAGCTGATATAGGTGTTAGCCATAGCTAACCATGGCCTCTATAGGATGAGTGGATAACCACCCAGTATTATTTTAGACTGTAGCACCAAGAAATCTGCTAGATATTCCCATGCATCAACTGTCACAATGACATCCTCGAGCATTCCTTCTAGTGCTACTATTGATCAATGCGCTAATTGTAACACCGTCTTGGTGGGTTCTAGTTTTGTGAGACTCCAAATTTTGCATGGTTTCCTACTGCATTACGTTGATGGCTGCACCCATTTCAAATAAGGTGTTCACCAGTGAATGCCCTCCTATTTTTACTATTAGAACCGAGCTACTTGGATCTGCATATTTGGGATGATATGCATTCCCCATCATCAAGTCGGCTACTTTTCCTATGACATTGATGTTTTGTGTTGCCTTTCATCCCGGATTCCTCAGACACAACTCTTTTATCACTTTGGTGTATATGGGCACATATCATATAGCTTGAAAAAGTGGGATAGTGACTGTGAGATTCCTCAAGCTAGAGAGGATATCAAATTTTGGTTGTGTTGGATTCCTCTATTCTTGCAATCATTTAGGGAATGGAGCCTCTATTTTCTCCACAACTTTCTCTTCCTCCACCTCTTCTATAAGAGGGGAATCACCTACATCTTCCTCCTCTTCTATCAGGGGAGGTTCCTCTACTCCTAACTACTTACTTGCTATAAGTTGAATGGGATTACAACTAATATGGTACATTAGATACATATCTCCATCTACTTGGTATGTTGGTTGGTTTACCTTTTTATTCGGGTTCACCATCGGATGTGCTGGTAACTGCACAGGTCGGTAGGGCCAATAAAACTTGTTGATGTGGAACCTATGCCATGTTTTGTGGAGCCAAGTTCCATGGAATGTGGTTCCTCCACTGCTTCCAATAGTTCTGATATGGCATCCATAGTTGCTAGTTGGGAAATGCAGCTCCTAGAGGCATGTTCGTCCAAGGTGGCGGTCTCCACCATCCCATATTGGGTGGTTGCGGCTGCCCTTATGGCATATATGGTCCTCCTCCATAGGGTGGAATCTCTGTGGGCATATTCCCCATAGGGTTTTGCTACCAATTTCTTTGATTGCCCATGAAATAGTCTTCAGTTACGTTAGCCTCCTCCTTGGTATTGGGTAGCTACGGGTACAATCAATTTTTGTGGTTCTATCAACAATATATGCATAATCTAACCTTGTTCTTTGGTCACGTCTTCCTAGCGTGCTTTCCTTTGCATTTTGGACAAAAATAGGTCAATGTTGCATTGTTCTATTGTTGCTTCTTCTCCAACAAGAGTGTATCCAATTGTAGTGCTATAGATGATAGCATTTCACTCTTTAAATCTTCCAACATGTTGTCTATCTCTATTTTTATGACCGATGTGGTCGCCTTCACTCTTTTGGATGTGGGCTTACCTCTCCTCCATGAGTAGTTTCGAGATAATCATCGGATGTCTTCCATGTCGTGCTAATAAATTTATTCTCCCAAAATCATGTTTAGCACTTCCAGTGACTCGTTATTGAGTCCTCTCAAAAAATGCTTTTGAGGGACTTATCTCTTAGCTTTGCGTGAGGATATCACTATAGGTTGAAATTGAATCTCTCCTAGTATTCTTCCACGGACTCATCCTTGTTTTGTGTCATGTTGAGGACTTCCTCCCTGGAATCTCGTGCTCTACCGAAGTCCTGGTACTACTCTAGAAAAAGTTTTCTCATATCTTCCTATGTGGTGATATGCTTGTTCCCCAACCCGATAAACCATATTAGAGCTAAGTCATCTAATATCAATGAAAAGAGTTTCAGCTTTTGAGCATTTGAATTAGAGTTGATAGACCTACACATCACATCAAATTTAAATAAAAATAGGTCAGGGTCTTTGGTTGGGTATCCCTTGAAGGTAGGGAGATGGTCAGGGGACATATTCTTCATCTTGGTTTCCCCTGCTCCTTCCTCTATTGGGAATCTGAATCCAGATGAGACTTCTTTGGTCATTTTTTATAAAATGTGGTCTTTAATACAACTTTTATGGCCTTTCAATCATTCAAAACTTTTTGAATTAGAACATCTAAGACAATTGGTGTTACGGTGTGATCCTCTATGGATTTCCATAGCAGGGCTTCCTCCGAGGGTGTTCTTTTAAACAATGGGTTTAGGATGATCTATTATTTCCCAGGTTGATGAGATGAGGAGGTCATTTGCACAAAGTGAGGATGCTCACTCTAGTAGATTTTTGGTGATGAGTCCAAAGAATCAAATTCAAACTTTAGGTCTTCAACTGACTCTAACTTTTTTTATGGGCTCTGTCTTATAAAATGACCGTTGGATCCTCTTTTTCTTGCCAAACTCATACAAGGTCAAGTAGAAGGTTTTAAGGGGTAATGTAATCATTCTACTAGTGATTCTTCCCTAGCAACGATGCCAAAATTTTAGGTGTAGAACACTGGTTAAGTTTGTCCTAAATATGTCACAACACTCGTATTTAAATTGTGAAACCAATGAGTTCATAGACTTTTTAAGTGTCACGGTTGAGACTACTCACACTACCATTCTTGAAATTAATCCATTCAACTATCATTGGGGATGTTTGTAAAATAGTGGTTGATTCATCCACACCAATAAAACATATACATAAACAAAATAGTAGAAGTAAACACACTCTATGTAAAAATAACACAACTCTAAAATTATTAGATTTAATATAGGAAATGAACATACTACCATGCATAATTAAATATATAAAAGTAACTAAGAAGCAGGGGAGGAATAATGTCTTGGAGTGGGCCCAAGCTCCATCATATCCCACCCAACGAATCATGAAGACAATACATTGATAAAGAATGCTCAAGCTTTTATTAATAGTAAAGTGAAGTATTACATGCAATAATGTTCTATGAAAAATACCTCTCCTACTATAGAGAATTTCGTGTGTTTATATACCACACATAGGAATTCTTGTTGTAGTTTTGTTACAACAGACATCCCAGTTACAGTCTAAATTAAGATAGTTCAAATACTGCAATCGACATGTGATAATCAGCTCTGCATCATTTTATAGCAATAGGATGGTTTTTTCTTCGTTACGGTTATGCTTCATGTTCATCCACTCTGACTGGGACAACTTCATTCATCAATGGTTTCCCACAGATGACGTGGAACAGTGGTCAAAGGGTTTTTTTCTAGTTGTTTGGTCAACACACCTAATCTAGGTACCTTCTTGAGTAAGGTGCCTACTTGAGTCAGGCACCTACCTCAGTAAGACACTTACTTCAGTAAGGCACCTACCTCAGTATGGTGCCTACCTCAGTAAGCCTTAATTTGATTGAGTGGAACCGTTCCAGGTCCATGTAGGACCTCGACCGAGCAAAAGATGTCAAAATTAGGGGAATAACTACACAAAACACACTTCACACATGGATTAAATAATACACATTATTTCATTAAATAAATACATAATATTTCATTAAATAAATACATAATATTTCATAAAAATATACAACTCATGATATATTTCCGTGCAAAAACCATTAGTACATATACAAAAATATGAACATATCTTATGCTCATCAGGCTTGTTGGCCTAGAAAGGTCAAATATGTAATCTATTTTTTCCATCAATTTAATTTTTTGGTGTGTGTGTTTTGTGTTGTTTTTGGTTGTGTTTTGTTTTTGTGTTTTTTTTTTGGTTGTTTTTGTGTTTTTTGAGTTGTTTTTGTTTTTGTTATTTTTTTTTGTGTTTTGTATTTTTGTGTTTTGTTGTTGTTGTTTGTTATTTTTTTGTTATTTTTTGTGTTTTCTTTGCTTTTTTCAATTATTTTTGTGTGATTATGTTTGTTTGTTTATGATGTTTATGTTTTTATTTTTTTAGGTATGCTCCTTGAGTGTGTCAAAGGGGGAAAGCCAGGTGTGAGCCTTGGGAGATTTTGGAATATTAGAGACCCTTGCCTCCTTGGGTCTTACCTAAAAGTACCACCTCGAAAGGGATGTTTTTAAAAAATAATATATATATGTGTGTGTGTTATATGGGATTGAAATAGGCTATACCCATATTATATCATCACCACATAGTAGTATTACAATAAATATTAGATATTATCTATGTATCGTTTGATAAGATTTGAATCTGGATCTCCTCCTTGAAATGGTGAAAAATCTAATCGGTTGAGCTAATGCCACTTGATTACATTACATATACTTAAAATACATTCAAAATGTATTTTAATTATGAAGCACAATCCATTCAATAATGTAAACATGAGAATATTTAAAAAAAACATTTTTAAAGAATAAATTGCATGTGAGAATAATCCTTTAATTTCCAACTATATACTTATTAAAACTTGACTTTTAAGCATTCTTGCTGCTAGATCATAATACAAGAAAATCATTTGAAAGAAAATTTTCACATTAAAATGAAAGCAAACAATGAAACAATATTTTATATAATAAATTAAAGACAACTCAATTGATTAATTCTTATAAACATTGAAAAAATTGCATTTATATGAAATTTCAAATAAATTTTTGGAAATTATTTTATATCAAAATATTACTAGTTCAATTGTTTTTAATTGTTATTTATATATACTCATACAATGTTTTACACAATGCATGGTTATTACGGGGTTATTATTGTAAATCAATATTCAGATGTAATACAATATTTTTTTATTGAAAATTTAAAGTTTCTTCTAATGATAATAAAATGATTTGTATTTAATGATATCATTATCAAACTATAAGTTCATGAATGTTTTCAATTTCCTAATTTCTTAGTATAGTCATATGAAAATTAATTTTATTTATATCCATTGAATCTTTACTACATCTATGAACCTTTTACTATATTTGAATATTTCATTGTCAAATAATAAATTCTTAAAACTTAAATTTCTTACTTATTAAAATGAATAAGTTTAAACTTTTATTATATTTTAATATTTTATCTTTAAATTATAAAGATTTAATATCTACCTTTATTAATAAAGGTAAATAAGATAAATATAAAGTTGTTTTTAATATTTATGAAACCATAAACTACATGAGATAATGTTCATGGAGGATACTATTTACCCAATCCATACTTATCTAACCCTATCTTCCACCTCTTACCCCTTTACCTTAGTGAGATTTGAACGTTGGACCTCCTCTTCAAACTTTTAAACTTATCATTATTAAGCTAACTGGAATTGTAGTTAATCATTGTAACACTTTACATCTTAAAATATAAAAAATATTAAAATATTAATCTTTTAATAGCATACTATATTTATATTTTAAATTATAACTTAATATCACAATATACTTTAAAGTGAATTTCAAAATGCCCATGGATACATAACTCATGGCATGGAAATCAACCATCACATGAAAAAGATGGACCCATGTATATTCATGGTATTAGCAAAGCATAAATGTCAAATTTATTTTGGTAAATTTGGCCATCATTAATTATGGAACTCTTGAGGCACCCAATCAAGACTCCAAATGGGGGTAGGTTCAGATGTTACGTGTTCTTTCATCACTGCTGACTTCACAATCATATCGCTGCAAGAAATTGACAATTCAAAAACCAGCAATTAGATGCATCATTTTATGTGGTCACTCACTATCCAACATTATCCATCTACCCACAACCATTGGCTTAAATCGGTCCAATCTCATCTCAATTCTAGTTGGACTGAATAGTAATCCATGCAAGTTGTTGTAAGGATACTGTTGAAAAATCTTACGGATCAATATGAACGGATTATAAAAAATAAAAAAGAAACATAGAAACCTGAACGGATATTCAATTTCGTGTGCTCCCACGCTTCCAACTTATAAAGATTTCTATCATCATCGCGGTAAATCTATAAGAATCTTAAATGAAGCCAGTGGAAGCCTTATAAACAATAATTGTTTAATGAAATTGTTGAGTAGGACAATGATGAATAAGAGATATTCGTTAAATTTTTATTATATATACATGAGATCTATTAAGTTTTTAAAACTATTTGTTTTCTTTTTCTAAACCGATTCAACCCAGAAAGGGAATAATAATATTATACCTCCATGAAAGTTAATATAATTTGTGGTTTCGTCTACGTATCTACAGCAGCAGCTGTACTCTAATCGTTTGTACTGTGAACTTGCAAGTTGCAAGCACAGTCATTAGAAAGACAATTTAACGAATGAAAATCCAATGCAAAAGTATCCTTTTGTATTTTGTTCCGTGAAGCAATCTTCCTCTCACTCTGTATATTTTAAGCTTGCCACTTGAAAATGCCATTTGTAAGCGTAATCTTAACGGATAGCACTAAAGTTCAAAACCAGTAATTTCATCTGAAAAGGGTTGTCTGCTATGATATACTATGTTTCAGAGATCTTCCATCTTATATTTAATATTATCATAATTAAACCAAGTTGAAGTATGCAAGTTAAAAAAAAAAAAAAAAAAACTATTGTTGTTATTGGGAATGCATATGCTTAGTGCAATGGTACGAGGATGTTCCTCGTAATTCCATCCATCAAAATAAATTAAATTATCCTAATTAGCTTTATATTTCTTAACATCAATAAAAAAAAAATTAATTTATATTTAATTTAAATGATGTAAAGATAATTGAAAAATTTGGGAAACTAATTTATTTTATAGTTTTTGTATAACCCATTTTCAAACAAAATTTATCTTAAATTTTATTAGAAGGAGATCTCATATAGTAGAGAAGGTTCTCGTTTTTTTAATAAGTAATTTTTAAAATAATTTCTAAACATTTTTTACCTTATGAAATATGAGATATTATATATAAAATACAAAGTTATACAATATTAAGAGTTTGGGTGTGGTTTTGTAGAGCACATCTGATTGATGGTGCGGTACTCTTGGTGTGAGGATTTAGGTGTGGCTATGTAGAGCAGATCTGATTAACGATGCAACATGCTTGGTGCCAGGG
The DNA here is from genome assembly GCA_028583015.1 of Wollemia nobilis. NCBI lineage: Eukaryota > Viridiplantae > Streptophyta > Pinopsida > Araucariales > Araucariaceae > Wollemia > Wollemia nobilis. The sequence continues at coordinate 3,811,706 of JAQPPZ010002937.1, read as the reverse complement.
TTTGGATGTGGTTGTGTAGAGCATAGAGTAGATCTAATCGATGATGCGACACGAGTAGATTTGATTGATCGACAGGGTTTTGGTGTGGCTGTGTAAAGCAGATCTGATTGATTGTGCGACATTTGTGCAAAGGTTTAGGTATGGTTGTGTAGAGCAGATTTGACCGAAAATCTTATTTAATTCACTAAGTTATAATGCATAAGGTAGAAAAGGATAATTCAGAGTTTAAATTTTTAGGCAATGGCATTGCAATTGATAGAGAGGAAGAGAGTAGCAAGGATGATGGAGTTTTTTCAAGTTTTTCCTTGATCTCAAATGGGATCCAACATGAGAAATCCTTGATGCTTGGTCCACATACATTTGACAAGGGAGGATTGAGCCCTAGGCATGGGGGTAATCACGTGGGGAAGGATCATGGGTCAAATTGTTTGGGCCAAGCACAAGATGTTGTGATGGATGGATGGGGAGCGAATAATGGTTTGTGTGTAAAGGGACCCAAGGTGCAGACTTGGTCAGGGATGGAATGTCAAAATCACTAGTTTTTGCAAGGGAACCAAGGGTCTCACACAAACAAGTAAAACTGAGACACCTACCCAAAATGACCTTTCATTTTAGTGGTTGTTGGTAGGATGGCTTCAAAGAATTTAAACCAAGTTGTTGTGGAGCTCTTCCCAATTAGCACAAATCTTCTTATCCCTAATAAAGTTGTTGATATGGTGATGGGTGAATATAACATTATGGGTAAGTTTTTGGGACCAAGGCCCGATCTTGATTTTATTAGAAGATGGGCTCAAACCAAATGGAGACCTAGGGGAAGTCTTGAGATTGCAGCCATGCCTAACAATTTCTTTATGGCAAAGTTTGGACTATTGGAGGACCAACTCAAGATTTTAGGAGGGGGGTCTAGTTTTTGGTAGAAGGGGGATTTTTATGAGGAAATGAAGTCCATCCTTCAACCCAGAGGAGGATAATTTAAATATGGATCCAGTTTGGGTCAAGCTCCCAGCCTTACCCTACCAATATTGGTAGGAGGAGATCCTAAGGGGGATTGTGAGACATGTTGGGGAACTCTTATATTTTGATTCAACTATGAAGGTAAAATCTTGATTGATTTATGCTAGGATGTGCATTTAGGTTGATCTTAACAAAGAAATCCCTTCTTATATTAACCTCCATTTGAAGCTTGATGTTTGGAAGCAATGTATTGAATACGAAAATCATCTAAGCTCAAGGGTTAAACCCAAGAAGATAACAAACCAGATGCCTATTGTGGTTAATAAGCAAGAACCTCAAAAGAGATTCTAGACAAAGAAACAAGACATAACCTCAAGGATCAAACTTGACAAAGTAGATTCAGGTAAGACAAAGGATTCGGTGGTTATGACGATAGTGGAGGAAATTTTGGAGGATGTGATGATTGAAAGGGTGGATGAAGAAGCAAATTGGGATGAGTTTAGAATATAAAATTCATTGGGATTTAGATGGAGGCTAAGGTAACTTATGGAACTATAACTTCAAACTCTTTTCAAATCCTTTCAGAATATGAAGAAGATGTAAACACAAACATAGTTTCCACCCCCCTACTTTTTTGAGCAAAGTTCAAGGGGCAAGTAATCTCTAACATAGGCATAATTCCCTTTCAAATGATGATTTGGATAAGATCCTGTTTACATTCTCAAACATAAGGAAAGCTTTATCTAACCCTATTAATAGTGTCATGTATAAAATTAATGACATGATTAAGGTATTAGGCACAGGTTCTAGGGAAGGTCTAGTTGAGACTACAAATAGTGTGGTCTTTGAAATAAAAAATGGTGATGAACTTCTATCTTCCCTTGTTTCTAAAGGGGATATGTTGGGATCTAAAACAATAAATCAAAAGAAAAATGTTGCATATGTGGGTGTAGAAAAAAAGTAGGGTGACCATCCAAACAGGCATCCAGGTAGAAATATACTAGACATGAGATAGTTGATGGAAAAAAAAATCTCTTAGGTTTTAAACCTACAAAATCCTTGGGTAGGAATTAGTTGAAATAATAGAGTTTGAAGGGAAGGAATGCCAAGGATGGGAAAAAGATAAGGACAAGGGGGGTAAAGAAACCCCGAGAATGAGATCCTTATGAAGATATTTTCATGGAATATCAAGAGGTTGATTAGCCCCTCAAAACTTAGGCTACTAGAATCGATGGGAAAAGGAGTAGGTCCAAATATAATGTTACTCTAAGAAATAAAGTTGGGTGCAAGGAAAATTGTAGGTTTCTCTAGGTATTTGATTTACTTTTGGGACCCATAAGTATTTTCAATAGGAAGTGGCTAATTGTGATGGTGTTGTGATTGTGGTTGTGTCTATTGTTTTGGTTGTGGCCATGGATGGATTTTGTGTTTGTGACTATGCCTATAGTTGAAGTTGTTATTGTGGCTATGTTAGTGACTATGGTAGTTGCTTCTACTATTGAAGAGTAATTATTGACAAATGCTACTATTGTTATTGTAAACTATAATTGTTAGATAGGTCACTGGTCTAGTTTTTATCTGTTGATTGCTATAGAGGGCTATCCATCTAGCTAAGTGAAATATGGAAGAAAAGGTGCATTAGTTTGTATAGATTTGATGTATCATCTTAAATTGTTCTCCATTTGGATATTTTATATCTATAAAAGGGAGGGGATCCTTTCAAAACCCCCTTAAAAATACCAAAAAAATATAGGTTTTTAGTCTAAAGCATTATAGAGGAAGGGGTGGTCCGAATGAAATAATATAAAGGTAATCTAAGTTTAAATCCATATATTTTAATGGGCAATCTCATAATAATATAACTAAGGTTTGTTTCAACTTCATACAAATATTTTTAATTTCATCCATAAGAAGGATGCATCGAATGAAAAAAAAAAAGATAAGCTTTGATTATAAAAATAAGGTTTTTTTTGACATAAAGCTAAGTACAATTCACTTGAACACTCCAATACATTATTCAACAAGTATTTTATGTGTGTTTTATTTATTTTGTAATGTTCAAAACTCTCCTCAAGATATTCATCCACTCTTTTAGATGGTAAGATTAATAATTATATAATATTTTTATGGTAAATTAGAAATTCATTCATTGAGGCAAGAGCCTATTTAATACATGCCTTAAGGTTACAAACTGGAAGATTAATACTCTCGATTAGAATATCGTTACATGCAAAAAATATTAAAATAATAATGCATCTAAAAATGGATGACCTAATCATCTAAAGATGCATGACCTAATTATAATACTAAAATAATGTAATAAAATATTCCTAAAATCCCTCTTTATTACATTATTTTAGAATAGAAAATATTATGTCCCCCTCTTAATATAGAAGACTCTAGGCTTTGGTTAATGGTCTAGCTCTAGATCTGATTATGGATTTAGCTCTTGGCTTTGCCTTTGGATCTTGGCTCTGGTTCTTGGCTCTAGACCTGGTTCTTGGCTCTTGATCTTACTTGGGTAAACATCTGTGTATTTACCTCTAGGTTTACCTTTGGTTTTTCTACCTCTGGAGTTTTCATTAGGTTTATTGCCTTTGGGTCTACCACTAGGTTTTCCATTGGGTTGGCCACTAGGTCTTCCCCTAGATGTGACACTAGGTCTACCATTGGCTCTATCTTTGGGTCTACCTCTAGGTTTACCTTCAGGTTTCCCACTAGATCAACCACTAGCTCTAACACTATTTCTACCTCTAGGTTTGCCTTTGGGTCTACCTTTGAGTCTGCCTCTAGGTTTGTCAATGTGTTTGCTTTTGGGTCTACCACCTCTAGGTATACCACTAGGTATAGACCTATGGCTATCTTTGGGTCTGCCACTAGGTCTACCACTAGGTCTACCTTTGAGTATGCCACTCTATTTTATAAAATTTATTGAACATTTGATTTCATGTTGTCCTATTGTATGACATCTATCCATCAACAATCCATATGTACCTTGTTGGTCATTTTCTATTTGTGCCAACATATGGTTCTAGGAGTTGCATGGGATTATGATTTCATGAACTTAGTGTTACTAGTTCTTGCTTGACTATCATAGCCAAGGTCTTCATGCTTTGGATTTATACTTACCATTATGGGATTCTTGATACCTTGTCCATTTTTTTCAATCCTATACCATTGTAGCCCATTTGCTTCATTATATTTGAGTCAATTTATTTAGTATGCTTGGCAAAGCACCTAAGTTCTTATTCTTCAACATGGATTTCAATACCTATAGTAATATATCCTTTGTCATGAACACCACTATCATCAATAGCAATCAAGTCATTAAAATTACAATATAAATATTTGTGATATGTTAATTTATAAAATAATAGGTATTTTTCATTAAGGGCTCAAGGTTGCTTATGTCACAAGAATCTACCACTATGGGTTTGATCTTTAGTTTCTCCTTTATGTCCTCTTTCCTTTGATACTTATATATGTCTAGTGTGATTATGGCCATGTATACTATCCTTTTAACATCTATAGGGATTATAACACCAATTTAAAGAAGATATTTACACACAACAACATGTTTGAGAATTATTTATAAAAAAATCCTTAGAGTGATGAATTTTCCATATTCATAAAGATCCTTACCTTCTACAAAGTAAATACCATTATCTAGTGCTATACATTTTTGAAATTTAGTTGGTTGTTGGACTTTTTTACCAACTTGTTTTTTCTTTTTCCTTTCCATGCTTTAAGGTGTTGGTATCCACCAAAAATGTAGCTTTTACAATCACAATTTTTACACCCCTAAAACTCCCAAATTGCTTTAAAATATAAAAAGCAAAGGATATTCACAAATATGTAGTTTAGATATATATAAACTATAAAACTATATAAAAAATACTTTATTTTCATTTAAATAAAAAAATGCCTCTTTTAAAGAAAACATGTGCTTAAAAAGAAATAGCCTCCTTTTATTTCTTTTTTTAAAACAAGCACCTAAAAAAAATATACCACCATTGATTTTTTAATTTAAAAAGAATATGATCCCTTATAATAAAAAAATATTAGAAACAAGGCCATTAGTGGGAGTCAAACCTAGGTCTAGTTAGATGTAGATCGTAGTTCAAAACATGCTAAACACCCTGGTGTAGGTTCCCCATTGAGTTGTAAAATGGGTTTTATTGGTGCTAAACAAACCCTCCCTAAAAAAATAAATTATGCACCCATTGTAAAAGAAAATTTTAGCTGATGAGATTCAAACATGGTTAACTCGGTCATAATGCTTTAAACCATTGTAATCTAACCAAATTGACATAGCCTATCATTGTGTGTATAAAAGGAGATTTGAGATTTTAAATCTTATATCCTCTTATTGGATGTTAGGTTGCCTCCTCTCGCATGTCGAGAGGGTGCTCTCTAGGTGAATTCCATTATGGAAATAAACTAGGTTACCATGGGTGGAGGTTCTAATATTAATAAGAGCAATATCACCATAGATCTTACCTTTGACCAGGTTGGGATGATATACTAGATCTATGATTGTCTATGGCTATGATCCTAAAATCTTTATCTCCTAATAAAATGCTATGTCCTTCGAGCTTCATCAACCACTATAGATATAATAGGTCAAAAATAAATTTGTCATTCAGATGCTACCTTCTCACCTAATTGGGTCATCAAGTCGATAACAAATCCTTTGCTATGGTGTTGCCACTTTGATTGATAAATTAGGTCAACCAGAAAGTGGTTAGCCTCTATTTCATGTTTTTACAATGTTGTATAGATAAATCACAACACTTTTTCCTATTTCTTCTTGGATTTCCCTACATGCATAATCTATCATTGATGCTTCAATTTAGCCATAAAGAGAACTATGAAGTCCTCTACATTTCCATTACGATGTCCATAAACATGAGTTCCATTGTCCAGATCAAATTAGATCAATTATATTACAAAAGTAGAATCATGTTCTCCTATCTTCTACGATGTGGCTACAATTGGTCATGTTGACTCACTAAAAAAATTATGTTAATGTCAAAATATTATGTCATCCATGGAAAAGATGAGTCATTGACTTGTAACTTTGACTATAGAATTGATGATCATATTTGATTTGGACATGGCCTATTGGTGTGATCCTAAAATTGAACAACACCAACATGTTCTTCTTTCTCATGCCTTTCATCCTAAATCAATGATATGTAGGTGGTTTTAGGTTTAGTTCTATGGATTTTCTACACTCTCGTTGATAAGTGGATCTATTCAAAGACAATTATGGCCTTGTGTGGTCTAAGAGGATCATGGTTTACTATAGGTGAAGTTCTATGGATTTTCTACACTCTCGTTGATAGGTGTGTAGCACCCTAAAATTAGCATGGTTAAAACCTTAGTAAAATATAAAAGATAAAAATTTGAATTTTAACCCCAAAACTGCTCCAAAATTGCTTGTTACCCGTTTCCTCATTTTCTGTGCCATTTTTAGGATTTGTTTTGACCGTTGGACGATATCGTTGTAGATTAGACGAGATCATCCTCGATCTGACGAATTCATCTGGAACAGAACGTCCAGACGATTTCATCCCAAAACTGAATTTTCATAATTAGCTTCTATTTCAACATACCTCTCCAACTCGGGCAGAAGCATGTCTGTGCAATTGGCAATTTCCCTGTTGGAGATCTCCCAGATTGGGATGATCCCCAACATCCAAAACCTCTTCCTAATCCTATATAAATTAGGATGTTTCTAGTTTATCCCCCTGATTATCCTTGAACCCCCAACCCCTTAGTTGACGGATTTCATTACAGAGTTAGCTCCTTATTCTCTCTCACTATTGCTTGCATTCGGTATTTTTTTGCAATTTTATTTGTAGGAACTCTACTGTTTTTCAGTCGAAGCTATCTTGGATCGTCTTGGACGATCTCGAACGATTTCGGATGATCTCATACGATTGGAGGTGATCCTGACTATAGTTCAGATTGGGGGCAGTCCGAGTTTAGAGTTTGCATTTTCTTAGCTTTCTCTACATTTTTCATATTGTATTTCTGCACTGTCTTAAGTTATTACATTTTTTGCATCTTGGAGTTCACCTCATTTAGCATAATCGCATGATAAAATTAAGATAAATCATTAAATCTATTGCATTTTCTTATTTGTTATTCAAATCCATTATTTAAGGCATATTTGCTATTATTTCTACTATTATCTTTTGCTTCTGCATTTGCATATTTGGTATTTTGCGTCTGTTTTTGTGATTGTAGGTTTCTGACGAATTCGTATGACGAATTCATCATATTTTAGATGATTCTGTATAATTCTAGATGACCTTCTATGATTTGGGATGATCCTAAGAAATATTAGATGATTACATACAAATTGAGATGATCTGAACTGCTACAAGACTCAGAATCTTCATCAGACATCCAGAATCAGGTATGACACATTCTAGTTAGCATATTATCTGTTATTTGCATTCACTTCTATTTTTTGTAGTCATTTAAATCAGCATTGACATATAGAATAGTTTAGATTCATATTTGGCCAAACCTAGAAGTTGAATGATTAAAGCATAAAATGACCACATCAAACTCACTGTCAACCTAGGCGTGGAAACTGTCATTCAAAAGTTTTCTGGTGAACCCACCATCCATCGAAAATTCACCCTTATACACCTCCCCTAAGAGGCGAGACCTTCAAAGGGCCTCTCAGTCCGAGGTATTGTCCCATCCTTTTCACATCCCCCTTTCATGCGCAGATCCTATAGCCTGAAGGTAAGGGTGCAAAAAATTTGGAGCGATACAAGGTGGATCTATTCAAAGACAATGATGGCCTTATGTGGTCTAAGAGGTTCATGGTTTACCATAGGGGCTTGGGCCATGAGACTCAAACCTTTAACCTTACAATCCTTTCCTAAAATAGGCCTAGATTGATTAGAAATGAGTCACTTATTAATACTCTGATACCAATTAGTGAAATTTAGCAATTCATTCATTGAGGAAAGAGTCTATTTAGTGCATGCCTTAGGTTTATAAACTATAAGATTAATACTTCTAATTAGGAGATTTTTACATGGAAGAAACATCAAAATAGTGATGCATCTAAAAATTGATGACCTAATCATCTAAATATGCATGACCTAATTATAATAATAAAATAATATAATAAAATATTCCTAATAATTTGAGATTATCATAACCAATGCTTTTGTATTAGATTTTCATTTGCAAATATTGTAACATCACATGTTTCTCATCTTTAAAATTCCCTTTCTTATAGAGTAAACAAATGTATTCCTCTCTATTAATGTTTTTCCATCTTATTTCATGTTCAAGATGATGAAAAGTTAGTCTCAGTTGGTTGACAGAATATATGTTTTCTATTGAGATGTTCTTATGAAGGTGATTTTGCATTTTTTAAGTAACCTTTAGATTGATTTTACATTTGTAAAATCTCATTTTCTCACTAGGACCCACCAAATATATCTATTATTTGTTTTAGTATGAAATCTAATAAATATTTTGATAAATAACTTTCGTCAATTCCTCATTTTTAATTTATTGCATTTTGTCTTGGTACCAACCTTTCTCTTGAGTTGAAAGCATCACTTGATCATATAAAATTAGTATTTGTATCAACATTTTTATAAGTATGACTTCTTATCATGACATAAAAAGTTTGTTTCATTCATTCAATCAATATTTTTAAAACAACAATAACTTACATGATCCTCCTCTAGCAATGTATATCATGTATAATACTACAACTTTTGTATGAATCAACCTCATCTAGAAAATATTTGATCCAACTAATTATCCTGAGTTATGATTTAAGTGTTTCCCATAAATTCAAGTTTCAACAAGGTTGAAATATTTTCCAAAGGCTTATCCTAACATTTGAATTAATGTTGACTCCCTATTATTGTCATAATTATCTCCAAATTACTCCATGCAATATAAATGCGTAAAATAAACTAAATGAAAGTAAAATGAGGAAAGAAAAAACATAAAGTTTAGAATATGAGAGACAAAATAATTGTTATGTCATAGAAATGATACCATACAATTAGTGAACACATGAGAAATAAAATATCATCAATATTCATCAATTTATTTGATTATGAAATTGATAGGTGAATGAAAATATGGGATAGAAGGGTCATACAAAACTACCACACACTTAGCAAACAAAAGGGGTAGTACTACTAATGGGATGTATAAGGATTTTCCAATTTCTTACAACCTCCATAGTAAAAAACATAATGTGGATTTCATAGAGTATAGATATAAATTTTCATGGCCAAAATATGAAAACAATGATAGCCCTAAACCACTATTTATAGAAAACGTTTACCCTTGAGTTACCTAGGATGAAAATAATTATTCCTAGTGAATGTAAATATTTGGGGGTAGCTTTAGAAAATTGTTGCACCTCCAAATATTACATGCCTCTAATTATACCTCTAAAATTCTTAGAAGGCTCCAAACATGCTAAAATCACCACAAAATGCTAAAAATATCACTTTCCAAGAGATTTTTCTTGAAATGCATGTTGATTATTGCTTTAGTTCCCTTTATAAGTGATTCACTTAGCTTTATAAATCTATTTGATTGTTTTACAAGTGATTTGATTGTATTAACAAATAAATTATACACCTTTGTCAAGAAAATCACTCCTTGAGAAAATTGACATCTTTGTTGAGTGAATCGCCCCTCTAAGCCAATCAATGGGCTTTGCAAGAAAATTGCTATTTCACCAAAAAATAGCAAACTTTTGGGTTTTATAGCAATTTTACTACCATATAGCCTCTTGTTGTTATTTTTTAATTCTAAAACAACTGAAATTCAACAAAGGTAGTTTTGAGGTACTATATTTATGGTTATTTCATAGAACACCAAGCTTTATTGGAGTAGAATCCTAGATTCTACCTCTATCCTTGGGTGCAAAGTCTAAAAATTTGGGATTCATGCTGGAAGAATTGGTAAAATTGATGTCTCTCCTTGGTATTCTTGACCCCTTATCCCATCCTTTATTGAGTAGTCATAGTAACGTCTTCCACTCGTTATTGTTAGGCAACTACACCATTTCATGGTCTTCAATGATATGGAAACTCAACGTGAAGCTGATTATTCATTAGTGGCAATAGAATATATAATTTTGACAAAGGAATCACATGGTTAAAATGGTTGTAACAATTTACCATTCATGGCAAACCAAATGTAACTAATAGATAATAATCTACCAAACATGGATGCTAACAACCAACTAACTGCTAGAAGATAAAATATATCTCTAACAGTCTAACTAAGCATCCTAAAAAATAAAAAATATATTTCCAATATGGGTATACTATGCCTCACATACTACAATGCAAGAAATAAGAAATAATAATAATAATAAGTTAGGCTTATAATTAGGTCTTAGGTACAATAATATCCTCAAAATTCAACTTCCCTTACCAAGTCTTCATAAGGATTTTCATATAGCTCTTCTCCCTTGATTGATAGCTCCTCTAATTTTACATGAATTGGTTTCAATGTTTTACTCATTTCATAGACATTCCATTCATTGGCTTGAATGTTCTCCTCTTCAATCATGATGTCAATGACATCATCACCTAGGACATACTTCTTTTCATCTTAGATATATGTCATCTTAGTAATAATTAACCTTTGAATATCTTTGTCCATTTGTTGGACTTGTGTCTTTAGAGATACTAGGTTTTATTTGTAGTTTTGTAAGTCTCTTTAGACATGTAATACATTTATTGATCTTCTTCACTATATCTTTTTGGTCTATCTCATGTTGGTGTGCTTATGTTGGGTCATTGATGCAAAGCATTTTAGAACTTCCTAATGTTCAACTCTCACAAAAGTTTCTCTTCTACTTATTTGATGATGCTCTAAAACTACTTTCAAAATTTTCCCTATGGAGGATTTTATTTGGAAGTATTCATAGTAATTTTGTATCTCCTTATTGATCTGGTCTCACATGTCCTTGATCATATTGATCTCTTATGCCAACTTCTTGATCTAACGATCTTTAGTTTCTAGATCCTTAGGTTACTTTGTTCCTAAGTGTATCGCTCCAAATTTTTTGCATCCTTACCTTCAGGCTATAGGATTCACGCCCGGAAGGGGGATGCGAGAAGGATGGGACAATACCTCAGACTGAGAAGCCCTTTGAAGGTCGTGCCTCTCGGGGAGTGGATATAAGGGTGAATTTTTGACGGATGGTGGGTTCACTAGGAAACTTTGAGTGGTAGTTTCCATGCCTAGGTTGAGAATAGGTTTGATGTGTTCATTTTGTACTTTAATCATTCATATCCTAGGTTTGGACAAAATGAATCTAAGTTATTCTATATGCCAATGCTGATTTATATGGATATAGAAAACATGAATAAGTGCTAAACATAGAAAGTGTACTAAATAAGACAGAATATACCTGATTTTAGATGTCTAATGAAGATTCTAAGGTTTGTAGAAGTCCATATCATCTCAAATCTTACATAATCATCTGTAATTGCATAGAATTGTCTCAGATAATAGTCGGTCATCTGAGATCAGACAAGATCATCGTCGACCTGAGGAATTCGTCAGACGAATTCATTAGAAACCTAAAATCACAAAAACAAATACCAAAGACCAAAAATACAACTACAAAAGCAAGGGGACATGATAGAAATAACAGTAAACTTGCCTAAATGATAAATCCAGATAACAATTAAAGGAAATGCATTAATTTAATAATTTATTTTAACTTTATCATGCATCTTTTCTAAATGAGGTGAACTCCAAAATACAGAAATAGAATAAACTAAGTTAATGCATAAGGAAATGTAGAGAGAAGATAAAAAAATGCAAACTTTGGGCTCTGATTACCCCCAATCTGGACTTCAGTCGATATCACCTCCAATCATACGAGATCGTTGTCGATCTGCGACAAGATCGTCCAAAATCATCTGGAATCGCCAGCGACGATCCGAGATTGCTCCAGATGAAAAATAGTAAAATTCCTACAAGAAAAACTTGAAATACACAATGTAAACAATGGTGTGAAGGTGTTCTAATGCACGAGAAACTAAAGTTGTAGGGAAAATCAGCCAGGGGGAAGTCAAGAAAAATCCTAAGTTTATATAGGATTTAGGGAGAGGTTAGGATGTTGGAGATCACCCCAATTTAGGAGATCTCCAACAGGGGAGACTCTAACTGTGCAGACATGCTTTCTTCTCAAGTTAGATAAGATGTTGAAATAGAAGCTAATTATGAAAATTTAGTTTTGGGATGAAATCTTCTGGACGTTCTGTTCTAGATGAATTCATCCGATCTAGGACAATTTCGTCTGATCGGCGATGATATCGTCCAACGGTCAAAACAACTCCTAAAAATGGCACGAAAAATGGGGTGGGCGGTTAACAAGCGGTTAACGAGCGGTTTTGAGGTTAAAAGTCAAATTTTTATCTTTTTACTAAGGTTTAACTGCGCCAATTTTAGGGTGCTACATTTTGCCCCTTCTTTAGCAATTTTTTTGAATGAAATGCGTTAAAGACGAGTTCTTCCCGTTTTACGAGAAAGAAAAAAATTACTCAATTTTCTAGACGATGATTCTAGGTCGAATCGTACAACTTCTTACTATGGTGCCCCTTTCGTGTTTTTACCCAAATCGAACGTTTGAGGTAAAAGCACGGAAAAACAATTTTTTTTTTTTTAAATGTTGTTTGTTTTTAAATAAAATTAAGAAAAATAGGGTAAAACCCTAATTCATTTTTACTGTTCATTTTCACTGTTTTTAGAGCTCTATAGACAAAATGGTCGAAACCACACACAGATCGACAGAGGTCCGACGCGGGCTACGGGTAAGGATCGAAACTTAGTGAATTATGTTTTTAATTGGATTTGTGTAATTTTTTATTTAAATTTTGACTATTTTGGGGCATCGCGGTCGTTTTTAGGCCGTCGACGACATCGGGATGAAATCATCCCAATTTCGTCAAAATCATCCCTAGATCGTCGATTTCATCTAGGGGCAAAATCAAAGAAATAGGGGCGATCCCGTCCAACAAGGGGTGATCCCCAAGTTGCAAAATCGGAGATGATTTCATCCTACCAAGGACGATTTGACCCAATTTAGGACGATATCATCCAATGGTGGACGATATCATCATTGTTTTTAGAAGATTAAATTGATTTAACTAATTTTAATGATTATCTATTGATGATTTTTATTTTTTGATTGTTTATTTTGCAGAGGGAATTACTAAAAATTTGAGAGTGGAAATACGGGGGAATCAGAGGCAATGTAGCCGCGCTCGACCAGGCGGAGTGAGACCGACTGGCAGATGTCAAACTACAACATGTGGCAGATATGCCACAAATACCAAAAGACATGGGGCTACTGACAGCCCTAGCAGATAGGTGGTATTCGAGGTCAATCTGCTTTCGATTACCGATAGGGGAGATGGCTCCCACTTTGGAGGATGTATGAAGGATATTGAGGATCCCCATACAAGGATGGTTTATGACTCCTATAGCCAATCAGGGCCAGGCTATGATGAGGCTATGCAGAGACCCGAGCTTCACCCTGGAGAAGGGTGGAGTGAACATCGAGTCTCTGAGGTAGATGCCTGGGGCATCTAGGTTGACTTAGGTTTTGGCAGGGATAGTGGGTGGCCTACTGCTGTGCCACCAGAGCGGGTGTAGATTACCATGGATCATTTTATATATGGTCTGTGACATGAGATACCACAAGTATAGATTTACATGGGACAACTTTATACTGTACCAGCTGTATAGGATCCTACATGGGATCATATACAAGGGAGGCTGATGTCTGGTTTTGACATCACTACTACAGATATGGTGTTGGGAGCACATCGTGGCGCGGAGGCTGGTAGGACTCCCACTGATAGGGGTTGACAGAGAGAGACCCCAGGTTTTCTATTGGTGGCTCTAGAGAGGGTCATAGTGGTAGATAGATCTATCGATGTCACAGAGGTTACTAGATGACCTCATCCCTAATCAGATCACCTAGAGGCCATGGAGAGAGCATCCACAGTGGGGAGAGGATGGACAAGAGTTATCTCATATCAGGCGAGTCTATTGGATGATGATGGAGTGAGGAGAGGTAGAGCTCCACCACTACAACCAATTTTTGTGGTAGTTTGGTCTACAGCAGGGGACCCCATATCTTAGGTACTATGAGTACTCTCGGACTGTCCGGGATAATACCACACTGAGAGGGGCTTCGAATATGCAGCGATTTTGGAGCCAAGACATGGATGATGCCCCCATCCAACTAGTGTATGGGGATGACGTTGGGGTCACTGATGGATATGATGCCTAGTACGTAGGCATCTGCCCTCCTCGGATGACAAGGGCATAGGTTTCTATGCACGTGATTGTGCAACGGATTGGAAGGCGGCGCCAGGCTACCATTGAGGCAACGCAGGGTCAGGGAGGGAGATAGAAATAGCGGTCTCCATAGGAGTGATGCCAGAGGATGCCATAAGCTCCACAGAGATCATAGTAAATAGGGAGGAGGGAGGAGGGATTCCCTTCTTAGCAGGGGGAGAGGCCACCATCGCCCGATAAGGATAAGGGTGTCGAGGTGGGGGAGAGCAATGAGATGGTGGCTCTCTAGGCTGAGGTTGCTCATGTTCGGGCTTAGGTGTAGACACTATAGGATGAAGCTACACGACTCAGGGCTTGGAGCAAATGGGTGAGCATGTAGTATTTGGCATGGTCTATGGCTCAGAATGCATTCTATCAAGGAGCATACTTCCAGCTAGTTCTAGAGGGCCAAAGGTTACAGCTATCAGTCAGCTTTATGGAATCGATCAGGGTGGGGTCGTCGAGGACCCGTGACACAGGGTGAACTCCGATGGGGCCACCTCCTCCACCTCAGGGTAGGAGAGGAGATGAGGCTGAGAGCTCGAGGGCTTCTCGAGACTAGCTGCTATAGACTGGATTGGATATATTTTTGAGAGGATTGAGTATGCCAAGGTATATATTGTGGCATACCAATCCAGTTTTGATATGATGTACATATAATTATATATATATATATATATATATATATATACATTTTGTGATATGACTTGTCCATATGTTGTATGATGCTTTAATGTTTGAATTGTTGATTGATTATTCATGTAATTATGTCGTTTGGAAATAGTATAATTTTATGTCATGTTGCAAAATTTAAATGAAATAATATGATGTAAACAAATTGGTTGTTGTGGTGTGATTGATGAAAAATAAAGAGACTTCTAACAATAATTTCAAAGGACATTGTTGCTGTTATAGACCATTTCATGGAGTCACCACTCGCTAGGTCGTCAAGCTAATCCCAGTATAGAAATATTTCTAAAAGTAAAAGAGTGCTTAAGAAACTATCTTAAGACTTTGTGTTGTGATGATGAAAATGATGATGGTGATGATTTGTTTTCAGATTTTCATAAAGATATTATGCATGAAATATTAAAAATATGATTGTTTTTGCTAGGCATAAAATTCCTAAGTGTGATAAAATTTTGAACAATTCCCCTAGGAATTATACCATCGTTGTAAAATTGAATGTTGACATAATGAAATGAAATAGAAAAAGTGTTTGTTCTTTTTACAGCACAATTGTGTAACATAATGATTTAAGTCATATGTTTTTATGATTTTTAATAAATGGGAAACAAAATTAGAACAATGGTTTGTGCTAGGCATAGAATTTTAGGTATAGACTTATACCATCATCGCGAAATCCAAAGAGGAAATTGATATTTTAGTTTTATTGCATGATTGATTTTTTATTTTTAAAATAAACAAAATATAAGATAAGGACTTGCGCTAGGCATAAAATTCCAGTTTAGGTTTTGGAACTATACCATCGTTGCGGAAGTCGAATATATAAAGAAATGTGACTTTATTGCATGTTTTGAAAGAAGTTTTGGATTTTTGAAAAAAAAACATGTATGTAATTTTTTTTATACTAAACAGATGTTCTCAAGTAAGAAAATGAAATTATTCCAGACAATTTGCATAAATATTTTAAATTATCTCAAAGACAAAATTTAGATTTATAAGGAACCCCATGTGCAAATGTGAGTTCATTGCCGATCTTGATCTATCATAATGATACAAAAATCTCTCAAATACAAATGTGTGTGCAATTGTATTGTTCATTCACCAATTTTGAGCAAGATAATTTTATACAAGTAATTTGAATTAACCAAATAAGTGTTCGTTGACCATGATTTATGTGCATGTAATCGTACCAGACTACTATGTAAGTCGGGTCATCAAGAGCTAGCTAATCCATAAGCCGACATAGGTCTTTTAAAAATAAGGTAGCTAATGTAACAGACATATCACCATGCTAGGAATTACCCAAGGCCAAGTGGTTTGGGCACAAACCGCCTGTTATGGGGTTTACCTCACAGTTTTCGAATAATTGAAAATTCTAGGGATTCAAGCTCATTCACCCTTCTTTTCTTTTCAAGGGTTAGGGAAAAGGATTTTATTGCTTTTTGCTTTTGCTTTTCGCTTTCTCTACTTTTCCTTTTTTTTTGTGTTGGATACTAAGATAATGCTGAAATATTGTTGCGATGGTACAAAATGATATTTTTCTTTTTCTTATTTTCTTTGACTTTTCTTTTTCTTCCTATACTAGGGATACTTGCTCGGATTTGCTATAGAGCAAGGGATTTTTATTCTGGGTAGGGGTGAGCTTGTCCTTTTTTCAATTCTCAAATATTCTAGACCATGTGCATGATAGGATAGCAGGGGAAATTTTTCGCTCAAGAAACCATTTCTACTATGTAGCATCATATCGAATTTGCAATGAAATCATTTTAATGTGAAGAGATATACTTGGTTCAAGCAAATAACAAGATCAATTCTCTATGCTCAAAACTTTATTTAATTCAACTGTGGACTTTGATATAAGAGAGATTAATAATCATACCAAATAAAATCAAGATATTTATTCATGTGAGTGTGAAAGTGCGGGATTCCAAATAAATGCTAATTTATCCAAAATAACTAAAAATATGACTGCAATACTTCAAGAATTGATAGGTGTGAAAATAAAAGATTTTTTTTGAATATTTTGATGATTTTGATTTTTTTATGTTTTGATTTTAATTTATGAATTGAAAGAATAAATACTATTACTATTTTTGAAATTTTTATATGGATGACTAAAATGAAACAATATGCAAAACAATAATATATACAATGATGAAATGACCAGATTTATGCATAATAGCATTTAAGATGCATAATTTTCATAGGTTCTTTAAGATATTTACCATCTAAGGTAGGTAATTTGTATGCTCCCAAGCCAAATTTAGCAATGATGATATACAGTCCAAGCTAGTTAGGTTCAAATTTACCTTTAAGATCTTTAGTTGCATTAGTATTTATTTTATTTTATTTTAATACAAGGTCGCCGATCTCAAAGGATCGATGATGAACTTTCCTGAGGTATGCTCATTTAAGCTTGTTTTGGTAGGCACGAAGATGTTCCAAAGCATTGATGCGCTTCTCATCTAAGAGTTCCAGTTGACTAAATCTTCCAGCACAATATTCATCTCCTACTTTAGTATCTTGAAGTAGAAGATCCAAAGAAGGAACTTCTAATTCAAAGGGAAAAACTACTTCAGCGCCATAAACCAAAACAAAAGGTGAAGTTCCCGTGGGAGTACGAACACTAGTTCGATAAGCCCACAAAGCAGGATATAGTTGAATGTACCAATATCGGCCAGATTTGTTGACCATTATTTTAAGGATTTTGATTAATGTTTTATTAGATGCTTCTACTTGGCCATTACCCTGAGGATAATAGGGGGTGGACCAACGATGTTGAATTTTATATTTTTGACATAATTTCTTGACATCTTTATTTTTGAAACAAGTTCCATTATCTCAGATGAGATTTGCAAGAATTCCTAACCTACAAATAATTTGATTAAAAATAAACTTGGAAACTTAGGTTCCAGTGCAAGAAGCTAAGGGCATAGCTTCAACCCACTTCGTGAAATACTCAGTGGCGGTTATGATGAATTTATGTCCATCAGATGACACGGGGTTGATTTTTCCAATGATGTCTAAGCCCCATTTTGAAAAGTGCCAAGGAGATGAAATAGCCTGCAGTTCTTGTGCAGGGGCATGGACAAGGTCAGCGTGTTTCTAGAACTTGTCGTAATGGTGCACATAATCATGTGCATCATTCTCCACGGTGGGCCAAAAATATCCTATCCTAAGGAGCTTCTTAGCAATAGTGCTACCATTGAAGTGTCCCCCACAAGATCCATCGTGGGCTTCACTCAAAGCTGATCTAGATTCTTCTAGATTCAAACATATCAATAGGATGCCTTCAAAATATCTCCTATATAACGTATTTCCAATTATGACAAAGTGACTTGCTCGTCTACGCAATATCCGGTGCTGGTTTCTGTTAAAATCTTCAGGGAAGGTCCCATTTTGAATAAAATTGAATATATCAGTGTACCAAAGTTTAGGAGTAGTTTCGTTGATCAGAAACACATCCAAAGGTTCTAAGCATGATTTATTTGAAGTGGGTTCTTGGAGTCGACAAATAATGATGGTAGCATATTCGTCATCTAACTCCAAGGGTAAAAGGGATGCAGCTGCAGCCATAGCGTCAACCGCACGATTGCTAGTTTGAGGAATAGCTTCCAAGGTAACTTGATCAAATAAAGATAATAATTGTAATACATATGCTTTATATGGGTGCAATTTATCATCTCTCGTCTGATAAACATCATTAATTTGATTTATGACAAGTTGAGAATCACCAAAAACTAATAGATTTTTAATTTTTAGTGCCAAGGAAGCTCATAATCCAAGGATTAGAGCCTCATATTTAGCAGTGTTATTAGTACAAGCAAACGTTAATTTAAAGGGCAGAGGCATAATATGTTTCTACGGAGATATTAAAATAATACCTACACCAGCCCCACTCATGCATCGGGCTCCGTCAAAGTATAGGGACCATTACTTTGGATGGTTTGCCTTTAATTTAAGGTATTCATCAGGAAACTCAATGATGAGGGGATGGATAGACTCTAAGGGTGCATAAGCTAATTTATTTGCTATGATTTAACCCTTAACAAAATTTTGTCCTATAAACGTGAGTTCAAACTCGCTTAGCGCAAGAAACCACTTTGTTTTGCGACCAGATAAGTACGGTCGACTCATGAGATACCGTAAAGGATCAGATTTAGCAATAACATACATTTTTTGACTAAGAATATAATGGCATAGTTTCTGTGTAGAAAATATGACTACTAGACATAATTTTTCTAATGCTATGTAATGGGTTTCATAACTGATTAATGTTCTATTGATATAATAATTAGAACGTTCTTTCTTCTCATCGTCAAGTTGAGCTAACATAGCTCCTAAGGCAAGATCTAAAACAAAAATATATAAGATAAATGGATGATCAGGTCTAGGTGGTGAAAGCACAGGTGGGTTAAGGAGATATTGTTTGAGGAGTTCAAATGCTTCCTGACATTTGTTGTCCCAATGAAAAGAGACATATTTCTTAAGAAGCTTAAGAAAGGGTCCTATTTTGTCCGCCAACTTATCGATGAAGCGATGAATAGCTTGAAGCTTACCTTGTAGACTACGTAATTTAGATATATTTGTGGGTGCGGGTATATCAGTGATAGCCGTGATCTTGAGAGGGTCAATTTCAATGCCACGTAAAGAAACTATAACCCCCAATAATTTATCGGGCTTAACGTCGAATATACATTTAGCTAGATTCAGTAGGATAAGATATTCCCTTAACCGATCAAATACTTTTCTCAAGTCATCTAAATGATCATATTATTTGATGGAACAAGCTATAATGTTGTCTACATAATCATGTAGAATATCATGCATCATATCATGAAAGATATAAGTCATGGCTCATTGATATGTTGCACCTGCATTCTTCAAACTGAATGGCATCACTTTCTAACAAAAGGTCCCCTAAGGGGTAATAAAGGCTATTTTAGCCTGATCTTTAGGAGCTATCATGATCTGATTATAACTAGAAAATCCATCCATTAAGGATATCATTCCACTCCCAGTAGTAAAATCAATGATCTGATCCATGTTGGGAAGAGGAAATATCGTCTTTAGGTCATGCAACATTAATATCTCTAAATTCTGTGCAAACCCTAACCTTAGTAGCTTCTTTCTTAGTTACTGGAACTACATTCGATATCCATTCAGCATAATCAATGGCTTGTAAAAAAATAACCTTCAAGAGTTTTTCTAATTCCTCTTTGACTAGTAAGGCCACTTTAGGATGCATTTTTCTAAGTTTTTGTTTAACAGGTTTAGCATCCGGATGGACTTCTAGGTGATGCATAACTACAGAAGGGTCTAATCCTGGCATATATTCATATGTCCAAGCAAAGACATCTTCATATTCCTTAAGAAATGCAATGTATTTATCTTGTTTGTCTTGACTCAATTCTGATCCAATTTTGATTATGTGAGGATTATCTTCGGTTCCAATGTTAATTTTTATGACATTTTCTACTTCCATGTGTAGATTTTTCTCAAAATTAGGTGGGGCGGGTGAAACACCCAATTCTTGTAATTATTCCAAGGTTAGTTTGGATAATTCATCTTGAGGATTCGTGGCCTCAAGTTGGGCTATAATAGGTATAGATTCATAAAAATAAAATTCATGATGTAATAATTCCTCAACGGAGACATCATGGAAGATATCTCCCTCCAGCTCATCGTCGGATTCGATGATCATATCAGGGTAGGCTATAGATGGCATATTACATGTAAATGGCTTATTCATTAAACACAAGGCATCACGTTTATCCAAATAATCTTGGTAACATATGAGATGGTCATCATCCTCAAATGGGAAGGGCTGACCTTTACTAGGAAATAGGCCCACACCACATCGGGCAGGCCATGGTTCTACCTAAAAGGGTTTTTTCATACCATTCTAGAAATGTCCCAAACATTTCCCTTTATATCCCAATTTAAGCATTATAGGCTTAGCTTTAATATACTCATTAGTAAAATAACATCGAGCATATCCATCATAATGAACTTTGATGTTTTTGGGTATTCTACCCCAGTCATATCCCTTATAAATAAAAGCGCAACACCGGATTGGTAAATACTTCCCATAGGCTGTGGGAGACCCAAGGTACGAGGAGAGGGTGGAAAATTATTTAAGATAAGGGAATCTTGCATAACAGCATTCATTTGCACTAATATAAGAATTTTAGATAAATCGGGTAAGAGCTCATCAGTAAGAGTGTAAGAGGTAGAAGGAACATTTCCTACATCTTTAGATGTGGAAAATATGCCTTTGGTAGGTGTAGATGTTGTAGAGATGTTGATGGATGATTCTATACAAGTTATAGGAGTAGAGAAAGAAACCTTGGTTGTGGGATTAGGATTTTTTTGAGGTCCTAATGTAGTTTTTTTAGAGCATGTTTGAGCTATATGTAGAGGTGGAGTTGATGTAGAAGGAGTAGATGGTGTTATGGGTGTGTGTTTCACACATTTAGATGGATAATGAGAATTTGGATGTGTGGATGATAAAGCAGGGCAAAATTGAACGCCAACAGGTTCTGCCAAAGCACACATATCAAAGGGTCTAAGATCACCATGAATGGTAACCAACTGATTCTTAAATTCAAATTTAACACATTAATGTAAAGTTGAGGGAACGACTCGCATCACGTTGATCCAAGGGTGACCCAAGAGTATATTGTACGATGCAGGGCAATGTACAATAAACACGGTCATGTTTAAGGTTCTTGTACCAACTTGCAATGGGATAGTAATAACTCCACACGTTTCTTGTGTTTTGTAATTGAAGGCTTTTATGATCATATCAGTTCTTTTCATTTCATCACTTCTAAACCCAAATATTTGGTAGAAGTCAAAAGTACAAAATTTTAAATATGAACCATTATCAATCAAGACTCGTTCAACTGCTACATCTCCAATTAGGGCAGTAATATATAAGGGGTTATCCTTAGGTAAACTATGTTGCAGTATATCTCTATCCAGGAAGTCAATACAATCAAATTCATGAGTTATTATAGTATTGGCCATGGCTTCAGGTTGTATAATTTGTGGTACCATAATTTGGCTTAATGTGAGCATTAATTCATCCCTATGTGTAGGAGAAGATCTTAAAAGGTCCAAAAGGGAAATTCTAGCTATAGTATTTGATAATTGTTCATTAATATTATAAGGAGGTTTAGGTTGAACGTTAGGTACATGATTCCATTTATTAGGAACTTTAAAAAAAATGGAGTTGATCCATCGTTCTGAGTTTGATCTTGTTGAGAGTTTTGAGCCTGTTGTCTAGTAACAGCTTCGATGGTACCTACAATATTATTTTGTAGATGATGAATGGGTCTTGGTCTAGCGTTTATGGCTTGTTCATTAGAAAGTAATTGGTGAGACGATGGTCTAGTAGTGACTCTTCTTGGAAATGGTTGTTTCGAAACCATAGAACTTGTGATGGAGAGAATAGGTTTTGATTCATATTTAGAGCTATTCAATTGATTTGATGTGATTTCCATGTCATTTTCAGTATCGTATTCTGTATCATTGAGATCAGGTGTCCAAATATTATGTAGAGGCCTGGTCATAACCATAGATAAGGTTGTGTCAAATATTTTTGGCTCATGAGCAGGTAAATGCCCACTAATAGTTCCTACATATCGGGTAGGAGAGGAAACATTATGATGCTCAATTTGATTAGCCACCTCTTTAGCATGCTTTGGTAAAGGATGTTGAAATATGTCCAATGATTGATTGGCATTCTGATTCTGATTTTGGGGGATGTTATTTTGAGCATTATTAGGAGGATTTTGCTTAGGTTGAAAGGCTTGCACCTCCATCTCATTTTTATCAATTAAGTCTTGTATTTTATGTTTTAATATTTTACAAGAGTTGGTAGCGTTTCCAGGTCCTCTATGGAAATCACAGTGTAAATCAGCTCTGTATCCGGGTATATTTGGATCAGGTTCCCAAATATTTGGTAATTGGATCAAACCTCATTCTAATAATTGTGGTAGAATGGTTGATAGAGGTTGATTTAACCTAGTAAATTCTCAAGGTGGTTTATCAGGAGGTTTCAGTATAAACTTCTCCATTGTTTTCACAACATTAACATTAGCAATGTTTCTGCTATCAATGACTCCATCACCCACAACTTGTTTATTTTTATATTCATTTTTGGATGTTTTCTCATCATCTTTCTTTTTAAGCTGACCTCTCCTAATGAGAGCATCTTCCAATCTTCGAGCTAAGTCTATAGCTTGATCGAAGGTGGTCAAGGTAGTAGTTGATAACTCATAGGATAGTTGTTCTTGTAAATTATTGATAAAGATATCCAGCATTTCCCGATAAGGTAACGCAAAGTGCAATTTTCCTATCAACTGTCTCCACCGAGCTAGGAAATCAGCAAAAAATTCATCTTTGTCTTGTTTTAAGTTGTACAAATCTTTAATGGTTACATGCCTTTCGATGTAGGCACTAAATTGATGAACAAAAGACTCGGCTATTTCTTCAAAATTCCTCAAAGAATGAGTGGGTAATTGATAATACCACTCTAATGCCATTCCTCCTAAAATTTTCGAGAACATTTTTAGTAATAACAAGTCATCATGTGATATATCATGACATGCTATCCTAAACATATGAAGATGCTCTCTGGTATCTTTGGTTCCTTTGTATATAGGTAGGACATGCATAGGAAAGTGTTTAGGATATGGCTGTGCTACGACTATAGGATCTAAAGGTTGACTACACATATCTTGATAATTGTACGAGGGATGGTAGGGATCTATCTGGTCCATGCGGGAGACTAACTGTTTCACCATGGCTTCCATATTACTACTTTGTCCACCATATTGGTTCGGTGGTATGTGAGCATATGATGGCATGACGTAAGGATTAGATGCTATATTTCTATTATGCAAATAGTTGGTAGGGAGATTATTATGAAGAATATTTGTAGTAGCATTATGTTGTATCCCAGATTGTTGGAAATTGGTTTTTGGTTTTGTTTTGGGATTTTTTTGATTTGAGGTATGTTGATCAATAGCTTGGTGAAATAGAGTAGTGAATGAATGTTTATTTTGTGTGGGAATAACTCTAGTCTTGGTAACAGGCACTCTAGGTGGTTGGGTAACTTGTTGTTGTTGCATGTTCTAGATTATAGCGGCCATATCCAAATTGGATGGTCCAGCTTGATCACTTTCTTGATCAATGAAGGACAAGGGATTAGTGCATGTGTGATATATTTCTTCTAGGGTTGCTTTAGTATCACTAATTTTATCCTTGTCCATATGGACTGCTCTATTAAGAGCGCCAATATTAGTATTGAGGAACTTCCAGAAATGTTCCATGTTCTCAAAAGTAACAGCTCCTCCCAGAGACATTTTAGGGGATGAGGATCCTTCCTCTCTAATAGTTTCTTTTTGTTCATTTCCTACAGAAAACTCTTCTTCTTATTGGTCTAGGGTTCCTTCTTCCTGAATTGGGTCTTTAGGAAGGACATCTGGGTTATTTAATGGTTTTCCTAACCAATATTCTTCTACTTCAGTCTGTTTTCCATTCTTAAGTCTAGTCATTATGCTTAAACTTAGATTTTAGCAAATATATATATATATATATATATATATATATAGATATATGCGACAAGTTTGGGAGGTATATATTTTAATTATATACCTACTATAATACTTAAAAGAAAACATTTTAATTTTTGTTATATTTTTGTTTTGTTTTTTTTTTGTTTTTTTGTTTTTATAATAATATTATAAAGACAACAAATAGCATACTAAATGCAAGAAATAATAATAATAAAAGAATGGCTTAGTTTTCTATAAATAGTTTATGGATATCATTAATAGGATCAAGTTCATCGGGGAGTCATGAAATGCTCCTCTTCAAATTGGAAATGGTTTTTCAAGAATTTGACAAAGTGTGCTATGGTGATATTATCTATTTTAGACTCTGACCTATAGAAATAAAGTTCATGATAATACTCTCGATATAACACAGCTCTAGGAACTTTATTCCATCTCTTTCTATCCGTAATAACGACCTCTTGATCCTCTATACGAGATAGAAATTTATGTACTACAACTGCATTGTCGAGGTATTCCTCAAAGGTGTACAATTCTGAAGAGACAAGTGCTCTTTTATCAGCTAACCACCTATGGCAAGCTCTCTAAAGCTCATGGTACCAAGTCACCTGATCAAGATCCAGGATTCTATCTAGGACAAACCTCTTAATTTGCCTAAGTTCTGTCGACCTAGATGAAATAATACCCAATCTCCTATTAAGTTCATCCCATAAAGGTGGGACTCTATATGTTTGAGATACTCTAAGCAAAGAGGTAATCTCTATGGCTGCTAATTGATTTTCAACATTTATGGTGACAGCTTGTCTTTTATTATAATCTACCATCTAAATATGATATGCAATCTTAACAATCTTCTCCTTTTTTTTTTTGTTTTCAAAAGGTTTTTAGTTTTCACGTCGGGTTCACCAAAATGTATCGCTCCAAATTTTTCGCATCCTTACCTTCAGGCTATAGGATTCATGCCCGAAAGGGGGATGTGAGAAGGATGGGACAATACCTCGGACTGAGAGGCCCTTTGAAGGTCACGCCTCTCGGGGAGGGGGTATAAGGGTGAATTTTTGACGGATGGTGGGTTCACCAGGAAACTTTGAGTGGTAGTTTCTACACCTAGGTTGAGAATGGGTTTGATGTGTTCATTTTGTACTTTAATCATTCATATCCTAGGTTTGACCAAGATGAATCTAAGCTATTCTATATGCCAATGCTGATTTATATGGATACAAAAAAAACATGAATAAGTGCTAAACATAGAAAGTGTGCTAAATAATACAGAATGTACTTGATTTTGGATGTCTGATGAAGATTCTAAGGTTTGTAGAAGTCCAGATCATCTCAAATCTTACATAATCATCTGCAATTGCACAGAATCATCTCAGATCATAGTCGGTCGTCTGAGATCAGACGATATCATCGTCAACCTGATGAATTCGTCAGACAAATTCGTTAGAAACCTGCAATCATAGAAACAGATACCAAAGACCAAAAATACAACTGCAAAAGCAAGGGGACATGATAGAAATAAAAGTAAACTTGCTTAAATGATAAATTCAGATAACAATTAAAGGAAATGCATTAATTTAACAATTTATTTTAACTTTATCATGCATCTATGCTAAATGAGGTGAACTCCAAAATGCAAAAATAGAATAAACTAAGTTAATGCATAAGTAAATGAAGAGAGAAGATAAAAAAATTCAAACTTCGGGCTCTGATTACCCCCAATCTATACTACAGTCGATATCACCTCCAATCATACGATATTGTTGCCGATCTGCGACAAGATCGTCCGAAATCATCTGGAATCGCCAGCGATGATCCGAGCTTGCTCCAAATCAAAAATAGTAAAATTCTTGTAAGAAAAACTTGAAATACATAATGCAAACAATGGTGCGAAGGTGTTATAATGCACGAGAAACTAAAGTTGTAGGGAAAATCATCCAGGGGGAAGTCAAGAAAAATCCTAAGTTTATATAGGATTTAGGGAGAGGTTAGGATGTTGGAGATCACCCCAATTTGGGAGATCTCCAATGGGGGAGACTCTAACCGCGCAAACACGCTTTCTGCCCAAGTTAGAGAAGTTGTTGAAACAGAAGCTAATTATGAAAATTTAGTTTTGGGATGAAATCGTCTGGACGTTCTATTCTAGAAGAATTCATCTGACTCTAGGACGATTTCGTCTGATCGGCGATGATATCATCCAATAGTCAAAACAACTCCTAAAAATGGTGCAAAAAATGGGGTGAGCGGTTAACGGGCGGTTTCGAGGTTAAAATTCAAATTTTTATCTTTTTACTAAGGTTTAACTGTGCCAATTTTAGGGTGCTACACTAAATTATCTCTTGCATGAGTGTTTAGACTTGATAAGTTGGGATTTGAGGTCTTTTACATGCTTATCAAATTGATCCCTTTTAGAAACCTCTTCCTTAAGCATCTCATTTTCTTGTTGAAGTGCGTAACTATTAGCTTTAACATTTACTAGCTGTATCTTTGGACTTTTATTGCTGAACTATACTACCTTGCCCTCAACTCCTAGCCAACCATACTTCATTGTTATGCCTAGTATGGATTAGTTTTCCAGATGAACCATTTGGTATAGATCCAAATTTTTAGGTCCAAGTGCAATACTCTAGTAGTCAATAAAGTAGGGGATGACTCTATCTAGGATGGATTTGTCTCAATCACCTTGACAAGGTATATTTTTTCCTCCTAATAAATTTATGTGTTGAGGTGTATTAATGTCTTTGATATTTTCTTGTTGATACATTTGTACTTTTTATTTCATACTTTCTCTTCATTAAAGAGGACATAAAATGCCTTATTAACCTTTTACTCTTTATCCCTATATGCATATCTTAGTATAGGTTCTTCTAATGTATTACTAGTTGGGGGATCTCCTATAGACTTAGCTCCTTAAGTAGGGATGATATACATTGTTGCCTATGGTAGGAGTTAGCTTGCATGACATGGAGGACTAGTGGAGGTGGTAGGTATAGCAAGGGATGTGTATTAAGTGGTGATAGTTGAAAATGGAGTGGAAGTGGGGGGAGTGGGTTATGATACCAATTCAACCAAGGTGGTTGAAATAGATATCATAGTTTGTGTGATAATTGATGGTGATGCAAGGAATTGAGTGAGTGGATATAAAAATGAATATATAGGAGTGGAACTTATTATGCTAGAAATATTGGTAGGCAAGGTGTCTCCTAGTGATCCATGGGGTAGCACTTTATAGAAACATGCATTACACCAGTGGATAGGGGGAGAAGAAGAGTGGAAGAAAAGGAAATAGGAGTGGGGATAGTAGAAGGGGAAATACGATATATATAAGTAATTTAGAAGAAAGAGAAGTGGTAGAGGGAGAAGGTGGAATGGAGGATGGTGAATATGTGGGATAGGGAATGAATATAGTCATGGCCACTAGATTAGCCATTTCCTAGTTTGAAGGAAGGATATCTTAAGAGATTCCTCATTTTTGGCCTAAGTATCCTAATTTTATCACTATTATATTTCTATAGTCACCTTGCCAAACATTGAGCCATATCTCCTAAATTCATTCTTCCCTTTGTTAATCAATTTTTTAACTACTACTAACCAATACTAGTGTTGATGACATAGCTAATATGATGATTGTTAGTGTTAACACATAAAACTGATCCACTTTAGTGGGAAATATTCCTAGAGCCTTCTAGGAGACCCCTTGGACTTGATTAGGGCAAGGGTAAGGTTTCTCATTCCCATTTTATATTTTTTCTCTCTCCATGCGAAATTGTGCTTGCCCTTGATAGGGTGCAACTTCACATAGATGAAATCACAATCAACCTTTATGGGGTGAGATTTTACATTTTTAGGGTTTCTTCTAAAAAACCCTAATTTTTTGGGTTTGGCATGCTTTACATTGGCCATCCTTAGTTTTCCTACCTTTCTTACCTTCAAATCCACTATATAAGGAGGGTTTGAATTCATTTTTCACACACGGTTACACACAACACAATTTAGATTTATCACACGCTAACATTTGATTTCTCATAAAGTATTATTATTCAATATACATCCTTCTTATTTATTTGCAAGTACATTAAATTTGGAGTGTGAATTCTAATTGGTTTTCTATTGTATTGGATTGTTGATTGTTGTTTCTCACTCTTGGTGGATTGGTGTTGAATCCCTAAGGGATCAACTATCCAGGAAGTCTCAAACCTTCTGACTACTTCCTAACTGCATGTTCATTTTCATTTGTTGCATCTAGGGTTAATTATCTCACTTTGATCAAATATGTTTCATCTCACTTTGATGAAATTGTGTTCGGGTCTCTATGGGGTGTGATTTCACCTGTGTATTATCACGATCACCTATTATGGGCTATGATATCACATGAGATAAATCTAGGGGTAATATACTATTCCAAAATTCACCACTACATTCTAGGCTACATTTAGAGCTTGATATTGCATTCTGTTATGTGATTTTATCATATTATTTTGTTGTATTGTATTATGTTTGTTTTCTTCCAAAGGTCAATTTCCACTTTTATTTATCAAAGGTCAGCTAAAAGGACCTAGGTATCTTGATTTTTGTGCCTCCAAGAACTGCTATACAAATTCCTAAGTAGGCCCCCTAACGTTGATTAAATTTTCCAAGTGTTTTCCAAATTATCTTGCAGGAACATGAATTGTTGATATCATTGGACCAGAGATAAAAGCAAGGATAAATCATCGGATAAGCTAAGTGTTCTAATTAGTCTATATTTTGTTTTTTGTATGCTTTATATTTTGTTATAAACCTTAGATATTATTTTATAGAAATACATATAATTAATTTCTAGGCATTTGAAAGATAAACAACACATAGTATGCACTTAGGGTTAATTATGTTGGTGCATCTCTTCTTGAGCTCTTGATTTAATATTATCTATTTAAAACCCTAGGGTTAGAAATAATTCAAAGGAAGAATCATACTAGGGTTAGATTTTGTATTCTTACATTCTCTATTTCTGCATTGTCCTTTATCTTTCATAGCATAGATCTAGAAAGGCCAAATTTAGGTGTTTTTCTTGAATCTAATAATCAAACATTCTTGAAAAATAGATGACTTAAACTTGTAGACACCTAAAATGTGTCATGTTTAGGAGACTACTCATATGGGCACATATGCACACCATATGACCAATATTGGACATTTCCAAGAATAAACAGTGGTCCTAACCACTCAAAAAGGACATTCTAACCCATTTAGGCTAGCAACTGTAGACTAGAGTGGACAAATAGTAGTTGTAAACTAGAGTGGCTAGAAATATTGGCTGCTATAGGCTAGCAGATGTAGAATAGAGTGGCAAACAATCTTGGCCACTATAGGCTAGAGAAACCATAGCTAGTCGCTACTAATAACAACAACTAGCCCTAAAACACGAACTATCATGAGGGATTTCCCAAATCACTGGCGATAATGGTAGTTTGCATGCATTTCGAAGGGTTCTCTATGAGGAACTCCCATATTTCCTCTTGAATACTCCTTTCATGCCAAATAAAGACTAAAAATTCCCTCTAGGATAGTCATTTAGCATGTAGATCTGGAGCTTGACTTCCCCAGGAAGTCAAGCCCTAGATCTAAACTTAAAACCTGGAATTCTATATATGCAGATTTCCACTAAGGCAAAAAAAAGGAGAAAAGGATAGAAAGTTCAAATTTTTTGCAGCAAAGCCCTATAAAAATGGAGATCCAAGCTACATCCTTTGGAAGAGCATTGGAGCACCATCCGGCTAAACTATGTTCACATACAATTATTTATTTTTATCATTTCTAATTGCCAATCAGTGTAGGAGAAACACCTGGTGACCCTTGAAAATAAATTCAAGCAAGGGATTGACTGCCATAGCCCATAAGACTGGAGGTAACCCTTAAATCATAGGCCACTATCTTTGACAGTAGTCCATAGTCATAGCTGGGTTGTAAAATGGTTGATTCTTTTATTCTTAGCATTAGATATTTATTTATCATTATTTCATTTACATATATTTAGCATAGATCTGAATATTTCATTGCATTTAGATTAATATTCTTGGTTTCCATATGCATATTACTTATATTTTCTTTATTTCAATGTATTTCCAATTTATTTATCTAGATTATCATATTTACTAACAAAAGGGCCTCATTTGGAGAGGTTGTTCATTCTACTTATCGTGCTTTATTGTTTCCACGAACATAGATATAGGTCTATAGGATCGAATCAAAACATTAGGAGCATAAGGATCCCTCCAAGAGCATATTTGGAGGAGGCATCTGTAAGCCCTCACACAATTTCATGTGCGGGATCGAGAAGCTTGCAAAAGTGCACCATCCCTTTGCAAAGGGGACATTTTATCCACTTGTAATTCATTATATCAAAATGGGTATCCCTCAGAGGTACCGACATGTAACCGGGTTTCAATATAAATAAAAAGGATCTCTCTTTTTTATTTCTATGTTATATGTAACTCATGGTCTTTCATTTTATTTTAGTATAATATTTCAAGTAGGGTTGCGATGTGTGCCTCCCAAGGTCGCACAGATGGTGATCACGGTGGGACCCCCGCCAAGTTTTTATTTTCTGAAAAATGACTGACTTAGGTATTTTGTGTGTAGGTTTAGCCACTCTGGTCTACATCGGCCCATAGTCTTAGCCGCTCCTACTAACAGTGGCCATAAATCAACCACTCTAGTCAACAACGATCGGAAATGGAGTGTAGCAGAGGACATAATATCTATTCTCTAAGCTAGATTAGAGGTTGGTACACTTTTATAATGTTTTTTGGTCTTCTATCTGCTTTTGGTTTTCTAAAATAGTGACTATTAAGACAAATTTTAATTTGAAAACTAAATAATGGAAAGGAAATAACTTGCATCTTACGCCTCTTAGGGTTTATTAGATTTCTACTAGGCATTGCTAGGAACTGTAGCACCCTAAAATTGACATAGTTAAACCCTTAGTAAAAAGATAAAAATTTGAATTTTAACCGCAAAACCGCTCGTTAACCGCTCACCCCATTTTTTGTGCCATTTTTAGGAGTTTTTTCGACCATTGAACGATATTGTCGATGATCAGACGAAATCATCCCAGATCGGATGAATTCATCTGGAACAGAACGTCCAGACGATTTTGTCCCAAAACCAAATTTTCATAATTAGCTTCTATTTTAATAGCCTCTCCAACTTGGGTAGAAGCGTGTCTATGTAGTTGGAGATTCCTCCATTGAATATCTCCTATATTGGGATGATCCCCAACCTCCTAACCTCCCCCTAATCCTATATAAACTAGGATTTTCTTAGTTTATCCCCCTGACTCCCTAGATCCCCTACCTGGATCTCCTCCTAACTCTTTCTCTGGTTGATTTTCCCTACCATTTAAGCTTTGCACTCGTAGTTTTAAGTTTTCATTGTAGGTTTTCACTGTGCTTCAGCTGGAGGAAGCTCAGATCGTCGTAGGCAATTCCAGATGATTTCGGATGATCCTATCTCATATCGATGATGATATTGTATGATTGGAGGCGATCTCAACTACAGTTCAAATTGAGGGCAATCAAAGCCCTGAGTTTGCATTTCTCATCTTTCTTCCTTATTTTTATTATGCATTAGCTTGATTATTTTCATTCTGCATCCTGGAGTTCGCCTCATTTTAACATAAATGCATGATAAAGTTAAAATAAGTTATTAAAACAATGCATTTCCTTTAATATGATATCCAGATTTATCAGTTAGGCATTTATACTACCATTTCTATCATTTTGCATTATTCTTGCAGTTGCATTTTTAGTTTTTGGTGTCTGTTTCTGTGATTGCAGGTTTCTGATGAATTCGTCTGACGAATTCGACAGATCGACAAAGATCTTGTTTGATATCAGATGATCGCCTGTAATATGGGATGATTATGTACAATTGCAGATGATCCTATCATATTCAGGACAATCTGGACTCCTACAACCTTTAGAATCTTCATTAGACATCCGGAATCAGGTGCATTCTTTATCATTTAGTATATTCCTAGTATTTAGGATCCATTCATGCTTTCTGTATTCATATAAATCAGAATTTTCATATAGAATAGCTTATATTCATTCTGGACAACCTAGGATTATGAATGATCGAGTATAAAATGAACACATCAAAACCATTCTCAACCTAGGCATGGAAACTGCCACTCAAATTTTCCTAGTGAACCCACCATCCGTCAAAAATTCACCCTTATACCCCTCCCCTAAGAGGTGCAACCTTCAAAGGGCCTCTCAGTCCGAGGTATTGTTCCATCCTTATCGCATCCCCCTTCTGGGCACGGATCCTTTAACCTGAAGGTAAGGGCACAAAAAATTTGGGTCAGTACATTTTGGTGAACCCGACGTGAAACTAAAAACCTTTTGAAAACAATCCAATATATATATATATATATTATTATTAAATCATCTAGAATCATTAGACAAACAATTAAAGTTGAATATCATATTTAGATGGTAGATTATAATAAAATATGAGTTGTCATCATAAATGTTGAAAATCAATTAACGGCCATAGAGATTACTTCTGTACTTAGAGTACCTCAAAAAAATAGGATCCAACCTTTGTGGGATGAACTTGATAGGAGATTGGGTATCATTGAATCCAGATCTACAGAACTTAGGCAAATTAAGAGGTTTTTCCTACATAGAATCCTGGATCCTAATCAGGTGACTTTGTACCATGAACTTCAGAGAGCTTGCCATAGGTGGTTAGCCGATAAAAGGGCACTTGTGTCTTCAAAATTGTACACCTTTGAGGAATACCTTTAGAATGTAGTTGTAGTACATAAGTTTCTATCTCGTATAGAGGATCAAGAAGTCATTCTTATGGATAGAAAAATATGGAATAGAGTTCCCAGAGTTGTGTTGTATCGAGAGTATTGCCATGAGATTTATTTCTACAGGTCAGAATTTGAGACAGATCATATTACTATAGCACACTTTGTCAAATTTTTGAAAAACCATTTCCAATTTGAAGAGGAGCATTTCATGACTCCTGATGAACTTGATCCTATCAATGATATCCATAAACTATTTATAGAAAACTAAGTCATTATTCTTATTATTGTTATTTTCTTTTTGCAACTAGAATACTATTTATTATCTTTATAATAATATTATAAAACACAAAAACAAAATAAAAAACAAAAAAACAAAAATCAAAACATTTCCTTTTTATAGTAGGTATATAATTAAAATATATACCTCTCAAACCTATCATATATATATATATATATATATATATATATATATATATATATATATATAAGTATATATATTTGCTGAAATCTAAGTTTAAGCACAATGCCTAGACTTAGGAATGGAAAACATACTGAAGAAGAAGAAGATTTGTTAGAAAAACCATTAAATAACCCAGATATACTTCCTGAATACCAAGTCTAGGAAGAAGAAATCCTATACCAGCAAGAAGAAGAGCTTGCTATAAGAAATGAACAAGAAGAAAATGTTAGAGAGGAAGGATCCTCATCCCCTAAAATGTCTCCGGGAGGCGCTGTCACTTTTGAAAACATGGAACAATTCTGGAAGTTCATTAATACTAATATTGGTGTTCTTAATAGAGCAGTTCATATGGACAAGGATCGAATTAGTGACACTCAAGCAACTCTAGAAGACGTATTTCACACACGCACTAATCCCTTGTCCTTTATTGATCAATAAAATGATCAATCTAGACCATCCAATTTGGATATGGCAGCTATAATTTAGAACATGCAACAACAATAGGTTACCCAACCATCTAAAGTGCCTGTTAGTAAGCCTAGGGTCATTATTGTACAAAAGAAACCATCATTTACTACTCTATTTTGCCAAGCTATTGAGCAATATACCTCAAATCAAAAAAAACCCAAAACAAAACCAAACACCAATTACCAACAATCCGGGATACAACATAATACTATTACAAATCCACTTCATAATACTCTTCTTACCAATGCTTTGCATAATAGCAATATAGCGTCTAATCCTTATATCACACCATCATACACTCATAAATCCCATGCCTATGTCCCACCGAACCAATATGGTGGACAAACTAGTAATCTCAAAACCGTGGTGAAACAGTTAGTTTCCCACATGGACCAGATAGATCCCTACCGTCCCTCATACAATTATCGAGATATGTTTAGTCAGCCTTTAGATTCTATAATTGTAGCACAACCATATCCTAAACATTTTCCTATGCCTGTCTTGCCCATATATAAAGGAACCGAAGATCCCATAGAGCATCTTCGTATTTTTAGGATAACATGTCATGATATATCACATGATGACTTGTTATTACTAAAAATGTTCCCAAAAAGTTTAGGATGAATGGCATTAGAGTGGTATTATCAATTACCCACTAATTATTTGAGGAATTTCAAAGAAACTGCTGAGTCTTTTGTTCATCAGTTTAGTGCCTACATCGAAATACATGTGACCATTAAAGACTTGTACAACTTAAAACAAGACAAATATGAATGTTTTGCCGATTTCCTAGCTAGGTGGAGATAGTTGATAGGAAAATTACACTTTGTGTTGCCTTATAGGGATATGTTGGACATCTTTATTAATAATTTACAAGACCAACTATCTTACGAATTATCAACTGCTACCTTGACCACCTTCAATCAGGCTATAGACTTATCCCGAAGAGTGGAAGATGCTCTCATTAGGAGAGGACAACTTAAAAAAAAAGACGATGAGAAAACATCCATAAATAAATATAAAAATAAACAATTTGTGGGTGATGGAGTCACTGATAGTAGAAATATCACTAACGTTAATGATGTAAAGACAACAGAGAAGTTTATACTAAAACCTCCTGATAAAACTCCTCAAGAATTTACTAGGTTAAATCAACCTTTATAAACCATTCTACTACAATTATTAGAATGAGGTTTGATTCAATTACCAACTATCCGGGAACCTGATCCAACTATACCTAGATACAGAGTTGATTTACACTGTGACTTCCATAGAGGACCTGGACATACTACCAATTCTTGTAAAAGATTAAAACATAAAATACAGGACTTGATTGATAACAATGAGATGAAGGTACAAGCCTTTCAACCTAAGAAAAATCCTCCTAATAATGCTCAAAATAACATCCCCCAAAATCAGAATCAGAATGCCAATCAGTCATTGGACATATTTCAACATCCTTTACCAAAACATGGCAAGGAAGTGGCCAATCAAATTGAACATCATAATGTTCCCCCTCCTACCCGATATGTAGGAACTATTAGTGGGCATTTACCTGCTCATGAGCTGAAAATATTTGACACAACCTTATCCATAGTTACAACTAGGCCTCTATACAATATCCAAACACCTTATATCAATGATACAGAATACGAGACTAAGAGTGATATGGAAATCACATCAAATCAATCGAATAGCTCTGAAGATGAATCAGATCCTATTCTCCCCATCACAAGTTATATGGTTCCAGAAGAACCATTTCCAAGAAGAGTCACTACTAGACCATCGTCTCACCAATTAATTTCTAATGAGCAAGCCATAAACGCTAGACCAAGACCCATTCATCATCCGTAGAATAATATTGTGGGTACCATCGGAGCTATTACTAGACAATAGGCTCAAAAATCTCAACAAGATCAAATGCAGAACTATGGATCAACTCCATTTATTTTGAAAGTTCCTAATAAATGGAATCAGGTACCTAATGTTCAACCTAAACCTCCTTATAATATTAATGAGCAACTATCAATTATTACAGCTAGAATTTCTCTTTTGGACCTTTTAATATCTTCTCCTACCCATAGAGATGAATTAATGCTCACATTAAGACAGATGATGGTACCACAAGACATTCAACCTGAAGCCATGGCTAATACTATAATAACTCATGAAGTTGATTGTATTGACTTTCAAGATAAAGACACACCTCAACATAGTTTACATAAGGATAACCCCTTATATATTACTACCTTAATTGTAGATGTATCAGTTAAACGAGTCTTGATTGATAATGGTTCATCTTTAAACATCTGCACTTTTGACTTCTACCAAATATTTGGGTTTAGAAGTGATGAGATGAAAAGAACTGATATGATCATAAAATCCTTCAATGACGAAACACAAGAAACGTGTGGAGTTATTACCATTCCATTGTAGGTTGGTCCAAGAACCTTCGATACGACCGTGTTTATTGTACATTGCCCTGCATCATACAATATACTATTGGGTCGTCCTTGGATCAATGCAATGCGAGTTGTTCCCTCAACTTTACATCAATGTGTTAAATTTGAATTTAAGAATCAGTTGGTTACCATTCATGGTGATCCTAGACCCTTTGATATGTGTGCTTTTGCAGAACCTGTTGGAGTTCAATTTTGCTCTGCTCTGTCATCCACACATCCTAATTATCATTACCCATCTAAACGTGTGAAACACACACCCACAACACCATCTACTTCTTCTCCATCAGTTCCACCTCTACATACAACTCAACCATCCTCTAAACAAACCACATTAGGACCTCAGAAAGATCCTAATCCCATAGCACATGCCTCTTGTTCCACTCCTATCACTTCTATACCTATAATAGACTCATCCATCGACATATCTACAACATCTACATCCACCAAAGGCATAATTTCCACATCAGAAGATGTAGGAAATGGTCCTTCTACCTCTTATGCTCTTACTGACAAGATTTTACCTGATTTATCTAAAATTCTTATATCAGATAAAATGAATGCTGCTATGCAAGATTCCCTTATTTTAAATAATTTGACACCATCTCCTCATACCTTGGGCCTCCCACAACCTATGGGAATTACTTACCAATTCGGGAGCTATGCTTTTATTTATAAGGGATATGACTGGGGTAGAATACCCAAAAACATCAAGATTCATTATGATGGATATGCTCGATGTTATTTTACTAATGAGTATATTAAAGCCAAATCTATAATGCTTAAATTGGGATATAAAGGGAAAGGTTTGGAACCTTTCCAAAATGGTATGAAATAACCTTTTGAGGTAGAACCATGGCCTGCCCGATGTGGTGTGGGCCTATTTCCTAGTAAGGGTCAGTCCTTCCCATTTGACGATGATGACCATCTCATATGTTACCAAGATTATTTGGATAAACATGATGCTTTGCATTTAATGAATAAGCCATTTACATGTAATATGCTATCTATAGCTTACCCTGAGATGATCGATGAATCTGACAATGAGTTGGAGGGAGATATCTTCCATGATGTCTCCGTTGAGGAAATATTACATCATGAATTTTATTTTTATGGCTCTATATCTAGTATAGCTCAGCTTGAGGCCACGACTCCTCAAGACGAATTATCCAAGATAACCTTGTAAGAATTATAATAATTGGGCATTTCACCTTCCCCACCTAATTTTGAGAAAAATCTACACATGGAAGTAGAGAATGTCATAAAAATTAACATTGGAACTTAGGATAATCCTCACATAATCAACATTGGATCAAAATTGAGTCAAGAAAAATAGGATAAATACATTGCATTTCTTAAAGAATATGAAAATGTCTTTTCTTGGACATATGAAGATATGCTAGTATTAGACCCTTCTATAGTTATGCATCACCTAGTAGTCCATACGGATGCTAAACCTGTTAAATAGAAACTTAGAAAAATGCATCCTAAAGTGGCCTTACTAGTCAAAGGGGAGTTATAAAAACTCCTGAATGTTATTTTTATACAAGCCATTGATAATGTTGAATGGATCTCGAATGTAGTTCCATTAAATAAGAAAGAAGCTACTAAGGTTAGGGTTTGCACAGACTTTAGAGATATTAATGCTACATGCCCTAAAGATGATTTCCCTCTTCCCAATATGGATTAGATCATTGATTTTACTGCTGGGAGTGGAATTATATCCTTAATGGATGGATTTTATGGTTATAATTAGATCAGGATAGCTCCTGAAGATTAGGCTAAAACATCCTTTATTATCCCTTGGGGGACCTTTTTTTGGAAAGTGATGCCATTCGATTTGAAGAATGCAGGTGAAACATATCAACGAGCCATGACTTATATCTTTCATGATATGATGCATGATATACTACATGATTATGTAGATGAAATTATAGCTCGTTCTACTAAAGAAGATGACCATTTAGATGATTTGAGAAAAGTATTTAATCGGTTAAGGGAATATCTTATTCGATTGAATCCAGCTAAATGTATATTCAGAGTTAAGTCCGATAAATTATTGGGGGTTATAGTTTCTTTATGTGGCATCAAAATTGACCCTCTCAAGATTGTGGCTATCACTGATATGCCCGCACCCACAAACATATACGAATTACGGAATTTACAAGGTAAGCTTCAAGCTATCCGTCGCTTCATCAATAAGCTGGCGGATAAAACCGAACCCTTTCTTAATCTTCTTAAGAAGGATGTATTTTTCCATTGATACAATGAATGTCAAGAAGCATTTGAAATCCTCAAACAATATCTTCTTAACCCACCTGTGCTTTCACCGCATTGACCTGATCGCCCATTTATCTTGTATATTTTTGCTTCAGATTTTGCCTTAGGAGCTATGCTAGCTCAACTTGATGATGAGAAGAGAGAGAATGATAATTATTACATTAGCAGAACATTAATTAGTTATGAAACCCACAACACAACATTAGAGAAGTTATGTCTAGTAGTCGTATTTTCTACACAAAAACTATGCCACTATATGCTCAGTCAAAAAACCTATGTTATTGCTAAATTCGATCCTTTGCGGTATCTCATGAGTCGACCTTATTTATCTGGTCACACAACAAAGTGGTTTCTTGCTCTAAGTGATTTTGAACTCATGTTTATAGGACAAAAGTCTATTAAGGGTCAAATCATAGCAGATCAATTAGCTGCTGCACCCTTAGAGTCTACCCATCCCCTCATCATTGAGTTTCCTGACGAATGCATTAAACTAGAGGCATACCATCCAAAGCAATTGTCCTTATACTTTGACGGATCCCGATGCATGAGTGGGGCTAGTGTAGGCATTATTTTAATATATCCATAGAAACATCTTATCCCTCTGTCCTTTAAATTAATGTTTGCTTGTACTAATAATACTGCTGAATATGAAGCTCTAATCCTTGGCTTACGAGCTACCTTAGCACTAAAAAATAAAAATCTATTAGTTTTTAGTGATTCTCAACTTGTTATAAATCAAATTAATGATGTTTATCATACCAGAGATGATAAATTGCATCCATATAAAGCATATGTATTACAATTAATATCTTTATTTGATCAAGTTACCTTGGAAGCTATTCCTCGAACTAGCAATCATGCGGATGACGCTATGGCTGTAGCTGCATCTCCTTTACCCTTGGAGTTAGATGATGAATATGCTACCATCATTATTCATCGACTCTAGGAACCCACTTCAAATAAATCATGCACCTTTGGATGTGTTTCTAATCAACGAAACTACTCCTGAACTTTGGTACACTGATATATTCAATTTTCTTCAAAATGGGACCTTCCTTGAATGTTTTAACAAAAACCAGCACCAGTTATTGCATAGACGAGCAAGTTGCTTCGTAATAATTGGCAATACGTTATATAGGAGATCTTTTGAAGGTATCCTACTGAAATGTTTGAATCTAGAAGAGTCTAGATCAACTTTGAGTGAAGACCATGATGGATCTTGTGGGGGACACTTCAGTGGTAGCGCCATTGCTAAGAAGCTCCTTAGGATAGGATATTTTTGGCCTACCATGGAGAATGATGCACATGATAACGTGCGTCATTGTGACAAGTGCCAAAAACACGCTAACCTTGTCCATTCGCCTACACAAGAACTACAGGCTATTTCATCCCCTTGGCCTTTTTTAAAATGGGGCTTAGACATCATTGGAAAAATCAATCCTATGTCATCTGATGGACACAAATTCATCATAACCACCATCGAGTATTTCACGAAGTGGGTTAAAGCTATGCCCTTAGCTTCTTGCACTCGAACCCAAGTTTCCAAATTTATTTTTAATCAAATTATTTGTAGGTTCAAAATTCTCGCAAATCTCATCTCGGATAATGGAACTTGTTTCAAAAATAAATATGTCAAGAAATTATGTCAAAAATATAAAATTCAACATCGTTGGTCCACTCCCTATTATCCTCAGGGTAATGGCCAAGTAGAAGCATCTAATAAAACATTAATTAAAATTCTCAAAATATTGGTCAATAAATCTGGCCGAGATTGGCACATTCAATTATACCCTTCTTTGTGGGCTTATCGAACTAGCGTTCGTACTCCCACGAGCACCTCACCTTTTGTTTTGGTTTATGGCGCTGAAGCTATTTTTCCCTTTGAATTAGAAGTTCCTTCTTTGGCTCTACTACTTCAAGATACTAAAGTAGGAGATGAATATCATGCTGGAAGATTTAGTCAGCTGGAACTCCTAGATGAGAAGCGCATCAATGCTTTGGAGCATCTTTGATCCTATCAGAACAAGCTTAAACGAGCATACCTCAAGAAATTTCATCATCGATCCTTTGAGATCGGTGACCTTGTCTTAAAAGAAAATAAAAAAAATACTAATGCAACTAAAGATCTTAAAGGTAAATTCGAGCCCAATTGGCTTGGACCATATATTATCACTGCAAAATTCGGCTCGAGAGCATACAGATTAGCTACCTTAGATCATAAATATCTTAAAGAACCTATGAACATTATGCATCTTAAATGCTATTATGCATAAATCTAGTCATTTCATCATTGTATATATTGTTGTTTTGCATATTGTTTCATTTTAGTCATCCACATAAAATTTCAAAAACTGTAATATTATTTATTCTTTCAATTCATAAATTAAAACCAAAATATAAAAAACATCAAAAGCATCAAAATCTTCAAAAAAACATTTTTTTTTATTGCAACCGTCAATTCTTGAAGTATTGCAGTCATATTTTCAATTATTTTGGATAAATTAGCATTTATTTGGAATCCTGCACTTTCACACTCACATAAATAAATATCTTGATTTTATTTGGTATGATTATTAATCTCTCTTATATCAAAGTCCACAGTTGAATTAAATAAACTTTTGAGCATAGAGAATTGATCTTGTTATTTACTTGAAACAAGTATACCTTTTCACATTAAAATGATTTCATTGCACATTCAATATGATGCTACATAGTAAAAGTGGTTTCTTGAGCGAAAATTTTCCCCTGTTATCATATCATGCACATGGTCTAGAATATTTGAGAATTGACAAAAGGACAAGCTCACCCCTGCCCAGAATAAAAATCCCTTGCTCTACAGCAAATCCGAGCAAGTATCCCTAGTATAGGAAGAAAAACAAAAGTCAAAGAAAATGAGAAAAAGAAAAATATCATTTTGTACCATCGCAGCAATATTTCAACATTATCTCAGTTCCAAGCAAAAATACAAAAAAAAAAAAAAGACGAAAATAAGAGAAAAAGAAAAGCAAAAGCAAAAGAAATAAAATCCTTTTCCCTACCCCTTGAAAAGAAAATAAAGGTGAATGATCTTTAATCCCTAGAATTCTCAATTATTCAAAAATTGTGAGGTAAGCCCCATAACAGGTGGTTTATGCCCAACCCGCTTGGCCTTGGGTAACTCCTAGCATGGTGATATGTCTGTTACATTAGCAAACTTCTTTTTTATAGACCTATGTCTACTTATGGATCAGCTAGCTCTTGATAACCTGACTTACATAGTAGTCTGGTATAGTTACATGCATATAAATCATGGTCAACGAACACTTATTTGGTTAATTCAAATTACTTGTATCAAATTATCTTGCTCAAAATTGGTAAATGAACAATACAATTGCACACACATTTGTATTTGAGATATTTTGTATCATTATGATAAATCAAGATCGGCAATGAACTCACATATGCACATGAGGGTTCCTTATAAATCTACATTTTGTCTTTGAGATAATTTAAAATATTTTTTGCAAATATTTTGGAATAATTTCATCTTCTTATTTAAAAGAACATTTGTTTTGTATAAAAACAATTACATACATTTTTTTCAAAAATCCAAAATTTCTTTCAAAAACATATTCAAAAATCTAGTAATAAAGTCACGTTTATATATTTTCTTTTCTGTTTATCTCAAAATCAAAAATCAATTATACAATAAAATTATTTTTTTGGATTTCGCGATGATGGTATAAGTCTATACCTATAATTCTATTCCTAGCGCAAACCATTGTTCTAATTTTATTTCCCATTTATTTAATTCATTAAAAAAAAAAAAAAACATATGGCTTACATCATTATGTTACACAATTATGCTTTAAAAACAAAAGAACGAACACTTTTTTCTATTTCATTTCATTATGTCAAACATTCAATTTTGCAACAATGGTATAATTCCTAAGGAATTGTCCAAAATATTATCACACTTAGGAATTTTATGCCTAGCAAAAATCATATTTTAAAAATTTCATGCATAATATTTTCATGACAATCTGAAAAAAAAAATCATCACCATCATCATCTTTCATCATCACAACACAAAGTCTTAAGACAATCTCTTAAGCACTCTTTTACTTTTAGCAATATTTCTATACTGGGATTAGCTTGACGACCTAGCGAGCGACGACTCCATGAAATGGTCATATAACAACAACAATGTCCTTTGAAATTATTGTTAGAAGTCCCTTTATTTTTCATTAAATCACACCACAAAACAACCAATTTGTTTACATCAGATTATTTCATTTAAATGTTATGGCATGACATAAAATTATACTATTTCCAAATGACATAATTACATGAATAATCAATCAACAATTCAAAACTTAAGGCATCATAAAACATATTGACAAGTCATATCACAAAATATTATATATATATATATATATCAAAAATATATGTACATCATATCAAAAATGTATTGGTATGCCACAATTTATACCCTGGCATACTCAATCCCCTCAAATATATAGTTTAGCCAAAGAGCAGCTAGTCTCGAGAATCCCTCGAGCTCTCAGACTCATCTCCTCTCTTGCCCTTGCATGGATGAGGTGGTTCCATCAAGGTTCATGCTATATTGTGGGTCTTTGACGTCGATTGAGAGGGTGTCCTCGATGATCCCATCATGACCAGCTCCGCATTGCTAGCTGGCAGCGGTATCCTCTACCCCTCTAGAACCAAGTGATAGTATAATCCCTGGTAGAACATAGTCTGAGCAATAGACCATGCCAGATATTGAGTGCTCACCCCTACGCTCCGAGCCCTGAGTCGTGTAGCCTCATCCTGTAGTGTCTGCACCTGAGCCCGAAGGTGGGCATTCTTCACCTAGAGAGCCACCATATCGCTGCTCTCCCCCACCTCGATACCCTTGCCCTTATCGGGTGATGGTGGCCTCTCCCTCTACTGATAAGGGAGCCCCTCCTCCCTCCTCTCTAGCTACTATGGTCTCTCCGGAGCCTATGGCACTCTCCAGTGTCTCTCCTAAGGAGACCATCACTGCTCCCTCCCTCCACGACCCCTTACTGCATTGATGGTAGCCTGGCACTGCCTCCCCATCCATCCCACCATGGCATGCATCGAACCCTGTGCCCTCGTCATTCGAGGAGGGCAGATGCCTACATACCAGGCATCATATTTGTCTATAACCCCCGTGTCATCCCCATCCATTGGTTGAATGGGGGCATCATCTGCATCCTGACTCTAGAATCATTGCATATCTAGAGCGCCACTCAGTGTAGTACTATCCTGGATAGTCTGAGAGTACTCGTAGTCTCTGAGGGAAGGGATCCCCTGTTGTAGACCAAACTATCTCAAAAATTGGTCATAGCGATGGAGTTCTACCTCTCCCCACTTCATCCTCAGCAAAAAGACTCACCTGATGCGAGCCAACTCTTGTCCGTCCTCTCCCCATATTGGATGCTCTCTCCATGGCCTCCAAGTGATCTAGTTAGGGATGAGGTCATCTAGAAACTATTGGGACATCGACAGATCTATCCGTCGATGTGACCCTCTCTGGAGCCACCAATAGAAAACCTAGGGTCTCTCTCGATAAACCCCTATCAGTGGAAGCCCTACCAACCTCTACATCGTAATGTGCTTCCAGCAC
This sequence comes from Wollemia nobilis, assembly GCA_028583015.1. Taxonomy (NCBI): domain Eukaryota; kingdom Viridiplantae; phylum Streptophyta; class Pinopsida; order Araucariales; family Araucariaceae; genus Wollemia; species Wollemia nobilis. Next base: position 3,766,993 of record JAQPPZ010002937.1, on the reverse strand, counting down.
CAAACTTGTAGTAGCGATGTCAAAACCAGACATCGACCTCCCTTGTATACGATCCCGTGTAGGATCCTATACAAGCGGTAGCACAAAACTACCCCAAGCAAATCTGTATCCGTGGTCTCTCATATCGCAGACCACATCTGAGAGTAGCCATGGTAACCTACATCTTCTCTGGTGGCATAGCAGTAAGCCACCCACTACCCCTTCCAAAACTTGAGTCAATCATGATGCCCTAGTAATCTGCCTCAATGTCTCGATGTTCACTCTGCCCTTCTCCAAGGTGAAACTAGGGTCTTCGCACAATCGCATCATGGCATGGTCCTGATTGGTCGCAAGAGTCATCAATCGTCCATGTATGGGGATCATCAAAATCCTCCATACATCCTCTAGAGTGGTAGCCATCTCCCCTATCGATAGCTGAAAGAAGGACAACCCCAGATACCACCTCTCTACTAGGGCTGTCAATAGCCCCATGTCTGTAGGTATTTATGGCCTCTTTGTCACATGTTGTAGCCCAACCTTCGATAGTCAGTCTTGCTCCACCTGATCGAGCGTGGCTACGTCGTCTCTTAGCCCCCCGTATTTCCACTCCCAACTTTTTAGTAATCCCCTCTGCAAAATAAATAATAAAACAAAAAAAATCATTAATTGATAATAATTAAAATCAGTTAAATCAATTTCATCTTATAAAAAAAAAATGATATCGTCCACTATTGGATGATATCATCCTAAATTGAATCAAATCATCCTTGGTAGGATGAAATCGTCTTCGATTTATCAACTTGGGGATCAACCCTTGTTGGACGGGATCGCCCCTATTTCACCGATTTCACCCCTAGACGAAATCGACGATCTAGGGACGATTTCTACGAAATTGGGACGATTTCATCCCGATGTCGTCGACGGCCTAAAAATGGCCGTGATGCCCAAAAAATAGTCAAAATTTAAATTAAAAATCACACAAATCAAATTAAAAACATAATATGTCAGGTTTAGATCCTTACCCGCAATCCGCGTCGGACCTCTATCGATCTGTGCACTGTTTCCACCATTTTGCTTGCAGAGCTCTAAAACAGCAAAAATGAATAGTAACAATGAATTAGGGTTTTACCCTATTTTTTTTAAATTTTATTTAAAAAAAAAACTACTTTTTTCTTTTAAAATTTTTCTTTTCCATGCTTTTACCTCAAACATTCGATTTGGGTAAAAACACGGAGGGGGCACCATAGAAAATAGTTGTACGATTCGACCTAGAATCGTCGTCTAAAAAATTGAGTAAATTTTTTCTTTCTCGTAAAGCATGAAGAACTCGTATTTAACACATTTTCTTTAGAAAATTTGCTAAAGAGGGGGCAAAATGTAGCACCCTAAAATTGGCGCAGTTAAACCCTTAGTAAAAAGATACAAATTTGAATTTTAACCCCGAAACTGCCTGTTAACCGATCACCCCATTTTTCGTGTCATTTTTAGGAGTTGTTATGACCGTTGGACGATATCATCGACGATCAGACGAAATCATCCCAGATCGGACGAATTCTTCTGGAACAGAACATCCAGACAATTTCATCCCAAAACCGAATTTTCATAATTAGCTTATGTTTCAACAGCCTCTCCAACTTTGGCAGAAGCATGTCTGTGTAGTTGGAGATTCCTCTATTGGAGATCTCCCATATTGGGATGATCCCCAACCTCTTAACCTCCCCCTAATCCTATATAAACTAGGATTTTCTTAGTTTATCCCCCTGAATCCCTGGATCCCCTGCCTGGCTCTCCTCCTAACTCTTTCCCTGGTTGATTTTCCCTACCATTTAAGCTTTGCACTCGTAGTTTTATGTTTTCATTACAGGTTTTCACTATGCTTCAGCTGGAGGAAGCTTGGATCGTCGTAGGCTATTCTAGATGATTTTGGATGATCCTATCACAGATCAGCGATGATCTCATATTATTGGATGTGATCTCGATTGCAGTTCATATTGGGGGCAATCAGAGCCCTAAGTTTACATTTCTCATCTTTCTTCCTTATTTTTATTATGCATTAGCTTGATTATTTTCATTCTGCATCCTGGAGTTCACCTCATTTTAACATAAATGCATGATAAAGTTAAAATAAGTTATTAAAATAATGCATTTCATTTAATCTACTATCTAGATTTATCAGTTAGGCATTTATACTGTCATTTCTATCCTTTTGCATTATTATTGCAGTTGCATTTTCGGTTTTTGGTGTCTGTTTATGTGATTGCAGGTTTCTAATGAATTCGTATGACAAATTCGACAGATCGACGATGATCTTTTCTGATCTCAGATGATCACCTGTAATCTAGGATGATTCTGTATAATTGCAGATGATCCTGTCATATTCGGGATGATCTGGACTCCTACAAGCTTCAAAATCTTCATCAGACATCCAAAATCAGGTGCATTCTTTCTCATTTAGTATATTCCTGGTATTTAGGATCCATTCATGCTTTCTGTATTCATATAAATTGGCATTTTCATATAGAATAGCTTAGATTCATTCTGGCCAACATAGGATTATGAATGATCGAGTATAAAATGAACACATCAAACCATTCTCAACCTAGGCATGGAAACTGCCACTCAAAGTTTCCTGGTGAACCCATCATCCATCGAAAATTCACCCTTATACCCCTCCCCTGCGAGGCGCGACCTTCAAAGGGCCTCTCAGTCCGAGGTATTGTTCCATCCTTCTCGCATTCACCTTACGGGCATGGATCCTTTAGCCTGAAGGTAAGGGCTCGAAAAATTTGGGTCAGTACAGGAACAACGACTTATGCTTGTAAAGTCCACCCTAGAATCCAGTGTGCTAGAAATCGTGTGTTGTTTTGCTTGCTTTGAGGCCCTCCTAGAGGCCATATTCACACCAAATAGAGTGCATCCATGAAACTCATATTAGTTTATGCATCTTTCTAAAAAATAAAATGTCATTTGTATTAGGCATATAGGAAAGATGCATTTCTTCTGTATGATGCATTTTATTTCTTATGCAAATTTAAAATGAACCCCACACACGCATACATATTTTAAATATTGGGGAGTTGGATTTCATCACCAACCCTCAATTTCATTTAGTGACGTTGGCATTCGTCTCCTTCCATCATCTTGCCCCCTAGATTTTCCTAGAATGGAATAAGGAACTTCTTTATAGTGGTACTAAGTTACTCGTGTTCAAACTGTATCCCACTATTGGAATAATCATTGGTTAAGAGTGGAAAATCTAGGCGAACCCCCCACTGGGATTTAAGCGATGTACCCTAGTTTCTTTTTGAGAAAATCATGTTTTGCATGGGTTTTATTGATTCCCACTATGGATGAGTCTCCTCTTTCTAAATACAAAACAAGAGCAAGAAAACAAAAGCAACAACACATATGAAACACACTAAAACAAGTTCTTAAAATATGTATTTAATCCTTAAAAGAGATAATCATATTGTATGCTTTGTGTGTTTCTTTATTTTTGGGGTAATCAACCTAACCCTAATTTTTCAAATAAATTTATAACACTTACAACCTTTTTTTTAAAGTCAAATTTCACAAGGTCATGGTCAATACACGGGGTAGTTCCCGGTCCAAGACTAAGGTTGCATCCAATGCACCAGAGGGCCCGGACTGACCTAGGGGCAGCACATCTGCCCAAAACATATCTGAACAAACTTTAGGTAGTCTCAAGGGAGACAACACCACTCATAGCAGATCTCACCAAGAAACCCCGCTTAGGATAACTAGCACCAGATCTTCTCATGACCTAAATGAGAATACTTCTATACCCACCACATCTTATTAAAATGAGAGTTCAAATATGCCCAATGAGGGGTGAGATAGAGGAAAGAGATTTGCCAACCTTATTGTGCAATTTGAAGTAGAAAAGAACCCTCACATAGAGTTGCAGAGTCATAGACCCAATACAACAAACTGTTAAAATCAGTCACATGGGTCACATGCAATTGAGAGAGAAAAAATGCTCCAAGATCAATTGGAGGAGTTAGATCGAATTTATTCAAGGCCCACTCCCAAAACCATAGCCACCGATCATTCTACATCTGGAAGCTCACAAAGTGTAACTTCTAAATGCACCACTCAACCCAGGGAAGCTTCAAAGCAACCTTGCAATTCAAATGTAGCATCCAACTATAGGTACACTTATCAACATACATAATACATATAGAAAGTTACACTAGCTAGCCAAAGTAGAGAAATAGCAGAAACCTCTTCGAGGTACCTATGAATCAGAACTACATGAATAAAATCAGATAGATATTAACCTTCTCTAACAATGCAATCTGACCATGTACGACGGTTAGAAAATACATTATGCAAAGAGTGAGGGCTAGTGGAAACTCTCGAGCATGACAAACAAAGAGAAAGTATTTTGTGCCAACATGGGCAGCATTTAAGAGAACAAGCTGAGTAGCTAGCTCGTATCAACCTACAATAAAATGGTCACCAAATATATAAAAACACTGACTCACCAAAATAAGGGTGCACTAGGCAAGAAGAAATCCCACAACAAAACCACCACTCAAATCATGAACAAAATCAAACTAGTGGGGAAAGGGTAAACATGATAAATCAGGATCAAACACATCTTGAATCCCCTCGTAAGAGGGAAGAGAATATAACAAGTTAGGTGGATAAAGGGTTACTTCCATTACCACCATGAGTGGGCCTGCAAGAAGAGGAACTCCTTGCCTCAAAGGCATTCTAGGCACTCGCTAAAAATATCAAATCCTTTGAGAAGCAAGATATGGCTAGGCATAAACCAAAACTGAGTAAAATACACAACCAACCATTGTGCCCATCAGTCCCTAGCCCCGCATATCCTAAGCACTTTGAGATGCCTAGGTTAGAAAAATTTAAGGTCGAAGAGGATGCACAAGAGCATGTTACCAAATTTATCAATGCGTGTTTTCATCTTGAAGATAGCGATGCTCTTATGTTAATAACCTTCATTATGACATTTTTGGGTGCTACCATCAATGGTTCAACCAACTTCCCAAGAACAACATATCTAGTTTTGAACAACTAGTGAATGCATTCTTAAAATATTTCTCTTTTGGTGCTAAGAATAAGGTGAATCTCTCAGACCTGGCCAACCTAAAGCAATATGATGATGAGCTAGTCATGGATTATGGGGATAGATGGAGAAAAATCATGGCAAAGTTGTCATTTTTTGTCTCGATCGAAGAGCTAATCTGAATGTTCATAAAATGTTATGCCAAGCACATATTGTTACTATTTCAACTATAGTAGTATGATACATTCAAAGAATCCTTGGCTCAGGATAAGCATATTGAAGATATAAAGTTGGAAGAAGGAGACCTAAAGATCCATAGTGAGAAAGAATGGAATGAGATCATGCAACATCAACCACAACAGACTCAATCTATGCACGTCAACCAAATTATGTTAAACATTCCAAAAGCAGCACAAAGTCAACAAAAATAGAACTATCAAGATCAACCTCCCATTATGTATTACAACCAATGCAACATGAATCAAGGCTTGGGTAAACAGAAACAATGCCCTTGCAACTATACGCCATTGCTTGAATCCTTGGCATCAGTTTTCAACCACCTTCTCGAGGCCAAGGTTTTAAACTTGCCTAAGGAGCACATCATGGATCCTAATTGCCCCAAACCTAAGGGGTATATGGAAGATATCTATTGTGTTTATCATCGACAAAGTGGCCATGATATCCTGGATTATGTTGCATTCAATAATGTAGTGCAAAATATGTTATATAAGAATGAATTGCAGAACATCGACATATTCAAAAATTCTCCTCCCAATCATGGAGCCAACAACAATCAAGTTGAGTATGTCAATGAGGTGCATATAGCCCCGCCTGATGAGGGTTTTATCGGTATGATCAATACTACAATAGGAAGCAAAAGATGCTTTGATCAACCCAACATGCCAAAAAATTCAACAATGAGTTCAACTCACTTACAAAAGGACCCTATGATTACCTTTCATAGATAGGATATTAAGCTAATCTCTGAGGATAAAACCAATCCTCCACTACACATCATAGTAAGCATCAATAATATTCCATACAAGAGAGTCTTGATTGAAACTGGGTCATCTATCAACATCATCATAGTTACAACCTTGAATCATTTAAATTTACCATTATCATGCATTACAGACTCAACATTCACATTGAGGGCCTTAAATGATGCTACTTCCCCAAAAATTGGTACAATAATCCTAACTATACAGGTTGGGATAAATATGATACCTACATTGTGCCATATCTTAGGGGGTGAGAGGCAGTATAACATATTGCTAGGCAGACCATGGATGATGGATATGGAATGCATACCTTCCATAGTGCACCAAAACCTAAAATTCATACACCAAAGACAAGTGTATGTGATCCCCCATGATCCTAAGCCATTCAAGTTACAGTAAGTCTATGAGACACAATAAAAGGTGCCTTCTCAAGAATTTGTGGCAATGGTCAACAACAAGATAGAGGACCAAGTGACTCTAAAGTAGAAAAAACAAGATGTGGTGTAATCATATGTTTCTTCCCCATTGAAGGTATCAAAACCATTAGCATTAGTCACCCCTGATTCACTTCTCATGTTGCCTCATCAAGAGCAAAAACAAGTTCTCCCCACATCATATTGCGGATACTCAAGTTGGCACAGTTAAACACTACAAAGTGAAAAATAAACATGAACTAAGTCATAAACATAAGCATGTGGATACCACTATAGAAGTGGATTATCATGAAGCCTCCACATCAACTCAAATTAAGGAAATGGGTAATTTACAGTTACCTGGTGGATCTTTAGCACCCACTATTTCACCTCCTTCAGTAGAAAATGGTATTTCAAACCAATTGCTAGAAATACACATGAGAGCCTTATCAGTATTGGAGCATATGCAAAATCACCTCTATAATATAGAGACACAAATGGAGAAAAAAAATGAGGCATTGCACTTTATCATAAACCAGCTTGAGAGCCTAGAATTATAGAAGCAACCTTCATATGAGGCCAAGCTACCTCCTGTATGACCACAAGAAAAGACTCAACTAGAGCAAGCACTAGCTAAGCCGCCACAAAAACCAAGCAAGTATCCCCCATTACCTGAGCCTGCATTATCAATTTTCAATTGGTTAATTGCCACAAATGCCATCACATTACCTGAGGTGCAACCTTTAGATATAAATTATCTAAAAACCCAAATATATGAGGAGGATGAGCATTGTGTATACCATAAACAAAACAGACATGACATCCATGTGTGTCAAGGTTTCAGATCCATAATACACAACATGCTCAACAAAGAGCAACTTCAAATTGTCAACAAACAAGTGACCATAGTCAACAATCCATCTCTTGCACCGAAAAGGCAAGAAGAGCCCCCTGAGACAACAAGTGACATACCTAGGGCTCAACATGGTTCTCATACCAGGCTAAAGTGTGCTAAATACTCAAAACAACAACAATGCACTTGGACACCTTTAAACAAGCCTATGTATGATATTTTTCAAAAGCTTCAAGAGGATAAGGTCATCACCTTACCTGACATAAATCATTTAGACCCAAATGGAGCTAAAACTAAGGGTTATAGGGAGGACCATTACTGTCTCTATCACTAAATAGAGGGGCATGGCATTTGCAATTGCAAAGTATTCAGGAATGTAGTTCAAAGTCTCATAGATAGTGGGGTTTTTCCCATATATGGTTCATCCATAGTGCCCTAGGCTACCAAAATAGAGGCCACATCATCCAAACTGAGATCTCAAGGTCAGTCACAGCCTCGTAGGCCTAACAAGCCACCTCAACAGGAGGTAAAATTTAAAATGACTACTGCGATTTTATTTCAAATTTTGTACAAGGTAAATGCATTTATATTGCCCTAGGTCAAGCAAAGAGAGCCCAAACATGGGTCCACTGATGAGAGCATCCATTGTATGTACCATCGTACATAGGTTCATGACATCTATGACTGCCACTCATTCTAGAAGGTGGTCTAAGGTCTATTAGAATGAAATAAGCTCCACGCAGATGGTTCACTCATTTCATATCATCAAGACAAGGGCACCCTGTAGAGGTTCGTGTCCCAATTGGGAGAGATAATATTTGTCACTCTTCCTAAGCAATATGACTACATTATAGTAGGCAACAAGCACACTAGGGCTACCTAAGGTATCATACCTTCCCCTTGTAAAACCAAAAAAATATAAAAAACATTCATAAATTTCAAAATCACAAAAACAATAGAGAACCAAAAAAACAAAAGACTCTAAAGGTATCTTAAAGCCCTTTGGTAAAAAAAAACAAAAGGCTCCAAAGGCATATTAAAGCCCTTTGGTCACATCAGAAAAGGCTCCAAAGGCATCTTAAATTCCTTTGGTCAAACCACAAAAGGCTCCAAAGGCATCTTAAATCCCTTTGGTCAAATCACAAAAGGCTCCAAAGGCATCTTAAAGCTCTTTGGTCAATTCACAAAAGGCCCCAAAGGCATCTTGAAGCCCTTTGGTCAAATCAAATCACAAAAAGCTCCAAAGGTATCTTAAAGCCCTTTGGTCAATTCACAAAAGGCCCCAAAGGCATCTTAAATCCCTTTGGTCAAAATCAAAACATAAAAGCATAAAAAATAATTTAAAATCAAAATTTAAAAAAACATTCATAATAATCAAAACTCAAAAACAATTGAAAGCATCAAAAATACGAAAACATTTACATATTGCATTCACACCTTGCATCCATCTAGTTGCATTATGCATTAGGAATTTCCATCCATTGCACTTACATATAGTAGGTTGTGTTCACAATATGAATTAGGGAAAATTGGTGCACCAAATTATGTAAAACAATATATGTATCTACCCCATATCGCTTATGAGCATCAAAAAGGAAGCATGCATGTGGAAATGAAGGAAAAACCAAACAAAAGGAAATGAAGCAAAACAAGTCTCTTATTATTAATTTGGTGGATCATATCCAAGGTTACACAGAATTCCCCTTGAGGGCTCAAATGTGATACAATTTTTACAAATTTTGGGTGCCCAAAGACCAAGTCTTTCAAGGAATCCGGGTGCACATCCAATGCCTTTCCGCATACCCACAATCGAGTTGGGTGGTTCAATGCTTCTGATGCTAGTATATTCAATATATTATGTATGATATTCCTTCCCAATTCCTCTAAATAACCTGAACCTGCACACAAGGAAGCAAAATGAGTCAAATAGCAAGGGCGTATGGTAGAAAACATGCAATCCCCATAGGGGCAAAAGAACGCATAAATTAAAACTACATCAAATAAACTCGTAATGAATTGAAATTTTTTGGAGATGTCAAAGAGGATTTTTTGGTATGATATAACTGAAAAAATATCATAAATTTCACCCGTAGACCCCTCGATTTTGCGTTTCCCGCCTACAACCTATGAAAACCAAGATGAGCAAATCCAAAACCTAAACATATACAAAACTCATTAAATTTGTATATAATGTATAAATAGATATTTAAAGACAACCCATATGGTTATATTTTCAAATTGAGGCCTATTTACACCTTCATACAATTGGGGTGCCCGGATGGGCCCTACGGACCTGAAAAAACTTAAAAATGCTATAACTCGGTCAATTTAACTCAAAATTGCATGAAATTTAAACCACAGAATAATATTATAGTATATAATAATATAAGTAAAAAAAAGTAATAAAAATTTGGCAATTATTTACCCTCATCCTGTGTGGGGATGGTGGTGACTGTAACTAATTGGGGGCACCCTGGAAGGGGATACCCACAAATTCCGGCAAAATTTTGCTACCAATATCTTTGGGGAATTATCATAAACACTATAGAGGGTTTTTTAATCGAATTTTGTGAATAAATTCACTCGAATGTAAAAGTTACGCTCAAAAGGCCCTATTGAAGTCACTCGGTAACCTCCTTCACTAAGAGGAGATTCTAAGGGCAAGAAAGCTCAATAAGTTGGGGAGAAAACTTGGTAGAACTTATTTGCATATTATATAACTCCTCTACCTATTTTTTTATGGACCATGTATCCATTTTATAGCCCAAAGTGTCTTATATGCAAAAAGGCATGCAAGGGCATGCATGGCAGGAGGTGCCACTTGTCAAATGGGAGGAATGCAATGGGTGTGGAAGAGAATATCCAATTTGGACCTTCATTAATAAGTGTGTCATAAGAACTCAGTGTCCTCTGACCTACATGCTCCAAATGGTGTGCTAAATGGCATTTTTTGGGTGCCATTTGGCCCAAATTTGATTTTTTCTGGGTCAAACCTGCTCATTGTCCCACCCTGGGACGATGGCTCACCACCATCCCAGGGTTGGATGGTGGGAATATACCACCGTACCAAGGTGGGAAAGTGGTGAATTTTGGGCCAAAACCTCCCAAATTTGGGCCAGTAGCCTCCAAAAACCCTTTCAGAGTGGCTAGAACCACTATGAACCTTCTCAAGGTTGCCCAAGGGGCCATATGATGTCAATTTGATCATTGCTTGTAGGTGCTTAATCGGGTTGACCAAATTTTAGTGTCTACACAATATTACAAAATACACCATGTTTTTACCTCAATCATGCATCTTCAAAATCCATCATCATCCATCACCCATGTGTGTAAATGTGTTTTTCAACACAACCCCTCCTATTGCTATAAGGAATATACTAGGGTTTTTTGGTCACTCAACCATACCTAGTGGTTTTATCAAAATTTGTAGAAATTTATCTTTACTTTTTATAGGTGAGGTTTAGTTTTTATAGCACCTAGCATATCTCAAAATCCTATCACTAATTAAAACACTAAAATCCTAGTTGGAACAAGAGAAATATGAATGTTGCGAAGTAGTACTAGGTATCCTGAGATGAAAAGTTTTTCGTGTTCATACTCCTGTGTGATCAGATCAGAAATGTTAAGAATTGGCAAAAGGACAAGTTCATCCCTACCTAAAGAAATCCCTTGCTTTAATCAATATGTGCAAAAATCCTGAATAGAGCAAAATTTAAAAAAAATCCAAAAACAAAGTGAACAGTGATTATCATCATTACATAAATTCGTTGCTCAAAAGAAAACATAAAAATTCAAAATAAATAGTGGTTTTCATCACTAAATCATGAGAAAGTATCCCAAATTAATATGAATAAAATAAGGGAGTATAGAACTTGAATCCCTGGAATTCTCAGCATGATCGATCCGTGAGCAGGATGATATGTCTATCATATTGGCATCTCACTTTTGAACAAACCAATATTTGCATGTGGAAGATCTAGCTTTAGGTGTCTTGTACTTCCTAGTGGTTTAATCCAACTGAGTCCAAATTAGGATCAAGATAAACATTTGAGGATCCCTAATACAACAATGGGCTGAATGAATCCCACCTGGCACTAGGGTAGGCTTATGCTCTATCTAATATATTCATTTGCACACACAGGGATAATGAATATCTAGGTCTTCATAACATAACTTTATCCTTTAGAAACTCTGTATGGTTAGTATACAACTTTTTATTGAGTAACTAGGGTGTTTGAGTCTCATGGAAATCCTCAAAAATATCCTTATAGCAAAAAGTTATTCCAGCAAGGCAAATCATACATATCATATCATCACATTTCACATTTTGAATGCTTAAATGATTAATTCTTATGCTAAGAGTTATTTTTTACATTCATGATTGTTATACATTCTGTGGTGTCATCCATTAGATTGTTAGACTCATATTACATTCATTCCTTATGTTTTAAAAGTGCTTAAAGCATATAGGCTCATTCACATTAGATCATCAGTATAATGCATTACACATTTCATTTACCATATCATAACAACATGAGTTAGTTGCATACAATATACAAAAATTAAACATGCATCCATCATCATCATCTAGATCATACCATCTAAACCATACATATAGTACATGTCATCAGTACATTGTATACATATAGCATAATCAAATCATTATCTAGGCATTGCATTTATCATTGCATCCACAAAATATTTACTAAACATCAACTGAGGCATTATTGGTATCATACCTCCCCTAATCAACAATCAACCCTTTGATCAACCCAAAAATGTCCAAGGTAGCATAACCCTATGGTCAACTTAAAAATCCCCAAATGTGTCATAAGACCTTTGGTCAACTCACAAAAATCCCCAAAGGTAGCACAAGCCCTTTGGTCAAAAACAAAAAGGCCCAAATGGGCATAAGCCCTTTAGTCAACCAAAAAAATGCCCCAAAGGTAGAATAATCCCTTTGGTCAAAAACAAAAAGCCCCAAAGGGCATAAGCCCTTTGGTCACCTCACAAAATACCCCAAAGGTGGCATAGCCCTTTTGGTCAACTCAAAAATCCCCAAAGGTGGCATAAGCTCTCTGGTCAACTCACAAAAATACCCAAAGGTAGCACAAGCCCTTTGGTCAAAAACAAAAAGGCCCAAAGGGGAATAAGCCCTTTGGTCAACCAAAAAAATGCCCCAAAGGTAGCATAATACCTTTGGTTAAAAACAAAAATCCCCAAAGGGCATAAGCCCTTTGGTCAACTCACAAAAAGCCCCAAAGGTAGAATAAGCCCTTTGGTCAAAAAAAAAAGGTCCCAAAGGGTATAAGCCCTTTGGTCAACTCACAAAATTGCTCCAAAGGCATCACAAGCCCTTTGGTCCCACACACAAAAAAAAAATCCAAAGGTAGCATAAGCCCTTTGGTCAGCTCCCAAAAATCCCCAAAGGCATCTCAAGCCCATGACTGGGGCATCCAATGTTGATCAGATCAATGATCATCACACACCCTACAATATGGCCCTAGGTGGTCTACTTTTTTGCTCCGTTCTGTATTTTTATCACAACACATACCAAAAAGGGGCACCTAAAACTTGTCATATTTAGGAGACTACTCATATGGGCACATCCACACACCATATGACCAATATTGGAACTTTCCAATAACAAGTAGTGGTCCTAACCACTTGAAAAGGACATTCTAGTCTGTTTAGATCAGTAGCTGTAGACTAGAGCATCCAACTAGCAGTTGCAAACTAGTAGCTATAGACTAGAGCGACCAACAATCTTGGTCGCTATAGGCTAGAGCGGCCACAACTAGCCGCTCTTGATATCAACAACTATCCCTAAAACATGAACTGTCATGAGGGATTGTCCAAATCACGGGTGGTAATGGTAGTTTACATGTATTTCAAAGGGATATCAATGAGGAAATCCTAGAGTTCCTCTTGACTACCCCTTCCATGCCAAATAAAGACTAAAACTTCCCTCTGGGATAGTCAGTTAGCATGTAGATCTGGAGCTTGACTTCCCCAGGAAGCCAAGCCCTAGATCTAAACCTAAAACCTAGAATTCTATATATGCAGATTTCTAGTAAGGCAAAAAAAGGAGACAAGGATAGAAAGTTCAAATTGTGTGCAGTCGAGACCTATCAAAATGGAGAGCCAAGCTACATCCTTTGGAAGAGCATTGGAGCACTATCCGGCTAAACTACATTCACATATAGTTATTTAGTTTTATCATTTCTAATCACTAATCAATGTAGGAGACACACTCGATGACCCTTGAACATCAATTCGGGCAAGGGATTGACTACCATAGCCCATAATACTATAGGTAACCCTTAAATAAGAGGCCGTTATCTTTTACAGTGGCCCATAGTCATAGTTAGATTGTAAAATGGTTGATTTCTTTGTTCTTAGCATTAGATATTTATTTATCATTATTTAATTTACATAGCTTTAGCATATATCTGAATCTTTCATTGCATTTAGATTAATATTCTTGGTTTCCATATGCATATTGCTTATATCTACTTTGTTTCAATGCATTTCCTATTTATTTATCTAGATTATCATATGTGCTAAAAAAAGGGCCTCATCTGGGGAGGCTGCCCATTCTACTTATCATGCTTTATTGTTTTCATGAATGTAGGTACATGTCTACAGGATCATATCAAAGCATTAGGAGCATAAGGATCCCTCCAAGAGTAGATCTAGAGAAGGAGGCATCTGTAAGCCCTCATACATTTTGTGTGTGGGATCAGGAAGCCTGCAAAAGTGCACCACCCCTTTTCAAAGGGGACATTTTATCCACTTGTAATTAATTATATCGAAATAGGTATCCCTCAGAGGGACCGACATGTAACCGGGTTTCAATATAAATAAAAAGGATCTCTCTTTGTTATTTATGTGTTATATGCAACTCATGGTATTTCATTTCATTTCAGTATAATATTGCAAGCAGGGTTGCGGTGCGTGCCTCCCGGGGTTGCACAAAACCATTCCTAGTGAACCCTTCCTCCCCTAGCATCGAGTTTAGAGAATAATATACCCCCATGGTTCACCCCAAAGGATTTCTCTTGTGGATATAGCTTTTGGAAATTGTATGTGGTAGGGTAGTTTTCCTCCTCTACATATTTGGTAACCCAACTTGAACACCTCCTTTCTTTTAAAAAAATATTTTTAAAGCAAGATCATTAAAATTGTTTGTGTGGTTGAAAACCTTAATAACATATTTAAAAATATTTTTGTTTCTATTGTTAGCATTCTCTTCTATCCTTTTGCTTTTCTAATGGCTCCTTTCCTTAGAAGTCAGTGGAAGAACATTTGAATATGATTATGTTCCTCCTGAAGATGATCGTATTGATAGAGAGGATCCTAACATAGATCCAGAAGAATAATATAATATGGAATCTAAAACAATTTTTGATCCTTATGAAGGCCCTAATGGTGGTTTTGTATTTTCATCATTTGAGCACATTTTGGGTTTTATGAAAGATAATAGGGATAAAATACTGGAGGGTATGGAGAAATAAGCTCATCTTGAAAGAGGTGATACTCCTCCACCTCCTCCTCTAGTAAGCTCTCCTATGCTTGACCAAAATAGCCCCTTGCCTAAATCAATGTGTTGAGTGGTGTTTTCACCCAATTGTGAAAGCACACTCTCCGGTAGGATCTGAGTCCCAAAATCCTCTACTTGCAAAGAAAATAATTTCTCCAAGGTTCCTGTTATGTTGATATGATGTTGTTCAAATGAAATGCTAGGAATACCTTAGGGTTTGCAAGTGGATGTTAACAAGGGGCACTGTGGTTTATTTAGTTTGAAATTACAGTGGACTCAAAATGAATAATATCTATTCTCCTCTTTAGTTCTGATGGATTTTTAGCTTGTTTATTTGAATACAGTAATTAAACTGCAGAAAATAAATTAAGGGTTTAAAAAATAAAGCAAAATAAATGAAAATGAAACTAAACTACAGTCAGAATGCTGTCATCAATTCGATGAAACCGAAGATAATGAGGTTTTCTGCATGCAACCTAACCTAATGAACCTGCAAATTCGCACAATCCAAATAAATTAGGTGCTGGTTTCTAGGGTTTCTACTGTAATTCCAGATTTAGGCATTCGCATGAAGCAACCAAGCACACTTGCATTAAACTTCACCTAAAAGCCTTAGAAATCTGGAATGAATGATAAAACATTAAATCATGCATGCACAAAATGACTCCTTCTTTCTCATCAATGAGATGCCAACTTTCTATATTTCTGTATTTGAATGATATGTCAATTACATTTACAGAATGTTCCAGGTTTTACAAATCCAGAACAAATGAAGGAAATTGCCCAAGTGCAGGCCCAGAATGGCATGAAGCCCTTGTCTCTACAACTCTGCAAGCAGCAATTTCCAACCCCTCTTTCAATCCGCGCTCTTGACTTTATAATCACTGAAATGGCTCTTCGATTCTCCCTGTGTCGCTTCGTTTCACCTTCCTGCATTTGACCTTTCAAATTCCTGCCTTTTCCTTGCTTTTGATTAATGCTCGATTCTGAAACGCTCGAAATCCACCACTGCATGTAACGCCTCTACAATACTGACACCTGTAAGCCACGTGTCCTACATTTTTTGCGTCTTCTGTAACGTCTTCCCGTGCCAAAACGCGACAAAACAACATGCAACCTGCTCACCTTTCTGGCCACGAAAATGCGACATGTCACGATATCGCGACGCTTTCCTCGTTCGTACGCCTCCGGCCGTTTCTATCGTGATATCGCGACGTTTTTCACCTTCGGACCTTCATGCCGCTTTTTGTCGCGATATCGCGACGTTTTTCACCTTCGGACCTTCATGTCGCAAACTGTCACGATTTCGTGACCATTTTCGTTTCGTACCCCTTAGGCCGCACCCTATCGTGAAATCATGACGCTTCTCTGCTTCGGGCACCTTTGTTGCATGCTGTCACGATTTCGTGACATTTTTCCCTTTCGTACGCTTGAGCTTCAACCTGTCACGATTTCATGACGCTTTTCTCTGTCCGTACTACTTCGCTGCAATCTGTCATGAAATCGCGACCATTCTCTCCTTCGGACCTTCTTGCCGCCACCTGTCGTGATATCGCTACCGCTTTTGCCCTCGTACATTTTGCCAAAACCTGTCACGAAATCGCGATGCCTTTTCGCTTCGTCCCCCTAGGCTGCCTTCTGTCATGATTTCGCGACCACTTCTGCGCATCATGCCTTCCGGTTGATTCTGTCACGATATCGCGACCATTCTGGCCCTTTGCCCTGTTTGACTGGTTCCTGTCGCGATATCACGACGTTTTCTTGCTTCGTGCTCTTTGACCTCTTTCTGTCGCGATATCGCGACGTTTTTCCGCTTTGTGCCCTTTGACCTCTTTCTGTCGTGATATCGCGACGTTTTTCCTTTGTGCCCTTTGACCAGTTTGACCCATGATTTTGCGACACGTCACGATATCGCTACGCCTTTCCATTTTGCCTTTCTCTCTCTTGCCTGGGCCGCGACAGAGCAACATGTCACGATTTCGTGACACTTTTTCGTCTTCATTTTCTCTCTCCTCTTTCTGCCGCGACGGAGCAACATGTCACGAAATCGCTACGCTATTTTCATCCGTACAACTTCTGCAGCAACACGTCACGATTTCGTGACACTTTTTCATTCTGGCAGCGACGGAGCAACATGTCGCGATATCGCGACGTTTTTTCAATTTCGGCGACGAAGCAACATGTCACGATTTCGCGACACTTTTCCTATTTTGGGCAGCGATGGCGCGACAGGTCGCGATTTCGCGACATGTCGCGATTTCGCGACACTTTCAACACTTATGCATTTTTTCCTCTTTTCTTCAATTTTAGCATCTGGGTCACCGAGATTCTTCTCTGCAAGCCTGCAAAAAGGTGGGTCCCCAATTTTGGGGTGTGTTGTGGATCAACCACAACAAATGGTGACTCTGCTGTCAAATGCTCTTGAGCATTTTAGTAAGAACCCAACCCGAAACATATCACAAACTCGCAAACATATGTTAGCACATAAGCAATATAACAAATGCCCAAAGATCCGAAGTACATGAATCATCGGAATCATCAAGTATTAGCTCGGTGTGTGCAATGAATTTCTTTCCCTATCATTTGAAATTGATCCACACTCCATTATCAGTTTTGCATGAATGCATATGTGGGATGGTGAATGATTTGTGTACCCTAATGAATGTGCTAGGAGATTTTGCTTTCATAAAAGGCATGGTCATTCTTCTGGTATTATGTACAAGCATTCAAGATTGCCAAACCCTCTTAGGATCCACTAATTCATTACCTTATTGTATCCCAAAGTTGGTTATGAGTCTCTACCATCTGGAACCCATGTGCAAGTGAATGTGAAATCAGAACTTTGGGGAATCAGACTCCCAACCAACCGAGATGAGAGTTTAACCCTATCCTTACTATTCTGATTTAGAGTTCATTACCTCACTTTAAGCAAAATAATTAAACCAATTATGGAAGAAATGGTCATGCTAGTCTAACCCTCTAGACAATCAGTGGTCTTGTTTTTTAGGCAAGACATGATGCCATGCATGGGCATATCTAACCCCACAATCCAAAACTTATCTCCATTTCTTTGGACCTTGGGGATGACTACCCATCCTTTGCAGAGGACAAGTAGTACGATCCTTACAATCCAAAATAAATATGAGATGGGAAAAATTTATTTATTATATATATTTTTTACTTCTTGGACCTTGGGGATGACTACCCATCCTGGCTAGGGACATGTAGTACGATCCTTACAATCCAAACTTTAGGTGTAAATGGAAAATATTAATTTTGTTGCTTAGACCTTGGGGATGACTACCCATCCTTTGTAGAGGACAAATAGTACGATCCTTACAATCCAAGATTTATTATGAAATGAGACATAAGAGCTTTGGGGAATCAGATTCTCAACCTAAGCGAGATGAGAATTTATGCCCTATCCTTACTACTCCATGTAGGTCAAATCAAAGCTTTGGGGAATTGGATCCTCAACCTAAGTTCGATGAGGATTTAACCCTATCCTTACTACTCTGATTTTAGGCTTTAAGCTCTATGGAAGTGGTCAAAACCATTGTTTTAAGGATCATGTTGCATAAATAGGATAGACATGAAATACTTCTTTCGCCCAACCTTTTCCTCCAAGTTAGGTTTTGATCATTTTGCTCAAGATCCTTTTTAATGTATGAGACGTGCTTGGTTCTAGATATCTCAAGACTCGGTTTCCAACCTTAGGATTTACTTACATATATGTTATAACACAACCCTAAGAGGATTTGACATACTTTAATGGCTTGTACCTAAGATGCATATGTAACTAAGATGAGATGTATGTAAGGTGAGATGGAACATGAATGCATTATTTCTTGAATTACAAATGGAATGAATTGTCATGCAAAACTGATTCTTTCATGCATCACAAAATCAAACAATATAACTTAAGATGCTTGTGTTACTTGTGGAGCTTTTACAAGACAATTCCAATGTTTCATATTCTCCCGATCTAGAACATAAGTTAGCATCTCAAGGCAACTTTTTCATCATCATTTTTTTTTTTTTTATAGACAAACAAAACATGTCAAATAAACACACATCTTTAAATTAAAACTTATTCAATCCAAAACCAAACAGCAATCCCAAAAATGAAAATTTGAAAACACAAACCAAAAACCAAAAACCAAAATTTATATACAAATGTACACTATAATACAAGATGATGCAAAGCTTAGCTTATCACTTTCCTGGATCCCACACATGATTAGAACATTTCAACAAAAATATGACATAATATGCATGCCAAATGTTGTGGGAATCTAAGACCAGACCAAACAATGCAACAAATTTCCACTTGCCATGCTCACCATACCAATTTGATTTAGTTCCAATAATACTCCCATAGGTGAGCATCAAATTACTAGAATGATTAGACAATAAATGATTTTCAATTTTATCATGTCTATTCTTTAAAATATAATCTTCATAATTCCCTCCTTGATTTAGAATTAGGCTATCCTTTTCAAATATGCAATTTTGTAAGTAGTAGCCTATTTCTACAAATTTCTTAGCCAAATCATTTTCCAAATTTGTAGGCCAATCAAATTTGTGTAACAATTTACAAGCATCTAAGATATTTACTAAATTAGGATCATTAAAAGTTTTTATCCTAGATTCAATTAGTAATTGTTGATGAATTTTATTTAACAATTCAAGTGCATCAACTTCTTTTCCATTCATTAAAACCATGTTATTAAAGGTGTGATTAAAAATTATACCTTGTTTTTCATTTACCTTTAATGACATTTCATCATTCAAATTATTTAAATTCAAAATATGGTCATCCTTTTCAATCCTCAAACACTCTTGGTCAAAGTGTATGTCAAGTAATCTGCTTTGATGATCACTTATTTGAGTTGCTTCCAATTGATCCATCTCTTTATCATTTGGTTCTAATTCTTTGTTCACTATCCATGGCATCTCTTCATTTGAATCCCCAAAATCATCATGCAAACTTGCATCCACACTTTCAATGAATTTATATTTTGTCCCCTTTTCAAATCTTGTGAATATGAGATCTTCGTATGATGTAGAAGGTTCAACATCCTGCATATCAAGTAAAATATGAGTTTTAAAGAATGCATTATCATACCTCCCCCAACCATTGTGAAAATTGTCATCCAAATCCATGATATGAAACTCCATGATATTTGTGACATGATCTCTTGATTCATTCATCAATTCTTTTTCTTCTTTGTCCTTGGCAATAGGATCATTATAATCTTCCAAAATTTGATGAGATTTGAAACCCTCTTCCAAAACATCCTCAAATCGTACAGGAGTTGTAATATCTTCCTTTGAGTAGGCAATTATGTTGTCCCGTATATCAATTGGCACACAAGTTTCATTAGTAGTTTTGGAAAGAGTGAAGTCTTCCCACTTCTTCCAAGCATCATAATAATCATCTTTCAAAATCAAGTGGTGACGTTCAACTATTTCTTCAACATCTTCCAATTCATCAATGTGCTTCTCATCAAATTCATCTTCACCTTCCTTAGATGGTTCAATTATTTCCAAAAGTGGGTTATTTCTTGAATTCAAATTTATAAGGCTATCATTGTCCAAATTAGTAACCCATGATTCATTATCATAATTTGGAGGGTGAAGAATTTCTTGATCTTTAATTTTACACATTTCATCAATAGTATCTTCCAAGAACAAGTGGTGAAATTCTATCATATCTTCAAATTTATTTATTGATTTTCTTTCCATTTCACTTTCAACCACTTCATTCAATTCTATGGTGGGTTCCATCCATTCACATATATCAAACATTGTTGAATTTAGAACCCCTTCATCTAGATAATCATGTATCTCTACATGATCCTCACTAGTGGATGTTGTCTTAGCAATTTGCACCTCCTCGTGGACTACATCCAAGGTGGTCATAAAATTTGGGTATTCAAATTCATCCCCTTGATCATTTACCTTAGATATCATTGGAGTGGAGGGTGCTATGTTTGATGGTTGGTGTAGGTTGGCATCAAAAGAACAATCTCTCATGTGAATATGTTGTGCCTTTTCTTCTTCAAGACCTTGTCGTTCTATCTCTTCTAAGATCTCATGGATTCTCTCTAGGGACAAACCACTCACTTTTTCCTCAATGAGTGAAGCAAGTGTGGGGTGTATGGCTCCTAGGTATACTTTCATGGCTTCCTCTTCTAATGTGTTAAAATTTTCCCACATTTGGGAGTGCAACTCACGAAATATTTCATTGAATTGACTCAAGGATTCATTAGACTCTTTACATATGGAGGTAAACTGATTTTTCAATATTTCTAAGTCAGCCTGATTACCAAAATGATTAAGATAGGCTGCTTCTAGTTGTATCCAAGAAGTCCTAACCTCCATGGGTAGTTGGCTATACCAAAAGAATGGTCTATCATCCAAAATGTATGCAAATAACTTACAAGCCACCTCCTCATAGAAAATCTGGAATTGACATAATGCATTCTTGTAGACATGCAGCTTTTGCAAGTATCCTAGTGGTACCTCTTGATTAAAACACCGTAAAAAATCCAATAACATTTTAGGAACATGATATGGTACCACAGGTATAGACAAACCCTTATAATGATCCTCTATTATTAATACCATTCTCTCTCTTAGAGATGTTATTTCAGCTCTCAGGGATACCCTTTGCTCCTCAAGTGTTGCCATTAGTGAACTTAAAATGTAATTTTAGAACCAAATCTGTTGAATATTCAACCTGCAATATAAAACAGAAATCAAGTTAGCATCAACTAAGAGATGTATTCATTAAAATCAAATGAAAAGTAATTGCATGAGACCAAAATTCTGAAAAATTAAATCAAATCACTTTAATTTTGTATGAACAATCAGAAAAATATACAGCATACCTGAATTGCTTAAAATAGAACAGGTAAATAAATTCAGACCGTCCTTTTTACAATCCGCTGAATGTTAGAGGACTAATGCATACAAAAATTTAAAATTATATTACACTAAAAATAAACCCGTACGGCCCTCCTAGCACCAATCCGTTGAGTGGTGTTAGAGGCCGTATATGCTAATAAAATGGACTTGAAATTTTTAGCAATGTAAAGCTCTTAAACAATTAAAAACCCGTAGCATCTAAAATCACGATAAAATAAACCCTTTTCAGGCCCTCCTTCTAGCGCCAATCTGTTGAGTGGTGTTTTCACCCAATTGTGAAAGCACACTCTCCGGTAGGATCTGAGTCCCAAAATCCTCTGCTTGCAAAGAAAATAATTTCTCCAAGGTTCCTGTTATGCTGATATGATGTTGTTCAAATGAAATGCTAGGAATACCTTAGGGTTTGCAAGTGGATGTTAACAAGGGGCACTGTGGTTTATTTAGTTTGAAATTACAATGGACTCAAAATGAATAATATCTATTCTCCTCTTTAGTTCTGATGGATTTTCAGCTTGTTTATTTGAATACAGTAATTAAACTGCAGAAAATAAATTAAGGGTTTAAAAAATAAAGCAAAATAAATGAAAATGAAACTAAACTACAGTCAGAATGTTGTCATCAATTCGATGAAACTAAAGATAATGAGGTTTTCTGCATGCAACCTAACCTAATGAACTCTGCAAATTCGCACAATCCAAATAAATTAGGTGCTGGTTTCTAGGGTTTCTACTGTAATTCCAGATTTAGGCATTCGCATGAAGCAACCAAGCACACTTGCATTAAACTTCACCTAAAAGCCTTAGAAATCTGGAATGAATGATAAAACATTAAATCATGCATGCACAAAATGACTCCTTCTTTCTCATCAATGAGATGCCAACTTTCTATATTTCTGTATTTGAATGATATGTCAATTACATTTACAGAATGTTCCAGGTTTTACAAATCCAGAACAAATGAAGGAAATTGCCCAAGTGCAGGCCCAGAATGGCATGAAGCCCTTGTCTCTGCAACTCTGCAAGCAGCAATTTCCAACCCCTCTTTCAATCCGCGCTCTTGACTTTATAATCACTGAAATGGCTCTTCGATTCTCCCTGTGTCGCTTCGTTTCACCTTCCTGCATTTGACCTTTCAAATTCTTGCCTTTTCCTTGCTTTTGATTAATGCTCGATTCTGAAACGCTCGAAATCCACCGCTGCATGTAACGCCTCTGCAATACTGACACCTGTAAGCCACGTGTCCTACATTTTCTACGTCTTCTATAACGTCTTCCCGTGCCAAAACATGACAAAACAACATGCAACCTGCTCACCTTTCTGGCCGTGAAAATGCGACATGTCGCGAAATCGCGACATGTCGCGATATCGCGACGCTTTCCTCGTTCGTACGCCTCCGGCCGTTTCTGTCGCGATATCGCGACGTTTTTCACCTTCGGACCTTCATGCCGCTTTCTGTCGCGATATCACGACGTTTTTCACCTTCGGACCTTCATGCCGCAAACTATCATGATTTCATGACCATTTTTGTTTTCGTACCCCTTAGGCTGCACCCTGTCATGAAATCGCGACGCTTCTCTGCTTCGGGCACCTTTGTTGCATGCTATCGTGATTTCATGACATTTTTCCCTTTCGTACGCTTGAGCTTCAACCTGTCACGATTTCGTGACGCTTTTCTCTGTCCGTACTACTTCACTGCAATCTATCGTGAAATCACGACCATTCTCTCCTTCGGACCTTCTTGCCGCAAACTGTCGCGATATCGCTACCGCTTTTGCCCTCCGTACATTTTGCCAAAACCTATCGTGAAATCGCGACGCCTTTTCGCTTCGTCCCCCTAGGCTGCCTTCTGTCACGATTTCGTGACCACTTCTGCGCATCACGCCTTTCGGTTGATTCTGTCGTGATATCGCGACCATTCTGGCCCTTTGCCCTGTTTGACTGGTTCCTGTCGCGATATCACGACGTTTTCTTGCTTCGTGCTCTTTGACCTCTTTCTGTCGTGATATCGCGACGTTTTTCCGCTTTGTGCCCTTTGACCTCTTTCTGTCGTGATATCGCGACGTTTTTCCGCTTTGTGCCCTTTGACCAGTTTGACCCACGATTTTGCGACGCGTCGCGATATCGCTACGCCTTTCCATTTTGCCTTTCTCTCTCCTGCCTGGGCCGCGACAGAGCAACATGTCACGATTTCGTGACACTTTTTTGTCTTCATTTTCTCTCTCCTCTTTCTGCCGCGACGGAGCAACATGTCACGAAATCGCTACGCTATTTTCATCCGTACAACTTCTGCAGCAACACGTCGCGATTTCATGACACTTTTTCATTCTGGCAGTGACGGAGCAACATGTCGCGATATCGCGACATTTTTTCAATTTCGGCAGCGACGGAGCAACATGTCGCGATTTCGCGACACTTTTCCTGTTTTGGGCAGCGATGGCGCGACAGGTCGCGATTTCACGACATGTCACGATTTCGCGACATGTCGCGATTTCGCGACACTTTCAACACTCATGCATTTTTTCCTCTTTTCTTCAATTTTAGCATCTGGGTCACCGAGATTCTTCTCTGCAAGCCTGCAAAAAGGTGGGTCCCCAATTTTGGGGTGTGTTGTGGATCAACCACAACACAATGCATCCTAGTAATTTTAACCAAGCTATTGATACTACTACAAGAACCAACATTGGGAGGAATCTACAAGCTTCTCCAATTAGTAGTGTCACTCAAAAATGTTTTCAATTTCTTCTTCAATATTCTAATATCAACACTTGTGCTTCTATTCTACCAAATTTTAGCTGTCCATTTTCACAAGGTACCATATATAACAATAGTATCCATACCTCCAACCTAAATCAAGCATTGGTTCCTCAACACACATATGCTCCTCCTTTAGGGAATCTGGGAACAATGCATAACAGTAATCCAAAAGTGCAGAATTTGGTAAATATAGTATAGTAGTTGGTTTCAAAAGTTGAGATGATTTAGTATTCAAGTTTTACTTATAGTTATAAGGAAATGTGTAATCAATGATTGGATCCTATTTTTACTGCTAGACCTTATCCTAAGCATTTTTTTAATGCTAGTTTTACCTATTTATAACGGGATATAAGATCCAATTGAGTACTTAAGAAGATTTAGAACAACTTGTCATGATCTTATTTATGATGACATTTTGTTATCTAAAATATTTTATAAGAGTCTTGGTATCATGGAATTAGAGTGGTATTATAGGTTACCCAATTATTCCTTGAAGATATTTGAAGAAATTGTAGAATTATTTGTTCAACAATTTGATGCTATATTGAAAAGGAAATAACAATGAAAGATGTGTATAGCTTGAAACAAAGTAGAGAGGAAAGTTTTTTAGAATTATTAGCTTGTTGAAGAAGTTTAGTTGGACATTTGAGATATACTTTACCTCCAAAGGATATGCTTGAGATATTTATTGGTAATTTGCAAGAACAATTATCTTATGCATTAGAAAGTACTACTATTACATATTTTGATCAAGCAAATGATTTAGCAAGAAAAGTGGAATATGCTCTTATCATAAGAGGTCAAATCAAATTCAAAGAAGAGAAACCTACTAAGTCCTAGCATAAGAATAGACATATAAGAGGTGATAGTGGAATGGATAGTAGGTCTGTTAATAATGTCACTAACAACCTAAAAAATATAGTACTTCAAAAACCTCCACAAAGGAATTTTACAAGACTTAATATGTCTATGAAAGCAACTTTAAAATAACTTTTAGAATCCAATGCAATTGAGTTACCTCCCATAAGACAACCAGATACTACAACTCATTGGTATAAGGTAGGTCAACATTGTGCATATCATAGAGTGGAAGGAAATTGGACAAATGCTTATAAGATGTTGAAACATGTGGCTCAAGATTTAATTTATGTAGGACATATTGACTTAGGTAATTCTCATGCAGTGAATAATCAAGTACCTACCCAAAAAACTGTGAGTACCAATCAAGATATTGGAATATTTAAATATCCATTTCCAAAACATAATAAACAAGTAGAAAATTAGGTGGCTCATTAGAATGAGTCTCCTCCCTCTAGCAATATGGTTGGCATGGTTGGTGTAACTACAAGAAGGCAAGTTTAGACTCAATGTCCTCAACAAGAACATAATTATGTATTGCAACCCAGTTTAGTTTTGAAGAATAATTAGAAGAAAGTTTTAGATACAGGAACTCCACCTATTGTATTAAGACCACAACCTAAGTTTTCATTTGATATTCAAAAGTAGTTGGCTAGTACTCCAACAAAGATATCATGTTTAGAGCTCTTGCAAACTTCTCCCAATCATAGATATGCTTTGATGGAATTTCTAAAGCAATAATCGATTCCATCAGATATTTCTCCTAATGCTATAGTTGATGTCATAGGTTCTCTTGGGATACATCAAATATCATTCTCGGATGATGATAAACTCTGTTGGCAATTTTGGGTACCTTGAGTACATTGCCTTTGCTCAAGTGTAGTTGTTGTCATTGATGTCAAAGAGTTCTTGGTAGTTGTTGTCATTTGATATCAAGGAGTTCTTGAAGCAATTTGTTTTTATGTCAAAGAATGTGTTTTGATGAAGGTTTCAGCTGGTCAGTAAGTCTCCAAGAAAATCAGAGTAGCCCAGTTGCAAAAGATCTAAAAAAAAGATAAGTTAGAATAAGTTTGCAGGCGGTTGGAAAAACTGTCACGATTTCGTGACATGTTTGAGGAGAGAGAAAGTGCTGGGCAAAAGCTGTCATGATTTCATGACATGTTTGAGGAGAGAGAAAGTTTGGCAAAGCGTCAGATTTCGTGACATGCTGAAAGGCAGAGATGAAGCAGGCAAAACTATCATGATTTCGTGACATGTTTGAGGAGAGAGAAAGTTTAGGCTAAAATGTCATGATTTCGTGACATGTTAAGTTGGTAGTGTTGAGTTGCAGGAAGTGTCACGATTTCACGACAGGTTTCAAAGAAGTTGTACGGATGCAAGGCACGATTTCAGAGGGTGAGTTTCAAAGAAGTTGTAGGATGCAGAAAGTGTCACGATTTCATGACAGGTTGAGTTGGCAGGTTGCAGTTGACGAAAGCGTCACGATTTCGTGACAGGTTTCAAGGAAGTTGTACGGATGTAGAAAGTGTCATGATTTCATGACAATTTGAGTTGGTAGCTTGTAGTTGGCGAAAGCGTCACGATTTCGTGACATGTTCCAGCTTCGCGGGCTTCTGGCAGAAAAGAGCTTAAGGCAGCGAAAGCGTCACGATTTCGTGACATGTTCCATTTTCGCTGGTGCAAACCGAGAAAAGGTTGAAGAAGCAAGAAGTGTCACGATTTTGTGATAGAGTTGTAGATGACGTCAGCAAGAGGCAAAGGTGTCACGATTTCACGACAGAAGCGGAGAAGAAGGCTTTGAAGTCTAAAGCATCGCGATTTCGTGACAGAAGTGAGATGACGTCAGCAAGAGGCAAAAGTGTCATGATTTCACGACAGAAGCACAAAGGAAGTCGACAAAGGCCAAAGTGTCACGATATCGCTACAACAAGCTATAGAAGGTGTACGACAGGCAAATGTGTCGCGATATCGTGACATGTTGAAGTTTCACGCCAGAAGCTACAGGGAGGTAGTGAAGCCGACAAAGTTAAATCTGGGCCGACGTAGCGTAGGGTTTTGCAGCCGACGTGATTAAAGGGTAAACATCCGACTAAGATCTAGGTTCTAATCTTGAGATTATGTGTATAAAAGGAGGGCTGTTTGAAGAGTTTGATCATCGATCGAAGTGTGCGTTCGAAGTGCGATCTGCGTAATTATAGTGCAGGGGAGAAGTTCGATCGTCGAGAAGCAGAGTGTGCAAAGTCTATGCTACTGTGGTTGCGCAAAGTGTGCGAAGACTGTACTGCGGTGGATGCGCAAAGGAGCAGAAGCTATTGGTGTTGCGACATTCGGAGACAACACGCAGAAGTGAGAAGTTTGATAGCCGAAGTGTTGTATGCTGTCGTGTTGCGCAGTCTATGCGAAAGTTGGTTTCATCTAATACATCTATGATAGAACAGTGAAGACTTGGGGATAGCATTGAGCAAGCATTTGAAAGCTTGTGAACCATTTTTATTTTCCCATTTTGAGGACCAGATTGAGGACAGAGTTTGAGGCAGAAGAGGACATTTGTGCTAGACCGAAGGACTACGTTTAGTGCAAATTCGAGGACCAACTTTGCGGTGACAGAGTTGAGGACAGAGATCTCCAGCTAGAGCAGGGAAGACAGGTGTCTTCTGTGGATAGAGTTCCACTTGCTAAGGGCAGAGGAGGTAGAGGTCTTCTAGAGGATCACCAACCAAAGCAGAATTAGGGGAAGGTGTCTCCTTTGAGTTGAGGCTCATAAACATTGTAATCGGGAAGGATTCCCAGAGGACTTTGATATAACTTTTAGAAGAAAAGTTTTATCCGTGGAGTAGCCCACCTTGGGTGAACCACGTAAATTGCTTTGTCACTTTGTGGATTGTATTTTGTGCATTGTTTTGATTACTACTGTTATTACTGCTATCTTTATTCTGCATGTTATTGAATTGAAAGCTGCTTTAAAAGAAAAAGTTAAAAGTGGTCTTATACTGTTCACCCCCCCCTCTCAGTATAAGCTTGTGTTCTTCAATTGGTATCAGAGCGGGTTCCTTCGGAAAGGTTTTACAGCTAGAAGGAAGAACTGGTTAAGAACACAATGGATTTTTCAGGTGGCAATGCAGCACCTATTCTTGATGGATCAGATTTTGGTCTATGGAGTGCAAGAATGAAAGTCTATCTTATGGCTCTTGGTAATGAGGTATGGGAAGTTATTGAAGATGGGTACACCATTCCTGCAAATGGTCCTTATACTAAAGAAGACAGGCTCCTACATCACAGCAACTCAAAAGCCATGAATGCAATCCTGAAGGGTTTACAGAAGGCTGATCTTACCAAAGTTATTCACTGCAAGACAACAAGTGAAATGTGGAAACAATTGCAGGTTGTTCATACAGGTGATGCAAATGTCCGAAAGGCCAAGTTGAGACACTTCAAAGGTGTGTTTGAACAACTCAAGATGAATGATGATGAAAAAATTAGTGACTACATGCTCCGTATGGATGAAGTTGTTAATTCAATGAAAGACTTAGGTCTTGAACTTGCTGAAAATGATGTGTGTGATAAGATTTTAAGATCTCTTCCTAATAGATTTAGTGAAAATATTTTTGCTATTGAGGAAGCCAAAGATTTAGATAAGTTGAAAAAGGATGAGCTCCATAGTATTCTTGCAGCATTTGAGCTGAGAACTCAAGTGAATATTGATATAAAGAAAGAGGCAGCTTTCAAAGCTACCAAGAAATCAAAAGGCAAACAGATTCAAGAGAGTGATGAGTCTTCTAGTGAGGAAGAGGCATATTACAACAAGAAAGGCAAGTTCTCTAGAAAGCACAAAAGCAAGAAAAATATAAGATGTTTCAACTGTGGAAAATTTGGTCATTATGCTACTGACTGTCTTGTTTCCAAGAATGAAAGTGATGAAGATATACGGGATGTTAAGAGCAAGGATTCTGAAAAGCACAGGTATTACAGAAAGAACAAAGATGAGCACAACAATCAAGGAAAGAGGTATTCACACAAGAACAAGAAGAGCTTCTATCTGGACAAAGCAAGTAAGTGTTCTAGCAGTAATAGTGACAGCTCTTCCAGTGATAGTGAAAATGAGATGCTGTTCATTTCAGAAAAAGAGGAAGAACCGAAACATAAATTCATTGTCATGAAATGTTTTAGATGTGGAAATTTTGGGCACCTTGAGGATGATTGCACGAATAATGAATTGGTTGCTAGTATGTATGAGGATGCTTCAGAAAATGATAAGGAAGATGCATGTATGGTTTTTGAAAAGGGTAGCACCTCTAGTGATAAGAAATCTGAAAAAGGCCTTGATACTTCAAAATGCAATCAAATAGAGGATCTTGAATGTGAACTTACTAATGCTCTTGGTGTTTTGAAAAAGGAAAGGAAGAAGAATGCTAAACTCAAGGATAAGTTAGATGAATGTTGTATGGAGAGAGATGAACTCATAGAAAGTCTTGACATCTCTATGGCTAAGACTCAAGAACTCAAGAATGAGTTAGAATCTAAGATGCTTGAGTATAGTGAATTAGAACAGAAAATGGCTGCCATGAAAGAGGAAAATAAAAATTACAAGGATAAGCTGTACAGATTTCAGGATAGCTCCAAGAAGGTTAAGTCTCTCATCAAAAGTCAAAGAAATCCAACAGATAAAACAGGTCTCGGTTTTGTTGAGCCGCACAAGAAACAGGTTGGGGAATCTAGCAAGAGATTTCAAAAGGAAGAAAGTTTTGATGAAGAAAGTACTTCAGATCATGAGTCCGTGAGTGATGAATGCGCAGAAACTGAAAACAGATTTCTGAAAGTGAAGCATAAGTTTTCGGGACCCAAGAGATCGATTAAAAGAATATTTCACGGTAGATGTTTTGCATGTTACAGGTTTGGACACATGGCTGCACATTGCATGTCTCAAATGAAGAAGGTTAACAATAATTTTAGAAGTCATAATTTATTTCAAGGGTATTGCTACTCTTGTAATCAGTTCGGGCACAAGGCAATTTTTTGCAAGGCAAATAACAGGAACTGGGTTAGTCAGAATAGGCGGATTCAAAGAACAACTATGCCTAAAAGAAATTATATTGTTGTTTGTTACAAGTGCAACAATACAGGTCACACAGCTAGACAGTGCAGAGCTGATCTTCCAAGGTACAGGAACAAGAACAGTGGTATAAACAGGTCCGAGGATCAAGGTGTGGACAAGAAAAGAGATGAGAACAAGAACAAGAAAAGTGCCAAGAATAGAAACATTGACAAAGAGCTCAAGAGAAGGCCCGGCAAAGAAATTGTAGACACTGATGATGATGAGTGTCTAATGGGAGTTTCACTCCCAACCCTGTTTTAAATCACCTCATCAGGAGGTGGGGGAGGGACTAAGCTAAGAGGCTCATTCTTAGTCCCAAGCCCCAAAGGTGACCCTTTGCCATTGATGACAAAGGGGGAGAGATTTGAGTAAGGGGGAGAGATATGAGTAAGGGGGAGAGCTTCAAGTGAAGAGGAAAGCTTCAAGTCAGGGGGAGCAAAACTTCAAAGAGAGTGATTTCAGTTTTGGCTCTTGAAGATGAGTTTTTAGTAAAGGTTTGCCATCAATGACAAAGGGGGAGATTGTTGGCAATTTTGGGTACCTTGAGTACATTGCCTTTGCTCAAGTGTAGTTGTTGTCATTGATGTCAAAGAGTTCTTGGTAGTTGTTGTCATTTGATATCAAGGAGTTCTTGAAGCAATTTGTTTTTATGTCAAAGAATGTGTTTTGATGAAGGTTTCAGCTGGTCAGTAAGTCTCCAAGAAAATCAGAGTAGCCCAGTTGCAAAAGATCAAAAAAATATAAGTTAGAATAAGTTTGCAGGCGGTTGGAAAAACTGTCATGATTTCGCGACATGTTTGAGGAGAGAGAAAGTGCTGGCAAAACTGTCATGATTTCGCGACATGTTTGAGGAGAGAGAAAGTTCTGGAAAAACTGTCATGATTTCGTGACATGCTGGAAGGCAGAGACGAAGCAGGCAAAACTATCACGATTTCGTGACATGTTTGAGGAGAGAGAAATTTCAGGCTAAAATGTCACGATTTCGTGACATGTTAAGTTGGCAGTGTTGAGTTGCAGGAAGTGTCGCGATTTCGTGACAGGTTTCAAAGAAGTTGTACGGATGCAGAAAGTGTCACGATTTCGGGGGTGAGGATGAGAAAGTGTCACGATTTCGTGATAGGTTGAGTTGGCAGGTTGCAGTTGACGAAAGCATCATGATTTCATGACAGGTTTCAAGGAAGTTGTACGGATGCAGAAAGTGTCATGATTTCATGACAGGTTGAGTTGGCAGCTTGCAGTTGGCGAAAGCGTCGTGATTTCATGACATGTTCCAGCTTCACGGGCTTCTGGCAAAAAAGAGCTTAAGGCAACGAAAGCGTCACGATTTCGTGACATGTTCCATTTTCACTGGTGCAAACCGAGAAAAGGTTGAAGAAGCAAGAAGTGTCACGATTTCATGATAGAGTTGCAGATGACGTCAGCAAGAGGCAAAGGTGTCACGATTTCATGACAAAAGCGGAGAAGAAGGCTTTGAAGTCTAAAGCATCGCGATTTCACGACAGAGTTGCAGATGACGTCAGCAAGAGGCAAAGGTGTCATGATTTCGTGACAGAAGCGGAGAAGAAGGCTTTGAAGTCTAAAGCGTCATGATTTCATGACAGAAGTGAGATGACGTCAGCAAGAGGCAAAAGTGTCATGATTTCATGATAGAAGCACAAAGGAAGTCGACAAAGGCCAAAGTGTCATGATATCGCTACAACAAGCTATAGAAGGTGTACGATAGGCAAATGTGTCGCGATATCGTGACATGTTGAAGTTTCACGCCAGAAGCTACAGGGAGGTAGTGAAGCCGACAGAGTTAAATCTGGGCCGACGCAGCACAGGGTTTTGCAACCGACGTGATTAAAGGGTAAACAACCGACTAAGATCAAGGTTCTAATCTTGAGATTATGTGTATAAAAGGAGGGCTGCTTGAAGAGTTTGGCATCGATCGAAGTGTGCGTTCGAAGTGCGATCTACGCAATTATAGTGCAGGGGAGAAGTTCGATCGTCGAGAAGCAGAGTGTGCAAAGTCTGTGCTACTGTGGTTGCGCAAAGTGTGCGAAGACTGTACTGTGGTGGATGCGCAAAGGAGCAGAAGTTGTTGGTGTTGCGACATTCAGAGACAGCACAGAAGTGAGAAGTTTGATAGCCGAAGTGTTGTATGCTGCTGTGTTGCGCAGTCTGTGCAAAAGTTGGTTTCGTCTAATACATCTGTGACAGAACAGTGAAGACTTGGGGATAGCATTGAGCAAGCATTTGAAAGCTTGTGAACCATTTTTCTTTTCCCATTTTGAGGACTAGATTGAGGACAAAGTTTGAGGCAGAAGAGGACATTTGTGCTAGACCGAAGGACTGCGTTTAGTGCAAATTCGAGGACCAGCTTTGCGGTGACAGAGTTGAGGACAGAGATCTCCAGCCAGAGCAGGGAAGACAGGTGTCTTCTGTGGATAGAGTTCCACTTGCTAAGGGCAGAGGAGGTAGAGGTCTTCTAGAGGATCACCAGCCAAAGCGGAATTAGGGGAAGGTGTCTCCTTTGAGTTGAGGCTCATAAACATTGTAATCGGGAAGGATTCCCAGAGGACTTTGATATAACTTTTAGAAGAAAAGTTTTATCCGTGGAGTAGCCCACCTTGGGTGAACCACGTAAATTGCTGTGTCACTTTGTGGATTGTATTTTGTGCATTGTTTTGATTACTGTTGTTATTACTGCTATCTTTATTCTGCATGTTATTGAATTGAAAGCTGCTTTAAAAGAAAAAGTTAAAAGTGGTCTTATACTGTTCACCCCCCCCCTCTCAGTATAAGCTTGTGTTCTTCAAAACCTTCCTCAAAATTGCAAGAAGATTCTTCACTTTACATCACTGCACTTATTGGGGATACTTTTATTAAGATATTTTTGATTGATAATGGTTCTTCACTTAATTTATGTACATATCAATTCTTTCAAAAATTTGTATTAAAAGAGAAATATTTAACAAATTCTGATATCATTATAAAATATTTCAACAATGAGTCCCAAGAAGCCTGTGGTGTCATATCTCTTCCCCTCAAGGTTGGGCCTAATATATCAGATACTTTAGTTTATGTGGTACATTGTCCTGCATCTTTAATCTTATTCTTATATGACCTTGGATATGTGCAATGAAGGTTGTCCCTTCTACTCTTCATAAATACCTTATATTCGAATTTAAAAATCAAGTTGTCACCATTCTAGGCAACCCTCGACCATTTTATTTTTGCTCAAATGTAGATCAAGATCAATCTAAGTTCAACCTACATCCTATTTCTTCAATTGTTTCTCCATGTTCCTCATCTTAGATATCAAAATAATTTCAAATTTTGAAAATGAGTGAGGAACACATCTCAAATTTCTCATCTCAGGATCATGATAATCAGTTTCTTCAAGAACCTCTTCTAGATCTAGCCAAGCTACCACCATCACCAAGAACCATGGGTTTTACCCATAAGAAATGTGATGTTGTACACATTGGCGTGTGTACCTTTATCTTCATAGGAACTACCTTTGAAGAAAATATATGTGGTCCCTCTTCCATTGATAATTCTTTTGCTCAATGTTACCTTTCCAATGATTACCCACTTCCTAAACATATCATATATAGTATGGGATATGAATGTAAAGGTTTGGGGTAAAAAAAAAGGGCATTCAAGAGCATTTGGATGTTGATATCTGGCCTAGGATATACATCATAGATTTTATACCTAGTAAAGACCAACCTTTACCATTTGAAAATGATGATCATCTTATGACTTATGCTAAATATATGGATTATAAAAAGTCAGAAGTGGGTAATGAGGATGATGGTCCCCCTTATTCTTATAAGATATTATTTTGTAATATGATTTATTCTGTATTTTCTAAAAATGAGCCTTGTATTTTAGAATTAGATCCTAATTGGTTGTCTTATAATGATATTTATATTAAAAATAAATAATTTTGTTTGCAAATGTATTGATTATTGTGCCATGACTGTTAGAGAAAGATCCACAAAGGAGGTTCTCCATGATTTTCATCATCGAGATGACTTACTTTTTGGAGATTTCTTTGAGGAAATAGTTCATGGTACACTTGTTTCTTATCCTAAGAAAGGAAGCACACTTAGATTTTGTGCCGAATTTTATCTTTCTTGCTTTAATTAATTCATTAATTAATATAGTTATAAAAATAATAATAATAAAAAAAATTATCAAATCAATTAATTATCATTTAGCTATGCATTTGCATTTTCATTGCATCCATCTGCCTATTCATACTACATTGTTTTTTGTCATCTTTTTTCATTTGCTTGCCTGACATTTAACACAAATCATATGCTTGAATATCATAATTTTCATGACTTCTTGTTGATGACTACTTAATCATATAGATTTTTGGGGATTTTGCAACAATGGCATGTGATGATACCTAGTTAGATCATAGATCACATGCATTACACTCTCTCAAGGATTCTAATTCCTAGTAATATCCCCACCTATCTTCAGTCTTCTTTCTTGCTTTTTCTCTGCTTCTTCAAATTCTATTTTCCTTGGTCTTAGAGGTATTGAGAGTATCTTTCTTCTTCAGTCTTCTTTCTTGCTTTTTCTCTTCTTCTTTAAATTCTATTTTCCTTGGTCTTAGAGGTATTGATAGTATCTCTTAGATCAAGGATGATAGTTTGTTAATATTTCCTTGTCGCTTCTTTGTTGCCTTATTTTTATTTATCTTCCTTTGCTTTTGACAAGGAGATACGTATACTTTATTTCTCAAGGTTGTCTTCTCTGCACATTTGCACACACTCACCATATTGTTTTTAAACCCCTATCAAAGGTAGCACTCGCCTAATATATTTTATCCTTATATATTACACCCCACATGGGATAATTATACATCCTATAAGGTATCTTATCAGATATGATCTTTTATCAGGTTATACTCCCTTTTGATTTAGCGGGCTCAACTCCCCATTATAGGATAAGCTCCTTGGCCATTTTTTTAAGGTCTTGATATACATCCTCGTAGGTAATTTTCCCATAATAGTCAATTAATGAGAAACCATCCATAGTGGGTCAAACTCCAACACCTCATCATTTATGATGAGTACTACACCCATAGTGGGTTTAGCTCCTTTTTTGATATGATTCATAACATTTAATCACATTGGTCCCTTGTGACCTACACTGATTTTGATACTATGTTTCACCTATCCTTCTCTATTTTAGATGGTTGACCTTTGGATATTCTTCTTCTTTGTCTTCTTCTTCTGCTTATTCTTTGTCTTCTCTCTTCTTCTCTTTTCTATTGGTTTTCTTTCTTGTTTTATCTCATGTTTTCTTTCTTCCTTCCATCCATTCCATCCATGTATTTCATATAGTCTTGCATTAAGATAGATTGCATACATAAAATATTGAAATTAAATAACATCTAATTAAATCAAATTGCATACACACAATCACACAAAATATAAAAAGTAATTATGTATTACTCGATTAGAAAAAAGAGAGATACAGTAGTGTCTGGTTGGTGTACCATAGTCTAGCCCTAGTATACCAAACCAACCCCTAGGGATGCATACCAAAATCAAAACTGGCATGTCATATCAATTCCTAGCCCTAGATTTGAGAGCATATATCCTCTACTTTGCTCGAAGGAGGAGGTGGTCTAGGTAGGCACATACCCATAAACAAGGAAGCTAAGAATATTCATGATCAATACCGTGACTTACTAGCTAACTGGAGGGATGGAGGGAGTACCAATTTTTGATCCTTAGGTACCACCTGATAGTACATAGTCTCACAAAAGGTAGCCTACAAAATGACCACCTCTAGCCTATCCCCTAACCTCTATAGCTTCACTTGTAGAAGGTGGACCTTGTCGCTAGCCTGGCTGCTCTTGATGATAGTCATCCCCTCTTCCCAAGCCCTCTAGTGCTCTATGTCTAGACAACTCACCTCCTATTGAATATGATCAAAATATTATTGAGTCAGATCCCTCTCCCTATCTGTGGTACATAATGAGCCATGTAGTCCTTGATCCTATTAGACCTATCCTCCTAGAGAAGGTCCACCTATCTACAAAGAGTTGTCACCTATGCTTGTAGTTCCTTTGCCTCCTCCCTCAAATTCTATCATCTTGAGACCTGGTCTCGGATAGATACTACTGATGTGGAGGTATCTCCCAATCCTCTTCCTGGTAGTATCTCAAACTTTGTGAGGGTAACTCTAGATGACCCTACCTCCCTGGTCCCTACAACATTGGTGTCCTCCATCACCAGCATGATCCAAACCTAAGCCTACATATATCTTAGAGCTACAAGGCCCTAATATGCCCTCTTTATGGCTTTGTGATCTACCTTTTAAAAATATCACTGCATTCCCAGGTCCATCACTTGGTGCCTTTGTATCAAAACTAGTAGGGAGACCTTCTGGAAAATGACTCCTCTATACCATAACCTATAGCCGAAGGCCACTCCTATGTCATCCACCCTGGAATCCATGTAAGGAGGATGATCCAAGTTATCAACCATGGAAAAGTTTGGTCTGCCTCCCACCCCTGCTATGTCCCGATAGACTCTCTGATACCAAAAATTCCATAGGTCTAAGATTACCTACAATATCCTAAATTACCTTAGGACTCAGTCAAATCGAAAGACCTCTAGATCCCCTCTCTCCATAGTAAGCTACTTGATCCTCCTAACCCTTCCTAGCTATGTCCCATCCTTAGCCCATCTTGGGTGTAGATCCCAGGGTCTCCATATAATTTTGGTACCCATAAGCTCATCTACAACTTTCCTCACTAGTTACATGTACTCGATGTAGGTCCTCACAATCCACTCTAGAGATTTAGACCATCTATATGTTGTTGGTCGCTTCGGGTTGGGTAATAGTCCTAGAAATGCATCTGTTCTCCATACCATTATGTTATCTCAGCTCCATACCTAGAGCAAAGTCATGTACACTAATACTATATGCTACTTGTACATGATGTTGTACATATTGTACAAGCGTGCCAACACATATGGACCCGATGCAAAGAAAAATCCCTAGTGTCGCATGTATAACATTACAACTGCCATCATCCATGGTAGATATTTCCTAATAGTATGGTACATAAACTATCCTACCACCACCCCATAGAGCATGGTCATCAATGGGTCCACCCCATATTGCCCCACCAGGTCATCTATGACTATGGTTCTCTCTTGCACCTAGTGGGCCCAAAATATTGAAAATTATTGCAAGGTTTCTAGCCTCCCTCATGCTTTGTAAACTACCATCCCTATAATAGATATGTGAAATACATGCCATACATCCTCTAGTGTGATGGTCATATCTCCTATGGGTAACCAGAAGGTGGATGACTTTGGGTAACATCTCTCCACCAACATTGTTAGTAGAGCCCTATTTACCTCTACTCAAGGTAGTCTCACCAAGTTGTCTAGCCTCACCACCTCCAGTGTATCCCTCTCCACCTGTCTGAGTGACTCTAGCTCCACCTCCAAGGAGCCTAATCGCCACTCACAGATCTCAAGTACCCTAAGCTACAATAACAACCAAAGAGAAATTTTCCATCAATTCTAATAAAAAAATAAAAAATAATAATAATAACATTTAAATTTAAAAAAATCTAAGTTTGTTGCTAAGATCAAATTTTGTATTCTCTAAGTTTAACTTGCTTGCTTCTCTCTCTTTTCTTCTTTCTTTTCTTGTTTATTATTTATTTTTTCTTTTCTTTTGTTTTTCCCCCCTTCGGTGAAATCGTGCCCTACTTCTACGAGGCTTGATTTCACAAAATCATGTCTGAACCTTGTCATCAAGCTTGATTTCACCGCTACTACCCCAGGTGAAATATCGATCTGACCTTGAAATTGCACCCGAGTTGTATGCGGAAAAACCACCAATTTTGGCAAAAAATCACCCAAAAAACATAAAAATTTGAAAAAATAGAAATGCAAGTGTGGTTTTGGACCCTACCTATAGTCACTCTACTTTTGTTTTGACCTCGCCTCTCATAATCATAGAACATTACATCGATGGCGCCATATCCTCTTTTTTACCCAGAGCTCTTTTCTTCTCTCTCACGTGGTAAAAATGAATTATGTTTTTACCCCCTTTCACTTTTATCCCTATTTTTGCATGCTTTTCTTTTTTCCCTTTTGTTTCTTTTCACCTCTTGTTATTCTAAGTTTATTTGTTTGAGTTTTCATGAAGGATGTGTTCCTCATAAAGCCTGAGGAGGCACCTTTGCCTCAAAGGTGTTAATGTCCCTAATTCCTCAATTTACGTGTAAAACATGAAAGTGTTCGAAATAACACCATTTTTACACCATCCTTTTCTTCTAAACCAGACACCCCATTTATGCTTTTTGCTTTTATTTGTGAGTGCTAACATATTTTCTTTGACACATTTATTAGGCCATAAATGAATCAAAGAGGGGGTAAAATGTAGACACGAAAAATTGATTCACTTTAGTGGGAAATATTCCTAGAGCCTTATGGGATACCCCTTGGACTTTACTAGGGCAAGGGTAAGGCTTCTACCCCATTTTTTTTTCTTTATTCTCTCTCTATGTGAAATCATGCTCGCCCTTGACAAGGCACAACTTTGCATAGGTGAAATTGCGATCAGCCTTAATGGGGTGCAATTTTGTATTTTTAGGATTTTTTTGAGTTTGGCATGTTTTACGTCAGCCCTCCTTGGATTTCCTACCTTTCTTGCCTTCAAATATACTATATAAGGAGGGTTTGAATTCACTTTTCACACATGGTTACACACGACACAATTTAGATTTATCGCACGCTAACATTTGATTTCTTGTAAAGTGTTCTTATTCGGTATGCATCCTTCTTATTTGTTCAGAAGAAAATTAACTTTGGAGTTGGAATTCTGATTGGTTTTCTATTGCATTGGATTGTTGATTGTTGTTGCTCACCCTTGGTGGATTGGTGTTGAAGCCCTAAGGAGAGATGAACTATCTGGGAGGTATCAACCCTTCTACTTTCTTCCTCACTCTCTACTAGGTGAAAGCACTCTGGTACATGTTCATTTTCATTCATTGCATCTAGGGTTAATTATATTGCTTTGGTTTGAGACATTTCATCTCACTTTAGTGAAATTGTGCCCAGGTCTCTGTGGGGCACGATTCTACTTGTGCATTATTGCGGTCACATGTTACAGGGTGTGAGCTCACCTGAGCAAAATATGAAGGTAATCTACTATTCCAAATTTTACCATTGTATTCTAGGTTGCATTTAGAGCTTGATACTACATTTTATTCTGTGATTTTATCATATTATTATATTATATTGTATTATATTATGTTTATTTTATTTCAAAGATCAATTTTTATTTTTATTTATCAAATTTTAGCTAAACGGACCTAGGGGGATTGACTTATGTGCCCCCAAGCACTTCTATACAGTGGCCTATGTAGGCCCCCTAACACTGATTACATTTTCCAAGTGTTTTCCAAGTTACCTTTCCAGAAGAAGAATTGCTGATATCATTGGACCAGTGATAAAAGTAATGATAAATCATCGAATAAGCTAAGTGTTCTGATTAGTATTTAGGTTGTTTGATGTATGCTTTATATTTATGTTATAAACCCTAAATCTGATTTTATAGAAAGACATCTAATTAATTTCTATTTGAAATATAAACAACACATAGTGTGCACTTAGGGTTAATTTAATTTGTGGATCTCTTCTTGAGCCCTTGCTTAAATATTATCCAATTAAAACCCTAGGTTTATAAAGAATTCAAAGGAAGAATCATACTGGGGTTAGCTTTCATATTATTTCATTCTCTATTTTTGCATTATCCTTTATCTTTCATAGCATAGATATAGAAATACCAAATCTAGGTGTTTGTCTTTAATCTAATACATTAAACATCATTGAAAACTAGAGGACTTGGAGTGAGTCCTTAAACCATTCCTAGTGATTCCTTCCCCCCTATAACCGAGTGTAGAGAAAAACATACCTCCATGGTTCACCCCAAAGGATTTCTCTTGTGGATCCAACTTTTGGTAATTGTACGTAGCAGGGAAGTTTTCCCCCTCTATAGTTAGTGCTACCTATTTTTTAGATTTCTCTTTATGTGGGCCAATGTGCTTCCTACTATAACTATCTCTACAAATTGTTTTTCCCTCTTGGCACCTTGGTGTGTCACTTTCCTTAAGATATTGAGAATTTGGCATAAAATAGACCATCCTTATGGATTTGGTCATGGTATCTATTTAATACTACATCCTTTACCATACTAGGATTTTCTTGTTTGTGTATCCTAATTTTTTAAGGACTCCCAATATTTGATGTTTTGGCTTGATATGAATCAAAATTATCTTTCATATTTGGATAAAATATGTTCTACTTTTGGGGTTGTTGTACCAAATTTTAAATTAATCTTCACAATCCTTCTTACTCCTCAAGGTGGCGAGGCCTATCTCTTCATCTACTTTGACCTACTATTTGATATTGTAACTATTCTCATGGGTGAATAAAGTATCTAAATTTTTGTCGTAAAGGGTCTATCTAAAGATATACTTTATGTCATAGGACCAACAATCTCTAAATTGTTATAGATTCATTTCCTACAATATTATATTTATCATAGGGTTGTATCCTCACATATTAGAAGTAATATTCAAGATTTGTTGCTTGAAGGTAGAAAGTGGTTTTATTTTACCCATTAAAGTATTTTAGATATATAT
The DNA here is from genome assembly GCA_028583015.1 of Wollemia nobilis. Taxonomy (NCBI): domain Eukaryota; kingdom Viridiplantae; phylum Streptophyta; class Pinopsida; order Araucariales; family Araucariaceae; genus Wollemia; species Wollemia nobilis. The sequence goes on along the minus strand of JAQPPZ010002937.1, from coordinate 3,725,828 downwards.
AATCAATTTTCCTAACATACTCAAGGTCAAATATGTAATTAAGTACTTTTGTAGGCAACATGAAGGGCATGGCTAAAATCCCGTAAAGGTGAATAAAGGATTTGGTCCTTCCCAAGTAAAAGTATCCCTAAGGCCATTTTCCCTCTGTTAGTAATTTTTGCATATTGTCTATAAAAATTAGTGCCTTTCTCCTAAAATTCTCCATGATAACCTCATATACCTCATTATAGAAGAAATACAAAGTTCTTATTTCTCTATGGGACACATTTGTGCATTCCACTATTCTTAGAGGTTTTTCAATCTTTTCTAGCATGACCTAGTTAAAGGCTAGTGAACCAATATTTCATTTGGTGTAAGAATAGCAAGATCAGGTAGGAAGCATAAGTGAATTTTCTCTCCTCCCTAAAACACTTTAATTGATTTTCCATTTGGTCAAAGATGTATTTCACATAGACAATCATTTGGAAATCTCCAAGGCATGTCTAAATGGCATGTAGTAGGGAAACATATTCCTCATAGATACTTTTATCACTCTTCCTTAAGGATGGTGGATATAATTGATATTAATATTTGTATATCCTCCTTGAATTGGTCCAACTCAAGTGGGATACAAAAATTGGATGGCAATTTATGCTTCTTAAGGTAATGAATTAGAAAGCTCTTCCAACGTGAACTAGATTAGCTATAATAAATGTCCTTTTGGGTATTAGGGATATAATATATCCATATTATTGGGCCTTAATTAGCATTTAACATACCCATTATGACTCTTTTCCAAATGTAGGTGTATTTTGACCATTGTAGCAGTCTAAAACTACTTGTTGTGGAATCATATCTTTCTACCAATGTTTAAATTAGTTTGGGGCAATTAAAAACTTGGGGTATGAGCTTTATCAATAAGCCAAATTTCAAGGTTTATATTATGCTCTAGGAATATTTTTAGGGTTGTTAAATTCCTCCCAACCTCCCCCGCAGAATGTGTATAAGGAATATTTTAAGTGCTATTAAACAAAGCCAATGAACTACAAGTTGTCAAAACAAATTATAGTTGCTAAAATATTTTCACATTATTACTGGCTAAAAAATTCACATAAAATTTAATATAAATGCATCATAATATTTTTTGGAATTTTCACATAAAATCTAGCAAACAATTATAACATTAAATTCAACTAACAAGGGCTAAAAACATCACCAAGTTAGACCTAATAAGATTAAAAAAAGCGTGCTTCACTAGTACCACTATTTTATTAATAAATGTAGCTAAAATAGAACAAAATATACTTTTAGATCCTCTAGATACCCTAAAGAGATACTTATAAAATGGTTACAAGGTCCTCCATATATAGACCCAATTTCCCAAATTGGTGAAAATGAGATTAGATTTGGAAAAATTATAAAAGTAGATTTGGATAAAATATTATTTTTCTCTTATATGCATTAAAATTTGGATAAAAATCAGATCTAAATAAAATATTATGAAGATCCCAACCTAGATAAAAACGCAACCCATATAAAATTAGAAATCCCTCATTTCTTCTTTCTTTTATTGTAATTTTTTTCTTTCTTTTCAACTAAAATTAGCAATAAATGTTGGCAATTTTGGGTACTTTGGGTACATTGCCTTTGCTCAAGTGTATAAGTTGTCATTGATGTCAAAAGGCATTTTTGTGTTGATATCAAAAAGAGTGTGATGTCAAAAATATCTTGAGAAGCTTCATAATGTTAAAGGGTTTTTATTAAAACCATGGTGACAAGGTTAAAGGTTTTTCTTAAAACCATTTGGACTCATTAAGGGTTTTTATTAAAACCAAGCTTAACTTAATGCAAAGGTTTTTACTTCTTGAAAAACCTTGAAGGTCCATGTTTATTATTAATAATTAAATTAACTCAAACCTTTGACAAAGGTCTAAGTTTAATTTATTATTAATAAAATAATAATTATTATTATTTTAATTATTATTAAAGGGTCTTTTAACCCTTAAGCGACGCACATAAAGAATTCATTCGCCGACGTGTTGCCATCGTTGGAGGAGCGCCGACGTCAAACAATTAAGGAGAAATGGCTATATAAGTGGGGATGATTTTCTAAAGTAAAGGTACCATCGATCGATGCAATTTCGTAGCTTTGTGTCCTCCGTAAAAGCGATGTTTTTCGCTGTATTTCGTTGTCCATCCATATTGAATTGCCCAAGCTTTTCTTGCGCTTGACGTCCGACAGATTGCGTTTCTCTGACATTTGATAAGACTGCGAACTATGTTTTCTGGGAGTTACGTTTTTGGACAGCGCTCATGATGATGGTGGTGGCTTGAGGAAAACGTTTACGTTTTCAAATCCTTGGCGATTGAAGGAAGACAACACATAGGATTACATTATATTTTTCATTGGGCACTTGTGCTCCAATGGTGGTGGTGTGTTGAGTGAAGAAGCGTTGGGCGGAGGTGCCAAGTTTGACCCATGTTGTGGGCAATTTCGTCTTGGTCGTGATGCACGAGGATAGCAGCAATGAAAGCGCTTTAGCATTTGTGGTGGTGTTATTCATTTTCTCCAAAGGTTGGAGAACTAAGGTTGGCCAAGCTTGAAGGTTCAATTATCTTCTACTCCAATAAGGTATGGGCACATTCTTCTTATGAGTATGATTGGTGTATGTTTTCTGAAATAAGGTTGGAGTGAAAAGGTATTCTACTAGGTATCCTTTGGCTAGGTGTAAATCCTATTTTCTGGTTTGTTGAAGACTACTTATGCATTGTTATCCTTAAGGAGAGTTTTTGGTGAATGCATAATTTTTGGTTTGAGATAGTGGAAGCTTTGTGCACTAGGGTTTATATTTGTGAGTCTAGCTACTTGCATTGAGTTGGTGGAACCCTTGGTTGGCTGTTTTGAGTTTGATGGTTGAGTTGCTTCCATAGAGGTTGTTTGATCAAGTTATTGCTTTACTTGATTCATGATATTGGGCTTACTCCATTGAGTTGATTTGAGCAAGTTATTCTTTGCATTTGGTGATATTGTGTTGGTGGTTGTTTTGTTCAAATATCTTTGGAGGGAAAAGGATTTCTACTTGTTTCCTTTTCTTGTGATGATTGGTTGAATGCTTCAAGGTTAATGTTGAGTTGAATGATGTTGGTTAAACCTTGTCTATAAGCATTGTTGTTAAAGCCCTAATTGGTTGAGAAAAGATATTGGTTGTGGAAAGAACATGAGTATCATTGTTATATGAGATATTGCATGGTTGGCAATTGTTGGGTTGTGTTTCATGTTCTTGAGAAAAGCATACTACATCTATCTTATTCTTTTGAGATTGAGATTGAGTTGAGATTGATATTGGGAGTTAAGTATAGAACATATTGAGTCTCTAACAATTCTCTTTATGTTTCTATGAGATTGAGTTTGAGATTGGGAGTTAAGTATAGAACATATTGAGTCTCTAACAATTCTCTTTATGCTTCTATGAGGTTGATGAATCACATTGGGTCTCTAACAATTCTCTTTGTGGGTTCATGCTAAGCAAGTTTTTCTTGGTGAGCTTGTTGAGGTTTTGGACAGGTTCTGATGGGGACTTGTGAGCAGGTTTTGGACAGGTTTCGATGGGGACTTGTGAGCAGATTTGGACAGGTCCTAGCAGAGGACTTGTGAGCTGGTTTTTGAGAGTTCTATCAGAGAACTTGAGGACAGAGGAGCATTGGTTCTTTGAGAAGAACCTGAGGATAGATTTGGCAAGTCTTTGAGAAGGCTTGTGTGTAGAGGATTGATTTGTTCAAGAGTTGGACAGATCTGACAGACAGAGGAAGACTTGTACTAGACCGACTGACTGTGTTTGGTACAGGTTGTTGAGCTGTTGTGGACGTGATCATAGAAGGCAGAGGTCTCTTAGGCTAAGCATTGAGGATAGGAGGTCTTCGGTGGAAAGGAGTTCCACGTGCTGGCAAGAGGTAGAGACAGTTGATCTTCTGAGGGATCATATCCAGAGCAGAGGGGAAGGTATCTCCTTTGAGCAGAGGCTCATAAATTTAGATTGGGGGAAGGTATCTCCTTTGAGCAGAGGCTCATAAATTTAGATTGGGGGAAGGTATCTCCTTTGGGCCGAGGCTCATAAACATTGTAATTGGGAAGGTTTCCCAAAGAACTTTGAGATAACTTTTAGAGAAAAGTTTTGTGGACGTAGCCCAACCATTCTGGGTGAACCACGTTAAAATTGGTGTCACTTTGTGGATGATATTGTGCATTGCTTTGATATTGCTTTGGGTATATTGCTTTACTATTTTGAAGTATAAAGGAAAAAGTAAAAAGAGGTCTTATACTGTTCACCCCCCTCTCGAGTATAAGCTTGTGTTCTTCAATTGGTATCAGAGCGGGTGCCTTCGAAAAGTTTAACAGCTTGAAGGAAAAGCTAGTAAAGAACACAATGGATCATTCAAGTGGCAATGCAACACCTATTCTTGATGGGTCAGATTTTGGTCTTTGGAGTGCAAGGATGAAGGTTCATCTAATGGCACTTGGGAATGAGGTATGGGAAGTGATTGAAGATGAGTACACTATTCCTGTACATGGTCCTAATACTAAAGAAGAAAGGCTCCTACATCACAACAATTCAAAAGCAATGAATGCAATCCTGAAAGGCTTACGGAAAGCAGATCTCACCAAAGTGATTCACTGCAAGACAACTAGTGAAATGTGGAAACAAGTTGAAGGTGGTTCATACAGGTGATACAAATGTCGGAAAGGCCAAGTTGAGACACTTCAAAGGTATGTTTGAACAACTCAAGATGAATGATGATGAAAATATTAGTGACTACATGCTTCGTATGGATGAGGTTGTTAACTCCATGAAAGACTTAGGTCTTGAGCTTGCTGAAAATGATGTTTGTGATAAGATTTTAAGATCTCTTCCTAATAGATTTAGTGAAAATATTTCTGCTATTGAGGAAGCTAAAGATTTGGATAAGTTGAAAAAGGATGAGCTCCATAGTATACTTGCAGCATTTGAGTTGAGAACTCAAGTGAAGGTTGATGTCAAGAAAGATGCGGCTTTCAAGGCTACCAAGAATTCCAAGGGTAAACAACTTCAAGATAGTGATGAGTCTTCTAGTGATGAAGAGGCATATTACAGCAAGAAAGGCAAGTTCTCTAGAAAGCACAAAAGTATGAAAAATATAAGATGTTTCAATTGTGGAAAGTTTGGTCATTATGCTACTGACTATACTGTTCCCAAGAATGAAAGTGATGAAGATAAACAGGATTCTAAGAGCAAGGATTCTGAAAAGCACAAGCATCACAGGAAGAACAAAGATGAGCACAACAATCAAGGAAAGAGGTATTCTCACAAGCACAAGAAGAGTTTCTACCTAGACAAAGCAAGTAAGTGTTCTAGTAGTGATAGTGAAAGTTCTTCAAGTGATAATGAAAATGAGATGTTGTTCATATCAGAAAAAAGAGGAAGAACCGAAACATAGATTCATTATCATGAAATGTCTTAGATGTGGAAATTTTGGTCACCTTGAGGATGATTGCACAAATAATGATTTGGTTTCTAGTATGTATGAGGATGCTTCAGAAAACTATAAGGAAGATGCATGTATGGTTTTTGAAAAGGGTAGCACCTCTAGTGATAAGAAATCTGAAAAAGGCTTTGATGATTCAAAAAGCAATCAAATAAAGGGAGGTAATCTTGAAAGTGAACTTATTAGTGCTCTTAGTGCTTTGAAAAAGGAAAGAAAGAAGAATGCTAGACTCAAGGATAAGTTAGATGAATGTTGTATGGAGAGAGATGATCTTATAGAAAGTCTTGACTTCTCTATAGCTAAGACACAAGAACTCAAGGATGAGTTAGAGTCTAAGGTTCTTGAGTATAGTGAGTTAGAACAGAAAATGGCTTCTTTGAAAGAGGAAACTAAAGAGTACAAGGATAAGCTTTAGAGGTTTCAAGATAGCTCCAAAAAGGTTAAGTCACTCATCAAAGGTCAAAGAAAGACAACAGATAAAACAGGCCTTGGTTTTGTTAAGCCACACAAGGAACAAGTTGGAGAGTCTAGTAAGAGACTCCAAAAGGAAGAGAGTTCTGATGAGGAAAGTATTTCAGATAAGGAGTCCTTGAATGATAGATGCACAGAAACAGAAAACAGAATTCAGAATGAGAAGAAGAAGTTTTCAGAACCCAAGAGGTCAATTAAAGGAAAGTTTCAAGGCTAGATGTTTTGCTTGTCACAGGTTTGGTCACATGGCTTCACATTGCATGGCTCAAGTGAAGAAGGTAAATGACAATTTCAGAAGTGCTAGTTTCTTTCAAGGGTATTGCTACTCTTGTCAACAGTTTGGGCACAAGGCAGTTTATTGCAAGGCAAATAACGAGAACAGGTTTGGTCAGAACAGGTTTGGTCAGAACAGGTTTGGTCAGAACAGGTGGATTCAAAGATCAGGTTTACCTCAGAGAAACAACATCGTCAAGTGTTTCAAGTGCAACAATGAAGGTCACATAATCAGACAGTGTAGAGCTGAAATTCCAGAATACAGGAACAGGAACAGTGGCATGATCAGGTCCAAGGATCAAGGCATGGACAAGAACAGGGATGAGAACAAGAACAAGAACAGTGACAAGAACAGGAATATGGACAAAGAGTTCAAGAGAAGGCCCGACAAGGAAGTTATAGACGCTGATGATGATCAGTGCCTAATGGGAGTTTTACTCCCACCCCAGAATTAATCACCTCATCAGGAGGTGGGGGAGGGACTAAGCTAAGAGGCTCATTCTTAGTCCCGAGCCCCAAAGGTGGCCCTTTGCCATTGATGACAAAGGGGGAGAGATATGAGTAAGGGGGAGAGCTTCAAAGTGAAGAGGAAAGCTTCAAGTCAAGGGGAGCAAAACTTCAAAGGAAGATTCTCAGTTGTGGGCACAATCTCTCAGTTGTTAGCACAGTTGGTTTCAGTTTTGGCTCTTGAGAAGTGTTTTCAATAAAGGTTTGCCATCAATGACAAAGGGGGAGATTGTTGGCAATTTTGGGTACTTTGGGTACATTGCCTTTGCTCAAGTGTATAAGTTGTCATTGATGTCAAAAGGCATTTTTGTGTTGATATCAAAAAGAGTGTGATGTCAAAAATATCTTGAGAAGCTTCATAATGTTAAAGGGTTTTTATTAAAACCATGGTGACAAGGTTAAAGGTTTTTCTTAAAACCATTTGGACTCATTAAGGGTTTTTATTAAAACCAAGCTTAACTTAATGCAAAGGTTTTTACTTCTTGAAAAACCTTGAAGGTCCATGTTTATTATTAATAATTAAATTAACTCAAACCTTTGACAAAGGTCTAAGTTTAATTTATTATTAATAAAATAATAATAATTATTATTTTAATTATTATTAAAGGGTCTTTTAACCCTTAAGCGACGCACATAAAGAATTCATTCGCCGACGTGTTGCCATCGTTGGAGGAGCGCCGACGTCAAACAATTAAGGAGAAATGGCTATATAAGTGGGGATGATTTTCTAAAGTAAAGGTACCATCGATCGATGCAATTTCGTAGCTTTGTGTCCTCCGTAAAAGCGATGTTTTTCACTGTATTTCGTTGTCCATCCATATTGAATTGCCCAAGATTTTCTTGCGCTTGACGTCCGACAGATTGCGTTTCTCTGACATTTGATAAGACTGCGAACTATGTTTTCTAGGAGTTACATTTTTGGACAGCGCTCATGATGATGGTGGTGGCTTGAGGAAAACGTTTACGTTTTCAAATCCTTGGCGATTGAAGGAAGACAACACATAGGATTACATTATATTTTTCATTGGGCACTTGTGCTCCAATGGTGGTGGTGTGTTGAGTGAAGAAGCATTGGGCGGAGGTGCCAAGTTTGACCCATGTTGTGGGCAATTTCATCTTGGTCGTGATGCACGAGGATAGCAGCAATGAAAGCGCTTTAGCATTTGTGGTGGTGTTATTCATTTTCTCCAAAGGTTGGAGAACTAAGGTTGGCCAAGCTTGAAGGTTCAATTATCTTCTACTCCAATAAGGTATGGGCACATTCTTCTTATGAGTATGATTGGTGTATGTTTTCTGAAATAAGGTTGGAGTGAAAAGGTATTCTACTAGGTATCCTTTGGCTAGGTGTAAATCCTATTTTCTGGTTTGTTGAAGACTACTTATGCATTGTTATCCTTAAGGAGAGTTTTTGGTGAATGCATAATTTTTGGTTTGAGATAGTGGAAGCTTTGTGCACTAGGGTTTATATTTGTGAGTCTAGCTACTTGCATTGAGTTGGTGGAACCCTTGGTTGGCTGTTTTGAGTTTGATGGTTGAGTTGCTTCCATAGAGGTTGTTTGATCAAGTTATTGCTTTACTTGATTCATGATATTGGGCTTACTCCATTGAGTTGATTTGAGCAAGTTATTCTTTGCATTTGGTGATATTGTGTTGGTGGCTGTTTTGTTCAAATATCTTTGGAGGGAAAAGGATTTCTACTTGTTTCCTTTTCTTGTGATGATTGGTTGAATGCTTCAAGGTTAATGTTGAGTTGAATGATGTTGGTTAAACCTTGTCTATAAGCATTGTTGTTAAAGCCCTAATTGGTTGAGAAAATATATTGGTTGTGGAAAGAACATGAGTATCATTGTTATATGAGATATTGCATGGTTGGCAATTGTTGGGTTGTGTTTCATGTTCTTGAGAAAAGCATACTACATCTATCTTATTCTTTTGAGATTGAGATTGAGTTGAGATTGATATTGGGAGTTAAGTATAGAACATATTGAGTCTCTAACAATTCTCTTTATGTTTCTATGAGATTTGAGATTGAGATTGGGAGTTAAGTATAGAACATATTGAGTCTCTAACAATTCTCTTTATGCTTCTATGAGGTTGATGAATCACATTGGGTCTCTAACAATTCTCTTTGTGGGTTCATGCTAAGCAAGTTTTTCTTGGTGAGCTTGTGAGGTTTTGGACAGGTTCCGATGGGGACTTGTGAGCAGGTTTGGACAAGTTTCGGTGGGGACTTGTGAGCAGATTTGGACAGGTCCTAGCAGAGGACTTGTGAGCTAGTTTTTGAGAGTTCTATCAGAGAACTTGAGGATAGAGGAGCATTGGTTCTTTGAGAAGAACCTGAGGACAGATTTGGCAAGTCTTTGAGAAGGCTTGTGTGTAGAGGATTGATTTGTTCAAGAGTTGGACAGATCTGATAGACAGAGGAAGACTTGTACTAGACCGATTGACTGTGTTTGGTACAGGTTGTTGAGCTGTTGTGGACGTGATCATAGAAGGCAGAGGTCTCTTAGGCTAAGCATTGAGGACAGGAGGTCTTCGGTGGAAAGGAGTTCCACGTGCTGGCAAGAGGTAGAGACAGTTGATCTTCTGAGGGATCATATCCAGAGCAGAGGGGAAGGTATCTCCTTTGAGCAGAGGCTCATAAATTTAGATTGGGGGAAGGTATCTCCTTTGAGCAGAGGCTCATAAATTCAGATTGGGGGAAGGTATCTCCTTTGGGCCGAGGCTCATAAACATTGTAATTGGGAAGGTTTCCCAAAGAACTTTGAGATAACTTTTAGAGAAAAGTTTTGTGGACGTAGCCCGACCATTCTGGGTGAACCACGTTAAAATTGGTGTCACTTTGTGGATGATATTGTGCATTGCTTTGATATTGCTTTGGGTATATTGCTTTACTATTTTGAAGTATAAAGGAAAAAGTAAAAAGAGGTCTTATACTGTTCACCCCCCCTCTCAGTATAAGCTTGTGTTCTTCAATAAAGCACTTCTACAAGAAGTGTGTAGTTTATATATCACAAACTATAATTACATTTGAGGAGTGAAACATTAGACATCATAATTTTTTCATTCTCCCCTTGATGTCAATGTTTTATACTCCAATCATAGCCATCAATTATATATATGCATAATTATGAATATATATATATATATATATATATATATATATATCCCAACCACCCATCACATTTTAATCTCAACCATTCATTTCACATGATCCATGTCACTTGTCCAATCTCAATCTCAACCCTTCATTATGTTTTAATCTTGGCCGCATGTTGGTGTCATCAAAACCCTAACATGATCAAGGGAAAATTATAAAAGATCATGTTACAACTCCAATATAGCTAGTCAGCTATATTTCCATTTGCTCATTGATTTTTTGATTTATTCATATTTATATGATGTAGGTTGATTTACATTTGATCATCATTCATATTTATTAATAATTGCATATTAGGAAGATACTTAGCCCTCTTCGAGTGGCAAAGGACTTAGCCCTCCTTAAGTGGTAAGATATTTTGGATTTAATTCATTTGATCTATGTCTTACATTATTTTCCAAATTTTCACACTTCAAGTGGTATCAGAGTTGAAGATCTAGATAGTGCACAAAATTTAAATCAAACAACACTTTCAACAATCTATTTTAAGCATAATTACTAATCAAGCATTAGCATAGGGCAAAAAATTCAATTCGGTTGCATATTTAAATAGCAGTGAATTTACATCAGTTTCATTCCTCCATTCCGGTAATAATATCTCTAGAAATTCTATTGTGACATAAGTAGGAAAATCCAAGCATTCGGGTTAGACATCAAGACATTCCACTGGCTTTGAAGATCTCCTTGGTGGTTCGCAATCAGTGAAACAAGGAAATAAAGTATTCTAAATTTCTTTTACGTTTCCTAAAGTTGATGTCATAAATTAAACATTACAAGACAACAACATAAGGAAGTATGAATGGTTTACGTTAGTAACTATGTTTATCCTCAGGATGGCTCATAGTAGAATTTGTTTTTGGAACATCATGATTGTTACAAACGAAGGTGTACGTCCGAATTAACCTATTAGGGCTCCAACATCACATTTTGAAATCTTAGCACGATAATTTGAAAGAAAAAAATAAACTTATCCTGAAGTTGAACTCACCAATCGTACACCAGCTATGTGTTTCATCAAATCTAGATATTATGCTATTTAAATTAGCAAGAATAGTTCCTACCTGGAATTAACTAAACTCTGCAGCACATAACAAATTCATTCTGTATAATGGAGGCAACTTCGATAGGTATTCTGGTGTGGATTAACAAGGGTGTTAATTAGAGAACGTTAGAAAGTCATCCATAAACAATGTTTGCATAACACAAATGATTAATTAGAAGGCAAAAGGTGTTTATTTTTCAATAAAATAAAATTGAACTATTCATATCATCAAGAAAAATTAATCGTATTCACCACACAAGGAAATCTAAGTTAAATTCAATTATCTAAGTCCATAAATTCTCTTAAAATTAATTATCCCATTGTCCGCTGAAGTTCGTAAATTTGTGCTACGCATTTTAAAATTTTCTTTTAGATGCATTATCCCACATCCATTACATTCAAAGGTTATGGCAGTTTAATAGTACCAAAGTGCGCTATAAAATATGACCACTACTTAGGGATCACACATCTCTCTCGCATTCTAGCCTATTTGCATATGCTCATCACATCATCGTATGCTCATCACATCATCGTATCCCCATTCCATTCATCATGTCATCAACTCTCAAGTGTGCATTCATAAGTATAACCATTGTATCACCTATTAATTATCTACCAACCACGTGCATCCCAATGTATAAGCCATATCTATCTAATAAAAGAGTCGTTGACACTAGTCGTTGCTAGGATAAATTTGAAAGGATTAAAAGGTACATCATTACCACTAGCCATTGGCTAGAATAAATTTGAAGGATTATACACTACTAACCATTGGGAAGTTCTAGTGACCATTGTTGGAAGACATTGAACAAGTGCAAAATTTTAAATCCCAATTTAAATTTTTGTAACCATAATTCAAAATTTTGGGTCTCAATTCAAAGTGCATGAGTGATCAAACCACTCCAAACAAGTGTAATAGAGGAGTAAACGAGAGATCACAACAAAGTGAGAGACAAAATGAAGGATCTGTGAATTCACCAAGAAGACAATCACATAATAAAGGTATGCAACACAACTCTCCTTTTAGAATTATTAGTTTCAACCCTCACCACTGGTCCATGGCTTCACCAAATCATAAAAATATTCCTCCTCCTTCACCAGACCACATTAGCCCTTCATCCAACCTAGATGACCTAGAATCTCATAGAGTATACCATGTCCTTAATCAAGTAAACCTTCCCCCTAAAAGAGACCTTGTCAAAAAAATTCCACTTAGTGTGGATTCTAGTGTCTGTGAATGTCTTCAGCAATAATAAGATGATATTGGTTAGATGTATTAAGTACTACATTATATTAAATATATGGTACAAATAGACCTAGATAATTAAGCTTCTCAAGCTATTTTCAACCCTCCACCTCTAAATACTCAAGCCACTCAAGCCATTGTCAACCCTCCACCATTAAATACTCATCAGACATTGACACCCCAAAAATCTTATTTTTATTTTTATCCCTCCACAAGGGATGTCTCTTTATTCTTAACTTGTATTAATGATGCTCAAGTTCCCTATGCCGACATGCCCACTTTTAAAGGATACAATCCCAAAGGTTGAATTGCCAATATGGATGGTAATTTTTGTTTATATTGTATTCCTGAAACTAGTCAAGCTGCATATGCATCTTGTAAACTAGGCACCCAAGATTATAAATGGTTGTTATGGTATCTCCATCAACATCATATGTGGTCTGCCTCATGGATATCAAACAAAATGATTCAATATAATATTATGTATCAGAGTTCATAATTCTTTTTACTTACACACATGAATTAAACCTAGTAGTAGTGGTGTCTTCTTTCTGTCATGCTCTCAAGGATAAAATCTGAAAAGAAGTCAACATTCATGATCCATGTACTCTATATGAGACTACTAGAATAGCTTAAGAAATTGAAACTAAACTTCAATATGGGATATCCTATCAACATGATTCTAATTCCCATAATTCTTTTCACAATAATGAACGATCATCAAAATTTATTTTCTTTAAATGTCCTTCTTATCATCCCAAATATCAAGCATATGCAGTGCATAAAATATTTCAAATAGAATTAAAAAATAAGGAAGAAGAAGAAGAAGAATATATAAGTCATCAAGAGTCACCCACGAATACAGAACAACTCTCAATAGATAATAATGAAGCAACACCATAGGATGACACTGTTTCTCTCTCAATACATGCACTTATGGGGTTAAGAACTCATCATACAATTAAGGTACAAGGAATTATTAGGAATAAGCATATAAATGTGTTGATTGATTCAATTAGTACACAAATTTATTGATATCAAAGTTGCTAAAGCATTCAATTGTACATTAATACGACCAATCAAGATAAGTTCCAAGTTTTAATTACAAATGAATGAAACACTAAATGTGTAGGTAGAGCATCTCCAGTTTCAATCCAAATGGAAAATTACACTTGGCGAGGAACTCTCTTCATTATGAACTTAGAAATTTTAGATGTTATTTTTGGTATAGAATGGTTATCATAGGTAGATGATGTTAATTTTAATTTTCAAAGATTATATAAAAAATTAAATGAGAACAAGAAGACTTTTTGTCTCCAAGGAATTCAATATCCACCATCTAAGGTGGTGATTCCACACTACATGTAAAGGTTATTAAATAAAGGAGACTATGGATTCATAGCTAAAATCAATTTCATGGAAGCTCAAGCATTGGATACTCCTACAATTTTCTCAAAAGATATTCAAGATATTGTGGCTAAATATGATGAAGTCTTTAGTGAACCAAAAGAGATACCTCCCAAATGATCTCATGATCACACCATACATATTGTATCTGAAGGTATTCCTCCTAATGTTTGTCCTTACCGGTATTATCAATCACAAAATATAGAAATAGATAAGTTTATTCAATAAATTTTAGAACATGACATCATTCATCCTAGCATCAACCCTTTTTCATCACCAGTAGTAATGGTTCACCGCAAGGATACTTCATGGTGTATGTGTCCTGATTTTTGACCTCTCAAAAAAATTACCATCAAATATAAGTTCCCTATCCCTATCATTGATGACCTATTAAATGAATTACATGGTGCTAATTATTTCACTAAACTATATCTTTGCTCTAGTTTTCACCAAATCCAGATGAGGGAAGCAGACATACCTAAAATCACTTTTCGCACACATGAAGGTCATTATGAATTCCTAGTCATGCCCTTTGGTCTTACTAACACTCCATAAACCTTTCAAAGCCTTATGAATCACATATTTAGGCCATTCCTTTGCAATTTTGTCCTAGTTTTTTTTTATGCTATCCTGATTTATAGCAAAATTTGGAAAGATCACCTAATCCATGTTGATAAGGTTCTATATTTACTATGAAAGGAAATTTATTTTGTTAAAAGATCCAAATGTTGGTTTGGGGTCCAAGAAGTCGAATAATTAGGTCATATTATTTCTCATAAATGAGTCAAAGTAGATCCACAAAAAATCAAAGCTATTCAAGATTGGTCATTCCCTAAAACCCTAAAAAAACATAGGGGATTCCTAGGCCTTACAGGTTATTATAGAAAATTTATTCACAAATATGGCAAAATTGTCACATCTCTCACAACACTTATAAAAAAGAATGGATTTATTTGGAATAAAATTGCATCTCAGGTATTCCAAGAACTCAAAGATGCTATGTGCTCCACTTCAGTATTAGCTACTCCATATTTTAGTAAAACCTTTATCATTGAGTGTGACGCTTTGAGTATAGGAATTGGTGAAGTTTTAATACAAGATTATCATCCCTTGAAATTTGAAAGCAAGAAACTTTAAGGTAAAAATTTGGGGTGATCCACATATGAAAAAGAAATGTTGGCTATTTTACATGTAATCAAGAAATGGAGGTATTATTTACTCAGCATTTGCTTCATCATAAAACTGACCATAGTAGTATTAAGCACTTTCTAGAACAATGTTTCTCTTATCTTGAACAAAACAAGTGGATGACCAAGCTATTGGGGTATGATTTCATCATTGAGTATAAGAAGGAAAAAGAACATATAGTAGCAAATACATTATCACATAAATATGAATATGAAGTCTCCATCAATTCCATTTTGGGTCCTTTTTCTCAATGGGTTTCTCAACTCAAAGAAGAATAGTTGGTTGATACTAAAACTACTCAAATTATTCAAGATATGAATAAAGTATCATCAAAGCATCCTTATTTTTCATATATTTATGGGGTTCTATGCAAGAAATATCACATTTATATTTAGCAGGATTCCACTATTAAATCAATGATCCTTGAAGAATCACATTCATATCCATCAGTAGGGCACTCAGGATTCTTGAAAACATATCAACAGGTGAAAAAATATTTTATTTGAAAGGATTAAAATCATATTTCAAGACATTTATTGCCGAATGCAAATTATACCAATGCAACAAAGGTGAAATAGTCAAATCTCTAAGAATTTTGCAACCCTTACCAATTCTAGATCACCAATGGGAAAATATATCAATGGATTTTATTGAAGGTCTTCCCAAGTCAAAGGGTAAAATAGTGATTTTTTTAGTTGTGTATCATCTTTTCAAGTATGCTCACTTCAACACTCTACAACACCCCTATTCAGCAAGTAAAGTTACCAAGGTATTTATTGACTCCATTTTCAAGTTACATGTAATATCCAAAACTATTGTAAGTGATTGCAATCACATATTTACTAGCAGTTTTTAGAGAGAATTATTCTGTCTTAGTGGTAATAAATTAAATATGTCTTCTACATACCATACCCAAACATATGTCAAATAGAAATTTTTAACAAATGTTTGGGTACTTATCTTAGGTTCTTTGCTCAAGATAAGCAATATCAATGTAGTCACTGGATTTCATTAGCAGAATGGTGATATAACACTTCTTACCATTCTTCCATTAATATGTCAATATTTGAAGCATTATATGGGTTAAAACCACCATCAATCATAGATTATGTTCTAGGATCTTCCAAAGTAGATAAAATAGATAACTTGTTCGAGCATCATCGGTCACACTCAACCTTCTTAAGGACAATTTTATCCAAGCACAAAATTGTATGAAATAGCAAAATGACTTACATCATTTAGAACAACAATTAAATATAGGAGATATGGTTTTATTCCACCTACAACCTTATAAGAAGTTATCCTTGAAGATCAAGACCAATCAAAAGTTGGCTTCTCAATTTTATGGGCCCAATAAGATAGCTCGTTGCATTGGTGAAGTACCATATAAGTTAGAGCTTCCACCTTCTTCTAGTGCACATCTAATTTTTTATGTATCTTGCCTCAAAAAAGTGATTGGACAAAAATTGCACTTACAAATAGATCTCCCAGTGCTAGATGAAGAAGAACGTATAACTCTTCAAGCAAAAGCAATATTGCAAATTATATCATGTCATCTTCGATCATGCCAGATTAAAGAATTCCTAATCAAAGGGCCAGACCTACCAATAGAAGATGCTACATGGGAACTAGAAAGTATTTTTGAGTCATCTCTAGCTTTGAGGACAAATCTTTCCGAGGAGGGAAGCCATATTACAACTCCAATATAGCTAGTTAGCTATATTTCTATTTTTTCATTGATTTATTGATTTGTTCATATTTATAGATGTAGGTTGATTTACATTTGATCATCAATAATATTTATTAATCATTCTGTATTAGAAAGAGACTTAGCCCTCTCCGAGTGGCAAAGGACTTAGCCCTTCTTAAGTGGAAAGATATTTTGAATTTAATTCATTCAATCTATGTCTTACATTGTTTTTCAAAGTTTCACACTTCAAATCATTCATTTTTGTGAATGAGATAGGTTAGAAAAAATTAGAGGTCAAAAAAATTAACATCCTGGTCATGAACCCTAGCACCTCATTCATTTAATTTTTTCTTCACATTTGCACAAGTCCTCACCGCCCTCGCATCTACCATATCCACCATCGAAACCTTTGTGAACCCTACCCATATTATATAGAGCATTTCCCATCACCCCTAAAAATTTTAGGGTGTTCCCCAAACACTGTAGAGCATTTATGGAACACTATAGGGCATCCACAACCATTCTTAGATGCCCCTAGATGTTTGCTTTTGATCGATTTGCAGTCGACAAACCCTCGAACGCTCACAGGTATTCGTGCATCATCAAATTGAGGAAATAAAGATATAGATCAGACAAATTAGATATATTCTAACAAGGTAACAAGTATTATTGATTTTTAACTTACATTTTTTATACTTACATTTTATCATCACTGCACCTAGGGTTTGTAGATCTATTATTTAGAGGGTCTCACATAGTGGAGCCCTTGCATATACTACTAATATTTTTATGTTGTGATATATTTACAGGTATAGGATATATCTTCATTGAAAATTGTTGCAACTCGAGTGACCCCATAGGGATACACAATCCCACTCAATTTTTTTGGAGTGAAGACGACCCAGAGACAACATTCTTGTAAATGAGGGTTTTCAAACCCTCTTATTGTAATAATTATATCAAAGCAATATGTTGCAATTGTAACCCCCTATTTGGGGTAAATATATTGTATAAAGTGGAGATCCAGGCTCCTTGAGTTCAATATAAATAAATATCTTTTATTTATGCATATAGTTTCATTTGCTTTGATCTAGTGCTTTTATTAGTATTTATTCATTTTTGCTTTACAAAATGGCAACCATAGTGGGAGTTCCAATGGGTTTCACATTTTAACTTACCTTGTCAATATTTTTTATCTACTTTTTTTTCTATTGTAGGTTTTAGAAATCCATTAGCACAAAAAATGTGAGATCTAGGGCTAGGGTTTTTGGAAATAGCAATATTCAATTTGTGATAATGCAGACACCACATAATATCCATGTGGATGCTATAGAGTATACGTAGGATTCTACAAAGCATCTACAAGTTTTGATAGAGAAAAATGTGGGTTTCAGTGGAGAAAACTATGGGATTCTGTGTTGTGTTTGTAGAGTTAGAGAAAAATATGTAGAACTTCTAGTTAAACCTGTTTAAACTCAACTCAAATTATTTTTGCTTTAATATATATATATATATATATATATTCATTGTTCTATTTTAAAAGCATATTGTATTGTTAAACATTGTAGACATTCATAAGCATTTTCAAAATAATATAGAATTATACATAGGGATAAATTTGAATTTGTGCATTCATTTTAGCTACATTAGACATTTATTAAACTATATTCAATTTTTATTGTATTTCATGGTATTTTTACTATATTCTTTGTGTGCTATGTGAAATAAAACTAAAAATCATAGTAGTTTCATTTTAGGCTAAAGTTTCCCAAACCTCACTCTTCTAGGGTAGAACAAAGTCACTTGTGCTCAATCTTCCTCCCATTGTTGGAAACACTTGTTGATTCAAAGTGGAAGAGCTAGGTGAATCCTTCAATGTTGGAAACACTTGCTGATTCAGAGTGGATATTAAGAGGTGTACCTTAGAATATTTTGAGGGGCTTGGTATTAGTGTTCCTAGTCACCAACTTGGTTGAGTGAAAGAGGGTTTCTTTGCATTTTGTGAAAAACACCATAGAAAATAAAAATTTAAAAAGAATACACACACTTTGCACATTTCATGTTCAACATTAGTGAGTTGGATTTTATCACCAACCACTGATGGTGGGCTTCATATCCATCTGATATCTTTCTCCATAGATACCTTGGCATCCCTTGAGTTATTTTTTAAGATTTCATCACCAAAAAAATTCCCACTTGACATCCACCTTAGGAAGCCACCCTACATAGTTGTCTAGGCTTAGGGTCATAAAATCAAACACACAAAAAAAACATTGTTGCAAGACATGATACAGTTGTTTGTTTGATTTTGTATATATATTTTATTTACCATTCCACTTTCCATATAGATCCCTACCCTTTCTTGCTCATAGCTTATGTTATTGACTAGAAATCAAGCCAAAGCCATGAATCAAGCACCAACCTCATTGATGGAAGCCCATGTTTGAGCAATTGGCTTAAAATTATTTATGTAGCCAACAAAATATTTGACACATTTAGGGTTTACCAAAGTAGTACTTTCCAGATGCATGGAATCCCGTGTTTGAGCAATTGGCTTAATTATTCACCTACACTAGTAGGCATTAATTCATCAATGCAAATCACTTTTTCTTCCTAAACTATCTATTGCATGGTGATTGGATAAATGTCTCATTTTACCTTATGAGTGCCCTACAAGATGAATCTAGAAAATACAAGGTAAGCATGCAGACCAAGTTGGCTCACCAAAGGTTCATTTCAGCCCTATTTTAGTATGTAGGGGGTAGCAAGTTGTGTCACAATTACTGGTCATCATAAAAGAATAGGTTGTATAAGAATCATCATAAGAGTAATGCCTTTGGTGAGCCTTTCGGTATCCTACTTTCATTGTGTAAGTGCCTTGTTTCCCATATCCTCATGCTAGTTGGTCAAGTCCATATTTCCATAGCCATGTTATTTTTTCTATAATTTCTTTTAGTCCACGTTTTTCAGTTTCCCATTCTTTACCTAACCACTGGTCCAAATTTTGCCATATTTTTGAAGCTGCTAGTTGTTGGCTTGGGGGGATGAGATATTGAGATATAAGAGTTTGACCATGATTATGAAGAGTCTCTATGATACCACTAATATGAGGGTATTGTTTGATAATGGGGGGAGAATTCCCAAGAATCATCCCATAATTTGACTTTTCTCCCATCACCTACTTCCAAATGTAAGTCTTCCTTAATGAGTGAAGCCCCTCTTTTGAGTATTTTCCATATCTCTGATCGCACACCTGTAACTAACAACCATGGGATATCCTCCATTTTGTGTGCAAGGTAATATTTAGATTTTAGAACTTAAATCCATAACTGATCTAGGTTTGTGATCCACCACCAGTATAAATTCCCTATTAGTGCTAGGTTTTTTGTTGATGTAGCTCTGATTCCAAGACCTCCCTCTTCCTTTGGTTGACATACTTTCTCTGAACTTACCAAAGAATTTTTTTGTTTTTCTTATGCTCCTGACCATAAGAATTTTCTCATCAATTTATCCAAATATTTGAGTATGCTCTTTAGGGTTGCTAAAATGGAAATTTTATAAACTGAAATTGCTTGTAACACTGACTTCAAAAGTGTGACTCTACCTCCAAAGCTTAACTATCTATGAGACTAGTGTGACAACTTTGAGAAATTTTTATCTTTTATGGATTTCCAAACTTTATTTATTAGGATTTTTTTGTTAAGGGAATTCCTAAGTAATCTAATGGAAACAAGGCCATTGAGAACCTATGAATGTTTGATATCCAATATTTTATTCTCTTATGAACATTAAAGAAGACAACTTTAGATTTTTCTTCATTTAGAAGTTGGCCAATGGCTACAGTGTAGCAGTCTAATATTTCTCTTATACTGGTTGCTTATTTTATTGTTGCTTCCCCCCATAATCTTGTATCATATATGAATTGTAGATGAGTGATAGCTATATCTCTATTTATTTGAATTCTTGTAATGTTATTCTCTACTTTTTTCTTATGTATGAGTCTTCCCAGTACTTTTGCAAAAATAATGAACAAATATGGAGAGAGAGGATCTCCTTGTCTAATTCCTTTGCTACCTTGAATAGTGGGGAGGGGGTTCCATTGATGAGCACTTACAAGGATATTGTGGAGATGCATCCAAGTATCCAGATGATCCAATATTTTTGGAATCCAAATATTTGTAATATTTGATGTAGAAATTCCCAACTCACTCTGGCATAGGCCTTGGATAGATCTAAATTTAAGAACATTCCTTTGTTCTTTATTTAGCCCATATAATGTATAATTTCTTGTGCTATTACAATCCCATCTAATATTTGTCTACCCTACACAAATCCCCCTTGTTCAGGAGATATGATATTTGGTAATATAGCTTTTAGTCTATTGGCTATTACCTTGGTGATGATCTTGTAGATCACATTGCAGAGGGCTATTGGTCTATAATTGGTTATATTATCCATATCTCCTCCCTTTGGAATCAAATCTAGAAAAGTATGGTTGAGGGATTTAATAATCCTACCACTGGATCTAGCTTCTTCTACTGCTCTTGTTATATCTTCTCCTATAATATCCCAAAAAGCTTTATAGAATTCTATTGGTAATCCATCAGGACCTGGGGCCTTTCCTTATTGCATGGAGAAGATTATTTATTTCACGTATTCTTCTTTGATATCTTTCATAAGCTCCTCATTCTACTCTTGAGAGACTAATCTAGGGATAATTCCTAATATTTCCTCTTGGTATTGTTTTGATAGATGTGAATCTACAGTAAAAAAAATGGAGAAATACTCATTAGCTACTTTTTGCATACCTGAAGTGGTGGTTTCAATGAGTCCTTATGCATTTGTTAAAGCATCAATCCGGTTATAGTTTTTCCTAGTTGTGGCTGACTGGTGAAAGAAGTTTGTATTCCTATCTCCTTCTTGAAGCCAAGTAATTCTAGATCTTTGCTTCTAGTAGGTTTCTTCTATCTTATTTAGATCCTCTTCCTTCTGCATTAAAATCTTTTCATGGTATAGTAATTCCTCTAGAAGATGTTCTAAATGAATTCTTTCTACAACTCCTTGCATTTTCTCAACTAGCTCTACTATTTGTTGTTGAAAATCTAATCTTTAGAATTTTCTCTAGCTTTTCAATTTATATTTGATATATTTCAATTTGGAGTGTAACTGAAATTGTGTCTTTCCAAATGCTAGTTTTCCTTGTTGCCACCATTATTGAACTATCTTTGGTAATTCCTGGTTTAGAAGCCAAAAGTTCTCAAATTTGAAGGGGCAATTTTTGTATTGGGGTATTTTGGTTGTGATATTTAGATGTACCAGGAAATAATCAGAATATAACATGTTTATTATAACTAGAGTTGCAGGGAAATGATCAGCCAAGGGGATAAACTGAGAAAATCCCAGTTTATATAGGATTAGGGGGAGGTTAGGAGGTTGGGGATCATCCCAATATGGGAGATCTCCAACGGAGGAATCTCCAACTGTGTAGACACGCTTCTGCACAAGTTGGAGAGGCTGTTGAAACAAAAGCTAATTATGAAAATTTGATTTTGGGACAAAATCGTCTGGACATTTTGTTCCCGACGAATTCATCCGATCTGGGACGATTTCGTCTGGTCAGCGACGATATCGTCCAACGGTCAAAACAACTCCTAAAAATGGCATGAAAAATGGGGGGAGCGGTTAACGGGCAGTTTCGGGGTTAAAATTCAATTTTTTATATTTTTACTAAGGGTTTAATTGCGCCAATTTTAGGGTGCTACATTTTGCCCCCTCTTTAGTGAATTTTCCAAAGAAAATGCATTAAAGACGAGTTCTTCCCACTTTACGAGAAAGAAAAATTTTATTCTATTTTTTTAGATGATGATTCTAGGTTGAATCGTACAACTGCTTACTATGGTGCCCCCTCCGTGTTTTTACCCAAATCGAACATTTGAGGTAAAAGCGTGGAAAAACAAAATTTTAAAAAAAGTAGTTGTTTTTAAATAAAATTAAAAAAAAGTGTAAAACCCTAATTCATTTTTACTGTTCACTTTCATTGTTTTAGAGCTCTACAGACAAAATGGAGGAAATGACACACAGATCGACATAGTTCCGATGCAGGTTGCGAGTAGGGATCTAAAATTGATGCATTATGTTTTTAATTTGATTTGGTTGATTTTTAATTTAAATTTTGACTATTTTTTGGGGTATCACGACCATTTTTAGGCCGTCGACGACGTCGGGATGAAATCGTCCCAATTTCATCGAAATCGTCCCTAGATCGCTGATTTCGTCTAGGGGCGAAATCGACAAAATAAGGGCGATCCCGTCCAACAAGGGGTGATCCCCAAGTTGAGAAATCAGTGACGATTTCGTCCTAACAAGGAAAATTTAACTTAATTTAGTATGATATCATCCAATAATGGACGATATCATTTTTTTTTATAATATGAAATTAATTTAACTGATTTTAATGATTATCTATTAATGATTTTTGTTGTTTTATTGTTTATTTTGTAGAGGGGATTACTAAAAATTTGGGAGTGGAAATATGGGGGGCTAAGAGACGATGTAGCCACGCTCGATCAGGAAGAGCGAGACCAACTATCGGAGGTTGGGCTACAGCATGTGGCAGAGATGCCAAAAATTCCTATAGACATGGGGCTATTGATAGCCCTAGCAGAGAGATGGTATCCGGGGTCGTCCTACTTTTGGCTACCAACAAGGGAGATGGCTCCCACTCTAGAGGATGTATGGAGGATCTTGAGGATCCCCATACATGGGCGATTGATGACTCCTATAGCCAATCAGGACCATGCCATGATGTGACTGTGTGGAGACCCTAGCTTCACCCTGGAGAAGGGTGGAGTGAACATCGAGACATTGAGGCAGATACCTGGGGCATCTTGATTGACTTAGGTTTTGGCAGGGGTAGTGGGTGGATTACTGCTATGCCACCAGAGTGAATGCATGTTACCATGGCTACTCTCAGATGTGGTCTATGATATGAGAGACCACAACTACAGGTTTTATTGGGGCAGCTTTGTACTATGCCACTTGTATAGGATCCTATATGAAGTCGTATACAAGGGAGATCGATGTCTAGTAATGACATCACTGCTATAGGTTTGGTGTTGGGCACATTGTGATGCAGAGGTCAGTAGGGCTTCCACTGATAGGGGTTGATCGAGAGAGACCCTAGATTTTTTATTGGTGGCTCTAGAGAGGGTCATAGTAGCGGATAGATCTGCCGATGTCCTAGAGGTTTCTAGATGACCTCATACCTAACCAGATCACCTGGAGGCCATGGAGAGAGCATCCAATGTGGGGAGATAACGAACAGGAGTTGGCTCACATCAGGCGAGTCTTCTGGCTGAGGATGGAGCGGGGAGAGGTAGAGCTCCATCGCTATGACCAAGTTTTGAG
Organism: Wollemia nobilis; assembly: GCA_028583015.1. Lineage (NCBI taxonomy): Eukaryota > Viridiplantae > Streptophyta > Pinopsida > Araucariales > Araucariaceae > Wollemia > Wollemia nobilis. The sequence goes on along the minus strand of JAQPPZ010002937.1, from coordinate 3,701,938 downwards.
GCAGTTCGGTCTACAATAGGGGATCCCTTCTCTTAGAGACTATGAGTACTCTCGAACTATTCGGGATAATACTACACTAAGTGGGGCTCCAAATATACAATGATTCTAGAGTCAGGATGCTGATGATGCCCCCATTTAGCCAGTGGATGGGGATGACGTTGGGGTCACAGATGAGTATGATGCTTGGTACGTAGGCATAATCCATCCTCATATGATTAGGGCATAGGGTCCGATGCACGCTATTGTGCAACGGATGGGGAGGCGGTGCTAGGCTGCCATCGATGCAGCGAATATTCACAGAGGGAGGGAGCAGTGATGGTCTCCTCAAAAGAGACACTAGAGAGCACCACAGGCTCCGGAGAGACCATAGCATCCAGAGAGGAGATATGAGAGACTCCCTTCTCAATAGAGGGATAGTCCAGCATCACCCGATAAGGGCAAGGGTGTCGAGGTGGGGGAGAGCAGTGAGGTGGCAGCTCTTCGGGCAAAGAATGCCTGCCTTCGAGATCAGGTGTAGATACTACAAGATGAGGCTACATGACTCAGGGCTTGGAGTGGAGGGACGAGAACTCAAGATCTAGCATGGGCTATTGCTTAGATTGAATTCTACTAGGGATTGTACTATAATGTGGTTCCAGAGGGATAGAGGATACCACTGCCAGCTAGCATTGCAGAGCCAGTCATGATGGGGTCATCGAGGACATCATCACGATCAATGTTGAGGACCTGAGATACAACATAGACATCGATGGGACCACCTCCTCCACCTTCGGGTGGGAGAGGAGATGAGGCTGAGAGCTCGAGGGCTTCTCGAGACTAGCTGCATATTGACTTTAGACTATATATTTTTGAGAGGATTGAGTATGCCAGGGTATAGATTGTGGCATACCAATCCAGTTTTGATATGATGTACATATATTTTTGATATATATATATATATATATATATATATATATATATATATGATCTTTTTGTGATATGACTTTTCCATATGTTTTATGATGCTTTAAATTTTGAATTGTTGATTGATTATTCATGTAATTATGTCATTGGCAATAGTATAATTTTATGTCATGCTATGAAATTTAAATAAAATAATCTGATGCAAACAAATTGGTTTTTTGTGGTGTGATTTGATGAAAATAAAGGGACTTCTAACAATAATTTCAAAGGACATTTTCACTGTTATATGACCATTTCATGGAGTCGCCACTCGCTAGGTCGTCAAGCTAATCCCAGTATAGAAATATTGCTAAAAGTAAAAGAGTGCTTAAGAGACTGTCTTAAGAATTTGTGTTGTGATGATGAAAAAGGATGATGGTGATGATTTATTTTTATATTTTCAAGAAAATATTATGCATGAAATATATTAAAAAATATGATTTTTTCTAGGCATAAAATTCCTAAGTGTGATAGAAATTTGAGCAATTGCCTAGGAATTATAACTAGAAAATCCATCCATTAAGGATATCATTCCACTCCCAGTAGTAAAATCAATGATCTGATCCATGTTGGGAAGAGGAAAATCATCTTTAGGGCATGCAACATTAATATCTCTAAAGTCTGTGCAAACCCTAACCTTAATAGCTTCTTTCTTAGTTATTGGAACTACATTCGAGATCCATTCAACATAATCAATGGCTTGTATAAAAATAACATTTAGGAGTTTTTCTAACTCCCCTTTGACTTGTAAGGCCACTTTAGGATGCATTTTTCTAAGTTTTTGTTTAACAGGTTTAGCATCCAGATGGACTACTAGGTGATGCATAACTACAGAAGGGTCTAAACCTGGCATATCTTCATATGTCCAAGCAAAGACATCTTCATATTATTTAAGAAATGCAATGTATTTATCCTATTTTTCTTGACCAATTTTGATCCAATGTTGATTATGTGAGGATTATCCTCAGTTCCAATGTTAATTTCTATGACATTTTCTACTTCCATGTGTAGATCTTTCTCAAAATTAGGTGGGGCAGGTGAAACACCCAATTCTTGTAATTCTGCTAAGGTTAGCTTGGATAATTCATCTTGAGGAGTAGTGGCCTCAAGCTGGGCTATACTAGGTATAAAGCCATCAAAATAAAATTCATTATGTAATAATTCCTCAACAGAGACATCATGGAAGATATCTCCCTCCAAATCATCTTCGGATTCAACGATCATCTCAAGGTAAGCTATAGATAGCATATTACATGTAAATGGCTTATTCGTTAAACGCAAAGCATCGTGCTCATCCAAATAATCTTGATAACATATGAGATGGTCATCATCCTCAAATGGGAAGGGTTGACCCTTACTAGGAAATAGACCCACACCACATCGAGCAGGCCACGGATCTACCTCAAAGGGTTCTTTCATACCATTTTGGAAAGGTCCTAAACCTTTCCCTTTATATCCCAATTTAAGCATTATAGATTTGGCTTTAATATACTCATTAGTAAAATAACATCGAGCATATCCATCATAATGAGTCTTAATGTTTCTGGGTATTCTACCCCAGTCATATCCATTATAAATAAAAGCATAGCTCCCGAATTGGTAAATACTTCCCATAAGCTGTGGGAGGCCCAAGGTATGAGGAGATGGCGGAAAATTATTTAAAATAAGAGAATCTTGCATAGAAGCATTCATTTTATCTGATATAAGAATTTTAGATAAATCGGGTAAGAGCTCGTCAGTAAGAGCATAAGAGGTAGAAGGAACATTTCATACATCTTATGATGTAGAAACTATGCCTTTGGTGGATGTAGATGTTGTAGAGATGTCGATGGATGGGTCTATTATAGGTATAGAAGTTATATGAGTAGAACAAGAGGCATTGGTTGTGGGATTAGGATCTTTCTGAGGTCCTAATGTGGTTTGTTTAGAGGATGGTTGAGCTATATGTAGAGGTAGAATTTATGGAGAATAAGTATATGACGTTGTGGGTGTGTGTTTCGCACGTTTATATGGATAATGAGAATTAGGATGTGTGGATGACAGAGTAGGGCAAAATTGAACTCCAACAGGTTCTGCCAAAGCACACATATCAAAGGGTCTAGGATCACCATGAATGGTAACCAACTGATTCTTAAATTCGAATTTAACACATTGATGTAAAGTTGAGGGAACGACTCGCATCACGTTGATCCAAGGGTGACCCAAGAGTATATTGTATGATGCAGGGCAATGTACAATAAACACGATCGTATCCAAGGTTCTCGGACCAACCTGCAATGGGATGGTAATAACTCCACATGTTTCTTGTGTTTCATCATTGAAGGCTTTTATGATCATATCAGTTATTTTCATTTCATCACTTCTAAACCCAAATATTTGGTAGAAGTCAAAAGTGTAGATGTTTAAAGATGAACCATTATCAATCAAGACTCGTTTAACTACTACATCTCCAATTAAGGCAGTAATATATAAGGGGTTATCCTTATGTAAACTATGTTGAGGTATGTCTCTATCCCGAAAGTCAATACAATAAACTTCACAAGTTATTATAGTATTAGCCATGGATTTAGGTTGAATGTCTTGTGGTACCATCATCTGGATTAATGTGAGCATTAATTCATATCTATGTGTAGGAGAAGATCTTAAAAGGTCCAAAAGAGAAATTCTAGCTATAATATTTGATAGTTGTTCATTAATATTATAAGGAGGTTTAGGTTGAATATTAGGTGCATGATTCCATTTATTAGGAACCTTCAAAACAAATGGAGCTGATCCACCATTCTGAATTTGATCTTGTTGAGAATTTTGAGCCTGTTGTCTAGTAACAACTTCGATGGTACCCACAATATTATTTTGTGGATGATGAATGGGTCTCGGTCTAGCATTTATGGCTTGCTCATTAGAAAGTAATTGGTAGGATGATGGTCTAGTAGTGACTCTTCTTGGAAATCATTCTTTTGGAACCATATGAATTGTGATTGGGTGAATAGTATTCGATTCATATTTAGAGCTATTCGATTGATTTGATGTGATTTCCATATCACTCTCAGTCTCATATTATGTATCACTGAGATCAGGTGTCCAAATATTATGTAGAGGCCTGGTCGTAACCACAGATAAGGTTGTGTCAAATATTTTTTGCTCATGAGCAGGTAAATGCCCACTAATAATTCCTACATATCAGGCAGGAGGAGGAACATTATGATGTTCAATTTTATTAGCCACTTCCTTACCATGTTTTGGTAAAGGATGTTGAAAGATGTCCAATGACTGGTTTGCATTCTAATTCTGGTTTTGTGGGATGTTATTTTGAGAATAATTAGGAGGATTTTGCTTAGGTTGAAAGGCTTGTACCTCCATATCATTGTTATAAATCAAGTCTTGTAGTTTATGTTTTAATATTTTACAAGAGTCGGTAGTGTGTCCAGGTCCTCTATGGAAGTCACAGTGTAAATCAGCTCTGTATCCGGGTATAGTTGGATCAGGTTCCCAGATATTTGGTAATTGAATCAAACCTCGTTCTAATAATTGCGGTAGAATAGTTATTAAAGGTTGATTTAACCTAGTAAATTCTTGATGAGGTTTATCAGGAGGTTTTAGTATAAATTTCTTCATTGTCTTCATAGAATTAACAGTAGCAATATTTCTACTATCAATGACTCCATCACCCACAACTTGTTTATTTTTATATTGATTTCTAGATTTTTTATCATCGTCTTTCTTTTGAAGCTGACGTCTCCTAATGAGAGCATCTTCCACTTGTCTGGCTAATTCTATAGCCTGATCGAAGGTGGTCAAGGTAGCAGTTGATAACTCGTAAGATAGTTGGTCTTGTAAATTATTAATAAAGATGTCCAACATCTCCCTATAAGGTAACACAAAGTGCAATTTTCCAATCAACTGTCTCCACCTAGCTAGTAAATCAACAAAACATTCATATTTGTCTTGTTTTAAGTTGTACAAGTCTTTAATGGTCACATGTCTTTCGATATAGGCACTAAATTGATGAAAAAAATACTCAGTGGTTTCTTCGAAATTACTCAAAGAATTAGTGGGTAATTGATAATACCACTCCAATGCCATTCCTCCCAAGCTCTTCGGGAACATTTTTAGTAATAACAAGTCATCATGTGATATATCATGACATGCTATCCTAAACATACGAAGATGCTCTATGGGATCTTTCATTCCTTTATATATGGGCAAGACAGGCATAGGAAAATGTTTAGGATACGATTGTGCTACAACTATAGGATCTAAAGGCTGACTACACATATCTCGATAATTGTACGAGGGACAGTAAGGATCTATCTAGTCCATGCAAGAAACTAACTGTTTCACCACGACTTCAAGATTGCTAGTTTGTCCACCATATTGGTTCGGTGGGACATAGGCATGGGATTTATGGGTGTATGATGGTGTAACATAAGGATTAGATGTTATATTGCTATTATGCAAAGCGTTGGTAGGAAGAGTATTATGAAGAGAATTTGTAATAGTATTATATTGTATCCCAGATTGTTGGTAATTGGTGTTTGGTTTTGTTTTGGGTTTTTGCTGATTTGAGGTATGTTGCTCAATAGCTTAGCAAAATAGAGCAATAAATGATGGTTTATTTTGTGCAAGAATGACCCTAGGCTTGCTAACAAGCACTTTAGATGGTTGGGTAACTTGTTGTTGTTGCATGTTCTGGATCATAGCTACCATATCCAAATTGGATGGTCTAGCTTGATCACTCTCTTGATCAATAAAGGACAAGGTATTAGTGCGTGTCTGAAATACGTCTTATAGAGTTGCTTGAGTGTCACTAATTCAATACTTGTCCATATTGATTGCTCTATTAAAAACACCAATATTAGTATTAATGAACTTCCAGAATTATTCCATGTTTTCAAAAGTGACAGCTCCTCTCGGAGACATTTTAGGGGATGAGGATCCTTCCTCTCTAACATTTTCTTCTTGTTCATTTCTTACAACAAGCTCTTCTTCTTGCTGGTCTAGGATTTCTTCTTCTTGAACTTGGTCCTCAGGAGGGACATTTTGGTCAATTAATGGTTTTCCTAACCAATCTTCTTCTTCTTCGATTTATTTTCCATTCCTAAGTCTAGGCATTGTGCTAAACTTAGGTTTCAACATATATATATATATATATATATATATATATATATATATATATATATATATATATATATATAGTGATAGGTTTGAGAGGTATATATTTTAATTATATACCTACTACAAAAAGGAAATGTTTTGATTTTTTTTTTGTTTTTATTTCATAAGTATAAAAATAACAAACAACATGCTAGTTGCAAGAAATAACAATAATAAAAATAATGACTTAGTTTTCTATAAATAGTTTATGAATATCATTAATAGGATCAAGTTCATCAGGAGTCATGAAATGCTCCTCTTCAAATTGGAAATGGTTTTTCAAGAATTTGACAAAGTGTGCTATAGTAATATGATCTATTTCAGACTCTGACCTGTAGAAATAAAGCTCATGGCAATACTCTCGATACCACACAACTCTAGGAACTCTATTCCATATTTTTCTATCCGTAAGAACGACTTCTTGATCCTCTATATGAGCTATAAATTGATGTACTACAGATATGTTCTCAAGGTATTCCTCAAAGGTGTACAATTCTAAAGACACAAGTGCTCTTTTATCTGCTAACCACCTATGGCAAGCTATCTGAAGTTCATGATATAAAGTTACCTAATTAGAATCCAGGATTCTATCTAGGACAAACCTCTTAATTTACATAAGTTTTATAGATCTGGATTCAATGATACCCAATCTCCTATCAAGTTTGTCCCACAAAGGTTGGACCCTATTTTTTTGAGGTAATCTAAGCACAGACGTAATTTCTATGGTTGTTAATTGATTTTCAATATTTATGATGACATCTCATCTTCTATTATAATCTACCATCTAAATATGATATGCAACTTTAATTGTTTGTCTAATGATTCTAGATGTTACTTAATAATAATATATTTTTTTTGGATTGTTTTCAAAAGGTTTTTAGTTTCACGTCGGGTTCACCAAAATGTACTGACCCAAATTTTTTGTGCTCTTACCTTTAGGCTAAAGGATCCATGCCCATAATGGGGATGCGATAAGGATGGGACAATACCTCAGACTTAGAGGCCCTTTGAAGGTTGCGCCTCTCGGGGGAGGTGTATAAGGGTGAATTTTCGATGGATGGTGGTGTTCACCAAGAAAATTTGAGTGGCAGTTTCCACGCCTAGGTTGAGAATGGGTTTGATGTGTTCATTTTATACTCAATAATTCATATCCCTAGGCTAGAAAAAATTAATCTAAGCTATTCTATATGAAAATGCCAATTTATATGAATACAAAAAGCATGAATGAATCCTAAATACAAGGAATATGTTAAATGAGAAAGAATGCACTTGATTTTGGATGTCTGATGAAGATTCTAAAGCTTGTAGGAGTCTAGATCATCTCGAATATGATAGGATCATCTAAAATTGTATAGAATCATCCTAGATCACAAGCGATCATCTGAGATCAGACAAGATCATTGTCGATCTGACGAATTCATCAGAAACCTGCAATCATAGAAATAGACACCAAAAACCGAAAATGCAACTACAAGAATAATGCAAAATGATAGAAATGAGAGTATAAATTCTTAACTGATAAATATAGATAGCAGATTAAAGGAAATGCATTGTTTTAATAACTTATTTTAACTTTATCATGCATTTATGCTAAAATGAGGTGAATTCCAGGATGTAGAATGAAAATAATCAAGCTAATGCATAATAAAATGAGGAAGGAAGATGAGAAATGCAAACTCAGAGATCTGATTACCCCTAATATGAACTACAATGAATATCACCTCTAATCGTATGAGATCATCACTGGTCTATGACAGGATCATCTGAAATCATGTGGAATCACCTACGACGATCTGAGCTTCCTCCAGTTGAAGCACAGTGAAATCCGATAATGAAAATTAAAACTATGAGTGCAAACAATGGTAGATATGACGTCTTAGCACATCAAAGCTAAATGGTAGGGAAAATAAACCAGGGAGAGAGTCAGGAGGAGATCCATGGGGATAAACTAAGAAAATCCTAGTTTATATAGAATTAGGGGGATGTTAGGAGGTTGGGGATCATCCCAATCTGGGATATCTCCAACGGAGGAATCTCCAACTGTGTAGACACACTTCTACCAAAGTTGGAGAGGCTATTGAAATAGAAGCTAATTATAAAAATTTGGTTTTGGGACGAAATCATCTGGACGTTTTGTTCTAGACGAATTAGTCCGATCTAGGACGATTTCTTCTGATCGGCAACGATATTGTCCAATGGTAAAAACAACTCCTAAAAATGGCATGAAAAATGGGGAGAGCGGTTAACGGGATGTTTTGGGATTAAAATTCAAATTTTTATCTTTTTACTAAGGGTTTAACTTCGCCAATTTTAGGGTGCTACATGCCTAATGTGCTTGTTTATCATAGATCCATCATTGAAAATGATGAAATCAAGAGGTAGATCCAAAAATTGGTTTTAAATGGAAATATCAAACCAAGTGCTCCACCATGTGAAAATATAATTATCTTGTCTAAAAAAAGATAGAATATGGAGACTCTATATTGACTACAAATATTTGAATAGAATGACTATGAAGAATAGCAATCCACTTCCATGGATATTTGACTTGTTAGACCAACTCCATGGCACAAAGTTATTTTTCAAAATTGATATCAAATTTGATTATCATAAAATACCCATAAAGTCTACTGACACATGGAATATAGCATTAAAATCCAAATAGGGCTTATTTGAGTTTTTGGTTAGATATTTTAGCTTGACCAATGCACTTGTCACATTCATGAGCATGACAAATGACATCTTGTATCCCTCCACTAGCTCATTTTTTGTAGTCTATTGAGATGGCATTCTTATATATATTAAGTTATGGTATGAACATCTACAACATGTTCAATAGGTGCATCATTCTCTTCAAAGATACAAGGTATATGCTAATTTGGAGAAGTGGTCATTCGACACAATAAGATTTAGTACCTTGGGTATATTATTGACAAAGATGGATTTTATGTTCATTGTAAGAAGACTTAGGTAATTAAATATTGGTATACCCCAAATAATCTAATAGATCTTAATAGTTTTTGGTTCTTTCCAGTTTCTAATGAGAATTCATATTGGGGTTCTCACACATTGCTTGCCAATTACACCAAGTGACCAAGGAAGTTCCAAATTTAATCTCCACCCACAATAGAGTTTATTTGAGAGGTTGAAGGACCAAATTTATTAATATCCTACACTTTACCTACATGATCTACATCAATATTTTAAGGTTTTATGAAAATTTATTTTCATTAACATAAATCACTCACCAATATGCAAAAATATCAAAGCATTCATCCACAAATAATATCAACAATAATAATCCACACAATGAGGTAGAGGTAGATAATACCCTTAAGGTAGGGAAACACCAATAATAATCCTTAATAAAGGAATAAATCACAAGTTATCTCAATATGAGAGTGCCACCTATAAAAGGCAAATGAACCACTATGAAAAAAGATGATTACATATGATTTATCTCCATGATAATTACAATGAAAAATATCCCTTATTTATATACCCATCTTCTAATTCTACTTTGGAGATCTAACTACTAAAATAATATTGTATAATAATATAATATTATAATATAATCAACCTTGGGTTATGTGTGGCCCATGCCAAACCTTATCAATATAATATCATATCCCCCTATATCTATTCCTAGGTACAATAACATAAGGTAATTACTAATGCATCAAAGTATGCATTAGGATCTATCCTCATACAATATGGACATACAATTTTCTACACAGTAAAATACTCATTGAAGTGGTTTGAAAATACATTGCATACAAAAGATAATTATATGTCATTGTCCAAGCATGTAAACAGTGGAAGAAATATTGAGCAAGGAAAACATCATCTATATGCATCATAGACCTTTGGATTTCATTTAAACACAAAATAAGCTAATGAATTAAAGAAATCAAAAGTGAGACATATAACTACAAGAATTTCATTTCATCATCAAGCATAAGAAAGGAAGTTTCAATTCAGTAGCATAATGTTTAAACCAAAATTCAAATCATGGTACTAACCAATATTCTTGAATCCAATAGGCATGATACTTTCAATTGGTCTAAGCTTGTGTAAAGTAGATTATAATTTTGTAGATGCATACTAAGCTCTTTCTATGGGTAAGCATATTTTTTATTTTTATTTAAAATAGAATCTCCTTTGTCACATGATATATCTATCTATCTATCTATACACACACACACACACATCTATATATATATATATGTATATATGTATGTATGTATATATATATATACATATACATATATAGCTGGTATATATGTATACACATATATACCAGGTAGTGAGTGCTCAAATATGATTTGTAAAGCACACTTCAACAAATTAGAAAATCACTTTGGGATGAATACAATATTCATAGTTATTCAAAAGTATTATTTCCCCAAAATGAGAAATGATATCAATAGGTACATCAAGTCATATACTCCAAAAATTATCACCAAATCAACCAATAAGTACTAAGACTATATACACCATTTCTAATACCATCCAATCCTTGGGAATCTATCTCAATATAATTATTCTCAAGTGTTTCTATATTTAAGCATGGTAATGATTTTTCTTTTGTAGTATTTCATCATTTTAAAAAATGACTAATCAACTTTGGATTATGAAATTCCATAGTATTTGGTAGGAATAGTAGATTTTTAAGAATATTACGGTCCACTCTATGGATCATTATGGACACCAAGTTGACCATGTACACAACCTTACATACTCAAAATGATGGCTAGACAATAGTTGTTAATCTATTGATTATGCATATTCTTTGAATGTTTCAATTATCCATGCATATGAGATAAGATCCTTCCCTACATTCAATAATGGGTACAATTAAACTCTATGAATCTCTATCAAACACATATTATTTCAAGTTTATTTTGGGTTCCAAGCCTTGGCACCCACTAATGTAGATATCCCTCTATAATCCATGGAGTGCCCACCTCATGAACATCAAGAAGAAAAGGAATGATGGTTTATTTAACAAATTTAGCACATTCAACAATAGGTCAATGACCTCTTTCAAGAGAAAAATAAAAAATACAAGCAATAACATGATCAACATTGGGTCTCATAAAGGTTGAAGATAAGGTATAGTTATGTATTTAGAAAGAACTTGTAGAACCCCCTAGGAAGATCAAGACTCTTTGATATGTACCATACATCATCACAAAGAAGGTGGGACATAATGTATTTGAATTGAATATTTCATATTATCTTGGTTTGTATCCAATATTTAATTTTGAACTTCACAAGCCCTATAACCCATGTTTTTTGGACACTTCTATAGTAATATAATAGTTGAACATTAAAGAACTCAATCCAAATAGTTTATCACCACTAAAGAAGGATAAAATTATTGGCATATGGACTAAGACCACTAGAAGGAAATCCATTAAAATGTATAAAATGGTCAAGGTAGAGAAACTTTGTCACCAAGGGGAATAGCTCACAAAAATTAGACTAAAAATTAATTTTTGCACCTAATTTCAAAATTTGACATAATGGGGACCATTACTTTGGAAGGGGAATAAATCATCTAGGCATGTCATATTTTTGGGACAAAGTTTTTTGCTTGAAATTACCCAATAATCTATATGTTTATCCTAACCACACTATAAGGAGCATAACCTTGTGCTTAGTAATTTGTTTTGATTCATTCAAGAAGCATCATAAATATTAGAAATAGAACAAAATTTTAGTAGATAGTTTTTTTAGAGATAAGTTTTCAACAACTTTGTGAAAAAACACACCAGAGACCCTAAAAATGTTAAAAAAATATTTACTAAAAATATTAATTTTCTATTTTTATATTTTCATAGTCAAAATGCATCTCTAGCCATGTTAACACATTAGTAGAAGATAAAATACAAAATGATAAGCCATATGTATGTAATGTTCAATTAAATGCACTTTGTAAATCATGGAATCTAAGTCACCACATTTTCATATGGGTGACCTTCTAACTCATGGAAGGTGAACCACCATGTATAATCAATATTATAGATATCCAACACACTAAAATATTATATAGATATATTCACCCTTGACTATAAAAGGCTTGAGTAATGGATACAATATTATATCCTTATATTTATTCTTAGAGATTGCTTGCATTTTACTCTATATTCTGAGCAATAAGATTATTATATTATTTTGCTTATATATATTTGTGATCTAGTTTGTTATACATTATTATTATTGAATTTCACTATTTCCTTATATTCCTTAACTTTAAATTCTAATTTTTAGATCATTTTTTGTGATTGCATACATGTGTAGGTTTTTGATATTTGATCAACAGTAATGGTCCCATGCTAGGCTCTCCTATAGTACATATCCATAACATAAATAGATTTCAAACCAAATCATAGCTAGGAAACCTCATCATAAAGGTCCTACAACATCACTTGAGCAGTAAAGATATAACTCTATACAAAGTCAATCTTCTAGCCAGTATCTTCTAATTTACTAGCTATCACATATGTTGTTGCTTATATTGCTTGATCATGATAAACATTTAGAATCATAATCATAGTCTATAGTCTATCCAACTATTGCATGAATTAATTCCTCTATTGATCTAGAGCATCATATTATAGTCCTCTAATCGTGATCAAAATTTAATGATGCCATAGTGAACTAGAGGTCAAAAACCTACCTCAGTGCCTAATACTTCTCTATGGCCCTTTAGTATTGTTTGACAAATAGTGCTTCCATAATTACCTATAGACCAATAAAATTACCTTCCATTTGATATATCTCTCACTTATATAAGGTCATCCTACTCTATAGTTAATGAAACCACAAGTCTCTTACTAAACCCTACATCTCCTCTTGTTCGTGGTGGTTATTATGCAATTACTTTAGTCCCCCTGTACTATCTCCATTATTTTCACAATCGATCTAACTGTAAAATTGGTCATATTATCTATCATTCTAATCTCCTATGTTCCACTTATTAAAAGGTATGTATTCTAGGATAATGACCCTCTTAGGTTGGAAACCCTAACACCATATACAATATCGATTATTGCACCTAACATAATCTACCCTAGATTCCTCAATAAATATATAATCAATGTACACTAATGGTTATGAATTAGGATATTATTGGTCCCAAAAATTCACTTCTATCTCTATATGTTGATACCATACAATGTCTAGTAGTACATCCTAAACTAGTATAAAATTTCAAACCATGTACTCATACTGTAGTAACTCTCAGTATTTATGCACGTCAACAACCCATTATATCCTCCTAACCTTGGTGAGCTACTTTGCATCCTTATCACATCTAGGGTGTACTTTGGAATAGAGCCAAATGATATCATAAATCTATAGGTTGTTAATCTATATATAGAAGTATCCCAAGATTCACTTATAATTCTCATATGATTGTGTATATAAACCTCTCAATCCTAAACATCCTCAAGCAACCTTGCTGGTTGAACTATAGCTCTGTGCTCCCATGTTCATATTGAAGAAGTGTTAAATAGGAGATATACATGTCTCTCCTATAGGCCACTCTATATAGATTATAACATATCATGGCTATATGGCTAGACCCCAAGAGAAAAATATATGATGGTTGATCATGTGACCATTATCTCTCTTAGTGCCCATAAAAAACTACTCCCACTAGTGTTTAGTAAAACCACATTAGATATTAATTAGATCTCACCATGGAAAGGTTTGAATATTAAGTCAACCTCTCTAGTCACCTTTACTATGACCATCTAATCCTTATAAGGGAACTCTAAATTGATATATATAAGATAAACCATATGTGGTCTAATGTGATGATCATATACCCCATTGAAAATTGAAAAACATTCATCTTTGAATATCATCTCTTTGCTAGTGTTGTTAATAATTCCTATTAAACTCTACCTCTTGTATCATCACCAAATAGTAGAGTTCAATTGTATATAATAGCCTTAGTATAGAATCTAACATATTGGATCATCTCTCCCTAATATCATGTATCTAAAGCCACATGTGTAATAAAACATCCAAACATCTCCATCAATACATCAAGTCCATAAGTCTAAAATCCATTTGATTATTATTTACATCTATTAATTATTACTCAATAATCTATTGATAAAACAATATAAAAATTATCACTCATCAATCATCCTTCAAATATTCAATCCAAATCCTACTTCATCATATTTCAATTTACTTCAACCTATCCCTAATCCCTCATTGGACATCCAAAATATTTTAATTTTTGGTCTAGCAACAAAAGTGCATCATGTTTCCAAAAGCATTGGTGCTTTTGATTTTCAATTATGATTTTAAAACAACAACATGACCATAGTTCAATAGCAAAGTGTAATTGCATTTGCTACATGTAAACACATTGGAAATTTTTAAAATTTCAAAATCATATCAAAAATCATATTTTCCTTAAGTTGGAAGACTCTTATCTATATGGTGTCAATTTTTTCTAACATGGGTGGTCAAATCAAGTTGGTGTGATGAGTGCGGCACAAGTTTTAGGCCATCATAAATCATGATGAAATCAAGGGGTTAGAGCTCTCTTATTTTATCCCTTGTGATAAAATATTTATAGTTTTAACCCTTCTTTTTTTTTTACCTTCCACATCTCCCATCCATCATCATTTTCATCTACTTTGTTTCAATTTATTCCTACGTGTATGTTGGGTGGATTGATTTTTCTTGCTCTTCCTCACTTATGTCTTGGAATATTCAAGGGACACACATATATGCATGTCATCATTAAGGGTCATTAATGACCATTTTTTGATGTATATAAAAATTATCCAATCAAGAAAATTAAATCAATTTAACCTAAATAAATAGATATCATCAAACAAAACCAAGTCAAATGAAATATTCTCTATCATGTCATTGTTAGGATATTTATAAGATAGTTTTTTATATAATAATTTATCAATAAACATATCAAATATAGATAAAATATAGACACTCAAAATGGATCTTAGAATAAATTTAAATTAAACTAAACTCATCCACTATAATTTAACTTCATCAAGACCAAACCCTCATCTTTGCATCCTTATTTAATAGTACACCTATGCTTTTCTTAGCACAACCATGATATTGTTCAATTTGTGTAATGGTAATATCATCTATGGAATTAGAGATTTATAATGGGAGTAGTAAAATATAAAGGACTAGTAAATTGGTTCTTCCAATACCAGACAACTCCTTTCTATCCTATCTTCAATAGTTTACATAGTCAATTGGTTATTCCTTAGCATGTTGTCTCCCTAAATAATCCTAGTCATCTTTTGGATCTAATATTCACCTCTTCTACAATCTAGTCACATTCCACACCTCCATTTCACCTACCCAACCCCAATAAATCACTCTAATAGTAGTATATCACCTAATCACCTACACTTTTACATGATTAATCACTTCTTGAAGTAGTTAATCACAAGTTAAATTTGGGGGATTCATGTTAAAATAAGAGGGAAATTAGTCAAATTCAATAGCTAGGAATATTCAATAACCTTATAAAATCCCCAAACTATCTAATATTACAAGGTGATATGGGGCAAAGGACATTTAATAGTAAAAAGAGTTTATCACCTTTTGGGTATTCTATAAAGAAGTCAGTTTTATAGGGGACTACTAAATTGATCTTAGATATCTTATAGATTCAAGGAATCAATATATCATATTTGATAAAATTTATCCTCATATCATTTTTTGCCAAAGGAGGGACATTATTTCCCTTTTATTTTACAATTTCATTCTTATGTCAACCATATTTATTAATATTCTAAAATTTTGTAAATGTTTCTATAATTTTTGCATCTATGATTTTCAATAAATCTATTTTTGCATATATGATTTTCAATAAATCTATTTTTTCTTAGGTATTTCCATCATATCTATAACCTTTGATAAGTTCTTATGAATATTACATCTTTAGAAAGAGGTTTAGGGATCTTAATCTTGTCCTCTAGTGGCACAACAAGTAGTGACATCATTTGGTTGCTCTTATATTTATGTAGATATGATTTTTTTAGTATTAGATACTTCCCATAGATTTATTAGGCTCTAGAAAGGGATAAATTTGATTAACAAAACATCTAGCATAGGCCTCCTTTTCTATTATTAGACAAATCATCATATATTTAGTCATTTTATGTATCAATGCATTCTATTGTGTATGTTTTTTTGGTAGCATATTTGAGTACTTACATGATAATAATGGTGTTTGTACTATTGGTTAAGAGTGCGAAATAATATCAATAAAAATTTCATCATCATAGTAGAGTTATAATCAATAGATCCTTTATCTTTAATGTTATGATCTTAATCGTTTTTTCTTTTTTATTAACAATATTTACCAAAGAACTTAAATGCATAGGAACTCATTTGAGGTAGGACCTTGATCTATTTATAATTATTTATGTTCTTATTTATATAGGTCTACTATGTCAAGTGCTTGTGAATTTGCATCAAATCTAAATTTTTTTCTAGATATTGAAAACTAGGTTCTTCAAATTCCTTTCCTCTTTTGTTTGTATTTATAGCATATAATATCTTGTGTGATTTTATTACATCAATTTATATGCATCTTAGTCATTAGGAAAAAAAGGAAGTAATGCATATTTTACTATATTTATTTTCTTGTTTTCAAAGCATATCAAAATGTGTACTTGTTCTTAGTCATATGAGGAATATTGTATCTCTATATTCTTTTGTATTCTAACACTATACTTGATAAAATGAAATATAAAAAGGCATCCTGGCATATATTTAGAATCAATTGTAAGCTTCTTATATCTTGCATTTTTATTCTAGATAAGCGTTTATAAGCATTTAAATACATATGTTAACATAGTTGTGCATTTATTGAAGAACACAAGCTTATACTGAGAGGGGGGTGAACAGTATAAGACCAAATTTTTATTTTCTTTCCCAAACAATATTATCCAATATAATCAATGGCAATATCAATAGCAGTAATAAAAGCAATGCACAAATCATCACACACAATAGAGACACCAATTTAACGTGGTTCACCCAATGTGGGCTACTCCACGGAGAAAATATTTCACTAAAATTTTCTCAAAAAATATCTTGGGAATCTCTTCCCTATTACAATGTTTATGGACCTCTGTCCAAAGGAGACACCAATCCCCTAATGCTCTAATTTGTGGATCTCTCTCCATAGGAGAAATCTTTCCCCTTTTTCTGGTTCATGGAACTTGACCTAGGAGAACTCTTTCTCCTCAACTGGTTTGTGGATCTCTCTCCATATAAGAACTCTATCTTCCTAGCTACTTCATAGATCACACTCCATAGGAGAACTCTTTCCCCTTACTCTGGTTCATGGATCTCTATCCATAGGAGAACTCTTTCTCCTCTGCTCTGGATGGTGATCTTCTAGAAGACTACTACCCCCACTACACTGGCTTGTGGATCTCTCTCCACAGAAGACCTCTATCCTCACTCAGAAGACCTCTATCCTCACTACCCTAGCTAATGGATCTCTATCCACTAGAGACTACTATCCTCTGCTCTATCACCTCCAAATATTGCTCTCAACTCTATCTTAGATCTACACCAAACACTATCCTCAATCTAGTACAAATCTACTCTAACTCTATCTCAGGTCTAGCACAAATCTGCTCTCAAATCTACACCAAAATCTATCCTCAAATCTATCCTCAAGCCTTAACACAAAGCTTGATCAAATCATAAATCAACTCTTCTTAGATTTACCCCAAGCCTTAACACAAAGCTTGAACAAATCAATCAATCAACTCTGCTCTCAAGTCTCCACAAAGACTTACCTCAAATCTACCCTCAATTCCTCTCAAGAAATTTATAAATCGACTCTCAAGTCTTCTCAAGAACTTGCTCAATCTGCTCTCAAGTCTTCACCAAGACTTACCTCAAATCTACCTACAAGTCCTCTCAAGAACTTGCTCAATATGCTCTCAAGTCTTCACCAAGACTTGCCTTAAATCTGCCTACAAGTCCTCTCAAGAACTTTCTCAATCTGCTCTCAAGTCTTCACCAAGACTTATCTCAAATCTGCCTACAAGTCTTCACCAAGACTTACCCAAATCTACCTACAAGCTTTCACAAAAGCTTTCTCAACTCTGTCCTTAAGCTTTCACAAAAGCTTACTCAAATCTGTCCTTAAGCTTTAACAAAAGCTTACTCAAATATCCTTAAGCTTTAACAAAATATTACTCAAATTTGTCCTTAAGCTTTAACAAAATCTTACTCAAATCTTCTCAAACACATGCTCAATACAACTCACAAGATATGCTCAATCAATCTCAAATCTTGCACACAATGCTATCAATTGCTTTGTCTAATCTTCAAAGTAATTCCTTTAACTTGAAGCAGTTTAGACATATTCTATTCAGAATTCGTTTAACCTTTGGAACATATAGAGAATGATGTACTCTATCAAAAACTCAATATGTTCTACTCAATCATTCTATCGCTTTCACAAATCTGATTTCTAATGTTTGCACATTCACTTTCAATATCACTCAAAACCAATGCTCAAGAACTTTCACTCAATCATTCAATCAATGAAACACAACTTGCTCACAAACCCTAAACAAGTGTTTTCATACTTCTTCAAACAAAGAGCACAATGTGGGTCTCAAACCCTAACTCAAATAATCTTCAATCTCTAACTCAAATGTTCTCTAAACATTCACCAATCATGCATATAAAAACTCACTCAAACATTTCCAACAATGCTTATCAAACAATCCTTTTCACTCCACCTTATATTTCACAACATTCAATCCAACAATACTTCAATCAAAAGATGATGTGCCCATACCTTTTTGTTTTTATGGAGATATGTCTTCAAAACCTGTTTTACTCACAACCAAATCCTTTTGCCAATTCTAGGTTAGATAGCAATAGTCTATCTCAAAATCTCCACAAGAATATTTTACCTCAACAAATATCTCACCATACAAGAAATACAATAAAATGTCAAGACACAAATACACCTTATTACTCCTTCCTTAAAAATAAATCTTCAATCAATAGATCATTCACTCACTCAAACAAAATGACAATATCCCTATAACTCCTTTTAACTCCAACTCAACATAAAATATTTCAATCCAAATTTCAACCTTCCAAATACTTTAATATTCTAACTCAAAATAAATTTCAAATTACAATAATAAAGTCCTTTGAATACACCTTATACTCTCCAATTCTTAACCCAACATTCATACCCAAATTACACCAATAAAATTCCTTGCACACACCTTATAATATCCAACATATGGCAAAAATAAAAAATATTAAATCATACCTTAGCCACTTTAATCAAAAATAATTTTGCATGCCACAAACACCAACATGCACTCCACGTGAATCGAACTCACGTTCACCGCCTTCCTAGCACCTTAGCCATGGCTAGGCTACCACTTGGGCTGCACGCCCACACAACCACCACATAGCGCTCACCACTATTTATCTCCTTCATAGGCACCAAAAATGTTCAAACAAAAACTCTTCCCTCTGCTATCATCGAGAATCGAATGTGGGACCTCTATTCCACCTAAGCCTTATGCTACCAAGCCTTGCCACTAGGCCATCTATGTGGATGGTGATAGAAGTGCACACTCTCTTCCCTTTATCCATCCATAGTCCACCTTAAGATTTTAAAAACAAAAACTTTGTCTATGCCTTGCTCATGAAAATCACATCGATTATTTTGTTAGCCCTTCGCATATAGATTTCGGAGACTTACCTTATGCCATCCAAACATTATGGTATAAATACCATATCCTTCCTTGCTTCAATGTCAGTGGGAAAAATATTAAGTTTAATATTTTGCACCCAACCCTTACTTAGGGTTTAATTAATTTATATTATAAATTAATTATAATATAAATATTATAATTAATTTATAAGTAACCTTAGGCTTTTCTTTTAACCCTTAATATTATAATAATAAATATTATAATATTATTTCCTTTGGGCCTAGGTGTTTTTCCTTTTTAACCTTAGGCCTTATCTTAACACCTTTAATATTATAATAATAAATATTATAATATTATTTCCTTTAGGCCTAGGTATCTCCTTCCTTCAGGGTATTTAGCCAACCTTTTGACCAATCATGTGAAGCTTTAAACCAAATCTCTTGGGCTTAAAATATAAATATTTTAACCCTCCTTCAATGACAACACAACTAAAAACTCAAAATTTCCAACAATCTCCCCCTTTGTCATTGATGGCAACCCTTTTTCCTTAACCATTCCTTTTTTCCTTTTTCCAATTTTACTCCCCCTGAGAAACTGCTCCCCCTGATTGAATGCTCTCCCCCTAACTCAAATCTCTCCCCCTTTGACATCAATGGCAAAGGGACACCTTTGGGGCTAAAGATAAGACTCTTAGCTCAGCCCCCTCCCCACCTCCTCTCCTTGGGGTGGTTAATTTTTGGGTGGGAGTATCTCTACTCCCAGCATACACTGCTCTTTTTCTTTGTCCACCTTCTTCCTCAATTGATCCTTCTGATTCTTTTGAGTATTCTTGTTCCTGCTTGTCTCTAGAAATTTTGTTCTACACCACTTAGCCATATGCCCAACATTATTGCACTTATAACACTTAATGTTGTGGTTCCTTGAAGGTGCAAATATCTTGAAGTTCCTCCTGGTGAAGCCATATCCATTCTTATCATGAACCCTGCAATGAATTGCTTTATGACCAAACTGATTACAAGAGTGACAATACCCTTGAAAGAGATATCCATTTCTAAAATTTCTCTTGGTGAAACCATATTCCTTCTTTTCATGTGTCCTGCACTGCATAGCCTTGTGACCAAACCTATGAT
Source organism: Wollemia nobilis (assembly GCA_028583015.1). Classification (NCBI taxonomy): domain Eukaryota; kingdom Viridiplantae; phylum Streptophyta; class Pinopsida; order Araucariales; family Araucariaceae; genus Wollemia; species Wollemia nobilis. Next base: position 3,680,982 of record JAQPPZ010002937.1, on the reverse strand, counting down.
ATGAGAAGCAACATCCATTGAAGAAGTTTTGCCTTGACCCCATTGGTCTCTTAGTCCTTTCTTCCCTGTGATGTTTCCTGTTCCATCTATTTCTTATTTGTGCATTGTTTCCTTCCTTGTTGAACCTTCTATTTTCCAAATTATCCTCATAAGTCTCACTTTCTCTTTCACTCTCTTCTTCTGAATCTTCTTCTTCTTTGGAGCTTGAGATTGACTCCTCTCCTTGTTCTCTTTGTCCTTCTTCAAAACCAAGTCATGTCTTGTTTGATGAAGATATTTGTACCTTGATAATATTATCCAAGGTCTTTGAGCTTCTCCCAAACCTATGTAGCTTGTCTTTAGACTCTTTCACTTCCTTTCTTAGTGAAGCTACCTCATGCTCTAATATTTCACATTCTAAGACTTTTTCCTCTAAATTTTATTTAAATCTCCTTGTCTTAGATATTGAGTTTGTTAGATCTTGTATAAGATTTCCTTTCTCTTCATCACATTCTTGAAATTGAACCTTGAGTTTTGAATTCTGCTTTCTAACCTTTCTTAATTCCTTAAGAGCATAAATAATCTCACCTTCTATATCAACTACTCCTTCTTCTTCATTTTTTGATTCTTCCTCTACCTTTTTGTCTTCAAGAGCATCTTCATACCTTTCATATTTATCTTCAATAGAAGCACTTCCTTCTTCCTCTATTGCCAAGAAGATAATTTCTTCTTCTTCATTACCTGAAGATATTTCATCACTATCACTTGAACTCTTGCCTATCTTATCTGCATAAAAACTCTTCTTATGCCTCTGGAAAAACTTCTTTTCATGCTTGTTTTGTCCATACCTATTTTTCTTTTGATACTTAGATTTTCTTGCTTCCCTGTTCTTATGATCTTATTTCTCTTCACCACTGCTACTTCCATCTTCTAGAAAGTTAGATGCATAGTGACCATATTTACCATAATTGAAACACTTAACTATTTTTGTACCTTTGTGCTTTCTTGAGTCCTTGTTCCTTCTACCATAGTTTGCTTCTTCATCACTGGATGACTCATCACTTGAATCTGACTTCTTATCCTTTGTCTTCTTTGCTACTTTGAAGGCTACCTCTATCTTGGGGATAGGATCCTTTCCTATTCTCATCTCAAAATATGTGAGAGTTCCATGTAACTCATCCCTAGTCAAAGTTTCAATATCTCTTGTTTCTTCTATGGCTGAAACCTTTTCACTATACCTCTTAGGGAGTGACCTTAAAACCTTTTGACAAACATCTGATTCTTCAACTTTAAACCCAAGTCCTTGCATGGAGTTAACAACCTCATCCACATGAAGTAAGTATGTAGCAATGTCTTCCTCATCCTTCATCTTCAAGTCTTCAAATGTTTTCTTGTGATTTTGCAATTTTGCCATCTTGACCTTTTTGTCTCCCTCATATGTTTTCTTCAACTTTTCCCAAATCTCTTTTGCTGATGTGCAATGCATAACTTTTACAAACTTTGCTTCACGTAAACCACTTAAGATTGCATTCATTGCCTTTGAATTATTCAGATGTAGGAGCTTACCATATTTATCTGTAGGAGGTGTAGCTGGTGGTGTGTACCCATCCTCAACTACTTGCCATGTCTCATTTCCTTGTGCCATTAGGTAAATATTCATTCTTACACTCCAAAATGCATAATTGTTCCCATCGAATAATGGTGCCTTATTTTTTGAAGATCCACTCTGAGATGCCATCTGTGTTCTTGTATACTTTTCCTTCAAGCTGTTAAACTCTTTTGAAGGAACCTACTCTGATACCAATTGAAGAACACAAGCTTATACTGAGAGGAGGGGTGAACAATATAAGACCAACTTTTACTTTTCTTTCCCAAATAATATTATCCAATATAATCAATGGTAATATCAACAATAGTAATCAAAGCAATGCATAAATCATCACACACAATAGAGACACCAATTTAATGTGGTTCACCCAATGTGGGCTACTCCATGGAGAAAATATTTCTACTAAAATTTTCTCAACAAATCTCTTGGGAACTCTTCCCTATTACAATGTTTATGGACCTCTATCCAAAGGAGACACCAATCCCCTAATGCTCTAATTTGTGGATCTCTCTCCATAGGAGAACTCTTTCCCTTTTCTCTAGTTTATGGAACTTGACCCAGGAGAACTCTTTCTCCTCAACTAGTTTATGGATCTCTCTCCATAGAAGAACTCTATCTTCCCAACTACTTCATGGATCACACTCCATAGGAGAACTCTTTCCCCTTGCTCTGGTTCATGGATCTCTATCCATAGGAGAACTCTTTCTCCTCTACTCTAGTTGGTGATCTTCTAGAAGACTACTACCCCCACTACACTGGCTTGTGGATCTCTCTCCATATAAGACATCTATCCTCACTCAGAATACCTCTATCCTCACTACCCTGGCTAATGGATCTCTATCCACTAGAGACTACTATCCTCTGCTCTATCACCTCCAAATCTTGCTCTCAACTCTATCTCAGATCTGCACCAAACACTATCCTCAATCTAGTACAAATCTACTCTAACTCTATCTTAGGTCTAGCACAAATCTGCTCTCAAATCTACACCAAAATCTATCCTCAAGCCTTAACACAAAGCTTGATCAAATCACAAATCAACTCTTCTTAGATTTACCCCAAGCCTTAACACAAATATTGAACAAATCAATCAATCAAATCTGCTCTCAAGTCTTCACAAAGACTTACCTCAAATATATCCTCAAGTCCTCTTAAGAACTTGCTCAATATGTTCTCAAGTCTTCTCAAGAACTTGCTCAATATGCTCTCAAGTCTTCACCAAGACTTACCTCAAATATGCCTATAAGTCCTCTCAAGAACTTGCTCAATCTGCTCTCAAGTCTTCACCAAGACTTACCTCAAATATACCTACAATTCCTCTCAATAACTTGCTCAATCTACTCTCAAGTCTTCACCAAGACTTGTCTCAAATCTGCCTACAAGTCTTCACCAAGACTTGCCCAAATATACCTACAAGCTTTCACAAAATCTTGCTCAACTTTGTCCTTAAGCTTTCACAAAAATCTTACTCAAATATGTCCTTAAGATTTAACAAAAGCTTACTCAAATCTATCCTTAATATTTAACAAAATATTACTCAAATCTTCTCAAACACATGCTCAATACAACTCACAAGATATGCTCAATCAATCTCAAATCTTGCACACAATGCTATCAATTGCTTTGTCTAATATTCAAAGTAATTCCTTTAACTTGAAGCAGTTTAGACATATTCTATTCAGAATTCGTTTAACCTCTGGAACATATAGAGAATGATGTACTCTATCAAAAACTCAATATGTTCTACTCAATCATTAAGTCTGTCGCTTTCACAAATCTGATTTCTAATGTTTGCACATTCACTTTCAATATCACTCAAAACCAATGCTCAAGAACTTCCACTCAATCATTCAATCAATGAAACACAACTTGCTCACAAACCCTAAACAAGTGTTTTCATACTTCTTCAAACAAAGAGCACAATGTGGGTCTCAAACCCTAACTCAAATAATCCTCAATCTCTAACTCAAATGTTCTCTTAAACATTCACCAATCATGCATATGAAAACTCACTCAAACATTTCCAACAATGCTTATCAAACAATCCTTTTCACTCCACCTTATATTTCACAACATTCAATCCAACAATACTTCAATCAAAGGATGATGTGCCCATACCTTTTTGTTTTGATGGAGATATGTCTTCAAAACCTGTTTTACTCACAACCAAATCCTTTTGCCAATTCTAGGTTAGATAGCAACAATCTATCTCAAAATCTCCACAAGAATATTTACCTCAACAAATATTTCACCATACAAGAAATACAATAAAATGTCAAGACACAAATACACCTTATTACTCCTTCCTTAAAAATAAATCCAATCAATAGATCATTCACTCACTCAAGCAAAATGACAATATCCCTATAACTCCTTTTAACTCCAACTCAACATAAAATATTTCAATCCAAATTTCAACCTTCCAAACACTTTAATATTCTAACTCAAAATAAATTTCAAATTACAATAATAAAGTCCTTTGAATACACCTTATACTCTCCAATTCTTAACCCAACATTCATACCAAATTACACCAACAAAACTCCTTGCACACACCTTATAATATTCAACCAACATATGGCAAAAAATAAAAATATTAAATCATACCTTAGCCACTTTAATCAAAAATAATTTTGCATGCCATAAACACCACCATGCACTCCACGCGAATCGAACTCGCGTTCACCACCCGCCTAGCGCCTTAGCCATGGCTAGGCTGCCACTTGGGCTGCGCACCCACACAACCACCACATAGTGCTCGTCGTAGTTTATCTCCTCCATGAGCACCAAAAATATTCAAAAAAAAACTCTTCCCTCTGTTGCCATCGGGAATCGAACGCGGGACCTCTGTTCCACCAAAGCCTTACGCTGCCAAGCCTTGCCACTAGGCCACCCGTGCAGATGGTGATAGAAGTGTGCACTCTCTTCCATTTATCCATCCACAGTCCACCTTAAGCTTTTAAAAATAAAAAACTTCGTCTATGCCTTGCTCACGAAAATCGCATCGAATTATTTTTTAGCCCTTCGCATATGGATTTCGGAGACTTACCTTATGCCATCCAAACATTATGGTATAAATACCATATCCTTCCTTGCTTCGACGTCGACGGGAAAAATATTAAGTTTAATATTTTGCGCCCAACCCTTACTTAGGGTTTAATTAATTTATATTATAAATTAATTATAATATAAATATTATAATTAATTTATGAGTAACCTTAGGCTTTTCTTTTAACCCTTAATATTATAATAATAAATATTATAATATTATTTCCTTTGGGCCTAGGTGTTTTTCCTTTTTAACCTTAGGCCTTATCTTAACACCTTTAATATTATAATAATAAATATTATAATATTATTTCCTTTAGGCCTAGGTATCTCCTTCCTTCAAGGTGTTTAGCCAACCTTTTGACCAATCATGTGAAGCTTTAAACCAAATATCTTGGGCTTAAAATATAAATATTTTAACCCTCCTTTTGTCAATTCCTTGCACTAATTTTTGACATCACTGACACTGACTCTTGACATCAATGACAACACAACTACTCAAAATTTCCAGCATTTATTAATGTCCTTCTCTATATACACTCTTTTGAAGGTTAGAAAAAAATGATTTAAAAGTAGGATCAATTTGGGAAGTCTAACTATTGTCTATACTGTGTTATTTTTTTATTTTTCTAAAATTATGTTGTCACTTGTCTACGAATAATAAAAATCATAAAAGAGTAGCCTTTCATCAATTGTATATTACCAAAAAAAATGCATTTCAAGAAAGTGAAGAAGCATATAGGTTTCATTTTTCTCTCCTTTAACACATTTGTGTATGAAATTCAAAGAAAAATAAATGGATGCATTTTATTACTTGTCATATTTGAATAAAAAAGCGTTATTTCAAAGAGAATATATTTTGTTTGTTATTTTTCTTATAAAACTAATTAGGCTTTATATTTATGTATGTTTCTTATATTAAAATTTTAAATGGCTCTACCATATTCATATCTTAATCAAAATCTAGACACACCCCACGTTAGCCTAAACTTTTAGATTATTTTCGTCCCTTTTCATTTTAGGTGTATAACTTGAGGAGCCTAATGGTGGAGACGTTGAAAATTTAAGCAATGGTCCAAAGTTTGAATCCCCATAGGGATAGGGTTATACACCATGCTTCACTGGAGTATGGTTGGGGATAACCCTATGTTGCGTAAACAATATCCATATCATATGGTCTATGACCTTGTAGTTAAAAATTACTTTCCACTCTTTTACATATCTTGTACTTGGCATGCATATTGTAGCATCCTAAAATTGGCACAGTTAAACCTTAGTAAAAATATTAAAATTCAAATTTAACCCCAAACTGCCCGTTAACCACCTGTTACCTGCTCCCCTTATTTTTCATGCCATTTTTAGGATTTGTTTTGACCGTTGGACAATATCATCGCATATTAGACGAGATTGTCCCAGATCGGACGAATTCATCTGGAATAGAATGTCCAGACGATTTCGTCCCAAAACCAAATTTTCATAATTAGCTTCCGTTTCAACTTCTCTAACCTGGGTAGAAAGCATGTCTATGCAGTTAGAGTCTCCCCCATTGGAGATCTCCCAAATTGGGATGATCTCCAACCTCCTAACCTCTCCCTAATCCTATATAAACTAAGATTTTCTTAGTTTATCCCCCTGAATATCTGCTTGAAACTCTGCTTAAACCCCCTAAAATTCCACGCACCTCAGAGCATCCTCACACCATTATTTGCATTCTGTATTTCATGTTTTCTTGTAGGAATTTTACTATTTTTCAGTCGAAGCTAGCTCGGATCGTCGCAACCGATTCCAGGTGATTTCAAACGATCCTGTCGAGGAGCGCAGACGATCTCGTACGATTGGAGGCGATCTTGACTGTAGTCCATATTGGGGGCAATCAGAGCCCAAAGTTTGCATTTCCTTTATTATTTTCTACATTTCTTTATACATTATCTTAGTTATTATATTTATGCATCTTGGAGTTCACCTCATTTAGCATAACCGCATGATAAAGTTATAATCAATCATTAAATATACTTCATTTCTCTTATTTTTTATTTGAATCTATTATTTAGGCATGTTTGCTACTATTCTTATCATTTCCCCTTACTTTTGCAGTCACATCTTTGGTATTTTGTATCTGTTTCTGTGATTGCAGGTTTTTGACGAATTCGTCTGACGAGTTCGTCAGATCAACGATGATCTCATCTGATCTTAGACAATCGACAGAGACTTGAGATGATTCGATGCAATTTCAGATGATTACGTATGAGTTGAGATGATCTGGACTGCTACAAAACTCAGAATATTCATCAGACATCTGACATCAGGTATGTTCTGTCTCATTCGGCACATTCTCTATGTTTAGCATTTATTCATATTTTCTATATCCATAAAAATCAGCATTGGCATATAGAATAGTTTAGATTCATCTTGGCCAAACCTAGGAATTGAATTATTAAAGCACAAAATGAACACATCAAAGCCACTATCAACCTAGGTGTGGAAACTGCAACTCAAAAGTTTCCTGGTGAACCCACCATCCATTGAAAATTCACCCTTATACCCCTCCCCCGAGAGGCGGGACCTTCAAAGGGCCTCTTAGTCCAAGGTATTGTACCATCCTTCTCGCATCCCCATTCCGAGCGTGGATCCTATAGCATGAAGGTAAGGATGCAAAAAATTTGGAGCGATACATTTTGGTGAACCCGACGTGAAAAACTAAAAACCTTTTGAAAACAATCCAAAAAACAAAACATAAATGCATTTAGAATCAAATATTGCATATCATATTTAGATGGTAGATTATAATAAAAGACGAGTTGTCACCATTAATGTGAAGAATCAATTAGCAGCTATAGATATTACTTTTGTGCTTAGAGTACCTCAAATAAATAGGGTTCAACCTTTGTGGGATGGACTTGATAGGAGATTGGGTATCATTGGATCTAGATAAACAGAACTTAGGCAAATTAAGAGGTTTGTCCTAGATAGAATCCTGGATCCTGATCAAGTGACCTTATATCATGAACTTCATAGAGCTTGCCATAGGTGGTTAGCAGATAAAAGAGCCCTTGTGTCTTTAGAATTGTATACCTTTGAGGAATACCTCGACAATGCAGTTGTAGTACATAAATTTCTATCTCGTATAGAGGATCAAGAGGTCGTTCTTACGGATAGATAGAGATGGAATAAAGTTCCTAGAACTATGTTATATCGAGAGTATTGCCATGAGCTCTATTTTTACAAGTTAGAATCTGAAACAGATAATATCACTATAGCACACCTTATCAAATTCTTGAAAAACCATTTCCAATTTGAAGAGGAGCATTTCATGAATCCTGATGAACTTGATCCTATCAATGACATCTATAAAATATTTATAGAAAACTAAGCTATTTATTATTGTTATTTGTCGCATTTAGTGTGCTGTTTGTTGTCTTTGAAAACAAAAAAAAAAAACAAAAAAACAAAAACATAAATAAAATAAAAACAAAACAAAACAAAATCATAACAAAAAAATCAAAACATTTTCTTTTAAGTATTATAGTAGGTATATAATTAAAATATATATACCTCCTAAATTTGTTGCAAATATATTAATATATATTTGCTAAAATCTAAATTTAGACATAATGACTAGACTCAGGAATGGAAAACAAATTGAAGTAGAAGAAGATTTGTTAAGAAAACTAGGAAATAACCCAGATGTCCTTCCTGAAGACCCAATCCAGGAAGAAGGAACCTTTGACCAACAAGAATAAGAATTTTCTATAGAAAATGAACAAAAAGAAAATGATAGAGAGGAAGGATCCTCATCCACTAAAATATCTCTAGAAGGAGTTGTTACTTTTGAGAACATGGAAAATTTCTAGAAGTTCCTCAATACTAATATTGGTGTTCTTAATAGAGCAGTCCATATGGACAAGGATCAAATTAGTGACACTCAAGCAACCCTAGAAGATATATATCACACATGCACTAATCCCTTGTCCTTTTTTGATCAAGAAAGTGATCAAGCTGGACCATCCAATTTAGATATGGCCTCTATAATCCAGAACACACAACAACAACAGGTTACCCAACCACCTAGAGTGCCTATTATCAAGCCTAGGGTTATTCCCACACAAAAGAAACCTTCATTCACTGCTCTATTTTGCCAAGCTATTGATCAATATACCTCAAATCAACAAAAGCCTAAAACAAAACCAAATACCAATTTTCAACAATCTAGGATACAACATAATGCTACAACAAATCTTCATAATACTCTTCCTACCAACCATCTGCATAACAACAATATAGCATCTAATCCCTATGTCACGCCAGCATACACTCACAAATCCCATACTCATCTACCACCAAACCAATATGGTGGGGAAACTGGTAATATGGAAGCCATGGTGAAATAGTTAGTCTCCCGCATGGACCAGATAGATCCCTACCATCCCTTGTACAATTATCGAGAGATGTGTAGTCAGCCTCTAGATCCTATAGTTGTAGCACAACCATATCCCAAACACTTTCCTATGCCTATCCTACCTATATACAAAGGAACTGAAGATCCCATAGAGCATATTCGTATGTTTAGGATAGCATGTCATGGTATATCACATGATGACTTGTTATTACTAAAGATGTTCCCAAAAAGTTTATGAGGGATGGCATTGGAATGGTATTATCAACTACCCACTCATTCTTTAAGGAATTTTGAAGAAACCGCTAAGTCTTTTGTGCATCAATTTAGTGCCTATATTGAAAGGCATGTAACTATTAAATATTTGTACAACCTAAAACAAGACAAAGATGAGTGTTTTGCTGACTTCTTAGCTCGATGGAGGCAGTTGATAGGAAAATTACACTTTGTGTTACCTTATCGAGAAATGTTGGATATATTTATCAATAATTTACAAGAACAACTATCCTATGAATTATCAACTGCTACCTTGACCACCTTCGATCAAGCTATAGATTTAGCTCGAAGAGTGGAAGATGCTCTTGTTAGGAGAGGTCAACTTAAAAAGAAAGATGATGAGAAAACATCCAAAAATCAATATAAAAATAAAAAAGTTATGGGTGATGGAGTCACTGATAGCATAAATGTTGCCAATGTTAATGTTGTGAAAACAATAGAGAAATTTATACTAAAACCTCTTGATAAACCACCTCAAGAATTTACTAGGTTAAATCAACCCTTATCAACCATTCTCCCGCAATTACTAGCACGAGGAATGATTCAGTTACCAAATATCCGGGAACCTGATCCAACTATACCCGGATATAGGGCTGATTTACACTGTGATTTCCATAGAGGACCTAGACACGCTACCAATTCTTATAAAATATTAAAACATAAAATACAAGACCTGATTGATAACAATGAGATGGAGGTGCAAGCCTTTCAACCTAAACAAAATCCCTCTAATAATTCTCAAAAGAACATCCCCCAAAATCAAAATCAGAATGCCAATCAATCATTGGATATATTTCAACATCCTTTACCAAAGCATGGTAAAGAGGTGGCTAATAAAATTGAGCATCATAATGTTCCCCCTACTACCCAATATGTAGGAACTATTAGTGGACGTTCACCTACTCATGATGTGGAAGTATTTGACACAACTTTATCCATGGTTACGACTAGACCTCTACATAATATTCGAACACATGATTTAGTGATACTGAATATGAGACTGAAAGTGACATGGAAATCACTTCAAATCAATTGAATAGTTCTAAAGATGAATCATATCCTATTTAGCCTATCACAAGTTCTATGGTTCCAGAACAACCATTTCCTAGAAGAGTCACTACTAGACCATCTTCTCACCAATTACTTTCTAAGGAACAAGCCATAAACGCTAGACCAAGGCCCATTCATCATCCACAAAATAATGTTGTAGGTACCATCGAAGTTGTTACTCAACAACAAGCTCAAATATCTCAACACGATCAAACTCAGAATGATGGATCAGCTTCATTTGTTTTGAAAACTCACAATTAAGGGAATCATGCGCCTAATGTTCAACCTAAGCCTCCTTATAATATTAATGAACAATTATCAAATACTACAGCTAGAATTTAACTTTTGGACCTCTTAAGATCTTCTCCTACCCATAGGGATGAATTAATGCTCACATTAAGCCAAATGATGGTATGACAAAATATTCAACTTGAAGCCATGTCCAATACTATCATAACTCGAGAAGTCGATTGTATTGACTTTCGGGATAGAGACATACCACAACATAGTTTACATAAGGATAACCCCTTATATATTACTACCCTAATTGGAGATGTGGTAGTTAAACGAGTCTTGATTGATAATGGTTCATCTTTAAACATATGCACTTTTGACTTCAACCAAAGATTTGGGTTTAGAAGTGACGAAATGAAAAGAACTAATATGATCATAAAAGCCTTCAATGACGAAACACAAGAAACATGTGGAGTTATTACTATCCCCTTGAAAGTTGGTCTGAGAACCTTAGACATGATCATGTTTATTGTACATTACCCTTCATCGTACAATATACTTTTGGGTCGCCCTTGGATCAACGTGATGCGAGTTGTTCCCTCCACTTTACATCAGTGTGTTAAATTCGAATTTAAAAATCAGTTGGTTACCATTCATGGTGATCCTAGACCCTTTGATATGTGTGCTTTGGCAGAACCTGTTGGAGTTCAATTTTTCCCAGCTCTGTCATCCACACATCCTAATTCTCATCAACCGTCTAAACATGTGAAACACACACCCATAACATCATCTAATTTTTTCCCATCAACTACATCTCTGCATATAGCTCAACCATATTCTAAACAAACCACATTAGGACCTCGAAAAGATCCTAAAACTACAACCAATCCTTCTTGTTTTACTCCCATAACTTCCATACCTTTAGACACGTCCATCGACATCCCTACAACGTCTACGCCTATCACAGGCATATTTCTCGCATCTGAAAACATCGAAAATGTTCCTTCTACCTCTTATGCTCTTACTAATGAGCTCTTACCTGATTTATCTAAAATTCTTATATAAAAAAAAACAAACACTTCCATGCAAGATTCCCTTATTTTAAATAAACTCCCACCCTCTCCTCGTACCTTGGGCCTCCCACAACCTATGGGAAGTATTTACCAAGTCGGGAGTTGTGCTTTTATTTATAAGGGATATGACTGGGGAAGAATACCTAGAAACATCAAGACTCATTATGATGGGTATGCTCGATGCTATTTTGCTAATGAGTATATTAAAGATAAGCCTATAATGCTTAAATTGGGATATAAAGGGAAAGGTTTGGGACCTTTCTAGAATGGTATGAAAGAACCTTTTGAGGTAGAACCGTGGCCTCCTCGATGTGGTGTGGACCTATTTCCTATTAAAAGTCATCCCTTCCCATTCGAGGATGATGACCATCTCATATGTTATCAAGATTATCTAGATAAACACGATGCTTTACGTTTAAGGGATAATCCATTTACATGTAACATGATATCTATAGCTTACCCTGAGATGATTTCCGAATCTGATGATGAGTTGGAGGGGGATATATTCCACGATGTCTCCATTGAGGATTTGTTACATAACAAATTTTATTTCGATGGATCTATACCTAGTATAGCCCAGCTTGAGGCCACGACTCCTCAAGATGAATTATCCAAGCTAACATTGGAAGAATTACAAGAATTAGGTGTTTCACCTGCCCCACATAATTTTGAGAGAGATCTACACATGGAAGTAGAAAAAATCATAAAAATTAACATTGGAACCAAAGATTTGTTTGATCGAGTTACCTTAGAAGCTATTCCTCAAACTAACAACCATGCGGCTGACGCTATGGCTGCAGCTGCATCTCTTTTGCCCTTGGAGTTAGATGACAAATATGCTACCATAATTATTCGTCGACTCTAGGAACCCGCTTCAAGAAAATCATGCTTAGAACATTTGGATGTGTTTCTAATCAACGAAACTACTCCTGAACATTGGTACACTGATCTATTTAATTTTCTTCAAAATGGGACCTTTCTTGAAGGTTGTAATAGCAACCAGCGCAAGTTATTACGTAGACAAGCAAGTCGCTTCGTGATTATTGGTAATACCTTGTATAGGATATCTTTTGAAGGCATCTTATTGAGATGTTTGAATCTAGCAGAATCTAGATCAGCTTTGAGTGAAGCCCACAATGGATCTTGTGGGGGGCATTTTAGTGGTAGTGCCATTGCTAAGAAGCTCCTTAGGATAGGATATTTTTGGCCTACCATGGAGAATGATGCACATGCTTATGTGCGTCATTGCGAAAAGTGCCAAAAAACATGCTAACCTTGTCCATGCGCCTGCACAAGAGTTGCAGGCTATTTCATCCCCTTGGCCATTTTCAAAATGGGGCTTAGAAATCATTGGGAAAATCAACCCTGTGTCATCTGATGGACACAAATTTATCATAACCGCCACTGAGTATTTCACGAAGTGGGTTGAAGCTATGCCATTAGCTTCTTGCACTGGAACCCAAGTTTCCAAATTTATTTTTAATCAAATTATTTGTAGGTTCGGAATCCCTGCAAATCTCATCTCAAATAATGGAACTTGTTTTAAAAATAAAGATGTTAAGAAATTATGTCAAAAGTATAAAATTCAACATTGTTGGTCCACTCCCTATTATCCTCAGGGTAATGGCCAAGCAGAAGCATCTAATAAAACATTAATCAAAATCCTTAAAGTACTGGTCAACAAATCTGGCCGAGATTGGCACATTCAATTATATCTTGCTTTGTGGGCTTATCGAACTAGCATTCGTACTCCCACAGGCACTTCCCCCTTTATTTTGGTCTATGGCGTCGAAGCAGTTTTTCCCTTTGAATTAGAAGTTCCTTCTTTAGATCTACTACTTCAAGATACTGAAGTAGGAGATGAATATTGTGCTGGTAGATTTAGTCAACTGGAACTCTTAGATGAAAAGCGCATCAATGCTTTGGAGCATCTTCGTGCCTACCAAAATAAGCTTAAAAGAGCATACCTCAAGAAAGTTCATCAGCGATCCTTTGAGATCAACGACCTTGTCTTAAAAGAAAATAAAAAAAATACTAATGCAACTAAAGACCTTAAAGGTAAATTTGAGCCCAACTGGCTTGGACCATATGTCATCACTGCTAAATTTGGATCGGGAGCATATTGATTAGCTACCTTAGATGGTAAATATCTTAAAGAACCTATGAAAATTATGCATCTTAAGCGTTATTATGCATAACATTTGGTCCTTTTTCATCATTTATATATATTGTGTATTTTGCATATTGTTTCATTTTAAAATTTCATCGTATTTCTTCTTTCCATTCATCAATTAAAATCAAAATATAAAAACATCAAAATCCTTAAAATATTCAAAAACATATTTTATTTTCATATCTGTCAATTCTTGAAGTATTGTAGTTATATTTTCAATTATTTTGGATAAATTAGCATTTATTTGGAACCCCGCACTTTCACATTCACATGAATAAATATCTTGATTTTATTTGGTATGATTATTAATCTCTCTTATATCAAAGTCCACAGTTGAATTAAATAAAGTTTTGAGCATAGAGAATTGATCTTGTTATTTACTTAAACCAAATATATCTTTTCACATTAAAATGATTTCATTGCACATTCAATATGATGCTACATAGTAGAAGTGGTTTCTTGAGCGAAAAGTTTCCCTGCTATCCTATCATGCACATGGTCTAGAATCTTTGAGAATTGACAAAAGGACAAGATCACTCCTACCCAGAATAAAAATACCTTGCTCTACAGCCAATCCGAGCAAGTATCCCTAGTATAGGAAGCAAAAGAAAAAGTCAAAGCAAATGAGAAAAAGAAAAATATTATTTTGTATCATCACAGCAATATTTCAGCATTATCTCAGTATCAAGCAAAAATACAAAAAAAAAAAAGAGAGAAAAAGTAAAGGCAAAAGCAAAGAGCAATAAAATCCTTTTCCCTACCCCTTGAAAATAAAAGAAGGGTGAATGAGCTTGAATCTCTGGAATTCTCAATTATTCGAAAATAGTGAGGTAAGCCCCATAACAGGTGGTTTGTGCCCAACCCACTTGGCCTTGGGTAATCCCTAGCATGGTGATATGTTTGTCACATTAGCGACCTTCTTTTGTATAGACCTATGTCGGCTTATGGATTAGCTAGCTCTTGATAACCTAACTTACATAGTAGTCTAGTACGGTTACATGCATATAAATCATGGTCAACGAACATTCATTTGGTTAATTCAAATTACTTGTATCAAATTATCTTGCTCAAAATTTGTGAACGAACAATACAATTGCACACACATTTGTATTTGAGAGATTTTTGTATCATTATGATAAATCAAGATCGGCCATGAACTCACATATGCACATAAGGGTTCCTTATAAATCTACATTTGTCTTTGAGATAATTTAAAATATTTCTGTAACTCTTTTGGGAATAAATTTTATTCTTATTTTAGAACATCTGTTCAGTATAAAAACAATTACATACATTGTTTTCAAAAATCCAAAATTCTTTTAAACAACCTATTACAAAATCTAGCAAACAAAGTCAAGTTTGTATTATTTTCTGTTTATCAAAAATCAAAATCAATCATGCAATAAAACTAAAATATCAATTTCTTCTTTGGATTTCATGATGATGGTATAAGTCTATACCTATAATTCTATGCCTAGCGCAAACATTGTCCTCATTTTATTTTCCCATTCATTTTAATTCATAAAAAAAAAAAAAAACATATGGCTTACATCATTATGTTACACAATTGTGCTTTAAAACGAACGAACACTTATTCTATTTTATGTCATTATGTCAACATTCAATTTTGCAACCATGGTATAATTTCTAAGGAATTGTTCAAAACTTAATCACACTTAGGAATTTATGCCTAGCAAAAATCATATTTTTTTTTTAAATATTTCATGTATAATATTTTCATGAAAATCTGAAAACAAATCATCACCACCATCATATTTCATCATCACAACACAAATTCTTAAGATAGTCTCTTAAGCATTCTTTTACTTTTAGCAATATTTTTATACTGGGATTAGCTTGATGACCTAGCAAGCGGCGACTCCATGAAACGGTCTATAACAACGAAAATGTATTTTGAAATTATTGTTAGAAGTCTCTTTTATTTTTCATCAAATCACCACAAAACAACCAATTATTTATATCAGATTATTTCATTTCAATTTTACAGCATGACATAAAATTATAATTTATTTCCAAATGACATAATTACATGAATCATCAATCAACAAATACAAATATTAAAGCGTAAAACAACATATACACAAGTCATATCATCAAAAAGACCATAGATATATATCAACAAATTATGTACATCATATCAAAACTGGACTGATATGCCACAATCAATAGCCTGGCATACTCAATCCTCTCCAAAAATATATAATAGTAAATACAATCTCTGTGCAGTGAGCATCTAGCCTTGAGAAACCCTTGAGCTCTCAGCCTCATCTCCTCTCCTGCCCTGAGGTGGAGGAGGTGGTCCCATAGAGGTCCGGGATGTGTCCCGGGTCCTCGTCGTCGATCGTGAGGATGTCCTCGATGATCCCATCATGATTGGATCTGTAATGGGGGCTGGCAGTGGTACCCTCTGTCCCTCTGGAACCATGTGATAGTATAGCCCCTGGTAGAATGCGATCTGAGCAATAGACCATGCCAGATCTTGAGTGCTCGCCCCTCTGCCCTGAGCTCTGAGGCATGTAGCCTCATCCTACAGTGTCTGCACCTGAGCCCAGATGCGGGCAACCTTAGCTCGAAGAGTCACCGTCTCGCTGCTCTCCCCTACCTCGACACCCTTACCCTTATCGGGTGATGGTGGTCTCTCCCCCTACTGAGAAGGGAATCTCTCCTCCCTCCTCTCTATCTATTGTGGCCTCTGTGGAGCCTGTGCCATCCTCTGGCATCTCTCCTACAAATACCGTCATTGCTCTCTCCCACCATGACCTTGTGCTACCTCAATAGCAGCCTGACGTTGCCTCCCCATCCGTCACACCATGGCGTGCACTAGACCCTATGCCCTTGTCATCTGAGGAGGGCGAATACCTGCTTACCAGGCATTGTATCCATCGATAACCCCAACATCGTCACCATCCACTGACTGGATGGGGGCATCATCCATGTCCTGACTCCAGAATAACTGCATGTCTGGAGCCTCGCTCAGTGTGGTACTATCTTGGATAGTTCAGGAGTACTCGTAATTCCTAAGAGAAGGGATGCCCTGTTGTAGATCGAACTATCATAGAACCTGGTCGTAGCGGTGGAGCTCTACCTCTCCCTACTCCATCCTCAGCCAGCAGACTTTCCTGATGTGAGCCAACTCTTGCCCATCCTCTGCCCACCCTGGGTGCTCTCGCCATGACCTCTAGGTGATCTGGTCTAGGATGAGGTCGTCTAGTAACCTCCGTGACATCGGAAAATCTATCCGCCACTGTGACCCCCTCTGTAGCCACCAGTAGAAAACCTGGGGCCTCTCCTAGTCAACCCCTATCAGTGGGAGCCCTACTAGCCTATGCACCATGATGTGCTCCCAACACCAAACCTGTAGCAGTGATGTCAAAACCAAACATCGGCCTCCCTTGTATACGACCCCATGCAGGATCCTATACAAGCGGCACAGTACAAAGCTACCCCATGCAAACCTATATCCGTGGTCTCTCATATCACAGACCACATCTACGAGGAGCCATGGTAGTCTACACCCACTCTGGTGGCACAACAGTAAGCCACCTACCACCCTCGCAAAAAATTGAGTTAGCCTAGATGCCCCAGGCATCTGTCTTAGAGATTTGATGTTCACTCCGCCCTTCTCTAGGGTGAATCTCGGGTCTCCAGTCAGCCTCATCATAGCCTAGACCTGATTGGCTACAGGCATCATCAACCATCCCTATATGGGGATCCTCATGATTCTCCATACGTCCTTTAGTGTGGGAGACATCTCCCCTATCGGTAACCAGAAGCAATACGACCCTGGATACCACCTCTCTACTACGGCTATCAGTGACCCCATGTCTATCGGTACTTGTGGCATCTTTGCCACATGCTGCAAATTGACTTGTGCTAGTCGATTGTGCTTTGCCTGATCGAGCGTGGCTATGTCATCTCTTAGTCCCCCATATTTCCATTCCCAACTCTTTAGTAATCCCCTCTGCAAAACAAACATTAAAACAACAAATTTCATTAATAAATCAATTATTAAAATCAATTAAAACACATTTTAATCAAGCTTAATTTCATAAATATGACGATATCATCCACCATTGGATGATATCGTCTCAAATTGGGCAACATCATCCTTTGTAGGATGCAATCGTCTCTTATTTCGCAACTTGGGGATCGCCCCTTGTTGGACAGGATCGCCCCTCATTCGTCGATTTTGCCCTCCGACGAAATCGACGATCTAGGGACGATTTCGGTGAAATAGGGACGATTTCGTCCCAACGTCGTCGACGGCCTAAAAATGGCTGCGATGCCCCAAAACAATCAAAATTTAAAACAAAAAATTGCACAAATTAAAGTCAAACCTAATTTACTAAGTTTTGATCCTTACCCGTAGCCCGCGTCAGACCTTTGTCGATCGGTGCGCTGTCCCAACCATTTTTTTTGCCTGCAGAGCTCTAAAACCAGTGAAAGTGAATAGTAACACTGAATTAGGGTTTTACCCTATTTTTTTTAATTTTATTTAAAATCAGCAACATTTTTTTTTTATTTTTTTCTTTTCAGTGCTTTTACCTCAAACATTCAATTTGGGTAAAAACACGGAGGGGGCACCATAGTCAGCAGTCGTACGATTCGACCAAGAATCATCGTCTAGAAAATTGAGTACATTTTTGCTTTCTCATAAAACGGGAAGAACTCGTCTTTCTTCGAAAAATTCTCTAAAGAGGGGGCAAAATGTAGCACCCTAAAATTGGCATAGTTAAACCTTAGTAAAAATATTAAAATTCAAATTTAACACCAAATTGCCCGTTCACCACCTGTTACCTGCTCCCCTTGTTTTTCATGACATTTTTAGGATTTGTTTTGACCATTGGACAATATCATCGCAGATTAGACGAGATCATCCCAGATCGGACGAATTCATCTGGAATAGAATGTCCAGACGATTTCATCCCAAAACCAAATTTTCATAATTAGCTTCTATTTCAACAACTTCTCTAACCTGGGCAGAAAGCGTGTCTATGCAGTTAGAGTCTCCCCCATTGGAGATCTCCCTAATTGGGATGATCTCCAACCTCCTAACCTCTCCCTAATCCTATATAAACTGAGATTTTCTCAGTTTATCCCCCTGACTCTCTACCTGAAACTCTGCATAAACCCCCCTAAACTTCCACTTTCCACTTTCCACTCTTTTACATATCTTGTACTTGGCATGCATATTGTAGCATCCTAAAATTGGCACAGTTAAACCTTAGTAAAAATATTAAAATTCAAATTTAACCCCAAACTGCCCGTTAACCACCTGTTACCTGCTCCCCTTGTTTTTCATGCCATTTTTAGGATTTGTTTTGACCGTTGGACAATATCATCGCATATTAGACGATATCATCCCATATCGGATGAATTCATCTGGAACAGAATGTCCAGATGATTTCGTCCCAAAACCAAATTTTCATAATTAGCTTCTGTTTCAACAACTTCTCTAACCTGGGTAGAAAGTGTGTCTGCGCAGTTAGAGTCTCCACCGTTGGAGATCTCCCAAATTGGGATGATCTCCAACCTTCTAACCTCTCCCTAATCCTATATAAACTAAGATTTTCTTAGTTTATCCCCATGAATATCTGCTTGAAACTATGCATAAACCCCCCTAAACTTCCACGCACCTCAGAGCATCTTCACACCATTATTTGCATTATGTATTTCATGTTTTCTTGCAGGAATTTTACTATTTTTTAGTCGAAGCTAGCTCGGATCATCACAATCGATTCCAGACAATTTCGAACGATCCTGTCGAGGAGTGCAGACGATCTTGTACGATTGGAGGCGATCTTGACTGTAGTCCAGATTGGGGGAAATCAAAGCCTAGAGTTTGCATTTCCTTTATTGTTTTCTACATTTCTTTATACATTATCTTAGTTATTATAGTTATGCATCTTGGAGTTCACCTCATTTAGCATAACCGCATGATAAAGTTATAATCAATCATTAAATCTACTGCATTTCTCTTATTTGTTATTTGAATCTATTATTTAGGCATGTTTGTTGTTATTCCTATCATTTCTCCTTGCTTTTGCAGTCACATCTTTGGTATTTTGTATCTATTTCTGTGATTGCAGGTTTCTGACAAATTCGTCTGACGAGTTCATCATATCGACGGCGATCTCGTATGATCTCAAACGATCGACTGAGATTTGAGATGATTCAGTGCAATTTCATATGATTACGTACGATTTGAGACGATCTGGACTTAGACATCCAGCATCAGGTATGTTCTGTCTCATTCGGCACATTCTTTGTGTTTAGCATTTATTCATATTTTTTGTATCCATAAAAATCAGCATTGGCATATAGAATAGTTTAGATTCATCTTGGCCAAACCTAGGAATTGAATGATTAAAACACAAAATGAACACATCAAACCCACTATCAACCTAGGTGCAAAAATTGCCACTCAAAAGTTTCCTGGTGAACCCACCATCCATCAAAAATTCACCTTTATACCCCTCCCCCAAGATGCGGGACCTTCAAAGGGCCTCTCAGTCCGAGGTATTGTCCCATCCTTCTCGCATCCCCCTTCCGGGCGTGGATCCTATAGCCTGAAGGTAAGTATGCGAAAAATTTGGAGCGATACACATATACTATCCCATAATTAAATAATAAATTAGATTAAGTTTTATAAATTAATTATAAATAAAAATGTTTATAACTAAAACTATTAGCAAATATCTTATCATTATTTTATGACTTTTGTACAATAATATTAATATAATTTTATGTAAACAAGTATATTATTTCGAAGTGAGAATTTTTTTAATTTATTATGATATTAAAAAAATTATTATTTAATACAATTGTTACTTATTAATTCACTATTAAAATAAATATTTGATTAAAAAAACCAATACAATATTTATTAAAAATATTTTTAAAAATTAAATCCTTGAAAATAATATATGTTGAATGTAAAATATTTATGAATAAAGGCATAGATTTAAAAAAAATATTAATCTATTACACCATATTTCACCTATGAAATATTAATACAATTTAATTTAATAGACTAAAAAATTAAAATAAAAACAAAGTGAATAAAAAGTTCAAAAGATAGTTCTATGGTCTGGTTCAGAAAAAACCACAAATTTTTCCTAGTGGCTTGGGATAAAGTCTATTCAAAGAAATCCAATGGGGGATTCAAGTTCAGAAGAATATCTAATATGAACACGACATTACTAAGCAAGCAGGGATAGAGAATTTTATCCAATGTCAATGTTTCCTTGATCAAAATTATCAAAATCAAATATCTCCACCATTAACCCTTTTTGGAGGACAACCACTACTTGGATAGTTATGCCTTCTAGAATATCGTCTGCAAAACTAAACCTATCCTATCCAAAGGCCTCATATGGTGCCTAGGTAACAGATCATAAATTTAGTTTTGGGAAGACCCTTAGGTCTTCGACCAACCCTTCATTTTTTATTCTTCCTTCCACGCTTTCAAACCCTACACTGATATCCATTTTGGTAGATTGGTTCAAGATTTTCTTTTGCGTGCCAATCCCCATCGCCCTTCATGGAAACCCATTCCTTCTTTGGTCCTTAATCCTTCCCAGTTATCCTCTACTCAATCCATCTCCTGTTTGCTCCGATTCACTGTTATTTCAAGTGTTCCTTTCCAGGACTCCATCCTTCAGAAAATTGATGATCAATGTCTCTTCACAGTCAAATCCATCTATTTTTTCATGAAGAGACCCAGCCCAATTGATTTTTAGATAACCTTATTTGGCTCTGTCACCTCCTCCCCAAGGTTACTTTATAACTTGTGTACCTATGGATTGATTATTCCCAATCATTGCTATTTATGTCATTATACAGAGTCGATTTATCACCTCTTCATCAAGTGTCCTTTCTCATTCAATGTTCTATCCATACTCCTTTTAGAGTTTAACATCTCTTAGGACCTTCCCAACTCCGTTTCTAACCTTTGCATCCAATGGCCTAATCCCTTTAAACACATGCACCTTAAATCTTTATAGTCTTTCTACCTCCCATATTTCTTGTGATAGATCTGGCTTGAAAGGAATAGCAGAGCCTTCATTGGATCCTCCAGAGATCATCCTTCAATCCTATCCATAATCCTCACCCTAGCCACTAAGAATGTTAGTCTCGTTCCTTCCCCCGAAGGCCACATCCGTGGCCTCGAAGCCAATCTCATTATTTCCTTCAACATCCTTGTTGGGTCCACTCCTCCTAAGTTTCCTAAGGTTAATAGATCAAAGGTTTTATGGTCTCATCCACCTCTTGGTTGGATTAAATTCAACTTCGATGGGGTTGCTAAGGGTAACACTAGTAATGCTAGCTCCAAAGGAATCATCAAGGATGATCGAAGGAGAATTATCCTTACATTTTCTAAATTTATAAGGCTACACTCCAACAATGTTGTAGAAGCCATAGTTTTACTCCAAGGATTATCCCTTACGGATGATCTCTACATCATGAGTCTCATCATCAAAGGAGACTCCCTAAATATGATCAATTATGTCAATGTATTGCATCCTCCTACTTAGTCCATCGCTAACCTGATTGAAGAATCAAGAATCCTCGTGGGAAGATTCAAGAGATCCAATGTTCAACACATGTTTAAAGAAGGGAATGGTGAGGTTGACATCATGGCTAATCTCAGTTTGGCTCGTAATGGCCTTTGTGTTTGGATTGATAACTTTCCTCATGAAGTCATAAATTTTTGTAGAAGAGTGGATTCTCCACCTCAACATTAGATCTTGGGCCTTTGGCACTCTAACCAAATATTTCAACGTCTATACCAATGATAGGTTGCATACTGATTTGGTGTCTTTTGTGCAACCAGACTCTTATTTATCTACCAAGTGGTCTTTTGAGTGATCCCTTGTTTTTATTAGAGTGAAGCCAATTGCTTTTTCAAGTTCTAATAGCAAGTTACATCCTTGGTGGTAGTTGTGTATGAATTTCTCCACGTTCACTACCACATCTTATCTTGGAACTGCCAATGTTTTTCCTAGTTGGAGATCATGTTGGTATGACCTTCCTTCCATTCATGAACAAGATAGAACAACTCGTAATTGCTTCTATAATACTATATTCTTTCCTAATATTGGTAATCCTAATTCTAATCTTAATTGGTGGATGAGCCTCTTTAAGTTGACTTCCATTTCCATATCTGACAAGTGGATCTCCAAATCCACTAATCCTAATAGTCATGCTAGCGGGATTCAAGGTGGCACCTTCTAAGATGGTGTGGTTATCCCATATCTATTGATACCAACAATCAATCATGTGGGGTTTCTAGGTGGTACTTTCTGAGGTGGCATCATCATCTGCGCAACATGTATCTTTACAACTCCAAAGTGCATATGTGGTATTTTTTCTTGGACTCCACATATTTAAATTGTATTCCCATTCGTAGAGTCAAGAAAAATTACATGTGGAACAATTTCCTATCTGGCACTGGCTTTCGGTCCATTATGGATTCAGTGTGTCGGCTCACAATTGGCATTTTTATTACCCCTCATTGATGGAGGTTTCCTCTTTGGTGTGCCATAAAAGCCCTTAGTCCTGACTCCTTCATTGACCAGTGTGCCACTTTTTGTAATCATCCATGATAGGGGAACAATATTTTCAATCATTTTATTTCATGTCTCAATGTCCTCATGTGTTGTACTAATTTCCTTAGCCTTATGCCTCTTGGAATTCTATTGTATCCCTATACCATTATTCTGCATTGGTCTGTGTGATTAGATGCATTGAGACCATGATGATTCATCAACGATTATTGGCTGATCTAGCTCCCCCATTTAGCGACATGAATATCAATGCCTTGACTTGTGTTTGCCCAGATCTCTATTATTTTAAACCTAACCTCCATCTGTTACCCCTAACTATTTTTTCTACTCTAAGTAATGACGAGAGCTACATGCTAAACTTGTCCAAATAGGGGTTAGTACAAAAGAGTGTTATGGCATTTCTCGCGCCAGAGGTCCTGGATCATGATACCATAATGGAAGATATTTTAGACTCCCATAGCTTCCTCTCATTCTTAAGAAAATTTACTAGGAACAATGGTGATCTCTCAATGGAACTGGTCCACTCCCAAGATAGTGGTAATGTCACCATCCGTAGGGTGTCTTTTCATATCACCATACATTTTATTGCTGAGGTCACAAAGCTAGTGAATGATGGTGATACTATTCACAATGATAAACACTATTGTTACTGAACGTGGCCACTTTCGTGACAAAGACAAACACCTCAACAAAGAGAATAGTGGCATTGTTTGGAAGGATATCACTACACCGTGGAATAATATTTTAATACCCATCATGCAGTATTTTACCATTGACAATTCCAACTCACCATTACGGAGCTGTCACCTGGTGTTTCTCAACCATCCCAAGGACATCAAGTTTATCAAAATACCATAATACCTCTACCGATCTATGGAGTTATCCATCGCCAGTGTGAGGGATGGAAAATCTTCCCATCCCAAGCTCCAAGGGCTTCACCTTATGATATTCAAGCACATACTGCAACGTCAACCCCCTACTCTTGTGCTCCCTGTTATGGATGAGATCCATCCTGATGTTCCTGAGTAGCTATTTAACATGCCCAACAAGAAGGAAGATAGCGATTATGAATATGAAATGGACGTGGTCGAGTCATCCAAGGTTGATAAAGAGAAACTACTATTTTTAGTGGATACTAATTCCACCCCTTGCAAGCACTCTCCCCATATCACCTCCACTGGAGACAAATGTAAAGGTATCATAATTTTAGACCAGGACTATTTCACATCCGACATTCCTTTCGCTAGTCGTAAGAAATAGGTGCATGAGGTGATTCCTCGATCTACGCCCCCTCTGGTGGGATTGACATCCAAGTATTCCCATCTAAATAATTCAAGATGTTGACTAACTTGGATGACTTGGTTAGCCTGGCCAATTCCATGCTTACCCATGTTAGCAAGGTCATCTCCAGAATTACCAATTTGAAGGTGGTTACCCATTCCTTGTATGTGAACCAAAAGTTTGTGCCTACCCAGCCAACTTAGAGCAAGATTACCCCGATCAGTTCGTCCCCTTATGGGATGATCCTTCTCTTTCCTACCTAGACCGTGGAGCTGAACCACACTGTGGAGGTTAGTCAGAACTTTCAGCCTGAGATTCAGGATCATCCCACCACCCTAGGATAACTTCTTGGTAGGGTTCCTTTTTGGCTATGTTCCCCCATTTTTGGTTTCTTGTCTTGTCCTTCTAAGGCTTTCGTTTTTCAACCTCTCTTTTCTTAGGGTTTGTCCATTTTTGATCTTTGCGTGGGCTTCCACTTGTGGACCCCATTTTTGGCTTGCATTGTAAAAGGTTTGGGATCCTTTTCAAAACCCCTTTTTTTTTTTTTGTTACATAGGAGAGTTGGTTACAACCTCTATATTTAGTAACTGACAAGCACAGGGTTCAAACCATAGAGACTGCTCCCAACAACCTATTTGTCTTATTGTTGTTGACCTGACGTGAGATGAAGGCCATCGGTTGCTTGGGGTTTGTACCGTCATCGTGAGTCTGGTACGCACTCAAAGGATTCAACACAGACTACTACCTTTGCTAAAGTTGGCAACGTGCCCCCGAGGTTTGAACCTAGGTCTCTTCTTGGAAAGTACTTGGCCAATCAAGCCTTTACCAATCCACGTAGTCCTTGGGGGCAAAACCTTATGTTAAGGAAAACTGCTCTCTGTATCCTTTGGGGACCAAGACTTTCTGTTTCACGAGGCCTCTCCCATCCGAGTATACCTCTCAGACTAGCTAGAGGTTTTTTTGTTTCCGATGCAAGTCACCAGGCTTGAATCCCGAACCTCCTTCCAAATATTAAAGGAACTTACTAGTAAGATACCTGGTAGGGATTTTCAAAACCCTTTTATCAATAAAAAATACAATTACCAAAGTATGACTTATTCAACCATATTTTACTAAGTTATGTAAAATATTTGGATTCTTATGGTACGTGTAAATTCAATAATAAAAAAAATAAGGGATATTATAATACTAAGTTATGTAAAATATTTTGATTCCTATGGTACGTGTAAATTCAATAATAAAAAAAAATAAGGGATATTACAAAGACCTCTTTTGGAATAGTCATAATGGCTTTTCACCTTCCCAATCTTGTTAAAAAAGCATTCCATATAAATAAAATACAAATGAAAGGAAGGCTTAATTCAACTCATGATCTTTCTTATATATTATTTTATCAAATTATACAAGTTATTTCAAATGATCATATAACTTTAAAACATCTATGTGATAAAGTCTTTAACAAAGCAAAAACCTTAAATATATATTATTTTGTCATATTTCAAATGATCGCATGACTATAGCATTTCTTCATCATTCAATAAAATCTGATATATATATATATATATATATATATAATTTTGGAAAATATCCAAAAAGATAACATTTTCAGATAAGACAAACAGGGGTATTAGATATATATTAAATCATACACTATAACTAACTTATTTTTTCCAAACTACGAAGACAATATAAATATTCCCGTGAATTCGGACCAACCCTCTTTCCTTGAATCAATTTGAAACAAAACGTAAATTCATACAACTGTCACTCGTAAGGTCTTACCTCTATCTGTGGTTTCACATGAATGTAAGATAAATGGAGACTCCGTGATCTTGACAAATATGTACTTCTATTATTGTTTCAATACCACTCATGTTGAATGTCTTCCCTTAATTCAAAAAAGAAAAAAAGAAAAAAACAAGCTTGCTTACAGATGAGAGAATACCAAATATGAAAATTTGGTGCATTCATATTACTGAAACTAGCTTCTGTTTTATACCAAACCATGCAAGACAATGCAAATAATGATGTGAATTCGGACAAACTCTCTTTGATTGAACCAATTTAAAGTAAATCTAATTTCATAATTTATCAGCTTTGCCCATGTATCAAATTGGAAGTAAAATAAACTTCTATATATCACCTTACTTTTAATATACTTTCCTTATATAATTTTATTCTTAAGGATAAGAGTTCCTTATGTACTTGACAACAGTAATGTGAAGCGTTCTTAAAACAAAAATTTGGGAAACTTCATGTATATATCAATTTTGGTATAACATCCTGAATTGCTGTTACAGTCGTTGTCCTACAATAGGGAGGATTCATTGTTCCATTACAGTTCTTGTGACAATACTTCGCACACGTCCCATTCATCAATCACATAGCCTTGACGTTCAACGGATCTAGTAGCAAATTGTTACACCAATGAGTTGGAAGCGAGTATCCAGCTATGGCACACGCATTAGTAGAAAAGAATGTGCAATGACGTCAATTACATTACACTTTTTAAGAAAGATATAGTGTCAAAGTCCCTGCCACTGAGATCAATTACATTACACTTTTTAAAAGGATGTAGTGCCAAGTCCGACTTGGGCTTGTATGTACTGGACACACCAGACTCCACTTCACCTGACAGAAATTCAACATCAATACAAATTACATGGAAGATTAAAAATTAAGTTAAAGGAGCCTAGTCGTGGAGAATTATGCTGTGAAAGTATTACAATATTTGGAGCTTTCAAAAATATTGAAATTACTTAAATATTTGAGTCTAAATTTTTTACCGTCCAAGAATATTGCAACTACCTATAAATATTTGAGTTTAGTTTGTAATTAGTTTATAAATATGTGGTATTGTGTAATTATATGTTTATTTAGAAGAAGAGTAACATGGGTTGGAGGAGATGAAGAGTTGGTAGATCTTGTCCAAAGTTATATATTAAGGATAATGTATTGTAATGTGATATGTGAGAAGAAGTTTTACAATACATTGCATTGGTTATATATATATATATATATATATATATATATTATGAGTTTGTTATTGAATTGTGTGAATATTTTATTTTGTTATATTGTTAGATCTTGTGAAAGCAGTATCAGAGTCACTATTGTGCAAAGCCATTATTGTGGAGAGAGAAGACATTGAAAAGTTGTTGAAGCAAAGAGCCAAGAGATACAATGGTGAAAGATGTGAGTGTAGGCGTCCAAGTGCAGGAAGAAGAGTTGTTTTTCTTCCAAAATCATTTATAGGGAAGAATTCTTAAGTGAATGCATGAAAGAGCCAAGTAGAAACAACCAACGTTGCTAGAGGAATCAAATGCATGATGAAAAAAGTGTTAAAGAAAGCAGCTACAAGTAGTGGGTCAAGTGAAAATGAAAAAGGTGTTAAAAAAAACATCTACAAGCAAACCAGAGGGAACAAACATGTGTAAGGGATTAAGAAAAAATGAACTCAAACCCAAGAGGAGAGGTTTAGAGAACTAAAACAAAAGCCACAACTAAAAGAGCTTCAAGAGCTAGCCAAAGTAGAGAAACAAGTTTTTGGAGAAGAAAACTCTAAAACTAGGATTAAGAAAAGTTGAACCCAAGAGAAGTTTAGAGAGCTAAAACAAAAGCCACACCTAAAAGAGCTTCAAAAGCTAGCCAAATTAGAGAAAAGAGTTTTTGGAGAAGAAAACTCTAAAACTAGTAAGATATGATTTATGAGACAGGTAGAA
Source organism: Wollemia nobilis (assembly GCA_028583015.1). NCBI lineage: Eukaryota > Viridiplantae > Streptophyta > Pinopsida > Araucariales > Araucariaceae > Wollemia > Wollemia nobilis. The sequence continues at coordinate 3,652,554 of JAQPPZ010002937.1, read as the reverse complement.
ATTCAATAATACGAAATAAGATACATTGCATTAACGATTTATGGGTAAGTAACAATTATAATGATTGTTTTCATTTTTAATTTTGTGAATATATATATATATAGATAGATAAATTGAACTCACCCTAAGATCTTTTTTAAAGTGTAAATGCAAAAAAAAAACTGGACCCACCCTAAGATTTTATTTTTATTTTTATTTTTTTATGCATGTTTTTTAATTTCTACAATTAAATTTTCTCATATTTCTACATATGTTTGATGTACAAAATAAATATTTCTTTTATCTTTATAGCATAATTCATGGTAGAAAGAACCTCTTGCAAAAAAAAAAAGTTTTTGTGAATAACATATCATGTTTAAAATCACTATGGCTTTCGGACGTGATTATATTAAAGCTAAATATATCTTACTTTATGAAATTATACAAATTATTTCAAATGACTATATAACTTTAAAAATTTTACCTTTGATTATTAAATCTTTAACACAAAACCTTAAATATATATTATTTTACTATATTATATAAACATTCGAAATGATTATATGACTTTATAGCATTTTCCGATGATTGAATAAACCTTGAACATACATTATATCATAGTAATCCCGTGAATTCGGACCAATCCTCTTTCATTGAATCAATTTGAAACACAAAACTGACACCTATAAAGTTTTACCTTTATCTATGTGGTTTCACATGAACATAATATAAATGGAGACTGGCGTCTATTAGTTAGCATGATATTGACAAATCTCTACTTTTATTATTATTTCCGGAACAGAATGTCTTCAAAGAAACAGAAAAAGAAAAAAAAAGCACAAGTGCTTCCAGATGCAGAGAAGATCAAATATGAAAATTTCTTGCATTCACATTAATGAAACTAACTTCTGCTTTTTACCAAACCATGCATGATAATGTAGATAATGATGTGAATTCGGATCAACTCTCTTTGATTGAACCAATTTTGAATAAAACTAAATACATACAACTGTGACTTATCAAAGTCCTGTCCTTTATCAAAGTCCTGTAATCCGTAGGAGGAACGTAACGAAAGTTTGTGCAGCTTTGCCCATGTATCAAATATGAAGTAAAATAAACTTCTACAAATCTATATTCTTTTCTTATATAATTTCAATCCGAAGGATTAGAGTTCCTTCTGTACTCGACAACAGTGATGTCGATGTACAGTCCTATGTACATATAACATTCTGAATTGCTGTTACAATCGTTGTCCTTTGTAGGGAAGGTTCATTGTTCCAATACTAGTCAATTTACAGTCCTATGTGGAAGGATCGATTGTTTCTTGTCCTGCAGATAAGCACATTGACAATGATACGCAACTGTTCTTGACGATTCTTTGGGGTACATTGTTGACAAAGAGGGAGTTGATGTTCATTGTAAGAAGACTTAGGTAATTGAATATTGGTATACCCCAAAGAATCTAATAGATCTTCATAATTGTTTTGGCTCTTGCCAGTTTCTAATGATTTTGTTAGAATTAGATACTTCCCATAGATTTATTAGGTTCTAAAAAGGAATAAATTTGATTCACAAAACATCTAACATAGGTCTCCTCTTCTATTATTAGCCAAATCATCACATCTTTAGTCATTTTATCTATCAATGCAGTCATTTTATCTATCAATGCATTCTATTGTGTATGTTTTGTTAGTAGCACCTTTGAGTACTTACATGATAATATTTGGTTTTTGTGCTATTGGTTAAGAGTGAGAAATAATATCAATAAAAATTTCATCATCATAGTAGAGTTATAATCAATAGATCCTTTATCTTTAATGTTATCATCTTAATCGTTTTTTTTTTTTGATTAACAATATTTACCAAAGAACTTAAATGCATAGGAACTCATTTGAGGTAGACCCTTGATCTACTTCTAATTATTTGTGCTCTTATTTATATAGGTCACGATATCGTGACATGTCGCGTTTTCACGACTCAAGAAGGTGAGAGGAGGCATCGAGAAAAATGTCACGATTTCGTGACATGTCGTGATTTCGTGACCGAAGAAGCAGCAAGGAGGCAAGGAAGGAAAATGTCACGATTTCATGACATGTCACGATTTCGTGACCGAAGAAGCAGAAAAGAGGCAAAGAAGGAAAATGTCACGATTTCACGATCGAAGAAGCAGAAAGAAGGTCAAGAAGGAAAATTTTGCGATTTAGCAACATGTCGCGATTTCGCGACCGAAGAAGCAAAAAGGAGGCAAGGAAGGAAAATGTCATGATTTTGCGACATGTCGTGATTTCACGATCGAAGAAGTAGTAAGGAGGTCAAGAAGGAAAATGTCATAATTTCGTGACATGTCACGATTTCGCGATCGAAGAAGCAGAAAGGAAGCAAGGAAGGAAAATGTCGCGATTTCCGACCAAGAAAGAGAAAGAGGACCCAGAAGGGAAAGGTGTCACGATATCATGACATGTTGCATTTTTGCAACTCGATAAATGCAGAAAGGCCGAAAAGAAAAAGTGTTGTGATATCACGACATGTCGCATTTTTGCGACCCAAACAGGATAGGGAGGTAGAGAAGCCAAAAGTGTCACGGTATCGTGACATGTCGCATTTTCGTGACTCGAGGAAAGTAGGAATGCAGAGGAGCCGAAAGTGTCACGATATCGCGACATGTTGCATTTTCACGACTCGAACAGGACAGGAAGGCAGAAGAGCCGAAAGTGTCGCGATATCATGACATGTCACATTTTCATGACTCGAAGAGGACAGGAAGGCAGAGTAGCCAAAGGTGTCGCGATATCGCAACATGTCGCATTTTTGTGACTTGAAGAGGGCAAGAAGGCAGGGAAATCGAAAGTGTCGCGATATCGCAACATGTCGCATTTTCACGACCAAACAAAAGAAAAGAAAGCGCAGGCGATTACAAGAGCCATTACAGAGGAAATGGTCGAGCGGTGGTATACCAAGGTGCAGTGAAAGTAGACGAAGATGAAGAGTCAGAACGTTTTGACAGCCAGAACAACGAAGAGACGTGGGAGATGAAATGAAAGCGTCAAAAAAGGGAGATAAAGAATCACAACAAAAAGTTTAAAAGGGGAAGCAAAGATATGCACAAGGGGCGGGAAAATCAGGAGAGATAGACTTGTAGACGTAAAGGCAAGAGGCCATTTTGGACCTGTTAGGTTGTTGTTTCTTCCAAGCAAAAGATGTTGCAACAGAACTATCTGTCAGGACAAAGAATTTATGTGGGCAGACTATTGCCATGACTATAAATTTTTTTCTAATCTGTTGAATGTGATTACAGATTTGGTGTGAGTGATTTGGTTCTTGGTCAAGTGGTATCAGAGAAGGAGTTCCTGAGTGTGTGAACATATCGCCAAAAGTGAGGCAATTTGCACCAGGATCTATGGAAGGGTTGTGCAAAGATAGTGAGGAAGAATGCCTCCATGAAGAAACCATGGTGGTGGGAGGAATGTGATACCTGAAGAAGATTTCAGAGTTTTACAGAGGCAAGTGCAAGCCCTACAAGAGGAGTTGCGAAGAAGGGTTGAACCAAGGGGAGAAGATCATAGTGAAGATGAAGCTTGGGAGGTTGATAACCCATCAGAGAAAGAGGAAGCAATGAATCCTACAAAAGTCAAATTAGTTAAGGCCATTACTAAGATTAGGAAGGAGCCAAAGTTTGATGTCTCCACATACTCTGGGAACCTCAATCCAAAATATTTGATTGATTGGATCAATGATATGGAGGAGTATTTTGAGTATGAGGAGGTTGTAGATCCAGATCGAATCAAATTGGCAAAAGCAAAGTTGAAAGGTCATGCTAGCATATGGTGGAAAGAAGTACAACTAGAAAGGAATAGGAGAGGAAAGGAAAGGATAACCATATGGGACCAAATGGTTGAGAAGTTGAAGAGGCAGTTTATTCTTACAGATTATGAATTAGAGCTGTTAAGAAAAATGCAGAGCTTGAGACAGTCAAGAAAATATGTCAAGGAATATATCGAGGAGTTTTACCAGATTTTAATAAGAACTGGACATTCAAAGGATAGTAAGGAGAAAGTAGCTCGTTACATAAATGGGTTAAGAATGAATATCCAAGAAGAACTCAGTCTAGTCAGAATTACCACCATTGAGGATACATATCAGTTTGCCTTGAAGGTTGAAGAGAAGCTGAACAGAATATTTGAAGGCAAACAAAGAGGAAGAGGTCATGGAGAAAGAACTGGTGGAAGAATGGATGGAGGACGAGATGAAAAGAAAGAAGAAGCTAGCTATAGTCAGGATCAGAAGGGGGATAATGATTACAGACCTCGTAATCAGAACAACTACCAAAGAGGAAGAGGTAGATATGGAAGAGGAGGATTTTGTGGAACTTGTTTTCATTATGGAGAAGAGGGACATCGGGCATATGAGTGTCCCCAACACCGAGAGAGGACGAATAAGCGACTTGAGGGTCATGCCAGAGTGGATGTAACAGATGAAGGTGTTGAATCAGAGCATTCTAAAAAAGCAGAAGAAGGAGAAGTGTTGATGACAAGAAGAGCATTGATGAATGGAGGGAAAAATGTGGATCAAAAGAAGAGCTTATTTCACATGAGATGCAAATGTGCAGGTAAGACCTGTAATGTTATCATAGATAATGGTAGCACAGACAATTTAGTCTCAAGAGAAATGGTTGCTAAGCTAAAACTGGAAAAGAGGGTGCACCCGCATCCATATCAGATTGCATGGTTGCAAAAAGATCATAGAGCATTATTCAGTGAGTAGTGTTTAGTCAAATTTCATATTGGAACTTATCAGGATGAGGTTTTGTGTGATTTTTTACCTATGGATGCTTGCCATTTGTTGTTGGGGAGGCCATGGCAATTTGACAGACATGTAGTGCATGATGGGCATGCGAATGTTTACTCTCTGACGAAAGGTGGAGCTCGCCATAAGTTGAAGCCATTGAAGGATATTGATGAAAAGAGTTTGTTGACATCAATGAGAGTGGAAGTTGTGGGGTTGGAAGAATTTAAGGGTTTGTACCCTGAAGACCCAGATTTTGCTGAAGCTTGGAGAGCTTGTATAGTCCCAGTGAAAAGGGAGATGACAGAACAATATAGAAGTGAAGGTCACTTCTCAATCCACCCCGGTTGTCTGATGCAGGAGCATCCAATGGAAAGCAAAAATACCGCAAGGAGAAAAAATGTCAAGATATCGTGACATGTCGGCAATGAGGAAAAAGTGTCGCGATATCGCGACATGTCGCATTTTTGTGACCAAAAGCCAAGAGAAGGTTCAAGAGGGAAAAAGTGTTGTGATTTCGTGACATGTCGCATTATTGCGACCAAAAGCCAAGAGAAGGCTCAAGAGGGAAAAAGTGTCGCGATATCGCGACATGTCGCATTATCATGACCAAAAGCCGAGAAAAGGTGCAAAGGGAAAAAGTGTCGCGATATCGCGACATGTCGCATTATCGTGACCAAAAGCCGAGAAAAGACGCAAGGGGAAAAAGTGTCGCGATATCGCGACATGTCGCATTATCGCGACCAAAAGATGATAAAAGGCGCAAGGAGAAAAGTGTCACGATATCACGACATGTCGCATTTTTGCGACTCAAGAAGACGAGAGGAGGCATGGAGAAAAAATGTCACGATTTCACGACATGTCACGAAATTGTGACCGAAGAAGCAGCAAGGAGGCAAGGAAGGAAAATGTCACGATTTCGTGACCGAAAAAGCAGAAAAGAGACAAGGAAGGAAAATGTCACGATTTCACGACAGGTCACGATTTCACGATCGAAGAAGCAGAAAGGAGGTCAGGAAGCGACATGTCATGATTTCATGACCGAAGAAGCAAAAAGGAGGCAAGGAAGGAAAATGTCACGATTTCGCGATCGAAGAAGCAGAAAGGAGGTCAGGAAGGAAAATGTCACGATTTCACGACCGAAGAAGCAGAAAGGAAGCAAGGAAGGAAAATGTCACGATTTCGTGATCGAAGAAGCAGAAAGGAAGCAAGGAAGGAAAATGTCATGATTTCGCGACATGTCACGATTTCACGACCAAAAAAGAGAAAGAGGACCCGGAAGGGAAAGGTGTCACGATATCGCGACATGTCGCATTTTTGTGACTCGAGAAATGTAGGAATGCCGAAAAGAAAAAGTTTCATGATATCGCGACATGTCACATTTTTGCGACCCGAACAGGACAGGGAGGCAGAGAAGCCAAAAGTGTCATGGTATCACGACATGTCAGATTTTCGTGACTCGAGGAAAGCAGGAAGGCAGAGGAGCCTAAAGTGTCACGATATCGCGACATGTCACATTTTCATGACTCGAACAAGACAGGAAGGCAGAAGAGCTGAAAGTGTCAAGATATCGCGACATGTCGCATTTTCATGAGTCGAAGAGGACAGGAAGGCGAAGCAGCCAAAGGTGTCACGATATCGTGACATGTCACATTTTTATGACTTGAAGAGGGTATGAAGGCAGGGAAACCAAAAGTGTCACGATATCGTGACATGTCGCATTTTCACGACCAAAAAAAAGAAAAGAAAGCGCAGGCGGTTACAGGAGCCGTTATAGAGAAAATGGTCGAGCGGTGGTATACCAAGGTGCAGTGAAAGCAAACGAAGACAAAGAGTCAGAACGTTTTGACAGCCAAAACAACGAAGAGACGCAGGAGATGAAACAGAAGCGTCAAAAAAGGGAGACGGAGCGTCACGACAAAAAGTTTAAAAGGGGAAGCAAAGACATGCACAAGGGGCGAGAAAATCGGGAGAGACAGAGTTGCAAACGTAAAGGCAAGAGGCCATTCTGGACCTGTTAGGTTGTTGTTTCTTCCAGGCAAAAGATGTTGTAACAGAACTATCTGTCGGGACAAAGAATTTATGTGGGCAGATTGTTGCCATGACTGTAAATTTTGTTCTAATCTGTTGAATGTGATTACAGATTTGGTGTGAGTGATTTGGTTCTCGGTCATCCATGTATCCATGTACTTGGCATGCATATACCACCCCACAATTAAAGAGTAAATTAGATTAATTTTTATAAATTAATTATAGATAAAAAGGTTTATAACTAAAACTATTAGCAAATGTCTTATCATTATTTTGTGAGTTTTATACAACAATATTATTATAATTTTATGTAAACAAGTATATTATTTCAAAGTGAGAATTATTTTAATTTATTATGATATTAAAATAATCATTTATTTAATACAATTGTTACTTTACGTATTAATTCACTATTAAAATATATATTTGATTAAAAAAATAATACAATATTTATTAAAAATATTTTTAAAAATTAAATTCTTGAAAATAATATATGTTGAATGTAAAATATTTATGAATAAAGGCATAGATTTTAAAAAAAATAGTAATCAAACCATCTTTCACCTCTGAAATATTAATACAATTTAATTTAATAGACTAAAAAATTAAAATAAAAACAAAGTGAATAAAAAGTTCAAAAGATATTTCTATGGTCTGGCTCAGAAAACCACAAATTTCCCCTAGTGGCTTGGAATAAATTATGTTCAAAGAAATCCAATGGGGGGCTCAGGTTCAGAATAACCTCTAATATGAACATGACATTGCTTAGCAAGCAGGGATGGAGAATTTTATCTAACATCAATATTTCCTTGATCAAAATTGTCAAAAGAAAATATCTCCACCACTACCCCTTTTTGGAGGACAACCACTACTTGGATAGTTATGCCTTTTGGAACACCATATGAAAAACTAAACCCATCCTATCCAAAGGCCTCAGATGGTGCTTTGGTAACAGATCACAAATTCAGTTTTGGGATGACCCCTGGGTCTTCGACCAACCCCTCATTTCTAATCCTTCCCTCCATGCTCTCAAACCCTACACTGATATCCATTTTTACAAATTGGTTCAAGATTTTCTTTCACATGCCAATCCCAACTACCCTTCATGGAAAATCATTCCCTCTTTGGGCCTTAATTCTTCTCATTTATTCGTTGCTCAATACCTCTCCTCTTTGCTCTGGTCCACTATTATTTCAAGTGTTCCTTTCCAGGACTCCATCCTTTGGAAATTTGATGATCAAGGTCTCTTCACAGTCAAATCTATCTATTTCCTTCAAGAAGAGACCCAACCCAATTGGTTTCTAGCTAATATTATTTGGCTCTATCACCTTATCCCTAAGGTTACCTTTTTCTTTTGGCTCGTGGTCCAGAACAGAGTTCTCACTCTTGATAACCTCTGTACTTGTGGATTGATCATTCCTAATCATTGCTACTTATGTCATTTTGCCTAGGATTCAGTTTATGACCTCTTCATCGAGTTTCCTTTATCATTCAATGATCTATCCATTTTCCTATCAGAGTTTAACATCTCCTAGGCCCTTCCCAACTTGGTTTTTGACCTCTGCATCCAATGGCCTAATCTCTTTAAACATGTGCACCTCAAATCCTTATGGTTTTTTACCTCCCATATTTCTTGTGATAGATCTGGCTGGAAAGGAATATCAGAGTCTTCATTGGATCCTCTAGATATCATCCTTCAATCCTATCCAAAATCCTCTCCCTGACCATCGTTCCTTCCCCCAAAGGACACAGTCGTGGCCTCGAAGCCAATCTCATTGTTTCCTTCAATCTCCTTGTTGGGTCCACTCCTCCTAAGTTTCCTAAGTTTGACATATCAAAGTTTTGATGGTCTCCTCCACCTCTTGGTTGGCTTAAACTCAACTTCAATGGGGTTTCTAAGGGTAACCCTAGCAATACTATCTTCGAAGGAATCATTAGGGACGATCAAAGGAGAATTATCCTTGTGTTTGCTAAATTCATCAGGATACACTCCAAAAATGTTGTAGAAGATAGAGCTTTACTCCAAGGATTATCCCTTATGGATGATCTCTACATCAGGATTCTCATCAAAGGAGACTCCCTAAACATGATCAATTATGTCAAAGGATCCCATCCTCCTACTTGGTCCATCACCAACCTGATTGAATAATCAAAAATTCTTGTGGGAATATTTGAGAGATCTAATGTTCAACACATGTTCAAATAAGGGAATGGTGAGGTTGACATCATGGCTAATCTCGGTTTGGCTCGTAATGGCCTCCATGTTTGGATCGATAACTTTCCTCATGAAGTCACAAATTTTTGTAGAAGAGTGGATTCTCCACCTCAATAGTAGCTCTTGGGCCTTTGGAACCCTGATTGAATCTTTCAACATCTGGACCAATGATAGGTTGCATACTGATTTGGTGTCCTTTGTGCAACTAAAATCTTATTGGTCTACCAAGTGGTCTTTCGAGTGATTCCTTATTTTATTAGAGTGAAGCCAATTGTTGTTTCAAGTCCTAATAGCAAGTTGTGTCCTTGGTGGCAGTTGTGTCTGACTTCATCCACCTTCACCACCACATCTTATCTTGGAACTGCCAATGTTTTTTCTAGTTGGAAATCATGTTGGCATGAACTTCCTTCCATTCATGAAAAGAAAAGACCAACCCATAATTGTTTCTATAATACTATTTTTTTTTTAATATTGGCACTCCCAATTCTAATATTAATTTTTGGATAGACTTCTTTAAGTTGACTTCCATTTCCATCTTGGACAATTGGATCTCCAAACCCATTGATCCTGATAGTCGTCCTAGAAGGATTCCAAAGTGATATCTTCCTAGGTGTTGTGGTTGTCCCATATCTACTGATCCTGAAAATTGATCGTGTGGGGTTTCTAGGTGGTACTTTTTGAGGTAGCATTGTTGTCTGTGCAACATGTATATTTACAAATCCAAAGTGTACAGGTGGAATTTTTTCTTGGACTCCACATCTTTGGATTATGTGCCCATTCACAGAGTCAAGACTAATCACATGTGGCATAATTTCCCATCTGGTACTGGTTTTTGGTCCACTATGGATTCGGTGTGTTGGATCTCAATTGGTATTTGTATTACCCCTCATTGGTGGAGGTTTCCTCTCTAGTGTGCCATCAAATACCTCAGTCCTAACTCCTTCATTAATTAGTGTGTCACTCTTTGTAATCATCTACGATAGGGGAATAATATTTTCATTCATTTTCTTTCATGTCTTAATGTCTTCATGTGTTGTACTAATTTCCTTAGCCTTATGCCTTGTCAATATCAGGATTGGAATTCTATTGGCCCCCTCTGCCATTATTCTATGTTGGTTCATGTGACTAGATGCATTAGGACCATGATGATTCATCAACGATTATTGGCTGATCTTGCTCCCCTGCTTAGCGACATGAATATCAATACCTTGACTTGTGTTTTCCCACATATCTATTATTTTAAACCTATCCTTCATTTGTTATCCCTAACTATTTTTTCTACTTTGAGTAATGATGAGAGATTTATGCTAAACTTGTGTAAATAGGGGTTAGTGAAAAATAGTGTTATGGAATTGCTTGAGCCAGAGGTCCTAGAGCTTGATACCATAGTGGAAGAGATTTTAGACTCCCATGGATTCCTCCCATTCTTAATAAAAATTTCTAGGAGCGACAGTGATCTCCCAATAGAACTGGCCCACTCCCGAGACAGTGGCAATATCACCATCCATAGGGTGTTTTTTTGGATCACCATCCATTTGATTATTGAGGTCATAGAGCTAGTGAATGATGGTGATACTTTTTGCAAGGATAAACACTCTATTGTTACTAAACGTGGCCACTTCTATGACAAAGGCTAACACCTCAACAAAGAGAATAGTGACATTGTTTGGAAGGATCTCACTGCATCGTGGAATCAGATTTTAATACCCATCATGTAGTATTTTACTATCGACAACCCCAAATTGCCATTGTAGAGCTTTCACCTGGTGTTTATCAACCATCTCAAGGGCATCATGTCTATCAACATCCCAGAGTACCTCTATCGATCGATGGAGTTATCCATTACCAACGTGAGGGAGGGAAAATCTTCCCACCCCAAGCACCAAGGCTTCACCTTATGATCTTCAATAACCTGTTCCAATGTCAACCCCCTACTCTTATTCTCCCTATTATGGATGAGGTCTATCCCAATTTTCCTGAGCAGCTACTTAACACGCCCAACAAGAAGGAAGATAGAGACTATGAAGCTAAAACGGATGTGGTCGGGTCGTCCAAGGCTGATAAAAAGAAACTACTATTTTAGGTGGATACTAATCCCACCCCTTGCAAGCACTCTCCTCATATCACCTTGAATGGAGACAAATATAAAGGTGTCATAATTCTAGACTAGGATAATTTCACATCTGACATTCCTTCAGCCAATTGCAAGAAATAGGTGCATGAGGTGATTCCTCGATCTATGCCCCCTCTGGTGGGAATGATATATAAGCGTTTTCGTCTGAATAATCTGAATTGTTGAATAACTTGGATGACCTGGTTAGCCTGGCCAATTCCCTACTTACCCAGGTTGGCAAGTTCATCTCTAGAATTACCAATTTGAAGATGACTACCCGTTCCTTGAATGTGAACCAATAGTTTGTGCCTACTCGGCCAACTCAGAGCAAGACCACCCCGAGCAGTTCATCCCCTTTCGGGATGATCCTTCTCAAGCCCACCTTGACCATGGAATTGAACCACACTATGGAGGTTAGTCAAAACTTTGAGCCTGAGATTCAAGATCATCCTGCCACCTTGGGATAACTTCTTGGTAGGGTTCCTTTTTGGCCATGTTCCTCCCCTTTTATGGTGTCTTGTCTTGTCCTTCTATGTTCTCCTTTTTTGGTTCTCTTTTCCCTTTTTGATCTCTACATGGGCTTCCACTTGTGGACCCCCTTTTTGGCTTGCGTTGTAAAATGTTTGGGATCCCTTTCAAACCCCCTCCCCCATTTTTTTGTTACATAGGAGAGTTGGTTACAACCACTATTTTTAATAACTGACAAGCGCAGGGGTTCAAACCATAGGGACTACTCCCAACAACCTATTTATCTCATTGTTGTTGACCCGACGTGAGATGGAAACCACCGGTTGCTCGAGGTTTGTACCGTCATCGTCAGTCTAGCACACACTCAAAGGATTCAGCACAGACTACTACCTTTACTAAAGCTGGTAGCGTGCCCCTAATGTTTGAACCTAGGTCTCTTCTTGGCAAGTACTTGACCAATCAAGTCTTTTCCAATCCACAATGCAAATAATGATGTGAATTCGAACCAACTCTTTGATTGAAACAATTTAAAGTAAATCTAATTTCATAATATATGAGCGTTGCCCATGTATCAAATTGGAAGTAAAATAAACTTCTATATATCACCTTAATTTTAATATCCTTTCCTTATATAATTTTATTCTTAAGGATTAGAGTTCCTTATGTACTCGACAACAGCAATGTGAAGCGTTCTTAAAACAAAAATTTGGGAAACTTCATGTATATATCAATTTTAGTATAACATCCTGAATTGCTGTTACAGTCGTTGTCGTACAATAGGGAGGATTCATTGTTCCATTACAAGTCAATTTACAGTCCTATGTGAAAGGATCGATTGCTTCTTGTCCTGCAGATAAGTACATCGACGATGATATGCAACTGCTCTTGACAATACACCACTCTAAGAGCCTTGGAAGTACCTGGCACATGTTCCATTCATCAACGGATCTAGTAGCAAATTGTTACAACAATGAGTTGGAAGCGAGTATCCAGCTATGGCACACGCATTAGTAGAAAAGGATGTGCCACTGAGGTCAATTACATTACACTTTTTAAAAAAAGATATAGTGCCAAGTCCCTGCCACTGAGATCAATTACATTACACTTTTTAAAAGGATATAGTGCCAAGTCCGACTTGGGCTTGTAAGTAATGGATACACCAGACTCGCAGTTTACCTGACAAAAATTCAACATAAATACAAATTACATGTAAGAGGAGCCTGGTCGTGGAGAATTATCCTGTGAAAGTATTACATTATTTGTATCTTTCAAGAATATTGCAATTACGTAGATATTTGAGCCTAAAGTTTTTACCTTTGAAGATGTTGCAATTACCTAAATATCTGAGCTTAAAGTTTTTACCTTCCAAGAATAGTGCAATTACCTATAAATATTTGAGTCTAAAGTTTGTAATTAGTTTACTCATATATGGTATGAGTCTAAAATTTGTAATTAGTTTACAAATACTTGGTATGGAAAAAGTAATATAAATGTTTGTTTTTTAAAGTAATTATTGCATGTTTATTTAGAAGTTAATAAGATATATTGCATGTTTGTTTAGAACTTAATAAGATATATATTATAAATACTTGGTATGGAAAAAGTTATGTAAATATTTGTTTTTTAAAGTAATTTTGCATGTTTGTTTAGATATTAATAAGATATATATCTTATAAGAAATAGAAGAGTTTTTTTTTTTTATATTGAACATGGTTTATAAATATTAGCGCTCGTTCGAGCAAACACAAGAGGAATCGACCTCACAACCACATGGATGATAATAACTAGGCAACTGTCATTACACCAAATGCCATTAGACAGAAATAGAAGAGTTTCTTGTCTAAGGTTATTTATTAATGATAATATATTGTAATGTGATGTGTGAGAAGAAGTTTTACAAAATTTGCATTGGTTAAGTTTATATATATATATATATATATATATATATATATATATATATATATATATATAAAAGTTGGTATATATATATATATATCAATAATATATTTTTATGAGTTTGTTATTGAATTGTGTGAACATTTTATTTTGTTATATTGTTATATTTTGTGAAAGAGAGTCATTATTATGCAAGGTCATTTTTGTGTAGAGAGAATACATTGAGAAGTTGTTGAAACAAAGAGCCAAAAGAGGTAATGTTGAAAGGTGTGAGTGTAGGAGTGCAAGTGCATGAAACAGAGACTACAAGCTCAAGGAAGGAGAGTCTGAGTTGTTTTTCTTCCACAGTTTACAGGGAATAATCCATGAGTGAATGCATGAAAGAGATGAGGAGAAATATAAAACTTTTTTAGAGGAAGAAAATGCATGAATGACCCAAGTAGAAATGAGAAAGGTGTTAAAGAAAGCATCTACAAGAAAAAGCAAACCAGAGAAAGCAAACATGTGTAAGGGATTAATAAAAATTGAACTCAAACTCGAGAGGAGGAGTTTAGAGAGCTAAAATAAAAGCCACAACTAAAAGAGCTTAAGAGCTTGCCAAAGTAGAGAAACGGGTTTTTTGGAGAAGAAAACTCTAAAACTAGGAAGATATGATTCATGGGATGTGAAAATTTAATAATATGAAATAAAATGCATTGCTTTAACTATTTATGGGTATCTAACAATCACAACTATTTTGTGAAAATATAGAAATGAATACTAAGTGTAATGAAGTGTGGCACTTGTTTGGTATGACGACCGTGTTCAGCATATGGAGAGCTAGAAATGATTGTATCTTTGGTAAGTGTTCTTACTCTTTGTACATATTGGCTTTTGAGAAGTTTAATATTATTTATTTTATGTATTTTCAGATTACGGTTCAAGCCAATAAGGTGGCCATGGAGCTCACTCATCTTCAAGAGCTTATTTTTCAATGGGGGAATGCATTGTGCACAATTAATCGAGTTTATCTTGAGGGTTCCTCTTGAGTAGGATACTTCTTAAAGATGATCTAGGTCTAGACAATAGTGTCGCTCACTCCCGAACTACACTCCTATCCTAGCTCAATGTCCTTAGTCCTTACAAATATGATCATGGCTACTTGACTATTCCTCTCTACCCCTAACTCCTCGACTTGATACCTAAGACAATTTAGGAGCTTCGATGATTGTTGCTATCCAAGAGCCATTTTTAATAGCTAGGTGGACTTTCATAGCACTTGTGGAAAAGGGAGGGACTCAATGCCAAAGTTTCTTGATACTAATGTTGGATGGGAATTAGTCCCAAGGGTGGCTAAACCCATATAATGAAGCCTCATCATTATGTAATCAGTTAGTTTTATTGACCATTAGTTCTGTACGGTAATGTTAATTAGCTATAAATTGTTTTCTTGGGTTCTTGCTCTATTTTGATGGAGATGGTTTTTTTTTATGGTGTTAGCCACGTGGCATGTTTATCCGCCTCTTTTTTTTTTTTGTAAAAATATATTTTGTTAATTTTTTAATATAATACTTTTTAACATAAAAAAAGAGATTGACTGGCCTCACCCTAAGATCTCTTTTTCTATATTTTTAAGCATGTAGTTTTAGGTTTTATCTTATTTTTTTACATGCTTTTGATATACAAAATAGATATTTATTTATTTTTTATAGCATAATTCATCTTAGAAATAACCTTTTGCATAAACAAAAATAATAAAAAAACTCTCAAGTACATATCATATTTAAGATGATTATATGGCTTTGAGACATCTCTCCTTGATTGAATTAAGGTTAAATGTACATTATTTTATGAAATTATACAAGTTATTTTAAATTATCATGTAAATTAATATATATATATATATATATATATATATATATATATATATATATATATATATATATATATATATAACATCTACCTTTTATTAAGTCTTTAAAAATGTAAACCTTAAATAAATATTATTTTACCAAATTATAAAAGTAATTATTTTTTGTAACACACAATGCACACCGTGTGACTTAGATCTCATGAGAATCTAAGAAATTAGGGGTCAATAATATATATTTCTCTTATGAGAAAAATGAAGAGTTAGATCTCATGTTAGTTTTAGGAGATGAAGAGTTGATGAAAATATAAAGGTCAAGAGTTTTTTGAATATGAAGAGTATATTTTCCTAGTTATATCTGAGAAGAAGGTTTGCAATACATTGTATTTGTATTGTTTAAATATATATATAAAATATTTTTGTCATTTTTTATTGAATTGTATGAACATTTTATATTGTTGGATTTTGTGAGAGCTAAAACAAAAGCCACAACTAGAAGAGCTTGAGGAGTTAGCCAAATTAGAGAAAAGAGTTTTTGGAGAAGAAAACTCTAAAACTAGATGTATTGCACTAACCTTTTATAAGCATGTCACAATCATAATGGTTGTTTTCCTTCTTAATTTTGTGAAAATATATATATATATATATATATATATATATATATATATATATATAGAAGGAGATAAAATGGACTCACTCCACCCTCAGATCTCTTTTTTATCTTTTTAAGCATGTCTTTCTCTTATTTTCTACATATGTTTGATGTATAAAATAGATATTTATTTTGTATTTATAGCATAAATCATCCTTGCATGAAAAAAAATTAATTTTTTTTTTTATTATATATCATATTTAAAATTAAAATCATTATAATAAATAATAAATCATCCTATCCTAGAAAGAACCTTCTTACATAAAAAAAAAATGTTTTTGTGAATTACATTTTAAAATCACTGTAGCTTTCAAATGCCCATAATAATTTTAAAATATCTACCTTTCTTAAATCTTTATGAAAGAAAACCTAAAAAAATATATATTATTTTATTATATTATATAAATTATTTTAAATAAACCTTTTATTTTTTGATATATCAAATTATACAAGTTATTTGAAATGATCGTATGACTTTATAGCATTATCCCTTGGATATACATTAAATCATACAGTATAACTATCTACTTCTTACCGAACTACGAAGACATTGCAAATAACTAGCTATTCTCTTCCAAACTGCGAAGACAATGTAAATAATCCCGTGAATTCGGACCAACCCTCTTTCATTGAATCAATTTGAAACCAAAAAAAAAACTGACACCTATAAAGTCTTACCTTTATCTATGTGGTTTCACATGAATATAATATAAATGGAGACTGCCGTCTCTTAGTTAGCATGATATTGACAAATCTCTACTTTTATTATGATTTCCAGGACAGTCATCTTGAATGTCTTCCTTTATTTCCTTTCAAAGAAGAAAAAAATCAAAAATCACAAGTGCTTCCAGATGCAGAGAAAGATCAAATATGAAAATTTCATGCATTCACATTAATGAAACTAACTTCTGCTTTTTACCAAACCATGCATGACAATGTAGATGTGAATTCGGATCAACTCTCTTTGATTGAACCAATTTTAAATAAAACTAAATACATACAACTGTGACTTATCAAAGTATACAATTGGAAGCAAAATAAACTTCTATAAATTTATCTTCTTTTCTTATGTAATTTCAATCCGAAGGATTAGAGTTCCTTATGGACTCGACAACTGTGATGTCGATGTGTTCTCAAGGGCTTGAGAAGCGTTCTTGAAACAAAACTTTGGGAAACTTCAAGTACTTCAAGGATAACTTTGGGAAACTTCAAGTACTTCAAGGATAACTTCAAGGATAATGGTTCATTGTATCTTGTCCTGCAGATAAGTACATTGACGATTATTCGCAACTGTTCTTGTGACAATACACCACTCTCAGAGCCTTGAAAGTACTTGGCACATGTTCCATTCATCAATCACATAACCTTGACGTTCAATGGATCTAGTAGCAAATTCTTACAATAATGAGTTGGAAGCGAGTATCCAGCTATGGTACACGCATTAATGGAAATGGATGTGCCACTGAGGTCAATCACGTTACACTTTTTAAAAAGATATAGCCAACTCCCAGGACTTGGGCTGGGCTTGTAAGTACTGGACACACCAGACTAACACTTTACCTATTAGAACTCAACATTAATCCAAATTACATGGAAGATTCAAAAGTAAAGGAGCCTGGTCTTTGGAGAATTATTCTACGTCCTAAAAAATAACCTTTTAAGTTTTCAAGGACGGATTGGTAAGTTTAAGGTATTTATTTAGAAAATATTTAGGTTCAAATCTTGGGCCATGTCTGTTGCAAAAGTAGTAGTATGATTCCAATCTTCTGTGTGCATCAAACCAAAGATGGTATAATGGTATATAGTAGGCAAGAGGCTTGTTGGGGACAGCCTATGTAGTTTCAACCTACACTTAGCAGTTACTAAAATAGTATGGTCCTAACCAACTCCCTTATGTATTCAAAATATTATAAATAAATAAAATTACTTTTAACTTCATTAAATAGTTAGATAATGTAAAATATGTGAACTAATTTATGTAAATTTCATATGTTATAAACTCGTCTCTTCCAATATGGTCTAGTGATAAAATATCATGCATAACACCTTCAAGGGTTAGGTGGATTGGTAAGTGCATGTGTGGTTGGGCACTTACCAAGAAGAGACCTAGGTTCAAACCTTGGGAGAAGCCAACCCTTTACAAAGGTAATAGTCTGCTCCGAATTATTTGTGTGAATGTTAGATCGACAACAAGGTTTAGGTGGATTGGTAAGTGCATGTGGTTGGGCACACACGTTAGATTGACAACGAGGGTTAGGTGGATTGGTAAGTGCATATGTGGTTGGGCACTTACTAAGAAGAGACCCAGGTTTAAACCTTGGGGGAAGCCAACCCTTTGCAAAGGTAATAGTCCGCTTCGAATTCTCTGTGCGCATTATATCGACAATGACGTTACGAACCCCAAGCGACCGGTGGTTCCCATCTCACGTCGGGTCAACAAATACAAGAACAAGATGAATAGGTTTTTTGGATCGACAACGACGATACAAACCCCAAGCGATCGATGGTTACCATCTCACGAGTCAACAAAAACAATAACAAGATGGATAGGTTTGTTGGGAGCAGTCCTTGTGGTTTGAACCACAAGGATTGGAAATATGTGATCATAAGAGGTTGGAACCAACATGCCACACAAACAAGATGGTTCCCATCTCACACGGGGTCAACAAGAACAAGATGGATAGGTTTTTTGGGAGCAATATTTGTGGTTTGAACCACAAAGACTAAAAATATGTGATCATAAGAGGTTGGAACCAACATGCCATGCGAACAAGACGGATAAATAAATAAAGGCTAGATTATTTTTGATGGATTATAATTTTAAAATAATAAAAAATTGAGATCAAAATATTTTGATAGATTGGTAAGGAAGGGTATTTTATAAGAAAAGGTTAAGTGATTATGTTTCTTATCATGAGGTTATCCACTTAGTTCTTCGTATAAGATTAAAAAGAGCAAAATATTTAAACCCTCACAAATCTCTTAATAAATTCCAAGGTTTGCTTAAAACAATTTCTTAAAGGTAATTATATAAATTAGAAGTAAAATAATTTTTTTTAAAGGTTTATAAGTATTTTATTTATAAAATATATATATTATGTTTCATGTTGAATGTGTTGTATTTTTTTTGTATTATGTTTCATGTTGAATGTGTTGTATTTTTTTTGGAGAAAAAAAAAAATTGTATACCTTAGTATGTAGGATTTTTATTTTTCAAGGCAATATTTTTAATTATCGGGTATAGGTGGTTTTAGTCCATAATTTTATAGTTTCTATATTCTAATACCACTTGGTGGTTTAGGATTGTTTGGTGCCATAAGATATATGTAGATATTGTAACTACTTTATTAAAATTACATAATAATAAAAATAAAGATGTGTGGCTCTAAGTTTTTGGTGATTTTTTTGATAAGGGTTTCAAGATAAATATTTGTGTTTATTATGTATGCATGCTATTTTTCTTTCTCTTTTACAATTTTGTTTGTGTTAATATTTCTAGAATAGGTTTACCAATATTTTAATTTGGTATTAGAGCATGGTTATTGGCTTTATAGGGACACTTTTATTTATAGGGTTTAGCTTCGTTTAAGAAGAGCAAGGGTATCTTGGGTTTACAATAAACCTATTTTTGAGTGGGAGTCTTATGGAGGTGAATCTAGAGTGAATGAAAATGGGTAGCAATACAAGGATTTAGATCAAAAAGCTTAATGCCAAGATATTTGAGTTATAAAATCTAAATATGGAAGATCTGCTTGTGGATAGAGATCAATGGATCATTATGTCAGAAAAATCCATGGATATGTTACAAGATGATTGAGAGAAGCTGGACATAAAGGCAAAGAGTACTAACTAGTTGTGCTTTGTAGATTCAGTGTTGATCAATGTGTCTATATAAAATAATGTTAATAAACTATGAGAGAAGTTAGGGGTTTTATATCAATTAGTCTCATGTAAACAAATTGTTCCTTTGGAAGAAGTTGAATCTCCTTCGAATGAATGATGGAGGTTTTATGGTAGAACATATCAATGCATTTAACACTATGGAAAGTTAGTTAACCTTTGTTGTTATTAAAATGACTAAAGAAGAGAAGTGTATTAATTTGTTGATTTCTTTTTCAAATTCATGGGATAATCTAGTTGTGGCCATTGGGAGTACTACTGTAACTACTTTAAAGTTTGAGGATGTGGTTGCATCCTTGTTATTAGAAGAAATGAGGTGGAAATCCATAGAGGGCTCATCCAAGGATGCTTTGTTTTTAAGGAGTCTTTCCCAACATAAAAATAAGCACAACTCTAGGGATAGGTCAAGTTCAAGAGGGGGATCTTAATATTTTGAATTTTTTTTTTAAAAATGCTTAAAATGCGATAAATTTGGGCATTTGAAGAAATATTGTCGATCCAAAAATATTGATAAAATGAAGGGATCTAATGATGATTCTTCCATAGTAGAAAATACCTCAATATAAGCATGGGATGCATACTTTACATCTTTGAGTACACATTCAAATCATGATACATGGTTGATCAACTCAGGCTTTTTTTTTATGACTCCTCACAAAGAAACTTTTTGTAAATATGAAAAGTATAATGAAGGTGATGTCTTCCTAGGAGATGACTTGACAACCAAAATCATAGGACATGGAAGGGTCAAATTGTTACTAAAATATGGAAGGGTTAAAACCCTCCTTGGTGTTCTACATATTCCAAGGTTGGCTAGAAACTTGATATCTATGAGTAGAATGAGTGATGCAAGTGTGCAAATAGTATTTGAAAAGGATACTTGTAGGATGGTTTGAGGAGCAATGGTGTTAGCAAGAGGATTTTAAATTTAAACACTATACAAGCTATTGGGAAGCATTATGATTTATGGATGTAAAAATTTGCTCCTAAAAATGAAATAGAAAAAACCCCTACTATTTCTATAGAGAATATAATATTTTATTATCAAAAAATGGGGTATATTGGGAAAAAGGGCCTTTGATATTTGTATAGTAAAGGTATAGTTTCATTTAGTTATGAATTTTCTTTATGTTTTGATTTCTATGAACATTATGTATGTGGTAAATAAAATCAATTAAAGTTTCCATTTGGTGTTACAAGATCCAAAGGGATTTTGGAGTTGATAGACAATGATTTGTTTGGGTCTATGCTTGTTCTATCACTTGGAAAATTATTGTATTGTGTTTCATTTATAGATGATTTTTCAATGCATGGATATATTTTCTTGAAAAAAATATGAGGTATTTATAAAATTCAAAGAGTTTAAGGCTCTTGTAGAAAACTAGACTAAGAAGAAAACAAAGGTGTTACAGATAGATAGTGGGGGAGAGTCTTGTATCAATGGATTTAAGGAGTTTTATAAGCAGTGCAAAATAGAAAGGAAAAATATGACTTCATACACTTCTCAATAAAATGGAGTTGTAGAAAGAATGAATAAAAAATTATGGAAAAGGCAAGGAGTATGCTTGTTGGTGTAGGGTTAGCACAAGAATTTGGGATATAGATTGTGGACACTACATGTTACCTAGTAAATTGATCACCTATATTAGCATTGGTTGATAAAACTTTATATGAGGTATAGATTGGTAATAAAGCCTCTCACATATTAGAGTTTTTGGTTGTGATGTTTATATGCATGTTCCAGAGAACAAAATGAGTAAGTTATATAATAAAGTACAAAAATGTATATTTATTGGTTATAAAGATGGTGTAAAAGACTACAAACTTTGAATCCTAGAAACTAGGACAATTTTTTATAGTTGAGATGTAATATTCAAAGAGTTTAAAAGTTCTCTTGAATAGGATGAACAAATAGGAGAGAAATAACTTGAAAATATGCAATTGAGTTCATGGGTGAATAATATGACTCAACATAAGATGCTAAAGCAGATCCTCAAACTCTATTCTTGAGGAGATCAACTAGAGAAAGAAGGAAACCAAAAAAGTATAGTTAACCTAATTTTTATTCTATTTTTATTTTATCTATTATTGGTAATGATCCTAGAATTGTTAATGAGGTAGTTAACGTAAAGGAAGGTAAATTTTGGAAGAAGGCCATGATTGATGAGATAAAATATTTAGACAAAAATAAGACATGGGATTTGGTGAATTTGTCTCCTTGAAGAAAACCAATTGGTAGCAAATGTATATTCAAGAAGAAGTTTAATCCAGAAGGTAAATTTGAGAAGTACAAAGACCGTATGGTAGTAAAGGGATATTCCTAGCTACAAAGAATTGATTTTGGTGATTTTATCCCTTATTGCTAAACTAACTTCTATTAGACTTCTTTTGCCTATTATTGTTGTATTTGATCTAGAAGTAGAGCAAATGGATGTGAAGACAACATTCTTACATGAGGATCTAGAAGAAGAAATCTATATGTCTCAACCAAAAGTTTTAGTAGTAAAAGGAAAGTATGATTTGGTATGTAGGTTTAAGAAATATCTGTATGGTTTGAAACAATCACCTAGGATGTGGTATCAAAAGTTTGATACTTACGTATTAGGACTAGGTTTACTTCATGAACCAAATTTAATCACTATGTGTACATAAAACATATTGGTGATCACTTTATTATTGTGGTATTGTATGTTGATGATATATTGTTAATTGGAAATGACAAGAAAATCATCAAGAATTTTAAGTCTCAATTGTCATCTCAGTTTGATATGAAGGATCTTGGTCCTACAAATTTTATCTTAGGCATGCATATTAAGAGGGATCATTCAAATAAGAGACTTTTACTAAACCAAAGAAAATATATTGAGATAAAATTAAAGAAAATTAATATGCAATATTGTTAACTAGTTAATACTCTCATTACTTTGGGTATAAATCCATCTATATAACAGTTTCCAAAGACACAAGAAGAGAAATAGGAATTATTGTATGTTCCATATGCAATTGTTATTAGGATTTTGATGTATGTAATGGTATGTACTTGACTAGACGTTGCACATGTAGTGGAAGTTTTGAGTAGATATGTATTAATACCAAGAAAAGAACATTGGACTATTGTATACTGAGGTTTTAGATACTTGCATGTTAGCAAATTATGTAGTCTAATATCAAAAAATGCTTTAAACTATGGGTAATTTTACTCATATATACATGTTTCTGCAAGTAGAAGAGAAAGTTAAAAAATTCAAGAAAATAGTTATGTTGAGCTTGGTAAAAAAGTAGGTAGCTGACGAACTCCGAACAAGTCCCAAAACCTTGCCATAGAGATGTGCAAAAATAGGTTGTGTTGAGCTTGGCAGAAAAGTGGGTAGATGTTAGACTCCAAATGGATCCCAAAAACCTACCATGAAGGAAATAGAAAGAGTGATTGGTTAAAATTAGGCATATAAAAAACTTTAGACGGGTCCCAATAACCTACCACAAATATGTTCAAAAATAGGTTGTGTTGAGCTTGGTAGAAAAATGGGCAACTGTAAAACTTCATATAGGTCCCAAAGACCTACCATAGAGGAAAGAGAAAATGTGCTTAGCAAAAAATAATGTAGCTACCAAATTCCAAATGGGTCCCAAAAACCTACCACAAAGATGTGCAAAAATAGGGTAAGTGTTGATATGGTAGAAAAGTGGGTAGCTATCAGACTCCAAACAGGTCTAAAAAATCTACCATAGAGGAAAGAGAAAAGGTGCTTAGTAGAAAATCAAGTAACTACCAAACTCTAAACATGTTGTTGGAAATTTGAGGTAATTTGAGGTATTTTATGTTTTCATTGATGTCACATGGATCATTGATGTCACATGGATCACATTGAATTTTGGTGGCCAAAATATTTCATAAATAAGCATTTATGATATTTTGGAAAGCATGGCTTTTATAGGGTTTTTGTGAAAACCAAGGCAGACAAAATAAAAGGTTTTATTTAAAACCATGGATGGCATATTTGAAATGGGTTTCTCTTAAAATCTAGGTTGTCTTTTCGTTTCATCAAAAAATGTGTCTCGGTGAAGGAGTTAATTAATTTTAAATATTTAAGTTTAAATTTTAATCATTGAAAATTTAAATTTAAATTATTATTTTATTATTTTCGACGTCAAAAAGGAGGAGGCAAATAATATTAAGTCATATCCAAAGTCAAAATAAAAAGGTGGGCATATATAAATATGCCACTAAAATTTTTATTTTCTCTAAGTCCTCAACGAAGATAATCCATTCGAAGTGCTAAGGGAGCAGAAGTGTCGTATTCATTCAAAAACCAACGAAGAGAAGAGGGAACAAAGGTAAGGGAGGTTCCTTACCTATCACCATAGGTGCTTGTCACCTAGAAGAAATAGGAAGGTGCATAAGGTGTTTAAGCACCAACAGATCCGAAGTTTGAATCCCATTGGCGCTGGTTTTTGCAAGGTAAAAAGGGAGAACCTTTTGTGCACGTGGTTTTTGAGGGCAAGTTCGGAGGAAGCAAGAAGGAGGTCTTGTGCTCTTGGTTTCTATGTGAGCGGTTGGCTCCCGTGGTTTTTGGCACTGTGGTTTGAGTGGTGCATGGAC
Source organism: Wollemia nobilis (assembly GCA_028583015.1). NCBI lineage: Eukaryota > Viridiplantae > Streptophyta > Pinopsida > Araucariales > Araucariaceae > Wollemia > Wollemia nobilis. The sequence continues at coordinate 3,628,069 of JAQPPZ010002937.1, read as the reverse complement.
AATGACAGGGGATCGAATCCTTCTGAGGTTAAAGGCAAGTTATTAATTTTTTCAAATATTTTATATTTCTAAGGTTGCCCTAGGAGAGATAAGGTTTGTGGTGCATGTTGTGCAAAGGAAAGATTTTTGGTGATTTTCCTTTTATAAGTATATCATATTATATATCATTGGAAATCTTGTTTCTAGGGCTATTTGATTATTTTGTTTAGAAAGATAAATAAGGTGTAAATAAAGAGATATTTCTATTTTTGTAAAAGGGTTCAAGTGAAGGTTGTTTTGTTCTTTTCAAAGTGTGTTGAGTGTGGCAGATTTTCCAAAGGGGTTTCTTCATCTTCATAAAAGGTATGGGCACACTATCCTATTCATTTTCTATGGTGGTTTATTTCTAAAATATCATTGTAGGGAAAGTATTGTTTGTGGTTTCCTTTTTGAAAGAGGTTGATTGAATGCTTCAAGGTTTTATGAATTGAGAGTTGTGTTTAAACCTTGTTTTATAAGCATAGTTTTTGAAGCCCATTGGTTGTGAAAGAACTTGAGTTAGAAAAGAACATGAGTATCATTGTTATGTGAGATTTGTAATTGAGAATTTTTGGAAACATTTGAGTTGGTTGATACATACTTGGACTAGGGTTGTGTAAAGGAAGAATTGTCCCTTGTGGTGATTAGTTGAGATTGAGTTTAGAACATATTGAGTCTCTAACAATTCTCTTTATGGTTCTATAAGACTTGGGTTGAGTTGAGTTTCATAAGCCTAGTCAAGTGATGTGTGAAGTAATTTTTCAAGTCCTACGAAACAAACTATTCCATTATTATGATTTGAGTTGAGTTGAGATTGATATTAGAACATATTGAGTCTCTAACAATTCTATTTATGCTTCTATGATTTGAGTTGAGTTGAGTTGAGATTGAGCCTAGAACATATTGAGTCTCTAAAAATTCTCTTTATGCTTCTATGAGTTGATTTGAGTTGAATTGATTTGAGATCATTGTGGATCATTGTTGTCATCCATTGAAGAGTACATTGTCATTCATTTTTGAGTTCATATTTGAGCTTTGCCTTGATAGATTTGTGGATGATATTTGAGTGCTACTTGAGCATGATTGATTGAGCCTTTGAGAAGGCATTTGTGGATAGTTTTGAGAAATATTTGCGGATAGTTTTGGGGCAGATTTGTGGATAGATTTGGGATAGTTTTGGGCAAGTTCTTGGTGATCTTGCTAGAGCAGATTTGGACAAGTTATGTGTGAGATTTTTATTTAGTTTTGGACAAGTTCTGTGTGAGCTTGTTATTAATATTTGGACAAGTTCTATGTGAGCTTGTTATTTAGCTTTGGAAAAGTTCTTTGTGAGTTTGTTATTCATATTTGGACAAATTTCTATGTGAACTTGTTATTGCCTAGATTTGAGCAGATCAAAGAAATAATTGTATTGGATATTTTTGTGTGAAATATTATAAGGAGATCAGCTTGTGGAGTACCCCACATTGGAGGAACCATGTTAAATCTTGTGTCTCAATTATGTGTGGTGACTTTTGCTCTTGCTTACTACTTATATCTGAGTTATTAATACACACTGCTATATTTGGTTATTGTAATTAAGGACATTAATTGATATTGATTTGGAAATAAAATAAAAAGTGGTCTTATAATGTTCACCCCCCCTATCAGTATAATCTTGTGTTAAGATATTGGTATCAGAGCGGGTTTCTTCAAAAAGGCTAATAGCTTGAGGGTGGATTATACAAGAACACATATGGCTTCATAGAATGGATCATCTACAAATAAGGCTCCATTATTTGATGGTAACAATTATGTTTTCTGGAGCATGAGGATGAATAACTACTTGATATCATAATAATATGAGGTATGAAAAATGGTTGAAAAAGAGTATAGGGTTGAAGGTGATCCCGAGGTAGATAATACTATCAAAAAATTGGTTGAGATCAAAGCAAGAGTAATGAGTTGTATTTTGAGTGGGATTTGTGAGACATATTTTGTAAAGTTCATGGTATGTACTTCAGCTAATAAAATGTGGACCAAGTTGTAGAATACTTATGAAGGAGATTCCAAGGTAAAGTTGGCAAAACTACAAACTCATAGAAAAATATTTGAGAAACTAAAAATGGAATATTATGAAGATATTGCAAATTTTTTACTTCAAGTTGATGAAATCACTAACACCATGAGAGTCCTAGGTTTTGAGATGAAAGAATCATAAGTTACACAAAAAATTTTGAGATCACTTCCCATGCAATATGATTCTAAGGTTTCAACAATAGAAGATACAATGGATATTAACAAGTTAACAATGGAAGAATTGCAAGGTACTCCCACAGCTTATGAGATGAGGGTAACTAAGCATCAGGTTCGAATAAAGGAGATTGCATTCAAGGCTTTATAAAAAGAGAAAGGGAAATTTTTAGATATGGATAGAGTTTTAGATAATGATGAGGAAGCTAACTTCATAAAAAGGAATAAGGACTCAAGGAATTTCATGGATATAAGGAAAGTCATATGCTACAAGTGTGGTGATATTGGTCACTATGCATACAAGTTTCCACATGAAGAAAATAGTGATGATGAAAAATAGGATCACAAAAGAAAATAATATGGAAAGCATAAGCATGACAAAGATGACATATTCAAGCAAAACAGGTATGAGAAGAAGAAAAATTTTTATAAGGCAAAGAAATATTACTACATTGTAGAAGCAAGTGATAGCTCAGATCATAGTGATAGATACAAATAAGATGATGAAAAGCAAGAAAATTTATTTCTAGGAATAGAAGGTGAGAGAGAAAAATGCTTTGTGTGTGGTCAAAAAGATCACATATCAGGATATTGCAATGGTTTCAGTGATAGTGAAGATGATATGACACATCAAGGAAACAAGCATGGTCAAAGAAATATTTAGATTTTGTTTGCTATAGAAGATTATAATGGTCTCAATTATAGTGAAAACAAAGAAGTCTCACTTTTGGTAAAATAAAAGTAAGAGGATGAGCCAAGTAAACAAAAATCAGAAATCAAAAGGCTAAAAGAAGAATACAGGAATCTTGAAAACAAGATTCGAAAAAATATCAAAATCAGAGAAGAACTACTTCAAACAACCAGTAATCTCAGAGAAGAGCTTAAAAATACAAAAAGGATAGAAGAAATTATGAACAAAAAACTAAGGGTAACCACAGCAAGACATGATACATTATATGAAAAGGTTCAAAAAGGAGTGGAAACTTATTTTAAGTTTGTATCTTACTTCCAATAAAAGTCGCACTAAAAAGGAAAGGAAGTTTTAAAATATGAAAGCAAGGAAGCACCTAAGATTTGTGAGGAAAGTTCCAAAGTTCCTATGGCTCTAAATATTTAGTTTGGTTCTTGTTTTGAGATAGGTGAATCAAGTTCAAAAGGAAAAGAAATTCTTGAAAAGAAAAGCAAGGAAGAAACTAAGGAAGAAGTTTTACATACTACAAAGAAGATTCTAGGATGTAATGCACAAGTTGAAAATTATCATAAGGATAATGGTCAAAAAAGATATGAAGAACCAAGGCATGAACAAAGGGAATTTCAAGGACATTGTTTTTCTTGTAATGGATTTGGACATAGGGCTATACACTGCAGGGTCTATGGATCAAATAAGTTTGATTTTGCTATAATAAAATTCAAAGGAAGAAGGTATGGTTTTCAGGGACATTGCTTCTCATTTAAGAGGATTGGTCATAAAGCTTTTCAGTGCAAAGGAAATTAGCAAAATTATTTTGGTTTTAGAACTACACAATTCATAAGTTATAATGGTCATGAAAATAGGGCTTCACAATACAGGGTTCAGGAAAAGAATGGATATGGAAATTATTTTAAGAATGAATTCAATACATGGGCACCATACAAAGGCTACAATATCAAGTGTTTCAATTGCAATAATTTTGGGCATATTGCAAAGGTGTAGGACTCAATTCCAAATAGGTTCAAGGCAAGAAGGTCAAACAAGTTCAAGGCAAGAAGGTCAAATAGGTTCTAGACAAGAAGATCAAGTAATTCATAAAGAGAAGGATATCATAAAAACATGGAAGGAATTTGATAGAGGAAAGAAACAAAGTGATATGGGAGTAAAAGTACTCCCACCCCAAAATTAATCACCTCAATAGAGAAGGGGGTGAGGGGGCTAAGCTTAAGATTCATATATTTTAGCCCCATAGGTGTCCATTTTTCCATTGATGTCAAAGGGGAGAGATTTTATTAAGGGGGAGAGAATTTAGTAAGGGGGAGCAGCCTCCAAAGAGAGTATTGAGATAGAGGAAGCAGCCTCTATAGATAGTATTGAGTCAGGGGGAGCAACTTTGATTCTCAGAGTTGGTTTTTGCAGTGACTGTGGTTATTTGCATTAGAGGTGTTTCCATCAATGACAAATGGGGATATTGTTATAAATTTGAGGTAATTTGAGGTATTTTATGTTTTCATTGATGTCACATGGATCACATTGAGTTTTGGTGACCAAAATATTTCATAAATAAGCATTTATGATATTTAAAATATTTCATAAATAAGCATTTATGATATTTAAAATATTTAAAACCATGAATGGCATATTTGAAATGGGTTTTTATTAAAACCCAGGTTGGCTTTTCATTTCATCGAAAAAGGTGCCCCGATGAAGGAGATAATTAATTTTAAATATTTAAGTTTAAATTTTAATCATTTAAAATTTAAAATTAAATTAAAACTAAAATTAATATTTTATTATTACTGACGTCAAAAATGAGGATGAAAATAATATTAAGTCATAGCCGATGTCAAAATAAAAATGTGGGCATATATAAATATGCCACTAAAATTTTTATTTTCTCTTAGTCCTCGATGAAGATAATCCATTCGAAGTGCTAAGGGAGAAGAAGTGTCGTATTCATTCAAAAACCAATGAAGAGAAGAGGGAACAAAGGTAAGGGAGGTTCCTTACCTATCACCATAGGCGCTTGTGGCCTAGTGGCAAGAGGAAGGCGCATAAGGCATTTAAGCACCAGTAAATCCGAAGTTCGAATCCCACTGATGCTGGTTTTTGCAAGGTAAAAAGGGAGAACCTTTTACGTACATGGTTTTTGTGGGAAAGTTCATAGGAAGCAATAAGGAGGTCTTGTGCTCTTGGTTTATATGTGAGTGGTTGGCTCACGAGGTTTTTGGCACCATGTTTTGAGTTGTGCAGGGGCAGCGACAGGGGATCGAATTCTGTTGAGGTTAAAGGCAAGTTATTAATTTTTCCAAATATTTTATTTTTCTAAGGTTGCCCTAGGAGAGATAAGGTTTGTGGTGCATGTTGTGAAAAGGAAATATTTCTGGTGATTTTCCTTTTAGAAGTATATCATATTATATCATTGGAAAGATTATTTCGAGGGATATTTTATTATTTTATTTAGAAGGAGAAATAAGGTATACATAAAGAGATATTTTTATTTTTGTAAAAGGGTTCAAGTGAAGGTTGTTTTGTTCTTTTCAAATTGTGTTGAGTATGGCAGATTTTCCAAAGGGGTTTCTTCATCTTCATAAAAGGTATGGGCACATTCTCCTATTGATTGTCTATGGCGGTTGATTTCTGAAATATCATTGGAGGGAAAAGGATTGTTTGTGGTTTCCTTTTCGAAAGAGGTTGATTGAATGCTTCAAGGTTTTTTGAATTGAGATTTGTGTTTAAACTTTGTTTTATAAGCATATTTTTTGAAGCCCATTGGTTTTGAAAGAACTTGAGTTATAAAATAACATGAGTATCATTGTTATGTGAGATTTTTAATTGAGAATTGTTGGAAAAAATTGAGTTGGTTGATACATACTTGGACTAAGGTTGTGTGAGGAATAATTGTCCCTTGTGGTGATTAGTTGAGATTGAGTTTAGAACATATTAAGTCTATAAAAATTCTCTTTATGGTTCTATAAGACTTGGATTGAGTTGAGTTGAATAAGCCTAGTCAAGTGATGTGTGAAGTGATTGTTCAAGTCCTGTGAAACAAACTATTCCATTATTTTGATTTGATTTGAGTTGAGATTGATATTAGAACATATTGAGTCTCTAAAAATTCTCTTTATGCTTCTATGAGTTGAGTTGATTTGAGTTGATATTGAGCCTAGAACATATTGAGTCTCTAACAATTCTCTTTATGCTTCTATGAGTTGATTTGAGTTGAGTTGAGTTGAGATCATTGTGGATCATTGTTGTCATCCATTGAAGAGTACATTGCCATTCATTTTTGAGTTCATATTTGAGATTTTACTTGATATATTTGTGGATGATATTTGAGTGCTACTTGAGCATGATTGATTGAGCCTTTGAGAAGGCATTTATGGACATTTTTGAGAAAGTTTTGTGGACAGTTTTGGGGCAGATTTGTGGGCAGATTTATTGAAATATTTGGGATATTTTTGGGTAAGTTCTTGGTGAGCTTGCTAGAGTATATTTGGACAAGTTCTTAGTGAGCTTGTTGGATCATTTTTGGTCAAGTTCTTGGTGAGCTTGCTAGAGTATATTGTGACAAGTTCTGTGTGAGCTTGTTATTCAATTTTGGATAGGTTTTGTGTGAGCTTGTTATTTAGATTTGGACAAGTTCTATGTGAGCTTTTTATTCAGAATTGGACAAGTTCTTTGTGAGCTTGTTATTCAGATTTGGACAAAGTTTTGTGTGAACTTGTTATTGCCTAGCTTTGAGCAGATCAAAGAAATCATTGTATTAGATATTTCTATGTGAAATATTATAAGGATATCAACTTGTGGAGTACCCCATATTGGGGGAACCACGTTAAATCTTGTGTCTCAATTGTGTGTGGTGACTTGTGCTCTTGCTTACTACTACTATCTAATTTATTAATACACACTGTTATATTTGGTTAATGTAATTAAGGATATTAATTGATATTTATTTGGAAAGAAAATAAAAAGTGGTCTTATATTGTTCACCCCTCCCCCTCTCATTATAATCATGTGTTCTTCACATGCCCCAAAAATAGGTTGTGTTAAGCTTGGCAAAAAAGTGGGCAACTATCAAACTCTTGATGGGTCCAAAAAAACCTACCAATGCTAGAAAATTCATTGTCCACCAAGGTGTGTAGAATCAAACAAGAGGAAAAATGCATCAAAAATAATTATGAAAATTATCTAATTAAAGTAGCATACGAATAGTGAAGAGAGATCAACATTCATCTGGCATACAATGGATAGTTGTTTAGCAACCTAGGAGTGTTCAACATCAAAATTCAGGTTGCACAAGTTAACAACCCACTACTCTTAGGTGCATGTAGATAAATATCATGGAGTAATCAAATTATCAAATGTGTTAGGTGAATCAAAGGGTCAAATTCATCCAGTAGAGCCCACTCACACATAGCATGATTATTTAGTTATAAATTACACAATGGTAGAAGGTATCATACATCCTGGCCACTCCCTTGATATAACAACATCCCTTGATCATACATCATGATTGTTAGTAACATAATCCATTGTAAAAAGAACTATATATAGTAAGATATGAGGAACTCAAATGGTTATCTCTTTAGCCTTTACAAATTACATGTAAAATCATTTTTTATTCAAGAAGAAAAATGGATTGAAGTTTGGCCTTTGTGTTGTCTCATGTATGTATGAATGTTTGCTTATTTCTATTATGAAACTGGTTGAATGACTTAGCTTTAATTTTGCGATATAGATTCTATGAACTTCATCCTCTGGTTTTGAGATTTATTTACAATTAGATACAACTAATCCTAATTAATAACAATACTAGTTGGTCTGTTAAATGATTTATTTAATTTCTTGTAGTTTAAACTTATCAATGCATGTATTTTTATGTGGCTAAATCTGCATCCCTATATGTTTTAGCTTCAACTATATTTATTTCTTTAAGCATAATTTTCACCCCTCATTAGTTTCATTAGTAATTAGCTAGGACTCCCAAGGAACCATAATCCTTTGTATATTGACCATAAAGCCTCACAATGTTAAGTTCATTTAATTTTGGTCAGGTTATATGGATGCACAACCTTTCCTAAGTAAATTTTCAAATATTTTGGCACACCTAGTGGGACTTAATCCCACTTTATGATAGACTAGAGAAGTGGTGATTCTTTGATCAATATAGATCATTATTAAATCACCTGGTGAATTTATATAAGTAGAGACTTTAAAGGCCATATAAACCCTTATTTATATTATTTTCATGATCACAAGGCAAAAGGTCAACTGGTCAGAGGAACTAGTTGAGTTTTTACAATTATCCTTTGGTAGAATGTAGCCTTTTGTATCCTTTGAATCAATCCCATATTCATCTATCATAGAGGATCAGAGTAATATCAACCTTAAGACTATAGCTCATATTACTCTTCAAGAAACAATGGCTCAAAATTTGAACCAAAACTTCCCAAACTAAAATAATATAGACTCTCTCAATATCATAAATCATAATCCTATTCCTCGAGTTGCCCTAAAGGCTTTACTAAAATACAATGGAATTAGGAAAACATCGTATGAGCATTGTTAATATGTAGCATCATTGGCAACCATCCACAACATTCAGGAGGAATATGTCATATTCAGATTGTTGGTTATATCCCTAAAGGGAAAATTGTTGTGTTGGTATAAAACTCTCCCAAATGCGAGTGTAACCACTTGGGTTGATCTAGCTGGCAATCTAACTATAGACACCTAAAATGCATCATGCCAAGGTGACTACTCATATGGGACATGCTATAAGACCATATGGAATACCTTGGATAGATTCCAAGGTATAAAAGTAGTTTTTACCACTCAATTTGGGCACATTTGCCTAGTCAGTGCTAGCCGTTGCTGACACCTATGGTTAGCATTTTTTACTGCAACTATCATGCATGGTCAGGATTCAAAGTTAGTTGGACTTCATCCGATCCAAAATCAGTTGCAACAACCAGTTGGTTACGTATTGGAGTGTTTTGAGTGAGGAATTTTCTAGATCCTTCCATTCAATAAGCTCAACCACCCAATATTTGTCTAGGTTTCCTCATGAAGCCACCCCTAGCCCTTGGCAATTGCTATATAATCCCCTTTCGAATTGGGGAAAAGAGAGAGAAGCATAACCAATTGAGTAGCAAAGCCCTGTTTAATTGCATATTCATTCACATGCATTGATAGGAATACTTTTGCTACCCAATTGGAGATCATATTGCCATGGAGGTCTTAGGAAGATAGGAGAGCCAATAAACACTAATCCGTGCAATCCATGTACTTACTAAGAAATTCAATCGCCAAATCTGTCAGAGGAAATAGAGGCGACCCTTGACCATCAATTTGACAAGGAGAATTAGAGAATTGGCCTTGATTTGGAGGGCAAAATTACTTCAGGCTCAACCACGACTGTCAGCCATAGTGAACAGTACCCACCGCTTGAATGACCCATAGTCAGAGGGTAATCCCTGATTTCCTTGTTCTTTGATTTGTAATTTGTTTTAGATTAATCATGTTGTAGGTTTAATTCAGCATTCTAGAGATATTTTACTGATAGATTAAGAGTTAATTGTAATTTCCCTTCATTTATTGTAGTGTAGGAATAACAAATCTTTTTCGTGATTTCATGTCTTCAATTGGTTAATTAGGAGCTTAGATAGATTCATCTTAGTTTATTTCATGTTTCTAATGGTATATTATCATGATTTAGATCAATTTACATACTTTAAATCACTTTCTTTATTTTTTGATTATCATGTTATCTTTTATACAAGCACACTTTAAAATCCTCATCAAGAGATGCCTCCTTTTCTATTAATGTTTCTTGGTGTTTATTGCACACGGTACTAATAGGGTTTTGGTATTCAAGGCAACAAATGCCTCTAATCATGGATAAGAGGGTCATCGACACCCTAGATAAGTTCATGTCATCCTTAAAGGCATTTGGAAATCACACTTACCCTTGAGAGGGAAACATTACATCCTATTGTAACAATTGTATCAAAGTGATTATCCCTAAGAGGGATGTATTTGTAATTTGACTTTGGATTCAAATATAATGGAATAAAACATATTTCTTATTGTCAATTTTTTGTCAATTTCTTGTTCTTGTATGTATTTTGTGTATCTTTAAATTCTTGCAATAGGAATCGATAGGTGTGAGCCTTTTTTGGATAGTACAGAAGGTGATCATGATGGAACTCCACATTTCATGCCTCAAATTTTTTACTTCTATTGTTTTTTATGATAGGTGCTCATAGTGGTTGACAATCGAGGTCAAAAGTTGTCACCGTGGTTGACATCCGCGAGCAACAGTGGTCACCGCACCACAGAGCCGATGTCAAAATTTGACAAATCATACTATAGGGAGAAAAATATTAATCGAATGAGGATCTAAGGTAGGTTCCACTGTCATTCTATTTTTTTGTTCTATGTCTGTGTTTTTTTAGAATGCGTAAAATGTTAACATAATTAGGGAAGGCAATGAAGGAATGTTAAATGCATTGAGTTCTTAGGTATTTTCTTAGGATCTACTAGTCACTTCTAGGAACAGTGGACCTTTAAGTGTAGTCTACCCTAGTCTCCAACACTCTATAACCCATTTTATGCTCTATTTGTATGCATGAGGCCCAATCAGTGGCCATTTATGTCATAAATATTTGCATTCTATGAATATCATTTAGTATAGTCATGCATTCTCTGAAAAGCAAACATTCTTTTGAAAAGCATATAGAATCATTTGAGTGTTGTTTTATGTATTTTTATTTCATGCAAAGTAAAAATAACCACACACACCATGATATATATTGAACTCTAGTGAGTTGAAAGTCACATCGAACCACTAGTAGGGTTTCAACGACGGTGGTAGTGATTTCCATCCATTTTCCCAACTCCCACATACCTTATGTTCTAGAACAATACCATATCCAAGAACCTTTTGTAGCCTAGAAAATTTGCATATACTCCTCTTCAGAGGGTATGACGCTGACTAGGTGAAAATGGATGAGGATCTAGGAGGACCTATGCTCCCTACCTGAGTGTGGACTTTCATTGTTGCACTTTGGAGGGATTATGTGATCTAGATTTCATAGCTAGGTTGTTGAGCTATGAGCATACAAGTGAAAGCCTTTAAACAATTGATAAAATCATCAACAATTTGTAAAACATGACAAGAGTTACTTTATTGATACAACAAATTGAAAACACATAAAACAGTCTAGGGCTCATTTAAAACTATAAAAAGAGATAATCATCGGTGTATTCTTTGTGTGTTAATAAAAGTTAAATCTAGACATAGGACACATAATGGCGTGAACACATAGTGGTCGACCTAGGTATAGACCCAAGATCGAGGCCCAAGCTCCACCTAGTGCACATCATGATGTAGAACACCCTCAATTATAGAATCCTCCTAGACGTCATTCAATGAGTATTAGAGGGGATAATTATACATGAGGGGATTCTATTGAGAACACCTTAGAGGAAGTGTTAGACATCCCTCTAGACACATATTAGAACATGGGACTTCCCAGCATGGGGGTTCCACATATGGTAACATTTACCATGATCGCATTTTGCATGGATCCATAGGTTCTACCAAAGAATATGTCATCGAGAGATCCAGGTTGGTACCCCTTCGACCTGCATCTAAGGGAGGCTCATGACCTCCACCATTCAAGTATAGACAGGCTTGATATCCACCCATTCAGGGGTAAATATATGGGACCACTTCTGAGCATAGGCCCATGCAGACTCCCCATAGGGGTGAACCTACTAAGTTCACCATAGATATATCCAAAGTGGGAGTTAATGGTACACCACCTCATGATCCATGGTGTATCAAATATTTAGATGATCTAGACATAGTCCTAGGGCATCTAGGATATATGCCTATGCCTACACCCTCTCAACCTATGAGCATGTGTAGTAGAAGCACCATTAGGACCACCTAAGAACCTGGAGAGTGCTCTAAGCATTCTCATGAAATACGTGCTCCTACGTCCCATGCAGGTACAGAGTATATGAAAAAACCTAACACAAATATCATATTTATAGAAAGAGGCAAGAGTGTGGCAAATCAATCCATTAGAGGACATACCCATAAATTCACTCGAATAGCGCACACTCCCAAGAGGCCTCAAATGGATGATCATGTTGATAGAGCTCATGGAATTATGTCAAAGAAGAGAGGTATATTCTCCAAGATCAATTAGAGGATATTCACGCAAAGAAAGAGCACCTTGAAAATGATAATACTCAGAGGTAGAGGTTCATAATATAGAAATTATATGAATAGCACATGTGTGAATAATACATCCTTAATCAGAAGGAACATATAGAGAGAGGATCGATTTGCTAGCATTGGTTTACCTCCTCATAGTGAGATTAGGGAGTGTGTCGATAGATGAGTGGATTCGATGGATGAGTATGTAGACACACATACTTGCCATGCAACTCAACATAGAGATTGGTATCCAACATCTAAATAATGTGAGCATAGTCAATATGAGAATGAAGTAGGAGAGAAATTAGAACAAGAATATCTAGAAATATCCTAATTCGAGGATGAGGGTGATCCTAGTACACAACCTCGAACGAGGAAGAATTTGCCTTCGAAGGCACTTCCAATGCAATATTGAGAAGAGGAGTTTCTTTTCGTGCAGGCCTATAAGGCCTTATCAAAGAATGTCCAAGCCATAGAGAAGCAAAGAATGGTGTATCAGAAGCATACCTTGAACAAAATTTATAATGAAACTCTATGCACTTCAATGTCAATTCTAGCCTATCCTGAGCATTTAAAGATGTCTAGGCTAGAAAATTTTCAAGGAGAGGAAGACACACAAGAGCACGTGACTGGTTTTATAGATATGTGCTTTTATATCAAGAGCAATGATGCTTTGCTCCTGAACACCTTCATTATGAACCTCTTAGGCCTAGCTCAAGATTGTTTCAACCAATTAAAGAGGTACAACATCACTAGTTTTAAACAACTAGCTGATGCATTTCTTGAACGCTTCTCCTTCGACATCAAGAAGAAGGTAAACTTATCCAACCTGGTCACTCTAACGCAACATGACGATGAGCTAGTGATGGATTATGGAAAATTATGGAGGAAGATGATGGTGAAGCTACTATTCTCCATCCCATCCTCTGAATTAATGTGAATGTTCACAAAGAGTTGTGCCAAGTACATTTCATTATTGTTATAGCTACAATAATACCAGATATTTTAAGAGGCTTTGGTGCAAGCCAAGGTGATTGAGGACATCAAGTTATAGGAGGGTAACATGAATCTCAAGAATAAGAAGGATGGGCACAAGAAAAGCACTGAGAGATAGCAGGCCAAGCTGACCCATGTTAATGAGGTGGTGTTGAACCTTCAAAAGGGAGGAAAATGGTAGCAAAAGAAAAACTATAAAGCCTAACCTCCACCTACGCAGTATGAGCAGTGCCACAATAATTATAAAGGTAAAAATAAATAACAACACCCACCTCATGTATTCACTCAGTTATTAGAGTCGTTGGCTTTGATTTCATCAGTTATGTGAGGTGAAGTCTATAAACTTACCCGAAGTCAAGATGTCGGATCCTAACCAACCTAAGCCTAAGGGCTACAAGGATGATCATTATTGCATTTCTCATCGATCGAAAGGCCATGACATTAAATTATTTTGGTCTTTCAAACATCTTGTGCAAAATATGATCAAAAGATGTACGCTTCTTGTTGACAACTCACAGGCGCCTGATAATCAAAATATGGGGATTTAAAAAAATCCTCTACCAAATCATGAGGTACCAAAGAATAATGTTGGCCAGGTCAACCAAGTACGCATCAAACTACGAACTCAGGGGTTCATCAGTATGTTCAATGTTGTAACAAGAAACATGAGGTATGAATGACTGAATCAACCTCCAGTTACTATTAGAATCCAAGTTACACCTCCTCCAAGGCCATCCCAGTATGTGCCCATCCCACCAACTAGATCAGTGGTGATCATCAAAATTAGGGTGGTCCAAAACCTACATATAACTCCAGTAAATTTGTTAATTTATGAGATAATTCAGTAGTCTCCTAGGCATAGGGAGATGCTTATGGATATTTTAAGGTCCATAGAAGTGTAGCCTCAGGATCTCGAAGTGTTTACACACTTTGTGGGGCATGTGCGGTAGTGTCAAGAATCGATCATTCAATTTCATGACCATAAAGTCAAGATGGTTTCCACTATTATAGCAAACCCGCCACTGCATATTATTGTGTGTTTTAATAATAAACTATTCAAGTGGGTTTTTATTGACATAGGTTCATCGATCAATATCATAACTACCAAGGTGTTAATTAACTTGAAGTTACCCAAGATGCTATCATCCCTTCTACCTTCACGTTGAGAGCTTTCAATGATGCATTATGCTCAACGATCAGTACTATAGTTTTACCTATTCAAGTAGGACTGAAGACCATCCCGGTGATGTGTCACATAATTGAAGGTGCTATGCAGTATAACATACTTCTAGGGAGACCTTGGATCAGATAAATGCATTGCATACCTTCTATTCTACACTTGTGTATCAAATACATTCATGAAGTACGGGTTCACATAGTGCCTTTGGATGAGGAACCCTTTAAATACGTGAATCTAGAAGATTTTTTGAGGGACTTCATGCTCCCCTCAACACACCTAGATGTGCGACCAGCATCGCAAATCAAAAATCTAGGAGGTAAAATCAAAGAAGTGTGTGCTAGACCTGCAACATCCGTATCTCAACGATCGGAGAACATGACAACTACTTCTGTTAGACCAAATGCATCCATGATATAGCAGGATGATAGGAAGTTAAAAGAAAATTTGGGTAAAAAGAAGATAAAGTAAACGCCCAAGCCATTCATCATTGAAGCCCCTACTCCCATGGAAGTAGAGGAAATTTAAGGAGGATTTGAAGAGGTACATTAGCCTACTTCACCTGCATCTTTAGTAGGGTCATCTGCATTGTAGGTGAACATCCACTTGGTTAATCCTAGATTAGGAGAATATATTGTGTAGAATGTGATGTTCACGCCTATTATCGAGACTCCACAAGACATGGGCCAACCACGAGCCCATAATCTTCTCATAGGGATGGTGGAACCATTAGGGGTGCCACCTAACCAAACCAACTTCATCTATGGAGGGCTAGACCAGATTGCATCTCCCATACCTATAGAGGAGGATGATAGTGAACCATTCATCATGAATGTTCATTATCTATTCAATATAGAATATGCCATGCAATACTTCTAATGTTACTATTTGTATGGTTATGGTCTTGGACTATTCGAGCAAGGGAATAAAAGGCCATATGAACAGTAGTATCAGTTGCCAACTAATAGGTTCAGGTTGGGATACTATATTTGAGGATAGCATGAACTTCTCATGGCATCTTTAGACTAGTTGTACCTCAGTCTATGGGTGAATTTGAATTCAATTCTTATCACCCTAATCCTTCTGCATTTCAGAGGGATAGCCGACTAGTGACTTATGTCACTGTAGAACCACCTGAGAGATATAATACGAACATCTTAGTGGATACCGTCCCAAAAATTATTCCGAGAGCCAACTTGGACAATCAAATTTGTGGATCTATTGATGATATTAGTATGCACATCCATAATTTGAACACAGCTATAAACGTCAAATCAAAGGTTTCTTCTGAGGACGTTCATACAGTATACATCATAGAAAGTGATGGACCAAACTATGATTCTAGAATAGATAACACTGAGTTATCCTCAAACAATGAGTAATCTGAGGATGAAACCGAGTTGGCCTACATGGACCCTACACTATTGCATCATATTTTACCTTTGGAATCAATGAACATGAGCAAAGATCCCTTCGACAATGATTATAACTATCAAGAGATAGCCTACATGGGGCCTCATTTGGAACATTGCTCAATTCCATTTGGTAGAGGTGAGGGTATGTATTACGACAGTGATAATGAGGATGAAATGGAGAGAGCCTATTTAGGACCTCCCTACTTACGCTATCGTAATGCACCTTATATGGCTGAGGATATGTATAGAGAGATAAATCTCCATCCTCCCCTTAGGGGAGGGCCATAAAATATTAATGTGATATATCACATGGTGTTCCCTGATATGCCAACATATGTGGAGCTCCTTGAGCCCAGTGATCCCATATGATAGTCTTTTTATAGACCAAATTCAGAGATATCCATACCCCCAAAACCACATATCAGTAATGGAAGTTTTGCTAATGTTGAGTCATTTGCACGTGGTCCTAGAGATATGATCCATTCCATCAATATGATCTCCATTGATTTGACCACTCCACTCCATAATCCAATTGATTTGTCTAAACCATTGCATCTAAATGTAGATGTTATTGATTGGGATCACGTTGATTCACCTCTATAGCCTAAAAATTTCTTCCCTAATGAATAAATGTTGCAACCTTACCATTTAGCGCTAGGCTATGCACATTATGTCTATCATGCTAAGGATGCTTCCAATTAGGAACTTATAAACCCAACAGATAACATCCACTTGATCCCTACGTCTCATCAGCTTGAGGAGGGATCTCATATGTTAGTAGAGGAAACCTTCAAAGTGGATATTAGTAATGATCCCACCAATCCAAGGAAGGTTAAATTTGGATAAATTTTGACTCCTGATGAGCATGCCAACCTCATCCCTCTACTAAGAGAGAGACCTTCTTTCTTTTCTTGGACTTATAAGGATATGTCGTGTCTAGATTCAAAATTGGTTACTCATAACATTTCGCTAGATCTATCAAAGAAGTCAGTCAAGCAGATACTTAGGAAGATGCATCCAATAGTAGCCTTAATGGTTAAGGATGAATTGTAAATTTTTTTTGACGTAGAGTTTGTCATCTCCATCGACTATCTAGAATGGGTATCCAATATGGTGTCTATAATAAAATCTGATGGGAGGATTCGTATCTGTACAAATTTCAAAGACCTAAACATGGCAACACAAAATGATTCATTTCTATTGTCAAATATCAATGCTCTTGTAGCTGCCACTGTAGGTCATGAGATGCTCCCCTTAATGGATGGTTTTTTGGCTTACAATAAAATTCATATTAAGCCCGAAGACTAGCATAAAATCGTGTTCATAATGCAATGGGGAATATTTTACTATAAAGTTATGTCATTCGGCCTTAAAAATGCTAGTGCCACATATCATCAGGCTATGACATATATATTTCATGAATATATGCATAAGATCCTAGAGGATTACATTTATGACTTATTGGCGAAGTCATTATTGCATTCTGAGCATGTGAAGGTACTGAGGAAGGTCTTCAATTGCTTGATAGAGCATAATGTCATGTTGAATCCTAAGAAGTGCATATTCAATAAAGCTCTTAGGATTCATCATTTAAAAATGAGGCATCGAATTTGACTCAACAAAGGTCAAGAATATTTTAGAAATGTGTCCCCCCATGAACATCAAATAATTAAGAAGCCTATAGGGCAAAGTAGCATCCATAAAGTGATTTATAACTTAGTTATAGGATAAATTTTGACCCATGAATCGACTATTACACAAGGGGGTCCCATTCAACTAGGATGAGGACAAGCAAAAAACCTTTTCTAAGATTAAGTAATACCTAGTGACACCGCCAGTGCTAGCTCCACCAAGGCTAGATGTGCCATTTTATACTATATATATCGGTAATCGAATTTGCACTGGGAACCATGTTAGCCCAAAAGAATATGCAATACAACGAACAAACTATATATTATATTAGCCAAAACTTGATGAGTTACGAGCTAGGATATGTATATGTTGAAAAGTTGTGTTTAGCAGTATTATTTCCTACCAAGAAATTATGACACTATATGTTGAGTCATATGATGTATGTCATATCAAAACAGAATCCTTTGTAGTATATGATGAGCAAAACATATCATAATACACATACTACAAAGTGGATCATGCTATTGATAGAATTTTATTTGGAATTCATAATCCAAAATTCCATTAAGGGATAAGTCATATTTGATCAACTGGCTCAGGCACCTCTTGAAAATAGTAGGCCCCTCACCATAGAGCTTCCTGATGATGCAGTTTTTGCTTTATCAGAAGCACCCAAACCTGAGGAACCGGACAAAAAAGTTGATATGATCATGTTTTTTGATGTTTCGAAGTGTGACCAAGGAGGTGGTGTAGGAATAGTATTGTTCATACCGTAGGGTGCTCCAATTCCCTTGTCATTCAAGTTGGACTTTCCTTGCACTAACAACAACACTAAATACGAAGCCCTAATTTTGGATCTCCAAACAACTGTCGCCATGAAGATAAAAATGCTAAATATCTTCGACGATTCCCTTCTCATAATTAACTAAGTTAAGGGATTATTTCAATGCTAATGTTTGATATTGAAAAATTACAAGGATCTTGTTGACATCTATCTAGATCGACTGGAATGGTATGACATCGAGGCAATTCCTCATTCATCCAATAGATTTGTAGACATAATGGCATCTTTGGGATCTCTGATCCCTCAAAATATATCTTTCAATTTCACTACCATCCATGTAAAAATATTGTCACACTTTGTTATGAAGCATGAAGGATTGGATTAAAAAGATTCAATCAACATGATTCATGTAGAATCAAATCATGAGTGGTTCTACAGAGCCTAAGACTTTCTCAAGAGAACATCCTGGTGGTCTATGATCTCGTAGGATCCAACGGGGAGTGGTATTGCCATTCACAACAAGGTTGTTTCCCATTCTGCAGTTGCAAGTGTAGAACCACAGGGGGAACATGTTGTCTTGTCAGTCAAAGCCGAAGCTTATCATAACTATATGTCACAGATACATGACTTCCTTAAACTTGGTGTAATCCCTCAAGGATTGTCACATGCCACAAAATGCACATTTAAATAGAAAATGACAAAGTATGTCTTGTTAGCAGACATCTTATACCGTAGAAGATATGATGGAGTTCTCTTTCATTGTCTTGATCCCCAAGAGTCATCTTGGGAAATTTCACAAGCTCATTATTGTACGTGTGGTGGCCATTTCAGTGGCATGGCTATCATCAAGTGCATCCTTCGTATGGGTTATTATTGACCCACTATGGAGAATTATTGCAATGTGTACGTCATTAAATGCATTAAACGTCAACATCATGCTAATATTACACACCTTCCATCATAGGCCTTACAACCCATTCAAGTGGCTTGGCCATTTGCTCAGTGGGAACTAGATCTCATAGGTAATATCTCTCCTCCATCATCAAGTCAACATACTTTCATTATTATGGCTACTAAGTATTTCACTAAATGGGTATAAGTCATTCTTTTAATAATGAAAAATGGAGCACGTATCGCTGATTTTATACTCACCAATATCATAAGTAATTTTGGGATACCATCCAAGATAATTTTAGATAATTGAATGTCATTTAAGAAAAAATTGTGAGAGCTTTAATGTTTAAGTATAGAATCAAACACAATTTTGTGACTCCATATTATCCACAAGTAAACGAATGGGCTGAAGCTTCAAATAAGATAGTGGTCTCCATATTGAAAAAGATGGTACAAGAGCACAAAAAATATTAGCACATCTAGCTACCCCTTGCATTATGGGCTTATAGGACTAGTATTCAAAATCCCATTGGGGAAACTTCATTTTCACTAGTATATGGCGCTAAGGCCATTATGCCCTTAGAGTTGGAATTTCCAATGTTGTGTGTCACATTGAAATAGTTCATTGATGATGAAACTGTGTGATAAGCTCACCTATATCAATTGACGCTACTTGATGAACATCATGTTAATGCCCTTGATCACCATCACATTTATCAAGAGTGATTAAAATGAGCTTACAATAGCAAATTCCATCTGAGAGACTTTGAGGTTGGTGATCTTGTGCTAAAAGAGAACCAAAAGAACTAAAATTTACCGCCAAAAATGTGAGACAAATTTGTAGCTAAATGGTTAGGTCCTTATATGATCTCAGAGAAGATTGGACTTGGGACATATCGCTTGGAGAAGTTGAATAGCCTAAGCCTCTCAATATCCTTCATCTTAAAGTGTTATATGTCTAAGAACCATAAAATGCTCCAAAGGCATCTGTAAGCCCTTTGGTCATTCATAAAAGGCTCCAAAGGCATCTGTAAGCCCTTTGGTCATTCATAAAAGGCTCCAAAGGCATCTATAAGTCCTTTTGTCATTTAGAAAAGCCTCTAAAGGCATCTGTAAGCCCTTTTGTCATTCAAAAAAGTTGTCAAAGGCATTTGTAAGCCCTTTGGTCATTCAAAAAAGTCACCAAAGGCATATATAAGCCCTTTGGTCATTCAAAAAAGGCTCCAAAGGCATCTATAAGCCCTTTGGTCATTCATAAAAGGCTCCAAAGGCATTTGTAAGCCCTTTGGTCATTCATAAAAGGCTCCAAAGGCATTTGTAAGCCCTTTGGTCATTCAAAAAAGGCTCCAAGGGTTTCTCAAAACCGCTTGGTCAATCCCAAAAGGCTCCAAAGGTATCTATAAGCCCTTTGGTCATTCATAAAAGTTGCCAAAGGTATTCATAAGCCCTTTGGTCATTCATAAAAGTCTCCAAAGGCATCTGTAAGCCCTTTGGTCATTCAAAAAAGGCTCCAAAGGCATCTGTAAGCCCTTTGGTCATTCAAAAAAGGCTCCAAAGGTTTGTAAGTCCTTTGGTCATTTAGGAAAGGCTCCAAGGGTTTCTCAAAACCACTTGGTCAATCCCAAAAGTCTCTAAGGGTTTCTCAAAACTATTTGGTCAATCCCAAAAGGCTCCAAGGGTTTCTCAAAACCATTTGGTCAATTCCAAAAGGCTCCAAGGGTTTCTCAAAACCACTTGGTAAATCCCAAAAGGCTCTAAGGGTTTCTCAAAACCACTTAGTCAATCCCAAAAGGCTCCAATGGGTTTTAAAATCCCTTGGTCAAAATGTTAAAATCCATAAAAAATTAGAAAAATATTAAAAATAAAAAATATTTGCATTTCATGTTGCAACCAATGCATTTCATTTGCATCATTGCATTTAATTTTGCATCATGCATATCATTTTCATTTTGCATTTCATATTTGCATTGCATTAGGCATATTCATCCATCACCCTTGCATTGGAATAAATTGTGTTTACAATATTACAAATGACACCATGTTTGTATTTCAATCATGCATCTATGCACTATATTTTTCATCCATTTATCACCCTTGTGAGTAATTGTGTTTTTCAACACAACTCCAATTGTTGCTATGAAGAATATACTAGGGTTTTTTAATCATTAAAACATACCTAGAGGTCTTCTCAAGAGTTGATAGAAAGCCTACTTTGCTTTTACGATTGAGGTCTAGTTAGAATGACCCTTAGCATATCATAATCCTATTACTAATCAAGAAATTAAACAATACTAATAAGGACTAGGGGAAGATGAAAGCCACAAATCAGGACCAGGTATCATGAGGTGAAAAGTTTATTTTTTCTTATCCCCCTGATCGGATGGTATGGAAAATGTTGGCAATTGGAAAAAGGATAGGTTTATCCCCTACCTAGAATCCCTTGCTTACAAATGGAGTAATATCCTAGAGTGACATCAAATATTGATATCCCCTTCAATATCCTAGATAAATACCCCAATTGATATCTCAAAGTAAAAATCCCCATTATTCAAATCAAAGTTCAAATCAAGATCAAATGAAGATCAAAATCAAGTTTAGATTCAAATCAATATCAAATCCCTTAAAACTAGGATTGGGTACGACATTTACAGACCCTGAATGTTAACAATGGGCTGAAAGAATCCCGCCTGACATCAGGGTATGCTTATGCCTTATCAAATATACTCATTTTAACACATAGGGGTAATGAACAGTTAGGGCCTATCCTAGCGAAAGCCTTATGATTTAGAAGTCTAGTATGGTTAGTATACAACTTTTTATAAGTCAAATAGGGTGTTTAAGTCTCATGGAAAACCTCAAAAATTCCCAAATAGCAACAACCAATTTTCAGTGCAATCATCAAAACATCAATTTATTTTATGAGAGTTTGTTTATTAGAATTATTTGTAATCTATGTTAGATATTGGATGGATGTCAGAAATGATGTTTAAATGACCACTGACTATGTTACCTATATTCTTTTAATTTACAAAATCTTATGAATAGAAAACAATACATCATTACATCTCACATATGGGTGTACTATCTTTCACAAAAATATAAAGCAACTACAATCCATGATTGTTATACATTCTATGGTGTCATCCATTAGATTGATTAAAAATCATATTGCATACATTATGTTTTAAATGATTAAATCATACATGTCTACTTTACAAACACATTTTCAAAGAAACAAAGAAATACATGCAGTACATACATGGAATAAATTATGTCATAGTAGTATAAAATAAATGCATACTAATAAAGCAAAGTATACATGCATATAACATCAAACTATGGAATTCATAATGCATCCATCATAAGTAGTACATATGCATACATAACTCATAGCATATTATCATCTATAGCTAAACTATTTAGTGCATGTCAACCATACATCATATCATATAACATCTAATCAATAACACATTGCATCCATATGCATAATATAAAACTTAAAATGCCAAAAATAAAGTACACATGTAATGAGATGAACTGTTATATCATATATATACATGTTTCAAGTGTACATCATAGTGGGGTACATCAAAATACCCGTAGGCCACATATGTGTAGGTCCTCGACCTTACACTAAAAAATGGTACAATGGCATTGTTGGAATAAAATCTGCCTTCGGTTAATAGTGTTGCACCTTATACTTTTTCAAAATTGAGTAGACAGACCTTGCTTGAGATCATCTGTCTAATCTCCAGAGAAGGTTGGTTCCTTTGATTTTTTTAGAGAAAAGGGAAATAAGAGATAAGGGAAATATAGCCTAAGCTAGAAATTTTCTCATGGTACAGATTAGACAACAACAAAAATATGATGATGCAGATTACTACTTTCAGAGTTTTCTTTATATCTTCCTATAGAAATCATGAATTCCTGAGTGCGATTTTAGATGTTCATCTAAAATACATGTAAATATATTTTAGTATTCAACTCTAGAAATAAGGTTTATACATGCACAGTCTAGATTTTTAGAACAGATACATGTACATCAAGTCTATAAACATCCAAGAGCTGACCTTTTTTCCTGGTCGACTCACTCCTATTTATACCCTAAAAAGAGTATCTTCTACTATGTACATTTAATTTCCTCAATCAGTTACAAGTAATTGTCGATAGTTTCTAATAATATACAATGGGTTTCTTGTAGATTAGATAGATTTCCTTATGGCTAAATTTATACGAGCCTGTTATCCTACAATCATCCAGCAGACCTACCAGGTTATAATCAATTGACCATTCTTCAGAAATCAGCACCTGATGTCAATGCATGCCCTAGTTGCCAAAAATATACTCTATTTCTTTAGCGAAAACCAGACATGTCACGAAATCATGACACTCTTGTTTCTCTGCCTGTCTACCCTTCTTGAGTCGCAAAAATGCAACATGTCATGAAATCATGATATTTCTATGTCTTCAGCCTAATTATTCTTTTTGCACTACAAAAATTGACCATGTCACGAAATCGTGACACTTCTGCCTCCATAGCTCTTTGTATTGGTTTTGACCATGAAAACGTGACATGTCACAAAATCGTGATACTTCTGCCTCCTTGCTTTCTCTTGTTGCTTTTGGCCACGAAAAAGGGACATGTCGTGAAATCACAAAACTTTTAGTCTCTTTAGCAGTTTTTCTATTCTTCTGGCGAAAATAAGCCATGTCGCAAAATCGCGACATTCTCCCTGACTTCTACCCTTTTATTGACGGACTTGGAAAAAATTGGCAACATCGCGAAATCATGACTTTTTCCTCTGCTTTCCCTCTTTCCTATTTTTTATCGGTGAAAACTCGACATGTCACGAAATCGTGACACTTTTCTTCCTTGGTGTATTTGGTTTTTTCTTTGTTCTTTAGCATATGGGCCACTTCGGTCTTCTTTGAAAATATGCAAAAAAGTGCATCAACCATTTTTTGTAGTTAGTCACTTTTTGACTAACATTCTTGGCACCTTCTGGGGGATTTTTTTCTCGCAAAAATAAATAGAAACCAGGCCTTCATCCATTAGAAAACAGAGTCACCAACATAGTTGCAAAAAGTGAAAAAGCAAAGAAAAAAGAATGCACGTTGGAATATAAGTGATATTTACCTTATCAAAATCTTTTTCTACCGCTTAGGGATTTAACCTTTTTCTAAAGAACATAAAAATTCAATTCTGAGAGCTGGTCCCAGCTCTGGTTGCTAGTTGTTGACCCTGATGTTTAGATATTCTAATTTTGTCCATGGCTATAAGTATCTCTTGGTAAGTTTTGCAAACTTGGTCCCAGTCTTCATCTTCTAAATCAGAAGAATCAATTAAGAGTTGATATACATACTGCAACTCCTCCACTTTATCATAATAAATTATCTTTTGCCTTAAAATTAATTATTGTAAATAGGATTTACTATGTGTTAGCCTCTAGATCATATCCATAACTTGTGTTTCTTCTATGGGTTCTTGCCAGCCGTCTATGTCTGTTTCATCTTCAACAAAATATTTTATTGATGCTAAAAGGACCTCTTCATTCAACACTTTTGAACCATCATCCTAGAGGTAAGGAAGCCCATTATGGATAGCCAAATCAAGATTTTTGAGCAATCCTTTCACTTCATCTTCAACCTCGTGCAGAAACTTATTTCCCTATGCTATCAATTTGAACTTTCTAAAGAAGTTCTTCACTGTGATTTTAGCTTGAGACCAGGCTTCGCTTCTGAGCTTGGCTTCCAAGCTTCCTGGCATCTTATCTGAAAAAATATGAATTTTAGTAGCTACATCTTCTCTTTTCAATAAAAATGCTTCGACAGCTCCAAATTCCTGTTTTACTACTTCGGTAGTTTCCTTTACTTTAGCTAAATACAATAATGAAGGCTTAGCCTTTAATACTAAATACAACAAATCTTTTAACAATTCCTTCCTCATGCTATTTACTTTATATTTTGAAAATCTGGAAGGAGCGTTTTGTTGTTCTTCCAACTATTGTTGTAGTCCTATCTGTGTATTCAATGTCTGAATTTGAGCTTCTGCTACACTCAACTTTTCTTGACATTTTGCCACTTCACTGGCAGTAGCACTGAATTTACCCTTCCATTTTTTAGCTTCCAGAGTAAGAGCCTTCTCCACTATTTTTTGTTCTTTCACTACAGCCTCTAATTCCTTTCTCTTCTCCTTTTCTCTAAAAAATATTTCTTGATAATGTTCTCCTTGCAAGTATATGGTCCCAAAATGTGCTTGGGCTTTCACCCACTCATCTTGCATAGGCAGTTGAGATATATCTTCAGTTATTTCTTATGCTTGGTAATCTTCCATAGTGATTTCTCCCTTTGATTTATTAGTAATGGGAGTTAACTTCAACTTCTTCCTCTGCATATTAGTTGGGTCTAAAGCAATGATTTCTCTTACAGTATTCGGTGCTTTAGAATCCTCAGTTGAATGTGAATTCCACAAATCTAAAGCATTCCTACTCACTTTTTTTAGATTTTCAATCTTCTCCATGGTGGAGTGTGACTCAGTCCCTTGAGAAGTTGTAACTCTAGCTGCTAGGATGTCAATGTTGGGGAGAAAAGGAATGGGACTAGCTACGGATCCAACACTGAGCATATTCTGGGAACATGTTGCCATTTATGGGAGAACAAGGTAATTTTTGGCCAGAACATTATACTTTTGTTGATTTTTAGAAAATGAGGGAGAATTACAATGGGAATGAAAAGGAGAATGAGAAGAAGAAAGTAAAGAAAGCATACATGTTTTCGACCGGATTTGTTGTTGGTGTTCTTCTTCTTCATCATGTTCACTGACGATCATTTCTTCACTCTGCGTTTTGTCTTTATCAAGAGTTTTCTTTTCCTCATCACTTTCGTCCAATTTTATAATTTGTTTCTCCTACTGCTCTCCTATCGTCAATATCTCCTTTTTAACCAAAATTTGTTTTTCATTTTCACTCTTTTGGCTCTCTTGAGCCAAACTAGGTGGGCCGCGTGGGACTTCCTTCTGTGAATTTTCATGCTCAACTTCCTAAGCATCTGTATTAGAGTTTTCTTCAGTCATTTGGGCTTGTTCACTTTCTTGAATCCCTTTCCCTGAGTTATCTTCTGTCTCTTGAGGCTCTTGATCACTAGAAGAAGTTTCAATAATATTTTTGTCTTTTCTTCTATCAACCATAATTTTCAATTTTCTCATTCTTTCTGCTACAGGTTCATCAAATTTTGTACCCGAGTCTGCAAGTGGAACGAATTTTACAATTTTTGAGGAATGATGTCTGGATGTTAGAGTATCTGCCCCAATTTCTAGATGATTCTCTCTTTGATGGACTATAATAGGTTCATCTCTCCCCTGTCCTTATTTTCCCAAATCTTTTCCATCATACCCTTTTTCAACATCCTCTGGGCAGCCTTCGAACCATAAGTTTTTCCTTGCTCTTCAGTAAAAACCTCTTCTATCGATCTTTTCCTAGATGTCCTAGGTTTGGTCTGAACAAGGGGAATATTCTGAGCCTCTGCAATTTCTTTTCCTTTACCAGCTTTGGGTTGTTGGGATTTCTCAGGTGGCTGGGATACTTCGGGAGTAGAAGAACGAGTACTTCCTATGCTTGGAGGGATTCTAACAGGAAAACTTCCTCCCCATGAGTCATGTTTTTTAGTATACCGAGTTTTGAACAGATTGTCATTTTTTGTGGGGTAGCTTGATAAAATCGAATTTGTCTGGACTCTCATTACCCACTATTTCCAAATTTTCACCACATCCCAATCTGGTCTACTCTTCTGAATCCTGATGATTTTACCCTCCGTTAACTGATGAGCCTTTACATTTTCTATGTCAAACTAAACAATTACTTCATAAAAATCATGCCAAGGAGGCAAAGGCTCCATATTTTCTATGTGCCACTCTAGGGGTTCATCTTCTGTGTTATTCCTACTTTCTTCAATATCATCCTTGACTTTAACATGAAATTATTTTTTATGTGTTTTATTCAAAATAAATTGTCTCTCAGCAAACCTGTTCATGGGGTCATATTTCCATTTTTGCGGAATCTCAATAAGACCCAATTTCCTCAAATACTTTGCTATCTGTTCATTTTCCCCCTTCTTTGAAATAGTAATTCCTTCAAAACTAAAGGGCATATTACAAGTACTGGTTTTCCCAATTCCAGTCCTGAATTTGACATTAATGTTTTCTGTTTGCCTAACATATTCTAAGGCAAGGACTCTGTCAGTCACATAATGAGGAAGTAAAAAGGGTTTTTCTGTAAACCCATACAATCTGATGCATACTCCCTGTGTTAGGATAAACCAATCCCCCTCCTCTACAAACTTGGATTGTAATACCTTTTTTTTCTTTGGGGGCCAATCTTTTTATTTGCCTATACATGATTTTTAGTGCAGGGCCTAAAAATTCCCTATTGAAATCATAATATGACTCGGATTTATATAACACATTAGTCCATTCATATACTGGTAAAATTTCTCCCTTCTCATTCTTATCATTCTTTGAAATGAAAGCTAACTCTTGAGACATAAAATAAAAGAATAACCACACCAAATATGAAGTGTATCTGAAAGAAAACTAGGTTCTAACCTTCAATGCCACCAAACCCTCATGAATTTCCGCACTTAAAAACTCAAGCCAATCAAAGAATATAGGTCTCACACTCCTGCTCATAATAGTTGAATCATACATTATGGGGTTCAACAAACATTCTACTACAGCCACCTGCCACTTCTGAACCTTTTCATCATTTTTTAGTCCAACAATCATGGCCAAGATGGAATATAGTTCAGGATTTTTAAAAGCTGCCATGTCAATTGGGGGTTCTGGTGGATTTACCCCTTCTGGAATATATTTTAGCTAAGTGGCTAGGAAACCCCTCACCTTTTTTGGACGAACCAAAATATGTAGCCTGTTATAAGGGATAAACATTATTAGGTTCTAAGGGAGGGACACGACCCACAGTAAAAGCAAAAACAAAAGCATCTTTGGATAGAGAAAATAGAAACCTCCTTGAACAATCTCTAACCTTTCTCTCCTTTTCATCATAGAAATTGGCAATTACCCTTACCAATTATAGGCAGGAATGAACAAGAATATATACATACCAATACAAAAAATAATGGTATGCAAACATCGACGGAGAGGACCTAGAAACCCCAGTCGCTACCTAGTTCTTTATATTGCTCCGAATATCTGTCGGATCCTTCCATGCTATTATTATATCTACAATTCAGGAATCTCTATTGATAAAACTAGCGATGTTCTCCTCCCTTATTTTGATTACCAAATTAGTCGGGGGTGATGAGGCAGATGCTACCTGGTTCTTCGCTTTCTTCAGTGCCATTATGAATTGTCAGGCACATAGACTTCAAAATTCTTCTGATCACTTCACAACTTCTTCCTCACTATGCTTTCTTCTTCAGGAGCTTTCAGCAAGTTTGCAAATGGTGAAATGCCTTTCCAAATCCTTGAATTTAATTTATGTAGCTTGAGAGGACATGCAAAATTAATGCATTAAATGATGGTTGGTCGATTTTATTCGTCCATATTTATTTGGTTTTTTTTCTTGCCACCTTCCTTACGAAACTTCCAAAAACACTCATTGGCTCATTAAAAACCCACTTGGGGACTAAGAATTATCCCATGCCGAGAAAGATGCTACTTGACAGATTTATTATCTTCTTCCACTGAACCTCGGGCACATGGTTGCTTAGAAACATTCGACGACGGATCTTTAGAAATATTTTGAGAAACACACAACATATTTCAAAACATTATTTTCTCATCATTCCCTCTTACTGACTCTAATGCAACCATGCGGCAACTCCAGATTTGAAAATACAAAATAACAAGGGCGGACTTTTCCCTCCAGATTTTATTCAAAATGTCAGACTCTGATAGTCCTCAAAAATGATTTCTATTAGGCCACGAAAAAGAGAAATATTCACAAAACTTGAAAATTATAATATACTGTAATGGTGATCTGTTCCTTTTATTGGAAATATAATTTTAGGTGAAATGCATTCACCGTGATGGGTAGAACCCATCCATATTGATATTTTAACTAGAAGGCGTTGAATTGTTTTTTTGAAATAATTTCAAATGGCCCCTCCCAGAACACGTCGAACTTGTCATGATGTTTTGGTTTTTCTTTCTTGACGTTCCACTTTAACACAAGGTCACCTATTTTGAATTTCCTGAAAGTGATTTTATTATCGAACCACCCGGTCATTTTCACCATGTGCTTTTGATGATGATTGTAGGCCTGTTCCCTAGACTCTTCTAGCTGCAGAAGTTGCATCAATCAGGCATCCATTGGATGGCCTTCATCTTCATTATCTTGGTTTAGCAATTTCAGCATGGGTATCTCCATATGAATCGATAAAATAGCCTCTTTGCCATAAACCAAAGCATATGATGATGTATTGATTGATTTCTTGATTAAAATTTTGTCGGACCACAGGGCTTGATTCAGGAGTGAGTGCTAGTTCTTCTTATTATCCTCTAATGTTCTTTTCAGAATTCTCAAAATATTCTTATTAGTAGACTCAGCTAATCCATTACCTTGTGGGTAATAATTAGAGGAAGTCTTTAGGTAAATTCCATATCGACTGGCAAACTTGATCATATTTGCACTAGTGAAAGGAGATCCATTTTCTGTAATCAAATAATTTGGTATGCCAAACCTTGTGATTAGACTCTTGAAAAATTCTATCACCACTTCTAAATTAGTTTTCTTTGTGGGTACTGCTTCTGCCCACTTGGTGAAGTAGTCCGTGATAGTGAGAATGTATTTGTGGCCCGATGATGAATTTGGATCTATTATACCTACGAAATCCAACCCCCACTGCTAGAATGGTTCCTCGACTTGAATAGATTTTAAGGGCATAGGTGCATTCATGTTCCTCCCCACATACCTTTGACACTATTCGCACCTCTGGGTCACTTTGTGTGCATCTAGGAATATGGAAGGCCAATAACACCCAGCTCTAAGGATCTTCAAAGCTATGGTTCGGCCTACATAATGTCCCCCTAAGAGACTCCCATGAAATTCATTTAACACTTTCTATTTTTCATTATCGAGAATGCATTTCAACAATACACCATCAATATTAATCTTGTACAACCCTTCTATTCGAAGGGTATATTTTAATGCTTGGGTTTTGAATCTCCTTCTCTGGGAAGCA
This sequence comes from Wollemia nobilis, assembly GCA_028583015.1. NCBI lineage: Eukaryota > Viridiplantae > Streptophyta > Pinopsida > Araucariales > Araucariaceae > Wollemia > Wollemia nobilis. Next base: position 3,597,796 of record JAQPPZ010002937.1, on the reverse strand, counting down.
TTCATTTCTTTAGGGCATGAACCAGTCTAGAAGTACCTCACAAAGTTTTCGATCCAACCTGAACTTACTCTGTCTTGATGTTGCTCAGTGTTTGCCATGACGAGGTCTCTCTCTCCATATCCACTTGCAGCTTGCTTGGCCAATTCCTGGCACAAAGCTCTCCCTATGACTATTTTAGTAGGACGTATTTCTACATCATACTATTGGATGCGATTCACCCATCCAACTCTATTTTCACCCAGTTCTCCTTGAATTATGAAATTCCTTACATCGGGATGAATAACATAAACCATCATCCAACTCTATGATAAGAAGTGTTTTAGCTTATTCAAATATTTCATAATTGCATATACTTGTTTCTCTATGAAGCTGTACCTTTCTTTGTGTTTGTGCATGGTGGAACTCAATAAGACTATGGGTATTTCTTCATCATCCGCTCCTTTCTGAGTGAGAACCGTAGCATAACTATCTTGTTTTCTGACAACATATAGTATGAAACCTTGGGAATAGTCAGGGTTAACTAGTACAAGAGCTTAGGCAATGGCTTCTAGAATTTTTTGGAAATCTTCTTTCCTTGACTCTATCCATTTGAAAGGAGCATCCTTTTTCAATAATTCAGTCATTGGTTTAACTGTTTGGGCAAAGTCTGCAATGAATTTTTTGATGAAATTTATTTGCCCAAAGAAGGACTGTAAACCTTTCTTGTTAACTGGAAGCGATAACTCAAGAAGTGCCTTCACTCTATCAGGGTCAATTGAAAGCCCAGCTTTAGAAATAACATGCCCTAGGAGTATTCCTTCTTCCACAACAAAAATAGACTTTTTAGGATTTAATGATATTCCAAATTCTCTACATTTCTCAAATACTCACCGCAGATGAGTGTCGTGGTCTTTTTTATTGTGAGAAAATACGGTCATGTCATCTAAATAAACGACAATAATTTTGTTTGCAAGCTCCCCAAAAGCTACGTCCATGGCTCTTTGAAAATTTGCTCTCGCATTAGGTAATCCAAAGGGCATCCTTTGGTATGCAAATGTTCCCCACTTAGTGGTGAATGCAGTCTTATATTGATCTTCATTTCTCAACCAGACTTGATTGTAACCAGAGAAGCCATCTAACAGAGAAAACATTTCTACTCCTACCACAGTATGAAGGATTGGGTCAATCTAGGGTAAAGGATAGTGATCCTTTAAAGAGGCCCTATTAAAATTTCTAAAATCGACGCATAGTCTTATTTCCCCATTTTTCTTGTGGACTGGGACCAAATTTGCCACCCAGGTGGAGTGCTTTATTGGGTATACTATCTTAGCCTGTAGGATTTTTAACAACTCCTGTTTCATTAAGGCTTCAATTTTAGGGTTCACAGGCCTCTGCTTCTGCCTAAAAGGTTTATCTCCTTCCTCTAGTTCGTATGTTAAATGACCTCTTTCCTGTACACTTTTAGATCACTATAAGTCCAGGCTATTATATTTGGCTACTCTCTACATAACTATTTTATTTGCTCTAGTTCTAATTTTGTACAATCAGTCCCTACTTTGATCGTCTTGCCCGGTTCTAGTTCTACTTCTTTATACCGACGTTTGTCTACCTTTATCCTTCGACCTATAGCTCTGTCACTATTATCGAAAAGGCTCTCCAAGGTGATCAGTCCCCTGTAATATGATTGGTTTTTAGTTGAATAAGGCTCTCTTCATCCTCTTCTTGTAATACTCTATATGTAGAGCAATTCATCTCATGAATCAAAAAATCCAGGATCTGCTCATCGTTCTCAAATACTTGCCAAAAAATGTCTTTGTCAGGCATAGAAGACCTGTATATAAGTCTGACTATTTTAGACTTTGAATAACATTACTGACTGGGAAAAAATTGGATCCTAATGATGCTAACAGGTTTGCATGTGTGTTCTTCTCTCTAGAAATGGATTTCATATTTAGAGCTTCCAAATTTTCCAATAGATCTAACACTTTGTTTTTGTAAGCCTTTAGGTAATGTTGCTTAAAAATGCATCTGCCAATAACCTGTTTAACAATCAGTTCTAAATCTCCATAGATCATAATATGTTTCACACCCAGTTTCTCAGCTTTCCTAAGTCCCAAACACAAAGCTTTGTATTTAGCTGCATTATTGGTGCAAATCCATGTCAACCTATATGAAAAGACTTTTTCTTTTCCAGTAGGTGAAATCAAAAAAATCCCAGATCCTACTCCATTTTTGCACCTTGACCCATCAAAGTACAATTTCCATAACTGGTTGGCTGAATCACCTATTTTAGGAACAGCAATAGGAACCTTTTTTGGTTTCTCAATGGAATAGCTTCCCATTTTTGTCTCTATCATAGCATTGAAATTCTTAATTGAAAACTGATCCTTATATTGGAGTTCCTCCAGGGTTTCTTCCATTAAATCAATATTTTCTAATTCCTCAGACATCATGTTGACGGTGGTTGTTTCCTCCAGTATTTCTACGTGGAAAGTAGATGGTTTTTCATTGTAGATCTTGAATCTTTTACCTTTGAAAGGTATCTTCAAATGAGAATAATTTAGAGACATATAACCGCACATTTTGGCCATGAACTCTTTGGATAAACACATACCGAAATATGGTTCTAAATCTACAACAACTACCTCTTGTATGATGACTACTTTTGGTATTTTGTGGAGTTGAATAGGGATATATTTGATCACCCCGACAGATTTTACTGGAGTACCATCTAATTGCAACACACCAGGATGACTCTAAGTATATTCCATCCCCATTATGTTGCATACAGATTTTGACATCACCGTAATTACGGCCCCTAAATCAATCATGCAATTGTGAACTATCCACCCCTCCATTTGCAAAGATAGATAGAATGGGGGTGGTCTATTTTTCCCAAAGGTTGACATAACATTTGCTTGTACAAAATTTGAGGAGGTATCATTCTTTAAATTTAGGGACTCTTGGAGGAGGTCAATCTGACCAGGAATTTGCAGTGCATCATACATGCTTATTTTGGAAGGAGTCCTCTTCATTTCTTTTGCAATGTTGAATGAAAGGGTTGCAGCTGGGGATACCTCAGAACTTTCCTCATTTACACTAGTCGACGCGTCATATCTGTCTCTATAGAATTGCATGGCTTCTATTATTTGTATTTTTGTCAATGAAGGAAATATGAGTCTTTCCTTCGCTTGTTCTTGAGACTCGCTCCCTTTTCTAGGAGGAAATTCTTTTCTTGGTGTAGTTGCAAAAGTCTGAGGAGGGTCAGAATGTCCTTTCTCATTAGACTGGTTTTTTTGCAGAGTCACCCTGGGGGTAGGAGGAAAACTTAGTGGTTGGAGTTCCTTAGGGTCAACTTGTAATGACTTTTTTCCTGATCTTGTTAGGACTGAGACTTGTTCCACGGATGGCATTGCCAAATTGTGGTGGACCTCTTTGATTATGTTTACTTGTCCCTTTTTGGTTTCTTTGACTCTCTCATTAATAACCGCTTGCACATGATGTTGATGAATCATGCATGAATCTTCTCCATGAGGATCGTTGCAAGTGGTTCACTAGTAATCAGAATTAGTGGGTTCTCCATTATATCCTATCTCATTCGCATACACAAAAATTTTTCTATCTTACCCTCTACCACTCATTGAAGCACCATATTTTTGTATCTATGGAAATCTTCTTGCTTGAATATTTCTTTCAGCTTCCCCCTTTTTCATGGATGCCATTTCATTTGACAATGTTTTCATTGTATCAATTATGGTCATGTACTGGTCACTCGGGGGAGCTGATGCAAGGGGTAGGGCTGGTAATGCAAGGAGTGTAGAAGGTGTGGCTATATTTGGGAGAGCTTGCATTGATGGGAGTATAGGTAGTTTAGAAATTGATGCTTGGGAAAGTTTTGGTACAATTGGTAATAAACTCTTTGATGGATATCTCTTTGTAGCGATCAGATCAGCTTCACCCTTTGCTGAATCTAGATATATCTCATGGAAAGTGGTTACATAGGATTTCCTTATTATCATACTAATATCTAAATCAAAAGCCCTTAAATAATAGCATATAGCTTGTTCTTCCATGGGTTTTAGGCCCTGAGGTACTCTATCACGAGTTCTGGTAAATCTGATGTTGAAATCTTGGATTTCTTCTTATGGATGCCTCTTAATGACAGTGAATTGATTCAACAATGTGAAAGGATCCACATGTATATTAAATTCATTGACTAGACGGCCGATAAGTACTACCCAAGAAGTAATGGATCCAGTGGGAAGCGATCTGTACCAATAGAGCATCTTTCCTTTCAAAGATATAACTAGCAATATGACCATTACATCTTCCTTAGTGATATTGTAAATAGATGCTAGTGATGATACATATAAATAGTGCTCATCTATTGCTTTGCCTATTCTATCAAAAGTCGACAATGCTTTTAGTGCAGCTTGTGGAATTTGGTTTTGTGCTCCCAAGTTCAAAGGACTAGTTTGGTTCTACACAAGATGCGCTGGGGTAGGGGAAGCTGCCATGGTTGCTAAAGGAGTTACAACTACTATAGGATTGCTTGCATATGCTCCTACAATGGGTGTTAAAGAGGTACTAATGGTGCCAGGTGGATTTGATCATGCGGCTAGCACAGGGTGTGCTTTTAGGATTCCGAGATGTAGCTCAAAGAACTCGATGGGTTCTTCGGAGTTTCTAGCTCGGGATCTGGTTATCATATGGCTATATAACCAAAAAAATTTAGACAAGGTCTTTCTTTTATGGTCTAAATTTTATTGCAACGGATTCACCAGGTAGTTTTTTCTTGAGATTTTCAAATAAAAAGGCTCTAAAGTAAAACACCAAAACTTATATAATACTGTGGGATTTATTGGTCCCATTGGGCATGCCAAAAACTTTTGGAACAAAATTTGCCTTCGGTTAATAGTGTTGTGCCTTAGACTTTGCCAACATTGAGTAGACAGACCTTGCTTGAGATCATCTATCTAATCTCCAAATAAGGTTGGTTCCTTCGAGTTTTTTAGAGAAAAGGGAAACAAGAGATAAGGGAAATATAGCCTAAGCTAGAACTTTTATCATGGTACAAATTAGAAAAAAACAAAAAATGATGATGCGGATTACTACTTTCAGAGTTTTCTTTATATCTTCCTATAGAAATTATGAATTCCTGAGTGCGATTTTAGATGTTAATCTAAAATACATGTAAATATATTTTAGTATTCAACTCTAGAAATAAGGTTTATACGTGCATAGTCTAGATTTTTAGAATAGATACATTATAAAACTTCGAATGAATAAAAGTTAAAACACCAGATACATACACTCGCATACAAATTTTCAAAAATCTAGCGAAATAATATATCTTATTGCTTGTAATCCAGTACATGTACATCAATTCTGTAAACGTCAAAGAGCTAACCTTTTTTCCTGGTCGACTCACTCCTATTTATACCCTAAAAAGAGTATCTTCTACTATGTACATTTAATTTCCTCAATCAATTACAAGTAATTGTCTACAGTTTCTAAGAATATACAATGGGTTTCCTGCATATTAGATAGATTTCCTTCTGGCTAAATTTAGACGAGCCTGTTATCCTACAATCATCCAGCAGACCTGCCAGGTTATAACCAACTGACCATTCTTCATAAATTAGCACCTTATGTCAGTGCATGCCCCAGTTGCAAAAAATATATTTTATTTCTTTAGCGAAAAACATACATGTCACAAAATCGTAACACTCTTGTTTCTCTTCCTGTCTGCCCTTCTTGAGTCGCGAAAATGCAACATGTCATGAAATCGTGCATTTTTATGTCTTCAGCCTGATTCTTCTTTTTGCACCGCAAAAATTGACCATGTCACGAAATCGTGACACTTCTACCTCCTTGCTTTCTCTTGTTGCTTTTGGCCATGAAAAAGGGACATGTCATGAAATCGTGACACTTTTAGTCTCTTTAGCAGTTTTTCTATTCTTCTGGTGAAAATAAGCCATGTCGCAAAATCGTGACATTCTCCCTGACTTCTACCCTTTTATTGATGGACTTGGCAAAAATTGGCAACGTCGCGAAATCGTGACTTTTTCCTCTACTTTCCCTCTTTGCTATTTTTTGCCACGAAAACTCGACATGTCACGAAATCGCGACACTTTTCTTCCTTAGTGTATTTTGTTTTTTCTTTGTTCTTTATCATAGGTGCCACTCTAGTCTTCTTTTAACATATGCAAAAAAGTGCATCAGCCATTTTTTGTAGTTAGTCACTTTTTGACTATCAGGCATCTCTCATATTAGTACTAGATAGGGCCTATTCCCTAGTCTATGAGGTACCACCATCACCTCCACCATCCCTATGGGTCCTCTGTGATTCGGTACCATGAGTCCTATTAGACCTATACATCCTATGGCTGGAGCTAGCTGATGACTGCCCTGTATCCCTAGTCCTGCTATTGTGGGATCCTATGGTAGTGGTCCTCTCTAAAAACTGCCCACCTAGTAGCTTTATGACACCCTCTAGCTGGGCATTATGGGCTACATTCATTATGTGCTGCTCATTACCCTCCTCCATGAGGTTACGTAGCCTCCTGATATCTGCCATAGGATCAAAATCTACTAGCACTAAAGTATATGGTACCATAGAAGGTGCCATGATAGCCTATGAGGATGAGGAATCTTCCCTCACTATCCTAAGTAGATCTTGCTCTAGTTTCACTACACTTAGTTGTGCCTATGATAGATCATGCTTGCTAGTGATCTGCCTAATATGAGTGTCTTCTATGGTCACCCATGCCTTTAGAGATGTCCTCTCCTCCTCATATCTATTCCACTACCTCTAACCATGAGCTAGCTTCACCTCTAGAGTGGTGATCGAAGTGTCCCTATGCAGGAGCTGGGTGTGGAGTCTCCCAACCTGGCTCTATAGGTTAGAAACCTATACTCTTAGTTGCCCTACCTTGCTATCCAGAGGTGCCTTTCCCTCCTTAGAGACCTCCTCCTTAGCCTCTACCTATGGTCCCTCATATGCTATGGCCCTTGCACCCCACGTGCCCTCTATCCTTTGGTGTGTCCTGCACCCATGATGGTCTACCTCTATTCCCTATATGCCTTTTGTTGTAATTCCATCAACTGGTTGACCTAGAGGACACTCTCCATGCCACTAGAAGTCATACCACCAACCATAGTAATTTGTAGTAGTACCTACAACTTCTAGGACTAACTCCTGAAAGTCATCATCGTCATCCCCCAATGGAATCACCTGGGGCCAGGTTAGGTCCCTCTCTAGTAGTAGGCATTTGTAGATGATAGGCATATCTGGGACATCTTCACGAATCCTAAACTACCTCAAGACATAAGAGTAGAACTGGTACTCATGTATATTAGCCTTCCCGTCGATGATCCACCTATCTCTACGTGCCCGACACAGGCATCGATCTGCCTCTATCTAGGGTGGTTAGTCCATGTAGGATCACCACCATATCTACTCGGGGTGAAGCTATGTAAAGCAACCAATGTAGTGATCTAGGTCTCCTACATGAGACCTAATCCTGAAGCCCTCCTACTCCTAGGACTAGCAAGCTATGTAGCACTATCGCTCGGTAGGAATGGTAGTGATCTCTAAGGGAAAATCAATAGGGCACTCTATCAAAATGTGTTGCCAATCCCAAATTTGTAGAAGGATGTTGTAGCCGATGCCCACTATGTTGTGGTGTATGATCTGATATAACTCATGGTAGATTTGTGCAAGAAGAGTGCTCCCCCATGCCATAATAAGAGGTCACTCGATCAAGCTAACCATAACATCTCTATTCCTAGCCAGGAGGTTCTAGGGGAACCTCACACCTGAGGAGTCTGGGAGGACTATATGAATGATCAAATGCATGAATACAGCCTCATGTTGTGAAAATAATTTGGCCTAGAACCACTCCTTGATGTGGACACCTCCATGGTCAATGCGGCCCTGAGCATCGTGGATATTTCCATTGAAGATAGCATCAAAAATGTATTTTCTCACCGTAGTAGGAGAGGAGGTGATGGCCTTTCCATAAATAGGCAGGAGGAAGATGTGGTAGACATCCTCCAAAGTGCAAGAACCCTGATGTTCTTGTGTAAATTTGATAAATAATTTAATATAAAATGTAATCATAGGTAACTTAAAGGGGGCTCCCTTGTAATTGGTTTTTTTATATAATGAGCTCCCTCCTTGCCACTTATAGGGGGGTCCCCCTTTAGAATCTATGCTTATTATTCTTCATCTTGGATGATTTGTGTGAATGGCCAACCTAATATATATATCTACCCTAAAGCTACATTGGTGAAGAGATGTGATGGTTTGTGTTATGAAGAGATTTGAAGGTTCACTTTATGAATTAATAATATAATAATTAAATGATTAATAATACTAACTAATAATGTTATGATGGAGGATCCTAACATGCCACCCTCCTTAAAAAGAGCTTTGTCCTCAAAGATCAAAGTGAGGAGCTTTGTCCTTTGTTTTCCAAGAAGGATTTGCATAAGTTCTTGGACTCTTTTAATGTCATCATTCCGTAGGTATGGATATCAAGAAGGATGAAGCGTTAGTATGAGGTTTCCAAAAAAAATAGTAAATGTGTGATGATGATGGAATGGAAACCCTTAGGGTTCTTCAAATTCCTTAAAATGATGCATAAAAAGAGGTGGTAAAACTTCTACATTCTCCTGTTGTTCCTTGGGAGAGGAAATGGAAGAGTGTGTAGTCACCTTTCTACCTTTTTTAGAATAGGTTTGACCCTGTGGTGATAACTCACTATTGAAGAGGAAATTGAGTGTAGTTCTTGTAGAGTGCATGTTTGGCCATAATGAGTCACTTTAGGAATGTCTACCTCATCCTTACCTGATGCATCGATCATTTATGGCATATCAACCTCATTGTATTTATTTTTGTGAGTAGGTGTGCCAGGCACTTCGGACACAACTACCTCATATTTACATTTTAGGGATTGACAAGGATAAAATTCCTTCAATAAATATAATGTTAGTGTAATGCATTTCTGATGGGATCCAAATTACTCATCACAATTATCGCATAGGTCTTTCGCTCATCATTACTTCACTTCCTTTGGGATGAGGTAATCAACCTACAAGGGTTGGTTATGCTTTGGGTCATCCTAAGTGGTTTGTGCTTTCCCAATAGGTATTTTTCCTAATCGAAATTGAGTATTGAATTTATCTTCGGCTAATTTGGCCAATCCATAGGTCTACATCATGGTATAGGGATTGAACCTTGTCACCTCCATTATAATTTCCTCTTTCAATCCACTAATGAAGCTATTGATGAGAATTGATTCATCCAACCCTATTTTGTATTTGGTGATATCCTCAAACCGAGTTTGATACTCATGCACATAAGTGATTTGATGAAGATCTTTGAGCAATTCCCACATGACTGGGTCCCACATGGCTCTGATACCAAATGCAAGAACCCTAATGTTCTTGTGTAAATTTGATAAATAATTTAATATAAAATGTAATCATAGGCCACTTAAAGGGAGATCCCTTGTAATCACTTTGCCACTATAGGTGACTCTCTCCTTGCCACTTATAGTGGTCTTCCTCTTTAGAATCTATGCTTATTATTATTCTTCTTGGATGATTTGTGTGAATGGCCAACCTAATATATATCTACCCTAAAGCTACATTGGTGAAGAGATGTGATGGTTCACGTTATGAAGAGACATGATGGTTCACGTTATGAAGAGATGTGATGGTTCACTTTATGAGTTAATAATATAATAATTAAATGATTAATAATACTAACTAATACTAACTAATAATGTTAGGATGGAGGATCCTAACACAGAGTCACAATAATTTCACCCATCGACAAGTGAAATGTATTGGTCCACGCATCCCAGTGATGGGCCAAAGCAGTCAGGTAGGACTGATCAACTCTGATGGTGGGGAGATCCAATATGTAACCAAACCGCATGGCAGAAAATAATGCCTACTCCTCATCAGTGAGAGTGCGGTGTAGGTTGTGAAGCATATCAGTGTCCATTGCTCTGTTGGTCAAGGCCTAAGTGAAAGCAATCAAATAAAAACAAAAATGAAAAACAATTAAAAATAACTAAAAATGATAAACAAATCATAAAATTTTATCAAAACAAAAAAACATGCACACACATGATCAAAAATTTTAAAACAAATTGAGAGTACATAAAAAATACATATAATGGCATTAATTGCCCTAAAAATCCAAAAAAAATAAAAAACTTGGAAAATTTCTCTAAAAATTATGCATCGCGGGTCAGAACCGTGATCGATGCAATGGTCAAAAAAGTGATCATTGGGATTTAAATCTCGTCATGGATGACAGACATAGTCCCCAGTCTACCAATTAGAAGTCATGGCTGCTACCCACGGCTAAGGAGCAAAACCCATTTCAGGCCATATCATCCCCAAAATAAGCCCTAAAAAGTAAAACCCATTCCTAAACTAACCTATGCTAAACCTAACTAGGGTGAGGTTTGTTACCAATAGTTTAATGTGGTTCATTTACCCATTACTTAGTGTGGTTAATTTTAAATCCAATAATTTACAAGCATGGTCTCGGTTTATGTGTTACCTTGGAGGCACCAGCTCCTCCACTGGTCGAAGCCTTTGATTGGTCCGCCATCGGTTTGGAATATACAAAATTGGTCAATTTTTTGACATCCTGGGTAAAATTTTACTATTTACCTCTCAGAGCTCTCAAGTTTTACTATCAATGTCAGGTAGATAATGAAAATTTTCAAAAGTGCAAACCTTATATATCTTTTTCGAATTTAGATCGAACCATGGCTGACAACCACAATCCCTGAATTAGGGTTTTGTGACTATAGCTTTGAGACACAATCAAGAAAATTGGACTTTCCCATTGCTTCTGATAGACACGACCAACAAACTATAATAAATTCTCAAAATTCCCATCATGGAGAGCCTTAAAAGGTCAAATTAAAAATTTTCACCAGACCAGAATTACTACAAAAAATATAAAATAAGTAGAATGAGCCAAACAAAGCACAACGACATTAGAAAATGTCATCATAAGGTAAAACATAATAGTTGGTTAAGATTATAAAGTACATTTAATCGAGGTCATTGCTATGGAAATGCTTTCTTTAAGCGCCACACCTCCCAACCAATAAAACAAAAAATTCAAAATTATCAAAAAAAAATTAAATAAATCAAAAGTCAAATGTGCCTCGTGTTTAGTCATTTACCTTATACACTTAGTGGTTGCAGTGACTTGTGATCCATGCACTTCGGCAAGATGATTAAATTACCATAAGGACATTTGGGGAAAATTAATCATCATGGAATTGTATGTTTCATTTCAATCCCCAAGAAGGCCTTGACGATCGGACTGCTCTAGGGGAATGAGATATTCATTGCAATTCTCTTATGATATTTTTAGTATATCATCGAAAATATGATTCAATACATGCCTAATCAGGATTTTCTTCATTTTGATTCCCTAATAAGGCCTTCGTGGTTGGACCGCTCCATGGGATAGAAATAGGTAATTACTATTAATAGTTGCAATCATAGTTGATTAGGCCTTGCCAAGTATTAAAATTCTAAATCTTACTTTATTCAAGATCATTCATAGTTTTCAAGAAACCTTGTTGCTTCATTTATTGTTATTACCCTCATCGACTCATCGCTTGAGGGGGTAGTCATAATATCAAATCATAATCAAAGTCAATATAAGATCCCTTGATTGTAGTGTTGCAAGTGTGAAAAGAGTTTAGGCCCAGAAATATCTAGATATTTCTAGGCCCAAGTCTGAACACATCAGGTATTTGTCGGCAAGGTATTTGTCGGCATGATTTTTGTTTTTTCGAACTCCCTCACCTACATTCTCGCCTAAATTCTCTCCTCCCTATTCTTCCGCCACCTTCCTCGCTTCCTCCTCATCCCTTATTCCTCCTATATTCTCGTCTTCCCCCCTCGCCGACCTTACCTCCTTCCTTATCCCTCCACGCTCCTTATCCCTCCACCTTTCCTCCTCCATAACCCCCACTATTCCCTATAAATACATGGCGCTGGTTTGAATGAAATGTAATTTTTTGAGTTAATTAAATAATATATTTTATTTTATCACACGATTTGGCTCACTGGTATCAGAGCCCGGTTGTGCAGGGGTCGAGGAGCGCCAGGTGGGCACATTTTTTGAGGCATGGAGGCACGAGAGACGAGGTCGGAGGCATGCATCCCAAGGTGGGAACTGACATGGATGTTGACTGAGTAGTGACACGTAGTTTGAGGTGGCAAGGCAGACTAAGGTGGTAGCCAAGGAATGAATCTTGAGACGACATGCAGGTGCTGATTGGGCAGGTTGAGCTGGCAACCTGGGCATGAATCTCGAGGCAGATGCATGGCAGTTGATGTGGACATGCGGCTCGAGGAGCCGAGGTGGACGGTGATGTGGCAGCGTGGGAAGGCGACGTGGCAGCACGGGCATTGACATGGCACGAGCGAGGTTGAGTGGCAAAGGATTCACCACGTGGCGGTTGCTGATTCGTCGAACGGGAAAAACGTTAGCCGACGTGATTTCCCGAAGGCAATCACTATCATATGCGCTCGTGCGCATATTAAAACCCCTCTATTGCCTTTTTCCCACTGCATGTGGGATTATACTTTTTATTTTTTTTGTTTTTCAAGGCACTAAACATGTTTTTAAACATCTCGGGCTCTCCTTTGTGAACGCATCAGAAGGTGTGGTCTGGCGGTAAAGGCTGCCCGCAAGCAGCGACGAGACCCTGGTTCGAATCCCGTCGGGTGAAGTTTTAAAAAAAAATTTGGGCAAGATAACTTTAAAACAAAAGTGCCCACAGTTCATTTCAAAGTCGCGAGGCGGCGTGTTGGCTGGCGTTAGCTCTAGCTCACGGGAGGTCGTCGGTTCAACTCCCATCCGCTCCGAAAACAAAAAAAGGTTTCATTTTGTTAAAGTTTTTAATTTTTTTAAGGTTTTAATTAAGTTTAATAATTATTTCAATTTTATATTTTTTAATTAGTTTTAAATAAAAATTTTATTTAAAATTTAATTAAGAATATAAAAGAATATTATTAAATTTTCTTAAAAAACCTTTATAAAAATTTGAAAACTTTAAAAGGGCTATCTTTGTAAAAATGGGGAGCATAATAGTGATGGGAAGCCTTCCGGAGCGCCCGTTTAGCGCTGCCCCTTGGAACCCCGTTCAAGGCTAAAAATTTTGTGTAATAGCCTCAACGGCTGTAAAAGAGCAAAAATTGTAACCTCAGAAGCTCTAACGAAGTTTTCTTTTTGCCTTGATGAGTAGATGATCAGATCTACTGGATGTTACCATGCTTTGTGCTCTCTACTACGAAGAGAAACTGCTAAAGCTTTTGATGAACGAGTTCGACGAGATGGACTGCATGTCGTATTCAGTCAGCTATAGAATTTTGTTATAGCCCACCAAAGGAATCCGGATTCTGGTTACGAGGCTGACTCAGAAGACAATATATTCGAACAAAGAGTGGAGGAGTCCGATTCAGTTGCATTTGAGCTTGAGGAACAATCCAATGAGAGCTATACCCCTCGCTCTCCAGAGCCAGAGCCTGAGTCAGTAGAACCTGAGCCAGCACAGGCCGAGCCAGTAGCAGCTCCTAAAATTGTCATCATCAGTGACGATGAGGATTCCATTGCAGATAATTTTGGGCCTCCAGTACTGGGCAATCCTCAAGAAGAAGAACAAGAAATCAGTGAGAGAGTTAAGAAATCTAGATTTGATTTGAACTTGTAATTGCTTTGTACTTCCTTTTTTTAGTCAAATCAAAGTTTGCTTTCAAGTAGTAGAAATGGCTTCAAATTTGAATCTCCCAATTCCTGAATTTAATGGTAGTGATTATGAATATTGGTCAATAAAGATGAAAACTATGTTGATTGGTAAAGGTTTATGGGAAATAGTTGAAGAGGGTTACACAAAACCTTCTCCTACTGACTGGTCTACCTTAAGTGTTGTCGATAGAAAAGCCAAGAAAGAAGCCCAGAAAAACAATTCCTTTGCCCTATATCATTTACAAGCAGCCCTAGATAAAAGCATATTTCCTAGAATAGCATCCTGTATAACAGCTCAAGATGCTTGGAAGGCTTTAAAGGAAATTTTTCAAGGGAGTGATCAAGTGAAGCAGGTCAGGCTTCAAACTCTTAAAAGAGATTTTGAAAATCTCAGAATGCAAGAGAATGAGAAAGTAGGAGACTACTGCGTGCGAGTCAAAGTCGTAGTAGATAAAATGGTCACTCTAGGTGAAGAGATTAAACCAGAAGTTGTAGTGAAGAAAGTGTTGCGAACACTTCTTCCTAAATGGAATCATGTAGCAATCATTATTGAAGAGTCAAAATATTTGACTGCACTTTCCTTTGATGCACTAATTGGTTCTCTTCTTTCACATGAAGAGAGATTGCAGGAATCTTCTTCCACTAGCCACGGAGGCGATGACAAAGCCTTCGCTTCACAAGAAGGAAAAGGACAAGGCAGAGGTCATGGCAGAGGTCAACACAGAGGTAGAGGTAGGAATAGTCCATGAGGTGGAACTCCTAACAGAGGAGGATCTTCAAACAGAGGTGGAGGTCAGAATAGAGGTGGACAGCAGAATAGAGGGAAGCATCCAGGATGAGGAAAAGGAAATGATAAGTCAAAACAAGCTTGCTACAATTGTGGCAAACTTGGCCACTTTGCTCGTGACTGCTGGTCGAAATCCTCTCAAGGGAGCAACAGTCAGAGCAGTCAGTATGGAAATTTTGGAGAAGAGGAAGGGACCTCAAATCTCTTTCTCTCATATGGCAAGTCAGATCAAAATCTGAATGACACCTGGATCTTGGACACTGGGTGTTCCAATCATATGAGTGGCAAAGAAGAACTCTTTGCTACTCTGGATTCTTCCTACAAATCCAGCATCAAGTTGGGGGACGACAAGTCATTGGCAGTTGAAGGCATTGGAGCCTTGGAGGTTCCAACAAAAGAGGGCGTTAAATAGGTAAATGATATTTATTACACCCCTCATCTCCAACATAATCTTTTGAGTGTTGGTCAAATGTTGGAGAAAAACTATAAGTTGCTATTTGATGAGGGTAAATGTACCATTTTTGATAAAAGTAATAGTGATAGAATCATTACTCAAGTGCCAATGACAAAGAAGAGGTTATTTCCTTTAAATTTTGGCCAGCCAGGGGGAGAGAAATTAGCAAATGTTGCTATTTCA
This sequence comes from Wollemia nobilis, assembly GCA_028583015.1. Classification (NCBI taxonomy): domain Eukaryota; kingdom Viridiplantae; phylum Streptophyta; class Pinopsida; order Araucariales; family Araucariaceae; genus Wollemia; species Wollemia nobilis. The sequence continues at coordinate 3,582,589 of JAQPPZ010002937.1, read as the reverse complement.
AATCCAAGTGTGTTGTGGCACTTGAGATATGGTCATCTGAATTCAGCTAGTTTGAAGATGTTAACCTCTCAAGCGATGGTGACCGGACTTCCTAAAGTTTAGGACAATAAGGAAGTCTATGAAGGTTGTGCCTTGGGCAAGCATGCTAGGTCCAAATTTCCTCAAGGGCAAGCATGGCGGGCCAGTTATCCACTCCAGCTAGTGCATTCAGACATCTGTGGTCCAATGCAAACCAAGAGCATTGGTAACAACTCTTACTTTCTTCTTTTCATTGATGATTTTTCAAGAATGTGTTGGATATATTTCTTGAAGCATAAATATGAAGCATTTGACTGCTTCATATATTTTAAAGCAAGAGTTGAAAATGAGAGTGGATATTCTGTTAAATGTCTCAGATCAGATAAAGGAGGAGAATACTCCTCTAATGAATTTTTGAATTTTTGTAAAAAACATGGAATAAAGAGGCAGTTCACTGCTGCCTATACTCCACAATAGAATGGTGTGGCTGAGAGAAATAACCGCACCATTGTAGAGATGGCAAGATCGATGCTTCAAATGAAGCATTTGAGCAATATGTATTGGGCAGATGCAGCCAGGACCAGTGTGTATATTTTAAATAGGAGTCCTACTTCAAGTTTGAAAGGGAAAACACCTTACCAAGCATGGTATGGTAAGAAACCGAATGTCAAGCATTTCAGAGTATTTGGTTCACTGGCTTACTCACACATTCCTGATGAACAGAGGAAGAAGCTCGATCCTAAGAGTCAAGCATGCATTTTTGTGGGGTACTGTGAGAACACAAAAGCTTACAGACTCTACAATCCTAGGACTCGAAAGATAATACTTTCCAGGGATGTGATTTTTGATGAAGGGGGAGAATGGGGACATCCCCAAATTTATAGTGATGTTGAATCTCATGATGCAGGTTCTTCACAAATTCAACATATGCCACAGAAAAGCAAGAAGTCTCCTCCTCCTCCAAGCCCAAGCAGACATTCGACTTCCAGTTCATCATCATCTTCACCAAGTCCTTCTCCACAAAGGTCAGTTAGTTCCTCACCAATGGATATTGATTCTCCATCTAGAGGTAAGAGAACTCTCCAACATCATCCATCTTATCAGATGTTGGATAAAAAATTTTCAAGAAGATATACTAGAAGTCAAGCTAGTGAAATGAGTTCTGTTTTGCAAAGACTTGAAAATATGCATTTGTATGGAGATGATGACTCCCAAGAACCTCGGGGAGATGTAGTTAACTATGCTTTGATTACTAGTACACAACTTGAACCTTCTAGTTATGAGAAGGCTTGTACTCAGAAGATATGGCAGGATGCCATGAAAGAGGAGATAACCTCTATAAAAAACAACGATACTTGGGAGCTGGTAAAGCTTCCTAAAGGAAAGAAGTGTGTTGGATGCAAATGGGTCTTCAAGACCAAATTCAATGCTGATGGAAGCATTGAAAGGCACAAAGCAATATTGGTTGCAAAAGGATTTACACAAAAGTATGGTATTGATTATGAGGAGACATTTGCTCCTGTAGCTAGACAGGAGACCATCAGAATAGTTCTTGCTTTAGCTGCTCACAAGGGTTGGAAAATTCAACACATGGATGTGAAAAGTGCCTTTCTCAATGGGTACTTAACAGAGGAAGTGTATGTTGAGCAACCTCAAGGATTTCAAGAACAAGGTAAGGAGCACCTTGTTTACAGACTGAAAAAAGGCACTCTATGGCCTCAAGCAGGCATCACGAGCTTGGTACTCATGCATTGATGGGTACTTTAAAGATTTTGGGTTCACCAAAAGCAGAAATGAACCCACCCTTTACTACCTGAAGCAAGGTAATGACATCCTCATAGTTTTCTTGTATGTGGATGATCTCATATTCATGGGTAGTAATGAAAAAATGAATATGGAGTTCAAGCGCTCCATGATGAAATAGTTTGAGATGAAGGATCTCGGCTTAATGCACTACTTCCTTGGATTGGAAGTTCATCAGTCAGATACAGGGATCTTCATCTGTCAACATAAGTATGCTCGGGACATGATCAAGAAGTTTGCTATGGAACATTGTAAACCAGTTGCAACTCCAGTTGGACATGGGATCCAATTGAGCAAAGATGATGGAGCATCGAAAGTTGACGTGACCACTTTCAGGAGTATGGTTGGGAGCTTGATGTTTCTCGCCAACACCAGACCCGATATTCAGTATGTTGTTTCTCTTGTCTCTCGATTTATGGCTAGCCCATCTGAGCTACATTTGCAGGCAGCTAAGAGAATTCTCAGATATGTGAAGGGTACATTGGATTTTGGAATCCAGTACCATAAATGTAACACTGTTAAGCTTGTAGGCTTCAGTGATAGTGATTGGGGAAGTAATATTGATGACAGGAAATCAACTTCAGGGAACTATTTTAGTCTGGGATCAGGACTAATAACATGGAGCTCCAAAAAGCAAACTGTGGTAGCTTTGTCTTCTATAGAAGCTGAGTATATAGCAGTCACCTATGCTAGTACTCAAGCCCTATGGCTAAGAAAAGTGTTGGAAGAGATTGGAGAGCAACAAAGTGGTCCAACCCAGAATCTACTATGACAACATCGGTGCCATTCAGTTGGCATACAATCCAATCCACCATACTAGAATGAAGCATTTTGATATGAAGTACCACTTCATCCGAGATATGGTGGAGCATGAAATTGTTGAGCTTAAGTTTTGCCGCACTTTGGAGAACGTTGCTGACATATTCACCAAAGCGATGGCTAAAGCTCAATTTTTAAAGCTGAGAGACTGTGTAGTCAGTTCTCTCAACTTTAAGGGGGAGAATGTTGCAAGTGTGAAAAGAGTTTAGGCCCAAAAATATCTAGATATTTCTAGGCCCAAGTGTGAACACATCAGGTATTTGTTGGTAAGGTATTTGTCGGCATGATTTTTGTTTTTTTGAACTCCCTCACCTACATTCTCGCCTAAATTCTCTCCTCCCTATTCTTCCGCCACCTTCCTCGCTTCCTCCTCATCCCTTATTCCTCCTATATTCTCGTCTTCCCCCCTCGCCGACCTTACCTCCTTCCTTATCCCTCCACCTTTCCTCCTCCATAACCCCCACTATTCCCTATAAATACATGGCACTGGTTTGAATGAAATGTAATTTTTGAGTTAATTAAATAACATATTTTATTTTATCACACGATTTGGCTCACCCTATATCTTATCACATGATTTGGCTCACCCAATATTTTATTTTATCGCATGATTTAGCTCACCCTAGATTTTATTTTATTTTATTGCATGATTTTATCCCTAGATCTTACCAAAATTGCATTCATCTTATGAATTATTTCCAAATAATATCATAAGATTACCCTTCTATTGGGAAAAATATTATATATGATAGTTTATTTGTAGCTCTCCTCCTTTTGGTTATATAGACCTAATTCCTATTGTAGCACCAAAGCTACCCGAATTTTTAATGATGAGTGCAAACCCTTCCAAATTTAAGCCTTCTTGTTGGAAGCAATGATTCTAGGATGCGCGTCCTCTTTACAAGACTTGGGAATCTAATTTTGATCATAATAATGATCATCATCCAACCTAAAACATCATTTTAGGAGGTCTATTTTTGCTCAGTGTTGTTTTATCTCACAATGCATCTCAAAAGGGACATCTATAAACACCTAAAATGCATCATGCTGAGGTGACTACTCATATGGGATATGCTAGAAGACCATATGGAAGACCTTGGATAGATTCCAAGGTATAGTAGTGGTTTTTACCACTCAAATTGGGCATATTTTCCTAGTTAGTGCTAGTCGCTACTGACACCTGCGGTTAGCAGTTCTAACTGCGCCTGTCAACCATGGTCAGGAATCAAAGTTAGTTTGCCTTCATCTGATCCAAAATTAGTTGCAACAGCCAATTGGTTGTATATTGGAGTGGTTTGAGTGAGGAAGGTTCTAGATCCTTCCATTCAAAAAGCTCAACCACCCAATCTTGATCTAGGCTTCCTCATGAAGCCACTACTAACCCTTGGCAATTGCTATATAATACCCCTATGAATTAGGTAAAAGAGATAGGTAAGCATAAAAAATTGAGTAGTGAATCCCTATTGAATTGCATACTCATTCACATGCATTGATAGAAATACTTTTGCTACCCAATTGGAGATCACATTGCCATGGAGGTCCTAGGAGGATAGGAGAGCCAAGAAACGCTAATCCGTGCAATTTGTGCACTTACTAAAAAAATTAAACCACAAAATCTATTAAAGGACATAGAGGTGACCCTTGACCATCAATTTGGCAAGGAGAATAAGAGAATTGGCCCTAATTTAGAGGGTAAACTTACTTCAGGCTTAGTCGTAGTTTTCAGCCATGGTGAACAGTGCCCACAGCTTGAATGACCCGTGGTCAGAGGGTAATCCCTGATTTCCTTGTTCTTTGCTTTGTAATCTATTTAATTAGGTTATATTAATCATTTTGTAGATTTAATTCATAATTATAGAGATATTTGATCGACATATTAAGATTTAATTGCAATTTTCCTTCATTTATTGTAGTGTAGGAATAACGAATATTTTTCATGCTTTCATGTCTTCAATTGGTTAATTAGGAGCTTATATAGATTCATATTAGTTTCTTTCATGTTTCTAATGGTATATTATCATTATTTAAATCAATTTATATGCTTTAAATCACTTTCTTGATTTTTTTATTATCATGTTATCTTTTATACAAGCACCCTTTAAAAGCCTCCTCAATATAGACCTCATTTGCTATTAATGTTTCTTGTTGTTTATTGCATGCAGGACTAACAGATTTTTGGGATGCAAAGAAACAAATACCTCTAATCATGGAGAAGAGGGTCATCGACACCCTAGAGTATTTCGTGTCATCCTTAAAGGTATTTTGAAATCACACTTACCCTTGAGAGGGAAACATTACATCCTATTGTAACAATTGTATCAAAGTGATTATCCCTAAGAGGGATGTACCTGTAATTTGACTTTGGCTTCAAATATAAAGGAATAAAGCATATTTATTATTTTCAATTTCTTGTTCTTGTATGCATTTTTTGTATCTTTCAATATTTGTAATAGGAGCCGATAGGTGTGAGACCTTTTTGGATAGTACACTTATATAATAATTCAATGAACAAAAAGATCCATTTTACTTGCTCACTCAGTTCACAGAAATAAAAAAACATCCACAAGAAGAAATAATGGACTTCAACATCATATTCAATCACATTTGGAAGAGAGTGTCTGATGGTCTTCAACCAACTAATGAGAAAGCCTTGTATTATTACCTAAGATCCTTTATCTCATATTTGGATCTAATGATATGGCATTCAAATGTCTTGAACTTCCCCCAAATATTCCAACAAGCTATAAAGGCATATAATAATCTTATTTCTATAGGTAGGATACCTCCCAAACCTGTAATGCCCATATTTTTGGAGTTTCCTAAAAATAAACCACAACCATATACTGGAGGTACCACTTATCCCACCATGATATTTCCTATGAAATTTCCTTCATGGACCAATCCTCCTATAGTGATAGCTATTCCAATTATTCCAACATTACCTGCACCCCCTACAATACCTACATTATCAGCCCTAGACTTGCAAACTATTTTTTTGTAAGAAATGTTTATAGACATTAACAATCTCACTAACAAGGTCACTTCGATGAAGAAAAGAGAGGCTTAAAGAAATTTTTAGACATGAATATTCCTTCAAGTATCCAAGGATCAAGTTACCTCCATTAGAAAACCTCTTGACAAACCCAATATAATTTTTGAAAATCAAAAGGGAGAGCCTTCAACATCCGCTCCTGAATCAGATTACTGGTGTTCTACATGCAATGATACTTAAGAAAACATTTCTTGTATGATGCACCAACATCATATACAAAAAGTGCTAATTGAAAAATTAGAAATAGCCTAGAAAGGATACATCAATATGATCAGAGAAGTGGGTCATAACTTCATGATGTCATCCATTAAATAGTTTTTAGTCTTGACCAAATCAAGAAAGAACCATTTATAAGTAAACCTTGAGGAGTTAAATCCTTTGAACGTGCCTACTAAGGTTAAAATTAAAAGTGAGACTAAAAAAGGGATTCCTTAGTGTGAATACAAGGACATGACACTTAAATAATGAAAGAATGCAAATGACCCAAACAAACACAATATTGCACAAATGGATATATTCAATAATACAGGGGTATCCAATAAACTCCTTTTGATATAATCTATCCTCAATGAGGGTATTTGATACAATGATTTACACAAACACTAGGGTTCTTCAAAACCTTATCTATAACAATGAAGTGTCTTCAGATTGATGTGTTCTTGCTTCCAACAAGGTGAGTGGTCTTTGGATATCCTATGGTAGGCCACTCTAGCTTCAATAATCATTCAATAGTATGTGAAATATACATATCTGCATATAAAAAAATAGAGAAAGGGGTTAATAACACCTGTGAGGGCTCCATAGTGTGAGGCCCTCAGACATCAATAAACCCTAACTAAAAATGGATCAAATGGCATGCAAAATCTACAAATCATGTAATAGAATAAAACCAATAAAGATATACCTTACTTCCATTTCATTGTTGTACTTGGTGTGGTGCAGCTGGCTTGAATGCACACTTGGTAGGCTCTACAACAGGCTTCATAGGCTCTTGTGTGCACCTAAGGGATACATTAGGCTCTAGAGAGCACCTATGAAATACAACAGGCTCTAGTGTGCACTTCATAGGCTCTGCAGTGAGCCTTGCAAGCTCTGGAGGGTGCCTGCGGTTAGAGTAGAATCTACAAAAGCAAATCTAGGGGGTGGCAACAAATGTGGTGGATGGATGGGGGCTATGACAGTGAGGGAGGATGAATGGGGGATGGCTGGAACAATATAATTCTTATTGTCTTAGCTAGGGCTTTAGATATTCAAACTCTATCTCTCTCAACTTCGCTAGGGCTTCAACAATAACTCCTCTAGGGTGCAACTTCTAATCTCAAGGTTCCAGTTCTAGTTCCAGGGTTTGACCATTATGAATTCTCTTATTTATAATCCAACCTAGGATTTTCTTAGAGTTTTAGCCTTGCACTTTTAATCTTGTGGCTAATATTAAATCAGATCCTAAGGTTGAGATTACTTTTTGAATGTGGCATGGATTAATGAATATGGATGGTGGAGATTAAATTGAATCGGATGGTTGTGGTTAATTGAGTTTATAAATATATATTTTATAATAAATATATTATTGTAGACACCTAAATAATGTCATTCTTAGGGGAGCTTCTCACATAGACATGTGCATAAGATCATAAGGCATAATCTTAGACTTTCCAATCATCAACAATGGTTCTCACCACTCATTTGGAGCCTTTTCAAGCCATCCAAGCCTAGCTACTCAATTCAATAGTGGCCATATCCTAGTCACTCAAGCTTAGAGTGGCCAGACCTTAGCCGCTTCAGATGATAATGAATAGATCGTAGCCACTGTAGACGACAACAGCTAAGCCATACGAAGCAATTTTGCTGACAAACAGGCCTAATCACAGGCGAAAGTGGTAGTCTACATGCAATAAAGGTGAACAGGAGTAACTTTGCATTCCTTTTCATGACCATTTCACATAGGAAGCTTAAGTTTGAATTTAACCTTTAGTTAACTAACCTCCAAGCTTAAACAAAGAAAAAAAGCTTCTCATGCTAATGACCAGTTCGCATAGGAGACTCAAGTAGGCAGTTAGAATTCAGATAACTAACCTCCAAACATATAAAATACATAAAGCTTCTCATGCTGACTTACACTACGCATGAGAAATTCATTCCTAGGGCTTGGACATAGACCTAGGGTTTCACACTATAAAAGGTGCAAGCCTAAGAGCACCAAGGGAGATCTTTTTATATCAGAGAGAGACATATAGAGACATAGATCATCGAGACATATTTTTGAGGAGAGCTTTTGAGACTTGGAGAGTTCCCTTGGAGATCACATGTACGATGGAGCCCTAACGAATTGAAGAGCATAACACCTATTATTTTGACATCAAATACATGCTTTGACCCATAAATTTGGGGCAAAGAGAGCAAGGTTTACCTTAGCGGCCACTATCTTGGACAGTGGTCCATTGGCTTAGCTTAGGTTTTAGACATAGATTCTTTTATTCTGTTTCATGTTTTCATATCATTAGCATATATTTACATGATTTCATGGCATAGTTTCATCATATTTACATTAAATTATTTTATTACTAACAACCTCATCTAGGGAGGTAATCTCAGATATCTAAGCGTGTGTTGTTGTTTCATAGATTTTAGGGCCACAGGTTCATCGGATGAAATATATAACATATGAGAGCAAAAGGGATCCCTCTAGGAAACATACCTAGAGAAGGAGGCATCTGTAAGCCCTCATACATTTCCATGTGCAAAATAGGGAAGCCTTTATGACCACACCACCTCTTCGTGAAAGGGGCACTCTTTGCCTATTTGTAAACTTATTGTATTGAAATGGGTATCCCTAAGAGGGACCGACATGTAATCTAGTTTCAATACAAATAAAGAGATACATATTTGTTATTTTGTGTTATATTCTTTTTCATTGTCTTCCATTTCATCTTGGGTTTTTAATAACATTACAAGTAGAGCTAAAAAGGGGTGGTGTGTGCATCTCGAGGTCTACAGATGGTGATCATTGAATCGAAGTTTGGTGATGAAATATAACTCCCCAATGTTTAAATGAGATGTGTGAATGTGTGTGATTATTTTTAGATTCTAAAATAGAAAGTGATGCATCAACTAGAATTCATGACTATTTTCCTACAATGCCTAAAAAGAACATTTCATTTTCATACAAATGCATCTATAACTAGTCTATATGATTTTAATGCACTCTCCTATTTTGTGATGAAAATAGCCACTGATTGGGCCACATGCAAGCAAACCAAAACATAATGCCCTAGCATGCTAGAGACTAGGGCAAAAATTATAGGCAGAGGTCTGTTGTTCCTACCAGCGCCTAGAGGAAATCTAAAATAAACCTAGGAGAATGGATATGAAGCAAGTGATGATGAAGCACAACTTGGCTTAGCCTACCAGGGGCCTCACTCTTTACAAAGATTCACATGGTCCATCTATTATGAGAGTGGGTATACATCATATGAAAGTGACTATGAATCATAAGACTCAATAGAAAGAGCCTACTTAGGCCTAAGACATCAACCCCTGACTTTGGGTCAAGATATAAATACAAATGGATTCTTCATAAGTGACGAATAATATGAATATGAAATAGATATGGTCTACTTGGGGCCAATACATGAGCCCCTTGTCTTAGGGTTGTATACCAATGCTGATGGTTTTTGGATAAGTGATGATGAATTTGATGATGATACCAAGATGGCTTATCTTGGACCTCACCACTTACGGTAAGTCAACAAGCTAGTAGAGAGAGAAGCGGAACTCCATGCCATAGACCCTCATTTACAATTTTTTTGGAGACATTTTGACCTAGTTGTCATTCATCGGATGGTCAATCCCACTCTACCTACATTCAGATAGTTATTAGAGAGCAATGATCCTATTGTCTGCCCTGCTCATGGTCCAGATCCAAAAATTCCCATTCCTCCAGAACCTCAACATGATTATGGAATGGAAACCCCTGAGACAAGATTAAACCCATGTGGTCTTGGAGACTTCATTCCATCCATCAACATGATCTCCATTAATTTGACCTCTCCACTTCATAACCCAAAAAATCCTACCAAATCATTGCATCTAGATCTAGAGGCTATTTATTGGGATTGTGCTAATTCACCCATAGATCCAAAGGACCTCTTCCCAATGAAGAGATGTTACAGCCATTCCATTTTTCATCAAGTTGTGTGTATGACGTCTTCCATGTTGGTTTGGAACCTGAGTCACTAGGTCTTGTAAATCCTACCAATGACATTCATTTGATACCCATGCCTCATCAGCTAGAGGATGGATCACATATGGCTATAGAAGCGAATTTCAAGGTGGACATCAGCGATGATCCTACCCAACCAAGGAAAGTCAAGTTTAGAGAAATTCTATCTCCAGAGGAACAAGCCATCCTAATTCCTCTCCTCAAAGAGAGGCCAAAAATTTTTTCTTGGACTTACAAAGACATGCCAGGGATAGATTCAAAGTTAGTCGTTCACAACCTTTCATTAGATCCCATGAAGAAGCCAGTTAAGCAAAAGTTGAGGAAAATGCATCCAACCATCACTTTTATGGTGAAGAACAAATTGCAAAAACAACTAGATGCAGTATTCATAGTTCCTATCGACTACCCTGAGTGGGTTTCAAACATGGTACCCATGGGAAAAATTGAAGGAAGAGTCCGTATATGAATGGATTACAAAGATTTAAATAGGGCAACACCAAAGGATTCATTCCAATTTCCAAACATAGATGCTCTTGTAGATGCAACCACAGGTAATGAAATGCTCTCCCTAATGGATGGTTTTTTTGGATACAACCAGATTTGGATTAAGCCCGAAGATCAGCATAAAATATTTTTCATTACTCCATGGGGAACATTATGTTACAAAGTGATGCCATTTGGTCTCAAAAATTTTGGTTCCACATATCAGTGGGCCATGACATATATATTCCATGACTATATGCATAAGATCTTAGAATATTACATCGATGACTTACTGGCCAAGTCCCTGTTGTGGCAAGAGCACACCGAAGTCTTTTACAAGTCTTTGATCACCTCATAGAACACAATGTTTGATTGAATCCTAAGAAGTGCATATTTGGCATAACTTCTAGCAAGCTTTTGGGATTCATTGTATCCAAGAGAGGCATTGAAGTCGATCCTACAAAGGTAAAGGCTATACTGGAAATGGCCGCCCCTACCAACATTAGGAAATTATGGAGCCTACAAGGCAAGATAGCATCCACAAAAATATTCATCATGCAATTATCAGACAAAAGTAGACCTATAAAATGGTTGCTACACAAGGAATTTTCATATCATTAGGACGAATAATTTCATCAAGCCTTTGTAGAGATAAAAACTTATTTGGAAACACCGCTAGTATTGGCTCCACCAAGGCCAGACATACCGTTCTTACTATATATTGACTACCAATTTTGCATTGGGCACCATGTTAGACCAAAAGAATGAATAAGATAAAGAGAAATCCATATATTACATTAGTCGCACCTTTGTGTGTTATGAGCTAGGATATACGTATGTCGAAAAGTTGTGTTTAGTAGTGGTCTTTGCAACTCGAAAGTTGTGACACTACATGTTGAGCCATACGACCTACGTAATATAAAAAAAAATCCTTTGCAATACATAATGAGTAAGACATATCACAATATATGTACTTCAAAGTGGATAATGCTATTGACATAATTTGATCTAGATTTCATAAGACAAAATTCCATCAAGGGACAAGTCATAGCAGATCAATTAGCAAAGGCACCTCTTCAAGATAACAAACCTCTCACCATAGAATTGCTTGATGATGTGATCTTTGCATTATTAGATCCGCCAGAACTCGAATAACCTAAGAAAGAAAGAGAAATTTCATTGTTCTTCGATGGTTCTAAGTGTGAACAAGGAGGTGGAGTAGGGATTGTCTTTATCACACCGTAGGGTTCTCCATTGCCCTTATCATTCAAATTAGACTTCTCGTGCATAAACAATAATACAGAATATGAAGCATTGATCCTGGGACTCCAAATAGTCATAGAAAAGGGCATTAAAATATTTAATATCTTTGGTGACTCCTTAATCATAGTAAACCAGGTCAAAGGACTATTCCAATGCAGGTGCCCACTCCTAAAAATGTACAATGAACTTTTTGACACCTACCTAGCTCGACTGGAATGGTAGGACATCGAGGCAATACCTCATACGTCAAATAGATTTGTAGACACTATGGCATATTTGGGATCCTTAATCCCTCAGAATCCATCTACTGATTTTACAATAATTCATGTAAAAGTGCTTTTGCACTCAACAATACACTGTGAAGCTCTTGAAAATCAAGAATCAGTCAACATGATCAACATCGACCCAAATCAGGATTGGTCCTTCGTAGCTAGAGATTTCTTGCAAATGACACCTTGGGGGTTTTTGATCTCCCAAGGACCTATGGAGTGTGGTGCAACCATACACTATAGAGTTTTTCCTCCATCTGTGTTCACCATATTGGAAATACAGGAAGGGCAAGTTGTATTTTCTATAGAAGTCATGGCTTATTAGGATTGGCTTTCCCAACTACAGGACTTCCTAAATCTTGGAATAGTACCTCAATGTTTTTCATTTACTAAAAGGTAAACATTCAAATAGAGAGCAACAAGATACATATTTATAGGATAAATCCTCTACAAATGAGGATATTATGGAGTATTACCTCATTTTCTTAAGCCCTAGGAAGCATCCTGGGCAATTTTGCAAGCTCACGACGGAACATGTGGAGGCTATTTTAGTGGCATGGCCATCGTTAAGCGTATCTTTAGAATGGGTTAATATTTTCCCACCATGGAAAATAACTACTATGAGTATGTCAAGAAATGTAGTAAGTGCCAACATCATGCAAATATAACTCACTTACCATCGCAAGCTTTGCAGCCAATCCAGGAAGCATGGCCATTCTCACAATGGGGACTAGACTTGATTAGGAAGATCTCACCCCCATCCTCATGCCAATACACATTCATCATAATGGCCATAGAATACTTCACTAAATGGGTTGAAGTGATCCCCTTAACATCAAAAACTAGGGGCGATTTTTTCCTCTGAACTAGGGTTTCTGGAACTTCAAAAAATCTAGGGCATCAGCTGGTTTGTAGAAGTGCTTTCGGGGTATAGTGGATATGAAGGCTAGATTGGTGCCCCATGAGGGTCCAATGGGGACTTCTCCGACTCCTTTTCTAGGGAGTAGTAGCTCATACACATATTTTTTTAAAGAAAAATCTCCTCCAAAGAACGACGAAGTACAAAAAATGACATATAAAATGCTCTTCACGGCTACTGGGAATAGGTTGACAGCACATCGTGTGAATGGATGTTTGCCGCAGGCCAAAAATTGTCATCGGGCCAAGTATGGTTGAAGAATCAGTCATTTACAGAGCTAATCATGATTTAATCTGCAAGTTCATGGGTATACGTCCTTCCCTGAATTTTTTGCACTCTTGGATCCGCCAAAACTGGGAGCCTCATGGTGAGTATTCATTGTGGTTTATTAACAATGGATATTTTATTGTCATCTTTTCATCTTCGGCCGATAGAAATAGGGCTTTCGAGTCAGAGAAGAAAAATCATGGCCCGACAGGGCTATTTATTCAACCATGGAGAGTGGGATTTGATCCTCGAGTTGAACCTACTGCTGTCCTAGTATGGATCCCACTATATGCTCTTCCAATGGAATTCTGGAGTGAGCAGGTGTTGGCAAGGATTGGCAATTCTATTGGAAGACATCTAGGTGTTGCCAGAGACACAATTGAAGGGAGCATGGCGGTGTATGCAAGAATATGTGTGGAGATGGATCTCAGCTAGCCTTTGCTGGTAGAGATGGAAATTGAATTGGCAGGACTCTCCTGGATTCAACAACTGGACTATGAGGCCCTACTCTTTAGATGTAGGGTTTGTCACAAACATGGATATTTGGCTCGTTTCTACCCTAATAATATGAATGCTAAAATGGAGGCCCCTTTAGGAATGCCAAACCTGCCTAAAGAGGATAAGGCAACACTTAATAAATATTCTAATAGCACCGTTCAGGGCCAGGAAGCTCAGAGAGAGGGTTTTGAATAGCCCAGAAGAAAAATATGGACAAAGAAAAAAGAGGGAAAGGAGCAATCCCATATCAGACCTACCAATAGGTATGAGATATTTAAGTCACTGGTTGATGAAGAGGAACAATTTATGGAGGGCATGGAGGGTAATAAGGAAAATTCTAATATTCTCGTGCATCTCCCCCTCTCATCTCCTCCCGTCATATAGCAGGTAGTTGAACTCTGTGAGGTATCACAACCAGTGTGTTCAGGGGCTTTAGTAGTGCATAACCAGGAGCAGACAGTATCTCAGGATGTCAGCATGGGAATAGCAGAGAAGAACAGGGAAAGGCCAACTTTGGGGATAACCCAAGTAGAAAAAAGATAAAAAAAATAGCAATTCTCAAGGAGTAGGTAGAATATCCAATAAGGAGTTGCTAGCAGTCCAAGGAGACAAACTGATCACGGGAGGATCGATGAGGCCAATAGACTCTTATTGCTCCCAGGGTAACCAATGATTATACAATCATGGAATGTGAGGGGTTTAAACAAAGAGAACCCATCAATCTACTATTCGAAGACTTTTAGAGAATTGTAATACTAATTTTTTGCTTTTACAGGAGACTAAGATGTCATTAGATCTTATGTCCAAAACAGTCAACAAAATTTGGAGGGGTGCTGGTCATATGGATGTGGCTGCCCAAGGTGCCTCAGGGGGGATTGTTACTCTGTGGAACTCTCTTGAATGGTCTGCAGTAGAACATATTTCCTGGAGGGGTTTTCTCACTTCTCCTTTTAGGAATAATGTCACTATAGAACATGTTCTAATCACAAACTTTTATGGGTCTCAAAACCTAGATGGTCAGAGGTAGCAGTGGAAGGTTGTGCATAACATGTGAATCTCAAGGGAAGATCTAGACTGGATTATAGCGGGGGACTTTAACGCTAAATTATCTTCTAGAGATCAGGAAGGGGGAACACCATTTTTGGACCCAGGGGATCGTTTCATGATTGCCCAAGTCTAGGATTTGCACTTAGTGGACATTAAATGTCCTGGAATTAACTACACTTGGACTAATAAAAGGTGGGAGCCACATAGCAGGAAGGTTAAGTTAGATCATTTTCTGGTTTCAGAGGAGGCGTTTGTAAAATGGAATATAAATTTTTAGATTTTAGAAGGCCCAGTTTCAGATCACTGTCCCATTCTATTGGAAGGCGGGACTAGGATGGGGCAGCATCACAAACCTTTCAGATTTGAGAATTTTTGGCTTCAAAAGAAGAACTTTAGGATAAAATTCCATTGTGGTGGGAAGAAGGCCGCCCAAATTATGGAGAGCTATGTCTAGAATCCATAAACAACTACAATATGTCAAAAATCAGTTGAAGTATTGGAGGCGTGCTAATAAAATAGACTTCCAAGCCCAAAGAGCTCCATTGGTGGCTAGATGGGATGAGGTCCAAAAACAGTTCAGAGAAGGAGTAATTACAGACCAGCTAAAAGCTGAGGATGATGCCCTGCATACAGTGGTTGAGGACATTGACAACCAGGAGGAGACCTATTGGAAGTAGAGAGCAAGAACCACCTGGTTATTAGAAGGGGACAGAAATACAAAATTATTTCATCGGACTACTTGTGCTCGAAGACATATGAACAAGATGGAGGCCCTTCAAGATGAGAATGGTCATTCCTTTGATACACTTCTAGGTATGCATTCCCATGCTATGGATTATTTTTCTAAGATTTTTAAGGAAAGTGTGGTATAAGATGTAGAGGACCAAAATGAAGTTATTTCTGTCATACCTGCTATTATTTCTGAGGATGAAAATCAGGCCCTCCTCAAAACCATTGATAGAGATGAATTGAAAATTGTGGTCTTTGGAATGAGCACTGGTAAAACACCAGGTCCAGACGGCTTCCCAATTGAGTTTTTTCAGGCTTTCTGGGACTACTTAGAGGAAGATGTAATGGCTGTTGTAGAAGAGTCCAGAGAAAATAAGAGAATTATTAAAGCTATAAACCACACTTTCATTACCTTAATTCCAAAAGGGGAGGAGGGGGTTCATATTTCAGATTATAGGCCTATTGCCTTATGTAATGTGCTATACAAAATAATCACAAAGGTAATGGCTGAGCGCCTAAAACCTCTTCTTCACAAAATTGTCTCCTCTAAGCAAGGGGGTTTTGTTGAGGGACGAAAGATTCTGGATGGGGTGGTTGTGGCCCAGGAAGCAATCCATTCAATGCACACTTCTGGTAATAAAGGGATGTTCATAAAACTGGACATGTCAAAGGCTTATGACAGGGTTGAATGGATTTTCTTGGCTAAAATGATGGCAGCCTTTGGTTTCTCTTAGGACTAGATAGAGTGGGTCATGAGCTGTGTCTTTACCCCGACTTAATATGTGCTAATCAAGGGCCTTCCTTCATAACCATTTGGAGCTACTCGAGGACTGCGCCAGGGGGATCCTTGTTCTCTTTATCTTTTTCTCATTTTTGCTGAAGGTCTTGGCAGACTTTTCTTGAGGAGAAGACAACAAGGTAGATTATTGGGTATCAGGGTGGGTGACAAAGTTTTAACGCACCTGTAGTTTGTGGATGACACTGGTTTGGTGGTAGTGGCCAACTTCAGGGAAGAAATAATGATTAGGGATACTATTAATTTCTATCTTAGGGCTACTCAACAGGTCATTAATGATAAGAAATCCAAAGTGGTTTTTTTAATCTGGAGCAAATGCTTCAAAACAGAATTTTAGAAATCCTAGGATTCACAAGGACTTCTCTCCCAGTGGTTTACTTGGGGGTCCCCTTGCACTTTAAGAAGCTGAAATTAGACACATGGAGGAATCTGTTGGAGTGTATCAAGGACATAATTAATCACTGGTCTCACAAGTGGTTAAGTTATGGTGGCAGATTAATGTTCTTGCAGTCAGTCATTCAATCCATGCCAATTTACAAATACTCTATCCTGGCTGCCCCGATTACAATATGGAAAGAGTTGGACAGGATGGCTAGAAAGTTTTTATGGGAAGGAGCAAAGGGAGAGAGAAAGTGGGCCTTAGTGGGCTGGTACAAAGTTACCCAGCCCAAGGTTAAATGAGGTCTGGGTTTGAGAAAATCTATGCTGAATAATAAAGCTTTGGCTGGAAAGCTATACTGGAGATGGATCTCCCAACCCACCTCCATTTTTAGTAGAATCCTAACTAGCAAATACCTGGGACAGGCCAACCCAAATGATGTAGCTCGCATCCCCTTGGATGGTACTAGGTCCCTAGTTTGGCAGGCTCTCAAGTTAGGGTCTCAGGTTGTTAAAGACCGCTTACTTTGGAAAGTGGGAAGAGGGGAGAAGGCTCATTTTTGGATAGATTATTGGGATCAGTTCCCACCCATAATTGCTGAATTTCTAGAATTATAGCCAATAAAAGTAGCCATTGAAGCCAAGGGATGGATCCGTATTGAAAGTTATTTCACAACTACTCAGCTGGGGGAGTGTAAGTTTAAGTAGTTCAAGAAGTTGGATGAGTGGCCCATTTCAATCCCTCCGGATTTGACTCCCATCATGACTAAAATTTTGACAAAAATATTTCTTACAGGGGGAGACGTGGAGGATGAATTAGCTTGGGGCTTTGGGAGTCTTGGCATCTATACAATAAAGGACAGATATGACAACATTCTCCTAGAGCCCCCCTCATACTTTTTAGGTTGAGGACTGGAGGAAAATCTGGCACTCTAAAGGCTGGCCAAAAGTTAACTTTTTTGCCTAGTAGTGCATGCACAATGGAATCCTCACTTTTGATAATCTCATATCAAAAGGTATCATCAGCCCTTCTCAATGTGTACTATGCTACAAGAGCGAGGAAACTGCTGACCATTTGCTATTTGGTTGCTCTTCCACCTAACAGATTTGGCTGTGTTGGTTTGCATACTTTAAAATTCAAGTAAGTGGTGACCTAAACCGGATGAATATCTAGGTAAAATGGCAGAAAGGTAGATTCAAATCTAAAGCTCTTCGTATTGGCTGGGAGCTCGGTTTAAGCTTTATCTAGTGGCAAGTATGGTTGGAAAGAAATGCCAAAATTTTTAGAGAAACTTTTACTGCTCTAGACGGGGTTTGGCAGACCATTTGGAGCAAGGTTACCAAAACTGTTGTTGTTCATGCTGAGGAGGAAGCTCAAATTGACATTGGAGCTATGGAAGAATGCATTGAACTGCAAGAGGGACGTGACAGAAATTATTGGAAACCTCCCCTTGAAGGTTGGATTAAAATCAATACTGATGGAGCTGCAAAATGCAATCCAGGTAGAGCTAGAATTGGAGTGGTGTGCTAGAACCATGTTGGGACTGTGCTCTATTGGGAATTGCAAGGCCTAGGAAGAACCACTAACAATGAAGTCGAAGCCATTGCCATCAAGTCTGCTTCTGTTTGGGCAGTGAAACATGGCCACCGTAGGATTATTCTTGAATCAAACTCGCAAATAATGGTTGGAGCTCTAGACTGCATGAGGAACTTTGATCTGAAAGCTTGGAGGTTGAGGGCTCTTGTTACCCAAATTAAATAATTATGGAAGGAATTGGAGGACGTGATCCCAGTTTATGCGAGTAGAGATTTGAACAAAGCGGCTGACTTTCTAGCTAATATGGGTGCGGAAAATGAGGTTTGAGTTCAGTTGCACAGTGACATGGATATTGAGTATGAGGTGATTAGACAGGGTCTTGAAAGGTCCTTGAGCTAATGACCTTCAAAAAAATAGATTACGATGGGGGACCCCATGGCAGCTAGTTTTTGGTTCATGAAAATTGGCTCCGGTGTAGTTCTTCCTTTACTATTGTATGATTGTGTCCTCTTGGACCTCGGCTGGGAAGAGGCTCTTCCCACATTGTAATTGATCTATGTCTTAATACAAGTTTTTTTTTCAAAATTTACAAAAAAAACATCGACAACTAGAAAAAGGATTGTGGATTTTATACTCCATAACATTAGAAGTCATTTTGGGGTCTCTTCTAAGATAATATTGGATAATGGGCCATATTTCAAGAACAAAAATGTACATGCTTTAATGAACAAATACCATATTCAGCATAGTTTTTCAATGCCTTATTATCTACAAGCAAACCGGCAAGCAGAAGCCTCAAACAAAATAATAGTCTCCATTTTAAGGAAGATGGTGCAATACAATCATAAGGATTGGTACATGTAGTTACCTCTTGCACTATGGGCATATAGGACTAGTATACAAACACCCACTAGGGCAACATCATTTTCACTAGTATATGGAACTGAGGCCATCATGCCACTAGAGTTGGAAATTATGACTCTATGCATAACATTAAAGGACTTCATAGATGATGATGTTGCACGATGAGGCAACCTTGATCAATTTATGGTTCTTGATGAACTTTGAGTTAATGCTTTAGATCATCTTTGCATTTACATGGATCACCTTGCACGAGATTACAATAGTAAAGTCCACCTAAGTGAATTCAAGGTTGGAGATCTAGTCCTCAAATAAAACTAGCAAATTTTGAATATGTCACCGCATCTGCGAGATAAGTTCACAATAAACTAGAGAGGTCCATACATGATTTCATAGAGAGTTGGGCCTGGATCATATCACCTTATATCATTAGATGGTGTTGAGGAGCCTGAGCCTCTCAATATCATTCACTTAAAGGTATTCTACACATAAAAAACAAAAACATTCAAATATGTCAAAATTCAAAAACATTCAAATATGTCAAAATTAAAAAATATTCAAATATGTCAAAAACACAAAACAAAGCATAAAAACATAAAATTTCAAAAATACAATCAAAGGCTCCAAGGGTAATTCATATCGCTTGGTCAAAATCAAATCAAAGGATCCAAGGGTAATTCAAACCTTTTGGTCAAATCCAATCAATTCAAAAGCTCCAATGGTAATTCATACCGCTTGGTCAAAAATCAATTCAAACGCTCCAAGGGTATTCAAACCGCTTGGTCAAACATCAATTCAAAGGCTCCAAGGGTAATTCAAATCACTTGGTCAAAATCAATTCAAAAAGCTCCAAGGGTACCCAATCTGCTTGGTCAAAATAAAACAAAAGCGCCAAAGGTATCTTAAATCCCTTTGGTCAAATTAAGCAAAAATACAAAAACAACATAAAAGTCAAAAATACAAAAACAATTGAATTTTGCATCTCGCATCCACATCATTGCATTGCATTTTCATATCCACTACAATTGCATATGTCATGAGAGTCTTAAATGTGATACCATTGTTTGTTGTGCAAATCATTCAAATCCGTGACTCCATTAATACATGCATGTAATTATGTTTTTCAACACAACCATCATTTGTTGCTATACATAATATACTAAGGATTTTTGGTTAATCAACCACACCTAGTGATATTATCAACTTTTGAGGAAAACAAGTTTTATTAGTAGAAGGTAAGATCTAGTTGTGATAATACCTTGGATATTCAAGATCTCGTCACTAATTGAAATACTAAAGTCCTAGCTAGTACAAGGAAAAGATGAAATCTACAAAAGTGGTCTAGGTTACCTTAAGCGAAAAGGATATTTCTTGTTTATCCTCATGTGCAAACAGTTTAAAGGTGCTATGAATTGGCAAAAGGACAAGCTTTACCCTATCCAAATCCCTTTCTTAAATCAAAATAAGCAAAATTCCAAAGCAAAGTACATATTCAAAAGGCCAAGCATACAGTCCAGATTTCAAAGCAATAATTCGATACACAAATCATAAATTCAAAAAAAATCATAGCTCAAAGAAAAATCAATAAAAAATAAACAGTGATTTTCATCACTACATATGAGCAAAATAAACAGTGATTATCATCACTACAAAAATCCTCGCTCAAAGAAAAAATCAATCAAAATAAAAAGTGATTTTCATCACTACATATGAGCAAATATCCAAAGCCAAAAGGAAGACAAAGAAGGGAATAAAGCTTGAATCCCTGGAATTCTTAGCATTGTACAAAACTGGAAGGAGAAACCTTATGCATGACGATATGTCTATTACAATTGCTTCATGCATTTGTTTAGACCAATGTTTGAATGTGGATGAGCTAGCTTAGGTAACCCAATATTGCCTAGTGGTATAGTCCAACTAAGTCCAACATAAGGATGAGATGAACACTTGAGGATCCCTGATCTTAGAAATGGGTTGAAAGAATCCCGATTGACATTAGAGGAAATGCTTGAGTTCTACCTCAAAATATACAATCACATGCACACACAGAGATCATGAAAAACTAGGTCCATGGTAAAAGCCTTAATTTTCAAAATTCTAAGTGGTAAGTAGACAGTTGTTGATAGGGTAACTAGAGTGTTTGAATCTTCGAAAAGCCCCAAAAATTCTTAAATAGCAACAAATCATAACATCATTCACACCATAACTTTCTTTATAAGATTCTATAAATTAGGGGGTATCAACATAGTAGGTCAGATATCACATATATATTAGAAATAGTATATAGACGGCCACTAACTACTTTATATCTTTTAATTTACAAAAACTTATTAAAAAAATACATTACACACCATTACATCTCATATATGAATACTTAATCAATTCTTATGATAAGAGTGATTATTTAAATTCATGATTATTTTTTTACTTTCTATGGTATCACCCATTAATATTATCAATGTCATATGCATTTTGTATGTTTTAAGTGATTAGAGCATACAAGTTTGTTTATACCATTCCACCACATAAGTTAGATGCATACAATTAAAGCAAAGTTAAAACATGCATTCAACAATAACATCGTATTCACAAAAACAAGTCATCATCACATTCATAAACCACATCATAAAACATATAGGCAATATCCATTTGCATACAATCATAAATTCATCATTCATCATCAAAATACATTGCATCATATCATAAAACAAAATAACAACAAAAATATGAGCAATAAATGATACACATAATAAGTCATAATGCAAAGCTATCATAAAAGTATGTGTGTCAAGTCCAATGGATGTACAAAAATTCTCATGGGCTATAGTCATATAGGTTAGTTGACCTCAAAAATGAATCAAGGACCAAGTAAAGCATCAATCAAATACCAGGCCTGAGCCCCCTACATCACCTCCTCTAGTGCCACCTCCCCCTATAGCAATGTCGTGAGTCGAATGATGTGATCATGTCAGTCTCTCTGTCTGATTCTGGATCCTCTGGCTAGGATGGGTGAAAGACTACCCCGAGGTGGAGTGCCCACTGACCTACAAACCACCCACACCATCTAGATCCTTAGGGACAATCCCATAACTTTTGAGCTGCATCTAAAGAATGGTGATGTGATCCACAAGTCCTTGTATCCGCTCCTCATGCTCATCAAACAAAGACTAAAGCTGTCTCACATCTGCTCCTGAACCTACCACTGGAACCTCCTATGGTGTAGAAGGAGGAATAACAAACTGCATCCTCATGTTTCCACCCCAAATAGTAGCCTTCAAATCTTGTATATGTGTTGTGAACTTCTCAATGGTAGCATCTCATTGCTGTACCTAGATCTTAGTCGCTTGAAGCATAGCCTCAACCTCCTACAACTATTCTCTTATAGGAGAGTCTCTCTCCTTGGGCTCTAACTCCTCCTCCTCCTCAATAACATTAGGATCCTCCATTACCACCTCCTCTACTAGTTGACCCCATACCTCGGTCCTGGATTGGACCCTGCATCCAGTCGAATCTGCACCATCACCCCCTTCATCATCCTCATGCCCTCGGTTGATAACACCATGCCACATATGATCACCCCACCACTGAGTGTATGCCTTTGTAACTTCCCCAGACACTCTAGGGTCAATAGCTATGGCATCCTCCTTGTCTTAAAGCTTTGTAATCTATTGTGGTGGTAGGTCCTTCTCTGCTATGAGGTGTCTATACACGAATGGTATTAAGGGCACATCCTAATGCAACCCATACTAATGAAGAATCCAAAAGTATAATAAATACTCCCGAATGGTAATCTTATGGAAAATGAGCCATCACTCACACCGTGTCCTGAAAGTAAATCTAGTTAGATCATCCTAAGTAGGACACTCACGGTACGGCTGCCATATGACATCTTCGACCAAAAGTCTAGTGAAAGCATCAATGTAATGGGACAACTCCCCTATGAAAGTGTGCCTCTTGAACTCCTCGTGCTCTCGAGCCCATCTAGTAGCATAGCACTATATCCGAGCATCGATCATTGTGATCTTGGCTAGGAGCCCCTTAGGGTGATCTACCCTAATATGCTCCCATCCCAAAACCTATAAGAGCAAGCTGTAGGTAATGCTGACACATCCTCACCTATGGATGTGGTACAACTCATCATAACACTAAGCCAACAACAATCTACCCCATGCATAGATGATAGGCTCCTCGCTATCCAATAGATCCTACACCATTACCAAAAGGTTCCATGGGAACCTCAAACTTGAGTAGTTCAGGATAAGAACATTGATGATAACCATAAGAAATACGACATGTATCACCGTAAAGACACCCTTCCCATACCAGTGACTGATGGACACTCCTCCATACTTAGTGTTCTTGAGAACATCCATAGAGTGCCCTCTAAACACCCGAGTGAAGATAGCCACCTGATCAATAGTGATCGAAGAGACAATGGCCACTCCATCAAATGGAATTTGAAAGATCCTATATACATCCTTTGATGTAATGGTCATCTCACCGATCAAGATGTGGAAGGTATTAGTCCGTGGGTCCCAATGATAGGCCAGAGCCGTAAGGTAAGCCTGATATGCCATGATGTAAGGTAGCCTAATGACATACTATAACCCACAGGCTTTGAACCATACCCAGTTCATATCATAAAAGATAAGAAGTAGGTCAAGCAGGAGCTTCGGGTCCCGAGCCTGAGAAGTAAGGATCTAAGCAAAGTAAAAGAAAGACAAAACATAACTACAATGCATCTAAGGCATAATTCACAATAAACATGAAAATGGTGCAAAATAATATGGTTTATTCTAATTCTAAGAAAAAATGATAAGATTGCACCTAATAAAAAAAATAAAAAAGCCAAAAATTTAAAAAAAATCAAATATGTCATAAAAATTTGACAACTAGCAAAAACAATGCAAGAAAACATGGCTAAGGGTTTAGTCGTTGTTGCGTACAGTGGCCGAACCTGGCCACTAGAGGCAGCAACGGCCAAGACCCAACGGTCAATTTTTTGACCTTTAGGGTTCAAACCTAGCCACTCTGAGCGATAGAGGCTCAAAAATGACCACTCTGAGAGATAGGGGCCAAGGGGCGACATGAAAAACCCATGAACCCTTGGCCAGGAAAACAAAAAAAAATTGCAAAATTTGCAAAATAACTTAAACAGATCAAAAGGGAGGGAAAACAAACAAAAAAATAGAAAGCAAATATTCCCACTCAAGAATCAAAAACTAACCTAAGTTCAAAAATTCTCAAAATAGTAGCAGCAGGTGAATAACAGAAAAAATCAAAAACCCTAGGCTAAAGCCACTAACAAAAAACAAAAATTGGGGGGTAACCCACCATAGAAAAAGGTAAGCTAAGCCTAACTACAAAGTTTGTTCATTACCAAAAGGTTTAGTGAGGTTCATTTTACCCATTATTTAGTGAGGTTCAATTTTACTCAGATAAGAGAAAAGAGAGCTAGGGTTAGAAAAATAGAAATACCTGAGAAGCTCTGGCTTCTCCAGTAGTTGATGTCTCACCCTACGTAGCCATGTCCTCAACACCAGCAAAATCCAAAGTCGCAACCATCGCTGTCACACCAAAGCTCCCAAAGCAAATCTTCAACAATGAAAATGAAAGGTCAAACCCTAGAAAACATAAATTTTATATTTCTTTAATTACGCCTTGGCCGCTGCTGATGTTAGCTGCCCCAACTTCTTGGCCGCTCAAGGTGACAATGGCCATAGGTAGGAACTCAAAGGCCACTGGACCTGACAATGACCAGATCCATAGATCAAAACAAGGGACTTCCTCAAGAGATCCCACAAAAATAACAAATAAACACATTTGGTGGTTTTAGATCATCAGAATGTTCAAAATAATAAAAAAATTACATAAAAGTACAATCTCAGGTAGGCCTCGTACCCAGTTACTTACTCTATCAACTCGATGATTGCAGTGATTCACACTCCATGTATTTCGGTGAGATGAGTAGATAACCATAAGGTCACTTGGGACAAAAACAACTCATTTTGGAATTACGATGTGCCACCCTTCAATCCCGAAGAAGACCAAGATGGTCGGACTGTTCCATGAGTGCGAAAGGATCATCTTAATTCCCCTATGACATTAAAAACATTAAGTCAAAGTGATACAATCTAAACATAAATAGAATCACTCATCCTAACTCCCTAAGAAAGCTATTAATAGTCGGACCGCTCCTTAGGATAAGGATGGATGATCATCATAAACAATTGGAATCACACTTGGATGTGGGATTGTCAACTAAAAGCAACAAATTCTAGAAAGGAACCAGATTAGTCATATTGGTCAAGTGACTTGTCGCTTCATTCATTGTCATTTCTTCACCAATTCATTGTGTGAGAAAGTAGTTCAAAACTTCAACATAATCATAATCAAAATCAATAAAAGATCACTCGATCATAGCAAAATTGTGTTCGTCCTATGAATCATTACATACAACAATCACAAATTTTCCTTGTTTTTTTTTAATGTAAGTAGGAATGACATTTTCAATTGTAGCTCTCCTATCGGTCAAAATTGTTGTAGCAGCTAAAGCTACCTTATTGAGTTTAAGGAACAAGTGCAATTTAACATGCAAAAGCCACTGATCTAAGTCCTCCAAACATTGAGGCAATGATTCAAGGGATGAGCATCATCTTGCATGATTAGGCCAACCAGTATTGATCAGACCATTGATTACCATACACCTAATGAGTGTCGTTAATCTCATAATTTAATCTCAATGATTTATCAATCCGGGGTGGTGTCCAAGGCTATCTACGATAGAAGGTTAGGGCAGAGTACAATTCAAGAATTCATATTTCAAGAAATTATTGGGTGAAACAGATTTAGTTTAGACTTTTGGTGTCACACTAAACCTAATCTACAGAATAAAAATTTGCAAAAAATAAAAACTAATTTTCATAAAATTAAAGTTAACTACAATTGCATGAATTGAAATTGCTGAATTGAAATCTAATCTACTTTTGTAGAATTGAAATAACAAAATTGAAATTGCTAAATTGAAATGTTGCTAAAATAAAATCCTAAATTACACTTGCAAAATTGAAACCTAGTTTACTCTTGCAGAATGGAAGTGATGCTTGGAAATGAAACACTTGTCAATGCCCTGCCACAAAAGGTCGTCAAGCTTCTGCTATAGGAATTGACAGTAAAATGAAATCTATTGGAAATTGAAAGCTACTGAAACATAAAAATAATAGAACATGGAAAGCAAAGGAAACAAGAAATAAATGTTTAATCTAATTTTTTAGTGGACACATACATAAATGTTGTACACAAACATAATAGAAAACATCAATCACATAATACAAAATAAAAACAAGAAAATGAAATTTGCAAGCAATCTATTAATTCTACTGCAACAAAATTATAGATTAAAACCTGTGATAAAATCCCTCCTTCTAGATATAAAAGTGGGCCCATACTTCCTGATCTAGAAGGAGGTGAAAAACACTCCTTAACTAATTTAAAATCAGAACAAAATATAACAAAAGAACTACAATTTATTAATCTAAAAATGGCATTACAATTTTGCTGCTACAAACTGTTACAAAGCTAAAAACTATCTATTTTTCTATTACTTATTCTCCTTAAGCTCAACCGACATGGGAGATATCATTTTATAGATGCATAAGATTTATTTACAAATAGAAAATATACTATTTCTATCCTTTAGATCAATTCCTATTATGCTGCAACATTTCTTGGTTTTATCCTAGAAGAGGATCAATTGATATTTTCCCATGAATGGTAGCTTTTGGAAGACAAGGACGACAAAGACATCTGGGGGATATTTTTCCTTAACCTTCTCAACCTTCTTTCCTATTTTTCATCGTCAGAAAATAGTCAAAAAGTACTTTTTGTTGCCAATCTGAAGATAACTGGCTCAATCTGAAGAAACTGCATTCTATCAATCCAAAGATGTCTACTCAGTTTGAAGCTCTTTGGATTGACTAACTATGTGGTCTTCAGGTGATCTCAGCTTCTTTTCTCATGTGGGTTATCTCTTAGGAACTAATTGCAATAGCTTTTATCCTTCTTTATGTGTGAATTCTATGCCTTGCTATTCATTGGTAGCTGGCTAAAATTTATATGGTAAACTGCTACATTTTCTAGATTTGCTACACAATTATAAAATGTTGGCATTTCTTACAAGTTCAAAAAATTAGAACATGGAAAAATAATTCAAATATCAACATGAATAAGTACATCAAGTTTCTACCAAATTTATACACTTTATTCACCAAGTAACCATGCTGAAATAGTGCAACAGTCCTGCACAATTATCTTTGCTCTATTATACCCTATTGCTGCCTATTTAGACCATGTGGGAATGCTTATAAATAGATCAGATGTCTTCTATAGTCCTTCTAAAATT
Organism: Wollemia nobilis; assembly: GCA_028583015.1. Lineage (NCBI taxonomy): Eukaryota > Viridiplantae > Streptophyta > Pinopsida > Araucariales > Araucariaceae > Wollemia > Wollemia nobilis. Next base: position 3,555,230 of record JAQPPZ010002937.1, on the reverse strand, counting down.
ATTCCAATAATTTCCTAATGTTTTGCTTGACAAATTCAAGGTGCTCCTATAAAGTGACAGCTTGTAGATTTTTATATGGTTATTTTCTGTAGATTTCTAGATTTAGAACAGTCCTATTAATTTGGCTTCAATGTGGACTTCAAACAAGTTGAAGGACATGAAAACATTTATAAACCATTGTGAAGTTAATGGACATCTGCATACCACATTTGGCTGTTTGAAATGCATATTTTTATTTGCAACTTAATCAAGCAAAAGCAGTCACAAAATGCTAAAAATAGTCAAAAATAGAGATATAATGCTTCTAACATAAAATAATGCAAACACTTAACAAATATATATTCTAATCAACTATTTGGCATTTAACTTAATAATATGACAGTTTTTATATGTCAAACATAGTGTAAAAATGAGGCATTTTCAGGCCTCATGATCCCCCCAGCTTGAACTGATGCATGCCCTCATGCATCCTAGTAGGCCATAGTAATATGTTGGTTTTATCCTTGTGAAAAAAATCCTTTGCCACCTGCTACCTGAGAAATTTCTCTTTGCTGCACTACACCAAGCATTTTTCAATTTAAGCACGGGTATTTCACTTTTCTACAACCTTGCAAAAAAAAATTCAATCAATTTTTTTTTTATTTTGTTTTTTTTTTTTTTCTTGCATATCTTTTTTTTTCATTTGCAACTTGCAACTTTTTGACTTCTGCACTTTCATCCTTCAATATTGCAATTTCTGCAACTACTGCAATTTTAACTATTTTTCTACCCTTCTACAAGTTTTAGTGCTGCAAGGTACCTCTTAAAGGCTTGGTATCATATGATTCATCTTGCAATAGCCTTATTGTGGAACCATATTTGGCAGATGCACTACTACTAGTGAAATTTTTTGTTCTTAACAACATTTCAGCCTGAATGCTTATTTCTATTGTTTGCACTTTTTGAACAAAATTGATAAAATTTTGATTTTGAAATGCTTGAGGGATGTACTTACATGTGGTAGAGCCTTAGGAACCTCAATATTTGATGTACCCTACTCTTTTTACTATTCTGCAACATTTTTAGCAATTTTGGTATAATTTTTGCTTATTTCGAAGATATCTTGTTCATTTTGAAGATAACCTATTTTATTCTGAAGATTCATCCAAAAATGCAAAAACAACCTTCTATGCAAAATTTAGCTACAAATTCTATTTTGGATCCATCTCTAGGGTATGTAAGCCTTCCATAACATCAAAAATCTCATCTCTATCCTTTTTGTAGATGTTATTCATTACTATTTTATTACAGTAGTAGTAAAATAGAATCTTCAGATGCTCCCATGCAACTAAGGGCAGAAGGGGGTGTTTCTTGACATCTTAAACATGTTCCATTTTCAACTTGTCAATATTGTATGAATAGTTTTATGCCAAATACCGATTATCATATATTAAATGCTAAATTCTTACTATGACTTAAATACAAGAAACACATACCTTACTATCCTGAAATTTGATCATGCACCTTACAAGCTGCTTCTAATGATTGTTAGAAAGCTATTTGAAAACATAAATATACATGTGTAGTGTGATATTTGTACAATGGTGAAACAAATATGGGTGGATCAACACGAAAATGCACACCAAAAAACCGGTTTTCATGCAAGCCAACTCAACAATGCCTCAAGGAGGTTTTCACTACTAAATTATTCATTTTTTTTTTCATTTTTTTTTCATTTTTTTTTCTTCTCTTTTTTTTCATCTCTTTTTTTCATCAGAAGAGGCTGCCATTTCTGGTTTTCAACCAAGTTCTGTCATTTTTTTTTCAAGTGCCTCAATAAAAGAGTGTCTCTCATGAGTCTACAATGAGAGATAATGTCTCTCAATCTTATTTGGATGAGAATCATTCTTATTTTAAAAAAACATGTCAATATTTGTATGAAAACACCATCTTTTTCTGTTGAAATCTGTAACATTGATGCAACCTTCCTTTCTAGATGAGTAGTAAGAATCTGCTTATGTCATAATTTATCTCCTTATTGCTGGAAATGAAGTGTTGACTTCATGATTCCTCCTCCATGCTAAAATTTATGCTTGTCCTCATGTATCTCCATTTTGTGGGACATGTTTTTATTTTTATTTTTTTGTCTCTTTTTTTTTCTTTTTTTTTTCTCTTTTTCATACTTTTCTCTTGTCTTGCTTGTGCCCATGAAGGAATTTCATAAGCAAAATTAATTATTTATTTATTTATTTTGTCAAAATTTTATCATCACTCTGAATATAACATGGAAGAGAAATTATCCTCCATTTTGTGTACATCCAATTTTTCACCTCAAGAACTCCTTAGTTAATGGTGCAGGGTATACCCAAAGGCAATATCCATTCACCACTAAATTCCTCTATGAATCACCAATGGGAGAAAGAAACACTACTTCATATCTAAAAATTTCTTCAATCAAGTGTTTGTCCATGCCTCCTAATCTACAAAATCTTGTCAATCTATACTTGAAATAATTCAATACCAATTCTCAAATATGTTAAGTGCATACATCAATATGAAATCTTGACATACCCTTGTAATTCTATGCAAAGAGATTGAAATATTGTTTCAAAACAACAAATAATTTTATTTTTTGTTCATAAGTCAACCGTTCAATAATGTTCAAGAATTTCCTTGGTTGTACTTTAGTTTATTTCATTCTTAGGAGGACAAAATTTATCCTTAATGGAAGTAAATTTTCTGTGTAGATTTTCCAATTTTTATCCTTTATCCAAAGCTGATTTTTGTGTCTCGACTAAAGGGTTTTTATGTATCTCCATTGCCTTTTATCTCTTCAAGCTCAGGTAAGTTCTTGTTTGAGCACATTTGGATGTTGCTACAGTCAATAACATTTCCTAAAATTTTTGTTACTAGATTTAGCTACATAAATAGGGGTTGTCTATCCTATATTATTCAAATTGATCACAGGGTTTGCACAATAAGACAAGAAGTGTACAACTTAGAACTACTTGTTAGGTAGGATCACCTCTAATGAGATCAACTATTGTCTTTGTAGGCTAATAATTGATAGGTTACGATTTAGCACAATAAAAACTTAATAATATTTAAGCAATAATGGCAAAACTCTAGGATCACCGTTGAGCTCCAAACTTCTATTTTGATTGTGCAAAAGTTTTGTGATGATTTTTTTTCTTAACAGACTCAACTTACATAGATAGGGGTTGCATGTCCTTTATTATTTATATTGGCCACAGGTTGGGCTGAAGGTGGTGGTTGATTTACTTACCCTGTTTGTTGTTGTTGGGATCTCTCTTTGAGAAGAATTCAGATTAGGCAATAAATATTGCATCTCTAAGTTATGGAAGTAAATGACATTCATCAATGTCCCAGTGAACAAATACTACAGGTAGCTGATATGGCTATTTTTTTCAAGGGATAGTCTTGTATATCTACCATGATATCTTTCCAACACCTAGTACAAATTTGTTTATACTACCCTGATGATATGGATATAAAAAGGGCAATACTAGCAGATGGCTCTTCTAAATTTTTTAAGAGATCTTATGTTTATTAATAATGATGATGATGAATTCTTTCAATTTTTATCAAGAATTTCAAACATAGGCAATTTAACCCCCAAGTGTGAAGATCACCTCCCTATGGTTGCTTGTTTTCTAAATGGACTAAAATACAACTATCAATAATTATTATTTATAACAACTATTACATTCAAATTTTACTCTGAACTTCATAACTTAGCACAATAATAATTATTTCACTGCTTTTACCCTCTAAAAACACCATAACCCCTAAAAATGGTGCTAAAATGATGAGTGTCGTTAATCTCATCATTTAATCTCAATTATTTATCAATCTGGGGTGGTGTCCAAGGCTATCTATGATAGAAGGTTAAGGTAGAGTACAATTCAAGCATTCATATTTCAAACAATTATTGGGTGAAACAGATTTGGTTTAGCCTTTTGGTGTCACACTAAACCTAATCTGTAGAACAAAAACTTGCAAGAAATAAAAACTAATTCTAAGTTTAGAAAATTAAAGTTAACTACAATTGCATGAATTGAAATCTAATCTACTTTTGCATAATTGAAATAATAGAATTGAAATTGCTAAATTGAAATGTTGTTGAAATGAAATCCTAAATTATACTTACAAAATTGAAACCTAGTTTACTCTTGTAGAATGGAAGTGATGCTTGGAAATGAAACATCTGCCAATGCCCTACCACAAAAGGTAGTCAAGATTTTGCTATAGGAAGTGACAGCAAAATGAAATTTGCTGAAAATTAAAAGTTGTTGAAATATAAAAATAACAAAACATGGAAAGCAAAGGAAGAAATAAATAAATGTTTAATCTAATTTGTTAGCTGACACACACATAAATGTTGTACACAAACATAACAAAAAACACGAATCACATAATACAAAATAAAAACAAGAAAATGAAATCTGGCAAGCAATATATTAATTCTGTTACAGCAAAATTACAGATTAAAACTCGCCATAAAATCCCTCCTTATAGATCTAAAATTGGGCCCATACTTCATGATATAGAAGGAGGTGAAAAAAACTCCTTAACTAATTTAAAATCAGAACAAAATCTGACAAAAGAACTGTAATTTATTACTCTAAAAATAACATTACAGTTTTGCTGCTACAGACTATTACAAAGATGAAAATTATCTATTTTTCTATTACTTATTCTCCTTAAGCTCGACCGACATGGGAGCTATCCTTTTATAGATGCATAAAATTTATTTACAAATAGAAAATATATGATTTCTATCCTGCAGATCAATTCCTATTATATTATAGCATTTCTTGGTTTTATACTAGAAGAGGATCAATTGATATTTTCCCATGAATGGTGGCTTTTGGATGGTATGGACAACAAAGATAGCTGGGGGATATTTTCCCTTAACCTTCTCAACCTTATTTCCTTTTTTCCACTGCCAGAAAATAGTCAAAAAGTACTTTCTGTTGTCAATCCGAAGATAACTAGCTCAATCCGAAGAAACTGCATTCTATCAATCCGAAGATGTCTACTCAATCCGAAGCTCTTCGGATTGACTAACTATGTGGGTTATATCAACTGATTTTCTCAGGTGGGTTATCTCTCAGGAACTGATTGTAATAGCTTTTATCCTTCTTTATGTGTGAATTCCATGTCTTGCTATTCATTAGTAGCTAGCTGAAATTTATATGGTAAATTGTTGTATTTTTTAGATTTGCTACACAATTATAAATTGTTGGCATTTCTTACAAGTTCAAAAAAATAGAACATACCGAGGTGTTGTAGGTGAGTTGGAGAGGAGAGGGTAATCCTCCAAGGGAGGTCCCAGGTTCAAATCTCCACCCTACCAAAAAGCTAAATTTGGTATCCAAAATCTAATTGATAATGTTGGTGTGGACAGGGTCGGGTGCGACTCTTGGGTGACTTTGACAGTGTAAAACCTCATATTCATGGTCTCTTATACCAAGGCGGACCTGCAAGGGGTTTTTCGCTTAAAAAAAATTATAACATGGAAAAATAATTTAAATATCAACATGAATAAGTACATCAAGTTGCTACCAAATTTATACACTTTATTCACCAAGTAGCCATGCTAAAATAGTGCAACAGTGCTACACAATTATCCCTGCTTTGTTATACCCTGTTGCTACCAATTTATACCATGTGGGAATGCTTATAAATAGATCATATGTCTTCTGTAGTCCTTCTAAAATTATTCCATCCATTTCTTAATGCTTTTCTTGACAAATTCAAGGTGCTCCTATAAAGTGACAACTTGCTAATTTTTATATGGTTGTTTTCTGTAGATTTCCAAATTTAGAACAGTCCTAATAATTTGGCTTCAATGTGGACTTCAAACAAGTTGAAGGGTAGGAAAACATGCATAAACCATTGTGAATTTAATGGACATCAGCATACCACATTTGGCTGTTTGAAATGCATATTTTTATTTGCTACTTAATCAAGCAAAAGTAGTCACAAAACGCTAAAAATAGTCAAAAATGGAGATATAATGCTTCTAACAAAATAATACAAACACTTAAAAAATATACATTCTAATCAACTATCTAGCATTTAACTTAATAATATGACAATTTTTATATGTCAAACATAGTGTAAAAATGAGGTATTTTTAGGCCTCATGATCCCCCCCAGCTTGAACTGATGCATGCCCTCATGCATCCTAGTAGGCCATAGTAATATGTTGGTTTTATGCTTATGAAAAACATCCTTTGCCACCTGCTACCTGATAAATTTCTCCTTGATGCACTACACCAAGTATTTTTCAATTTAAGCACAGGTATTTCACTTTTCTACAACATTGCAAAAAAAATTTCAATCAATTTTTTTCAATTTTTTTATTCTATTTTTTTTCTTGCATATATTTCTTTTTATTTTCATTTGCAACTTGCAACTTGCAACTCTTTGACTTCTGCACTTTCATCCTTCAATATTGCAATTTCTGCAACTACTACAATTTTAACTATTTTTTTGCCCTTCTACAAGTTTTAGTGCTACAAGGTACCTCTTAAAGGCTTGGTATCATGTGATTCATCTTGCAATAGCCTTATTATGGAACCTGTTGGAACAAAATCTGCCTTCGGTTAATAGTTTTGTGCCTTAGAATTTGCCAACATTGAATAGACAGATCTTGCTTGAGATCATCTGTCTAGTCTCCAGAGAAGGTTGGTTCCTTTGAGTTTTTTAGAGAAAAGGGGAACAAGAGATAAGGGAAATATAGCCTAAGCTAGAACTTTTCTCATGGTACAGATTAGACAATAGCAAACATTGATGATGCAGTTTAGACAACAGCAAAGCTAGAACTCTTCTTTATAGAAAACACAAATTCTTGAGTGTGACTTTTAGATGTTCTTCTAAAAGCATGTAAATATATTTTAATGTTCAACTCTAGAAACAAGATTTATACGTGCACATTCCAGATTTCAGAACAGATACATTATAAAACTTAGAATTAATAAAAGTTAAAACACCAGGAACATACACTTGCACACAAAAGTTTCGGAAGCCAGAAGAAGAAATCTTTTATTGCTTGTAATCCAGTACATGTATATCAAGCTTGTAAACGTCCAAGAGCTGACCTTTTTTCATGGTCGACTCACTCCTATTTATACCCTAAAAAGAGTATCTTCTACTACGTACATTTAATTTCTTCAATCAATTACAAGTAATTGTCTATAGTTTCTAATAATATACAATGAATTTCCTGCATATTGGATAGATTTCCTTCTGGCTAATTTTAGATGAGCCTGTTATTTTGAAATCATCCAGTGGACCTGCTAGGTTATAATCAACAGACTATTCTTTAGAAATCAGCACCTGATGTCAGTGCATGTCCCCAGTTGCCAAAAATATACTCTATTCCTTTACATCTGATGTGTTGCAAAATCACGACATTCTTTCCTTGCTTTGCTCTTTTGCTGCCTCCATCCATGAAAATGAGACATGTCACAAAATCATGACATTCATCTCTTGTTTTGCTCTTCTGCCACTTCTAGTCATGAAAATGATACATGTCACGAAATTGTGACATTCATCTCTTACTTTGCTCTTTTGCTACCTCCCGCCACAAAAATGAGACATGTCATGAAATCGTGACGTCCGTCTCTGGCTTTGCTCTTATGCCCGTGAAAATGCAACATGTCGCGATATCGCGACACTTTTGCCTCCTTGCTCCATTTTGTCGGTCTTAGCCGTGAAAATGCAACATGTCATGAAATCGTGAAATTCATCTCTTACTTTGCTCTTTTGCTGCCTCCCACTGTGAAAATGAGACATGTCACGAAATCGTGACATTCGTCTCTTACTTTGCTCTTTTGTTGCCTCCCACTGCAAAAATGAGACATGTCACGAAATCACGACATTCATCTCTTACCTTGCTCTTCTTCTGCTTCCAGCCATGAAAATGGAACATGTCACGATATCGTGACACCTTTTCTTTCTTGTCTTTTGGCTGCGAAAATGCAACATGTTACAATATCGCGACACTTTTTCCTTTTTGGCCGTGAAAATGCAACATGTCGCAATATCGCGACACTTTTTCCCTTTTGGCCGCGACAAAGCAACATGTCACGATATCGTGACACTTTTTCTCTTTTGGCCGCGATAATGCAACATGTCACGATATCGTGACACTTTTTCTCTTTTGGCCATAACAAAGCAACATGTCGCGATATCGTGACACTTTTTCCCTTTTGTCCGTGACAATGCAACATGTCATGATATCGCGACACTTTTTCCCTTTTGGCCATGACAATGCAACATGTCACGATATCATGACACTTTTTCTCTTTTGGCCATGACAAAGCAACATGTCGCGATATCGCGAGACTTTTTTCCTTTTGTCCGCAACAATGCAACATGTCACAATATCGTGACACTTTTTCCTCCTTGATCTTTCTCTTTGCTTTGGACCATGAAAACGTAACATGTCGCGGTATCACGACACTTTTTCCTTCTTGCGGTATTTTGCTTTTCCTTTGATCTTTAGCATATGGGCCACTTCGGTCTTCTTGGAAAATATACGTGCATCAACTATTTTTTTGTAGTTAGTCACTTTTTGACTAACATTCTTGGCATCTTCCAGGGGATTTTTTGCTTGCAAAAATTTTGAACTAGGCCTTCATCCATTGGGAAACGGAGTCAACAATGCAATTGTAAAAAAAATATTTCAGAGAAAGACAAAGAACACAAGAAAATGCACTTAGATTAAATGTGAACATTACCTCATCAAAACTCCCTTTATACCTTGGTATCTCTATTCAAAAAAAATGTCGACTTCTGATTGGCTGCGACTGAATTTTTTTGTTAAGGCCAAAAAACGGTAATATTTACAAATATTGTCTGAATATACTTATATTATACTGTACATATAATTCCTTTTCTGCTTTCTCAATAGAAATATAACTTTAGGTGAAATGCATTCACCGTGATGGGAAAAACCAAACCATCTTGATCTTTCAACTCGAAAGCATTGAACTTTTTCTATGAAACAATTTCAAATGGTCCCTCCCAGAAAGCATCGAATTTATCATGGTTACCTAGCTTAGATTTATTTACATTCCATTTCAAAACCAAGTCTCCCACTCTAAATTTTTTGGCAGTTGTCTTTTTGTTGAACCATCCTTCAGTATCTGCCATATGCTTCTGATTGTGATTGTATGATTTCTCTCTTTGTTCTTCTAACTGTAAGAGCTGCATTACTCCTGCAACTGTGTGTATTATTTGGTCAATATGAGGTAGCGGGTAATGATATTTGAGTGATGCTTTGTTCAGATTTCTAAAATCTACACACAATCTGATATCTCCATTTTTCTTCTTGACTCGTACCAAGTTTGCCACCCAGGTGGAGTGTTTAACAGGGTATACTATTTTATCTTGAAGGAGTTTTTGCAGTTCTTGTTTCATCAAATATTCTATCTTTAGATTCACTGGTCTTTACTTTTGCCTAAAAGGCTTAGCTCCTTCTTCTGATTCTATGGTATGTTGAATAACATCTTTATTGTACACTTTTAGATCACTATACACCCAAGCTATGATGCCAGGGAATTTTTTACACAATTCTTTGATCTGGTTCACTTCCTCTTCTGTACAAATGATTCCAACCTTAATCATTTTGCCTAGATCCAACTCTACATCTTTGTATCTTCATTTATCGACCTTGATTTTTTGGCCAACTACTCTATCATTGTTATCAAACAGGTTTTCAAGGGTGATGAGACCCTTAGGAATATGATTATTTTTTAACTGAATAATATCCTCTTCCTCTTCATCTTGTAGATCCTGGTTGGCTGAGCAATTCATTTCATGGATTAAGAAATCTAGTATATGTTCATCATTTTCAAAAACTTGCTAGAAAGTATTTTTATCAGGCACTGAAGGCCTGTATATAAGTCTAACAGTTTTAGACTTCTGAATAACATTACTTACAGGACAAAAATTAGCTCCTCTTGAACCTAACAAATTTGCATGGGTATTCTATTCTCTAGGTATAAAATTTATATTTAGGGCCTCAAAGGCCTCTAAGAGATCCCACACTTTGTTTCTGTAAGACTTGAAATAATCTTGTTTACTTATACCTTTTTTGGTGACTTGATTCACAATAAGTTCTGAATCTCCATAGATGAGTAACTATTTGATTCCCAATTTCTTAGCCTTTCTTAACCCTAAGCACAGGGCCTCATATTCTGCCACGTTATTGGAGAAAATCAAATTCAACCTGTAAGAGAAAACCTTTTCCTCTCCGGTGGGAGAAATCAAAACTATTTTGACACCAGCTCCATTCTTGCACCTAGCCCCATCAAAGAAAAGCTTCCACAATTGATTCACAGAACCATCCTTTTCTAGGGAGGGTATCAATTTTCTTTTTGGTTTCTCAATAGAATAGTTTTCTATTTCTATTTCTATCATGGCATTAAAATTCTATAGAGAAAACTCGTCCTCATCTTGGAGCTCTTCTAATGTTTCTTCCATTAGATCTTCTTCTATTGTTTCTTCAGTCATCATATTTACACGGTCGGTTTCACCAATATTTTCTACATGAAACATCGATGGTTTCTCATTAAAAATCTTGACCCTTCTACCTTTGAAATGTATCTCCAAATGAGAATAATATAAGGATAAGTATCCTCCTATATTTACTATGAACTCTCTCGATAGACACATACCAAAATAGGGCTCCAAGTCTACGACTACTACCTCTTGTATGACTGTCATCTGAGGCATTTTATGTAGCTGTATGGGAATATCCTTGATCACTCCTATAGTTTTTACTGGAGTGCCATCTAACTATAGGATGTCTGCGCTGCTCCTAGTGTACTCTATTTCCATAATATCACATACTACTTTGGGTATCACAGTGGTAGCAGCGCCTGAATCTATCATGCAGTTGTGGATAACCCCTCCTTCCATTTCAAGGGATAAATAAAAGGGTGGTGGCCTGTTCTTACCAGTGGTAGACATCAAGTTCGTTAGAACCATTTTTGAAGATGATGTAGTCCTACTTCCATTTTTTATTGTTCTTAAGGATTCCTGTAGGAGATCGATTTGACCTAGGATTTGAATAGTATCATACATACTTGCCTTAGAAGGAGTCTTTTTCATTTCCTCTACTATACTGAATGTAGGTGAATCAACTATCCTTTCTATTTCTTTGGAAAAAGTTTCATATTTATTTTTGTATCCCTGGGTAGCTTCAGTTCTTTGCCCTTTTGTCAGCGAGGGGAAACTCAACCTTTCCCTAGCCTGTTATTGGGTTTCATTTTCCCCTCGAGGAATAAATTCTTTGTGTGTTTCTTGCCCTTGAATTTTGGCTAGAAACTGATATTTTCTTTCTTGAGGGAGGCTTCCCTTAGGAGTTTCTTTGGGAACTTCATTGGAAGCAGGGGAAACATTCAATGGCTGAAGCTCTTTAGGGTCTACTTGCAGTGGTTTCTTACCTAATCTTGTCAAAACTAAAACCTATTCTACTGTAGGCATCATGAAGTTGTGGTCCTTCTCTCTAATTATATTTACATGGCCTTTCATTTTTTCTTTACTCTTTTCAACTGCTATACTTTATACATAATGCTGGTGTATCATACACGAACTTTCCCCATGTGGATCGTTACATGTAGTACACTAAAAGTTAGAATCAGTGGGAGGCTCCTCGACCTCCACTGTCTCATTTGTATATACCATGCTCGGTCTCTCTTGTCCCCTATTGCTTGATTGTGTTGCATCTCTTATTACTTGAGGGAACCTCCTTGGCAGAATATTCCTTTCAACCTCTCTCTTTTTCATGGATGCCATTTCATTTGGCAATGTCTTCATTGTATCAATTATGATCATGTATTGATCATTGGGGGGAGCTGATGCAAGGGGTGTGGCTGGTAATGCAAGGAATGTAGGAGGTGCGGCTATAGCTAGGAGGACCTGCATTGACGGGAGTACAGGAATTTTAGAAATTGATGCTTGGGAAAACTTTGGTAAAATTAGCAATAGACTCTTTGATGGGTATCTTTTTGTAGCAATGAGATCAGCTTCGCCCTTTGCTACCTCTAGATAGATCCTAGGAAAAGTGGTTACATGGGATTTCCTTATTACCATACTAAGATATGAATAAAAATCCTTTAAATAATAGCATATAGCTTGTTCTTTCGTGGGCTTTAGGCCTTGCGGTACTCTACCACGAGTTCTGGTAAATCTGATGTTGAAATCCTGGATTTCTTCTTATGGATGCCTCTCAATGACAGTGAATTGATTCAACAATGTGAAAGGATCTACATGTATATTAAATTCATCAACCAGACGATCGACAAGTACTTCCCAAGAAGTAATGGATCCAGTGGGAAGTGCTCTATACCAATAGAGCATCTTTCATTTCAAATATATAATCAACAATCTGACCATTACATCTTCTTGAGTGATGTTGTAAACAGATGCTAGCGATGATACATCTAAACAGTGCTCATCTACTTTTTTGCCTATTCCATCAAAGGTCAAAAATGCTTTTAGTGCAGCTTATGGAATTTGGTGGTGTGTTCTCAAGTTCAAAGGTCCAGTTTGATTCCACACAAGATGCGCTGGGGTGGGTGCAACTGCCATGATTGCTAAAGGAGTTACAATTGCTATGGGATTGATTATAGATCCTCCTACAGCAGGTGTTAAAGAGGTACTAATGGTTCTAGGTAGATTTGATCGTGTGGCTAGCATAGGATGTGTTTTCAGGCTTTCGATATGTAGTTCAAAAAACTTGATAGGTTCTTCAGAGTTTCTAGCTTAGGATCTGGTTATCATATGGCTATATAACCAGAAGGTTTTTAGACAAGGTCTTTCTTTTATGGTCTAAATTGCAATGCAGTCACCAGGTGGTTTTTCTTGAGATTTTTAAACAAAAAGGCTCTTAACATAAAACACAAAAACTTATAAAATACTGTGGGATTTCTGGTCCCATCGGGCGTGCCAAAAATTATTGAAACAAAATCTGCCTTCGGTTAATAGTGTTGTGCCTTAGACTTTGCCAACATTGAATAGACAGATCTTGCTTGAGATCATCTGTCTAGTCTCTAGAGAAAGTTGGTTCCTTTGAGTTTTTTAGAGAAAAGGGGAACAAGAGATAAGAGAAATATAGCCTAAGCTAGAACTTTTCTCATGGTACATATTAGACAATAGTAAACATTGATGATGCAGTTTAGACAACAACAAAGCTAGAACTCTTCTTTATAGAAAACATGAATTCTTGAGTGTGAATTTTAGATGTTCGTCTAAAAGCATGTAAATATATTTTAATGTTCAACTCTAGAAACAAGATTTATACATGCACAGTCCATATTTCAGAATAGATACATTATAAAACTTAGAATGAATAAAAGTTAAAACACTAGGAACATACACTTGCACACAAAAGTTTTAGAAGCCAGAAGAAGAAATCTTTTATTGCTTGTAATCCAGTACATATACATCAAGCTTGTAAATGTCCAAGAGCCAACATTTTTCATGGTCGACTCACTCCTATTTATATCCTAAAAAGAGTATCTTCTACTACGTACATTTAATTTCTTCAATCAATTACAAGTAATTGTCTGCAGTTTTTAATAATATACAACGGATTTCCCACAGATTGGATAGATTTCCTTCTAGCTAATTTTAGATGAGCCTATTATTTTGCAATCATCCAGCGAACCTGCCAGGTTGTAATCAACAGACCATTCTTTAGAAATCAGCACCTGATTTCAGTGCATGTCCCCAGTTGCCAAAAATATACTCTATTCTTTTACAGCTGGTATGTCACAAAATCGTGACATTCTTTCCTTGCTTTGCTCTTTTGCCGCCTCCAGCCGTGAAAATGAGACATGTCATGAAATTGCGACATTCATCTCTTGTTTTGCTCTTCTACCACTTCCAGCCATGAAAATGAGACATGTCATGAAATCATGACATTCATCTCTTACTTTGCTCTTTTGCTACCTCCCGTCGTGAAAATGAGACATGTCATGAAATCATGACGTCTATCTCTTGCTTTGCTCTTCTGCCTACGAAAATGCAACATGTCATGATATCGTGACACTTTTGCCTCCTTTCTCCCTTTTGTCACTCTTATCCACAAAAATGCAACTTGTCACGAAATCGCGACATTCATTTCTTACTTTGCTCTTTTGCTGCCTCCCACCGTGAAAATGAGACATGTCACAAAATCGCAACATTCGTCTCTTACTTTTCTCTTTTGCTGCCTCCCATCGTGAAAATGAGACATGTCACGAAATCATGACATTCATCTCTTACCTTGCTCTTCTGCCGCTTCCAGCCGCAAAAATGCAACATGTCGCGATATCGCGACACCTTTTCTTTCTTGTCTTTTGGCCGTGAAAATGCAACATGTCACGATATCATGACACTTTTTCCCTTTTGGCCGTGAAAATGCAACATGTGATATCATGACACTTTTTCCCTTTTGGCCTCGACAAAGCAACATGTCGCGATATCGTGACACTTTTTCTCTTTTGGTCACGACAATGCAACATGTCGCGATATCGTGACACTTTTTCTCTTTTGGCCACGACAAAACATGTCGCGATATTGTGACACTTTTTCCCTTTTGGCCGCGACAATGCAACATGTCGCGATATCATGACACTTTTTCCCTTTTGGTCGTGACAATGCAACATGTCACGATATCGTGACACTTTTTCCCTTTTAGCCGTGACAAAGCAACATGTCGTGATATCGCAACACTTTTTCCCTTTTGGCCATGATAATGCAACATGTCACGATATCGTGACACTTTTTCTTCCTTGCTCTTTCTCTTTGGTTTGGACTGCGAAAATGCAACATGTCCCGATATCGCGACACTTTTTCCTCCTTGCGGTATTTTGTTTTTTCTTTGATCTTTAGCATATGGGCCACTTCGGTCTTCTTGGAAAATATGCAAAAAGGTGCATCAGCTATTTTTCTTTAGTTAGTCACTTTTTGACTAACAGAACCATATTTGGCATATGCACTACTACTGATGAAATTTTTTTTCTTAACAACATTTCAGCCTGAATGCCTATTTCTATTATTTGCACCTTTTGAACAAAATTGATGTAATTTTGAGTTTGAAATGCTTGAGGGATGTACTTACATGTGGTAGAGCCTTAGGAACCTCAATATTTGATGTACCCTACTTTTTTTACTATTCTGCAACATTTTCAACAATTCTAGTACAATTTTTTCTTATTCTGAAGATATCTTGTTCATTCTGAAGATAACCTATTTTATTCTGAAGATTCATCCAAAAATGTAAAAACGATCTTCTATGAAAAAGTTAGCTATAAATTCTATTTTGGATCCATCTCTAGGGTATGTAACCCTTCCATAATATCAAAAATATCATCTCTATCCTTTTTATTAGATGTTATTCATTACTATTTTATTACAGTAGTTGTAAAATAGAATCTTCAGATGCTCTCATGCAACTAAGGGTAGAAGGGGGTGTTTTTTGACATCTTAAACATGTTCCATTTTCAACTTGTCAATATTGTATAAATATTTTTATGCCAAATACCGATTATCATACATTAAATGTTAAATGGTTACTATGACTTAAATGCAAGAAACACATACCTTACTGTCCTGAAAATTGATCATGCACCTTACAAGCTACTTCTGATGATTGTTAGCAAGCTATTTGAAAACATAAATATACACATGTGTAGTGTGAGATTTGTACAATGGTGAAACAAGGATGGGTGGATCAACATGACAATTCACACCAAAAAACCGGTTTTCATTCAAGCCAAATCAGCAGTGCCTCAAGGAGGTTTTCACCACTGAATTATTCATTTTTTTTCTCTTTTTTTCATTTTGTTTTCATCTTTTTTTTCATCAAAAGAGTCTGCCATTTCTGGTTTTCAACCAAGTTTTGTCATTTTTTTTTTCAAGTGCCTCAATAAAAGAATGTCTCTCATGAGGCTACAATGGAGATAATGTCTGTCAATATAATTTGGATGAGAACAATTCTTATTATGTAAAAACATGTCAATATTTGTATGAAAACACCATATTTTTTCTATTGAAATCTGTAACAATGATGCAACCTTCCTTTCTAGATGAGTAGTAAGAATATGCTTATGTCATCATTTATCTCCTTATTGCTATAAATGAAGTGTTAACTTCATTGTTCCTTATCCATGCTAAAATTGATGCTTGTCCTCATGTATCTCCATTTTGTGGGACATGCTTTTTTTCGTTTTTTTTTTATTTTCTTTTTTTTCTCTTTTTCATACTTTTCTATTTTCTTGCTTGTACCCATGAAGGAATTTCACAAGAAAGATTATTTATTTATTTTTATTTTTTGTCAAACTTTTATCATCACTCTGAATCTAACATTGAAGAAAAATTCTCCTCCATTCTGTGTACATCCAATTGTTCACCTCAAGAACTCATCCTTAGTTAATGGTGCATGGTATACCCAAAGGCAATACCCATTCACCACTAACTTCCTGTATGAATCACCAATGGGAGAAATAAACACTACTTCATATCTAAAAAAAATTTCAATCAAGTGTTTGTCCATGCCTCCTAATCTACAAAATCTTGTCAATCTGTACTTGAAACAATTCAATACCAATTCTCAAATATGTTAAGTGCATTCATAAATATGAAATCTTGACATACCCTTGTAATTCTATGCAAAGAGATTGAAATATTGTTTCAGAACAACAAACAATTTTTTTTTTTTTCATAAGTCAACCGGTCAATAATGTTCAAGAATTTCCTTGGTTGTACTTTAGTTTATTTCATTCTTAGGAGGACAAAATTTATCCGTAATGGAAGTAAATTTTCTATGTGTAGATTTTCCAAATTTTCTCCTTTATCCAAAGTTGATTTCTATGTCTAGACTAAAGGGTTTTTATGTATCTCCATTGACTTTTATCTCTTCAAGCTCAGGTAAGTTCTTGTATGAGCATAGTTGGATGTTGCTACAGCCAATAACATTTACTGCAATTTTTTTTTACTAGATTTAGCTACATAAACAGGGGTTGTCTATCCTATATTATTCAAACTGATCACAGGGTTTGCACAATAAGACAAGAAGTGTATAAATTAGTAGATCAACTACTTTTTATGTAGGATCACCTCTAATGAGATCAACTATTGTATTTGTAGGATAAGAATTGATAGGTTGTGGTTTAGTGCGATAAAAACCTAACAATATTTAAGCAATAATGGAAAAACTCTAGGATCACCATTGAGCTCCAAACTTCTATTTTGATTGTGCAAAAGTTTTGTGATGATTTTTTTTTTTAACAGACTCAACTTACATAGACAGGGGTTGCATGTCCTGTATTATTCATATTTGCCATAGGTTGGGCTGAAGGTGGTGGTTTATTTACTTACCCTGTTTGTTGTTGTTGGGATCTCTCTTTGAGAAGAATTCAGATTAGGAAACAAATTTTGCATCTCTAAGATATGGAAGTAAATGGCATTCATCAATGATATTTCCCAGTGAACAAATACTATAGATAGCTGATATGGCTATTTTATTCAAGGGATAGTCTTGTATATCTACTATGATATATTTCCAACACCTAGTACAAATTTGTTTATACTACCCTGATGATATGGATATAAAAAGGGCAGTACTAGCAAATGGCTCTTCTAAATTTTTTAAGAGATCTTATGTTTCCTGATAATGAGGATGATGAATTCTTTCAATTTTTATCAAGAATTTCAAACATAGGCAATTTAACCCCCATGTGTGAAGATCACCTCCCTATGATTGCTTGTTTTCTAAATGGACTAAAATGCAACTATCAATAATTATTATTTATAATAACTATTTAATTTAGATTTTACTTTGAACTTCATAACTTAGCACAATAATAATTATTTGACTACTTTTAACCTCTAACAATGCCATAATCCCTGAAAATGGTGCTAAAATGATGAGTTTCATTAATATCATCATTTAATCTCAATGATTTATCAATCTAAGTTGGTGTCCAAGGTTATCTACGATAGAAGGTTAGGGTAGATTACAATTCAAGCATTCATATTTCAAACAATTATTGGGTGAAACAGATTTGGTTTAGCCTTTTGGTGTCACACTAAACCTAATCTATAGAATAAAAAATTTTACGAAATAAAAACTAATTTTAAGTTCAAAAAATTAAAGTTAACTACAATTGCATGAATTGAAATTGCTGAATTGAAATCTAATCTAATTTTGCATAATTGAAATAACAGAAATGAAATTGCTAAATTGAAATGTTGTTGAAATGAAATCCTAAATTATGCTTACAAAATTGAAACCTAGTTTACTCTTGCAGAATGGAAGTGATTCTTGGAAATGAAACACATGCCAATGCCCTACCACAAAAGGTAGTCAAGCTTCTACTATAGGAATTGACAGCAAAATGAAATCTACTAGAAATTGAAAGTTGTTGAAACATAAAAATAACAAAACATGGAAAGCAAAAGAAACAAGAAATAAATGTTTAATATAATTTGTCATCTGACACACACATAAATATTGTACACAAACATAATAGAAAACATCAATCACATAATACAAAATAAAAACAATAAAATGAAATCTAGCAAGCAATCTATTAATTTTGTTGTAGCAAAATTATAGATTAAAACCTGCCATAAAATCCCTCCTTCTAGATTTGAAAGTGGGCCCATACTTCATGATCTAGAAGGAGGTGAAAAGCACTCCTTAACTTATTTAAAACTAGAACAAAATCTGACAAAAGAACTGTAATTTATTACTCTGAAAATGGCATTACAGTTCTGCTGCTACAGACTGTTACAAAGATGAAAATTGTCTATTTTTCTATTACTTATTCTCCTTAATCTCGATCAACATGGGAGCTATCCTTTTATATATGCATAATATTTATTTACAAATAGAAAATATATTATTTCTATCCTGCAGATCAATTCCTATTATGCTATAGCATTTCTTGGTTTTATCCTAGAAGAGGATCAATTGATCTTTTCCCATGAATGGTGGCTTTTGGATGGCAAGGACAACAAAGACAGCTGGGGGATATTTTACCTTAACCTTCTCAACCTTATTTCATTTTTTCCATCGTCAAAAAATAGTCAAAAAGTCAAAAAGTACTTTCTATTGTCAATCCGAAGATAACTAGCTCAATCCGAAGAAACTACATTCTATCAATCCGAAGATGTCTACTCAATCCGAAGCTCTTCGGATTGACTAACTATGTGGTATTCAGGTGATCTTAGCTACTTTTCTCAGGTGGGTTATCTCTTAGGAACTTATTTTAATAGCTTTTATCCTTCTTTATGTGTGAATTTCATGTCTTGTTATTCATTAGTAGCTAGCTGAAATTTATATGGTAAACTATTGTATTTTTTAGATTTGCTACACAATTATAAATTGTTGGCATTTCTTGAATGTTCAAAAAATTAGAACATACCAAGGTGTTGTAGGTGATTTGGATAGGAGAGGGTAATCCTCCAAGGGAGGTCCTAGGTTCAAATCTCCACCCTACCAAAAAGTTGAATTTGGTATCCAAAATCCAATTGATAATGTTGGTGTGGGTAGGGTCAGATGCGACTCCTGGGTGACTTTGACGGTGTAAAACCTCATATTCATGGTCTCTTAGACAAATGTGGCCCCGCAAAGCGTTTTTTGCATAAAAAAAAATTAGAACATTGAAAAATAATTTAAATATCAACATGAATAAGTACATCAAGTTGCTACCAAATTTATACACTTTATTCACCAAGTAACCATGCTGAAATAGTGCAACATTGCTGCACAATTATCCCTACTCTATTAAACCCTATTGTTGCCTATTTATACCATGTGGGAATTCTTATAAATAGATTATATGTCTTCTGTAGTCCTAAAATTATTCCATCCATTTCCTAATGCTTTGCTTGACAAATTCAAGGTGCTCCTATAAAGTGACAACTTGCTGATTTTTATATGGTTGTTTTCTACAGATTTCCAGATTTAGAACAGTCCTAATAATTTGGCTTCAATGTGGACTTCAAAAAATTTTAAGGGTAGGAAAACATTCATAAACCATTGTGAATTTAATGGACATTAGCATACCACATTTGGCTGTTTGAAATGCATATTTTTATTTGCTACTTAATCAAACAAAAGAAGTCACAAAATGCTGAAAATAGTCAAAAATAGATATATAATGCTTCTAACATAAAATAATACAAACACTTAACAAATATATATTCTAATCAACTATTTTGCATTTAACTTAATAATATGGCAGTTTTTATATGTCAAACATAGTGTAAAAATAAAGTATTTTTAGGCCTCATGATCCCCCCCAGCTTGAACTGATGCATGCCCTCATGCATCCTAGTAGGCCATAGTAATATGCTGGTTTTATGCTTATGAAAAACATCCTTTGCCACATGCTACTTGATAAATTTCTCCTTGATGCACTACACCAAGCATTTTTCAATTTAAGCACAGGCATTTCACTTTTCTACAACCTTGTAAAAAAAATTTCAATCAATTTTTTTCAATTTTTTTTATTCTTTTTTTTTCTTGCATATATGTTTTTTTATTTTCATTTGCAACTTGCAACTTTTTGACTTCTGCACTTTCATCCTTCAATATTGCAATTTCTGCAACTACTACAATTTTAACTATTTTTCTGCCCTTCTACAAGTTTTAGTGCTACAAGGTACCTCTTAAAGGCTTGGTATCATGTGATTCATATTGCAATAGCCTTATTGTGGAACCATATTTGGCATATGCACTACTACTGATGAAATTTTTTGTTCTTAACAACATTCTATCCTGAATGCCTATTTCTATTATTTGCACCTTTTGAACAAAATTGATAAAATTTTGAGTTTGAAATGCTTGAGGGATGTACTTACATGTGGTAGAGCCTTAGGAACCTCAATATTTGATGTACCCTACTCTTTTTACTATTTTGCAACATTTTCAACAATTCTGGTACAATTTTTGCTTATTCTAAAGATATCTTGTTCATTCCGAAGATAACCTGTTTTATTCTGAAGATATCTTGTTCATTCCGAAGATAACCTATTTTATTCTGAAGATTCATCCAAATATGTAAAAACGACCTTCTATGCAAAAGTTAGCTACAAATTCTATTTTGGATCCATCTCTAGGGTATGTAAGCCTTCCATAATATCAAAAATCCCATCTCTATCCTTTTTTTTTAGATGTTATTCATTACTATTTTATTGCAGTAGTTGTAAAATAGAATCTTCAGATGCTCCCATGCAACTAAGGGCAGAAGGGGGTGTTTCTTGACATATTAAACATGTTTCATTTTCAACTTGTCAATTTTGTATGAATAGTTTTATGCAAAAGACTGATTATCATACATTAAATGCTAAATTCTTACTATGAATTAAATGCAACAAACACATACCTTACTATCCTGAAAATTGATCATGCACCTTACAAGATGCTTTTGATGATTGTTAGCAAGCTATTTGAAAAATAAATATACACGTGTAGTGTGAGATTTGTACAATGGTGAAATAAGGTGGGTGGATCAACACGAAAATGCACACCAAAAAACCAGTTTTCATTCAAGCCAACTCAGCAGTGCCTCAAGGAGGTTTTCACTACTGAATTGTTCATTTTTTTTCTCTTTTTTTCATTTTTTTTCTTCTCTTTTTTTTTCATCTCTTTTTTTCATCAAAAGAGGCTGCCATTTCTAGTTTTCAACCAAGTTTTGTCATTTTTTTTTTCAAGTGCCTCAATAAAAGAGTGTCTCTCATGAGGCTACAATGAGAGAGAATGTCTCTCAATCTTATTTGGATGAGAACAATTCTTGTTCTGCAAAAACATGTCAATATTTGTATGAAAACACCATATTTTTCTGTTGAAATCTGTAACAATGATGCAACCTTCCTTTCTAGATGATTAGTAAGAATATTCTTATGTCATCATTTATCTCCTTATTTCTTGAAATGAAGTGTTGACTTCATTGTTCCTCCTCCATGCTGAAATTGATGCTTGTCCTCATGTATCTCCATTTTGTGGGACATGTTTTTTTTCCAATTTTTTTCTTTTTTTTATATTTTCTTTTCTTTTTTTTCTCTTTTTCATACTTTTCTCTTGTCTTTCTTGTGCCCATGAAGGAAGTTCACAAGAAATTTTATTTTTTATTTTTTATTTTTTGTCAAACTTTTATCATCAGTCTGAATCTGACATTGAAGAGAAATTCTTCTCCATTCTGTGTACATTCAATTGTTCACCTCAAGAACTCCTCCTTAGTTAATGGTGCATGGTATACCCAAAGGCAATATCCATTCACCACTAACTTCCTCTATGAATCACCAATGGGAGAAAGAAACACTGCTTCATATCTAAAAATTTCTTCAATCAAGTGTTTGTATATGCCTCATAATCTGCAAAATCTTGTCAATATGTACTTGAAACAATTCAATACCAATTCTTAAATATGTTAAGTGCATTCATCAAGATGAAATATTGACATACCCTTGTAATTCTATGCAAAGAGATTTAAATATTGTTTCAAAATAACAAACAATTTTATTTTTTGTTCATAAGTCAACCAATCAATAATGTTCAAGAATTTCCTTGGTTGTACTTCAGTTTATTTCATTCTTAGGAGGACAAAATTTATCCTTAATGGAAGTAAATTTTCTATGTGCAGCTTTTCTAGTTTTTTTCATTTATCCAAATTTGATTTACGTGTCTGGACTAAAGGGTTTTTGTGTATCTCCATTGACTTTTATCTCTTCAAGCTCAAGTAAGTTATTTTTTGAGCATAGTTGGATGTTGCTACAGTCAATAACATTTTCTACAATTTTTTTTACCAGATTCAGCTACATAAACAGGGGCTGCCTATCCTATATTATTCAAACTGATCATAGGTTGGGCTAAAAAAGACAATTTAACTAAACATATTTTTGGTTTGCACAATAAGACAAGAAGTGTACAACTTAGCAAATCAACTACTTGTTAGGTAGGATCACCTCTAATGAGATCAACTATTGTATTTGTAATATAAGAATTGATAGGTTGCAATTTAGCGTGATAAAACCCTAACAATATTTAAGGAATAATGGCAAAAATCTAGGATCATCGTTGAGATCCAAACTTCTATTTTGATTGTGCAAACTTTTTGTGATGCTTTTTTTTTTTAAAAAACTCAACTTACATAGACAAGGGTTGCATTTCCTATATTATTCATAATGGCCATAGGTTGGGTTGAAGGTGGTGGTTGATTTACTTACCCTGTTTGTTGTTGTTGGGACCTCTCTTTGAGAAGAATTCATATTAGGCAACAAGTTTTGCATCTCTGAGTTGTGGAAGTAAATAGAATTCATTAATAATATGTCCCAGTGAACAAATGCTACAGGTAGCTGATATGGCTATTTTGTTCAAAGGATAGTCTTGTATATATACCATGATATCTTTCCAACACCTAGTACAAATTTGTTTATACTACCCTGATGATATGGATATAAAAAAGGCAGTATTAGCAGATGGCTCTTTTAAATTTTTTAAGAGATCTTATGTTTCTTGATAATGATGATGATGAATTCTTTCAATTTTTATCAAGAATTTCAAACATAGGAAATTTAACCCCCAAGAGTGAAGATCACCTCCCTATGGTTGTTTGTTTTCTAAATGGACTAAAATGCAACTATCAATAATTATTATTTATAACAGCTATTACATTCATATTTTACTCTGAACTTCATAACTTAGAACAATAATAATTATTTGACTACTTTTACCCTCGAACAACACCATGATCCTTGGAAATGGTGCCAAAATGATGAGTGTCATTAATCTCATAATTTAATCTCAATGATTTATCAATCTGGGGTGGTATCCAAGGCTATCTACGATAGAAGGTTAGGGCAAAGTACAATTCAAGCATTCAAATTTCAAGTAATTATTGGGTGAAACAGATTTGGTTTAGCCTTTTGGTGTCACACTAAACCTAATTTGCAGAATGAAAACTTGCAAGAAATAAAAACTAATTCTAAGTTTAAAAATTTAAAGTTAACTACAATTGCATGAATTGAAATTGCTGAATTGAAATCTAATATACTTTTGTAGAATTGAAATAATAGAATTGAAATTGCTAAATTAAAATGTTGCTAAAATGAAATCCTAAATTACACTTGCAAAATTAAAACCTAGTTTACTCTTGTAGAATGGAAGTGATGCTTGGAAATGAAACACTTGTCAATGCCCTGCCACAAAAGGTTGTCAAGATTTTGCTATAGGAATTGACAGCAAAATGAAATCTGCTAGAAATTGAAAGCTGCTGAAACATAAAAATAACAAAACATGGAAAGCAAAGGAAACAATAAATAAATGTTTAATCTAATTTATCATCTGACACACACATAAATATTTTACACAAACATAGTAGAAAACACCAATCACCTAATACAAAATAAAAACAAGAAAATGAAATCTGGCAAGCAATCTATTAATTCTGTTGCAACAAAATTATAGATTAAAACCTACAATTAAATCCCTCCTTCTAGTTCTGAAAGTGGTCCCATACTTCCTGATCTAGAAGGAGGTGAAAAATACTTCATAACTAATTTAAAATCAGAAAAAAATCTGACAAAAGAACTGCAATTTATTACTCTGAAAATGGCATTACAGTTCTACTGCTATAGACTGTTACAAAGTTTAAAACTATCTATTTTTCTATTACTTATTATCCTTAAGCTCAAATGACATGGGAGCTATCCTTTTATATATGCAAAATATTTATTTAAAAATAGAAAATATACTATTTCTATCTTGCAGATCAATTCATATTATGCTGCAGCATTTCTTGGTTTTATCCTAAAAGAGGATCAATTGATATTTTCCCATGAATGATGGATTTTGGATGGCAAGGACAGTAAAGACAGCTAGGAGATATTTTCCCTTAACCTTATCAACCCTCTTTCCTTTTTTCCACTGTCAAAAATAGTCAAAAAGTCAAATAGTACTTTTTGTTGTCAATCCGAAGATAACTGGCTCAATCCAAAGAAACTGCATTCTATCAATCCAAAGATGTCTACTCAATTAGAAGCTCTTCATATTGACTATGTGGTCTTCATGTGATCTTAGCTACTTTTCTCAGGTGGGTTATCTCTTAGGAACTGATTGCAATAGCTTTTATCCTTCTTTATGTGTGAATTCCATGTCTTGTTATTTATTGGTAGCTAGCTAAAATTTATATGGTAAACTGCTACATTTTCCAGATTTGCTACACAATTATAAAATGATGGAATTTCTTGCAAGTTCAACAAATTATAAAATGAAAAAATAATTCAAATATCAACATGAATAAGAACATCAAGTTGCTACCAAATTTATACACTTTATTCACCAAGTAACCATGCTGAAATAGTGCAACAGTGTTGCACAATTATCTCTGCTCTGTTATACCCTGTTGCTACCTATTTAGACCATGTGGGAATGCTTCTAAATAGATCATATGTCTTATGTATTCCTTCTAAAATTATTTCATTCATTTCCTAATGCTTTTCTTGACAAATTCAAGGTGCCCTATAAAGTGACATCTTGCTGATTTTTATATGGTTGTTTTTTATAGATTTCCAGATTTAGAACAGTCCTAATAACTTGGCTTCAATGTGGACTTCAAACAAGTTGAAGGGTAGGAAAACATTCATAAACCATTATGAAGTTAATGGATATCAGCATACCACATTTGACTATTTGAAATGCATATTTTTATTTGCTACTTAATCAAGCAAAAGTAGTCACAAAATGTTGAAAATTGTCAAAAATAGAGATATAATGCTCCTAAAATAAAATCATGTAAACACTTAACAAATATATATATTATAATCAACTATTTGGAATTTAACTTAATAATATGACAATTTTTATATGTCAAACATAGTGTAAAAATGAGGCATTTTCAGGCCTCATTAACACCCTACAAACATATCAGTCTACATTTTTGCTCAGCGTTGTGTTTTCCACACAACGCATTGCAAAATGGGGCATCTGTAGAAACCTAAATCATGTCATGCTTAGGGGAGCTTCTCACATAGACACACGCATAATATTATAAGACATAATATTAGACTTTCCAAGTATCAATAGTGGTTCTCACCACTCATTTGGGGTCTTTTCAAGCCATCCAAACCTAGCCGCTTAGGCCAAGAGTGAACAGAGATCCTAGCCGTTCAAGCCTAGAGTGGCCAAACCTTAGCTGATGTAGATGATAGTGGCCAGATCTTAGCTACTGTAGATGACAGTGACTAAGCCATAAGAAGCAGTTTTATTGACAAACAAGCCAAATCATAGGTGGAAGTGGCAATATGCATTCAATAAATGTTAGTAAGAGTAACTTTGCATTCATTTTCATGACCAGTTCACATAGGAGGCTTGAGTTTGCATTAAAATTTAGTTAACTGACCTCCACACTTAAAAAAATGACAAATACTTCTCATGCTAACGACCAATTCACATAAGAGACTTAAGTGGGCAGTTAGACTTTAGATAACTGACCTTCAAACATAGAAAATATATAAATCTTCTCATGCTGACTTACACTACACAGGAGAAATTCATTCCTAGGGCTTGGACATAGACCTAGGGTTTTACACTATAAAAGGTGCAAGCTTAAGAGCACCAAGGGAGATCTTTTTATATCATAGAGAGACATATAGAGACATAGATCATTGAGACATCTTTTTGAGGAAAGCTTTCAATACTTGGAGAGATCCCTTGGAGATCACGTGTACGGTGAAGCCCTAACGAATTGAAGAGCATAACACCTATTATTTCAACATCAGATACAAGCTTTGACCCATAAATTTAGGGCAAAGAGATAAATGTTTACCTTAGCAGCCGCTATCTTGGACAGTGGCCCGCAAGCTTAGCTTAGGTTTTAGACATAGCTTCTTTTATTCTATTTCTTCATGTTTTCATATCATTAGCATAGATTTACATGATTTCATGGCATAGTTTCATCATATTTCCATTAAATTATCTTATTACTAACAACCTCATCTTGGGAGGCAATCTTGGACATCTAAGTAGGTTTTTTTGTTTCATTTCTTATAGGGCCACATGTTCATCGGACGAAATCTACAACATACGAGAGCAAAAGGGATCCCTCTAGGAAACAAACCTAGAGAAGGAGGCATCTGTAAGCCCTCATACATTTTCATGTACGAAATCGAGAAGCCTTTATAAGTGCACCACATCTTCATGAAAA
Source organism: Wollemia nobilis (assembly GCA_028583015.1). Lineage (NCBI taxonomy): Eukaryota > Viridiplantae > Streptophyta > Pinopsida > Araucariales > Araucariaceae > Wollemia > Wollemia nobilis. The sequence goes on along the minus strand of JAQPPZ010002937.1, from coordinate 3,528,012 downwards.
GGGGTACTATTTACCTATTTGTAAACTTATTATATCAAAATGGGTATCCCTAAGAGGGACCGACATGTAATTGAGTTTAAATACAAATAAAGAGATCCATATTTGTTATTTCGTGTTATATGCTTTTTCTTTGTCTTCCATTTCATCTTGGGTTTTTAATAACATTGCAAGTAGAGTTAAAAAGGGGCGATGCATGCGTCCTGGGGTTGCTACAATTATAATATAATATAAAATATTATATTAAATATTAAATAATATTAAAATAATCCCAATTGGGCTAGGAAATGGTGGGAAAGGACTAAAGTGGGCCTTTTGAAGGCAATAAAGGTGTATGGTGTACAAGTGGGTGGTGGGATGGTTATGATGGAGGATTAGTGGCTGTAATTTGGTGTCTACACTTAAAAAGGTCATATCTTGAAGCCAGTCCAACAGTAAAAGAAGGAAATAGAATAAATCTCAATAAAAGGAAGTTGATATGTAGGAAGAAGCCAAAGATAAACTAAGGTATCCCTCTTTGACAAAGCATTAAATAATAAAAGCTACTCATTAATAAAGGAGTAAGTTTGATCAAACTCCAAGGGATGAGGCAATACATTCTGATATGTACACCTTCAATATTATTGAAGAATTAAAGAAAACACCTTCAAATTCTAGCATGTATGATGCGTTGCTCATCCCCAGATAGATTGAATTGCTCTAATATTCCTTTAAGTAAGTCAAGAATCAAGGGAAAGTCTATCTTAAGCTAAATATGGCTCAAGGGAGCCTTGTAATAGGGTTAGGTAATAACATACCATATTTATTCTATCTATTCTTTCAAATGAAAGGATGGGTTGTCCACAATTGCATGATTGATTCAAGGGCAACCACTATAGTTATGCCTAAATTTGTGTGTGATATTATGGGTATGGAATACACAAGAAGTTACCATGATATTTTGAATTTATATGGTACACTTATAAAAATTATTGGGGTGATCAAGGATTTCCTCATGGTGTTACATAGGTTGCCTTAGGTTATTGTCATCCAAGAGATTGTGGTAGTATACTTAGAATCCCATTTTGGGATGTAGATTTCAAGAGAATTTACTACCGAATTGGGTGGTTACATGTCCCTTGACTATTTCCATATGAAAATTCCTTACAAAGGTAGAATATTCAAGATATACTTGGAGAAGCCCTCATAATTTCATATAGAGAAGTTGGAATAAGGGAACCAATAGGCTAATACAATTAGCATGATGATTGAGGAAGCAGACTTGATGGAAGAACTTCAAATAGAGGACCAATTCTTGTTAAGGGAATTCAATGCCATGATTGAATTAGGAATTGGTATATATACCATTGTGAAGTCAGAGGTAAAGAAGCCACTTGTTTAGGTTTAAAAAGTTCCCATGCCAAATCACATTTTTAATCTCTATTTTGATGGAGCAAGATGAAAAATGGTGATAGGGTAAACATAGTTTTGATCTCACCCACATGAGCTGAAAAGATCTCATATATGTTGACATGGATCTACACAAATAATGTAGTAGAATATGAAGCATTATTCCTAGGCTTAAGAAATGCTAAAAAACTTGAATCCAAGCAACTGCAAAGATTCAGATATTCAGAATTGGTAATAAATTAGATCATCGAGAAATGCACTAGTAGACAATATTATCTCAAAGCTTATCATAATAGATTTTTGGACCTATTGGATACATATGAGGCTTTGAATATCAAGGTGATACTAAGGTAATAAAACACCCATGTTGATATATTAGCATTAATTGGGGCTAATTATTGTCTAATATCAAACATCATATATCAAGCAAAGATAGTAAGGATGGTGTATAGACCCTCTGTTTCAGATAAAGATATATTTTGGCAAGTATTTGAGAGTGATGAGCAAGTGGTAAATTTCTTAATCCATGAAATGAATTTTTCAACCAAAAAACCATTGGAGGATTAAGGAGGATAGTTTATTCAAATAAAAAATAACCACATGCCAAAAAGTTCGATAACCCTTGAAAGTTTATTTGTTAATAATGATTGGCTAGTTGGCCATTTTATGGAAGTTGACATCAAGGGCTATAAGGAAGTTCAAACCAGACCCAAAAAAAGCCTCAAGGTAGAGGTGCAACTTTCAAAGGGATAAGTAAGGCAAATCCATGATTTGTGTAGAGAATTCAGTGATATAATAGATTGGACCTATGATGACCTCAAGGTATACAACAAAAACACTATACAACACACAATTGAGCTAGAGCCAGATGCAAAAAATTTTCGATAAAAATAGAGGTCGATCAACTTGAAGATAGAAGCCTTAATGAAACATGAATTTTTGAAGCTATTGAATGCTAAAATAATCTATCCTAGTAAACACTCTACTTGGGTGGACAACCTAGTGTTGGTAAGAAATAAGAATGGAGATATCCAGCTCTGTGTTGATTTTTAAACCTGAACAAAGCCTCATTGAAAGACTACTACCCTCTTCCATAGATTGATAAAATATTATATATAGTGGTTGGAGGAAGGATATTCTCATTCTTGGATGGGTTCTCTGGATTCAATCAAATATGGGTCTGAGATGAATATTAGCAAAAAATAACATTCACCACTAAATATTGAACCTTCACCTATCAACGAATGCTATTTGACCTATCGAATGTTGGAGCCACATTCAAGAGAGAAATGGATTTGGATTTTTGTGAACTTATCAACAAGATAATTTTCATCTATTTAGATGATATGATAGTTTTTTCTCATAGAAAATAATACCATGCAAAACATCTTAGGATGGTTTTTGAAAGATGCAAGGAGTTTGGAGTTTCACTAAACTCAAAGAAATTCATATTTTCTATGCAAGAAGGGAAAATCATGGGGTACGTTATATCTTAAGTAGGGATAGCTATCAACCTAGATAGGGTAGAAGCTATTATCATCCTTCCTCTACCATTGAACAAGAAAGAAATTTAGTTGTTCTTTGAGAAGAGAAAATTTGTGCAAAATTTTGTGTCAAACTTTGCTCAAATAGTTAAACCTATGATGGAGATGCTCAAAAAATATGTGGAATTCAAATGGATGGATCTTCAAAAAAGTGCCTTCAAGAACATGAAGGAAGTAATTTCATAAGCCTCGATGCTCATTAACCCAAACTATTCCAAATATTTCATTTTGTAAACCTTTGGAGTAGAAGAAAGCTATGCAACAGTACTCACTCAAAACAAAGAAGACAACAATGAGTGACCCATCATCTTCCTTAGTCAAAAACTACAAGATCATGAAGAGAGGTACAATTTCATTGAAAACAAGTATATGCCATCATGAAATCATTGAATAAGTTTAGGTATTTTGTGTCTCAAAGTAAAACACTCATGTACCTGGTGCATCTAGATGTCACAAACCATGTGATTCAAGGATAATTGGATGATAAAAGAGTAGGTTGGGTAACAAAAATTTAGGAGTATGATGTTGAGATTATACCCATAAAATTGATAAGGGGTAGGACACTATGCCAGCAATTGGAAAAATCCACAATAGTGGATATCAACCTATCTATTGATGAAATATATCCAACCTGGTTGAAAGAAGAAGTACCACCTAACATATGGGTCACCTAACTGATACATTATTTCAACTATGCTAAATGCTTGAAAAGGTTGATGGTATACCAAAGGTAGAGGTATAGGCTATAGTATAGAAAGTACGCATTGATAGATGGTGTTCTCTATTGAAGAAATTTTGATAGAGTGTTGTTAAGATGCATACCTCGAGAAAAATTAGAGGAAGTCCTCAAAGAATTCCATATAAGATTCTTGGGGGTCCATTAATTTGGGTAAAATACAATGGCCAAATCTCTTAGAGTAGGATACTACTCTAGCGTTGTAAGCTCGTGTTAGATGATCCTAGTAGATGCAAATATGCTCAAGGGCATTGACGCGTCATTCATATAGAAGGGTCAATTGGTCCAAGTGAGCTTACCGCACAGTGTCATCATTGATTAACTCTTTCAATGTGACGTGTAATGTTGGAATTTCTAACTCTAAAGGCATAATGGCCTCAATGCCATATACAAGCAAAAATGGTGTTGCCCCATTGGGAATACGTATGCTAGTCCTGTAAGCCCATAAAACTAAGGGTAACTATATATGCCAATCCCTATGGTTTTCTTTCACCATTTTCTTTAATATGGCTACTATTTTTTTGTTCGAGGTTTCTACTTGCCCGTTTGCCTATGGATTGTATGGTGTTGCAAAACTATGTTGAATGTTGTATTTGGTTGTTATAGCTCACACATTTTTGTTTTTGAATGATGGTTCATTATCTAAAATTATCTTGAAGGGTACCCCAAAATGACAAATGATATTGTGAAGCATGAACTCCATAATTTGAGGACCAATTATTGATGTCAAGGGGACCGCTTATACCCACTTGGTGAAATAATCAGTGGATGTTAAGATGAACATGTGTTGGCCTAAGGACGAGGGACAAATATTTCCAATTAGATCAAAATCCCACTAAGAAAATGGTCAAGTCACCTGAATGGGTTGTAAGGCCTAAGGTGGCAAGTGTGTTTCATGATGTTGACATTTAATGCATTTCTTGACATACTCACAATAGTCTTTCTCTATGGTGGGCCAGTAATAGCCCATTTAGAGAACACGTTTGACTATGGCCATACCACTGAAGTGGCCACCACATTCACCATCGTGAGCTTGTGAAATCACCCAAGATAATTCTTGGGGCTCTAAGAAATGTAGGAGAATTCCATCGTAGCTTCGATGATACAATATACCTCCTATCAAAACATATCTAGTCACTTTTTGCTTGAATTTTCATATCTTGGCATGCGACAATCCCTATGGGATACTTCCAAGACTAAGGAATTCTTGCAACTAGGAGAGCCAGTCCTGATATGCTACTACCTCAATCTATAATATGACTCATGCCTCCTACAATTCGACTTGTAGAAATGTAGATTGGGACACACAATTGAGCTAGAGCTAGATGCAAAACTTTTTCGATAAAAATAGAGGTTGATCAAATTGAAGATAGAAGCATTATTGAAACATGAATTTTTGAAGCTATTGAATGCTAAAATAATCTATCCTAGTAAACACTCTACTTGGGTGGCCAACCTAGTGTTGGTAAGAAAGAAGAATGGAGATATTCAGCTCTGTGTTGATTTTTAAACCTGAACAAAGCCTCATTGAAATACTACTACCCTATTCCATAGATTGATCACATATTATATATAGTTGTTGAAGCAAGGAGATTATCATTACTAGATGGGTTCTCTGGATTCAATCAAATATGGTTATGATATGAAGATTAGCACAAAATAACATTCACCACTAAATATTGAACCTTCACCTATCAACGAATGCCATTTGACCTATCGAATTTTGGAGCCACATTTAAGAGAGAAATGGATTTGGATTTTTGTGAACTTATCAACAAGATAATTTTCATCTATTTATATGATATGATAGTTTTTTCTCATAGAAAATAATACCATGCAAAACATCTTAGGATGGTTTTTGAAATATGCAAGGAGTTTGGAGTTTCACTAAACTCAAAGAAATTCATATTTGCTATGCAAGAAGGGAAAATCATAGGGCATGTTATATATTAAGTAGGTCTAGCTATCAACCTAGATAGGTTAGAAGATATTATCATCCTTCCTCTACCATTGAACAAGAAATAAATTTAGTTTTTCTTTGAGAAGAGAAAATTTGTGCAAAATTTTGTGTCAAACTTTGCTCAAATAGTTAAAATTATGATGGATATGCTCAAAAAATATGTGGAATTCAAATGGATGGATCTTCAAAAAAGTGCCTTCAAGAACATGAAGGAAGTAATTTCACAAGCCTCGATGCTCATTAACCTAGACTATTCCAAATATTTCATTTTGTAAACCTTTGGAGTAGAAGAAAGCTATGCAACAGTCCTCACTCAAAATAAATAAGACAACAATAAGTGACCCATCATCTTCCTTAGTCAAAAACTACAAGATCATGAAGAGAGGTACAATTTCATTGAAAACAAGTATATGCCATCATGAAATCATTGAATAAGTTTAGGTATTTTGTGTCTCAAAGTAAAACACTCATGTACCTGGTGCATCTAGATGTCACAAACCATGTGATTCAAGAATAATTAGATGATAAAAGAGTAGGTTGGGTAACAAAAATTTAGGAGTATGATGTTGAGATTATACCCATAAAATTGATAAGGGGTAGGACACTATGCCAGCAATTGGAAAAATCCACAATAGTGGATATCAACCTATCTATTGATGAAATATATCCAACCTGGTTGAAAGAAGAAGTACCACCTAACATATGGGTCACCTAATTGATGGATTATTTCAACTATGCTAAATGCTTGAAAGGGTTGATGGTATACCAAAGGTAGAGGTATAGGATATAGTATAGAAAGTACGTATTGATAGATGGTGTTCTCTATTGAATAAATTTTGATAGAGTGTTGTTAAGATGCATACCTCAAGAAAAATTAGAGGAAGTCCTCGAAGAATTCTATATAAGATTCTTGGGGGTCCATTAATTTGGGTAAAATACAATGGCTAAATCTCTTAGAGTAGGATACTACTCTAGCATTGTAAGCTCATGTTAGACGATCCTAGTAGATGTAAAGATGCTCAAGGGCATTGACGCGTCATTCATATAGAATGGTCAATTGGTCCAAGTGAGCTTACCGCATAGTGTCGTAATTGATTAACTCTTTCAATGTGACGTGTAATGTTGGAATTTCTAACTCTAAAGGCATACTGGCCTCAATGCCATATACAAGCAAAAATGGTGTTGCCCCATTGGAAATATGTATGCTAGTCCTGTAAGCCCATAAAACTAAGGGTAACTACATATGCCAATCCCTATGGTTTTATTTCACCCTTTTCTTTAATATGGCTACTATTTTTTTGTTCAAGGCTTCTACTTGCCCATTTGTCTATGGATTGTATGGTGTCGCAAAACTGTGTTGAATGTTGTATTTGGTTGTTATAGCTCACACATTTTTATTTTTGAATGATGGTTCATTATCTAAAATTATCTTGAATGTACCCCAAAATGACAAATGATATTGGGAAGCATGAACTCCACAATTTGAGGACCAATTGTTGATTTCAAGGGGACCGCTTCCACCCACTTGGTGAAATAATCAGTGGCTGTTAAGATGAACATGTGTTGGCCTAAGGACGAGGGAGAAATATTTCCAATCAGATCGAAATCCCACTAAGAAAATGGTCAAGTCACTTGAATGGGTTGTAAGGCCTAAGATGGCAAGTGTGTTTCATGATGTTGATATTTAATGCATTTCTTGACATACTCACAATAGTCTTTCTCTATGGTGGGCCAGTAATAGCCCATTTAGAGAACATGTTTAACGATGCCCATACCGCTGAAGTGGCCACCACATATACCATCATGAGCTTGTGAAATCACCCAAGCTAATTCTTGGGGCTCTAATAAATGTAGGAGAATTCATCATAGCTTCGACCATACAATATACCTCCTAGCAAGACATATCTAGTCACTTTTTTCTTGAATGTTCATATCTTGGCATGCAATAATCCCTATGGGATACTTCCAAGCCTAAGGAAGTCTTTCAACTAGGAGATCCAGTCTTGATATGCTACTACCTCAATCGATAATACGACTTATGCATCCTACAATTTGACTTGCACAAATGTATATTGGGACACAACCTTGTGGTGAATAGTGGTACCATTCCCCATAGGACCCTGGGAGATCAAGGACTCCCAAGGTTCCTTATTTAATAAGTCTTTGGCTTTACAGAACTAGTCATAGTTTGGCTCTATATGGATCATGTTAATTGATACCTTGTTATCAAAGGCCTCACACTAAAATTCTGAATGCAAGAATGTTTTCACATGAATGGTAGTGAAATCGGCAAAAGGATTCTAAGGGATCAAGGATACCAAATATGAAATGGTGTCTACAAATCTATTTGATGAACGAGGGATAGCCTCAATGTCATACCACTCAAGTCTGGATAGGTAGGTGTCAACAAGCTCTTTGTAAGTTTTCAAGACTGGATCTCAAGATTGAAATATTCCTTTGACTTGGTTGACTATGAGGAGAGAGTCACTGATGATATTTAACCTCTTGATATTCATGGCGATGGCTGTGTGGAGACCCAATATTAGGGCCTCATATTCGGTGTTGTTATTGGTGCAAGGGAAGTCTATCTTGAATGACAAGGGCATTGGAGCACATTATGGCATGAAAAATACAATCCACGTGCCACCTCCTTGTTCACACTTCAAAACATCAAAGAACAAAGTCATGTCTACTTTATTTTTTGGTTCTTTAGGTTTAGATTCTTCTGATAATGCAAATACTTAATCATCAAGAATATCTATGGTAAGGGGCTTACTATTCTAGAGAGGTGCCTCTACCAACTAATAAGTTATGACTTGTCCCTTGATGGAATTTTGGCTTATGAATTCTAAATCAAATTATGTCAGTAGCATGATCCACTTTGCATTGCATATATTATGATATGTTTTGCTCATCATATACTACAAAGGATTATTATTGGATATCACATATGTCGTATGGCTCAACATGTAGTGGTGCAATTTCTTGGTTGCAAATACCACCGCTAAGTACTTCTCTACGTATGCGTATCCAGTTTCATAGCTCACCAGGGTACGTATAATATAATATATCACTTACTCTTTACCTTGCACATTCTTTTGAGACAACATGGTGCCCAACACAAAATATATAGTGGATATATATAACAAAAATAGCACGTCTGTCCTCGGTGGGGCTAGAAATGGCAGTGTTGGGCTTGCTAACATTCCTCATCCCATTGGAAAGGGACCCCCTTGTGTAGAATTTGATTCATGGGTTGAAATTTATCTGATAGTTGTGTGATAAATCATTTTATGGATGCTACTTTGCCCTGTAAGCTTCTCAGTTCTTTGATTTTTGTTGGCGGAGCCATTTCCAGGATAGCCTTTAACTTAGTTGGATCTACCTTGATGCCATGTTTAGAAATGATGAATCCCAAGAGTTTTCTAGAAGTCACACCAAAGATGCATTTCTTGGGATTCAACCTGACATTGTGATCAATCAGGCGATCTAAGATCTTTATGAGGGTCTCAGCATACTCTTCACGTAGTAATTACTTGGATAGCAAATCATCGATGTAGTCTTCCAATATTTTGTGCATGTAGTTAGGGAAAATGTATGTCATAGCCCACTGATACATGACACCATCATTCTTAAGGCCAAATGGCATCACTTTGTAGTATAATGTACCCCATGGAGTGGTGAACATAGTCTTATACTGGTCTTTGGGTTTAATCCAAATATTGTTATAACCAAAAAAACATCCATTAGGTAGAGCATCTCATGACCTGTAGTTGCGTCTACAAGAGCATCTATGTTGGGCAATGGGAATGTGTCCTTTGGGGTTGCCTTATTGAGATCCCTAAAGTCTATACAAATATAGAATCTTCCATTAGGTTTTCCTACAGGCACCATGTTTGACACCCACTCTGGATAGTTGATGGGGACAATAAAGACTACATCCAACAGTTTTTGTAACTATTTTTTAACCATCAAAGCGATGGTTGGATGCATCTTTCTAATTGTTTGCTTGACTGGATTCCTTGTGGGGTATAGTGATAGGTTATGGACAACCAACTTAGGATCTAACCTCGACACATCTTTTTAGGTCTAAGCAAAGAGATTTGGTCTTTCTCTCAATAGAGGAATTGTGATGGCCTAGTCTTCTAGAGATAGGATTTCTCCAAACTTGACTCTCTTTGGATGAGAGGGATCATTGCTAATGTCTACATAAAAATTCTCCTCTATTGCCATATGGGACCCATCCTCAAGCTGATGACGAGTGGGGATTAAATGAATGTCATCTACTAGATTTATAGTTCCTACTGAGTTGAGGTCGAGACCAGCAAAACAAACATTATGGGCATAGCCTGATGCGAAATAGAATGGTTGCAACATCTTCTCATTAGGGAGGAAATCCTCAAGATCTAAGGGTGAAATAGCGTAATACCAATCAATAGCATCTATATTAAGACACAATAGTTTTTCAAGATCTATTGGGTTATGGTGTGGAGTGGTAAAGTTAGTGGAGATCATGTTGATGGATGGAATGGAATATCCAAGACCACGTGGGTGGAACTCTATATCCTGGGTGTGCCTTCCATACTCACGATGAGGTTTTGGAGGCATATAGGGATCTTAGAATATGGTCTATGAATAAATGAGATAATAGGGTCATTTGGTAGTATCTACTCTCTAAACATTGGTGGTTTTAGATTGACCATGTGATGGATGACATCAAGATTTACTAGTCTCCCTAAGAATCGAATATTGGGGTAAATGGTATGGAGTGCTGCTTCCCTTTCCATAAGAATATCGGATGGTCTTAAGTATCAAGGTCTAAGATAAGCCATCTCAATATCATCCTCAAAGTCATCATTTCTTATCCAAAATCCATTGGCATTGGTTTATGGTCCTAAGATGAGCTGGTGGCTAGCTTACTAATGTTGCAGATAGGCCATATCAGTATCGTCTTCATAGTCATAATCACTTATGAAGAACCCATTGGAATTTATCTCTAGCCCTACAACATGACTTGGGTGTCTAGGACATAGGTAGGCCATATCTGTGGCATCCTCTAACTTGCATTCACTTCCCTTAAACATGTATCTACACTCATACGAGGTGTATTCACTTTCATATTATATGTAACCACTTTCTACGTGGCCCATCCAAGAAAGGATTTGCACATGTTGAGGCCCATGGTAGGCCAGGCCAGTCTCATATTCATCCTCACTTGTAGTATAATCATACTCCTCCTACTCATATCCATGTGTTAGCTCCTACTCTCATAGGATGGCTTTTGATGAGGGTGCTTCAGTAGAGGATTCAGGGTGGTATACCTTAGGTGACGCGATTTTTACCATGGCTATCCATTCATCACCATAGAATTTCTTTCCAGGGGGTTGATAGGGGTTCCAATCAAATTCTTCCTTGACCCCAATGTTTAATTTGTCTAGGGTAGCCTCTAAAGAGTTATCATGGCCCTGCATTTGATAATCCAAACCACTTTGGTTAGTGGGTAGTTGGTACTATGGATGGAATGGCAATAGGTACCCTTGATCATACAATCCTAGGCCATAGCCTTGTCAATGATACTACTCAAATTACTTTAGAGTGAAATTCTTATTTGACAAGTAATGAATGTTTTTGGTGAGAGGTTCATCCTCATCCCTTTCTAGATTTGGGGTAGTGTGATCAAAATCTAAACCAGCATATATGAAATTAGTCTGGTTAGGTGGAACCCCCAAGGAAACCACTATCCCTATTGGCATATTTGGGACTCTTATCCACCCTATGTCTTGTGTCGACTCAATGATTGGTATGAAAGTCACATTTTGCACAAGATATTCACCTAGTGATGTGTGGGCTAGGTGAATTATCACCTTGGGTGCAAATGACATTGTTGATGATGTAGGTGAGGCACATTGTGGTACCTCCTCAATTGTTTCTTGGGAATGCTCCTATTCCATGGAAGTAGAGATTCCTACATTTTCTATTATCAAAAGTGAAACGGGTGGAAAGTGGTATTTGATCTAACAACATAAACACAAAGTATGCTAAACAAGAAAGTTGTATTTCATTTATATTCAAAGATAATATAGGTTACAATAGGGACAAGTTTCCATTTCATAATGTTTTTTTCCATAAATTTCACAATAGTCTTGATACCGCCTTCTATCGTCCCTCAATGTAGATGGGTTTGTGATCCACCACCAGGCTATAGTTGATGGTGTTATTCCTCTTTTGACCTGTGAAGAACCTGCAAAAGGGGGTTAGTTGATTGGGGGCTTGCCTTGGTCAGGCCCCTTAGTTATGAAGACTAAATTGACACAAAAACATGATTAATAAATGATTCTAAAAACTTAGGAATTATGAATGGAAGCTTACCTACCAAATATGAGGTGATTTGGGTTTTGTAAACTAAAATCGCTACCCGAGGGGTGAACTAGAATTGAATTCATGGGGTGGGGGGCGAATCCTACTATAAGTGGTATTCTACTAAAATTCTCTGATAGGGAGGCTCCTTGGATGCTGTTATGCTTCAGTTTTCTATAAAATATGATTTTTTATACTTCAGTGTTGAATTCGATAGATTTTCTATACTTATGTCATAAATGGAGAGAGAGGTAATTAGGGGTTTAAGACCCACTATTTATAGGAAAATATAAGGTCTAGGGGGGGGAGTTAAGTAAACTAACCATAGGTTGAAGTCTAACTAAATTTAGGTTAGGTTTTGTTAGGTGGAGGTCTCACATTCTTCATAGGAAATATCCTATCCTCACATGTGTGAGGAAGGATTAAGTCTAATTAGGATTAAGAGGTCCTAAGTCAAATTAGGACTTGATTAGGGTTCTTAGAAAAATATCTCAACAAACCCTAATTACACACATATGGGAGTACATAATTAGTGTTAATTAAATATTAAGAGTTCAATTAACCAATTTGTCCCTAAAAAGGTGACTTAAGTGAGGTCAACATTAAATTAGATTTTAAGAATTGAATTGATAATTATTTTTGTCAATTAATAACCCATGGGGGCCTCAATTGAGTGCAAATAGGCTGTTGGAGGATATCCCAATGCACAGGATGTGATTTTGAAGGCTTATTAGGGTTTTAGACCTAAAATATGATGAAGTGGTATATAGAAGCCTACATGCTGCTATGGCAAACTATGGCAATCTATGCATGACTATGCATGACTACGCATGACTATGCATGACTATGATAGCCCAAAATAGCCTACAATAGCCTAGGGATGTCTGGAATCGCCTATGGATATGTAGATACAACAATGTGTGACTTTTGGATATCTATATTTTACTCCTTTTTGTATTATACTGTGTGGAACACAGTATAATACAAAAATGTGAAGGGTTTGTGCAGGAGGAAAATGGATAGAATGGGAATAGAATTCAATCAAAGGTATGTAGCCACTCGAAGTGTGACAATACCCATTAACTGGATGTCTAGAGAGATAATATAGGAAGGAAATAAGAAGAGGAATGAAATAAAAACAATGCTGGTGAATGGAAATGGATGATTGTGAATGCAATGCTTTGATTTTGCTGAGTTTGTATGACATTTTCAATGCCATACTAGTTGCTTGAGAATAGCAATATTTGACTACATTTTTTTTGTGACCAAATCAGCATGGTTCAAAAGTATGAATAAGATAAAAGCCTATCTAAATTTTTATTGTTGATTTATTGATGAGAACATGGCGACAAGTGTCAAACCATTTGAGCTAAAGGGACATTTGGATTATAAGAACATGACCAGATCAGTGTAGTCATGAAATAATTTTTCAAATGTTGTGCTAGGATTACATAAAATGTATCATTCATTATGTATTCGACGTACTTGAATTATTAGATTAATTTCTCCATAGAAACACATATCTCTCATGATATAACCCATGTTTAGTTGAGATTGAGATTATTTCGTAAGATAATTTTTAGCAAAAAAATTTGTAGACCAATGTGCTACTCACACTTTTGGATTTTTGGTTGTGTGGTTGCATGCAAAGCTAACTTTAGATATGAATACCCCCTCAAACAAGGAATCGGTAATGAGGTGAATAAAATGTGGTGATTTGATGATGCAGCGATGGATAAGATACCAATGCATGATGAAACATGATGAAAAAGTATGTGAGAGGATAGTTTAGGAGGGTTCCTAGGATTTTAGGGTACATGTGCATGATTTCCTAGGATTTGGAAATGAATTTGATTGATTTTGGGGATCATATGCTCAATTCATGAGGTAGGGGGTGAATTGGATCCTGATTCATGGGGTAAGGGTTGAATCAGGCCTAAATTGTATGGTGGCGGGTGAATTAGGGTTTAGGGTATTTTTAAGGTAATTTTGAGGGAGAAGGACCTCATTGTGATGTTGATGAGTGGTGGAGAGTGTGCAAGAGAGGTATTCAATGATGTGCGAGCAAGATGATCGAAAGTGATGAGTGTCGTCAACTCTTCATCATTTAATCATTATGTTTGTTAATCCAGGGTGGTGTCCAAGGCTATATACGAAAGTAGAGGTAAATAGTATGAATATTAGTTCATCCACATCATGGCTTTATTCAGGGGATAGTTCATGCTTGGGGGTGTTTGTGTCTCCGTTTTAACTCTTAAAAACTAAAACTAAACTGCTAATTATCCTTGTAGAAATGAAATTGTAGAGATTCACACTGTTGCTGAAAAGAAAACTAAACTATTGTTGTAGAATTTAAAATGATAGAATTAAAAAGGCAGAAATGAAACTTAAGGATTTGAAGCATCACACCTTTCAAAAAATGAAATCTTAACACAGTAATAAAATTCAAAATTTAATAAGCGTATATTGCAAAACTAGAACAAATTGAAATAACAAGAAATTCTCTGATGCAAACTAGAAATATAGACTAGAAATGCTGAAGCTGAAATAGAAAGTGTTATGTTATAAAATCCACTCTAGATGACTTAAATACAATGCATTACTTTACCAAATGTTATATGCAATTTAACTCAACATTTAATCATGCAATAAGCTGTCAGATTCTTGCTGATTTGTTGCAGTAAGAAATCAATAAAATTTTGGAAGAATTAATCCTTCCCCTAGGCCTAGAAGTGGCCCTTGCTTCCTAAAATAAAATAAGGTGAAAGTACCTATCCTAAACTACCAAATATTCACACTAAACTCAGAATGCCAACATAAATAATGAAACTACACCTTTTATTAAATCTGTAGTAGCATAACAACAGTGTAGGGGAAACCTACAGAATATTGTTCTCCTATAGTATAATGCTACAACTCTTAAAATTCTGCTATTCTTTATCCTCTAGCTCCTATATGCTCAAAAAAATGGGAGATATCTTATTTATACTAATGGGTTACAATATTGATAGGATTTTGTGCTGCTATGTAGGGTTGCTACAACTATTGTAGAACTGTTTCCTAGAATGCAAGGATTTTTTCTATTATTTCTTATCCATTCCTTCTATTGGGCTTCATGCATTGAGGAATAGTTTTGTAAATAATAAGGGTATCCCTTAAATAGATACAACCACCATTTACCACCCTTCTATTTCTACTATAGAAGCTTTTGACCAAAACTATTCTTATTGTGTTCATTCTAGAGCTGCTCTGAAATATCAGGCAGGATAATATAGTTTGTTTCAATTCATAAACCAAAGGAGAAAGAAAACATTTGTGATGGCATAAATAGTCTCCATAATTTCCCAAAAGACTTATTTCATATTTTTCATGAGCTGAAGTGGACCAATTCCAAGCCATGTTATATATGTACAGTTGGCTAGAATTTGATTGGACAAATTTCTATTTTTGCATAGTCAAAATATTTTGAACAAGTTGTGGCACCTTTTTGGTCATTTGAAATAGTTATACAATGGGGAAATCTAATGAAATAAGCACATAACCAAATAAATAGCAGTAGTTTAGTATTAAAATCCTTAATTAAATGCAAAATCTACTAAATAATTCAGCTGAAATAGATTATAAAACACAAAAAATAGTCAAAATAGGATACATGCACTTTAAAATTTAAACATACAAACACTATCATATAATGCATTTTATCACCAGATTAATATAAAAACATAACATAAGATATCCCAAATAATTTTAAAAGTTATCAGAAGTAGTCTTTGTATGAGGCAATTTTCTGCCTCATCATTTCCCCCCAGCCTATTATAATGCATGTCCTCATGCATTTTGTTCTGCCATAGTAGCACACAGATCTATGTCAAGATAACATTCATCATATTTCCATAGTCTACCCCCAATTTTGTAATATCCTCTATTTTTTTTATGTCCTTAATCCATTCTTGGAATTGATCATCAGATTGCAGGTCATTATCAAATAAATATGGGATAGGGGTGATGATTGTTGGATTCTTGTACCTGAGGCAAATCCAATATTCTCTTACCTCAAATATGGTATGGATTACACATTCTACCCTTCTTATTAACCACATCAAGTTATTTTGCAAGATGGGTTCTCGCTTCTACAGTGATATAGGTAGTTCTCCCCATATGCTTTTGCAAGCTGATAAAGCATCAACAAAGGATGCTACACAAAAAGTTTGGAAATCAGCTATGCAATTTTGAAGACTACCTAGATACATCTACCTTACCCTGTCATCTCTCATCAAAGTTTAGTGCTCATTGGTGGAGGTCCTATGGTTAAGGTGAATTGGTCTGATGAGAAATACTGCCTGTAACTCCATTGCCTTGTTGGCTTTCTTCTCCTATTCCCAATAAATTTGATTCTACAATGTGGATAGAAAAGACCTAATCTGAAGATCACCAGTAAATATGTGGGGGAGGAATATCACTTCAGTTGGCAAGAAGAAATTATGCAGGAACAATTCACACAACAAATTCTGGTGTTCTATAGAACTCTTCCAAAAAGCCTCCAGAAATTATCTAGGAGTTTCCAATTTGTGGGGGAGACCAGAAGTTATCCTCATTTTCTGCCAATGAAGGTATATTTATTTTAACATTAAACTATAAAATCTAGCTAGCCTCCTACATTGTATCATACACTCTGTAATTTGGCATACCTCTTGCACCTATTTTTTTAATTTATCAATTTCTAAATTTTTATCTTCTAATTCTTTTGTCAAGACATGCAGAAGTGAGACCTTACCCTCCATTTGGTGACACTTCTTCATCCAATAGGCCATATCTTCATTATATCTTGTTAACATGACTATGTTGGGAGGTCTAATAATGGTTTGTATTTAGGAAATGATATTAACCTATATGCCTACATCTACCTTTTCAACTGTAGGTGATTCTGTTTGCATCCTAGTTTCTATCATTTCTACTTCAGGTAAAAGCAAATTAATAGGATCTTGAATGGACTATGGCCTTACCTCTTCTTGCATTGCTATATATTCATCCACATGTGTTATTTGTTCATATTGTTGCTATAGGCCTTCAAAAATTTATACAAGTGCTCTTGGTTCCTCATCCTCTATTCTGTCTTCAATCTGCTATGATGTTTGTGCAACTTCTTCCTCTACAATTTTTTCCCTAATTGGTGAGTTCCTCTCAGATAAGGCTGCATCACCAGCCAAGTTCAACAGAATATTGGCTAATTCATCTCCAGCGTTATACTGAGGGGGTTTTTACTCCAGAATTGTCAGTCTAGCCTTCACCGCTTCTATATCCTACCATAATTTAGCAATGAGATCATATTTTTATTTCAAGGAGGTCTCATTATTTTAAATCCAACCCATTTGTGTCTTAATGAAACTCTTTGTAGCAAGTAATTGAGTCTTTATATCCATTTCTTTCTCCTCTTCGATGCTTAAATCATCCTCCCCTTCTTTAGCTGCTATAGATTCTTCCTCAGAATCAGGATAATCTACAAGTGGTGCAGGCATTTCTACAATAGTGGCGTGTCCCCCTGCTTCATCTATTATGGTTCTGTCTTCGGATTCTGATGAGTAATTGAGGGAAATTTTAGGCATAGTCATATATGTTGCACTATACATACCCTTGGCACTTATATCTTCAACTTCCTCCATAGTTTCTTTCACCTATAGGGTATCTATTCCAGATAAATCAACATGTGTAGTTCCATCTTCCTTTTCCACATCATATATGTTTGTGGATTTTTGAAGTCTTGAAGACCTTCTCAATCCCAAATATGATTGCTTTCATTTCATGAAACAAATCTTGGGGAATCTATCTCGAAGCTTCTGTTTCAACCTGTCTTGACCTACTTGAAGTTCCACCTTCTTCAGAGGTCTGAAATACCTATACATTTTTTGCAAATGTGACCTTCCATTTTTGTTTGGTAGAACCAGAAGCATATTTCCTTCTTCTTGTTCTTGAGGATGGGGGTCCTTCTGGAGATGAAGGAACTTCACTTGCAGAAGCCTCACTATTTTTATCAAACTCACTCTCTAGTTCAATTTCCTCTGTTTCTTCCTCAGATATAGGTGTATCGCTCCAAATTTTTTGCACCCTTACATTCAGGCTATAGGATCTATGCCCGAAATGGGGATGCAAGAAGGATGGGATAATACCTCAGACTGAGAGGCCCTTTGAAGGTCCTGCCTCTCGGGGGAGGGGTATTAAGGTGATTTTTCGATGGATGGTGGGTTCACCAGGAAACTTTTGAATGGCAGTTTCCATGCCTAGGTTGGGAATGTGTTTGATGTGTTAATTTTTATGCTTGATCATTCAATTCCTAGGTTTGGCCAAATGAATCTAAAATATTCTACATGAAATGCAGGTTTAAATGAATACAAAAATATAATTAAACAGAGAATACAAGAAATATACTAGATTGGAAAAAGGTCATACCTAATCCGGATGTCTGATGGAGGTTCTGATTTTTGAAGCAATCAAGATCACCTCTGATCTGACAGGATCATCTACAATCAGACAGGATCATCTGAGATCTGATGAATTCATCAGGGACCTACAATCAGAGAAATAGACACAGAATACAAAAAATGCAGCTATGCTGATAAAGGAAAATGATGTGAAATGATAATAATGATGTTAATAAGATAATCCCAAATAGAAATGCAAGTAAATTATCATTCTTTAATAGCTAATCATGATTTTATTATGTACTTAAGCTACATGGGTGAACTCCAAGATGCATAATAACAAATAATAATAATAAAACTAACTAGATGCAAAATAAAATAGCAGAAAGGTATAGAAAAAATGCAAACTCTGGGCACCGATTGCCTCCAATGTTGACTGCAGTCGAAATCGTCTGTAGAGTGTGAAATCATCTTGAATTGGGGCATGATCATCCGAGATTATACAAGATCGTCTGCGATGATCTAAGCTTGCTCCGACTGAAGAATAATAGAGTTCCTGCAAGAAAACTCGAAAAGGGACAAAGGCAAACAGTAGTCTAAGATGTTCTAATGCATGTAAAACTCGAAGTGCAGTAAAATTCAGCCAGGGGAATGTCAAGGGGAGGGCCTAAGATTAAATAGGCATAGGAAGGAGGTTAGGAGGTTGGATATCATCCTAATCTAGAAGATATCCAATGGGGGAGGTCTCTAACGGCGCAGACACGCTTCTGCCCAACTTAGAGATGTCATTGAAACATAATCTAATTATGAAAAATTAGTTTTGGGACAAAATCGTATGGACGTTCTTCTCCAGACGAATTCATCCGATCTGAGGTGATATCATTTGATCGACAATGATATCATCCAATTATCACAAAAAATCCTAAAAATGGCACAAAAAATGAGGAAAGCGGTTTAACAGGCGGTTCGGGGTTAAAACTTAAATTTGAATTATTACTAAAGTAATTTTAATTATTTGCTAAGGTTTACTGCGCCAATTTTAGGGTGCTACATTTTGCCCCCTCTTTAGCGAATTTTCTAAAAAAAATGCGTTAAATATGAGTTCTTCTCGATCTACGAGAAAGCAAAAATTATTCCCATTTTTAGGCGACGATTATAGGTTGAATCGTACGATAGCTTACTATGGTGTCCCCTCCATGTTTTTACCCAAATCGAACGTTTGAGGTAAAAACACGAAAAAGCAAAATTAAAATGTTGTTAATTGTTTTGAAAAAAATTAATAAAATAGCGTAAAACCCTAATTCATTGCTACTATTCATTTTTATTTTTGGTTTCTAGAGCTCTGTAGACAAGATGGTCGAGATAGCGCACAGATCGACAGAGGTCCGACGCGGGCTACGGGTAAGGGTCCAAACTTAATTTAGAATGCTTTAATTTTGAATTTCATGCTTTTTAGATTAATTTTAAATGATTTTTGAGCATCGCGGCCATTTTTGGGCCATCAACATCATCGAGACAAAATCGTATCAATTTCATCGAAATCGTCGATTTCGTCCAAGGGCAAAATCGACGATATGGAGACGATTTCGTACAATAAGGGACGATTCCCTCTTACAAAATCAGAGACGAGCTTGCTCAAATTTTGGACGATATCATCCAATAGTGGACGATATCATCGTTTGTATGAAATTGAACTTATTTTACTTGCATTTTTTAATCACTGTTTTATTAATGATTTTTATTGTTTTGTTGTTTATGTTGTAGAGAGGATTACTAAAGGGCTGGGAATGAAAATACGACGGGCTAAGGAATGACTTGGCCACTCTATCTCAGGTAGAGTGAGATAAGTTGGCTCAAGTTGGCTTGCAGCATGTGGCAGATATGCCACAGGTTTCTATAGATATGGGGCTATTGACAGTGCTAGCAGAGAGGTGGTATCCGGGTTCTTCTTGTTTTCGATTACCGACAAGGGAGATGACTTCCACATTGGAGGATGTATGGAGGATTTTGAGGATCCCCATACAAGGATGGCTAATAACTCCCATGGCCAATCAGGGCCATGTGATGATGTGACTATGCGAAGATCTGAGCTTTGCCCTGGAGAAGGGCGAAGTGAACATCGAGTCGCTATGCTAGATGCCTGGGGCATCTAGACTGACACAGGTTTTTGCTAGGGTGATAGGTGGTCTACTGCTATGCCATCAGAATGGATGCAAAATACCATGGCTATTGATAGATGTGGTCTATGACATGAGAGACCACGGGTACAGGTTTGCTTGGGGGAGCTTTGTACTATGTTGATTGTCTAGGATCCTGCATGGGGTCGTATAAAAGGGCGATCGATGTCTGGTCATGACATCACTACTACAGGTTTGGTGTTGGAAGCACATCATGATGCGGAGGCCGGTAGGGCTCCCACTAACAAGGATTGATGGGGAGAGGCCCCGAGTTTTCTACTGGTCACTCCAAAGAGGGTCACAACGGCGGATAGATCTGCCACTGTCCCAGAGACTACTTGATGACCTTGTATCCGAATAGATCACCTGGAGGCCTTGGAGAGATCATCTAGGGTGGGCTGAGGATGGACAAGAGCTAGCTCACGTTAGGCAAACCTACTGGTTGAGGATGGAGAGGAGAGAGGTGGAGCTCCACTGCTATGACCGATTTTTGAGGCAGTTCGATCTACAGTAGGGGATCCCATCTCTTAGGGACTACGAGTTTTTTCGGACCGTTTAGGATAACACTATAGTCAACAGGGCTCCAGATATGTAACTCTTTTGGAGTGAGGACATGGATGATGCCCCCATTTATCTAGTGGATGGGGATGATGTAGAGGTTGCTAACAGCTATGATGCCTGGTACGTAGGCATCCGCCCTCCTCGGATGATGAGGGCTCAGGGTCCGATTCATGCAATTGTGCGTCGGATGGGGAGGCAGAACCAGGTGGCCATTGATATGACATAGGGTCATGGCGAGAGAGAGCAGATGAGGCCATAGGCTCAGCAGAGGCCATAGCAATAGGAGAGGAGGGAGGAGAGACCCCATTCTCCATGGAGAGAGATGCCACCATCACCCAATAAGGGCAAGGGTGTCGAGGTAGGAGAGAGTAGCGAGATGGCTACTCTCCGGGCAGAGACTATCCATCTCCAGGCTCAGGTGCAGTCCTTGCAGGATGAGGCTACACAACACCGAGAGGAGGCCACATAGCTCAGAGATGAGGTCACACACCTCAAAGTACGGAGCAGAGGGGCGAGCACTCGAGACCTAGCACAGGCTATTGCCCAGATTACATTCTATCAGATGCTATACCACCATATGGTACCAAAGGGGTAGAGGTTACTACTACCAGCCCCCATTGCAAATCCTGTCGTGATGAGGTCATCGAGGACATCATCACAATTAGAGTCTAGGACTCATAGCACCACAAGGACTACGATGGGGCCACCTTGTCCACCTCGGGGAAGGGTAGGAGATGAGGCTGAGGGCTCAAGGGGTTCTCAAGGCTAGCTGCTACAGACTGCACTACACAGATTGATATATAGTGTTTATTATTTTTGATAGAAGATTGAGTATGCCGAGGTACAGATTGTGGCATACTGATCCAATTTTGAGATGATGTATATATTATTGATATATATATATATAGATGAGATATTTTTGATCATATGACTTGTCTTATGTGTTTGTATGATGCTTTAATGTTTTGATTTGTTTGTTTGAGGATTCATGTAATTATGCCATTTGGAAATATTAAAATTTTATGTCATGCTTTAAAATTTAAATGAAATAATCTGATGTAAACAAATTGGTTGTTTGTGGGATAATTTGATAAAAATAAAAGGGACTTTTAACAATAATTTCAAAGGACATTGTCGCTATTATAGACCATTTCATGGAGTCACCGCTCGCTAGGTCGTCAAGCTAATCCTGGTATAGAAATATTGCTAAAAGTAAAAGAGTTCTTAAGAGACTGTCTTAATACTTTGTTGTGATGATGCAAATGATGATGATGATGGTGATTTGTTTTCAGATTTCCATGAAAATATTATGCATGAAATATATGTTTTTTTTTTAAATGATTTTTTCTAGGCATAAATTCCTAAGTGTGATAATTTTTTTGAATAATTCCCTAGGAATTATACCATCATTGCAAAATTGAAGTTTGACATAATGACATGAAATAGTAACAATGTGTGTTGTTTTAAAGCATAATTGTGTAACATAATGATTTAAGTCATATGTTTTTATGATTTTAAATAAATGGGAAATAAAATTAGTACAATGGTTTGCGCTAGGCATAGAATATTTAGGTATAAAATTATACCATCATCGCGAAATCCAAAGAAGAAAATAATAGTTTTATTGTATGGTTGATTTTTAATTTTTGAAAATAAACAGAAAATATAAAGATGAGGACTTGCGCTAGGCATAAAATTCCAATTTTGGTTTTGGAACTATACCATCGTCGTGAAAGTCAAAAAGTTATATATAAATGTAACTTTATTGCATGTTTTTGAAAATGATTTTGATTTTTTTGATAATGCATGTAGTTGTCTTTATACTAAACAACTATTCTCGGATAAGAAAATGAAATTATTCCGGACAATTTGCAAAAATATTTCAAAGTATCTTAAAGACAAAAGTTAGATTTATAAGGAATCCCATGTGCGTATGTGAGTTCATTTCCGATCTTGATTTATCATAATGATACACAAAATCTCTCAAATACAAATGTGTGTGCAATTGCTTTGTGCATTTACCCATTTTGAGCAAGATAATTTGATACAAGTGATTTGAATTAACCAAATAAGTGTTCATTAACCATGATTTAGATGCATATAACCATACTAGACTACTATGTAAGTCGGGTTATCAAGAGCTAGCTAATCCATAAGCAGACATGGGTATGTACAAAAGAAGGTCGCTAATGTGACAGACATATCACCACGCTAGGAGTTACCCAAGGCCAAGCGGGTTGGGCACAAACCACCTGTTATGGGGCTTACCTCACAGTTTTCGAATAATTGAGAATTCCAGGGATTCAAGCTCATCAACCCTTCTTTTATTTTCAATGGGTAGGGAAAGGGATTTTATTGCTTTTGCTTTTGCTTGTTTTGCTTTCTTTGCTTTTCTCTTCTTTTTTTTTTTGTATTTTTCTTTTTTTCGTATCTTTTGCTTTGATATTTGAGATAATGCTGAAATAGTGCTAAGAGAGTACAAAATAATTTTGAAATAATGCTTCTTTTTCTCATGATTTTTCTTGATTTTTCTTTTTCTTTTGCTTCCTATTCTAGGGATACTTGCTCGGATTGGCTGTAGAGCAAGGGATTTTTATTCTGGGTAGGGGTGAGCTTGTCCTTTTGTCAATTCTCAAAGATTCTAGACCATGTGCATGATAGGATAGCAAGGGAAACTTTTCACTCAAGAAACCACTTCTACTATGTAGCATAGCATGGACATTACAAATATAATCATTTTATTGTGAAAGGATATGCTTGGTTTAAGTAAATAACAAGATCAATTCTCTGTGCTCAAACTTTATTTAATTGAATTTTGTGGACTTTGATATAAGAGAGATTAGTAATCATGCCAGATAAAATCAAGATATTTATTTTTGTGTTTGCAAAAGTGAGAGATTCCAAATAAATGCTAATTTATCCAAAATAATTTGAAAATATAACTGCAATATTTTAAGAAGAAATATATACAACAAATATTTTTGAGGAGTTTGATAATTTTGACTCTCTCTTTCTTCTTTATTTTATATTTTTTTGGTTTCGAAAGCATCAATAATATTGCTGTTTGTTTTTGTTTAAACAATTTTATACATTTTTAAAATGAGACAACATGCAAAATATATACAAATGATGAAATGACCAAATTTTATGCATAGTATCACTTAAGATACATAATATTCATAGGTTCTTTTAAATCTTTACCATCTAAGGTAGCTAATTTGTATGCTCCCGATTCAAATTTAGCAGTGATAATATATGGTCCAAGCCAGTTGGGTTCAAATTTACCTTTAAGGTCTTTAGTTACATTAGTATTTTTTTGATTTTCTTTTAAAACAAGGTCGCCAACCTCGAAGGATCAATAACGAACTTTCTTAGCATATGATCTTTTAAGCTTTTTTTGGTAGGCACGAAGATGCTCCAAAGCATTGATGCACTTTTCATCTAGGATTTCCAGCTGACTGAGTCTACCAGCTCGATATTCATCTCCTTCTTCGATATCTTGAAGTAGTAGATCCAAAGAAAGAACTTCTAATTCAAAGGGAAAAATAGGTTCAGTGCCATAAACCAAAACAAAAGGTGAAGTACCTGTGGGAGTACGAACACTAGTGCGATATGCCCATAAAGTCGGATATAGTTGAATGTGCCAGTCGCGGCCCGATTTATTGACCAATATTTTAAAGATTTTAATTAATGTTTTATTAGATGCTTCTGCTTGGCCATTACCCTGAGGATAATAGGGAGTAGACCAGCGATGTTGAATCTTATGTTTTTGGCATAATTTCTTAACATCTTTATTTTTGAAACAAGTTCCATTGTCTGAGATGAGATTTGCAAGAATTACGAACCTACAAATGATTTGATTAAAAATAAATTTAGAGACTTGTGTTCCAGTGCAGGAAGCTAAAGGCATAGCTTCAACCCACTTCGTAAAATACTTAGTGGCGGTTATGATGAATTTGTGTCCATCAGATGACACAAGATTAATTTTGCCAATAATGTCTAAGCCCCATTTTGAAAAGGGCCAAGGAGATGAAATAGCCTATAGTTCTTGTGTAGGGGCATGGACAAGGTCAGCATGTTTCTGGCACTTGTCGCAATGGCGCACATAATCATGTGCATCAGTTTCCATGCTAGGCCAAAAGTAGCCTATCCTAAGGAGCTTTTTAGAAATGACACTACCACTGAAGTGTCCTCCACAAGATCCATCGTGGGCTTCACTCAAAGCTGATTTGGATTCTTCTAGATTCAAACATCTCAATAGGATACCTTCAAAAGATCTCCTATATAAAGTATTGCCAATTATTACAAATTGAGTTGCTCGTCTACGTAATAACCGACGTTGGTTCCTATTAGAATTGGCAGGGAAAGTCCCATTGTGAAGAAAATCAAATATATCTGTATACCAAGGTTCAGGAGTAGTTTCATTGATTAGAAACACATCCAAAGGTTCTAAGCATGACTTATTTGAAGTGGGTTCCTAGAGTCGACAAATAATGATGGTGGCATATTCATTATCTAACTCCAAGGGTAGAAGAGATGCAACTACAGCCATAGCGTCAGCCACACGGTTGCTAGTTTGAGGAATAGCTTCCAAGGTAACTTGATCAAATAGAGATATTAATTGTAAAACATATGCTTTATATGGGCATAATTTATCATCTCTGGTTTGATAAACATCATTGATTTGATTTATGACAAGTTGTGAGTCACCGAAAACCAATAAACTTTTGATTTTCAATGCCAAAGCAACTTGTAATCCAAAGATAAGAGCTTCATATTCGGCAGTGTTATTGGTGCAAGCAAATGTTAATTTGAAGGACAAAGGTATAAGATTTTTTTGTAGAGATATTAAAATAATACCCGCACCAGCCCCACTCATGCATCGGGCTCCATCAAAGTATAAGAACCATTGCTCTGAATGATCTACCTCTAGTTTAAGGAATTCATCAGGAAACTCAATGAGGAGGGGATGAGTAGATTCTAAGGGTGCAGCAGCTAATTGATCAGCTATGATTTGACCTTTAACAGAATTTTGTCCTATGAAGGTGAGTTCAAATTTGCTTAGCGCAAGAACCCACTTAGTTGTGTGACCAGATAAATACGGTCGACTCATGAGATATCGCAAAGGGTTGAATTTGGCAATAACATAGGTTTTCTGACTGAGCATATAATGTCATAGTTTTTGTGTAGAAAATATGACTGCTAGACATAATTTCTCTAATATGGTATAACGAGTTTCATAACTGATTAAGGTTCTACTAATGTAATAATTAGCACGTTCTTTCTTCTCATCATCCAACTGAGCTAACATAGCTCCTAAGGCATAATCAGAAGCAAAAATGTACAAGATAAAAGGATGATCAAATCTAGTCGGTGAAAGCACAGGTGGGTTAAGGAGGTATTGTTTGATAAGTTCAAAAGCTTCCTTACATTTGTCATCCCAATTAAAAGAGACATCCTTCTTAAGGAGCTTAAGAAAGGGACTAGTTTTGTCTGCCAGCTTATCGATGAAGCGACGGATAGCTTGAAGCTTACCTTGTAAACTTTGTAACTCAGATATATTGGTAGGTGCGGGCATATCAGTGATAGCCGTAATCTTGAGAGGGTCAATTTTGATACCACGTAAAGAAACTAAAACCCCTAATAATTTATCGGACTTGACTCCGAATATACATTTGGCTAGATTTAATCGAATAAGATATTCTCTTAATCGATTAAATACTTTTCTCAAATCATCTAAATGATCATCTTCATTAATAGAGCGAGCTATAATATCATCTACATAATCATGTAGGATATCATGCATCATATCATGAAATATATAAGTCATGGATCGTTTATATGTTGTGCCTGCATTCTTTAAACCAAATGGCATCACTTTCCAACAAAAGGTACCCCAGGGGGTAATAAAGGTTGTTTTAGCCTGATATTCAAGAGCTATCCTAATCTGATTATAACTAGAAAATCCATCCATTAGGGACATAATTCCACTCCCCATAGTAAAATCAATGATGTGATCCATGTTGGGAAGAGGAAAATCATCTTTAGGACATGCAGCGTTAATATCTCTAAAGTCTGTGCAAACCCTAACTTTGGTAGCTTCTTTCTTGGTGACTGGAACTACATTCGAGATCCATTCAACATAATCAATAGCTTGTATAAAAAAAACATTCAGGAGTTTTTATAACTCCCCTTTGACTTGCAAGGCCACTTTGGGATGCATTTTTTTGAATTTCTATTTAACAGGTTTAGCATCCGGATGGACTACTAGATGATGCATGACTATAGAAGGGTCTAAACCTGGCATATCTTCATATGTCCAAGTGAAGACATCTTCATATTCTTTAAGGAATGCAATGTATTGCTCTTGTTTTTCTTGACTTAATTCTGATCCAATACTGATGATGTGAGGATTATCCTCAGTTCCAATGTTAACCTTAATGACGTTTTCTACTTCCATGTGTAGATCTCTTTCAAAATTAGGTGGGGCGGGTGAAACACCCAATTCTTGTAATTCCTTTAAGGTTAACTTGGATAATTCATCTTGAGGAGTCGTGACCTCAAGTCGGGCTATAGTAGGTATAGAACCATCAAAATAAAAACCATTGTGTAACATCTCTTCCACAGAGACATCATGGAAAATATCTCCTTCCAACTCATCGTCGGATTTAGCAATCATTTCAGGATAGGCTATGGATAGCATATTGCATGTAGAAGAATTATTCTTGGGATACAAAGAATCTTTTTTATCTAGATAATCTTGATAACATATGAGTTTATCATCATCTTCAAAAGGGAAGGGTTGATCCTTACTAGGAAATAGGCCCACACCACATTGGGCAGGCCATGGTTCTACCTCAAAGGGTTCTTTGATACCATCATGGAGAGGTCCCAAGACTTTCCCTTTATATCCCAATTTAAGCATTATGGGTTTAGCTTTAATATATTCATTAGTAAAATAGCATCGAGCATATCCATCACAATGCGTCTTGATGTTTCGGGGTATTCTTCCCCAATCATATCCTTTATAAATAAAAGCACAACTCCCAACTTGGTATATACTTCCCATAGGTTGTGGGAGGCCCAAGGTACGAGGAGAAGGTGGCAAATTACTTAAGATAATGGAATATTGCATAGAAGCATTTGTTTTTTCTGATATAAGAATTTTAGATAAATCAGGTAAGAGTTCATCAGAAAGAGCATAAGAGGTAGAAGGATCATTCCCTATATCTATAGATGTGGAAGGTATGATAGATGTAGATAATGTGGAGGTGTTAATAAATGGGTCTATAGGTTTTGAAATTATAGGGATGGAACATGAAGGATTGGTTGTGGATTTAAGATATTTTTGAGGTTCTAGTGTGGTTTGTTTAGAAGATTGTTGAGCTATATATGAGGGTAAAATTAATGGAGGAGAAATAGATGCCGTTATGGGTGTGTGTTTCACACGTTTATATGAAAAATAAGAATTAGGATGTGTGGATGACAGAGCAGGGTAAAATTGAACTCCAACAGGTTCTGCCAAAGCACACATATCAAAGGGTCTAGGATCACCATGGATAGTGACCAACTGATTTTTAAATTTGAATTTAACACATTGATGTAAAGTTGATGGGACATCCCGCATTGCATTGATACAAGGACGACCCAAGAGTATATTGTATGATGCGGGGCAATGTATAATAAACACGGTCATGTCTAAGGTTCTCGGACCAACTTGCAATGGGATGGTGATAACTCCACACGTTTCTTGTGTTTCGTCATTGAAAGCTTTTATGATCATGTCAGTTTTCTTCATTTCATCACTTCTAAACCCAAATATTTGGTAGAAGTCAAAAGTGCAAATGTTTAGAGATGAACCATTATCAACCAAGACTTGTTTAACAGCTACATCTCCTATTAGGGCAGTAATATATAAGGGGTTATCCTTATGTAAACTATGTTGTGGGATATCTTTATCTCGAAAGTCAATACAATCGACTTCTCGAGTGATGATAGTATTGGACATGGCTTCAGGTTGAATATTTTGAGGTACCATCATTTGGCTTAATGTGAGCATTAATTCATCCCTATGGGTAGAAGAAGATCTTAACAAGTCCAAAAGGGAAATTCTGGCTGTAGTATTGGATAATTGTTCATTAATATTGTAAGGAGGCTTAGGTTGAACATTAGACATATGATTCCATTTATTGGGATTTTTCAAAATAAATGGAGCTGATCCATCAGTCTAAGTTTGATCCTATTGAGAATTGTGAGCCTATTGTCTAGTAACAACTCCGATGGTACCTACAATGTTATATTGAGGATGCTGAATTGGTCTCGGTCTAGCGTTTATGGCTTGTTCATTAGGAAGGAACTGATTAGAAGAGGGTCGAGTAGTAACTCTTCTAGGAAATGGTTCTTCCGGAACCATAGAATCTGTGATAGGTTGAATAGGATTTGATTTGTATTCAGAACTATTTGATTTATTTGAGGTGATGTCTATTTCACTTTTAGTATCCGATTCTACATCACTAGGATCCGATGTTTGAGTATTATATAGGGGTCTAGACGTAACCATGGATAAAGTCGTGTCAAATTTTTGTAAATCATGATTAGGTAAATGTCTGCTAATAGTTCCTACATATCGGGTAGGAGGAGGGACATTATGATGCTCAATTTGATTGGCCACATCTTTACCATGTTTTGGTAAAGGATGTTGAAATATATCTAATGATTGATTAGCATTTTGATTTTGATTTTGGGGAATGTTCTTTTGAGCATTATTAGGAGGATTTTGTTTAGGTTGAAAAGCTTGCACCTCCATTTCATTATTATCAATCAAGTCTTGTATTTTATGTTTTAATATTTTGCAAGAGTTTGTAGCATGTCTAGGTCCTCTATGAAAATCACAATGTAAATCAGCTCTGTATCCGGGTATAGTTGGATTAGGTTCCCGGATAGCTGGTAATTGAATCAAACCTCTTTCGAGTAATTGGGGTAGAATAGTTGATAATGGTTGATTCAATCTAGTAAACTCTCGAGGTGGTTTATCAGGAGGTTTTAATATAAACTTCTCCATTGTTTTTGTAGTATTAACATTAGCAATGTTTCTACTATTAGTGACTCCGTCACCTACAACTTGTTTGTTTTTATATTGATTTTTGGATGTTTTCTCATCATATTTCTTTTTGATCTGACCTCTTCTAATGAGAGCATCTTCCACCCTTTGAGCTAAGTCTATAGCTTGATCGAAGGTGGTTAAGGTAGCAGTTGATAATTCATAGGATATTTGTTCTTGCAAATTACTAATAAAAATGACCAACATTTCCCTATAAGGTAGCACAAAGTGTAGTTTTCCTATCAACTGCCTCCATCTAGCTAAGAAATCAGCAAAACATTCATCTTTGTCTTGTTTTAAGTTGTATAAATCTTTAATGGTCACGTGTCTCTCGATGTAGGCACTAAATTGATGGACAAAATATTCAGCTATTTCTTCAAAATTTCTCAAAGAATGAGTGGGTAGTTGATAATACCACTCTAATGCCATCCCTCCTAAACTTTTTGGGAACATTTTTAGTAATAGCAAGTCATCATTTGATATATCATGACATGCTATCCTAAACATGTGAACATGATCTATGGGATCTTCAGTTCCTTTATATATAGGCAGGACGGGCATGGGAAAGTGCTTAGGGTATGGTTGTGCTACAACTATGGGATCCAAAGGCTGACTACACATCTCTCGATAATTATACGAGGGACGGTAGGGATCTATCTGGTCCATGCGGGAAGCTAATTGTTTCACCATGGCTTCTAGATTACTTGTTTGCCAACCATATTGGTTCGGTAGGGCATTAATATGGTATTTGTGAGCA
This sequence comes from Wollemia nobilis, assembly GCA_028583015.1. Classification (NCBI taxonomy): domain Eukaryota; kingdom Viridiplantae; phylum Streptophyta; class Pinopsida; order Araucariales; family Araucariaceae; genus Wollemia; species Wollemia nobilis. The sequence continues at coordinate 3,497,018 of JAQPPZ010002937.1, read as the reverse complement.
TATGATGGAGGGACATGAATATTAGATGCTATATTGCTATTGTGTAAATTGTTGGTAGGAAGGGTGTTATGAAGAAGTTTTGAAGTTGTATTATGTTGTATCCCAGATTGTTGAAAATTGGTGTTTGGCTTCATTTTAGGTTTTTGTCGATTTGAAGCATATTGATCAATAGTTTGGCGAAATAAAGCAATGAATGAAGGTCTCTTTTGTGTGGGAATGATTTTAGGCTCAATAACAGGTTCCTTAGGGGGTTGGGTAACTTGTTTTTTTTGCATGTTCTGAATCATAGTGACCATATCTATATTGGATGGTCCAGCTTTATCACTATCTTGATCAATAAAATACAAAGGATTAGTGTGCACATTAAACATATGTTCCATGGCTGCTTGAGTGTCACTAATTTTTCCTCTATCAATACGAACTGCCATATTAAGAGCACCAATGTTATTACTGAGAAATTTCCAGAAATGATCTATATTATCAAAACAACAGTTCTGTCTGGAGCCATTCTAGGGGATGAGGATCCTTCCTCTTTAACATTTTCTTCTTGTTCATCTACAACAAGCTCATCTTCTGGCTGTTCTAGAGTTCCTCCTTCCAGAATTGAATCCACAGGAAGGACATTTGGGTTTTTTGTTTTGTTTCCTAGCCAATCTTCTTCTTCTTCTTCATCAGTTTGTTTACCATTCCTAAGTCTAGGCATTGTGCTTAAGTTTAGATTTCAGAAAATATATATATACTTATATATATATATATATATGCAACAAGCTTAAGAGGTATATATTTTAATTATATACCTACTATAGTATTTAAAATAAAATGTTTTGGTTTTGTTATTTTTTGGTTTTTCTTGTTTTTTTTTTTGTTTTTTTGTTTTTCTGTGTTTTTATAACAATATTATAAAGATAACAAACAACACACTAAATGCAAGAAATAATAATAATGAAAGCAATTATCTATTTTTCTATAAATAATTTATAAATATCATTAATGGGCTCAAGTTCTTCAGGATTCATGAAATGTTCTTCTTCAAATTGAAAATTTTCTTTCAAGAATTTGACAAAAAGTGCTATAGTGATATTATCTGTCTCAGACTCTGGTTGGTAGAAATAAATTTTGTGGCAATACTCTCGATATAACATAGCTCTAGGAACTCTCCTCCACCTTTCCCTATCCGTAAGAATGACCTCTTGGTCTTCTACACGACCTAGGAATTGGTGTATAATAGTTGCATTCTTGAGGTATTCCTCGAAGGTGAACAATTCTGAAGACACAAGAGCTCTCCTATAAGCTAACCACCTATGGCAAGCTCTCTGAAGTTCATGATAAAAAATGAGTTGTTGTGGATCCAAGATTCTATCTAGGGCAAACCTCTTAATTTGCCTAAGTTTGGTTGATCTAGATGAAATAATACCCAATCTCCTATTAAGTTCATCCCACAAAGGTGGAACTCTATATGTTTGAGATAGTCTAAGCAAAGAATTAAACTCTATGGCTATTATTTGATTTTCAACATTAATGGTGATAGCTAGTCTTTTATTAGGAGCTACCATCTAAACATGATATGCAACTTAGTAGTTTTCTAATGATTTTAAATGCATCTATGTTTTTTTTTTGTTTTCAAAAGGTTTTAGTTTCACGTCGGGTTCACCAAAATGTATCGCTCCAATTTTTTTGCACCCTTACCTTTAGGCTATAGGATCCATGCCCGAAAGGGGGATGCGAGAAGTATGGGACAATACCTCGGACTGAGAGGCCCTTTGAAGGTCTCGCATCTCGAGGGAGGGGTATTAAGGTGATTTTTTGATGGATGGTGGGTTCACCAGGAAACTTTTGAATGGCAGTTTCCACACCTAGGTTGGGAATGTGTTTGATGTGTTCATTTTTATGCTTGATCATTCAATTCCTAGGTTTGGCCAAATGAATCTAAACTATTCTACATGAAATGCAGGTTTAAATGAATACAAAAATAGAATTAAATAGAGAATACAGGAAATATAATAGATTGGAAAAAGGTCATACCTGATCCGGATGTCTGATGAAGGTTCTAATTTTTGAAGCAGTCAAGATCGCCTCTGATCTGACAGGATCGTCTGTAATCATACAGGATCATCTAAGATCTGACGAATTCATCAGAGACCTGTAATCATAGAAATAGACACAGAATACAAAAAATGTAGCTATGCTGATAAAGGAAAATGATGTGAAATGATAATAATGATGTTAATAAGATAATCCCAAATAGAAATGCAAGTAAATTATCATGCTTTAATAGCTAATCATGATTTTATTATGTACTTAAGCTACATGGGTGAACTCCAAGATGCAGAATAACAAGAAATAATAATAAAACTAACTAGATGAGGAATAAAATAGCAGAAAGGTATAGGAAAAGCACAAACTCTGGGCACCGATTGCCCCCAATGTTGACTGCAGTCGAAATCGTCTGTAGACTGTGAAATCATCTCGAATTGGGGCGTGATCATCTAAGATTGTACAAGATCATCTGCGATGATCTGAGCTTTCTCCGACTGAAGAATAACAGAGTTCATGTAAGGAAACTTGAAAAGGGACAAAGGCAAACAATAGTCTAAGACGTTCTAATGCATGTAAAACTCGAAGTGCAGTAAAATTCAACCAGGGGAATGTCAAGGGGAGGGCCTAAGATTAAATAGGCATAGGAATGAGGTTAGGAGGTTGGAGATCATCCTAATCTGGAAGATCTCCAACGGGGGAGGTCTCTAATGGTGCAGACACACTTCTACCCAACTTAGAGATGCCGTTGAAACAGAATATAATTATAAAAAATCAGTTTTGGGACAAAATTGTCTGGACGTTCTTCTCCAGACGAATTCGTCTGATCTGAGGTGATATCGTTTTATCGGCGATGATATCGTCCAACGGTCACAAAAAATCCTAAAAATGGCATGAAAAATGAGGAAAGCAGTTTAACAGGTGGTTTGGGGTTAAAATTTAAATTTAAATTATTACTAAAGTAATTTTAATTATTTTCTAATGTTTACTGCACTAATTTTAGGGTGCTACAATAGAGATTTCAATTGCCTCTTCCTCAATCAACTCATTCCATGCACGAAAAAACCTATCAAAGCTTCTAGGGTTTCCCCTGAAGTGATGCCTACATATAATCTTGATTAGGCCATGGTTTTTGGGAGACCCTCTTCTTACTTGGTACTTTTTGGCCATATTTACCATATCCTAATATAAATACAGAGGAATATTTATCCTAAGCTCAAGGTTTGATTTGCCATGGAGAATATGGGTCAGAATTCTCATGTGATGTCTAGATAGGACAGGGAATTGCCCATCACAGGTTAAAAACCTAATGATCCATACTGCAACTTCATCCCAAGGAGGCTATAAACTTGTTATTTTGACCTCCTTGTAGATATTATTACTCAATACAAACTCAATGGGCCTATCCTCATATCCCCTGAACTGGTTTACTAGTTCAATTAAAGTATTCTTGCCAGATTTCCCAATTTGAATCCCATGCAATGGCATTTTAGTAACTTGACTGAGAATTTTTGGGCTTACCTGGATTGTCATGCCACTGATGTGAATTTGATTTTTGTGAAAGGTGTGTGCAAACTTAATGGCCAATCCCTCTGAATGCCCATCGAACTTGCGCAAAAAGGGCATAAATCCTTATTTTGTAAAAATTCACATGGACTCCTCATATTTCTACAAATACTCTATATTGTATGGCTCAATTTTATTTTTGTGTCCCCCCATTGTCAATTCTCTATGTTCTGAGTATCTTAGGCCTATAAAATTCCAAAAACAGGTTTGTTTTCGATTTGGAAATGCTTAGGTCTATCGAGGGATATGCTTGAGGGTGAGAAGTAAATAGGTGCAATGCAAGAATAACTTCACAACATCATAGGGAATGTGAACTAGGCACATGGTGGTAAGTCATTGCATGCAGAAGCCATCATAAATCTAAATTTACTTCATGTCATCATTTAATTACAGTTGTTAGGAGTGACATGGTATAATTTCATTTTATGAAAGTTTTCCCTTTAAAACAATTGTTGAATCATGTGCCATATGGTTACATGCTGTAATATTTAAAAATCCATGTCCTCCCCAAAACTCCATGCTGCATTGAAACTCGTATTTGAAATCTGCACCCCAAATGATATTTCAAACCCAATTGGTGCAAAGACTTAGGAATCCATGTGTCCCCTATTTGACTTTTCAATCATATGATTTCGGAGATTAATGAATTAACCTATCATTAATTCATTCCAATGGTTTTTACCATATAGTTCATTCTAGAGCACAGACCCTTATTTATTTAGAATTGAATTCCAAAGCTTCCTCATTCTGAAACTATTATGTGCAGCAGGTTTATTCTGGAGCATTATCACTCAAAAACAATTGAAGAGCCTTTTTTTCCTTTAGACTATCTTGATAACTTTTTGGAACCAAATCTTTTGTATGCCCTGTAGACTAACTAGGGATATCATACACTACACAATAAATATCCACAATTTTAAAATGAAAAAGGCACATACCTGAGATAACCATTTTATCTACATTTTATACAGATATTATTTCTGCTGATTCTCAACTGACTCCTCTACTAAATGTAATAAGGTGCAATCTGGAAAATAGTGAAACAGTGATGAGAAAAAATGGAACAACGATGGTGAGTTAAAATTGTGGGCGCACAAGGCAAACATGCTGGGAAAATCGGTTTTCATGTAAGCCCAATTCTGAAGTGCCTCAAAGAGATTTTCACATTCTGAATTTTTTTTTTTTTTTCATTTATTTCATTTTTTTTCATTTTTTTTTTACTTTTCATGTCACTTTACTAAGTTCATCTTGGATGAAGTGATTTCTTCCAACATGAGTACATCCAATTTTCCCACTTACTTGAGAAACTCCTCCTTGGTTAGCAGTTTGTGATATACTCGAAGACAATGTCCATTAACCACCAACTTTCTTCTTGAATCATCAATAGGTGAAAGGCGTGCAACTCCATTTGCAAACACTTCCTCAACCTGATATAGTCTGAGCCATCGAGTCTACAAATTTCCAAGATAGTCTTTATATCGTGAGTCAAACAAGAAAGCCCAATCGCCCTATTGAAATTTCCTTTGCTGAATGTGACTGTCATGCCATAATTTTGTTGTGCTTGGATCATCTTAGTCTAGTGCAATCCATCCCTCCATAGCTCATCCAATGCATTAAGCTGTAGAATTTAGTTTGTTTGTGCCTGTGACAAATCAATATCCACATCCAAAGCAGTTCAAAGAGTCAATAACTCAAATTCAATAGGAAAAAGAGGCTTTTTTCCATAAACCAATTCATATGGCATAAATCCAATGGTGGATTTCCAAGTAGTTTTGTAAGCCCAAATTACTTCGGGTAGTTTGTCCAACCAATTTCTCCTATGTGAAGCTGTGGTTTTGGTTAAAATCCTCTCTAATTCATTATTTGTTACTTCAACCTGACCATTGGCTTGTGGATGATACGATGAGGATTTCCTATGCTTGATTTCATATAGTTGAGTAAAAGCTTCAATAAGTCTTGAGGTTGAGATCCTTGATCTGTGGTGATGGACTGTGGGGCTCCAAAATGCAAGAAAATATGTGAATACAAGAAATCAGCAACTTTCTCTTCTTGAGCATGCTTAAAAGCATGACCTTCTACCCATTTCGTTACATAGTCAGTACATACCAAGATATGCACTTTTACTTGGGAAGGAGGGTCAATAGGTCCTACAAAATCTAGCCCCCACCTCTCAAATGGTTTTTTTTCTATTTGAGGTTGTAATGGCATTTCACTAATGAAAGTAGGTTTTTCCATCCTTTGGCATACATCACAATGTCTAACATAATTTTTCACATATTTATGCAAAGATGGCAAGTAATAACCAATACCCAAGATCTTCCAAATTGTACTCTTGACTGAATAGTGTCCTCCTAAAGTTTCATCATGACATGCTCATAGGATATCATATACTTCATCCTTGTGGACACACCTATGCAAAACATGGTCAGGACTACATTTAAAAAGTAAACCTCCTATCCACTTGAAAGAAGAACTTTGCTTGATTAACTATTTTTTTTGTTTAAGAGTAAAGTGAAGAGGAATTTTTTTTGTAGCCAAGTAATTAGCTATATATGCAAACCATGGATACTACACAGAAATAGCAAATAGTTTCTCATCAGGAAATGCATCTTCAACCAACTCTCCTATATCTGCATTTGGAAATATTGATAGAAAATATGCAACAACATTAGTTGTCCTTGGTTTATTGACTATAGTGATATCAAATTCTTGCAACAATATTAACCATTGAATAATTCTTGCACTAACTAGAGGATTATTCATCAGGTCTTTAATGGTAGCATGATTTGTATGAATGAATACTTGATATCTTGTGATATAGTGTCAAAAATTATTGATAGCATATACTATAGCTAAGAAATCCTTCTCAATGGTAGTGTAGTTCTTTTCAGCCCTTGTCCAGTTTTTACTGATATAGTAAATGACATAATGCTCCCCATTATCAAATTTTCCTAATACATCTCTAGTAGCAATATTGGAAGCATCAGTTTGAATATGGAAGGGCAATTCCCAATTAAATCCTCTCAATATAGGGGGAGTTGTTAATTTTTATTTCAATTCATAAAAATACTTTTGACACTCAGTAGACCAAGTAAATTCATAATATTTCATTAGTAATGCAAATATTGTATTGGCTATGGTACTGAAATTGGCAATAAACTTGTGGTAGAAACCAATGTGTCCCAAGAAACTCCTCACATCAGTTTGAGTTTTTGGAGGAAGGTTTTTGATGACTTCCACATTTTTAGGATCAACCTTGATACCATAAGAGGAGATATGATGACCAAGGATAATCCCTTCATCAATCATTAAGAAGCATTTCTTAGGATTAAGATACAAATGGTATGTTTCACAATGTATTAAAACTTTTTCAAGTTGTTCCAAAGTACATTCAAAACTATCCCCAAATACTGTGAAATCATCCATGTAAATCTCTACACTTTTAGTTATCAAATTAGAGAATATGGCCAAAACAAATCTTTGAAATGTTGCTGGAGCATTACATAAACCGAAGGGTAACACTCTGTAAGCAAATTTTCCTCAAGGGCATGTGAAAGTAGTCTTCTCTTGGTCCTCTAGTGCAACCTGGATCTGATTATAACCACTAAAATCATCAAGAAAATAGAAAAATTTCTTACCAACAAGGGTATCTAACACTTGGTCTATAAATGGTAATGGAAAATGGTCTTTATGTGTCACTTTTTTTTAACTCTTTGTAATCCACACACACTCTCATTTTCCCATTTTTCTTTGGAACAATGACCAATGGAGAATCCCACTTACTATCTGAAATTGGGTAGATGAATCCTACCTCTAAAAGTTTTTCAATTTCTTCTTTAACAATGTCTTTTAGAGTAGGATTCAGGAATCTCTGAGGTTGTCTCACTAGTTTGACATCTTCAGTGTATATCCTATGTGTGCACACCTCAGGGTGAATGTCAGCCATGTCCTTATAGTTCCAGGTAAAATCCTAAACATGTTTTTGTAAAATAGAAAATAATTTGGCTTCTTGTTCATTAGTCAACCAACTATTAATATTTAGCACTTTTCCTAGCTGTATCTCATTTTGTTTAATCCCTGGATAAACAGAATTAACTGATTCATATCTGCTAATTAAAGAATTTAATAGACAGTGGTGTGACTGCAGAGTATGAAATACTCTAGATTCTATTTCATAAGTGATGTCATATGGAATCATTCCATGCATAGAATATGTGAAAGAGGTAAGAATATAATGATGTCATCCATGTGGCAGTGTAAAAGAGCTTTCTTATATGGGAATAGGTGACAGATGTTCTAAGGTATGGTCTTCATCCTTCCATAGCAAGTGATGAACAATGATTTGATCATCTTTAAGTCCTTCCTTTTGTAATGTTTCAACTAGGATATTCTCATCTTCAAAAATTTCTCTTTCTAGTGAGTTGATTTCCTCAATGTGTTCCTTTACTATTACTGTGGCCAAAGTGGCAATAGTTTCTTGTTTTTCATTAGATTCAAGATACCATATTTGTCAAGAAAATTTGGTTGAGGGTTGGGCTGGTGGATACAGGTAAATATTTTTAAGGTGAATGCCATTTGAAATAGTCATTTATCCTAATCTACAGTCTATAAAAGCAGTTGCGGTAGCAAGCTAAGGTTGTCCTAGAATGATGGGATAACCAGTAATTGAATTCCTAGCCTGCAATACCAATAAATCTACAAGATACTCCCATGAAGAAAATTCAATGGAAATATCTTCTAGGATACCTTTTGGCTTGGAAAATGACATGTATGACATTTCCAAAACTATGGTGGTAGGATTAAGATTATTGAGCTGCAGTTTTTGTATTGTTTCCTTAGTCATTACATTGATTGCATCTCCAATATCAATTAGTACATTTGGAATTTGAACTAACCCAATAGTAATTGTGACTACTAGACTTCTTGGATCACTATACTTAGGAGGCACTAGTTTTCCAGATAGCAGGTCAGCCAACTTCCCTTCTACTTGCACAGTTTTAGGAAAGGCTTTCTTCTTCCTACCAGGTTTCTTGATACACAAATCTTGAATGGTTTTCTTGATTAAGGGTACATCCTTTATTTATTCCAAAACAGGAAGGTATATAAACATATTATAAAGTTCTATAACCAATTCTGATTCAGGATTAGTAATAGTATGAGCAAACCTTTCAGGGTATGGCAATAATTATGAAGAAGGTCCCTTTTGTTCTTGCATTTTTTTTTTTTTTTATGATTTTTCTTTTTTTTGCACTGGTTCTAAATGTAGATATTCTTGTTTTCCATTAATATATTCAATGGTGGGTGGAGCAAGGTCAGGTAAAACTTTTCTTGAACACAACTGGATATTACTACAATCAAGTACATGAACTGCAGTAGAATCTTTAGACTCAAGTCCATAAACAGGGGTTGATTGTTTGATATTATTTGGGTTAGCCACAGGATGAGCTAGAAGTAGGGGTTGCTTAACTGGCTATGCTTGTTGAGGTTGTATTCTTCCTTGAAAGTTCTTATTAGGATCTGACAACAAATTTTTATTTTGCCCTTGATATGATGGGTATTGTGGCCCCCATCTTTACCTAGATTGTTGATTATGTGTCCAAGGTGGATTAACATGATTCCATGGTTGATTCCAGCTAGAATGTACCCAGTCTTGAGGGGCTGACCAAGATTTATTCTATAGTTGTAATGATGGTTTTGAATATCCCCAAGGCATATTCCAAGGATTTTATCCCCAACTTATAGGAATACAAGGGACATTTTGGTAGTGTGAAAAGTTGCCTCCTAGACTTTGCCCAATAACATTAAGTTCTTTAGTTTGGGTTTACAAAATATTTTTAAGGTGAGGTAGGATATGGCACTTATCAGTATTATGCTCTTTTGAACATATGCCATAAATAGTTGAGATAGATGTTATATCCAAAGGATAATCATGTAGGGCATGCTTATTCCTGCATCTAGGAAAATAGATAGCTAGCGGTGGTGAAGAATTGAATTTTACATTTCTTTCCCCTAATGCGTAATTTAATTGTACAAGAATATTTGTTTTCATGTTAGCCATTTCTTCCATCAAATATTTTATATCAGTATTCCTAGGATTCCGCTTCCTTCTTCTTTGCCTAGTGCGGGAATAATTTTTGCATAAATGTACAATATCATTAATCTCAAGATGGTTTATATCTCCTTTTCCCATTAAATCCAATACTTCTCTAGAATCATCATGCAAACCTCTCAAAAATATAGTTTTTAATAAGTTAGTTTCCATAGGACCACATCTCTTTTGAATAAAGGTAAATCTATCAAGATAATCCTCTAAGTTTTTATCTTCTTCTTGTCTAATCCGAAATAACTCATCCTTCCTATTTCTCACTCTACAATACTCTTGATACTTATCCAAAAATGTAGTTTCCATTTGATCCCAAGTGCAGATTGAATCCAGTTCAAGGCTCATAAACCATCGTAAGGTTGCATCTTTGAGTGTAGAGGGAAATAAATTCAATTTTTGGTTGTCATTGACATAGGCATAAGTCTGACACAAAACTTTAAATTCAAACAAGAATTGATTAAGATATTCATAAAAAATTCCCCTAAATATTGGAAATACTGATGGTGAAATTTTTTTCATAGGAGCATTTTGAGTAGGATTCAAACGAATAGGGTATTCAAATTTTCTAATAGGATTGTCAGCATCATGACCAACAATTTCCCTATCACGTTCTCCTTTTTCTGCCATAGGTGCTTCCTTAGTTTTGACTTGTTAAACTGGTTCATATGGATCATCCCTATGGGTATGTCTAGAAGCAAGTGCCTCTAAGAGCTCTTCTTACAAAGACCTTGAAATTTTAGTTGATGAAGAAGATGATTCTCTTTTAATTCTTTTACGAAGTTCATACATAGGCAGATCTTCACCCGATCATGAAGAACACCTTGGTGGAAAATAGCTAGTTCTGATAAACCTTCCTCTTTCATCTCTTGGCCTATTCATCCATGCTCATCCACTAAATAAACTAGAATTTAGTTTTCAAGAATTGTTACCTGTAACAGGACAGTTCTTGGATTGCTATGTTTCTCCTAACAATACCTAGTGGTCCCCGACAATGGTGCCAAAAATGATGAGTGTCATCAACTCTTCATCATTTAATCATTATGTTTGTCAATCCAGGGCGGTGTCCAAGGCTATATAAGAAAGCAAAGGTAAACAGTCTAAAGATTAGTTCATCTAGGCCATGGCTTTATTCAGGGGATAGTTAGTGCTTGGGGGTGTTTGTATCTCCTTTTTAACTCTTAAAAATTGAAACTGAACTGCTAATTATCCTTGCAAAAATGAAATTGTAGAGATTCACATTGTTGCTAAAAAGAAAACTAAACTATTATTGTAGAATTTAAAATGATAAAATTTAAATGACAAAATTAAAATGATAGAATTGGAACTTAAGTATTTGAAGCATCACACCTTTCAAAAAATGAAAATTTAACACAGTAACAAAATTCAAAAGTTAATAAGTGTATATTGCAAAATTGGAACAAACTAAAATAACAAGAAATTCTCTAATGCAAACTGGAAATACAAACTGGAAATGCTAAAGCTGAAACATAAAGTGTTATGCTATAAAATCTACTCTAGATGACTTAACTACAACACATTAATTTTCCAAATGTTATATGCAATTTAACTCAATATTTAATCATGCAATAAGTTGTCAGATTCTTGCTGATTTGTTGTAGCAAGAAATGAGCAAAATTCTAGCAGAATTAATCCTTCACCTGGGCCTAAAAGTGACCCTTGCTTCCTAAACTAGAAGAAGGTGAAAGTACCTATTGTAAACTACTAAATCTTCACACTAAACTCAAAATGCCAACATAAATAATGAAACTACACCTTTTATTGAATCTACAATAGTAGAACAACAATGTAGGGGAAACCTGCAGAATACTATTCTCCTACAGTATAATGCTATAACTCTTAAACTTCTTCTATTCTTTATCCTCTAGCTCCTATATGCTCAACCAAATGGGATCTATCTTATTTATACTAATAGGTTACAATATTGATAGGATTTTGTGTTGCTATGTGGGGCTACTACAATTGTTGCAAAAATATTTCCCAGAATGTAGAGATTTGTTTTGTTATTCCTTATCCATTCCTTCTGATGGGCTTCATGCATTGAGGGACAAGTATTGGAAAGAATAAGGGCATCCATTAAAAAACGGCAACCACTGTTTACCACTCTTCTACTACTATTATAGGTGCTTTTCACCAAAATTGGTCTTACTACATTCATTTTGAAGCAACTCCAAAATATCAGGTAGGAAACAAAGTTTGTGTCAATTCATGCACCAAAGGTGAAGGAAAATAGTTGTGACAGCATGAATAGTCTCCATAATTTCCTAGAAGACTTATTCCATATTTTGCATGAGCTGGAGTGGACCAATTCCAAGCCATACTATATATGTATAGCTGGCTAGAATTTGAATGGACAATTTCCTATTTTTGCACAATCAAACTATTTTGAACAAGTTGTGGCACCTTTTTGGTCATTTGAAATAGTTAGATGGTGGGGAAAGCTAATGAAATAAGCACAAAACCAAATACATAGCCACAACTTAGTATTAAAATCTTCAATTAAATACAAAATCTACTAAATAATTCAGCTGAAACAGATTATAAAACATAAAAAATAGTCAAAACAGGATACATGCACTTTAATATTTAAACATGTAAACACTATCATATAATGCATTTTATCACCAAATTAATATCAAAACATAACATAAGTTGTTCCAAATAGTTTTAAAAGTTATCAAAAGTAGTCTTTGTATGAGGCAATTTATTACCTCATCAGAAAGTTTGAATGACAAAATGATGAGAGGACGACCAGGAGTGGGCAGTAGGCTTGGATATCCATTGGTAAGTGGTCCTACCTATCGCATTTTTTGTTTGTTTAATTTTCCAAAGAAAATTAAATTAGGGGGGAGATTTTCATCGTGTTTCAATTTTTTTTGCAAATTTTAATTGAAATTTGAACACAAAGTGATAAACAAGCCAAATGGGTACCCAAAAACTTAATTTATTTCTAGGTTTGACTTGTTTTGGCATCAATTTGACCGGGTAATGGGTAGAGTAGGTGTAAAGTTTGACTGTCCATTTTTGAAGCAAGGTTGTACTGTTTGTGAAATGTTTTTACACTTTATCTGTCAAAGTATGAATTGGGTATTCAGTTATGTGACTGTTATATTTTTTTGCCTTCATTTGGCATGATTTCTGAATGTGTTGTGCTTGGGTGTAAAGTAGAAAAATTTGACCATTAAATTTACCACCTTAGAGATAGTATTTTTGAAAACCGAAGATACTTTCACCAATGGGTATCTAGAAATGTTGTTTGTTTTTGTAGATGATTTTATTTTTCCTGCCTTTGATTTGCATTCCAAGATGTAGGTAGTGTGAAATTTAAAATGAGATGTAGGGAACTCGATTTATACTATTTTCCACATCTGTTTGAACTTTCGCCATGAAGTGGCAAAATGGGTGTTCAAAAATGTGACTGTTACTTTGATATTGCGTGTATTTGTGTTTTTTTTATTTTGGTATGTGGATGGTAACATTGACCTTGAAATCCATGTTGATTTGTATGTTGTTTTTGAATTTTGTCAATGTTTTTATCGCAAAGTGGGCAAATGGGTATTCAAAAATATATTTTGTTTTTGTATGTTGAATGAATTGATAATGTTTTGAAATTCGTGCCACAATGGATGTGTGGGTGATTTTATTTTTGGTTGTTGGGAGCCAAATATATATAGTTTGTCACATTTTTTCAAAATTTTGCCATAAATTGACAAAATTGGCATCCAAATATTTGACTATTTTGTTGATATATTTTGCCATGTGACTTGTGCACTATTTATGTCTCAAAGTGCATGTCAAATTAAATTGTTTTAATTTGTAAATCTTGATTCATAAAGTTTTATTTGATTGTATTGTTATGTGGATGGCTAATGTATGTTTCGTTGTGTTTTTTATGGATGAACAGGTGAAAATGCTAGAGCCCCATCATCGTGTATGAAAAATGAAGGTTGATTTTGATAAGTTGATGAATACACTAGATGAATTGAAGTGGTTAGATGATATATGGTTCTGAGGTGTGTGGGAGTGTAAAAGCATACATTCCAACAGGGCATATGTATTCACATTATGTGAGCAGTGGGATGCGGATAGGAACACATTTAATTTTACCACTAGGGAAATGACTATCACCTTGGAAGAAATATATCATATTTATAAGTTGTCGATCGAGGGTGTTCCGATGAGAGTAAGGAGGTTGTGTTGGAGTGGTTCTTTGGGTTGAAGTGGAGAGATATAGATGTCTCTAATATGGATTATGAGTGGTTGTGGTTAAATAAGAAGATATCTGATCGGTAGTGTGTAGCCATGATGATGATCTCCACCTATGTATTACCTAATACTTTTAGGGTTTTGTTCACCTAGAATATATTAGATGTGGTGAGTGATATGGTGGAGTGCACAGTTGTGTTTACGTGGGCACCTATATTATTGGCCCAAGTGTATCGATATTTTCATGATGTTGTGCGATTTAGATGCAAGGGGTTGAGTTCGATTTCCTTGCTACAGGTATGGGCGTGGGAGAACATAGCTATTGAGAGGCCTTAATTATTGCCTCACCCTATTCATGTGAGGTGCAAGGAGTTTTTTCCCTATACTTTAAGGTGGATTACAGAGGTATAGCAGGGTATTAAGAGGCTTCATGAGGGTGATCCATTATTATGGAGGGGTAAGTGTGGAGGCCTGATACCTAGTGATATTAAATGGAGACCTTGGTTGGGTGGGGTAAGGTGGGATGAGGATGATGAGTAGTTTTGTACCATTTGATAGGTTTGATGGTTAGTGGGGCGATATACTCGGTAGGCTAAGTATTTTCATTTTGATTGGGTGAGGTGATAGTTTGGCTTATGGTAGGATACTCCAAGGGCTCCTATCATTTACTTCAGGTGATGAGGTGATAGAGGAGAATGCCTTATGGTTTTACCATAGATTAGGGAGAGGGATCCACCTATGGCTACCCCAGATATGAAGGATTTTTGGATGACTCCTAAGTTTGAGGCCTGGTGGGCGATGTAGGGTTGGGAGCCTGGCAAAGGTGTGATCAATTGATCGATGGCACTTGATGTTGGAGGACATCCACCAGAGGGGAGAGTTAGTAGGGGGACTCAATATATGTCAGAGGATGTAGCTAGTGAGGATATGAAGGTTCCTCTATGATAGTCACGATAGTGCTTGGGCGATGTGGCAAGCACCCAAGGAGCAGGAGTAGAGGCGATAGTTGTGGATGTTGATGTTGTCATGGGGTAGGCTATTGGAGCAGAGGAGGAGGGAGGTAAAGCTACTATTATGGGTGATATATATGATACCATTGATATTGGTGCATTCATAGATTTGGATAGGATTACTTGTGATATCCAAGAGGGGGGATATGGAGGATGGGGGACAGGAACTACTAGGTAGGGTTCACGAGTTGGAGATGGAGCTCCATAGATAAGAGGAAGTTATCGAGGCTAGAAATGCTAAGGTAGTAGCTAAGATTGAGAAGATCAGGGCCACGATGGTTGGGTAGGTGTAGGCTATTAATAGGTTGACTAGTTAGTTGGTGGTGGAGTTTGCTAAGAAGGTATTATGTGATACTTCTTTGATGATGCATGGAATTCTTCTTCCATATTATACTCGGGTGGTATCATAGTATGAGTCATGGTAACGAGTGCTGGAACCTTCATGCCATAGTCAATGTAGTATTGCTTCGATGGAGTAGGTCAGGGCCATGGCTAGGGTAGGAGATTCACCTACTGTGGTTCAAGCCCCAGGAGCCAAGGTAGAGTCTAGTAGAGTGGCAGAGGTTCAAAGGAGCCATGAGGGACATGGGGAGACTCATGGTGATAGTTAGGATTGCTTATGATTATAGCCTATAGGAATTTTGGATGATGGATGATGGGCATGGTCCTAGTTTGTAGCCTATGGGTATTTTTGGATGACATATGTACATAAACATGTTCGATTTTGGTTGTTATATATACATGTATTATTGTTATGGTTTGCAAATGTGTTCTCTTTATTTTTGTGTATATATCATGACATGATTTGTGGGTATGTATAATGAATGTATATGCATGTGTATTGTGATTTGTATTTATTATCACATTGTAATGTGACTATGTTGTAGAATAGACTTGCATGATTTTATTTTGAATGCAATGAGAAGTGATAAAATGTGAAATGATATTTGTAGTAAGTGCATGTAATGTAAATGATAGAATGTGAGATAGTAGATGCATGATGAATACCTTGATTTAGAATTTGATGTGAGGTATACAACGTAAATGCAATCATGTACTCCTTGATGTGATGCATGTAATGGAAATGAAATGATGTGATCTGTAATGTGATACATGTAATAGAATTGCAATGATGTGTTTTGTGTAATAAATTTGTGTAACATAGATGCATGTATGCATGTATAGGAATGTTAAAATGCGCAAAGGAAGCACTTGTATCATTACATGTATCTATGTGGTTGTGATCCCTTTTGTTGTCTCATGGATGTAGGATAATATGAGGCGTATGTAATGGATTTGACTAATGTAGTTTTGACGATCAAATTTTAGACTCCAAACTATGTGCGTTTATGTGGCAACTCATAACTAGTCAGACTGGTTCAGAATATGCCATGGACATGTGTGTGTAAATGAGTGAAGTTCATTTATCCATTTTGAAAAATAGGTAGGATTAACCCATTGTAGACACGACCGATCTAGCTAGCTCATCCATATGCAAATAGTGATCTTATACAAAAGTTGGTAGCTAAACCAATAGATATATCGCCACTTGTAAGACTATTCCTCTGGTAGATGGGCTCTTGGATCCTATTGCTAGCAACATAAATCATCCCATGGTGTTATGTTAAACCTAAGGACTAAAGGTGATGAAGCATAATATGGGTGATATCATGAGGATTTTTTTTTTGTTTCCTACCCCTCATCTATTGTTACCTATTTATTGTGGTTACTCTTTTTGTATTTTTCTTTTCTTTTCTTTCTTTGTTTTTTTTTGTTTTTCTCTTTTTCTCTATTATGTTTTTCGCTATTCTCTTTTTCTATTTCTATTCTATGGGTGTTGGCTTTTGTTTTCTACCCAGTTATTTTAATTTTTCTTATGCTTATCCCTTTTTTTATCCCCAGGTCGTATGTTGACCATGCAAGTGATAGGACGAGCAGGGGAGACCATTTGCTAGATGGTGATATCTACTCAATGTGTCATCTTTCCTAGACCCAAAATTTATTTGATGTGTAACATGTTGTGAATGGTCCAAGAGAGAAGTTGAACCAACCTAAAGAACCATAAGAATAATGTAAAATTTGTCAGCTAGGAGTGACATTTTATTGACTTATCTAGTGAGTAGTCAAAGCTAAACACAACACCTATGTATACCCTAATATTGAAAATGGAAAGTGGACATCCAGGTGGTGATGCTAACAAGTGCATGTATTACTCCTTTTGAAGGTGCATTTTGGGGGAGAATGTACAAAATTAAAATAAAATTAACATGAAAAACATATGGATATGTGCAATGGATGTAAAGTAAATGGTGCAAGTGGAGAAATGCAATATTTACAAGAGGAAATTTACGATGTGTAGAAGGAGAAGTTTAGAAAACTTATTTACAGGTGAGTATGTTGTATCATGATAATCAAAATGCGTGATGCCATAGTAATGGTTGCCCCAACATGTGGGGTGTGTGTGTAGTAGGTGTATAAGTTGTAATACATTAGATGCATGTGGTAATGTCAATCAAAGGAAGGGACTGCAGATGGTATGTACAGCTAGAAGAAATAGTAGAAGAACTGGCCTTTGGTAACCAACAAGAAAAGGGGATTACCAAAGTCAAAAAGTGATAGAAGAAAAGTGGGATAGATCAACGTAGTTATGTAGCCACTTGAAGTGTGCCCTTTGAAGAGGTGCAAAGAAGTATAGGAATAAGTAAGGGAGATGATAGAAGAGAACCTACTGATGGGAAAAATGGCACAAATCAGGATGTGCATGATAGAATGGAGTAATAGTGGGTAATGGATATTTTGCCCAATTATGGATGTAATGGGAGGGTGGTATCATGGATTCTTGGGATAATCAGGTTTGTGGAATGCTGTAGTGTAGAGGGTTGATGATTTGGGTGGCTCAAGGGGCTAGCTCAGGTGATTTTTGGTTAGTACCATGTAGCATGTTGTGTACCAGGGTTTTGAATGATATGTACTTCTCGATATCATGGCCTGGCTAGTGGTGGTAGATGTAGTTTCACTCTCATGGTAGTTGTGTGGTTTAGGGCATGATGGATCTATAGTTCGGGTCTCTAGGAGAGTCAGAAAGCCTTAGTTCATCAGGTGATAAAACATCTCAGATAGCAAGGTAGGTGAAATTTTTATATGGTGGGTATAGTACTCTCATTGGGGTGAAGGTGTATGATGTGGAATGAAGTTTGATGTGGGAGACATGGGTTAGGATCCTGGTGTAGGTCAAATCCTAGGGCGAAGACTGGATCTATGGGGTGGTGGTGATGTACATAATATTATCAATCAGCGAGCAAGAATATAGCACTAACAGTTACTCATATGGAGCTCTAGGGCTTCCACATAGGTGAGGATATGCTGGAGTTCTTGATGAGGTGATAACAGAACTATTGAAGGTGGTGCATGAGCCTCTAATGTGAAAGAGGCATCATGATAGGTAGGAATGGATTGATGAGGTCGTGATGAGGAGATATCAAGGTGAAATGATCTAGGATATTGTAAATCTCGATGAAGTGGTAAGCCTCATAATGGTGAATATGGGGCCTATAATATGGGTGGCATGGGAGATGGTCTTGGATTATGACACAAATGGGATGGGGGAATGTACTTGTGACCAACTTGAGCAGCTTGGGCAGCGTGGGATTGTAAGGCTTGGGCATAAGAAAATTATCCATTTGAGAGTGGAGGTGGTATATCTGGAGGAATAGTTTGTTGAGGTGTGTATCCTCTATTTGGTGGATGATAGGTATCACTAGGATGATATGGAGAATTGGTTGGGTAGTATGGGTTCCTTACCTCTTTGGATAAATGAGGAGGAGACCCACATGGATGGGTGTTGGAGGTTTCCTCCTCATCGAAGGAAGATATGGATACCTAGCCATCTCCAAAGTGGGGTGAATAGGAAGAACCTCGATGGTGAGGTGACCTATGGTGAGGTGATGAGTGATGATCCGAGTGTGGCGAATGTGACATCTGCCTCGGGTGAATGATAAATGATGGTTGGTCTAGGTCAACCGGTGTAATGGGTATAGACTATGGTGGTGGAGCATTCTACATGGTGATGCATGGGGATGTTGTAATAGTCTCCTGCTAATGATGTGGATCCTACAAAAGGAAAAATAAATACCCATAGCATAAAAATTACATAAATATGAAAGTACTTGTATAATAAATTAATAACACAAAATAGCATATCTACGTGGTGATGTGCTTAGTGACTTGTAAATAGTAGTGTGTGGCACTCATGATGATCGATTTCTTTATATATTAAGCATTTAATTCATAGAGATGCAAGATTTTGATGGATTTAGGGTCATTAAGGCCTTCAATATTGGCCAACCTTTATGCTCCTAAATCATATTTGTGTGTAATAATGAATGGACCCAACAATTTTGGGGTAAACTTATCACACTGCTGGCGAGGCTAACTCATGATTTGTTGGTTTTACTTGAGAACCAGGTCACCAATTTTAAACTTGTGATGATGTACCTTACTATTGTAGGCATGATGAAGGTGATCTTGATAGATTCGTGTGTGCTTGATTGTGTGGATACAGAGTTCATCAAGAAGTGTTAATTTATCTAAACAAGTTTGGCGAGCAATATTGTCATTAATAAAATCCTTCATAGAGATCCTTAAGGAAGGTATCTCAAAATCAAGGGGCATGATAGCTTCAGCCCTGTATACAAGTAAAAAATGTTTTACCCTAGTAGGAGTATGGATGCTCGTACGATACACCCACAAGGCTAGGGGTATTTGGTTATGCCAGTCATGATGAGATTCTGCTATGGTTTTACAAAGGATGGAACAAATGGTTTTGTTCATGGATTTTTCCTAGCCATTACCCTAAGGGTAGTATGGGGTAGAAAAACTATGATGTATATGGAATTTTTCACATAGGGCTTGGACAGTTTTGTTCTTAAAGGATTTGCCATTATACAAAATGATTTGGGAGGGGATTCAAAAATAACATATGATGTGGTATGTGATGAATGCTACAATTTTAGCTCCTATGGTTTGGACCAGTGGGATGGCTTTGACCCACTTTGTAAAATACTCTATGGTAGTGATGATAAATTTGTGGTTGCTTGAGGAAGCTGGTTTAATCTTTCCAATTAGATCTACCCCATTGGGAGAAAGGCCACATGGACTGGATAAGTTGAAGTGCTTGGGATGGGAGATGTGTTAGGTTTGCATGTTGTTGGTATTTGATGCAATGCTTCACATACTCATAGTAGTCATTTTCCATTTTGGGCCAATAATAACCCATACAGAGGATGCATTTGGTGATTGCCATGCCACTAAAATGGCCACCACAAGTACCGTCATGGGTTTCCTGTACAACCCATTGTGATTATTATGATTCTAAGCAACGCATGAGCATGTCATCATAATTGTGATGATAAAGGATGTCCCCTAGCATGGTGTAGTGGATTACTCTCTATTTGAAGGTTCGACGTTGATTGTGGGGTAAATCACAAGGTAGGAAACCTAGTTTGATGTATTCTTTAATTTGTGAAAACCATGGGTCATGGGATTCAGAGTTTACCACATACACACCATCATCATCTGTAGGAGGTGTGGGTGATATGGTAGATCGAGTGAGCGTATGTATGGATATGGATGTTGTATCAGATGTTGTGTTTTGTGGAATGAGGGACACTAAGGAAGCCATAGTACCTGCAAAAAGGTTTGATGATCACGGAGTGGCTTCGAGGTCATACCACTCAAATTGATATAAGAGTTGTGCAATTTTCTTATATTGTTGGAGGAATGGGCCATTGCATAGCCAAATTTCCTACACTTGATTGACTGTTAGGAGTGAATCACCTATGATGTGGAGGTGTTTTATATGCATGGAATGTGCTTATTTCAGTCCTAGGTTTAGGGCTTCATATTCTACATTATTTTTTGTATATGGAATTTCAAGTTTGAATGAGAAAGGGAGTGGTTCTCCTTCAGGTGTGAAGAAGACAATTCTTGCATCCCCAGTATGGAGAAATCTAGAACCATTGAAGAACAAGGTAAGGTCAACTACCACTTTGGGTTCAACATATTCTTTAGCTTTGGTTATGTGAAATATGGAATCACTTGGAAGCTGAATGAGGAGGCGTTGATTATCAGTTAAATGGGCTTCAGCTAGTTGGTTGACGATGACCTACACTTTGGTGGATTTTTGGGAAATGAATTCTAGGTCGAATTTAGTTAAGAGGATGATCCACTTAGATGTGCAAGAATTGTGATAACTCTTATTCATCATGTACCACAGGGGATTATCTCAGGAAATGACAAAAGTTGTGTGATTTAACATGTAATGGAGTAATTTTTGAGTGGTGAACATGACTGCTAGGCATAATTTTTCCATGTATCCATATCTTGTTTCATAACTGACTAGTGTTCAACTAATATAATAGATCACATGCTCTTTGTCGAGTGCATTCTTTTGAGCTAGGAGTGTACCCAATGTGAATTCTATAGCTAAAATATATAGAATCAATGGTAATTCTGGATGCAGTGGTGACATAACTAGTGGTGATGTGAGGTAGGTTTTGATAGCATCAAACGCTCCTTAACAGTTATCTTCCCGTTTTAAGCTTACTCCATTTTGTAGGAGGTGGTTAAATGGTTGAAACTTGTCAGATAATTGCACTATGAATCTATGAATATAAGTGATATTTCCCTAGAGGTTGCGCAATTGCTTCAATGTGGTAGGAAGAGGCATCTCAACGATGGCTTTCACCTTACTAGGATCAAATTCAATGCCTCATTGGGAGACAACAAATCCTAGTATTTTTCCCGAGGTAACACCAAACACACATTTCTTTGGGTTCAAGTGCACATTGTGTTCTAATAATCGATCAAAAATTTGATGATCTTTGAGATGGTCTGCACGTTTCTTGGATTTGGTGATGAGATCATATACATAATATTCAATGTTTTTATGCATCAAGTCATGGAAGATATAGGTCATTGCATGTTGGTAGGTTGCCCCAACATTTTTGAGTCCAAAAGGCATGAATTTATAGAAAAAGGTCCCCCAAGGTGTTGTAAATGAGGTTTTGTGTTGATCAGATGGGTTGATCCTAATTTGATTGTATCCAGAGAATCCATCCATGAGGGAGATCATATCATGGCCTGCAATGGAGTCAACAAGGGATTCGATGTTAGGTAGCAAAAAATTGTCTTTGGGACAAGCTTTGTTTAAATTACAAAAATCCATGTAGAAACGAACTTCGCTAGATGACTTAGGTACAGGGACCATGCTGGATACCCATTCGAGATAGTCGATGGGTACAATGAAATCAACATCTAGGATTTTTTGGAGTTTGGATTTTACTATAAATGCAATAGTTGGATGCATGCGTCACAAATTTTGTCTTATTTATTTGGCATTAGGATCTAGTATGAGGTTATGGAACACTATGTGCATGTCCTTGTGTGACCATGTGAAAACTCGAATGTACTTGTGAAGGAATTTTGTGAAGGTAATGTGCTCCTCAAGTGAGAGGCTAGAGGCTAGTTTAAGGATGTGGGGATTTTTGGGATCATCACCAATTTTGATATTGATAGTGTCTTCAATGAACATGTGAGATCCATCACGTAACTATTTAGGGACAAGAATGAGTTTAAGGCCATCGATAGCCTCTCTAGACTGATATTCGTCATCTATGTAGACACCCATGTGAGATAATTGAGGGACTTGGGTTGGCATGGATGAATAAGGAGCATTTTCTACCTACAGGATATGAGATGCAATAAGGAAATCTTGAGGTACTAATATGGGTGACATATGCATGAGATCTATAAAATTGGGATTTGGAGTATCATCCTGAGTCTGCTGGTGACTGTAACGAAGGGGATAGAACAAGTCTACCTCAACCATATTTATCGATGTTGTAGGCTAAGTAGGTGGGGAATAATTTGGTGAGTAGTGCTTGATGGTTTTTCTGTGCCCTATGAGACTCAAGGGAGGTCGTAGAACAACTGGGGGTGAACGAGAATGAGCAACTACTCTCTGTAGTTGCCTATGTATAGGCAAGAATGTGGCTAAGTGTATCGATGATGACTCAAGAGGGACCTTGTTGGGTTCTATTGGTGGCACCTCAAAGAATAAGGTAGTGAATTGGTTTATCAATCTATCCACAACAAAATGAGGAAGTGTCACACATAAGGAATTCCTGAAAGAAGTCATAGGGGACTACAATGGTATAATGAGACGATGAAGTGTCCTCTATGATGTCCATGTCGATGTATCCTTCCAGGGTGTGTCTTGGAAGGGAAGTATTATAGAGGGATAGGTCTTGGAATTCATCTTCTAAGGTATGCACTGCTCTTAGATTATAAACTATATCGGATTTATCAATTGGTTATGGAACTCGAGTATTAATAGGTGTGCACAATCCTTGTTTGTAGTAGCCCATCCCAAATCCACACCAATGAAAATGTTGCAGGTAGTACAAGGTGAAGTGATCATTGGCCATGTGGTCTAATGAACCACAAAAGTAGGAATTTGGTGGAGGATAAGTTGGTGGGGGGATTGAAGAGTCAACTCCTGCATAAACAAAGTTGGTATGATTTTTGGGACCTCCTAGTTGTATGATGGTTTTGATGGTAAGGACCGAGGCTACAGGGCAACTGAAATCATGGGTAGATTGGATAGGGGGATCATGTATGTGGGCGTTGTGCACATTATAGTCTCCTAGGCCAATATTTCTCATGAAAATGGAAATGCGTGGTGTAGCATGATCTAGAAACAGGGGTGAGGTGTTAGAATCATATGACGAAGGTGAAGTCTGTAATTCCTTGATTGTAGCGGTTGAAGAGTGTGGGAATTGTTTATCTAAACTATGTATTGGTTGTTCTTGTTCATGACATTTGGTTGTTGTAGCTTGAGTAGGATGTTTGGCATGTGTGGGGGAAGGTATTGGCATAGGCATTGGGCTACATGGAGAAATGAATATCCTAGGCTATGGTCTAAAAGGAAGGGGAGGTGTTTGTGGCATAGGAAGGATAGGGGCTTTCATAGGCAAGGATGGGGGAGGTAACATGATAGGTTGTGTAATAGATGGTAGTGATGGTTGTTGCACCGCAGGTGGGAATTGGAATGGTAGAGGCTAGGATGATTATGGAATCCATAAGGATGGTGATGGTAAAGATATTGGGTCCCATGAAAGATGGTTCTAGTGGTGCAAACATCGAGGCTTGTGCTCTTGATGAACACTAGGATATTAAGGTGGAATTTGGGGAGGATATCGATGCTCCTACCAATTAATGAGAAGATACAAGGAACAATTGAGAGGATGAAAATTACGATGTAGGGGGAAGGTCTGCAACATTGCAAAACTTGAAGGAATCTCCATCGGCTAGGACATAGTGAACGAGTTCGTTGTGGACATAATTAAGGCAATGGTATAGTGTGGAAGGGACACACTGCATATCTCTAATCCATGAGTGACCAAGGATAATATTATATTGCATTTCCACTTAGATGATGTGAAAAAGGATAGATATGGTATAGACCCTAGGGTAGGTCTCATGGAGCCATCAAATGCATTTAGGACAAGGGAAGGCATGGCAAAATGTGTTGGTGTAATATGCAGGTGATGTAGAGTTGTGGATATAATGCTAATGGATGAGCCTGTATCAATGAGTACCCACTTGTAGGTGATATCATTGATTGTGGTTTAGATTTGGAGAGTGGGATATGCTCCTTATATGATGAGTTACGTTATCTCGTGTTCATAGAAGCTAATTGAGGGTTGGAGGCATCATGGGATATTTCCTACAAAATTGACAAATGCATTTGTGTCATGTGTATCTAGGTCAATGGAGCATAGGATGTCGTTCAACACCTCATGATGGGATTGATACTATTGTAGGATATCAAATATGGATAGTCGCATAGGAATGTTATGTAACTAATGGGTTAGGCTACCATGGATGGTAATCATATTTTGAGGTGGTGGTGGTATGGTAGTAGATATTTGAGATACTTGTAGTGATATGAACTGAGCTGACAAGGAAACAATAGGTGTTGTCTGGTGTAATAGGTACCGTTGGTTCCTCATAGTAAAGTTGATCATACCTACTACATCGCATGATGCAGTATCACAATGGACATTGTTCACTTGGTGAGGTGGTGTTGGGGGATTGTTTGGAGGTATAGGAGGATTGTGTCCTCTATGATCTGGTAGAGGATTTTGAAAAATCCCTAAATTTTAATTCAGTGGGACTAAAGGATTTGCTACCTGGATGATGCCCCTATCGATTAGGTCTTGAACTTACCCACAGAAGGAGTGACACGAATCGACATCATGGCCATATTGCCTATGGAAAGGACAAAATAATTGCTCATTGTACCCATGATGCTTGGGTATATTTGGATCTAATGGGCAGATCTTAGGTAGGAGGATATGGTTACCCTCATACAATTTGTGAAACAACACTAGTAATGGTTTGGATAATGGTGTGAGGTTGCACAGTGGAACCTATGGGTGCATGCCTCAGTATTGTTGCAGTCTAAGTGGAGTGGGAGCATTAGTCTAGAATGCTTGTGGCTGCATGGAGGGAACCCCTATGAGTTTTATCGAGCCTGATTATAAGTATTTTATTAACCAAACAATCATGATCAATAATCCAACAATTATGCAACTATATAGATAACCAATAGAATTGTAAATAAATTCTTAGCCACTTAAGGTGGGCTCTTCCTCACCGTAAAGGCCTTATGAGAATACACAGATGAAAGATATAAAATGAAAGATGATAGATGATTATTAAAAGAATGCTCTGACCTATAAATAAATGAAATTAACATAATTGGAAAACATAGCCGACACGGATTATGTTTGGCATGTTGCATGACTCCTCTCCTCAACAAGATTTGTCCTCAAAGCTAGAAATGACTAAAAAATACTTTCAAATTCCTAGGTTGCATCTTATTTAGGTAAATCCTACCACTTGATGATAAATTCTTGGATGTGACGAGATCTTAGTCTGTGTGATCTAGTTTGTATCACTTCTTCTAGTTGTATATGGATACGCCCTTCTTCATCCAGCACTGGTAATTCTCACTAAGAGTGTACCTTCCGACAAATCACCTTTTTGAGATAGGAGACATGAAATACTAGGTGTATGCGAGAGTATTGGGGTAACTCTATTTGATATGCTACCTCACCAATGAGACGCACAATTTTATAAGGACCATAGAATCATGGTGACAACTTCTAACTGGATTTGAGCTTCAATGATAGTTTCTTATAGGGTTGAAGATGTAGGAATACCATATCACCAATATTGAATGTTCGTTCTGAACGTTGCTTGTCCTATTGCTGCTTCATACGATTTTGTGTTTGGACCAAATTATCTTTCAAGGTAGTGAGCATTACTTGTCGCTTCTGTAACCAATCATCAACTTAAGCCACTTTGGAAGATCCTGGTACATAATCGGTAATTGTTTGTGGCTTTTTTCTATATAATGCTTCAAAAGGAGACATCTTAGTGGAAGAATGATAAGAATTATTGTACCACCATTCTTCTAATGACAACCATTGACTCCATTTATATTTTTTATCATGAATAAAACATCTTAGGTAGGTACCCAAACATTTGTTAACTACCTTCGTTTGACCATTTGTTTGTGGATGGTATGCATAAGACATATTTAATTTGGTACCACTAAGTCAAAATAATTCTCTCCAAAAATTGCTAGTAAATATGGGATCACGATCACTTACAATATTTTTGGGCATTCCATGTAATTTAAAAATTAAATCCATAAATACCTTGGCCACTTTGCTTGCTGAAAATGGATGTTGTAAAGCCTGAAAATGAGCATATTTGGAAAGACGATCAACTACCATGAAAATTATTGTTTTTCCTTCCAACTTAGGAAGACCTTCAATAAAATCCATGGAAATATGTTCCCATTGGCGATCCGTAATAGGTAACGGTTGAAGTAATCTTGGTGATTTTACTATTTCCCCCTTATTGCGTTGGCACACTTCACATTCAGCTACCCATTATTTAACCTTTGTCTTTAATCCTTTCCAACAAAAGGATTGTTTAACCCGCATGTAGGCTTTCAAAAACCCAGAATTTCTTGCTGAAGGAGAAGCATGTGACTCTTCTAGCATCTGTACTTTGATTGGTGAATTATGAGGGATGTAAATATGATTCTTCTTATGTAATATTTGGCCATCATATGTGAAAAGAGGGTACTTAGAGGAACCCATAGATAAATCTTGAATTATTTGAGTTGTTTCACTATTGGACAACCATTCTTCTTGTAACTGAGACACCCACTGTGAACATGGCCCTAAAATGACATTAATAACTATTTCGTATTCATACTTTCTAGATAATGCATCCACAGCCACATTTCCTTTAACTTTCTTATATTAAATCACAAAATCATATCCCAATAATTTAGTCAACCACTTATTTTGTTCAGGATAAGAAAACCTTTGTTATAAAAAATGCTTGAGACTGCTGTGATCGGTTTTAATAATAAAATGTCTATTTATTAAGTAATGCCTCCATTTTTCCACTGCATGTAAAATAGCCAACATTTATTTTTCATAGGTGGATTTACCAAAAATTTTCCCTGACAATTGTTTACTTTCAAATGCCAAGGGATGAACTTCCTGCATTAGTACTGCATTGATACCTGTTCCTGAAGCATCGCATTCAATGACAAATGGTTTTTGAAAATCTTGAGTGGTCAAAACTAGTGTCATACACATGGCCTCCTTGAGAGCCTCAAAAGCTTTAGTAGCTACTATTGACCATTGAAAAACATCTTTCTTGGTAAGATCCATGAGAGGACCTGTAATTTTACCATACTCACACATAAATTTGCGGTAATAGCCCGTGAGACCCAAAAAACCATAAATTTTTTTGATGGTTTTAAGCAGGGGCCAATCTTGTATTACCTTAATCTTATGGGGATCAACCTTAACACCTTCATGAGATACTATATGACCGAGGTACTCCACTTCTTGAACACCAAATGAGCATTTAGATCTTTTGACAAACAACTTTTCTTTGCATAGGATATGGAGAAATTTGTCCACCTATACTAAATGATCTTTCCATGATTTGCTATAGATGAGTATGTCATCAAAGAAGACTAGAACAAATTTTAGTAGGAATGGACAAAATTGGTTCATGATACTTTGGAATGTAGATGGTTCATTAGTGAGACCAAAAGGCATGACCACAAATTCATAATGACCTTCATGAGTTTGAAAGGTTGTTTTAGGAATATCCTTGTCCCTAACTCAGATATGGTGAAACCCTGAGCATAAGTCCAATTTGGTGAAGAATTTGGCACCATGTAGCTCATCTAGTAAATCATCAATGATAGGAATAGGAAACTTATCTTTGATTGTGATTTTATTGAGAGGACAAAAATATGGACACATATGCCAAGAATTGTCTTTTCGATGAGCTAAGACGATAGGTGAGGAATAAGGACTAGTACTATGACGGATGACACCCTGGTCTAATAGTTCTTGAACAATATTCTCAATTTCTATTTTTTGAGGTTGGGGATAACTATAAGGATGACCATTGGGTGGAAGACTACCAGGCACTAGATGTATGGCATGGTCATGAGATCTTTTGGGGGGTAGGCCTGTGGGTTCTTGAAAAACCTCCTCATAGTTAGACACAATGTTTCTGAGATCTTCCTATTTTATTTTTGGTATAGTTTGTTCTAATTTTTCAATGCAATTTATTCAGGCTATGAATCCCCCACCATATTTTCTTAACAACTTTTCCATGCTATGTTAACTTACAACTTTTGATGGAGGTGTGGGTAGTCCTTGAAGATGTATGATCCTCCCATTGGCTTGCCATTCCATAAAGCGATGTTTGTGATTAAAACCCATGGTGATTTCTAATTTTTCCAACCATGCAACACCTAAAATAACTTTTGAATTTCCTAATTCCATAACAAAAAGATGAGGTTGCCAAGTATACGTACCCATTTTTAGTGAAATTGAAGATGTCTTATCGAGACATTGAGAAACTTCCCTGCTCGTCGTTCTGACTTGAAACCGATCTTGACTAGAAGAGTAGACGTGCAGACCCAGTGCCCTTGCAAGTATTGCATCAATGAAGTTGTGAGTACTTCCTGAATCAATTAGTACCATCATCCACTACTTCCTAATGAAACCTGCCACCTTTATTGTATGGTTAGAAGATAACCCCATAAGAACATGTACTGAAATAGTCATGGTATTGTTGGTCACGAATCTGCCACAAGAAAGGATTTTAAAATAAATGCACCCTAGACCCAACCAACATTGAAAGGCTAAAAGAAAGAGATGTCTCCCAGACCAATATCCAAAGAGGGTTGGTTCCCTTACTAAATCTAAGCTTGATTTCAGACTAAAGTTGTAGGAAAGGAATTGGAAATATGTAGAAAGAAATGAGAAATTACAGAAAGAGATGGGAAATATAGCCATAGGCCAAATTCGTCAGATCGAGAAAGATTAGCAGCAGATAACTTTAAGCACACTAACAGCATATAACAGAATACAATGACATAATTCACTTACAACCTTGCACAGATAACCTTCAGAATTGCATTCCAGAACTCACTTCCTCACTAGAAATATTTAAACTCAGATGCAGAATTCAAATTAAGCAGCAGATAAGAAATACGAGCGTAAATGAGGAATGCGTAAGATAGAAGGGAAAACACATAGAAAATTGCTTGCAAAACCAGAGGCCAAATATCTTTCATTCATGCAAAGAACTTGAAAGCTTTTCAGCAAAAGTCTCTCTCTCGATCCCTCTTTCTGAGATCTACATTGATATTTATAGAGGTCTTGCCTCTTTGTAGCATTTAAAACATGAAATGAACCTCCTTGAGATCTACAAAATGTGCAGCAGCAATAAGAAAATGATCCCCTTAAACCATCCGAGAAATAAAAAATTAAATGAAACAAGGAACCGGTCATCTTCATTAAATGGTCATCCTCGAAGCATGCTTGGACCGTTAGAAAATCATGAACATAACTTTGAATAATGGAGGCATATTCAATTCTAGTGGCTTCAAAAACTACAGGCCTGAGCACGTTATTCTATCTTGCACACATTGGAAAGCAGCAAAACATTCAATTCTGGAGTTCTTTTAATCCTTGGAAATCACAATGCTTCATCGGGCCGTTGAACCACTTTCTGGCGCGAAACTGTGATAGGTCACGAAAACATGACATGTCACAAAATTGTGACATATTTCTCTTTCGTACGCTTTTGCTATTTTGAATCACGAAAATCAACCATGTCACAAAATCGTGACGTTTTCGGCTCTTTGTTCTCCTTTGTCACCTGAGGTCATGAAAACGCGACGCATCATGAAATCGTGATGTTTCGTACTATGCTGCTCCTTTTCTGCCTTGTTCTCGCAAAACTATGACCTATCATGAAATCGTGACGTTCTTTCTCTATGTAGGCCTTGTGCTGTTTCAAACCGTGAAAACACGACAAGTCGTGATTTCGCTACATCTTTCTCTCTTCTGGCTTCATCACTGCTCCTCGTCACAAAAATGTGACATGTCACAAAATTGTGACATCTTCTACTTTTGTGTCCTTCTTCTGTCTACCTGCGAAATTACACCATGTCACGAAATCGTGACAGTGTTCTCTTCCTTGGCCTTCACCCTCTTGCAGGTAGCAAAAATGGAACATGTCGCAAAATTGTGACGTTTCGTACCATTTTGTTCTTTCTACGCTTTCATATCACGAAAACAAGACATCATGAAATCGTGACATTTCTTGTCTATTTAGCTTTTCTCCACAATATGTCATGAAATCGCGACGTTTCCTTGCTTTCTCTACTGTTGCCACTTTCTGTCGTGATTTCATGATGTCTTCTTCTTGCTTGGTCTCATCTTCAAAAGTGTTGCAAAATCGCGATGCCTTAAGCTTTTTTGGCCACCTTGATCGTGATAACGCGACATGTCATGATATCGCGACGTTTTTTACATTCTAGCCCTTGTTCATTTTTCTATCACAAAAACACGACATGATTCATTGTCATTGCCTTTTACTCAATTATGTCATGATTTCATAAAATTTTCTATCATTCTGATCCATGGCCATTGCAAGTCGCGAAAATGCAACATGTCATGATATCGCGACATTTTCATTACTCTGCCTCTGTTGACCACTTTGACCATGATTTTGGAACACGTCACGATATCATGAAATTTTTTGACTTTGGCTTCTCTCTCCTCAAAAGGCCCGTGATAATGCGACATGTCGCGATATCGCAATGATTTTTAACCTGTGCTCTCCATGTTATTTTCGGTCACGATATCACGACAGTCTTCGGACTTAGCTTTTTTGGCACCAAAACTCGTAGAGAAACATAGAGGAATGAGAACTTTAACAATTAATGCATGAATAATCATGAATCAAAATAATGTGGCAAAATTGCCAACATTCTTGGCGGCTCATGGGGTATACAGTTCTGCTGTATGCACGAATCCCAGGCCTGAATCCATTGGGCAACAGAGTCAAGAAAACATGAGAAGTAGGAAAGTAAGTGCTGACTGATAGGAAACATCTCTATAGACTACTGCAACAACTCTTGCTGACTTACTAAAAACTCAAATAAATTTGTATTTGGCTTAGCTCACCAAGTGCTAGAAAAAGAATCTTCATGATAGTGATGAAAGCACTGGGGTTGCAAAATGGAAATGAACGGAATGAGCGGAGTGAGGACTATGGAATGGAAATAGTAAATGATGGAATGGTGGGAATGGAAGGAGTGAAGTGGTAGATACAGCAGCTGAAGAGGAGCTACTGTGTTACTGACTACAGTAATGAAACAAAAATGGATAATGAAATGAAGGTAAATGAGAGTGGAAAATGCGGTATGAACTGTAGATAAATGCTGAAAAGAAAACAAGGATTAGAAGAAAAGGGAAAGAAAGAAGTGGGAATGTTAGAGGGGGAAAAAGAAACAATAGTAGTGGCTTAATTACAGATGACAGAAGAAAGAATGAGTGAGGAAGGGAATGAAAAGAAGGGAGGGGAAGGAAGAAATCGACAAAAGCCACTAGCTGCTGGGAAGGAAGAGAGAAAAAAGAAAGAAATAAACGTACCTACGGGCTCGCATGCAAAAAGAGCCAAAGTTGGCAGAGGATTTTCACAATATTTTTTTTTTTTTTTTTTTTGTTTTCTCTTTTTTTTTTTGCTATATACAAAAATTTGCGACACGATTGACATGCCGCCACCACAAACCCAGTCTCAAGGGGTTATCCAATGAATATGTAGTGTCCCGACCAGATCTGATCATACTTGAGTCGGTCCTTGAAATTGGGATGACCTCCCAAAGTTCTCCATGTTGCAAATAGGGGCAAGTTATCCTGCATGCCAGTACCCACATAGTCGACAAATAATGTAGCAAAGAAATTTACCACATGAAGGGCTCCTGTGGGTACCAATTGCAGTAATAGCTGCTAAAGCCAATACCACCATATTGAAGAATCCCCTGGTTGTGGGCTGATAATGGGTTCCTCCAATACCTTGGTGTGATAACAGAACCTTTTTGAAGATAAATCTGCTCCCAGGATCTCCTCAGGCTCAACGTTTTGATGATGCATGCTCAATGAATTTTGGCTAAATACTTGCATGTTGTGCATGATTGTGCCCTCTTTGTGCTTAGGTTCTGGAACTTGAATCTATTCCTCTCCTTGTCCTATATTTTATTTATCCATGTCCTGATGAAAATTGCAAGAAATCATATTATCTATTGCTGGGACAGTGCTTGCATATGCCCATTGTTGGCCTTGGATGAAATCTGCCCCTTGAGTTCCACAAAACTGTATTTCAGGTCTCTGCACAGCATAAGGGATCTGACATGATGAATACTGTGTAGGGTAGACAAGAGTGGTGACTATTGGATAAGGTAATGGAGTTTCTCCCCACTGTAATTTTCCTAATAAGAGCAAAAGGTTCTTCACTTGTAATGCTTCCTCAAAGATTTGAGGGAATCTACATTCGCCTGATTGTAGCAAGAGGAGGCTTATGTCCGGATGGAAAGCTCGAACATAGAAGAAGTGAGCTTGGGCGGGCGTTGGTCGGATCATCTCTGGAATTCTCTTCCAACTTTTGCTGAATTGGACATTGAAGTCCGTGATACTCTCTAGAGGTGCTCTCGTGATGTACATGAAAAGTTGAAAGGGATCCTGAAAGCCGTTAAAGGTATCCTCGTTGAATCTTTTGATTAGTTCTCCCACTAAGTCATCCCATGAGCTAATGCTTTTATGCCTGAGTAGTCTTTACCACTGTAATGCCCTTCCTTGCAAAGACAGAACTAGAAGTCTGATCATAACATCTTCGTGAACTATATCATGTAGAGTCGATAGAGTGGCAACATCTTCGATATGCTCTCGGGACATTCCTTGGGTGCCATTGTATTTTGTTAGGGCTTTCAGAGCACTTCTAGGAATCTCATGCCAAATTTGGAGATCCAGAGGGCCAGGATCATCCCATCTAGGACAGCATACCCTCGCCATTATAGTAGCGGTCTTGAATCCTCCGGGGTATCTTCTTTTAGCTTAAAAGGTGTCTACGATTAAGAAATTTGGATCTTCAGCTCAGCAGAGTAGCCAAATGAACTTACAAATTTCTGCTATGAGGTCAAGAAAGTTCATAAAAATCTTGATACCTTTGGGTGTTAAAAAATAAAATAATCAGTCTCATCGATTATGGATCTTTGGGAGACAGAAATAGTCTATCCCACCGGGCATGCCAAAAATTGTTGGTCACGAATCTGCCACAGGAAAGGATTTTAAAATAAATGCACCCTAGACCCGGCCAACATTGAAAGGCTGAAAGAAAGAGATGTCTCCCAGACCAATCTCCAGAGAGGGCTGGTTCCCTTACTAAATCTAAGCTTGATTTCAGACTAAAGTTGCAGGAAAGGAATTGGAAATATGCAGAAAGAAATGAGAAATTACGAAAAGAGATGGGAAATATAGCCACAGGCCAAATTCATCAGATCAGGAAATATTAGCAACAGATAACTTTAAGCACACTAACAACATATAATAGAAGACAACGACATAATTCACTTACAACCTTGCGTAGATAACCTTCAGAATTGCATTCCAAAACTCACTTCCTCACTAGCAATATTTAAACTCAGATGCAGAATTCAAATTAAGTAGCAGATAAGAAATATGAGCGTAAATGAGGAATGCATAAGATAGAAGGGAAAACACATAGAAAATTGCTTGTAAAACCAGAGGCCAAATATCTTTCATTCATGCAAAGAACTTGAAATCTTTTCAGCAAAAGTCTCTCTCTCGATCCCTCTTTTTGAGATCTACATTGATATTTATAGAGGTCTTGCCTCTTTGTAGCATTTAAAACATGAAACAGACCTCCTCGAGATCTACAAAATGTGTAGCAACAATAAGAAAATGATCCCATTAAACCAGCCTCGAAGAAATCAGAAATTAAATGAAACAAGGAACCAGTCATCTTCATTAAATGGTCATCCTCGAAGCATGCTTGGACTGTTAGAAAATCATGAACAGAACTTTGAATAATGGAGGCATCTTCAATTCTAGTGGCTTTAAAAACTACAGGCCTGAGCACGTTCTTCTATCTTGCACACATTGGAAAGCAGCAAAAAATTCAATTATGGAGTGCTTTTAATCCTTGGAAATCGCAATGCTTCATCCGGCCGTTGAACCGCTTTCTGGCGTGAAACTGTGACAGGTCATGAAAATGTGACATGTCATGAAATCATGACATATTTCTCTTCCGTACGCTTTTGCTATTTTGGATCACGAAAATCAACCATGTCACGAAATCATGATGTTTTCGGCTCTTTATTCTCCTTTATCACCTGAGGTTGCAAAAACGTGATGCATCGCAAAATCACGACGTTCCGTACTATGCTACTCATTTTTTGCCTTGTTCTCGTGAAACTATGACCTATCACGAAATCATGACGTTCTTTCTCTATGTAGGCCTTGCGCTGTTTCAAACCATGAAAACACGACAAGTCGTAATTTTGCTACATCTTTCTCTCTTCTAGCTTCATCACTACTCCTTGTCGCAAAAATGTGACATGTCGCAAAATCGTGACGTCTTCTACTTCTATGTCCTTCTGTCTACCCGTGAAACTACACCATGTTGTGAAATCATGACAGTTTTATCTTCCTTGGCCTTCACCCTCTTGCAGGTAGCAAAAATGGAACATGTCGTGAAATCATGATGTTTCGTACCATTTTTTTCTTTCTACGCTTTCATATCGCGAAAACAAGACATGTCACGAAATCGTGACATTTCTTGTCTATTTAGCTTTTCTCCACAATATGTCGTGAAATCGTGACGTTTCCTTGCTTTCTCTACTGTTGCCACTTTCTGTCATGATTTTGCGACGTCTTCTTCTTGCTCGATCTCATCTTCAAAAGTGTCGCGAAATCGTGATGCCTTTCATGCCTTAAGCTTTTCTGGCCACCTTGACCGCGATAACGCGACATGTCGTGATATCGTGACGTTTTTTACATTCTGGCCCTTGTTCATTTTTCTGTCGCAAAAACGCGACGTGATTCATTGTCATTGCCCTTTGCTCAATTATGTCATGATTTCGCGACATTTTCTATCATTCTGCTCCATGGCCATTGTAAGTCGCGAAAACGCAACATGTCACGATATCACGACATTTTCAGTACTTTACCTTCATTGACCACTTTGACCGCGATTTTGGAACACGTCGCGATGTCGCGATATCGTGACTTTTTCACTGCTCTGCCTTCGTTGACCACTTTGACCGCGATTTTGGAACACGTCATGATATTGCGACATTTTTTGACTTTGGATTCTCTCTCCTCAAAAGGCCCATGATAACGCGACGATTTTTAACCTATGCTCTCCATGCTGTTTTTAGTCGCGATATCGCGACAGTCTTCGGACTTAGATGTTTTGGCACCAAAACTCACAGAGAAACATAGAGGAATGAGAACTTTAACAATTAATGCATGAATAATCATGAATCAAAACAATGTGGCAAAATTGCCAATAGGTATCCTCCTCAGCAACAACTTCATCTTGTGCATTTTGGTCCTCAACTGGGATATCCTCAGGGGCATCATACTCTATTTCTTCTTCTTGGTCGGCATATTCAATTTGAAAATTTTGTCATGGTGTACATGCTTGATATTTTTGATGTTGAGTGTGACATTTGTAGCAAAAGTATCATGATGGTTGATCATTTCTATGAAAAGAGTTGTTGCAGAATGGAGGTTGACCATATGAATCATGTCGTGTGGATGATCCTATGTGTGCCTTTGTTTCTACTAAGTCAGAAATCCTTATACACTCATCCAACTTGGATGGATTTTGTAGGTCTACCTCAAATTTAATATGTGCTTTTAATCCATTTTGAAAATATGCTACTACCATGTCCTGTGGTAGGTCTTCTACATAGGAAAGCATACTGGTGAATTCAAAAATATAGGTCCCTATTGATCCTGTTTGCCTAAGTGACAAAAATCGTACTGTGTATGAACCCGTGGGAACTTTGTCGAATCTGTGAAGAAAGACTCTTTTGAAAGTATTCCAGTATAGTTCATATTGGGGTTCCTCACATTTATACCATGTAAACCATTGATAATCTTCAGTCCCAAATTTGGTTGTTGTAAAAGGGACCTTGTCCTTGTCCAAAAATTTATAAAATTCTAATATGCCATCCATTTTTTCAATCCATCTGCGTGGATCCTAGTCTTTAAAGTTAGGCATACCAATACGTGGATGATTGAATCCCATTGGACCTCTTGGTTGGGCGTAACACTTATTTTTATCTTGTTCCTCATTACTTATCTATCTTTGGTTGTTATTTTGATAGGGTCTTTGAAACCCTCTTTGTTGCTCCATATTTTTTTCCTTACTCCTATCCTCAATAGTTTGGTGACCATTATGAGTCAGGGATTGACTATGTTGACCTATATGGTGTGTATAGTAATCATTGTAGACATTCGTACTCTAGGTATTGGAGCTAGAAGGATTTGGTTGGTGTAGTTTCTGAAATGTGTTGAAACTTACAGTCATCATCTAAAGATTTACTATCAAATATTTTAACAACTGATCATTAAGCATTGGATGATTACTGTCCACTTGGGTGATGTTCTCTTGTGCTAAATTTGGAGAAGAATTGGATGCCATTGGGCTGACCACTGGATGATTCAAATTAAAACTACCAATTCTGAATGAAGAAGGAGAATTTTTTGTACCTGGGATTTGACGTGCTCTTCTAGAATTATTGTTGGGAGTTTTTGAGCTTGTTAATCGTCCATCAGATCCTTTGATCCAACTTCTACTCATGCACTTGTTAATACATCTTGCTTAACAATTTCACCTTTTATTTTTACAAAATATTTTGGTTACTTACACAAAAAATTGGTTGGTTTTCCGCTTCAACTGCAATGCAGATTTGAATTTGTATTTCCAACGACTAGTTTTGAATTTAAATTGGAATCTTCAACTGCTAGTAGCTCCAACTGCTACTTTGAATTTAAACTCCAATGGCTAGTTTCTAATAGGTAGCTGCAGGAGAGCCTATAGAAGATGTTGAGTTACTACCCAACATTGGACCACTAGACGACCACCCATGACATGATAGGGAAACTCGACCCGAAAACTGTTGACAGTACTCAACATAGCTAGCACTGGACAACACCACAACCGTGAAACTGACATGTCAATAAAACTAGACCTAAAACATGTATATGAACATGACGCAATATAGAGGACACACCATGACAATGAAACAAACTAAAAACAATACAAACTGGAAGATGAACACAATGCAATACAGAGGACACACATGTGACAACGCGACTGGACACAACAAGGTGACCCTAAGATGACACATAGATAGGATGCTAATGATAAGGGAAGAGTGACAACTAGCTATGGAGTGACAATTGGCTACGATGCATGCAGGACCAACATGGGTATGCGCAAAGATGAAAGGGATGTAGCATGTGACCTAAATCACATTTCATTCAATGCGCTTAATTCATTATAAAACTTCTAAAGTCTTCC
The DNA here is from genome assembly GCA_028583015.1 of Wollemia nobilis. Classification (NCBI taxonomy): domain Eukaryota; kingdom Viridiplantae; phylum Streptophyta; class Pinopsida; order Araucariales; family Araucariaceae; genus Wollemia; species Wollemia nobilis. The sequence goes on along the minus strand of JAQPPZ010002937.1, from coordinate 3,458,996 downwards.
ACACCATGAATGTGGGATAAAGTATTTGATGAGGATTTAAATAAAAAAAATTATGCCCTGTACCTTAGTTTGAAATTTTAATTCTTTGACGTTATTGGCCAACAACTTCTGTCGTTCCTATGCTAGTTTTCTATGATTTTTGTTAGCGATCTTAGGTGGAATGTGAATCACTGGATGGATTATATGGTGAACCACAGGGTGATATGTATGATTGAAATCCACCTATATGGATTTGTGTGATAATGATTCTACTTATTTTACTATTGTGTAAATCAAAATCTACTAAGAACCCGAAACAACTACAATGTGGAGGAAAAATGTCGATACAAGTCGATTAAAAATTAATATTGAATTAAAGGGTATTTTCGATGTTGGATCATGATATCTATTACCAACCATGATGTTTGTATGCCTCCAACAATGAGATGAGACATGGAAATGGTGAATTTATCTGGTTGCTTGGGTGGTTTAATCGTTGCGGCACTATTTGCACCGAAAATTAACAGCAACACAGTGGAATTTCTTCAAAACATGCCTATCTAAATTCAAATGAAGCTTGGATGGGTTTTCCTGCATGGTAGCCTACTTGCTACACTAGATATCCACTTTTGTGGCAATGTCGTTGGTGCTAGCTGAAAACATGGTGCCCAAAATTCACATCGATTTGGTTGGCATAGTGTGCATATGGGATAATCATTTTATCTTGCCCACTCACCTGGATACTAATACCACATGGAAGGAACCCCTATGAGTTCTCTCAAGCTTGATTATAAGTATATTATTAATCAAACAATCATGATTTATAATCCAAAAATTATGCAACTGTACAGATAACCAATGGAATTGTAAATAAATGCTTAACCACTTAAGGTGGGCACTCCCTCGTTGTAAAGGCCTTGTGCAAATATGTAGATTGAAGATATAAAATGAAAGATGATATATTAATATTAAAATAATGCTTTGACCTATAAATAAATTAAATTAACATAATTGGAAAACATAGCCGACATAGATTATGTTTGGTATGTTGCACTGCAGTGTATAGGGTGGAGTTGGTGTTGGAGCTAGGGTAGTGATTGTGACTTGGTTGGCTTAAGGCGGCCGAGGGTAAATTTTATTTGGTGTGGTCATATTGAAGTATAATTTGGGATTACATTTGGATTTGGTTCTCAACTTAATTTTTTCAGATTGGACCTTAATGTCTTCAATAACTTTTGCTTGTGAAATGGCATCTTCAAAAGTGAGGCTTTGATGAAGCTGGAGGGATGTGGAAATATGTTTTTGGAAACTCTTGGAAATGAGTGTCATGATATAGGTAGTGGGAATGATATAGGAAAGGTCATGGATGATCACTTTCCATCTCGTAATGAACTCAGTGATGGGTTCGTCATCAGCCTATCGTAAGGCATACACATCAAAAAATATGGTCTTTTTCTTGATGTTTATGGAAAACTATTCTAGGAAGGAATTGGCTACCTACTCAAAAGTATACAAGCTATGGCATGGGAGCATGTTGTACCAATCTATTTTTGGCCTTATGAGTTAAAGGGATAAGGTATGCAACATGAGGGGATTACTACTGTGAAGTTGATAGTAGGATGAGCGATATTTTCTCACATGCTCTCTAGGGTCTTCTTTACCTCTGTACTTGTCAAAATTTGGTATTTTGAAGTGATAGGGGTAGAGAAGAATGGGAAATGATGTATGAACTAGCTCATTACATAGTTCATCGTAACATGTTTTTGTGGCCCATAGCTAGAGGTGTGCAGGTTCAGCATTTTGACTTCATCTCATAAGAGTTGAAGTTCAGGTGTCATAGGGGTTGGATACTGGGCTATGATAGGCTGAGTTTGTGGATGTGGTAGATATTGGTATTTTTGATATTTCTAGTATTGTGAAGAATATTATTGTGCCTAATCCTGGCAAGGTGGGTACTGGGTGATATGTGTTGTCGTATCTATGGGTACACTAGGTTGTGGAGTAGGTGTCTATTGTGGGTAATAGTACTATGACTGGGAAGCATGTGATTGTGGTGTATGTACTTGTTAGGTTGGAGCCTACTATAATGGTTGGGTTGTGGGTGGTGATGACCAAGATGGAGGAGGTTTAAAGAAGATAGGTGCATCTGGTAATGGTGTAGGTGTCAGGGCTACCGGTACCAAGGGTGGTTGAGATGAGGTATCAAAGAATGGCATTTGTCTCTATCCTAGAGGGTAGGGAGTAGGGAAGCTAAACTACATGTAATAGCTTGGCGATATGGGTGGATAAGTTGTCGGTCTTGATCCATAGGTGGGAAAGATATTGGTAGTGTGATTTTGAATAGGAGGAGGTGACGATATCCTAAAAGTCACTGTAGACAAAGGTGGTGCTAAAGGCTAGGTATCGCACATTCTGGATACCTGGGATATTGGTAGAAAAGCTACCGAAGTAGGAGCTTGGGTCAAGGGGAATGTGTATGTGTACACTCCCACTTGGGTTTGTGCATCTTGCATTTAAAGGGGTTGCCAAGAAATGCCTTTAGATATGGTGAAAAATGGCACTTGGGAAGACGATGGTTGAGACTCTTATGAAGAGTACGAGTGTGAGGTTTGAGGAAATGCTTACGATTCCTATTGGGGAGGGATTTGTTGTGCATTTTAGAAGGATGGCTTCTAGTTTCCTATAGCAGAGGAGGATGGGTTAGACACCATTCCTATGGTAGGGGTGAATTATGTGACCTTTATATAGGTACAATTTATGAGGGAAGAATCACTCTCAAAAATGGATTGGGATAGATTTTGAAATAAGGGGTGTGCGAAGGTGGGAGAGGTAGGTATGACCTCCTCATATATGGTAAATAATGGATGAGGTTGTCCTAGAACTATGTAGATCACATGGTCATAGAATTTGAACAGAATATTAGATGAGGATGGGGATGAAAAGAGCAGATAATCCTCTATGAGTGAAGTAGTGAGGGTTTCACTCAGGGTTGATGTCTCATCATGATTCATCATGTGTGTGAGCTGCACATCAGATTCTATGCATGAATCGGATGTGTCTATGATCTTCCACTTTATGATCAAAGGAGTGAGAGTATATTGACTAGAGGAAGTGGTAGGCCATTCCTCTATGAAGTGTGCTTGCTCACGCTCTCTACTATGGGTGACCTTAGGCATAGTAGTATGTGTAGGAAGGGTTTTAAAAATAAACCCTATATAATACAGACTCAACTGAGTCTAATGTAAGTATAAAGTAAGTGATATGTTGTGTATAGAAAAAATAATATGTAGTGTAATGTGATGAGATTGGTCTATGATCATGCAAACAATGGTATACCAGAATCAAGTCTAAATACTACAAAATAAAAGTGTTTTGTTCATTTTTGTGTCTTGCAATGTTGATACTCCCTATGTATAATCATGGGTAATGGAGTGAACACTCTAGAAAATTGGAAATTTCATCAATATCAAACCTCCTACAACACCCAAAGATGCATAGAATAGAATGGTATCACAATGTGCAAATGGTGACTTGTATGGAAGGTGCAATAAAATGATATCCTAAAAGGGATGGAACCCACTATACTAAAGTGAGTTCACAAATTCCTCTCACGAAGAGAGGTGGTACTGTCTAAGACCTGCTACCAGCATACCCATGCTTTTGCTTCACCCTTGGGTGGGCTTAGTCAAGAATGATAGTTAACAATTCCACTAATTATACTAGCCTTGTGGATGAAGGCGCTAATCCTATCCCACTCTGCAGGTAACCACTGGTGATGAAATCCAAGGTCTAGTCGTAAAAGTGGGGGATTTTCCGGTGATGAAATCCAAAAAACCACTCTTATGGGGCTGCTAGGTGTCTAAGGGGGTGAGCTGATGGAGAGTGCAACTCGATCCACACTAGTATCAAGTGATGGATTGGGGATGAAGTCCAATCTCACCACTTGTTTAGATACCACGTGAGTGTGTGTGGGTTTGTGTTTTTATAACGGTGTATGCAAGGTAAGAAACTAACTAATTTATTTTTTAAAAAAGAGTCTAACCTAATACCTTTTTGAAAGCAAATGATTAAATAAGTTTATTCTTTGTAAAGAAATAGTCTAGCTCTAAATACCTTTACGAAATAAACTAATTTATTTTACAAAGCGTGGAAACATGCAATCCAAGTGTGTGAAGTGAGGGGATTAGGAAACCCTAATTTTCAATTTTAGGATGCAAAATTCTTTTGAAAATTAAATAACATGGAGAAGGGGATTAGGAAACCCTAATTTAAACTTTAGAATGCATACTTCTTTTAGCAAGAGATGCTATGAACAAAGGGGGAAATAGTGTAGGCTTATATTATGTGTGAAACAAAAAAGAGAAAATGTAAATTTATTTGAAAAGTAAAATAAATGAATTTTCTAGAAATTTGCAGGTTCTATAACTTCAAAAAAAATTAATGATCCTACAAGCTCAAAATGAAGGTAAATTTACACCTAGAAATTACCATTTAACTAGTGAACTCTTTATGCTTTCGAAATTTAAACAACAAAGGGATAAAATGGGAAATACCTACACTCTAATGCTATGGATAGTCTAATTAGGTCTTTTCCTACTCACCCTTGCAATTTTTGGGGTTTTTGAGGCTATCTGGTTGACTTCAACACCCGGGGGAAAATTGAAATCTGATTCACGAGGTAGGGGGTGAATTGGGTCTAGATACCCCAAATATATGTTCTGAAGGCCTGAAAGGGTTACCAAGGATTTGAAAATTTCTTTGAAATTCAGTGTCAGTACCTAGAAAACATAAAAATATAGAATAATATCAGATTTATTAGAAAAATTTAGCCTGAAACTATCTGTTGTGGGGGTCCCACCGGGTGTGCCAGAATGAAACAGGTGGAAAGTGGTATTTGATCTAACAACATAAACACAAAGTATGTTGAACAAGAAAGTTGTATTTCATTTATATTCAAATATAATATAGGTTACAATAGGGACAAGTTTCCCTTTCATAATGTCTTTTTCAATAAATTTCACAATTGTCTTGATACCACCTTCTATCGTCCCTCAATGCAGATGGGTGTGTGATCGACCACCAGGTTGTAGTTAATGGTGTTCTTCCTCATTTGACCTATGAATAACCTACAAAATGGGGTTAGTTGGTTGGGGGGATTTCCTTGGTCAGGTCCCTTGGTTATGAAGACTACATCGACACAAAAACATGATGAAAGTTGCAATAAATAATGCTAAACACTTAGGAATGATGAATGGAAGCTTACATTCCAAATTTGGGGTGATTTGGGCTTTGTAAACTGATATTGCCACCCAGAGGGTGAACCAGAACTAGATTTACGGTGTCGAGGGTGAATCCTACTGTAAGTGGTATTCTGCTGAAATGCTCCGATAGGGAGGCTCCTTGGCTACTACTATGCTTCTGTTCGCTATAAAATCCAATTGTTCAGACTTTAGTGTTGAATTCAACAGAGTTTCTATGCTTATATCATAAATGGAGAGAGAGGTAATTAGAGGTTTAAGACCCACTATTTATAGGAAAATGCAAGGTGCATAGGGGAGTTAAGTAAACTAACCCTAGGCTGAAGTCTAACCAAAGTTAGGTTAAGGTTTGTTAGGTGGAGGTCTCACATTCCTCATATAAAGTATCCTATCCTCACACATATGTGAGGAATGATTAAGTCTAATTAGGATTAAGAGGTCCTAAGTCAAATTAGGACTTGATTAGGGTTCTTAGGAAAATATCTCAAAAAACCCTAATTACACACATGTGGGAGGATGCAATTAGTGTTAATTAAGGATTAAGAGTTCAATTAACCAATTTTGCCCTAAAAAGGTGACTTAAGTGAAGTCAACATTAAATTAGATTTTAAGAATTGACTTGATAATTGTTTTTGTCAATTAATAGCCCATGGGGGCCTCAATTGAGTGCAAATAGGCTGTTGGAGGATATCCCAATGCATAGGATGTGATTTTGAAGGCTTATTAGGGTTTTGGACCTAAAAGCTGATGAAGTGGTATATGGAAGCCTACATGCTGCTATGGTAAACTATGGTAATCTACGCATGACTACATGTGACTACGCATGACTACAATAGCCCACAATAGCCTACAATATCCTAGGGATGTCTAGAATCACCTATGGATATATAGAGACGATAATGTGTAACTTTTGGGTGTCTATAGGAAGTTCATTGGGACCTTCCTCTACTAGGGTCACTTTTAGATTTTTTTTGTCATTTGCCTTATCTGTAGAAGGCTTTCCAGAAGTGCTAGTATATTTGTATGTAGGAGGTGGTGCCAATATAGATGGATCACATCGCACTGACTTGTTTTTTCTACCTATCTATGTGGTTGGTATGAAGTTCTGATGTAAAAGTGTGTTGACGATAGGTCAAAACCTCCTAGTAAGTCAACTTGATGCACATAATTGAATGGTTCTTCATCGTATGGGATCATGTGTACTTGTCCCTCATGTACATACTTGATGCATTGGTGTAATATTGATGGTACACACTTCATGTCCCTAATCCAAGGATGCCCTAGCAAAATGTTATCCTGCATTGCCCCTTCCAACACATGGTACATCATGGGGATGGTCTTGTGTCCTACTTTCACTAACAGAATGATCATACCCACGGTGGAGCATAGCACATCACTGAAATCCCTGAGTGTGTAGGAAGTCGGGACAATGTTGGACTTAGGGATTTTCAAGTGCCCCATAGCCTTAGTGGTGATGATGTTGATCGATGAGCCTATATATATCAGGACCCACTTGAATGGAATATCATTGATTGACGCAATAATTTGCAAAGGCATATCTTATGAGGTCGTAGGGGCTACCCTAATTTCATGATCATAAAAATGAATCACGGGATCTTGGCACTTTTGAACTTGCCCCAAAAAATGTGTGAACGCATCTAGGTTCTAGGGCTGGAGCTTGATTGATCTCAAAATCTCCATTAAAGTCTCCTTGTGCTCAGGGGACTGTTGTATAAGCTCTAAATGGATAACTTAGCCAGAGTCATCTATAGATTTTGTTCTAGTCTACTCTGAATAGTCACCATAGGTCTTGCTGGTGGACCTGGAATATTTTCCTACACTTTTCTCTATAGAGGTGCAACTAGGATATTTATGGGAGCTATTGGAGGCTATGGTTGACCATATCTTCAACTCCTGGTTGCCACATTGACCAATTCGACCATTCTGATGCATCTCTAAATGGGTGGCTCGATCCAAACTTGGTTAACTTGGGGATCCTGATATCTAGGGGTCTTATGATTAGGCAATGGGTTCTGGTATATGCCCATATCTATTTTTGGGAGATAGAGGGTTGTCAACTTTGAGCTCTCCCATTTCAATCATGTCTTGCACCACATTCTTGAATTTTATGTAACTCTCGATATCATACCTTTATATCCTATGGTAGGGGCATTATTGATATTCCTTGTATCCCCTTGGCTTAGGACGATTAGGGTCCAAAAGTTGTATGTCAGGAAACCTTATCCTTTGCATCTCACTTAGTTGATTAAACATCAATTGCATTGATTCATTCAGAGGCATGTAATAATGATATGGCCATCTTTCTTTGTTCCAGCCCTGGTTTTTCTTCATATCATAGTTGGATGGTAGAGGATGAGCTTGGTAATTCTAGGGTTTTTGTCCATTCCCCTCATTTGGTGTGACTAATACAACTTGATTAACTTGAGAAGGCTTGTCCTGCTTCTACTTGTTCTTGTTGTTATGATTATTTTTGCTCCAGTATTTATTTTTATGGAGCTTAAGGTCTCCTTCATAAACCTTAATGTATTCTATGAGCTTGGCCTGGGGTAAGGATTATTCGAATGATTCATATTGCTACAACTATAATTGCAAATAAATATGCTTTGTGTAGCTCTTCGTGAACATCTAGACAAGCTCCTTTGTGGGGATGGAGAATGATAGTTTTGCCATAATATTTCTCCATCCCCATAGTCCATTACTGGCTCATCAACGTATTATTTTAGGTTGGCCAAATTGGATAGTTTCACTTTATTTTTATCTCTGAAGGAGAATCACTCAAGGAATGTATTTGTGAGATACTCAAATTCGATGATACTATGCTTAGGGAACTAGTTGAACCATTGTGTTGTTGCACCCAATAATGTCATGATTAATGTCCTAAGTATTAGACCATATTTTTTCTTGATATGAAAGAATGCATTAATGAAATTGGTCATGTGTTCTTATGCACATTCCTCTCCCTTAAATTTTTCCATTCTAGGCATCTCAAAGTGCCTAGGATATTAGGACTTGGGACTGATGGGTACAAATGTTGGTTGTGTATCTTGTCTACTATTGACTGTTGTCCATGTGTGTCCTTCTAGAGAGACTTGACTCTCTCAGTGAGCATATGGTATGCCTTTAAGTAAACAATCTCATGTTCCTGAAGGTTTGCTCATAGTGGTAAAGGAGGTAAACCAGTATTTGCTCCAACTGGGTGTGGTAAAGGATGGATCTGTTATTGATCCTTCATCCTTGTCTGGTCCTCATCACGTTGTGTTTGCTCAAGGTCCAAGTTTTGGTGATGTTGTGGAACTTTTTGGGTGTTCTCATGTCTTGGGATGATGCATCTCCCTTATGGAGAATCAGCACGCCATGCAGGTTGATACCTTTCACTAGTTATGCATGCATCTATTCGAGCTAGCCTCTCTACTAGCTCTTCACACTCCTCTCGTTCTTCTCTTGCAAGTTGTTTTTGTAAGCATAAGCACCTTTTATTATGCTTTTTTTCTCAAGGTCTTCCATGTGTTCCTGCTCAATGTGTAGCTCTTATTCCAATCTACATAGGTAGTCAGAGTGACCTATTGTCAAGGGCTCATATCCTTCTACCTCTGTGCGAGGAGTTCTAATGTTGTGGCCTCTCAAGGAGATTTTTGTTGTGTGCCTACCCCTATATTCTAGGGTGAATTTATCTTTGTATTATGTTAAGGATCGAGTATGCTCATGATATGAAGTAATGTATGTGCTACGGGATTGCTCTGATGCTTCCCTTGGTTCATTGGTGCATCTAGTGGCTACACTATGTGAACTTCCCAAAGAAAAATGTGTGGTAGTGATGCTCCTAGGGGCTTCTCTCAAGGGAACTCGATCCAACCTATCAAGTTGTAAGGTCCTCCAAAGTTGATCCCATGGTGTCCCATTGATGCCAATGAGCTAATGGTCCAATGGTACACTCCCATATACAATATGGCTATAAGATATTTTGGGCCTACAACTGGGTGTAGCCCTATGGTCTTACCCCTCAGTGGACAGATCGGTCCTATGTGTGTCCTGTGACACTTGGGGTATTTCAACCCTTGTAGTCCTACATGATGATGGGGGTATGGATGCCTCCTCATGACTTCATGAGGATGAAGGTCTTGAAACTTTTGTAGGTCTATGCGATGAGGGAGTCTATGATGCCTTCATACATCAGTGTGTAGAGGGAGGGCATGATGCCTTGAGGCTTCCTCACATTTGCATGATGAAGGAGGTCATGATGCCTTTGTGTGTTTGTATGATGAGAGGCACCATGAGGATCCCTTACTTCTTCCAATCTACACAGGCAGTTAGAGTGACCTATTATCAAAGGCTCATGTCCTTCTACCTCAATGCGAGGAGTTCTAATGTTGTAGCCTCTTAAGGAGATTTGTGTTGTGTGTCTACCCATATCTTCTAGGGTGAATTTATTTGTGTACTATGTTAAATATCAAGTATGCTCATGATTTAAAGTAGTGTATGTGCTACAACGTCACTCTGAAGCTTCCCTTGGCTCGCTGGTGCATCTAGTGGCTACACTACATGAACTTCCCAAAGCAGAACATGCGGTAGTGATTCTCCTATGGGCTACTCTTGAGGGAACTCAATCCAACCTATCAAGTTGTCAGGTCCTCCACGGTCGATCCCATGATGTCCCATTCATGCTAATGAGATGATGGTCCAATGGTACACTCCCATCTACAATATGGCTATAAGATATTTTAGGCCTACAACTGGGTGTAGCCTTATGGTCTTACCCCTTAGTGGGTAGATCAGTACTATGTGTGTCCTGTGACACTTGGGGTATTTAAACCCCTGTAGTCCTACATGATGATGGGGGCATGGATGCCTCATCATACCTGCATGAGGATGAATGTCTTGAAATTTTTGTAGGTCTATGCAATGAGGGAGTCTATGATGCCTTCATACATTAGTGTGTAGAGGGAGGACATGATGCCTTGAGGCTTCCTCACATCTACGTAATGAAGGAGGTCATGATGCCTCTGTGTGTCTGTATGATGAGAGGAACCATGAGGATCCATCACTTCTATGCAATGAGGGAGGCTATGAGGCCTTCTCATGCCTATGTTATGGAGAAATAATAAGTGGCTCTCTCACTAGGGTTTCTCATGGAGTCCCCCCAAGAGTTGAATTTTTGCCCCTAAGACTTTTTGAACTTCGTTCGACGACACTGTGAGTGGGTGGCTCAAAACTTGTGTTATGGTAAGCATGAGGGTCATTAGTTTCCCCCTTGGTGTTGGACTAAGGGTGGTTGTTATGTGTGTACACCATCCTGATTGTGCGTTATCTTATTAATTAGTTTCTAAATTACTCAACCAAAGCAAACATGTGTTTATCTCTTTTAAGGATTAAAGTGTTCCCTAAATTGTCTGGTGTGTTTGGATTTTTTGTTGATCTTAACTTCTTGTTTGCACTTTGGAATTGGAATGGGGGAACTAAATTAAAGTGGAGACTATGAACACTAGTTCCAAACATGATTTCTTAAAAGATTCTAGGGTACACCACTTAAATTCCAGTGGGGGGTTCACCTAGCTCTTCCACTATGGAATAGTGGGAGACATTTTGAAAACAAGTGACTAGCATCAACCAAAAAAGAGCTCTCTATTCCATCTAAGGATAGTTAGGGGGCAAGTTGGTGGAAGGATATGAATTCCAAAATCACCAGTCTGAATTGGGGGTTGGTTATGAAATCCAACCTTACCAATGTTATGATGTAATGTGTAGGTGTGTGGTGTTATTTTTATATTTTGAAAAAAAATAAAATGATGCATCAACCAAAATTCATGCTTTACATCCCTAAATGCCTAAAAGAAATATTTTGCTTTCAGAAATATACATATCTAATGTAATCTAGATGATTTTCCATGCAATTTACTTCCTACTTTGTGAATAGGTGGCCACTGATTGGGCCACATGTAAGCAAGCTTATCACAGAATGGCCTAGCATGCTGGAGACTAGGGCAGACCTTACAAGTAGAGGTCTACTATTCCTAGTAGCACCTAGAGGAAAATAAAGAAATCTAAGAAACATATCATGCAGTTTTATTTTTTCTTTCTTCATTTTTCCCTACTTAGCTATGTTCTTGCTCACTATTTTTGGAAAATAAATGCAGACAGAAAGTCACAGAGAATAAGAAATGTGTACCAACCTCAATTCCTCACCTTATGATGACCTAGCTGACTTCTATCTCTATTTTTCTATTGGCCTCTATTGACCAGAGTGGTTTATTCTAGCCATTTTTCACCATAGTAGCTAAGCTATCCTAGCCATTGTTTCTCAGAGCAGCTAGACCTGCATCGATAAAAATGCTTGAAATATTAGTAAATCGACAAAAAAAAAAACCTAGTGGGGTTCCCACCATGATCGCCATTTGTGTGACCTTGGGAACTGTGCACCCCGGCTGCCCTACTTGCAATTTGATTTATTCATTATTATTTGCAATAAAGTGAGTAGAATGAAAACACACATGTAACCTGAAGATAAAGAAAACAAATAATGAAGCCTTTTTATTAATATTTCCAAGATTTGGTTATAAGTTTTTCCCTCTGAGGGATACCCATCACTTTGATACAAATATTACACAATATGGAGCAACGATCGGATATGTTCCCTGCAAGGGAACGATGCATCTACGTAGGCCTCCTAGTCCTATACACGAAACAATATGGGGGCTTACAGATGCCCCCTTCTCTATATCTGGTCTTGAAGGGATCTTTGTGCTTCTATTGCTTCAATCTGGTCTTGAGGATCTACACCTACACTCATGAAAACAACAAAGTATGCTTAGTAGGATGGGCCACCTCTCCATATGAGGCCTTTGTTAGTGGATCTGAATACTCATGATACTGATAATGAAATATAAACATGAATGAAATAATAAAATCCATGGTAAGCTATAGAAATATGAAATAAAAGCATGAATGAAACCAAATTTAAACTAGGATCAAGACATACATTAAACATTAATAAAGCTAAACTAAAAGCAAGAAGGAATAATGCTTGTTCCCTAAGATATGCCTATGGGCCTCTATCCGATATAGTGGCCATGATGTGAAGCTCTCCTCCTTATGGTTCAGGGATTTTTGTGCTACCCTCTTTTCCAAATTTGATGTTCAAGGGTTGCCAAGTGTACCTCCTACATTTATTGGTGGTTGGGAATAGTGAATATGAGAATAGATTATGTTGGAGTAGCTCAGCCAAATGGTGCTCCAATGCTCCTCAAAGTGTTGAAGATCGGTTCTCTATTTTGACAGGGCTTCGCTACTTAACTCTCAAACTTTATGATCCTTTTATTATTGTGGGAGCATCTATATATAGACCTCCCTCTCAATTTTAGAACTTTAGCTTCCTATGGAAGCTTCAGTCCAAATTACATGTGACTGACCATCCCAGGTGAGGAGCATTAGTCCTAAACTGGCATGGAAGGGGTAGTTAGGAGGATCTTAGGGAGTTCCTCATCAAAATCTGCCCATTATCCATGCAAAGGTGTAATAAAAATGCATCATCTGGGCCCATATTCATGTCCAGACTGTGTGTGACCCTGGATGCTATTAGGTTTAGTGGCCAGATATAGCCACTGTAGTCTCCAGTAGAAAGATGTGCTAGCCGCTCTTCTTGAGAGTGGCCAGGCCTAGATCGTCTAGAACTGCCCTACCTAAGTGGTTAGGACAAATTTTTGCCCTTGGGGAGATCCAAGAGGTTTCATATGGTCTATGAATGTGTCCATATGGGTAGTCTCCTCAACATGATGCATTTTAGGTGTCTACAGGGGCTATGTACCCTTGTATTTGAAATACAGATGGGTTTATCATGTATTTTCACCTAGTAGGATTTATTACTTATTTTCCATGCTCCTTAAAGGTTAAATTAACCTGATACTATAATTATGGATGGGCTTTGTATAGTCTGACGATGTGGAGCCACAATGTGGTTGCACCACGTACTCTTCATGAGGAGTAGGAGGATGACTTGGGTCCTCTTCCTCATTTATGAGGGATGATGTATATTTAAGATTATATGTAAGCTCTATATATTTATATTGCATAGAAGCACAACATGCATATGCAGAATGCTCTCTATGAGGAGTAGGGGGTGGCTTGCTTGACCATATGGGGTGGTTTGCTCACCCAAGATAGGTCATAGTGTATGCTCATGTTCATTTTTTTATTGATGTATAGAGAAATATAGCATGTGAACCTATGATATTGGCCTACTAAGCCCCTTAGTGGGTGGATTATTCCTTATATAAAATTCTATCAAGGTGTTCCAATCAGGAAGGTTTCCTAGAGGACCTATGGATGCTTCCTTAATAGGGATATATTGAAGATTTGAACCCATATGGATAGTATTGATGTTATGATAAGACCTAGGATTCCATTCAAGGATGGCCATATCCTATGGACTGATTTGGATATGATCAGTGGTTATGGAACCTGATTCCCTCTCTAGATTGGAGGTCTTGCTCACCATGGGAGGTCCCTCGGCCATTTAGAAAAAAAATTTGCTTCCAAACAAATTTGCGGGTGTTATATACCAAAATTATCAGTGCGACGAGCTTATCACAATGAGCTATAATTCAAAAAAGTGTTTTTCATGTCAAAATTTGTATTTTTGGAATATTTGGCCAATCGGGGCTCATGGGAAAAATGACCAATTTTTAGAATTTTTGGAAAAATATGAGAAATAAAGAGTTAGGACTCAAAATTTCTATGAGAGGTGCACAATGGGCTAACTAAGACAACAAAACAAATTTGGCAATTTTTGGAGTTTTCTAGGGATTTTTATGACTATTTTAGTGCAATTTTTCCCTATTTTTGGCCTAAAAATCACTCAAAAATAGGGTAATCATAAAACCAACATAATTTTTTTATTATATCTTTGAATTGCATGATTTTTGATCTGTTGGATGCAGAATAAAAAAATAGTGTTTTTTGAAAAATTAGGATTTGGTGCTAGATCGAGGATCTTATGTTGAATATGCAAACAATAAAGAAACACACAAAGTAGACAATATGATTATATATTTTAAGGATTAGATGTGTGTCCTAAACTGTTTAGTGAGTTTTATGTGTGTTGTATCATAAAATAACTGTCATCATGTTTTCAAATTTTTTGATGATGTACTTGTTTAGTTTAATGGTTTTCACCTATATGCTCGTAGCTCGACAATTGAGAGTGAATTTCGGTCACGTAAACTAATAAAAGTATGGATATGAAACTCATACCTGATCAGGGAGCACAGGTACTTCTATATCCTCACACAGTCTCACTTGGTTAGTGTTATACCTTCTAAAGATAAGTACATGCAAATTTTCCAGGCTACATCAGATCTTGGATCCAGTATTGGCCAAATAGAACAGGATTGTTGGATTTGAGCCAATGGATGGATATGATGCCCGTCGTCATTGTACTCTATTATGGTTGGGTGTGAATTCCAACTCACTAATGTTTAAATGTTATGTGGTGTGTGAGGGTTCATTTTAACTTTTCAAAAAAGGAAAAATGCATCAAAGAGCACCCATGATTTTTCCTATATGCCTAGGAAATTTATGTTTTGAATTCAGAAATATGCAAAACTAAATGCTATTTTCCAAATTAGAGAATGTAAAATTACATGAGATATTGGCCTTTAGATAGGTCCCAAGCAAGAAAACCCTAACACAAATATTTAATGTTAGCTAATGTTATGTACCATAGCTAACAAATAGCTGAATCTTAGCTACGGGTGACAACCATAGCTAACAGTGCTAGCTACTATTGGTAGCCAAAAATATTGGTAATTTGAGTTATTTTATGTTGTCATTGATGTCACATGAATCATTGATGTCATATGGATCACATTGAGTTTTTATGGGCAAATGATATCTTGGAAAGCATGGATAAAATCAGGGTTTTTGTGAAAACCAAGGTAGGAAAAATAAAAGGTTTTATTTAAAACCATGGATGGTAGATTTGAAATGGGTTTTTCTTAAAACCCAGGTTGGCCTTTTGTTTCATCGAAAAAGGTGCCCCGGTGATGGAGATATTTAATTTTAAATATTTAGTTTAAATTTTAATTATTTAAAATTAAATTTAAATTTTAAAATTAAAATTAAATTTAGCATCGACATCTAAAGAAAGAGGGAAAATAAATAATGCACCGACATCATCAAAAATGAGGAGAAGACTATATAAAGGGGATCCTAAGGTTCATTTGAAATTGATCCTTGCTCGTGTTAATCTTTGGCTAAGCATCCGAAGAGAGCTCATGTGAAAATCATTTTGAAAAGGGTGACAACGAATAAATCCAAGGTTGGTCGACAGCCCAAGACATTTTGGGCAGAGTGGTGCATTGGCAATTGGATTTTTTGTTAAGGTGTGTGGCAGTGCTTTACTTCAAGGTTTGAATCTCCTTGACTGCATTCGAAGGCATTGGAAGGAAAGCACTCAGAGGGCTTTTGGTTTGCGTGGAAGGGAGGAAGTACTTAAGGCACATCATACCTTTTCCTTTCGAACGAGTGGCTAGCTCGTGTGGCAACCTTAGTTGTGGCTAAGGCGCTCACGGTGTGTGCAAGTTGGGGGTTCGAATCCCCTTGAGGAGGTAATTACATTTTGCTCTAATTAATTTTTTTGATGCCCTAGGATAAGAGTTATAAGGTGGTTAAGGAATAATTAAAGGTTTTAATTAAAATTTATTTTTATAAGGGCTGTGATTATTATTTTAGAGGTGGATGAGTTGTTGATTTAATTTGATATTCATGAAATTGAAAAATTAATATTTAGGAGAAATAAGGAGTTGTTAAAAAATATTTTTGAGAGCCTTGTTGATTATTATTTTTGATAGGGGTTTTTATTAAAAAGGACTTTTGTGGATGTGTTTATTAAGTTGGAGTAAAAAGGTGTAATTTTTTTTTGGGGTAGATTAATAAATTTATTGAAACCAGGGCATTTGAAAGGCACCCTAACGCCTTGTACAATAGAGGATCATCAGAGAATCAAAAAGGATAAAAGCAGAATAGGGGAAAGACACCAAAAAATTCTAGATAAAATAAAATACAATCTCAAAATTACACCTCAAACTAAAATGATTCAACAGCCTTGAACAAACAGGCACTAAGAGAAACATCGGAGCTCAAAAGGAATGGTCCTTGACCAAAAAGGAACCAAAAAAGAAGCGATCCACCACCGTAGAGGACCCAAAAAACCATAGGAAAAACCATTAGTCATCAAGAGGAGTATTCAGCTGCATGAGGGATGAAGCAACCCCTTTCGAACCAATATCTTTTGTAGAAATATCCTTGCTATCTTTGGGAACAACGATTCAAGCCTCCTTAGCAATCTCCATTACATCTTCATCATTTACAGTATTTTTGACATAATTTTTAGTGTCGAAGGACACCTCAGCACTAGCTAGGGCAGAAACATTTTTGAAATTGTCACAGAAGAACAAGATGCTATGTGCGTGTTGTTGTTCTTTGAGGGTTGAAATCATATTTTCAATGGTCAAGTGAGCAGTTTCAAGATGGTCAATGGTGGCAAAAGTAGCATGCACAACAAACTTGTGAAGATACCTTTCAACAAGGTCAGGAGAATTTGACTTGTCCTTTGGAGTTTTTACAGAGGTGGATGGAGGAGTTGTGATAACTTCTTTATTTTTTAGCTTCTAGGAACTATGGACAAGGGTCTTTTCAAGTTTGGCTTTCTTTCTAGCAGAGAAATCAGAAATAGATTTATCCCCTTTCTCTTTTCTTTTGGATTTGGAGGTTTTAAATTGAGTTATGCTTATCTTGTGATTATTATTTGAAGTCCACTAACTCTTATTGAGATTGGAAAGGAAATTTGTTTTTAGTGTGGAAGATTTTATGGATAACTTATAGGCATAAAAAAGGTATGGGCACATTATTATATTGATTGGTTATGGTGGTTGATTTCTGAAATATCATTGGAGTGAAAAGGATTGATTGTGGTTTCCTTTTCGAAAGTGGTTGGTTAAATGCTTCAAGGTTTTTTGGTTTGAGAGTTGTGTTTAAACCTTGTTTTATAAGCATAGTTTTTGAAGCCCATTGGTTGTGAAATAAATTGAAAAGAACATGAGTATCATTGTTATGTGAGATTTATGGTTGAGAATTGTTGGAAATATTTGAGTTGGTTGATACATGCTTGGACTAGGGTTTTTGTGAGAAAGAGTAGTCCCTTGTGGTGATTGGTTGAGTTGAGTTAATTGATCCTAGTCAAGTGATTGTGTGAGGTTATTGGTCAAGTTCCATGAAACAAACTATTCAATAATTATGATTTGAGTTGAGAGTGAGATTAGAACATATTGAGTCTCTAACAATTCTATTTATGCTTATATGAGTTGACTTGAGTTGATTTGAGATTGATTTGAGTTGAGTTGAGTTGAGAGTGATATTAGAACATATTGAGTCTCTAACAATTTTCTTTATGCTTCTATGATTTGAATTGAGTTTATTTGAGATTTATTTGAGTTTAGTTGAGTTGAATATTGAGCTAAGAATGAGTCTCTAACAATTATATTTATGCTTGTATGATTTGATTGATTTGAGATGATTTGATTTGAGTTGAGTTGATATCATTGTGGATCATTGTTGTCATCCATTGAAGAGTATATTGCCATTCATTGTTGAGGTCATCTTTGAGATTCGCCTTGATATATGTGTGGATGATATTTGAGTGCTACTTGAGCTTGATTGATTGAGCTTTTGAGATGGCCTTTGTGGACAGTTTTGGGACAGCCTTTGTGGATAGTTTTGGGACAACTTTTTGGATATTTTTGGGATAGCTTTGTGGACAATTTTGGGATAGCTTTGTGGACAGCTTTGTGGAAAATTTTGGGAAATATTTATGGATATATTCGAGCAAGTTATTGGTGAGCTCTCTAGAGCATATTTTGGCAAGTTCTTGGTGATCTTGCTAGAGCAGATTTGAACAAGTTCTTGGTGATCTTGTTGGAGCAAATTTTGGGCAAGTTCTTGTTGAGCTTGCTAGAGCAGATTTGGGCAAGTTCTTGGTGAGCTTGCTAGAGCAGATTTGGATAAGTTTTGTGTGAGCTTGTTATTTAGATTTGGACAATTTTTGTGTGAGATTTTTATTCAATTTTGGATAAGTTCTATGTGAGCTTGTTATTCAGATTTGGACAAGTTCTGTGTGAACTTGTTATTACATAACTTTGAGTATATCAAAGAAATCATTGTATTGGATAAGGATCCTTATTTTTGCATGAAATATTATAAGGATGTTATCTTGTGGAGTACCCCACATTGAGGGAACCACGATAAATATTATGTCTTAATTGTGTGTGGTGACTTGTACTCTTGCTTACTACTGCTATCTGAGTTATTAATGCACACTGCTATATTTAGTTATCGCAATTAAGGACATTAATTGATATTGATTTGGAAAGAAAGTAAAAAGTTATCTTATACTTTTCACCCTCCCTCTCAGTATAAGCTTGTGTTCTTCAATTGGTATTAGAGAAGGTTCCTTCAGAAAATCTAACAACTTGAGGGTAGATTCTATAATAACACAGATGGCTTCATAGAATGGATCATCTACAAATAAGGCTCCATTGTTTGATGGTAACAATTATGCTTTCTAGAGCATGAGGATGAAGAACTACTTGATATCACAAGGATATGTGGTATGGAAAATGGTTGAAAAAGAGTATAGGGTTGAAGTTGATCCTAAGGCAGATAAGACTATCAGGAAATTGGTTGAGATCAATACAAGAGCAATGAATTGTATTTTGAGTGGGCTTTGTAAGACAAATTTTGCAAATGTCATGGTATGTAATTCAGCTAATGAAATGTGGACCAAGTTGTGAAATACTTATGAAGGAGATTCCAAGGTAAAGTTGGCAAAACTACAAACTCATAGAAAAAGATTTGAGAAATTGAAAATGGAAAAATCTGAAGATATTGCAAAGTTTTTACTTTGTGTTGATGTGATTACTAACACCATGAGAGGCCTAGGTTTTGAGATGAAAGAATCATTAGTTACTCAAAAAAAAATTGAGATCACTTCTCATGAAATATGATTCAAATGTTTTATCAATAGAAGAGAAAATGGATATCAACAAGCTAACAATGGAAGAATTCCAAGTTACTTTCACAGCTTATGAGATGAGGGTAAGTAAGCATCAGGTTCCAATAAAAGAGATTGCATTCAAGGCTTCAGAGAAAGAGAAAGGAAAAGTTTCAGAAACAAGTAGAGGTTCAAATAATTATGAGGAATCTAACTTCATCAAAAGGAATAAGGACTCAAAGAATTTTAGGGATATAAGGAAATTCAGATGCTACAAGTGTGGTGATCTTGGTCACTATGCATACAGGTGTCCACATGAAGAAAACAATGATGATGAAAAATAGGGTCAAAGAAGAAAAGAAGATGGAAATCATAAGCATGACAAAGATGACAAATACAAGTAAAACAGGTATGAGAAGAAGAAATTTTTTTGTAAGGAAAATAAATCTTACTACATTGTAGAAGAAAATGATAGCTCAGATCGCAGTGATAGAGACAAGTCAGATGATGAAAATGAAGAACATATATTTCTATGAATAGAATGTGAAAGAGAATAGTGCTTTGTGTGTGGTCAAAGAGATCACATATCAAGATATTGCAATGGTTTCAGTGATAGTGAAGATGATATGGCACATCAAGGAAATAGGTATGGTCAAAGAAATATTGATATTTTGTTTGCTATAGAAGATTATAATGATCTTAGTGATAGTGAAGATGAAGAAGGTTTTTCTATGGAATAAGAGAAGTAGAAGAAGAAAATTCACTCCAAACAGAAGAAATTAAGCAAGAGGATAATGTCCCAGTTGATATAAAGGAATAATTCAATGTTATCCATGATGAGTGTTATCAACTCTTCATAATTTAATCATTATGTGTCAATCTAGGGTGGTATCCAAGGCTATATACAAAAGTAGGGGTTAATAGACTAATTTTTAGTTCATCTAGATCATGGCCTTATTCATAGAATAGTTAGTGTTTTGGGGGTTTCAGGTGTCCCTTTTAATCTCATAGAAACTAAAAATGAGTGCCTACTTATCCTTGCATAATTGAAATTCACACAGTTGTAGGAAAAGCAAATCTAAACTATTGCAGAATTGAAAATGATAGAATTTAATTAACAGAATTTAAAATAACAAAATTAAAATCACAAAATTAACTATAAAAACAAAAAAAAAATTAGAATTGAAACTTCACACCTGTAGAAAATTAAACCTAATATAATTATGAAATTCAAAGGTTGGTAAGCAAATATTGCAAATCTGTAGCAAACTGAATTAACAAGAAATTCTTTGATGCAAACTAGAAATACAGACTAGAAATGTTGAAGCTGAAACATACAATTTTATGCTATAAAATCTATTCTCTATGACTTAACTATAATGCATTAATTGGCCACATGCTAGATGAATTTTAATTCAATATTAACTATGCAAAAAGCTATCAGATTCCTACTGACCTGCTATAGCAAGAAATTAGTAGAACTCTGGTAGGAATAATCCCTCTTCTCAGCTTGGAAGTGGCCCTTGCTTCCTGAACTAAAAGAGTTGAAGAGTACTTGCTCTACACTATCAAATACTCACACTGAACTTAGAAGTAAATATGAATGATAAATATTGCACTTTTATTTCATTATCAGCATATCAGCAGTGTAGGGGAAGTTCTACAAACTACTAATCTATTGTAGTACACAATTACAACACTTGGGCTGCTCTATCTCCTAGTACCTATATCCTCTTATCCTATATGCTCAAAAAAATGGGAGCACTTTATTTATATAGAAAATTAAAATAGTTATAAGGTTTAGTGCTTTAATACAGGACTGTTACAACTGTTGTAGGATTGTGTTTCCCAAAAAAGTAGGGATCTGATCCATTAAACCTTATCCATTCCATCCGTTGGGCTTCATACATTGAGGTAAAGGTGTTGGAAAATATAGGTATATCCCTAAAATAGCTATAACCACCGTTTATCACCCTCTATTGCAATTAAAGGAACTTTTGACCCAAACTATTACTTTTGTGTTTATTTCAGAGCTGCTCCGAAATATCAGGCAGCAGAATATAGTTTATATTAATACATGCTCCAGATGTGCATGAGAACAGTTGTGATGGAAAAATAGTCTCCACAAGTGCCTAGAAGACTAATTCCATATTTTGCATAAGCTGGAGTGGATAAATTCCAAGCCATGTTGTATATGTACAACTAGCCGAAATTTGTATGGAAAAGTTCCTATTTTTTGCACAGTCAAATTGTTGACAAAGTTTTGGCACCTTTTGGTTATTTAAAATGGTTAAACAATGGGTAAATCTTATGAAAGAAGCACAAAACCAAATAGATAGCAACACATTAATACTACAACATTAACTTAATGCAAAATATACTAAATAATACAGCTGAAATAGACTATAAAATATAGAAAATTTGTCAAAATAGGTTATATGCACTTTAACATTTACAACATGTAAACATCAATACATAATGCATTTTATCACTATAATTAGCATCAAAACATAACATAATGTGTTCAAAAGTGTTTATAAGTTATCAAAACTAGCCCATGGATGAGGTATTTGCAGGCCTCATCCTTTTACCCCCAAATTATTTTAATGCATGTGCTCATGCATTTTGTGCAGCCACAATAGCACAGGGATCTACATCCAGATTCCATTCTTCATAACTCAGATTTGGTCCTGGAACCTTATAATATCCTCTGATTGCTTGTATTTTCTTGATCCATTCTTGGAACTGCTCATCTTATTGGGGATCACTATCAAAGAAATAAGGAACTAGAGTTATCACATTTGGTAGCCTATACCTCAAACCTACCCAGTGATCCTACAGCTTGTGGATAACCTATACTATACCTTCTGCTCTCCTTCTGGACCATAATAAATTGTTAGGTGAGATAGTTTACCTCTTCTGAAGTGATATTGATAATTCTCCCCACCTACTTTTACAAGTTGAGAGAGCATTACCAAAATGTTGATTACAGAAGACCTGAAAATTCTTGATATAATCAGTAATATTGCTCTTATATACTTCTCTAATTTTTTGTTCTCTCATCATAGTAAAATGTTGATTGATGAACTCCCTATAATTAGTATGGGTTCTTCTGATCAGTAAATCAGCTGTTAACTCCATTTCCTTGCTTGTATTTTTCTCCTCCTTCCAATAAATCTAATTTTGTACTAAAGATATAAAGGCTCTCAGTTGAATATCTCCTGTAAATATTTGTGGCAAGAAGGTTCCATTTTTAGGTAAGAAGAAGTTATGCAAAAATAGTTCACAAAGTAGATTCCTCTGTTTCTCTGGACTATGCAAATATGTTTCCACAAATTCTTTAGCAGTGTCCATTTTATATGGAAGTTTGGAAACAATTCTCATTAATTGCCAATGGAGATATTATTCCTTTAATATTAGAGTATAAAACCTTGCAGGCCTTCTACACTAAACTAAGTACTCTGCAATTTGGCATATATCTTGTATTTGTTCCTGTAACTTAGTTATATCTGCAGTTTGGGCTTCTAGATTTTGCTTCAAAGGTTTTAAGGCTGAAATTTGTGCCTCCATCTGTTGACACTACAACATCCAATGTGCTATGTCCTCAATATATTGTCATTGTAACTATTTGTGGGGGCCATATAACTAATTGTATTTTTGGAGGCAAGTCCACCTGTATACCAACTTCTGATGTGTTAACAATGAATCGATCTACTTGCACTCCAATTTATGTTGTTTTAACTTGAGGTGATTCAACTATAATTAATTCAAAATATAGTTGAGGAGATTATATATTTACCTATTCTTGCACTTCCTCCTATTCATTGACCTCCTCAGTTTATTGTATTTTTTGTGCCCCCTGTTGTGAATTTTTAGAATGTTCTGTAGAGGCTTCTAAATCTATCATGTTGACATTCTTCTCAAAAATTTGGGTTGCCATTTATTCTATTTCCACTCCTCTGATGGGTGATTCTTCCTTATGTAAATACAATTCTCTATGATCTTCTGCTAATTCTAATAAAATTTTGGCCAATTCATCCTCAGAACCAATTTTTGTAGACTGTTGCTCCAAAGTGGACAATCGAGCCCTTAGTTTATTCACCTCTTCATGTAAATTAGCAATAAGCTTATATTTCTCTATGTGAGAGGCTTCACGTTGTTCAATCCAACCCATTTGTGTCTTAATGACACTTCTGGCAGCATGTAACTGGATTTTTATATCAGGCTCTTCCTCTTTTCTTATTGATTCTTTGCTAGAATCTGAATCTTCAGAGTTTGAATAGTCATCAAGTGATACTGTAGGTATTTTTGTATTTGTGACTATTGTCTCTACCTCCAATTCTTCTATGTCCATATATACTTCCTCTGATCTCTCTTTTGTAAATTGTTCTACAAGAACTTCCTGTCCCTGCTCTGTATTTAACTGCTAAAATAGTGGTGTAGCTTCTTCATCCATTATTTCTTTTGTTACTTTTTTTTTTTGAAGTTTGGAAGACCTTCATAACCCCACAGGAGCTTGTTTAACCTTTTTAGGTAAATCTGGAACAAATTTTGATGATTATGGAGCAGAACCTGCTTTAGGCGTTTCTTTCCCTATTTGAATTTCTTTACTTGAACTACCAGACTACTCGACAGGTTGTGTTGGACAAATAGTTACATTCTCAAAAAATGTAACTTTCCTTCTTTTTCCCATGGGACTAGGCTTGGACCATTTTTCCCTTTGTTTCCTAGTCCTAGAGGATGGAGGTCCTTGTGGTGAGGAGGGTATTCCCTTGTCAGAGGATTTAGTTTCAATTTCATGTTAAAAACCTAATAACCCACAAAGCTACTTCATTCCAAGGAGGTGGTAGACTAGACCGTTTAACCCCTTTACAAACATTTTTGCTCATTAAAAATTCAATTGGCATGTCTCCTTCTCGAAATTGATTGATAATTTATACTAGGGCATTCTTTCTAATTTTTACAATTTGGACCCTTTGTAAAGGCATTTCAGTAATAGAACTAAGAATTTTTGGAGTTACCTGAATGGTCATACTGCTAATATGGACTTGGCTATTTCTGAACATTCGGGTGAATTCAGCTGCCAACAATTTAGAGTGTCCATCAAATTTTCACAAAAATAGCATAAACCCTTCCGTAGTGAAGATACACAGTAATTCAGGATCTCCTTGTAGGCAATCTGCATTTTTTGGCTCAATCTGATTCTTCTTACCCCCCATTTTTATTTTTTTGTGTTCTATCTCCTCTTAGTTCTAAAAAACAACATTGTGCCTAAGTCTAGATCAAATTATTTGTAGTTGTAAGGAAAAAATGACTTCTGGGCTACGAAATTAAAATTTTACAGCGCTAGAAAAATGCTTCGAAATGTGTTAAAGCGGTTGAAAATTTAAATTTCTCCTTTATGTATCATGTGGCAGATTTCTATTTCTCTTAGGAAACATGATCCGTTGCATTTTATTAAATGATTACAATGCATTGACATGGTAGTCATTTTTTGGTCATGTCATGTACCACGTACAGAGCATTCCTTTTTCTCGAAGTCCTTGTGAAGTGTGCCAAATATTTTTGCTTATCACAAAATATACGATGATTCCCAACACCTCTGTTCCCATCGTTGTGTTGTAAACCTACATCTTAAAATTTGTGCCATAATTTTTCCTTACTTCAAACAATAGGAATTATAATGCCACATGTCATTTCATTTTTATCTTTATTCATTCCAAAGCTTTTTTCTTCAAGGTTTGAATAATTTTTATTTCGAAGCACACCCCTTTTAATGTTGAATCCCATTTTTTTAAAACAACAGTTTTTCATTCCAGAGCTTCCATATTTCTGAAGCTAAACAAAAATATTATTCCAGAGAATTATCATGCTGAAGCATTTGAAGGTAAAAAAATTCCTGTTGTTTTCACAACTTCCATTGGCTAGATGGATAACTTTTTTTAAAATAACCTTATGATATACTAACTAAGGATATTATGCACTACATACTTGATATCAAAAATGTTTTAAAATGAGAAAGGCACATACCTGATATAACCATTTATCTAAAATCGTACAATGGCTATTTCTGTTGATTCTTCGTTGGTTGCTCTACTGACTAAGATAGGTGCAATCTGAAAACAGGTGAAACAAAGGTGAGAATGAATAGAATGGTAAATAGTGAAACAATGGTGAGAATGAATGGAATGGTGAATAGTGAAACAATGGTGAGAATTAATGGAATTGTGATGGGTCCGTGAGGCACACATGTCAGAAAAATTAGTTTTCATGTAAGCCCAATTTAGATGCACCTCAAAGAGGTTTTCACATTTTGAATTATTATTATTTTTTATATATTTTTTTTTCATTTTTTTTATATATTTTGGTTCATGTCACTTGATTGAGTCCATCTTGGATTAAGTGGTTTCTTCCAATACTAATACATCCAAGTTTCCTACTTGCTTGAGAAAATCCTCCTTGGTTAACGGTTTGTGATATATCCAAAGATGATGATCGTTAACCACCATTTTCCTTCTTGAATCATCTATTGGTGAAATACGTACAACTCCATTTGCAAAAACTTCCTCAATATGATATGGTCCAAGCCACCTAGTCTACAATTTTCTAGGATAGTCTTCATAACGTGAGTCAAACAACAAAGTCCAGTTGCCTTGCTAAAACTTCCTTTGTTGAATGTGACTATCATGCCATAATTTTTGCTATGCTTGGATCAGCTCAGTCTGGTGCAATGCATCCCTTAGTAGTTCATCCAATGCATTGTGGTACATAATTTGGTCCTTTTTTACCTGTAACAAATCAATACCAAATTCTAAAGCAGTTCGAAGAGTTAGTAATTCAAACTCAATAGGCAAAAGAGGCTTTTTGCTATAAACCAATTCATAGGGAGTAAATCCAGTAGTGGATTTCCAAGTGGTGTTATAAACCCAAATTGATTTAGGTAACTTTTCCACCCAATTCCTCCTATGGGCTGCTATAGTTTTTGTTATGATCCTCACTAATTCCCTATTTGTCACTTCAACTTGGCCATTGGCTTACGGATGGTAAGGTGAGGATTTTCGGTGTTTGATTTCATATAGCTTTGTAAAGGCTTCAAAAAAATTTGAGGTAAACTAAGGTCCATGATTAGTGGTGATAGAATATGGGGCTCTAAATCACAGAAATATTTGTGAATACAGGAAATCATAAACTTTCTCTTCTAGGTCATGCTTAAAAGCATGGGCTTCTACCCACTTGGTTACATAATCAGTACATACAAAGATATGCACTTTCCCTTGGGAAGGTGGATCAATGGATCCTAAAAAATATAGCCCCCACCTTTCAAATGGTTTTGTACCTAATTGAGGTTATAAAGGCATTTCACTAGTAAAAGTCGGCTTACCCATCCTTTGGCATGCATCACAATTTTTGACATACCTTTTGACATCTTTGTGCAAGGATGGCCAGTAGTAACCAGTACCTAAAAATTTTTGAATGGTACTTTTCACTAAATAATGCCCTCCTGATGGTTCATCATGACATACTCGTAGGATGTCATATACCTCATCCTTGTGAATACACCTACAGAAAACATGGTTAGGACTGCATTTAAACAATAAACCTTCTATCCATTCAAAAGAAGAACTTTGCTTCATCAAATTTTTCTTTTATTTAGGAGTAAAGTAAAGAGGAATCTTCCCTATAGCTAAATAATTAGCTATATATGCAAACCATGGAGATTGTACAAAAACAACAAAAAATTTCTCATCAAGAAATGCATCCTCAACCAATTCCTTCGTATTTGCATTTGACAATCTTGACAAGAAATCTGCCACTACATTAGACTTCGTTGGTTTATTGACTATAGTAATATCAAATTCCTATAATAGTATTAACCAATGAATAATTCATGCACTAACCAAGGGTGTATTCATCAAATACTTTATAGAAGCATGGTCTGTGTGGATGAATATGGGATATCCTATGATATAGTGTCAAAATTTGTTAATAGCATACACCATAGCTAAAAATTCCTTCTCGATTTTGGTATAATTCTTTTCAGCTCCAATCAAATTTTTACTAATGTAGTATATGGCATAGTGTTGTCCATCTTCAATCAGCCCTAATGCAGCTCCAATAGTAGTATTATAAGCATCAATTTGAATATGGAAGGGTAACTCCCAATTAAGACCTCTCAATACGGGCAGATTTGTTGTTAGCGTACTTTTGTTTCTATTACATTATTTTAGACGTGTTGTTGCTCTGTTACAACTGCTGTAACAAGCTCAGTTACGTCGGTGCTATTCTCAGCTATGTAATCCTTATTTAATTTGTGCAATACAATAAACATCTATTCGTTGCATTTCTACATGGCATCAGAGCCAGATCGTAGCAGGGAAGCATGAGGAGGCGGACGAAAAAAATTTGTCGAGCATTTTTTTTTCTGAATTCGGGCAGTGCGAATTTTTTTCGCGACGTGATTTTCCTGATCCCGTCGCGTGATAGTAGCTGCGGAAGAATTTATTTAAATTTTTTTTTTTTTTGTCACGCGCAGACGCGCGACAGTCGTCGCGCATCCACGCGCGACTGTGGAGAGGGCAGAGGCCCAGCGCATTCGAAGATCATCCCCGTTGACAGGAGGACACAACGCGCGTCCGCTTGGAGGCTGTGTGACGTGCGTCCTCAGCTACCGTGCAACACCCCACCCGCTCGATGCGAGGACAGACAGGAGGGAGCGCACAGCCCCCCCCCCCACCTGCTCTGCGCGCTGCGTCACGGGTAGGGGATGTACAGGCCCCCCACGCGCAGGCGAATGGGAGGGATCCCCCCCCATGCCTGTCAGTGCGATTACCGTGGGTCCGCACGGATGTTGACGTGTAGGCAGAGGCGGACGCCCCCCGCAGACGCACGTGCGCAGGAGGGTCTGTGCGCACGTCAGGTGGGGAGGAGTTGCACCCCCCACCCTGCTGATGCAAGGGGGAATTTAAAATTCCCCCCTCCCGCACTGCGCGTGGGAGTTGCAGGGTATAAACACCCCCCCCATCGCTTGTTTTTGTTCGGACGCCCCCCTCCCCCCCCCCCATTGTTTTTCTAGACCCCCCCCTCGGGCTGTTTTAAAAAAAAAAGAAAACCAGAGACGACGTGCGGGGACAGAGGGCAGAAGCAGCAGCGCGCGAGGCCGAGGAGGAGGACTGTTGAAAAGGGAGGAGGTCGACTGATCCTCTCGGATCAGCCCGCTGGCTCACGTGGTCGTGAGCCATGCGGTAAGGCTCAGGGAGCCTGTAGGTCGGGGGTTCAAATCCCGCCGACTCCCCCCAAGGTATAAATTTTTTTTTCAAACGTTTTTTAATTATTATTATTTTTAGTTAAATTTTTTAATTTTAATTTATTTTTTAATAGTTTTTAAACTTTGTAAATTAAAATTTATTTTTAATTTATTTTTTAAAGTTTTAAAAACTATATAAATTAATTTTTTTTTTTTAACTTTAAATAAATAATAATTATTAAAATGCTTTGTTAAAGAAAGCCTTTTAAGGGGGGATATTTTTTCAAAAAATCAAAGGGGGATTGTGAGTAATTTTTTGAAAAGGCAATTTGGCGAATTGTAAAAGGTGCATTTTCGGCTGTGACCGACACCTTGTGGGTTATTCTTGTGGGCAGTTTTTTATGTTGTATGTTGCATATTTCATTTTTGCACTATAACATTAAAAACTTAAAAGCAAATTCACTCCCTAAGTCCCCAGAATAATTAAAACCCATCCGTGCAATTTATTGCACTGCAGCATTCGGTATTTGTGATACCTCTGGCCAGCACTTACAGGTAAAGCTATCGTGATTTGGCTACTGTATCCGCCACCTAATATAGCTGCTACAACGACGTCTGAGCTTGTTCTCTATAAATCGTCGGGGAGAGATAAGTTAGCCATTTTTGCATTTTTTACTCCATCCACTACCCTTTATCGCACTTGTGTTTAGGCGTAAATCCTGACGAAGTATTCTTCATAGTGTTTAGGGGAAGTTACACCCCACGCATGAGAAGAATCTTCTATGGTAGGTGCCATCAACAAGGTGATTCCCTTTCAGTATCGCTTATGTTCCACATATCGTATGATCTTTAAAACTCACCTATAGTCTCCCTCACGTAAGGGCGGATGATTTTTTGTTGATCTTTCTAAATACCTATATTTTCCCTCACGTAAGGGCGGGTATTTTGTACGATACATTGGCCTAGAAAAAGGTATATCGAAAGGGGGACCAATTGGTGATATAAGGAACCTTCACTATGGTCGTTGTTGCAAAGTTGATGACTGATCCGCATCAGTTATTGAAAGGTCCAAATTATACACCATGGAAACATAATATGAAGGCGAGTTCTCCAAATGGAAGATTTGTGGGATATTTTCTATCGGAGTAGCAACTAGGCCTTCACCAACAACGGGATCCACGGGTCCTTCCACGGATCGAGATAGCTTTTGATAAGAAAGACAGTCGAGCAAAGGTGCTCATTTTGTTTGCTGTTTCAGATGAAGTGCAACCTCATATAGCTGACAAAGAAAGTGGTAAAGAGGCATGAGATGCCCTTCAAACCATCTATGAGGGAAATAATGATTTCACCATTCTTCATCTTCAACAACAACTTCATAACCTGAGTTTGAGGCAGGGTGAAATAGTTGAACTCTTTCTGTGTAGAGTGTCTGAATTGAAAGAGAAATTGAGTTCTTTGGGAGATACTTTGGACGAAAAGCTTCTCATTTCACTTTTGATGAGAGCTTTACCTTCTTCATTTGATATGTTGATAACCTCCATCCAAGTGTCTCAACAATAAATTACCTACATCGAGTTGGTCAATCTGCTTCAACAACAGGAGGCACGCCAACTTCACAAGGATGATTCTTCCAATACAGCCCTATACACCAATAGGTAGGGTTCTAGGAAGAAAGGTAATGGGCAAAAAGGAGGCAAATTTTAGAAAGGAGGAAATTCTCAACAAGATACGAAAGGAAAAGGCAAACAACCTCAACAGAAGAAGAGGTGGTGCAAGATCTGTGAGAAAGACAACCATGACACCAACAAGTGTTGGCATAAGAACAAGCGAAAAGGCCAAAACAAACCACAAAATAAAAACAAGCAACCCCCAGGTGAATGTTACTGTTGAAGAATCTGACTCAAATTCTGAATGGGCACACAAGGTGCTCATGACTACAACAGATTCCTCACAGAGGGATCCTATTTGGTATGTCGATTTTGGAGCTAGCAAAAATATGATTGGTGAAAGATCGTGGTTTGAATCATTTGTGGCCAAAGAGGGCAAACCTGTCACCATTGTTGATGATAAAACCTACAGGTTTCAAGGAGAGGGTACAGTTTCAGTCACTCTTCCTGATGGCAAGTGTCAGATTGACAAAGTCCTCTATGTTTCAGGATTGGCCAACAATTTGTTGTCAGTGACACAAATCCTGGATAGAAATATGGTTGTCAAATTTCGTGTTGAGAATGGAAAGAAGTGTTGTACTATTACCAGGAAGGGTAAGCAGATTGCAAAAACTTCATATAAGCACGACTTATTTGCACTAGATGCTATCTCTACTCCACATGTTGCCATGACTATCTCTACCAAGGAGGCAACTTCCCTTTGGCATAAGAGATATGGGCATCTTAGTTCTGGCTACTTACTTGAACTCAGCAAGTATGATATGGTAAAGGGTCTTCCTTCCCTTTCTGCCACATTGCCAGTGTGCTCTGACTGCTTGGCAGGAAAGCAACATAGAGTACCATTTGAGATGAGCTCAACAAGAGCACGAAAACCTCTGGAGTTAATTCACACCGATTTGTGTGGTCCTTTCACACCCAACAGTTGTGGAGGGAAGAGGTACTTTCAGTTATTCGTAGATGACTACTCACGAAAGATGTGGGTTTTCTTTCTCCAAATGAAATCTGAAGCTTTCGCATTCTTGCAGTAGTTCAAGAAATCCGTTGAGAAGGAGACAAGAGCTTCTATTAAAACCCTCCACTCAGATCGAGGGGGAGAGTTTACCTCTAATGAATTTTTTGCATTCCTAGATAAGCATGGAATCAAGCGACAGTTAACAACTGCCTATACTCCTCAGCAAAATGGAGTTGCTAAGAGAAGGAACCATTCTATCATGGAAATGGTTCGTTGTATGCTCACAGGAGCTACTCTTGGGCAACAATATTGGGCGAGAAGCGTCACCACTGCGAGTGTATCTATTGAATAGGGCTCCCACAAAGGCCCTAAAAGGAATGACTCCACAGGAAGCATGGAGTGGTCGAAAACCCTCCATATCTCATCTACGTATTTTTGGATGTCAAGCTTTCATGCACATACCGAAAGAGAAAAGGAAGAAGCTAGATGATAAAACACTGAGATGTATTTTTCTTGGTTATTCTGAGCACTCTAAAGTATATCGGTTGATAGATCCTTTGACCAAGAAAATTCATATTAGCAGAGATGTCGTCTTTGATGAAGCTTTCACATCACATAGCACATCTAAAGTACACCAAGATATTATGGAAACTAAGGAAGAGAATATTCCTTCGTCAACACAGACAGGAGGTCCTTCTACATCTTCTTCAACTCCATCGAAGAAGAATCCTAAATGGTGTACAAATTCAATCAGAGATGCAAATTTATCCACTCCTCCCAATTTGAATTTGGATAGACCTCGTACATGCAGTATGGCTCAAAAGGAAAAATAAGCCAAAGAAACTGGTGAGGTTGATGATCTTTGTCAATCTTTTGAGGAACTTTTTGTAACTCCAAGTACAAAAGTTGAGGATATGGATATTGATGATGACGGGGCATTCATGTCTACCATAGATAGTCTTGAACCTGCATCAGTGCAAGATGCTCTCAGTGAGCCTCAGTGGAAGGCCGCTATGGATACAAAGTATGAGTCTTTGATGAAGAATAAAACTTGGAAGCTTGTTGATTTGCCGCATGGAAAGAAGCCCATTGGCTACAAATGGGTATATAAAGTCAAGTACAAGGCAGATGGAACAATTGATAAGCATAAGGCCCGTCTTGTTGCAAAGGGCTATGCTCAAAAAGAAGGCATTGACTACGAGGAAACTTTTGCACCTACTGCTCGGATGACCACAATTCGAGTTATGTGTGCTATGGCAGCACAATATGGGTGGAAATTTCACCAGATGGATGTCAAAAGTGCCTTTCTAAATGGTGATCTCCAAGAAGAAGTCTACATGACTCAGCCAGAAGGATTTGAAGTAGAAGGCCAAGAGCAGAAGGTTTGCAAATTGGTCAAATCCTTATATGGTTTGAAACAAGCTCCTCGAGCTTGGTATATAAAAATGGACAATCACCTTATGCAGCATGGATTTAAGAGATGTTCGTCAGATGCAAACCTCTATTTCAAGAAATAGGGTTCTGAGATAGTGTTACTTGTACTCTATGTGGATGATCTACTCATTACAGGGAGTTCAGAAACTATGATCTCTACTGTCAAAAGAAACTTGTGCAAATCTTTTGAGATGATAGATCTCGGACTTCTCCATTACTGTCTTGGTCTAGAATTTAGCCAGAAGGAGCACTCCATCAAAGTGTCTCAGAAAAAATATGCCAAGACATTGTTGGAAAAATATCGCATGACTGACTGCAAACCAATGGCAACTCCAATGGAGAATGGACTTCAGTTATCGCAATATGATGACTCACCTCAGGTAGATGGTACTCTCTATCGACAGTTGATTGGGAGTCTCATATATCTGACTAATACTAGGCCAGATCTCGTATTTGTTGTAAACTATCTTTCAAGGTTCATGCAGGAGCCTAAGACCACTCATTGGAAAGCAACAAAACATGTTCTTCACTATGTCCGTGGTACTATGGAATATGGCCTAGAATACAAGAGGAACAAAAAATTCTTCTTGCAAGGATACACGGACTTCGACTATGCCGGATCATTTGATGATCGCAAGTCAACTTCTGGATACATTTTTCATCTAGGATCCGGTCCTGTCTCTTGGCACAGCAAGAAGCAATAGGTGGTTGCTATTTCATCCACAGAGGCAGAGTATTGTGCCGCACGTGAAGCTATGTGCGAAGTGATATGGTTACGTCGCATTCTGACAAGTATGGGCCATCCATAAAAATTTCCAATACGCTTGTTTTGCGACAATCAGGGTGTTCTTAACCTCGTCAAGAATCCAGTCCATCATGAAAGAACAAAGCACATTGACACACAATGTCATTTCATTCGAGATGAAGTTCCAAAGCACCGAATTCAGCTTCAGCACATTCCCAGCGATGCTCAAGTTGCGAGACATTTTCACTAAGGCACTTGGACGTGTCAAATTTGAATTGTTTCACAGCTCACTTTGTATTGCAAAATAATGTAAGGGGATGTTAGTATAGCTATTAGTTATTACATTACCCAAATAATGTAATAAAGGGGGATGTTAGCATACTTTTGTTTCTATTACATTATTTTAGACGTGTTGTTGCTCTGTTACAACTGCTATAACAAGCTCAGTTATGTCGGTGCTATTCCCGGTTGTGTAATCCTTATTTAATCTGTGCAATACAATAAACATCTGTTCGTTGCATTTCTACATAAATTTTACTTCAAAACTTCAAAGGACTGTTGACACCCAGTAGACCAAAAAAATTTAGAATTCTTTGTTAATAATGTGAACATTGGATTAGCAATGGTACTGGAATTAGCAATAAATTTGCAATAAAATCCAATATGTCCTAAGAAACTACGGAAATTAGTTTGAGTTTTTTGAGGAGAAAGGTTCTTGATGACCTCTACCTTTTTAGGATCAGCTTTAATTCCATAAGCAGAAATATGATGTCCAAGAACAATTTCTTCTTCCATCATCAAGAAATATTTATCAGGATTCAGAGACAAATGATATGTTTCATAGTGTATTAAAAATTTTTCAAGTTGTTCTAAAGTATATTCAAATGTATCTCCAAACACTGTGAAGTCATCCATATAAATCTCTACACTTTCATTTGTTATATCAGAAAATATAGCCAAAACAACTCTTTGAAATGTTGTTGGTGCATTGCACAAACTGAAGGGTAATACTCTGTAAGCAAATGTTCCCAAAGGACATGTGAAATTTGTCTTTTCTTGGTCTTCTGGGGCAACCTGGATCTGATTATAACCACTAAAACCATCAAGGAAATAAAAAAATTCTTCCCAACAAGGGTGTCCAACACTTGGTCTATAAATGGTAATGTAAAGTGATCTTTATGTGTGACCTTATTCAATTCCCTGTAGTCCACACATACTCTCATATTCCCATTTTTCTTTGGAATAATGACCAATGGTGAAACCGACCTACTGTCTGAAATTGGATAAATGAATCCTACATCCAATAGTTTTTCAATTTCTTCCTTAACAATATCCTTCAGAGTGGGATTTAGACACCTTTGTGGTTGTCTTACTGGTTTGACATCTTCAGTGTATATCCTATGTGTACACACATCAGGGTGAATGCCAGTCATGTCATTATAAATCCAATAAAAATATTGAACATGTATCTATAAAACAATAAATAATTTGGCTTCTTGCTCATTATTCAACCAACTATTAATGTTCAAAAAATTTCTTGGTTGTATCTCAATCTGCTTAATCCCTGGATAAATAGATTTGAAAACCTCATATTTACTAATTAAAGCATTTAAGGGACAATGATGTGGCTACATAGTAAGAAATACTCTTGATTATGGTGTAAATGTGATACCTGATAGGATCATTTGCATAGGACAGGTGAAAGAAATCAGAAGATGATGATGCCATCCATGTGGCAATGTGAAGGAGCTTTCTTGTAGTGGAATAGATGATAGATGTTCAGCAGTTTGTTCTTCATATTTCCATAAAAAATGATGGAAAAGAATTTGATCATCCTTAAGGCCTTATTCTTGCAATTTTTTCATCAAAATTTTTTCATGTTCAAATATTTCTCTTTCTGGTGAATTAAGTTCTTCAATATGTTCTTTTACTACAATGGTGGCCAAGGTGACAATAGTTTCTTGTTCTTCATCAGACTCGGGATACCATATCTATCCAAAAAAATTGGTTGAAGGTTGGGCTGGTGGATACAAGGAAATATTTTTTAGGTCTACACCATTTGAAATGGTCATCTCACCTGACCTGTAATCTATAAATGCAGTTGCAGTGGCAAGCCAAGGTCGTCCTAGAATAATAGGATAGTCATTAGCTGAGTTTCTAGGCTACAACACTAAGAAATATATAGGGTATTCCAAAGAAGAAACTTCAATGGCAACATCCTCCAGAATTCCTTCCAATTTAGCCATTGACCTATCTGTCATTTCCAAAACTGTGGTAGTAGGACTTAGGTTATTGAGCTACAATTTTTGCATGGTTTCCTTAGTCATCATGTTGATTACAGCTCCTAAATTGATAAGTACATTTGGAATTTGAACTAACCCAATAGTAATTGTAACTACTGGACTCCCTAGATCACCATATTTAGGGGGTACTGGTTTTCTAGAAAGTAGGTCAGCCAACTTACCTTCTACTTGTACAATATTAGGAAAGGCTTTCTTATTCCTACTAGGTTTCCTAATACACAACTCCTGAATGGTTTTCCTAATTAGAGGTACATCCTTTATTACCTACAACAAATGGAATGATATAGACATTTTCCTCAATTCTGTGATTAATTCTGATTCAGGAGCAGTGATAGTGTGGTCAAACCTTTCAGGATACGATACGTTTGCTGAGGCAGGTTCAATTTTTCCTTGTAAACTTTCTATTTTTCCTCTTTTTTCTTTGTTTGTGGTTTTTCTAGATTTGAAAATTGTTACTTTCCATCAATTTCTTCAATAGTGGGTGGTGCATGGTTAGGTAAAACCTTCCCTAAAATGTAACTGGATGTTACTAAAGTCAATGACATGGACTGTAGCAGTCTCTTCATACTCAACTCCATAAATAGGGGTTGTTTGTCTGTTGTTATTGGGGTTAGCCATAGGCTGAACTGGAAGTGGAGGTTGCTTAACTAGCTGTGTTTGCTATGGTTGAACTCTTCTCTAAAAATGTTGATTAGGGGCTGGCAACAAGTGTTGATTTTGTGATTGATACCTATGCTACCCTTGATAGGATGGGTATTGTGGCCCCCATATTTGCCCTGATTGATTTGGTACTCAAGATAGATTAACTAAATGCCATGGTTGATTCCAACTAGAAAGTGACCAATCTTGAGGGGTTTCCCAATATTGATTCCAAGTTTAGGGAGGTGGTTCGATATATTCCCATGGCATATTCCAAGGATTCTATCCCTAATTTGAATAAATGCAAGGGGTATTTTGGTTTTGTATGAATTTTTCTCCTGGCCTTTGCCCAATAGCATGAAGTTCTTCAACTTGGGTTTCTAAAACACTCTGAAGATGGGGAAAAATGTGACATTTATCAGTTTTATGCTCCTTTGAGCAAATGCCACAAATTATTGAAATTTAAGTCTTATCCAAAGGAAAATATTGTAGAGCATGCTTATTTTTGCACCTAGGACAATAGATAGACGGGTAGTGAAGAATTGGATCTTGTATTCCTTTCTCCTAAAGCAGTGTTTAGTTGAACAAGTATATCAGTTTTCATATTAGCCATTTCCTCCATCAAATATTTTATATCAGTATTACCAGTATTCCTTTTCCTTCTTCTTTGCCTAATGCGGGAATAATTTTTGCACAACTCTACAATATCATTAATATCAAATTTGTTTATATATCCTTTTCCCATTAAGTCTAATACCTCTCTAGAATCATCCTGCAAACCTCTCAAAAATATAGTTTTTAATAAGTCAGTAACCACAGGACCACATCTCTTTTAGATAAAGGTAAATATATCAAGATAATCCTCTAAGTTTTCATCCTCTTCTTGTCTTATCCAAAATAACTCATCCTTCCTATTTCTCACTCTACAATACTCCTGATACTTATCCAAAAATATAGTTTCCATTTGATCCCAAGTGAAGATTAAATCTTATTCAAGGCTCATAAACCACCATAAGGCCGCATATTTGAGTGTAGAGGGAAATAACTTCAATTTTTGGTTATCTTTGACATAGTCATAAGTCTGACATAGAACCTTGAATTCAAACATAAATTGATCAGGATCTTCATAAACAACTCCCCTAAATATTGGTAATACTGAGGGTGAAATTATTTTCATAGGAGCATTCTGAGTAGGATTCATATATATAGGGTATTCAAAATTTCTAACAAGAGGATTGTCAGCATCATGACCAACAATATCCCTATCATGTTCTCCTTGTTCTGCCATAGGTGCTTCTTTAGCCTTAATTTGTTCAACTAGTTCAGATGGATCAGCCCTATGGGTATCTCTAAAAGCAAGTGCCTCTAAGAGATCTTCTTGCAAATATCCTACAATTTTAGTTGATGAAGAAGATGATTATCTTTTAAGTCTTTTAGTAAGTTCATACATAGGTAGATCTTCACCTGATCATGAAGAATGCCTTGGTGGAAAAGAGCCAATTCTTATAAACCTTCCTCTTTTGTCTCTTGGCCTATGCATTCATGCCTATTTACTAAATAAACTAAACCTTAGGTTTACAAAAACTATTTCCTAAAATAGGATAGTTTATGAACTACTAGACTTCTCCTAACAACACCTGAGTGTCCCTGACAATGGTTTCAAAAATGATGAGTGTCATCAACTCTTCATCATTTAATCATTATGTGTCAATCTAGGGTGGTTTCTAAGGCTATATACGAAAGTAGGGGTTAACAGACTAATGTTTAGTTCATCTAGATCATGGCCTTATTCATAGAATAGTTAGTGTTTTGTGGGTGTCAGGTGTCCCTTTTAATCTCATAGAAACTAAAAATGAGTGCCTACTTATCCTTGCATAATTGAAATTCACATAGTTGTAGGAAAAGCAAAATTGAACTATTTCAAAATTGAAAATGACAGAATTTAATTAAAAGAATTTAAAATAACAAAATTAAAATCACAGAATTAATTATAACAACAATAAAACTTTTTAGAATTGAAACTTCACACCTGTAGAAAATTAAACCTAAGATAATGATGAAATTCAAAGGTTGGTAAGCAAATATTGCAAATCTATAGCAAACTGAATTAACAAGAAATTCTCTGATGCAAACTGGAAATACAGACTAGAAATGCTAAAGCTAAAACATAAAATGTTATGCTATAAAATCTATTCTATATGACTTAACTATAATGCATTAATGTGCCACATGCTATATGAATTTTAATTCAATATTAACTATGCAAAAAGCTTTCAGATTCCTACTGACCTACTACAGCAAGAAATTAGTAGAACTCTGGTAGGAATAATCCCTCTTCTGGGCCTAGAAGTGGCCCTTGCTTCCTGAACTAGAAGAGTGGAAGATTACTTGCTCTACACTATCAAATACTTACACTGAACTTAGAAGTAAACATGAATGATAAATATTGCACTTTTATTTCATTATTAGCATATCAGTAGTGTAGGGGAAGTTCTACAAACTACTAATCTGTTGTAGTACACAATTACAACACTTGGACTTCTCTATATCCTAGTACCTATATCCTCTTATCCTATATTCTCAAAAAAATGGGAGCACTTTATTTATATAGAAAAGTACAATAGTTATAAGGTTTAGTGCTTTAATACAGGACTGTTACAACTATTGTAGGATTGTGTTTCCCAAAAATGTAGGGATCCGATCCATTAAACCTTATCCATTCCATCTATTGGACTTCATCCATTGAGGGATAGGTTTTGGAAAAGATAGGGATATCCCTAAAATAGTTACAACCATCGTTTACCACCCTCTATTGCAATTAAAGGCACTTTTGACCCAAACTATTGCTTCTATGCTTATTCTAGAGCTGCTTCGGAATATCAGGCAGCAAAACAAAGTTTATATTAATACATGCTCCAAAAGTACATGAGAACATTTGTGATGGTGGAAATAGTCTCCATAAGTTCACAAAATACTGATTTCATATTTTGCATGAGCTGTAGTGGACAAATTCCAAGCCATGTTGTATATGTACAGCTGCCTTGAATTTTTATGGAAAAGTTCCTATTTTCTGCACAGTCAAACTATTGACAAAGTTTTGGCACCTTTTGGTTATTTAAAATGGTTAAACTATGGGGAAAGCTTATGAAATAATCACAAAACCAAATAGATAGCAGCACCTTAATACTACAACATTAACTTAATGTAAAATATACTAAATAATATAGCTGAAACAGACTATAAAATATAGAAAAATAGTCAAAACATGTTATATGCACTTTAACATTTATAACATGTAAACATCAATACATAATGCATTCTATCACTATAATTAGCATCAAAACATAACATAAGGTGTTCAAAAGTGTTTATAAGTTATCAAAACTAGACCATGGATGAGGCATTTGTAGGCCTCATCAATCCATGAGCAACTACAAGAGGTTAAAGAGAATCTAAAAGAATTGAAATGTTCCTTACTTGAGAAATTTGATCCATCACATGAATCAAAAGGTCAAGATATTTTCAGTAAGAAGGAAACATGTGTTTCAAATGCTATAGATATGGATGCCAAGTTGCTACTTGACACAAATAAAGAAAAAGAAGAGGAAGATTCCAAAGCACCAAAGGTCACATATTTCAGGCTTGGGGAATCACACTCAAAAGGAAAGGAAGTTCCAAAATATGAAATCAAGGAAGCACCTAAGGTTTGTGAGGAAAGTTCCAAAGTTCCTATGGCTCCAAATATTCAGTTTGGATCTTGTTTTGAGATAGGTGAATCAAGTTCAAAAGAAAAATAAATTCTTGAAGAAACTAAGGAAGAGGATTTAGATGCTACAAAGAAGGTTCAAGGATGCAATGCACAAGTTGAAAATTATCATAAGGATAATGGTCAAGAAAGGTATGAGGAACCAAGGCATGAACAAAGGGATTTTCAAGGACATTTTTTTTCTTGTAATGGATTTGGACACAAGGCTATACACTACAAAATACATGGATCAAAGAAGTTTTATTTTTCTAGTAGAAACTTCAAAGGAAGAAGGTATGGTTTTCAGGGGCATTGCTTCTCATGTAACAAGATTGGTCATAGAGATTTTCAGTGCAAAGGAAATGAGCAACATGGTTTTGGTTTTAGAGCTTCACAATTCAGAAGTCATGGGAGTAATGGTCATGAAAATAGAGCTTCACAATACAGGGTTCAGGAAAGGAATGGATATGGAAATTATTTCAAGAAAGAATTCAGGACATGGGCACCATCTAAAGGCTACAATATCAAGTGTTTTAATTGCAATAATTTTGGCATATTGCAAAATGGTGTAGGACTCAATTTCAAATAGGTTCAAGGCAAGAAGGTCAAACAGGTTCAAGGCAAGAAGGTCAAACAGGTTCAATACAAGAAGGTCAAGTAATTCATCAAGAGAAAGATATTAGAAAAACATGGAAGGAAGTTGATAGAGGAAAGGAACAATATGATATGGGAGTAAAAGTACTCCCACCCCAAAATTAATCACCTCAAGAGAGAAGGTGGTGAGGGGGCTAAGTTTAAGAGTCATATCTTTTAGCCCCATAGGTGTCCCTTTTTCCATTGATGTCAAAGAGAGAGATATTTGAGTAAGGCAGATAGCATTGAGTTAGGGGAGTAGCCTCCAAAGAGAGCATTGAGTTAGGGGGAGCAACATCCATAGAGATTATTGAGTCATGAGGAGTAACTTTGATTCTCAAAGATGGTTTTTGCAGTGATTGTGGTTTTTGAATTAGAGGTGTTGAAATCAATGAAAAAGGGGGATATTGTTGGAAATTTGAGTAATTTTATGTTGTCATTGATGTCACATAAATCATTGATGTCATATGGATCACATTGAGTTTTTATGGCCAAATGATATCTTGGAAAGCATGGATAAAATCAGGGTTTTTGTGAAAACCAATATAG
This sequence comes from Wollemia nobilis, assembly GCA_028583015.1. Classification (NCBI taxonomy): domain Eukaryota; kingdom Viridiplantae; phylum Streptophyta; class Pinopsida; order Araucariales; family Araucariaceae; genus Wollemia; species Wollemia nobilis. The sequence continues at coordinate 3,417,789 of JAQPPZ010002937.1, read as the reverse complement.
GAAAAATAAAAGGTTTTATTTAAAACTATGGATTGCATATTTGAAATGGGTTTTTCTTAAAACCCATGTTGGCCTTTCGTTTCGTTGAAAAAGGTGCTCTAGTGATGGAGATATTTAATTTTAAATATTTGGTTTAAATTTTAATTATTTAAATTTTAAAATTAAAATTAAAGTTAGCGTCAAAGAGGGAAAATCAATAATGTGCCGACATCATCAAAAATGAGGAGAAGACTATATAAATGGGATCCTAAGGCTCATTTGAAATTGATCCTTGCTCGTGTTAATCGTTGGCGAAGCATACGAAGAGAGCTCATGCGAAAATTGTTTTGAAAAGGGAGACATCAAATAAATCCAAGGTTGGTTGAAAGCCCAAGATATTGTGGGGAGAGTGGTGCATTGGCAATTAAATTTTTTGTTAAGGTGTGTGGCAGAACTTTACATCAAGGTTTGAATCTCCTTTACTGCATTTGAAGGCATTGGAAGGAAAGTGCTCAAAGCGCTTTTGGTTTGTGTGGAAGGGAGGAAGGACTTAAGGCACATCATGCCTTTTACTTTCGAATGAGCGGCTAGCTTGTGTGGCAACCTTAGCAGTGGTTAAGGTGCTCGTGGTGTGTGCAATTTGGGGGTTCGAATCCCCTTGAGGAGGTAATTACGTTTTGCTCTAATTAATTTCGTTGATGGCCTAGGATAGGAGTTATAAGGTGGTTAAGGAATAATCAAAATTTTTAATTAAACTTTATTTTTATAAGGGTTGTTATTATTATTTCAAAGGTGGATGAGTTGTTGATTTAATTTGATATTCATGAAATTGAAAATTTAAGATTTAGGAGAAATAAAGAGTTTTTAAAAAAATTATTTTTGAGAGCCTTGTTGATTATTATATTTGATAAGGTTTTTTATTAAAAAGGAATTTGGTGGATGTGTTTATTAAGTTGAAGTAAAAAGGTGTAAATTGAGTTATGCTTATCTTGTGATTATTATTTGAAGTCCACTAACCCTTATTGAGATTGGAAAGGAAAGTTGTGTTTAGTGTGGCAGATTTTATCGACAACTTCTTGGCATACAAAAGGTATGGGCATATTCTTCTATTGATTGGTTATGGTGGTTGATTTCTGAAATATCATTGGAGTGAAAAGAATTGATTATAGTTTCCTTTTTGAAAGTGGTTGGTTAAATGCTTCAATGTTTTCTGGTTTGAGAGTTGTGTTTAAACCTTATTTTATAAGCATAGTTGTTGAAGTCCATTTGTTGTGAAAGAACTTGAAAATAACATGAGTATCATTGTTATGTGAGATTTATGATTGAGCATTGTTGGAAACATTTGAGTTGGTTGATACATTCTTGGACTAGGGTTTTTATGAGAAAGAATAGTCCCTTGTGGTGATTGGTTGAGTTGAGTTGATTGAGCCTAGTAAAGTGATTGTGTGAGGTGATTGGTCAAGTTCCATGAAATAAACTATTCCATAATTTTGATTTGAGTTGAGAGTGAGATTAGAACATATTGAGTCTCTAACAATTCTCTTTATGCTTCTATGAGTTTACTTGAGTTGAGTTGATATTGATTTGAGTTGAGTTGAGTTGAGTTGAGAGTGAGATTATAACATATTGAGTCTCTAACAATTCTCTTTATGCTTCTATGAGTTGATTTGAGTTGAGTTGAGATTTATTTGAGTTGAGTTGAGTTGAATATTGAGCTTAGAACATATTGAGTCTCTAACAATTATATTTATGCTTCTATGAGTTGATTTGAGTTGAGTTGAGTTGAGATCATTGTGGATCATTGTTTTCATCCATTGAAGAGTACATTGCCATTCATTGTTGAGTTCATATTTGAGCTTTACCTTGATAGATTTGTGGATGAGATTTGAGTGCTACTTGAGCATGATTGATTGAGCCTTTGAGAAGGCCTTTGTGGACAGTTTTGGGACAGCCTTTGTGGAAATTTTTGGGGTAGCTTTGTGGAAATTTTTGGGATAGCTTTGTGGATAGTTTTGGGATAGTTTTGGGATAGTTTTGTGGATATTTTTGGGACCACTTTATGGACAAATTTTTGGACAATTTTGGGATAGATTTGTGGACAGATTTGAGCAAGTTCTTGGTGAGATCACTAGAGCATATTTGGGCAAGTTCTTGGTGAGCTTGCTAGAGCATATTTGAACAAGTTCTTGGTGATCTTGTTGGAGCAGATTTTGGGCAAGTTCTTGGTGAGATTGCTAGAGCATATTTGGGAAAGTTCTTTGTGAGCTTTCTAGAGCATATTTGGACAAGTTTTGTGTGAGCTTGTTATTCATATTTGGACAAGTTTTGTGTGAACTTGTTATTGCCTAGCTTTGAGCAGATCAAATAAATCATTGTATTGGATAAGGATCCTTATTTCTGTGTGAAATATTATAAGGATATTATCTGGTGGAGTACCCCACATTGGGGGAACCACATTAAATCTTGTGTCTCAATTATGTGTGGTGACTTGTTCTCTTGCTTACTACTTCTATCTAAGTTATTAATGCACACTGCTATATTTGGTTATTGCAATTAAGGAAATTAATTTATATTGATTTGGAAAGAAATTAAAAAGTGATCTTATATTGTTCATCCCCCCTATCAGTATAAGCTTGTGTTCTTTAACAACTAACAACGAACATGGCAATTTTCATGATTTTCCTTCTAAAATTTGGCTAGATGATCTAATTAGCCTACTAATAGGAAAAACATAGGTACATGGAAATCACAAAGAAAATAAAATTACCTAGAATCCCTCATATGATGAAGAGATAGGTTGTCTACTATCTTTCTCTCTATTTTCTACTAGATGTAGTTGTCAAGCGCAACTGAGATGCTAGTCACAGGTGTTAAGCATGGCTAACACTATGCACCGCAACTATCAAACATGGCTAAGACTTGCAAAACAAAAACATAGAGAAATTAGTAAATAATAGCTAAATTTGTGGAGTTCCCATCGTGATCGCCATTTGTACGATCCCAGAAAACATTCACCTAAGCTATTATATCATTATATCAAAAATAAAAGTAATGAATATGTATAACAATGAATTAACAAGAATATGTGACTTTATTTTATTAAATCATGGTGAATATTTATTACAAATAGGTCCCTCTAAGGGATACCAAAATCTTGATACAATGAATACAATGTTTTGAAGCCCCTAAATGGGGTTGGTGGAATTCGATACAAACTTCTCAAGACCTATGGATGCCTTCTTCTACCTTGCTTGGAGGAAATTTATGCCAAGAATGCTTCAAAGATGTCAAGAATATGTAATTTGTGTTCAAGAAACAACATAGCACAATTAAAAACATATGAGGCCTCTCATGATGAGGCTCTTGTGGAAGATTTGCAAAGAATATGATAAATATGCAATAAAACATAAATATATGTCAATGTAAGCAAATATATATGCAATAATGGTAAACTAATACAAAGTATGCTTAAAGCTAATCATATCTAATTAATCTAACATCAAATTTGCACTAAAAGCATGAAATAAGTCTAATATAAGAAGATTAATGCAAATTAGTAAATGTGACAAAATAAGGATAAAGCTACCTCAAATTTTGCTAATTAACCATACAAGTATGCAAATGAGAGTTAATCTAAGCTAGATCTAACTAATTGCATGGTTGGAAATAGGAATATACTACTAAAATGGAAGGAAATGAACTTCAAACCCTAGCCATGGGTCCCAAGCATAGCTAACTTTGTTAGACATAGCTGATAGCCACGGTTGAGGTGAAAATCTTCTTTCTCTTGCAATTAGGGCTTGAAATGACTAATTCCTCTAAGGAATTGATTATCAAGGGTTGCATCATCATTCTATAATAGGTTGGTGGTGAAGTTAACTCAAATTCATAATGGAAGTGGTTCAGTTAGGTAAAATTTCTCCTCAAGCTCCTATGATCTTCATTTATTCAAAATGCCATCATGATTCTTCAAATGGAAAGCATGTAGACACTCCTCAAGGGTTGTAAGTGGCTCTCCAATTTAGTAGGGATTCACTACATTCAATTGAAAAATATTCTAGGTTTTTTCCCCAATTTTGAGGGTGATATTATAGCACTCTTAATTCCTAATCCTATATTCCCTGGGAATCCAAGATTAAGAACTGGGAGGTTGGAGAAATTAAGAGGATAAATCTAGAAGCTTCCTCACTTGAAACCATTCAAAATCCACTGCTAGGGCCATTGTAACTAATTTTATATTGGATTGAGAGCCTATGATAGTTGCAAATCTAGCCATATATCCTAAATATAGCTAGAATCCTATTCGTAGGTGTCAGCCATGGCTGAGATCTTAGCTATGGGTGTCACCCATGACTAAGGTTGAATAGGCCAAATATGCCTAAATTGAGTGGTTAGAACCACTGCTTTGCCTTGGAAAGGTCCAAGATCATTCATATGGTCTGCAAGGATGCCCATATGAGTAGTCCCCTAAACATAACACATTCTAGGTGTCTACACTATTTAAAAAAGAGAAAAATAAAATTACAATGAATTAGATAACAAAACTATGGCATCTTCCTTCAGTAAATTTCTCAAAAACATTACAATCAAATTTCAACAAAATTTAATATGGAAAAGTGATAAAACTATCAATATTTTTGGTGGCTCTTGGGGTATCTAGTATGGATGCAATTGACCCTAGGCCTTTATCCATTGGGCTCAGGTGTCAGCTCCACTTGGTGTATCAGACTGCTTATTGCTCACTTCGATATTCTACTCCTCAACATATTTCATTAAAGTTTATTCCTCTAAAAGATGCACGATTATAGTCTCATACACTACAATGACCTTAGAACAAGCATCTCCAATGATAAGCTTCATACCATTAATAAAATACACAAGGTACCTAAAGATCTCCACTTGCTCCATATCAATGTAATTCACCCATTGGTGGAGCTCTAGCAAACCATATTCAATGCATGTAAGTTTACTCATCAAGGGTAGCACATGGTCTTCAGTGGGAGGCTCATCCTAATCATCAATTTTGAGGCATCATCAAAAAAAATTACCCATACTATTTCTAGGTCCTCCTTTGATAGAATGTTCCCCTTATCATCATTTAAACTAGGGAAACTAGTATTAGCTACTACATTAAAGTAGAGTGTTGAAACTCTTCGTTCTTACTCAAACACATCGAGTAGCTTACAAGCCTCCTTAACCTGATCCAAATTAGAAAAATACTAGTGCATTATAACTTTAGCATTTTTCCAAGCTTGAGCTATGTCTCTCATGGGATAGAATCAGAGATTTGATTTTGTCAGTGCCTAAATTTGCATTGCCTATACCAAGATGGGCTCCAGGTTATCTTCATCATACTCCACTACATGTCGACCATACAAGATGATTATATGTATATCTTGAAGGTACATGAGGACTTTTGTTGCCTTTTATACCATTGTATTGCATTAAATGAGCAACTAGATGCGTGTCTCCCTAACCTTTTCCTTAATCAAAAAAATCACCTATGTTACTTTTGTGGCTAGCTAATCCTATAAACTTTGAAGTTGGCCTTTCAAGGGTTCAACCTACTTTTTTTCTATCTTTAGCCTCCTGGTGCTTTTGAATTGTCTTCTCAAAATATTTTGCTTTCTTCTACCCAAGAGTTACCTCTAACTTTGTGGATTGCAAATGTACTCTATTTTTAGTCAAAGCCTCCTCCAACTTGGCAATCTTTACCTCAACCTCAAAAAAGCACTTCTTGTAGTGCTAACCATGCAAGTACAAGGAGCTTGTATCTACTTGAATGTTCCCCATATTCTCCATGGTGTCAATATTCATAAGGTCCTCCATGATGAACTCATAAGTGTAGTCACTCGGAGCTATTTCTCCTTCCAACTTTTGTACCTAGAGAAATATTTTCACTGTGTGGGTATCTAGAGTTCTAGGATTGAAAGTAACTTTCTTCAATGGCTTTATTGGCATCCGCACCTCCCTTATTTTGTGACTCTTCAACCACTAAGATGAAATTAGGTGATCTTGGCTGATCTTTGCTACAACAGATTGTTCTGGTACAACCTCCATCTCTAATTTAGGTAATACCTACAACTCCAAAAATGGAGTAAAAGGGAAATGATCCTGCTATGGATTTGGATTGAGGGAAGTGGAAACTAGTATAGTAGGAACAATTGATGAAATAGAGGTAGTAGTGGAAATGGAAAAATAGGTATGGCTATGGTCACACTAACTTGAGGAGGAGCTTGTGTGCTTATAGCCATAATAGAGGCTACTATAATTGAAGATACAAGAGTGAAAATGGGTTTGGGGTGGATGCAAAAGAACTAAAAGAAAGGGAAGTAAAATAAATGGGAATAGAAGAAGAGGGAGTGTTGGTGACTGGAGTCTGAGGTAGGAAGTGAAAGTGAGGTGGAAGGCATACCAAATGGAGGTGAAATAGAAGTGGAAACTAAAGGATGAGAAATAACAGTTACCAAATACTCAAGAATGGGAGAAGAGAGAGAAAATGTACCTTCAGGCTTTGATACCATTTGATCCAATGAGGATGAAGGTGGTTGTGACACTGGATCCTTCTTCTCCTGGTCCTTTAGCTTCACCATAATTTCATCCTTTTTGTGAGGATTTCCTACTTATCTTCTTAAGCTTTGTCACATCACAAGAATCCTAAAAAGCACAAGTATTGTAGACTCTAGTGAATCTACCAATTTGACCCAAGAATATATTATCAAAGTGAATCTAGATAGACCAAGTTGGGCAAGGAAACCCCAGACAATGGGTTCTTATATTTGCCATTATGATGCAATCACCCATGCATTACCAAATTAAAATATATTGTATTATTTTGATTATTTTATGACCAAACTAGATTCTATTAAAATATATCAAGACCAAACTGGTGTCATGTCCATTGGGTAGTCATAGCAGGTTTATATTCGATGACTTGAAAAATAAAAATGGAGGATAACTAGTTTTTTTTCATTAATTCAAATAATGTTATCAATAAAAATTATTAAACTAGTGAATGAAGGCATGAACCACATATTATGATTACAATAATACACAAATAAGCAAACAAAAACCAAGAACATAGAAGATGTCTATAATATATTTGGAGTTTATATTCATATAACAAAATGTACATATGAAAAGCAAGGTAGAGTGCTCGGGTCCTATATCATTTTAATTATAATGGCTCCCTCATTCAAATATCATAATAAGGGCTTGTTTCTCTCCATCCTAGATGTAGTGATGTGAGAGTCTCCAAATCTAGCATGTTTCACAGGAAATAATCTCAACGAACAATGCTTCCTGGATAGTCCTTGCAAAATGGTAGAAGAAAGGGTGAGATAAGGAAGACAAAAAAATACACATAAGGGAAAATACGATTAACTTTTAGATATAGTTATACCTAGACTTGAGCTTTATCTCTCAGAGGTTTGATACCAAAAATATCACTATTGCAATGGTCTTCTATGTATAGTTTTGATCACCCAAACGGAGCTGTAACCATTTCTCCATCAGTTGTCCAGCTGGTCTAATATCCTTTCTTCTACAAAAAATATGGAAAAATAAAAATTGAGCACGTGCCCTATGTCTTACATCTCACAAGGGTGGTGGTTATTGTTGTAGGCTATCCTTCTCACTTTCCTAGGTTGGCGATTGTGTAGTGCTTGGATTGTGGGCTTCACCTGGAGAACTGGGCCCCATCACCCCTTTAGGACTTCATAGGATTTCAACTATATATCCAAGCCTCATCATGAAATGTCAAAGCAAATGTTAATAGGTTGATATTTTGCATGACCTAGTTCACCCACTATTTGGCCCATTCCACAGTGTTCTCCATGAAGACACATAGTCGGTATACCATTTCTACCAAAGGGGTGAACTATTTTGATAGTTTTACATCCTGACCAGCATCAAAGCTTTGTATTTTGTTTAACATGAACTCTTTTATGTCATGAGCTTGAGTGAATTCATTAATATAAAATCCACAGTCACTTAGTTCATCGTTGACCTCCTTTTTAGTGTTGGTGACTTCTTGGTCCCACTGAAGCCAATTGGATCTATTTTGTAAATAAATGAAGACTTTGGCATATTCATATACAAAGAAAAAAATAGAGCCTTCCCCCAAGGTAGTTGTTCCTCCACTAATTTCCGCATAGTTTTACTTGAAGTTTTGGTATATAGGATATATCAAATTTACTTTTTGATTTGCTTACTGGAGTAGGTCGTGCAGGAGGCTGACAGTGTGCTTAGTGGTGTAAATATCATAAAATATTGATGAAAGGTAATCCATATTTTCTATAATTTTATCTTTAATTTCTTGTTTGAATTCATTAATGGACCCAAAGTGGTAACTATACTGTGTGGTGATGTCATAGGAGGAAGCTGACATTTGTTTCAATTGATCGATCTCATCCTATAATTATTGTACTTTTAGTTGTAGCTGCTCTATTTTTGTCGCTTTGGCATCTAAAGTAGATACCTATTTTTATACTGCTTCCACCACCTATACCTGAGATGCCACATGTGATTTCATAATGTCTACTTGTCCAACTTCTACCCTCATCACACCTTTTCTAAGGTCGACCATGGTTTCTTTTAGACTTGGTGGTAAGGGGATGTCGAACGTAGCGATGGACATGTCACTTGTTTCTTGTTTGGCTGTCTCTTGAGATATACTTACTCCTTTGCTATGACACCTTTGTTCCTACATATCTTGTATTTGGTCCTCCTCGTCTATGGTGAATCGAGTGTGTCTCTCACCCTTGTCATTGTGAAATTTTTTGTATCTAGGGTAGAGGACCCAGTCTTAGTCCTTTTCCTAGTGGGGGATTGAGAAGGGCTCTCTTCTTACACTTTGTGTTCTATGAGTAGGCTTGACAGTCCTCTGAATTCTTGTATCTTATTTAGGGCCTTTGAGGGAATTGTGTGTTCCTTTTGATTTATCACTAGGGTGGCCAAAAATAACATAGACTGAATGGCCACTAGCTTAGTCTAGTCGGATGGAGACATCAATGCTAGGGCTAATGAGGTAAAACTTTGCATTTTATAAGAAGAGCAAGAAATTAACTTTTTTTATTTTGATGCAATAGTGGGGGACCTAGGATCTGAGGTGATCTTATCCTGTTATTGTTATATTTCATCCACTATTATCATCATTACCTTAAATAAATTGATATCCTGGTGTATAATCTAAAATGTGGGATCCTAGAATTCTTTCAGGGGAGCAACTGAAACTAAAGGGACCACCTTATAGACCAAAAATCCTCTATGGAGTCTTAAATCAAAGGCATAGTCTTCCACCACCTCTAATTTTCTTTGTGGCCTATTCTCCATTTTCCACACCAAGTCTAATGGTCACCTCTGCTTGATTGCTCTTTGCATCTCATCTAAAAAATCATCCTCCCAGTGTAAAAATTGTAATAGATACAACTTTGATGAGAAAACCTACCTATGATGTCCATCCGAGTCATAAGACCTCCATATTATCTCTTGGAAATAGTATGTATCCATATCCCAGATAGCTCACAACAAGGAGAAGTGGCCCTGGTAAGTTTAAGAGCCCATTTTGCAAGGAATCGATACCCATGGATGCTCCCCTTTTTCCTTACAAACCTATTTTGTACTTTTTTTGTTATGTGTCGAGTTATTTCAAGGATGGCTATGGATTTTGAGAAATGCCTTGGCTATGCTTTAGGTGGCCACTTGGATCCATATATTCTAATATACGAGAACTCCTCTAAGTAAAATAAGTCACCCACCTTAGCTTTATGTAGGAAGGTTCTTATGCTGACCCCAAATCTATTGGGTCTCTCTTTGCATAGGTAGGCATGAATCACTAGGAGGACATTATCAAAGAAAGTTGCATAACTTGAGCACCCTTCCTTTATACATAGCAACCTATCTTGAATTGTGGCAGCATTGACTCCCCTTATTTTTTCTACTGAGGCTCGGTCCATCTGGCCTATAACCAGATGAATAAAAAATGAATAGTAGGAAAATGGTGGGAGTTCTTCCTTATCGTCCAATATAGACTCCTATAATTTTGTCAATTCTCTATTCATGTTATCACTGATAATATCTTCCCATCGATAGAGCGGTGCCCTATATGTCTTGTTGTATTGAATAATTAGGAACATGACCTCCTTGGTGACATATTCTAGATCTTTAGAGCCCAACACTAGATTTATCATATCATAATAATCTTGTACCCAGGGTCAAAGCTATATATGGCCATGCCTTCTACCTCTCACTATTGGTCCATTATAATGTCTCTATTTGAATCTGATAGGTCACTAAGCACCTTTAGGTCCTTAGCCCTTCCTACCATTTTTGTCATCGACCAGGCCTTTGTTATTTTTTGAATTCAATCTTTTATGTTTGGCACCCCAGTTGTAGCCACGCTTGTAGAAGCCATGGGGGACTTTGAAGATAGGAAATTCTTCCAAACAATCTGTGCTCGATTCCTTAACAATGCATTCTACATGTGCTAGCTCACATTGATGTCGTAGGGAGATTCACCATATTTTATTTAAATCACCTGCATTAATGTTTTTAGGTAAAGTGCCTACTTTTTCATTGGCCTAAGGGCTCTTATTTATCATGCCACTTTATGAAGGGGGCGGAAAAAATTTATATACCTTTAAAATTTGCCCATGCTTGATTAAAAGTTGATGCACAAAGTGGGGTTGAGCGTGCACGATAAAAATAAGGCACACAACTCGTGCATCCCAAAGGAAGTTCACGCACTCCACTGTGGAGTGTGTGAGGCAAAAATAGGGTGCACAACTCATGCACCCCATAAGGATTTTATGAGATTTTATCTCGAGCAGAGTGCATGGGGAAAAAATGGGATGCATAACTCGTGCACCCCACAGGGAGTGCATACGCTCCACTCTTGAGTGGAGCACATAGGGCAAAATGGGGTGCACAACTCATGTGCCCCATGGGGATTTCACGTGCTCTACTCATGAGCAGATCACATGGAGCAAAAATGAGATGCACAACTCATGAACCCTACTAGGAGTTCATACAATCTACTCTCAAGTGGAGCACGCGAGACAAAATTGGGGTGCATGACTCGTGCATCCCATGAGGAGTGCATGCACTCTACTCTTGAGTGGAGAACATGGGGTAAAAATAGGGTGCACAACTCATGCACCCCATGGGTAGTGCATGCACTCCACTCTTGAGCAGAGCACGTAGAGTAAAAATAAGGTGCACAACTCATGCACCCCATGGGGAGTGCACGTGATCCACTCGAGAATAGAGCACACAGGACGCACAACTCACACACCCTACAAAATATTCATGTGCTCTTCTCTAGAGTAGAGTGTAAAGGGTGCACAACTCATACAATTTTAAAATAAAGTGAGGGTTGAACTATAAGGACAACATCGTCTCTAACTAGGATAGGGGGATGGATGAAAAGGCTTCATGCATTGACTTGAGAACTCCAAAATATTTAGGAAGAAGACTATTTACAAAATATTTACACACACCATTTTTTTTATCCGAATATTTTTATTTTGTCTGAATATTTTTTTTATGTGGTGAATCACTCCTCATGACCTCTATGAAGGGGGTCGAAGGACTTTAGGTGTTGACCATTTACTGATAAGGGCATATCCTCTCCTTCCATGTCTTGTATCCTATAAGTATGTTGGATAATCATATTAGCAACTTGATAGGGCCATAACAACTTGGGTTCAAATTTGTTCTTCCCACCGAGCTTATCATTCTTTGGATCCCAATAGAACACTACCTCACCTAAGGAGAAAATTTTACCTCTGGTATTTTTATTGAACATTTGAATGGTCTTGCCAGATTAAGCGATCATTTTAGCAACTACTTCTCTTATGTCCTCCTCCAACTGTACAAGCTGGTCCATCCTCCTTTGAAATGCATCTAGATTTTCATGGTCTTGGAGCAGTAATGAAAGGGTTTTTCATTCTATCTAAGGTGGTAGGAGTGCATTTTCCCCATAAACCATCTTGTAGGGTAATTTACCTATGGCTATTATTATTGGCAGCCTGTCTACCTATAATATATATTTCAACGCACTATCCCAGCCTCTTTTGTTCTTTCCAAGTGATCTCTTGATTCAGATGATTATGTTCTTGTTTGAAGACTTGGCTAGTCCATTTCCCTAAGGGTAATAATTTGTCGAGTAAGTGAGCTCTATACTATATTTGACACAAAATTCAACCATCTCAAAAGAGGTAAATATTTAGCATTATTTGTGCCACGTTTCTTGGGCATCCTGAATCTAGTTAATATGATTTCTTCTAGAAAACTAATGACAGCTGATGTTGTTGACCTTATAAGAGGAGCTTCCTCAACCCACTTGGTGAGGTAATATATGGTTGTGATTATCCATTTATGGCCTCTCTAATAATTTGAGTTGATCTCCCCTATAAGATCTATTTCCCACTAGGAGAATAGAGTTTCAATAATTACAGGCTTCAGTGGCATCATGGGCAGGTTTTTCTTACCAATAAAAACTTGATAGTTGTAACATTTTATGATGAGTTGATATATCATTTAACATTGAATGCCAATAGTACCCTGCCCTTATAATAGTGTTAGTTGTGGATTTTGGAGAAAAATGACCTCCACAAAATCTCATGTGGAATTCTTGGATGATCTAGGGGACTTCCTTTTCTATCACAAATGAAAGTAAAACTCCACTTGGGTGTCTCCATTAAAGTCGGTCTCCTTGGAGATGATACTTTTGAGCCTATTTTTTAATGCTTCTTATCCTGCTAGTAGATATTTTAGGTAAAAAGGATGGGGTATTCAAGTAAAACAAAACATATTTATACCAATCAGATTCTCCATCATCTAGATTCTTGATCTGTGGTGGCCCTTGAACTAAGATGGTATTATTCATATCCTTTGCTCCACCTAGGCCATATATATTGACAACCCCTGATATTTAATTAATTTGACTACCTTGAACTCAAAATCATACTGAAATAGCTTCACCATCCATCTCACTAAACTTCCTATGGGTTCGGGTTGGGTGAGGACATATTTTATGGCTATATAAATGATGTAGGTGATCACTTTACTGGAACCAAAGATGCTTTTAAAATGCTCCAAATCCTGAATAAGAGTGAATGCTTGCTTTTATATTGGCTTGTACTTTAGTTTGTCCCCCTTCATACCTGAACTGATGAATACTATGGATTTCTCATTACCTTCTTTATCCTTTTGGGGCAGCATGATGGCTATTGTGTGCTTTGAAGCAAAAGAATACATGTTAAATTTCTTTGAATGATCTAGACAGGTTAGTATAGGTGCAGTGGTAATAGCATTTTTTATTTTTTGGAAGTCTTTGATGTTGTATTCATCCCACTTTATCTTTGCATCCTTATTTATCATATCATTGATTAGTTTAGAAATCTCAACAAAATTTGGGACAAATACCTTGATAAATTTTATCTTGCCAAAGGAGTTGAATCCTTTGAGTTTATTAGGGGGTGGTATTCTTGTGATAGCCTCTGTCCTTTATAGGTCAATACTTATCCCTTCCTTGGATACCACATGTCCTAATAGCTTTCCATGGGTGGCCCCAAAAAAATACTTCTTTGGGTTTAAGGATATCCCATACTATTGCATCTTTCAAAAACTTGAGATAAGTGAGAGAAGTGATATACAGATACACCACTATGATTTTAAATATTAATCCTTTGAAATAAAAATCCATAGCCCTCTAAAAAGTGGCACCAGCATTCATTAATCTAAATGGCATTCTTTGGTATTCGAAGGTTCCCCATGGTGTGGTAAATGCAATTTTGAATTGGTCTTCTGGATTGACCAAAATTTGATTGTATCCCAAGAATCCATCTAATAGAGAGATCTTGGATGACCCTATTACTACCTAAAAAAGTTGTTCCATGTTGGGGAGGGGTAGTTGTCTTTGAGGGAACTCTTATTCAAATTTCTAAAATCAACACATAGCCTTATTTCTCCATTATTTTTCCTTACGGGCACTAGGTTCGCTATCCAGGAAGAGAACCTCACCTTTTTTATTATGTGTGTTTAGCAACTTTTAAACCTCTTTTTGCATGACAGGATGTAGAGTAGGATTAAATTTTATTTTTTTCTATATAAAAGTTTTGGCATCCTCCCTCATAGGAATAACATGGGTCATGACATTAGTATTGAATGTCCTTACGTCATCATAGCTCCAAGAAAAACTATCCCTATTCTTTATCAGCTACTGGAAGTACTATTTCTTTTTTTTTACTGATAATGCCTTATCTATCCTAACCATTTTCAAGTCCCCTGGGGTCCCAAAATTTACCTCTTCACCTTCTAATTCATGAGGAGTTGTCCTATGTTCCTTTTCAAATTCATCAAAAATTTATTCTAGAGATACCAAAACCCTAGGGATCTTATTGGTTTTTAGTTGTATTACCTCCGTTGGACTCCCTATGATATGCTATAGTTTTTGCTCATATTCCTTGTCATAGATAACCCTAGCAAAGTGATTCTACACGTCCATAAATTCCTTGATATCAGCATCATCTTGGAATACCTATAAGTATACCATATTATCGGGGATAGAAGGATGATACACAAATATGGTGGGGAACCTGTCCATGTTTTTTATATCTATCTCAGGACTGTCTGCCCCAGAAGCATTCACAAATAGTAAGTTAGCAACATGGTTCTTTTCTCTGGGTATATGGGATATATTTAAGGCCAAGAACTTACTACTTTCTTGTATTTCTTTAATATGGGGTGCTTGGTTTGATATTTCCATTTGATCTATTGGATAATTACTTCAACATATCTGTTAAGATCCTGCTATAAAATAAACTCAAATAACACACTCTCACACAATTGCTTGGAAATAACTCACATAAACATCACATTAATATAACAGAAATTTGCATAAAGAACAATCTCACAATAGAAGCTGAATCGCGAGGCCTCTTCGAGGGGGCAACCTCCTTCAATACTTCATTAATTTTGCAAAAGATGGTTACATTGGTGCCCTTTCGGGTATTTAAGGAGTTTCCTTCCAAGGTTGGCTTACATGCAAAATGCCACCTGGATTACATGCATAATGCCACCCGAATTACATGCATAGTGCCACTTTGAATTACATGCACAATGCCACTCGAATTACATGCACAAGGCCACTCGAATTACATGCACAAGGCCACTCGAATTACATGCATAATGCCACACGAATTACATGCACAATGCCACCTATCTACCATGTGTTACATAAAAAGGGTGCCATTTGTCATGGGCACTACCTAAGCTAAAACTTAGAACATTACAAAATATTAATCATGGGTACTACCCACGTTCACTAGGAATTATTACATCATGGAAGTTATTACATTAAGGGTTAGGATGAGATCCTAACATGCCCTTCTCCTTGAAGAAGCTTTGTCCTCAAAGCTGAAAATGAGGAAACTGTTGCTTGAAGTTGATGGAGAGACTCCCATGTAGCATCCTCAGGTTGAAGTCCATGCCACTGAACCAGGACCTCTGTGATGGTACGGTTGCGAGTTTGACGGTACAACAGCTACTTTGGTGCAAGTAAGATGGAGCCTTCTTCATCCAATTCGGGAAGTGTTGATGGGACCTGTACCTTGGAGCTGCCCGAAATGTAGGAGGGAGGCGTGAGTGGAGGGTGCCCGTACTCTGCCTCTGGTGGCGGTATGATAGGAAGTGTTGTACCACCATTCGGCCAAAGAAAGCCATTTTGCCCAATGAGTAGGATGATCGGAGGCAAGCAGCGAAGGTAGGTTTCCAAGCAGTTATTAACAACCTCTGTTTGACCATCCGTTTGCGGATAGTAGGCTAAACTCATTGTGAGCTGAGTCCCCTGCAACTTAAACAACTCTTGCCAAAAATTTCTAGTAAGGCTGGGATCACGATCAGATACATTGGAGGTTGGCATGCCATGAAGGCGAAATATGGAGTCAAGGAAAATTTGGGCAATAGTGAATGTTGTGTAAGGATGGGTTAGGGCACAAAAGTGAGCATACTTTGAAAGGCGATCCACTACCACAAAAATAATAGACTTGTCTCCAGATTTAGGTAGCCCTTCTATGAAATCCATAGAGATGTCAGTCCACACCTGATCCGATATCGGCAAGGGTGGAAGAGTGCCCGAAGAGTGCACTGTTTCTCTTTTCATCCTTTGACCTGTGTCGCAATCTGCCACAAAAGAGTGAATGTCCTGTTTCCTACCTTTCCAAAATAAGGTGCGCTTGAGTCGCTCATAAGGTGGTCTGATATTGGGAGGTGTACTATCCGGCAATAATGGAATGGCATGGTCGTGAGAGCGATGCAGTGGTCGTGTGATGGGTTATGAAAAGATGGCCTCATGTTTGTGGAGAATCTGTTGCATGTATTGTGGGATTTCACCCATTGGAGATGTGGATGGCTTGGATGGAGAATAGTTGTGCAATGACCCCACGTGATGATTTCTTTAGCAATTTCTCCATGCCGTTTGAACTGATCATTTGAGGTGTTCCTGTTGGGGAGCCCTTGATGATGTGTGTTTGTCCGTTCTGGAAGAACTGCATCCAAAGTTTAGCAAAGTTCCAACTGATAGTGCCCAACGTACTCAACCATTGGCATCCCAAAACAATATCACATCCACCCAAATGGAGGGCAAACATGTCCTGCTTGAGTTCATAGTCCCCTATCTTGATTTTAACATTGTGACACTTTCCTTTACAAGATAAGGTTCCCCCATTGGCTACCATGACCTCAAAGGAATTACAATTGTGGATATAGCAATTTGCCCGTTGAGCAACTCTAGGGTCAATGAAGTTGTGCGTGCTTCCCGAATCCAAAAGGATGGAAAGACGTTGGCCCTTGAAACATCCTGTAACCTTCATGGTTTGAGGAGTAGTAATGCCTACAAGGGCATGGATTGTAATTGATGTCTCAGGTTCCTGTTTCCCTTCTTGTGGAGGAGGTGTTTTTGGAGGGTCCTCATCCTCATCACTCTCGTCAACGGTATCAGGTTCTCCAACATCTATCAAGAACAATTTTTTGTGTGCACACTTATGCCCCTTGAAAAACTTTTCATCACAATTGTAGCACAATCCTTGGGCACGACGTGCATCCATCTCTTCGGTGGTGAGGCGCTTGGGTGCAGCAGGTTTATTATCATCTGGGTGTTGGGCTCTCGGGGGAAATGAAGGTCTATCTTGAGAAAACTTTGATGGGCGTCTTTGGGCAGAGAGTTTAGATTCGGCCAGACGGGCCAAACTGATAGCTTCCATCATAGTTCGTGGTTTCAACATTTTGACTTATGCTTGGAGTTCCATCTTCAACCCACTGATATAACAACTCCGGAAGAACCCTTCACTCAATCCTCTTGTTCGATTGGCCAATTTTTCAAATTGAGCTTGGTACTCTCGAACCGACCCTGTTTGTTGTAGTTTGGATAAGGCTCCTGTGAAGTCCTCAAACTCACTAGGACCAAATCGAGTGAGTATTTGGGATTCAAAATCCTCCCAAGAGAGATTTGGGTAGGTAAGACGCAACCATTGAAACCGAGTGTAGAGCCTCGGATTCCAAGTTAAAGGAAGCCATCTGGACTCGATGAAATATTGGTACATTATGAAGTCGAAAGAATTGGTCAACCCGACATAGCCACCCATCAACATCCTTCCCATTGAATTTGGGAAAGTCCAACTTGGGCATTCTAAAGGGTGTATCATGGTCACGATTCCTTGTAGAACTCTCAGCTTGGTATTTCGATTTGGGTGGTTCTCTTCTCAGTTTGCTGTCCACTTCAATCAATGCTTCTTCTAAGCGATTGCTAGTGGCCTCATGCTCTAGGCGAAGACCTTGGACTTCTTCCCTTATGGAGTGAAAAGCCGAGTTCAAGTTCTCAATGGCTTTTGTTAGGGAATCCAAGTGTTCTAGTTCTTTCCGGTGTCCACGAGTACCCTGGGCCATTTTTTGACCTTTTGTGACCAGTTACTAAAAATAGAATTGAATTTTTTTGACTTACTATTTTTAGTAAATGCCCAAAAAAGTGCTTGGGTGCTATATATCAAAATGATCAGTAGGAGGAGGTGGTCACAATGAGCTATATCTCTTAACACTACTTTTTGGCACCCCAGACTTTTTTTTTTTTTTTCTCCTGTTTCTTTGAGTCTAACGGTGTTTCTGATTCGATTACGAGCTACTGAGCAAAAGTTGGGTCCTTGGAGCACTATCTAAAGCGGCCGTGTTTCACACTCAAGATTCTCTGTATTTTGCGGGTGGCGATATGACGGTTCCGTTCGACTACGAAGGCTGTGAATTACTGCCTTATTGTGTCTTGACCTCTCGGCTTGATCGACTGACTATGGCGCCACTGTGAATTTGACTGTTACTCTCCAGACTTTCAACTTAAGTGTCACCCTCATGGCTTATCCCGAATGCATGTCCCTTTTGTTATTTTTTTTGGTAGAGGACTCCTTTCTCATATGCTCACTTTTGAAATGCAGGTTTACGAATGGGGGTGTTTGGATTCTTATTTTGATTTTTATTTTTGTATTTTTTACAGGTTGCAGTTTTAACGAGAACCGGGGAATGCTAAGTATAGGAGTATGTACCACCCATAGGCCCTCTAATATACCGACGAGTGACGAACAATAGTGCTCGGACCAATATTTCAGGCCACTACTCAAGGAGGATTCCACACATACCCTTGAGCACACTACCGCCTCTACGACAATACGGGAGGGTAATCGTCCGGGATCCTTGTGTCCCGTAGACTATGAGTAATACAAGGCCGAAGAGCTTCCTAATGGCTAAAAGTTTGTTTAATCCTAGATGGTCTCCCGATATACCCGAAGATACGTGGGAGCTCAAGTCCGTGCGCGAGTTACGTACGAGGCACGGGTATTGGAGCTCGATCGCCCCTCACTTCACTAGACGCTTTATGGGCTATCTAGCTTAGCCAATAACGACAGATCCTTCGCGATATTTTAAAACCCCCGGTACAGGGTTTCTACCTACTCAACTAATAATATATTTTTTTTGTTTTTGGTCTGGAAAAAAAAACAACTTGTATTTTTTTGGATTTTTTTTTTTAATAAGGAAAAACGAAAATGGAAAAAACACACGGAATTTATACCTAACAGACGGATTTGGATGGCAAGAATCGTTGCAGTTGCAGCAGAACTTGGCCCTGGAAAGCGCTACGATACCACTTGTTAAGATCCTGCTATAAAATAAACTCAAATAACACACTCTCACACAATTGCTTGGAAATAACTCACATAAACATCACATTAATATAACAGAAATTTGCATAAAGAACAATCTCACAATAGAAGCTGAATCGCGAGGCCTCTTCGAGGGGGCAACCTCCTTCAATACTTCATTAATTTTGCAAAAGATGGTTACATTGGTGCCCTTTCGGGTATTTAAGGAGTTTCCTTCCAAGGTTGGCTTACATGCAAAATGCCACCTGGATTACATGCATAATGCCACCCGAATTACATGCATAGTGCCACTTTGAATTACATGCACAATGCCACTCGAATTACATGCACAAGGCCACTCGAATTACATGCACAAGGCCACTCGAATTACATGCATAATGCCACACGAATTACATGCACAATGCCACCTATCTACCATGTGTTACATAAAAAGGGTGCCATTTGTCATGGGCACTACCTAAGCTAAAACTTAGAACATTACAAAATATTAATCATGGGTACTACCCACGTTCACTAGGAATTATTACATCATGGAAGTTATTACATTAAGGGTTAGGATGAGATCCTAACAATCTCCATAGACAGTGAGGTAGTTTATACCCAATTTCTTGGCTTTCTTGAGTCCTAGAAAAAGTGCCTCATACTCTACCACATTATTTGTTTAGGGGAATTATAGTCAATAGGGCACACCCAGATAGTTTCCCTTTATGTCTGTCAGGTTAATTCCAGCTCCAACCCCTATTTGTGATTTTACTCCATCAAATGTCATTGTCCACATTTCAGTGGTTAGAACCATGTCTTATTCAGCATCAACTATTGCCTTTACTTTGGGATTCATCCCTTTTGTATTAGAAACTTATTTAAGGAAATGTGTATGCCATATGGAATAAAAACCCAATTATTTCTCTTCAATGGAGCTAACTAGATTGACAGTGGTGTTGTCAGACCTCATCAATTTGATCGAATGTTTATTGAATGGTTCTCTCCTCAAGGTCACCTACTCTTTAGATGAAATAGGGATGGTGGCATATGACCAGTCCATCTGGATTGACCCACCCAATTATTTTTCCCAATGTCTAGATAGTAGAAAAGATAAAAATGGGTCCACATCTACTACAACCACATCCATTATAATCCCCTTCTTAGGATATTGATCTAGGAAGACCAAGAGGCCTGTAATTATCCCTACACAAGGCACCTACCTATTGTCTATGATAGAAATGGGAGGAGAATCCTTTGTACATATTATTCCTAACTAATCAACCACCTACTTCAACATGATATTATGGGATGCCCTGCTATTAAACATACAATTGTGTATCACATAGTGATCGCCATATCTAGATGTATAGTGAAGGGATATATAAAAGGTTCTTACTGAAATGGGGTTTCTGCCAGGTGGATTCAAGGTTGAAGTAGTGAGGAAATGACATTCCCATTTTTTAATCAGTCCAAAGGCCCTATAAATCTAATCCCTATACTTAGGTACTATCATCAATTCCCCAAAATTTATGTTTATTTTCTATTTTTCTAGTTCCAGTCTTATATCAAATTCAGACTTCTTATTTTTTATCCCACTGCTAATTGGTTCTAACTTTTTGGGAGGGAGGTTTTGATGGCCATAATTTGGTTTCCTTATATTGGCATGTTCTTTGTCCTCACTTATGTTCTTTTTATCATTCCTATCAGGTATAGTTCTAGTTTGGAGCCTAGTAGCATGGACCCTTCCCAGAATTTTAACCTCTATAGTTGTGGGGATCAGTTTACCTTATTTTATTTGTTCAAAGTGGTTATTAGGGGGTCTTTTTAGAATATTCACATCATAAAGGTGAAGGTTGTAGGTCTGTTATTGGGACTGGAAGGCTGGATTGGTTCCTCCTGAGTCGATGGATTTTTAATGGTCTCATCCCAAGTCCAATAGGCATCTATTATGATTTCATATTTTGACTCTTCCTCTAGGTCAATGCATGAATGGAGGCTGAGGTACACACCACAATCATCTAAGTTATGGGGGGCATCATATGTTGGTTAGAAGAAGGGAAAATTAGAGGCCACATTGATAAAATCCATGGGGTTTGGGATAGTATCTTGATCTTTCTAGACCTCTTTTATTTTCCAATTATTATTCGAGTTTCTATCCCCCTAATTATTCCATTTTTTGTTAAAATTCCTTCTAAAATGGGTCTACTCTCATTCTAATACTGTGAGGGTTCTCCACTATTAGTTTTTTCTCTCTCGATCTTAGACATCCAATTGTTCATAGAATGAAATATTTCTGTTAACTGAGTTGAAAATTTTTCAATTGAATTAGGTTCTAATTTATTTAACATGCCAAAACCTACTTTCTTAAGCTTCCTTTCAATCTGGTTTGGGCTAGGTTCTTTTGAGGTTGGCTTCATATTCCCATAATCTATCATATCTCTCTCTATTACTATTGCTCTTTTCATACAAGCATCAATGGTAAGCATGGGTTGTTGTCTGAGTTCATAGTTGAAGTCCCCAAGGAAGATGTTTTTGTAGAAACATATAGATTGGTGATCATTAGGCCTCAAAGCCACTGGGATTCATTTTCTCATCTTGGTGAACCATCTATTAAAATAATCCATAATCTCACTGTATTTATTTTTTATCGTTGCCAACTCGATCAATAGAGACTGTTCATTCTTTTTCTCCACATATCTTTTGAGAAATGTAGTTTCTAACTCCTTTAAAGTGCCAATAGTATCTACTTCAAGGCTATTAAACCATTCTTTGGTGTCCTTATCTAGGGTCCGAAGGAATAATATAAATACAACATACTTGTGCTCCACCTCTAGGCTATCCATAGCATACAAAAAGTCTTTAATATGGTCTTCACCAGTCACAATGTTATCCCCTAGGAATTTGGGCAAGTACTTGTGAGCTTTTGGGGGTAACAAATTCAAGATAGGTGGTAATACGAAAGGTCTATATCTATTAATACACCTGTAGACACCTAAATCATGTAAATCGGATAAGACTATCAGTGCATCACATATGCCCTCTTATCGACAACATATGGCCCTATTGGGCACCCCTCTAGGCTAGAAAAAGGCTTCCAAAAGGCTCCAAAACTTAGTTTGGAGGGTTCCTAGCAGTTTAGGGCAGTTTTGGGGCACCTCCTAGTGACCGTCCCACCAAGGGATGGTCACAGTTGGTGACCGTCCCACCCAGGGATGGCCATCCATAACCATCCCTGGGTGGGATGGCCCCTAACTGGACCCTTGAAAAAGTCAAAGGATGCACTAAATGGCAATCAAATACTGCCATTAATGCATCCAATCACCCCAAATTGATTGGGGACCTACAAATAGACTGCAAGGAAGTATATTGGGAGCCCCAAAGGGGTAACCTTCCCCTCATCAATCAATGACATGATTAGGACATGTGGCATCACCTGCCTCACATGGCCAAAGATGCCATTTTTCCCTAGATGCCCTTTTGGGCTATAAAAGGAGGTCCAAACCCTCATTTCAAAGGAGGAGAAACTTTGATGATTTATGCAATGAAGTGCTGCACAAATCAACCCTCACTATTTGCAAACCAAAACTCACCCTTTCCTTAGCCTTGAAACCCTCTTCATCCGAAGGTGATTTTAGGGGCAATAGGCTCGATCCATCAATCCCAAACCAGCCAAATTGAAGTATTCTTTGGCCCCATCTATCGACAACACCCCTACCCAAGTTTTGGACCAATTTCCATAGGCATAGGTGACAAAACTAAGGTAGTTTTGTAACCGTCCCACCTAGGGATGGTGAGCAGTCTGTGTATGTCACACCTAGGGATGGTCACAAAATATATTGGAATTTTAGATAAATTCCTCCATAGACCCCTTGGGAATGTCTAGAGGAACCTCTGGTCCAAATTTGAGGTAATTTGGAGGAGTTTTGATGTAGGATTTGAGGTCCCCAAGATTGCAGGTTTATCTGGCTCACCCAGGAATGGTCACCATTTTTGCATTGTTTCACCTTTGATATTGCTTCCAAATTTCCTTGTTTGCATTTAGAATAGCTTAAAATATGTTTATGCTTAATTTAGATCAGTTTTCATGCATGTAGATCACTTTTTATGGTTGTAGAATATGCTCCTTTTTCATGGTTTAATGGCTTTATTCTATAATGCAAATGCTTTTAATCCCCTTTCAATCCCTTGTCTTCAGGAATAGGAATGCTAGGAAAGAGGAGGAGCTAAGGAGGCATAAGCTTATCAGCCCAACAATAGCTCTCGAGTGTGGGAAGCAGGAATTCACAACACTATTATTTATCGCCTTAAAGGCCTCCTTCCAAGGGACTAGATCCCTTGAAAAATTGTAATGGAAATGTATCACATTTGTAAAGCCCTCAAGGGGATATCTTGTAATCTGGTTTTGAAGCTATTTATAAATGAATAGAGAGATAATTTGATTATATTTATTGTCTATGTTGTCTCATTTTAGTAGATTACATGCTTATGCCATCTTTCCCTTTTAATGCTTTATAATTGATATACATTGCAAGTAAATGCCCTTAAGGCGATATCGTGAATTTCACTTCTTCAGTGGTGATCATGGTATCTAAGTTTATTTCAAATCTCCCCTTGGATTGTGCTAATTTGGACCTTTATTTCTAGTTTTATTTGTTGCAGGTACTGACCGTTCTGAGAAGAAATGACCCCTTTGCTGCTAGGTGGCACTGGGTGAGACGACCAACTACATGGCACTGGGTGGGACGACCCCCAATATGCCACCATACCTGATAGGGATGACCACAAAACTAGAGGGTTTCTACAAAAATTTGCAGAAACAACAACTTTTAGGTTCCATTTTACACCTTTCTGCACTAAAAATTTGACTTTTTACTACTTAAAATTGCTCAATTTTATGTTTTTCTCGCTTCTTCTTTGCATAGAAAGGTTAGAATTTCTCTTTCCAAAATTGTGCATTAATTAGTTTAGAAAAATAGAGGAAAATATAGTAGAATTGTTGTTCTTTTTCTTGTTTTCTTGATGGAACCTTGCCCACGAAGGTTAAGTTCATATAGGCTTTCAATTTTTTTGCTTTCCTTTTATGCTACTAATGAGTCTGAAAGAAAAACGCACCTTTATGCATTTAGTAAATAATCATTGAGTGCTATTTTGTTTTCTTTCAATTTTTAAAAGGAACCCCACACACCAAGTTTTATTTTAACATCAATGGCGTTGGGCTCTCACATCCAACCCATTGATCGAGACCAATAGTGGATGTAATTACCACTCGATTGGCTCATGAGAAAGAGTATTATCGGGACCCATCCATGGCCAAGGCCGACCCAAGATCTGTCCTAACCATGCAAAATAGCATGCATTCCTCTTCGAAGGAGTGTATCACTGCGCATGGGGTGTTGGGTGAGGGTTGGTAGTACCTATGCTACCTCGTTGGATATGGATTTCATCCCCATATTTGACTTGTGTGAGTATATAGGTGAAATCCTTTAAACATTTAAGTATATCATCCAACGAAATATCAAACATGAGAAAAGTATTTTCTTTACAAAGCAACACATCTTGAAACACATCAAATAGTTTAGGATTCACACTTAAAATATTTAAAATGAGATAATCACTTCTATGCTTGCGTGTCTCTATTGTTTGTTTGTTTCAAATTCATAGAAATTGTAAAGAAGATAAACACATAGTAGTTAGAGTACATAGCTATGGTACATACCCATAGCCAAGCCCATTCAGGGGTAGAAGCTATGGGTAATAGAGAAGAGGATATAGAACGTCCTCATGTTGAGCCTAGGGATAGGATCATTCCTCCCTGGAAATCAGCTACTCTCCCTAGTCGTAGACCGACTGATGAGTGGATGGTTACTCCTAGAGAGTCAACTAGAAGGTCTAGCTTACAGGGGACTCCTTCATAGGGTACTCCTGTAGGTCATAGTCCTAGTTTGGGAAAATATCTCCCTAATTCATATGCTACAAACACCTTCTTTCGAGAAGAGTCACCGTGTAATGAGGCACCTCCACATAGAGCAATACCACACATTCGCATGCCTGCTCGATCCTCTACTCCTAGTCATACATAGGAGCAAGAGCTCACACCTCGAGTAGGGTTGAACGATCATCTCAAGATTTCAAGTCACCCTACTCCAAGGTATCAAAATCACAATGAGTATGATACTCATCAAATTAGGTGACCTTATTCCACCTTACCTTACCTTGTTTATGAGGGAAGACCTGAGGAACATCCAGATTATCCTCATGAAAATGTGTCAATGCAAGCACGTTGTGCCTCTACGCCAGTAGTCTCTCAGAAAGACTTGTTTAGGAGAGAACCTCAAGTCAATGCGACTACCCTCGATCGAGGGAAGCACGTAATTGATCTCACAGATCCTCCTGAACATGATAGACAACAAGGCAATAATGCTAAGGCACTTAGACCTAATACAATGGATCAAATTAATAATTTGGTCCAAAGATATGCTGACCGCCAGGTCAAGTTTAATCGACTTAGGTCGGATAAACATCACTTAGATATCTTAGAGCAGTGGCAGCAAATAGAGAAAGAAAATCTTGAATGACAAATTCAAGAAACTTTGCATCATGGAGCTGTAACTCCAAGCACGCATAGACAAGAGGCTCACCCGAGGCAACCAAATTTCCAACAAGATAGGTCTCCTAGACCTAATCTTGTGTTGCCTCCTAGACCTCGTAGGCCTGAACAGAATGCATATGATAGGCCAAACATAGATCACCTTCAATAGGCATTTGTTCCTCCTTGTAGGCCCATACCTGAAACACCTTATGGGGCTTACGATGATTTGGAATAGAATGAGGATTATGTAGAAGCACCTTATGGAGGCGTGGCTGATGTCAATCAACCACCCCAACCTAGGCTTAATATTCCTCGTCCACCTCTATGAGTTCAAAGCAAGGAAGAGGAGATCAAATCCTCAGATGTGTATCAAGCTTTGCTTGCACGCTTAGAAACTGTAGAAGGTAAGACAACTGGCAATGGGCTTCAAAAGCCTACCTTGCGTCAGCTAAAGAACCAACCATTACATCCATCCATTCCTTCCCTGGTCTATCCTGAGCATTTCAAAATGCCCAAATTTGATAGATTCAAGGGTGAAGAAGATGCTCAAGAGCACGTCACTAGATTTCTAAATTTGTGCTTCAACATACAGGACAATGACGCATTGCTCCTAAGAACTTTCTTGAGTACCCTCGCTGGTCCAGCCATTGAGTGGTTCAACCAACTTCCAAAACATAGCATCTACACATTTGAACAATTCATTGATGCATTTTTGGAACATTTCACCTTCAACACCAAAAGGAAGGTGACATTAACCGACCTCACAGGGATGAAACAAACTAAGGATGAGTCGATTACTGACTATGGAAATAGGTGGTGAATACTTTTGGCTAAGCTACCCTATCTATTGCCAGTGATTGAATTAACTCATTTGTTTTCAAAGAGTTTCTTGAAACCCATCTCTTTGACATTGCAATTACAACAATACCCTACCTTGGAAGAAGCTCTAGCATAGGCTAGAAACATAGAGGAAATCAAAATCCAAGAGGGAGAAATAACAAAACCTCATAAGAAGGAGTGGACAAAGAATCCTAAGAATAGCTCGACACCTACAAAGCCAGCTATGGTCAATCAAGTGGCCATAAATATCCCTATGCCTCCTCAAGTTATGCCTCCCCAAAAGGTGAACTATCAGGCCCAACCTCCTCCTGCGAGTTATAACAATAATGGTACAATGAACCAGGGACAAAAACAACATCGCCCTCAGTGACAATTTACTCCCATCGTTGAATCTATGGATTCTCTTTTTGATCGATTATGGGCTGCAAATATGGTTAATTTACCAGATCTTAAACCCAATGATCCAAAAATAGGCAAACCCAAGCCTATGGGACATCGAGAGGATCAATATTGTAAGTTTCATCGACAAGGTGGCCATGATTTACAATCATGCTATGGTTTTAAACATGTAGTACAAGACATGATTGAGATGAATGAGCTTCAAGTGGATGCTCCATTAGCTCCTACCAATCAGCATATGGGTATATACAAAGACCCTTTACCAACTCATGAGGTACAGGCAATGCCTGCTAAACCGATGAATGAGGTGAAGCAACAACACCCTGTGCAAGGGTATGTTGGGATGGTGAGTATTGTGACCAGGAACAAGAGATATCCAAGTCAAGTTGCACAGCCTGCAGCTTCGAATGATGTTCCAACTACGTCATAAACTACACCACCTATAGTACAGGGCCTTCCTTCTAGGCCAATAGTGACAATTAAGAGCAAGCTTGCACAAAGCTTGAGGACCACATCAGCATGATTGTCCATCTATGAGTTGATCCAATAATCACCTCCACATCGGGATGCCTTGATGGACATTCTAAAATCAATAGAGTTGCAACCATAGGAGTCCAACTCCTTCATAGATTTTATGGGTCATGTGCAATAGTGCAAGGAACCAGTCATACAATTTCATGAGCATGAGCTTAAGAAAATAGCTAATGACGTGGTAGATCCTCCTTTACACATCATTGCATGTATAAATGAGATACCATACAAGAGAGTGCTCATAGACACTAGTTCCTCAAGTAATATCATAACAACTAAAGCACTAAAGCACCTTAAGTTGCCAGCATCTCATGTTGTGGAGTCAACTTACACTCTTCATGCTTTTAATGACACAATATGCTCTACTATCGGTACCATAGTTCTACCCATTCAGGTGGGGCAAAAGACTATATCGATGTTGTGCCATGTGCTAGAAGGTGAGATGGCCTATAACATTTTTCTAGGTAGACCTTGGATATGGGATATGAAGTGTGTCCCCTCCATTGCACATCAATGTCTTAAATACACTCATGAAGGGCAAGTGCACGTAGTTTCTGCCGATCTAGAGCCCTTCAAATACTGCAACATGTTGCAGCAGATGCTAGAGTCGACATTACCTTCGACTCACGTAGACTTCTAATTGAATACACCTATTCAGAGTCTACCCATTCCACCACCTTCATCATCATCCACTCCATCCTCATCATCGCCACCTTCAGAGAAGGCTTCGACATCATCAAACCCTCCATCGAGGAACACGTCGAAGAGGCCTATTGATGAGAGCCCACCATTAGTTTCCACCATATCCATGGAGGAGGTTCCTTGTGTCATTAATGAGGAATTACCTCCAGAGGTGAGTACTGAATCACCTCAAACCTCCATTCCATCTCATCCATCTTCACCATCCTAGGTCACAGTCCAGATGTCTAGTACAGGGATAGGAGAATATCTGGTGAGAAATGTCATGATAGTTCCATCATTGGAGATAATGCAAGATATGGGGAGACCTCGTCTTCCCATAGGTAGCATTGTACCTCTTGGTCTACCTCCTAATCAAATGAATTTCATATATGGAGGTTTAGAGTATGGATCTCTGCCCATTCCTCAGAAGGAAGATGATGATGAACCCTTTTTTGAGGATGTAAACTATTTGTCGAATCCAGACTATGCATTACGGTACTTAGATCACTACAATTGGCATGGGTTTGGTCTCGACTTATATGAGTAGGGTAACCATGTTCCATGTCAACCCCAATATCAACTTTCGTATGATAGATCTGGGTTGGGACACAATAAACCGGTACCATTGGATGTCCTCATCGAGAGTCTCGAACACCTATGCCTAGGTTATCAGGCTAAGCTCACCCATGACCCATATGCTAATCTGAATCATGTTCATTCCTTGGGAGATCATTTCCCCATAGAAATGATAGATCAAGGTCTTTCTAGTGATGTCGCCCAACCCCATGAAGTGGGGGAGAGCTCACACACCTTGCAATATGATAGTGAGGAACAAGACCAAGGTCCTCCTCATGAATGGATGAGTGATGATGAAGATGATTATGGCATCGCACCCATTAACTACCATAGCTCAGATGATGAATATGAGCATGTGTTCCCTTTGGATGATGAGGATGAATATTATCTTCATATATTATTCCCCATCCAAGGACCCATCTGACACCAGCTATTGCCTCGTGAAGAGCAGGCTCACCCTCTTCCGCATAGGCCACCACCAGTTATTCCACTTCCACCCGAGCCACACCCACGAGTTATGAGACAACATCAGGTCTCTAGACCCACTCGCCCTAGAGCAGGAGATCATGTATCCATCAACATGATTTCCATAGATTTAATGACACCATTGGTGAATCCGAATAACCCATCCAAGCTATTGCATCTTGATTTAGAGGTAATTGACTTTGATCAGGGAGATTCTTCTCCATCACCCTCAGAGTATTGGCCTTGTGAGGAAATGTTACAACCATTTAAATTTTCTTCAAGAACTACTCAGGATGTTTTTCAAGCTGAGGTTGACCCTGAATTTCCTATGGAAGAAGCAAACCTAGCTGATGACATTCACTTAATTCCCACCCCACATCAGTTGGAGGATGGGTCTCACATGTCAATTGAGCCAACAATTGATAGGGATATCGATACAGATCCCGATAATCCCCATACCATTAAATTAGGGGAAGGTCTCTCCCTAAGTGAACAAGATGATTTCACAACTGCATTGAAAGCAAGGATTAAAGCTTTTGCTTGGTCATATAAAGATATGCTAGGACTAGACCCAAATATAGTCACGCATAATCTTACATTAGACCCCAAGATCAAACCTGTTAAGCAAAAGTTATGAAAAATGCACCCAACAGTAGCCTTAATGGTGAAAGATGAATTACAAAAGTTGTTGGATATTGATATCATCATCTCAGTAGATTATCCACCATGGGTTTCAAACATGGTTCCCATCAAAAATCTTGATGGGAGGATTCACATTTGCACCGACTTTCGAGATCTTAACAAAGTGAGTCCTAAGGATGAATTTCCCTTACCTAACATCGATGCATTGGTAGATGCAATAGCAGGACATGAAATGCTATCCCTAATGGATGGATTTTTTGGATATAATCAGATTCATATTAATCTAGAAGACCAAATCAAAATGGCATTCACAATGCCTTGGGGGACATTATGTTACAAGGTCATGCCTTTTGGCCTTAAGAACGCTGGTGCTACCTACCAACGAGCCATGACATATATCTTCCATGACTACATGCACAAGATTTTGGAAGATTACATGGATGATTTATTGGAAAAATATTTATTACGCCATGAACATCTCGATGTATTGTGTAAGATCCTAGATCACCTCATAGAGCACAATGTTAGACTTAATCCCAAAAAGTGTGTCTTCGATGTCACATCTGGTAAACTTTTGGGATTCATAGTCTCCAAGCGAGGCATAGAGGTAGATCCAAACAAGGTCAAGGCAATATTAGAAATGCCTCCCCCACAACCATTAAGCAACTACGTAGTTTGCAAGGAAAGGTCGCATCCATAAAATGCTTTATAGCACAATTATCGGATAAGTGTCGACCCATGAATAGGTTGCTACACAAGGGGGTCTCATTTCATTGGGATGAAGAATGTCAAAATACCTTTGATAAAATTAAACAATACCTAGCTTCGCCACCTGTATTGGCTCCACCATGACTAGGAGTGTCATTCTATTTATACATCTCAGCTATTGAGTTGGCTTTGGGCACCATGTTGTCCCAAAAGAATGAATTCCACAAAGAATAGGCTACTTATTACATTAGCCACACATCGGTCAGCTATGAAATTAGATATGCATACATTGAGAAGCTATGCTTAGCAGTGGTCTTTGCCACCAAAAATCTATGCCATTATATGCTTAATCATACCACGTATGTTGTATCTAAATAAAATCCATTGCGCTACATGATGAGTCGAACATATCATAATAGTCGCACGGTGAAATGGATAATGTTGTTGATGGAATTTGACCTAGAGTTCATTGGACAAAAATCTATCAAAGGATAGGTCATAGCCGATCAACTAGCCGAGGCTCCTCTACAGGATGATCAGCCTCTAAATATAGAACTTCTCGATGATGGAGTATTTCATATCTCAGAATCACCTGATTCTATCGAGCCTGAGTCATAGGTGGACATAACTCTATTCTTCGATGGTTCTAAATGCGAGCAAGGTGGTGGTGCAGGTATCATGTTTTTCACACTGTAAGGGGCTCCCATACCTCTTTCGTTTAAACTCAATTTTCCTTGTACTAACAACAATGTCAAGTATGAAGCTCTCATCATAGGACTTCAAATGGCAATCGCCATGAACATAACAAAGTTGAACATTTTTGGTGATTCCTTGCTCATAGTAAATCAGGTTAAAGGGATATTCCAGTGTAGGTGTCCTATCTTGCAAGCCTACAAAGCCCTAGTGGACAAACTCTTGGTCAAATTTGAATGGTATGATATAGAGGCACTCCCTCGCTCATCTAATCATTTTGTGGATACAATGGCTTCCTTAGGGTCATTAATCCCGCATGACCCTTCAGATGATATCACAACTATCCAAGTAAAAATGCTAGTGCAATCTATGATTGAGCATGAAGAGCATAATGCTATACCAGTTGTTCACATGATTCAGATTGAGCCTTCCCATGAAAGGTTCTCTCAACTACACCAATATTTGAATAACGCTAACTGGGGGGCTTTGTTCCCTCATACTCCTTTTGATACTAGCACAATGCTATATCTCCAAGTTCACTCTCAATCAGCATTCGCACGAGACAAACATCAAAAGGATAGCATGATTCATAATATTGAGGCTTCTTCAAAGCAAGATTGGGTCATCTAGATTAAATATTATCTTAAGCTGGGTAATATTCCACCTAGATTGTCGCATGCCGCAAAGCGAGCATTCAAACAAAAGGTAGCAAAATATGTCTTATTAGGGGACATAATGTATCATCGGAGTTATGAAGGTATCCTCCTTCGTTGCTTAGACTCACAGGAGTCAGCTTGGGCCATCACCCAAGCACATGATGGTACATGTGGTGGCCACTTTAGCGGCATGGCCATCGCTAAGTGCATTCTTCGCATGGGCTATTATTGGCCAACTTTAGAGCAATATTGTTGTGCTTATGTTAAGAAGTGCATGAAGTGTCAACATCATGCAAATTTGACACACATACCTTCATAGGCCTTACAACCGATTCAATCGGTCTGGCCATTTGCACAATGGGGGTTTGATTTAATTGGGAAAATCTCACCTACCTCATCGGGCCATCACACGTTTATCATAATGGCAATCGAGTACTTCACAAAATGGGTGGAAGCAATTCCCCTTACCACAATGACTGGACCTCGCATTGTGGAGTTCATGCTACATAATATCATATGTCATTTTGGTATTCCATCCAAAATAATATCGGATAATGGAACACCCTTTAAAAATAAGGATGTGCATGCGTTAACAACAAAGTATAACATAAAGCATAGCTTTTCCATGCCCTATTATCTATAAGCCAATGGGCAAGCAGAGGCATCAAATAAGATAGTAGTAGCCATCTTGAAGAAAACCATCAAGGAAAATCATAAATATTGGCATAATCAATTACCTCTTGCCCTTTGGGCTTATCGCACTAGCATTCGGACACCCACTGGGGCAACTCCATTTTCACTAGTGTATGGTGCTGAAGCCATCATGCCTCTAGAGTTAGAGATTCCATCATTGTGCATTTCCATGCAAGAATTCATCGACGATGATACAGCTAGACAAGCTCGTTTAGATCAGTTAACGTTGCTTGATGAATGACGTGTAAATGCCCTCGAGCATCTACGTGTTTATCAAGAATATCTTAAGAGAGCTTACAACTTGAAAGTACATCAAAGAGACTTTCAAGTAGGTGATTTAGTTCTAAAAGAGAACCAACAAAACTCAAATTTGCCCTCCAATTTGTGAGACAAATTTGCAGCAAACTAGTTAGGTCCATTCATCATCACAAGCCATATTGGACCTAGAACTTATCGCTTAGCATCCATCGAAGGAAGTGAAGATCCTGAACCCATGAATATAAGTCATTTGTGACCATTTCATGCTTAGAGCACCATCAAAATGCCCCTAGGTAGTCGTAGACACTTTCTAAGTGTCATTGACCGTCTAGGTCACCTAAAATGCTCCTAGTGGTCTTTGACCATCTAGGTCAAATAAAAATACCCTAGACTATCTACGATCATCTAGGTCAACCTTAAAAGCTCCAAAGGTATCTATAAGCTCTTTGGTCACAATCAAATACCCCTAGGTAGTCGTAGACACTTTCTAAGTGTCGTTGACCATCTAGGTCACCCAAAATGCTCCTAGCAGTCAATGACCATCTAGGTCAAATAAAAATGCTCCTAGACTATCTACGATCATCTAGGTCAATCCAAAAATCCCCAAAGGCATCTATAAGCCCTTTGGTCCCCATAAAACATCCCTAGGTGGTCTATAACCATCTAGGTCAAAATAAAATGTTCCTAGGCAGTCTACGATTGCCTAGGTCATCCTAAAATGCTCCAAAGGCATCTATAAGCCCTTTGGTCACCCAAAATCCCCAATGGCATTCATTAAGCCCATTGGTCAACATGTATATACATATATATAAAAAATTTCAAAAACATCATTAAAATCATCAAAATACAAAAATATTGCTTCATTGCACTTCATATAAATTGCATTAGGCATTCTCATCATTGCATTATGCATCATTCCAAATTGATCATACATGTCTAGCATTAGGTCTATACACTAGGCATCTGTTAAAATCATTGTTATTATGAGTCAATATTACCACCTATTTACATTACATATACCATTTACATTTACATTATATGTTTGTTTCCCATCACTTAGCCATTGTTAGTAAAGCATAGTTAAAGTTTTTGGTCACTCAGCCATATCTAGTTGTCTTCTCAGATTTTGTAGAAAGCTATCATGATCTTTAGAAGGTAGAATCCTATTTGGATAATGCTTGGTATACATCAAAATCCCAACACATTTTCACATTAATATATCCAAGTCTAGCACAAGGAAAGATGAAAACTGTAAAGTAGTCTAGGTTACTTTCAAGCGAAAAGGTTATCTTGCTCATCCCCCTATGTGAATGGTTCAAAGATGCTAAGAATTGACAAAAGGACAAGTTCCTCCTTACCCATAAATCCCTTGCCCTACACTGGGGCAAGTATCCCAAAGAGAAAAATCAATAGTGATTATTATCCCTTCAAAGTACTCCAACAAGAAATAGTGATTATCATCACTTCAAAATATGTATAAAGAAACAATGATTATTATCACTAGGAAAAGCAAAAATAAATAGTGGTTCTCACCACTACTAAAATCCCTTGCTCATAAAATCAAAATGAGCAACTCCCTTGAGAAATTCAAAAGTTAAAAGAAAATAAGGGAGTCTTGAACTTG
Organism: Wollemia nobilis; assembly: GCA_028583015.1. NCBI lineage: Eukaryota > Viridiplantae > Streptophyta > Pinopsida > Araucariales > Araucariaceae > Wollemia > Wollemia nobilis. Next base: position 3,383,268 of record JAQPPZ010002937.1, on the reverse strand, counting down.
AATCCCTAGAATTCTCAGCATTAGAGAACCATAAGGTGATCCTCATTACAGGTTTGGTGGATAGCCTACTTGTCAATGGTGGTAGCCTCCCGCATGATGATATGTCTATCACTTAAGCAAACTTGTTTAGGTATAGACCAATGTTTGAATGTGGATGAGCTAGCTTGTTGTAACCTAGGTTATATAGTGGTCTAATCCAACTAAGTACAAAACTCAGGATAATGAGACTCGCAGAATGATCTCTAGTGTCGATGGGCTGAATAAATCCCATTTGCACTAGGGTAATCTTATGTGTTATCATGGTAATGAACTCACGTGCACACACAGGGATATTGATTATCTTGGTTATCTTAATAGGTGCATACTTTGTCAAAATATCTTGTATAGTTAGTATATGACTTTTGATTAGGTAACTAGAGTGTTTGAGTCTCTTCAAAACTATCAAATAATATCATATCACATTACATTATCCATTTCATTTTACATCATGTTGTCACATGTTTGTCAAAATTACAAAGTCCATTAAATAAAGTGTTATAATAACATGAAAATAACAAAGATACATTTTGTACAGTCTATGGTGCTAGCATATAATGCGTCAAAATAGTCATCACAAATCCATCATACAAAATTAAATCTAATCAATCATTACTTCCAATCATACACATTTACACTTTTGTTCATTAAGTGATGTTCATAAGCTAGGATAGATACCGGTTAAATATTAGCAATAATATTTAGATGGCCACTGACTATTTTATGCATATATTTTAATTTACAAAAGCATATAAATAAAGCATCCACATCTACATATCATCAAATTACATCATCGGATAAATACATGCATCCATGTTAGATATCCATCATAACATCATAAAGCAAATATAAGCATTGCATTCATATCATAAAGAAGTAAAATATGACATAATGATAAAAGCAAAGTCATACATATATATATCTATATGTAAAAGCCAAAAAGCTACATCATAGTCCATAAACTGCCCGTAGGCTACAATAAAAGTGAGTCATCCGACTTCGCAACCCAAAAAGTCCAAAAAGAACCATCAGAGTCTGTTGACCATGGTCACGTAGGACCGGTACCTTGACTCTCTCCTCTGCTCTCAGTATGAGTCCGTCGTGAGCTCCTAGACCTGCTACCCCCTGATCTACTACCTCTAGATACCTCCATCCTCTGAGAAGTGCTCGGAGCCCTCATCCGAGCAGATGAGTGTCCCATACCGCTCCCCTGGCTACGCTGTGATCCAATGGCTAATGCCCGATCTGGTATGCGCCCCTTACAGCGCACTATCTCATCCTCCATCATATCCATATAGGTGCGCTCCTCTCGACACCTAGTCTGATAGGTCACCACCAAACCCTGGAGATGTGCTATCTCCTCCTACATCCTAGCTAGATCACCACTATTGGACTCCCCATGGCTAGGGCCCTATCCACCGACCTATGCCTGAAGTGTAGCTATCACTACTACCTGCCTCTCCATATCAACCTATGCACTCTACACCTACACTTATAGTAATGACCAATCACTCTATAGCTCCACAATCATAGCATCTCATGCTGCTAGTTGTGCCTACATACCCTAATCCCCCAAGTCTCCCTCATCAAAGCCCACTGGATCCTGTACATCTATCAGCTCCACCCTATCCACTGACACATGCTGATGCATGACTCACTCACCTATGTCTATCTCCTCATCATCAGGAGACTCACCAATGCCCTCCTCATCTGGAGCACCCCTAGCTGCATCCACTACCCTGGTAGCTACATCCCCTCCTAGTGGTCCCTCCCCTCACCACTACCGTATGACCCACCATGCATCATACTCCTCTATAGTGCCCGCATCATCTAAATCAAAAACTACCACCTCAGGATCTGACTCATCTCCCAAGTCCTCTACCATAGGCCATACTAGAGTCCTCTCATCCTCATGATGATGGTAGACCATCGGCTCCTTGGGCAACCCCTGGCGTAGCCCAAACTATCATAGCACATGATCATAAGGGAAGTACTCTCACTCTATGCCATGTCATCCTATCAACCATCTACCTTGCAAACTCGGTGTAGATGTGTCTCAGCCTCCCTCCAGTCAGGACAATCCCTGTAGGGTCTCCACTCGATATCTACTACCCTGAGCCATGCAAAAGCCTCTACATAGTGCTCTACCTCCCTAGCATATCATCAGCTATGCCCTGACTCGCATGACCTCTTCCATAGCTCCCCATAGCCAATCTCCCTATCTGGTAGCTCTACTCGAGAGGTCCATGGTAGTCCCCATGGTCTCTCCACTGCAATATGCTACCAAGCCCAAGCCTATAGTAGGAAGCTGCAACCCAAACCCTTCCACCCATGAGAGCGGATCTCATACATCTCATCATATAGTTGTGCCAATAAAGTAGGACCCCAAGCCATAACTATGGGCTCATCCTCTATGCAATCCACTAGAGTAAAAACCAGCTCTATTAGGTTCCATGGGAACCTAGCTCCTGAAGAGTCAGGTAGCAGCATGTTGCTGATCAAGGTCATCAAAAAAGTGTGCCTAATGCCAAGCACACCACCTCGGTACCATCTCACCACTAGAATCCCTCCATTGAGAAGATCAATCAATACATCCTCCCAGCACGCTCTGAAGTACCTCCGCACTATGACCTCTCATCGCTCTATCGAAGAAGATACTATCTGGTGCCCCTCTATCAGAATACATAGTATCCGATATATATCCTCTAGTGTCACTATCATCTCCCCCATATCTAAATGGAAAGTATTAGTATGAGGGTCCCATAGGTCTATCAAAGTAGTCAGATAGGCGCGGTCTCCCACCATGGGATCTAACCATGTAACTTGCTTCAGACCGATGGCATCGAGCCAATGCCAGTATGTAGTAGTAAAATGGTCTCTAGTGACCTGAAAGAGACTCGGTACCCTGTATCGACTCCTAACTATCTATTCATGCAAAGTAGGGTGTCAAAAATACCCTAAAAATACAAAATTTTGCTTTAAAAACACCAAAAAAATGCATAGAAATGGGCCCTTTTTGGCCCAGTTTTTGGCCATCCCACCTAGGGACGGCCCCCAATTTGGTAGCCATCCCACCTAGGGATGGCCACTAGTGACCTTCCCTTACAGGGATGGTCCCCAAATAGGGGTAAAATAGGGTCAATTTGACCCCTAAAAATACCCTAAAAAACATAAAAAAATTGGTATTTACTCCTAATTTTTTGCAAATAAAACATAAATAAAAGGTAAATTTCATATATTTTAGTCCTCATAGGGTTTATTAACCTTGGTTATGGCTGTAGTCATGAAATTATAGCAGAAATTGCAAAAATATAATAAAATAGGGCAGAGAAAAGCATGTAATCCATACCCGTTTCGCACCGGCTCCACCGCCTGACGCATCCGCTGGTTGGATCATGTTGTAGGTTGAGATTTTTATAGCACCCTACTTCATAACTCCCTCTCCTACTCCTCTCCTCTCCAACTTCTCCAAGTAGCATGCACAAATGAGCTAAAATGGCCCTTTTTGGCCTTTTATAGCTCTAAAAGAAGCCGACCACCCCTGGGTGGGATGAGCACACTTTTGGCTGGATTTCCCACCCTAGGATGGTCATTAATGTTGTCCTCATCCCCCCTAGGGATGGCCACAAGAAAATTGCACTAAAAAACATTAAAAAACTCAAAAAATGGGCCAAAAACCCACCAAAAACAAGGCAGAATGGGCAAGAAAATTGGAGGGATCAAGACTGAACCTATAATAATTTTGGATGCATAATAAGACTCTATTTTAGTCCCAAAGAAGGCCTCCATGTCTGGACCACTCCACAAGAATGATATATTTGACCTTTTGCTTCCAAAACTATTCATCAAAATAGTCAAAAATCACCCCCAAACAGGTATTTAGTACCATGGGTGAAACAAAGAGTTACCCCAATGAAGTCATATGTGTCAAGTGACTCATCACTTTAGAATTTTTCATGCCCTCATAGACTCATCACTTGAGGGGGTAGTCATAATAATGAATTCAAAAATCGAATCAACATTTAAACACTCAGAAGTGTAAATTCCATGCATTCAAAAGAATCTTGGCTAAAGATAAATTTTCAAGCCCATGCTAGGGAAAAGAAATAGCATAAGAAGAAAATTAAATAGGCTTGACCTCCTTGAAACCTCGGGAATTAACCCATGTAAAGGTTTACAAGAATACAAGGCACCAAGACCTAGTATGCCCTAAGCCCCATAAGACTGTCATTACAACATGACTGAAAGGTATACCTACAATCGATCCTTCGACTATGTCAATAGAAAGGATTCTAAGAATGTATGCTCTTTCCACAATGGAGGCATCCAAAGTTGATTAGGTTAATGAAAAACCTTGATCATTCGATGATTTAGTGATCTATTTTTGCTCAACGCTTTGTTTCACATCACGCATCCCAAAAATGGGGCATCTGTAGACACCTAAATCATGTAAATCGGATAAGACTATCAGTGCATCACATATGCCCTCTTATCAACAACATATGGCCCTATTGGGCACCCCTCTAGGCTAGAAAAAGGCTTCCAAAAGGCTCCAAAACTCAGTTTGGAGGGTTCCTAGCAGTTTAGGGCAGTTTTGGGGCACCTCCTGGTGACCGTCCCACCAAGGGACGGTCACAGTTGGTGACCGTCCCACCCAGGGATGGCCATCCATAACCGTCCCTGGGTGGGATGACCCCTAACTGGACCCTTGAAAAAGTCAAAGGATGCACTAAATGGCAATCAAATACTACCATTAATGCGTCCAATCACCCCAAATTGATTGGGGACCTGCAAATGGATTGCAAGGTAATATATTGGGAGCACCAAAGGGGTAACCTTCTCCCAATCAATCAATGATGCATGATTAGGACATGTGGCATCACCTGCCTCGCATGGCCAAAGATGCCATTTTGCCCTAGATGCCCTTTTGGGCTATAAAAGGAGGTCCAAACCCTCATTTCAAAGGAGGAGAGACTTGATGATTTATGCAATGAAGTGCTGCACAAATCAACCCTCACTATTTGCAAACCAAAACTTGCCCTTTCCTTAGCCTTGAAACCCTCTTCATCCAAAGGTGATTTCAGGGGCAATAGGCTCGATCCATTAATCCCAAACTGGCCAAATTGAAGCATTCTTTGGCCCCATATATCGACAACACCCCTACCCAAGTTTTGGACCAATTTCCATAGGCATAGGTGACAAAACTAAGGCAGTTTTGTAATCGTCCCACCTAGGGATGGTGAGTAGTCTGTGTATGTCACACCTAGGGACGGTCACCAAATAGATTGGAATTTTAGATAAATTCCTCCATAGACCCCTTGGGAATGTCTAGAGGAACCTCTGGTCCAAATTTGAGGTAATTTGGAGGAGTTTTGATGCAGGATTTGAGGTCCCCAAGATTGCAGGTTTATCTGGCTCACCCAGGAACGGTCACCATTTCTGCATTGTTTCACCTTTGATATTGCTTCCAAATTTCCTTGTTTGCATTTATAATAGCTTAAAATATGTTTATGCTTAATGTAGATCAGTTTTCATGCATGTAGATCACTTTTTATGGTTGTAGAATATGCTCCCTTTTCATGGTTTAATGGCTTTATTCTATAACACAGATGCTTTTAATCCCCTTTCAATCCCTTGTCTTCAGGAATAGGAATGCTAGGCAAGAGGAGGAGCTAAGGAGGCACAATATTATCAGCCCAACAATAGCTCTCGAGTGTGGGAAGCAGGAATTCACAACACTATTATTTATCGCCTTAAAGGCCTCCTTCCAAGGGACTAGATCCCTTGAAGATTTGTAATGGAAATGTATCAAATTTGTGAAGCCCTCAAGGGGACATCTTGTAATCTGGTTTTAAAGCTATAAATGAATGAATAGATAGAGAATTTTATTATCTTTATTGTCTATGTTGTCTCATTTTAGTAGATTACATGCTTATGCCATATTTCCCTTTTAATGCTTTATAATTGATATACATTGCAAGTAAATGCCCTTAAGGCGATATCATGAATTTCACTTCTTCAACACCAATTATTCAAATGTGGGTTAGCCATAAGTGTGACTGGGCCCCTTAGGATAGGAGGTATAGTTGGTGGGATAGTACTTGGTGTGTGGTAACTTTTAGGAATAAAAGTAGTACTGTTGTTACTCCGATTACTAGAAAGAACAAAAACCAATTTTTTTTTTACTTTTATGTGACCTAAAAAGTACCTATGGATTCAGAATTTTAGGGTAGATCTCTTTCCCATTGCTTCTCATGGCCACCAGATAAACTCCTCATTGATGATGGTTTTAAGTTCTTCAGAGTTTCCAGCATAGTGTGCAAAAATTAAGAGGTGCTCTCTGGCCAAGATTGCTCAGCCCAATGTTTTAAATCTCACAATGCCAAAGATAGTGGCATGGGTGGATAGGTCGAGGGGAGTAATACAATAGAAATATTTAAAGGATCCTCCTCAAAAATGGAACCAAAAAATATTATGGGGATTTCCTACTTACCTTCTTTAGATTTTTCACATCATAGGAATCCTAAAAAGTACGAGTATTGTAGACTCTAGTGGATCTACCGCTTTGACCTAGAAATAGATTATGAAAGTGACTCTAGAAATACCAGGTCAAGTAAGGAAACCCTAGACAATGGGTTATTATATTTTCCATTATGATGTAATAACCCATGCATTACCAGATTAAAATATATTGTATTATTTTGAGTATTTTATGACCAAACCAGATACTGCTAAAACATATCAAGACCAAACCAATGTCATTTCCATTGGGTAGTCGTAGCAGGTTTATATTCGATGACTCCGAAAAGAAAAATGGAAGAGAACTAATTAATTTTCATTCATTCAAATAAATTAATCAATAAAAACAATTAAAATAGCAAATAAAGGTGTTATCCACATATTATGATTACAATAATACGTAAATAAGCAAACACAAACCAAGAACATAGAAGATATCCATAATAGAGTTGGAGTTTATATTCATATAACAAGATGTACATATGAAAATCCTGGCAGAGTGCTCGGGTCCTATATGATGTTAATTACAATGGATCCCCTGTTAGAATATCATAACAAGGGGTTTTTTCTCTCCATCCTAGATGTAGTGATGTGAGAGTCTCCAACTCTAGCACATTTTATAGTAAATAATCTCAATGAACATATCTTCCTAGACAATCCCTAGAAAATGGCAGAAGAAATGGTGAGATAAGGAAGACAAAAAAATACACACAAGGGAAAATATGACTGATTCTTAGACACAGTTATACCTAGACTTGAGCTTTCTCTCTTAGAGGTTTAATCCCAAAAATACCGCTACTGCGGTGGTCTTCTATATATAGTTTTGATCACCCAGATAGAGCTATAATCATTTCTCCATTGGCCATCCAGCTGACATGATCTCCTTTCTTCTACAAAAAATATGGTAAAATAAAAATTGGGCATGTGGCCCACATATTCCATCTCACAAGGGTGGCAGTTATTATTGCGGACTATCCTTCCTGCTTTCTCGGGCTGGCAACTAGGAAGTGCTTGGATCATGGGATTCACCTGGCGAACTAGGCTTCATTGCTCCTCCAAGAATTCATAGGCTTTGATCAATTTATATAAAAGCCTCATCATGAAAGGTCAAAGAAAATGTTAATAGGTTGATATCTTGCATGACCTAGTTCACCCACTCTTTTGCCCATTCCACGGTATTCTCAATGAAGACACATAGGTGATCTACCATTTCTACCAAAGGGGTGAACTATTTTAATATTTTTACATCCAGACCAACATTGAAGCTTCGTATTTTGTTTAACATGAACTCTTTGATTTTAGCAAATTGAATGAATTCATCAAGAGAAAATCCACATTCGCTTAGTTCATCGTTGACCTCCTTTTTAGCGTTGGTGACTTCTTGGTCCCACAAAAGCCAATTGGATCTATTTTGTAGATAAATGAAGACTTTGGCATATTCTTCTATAAATAAATAAATAGAACCATCCCCCAAGGTGGCTTTTCCTCTACTTATTTCCACATAGTTCCACTTGAATTTTTGGTATGTAGGATATATCAAATTTAATATTTGATTTTTTTACTATAGTAGGTCATGCAGGAGGCTGATAGCGTGTCTGGTGGTGTAAATATCATAAAATATTAATGAAATATCATCCATATTTTCTAGAATTTTATCTTTCATTTCTTGTTTGAATTTATCAATAGACCCAAAGCGGTCACTGGCCTGTGTGGTGAAGTCCTATGAGGAAGCCTACATTTGTTTCAATTGATCAATCTCGTCCTACAATTATTGTACTTTGAGCTGTAGCTACTCTGCTTCTACCACTTTGGCCTTTAAAGTGGATACCTATTTTTCTACTACTGCCTCCACCTATACCTGAGAGGCCATGTGTGATTTCATCATGTCTACTGGGCTATATTTTTCCCTCATCACGCCTTTGCTAAGGTCAATTGTGGATTCTTTTAGACTTAGTGGTAAGGGGATGTTGAATTTAGTAGTGGACACATCACCTTTTTTTATTTGGCTATCTACTGAGACCTACTTACTCCTTTTTCAGGGGACATTTGTTCCTCCATATCTTGTATTTGGTACTCCTCATCTATGATAAACCAGAGCGTGTCTCTCACCCTTTTAATTGTAAATTTTTATGCATTTGGAGCCGAGGACCCAGTCGTAGTCCTTTTCCTAATGGGGTATTGAGAGGGGATCTCTTCTCACACTTTGTATTCTCTGAGCAGGCTTGACAATACTCTATATTTTTGTATCTTCTTTAGGGCCTTTGAGAGAATTGGGTATTCATTTTGATTGATCACAAGGGTGGACAAAAATAATGTAGATTGACTGGCTACCAACTCAGTCTGGTATGATGGAGACATCAATGCTAGGGCTGATGAGGTAAAAATTTGTATCTACTAAGAAGATTAAGTGATTAATTCTTTTCCTTTTGATGCAGTCATGGGGGATCTAGGAGTTGAGGTGAGACTAGCCTATCCCTATTGTTTTTCATCCACTATTCTCATCATTACATGAAGTAAATTGGTATCTTGGTGTACAATCTAAAAGGTGGGATCCTAGAATTCTTTTGGGGGAGCAACTAAGACTAAAGGTACCACCTTATTGACCAAAAATCCTCTATGGAGTCTTAAATCGAAGGTATAGTCTCCCACTACCTACAATTTTCTATGTGGCTTGTTCTCCATTTTCCACACCAAGTCCAATGGCCACCTCTGCTTGATTACCTTATGCATATCATATTCAAAATCATCCTCCTAATGTAAAACTAGTAAGAGAGACAACTTTGATGAGATAACATGCCTATGATGTCCATTTGGATCATAAGGCCTCCATGTTATCTCCTAGAAATAGTATATATCCATGTTCTATATAGCTCACGGTAATGAGAAGTGGCCCAAGTAAGTGTAATGTTTGATTCTGCAAGGAATCGATACCCATGGAATTCTCCCCTTTTTTGTTATAGATCATATTTTTACTTCTCCTGCTATCTATCGAGTTATTTCAAGGATGGCTATATATTTTGTGCAATGCCTTGGTAATTCTTTAGGTAGCAACTTGGATCCATATATCCTGATAGACGATAACTCCTATAAGTAAAAGAAGTCACCCACCTTAGCTTTATGCAGGAAGGTTCTTATGTAGGCCCAAAATCTATTGAGCCTCTCTATGCATAGGCAGGCATGAATCACCAGGAGGAAATTCTCAAATAAAGCTATGTAACTTGAGCATCCTTCCTATATACATATAAACCTAGCTTGAATTATGGTGGCATTGACTCCCCCTATTTTTTCTATTGAGTCTCGGTCCAGCTAGCCTATAACTAGATGAATAAAAAATGAATAGTAGAAAATAGCGAGTTATTCCTTATCAGCCAATATAGCCTCCTATAATTTTGTTAGTTCTCTATCCATGTTATCACTGATAATATCATCCCATCAATAGAGCGGTGCCTTGTCTATTCTATTGTATTGAATAATTAGGAACATGACCTCTTGGGTGACATATTCCAGATATTTAGAGCGCAACACCAGATTTATCATATCGACATAATATTGTACCCATGGCCAAAGGAAGAACTTCTAAATTGGGAAACTAGGGGACCTACACTTATTCCTCTTTAATAGTATCTCTGGGAAAGAAGTATTCAACATAAAATTGGATTGTAGGGTTAGTGTACAGAAATCCAAGACTCGTGAGGCCACAACAAGCCCAAATACCCATATTATTCTATTTGTAATTAATCTAAATATGACCTAGTTTGAATGATCCCGGATAGTTCTATCCCTGGGGTTATATGCCATCGCCAACCAAGCTAGGATATTTGAAGAATGGTATACTTTATGGCATGTCAGCCAAGATTTAAACTCCATTTGTTGTAGACTAGACTGGGCTCATCACTATCTCTCTATGCTCTCATGAACAAGCCTCTCAATAGTGTAGGGTGGCACTAGTTTTCTTCCGCTATAGGGTCGAAGATATATATGGCCATGCCTTCTACCTCCCACTGTTGTTTCTTTGTAATATCTCTATTTTAATCATATGGGTCACTAAGTGACTTTGGGTCCTTTACCCTTCTTGCCATTTTGGTCACTGGCCAGGCACCTATTATTTTCTAAATTTAGGCTTTCACATTCAACACCCCATTTGTAGCCACGCTTGTAGAATCCATGGGGGACTTTGAAGATAGGAAATGCTTCCAAACAATCTGTGCTTGATTACTTAACAATGCACTCTGCATGCACTAGCTCACATTGATGTCATAAGGGGATTCACCACCATTTATTTAAAGCACTTGCATTAATATTGTTTGACAGAGTGCCTAATTTTTAATTGGCCAAAGGGATCTTGTTTTTCATGCCACTTTATGAAGGAAGCACATGAAATTTGTGTGTATTTAATGTTTTCCCATGCTTAATTAAAAGTTGGTGTATGAAGGGGGGTAGAGCATGCATGGTAAATATGGGACGCACAACTCATGCACCCCAAAGGAAGTTCACGTGCTCCACTCAAGAGTGAAGCATGTGGGGCAAAAATGGGGTGCACAACTCGTACGCCCCATAGGGAGTTCATGCGCTCCACTCTCAAGTATAGTGTGCAAGGAAAAAATGAGGCACACAACTCATGCGCCCCATAGGGAGTGCACACACTCCTCTCAAGAGTAGAGTGCATGGGGTAAAAATGAGGCACACAATTCATGTACCCCATAAGGAGTTTGTATGCTCTACTCTCGAGCGGAGTGCATGGAGCAAAAATAGGGTGCACGACTCGTGTTCCCCACTAAGAGTTCATGCGCTTCACTATTAATCAGAGTGCATAGGGAAAAATTGGGGCACACAAATCATGTGCCCCACTGGGATTTCATGCACTCCACTCTCGAGCAGATCACATGGAGAAAAAATGGGGCATATAACTCATGCGCCCAACAAGGAGTGTGTGTGCTCTGCTATCGAGTGGAGAATGCAAGGTAAAAGTAGGGTGCACAAATTGTGCACCCCATGGGGAGTGTGCACACTCTGCTCGGTAATAGAGTGCATGGGGTACACAACTCACACACCCTATAAAACATTAATGTGATCTGCTCAAGAGCGGAGCGCACAGGGTGCACAAATCATGTGCTTTTAAAATAAAAGGAGGGTTGAACTAAAAGGACAATAATCCTCAAGATTTATAATCTTGGCATATTGGACCAATGACTCTATTCATACCAATGGGATAGCTTCTAACACTTCTTTCCATTTAGCCAAAACTATAGAGGTAGGGTTTGACAAAACTACACCAGTCCTCTATTTCTTGGAGATCTTTATAATGGGCAATTTTTCCTATTTGCTTCTACTCAATGTTGCATTGGCTCCTCCAACACTTGTCCTTATTCCTCTTCTACAAGTGGTGCTTCTTGGATTATGAGGTGTTCTTCTTCGGCCATGCTCTCCTCACTACTAGATTTTTGAAAAATTTGAGGTACAATACCAATGAAAGTGATCGATTGATAACTAGTGTAAAACTCATCATAAGTGTCTAAAAATGTTTCATCCATCACCAGGCCATATGGAAACCTGATTTCCCTCGATGAGTCCTCATAATCCACCAATTTTTAATCTTCTCTTTGGACCAACCCAAAATATGCTCCTTCATCTAACTGAATAACCCTGGAGGAGGAATCTGATGCTTATGCACTACAAGGTTGTACTCAGCCTCCATCCCATAGAAGTCATACAATTGTGGGAGTGACATCATATTTTCCATGTGCCATTCCAAGTCATGCCCCTTCAAATTATTTTAGTGTTTATTAATATCTGGTCTAGGGAAACAATAAAAACTCTTGGCCTTAATTTGCTCCATGTAGCAACCTAAATGATCATATTTCCACCTTTATGGCAACTCTACCATACCAATATCATAGAAGGTTTTGATAATTAATTGATTTTGGCCCACCTGGCTCACCTCAATACCTTCGAACTAAAAATATATAGTGCATGTGGTTCTTTTCCCTCATCCTACCCCATAAATGTCATTGATAAAGTCATGTTGGTGAATGAACTCCAACGCAAAAAGTTGACCTACGAAAAAATATGGAAGAAGAACTAGCTTACCAGTATAGCCAAAAATACATAGAATAATACCCTGTGTTAGAAAAAATATCTCATCCTTCTCCTTTGAGATGATTTCCTCTCTCATTGCCCTTGGTACCCTCTCACATTTGCCAAAAATTAGCTCTAAGTCAGGGCCCACAAACATGCGATTAAAATTATAAAATGATTCTTTTCTCAACAAACTAGAGGTCCACAAATACAATGGCAATCTTCTATTTTCTCTAAAAACCTATCTAACTACTATGAAGGAAAAATTATAATACATTTGAAAGAAGAAATACCATATCAATAATTATGTATGATTGAATTCCATGGCTCCTTCACTCTACATTTTCTCTAGCTGGGTATGCATCCTTCTGGCAATGTAGTCAGTCGAATAAAAAAATGGGGTTTTTCCTCACTGTCATTGTAGTGGGGGAAAATAATTTGACCTGATAAATGTACTGAACCAATGCTTCCTACCACTTATGAACTATTGAATCATTCTAAATGCCCACAATCCAAGCCACCATATAAAATAAATTTGGATTCTTTAAATTTGTTAATGGCTTCGGTAAAGTTGGCAATTCACCATGCTAGGGCATCTTTATCAACTGGGTCTTCATAAACTAGTGCAGTGTTACCATTGACTGATATTTCTCCTCTTATTTTCCAATATGCAACCTCTTAAAAATAAAATCATAATGAGGTGTAATCCCACAAGCGAATGCCTCCCAAACATCATCAGATGAAATAGTAAACAATACTTTTCCTTGTGAATTCTAAACATCTCTAGTGTCGGTATTATAAAATTTTGATATTACCTTCACCAACTCTAGGTAATAATGGACTGGTGTGCACAAATAATAGAAAATCTGAGCATGGTATGCAACAGTGAGAGGACTTTTTAGTGGAAACCCCTATCTGAATGCAACATCTACATCTTGGTGTAATTTCTCAATGTCCTTATTCAAAATAACATAGTCTCCAACCTGATATACCATGTCGAAATATGGATCTAGGTCAACATTTTCATTTCACCTACCATTTTTGGACTTCTTTCCTCCCTCAAATTTCTTTTGCACCTTCTTTGGCTCTATGGCTTTCTTCGATTCTACAAATTTTTTACCCATCTTTGATAATTCTTAGATCCCCTATAATTCCTACACTCAAGCAACCAGATGTGGCAATGCTCCAAAAAATATATAAAAATTTTACCTCCAAGCTATGGATGCACCAAATTTATAACTATACCTTCAACTATCGAATTTAATGCATGTGCTAATTTTTGAAGAAGTTGAGTGAATGTGCATCTTGATTCTCTTGCGAGGCATGATTTTTTAAATAATTTTTTAAACTATCATTAACCTCTTGTTGCTCGAAATCTTCGTTGAACCTCATTCTTTAGTCACCTTCAATATTAAAAAGCACACCTTGAATATCAATGACTAGCCCTGAGAATGAGAAATACCATGTGTCAAATGAAGGATGCTCCTCATAATAGAAATAAATCAATTTTACCACCTTAGAAACTTCACAACATCAATCTGGGGTGAACGGGTAAAATGAAATCTCTTCAGGTGCACTTATTTCTTCAATGATGTCAAAAGGTGCTCTAAAATCATTCTATACTTGTGAAAATGTCTCCCAAGTGCACTTCCTTTGATAAAACTCTTCTCTAGGTGAAAATAGTCCTGCATCTTGCTTCTTCTTTCAATCGATACTCGAAAATCATCCTCCCTATTTTCTTGGTGAATTCATAAGATCGAATACCCTTTTAAAATAATTCTTCTTCTCTAATTTTACCCTAAAAAGCACCTTGCTAAAAAAACAATCTTTAAGTGCCATTGCTTTTACCAAAAAAGCAAATTAAAATCAGTTTCACCCTTCATTGTCGGAGATATCTTTTTTAAATAGGAGTCTTTAAAATGCATACAATAATTTTTGTTCTCCTTGTTTTTCCATTTTTAGAAATTGAATTTCGTCCCCAAAATAAAACCGCATGGCAAAAATAAATATTGGGGCGAAATTAAAACTTTTATTTTTGTTATATATATTGTTTTTTTTGTTGTTTAGTATATACTATTTTTCCTCATTTTTCCCTAAAGAGGGGTAAAAATTATTTTCACCCCTCACTTGGGGTGAAAATAGTGTTGGAACTGATTCTTACATCCATACAATTTGATTGTCATGCTGCAAAAATCCATTTGAAACAAATGAGCTATTACAGGCTCTGGTCAACCTGCCTATTTGTTTTGATAACCATGAATATTGCTAAAAGAAAACTGCAGAATGGGTAAGGAAACCCCAGTGGTAATTTTGTGATAAAATATTGATTACATGCTCCAGATTAATGTAACACTATATGTATTAAAATGACCAAGCAAGAAAATAACCATTTGTTATGCCTTATGTAGACCAGTGCCTAGACTCATTGGGTTGTTATAGTAATTTAACAACAATTTTGACATTAACAGAGAGAATGGGGAAAAGAAAATTGGCGCTATTAGACTTATTTCAATATCATAATAAAACAAAAAATTAACCAATGAAAGAAACATATATAATGCATTCAAATAATGTAATCCATTACACAGTGACACACAATACCAAGACAAAGATATAATAGAAATGAAACTCAGAATTGTATTGATTTCATAAAATATTACATGCAGAGTGGGCAAGATGCCTTTTAACTCGAGTTTTCTCAAAGAAATACATCAATACAATGAAGAAGACTCTATTAAAATAATGTAACAAGTCTCTCCTACTCTCCTTGTTCCAATTTGGTAATAGTAGAGTCTCTGAATCTCAAGATCAATAGGATAGGAAATAATCTCAGCTTCTTGAGCACTTTTCTATCAAAATCTTGCACAGTAAAGGGAATAAAGAAGAATGAATAAGAAAAATAGACACAAAAAGGAGATACAACAACACAACTCTAAAGGGCACTCAAGTATACCTCTTAGAAAAAATGCTATTCCCTAATTGCTTGATGATGATTCTGAACCTGGGCACTCCTTATTATAGATTGGGTTCTTGATGATGATTCTGAACCTGGGCACTCCTCATGAGTTTATCTTAAAAATTGGTACAACTGGCTTCCACTATCTCCCTTTTTATTTATTTTGTACACTTTTCTTTGACCTTTTCAAATTGTAGCTTATTTCAACTAGTGATGGTGGTGTTTGGAGAGTCTGTTCTTTCTTCTACTACTTATTTTTCAATTGTTTTCTCTTCAACTGCTTCCTCTTGAACTATCACCTTTTGCGTATTTGACTATTTTGCTATTTTAGAGACTTTTTATATTGGCATAGGTCCTTTTTTAGTTGGAATATTTGAGCTCATTTTTGGTTGTTGACCATATGTTTCAACCTTTTTTCCTTTTTGAAATTGTTGCAGCCACTTCATTGTTCATTTATTATTATACAAACTTTTGTGTCAAAGGCTGCAACAAACTTTAGCATATTTATTTCCTGAAAAATTCTATTTTTATTTATGGCAACATCTCCATGGTATTTACCAGAAAGGTAGATTGTCTAGTCATTTCTGACTCATCATCTAACTCATAATTAAATCTTTCTATTATATGACTGAATAACTCTTCTACATTGGGGGCTTCCAAAAATTGGTCTAAGGACAAACCAATATCCACCATTTTACCTGTTGCATCTTCTATCAGATTATCCGTTTTAATAACAACACTGATCCACCTTTCCTAGTTTACCCCAAACATAGCCACTTTTAGTAACTCAATATTGAATTGGATTTTACTGCCATCATTTATTATTATCTCTTGACCCTACAATTCTTCAAAATTGTCTCCCATTAAATCAAGGGTAGGATGAATGACTTCGAAGTCATTTTCCTTCTCCTGTATCAAGGTATGTATTTCTTGAGTAGTAATTTGAATCACCCTTATCTACCTAAACATATCAGTGAGCCCTTTGGCATGAGCTCGTATTTTCATTGGCATTCCCTTCTTCATTGCATTCAAATAACATGCATGATTTGGAATCCTTACCACAGGAGGGGGTTGTGCCTTTGGAGTTTCCTTTTGTGCTAATTATTCCTATTGTTTATTTATTAATGCTTTCATTTCAGCTTTTTCCTTATCTTATTTTTTCAATTGATTTCTTAATTCTACAATTTTCTCGGCCAGTTGATCCATGGTTTGATTTTACATTTCCTTGACAACTTTGACCATGTCCCCTTCCTTTCCTAGTACTAATGAGCCTCCCATATCCTCATTGACTCTGATGACAAGTGGGTCTTACAGGATAGGGAATATGTACTTCTTCTATATCTAACACAGATGTTTCTAATTGTGATTCATTTGTAATTTATTTTCCTATATTTCCCATTCCCACAACTACCTATAGCCCTTGTTAATTTGTAGCAATAAAAGTAGTTTGCTCATTTGTCCTTTTCAATAAAACCTTTGTAGAAGGTAAATAAAATTTAGGCTTCTTCTTTTCTATAGTGGTTATCTTTGTTTGATTCTTCACTTGGTGACTTCGAAAGAGACCCCAATCCACCTATTCTTCTCATATTCATCCGTATCACTGATGGAATTTTAACCTCCTGCAATTTTATTTTTAGAGAGGTAGGAATGGACATGGGTGCCAATTTCTTCATACTTGTTACAACTAATACTCTATAAAAATTGGTAATTATAGCTTGTTCTGGGAGTGAAGACTTCTAAACAGGTGTGGTCAAAATTTCTTGCCCTTTAGCTATGCTTGGGTTTTTGGAAACCTCTTGGGAAGTGCTTGGTGTTGCATTTATTCTAAGATGATCATCTCCATGAGGTCTGACCTATTGCTCTACTATATATATAGTATTAACAGTGACCTCCATTTTATCAATACCTTGTTCTTCTATTAACTCCAATAAAGGGTCTTCCTTGATAGCTTCAGTAGCTCCTGGTAAAATAGGTGCTACAGATTCTACTAAAATTTCTCTAAGCCTTCTCAATTCTATAAGGTAATCATAGGCTTCATGGATCTATGTGTTGCCCCTATCCTTAGGAGGTAATTCATTCCATACAACCTATAAATCTATTCCTTTTTCTATGGCTTCCAATAATCTTTCTTCATAAACATATTTTTGATGTTGTATTCGAGCATACTCTCATTTTCCATAATTCTACTATATATTCCTTTTGGGTCATAAAACATCCAAGTTATCTCATCAAAATCCATAGTGTCTAAATCAAACATTCCTTTGAGCAGAGTAGGGTAGCCAACAAATATATAGTCTCCAAAGTGATAGGGAACATTGATCCAAGGGACTTTACCATGTTTCTTCACTAGTCTCATCTTGGCTTCTTCGACCACTTGCCTACATAACTCTAGAGCTGCTAGGGAAAATGGACAATAAATCGGTAACAACTTAGGGGGAATTTTGGCCCCATAGAGCCTAATATAGGTGAAACCTTCTAAGAAAAAGAAATCCCCAATATTATTTTCTTTGATAAAAGCCCTTACTCTTGGCCCTAGCCTCTCAGAGAGCATACTAGTTAAATTCCAAGTGATTTCTATCATAAAATGGTCATAGAACCATCCCATGTGTGTCCACCCTTTGTGCATTCTCCAAAAACTAGTCTGGACGTAGGGGTTGTTAACGACTTCTACTCTTTTCCAGGATTCTTCTCCTAATTGCCCCACTATCAAATGAATTAAAATTGAGGATTGTGAAAAATAGGGCATCTCTTGTCTTTGTTAAAAAATAGCCTTTTTCAATTCTACCATTTGCTCATGTATTTGGTTACTCAATTCTAATTCCCATGCATAAATTGGGGTATTATGCGCCCTATTGCCCTGTGCTACTAAATACAATTTTTTTTTTCCACCACACTAAGATCCTGTAATCCTAAGACTATGTTTATCATATCACAAAGGTCTTGGACCCATGGCCTAAAAGTAGTTTTCTTAATTGGGAATTGATAATCTATATTCTCATTTGTATCAAACAAAGATTTAAAAACTTCTAATCCTATGAAAATTCGATATTGATGTTCAATTACCTGTTTAACTAAAAAGGTGGTATACTTTTTCAAATTGAAAACTTGTCTGATGTGCTCGAATTTGGTTTTGAACACTGGTATATCCTTATTATCTCAAAATATTCTGGTCCTTTTTTCATATGCCACTGCTAACCATGCCATTAAATTTGAGAAGTAAACCTTTGGACATATCAACTTACCAAGGTTACTGTTCCATCTATTACTTTTGGGGAAACCCTTGTATTGTAACCTTGGAGATTTATGAAATAGGTCATCCATTATCCATGGGGTCCTATAGCACCCTAAAATTGGCACAGTTAAACCATCAGTAAAAGATAAAAAATTTGAATTTTAACCCCGAAACTGCTCGTTAACCACTCATCTCATTTTTCATGCCATTTTTAGAAGTTTTTTTGACCGTTGGATGATATCATCGCCGATCTGACGATATCGTCCCAAATCAGATGAATTTGTCTAGAAAAAAATGTCTAGATGATTTCATCCCAAAACCAAATTTTCATAATTAGCTTCTATTTCAACAACCTCTCAAACTCGAGTAGAAGCGTGTCTGTGCAGTTGGATATTCCTACATTGGAGATCTCCCAGATTGGGATGATCCCCAACCTCCTAACCTCCCCCTAATCCTATATAAACTTGGGATTTTCCCAGTTTATCCCCCTGGCTGATCATTTCCCTGATTTTGTACAATTACAGATGATCTCCTATGATCTGGATGATTCTATGAAAATATAGACGATCCTATCATATCTGAGATAATATGGACTCCTACAAGCTTTAGAATCTTCATCAGACATCATAAATCAGGTGCACTCTTCTCCATTTTAGATATTTTCTGTATTTAGGATTCATTTATGTTTGTTGTCTTCATATAAACCAGAAATTTCATATAGAATAGCTTAGATTCATTTTTGCCAACCTAGGAATCTGAATGATTGAACATAAAATGAACACATCAAACCCATTCTCAACCTAGGCATGGAAAATGCCACTCAAAGTTTCCTGGTGAACCCCACCATCCGTCAAAAATTCACCTTTACACCCCTCCCTCGAGAGGCACGACCATTAAATGGCCTCTCCATATGAGGTATTATCCCATCCTTCTCGCATCCCCCTTATGGGTACGGATCCTTTAGCCTGAAGGTAAGGGCGCAAAAAATTTGGGCGATACATTTTTGTGAACCCGACGTGAAACTAAAACACCTTTTGAAAACAATCCAAAAAAAAAACACATTATTAAGAATATCTAGAATTATTAGACAACCGTTAAATTTACATATCATACGTAGTTGGTATATTATAATAGAAGACGAGCTATCACCATAAATGTTGAAAATCAATTAACGGCCATAGATATTACTTCTGTGCTTAGAGTACCTCAAACAAATAGAGCCCAATATTTGTGGGATGAACTTCAAAGGAGATTGGGTATTATTGAATCTAGATCTATAGAACTTAGGCAAATTAAGAGGTTTGTCCTAGATAGAATCCTAGATCCTGATCAGGTGACTTTGTATCATGAACTTCAGAGAGCTTGCCATAGGTGGTTAGCAGATAAAAGAGCACTTGTGTCTTTTGAATTATACACCTTTGAGGAATACCTTGAGAACGCGGTTGTAGTACATAAATTTCTATCTCGTATAGAGGATCAAGAAGTCATTCTTACAGATAGAAAAATATGGAATAGAGTTCCTAGAGCTGTGTTGTATCGAGAGTATTGCCATGAACTTTATTTTTACATGTTAGGGTCTGAAATAGATCATATTACCATAGCACACTTTGTCAAATTCTTGAAAAACCACTTCCAATTTGAAGAGGAGCATTTCATGACTCCTGATGAACTTGACCCTATCAATGATATCCATAAAATATTCATAGAAAACTAAGTCATTCTTTTTACTATTGTTATTTCTTGCAACTAGCATGCTGTTTGTTATTTTTATTCTCACAAAATAATAATATAATCACACAAAACAAAAAAAAAAACAAAAACAAAAACAAAACATTTTCCTTTTAAAGTATTATAGTAGGTATATAGTTAAAATATATACCTCTCAACCCTACCACATATATATATAAGTATATATATTTGCTAAAACCTAAGTTTAGCACAATTCCTAGACTTAGGAATGGAAAACAAACCGAAGAAGATGAATATTGGTTAGGAAGACCATTAACTGACCAAAATGTCCCTCCTGAGGACCAAGTTTTGGAAGAAGGAAACCTAGACCAGCAAGAAGAAGAGCTTGCTATAGGAAATGAACAAGAAGAAACTGTTAGAGAGGAAGGATCCTCATCCTCTAAGATGTCTCTGGGAGGAGCTATCACTTTTGATAATATGGAACAATTCTGGAAGTTCATTAATACTAATATTGGTGTTTTTAATAGAGTAGCCCATATGGACAAGGATCAAATTAGTGACACTCAAGCAACTCTAGAAGAAGTATTTCAAACATGCACTAATCCCTTGTCCTTTATTTATCAAGAGAGTGATCAAGTTGGACCATCCAATTTGGATATGGCAGCTATGATTCAGAACATACAACAACAACATGTTAAGCAACCATCTAAAGTGCCTGTTAACAAGCCTAGGGTCATTCCCGTATAAAAGAAACCATTATTTATTGCTCTATTTCACCAAGCTCTTGATCAACATACCTCAAATTAACAAAAATCCAAAACAAAACCAAACACCAATTACCAAAAATCTGGGGTACAACATAATACTATTACAAATCCCCTTCATAAAACTCTTCCTACCAACACTTTGTATAATAGCAATATAGCATCTAATCCTTATGTCACACCATCATACACTCATAGATACCATACCTATGTCCCACCAAACCAATATGGTGGACAAACTAGTAATCTTGAAGCCGTTGTGAAATAGTTAGTTTTCTACATGGACCAGATAGACCCTTATCGTCCCTCGTACAACTATCGAGAGATGTGTAGTCAGCCTTTGTATCCTATAGTCGTAGCACAGCCGTATCCTAAAAATTTTCCTATGCCTATTATTTCCATATATAAAGGAACCAAAAATCCCATAGAGCATCTTCGTATGTTTAGGATAGCATGTCATGATATATCACATGATGACTTTTTATTACTAAATATGTTCCCGAAAATCTTGGGAGGAATGGCATTAGAGTGGTATTATCAATTACCCACTAATTATTTGAGGAATTTCAAAGAAACTACTGAGTCTTTTGTTCATCAATTTAGTGCCTACATCGAAATACATGTGACCATTAAAGATTTGTATAACTTAAAATAGGACAAAGATGAATGCTTTGCTGATTTCCTAGCTAGGTGGATACAGTTGATAGGAAAATTGCACTTTGTGTTACCTTATAGGGAGATGTTGAACATATTTATTAATAATTTTCAAGAGCAACTATCTTATGAATTATCAACTGCTACCTTGACCTCCTTCGATCAGGCTATAGACTTAGCCTAAAGAGTGGAAGATGCTCTCATTAGGAGAGGCCAACTTAAAAAGAAATACAATGAGAAAACATCCAAAAATAAATATAAGAATAAACAAGTTGTGGGTGATGGAGTCACCGATAGCAAAAATATTGCTAATGTTAATGCTGCAAAGAGAGTAGAGAAGTCTGTACTAAAACCTCTTGATATACCTCCTCAAGAATTTACCAGATTAAATCAACCTTTATCAACTATTATACCACAATTATTAGAATGAGGTTTAATTCAATTACCAAATATCCAAGAACCTGATCCAACTATACCTGGATACAGAGCAGATTTACACTGTGACTTCCATAGAGGACCTAGACACACTACCAACTATTGTAAAATATTAAAACATAAAATACAGGACTTTATTGATAACAATGAGATGGAGGTGTAAGCATTTCAACCCTAAGAAAAATCCTCCTAATAATGTTTAAAAGAACACCCCACAAAACAAGAATCAGAACGCCAATCAGTCATTCAACATCCCTTACCAAAACATGGTAAGGAGGTGGCTAATCAAATTGAACATCATAATGTCCCTCCTCCTGCCCGATATGTAGGAACTATTAGTGGGTATTTACCTACTCATGATCTAGAAATATTTGACACAAATTTATTCGTGGTTACAACTAGGCCTCTATATAATATTCAGATACCTGATCTTAGTGATACAAAATATGAGACTGAGAGTGATATGGAAATCACATCAAATTAATCGAATAGTTCTGAAGATGAATCAGATACTATTCACCCTATCACAAGTTATATGGTTCCAAAAGAACCATTTCCAAGAAGAGTCACTACTAGACCATCGTCTCATCGATTACTTTCTAATGAGCTAGCTATAAACGCTAGACCAAGACCCATTCATCATCCGTAGAATAATATTGTGGGTACCATCGAGCTGTTACTAGACAATAGGCTCAAAATTATCAACAAGATCAAATTCATAATGGTGGATCAACTCCATTTGTTTTGAAGGTTCATAATAAAGGGAATCATGCACCTAATGTTCAACCTAAACCTCCTTATAATATTAATAAACAACTATCAAATATTACAGCTAAAATTTTCCTCTTGGACATTTTAAGATCTTCTCCTACACATAAAGATGAATTAATGCTCACATTAAGCCAGACGATGGTACCACAAGACATTCAACCTAAAGCCATGGCCAATACTATAATAACTCGTGAAGTTGATTGTATTGACTTCTGGGATAGAGACATACCTCAACATAGTTTACATAAAGATAACTCCTTGTATATTACTACTTTAATTGGAGATGTAGCAATCAAACGAGTTTTGATTGATAATGGTTCATCTTTAAATATCTGCACTTTTGACTTCTACCAAAGATTTGAGTTTAGAAGTGAAGAAATGAAAAGAAATGATATGATCATAAAATCTTTCAATGATGAAACACAAGAAACGTTTGGAGTTATTACCATTCTATTGTAGGTTAGTCTGAGAACCTTGGATACGACTGTGTTTATTGTACATTGCCTTGCATTGTACAATATACTCTTGGGTAATACTTGGATCAACATGATGCGAGCTATTCCATCAACCTTACATCAATGTGTTAAGTTCGAATTTAAGAATTAGTTGGTTACCATTCATGGTGATCCAAGACCCTTTGATATGTGTGCTTTGGTAGAACCTATTGGAGTTCAATTTTTCCCTGCTCTATCATCCACACATCTTAATTCTCATTATCCATCTAAATGTGTGAAACTTACACCCACGAAGTTATCTACTTCTTCTCCATTAGTTGCACCTTCACATATATCTCAACCATATTTTGAACAAACCACATTAGGACCTAAGAGAGATCCTAATCCCACAACCAATGTCTCTTGTTCTACTACTATAACTTCCATACCTATAATAGACCCATCTATCGACACCTCTACACCGTTTACATCCACCAAAGTCATATCTTCCGCATCAGAAGACATAGGGAATTTTCCTTCTACCTCTTATGCTCTTACTTACAAACTCTTATCCGATCTATCTATAATTCTTATATCATAAGAAACGAATGCTTCTATGCAAGATTCTCTTATTTTAAATAATTTGCCACCATCTCCTTGTACCTTGGGCCTCCCATAGCCTATGGGAATTATTTACCAATTCAGGAGTTGTGCCTTTATTTATAAGAGATATGACTGGGGTAGAATACCCAGAAACATCAAAACTCATTATGATGGATATGCTCGATGTTATTTTACTAATGAGTATATTAAAGCCAAACCTATAATGATTAAATTGGGATATAAAGGAAAAGGTTTGGGACCTTTCCAAAATTGTATGAAATAACCTTTTGAGGTAGAAGTGTGGCCCGCCCGGCCTATTTCCTAGTAAGGGTCAGCTATTCCCATTTGAGGATGATGACCAACTTATATGTTACTAAGATTATTTAGATGCACGCGATGCCTTGCATTTACTAAATAAGGCATTCACATGTAACATGCTATCTATAGCTTATCCTGATATGATCACTGAATCCGACAATGAGTTGGAGGGAGATATCTTTCATGATGTCTCCGTTGAGGAATTATTACATAATGGATTTTATTTTGATGGCTTTATACCTAGTATAGCCTAGCTTGAGGCCATGACTCCTCAAGATGAATTATCCAAGCTAACCTTGGAAGAATTACAAGAATTGGGCGTTTCGCCCACCCCACCTAATTTTGAGAGAGATCTACACATGGAAGTAGAAAATGTCATAAAAATTAACATTGGAACCGAGGATAACCCCCACATAATCAACATTCGATCAGAATTGAGTCAAGAAAAATAGGATAAATACAATGCATTTCTTAAAGAATATGAAGATGTCTTTGCTTGGACATATGAAGACATGCCAGGATTAGACCCTTTTGTAGTTATGCATCACCTAGTAGTGCACCCGGATGCTAAACCTGTTAAATAGAAACTTAGAAAAATGCATCCTAAAGTGGCCTTACTAGTCAAAGGGGAGTTAGAAAAACTCCTAAATGTTATTTTTATACAAGCCATTGATTATGCTGAATGGATCCCAAATGTAGTTCCAGTAACTAAGAAAGAAGCTACTAAGGTTAGGGTTTGTACAGACTTTAGAGATATTAATGTTGCATTCCCTAAAGACGATTTTCCCCTTCCCAATATGGATTAGATCATTGATTTTACTGTTGGGAGTGGAATGATATCCTTAATGGATGGATTTTCCGGTTATAATTAGATTAGGATAGCTCCTGAAGATCAGGCTAAAACAACCTTCATTACCCCTTGGAGGACTTTATGTTGGAAATTTATGCCATTCAGGTTGAAGAATGCAGGTGCAACCTATCAACGATCCATGAATTATATATTTCATGATATGATGCATGATATACTACATGATTATGTAGATGACATTATAGCTCGTTCTACTTTGAAGAAGATGACCATTTAGATGACTTGAGAAAAGTATTTGATCGATTAAGGGAATATCTTATCCGATTGAATCCAGCCAAATGTATATTCAAAGTTAAGTCAGGTAAATTATTGGGGGTTATAGTTTCTTTACATGGCATCAAAATTGACCCTCTCAAGATTACGGCTATCACTGATATACCCGCACCTACAAATATATCTAAATTACGAAGTCTACAAGGTAAGATTCAAGCTATCCATCACTTCATCGATAAGTTGGTGGATAAAATTGGACCCTTTCTTAAGATTCTTAAGAAGGATGTCTCTTTCTATTGGTATGACGAATGTCAAGAAGCATTTGAACTCCTTAAACAATATCTTCTTAACCCACCTGTACTTTTGCCACATAAACCTGATCGCCCATTTATCTTGTATATTTTTGCTTTAGATTTTGCTTTAGGAGCTATGTTAGCTCAACTTGATGATGAGAAAAGAGAGCATGCTAATTATTACATTAGCAGAACATTAATTAGTTATGAAACCCACTACACAACATTAGAGAATTTATGTCTAGCAGTCGTATTTTCTACATAGAAACTATGCCATTATATTCTCAGTCAAAAAATATATGTTATTGCTAATTTCGATCCCTTGCGGTATCTCATGAGTCAACCTTATTTATCTGGTTGCACAGCAAAGTGGGTTCTTGCGCTAAGCGAGTTTGAACTCATGTTTATAGGATATAATTCTATTAAGGTTCAAATCATTGTAGATCAATTAATTGTTGCACCCTTAGAATCCATCCATCCCCTCGTCATTGAGTTTCCTGACGAATTCCTTAAACTAGAGGTAGATCATTCAGAGCAATGGTAATTATACTTTGATGGAGCCTGACGCATGAGTGGGGCTAGTGTAGGTATTATTTTGATATCCCCACAAAAACATCTCATACCTCTATCCTTTAAATTAATGTTTGCCTGTACTAATAACACTACTGAATATGAGGCTCTCATCCTTGGATTATGAGCAGCCCTGGTACTAAAAATTAAAAATATATTAGTTTTCGATGATTCTCAACTTGTTATAAATCAAATTAAAGATGTTTATTAGACTAGAGATGATAAATTGCACCCATATAAAGCATATGTATTACAATTAATATATTTATTTGATCAAATTACCTTGGAATCTATTCCTAGAACTAGCAATCGTGTGGTTGATGCCATGGCCGCAGCTGCATCTCTTTTACCCTTGGAGTTAGAGGAAGAATATGCTACCATCATTATTCGTTGACTCTAGGAACCCACTTCAATTAAATCATGCTTGGAACCTTTGGACATGTTTCTAATCAACGAAACTACTCTTGAACTTTGGTACACTGATATCCTCAATTTTCTTCAAAATGGGACCTTCCCTGAAGGTTTTAATAGAAACCAGTGCTAGTTATTACATAGACGAGCAAGTTGCTTCGTCATAATTGGCAATACCTTATATAGGAGATATTTTGAAGGTATCCTACTGATATGTTTGAATCTAGAAGAGTCTAGATAAGATTTGAGCGAATCCCACGATGGATCTTATGGGGGACACTTTAGTGGTAGTGCCATTGCTAAGAAGCTCCTTAGGATAGGATATTTTTCGCCTACCATGGAGAATGATGCACATGATTATGTGTGCCATTGTGACAAGTGCCAAAAACATGTTGAGCTTGTTCATGCACCTACACAAGAACTATAGGTTATTTCTTCTCCTTGGCCCTTTTCAAAATGGGGCTTAGACATCATCGAAAAAATCAATCCTATGTCATCTGATGGACACAAATTCATCATAACTGCCATCGAGTATTTTACGAAGTGGGTTGAAGCTATGCCCTTAGCTTCTTGCACTAGAACTCAAGTTTCCAAATTTATTTTTAATCAAATTATTTGTAGGTTCAAAATTCCTACAAATCTCATCTTAGATAATGGAACTTGTTTCAAAAATAAATATGTAAATAAACTATGTCAAAAATATAAAATTCAACATCATTGGTCCACTCCCTATTATCCTCAGGGTAATGGCTAAGCAGAAGCATCTAATAAAATGTTAAAATCCTCAAAATACTGGTCAATAAATTTGGCTGTGATTGGCACATTCAATTATATCCTGCTTTGTGGGCTTATCGAACTAGCATTTGTACTCCCACGGGCACTTCACCTTTTGTTTTGGTTTATGGCGCTAAAGCTATTTTTCCCTTTGAATTAGAAGTTCCTTCTTTGGCTCTGCTACTTCAAGATACTGAAGTAGGAGATGAATATAATGCTGGTAGATTTAGTCAGCTGTAACTCTTAGATGAGAAGCGCATTAATGCTTTGGAGCATCTTCGTGCCTACCAGAACAAGCTCAAACGAGCATATTTCAAGAAATTTTATCACCGATCCTTTGAGATCGACGACCTCGTCTTAAAAGAAAATAAAAAAAATACTAATGCAACTAAATACCTTAAAGGTAAATTTGAGCCTAACTATCTTGGGCCATATATTATCACTGCTAAATTTGGATTGGGAGCATACATATTAGCTACCTTAGACGGTAAAGATATTAAAGAACCTATGAACATTATGCATCTTAAGCTCTATTATGCATAAATCTGGTAATTTCATCACTGCATATATTATACATATTGTCTTATTTTTGAAATTCATATAAAAATTTCAAAAACAGTAATATTATGTATTATCTTAATTCATAAATTAAAATCAAAATATAAAAAAATCAAAATCATCAAAATCCTCAAAAACATCTTCTATTTTTGCACTGTCAATTCTTGAAGTATTGTAGTTATATTTTTAGTTATTTTGGATAAATTAGCATTTATTTAGAATCCCTCACTTTCACACTCACATGAATAAATATCTTGATCTTATTTGGTATGATTATTAATCTCTCTTATATCGAAGTCCATAGTTGAATTAAATAAATTTTTGAGCATAGAGAACTGATCTTGTTATTTACTTGAACCAAGTACACCTTTTCACATTAAAATGATTTCATTGCAAATTCAAAGCGATGCTACATAGTAGAAGTGGTCTCTTGAGCGAAAAGTTTCCCCTGCTATCCTATCATGCACATGGTCTAGAATATATGAGAATTGACAAAAGGACAAGCTCACCCCTGCCCAGAATAAAAATCCCTTGCTCTACAGCCAATCCGAGCAAGTATCCCTAGTATAGAACGAAAAAAAAAAAAAAGTCAAGAAAAATCATGAGAAAAAGAAGCATTATTTCAGTATCATTTTGTACCACCTTAGCAATATTTCAGCATTATCTCAGTGTCAAGCAAAAATACAAAAAAAAATAGAGAAAGGAAAAGAAAAATCAAAAAGCAATAAATCCCTTCCCCTACCATTTGAAAGAAAAGAAGTGTGAATGAGCTTGAATCCCTGTAATTATCAATTATTCGAAAACTGTGAGGTAAGCCCCATAACAGGTGGTTTGTGCCCAACCCGCTTAGCCTTGGGTAACTCCTAGCATGGTGATATGTCTCTCACATTAGCGACCTTCTTTTGTATAGACCTATTTCTGCTCATGGATCAGCTAGCTCATGATGACCTGACTTACATAGTAGTCTAGTACAGTTACATGCATATAAATCATGGTCAACGAACACTCATTTGATTAATTCAAATTACTTGTATCAAATTATCTTGCTCAAAATTGGTAAATGAACAATACAATTGCACACACATTTGTGTTTGAGAGATTTTGTATCATTATGATAGATCAAGATCGGCAATGAACTCACATATGCACATGGGGTTCCTTATAAATCTAAATTTTGTCTTTGAGATAATTTAAAATATTTATGCAAATCTTCTGGAATAATTTGATTTTCTTACTTGAGAATATTGGCTTAGCGTAAAAACAATTAAATACATTTTTTTAAAAATCCAAAATTTCTTTCAAAACATGTTCAAAAATCTAGCAATAAAGTCACATTTATATATTTTTGACTTTACGTAACGATGGTATAGTTCCTAAACCTAAATTGGAATTTATGCCTAGTGCAAGTCCTCATTTTTATATTTTTTATCTCAAAATAAAAAATCAAGTATGCAATAAAACTATTAGATCAATTTCTTCTTTGGATTTCACGATGATGGTATAAGTCTATACCTAAAATTCTATGCCTAGTGCACGCCATCGTTCTAATTTTATTTCCCATTTATTTAATCCATAAAAGAATATGGCTTAAATCATTATGTTACACAATTGTGCTTTAAAAAGAATAAAAACTTTTCTATTTTATTTCATTATGTCAACATTCAGTTTTGCTTTGCAACGATGGTATAATTCCTAGGTAATTGTTCAAATTTCTATCACACTTAGGAATTTTATGCCTAGCAAAAATCATATTTTTAATATTTCATGCATAATATTTTCATGGAAATCTGAAAATAAATCATCACCATCATAATTTTCATCATCACAACACAAAGTCTTAAGAAAGTCTCTTAATAACCCTTTTAATTTTAGCAATATTTCTCTCATACCAGGATTAGCTTGATGAGCTAGCGAGCGGCGACTCCATGAAATTGTCATGTAACAGCGACAATGTCCTTTGAAATTATTGTTAGAAGTCACTTTATTTTTCATCAAATCATACCACAACAACCAATTTATTTACATCAGATTATTTCATTTAAATTTTATAGTATGACATAAAATTATAATATTTTCAATGACATAATTACATGAATAATCAATCAACCATTAAAAAATTAAAACATCATAAAATATATGCACAAGTCATATCACAAAAAGAACATATATATATATATATATATATCAAGAAGTCTATACATCATATCAAAACTGATTGGTATGCCACAATCTATACCTTGGCATACTCAATCCTCTCAAAAATATATGGTCTATGTACAATGATTAGTTAGTCTTGAGAAGCCCTCAAGCTCTCAGCCTCATCTCTTCTCCCACCTTAAAGTGGAGTAGGTGGTCCCATCAGAGTCCGTGTTGTATCGTGGGTCCTCGATGTCGATCGTGATGATGTCCTCGATGACCCCATCTTGATCGGCTCTACAATGCTGGCTGGTAGCGATATCCTCTACTCCTCTAGAACCACATGATAGTACAACCCCTGGTAGAATGCGGTCTATGTAATAGCCTATGCCAGCTCCAAAATTCTTGCCCCTCTGCTATGAACCTTGAGTCATGTCGCCTCATCCTAAAGAGTATACACCTGAGCTCGTAGGCAGGAATTCTCTGCCTGGAGAGTCACCATCTCACTGCTCTCCCCCACCTCGACACCCTTGCCCTTATCGAGTGATGGTGGCCTATCCCCCTGCTAAGAAGGGAGTCTCTTCCTCCTATATGGCTACTACTATCTCTCTAGATCCTATGGTACTCTTCGATGTCTCTCTTGAGGAATCCATCACTAATCCCTCCCTCCATGACCCCTCACTGCACCGATGGTAGCCTGGCATCACATCTCCATCTATTGCACTACAGCATGCATCAGACCCTGTACCCTTGTCATTCGATGAGGGCAGATGCTTGCATACAAGGCATCATACCCATCTACTACCCCCACGTCATCCCCATCCACTGGCTAAATGGGGGCATCATCAGCATTCTGACTCCAAAATCATTGTATGTTTGGAGCCCTGCTCAATGTGGTGTTATCCCACACAGTCCATGAGTACTCATAATCCCTAAGAGAAGGGATCCCCTGCTGTAGACCGAACTACCTCAAAACTTAGTCATAGTGGTGGAGCTCTACCTCTCCCTAATCTGTCCTCAACCAGATGACTCGTCTGATGCGAGCCAACTCTTGTCCATCCTCTACCCACCCTAGATGCTCTCTCCATGGTCTCCAGGTGATATGATCTAGGGTGAGGTCATCTAGCAACCTCCAAGACATTGGCAGATCTATCAGCCACTATGACCCTCTCTGGAGCCACCAATAGAAAACTTAGGGTCTCTTTCGATCAACTCCTGTCAATGGAAGCCCTATCAGCCTTCGCATCGTAATGTGCTTCCAACACCAAACTTGTAGCAGTGATGTCAGCACCAGACATCGACCTCCCTTGTATATGACCCCGTAAAGGATCCTATACAAGCGGCATAATACAAAGCTACCCCAATAAAACCTGTATCCATGGTCTTTCATGTCACAGACCACATCTGAGAGGAGCCATAGTAACCTGCATCCACTCTGGTGGCATAGAAGAAGGCCACCCACCACCCCTGCCAAAACTCAGGTCAATCAAGATGCCCTAGGCATCTGCCTCAAAGCTTCGATGTTCACTCTGCCCTTCTCTAGGGTGAAGCTTGGGTCACTGTACAATCTCATCATGGCATGGCCCTGATTGGCCAAAGGAGTCATGATCCATCCATATATAGGGATCCTCAAGATCCTTCATACATCCTCTAGAGTGGGATTCATCTCTCCTATCGGTATTCAAAAGCAGGACAACTTTGGATACCATATCTCTGTTAGGGCTATCAGTAGCCCCATGTCTATACGAATCTGTGGCATCTCTACCACATGTTGCAGTCTGACCTCTGCTAGTCTGTCTCGCTTAGCCTGATCGAGCGTGACTAAGTCATCCTTGAGACCCCCATATTTCCACTCTTGAATATTTAGCAATCCCCTCTACAAAATAAACAATAAAACAACAAAAATCATTAATACATAATCATTAAAATCAATTAAAATCAATTTCATCTCATAAAAAATGATATCGCCCATTATTGGATGATATCGTACCAAATTTAGTTAAATCATCCTTAATAGGACAAAATCGTCTCTGATTCTTCAATTTGGGTTCGCCCCTTATTGGACGAGATCGCCCCTATTTCTTTGATTTTGTCCTCAGACAAAATCGATGATATAGGGACGATTTCGGCAAAATTGGGACGATTTCATCCCGACGTCGTCGACGGCCTAAAAACAGCCACGATGCCCAAAAACAATTAAAATTCAAATAAAAAATCAAGTAAATCAAGTTAAAAACATAGTACACTAGGTTTAGATCCTTACCCGCAACCCACGTCGGACCTCTGTCGATCTGTGTGTCATTTCCACCATTTCATTTACAGAGCTCTGAAACAACGAAAGTGAACAGTAAAAATAAATTTAGGGTTTTACCCTATTTTTCCTATTTTTATTTAAAAACAACATTTTTTTAATTTTTGCTTTTTCATGTTTTTACCTCAAACGTTCGATTTGGGTAAAAACTCAGAGGGTGCACCATAGCAAACAGTTGTATGATTCAACCTAGAATCATCGTCTAAAAAATGGAATAAATTTTTGCTTTCTTCTAAAGCATAAAGAACTCGTATTTAATGCATTTTCTTCGAAAAATTTGCTAAAGAGGGGGCAAAATGTAGCACCCTAAAATTGGTGCAGTTAAACCATCAGTAAAAGATAAAAAAAATTAATTTTAACCCTGAAACCGCTCGTTAACCACTCACCTGATTTTTGTGCCATTTTTAGAAGTTGTTTTGACCGTTGGACGATATCGTCACCGATCTGACGATATCATCCCAAATCAGATGAATTCGTCTGGAATAAAATGTCCAAATGATTTCATCCCAAAACCAAATTTTCATAATTAGCTTATGTTTCAACAACCTCTCCAACTCGGGCAGAAGCATGTCTGTGCGGTTGGAGATTCCTATGTTGGAGATCTCCCAGATTGGGATGATTCCCAACCTCCTAACCTCCCCTTAATCCTATATAAACTTGGTATTTTCCTAGTTTATCCCCCTAGCTGATCATTTCCCTGCAAATTTAGTTTTTGTTGTGTTAGAACATCCTATCCCCCATCATTTGCACTTGTTTTTTCAAGTTTTATTACAGGATCTCACTGTGTTTCAGTCAAAGGAAGCTCGGATCATCGCAGGTGATTCAACCACAATTTTGGATGATCCTGTCGAGATCGAAAATGATATCATATGATTGCAGATGATTTTGACTGTAGTTCATATTGGGGGAAATTAGAGCCCTGAGTTTGCATTCTCTATCTCTTTTTCTTATTTAATTGTGCATTAGATTAATTCATTTATGTTCTGCATCTTGGAGTTCACCTCATTTAGCATATTTGCATGATAAAATTCAAAATAAATTATTAAAACATTGCATCCCATTTGATTTGATATATGGATTTATTATTTAAGCATTTATATTCTTATTTCTATCATTTTGTATCATTCTTGCAATTGTATTTTTGGTTTTTGGTGTCTGTTTTCATGATTGTAGGTTTCTGACAAATTCATCAAGTCGCTGACGATTTTGGCTGATCTCAAAAGATCTCCTATGATCTGGATGATTATGTACAATTACAGACAATCTTGTCATATCCGGGATGATCTGGACTCCTACAAGCTTCAGAATCTTCATCAGACATCAGAAATCAGGTGCACTCTTCTCTATTTTAGATATTTTCTGCATTTAGGATTCATTTATGTTTGGTGTCTTCATATAAACCAGAATTTTCATATAGAATAGCTTAGATTCATTTTGGCCAACCTAGGAATCTGAATGATTGAACATAAAATGAACACATCAAACCCATTCTCAACCTAGGCATGGAAACTGCCACTCAAATTTTCTTGGTGAACCCCACCATCCGTCAAAAATTCACCTTTACACCCCTCCCCCGAGAGGCATGACCATCAAAGGAACTCTCTGTCCGAGGTATTGTCCCATCCTTCTTGCATCCCCCTTTCGGGCACGGATCCTTTAGCCTGAAGGTAAGGGTGTGAAAAATTTGGGCAATACAGGTCCTGTTATCATTATCCATCACACGATAAAAACTCTTGATACATGTATTGTCAATCTCTTACTGTTGTGCTGGAGTAGGTTTCTTATTAGCTCCACACTTTTGGGTGAATTCATATATTGTGGTACCATGTACAGGCAGTCCAAAAATTATAGAGTATGGTGATCGATCTGTAATGAATTTTACTACTTCTCTAGTGTCTTCGGGCATAAAAGTGACTCCTCATGATGCCATTGTGCTCACGATAGTGAGTCTAGTTTCTCTAAAAAATAAAAACTCAAAACTATTTGTCTCTCTGCACCTCTTGCATATCAATTTATGCTCTTAGATTACCAAGGTGTTAAATTGACTAATTTTGTGAGCTTAAATATTGGGTGGTAAAATGAGTTCAATATTTTTGCACATTTTGTCATTAATACCGTGCTACCAACTACTTTTTAAAATTATTCAAAGGAAATTTTCCAACACATTCTCTTCTAAATTTGGGCTTTTATGGTGGATAGTGTCCTTCATCCTATGTGTTTCTAGGCTCTTTGGTTCATGTACCTATAATTATTTATAGATTCACTATTGGTCTCTAAAGCTCCTTCTTCTTCGACGTGGAACCATGATGTGTGATAGAGGCATCCTCTATTTTGAACATCGTGCCACCTTGGCATTGGATGATAATTAATATTAGGGATCGGTTACATTTTTAATTGGGCAACAATCGTCCTAGGGATCCCCATAGGATTTGGTTCTTGATGTGAGTTCCTATCATCATCTTGGATATCTTAAGGTTCCCTAGACAACTACGATCAAATGCAGTCATTCAATCAGATTGGATAAGGACGCAACCTTTGATTTTTTATAACCTATAGGTTAGATAACCAAAAGAAAACATGCTTTGAACCCTTTTTTTTTGTTTTTTTAACATTGATTAATAAAAAATGGGGCAATTAATAATGTGTTAGAGCCCTTGCTAATGTGATTAAAATTTTATTAATTGAATACTAATTTAGGCTTACCATTAGATTTACCTTTGAAGTGTGTGCCATAGTTGGATTTTTTCAAGAGGGAGCACAACCATTGGATTCATCATAAGATGTCCATTGGATTAGCCTCGCTTGTATCTTATTATTCTGACTTTGACTCGATTGTTGTCTTCGAATCCTTTTAATCTCAATGGAACAGTACCATCTAATTTTTGTGATCGTTTCATTACTTGGATCTTTGATTTGAGCATTGTTTTTGGATCCTAAGGAGGATTAGCATGGCCATCAATTTCTTTTAACATGTGGAATTAGTCTCATAACAAAAGCAACCATTATATTAAACCTAAGTTAATCGCTACCTTATGATATTTTTAAAGCAGTGTAACATTTAATCAAGGTTTTTCAACTTTATGCTTAGGATTTTACCCCAAACTTAGAACATGATATTTAATAAATTTAATTTTTCAAGTAGAGCACATCCGTTAGACTTTACTTGGATGGAGCGTTCTCATTGGACTTGCTTTATTTATCAAAGGTGGCACATTTTAACCTTAACCATAAGTCCATTACATCATCCTAATATATTTAATTGAAACATTACCTTTGTCTTGGTCAGCTTATCCTCTGATTGGCTCATTAAAGTCCCACCACCTGATTAAGTAATAACGGAACACTACCCTTAGATTTAGATCAATGTGCTCGATCGTTAATGAATGGGGTGCATACTCTCAAGCCTTTGTTCAAAATTATCATTGTAGCCTTGATGTTTCATTTTAATAACTAAGGTATTTTGATGATCATTTCGACATATCACTCATTATAATACCTTGTTTATCCTTGGTAATCCATGATGAATGTGCATCATTAGATCAAATATTTGATCAAGCACGGCCGTCAGATCTTTGTGACCATGGTACTCAAGCCTTGGAAATTTATATTGGGGTGCTTTAAAAAGCCGAGAGCATTCACCTTATTTATCTTTGATGATGTGATGTCATTAGATATCCTACAAGCATTTCATCATTTGGGTTTCGATTTCAGTGCAGCCGTCAGATCTTGATCAATGTTGGCGTGGTTGTTGATTTTATTTAACCTGTGGGGTTAGTTACCAAGGGGTAAATGATTTTAAACTCTGATTAAGCAAGATAATTATCTGATGTGTTAGACCCTTTATAATCTTATTTAATAGTCTTAATTAATCTTGTGGGGTTTTGTCCTTTTCAATGCCCCTTTTATGAGAGTGTTGTCATATGATCAGATTTTGATCGAGCGCTATCGTCGGATTCGTCCAATTAGCTCGATGTTTAATTTAAGGGGGTACATACCCCTAATGTTTTTATTAATTTTTCTTTCAAAACTTTAGACTTTAATTCCTTACCACATCATTTTAAATGGTCAATTAATCAAAGTGAGCGTGTCCATCAGATTTTACTCTAATGAAGCGCTCCCCTTAGATTTACATGAGGTGCTCGATTTTTAACACAACGGGGCGCATACCCTCATGGTTTTAATTAAGACCTTTGATTAAACCTTATGTTTTGGACTTTAATATTGCTTAGATTTTTTAGGTTTTTAGACCATGGCACTTGATTAAATCCTTTTAATACCTTAGGACTGAATGATTTATCACTTGACTTAGGTCCAAACATGATTATTGATATGGAAGACTAAACCTTGCATTTTTAATGGTTGGGTTTTATTAAAATGGATTGTCTTTGGCAACCTTTTTAAGATATAACAAATTTTTAAATGTGCACATAATAGCAATGTTTAAGGTTAAACTTATGGAAAACCAACTTTTCTAACAAGATGCAAAGAGACCAGCAATGCTTGTTTCCTTTGATGAAACAAAAAATTTAAATTTGGGGGTTTCAAATTTTGAGTCAAATTTGGCTCCAACAAGTAGTTATATATATATTATAACTTCACTTTTCTCCAGAACTCACTTTGTCAAAGCCGATTTCAATGATTCTTTCCCGAAATAAAAATGAATTCTTGAAAACCCTTTTTAGGGTAAAATTAATTTTTGCCTAATGAGGACGTGCTTTTGGGGTGAAATCACATGTTAGGGGTAGAATAAAATCACTCATTTTCTTTCTCTCTTCTTATTTTTTTTAAAGTATAAAATACTTGAAAAATAAAAGAAAACATATGTACATATATACATACATGTTCTTAGAAATTTTAAGTGATAATAGACATTCAGATGAATATCATTTATTGAAATTGATAATTATCGACCATCCATGTCCTAAATATAATAAGCATTGACTGAGTTCAACCTCAAAAACTAAAATATAACTTCCCATATAGCTTCAAACTTATGGTGCTTTCCAGGTTTTGCTTTATCTACATTCCATTTTAACACTAGATCATAGACTTTGAACGCCCTTTTACATGTCTTCTTGCTAAACCATTTTTGTGTTCTCTTGGCATGTTCCATAAAAGTTTTGTATGACTTCTCTCTTTCTTCCTCTAGTTATAGTAGCTATGCTAGTCTGACACTCATAGGGTCAAATTCATCTTTCTCATCGGTGAGCATCTGCAAGGTTTGAAGGAAAGGAAACTCAATGTGTATAGGCAAAACTACCTCCTTACCATATACCAAATAATAAGGGGAAACTTTGATTGATTTCTTGATCGAGATATAATCTACCCATAAGGCTTGGTTCAGTAGCAAATGCCAACTTCTCTTGTTGTCTCCAAGGATCCTCTTTAAAATTCTCAAAAAGTTCTTATTTGTAGATTCGACCAAATCATTCCATTGCGGGTAGTAGTTAGAAGATGTTTTTATATAAATTCCATACTTGAAAATTCACTAAATTTAGCGTCGATGAAGGGGTTTCCACTATCTTTCACAATTGCATTTGGGATACCAAAACGGGTGATCAACCCCTCCATAAAGGAGATAATTGTTGCCTAATCTACCTTCTTCATTGGAATGGCCTCCGCCCATCAGGTGAAATAGTCTATTACAATAAGAATATACTTATGTTGGGAAGAATAATTGGGATCTATAACCTTAATGAAATATAAGCCCCATTGTTGAAACAGTGCTTCTACTTGTATGGGGTGAAGGGGCAAAGATGCCTTCCTACCTCTATCGATAAATCTCTGGTAGTTTTCATAGTTTTTACTGACCTTGAATGCATTTGAAAAAAATTAGGCCAAAAATAGCCTGCTCTAATGATCTTAAGTGTCATAGGCCTTCCTGCATAGTGGCTACCTGACAGACCAAAATGAAACTCCTCTAGAATATTGTGTTTCTCTATCTCCTTAACACATCTTAGGAGGACTCCATCAATATTTTTGTGGAACAAGCCACTTGGCAACAACACATACTTAAGGGATTGCAATTTGAATCTCCTTATCTATGATGAGTTAAGGTTATATGGACATCTCCCTAAGTTAAAATATTCAATAAGTTCCTATGTCCAATCACGACCAACTAAAGCTTGATTAGTGATATTACTCTCACTTAGTGGATTATCAGACTCGAGATCAACTGATTAAGAAGTGACACTTTTGGGAAGCTCTTGGAAGAGTGCTCGACCACAAACCATCTTAGTTGGTTGAATCTCTACATCAAAATCGTATATTTTTGAAACCCAATTGGCTTTCTTATCACCAATTTCACCCTGAATAATGAAACTTTTGACAATTGAATAGATGATATAAACAATTGTCTTACTCTGCAAAATAAAGTGCCAAAATTTCTTCAGATATTTCATAACCATGTAGACTTGCTTCTCAATAAAATTATACTTTTCCTCATACGACTGGATGACTTGGGTTAGGAAATCAATTGGTTATTCATCTCCATCATCTATCTTTTGTGTAAGCACAAATGCATAGCTTTCTTGATCACCCACAAACGTAAAGAATAAAATCCTTTGAATAATCTAGATTGATCAGGATAGTTGGACAATTTTTTTTTATCTCCAAAAAATCTCAATTTCTCTACTCTGTCCATTTAATATTTTCATTCTTCTTAAGAAAATCGGTCATCAGCTTCACAACTTGAGCAAATTCTGCAATGAATTTTTAGACAAAATTAATTATACCAAAAAATGATTATAGTTATTTCTTATTGGCTGGTAGTGGTAAGTTAAAAAGAGCTTTAGCTCTGGAATGATAAATGGCTAACCCTTCCTTTGAAATCACATGACCTAGGATTTCCCCTCTTTAATAGTAAAAATTTATTTTTTGGGTTTGATAGAAATTCCAAACTTGTAGTATTTCTTGAAAAATTGTCTTAGGTGAGAACCATGTTCTTTATTGTCATGTGAAAAAATATTCATGTCATCTAGATATATCACAATAATGTGATTCAACAACTCACCAAATGCTACATCCATTTCTCTCTAAAAGGTAGCATCGACATTTGATATACTAAAAGGCATTCGTTGGTAGGTGAAGGTACCTTGCTTGGTAGTGAACACTATTTTATGCTAGTCTTCGTCCTTTACCCAAATTTGGTTGTGGCTATAGAAACCATATAGCAATGAAAATATTTGTTCTCTAGTAACTACATGAAGGATATGGTCAATCTGTGGCAAGGGATAATGCTCTTTCAATGATACTTGATTCAAATTACTAAAATCCATGCAAAAGCGAATGTCTTCATTCTTCTTCTGCATTGGGACTAGATTCACCACCCAGGTTGAATACTCAATAGGATATATGATTTTTAGCTCTAGTATCTTTAGTAACTCCACATTCATAAATACCTTGATCTTCAGATTAATAGGTCATTGTTTCTATCTAAAATATTTTACCCTTTCCTACAACTCAATGGTATGACATATCACATCTTTGTTATAACCATTAATATCATGATAACTCCAGGCAACAATATCTAGGAACTCAAAACATAACTCCTTAATTTGTTTGAGCTTCTCTGAAGAGAAATCTATCTCGAATTTTATTACCTTATCAAGTTCCAACTTCAACTCAGTATACTCTTTCTTGTCCACTTTGATTTTGTGCTTCTCTACTCTATCATTTTGATCAAATAGGCTTTGAAGTGTAATCAATACTTTTGGGATGTGATTATTTCTGATTTGGATTAAACCATTATCTTCATCTTTGTCTAGCATCCTTCCCTCCACACTATCGACTTATTTAATTAAAAAATTCACAATATGTTCATCATTGTCAAAGACTTTCCAGTAGATATTTTTTTCAAGGACTAAAGGTCGATAGATTAACCTTACAGTCTTGGGTTTTCTTACAACATGCTCAATAGGAGAGAAATTTTCACCAAGGGATGCCAGAATATCTGTATGTTTATTTCATTCTCACAAAAATACTTGAATATTTAATGTAATAAATAACTCAAACATATTCCATACCTTGTTGTGGTAGGCCTTCAGGTAGTGCTACTTCAAAATGCACTTGTTGGTCACCTGGTTGATAATTAACTCAGAATCTCCAAAAATCTATAGTTATTTTATCCTGAGTTTTTTTACTTTCTTTAGGCCCAAGCATAGTACTTCGTACTCGATGGCATTGTTTGTACAACTCCAAGTCAACCGATATGAATATGTCTTCTAAATTCTAGGAGAGATAAATACTATTCTAGCTCTGGCACAATTCTTTCATCTAGCATCATCAAAGTACATTTTCCATAATTGGTCAGGGATGGCACCCAGATTTTTAGACACATTCACTTTACCCTTCTCAGGCTTAGTAATGGTGTAACAACAAATTTTGATCTCCATCATTTTTTTGAAATCAAGAATTAAAAATTCATCTTCTAAACCAAGTTCATCTAGAGCTTCCTCCATCAGATCCATATCCTCTAGTTATTCAGTTACCATATTGATTGAATCTATAGTTTTTTCTTCTTCTTCAATCTTTTCAATATGATACGTGGAAGGTTTCTTATTGTAAATCTATATTCTCTTCCCTTTGAATGGAATTTCTATGTGATAATAGTCCAGAGATAAATAACCTCCCAAATTGGCTATGAACTCCCTTGATAGGTACATGCTGAAGTAGGGCTCCAAATATACCATAATAACTTCCTGAATAACTGTTATCTAGGGCATGTTATTTAGGACAATCATAATATATTTTATTACCCCCACCATTTTGATAGGAGTTCCATCTAACTGTAAGCTCCCTAGGCTGCTTCTTATGTATTCCATTACCATAATTTTACAAACTACCTTTGGCATGACAGTTGTATCTGCACTAGAGTCAATAATACAGTTGTGCACAATCCAACCCTCCATATTTAAATACATATAGAATGGGAGAGGCTTGTTTTTTCCTATGGTATAACTAGACAATGTTTGAGCTAATACTATCTATGTAGGGTTTGTATTCTTATCCTTCATAGATTTCAAATATTCTTGTAATAGGTCCACTTGTCTAGGTAGTTGCAACATATCATAGAGGCTCACCTTGGCAGGAATCATCTTTAGTTCTTTGAAAATATTGTATGACTACACATTGGGCTCTCTTCCTTCACTAGTAGCTTTGTACTTAATTTGGTACTACTATATATATTCTACCCTCTAATGCTTGGTCAAGTATGGGTATTTGAGCCTCTATGTCTGCTCTTTTGTTTCTATTTGTGCTTTTGCAGCCGAAGGTTGTGAAGTTTATAGTTGTTCTTGCAATCTATCCTTCACTAGTGTAGGCAAAACATATTTCAACAAGACAGGGTCATCTGCCTGAGGTGCAACACATGAAATTTCACTTGAAATTACCTCTTTTCATTCTACCCCTTCTGATCAGTAGGTACTTTCAATGGCTCCATTTCAGCTGGATCTATAGTGACAAGATTTTTTCCAGATCCTATGAGAATTGAAACTTATTCCACATATTGGACTATGAAGTTGTGATAAATTTCCATGACCATGTTGACTCAACCATCAAAAGAGCTACCCACTAGTTTTTGCACATAGTTCAAATGAACCATGCAAGTGTCTTCACCATGTGGATCATTATAGGTAGAACACTAGAATATTCTCTCTGATAGGCCAACTTCCTCATTTGTAAGCACAATGGTACCCCTTTTAGGAGCTTTGCTGGGAGTAGTTGCTTGTTCTCTAGTTTCGATGGAGGTTGAAATATCCTTGGTCTAAAATCACTTTCAACCTACTTTTTCTTATCACCGTAATTGCAATGCCTATCTCCCTTATGTCCAAATTTATGTATTGCAACTCCTTTAACACCTTTTCTTGTGGATAAAAGTTTGAGGGTGCTAAGGAGTTGGTAATGGTAATGGAACAAGTGGATGTGGTAGTACCAAAAATGGAACTAGGGTTGGTAATTGCATAATGGATAGAGTAAGGATTTGAGGAACAGAAACTATCATCGTAGTTTGGGATGTACTCAGATTCCATGAAGGAATTACATGGGTGACATGGGTAAAATTTGAGAGGATGCATTCACATACAAATACTATGGAAGGTTGGGGAAAATAGGCATGGCCATTTTTGGTGGAAGCTTACTGATAGTAATCAGATAAAACTTGACCTTTTATGCCATAAAATACAGATCATAAAATGTATTGGTATTGGACTATCATATGGCCATACTAATGTTATATTTTAAAGCTCAAAGGTAGTAAAAGGCTACTATTTTAGGAGTCAGCCCATCAAGAACCCAATGTCAAGTTCGGGCAAACCTAAAATTAAATTCCATGATTTCCTCCTATCGATACCTCTAAATAGTAGTGAAATGATGTAGTAAGAAAAAAGGATCTGCATGTTCATTGAATTCTTTGATTAGAAATTAGGCCAACTAGTCACAGGTGGTGATGGTTGCAGGTTTTAATGATGAGTACCAGTAAAGCAATTTTCCTTGGAGAGAAATAACAAGTAATATTACCATTATATCCTCATCTACGATGCCATTAATTGTTTCCAAAGTAGATATATCTTAAACATGCTCATAGGTCGTCTTCCTCGTGCCATCGTAAGTTGGAAAAGCCTTCATTATTGCTTATGGGATCGAGTTATGAGCTAGTAGATTCAGAGGTCCAAAGTAGTTCCATGTTGGAAACTGCCTTGGTGGTTGTGGTGGTGGATTATGAGCCATGTGGACTGGTGTGTGTGTGTGTTTGGGGAGGTGG
Source organism: Wollemia nobilis (assembly GCA_028583015.1). Classification (NCBI taxonomy): domain Eukaryota; kingdom Viridiplantae; phylum Streptophyta; class Pinopsida; order Araucariales; family Araucariaceae; genus Wollemia; species Wollemia nobilis. The sequence continues at coordinate 3,339,889 of JAQPPZ010002937.1, read as the reverse complement.
AAAACTAGTGGATGTACTAGCAGGACTCGAAGGAACAAAAAATACACCAACTAACTATGAATATGTTAAACTTGATGGGACAACTAGAGTAACTAACCTAGGGTGTCAAGTTCATAAAACTCAATGAGATATTCTAGATTTTTTACTTTTGATATTTTGATCATGAAGAAAGTTTCCATGTACTTCACATTCAAAGACTTTTGGGTAGAGTTGAGTTGCTAGATGTTCTAATAATATAATACAAAGGTGAACATAAAACCTCAATACTATTGAAAGTGAAACCTTTTGAGAGGACCACCGGGTGTGCCAAAAATTATTGGTCATAAATCCACCTAGTTACAAAATTTGTATTTTATGCACCCTAGAACCGACCAACATTGAAATGCCAAAGGAGAGAAATGTCCTTCAAGCGAATATCCAGAGAGGGTTGGCTCCCTTTCTAATATACTCTTTTTTAAAGCTTACGATAATACAAAATAAATAGGGAAATATGGCTATAAGCTAGAAATGTAGGATGGGGATAGACTAACAACTGAAATTTAGATCAAGCAGTAGTTAGCATACAATTGAAATGAAAGTACAGGAACCACTTATAGTTTTACAATGAAAACCTCCAAATAGCATCTCAGTATTCACTCCCTCACCCATAAAGATTAAATTTAGATGCATAATTTAAATACAAAAAGTAATGGAGATGAATATATTCAGAAATGACATACAAAAAATCATTAAATGCAACCATTGAGAGAAGTATAAGTTGAAGTCTTTCTATTTATGTAGAAAACATGAAGTGTTTTTTTTTAGAGTGTCCATCCTCCTTTATTTCATAAAAATGATTAGTATTTATAGAATTTTGCATCTCTTTCATTTAATGCATTTACAAAAAAATGTCGATAGATCAAAAACTAGTGAGAATAATTTCCTCCTCAGCATCAATGAGATTCTGGTCAAAAAATATTTTCATGGAAACCACGATCCGGATTTGGTGGGAGAATCACATGACAAATTGGCATGGAAAGTAGCCTTGAGTTTCGGTGCATTGGGATGTAGTGAAGATGCATGAAAATTTGGAGCTTGGTCATTGAATTCGCTTCACCCTTGCACCTTGGAACTCCACCTTCACAAAGAAATTCCACTGAGCATTAAATTTATCTTTTGAAATAGCAAGGTCGTTAGGCGGTTCTTCAAAAATTCTTGAAACATTGCTTGCATTGCTTCAAAAATTAGATTTCATCCTTCCTTGACCCTTCTTGAGAGAATCTACAAAAATGGCACCTTGGGAAGCAATGCCCTTGATCATAAATGCAAAGGAATTGAAATTTCCAAAAAATGAGACGAAAAGCCTTTTCAGGGCCATAATGGGTGACCATAGCAACTTCGTTCAGATTCTGACTAATGTCTTGGTGATTTTGCCCCTCAAATGCTTCTTCCTCTTATAATCCTCTTTTTCCCAAAAGAAAACACTTTCATTTTTATCTGCATTTTAATTTCATCATTGAAAAGGATGGAAATTATGTTTGCAATTTTAAATAATAGAAAAATTAATTGATTTCACCCCAGAGGAAGGTGATAGGGATTTTCACCCCATTTAGGAGGTGATATTTATTTTGACTACTTTTCTCCAGGATGAGTGTGCATTGCAACCTTCTTTCATTCGAAGCCCATTTTAAAATCTCCATTCACTCTTTGAAGAGGTGAAACTGCATGGCACTTCTCAATAGGGGTGTCTTAGACTCAACTATGCCTTAACTCCACACCAAGTGCTCCCATTTTTATATTTACCCCACCATGGGTTAAAACATTAACGTATTTAAAAGAGGGACCTACAACGTCAACCCTTAATTTTCCTTGCAATTGAAATACATATTATCTTTTCCCAAAAGGGGTGACAAGGAGTTTCATCCCTCACTTGGGGTGAAAGCATTTTGCTTTTCACTTTAAATCATTTCTTTGCAAAAATTTACGACTTTCACCCCCCAAAAGGATGAAACCCAAAATTCTTATAAAATCTGCTTCCATTGGGATGAATTCACCTTTTTCAATTATGTTTCGCCTCTAAGAGGGGTGAAAGTGATTTTCACCCCTCAATTTATTTCCCCTTTTCTTTTAAACTTCTTTCTCTCATGACTTGCACTCTCTTCTGGGGTGAAAACACTTGAGGAAAAAACACCCAAGTTTACCCTTTTTCATGTAATTTTACAATTGGTTGGGAACCAAGCACGTCTCCATTGATTTCACCTCATTTTGGGTGAAATAATCATTTTTCTGTGCTTCGGATCTAAAAGGGGTGAAAAGGAATTTTACCTTTCACCAGGGGTGAAACTAGTTGCTTCTTCTTTCTCAGGTGCTTCTCCTTTAAAATTAATTTTCCATCAATGCTTTTGTCCCTTAAGCATTTCTCAACACAGTTCCTTATTGCATTCTGCTCATGACTTCCATTTTATTTTTATAGCAATACTATTTAAAAAAGAGAAAAACAAAATTATAATGAAATAGATAACAAAACTATGGCACCTTCCTTCAGTCAATTTCTCAAAAAAATTACAATCAAAGTTCAAAAAAATTTAATGTGGCAAAGTGACAAAACTGCCAACAAGTCTTAAAACTCTTGTTCTCTTTTTAACCACTCTTCTATTGGAGATAAGTTGGTCATTCTAGATGATATTATGGTGGTCACCATGGAGGAGGGCTTGTGGAACCTTGTCAGCAAATTCCATGTCAATGTGGATGAAATTTTATGCCCTTTATCCACTCTTCCCTTTAGAAAGGGATTTCCTTTGTTCAGAAGGAGTTCACCAAATTTTGAGAAACATTGATGGTCAGGCGGAAGGCATGTAATGATGACAATAATAAAGGACAAATACAAGCATCAGGTGAGTATAGGATTGAAGTGGGGTGGATTATATATTGGGTGGATGATCCACCATGTACCTTTGATGGAATTATCTAAAAGGCCCACCCACATTTTGGGTAGACCTTTCAAGTGGCTAGTAAGGGCAAGAAAGTCATATAACCCCATCCTTGGGGGAGGACATAAAATCCCACCCATCTTGGATGGAACATGGGAGCACAAATTGGGTAGAATTTTGGTAAAATTTCTACCCTATTACATTATGCCTCTATAGATAGAAATAAGGATGAAGAAAGTACTCGTGTGGTGCACAAAGCTACTACTATTACCCAAAATTTGAACAAAATATGTACTCACCGCCACAACTCTCTAGTACCAAGTGCTCGTATGCATAAGTGACATATTTGAGGCATGTTTCTCCCAATATGATAAATGCCAAGTCATCCACTGCCTAATCAAAGGATCACTAACCAAGTAAAAGGATGAGGTAGATGAAAATTAATGAACTAGGCAAAAATGTTAGTGAATCCAAAGGCCCATATTAAATCATATGCATCTACCCCCTTATAGAATATCAATGCCATCTCGAGGAGTAGCGTATTAGTTGAGTATCTATCATATTCAAGTGTTGTCTTCCCGCATACCATCATTAATTTTTAAATTTTAAATTAATGTAAAAATACATATAAATAGTGTAATGTTGGTCAGAAGCACAAAAAACAACATGCCTAGATAATAGAAATTGAAATGCAATCTAGTGTTTATGAGAAAGAATATAAAGGAAATATGCAAAATATGTAAACTATTGAAATGACAAATAATTTGCAGTAAAAAGGGGGGATTTCTCCTTGTATTTATAAATTCATAAATTCCAAAAGGTTACAATACATCCCCTTTGAGGGCTTATCATTTTGATACATTTTGAATTACAAATTACAAGGGATCAAATCCCTTCAAGAGCTTAATGGCATGTTTCATTGTTCTTATCGCAACCCATACTTGAGAGCTAATATTGGGATTATTTTAATCTACCTCTTAGCTCCTCTCTCATGCCTAGAATACCTACACCTACACACAAGATATTGAAAACTATTAATAGCATATGTGTTTTATATTGAAAACCTTGAAAAGTATATAATAGAAAGAGTAAAACTTATTTGCAACAAATAAAAACAACTCCAAATGACTTGAAAATATAATATGATGTTATTAATATGATTTTGCAAGGATATAAGCATAAATTTAAGTGAAATTGTGATCAAAGAGTGTGGTCATTCCTGGCAGGAACAACTAAGCCTATAATCACAAAAACCTAAATTGACCCATCAAATCTACTCAAAACTTAACCAAAATTGAACACAAGACTAATCTAATTCTTTCTAATTGATACATGGTTAAATTGCATAAAAATAGTTTTCCATTTGGTGGCCATCCTTGGCAAGTGCAACTAGGACTATTAGCCATCCTTGGTAGGGACGGTCCCCAAATTGGGTGGTTTTTACCACCAATTCCAAGGGGATTTGGCTTAGAATACTCCTAAATGTGTTGTCATTGGATTTGGTCAAATAAATCTCAGATTTTATAGGTTTTGGAATGGATTTTGTGTATTTTGGGATGCCCCTAAAAGCACCTTCAAATGAAGAGGTTTTCAAAACTTGGGCAAATGTTGAGGACAAATGTGAGCAATGCTTTTTATTGTCTCTTTTTGAAATTGGGTGGGAGCACCTCAATTTATATCCAAATTAGGTCAAATTTGCAAAGGGAAAATTTCTAGCATGTAGGGCAAGTGCTGCCACTTGTCCATTCCCTTGCCATGCATAGGATGGAAGATGTATTCCATTTGGGACCTCCAATTTGTAGGTATTGATGTTTATGATAGCATTCCAATCAATTTTGGGTGATTGAGTGGGATAAATAGCAGTAATTGGTTGTCTTTTGTCCCACCCTTTGACTTTTTGGGGGTCTGTTTAATGGCCATCCCACCCAAGGATGGTTGCTGATGGTCATCCCTGGATGGGATGACCATGAACTGTGGTCATCCTAGGGTGGGAGGGTCATGGCTACATGCCCCAAAACTTATCAAAAGTTGGGAAAACCTTCCCAAAAGTTGTTGGGAGCCCTAATTAACCCACGAGGGTTTCACAATGGGGCCATATAATGTCAATAAGAGTGATGCATAACAATATTATCTAATTTACATGATTTTAGTGTTTATAGATACCCATTTTTGAGACATGTGTGCAACAAAGAGCTGAGAAAAAATAGATGACTAAAATATTAAATAATTTAGCTTATTCATTAACCTAACCAAATTTAGATGCCTCCATTGTGGAAAGAGCATACATTCTTGGAATCCTTGATTTTGACATAATTGAAGGATTAATTTTGGTATACCTTTTAGCCACGCTTGCCATAGCATTTTTGGGGCTTAGGGTATACTTGGTATTGGTTCCTTGTTTCCTTGTAAGCCTTTTCAAGGGTGAATTATCAAGGATTCAAGGAGGCAAAGCCTTTGTTTTATTGCATTTGCTGATTTTTTGCCCTAGCATGGGCTTGCAAATTTGTCTTTGGCAATGATTCTTTTGAATGTATGAAAATTGCACTTTTGGGTGTTTTGAGTGTTGATTTGATTATGAAATTGTTATTATGACTACCCCTAAAGTGATGAGTCAATGAGGACATGACTAATTATTAAAGCAATGAGTCACTTGACACATATGACTAAGTTGGGGTAACCATCAGTTTTGCCCACTACAAACCTTATCAATTCTTCTAGGATTTTGATCATTTTAATGATGATTTATGGAAGAAAGAGCCTAAATACTTCATTCCCATGGAGTGGTCCAGCCATAATGGTCTTCTTGGGGAGTGAAATAAATACTTTTCAAATATTCCATGAATACTTTGGATTTAATCTTGATCCCTTGTTAATTTGAACCATTTTGACCTATTTTTGGTGGGTTTTTGGCCCTATTTTTTATGTTTTTAAGCTATTTTTGTATGATTTTTTGGTGGTAATACCATGTGGTATGGCTGCATAGTTTATGGCCATACCATGGTGGGATGGTCAGACAATTATCTGACCGTACCACCAAGAGGTAGCCATGCTTATTTGAAGGCTATATAAGCCCAAAATGAGGTAAATGAGCTCATTTTGCATTCTCAACTTGGAAAACTTGAGAGGTGAAGAGGAGAGAGTTGTTTTTCTAAAGTGAAGCACTACTAAGAGTACCCCATAATTAGTATGATCCAGCAATAGGACTCGTCAAGCGGTAGAGCTGGTGCGAGACGGGTATGGACTGCATTTTCCTCTCTTTATTTATTTAATGTAAAATGTTAATTTCTATTGTTTTTTCCATAAAAAACACTAAATTCTAGTTAAATAACCGTAATAATAGTTAATTTTAGAAATTAAATCATTTATTTGTAGTTTAGATGCATTATTTTACCATTATGTTGCTATTTTCTTACATTTTAGGGCTATTTTAGTGGTCAAAATGACCCTATTGTAGCCATTTTTGGAGGTCGTACCTGGGTGGGATGGCTGCCAAATTGGGGGCCATCCCTAGGTGGGATGGTCACAAAATTGGGGTAAAAAGAACCTTTTTTTGGTCATTGTTTGGGTATTTTTGGATTTTTTTGATGCATTTTGAGTGCATTTTTGGTACTTTGTTAGCCCTGTCAGGTGGTGAAGAGTCGAAATCAAGTTTCAAATCTCTTTCAGGTCACTAGGGACATGTTGATAGATAATTACTGGCAATGAATCGATGCCATTGGCCTTAATAATGTGACACAGTTAGAGACCATGGTGGTGATTGCACCTACTTGACTGCCTTGATAGACCTCTAGGATCCTCGCACCAACACTTTACATTTACCTACAGGAGAGATGATGGTGACTTTAGAGGATGTCTACTAGATATTGCACATTCTGATAGTGAGTCACCCCATCATATCCTCTCATCAAGATTGGAGAGATGTAGTGATGTAGAGGTACTTTAGGGGATGCTGAGAGGAGGCAGTGAGTGGCCAACTCAATGGAGGGATATTAGTAGAGTTATAATTTAGGGTGGATGTCTTGGGTATTAGACATTCCTTACTGATGACTTTGATCTCCAACATGTTTCTGCCAAAATCATCAGGAGCCAGGTTTCCCTAGAACCTTATAGATTTGGTTTTTACATTGGTGGAGTGCATTGAGGAGGAGCCTATAGTGATGGCTTGGGGTCCTACATTATTGGCACACCTATATGATAAGTTATATGAGATCCACTCCCATGGGTGGAAGGGCTTAGGGTGCAACTTCCTAATGCAGGTTTGGGGATGGTAGCATATTACTATGAATCAACTGTAGGGACTGCATTGGATAACCCAAGCATATATTACTAATAGGAATATAGGCTATGTGATACTATGGCAGTGGGTCCAAGAGTGATAGCCATCACTTTGTAGGTAAGGTTGAGCACTATGAAGAGTATTTTGCATGAATTAGGGTAGAGGAGGTTACCTAGAGATCTTATATAGATTTTCTAGTATGGGTTGAGGCTAAGACATAGTTGCACCAAATGAGACGAGGTAGATGGTTAGTTGGGTGACACGGTACTAAGAAAGAGTATTTCCATTATGCTTGAGTCCTATGATAATTTGGGATATACCAGGGGTTGCCTAGTGAGCCGATGACCTATAGATGTCACTGGGATGAGAGGACTCTTATCTATCCTATATTCAAGGCATTAAGAGAGGAGTCAGATCCTACAGTAGACATCTTGGAGTTAGATGATGTCAAGATGATAGAGTATTAATCTTGGTGGGTGACATGGCAGTGGTGAGAAGATGGTCCACTAGAAGGTGATGCAACTGAGGTGGCAGAGGAGGCACCTAGAGATGATCCAAAGGAGGAGGGTTAGGATGAGTCTCTAGATGATGAGGAGGTAGAGGGAGGTGAGTGACATGTATATTATCATGTAGAGGATGAGTGTACAAAGCTCCTTGACTTAGGGGATCTACAAGGTGACTTGGGTGAGGCTAACTATGATGATCAGGGGATGCAGATACAACTAGTATCTTGAGATGCTACGATTACTGAGTTGTAATATGAGCTTATTAGAGGTTAAAAGGAGAGAGAGAGAGACTTCAGGCTGATATAGAGAGGTAGGAAGCATTTATAGATATGCTTCAGGCATAGGTTATAGTATGGAGCCCTATTTGTGAGGGATCTAGTAGTGGAAATATGGATAGACTATGATAGGAGATAGCACAACTTTAGTCCTTAGTGGGAACCTATCAGAATCATTACTGATAGGAGCAAAATTATACTGATGAGTTGGAGGATGATATAGTGTGCCTTAGGGAGCACATACCAGACCATCTATTTTCTAGTGGGTCATACCATAGTCGAAGGAGTGGTATAGGATAGTATTCCACATGGATGGGGCCTTCTAGATCTACATGGAGGTCATACAGGGTAGGTGGTAGCAAATCTGGGAGTTCACAATAGACTCCAACTAAGGGTAGGGGTGAGAGTCACAACACCGGTCCTGCGTGACTATGTTTTGTGGGACTCTATGGCTCTTTTTGATATTTTGGGACTTATGAGGTCTAAGGACCCACTTTATTGTAGCCTATGGGTAGTTTATGGATGATGATGTAGCTTTTGATTTTATACATACATATATATATACATATATATAAGTTTTTTATTATCATCACGTGATGCTTTTGTTGCTTTATGAGATGTATGCAATGCTTATATGTGCTTTATGATGTTGTGCTGGATCTCTAACATGTATGCATGTATTTATCATATGATGTGATTTGATGATATGGTTATTTGTAAATGCAAAATTAAATGGATGATTTGATTTAATTTGTATGATGTATTATGATGACTATTTGACACATTATATGCTAGCACCATAGGTTGTACAAAATGTATCTCATTATTGTAGTATTATCATGACACTATGTAATGGCTTGTGAAAATGTACACTAACAAACATGTTACGACATGATATGAATTGTAATGAATAGTATAATATTTTATGATGTGTTTGGGATTTTCAGGAGACTCAAACACTCTAGTTACGTAATCAAATTTGTATAGTAACCAAGAAAGACTTTTTAACAAAGTATAATTATGCTAAGATAACCGAGATATTCAATATCCCTATGTGTGCATGTGAGTTCATTCCTATGATAACACCTAAAGTTACCCTAGTTTCAAACAAGATTTATGCAGCCCATATGTACTAGATCTCACCTTATGAGTATCATTATCCTAATTTTTTATAAACATTAGTCTATTTTGGGGTGACCTAGATAGTCATAGACCACCTACAAGAAATTTAGGGTGACCAAAGTGTTTATAGATGCCTTTGGGGCATTTTGGGATGACCTAGATGGTCATAGACTACCTAAGAGTGTTTTAGGATGACCAAGGAGCTTATAGATGCATTTGGGGTATATTAGGATGACCTAGACGATCATAGACTGCCTAGGAGCATTTTAGGGTGACCAAAGGGCTTATAAATGCCTTTTGGGTATTTTAGGGTGATCTAGATGGTCATAGACCACCTAGGAGAATTTTAGGGTGACCAAAGGGCTTATAGATACCTTTGGGGAATTTTGGGGTGACCAAAGGGCTTATAGATACTTTTGGGGAATTTTGGGGTGACCTAGATGGTCATAGACTGCTTAGGAGCATTTTAATGTGACCAAAGGGTTTATAGATGCATTTGGGGCATTTTGGGGTGACCTATATGGTCATAGACCACCTAGGAGTATTTTAGGGTGACCAAAGGTCTTATAGACACCTTTGGGGCATTTTTGGGTGACCTAGATGGTAATAGACCACCTAGGAGTATTTTAGGATGACCAAAGGTCTTATAGACACCTTTGGGACATTTTGGGGTGACCTAGATGGTCATAGACCACCTAGGAGCATTTTAGGGTGACCAAAGAGCTTATAGATATCTTTGGAGCATTTTGGGGTGACCTAGATGGTCATAGACCACATAAGAGCATTTTAGGGTGACCAAAGGGCTTATAGATGCTTTTTAAGTATTTTAGGGTGACCTGGATAGTCATATACCACCTAGGAGCATTTTAAGGTGACCATAGGGGTTATAGACACCTTTGGAGCATTTTGGGGTGACCTAGATGGTCATAGACCACCTAGGAGTATTGTAGGATAAACTAATGGCTTATAGATACCTTTGGGGCATTTTGGGGTGACCTAGATGGTCATAGACCATCTAGGATCATTTTAGGATGACCTAGGGTCGTATATCACCTAAGGGTGTTTTAGGATGACCTAGACTATTGTAGACCACCTAGGGATGTTTTAGGTTGACCTAGATGGTCATAGATCACCTAAGGGTGATTTAGGCTGACCTAGGGGTATTTTAGATTGATATATATGGTTTTAGACCACCTAGGGGTATTTTAGGTTGACCTAGATGATCATAGACTACCTAGGAATGTTTTATCTTGACCCATATGGTCGTAGACCATCTAGGGGCATTTTGGGTTGACCTATATGGTCATATACCACCTAGGAGTATTTTAGGTTGACCTAGATGGTCGTAGACCACCTAGGGGTATTTTAGGTTGACCTAGATGGTCCTAGACCACCTAGGAGAATTTTAGATTGACATAGATGATCATAGACCACCTAGGGGTATTTTAGGTTTACCTAGATGGTTGTAGACCACCTAGGAGAGTTTTGGGTCGACCTAGATGATCGTAGACTACCTAGGAATGTTTTAGGTTGACCTAGATGATCTTAGATCACATAGGAATATTAGGTTGATCTAGATGGTCGTAGACCACCTAGGGGTATTTTGGGTTGACTTAGATGGTCATAGACTACCTAGGGGTGTTTTGGATTGACCTAGATGGTCATAGACCATCTAGGGGTATTTTGGATTGACCTAGATGGTCATAGACCACTTAGGGATGTTTTAGGTTCACCTAGATGGTCGTAGACCACTTAGGGGTATTTTGGATTGACCTAGATAGTCGTAGACCACCTAGGGGTATTTTGGGTTGACCTAGATGGTCGTAGACCACCTAGGGGCATTTTGGATTGACCAAAGAGTTTATGGATACCTTTGGGGATTTTTGTAACTTTGATTACTTTGTGATTCTAGGAGGAAGGTGCAATACCTTATGTACCCCAACATTTGTGGTGATTAAAGGAAGCGAGGAAGGTGCAATACCTTTAGGATCCTCAATTTACTTCATTTATTGGGATGCAACTAGTAGGGAAGGTGTGACACCTTGGATACCCCCAGCATGTACTATGATTGATGCAATGTTATTGGCTTGGCTAGAAGGAGTGATAGAGACTGAATCCCCCTATTGTGGCAGGGGATTTTGGGTAATACCACTATATTTATGGGATAAAATGAGTGACTCGCTTGTGGATAAATCTTCCCTATCAATAAGATCTTGGACCACATGTCTAAAATCATAACAATTGCTAATGTCATGCCCTTTCATTCAGTGATAGAGGTAAGAATGATTCTTTCTGTAATGTTTAGATTTTGACCTATTTGGGTTGACCAAGGATATGTCAAGCAAGAAGATTGCATTTTTTCTTGTACATTGTGAAGGATTATTGACATGGGCTCAGTTAATTAAATCCAAGTACGACATTGAGGCTTTAAATGAGGTGAACAGGGTCACCTCATTTTATAAGGTGACAGGGTTGTATGCATCTCAGTCACCTATTTGGGTTGCTCTTCTTGACTCTCATCTATAGGTAACAAGTCTTGACATATACCAATCTATTGATTGTTGTTTTGAAGATCATTCTTGTCAAGCATATCTTGTACCTTGCTCTTGAATGTGATACATGACTTAATATTATGACCATTTACTTGATGATAAGGACAATATTGGCTCTCTCGATACCACATTGCTTTGTGCTTATTGGGATCCAAAGGGTGGATATATGGCAATGTGATAGCCTTGGCCTCACATAATCGATTAAAGAGTGATACCAAATATTCAAGCAATGGTGTATACATTCAAGGTTGATGGTGTTGTTGCATTTGCCTCTACTTCTATTGAGACTTAACATTGGGTTTCACAGGAGGAGGTTGGTCTTGAAAATTAGGGGGTTGAGATTTTGGATGACTCAACCATAAATCAATGCTTGTGAGTTGATTTAATATCTATTGTAAATCATTGTGTTGGTGACTCACTTGTAACTCATTGGGTAGCCTATCCAAGCTTGTTTGAGTAGATATAAATAGTGCATGATGATTGTGGCTAGTGAATATATCCACATGCTCTTGTTCCACCTCATAGTGTTCAATTGTGGTAGCTAGATTACCACCACTTTGGTGTAATGGGTACACTTGTTCTTGATTTTGTGGATATGTTGAGTGAGATGGAGTAGGTGTGACTGAATCTACTGATGGTATATATTTTGGTATGGGTGGAATGTTGGATGAAGTCGCAAGTGGTATAAATGGATTTAGAGGGATTTGGTTATTTCTCATCATATTGATCATTCCCACAAACTCATGAGAAGATGCACTTGCATTTGGAAAAGTCATGGATGCCTCATCAACTTGTCCAAGGTGATCTACTTGGACCCCATGCTCAAGGGGTGCATCAGAAATGCTATCAATGAGTGGCAACTTAGCAAGAGGATGACCTAGGTCCTTGATCGACTCAATGATAGGTTGTCATGTAACTTTATGTACTATGCACTCATCTAGTTTTGAATTGGTCAAATGAACTGAATCCTCAAGTGTGGTGGAGTAATATGGTATGATACAATCTAACTCATAGATATCAACTATGGGTTCCTCCTTGTTGGTTAGAATGGGAATGTCTTCTACTAATGTGTCAAAAATGGCTATGAGAGCCTTTGCAATTAGATTTTTTGACTCTCCCTTACTTGAAGAAACAAGGGATGGTACTATTGGTAGTCATGAAGGTAGCTTCATGACTAACCACAGGATTGAATATGGACTCTGGATAATATCCTTGGGTTTAGTACCCAAGTGTTTGGATGGATGAGTAGAATCCTATAAATGATCCTCCACATTGTAATACTTAAAGGGGTCTGGATAAGCCTCAAACACATGTACCTAGCCTTCATGAATGTATTTTATGTATTTGTGCACAATGGAGGGGATGCACTCCATGTCTCTCATCCAAGGTATTCCTAAAAATATGTTGTATTATCTTTCACCTTCCAAGATGTAGAAAAATATAGGTATAATATTTTGTCCAACTTAAATAGGTAGGATTATCATGTCCACAATGGAGGATAAAGCATCATTAAATTCTTTTAATGTGAATGTCAATTTCACAATGTGCGAAGATGGGATGTTGAGATTTTTCAATGCAGTTGTGGTAATAATGTTTATTGTGGAACCCGTGCCAACCAACACTCACTTATAGGGGATCATGTTGATGCACATGATGATGTGCAAAGGAGATTCTGGTAAATTGGAAAACCTAGGTTTGATATACTAATTTTGAAAGGATATAACAAGATCTTTGTGCATTTGTATGTATCCCACAAAGTTGGTTGAAAGCATCAAGATCGTGATATTGTAACTCAATTGAATTTAAAACCTCCATGAGATTTTCCCAATGCTTGGGGGATTTTTGTATTAACTCTCCCATGGTCATGTTGGATGATGATGTATGTAAACTTTGTGCATGCCTACTCTGGCTTGCTACCGCTTGTTGGATAGGATTTCTAGGTGGTGAAGACCACAATGTAGAGGGAGTGTAGAATTCCCTACTAGGCCCCTTGGTATTTGATTATATCTAGCTTTGGCTCGGACTCAGTGTTGGCTAACTGAATAGTCCACTTGATCCTATGGATGACCCATTGGTGTTATCTTTATAGAGGTACCTTGGTGGTTAGGTCCTCTAAGTGAGGGTTTGACCTCACGATGGCTTTTAGGGCATCGTGTAGGAATGATGAGATCTTCATGAGAGTAACATATGTGACTACTATCAGGGAATTGTGTAGGAATGAGGAGATTCTCATACCTATAATGATGATGCTCAGGGTCTATCCTGAATTTTTACACTTTTTTGGCTCATGATTGAGCTCGGCTATGCAAAGTTGTCATAATGTGTTGACTAGGCAAACCTTGGAGGAAACCCACACTAAAGAAAATTTTGACTTCCAAAAAATGAGATGGGTGCTATATACCAAAATGATCAATGCAATAAGATGATAGTAATGGGCTAGGGCCCAAAAAATTGACTTTTGGGTCAAAATTTTGTATTTTTGGAATATTTGGCCAACCGGGGCCCGTGGGGAAATGCCCACTTTTAGGAATTTTTGGAAATTTTTGAAGCATGAAGAGTTAGGACTCAAAATTTATGTGAGAGGTGCAGAAGGGGATAACTAAGACAAAAAACCAATTTTGGAAATTTTTGGGGTTGTCTAGACCATTTTATGGCTATTTCAGTGTAGTTTTTCCCTATTTTGGCTTTAAAAATAGAGTAATCATAAAACCAACATAACTTTTTTGTTATAGATCCAATTTGCACGATTCTTGATTTGTTGGGTGTAGAATAGAAAAGTATTTATTTATTTATTATTATTAGGGTTTGGTCCTAGATCAAGGATCTTAGGTTGATTACCCAAAAAAAAAACACCTAAATTAGACAAGATGATTATCTCTTTTGAGTTTTATAGATTCAAATACACAATCAATAGAAACACACAAGAATACAAATGATTATCTATTTTAAAAATTATGTATTCCTAAACTTTTTGATGTGGTTTTTATTTTTTGCTTTTGTAAATAATCTCTTTCACGTGTTTTGAATTTTCATTGATGTAATTCTCAATTGTTTAATAGTTTTCACCTATACACTCACAACTCGACAACCGACAATGAAAGTTGATTCATGTGAATCAACCAAAGTATGGAGATGAATCCATACTCAATCAGGAAGAATAGGTCCTACCAATCCTCATTCATTTTACCTATGATCAGCGATATACCTCTTATAAAAGAAATACATGTTCTATCTTATAGGCTATGATAGTTCTTGGAGCTCGTATTGGCCAAAACTAGGGTACGTGGGATTTGAGCCAATGGATGGATGTTAAATCCACATTCATTGAATTATATTAGTGTTTAGGGATGAATTACAACTCACTAAAGTTAAAAATAAGTGTGGTGTGTGATTTATTTTAAAATGATTGAAATAAAACAAGACAACATTCAATGATTGTTCACTAAATGCATGAAATTGCATTTTACTTTAAAAATCATAAGCATATATATAAAATGAAACTACAAAAAATTTAAATTATATGAAAATCTAACCCTTAGGTAGGTCACATGTAGGTAAACCAGACAAATGCATTTTGAAAGGCTATTCTTTTTCCTATTTTTCTTCAATTTTGTTAATGCAAAATTTATAAATATGAAATATAACCTTCAATTGCACACAAAAGACAAGAAAAACTGAAATTTAAGCTTTTTGAAACAACCTATATGCAAATTGAAGGTTTGGAGGATTACCTTTTTTGTTCTTAAACTTGCTATTTCTAGATTTTTTTGTAAAAACCCCCTAGTTGATGGTCATCCCTAGGTGGGACAACTGCAAATTTGGGGGCCATCCCTAGAAGGGACATTTACAGTGGTCGTTCCTAGTAGTTCCAATTCGAAATTATGTAGTTGTTCCTGCTCTTAACCACCAAAAACTACAACACACAAAACACAAAAAGAAGGTCAAAAATGAAAAAAATGAAAGGGAATAAGGTACAAGGGTCCCACCATGATCACCACTAAAGAAGCACAAAAAATAGCACACCTAGATGATAGAAATTGAAATGCAATCTAGCATTTATGAGTAAGCATATAAAGGAAAGATGCAAAAGATGTAAAATATTGAAATGATGAATAATTTGCAGTAAAAAGAGGGGATTTCTCCTTGTATTTATAAATTCATAAATTCCAAAAGGTTACAATACATCCCCTTTGAGGGCTTAACATTTTGATACATTTCAAATTAAAAATTATGAGGGATCGAATCCCTTCAAGAGCTTAATGGCATGTTTCAATTTTCTTCTCACAACCCACACTTGAGAGCTAATCTTGGGCTTATTTTAATATACCTCTTAGCTCCTCCATAATTCCTAGAATACCTACACCTACACATAAGATATTGAAAACTATTAATAGCATATACGTTTTATATTGAAAACCTTGAAAAGTATATAATAGAAAGAGTAAAACTTATTTGCAATAAATCAAAACAACTCCAAATGACTTGAAAATATAATATGATGTTATTAAGATGATTTTGGAAGGATCTGAGCATAAATTGAAGTGAAATTGTGAGCAAAGAGTGTGGCCATTCTTGGAAGGAACAACTAAGCCTATAATCACAAAAACCTAAATTGACCCATCAAATCTACTCAAAACTTAACCAAAATTGAACAAAAAACTAATCTAATGCTTTATAATTGATCTCTGGTGAAATTGCATCAAAATATTTAGCCATTTGGTGGTCATCCTTGGCAAGTGCAACTAGGAGTGTTAACTATCCCTGGTAAGGACGGTCCCCAAACTGGGTGGTTTTTACCACCAATTCCAAGGAAATTTGGATTAGAATACTCCTAAATGTGTTGTCATTGGATTTGGTCAAATAACTCTCAAATTTGATAGTTTTTTCAATGGATTTTGTGTATTTTTGGATGCCCCTAAAAGTTCCTTCAAATGAAGAGGTTTTCAAGGAAAATACTTGGTAAATGTTGAGGATAAATGTGAGCAGAATTTCATGAGAAATTCTTGTTATTGTCTCTTTTTGAAATTGGGTGGGAGTACCTCAATTTATAGCCAAATTAGGGAAAACGTACAAAGGGGAAACTTTTGGCATGCGGGGAAAGTGCTACCACTTGTCCATTACCTTGCCATGCATAGGAGGGAAGATGTCTTCCATTTGGGGCCTCTAATTTATAGGCCTTGATGTTTATGATAACCTCCCAATCAATTTTTGATGACTGGGTAGGATAATTGGTAGTAATTGATTACCATTTATCATTCCCTTTGAATTTTGAGGGGGTCTGGTTCATGGATGTCCCACCTAGGGATGGTTTCTGATGGTCATCCCTAGGTAGGACAACCATGAACTGTGGCCATCCCAGGGTGGGACGGTCATGGCTACATGCCCTAAAATTTTGTAAAAGTGGGGTAAACCTTCCCAAAAGAGGTTGGGAGCCCTAATTAACCCATGAGGGTTTCCTAATGGGGCCATATGATGTTGATAAGAGTGGAATATAGCAGTATTATTTGATTTACATGATTTTAGTGTCTACAGGTAGATGAAAATTAATGAACTGGGCAAAAATATTAGTGAATCCAAAGGCTCATATTAAACCATATGCATCTAACCCATTTTATAATATAAGTTCCATCTCGAGGAGTAGTTGAGCACCTATCAACTTCAAGTGTTGTCTTCCCACCTATCGTCATTAATGCTCAAATTTTAAATTTGATGTAAAAATACCTATAAATAGTGGAATTTTGGTCATTTCTATGGGCAAATATTTATCCATTATAATTCATATGTAAGGTTTTTTGTCACTATGTAAATATAGATTCATCACTATTTGGTCTCTGATATTACCTCCATATTTTTATGAAGTGTATGAATGCTTACTTTTGCTTTGGTTATTAGAGTAGGTCTCATATTATTCTGCAATCTGAATTTTATGGGATTTTCTTAGTGACTCTGGAGTGTGCATTTATAAACATGGTTTGGGGGTTTATTTTGCTAAATCTAGTCAGATAGGAGTGCTCTATTTTTACATCCTAGATTTCATGCACCTATTTACTGATTTTGGAATTCACTCTCTACCCACTACTTTGAAGAGCTTGATGAACGTATCATAGGCTGATATCTTAGGTGTTGTATCTATATTTCTTCCTATGGTGTAGTGCTTGCATGGGTCTTGATGTGATTATACCCATCCTTGTGAGTTCTAGCATATCCCTTTATTTCCTCTCTTTTCTCTTTTCCTACCTTGAGGTATAGATAGCTAGAACCACCCCTGAGGAACTAGCCTCCTTCAGATATCAACTACCCCATACTGACTCGATGGTCATTCGATGTTGGTGTTGGTCCACCCCTACCCTTAGTGTGGTTTTGAATTGATGACCAAACATTTTTGGTGACTATGCTAAGGAACTCATTGATTTTTCATGCTTCAGGAAATTAGAGTTTGGTGACATTTTTATTTACACATATCCTTTTAAAATTACTTGGTGACTCTAACTATGTGGCATATCTAGATCATGATACTATTCACCTACCCATTCTAAAAATCTAAACATACCAGAGGAATCAAGGTACAATGAACAACCTTGATCTCACTAGTGGAGATAGTATGTTCATATGGAAACTCCAACTTTGACACTGATGGGATATTTAAAGACTAGTGCCACCATCAATTTCTTACAATGGAATTATTTTGGTCCCTTCATTCTCCCTTACTAACATGATATTATAGAGGCTACCTTTGACACCCTAAAAAAATATAGTGGCATCAATGGAGTTGTGAAGTAACACCTTAAAAATTTGGTTTCTTTGGCCACCCTTCACAATATCATGCATGAGAATATAATGATCAGGTTTTTGGTCTCTTACCTTGAAGGTAGAGCATGGATATGGTACAAAACCTTATATTCTAGGAGCATCTCTACATGGATAGATCTAGCAGAGCCTCTCATGGATATTTTTGGAAAATTTGAGGACCCCTTCCAACCTCTAAACCAATTCACATATATCAATAGGGATCCTCTTGAAAATATGGTAGAATTTAATGTCAATTTTGAGAATATCTGGAAGAGGATTCCATGGCAAATCCTTATAAAAATTTCCAAGCCATATCTATTATACATCCATGCTCTTGGTCCTTATATCAGCTTCCTTATGCACTAGTCTGGAGAAAATATATTCCCATAAATTTATGAGAAAGCCATTAGAGTCGAGCAAGTTCTAATGTGGAGGATCCATCCAATTAGTTCCTTTTAGGAGCTGGTACTAGATTATACAGTGGGTACACATTAGGAGTGAGTTTTCCATGGTGACCACATCCATGAGGGCAATGCAACAGATCAATCCTAGATTTAGTGAAATCTAGGTAAGGATGTGGGTGCCCATGAGTGGGAGAAGAATCCAGTGGTGGATAAAGAGCCAACCATAATATTGGAATAATTGGCCAATCTCAAAAAGGAACAACATAAAAATATGGTCCCTGATAGCTCACCACCTAAAGGGAAGAATACGGTGGCAAAATTCATTGCCACCCTAGGTTTCAAGGGCCTAAGTGTCAAAAATCTTAGGCAAAGCAATAAGAATTATGATTTCATTGTAATTATGAGCCAATGTGGATTGTTTTAGATGAAATATAGGTGACACCTTAAATAAAATGTAATTTGATCTGACCACTGCAGATTCACAAGTTGATTTTCATATGATATCCTGGTTCAGATGTGCCTGTCACATTGTAATTTTTTGGCCAGTAAATAATACCTTGCATTATGTAGGGCCAATGCATTGGGAATCATAAATGTTTTTAGTGACCATTAGAGCAACAAAATCCTATGAAATGTTACCACTTGGTCAAGCATCAAGAAGCACTAGGACAATATTCTCCAAGAATTATCTAGGAAATGTAACATTCCCCCCCCACTCTATGTTGTATTCCTAGTTTTATGTTCTTTTATTTGTTATTTTCATGATACCATAGCCTAATGGATGCATCCAATAATTTTCAAGGCCTCTTAACTCATCCTCAGGAGTAGCAAGCCTTGGAACTCACAAATGCAAGCACAAGTCAAGGCAAGTATGCTATAAAATAGCTCCCTGTAGCACCCTAAAATTGGTGCAGTAAAATTGGAATAATTACATTCACCTTAGTAAATAAATTTAAATTCAAATTTAACCTCCCAAACCGCCCGTTAACCGCCGAGAAACCTGTTTCCTCCTTTTTCGTGCCATTTTTAGCAGCTTGTTTTGACCGCTTGACGATATCGTCTCCGATCGTACGATATCGCCTCGCATTTGACGATTTCGTCTGGACTAGAACGTCCAGACGATTTCGTCGCAAAACTAAATTTGCATAGTTGGAATCCATTCCAACGGGTCTCCAATCCGGGCAGAAGCGTGTCTGCACCGTTGGGACCCTTCCCCCGTTGGAGATCTCCCAAATTGGGATGATCTCCAACCTCCCAACAACTATCCTATGCCTATTTAACTCTAAGACTTTTCCCTCCCCAACCCCTGGCTGAATTTTTATGCAAATTGAACCCTTATGCTCTAAAACATCGTAATTCATATTTTGCATTAGTCCTATAGTCATTTCATTGTAGGTACACCACCGGTTTTCAGCCGGAGCCGCACCTATCGCAGCCGACGAACCTGTCAAGATCGGAGGCGATCTCGTCAAATTCGGGACGATCTCGTATCGATGCGAGACGATTTCGACTGCAGCGCACATCGAGGCAATCAGTGCCTGGAGTTTGTTCTTCTGTCTCTTTTCTCTGTCATTTTATGTTATAAATTAGATTGTTTATTCAGTTTTTATATTATATTGCATTTGGAGTTCACCCATTTTGTCTAAGTTTACAGATTAAGATCATATTCTGCTATCTAAACATAGTTATTTGCATTTACTTCTATTCTTGTATATTGTTCAACACTCATATTACCGTTTTACATAGTTTGCCCTTATTTGCAAAATAGAATTTCTCGTATTTCGCATCTCGTTTGCTGTTTTGCAGGTCTCTCGATGAATTCGTCCGACGAATTCGTCGATTTCAGACGATCTTGTCGCTTCGTACGATTTTATCAAATTGAAGGCGATTCTCGTTGAATTGCGGACGATCCAGATCGTTTCAAGCTTCATAAACTCCATCGACTTCCGGATCGGGTAATCTTCATTGGCCTCCCGCAAATTCTCTATTTCTGTTTTCCTTTCTGTTTGTCGTATGCATTTAAATTGCATTTTCATGTAGTTTAAGTTAGAATCATTCGGCCAAACCTAGGATGAATGTTTAAAAATAAAACGAACTCATCAAAACTCATTCCCAAAACCTAGGCGTGGAAACTGCCATCAAATGTTTCCTGGTGAACCCACCATCCGTCGAAAAATCACCAAAATGCACCTCCCTTGAGAGGCGGGACCTTCGCAAAGTCCTCTCGTCCGAGGTACCGCACCATCCTTTTCCCATCCTCCTTCCCGGCGCGGATCCAATAGCCTGAAGGTAGGGGTGCGAAAAATTTGGAGCGATACATTTTGGTGAACCCGACGTGAATGCATCATAACCTTTTGAACAAAAACAAACAAGACAAAAAAAAAAAAAAATTTAGATGCATTTTAAAACATTTAAGGTTCAAAATCATGTTTAGATGGTAGCTCCTAAAAAGAGGTTAGAAGTTACTATAAACGTAGTAAACCAATTAGCGGCCATAGAAGTTAATTCTGTCCTTAGTGTCCCTGAAGCAAGTATAAATCAATCCTTGTGGGACGAGCTTATCAAGAGACTTAGTATCATTTCATCTAGGTCCACACAACTTAAACAGATTAAGAGGCTAGTCTTGGATAGAATCCTGGATCCTCATCAATTAGTGTTCTATCATGAACTTCAGAGAGCTTGCCATAGGTGGTTAGCCTATAGTAGAGCTCTTGTATCTGCAAAAGTTTTAACTTTCAGGGAAGATCTTGAAAGCACCGTTATAGTGCGCCCATTTTTAGTTCATATAGATTCCTTAGAAGATGATCTTATAGTTAGGAGAAGATGGAACAAAACTCCTAGAGCTATGTTATATTGTAAATATTGTCGTGAGAATTATTATTTCCAACCAAGGATCCGAGATAGACAATATCACCATAGCCCTTTTCATCAAATTCTTAAAAGAAAACTTTCAATTTGAAGAAGAACATTTCATGACCCCCGAACAACTTTGAACCTATTAATGATATTCATAGATTATTCATAGAAGATTAGTTCATCTACTTTTAGCCTTATTATTATTGTGTGCATTTCTTGTTTCATTTGTCGTCTTTATTATATTGTTTCAAAGAAAAACTAAAAATCAAAATCAAAAAAAAAAAAAACATAGTAAAAAACTTAAACATTTCATTTACAATATTGCATTAGGTATATATAAATATATACCTTTTAATTTGTTGCATATATATATATATATATATATATATATATATATATATATATATATTTTATGAAATCAAAACTTAGCACCATGACTAAACTTAGGAATGGTAAAGAAATTTTAGGAGAAGGAGAAGATTGGCTACAAAATACAACCGAAAACCCAAATGTCCTTCTTGGAGATACAAATCCGGAAGGTGAAACTCTAGGTCAATCGGATGAAGACTTAGGTGAAGATAAGGAACAAGAAGGAAGTGTTAAAGAATCTTCGTCCCCTAGAATAGCTCCAAATGGAGGCATCACTTTTGACAACGCAGAACATTTTCAAAAATTTCTTAATCAACATATCGACATCCTTAATGTGGCAGTCCGTATTGATAAAGGGGAAATTAGTGATGCTCAAGCAGTCTTAGAACGGGCGATTGATATGCAAACTAATCCTTTGTCTTTCATTGATCAAGAAAGTGATAAGGGTGGACCATCTAATGCGAATATGGTCACTATAGCCCAAGCCATGACCAAACAACAGGTCACCCAACCTCCTAAGCAACCTGTTACTCAACCTAAAATCACTCCCGCACAAAATAAAATTCCCTTCACTACTTCCTTCCTCCAAACAGCTTGAGCAAAATGCTTTAAATAGACAAAAATCTAAAACAAAGCCAAATACAAACTTTCAACAATCTACAATACAACACAATCCAACTTCAAAACTCCTCCATAATATCTTTCCTACCAATGTTTTACACAATAGTAACATGGCATCTAATCTGCATGTTCCTCCATCCTACGCCCATAACACTTATGGCAATGCCCCACCGAATCAATATGGGGGGCAAACTAGTAGTTTGGAAGCTATGGTGAAACAATTGGCTTCACGTATGGACCAGATAGATCCCTACCGTCCCTCGTATAATTATCGAGAGATTTGTAGCCAACCATTGGATCCCATAGTGGTAGCTCAACCATACCCTAAACATTTTCCCATGCCCGTCCCGCCTATCTATAAAGGAACCGAAGATCCCATAGAACATCTTCGCATGTTTAGGATAGCATGTCATGACATATCGCATAACGACTTGCTATTACTAAAAATGTTCCCCAAAAGTTTAGGTGGAATGGCGTTAGAGTGGTATTATCAATTGCCCACTCATTCCTTAAGAAACTTTGAAGAAAAAGCTGAGTCATTTGTTCATCAATTTAGTGCCTACATCGAGAGGCATGTAACTATTAAAGACCTATACAATTTAAAACAAGATAAAGACGAATGTTTTGCTGATTTCTTAGCAAGATGGAGACAATTGACAGGAAAACTGCACTTTGTGCTACCCTATAGGGAAATGTTAGACATTTTCATTAACAATTTACAAGAACAACTTTCTTATGAGCTATCAACAACTACTTTGACTACCTTCGATCAAGCTATAGACTTAGCTCGAAGGGTAGAAGATGCCCTCATTAGGAGAGGCCAACTTAGAAAGAAGGATGATGAGAAAACATCTAGAAATCAATATAAAAACAAACAAGTTGTCGGTGATGGAGTCACTGACAACAAAAATGTTGCTAATGTCAATGCAACAAAAACAACAGAAAAATTCATCTTGAAACCTCCCCGATAAGCCTCCTCGAGAGTTCACTAGATTAAACCAACCTTTATCAACTATTTTACCTCAACTTCTTGAAAGAGGTTTAATCCAACTGCCAGCTATCCGGGAACCTGACCCAAGCATACCCGGATATAGAGCTGATTTGCACTGTGATTTTCATAGAGGTCCTGGACATTCTACCAACGCTTGTAAGAGATTGAAACATAAAATACAAGATTTGATTGACAATAATGAAATGGAAGTGCAAGCCTTCCAACCTAAACAAAACCCTCCTAATAATACCCAAAAGACTGTTCCCCAAAATCAAAATCGAATGCCAATCAAACTTTAGACATATTTCAACACCCTTTACCAAGACATGGTAAAGAGGTAGCCAATCAAATTGAACATCACAATGTTCCCCCTCCTACCCGATATGTAGGAACCATTAGCGGGCAATTACCTGTTCAGGACTCTCACACATTCGACACAACCTTATCCCTGGTTACAACCAGGCTCTTACATAATTTTCAAACTTCTGATTCTAGCAATATAGAGTCATATAGTGAGAGTGAAGTAGACACCATTCAATCGAATAGTTCTGAAAATGAATCAGATCCTATTCAACCTATCACAGATGCTAATGTTCCAGAAGAACCATTTCCCATAAGAGTCACTACTCGACCTTCTTCTAATGAAGTCCTTCCTTATGAACAAGCCATAAACTCTCAACCGAGACCCTTTCAACGTCATCACTATAACATTGTAGGTACCATCGGAGTCGTCACCCGACAACAAGCTCAAAATCCCCAACAAGAACCAAACCAGAACGATGGATCAGCTCCATTTGTTCTGAAAAATCCTAATAAAGGAAGTCATGCTCCTATTGTTCAAACTAAACCCCCTTACAACATTAATGAGCAATTGTCTAATACCACCGCCAGAATCTCCCTTTTAGATTTATTAAGATCCTCCCCCACCCATAGGGATGAATTGATGCTTACTTTGAGCCATATGATGGTACCTCAAAACATCCAACCCGAAGCTATGGCCAATACTATCATCACGCGAGAGATTGATTGTATTGACTTTCGGGATAAAGATATCCCACAACACACTTTACACAAGGATAATCCCTTGTATATTTCAGCTTTAATTGGGGATGTAGTCATCAAACGAGTCCTGATTGATAATGGCTCATCTCTAAACATCTGCACCTTTGACTTCTACCAACGATTTGGTTTTAGAAGTGATGAAATGAAGAAGACCGATATGATTATCAAAGCCTTTAATGACGAAACACAAGAAACGTGTGGAGTCATTACCCTCCCATTGCAAGTTGGTCCTAGAACCCTTGAGACAATTGTGTTCATTGTACATTGCCCAAAGATCGTACAATATACTTTTGGGTCGCCCTTGGATTAACGCCATGCGAGCAGTCCCATCAACTTTACACCAATGTGTTAAGTTTGAGTTTAAAAATTAGTTGGTCACTATTCATGGTGACCCTAGACCTTTTGATATGTGTGCATTGGCAAAACCAGTTGGAGTGCAATTTTGCCCTCGCTCCGTCATCCACATATCCTAGTTCTTCTTCATCTAAAACTGTGAAATATAAACCCATCATTTCATCTATTCCTCCTCCATTAACTTCATCTTCCCATATAGATCAACCACCTGCTAAACAAATCACTGTAGAACATCAAAAAGCTCTTAAAACTACAACCAATTCTTCAAGTTCTAATCCCATAAATTCAAAACCTTCAGACACATCTATCATACCTTCCACATCTCAAAACATAGGTAATAAGCCTTCTACATCTTATGCCCTTTCTGATGATCTTTTACCATATTTATCTACAACCTTAATATCAGAAAAAATGAATGATTTCATGCAAGATTCAGACCTTTTAAATCAATTGCCGCCATCTCCTCGTACTTTGGGCCTCCCACAACCTATGGGAAGTACTTACCAAGTCGGGAGTTGCGCCTTCATGTACAAAGGATATGACTGGGAAGAATCCCTCCGAATATCAAAACCCATCATGATGGATATGCTCGGTGCTATTTTACCAACGATTATATTAAAGCTAAACCCATGATGCTTAAAATGGGATATAAAGGGAAAGGCTTAGGACCTTTCCAAAATGGCATGAAAGAACCTTTCGAGGTAGAACCATGGCCTCGCCCGATGTGGTGTGGGCCTATTACCTAGTAAGGGTCAACCCTTTCCTTTTGAGGATGATGATCATCTCATATGCTATCAAGACTATTTGGATAGACATGTTGATTTACCTCTTAAAAATCCATCATTTTCATGCAACATGCTATCCATAGCATACCCTGAAATGATTGTTGACCCCGATGAAGAGTTGGAAGGAGATATCTTCCATGATGTCTCTGTTGAAGAGATGTTGTATAACGGGTTTTATTTTGATGGTTCTATACCAACCATAGCTCAACTTGAGGCCATCGACCCTCATAACGAATTATCTAAATTAACTTTACAAGAGTTACAAGAGTTGGGCGTTTCACCCGCCCCACCTAATTTTGAAAGAGATCTACACATGGAGGTAGAAAATGTCCTTAAAATTAATATTGGAACTGAGGACAACCCTCACATAATCAACATTGGAGCAGAACTAAGTCAAGAAAAACAAGAACAATACATTGCATTTCTTAAAGGGTATGAAGATGTCTTCGCTTGGACATATGAAGATATGCCAGGTCTAGACCCTTCTGTAGTCATGCACCACCTAGTGGTCCATCCGGATGCTAAACCTGTTAAACAAAAACTTAGAAAAATGCATCCCAAAGTGGCTCTGCTAGTCAAAGGGGAGTTAGAAAAACTCCTGAATGTTATCTTCATACAAGCTATTGATTATGCTGAATGGATCTCCAATGTAGTTCCAGTCACCAAGAAAGAAGCCACCAAAGTTAGGGTTTGCACAGATTTCAGAGATATTAACGCTGCATGCCCTAAAGACGACTTTCCTCTTCCAAATATGGACCAAATTATTGATTTTACTGTCGGAAGTGGGATGATGTCCTTAATGGACGGATTCTCCGGCTATAATCAGATCAGGATAGCTCCTAAAGACCAGGCTAAAACAGCCTTCATTACCCCCTGGGGTACCTTTTGCTGGAAAGTGATGCCCTTTGGCCTAAAGAATGCCGGGGCAACTTATCAACGGGCCATGACCTACATCTTTCATGATATGATGCATGATATCCTACATGATTATGTAGATGATATTATAGCTCGCTCTCTTATTGAAGATCATCATTTAGACGATTTAAGAAAAGTTTTTAATCGATTACGAGAATATCTCATTCGATTAAATCCAAGAAAATGTATATTCGGAGTTAAATCCGACAAGTTATTAGGGGTTTTAGTTTCTTTACGTGGTATCAAAATTGACCCTCTCAAAATTGCGGCTATCACTGATATGCCCGCACCCACTAATATATCTGAATTACGAAGTTTACAAGGTAAACTTCAAGCTATCCGTCGCTTCATTGATAAGCTGGCGGACAAAACTGGTCCCTTTCTTAAACTCCTTAAGAAGGACGTCCCCTTTAATTGGGATACAAAATGTAGAGAAGCTTTTGAACTTCTCAAGCAATATCTCCTTAACCCTCCGGTGCTTTCACCGCCTAAATCTGATCGCCCATTTCTTTTATATATTTCTGCTTCAGATTCTGCCTTAGGAGCTATGTTAGCTCAGCTTGATGATGAAAAATGAGAACGCGCTAATTATTATATTAGCCGAACTTTCGTCAGTTATGAAACTCGCTATACAGCGTTAGAAAAGTTATGTCTAGCAGTCGTGTTTGCTACGCAAAAATTACGACATTACATGCTTAGCCAAAAAACGTATGTCATTGCCAAATATGATCCTTTAAGATATCTCATGAGTCGACCTTATTTATCGGGTCGCACAACCAAGTGGGTTCTTGCTCTAAGCGAGTTTGATCTCACCTTCATAGGACAGAAGTCTGTTAAGGGTCAAATCATAGCAGATCAATTAGTCGCTGCACCCTTAGAGTCTACTCATCCCCTCATTATCGAGTTTCCTGATGAATGCCTTCAATTAGAGGCAGACCATGTTGAACAATGGTCCTTATACTTTGATGGAGCCCGATGCATGAGTGGGGCCGGTGTGGGTATTATTTTAATATCTCCACAAAAACATCTTATTCCTCTGTCCTTCAAATTAACATTTGCTTGCACCAACAATATTGTTGAGTATGAAGCTCTAATCCTTGGATTACGAGCTGCTTTAGCGCTTAAAATTAAAAACCTCTTAGTTTTTGGGGATTCCCAATTGGTTATAAACCAAATTAATGAAGTTTATCAAACCAGAGATGATAAACTTCGCCCATATAAGGCCTATGTTTTACAACTAATGGCCTTGTTTGATCAAGTTACCTTGGAAGCCATTCCTCGAACTAGCAACCGTGCAGCCGACGCCATGGCCGCCGTTGCATCTCTCTTGCCCTTGGAGTTAGACGACGAATATGCCACTATCATCATTCGTCGACTCCAGGAACCCGCTTCACATAAGTCATGCTTAGAGCCTTTGGATGTGTTTCTAATCAAGGAAACTACTCCTGAACTCTGGTATAGAGACATATTTGATTTCCTCCAAAATGGGACTTTCCCTGCTAATTCTAATCGCAACCAGCGTCGGTTATTACGTCGACGAGCAAGTCGATTTGTAATCATTGGCAATACTTTATATAGGAGATCTTTTGAAGGTATCCTATTAAGATGTCTAAATTTAGAAGAGTCTAAATCAGCCTTAAGTGAAGCCCACGATGGATCTTGTGGAGGACACTTTAGTGGTAGCGTCATTGCTAAAAAGCTCCTTCGGATAGGATACTTTTGGCCTACCATGGAAACGGATGCACATGAATATGTGCGCCATTGCGACAAGTGTCAAAAACATGCCGACCTTGTCCATGCGCCCGCACAAGAGCCGCAGGCTATTTCTTCTCCTTGGCCCTTTTCTAAATGGGGCTTGGATATTATTGGTAAAATTAACCCCGTGTCTTCTGATGGACATAAGTTCATCATAACCGCCACTGAGTATTTCACGAAGTGGGTCGAAGCTATGCCTTTAGCTTCCTGCACTGGTTCACAAGTCTCTAAATTTATTTTTAATCAAATCATCTGCAGGTTCGGAATTCCTGCAAATCTCATCTCTGACAATGGAACTCCATTCAAAAATAAAGATGTTAAAAAATTATGTCAAAAATATAAGATTCAACATCGCTGGTCTACTCCCTATTATCCTCGTGGTAATGGTCAAGCGTAAGCTTCTAACAAAACTCTAATCAAAATTCTCAAAAGACTAGTCAATAAACCGGCCGTGACTGGCATATTCAATTATATCCAGCCTCGTGGGCTTATCGAACTAGTGTTCGAACCCCCACAGGCACTTCACCATTTGTTTTGGTATATGGTGCCGAAGCAGTTTTTCCATTTGAATTAGAAGTTCCTTCTTTGGCTCTACTACTTCAAGACACCGAAGTAGGAGATGAATATCGCGTTGCGTGCACTCGATCCGCTGGAACTCCTAGACGAAAAATGCATCAATGCTTTAGAGCATCTCCGTGCATACCAAAACAAGCTTAAAAGAGCATATAATAAGAAAGTTCGTCATCGATCCTTTGAGATTGGCGATCTTGTTCTAAAAGAAAATCAAAAAAATACAAATGCAACCAACGAACCGAAAGGTAAATTTGAGCCCAACTGGCTTGGACCATACATCATTACCGCAAAATTTGAATCAGGAGCATATAAATTATCTACCTTAGATGGTAAAGAACTTAAAGAACCCATGAATATTTTACATCTCAAACGTTATTATGCATAAATTTGATTATTTCATCCATGTACATATTTGTTCAAAATCATTCAAAAACCTCAAAAACATTCATAAAATCTTCAAAAATCTTCAAAAATATTTATCGCATTTATTTTGTAAAGTTTCTTTTGCTTTAAAACAAAAATCAACATAAAAAATCCAAAAACAACTATATGCTTGACTCTTTCGAAACCAAAACAATATACAGAATAAAGAGAGAGTCAACATTCTCAAAACTTTCTCAAAATCATTATTTTCTTACAATTATTGCAGTTATATGTTTCAACTTATTTTGGATAAAACTAGCATTTATTTGGCATCCCTCACTTGCACACTCACAACAATAAATATCTTGATTTTATCTGGCATGATTACTAATCTCTCTTATATCAAAGTTCACAAAAATCAATTAAATAAAGTTTGAGCATAGAGAATTGATCTTGGTATTTACTTAAACCAAGCACATCTTTTCACAATAAAATGATTATATTTGTAATTTCCATGTTTTGCTACATAGTAGAACCGATTTCTTGAGTGAAAAGTTTCCCCTGCTATCCTATCATGCACATGGTCTAGAATCTTTGAGAATTGGCAAAAGGACAAGCTCACCCCTACCCGTAATAAAAATCCCTTGCTCTACAGCTAATCCGAGCAAGTATCCCTAGAAAAAGAAAAAGAAAAGAAAAGTTCAAGAAAAAGAAAAGAGAAAAGAAAAATGTTATTCTATATCATTCCAGCAATATTTCAAGCACTATCTCAAAAATCAAGCAAAAGAAAAATAAGCAAAGTTCAAAAGAAAGCAAGAAAAGCAATAAAATCCCTTTCCCTACCCTTTGAAAAGAAAAGAAGGGTTGATGAGCTTGAATCCCTGGAATTCTCAATTATTCGAAAATTGTGAGGTAAGCCCCATAACAGGGTGGTTTGTGCCCAACCTCGCTTGGCCTTGGGTAACTCCTAGCGTGGCGATATGTCCGTCACATTAGCGACCTTCTTTTGTACAGACCTCTGTCCGCTTATGGATTAGCTAGCTCTTGATAATCCGATCTACATAGTAGCCTAGTATGGTTATATGCATCTACATCATGGTTAATGAACACTTAGTTGGTTTATTCAAATCACTTGTATCATAGTATCTTGCTCAAAACTGGTAACTGAACCATACAATTGCACACACATTTGTATTTGAGAGATTTTGTCTATCATTATGATAAATCAAGATTGGCAATGAATTCACTTATGCACATGGGATTCCTTATAAATCTAATTTTTTTCAAAATACTTTGAAATATTATTTTTGCAACTTGTTTGGAATAATCAAGTACAATTATTTACCACAAAGACAACTATATAATAGAAGAAATCAAAAATTTCAATTAAAACATATCATATATATCTTATCGACTTTCGCGACGATGGTATAATTCCAAAACCAAAATTGGAGTTTTATGCTTAGCGCAAGTCCTCATTTTCATATTTTCTGTTCATTAAAAATCAACCATGCAATAAAACTATCTTTTCTTTGATCTTCGCGATGATGGTATAAGTCTATACCTACATATTCTATACCTAGCGAAAACCATTGTAACAATATTTTCTCCAATTTATCAAAATTCATAAAAACCATATGACTTCATTCTATTACACAAATTATGCTTTTCAAAAGCAAACACATTTTTATTATTTCATATCATTATGTCAACCTTTGCATTTTGCAATGATGGTATAATTCTTAAGGAATTATTCAACAATTTTTATCACACTTAGGAATTTATGCCTAGCAAAAATTATTTTACAATATTTCATGCATAATATTTTTATGGAAATCTGAAAACAAACCATCATCATCATCATTATTTGCATCATCACAACAAAGTCTTAAGACAGTCTCTTAAGCACTCTTTTCTTTTAACAATATTTCTATCCTGGGACTAGCTTGACGACCGAGTGAGCAGTGACTCCATGAAATGGTCTATAATAGCGACAATGTCCTTTGAAATTATTGTTAGAAATCTCTTTTTATTTTTATCACATTTCATTACAACCAATCAATTTGTTACATCAGATTATTTCATTTAAAATATTTATAGCATGACATCCAAGTTATAATATTTTCCAAAACGACATAATTACATGAATCATCAATAAAATCATTACATCAATCAACTCAATCAATCAATCAAACATAAAAAGCATCATAAGCATCACATAAGACAAGTCATATGATCAAAAAAATATCTCATCTATATATATCAACAGAATATATACATCATCAAAACTAGATTGGTATGCCACAATCTGTACCTCGGCATACTCAATCCTCTATCAATACAAGTATAATACAATGTCAGTGGCAGTATCCTGCCCTCTAGCCTCGAGAGCCTCTAGAGCTCTCGGCCTCATCTCCTCCCCCGCCCTACGGAGGGCGAGGTGGTCCCATCGCAGTATGTGTGGTACTACGAGTCCTTGTCGTCGACCGGGATGAGCTCCTCGTCGACCCTGTCCTGATCGGCTCTGCTATGGCAGGTGGCACCTGTATCCTCTGGCCCTCTGGCACCGCCTGGTAGTATAGCGCCTGGTAGAATGCGGTCTGAGAAACCGACCGCAGCAGCTCCCCGAGTGCTTACCCCCTCGCCTCGTGCCCTGAGACGAGCATTCTCGTCTCGTAGCCGTGACACCTCAGCCTGGTCGTGTGCAGCTGCATCCTGTAACGTCTGCACCTGAGCTCGCAGATGATCTCTCTCTTCCCGAAGAGTAGCCATCTCGCTACTCTCTCCAATGTCCACACCCTTGCCCTTATCAGGCGATGGTGGCCTCTGTGGAGATGGGGGTCTCGCCTCCCTCCTCTCCCTCTCCCTCTACCGCGGCCTCTCCTGTGCCTGTGGCCTCCTCTCGCTCTCCTCTCGCCGTGACCCCGGGCTGCCTCTACCATCACCTAGCGCCACCTCCCTATCCTACGCACAACCGCGTGGATCGGTCCCGAAGCCCTCGTCATCCGAGGAGGGTGGATGCCTGCGTACCAGGCATCGTAGCCATCGGCTACCCCTACGTCGTCCCCATCCACTGGCTGAATGGGGGCATCGTCCGTGTCCTGACTCCAGAATCGCTGCATATCCGGAGCCCCGCTAACTGTGGTGTTATCCCGGACAGTCCGAGAAAACTCGTAATCCCTGAGAGATGGGATCCCCCGCCGTAGACCGAACTGTCGCAAAACTCGGTCATAGCGGTGGAGCTCCACCTCTCCCCTCTCCATCCGTAGCCGCGAGACTCGCCCGGATGCGAGCCGGCTCCCGTGCGTCCTCTCGCCCACCCTGGATGCTCTCCTCCATGGCCTCCAGGTGATCTGGTCTGGGACCAAGTCATCCAAGTAGTCTCCGGGACACCGACAGGTCGATCCGTCGCCGTGCCCCTCTCCGGAGCCACCAGTAGAAGACTCGGGGCCTCTCCCCGTCAACCCCCGTCAGTGGAAGCCCTACCGGCCTCCGCACCGCAATGTGCTCCCAGCACCAAACCTATAGGAGCGATGTCATAACCAGACATCGGCCGCCCTTGTATACGACCCCATGCAGGATCCTATACAATCGGCATAGAACAAAGCTGCCCCAAGAAAATCTGTAGCCATGGTCGCGCATGTCGCAGATCACATCTGCCAGCATCCATGGTACCCTGCATCCGCTCTGGTGGCACAGCAGAAGTCCACCAACCACCCCAGCCAAAACTCGTGTCAGTGTAGATGCCCCAGGCATCTGGCGCAGGTGCCTCGATGTTCACTCCGCCCTTCTCCAGGGCGAAGCTCGGGTCACCGCAGAGTCGTCCCATCGCGTGGCCCTGATTGGCCGTAGGTGTGATCATCCTCCCTTGTATGGGGATTCTAAGAATCCTCCATACATCCTCTAGTGTGGGAGTCATCTCCCCTATCGGTAACCGAAAACATGAAGAGCCCGGGTACCACCTCTCTGCTAGGGCCGTCAATAGCCCCATGTCTGTAGATACTTGTGGCATCTCTGCCACATGTAGTAAGCCGGCTCGTGCCGCCCGATCTCGCTCCGTCTGTGTCGGAGCGGCCAAGTCATCTCTTAATCCTCCATATTTCCACTCCCTGCTCTTTAGTAATCCTCTTTGCAAGCATAAACATCAAAACAACAAACAATCATTAATAACAATTTTAGCAATCAATAATGCAACTTAAAGATCAAAATTTTGCAATTGATGATATCGCCCACTATTGGCCGATATCGTCCGAAATTTGAGCAAAATCGTCTCCAATTTCGCGTGTCGAAATCGTCTCTAATTTGACGAAATCGTCCCTTTTTCGCCGATTTCGCCCTTGGGCGAAATTGACGAACTTGAGACGATTTCGTCGAACTAGGGACGATTTCGTCCGGACGACGTCGATGGCCAAAAACGGTCGCGATGCTCAAAATTCACCTAAAAATCCATCTAAAAAGCATGTAAAATCAAATTAAATCAATTCTAGATCAGTTTAAACCCTTACCCGTAGACCACGGCGGACCTCTGCAGATCTGTGCGCTGTCTCTACCATTTTTGCTCCAGAGCTCTCAAAACAGTAAAATGAACAGTAACAAATGAATTAGGGTTTTACCCTATTTTTCTTAATTTTATTCAACAAATAATTTTTGCTTTTTCGCGTTTTTACCTCAAACGTTCGATTTGGGTAAAAACACGGAGGGGGCACCATAGTAAGTCGTCGTACGATTCGACCAAGAATCGTCGCCTAAAAATGGGAATAATTTTTTGCTTTCTCGTAGATCGAGAAGAACTCATCTTTAACGCATTTTCTTCGGAAAATTCGCTAAAGAGGGGGCAAAATGTAGCACCCTAAAATTGGCGCAGTAAAATTGGAATAATTACATTCACCTTAGTAAATAAATTTAAATTCAAATTTAACCTCCCAAACCGCCCGTTAACCGCCGAGAAACCCGTTTCCTCCTTTTCTGCGCCATTTTTAGCAGTTGTTTTGACCGTTTGACGATATCGTCTCCGATCAGACGATATCGCCCCAGATTTGACGATTTCGTCTGGACTAGAACGTCCAGACGATTTCGTCGCAAAACTGAATTTGCATAGTTGGAATCCATTCCAACGGGTCTCCAATCCGGGCAGAAGCGTGTCTGCGCCGTTGGGACCCTTCCCCCGTTGGAGATCTCCCAAATTGGGATGATCTCCAACCTCCCAACAACTATCCCATGCCTATTTAACTCTAAGGCTTTTCCCTCCCCAACCCCCGGCTGAATTTTTATGCAAATTGAACCCTTATGCTCTAAAACATCGTAATTCATATTTTGCATTAGTCCTATAGTCATTTCATTGCAGGTACACCACTGGTTTTCAGCCGGAGCCAGTACCTATCGCAGCCGACGAACCTGTCGAGATCGGAGGCGATCTCGTCAAATTCGGGACGATCTCGTACTGATGCGAGACGATTTCGACTGCAACGCACATCGAGGCAATCAGTGCCTGGAGTTTGTTCTTCTGTCTCTTTTCTCTGTCATTTTATGTTATAAATTAGATTGTTTATTCAGTTTTTATATTATATTGCATTTGGAGTTCACCCATTTTGTCTAGTTTATAGATTAAGATCATATTCTGTTATCTAAACACAGTTATTTGCATTTACTTCTGTTCTTGTATATTGTTCAACACCCATATTACTGTTTTACATAGTTTGCCCCCGTTTGCAAAATAGAATTTCTTGTATTTCGCATCTGTTTGCTGTTTTGTAGGTCTCTGATGAATTCGTCTGACGAATTCGTCAGATTTCAGACGATCTTGTCAGTTCGGACGATTTTATCAAATTGAAGGCGATTCTCGTTGAATTGCGGACGATCCAGACTGCTTCAAGCTTCATAAACTCCATCAGACTTCCGGATCAGGTAATCTTCATTGGCCTCCCACAAATTCTCTGTTTCTGTTTTCCTTTCTGTTTGTTGTATGCATTTAAATTGCATTTTCATGTAGTTTAAGTTAGAATCATTCGGCCAAACCTAGGATGAATGTTTAAAAATAAAACGAACTCATCAAAACTCATTCCCAAAACCTAGGCATGGAAACTACCGTCAAATGTTTCCTGGTGAACCCACCATCCGTCGAAAAATCACCAAAATGCACCTCCCTTGAGAGGCGGGACCTTCGCAAAGTCCTCTCGTCTGAGGTACCGCACCATCCTTTTCCCATCCTCCTTCCGGGCGCAGATCCAATAGCCTGAAGGTAGGGGTGCGAAAAATTTGGAGCGATACACTCCCTATGGTTAGATGTATATGAGACAAAAAATTATAAACCGTAAATTATGGTGAATAACACAAGCTTATACTGAGAGGGGGGGGTGAACAGTATAAGACCTCTTTTTACTTTTTCCTTTATACTTCAAAACAGTAAAGCAATATACCCAAAGCAATATCAAAGCAATGCACAATATCATCCACAAAGTGACACCAATTTTAACGTGGTTCACCCGGAATGGTTGGGCTACGTCCACAAAACTTTTCTCTAAAAGTTATCTCAAAGTTCTTTGGGAATCCTTCCCAATTACAATGTTTATGAGCCTCGGCCCAAAGGAGATACCTTCCCCCAATCAGAATTTATGAGCCTCTGCTCAAAGGAGATACCTTCCCCTCTGCTCTGGAAATGATCCCTCGGAAGATCAACTGCCTCTACCTCTTGCCGGCCACGTGGAACTCCTTTCCACAGAAGACCTCCTATCCTCAATGCTTAGCCTAAGAGACCTCTGCCTTCTATGATCATGTCCACAGCAGCTCAGCAACCTGTACCAAACACAGTCGGTCGGTCTAGTACAAGTCTTCCTCTATCTGTCAGATCTATCCAACACTTGAACAAATCAATCCTCTGCACACAAGCCTTCTCAAAGACTTGCCAAATCTGTCCTCGGGTTCTTCTCAAAGAACCAGTGCACCTCTGTCCTCATACAGCAGCACTCCGCGTTCGTCTTTGCCCTTTGTGCTCTCTACGCCCTCTGCTCTTTCTACGCACTCACAGCCGCACTTGGTCGAACTTCAACCTTTGCACTGTCTACGCAATCACAGCGGCACTTAGAACAATTCACCATGACTCTTCGCTCACTCTGCACACTTTGATCGAATTTCGCACTCTGCTCTCGGTGATCGAACTTCTCACTCTGCGCTCTATCTGCGAACGTCACCACCAACAACACCTCCAACTCTTCAAAATAACCTGCCTTTTATAATAACACTTTCAAGATCAAAACCTTAATCTTAGTCGGCTGTAACCCTGATCTTTAGTCGGCTGCACAACCCTAAACTTCGTTGGCTACAAACCCTAATCTTCGTCGGCTCACATTTAACTTTGTCGGCTTCAACTACCTCTGTAACTCTTTTGTAGCTTTTGCCGCGAAACTACAACATGTCGCGATATCGCGACACCTTTGCAACCGTACACTTTCTTTTGGCTTTTGTCGTGATATCGTGACACTTCAGCCTTTGTCGACTTCAACTAAGCTCTTGTCGCGATATCGCGACACTTCTGTCTTTATCAGCATCAACTTTGCTTTTGTCACGATATCGCGACACTTCTCCCTTCGTCGACCTCCTTTCTGCTTTTGTCATGAAATCGTGACACTTCTGCCTCTGTAGACTTCGTCTTCACTTCTATCATGATATCGTGACACTTCTGCTTCCGTCTGCATTCTTTGCAACCCATCATGAAATCGTGATGCTTTCAGCTTCCGTACGCTTTCCTTGTAACCCGTCGTGAAATCGTGACGCTATCAACTTTTTGTACGTTTTCTTTGCAACCTGTCATGAAATCGTGACGCTTTCAGCTTTCGTATGTTTTCTTTGCTCTTTGAGTCATGAAATTGTGACATGTCACGATATCGTGACACTTTTCTAACTTGCTTTCTCTCTCCTGCTTAAGTCACGAAAATGCGACATGTCACGATATCGTGACACTTTTCTAACTTGCTTTCTCTCTCCTGCTTAAGTCGCGAAAATGTGACATGTCGCGATATCGTGACACTTTTCCTCCTTAGCTCTTTTCTTTTCTTTGGGTCACGAAAACCCGACATGTCGCGATATCGTGACACTTTTTCACTGCGAGCTCTTTCTCTCGAACCTGTCAGCTTGGGGTTTGCAAAAGACTTTTGAAATTGTCATGTCGTAACCTTCATCAAAACAAATTATTTGACATCAAATCAAATTCCTTCAAAAGCTTCTTGACATCAATGACAACTTATATACTTGAGCAAAGGCAATGTACCCAAAGTACCCAAAATTGCCAACAATCTCCCCCTTTGTCATTGATGGCAAACCTTTATTGAAAACACTTCTCAAGAGCCAAAACTAAAACCAACTGTGCTAACAACTTAGAATCTTCCTTTGAAGTTTTGCTCCCCCTGACTTGAAGCTTTCCTCTTCACTTTGAAGCTCTCCCCCTTACTCATATCTCTCCCCCTTTGTCATCAATGGCAAAGGGTCACCGTTGGGGCTCGGGACTAAGAATGAGCCTCTTAGCTTAGTCCCTCCCCCACCTCCTGATGAGGTGATTAATTCTAGGGTGGGAGTAAAACTCCCATTAGGCACTGATCATCATCAGCGTCTATAACTTCCTTGTCGGGCCTTCTCTTGAACTCTTTGTCCATATTCCTATTCCTGTCACTATTCTTGTTCTTGTTCTCATCCCTGTTCTTGTCCATGCCTTGATCCTTGGACCTGATCATGCCACTGTTCCTGTTCCTGTATTCTAGAATTTCAGCTCTACACTGTCTGATTGTGTGACCTTCATTGTTGCACTTGAAACACTTGACGATGTTGTTTCTCTGAGGTAAACCTGATCTTTGAATCCACCAGTTCTGACCAAACCTATTCTGACCAAACCTGTTCTAGCCAAACCTTTTCTGACCAAACCTGTTCTGACCAAACCTATTCTGGCCAAACCTGTTCTAACCAAACCTGTTCTGTTATGTGCCTTGCAATAAAGCTGCCTTGTGCCCAAACTGTTGACAAGAGTAGCAATACCCTTGAAAGAAACTAGCACTTCTGAAATTGTCGTTTACCTTCTTTACTTGAGCCATGCAATGTGAAGCCATGTGACCAAACTTATGACAAGCAAAACATCTGCCTTGAAATTTTCCTTTATTTGACCTCTTGGGTCCTGAAAACTTCTTCTTCTCATTCTGAATTCTGTTTTCTATTTTCGTGCTTCTATCATTCAAGGACTCATGATCTGAAATACTTTCCTCATAAGAACTCTCTTCCTTTTGGAGTCTCTTACTAGACTCTCCAACTTGTTCCTTGTGTGGCTTAACAAAACCAAGGCCTATTTTATCTGTTGTCTTTCTTTGACCTTTGATGAGTGACTTAACCTTTTTGGAGCTATCTTGAAACACTGTAAAGCTTATCCTTGTACTCTTTAGTTTCCTCTTTCAAAGAAGCCATTTTTTGTTCTAACTCACTATACTCAAGAACCTTAGACTCTAACTCATCCTTGAGTTCTTGTGTCTTAGCTATAGAGAAATCAAGATTTTCTATAAGATCATCTCTCTCCATACAACATTCATCTAACTTATCCTTGAGTCTAGCATTCTTCTTTCTTTCCTTTTTCAAAGCACTAAGAGCATTAATAAGTTCACTTTCAAGATCCTTTATTTGTTTGCTTTCTGAATCATCAAACCCTTTTTCAGATTTCTTATCACTAGAGGTGCTACCTTTTTCAAAAACCATACAAGCATCTTCCTTATAGTTTTCTGAAGCATCCTCATACATATTGGAAACCAAATCATTATTTGTACAATCATCCTCAAGGTGACCAAAATTTCCACATCTAAGACATTTCATGATAATGAATCTATGTTTCGGTTCTTCCTCTTTTTCTGATATGAACAACATCTCATTTTCATTATCACTTGAAGAACTTTCACTATCACTACTAGAACACTTACTTGCTTTGTCTAGATAGAAACTCTTCTTGTGCTTGTGAGAATACCTCTTTCCTTGATTGTTGTGCTCATATTTGTTCTTTCTGTGATGCTTATGCTTTTCAGAAACCTTGCTCATAGAATCCTGTTTATCTTCATCACTTTCATTCTTGGGAATAGTACGATCAGTAGCATAATGACCAAACTTTCCACAATTGAAACATCTTATATTTTTCATGCTTTTGTGCTTTCTAGAGAACTTGCCTTTCTTGTTGTAATATGCCTCTTCATCACTAGAAGACTCATCACTATCTTGAAGTTGTTTACCCTTGGATTTCTTGGTAGCCTTGAAATCTGCCTCTTTCTTGACATCAACCTTCACTTGAGTTCTCAACTCAAATGCTGCAAGTATACTATGGAGCTCATCCTTTTTCAACTTATCCAAATCTTTAGCTTCCTCAATAGCAGAAATATTTTCACTAAATCTATTAGGAAGAGATCTTAAAATCTTATCACAAACATCATTTTCAGCAAGCTCAAGACCTAAGTCTTTCATGGAGTTAACAACCTCATCCATACGAAGCATGTAGTCACTAATATTTTCATCATCATTCATCTGGAGTTGTTCAAACATACCTTTGAAGTGTCTCAACTTGGCCTTTCTGACATTTGTATCACATGTATGAACCACCTTCAACTTGTTTCCACATTTCACTAGTTGTCTTGCGGTGAATCACTTTGGTGAGATCTGCTTTACGTAAGCCTTTCGGGATTGCATTCATTGCTTTTGAATTGCTGTGATGTAGGAGCCTTTCTTCTTTAGTATTAGGACCATGTACAGGAATAGTGTACTCATCTTCAATCACTTCCCATACCTCATTACCAAGTGCCATTAGATGAACCTTCATCCTTGCACTCCAAAGACCAAAATCTGACCCATCAAGAATAGGTGTTGCATTGCTACTTGAATGATCCATTGTGTTCTTTACTAGCTTTTCCTTCAAGTTTGTTAAACTTTTCGAAGGCACCTACTCTGATACCAATTGAAGAACACAAGCTTATCCTGAGAGGGGGGGTGAACAGTATAAGACCTCTTTTTACTTTTTCCTTTATACTTCAAAATAGTAAAGCAATATACCCAAAGCAATATCAAAGCAATGCACAATATCATCCACAAAGTGACACCAATTTTAACGTGGTTCACCCGGAATGGTTGGGCTACGTCCACAAAACTTTTCTCTAAAAGTTATCTCAAAGTTCTTTGGGAATCCTTCCCAATTACAATGTTTATGAGCCTCGGCCCAAAGGAGATACCTTCCCCCAATCAGAATTTATGAGCCTCTTGCTCAAAGGAGATACCTTCCCCTCTGCTCTGGAAATGATCCCTCAGAAGATCAACTGCCTCTACCTCTTGCCAACACGTGGAACTCCTTTCCATCGAAGACCTCCTGTCCTCAATGCTTAGCCTAAGAGACCTCTGCCTTCTATGATCACGTCCACAACAACTCAACAACCTGTACCAAACACAGTCAGTCGGTCTAGTACAAGTCTTCCTCTGTCTGTCAGATCTGTCCAACACTTGAACAAATCAATCCTCTACACACAAGCCTTCTCAAAGACTTGCCAAATCTGTCCTCAAGTTCTTCTCAAAGAACCAGTGCACCTCTATCCTCATACAATAGCACTCCACGTTCATCTTTGCCCTTTGTGCTCTCTACGCCCTCTACTCTTTCTGCACACTCACAGCCGCACTTGGTCGAACTTCAACCTTTGCACTCTCTGCATAATCACAGTGGCACTTAGAACAATTCACCATGACTCTTCACTCACTCTGCACACTTCGATCAAATTTTGCACTCTGCTCTCGACGATCGAACTTCTCACTCTGCGCTCTATCTATGAACGTCACCACCAACAACACCTCCAACTCTTCAAAATAGCCTACCTTTTATAATAACACTTTCAAGATCAAAACCTTAATCTTAGTCAGTTGTAACCTTGATCTTTAGTCGGTTGCACAACCCTAAACTTCATCGATTGCAAACCCTAATCTTCGTCGGCTCACATTTAACTTTGTCGGCTTCAACTGCCTCTGTAACTCTTCTGTAGCTTTTTCTATGAAACTACAACATGTCGTGATATCGTGACACCTTTGCAACCGTACACTTTCTTTTGGCTTTTGTCATGATATCGCGACACTTCAGCCTTTGTCGACTTCAACTAAGCTCTTGTCACGATATCGCGACACTTCTGTCTTTGTCAGCATCAACTTTGCTTTTGTCGCGATATCACGACACTTCTCCCTTCGTCGACCTCCTTTCTACTTTTGTCATGAAATCATGACACTTCTACCTCTGTAGACTTCGTCTTCACTTCTGTCATGATATCATGACACTTCTGCTTTCATCTGCTTTCTTTGCAACCCGTCATGAAATCATGACGCTTTCAGCTTTCATATGCTTTCCTTGTAACCCATCATGAAATCGTGATGCTATCAACTTTTTGTATGTTTTCTTTGCAACTTGTCATGAAATCATGACACTTTCAGCTTCCATATGTTTTCTTTGCTCTTTGAGTCATGAAATTGCGACATGTCATGATATCGTGACACTTTTCTAACTTGCTTTCTCTCTCCTGCTTAAGTCGCGAAAATGCGACATGTCACGATATCGCGACACTTTTCTAACTTGCTTTCTCTCTCCTTCTTAAGTCATGAAAATGCGACATGTCATGATATCGCGACACTTTTCCTCCTTAGCTCTTTTCTTTTCTTCGGGTCATGAAAACCCGACATGTCGCGATATCACGACACTTTTTCACTGCGAGCTCTTTCTCTCGAACTTGTCAGCTTGGGGTTTGCAAAAGACTTTTGAAACTGTCATGCCGTAACCTTCATCAAAACAAATTATTTGACATCAAATCAAATTCCTTCAAAAGCTTCTTGACATCAATGACAACTTATATACTTGAGCAAAGGCAATGTACCCAAAGTACCCAAAATTGCCAACATATGGTTGATATAGAATGGCCTCCTGGTAGATAACAGTTAGTAAAATAGGATTGTTGTTGGATTGTGTGAAAATAAAGGTATGGAATGAAACAAATAAAAAACAATTGCAATCTATATACTCTTTGAATGTCTTATTTTCTCGATGGATTACATTTAAAGGGATTCAATCCATAAGAATACCTCATGAAAAAGGGTCCATGCCCCATCGATTTCACTTGATAAGCTTCAGATTGCTTTTCCCTTCATGTCTCCCTATTCTTCCACCTTGCCCTTTCTTCTACCTTCCTCTCACATTTATTACCTGTAAATCTTCTAGTTGGTAGCAAAGGCTTCTTTGTCTCAATTGTTTCCTATTACCCCTTCTTCCTATATGTGTCTTACAACAAGGTTTTTGAGTATTTACTTGTTGTTTCCACTAGTCTTCCTACTACTCTTATCTGCAATAGTTCTCTCTGTGTTGTCTACCTTTGCCCTATTCTTTTGGATTTCTTTTCCTTTCTACCCCCTTCTACTCCCATTGGTTTTATCCCTATTCCTTTTCCTCCACTTTACTTTTCACCATGTTAAATGCATCGCTTATTCTGGTATCATTTTGATCCTAGTATTCCCCTTGTGTTGCTTCTATCTTCACATCCTCCTTTCCTTTTTATCTTTCTATCCTCTCCTTCATCCCTCTATTTTGGTTGTTACATTTTCTGATCCTTCTAGGTTTCATTTTTCCACAAGTTGGAAAACCCCTATGAATCTCCAAGATTATGGGTGAAATTTTACACTCTTCACCTACTCTTCTATTTAGGAAGTGATTTCCTTTGTTCAAAATGAGTTCACCAAATTTTGAGTAACATTTATGGTCAGGCGAAAGACAAGTAACAAGGGTAGTAATAAAGGACAGATACAAGCATCAGGTGAGTAGCAGATTAAAGTAGGGTGGATGACATATTGGGTAGATGATCCACCCTATGCCTTGGGTGGAATTATCCAAAAGGCCTGCCCACTTGTTGGATAGACCTTTCAAGTGGCTAGCAAGGGCAGAAAAGC
This sequence comes from Wollemia nobilis, assembly GCA_028583015.1. Lineage (NCBI taxonomy): Eukaryota > Viridiplantae > Streptophyta > Pinopsida > Araucariales > Araucariaceae > Wollemia > Wollemia nobilis. The sequence continues at coordinate 3,296,444 of JAQPPZ010002937.1, read as the reverse complement.
CATATAACCCCACCCTTGGAGGAGGAAAAAAACTCCCACCAATATTGGGTGGAAGATGCGAGCACAAATTGGGTGAAAGTTTGGTCAAATGCATGTCCTCTTATCTGATGCCTTCATAGGTAAAAATAAGCATTAAGAAATAATACACTCGACACACAAATCTCCTTCAATCACTAAAAATTTGAACAAAAGAAATACTCACTATCGTATCTCTCTAGTACCATATGCTCATATGTAAAAGTGATAGATTTGAGGAACATTTCATTGAAGGTGATTAATGCCAAGTCATTTATTTCCTAATCAGGGGATCACCAGCTAAGTAAAAGGATGAGGTAGATGAAAATTAATGAACTAGGCAAAAATGTCAGTGAATCCAAAGGCCTAGATTAAACTAGATGCATCTACCTCCTTCTAGAAGATTAGTGCCATCCTGAGGAACAATGTACCAGTTGAGCACCTGTCAGCTTCAAGTGTTGTCTTCCTTCCTACCACCATTAATGTTCAAATTTTGAATTTAATGTAAAAATACCTATAAATAGTGGAATTTTGGTCATTCCTAAGGGTAACTCTTTAGCCATTACAATTCATATGTAAGATTTTTTACCACTATGTAAATATAGATTCATCATTGTTTGGTCTTTGATTTTGCCTTCATGTTTTTATTAAGTGCATGAATGCTTATTTTTTCTTTGGTTATTAGGGTAGGTCTCATATTATTCTACAATTTATATTTTGTGTGATCTTAGGAGTGTGCATTTATAAACACAAGTTGGGGTTTTATTTTTTCTAAAGCTAGTTGGATAGGAGCGCTCTAATTTTACATTCTGGATTTCATGCACCTATTTTCTAGTTTTAGAATTCTCTCTCTACCCATTTCTTTGAAGAGTTTTATGAAGGCATCATAGGCTGATCTGTTAGGTGTTGTGTCTATGTTTCCACCTGTGGTGTAGTTCCTGCATAGGTCTTGATTTGGCTATATCTATTCTTGTGAGTTCTGGCTATGACCATTTTTATATTTCTTTCCTCCCTTTTCCTTTTTTCCACCTTGCAATGTAGATAGTTGGAACCAACCTCCTCTAGAGATCGATCATCCCATCTCAACTTGGTGGCCATTCGATGTTGGTTTTGGTCCACCCCCACTCTCAACATGATGCTAGATTGATTACCAACAAATAGTAGACCTGATATTGATGCCATAATGAGATGGACTATGGTAAAATGGAAACTAAAAGGTTCTATGGATATTTTTGTGGTTTCTAAAGCATTCTTATTAATTAAACTCAATTGTGATGAGGAATCAAAGTGAATCCTTAGAAGGTATCCTTGGTTCTTTGGAAGAAAATAGTTATTTCTACATAAGTGCGGGCCAAATTTTAATCCATGACCACAGAAGATCAATCTGGATCCTTTATGGGTATGTCTTCCTGATTTGCCCTTCCATATCTGGTATGAAGACATCCTAAGAGGTATAGCTAAGGTGATTGGTGAGTTAGTATTAATAGAATCAACCACTAGAATAAAATTCAAAATGATTTTTTCTTGAATGTATGTAATGGCAAACCCAAAGGCAGAGTTTCCAGGTCATATCGATCTTATTTCCAAACACTGTGTATGGACTCAAATGATAGTCTATGAAAATAGGCTTCTTAAGTGTGCAATTTTTAGGAGGCTAGGCCACTCAGCTAGTTCATGTTCAGCTAGAAAGGAGGTTCCCAAGGGGAACTAGGATAGAAAGCAAGGAAATTTTAAGTCTTGGGGCCATCCTCAATCAAGGTCATCTGAGGCCTCAAGCCCCAACTAGTTTGCTTCATAGAACTCAGGATCCAACCAAATTGAGAATGATTCCAAGGTGATGGAAGTTAGTAACCTAGATCCGACTACTATTAATCAGTCCAATATTTATTATGGCATCCCACAGGTAAAATAGAGTAGAGCTAGTGACTAAAATAGTATCCTATCAAATTTTCTTCATAATTCCTTTGAATGCTTAAGTATTGAAGATACTAACCCTAATGAGGAGAAATGAAATTAGGATGAGCTAGAGGTACTTGTATCAACTCAAAATATAGTAAAATACTCTAGCTCTTCTTGCAAGACAAATATGGCCAAGTCATCAGAGTGGGGAGAAGGTTCTTTAGGGGTGAAATATTCTCATCCAAAAACAAGAAGTTCTTGAAATATATTGGATGATGTTGGAGTGTCCAAGAATATGGGTAAGCCCTCTAACAAAAATTTAAGAAATAAGGAGGCAAAAGTAGATATTGCATATGGCTTGCAAAGCCAATTGAAATTTTAGAAAGAGTCTAAAGGGAAGCAACTTAAATTAGATTCATTTTGTCACTCATACCATTCTCCTAAGGGGGGTAATCACTCCAAATATCATAAATGAGACTCATCACATGGAATATTAGAGGCATGAATGGGACTACTAAACAAAGAGCACTAGCCTCTCTAAGGAAATATTTTAAGCTAGATATTATTATTGTATAGGAAACAAAAATGGATAGTTACAATATTGAATTAGTTAAAAAGAAAATTTGGAGAGAATACAATTTTATTGCTAGCTCAAAAAATGGAGATTCAAGAGGTCTGTTATGTATGTGAAACCCAAAATCTATTAAAGGATCGACTTTGCTAGTTTCTAAAAGATTTATAAATATTTTATTTTCTTCCAAAGTCTTAGGGGTCAAGTGGGTTACTTTGAATATTTATGCCCCTAACTCTCCTCATAATAGGTTAGTATTTTGGGACTCCTTATGAGTTATGAGAGATATTTTTAACAAGGAAGCATGGATTTTGGCAAGATACTTTAATACCCATTTATACCCATATGATAATAAATGAGGGATTCTAGTCTGCAAAAGCTTGAAAGACTTTACCGCTTTTGTGAATTCCCAAGAGCTTATGGATTTGGAGTTGAAGGGATCTAGGTATATGTGGAGAAATTGATGATTGGGATGCCAAAGTATTCAGGTCAAGCTAGATAGAATCTTCATTTCTAAGGAAGGGTTGCATTTTTTTGGAGATGCATCTATGTAGTCTCTTCCTAAAGTGGCCTTTGATCATAATACTCTAGTGCTGGAGAGAGTTCAATATTATCCATTTTTTCTAGGCCCTTCAAATTCGAGGCCATGTGGTTGCCTCAACCAGACCTGGAAGGTAAGAACAAGGAATGGTGGGTTAAAGGCTTTTCAGGCCACCCTATTGCTCAAGTTGCATCGAATCTAAGGTATATTAAGGTAAAGCTAAAGGAATGGAATAAATTCATTTTTGGTAATATTTTTTTAAGGAAAAATGAACTCATTGAGCAACTCAAAGAAGTGGAAGCCATTTTAGCCAGGTCAAAGGTAGTGGAGGTAGTGAGATCCAAAGAAAGAAGTCTACTTGTAGATTTGCACAATGTCTTGGTTGAAGAAGAGATTATGTGGTGTCAAAAATCAAGGAATTTATGGCTCAAAGAAGGAGACCAAAACACAAAAAATTTTCATACATCCGTGTTGAGGCATAGGAGTCACAACAGGATCAAGGAAATTAAAAAGGCAAATGGTGAGGTTACTAAGGAAATTAATGAAATTAGAGAAAGTATTGTGGAGTTCTTCAAAGAATTGTTATGCTCATTAGTTCCCAAAAACTTACAAGCAAAAAATCATCTTGTCTGTAACATCCCAGTGCTAGTCTATAAAGATATGAACAAGATCCTATGTGATCTCTTCAATGATGATAATATTAGACAGGTGGTATTCTCAATGGGAGGTCTTAAGGCTCCAGGTCCATATGGTTTCCTGCCTATCTTTTTTTAGAGGTTTTGGCATATTCTAGGTCCTGATATTTGTAATGCAATTACAAAGGTCCAAAGATCTAATTTATCCTAATCGATATAAATTCCACCTTTTTGGTTTTACTACCTAAATTACTAGGTGTCAAAGGATTTACATATTTCAGGTTGATTAGCCTATGTAATATGATTTTCAAAATTCTAACTAAATCCATGGACAATAGACTTAAACTTTTGCTCCCTTTAATCATTAATGCTTTGTAGAGTGGTTACATCTCCCAAAGGTAGATTTTGGATGGTGTTATTATTTTTCATGATATCATTCACTCTGCTAATAAAAGTGGGAGGCATAGGACTCTTCTCAAGTTGGATATGAACAAGGCGTATGACAAAGTGGCTTGGAATTTTCTTCTTAGGGTCCTTGATAGGTTTGGCTTTGCCCAGTGCTAGTTGATATTGATTAAATCTTATATATCTTAAGCCATATTTTTAGTAATTATTAATGGATCTTTGGTGGGCTAATTTTGTAGAAATAGAGTTCTTCATTAGGGAGACCCTTTATCGCCCTAACTTTTTATTCTTATGGCTAAGGCATTGGGTAGTTCCATCAAAGCTAATTAGGTTATTCAAGGTTTGAATCCAACCCAATCAATAGATCCCATATCCATAACTAATTCATTGATGACACTCTTATTTCATTTGTGGTTTCAATCCCTTAAGCTAAAGCGATTAAATCAATTTTGGTGGATTTTGAGAATGTGACAGGTCAAAAGGTCAATTTCAAAAAAAAATCTTTTTTTATTTCACACCTTGGTTGATAGGTAGAGGAAGATAGCATATATTCTAGGGTGCATCATTGGTTCCCTTTCCTTGGTTTACCTTGGGATACCATTGTTTAAAGGTGCATCAAAACCATCATTGTGGGATTTAGTAGTTGAAAGAGTTCAAAAGAAGTTAGCAGGGTGGAAAGATTTCCATTTTAAGTCAAGTGGAGAATATTTTATTGGTCAAAGCCACTTTACAAAGAATATCGGTATACTTCCTCTCCTTGTTCAATATTATAAGCATTGGAATTTGAATTATCATCAAGTTTTACTTGATACTACTACTATCTATCTTCCAATTTTTTGGTCAGGCTTGCACCTAATAGTCACAACTCATAATTCAACATTGGATGGACCAAATATTGCTTTAGCCCAACCTTTAGTGTAGGTTGATTCCTTGTCAACTAAATAGAATGTTGACTCAATTAATCTCAACAAGGGTTTTGAGTAATAGGGTTAGAAAAAGGTTTAGGGTTAAGACATTATGCATTAACAGTGGCTAGATAGGGCTAATAGCATAGGTACTTATAGGGAAAACATTTGGAAAACTATTTCCATTATCCCACACTCAGGATTAGTAGCACCCAAAACCATGAAATCTTCATACAATAAAGTAGAACACAGATATGTTTCAAGAAGTAATTTCAATATCTAATATATCAAAAATCCAATTTAGCAGATAGATCAATAATCAGACTTTACAAAAATAAACTTCTTGCCAAAATAGATCTAACTATAAACATATTTCAATTAAATTAAAAACTAGTAATCCAACACAAATGAAATGAACTAACCTTTACAACATCAACAAAAATACAATTCACAGCTCAAAACTTTTAATGAAAGATATCAAATATAGCAAATCTTGAGTCAAAAATCTGAGTAATTCTCCTTCCATTAGTTTGTAAAAAATGTTACATAGTAGGGCAAGCAAACACACTAGAGCCAACCTTGAAAAAAGAGGGTTCGACCTCTATATATAGTTTACAATGAAAATAATAGGGGAAGACATTACAAGGATTAAGAATCTAACAACTTAGTAGAAAGCTATGCTAGCATCATTTCATTCATCTGTAGGGTCCAATAAATCCACTAGAAGTCATCCACCATGGTAGCTTGACTCTGCAACTTGCTGGTACGATAGTGGTAGTTGAGCCTCAGGCCATTAGAAACCAAATCTGACTGCTCATCCTTCTTGAAAACTACTAACCATCGTAGATCTAAAATTGCTTTTATTCTTGGTTCTTCTATATGCTTCACCTACTCGCTCGAATTGACTGGATTTCATCCACCAATAATCCACCTTTGTATGCTCATGAAAATATTAGAAAAATATCCTCTATTGATGCACTCAGTAGAAAACTATGATCAATCCTCAACAATTCTCTACAAACTAGAGGAATGGAACAAATCACCAATTCGCTCAAAAATGAATGCTGACATAAGCTTGGATGGCTTTGGCCAGTGGACTTGAGATTATGTAAAAAATACACTAAGTTTTGAGTGGAATATAGCTCATCATAAATCTACTCACTTAGCCTTTAAAACAGTTAATTTCCTTCTCATATTCATGACATAAGATATTAGTTGCAATCCACTCCTCGATTTTTGCTCCATCGGCTTTGACTTGGTTTGACTACAAAAATGCCAATCTATTTAAAAAGTAATGAAAATAATCTTTGTGCTATTCTGCTACCTTTACTTCTTTCTGAGCACTTTCAAACTTCTTACCGAGTAGTGCAGAGCTTGTCGCCATTTCGCTCAAAAATAGCCTTGGAACTCAATGGAATGGGTATTCTCAACACTTAGTCACTTGAGCGTGCAAAATGAAGTGATATCACTAATACACAATTTTGAGGGTGTTGATGTCATATAAACTCATTTAGATTATGGATTGAGACCTTCACGCTAAGCCATTGTAAGATACACTAAGTATCGGGTGTGATGAGGCCCACAAATGCCTCATTATCGCACAATTTTTTACTACCATATGATAAGTTAATTTCCAAATAGTTGACTAAAATATACTATTGTTAAGTGTTTGCATGATTTTATGTTAGGAATACTATATCTCTATTTTTGACTATTTTCAGCATTTTATGACTGATTTTGCTTGATTAAATAGCAAGTGAAAACATGCATTTCAATTAACCAAATGTGGTATGTTGATATCCATTAACTTCTCAATGGTTTTTGAATTTTTTCATACCCTTCAACTTGTTTCAAATCCACATTGAAGCCAAAATTTTAGGACTGTCATAAATCTGAAAATCTGGAAAAAATAGCCATATAAAAATCAGCAAGCTGTCACTTTATAGGAACACCTTGAAGTTGTCAAGAAAAACATGAGGATATGGATGGAATGAGTTTAGAAGGACTACAGAAGAAATCTGATCTATTTAGAATCATTCCCACATGGTCTAAATAGGAAGCAATAGGGTATAACATAGCAGGGACAATTGTGCAGCATTGTTGCACTATTTTAGCATTGTTACTTGGTGAATGAAGTGTATAAATTCAATAGCAACTTGATGTAATCATTCATGTTGATATTTGAATAATTTTTCCATGTTCTAATTTATTTGAATTTGCAAGAAATGCCAATATTTTACAACTGTGCAGCAGAGCTAGAAAATGCAGTAATTTACCATGTAAATTCCAGCAAGCTACCAATGAATGGCAAGGCATGGAATTCACACATGGAGAGGAATGAATTCTATTGCAATATGATCCTGAGGGCTAATGCACCTAATAAATGCAGCTAAAAACACTTTAAGAGCACATAGTTTTTCATTCTGAAGATCTTCGGAATGAACAAGACATCTTCGGAATGAGAAATACAGTGTCTTCGAAATGAGCCACTTATCTCCGGAATGAGAACAAAAAGTGCTTTTTGACTTGTTGAATGATTTTTAAATATGGAAAAATGGAAAGAAGGTTGAGAAGTTTAAGGTAAAATATCTCCCATATGATTTTGCCATCCTTGCCATCCAAAGCCACCATTCATGGAAAAGATCAATTTTGATCCTCTTCTAGGATAAACCCAGAAAAACTACAACATAATAGAAAGTTGTTTGCAAGATAGGAATGGCATATTCTGAAGTGGATATTTATGTGTGAGATATTTCTAGACTCCTCCAATGCACTTCCACCACTGAAGATGCTTTCTAAGGGCCAATGACTACTATTGCAACACAAACTGTCGAGATTTACATTTATTTCAGATCCAAAATTATTGGCAAATCACTGTAAAGCAGCACATAGGCTGATTTGAGCATAGGATATGTTGTAAATATTTATATAAATAACACAGCTCCCTCCTTAGTTGAGCAGTTAGGAATTACAATAGTGGAGAGTTTTCAATAGAAATAATTAGTACTGTACAACAATTTTCTATAACATTTTTCAGCATGTTCTGTCATCAATAAAAGTGTAGCTATTTTATCATTTTTTGTTCTGAGTGTTAATTAGTTAAGGAGTGCTTTTCACCTCCTTCTAGATCAGGAAGTATGGGCCCACTTTTATATCTAGGAGGGATATTATGGCAGGTTTTAATCTGTAATTTTGCTACAGTAGAATTAATAGATTGCTTACCAGATTTCATTTTCTTGTTTTTATTTTGTATTATGTAATTTATGTTTTCTATTATGTTTATATACAACATTTGTGTGTATGTTAGTTGAAAATTTATATTAAGCATTTTCCCTTTGCTTTTTATATTTGCCCTAATTTTTTGTTTTAAACTTTTCATTTTCAGCATATTTCATTTTGCTGTCAATTTCTGTAGCAAAAGCTTGACGACCTTTTGTGGCAAGACATTGACAGGTGTTTTTAGAAAAAGTTTCATTTACAAGCATCATTTCAATTATGCAAAAGTAACTAGATTTCAATTCTGCAAATGTAAATTAGGATTTCATTTCAGCAATTTAAATTCTGCAAGAGTAGATTAGACTTTCAATTTAGCAATTCCAATTCCTGCAATTGTAGTTAGATTTCAATTCTTGCAACTTAGAATTAGTTTTCAATTCCTATAATTTATTTTAGTTTCCATTCTTTAGACTAGGTTTAGTGTGACACCAAAAGGCTAAACCAAAATTTTCTTCACCAATAAATGCTTGAAATCTGAATGCCTGAATTGTACTCTGCCCTAGCCTTCTATCATAGACAGCCTTGGACACCACCCCAGATTGATAAATCATTGAGATTAAATGATGAGACTCAATGACACTCATCATTTTGGCATCGTTGTCGAGGATCATGGTGTTGTTAGAGGGTAAAAGTAGTCAAATAATTATTATTATGCTAACTTATGAAGTTTAGAGTAAAATGTAAATGAATAGCTGGTATAAATAATAATTATTGATAGTTGCATTTCAGTCCATTTAGAAAACAAGCAACCATAGGGAGGTGATCTTCACACTTGGGGATTAAATTGCCTATGTTTGAAATTCTTGATAAAAATTGAAAGAATTCATTATCCTCATTATCAAGAAACATAAGATCTCTTAGAGGAGCCATCTACTAGTACTGTCATTTTTATATCAATATCATCAGGGTAGTATAAAAAAATTTGTATTAGGTGTTGGGAAGACATCATGGTAGATATACAAGACTATCCCTTGAACAAAATAGCCATATCAGCTACTTGTAACATTTTCTCACAGGGACATATCATTGATGAATGCCATTTACTTCCATAACTTAGAGATGCAAAATTTGTTTCCTAGTCTGAATTATTCTCAAAGAGAGATCCCAACAACAACAAACAGGGAAAGCAAATCAACCACCACATTCAGCCCAACATGTGGCCAATATGAATAATACAGGACAGGAAACCCCTGTCTATGTAAGCTGAAAAAAAAAATCAAATCACAAAAACTTTTGCACAATCAAAATAGGAGTTTACAACTTAATGATGATCCTAGAGTTTTCCATTATTACTTAAATATTGTTAGGATTTTACCGCGCTAAACCACAACCTAGCAATTCTTAGCCTACATAGACAATAGTTGATCTCATTAGAGGTGATCCTACTTGACAAGTAGTTGATCTGCTAAAGTTGTACACTTCTTGTATTATTGTGCAAACCAAAAATATTTCTTTTTTTAACCCAACCTGTGATCAGTCTGAATAATAAAGGATAGGCAACCCCTGTCTATGTAGCTGAATTTGGTATATATAAAAAAAAAAACCTGCAGGAAATGTTATTAACTGCAGCAACATCCAACTGTGCTCAAACAAGAACTTACCTAAACTTGAAGAGACAAAAATCAATGGAGATACACATAAAACCTTTAGTCCAAATACACAGAAATTAACCTTGGATAAAGGAGAAAACTGCACATAGAAAATTTACTTCCATTTTACAAAGGGGTAAATTATGTCCTCCTAGGAATGAAACAAATTGAAGTGCAGCCAAGAAAATTCTTGAACATTATTAGCTGGCTGACTTATAAACAAAAAGCAAAATCGTTGCTATTTTGAAACAATATTTCAATCCCTTTACATGGAATTACAAGGGTATATCAAGATTTTATCTTGATGTAAGCACTTAACATCTGTTGGGAATTGGTATTTAATTGTTTCAAGAACATATTGAAAAGATTTTGCAGACTAGGAGGCATGGACAACACTTGATTGAAGAAGTTTTTAGATATGGAGCAATGCTTCTTTCTCCCATTGGTAATTCATGGAGGATGTTAGTGGTGAATGGACATTGCCTTCGGGTATACCATGCACCATTAATTAAGGAGGATTTCTTGAAGGAGATTCCATTGGATGTACATATAATGGAAGAGAATTTCTCTTCAATATCAGATTCAGAGTGATGATTAAAAGTTGACAAAAAGAAAAAAAGAAAAAAATACAAGAAAAGCAAAAAGAAGAATAGTCTTATTTGTGAACTTCCTTTTTTGGTACAAGCAAGACAAGAAAAAAATTTAAAAAAAAAGAGAAAATAATTTGCCGCAAAGGTATGTCCCACAAAATGGAGATACATGAGGACAAGCATCAATTTCAGCAATAAAGAGGAACAATGGAGCCAATACTTCATTTCCAGCAATAAGGAGGCAATTATGATGTATGAAGATTCTTACTACTCATCTAGAAAGGAAGGTTGCATCAATGTTACAGGTTTCAACAGAAAGAGATGGTGTTTTCATACAACAATTGACATGTTTTTGCAGGATAAGGATTGGTCTTATCCAAATAAGAGTGAGAGATTTTCTCTCTCATTGAAGCACTTGAAAAAAAAAAAAACAAAGACAGAAGTTGGTTGAAAATCAGAAATGGCAGCCTCTTCTGATGAAAAAAAAAAGGGAGATGAAAAAAAAATGAAAAAAAATGATGAAAAAATAAAAAAAATGAATAATTCAGTAGTGAAAACCTTCTTGGAGGTGCTACTGACTTGGCTTGCATGAAACCTGATTTTTTGGCATGCATTGCCTTGTTGATCTACCCATCATTGTTCCACCATTGTACAAATCTCACACTACACATGTGTTATGTTTGTTTATGTTTTCAGATAGCCTGCTAACAATCATCAAAAGTAGCTTGTAAGGTGCATGACTAATTTTTAGGATAGTAAGGTATGTGCTTCTTGCATATAATTCATAGTAAACATTTAGCATTTAGTGTATGATAGTTGGTATTTGGTATAAACTATTCATACAATAGTGACAAGTTGAAAAAGAAACATGTTCAAGATGTCAAGAAACACCCTCTTATGCCCTTAATTGCATGGAAATTCCAAAACTGTGCAAAAACCTGATTTTGGGATAGACATGGCAGCAATTCTATTTCAATTTGTAGGACAAATTTTAGAAGGAGAATTGCAAGTTTATATCTCATAATTGTCTGATAAATTGAAGGAGGATAATCAACAAAATGCACTTGAAGGTTCTATTTTAGTACTACTGGAATAAAACAACAACATACAAAACAAAGAATAGCATCTAAACAAAAGGATGAAGAAGGGATTTTTGATGTTATGGAAGGCTTATACACTCTAGATATGGACCCACAATAGAATATGTAGCTAAATTTTACATAGGAGGTTATTTCTACATTTTTTGAAGATCTTCGAAATGAGAAATGCAGTCTCTTCGGAAAGAACAGATATCTTCAGAATGAGAAACGTAGTCTCTTCGGAATGAAAAGACATCTTCGGAATGAGAAATGCAGTCTCTTTGGAATGAACAAACATCTTTGGAATGAGAAATGCAGTCTCTTCGTAATGAACAAACATATTCGGAATGAGAAATGCAGTCTCTTTGGAATGAATAGACATCTTCGAAATGAGAATACAGTCTCTTCGAAATGAGCAGGATATCTTCGAAATGAGCAGAAACTATACCATAATTGCTAAAAATGCTACATAATAGAAAAAAGAGTAGGGTACATCAAATATTGAGGTTTATAAGGCTCTACCACAAGTAAGTACATCCCTCAAGCTATTTCATAAAAAAAAAAAAAATTCAATTTTGTTCAAAAGGTGCAAACAACAAAAATAAGCATTTAGGCTGAAATGTTGTTAAGAATAGAAAATTCCATCAGTAGTAGTGCATCTGCAAAATACGGTTCCACAATAAGACTATTGCAAGATGAATCATATGATATCAAGCCTTTAAGAGGTACCTTGCAGCACTAAAACTTGTAGAAAAATAGAAAAAGAGTCATACATGTGCTTAATTGCAAAATACTTGATATAGTGTAGCAAGGAGGAATTTCTCAGTTAGCAGGTAGCAAAGGATGTTGTTCACAAGAATAAAACCTACATATTACTATGGCCTACTAAGATGCATGAGGGCATACATCAGTTCAAGTTGGGGGGGATGATGAGGCCCAAAAATGCCTCATTATTGCACAATGTTTGACTACCATATGATAAGTTAATTGCCAAATAGTTGACTAAAATATACTATTGTTAAGTGTTTACATGATTTTATGTTAGGAATACTATATCTCTGTTTTTGACTATTTTTAGCATTTTGTGATTGATTTTGCTTGATTAAATAGCAAGTAAAAACATGCATTTCAATTAACCAAATGTGGTATGCTGATATCCATTAACTTCTCAATGGTTTTTGAATGTTTTCCTGCCCTTCAACTTGTTTCAAATCCACTTTGAAGCCAAAAGTTTAGGACTGTCATAAATATGAAAATTTGGAAAAAATAGCCATATAAAAATCAGCAAGCTGTCACTTTATAGGAACACCTTGAAGTTGTCAAGCAAAGCATGAGGATATGGATGGAATGAGTTCAAAAGGACTACATAAGACATCTGACCTATTTAGAAGCATTCCCACATGGTCTAAATAGACAGAAAAATGGTATAACAGAGTAGGGACAATTGTGCAGCATTGTTGCACTATTTCAGCATTGTTACTTGGTGAATGAAGTGTATAAATTCAATAACTTGATGTACTCATTCATGTTGATATTTGAATAAATTTTCCATGTTCTAATTTATTTGAATTTGCAAGAAATGCCAATATTTTACAACTGTGTAGCAGAGCTAGAAAATGCAGTAATTTACCATGTAAATTCCAGCAAGCTACCAATGAATGGCAAGGCATGGAATTCACACATGGAGAGGAATGAAATCTATTGCAATCTGATCCTGAGGGCTAATGCACCTGATAAATTTAGCTAAAATAACTTGAAGAGCACATAGTTGTTCATTTTGAAGATCTTCGGAATGAACAAGACATCTTCGAAATGAGAAATACAGTGTCTTCGAAATGAGCCACTTATCTCTGGAATGAGAACAAAAAGTGCTTTTTGACTTTTTGATTGATTTCCGACGATGGAAAAATGGAAATAAGGTTGAGAAGGTTAAGGTAAAATATCTCCCATATGATTTTGTCGTCCTTTCCGTCCAAAGCCACCATTCATGGAAAAGATCAATTTTGATCCTCTTCTAGGATAAACCCAGAAAAACTACAGCATAATAGAAAGTTGTTTGCAAGATAGGAATGGTATATTCTAAAGTGGATATTTATGTGTGAGATATTTCTAGACTCCTCCCATGTACTTCCACCATTGAAGATGCTTTTTAAGGGCCAATGACTACTACTGCAACACAAACTGTCCAAATTTACATTTATTTCAGATCCAGAATTATTGGCAAATCACTGTAAAGCAGCACATAGGCTGATTTGAGCATGAGATATGTTGTAAATATTTATATAAATAACACAGCTACCTCCTTGGTTGAGTAGTTAGGAATTAGAATAGTGGAGAGTTTTCAATAGCAGCAATTAGGACTGTACAACAATTTTTTGTAATAGTTTTTAGCATGTTCTGTCATCAATAAAAGTGCAGCTATTTTATCATTTTCTATTCTAAGTTTTAATTAGTTAAGGAGTGTTTTTCACCTCCTTCTAGATCAGGAAGTATGGGCCCACTTTCAGATCTAGAAGGAGGGATTTTATGGCAGGTTTTAATCTGTAATTTTGTCTTAGTGAGAATTAATAGATTGCTTGCCAGATTTCATTTTCTTGTTTTTATTTTGTATTATGTAATTTATGTTTTCTATTATGTTTATGTACAAATTTATGTGTATGTCAGCTAAAAATTTATATTAATCATTTTCCATTTGCTTTTTATATTTGCCCTACTTTTCTGTTTTAAACTTTTTATTTTCAGCATATTTCATTTTGCTGTCAATTCCTGTAGCAGAAGTTTGATGACCTTTTGTGGCAAGACATTGAAAGGTGTTTTTAGAATAAGTTTCCTTCACAAGCATCATTTCAATTATGCAAAAGTAACTAAATTTCAATTCCTCAAATGTAACTTAGGATTTCATTTCAATAATTTAAATTCTATAAGAGTAGATTAGACTTTCAATTTAGCAATTCCAATTCTTGCAATTGTAGTTAGATTTCAATTCTTGCAACTTAGAATTAGTTTTCAATTCCTGTAATTTATTTTAGTTTCCATTCTTCAGACTAGGTTTAGTGTGACACCAAAATGCTAAACCAAAATCTGCTTCACCAATAAATGCTTGAAATCTAAATGCCTAAATTGTACTCTGCCCTAGCCTTCTATCATAGACAACCTTGGACACCACCCTGGATTGATAAATCATTGAGATTAAATGATGAGACTTAACGACACTCATCAGGGTGGAATAGAACACTTAGCTCATATTTGGAAAAATCTCTATGTCAAGTGCATTTGATCATTCTTGTTTAGATACACTTTAAAATACTCTATATCCTCAATGGATTGGAGCCCATTTCATTCCTTAGAATATATTTTCTAAGGATGTGGCCTTTTTGGGCCTACATTCTAGTGCCTCTTGGGTGGATTTTCTCACAAAGCCATAGAACTCATAGTCTTATCCTTTGGGTATTAAGAGTCAAAAGTGCTAATCTTCAAACCATGCTTCATAGAATAATTTCTATATGACCATTACCCTATGAAAACCTTATGAATTCACCCAGAGGTTAACTGTTCATATCGAGATCATACTAGAAACACACACATCTTCGCTACTCCTTCAAAATTGCTCAAATATTTAAGAAAAATAAATCTATGTTGTCCTTTTAAAGCTTATTAAAAAAATATATTAATGCCTTCACAAAAATCTTGTTCTATATCTTTAGATTCATGCTTTTATTACTATCTTCTCATAGTTTCAGATTAAAAAGAAAAAACAAAATACAAAACTTCAACATGACTACAAAATGTACAACACATAAAACATTTTATGCTTGTACTTATTTAGGGTTTGCAGTAACCCTATCTGGTTCTTCACCCTCTTTTTGAGCTTCTTCTATAGCATTATCTTCCTAATCTTGCTCAGCTTCTTCTTCGATGGGTGAATCTTGCTCTTCATGCTTTTCCTCAACATACTTTCCAAACAACTACACCATCATATTTAGAGTTTGCAAAGCTTGCTTCTAGACTACTTCAGAGGGATTGGAAGTCTCCTTAAACTACTTGTAAATTTACTCCACCTCAACAGTGTCTTCATAATTTGCATCACTTTCTTTATTTACCTCAATAATGTCTTCCATCAGGTATCAAAGTCTAGTTAGATCAATTATCATTTGTGAAACCTACCCCTAATCAATTGTCTCTTCCAGGAAATCAATCTTAGACTCATTTTGGAGGCTCTCAAATACCCTCTTTTTAAAATCTTCCTATGATAACAAAATATTATTCTCCAGCCACAACCCTCTAAATCCATTCTAAACCATTTCTTTATTGATGTCTACTACTCTCAAATTGTATTTTCAACCTTATCAAACAATATACAAGTCTTTAGAAATAATTTGTTCTTATTTACTATGACTTTGGTAGCCAATATATTAGTAAACCATTATTTGTTAGGAATAGTTTTAGTAGTCTCACTAAGCCTGCTATCTGCTAACTTATAAATCTTCTCAACTAGAACCATGATGGGTTGTAGTTCTTGAGTGAAACTATCTAGATATTCTTGGGTATTCTAAAGTAGGTGACTGGAACCATCCATGCAGTCAATGGTGGGCTATAGATTTTAGCATTTATCCAAAACCTTAGATAATAGTTCTTTCCTTACTTTCTTCAGCCCTACTTTTGAAAATCCTAAAGACTTATCCTTTTCAATTTGAAGTTGTTGCTTCAATCTTTGTATCTCTTTGGCTTGTTCTTAATTTTTCTTATTTTTCTCCTCTACTTAATATTTGAGCTTATTATCCTCTTGGAATTTGCTCTGCCATTTCTTTGCTTTATTTATGATAGCTTTCTCTATATGTTTATGGTTATTGATTGTGTTCTGAAGTTTTTCTATTATCTGCTTCAGCTTGTCAACCTTCTCTTTGTATATATCAACTTTGACATAGAAATTGTCCAATTGATATTTATCTATAATCAACTCATATTTTATAGGTAACTGCTCAATGTTCTTAGTATACTCTTCTATATGATTGTATTGAGCAGTCATTTCAGTTTCAAGCTTACTCACTAAAGGAATAATGGATCTGGATGCCCTCTTCCTAGAAATCGGATCAATAGACATGGTACATCTATTCATAGACATCCTCTTAGAAGGTTTGGATAGCTTCTCTACCCAAAAATCTTGAATTTTCTATGAAATTTCCTTCTCCTTTTGTTGAAGAACACAAACTTATACTGAGAGAGGGGGTGAACAGTATAAGACCACTTTTTACTTTTCTTTCCTAATCAATATTATGCAATGTATTAATAGAAATATCAACAATAGTAATCAAAGTAATGCACAAATCACCATACATAATAGAGAAACCAATTTAATGTGGTTCACCCAATGTGGTCTACTCCACAGAGAAAATATTTCACTAATTTTCTCAACAAATCTCTTAGGAAACCTTTCACTATTACAATGTTTATGGACATCTCTCCAAAGGAGACACAAATCCCCCAATCAAGTTTGTGGATCATCCACAAGAGAACTCCTCCTCTACTTTGGTTGGTGATCTTCTAGAAGAATTATTGCCTCCATGGAACTGGCTTATGGATCTCTATCCATTGACGACTCCTATCCTCACTCAGAAGACCTGTCCTCACTTACCTAGCTAATGGATCTCTATCCACTAGATACTGGAATCCTCTATACTCTGTCATCTCCAGAGCTAGCTCTTAGATCTATCTCAAATATTCAATAAATATGGTCCTTTGATCTAGCACAAATTTGCTCAATATCTATCCTTTGATCTACACTAAACACAATCCTTTAATTTAGCATAAATTTGCTCAATATCTATCCTAAAATATACACTAAACATAGTCCTTCAATATAGCACAAATTTGCTCAATCTCTATCCTCAAATGTTTCCTGAAGCCTTAACAAAAATATTGACTCAATCACAAATCAAATCTGCTATATCTACCCCAAACCTTAACCCAATATTTGAACAAATCAATCAATCAACTCTGCTCTCAAGTCTTCTCAAAGACTTTTCTCACATTTGCCTTGTAAGCTTCCACAAAATCTCACACTAATTTGTCCACAATTCCTTTCTATAACTTGTCCAATCTGCTCAACAAGTATTCACCAAGACTTACCTCAAATCTGCTCAACAAGTCCTCACTAGAACTTGTCCAATATTGTCAACAAGTCCTCACTAGAACTTATCCAATATCATAGAAACACATAGAGAATTTTTAGAGACTCAATATGCTTCACACTCACAACAATGCTGAAACACTTTCAATCTCTTTCTTAAATAAAATTAGAATATAGAACAATTTGTTTTACAGAACTTGAATTATCACTTCAACACTTCCACATGACTAGGCTCAATAAAATCCACTCAATAACTCACTTAATAAAACACTCCTTGCTTACAAAACCTAGTCCAAGTATATGAACACTCACTCACTTATTTCCAATAATGCTTATAAAAAAATCTCACATAACAATGATACTCATGATCTTGCACAAACCCTAGTTCAGGATAGTTCACAACTTCACATAACAATGATACTCATGTTCTTTCACAAACCCTAGTTCAAACATATGAAAGCTTACTCAATATTTCAAAAAATGCTTATCAAACAAGGTTTCTAGTATCAAATTTCATTCCAAAAAAAAAAACAAACTCAACAATACTTATCAAACAACCCTTTTCTCTCCAACTTAGCATACACAATATCCAACAATCAATCACAAGGAAGATGTGCCCATACCTTTTTTTTAATGAAGAATTGTCCTTAAAAGCCTATCTCAATTATAATCACTCTCTTTACCAATCACAAAGGTTAGATGTCACAAATACACCTTATCACTCCCTCTAGATCTTAATTCATTAAAAGAAAAATAATCGCCACTTCAAAATATCTCAAAGCATTGACAAATTATTTTTTGTCCTTTTATAAAGCAAGATCAAAATAAAATTTTCTTTTCACCTTTTAACTCCACTCTCTAATTCATTTTCAAGTCATCAAATAATTAAAATAAATTATTTTAATCCTTATACATCCCTACTTCAAACAGTGCCCTCTTAATAATATGTATGCCTCAAAACACCCTTTATCATAACATAGGCCTTGAAAAAATTAAATTAATTTTTCATACCTTAGAACTTGCACCAAAATGTTTGTACACCACACAACTGCCTCCACACGAATTCAAACCCAAAACCTCACTACCAATGTTGTGCCCTAGAGAACGCTAGGCTTGCCACCTGGGCTATGCACCTGATTGAGACCAAGGGTACATGATATTCATTTTATCCTTTGTATTTCGTGCCAAACATGTCAAATGCAAAACTTTCCTTTCTTCCTTGCAAAATGTGATTGTGTGACTTGAACCCATGACCTAGCCCCCACAAAGTCTTATCGTTGCCTTGTCTACCGTCTATGCTACCCAGCATGTCGTGTAGGGATTTCTTGCCCACTTTGATTTCAACACTTACTCCTCTATCCTTTTTGAATCGCATGAACTTTCTTCCCTCAAAGTGCTCACACGAATTATATTTTGCTTAACTCAAACTTCAAATTTTATTTTTTCTTTGGGGAAATAATTTACCCCTATTTATAAGCAATATTATAAATGTGAAGACGTCAACCCTTATTTGATTTGCCACCATCTATTAAAAAGAACTTTGGCGCCAAGAATAATTTTGAATTAAAATTTTAACCAAAAGTTTAAAATATTTTAATTAAAATTATTTAACCTTTGCCTCCTTTAATATTATTAAAACTTTCTCACTTGCTCTTTTCAACTAGAATGCTTTACATTTTGAGAATAATAATTAATTATAATTATTTTAAATTCAGAATTAATTTAAATATTATAATTAAATATTTAAATTTCCTTTGGGCCTTTTAAAAATAATTTATTATTTCAAACTCATGATTCTAATTCCTTTGGAGAGAACCTTGCCTTGTATTTCCTTTTGACATCAATGACAACAAAAACTTGCTCATATTTCCAATAATCTCCCCCTTTCATTGATGGCAACCCAATTACCTTTTACAATTTTTTAACCTTTTTTTGTTCTGATCCCCTTGGGAAACTACCCCCCTGACTGAATGCTTTTCTTCTAACTCAAATATCTTCCCATTTGTCATCAATGGCAAAGGATCACATTTTGGGGATTGGGGCTAAGAATGAAACTCTTAGCTTAGCCCCTCCCCCACCTCCTCTTGAGGTGGTTAATTCTGTGGTGGGAGTATTACTCCCATTTTTCTTCAAAGATACTCAAAATTCTCTTTCGAAAGTGTCTTAGTGAAGATGTCTGATATCTACTCCTTTGTAGTAACATATTCCAACCTAACCTATTTATCAGTCACCTATTCTCTTATAAAATTATACTTGATCTAAATGTGCTTTGTCCTGGAATGCATTACTAGATTCTTTGAGATACTTATAGCACTTGTGTTATCACATAATATGGGAATAGGATGATCATGTTTTATCTTGAAGTCTTATATAGTTTGCTTCATCCATAATACCTGTGTACAACTAGCTCCTACAATATACTCTATTTTTGCTATAGATAATTTAATGATGTCTGCTTCTTACTTAGCCAAGAGACTAAATAGTCTCCAATAAAGAATGCTCCTCCACTTGAGTTTTTCTATCATCAATGTTGCTAGCCCAATATGCATCTGTATATGCTATGAGTGTGAAACTATCACTTTTGGGATACCAAAGCCCAAAATCCATAGTCCTTTATAGATACCTGAGAATCCTCTTTACTGTTGCCACATGTGTTTCCTTAGGTGTTGCCTGAAACCTTACCACTAATCCCACTGCTTGCATGATATATTGTCTTATAGTTGTGACATACAAGCTACCAATAATAGATCTATATAATATTTGATATGCCTCTGGAGATTCATCACCCTTACTTAACTTACATCCTATAACCATGGGGGTGCTTACTGGTTTACAATCTTCTAACTTGAATTTCTTTAGCATCTCTTTTATATACTTGGTTTTTGAAAGAAATACCCCTTTCTATGATTGTGAAATATGAAGTCCAAGAAAGAAGAAAAATTCTTCAAGCATAGACATATCAAATTCATTCTGCATGTTATTAGCAATTTCTTTACATATATTATCATTGTTCCTCCCAAAGATGATGTCATCAACATAAACAACCACAATTAGTAGATTATTCCCTTCATTTTTTATGTATAATTTGTTGTTTGCTATTCCTTTTCTTGAATCCATGTTCCTAAATATACTTATTTAATCTTGAGTACCATGCTCTAGGAGCCTATTTTAAACCATACAATACATTTTTAAATTTGCATACATAATACAAACTTCTGGCTATTAAATATAAACTTCTTCTAGAACACCATTTAGAAATGTTGACTTAACATCCATTTGATATACCTTAAAGTTTTTAAAACTTGAGAAGGAAAATATTATTACTATGGCTTCAAGTCATGCAACTGGAGAAAATGTCTCATCAAAGTCAATTCCATATACCTGTGCATAACCTTTACGCACCAACCTTGCTTTATTCATGACTACCTATCCATATTCATTTAACTTGTTTCTGAATACCCATTTTGTGCCAATCATATTTATGTCCTTTGGTCATGGAAAAACTTTCCAAGTATTGCTTTTCTCTATCTGATCTAATTCCTCATCCATTACATTAATCCAAAAATTATCTTCACTTGCTTGATTGAAGTCTTTTGGATCAATCTTAGATAACAAAGAAAAATTTGCTTGTTGATATGGTGTTATTATCCTTCTCCTTGTCTATCTTTCATCTGGATTCCCAATGATTAGATATTTTGGATGATGTTTTTGTACATACCTAGATGGAGTTTTAGGAAGAAGTATTTGTGTTTCTTCCTCTTCTTTATATGATTCCTCACAAAACTCTTCTTGACAACTTCCATTATTTTGATACACAATTTGCTAAACTGGTTCTCTTGAATCTATCTTATCATCAACTATTACATTTATACTTTCTACAATAGTGCATGTTCTCTTGTTTAAGTATCTATAAGCTTTAATCATAGTAAAATAACCAAGAAAAATTCCCTCATCAACTCTATAGTGGCTAGTCTTCCTTTCCAAATTTCATATAGAGTCTTGTAATGGTTTACCCTAATTTGAGTCCTAGTGATTATATATACTACTATGTTGACTTCTTCCCAAAAAAATCCATCTGAAAGCTTGGACTCATTCAACATAGCTCTAGAAATATTCTCAATAGTCCTATTTTTCCTTTCAACTACTCCATTTTGTTGAGGAGTTCTTGTAGCTGAGTATTCTCTTTTGATTTCATGTTGTTCACAAAAATTTACAAATTCATTTGAGTTAAACTCTCCTATATCATATCTCAAACACTTAATACTATTGCCAGTTTCATTTTCAACCTGTTCTTTAAATGTTTTGAATTTTTCAAATGCTTCTGACTTATCTTTCAGGAAAGCTACCCAAACCATTCTGGAGTAATCATCTATAAATAATATGAAGTAAATTTCACCTTGAATACTCTATGTTCTAGTAGGACCACATATATTAGTATGTATTAGACTTAATGGATCAGATGATATATATCTCTTTGATTTAAAGCTTGTTCTAGTTTGCTTTCCATGTTGAAAAGGTGCCAAGATTGTGTTTTGTGGCATTTTAGCTTGGGTAAATCTCTAATAGCCTGCTTATTGCTTATGTTGACTATTTTTTCAAAATTTAAGTGACCCATTCTTCTATTCCATAACCAACTCTCATATTCTTGTGATAGAAAGCACCTTTTCCTTTGATCTCACTAATCATATATAGGTTGTTTGGAGTTCTACTTGAGTTTGCAATGACTTTGTTAATTTTTGATTTTCTTATCTCAAATCTATCTAGGTGAAATGTAACCATATGACCTTGATCACAAATTTGGATTACACTTAGCAGATTATGTGTTAACCCTTTGACATATAGTACATTTTCTATTCTTGTTTTCCCATTATCTAAACTCAAAGTTCCTATTCCACCAATTTTTGTTGATCCATTATCACCAAAACTTATTGATCCTATATTGGTTTCTTTTAGTACAATAAATTTA
Source organism: Wollemia nobilis (assembly GCA_028583015.1). Lineage (NCBI taxonomy): Eukaryota > Viridiplantae > Streptophyta > Pinopsida > Araucariales > Araucariaceae > Wollemia > Wollemia nobilis. The sequence continues at coordinate 3,273,846 of JAQPPZ010002937.1, read as the reverse complement.
TCTTTGTCTCTTGTCATGTGTCTAGAGCAACCACTATCAAGATACCATTGTTCTTCTTTATTATGAGCATGAAGAGCTATTTGAACTAACATTGATCTAGCATTTTCATTCCTCTTTTTCTCTTTCCTAGTTGTTGAAGTTGTATTCATTTTGCTAGACTCAGGAAGTATCATTTTGCACCATCTAGATATAGACCCAAAATGACCACATACTTAGGAAAATTTTGCAAATTTTGCCTAAGTTGTAAATTACTCATTCTGCACACCTTACAATGTATTTTGGAGTAGATCCGCAATACGAGGCATGAGCCCACCCGACACTTAGTAAATTTTCATGCTTGGAGCGATTATGGGAGACTTCTATTTTTAACTCTAGACTGGCAACACATATTGAATCCACAATTTTTAAGAAGAGATGGTATTAGCAATTAAAAAGTGTGGAGTGGCAATCGCTCGATATTTGAATACTTCATGAGCAGCTAAGTGTTGAAACACCCAATTTCGGAGAACACATGGAGTATTTTCACTCGAAATGACAACAAGGTGGGATTCTGTGAACAAAGTAGATGCGGATTCATGAAAAAAGGTGATTTCAACTAACTCCTTTCCAGAATAGTGATAAGGTGGAATGGTTTATTTTTAAGATAGTGCAAAATGGATAAGGAGTCACTTTGTACTATGACGGGTCCAGATTGATGATCATATACCAATGCACTTGCTTAGTCGAAATGAAATCCACAAAATTTGTTAAGAAATGATGACATCATCAATATTTTTGTGTGGATTTATGGATACTTTGTAGATAATAAAGGAATTTTAAGAACAATGAGCGTATTCGATTCCACTTAGCCTTCAGGTCATTTGGAAGTCAGATTGGCATTTTGTAATTTTTGAGATAGAAGGATGACATCACCAGCATTTTAAAGTAGAATGTCACTGTGTTCTCCCCATCATTATGAAAAGCTTATATCTATATGGATAACAACCATACGATGAAGGAGATCAATGATGAAAAATTGTATCAAAGAATCTAAGGTATTTAAAGGTAATTATTCACCAGTGTTGTAACAGTTTGTTGGCGAGGAAACCGAAGCATCGGGGGCTTTGAATAAGACAGAACCAGAGGTGGTTATAGATCGATAACAGCATATGGAAGCAAATTCTAGAAAAAACTCTCTACTACATTGTCAAAATTGAATCTTTGTAATGTTCTTTGTAATTTTAATTTCTACAAAAACTATAAATAGAGGTTGAATTCTCATTTTTAAGGGTCGGCTCTAGTGTGTTTGCTTGTGCTACTGTAAATATTACCAAGAGCTAATGGAAGGAGCATTACATTGATATTTGCCTCAAAATTTGTATCTTCATTCTTGATATCAGAGGTTTGAATTATTTAGCTACATTTCTATGAATACTTAAGTGGTTAGTTTATACCAAATTAATGGATTACTAGCTATTAAAGTAATTGAAATCTGCTTTTGAAATTGATATTTATTGTTAGGAAGTGTATTTCTATAGAATATAGGTATTGGTGAATTTTGTTATTTGGATTATCATTGTCTGGATATTGAAATCACTTTTTGCAATATTTCTCTGTTGTGCATTAATGAATGAAGAGTCATCCAATTTGTGATAATGGTGATCTGTGTTATGTGTCTTTGGGTTAGTTTTTCAAAGCTTTTTATTGTGGTGCTATACTGTTAGCCTATCTATCCACTATTATTCACATTTCTCTAACTCTAACCTTTTCTTACCCTAACCTTCAAACCCTAAGTGATCATAATTGTGTCAACACTCTGTTTAAGTTGACAAGGAACCAGCCTACTTTGAAGTTTGGATCAAAAACTTAGTTTTGGTCCATCCAATTTTGAGTGTTGAGCTATAGCTATCAGGTGCAATCTTGAAAAGAAAGTAGGAAGATAGAAAACCATAGTATTGAGTGAAAACTTGATGTAATTCAGTGCCCAATAGTTTTTGGCACACTCGGTGGGACCAAATCACAAGGAACATGAAACCCATCAAATGAGTTACTATTATATCAACCCAAAGGAATCAAGATTTGGTGAATTATCTTGACCTTGTAAGTAGAGAAGAGCAAGTTCACCTAGTGACTCCCTGGTCTTTAGGCTCAGAAAAATAATTATCCCTGTAGACCAGTGTCCTTTCATGTATATTAGGTCTTTCAAAAGGAATAACCCTAACTCTTATTTTTACTGTGAGTTACCTTATAGAGGGGTTGTTGTTGCTAGAATTTTAGATCAATATTTTCTCATAGAGGAAGAGATCCTAGAAGAGGAACCTATAGTCCATCCAATAGTTCCCCTAATAATACCTACAATTAGAAATATGGCACAAAATGCGGCTCCTAATCAACCATTACAGAAGTACCCCAGCTAGAAAACAATCGGTCCCTTTATATTAGCCCAAATGCATGCCATTCCTTGATATGTATCTAAAGTTATCCCCATTAATGATGGATCTGGAAAAATAGCTTATGAGAACTATCAAGATATCTTGAACTTGGCAGCAATTCACAACATAAAAGAAGAAGATATTATTGTAAGGATTCTAGCCCTGTCCTTCAAAGGAAATATATTACATTGGTTTAGAACTCTAGAAGATGATACTATCACTTCATGGCAAGAATTATTCAAGCCATTCATAGAGTAATTTAATGAATATGCTAACACCTTTTCTCTACTTAATTAGTTTACATCCGTATCGAAATATCAACAAGAAACTATCTTAGATTTCAATTTGAGATTTAGTAGAACATGGAAAAGAATTCCCCCCACTACTAGACTAGCTACATGTTTGGCTTATATGTATTATATCTAAGCTCTTGGATCATATTTGGGGATGCATACATAGAAATCAAGAGTAGAAACCTTCCCTCAAGTTTATAATGTAGTAGTTCATGCTAAAAATATCCTAATCAATGTCGAAAGACTTCCCCCCAAAATTGTGTTGCCTTACAACTCAAAAACCACTAGTAGCCAAATTCAAACCACAAACCCCTCTTACATGGACCCTCTTTATTTATCATTTCCATATCCACAAATGAATGTGATCCCTCAACCAATGCCTATATCCTCTATAGCTCCTTTTCCTCCACTTCATTCTCAATCACATTAGGAGTTTTTTACTATCTTGGATATACAAAATACTTTGAAAACTCTGAGTAATACAATGAATTCAATGGAAAAGAGAAACCAATAAAGGTCATAATAGAGGAGATTCTCATATGTGAACAAATATCAGAGACCTAGTTCGAGTAATAGTATTGGGGTTAGGGTGAATTTAGTATATGGGGAGCCATAATATTCTTCAAATACTACTCTTGCGAATGTTTGGTTTTTAGTATGAAATAACCCCCATGACTCATAGTCTTGTGTGATGTACCAACACCATGTTCAACAAGCTATGGATAAAGCTGAAAGGAATCAAAAGGGGAGAGTTAATATGTTATAGCACCTTGATAAAATCATGTTTGGGAAAGAGTCAGCTAAGGAAAACCCAATTGTCATTATGACAAGGTCTGGGAAAAAAACCTTACAAGTAGACCCTAAAAAAATGGGGCAATTCCAAGTCCCTTCTTAGAAGAAAGTTGATCCCCTCCCTCAGAGTAGTAACATCTTCCCTATTCCTCAAGCTAAGGGAAGAGAAAAGACATATAGTCTTCCTAAGAGACTAGAAAAGGAAATAGAAGGAGACCGAATGAGATCTAAGGATGAAGATTAAGAAAGACTTAGGTTCCCCTCTATTGCTAAAAGACAAATATTAGAGGTGTAGACACCTAAATCGTGTCATGCTTAGGGGAGCTTCTCACATAGACATATTCATAAGATCATAAGATATAATCTTAGAATTTCCAAGCATCAACAATGGTTCTCACCACTTATTTTGGGCCTTTTAAAGCCATCCAAGCCTAGACACTCAAGCCAAGAGTAGCCAAATCCTAGCCACTCAAGCCTAGAGTGGCCAGACCTTAGCCATTACAGATGACAGTGACCAGATCTTAGTCACTGCAGATGATAGCGACTAAACCCTAAAAGTAGTTTTATCGATAAATAGGCCTAATCACAGGTGGAAGTAGCAGTCTGCATGCAATAAAGGTAAGCGGGAGTAACTTTGCATTCCTTTTCATGACCATTTCACATAGGAGACTTAAGTTTGCATTCAAACTTGAATTAACTAACCTTCAAGCATAAACAAGGTATACAAATCTTCTCATGCTAATGACCAGTTCGCATAGGAGACTCATGTTGGCATTTATATTTTAGATAACCGACTTCCAAACATAGAAAATACAAGAAGCTTCTCATGCTAACTTACACTACACATGAGAAATTCATTCATAGGGCTTGGACATAGACCTAGGGTTTCACACTATAAAAGGTGCAAGCCTAAGAGCACCAGGGATCATCGATCTTTTATCCATCAATCTTGGTCATTGAGGAGAGTTTTTTGAGACTTGGAGAGTTCCCTTGGATATTACATGTACGACAAAGCCCTGATGGATTGAAGAGTATAGAAACCATTATTTACACATAAGATACAAGCTTTGGTCCATAGCTTTGGAGCAAAGAGAATGAGATTCACTTTCATTGTCTTGGACAATGGCCCATAGGCTTAGCTTAGGGTTTTAGACATTAGATTCATTATTTTTTTTAGCATATCATTAGCATAGCATCATTTCATTTGTTCACATTCATAGCATTAGTCTAATTTGCATTTTCTTTCATTTTTTATATTCAGTACTAACAACCTCATATGGGGAGGCATTCTCAGACATCTAAGTGTGTGTTGTTTCATTTCTTACAGGGCCACAGGTTCATTGGACAAAATATGCAACATATGAGAGCAAAAGGGATCCCTCTAGGAAACATACCTGAAGAAGGAGGCATCTATAAGCCCTCATACATTTTCATGTGTGTAACTGGGAAGCTTTTTGAAAGAGCACCACCTCTTCGTGAAAGGGGCACTCTGTGCCTATTTGTAACCTTATTATATCGAAATGGGTATCCCTAAGAGGGACCGACATGTATCCGAATTTCAATACAAATAAAGAGATCCATATTTGTTATTTCCATGTTATATGTTTTTTTTAATTGCCTTCCATTTCATCTTGGAATTTTAATAACATTGCAAGTAGAGTAAAATAGTGGTGCATGCATCTCGGGGTCACTACATATGGTCATCACAGTGGAACACAAGACCATTCATGTGATGTGTCATGTCTTGGAAGGATCTATGTAGTACAACATCCTTTTAGGGTGTCCTTGGATAAGGGCCATGAAGTGTGTGCCTTCGATATTGCACTAGTGTGTCAAGTATGTGCATGAAAATAAAGTCTATGTGGTTTTGGCCGATGAAGAGCCTTTTAAATATGTCCATCAAGTATACATTCTGGGAGAATTTGTAATCCCTTATAGTTTTTTGATCGAAGTTGACCAAGCGGTTTGAACACCCTTGGAGCGTTTTGAATTGATTTTGACCAAGTGGCTTGAATACCCTTGTAGCCTTGGATTGATTTTTACCAAGCGGCTTGAATGTACTTGGAGCATTTGAATTGATGTTTGACCAAGCAGTTTGAATTACCCTTAGAGCTTTTTGAATTTATTTTGACCAAGCGGGATGAATTACCCTTGGATCCTTTGATTGTATTTTGAAATTTTATGTTTTTATGATTTGTTTTGTGTTTTTGACATATTTGATTTTTTTTTATGACATATTTGAATGTTTTTGTGTTTTTGACATATTTGGATGTTTTTGTGTTTTTGACATATTTGGATGTTTTTGTGTTTTTATGACATATTTGAATGTTTTTGAATTTTATGTGTGAAATACCTTTAGGTGAATGATATTGAGAGGTTCAAGCTCTTAAAAACCATCTAATGATATAAGGTGATATGTTGCAGGCCCCATTCTTTGTGAAATCATGTATGGGCCTATCTAATTTATCATAAACTTGTCTCGCAGGTGCGGTAGAAAATTCAAATTTTTTTGGTTTTCTTTGAGCACTAGATCTCCAACCTTGAATTCCCTTAGGTGGACTTTACTATTGTAATATCATGCAAGGTGAACTTGGTAAACGCAAAGATGCTCTAAAGCATTGACTCAAAGTTCATCAAGAAGCATCAACTGAACGAGGTGGTCTTGCCACGCAACATCATCATCTATGAAGTCCTTTAACGCTATGCATAGAATCAAAATTTCCAACTCTAGTGGCATGATGGCCTCAATGCCATATACTAGTGAAAACGGTGTTGCCCCAATGGGTGTATGTATACTAGTCCTGTATGCCCATAGTGCAAGAGGCAACTGCATGTGCCAACCCTTGTGATTGTCTTGCATCGTCTTCCTTAAAATGGAGACTATTGTTTTTTTTTAGGATTCTGCTTGCCCATTTGCTTGCAAATAATAAGGCATTGAAAAACTATGCTAAACATGGTATTTTTTCATTAAAGCACGTATATTTTTATTTTTGAAAGATGGCCCATTATCTGATATTATCTTAGAAGGGACCCCAAAATGACTTATGATATTATGGAGTATAAATTTCGCAATCCTTGGTCCAGTTGTTGATGTTAAGGGGATCACCTCCATCCATTTAGTGAAGTATTCCATGGCCGTTATGATGAATGTGTGTTAGCCTAAGGATGGGGGTGATATCTTCCCAATCAAGTCTAGTCCTCACTACGAGAATGGCCATGCTACCTGGTTGGGTTGCAAGGCTTACGATGGCAAGTGAGTTAGATTTACATGATACCGGCACTTATTGCATTTCTTGACATACTCATAGCAGTCCTTTTCCATGGTGGGCCAAAAGTAATCCATTCTCAATATGTTCTTAATGATGGCTATGCCACTGAAATGCCCTCCACATGTGTCATCGTGAGCTTGTGAAATTGCCTAGGATGCTTCCTGGGGCTCAAGACAATGGAGTAATACTCCATTATATCCTTGTCTGTAGAGGATTTCTCATAGAAAGATGTATCTTTTTGCTTTCTATTTGAACATTCACCTTTCAGTATGTGACAAACCTTGAGGTACTATTCCAAGCTTCAAGAAGTCCTGCAATAGGGAAAACCAATCCTGATAAGCCATGAATTCTATAGAAAATATGACTTGCTCTTCCTATATTTCTGAGCTAGTGAACACATATTGAGAAACAACTCTATGGTGTATGGTTGCACCACACTCCATAGGTATTTGGGAGATCAAATATCCCCAAGGTGCCATTTGTAAGAAATATCTGGCTATGAAGGACCAATCCTGATTTGGCTCGATGTTGATCATGTTGACTAATTCTTGATTATCAAAAGCTTCATGGTGTATTTCTGAGTGTGAAAGTACTTTTAAATGAATGGTTGTAAAATCAACATATGGATTCTAAGGGATTAAGGATCCCAAAGAGGTCATAGTGTCTATAAATCTATTCGACGTACGAGGAATTACCTCGATGTCTTACCATTCCAGTCGGGCTAGGTAAGTGTCAACAAGTTCCTTGTAAGTCTTCAGGAGTGGGCACCTACATTGGAATAGTCCTTTGACTTAGTTTACTATGAGCAAGGAGTCACAAAATATATTCAATATTTTAATGCCCATTACTACAGTTGTTTGGCATCCCAGGATCAATGCTTCATATTATGTGTTGTTGTTTGTCCATGAGAAGTCTAGTTTTAATTATAAGGGAAATGGAGTGCCCTGTGGTGTGATAAAGACAATCCCTGATCCGCCCCCTTGTTCACACTTCTAATCATTGAAGAATAATGACATGTCTCTTTCTTTCTTAGGTTTTTCGAGTTCTGGAAGATATGATAATGCAAAGACCGCATCATCAGACAATTCTATAGTGAGAGGCTTGTTATCCTGAAGAGGCACCTATACTAATTGATCTGCTATGACTTGTCTCTTGATGGACTTCTAGCTTATGAACTCTAGATCAAATTATTTCAATAGCATTATCCAATTTATGGTACATGTATTGTGATATGTCTTGCTCATCATGTACTGCAAAGGATTTTTTTGATATGACATAGTTCGTATGGCTCAAAATGTAGTGTCACAACTTTTGAGTTGCAAATACCACTGCTAAACACGACTTTTTGACATACGCATATCCTATCTCATAACTCACCAATGTGCGACTAATGTAATATATGTCTTACTCTTTGTCTTGTGCATTCTTTTGGGTTATCATTGTGCCCAATGCAAAATCAATAGCCATTATATATAGTAAAAATGGTATGTTTGGCCTTGGTGGAGTCAATACTGGTGGTGTTTCCAAATAAGTTTTAATCTCTACAAAGGCTCGATAGCATTCTTCATCCCAATGAAAGGGGACCTCCTTGTGTAGCAAATTATTCATAGGTTGGCATTTATTTGATAATTGCACAATGAATATTTTTATGGATGTTATCTTGCCTTGTAGGCTCCTCAACTCCCTAATGTTGGTAGGCGCGGCCATTTCTATAATAGCCTTTACCTTTGTAGGATCAACTTCGATGCCTATCTTGGATATGATGAATCCCAAAATATTGCCATAAGTTATGCCAAATATGCACTTCTTAGGATTTAATCGAACGTTGTGTTCTATGAGGCGATCAAAGACTTGTCTAAGGACTTCAGTGTGCTCTTGTCGTAACAAGGACTTGGCCAGTAAGTCATCCATGTAATCCTCCAAGATATTATGCATATAGTAATGGAATATGTATTTCATGGCCCACTAATATGTGGCACCAATATTTTTGAGACTGAATGGCATCACTTTGTAACAGAATGTTTCCCATGGAGTAATGAAAGTAGTTTTATGTTGATCTTCGAGATTAATCTGCATCTGCTTGTATTTAAAAAAACCATCTATTAGGGAGAGCATCTCATGACTTGCGGTTGCATCTACAAGAGTGTCTATGTTTGGAAATGGGAATGAATCCTTTGGTGTTTTACTATTTAAATCTCTAAAGTTTGTACATATACAGACTCTTTCGTCAGGTTTCCCCATGGGTACCATGTTTGACACCCACTCAGGGTAGTTGATGGAAACTATGAATACTTCATCTAGTAGTTTTTGCAAATCGTTCGTCACCACCAAAGCGATGGTTGGATGCATTTTCATTAGCTTTTACTTTACTGGCTTCTTCATAGGATCCAATGAAAGGTTGTGAATGACTAAATTTGGATCTATCCCTGACATGTCTTTGTAAGTCCAAGAAAAAATGGTTGGCCTCTATTTGAGGAGAGGAATTAGGATGGCTTGTTCCTCTGGAGATAGACTTTATCTAAAATTGACTTTCCTTGGTTGGGTAGGATCATCGTCGATGTCCAACTTGAAAGTTACTTCTATAGACATATGTGATCCATCCTATAGCTGATGAGGCATGGGTATCAAATGAATGTCACTGGCAATATTTTCAGGACCTACTGACTTAGGTTCCAAATCGACATGGAAGACGTCATACACACAACCTGATGCAAAATGAAATAGCTACAAAATCTCTTCATTGGGGAAGAGGTCTTTTGGATCTATGGGGGAATTAGCGTGATCCCAATCAATAGCCTCTACATCAAGATGCAATGATTTGGTAGGATATGCTATATTATAAAGTGGAGTGGTCAAATAAATGGAGATCATATTGATGGATGGGATGAAATCTCCAGGATCACATGGGTGTAATATTATCTCAGGGGTTTCCCTTCCATGCTCATAATGAAGTTCTGGAGGAATGGGAATTTTTGGATCTGGCCCATGAGTAGGGTGGATAATAGGATCATTCGGCTCTAATCACTCTCTAAATGTAGGTGGAGGGGGATTGAACATCCGATGAATAGTAGCTAGGTCAATAGGTCTCCTCAAAAATTGTAGATGGGGTCTATGGCATGGCATCTCTCTCTACTAGCTCATTGAATTACCATAAGTGATGAGGACCAAGATAAGCCATCTCGGTCTCATGCTCAAAGTCATCATCACTTATCCAAAAACCGTTAGCATTGGTATGTGTATCACCCAAAATTTTTTCACCCTTACCTTCAGGCTAAAGGATCCGTGCCCTGGAAGGGGGATGCGAGAAGGATGGGACAATACCTCGGATGGAGAGGCCCTTTGAAGGTCATGCCTCTTGGGGGAGGGGTATAAGGGTGAATTTTTGATGGATGGTGGGGTTCACCAGGAAACTTTGAGTGGCAGTTTCCATGCCTAGGTTGAGAATGGGTTTGATGTGTTCATTTTATATTCAATCATTCATATTCCTAGGTTGGCCAAAATGAATCTAAGCTATTCTATATGAAATTTTGGGTTTATATGAAGACAACAAACATGAATGAATCCTAAATACAGAGACTATGTGAAATGGAGAGGAATACACCTAATTCCTGATGTCTGATGAAGATTCTGAAGCTTGTAGGAGTCCAGATCATCCCGGATATGACAGGATCATCTGTAATTGTATAGAATCATCCCAAATCATAGGTGATCATCTGAGATCAGACAAGATCATCGACGACCTGATGAATTCATCAGACAAATTCATTAGAAACCTGCAATCATGGAAACAGACACCAAAAACCGAAAATGCAATTGCAAGAATGATGCAAAATGATAGAAATAATAGTATAGATGCTTAAATAATGAATCCAGATAGCAAATCAAATGGGATGCACTATTTTAATAACTTATTTTAAGTTTTATCATGCAAATATGCTAAATGAGGTGAACTCCAAGATGCAAAACATAAATAAATCGATCTAATGCATAATTAAATAAGAAAGAAAGGTAGAAAATGCAAACTCGAGGCTCTGGTTGCCCCCAATCTAGACTGCAGTTGAAATCATCTGCAATCGTACGAGATCATCACCGATCTCATCAGGATCATCCAAAATCGTGTTGGATCACCTGCGATGATCCGAGCTTCCTCCGACTGAAACACAGTAAAATCCTGCAATAAAACCTAAAAATACAAATGCCAATGATGGGGCGAGGATGTTCTAATACAACAAAAAACTAGAGTTGCAGGGAAATGATCAGCCAGGGGGATAAACTAGGAAAATCCCAAGTTTATATAGGATTAGGGGGAGGTTAGGAGGTTGGGGATCATCCCAATCTGGGAGATCTCCAACGTAGGAATCTCCAACCGCGTAGACACGCTTATGCCCGAGTTGGAGAGGTTGTTGAAACAAAAGCTAATTATAAAAATTTGGTTTTGGGACGAAATCATCTGGACGTTCTGTCCCAGACGAATTCGTTCGATCTGGGACGATATCGTCAGATCGGTGACGATATCGTCCAATGGTCAAAACAAATTCTAAAAATGGCACAAAAAATGAGGTGAGCGGTTAACGGGTGGTTTCGGGGTTAAAATTCAAATTTTTGATCTTTTTATTGATGGTTTAACTGCGCCAATTTTAGGGTGCTACATTTTGCCCCCTCTTTAGCAAATTTTTTGAAGAAAATGCGTTAAAGACGAGTTCTTCATGCTTTACGAGAAAGCAAAAATTTATTCCATTTTTTAGACGATGATTCTAGGTCGAATCGTACAACTGCTTGCTATGGTGCCCCCTCCGAGTTTTTACCCAAATCGAACGTTTGAGGTAAAAGCACGAAAAAGCAAAATTAAAAAAAATGTTGTTTTTAAATAAAAATAGGAAAAATAGGGTAAAACCCTAATTCATTTTTACTGTTCACTTTCACTATTTCAGAGCTCTACAAGCGAAATGGTGGAAACAACACACAGATCGACAGAGGTCCGACGCGGGTTGCGGGTAAGGATCTAAACCTAGTGTATTATGTTTTTAGCTTGATTTGTTTAATTTTTTAGTTGAATTTTAATTGTTTTTGGGCGTCGCGGCCATTTTTAGGCCGTCGACGACGTCGGGACGAAATCGTCCCAATTCTATCGAAATCATCCCTAGATCACCGATTTCGTCCGAGGACGAAATCGAAGAAATAGGGGTGATCCCGTCCAATAAGGGGCGATTCCCAAATTGACGAATCGAAGACGATTTCGTCCTATTAAGGATGATTTTGCTAAATTTGGTATGATATCGTCCAATAATGGGCGATATCATTTTTTTATGAGATGAAATTGATTTTAATCGATTTTAATGATTATGTACTAATGATTTTTGTTTTTTTATTATTTATTTTGTAGAGGGGATTACTAAAGAGTCGAGAATGGAAATACGGGGGGCTCAGAGATGATGTAGCCATGCTCGATCAGGCCGAGCGAGACAGGCTAGCGGAGGTTGGATTACAGCATGTGGCAGAGATGCCACAAATTCCTACGGACATGGGGCTACTGATGACCCTAGCAGAGAGATGGTATCCGGGATCATCCTGCTTTCGGCTACCGACAGGGGAGATGGCTCCCACTCTAGAGGATGTATGGAGGATCTTGAGGATCCCCATACATGGGTGATTTATGACTCCTTCGGCCAATCAGGGCCATGCTATGATGCGATTGTGCGTGGATCCGAGCTTCACCCTGGAGAAGGGCGGAGTGAACATCGAGGCATTGAGGCAGATGCCTGGGGCATCTCGATTGACCTGGGTTTTGGTAGGGGTGGTGGGTGGCCTACTTCTATGCCACCAGAGTGGATGCAGGTTATCGTGGCTCCTCTCAGATGTGGTCTATGACATGAGAGACCACGGTTACAGGTTTTCTTGGGGCAGTTTTGTACTATGCCGCTTGTATAGGATCCTCTACGGGGTCATATACAAGGGAGGTCGATGTCTGGTACTAACATCGCTACTACAGGTTTGGTGTTGGGAGCACATTGTGGTACGGAGGCTGGTAGGGCTTCCACTGATAGGGGTTGACCGAGAGAGACCCCAGGTTTTCTATTGGTGGCTCCAGAGAGGGTCACAGTGGCGGATAGATCTGTCGATGTCTCGGAGGTTGCTAGACGACCTCATCCCAGATCAGATCACCTGGAGGCCATGGAGAGAGCATCCAGGGTGGGGAGAGGATGGACAGGAGCTGGCTCACATCAGGTGAGTCTTCTGGTTGAGGATGGAGCGGGGAGAGGTAGAGCTCCACCGCTACGACCGAGTTTTGAGGTAGTTCGGTCTACAATAGGGGATCCCTTCTCTTAGGGATTACGAGTACTCCCAGACTATTCGGGATAATACTACACTGAGCGGGGCTCTAGACATGCAGTGGTTCTGGAGTCAGGATGCTGACGATGCCCCCATTCAGCCAATGGATGGGGACGATGCAGAAGTAGTAGACGGATATGATGCCTGGTATGCAGGCATCCGCCCTCCTCGGATGATGAGGGCATAGGGTCCGATGCATGCTATTGTGCAATGGATGGGGAGGTGGCGCCAGGCTACCATCGATGCAACGAGGAGTCACGGAGGGAGGGATCAGTGATGACCTCCTTAGGAGAGACATCGGAGAGTGCCACAGGCTCTGAAGAGACCATAGTAGCCAGAGAGGAGGGAGGAGGGGCTCCCTTCTCAGCAGAGGGAGAGGCCACCATCGCCCGATAAGGGCAAGGGTATCGAGGTGGGGGAGAGCAGCGATATGGTGGCTCTCCGAGCGGAGAATGCCCGCCTACGAGCTTAGGTGCAGATGCTGCAGGATGAGGCTACATGACTCAGGGCTCGGAGTGGAGGGGCGAGCATGCAGGAGTTGGCATGGGCTATTGCTCAGACCACATTCTATCAGGGAGCATACTTCCAACTGGTTCCAGAGGGCCAGAGGTTACAGCTGCCAATCGGCATTACGGAGCCGATCAGGATGGGGTCATCGAGGACATCCTCACGATCGACGTCGAGGACCCACGACATAGGATGGACTCCGATGGGACCACCTCCTCCACCTCAGGGTGGGAGAGGAGATGAGGCTGAGAGCTCGAGGGCTTCTCGAGACTAGCTGCATATTGACTATAGACTGTATAGTTTTGAGAGGATTGAGTATGCCAGGGTATAGATTGTGGCATACCAATCCATTTTGATATGATGTACATATATTTCTTGATATATATATATATATATATATATATATATATATATATTCTTTTTGTGATATGACTTGTGCATATGTTTTATGATGCTTTAATATTTTAATTGTTGATTGATTATTCATGTAATTATGTCATTGAAAATATTATAATTTTATGTCATGCCATAAAATTTAAATGAAATAATCTGATGTAAACAAATTGGTTGTTGTGGTGTGATTTGATGAAAAAAATAAAGTGACTTCTAACAATAATTTCAAAGGACATTGTCGTTGTTACATGACCATTTCATGGAGTCGCCGCTCGCTAGGTCATTAAGCTAATCCCAGTAGAGAAATATTGCTAAAAGTAAAAGGGTGCTTAAGAGACTTTCTTAAGACTTTTGTGTTGTGATGATGAAAAAATGATGATGGTGATGATTTGTTTTCAGATGTCCATGAAAATATTATGCATGAAATATTAAAAATATGATTTTTGCTAGGCATAAAATTCCTAAGTGTGATAGAAATTTGAACAATTGCCTAGGAATTATACCATCATCGCAAAACTGAATGTTGACATAATGAAATGAAATAGAAAAGGTTTTCGTTCTTTTTAAAGCACAATTGTGTAACATAATGATTTAAGCCATATGCTTTTATGGATTAAATAAATGAGAAATAAAATTAGAACGATGGCTTGCGCTAGGCATAGAATTTTTAGGTATAGACTTATACCATCATCGCGAAATCCAAAGAAGAAATTGATATAATAGTTTTATTGCATAGTTGGTTTTTGAGTTTAAGATAAACATAAAATATAAGATGAGGACTTGCACTAGGCATAAAATTCCAATTTAGGTTTAGGAACTATACCATCGTTGCGAAAGTCAAAAATATATAAATGTGACTTTATAGATGTTCTCAAGTAAGAAAAATCAAATTATTCTAGAAGATGTGCATAAATATTTTAAATTATCTCAAAGACAAAATTTAGATTTATAAGGAACCCCATGTGCATATGTGAGTTCATTACCGATCTGGATCTATCATAATGATACAAAATCTCTCAAATACAAATGTGTGTGCAATTGTATTGTTCATTTACCAATTTTGAGCAAGATAATTTGATACAAGTAATTTGAATTAACCAAATGAGTGTTCGTTGACCATGATTTATATGCATATAACCATACCAAACTACTATGTAAGTCGGGTCATCAAGAGCTAGCTGATCCATAAGCAGACATAGGTCTGTACAAAATAAGGTCGCTAATGTAACAGACATATCACCACGCTAGGAGTTACCCAAGGCCAAGCGGGTTGGGCACAAACCACCTGTTATGGGGCTTACCTCACAGTTTTCGAATAATTGAGGATTCCAGGGATTCAAGCTCATTCACCCTTCTTTTCTTTTCAAAGGGTAGGGGAAGGGATTTTATTGCTTTTTGCTTTTTCTTTTCTCTTTTTTTTTTTTGTATTTTTGCTTGATAATGCTGAAATATTGTTGAGATGGTACAAAATGCTACTGAAATAATGCTTCTTTTTCTCATGATTTTTTTCTTGATTTTTTTTCTTTTTCTTTTTCTTCCTATACTAGGGATACTTGCTCGGATTGGTTGTAGAGCAAGGGATTTTTATTCTGGACAGGGGTGAGCTTGTCCTTTTGTCAATTCTCAAAGATTCTAGACCATGTGCATGATAGGATAGCAAGGGAAACTTTTCGCTCAAGAGACCACTTCTACTATGTAGCATCGTTTTGGAATTTGCAATGAAATCATTTTAATGTGAAAAGGTATACTTGGTTCAAGTAAATAACAAGATCAGTTCTCTATGCTCAAAACTTTATTTAATTCAACTGTGGACTTTGATATAAGAGAGATTAATAATCATACCAAAAAAGATCAAGATATTTATTCATGTGAGTGTGAAAGTGAGGGATTCCAAATAAATGCTAATTTATCCAAAATAACTAAAAATATAACTGCAATACTTCAAGAATTGACAGGTGCAAAAATAAAAGATGTTTTTGAAGATTTTGATTATTTTGATTTTTTTTAGATTTTTATTTTGATTTATGAATTGAGAGAATACATAATATGACTATTTTTGAAATTTTTATATGAATTTACTAAAATGAGACAAGATGTACAATATATACAATGATGAAATTACCAGAATTATGCGTAATAGCGCTTAAGATGCATAATGTTCATAGGTTCTTTAAGATATTTACCATCTAAGGTAGCTAATATGTATGCTCCCGATCCAAATTTAGCAATGATGATATATGGCCCAAGCCAGTTAGGTTCAAATTTACCTTTAAGGTCTTTAGTTGCATTAGTATTTTTTTTATTTTCTTTTAAGATGAGGTCACCGATCTCAAAGGATCGGTGATGAACTTTCTTAAGATATGCTCGTTTGAGCTTGTTCTGGTAGGCTCGAAGATGCTCCAAAGCATTGATGCACTTCTCATCTAGGAGTTCCAACTGACTAAATCTTCCAACATGATATTCATCTCCTACTTCAGTATCTTGAAGTAGTAGAGCCAAAGAAGGAACTTCTAATTCAAAGGGAAAAATAGCTTCAACGCCATAAACCAAAACAAAAGGTGAAGTGCCCGTGGGAGTACGAACGCTAGTTCGATAAGCCCACAAAGCAGGATATAATTGAATGTGCCAATCTCGGCCATATTTATTGACCAATATTTTGAGGATTTTAATTAATGTTTTATTAGATGCTTCGCTTGGCCATTACCCCGAGGATAATAGGGAGTGGACCAACGATGTTGAATTTTATATTTTTGACATAGTTTCTTTACATATTTATTTTTGAAACAAGTTCCATTATCCGAGATGAGATTTGTAGGAATTTCGAACCTACAAATAATTTGATTGAAAATAAATTTGGAAACTTGGGTTCCAGTGCAAGAAGCTAAGGGCATAGCTTCAACCCACTTCGTAAAATACTCGATGGTGGTTATGATGAATTTGTGTCCATCAGATGACACAGGATTGATTTTTCCAATAATGTCTAAGCCCCATTTTGAAAAGGGCCAAGGAGATGAAATAGCCTGCAGTTCTTATGCAGGCGCATGGACAAGGTCAGCATGTTTCTGGCACTTGTCGCAATGGCGCACGTAATCATGTGCATCATTCTCCATGGTAGGCCAAAAATATCCTATCCTAAGGAGCTTCTTAGCAATGGCGTTACCACTAAAGTGTCCCCCACAAGATCCATCGTGGGCTTCACTCAAAGCTGATCTAGACTCTTCTAGATTCAAACATCTCAATAGGATACCTTCAAAAGATCTCCTATATAAGGTATTGCCAATTATTATGAAGTGACTTGCTCGTCTACGCAATAACCGGCGTTGGTTTCTATTAAAACCTTCAGGGAAGGTTCCATTGTGAAGAAAATTGAGGATATCAGTGTACCAAAGTTCAGGAGTAGTTTCATTGATTAGAAACATGTCCAAAGGTTCCAAGCATGATTTAATTGAAGTGGGTTCTTGGAGTCGATGAATAATGATGGTAGCATATTCATCATCTAACTCCAAGGGTAAAAGAGATGCAGCTGCGGCCATGGCGTCAGCCGCATGATTGCTAGTTCGAGGAATAGCTTCCAAGGTAACTTGATCAAATAAAGATATTAATTGTAATACATATGCTTTATATGGGCACAATTTATCATCTCTGGTCTGATAAACATCATTAATTTGATTTATAACAAGTTGAGAATCATCAAAAACTAATAGATTTTTAATTTTTAGTGCCATGGCAGCTCGTAATCCAAGGATTAGAGCCTCATATTCAGCAGTGTTATTAGTATAGGCAAACGTTAATTTAAAGGATAGAGGTATGAGGTGTTTCTGTGGAGATATTAAAATAATACCTGCACCAGCCCCACTCATGCATCGGGCTCCGTCAAAGTATAAGGACCATTGCTCGGAATGACCTGCCTCTAATTTAAGGCATTCGTCAGGAAACTCAATGACGAGGGGATGGGTGGATCCTAAGGGTGCAACAGCTAATTGATCTGCTATGATTTGACCCTTAACAGACTTCTGTCCTATAAACATGAGTTCAAACTCGCTTAGCGCAAGAACCCACTTTGTTGTGCGACCAGATAAATAAGGTCGACTCATGAGATACCGTAAGGGATCGGATTTAGCAATAACGTATGTTTTCTGACTGAGCATATAATGGCATAGTTTCTGTGTAGAAAATATGACTGCTAGACATAACTTCTCTAATTCTGTGTAGCGGGTTTCATAACTAATTAATGTTCTTCTAATGTAATAATTAGCACGCTCTCTCTTCTCATCATCAAGTTGAGCTAACATAGCTCCTAAAGCAAAATCTGAAGCAAAAATATACAAGATAAATGGGCGATCAGGTCTAGGTGGTGAAAGTACAGGTGGGTTAAGAAGATATTGTTTGAGGAGTTCAAATGCTTCTTGACATTCATTGTCCCAATGGAAAGAAACATCCTTCTTAAGAAGCTTAAGAAAGGGTCCAGTTTTATCCGCCAGCTTATCGATGAAGCGACGGATGGCTTGAAGCTTACCTTGTAGACTCCGTAATTCAGATATATTTGTGGGTGTGGGCATATCAGTGATAGCCACAATCTTGAGAGGGTCAATTTCGATGCCACGTAAAGAAACTATAACCCCCAATAATTTATCGGACTTAACTCCGAATATACATTTGGCTGGATTCAATCGGATAAGATATTCCCTTAACCGATTAAATACTTTTCTCAAGTCATCTAAATGGTCATCTTCTTCAATAGAACGAGCTATAATGTCATCTACATAATCATGTAGTATATCATGCATCATATCATGAAAGATATAAGTCATGGCTCGTTGATAGGTTGCACCTGCATTCTTTAAACCGAATGGCATCACTTTCCAACAAAAGGTCCCCCAAGGGGTAATAAAGGTTGTTTTAGCCTCGATCTTCAGGAGCTATCCCGATCCGATTATAACCAGAAAATCCATCCATTAAGGATATCATTCCACTCCCAACGTAGTAAAATCAATGATCTGATCCATGTTGGGAAGGGGAAAATCATCTTTAGGGCATGCAACATTAATATCTCTAAAGTCTGTACAAACCCTAACCTTAGTAGCTTCTTTCTTAGTTACTGGAACTACATTCGAGATCCATTCAGCATAATCAATGGCTTGTATAAAAATAACATTCAGGAGTTTTTCTAACTCTCCTTTGACCAGTAAGGCCACTTTAGGATGCATTTTTCTAAGTTTCTGTTTAACAGGTTTAGCATCCGGATGGACTACTAGGTGATGCATAACTACAGAAGGGTCTAAACCTGGCATATCTTCATATGTCCAAGCAAAGACATCTTCATATTCTTTAAGAAATGCAATGTATTTATCCTATTTTTCTTGACTCAATTCTGATCCGATGTTGATTATGTGAGGGTTATCCTCGGTTCCAATGTTAATTTTTATGACATTTTCTACTTCCATGTGTAGATCTCTCTCAAAATTAGGTGGGGTGGGTGAGACGCCCAATTCCTATAATTCTTCCAAGGTTAGCTTGGATAATTCGTCTTGAGGAGTCATGGCCTCAAGCTGGGCTATAGTAGGTATAGAGCCATCAAAATAAAATCCATTGTGTAATAATTCCTCAATGGAGACATCATGGAAGATATCTCCCTCCAACTCATCGTCGGATTCAGCGATCATCTCAGGATAAGCTATAGATAGCATATTACATGTGAATGGCTTATTCGTTAAATGCAAAACATCGCGTTCATCTAAATAATCTTGGTAACATATAAGATGGTCATCATCCTCGAATGGCTGACCCTTACTAGAAAATAGGCCCACACCACATCGGGCGGGCCATGGCTCTACCTCAAAAGGTTCTTTCATACCATTCTAGAAAGGTCCCAAACCTTTCCCTTTATATCCCAATTTAAGCATTATAGGTTTGGCTTTAGTATACTCATTAGTAAAATAACATCGAGCATATCCATCATAATGAGTTCTGATGTTTTTGGGTATTCTACCCTAGTCATATCCCTTATAAATAAAGGCACAACTCCCGACTTGGTAAATACTTCCCATAGGTTGTGGGAGGCCCAAGGTATGAGGAGATGGTGGCAAATTATTTAAAACAAGGGAATCTTGCATAGAAACATTCGTTTCTTTTGATATAAGGATTTTAGATAGATCGGGTAAGAGCTCGTCAATAAGAGCATAAGAGGTAGAAGGAACATTTCCTACGTCTTCTGATGTGGAAAATATGACTTTGGTGGATGTAGATGGTGTAGAGGTGTCAATAGATGGGTCTATTATAGGTATGGAAGTTATAGGAGTAGAACAAGAGACATTGGTTGTGGGATTAGGATCTTTCTTAGGTCCTAATGCGGTTTTTTCAGAAGATGGTTGAGCTATATGTGAAGGTGCATCTGATGGAGAAGAAGTAGATGACATTGTGGGTGTGAGTTTCACATGTTTAGATGGATAATGAGAATTAGGATGTGTGGATGACAGCGCAGGGCAAAATTGAACTCCAATGGGTTCTGCCAAAGCACACATATCAAAGGGTCTTGGATCACCATGAATGGTAACCAACTGATTCTTAAATTCGAATTTAACACATTGATGTAAAGTTGAGGGAACAGCTCGCATCGCGTTGATCCAAGGGTGACCCAAGAGTATATTGTATGATGCAGGGCAATGTACAATAAACACAGTCGTATCCAAGGTTCTTGGACCAACCTGCAATGGAATGGTAATAACTCCACATGTTTCTTGTGTTTCGTCATTGAAAGCTTTTATAATCATATCAATTCTTTTCATTTCATCACTTCTAAACCCAAATATTTGGTAGAAGTCAAAAGTGCAAATATTTAAAGATGAACCATTATCAATCAAAACTCGTTTGACTGCTACATCTCCAATTAAGGCGGTAATATATAAGGGGTTATCTTTATGTAAACTATGTTGCGGTATGTCTCTATCCCGAAAGTCAATACAATCAACTTCACGAGTTATTATAGTATTGGCCATGTCTTGAGGGTGAATGTCTTGTGGTACCATCATCTGGCTTAATGTGAGCATTAATTCATCTCTATGTGTGGGAGAAGATCTTAAGAGGTCCAAAAGGGAAATTCTAGCTATAATATTTGATAATTGTTCATTAATATTATAGGGAGGTTTAGGTTGAACATTAGGTGCATGATTCCCTTTATTAGGAACCTTCAAAACAAATGGAGTTGATCCACCATTCTGAATTTGATCTTGTTGAGAATTTTGAGCTTGTTGTCTAGTAATAGCTTCGATGGTACCCACAATATTATTCTGTGGATGATGAATGGGTCTTGGTCTAGCGTTTATAGCTAACTCATTAGAAAGTAATTGGTGGGATGATGGTCTAGTAGTGACTCTTCTTGGAAATGGTTCTTCTAGAACCATATGACTTGTGATAGGGTGAATAGTATCTGATTCATCTTCAGAGCTATTCGATTGATTTGATGTGATTTCCATATCACTCTCAGTCTCATATTATGTATCACTAAGATCAGGTATCTGCATATTATATAGAGGCCTGGTTGTAACCATGGATAAAGTTGTGTCAAAGGTTTCCAGATCATGAACGGGTAAATGCCCACTAATAGTTCCTACATATCGGGCAGGAGGAGGAACATTATGATGTTCAATTTGATTAGCCACCTCCTTACCATGTTTTGGTAAAGGATGTTGAAAGATGTCTAATGACTGATTGGCATTCTGATTCTAGTTTTGTGTGATGTTCTGTTGAGTGTTATTAGGAGGATTTTGCTTAGGTTGAAAGGCTTGTACCTCCATCTCATTGTTATCAATCAAGTCCTGTATTTTATGTTTTAATATTTTACAAGAGTTGGTAGTGTGTCCAGGTCCTCTATGGAAGTCACAATGTAAATCTGCTCTGTATCCGGGTATAGTTGGATCAGGTTCTCGGATATTTGGTAATTGAATCAAGCCTCGTTCTAATAATTGTGGTAGAATAGTTGATAAAGGTTGATTTAACCTAGTAAATTCTCGAGGAGGTCTATCAGGAGGTTTCAGTACAAACTTCTTCGTTGTCTTTGCAGCATTAACATTAGCAATATTTTTGCTATCGGTGACTCCATCACCCACAACTTGTTTATTCTTATATTGATTTTTGGATGTTTTCTCATCGTCTTTCTTTTTAAGATGACCTCTCCTAATGAGAGCATCTTCCACTCTTCGGGCTAAGTCTATAGCCTGATCGAAGGTGGTCAAGGTAGCAGTTGATAATTCGTAAGATAGTTGCTCTTGCAAATTATTAATAAAGATGTCCAACATCTCCCTATAAGGCAACACAAAGTGCAATTTTCCTATCAATTGTCTCCACCTAGCTAGGAAATCAGCAAAGCATTCATCTTTGTCTTGTTTTAAGTTATACAAATCTTTAATGGTCACATGTCTTTCGATATAGGCACTAAATTGATGAACAAAAGACTCGGCAGTTTCTTCGAAATTCCTCAAAGAATTAGTGGGTAATTGATAATACCACTCTAATGCCATTCCTCCCAAGCTTTTCGAGAACATTTTTAGTAATAACAAGTCATCATGTGATATATCATGACATGCTATCCTAAACATACGAAGATGCTCTATGGGATCTTTCGTTCCTTTATATATGGGCAGGACAGGCATAGGAAAATGTTTAGGATACGATTGTGCTACAACTATAGGATCTAAAGGCTGACTACACATCTCTCGATAATTGTATGAGGGTCGGTAGGGATCTATCTGGTCCATGCGGGAAACTAACTGTTTCACCATGGTTTCAAGATTATTAGTTTGTCCACCATATTGGTTCGGTGGGACATAGGTATGGGATTTATGAGTGTATGATGGTGTGGCATAAGGATTAGATGCTATATTGCTATTATGCAAAGTGTTGGTAGGAAGAGTATTATGAAGGGGATTTGTAATAGTATTATGTTGTATCCCAGATTGTTGGTAATTGGTGTTTGGTTTTGTTTTGGGTTTTTGTTGATTTGAGGTATGTTGCTCAATAGCTTGGTGAAATAGAGCAGTAAATGATGGTTTATTTTGTGCAAGAATGACCCTAGGCTTGTTAACAGACACTTTAGGTGGTTGGGTAACCTGTTGTTGTTGCATGTTCTGGATCGCAGCTACTATATCCAAATTGGATGGTCCAGCTTGATCACTCTCTTGTTCAATAAAGGACAAGGGATTAGTGCGTGTGTGAAATACGTCTTCTAGGGTTGCTTGAGTGTCACTAATTCGATCCTTGTCCATATGGACTGCTCTATTAAAAACACCAATATTTGTGTTAATGAACTTCCAAAATTGTTCCATGTTTTCAAAAGTGATAGCTCCTCCTCGGAGACATTTTAGGGGATGAGGATCCTTCCTCTCTATTAATTTCTTCTTGTTCATTTGCTACAACAAGCTCTTCTTCTTGCTTGGTCTAGGATTTCTTCTTCCCGAACTTGGTCCTCAGGAGGGACATTTTGGTCAATTAATGGTCTTCCTAACCAATCTTCTTCTTCTTCGGTTTGTTTTCCATTCCTAAGTCTAGGCATTGTGCTAAACTTAGGTTTTAGCAAATATATATACTTATATATATATATATATATATATATATATATATATATATATTTTTTGTGATAGGGTTGAGAGGTATATATTTTAACTATATACCTACTATAATACTTTAAAAAGGAAATGTTTTGTTTTTTTTTTTGTTTTTATTTTTGTTTTGTATTATTATTTCACAAGTATAAAAATAACAAACAACATGCTAGTTGCAAGAAATAACAATAGTAAAAAGAATGACTTAGTTTTCTATAAATAGTTTATGGATATCGTTGATAGGATCAAGTTCATCGGGAGTCATGAAATGCTCCTCTTCAAATTGGAAGTGGTTTTTCAAGAACTTGACAAAGTGTGCTATGGTAATATGATCTACTTCAGACTCTGACTTGTAAAAATAAAGTTCATGGCAATACTCTCGATACAACACAGCTCTAGGAACTCTATTCCATATTTTTCTATCCGTAAGAATGACTTCTTGATCCTCTATACGAGATAGAAACTTATGTACTACAACTGCATTCTCAAGGTATTCCTCAAAGGTGTACAATTCTGAAGACACAAGTGCTCTTTTATCTGCTAACCACCTATGGCAAGCTCTCTGAAGTTCATGGTACAAAGTCACCTGATCGGGATCCAGGATTCTATCTAGGACAAACCTCTTAATTTGCCTAAGTTCTATAGATCTAGATTCGATAATACCCAATCTCCTATCAAGTTCATCCCACAAAGGTTGGACTCTATTTGTTTGAGGTACTCTAAGCACAGAAGTAATCTCTATGGTCGTTAATTGATTTTCAACATTTATGGTGACAGCTCGTCTTCTATTATAATCTACCATCTAAATATGATATGTAAATTTAATAGTTTTCTAATGATTCTAGATGTTCTTAATAATGTGTTTTTTTTTGGATTGTTTTCAAAAGGTGTTTTAGTTTCACGTCGGGTTCACCAAAATGTATCGCCCAAATTTTTTGCACCCTTACCTTTAGGCTAAAGGATCCATGCCCTGGAAGGGGGATGCGAGAAGTATGGTAAAATACCTCAGACGGAGAGGATCTTTGAAGGTCACGCCTCTTCTAAGGGATTAAGGATCCCAAAGAGGTCATAGTGTCTATAAATCTATTTGACATACGAGGAATTACCTCGATGTCTTACCATTCCAACCGGGCTAGGTAAGTGTCAACAAGTTCCTTGTAAGTCTTCAAGAGTGGGCACCTACATTGGAATAGTCCTTTGACCTGGTTTACTATGAGCAAGGAGTCACAAAATATATTCAATATTTTAATGCCCATTAATATGGCTATTTGGCATCCCAAGATCAATGCTTCATATTATGTGTTGTTGTTTGTGCACGAGAAGTCTAGTTTTAATGATAAGGGCAATGGAGTGTCGTGTGGTTTGATAAAGACAATCCCTGATCTGTCCCCTTGTTCACACTTCTAATCATTGAAGAATAATGACATGTCTCTTTATTTCTTAGGTTATTCAAGTTCTGGAAGATATGATAATGCAAAGACCGCATCATCAGACAATTCTATAGTGAGAGGCTTGTTATCCTGAAGAGGCACCTCTACTAATTGATCTGCTATGACTTGTCTCTTGATGGACTTCTAGCTTATGAACTCTAGATCAAATTATTTCAATAGCATTATCCACTTTGTGGTACGTGTATTGTGATATGTCTTGCTCATCATGTACTGCAAAGGATTTTTTTTTGATATGACGTAGTTTGTATGGCTCAACATGTAGTGTCACAACTTTTGAGTTGCAAATACCACTGCTAAACACAAATTTTTGACATACGCATAACCTAGCTCATAACTCACCAAGGTGTGACTAATGTAATTTATGGCTTACTCTTTGTCTTGTGCATTCTTTTGGGTTAGCATTGTGCCCAATGCAAAATCAATAGCCATTATATATAGTAAAAATGGTATGTCTAGCCTTGGTGGAGTTAATACTGGTGGTGTTTCTAGATAAGTTTTAATCTCTATAAAGGCTCGATAGCATTCTTCATCCCAATGAAAGGGGACCTCCTTATGTAGCAAATGATTCATAGGTTGGCATTTATCTGATAATTGCACAATGAATATTTTGATGGATGTTATCTTGCCTTGTAGGCTCCTCAACTCCCTAATGTTGGTAGGCACGACCATTTCTAGAATAGCCTTTACCTTTGTAGGATCAACTTCGATGTCTCTCTTGGATATGATGAATCCCAAAATATTGCCATAAGTTATGCCAAATATGCACTTCTTAAGATTTAATCGGACGTTGTGTTCTATGAGGTGATCAAAGACTTGTCTAAGGACTTCAGTGTGCTCTTGTCGTGACAAGGACTTGGCCAGTAAGTCATCCATGTAATCCTCCAAGATATTATGCATATAGTAATGGAATATGTATTTCATGGCCCACTAATATGTGGCACCAATATTTTTGAGACCGAATGGCATCACTTTCTAACATAATGTTCCACATGGAGTAATGAAAGCAATTTTATGTTGATCTTCGGGATTAATCTGGATCTGCTTGTATTTAAAAAAGCCATCCATTAGGGAGAGCATCTCATGACTTGCGGTTGCATCTACAAGAGTGTCTATGTTTGGCAATGGGAATGAATCCTTTGGTGTTTTCCTATTTAAATCTCTAAATTTTGTGCATATACAGACTCTTTCGTCGGGTTTCCCCATGGGTACCATGTTTAATACCCACTCAGGGTAGTTGATGGAAACTATAAATACTTCATCCAGTAGTTTTTGCAATTCGTTCGTCACCACCAAAGTGATGGTTGGATGCATTTTCATTAGCTTTTACTTTATTGTCTTCTTCATGGGATCCAATGAAAGGTTGTGAATGACTAAATTTGGATCTATCCCTGGCATGTCTTTATAAGTCCAAGCAAAAATGGTCGAAGTCTCTTTGAGGAGAGGAATTAGGATGGCTTGTTCCTCTGGAGATAGACTTTATCTAAACTTGACTTTCCTTGGTTGGGTAGGATCATCACTGATGTCCAACTTGAAAGTCACTTCTATAGACATATGTGATCCATCCTCTAGCTGATGAGGCATGGGTATCAAATGAATGTCATTGGCAAGATTTACAGGACCTACTGACTTAGGTTCCAAATTAACATGGAAGATGTCATACACACAACCTGATGCAAAATGAAATATCTGCAACATCTCTTCATTGGGAAAGAGGTCTTTTGGATCTATGGGGGAATTAGCGTGATCCCAATCAATAGCCTCTAAATCAAGATGCAATGATTTGGTAGGATATGCTGGATTATAAAGTGGAGTGGTCAAATAAATGGAGATCATATTGATGGATGGGATGAAATATCCAGGACCACATGGATGTAATATTATCTCAGGGGTTTCCCTTCCATGCTCGCAATGAATTTCTTGAGGAATGGGAATTTTTGGATCTAGCCCATGAGTAGGGTGGATAATAGGATCATTCGGCTCTAATCACTCTCTAAATGTAGGTGGAGGGGGATTGAACATCTGATGAATAGTAGCTAGGTCAATAGGTCTCCCCAAAAATTGTAGATGGGGGTCTATGGCATGGCGTCTCTCTCTCTACTAGCTCATTGAATTATCATAAGTTATGAGGCCCAAGATAA
Source organism: Wollemia nobilis (assembly GCA_028583015.1). Taxonomy (NCBI): domain Eukaryota; kingdom Viridiplantae; phylum Streptophyta; class Pinopsida; order Araucariales; family Araucariaceae; genus Wollemia; species Wollemia nobilis. The sequence continues at coordinate 3,246,666 of JAQPPZ010002937.1, read as the reverse complement.
GCCATCTTGGTCTCATGCTCAAAGTCATCATCACTTATCCAGAAACCGTTAGCATTGGTATGTGTATCACCCAAATTTTTTTCACCCTTACCTTCGAGCTAAAGGATCCATGCCCTGGAATGGGGATGCAAGAAGGATGGGACAATACCTCAGATGGAGATGCTCTTTGAAGTTTGTGCCTATTGGGGGAGGGTTATAAGGGTGAATCTTCGATGGATGGTGGGGTTCACCAGGAAACTTTGAGTGGCAGTTTTCATGCCTAGGTTGAGAATGGGTTTGATGCGTTCATTTTATATTCAATCATTCATATTCCTAGGTTGGCCAAAATGAATCTAAGCTATTCTATATGAAATTTTGGGTTTATATGAAGACAACAAACATGAATGAATCCTAAATACAGAGACTATGTGAAATGGAGAGGAATACACCTGATTCCTGATGTCTGATGAAGATTCTAAAGCTTGTAGGAGTCCATATCATCCCGGATATGATAGGATCATCTGTAATTGTACATAATCATCCTAAATCATAGGCGATCATCTGAGATCAGACAATATCATCTACGACCTGATGAATTTTTTAGATGAATTCGTCAGAAACCTGCAATCATGGAAACGGAAACCAAAAACCAAAAATGCAATTGTAAGAATGATGCAAAATGATAGAAATAATAGTATAGATGCTTAAATAATGAATCCAGACAGAAAATAAAATGGGATGCACTATTTTAATAACTTATTTTAAATTTTATAATGCAAATATGCTAAATGGGGTGAAATCTAGGATGTAGAATAGAAATAAATTGATCTAACGCACAATTAAGTATGAAAGAAAGGTAGAAAATGCAAACTCAGGGCTCTGGTTGCCCCCAATATGGATTTTAGTCAAAATCATCTGTAATAATATGATATCATCGTCGATCTCTTCAAGATCGTCCGAAATCATGTTGGATCACCTACGATGATTCGAGCTTCCTCCAGCTAAAACACAGTAAAATCCTGTAATAAAACCTGAAAATACAAATGCCAATGATGGGGCGAGGATGTTCTAATACAAAAAAAAACTAGTTATAGGGAAAGGATCAGCCAGGGGGATAAACTGGGAAAATTCCAAGTTTATATTGGATTAGGGGGAGGTTAGGAGGTTGGGTATCATCCCAATCTGGGAGATCTCCAACATAGGAATCTCCAACCACGCAGACATGCTTCTGCCCGAGTTGGAGAGGTTGTTGAAACAGAAGCTAATTATAAAAATTTAGTTTTAGGATGAAATCGTCTGGACATTCTATCCTAGACGAATTCGTCCGATATGGGACAATATCATCAGATCGGCGACAAAATAGTCCAACAATAAAAAAAATTCTAAAAATGGTGCAAAAAATGATGTGAGCGGTTAACGGGCAGTTTCGAGGTTAAAATTCAAATTTTTGATCTTTTTATTGATGGTTTAACTGCGCCAATTTTAGGGTGCTACAGTATGCAGACCTAATACAAGGGGCTCATGTCTTGTCCCTAAGTAGGCCATCTATATTTCATCTTCATATTCTTCGTCACTTATGAAGAATCCATTTGCATTTGTCTCTTGCCCCAAAGTTAGGGGTTGATGGCTTAGGCATAAGTAGGCTATTTCTATTGAGTCTTATGATTCATAGTCACTTTCATTTGATGTATACCCAATCTCATCATGAATGGACCATGTGAATATTTGTAAATAGCGAGGCCCCTGGTAGGCTAATCCAAGTTGTGCCTCACCATCACTTTATTCATATCCATTCTCCTCATCCCACGAGTTGTACCCTATTGGGGTGGAATCAATTAAGATGTTTGATGATAAATTTATGGTGGTAGTATGTTTATTGTGGCCACTTATCTATTGCTCAAATTTCCTATTATTAGGGGGTGATAAATAATGAAATCAATGTCTTATCCTAACCCTAAGCTTAATGTGTCCAATGCCACTTCAAGAGAGTCATATTGACCTTCGATATAATAGCCTAGGAAAAATATATCAGAGGGAAGCTGATATTGTGTCTCGTATGACCGCTTATACCCCTTCTCATATATGCCAAGGCCATAGCTATGCCAATGGTAATGCTCAAAGTATCTTAGAGCAAACTCAGGATTAGAGAGGTAATGAACATTGACCATAAATAATTTGTCACTATCCTCTTCTATATCTGAAGACTTATGGGTGTAGTCCAGGCCGACGTAGACAAAATTGGTTTGGTTGGGAGGGATTCTGAGTGGGACCATTGTTCCCACTAAGGATCTCAAGTCCTTAGGCCTTCCCATATCTTGTACAGAATCAATGATAAGCGTAAAGTTAATTTGTTGCACAAGTTACTCCTCTATACCTGTGCTTGCCAAGTGTATTGATGCATGTGATGTAGATGACCCTACGAATGACACTGGTGATGCAAGGTGATAATCACTATCTTCATCTTAATATTCAATATCTTCTTCTTCCATAGGACTTGGAATTTTAGTAATAGATACATTTGGCACTTCCTTGGGCATTTCTTCCTTGGCTAAGGGTGCCTTTAGCTTTTGATTATCTTTTTATTTTGACATTGATGGTACTTTAGAAGCATTGACTATTTTGAGTGCACCAAGAGGTGTTGAAGTTGTTTAGTTTTTTCTTACCTCTTTGTCTTCATTATCCACTTGTGTGGTTGGGGATGAAGGTGCTATGTATAGGTGAGTATAAGGGATTATAAATCCTCCTAAAATTTCTACTTGATGGATGTATTTAAAAGGCTCTTCATCGGCCAGAACCACATAGAATTTGTTTTCATGCACATACTTGAAACACTGGTGCAATATCGAAGGCATACACTTCATGGCCCTTATCCAAGGATGCCCTAAGAGAATGTTGTACTGCATAGCTCCTTCCAAGACATGATACATCACATGAATGGTCTTGTGCCCCACATTTATGGGTACAACTATCATTCCCATAGTATTGCATAAAGCATCATTCAAAGCTCTCAATGTGTAAGCTCTTGGAACGAAATTGGACTTGGGGATCTTGAGGTGCTCTATTGCTATTGTTGTAATAATGTATCAACCAAGACCCTCTTGAAATTTAAGTTGTTGATTGCCACTACAATGTTTAGAAGAGGGTCTAGTAAGGCATCAGGAACTATCTTAATCTCATAATCATATAATCATATTACAAGTTCCTGGCATTCTTGCACTTTTCCCACAAAGTGAGTGAATGCATTCGCATCTTGTGGTTGGAGCTCAATTATCCTTAATATTTCCATTAGAGTCTCCCTACGCTTTGGGGGTTATTGTATGAGCTCATAGATGGATAACTTAGTTGGAGTCATCTGTAGGTTTTGCTCCAATCTACTCTAAATAGTTACCACTTGTCATGTTTGTGGACCTAGAAGGATGTCTTGCCTTTGCCTAGGAGCGGCTGGGATGTTCATAGGAGTTGTAGGCGGTTGCGGTTGACCATACTTCCTAGTACTTGTTGCTATGTTAACAATCTCAACCATCCCAACGCATCTGTGGGTAGGTATATTATCTCAAACTTGATTGACTTGGGCCCATTTCTCTCTAGGGACCTCATGATTAGGAAAATAATTTCTGTATATGCCCATGTCTCTATTATCGAGAGCCAATGGGTTGTCAACTTTGAGTTCTCCTACCTCAATCATGTTTTCCACTTGATGCTTAAACCCAACATAAGCCTCAATGTCATACCTCGGTATCCTATGATAAGGGCAAAATTGATCTTCCCTATATCATTTTGGCTTAGGATGGTTGGAGTCTATAAGAGGTATATCAAGAAATATGATCCTCCTGGCCTCGCTCAACTGATTAAATATTGATTGCATTGACTCTGTCAGAGGCATGAAATAACGAGGCGGTTTGTGTTCTCTGTTTCTGCCCTAATTGCTCTTTTGGTCATAATTAGCTGGTGGGGGATGTGCTTGATAGTTTTGGGGTTGTTGTGCACCCCATCCTTGGGTGTAGCCAATATGACTTTATTGACTAGAGCAGGGTTGGCATGCTTCTATTTATACTTGTAATTCTTACCTTTCTTGTTCCACTCCTTTTTGTTTCGGAGTTTAATGGTTCCCTCATCTACTTTTATTTCTTCGATGAGCTTGGCCTATGCCAAATATTCCTCAAACAAAGGATACTACTGAAGTTGTAGCAAGAGGGAGATGTGTTTAGAGCAACTTTTGGTGAACATACGAATGATCTCTTTTGTGGGAACAAAGAATGATAATTTTGCCATGACTTTTCTCCATCTATTCCCATAATCCATTACTGGCTCATCATCATACTATTTCAAGTTGGCCAGGTCTAAAAGGTTCACTTTATTTTTAGCACCAAAGGAGAAATGCTTTAAGAATGCATTTACTAGTTGTTTAAAGTTGGTTATGATATGCTTAGGTAGTTTATTAAACCATTGAGTGGTAGCAACTAAAAATTTCATTATGAATGTTCTTAGCATGAGAGCATTATTATCTTCAAGATGAACATAGGCATTGATAAAATTGGTGACTGTTGGTCATCAAATATGCCTAGGAAAGGATTTGGGTAAGTGAATGTGCCCTAGACCTGGACCAACATTGAAAGGCCAAAGAGAAGAGATGCTCCTGGTGCCAATCTCCAGAGAAGGTCGACTCCTATACTACACTACTTTGATGTTTAAGATAAGGGTGTAGGAAAGAGATAAACAGAGTAAGGGTGCAAAAAAGAAATAAAATAGTAAGGGAAGAAATTTCAGTAGTTTAGTGGTGGGAAAGAACTAGAAGCATTATTACTAGCCAATAACTTGGAATAGCAGCAAAGAAAACCAAGAATAAATTAAATGAAAATAGTATTAGCCCTCCTATGTATCCTTTGGATAAGTTCCAAGATTATCCTTTCTCTTTCACCAAAATTCAGAGTTTAGAGTAATGGCGATTAAGAAAAGTGAATATGGCAGAAACACTATTCATAGGCAACATAAAAGAAGACCAAAACGACGTCTTCCTCTCCTATGTATCCTTCGAGAAAATTTTAGGGTTCAGTCCCCAATCACACACCTAAATCCAGAGTTCATAATTACAGTATGCAAATGAATAAATATGAAAGAAATAAATGCATAAGGTAGCATACAAGAGAGAAATAGAGTCCAAATCTCTTTAGTATTAATCATAGGAATACAAGTTACAACAGCTTTCTAGCAAAAATTTCCCCCCTTCTTTACATTACAATGCCTGGGTTTTTATAGAGGACCCGACCCTCTGAGCCATAATTGCAAAAAATGGAGGAGTACATCCTCAAAACCTGAGAAGTCGGCTCCTCGTGACCCTCGTGACTGAGCTCTCAAATCTATTACCAAAATTGGAAACTGCGATCGGGTCAGCCGTGGAAACTTGCATTAATGAGACATCTAAGCGTCTTTGGCCTCTAGGTGCAATCCTTGAGTGGCCACCATGTTTGTTGGGCTCTTCATCATGGACTAATACTTCATCTTCAATTGCTAAAAATGAGCAACGGGCTTACCGGGCATGAAAAAATGCATTTATGAGGCACTTGATTGCCTCGGGAAAATACCCATCTTGGAGCGTGTGCCTTTTGAAGTGCTTCACTAAATTTTCATTTGCACTTCAATTCGCAATGGATTCGAGTCGAAGAAGATTCTCCTTGATTTGTACTTTGCATGGTGGAGCTTCACAAAACAACTTCGGGGGTGGTGAGAGCCGAAGTGCATTCTTTCCTTCAAAATGGGGTCTTCACTTCTTCCTTCTTTGCTATGCCAAAACTGATTTGACGAGGTCCTTTGCCCAAAGTAGATACTTCCTTTATGAGTCTTTGAAATTCTTCGCTATGATCCTTCTTCAAAACTACGGTCTGGGGGTATTTCAGCCGAAGTGCATTCTTGCCTTCAAAATGCATTTTTTCTGCTTCTACTTTGGGTGAAAGTACTTCGCACAAAAGTTTACCAAAGCATATGCTTCGCAATAACTTTCGATGAAGTAGAAATGGTTCGCTGGCATGGGGGCCCAAAGTGGGTGCTTCGATGGCTTTTCGACGAAGTGTTTTCAACGTTGCGCTCCTTCAAATCCCGCTTCGCAAGTTTCTTGCCCGAAGTAATCTTTTGAAGTGCTTCGGGCCCGAAGTAATTTTCTTTCTTCTTCCTTTGCATTTTGCTTTGGCAACACCACTTCGCAAAAATTTCACCCAAAGTAACTGTTTGAGGGACTTCGGGCCCGAAGTAGTTTTCTTGCCTTATCCAATTTGGACCACGATTTTCCTTCGGTGAAGCTGTTCTTTTGAAATGTCGTCTAAATGCCGCTTCGCAAAAATTTTTCCCAAAATGGCTGCTGGAAATGCTTCAGGTGTGAAGCTCTTTTTTACGCCTTCTTTGAATTCCTTCTGGCATGGGAAGGTGAAGTGGTAGCAATAGACTTGTCTCAGCCATATGACTCAAGTGGAGTGGGGCCAACAGGATCATGGGGCAGATTCGAGGTGGTAAGGGGCAACACGCAAAGAGGTGATTGACTTTATGAGGGAGGGAAAGACTAATGAGAATCTTTGGCCAAGACCACAGTGGACATGTGAGAGACAAGGCAAAGGGTGGAGAGTGTGTACCTGCATGCCCTTCTGGCAGAGCGTCTGTGGTGACTTCTTGAGTAATAGGCTCCTGCTCCTTTTGGACTTCGGTACTCCTGACTTCCATGACTTCAACTTTGGGGTCTCCCTCTTGTTGGAGGAGTTCATCTACATCAATGACGTCTATGTTTTGTACTATCTCGGCACTTGGTGGTGCCACATATTCAACATTTGCTTCGGTCAGGCTTGACGCAGGTTGTCCAGTAGGAGCACTTGGGAGCTTCGTGTGGGGTCACTTTGGATGGCTCAAAGGCACTTGAATTTGCTCTTGCCTCTTTCTCTTCTTCCTCTCCAATGGTTTCTCTAACTCTTCGACACTTGTGTCATGGCTTTATGGTAGTGCCTTTGGTGTAGCTTTGAATTCTTCCTCCTCTTCTTGCTCAGAGGCATTGTCAGCTCCTCTTGGGCTTTCACCCGATCCTAGGGTAGCTGGAGGAACAAATTCGATGAAGGATATGGGCTTCCAAGTCCTGAAATTGGCTTTGTACATAATTGTGAAGTCCTTATCCATGGCCAAGAGTCCATAGGAATTCATATTTTGGTGATGGACTCTCATTATCCACCACTCCCTCAATTTTTCCTCACCCCAATTCTTCAATTCCTCTTTCAAATCATCTCTCGCCTTTCTCCAAAATGTGGAACCTGGAGTTGGGAGGGGATGTTGGTCAGGGTCAAACTCGACATCCATAAGGTAGAACTCATGCCAAGGAGGCAATGTCCTCATCCTCTCTAAATTCCACTCCATATCCTTCCCATTTGGATTATTCCTTTGCTCCACAATTTTGGGGTGGGGGCAGACATGAAAATTCTTGAATTTTAAGTGATCCCTCATCACTCCCAAAGGATCATAGAGCCATTGTTGAGGAATCTGGAGCAGGCCAAAATTAGAAAGCTTCTCCTCCAGGAATACATTTTGCTTCAAGGCAAATACTTCAATTACCCCCATCTTGAAGGGGAAGTCACAGGTATGTGCCCATTTCCTACTGTGGTCGTAGACAACGTTTGTTACATCTCTCTACCGAGTGACCTCCAATGCGAACTGGTACTTGGAGGGGAAGACAGGCAGCAAGAAGGGTTTCCCTATGAAACTAAATAGGTGAATCACTAGTCCCTAAGTTAACTGAACAACGTCTCCCTTCTTCTCCATCACTATTCTATCCCTCAAACTAAGGGGCACCCGAGGGCAAGAACCCTTCAACAAATGCATAGCGGGTCCCAAAAATTTTTGGTTAAAATAATAATAAGACTTTGTCCTCAATAGGAGGGGAGTCCACTAGTACACAGGCATAGGATTTCCATCCTTGCCACTCGAAGAAATGGCAATGTGGGGGAATTTCTTATGTACATGGTAAAAAAACAACCAAACCAAGAAAGAACAGGGTGCAAAGTACTAGCTCGTTGCCAAATTTATCATGCTAGTGAGCCACGTATGCAAGGTTCGGGCCACCCATTCTGCCCAATCAAAGAAAACTGGGTTGGTGTTTGGTCTTGAAGCATCAAGGGCATAGAATTCCCCTCTCAAAATACATTCGGCCAAGGACACCTGCCAAGGTTGCACTGAAGCATCTATAGATAGGCCTGCCACCCATGTAATGATAGAGAAAATATTGGTGTTCTTGAAGGCCACCAAGGGTAGAGGCATTTGGGGCAGCTTGCCTGAAGGGAGCCCACTTTTGAGGTTCTCATGTAGGAATTTCAATATGTAGTTGTTGGAGGTGAACCTCTCCATTTGTTCGCTCAGGATGACATTGCAAACTGAATAACCCTTAGGTGGCCCTTGTTGTGGCGCAAATGCTTCTTGCAAATCTTTCAATATGGAAAACAATTTGTGACCCGAAGCATCCAAAAGTTGCCTAGATGCAGGCTGGTAGTTCTATGCGATAGCATAGATTAACTCTGGACAGTGGTGAGCAGGCGGGGTCAAATACCAGTAAATCTAAGAATAATATGCAGCAACTCTCTTATTCTCTAGGGTGAGTCTGCTCATCATAAACTCAATAGTGCATCTAAGGTCAGACACACCCTTAGAGAGATCTATGTCTCTAATATTCTCCCACCCATCAATTGGTGGTTCTTCAAGTTGTTCCTCCTCAGAGTCTTCTCCTTCTTCTATCGATTGCTTTTCAGGGTGAGGGGTGAGATTGATCTTCTTTTGTGTATGCTTTATCTCTTCCTTGCCCTTCTTTATTTTTTTGGGGCCTGCTACTTTCAGTTCCTTTCCTTTCTCCTTGGAGTTTTTATTTCCCATGTTGGACGTCTTACAGTAGAAGTAGGGCTTACAGTGCATGGGACTTTGGCACCAAGAATTTTGATGCAAAGGGCATAAGACTTGCAGATTAACAACAAAGGCTCTTAGTCTTGCATGAACCGATGGATGAATAACCTTCTCCCTGCTAGGGCCTTGCATTTTATAGCCTTAAAAGACAACTACCTAAATTTATGCCACCCACCATAATTAAACTTACGCTTTGGACGAAGGAGATTGTCGTGCTCTTTGATTGGCTCTACAGTAGCGTAGTACACAGGGCCACATGTTTTGATGATTATGCCTTGCATTGGAGATGCAACCTGCTACCACCTCATACCTAGGTGCGAGCTTTTCTATTAACTAAATCACCTCAGGATGTGCTCTTCCACCTTTGCCTTAAATTCATCCACTACGAACTCTTTTCATGGTTGTTGTTTACACATTCTTCGAGATGCATTTTAAATTCTTCCACTTTGGCAAAGTTGAAATCGTCATTGAAAATGCTTCGTGGCGAACCTTTGGTGCGGGCTGCTTTTCAACACTTTGGGCTCAAAGTAGTTCTTTCTCACTGTGTCACTTTTTTGCTTCATGGAATACTGACCCCCCCAAAGCTCATCTTCTTGGAAAATACTTCGCAAAACTCCTGCCCGAAGTAGCTGCTTGAAACGTTTTAGGTGCGAAGCTCTTTACGTCAGCTAATTTTCCCTTTTGATAACACCTTCAGTCTTCTAAAGACCTTTTGGAAGCCAAAGTGCTTCTCTTTGAAGCATCTTGCGTTAGTTTCTTCGCATTAGAATTTGCCGAAGTTTGTTCCTCTTGAAAACGGTTTGCTGGATTTCCTTTGAAAATTGCTTCGCTCATACTCCTGAAGCATTTTTCATGCCTTAGTTTCAAATTTTGCTTAATCTTTTGAGGGTAAAGTGCTTTGCTACGAACCTCCTTGCAACCATTACTTTGCATCAAAAGTCCTCGAAGGAGATTTTGGAGTATAACACTTAGTTTTTGCAATCTCGGAACAAGATGTATATACACAAATGAAAAATTATATACAAAAGTACATACACACATTTTTTTTTTTTTTTAGTGTTTCACCTCAGTGATGAAAAGTCTTCAGATGAAGACCATTTACAAAAATTGGTAATACCTGGCCATCTGCATCTTTGAGGATGAAATAGTTGGCCAAATTCACATTCATGATTTCAAACGGTCCATCCTAGAAAGCATCCAGCTTGTCGTGATTTCCAGGCTTGGCCTTCCAGGAGTCCCACTTCCATACCATATCTCCCACTTTGAATGTGCGATTGGATGATTTTTTCTTGAACCAATATCGGGTGACCTGAGCATGTTTAGCGAAGCTCTAGTAAGCCTTCTCATGATCTTCCTCCAACTGTAGCAGCTGAGCCAACCGATTTTCAATTGAATTAACTCCTTCTAACAACTACAATGTAGGGATCTCTATGTGGGTCGGTAAGATGGCCTCCTTACCGTAGACCAGGGCGTAAGGTGAAGTCTTGATCGACTTCTTGATAGAAATTCGATCGGCCCATAAGGCACGATCTAGAATAAGATGCCAAGTTCTTTTTTTTGTCTCTATGAGCTTTCTTAACACCTTCAACAAGGTCTTGTTGGTGGATTCTGCCAATCCGTTGCCCTGTGGATAGTAATTGGAGGATACTTTATGATATATCCCATATCGGTAGAAGAAATCATTGATTTTGGTGCCTATAAATCTAGGACCATTGTCCATGATGATTGCTTCAGGAATGTCGAACCATGTGATCAATCCTTCAAGGAATTTTATGACAGTCTCCTGATCAACATGCTTCGTGGGAACTGCTTCGGCCCATCTGGTGAAGTAATCAATTGTGGTCAAGATGAAATTATGCCTAGCAGAGGAGTTTGGTGATATGACCCCTATGAAATCCAACCCCTATTGTTGAAAGGGAGTTTCTGCTTGTATCAATTGGAGAGGCATTGAAGTATTTCTACTTCGATCGGTGAAATTTTGACACTGCTCGTATTTGCGACAAATTGCGAAGGCATCAACGAAGAGTGTGGGCCAATAATAACTTGCCTTGATGATTTTTAGCGTTTTTGTTCTCCCTACAAAGTGGCCTCCAGATAATCCTGAATGAAATTCTCCTAGGATTCTCCTTTTATCATCTTTTATTCACCTAAGAAGGACACCATCAATGTTTCTGAAAAATAGGCCTTCGGGGTGCAAAGTATATCGGGTGGACCGCATCCTGAAATGCCTTCATTATGAAGCATTTAGATGTGAAGGACATTTTCTAGTATTGAAGTATTCGACTATTTCACTAACCCAATATTTCTCGTCCTCTTCCTAGTTCATGAAGCATTCTTCTACTGGTGAGTCATCCCACTGAGGTTCTATAGCTTTTGTCGTTACGCTCTTTGCCAATTCTTGACACAATGTGTGATCGCAAACCAGCTTTGTAGGTTTGATCTCGATGTCAAATTCTTGAATCTTGCTAACCCAACCAGTTCTTTTACTACCCAATTCTCCTTGGATGATGAAATTGCGCACATCAGGGTGAATGACAAAGACTGTAACCCGACTTTGGGAGATGAAATGCTTGAATTTCCTAAGAGACTTCATTACTGCATGCACTTGCCTTTCTATGAAATTATATTTTTCTTCATGAGGATTTATCACATGGCTTAGAAATGTGATGGGGTGCTCTTCACCATCTTCCCCCTTTTGTGTCAGGACCATAGCATAGCTCTCAGGTTCTCCTATAGCATATAGGATGAAGTCCCGATTGTAGTCAGGGTTGTTTAGGACCGGTGCTTGAGAAATTTAGGCTTTTATTTCTTCGAATGCTTCTTTTCTCTCCTTCATCCAGATGAATTATGCATCTTTCTTCAAGAGCTCAGACATCGTCTTGATAACCTGGGTGATATTTGGGATAAACTTCCTCACAAATTTGATCTGGCCAAAGAAATATTGAAGTCATTTCTTGTCTACTGGGAGTTGGAGCTTCATTAGAGCCTCAGCTTTGTCAAGATCTACAGTGAGACCCTTTTCTGATATCGCATGTCCCAGCAACTTCCCTTCGCTAACTGTGAATATGGACTTCTTCAGATTGATTGAAATGCCAAAATCTCAGCATTTTTCAAAAATCTATTGTAAGTTTAAGGGGTGATCCTCCCTTCTTCGGGAGAAGATGGTCATGTCATCTAGATAGATAATGATAACCTTATTCAAGATCTCACCAAAAGCTAAATCCATTGCCCTCTAAAAAGTGGCACCCGCATTTGAAAGACCAAATGGCATTTGCTAGTAAGCAAATGTGCCACACTTGGTAGTGAATGCGGTTTTATGCCGGTCCCCGTCCCTGACCTAGATTTGATTGTATCCAAAAAAACCATCGAGTAGGGAGAAGCATTGAGCCCCAGACATCGAATGCAATATTTTATTGATCTACGAGAGAGGGTAGTGATCTCTGAGAGAAGCTTGGTTCAGGTTGTGAAATTCCATGCACAATCATATATCTCCATTCTTCTTTCTGACTGGGACTAGATTCGCTACCCAAGAAGAATGTTTGATGGGATAAATTATATTCACCTCGAGCATTTTTAGGAGTTCGGCCTTCATCAAGATTTTGATCTTCAGATTGATGAGCCTTTTCTTCTGTCGGAAGGGTTTGATCCCTTCCTACAACTCAATTGTATGTTGGATCAGTTGCTAATCATATCCCTTTAGATTTTGATAAGACCAGGCCACTGTGTCAGGATAATTTTTGCACAGAGATCAGATCTACTCTAGCTCTTTTGAAGTGCAATCTGTTCCAACTTTTATCACTTTTCCTGGCTCAAGCTCTAAATATTGATACTGCTTTGCATTAACTTTGATTCTATGAGAAATTGCTTGATAATTCTACTCAAAGAGGCTTTTAAGGGTGATTAATCCCTTAGGAACGTGGTTATTCGTCAACTGAACTAGCCCTTCATATTATTCTTCATTAGGGCTTCTAATTTCAACTGTGGCTGCTTCTTGAATCATGAAATTCACAATCTACTCATCACTATCAAAAACTTGCCAATGCAGATCTCTGTCTGGGACAGAGGGCCTGTAAATCATCCTCACAACTTTAGGCTTATGCACCATGTCTTCTACTATAGAATACTTGGCTGCGATGGATGCTAGAACATCGGCATGTCGATTCTTTTCTCTTGGAATAGACTACATATTGAGAGATTCGAACTGGTTGAGCAAGTCCCATACCCTATTTTGGTATAACTTGAGATAGTACTTCTTTGAAGTGCACTTGTTCATGACTTGATTGCATACCAATTTAGAATCTCCAAAGATCTGGAGATGCTTTATGCCCAACTTTTTTGCTTTCTTGAATCCTAGGCATAATGCTTCATATTCTACTGCATTGTTGGTGCAACTCCACACCAACCTATAAAAATATTCCTTTTGCTCTCCAGAAGGTGATACTAGAAGGATCCCTGCCCCGACACCATTTTTGCATTAGGCACCATCAAAGAATAATTTTCATAATCCTTGGGAGAAGACCTTATCTTCTGAATTGATGTGTTTCTTAGGCTTGGTGATGGCATAACATCCCATATCGGTTTCTATCATGGCATTAAAGTCTACCAATGAAAACTCATCTTCATAATTTAACTGTGTGAGAGACTCCTCGACCAGGTCCACCTGCTCTATCCCTTCCACTATCGCATGCATAGGATCGCTGCTCTCTCCTTTAGACATATTCTCTATGAGGAATATAGAAGGCTTCTCATTGTAGATTTTAATCTTCTTTCCTTTAAATGGAATCTCCAAATGCGAGTAGTCCATAGATAGATATTCGCCCAGATTCACCATAAATTCTCTCAACAAGCACATACTGAAGTAGGGCTCGAGGTCAATGACTACCAAATCTTGTATAACTATGATTTGAGGCATCTTGTGTAGCTGAATAGGAATGTCCTTGATCACTCCTACAGTCTTCATGGGGATACCATACAACTAGAGTACACCATGACTGCTTCACGTATATTCCATCCCTATCTCTTCGCACAATGCCTTTGGCATGACTGTCATCACGGACCTAGAGTCAATCATATAGTTGTGTACAATGTACCCTTCCATCTGTAGAGACATGTAGAATGACAGTGGCCTATTCTTCCCCATAATGTATGTGGACAAGGTCTGCACTAGCACAAGCAATGCTATCTTTCTTGCTTTGGTTATCTTCAATAATTCTTGCAACAGGTCCACCTATCTAGGTAGTTGCAGTGCATCATACAAACTGATTTTGGCTAGAATCCTCTTTAGCTCATCCATAATGTTGTATGTCAGGGAACTAGGCACCTCAGGTTCCTTTCTTAGCTCATATTTGGTGTGGTACTATTTCATAGCTTTGACCCTTTATCACTTAGTCAGCGAAGGAATCTTGAGCTTCTCTCTAGCTTGCTCCTTTGGTTCCCCTACGATGGATTTGTAGGGGCCTATTGGACATTCTCTTTGACTGGTGTAGACTGTCAAGCTTCATTTGGGGCCAGAGGAGGTTGTTATCCCTTCTTGTGGTGAGCATGCACCTTTAAGGGAGCCATTTGAGTAGCATCCACCTCTATCGACCTCTTTCCTCCTATGGTAAGGACTACAATTGGCTCTTCTTCACCAATCACCAAGTTGTGATTCATCTATCTAATGACGTTGACTTGACCGCCATGACTACTGCTCGACAACATTTTTACATAGTGTTGGTGCAGCATGCAGGTATTCTCTTCACGAGGATCATTACACGTAGAGCACCAATGTATATAATCAGAAGTGCTCGATGCTTCATCTATTACAACATTTCTTGTCGAAGATCTTCCTTGTTGGGTCGCTTGATCTTTAGTAAGCGTAGGTGTAGGATAAGATCTTCTTGGGAGAAACTCTTGTTGTGCTTGCTTCTTCTTCATAATGGTCATGTTGTTAGACAAGGTCTGCACTATGGAGTTCAAGGACTGAACTTCTTGCAGTATTTTGGCTTGCATGTCATCGGTTTTGGGAATCGGTGGTAATGGAGCCATTGTTGGTATTGGAGGTAGGGTAGGGTGTTGAAGTGGTTTTGGCAGTACAGGGAATGTCAAAGTGATTATGGGCTATGAAGTCAAAAAAGTGGGAAAATGAATTTGTGGAGTAGTTATTTGAAACACAATGGGATTCAGGTTCCAAGATGAGATCGGGAGTGTAGGGGTTGTAGATATCTACGAAGCATCTGTGCTTGCATACTAGGATTGATAGAAATCAAGAAGTATAGGCATCAACATCCTTTGGGGAAGCTTACCCATAGCTATTAGATCCATCTCCACTTTTTGGGCTAACTCATATAAATCTAGGAAAGTATTGATGTTCGAATACCTCACCATGATGCTAATATTAGGATTGAAATCCTGGAGGAAATAGTATGTTGCAGCTTCGTCAGATGGCCAAAGTCCAACTGGTATTCTTTGTCAGGTTCGAGTGAACCTAATGTTGAAGTCTGAAATCTCTTCTTATGGATGTGTCTAGATCATTGTGAACTGGTGCAAGAGAGAGATCGGATCGGTGGACTCATTAAAGCTTCGCATCAACTGTCTAGCTAACCGGTCCCATCCCGTAATGGTACTAGGTGGTAAAGATCTATACTAGTAGAGGATTTTTCCTCTAAGATATAGAACCATAATCTTTACCATAACCCGCTCTTTTGTAATTTCATGGATCTCTGCCAGAGAAACTATATCCTAGATGTGTTCCAGGGCAGTCTTCCCAATTCCATCAAATGTTGGGATCTTCTTTATTGCAGCAGGTAGCACTTACCCTTGTCTCACTAGATTTAGCAGTCCTAAAGAATTCCATGCAGGGAATAATCTGGGCAGCGGTTGCTGCTGCATTTTTTGTTGTTGTTGTTGCTGTTGTGCCATTTTTACTCTTGGATTTTGAGAAAAAATAATTCTTGAAGCTCCTCCTTGATTGCTAATAGGACAACTAATGGAAATGGAGGCACTACGATGCTTTTGTGAGTTGGGAGGGTTAGGAGGAAAGCTATCCGCTGTGCTATCAGAATTTAGGCCTTGTTTGTCAATAGTGGCCTCTTGCGAGGATGTTCCAGGTAACAGATACTTAGGGGTGACTAACCTAGATCATTCCCCAAAGGCGTCAATATCTAGCTCAAAGAACTCAGTTTCCTCTCCTCTATTCCTAACTCTCCATCTTGTTTGCATGAAGGCACAAACTTAAGTACCAGTCTTTATGACTTAGATATTCTCGGATAAAAAGTCACCAGATGCTAAGAGTATTTTTGTAATTAGAGCATCGATTATCACTACCACTTATAAGGTGAGACTGACTAGGTCCCACCGGGCATGCCAAAAATTTTTGGTCATCAAATCTTCCCAGGAAAGGATTTGGGTAAGTGAATGTGCCTTAGACCTGGACCAACATTGAAATACCGAAGATAAGAGATGCTCCTCGTGCCAATATTCGGAGAAGGCCAGATCCTATACTACACTACTTTGATGTTTAAGATAAGGGTGCAAGAAAGAGATAAACAGAGTAAGGGTGCAAAAAATAAATAAAAGAGTAAGGGAAGAAATTTCAGTAGTTTAGTGGTGGGAAAGAACCAGAAGCACGATTACTAGCCAATAACTTGGAATAGTAGCAAAGAAAACCAAGAATAAATGAAATGAAGACAGTATTAACCCTCCTATGTATCCTCTAGACAAGTTCCAGGATTCTCCTTTCCTTTTTACCAAAATTCAGAGTTTAGAGTAACGACGATTAAGAAAAGTGAATATAGTAGAAACACTATTCATAGGCAGCATAAAAGAAGGCCAACACGGTGTCTTCCTCTCCTATGTATCCTTCGAGAAAATTTTAGGGTTCAATCCCCAATCACACACCTAAATCCAGAGTTTAGAATTACAGTATGCAAATGAAGAAAGATGAAAGAAATAAATGTAGAAGGCAGCATACAAAAGAGAAATAGAGTCCAAAGCTCTTTAGTATTAATCACAAAAATACAAGTTACAATAGCTTTCTAGCAAAAATTTCCCCTCCTTCTTTACATTACAATGCATGGGTTTTTATAGAGGACCTAACCCTCTGAGCCATAATTGCACAAAATGGAGGAGTACATCCTCAAAACTCGAGAAGTTGACTCCTCGCAACCCTCGTGACTGAGCTCTCAAATCTATTACCAAAATTAGAAACTACAATCAGGTCAGTCGTGGAAACTTGCATTAATGAGCCGTATGAGCATCCTTGGCCTCTGGGTGCAATACTCGAGTGGCCTCCATGTTTTCTAGACTCTTCATCATGGACTGATACTTCATCTCCAATTCCTAAAAATGAGCAGCGAGCTTACCATGATATTCTCACAATGACACTGAGAGGGGGGGTGAATCAGTGTAGCTATTTAAATTCAAATCTACAACTCTTAAAGCTGAAGCAAAGAGAACTTAAAAGCAGATAAAGCAATTATCACAAGAGAGCACACCACAACACACAATGTAACGAGGTTCACCAATTTGGCTACTCCTCAAGAATGACTGCTTGGACTACGGTCCAAATCCAGCCTTTGCAAAACACCAATTTTACAATCCGTTTACCAAGACCCACCTGGAAGGAGCACCAACCCCTGATTTATCTGCACCAACAGAAAGGAGCACCAACCCCTATCCAAGCACCAACTTGGATTACAGTTTTGAAAACTATATTAATGACATAAAAATGCCTTCGCTTTTACAAGACCCTGACTGGTCTACAATTTATCAAAACACAGTAAACACTTACGGCTCTCTTGTCGCTCTCTTACAGCACTCTTCTAACCCTCTTTCGACAGCACTTTCACACATTCAACGGCAACCTAATTCTCCATGCAACTGCCCTTTTATAACAATATTTTCATCTTGAAACACCTGTTCTTCTGTGACTTCCATAATCCTGCATGCACCCTATTAATAGACACTTCTGAAAGTAACTCCTTTATCACACAATAATTTGTACATGCATTCTATTAATAGCTCTGTTTCTTGTGTGGGACTTTCAAGTATAATTGTCGCTCGATGGTTACACTGCTTTACGGGCCTTGTAACTGTTCATTCTGTCTTTAATGCACCGTGCTTATTTTAGCTTGCATGATTTCTATCTCAGTAATCGCCTCGTAATCGTCACACTAACTTTAGTTGACTCTTCTTATATTGGCTGCATGATTTTCCTCTAATTGCCCTTGTAACTGTCGTTCTACTTTAAATTAACTATCCGTAATCGTGTTGTTGCGACCTGTCATGAAATCGTGACACTTCTGTCTCTTTGTACTCTTCTCGCCTTTTACCCGTGAAAACATGACATGTCACGATATCATGACATTTTTGCCCCTTTGACCTTTTCTTGGCTGTTGACCATGAAAACATGACATGTCACGATATCGTGACACTTTTCGCCTTCTTGTCCTCTTCTCGGCTTGCACCATGAAAACATGACATGTCACGAAATCGTGACACTTTCTTGCCTTGTGCTCTTCTCTGTCTTTCGCCCATGAAAACACAACATGTCATGAAATCGTGACACATTCGCTGCCTTGTGCCTTTTCTTGCCTTGACCTCACGAAAATAGAACATGTCATGAAATCGTGACACTTTCGCTTTCGTACTCTCCTTCTTTCCTTTTGTCACGATATCGCGACACTTTTTCTCCTTGGCACTTTTCTTCTCATCGGGTCACGAAAACCTGACATGTCGCGATATCGTGACACTTTTTCTCTGTGAGCTCTTTCTCTCGAACCTGTCGTGAAATCGTGACACTTTTTCGTCCGTACAATCCTTCTTGCAAATTGTCGTGAAATCGTGACACTTTTCTTTGCGAGCTCTTTCTCTCGAACCTGGAAATCGTGACACTTTTTCGTCCGTACAATCCTTCTTGCAAATTGTCATGAAATCGTGACACTTTTCTTTGCGAGCTCTTTCTCTCGAACTTCAATGTGATAATGTCACTTTCTTCTCTTCGAACATGTCGTCGAAATCAGGACATTTTTCTCTGCCTTTCTCTTCGAACATGTCACGAAATCATGACAGTTTTCTTTCTTTCTCTCTCTTCGAACATGTCACGAAATCATGACAGTTTTCTTCCTTTCTCTCTCTTGAACATGTCACGAAAATCGTGAGTTTTCTTTTTTTTTCGTTTTTTTTTCTTAACATGTGAAATCATGACAGTTTTTTCTTTCTCTTTTCAACATGTCGCGAAATCAGAGTTTTCTTTTTTTTTTCTCAAACATGTCGACGATATCGTGACAATTTTTCTTTCTGGCCAAACATGTCGCGATATCGCGATAGTTTTCTTACTTGTCTTTTTCTTTGATCTTTTGAATGTTGGCCTCTTCTGTCTTCTTGGAAATTCACTGTACATGCTTTGACTGACCTCTGAACTCCTGTCCACTGCATCAACTGATCTATCTGTCTGTGTTGACAACAATGACAATATTGTTTCTGCACCTTGCTCAACAATCTCCCCCTTTGGAATTGTTGGCAACACATGTGCAATTTCCTGTAATTCTTCTCCCCCTTTGACAATAATACCAAAGGGCTGTTGCAGACTCCCCTTGAGTCTATGCACAACATTCTCAGACAAACATTGTTATAGTTAGCAAAAATCATGAATATGAGCAAAACTATAAACATAGGCATAAATGCTCCCCCTGAGAATGTGGTCCCGATTGCTAGTCAATTCTTGGGAAACGTGACCACTCCCAACTTACTCCGTAGGTACTCAAAAACTTCTTTGGGCAATGGTTTTGTGAAGATATCCGCTACTTGCTCTGTAGTTGGAACAAAATCCAATTTAACCTCACCTTCCGCAACTTTATCCTTCAAAAAGTGATACCGGATTGCAATATGTTTGGTTCGAGAATGCATAACCGGATTCTTTGAGATGTTAATAGCACTAGTGTTATCACATTTAACTGAAATTGGCTCTTTGAAGTGAATACCAAGATCTTTCAGGGTTTGTCTCATCCATAATATCTGCGTACAACACGTTGTCGCTGCAATGTATTCTGCCTCTACTGTGGATAGAGAGACTGATTCTTGTTTCTTGTTGTGCCATGCTACCAGCCTGTCTCCAAGATAAAATGCTCCTCCACTGGTACTCTTTCTGTCATCTATACATCCCGCCCAATCTGCATCTGAATATGCAATAAGAGTGAAGTCCTTACCTTTTGGATACCATAACCCATACTCCATAGTACCCTTGAGGTACCGAAGAATCCTCTTCACAGCTATCACATGAGTCTCTTTGGGACTAGCTTGAAATCGTGCTACCATGCATACTGCCTGTAAGATATCTGGTCTTGTAGCTGTTAAATACAACAGGCTCCCAATCATAGATCTGTACATGGTTTGATCAACATCTGGAGATTTGTCATCCTTGCTCAACTTGCAACCTGTTGTCATGGGAGTGCTAACAGGTTTACAATCCTCCATTGTGAATTTTTTCAGCATTTCTTTCACATATTTAACTTGAGAGATAAAAATGCCCTTTTCATTTTGATTAACTTGCAGTCCGAGGAAATACGAAAGTTCACCAATCATAGACATCTCAAATTCTTTCTTCATTTTATTTGCTATGTCTCTACAAGACTCATCCATGCTGCTGCCAAATATGATATCATCTACATAAACAACAAGTACAATAAGATGGCCATTCTCTGTTTTGACATACAAATTGTTGTCCACCATACCTTTCTTGAACCCCTGTTGAATAAGATAGTTATCCAACCTTGCATACCATGCTCTGGGTGCCTGTTTCAGACCATACAAAGCTTTCTTTAACTTGCAAACAAAATTGGGATTGTCACCGAGTTGGAAACCATCTGGCTGCTCAATATAAACTTCTTCTTCAAGTTTGCCATTCAAAAATGCTGATTTCACGTCCATCTGATAAACTTTGAAATTCTTGTGTACAGCTAAAGCCAGAAACATTCTGATTGCCTCGAGTCTAGCCACTGGTGCAAAGGTTTCCTCAAAATCAATACCTTCAACTTGAGCATAGCCTTTACAGACCAATCTTGCCTTATTTCTGACAACCTGTCCGTCTTCATTCAATTTGTTTCGAAAAATCCATTTAGTACCGATTATGTTTTTATTTGCAGGCCTTGGTACTAACTCCCAGGTTTTGTTTTTCTCAATCTGATCTAGTTCTTCGTTTATTGCCTTCATCCAACTTTCATCTGTGCTTGCTTCAGCAACATTTTTGGGCTCAATGCTGGATAATAGAGAGTAGTTCCTTACTACTGTTCTCCTTGTCTGAATACCAACTGTGGGGTCCCCAATAATTTGCTCTCTCGGGATGATTTTTCTGCCAGCTGCCTATTTTGAATTTCTTGTTTTCTTCTACTTTCGGATCAATACTTAAATCATCTGGGTCAATTTCCTTATTCTCTTCTGTTTCCTTTTCTTCATCTCCTTCAATAACTTCTTCATAAATAGGGTAGTTTTCTTCATAGCTAATTTCTCGTTCCCTACCTTCATCAACCTTAACATCGGCACTCTCCACAATTTTCTTTAGCCTTTTGTTATAGCATGTGTAGGCTTTGCTTTTTGTCGAATAGCCAAGAAAAATTCCTTCATCAGCTCTATCTTCAAACTTACCAAGATTATCTTCAGTTCTTTTGATGTAGCACTTGCTGCCAAAGACTTTGAAGTATCTTGTTGTTGCCTTTTTGCCGAACCATAGCTCATAAGGAGTTTTGCTTTCATGTGTCCTCAACATGCACCTGTTTTGGATGTAAACCATAGTATGAACTGCCTCTTTCCAGAATCTGTCTGCTATTTTGTTCTCTGTCAACATTGTCCGTGCCATTTCCTGCACTGTCCTGTTCTTTCTTTCAACAACACCATTCTACTGAGGTGTCCTTGTTGCTGAAAACTGTCTTCTGATCCCATATTTTTGATAGTACTCTACAAACTCCTCTGAGATAAACTCTCCTCCTCTATCTGATCTTAAGCATTTAATTCTTTTTCTTGTTTGATTCTCAACCTGGTTTTTGAAAGTCTTGAACATTTCAAAGGCATCTGATTTAAGCTTTAAAAATAGTACCCATGTCATCCTGGAATAGTCATCTATGCACAACATAAAGTATTTGTCACCATTTATGCTTTGTGTTCTCATGGGTCCACATAAATCAGTATGTATTAGCTCTAAAGGTTTGTCGGTGAAGTATTCCTTTGATTTAAATGTGGATCTAGTTTGCTTCCCCTTTTGGCATGAAGCACAGATGCTATTTAATGGTTTGCCAATGGTGGGTATATCTCTTACTGCCCTTTTTGAACTTATTTTTACCAGATTGTCAAAGCTAATATGACCGAGCCTCTTGTGCCACAACCAATTTTCATCTTCCTGTCCAATCAAACATGCTCCTTCTGAAGTCTCTGAGAGAGTATACAGGTTTCTAGAAGTCCTCGATCCAGTAGCTATCAGCTTCCCACTGTGTGCTTTTCTGACTTCACAGCCCTGCTTCTTAAAAATGACTTCATGACCTCTGTCACAGATTTGGCTTACGCTCAGTAGGTTGTGCTTCAAACCAATCACAAACAGGACTTCTTTGGAATTGATTTTTCCATCACTTATCTTGATCGATCCTTTGCCAACTATCTTGGCTCCATCATTATTTCCAAATTTAACCGAGCCACCTTCATATTTCTGTAACTTTTCAAACTTTTGTTTATCGCCTCGTCATGTGATCGGAGCATCCACTATCCAGTATCCATGGTGCAGATTTGTTCTGTACTTTGAATGTTGTCTCGTACAATCAAGGATTCCTTTTCTTCCTTGGGTCGCTCCTTTTCTTTCCACTCTGGTTTGACTACAGTTTTGGTCACTTGTTTAGACTTTTCTTTGTCAGTGGCCTGTGCATGTTTTTCTAGGAATTTTCTGTTTTGTCTTAAACCATTTGGTTGAGATTTTCTTCCCTGATATTTATTTGCTGCATATGTACTTCTACAATTTCTTGCAATGTGTCCAAAGTTATGATAGTTATAGCATTCTACTGCATAATCCATCAAGGGTGAAAAGACATTTCTACTGGTGAAATTTCTTTGTCCTATATTATAAATGCAGTCTAAAATCTTATGACCGTAAGCATTGCATTTAAAACAATAACCAGAAAAGGATTGATTGAACCTGGGAGTTGGTTTTTGCCATTTTGTAGTAGGAGCCACAAATCTTCTTCTCCTTTGATGTGAGACGTTTGTGAATCCATCATTGTCAGTGCTCTTTTCATGCCTGGCATTATTGCTTTCTTTTGCATGATTTGTTTTTCCTTGATCAACCTTGATCTTATCTTCTTTCTTTATGGGTTCTATAGTTAAGGCCTTTGATCCATTTGACGATTCTCCTTCGATGAAGCCCAAGCCAAATTTGATGCCTGTACTCCTTTGGCTATTTATAATCTTTTCCAGCTTCATAGAGCTTCCTTCAAGTTTGTGATAACAACTCAATTTTTGATTCATCTCTTCTAGCTGAATCCTTAAACCAACAATTTCTTCTTCCAGTTTGCTGCATTCATCTATTTTCACGGTTAATTGTACTTCGAGTTCTTCAGACATTTTCTTAAATTCATCTGTCTGTACTTTCAAACTATTTATTATGTCATTGGCATCCTCTAGCTTTCTTGAAACCTTTTTATTCTTTTTCCTTTCTGTACTCAACTCTTTAAGTGCAGCAACCAACTCACCTTCCAGATATACTTCAGCCTCATCCTTAAGGTTTTTATCACCTTCCTATTTTTCTTCTATTTTTTCTTCTTCAAATGCCATGAACAGAGCTTCACCTGTTTCTTCTTCAGAATCCTCACCTGAGCTTTCTTCGAAGAGCTGACATTCTTGGATATGAAACTTTTCTTCTTGAAGTTGCTTTTTCTAAAATTTGGTTTCTTCTTCCAGTCACCTTTTTCTTGGTGTGACCCTTCATCATTTTTGGTTTTCTCATTCATTGGACATTTAGCTGCAAAGTGCCCGATGCCTCCACAGTTGAAGCACTTAAATGGTAACTTTCCTCTGTATTTTCCTTTTCCCTTTATAAGTTTCCGAACAAAGTTAGCTTCCATTTCATCCGATGTCTCTTCATCCTCAGATTCTTGTTTAGTTTTTATATTTTTGTGTGCTTTAAAAGCAGCTTCTCTGTCTGTGGGCTTAGCTTGTCCTATTCTCATTTCGTATGCAGTCAAAGAACCATGCATCTCATCCATGCTAAAAGTATTGAGATCTTTAGCTTCTTCTATAGCAGAAACTTTAGAATTAAATCTTTTGTGAAGAGTTCTTAGTACCTTTTTCACGATGACCGCATCTTCCATTTCCTCGTCGAGTCCTCTAATCGCATTAATGATTCCATTGACTCTCAGCATATAGGCCTCTATGTTCTCATCGTCATTCATTCTTAATGCTTCGAACTGAGCTCGATGCGTTTGTAGCTTGGCTTCCTTGATCTTGTCGTCTCCTTCATGAATGCTCTTCAGTTTGTCCCACATGTCTTTTGTCGTTTTACAGCTCATGATCCTTATTAGTTCACTGTCCACTAAACCGCACATTATAGCATTCTTTGCTTTAGAGTTATTCTCAAATGGTTTCTTACCGGCAGCATCGGTTGGAGGTGTGGCGGGTATTGTGTATCCACTTTCTACTGACTCCCAGATGTCGTATCCCAGAGCACAAAGATATGTCTGCATCCTAATTTTCCAAAATGAATAATTAGTTTCATCGAACAATGGAGCTTTATTTGATGAGAATCCTTCACCACCTGCCATTGTGTTCCTTCCCAGATCACCTTAGCTGATTAAGCTTGTTCAGGAACCTTGCTCTGATACCAATTGATATTCTCACAATGACACTGAGAGGGGGGTGAATCAGTGTAGCTATTTAAATTCAAATCTACAACTCTTAAAGCTGAAGCAAAGAGAACTTAAAAGCAGATAAAGCAATTATCACAAGAGAGCACACCACAACACACAATGTAACGAGGTTCACCAATTTGGCTACTCCTCAAGAATGACAGCTTGGACTACGGTCCAAATCCAGCCTTTGCAAAACACCAATTTTACAATCCGTTTACTAAAGACCCACTGGAAGGAGCACCAACCCCTGATTTATCTACACCAACAGAAAGGAGCACCAACCCCTATCCAAGCACCAACTTGGATTACAATTTTGAAAACTATATTAATGACATAAAAATGCCTTCACTTTTACAAGACCCTGACTGGTCTACAATTTATCAAAACATAGTAAACACTTACGGCTCTGCTTGTCGCTCTCTTACAACACTCTTCTAACCCTCTTTCGACAACACTTTCACACATTCAACGACAACCTAATTCTCCATGCAATTGCCCTTTTATAACAATATTTTCATCTTGAAACACCTGTTCTTCTATGACTTCCATAATCCTGCATGCACCCTATTAATAGACACTTCTGAAAGTAACTCCTTTATCACATAGTAATTTGTACATGCATTCTATTAATAGCTCTGTTTCTTGTGTGGGACTTTCAGTATAATTGGCTCGATGGTTACACTACTTTACGGGCCCTGTAACTGTCGTTCTGTCTTTAATGCACTGTGCTTATTTTAGCTTGCATGATTTCTATCTGTAACTACCCTTGTAACTATCGCACTAACTTTAGTTGACTCTTCTTATATTGGTTGCATGATTTTCCTCTAACTGCCCTTGTAACTGTCGTTCTACTTTAGTTAACTGTCCGTAATCGTGTTGTTGCGACCTATCATGAAATCGTGACACTTCTGTCTCTTTGTACTCTTCTTCCCTTTTACCCATGAAAACATGACATGTCACGATATCATGACATTTCTGCCCCTTTGACCTTTTCTCAGCTTGCACCACGAAAACATGACATGTCACGATATCGTGACACTTTTTGCCTTCTTGTCCTCTTCTCAGCTTGCACCCGTGAAAACATGACATGTCACGAAATCGTGACACTTTCGCTGCCTTGTGCTCTTCTCTGTCTTTCGCCCGCGAAAACACATGTCACGAAATCATGACACATTCGCTGCCTTGTGCCTTTTCTTGCCTTGACCTCGTGAAAATAGAACATGTCATGAAATCGTGACACTTTCGCTTCCGTACTCTCCTTCTTTCCTTTTGTCACGATATCGTGACACTTTTTCTCCTTGGCGCTTTTCTTCTCATCGGTTGCGAAACCCGACATGTCATGATATCGCGACACTTTTTCTTTGCGAGCTCTTTCTCTCGAACCTGTCATGAAATCGTGACACTTTTTCGTTCGTACAATCCTTCTTGCAAATTGTCATGAAATCGTGACACTTTTCTTTGTGAGCTCTTTCTCTCGAACCTGTCGTGAAATCGTGACACTTTTTCATCCGTACAATCCTTCTTGCAAATTGTCATGAAATCGTGACACTTTTCTTTGCGAGCTCTTTCTCTCCGAACATGTCACGAAATCGTGACACTTTTCTTTGCTCTTTCTCTCTCTTCCAACATGTCACGAAATCGTGACAGTTTTCCTTGCGCTTTCTCTCTCTTCGAACATGTCACGAAATCGTGACAGTTTTTCTTGTGCTTTCTCTCTCTTCGAACATGTCACGAAATCATGACAGTTTTTCTTGCGCTTTCTCTCTCTTCGAACATGTCACGAAATCATGACAGTTTTTCTTGCGCTTTCTCTCTCTTCGAACATGTCACGAAATCATGACAGTTTTTCTTGCGCTTTCTCTCTTCGAACATGTCACGAAATCGTGACAGTTTTTCTTGCGCTTTCTCTCTCTTCGAACATGTCACGAAATCGTGACAGTTTTTCTTGCGCTTTCTCTCTCTTCCAACATGTCACGAAATCGTGATAGTTTTCCTTGTGCTTTCTCTCTCTTCAAATCATAAACAATTGGAATCACAATTGGATGTGGGATTACCCATTACAAAGCAACACATGCTAGAAAGGAACCAGATTAGTCATATTGATCAAGCAACTTGTCACTTCATTCATTGTAATTTCTTCACCAATTCATTGTGTGAAGTAGTTCAAAACTTCAACATAATCATAATCAAAATCAACGAAATATCACTCGATCATAACAAAATTGTGTTTGTCCTACAAATCATTACATACAACAATCACAAATTTTCCTTGTTTGTTGAGAACGTAAGCAGACATGACATATTCAATTGTAGCTCTCCTATTGGTCATAATTGTTGTAGTAGCTGAAGCTACCCGATTGATTTTGAGGAATGAGTGCAATTTAACATGCCCAAGCCACTGAGCTAAGTCCTCCAAACATTGAGGCAATTATTCAAGGGATGTGCACCATCTTGTATTATTGGGCCATCCGACATTGATCAAACCATTCATCACCATACACCCTACAAGCATATTAGTCTATATTTTTTCTCAGCGTTGTGTTTTCCACACAGTGCATCACAAAAAGGGGCATATGTAGACACCTAAATCATGTCATGCTTAGGGGAGCTTCTCACATATACACATTCATAAGATCATAAGACATAATCTTGGACTTTCAAAGCATCAAAAGTGGTTCTCACCACTCATTTGGGGCCTTTTCAAGTCATCCAAGCATAACCGCTCAAGCCAAGAGTGGCTAGATCCTAGCCACTCAAGCCTAGAGTGTCCATATCTTAGCCACTGCAGACGACAATGGCCAGATCTTAGTCACTACAGATGATAGCGAATAAACCCTAAAAGTAGTTTTACCAAAAAACAAGCCTAATCACGGGTGGAAGTGGGAGTATGCATGCAATAAAGGTGCGCAGGAGTAACTTTGCATTCCTTTTCATGACCAGTTCACATAGGAGATTTAAGTTTACATTTAGACTTGAGTTAATTGACCTCTAAGCATAAACAAGGGACAAAAAGCTTCTCATGTTAATGACTAGTTCACATAGGAGACTCAAGTTGGCAGTTATATTTTAGATAACTAGCTTCTAAACATAGAAAATACAAGAAGCTTCTCATGCTAACTTGCACTACACATGAGAAATTCATTCCTAGAGCTTGGACATAGACCTAGGGTTTCACACTATAAAAGGTGCAAGCCTAAGAGCACCAGGGATCATCTATCTTTTATTCATCAATCTTGGTCATTGAGGAGAGTTTTTCGAGACTTGGAGATTTCCCTTGGATATTATGTGTATGGTGAAGCCCTGATGGATTTAAGAGCATAGCAACCATTATTTCAACATCAGATACAAGCTTTGGTCCATAGCTTTGGAGCAAAGATAATGAGAGTCACTTTAGCGGTCGTTGTCTTTAGTAGGCTTAGCTTAGGGTTTTAAACTTTAGATTCATTATTTTGTTTAGCATATCATTAGCATAACATCATTTTATTAGTTCATATTCATAGCATCAGTCTAATTTGCATTTTATTTCATTTGGTATATTCAATACTAAAAACCTCATCCAGGGAGGCATTCTTAGACATCTAAGCATGTGTTTTTATTTCATTGCTTATAGGGCCACAGGTTCATCGGATGGAATCTACAACATACGAGAGCAAAAGGGATCCCTCTAGGAAATAGACCTAGAGGAGGAGGTATTTGTAAGCCCTCATACATTTTCATGTGCAGAATCGAGAAGCTTTTTGAAAGCACACCACCTCTTCCCGAAAGGGGCATTCTTTACCTATTTGTAACCTTATTGTATCGAAATGGGTATCCCTAAGAGGGACCGACATGTAACCAAATTTCAATACAAATAAAGAGATCCAAATTTGTTATTTTTGTGTTATATGTTTTTTTTCATTGCCTTCCATTTCATCTTGGATTTTTAATAATATTGCAAGTAGAGTAAAAGAGCGATGCATGCGTCCTGGGGTCGCTACAAGAGGCTACCCAAAAATATAAAATAATATATGGTGAGCAAGAGGGAAGGTTGAAAAAACTCTCCTTAATCAAATCTGAATACAACATTATTGAAGAGATGAAAAGGATCCCATCAAAAACTAGCCTCTATGACACTCTATTCATCCTTGGTCATATTGACCTGCTTAAAGCTTCCCTCAACAAAAATCCTTAGAGTAGGTTAGCCACCACAATCCTTAGTATGCCATTAGAAAAGAAAGAAATGAAACCTACTATTCTAAATAATAATCCTCCTTGTTTCTATATATCCCTAAGAATGGAAGGTTGGGTAGTCCAAAATTGTATGATTGACTCAGGAGCATCAACTACAGTTATGCCTAAAGCAGTCTATGAGGATATGGGTATGGAGTATACCCGATATTATTCTAGAGTGTTACAACTAGATGAGACACCTATCAAGATAGTTGGGGTTATTAAGGATGTCCTAATGAGGTTGCACAGAGCCCCTGAGGTGACAATAGTACAAGAAATAGTTGTGGTTGACTTAGAACCCTATATTGGATTATGTCTTTCAAGAGAGTTTACTGCAAATCTATGGAGATGTATGTACATGGATTATTCTAGCATGGTAATCCCTTTCAAAGAAAATAGAATAAGGATAACACCTGAAAAATCAGTAGCTTATCAAATTGAAAATATTTAAGAATATATGTGCAATCTTAATCCCTTGGTAGAATTTGAGCTGGTGGAAAACATTGAATAGTTTAACATTGATGATGAGTTGCCTTTCAGAGAAGACTATAGTCAATTCATAACTAGTATGGGAACATATAGCATCTCAACTGAATCATAGAGGAAAATCCCTACTATATCCTGAAGATACATAATTTACATCGCCTTAAGGGCACTTATATTGCAATGTAAAGCGGTTTGAAAGCATTCAAAGGTAAAAGAGCATAAACATGTATTCTACTAAAATGAAGTGAAGTATGTGATAAAATGGTGGATTTATCCTTCTATTCATTTATTCATTGCTTCAAAATGAGATTACAAATATATCCCCTTGAGGGCATTTACAAATTGATACTTCCAACATTACAATGTGCAAGGGATCTAATCCCTTGCAAGGTCTTAAAGAGATGTTCTATTAGTGTGAATATCACATCCCACAATTGAGAGCTATCCTTCAACCTATTCTTCTTGTCTTCTTAGATCCTTCCTCCTGCATAGAATACCTACACCTACACACAAGGGATTGAAAGGGGGTTAATAGCACCTATGTTATATAAATAAAGCATTGAAAGCATGGAAAATAAGCTATTCTAACAACACCAAAACTAATCTATAACACATGAAAATTATTATAGATGTTGTATGAATGAATTATAATCTAATATAAATGATTTGGAGTGATTCAAATACATATTTCAAGGTAAAAATGTGCAAAAATAGTGACCATCCCTGACAGGGACACCTAGACCTGCAACATTGGAGACTTCAAATCTATCATCAAATCTGCTCCAAATTTCATCAAATTTGGACTAGAGGTTCACCTGAGCATGCCTAAGGGGTCTATGAAGGAATTTTTCACAAATTCCCTTCTTTTTTATGACCATCCCTTGGTGTGACACTTACTGACTGTTGACCATCCCCAGGTGGGATGGTTATAGATCTGGATTCTTTTTGTCACCAATCCTTAAGGAAATTGGTCCAAAATTGGTTTAGGGGTGTTGTTGATAGATGGGGCCAAGTATACCTTATATTTTGTTGGTTTGGAATTGCTAGGATGGGTTTAGATTGCCCCTAAAAGTGCCTTTATTTGAAGAGGGTTTCAAGGTCAAATGGGGGTGATATTTGGTTTGCAAAAGGTAAGAATGGAATTGGGTAACACTTCATTGATCAAATGCTTCAACTCTCCTCCTTGAAATTGGGTTCCTACACCTCTTTTTATAGCCCAAAATGGCATCTAGGGCAAAGGTTCAAGTCTTGCCATGCGAGACAAGTTCCGCCACTTGTCCAAATTGATAACATGCATATGTGAGGGAAGGTTAACCATTTGGGGCTATCAATATTCTATCCTTGACCCTAATGACAGGTCCCCAATGAATTTGGGGAGCTTTGACATGGTAATTATAGTCTTTGATTGCCATTTACCACATCCTTTGATTTTTTTAAAGGTCTATTTAGGGACCATTCCACCCAAGGATGGTTATGGATGGTCATACCTGGGTGGGACGATCACTAACTGTGATCATCCCTTGGTGGGACGGTCACCAGGAGGTGCCCTAAAACTGCCCTAAATTGCTAGGAAACCTCCAAAATAAGTTTTGGAGCCTTATGCAAGCCTAGAGGGGTTCCCAATGGGGCCATATTATATCAATAAGAGTGACACATGTGATGCACTGGTAGTCTTATCTGATTTACATGATTTAGGTGTCTATAGATGCCCCATTTTGGGATGCGCTATGTGCAACAAAGCATTGAGAAAAATAGATCACTAAATCATCAAATTATTAAGGTTTTTCATTAACCTAATCAACTATTGATGCCTCCATTATGGAAATAGCATACATTCTTGTAATACTTCCCATTGACATAGTCGAAGGATTGATTTTGGGTATACCTTTCAACCTTGTTGTAGTAACAGTATTATGGGGTTTAGGGTATACTAGGTATTAGTACATTGTATTCTTGTAAAAATTTGCATGGGTCAATTCCCAAGGTTTAAAGGAGGTCAAGCCTATCTATTTGTTTCTTATGTTAATTCTTTGCCCCAACATGGGCTTGAAAATTTATCTTTTACCCAAGATTCTTTTGAATGCATGGAATTTACACTTCTGAGTGTTTTAATGTTGATTATATTTTTGAATTCATTATTATGACTACCCCCTCAAGCTATGATTCGATGAGGGCATGAACAATGATAAAAAAATGAGTTACTTGACTCATATGACTTAATTGGGATAACTCTCTTTTTTACCCATGGTACTATAGACCTGTTTGAAGGGGATTTTTGACTATTTTGATGAATATTTCTAGAATTAAAAGGCTAAAATGTTCATTCCCAGGGAGTTTTCCAGCCATGGAGGCCTTCTTAGGGATTAAACAGATAATTTTAATGCATCCAAAAATATTATAGGTTCAGTCTAGGTTCCTCCTAATTTGGTGACCATTCTGTCCTATTTTTTGGTGGGTTTTTGACCTTTTTTTTGTTATTTTTAAGATTTTTTGATGCAATTTTCTTGTGACCATCCCAAGGGGGGATTATTAAAGTATTTATTACTTTCTTATGGTGGTATATCCAGCCAAATATGTGCTCATCCCACCTAGGGGCGGTCAGCTTCTATTTGGAGCAATATAAGCCCAAAATGGGGCATATGAGTTCATTTCTTCATTCTGCTTGAAGAAGTTAGAGAGGAGAGAGGTAGGAGAGTGATATTATGAATTGTAGTGCTGTCAAAACATCAACCTACAAAAATATCCATCTAGTGGATGCAACAGATAGTGGAGCTGGTGTGAAATGGGTATGAACCACATGTCTTTGTTTGCGCTATTTTATTGTGTTTTTATGATTTTTGCTGCAATTTTCATAATATACCTGAACTAATGGTTAATAAACCCTAGGAGTAGTGAAATGCATGAAATTGAGATTTTTTTTATGTTTTAGATGCAAAAAATTAGGTTTAAATGCCAAATTTTAAGTGAATTTTATGATTTTTTTGGGTAATTTTAGGGGTCAAATTAACCCTATTTTACCCATTTTTGGGGACCGTCCTTGTAAGGGAAGGTCAATGGTGGCCATACCTAGGTGGTACAGTTACCAAATTAGGGGCCTTCCATGGGTGGGACGACCAAAAATTGGGCCAATTTTGGTATTTTTAGAGCAAATTTATGCATTTTTAGTGCATTTTTCTTGCATTATTGACTAGTTATTTTGTATTATTAGATACTTAGGAGTCAGTACAGAGTTATGACTCTCTTTCAGGTCACTAGAGACCATTTGAATACTACATATTGGTGATGGTTCAATGCCATTGACCTGAAGCATGTTATGCGGCTAGATCCCATGGTGGGCAACCACACCTATCTAACTGCACTGATAGATCTATGAGACCCTTGTACTAATACTTTCCATTTAGCTATGGGAGAGATGATAGTGAAATTATAATATATATATTTGCTACTATGTATTCTGATATAGGAGCACCTAATAATGTCCTCTCCTATAGAGCGAAGAGAGGTCATAGTACAAAGGTACTTCGGGGCACACTGGGAGAATGCCATGGTTGATCTCCTCAACGAAGGAATATTAGTGGCTTCATGGTATCAGGATGGTGTGCTTGGTATTCAGCATGCCTTGTTGATGACCTTTATCATCAACATTTTTCTACCTGATTCTTCAGGTGCTAGGTTCCCATGGAGCCTACTAGAGCTGGTATTCACTCTTGTGGATTGTACAGAGGATAAGCCCATAGTGATGGCTTTAGGTCATACTTTATTAGCATAGCTATATGATGAGTTGTATGAGATTCACTCTCATGGGAAAAAGTTTTTGGGCTACATATTTATACTATAGGTTTGGGCTTGGCAGCATATTGTTGTGGAGAGACCATAGGGACTACCATAGACCACTTGAGAAGAGCTATCAGATAGGGATGTTGGCTATGGAGAGCTATGGAATAGGTCACGTGAGGTAGGCCAGATCTGAATACATGCTGGAGAGGTTGAGTACTACACAGAGGCTTTTTCATGGCTTAAGGTAGTAGACATCGAGTGGAGGTCCTACAGGGATTGTCATGACTAGAGGGAGGCTGAGACATAGCTACGCCGAGTCCAGCAAGGTAGAAATTTGATAGGCAAACATGGAATAGAGTGAGATTACTTCTATTATGATCATGTGCTATGATATTTTGGGCTATACCAGGGGCTTCCTATGGATCTAATGGTCTACCATCATCACAAGAATGAGAGGACTCTAGCTTGACTAGTTGTAGAGGCACTAGGAGAGGAGTCAGATCTTGAGGTGGTAGTTTCTAATTCAGTTGATGTGGGCACTACAGAGGAGTATGACACATGGTGGGTCATACGACAGTGGTGAGGGGAGGGACCACTAAGTGGGTATGCAGCTACCAGGGTAGCGAATGTAGTTAGGGGTGCTCCAAACAAGGAGGATTTTTGTGAGTCTCTATATGATGAGGAAGCAAACACAAGAGAGTGAGTTGTGTTTCAGTGTGTGTCAGTGGATAGGGTGGATTTGATTGATGTATATGATCCAATAGGATTTGAAGAGGATGACCTTGGAGATCAGGATATGCAAGCACAATTAGTAGCACAAGATGCTATGATTGTGGAGCTATATAGTGATCAGGTTTTACTATAGGTACAGGTGTAGAGTGCACAAGTTGATATGGATAGGTAGGTAGCATTGATAGCTATGCTTTAGGCATAGGTTCATGGATAGGGTCCTAGACACGAGGAGTCTAGTAGTGGTGAGTTAGCCATGATGCAGGAGGAAATGGCACATCTCCAAGGTTTTATGGTGACCTATCAGACTCAGTTTCGAGAGGAGCGCACCTACATGAATATGATGGAGGATGAGATAGTATGCCTTAAGGGGTGCATACTAGATCAAGCATTAGCTATTAGATCATAGTGTAGCCAGAGGAGTGACATGGGGATTCATCTTCATGGGTGAGATCTCTAAGCTCTACACATTAATTTGGATGTTTCTGGAGGTAGCAAGTAAGGGGGAAGCAGGTCTGGGAGCTCGCGATGGACTTATATTGAGGGTAGAGGAGAGAGTCAAGGTATCGGTCTTGCATGACCATGGCTAGCAGATTTTGATGGTTCTTTTTGGACTTTTTGGTTTTGTGAAGTCTAAGGAATCACTTTTATTGTAGCCTACGGGCATTTTATGGACTATGATGTAGCTTTTGACTTTTACATATATATATATATATATATATATATATATATATATATATATATATATATATATATATATATATATGACTTTGCTTTGATCATTATGTCATATTTTACTGCTCTGTGATATGTATGCTTATTCTATGCTTTATGATGTTTTTGATATATGTTAACCATGGATGCATGTATTTATTAGATGTTGTGAGTTGATGATATGTAGATGTGTAAAATTTCTCTACATGCTTTTGTAAATTAAAAGATATGTAGAAAATAATCAGTGGTCGTCTAAATATTATTGCTAATATTTATTTGGTATCTATCCTATTTCATGAACATTATTTAAGAAAAAAAAATTTATAAGGAAAAAATGTGTATGATTTGATGTAATGATTGATGTGATTTAATTTTGTATGATGGATTTATGATGACTATTTGATGCATTATATGCTAGCACCATAGACTGTACAAAATGTATATTTGTTATATTTATGTTTTTCTAACATTTTATGTAATGGATTTTGTAACTGTTGACAAACATGATGTAAAAATGGAACGGATAATGTAATGTAATATGATATTATTTAATAGTTTTTGAAGAGACTCAAACACTCTAGTTACCTAATCAAAAGTCATATAATAACTATACAAGATCCTTTGAAAAGGTATGCACCTACTAATATAACCAAGATAATAAACATCCCTATGTGTGTGTGTGAGTTCATTACCATGATAACGCATAAGATTTCCTGAGTGCAAATGGGATTCACTCAGCCCATCGACACTAGAGATCATTCTACAAGTCTCATTATCCTAAGTTTTGTACTTAGTTGGATTAGACTACTAGGTAATCTAGGTTACAACAAGCTAGATCATCCACATTCAAACATTGGTCTATACCTAACCAAGTTGCTTAAGTGACAAACATATCATCATGCAGGAGGCTACCGCCATTGACAAGTAGGCTATCCACCAAACTTATAATGAGGATCACCTTATGGTTCTCTAATGCTAAGAATTCTAGGGATTCAAGTTCAAGACTCCCTTATTTTATTTTAACTTTGAATTTCTCAAGGGAGTTAATCATTTATGTTTTTTGAGCAAGGTATTTTAGTAGTTGTGAGAACCACTATTTTTTTTTGCTTTTTCATGAAGTGATAATAATCACTGTTTCTTTTTGCATATTATGAAGTTATAATAAGCATTGTTTGACTTTTCTCTTTGGGATACTTGCCCCAATGTAGGGCAAGGGATTTTGGGTAAGGAGGAACTTGTTCTTTTGTCAATTCTCAGCATTTTGGAACCATTCGTACAGGGGGATGAGCAAGATAACTTTTTCGTTTCAAAGTAACCTAGACCACTTTTATAGTTTTCACATTTCCTTGCACTAGACTTGGATTTATTAATGTGAAAATGTGTTGGTATTTTGATGTATACCAAGAATTATCCAAGTAGGATTCTACCTTCTAAATATCATGATATTTTTCTACAAAATCTAAGAAAACAACCAGATATGGATGAGTGACTGAAAACTTTAAGTATGTTTTACTAACAATGGCTAAGTGATGGGAAACAGACATATAATATGAAATGTGAACGTGAATGGTATATGTAATTTAAATAGGTGGTAATATTGACTCATAATAACAACGATTTTAACAGATGCCTAATGTACAAACCTAGTGCTAGACATGTATTATCAATTTGGAATGATGCATAATGCAATGATGAGTATGCCTAATGCAATTTATATGAAGTGCAATGAAGCAATATTTTTGTATTTTGACTATTTGAATAATATTTTTACATTTTTGAGATATATGTATATACAGGTTGACCAACGGGCTTAATGAATTCCATTGGGACTTTTGGGTGACCAAAAGGCTTATATATGCCTTTGGAGCATTTCGGAATGACCTAGGCAATCATAGACTGCCTAGGAATATTTTAGTTTGACCTAGATGATTATAGACAACCTAGGGACATTTGATGGGGACAAAAGGGCTTATAGATGTCTTTAGGGCATTTTGGATTGACCTATAAAATTTTAGATAGTCTATGAATATTTTCTTTTGACCTAGATGGTCATTGACTGCCTAGGAGCATTTTGGGTGACCTAGACGGTCATTGATCGCCTAGGAGCATTTTTGATGACCTAGACGGTCATCGACACTAAGGAAATACCATAGACTACCTAGGGGTATTTGGTTGTGATGAAAGGGCTTATAGATACCTTTGGAGCATTTAAGGTTGACCTAGATGATCGTAGATAGTCTAGGGGTATTTTTATTTGACCTAGACGATCATTAACCGCTAGGAGCATTTTGGGTGACCTAGACGGTCATTGGCACTAAGGAAATGCCATAGATTTCCTAGGGGTATTTGGTTGTGACCAAAGGGCTTATATATGCCTTTGGAGCTTTTAAGGTTGACCTAGATGATCGTAGATAGTCTAGGGGTATTTTTATTTGACCTAGATGGTCATTGACTTCTAGGAGCATTTTGGGTGACCACGACGATCATCGACACTAAGGAAATTCTATAGACTACCTAGGGGAATTTGATTGTGACCAAAGGTCTTATAGATGCATTTGGAGAATTTAGGGTTGACCTAGAGGATCATAGATAGTGTAGGGGATTTTTTATTTGACCTAGATGGTCATTGACTGCTAGGAGCATTTTAGGTGACCTATATGATCATCGACACTAAGAAAGTGCCATAGACTACCTAGGGGCATTTTATTGTGACCAAAATCCTTATATATGCCTTTGTAGAATTTAGGGTTGACCTACATGATTGTAAATATTCTAGGGGATTTTTTATTTGACCTAGATGGTCATTGACCGCTAGGAGCATTTTAGGTGACCTAGACAGTCATCGACACTAAGGAAGTGCCATAGATTGCCTAGGGGTATTTGATTGTGACCAAAGGGCTTATAGATACCTTTGGAGCATTTAGGGTTGACCTATATGATCATAGATAGTCTAGGGGATTTTTTATTTGACATAGATGGTCATTGACTGCTATGAGCATTTTAGGTGACCTAGATGGTCATTGACACTAAGGAAGTGCCATAGAATGCCTAGGGGCATTTTCTTGGTGCTCTAAGCATGAAACAGTTGCAAGATACTAACATTCATCGATTAAAGCTCTTCACTTCCTTCTATGGAGGCTAGGTGATAAGTTCCAGGTCCAATCTAGCCTGTGATGATGAATGGACCTAACTAGTTTGTTGCAAATTTATCCCATAAATTTGAGAGTAAGGGAAATTCATCCTTAGGACTCACTTTGTTGATATCTCTAAAGTCAGTGTAAATGTGAATCCTCCCATGATGCTTCTTGATGGGAACCATGTTAGAAACCCATGGCGGATAGTCTACTGAGATGATGAAATCAACATCCAATAGCTTTTGTAATTCATATTTCACTATTAGGGCTATTGTTGGGTGCATCTTGCACACCTTTTTATTGACTGATTTTATCTTTGTGTTCAATGTAAGATTATGTGTGACTAGATTTGGGTCCAGTCCTAGCATGTATTTATAGGACCAAGAAAAAGTGTTCATCCTTTCTTTCAATGCTCTTGTGAAATCATCTTGCTCAACTGGGGATAGACCTTCCCCTAGTTTGATAATGCGAGGATTATCGGGATCTATAATGATATCCTTATCAATTGTTGGCTCAATTGACATATGAGACCCATATTCCAACTGATGTGGAGTGGAAATCAAATGAATGACATCAACTGGATTTGCTTCATCCATTGGGAATTTAGGATCAACCTCGACTTGAAATTTTTTTTGAGTAGTTCTTGGAGAAAATTGAAATGGTTGTAACATTTTCTCACAAGGCCAATACTCTGATGGTGATGGGGTGGAATATCCTTGATCAAAGTCAATTGCCTTAATGTCGATATGTAATGGCTTTGATGGGTTATTCAGATCTATCAATGGTGTAGTTAAATATATGGAAATCATGTTGATGGATACATGATCTCCTGTTCTAGGTCAAGTGGGTCTAGAGACCTGATGTAGTCTCATAACTCACAAGGGTGGCTTTGGTGAAAGTAGAATATATGGCAGTGGCCTATGCAGAAGAGGACAAGCTTGCTCTTTATGCGATAAGAGTTGACGTCAGATGGGGCCTTGGACGGGGAATAAAATATGAAGATAATATTCATTCTTGTCATCCAAGAGGAACGCTCTCTCGTGTTCATCATCTAAGATAGGATAGTTTATGGGTGCAATTCCATAGTCATCTTTATCATCACTTATCCATTTTGTGAGGAGGACCTTGATCCTCTTCCTCACTATCAGGTTTCAAGGTATGTGAGCTTTCCCCACTTCATGGGTTTGGGAAACATCACTTGATAGTCCGTAATCTGTCATATATTTGGGGAAATGATCCCCTAAGGAATGGATGTGATTTGAATTGGTGTATGGATCATGTGCAAGCTTATCTTGATAACCTAGATATAGGTGTTCTAGACTATCTATGAGAACGTCCAATGGTACTGGCTTATTGTGTCCCAACCTGGATCTATCATACAAAAACTAATATTGAGGATGACATGGGACATGAGTGCCCTACTCATATAGTCATAAACTAAAACCATACCAATTACAATGATCTAAATATCACAATGCATAATCTAGATTCGATAAATAATTTACATCCTCCAAAAAAGGTTCATCATCTTCTAATTTCGAAAGAATTGGCAGAGCTCCATACTCTAAACCCCCATATACAAAATTAGTTTGATTTGGAGGTAGAACAAGAGGCACAATTCTACATATGGTAATATGAGGTCATCGCATATCTTGCACTATCTCTACAAATGGAACTGTTGTGATATTTCTCACTAGATATTATCCTATCCTTGTACTAGACATATGCACTATGGTCTAGGATGGTGAAGGTGAATAAGGTAGAAGTGAGGTTTAATGTGACTCAATGTGAACCTCTGGATATGATTCCTCATTTACTACACAAGGGATCTCTTCCATGGGTATGGTGGAAACTAAAGGTTGCCTCTCATCAATGGGCCTTTTCAACATGTTCCTCGATGGAGGATATGACGATGTCGAAGGTATATCTACGGTTACCAATGATGAGGATGGGATGGATGAATATGTAGATGGTGTAATGGAAGGTAATGATGGAATGGGTAGACCCTGAACATGTGTGTTCAGTTGAAATTCTACATGAGTCAAAGGTAATATTGACTTTGTCATCTGTTGCACCATATTGCAATATTTGAAGGGCTCTAAATCGATAGAGACTACATGGAATTTCCCTTCATGAGTGTATTTAAGGTATTGATGTGAAATGTATGGGACACACTTCATATCCTGTATCCATGGTCTACCTAGCAAAATTTTGTATGTCATATCACCTTCTGTCACATGACACAATGTCAGTATAGTCTTGCATCCCACTTGGATGGGTAATACTATGGTACCAATAGTAGAACATATTGTGTCATTGAATGTGTGAAGAGTGTAAGTTGATGAAACAACATGAGATGCTATTAATTTAAAATGTTTCAATGCTATGGTTGTAATGATATTTCTCGAGGAACCGGTGTCTATGAGCACTCTTTTGTATGGTATCTCATTTACACATGTGATGATGTGTAAAGGAGGATCTACCACGTCATTTGCTATTCCCTTAAGCTCATGCTCATGGAATTTTATTACTAGTTTCGTGCACTATTGCACATGACCCACAAAATCAATGGAGTTAGACTCCTATGGTTGCAACACTATTGATTTTAAAATTTCTATGAAAGCATCCCGATGTGGAGGTGATTGTTGTATTAGCTCATAGATGGATAATCTTATGGATGTTGTCCTCAAACTTTGTGTAAGCTTGTTCTTTATTGTTAATGTTGGCCTAGATGGAAGGCCCTATACTATAGGTGGTGTAGTTTGTGATGTAGTGGGAACATCACTTGAAGTTGCAGCTGGTGCAACTTGGCTTGGATATCTTTTATTCCTAGTCACAATACTCACCATCCCAACATACCCTTGAATAGGGAGTGTTGTCTTAACCTTATTCATTAGTTTAGCAAGCGTTGCATGTATCTCATGAGTTGATGTGGTAGGGGCTAATGGAGCATCCACTTGAAGCTCATTCCTTTCAATTATGTCTTGTACTACATGTTTAAAACCATAGCACATTTGTAAATCATAGCCACCTTGCTAATGAAATTTACAACATTGATCCTCTCGGCATCCCATAGGATTGGGTTTACCTGTTTTCAGATCGATGGGTTTGATATCTGGTAGATTAATCATTTTTTCAATCCATAATCGATCAAATAGAGAATCCATGAATTCAGTAAAGGGAGTAAATTATCGCTTAGGGTGACGATGTTATTTTTATCCTTGATTCGCTTGATCGTTACTATTATAGCTTGTAGGAGGAGGTTGGGCCTAATAGTTCACCTTTTGATGAGGCCTAACTTATGTAGACCTAGGGAGATTTATGGCCACTTGATTGACCATTGCTAGCTTTGCAAGTGCTGAGCTATTTTTAGGATTCTTTGTCCACTCCTTATGAGGTTTAGTTATTTATCCCTCTTGGATTTTTATTTCCTCTATGTTTCTATCCTATGCTAGATATTATTCCATGGTAAGGTATTACTGTAATTGTAATGTCAAATAGATGGGTTTTAAGAAACTCTTTGAAAACAATCGAGTTAACTCAATCACTAGTAATAGATAAGGTAGCTTAGCCAAAAGTGTTTGCCACTTGTTTCTGTAATCAATAATTGACTCATCCTCAGTTTGTTTCAACCTCGTAAGGTCTATTAATGTCACCTTTCTTTAGGTGTTAAAGGTGAAACATTCCAAAAATGTGAAACATTCCAAAAATGTGTCAACGAATTGTTCATATATGTAGATGCTATATTTTAGAAGTTGGTTGAACCACTCAATGGCAGGACCAGAGAGGGTACTTAGGAAAGTTATAAGGAGCAATGCATCATTGTCCTATATGTTAAAGCACATATTTATAAATCTAGTAATGTGATATTGAGCATCTTCTTCCCCATTGAATCTATAAAATTTATGTATTTTGAAATGCTCAGGATAAATCAAGGAAGGAATGGATGGGTGTAACGATTGGTTCTTTAACTAATGCAAAGTAGGCTTTTGAAGCCCATTACCAGTTGTCCTACCTTCTACAGTTTTTAAGTGTGCAATCAAAGCTTGATACACATATAAGGAGGAATGAACACATAAGGTGTTTCTGGTATGGGACTACATGGAGGAATGAACGCCTCTTGAAGGTGATCTGTGTGTATCCTATCATATATATTCTATTCAAGCCTAGGAGGTCTAGGAGGTAATGTTGGATTAAGTCTAGGAGACCTAGGAAACCAGGTTGACACATTTATTGCAATTGGAAGAGAATAGAGCTCAAGCATATGACAATTTTTAAAAGCATTCATCATATATTAAATCATCATAGGCTGCATAGGCCAAATCATCATAGGCCGCATAAGGTGTTTCTGGTATGGGCCTACAAGGAGAAACGAACACCTCTTGAAGGTGCTCTATGTTTATCCTATCATATATATTCTATTCAAGCCTAGGAGGTTTAGGAGGTAATGTTGGATTAAGTCTAGGAGACCTAGGAAACCAGGTTGACACATTTATTGCAATTGGAAGAGAATAGAGCTCAAGCATATGATAGTTTTCAAAAGCATTCATCATATATTAAATCATGGTTTTATAAGAAAGATAGATTCATAAAATTCTAAGTTGGAGACATTTCTCATATGGAATGTTGATAGAGTAAAGCTAGGCAAGCATGAAAAGTTTGATTATTTTTGGGATGGTCCTTTTAGAATAGTAAATTCCAAAGAGTCCAATGTATTTCAGTTGGAATATCTAGAGGGAAACATACAACTTATTCCAGTGAATTTTTTTCATCTCAATATCTACTATGTGTAAGGAGTGAGTTCACTATAACATATGTATATACATTGTATGATTATTTTCCCTCCTTTCTGCACTTTGTACTTTAATTTCTTTCTACACTTTGTAATCAGTTTTCTTTAAAAAATCTTGAAAAAAAAAATTGTAAGAATGACTAAGTATGGACTAAGTACACAACAAAGTTCCATTCCACACTCAACTCTTTCTAAAGTCTTTCGAAATGACATGCACTCTTGAACCTGCATTGAGATACACTAAGATCCCCACATAATGGTGAGACGATGGTCAAAAG
Source organism: Wollemia nobilis (assembly GCA_028583015.1). Lineage (NCBI taxonomy): Eukaryota > Viridiplantae > Streptophyta > Pinopsida > Araucariales > Araucariaceae > Wollemia > Wollemia nobilis. The sequence continues at coordinate 3,203,792 of JAQPPZ010002937.1, read as the reverse complement.
AAATAAAATACATTTCCAATGTAGGAACCTTTCAAAGCTAATGCAAGGTGGAACGGAATTGAGATAGAAACTCACGTGGAGAATAATCTAAGTGTCAGCAAAATCAAAAATCTCTTAATTCATCAGTTTCAAAATCAAAGTGGTTCCAATTAGCAATTTCAACTGTGACACGTAGAAATCATAGAATGATCCTGCATTCAATGCTAACAAACTCATGTCATAACAAAAGAATAGTCGAAGGGGTGCAGTGAGGTGGTAGTGCAATTTGAATTTTCAACCAATGAGAAGATAGAATGCCATTGTTGAGCCACCAAAGGGAATGATTAGAATTTGGAAAGCGTACCAGTAGGGAGGTCGTGCAAAAGATACATTAATAGTGGAAGATACACATGCTTTAGAAAATAAAAGCGATGAAAAAACATACACAAGGCTCATTTGGAAGTTATTTGCATCCCCAAAGTGGTAAGGAAGTAGAGTGATATTCTAAAGAACAAAATTTTACTACTTCCAAAATGGCACTCAAGAGATCACTCACTAACGTACCAAATATGGGAGCCAGGTTACAAGCTCATGTGCATCAGACCAGACGAGTAGCAGATACAGTAATGACAAGAGTAAGGAAGACCCATCTAAGGACAAGTTTCAAATTTCCATTTTTCAAAGGAAAGCCAATGCATCGACACGATACTATAGCTGTAAAATCCTTCTTGTTCTCCTATATATGCGATTCTATACATCATTACCCCGAATTAGTCTCTGCTATGATTCAATTCTATAAATATGAAAATAGAATAATTAAAACCTCTAAGGGCGTTTCCCTATTCATAATTAAAAAAGAGCTTTAGTATGAATTATTCACTCTAGGAGTAGTACCACCCTCAAATACAAGGCCATTTAATATAACAAAGTTGGTTAGGGCTTATACCGCAATGGTAACATTAGAAAAGGAGGCTATATAAAAATGGGTGCATCTTAATTTTAGAATAACTAGGAATGAAGATGAAATGCCTAAAGTCCCTATTCATATTGATGAATTTGTGAATCCCAAATTATTTTCTATGTTGGATTGCATGGAGGGTTTATACTCTGATAGAATGGTACATGGCTGAAAAATTGTCGCAACTTATTGTATTTCTAATGAAAGAATGTATTAGAAATATGCAGGAAAGAAGGGAACTAGGGCGATTTATTTTGACTACCTAGATTTTTTCACACAAAGGATACATGAGCAGCTAGTAAGTATGAATAGGGGAATTGATGCTCCTAGTTTTAGGCATTTCTTGAGTCTGGTGTGGATATTCTATGCTACCACTAAATACAGAATGTCATGGATTTTGGTCAAGGATAAAACCAATGATGGGGAACCCTTATCGGTTTATTACTAGATAAATCATTTTAGGAGCAGTGAATCTTATTATAGGTTCAATTTGGAATTTTGGGGACCTTCCCTAAGAATAATGTATAGTAAATGCCCTAGATTGCCACCCTTGGCTGAACATATTTTGAGAACAAAGGGTGTATAATAAGACTAGTATTTGTTGACCAATGGCACATTAATCAGATTATATAGTTTTATGGGTAAACCTTTTCTTCTACCCCACTTTATCATGGAGAGGCTTTTTGCCCTAGAATATTTAACATAGGTAGAGTACATCGATGCGAACTATGGTTCTGGAAGAAAGAGAAAGTCTTTGTTTACCCATTGTACTATGGACGATATTACCATCACCAAGAAGAGGCAAAGCCAATAAATTGACCAATACCTTAATAGGTTAGGTCTATTTTATATTCTTGAAAGATGGAGTTATGACCCTGATGGCATTTATACTACGAGGAATAAAGCTGTAAATGGAGATAAGGCTTATAATTTTGAAAAAAGGCCCAGAGCTCATTTTTAACAAGGTAGAAACAATGATGAGGTTGCTCTGTTAGAGTGGAATGTCTCAAATATGAGTCAGTTGCCCCCATGGTTGGATTTTTATGAGCAAATTATTGATTTTGACCCTAAGAAGAAGCTAAGTCATCAGATCACATAAGCTACATTTAGTAATATTGAAGTTGAGTCTACCAAGAAAAATGATCCTCTACCTGAGGAAGAGGCTACTGAAGAAGAAGATGAAGAAAAGGGACCATGGAATATAGCAAAAATAACGGATTGGTGGATAATGAGGGTTGAAATTGTAAAGCCTAAGTCTAAGTTTGGAATGAATATTGATAAAGAATTTTCAAGGATATATAATAAAAACATTGGAACCTGGAGACCAAAGGATGTCAAAAACATAGTATTAATTATTGAAAAACCCCAAAATGGCTTTGAATCCCTCCCTCCTCCTATAGATCAAGAAGCTCAACTTGAAGAGCCAGAAACTCCTTTGATAGAACTTGAAGTATCAAAAAACTTTCATCCTACCACTGAGCAGGTGGAGAAGTTTCCTAAGGGGGCTAAGTTGATGAGAAAAATACAATATTCTAAGGAAAAAGTTGTTAGTACTCCAGTTATTGAAACAATATATAGGCCTAAACGCTTAGCTCTAGGGGATCAGCCTTTAGACAAAGATATTGACTAGAAAAATAAATATGAAAGTTTAAGGTTCAAACCCCTATCTTTTACTCCTGCAGCATAAATTGAATTATGTCCTATTTTTGAGAAATCATTACTTTTTGGAGTAGTGCAAGGAAAAAAATCATAAGAGGAATCTAAAATTGAGATGGCTGCATTTCAATTGGTTCATATAATGACTAAAATGGTTCCAAAAAGAGAAGAAATAGAAATTTCAAAGAAATAAAAAATGGATATGGAGGAGATTGCAAAAGAGGTAGCTGATTTTGCCATTAGAGAATTGATTCACCAAGAGAAACAACAAGAAATAGAGACAAATCTAGAGCACCCTACATCTGTAGGCAAAGGTATGGTTTCTAAACCCTCCTCTCATCTACATCCTTATGAATCCCCAAGAAATCTCCCTCCCTTTTTGATCAAGAATATATGACAAGAGTACTCTCTCCCTCTCATAGTCCACCATAAATGTCATCCATAGCCATTGAGGTACAAGTCACTTCTATTTCATCACATCCACCTCAAATTCCATTTTCAACATCTAATATTTCCACTCCATCATCTAACATCATTTCACTTCCATATTTTTCATCACCACCATCAATGGGACATTGCGTTCCAATTTCAACCATCCATACAATTGTTAGTCTTGTGTCGATTCCTATGAGTCTACCCATAACAACAACAACAGTAGTTACAAAGTCCACTATTGTTACAAATGTTATTTTAACTATCTCTGCACCTCCATCATTAGTATTTCAGTCTACCCTTTCATTTCTAGTATCTTCATCTCCCCTAGCTATTGGTTTCTCAAGACTTGTCAGTATATCAAAAGAGCAAGCAGCCACTCAGAGTATAAATTATTATTGTGTAGAGAATATTGCTAAGCCTTCTAGAAGGATGGCTATCATAAGAATAATCATGTATGTTGATCATGTTTCTAGACAAATAGTATCAAGATCTATGACTCCACTAGTTAACAAACCTGAAACTGAGATGACTGTTCAATATTATCGAGTGGAGGAGGTCACAAAATATATTAACAAGCTTCCTAAGGAATATGAGTTGATTATAGCCAAATCCTGCTTGGATACTTTCTATGTGAAAAATTATATAGTCAGAGGGAAGGTGGACAAATTGGAGAAACAGGTTGAAAAACCCCAAAAGAGTCTGAGTAATCAAAAGAAAGTAGAAAAGACTTTGAGAAAGGAGGCTAAGGGTTGGCAAGATAAGTTTCAAGAATCCAATAAACTAAAGGACCAATTAGAAGATTAAAATAAGCTAAATGAAGATCAGGCAAAAGAAATTTAGAATTTAAAGCATCAGCTTCAGATTGAGAAAGCTAAGTCTTCAGGATTTTCTAAAAATAAGTTGAAAAATATTAGAAAAGAGTTGCTTTCTGAGGTCCAGGAGAAATATTCAAGGCTCAAACTTGTTATTAATTATATTAATGATGTTAGCTGCCTACTCTCCAATATTTAGAAAGAGCTATATAAAATCACTGGAGAGTTGTAGCCTAAGGTGATTTCAGCAGAACAAGTGTACAGGCTGGTTGATAGAAGACATAGTGATTCTACTAAACCTATTCCAAAAAAAGAATGGAATCTTTCTAGAGTTACTGCCAAGATAGTGGTTAAAAAGCATAGGGCACTTCAAAGAGCCTGGATGTTGGTTGATAGGATTGAAAAGGTGATTAAATATGTTGTTGAATTGAACAAGGAAATGATTTAGGTTGGCTTCAAAGGCCTCTTGAAGGAGGATCATAGCTTGTTATCTGTGGAAGAGATCCAGCAAAGCATTAATGAGAATTTGTAGAATGAATCTGGAATAGATTCTTTGGAAAAACCACTACCCTAAGAACATGTTGTCCAATTGATCATTGATTTTACCCGGTTGAGAGATCTCATGGAAGATCTAGTGAATAGAGGGAATGCTACTAACTATGAGGACATTGGAGAGCTAAAATATGCTTATAAGTAGCTCAATGAAACATCAAATCCCTCTAAAGAAACCTAGAAACAGGCTACACAATTAGTGGAATGCGTGGTTCAATTGTTTGGGGATACTTTTGGAGGAAGGAGTCAAAAAATGCCTACTCCCGAAGAAGAAGAAGAAGAAGAAAAGTAAGAAGAGGTATGGGAAGAAAGAGAGCAAGAGTCACACTTAGTTCATTTTGGTTTTGTACATATGCATGAGTTTTGTATTTTTGTTTTGACTCTCACAATTGTTAGAAATGAGCAATAAAGGCATAAAGCCTATAGAGGCAGAAGAGCAGCGGATGTATGTGAAGGCATTTCTTGAAATAAGGCCTTATAAAAGGAGTATATTTGTGTCTAGTTTTTTTAAGATAGTGATAAGATCTATATTTTTGATGCAATCTATGTATGAGAAAATAATTTCTATATATGTTTTGCATCACTTTGATATGAATATTTACTCTCTAGACAGACTGTTAAAATTTTTTGAGAGTAGTGTTTATATAGAAGTTATTCTTTAAAATATGTTTTTGAATATGAGTATGTTTGACTCCTAAGGCCCAATGGATAATACTCTAATTTCAATTATATTTGCAAGCAAATACACCCTAGAGGTGCCAGAATGTAGGCCCAAAATGACCACATACTTAGGAAAATTTTGCAAATTTTGCCTAAGTTGTAAAGTCCTAATTTTGCACACCTTACAGTGTATTTTGGAGCGGATCCGCAACAAGAGGCATGAGCCCGCTTGAAACTTAGTAAATTTTCATGCTTGGAGCGATTCTGAGAGACTTCTTATATTTTTGGCTTCGGACTAGCAACGCATCTCGAATCCATAAAAATTTAAGAAGAGATGACGTCAGCAATAAAAAAGTGTGGATTGGCAACCACTCAATATTTGAATACTTCACAAGTGGCTAAGTGTTGAAATGCTTGATTTCAGAGAACACATGGAGTATTTTCACCCAGAATTACGACAATTCAAGATGTTGTGAACAAATTAGACACGGATTCATGACAAAATGTGATTTCGACTAACTCCTTTTCATAATATTGATAAGGCAGAATGGTTTATTATGAAGATAGTGCAGAATGGAGGAGTCACATTGTACTATGACAGGTCTAGATTGATTATCATATGCCAATGCACTTGCTCAGTCGAAATGGAATAACATCATCAATATTTTTGTGTGTATTTATGGATACTTTGTGGATAATAAAGGAATTTGAAGAACAAAGAGTGGATTCGATTCCACTTAACCATCAGGTCATTTGGAAGTTGGATTGGCATTCCACAGTTTCTAAGATAGAAGGATGACATCACCAGCATTTTAAAGTGGAATGGCGATGTGTTCTCCCCACCATTATGAAAATATTATATCTAAATGGATCACAACCATACAATGAAAGAGATGAATGGTGAAAATTGTATCAAATAATCTAAGGTATTTAAAGGTAATTCTTCACCAGTGTTGTAACATTTAGTTAGAGATGAAGCTGAAGCATCAGGATTTTCAAGAAGACAAAATCGCAAGTGGTTATAGATTGATGACAGTAGATGGATTCCAATAAGGATCTATGATTATACATAATATCTAAAAAATGAACTCTAGTTTATGCCAAGAAGCCAACAATTTGTAGAGGCCCTGAGCTGCCATGGCAATCCATTTGCAATGGATTTCTCATAGGGTGTACCAGTAAGAAAATTCTAGCAAGAACTCTCTACTGTGCTATCAAAATTGAATCTTTGTAATGTTATTTGTAATTTTAATTTTTGCAAAAAATATAAATAGAGTTAGAACCCTCATTTTTAAGGGTCGGCTCTAGTGTGTTTTCTTGTGCTACTGTAAATATTCCCAAGAGCTAATGGAAGGAGCATTATATTGATCTTCATCTCAAAATTTGTATCTTCATTCTTGATATCAAAGGTTCAATTTCTTTAGCTGCATTTCTATGAATACTTAAGTGGTTAGTTTGTGCCAAATTAATGGATCACTAGCTGTTAAATTAATTGAAATCTACTTATGAGATTGATCTTTATTGTTAGGAAGTGCATTTCTATAGAATCTAGGTATTGGTGAATTCTATTATTTGGATTATCAGTCTGGATATTGAAATCACTTTCTACAATATTTCTCTACTATGCATTAATAAATGAAGAGTCATCCAATTTGTGATAATTTTTATTTGTGTTATGTGTCTTTGGGTTAGTTTTTCGGAGCTTTTTATTGTGGTGCAATGTTGTTAGCCTATCCATCCACTATTTTTCATATTTATCTAACCCTAACCTTTTCTTATCCTAACATTCAAACCCTAAGTGAGCATAATTATGTCAACACTCTGTTTATGTTGACAAGGAACTAGCCTACTTTGGAGGTTGGATTGAAAACTCAATTTTGGTCCATCCAATGTTGAGTGTTGAGCTGTAGCTATCGGGTGCAAGCCTGGATAGAAAGTAGGAAGATAGACATCCATAGTATTGAGTGAAAAAATGATGCAATTTAGTGTCCAACACTAGCCTTATGAACAAAATTATTGCATTTGTAACATATGATATCATTATTCATAAGAGGTGCAAAAGAGTTGAAGTTTCTATTGACATAATTTTTCATATAACCAGTGCAATCTACAACTTTATGACCATATTTGTTATAATAAAAGTAATAGCCATCGAAGAAATTATGTAACCTATTTAGATACATCTGAGATTGCGGTTGAGAGCCTCTCATTTTGTGATTAACTCTCATCCATGGTTTTTTTTGCTTTATTCCTTCCTGATGTATTTTCTTTCTAGAGTATACGTCACTTGTTTATCTTTGTTTGAATTTTTTGCTTCTTGAAGACTTGACTCCTCTTTGTATTTTCCAAACTTTATATATGGTAGTACCTTGGTCTTTTCAACTTCATTCCTTAGGTAGAAAATTTATGTTTCCAATATTTCATATTCTATTTCTCTTGCTCTTAATAGATCTATCATATCCTGTTCAATTTTATTTCCCTCTTCTACTTTTATCTTGAGTTCTATGAGATTATGTAGAAGTTCTATCCTTTCTTCTTCATCTTCCTAAATTTGATCCTTCAAACTTGAGTTTTTATTACTAACCTTTTCAAGTTTCCCAAGAGTAGTAGATAATTCATCTTTAATTTCAAACATGGTATCTTCTTCACTTTCTGAAGTCATGTGTGCTTCTGATGGATCTTTCTCCAAGCTGTTAGTCTTTTCATAGAGAAACTCGCTCTGATACCAATTGAAGAACACAAGCTTATAATAAGATGGGGGAATGAACAATATAATACCACTTTTTACTTTTATTTCCCAATCAATATTATGCAATGTATCAATAGCAATATCAATAGCATTAATCAAAGAAATGCACAAATCATCATACACAATAGAGACACCAATTTAACGTGGTTCACCCAATGTGGGCTACTCCACGAAGAAAATATTTCACTAAAATTTTCTCAATAAATATCTTGGGAAACCTTTCCCTATTACAATGTTTATGGACCTTTGTCTAAAGAATACATCAATCCCCTAATAAATTTTGTGGATCTATATCCACAAGAAAATGTCTTCTCCTCTGCTCTGGTTGGTGATCTTCTAGAAGAACTACTACCTCCACTACACTAGATTATGGATCTATATCAACTGAAGACTCCTATCCTCACTTATAATACCTATCCTCACTACCCTAGATAATGGATCTCTATCCTCTAGATACTATCATCCTCTATACTCTATCACCTCCAAATCTATCTCTCAACTCTATCTCAAATATGCACTAAACACGGTCCTTCGGTCTAGCACAAATTTTCTCAATCTTTGTCCTCTAATCTGCACTAAACATAATCCTTCGATTTAGCACAAGTCTACTCAATATCTATCCTCAAATATACACTAAACATGGTCCTTCTATCTAGCATAAATCTAGTCAATCTATGTCCTAAAATCTATCCTCAAGCCTTAACACAAATCTTGACTCAATCACAAATCAAATATGCTAGATCTACCTCAAACCTTAAACCAAGGTCTGAACAAATCAATCAATAAACTATGCTCTCAAGTCTTCTCAAAGACTTGTCTCACATCTGCCTTGTAAGCTTCCATAAAATTTCACAATAATCTATCCACAAGTCCTTTCTAGAACTTGTCCAATTTTCTCAAAAAGTCTTCACCAAGACTTACCTAAAATCTACTCAACAAGTACTCACTAGAACTTGTCCAATCTACTCAACAAGTCTTCACCAAGACTTACCTCAAATCTGCTCAACAAGTCCTCACTAGAACTTGTCCAATCTCAAAGAAACACATAGATAATTTTTAGAGACTCAATATGCTTCACACTCACAACAATTCTCAAACACTTTCAATCTCTTTCTTAAAACAAATTATGATATAGAACAATTTGTTTCACAGAACTTGAATTATCACAACACTTCCACATGACTAGGCTTAATCAACTCCACTCAATCACTCACTTAATAAAGCACTCCTTGCTTACAAACCCTATTCCAAGTATATGAACACTCACTCACTTATTTCCAATGATATTTATCAAACAATCTCACATAACAATGATACTCATGATCTTGCATAAACCCTAGTTCAGGATAGTTCACAACTTCACATAACAATGATACTTATGTTCTTTCACAAACCCTAGTTCAAGCATATGAAATCTTACTCAATATTTCCAACAATGCTTATCAAACAAGATTTCTAGTATCAACTCTCATTCCCAAAAAAAAAACTCAAAAATGCTTATCAAACAACCCTTTTCTCTCCAACTTAGCATATACAATATCCAACAATCACTCACAAGGAATAGTTTGATGAATAATTATCATTAAAAACCTGTCTCAATTATAACCACTCTCTTTGCCAATAACAAAGGTTATATGTCACAAATAAACCTTATCACTCCCTCTAGATCTTAATGCATTAAAAGAAAAATAATCACCACTTCAAAATATCCCAAAGCATTGACAAATTATTTTTTCTACTTTTATAAAGCAAGATCAAAATAAAATTCCTTTTTCACATTTTAAATCCACTCTCTAATTCATTTCCAAGTCATCAAAGAATTAACATAAATTATTTTAATCCTTATGCCTCCCTACTTCAAACACTTTCCTCTTAAAAATATGTATGCCTCAAAATACCCTTTATCATAACATAGGCCTTGCAAAAATTAAATTATATTTTCATACCTTAGAACTTGCACCAAAATTTTTGTGCACCACACAACTGCCTCCACACGAATTCGAACCCAAAACCTCACTGCCAATGCTGCACCCTAGCAAATGCTAGGCTTGTCGACTGGGCTATGCACTCGGTTGAGACCAAGGGCACACGATATTCATTTTACCCTTGTATTTCGCACCAAACATGTCAAATGTAAAACTTTCCTTTCTTCCTTCCAAAACATGATCGTGTGACTTGAACCCATGACCTAGCTCCCACAAAGTCTTATCGTTGCCTTGCATGTTGTATGTGCTACCCAGCGCATCATGTAGGGTTTTCATGCCAACTTTGATTTCAACACTTACTCCATTGTCCTTTCTAAATCACACGAAGTTTCCTCCCTCAAAGTGCTTGAACGAATTATATTTTACTCAACTCAAACTTCAAATTGCATTTTTTCTTTGGGGAAATAATTTACCCCTCTTTATATGCAATATGATAAATGTGGAGATATCGACCCTTATTCGATTGCCACCATCTATCAAAAAGAATTTTGGCACCAAGAATAATTTTGAATTAAAATTTTAACCAAAAGGTTAAAATATTTTAATTAAAATTATTTAACCTTTGCCTCCTTTAACATCATTAAAACTTACTCACTTGCTCTTTTCAAGGAGAATGCTTTGCATTTTGAGAATAATAATTTAATTATAATTATTTTAAATTCAGAATGAATTTAAATATTATAATTAAATATTTAAATTTCCTTTGGGCCTTTTCAAAATAATTTATTATTTCAAACTCATGATTCTAATTCCTTTGGAGAGAACCTTGCCTTGTATTTCCTTTTAATATCAATGACAACAAAAACTTGCTCATATTTCCAATATTTGCAAAGTTACTAGTGTAGGATAACTTACAAAAGGAGGAGATGTTATAAGATAGGGGATAGCAGACTCAATAGCTAACTTTGAAAGGGTGGTAGTGACTACAGTTGAGTTTGTAACTACTATTGTTGTTATAATGGGAAAAGTCATGGAAATTGAAGTAAAACTCATATAATGGTGAGTGGGTGTGGATGAAGCAGTTTGTATTTTAGATGATGTGGGTGGTTGAGATGGCAAAGGTGGTATTATAGTGGATGATGAAGGGGAAATTTTAGATGATTGCGGAGGATATGGATTAACTTGGCCCTTTGTATTTGCTGGTGAGATAAGCGATGAATTATGAAGGGGAGAGGGCACTTTCATTTTGACTTTATATTTATAAGGGGAAGGATTTTTCTTTGAGGAAAGAGGAGGATAAGGAGAAGAGGGGATAGAAATCATACCTTCACCTACATATATAGGGTGTTCAGGAGCTGCCTTTGGACTTGGCTACTGTGTTTTTTGTACTGTTTCTTCTATAGCTAAAATATGGTTCTCCTCAATAATTTTCTCCTTATCCATCTTCTGTTTCTTACATACCTCCTGAGATATTTTCGGTGCATTTTTGGCTTTTCTTTTAAAAATTTGAAACACTATTGATTTATCATTCTCTGTATCCTCTCCAAAAATTCCTTGCAATGGTTCTTCCTGCAATGATTCTTCAAAAATAGGATTGATCTCCATTGTAGCTATAGTGGTGAAACTCACCGGTGTAAACACAAAGTTCTTATCTTTCTCAGTCCAATCTATTTTCATTTTAAGGGGCTCTCCACCTAGACCTAGGTACTCAGGCCTACTTACTATCTTATGAATTTTTTTCTATTGGCCCTCTCATCATAATAATGCATTCTACTCATTAATTATGCCCCTTTTGGGAAATTCTCTAGTTTTTCTATCGAGGGCTCAAATGTCTTAAGAGCTTTAGCAGTAGTCAATTTAGTATCAACTCCTTCTCCTTGAGTTTCCTCTTGTGAAGGTGGGGGTGGATAATCTAACTCTAGTTGTGGCTTATTATAAATTAGCACTAAATTCTTTGGGTATTTGGCCTTCCAATTTGTGATGTTGCTATCATATATATCATAAAAATAATTGTCAATTATTCATCCAAACTTATATTTCTCCGTACCAATTTCCACTCTCATTCTCCACCAGTCCATTATCTTAGCTTCATTCCATTTATTTTTATTCTCAACTTCTCTGATCGTATACTCCTGCAACTAATGGTTTTCATTCTTATCTAAATCAAAATTGAATATCTTCTTGTAGAAGTCTAACCATGGGGGAATTTATTCCATCTTGGTCATTATTTTCCTTTACCAGAATCTTGGGCATCATCTTCCTTATAGCAGCAAATAACATCCAAACCAAACTTGAGCAATGTTGTAAAGAAGGTGTATCTAAATCCATTTTTCATCCTTACTAGTTGCTCATGTATTATTTTGACAAGGAAAGTTGGCCAATCAAAGTAAATGACGTTAACACCCCTTTCTCTGGTTCTGTCTCATAAATTTTCTTATTAGAAATACAGTAAGAAGTGGCTATTTGCCAATATCTTATGATTTGGTTTGAATTCAAACCCTCCAAACAATATAGCATGGAATAGATCTCAGTGTGGATAAAATTATCAATGAGAATTGGGATTTTAGGTAATTCTCTCTTGGATTTAATGGTTTTGAATTGATTGTAAACCCATTTTATGAAAGGTTCACCCTCATGAGCACATAGCTGCAAAAAGTATTACCTAGTTTTCTTAGATGTGTTAAACTCTTTTGGCCTTATGGGTGGTCCTACCCCTACGGTGAAAAGATCATGATAAGCCTTTTAAGTGACGCTAAACAAGATTTTACCTTTAGTCATCTTTACCACTTTTTCCCTTGGGTCATAGAATTTTACAATAACTGTTATCAAATCTAGACAATAATGAACTGAATAATAGATATAAAAATACAAAAATGAGTGAACAACACAAGTACCTTGGACTAACAAGGCTACACCTTTCTTGTATCTATTGTTGATGCTTTTCCTAAGCCTAGTTCTCTTTGTGAGAACCAATCTAGTGTCAGCCACGAATTTTGCTTTGTCAATGTAAGTTCCCAGCTCTTCCTTTACTGAGGGTTCTACCTCTTGAGTATCTTCGAAGGTCATTTTCATGAGAAATATTTAGGGCTTTCTTTATCTAGTGTTTGTAGACAATGTTTTTTTATTATCCACTCTTTCCTGCTTGGTAGTTGTTGCTTTAGACAATTGAATGAGCTATGTGTTTCAACACTTTTAAATGGTACTACATGTACACATTTCGCCATTAATGTGACCGTTGTGATAATTTTGTGTTTGCACACTTTTCAAATTAAACTTATGCATCATGGTGGCTTGGAGATGTTATGTTGCTCGTAGATTGGCTAAAGCATAAAACACTTTTTTACACTTGCGATGTCGCTTGTTGTCTTTCTTTATTTTGGAGTAGAACGAGAAACTCGTGAGATGATTTGCAAATATTTCTTTCTCTAGAAACAACATGGCACAAGAATTCACTTTCTCTTTCAAAAATAGTTATGAACTCTGATATATTGGAACACTTGTTGTAATCCACTGCTACCGATTCAGCTATTTGAGAGCAAATTGGACCATGCTACTTTTTGCTGACACTTGGCCTATTTTGCAACTCATCACTTTGTTTTTTTTTTTAAGAAAAAATTTCTTTCTTTTTTTTTAGCATTTTATCAAAAATTAAAACTTTGAAATAAAATGAAAAAAAAAGGATATGATACAAAGTATGTACATATGTTACAATGCTCTTAGCTTAAACAAAATAGAGTTTGAGGTGGAAACCATTGACTAGAATTGGTTGTATGTTTCCTTCAAAATCTTCAATATATAAATCATTGGTCTCCTTAACTTCTACTATTTTGAAAGGGCCATCACAAAAGGAGTCAAACTTCTAATGGTGTCTCAATTTAGCTCTTTCAACATTCTACCTGAGTACAAAATCTCCTACTTGGAATTTTTTGAACCTATCTTTCTTATCAAACCATGCCTTGATGTCAATTGAATTCTTTTGAAATATTCATATGCCTGAGTTCTTTTCTCCTCTAACTACAACAAGTGTGTCAACCTTGTTTTCACTAGATTTTTCTTAGGTTTGTCTTCTGTTTTTATCATATTGAATGTTGGAATCTCCAAATGAACATGTAACACTACCTCCTGGCCATATACTAAGCTATAAGAGGAGGTCTTGATGGAATTTTTAATAGTGATTATGTCTACCCATAGAGCTTGTTCCAGCAATAGGTGCCAACTTCTCTTATTACCTTCTAGTGATCTTCACAGAATCCTCAATAGATTCTTGTTAGTTGATTCTGCAAATCCTTTTCCTTGGGGGTATTAGTTTGAAGTATTCTTTATGGTAATACCATACTTGCTAGAAAACTCAATATATTTGGCTCCTATGAATGTTGGTCCATTGTCACTCACTAAAGCTTCTATAAAACCAAACTTGGTAATCAATATTTCTATGAAACCTATCACCACCTCTTGGTCTAAATTCCTTATAAGAATGGCTTCTACCCATATGGTGAGGTAGTCTATAGTAGTCAAAATGTACTTATGTTCAGCTAAATAATTAGGATTGACAACCCCTATGAAGTCCAATCCCCATTGCTAAAAAGGTTCCTCCACTTAAATTGGCTTAAGGAATAATGATGCATTCCTTATTCTTCCTATGTACCACTGGCATTCATCATAGGCTCTATGATGTATTAAGGTTAGGAGGGCATACCCTGATTTCAAAGTACGTAGTCATCTGATCTACCCAGTTTGATTCACCTGATTACAATTCTTCAACCCAATAATCTTTTGTTGACTGAAAAGCTGTTACTTGATACATAGTCATTATACACATCATTAATTCTCAATGAATTTGTCAATCCATGGTAGTGTACAAGGCTATCTATGAAAGAAGGGGTGAACAAGGTTATAACTTAGGTCAATCTGAAGCAACAGGTCTTATTGGTGAAACCGATTGTTTGGGGGATTTTAGGACATTCCTATCTCTTAAATTGCATAAATAAAACCTTAATCTAGTTGCAAAAATGGAAACTAATCATTAACTATAGAAATGAAATCCTAATTTACAATTGCAGAATGAAACCTAATTATGTTGCAGAAATAACAGTTGCAGAATTAGAAGTCTGATTATAATTGCAAAAAGGAAATCTATTTACTTTTGCAGCAATGGAAACCTAATTATAGCATGGAAATGAAACCCTTTCAAGGCTCTGTAACAGAATTTTTTCAATCTTCTGTGCATGGGTTGACAGCAAAACATAAAATGCAAAAAATTATAGAAAATAGTAAATTCTGGAAATGACAGTCTGCAATAAATTGAAAGCTTTGCTGAAAGTGGAGATTACAACCAAACCATTAATCACAAGATTAATCTAAACATAAAATAAGATAAGATTACAAATACTGTTAGCTGTTTACAAGGAAATGAAATGACAAGTTCTATAACTCATTCTGCTACAACAAAATCAGAATAAAAAAAAATGTTGTTAGTCCTCCTCTTAGGTCTGGAAGTGGCTAGCCTCCTTGTCTAGAAGAAGGTATGAGTATCTCTCTCTCTAGATATTACTCACACTCATTTACAAAAAATATGAAATAGAAATAGTACACTTTATTTATTCAAGAACATGATTACAATAATACTGCTGAAAACCCTGTTACAGGACTATAACAGTCACTTTTCTGATTATTGCCTATTTTCTCCTATATTTCTCTACTCTGCTTTCTTTATCTTCTACTAGATCAACCTGAATGAAAGCCATATTTATAGATGTCCTAAGATCTACTGACAAACTGAGAATATTTCAAAAGATCTAATCCTATTATGCTACAACAATTCCTGGGTTTATCCTAGAAGAAGATCAAACTTGATCTTTCCATAAATGATGGCTTTGGTCGACAAGGACAACAAAGTCAGATGGGAGATATTTTTCCTTACCCTTTTCAATATTTATTTTCCTTTTTCCAGTGTCATAAATCGGTCAACAAGTCAAAAAGCACATTCTATTTTCATTCTAAAGATAAGTGGCTCATTTCGAAGAGACTGCAATTCTCATTCCGAAGATCTGCTCATTTCGAAGACACTGTGTTTTCTCATTCCAAAGATATCTATTCATTCCAAAGAGACTTTGGAATGAACAAATGTGTGCTCTTTAAATTATTTCCTCTGCATTTCTAAGGTGGGTTATCTCTTAGGATCAGATTTCAATGGTCTTCATCTTTTTCCATATGTGAATTCCATGCATTGCCATTCATTGGCAACTGGATGGAATTTACATTGGAAAACTAGTTTTTGCTACACAATAACAGTTTGCTTGCACTGTTGCCAGATTTAGGTAAAATAAATGTTTGAGACATCAACATATGATTATTGAAATTTTGCTATCAACCTAAGCATATCTCATTTTAGCAAGTCATAACAAAATAACATAAAACTATACAAAAAGCTGTAAAAAATTAGAATATAGTATTTCAAATACATTGATCATGCAAATAGTTAATACACAGCATATTGAATCAACTTAACTAGCATATCAGATTAAACATAAGATTTTATAGGTAATTTTAGTGTTCAAAACATGTTATGATTGAGGTATTTCCAGGCCTCATCATTTTCCCCCCAACTTATATTAATGCATGCCCTCATGCATTCTATTGGGCTATGGAATCACATATGTCCATTTTCAAACTCCATGACCTGTAGAACAATTTATTGCCTATATAATATCCCCTATTCTCTTGAAGGTTTCTGAGCCATTCTTCAAACTGTTCATCAGGTTGGGCATCTTCTTCAAAGTAGAATGGAACTAGAGTAATGATGGTTGGAGGCCTAAATCTGAGACCTATCCAATTATGTTGCATGATTTCAATCAACTGTATCACTCCTTCTGCCCTTCTTTTGTACCATTCTAAGTTGATGGGGGAGATGGGTTCTCTTTTCTGTAAAGACATGGAAATTTTAGCCCATCTGTTTCTACAGACTGATAATTCTGGCACAAAATTGTCATTACAAAAATTTTGGAATCTGGTCACACAATCCCTCAAGTTGTTCAAGTACATCCTCTTTACATCATCCCTATTCATCATGGTGAAGTGTTGTCTGGTGATAATTGGGTGATTTGGCTAAATTGCTCTGACTAACAATTCAGCTCTTGTTTCAATTTCTTTATTCTAACTTTTCTCCTAGTCCCAATAAAACTGATTCTCCAAAGTGGACATGAATGCCCTTAATTGAAAATCTCCAATGTAAATTTGAGGGTGAAATTCTACTTCTTTTGAAATAAAGAAGCTGTGTAAAAATAGTTCACATAGGAGATTTTTTTGCTCTATAGGGCTATCAAAATATGCTTCTAGGAAATCTGTAGTTGTGTCCAATTTATATGGGAGACCTGAGCCAATCCTCATGACCTGCCATCTGAGGTATTTCTCCTTCAGAATAATACTATAAAATCTGGGTGGCCGTTTGAATTGGACCAAAAATTCAGCAATCTGACATAAATCAATCATTTTTTCTTTTAATGCCTGAATCTTTGTTTCTTTTGCCTCTAGTTGTTTTCCTTCCAATTTGAATTTTTTAGTATTAGTGGCAAGATTCTCATATCTAATCACCCAACTGGCTATGTCTACATTATATTGTTCTAGGGATACAGTATTAGGTGGTCTAACTATAGGTGGAACTCTAGGTAGTAGATCTACCTGAACCCCTTTTTTGCCACTTCTACTAGTTGATCATCTATCAACAATTCTACTTGTACCCCCTTATCTACTATTTCTATTGGTTGGTCATCAGACAGTAATTCCACTTGCACCCCTTATCTTCTATTTCTACTGAAGGTGTAATAGTTTGAAATACAGGGACATCAATAGAAGGAGTACTTACTTGAACAGTTTTATGATGCTGCTTGGACTGTTCCTGTGCTGGTGACTCATCTCCAGTATCTTTTTCTATGCTCTTTGCCAATTTTGAAGCATCTTCAGAATGAGAAGGTAATTCTTCAGAATGAGAAGGCATTTTTTCAAAATGAAAGGGTGCTACTTCAAAATGAGCACCTATGTCTGCCTCAACAGAGTCATCTGCCCTAGATAAATCCACAAGCAATTGAGCCAAATCATCCTCATCAATGGATACATTTGGTCATTTTTTAGATTGTGACAACCTTTTTCTCAATTATGTGACTTCTTGTTGTAATTCTACAATTTTTCTTTCCTGCATTTCAATGATGTTTTCTCTCTCTTCAATCCATTTGGTTTGTGTTTTGACAACACTTCTTGCTACTCTCAACTACTCTATGATGTCTTCCTCCTCTATTTCTACTTCAGAATCTGATGTAGACAAATTATCTGCAATTGGTTGCTCAACAGCTATATATTCTTCTGCTTCAGCTATCTGCTCTTGTTCAGGAGGCTCTATGAAACTGTCTATGACTACATCTACAATTTTTGTGGCCTGTTGAATTGTAGCCACTTCAAAACTATCTTGCCCAGTTTCTTCCTCAATTATCTGTTCAGGGAATTTTGGAAAGTTTTCAGGGGCTGGTTGTATTTCTATGACATCTAGACTGCTTTGT
The DNA here is from genome assembly GCA_028583015.1 of Wollemia nobilis. Classification (NCBI taxonomy): domain Eukaryota; kingdom Viridiplantae; phylum Streptophyta; class Pinopsida; order Araucariales; family Araucariaceae; genus Wollemia; species Wollemia nobilis. The sequence continues at coordinate 3,185,517 of JAQPPZ010002937.1, read as the reverse complement.
CTACCTTCTTCTTCTATGACCTGTTCTACCGTTTCCCTCAAGTGGAGTCTTGTAGACCTAGTTCCAGATGCAAACTTCTTCTTTTTGCTTTATTTTCTGGTGACAGCAGGGGTTGTGGGGACAGTTTTAGATGCTTTTGTTTCCCTTGTTGTTTCTTCCCCTATTTGGCTAGGTGCTTCACTTCCCTGTTCTAAAAAATCAGTAACAACTTCAAAAAAATGGACCTTCTTCTATTTTTCTATTCTGCTACCAGTTCCAGACCCTCTTTTCTTTTGTTTCTTGGCTCGTGAGGTTGAAGGTTCTGGAGCAAGGTGTTATGTTGCTGCTATTGGGTGTGTTTATTTTTCTACAATAGCCTCTATAGCAGTTTCTATTTCTTCTTCTGCAACAACCTCTATAGTAGCTATTTCTTCTTCTTCAATAGCATCAGCAGCATATGTTTCTTCCTCCTCATCCTCATATCCAAAAATTACATCATTTAGGGTAGAGTAAAACCTATCAAAGCTCCTAGGGTTTCCTCTAAAATGGGGTTGGCAAACTAGTTTGATGAGAACATGGTGGCGAGGGCTTCCTTTTCCTTTTTGATATCTTTTTGCCATGTTTTTTAATTCTTGGTGCAGGTACAGGGGAAGATTTACCCTAACTTTTGGCTATTGCCTACCATGTCTGAGATGGTTTAAAATTTTTAGATGATGCCCTGATAACAGTACATACTGCCCTTCATAGGTTAGAAATTTGATTACCCATGTGGCCACTTCATCCCAAGGTTCCTGCAGGATGGCCCTTTTTACCCCCTTGCATGTGTTATTATGTGTTAAATATTCTGGCTCCCTATCATTTTCTTCCAGAAATTGATTAACTATATTCACCAATGTATTTTTTCCAGATCTAGAAATTGGAAGACCTTCTAATGGCAGCTCAGTAATTTGACTCAAAACTTCAAGGGTTACCTCAATGGTCATGTCGTTAATGTGTGCTCAGTTGTTTCTAAATGTGTGGGTGAACATGTCAGCCAAATCTTCAGAGGACCCATTAAACTTATTCAAAAATGGCATAAGCCCTCCATCTTAAAAAATCTGTAGCACTTCTGGATTCTCTCAGAGGTGGGTGGTATCTGCTGGTTCTATTTTTGTCTTTCACCCCATTTTCTTGTTTTGGTACATTAAAAACCGCTCACTTTTGTTGCTATTCTTTTGCTAAATCTCTGGTTTCTGGTGTTTGCAGACTTGCAGGGTTTGGTTTCAAGTTTTCAATTGCCCCATTTTACTTCTTCGGAATGAACCGTAATCTGAGCACTGTATCTCGTAATCATTTTGCGTTAGAAAATATATCTTCAAAAATAAGGGTGGCATGCATTTCTATTTTTTCTTCAAACACATGTCCATCAATGGTTGTGCAGATGACCTTATTGTCAGATTCACCTTACTCATGTTTAGTTTTTTTGTTTCGCCCGTAGACTTTCACGTGCATTTTTATTAGTATCAAAAAATGGTCGCATACTGTTGGTCACATCCCCCATGATTCTAGTACTTTCTAAATGGGTGCAAAAACAAACCAAATCCTAACTGACATGTGTTCATTTATCATATGTAGCCAAAAGAATTTTTACTTGATCGTATTTTTTTTCCTTCCTTGGATGCCATGTGGAGATGTTATATTGAATGCTCTTTCCGAAGATTATGATTTATTGCAAAAAAAAAACCTCAGTCTGAAGATTATGATTTCATTTCAAATACAAGTCTTCATTATGAAGATCATGCTTCTTTGCAAATTCAAATTCTCATTCTGAAGATAAATCCTCATTCCAAATATCAGGCTGCATTGCGAAGCCAATTCATCATTCTAAAGACAGAACTTAATTCTGAAGACAAATCCTGCTGCATTCTGAAGACAAATTCAGCTTCATTCCGAAGACAAATCCTCATTCCAAAGATGATGTTTCATTGTGAATGCAAATCTTCATTCTGAAGAAAAAGCTTCATTCCAAATACAAATCGTCATTCCAAAGACAAAGCTTCATTCCAAAGACAAAGTGCAACATTCATTCTTCTGTCATTCCAAAGACAATACGACAAATAGCAGACACTGTTTTTGGCATTCTTGTTTCGAATATTAAGCAGAAATCAATATTCTCATTCTCAAAACATGTTTTAAGTATGCCAGCTATTATGGATACCTTTTATGCTAATGGTTAATTTTTATATACTATATACTAATCATTTACAATGAAGAAATGTAAGAAATATATACCTGATTAAAACAGTTAATGCAAGTTTTGAAGAATGACTATTTTTGTTGATGTTCTGCTGAGATTTTCTACAATATTTTTAAAACAAGTACAGTTGGTGAATTTGTACAATGATGGTTCAAAAATTTTCAAGGTTATGCATGCCATAAAACTGGTTTTCATGCATACCAACCTAGTAGTATCTTAGAAAAGGTTTTCACTGCTGAGTTATTTATTTTTCTCTCTTTTTTTTTTATTATTTTTTTTTTCTTGATTCTGACTATGTCCATGAAGGAATTCATGATTTCCCTGAAATCATGTCCATGACAGAATTCATAATCAGAATTTATTCATCTTTTTGTTTTCTACTTTTTTTGATTTTTTTGTATTTTTTTGCTTTTTCTTGAAATCCATGATCATGCTGATTGTTTTGAAGTGGAAGAGGAAATCTCTTCCACCTGTTGTGTATCCAAAATGTCAAGCTGCTACAAGAATTCCTCTTTAGTTATAGGTGTATGGTACACCCTGCGGTGATGTCCATTCACTACCAACTTTCTCTGTGACCCATCAATAGGAGATAAATGAGTTGCTCCTACCTCTTCAATTTGGTAAGGTCCAAGCCATCTAGTTCTCAGCTTTCCAGGGAAGTCCTCATAGCGAGAATCAAACAGCAAAGCCCAATCTCCTTGTTGAAGTTTCCTCTACTAAATGTGACTATCATGCCACAGCTTCCTCTACTCCTAAATTACTTCAATTTGATGCAGAGCATCCAACCTAAGTTCATACAATGCATTCAGCTATAGAATCTTGTCTATCTGTGCCTATGACAATTCAATTCCAATTTCCAATGTTGTGCGTAATGTTAGTAGCTCAAATTCAATAGGTAGGAGGGGCTTTTTACCAAAGACTAGTTCATAAGGTGTGAATCCAGTAGTGGATTTCCAAGTAGTATTGTAAGCCCACACTACTTCAGGTAATTTATCTAGCTAGTTTCTCCTATGAAAAGCTACTATTTTTGTCAAGATTCGTTCTAGTTCCATGTTTGTTACCTCAACCTAGCCATTTTCTTATGGGTGATAAGGTGATAATTTTCTATGTTTGATTTCATATAATTCTATAAATGCCTCAATGAATTTAGATGCAAATTGGGGTCCTTAGTCTGTGGTGATAGATTGAGGAGCTCAAAATCTCTAAAAAATTTGAGCATACAAGAAATTAGCGACCTCTTCACGAGCATTTTTGAAAGCATGCACCTCTACCCACTTTGTCAAGTAATCAGTGCATACTAGAATATGCACCTTTCCTTGAGAAGGTGGATCAATAGGTCTTACAAAATCAAGCCCCCACCTCTCAAATGGCTCTAAAATCAATTGATATTGTAGTGGCATTTCATTTGTATGAGTGGGTTTCCCCATTCTTTGGCATGCATCACAATGCCTAATGTACTTTTTCACATCCTTGTGAAGAGATGGCCAATAATATCCTATCCCTAATATTTTCCTAATTGTGCTTTTTATAGAGTAGTGTCCACCTGAGGGTTCATCATGACAAGCCCTAAGGATATCATATACCTCATCCTTTTGGATGCACCTATGTAACACATGGTTAGGACTACACTTAAAAAGTATACCCTTAATCCATTCAAAAGAAGAACTTTGTTTGATCAATTGTTTTTTCTATTTTGAAGTGAAATGTGGAGGAACTTTCCTTATGACCAAATAATTGGCTATATCTACAAACCAAGGTGATTGGACTGATATAGCAAATAATTTTTCATCAGGAAAGGTGTCTTCAACTAATTCCCCTTCATCTGTGTTCTGCAACCTGGACAAGAAATCTGCTACAACATTAGCTTTTCTTGGTTTGTTTATTATAGTGATATCAAATTCTTGTAGCAACAGTAACCAATGAATAATTCTTGCACTTACCATAGGCTTACTCATCAAATACTTAATGGTTGTATGATATGTGTAAATAAATATTTGATAACCTGTGATGTAATGCCTGAATTTGTTGATGGCATAAATTACTACTAGGAATTATTTTTTAGTTGTGGTATAATTTTTCTCAGCTCCTGTCAAATTCTTGCTAATGTAGTAGATGGCATAGTGTTCACCATTGTCAATTTGTCCTAATGTTGCTCCAATTATAGTAATGGAAGCATTAGCCTGTATGTGAAATGGTAATGTCCAATTAGGTCCTCTTAACACAGGTGGAGTTACTAATTTCTCTTTCAAAGATTCAAATGATTCCTGACACCTTACAGTCCAGGAAAATTTAGAATATTTAGTCAATAGGGCAAACATGGGATTGGCTATTGTGCTAAAGCTGGGAATAAACCTACGGTAAAAACCAATGTGTCCTAGGAAGCTTCTGACATCAGTCTAAGTTTTAGGAGGAAGAATATTCTTGATAATTTCCACCTTCTTTGGATCAACCTGGATCCCTTGAAGAGAGATGTGATGACCAAGAACTATTCCTTCCTTCATCATCATAAAACATTTTTTTGGATTCAAAGATAACGGGTATGTTTCACAGTGAGTTAAAAATTTGTCAAGGTTTTCTAATGTAAAGTCAAATTTGTGTCCACATACTATGAAATCATCCATGTATATCTCAATACTGTTGGTAGTCAAATAAAAAAAAATTTCTAAGACTACTCGCTGAAATGTTGTTGGGGCATTACACAAACCAAAATGTAAAACCCTATAGGCAAATGTTCCCCATGGACAGGTAAAGGTTTTTTTCTCTTCATCTTCAGGTGCAATCTGAATTTGATTATATCCACTAAATCCATCAAGAAAACAAAAGTATTTCTTTCCAGCAAGGGTATATAACACCTGATCTATGAAAGGTAATGGAAAATGGTCTTTTTATGTCACTTTATTCAACTCTCTATAGTATACAAATACTCTCATTTTTCCATTTTTCTTAGGAACTATAACCAATGGAGAGACCCACTGGCTATCATAAATTGGGTAAATGAATCCTACCTCCAGAATTTTTTCAATTTCTTCCTTTACAATATCCCTTAGGGTAGGATTTAGTCTTCTCTAGGGTTGTCTTACTAGCTTGACTTCTTTAGTATAAATTCTATGGGTGCATATATCAGGGTGAACTCCTAACATATATTTATAGTCCCAAGCAAAAGCATGAACATGCTTCTGCAAGACAACTATCAATTTTTCTTCCTCTTCCCTAGTAAGCCAGTTGTAAATGTTCAGAAATTTTCCTGGCTAGACTTCTATTTGTTTTGTATTTGGAAGGACTAAATTCACTTCTTCATACCTAGTAATTAGGGAATTAAGAGGACACTTTTGAGATGGGAGGAAATAAGAAGTTTCTATTTCATTGCTTCCTGATGGAAGCATATCCTATATGGAATAGTGAGAAGGAAAAATCAGGTGATGGTGCCACCCATGTGGTAGTGAAATAGAGTTTTCCTGTGATAGTGCAGATGGTTCACCTTCAAAATTTTGGTTCTCCTCATTCCTTAATAACTAATGGATTTTTACTACTTCCTCTTCTAACCCTTGTTCATGCAGAACATTCATTAGGATAGTTTCATTTTCTAAATTTTTTATGTCACAGAGATCTTCTGTGTGTTCCCTTACTACTAAGGTAGCTAGTGTAGGAATAACCTCTTATGGTTCTTCATCTGAGTCAAAAAACCATAACTGACCTAAAAAATTGCTAGATGGTTTTGCAGAAGGATACAAAGAGATCTGTTTTATATCAATACCATTTGAAATAGTCATTTTTCTAGATCTGCAGTCTATGAAGGCTACTGTAGTTGCAAGCCAAGGTCTTCCCTATGATATTCGGATCAGGAGGCAATATGGTAAGTTGAAAATAATAATGCTTTATTATTATTATGCAGAGCCAATACAATCATTAATCAAACATAGGATATAACCACTAATATATATGAAGAGGGAAGGGAGGAAGTCGACGGAGAGAAAAATAAGGGAGGTTGGAGGAGAAGAGGGAAGGAAGGTGGAGTGATAAGGTAGAAGAGGGAATATAGGAGGGAATGGAGGGATAAGGGGAAGAAGAGATATTCAATTTAAAAATCATGCCGACATTAAGAATTTGCCGACAACTAAACCTAGCCTAGCCACTAAATAACCACTTAATAAATTAAGTGTTCACACTTGCTACATTCTCCCCCTTAAAGTTGAGAGGACTGACGAGACAGTCTCTCAGCTTTACAAATTGAGCTTTGGCCAATGCCTTGGTGAAGATGTCCGCAACATTCTCCAAAGTGTGGCAATAGTGAAGCTCAACAGTTTTAGTTTCCACCATATCTCTGATGAAGTGGTACTTCATATCAAAATGCTTTGATCTACTATGGTGGACAGGATTGTATGCCAACTGAATGGCACTAATGTTGTCATAGAATATCCTTGTTGGACCACTTTGCTGCTCTTCGATCTCTTCTAATACCTTTCGTAGCCATAGAGCTTGAGTACTAGCATGAGTGACTGCTATATACTCAGCTTTTGTTGAAGATAGTGCTACTACTATCCGCTTCTTGGAACTCCAAGTTATTAGTCCTGATCCCGGACTAAAATAGTTCCCCGAAGTTGATTTCCTGTCATCAATGTTGCTACCCCAATCACTATCACCGAAGCCTACAAGCTTGATAGTGTTACATTTATGGTAATGGATTCCAAAATCCCATGTACCCTTTACATATCTGAGAATTCTCTTAGCTGCCTGCAAATGCAACTCAGAAGGGTTAGACATAAATCGAGAGACAAGAGAAACAACATACTGAATATCAGGTCTGGTGTTGGCGAGAAACATCAAACTCCCAACCATGCTTCTGAAAGTGGTCACGTCAACTTTTGATGCTCCATCATCTTTGCTTAATTGGATCCCATGTCCAACTGGAGTTGCAACTGGTTTGCAATGCTCCATAGCAAACTTCTTAAGCATGTCCCGAGCATACTTATGTTGACAGATGAAGATCCCTGTATCTGACTGATGAACCTCCATTCCAAGGAAGTAGTGCATTAAGCCAAGATCCTTCATCTCAAACTGCTTCATCATGGAGTGTTTGAACTCCATATTCATTTTTTCATTACTACCCATGAATATGAGATCATCCACATACAAGCAAACTATGAGGATGTCATTTCCTTGTTGGAGGTAGTAAAGGGTGGGTTCATTTCTACTTCTGGTGAACCCAAATTCTTTGAAGTACCCATCAATGCGTGAGTACCAAGCTCGTGGTGCTTGCTTGAGGCCATAAAGTGCCTTCTTCAGTTTGTAAACAAGATGTTCCTTGTCTTTCTCTTCAAATCCTTGTGGTTGCTCAACATACACTTCTTCAGTCAAGTAACCATTTAGAAATGCACTTTTCACATCCATGTGTTGGACTTTCCATCCCTTATGTGCAGCTAAGGCAAGAACTGTTCTAATAGTCTCCTGTCTGGCTACAGGAGCAAAAGTCTCTTCATAATCAACTCCATATTTCTGAGTGAATCCCTTTGCAACTAGTCTCGCCTTGTGCCTTTCAATGCTACCATCAGCATTAAACTTGGTCTTGTAGACCCACTTACATCCAACACATTTCTTGCCTTTAGGAAGCTTTACCAGCTCCCAAGTGTCGTTGTTTTTTATAGAGGTTATCTCCTCTTTCATGGCATCTTGCCAAATTTTTTGAGTACATGCCTTCTCATAACTAGAAGGTTCAAGCTGTGCACTAGTTAACAAAGCATAGTTAACTTGATCTCCCCTAGGTTCCTCGTAGGAGACATCATCACCATACAGGTGCATACTTTCTAATCTGTGTAAAACAGAATCCATTTCACTAGCTTGACTCCTAGTGTATCTTCTTGAAAAAATTTTATCCAACATCTGATATGATGGATGATACTGTAGAGTTCTCTTACCTCTGGATGGAGAATCAATGTCCATTGGTGAGGAACTTACGGATCACTGTGGAGAAGGACTTGGTGAAGAAGTGGAATCAGAAGATGAACTTGGATCGGGAGGAGACTGCTTTCCTTTCTGTGGTGTCTGTTGTTGCACCTGCTTAGAAACTACATCAGTGGATTCAACATCATTGAATATTTGGGGCTTACCCCATTCTCCCCCTTCATCAAAAATCACATCCCTGGAAATCACAAACTTTCTAGTCCGAGGATTATAGAGTCTGTAAGCTTTTGTATTCTCACAGTATCCTACAAAGATACATGCCTGACTCTTTGGATCGAGCTTCTTCCTAAGCTCATCAGGAATGTGAGAATAGGCCAATGAGCCAAACACTCTGAAATGCTTAACATTTGGCTTTTTACCATACCAAGCTTGGTAAGGTGTCTCGCCCTTCCAAACTTGAAGTAGGACTTCTGTTCAAGATATATACGTCGGTCCCGGCTGCATCCGCCCAATATGAATTAGTCAAATGCTTCGTCCGAAGCATAGACCTTGCCATCTCCACAATGGTGCGATTCTTCCTCTCTCGTGACACCATTCTCGCTATGGAGTGTAGGCAGCAGATGAACCGCCTCTTAATGCCATGTTGCTTACAGAAATTCACAAACTCATTAGAGGAGTATTCTCCTCCCCTATCCGATCGAAGACATTTTACAAAATATCTACTCTCACTTTCAACTCTTGTTTTGAAATCGATAAAGCATTCATATGCTTCATCCTTATGTTTCAAAAAATATATCCAGCACATTCTAGTATAATCATCAATAAAGAGTAGAAAGTAAGAATTGTTACCCAGACTCGTGTCTGCATCGGACCACAGATGTCGGTATGCACTAGCTGGAGTGGATAGCTGGCCCGCCATGCTTGTCCATGAGGAAACTTTGATCTGGCATGCTTCCCAAGAGCACACCCTTCACAGACTTCTTTACTATCCTGAACTTTAGGAAGTCAAGTGACCATGGCTTGGGAAGTTAGCATTTTCAAACTAGCAAAATTCAAATGGCCATATCTCAAGTGCCATAGAACACTTGGATTGGAAATAGCAACACTTGCTAACTTATCTCCCCCTGGTTGGCCAAACTTTAAAGGAAACAATCTATTCTTTGTCATTGGCACTTGAGTAATGATTCTATTATTGTTATTTTTATCAAAAATAGTGCATTTACCCTCATCAAAAAGCAACTTGTAGTTCTTTTCTAACATTTGACCAACACTTAAAAGATTATGTTGGAGATGGGGTGTATAATAGATATCACTTACTTGTTTGACTCCTTCTTTAGTTGGAACTGCCATAGCTCCAATGCCTTCAACTGCCAATGATTTATCATCTCCCAATTTGATGCTGGATTTGTAGGAGGAGTTTAGAGTAGCAAAGAGCTCTTCTTTGCCACTCATATGGTTTGAACACCCAGTGTCCAAGATCCATGTATCATTCATGTTCTGATCTTCCTGACCATATGAGAGAAAGAGATTTGTGGCCTCTTCCTCTTCTCCAAAGTTTCCAAAGTAACTTCTCTGGCTGCTACTAGCTCCTTGTGAAGTCTTAGTCCAACAGTCACGAGCATAATGGCCAAGTTTGCCACAATTGTAGCAAGATTGTTTTGACTTATCTCCTCCTTTGCCTCTGCCTGATTGTTTCCCTCTATTTTGTTGTCCTCCTCTATTCGGTTGTTCACTATTGTTTGAAAATCCTCCTCTGTTCTGATTTCCTCCTCTGTTAGGAGTTCCACCTCTCTGATTATTTCTGCCTCTTCCTCTATACCTTCCTCTGCCATGACCTCTACCTCTCCCCTTCTTGAGAAGCAAAGGCTTTATCATCTCCTCCATAACTTGTGGAAGGAGTTGGTTGTAATCTCTCCTCATGTGAGAGAAGTGAGCCAATGAGGGTTTCAAAAGACAGAGAAGTTAGGTCTTTAGATTCCTCTATAATTATTGCAACTGAATTCCACTTAGGAAGAAGTGTCCTCAACACTTTCTTCACTATAACTTCAGGCTTTACATCATCTCCTAAAGTGACCATCTTATCTACTACGGCTTTCACTCGCACGCAATAATCACCAACCTTTTCATTTTCTTGCATTTTAAGAGTTTCAAACTCTCTTTTCAAGGTTTGGAGTTTAACTTGTTTGACTTGGTCACTACCCCTATAACTTTCTTTTAAAGCATTCCAAGCAGATTCAGCTGTTGTAAAAGAAGCTATTCTAGGGAAAATACTTCTATCAAGGGCGGCTTGAATGTGATAAAGGGCAGAAGAATTATTCTTCTGAGCTTCCTTTTTAGCCCTTTTATCAGCAACACTCAAAACTGCCCACTCAGCAGCTGAAGGTTCAATATATCCCTCTTCAATCACATCCCAAAGACCTTTGCCAATCAACAGAGTTTTCATTTTAATTGACCAATACTCGTAATCACCACCATTGAACTCAGGGATTGGTAAACTAGTATTGGAAGCCATTTTAGAAAGCAAATTTTATTTCAACTTCAAACAAGTTGTACAAAGAAGTACAAAATAGATCACTGATTTAAATCAAATCTAGCTTTCTTAAAATGCTCACTAATTTGGCGTTCTTCTTCTTGAGGATTTCCCAAGACTGGAAAGGTGAAATTGTCTGCTTCGTCGTCACTGATTATAATGACTTCTTTTGCTGTTGCTGCTGGCTCAAGACGCCTTTTGAGAACAACTCGTTCTTCAATTGCAGGTTTCACCTCCACTGGTTATTTTTCCTCTGCTTCTTCTGGTTCTGAATCAGGAGAGCGAGGTGTATAGCTCTCACTCGTTTCAACTTCAGGCACTGCAGGAGTATAACTGTCACTTGATTGTCCTTCAGGTACTGTTTCAACCGTCTCGGATTCAACTACTCTTTGCCCGAAGATATTATCTTCAGAATCCACCTCGTATCCAGAATCTGGTTTTCTCTGATGTGCTATCACTTGGTTTTCCAACTGACAAAACACTGTATGAAGTCCACTCTGCTGGACTTTCCTGTCAAAGGAATCAGGAGTCTCTCTTCTCAACAGAGAGAGCAATGCATAATAGCATCCAGATGACCGAATCATCTACCCAGTATCACACCGTATGAATTGGGTTACAATTATGATGCCAAACAAACTTCTACCTCAAAAAAAAACTTTTCACCCTTTAAATTTTTAAAAAAAGTTTTCCAAAATTTGTTTTAATAAAGCCCTTTTAAAAACATTTTAACAATTTCCTATATATATATTTTAAATTATTCCTTTTTTTTAAATAAAAGTTTTATTTAAAAAAACATAATAAAAAATATATATAAATGAAAATTATTAAATAATTTTTAAAATCTTTAATTAAAACTAAATAATAAAAAAACTTTAATAAAAAACCTTTTTTTATCTTTGGCAAAATCCCCGACGGGATTCGACCTGCTGACCTCTGCTTTCTCCCCGCAAGGTCTAGCCGCTGCACCACGCGGCTCCGGTGGAAGAACAAGGGCAACAAGGATTAATAAATCCTTGATCGACGGCATAAACCAAAAAAAAAATTGTATTTTTTTAACCCCGACGGGATTCGACCCCGGGACCTCTGTGCCGCAACCAAACAACTAAACCACCTGCGCTACCTGCTTCGGCTGGAGGAGGAAGGAACCGCCTGTTCCTTATACTGACTATGGGCGGAGTTTTTTTTTTTTAAATATGCGAAGATTTATCCCACATTCAGTGGGAAGAAGGCAACATAGCCTTCAAATATGCGCGTGAGCGCATGTAACGTTGATTGCCTTCGGGAAATCACTCCTCAACTCTGTGCTTGCTCTGCTTCTACCATGTGTGCATACTCTGACGAAACTGCTTCCGCCACGTGGACAAACCAAAATTTTGCCACATCATCGCACACCCGATGCGCCACGTCAGCTCGCCACCTTTGCTCGCCATATCAACTATCCGCTCTGCCACGTCAGTGACTACTTTGCCACGTGTCACCTCAAAAATCGTGCAGTCAATCACCTCAAAATCTATGCCTAATCAGTCTGCCCTGCCACCTCCTCGATCACGGTGCGCCCTCTGGATACGTGCCCAACACGCTCGCCAGCTAGTCACCGTGCGACCTCGGGATTCGTGCCCAACACGCTCGCCCGGCCAAGCTCTGATACCAAATATGATATTCGGATCAGGAGGCAATATGGTAAGTTGAATAATAATGCTTTATTATTATTATGCAGAGCCAATACAATCATTAATCAAACATAGGATATAACCACTAATATATATGAAGAGGGAAGGGAGGAAGTCGACGGAGAGAAAAAGAAGGGAGGTTGGAGGAGAAGAGGGAAGGAAGGTGGAGTGATAAGGTAGAAGAGGGAATATAGGAGGGAATGGAGGGATAAGGGGAAGAAGAGATATTAACTTAAAAAAAAACATGCCGACATTAAGAATTTGCCGACAACTAAACCTAGCCTAGCCACTAAATAACCACTTAATAAATTAAGTGTTCACACTTGCTACATTCCCAAAATGATGGGATATCCATGTGCTGAATTTCTTGGCTGCAAAACCAAAAAATCTGTAGGGAATTCCCAAGAAGAGACTTCTATAGGGACATCTTCAATAATACCTTCAGGTTTTGCAACTAACCTATCAGCCATTTCTAAAACTGTAAATGTGGGGCTGAGATGTTTGAGCTGTAATTGTTTCATTATATCCTTGGTCATGACATTTATTGTAGATCCTAGATCTACTAAGACATTTGATATTGGTACTGAACCTATGGTAACTATGATAACTATACTTCCTGGGTCACTATACTTTGGAGGTACTAGTTTTCCAGACAAGAGATTAGCTATCTTTCCTTCAACCTAAGCAGTCATGGAAAATGCTTTCTTTTTCCTTTCTGCTCTTCTAATGCACAAATCTCGAATAGTACTTTAAATCACTGGTATATCCTTAATGGCTTGCAATAAGGGCAATGATATAGTTAAATTTCTAAGTTCCTTGACCAGGTTTGACTTAAAATTTTTTGTTGTGGTATTGAATCTTTCAGGATATGGAATTATCCTTGATGAAGGTAATTGTTATGCCTGTGGTTCTATTTTTTCTTCTTCTTTCTCTATTGTTGGTTTAACTCTAACTGGTTCCAAAGGTTCTTACTCTTCATTTTCCTTGATTTTAATTGAAACAAGTTCAGGTATAACTTTTCCTAAACGAAGTTGGATGTTACTACAATCAAGAACATTTATTTCAACATTTTCTTCAGCTTCAGCCACATAGACAGGGGATGCCTGTCTCATGTTGTTTGGATTAGTGACTGATTGAGCTAGAATTTGAGGTTGTTTCACCTATTGTGGTTGTTGTGGTTGGTTCTATTTTTTTTGAAAATTTTGATTAGGTGTAGGCATCAAATGCTGAGTTTGACCTTGATTTCTTTGCTACCTTGGATATGACTGGTATTGCTGAATCCACTGTGGTTGATTTTGCATCCAATGTGGATTATTATGATTCTAAGTCTAGGTTGGATTGTTTTGATTCAATGATGGATTATTCTTATTCTGATTCCAGGTTGGATTACTCCAACTTATTTGTGGCCATTCTTGGTAATTTGTCCATTGAGGATAATTCCAAGGATGTTGGGGTGGTTCTGATTTTCCCCAAGGCATAGTCCAGGGATTATACCCCCAATTTGTAGGAAAATGAGGGGGATTTTGGTATTGAGAGAAATTTCCCCCTTGTTTTGGTCCAACATAGTTGAGTTCCTCAGTCTGATTTTTTAACACAGCTTTGAGTTGTGGTAGCAGGTGGCATTTATTAGTTGAATGCTTCTTTGAACAGATACTACAAATGACTGAGATAGATGTTTTATTCAAAGGACATTCCTGCAAAGCATGTTTATTTCTACATCTTGGGAAATAAATTGCCAAAGGTTCTGTGGTTTTTGCTTTTGCAGACATTTCCCCCAAAGTTGTGTTTAATTGCACTAGAATATCAGTTTTAAAATTTGCAAGTTCCTCTATTAGATCTTTCACATCAGTGCCATTTGTACTTTTTTTTCTTCTTCCCTACTTAGTGCAAGAGTAATTCCTATAGACCCATAATTTCCTCATTACTGAGAGTGTTTACATCCCCTTTTCCCATAAAATCCAATGCTTGTCTAGATTCATCTTGTAATTCTATCAAAAATATGGTTTTACATCATTTTGGTTCTATAAGTCCACATCTCCTTTGAACAAAGGAGAACCTATCAAGATAGTCTTCTAATGTTTCATCATCTTCCTGTTTAATCCTGAATAACTCATATTTCCTATTCCTTACACGGAAATACTCCTGATATTTTTCTAAAAACATAGTTTCCATTTGATCCCAAGTTTGGATGGAATTTGTCTCTAAGATCATGAACCAGCGTAATGCTGAGTCTTTGAGTGTTGAAGGAAAAACCTTAAGTTTTTGATTATCATTTACATAATCACAGGTTTGACACACTACTTTGAATTCAAACAAAAACTGATCAAGATCTTCAGATACAACACCTCAGAAGGTTGGAAGTACTGAAGGTGAAATAATTTTCATGGGAGAGTTTTGTGTTGGATTCAAACGAATAGGATATTCAAATGTTCTAGAAGGTTGGGGCATATCCTGATCATCTCCTTCATTATGGACATATCCATGTTGGCCATCTCTATCTAGATTGCCTCCCTCTACCATAGTTTCTTGTTCCTTGGGAAAAGTTAAACCTATCCAAATTTCAATTTCAAGAGGTCCAAGATCCTCTGTTGATGATGAGTCTGATGATTCTTCTTTCTTAGGATGTTCTAATGATGACGAGACTGGTGATTTTTCTTTCAATATTTTTGGTAGTTCAAACATAGGTGATTCACCCCTTAGGTGTGAAGATATCCTTAATGGAACAAGCCAAGGATCTTTTTGGGTAATTCTACCTTTGTCATCCCTAGACTTACTCATTCATGTTTACTCTTTGAATGACATAAATTATAGGTCAATAGTTATTACTTTAACCAGCTGTTCTATTCAAATTTTATCCTGAATCTTCACAGCTTAGTCTAATTAATAGCTATTGGATTATTGTCATCTTCTAGCAACATAATTCCTCGATGACACCAAAATTATGCGTAGTCGTTATACACATCATTAATTCTCAATGAATTTGTCAATCTAGGGCAGTGTACAAGGCTATCTACAGAAAAAGGGGTGAACAGGGTTATAACTTAGGTCAATCTGAAGCAATAGGTCTTATTGGTGAAATCGATTGTTTGGGAGATTTTAGGACATTCCTATCTCTTAAATTGCATAAATCAAACCTTAATCTAGTTGTAAAAATGGAAACTAATCATTAACTACAGAAATAAAATCCTAATTTACAATTGCAGAATGAAACCTAATTATGTTACAGAAATAACAGTTGCAAAATTAGAAGTCTGATTATAATTACAGAAAGAAAATCTATTTACTTTTGTAGTAATAGAAACCTAATTATAGCATGGAAATGAAACCCTGTCAAGGCTCTGTAATAGAAGGTTGTCAATATTATGTGCAAGGGTTGACAGTAAAACACAAAATACAAGAAATTACAGAATACAATAAATTTTGGAAATGATAGTCTGTAATAAATTGAAAGCTTTGCTAAAATTGGAGATTACAACCAAACCATTAATCACAAGATTAATCTAAATATAAAATAAGCTAAGATTACAAATACTATTAGTTGTTTACAAGGAAATGAAATGACAAGTTCTACAACTCATTCTGCTGCAGTAAAATCAAAATAAAAAAACCTGTTGTTAGTCCTCCTCCTAGGTCTGGAAGTGGTCAGCCTCCTTGTCCAGAAGAAGGTATGAGTCTCTCTCTCTCTAGATATTACTCACACTCATTTACAAGCAATATGAAATAGAAATAGTACACTTTATTGATTCAAGAACATGATTATAATAATTTTGCTAAAAACCTGTTACAGGACTGTAACAGTCACTTTTTTTATTATTGTCTATTTTCTCCTATATTTCTCTACTCTCTACTTTCTCTATATTCTACTAGCTCAACCTGAATGGGAGCCATATTTATAGATGTCCTAAGATCTACTGACAAACTAAGAATATCTCAAAATATCTAATCCTATTATGCTGCAACAATTCCTAGGTTTATCCTAGAAGAAGATCAAACTTGATCTTTCCATAAATGGTGGCTTTGGTTGGCAAGGACAACAAAGTCAGATGGGAGATATTTTCTCTTACCCTTTTCAATATTTATTTCCCTTTTTTCAGCATCAAAAATCGGTCAACAATTCAAAAAGCACATTTTGTTTTCATTCCGAAGATAAGTGGCTCATTCCGAAGAGACTGCAATTCTCATTCCGAAGATCCGCTCATTCCGAAGACACTGTGTTTTCTCATTTCGAAGATATCTGTTCATTCCAAAGAGACTTCAAAATGAACAAATGTGTGCTCTTTAAATTATTTCCTCTGCATTTCTCAGGTGGGTTATCTCTCAGGATCATATTTCAATGGTCTTCATCTTTTTCCATATGTGAATTCCATGCCTTGCCATTCATTGGCAGCTGGCTGGAATTTACATTGGAAAACCAGTTTTTGCTGTACAATAACAGTTTGCTTGCACTGTTTCTAGATTTAGGTAAAATAAATGCTTAAGACATCAAAACATGATTAGTGAAATGTTGCTATCAACCTAAGCATATCTCATTTTAGCAAGTCATAACAAAATAACATAAAACTATGCAAAAAGCTATAAAAATTAGAATATAGTATTTCAAATACATTGATCATGCAAATAGTTAATACACAGCATATTGAATCAACTTAACTAGCATATCAGATTAAACATAAGATTTTATAGGCAATTTTAGTGTTCAAAACATGTTATGATTGAGGCATTTCCAGGCCTCATCATTACTTTTGCTGAAACTATTACTTATGTCAGACCTTGGCATAGGGCTCTACCTCTGACCGGATTGGTAGGATGGATTTCTACATCATATTCTTAGATATTAGTAATCCAACCAGCTCTCTTATCTCCTAGTTCACCTTGTAAAATAAATCTTCTCATATCTGGATGAACCACATAAACCAGGGTCTTACTTTGAACCAAGTGCTACCTAATTTTTTTCAATGATTTCATTATTGTGAATACTTTTTTCTCAATGAAATTATACTTAAATTAATATTCATGAAGATTCTAGATCCAAAATAATATGGGGTGCTCCTCTCATTCATCATTCTTCTGGATGAGCTCTGATGCATAGCTTTCCTCGGCTCCATACACATAAGAATGAAGTTCTTGCTGAAGTCTATATTGACTAATACTGGAGCTGTAGAAATGGATTGCTTTATGATTTCAAAGGCTCACTTTATTAACTCAGTCCATTTGAAATTTGTATTCTTCTTCAATAGTTCAGATATAGGCTTCACCTTCTAAGAAAAATTAGAGATGAATTTCCTGATAAATTTTATTTGACCAAAGAAAGAATGCAAAGCTTTCTTGTTCACAGGTAGTGGAAGAGCAAGAATGGATTTTATTCTATCTGGATCAATGGCCATACCTTCTAAAATACCTTTTCAAGATGTATTAGGTGATATTTCTTGTTGTGGCAGAATGAGCTTGTTGATTAACTCCCCAAAGATATAGTCCATTGCTCTCTAGAATGTGGCTCCTACATTAGATATCCCAAAATGTATTCTCTAATAGGAAAAGGTGCCCCATTTAGTGGTGAATGTTGTTTTAAACTAATCTGCATCCTTCACCCAAATATGGTTATAGCCAAAGAAGTTGTCTAGTAGTGAGAACCTTTCTACCCCTACCACAATTTGCAATATTTTATCAATCTTTGGGAGGGGGTAGTAGTCCTTTAGTGATGCTTGATTGAGGTTTCTAAAATCCATGCACAAGCAGATGCCACCATTCTTCTTCCTTACAGGCACAAAGTTGGCTACCCAGGTTGAATATTTTATTGGATAAAATATCTTAGCCTTTCGCAACTTCAATAGTTCTTCTCATTATAGCTTCGATCCTAGGATTCACAAGCCTTTGTTTTTTCTTGAATGGTTTTGCATTAGGATCTAGATCAATTGTGTGTTGGATGACCTTCTTGTCATATACTTTGAGATCTTCATATGACCAAGCTAAAATGTCTTGGTACTTTAGGCATAAAGCTTTGATATCCTTCTCTTCTTCTAGATAACATCAGACTCCAACCTTGAGCTTCTTTTCCTTTTTTAATTTCAATTTCTTTATAAATCTTCTCATTAATTTCCATGGATCTGATCCTTTTCCTGTCTTCATTGTTAAACATGCTCTCTAGAGTAACCAATCCTCTAGGTATATTATTGTTCTTGAGTTGGATGACATCCTATTAATTAATATCTTCTATATTTTCCTCTTGAACAGTAGATAAATAAGCTTCTCTTACCAAAAAAATCAATGATTTGTTCATAACTTTTAAATACCTACCAAAAAATTTGTTTATCTAGCATTACAGGCTTGAAAATAATTTTAATTCCTTTGTCCTTCGTAAATCCTATGTCTATAGAAGGGTTGAAATTAGCTCCCCTTACTGCTAAGGAATATGCCAAGGTATTCTTTATCCTAAGAAAAAAATTAATGTTTAGGGCGTCAAAGGATTCCATCAAATACCATACCCTATTTGTATATGCTTTTAGGTAATGGTGCTTATTGTTGCACCTTTGCCTTACCTGATTTACAATTAATTTAGAGTCACCATATATGTTCAAAATATTGATGCCCATGTTTTTAGCTTGCATTAGCCGAAGTCATAGAGTCTCATATTTTGTAGCATTATTAGTGCATGACCATGTTATCCTATATGTGAAACTCTTTGTCCCTTCTGATTGGGACTGTAATACTACACTAACACCTGCACCATTTCTACATCTGACACCATCAAAGTGTATGGTCCACATTTTTGTTTGTCTCAAGGATTGGTTAGATATAGTAGGAACTCTTTTCTCTATCTCTAAAAAATATTGTATGTACCCATACCTATCCCAAATTGACTATAATCCTCTCTAAAGGGCAATTCATCTTTAATTTCTAGATCTTCAAAGTTATCCACAAATTCAAATTCCTCCAGAGGAGTGAGATTGCACATGTCCTCTTCAATTTTTTCAATGTAATAAGACACAGGCTTCTCATGTATTATTATTATCCTCTTTCCTTTTAAAGGAATCACTATATTGGTGAAGAAGTGAAATTCACAATATCACCTTAAGGGCATTTACTTCCAATGTAAATTAGTTATAAAGCATTAAAAATGAAAGATGGCACAATCATGTAATCTATTGAAATGATACAACATGGAAAATAAATATAATCAAATTTTCTATCTATTCATTCATCCATATCTTTAAAACCATATTACAAGACATCCCCTTGAGGGCTTTACAAATTTGATACATTTTATTACAATCTTCAAAATATCTAGTCCCTTGGAAGGAAGCCTTTAAGGCGATAAATAATAGTTGTGAATTCCTGATTCCCACACTCGAGAGCTATTTTTAGGCTGATAATATTGTGCCTCCTTAGCTCCTCCTCTTGCCTAGCATTCCTGTTCCTAAATACAAGGGATTGAAATGGGATTAAAAGCATCCATGTTATAGAATAAAGCCATTAAACCATAAAAAGGGAGGATATTCTACAACCATAAAAAGTTATCTAAATGCATGAAAACTGATTTAAATTAAGCATAAACATATTTTAAGCTATTCTAAATGTAAACAAGGAAATTTTGAAGCAATATCAAAGGTAAAACAATACAAAAATAGTGATTGTTCCTAGGTGAGCCAGATAAACCTGTAATCTTGGGGACCTCAAATTTTGCATCAAAACTCCTCCAAATTACCTCAAATTTGGACCATAGGTTCCTCTAGACATTACCAAGGGGTATATGGAGGAATTTATTTGAAATTAAAATCTATTTTGTGGTTGTACCTAGGTGTGACATACATAGACTATAACTGTCCCCATGTGGAGCAGTCACAAAATTGCCTTAGTTTTGTCACCTATGCCAATGGAAATTGGTCCAAAACTTGGATAGGGGTGTTTTCTATAGATGGGGCCAAATAATACTTCAATTTGGGTGGTTTGTAATTGGTGGATTGAGCCTATTTCCCTTGAAATCACCTTCAAATGAAGAGGGTTTCAATGCTAGGGAAAGGGCAAGTTTAGGTTTACAAATAGTGAGGGTTGATTTGTGCAGCACTTCGTTGCATAAATCATCAAAGAATCCTTCTTTGAAATGAGGGTTTGGACCTAATTTTATAGCCCAAAAGGGCATCTAGGACAAAATGGCATGTTTGGCCATGCGAGGCAGGTGGCGCCATGTGTCCTAATCTCATCATTGATTGATGAGGGGAAGGTTACCCCTTTGGGGCTCCCAATATACTACCTCACTGCATATTTACAGGTCCCCAATCAATTTGGGGTGATTGGATGCATTAATGGCATTATTTGATTGCCATTTAGTGCATCCTTTGACTTTTTAAAGGGTACATTTAGGCGTCATCCCTGGGTGGGATGGTCACTAACTGTGACCGTCCCTTGGTGTGAAGGTCACCAAAAGGTGCCCCAAAACTGCCCTAAACTGCTAGGAACCCTCCAAACTGAGTTTTGGAGCCTTTTGGAAGCCTTTTGAGCCTATAGGGGTGCCCAATAGGGCCATATATTGTCGATAAGAGGGCATATGTGATGCACTAATAGTATTAGCCAATTTACATGATTTAGGTGTTTACAGATGCCCCATTTTTTAGATGCATGATGTGAAACAAAGTGTTGAGCAAAAATAAATCACTAAATCATCGAATGATCAAGGTTTTTAATTAACCTAATCAAATTTGGATGCCTCCATTGTGGAAATATCATACATTCTTGGAATCCTTTCTATTGACATAGTTGAAGGATCGATTACAGGTATACCTTTCAGTTGTGCTGTAATGATAGTCTTATGGGGCTTAGGGCATACTAGGTCTTGGTGCCTTGTATTATTGTAAACCTTTAAATGGGTTAATTCCCAATATTTCAAGGAGATCAAGTGTATTTAATTTGATTCTTATGCTATTTCTTTGCCCCAACATGGGCTTGAAAATTTATCTTTAGGCAAGATTCTTCTGAATGCATGGAATTTACACTTCTGAGTGTTTTGATGTTGATTCGATTTATGACTTCATTATGATGACTACCCCATAAAGTGATGAGTTTATGATGTCATGAAAAATTTTAAAGTGATGAGTCACTTGACACATATGACTTAATGGGGTTAACTCTTTGTTTTGTCCATGGTACTAAATACCTGTTTGGAGGTGATTTTTGACTATTTTGATGAATAGTTTTGGAATAAAAAGGCCAAATATCTCATTCTCGTGGAGTGGTCCATGTGAAAGGTGAGTGTGGAGATAAAACGATAAATTGCATTAACCAAAATCATAAGGTTACACAGATTAAATAAACAGTAAATAACCATTTTGAGAGAAAAGGGGGGAAAGGAGAAATTGGGGGAAAAGAAAGTAAACTTGAGTTCTCTTGCCGCCCAAATGCTGTCGTCCACTGCCGTCCAGGTAAGGTAAAAGGTAAGTTACCTTTACCCAAGGTAAAATCAAATTTTTAACCTTTTTACTAATGGTAACTTTCCAACATTCTCCCCCTTAAAGTTGAGAGGACTGACTATATAGTCTCTCAGCTTTATAAATTGAGCTTTAGCCATGCCTTTGGTGAAGATGTCTGTTGTATTATCCAAAGTGCTACAATATTGAAGCTCAACTGTCTGCCGTTCCACCATATCTCTTATGAAGTGATACTTCATATCAAAATGTTTTGACCTTTTGTGGTGGATCGGATTATATGCCAACTGTATGGCACTGATATTATCACAATTCAGTTTGGTTGGACCAATTTGTTTTTCGCCAATCTCTTCAAGGATTTTCCTCAACCAGAGGATCTGAGTACTGGCATGAGTAATGGCTATGTACTCAGCTTCTGTAGATGATAATGCTACAACAGATTGCTTCTTGGAACTCCAAGTTATTAGTCCTGAACCTAGACTAAAACAGTTCCCTGATGTAGATTTTTTGTCATCTATATTACTGCCCCAATCGCTGTCACTATAACCAATTAACTTCACAGAGTTAGACTTGTGGTAATGGATTCCAAAATCCAATGTACCTTTTACATATCGTAAAATTCGTTTGGTTGCTTGAAGATGCAGCTCGGATGGGCATGCCATAAAACGTGATACAAGAGAAACAACATACTGTATATCTGGCCTAGTGTTGGTGAGAAACATTAAACTCCCAACCATGCTTCTGAAATTGGTCAAGTCAACTTTTGGTGCTCCATCTTCTTTGCTTAGCTGGATTCCATGTCCGGTTGGTGTTGCAGCTGATTTGCACTGCTGCATAGCAAATTTCTTGATCATGTCATGAGCATATTTCTGTTGACATATGAAGATCCCATTCTTTGATTGATGTACTTCCATTCCTAGGAAGTATCTCATTAATCCGAGATCCTTCATCTCAAACCGATTCATCATGGAGTTTTTGAACTCCATATTCATTTTATTATTACTACCCATAAATATTAGATCATCCACATATAAACAAACTATGAGGATATCTACTCCATTCTTCAGGTAGTATAGAGTTGGTTCACTCTTGCTTTTTGTGAAACCATATTTGCTGAAATAGCCATCAATTCGTGAGTACCATGCTCGTGGTGCTTGCTTGAGGCCATAAAGTGCTTTTTTCAATTTATAAACAAGGTTCTCTTTTCCTGGTTCTTGGAAACCTTGAGGTTGTTGAACATACACCTCTTCTGTCAGGTATCCATTTAAAAATGCACTTTTCACATCCATGTGTTGAATGTTCCATCCTTTATGAGCTGCCAAGGAAAGAACAGTTCTGATTGTTTCTTGTCGAGCAACTGGAGCAAAGGTTTCCTCATAATCTATTCCATATTTCTGAGTAAAACCCTTAGCTACTAATCTTGCCTTGTGCCTCTCAATGCTTCCATCAGCATTGAATTTGGTCTTATAGACCCATTTACATCCAACACATTTTTTTCCCTTGGGAAGCTTCACAAGCTCCCAAGTATCATTCTTTTTAATTGAGGATATTTCCTCTTCCATGGCATCTTGCCATATACTTTCAGTGCAAGCTTTTTCATAGCTAGATGGTTCTAGCTGTGCAACAGCCAACAAAGCATAATTGACTACATCACCCCTTGGTTCATGAGACTCATCATCTCCTGACATTTGAAGATTTTTGAGTCTTGACAAAATGTCGTCCATCTCACTAGCTTGACTCCTAGTGTACCTTTGTTGGAAATTCCTATCCAACATTTGAGAAGATGGATGACTCTGTAGTATGCGCTTTCCTCTATTTGTCTGTTTCCTTTGAGAAACTGGATCAATATCCATCGGACTTGGAGCGCTTACAGATCTCTGAAATCATTTTGGAGAATTTGGGGGTGCCAACAAAGAAGTCCCTCTTGGACTTGGTGTACCACTTGATGTACTTGATGAAGTTTCCTGATGTGGAATTTGTGGAGAAGGATTTTTTCCACTGCTTTTCTTGGGTTGTACCAATGTGGGAGGTACTAATGTGGAACTGTCCGAATTAGAGTCAAAATCAACAAATTTTTTATGACCCCATTCTCCCCCTTCATCAAAAATTACATCCCTGGAGATAATGATTTTATGTGTCTTGGGATTGTACAATCTATACCCTTTGGTTGAATCACAATACCCTACAAAAACACATGCTTGACTCTTTGGATCAAGCTTCTTTCTCTTCTCCTCAGGAATGTGTGCATAAGCTAAAGAACCAAATACTCGAAAATGTTTGACATTTGGTTTCTTACCGTACCATCCTTCATAAGGAGTGATACCATCTAAACTAGAAGTCGGACTTCTATTTAGAATATATGCACTTGTTCTCACTGCATCTGCCCAATAGCTGTTTGTGAGATGCTTTGCCTGAAGCATTGTTCGTGCCATTTCAACAAGGGTGCGGTTCTTTCTCTCGGCCACACCGTTCTGCTGTGGGGTATAGGCAGTGGTGAACTGCCTTTTTATCCCATTTTGCTTACAATAATGTAAAAATTCATTTGAGGAGTACTCTCCTCCTTTATCAGTGCGAAGACATTTGACATAGTAGTCACTTTGCTTTTCTACATTATTTTTGAAGTCTATGAAGCAATCAAATGCTTCATCTTTGTGTTTCAGAAAATAGATCCAACACATTCTAGAATAATCATCTATGAATGTTAGAAAATAAGAATTGTTTCCAAGGCTTTTTGTTTGCATTGGACCACAGATGTCCGAATGTACTAGTTGAAGAGGATAGCTTGCTCTCCACGCTCGGCCTCTTGGAAACTTCGTTCTGGAGTGCTTTCCCAAAGCACATGCTTCGCATACCTTTTTATGTTCTGGAATTTTTGGTAGTCCTGTCACCATAGCTTGTGATGTTAACATTTTCAAGCTAGCGGAATTGAGGTGACCATATCTCAAGTGCCACAATTCACTTGGATTTGTAATAGCAATGTTTGCAAGTTGAGCTCCCCCTGGCTCACCAAATTTTAGAGGGAACAACCTATTTTTTGTCATAGGTACTTCTGTGATGACTCGGTTACAATTGTTTTTATCAAAGATTGTACATTTTCTTTCATCAAAAACTAATTTGTAATGCTTCTCCATCATTTGGCCAACACTCAACAAATTGTGTTGTAGTCGTGGAGTATAGTATATGTCATTCACATTTTTAAGGCCTTCTTTTGTTGGAACTTCCATAGCTCCTATGCCTTCAACTTGCAAGGATTTATTATCCCCTAACTTAACATGTGATTTGTAATTTGTATCTAATGTAGCAAAGAGATTTTCTTTGCCACTCATGTGGTTGGAGCAACCAGTATCTAAAATCCATGTATCATTTAGATTTTGATCTGGCTGTCCATAAGAGAGAAAAAGATTTGGTGGACCTTCTTCTTCTCCGTAGAATGAGCCATATTGACTGCTTTGATCTTTTGAAGTCTTTGACCAGCAGTCACGAGCGAAGTGTCCTTGTTTCCCACAATTGAAACAAGTTGTTTTAGTCTTGTTACTTCCTCGTCCTTGATTTCCACGGCCTGCATTGCCGCTTTGGTTCTGATTGGCTCCTCTGTTTTGATTTCCACCTCTGTTTTGATTACCTCCTCTGTAGGAGTTGCTTTGGCCTTTGCCTCTTTGTTGTTGTCCTCTGCCTCGGCCTCTTCCTTGTCCTCGTCTTGCAGTTTCATTCGAAGTGAAGGCTTTGTCATCACCTCCATAGCTTGGTGAAGGTGCTCCTTGAAGTCTCTCTTCATGTGATGTTAATGATCCAATCAAACTATCAAATGTAAGAGTAGAAAGGTCTTTGGATTCTTCAATTATGATGGCAATGTGATTCCACTTAGGAAGAAGTGTTCTCAACACTTTCTTCACAATTGTTTCATTTTTTGTGTCATCACCTAAAGTTTGCATCATATCAACTACTGCTTTGACTCGTACACAGTAGTCTCCGACTCTTTCATTTTCCTTCATTCTGAGATTTTCAAAATCTCTTTTTAAGGTCTGAAGCCTAACTTGCTTTACTTTATCACTTCCTTGGAATCCTTCTTTCAAGGCATTCCATGCATCTGTAGCAGTTAAGTAAGATGCAATTCTAGGAAAGATACTTGGATCTAATGCTGATTGAAGATGGTATAAGGCAAAAGAATTATTTTTCTGTGCATCTTTGTAGATCTTCTTGTCATTTGCACTTAAAGTAGTCCAATATGTTGGAGCAATGTATCCGTCTTCAATAATATCCCATAGTCCTTTCTCGATGAGTAATGTCCTCATCTTGATGGACCAATACTCATAATTATCCCCACTGAATTCGGGAATTGGTAGATTATTATGTGATCCCATTATTATCTACTAAAACAAGAAACCTCTCTCTTATATAGTCTTATTTCAAAAAAGACTTTACAAACTATCAAGCCTTGCTTGATTTACAATCATAAACAACTCACTCTTGTTGTTCAGCAATTACAAAATTGTCAGCGACTTGTTCATCATCGTCACTGATCAATATTATTTCAGGAGAAGGAGTTTGAAGGATTTCAACTGAATTACTATAATGAGTATATTCAGATCCTTGTGAAACAATTGCCACTGTGTCGGATTGTTCAAACCTGCTGCCAAAGGAGTTATCTTCTGAATCTGCTTCGTATCCTAGATCAAGATTTCTCTGGTGTGCAATAACCGCGTTTTGCAACTGTGAAAAAACTGTATTAAGTCCTAGTGTTTTCACGTGCCTATCAAAGTTTTCAGCGTTTGTTCTCAGTAATAACTTGCAGAGGGCATGATAACATCCTTCCGATCTTATCATTTAAGAAAATTTCCCAGAAATTTTCTTTTACAAAGATTTCCTCTTAGGAATTTTTTTATAAAGAATTTCAACTTTCAAAGTTTTTTTTTAAAAAACTTTACAATTATTTCCTCTTAGGAAATGTCTTTGATCTACTTTTAAATGATAAATAAAACTTTGCTAATTTTTTTTTTTTAAATTGTACAGTTATTTCCTCTCAGGAAATTACAATAAATAAAAAACAATTTTAACAAAATTAAAAAATTTCCTTATAGTTTTTTCTTAAAATTAAAAAAAAAAAAAATTGACCCCGCCGAGGATCGATCGTGCGACCTCGCGGGCGTCAAGGCAGAGGGTAGCCGCTGTGCTACCGGGCAGATCCGGGAGCTAAGCGGTCTCCCTGGCCTATAGCTTTCGCTTGATCACGCGAAGCTTTTAAAAAAAATGACCCCGCCGAGGATCGAACGTTCGACCTCGCGGGAGTCAAGGCTTAGGGTAGCCGCTGTGCTACCGGGCTGATCCGGGAGCTAAGCGGGCTCCCTGGCCTATAGCCTTCACGTCGAGCGCGAAGCTATTATTGGCTTCGCGCTTCGGCGCGAAGCTCAGTTTATTTTCTTGGGACTTTAGTCCCACATCGCCCGTGAGGCGATGTTTTAGCTCTTTAAGAAGAGCTAAGCACAGATAGTGCTTTGACTGCCTGTGGGCAGTCTCTGACAGTGCAGACCACCTTTTGCCTCGGGCCGCATGCGGGTCGCACCTCGCCACGTCACACCATGCCACGTCGCCATGCCACGTCACCAGTGCCTCGGGCTGCGTGCTATCGGTCGCCACGTCACACCATGCCACGTCACCAGCGCCTCGGGCTGCGTGCTGCAGGTCGCCACGCCACGTCAACAGTGCCTCGAGAATCATGCCGATCTGCTGCTCCTGCGGGCCGCCTCGTCCAGCTCCACCAGCGCCTCGGGAATCGCGCTGGTCTACTCCTGCGGGCCGCCTCGGCTCCTGCGGGCTGCCTCGGGATCCATGCCGCCGCCTCGAACTGCGGGCCCCACCGCCTCGGGATTCGGGCCGGTCTCGGCTCTCCGCTCTGATACCAAATGTGAAAGGTGAGTGTGGAGATAAAACGATAAATTGCATTAACCAAAATCATAAGGTTACACAGATTAAATAAACAGTAAATAACCATTTTGAGAGAAAAGGGGGGAAAGGAGAAATTGGGGGAAAAGAAAGTAAACTTGAGTTCTCTTGCCGCCCAAATGCTGTCGTCCACTGCCGTCCAGGTAAGGTAAAAGGTAAGTTACCTTTACCCAAGGTAAAATCAAATTTTTAACCTTTTTACTAATGGTAACTTTCCAACATTCCAGCCATGGAGAACTTCTTGGGGACTAAAATAGAGTCTTATTATGCAGCCAAAATTATTATAGGTTCAGTCTTTGATCCCTCCAATTTTCTTGCCCATTCTACCTCATTTTTGGTGGGTTTTTGGCCCATTTTTTGAGTTTTTTAATGTTTTTTTAATGTAATATTCTTGTGGTCATCCCTTGGGGGTAGGAGGACAGCATTAATTACCATAACAAGGTGGTATTTCCATAAAAAAATGTGCTTGTCCCACCCAGGGGTGGTTGGCTTCTTTTAGAGCTATAAAAGGCCAAAAAGGGCCATTTGAGCTCATTTGTGCATGCTACTTGGAGAAGTTGGAGAGGATAGAAGTAGGAGAGGGAGTTCTGAATCATGGTTCTATTAAAATATCAACCTACAACATGAGCCAACTAGCAGACACGTTAGGCGATGGAGCCGATGCGAAACAGGTATGGATTACATGCTTTTATCTACCTTATTTTATTATGTTTTTGCAATTTTTGCTACAATTTCATTAATACAACCACACTAATGGTTAAGAAACCCTAGGAGGACTTAAATTTATGAAATTGAACTGTTATTTGTATTTTATTTGCTAAACATTAAGAGTAAATGCCATTTTTTGTGTTTTTTAGGGTTTTTAGGGCATTTTTAGGGGTCAAATTGACCCTATTTTACCCCTATCTGGGGACCATCCCTATAATGGATGGTCACTGGTGGCCATCCCTTGGTGTGATGGATTCCAAATTTGGGGCCTTCCTTGGGTGGTACAGCCAAATACTGGGCCAAAAGGGGCCCATTTATATGCATTTTTTTTGTGTTTTTAAAGCAAAATTTTGCAGTTTTTAGGGCATTTTTGACACCCTACTTTGCATGAATAGATAGTTAGGATTCAATATAGGGTACTAAGTCTCTTTCAGGTAACTAGAAAACATTTGAATAATGCAAAGTGGCATTGAATCGATGCCATCAGTTTGAAGCAAGTTACGTGGTTAGATCCTGTGGTGGGAGACTGCACCTATCTGACTGCTTTGATAGATCTATGGGACCCGTGTACAAATACTTTCTATTTAGATATGGGTGAGATGACAGTGACACTAGAGGATGTATATCTCATACTATGTATTCTAATAGAGGGGCACTAGATAGTATCTTCTTCGATAGAGCGATGAGAGGTCATACTACGAAGATACTTCGAAGTGCACTGGGAGGATGTATTTATTGATCTTCTTAGTAGAGGGATTATAGTGGCTAGATGGTACTGAGGTGGTGTGCTTGTAATTAGGTACGCTTTTTTTATGACCTTGATCATCAACATGTTTCTACCCGACTCTTCAGGAGCTAGGTTCCCATGGAACCTAATAGAGCTAGTTTTTACTCTGGTGGAGTGCACAAAGGACGAGCCCATAGTGATGGCTTGGGATCCTAATTTATTATCACAACTATATTATGAGTTGTATGATATCTACTCTCATGGTCATAAGGGATCGAGATATAGTTTCTTACTACAGGCTTGGGCTTGGCAACATATTGTAGTGTAGAGACCACGGGGACTACCATGGACCTCTCAAGTAGATCTACCAGATAGGGATATTGGCTATGAAGAGCTATGGAAGAGGTCATGCAATTCAGGGTGTAGCCGATGATATGCTAGGGAAGTAGAGCACTATGTAGAGGCTTTTGCATGGCTCAGGGTAGTGGACATAGAGTGGAGATCCTACAGGTATTGTCCTAACTAGAGAGAGTCTAAGACACATCTACGCCATGTTTGATGAGGTAGATGGTTGATAGGATAACATGGCATAGAGTGAGAGTACTTCCCTTATGATCATATGCTATGATAGTTTGGTCTATTCTAGGGGTTTCCCTAGGAGCCGATGGTCGACTATCATCATGTGGATGAGAGGACTCTAGTATGGCCTATGGTAGAGGACTTGGGAGATGATTTAGATCCTAAGGTGGAAATTTTTTATTTACATGAAATGGGAACTACAGAGGAGTATGATGCATGGTGGGTCATACGGTAGTGGTGAGGGGAGGGACCACTAGGAGGGGATGTAGCTGCTAGGGTAGTGAATGCAACTATGGGTGCTTCATATGAGAAGGATTTTTGTGAGTCTCCTGATGATGATGAGATAGACACAAGTGAGTGAGTCTAGCATCAGTGTGTGTCAGTGGATAGGGTGGAGCTGATGGATGTATAGGATCCAGTGGGCTTTGATGAGGGAGACTTGGGGGATTAGGGTATATAGGCATAGCTAGTAGCATGATATGTTATGATTGTAGAGCTACAGAGTGATTAGGTATTACTATAGGCACAAGTGTAGAGTGCATAGTTTGAGATGGAGAGGCAGACAGTAGTGATAGCTACGCTTTAGGCACAGGTTAGTAGAAAGGGCCTTAGCCATGGATATTTTAGAAGTGGTGAGCTAGCTAGGATGCAGAAGGAGATAGCACATATTCATGGTTTGGTGGTGACCTATCAGACTAGGTTTCAAGAGGAGCACACCTATATAGATATTATGGAGGATGAGATAGTGCACTTTAAGGGGTGCATACCAGATCGTGCATTAGTCATTGGATCATAGTGTAGCTAGGGGAGCAGGATGGGATAGTCGTCTGCTCGGATGAGGGCTTCAAGCACTTATCAAAGGATGGAGGTATCTAGAGGTAGCATATTAGGGGGTAGCAAGTCTAGGAGCTCATGACGGACTCGTACTGAGAGTAGAGGAGAGAGTTGAGGTACCGGTCCTATGTGACCATGGTCAGTAGACTTTGATGGTTCTTTTTGGGATGTGAAGTCTTATGACTCACTTTTATTATAGCCTATGGGTATTTTATGGACTATGATGTAGCTTTTGGGTTTTACATATAGACATATATATGTATGACTTTGCTTTTATCATTATGTCATCTTTACTGCTTTATTATATGAATGCAATGCTTATATTTGCTTTATGATGTTATGATGGATATCTAACATGGATGCATGTATTTATTCGATGATGTGATTTGATGATATGTAGATGTGGATGCTTTATTTATATGCTTTTGTAAATTAAAATATATGCATAAAATAGTTAGTGGTCGTCTAAATATTATTGCTAATATCTAACCAGTATCTGTCCTAGCTCATGAACATCACTTAATGAACAAAATTTTAAATGTGTATGATTGGAAGTAATGATTTATTATATTTAATTTTGTATGATGGATTTGTGATGACTATTTGATGCATTATATGCTAGAACCATATACTGTACAAAATGTATCTTTGTTATTTTCATGTTATTATAACACTTTGTTTGATGGACATTGTAAATTTGACAAACATGTGACAGCATGATGTAAAATGGAATGGATAATGTAATGTAATATGATATTATTTGATAGTTTTGAAGAGACTCAAACACTCTAGCTACCTAATCAAAATTCATATAATAATTATACAAGACCCTTTTACAAAGTATGCACCTACTAAGATAACCAAGCTAATAAATATCCATGTGTGTGCACATGAGTTCATTACCATGATAACACATAAGATTACCCTAGTGCAAATGGGATTTATTCATCCCATCGGCACTAGAGATCATTCTTCAAGTCTCATTATCCTAAGTTTCGTACTTAGTTGGATTAGACCACTATATAACCTAGGTTACAAGAAGATAGCTCATCCACATTCAAACATTGGTCTATACCTACACAAGTTGCTTAAGTGATAGACATATTGTCATACGAGAGGCTACCACCATTGACAAGTAGGCTATCCACCAAACCTATATTGAGGATGAGCAAGATAACCTTTTTGGGTAAAGAGAAACTTGTCCTTTTGTCAATTCTTAGCATCTTTGAACCATTCGCACAGGGGGATGAGCAAGATAACCTTTTTTCTTGAAAGTAACCTAGACTACTTTATAGTTTTCATATTTCCTTTCACTAGACTTGGATATATTAATGTGAAAATGTGTTTGGATGTTGATGTATACCAAGCATTATCCAAACAGGATTCTACCTTCTAAATATCATGATAGCTTTCTACAAAATTTGAGAAGACAACTAGATATGGTTGATGTTGGCAATTTTGGGTACTTTGGGTACATTGCCTTTGCTCAAGTGTATAAGTTGTCATTGATGTCAAGAAGCTCTTGAAGGAATTTGATTTGATGTCAAATAATTTGTTTTGATGAAGGTTATGGCATGACAGTTTCAAAGGTCTTTTGTAAACCCCAAGTTGGCAGGTTTAAAGATTTTAGGTGGATGCATTAGTTTAATGCATTTGGGTCTAGGAGGAAGTATTTATTTAAATAATTAAAAACCTTGTTAAGGTTCCCTTTAATTATTTTTAAATAAATATTAAATTATTGTTTGCAATGGGTTCTCCTAACCCATGGCGTAAATGTCTTAACTATGTGGGCGCTATGTTTTAAAATTGTAGGCGCTAGCCAAGACCTCCGCCGATGTGTTAAACTCCTCGTCGACATCAAGAGCTTATGGTAAAAATGCATATAAATCTCCCTCAATGAAAATCAAGAATTATCCCATCCGCATTTTGAAAAGAGTTGCTCGCTGTGAATTCGTGATCTACTGTTCGACTATGTCTTCGTCGTTTTCATGAATTCGCTGTTCATTTTTTTGTACTCGTCGTTTGTCGTAAATCTGCCGTAAGGTTTTCATCTTCGTGTTTGCGTTAGAAGAAAGGGAGGCACTGTTGTTTTATTTAATCCCTGGTGCAAAAGGAACAAGGCTAACAGCATGAGGTTTAAACCTCACCAGGCACCTTTGGCGCATCGGTAGCAGCTAGGTTTTTGGCGTGCTACAAAAACGGGAGGTTTCGCGTTCAAATAACGCAAAAGGGTTTTTCATCGTGAAGTGGATGCAGCGGGATGTGTTAGAATTCATGCGCAATTTCTCCATAGCATGATTTTTGATGTTGGCCAAGGTATTTTCAAAATTAATTTTTGCTAAGTGTATTTTGCGGATGGAGGAAGTTTATTAGAGGGAAAAACAGTTTAGGAGTTATAAGGAGTTTAAAGCTTGTTTTATTTTGATAAAATATTCTTTTGAAGGTGTTGTTTCAAATATATTATTGCATTCTTATGAGAAATAAATTTTATTTTTGATAAGACTATAAGGGAGAAATAAGGTGTATAAGGGATAAATTTTTCTTGTAATGTTGAGAGTGCTTTTGGTTGATTATGGAAATGAAAGCATGATGTTTTAAGGTTAAAATTACTTCTTGTGTGAAGTTGTGAAACCTTAAGTGGGCAACTTTGAGATTGACATTTGCTTTCATTAAATTGGTAATAATCAAGCTATTCTTTACTTGGTTAAAGTGTTGGGCTTACTCCTTTGTTGATGATTTGAAAAGTTGTGTGTGCTCTTGTTGATTTGAATTGGTGGATGCTTTTTGTTCAAACAATATTGGAGAGAAAAGGAGTTCTACTTGTTTCCTTTTTTGATGTTGATTGTGAAATGCTTCAAGGTTGTGTTTTGAGTTGCATGGTGTTGATTGAACCTTGTTTGATGAGCATTGTTGTTGAAGCCCTAATTGATGGTGAAAAGAACATGAGTATCATTGTTATGTGATTCTTTGCATAGTTGGCAATTTTTGGGGTTTCATGTTCTTGAAAGAAAGCATTCTATCCTATCCATTTCAGATATTGAGTTGAGTTTTCAAATTTGAGATTGAGTTTGAGCTGAGTTGATTTGAGTTGAGTTTTGAGATTGGGAGTTGAGTATAGAACATATTGAGTCTCTAAAAATTATCTTTATGCTTCTATGAGTTTGACAAATCACATTGGGTCTCTAACAAATTCACCTTGTGATTTCCTACTAAGAAAGTTTTTTTTCTTGGTAAGATTGCCGAGTTTTGGATAGGTTCTGGTGGGGACTTGTGAGCATATTTGGACAGGTCCTAGTAGAGGACTTGTGATCTGAGTTTGATAGTTCTATCAGAGAACTCAAGGAAAAAGGTGCACTGGTTCTTTGAGAAGAACCTGAGGATAGATTTGGCAAGTCTTTGAGAAGGCTTGTGTGCAGAGGATTGATTTGCTCAAGCTTAAGCATTGGACAGATCTGACAGACAGAGGAAGACTTGTACTATATTGACTGACTGTGTTTGGTATAGGTTTCTAAACTATTGTGGACGTGATCATAGAAGACAGAGGTCTCTTAGGCTAAGCATTGAGGACATGAGTTCTTCGGTGGCAAGGAGTTCCATGTGCTAGCAAGAGGTAGAGGCAGTTGATCTTTTGAGGGATCATTTCCAGAGTAGAGAGGAAGGTATCTCCTTTGAGCAGAGGCTCATAAATTCTAATTAGGGGAAGGTATCTCCTTTAGGCCGAGGCTCATAAACATTGTAATTGGGAAGGATTCCTAAAGAACTTTGAGATAAATTTTAGAGAAAAGTTTTGTGGACGTAGCCCAGCCATTTTGGATGAACCACGTTAAAATTGGTGTCACTTTGTGGATGATATTGTCCATTGCTTTGATATTGCTTTGGGTATATTGATTTATTGTTTTGAAGTATAAAGGAAAAATTAAAAAGAGGACTTATACTGTTCACCCCCCCCTCTCAGTATAAGCTTGTGTTCTTCAATTGTTATCAGAGCAGGTGCCTTCGAAAAGTTTAACAACTTGAAGGAAAAGCTAGTAAAGAACACAATGGATCATTCAAGTGGCAATGCAACACCTATTCTTGATGGGTCAAACTTTGGTCTTTGGAGTGCAAGGATGAAGGTTTATCTAATGGCACTTGGGAATGAGGTTTGGGAAGTGATTGAAGATGAGTACACTATTCCTAAACATGGTCCTAATACTAAAGAAGAAAGGCTCCTACATCACAGCAATTCAAAAGCAATGAATGCAATATTGAAAGGATTACAGAAAACAGATCTCACCAAAGTGATTCATAGCAAGACAACTAGTGAAATGTGGAAACAGTTGAAGGCGGTTCATACAGGTGATACAAATGTCAGAAAGGCCAAGTTGAGACATTTCAAAGGTCTGTTTCAACAACTCAAGATGAATAATTATGAAAATATTAGTGACTACATGCTTCGTATGGATGAGGTTGTTAACTCCATGAAAGACTTAGGTCTTGAGCTTGCTGAAAATGATGTTTGTGATAAGATTTTAAGATCTCTTCCTAATATATTTAGTGAAAATATTTTTTCTATTGAGGAAGCTAAAGATTTGGATAAGTTGAAAAATGATGAGCTCCATAGTATACTTACAGCATTTGAGTTGAGAAATCAAGTGAAGGTTGATGTCAAGAAAGAGGCAGTTTTCAATGCTACCAAGAAATCCAAGGGTAAATAGCTTCAAGATAGTGATGATTCTTCTAGTGATGAAGAGGCATATTACAGCAAGAAAGGCAAGTTCTCTAGAAAGCACAGAAGTATGAAAAATATAAGATGTTTCAATTGTGGAAAGTTTGGTCATTATGCTACCGATCGTACTATTCCCAAGAATGAAAGTGATGAAGATAAATAGGATTCTAAGAGCAAGGATTCTGAAAAGCACAAGCATCACAGGAAGAACAAATATGAGCACAACAATCAAGGAAAGAGGTATTCTCACAAGCACAAGAAGAGTTTCTACCTAGATAAATCAAGTAAGTGTTCTAGTAGTGATAGTGAAAGTTCTTCAAGTGATAATGAAAATGAGATGTTGTTCATATCAGAAAAAGAGGAAGAACCGAAACATAGATTCATTATCATGAAATTTTTTAGATGTGGAAACTTTGGTCACCTTGAGGATGATTGCACAAATAATGATTTGGTTTCTAGTATGTATGAGGATGCTTCAGAAAACTATAAGGAAGATGCATGTATGGGTTTTGAAAAGGGTAGCACCTCTAGTGATAAGAAATCTGAAAAAGGCTTTGATGATTCAAAAAGCAAACAAATAGAGGAAGATATAGAGGAAGGTGAAGTAGATCTTGAAGGTGAACTTATTAGTTCTCTTAGTGCTTTGAAAAAGGAAAGAAAGAAGAATGCTAGACTCAAGGATAAGTTATATGAATGTTGTATGGAGAGAGATGATCTTATAGAAAGTCTTGACTTCTCTATAGCTAAGACACAAGAACTCAAGGATGAGTTAGAGTCTAAGGTTCTTGAGTATAGTGAGTTAGAACAGAAAATGGCTTCTTTGAAAGAGGAAACTAAAGAGTACAAGGATAAGCTTTATAAGTTTCAAGATAGCTCCAAAAATGTTAAGTCACTCATCAAAGGTCAAAGAAAGACAACAAATAAAATAGGCCTTGGTTTTGTTAAGCCACACAAGGAACAAGTTGGAGAGTCTAGTAAGAGACTCCAAAAGGAAGAGAGTTTTTATGAGGAAAGTACTTCAAAAAAGGAGTCTTCAGAATGAGAAGAAGAAGTTTTCAGAACCTAAGATGTCAAATAAAGGAAAGTTTCAAGGCAAATGTTTTTCTTGTCACAGGTTTGGTCACATGGCTTCACATTGCATGGCTCAAGTGAAGAAGGTAAATGACAATTTCAGAAGTGCTAGTTTCTTTCAAGGGTATTTCTACTCTTGTCAACAGTTTGGGCACAAGGCAGTTTATTGCAAGACAAATAATAGGAACAGGTTTGATCAGAACAGTTTTGGTCAGAACTGGTGGATTCAAAGATCAGGTTTACCTCAGAGAAACAACATTGTCAAGTGTTTCAAGTGCAACAATGAAGGTCACATAATCAGACAATGTAGAGCTGAAATTCCATAATACAGGAATAGGAACAGTGGCATGATCAGGTCCAAGGATCAATGCATGGACAAGAACAGGGATGAGAATAAGAACAAGAACAGTGACAAGAACAGGAATATGGACAAAGAGTTCAAGAGAAGGCTCGACAAGGAATTTATAGACACTGATGATGATCAGTACCTAATGGGAGTTTTACTCACACCCCAGAATTAATCACCTCATTAGGAGGTGGGGGAGGGACTAAGCTAAGAGGCTCATTCTTAGTCTCGAGCCCCAAAGGTGACCCTTTGCCATTGATGACAAAGGGGGAGAGATATGAGTAAGGGGGAGAGCTTCAAGTCAGGGGGAGCAAAACTTCAAAGGAAGATTCTCAGTTGTGGGCACAGTTGGTCGGCTTTTAGCACAGCTTGGTTTTAGTTTTGGCTCTTGAGAAGTGTTTTCGATTAAAAGTTTGCAATCAATGACAAAGGGGGAGATTGTTGGAAATTTTGGGTACTTTGGGTACATTGCCTTTGCTCAAGTGTATAAGTTGTCATTGATGTCAAGAAGCTCTTGAAGGAATTTGATTTGATGTCAAATAATTTGTTTTGATGAAGGTTACGGCATGACAATTTCAAAGGTCTTTTGTAAACCCCAAGTTGGCAGGTTTAAAGATTACAGGTGGATGCATTAGTTTAATGCATTTGGGTCCAGGAGGAAGTATTTATTTAAATAATTAAAAACCTTGTTAAGGTTCCCTTTAATTATTTTTAAATAAATATTAAATTATTTTTTGCAATGGGTTCTCCTAACCCATGGCACAAATGTTTTAACTATGTGGGCGCTATGTTTTAAAATTGTGGGCGCTAGCCAAGACCTCCGCCGACGTGTTAAACTCCTATCGACGTCAAGAGCTTATGGTAAAAATGCATATAAATCTCCCTCGATGAAAATCAAGAATTATCCCATCCGCATTTTGAAAAGAGTTGCTCGTTGTGAATTCGTGATCTACTGTTCGACTGTGTCTTCGTCGTTTTTGTGAATCCACTGTTCATTTTTTTGTACTCGCCGTTTGTCATAAATCTGTCGTAAGGTTTTCATCTTCATGTTCGCATCAGAAGAAAGGGAGGCACTGTTGTTTTATTTAATCCCTGGCACAAAAGGAACAAGGCTAACAAAGGTGAGGTTTAAACCTCACCAGGCACCTTTGGCGCATTGGTAGCGACTAGGCTGTTGGCGCGCTACCCGAACGGGAGGTTCCACGTTCAAATAACGTGAAAGGGTTTTTCATCGTGAAGTGGATGCAACGGGTGGTGTTAGAATTCATGCGCAATTTCTCCATAGCATGATTTTTGATGTTGGCCAAGGTATTTTCAAAATTAATTTTTGCTAAGTGTATTTTGCGAATGGAGGAATTTTATTAGAGGGAAAAACAACTTAGGAGTTATAAGGAGTTTAAAGCTTGTTTTATTTTGATAAAAGATTCTTTTGAAGGTGTTGTTTCAAATATCTTATTGCATTCTTATGAGAAATAAATTTTATTTTTGATAAGACTATAAGGGAGAAATAAGGTGTATAAGGGATAAATTTTTCTTGTAATGTTGAGAGTGCTTTTGGTTGATTATGGAAATGAAAGCATGATGTTTTAAGGTTAAAATTGCTTCTTGTGTGAAGTTGTGAAACCTCAAGTGGTCAGCTTTGAGATTGACATTTGCTTTCATTAAATTGGTAATAATAAAGCTATTCTTTACTTGGTTAAAGTGTTGGGATTACTCCTTTGTTGATGATTTGAAAAGTTGTGTGTGCTCTTGTTGATTTGAATTGGTGGATGCTTTTTGTTCAAACAATATTGGAGAGAAAAGGAGTTCTACTTGTTTCCTTTTTTGATGTTGATTATGAAATGCTTCAAGGTTGTGTTTTGAGTTGCATGGTGTTGATTGAACCTTGTTTGATGAGCATTGTTGTTGAAGCCCTAATTGATGGTGAAAAGAACATGAGTATCATTGTTATGTGATTCTTTGCATAGTTGGCAATTGTTGGGGTTTCATGTTCTTGAAAGAAAGCATTCTATCCTATCCATTTTAGATATTGAGTTGATTTTTCAGATTTGAGATTGAGTTTGAGCTGAGTTGATTTGAGTTGAGTTTTGAGATTGGGAGTTGAGTATAGAACATATTGAGTCTCTAAAAATTCTCTTTATGCTTCTATGAGTTTGAAAAATCACATTGGGTCTCTAAAAATTCACCTTGTGATTTCCTACTAAGAAAGTTTTTTTTCTTGGTGAGCTTGCTGAGTTTTGGACAGGTTTCGGTGGGGACTTGTGAGCAGATTTGGACAGGTCCTAGTAGAGGACTTGTGAGCTGAGTTTGATAGTTATATCAGAGAACTTGAGGATAGAGGTGCACTGGTTCTTTGAGAACAACCTGAGGACAAATTTGGCAAGTCTTTGAGAAGGCTTGTGTGCAGAGGATTGATTTGTTCAAGCTTAAGCGTTGGACAGATCTAATAGATAGAGGAAGACTTATACTAGATCGACTGACTATGTTTGGTACAGGTTGCTGAGCTGCTGTGGACGTGATCATAGAAGGAATATGTCTCTTAGGCTAAGCATTGATGATAGAAGTTCTTCGATGGAAAGGAGTTCCATGTGCTTGCAAGAGGTAGAGGCAGTTGATCTTCTAAGGGATCATTTCTAGAGCAGAGGGGAAGGTATCTCCTTTGAGCAGAGGCTCATAAATTCTGATTAGGGGAAGGTATCTCCTTTGGGCTGAGGCTCATAAACATTGTAATTGGGAAGGATTCCCAAAGAACTTTGAGATAACTTTTAGAGAAAAGTTTTGTGGACGTAGCTTAGCCATTTTGGGTGAACCACATTAAAATTGGTGTCACTTTGTGGATGATATTATGCATTGCTTTGATATTGCTTTGGGTATATTGCTTTACTATTTTGAAGTATAAAGGAAAAAGTAAAATGAGGTCTTATACTATTCACCCCCCCTCTCAGTATAAGCTTGTGTTCTTCAGTTGAGTGACCGAAAACTTTAACTATGCTTTATTAACAATGGCTAAGTGACGGGAAACGGACATATAATGTAAAGTGTAAATGTAAATGGTATATGCAATGTAGACATATGGTAATATTGACTCATAATAAAAATTATTTTAATGGATGCCTAGTGTACAGACCTGGTGCTAGACATGTATGATCAATTTGGAATGATGAATAATGCAATGATGAGAATGCCTAATACAATTTATATGAAGTGCAATGAAGAAATATTTTTGTATTTTGATGATTTTAATGATGTTTTTGAAATTTTTGATATATATGTATATACATGTTGACCAATGGGCTTAATAAATTCCATTGGGGCTTTTTGGTGACCAAAAGGCTTATAGATGCCTTTGGAGCATTTTGGGATGACCTAGGCAATTGTAAACTGCCTAGGAATGTTTTAGTTTGACCTAGACAATCATAAACCACCTAGGGATATTTTATGGGGACCAAATGGCTTATATATGCCTTTGGGGATTTTTTTATTGACCTAGATGATCGTAGATAGTCTAGGAATGTTTTATTTTGACCTATATGATCATTGATTGCCTAGGAGTATTTTAGGTGATGTAGACGATCATTGGCACTATGAAAATTCCATAGACTACCTAGGGGAATTTGGTTGTGACCAAAGGGCTTATAGATGTCTTTGGATCATTTGAGGTTGACCTAAATGATCGTAGATAGTCTAGGAATATTTTCTTTTGACTAGACAGTCATTGACTGCCTAGGAGAATTTTGGGTGACCTAGATGGTCAACAACACTTATAAAGTATCTACGACTACCTAGGGGTATTTTGTTATGACCAAAGGGCTTATAGATGCCTTTGGAGCATTTAAGGTTGACCTAGATGATCATATATAGTCTAGGGGATTTTTTTTTTACCTAGATAGTCATTGACCACTAGGAGCGTTTTGGGTGACCTAGACGGCCAGCGACACTTAGAAAGTGTCTACAACTACCTAGGGGTATTTGGTTGTTTTTAAAAGGGCTTATATATACCTTTGGATCATTTTAGGTTGACCTAGATGATTGTATATAGTCTAGGGGATTTTTTTTTTTTGACCTAGACGGTCATTGATCGCTAGGAGCATTTTGGGTGACCTAGATGGTCAGCGACACTTAGAAAGTGTCTATGACTGCCTAGGGGTGAATTGATGGTGCTCTAAGCATGAAATGGTCACAAATGACTTATATTAATGGGTTCAAACTCTTCACTTCCTTCGATGGATGCTAAGAGATAAGTTCTAGGTCCAATCTGGCTTGTAATGATGAATGGACTTAACTAGTTTGCTACAATTTTGTCTCACAAATTCGAGGGCAAATTTGAGTTTTTTGGTTCTCTTTTATAACTAAATAACCTATTTGAAAGTCTCTTTGATGTACTTTCAAGATGTAAGCTCTCTTAATACATTCCTAATAAACACGTAGATGCTTGAGGGCATTTACACGTCGTTCATCAAGCAATGTTAACTGATCTAAATGAGCTTACCTAGTTGTATCATTGTCGATGAATTCCTACATGGAAATGTGCAACGATGAAATCTCTAACTCCAGAGGCATGATGGCTTCAGCACCATACAGTAGTGAAAATGGACTTGCCCTAATGGGTGTCCTAATGCTAGTGCGATAAGCCCAAAGGGCAAGAGGTAATTGATTATGGCAATCTTTATGATTTTTCTTGATGGTTTTTTTTTTTGGTAGATAAGATACTATAGCATTAATACTGGGTTTTACAGGTTGACCCAAAACCTTTTACAAAAATTAGCCCAGGGCTGTTGATGAACATGTCCTTACTAAGGATCCTATATATGTAAAATCTACATGTTTCCAAAGCCATTACATTCGGTAAGGCACATAGCCTGTTATCAAAAAGAAACTTCCCATACAACATTTTGGGTATACCCCGAGAAAACACACCTGCATCATAATTACAAAAAAATAAATAGAAATAGATCCCTTCCTTGAAATAGTGGAGAAAAAAAAAGTTGGTTAATTTGACTATCATTCTTGGCATTATTGTTGAATAAGCTTCTCTACTTCACTCAAGACACCGTATTCCCATTTGAAAATTTTGTCACCATCGAAACCCAAATTATGCAGCTAATCAACAACTTTGTTAGCTTCCCGAAAGACATGTTGGGCTTTTTTGTCCTATCTTCCTTGGAAAAGGATCCTAGCCTCTTCAAAAATTATTTTAATACTCCAAGGAGGTGTTTTCCAATTATTGAGGAGATTTATAACATGCATAGAGTCTCCTTCTACGATCAAATTGCCTTCTAAATCTTGAGTCATTTAAAGGCCTCTCCACATAGCTCTAGCTTCAACTTCATTGTTCATCCTTGTTCCCAAATATTCAAAAAATGCAAGCATCATATTCTCATTATGATCTCACACAATGCCACCAATGCCTACTCTTCCATGATTTTCCTTAGCCGCTCCATCAAAATTAAGCTTAAACCAACCCATAGGATGTGGGTACCACTTAACATTAGCTTTGGGGTTGACTACCCTAGGCAAAGACTCATCTAACAAGGTTAAGCTTAAATATTGAGCAATCATGGTCTCCTACAGATGATGTTTATGGCTATCAAAAGGGATAAGGTTCACATTCTTGTTGGCAAAGGATAGGATCCTGGAAATGATAGTTTGATGATCATGGATAGACTCATTAAAGACTTTGTGGTTCCTTTCTAACCACACTTGCCAAATATAGCGATTGAGACAAATTTTCCACATGTATCTAAGTCTTTGGCTTGAAAAGGGGTAAGGCCACTGGATGAAAAATCAAGTACGATGGTTGGTTTAACCTAGGAAATATTTAAGGCCTAAAAAACTCCACTTAGGACAGTCAAGGAAAAAGGGCACTCAAGGAAAACATGATAAATGGTCTTCTAATTAGCCCTGCATAGATAACAATGATTAGTGATACAAATACCTTTACGCATCATATTATCAATGGTTAGAATTATTCCTTGGATAACCAACCATGAAAATACTGTAATTTTTGGAATTAAATTTTTTATCCAAACTAAGTCTTTTTGGAGGACAAAATCCTCATCATCAAGCAGAAGCTTGTAAGCTAATTTAACAATGAATTGCTCATTTTCTGTAGGAGCGTAGATCACTTGATCTTCCTTGGGTCTCATGGGGATAAACTGTTGCCTAAGAATATTACAAAGATCATTTTATTTCACTTGAAATCCCTAAATCCTTATTTGTTTCCACTTCATTCTGCCTATGTCCTCAACCATATAATCAGAGACTTTTCTGCCAATGAGTTCTTTTGTGATATCTCCGATTCGGGCTAAGTTAGGATATTGCATCGTGGTTCGTCGTTAGCCCACCTATCATTCCAGCAATTTATCCTCTCACCATTTACTAAAATCCATCTTAAAACTTTTTGATGATTTCCTTACAATTGAGAATTGCTTTCCAAAATCAAAACCTCTGATTGGAACTGAGTCACTTAGAAATTCCATATTTTGAAGATACTTTTGTTTGATGATAGTTGTCCATTCATTTTCTTCACCAGAAATGAGGCGCCATGCCTTCTTATCTAGTAAAGCTAAATTTATATGAGCAATTATCCTCAGACCTAGGCACCCATTTTCCCTAGGTTTGCACACTTTGGTCCATCCTACAAGGTGTATCCCTTTTTTCTCCTCTGATCCAGTCCATAAAAATTCTTTTTGGAGTTTCTCAAATTTCTAGAAAACCTTCACAAGGGCTTAAAACAAAGAGGAAATAGACTGGAATTTTCTAAAGAGAGGCCTTAGTGAGGCTCATATTTCCTGCTTGAGATAGAAGATGACCTTTTCATACAACAAGTTTTTTTTGAATTCTTTCAATAACCTTGTCCCACATTGACTCTCTCGGAGAACCAATGAAAAGAGGGAGACCAAGATACCAAGTGGGGAGGTTTGCTATATCACACCCTAAAATTTTTGCAATTCTTCCTTGCCTCTAAATTGGGGTGTTCAAGAAATATAACTTGCTTTTACTAAAATTAACTTTTTGACCAACAGCATCCTCGTAGAGTTGTAGGATGTATTAAATTATTAACCACCGACGCCTTAGTCAATAGAAGGGTATCATCAATAAATTGTTGGTGATAAATAGCCCTAGTAAGAGATGTTTCCTTGATTCCTAATATTATCCTTGAACTACAAGCATTTTTCATGGTTATGCCTAAATATTTTGCTATAATGATGAATAACATGGGGCTGATAGGGTTCCCCTACCGAATTCCTCTATGACTTTGAAAGTAACCAACAGTTGTTCCATTAAACAGAATCGAGAACCATGCTTTAGAAATTAATTCTTTGATCAAATTAACCCATTGGTGGTGAAAACCAAACTTAAGGAGGACAGCAATTAGAAAGTCCCAATTTAGCCTGTCAAATGCTTTGTTCATATCAAGATTGAGGGCAAAAATATACCTGTTAGTCTTATGATCAGAGTGTAGAGCTTCATGAACTGTGATAATTCCATCCAATATTGACCTACCCTAGAAAAATCTTCCCTAGCATGGATCTATGATGTAGGGTAGAACATATCTCATTCTATTTGCAATGGCTTTAGTTAGGATCTTGTAAGAAACATTGCACAGACTGATTGGCCTAAAGTCATCCATAGATTCAAGGGTTTACTTCTTAGGAATTAGAGAAATAAAAGAAAGTTGAGACCTTTTAGGATATTATTGCTTGCTTGGAATTCTCTGACAGCAAAAATTACATCCTCACTTATGATGTCCCAAAAATATTGATAGAAATGATGGGGAAAGCCATCGGGTCTTGGGGCTTTGTCTGGCTCCATGCTAAACAAGGCTTCCTTAATTTCCTCATTA
Organism: Wollemia nobilis; assembly: GCA_028583015.1. Classification (NCBI taxonomy): domain Eukaryota; kingdom Viridiplantae; phylum Streptophyta; class Pinopsida; order Araucariales; family Araucariaceae; genus Wollemia; species Wollemia nobilis. The sequence continues at coordinate 3,141,029 of JAQPPZ010002937.1, read as the reverse complement.
TAAAAGGGAGCTAGAAGCTTAAGGTTTATATCCTCATTTATTATGCTAGGAATGGAATGAAATAGAATACCTTTGGCCTCCTCATTACACTACAATTCTTGACCAAGGATAGAATTGAAATAAGTTACTGCCTCCTTTATGATTTTTGTTAAGTCCTGAGTAATACAACCATCTGCTTTTTTTAAAATTTTATCTTGTTATTGCTTCTATTTCTAAGCATAGTGACATGAAAAATTTTGGAATTTGAATCTCCATATTTCAACCAAAGAGCCCTTGATTTTTGCCTCCAATAGATTTTCTCACTGGACAAAATGTTATGAAACTCTGCTAGTTTTTTTCGTTCCTCCTGCCTAGTAGTTTCATCAGCATCACCATGTTGAATCCTTTGATCAATTATCTTCAAACTTTCAACAAACTATTTTTTATTTTAAAATATATTTACAAAGACCTCTTTGTTCCAAGTTCGAAGTTTTTCCTTAACAAACTTTAATTTGCCAGCAAGTTTAAAAGTTGCACTACCCCTGACAGGCTGCTGCCACCATTAGATTAAGTTCTCTAAAACTGGAATGTTTGATCCACATAGATTGAAATCTGAAAGGTTTCTTAAAGCATAGAGAGTTAGGGATCTCCAAAAAAATGGGATTATTATCAGAGGTAATTTTAGGAAGGACTTGCAGGGTAGAATCGCCAAACAGAGTTGTAGCCTCCTTTGATAGAAAAAACTTGTCAATCCTTTCTTGAATGAGATGACATCCTATCCACCGATTTCTCTAGGTATAATTTTCTCCTCTAAGTTTTACATCCATCAACATGTTGGAGTTCACAAAGTCATTAAACTCATCCATGCTCTTGATAGGTGGTACATTTCCACTCATTTTGTCTAAAGGGTAAAGAGGAGTGTTAGAATCCCCAGCTAGAATCCAGGGAACATTATGGAAGATTTCACTCAAATTGCCTAAGTACTCCCATAGTATATCTCTACCTTGAATTAAATTTGGGGCATAAATATTTGAAAGGATCCACGACCTGTTGCTATTTATTTCCTTAAATAAAACACTAAGAACCCTGTCATATTTTTGAATAATGGTGCCTTCTACTATTTGGGGATCCCACAAAGTCATAAGGCCTCAAAAGCTCCTCTGACTTATTTACAAACCATATCCCCTTCATTCCAATTTTTTTTTGCTACTTTTTTTTATTGAATCTCATTAGTTTTTGTTTCTTGCAACATGATAATAGTTGGATTCACTTGATTTCTTATTGCACTGACTTCCCTATGTTTGGGCAGTCCATTGAGGTCTCTTATGTTCCATAAGAGCAACTTCATTTAGATTGTTTGGGATTTCTTCCTCTCCCCCTCCCTTTAGGGGGTTTTCCTAACTTATTGTCTTCAGAACCTGAAATAACCTGTTGAAATAAGGTTCTCTATTTTCCATTGGTAATGTCATTATCAATTTTAATTTTTTGATGCTCAACATTTGATATTCTCCCTCTTATTTTTTCACTGCAAAAATCTATAGGAGACTTCACAGTGCTCCTGGTTTGTTTAGGATAAACTAGGGGGAGTCATTTATTGCAGAACCGAACTACCATATTCCTTAGTCTAAAGAGTTTCACATATATCCACCCCTACATCCAAATCTTCTGCTTTTTTCCTGTATTCCCCTAGTCTGCGGGACAAACCCTCAGTAGGATTCACCTGGATCCTAGTGATGATTTTAGGGAGATGAGATTTTTTATTTTCCAATGCCTCAAATTTCTTCCTAAGTTCTTTAGAATTAGGGTTTGGGTTTGGGATGCCCACTGGGCTTTAAGTATTTTCAGCATTGGGGTATAATGATCCCAACTTGGATGGGGATTCTAGATATCGGGCATTAGGGTTTGGCTTTGTGATGCCCATGGAGATTACAGTAATTTTAGCATTAGGGTTTGAGGATCTTGACTTGGATGGGGATTCTAGAGAGTCAAAAAGGTTAGCCTAAAGGTTCTGGGCTTCCATGTATTTCGATAATCCTCCTACTCCCATATTAGATAGAATTGAAAATTTATTTGAAACTAGAGGATTGGAACTTACCTAAGTATTTTGGTTGCCAACAACCTATTTTTTTCCTTTGTCTTGTTGGGACCTTGCACCCTCTCTTTTAGTTTTTTGGTAGACATAGTTTGCCTTATTGAAATTGCCTCTACCAGGGAAACTCCTAAAATTTCCTCTGTCTAGATTTCCTTACTTCTGCTTTTCTCTATTCACTGCTAGGTTAGGGCACTAATTGTATAGATGTCCTTTATTTTTGCATTCCGCATAGAATTTCGGTCTATTCTTGTCTTCTACTGGTTTTTTTTTATAGTATTCTCCATACTCTAGCTCCACAAACCTTGGCAATTCATTTTCCAAATTAGCATTTACGTAGATTCATGCATGAGTCATCCTTGTCCTAGCCAAGGTTGCATTGTCAATGGATATTAGGTCCCCTATATTTCTGGCTATGCCCTATAGTCAATATTCATTGAATAACTAGGTAGGTAGACTCGGGAGATGAACCCAAATAGGGGTAATGTTAATATTTTGCTTTTCAGAGTCAAAATATTCACCCCATATCCTAAGAAAAAGGCTCATTTTACCCAAAAACCAAGGACCTCTTGATAAAATGTGATTAGCATCCTCCATATTTTTAAAACAGCTAATGATGAACCCTCGAGTTAGTGCTACCAACTCCTAGCTGCCTACCGGTTGCCATTTACTCGTTGCCCAAGCCCTGATAGTCTCCATGTCCGGCCTACCTCCCAAAAACTTGCCTACCAGGGAGAATTCTTCCATTGAAAGAAAAGGGCTTATGGAACTTGTCGGAGCCAAAATTTTATTATTTACTGGAACTAGGGGCAGAAGAGAGAACCTCCTTTATTTTTCCTCTAAGATTATTAGTAAAAGACAACCACTTCTTGGGCCTCGCATTGTCCTTTGTATCTTTTTTTGGGGTCTTTATGAGGATGATCGGGCCCCCACATGATGCCCACCTCCAAATCTGCCATAGCCTGACCACCTTCCTTTGGATACTCACTTTATCCATGCTCGAGGTTCCCACCTACCCCTTTCTTACCTGCTCTACCTATGCTACCTTGGCTGAAATTCTTGCATAGAAAATTCAAACCCTCACTCCCGCCACACCCGCTAAACCTTAGCTCACTCATTCCTAATTATGCAATGTCATAGTATAGGTCTTGAAGCACAATAGAGGTTCACATATGGGTTCAAGGTTTTAAAATTTAGCAATAGATGTAAAACTAGTCAAGAAATGGATAAAATTCATAATTCTCATGATATGATCAAACATGTGCCATCATTTCAATTTGTCAAAGCTGATGCGTAGTCATTATACACATCATTAATTCTCAATGAATTTGTCAATCCAGGGCAGTGTACAAGGCTATCTGTGGAAGAAGGGGTGAACAGGGTTATAACTTAGGTCAATCTGGAGCAACAGGTCTTATTGGTGAAACCGATTGTGTGGGGGATTTAGGACATTCCTATCTCTAAATTGCATAAATTAAACCTTAATCTAGTTGCAGAAATGGAAACTAATCATTAACTACAGAAATGAAATCCTAATTTACAATTGCATAATGAGACCTAATTATGTTGCAGAAATAACAGTTGCAGAATTAGAAGTCTGATTATAATTGCAGAAAGGAAATCTATTTACTTTTGCAGCAATGGAAACCTAATTATAGCATGGAAATGAAACCCTGTCAAGGCTCTGTAATAGAAGGTTGTCAATCTTCTATGCAGGGGTTGACAACAAAACACAAAATGCAGGAAATTACAGAAAATAGTAAATTCTAGAAATGACAGTCTACAATAAATTGAAAGCTTTGCTGAAAGTGGAGATTACAACCAAACCATTAATCACAAGATTAATCTAAACATAAAATAAGCTAATATTGCAAATACTATTAGTTGTTTACAAAGAAATGAAATGACAAGTTCTACAACTCATTCTGCTATAGCAAAATCAGAATAAAAACCTGTTGTTAGTCCTCCTCCTAGGTCTGGAAGTGGCCAGCCTCCTTGTCCAGAAGAAGGTATGAGTCTCTCTCTCTCTATATCTTACTCACACTCATTTACAAGCAATATGAAATAGAAATAGTACACTTTATTGATTCAAGAACATGATTACAATAATTCTGCTGAAAACTTGTTACAGGACTGTAATAGTCACTTTTTTGATTATTGCCTATTTTCTCCTATATTTCTCTACTCTTTGCTTTCTCTATCTTCTACTAGCTCAACCTGAATGGGAGCCATATTTATAGATGTCCTAAGATCTACTAACAAACTGAGAATATCTCAAAATATCTAATCCTATTATGTTGCAACAATTCCTGGTTTTATCCTAGAAGAAGATCAAACTTGATCTTTCCATAAATGGTGGCTTTGGTCGGCAAGGACGGCAAAGTCGATGGGAGATATTTTCCCTTACCCTTTTCAATATTTATTTCCCTTTTTCCAGCATCAAAAATCGGTCAACAAGTCAAAAAGCACATTCTGTTTTCATTCCGAAGATAAGTGGCTCATTCCGAAGAGACTGCAATTCTCATTCCGAAGATCCGCTCATTTCGAAGACACTATGTTTTCTCATTCCGAAGATATCTGTTCATTCCGAAGAGACTTCGAAATGAACAAATGTGTGCTCTTTAAATGATTTCCTCTACATTTCTCAGGTGGGTTATCTCTCAGGATCAGATTTCAATGGTCTTCATCTTTTTCCATATGTGAATTCCATGCCTTGCCATTCATTGGCAGCTGGCTAGAATTTACATGGGAAAAACCAGTTTTTGCTGCACAGTAATAATTTGCTTGCACTGTTGCCAGATTTAGGTAAAATAAATGTTTGAGACATATCAAAACATGATTAGTGAAATGCTGCTATCAACCTAAGCATATCTCATTTAGCAAGTCATAACAAAATAACATAAAACTTATGCAAAAAGCTGTAAAAATCAGAATATAGTATTTCAGATACATTTATCATGCAAATAGTTAATACACAACATATTGAATCAACTTAACTAGCATATCAGATTAAACATAAGAGTTTGTAGGCAATTTCAGTGTTCAAAACATGTTATGATTGAGGCATTTCCAGGCCTCATCATTTTCCCCCCAACTTATATTAATGCATGTCCTCATGCATTCTATTGGGCTATGGAATCACATATGTCCATGTTCAAATTCCATGACCTGGTAGAACAACTTCTTGCCTATATAATATCCCCTGTTCTCCTGAAGGTTCCTGAGCCATTCTTCAAACTATTCATCAAGTTGGGCATCTTCTTCAAAGTAGAATGGAACTGGAGTGATGATGGTTGGAGGCCTAAATCTGAGACCTATCCAATGATGTTGCATGATTTCAATCAATTGTATCACTCCTTCTGCCCTTCTTCTGGACCATTCTAAGTTGATGGGGGAGATGGGTTCTCTTTTCTATAAAGACATGGAAAGTTTAGCCCATCTGTTTCTACAGACTGATAATGCTGGCACAAAATTGTCATTACAAAAATTTTGGAATCTGGTCACACAGTCCCTCAAGTTTTTCAAGTACATCCTCTTTACATCATCCCTGTTCATCATGGTGAAGTGTTGTCTGGTGATAATTGGGTGATTTGGCTGAATTGCTCTGACTAACAATTCAGCTCTTGTTTCAATTTCTTTATTCTACCTTTTCTCCTGGTCCCAATAAAATTGATTCTACAAAGTGGACATGAATGCCCTCAATTGAACATCTCCAATGTAAATTTGAGGGTGAAATTCTACTTCTTCTGGAATAAAGAAGTTGTGTAAAAATAGTTCACATAGAAGATTTTTTTGCTCTATAGGGCTGTCAAAATATGCTTCCAGGAAATCTGTAGTTGTGTCCAATTTATATGGGAGACCTGAGCTAATCCTCATGACCTGCCATCTGAGGTATTTCTCCTTCAGAATAAGACTGTAAAATCTAGCTGGTCATCTGAATTGGACCAAAAATTCAGCAATCTGACATAAATCAGTCACTTTTTCTTTTAATGCCTGGATCTCTGTTTCCTTTGCCTCTAGCTGTTTTCCTTCCAATTTGAATTTTTTAGTCTTAGTGGCAAGCTTCTCATATCTAATCACCCAACTGGCTATGTCTGCATTATATTGTTCTAGGGATACAGTATTAGGTGGTCTAACTATAGGTGGAACTCTAGGTAGCAGATCTACCTGAACCCCTTTTTCTGCCACTTCTACTGGTTGATCATCTATCAACAATTCTACCTGTACCCCCTTATCTGCTATTTCTATTGGTTGGTCATCAGACAGTAATTCCACTTGCACCCCCTTATCTATTATTTCTACTGAAGGTGTAATAGTTTGAAATACAGGGACATCAATAGAAGGAATACTTGAATAGTTTTATGATGCTACTTGGACTGTTCCTGTGTTGACTCATCTCCAGTATGCTCTTTGCCAATTCTAAAGCATCTTCAGAATGAGAAGGTAATGCTTCAGAATGAGAAGGCATTTCTTCAGAATGAAAGGGTGCTACTTCAGAATGAGCACCTATGTCTGCCTCAATAGAGTCATCTGCCCTAGATAAATCCATAAGCAATTGAGCCAAATCATCCTCATCAATGGATACAGTTGGCTATTTTTTAGATTGTGACAACCTTTTTCTCAATTCTGCCACTTCCTGCTGTAATTCTACAATTTTCCTTTCCTGCATCTCAATGATGTTTTCTCTCTCTTCAATCCATCTGGTTTGTGTTTTGACAACACTTCTTGCTGCTCTCAACTACTCTGTGATGTCTTCCTCCTCTATTTCTGCTTCAGAATCTGATGCAGACAAGTCAGCTGTAGTTGGCTGCTCAACAACTATCTCTTCCTCTACAACATCTATCTGCTCTTGTTTAGGAGGCTCTATGAAACTGTCTATAATTGCATCTACCATTTCTGTGGCCTATTGAACTGTAGCCACCTCCAAGCTATCCTCCCTAGCCTCTTCCTCAATTATCTGTTCAGGGAATTCTAGAAAGTTTTCAGGGGCTGGTTGTATTTCTATGACATCTTGACTGCTTTGTCCACCTTCTTCTTCTATGACCTGTTCTACCATTTCCCTCAAGTGGAGTCTTGTAGACCTCCTAGTTCCAGATGCAAACTTCTTCTTTTTGCTTTGTTTTCTGGTGACAATAGGGGTTGTGGGGACAGTTTTAGATGCTTCTGTTTCCCTTGTTGTTTCTTCCCCTGTTTGGCTAGGTGCTTCACTTCCCTATTCTGACAAATCAGTAACAACTTCAAAAAAATGGACCTTCTTCTATTTTTCTGTTCTGCTGCCAGTTCTAGACCCTCTTTTCTTTTGTTTCTTGGCTCGTGAGGTTGAAGGTTCTGGAGCAAGGTGTTCTGTTGCTGCTATTGGGTGTGTTTCTTTTTCTGCAATAGCCTCTATAATAGTTTCTATTTCTTCTTCTACAATAGCCTCTGCAGTAGTTGTTTCTTCTTCTGCAATAGCATCAACAACATCTGTTTCTTCCTCCTCATCCTCATCTCCAAAAATTACATCATTTAGGGTAGAGTAAAACCTATCAAAGCTCCTAGGGTTTCCTCTAAAATGGTGTTGGCAAACTAGTTTGATGAGACCATGGTGGCGAAGGCTTCCTTTTCCTTCCTGATATCTTTTTGCCATGTTTTTCAATTCCTGGTGTAGGTATAGGGGAAGATTTACCCTAACTTCTGGTTGTTGCCTACCATGTCTGAGATGGTTTAAAATTTTTAGATGATGCCCTGATAATAGTACATACTGCCCTTCACAGGTTAGAAATTTGATTACCCATGTGGCCACTTCATCCCAGGGTTCCTGCAGGCTGGCCCTTTTTACCCCCTTGCATGTGTTATTATGTGTTAAATATTCTGGCTCCCTATCATTTTCTTCCAGAAATTGATTAACTATATTCACCAATGTATTTTTGCCAGATCTAGAAATTGGAAGACCTTCTAATGGCAACTCAGTAATTTGACTCAAAACTTTAGGGGTTACCTCAATGGTCATGTCGTTAATGTGTGCCCATTGGGTGAACATGCCGGCCAAATATTCAGAGGACCCATTAAACTTATCCAAAAATGGCATAAGCCCTCCATCTTCAAAAATCTGCAGCACTTCTGGATTCTCCCGGAGGTGGGTGGTATCCGCTGGTTCCATTTTCGTCTTTCGCCCCATTTTCCTATCTTGGTACATTAAAAACCACTCACTTCTACTGCTATTCCTTTGCTGGATCTCTAGTTTCTGGTGTTTGCAGACTTGTAGGGTTTGGTTCCAAGTTTTCAATTGCCCTATTTTTCTTCTTTGGAATGAACCGTAATCTGAGCACTGTACCTCGTAATCATTTTGCGTTAGCAAATATGTCTTCGAAAAGAAGGGTGGCACACATTTCTATTTTTTCTCCGAACACATGTCCATCAATGGTTGCATGTATGTCCTTGCCATCAGATCCACCTTACTCATTTTTAGTTTTTCTATTTTTCCTATAGACTTTCACGTGCATGTTTATTAGTATCAAAAAATGGTGGCATACTATTGGTCACGTCCCCCATGATTCTGGTACTTTCTAAATGGGTGCAAAAACAAACCACATCCTAACTGACACGTGTTCATTTATCGTATGCAGCCAAAAGAATTTTTACTTGATCATATTTTTTTCTTCCTTGGATGCCACGTGGAGATGTTATATTGAATGCTCTTTCCAAATATTATGATTTCATTCCAAAGACAAGTCTTCATTCCAAAGATCATGCTTCTTTGCGAAGTCAAATCCTCATTCCAAAGATAAATCCTCATTTCAAAGACAAATCCTCTTTTCGAAGATAAATCCTCATTTCGAAGACAAATCCTCTTTTCAAAGATCAGGCTGCATTGCGAAGGCAAATCATCATTTCGAAGATAGAACTTCATTTCGAAGACAAATCCTGCTGCATTCCGAAGACAAATCCTGCTTCATTCTAAAGACAAAGCTTCATTCTAAAGATGATGCTTCATTGTGAAGGCAAATCATCATTCCAAAGACAAAGCTTCATTTCAAAGACAAATCGTCATTTCAAAGACAAAGCTTCATTCCGAAGACAAAGTGCAACATTCATTCTGTTGTCATTCCGAAGACAATTTCAATCCAAAGACAATACAACAATTAATCTGAAGAAGATAGTAGGCACTATTTTTGGCATTCTTGTTCCGAAGATTAGGCAGAAATCAATATTCTCATTCTCAAAACATGTTTTAAGTATGCCAACTCTTATGGATACCTTTTATTATGTATGTTTATATATATAAATATTTGTTTTTTAATAATATAAGAAATGTTATATATTTTTTCCCGATTAAAACAAGTTAATGCAAGTTTTTGAAGAATGACCGCCTTTGTTGATGTTCTGTTGAGATTTTCTGCAATATTTCAAAACAAGTGCAATTGGTGAATTTGTACAATGATGGTTCAGAAATTTTCAAGGTTATGCATGCTATAAAACTGGTTTTCATGCATACCAACCCAGTAGTGCCTTAGAAAAGGTTTTCACTGTTGAGTTATTCATTTTTCTCTTTTTTTTTCTTGGTTTCTTTTTTTTTTTTTACCTCTCCTTTTCTCTCTTTTTTTCTTGATTTTTTTTTTTGATTCTGACTATGCCCATGAAGGAATTCATGATTTCCCTGAAATCATGCCCATGAAGGAATTCATAATCAGAATTTATTCATCTTTTTGTTTTCTACTTTTTCTATTTTTTTGTATTTTTTTGCTTTTTCTTGAAATCCATGATCATGTTGATTGTTTTGAAGTGGAAGAGGAAATTTCTTCCACCTGTTGTGTATCCAAACTGTCAAGCTACTGCAAGAATTCCTCTTTAGTCAGAGGTGTATGGTACACCCTGAGGCGATGTCCATTCACTACCAACTTTCTCTGTGACCCATCAATAGGAGATAAACGAGCTGCTCCATTGTCAAATACCTCTTCAATCTGGTAAGGTCCAAGCCATCTAGTTCTCAGCTTTCCAGGGAAGTCCTCATAGCGAGAATCAAATAGTAAAGCCCAATCTCCTTGTTGAAGTTTCCTCTGCTGAATGTGACTGTCATGCCACAACTTCCTCTGCTCCTGAATTACTTCAGTTTGGTGCAGAGCATCCAACCTAAGTTCATCCAATGCATTCAGTTGTAGAATCCTGTCTGTCTGTGCCTGTGACAATTCAATTCCAATTTCCAATGTTGTGCGTAATGTTAGTAGCTCAAATTCAATAGGTAGGAGGGGCTTTTTACCAAAGACTAGTTCATAAGGTGTGAATCCAGTAGTGGATTTCCAAGTAGTATTGTAAGCCCACACTACTTCGTGTAATTTATCTAGCCAGTTTCTCCTATGAAAAGCTACTATTTTTGTCAAGATTCATTCTAGTTCCCTGTTTGTTACCTCAACCTGGCCATTTGCTTGTGGGTGATAAGGTGATGATTTTCTATGTTTGATTTCATATAATTCTGTAAATGCCTCAATGACTTTAGATGCAAATTGGGGTCCTTGGTCTATGGTGATAGACCGAGGAGCTCCAAATCTCTAAAAAATCTGAGTATACAAGAAATCAATGACCTTCTCTTCATGAGCATGTTTGAAAGCACGCACCTCTACCCACTTTGTCAAGTAATCAGTGCATACTAGAATATGCACCTTTCCTTGAGAAGGTGGATCAATAGGTCCTACAAAATCAAGCCCCCACCTCTCAAATGGCTCTAAAACCAATTGAGGCTGCAGTGGCATTTCATTTGTATGAGTGGGTTTCCCCATTCTTTGGCATGCATCACAATGCCTAGATGTACTTTTTCACATCCTTGTGAAGAGATGGCCAATAATATCCTGTCCCTAAGATTTTCCTAATTGTGCTTTTTACAGAGTAGTGTCCACCCGAGGGTTCATCATGACAAGCCCTAAGGATATCATATACCTCATCCTTTCGGATGCACCTACGTAACACATGGTCAGGACTGCACTTAAAAAGTATACCCTTAATCCATTCAAAAGAAGAACTCTGTTTGATCAATTATTTTTTTCTATTTTGAAGTGAAATGTGGAGGAACTTTCCCTGTGACCAAATAATTGGCTATATCTGCAAACCAAGGTGATTGGACTGATATAGCAAATAATTTTTCATCAGGAAAGGTGTCTTCAACTAATTCCCCTTCATCTGTGTTCTGCAATCTGGACAAGAAATCTGCTACAACATTAGCTTTTCCTGGTTTGTTGATTATAGTGATATCAAATTCTTGCAGCAATAGTAACCAATGAATAATTCTTGCACTTACCATAGGCTTATTCATCAAATACTTAATGGTTGTATGATCTGTGTGAATAAATATTTGATAACCTGTGATGTAATGCCTGAATTTGTTGATGGCATAAATTACTGCTAGGAATTCTTTTTCAGTTGTGGTATAATTTTTCTCAGCTCCTATCAAATTCTTGCTAATGTAGTAGATGGCATAGTGTTCACCATTGTCAATTTGTCCTAATGCTGCTCCAATTGTAGTATTGGAAGCATCAGCCTGTATGTGAAATGGTAATGTCCAATTAGGTCCTCTTAACATAGGTGGAGTTACTAATTTCTCTTTCAGAGCTTCAAATGATTCCTGACACCTTGCAGTCCAGGAAAATTCAGAATCTTTAGTCAATAGGGCAAACATGGGATTGGCTATTGTGCTAAAGCTGGGAATAAACCTACGGTAAAAACCAATGTGTCCTAGGAAGCTTCTGACATCAGTCTGAGTTTTAGGAGGAAGAAGATTCTTGATAATTTCCACCTTCTTTGGATCAACCTGGATCCCTTGAAGAGAGATGTGATGACCAAGAACTATTCCTTCCTTCATCATCATAAAACATTTTTCTGGATTCAAGGATAACTGGTATGTTTCACAATGAGTTAAAACTTTGTCAAGGTTTTCTAATGTAAATTCAAAATTCTGTCCACATACTGTGAAATCATCCATGTATATCTCAACACTGTTGGTAGTCAGATCAAAAAAATTGCTAAGACCGCTCATTGAAATGTTGTTGGGGCATTACACAAACCAAAAGGTAAAACCCTATAGGCAAATGTTCCCCATGGATAGGTAAAGGTTGTTTTCTCTTGATCTTCAGGTGCAATCTGAATTTGATTATATCCACTAAATCCATCAAGAAAACAAAAGTATTTCTTTCCAAGGGTATCTAACACCCGATCTATGAAAGGTAATGGAAAATGGTCTTTGTATGTCACTTTATTCAGCTCTCTATAGTCTACACATACTCTCATTTTTCCATTTTTCTTAGGAACTATAACCAATGGAGAGACCCACTGGCTATCAAAAATTGGGTAAATGAATCCTACCTCTAGAAGTTTTTCAATTTCTTCCTTTACAATATCCCTTAGGGTAGGATTCAGTCTTCTCTGGGGTTGTCTTACTGGCTTGACTTCTTCAGTATAAATTTTGTGGGTGCATATATCAGGGTGAACTCCTGACATATCTTTATAGTCCCAAGCAAAAGCATGAACATGCTTCTGCAAGACAACTATCAATTTTTCTTCCTCTTCCCTAGTAAGCCAGCTGTAAATGTTCAAAAATTTGCCTGGCTGGACTTCTATTTGTTTTGTATTTGGAAGGACTGAATTCACTTCTTCATACCTGGTGATTAGGGAATTAAGAGGACACTACTGAGATGGGAGGAAATAAGAAGTTTTTGTTTCATTACTTCCTGATGGAAGCATATCCTGTATGGAACAGTGAGAAGGAAAAATCAGGTGATGGTGCCACCCATGTGGTAGTGAAACAGAGTTTTCCTATGATAGTACAGATGGTTCACCTTCAAAATTTTGGTTCTCCTCATTCCTTAACAACTGATGGATATTTACTGCTTCCTCTTCTAACCCTTGTTCATGCAGAACATTCATTAGGATATTTTCATTTTCTAAAGTTTCTGTGTCATGGAGGTCTTCTGTGTGTTCCCTTACTACCAAGGTGGCTAGTGTGGAAATAACCTCCTCTGATTCTTCATCTGAATCAGGAAACCATAACTGACCTAAAAATTTGCTAGATGGTTTTGCAGGAGGATACAGAGAGATCTATTTTAGATCAATACCATTTGAAATAGTCATTTTTCCAGATCTGTAGTCTATGAAGGCTGTTGCAGTTGCAAGCCAAGGTCTTCCCAAAATGATGGGATATCCATGTGCTGAATTTCTTGGCTATAAAACCAAAAAATCTATAAGGAATTCCCAAGAAGAAACTTCTATAGGAACATCTTCAATGATACCTTCAGGTTTTGCAACTGACCTATCAGCCATTTCTAAAACTATAAATGTGGGGCTGAGATGTTTGAGCTGTAATTGTTTCATTATATCCTTGGTCATGACATTTATTGTAGCTCCTAGATCTACTAAGACATTTGATATTGGTACTCGAACCTATGGTAACTATGATAACTGGACTTCCTGGGTCACTATACTTTGGAGGTACTAGTTTTCCAGATAAGAGATCAACTATCTTTCCTTCAACCTGAATAGTCTTGGGAAATGCTTTCTTTTTTCTTCCTGCTCTTCTAATGCACAAATCTCGAATAGTACTTTTAATCACTGGTATATCCTTAATGGCTTGCAATAAGGGCAATGATATAGTTAACTTTCTAAGTTCCTTGACCAGGTCTGACTCAGAATTTTTTGTTGTGGTATTGAATCTTTCAGGATATGGAATTATCCTTGATGAAGGTAATTGTTCTGCCTGTGGTTCTATTTTTTCTTCTTCTTTCTCTATTGTTGGTTTAACTCTAACTGGTTCCAAAGGTTCTTGCTCTTCATTTTCCTTGATTTTATTTGAAACAGGTTCAGGTATAACTTTTCCTGAATGAAGTTGGATGTTACTACAATCAAGAACATTTATTTCAACATTTTCTTCAGCTTCAGCCACATAGACATGGGATGCCTGTCTCATGTTGTTTGGATTAGTGACTGATTGAGCTGGAAGTTGAGGTTGTTTCACTTGTTGTGTTTGTTGTGGTTGGTTCTATTTTTCTTGAAAATTTTGATTAGGTGCAGGCAAAAAATGCTGAGTTTGACCTTGATTTCTTTGCTGCCTTGGATAGGACTGGTATTGCTGACTCCACTATGGTTGATTTTGCATCCAATGTGGATTATTCTGATTCTGATTCCAGGATGGGTTGTTTTGATTCCATGATGGGTTATTCTGATTCTGATTCCAGGTTGAATTACTCCAATTTGTTTGTGGCCATTCTTGGGAATTTGTCCATTGAGGATAATTCCAAGGACGTTGGGGTGGTTCTGATTGTCCCCAAGGCATAGTCCAGGGATTATGCCCCCAATTTGTAGGAAAACGAGGGGGATTTTGGTATTGAGAGAAATTTCCCCCTTGTTTTGGTCCAACATAGTTGAGTTCCTCAATGCGATTTTCTAACACAGTTTTGAGTTGTGGTAGCAGGTGGCATTTATCAGTTGAATGCTTCTTTGAACAGATACTACAAATGGCTGAGATAGATGTTTTATTCAAAGGACATTCCTACAAAGCATGTTTATTTCTACATCTTGGGCAATAAATTGCCAAAGGTTCTATGGTTTTTGCTTTTGCAGACATTTCCCCCAAAGTTGTGTTTAATTGCACTAGAATATCAGTTTTAAAATTTGCAAGTTCCTCTATTAGGTCCTTCACATCAGTGCCATTTGTACTCTTTTTTCTTCTTCCCTGCTTAGTGCGAGAGTAATTCCTATAGAGATCCATAATTTCCTCATTACTGAGAGTATTTACATCCCCTTTTCCCATCAAATCCAATACTTCTCTGGATTCATCTTGTAATCCTCTCAAAAATATGGTTTTACATAACTCTGGTTCTACAAGTCCACATCTCCTTTGAACAAAGGAGAACCTATCAAGATAGTCTTCTAATGTTTCATCATCTTCCTGTTTAATCCTGAATAACTCATCTTTCCTATTCCTTACATGACAATACTCCTGATATTTGTCTAAAAACATAGTTTCCATTTGATCCCAAGTTCGGATGGAATTTGGCTCTAAGCTCATGAACCAACGTAATGTCGAGTCCTTGAGTGTTGAGGGAAAAACCTTAAGTTTCTTATTGTCATTTACATAATCATAGGTTTGACACACTACTTTGAATTCAAACAAAAACTGATCAGGATCTTCAGATACAACACCTCGAAAGGTTGGAAGTACTGAAGGTGAAATGGTTTTCATGGGAGAGTTTTGTGTTGGATTCAAATGGATAGGATATTCAAATGTTCTAGAAGGTTGGGGCATATCCTGATCATCTCCTTCATTATGGACATAGCCATGTTGGCCATCTCTATCTAGATTGCCTCCCTCTGCCATAGTTTCCTGTTCCTTGGGAATAGTTAAACCTATCCAAATTTCACTCTCAAGAGGTCCAAGATCCTCCGTTGATGATGAGTTTGATGATTCTTCTTTCTTAGGATGTTCTAATGATGATGAAACTGGTGATTTTTCTTTCTAGAATGTTCTAATGATGGTGAGACTGGTGATTTTTCTTTCAATATTTCTGGTAGTTCAAACATAGGTGATTCACCCCTTAGGCATGAAGATCTCCTTAATGGAACAAGCCAGGGATCCTTTTGGGTAATTCTACCTTTTTCATCCCTAGACTTACTCATTCATGTTTACTCTTTGAATGACATAAATTATAGGTCAATAGTTGTTACTTTAACCAGCTGTTCTATTCAGATTTTATCCTGAATCTTCATAGCTCAGTCTAATTAATAACTATTGGACTATTGTCACCTTCTAGCAACACAATTCCTTAGAAATGATGCCAAAATGATGCGTAGTCATTATACACATCATTAATTCTCAATGAATTTGTCAATCCAGGGCAGTGTACAAGGCTATCTATGGAAGAAGGGGTGAACAGGGTTATAACTTAGGTCAATCTGGAGCAACAGGTCTTATTGGTGAAACCGATTGTGTGGGGGATTTAGGACATTCCTATCTCTAAATTGCATAAATTAAACCTTAATCTAGTTGTAAAAATGGAAACTAATCATTAACTACAGAAATGAAATCCTAATTTACAATTGCAGAATGAGACCTAATTATGTTGCAGAAATAATAGTTGCAGAATTAGAAGTCTGATTATAATTGCAGAAAGGAAATCTATTTACTTTTGTAGCAATGGAAACCTAATTATAGCATGGAAATGAAACCCTGTCAAGGCTCTATAATAGAAGGTTGTCAATCTTCTATGCAGGGGTTGACAACAAAACACAAAATGCAAGAAATTATAGAAAATAGTAAATTCTGGAAATGACAGTCTACAATAAATTGAAAGCTTTGCTGAAAGTGGAGATTACAACCAAACCATTAATCACAAGATTAATCTAAACATAAAATAAGCTAAGATTACAAATACTATTAGTTGTTTACAAAGAAATGAAATGACAAGTTCTACAACTCATTCTGCTGCAGCAAAATCAGAATAAAAACCTATTGTTAGTCCTCCTCCTAGGTCTGGAAGTGGCCAACCTCCTTGTCCAGAAGAAGGTATGAGTCTCTCTCTCTCTAGATCTTACTCACACTCATTTACAAGCAATATGAAATAGAAATAGTACACTTTATTGATTCAAGAACATGATTACAATAATTCTGCTGAAAACCTGTTACAGGACTGTAACAGTCACTTTTCTGATTATTGCCTATTTTCTCCTATATTTCTCTACTCTCTGCTTTCTCTATCTTCTACTAGCTCAACCTGAATGGGAGCCATATTTATAGATGTCCTAAGATCTACTGACAAACTGAGAATATCTCAAAAGATCTAATCCTATTATGCTGCAACAATTCCTGGTTTTATCCTAGAAGAAGATCAAACTTGATCTTTCCATAAATGGTGGCTTTGGTCGGCAAGGACGACAAAGTCAGATGGGAGATATTTTCCCTTACCCTTTTCAATATTTATTTCCCTTTTTCCAGCATCAAAAATCGGTCAACAAGTCAAAAAGCACATTCTATTTTCATTTCGAAGATAAGTGGCTCATTCCGAAGAGACTGCAATTCTCATTCCGAAGATCCGCTCATTTCGAAGACACTATGTTTTCTCATTCCAAAGATATCTGTTCATTCCGAAGAGACTTCGGAATGAACAAATGTGTGCTCTTTAAATGATTTCCTCTACATTTCTCAGGTGGGTTATCTCTCAGGATCATATTTCAATGGTCTTCATCTTTTTCCATATGTGAATTCCATGCCTTGCCATTCATTGGCAGCTGGCTGGAATTTACATGGGAAAAACCAGTTTTTGCTGCACAGTAATAGTTTGCTTGCACTGTTGCTAGATTTAGGTAAAATAAATGTTTGAGACATATCAAAACATGATTAGTGAAATGCTGCTATCAACCTAAGCATATCTCATTTAGCAAGTCATAACAAAATAACATAAAACTTATGCAAAAAGCTATAAAAATCAGAATATAGTATTTCAGATACATTTATCATGCAAATAGTTAATACACAACATATTGAATCAACTTAACTAGCATATCAGATTAAACATAAGAGTTTGTAGGCAATTTCAGTGTTCAAAACATGTTATGATTGAGGCATTTCCAGGCCTCATCAAAAGCATAAATGATGAAATAGACTACATGTTCCTTGATGGTTTTCTTCAAGATGGCTACTACTATCTTGTTTGATGCCTCTGCTTGTCCATTGGCTTGTGGATAATAGGGCATGGAAAAGTTATTCTTTATGTTATACTTTGTTGTTAATGCATGTACATCCTTATTTTTAAAGGGTGTTTCATTATCCGATATTATTTTGGATGGAATACCAAAATGACATATGATATTATGTAGCATGAACTCCGTAATGCGAGGTCCAGTCGTTGTGTTAAGGGAATTTTCTTCCACCCATTTTGTGAAATACTCGGTTGCCATTGTGATAAATGTGTGATGGCCCTATGATGCAGGTGAGATTTTCCTAATTAAATCAAACCCCCATTGTGCAAATGGCCAGACCGATTGAATCGATTGTAAGTCCTGTGAAGGTATGTGTGTCAAATTTGCATGATGTTGATACTTCACGCACTTCTTAAAATAAGCGTAGCAATCTTGCTATAAATTTGGCCAATAATAGTCCATGTGAAGAATGAGCTTAGCGATGGCCATGCCGCTAAAGTGGCCACCACATGTACCATCATGTGCTTGGGTGATAAAACCAAGCTGACTCCTGTGAGTCTAAGCAACAAAGGAGGATACCTTCATAACTCTGAAGATACATTATGTCTCCTAATAAGACATATTTTTCCACATTTTTTTTGAATGCTTGCTTTGTGGCATGTGACAATCCAGGTGGAATATTACCCATCTTAAGATAATCTTTAATCTGGACGGCCCAATATTGCTTTGAAGAAGCCTCAATATTATGAATCATGCTATCCTTTTGATGTTTGTCTCGTGTGAATGTTGATTGAGAGTGAACTTGGAGATATAGCGTTGTGCTAGTATCAAAAGGAGTATGAGGGAACAAAGCCCCCTAGTTAGCATTATTCAAATATTGGTGTAGTTGAGAGAACATTTCATGGGAAGGCTCAATATGAATCATGTGAACAACTAGTATAGCATTATTCTCTTCATGCTCAGTCGTAGATTGCGCTAGAATTTTTACTTGGATAGTTGTGATATCATCTAAAGGGTCATGCAGGATTAGCGACCCTAAGGAAGCCATTGTATCCACAAAATGATTAGATGAGTGAGGGAGTGCCTCTATATCATACCATTCAAATTTTACTAGGAGTTTGTCCACTAGGGCTTTTTAGGCTTGCAAGATGGGGCATCTACACTGGAATATCCCTTTAACCTAATTTACTATGAGCAATGAATCACAGAAAATGTTCAACTTTGTTATTTTCATGGTGATTATCGTTTGAAGTCCTATGATGAGAGCTTCATACTCGACATTTTTGTTAGTACAAGGAAAATCAAGTTTAAATGAAAGAGGTATGGGAGCCCCTTGTGGTGTGAAAAGCATGATACCTACACCACCACCTTGCTCACATTTAGAACCATCGAAGAATAGAGTTATGTCCACCTGTGACTCAAGCTTGGTAGAATAAGGTGATTCTGAGATATGAAATACTCCATCATCGGGTAGTTCTATATTTAGAGGCTAATCATCCTATAGAGGAGCCTTGGCTAGTTGATCGGCTATGACCTGTCCTTTGATATATTTTTGTCCAATGAACTCTAGGTCAAATTCCATCAACAACATTATCCATTTCTCCATGCGACTATTATGATATGTTCAACTCATCATGTAGCACAATGGATTTTCTTTAGATACATCATACATGGTATGATTAAGCATATAATGGCATAGCTTTATGGTGGAAAAGACCACTACTAATCATAGCTTCTCAACATATGCATATCTAATTTCATAGCTGACCAGTGTGTGGCTAATGTAATAAGTAGCCTGTTCTTTGTGGAATTCATTCTTTTGGGACAACATGGTGCCCAAAGCCAACTCAGTAGCTGAGATGTATAAATAGAATGACACTCCTAGTCGTGGTGGATCCAATACAGGTGGTGAAGCTAGGTATTGTTTAATTTCATCAAAGGCATTTTGACATTCTTCGTCCCAATGAAATAAGACCCCCTTGTGTAGCAACCTATTAATGGGTCAACACTTATCCGATAATTGTGCTATAAAGTGTTTTATGGATGCGAAATTTCCTTGCAAACTACGTAGTTGCTTAATGGTTGTGGGGGGAGGCATTTCTAATATTGCCTTGACCTTGTTTGGATCTACCTCTATGCCTTGCTTGGAGACTATGAATCCCAAAATTTTACCAGATGTGACACCAAAGACACACTTTTTGGGATTAAGTCTAACATTGTGCTCTATGAGGCGATCTAGGATCTTACACAATACATTGAGATGTTCATGGCGTAATAAAGATTTTTCCAATAAATCATCCATGTAATCTTCCAAAATCTTGTGCATGTAGTCATGGAAGATATATTTCATGGCTCATTTGGTAGGTGGCACCAGCGTTCTTAAGGCCAAAAGGCATGACCTGGTAACAAAATATCCCCCAAGGCATTGTGAATGCCATTTTTATTTGGTCTTCTGGATTGATATGAATCTGATTATATCCAGAAAATCCATCCATTAGGGATAGCATTTCATGTCCTATTGTTGCGTCTACCAACGCATCAATGTTAGGTAAGGGAAATTCATCCTTAGGACTCGCTTTGTTAATATCTCGAAAGTCGATGCAAATACGAATCCTCCCATCAAGATTTTTGATGGGAACCATGTTTGAAACCCATGGTGGATAATCTACTAAGATGATGATATCAATTTCCAACAACTTTTATAATTCATCTTTCACCATTAAGGCTACTTTTGGGTGCATTTTTCGTAACTTTTGCTTAACAAGTTTGATCTTGGGGTCTAATGTAATATTATGTGTGACTATATTTGGGTCTAGTCCTAGCATATCTTTATACGACCAAGCAAAAGCTTTAATCCTTTCTTTCAATGCAACTATGAAATCATCTTTTTCACCTAGGGAGAGACCTTCCCCTAATTTAATGGTATGGGGATTATTGGTATTTGTATCGATATCCCTGTCAATTTTTGGCTCAATTGACATGTGAGACCCATCCTCCAACTGATGTGGGGTGGGAATTAAGTGAATATCATCAACTAGGTTTTCTTCTTCCATAGGAAATTCAGGGTCAACCTCATCTTGAAAAACATCCTAAGTAGTTCTTGAAGAAAAGTTAAATGGTTGTAACATTTCCTCACAAGGCCAATACTCTGAGGGCGATGGAGAAGAATCTCCCTGATCAAATTCAATTACCTCTAAATCAATATGCAATGGCTTGGATGGGTTATTTAGATTCACCAATGGTGTCGTTAAATCTATGGAAATCATGTTTATGGATACATGATCTCCTAATATAGGGTGAGTGGGTCTAGAGACCTGATGTTGTCTCATAACTCATGGGTGTGGCTTGGGTGGAAGTGGAATAATTGGCGGTGGCCTATGTGGAAGAGGGCGAGCTTGATATTCACGAGGCAACAGCTAGTGTCAAATGGGTCCTTGGATGGGGAATAACATACGAATATAATATTCATCCTCATCATCCAAAGGGAACACGCACTCATATTCATCATCTGAGTTAGGGCAGTTTAATGGATGCGATGCCATAGTCATCATCATCATCACTCATCCATTCATGAGGAGGACCTTGGTCTTATTCCTCACTATCATATTGCAAGGTGTGTGAGCTCTCCCCCACTTCATGGGGTTGGGTGACATCACTAGATAGACCTTGATCTATCATTTCTATGGGGAAATGATCTCCCAAGGAATGAACATGATTTGGATTAGCATATGGGTCATGGGTGAGCTTATCCTGATAACCTAGGCATAGGTTTTCGAGACTCTCGGTGAGGACATCCAACGGTACCAGTTTATTGTGTCCCAACCCAGATCTATCATACAAAAGTTGATATTGGGGCTGACATGGAACACGATTACCCTGCTCATATAAGTCGAGACCAAACCCATGCCAATTGCAGTAATCTAAGTACCGCAATGCATAGTATGGATTCGACAAATAGTTTACATCCTCAGAAAAGGGTTCATCATCATCTTCCTTCTGAGGAATGGGTAGATATCCATACTCTAAACCTCCATATATGAAATTCATTTGATTAGGAGGTAGACCAAGAGGTACAATGCTACCTATGGGAAGATGAGGTCTCCCCATATCTTGTGATGTCTCCAATGATGGAACTATCATGACATTTCTCACCAGATATTCTCCTATCCCTGTACTAGACATTTGGACTGTGACCTGGGATGGTGAAGATGGATGAGATGGAATGGAGGTTTGAGGTGATTTAGTGTTCACCTCTGGAGGTAATTCCTCATTAATGATACAAGGGTGGAAACTAATGGTAGGCTCTCATCAATAGGCCTCTTCTATGTGTTCCTCGATGGAGGGTTTGACAATGTCAAAGCCTTCTCTAAATGTGGCGATGATGAGGATGGAGTAGATGACGATGAAGGTGGTGGAATGGGTAGACTCTAAATAGGTGTATTCAATCAGAAGTCTATGTGAGTCGAAGGTAATGTCGACTCTGGCATTTGTTACAACATGTTGCAGTATTTAAAGGGCTCTAGATCGGTAGAAACTACGTGCACTTTCCCTTCATGAGTGTATTTAAGACATTGATGCGCAATGGAGGGGACACACTTCATATCCCATATCCAAGGTCTTCCTAGAAAAATATTATAGGCCATCTCACCTTCTAGCACATGGCACAACGTCGATATAGTATTTTGCCCCACCTGAATGGGTAAAACTATGGTACCGACAATAGAGCATATTGTGTCATTGAAAGCACAAAGAGTGTAAGTTGATGCCACAACATGAGATGCTAGAAATTTAAGGTGCTTTAGTGCTTTAGTTGTTATGATATTACTTGAGGAACCAGTGTTGATGAGTACTCTCTTGTATGGTATCTCATTTATAC
Source organism: Wollemia nobilis (assembly GCA_028583015.1). Taxonomy (NCBI): domain Eukaryota; kingdom Viridiplantae; phylum Streptophyta; class Pinopsida; order Araucariales; family Araucariaceae; genus Wollemia; species Wollemia nobilis. The sequence goes on along the minus strand of JAQPPZ010002937.1, from coordinate 3,118,431 downwards.
ATGCAATGATGTGTAAAGGAGGATCTACCACGTCGTTAGCTATTTCCTTAAGCTCATGCTCATGAAATTGTATGACTGGTTCCTTGCACTATTGCACATGACCCATAAAATCTATGAAGGATTTGGACTCCTATGGTTGCAACTCTATTGATTTTAGAATGTCCATCAAGGCATCCTGATGTGGAGGTGATTTTTGGATCAACTCATAGATGGACAATCGTGTTGATGTGGTCCTCAATCTTTGTGCAAGCTTGCTCTTAATTATCATTGTTGGCCTAGAAGGAAGGCCCTATACTATAGGTGGTGTAGTTTATGACGTAGTTGGAACATCATTCAAAGTTTTAGGTTGTGCAACTTGACTTGGATATCTCTTGTTCCGATCACAATACTCACCATCCCAACATACCCTTTCACAAGGTGTTGTTGCTTCACATCATTCATCGGTTTAGAAGGAACTGCCTGTACCTCGTGAGTTTGTAAAGGGTCTTTGTATATACCCATATGCTAGTTGGTAGGAGCTAATGGAACATCCACTTGAAGCTCATTCCTCTCAATCATGTCTTGTACTACGTTTTTAAAACCATAGCATGATTGTAAATCATGGCCACCTTGTCGATGAAACTTACAATATTGATCCTCTCAGCGTCCCATAGGCTTGGGTTTGCCTATTTTTGGATCGTTGGGTTTAATATCTGGTAAATTAACCATATTTGCAGCCCACAATCAATCAAAAATAGAATCCATGGATTCAACGATGGGAGTAAATTGTCGTTGAGGGTGAAGTTGTTTTTGTCCCTGGTTCATTGTACCATTATTTTTATAACTCGCAGGAGGAGGTTGGGCCTGATAGTTCACATTTTGGGGGGGGATAACTTGAGGAGGTGCAGGGATATTTATGGCCACTTTATTGACCATAGTTGGCTTTGTAGGTGTCGAGCTATTCTTAGGATTCTTTGTCCACTCCTTACGAGGTTTTGTTATTTCTCCCTCTTGGATTTTGATTTCCTCTATGTTTCTAGCCTATGCTAGAGCTTCTTCCAAGGTAGGGTATTGTTGTAATTGCAATGTCAAAGAGATGGGTTTCAAGAAACTCTTTGAAAACAAACGAGTTAATTCAATCATTGAAAATAGATAGGGTAGCTTAACCAAAAGCCTTTGCCACCTATTTTCATAGTTAGTAATCAACTCATCCTCAGTTTGTTTCATCTATGTGAGGTCAGTAAATATCACCTTCATTTTGGTGTTGAAGGTGAAATGTTTCAAAAATGCATCAGTGAATTATTCAAATGTGTAGATGTTATGTTTTAGAATTTGGTTGAACCACTCAATGGCTGGACCAACGAGGGTACTTAGGAAAGTTCTTAGGAGCAATGCATCATTGTCCTATATGTTGAAGCACAAATTTAGAAATCTAGTGACATGCTCTTGAGCATCTTCTTCGCCCTTGAATCTATCAAATTTGGGTATTTTGAAATGCTCAGGATAGATCGAGGAAGGAATGGATGGGTGTAATGGTTTTTTCTTTAGCTGATTTAAGGTAGGCTTTTGAATCCCATTGTCAGCTATCTTACCTTCTATAGTTTCTAAGCATGCAAGAAAATCTTGATATGCATATGAGGATTTGATCTCCTCTTCCTTGTTTTGAACTCATAGAGGTGGACGAGGAATATTAATCCTAGGTTGGGGTGGTTGATTGACATCAACCATGCCTCCATAAGGTGCTTCTACATAATCCTCATTCTATTCCAAATCATCGTAAGCCCCATAATGTGTTTTAGGTATGGGCCTACAAGGAGGAACAAACACCTGTTGAAGGTGATCTATGTTTGGCCTATCATATGCATTTTGTTTAGGCCTACAAGGTCTAGGAGGCAACACATGATTAGGTCTAGGAGACCTATCTTGTTGGAAATTTGGTTGCCTTGGGTGAGCCTCTTGTCTATGTGTGCTTGGAGTTACAGCTCCATGATGCAAAGTTTCTTGAATTTTTCATTCAAGATTTTCTTTCTCTATTTGTTGTCGCTGCTCTAAGAGATCTAGGTGATGTTTATCCAACCTAAGTCCATTAAACTCGACTTTGAAGTCAGCATATCTCTGGACCAAATTATTAATTTGATCCGTTGTATTAGGTCTAAATGCATTAGCACTATTGCCTTATTGTCTATCATGTTTAGGAGGATCTATGAGATCAATTACGTGCTTCCCTAAATCGAGGGTAGTCGCATTGACTTGAGGTTATCTCCTAAATAAGTATTTCTGAGAGACTACTAGCACAGAGGCACAACGTGCTTATGTTGACACATTTTCATGAGGATAATCTGGATATTCCTTAGGTCTTCCCTCATAAACAAGGTAAGGTAAGGCAAAATAAGGTCGCCTAATTTGATGAGTATCATACTCATTGTGATTTTGATACCTTGGAGTAGGGTGACTTGAAATATTGAGATGATCATTCAACCCTACTCGAGGTGTGAGCTCTTGCTCCTGTGTATGACTAGGAGTAGAGGATCGAGCAGGCACATGAACGCATGGTATTGCTCTATGTGGAGGTGCCTCATTGTGTTGTGACTCTTCTCGAAAGAAGGTGTTTGTAGCATGTGAATTAGGGAGATATTTTCCCAAACTAGGACTATGACCTATAGGAGTACCCTGCGAAGGAGTCCCCTGTAAGCTAGACCTTCTAGTTGATACTCTAGGATTAACCATCCACTCATCATTTGGTCTATGACTAGGGAGAGTAGTTGATTTCTATGGAGGAATGATCCTATCCCTAGGCTCAACACAAGGACATTCTATATCCTCTTCTCTATTACCCATAGCTTCTACCCCTAAATGGGCTTGGCTACGGGTACGTACCATATCTATGTAATCTAACTACTATGTATTTATCTTCTTTACAATTTCTATGAATTTTAAATAAACAAACAATAGAGACACACAAGCATAGAAGTGATTATCTCATTTTAAATATTTTAAATGTGAATCCCTAAACTTTTTGATGTGTTTCAAGATGTGTTGCTTTGTAAAGAAAATACTTTTCACATGTTTGATATTTCATTGGATGATATTCTCAAATGTTTAAAGTATTTCACCTATATACTCACACAAGCCAAATATGGGGATGAAATCCATATCCAACGAGGTAGCATAGGTACTACCAACCCTCACCTAGCACCCCGTGCGTAGTGATACACTCCTCTAAAGAGGAATGCGTGCTATTTTTCATGGTTAGGATAGATCTTGGGTCAGCCTTGGCCATGGACGGGTCTTGATAGTACTCTTTCTCTCATGAGCCAATCGAGTGGTAATTACATCCACTATTGGTCTCAATCAATGGGTTGGATGTGAGAGCCCAATGCCATTGATGTTAAATTGAAACTTGGTGTGTGTGGGGTTCCTTTTATAAATTTGAAATAAAACAAAATAGCACTCAATTATTATTCACTAAATGCATGAAGGTGCATTTTTCTTTCAGAAATATTAGTAGCATAAAAGGAAAGCCAAAAAATGCAAAACCTATATGACCTTAACCTTCGTGGGCAAGGTTCCAACAGGCAAACCAGACAAAATAGTGACTTCTACTGTATTTTCCTCTATTTTTCTGAACTAATTAATGCATGATTTTGGAAAGAGAAATTCTAACCTTTCTATGCAAAGAATAAGCAAGAAAAACATGAAATTTGGCAATTTTTAATAGTAAAAAGTCAAATTTTTAGTGTAGAAAGGTGTAAAATTGAACCTAAAAGTTGTTGTTTCTACAATTTTTTATAGAAACCCTCTGGTTTTGTGGCCATACCTATCAGGTACAATGTCATATTGGGGGTCATCCCACCCAGTGCCATGTAGCTAGTCGTCTCACCTAGTGCCACCTAGCAATAAAGGGAACATTTTTGCTCAAAACGGTCAGTACCTGCAACAAATAAAAACAGAAATAAAGGTCCAAACTAGCACAATCCAAGGGGAGATTTGAAATAAACTTAGATACCATGATTTCCATTGAAGAAGTGAAATTCATGATATCGCCTTAAGGGCATTTACTTGCAATGTAGTATCAGTTATAAAGCATTAAAAGGGGAAATATGGCATGAAGATTGTAATCTACTAAAATGAGACAAAATAGGCAATAAATATGATAAAATTCTCTCTCTATTAATTTTTCCATAGCTTCAAAACATGATTACAAGACATCCCCTTGAGGGCTTCATAAATGTGATACATTTCCATTACAATTTTCCAAGGGATCTAGTCCCTTGGAAGGAGGCCTTTAAGGCGATAAATAATAATGTTGTGAATTCCTGCTTCCCACACTCGAGAGATATTTTTGGGCTGATAAGATTGTGCCTCCTTAGCTCCTCCTCTTTCCTATAATTCCTATTCCTAAAGACAAGGGATTGAAAAGGGATTAAAAGCATATGTGTTATAGAATAAAGCCATTAAACCATGAAAAGGGAGCATATGCTAAAACCATAAAAAGTGATCTACATAAATGGAAACTGATCTACATTAAGCATAAACATATTTTAAGCTATTCTAAATTCAAAAAAGGAAATTTGGAAGCAATATCAAAGGTGAAACAATGCAGAAATGGTGATTGTTCCTAGGTGAGCCAGATAAACCTGCAATCTTGGGGACCTCAAATCCTACATCAAAACTCCTCCAAATTACCTCAAATTTGGACCAGAGGTTCCTCTAGACATTCCCAAGGGGTCTATGGAGGAATTTATCTGAAATTCCAATCTATTTGGTGACTTTCCCCAGGTGTGACATACACAGACTGCTAACCATCCCCAAGTGGGGCGATCATAAAATTGCCTTAGTTTTGTCACCTATGCCTATGGAAATTGGTCCAAAACTTGGGTAGGGGTGTTTTCGATATATGGGGCCAAAGAATACTTCAATTTTTCTGGTTTGGAATCAGTGGATCGAGCCTATTACCCCTGAAATTACCTTCGAATGAAGAGGGTTTCAAGGCTAGGGAAAGGGTGAGTTTTGGTTTGTAAATAGTGAGGGTTGATTTGTGCAGCACTTCATTGCATAAATCATCAAAGTCTCCTCCTTTGCAATGAGGTGTTGGACCTCATTTTATAGCCCAAAAGGGCATCTAGGACAAAATGGCATGTTTGGCCATGCGAGGCAAGTGGCACCATGTGTCCTAATATTGTCATTGATTGATGAGGGGAAGGTTACCCCTTTGGGGCTCCCAATCTACTACCTCACTACACATTTGTAGGTCCCCAATAAATTTGGGGTGATTGGATGCGTTAATGGTAGTCTTTGATTTCTATTTAATACATCCTTTGACTTTTTCAAGGGTCTAGTTAGGGGCCATCCCACCCAGGGACGGTTATGGATGGCTATCCCTAGGTGGGACAGTCACCAACTATGACCATCCCTTGGTGGGATGGTCACCAAGAGGTGCCCCAAAACTGCCCTAAACTGCTATGAACCCTCCAAAATGAATTTTGGAGCCTTTTGGAAGCCTTTTTCTAGCCTAGAGGGGTGCCCAATAGGGCCATATGTTGTCGATAAGAGGGCATATGTGATGCACTGATAGTCTTATCTGATTTATGTGATTTAGGTGTCTATAGATAGAATAGTCCATATACATGCATCCACCCAACTTTGTAGTGAATTATCTTCAAAGACATAAGCAAAAATAAGGCTCTAGATCCACCACCACTATTTCTTACACTATGGTTACCTTAGGTGCTCTATGTAGCTTCATCAAGACATATTTTATCACTCTCACTATCTTCATAGGTGTCCCATCTAACTATAAAACTCCAAGGTAGGATATGGTATATTCCATGCCCATCTTCTCACAAACTTATTTAGGCATAATTGTTCTAGATGCTTCTGATTCAATCATACATTTGTGGACAACCCACCCCTCCATCCTTAGAGAAATATAAAAAGGAGGGGGTTTGTTATTTAAAGTGGTAGGGGACATTTCTTTCTTTTCATAGGGCATACTGAGGATTGTGGTGGCTTGATTTTCCTACGGATATTTGTTTAGAGAAGATTTTAGTAGGTCTATTTGGTTAGGAATGAAGAGAGTATCATATAGGCTAGCTTTAGATGGTATCTTCTTCATTTATTCCATAATGTTATATTCAGACTTGGTAGAGGTAGGTCTCTCAAGTCTTCTCTCTAGCTCACCATACTTTCTTTTATAATGTTGTGTGGCCTTGATTCTCTATCTCTTAGTAATAGAAGGGAACCTAAGCCTCTCTTGAGCCTCATTCTTGGATCTCATTCTATATCCTTCAGTTTATTTTTCAAACCTCTTGGGGAGACTAACTTCCTTTTCTTTGGCCTGGGGGATAGGAAAAGTATCATTGCTCTGGGAAGGTGGATCCTTCTTCTAAGAGGGGACCTAAAATTGATCCATATTTTGTGGATCAACCTGCAATATTTTATTACCTGACCTTGTCATGACATAAATAAGTTCAACCTTATCAAGATCTTTTCCAACCATGATTTGATCCAGTTTCCAAAGCATATTCAATCTACCTTTTTTATTTCTCTCTACTTTCTCCATAGCCTGCTATACATGGTGCTGGGACATAACACAAGATTGTAAATCATGAGGATCATTGCACACCAAATACCAAAAATTCACTAAATTTATTTTTGAAGAACTTTCAAGCTCTTCTTGTACTGCATTTACTTCGACTCTAGTACTATTTCTAGGACCAGGTCTTTGATCCTTATTCACATAAGAAAATATCCTTTGTTGAGACCTCTCCATATCTCTCTTCTCCATTGAATTCATCTTATTACTAAATTTTTTCAAGGTATTCTGAATATCAATGAGGATAGAGGATTCTTGGAGAATCTAAGAAGGAAGATGAGGGAAAGGAACCACAACATATGACACTTTTGAATGAGGAATTTGATTCATCTATGGGAATAAATATGACAAAGGATGAGGGTCCATATAAGATGATGTAGCTATCTGACCTTGGACATTAGAGGTTTCCAAATTGTAGAGCAACACAGCTTTTAGGGGTAACCTTCCCACATTAATTAGGATATTCTTAGCATGAACAGCTACATTTTAGACCCATGGAAAATTATCTACCCCAGATTTTTGGGTTTGTAAGCCTAACTCTGATCCAAGGTCCCTAATATAATACATGTAATCTAGACTTGAATTTGGCCTAGCTGCAGGGGGAATCCTCTTCCAGGTCCTACTGAACCTCAAGTTGAAATATGAAACAGTTTATTGCTGATGCTTTTACATAGATATGAACTGATTGAGGAGGGAAAAAGGATCAGTAGATTCATTAAATTCCTCTACAAAGGGCTCAACCAATGCTGCTCATGAGGTAATAGTATTGTCTTCAAGGGTCCTAAGTCAATGTAAAATATTTTCTCTAAAATACAAAGTTAGGATCCTAACAATAACATCTTCATTTTTTATATTGTGAATTACTGCCAGATTCCAATTATCTTGGTAGTGCTCATATGTAGTTTTACCAAATCCATCATAGGTTGTAATGGACTTAGATACAACTTGAGGAATGTCATGCATTTGGGCTAGTCTAAGGGGGGCAGTTGTATTCTAGCTAGGATACTTCTGTAAGGTCTGATTTGGGATGTTGGGCCATGTTGACAAGTGTAGCTCCTATTTGAGGTGGACTTGGGTGTATTTTAGTATTATCCTTAGGAGGAGTTGCATCTAAATGGAAATCTTGATTCAAATCCTTTATGATAGTAGATCCTCTATAAGGTAGCTCACAGTAGAAAAAGGAGTCTAGGTTATTCCTTGTGGATGACCGAGTAATCTTGAAAAATTTTGCAAGCTACAAGGATAACTTTTATGGATTCACAGACCAAGGATTCACCAAGTGAATTTGTTGCTCACCGCTTAGCAAGGTCAAGATAATTCACCAAATATTGATACCTTCAAGAAAAGATAGAACAATAAATAATATGATGGGTTTTAGTGTTTCTTTCAAATAGGTCCCACTGGGCGTGCCAAAACTATTGGGATCTAAATTTTCATAAAGTTTTACTTGATACTGCAACTGTCTATCTTCCAATTTTTTGGCCAGGATTGCACTCGATAGTCACAACTCAAAACTCAACATTAGATGGACCAAAGATTACTTCATCCCAACCTCTAGTGTAGGCTGGTTTCTTATCAATTAAATAGAATGTTGACTCAATTAATCTCAATATGAGTTTTGAGTAATAAGGTGAGATAAAGGTTTAGAGTTAATAAATTATGGATTAACAGTGGTCGGATAGGGCTAACAGAATAGACATCCACAGGGAAAACCTTTGGCAAATTATTTCCAATGTCCCACACTCAGGATTAGCAACACCCAAAACCATGAAATCTTCATACAATAAAGTAGAATAGAGATATGTTTCAAGAATTTATTTTAATATCTAATATATCAAAAATCCAATTTAGTAGAATAGATCAGTAATTAGACTTTGTAGGAAATAAACTTCTTGCCAACGCATATCTAACTATGAATAGATTTCAGTTACCTTAACAACTAGTAATCCAACACAAATGGAATGAACTAATCATTACAGCATCAACCAAAATACAATTCATAGCTCAAACCTCTTAATGAATGATATCAAAAATAGAAAATCTTGAGTCAAAAAATTGAGTAATGCTCCTTCCATTAGTTTGCAAAAAATGTTACATATTAGGGCAAGTAAACGTTCCAGAGACGATCCTAAAAAATGAGGGTTCGACCTCTATACATACAATTTATAATGAAAAGAATAAGGGAAGACATTACAAGGATTAAGAATTTGACAGCTTAGCAAAAATCTATGTTGGCATCATTTCATTCATCTGTAGGGTCTAAGAAATTCACTAAAAGTCATTCGCCATGGTAGCTTGACTCTGTAACTTACTGGTTTGATAGTGGCAGTTGAGTCTTAGGTTGTTAGAAACTAGATCTAATCACTCGTCATTCTTGAAAACTACTAACCACCATAGATCTACAATTACTCTACTTCTTGGTTCTTCTAGACGCTTCACCTACCCACTCAAACTGACTAGCTTTCATCCACCAATAATCCACCTTTGTATGCTCATGAAAATGTCAGCAAAATATCCATCATTGATGCACTTAGTGGATAGTTGTGATAAATCCTCAAAAATGCTCTGTAGACTAGCGAAATGGAATAAATTATCAATCCACTCAAAAAATAATTTTGATGTCATCTTGGATGGCTTTGGACAGCAAATTCAAGCTTACATGAAAATACACTGAGTTTCAAGCAAAATACAACTCATTATCAATCTGCTCACTTAGCCTTTAAAACAATTTTTTTTTCTCATATCCATAGTATAAGATATTAGTTGCAATCCACTTCTCGATTTTTGCTCCATCGACTTTGACTTGATTTGACTGTGGAAATACCAATCTTCTCAAAAAGTAAAAAAAAATGATCTTTATGCTATTCCACTACCTTTACTTATTTCTGAGCGCTTTCAAACTTCTTACCGAGCAGTGCGGAGCTTGTCGCCATTTCACTCAAAAATAGCCTTGGAACTTAGTAGAATGGGTATTCTCGACACTTAGTCGCTTGAGCATGCATAATGAAGTGATATCAACAATATTCACTTTGGAGGGTTTTGACATCATCTAAACTCATTTGGATTGTAGATTGAGACCTTCGTGCTAATCCGCTACAAGATACACTAAGTATCAGGAAGAATAGTACACTTAGCTCATGTTTATAAAAAGCACTTGTCGAGCAGATTGGAGCATTCTTGTGCAAATCTGCTCTGAAATACTCTATATCCTCAGTGGATTGGAGCCATAATCATGACTTAGAATCAATTTTCAAAGTTTTCTAAGGATGTGTCCATTTTGTGCCTACACTAAGGAATGTTATTGATAAGTTGGAGAAAATCCAAAAATCCTTCTTGTGGTCAAGGGCTGAAAAGAAGAAGATATTTCACCTCGTAGCATGGGATCAATTCTACAATAGGAGAGAAGAAGGATTCTTAGGTTTGAGAGGCCTGAGAACATTGCACAGAGCCTTTATTGCAAATCAATCTTGGAAATTAGTTTAGGATGTTAATGTCAGTTGGGTTAAGATTATGAAGTCTAAGTATCTTGGAAGTGGCAGAAAGTTCTTGAAATTCCAAGCTCTCTCAATGGGGTCTACTTTTTGGTCCAACATAGTTAGTAGTCAGGTGGATGTGCGTAAAGGCCTTCGTTGGGTGGTGGAGGATGGTTATTCCATTGATTTTTGGAGAGATTCTTAGGCCTTGCCATCACCTCTTGAATATTACCCGACCTTTACCTATCTAAAGCCGATATCAGATAGGTTATTTGGTCCCAAAGTTTCTAAATTTGCAAAATTATTAAATGGTCATCCTAATTGGGATTCCTTTGACTTTCCAAATATTTCTCAAGAGGATAAAATTGATTTTATAAATTTAAAAAACTCCATAAAATGGTTCCTAACCCTATTGGTCTTCATGATAGGTTGGTTTGGGTCCTAAGAAAGATGGCCAATTTTTAGTTAAGTATTCTTATGGTTGCTTGGACTATGATTCGGATCCATGGTTCCCAACAAATCAAGTTTGGATTGAAGGCCTGATGCCTAAAGTCAATGTTTTATTTTGGTTGGACATTTAGATAAAGTGCCTTACTCTTGATAATATTCAAAAATAGGAAATGATTTTCCCTAATAGGTGCTTCCTGTGCAGCAGGGATTTTAAATCTCCTTTCCACTTATTTTTTTGTTGTGCCTATATCCTTGAAGTCTTTCATCTATTATTTTTGGAGCTTGGTGTTTCTTGGGTTCTTCCCAAATTGTTTGAGGACCTGGTTGTTCAATGGATATCCCCCTTCTCCTATCCCCATCTATGCTAGTTTTGGAAATTCGGGTTACCCCATATTTGATGGTGGATGTGGAAGGAAAGGAATGCACGTGCCTTTAAAAATATTTACCATCTTGAGTTATAAACATATTTGAGGGCCATTGTAGATACAGTGGAAAATATAAAATTTTTAAAATTGGATTTGATAACTTGTGAAGGGGAGATCGGTTTGGAGAGATCATTGGGTTTTTTAACTCAGCCTCAGAATACAGTGAGTAGGGTGAGTCAAGATAGAGCTAGCATGATTTGGGAACCCCCTCCATCAGGTTGGCTAAAATTCAACTTTGATGGATCTTCTAAAGGAAACCCGGGTCCAATGGGTGTAGGGTTTTTTTTAGAAACTCAAAGGGAAAAATCCTTCTTGCCTTTGTTGAAAACTTGGGTCACCAAACCAGCCATTTTGTTGAAGCTCGGGCATTATTTTAAGGTGTTTTCCAACTGAATTGGATGAGTTACAAGAAACTAATCATAGAATGATATTAACTCAATGTTATCAACATGATTAATAGCAACCAAAATCCTTCCTGGACTCATGTAAATTTTGTAATTGAATCCAGGAGAATGATTCAAAATTTAGAAGAAGTACAATTCAAGCACTGGTTCAAGGAAGGTAACAAAGCTACGGAATCCCTAGTTAATCAAGGTCTTATGCAGTAAGACCTTCACATTTGGAGATATAATTTCCTAGATGGGCTTAGATCATTGGATAATGAATTCAGGTTAAGGTCAAACTTGAGTCAGAATACTTAGGGAGGGTGGCTAGAACCCTCCTCATTAGATGTTGTTTTTTGAATATTTTGGTCAGGATTGCGTGCCCAAATTTTTGTCTTTGTTTATCCATGTGGTCTTGCGTACCCAAATTTTATCTCTATTTATTTTATTTGTCTAGGTTTTTTCAGCTAGTATATATTGGTCTAGGTGTATGTAGTTGTATCCAAGGGCTGGTTGGATTTAATGTTTGAAGTATCCTCAATATCCTGGTATTTGTCTACTATCCATGACTGATATTGGGTGTGAATCTCTAGTGCATATTAAATATAACTGATCTACCACTTGTTTAGGCATGATATTATGTGATGCTCCACTGTCTAACATATAATTATGGATTACATAGTGATCTCCAAAATTAGAATTATATCTTAAGAAGATATATAAAGGTCTAAAATTCTAGAAATGGTCTTGGGTTTTTCTACTACTGAAAAATTGCATATATGATTATTTGTTGGCTCAATTAGACCAAAGGCTCAACACACTTGATATCTATATTTTGGTATGGTCATTAGCTCTCTAAAATTCATATTAATTTTTTGTTTAGCCAATTCCTGACCTGCATCAAATTCAGCCTTCTTGACTTTAGCATTTTTGTCAAAATATGAGTTCTTATGAACTTCATTCCTTACCTCAACCACAAGGGCTTTGGTTTGGTTACTGTGGTTTTGTTTCTTGGTAGATTTTTCTATATTTTGGATTTGTTGGTTTGTATCATCCTTATCAGACTTATTGGTCTTATCAAGCATTGTTCTACTTCTCAGATTGATGGCATGCATCCTTTCTAGTGCTTTGATTTCTTTAGTTGTTGGACCAATTTTGCCTTGTTTCATCATTTCATATCTATTTTTCTTGAGGTCTTTTTAGGATTTCCATGTTTTCAAGAACCAAATATCTGGGCTCTTTCTATGACTTAGGCAATTCATCCATTTATTTTTTGAATTGTATTTCTCTTTCTTCATTGTCTTTGGTCCAATAGACATTTACTATTATTTCCTCATTTGATTCTTCTTCCACATTTCCATTGGTATGTGCACTCAAGTATATGCCATAGGTATTTGGGTCATGTGGGGCATCACATTCATTACAATAGAATGGGAAATCATAAACTGTATTGGCAGTAGCCATGGGGTTTGGGACAGAATCCATATCTCTTGATCCTTATTTTCTCTTCTAACCATTACTTCTGTTTGTATTTCCTTCTTCTCCATTGTTTCTTGCCTAGTTTCTATTAAAATTTCTTTGAAATTGGGGTCTATTATCAGTTTGTGACTGAGAAGGTTGCTCATAATTTATAGATTTATCTCTCTCGATTATGGATAGCCTACTATTTATAGTGTTGAACATCTCTATAAATTGGATGGATAACTTTTTTATGGGATATATCTTAGCTTTATTTAACAATGAGAACCTAAATTTCTTAGGCTTCTTATCCACTTGACTAGAGATTGAATCGGATGTGTATGGATTCATATTTCCATTGTCGAACATATTCCTTTCAATTTCTAGAGTTTGTTCCATACACTTGTCAATGGTGTTGGTTCTATGTTGTCTCAATTCATAGCTGAATTCTCTAGGAAAAACATTCTTATAAAAACATATAGCCTAGTGATCAGTGGATCTTAGATTTGTGGGGATTTTACTCTTAGTTTTGAAAAATCATTTGTTAAAATCCTCCACTGACTCATTTTGTCTTTTCTTGACTGTTGCAAGCTTTGTTAACAAGGACTATTCATTTTTTCTTTCTCCATATTTCTTTAAAAACACTTCCTCCATGGTCTGAAAGTCAAGAATTTGGTCAACTGGGAGGCAATTAAACCATTCCCTTGCATCCTTCTCTAATGTTTGTAGGAATAATTTAAGAACTATGTCCTTGTGTTCAACCTCAAGGCTATCTAATGCATATAGGAATCCTTTGATATGATCTTCCCTAGTGATAGTAGTGTTGCCTTGGAATTTGGGTAAATACTTATGAGCTTTGGCTAGTAAGGGGTGTAAATTTTGGGGTAATCGAAAGGGTCTATACCTATTAGTCCTCCATACCTAAAGGTTCTAATTTAGGTTTGGTTGTGCCATAGGAAATATAGGGATACTAACCACAGAGGTGCTAATAGAAAGTGTATTGGTAGCAAATAAACTTTTTAACGGATTTACTACCAACAGAATAAGCTCTATTCTGATAAATAGATTTCTTAAGAACATGGAATTTTTTAGTATGGGTAAATACCTCTAGGTCTTCAAATTTTGGTAAGAGCTCTTTGTCGTTGCATCTGGTATGCACCAGGTCAAATTCTTCTTCTTATTTTAGATTCATTTAGAATATCCAACACTTTGGTGCAAGTAGAATCTCCCTCAAGCCAAGATTTCTCAACTATTAAATTCTCTCAATCTCTCAGATGTGTATAGAGAAATCCCAAAACATACAAATTTTCAAAAAATCATAGTTAAGCAAACAAAAATTTATTTCTAAGAAATTGTGGCATTGACTAGTAAATTTTTTATTGTGGGGAGACAGACTACGAATCACATAGACAATTAAACAACCTATCCCCAATAACGGTGCTAGAAAATTATTGTGTTAGTTGATGGGCTAGTATGTATAAAAATGTCATGGAATCCCAAGTCTAAAATATAAAATATTTTACCCTGGTAATGGTGCTAGAAAACTATTGTGGAAAATTTTGAATATCCTTGTTATCTGTCATGCTATTCAAATTCCCTAAGGCCCACAAGAAGATATGTGAGCTCTAGTAGACTCACCACTTCATCCTCGGATAGCTTGGTAGCTAAATAGGCCAGGTCTGGACACCCTAATATGAGCTTATGATGATATTTCTTAAACAAATATGCCCAACCAGATTAAGATAACATGTATAAAAATAATATTGACCAAGCATACAATGAAAGCATTTTAGTAGTTAAAGCAGACCGGTGCCTTGTCCATTTGGGTTATCATAGCAATTTTAATCATTCATGTGAAAAAGGAGAGAAGAGGAAAGAAATACTAATAAACCCATATTCATTTGAATATCATAATCAATATGGATTTTTAAATTAGTGAGAGAAACATTACCTATAGATTCAAATAATGTAATATACAAGCAAGAAAACATACACACATTGCACCAAAAAATTCCAGAAAGTAGAAACCATATGATTTGTATTATATTCAAATTAACATGACTACAATGATAAATTCTATAAGAATGCTTAGGTATTAGGATTCACCCCATTCAAATGATGTAACAGGGGAACTACTATCTACTGCCCTAATTATAGTGACACATAGACTTTAGCTCCCTGGAGAAGCTCCTATAAATAATCTTAGATAGACTGCTAAACTTTTGAAAATACCTGCACCAAGGTGGGAAGAACTTAAGAATGACAAAATAAATAAAAACAAGGAATATATGATAACCCTCTCAGAAAAACTTAGAATACCCCTCATAAGCTTGCTATGTTATTGCTTGATGATGAAGCTTGGTTGATTCCACTCCTTTTATAGTTAGGTTGTCGTAAATCTGTTACAAATGCTTAGTCCTAGTTTAGCCATGTGTTTTCTTGGTCCTATGTCTCTTTAGCTTCTTGAGTTTATTACAAAAAATCCTAGTTTATGCCATCTATCAAAAATTTTGTGAGGTTATTTTTTTTGAGACTACACTACCTGTTACTACAACTCATCTCCTCGACTTTTTTATTTCTAACGAATTTTTATTTTAAGGGGTCTCGTAATAGTGGTGGACCATGCATTTTATCATGCTTTATCATTAGTACAAAAGATAAACTCATCCATATTTCCTTTATTCTTGTTATCTTAGTCATCTATCTTTTTTCCCTTTTACGATCTTTGACTAGGGTTGACGTAGATATGGTTTTAAGATGAAATAGAGGGGGACCCAACATGATGGTGAAGGGAGAAAAGAAAAAACACAATGAAATAAAATAGGATGGAAAATAGTATGGATGGTGGTGGGAATAGTTGGACACAATGGATATGGAAGACTACAAACAATGGTGGTGAGATGGTGCTTTATGGAACTAATGGTGATGGTGATCAAGAGAGAATACCCAAAAATAAGAGGGTAAAGAGGAATGAGAGGGAATATGGAATGGAAAACAAGATCTAGAGGTGCACAAATTGAGAGGAATGAAAATAAAGGTGTAACTCCATAACTATCAATGTGATCCCTCTATAACTATATTTCATTGAGGCGCTTGTAACTTTCCAAATCCAGTGATATGTTGAGGCTTCAACATTTTCTTTCTACTACAACTTCTATGACTTTTAGTGATGAAATAAATGAAATATTCATATTTCTTACATTCTTTTATGATTATTTTCTTTTGCACGCTTTGGCCCATCCTTGATACTGAATTTTTTATTTCATCCACTGCCTTCATATAAATTCGTGTTGAGATCATCCATTTCATGAGCTGATAGTGGTAGCATCATGTTTTGTGGATACAAATGGATTTGGATATTTCAAACCTATGTCAAGCCTGTCCTTCAAGTTCTCATAACATAATCTTACCTTTCTTAGTATATTCTTTGAGGTTTTCTGCTTGTGTAGTAAATGTTTACACACATGATTTGATATTTTCTCTTTTGAGTAGTTTTTAAGTCCTCCAGGATTCGTTGCTTGTCTTTTGAACATCCTCAAGTTGATGGTGCTCCTTCTACGCTTACTTGGGATTATGTACTTTGTTGCAACCATAGTTTTAAAACCTACCTTGAGTGATTTTTCAATATTTGCATGCTTCAAAAATATGTGTTCATCTTGGTACACCTTCTGATTTCATCACTTTTGGATCTTTGATCGTCCACCTTGTCATTCTTTCTATTAGTTTTTGAACAGTGAGCCACGTGCCTCTCTAGATGAAGTATGTGTTGTTGATATTTTTGGAATGATATGGGCCATTGATGCCTTCATTGCTCTTCATCCTAGCTCATCATTGATGCATTGCTGATAGAATTTCTTAATGAGCGATAACATTTTTACAAAATACATGGTCACTGATTGTCTGGGGCTATCACTAATGGATCGATGATAATTCTTTTATATGGGTGATGACTAAACTTGATCACTAATGAATTTATACTATCATTGATGGATGAGTGAAAGAGGAGGGCGATTGGCGACGGGTGAACCTTTAAGAATTTTTGTATAGACTTAGGGCAGATGGCTTAGTAAACACGATGTTTACTCAAGGGGTGAAGAGAGGGGAAAAAACTAAGACAATGATGACCTAACCTTTTTTTACTCAAAATAGCTCTATCACTGATGGAACTTTATCGTCATTGATGGATCGATGATAAGATTTTTCTAAGGCTAATAAGGGATAACCTATTTAGGCTAATTCATTTTTCTATCACTGATGGTGAAAGGGTTTCATTGATGGATTGACGATGTGCTCCTTTTATTGGTGATAGACCAAATTGGACTTGGGGGATACATTTTAAGCAAAATTTATGCTTACAACTTAGGCAGATGAAGACAAAGCAGTAAACTATATGACTTAGGGCTAAAGCATCACTGATGGTAATTGGCTATCATTGATGGATCAACGATAACAAGCTTGGGTGAGCGACAATGTATTTTGGGATTAGGTTATCGTTGATGGTTTACTTTGGTCATGGATGGATCAAAAAAGGGGATTTTGGGTGGATAAGGACTTAAAAATAACTTTTCATGACCAACTTCATCGAGAGGGGGAATTGTTAGGATGATGATGACTAGATTCTTGCTTCGAACTTAAAACATGCCATCACTTATGATACTTATCAATCGTTGATGCATCGATGATGAGGCTTTTGCAAGAGCAATAATTAACTTTGCTTTATGCCCAATATTTATGTGGTCACTGATTGAAAAAGTCTATCAAATATGGATCAATGACTACAGGTTTGGATAAGCGATAATGCATTATAGGCTTAGACTGTTGTTGATGGCTTACTGCAATCACAGATGGATCGATGATGGGGTTTTGGAAGGGTGACAATGACTTAGGATGGTTAGGCCTTAGAAAATATTTTTGAAAGAAATAGGATGAATGTCTAGTCTGATTTGGATACTTAGGACTTAGGAAAAAATTATCAAGGCAGATTTCATGGTATTTTTGACGATGGTCTAACCTAGCAATGCAATCGTGAATTTTAACCTTATAATATGGATTTTAAAATATTTTACAATGGTTAGATATCTTGGATTATATGGGGTAATTGGGGATATGGAGATGGAAATTTTTTATGGTCCGAATGAATTTTTAAATGACATGGACCAAATAATGAAGGCAGACTAAACTAAAAAAAATGGTTGAAATCGTTAATATGATAAAGACTGATGATATGGAAATAATGACCATGCTAATGAATGGGTGGCTAGGGGTGAACTTATGAACGGTATAATGCATAAAGCACTCTAATACTTAGACCTATTCCTTTAATGACCATGAGGACTCTCTTTTTGCATTGAAATGACTTTCTCAAGACCTTCCTCTTTTTGGACTCAATACCACATCCTACAATCACCTAGTCACTCAACTTTGCCAACTTTTTAAAATTAAGGGGTGAAAACTAAGTTGGAATTTTTGAATCCCAATAGATGGATCTTCATGAGCTTTTTTTTAACTGATTTAGCATCAGTTTGAACCACTAAATTATGCATGATGATAGATGGGTCAATACCAGGAATGTCTGCATAATTTTAAGCAAAGACATTGGTATACTCCATCAAAATATTTGTGAGTTTGGTCTATTTCTCTACATAAGGTATTTCCTATCTTAAGGATGTGTGGATTAGCCTTAGTTATGAATTTGAGCTTCAAAGTGTCTTTGATTAAATTTGAGAATCTCTTTCAAAATAAGGAGAAATAGGTGAGACACCCATTTGCTTAAGGTCTTATAGATATAAATCAACGCATTTGTCTTGTGAACTAAATGCTTGGACGTGAGCTATACATGGGATAGATCCATAAAAAAAAACCATTTTTTATGATCTCATTGTGTGTTATGTCGTAAAATACATCCTCTTCCACACACTCATCCGAGGTCATGATTAACTTAGGATGAATCAAGGAAAGCATATTGCAATAAATGTTAGAGGGAGAAGGGGGTCCCTCATCTTCTTTAGTCCACTCCAAGTTTTGATGAATTTCTAAAAATTCAGCATAAGTGATTAGATGGTCATCATCATCAAAAGGTAAGGGTTGGTTCTTCATAGGGATGTAGCCGATGCCACATCATCTAGGCCAAGAATTAGTTTCAAGTGGCTCGCGTATGCCATTTTGTAATATACCTAGACCTTTACCTATATAACCCATGCTACACAAGATTTATTTAGGGAGTGGATATTTATCATACAAGTAGAAATTAACAAAGGAATTTTCTTCCATAATCAAATTTCTACCAATGGTAACTCTATCCATGGCGTATCTGACAAAATGAAAGTATAGCTACCAATATGCACATCATATCCTTTCTTGTAAGGTAATCCCATAGTGCAAGGAGATAGTGGTAGTTGAGAAAGAACAAGATAATATTGAATGGTAAAATTCTCATCATTAGGCGATGGCAAAGTTATGGTCAATCTAGCAAGTGATTGGTCCATGAGATAATAAGAGGTGGAAGGCAATGGGTCAATTGTATGAGAAGAATGAAGTGCATTAGAAGAATTTGAGTGATGGTTAGAAGTAAATGGTTGAGATGAAGAAGGCTTCTTAGGTGTGTATGAAGAGGAACAATGGATAGAAGGAACTAATGATGACAAGGATGGATAGAATTAAGAACTAGATGGATCCACCATTGCATAATACTTGAATGGTTTTGGATCATGGATGGTGAGAAGTTGATTCTTGAATTTGAATTTAATGTGTTGATGCAATGTGGATGGGACTACCTTCACAGTGTGAATCCATGGATTCCCCATAAGGATATTGTATGATGTGGTACAAGTTACAACATATACACATATATCAAGAATTCAAGGGCCAACCTGAAGTGGGATGGATATCATGTCATAGGCTTCTTGGGGTTCATTATTAAAGGCTTTGATGGTAAAATCCAACTTCCTTATGTCCTCATATTTAAAACCAAACTTTTAAGAAAAATCATATGTGCAAATGTTAAGAGAGGACCCATTGTCTATTAACACTCGTTTGATAAGAACATCTCCAATCATCATCATTATGTAGAGAGGATTATCACTCTATAAACTATGAGGAGGGATATCCTCATCATAAAAATCTATGTGGTCAACTCTATGAGAAGCCACAACATTAATTATAGAGGTCAAGTGAATATCTTGTGGTACCATAATTTGACTCAAAGAGTTCATCAATTCCTCCCTATGGATGGAGGAATATCAAAGAAGCTCCAAGAGAGAGATCTTGGTAGGTGTGTGAGAAAGTTGATGTTTGATATCAAATGGTGAATTCTATTGTGGTTTATTTGCATTGTTGCTTTTTTGTGGTGCCCTCAAAATCAAAGGAGGCCTATAAGGGCCACTTGGTTGTGGCGAAGGTGACTGATATGGGGTTGTTGATTATGGGTGTTTTGATGGTTGAGCTTGAGCCTGTTGCTGGGTTGTGGCTTCAATCATACCAACTAAGTCATTAGGTGATGAAATAAGCTAGAGAAGGATGGAAATGGGTTGAATGGGGTAGTTCCTATGAGATGCTAGTTGTTCTAATGGAAGCAAGTGATGCATGGGAGGGTGGATTGGCAAGAAATTAACATATGGACCATTAGGAAAAAAAATATCCATGATGGGAATCATGGGAGAAGATTCCTCCTTTTAACTATTGGAGGTGATCAAAATGGCATCGAATTGGATGTTAGAATCGCCTTCAAAATGATCGAAAGACAAATATTGATGATATTCCTCTTGGTTTTTATTTATGGAAACATTATATTGTGAAGGCACAAGTGCATTTGATGGAGATTGTTGTCTTGGGACACTACTAATCATGCCTATATAATATTTTGGAGGGGGTACATTTTGATAGTTTACCTGATGTACTAATTATTTTCCATGATTAGGTAATGGATGTTGAAAAATATCCAAATATTGATTTGTAGTTTGTACTTGTTGTGTAGGAGGTTGAGTAGTTGTTGGAGGATCAAAATTCATGGAAGAACCCTCTATAACTAACCGACCATTATCGATTAAATATTGTACCAAATATTTCAACCTTCTACATGAATTTGTCAAATGTCCATCAACCCTGTGGAAATCATAGTGTTATCTCGGTTTGTACCAATCAATCATGGTGTCAAGTTGTCTGATTTTAGGCAACTCTATCATGTCTACCTCCAATAGTTGTTTTAGAACCATGGACAATGGTTGATTGAGTTTGGTAAAATTACATGGTGGAGGTTTTTTAGGAGCCTTTAATATAATTTTCTTTAGAATATTGGTAGTATTAATATTTGGAGAAGTTTTAGTGTCTGTGAATCCATCTCCCACTACATGTTTAGTCTTGTATTAATTTTTGGATGACCTCTCTTCTTATTTTTTTTTCATCTGACCTCTTCTAAGAAGAGCTTGCTCCACTCTTCTAGCTAGGTCAATAGCTTGATCAAAAGAGGTCACAATAGCAGTCTCTAGTTCATAGGAGAGTTGTTCTTGTAAATTTCCAATGAATATTTCCAACATCTCCCTAGGAGGTAAGGTGAATGTAAGTTTCCCCACTACCTTTCTCCATCATGCTAGAAATTTTGAGAAGCTTTCTTCTTTTCCTTGTTTTAGATTATACAAATATTTGATGGTTACATTCCTCTCAATGTAAGCCCCAAATTGATAGACAAATAGTTCATTCATTTCCTCAAAATTCCTCAAAGAATGGGTAGGCAATTGATAATACCATTCTAAGGCCATGCCCCCAAGACTTTTTGGAAATATCTTTAGTAGTAACATGTCATCATAGGCAATGATGTGACATGTCATCCTAAATATTCTCAAATGTTCTATGGGATCCTCGGTCCCCTTGTAGATGGGCAAGATAGGCATGGAAAAGTGCTTAGGGTAAGGCCTAGTAGTAATAACATGATATAACGATTGATTGCACATCTCTTTGTAGTTGTAAGTGGGGTGATAGGGATCAATATGATCCAATCATGTAGCAAGTTGTTTCACTATCACCTCTAGATGTTGTGTTTGAGGATTATGGATGGTTGGTGCTACTACATTCTTAGAAGAGGGATAGTAGGTATGTTGTGAGGCATGATATGGATGCATGTTGGGAATCGTGATACTATTATGAAAAGAATTTGAAAAAGAATAATTGGCTTGTTGAAATGGATATATCATGTTGAGATAAGATTAAAGTGGTGATGAGTAGTCGTTATACCATCATTAAATCTCAAAGATCTTATCAATCCGGGGTGGTGTCCAAGGTTGTCTACGATAGAAAGTTCAAGCAGGGTTGTAGTTCAGTTCATTTGGAAGCAGTAGGTCTTATTGGTGGAATTGATTGTGTGGGGGTTTTGTGTCACTTCTACCCCTAAATTGCATAAATTTAACTTTAATCTATTTGCAAGAATGAAAAACTAATTGTTGTCTGCAGAAATAAAGTCCTAATTACAATTGCTAAATTGAGACTTAATTGATTTGCAGAAGGAAAATCCTAATTACAGTTGCTAAATGAGAAACCTATTTACTTTTGCAATGATGAGATAAAACAAGTAATCAACTTCTGTCAATACTCTGAAACAGAAGGTCGTCAATCTTCTGTGCAGTGTTTGACAAAGAAAAACAAGAATGCAGGAAATTATAGAAAACTTGTAAATTGTTGGAAATGTAAATTGCAGGGAATTGGAAAATTATTGAAAAATAAAGAAACTGATTATATCTATTGCTGATTACATCACAAATGTAAAATAGATGGATAAAAACTAAAATAGAAATCAAATACCACAAAATGCTGAAATTGACAAGTTCCACTACTTATTCTCACTACAAGCAAAATCAGGATAGAAAACCTGTCTCGTTAGTCCTTCTCCTAGATTTGAAAGTGGCCGGCCTCCTTTTCTAGAAGAAGGTATAATTTCTTCTCTAAGTCTTACTCACACTCAGACATAACAAATTAAATGGAATGAAACTGCACTTTTATTGCTTCAGAAACATAATTACAATTCTGTTGAAATCTGTTATAGATCTGCAATCTGTTACAAGTCTATTATCTCTAATATGTCTAATCTCTAATCTAATATTTCTAATATCTAATATTCTTAATAGCTCAACCTGTATGGGAGCTATCTTTTATAGATGCCTAAAATCTAATTACAAACATAAAATATGTTGTCCTGATATCCTGCAAAATTTCTTGGCTTTATCCTAGAAGAAGATCAAATTTGATCTTTTCCATAAATGGTGGCTTTGGATGGCAAGGATGGCAAAGTTATATGGGAGATATTTTCCCTTAACTTTCTCAACCTTATTATCCCCTTTTCCACCGCCAAAATTCAGTCAACAAGTCAAAAAGTACATTCTGTTTTCATTTCGAAGATAAGTGGCTCATTCCAAAGATACTGCAATTCTCATTCCGAAGATCCGCTCATTCTGAAGATACTGCAATTCTCATTTCGAAGATCCACTCATTTCAAAGATACTGCAATTCTCATTCCGAAGACACTGTGTTTTCTCATTCCGAAGATATCTGTTCATTTCGAAGACACTGTGTTCATTCCGAAGACACTGTGTTCATTCCGAAGATCTTTAGAATGACCAACTGTGTTGACTCCAAATGGTTTTGGCTGCATTTCTCAGGTGTATTAGACCTCAGGATCAGATTGCAATAGTCTTCATTCTTCCTTGGATGTGAATTCCATGCCTTGCCATTCATTGGTAGCTTGCTGGAATTTATATGGAAAAACCAGTTTTCTTTGCACGATTAATAAGTCTTTGTACTATTTGCTGAATTTAGAGAAACTAATGCTTAATGATCATCAAAATAAGACTACTGAAATGTTGCTGTCAACCTAAGCATGAAAATATAACATAAAACTATACAAGAACTGTTAAAAATCAGAATATAATGTCCTTAACACTTCAATCATGCAAACAAGTAATACACAGCATATTAAATCAACTTAACTAGCATATAAGATAATTCACAAGAGTTTTAGGCAGTTTTAACTATTTAAAACATGCTATAAATGAGGCTTATCCAGGCCTCATCATTCCCCCCAACTTATATTAATGCATGCCCTCATGCATTGCAGTGGGCTATGGAGTCACAAATGTCCATACTCATATTCCATGTTTCATAGAACAATTTAGTGCCTATGTAATTTCTCATGAAGGTTTCTGAGTCATTATTCAAACTGATCATCTGGTTGGGAATCCTCTTCAAAATAGGAGGGAACCAGAGTAATGATGGTTGGAGGCCCGAATCTGAGACCTACCCAATAATGTTGCATAAAGGTATTTCTCTGGATTGAGAAGGCAATGCCTTAGAATGGAAGGGCACCGCTTCAAAGTGGAGGGGCACTACTTCGAATGAGCACCTGTCTTCATCTTCCCTAGATAATCCAAGTAGTAACTCAACCAAATCATCCTCTTTATCTGATGTAGTTGATTGTTCTTCAACTTGTGACAGCCTGTTTTTAGTTTCTCCACTTTCTGCTATAATTCTCTAATTTTCTTTTCATGTTTTTCAATAACATCTTTTCTTTCCTCAATCCATCTCATTTGTATTTTTATAACACTCTTGGCTGCTCTCAGTTGTTTTGTGATGTCCACCTCCTCTTCTTCTTTTGACTCAAAACCTAATACTGACAAATCAACTACAGTTTGCTGCTCAACAATGATCTCATCCTCTGCTTCAGACCCCTACTCCTGTACATGAGGTTCCATGAAATTATCTATGATTACATCCAAATTCTCAGTGGCTTGTTGCACTTCTATGACATCATGGCTATCCTGTCTGGTCTTCTCTTCAATCATTTGTTCTTTTATCTCTTTTTGTTGGAGTCTTGCAGACCTCCTAGTCCTTAATGTATATTTTCTCTTCTTGCCCTATTTTCTTGTGGTAACAGGGGCTGTAGGGATAGCTTCAAGCTCTTCACTGGGAACTTCACTCTCCTATTCTGACAGATAAATAACATCTTTAGAAAAATGAACCCTCTTCTATTTTATTTTTCTGTTATCAGTTTCAAACCCTCTTTTCTTAGTCTGTGAGTTTGATGGTTCTGTTGCTGTTGCTGGGTGTTTTTTTTTTTTTGCAATAGCCTCTGCAGTAGTTCCTATTTCTTCTTCTGCAATAGTCTCTGCAGCAGCTATTTCTTCTTCTGTAATAGCCTCTGCAATAGTTGTTTCTTCTTCTGCAACAACATCTATAGCATCTGTTAGGTCACTGATTTCTGGTTGCTACAAGGTTTGCTCTTGTTCTTCTTCAGAAAGAATAATTTTTTTTTCTTGTAATCATTAGCAAATATGTCTTCAGAAATAAAATATGGCACACTTCCTTATTCTGTGCTCTGAACAATGTTGCCATCAAATTTTCTTTACTATTTTTAGCTCATCCATTCTGCATGCAAATTTTCCCACATGAGTGGTTATTAGCAATGAATAGTGGTGGCATGTTTGTTAAATCTTCATTCTAAAGATTATGTTTCATTCTGAAGACTAAGCTGGGCATTTAATTTGAAGATAACCTCATTCTAAAGATAAACCTTCATTCGAAGACACACCTTCATTCTAAAGACAAACCTTCATTCCAAGACAAACCTTCATTCCGAAGATACCACGGTTATTTGAAGATACAAAGTCATTCTGAAGACATAGCAAAAACCAACATTTTTCTCTTTCTCCAAGCATGTTTTGTTTATGCCAACTCTTATGAACACTTTTATACTAATGGTTAATTGTCATATACTATATATCAAATATTTACAATGAGAAAAGTGCAAGAAACATATATACCTGGTTAAAACAAGTTAATGCAAGTTTTGAAAGATGACTGCTTCTGTTGATATTCTACTGAGGCTTCCTGCAACACTTCAAAAACAAGTGCAGTTGGTGAATTTGTACAATGGTGACTCAAAACTTTCAAGGTTATGCATGCCAGAAAACTGGTTTTCATGCATACCAACTCAGTAGCGCCTTAGAAAAAGGTTTTCACTGCTGAGCTATTCATTTTTCTCTTTTTTTTCTTTGTTTCCTTTTTTTTCCTCTCCTTTTCTCTCTTTTTTTTTCTTGATTCTGATTATGCCCATGAAGGAATTCATAATCAGAATTTATTCATCTTTTTGTTTTCTATTTTTTTCTATTTTTTTTTCTTTTTCTTTTAAGATTCAAAGATATGATCATTTGGAATCTTCATCAGAAGAAGAAGCCTCTTCTCATCAAATGTAACTGTGTGAAATACCGAGCAAATTCCACCTTTGTTAGTGGTTTATGGTACAACTGTAAAAGATGTCCATTCACCACTAATATCCTCCTTAAATCATCAACTAAAGAAAGTTGAACAACTTCATTCTCAAACTCCCCTGGTTCATCCTTGCTGCTCTTAATGTGATCATCATGCCACATTTTCCATTTTTGTTGAGTGAACTCTATTTGGTGAAGTGCTTCCAACCAAAGTTCATCAAATGCATTCAACTGCAAAATTTGTTTTTTTTGTACCTGCAACAACTCAATGCCAACTGCTAAAGATGCATAAAATGTTAGTAAAGCATTAGGATGTTGCACCAATATATCAAACAAATTTGCTCCTTGGTTTTTAGTCAACCAACTATTGTTGTTCAAAGGTTGTTTTGGTTGTGTTTCAGTTTGTTTTGTACCAGGCTTATTTGAATTGGTTCTTGGAGAAACATTTTTATTTACACCAATGGAGGCCAAAACTAAAGTATTCTTTTCATTTTCCTTATGTGTTCTAAGAAACTGTGGGCTTTCTGTACAATCATACTTAGGTGTAATAAGTTTACCCGAAAGCAAGTTAACTAATTTTCCACCTTTTTGTATGGTTTTAGGATATACTTTCTTCTTTTTTCTTGGTTTTCTAAAACACATTTCTTGAACAATCCTATTAATGATTGGTACAACTTGAGGTAAAGGGATTGTAATAGTTAAATGTTCTAATTCCTTTATCAAATCTGATTGTGAAGATGTTATTTTTGATATCTCAGATTGTTCAAAATATGATACTTTATTTGATGAGGTATCTTGTTCTTCTTGATGTTGTTTTAGTGTGGATTTGTTTTCATGTTCATTCTTTTTAACTTCACTTTCTACACTGATAAGTGGAATAGGTTCAAGCAGTGGTTCACCTGAACACAACCGAGTTTTAACACAGTCACTAACATTTATTAGGGTTGTATTTTTTGATTCAACCACAGAGACAGGGGTTACCTGTTTAACATGATTTGGACTGACCACAAGTTGAGTTGAAAATAGAGGTTGTTTTAATTTTTGTTGTTGTTGTCCATGATAGAAATTATGGATATAATTAGGCAACAAATTTGATTTTTGTTTTTGACAATGTTGCTGCCCTTTGTACAGATTTTGATGTTGTACCCATTGATATCCCCTGTAATTTTGGCTGCAACCATGGTGGATGTTGTTGATTCCATTGTTGTTGCATCCATCCATGTTGAGACCATGCTTGGGAGTATGCCCATGGTGGTTGACTCCAACATTGTTGAAGTGGACCTGAAGCAGACCATGGCATATACCAAGGATTATTTCCCCAATGTGCAGGAAATTGAGAAGCATTCTGATATGGAAATTTATGAAAATTATTCCCTTGTCCTTGTCCTACAAAATTGATTTTTTTCATAGGTTGAGACTGTTTTTCAAAGACACTTTTAAGTTCTGGCAATAAACTACACTGATCTGTGGGGTGTCCTAATTGACAAATGCTACATGTAGCAGGTATAAATATTTTGTTCAAAGGACAATCATGAAGAGAGTGTTGCTTTTTACATTCTGAACAATAGATGGCTGAAGATTCAGTAGATTCATTTTTTCATCTAATGTTCTATCATGTACTAAAATATCAGCCTCTTTCATGCATTCTTTCAAATCATGTTTTTCATTACCAATTCTGTGTTTTCTATGCCTTGAATGAGAGTAATTTTTACAGAGTTTAATAATTTCCTCAAATTTAAGTGCATTTGTATCTCCTCTTCCCAAGATATCCAATGCATCCCTAGATTCATCTTGTAGTCCCCTTAAGAATATGACTTTGCAAATTTCAGGTTCAACACTTCCACATCTCTTATGAACAAAAGAAAATCTGTCTATATAATCTTCTAAGATTTCATTTTCCTCTTGTTTCATTGTAAGAATTTCATCATTTTGATTCTTGACTTGACAATATTCTTGGTATCTCTCCAAGAATATGTTTTCCATCTCATCCCAAGTTCTAATTGAGTCAGGTGCTAAGGTGATAAACCATCGTAGAGCTAACTCTTTAAGAGTGGAAGGAAATAGTTTGAGCTTTTGATTGTCATTAGTGTAATCATGAGCTTGACATACAATTTTAAACTCAAACAAAAACATATCGGGATCTTCGGATGTAATTCCCTTGAAAGTTGGTAATACTGCAGGTGAAATGACCTTCATGGGAGCATTTTGATTAAGATCTAGTTGGATGGGATTTTGAAAAGTTCTGGCAGGTGCACTAGTTGCACTAGGGTGGAGCACATTGTTGGCTCTACCTTGATTCTCTTGTGAGCCTTCCATTGTAGGTTCCCAAAAACAATTATAAATCTTGTCAAATTTTCCCGATTGTATGGATTTGTCAAGAGAAAATGGTGTTGAACTACTTAATTTTCCTCCTTGTAATGATTTCTCAAAGGATCTTGCAATGTCTGGAAGTGGATGATTGGGATTCTTTGAAAATTCCAACATTTTTGGAAATAAAAAATTTAGACATTTTTGACATAATTTCAACCTCTTGTGAAATTTTTCTTCTTGTGGTTTCTTGCTTATTTCCTAAATGGACTGAAATACAATTTACCAATAACAATTACTTATACCAGTCATTACATTCAGATTTTACTCTAAAATTCACAACTTAGCATATTTAATAATTATTGGACTGCTTTTCACCTTCTAACAACACCGTGTTCCCCGAAAACGATGCCAAAATGATGGGTAGTCATTATACCATCATTAAATCTCAAAGATCTTATCAATCCGGGGTGGTGTCCAAGGCTGTCTACGATAGAAAGTTCAAGCAGGGTTGTAGTTCAGTTCATTTGGAAGCAGCAGGTCTTATTGGTGGAATTGATTGTGTGGGGGTTTTGTGTCACTTCTACCCCTAAATTGCATAAATTTAACTTTAATCTATTTGCAAGAATGAAAAACTAATTGCTGTCTGTAGAAATAAAGTCCTAATTACAATTGCTAAATTGAGACTTAATTGATTTGCAGAAGGAAAATCCTAATTACAGTTGCTAAATGAGAAACCTATTTACTTTTGCAATGATGAGATAAAACAAGTAATCAACTTCTGTCAATACTCTGAAACAGAAGGTCGTCAATCTTCTGTGCAGTGTTTGACAAAGAAAACAAGAATGCAGGAAATTATAGAAAACTTGTAAATTGCTGGAAATGTAAATTGTAGGGAATTGGAAAATTACTGAAAAATAAAGAAACCGATTATATCTATTGCTGATTACATCACAAATGTAAAATAGATGGATAAAAACTAAAACAGGAATCAAATACCACAAAATGCTGAAATTGACAAGTTCCACTACTTATTCTCGTCGCAAGCAAAATCGGACTAAAACCTGTCTCGTTAGTCCTTCTCCTAGATCTGAAAGTGGCCGGCCTCCTTTTCTAGAAGAAGGTATAATTTCTTCTCTAAGTCTTACTCACACTCAGACATAACAAAATAAATGGAATGAAAGCTGCACTTTTATTGCTTCAGAAACATAATTACAATTCTGCTAAAATCTGTTACAGATCTGCAATCTGTTACAGGTCTATTATCTCTAATATGTCTAATATCTAATCTAATATTTCTAATATCTAATATTCTTAATAGCTCAACCTGTATGGGAGCTATCTTTTATAGATGCCTAAAATCTAATTACAAACATAAAATATGTTGTCCTGATATCCTGCAGAATTTCCTGGGTTTATCCTAGAAGAAGATCAAATTTGATCTTTTCCATAAATGGTGGCTTTGGACGGCAAGGACGACAAAGTTATATGGGAGATATTTTCCCTTAACTTTCTCAACCTTATTATCCCCTTTTCCACCGCCAAAAGTCAGTCAACAAGTCAAAAAGTACATTCTGTTTTCATTCCGAAGATAAGTGGCTCATTTCGAAGATACTGCAATTCTCATTCCGAAGATCCGCTCATTTCGAAGATACTGCAATTCTCATTCTAAAGATCCGCTCATTTTGAAGATACTGCAATTCTCATTTCGAAGACACTGTGTTTTTTTCATTCCGAAGATATCTGTTCATTCCGAAGACACTGTGTTCATTCCGAAGATCTTTAGAATGACCAACTGTGTTGACTCCAAATGGTTTTGGCTGCATTTCTCAGGTGTATTAGACCTCAGGATCAGATTGCAATAGTCTTCATTCTTCCTTGGATGTGAATTCCATGCCTTGCCATTCATTGGTAGCTTGCTAGAATTTATATGGAAAAACCAGTTTTCTACTGCATAGTAATAAGTCTTTGTACTATTTGCTGAATTTAGAGAAACTAATGCTTAATGATCATCAAAATAAGACTACTGAAATGTTGTTGTCAACCTAAGCATGAAAATATAACATAAAACTATACAAGAACTGTTAAAAATCAGAATATAATGTCCTTAACACTTCAATCATGCAAACAGTTAATACAGAACATATTAAATCAACTTAACTAGCATATAAGATAATTCACAAGAGTTTTAGGCAGTTTTAACTATTTAAAACATGCTATAAATGAGGCTTATCCAGGCCTCATCATTTCCCCCAACTTATATTAATGCATGCCCTAGGCTATGGAGTCACAAATGTCTATATATAATTTTTTTTTTTTAGAGGAATTCTTCATTGTGGGACTCTTCAAAATAGGAGGGAACCAGAGTAATGATGGTTGGAGGCCTGAATATGAGACCTACCCAATAATGTTGCATAAAGGTATTTCTCTGGATTGAGAAGGCAATGCCTCAGAATGGAAGGGCACTGCTTCAAAGTGGAGGGGCACTACTTCAGAATGAGCACCTGTGTCTTCATCTTCCCTAGATAATCCAAGTAGTAACTGAACCAAATCCTCCTCTTTATCTGATGTAATTGATTGTCATCAACTTGTGACAGCCTGCTTTTTAGTTTCTCCACTTTCTGCTATAATTCTCTAATTTTCTTTTCATGTTTTTCAATAACATCTTTTCTTTCCTCAATCCATCTCATTTGTATTTTTATAACACTCTTGGCTGCTCTCAATTGTTTTGTGATGTCCACCTCCTCTTCTTCTTTTGACTCAGAACCTAATACTGACAAATCAACTGCAGTTTGTTGCTCAACAATGATCTCATCCTCTCCTTCAGACCCCTACTCCTGTACATGAGGTTCCATGAAATTATCTATGATTACATCCAAATTATCAGTGGCTTGTTGCACTTCTATGACATCATGGCTATCCTGTCTGGTCTTCTCTTCAATCATTTGTTCTTTTATCTCTTTTTGTTGGAGTCTTGCAGACCTCCTAGTCCTTAATGTATATTTTCTCTTCTTGCCCTATTTTCTTGTGGTAACAGTGGCTGTAGGGATAGCTTCAAGCTCTTCACTAGGAACTTCACTCTCCTATTCTGACAGATAAATAACATCTTTAGAAAAATGAACCCTCTTCTATTTTATTTTTTGCTGTCAGTTTCAGACCCTCTTTTCTTAGTCTGTGAGTTTGATGGTTCTGTTGCTGCTGCTGGTGTTTTTTTTTTTGCAATAGCCTCTGTAGTAGTTCCTATTTCTTCTTCTGCAACAGCCTCTGCAGCAGCTATTTCTTCTTCTGTAATAGCCTCTACAGCATTTGTTTCTTCTTCTGCAACAACATCTACATCTGTTAGGTCACTGATTTCTGGTTGCTACAGGGTTTGCTCTTGTTCTTCTTCAGAAAGAATAATTTTTTTTTTCTTGTAATCATTAGCAAATATGTCTTCGAAAAGAAAATATGGCACACTTCCTTATTCTATGCTCGAACACCGCCATCAATCATTGGACATCCTTGCCATCAAATTTTCTTTACTATTTTTAGCTCCTCCATTCTGCATGCAAATTTTCCCACATGAGTGGTTATTATCAATGAATGGTGGTGGCATGTTTGTTTTTTTCTTTTCTCCCCCCTCCCCCCCCCGGGGAAGAGAGGAAACCCCCCCCCCACCCAAGAAAAAAAATCTCCCCTTTTTTTTCCCCCCCCCTGACCCGGAAACAGACTTTAAATCTTCATTCTGAAGATTATGTTTCATTCTGAAGACTAAGCTGGGCATTTAATTTGAAGATAACCTCATTCCAAAGATAAACCTTCATTCTGAAGACACACCTTCATTCCAAAGACAAACCTTCATTTCGAAGACAAACCTTCATTTCGAAGATACCACGGTTATTGAAGATACAACAGTCATTCTGAAGACATAGTAGAAACCAACATTTTTCTCTTTCTCCAAGCATGTTTTGTTTATGCCAACTCTTATGAACACTTTTATACTAATGGTTAATTGTCATATACTATATATCAAATATTTACAATGAGAAAAGTGCAAGAAACATATATACCTGGTTAAAACAAGTTAATGCAAGTTTTGAAAGATGACTCGCTTCTATTGATATTCTCATTGAGGCTTCCTGCAACACTTCAAAAACAAGTGCAGTTGGTGAATTTGTACAATGGTGACTCAAAACTTTCAAGGTTATGCATGTTTTTCATGCATACCAACTCAGTAGCGCCTTAGAAAAAGGTTTTCATTGCTGAGCTATTCATTTTTCTCTCTTTTTTTTTTTGGTTTCCTTTTTTTCTCTCTCCTTTTCTCTTTTTTTTGTATGCCCATGAAGGATTTCATGATTTCCCTGAAATCATGCCCATGAAGGAATTCATAATCAAAATTTATTCATCTTTTTGTTTTCTACTTTTTTTTATTTTTTTTCTTTTTCTTTTAAGATTCAAAGATATGATCATTTGGAATCTTCATCAGAAGAAGAAGCCTCTTCTGTCAAATGTAACTGTGTGAAATACCGAGCAAATTCCACCTTTGTTAGTGGTTTATGGTACAACGGTAAAAGATGTCCATTCACCACTAATATCCTCCTTAAATCATCAACTAAAGAAAGTTGAACAACTTCATTCTCAAACTCCCCTGGTTCATCCTTGCTGCTCTTAATGTGATCATCATGCCACATTTTCCATTTTTGTTGAGTGAACTCTATTTGGTGAAGTGCTTCCAACCAAAGTTCATCAAATGCATTCAACTGCAAAATTTGTTTTTTCTGTACCTGCAACAACTCAATGCCAACTGCTAAAGATGCATAAAATGTTAGTAAAGCATTAGGATGTTGCACCAATATATCAAACAAATTTGCTCCTTGGTTTTTAGTCAACCAACTATTGTTGTTCAAAGGTTGTTTTGGCTGTATTTCAGTTTGTTTTGTACCAGGCTGATTTGAATTGGTTCTTGGAGAAACATTTTTATTTACACCAATGGAGGCCAAAACTAAAGTATTCTTTTCATTTTCCTTATGTGTTCTAAGAAACTGTGGGCTTTCTGTACAATCATACTTAGGTGTAATAAGTTTACCTGAAAGCAAGTTAACTAATTTTCCACCTTTTTGTATGGTTTTAGGATATACTTTCTTCTTTTTTCTTGGTTTTCTAAAACACATTTCTTGAACAATCCTATTAATGATTGGTACAACTTGAGGTAAAGGGATTGTAACAATTAAATGTTCTAATTCCTTTATCAAATCTGATTGTGAAGATGTTATTTTTGATATCTCAGACTGTTCAAAATATGATACTTTATTTGATGAGGTATCTTGTTCTTCTTGATGTTGTTTTAGTGTGGATTTGTTTTCATGTTCATTCTTTTTAACTTCACTTTCTACACTGATAAGTGGAATAGGTTCAAGCAATGGTTCACTTGAACACAACTGAGTTTTAACAGAGTCACTAACATTTATTAGGGTTGTATTTTTTGATTCAACCACGAGAGACAGGGGTTACCTGTTTAACATGATTTGGACCGACCACAGGTTGAGTTGAAAATAGAGGTTGTTTTAATTTTTGTTGTTGTTGTCCATGATAGAAATTATGGATATGATTAGGCAACAAATTTGATTTTTGTTTTTGACAATGTTGTTGCCCTTTGTATAGATTTTGATGTTGTACCCATTGATATCCCTGTAATTTTGGCTGCAACCATGGTGGATGTTGTTGATTCCATTGTTGTTGCATCCATCCATGTTGAGACCATGCTTGGGAGTATGCCCATGGTGGTTGACTCCAACATTGTTGAAGTGGACCTGAAGCGGACCATGGCATATACCAAGGATTATTTCCCCAATGTGCAGGAAATTGAGAAGCATTCTGATATGGAAATTTATGAAAATTATTCCCTTGTCCTTGTCCTACAAAATTGATTTTTTTCATAGGTTGAGACTGTTTTTCAAAGACACTTTTAAGTTCTGCAATAAACTACACTGATTTGTGGGGTGTCCTAATTGACAAATGCTACATGTAGCAGGTATAAATATTTTGTTCAAAGGACAATCATGAAGAGAGTGTTGCTTTTACATTTTGAACAATAGATGGCTGAAGATTCAATAGATTCATTTTTTTCATCTAATGTTCTATCATGTACTAAAATATCAGCCTCTTTCATGCATTCTTTCAAATCATGTTTTTCATTACCAATTCTGTGTTTTCTATGCCTTGAATGAGAGTAATTTTTACAGAGTTTAATAATTTCCTGAAATTTAAGTGCATTTGTATCTCCTCTTCCCAAGATATCCAATGCATCCCTAGATTCATCTTGTAGTCCCCTTAAGAATATGACTTTGCAAATTTCAGGTTCAACACTTCCACATCTCTTATGAACAAAAGAAAATCTGTCTATATAATCTTCTAAGATTTCATTTTCCTCTTGTTTCATTGTAAGAATTTCATCATTTTGATTCTTGACTTGACAATATTCTTGGTATCTCTCCAAGAATATGTTTTCCATCTCATCCCAAGTTCTAATTGAGTCAGGTGCTAAGGTGATAAACCATCGTAGAGCTAACTCTTTAAGAGTGGAAGGAAATAGTTTGAGCTTTTGATTGTCATTAGTGTAATCATGAGCTTGACATACAATTTTAAACTCAAACAAAAACATATCAGGATCTTCGGATGTAATTCCCTTGAAAGTTGGTAATACTGCAGGTGAAATGACCTTCATGGGAGCATTTTGATTAAGATCTAGTTGGATGGGATTTTGAAAAGTTCTGGCAGGTGCACTAGTTGCACTAGGGTGGAGCACATTGTTGGCTCTACCTTGATTCTCTTGTGAGCCTTCCATTGTAGGTTCCCAAAAACAATTATAAATCTTGTCAAATTTTCCTGATTGTATGGATTTGTCAAGAGAAAATGGTGTTGAACTACTTAATTTTCCTCCTTGTAATGATTTCTCAAAGGATCTTGCAATGTCTGGAAGTGGATGATTGGGATTCTTTGAAAATTCCAACATTTTTGGAAATAAAAAATTTAGACATTTTTGACATAATTTCAACCTCTTGTGAAATTTTTCTTCTTGTGGTTTCTTGCTTATTTCCTAAATGGACTGAAATACAATTTACCAATAACAATTACTTATACCAGTCATTACATTCAGATTTTACTCTAAAATTCACAACTTAGCATATTTAATAATTATTAGACTGCTTTTCACCTTCTAACAACACCGTGTTCCTTGAAAATGATGCCAAAATGATGGGTAGTCGTTATACACATCATTAAATCTCAAAGATCTTATCAATCCGGGGTGGTGTCCAAGGCTATTTACGAGAGAAAGTTCAAGCAGGGTTGTAGTTCAGTTCATTTGGAAGCAACAG
Organism: Wollemia nobilis; assembly: GCA_028583015.1. Lineage (NCBI taxonomy): Eukaryota > Viridiplantae > Streptophyta > Pinopsida > Araucariales > Araucariaceae > Wollemia > Wollemia nobilis. The sequence goes on along the minus strand of JAQPPZ010002937.1, from coordinate 3,082,759 downwards.
GTCTTATTGGTGGAATTGATTGTGTGGGGGTTTTGTGTCACTTCTACCCCTAAATTGCATAAATTGAACTTTAATCTATTTGCAAGAATGAAAAACTAATTGCTGTTTCGCATAAATAAAGTCCTAATTACAATTGCTAAATTGAGACTTAATTGATTTGCAGAATGAAAATCCTAATTACAGTTGCTAAATGAGAAACCTATTTACTTTTGCAATGATGAGATAAAACAAGTAATCAACTTTTGTCAATACTCTGAAATAGAAGGTCATCAATCTTCTATGCAGTGTTTGACAACAAAAACAAGAATGCAGGAAATTATAGAAAACTTGTAAATTGCTGGAAATGGAAATTTGTAGTGAATTGGAAAGTTACTGAAAAATAAAGAAACTGATTATATTTATTGTTGATTACATCACAAATGTAACATTGATGGATAAGAATTAAAAACTAGAAATCAAATAGTACAAAATGATGAAATTGACAAGTTCCACTACTTATTCTCGTTGTAGACAAAATCAGAATGAAAACCTGTCTCGTTAGTCCTCCTCCTAGATTTGGAAGTGGCTGACCTCCTTTTCTAGAAGAAGGTTTAATTTCTTCTTTAAGTCTTACTCACACTCGGACATAACAAAATAAATGGAATGAAATCTGCACTTTTATTGCTTTAGAAACATAATTACAATTCTGCTAAAATCTGTTATGTATCTGAAATCTCTATTCTATTATCTCTAATATGTCTAATATCTAATCTAATATTTCTAATATATAATATTCTTAATAGCTCAACCTGTATGGGAGCTATCTTTTATAGATGCCTAAAATCTAATTACAAACATAAAATATGTTGTCCTGATATCCTGTAGAATTTCCTGGGTTTATCCTAGAAGAGGATCAAATTTGATCTTTTCCATAAATGGTGGCTTTGGACGGCAAGGATGGCAAAGTTATATGGGAGATATTTTCCCTTAACTTTCTCAACCTTATTATCCCCTTTTCCACCGCCAAAATTCAGTCAACAAGTCAAAAAGTACATTCTGTTTTCATTTCAAAGATAAGTGGCTCATTCCGAAGATACTGCAATTCTCATTCCGAAGATCCGCTCATTTCGAAGATACTACAATTCTCATTCGAAGATCCACTCATTCCAAAGATACTACAATTCTCATTTCGAAGATCTGTTTTTCTCATTCCGAAGATATTGTGTTCATTCCGAAGACACTATGTTCATTCCGAAGACACTGTGTTCATTCCGAAGATCTTTAGAATGACCAACTGTGTTGACTCCAAATGGTTTTGGCTGCATTTCTCAGGTGTATTAGACCTCAGGATCAGATTGCAATAGTCTTCATTCTTCCTTGGATGTGAATTCCATGCCTTGCCATTCATTGGTAGCTTGCTAGAATTTATATGGAAAAACTAGTTTTCTTCGCTACAGTAATAAGTCTTTGTACTATTTGTTGAATTTAGAGAAACTAATGCTTAATGATCATCAAAATAAGACTACTGAAATGCTGCTGTCAACCTAAGCATGAAAATATAACATAAAACTATACAAGAACTGTTAAAAATCAGAATATAATGTCCTTAACACTTCAATCATGCAAACAGTTAATACAAAGCATATTAAATCAACTTAACTAGCATATAAGATAATTCACAAGAGTTTTAGGCAGTTTTAACTATTTAAAACATGCTATAAATGAGGCTTATCCAGGCCTCATCATTCCCCCCAACTTATATTAATGCATGCCCTCATGCCCTCATGCATTGAGCTATGCTAGAGTCACAAATGTCCATACTCATATTCCATGTTTCATAGAACAATTTAGCCTGTGTAATTTCTCATATTAACCTCTAATGAGGGAAAGAGTAATGATGGTTGGAGGCCTGAATATGAGACCTACCCAATAATGTTGCATAAAGGTATTTCTCTGGATTGAGAAGGCAATGCCTTAGAATGGAAGGGCACTGCTTCAAAGTGGAGGGGCACTACTTCAGAATGAGAACCTGTGTCTTCATCTTCCCTAGATAATCCAAGTAGTAACTAAACCAAATCCTCCTCTTTATCTGATGTAGTTGATTGTTCATCAACTTGTGACAGCCTGCTTTTTAGTTTCTCCACTTTCTGCTATAATTCTCTAATTTTCTTTTCATGTTTTTCAATAACATCTTTTCTTTCCTCAATCCATCTCATTTGTATTTTTATAACACTCTTGGCTGCTCTCAGTTGTTTTGTGATGTCCACCTCCTCTTCTTCATTTGACTCAGAACCTAATACTGACAAATCAACTGCAGTTTGCTGCTCAACAATGATCTCATCCTCTACTTCAGACCCCTACTCCTGTACAGGAGGTTCCATGAAATTATCTATGATTACATCCAAATTCTCAGTGGCTTGTTGCACTTCTATGACATCATGGCTATCTTGTATGGTCTTCTCTTCAATCATTTGTTCTTTTATCTCTTTTTGTTGGAGTCTTGCAGACCTCCTAGTCCTTAATGTATATTTTCTCTTCTTGCCCTATTTTCTTGTGGTAACAAGGGTGTAGGGATAGCTTCAAGCTCTTCACTAGGAACTTCACTCTTCTATTCTGACAGATAAATAACATCTTTAGAAAAATGAACCCTCTTCTATTTTATTTTTCTATTGTCAGTTTCAAACCCTCTTTTCTTAGTCTGTGAGTTTGATGGTTCTGTTGTTGCTGCTGGTGTTTTTTTTTTTCTGCAATAGCCTCTGTAGTAGTTCCTATTTCTTCTTCTACAACAACCTCTGTAGCAACTATTTCTTCTTCTGCAATAGCCTCTGCAGTAGATTTGTTTCTTCTTCTGCAACAACATCTATAGCATCTGTTAGGTCACTGATTTCTGGTTGCTACAGGGTTTGCTCTTGTTCTTCTTCAAAAAGAATAATTTTTTTTTTCCTTGTAATCATTAGCAAATATGTCTTCGAAAAGAAAATATGGCACACTTCCTTATTCTATGCTCTGAACACCTAGCCATCAATCATTGGACATCCTTGCCATCAAATTTTCTTTACTATTTTTAGCTCGTCCATTCTGCATGCAAATTTTCCCACATGAGTGGTTATTATCAATGAATGGTGGTGGCATGTTTGTTCCCCCCCCCCCCCCCCCGGACCTTTCCCCCCCGGAAGTTAAATCTTCATTCTGAAGATTATGTTTCATTCTGAAGACTAAGCTGGGCATTTAATTTGAAGATAACCTCATTCTAAAGATAAACCTTCATTCTGAAGACACACCTTCATTCCAAAGACAAACCTTCATTCCGAAGACAAACCTTCATTCCGAAGATACCACGGTTATTGAAGATACAACAGTCATTCTGAAGACATAGCAAAAACCAACATTTTTCTCTTTCTCCAAGCATGTTTTGTTTATGCCAACTCTTATGAACACTTTTATACTAATGGTTAATTGTCATATACTATATATCAAATATTTACAATGAGAAAAGTGCAAGAAACATATATACCTGGTTAAAACAAGTTAATGCAAGTTTTGAAAGATGACTGCTTCTATTGATATTCTGTTGAGGCTTCCTGCAACACTTCAAAAACAAGTGCAGTTGGTGAATTTGTACAATGGTGACTCAGAAATTTCAAGGTTATGCATGCCAAAAAACTGGTTTTCATGCATACCAACTCAGTAGCGCCTTAGAAAAAGGTTTTCACTACTGAGCTATTCATTTTTCTCTCTTTTTTTTTCTTGGTTTCCTTTTTTTTCCTCTCCTTTTCTCTCTTTTTTTTTTCTGATTATGCCCATGAAGGATTTCATGATTTCCCTGAAATCATGCCCATGAAGGAATTCATAATCAAAATTTATTCATCTTTTTGTTTTCTACTTTTTTCTAATTTTTTTTTATTTTTCTTTTAAGATTCAAAGATATGATCATTTGGAATCTTCATCAGAAGAAGAAGCCTCTTCTGTCAAATGTAACTGTGTGAAATACCGAGCAAATTCCACCTTTGTTAGTGGTTTATGGTACAACTGTAAAAGATGTCCATTCACCACTAATATCCTCCTTACATCATCAACTAAAGAAAGTTGAACAACTTCATTCTCAAACTCCCCTGGTTCATCCTTGCTGCTCTTAATGTGATCATCATGCCACATTTTCCATTTTTGTTGAGTGAACTCTATTTGGTGAAGTGCTTCCAACCAAAGTTCATCAAATGCATTCAACTGCAAAATTTGTTTTTTTTGTACCTGCAACAACTCAATGCCAACTGCTAAAGATGCATAAAATGTTAGTAAAGCATTAGGATGTTGCACCAATATATCAAACAAATTTGCTCCTTGGTTTTTAGTCAACCAACTATTGTTGTTCAAAGGTTGTTTTGGCTGTGTTTCAGTTTGTTTTGTACCAGGCTTATTTGAATTGGTTCTTGGAGAAACATTTTTATTTACACCAATGGAGGCCAAAACTAAAGTATTCTTTTCATTTTCCTTATGTGTTCTAAGAAACTGTGGGTTTTCAGTACAATCATACTTAGGTGTAATAAGTTTACCTGAAAGCAAGTTAACTAATTTTCCACCTTTTTGTATGGTTTTAGGATATACTTTCTTCTTTTTTCTTGGTTTTCTAAAACACATTTCTTGAACAATCCTATTAATGATTGGTACAACTTGAGGTAAAGGGATTGTAACAGTTAAATGTTCTAATTCCTTTATCAAATCTGATTGTGAAGATGTTATTTTTGATATCTCAAACTGTTCAAAATATGATACTTTATTTGATGAGGTATCTTGTTCTTCTTGATGTTGTTTTAGTGTGGATTTGTTTTCATGTTCATTCTTTTTAACTTCACTTTCTACACTCGATAAGTGGAATAGGTTCAAGCAAGTGGTTTACCCGAACACAACTGAGTTTTAACAGAGTCACTAACATTTATTAGGGTTGTATTTTTTGATTCAACCACAGAGACAGGGGTTACCTGTTTAACATGATTTGGACTGACCACAGGTTGAGTTGAAAATAGAGGTTGTTTTAATTTTTGTTGTTGTTGTCCATGATAGAAATTATGGATATAATTAGGCAACAAATTTGATTTTTGTTTTTGACAATGTTGTTGCCCTTTGTACAGATTTTGATGTTGTACCCATTGATATCCTTGTAATTTTGGCTGCAACCATGGTGGATGTTGTTGATTCCATTGTTGTTGCATCCATCCATGTTGAGACCATGCTTGGGAGTATGCCCATGGTGGTTGACTCCAACATTGTTGAAGTGGACCTGAAGCAGACCATGGCATATACCAAGGATTATTTCCCCAATGTGCAGGAAATTGAGAAGCATTCTGATATGGAAATTTATGAAAATTATTCCCTTGTCCTTGTCCTACAAAATTGGTTTTTTTCATAGGTTGAGACTGTTTTTCAAAGACACTTTTAAGTTTCGGCAATAAACTACACTGATCCGTGGGGTGTCCTAATTGACAAATGCTACATGTAGCAGGTATAAATATTTTGTTCAAAGGACAATCATGAAGAGAGTGTTGCTTTTTACATTCTGAACAATAGATGGCCGAAGATTCAGTAGATTCATTTTTTTCATCTAATGTTCTATCATGTACTAAAATATCAGCCTCTTTCATGCATTCTTTCAAATCATGTTTTTCATTACCAATTCTGTGTTTTCTATGCCTTGAATGAGAGTAATTTTTACAGAGTTTAATAATTTCCTCAAATTTAAGTGCATTTGTATCTCCTCTTCCCAAGATATCCAATGCATCCCTAGATTCATCTTGTAGTCCCCTTAAGAATATGACTTTGCAAATTTCAGGTTCAACACTTCCACATCTCTTATGAACAAAAGAAAATCTGTCTATATAATCTTCTAAGATTTCATTTTCCTCTTGTTTCATTGTAAGAATTTCATCATTTTGATTCTTGACTTGACAATATTCTTGGTATCTCTCCAAGAATATGTTTTCCATCTCATCCCAAGTTCTAATTGAGTCAGGTGCTAAGGTGATAAACCATCGTAGAGCTAACTCTTTAAGAGTGGAAGGAAATAGTTTGAGCTTTTGATTGTCATTAGTGTAATCATGAGCTTGACATACAATTTTAAACTCAAACAAAAACATATCTGGATCTTCGGATGTAATTCCCTTGAAAGTTGGTAATACTGTAGGTGAAATGACCTTCATGGGAGCATTTTTATTAAGATCTAGTTGGATGGGATTTTGAAAAGTTCTGCAGGTGCACTAGTTGCACTAGGGTGGAGCACATTGTTGGCTCTACCTTGATTCTCTTGTGAGCCTTCCATTGTAGGTTCCCAAAAACAATTATAAATCTTGTCAAATTTTCTTGATTGTATGGATTTGTCAAGAGAAAATGGTGTTGAACTACTTAATTTTCCTCCTTGTAATGATTTCTCAAAGGATCTTGCAATGCTGGAAGTGGATGATTGGGATTCTTTGAAAATTCCAACATTTTTGGAAATAAAAAATTTAGACATTTTTGACATAATTTCAACCTCTTGTGAAATTTTTCTTCTTGTGGTTTCTTGCTTATTTCCTAAATGGACTGAAATACAATTTACCAATAACAATTACTTATACCAGTCATTACATTCAGATTTTACTCTAAAATTCACAACTTAGCATATTTAATAATTATTGGACTGCTTTTCACCTTCTAACAACACCGTGTTCCCCGACAACGACGCCAAAATGATGGGTAGTCGTTATACCATCATTAAATCTCAAAGATCTTATCAATCCGGGGTGGTGTCCAAGGCTGTCTACGATAGAAAGTTCAAGCAGGGTTGTAGTTCAGTTCATTTGGAAGCAGCAGGTCTTATTGGTGGAATTGATTGTGTGGGGGTTTTGTGTCACTTCTACCCCTAAATTGCATAAATTGAACTTTAATCTATTTGCAAGAATGAAAAACTAATTGCTGTCTACAGAAATAAAGTCCTAATTACAATTGCTAAATTGAGACTTAATTGATTTGCAGAAGGAAAATCCTAATTACAGTTGCTAAATGAGAAACCTATTTACTTTTGCAATGATGAGATAAAACAAGTAATCAACTTCTATCAATACTCTGAAACAGAAGGTCGTCAATCTTCTGTGCAGTGTTTGACAACAAAAACAAGAATGCAGGAAATTATAGAAAAACTTGTAAATTGCTGGAAATGTAAATTGTAGGGAATTGGAAAATTACTGAAAAATAAAGAAACTGATTATATCTATTGCTGATTACATCACAAATGTAAAATAGATGGATAAAAATTAAACAACTAGAAATCAAAGTACCACAAAATGCTGAAATTGACAAGTTCCACTACTTATTCTGCTGCACCAAAATCAGGACTAAAAACTTGTCTGTTAGTCCTTCTCCTAGATCTGAAAGTGGCTAGCCTCCTTTTCTAGAAGAAGGTATAATTTCTTCTTTAAGTCTTACTCACACTCAGACATAACAAAATAAATGGAATGAAACTGCACTTTTATTGCTTCAGAAACATAATTACAATTCTGTCGAAATCTATTACGTATCCGCAACTGCTATGTCTATTATCTCTAATATGTCTAATATCTAATCTAATATTTCTAATATATAATATTCTTAATAGCTCAACCTGTATGGGAGCTATCTTTTATAGATGCCTAAAATCTAATTACAAACATAAAATATGTTGTCCTGATATCCTGCAGAATTTCCTGGGTTTATCCTAGAAGAAGATCAAATTTGATCTTTTCCATAAATGGTGGCTTTGGACGGCAAGGACGGCAAAGTTATATGGGAGATATTTTCCCTTAACTTTCTCAACCTTATTATCCCCTTTTCCACCGCCAAAAGTCAGTCAACAAGTCAAAAAGTACATTCTGTTTTCATTTCGAAGATAAGTGGCTCATTCTGAAGATACTGCAATTCTCATTCCGAAGATCCGCTCATTCCGAAGATACTGCAATTCTCATTCTAAAGATCCACTCATTTCGAAGATACTGCAATTCTCATTCCGAAGACACTGTGTTTTTCTCATTCCGAAGATATCTGTTCATTCCAAAGACACTGTGTTCATTCCGAAGATCTTTAGAATGACCAACTGTGTTGACTCCAAATGGTTTTGGCTGCATTTCTCAGGTGTATTAGACCTCAGGATCAGATTGCAATAGTCTTCATTCTTCCTTGGATGTGAATTCCATGCCTTGCCATTCATTGGTAGCTTGCTAGAATTTATATGGAAAAACCAGTTTTCTGCTGCACAGTAATAAGTCTTTGTACTATTTGCTGAATTTAGAGAAACTAATGCTTAATGATCATCAAAATAAGACTACTGAAATGCTGTTGTCAACCTAAGCATGAAAATATAACATAAAACTATACAAGAACTGTTAAAAATCAGAATATAATGTCCTTAACACTTCAATCATGCAAACAGTTAATACACAGCATATTAAATCAACTTAACTAGCATATAAGATAATTCACAAGAGTTTTAGGTAGTTTTAACTATTTAAAACATGCTATAAATGAGGCTTATCCAGGCCTCATCAAGTGGTTGTGATGATAATAGTGATGTGAAATAATATGGAAGGGAGAATTATGAAGGAATTTGTTGGGAGGAAAAGGATGACTGATGAGGCAGTTGTGATGAGGATGATGTTAATGGTAGATGAAATTATAGAGGAAGTTGATTACAATTAGTTGACGTAGTTTTTGGAATTCCCTCAACACTGACGGTTGTAGTAGTAAATAGGTTTATTTTGGATAGGAGGGGTAGAATTGTACAATGGATTGACATATGTGGTGTGGTGTGGTGAAGCTAGGCTATATGAAGCCTGAACCAAAGGTGCATTTGGGAGAACATATGAAAAAATAGGATGAATATCAGGAGCTTCACCCCTTGCATTGTGGGCTTGTTATTCTATGAATTGGTCAAGGGTAGGACGACTGTTCTTTATGAACCCCAAAAATGGTCGATAGACCTGAATAAAATAGTTCTATCAACAATTTCCATAGGATATAGATCAATTTCATATTTGTTTTCCTTACGTTCTATGGTTTCAATATTGGGGTTTTCTCTATAAATTTGGTCATCTGTAGGACCCACAATTTCCTTACCATTTATAAGAGTCATGGTCATGTTTTGAAAATAATGAAAAGGACTTGCTTTAAGGGAATAAGTCACAATTTTTTTTCCTTGTTTTAGTGATTATAATCGCAAACAGATAAGAAAAAGACTTTCACTCTTTAGGATTCTCTTGTTTTTTATTAATATTTTTTATGTGTCTAAATTACTTAATGTGGTCTTGATTAGTGATAAGAAAGAATAGATGATGAAAATAAGGATGCTCTTCCAACCAAAATCCTCTCTCAAAGTTATCCCAAAGTTGTCTAGTCTTAGTCATCTAGTTGTCCCAGGAGTAGGAGGTGTACACCACTTAATACCCAACTTTAACAAGTTGGAGGGTTTGACCTCAAACCCTCACCAAAACTTGACACCACCTGATGCCAAGGGTGGGATGGAACTAGAATGAGGTTAGTATAGTTCGTCTATGGAAAAAACTAGAGGGGGAGAAATGAAAGGAAAAGAAGTGTAAAAAGAAAGATGATTAATGTTTGAACCTTTAATGCATGAATTCATGTCAGGTTCACCAAAGAATGTAGAGGGAAACATTTGCATGCCTTTCCCTCTAGGTAAATGGATCCATATCTAGAATGGATATGTTATTTTTGCACTCTTACACCTCGATGTGAGGGGTACTTGGTGACGTACCTCCTTTGGTGAGGTTGAATAGATTTAGGTTCACCAAGAAGTATTTATAGACTACTTCTAAGTCTAGCCAAGGATGTTTGTTTAAATGTGTTCTTTACCTTACAAACACCTAAGTTTGAGCCAAATGCAACTAGAACCTAAACTATATGCAATTTTAACTTTCCTTGAAGACAAAAGCATACCAAAAAATTTCTAAGCTATATGCATTTTTATTCTATTCTTATTTTTTGGCATTTTGAATTTTTTCACATAATTTTAAGAAAACAAAACAAATATGATACTGAAAAACAAAATTATGAAATTGAAATAAATCTGGTAGAACACCTACTTGGTTTGGATTCTTGCTCAAAGTTATTTCATGGCCTGTAAGTGAATTTGCGACCTATAAGCGAATTTATGGCTTCTAAATCGATTTCACGGCTCAGAGTGTGAATTCACTGGAAACCTACAAACAATTCCACAAAACACTAAATTTTTTTATCAGTGTTTAGGGGCCTACTTAGGCCATTGTATAACTAATATTGGAGGCACAACAGTCAAGTCCCCTTGGTTCTTTTAGCAAACCATTCATAAATAATGTAAATAATTGATCTTTTGAGAATACATGCAAGAGCAAATATGAAATGACAATAACAATGCAGAAAGTAGAGTTCTAATTGAAGCAAAATGTAAAGTGAGCCAGTGATTCTAGAGATAAATATTTACCCCCAAGTCCCTAGGTCAACAAATTTGTGACTTGTAAGGCAAATTTTTGGCCTATAAGAAAATTCATGGAATTGCTTGCGAATTCACTATAAATGCAAAAATATGAAGTGCAAATGTAGAAATGAAACAAGTGCACAACAAGAAACACAAAATGATAGATTCACAATGAGGATGTTATAGATTATATTGCTTGATTCATAATAGCAATAATGACAATAGGATCTAGTAGTAGTAATTCGTCAACTCACTCCTTCATTTGCCTATTTCTTCATTAGTCTCTTTGGAATGTGAGGTGCTCATTTTATAACTTGGATCAACACAAGTCAACCAAAAAATCATAATATTTGGGGTTTTAGACAAATTTGAGAAAATTTCCAATCTAGGCAAATTTGCAGCCTAAAATTAGAGGCTACGAATTCACTAAATGTGGGAAAATAGGCCAATTTGGAAAAAAATCCAAATGGTCATTCGAGTGGTTAGGTGGCTTCCTATTTTAGCAAATTCATGGCCTAAAATTAGAGGTCATGAACTCATTAAAATGGGCTACAAGACAAAATGGAGGTTGGCGAGTGGTTTCAATGATGCGAAAAAAAAGTGGGCTAATGGGCATATGGATTATGTGCCCTAGGGAATGAGAAGGATTATGACTTAGGTCAAAAATCCTTGTCTACACCCTGGTTGGGTCATCATACCCACCACCTTGCTAGTTCCAACCTTAGCAGTCATTGGGGAAAATCTTAATGGCCCTATTCCTACTACCCCCATGATAGTGATGCTTGTCCTACTGACTGTTACCATCTCCATCCAAACCTCTACCTACCTTTTTCTAGGTTGATATACACCCCTCTATCATCACTTTATGGTCCATCAAGTAGCCTCTCAAAACACTAGTTGTATACCCTATCCCATGATCCGACACCTCTACACTAACACTAGTGGTGATATCCTTGACGGTGTTATGTCCTTGTACTATCTTCAATATGTAAAGGCTACTCTAACATAATTAAGCCCTGTGTCAACATACAAGGGATCATCTATATCCTTCTCTTTGAACCTTACCATATTAGTATCCACTCCAACCCCTGATGGGTCCCTCCAAACCTACCTATACTAGTAGTCTCCTAAGTCTAGCATCTCTTATGGGATGCAAAACTACCTCTACACTCGATTGAATCAAAAGAGCTCTAGATCATCCTGGTTAGTAGCCACCCACTTGATCCATCAAAGCTAAGCCAGATCATATTCATCCTCTATCCACCTAGGGTACAATGTCACAATTGTTATATGATCATCTGATCTCATAGCTCATCCACCACCCACCTCCCCAATAGCAGGATACCAACGTATGTCCTTTGCACATGCTTAAATTATCATCCCCATATGAATATTTTTGGTCACTCTAGATTGGGAAATGGCCCTAGTAATGCATGAAATCTATGAATAACTATGTGCTTCCAACACCATACCTAGAGCAATGTTGTACAAATGATCCCTAATTATCGCTTGTATATGACATTGTACAATGTCTTGTATAAACAGGCCAGTACATATGGATCCCATGTAAACCTCACCCATTGGTCTTGCATGTTTTTTATAACCCCTACCAGTGTCAATGACAAGTGCCACCTACTAGTGTGGCATACCAAGAGCCCAACCACTACACGACAGAGTACTATTGTAAGTGCACCAATCCCATATCATTGTGGTATCTCATAAATATGGAAATTTATCTAACAAATCTCATGTGTCGAGTACCCTAAAAATATTTGTAATTATTCCTAAGGTGCTTGCACCTTGTACACTACTCTCCTCCTAATGGGGATCCTTAAGATATACCATATATCGTTTAGTTTAACGGACATCTCCCTCATTGATAGTTGAAATGTAGAAGACCCTGGATATGACCTCTCAATGAATGTTATCAGTAGTGCTCTATCAACCTCCACCTAGGGCATCTCTACCAAATGTAGTAGTCCCACAACCCATAGGACATCCATGTCTGCCACTATGAGCTACCTCATAGCATCTTATAGTGTTCTCAGATGCCACTCTCTACTCTCGAGTATATATTGTTATAAAAACAACATTAGTTAAATCTAATTAGTTCCACATCATCATAAATAAATAAATAAATAATAAAATCCATAAAATAATAAAACAAGCATGTTGTAAGATCTTATCTTCTCTCTATATTTTTTATTCTCTCTTTCTCCTTCTTTTTCTATCTTCTCTTCTTTTATTTTATTTTCTTCTATGATTTTGAACCCCGTTCTCATAGGGTGTGAAATCGTGAATTTGCACCTTATACTTTTAGGGTGTAAATTCATTCACCATTGAATTCCTAGTTGACCCTCAAATTCATGGTAGGGTTCGCATGGTAATTTTTCTAAAAATAAAAAAATAAAAAAATGCTTAAAAAATTAATCTAACCTAGTCTAGAGGTTGGGTTTAGGTGCTTACCCATCCTCGCTTCATTGTTGTGCCAACCTCACCTCTTGCAATGGTTGCATGGTGCATCAAAAGCACCATCTCCCTATTTTTCTCTAGAGATCTTTCTCCTCTCCTCGCATTATTAAAATGAATTTACTTTCACCCTCCCCTCCCCTTTTCTCCCTCCTTTCTCTCTCCTTTTTCTTTTTCTTTATTCTTTCTTCTTTCTTCTCTGTTTACCATTTTGAGTTTCTTAAAGAATTTTGCATTCATTCTAAAATTCAAGAGGAAACCCTAGCCTTAGGGGCATTGATGTCATCATTACCCTATAAAGCATACAAAATTTCAAAGTTTTTAGAATGACACCATTTTTGCATCCCTTCGCCTAAACTTGCTATCCCTTTTAGTGTTTTTCATTTTTATCTCACAGGTGTATACAACTTTCTTTGAAATATTTATTATGCTATAAATGCATCAAAGAGGGGGTAATATATAGACACAAAAAATTTACCCATCCAAATGATTCAATTCTCCCTTAAGTGCTTAGGAAGCCACTAAATATTACTAAGTGCAATTGTTTTAGCTTCCCATCCCTTAGATCAACCTTCTTTCCTAGCCTCGTTGAATTCGTAGTCATCTAAGATGGGGTGAAAATTTGATCAAGGCCACCATGTGCCATTTAACCTCTAATTTTTAGATTTCATGGATTCATGATCAACTCATATCGACCATGAATTTGGTATTTTAGGAGTTTTTCCTCAAAACCCTAGCCTTGCATTGCCTTTTTTGTTTTGGACCTAAACCTAGTTTTTAGTAATTTTGTTTTCCTACCTAAGCCCTCCAAAAAATTTATAAATGGAAGGATTGGACTCCTTTTTTGATATATGTGTGCATGTTTGAAAATTCTTGAACACTCTTGTGTTGCTTGTGATCTTGCCTCCCTTTTTGTGTATGATTGTTGACATAGTTGCTTTGGGTGAGCAAGTGGAGGAGTTTCTGATGATGGATCGTGTATGAGACTTATCTTTAGATCCATACATATATAAGGGGGATAGGCTCACCATTTTGGTTGTTGCTCTCACTCCTTCCTATTTTCTCCTTTACTTCCATCTTAGCTAGTTAGATTATTTTTCATTAGTAGTATTTTATTTCACTAATTTCTAGTAGCTAGGGTTTTGTACTACACTTTCATCATTTCATTCCTTTTAAATAAAGTAGATTTTAAATTAATTTTTTGTTGTATATAAACCAGTATTAAGCATATTGTTGTGTTCATTTTATGGTATCCTATTTCATAAGTTGCATTTCTAGTTTATTATTTACATTACCATCTAGATAATTTTTGTGTACTATTTTAAGTTGCATATAGTTGTTATTCTCTTCTCCTATCCTCCTTTTGCTTTTAGTGTATCTTCTATTTATTTATAGATGGCATTTTCTTGCTTGCATCTTTCATTTATTTTCTTTTGTTGCGAATTCGCATATAAATTTCATACAGGGTATAAATTTTGTGAAAACCTTGGATTCGTTATTCTTTCTCTATTTTTGAATTCGTGTTCACTCCTTGTAGGGTGTAAATTTGAGAAGTATAGTGTCATAGCATCCTCTGTGTTTTGTCGTTGCTTTCTTGTTATCTTATGAATTTGTGGTTGCTTATTATAGGGTGCAAATTCAGCTACAAGGACTTAGGGGTAGGATTCTATTTTCAAAACCCTCATTTCTTTTTCTACATTTTTATTTTGTCTCTACCACACCCTTTCTATTTTCATTCTATCATTTGTTTGCATTTTATTTTTTATAAACCCTAGTTCTATTTATCTCTACATTCATACTATGCAGTTTGCTTTTCTTTAGCATTCTATATTTCCCATTCTATTTTTTGCTACATTATATTTTGTCTCTCTCATTCTGTTCACTTTGTATTCTGCTACATTTTTTTATGTCTCCAGAATCCTCATCTTATTCACTTTGTATTTTGCTACATTTTGTTTGCTTATCTCCAAAGGTAAACAATTATTTTTATTTCATATGGTCGGCTGAAAGGACCTAGGGGGCTTGATTGTTGTGCCTCCAAGCCCAATCTTATATAAACCCAAGCATATCCCCAAATAGTGACCATCATTTTTTCTAAGTTTTTGAGACTTTCAAGGTGCAAATTCAAATTTGTGATTGCAAAACTTAGAGCATAAATTTGGCTAGGATTGAACACTGGGTCAAGTAGGTATTCTGTTAGACTTTCTTAGGCTATTTGCTATGTGTGTGCTTTAATTTTTGTTTTTTTTCATTAGATAAAAAAAAAACTTAGGACTTAATCACATTTAGAAGATTAGTTAAAGGGATTAAAATTTATTTTTAGATCATAAAGAAAATAAACTATTTTATTTTAATCTTTATGCATCAAACAAAAAAGCATATAGTCTGCATTTAGGCTAGTCTTGTTTGTGCATTCTCTTGGACCTTTGCTTAAAAAAAAGTTTATTTTCTTGCACTTCTAGGAAGTAGTCTTCATTAAAATCCAAAATCATTTTAGGATAGTATTTTGTCTGCTTGCATTGTTGTTGTTTGTTCGATATTGTTTTACTACATTTCTTTAGTTATTGTAGTTTAGATCATAGTCAAAGACCACACTTAGGTGTACTTTTAATAAACACATCAAACCTTCCATCCTAGACTTGGAGCGAGTTCTTAAACCATTCCTAATGAATCCTTTTATTCCCTAAGCCCACCGAATGTACAGAAACAATAGCCTTGTGGTTGCCTTGGCTCCCAACAAATCCACCAAGAATCAATTGTGCTAGTTATTCCCCCACACTCTCTTTCTATATATATATATATATATATATATATATATATATAGAAGATAGCACAATTCTCTAATAGAGACTAAGAGCCAAGTTGAGCTATAATCTTTGTAGTTTTCAATCAAAGTCTCTTTCAATTAGGTGGTATTAAAATAAATGCAAGGCATATATATATTAGACAACACAGGTCTCTAATATAGACTAAGAGCCAAGTAAAATAGAACCATAATATTTGAAAATTTCAATCAAAGTCTAATTCAATTAGGTGGCATTAAAAATCAATGCAAGGTCTCTATCTATTAGACAACACAAGTCTCTAATAGAAACTAAGAGCCAGGTAAAGTTGAACTATAATCTTTAAAATTTTCAAGCAATGTCTCTTTCAATCAGGTGGCCTTTAAAGTCAACGCAAGGTATATATATATATAAGAAAAATTAATTAGACAACACGAACAAGGGTTGCTCTATGGATATGTTGATTTTATCACATTATGTACTACTTTTCTTCTTACACATAGTTAAGGGTTTATTCTAAAAAAAAAAAAATTATTTCTATCCATATGAAAATGAAAAGATTTTTGAGTTTGTTACATCACTTCTTGAAAAAGGTTTGATTTGTAGATTTGATGGTTTTTGGTCCATTCTTCTACCCTTGAGTGAGAGTAGCTTGGCCAAAGCAAATCTCCTTTAAATTTAGATGATATAGACATTTATCCATGTTTCTAAAGGTTTTCTATAAAGTTCTAACACTTTTTATAGAAGAAAGAGATTGAAAAATAATTATAATAAATTTATTAAAATTATAAAAGAATAAAGTACTTTTACAATATTAAATTATTTTAACCTATAACATTATAATTAAAAAAATTGAAAGCAAGGATGTGTGCGCAACATAGTTGTATGAGGCAACCAGTTGAGGAACCTGATCCACGCAACCCAACTTTGGTTCAAATCACACTGGTTTACCATAAACCCATTATACTAAAAATAGTGTGATTGTAACCAACTCTCCTACGTATCTAATTTAAAAAAAAAAAACTGAAAACATATATACTACATAAAGTATAAAATATATTCAATTAAAATTAAATTTATTATTTAAAAAATTAATTTTATATTATAAAAATATTTATATCTATGTTTTACATTAATAAATATCAACATGAGACTATGATTCAATGGTTAAGCCATATGATTAACATAGTTCACCAAGATTCAAATCCTAGTGACATAAACTAGTTCAATATAACTAATTGATACAAAGGGTAAAACAATCCTTTCAAAAACTTACTTTACTTTAAAAAAAAAAATTAATAAATTTAAATATTACCTAAAAAAGTTTTCTTTGGTCAAAAAAAATTCTGCACACAAGTCACAAAAAAAAAAAAAAAAATGTTAATCATTACTATAATATAAAACAGAGATGGAAGACATCATTTAACTAGTAGTTTTTTTTTTTTTTTTAAATAGTCATTAGAATTATGACAATTGAAGCAAAGCACCATGACAATTTATCGCTCCACTTAATTAGTCATATGACATAGGTGATTTTAACTATTAGTTATTTTTTAAATAGTCATTAGAATTATGACAATAAAAGCAAAGCAGCATTACATATCAAGACAATTTATCGCTCCACTTAATTAGTCATATGACATAGGTGATTTTAAACTTTATTCTGACCAGTAGATGGTAGGCTACGTACTTTACTTTTTTCGAGTTATTGGCACTATATTCTTGTTTGAGTCCACGTCTAATGATTTCAAATCCCTCTAACCAAAACTTTATAATACTCTCGTTTATTATGCCGACATAATGCTGGTTTTTTTTGTTTCACTTGCTCACATTGTTATAAATGGAATCTTAAAAAAATTAAAATTTTGTGTGGTTGTAAATAACTTTCCTACATAAACCTAAAAAAACCAAAATTTTAACTATTTCATAAAATACAATATAATCATACATACAAACTCCTAAGGTGTTAGGAGAGCCTTACCTTAATCTATAAAATAAAACAGACCGACAGTGAGAATTACTACACAATCTAATAGTATAGATTTTAAAGTTTTAAATTAAAATTTTAAATTTGAATCTTTGTAAAGATAAGATTTTATCTTAAATAAAATAAAAATTATTTTATATATTTTATAACCATTAAAAATAAGGTAAGTTGCATGCTTCCACCCTTCCGTCCGTAGACGTACGTTTTATATTTAAACTTATCGCTAAGGGTGGATCTTAGTTTATTTATTTTTAAATAAGAAAAAGGTAATAAATGCTTTAAAGCAGGTCCATTGTACATGTGATAGAGATGACAATTAGACGAGCAGGTTTATCACTTTGACATGCGAGGTCCGGCAAGCCAAATACAATGTAAGCTTTCTCTCACAGGTCGTTTCCATGATTTCACCCTCAGCGAGATTATTGGAGGTGGGAGATTTAGGTCCTCTCTTTTTTGAGTTTCAAAGACTAAATCAAATGTTACCTTCCCTCCAGATGGGCCACCATGACCAAGGTTCATCCCACAACGCCCAAAGTCCATTGAATCCAGTTGAGTTCATTGGACCAGGATCATGTCAATTAACCCACGTGGAGATAAAAGAGTTAGATCATGGGACGCAAGAGACCATGAACTTGGCGGCACCCTAACGGAATGTAACAGAGCCAAAATAAAAAGGTTGGAAGGCCACTTGTTGCGGTCCATTAAGCCAACATCAAAAAAGTATTTTTAAAAAGGGGCTATGAATATTCCAAGGGCTTAGCCAGGTCCAGATGAATGTATCGTTTAGGCTGGCCTTATTTAATTATAAATGGATTATTACTTAATTAGCTATAGTGTAAGGGCTGTTTATTTTAATTAGGGGTAGCACTAGTGCTCGTCATAGCCATGACGCTCAAGGGCTGCCGTCATAAAATGTGTGAGGCGATGTGGGATGCATAGCCCCTTATCGTCCACGTCACATGGGGTTTGCTGAAGTGGCAGCCACGGTGGCGTTGTCATTCCATGCCTAGTCTTTGTGTATATATACCGTTGGCGCCCTTGTTCCACAGGTAGTGAACGAGCTAAAAAAAAAAGATTTTGGACGATGGAGTCCTTCCTCGAAAATCACAACAGTAGTAGTACTAGTTCCATGTGGGAATTGATGTCGAGCAACAACACCTATCTGTGGGAATTCAGCTGCTCCAGCAGCGGGGTCACTGATCTGTGGGGGTTGGAGAGCTCAGACTGCCTCAGCAATGTGGATTCTCCAGAGATATCCACCTGCAGAACGTCCCCTGTTCTGGGGCGGTGCCTCTCGGCGGAGCTGAGCTCGTTACCGTTGGACGAGAATGACTCCGAGGATATGGTGGTCTATGGGTTTCTCAAGGAGGCCATCAGCAAAGGCTGGGAGCCCGCAGAGAGGGATGGGAATGTTATTGATTTTGGAGAGGGGAAAGGAGAAGAGGCCGAACCCCCACAGAAGAAGAAACCGGCAAAGGCTGAGGCAAAGGCCGTGGATGAGAGACACTACAGAGGGGTGAGGAGGCGGCCATGGGGGAAATATGCGGCGGAGATCAGAGACTCCCACAAGCAGGGGATAAGGGTATGGCTGGGAACGTTTGATACAGCAGAAGAGGCAGCCATGGCTTACGATCAGGCTGCCTTCACCATGAGGGGGGCCCAGGCCATCCTCAATTTCCCTGTGGATGTGGTCTGCAAGTCATTGCAGACCAGAGCCGCCAGACCCACCTCCTCTGACATCTCGTCTTCCTCCGATGGCTACCATTCCAGCGCCACGTCATCGCCAATGTCCAGACCACTCCGCAGGCGGCCGTACAAGAGGCGCAGGGCCCCGTCAGCGCAGCGTGCTGACGAGGATGACAACAAGGCTTCCAAGAGGCCGAGCCAAAGCTTCCACGAAGAAAACACAAACACAAACGCCCCGGTTAAAATGTGCCACAGCAGCGAAAGTAAAAAAGTCGTGTTGGAACTGGAGGACCTGGGAGTCGAATACTTGGAGGAGCTGCTGCTGTCCACGGAAGCAACAGCTTCCACGTGTCCGTTTCCTGTAGAATACAACGTGTAAGCGTGTTCTTTCTACCTTCTGCCCAAGTTTAAATTTTTTTTTACATATTTCACCCTGGCATGAAGGAAGGTTAAGTTACCTTTTACCCCCAAGCAACTGTTTATCTTTATTGGCTAGTGGATTGGTAAGTGCTTGTTTAGTGGCACTCGTCAAGAAGATACTCAGAATGAAATCTCGTAGGTAGTCTGTTTGCAAAGGTAGTAGTCTGATCTGAATATTCTGAGTGCGCGTCAGACCGATGATAACTGTACAAAGTGGGGGAGTGATCCCCTTCACGCTAGTTAACAATAATAAAGCGAAATAATTTTGATGGAAACAAAATTATTTTTGAATTACTAAAAATAATTCAAAAATAATGTAACTGTGACCAGAAAAAAACCTTTGTCCGTCTGGCGGGACATGGATTGCGATTGTGGAATAAGAGCAATTTGGTTCGTTATACATTCCCATACAAATGGTGTTGTCTCCGTTTTGGCTGCAGGTGCTTTGTTTCTTGTGATTTTTTACATAGCCATCAATTTTATACAATGAATTATGGATTGACTTAATTAAAATATAAGGAGGAATAGATGCTTAGGAGAATCTTTTAAGAACATTACAAGTAGCTGTGTCTTACATATAATAAAAAAACCTTACAAGTAGCTGTCTCTTATATATAATAAAATTACACAGTTAAAGTTTTTTGGAATTTAGTTGTTATTTTAGAAGGTTTAAGGTTTAAACTGTGGTATAGGAAGTGTGTCAGGGGTTTGTGTATGGTTGTATGTTTAGCTCCTAAAAGATCATGGTTGAAATGAAGATATTTAACATTAAATATAGTCTTTAAAATTTCTCAACTAACATCAATTAAAAAAAGAATATCACATCTTCTTTTTTGAGAGATCAGGGTTCAAACTGCGCCATGACAAGTTTGTTTGTATTTAACCCCTAAAAATTATGGTTAAAATGAAGATACCCAACACTGAAAATAATTGTAAAAATTTTTCAACTAACCTTAATTTAAAAAAATATATATCACATCTTCCACTGTGAGATATAAGGCATACATACAGAAAGAAACAAGTAGAATCCTCCGCGTGTTAGGTATAATGATAATAATATTTTTTTATTAAATAAATAAATGATAATAGTGTTTTCAGGCACAATCATGTGACGACGTTTTTATTATTGGGCCATGAATTTTGGCCCCCACAAAAGAGGAGGTTTGATAAATTTTTTAAATAAACGAAATTTAATATAATTCTTTCCCCATCTCTCCGTCGTTTTTAAATATTGAAATTTGTGAGTATAAAATTTACTTTAACATGAAAGATTCTCGTGCCAAACCGCGTGAGGTCAGGGTTGCCTTTCACCGTTATTATTTTTAAGTTTTAAATTTATTTTTAAATGTTCTTCGTACGAGTATAAAAATTTGTCGGTAAAATAAAATGATTATTATACAGATCACTTTCGTCATGTGGGTTGATACTTAACATATATGACTTAAACGTAAGGCGAAACTGTAAAAGGAAACCCTGATCAACTGTACGGACAGAAATATTATTATTAAATGAATGATATTTTTAATATTATATTATTTTTTGAATTAACATTATATTATAATATTTTCGATTGAGGTCTATGTAAGACTATTTTTATGAGAACGCTTTGGTCATCGCATTTCAATGAGGTTAAGTTGTTACGAAGGAGGCCTATCTAATCCATCAAATCACCTTATGAAATGAAATGATTTTAATAATGTTTCTAAAATTAAATAGTTTATTGGATTTATATGGTCTATGTAAGACTTTCATTTTTATGAGAATCCTTTGGTCATCGCATCTCAATGAGGTTAAGTTGTTATAAAGGAGGCCTATCTAATCCATCAAATCACTTTATGAAATGAAATGATTTTAATTATGTTTTTAAAATTAAATAAATTAAATAGTTTATTGGATTAAGAGATTTATAAAATTAAATAGTTTATTATATCAAGAGGTTTAATATAGAATGGGGTATGGTGTACAACCCTATTTCCTAAATTAAATAGTCTGTATCAAGAGGTTTAATATAAGATGAGGTATGGTGTACAACCTTATTTCTGGTTTGATTTAAACCTTGGAATTTTCATTTAGAGTTCTAAAGTTTAAAAATATCTAAGAAAAAAATGGTTCAACAAAGTTAAAAAGCTCAACATCCTCATCGTTTTTTGGAGTTTGTTTCTTCTATTCATTTTGAGGAGAAGTTTCTTTGTTTTTCTATTTTAAATTCTTCAAAAAGTTTCATTAGCCAGTTTACTTTTGAAGTGTTCTCATGGAATCTTGATGTTCTTGTAGGCTTCACATTCCATGACAAAATGTATTTTCGGTCTCCACTACTTTTGCTAAAAGAGAAATTTGTTCTAACCATGCCTCTTGAGAAATTGTTTATCTCCTAGTTTTGTATTTAAGATGGTATGAACTTGATTTTAGTTGAGCTATAAGCATTTCCTTCCATTTGATCTTTGCATCTATGTACTTCTTTTGGTTGTGTTTACGGTTTAGATTGAACTCGTTGATGTATAATTGTTTTGTTCTTCCTAAATTTTTAGTTCAAATGACAAGTCTAAATTTTTCCCTCACATATTGTTTAATTTCTTTGGTGGAATTTGGGATCTCATGAAATTTAATGCTCCATTTTTTCATCCATTTGTTGTTTTGTTTCATCTATGTATCTTTTCTTCTATTCAATGTTTCTTTGATTACCTGTTTTGACAACCTACTATCTTCCATTCTTTTTATTTTCTTTAGGTACCCAAATAGCCTTATCATAGCATATGTTTCTAGAGGAAAAGTCCTTGTTTCAACAAGTTAAATCTCATATGAGATTGGTGCTTTAGTTCTAAAATTACTTCTAATCAATTTCTTTTTAATTCTTTTTGTTTGTGTCCATTTAAAATTCGATGTATTGCTAGCCCACACCTCACACACATATAGCACCACTAGAATAACTAATAGCCCATTAAGAACCCTAATGGTTTTTCAATCTCACAATTGTTGCTTTTCTACCTCTATTTAGCAATAAGTAGAGTGTCCTCTATCCTGCTTGTATTCGTTTCATCTTACATATTTTCCAATTGAGTTTGTTTTAAAAATCTAACCCAAGGTATTTGTATTTTGTTACTACCTCTAAAGGTTTTCCTTCAAATAAAATATATGGTTGCTTTTGTTCTCTTCAAGTAGATAAGACCATAATTTTAGTCTTGCTAGTGTTTACCTACATCCCAACTTCACAAAAATTTCTCTAAAGCTTTTAGATTTTATTTTAAACTTTCAAACGTCCTTCCAATCAAAATGAGGTCATTGGCATAGAGAAGTTTTAGTAAATAATTAGCCAATTGTATCCCCTCTCCTCCCATTATTTTTACTCATTCCTCCAATTTGTCAATATAAAGGCCAAATGAAGTAGGTGACAATGGACAACCCTCTTTTACATCAATATCATTTCTAAAAAAAATTGATAGTCCTTCTAGAGTTATGAAATTTGCCACCCCCTACTCATAAAATTTGTGTACAATTACTTTGTAGTTGGTTGGTATGCCAATTTTTTCCATTCTTTTCTTTAATTTACCTCTACGTATTGTGTCAAAAGCCTTTTAAAGTCCAAAAAACAATAATAAACTTACTTTTCATTCCATATCCTCTCTATTAGGTGCCTTAAAGTAATGTAGTGATCTATTGTTGAGTACTTTGGTCTAAACCCTACTTTCCCTATTGTCCTCTTTCCTTGATTTTCTACCCACTAACTAATTTTACTTTCTACTATGTTGCTAAAAACTTTACAAAAAGAGGACTAATCATGATGGTGTGGTAATTTAATGGGTTGTTGGTGTCTTCATTTTTATACAATGGTATGACAAGGCTAGTTATTATTTCCTGTGGAAAGCCTCCTTTAATGATGTCATTAAAAATATTTTAGATGTGTAGTGCTAAGATGTTAACCCCACACTTGAGATGTTCAGATCACAAACCCTCTATATCCTAAGCTTTTATTTACTTAATGCCCTCCTTCACATATTTCAAAGAAAAAATTATTTAGTTATGGTAATTGTAGAAGGGGTATTTTTTTCTTGGTTTCTCTCATACAATTTCTTAGCATACCACAACCATTATTTTCTTGTGATATTGTTTTTGTGCACCTTTTGCTTTGTTGTAGCTTATTCCAAAAAAAAATTGAGCTATATTTTGTAAGATATATCAACTCTATTTACCTTTATCTTATGTATTCTTCCTTTTTTTTGTTTTCACTAGCTATTTATATATCTTGCTATTTTTTTTTCTCTTTATCAGGTTCTTTCAAGGTTCTCATTACTAATTTGCATTCTTTATCATACCATGGATTTATAGGGAAGATTTCATATTTTATTTTCCTAGGTTTTAAATTTTTGCATGGTTTCAAGGCTTCTCTAATTGTATTCATCAGTTTACTACTATCAAAAGTATGAGTTTGAAAAATATCTATCCTTTTTCTTTCCTCTCTTTGTATAATCTGCTTGAGTGATGTTTAATTTTTATCTTTGTCATAGAGATGTTTCCTATTATCTTTCCTTAAATTACTTGAGGATGTTCTGCTTGCCCACTGACTTGCATTTGGATCTTATGTACATTGGATTTTGATCAGATTTTAGGTCCATGGAAACTACTTCAATTTCTAGATCTTTTATCCTTGAAATGAATTTTGGTGAGCAAATAACATAATCACATACATTATATTTTATGTATTTGACAAGTATATTTTTCAGATTTTTACTACATGTTTATGCTATTACAGATTATTAATGTCTCTATATTGCATAGTTTAAGTTTTTATCCATAATGTATGATGGGTCATTGACTGACATCTGAGGGCCTTAACCAATGGTGATCCACCTCTTGTTCCAGCCATAGCAGATAATCATCTATGTATTCATTGATCTTTAAAGAGCTTGCTTGTCTATTGTTGTCCTAGCATAAGTCACCCACTAAAACCACCTCTCCAAGCTTGTTATATTTTGTGATGCCTTTTGGCAATGTCATATATTGATTCTCATAATCTAAACCATTTTTATTATAAAAAAATTATTGTGGAGAAAAAAACAAGCTACAATGCTAATCGATTTATGATTATCTATGATTCTAGTCCATATACTATTTATTTGGGTCTTCTTTCTCAACTTGTATGAATCTACCCCAATACTCTTTTATTAGTATTGTTACTCCATGTTATTTTTTATTCTCTACTACTTTATTTTATATTGATATCTTTTTATATCCTTTGCAATGGAATCTTGCATCCATTATGTTCATGTGTTTCAATAGTACAATTACATAATTTGCTTTAGCTATGGGCCCTAGACCAAAACCTCTTCTCCATGGATATGCATGACAATTCCAACTCACTAATATTAAGCCTTTTTTGGTGGATCCTCATTTTCCGTTTATGTTGGTGTGTTATATTTATAATTCATGTTTTCCCATTATTCAACCATACCTCTTTAATCTTAATCCTTGTTATCTTTACCTTTTACCATCCCGACATTTTATCTTCTATTTGCATTGGAGTAAGATCATCATCTAGGTAAAAATATGATCTTTATAGAATTCCTCTATTTTGAAGAGCATGTCTTTTATCTCAGATATTGAACATTGTGACTTAATATTGGTCTAGCTGTCATGTCTTCCCTTACATTTCCTACTCTTCATGCTTGATAAATTTGTTCACTCCAACGAAGCTTATCAAAAATAAAATTTCTTATTACATTGGTTGTGTTTTCTTTTAATCCATGCTCTTTTATTCTTTTAATGATGATGTTTATTGATCTATTTTTATTTTCTTTTCTTCTAACAATTGCATTATTATTTTTTTATCTATTAGATTGTCACAACCCTCCCTTGGTATCCAATTGATGACATAGACTATCATAATTTGTTGATACAAATATGATCATTAGCTAATTTCCATTAATATTTTGAGTATGGTTTTTGCTAATGATTTGATGATTGCAAATATTTCCAAAGGTGGCAAGGAAAGCAATCACCATCATCAAATTGCTTGAAAGGGATAAATCTTGCAAAAGATTCATCGAAAGGGAAAATATCAATATTAATGGATAAAATTAATAATTGACATTAAATTAACCTAATTGTTTTAATACCTAGATGGTATTTATTTAATCATTTTGTTGTTACAAAATGATAAAAATAAAATAAAAATAAGTTAGAAAAGAGGACTTCTAGAAGAGGTAGAAAATTGGGCCAATTTCTAGAAGAAGTAGAAAATTGAGCCAAGTTCTAGAAAGGAAGAAAATGGAGCCAAAATTGGGGGCTGATTTCTAGAAAAAGAAAACCATGGGTATTTTAGTCTTCCTATGGTTGAATTTACTCCATCTTAGATCTTTCCTTCCACTTTCTTCCAAGATTTACTTTTGAATAAGGAACATTACAAAAAAAAATCTATAAATACCTCCATTTATTTAACTAGGAGGGCATGTAGCCTTGTAGAAGGAAGTACGAAGCTTTTAAGAGGAAGATTATGATGGAAGTGTTGGAAATTTGAGTGATTTTATGTTGTCATTGATGTCACATGGATCATTGATATCACATGGATCACATTGAGTTTTGGTGGCCAAAGCATTTCATAAATAAGCATTTATGATATTTTGGAGAGCATGGATATATACAGGGTTTTTGTGAAAACCAAGGTAGGCAAAATAAAAGGTTTTATTTAAAACCATGGATGGAAGATTTGAAATGGGTTTTTCTTAAAACCCAGGTTGGATTTTTTTTTCGTTGAAAAAAGTGCCCCGGTGATGGAGAAATTAAATATTTAAGTTTAAATTATTTAAAATTTAAATTTAAAATTAAAATTAAAATTTAATTTATAGCGCCAACGTCAAAGGAAAGGAGGAGGACACACACACACACACACACATATATATATATATATATATATGCCTAAAGTCTCAATTTATTTTCCTAAGCACTCGATTTTATATTTGAATTCGAATAGTAAAAGAGCATGCACATCATGTGTCGAAGTGTGTGTGAAAAGGGTTTCAAAAGGCTTACAATTTTCGTGTTCATTGAAGAGACTATTGTGGAGTAAGGCAAAACGTATAGGCCTCCTTGGCCTAGTGGTTCATGCGTTGTGTGTGAAGCAGGAGGTCCTGCATTCGGTTCTCATCGGAGGTGTTTTGCTGTGTTGAAACACATGAAGTGCATTTTTTTTTCGAATGGCATAGATATTCATGGCATAAGGTTTTGTTGTGTGCTCCTTTTGAGCATGTGAGGGTGTGTGGCCCAACGACAGGTTGGCTGTGGTTAAGGCGCTGAGCAAGAAGGTCACAAGATTGAATCTTGTCAACGATAGAGGCAAGTTAATAATTTTTAATATATTTTATTTTTCTAAAGTTGCCCTAGGAGGAATAAGGGTTGTGATGCATGTTTAGAAAAGGAGAGATTTATGATGATTTAATTTTTGAAAGTATATCATATTATATATCGTTGGAAAGCTTATTTCGAGGGCTATTTGATTAAATTTCTTAGAGGGAGAAATAAGGTGTGTGTAAAGAGATATTTTTAATTTTTTAAAGAGGTTCAAAATTGAAGGTTGATTTATTCTTTTTCAAAAGAGATCAATTCATTTATGAAGTGACATGATGTATGTTATTGAGTAGGAGTAATAAGGTGTTATTTGGATGTTATTGTTGTGTTATTAATCAAGATATCTAACCCTTGTTGAAAGTTGAAAAAGAAAGTGTGTTGAGTGAGATAGATTTTGTGGACAACCAAAAGGCTTCTTCATCTTCATAAAAGGTATGGGCACATTCTCCTATTGATTGTTTATGATGGTTGATTTTTGAAATATCATTGGAGAGAAAATGATTAATTGTGGTTTCCTTTTTGAAAGTAGTTGGTTGAATGATTTAAGGTTTTTTGGGTTGAGAGTTGCTATTAAATCTTGTTTTATAAGCATTGTTGTTAAAGCCATTAGTAGTGTGAAAAACCTGAGATAGGGTTTGATAAGAACATGAGTATCATTGTTATGTGAAGAATGTTTTATTAGCATTGTTATTGAAGCCCATTGGTTATGCAAAGAACTTGAACTTGTTGGCAATTTTGGGTACCTTGGGTACATTGCCCTTGCTCAAGTGTTGATGTTTTCATTGATGTCAAAGAGCGGAAGGGTTTTTGTGAAAACCAAGGCAGACTAAATTATAGGTTTTTTTTAAATCCATGGTCAGCAGTTTTGAAATGGGTTTTTCTTAAAACCCAAGTTAGCTCTTCGTTTTGTTGAAAAAGGTGCTCCGATGATGAAGATATTTAATTTTAAATATCCAGTTTAAATTTTATTTATTTATTTAAAATTAAAATTAATATTTTAAAATTAAATTAAAGCTATTCACCGGCTTGTTTTCAAAGCCGACGTTGCTAGGTTTTTGCAACGGATCAATTAGGGTTTCCTGCTGACAAAGCAAGGTTAAGCAACCGAAAAATTCTAGGGTTTCATGTTGACCTAATTAGGGTTGCAGCCGACGTGTTTGAGAATGTTTTGATGGGATATTATCTTCTATAAAAATGTGGGACTGTTGCAAGGTTGAAGAGTGGGCGTGATGCGATATATCCGTATGAAGTTCGGGTGCAGCAGTGTGAGTGGTGCGAAGAGAAGATAAGAACGCGGTATGCAGAAGTCATGTTTCGAGTGTGAAATGACAGTGTGCTGGCTGTAGAAGTGATATTTTTGTGAAGTTGCAGCAGAGAACGCGGAGAGATATAGAGGAGTGGTTGAAAAAGTGCGAATCATTTTTCACAGCAGTAGCCGAATGCCGACAAGCAAGCAGATCGCGAAAAACAACAGATCGTGATAATTGAGGTGAAAGTTTACATTCTGCAATTTTTATTATTATCTTCAAGTTGTAGCTTGAAAAAGGGGTTGGTGCCTCTTTCCAGTTGGTGCTGGAAAAATTGGAGTTGGTGCTCCATTCTGTTGTAGCAGATAAAATTTAGAGGTTGGTGCCTCTTACCAGTTGGTGCTGGTGAATGATTATGTAAAGTTGTAGCTTTGCATTTGACTGGATTTGGATAGTAGTCCAAGCGGTCTTTTTGAGGAGTAGCCACATCGGTGAACCTCGTTAAAATGTCGTGTTATGTGTGATGCTCTTAGTACTTTTATTATTTCTGTTTTAATCTGCTGCAGTTTATTTAAAAGTCTAAATTGCTTTTAAGTTTTTAAAGAACACACTGATTCACCCCCCCTCTCAGTGTCATTGTGATTATACCAATTGGTATCAGAGCAAGGTTCCCAATTTTGGCTAAATCAGTCAGGGTTGATCTTGGATTAGTACACAATGGCTAAGAAGAATAGATCCTCATCCAAAAAGGCATCCCAACCAGTTTCAGTTCCTATGGTTGAGAAAATTGAACTAGAAATGGCAGAAGGAATGAACTCTGAAGTTGAAGAAGTTGAGGCTGAAGTTGATTTAGAGGGTGAGCTAGTGTCTACCCTTACGGAATGGGAATCGAAGAAAAGAAGAATGAAAAATTGTCAAGGAAACTTAAGGATGCAAACAACATTATTTCCAGTTTAAAAATACAGACTGAAGAATACAAGAAAATGTCTGAATATCTGGAAATACAGGTATCCATGAAGATAGACCACTACAGCAAATTGGAAGAAGAAAATGTGAGTCTTCGAATACAGATACAAGAGCTGGATCGAAAAATCAATTGTCATGTAAAACGTGAAGAAAGCTCGATGAAATCAGACAAAATTCTGAGCGATCAAAGATCTACAGGTATCAAATTTGGTCTCGGCTTTTCTGAAGGAGAATCATCAACTAGACCAAAAGCAAGCAATGTTGAAAGTGAAAAGAACAAAGACAAGAATCAGGCAAAAGAAAGATATAATGCCAGACCTGAAATAATAGCTGACAATGATGGCTTTACTAAGGTCACACATCAAAAGAATAGAAGATCTAAGGCTCCAGCAACAACCTGGCCAAGACCATATTTCAGGTTTAATCATTATTTCTATGGTTTTTGTTTCAAGTGTAATGTTTATGGGCATAAAATTGTTGACTCGCAAATACAACGTAGGTCCAAGAAGTTTCACTAGTAGAAATGCGTTTGCTCCTTTAATGAGTTATGGAGTAGAGTGTTTTAAGTGTCACAACTTTGGTCATATTGCCGGAAATTGTCGTAGTATGTCCTGTTTCATATCAACCTCATGAAAGCAGATTTCAACCGTATAGAGCAAAACAAAATATAATTTATACTTGAAGGATATGTGCAAAATTCTAAAAAGGGGAAGTCACAACTAGAACCCAATACCACGGCTTAAAACAGAATGGAAACAAAAAGAACAACTCAGAAAAGAACAGGATTCTTTAATAGTGCAGATAGCTTTTAGAGCTCAGAATAAACATGTTCCTTGGATTCTTGATAGTGGTTGCTCAAGTCATATGACAGGTGACAAACAAAAATTCAAAAATCTACAAAAGTATGAGGGTGGTTCTATAAAATTCGGCAACAATGACGGAGCCAAAATAATAGGTAAAGGAACGGTCAAAATTAGTGAAGGAAAGATCAAGTCAGAGGAAGTTTTATATGTGGATGGTTTGAAACATAATCCGTTGAGTGTGAGTCAAATCCGTGACAAAGGACATGAAGTAGTTTTCAAGAAGCATGGTTGTGAAGTCAGAAAAATAAACAGCAGGAAATTAATAGCAACCGGCTCAAGGACGTCTGGCAATTTGTACACACTCTCAGAGTTTTTAGAAGGTATGTTCTTCATGGGATAAGAAGAAGAGAACTGGTTGTGGCATAAGAGGCTTGGACACATAAGTTTTGATAATCTGGTAAGAATTAGCACTAAACAAGCAGTGAGAGATATTCCAATCATTAAAAAACCTGCAAATAGTATGTGTGCTTCATGTCAGAAGGGTAAACGGACCGCAGTTTCATTTAAAACAAAAGAACATCACACTAACGAGCTTGGTCAAAACAGGTTTAGTCAGAACTGGCTTAGTCAGAACATGTGGATTCAAAGAACAGATATGCCTAAAAGAAACAACACTATTACTTGTTATAAGTGCAACAATAAAAGTCACACTGTCAGACAGTGTAGAGTTGAAATTCCAGGATATAGGAACAAGAACAGTGGCATGATCAGGTCCAAGGATCAGAACAATGACAAGAACAAGAATATGGTCAAAGAGTTCAAGAGAAGACCCGACAAGGAAGTTATAGACGTTGATGTTGATCAGTGCCTAATGAGAGTTTTACTCCCACCCCAGAATTAATCACCTCATCAGGAGGTGGGGGAGGGACTAAGCTAAGAGGCTCATTCTTAGTTCCGAGCCCCAAAGGTGGCCCTTTGCCATTGATGACAAAGGGGGAGAGATATGAGTAAGGGGGAGAGCTTCAAGTGAAGAGGAAAGCTTCAAGTCAGGGGGAGCAAAACTTCAAAGAGATTGATTTCAGTTTTGGCTCTTGAAGATGTGTTTTTAGTAAAGGGTTGCCATCAATGACAAAGGGGGAGATTGTTGGCAATTTTGGGTACCTTGGGTACATTGCCCTTGCTCAAGTGTTGATGTTGTCATTGATGTCAAAGAGCGGAAGGGTTTTTGTGAAAACCAAGGTAGACTAAATTATAGGTTTTGTTTAAATCCATGGTCAGCAGTTCTGAAATGGGTTTTTCTTAAAACCCAAGTTAGCTCTTCGTTTTGTTGAAAAAGGTGCTTCGATGATGAAGATATTTAATTTTAAATATACAGTTTAAATTTTATTTATTTATTTAAAATTTAAATTAATATTTTAAAATTAAATTAAAGCTGTTAATCGGCTTGTTTTCAAAGCCGACATTGCTAGGGTTTTGCAACGGATCAATTAGGGTTTCCTACTGACAAAGCAAGGTTAAGCAACTAAAAAATTCTAGGGTTTCATGTTGACCTAATTAGGGTTGCAGCTGACGTGTTTGAGAATGTTTTGATGGGATATTCTCTTCTATAAAAAGGCGAGACTGTTGCAAGGTTGAAGAGTGGGCGTGATGTGATATATGTGTATGAAGTTCGGGTGCAGTAGTGTGAGTGGTGCGAAGAGAAGATAAGAACGCGGTATGCAGAAGTCGTGTTTCGAGTGTGAAATGACAGTGTGTTGGCTATAGAAGTGATATTTCTGTGAAGTTGCAGCAGAGAACGTGGAGAGATATAGAGGAGTGGTTGAAAAAGTGCGAATCATTTTTCACAGCAGCAGTCGAATGCCGACAAGCAACAGATCGTAGAAAAATAGCAGATCATGATAATTGAGGTGAAAGTTTACATTCTGCAATTTTTATTATTATCTTCAAGTTGTAGCTTGAAAAAGGGGTTGGTGCCTCTTTCCAGTTGGTGCTGGAAAAATTGGAGTTGGTGCTCCATTCTATTGTAGCAAATAAAATTTAGAGGTTGGTGCCTCTTACCAGTTGGTGCTGGTGAATGATTATGTAAAGTTGTAGCTTTGCATTTGACTGGATTTGGATGGTAGTCCAAGCAGTCTTTTGAGGAGTAGCCACATCAGTGAACCTCGTTAAAATGTCGTGTTATGTGTGATGCTCTTAGTACTTTTATTATTTCTGTTTTAATCTGCTATAGTTTATTTAAAAGTCTAAATTTCTTTTAAGTTTTTAAAGAACACACTGATTCACCCCCCCTCTCAGTGTCATTGTGATTATAACAGAACTTGAGAAGAACATGAGTATCATTGTTATGTGAGATTTGTGGTTGAGCATTGGGTGAACCACGTAAACTATGGTGTCTCTATTGTGTATGGTGTTTTGTGCATTGCTTGATTACTGCTATTTATATTGTTGTCCATACACTGCATAATATTGAATTAAAAATAAAAGTAAAAAGCGGTCTTATACTGTTCACCCTTCCCCTCAGTATAATCTTGTATTATTAAATTGGTATCCGAGTGGGTTCCTTAGAAAATGCTAACAACTTGAGAGTAGATTCTACAAGAACACAGATGGCTTCACAAAATGGATCATCTAAAAATAAGGCTCCACTATTTGACGATAAAAATTATGCTTTCTGGAGCATGATAATGAAGAAATACTTGATATCACAAGGATATGATGTATGACAGATGGTTGCAAAATAGTATAAGGTTGAAGGTGATCCCAAGGTAGATAAGAATATCAAGAAATTGGTTGAGATTAATGCAAGGTCAATAAATTGTATTTTGAGTGGGCTACATGAGACATATTTTGAAAAGGTCATGGTATGTAATTCAACAAATGAAATGTGGACCAAGTTGCGGAATACCTATGAAGGAGATTCCAAAGTAAAGTTGGCAAAACTACAAACTCATAGAAAAATATTTGAGGAATTGAAAATGGAAGATTTTGGAGATATTGCATAATTTTTACTTTGAGTTGATGAGATTGCTAACACCATGAGAAGTCTAGAATTTGAGATGAAAGAATCATATGTTACTCAAAAGGTTTTGAGATCACTTCCCATGAAGTATGATGCAAAGGTTTCAAAAATAGAAGAAACAATGGATATCAACAAGCTAACAATGGAATAACTACAAGGAACTCTCACAACTTATGAGATGAGGAGAAGTAAGCATCAGGTTCCAATAAAATAAATTGCATTCAAGGCCTTAGAGAAAAAGAAAGGGAAAGTTCCAAAGACAGATATAGATTCATATAATGATGAGGAAGCTAACTTCATCAAAAGGAAAAAGGGCTTAAGAAATTACAGGGATATGAAGAAATTCAGATGCTACAAGTGTGGTGAGTCTCTAAAAATTCTCTTTATGCTTCTATAAGATTGATTTGAGTTGATATTGAGATTTGAGGATAGAATATATTGAGTCTCGAACAATTCTATTTATGCTTCTATAATATTGATTTGAGTTGATATTGGTATTTGAGTATAGAACATATTAAGTCTCTAACAATTCTTTTTATGCTTCTATGAGATTGAATTATTGAGAAAGTTCTTGGTGAGCTTGCTTGAGCAGATTTGGACAAGTTCTGTGTGAGCTTTTTGAGTAGATTTAGACAAGTTTTGTGTGAGCTTGTTGAGTAGATTTGGACACGTTTTGTGTGATGTTTTTGAGAAAATTTGGACAAGTTCTGTGTGAGCTTGTTGAGCAGATTGGACAATTTTTGTATGAGTTTGTTGAGCAGGTTCTAAGTGAGCCTATTGAGAAGGTTCTGAGTGAGCCTATTGATAAAGCTTTGGAGGTGAAAAAGTACAGAGGATAGAGTCTCAGTGGATAGAGATCCAGTAGCCAACATAATTGAAGACAAATCTAAGTGAGGAGTATTCAAGTGGAGAGAGATCCACCAATCAGTGTAGTAAAGAGATAGAGTCTTCTAAAAGATCACTAGCCAGAGTAGAAGGGGAAAAAGTTCTCCTGTGGAAGAGATCCATGAACTTGAGATTAGGGTATCAACATATCTTTTGGATAGAGATCCATAATCATTGTAATTGGAAAGGATTCCCAAAGAAATTGATTAAGAAAGTTTTAGTAAAATATTTTCTCCTTGGAGTAGCCCACATTGGGTGAACCACGTAAACTATGGTGTCTCTATTGTGTATGGTGTTTTGTGCATTGCTTGATTACTGCTATTTATATTGTTGTCCATACACTACATAATATTGAATTGAAAATAAAAGTAAAAAGCGGTCTTATACTGTTCACCCCTCCCCTCAGTATAATCTTGTATTATTAAATTGGTATCTGAGTGGGTTCCTTCGAAAATGCTAACAACTTGAGAGTAGATTCTACAAGAACACAGATGGCTTCACAAAATGGATCATCTAAAAATAAGGCTCCACTATTTGATGATAAAAATTATGCTTTTTGGAGCATGATAATGAAGAAATACTTGATATCACAAGGATATGAGGTATGATAGATGGTTGCAAAATAGTATAAGGTTGAAGGTGATCCCAAGGTAGATAAGAATATCAAGAAATTGGTTGAGATTAATGCAAGGGCAATAAATTGTATTATGAGTGGGCTACGTGAGACATATTTTGAAAAGGTCATGGTATGTAATTCAACAAATGAAATGTGGACCAAGTTGCGAAATACCTATGAAGGAGATTCCAAATTAAAGTTGGAAAAACTACAAACTCATAGAAAAATATTTGAGGAATTGAAAATGGAAGATTTTGGAGATATTGCATAATTTTTACTTTGAGTTGATGAGATTGCTAACACCATGAGAAGTTTAGGATTTGAGATGAAAGAATCATATGTTACTCAAAATGTTTTGAGATCACTTCCCATGAAGTATGATGCAAAGGTTTCAAAAATAGAAAAAACAATGGATATCAACAAGCTAACAATGGAATAACTACAAGGAACTCTAACAACTTATGAGACGAGGAGAAGTAAGCATCAGGTTCTAATAAAATAAATTGCATTCAAGGCCTTAGAGAAAAAGAAACAGAAATTTCCAAAGACAGATATAGATTCATATAATTATGAGGAAGCTAACTTCATCAAAAGGAAAAAGGGCTTAAGAAATTACAAGGATATGAAGAAAGTCAGATGCTACAAGTGTGGTGATTTTGGTCACTATGCATATAAGTGTCCACATGAAGAAAAAAGTGATGATGAAAAACAAGGTCACAGAAGAAAATAATATGGAAAGCATAAGCATGACAAATATGACAGATACAAGCAAAGCAAGTATGAGAAGAAGAAAAGTTTTCATAAGACAAAAAAAATCTTCTACATCGTAGAAGCAAGTGATAGCTCAGATCACAGTGATAGAGACAAGTCAAATGATGAAAAGTAAGAACATATATTCCTAGGAATAGAAGGTGAAAGAGAACAGTGCTTTGTGTGTGGTCAAAGAGATCACAAATCATGATATTGTAATGGCTTTAATGATAGTGAAGATGATATGACACATAAAGGAAACATGTATAGTCAAAGAAATCATGAGAGTTTGTTTGCTATAGAAGATTATAATGATATTAGTGACAATGAAGATGAAGAAGGGTTTTTCTATGGGATAAAAGAAATAGAAAAAGTCTCACTTTTGGTAATAGAAAAAGAATAGGATGAGCCAAGAAAACAAAAAAAAAAGTCAGAAGGCTAAAAGAAGAAATTAGGAATCTTGAAAACAAGATTCGAATAGATGTAAAAATTAGAGTAGAACAACTTCAGAAAATCAGTGATCTAAGATATGATCTTCAAAATTAAAAAAGGATAGAGGAAAGGATAAATGAAGAATTAAGGAAAATAACGGAAAGACATGACACATTAAATGAAAAGGTTAAAAAAGGAGTGGAAACTTATTTTAAATCTGTATCTTACTTCCAAGAAAAATCACACTCAAAAGGAAAGGAAGTTCTAAAATATGAAAGCAAGGAAGCACCTAAGATTTATGAAGAAAGTTCCAAAGTTCCTATGGCTCCAAACACCCAGCTTTGGATCTTGTTTTGAGATAGGTGAATCAAGTTCAAAAGGAAAAGAAATTCTTGAAGAGGAAAGCAAGGAAGAAATTAAGGAAGAGGATTTAGATGCTACAAAGAACATTCAAGGATACAATGCACAAGTCAAAGATGATTACAAGGATAATGATCAAGAAAGGTATGAGGAACCAAGGAATGAACAAAGGGCTTTTCAAGGACATTATTTTTCTTGTAATGGATTTGGACACAGGGCTATACACTGAGGGATCCATGGATCAAAGAAGTTTGATTTTGCTACAAGAAACTTCAAAGGAAGAAGGTATGGTTTTTAGGGACATTGCTTCTAATGCAACAGGATGGGTCATAGAGCTTCTCAGTGCAAATAAAATGAGCAACATGGTTTTGGTTTTAGAGCTACAAAAATCAGAAGTCATGGTCATAATGGTCACGAAAATAGAACTTCACAATACAGGGTTCAAGAAAGGAATGGATATGGAAATTATTTCAAGAAAGAATTCAGGATATGGGTACCATACAAAGGCTATAATATCAAGTGTTTTAATTGAAATAAATTTGGAAATATTGCAAAATGGTGTAGGACTCAATTCCAAACAAGTTCAAGACAAGAAGGTCAAGATGTTTCAAGGCAAGAAGGTCAAACAAGGTCAAGACAAGAAGATCAAGTAATTCATCAAGAGAAGGATATCATAAAAACATGGAAGGAAGTTGATAGAGGAAATAAAAAATGTAATATGGGAGTAAAAGTACTCCCAACCCAAAGTTAATCACCTCAAGAGATAAGGTGGTGAGGGGGTTAAGATTAAGAGTCATATCTTTTAGCCCCATAGGTGTCCCTTTTGCCATTGATGTCAAAGGGAGAGATATTTGAGTAAGGGGGAGACCATTTATTTAGGGGGAGCAGCCTCCAAAGAGATCATTGAGTTAGGGGGAGCAGCCTTCATAGAGAGTATTGAGTCAGGGGGAGCAACTTTGATTCTCAGAGATGGTTTTTGCAGTGATTGTGGTGATTTACAATAGAGGTGTTGCCATCAATGACAAATGGGGAGATTGTTGGAAATTTGAGTGATTTTATGTTGTCATTGATGTCACATGGATTGTTGATATCACATGCATCACATTGAGTTTTGGTGGCCAAAGCATTTCATAAATAAGCATTTTTGATATTTTGGAGAGCATGGATATATACAAGGTTTTTGTGAAAACCAAGGCAGGCAAAATAAAAGGTTTTATTTAAAACCATGGATGGTAGATTTGAAATGGGTTTTTCTTAAAACCCAGGTTGGCTTTTTGTTTCATCGAAAAAGGTGCCCCGATGATGGAGATATTTAATTTTAAATATTTAAGTTTAAATTTAAAATTATTTAAAATTAAAATTTAAAATTATTTAAAATTAAAATTTAAAATTAAAATTAAAATTTAATTTATAGCGCCGACGTCAAAGAAAGGAAAAGGCATAAAACTAATATTTAAATTATAGCGTCGACGTCAAAATAAAGGAGGAGGACATATATATATATATATATATATATATATATATATATATATATATATATATATATATATATATATTTATATATATATATATATATATATGCCCAAAGTCTCGATTTATTTTCCTAAGCGCTCGATTTGATATTTGGATTTGAATGGTAAAAGAGCCTGCGCATCGTGTGTCAAAGTGTATGTGAAAAGGGTTTTAAAAGGCTTACGATTTTTGCGTTCGTTGAAGAGACTATTGTGGAATAAGGCCAAACGTATAGGCCTCCTTGGCATAGTGGTTCGTGCACTGTGTGTGAAGCAGGAGGTCCTGCGTTCGATTCTCGTCGAAGTTGTTTTGCTGTGTTGAAACACGTGAAGCATGTTTTTTTTTGAAGGGCATAGATATTTGTGGCATAAGGTTTTATTGTGTGTTCCTTTTGAGCATGTGAGGGCATGTGGCCCAATGGTAGGTTGGTTGTGGTTAAGGCACTGAGCAAGAAGGTCACGAGATCGAATCTCGTCAACGATAGAGGCAAGTTAATAATTTTTAATATATTTTATTTTTCTAAAGTTTCCCTAGGAGGAATAAGGGTTGTGATGCATGTTTAGAAAATGAGAGATTTATGATGATTTAATTTTTGAAAGTATATCATATTATATATCATTGGAAATCTTATTCCAAGGGCTATTTTATTAACTTACTTAGAGGGAGAAATAAGGTGTGTGTAAAGAGATATTTTTGATTTTGTAAAGATGTTCAAAAGTGAAGGTTGCTTTGTTCTTTTTCAAAAGATATCAATTCATTTATGAGGTGAAATGATGTATGTTATTGAGTAGGAGTAATAAGGTGTTATTTGGATGTTATTGTTGTGTTATTAATCAATATCTCTAACCATTGTTGAAAGTTGAAAAAGAAAGTGTGTTGAGTGAGACAGATTTTGTGGACAACCAAAAGGCTTCTTCATCTTCATAAAAGGTATGCGCACATTCTCCTATTGATTGTTTATGGTGGTTGATTTCTGAAATATCATTGGAGAGAAAAGGATTAATTGTGGTTTCCTTTTCGAAAGTAGTTGGTTGAATGCTTCAAGGTTTTTTGGGTTGAGAGTTGCTATTAAATCTTGTTTTATAAGCATTTTTGTTGAAGCCATTAGTAGTGTGAAAAACCTGAGATAGGGTTTGAGAAGAACATGAGTATCATTGTTATGTGAAGAATGTTTTATTAGAATTATTGTTGAAGCCCATTGGTTATGCAAAGAAGTTGAACTTGAGAAGAACATGAGTATCATTGTTATGTGAGATTTGTGGTTGAGCATTGTTGGAAATATTTGAGTTGGTTGATACATGCTTGGAATAGGGTTTGTAAGAAAGAGTTGTTCCTTGTGGTAGTTGGTTGAGAAGAGTTGTTTGAGCCTATTCAAGTGATTGTGTGTAGTGGTTGTTCAAGTTCCATGAAAAAAACTATTTTATATTTTGGATTTGAGTTGAGATTGAGATTTGAAGATAGAACATATTGAGTCTCTAACAATGCTCTTTATGCTTCTATAAGATTGATTTGAATTGAGATTGAGATTTGAGGATAGAACATATTGAGTCTCTAATAATTCTCTTTATGCTTATATAAGATTGATTTGAGTTGAGATTGGGATTTGAGTGTAGAATATATTGAGTCTCTAAAAATTCTCTTTATGCTTCTATGATATTGAATTATTGAGCAAATTGCTGGTGAGCTTGCTTGAGTAGATTTGGACAAGTTTTGTGTGAGCTTGTTGAGCAGATTTGGACAAATTCTGTGTGAGCTTGTTGAGCAGATTTGGAAAAGTTTTGTGTGAACTTGTTGAGCAGATTTGGACAAGTTTCGTGTGAGCTTATTGAGCAGATTTGGAAAAGTTCTGTGTGAGATTTTTGAGTAGGTTCTAAGTGAGCCTATTGATCAGGTTTTGAGTGAGCCTATTGACAGAGCTTTGAAAGTGATAAAGTACAGAGGATAGAGTCTCAGTGGATAGAGATCCAGCAACCAACATAATTGAAGACAAATTTGAGTGAGGAGTCTTTAAGTGGAGAGAGATCCACCAGTCAGTATAGTAGAGAGATAGAGTCTTCTAGAAGATAACTAGCTAGAGCATAAGGGGAAAGAGTTATCATGTATAAGAGATCCATGGACTTGATATTAGGGGATCAAAATCTTCTTTGGCCAAAGATCCATAAATATTGTAATTGGGA
Source organism: Wollemia nobilis (assembly GCA_028583015.1). Classification (NCBI taxonomy): domain Eukaryota; kingdom Viridiplantae; phylum Streptophyta; class Pinopsida; order Araucariales; family Araucariaceae; genus Wollemia; species Wollemia nobilis. The sequence continues at coordinate 3,042,862 of JAQPPZ010002937.1, read as the reverse complement.
AGGATTCCCAAAGAAATTGATTGAGAAAGTTTTAGTAAAATATTTTCTCCGTGGAGTAGCCCACATTGGGTGAACCATGTAAAATGTGGTGTCTCTATTGTGTATGGTGTTTTGTGCATTGATTGATTACTTCTATTGATATTGTTGTCCATACACTGCATAATATTGAATTGAAAAGAAAATTAAAAAGTGGTCTTATATTGTTCATCCCCCCATCTCAGTATAAACTTGTGTTCTTTAGGAAGAGAGAGGTTACTAGGAAGGCAAGTCTGGAAGATTTGAGGTTAATCTTTCCAAATCCTCAAAGTGCTTCTAATTGCTTATTATTCCATAGGCCCTTTAATATTGAATTAAATATTATTGCCCTTTATTTTTAATATAGTTAAGATTGAAGACCTATAGGGAATGTCCATTATGATATCTTGCAAGTCTATCTAATAAGTAGATTAATATAATTTATTGAGTACATTAATATTTGATTTTTTCATGGGTTTCTTAAGAATTAATTTAAGGTTTTTTATGAAATAATTTAAGGCTTGATTTGAGGATTATTTATGAATCATTTGGTCTATGATGATACTTATTATTCTATAGGCCCTTTAATATTGAATTAAAGCTTGTGTTTTTAATATAGTTATGATTGGAGACCTATAGGGAATGAACATTATGATATCCTATAGAGATTAATATCATTTATTGGGTAGATTAATATTTGATCTATTCATGGGTTTCTTATAAATTAATTTAAGGTTTTTTATGAATTAATTTAAGGCTTGATTTGAGGATGATTCATAATTTAAGGTTTTTTATGGATTAATTTAAGGCTTGATTTGAGTATTATTTATGAATCATTTGGTCTATGATGATTAGGGTTTAATAGCCTTAGGTAGGCTAACTTATCATTTCTTGTTTAAAATTATTTAATTGGGCCAGGAGGGGCATCGAGTTTAGTAAGCCCTAACATTCGATCTTTGTCAATTAAGATAAACCGCCATCAACAGGGAGTCTAATACCACCGATTTTTGGTTACCTCGTAGATAACTCAAAGGCTATTTTATACAACTCTTTTACCACAAGCAATGCATGTGGTAAATATACCCATTGTGCGTTCCTCATATTCACAGTGAAATGATACCAAGATTGAAACTCAAAGTACATGGATGGGTAATAAGGTTTCAAAACTGTCATTCTTTGCTAAAACTGGAAGTTTAGTCCCTATTAATGATGATATGCTTTTGTCCACATTTCCACCCCCTAAGGAAACCCTTTTTGATAACTAAGTGATTTTCATATACAATGGTTTGACCTTCTAATATACTCATTTACATCAATTATGCTATAGACTATAAGGCTAGTAAACTGATACAACACTTGTGTTGTATATCATATTGAAAAAAAATTAATTATTGATTGATTTTATTACTAGTACTGATCATTGTAACCTACCGTGATTTGCATATAAAACCATTCTCACAAATGGCTTGAAATATCGTAGAATTCTGTTCGAACCCTTCACCTATAGTTTGCATTATAAATACTTCTCTATTAATAATTTTTAAAGACATTAATCATGTTTCTAACTACGATAAGATTGTTGTTTAATTTAGACAAAATAACTCAATCTGTGTCTATATCCAAACATAAGCTCTGGTGGTTAAATCATACCATTGAGTCTTTAACATATGAGAATGAATTATGAAGCCCCATATCTCCTGAATATGGTTTCAATGAAGGCTACATTCATAAACACTCGATATATGCATTGTTTTTGTCAAATGTTGATGGTGTGGATTATGGAATATAACCCTAGTCTTTTGTCTCACATGTATGATATGATGGGACAAAGACTCTTCATATAGCGTTTGATGCCATAAATATTATAGCTAAGAGCTTAGTTAAACTCTTCCCAAACCACTCGCCTTCCTTTGACCACATGTGATGTGAGCCAATTTGTTCCTCAAAATATGTGTTGATAGGAGTGCTTCAATGTCGGATTTGTAGGCTTAATTTGAAAGGGAGATCATTTTTAATTCAAAAGGGTGGGGACTATTGTCCCACATGCGCTTAAATTTGAAAGGAAGATCATTTTTAATTCAAAAGGGTGGGGACTATTATCCCACATGCATTCCACAAAATCATGTGTAAATAATTATATACGAAAAACCTCAGTATTTATATGACCTCCTGATGATGATCATGCTAGAAAATGATTTTGGACCTGGTCATAGGCCACTTATGGTTATAATTATATAGGGAAAACCTCAATAGTTATATGACCTCCTGATGGTGGTCATGCTAGCAAATGAGTTTGGACCTGGTCATAGGCTGCTGATGGTTGATTTATAGTGGTTATAGGGATTGAGGTTTGGTGTACCTAATACACCATCATGTTTGCACTATAAACATTTTTTGAAATAATGGCTTAAAGATCCTTTTATTTTCTAAATCAATACGAGAGTAAAGATCCTTTTATTTTACAAATGAACAATGGTTTAAATATCCTTTTATTTTGCAAATCAATCTTTGATGAGAGAAGAATTAACTTAAATTTGAAAGGGAGATCGTCTTTAATTCAAAAGTGTGGGGACTATTGTCCCAAATGCATTCCACAAAATCATGTGTAAATAATTATATAGGGAAAACCTCAGTAGTTAGATGACCTCCTAATGGTGGTCATGCTATAAATGAGTTTGGACCTGGTCATAGGCCGCTAATGGTTATAATTATATAGGGAAAACCTCTGTAGTTAGATGACCTCCTGATGGTGGTCATGCTAGCAAATGAGTTTGGACCTGGTCATAGGTCGTTGATGGTTGATTGACAGTAGGTCGATGATGGTTGATTGATAGTGGTTATAGGGATTTAGGTTTGGTGTACCAAATACACCATCATGTTTGCACTATAAACCTTTTGAAATATTGGCTTAAAGATCCTTTTATTCTCTAAATCAATACGAGAGTAAATATACTTTTATTTTAGAAATGAACATTGGTTTAAAGATCCTTTTATTTTGCAAATTAATCTTTGATGAGAGAAGAATTAACTGGTGAAGGTTGATAGGACTTGCATTTGAAATGTAATAAAGTCCTTGATTTTGATGTAACCTTGAATCAATTATTGGAAGGAAAAAATTGATAGAATAAATGCATAAAACCTTAGATCAAATTTTGGGAAGAAAATTTGATAGTATTTGGTGAATGAAGAGATATAACTTTAGATCAAATTTTGGAAGTAAAATTTGATAGAATTTGGTGATGATTATTGCATTCTTAGCTCAAATTTTGGAAGCAAATGGTGAAGTAATTGAATGCTTCTTTGGATAAAACTTTGGAAATAAATTTGATAATAATGTGTGGATAAATCAAAATACAAAATTATGGTAAAATTTGTAGATACTATAGTTTAATCTCGTTGTAGATTATGAGAACTATAGTATGATATTGTTGATAGATCAAGTGACAAATTGGTGATCAAATGGATGATAACTATAGCATGATATTTTTGATAGATTATAAGAACTATAGTGTAATCTTGGGTAATGATTATATTATAAATTGAACAAATTTGTAAGAACTATAGTGTAATCTTGGGTAAAGATTATGGTACAAATTGGGAAAATTTGTAAGAACTATAGTGTAATCTTGGGTAAAGATTATGGTACAAATTGGGTAAATTTGTAAGAACTATAGTGTAGTCTTGGGTAAATATTACAATACAAATTGGGTGAATTTGTAAGAACTATAGTGTAGTCTTAGGTAAATATTACGGTACAAATTGGACAAATTTGTGAAAACTATAGTATTGACAATAGATTATAAAAAAAAATATCTAACTTGGAAAGAATGGTTGGGAAATCCATTCTTGAGAAATTATGGGATTTCCTATTGTAGTATGATTACAATAAAACTTGGTTTGTGAATGCATGTATTAGAAGATTCATTTTGAGAAAAAATAAATGGGTTTAGAAAGAATAGATGGGGAATCTATTCTTGAAGAGATTATGGGGTCTCTTCTTGTATTATAAGACTTTAGATAACTTTCACTCCATGTTGGATTGAATGGTATAATGATATCTAGTTTTAAAGAATGAATGTGAGATTAATTCTTGAGGAAACCATGAGGTTTCCTTCATTCTCAATGTATATGTATCCAGTGAGCATTTCATTTATGTGTTTCAATTATAATGATGACCTGAAAATAGGAGTGTGTGGGATTATCCTATAGCAATGTATTTAATGATGGTTCAAAAAAGGATCTTTAGGTCTTTGTATCATTGTAAATGGAGACAAAAATGATTAATGAAATATGACGATACATATTTAGATTTTGGGTGTTTCCATTTGGGCATTTTCCTAGGATAAACAATGTGTTATGGATCTTTATTATGTGGATTGGTACTTCTTGTTTGTTAGCTTATAATATGGATGATGCATTTATATTTCCATGAAATGATTACTAAAGTGTTATATGATGCAATAATTTTTGTTAACAAGAAATGTTTAACTTGTATAAGCATTCTACTATAATGGAAAAGATGATAATTACACTCTATGGTTAATAAGCTAGTAGTGTATGTTGCTTTTAATTTTACATGGGATGGTTATCTAAATATGATGCAATGGTTTATGCTTTGATTCAAGTAATAGTCTTGAAATGAATGAAGCAATCTTTATGCATTGATTAATAATGTATGTATGGTTTTCGTTGCAATAGAAATGATTGCTTATTCAATTAGGAAGTAAGTTTATAATTGAATTGTGATCAATTAATTAAGTAATAAAACTTCCTAACTAAAAGAGAGAGAAACAACTAAATAAAGGAATTAATAAACATCATGAAGGTACGTAGGTTTAGATAGGAATTAGTCATCACAAGAGTTGATACTGACCATATCGTAAATCTCTTGGCTACTTACTACCCTTGATTGATGTTAGCTTAAATATACTCAGGTATGAAATCTTACATTATTGATAGACATCCTATGATAAAAAAATACTCTCTCAAGATGCTTTGAAAATGAGGGTTGTTATAGTTGGTATAAGACCCCAGGATAGCTAATGGATTCTAGTGTAAGGTCTAGGCTAGAAAAAAGTTTTGGGTATTGTTAAAACTCTAAGAAAAATAAGGATTTATAGTGAAACCTTACGAGAAATAAATCCCATTTGGAAATGCAATACCTTGAAAGGGGGCAAGAGTGTGAATAAGATCAGGTGTTCAACAAAAGAATATTTTTTTATTCATATTTTTGATCGATTTTACAATACAATATTAGCCTTTGGCTAGAGCAAGGAGTTGAATATCTTTGTAATGCTGAAGGGATGAAATTATGGAGAAACTTCATACTAGCTCCACCTGAAACACTCTTTGAAGTGATATTTTGGAGAATTATATCAACTATTTATCATCATCACCTCAATATAGTATGCCACTCGACTACCCAAGAGGTGGTTGAGTTTAATAGTGCATTATACACTATTTAAATGTGGAAGAGCCTCACTACATGATGCATATGATATTAATACCTGTATAGAAGTACTTGGTGTTATTTTAAAATATTTTACTAAAAAGGTATCCCATAAATTAAAACCAAAAGATAAATTTTTGAAAGGAAACCTAATTTAGGAGGATCCCGATACACAATTTTCAGATTTGACATGTGTAAAAGAAGGGTTGGTGCTTGGATCGAGGTAAACCTCATTGTCAACAAATAAGTAATGGTTGGAATTGGAAAATATGCCCAAGAATATGGCGTATGAATGAGCCTGTATGTAAGAAATTGATAGAATAATAAAAAAAGGTATTGATAAGACACTAAATGGGGTAAGATGTCAAACACATGAAGAAATAAGAGGGTTTCAAGTACAAAGAGGTACAATGAATCCTTAAATAATTATGACAAGATTGATAATGAATGACTTAAAAGTCAATCGAAACATGATCCATGGAGGATGATTGATTAGACTAAAAAAATGAGTTATGATTGATTAGACTAAAAAAATTAGTTATGATTGATTAGATGATTGAGCAAACCAGTTATTGAGCACATTGTAGGCTTTAAAGATAAGTTGAACTTGGATGAATTTTACAGTGAGAAAATTCAACTTATGAAGTTCAACACAATTATGCTAGTTTTAGAGTTTGCACTAATTATAGTGATCTTGCTTAGGGTAAAATCCATAGTGTGCTTCTTGATTCTATTATTTTTGATCGTTAATATACTACTACACACCCTATAAGAAGATGGCTTCTAGTAATGTCAAAGTGAACCATGAATATGGGTCAGAAGAATTAGTACCATTAAAATTTATTAGATACTACACTACCTTTAGGCTAATATTTCAAGGATCTAGGAGTGTGTTGGATGCCAATTATTGGCAGTGGTTAAGTGAGTAGGTTTAGCAGGATTTTATTGCTTGAAAGTAGTGTAGACTAATGGAGGGTATCTATTAGCTCTGATTGAAATATGGAATCCTAATAGGGGAACTTTCTAGTTAGTGGAGAAATGACTATTATCCTGGAGGATGTGTACCGGATCTATCAGTTTCTAGTTGAAGGGTGTACAGTAATAGTCATAAATGAAGTAGAAAAAGTGTTAATCCTAGACAGAGAGTTCAAATTTGAGTGGAGATATGTGAAAAATGATAAGGGTGGTATCTTGTATAAACTACTTTTCATGTTTGGTAAAATGTCTCCTAGGAAACCCATGGTAATGGCACTCATATCAAATGTAATTCTACCTAACTCACTAGGTGCACAATTCCCTTGGAATATGCTAAGGGTTGTGCAGGATCTAGTGGATTATTCAATTATGTTTGCATGGGTACCAACCTTGTTAACCCAAACCTATAAAGAGTTTTTTGAGCTACGAACAACAAAGCAATTAGGTTTAACTTGTAACCTTTTTCTGTAGGTATGGGTCTAGTAAAATGTGGCTATAAGGAGACCTCAAGGGTTACCTTATGATGCACACAACTTGGTAGATCCAAAAGTCCCTTATGCATTAAGGTGGCAAAGGGAGAAAGAGTTATGGTTAAGAAGGCCATGAGAAGATAATTGAGAGTTGTATCACTCTATATGGAAAAAATTGAAGCCCCAAGAAGTTATCTGGGGACCATGGAGAACAGGTCCATTATGGGTAGAATATATATTTCATCTAGCTTGTGTACGACAAGCAAGGTGGATGATTGGGTGAATAAGCACACAATACGTGTATTTTCAATATACTTGGATATTGCGGTAGTTTGGTATTAGACAAGGAATACCAGATACTCCTGTGGTTTATACAAGAAAAGGGAGGAAAGAAGTAGTACCACCACAAATGGAACCATTAACCTTAGAAATAGATGAGGTTATATGGGTTCCAAATATGGATGATGTGGGTAAAACCCCAGAATATGACCAATGGTGGTTTGCCTAGCAAAGGCTAGATACAAAAATTTTAGAAGAAGAGGATGGCCAAGCAACATCCATTAATAAAGGAAAAAGGAAAATAGAACTTCCTAAGAATCAAGTACACCAACAACTAGAGGCTAAAGTATGTCCTTCAAACTATTGAGGAAATGATAGTGAGTATTCTGAGATAGGTGGACCACTTGAGATAGATTCCTTGAGGTAGAAAATCCTATAGTTGAATTCAAAAATAAATATTGCTATATCCAAAAGAGATGTACTCCTATAGGATCTAACTCAAAGGAATGGTTAAGGACCAATTACAACCATCTAGGCTGAGAATTCACAACTTTGACAAGCAAGGAATGAGTACAGAGCTGCCTACTTAACTTCTTGCTTCGACATGCTAGTAAGTCATGTCCTTCTCATAGTTAATATACCATGTGGGCATAGGAGTATTACGAGTTAGACATAAAATTGCTTCTTTGTGAGAATTAGGTCTAACACATAATGGTGAAAGAATAAAAAAACAACAACAGTGAATCCTATCATATTGTATGGCTGAAAAGCCACCATTTGTGTACTATAAGGATGCATGTTATGGACTTTACTTATGTAACATGTATTTTATTTATATAATATAAAGAAATATTTATATAATGCTTGATTTAGATTACTATGGTATTAATAGTCTATTTAAGCATGAATATTGTAAGCTAAAAACAAGCAACACCAAATAAAGCAATCTTATCAAAAGCAAATCAACACAATATTGCACAAAATGAAGAATATTATTAATATGGAACTAGGGGGAGCCTGGATCTCCAAAGTGTACAATATATATGCCCTGAATATGGGGTTACAATATGCTTTACAACCTTTGATACAATGTTACAATGTTGAGGGTTACAAAACCCTCATTCACAAGAATAGTTGGTGTCTTCAACGCTTGTTTTCGCTCCAAACAAGTTGGGGATGGGATTGAGTATCCCTGTGGGAATACCCTAGCTACAACAACTTTTAATAATGTAGTTCCTACACCTATAAATAGATAAAAAATGATAAGAGATCAATAGCATACGAGAGGTCTCCACTATGTGTCCCTATTTGAATCAAATCTATAAACCTTAGTGCTAAAAATGACAAAATGCATACAAAATACAGGAAAGATAAGATGTCAAATAATAAATAAAATATTTACCTTGTTGAAGAATGTTCATTGTTTTGGTATGTATTCATATGTTTGTGATTTGAAGTCGTATAATATCCAAAAGCGTTTGAGGGTACAACAACAATAATTCAATTGAGGGAAATGCTCAAAAGTATTCGATAATGGTGGTGAATGCCCAGTAGCATTATTGGAATGGTCAATAGAATTCACAAGATGTTGGGAGACTTTTGGGAGTATTTAGAAGAGTATTGTAGAACCAGATCTAGTTCACAAGGGTTGTGGAGGCAGAAAATGGAGGTTACAATGGTGGTGAGAGAGGATATGATAGCAAAATGCTAGGGTTTTGGGAGCCAAGATGAATGGAAGGACAGATCATTTAATCACAATGATTAATCGACTACTTGAATGCTTAACCTTCATGAAAGTGAATTATTATTTATAACTTGCCTTCCATATGCTAGGGTTTTGACGACACCAACGTGCAATCAAGATTAAAACATAATGGATGGCTAAGATTATATCTTAAAAATGTGACACAGATCAAGTTAAGTGGATGGCTGAGATTGGATTGTGATGAATGGTTGTGATTTCATTTATATATATATATATATTTATATTTATATTAAATATATAAATATTAATATATAAAATATTTATATACTTATATATAAAATATAAATAAATAAATATATAAATAAATAATGGATGGTTGTGATTGGGTAGATGCAAGGATGATAAGTGGCTAGGATTTGGTGTCTACAGATGCCCCTTTTTGTACCGCATTGTGTGAAATACAATGTGGTGCAAAAACAAGAGACACCTGGTTTGGATGAAGCAGCTTTCTTTCCTTGGAGTGCAAGAAGATCCTGAAGACAAAAAGAATGTGGGTGTAGCTTACCCCCTCAATTGGTGAATGAGTGAAGAATGAATCTCACAAGCCAATTGATAAAATATGGATGCAAATATAAGTGCAAATATGGGTGTTAATGTATTCTATTTTTGCCCCAACATATGAAAGGGAGTTGTTGGAAATGTGGATGTATATGTGATGTAAATGTCATGAAATTGACATAGATGATGATGCAATGAGTGATTCTATTCTTTGCCCTAACAAAAAAGGGGTTTTGGCAATGATGTGTGATGTAAATGTGGTGTATTCTATTTTTGTCCCAATAGATGCAAGGGGTTTTTTGGAAGTGTGGATGATATAAATGATGTAAAATATGCATCTCAATATGGGAAATCATAATCAAATTTGGTTACCCCCAGTTTAGGGCGGACTTGTACTATTGAAGAATGTATTGTATGGCATCATTGAAATGAAAAGTTGTGAATATAACCATTGTAGTGATTTGTTGTGAGATTCCTTCCATCAGGAACCAATCATGATACTAGCTCACATCCCCAGTGACTATCTGTGTAAAAGAGATGATGTAATTTAGAGTTGTCCATGTTTCAAGACCCATTAACAAGGCCATCAATGACAACATTTGAGTAAATTAATCTGAGCATAGTCTCACTCAAAAATGAGGGACCAAATATAATTTTATTTCAAACAAGAGGATTTTGGATGATGGGAAAGTATCCTTATGGTGATCTACCCATCCTACCGAATTGCATGGATAACCAATCATTGCAATCACCAAGTGAATAGAGTAAACCACTAGATACGAGGTTCACTTGAAAATGTGAGTGGAATTGGAAAATGTTGAATGGTAATGTATGAAATTATGGATGATATGAATGATGTAAATAAATGTATATGGATTATGCAATGATTGGTGGGTGAATGTGATGATTTTGTGAAGTGATTTGGAATTATTTGAAGTAATTTGGGGAATTTTACGATTTTTGGTCGTAATTAAGAATTAAACACCCAAATCAATCCAAATTATCATAGAATGTTATGGGATGATGTGATGTATGTGTAGAATGATGAATGTGGTCATTTTGTGAAATTTGAGGCCGTTTTGAATATTTTGTAAGCAAAATTGCCATTTTTATGACTTTTGGTCATAAATGAGAATATAGTGTCCAAATCGATCCAAACCTTCACAAAACATGATGTGGTGATGAAATGGATGCATGGATGAATTTTAGAGTGATTTTGTGGAGGTAAGCTATATTTTTGGGCCTTGTTGATCTTTTTACAACATTCTAGATCTAGACACCGACAAACATCCACACCATGCATAGACGTAGGAAAGCATCTACAAACCTGTAAATGTAGGGTAGTGTTTGAGTGCACTAGGAATATGCCCATGAGCATTTGAGTATGCAAAAAATAGCTATAAAAGTGTTACAAAAGTAAAATTAACCTCATTATTGTGTTCATGAGTTTTAGAAGTAGCATCTAAGGATTGAGTGAGTGTGAAGGAGTGTGAAGTGAGGTGAAGAATGACAATGGAGGGCGTGGATGCGGTAGTAGGTATGGAGGTGCAGTTGGTTGAGGTAAGTTCCCTCAGTACTCTTGTTTGGATTTATGCAATTTTTTTGAAATGTTTTGAAATAATTTTTATTTTTTGCAATGGTTCATGTATTTGCAATTATGTTGTTGTAGTTGTTAATCTTGGAGGCTCGACATTGATTCTCATTGATTATACCAAGGGCGAGGAAGGCCTTTTAAAAGGATGAGTGGGATAAGTTTGCAGATATGGTTTTATCTAAGGTAGCACGGGTTGATGTGGTGAAGGTGGATGAGGGATATCTCTCAGCCTTGGTTGAGAGATGGGATCCTAATAGGGGTACTTTCTAGATCTTGATCGGGGAGATGATAGTGATACTAGAAGATGTATACCACATATTTCGAGTGCCATTGGAGGGATTGCATGTCCAAGTTGGGTATGATAAGGAGTATGAGCTAAGGATGATTTTTGGATATGGTAGTATACCACATACATCCTTACGTGTTGTGTAGATATTACATTGGTAGTATGAGCTACATTCTTGTGTTGTGTAGCTACTACATTGGTAGTGTGAGCTACATCCTTGTGTTGTGTAGCCACTGCATTGGTAGTGTGAGCTACATCCTTGTGTTGTGTAGCCACTACGTTGGTAGTGTGAGCTATGTCCTTGTGCTATGTAGCCACTACATTGGTAGTGTGAGCTACATCCTTATGTTGTGTAGCCACTACATTGGTAGTGTGAAGCTACATCCTTGTGTTGTGTAGCCACTGCATTGGTAGTGTGAGCTACATCCTTGTGTTGTGTAGCCACTACATTGGTAGTGTGAGCTACATCCTTGTGTTGTGTAGACTGTTGCATTGGTAGTGTGAAGCTACGTCCTTGTGTGTTGTGTAGCTATTGCATTGGTAGTATGAGCTATGTTTTGTGTGCTATGTAGCCACTGCTTGGCAGTGTGGTCTACATCCTTCTCTAGGTAGGATAGATGCAATGGTGTCAATGCCCTTGCCACTATCATGGGTAGTCGGCTAGATGTATTAGGAGGAAGCTAGTCAAGTAGCATCATAGGTGAACCCTTCATTTTAGTCGTAGCCTGGTTTGGAAGTACCTCGGATGCCATCGGCATCGAGGATGATCTACTATGTCATGGCAACTAATGATGTTGTAGGTACATGAGTGCCATAAACCCTTTGAGCTACCAAGGTGAAAGTCACTTCTACCAAACTTTAGCCACCCCGTGCCTTCTCTCACGATGTGGAATGCACTAGCCATCTATTGGAGGTTGGTCATCTTCCTATCTATGGAAGTATAGAAGCTTTAAGTGTTGCTTATTATTTAAAATGATAGGTTTTATATTAATGATGCATAGAAGCTTTAAGTGTTGCTCATTATTTAAAAGATAGATTTTATGTAATGGTTGTGTGAAAGCTCTACTCCTTGTCCATTAACTAAGATGGTAGATTTTAGGGAAATAAAATGGAATAATGGTTATTTTGTAATTTAAGGGTATGGGACCTTATGTTATGAAATAAAAATGAATAATGGTTATTTTGTAATTTAAGGGTATGGGACCTTATGTTATGAAATAAAATGGAATGATGGTTATTTTGTAATTTAAGGGTATGGGACCTTATGTTATGAAATAAAATGGAATAATGGTTATTTTGTAATTTAAGGGTATGGGACCTTATGTTATGAAATAAAATGGAATGATGGTTATTTTGTAATTTAAGGGTATGGGACCTTATGTTATGAAATAAAAGGAATAATGGTTATTTTGTAATTTAATGAAATAAAAAGGAATAATGGTTATTTTGTAATTTAAGGGTATGGGACCTTATGTTATGAAATGAAATGGAATAATGATTATTTTTTAATTTAAGGGTATGGGACCTTATGTTATGAAATGAAATGGAATGATGATTATTTTGTAATTTAAGGGTATGGGACCTTATGTTATGAAATGAAGAAAAAGGTTTATTGGGAATTAAAGTAGTTGCTTTAAGTATTGAAATGTGTGAACCTAGTTGCTTAGAAATTAAGGGTATGGGACTTTAATTGTTGAGAAGGTTAGTTCATTTATTGCAAATAGAGTGCATGAGCTAATGCATGGTTGATTGACTCTCTCAAGTTGGATGAGAGGGAAAATGGAAAGGGTAGTTTCTATGATCAGTGCTATGCATTAGTAAGTTGAATTGCTTGGGTTATTTGTATAGTTGCAATTTGGCAATGAATTAAGTAAGTGCATTTAGAAGCATGTCTATCCAGATCCATGAGTGTCTTGATCCCCTACTATCCTCACTTGATCGATGGAAGAGTGGGAAGGCCAAAGTCATGAGATGGACCAATTCACAAGTTTTCTCTCTACCTTACATCTTGTTATTTATGCAATAGATTAGATTGTGGGGAGATTTTCCCAATGAAATGGATGTAAAGTATTGTGGAAAGTATGGGGTGTACCATACTTACTCATGTATCTAAATGAACATTGTAACTACTATATTTAGTACTTCTTTATTTAGTTTCTTGCATTTAATTCTTTTAATGTATGTTTGAATGTTGATTGTTCTTGTGCTTGATTATTCTTGCTTATGGTTAATTCATTTTTGTTAGATTTAGTATCTAGATATTTTATGCTCTTGTGATGTTAAAATAATGAAACATTAGTAAGTTCTAGGTGAACTTAGAGGATACCCTAAGGGCTTGAGACCCCCTTAGGGAGGTTGGTAACTAGGTTTGGAAGATTGTACCAGAGTTAAGATAGCTTTTCAGTGGACAAGATTGATAGCTTAACTCATAGTACATGTAGCATGCCCACACATAATGACTTGTGTGGATATGGAGATGCATGTACACCTTCTAACGATTAGAGGTGGTAAGTCTAGCTCATCAAGATTGATGAGAGGGATGGACTTATGTGCATAACATAAGATAGGCTTACGCAGATGGGACTTGCGTGAAGGGAATCTTGTGTGGTATAGTTCTTGAGAAACTTAGGGGATGTCAAACATTAAGTTGGTCTAAGGTTGGTTGAGGATTTATGAATCCTTCTCCTTAGTCAAAAAATATATATATAAAGTAAACTTTTCTTTTGTTTGTGTGTTTTCTTGTTTCATATTTTTGGGGTGTTACATTTGGTATCAGAGCTCTAGGTTTGAGGGTATAGAGCTTCTTATGTGCTATAAAAGAGATTCGGGGATCTCCAATAGAGGCTCGCTTGGGAATAAGCTGAAAGCTGGAGTAACCTAGAGTCTCTACTTATTAGGTTCTAATGGAATTGATTCCAAGAAAGGATGAATATTAAAGATACCTTAGTATGGGCTTTGGTATTGATGATATATCCTCACCTTGGAACCTCATCCTAGTTAGACCTCTAATAATTAGTGAAATAAGGACTCTGTATTGTGGTCAAGTTAGTGATTCAGTTAAGGGATAACTATAACCTAACTCTTTTTTTGGTGGAAACCAGATCAAGATGCCACCCAAGGCCAGGATGGAAAGGCCTCCACCTAGACAAACTCGACAAAGTAATGTCGAAGAGGAGATCCAGAATGAGGATCCAAAGGTTCCCAATGTAGGAATAGAGGAGCTTACTACTATAGTTGTGGAGTTACAAGATCAGTTAAGACAAGTGCTAGAAACTATGGCAAATAAAAATTTGTAGGCTAGATATTTAGAGGTCAACCAAGTTGAGGGGTTGATGGAGGAGCAAAAGCAAGCAAGAACCCTCTTAGAAAAAGATATGGTGAGAGACCTAAAGAATGTTTGTATCTCCAAGTTTGATGGAGAAGGGGAGGGAGACACAATTGAAGCTTGGCTAAGAGAGATGGAAGTCTTCTTCATAGTAAAGGGGTATTCATCAGGTACCCAAATGGTTTGGGCTACCATTTACCTTGAAGGAGCTGCCCTGGATTGGTGGGAGACTTACTATGAAGAAACCAAGATTGAACCGGTAGACATTCCATGGAAGGAGTTTATAGTCATCTTCAAGAAGAGATTCCTCATGGAGCACTTCTATGCATTGAAGTTTGAAGAGTTTTCCAACCTAAGACAAGGGAGTAACTTAGTGGAGGTATACTACAAAAAGCTGGTAAAGTTGTTGAAGTATGTACCTGCCTATAATGAGAAGATGTAGATTCATAAGTTTACCCATGGATTGTAATCTAGGATAAAGCATGACGTAGAGATGTAGGAGCCTAAGTCCTTGCAAAAGGCTTATGATTTAGCAAAGAAAGCAAAGTCACATTTTCGCTATAAGTATGAAAACCTGACCGAATAGGAACATCAAGAACTAAAGAAGAGGAATAGCAATGGGGTTATAAAATGGGAGGCAGAGCAAGAATGAAAGGCTAAGAACCCCCAAAATCTAGAGAAGAAATTCAATGGAAGCCAAAATAAATTCAAGAACTTATTTAAGAAAGGCAACAAACCCAATAATGCTAAACCTCCCCTACAGAAGCCATCAGCTCCAGTACCGATGATTAAGGATGAGGAGCAAAAAATAGAAAAGAGACAAGGGCCCAAGGATGGATGTTACCATTGCAAAGGGATGCACTATGCTAATCAATGCCCGTATCGACCAAGGACAAGCACACCCAACAACAAAGGAAAGGAACCAATGCATAAGATCTATGCTACAACTGGGAATCAAAAGCTAGAGGGGCAAGCCACCCCATTAATCATCAAAGGTAAGATTTTTGATAAGAAAATAGATATCCTAGTAGATAGTGGAGCCACTGATAGTTTCATTTCTTGTAAATTAGCCAAAGATATGCTAGAAAGGCCAAGGTATTTGGCTCATGGATGGAAGGTTGAGTATGGATCTGGATAAACCTACTCTGTAAACCAATGTTTCCCAATGATGGAAATTACTTTAGATAGTGGAACCATAGAAGGTTTCTTATACGTGACCCCACTTCATGCCTTTGATGTGGTCCTAGGAATGGATTGGCTATAGGCCCATCAAGTGGTAATCAATTTTTGAGATAGATGGATTGAATATTCTGAGGGAAATAAAGAGAGGCTACGAATTTATAGCAAGTAGGGGATATTCAAACCTCAGATGTTGTCAGCTATGCAGTTGAAGAAAGCCCTCAGGAAAGGAGGGATTGTTTATGTTGTAAAGATGAGTGAAGTTGAAAGAGATCGAAAGGAAGAGGTGATTGAGACACACCCAATTCTACAAGAATTTTAGGATGTATTTCCAAAGGAACTACCAGGGCTCCCTCCTATGCAAGAATTTGATTTCACTATCGATCTTATACCAGGAGTGAAACCCATCCACCGATCTCCGTATAGGATATCACCTATTGAGATGCATGAGTTGAAGGTACAACTACAAGGGTTACTGGAAAAAGGGTTGATAAAACCAAGTGTGTCACCATGGGGTGCACCCATTTTATTTGTGAAAAAGAAGGATGGATCTCTAAGATTGTGTATTGACTATAGGATGTTGAATAAAGCTACAATCAAGAACCGGTACCCCCTACCCAGGATCGAGGATTTATTCGACTAGCTAAGAGATGCCACGGTATTTACCAAGATAGACCTAAGGTCAGGGTATCACCAGATGAGGATTCAGGAGGAAGACACTCACAAAATGATATTTAAGATAAGGTATGGGTATTACGAGTTCACCATCCTACCTTTCGGATTGACGAATGCTCCTACTGCCTTCATGAATTTAATGAATAATGTGTTTAGAAGGCATTTGGACTAGTTTGTCCTTGTATTCCTTGATGACATCCTAATATACTCATGGAACAAGGAAGAGCATGATAAACATCTCAAGATCATGTTGGAATTGCTAAGGGAAAATCAACTCTACGAGAATCTAGCCAAGAGCGATTTCTATGTTTCGGAGGTGCACTATTTGGGGCATATCATATCGACTAAGGGGATCACGGTGGATCCAAAGAAAATTGAGGCCATGATAAATTGGTTGCCCCCTACAAATATTACTGAAGTAAGAAGCTTCATGGGGCTGATGAGCTATTATCGATGTCACATAAAGGATTTCTCAAAAATTACCTCGATGATAACTAATCTCCAGAAGAAGGGGAAATAATTCAAATGGACAAAGAAGTGTGAGGCCACTTTCACCATGTTGAAGCAAAAACTTACTACTACACCAATACTAAAAATTCTAGATCCTCAAGGAGACTTCACAGTATGCATCGATGCATCATTGGAAGGGCTAGGGGGAGTGCTCATGCAAGGAGAGTCAGTAGTAGCTTATACTTCAAGGAAGCTTAAAAAGCATGAGGTTAACTATGCTACTCATGATTTAGAGTTAGCCATTGTAGTTCATGCTTTGAAGGTATGGCACCATTATCTGGTAGGAAGACCCTTTGAGTTAAAATCAGACCATCAAAGTTTGAAGTACATATTTACTCAACCAATACTCAATGCAAGGCAGAGAAGGTGGGTCGAGTTCCTCGTTGAGTACAATTTTGAAATTGAGTACATTAAAGGAAAATAAAATAAGGTTGTGGATGCCTTAAGTAGGAGGAGACACATAGCAACCATAACCAGGAGCCACATAAAGCTCATGGACCAAGTAAGAAAAGAGCAATATCAGGATGAATATTGTCAAGAAATTTGAGCCAAGTTAAGAAAAGACCCAGAGAGCAATAAGGAGTTTAGGGTAATCGATGACCTTTTATGCTACAAGGGAAGAATCATCATACCAAAATCAAGGGATTTAAGGAATATAGTGATGCAAGAAGCCCATAGATCTCCTTATATGGCTCACCCCAAAGGGGCAAAAATGAGAGAAAATCTAAAAAGGACCTTTTTATGGGTGGGGATGAAGAGGGACATTACAGATTTTGTGGCCCAATGCCTTGAATTCCAGAAGGTCAAGGTAGAATGCAAGCATCTCGTAGGATATTTGTATCCCCATAATATACCTACTCAGAAATGGTAGGTCATATCGATGGATTTTATTGTAGGCTTACCTAAGACTAGGTACCAACATGATGCAATCTTTGTTGTGGTCGAAAAATTGACCAAGGTCACACACTTCATACCTAGGAGCACCAAGGATGATGCTCAAGTGGTGGCTAATAGGTTTGTTAAAGAAGTGTTCAGACTACATGGATTCCCAGAGGTAATTATATCTGATAGGGATTCCAAGTTTACTTCAGAATTTTGGAGAGCCCTACATCAAGCAATAGGCATAAAGTTGCATATGAGTTCAATGTACCACCCTAAAACAAATGGTCAGATAGAGTGAGTAAACCAAGTTCTGGAAGATATGCTCTACATGTATTGCATGGACCACAAGTCTTGGTGGGAATACTATCTACCGTTGGTGGAATTTTCCTACAATAATGGATATCATTCCTCTTTAGGGATGGCACCTTTTGATGCATTGTATGGGTGGAGGTGTAGAACACCACTATCATGGGACAACCCAGAGGATAGAGTGATGATTGGACCAGAAATGGTCAGGGAAATGGAAGAGCAAATCAAGGTAATCAGGCAAAGGCTCAAGGAGGCCACTGATAGGTAGAAGAGCTATGCCAATTTAAAGAGAACTCCCAGAGAATACTCAGTGGGAGATAAAGTGTTCCTAAGGGTCAAACCAATGAAAAGTGTGATCAAGTCCACAAAAATGGATCCACGGTTTGTAGGGCCCTTTGAAATCACTAAAAATATTAGCCCGGTTGCATACCGACTCACCTTACCTCCTAACTTGTCAAAAATCCATGACACTGTTGGTCCGACTTTTATACACACCCTGTGAAGAATGAGCATAAAACTCTGATAACACTTATACGGGATAAATCCCACTCACTTTAGGATCTAGTCCGGTTATCCAAGGTGTGAGTTACAGTAGTCGGGTCGAATGTCAATTCACTCTTTTTCGCTTCTGGAATAGTTTTCAATATGGACTCGTCTGTTACCTTACAACGGGCTCACCGAACTTGTTCAATAATGTTCAGAAGTTGTCACTTGTTGACAATCAGATTTAAAATTAATTCTTTGATCTAGCTCTTATGGGTCAACAGATTTAAATAAAAGACAAATTTAAAAGAAAATAAAAATGGATCATTTCACGGTAAAACAAAGAGGGTAGGGTAAGGCAGAAAGAGAAGTTTATCAAACTTAGCTGTAAAACAAAACTACCAATTTTATTTATACTATCAGCTTCACAACAGAACAAATCAAAGAAGAAAGTGTCCAACTTTTCTAAGATCACTTTCTACTAAGAGCATAAGGCAGAGATGGAACAGATCTAAAAGAAAATTATAAACAGAAGGGAAGTCCGTTAAAATTGGTATCTCTCACCGACAGCATAGCTCACACAGTGAGGACAAAGCAATTAGAACAAACTTGAACCTTAAATCTATGATTTTCCCTAGCATACAATAGAACAAATGAAGCCCAACAACATATTTAATCTTGATAACACAGATTCACAACATATATTTAATAAACTTTAAAGAAACGGATAACAAAAGAAGATGAACTTATCACAATCTGCAAAAGATTAGGCTCCTGGCCATGCTATCACATAAAACAAAAGCACATCAACTCCAAGTCCAGAAATAAAGTATTTAACAAAATTTGCAAGAAATTGCTTCAATAGCCTTTTATTTCTAAGTCTTCGCCTCCTGCGATTACATTGAGAAGAAGTATTTATAGACTCAGGACAGACCCTGATATTTTTAGAAATATCTTCTTCTCAAACCGTAAATCTTATCATCTTAAACCCTAGTACCCGGGTTTTACAATATAAGTCCTTTTAAAACAAAGTCCTGATAAAACTTAACCATTCTGCAAATCAGTGCGATCACTTGCCATAAATGGAGAAGATAGAATTCGAATGCCACTTGCATTCACCCGCAACTGTGAGTAAATGCCCTCATTAATTCCCTTGGAAATTTGGATGAGTCACCACTTTCCTGACATTTCATCTCCGCAGAGCCATCCCTGAGTTGAAAATCTCTGCAAGCTATTAATTCTGCCATAAATTATCATTAAATGCATTCATCGGCAAATTTCGGTAACTGTGTGTAGATATTTCCATTTTTCGGCCAATTCCCGACATACTCCATTAAATGGGCAGCTGCTTAGTCACCGTAAAGTCTCTTTGCGGCCAGATCTAAAAAATTTGGATGAAACAGACAATTCCCGGCATCTCTCATTTCAATATGGCCGTCTTTGATTAATTTGCACTTGACTTTGTCTTTATGGCCATTTCTCCGTTATCATGTAAGTGCCGGATGGCTTCCTCGCATGAAAGAACAAAAGATGGATTAGTATTTTAAAAATATTAAATCAAAACTTTAATTATTAAATAGATTAAAACCCTAAAGTTCACTTGCATGTCGGCTCTATTTATCTGATACGTGGCTTGCTTTGTCTTGACACGTGTCACAAAATCGTGACACGTGTCCATTTCCAACTGTCTTTCATTCTGCTCTATTTTCCTGTCTCTGTCGTGAAAATGTGACATGTCACGATTTCTCGACATGTCGTGAAATCATGACGTTCCCCAGCGTCTTGCAGCTTTTCTTCCTCATGGCCGTGAAAACGTGACATGTCACGATTTCGCGACCACTGTCCCTTCTTCTTACTTTCTTTTCATTTCCACCGTTGAACCTTACCTTTCTCCTTTCTTTTTATGAGTCGCGATTTCGTGACATGTCGCGAAATTGTGACCTCCTTCTCCTCCCCTTGCGTGTCGTGATTTCGTGACATCCAACTTGCTTCATTTCTTCCCTTGCATTTTTTCTCTCACGTGTCGCGATTTCGTGACATTTTTTGATTTCGCGACGTCAGATTTCGCGACACCCTTCCTCCTTCCCCTTTCTCACTACATCGTGTCAGGAATTTCGATGTTTCAAACTGTTAATGCCTTAGATGATATTATATTAATTCTTCTCTCTCTTGCTTTGCTTCGACTGGACCTCGTCGTGATTTCGTGACATGTCGCGAAATCGCGACAATCCGTACGCCTTGGTCCCCTTCAAAATTCTTTTGTCACGATTTCGCGACGTGTCGCGAAATCGCTACCCTTTCAGCGCCTTTGTGCCTTTTCTCCTTCACGTGCCGTGAAAATGCGACATG
This sequence comes from Wollemia nobilis, assembly GCA_028583015.1. NCBI lineage: Eukaryota > Viridiplantae > Streptophyta > Pinopsida > Araucariales > Araucariaceae > Wollemia > Wollemia nobilis. Next base: position 3,021,819 of record JAQPPZ010002937.1, on the reverse strand, counting down.
TCGCGATTTCGCGACATGTCACGAAATCGCGACCTCTTTCATGCCTTAGTCTTTTTTTCTTCCTCGCAGCCGCGAAAATGCGACATGTCGCGATTTCGCGACATGTCGCGATGTGTTTTTTGTTTTTTTTTTAATGGTGTCACGTTTGGACATGTCGCGATCGGTTTTTTTTTTTTAAAATGGAAATGTCGCGATTTCGTGACATTTCGCGAAATCGTGTTTCTTTGTCTTTTTCTTCTTCCTTTCGTGACTTCTGATTTCGCGACATGTCACGATTTCGCGACGTTCCGTACGCACATGCTTTCTCTCTCCAGACTCGTAGTGATTTCGCGACATTTCCAAAAATGGAAGTGTCATGATATCGCGACATTTCCAAAAATGGAAGTGTCGCGATTTCTTGTTTTGTTCGACATTTTTCTGACTTGGCGGATTTTTCTGAAACCTGTCGCGATTTCGTGACATTTCCAAAAATGGAAGTGTCGCGATTTCGCTACTTTGCCAAAAATGGAAAGTTTTGATTTTCAATGAATTTATCTATCTGGAATCTGCATTTTTTCATACCGGTGAAAGATTTCCTTTAATCAGCAATGATTCTAACATGTGAAAAATGAACTCTGGAATAAATCAAAGCCAGATGCAAATAAAAGCACAACTTGAAAAAGGAGGCAAGCAAATTTGGAATTAAAACCTGAAAAATATCAAGAGGGTCCTTACTGCAAAATGAAAGCTCAAAGTTTTCAAAGGATGGAAATTCATTTTTCAGTGGGGGTGTGTTGCTTCTCAACAAATGGCGATATCTGTGGTAAAATAGTAGCATTATTTTAGAACCCAGGACTCTAGTTTCAAAACAACATAGACCATGTATCTTGCCTTGCCACAGATATTCTTCAAAATAAATTGACTACTAACTGATAGTTGTTAAAATTTCCCAAGGACATACTAGGCTGAATCATTTAAGGAAGATTTTCGATGTGCAATTACAAGCGTATAAAACTTTCTTCAAGAATGACTGGGACTTCGAATGTTGAACTCTGGATTGATCACCTTTTCTAGATTGTAAAAAGGGGAAACCGAGTAGAGCTCTGTTTACTAGTTTAGCCTTTCACAACCCCGACAGAGTTACCCTTTAGATTTACACGACCCAAATTCACAACTGTAAGGTAGAATCTACAACTTGGTAGAAGAAAAACATCTTTTGAAGTCTTGGCTGCCTCTTTCATTATATAACTCTTTTTTTTTTTCTTTTTATCTCTTTTTTTTTTTATATATATTGGAAATAACAGAGTGCCAATTTCATGCTGCCTGCTCAACTTTCATCTCTTTCTTTTGAAATACATCAACATCTGAAAAGCCTTAGAAAGAATAACAATTTTCTTTTAATATTTCATCAATCTGGAACTGCTTCACCTGGCACCGATAGCCTCTGTGGATACTCAGATAATTACATGAATCATAGTCCCCTCTTATAACCAACTTTTCTTGGATTCCTCGGGAGTTTCTCCAACCAAACAACAGATAGCAGTTTCTTTATAATTAAAACAACGTGGCAAGCAAGACACAAAATCCAATCATCCTTCCACCGTTGTTCCGACTAAAAAATAGTTCCACTGTTCAGTTCAAACAGACTATCTCACAATTATGATAATGAACACTGGATTCTGGACTCAGAATGAAACAATATTTAGAAGGCTGACTTTTTTATTGATGCTCAGGCAAAGGTTAAAGAACATAATTTTAAAAGCTAGAGAACTTTGTACAGACTTCCAAGGATAGACACAGGCCTTTAAGAACAAAATAAAATAAAACGAATTTAACATAAAGTAGACAAAGGAAATGAAATAAAAAACGGTATTTACAAAGGAAATAAATGTTAAATAAAAATAAAATAACTTTAAAAAAAAATTAAGGAAATAAAATACATAAATGTACAGACCTAGATTGAAGGACACAGAGTGTACAGACCTTAAACAACAAACAAAATAAAACTGCACAGACAATTAAAATTAAACTAAAGTAAACAACACTGTACAGACATTGAAAGTAAGCTAAGATAAAATAAAACTACAGAGCTATTTACAATGTATACACATGTTACAACTTCTTTGTGACTCATTCAAATGATACATTGGACGAAACAACCGAGAAATAATGTTTTAAGTATTGACCATTAACAGGGAGGTCCAGAAAATTACCATCAAGGTCTTGTAAATGGAATGCATTATTACCCAGAATCTCAGCAATCTGGTACGGGCCTATCCACAGTGGCTGCAACTTTGTATGCTTACCCTTCTTTTCATGGGCCTTGTCCCATAGAAGCACCAGGTCCGCCAGCCTAAAAGCTTTCACTTTGGCCCTCTTGTCAAAACAGACGCTTGACGGTTTCTTGGTGCCGATCGAAGTGTTCCAGGGCTTGGAGTCTTTCATCCCGCAAATTAGTTAGATCTAAAACACGAGCTTCTGCATCCGCTTGATCCTCAAAATAGTCTAAGACAAATTGGTAAGTAGGTAATTTCAGAGAGATGGGAACAATTGGTCGGGTACCATACAACAAAGCAAAAGGGGAAGTTTTAAGAGCCACTTTATATTTTATCCGGTCAGCCCAAAGTGCATATTTCAATAATGTATGCCACTGCCTGGGTTTGTCTGTTGCAGATTTCTTAATGGCATTCATTAAATTCTTATTTGTGGACTCACCCAGTCCATTGCCTTGGGGATAATAGTTGGATGAAAATCTGATAACTATCCCCATCCGGTATGCCCATTCCGCAAACTCCAATGATTGGAAGGCTGGTCCATTATCACACACCAAATTCAGAGGAACCCCAAACCTGGTTATGACATTTGACTCTAGAAATTCAATCACTTCATGAGCTGTACTTCTTGTGGTGGTTGCTGCTTCGACCCATCTTGTGCAGTAATCGTAGGTCGTTAGAACATACTTATGCCCTCGTCGAAGAATTTGGATTAATCACTCCCACAAAATCAAGTCCCCATTGCATAAAAGGTTTATTTATTACAACAGGTTGCAATGGTAGAGCCCGGTTGGCCTCTTTGGCTGCAAAAGTTTGGCACTGATGGCAGGTTCTCACATGCTGATGGGCATCTTTAAATAGTGTAGGCCAGTAATAGCCTGCTCTCAATATTTTATGCGCAGTAGCAGATCCTGATGAATGCCCTGCCCCTAACTTTTCATGAAAACTGGACATGACTTCATTGACTTCACTCCGAGAAATGCATCTCAAGAAAATGCCAAGGATAATTTTCTCTCGAACAAATTACCCGCTTTGAGGAGATAATGAGCAGCTTTCAGTTTTAATGCTCTCCTTTGGGTTCTATTCAAGTGAGACGGGCAAACTCCAAATTGCAGCAGATGAATAATATCTCCATACCAGCCATCAGATTCAGAATTTAACTGATTAACTTCTTCCCGTATAGGTACTTCGGCAATGTGTCGGGACAAACCAAGTCCTCTGATCAATTTTGCAGGCCGAATCTCTAAGTCATATTCTTGCAGCCTTGTAACCCAATTACCTCTTAGTTCACCCAACTCATTCTGACTTAATAGGTACTTAACAGCTGGGTCTGGAACTATAGCATGAATTCTGCTTCTTAGTATGTAGTGCCTGAACTGCTTAACTGCTCTCACCAAGGCATAAGCTTGTTTGTCTAAACGAGAATATTTCAGCTCAGCCCCTTTTAAATTGGTACTCTTGAAAGCAATTGGATGTTCCCCGCTTTCTCTCCGTTGGGTCGAACCGTAGCAAGTGTGTGTTCGTAAGAAAAGGTGTATAGATAAAAATCTGCACAGAAGTCTAGGCTTACTAGAACTGGTGCTTGTTTGATGGCTGTCTTGATTTCTTGGAAGGCTGTTTTAGCTTCTGTGGTCCGGATAATCTGAGAAGTTTGCTTTAGCATGTCATTCATTGGCTTGACTATCTCTCGCAAAACCGGAGATGAACTTCCCGACAAAGTTAATTTTTCCAAAGAAGGACCTCAACTCTTTCTTGGAGTTGGGAAATGGTATGCCGGATATGGCTTCAACTCTGTCCGGATCCATGGAGATGCCATCTTTTGTGACCAAGTGCCCAAGGAGCTTTCCTTCCGTTACACCAAAAATGCACTTCTTCGGATTCAAAGAAATGCCGAACTCCCTGCATTTGTTAAACACAGACTCCAAGTGTTTTACATGGTCAAACCGAGATTTAGAGAAGACTGTTAAATCATCCATGTAAACAACAATGCATTTACCCATAAGGCCCTTGAAAGCATGATCCATTGCTCGTTGAAATGTAGCTCCGGCATTTATTAATCCAAATGGCATCCTCTTGTAAGCAAAAGTTCCCCACTTAGTTGTGAAAGCAGTTTTCATTCTGTCTTCCTTCTCAACCAATATCTGATTATACCCTGAGAAACCATCCAGGAAAGACATCATCTCCGAACCATTGACAATCTGTAACACCTCATCCATAGAAGGCAGAGGATAATTATCTTTCTCAGATGCCTTGTTCAAATTTCTAAAATCCACACACAGGCGGATCTCTCCATTTTTCTTTCTGACTGGCACCAGATTGGCCACCCAAGTAGAATGCCTGATGGGAAAAATAATGGCGGCACTCAATAGTTTTTCTACCTCTTTCTGGATGAGGGGCTCTAACAGAGCATTGACATGCCTCTGCTTTTGCCGGAAAGGTTTGCAAAATTCTTTTAAAGGTATAATGTGAGTGTAAACTTTCGGATCAAATACCTTTAAGTCTTTGTATGACCAGGCCATAACATCCTTGGACCTGTGAAGAAAATCAATCATACTTCTTTTTATTTCTGGATCACGCTTCTTAGCCAACTTGATGTGCCCGGGATCTTCTTCAGCTCCTATGTTCAGTGTTTTCAGTCTCACCGTCTCGTGGCACCCACATAATCCTCAGTAATTCACCTTTTGCTTGATTTTGTCAACATCAAAGAGCCGCTCCACCTCCACCATCCCTTTTGGAATTCTCGTTGTCTTTCAACCTCATTATTCCCCCGTCATCATCTAATCTGCTCCAGCAGGGTATCCCTTTGGCCCTCATCGATTATAGCATTTTCAAATGTGTTAGTACTCGCAAAAATTTTACAATCTGTTGATCATCGGAGAAAACCTAAAAATTATCTATATTATTTGGGACTGAAGGACAAGGGACTAACTCAATTGAAAACTTGTTCCATTTAAATTCTTCCAATGGTTTTAAACTTGCGACCGAAGAAGCCAAGACATCCGCATGTGAATTCTGCTCTCTGGGTATGTGTGTCAGATTAAAAGCATCAAAGTCTTCTACAAGATCCCAAGCCCGATGTTTGTATCCTTTTAAATAAGATGCTTTACACTGGAATTTACCCTTGACTTGATTTGCCACCAATTTCGAATCAGTAAAAACTTGAATATTTCTTGCTCCTTTGTCCAAAGCAAATTTCAAACCTAATACCAGAGCTTCATACTCTGCTAAATTATTTGTACAAGGGAACCGTAGGCGGTAAGACATAAAATATGTCCGACTTTCAGGCCCTTTAAGGACTCGCCCTGTTCCAGAACCCCGTTTAGATCTAGCCCCATCCACATGAAGTGTCCGGACTTCATTACTATGAACAGGATGGGCTTTATTAAACTTCTAATTTTGCCCCGTTGTTAAATTGTAAACTCCAATATCTACCTCTGCAATATTTACAGCTTCATTCTCTCGCATTGTATTCCGTAATTGTATGCTTGTACCGGGTTCTCTTTCAACCCGTAATTGATTTGCCACTCCTTTCCACGGCAACCACATGTGTGAAAAATCTGTTGCCAAGTATCCGTTCAGAGATCTCGACCAATCCCTACTCAACAACATCCCGTAACCCACGGGGATATCCACAACCTGAATTTCAATTTTATGTTGAGCCCTTGGCTTAGATGCTAATTGGATATGAATATTTTGAAGCTCTCCAACTACTTTAACCTCTCGATTTGTCTAATTGGACAACTCTCCTTTCGTACTTCATTGGGGTCGACCCAACTGCTGACAAATGGCCAAAGGCATAACATTAGCAGATGCACCCGAATCTACCAAACAATTGTGTAAGTTCTTCCCAAAAATACGAACAGTCAGTAAAAAGGGGGGAACTTCAGTTTTTTCTTTGTACATGGCTACATTCGCATTTGCCATCTTCTTTCCTTTGTCCACAGGTTTAGTAGCAGGGCCAGAGTATGTTTTTATAAGGTTGTCCCTCTGCTCTGAAATTTGGGCCAACTCATGTAGAGTAATGTTGGCCTTGATCTTTTTCATATCCTCCACTATGTTATATCCTTTGTTAAGTGGAGGGACAAAAGCATCTGGTCCCCTCAGATTTCCTCCCTTGGGTGGAGATGGATTGTTGCTTGGAGAGGGATCTAGGGGAACATTGTGAGAGTTGTCCGGAGGGGTTGATGTAGTATTAGGCTCCGGATTCCTGTTTCTCAGGTTGTAGTTATCTCTTCTGTACTGTTGGAAAGCCCGCACCTCATCCATAGGCATTTCAACTACATTCTCAGATTCATCCGGGAAAGTGAAAGAATCCAAGACCATAGCCGCACCGTGGCCGGATGAACTTGGGCCATCCGCAGCTTCTTTGATTTTCAGGAGAGATCAAATCCCCGGACAAGGCTTCAAATGCATTACAAAATTCCAAACAATCCAACTCCCCATGTTGAGAAGTGGCATGTATTCTGCACCAGTTAGGCAGAGCTAAATCGCAAATATTCACATCATGGCCTTTACCCTTGTAATCTTTATTAGGTTCATATGGGGGCCGGTTGAATCTGTTCGGTTGATATGAATACCTGTTTGAGTTGTCCCCAGTAGAAACTTGCCTTTTAAAACTCAAAAAATCATTGGCCAGCTTTTGAACTATCTTTGAGACTTCTTCAACTCTTGCATTGTCAGCCTCTTTGCCTGGGTTCTGTACATTCTCAACAGGTGCTACAACCAATGGATTTGCTGATGGTAGAGTCTGACACACCGGCAACATCATCTGATGTGGTATGGGATTGAACACAGGGGCAGCTTGTGTAACCAGAGGAATTTGCTCGAGCATTTAAAGGTTGGGGTCCCAACTGTCTTTCCGTAATCAAAGCTTCTTTATAAGCTCTCATCAAATTAGTAACAAGTGGGATCTCTCTTCAAGAAGACAGAGGTCATTGGATCCAGAGAGTTTCTAAAGATCTCTAATGCCAGGTCTGCATTCGGTACATAATACCCAAGTAAGTCTACCATAAGCTTTCTGGAATCTAACATTATAAGATCTGATAGATTCACTTAATTCTCTTTTGATGCCAAAAACTCGCTGGTACAATATACTAGGATCTATCACTTCACCGAACTATGACACAAAAACTTTTTCTAAGTCATTCCACCGGTGACAGGAATCATTAGTGAGATTTAGAAACCAGTCATAAGCTCCCTCCTAGAGAGTGAACGGGAACAATCTGCAAGCAACATCTTCATGCTGTACATTTAATAATTTCAAAGCATTCTTGAATGCAACCAAATGTTCTTCTGCAGTTCTTGTCCCATCATGTTTATATCTGGGGAGATATCTTTCCGGATTTCTAGGCAGGTCATGGGCTATACCCGAAATATTCAAAGCAGTGGAACCCAACCAATTTGCCATTACTACTTGGTTGACAGTGATATTCTGAGTTGTGGTTGGGGTAACTATCAGCGGTGATAAAACTGTTTGAGACAGAGACTTGGCCCTTCTGAGGCTACTTCTTCTCAGAGTTTCTAATTCAGGCACAAGGAGCTCTCCGACGCTGGGGTGGGACCTTGTTACCCTGTATGTAGAATCCAGCTTTTCACAAGCACTTACAAACTTACAATCCTTAACAGAGTACCGAACTTGAGGTCTTCTTTTCGGCAATTTTAAAATATTGTACTGACAACTTACAATACTGACCGGAGTTCACTGGGCCCTCCTTCTAGCGCCATTTTTAAATGTTGGTCCGACTTTTATACACACCCCGTGAAGAATGAGCATAAAACTCTAATAACACTTATACAGGATAAATCCCACTCACTTTAGGATCTAGCTGGTTATCCAAGGTGCGAGTTACAGAGTCGGGTCGAATGTCAATTCACTCTTTTCCGCTTCTAGAATAGTTTTCAATATGGACTGTCTGTTACCTTACAACGGGCTCACTGAACTTGTTCAGTAATGTTCAGAAGTTGTCACTTGTTGACAATCAGATTTAAAATTAATTCTTTGATCTAGCTCTTATGGGTCAACAGATTTAAATAAAAGACAAATTTAAAAGAAAATAAAAATGGATCATTTCACGGTAAAACAAAGAGGGTAGGGTAGGGCAGAAAGAGAAGTTTATCAAACTTAGCTGTAAAACAAAACTACCAATTTTATTTATACTATCAGCTTCACAACAGAACAAATCAAAGAAGAAAGTGTCCAGCTTTCTAAGATCACTTTCTACTAAGAGCATAAGGCAGAGATGGAACAGATCTAAAAGAAAATCATAAACAGAAGGGAAGTCCGTTAAAATTGATATCTTTCACCAACGAACATAGCTCGCACAATGAGGACATAGCAATTAGAACAGGCCTGAACCTTAAATCCGTAATTTTCCCTAGCATACAATAGAACAAATGAAGCCCAACAACATATTTAATCTTGATAACACAGATTCACAAGATATATTTAATAAACTTTAAAGAAACGGATAACAAAAGAAGATGAACTTATCACAATCTGCAAAAGATTAGGCTCCTGGCCATGCTATCACAGAAAACAAAAGCACATCAACTCCAAGTCCAAAAATAAAATATTTCACAAAATTTGCAAGAAATTGCTTCAATAGCCTTTTATTTCTAAGTCTCCGCCTCCTCGCGATTACATTGAGAAGAAGTATTTATAGACTCAGGATAGACCCTGATCTTTTTAGAAATATCTTCTTCTCAAACCGTAAATCTTATCATCTTAAACCCTAGTACCCGGGTTTTACAATATAAGTCCTTTTAAAACAAAGTCTCGATAAAACTTAACCATTCTGCAAATCAGTGCAGTCACTTGCCATAAATGGAGAAGATAGAATTCGAATGCCACTTGCATTCACCCGCAACTGTGAGTAAATGCCCTCATTAATTCCCTCGAAATTTGGATGAGTCACCACTTCTCTGACATTTCATCTCCGCAGAGCCATCCCTGAGTTGAAAATCTCTGCAAGCTATTAATTCTGCCATAAATTATCATTAAATGCATTCACTGGCAAATTTCGGTAACTGTGTGTAGATATTTCCATTTTTCGGCCAATTCTCGACATACTCCATTAAATGGGCAGCTGCTTAGTCACCGTAAAGTCTCTTTGCGGCCAGATCTGAAAAAATTGGATGAAACAACAATTCTCGGCATCTCTCATTTCAATATGGCCGTCTTTGATTAATTTGCACTTGACTTTGTCTTTATGGCCATTTCTCCGTTATCATGTAAGTGCCAGATGGCTTCCTGCATGAAAGAACAAAAGATGGATTAGTATTTTAAAAATATTAAATCAAAACTTTAATTATTAAATCAGATTAAAACCCTAATGTTCACTTGCATGTCGGCTCTATTTATCTGATACGTGGCCTGCTTTGTCTTGACACGTGTCGCAAAATCGTGACACGTGTCCATTTCCAGCTGTCTTTCATTCTGCTCTGTTTTCCTGTCTCTGTCGCGAAAATGCGACATGTCGCGATTTCACGACATGTCGCGAAATCGCGACGTTCCCCAGCGTCTTGCAACTTTTCTTCCTCATGGCCGCGGAATGTCGCGACATGTCCCCGAAATTGCAAGTTCTCGATTTCTTCTTCTTTCCCACCATTGGACCTTACCTTGCTTGCTCCTTTCATTTTCGTCGCGATTTCACGACATGTCAAAAATCGCGACGGTCCGTGACCTTGCTCCCCCGCCCTTTTCACGACATCCAAGCCTTACTTCCTTTCCTTCGCCTCTTTGCTTTCTCTGTCGTGATTTCGTCGACCCTTTTGGTCTCGCGACGTCGCGATTTCGTGACACCCTTCGCTCCTTCTGCCTTTCCACTGCGTCTTGTCGCGATTTCGTGACACTTTCATGCCTTAGACTTTTCTTTCTCTCTTGTCCTTTGCTTCCTTTCTTCGATTTTGTGACCTCCCTTCCACATTTTGACGACTGTCACGATTTCGACGTCGTCGACATCGCTTTTTCGCCGTAGCGATTTCGCGACATCTTCAAAAATGGAAGTGTCATCGATATCGACATTTCCAAAAATGGAAGTGTCGCGATTTCGCTACGTTTTTTTGACTTGGCGGATTTTTCTGAAACCTGTCGTGATTTCGTGACATTTCCAAAAATGGAAGTGTCACGATTTCGCTACTTTGCCAAAAATGGAAAGTTTTGATTTTCAATGAATTTATCTATCTGGAATCTGCATTTTTTTCATACCGGTGAAAGATTTCCTTTAATCAACAATGATTCTAACATGTGAAAAATGAACTCTGGAATAAATCAAAGCCAGATGCAAATAAAAGCACAACTTGAAAAAGGAGGCAAGCAAATTTGAAATTAAAACCTGAAAAATATCAAGAGGGTCCTTACTGCAAAATGAAAGCTCAAAGTTTTCAAAGGATGGAAATTCATTTTTCAGTGGGGGTGTGTTGCTTCTCAACAGACACATTCCACATATATTTACTTATAAAATATATTACTAACCCTAAATATGTGTGGGATGTCTCTAACTTGCAGATGGAAAATATGGAGGTAATTGAAGTAATTCCAATAAGGATCCTCGAGTTCTACTCTAAGACTATGAGGAATTAGATCCTTGAGTAGTGTAATGTCCAATAGGACCATTTTTATGAAAGAAATACCACATGTGAGAAAGTGGTGGATATGCGAAAAAACTTTCCTTTTTTGTTTGATGAACTTTAAAGATATTGTAATGAATTGTTTAATTTTGTATGCCATATAAAACTAAGAAACACTAGGGATAGTGTTAGTACTAGTGGGGGAGGATGTCATGACCCACCTAGATGGACCTTTGAACATGGAAAAGCAATGTATTAAAAAGTGTGACTAATAATTGATTTTTTGCAATTAAGGAGCCTTACAATAATATATAAATAGTGAAGGATATGATATTGCTAATGAATTACCAATGTGCAGGATCAGGTGCACTCGAGAGTGGAAGGAATTGAGTCATCCACTAGAGACAAGAGTACCTGAGGAAGGGGAAATAATGATAAGGAAACTTGAAGGTAACATGGATAGTTACCTTCATATAGGTATACATTCAGTTAGGTATAATCATCAATATCTAACCACCTTGAGCCCCGAAATGATGGCCTAGTAGCTATTGTAAGTTCTAGAGGTTGAGACAGGCAATTATATTGATGGAAAGACTCCCTCTTTGTTTGATGCACTTGCATGATTGTCTTTTACTTCAACATTATTAACCTTGATAACTAGTAAGCATGGAGTAAATATTTTTCCTTCACAACTTCACGTGTGCTTGTTTAAATAAATGTTTGATTTATTTAAAAAACAAAAAGGCTATTGTTTAAATAATTATTTGATTTATTTAAAACTAAAAAAGGATATTGTTTAAATAAATGTTGGGTTTATTTAAAAAGTAAGAAGGATATTGTTTAAATAAATGTTTGATTTATCTAAAAAGCAAAAATGATATTGTTTAAATAAATATTTGATTTATTTAAAAAGCAAAAAGGATATTGTTTAAATAAATATTTGATTTATTTAAAAAGCAAAAAGGATATTGTTTAAATAAATATTTGATTTATTTAAAAAGTGGGAAGATATTGTTTAAATAAATAATTATTTTAAGCAAAGATCTCATTAGAAATGAGCAGTTGATCATTTAAAATGATGCTGGTAGATGCTATTAGTAACAAAATGATTGGTTTATTCAATATCTCTAGTAAGAAAAGAAGTAATAATTTGCCAAATGATTGTTAAATATAAAAATAAGAAAATAAAAACAATTATTTTGAAGCCCTAAGGCTTAGTCTTTGCCATGGAATGTCTAGGAAGTCACTGCTCACCTAACGTTAGACCCTAAGACTTAAATGTGACAAGACAACATTTGGTAGAATGGGTCGGGTTGCCCTTTGAAGACCTTATTGGGTTAGTTGCACGAAGCTCCCCTGACATGAAGGAAAATCTCTTTATGGCGTTTGCCTTGGGAAGAGGGATAGAGGCATAACTACCCTCCCACATATTAGAGGTGGTCGAGGAAGTAATGGTGGGTAGGCAAGGATGTGGATCAAGGAGAAAAGAGGCACATATGGGAAAAGAAAAAGGAAAGGAAGGAAAAGATAGGAGTGAGCTAGGCAAAAGGAAGGTAATCAAAGGAGCAAGAGGGAGTGAAGGAGCAGAGGAGCATGGAGAGAGGAAGATCTTGGGGAGCAAAGAACAATAGATTATGGGAATCCACATGAGTAGTGCAGGCGGTCCAGGTTGGTTCATTGTAAAGTAATTTTGTATTTATTCTTGTATGTTATGTAGCCATTGCATTTGCAGTGTAAGCTACATACTTGTGTAATATGTAGCTATTGCATTGGAAGTATGAGATACATCCTTGTGTGCAATATAGCTACTACATTGGTAGAATGAGCTACATCCTTGTGCTATGTAGCTACTACATTTGTAGCATGAGCTACATCCTTGTGCTATGTAGCCACTTTATTGGTAATATGAGCTACGTCCTTGTGTTTTGTAGCCATTGTGTTAGCAATGTGAAGCTATGTACTTATGCTATGTAGCTACTGTGTTGGTAGTATGAGCTATGTCCTTATGTTGTGTAGCCACTACATTGGTATTTTCAACTATGTCCTTGTGTTGTGTATCCACTGCATTGGTAGTGTGAGCTACATTCTTATATTGTGTAGCCACTGCATTGGTAGTGTGAAGCTACATCCTTGTGTTGTTTAGCCACTACATTGGTAGTGTGAAGCTACATCCTTGTGTATTGTTTAGCTACTGTGTTGCCAGTATGAGCTACATTTCATGTGATATGTAGCCACTACTTGGCAGTGTGGTCTACATCCTTCTCTAGGTAGGATAGATGCAATGGTGTCAATTTCCTTACCACTATCATGGGCAGTCGTCTAGATGTATTAGGAGGAAGCTAGTCAATTAATACCATAGGTAAACCTTCATTTTAATCGTAGCCTAGTTTGGAAGTACCTTGGATGTCGTTTACACCAAGGATGATCTGCTATGTCATGGAAATTAACTGTGTCGTGGGTACATGAGTGCCATAAACCCTTTAAGATGCTAATGTGGAAGTCACTTCTATAAAAATTTAGCCACCCCATGCCTTCTCTCATGGTATGGAATGCACTAGACATCTACTAGATGTTGGTTGTCTTCCTATACATGGAAGTATAGAAGCTTTAAGTGCTGCTTATTATTTAAAATTATAGGTTTTAGATTAATGATGCGTAGAAGCTTTAAGTGCTGCTATTTTTTTAAAATATATATTTTATGTAATGGTTGTGTGAAAGCTCTATTTTTTGTCCATTAACTAAGATGGTAGATTTTAGGGAAATATAATGGAATAATGGTTATTTTGTAATTTAAAGGGTATGGGACCTTATGTTATGAAATAAAAAGGAATAATGGCTATTTTTTAGTTTAGGGTAGGAGACCTTATGTTATGAAATAAAATGGAATGATGGTTATTTTGTAATTTAAGGGTATGGGACCTTATGTTATGAAATACAATGGAATAATGGTTATTTTGTAATTTAAGGGTATGGGACCTTATGTTATGAAATAAAAAGGAATAATTGTTATTTTGTAATTTAATGGTATGGGACCTTATGTTATGAAATAAAATGGAATGATTATTATTTTGTAATTTAAGGGTATGGGACCTTATCTTATGAAATAAAAAGGAATAATGGTTATTTTGTAATTTAAGGGTATGGGACCTTATGATATGAAATGAAATGGAATAATTATTATTTTATAATTTAAGGGTAGGGGACCTTATGTTATGAAATGAAATGGAATGATGATTATTTTTTAATTTAAATTTATGGGACCTTATGTTATGAAATGAAGAAAAAGGTTTATTGGGAATTCAAGTAGTTGCTTTTAAGTATTGAAATGTGTGAACCTAGTTGCTTAGCAATTAAGAGTATGGGACTTTAATTGTTGAGAAGGTTAGTTAATTTATTGCAAATAGAGTGCATGAGCTAATGCATGGTTGATTGACTCTCTCAAGTTGGATGAGAGTAAAAAATGAAAGGGTAGTTTTTGTGATCAGTGTTATGCATTAGTAAGTTGAATTTTTTGGGTTATTTGTATAGTTGCAATTTTGAAATGAATTAAGTAAGTGCATTTAGAAGCATGTCTATCCGAATCCATGAGTTTCATGATCCCCTACTATTCTTACTTGATTTACATAATAGTTGGAAGGCCAAATTCATGAGATGGACCAATTCATAAGTTTGCTCTCTACCTTACATCTTGTTATTTATGCAATAGATTAGATTGTGGGGAGATTTCCCCAATGAAATTAATGTAAAGTATTGTGGAAAGTATGGGGTGTACCATGATTACTCATGTATCTAAATGAATATTGTAACTAATACATTTAGTGCTTCTTTAATTAGTTGCTTACATTTAATTCTTTGAATGTATGTTTGAATGTTGATTGTTCTTGTGCTTGATTATTCTTGCTTATGGTTAATTCATTTTTGTTAGATTTAATATCTAAATATTTATGCTCTTGTGATGTTAGATGAATGAAACATTAGTAAGTTCTAGGTGAACTTAGAGGATACCCTAAGGTCTTGAGGCCCCCTTAGAGAGGTCGGTAACTAGGTTTGGAAGATTATACTAGAATTAAGATAGCTTGTTAGTGGATAAGATTTATAGCTTAACTTGTAGTACACGTAGCATGCCCACATATAATGGATTGTGTGGATATGTATATGCGTGTACACCTTCTAACGATTGGATATGGTAAGTCTATATCATCAAGATTGATGAGAGGGATGAAATTATGTGCATAACATAAGATAGGCTTACGTAGATGGGACTTGCATGAAGGGAATATTGTGTGGTATAGTTCTTGAGAAACTTAGGGGATGTCAAACATTAAGTTGGTCTAAGGTTGGTTGAAGATTTATGAATCCTTCTCCTTAGTCAAAAAAAATATAAGTACACTTTTCTTTTGTTTGTTTTTTCTTATTTCATGTTTTTGGGGTGTTACAAAACATATTTTGTCAAATACTAGGAAAGATAAGCTTTTGCAATATATTCCATCATTTACCACATAAGGATAAAATGAAATCTTGATGAAGAAGATTTATATGGAAGAGCTACATGAAGTAGATTTCTCTTTCCATCCTAATAAGGCACTTGGTCTTAATGGATTTCCTACAATTTTATTTCAAAAACTTTGGGATTTATTGAAGAGTAATATGTTGGTTGTAGTTGAAGAGGCCTAAAAAAGAAAGGCTATAATAGGTGAAATTAATGTCATTCTTATTACATTGGTTCCCAATAAATATGATATAAAATATTTTGATAAGTTTCATTCGTTAAGCCTTTGTAATATGATTTATAAGATCATTTTAAAAATTATGGCAAATAGGTTGAAATTTATTCTAGATTGTTTGATCTCAGATGAAAAAGATATTGTTTTAATGGTAAACAAATTCTATATGGTGTAATAATTGCACAAGAGGCCATACATTATCTTAATCCCATGAAAATATAGGTATGCTTGTGAAATTAGATATGAACAAAGCATATAATAAGGTTTCTTAGAGTTTTCTTTATGATATTCTAAAAAAATGGTTTTCATTACAATTTGTGTGAATGGACTAAACATTTTTGTAGCACTGCAAATTATTCTATTTTGATCAAAGTTCTCCTATTGTTGAATTTAATGCATCTTGAAAACTCTTCCAAGGAAATCCAATATCTCCTTATCTATTCATTATTCTCGTAAAGACATTAGGGAGATATTTCTCAAAGGCAAAAATGGAAATAAAAATCAAAGGCATTCAGGTTGTAAAAAATGGTCCCTTCAAATATTATCTTCAATGTATACATGAGTCCATAGAATAGGGAGATGAAGAGTCTAGAAGTGTGAAGGTCAAGAGTGCACCATATGAAGAGTCACATACTATTTTTTTTAAATAAAGGGGTAAAAATTTATTGATAAAAATTTTGGATTACAGAGTACAACTGAGCTTCCAACCAGGACTCAAATAAACAACCAAATAGGATAAAACCACTAGACTAGAATGACACCCAAAAAAGACAACAAGAATAAACCACATTAAGTTTGTACATCCTTGTGGATCAAATCCCATAGGCGTTGAGAGTCCTCAGATGGGAGACTCTCTTAATTATTGATACTCCAAGGATCCAGCAGCTTAGAAGCCCTTTTGGCCAGGTAATCAGCAACCACATTCCATTCCCTTGGAATGTGCATAAAGGATATAAATTCAAACTCTTAACTCATTATAAGAATCTGAACGACTATAGAGGCCAAATGCTAATTAAATTCCTCCACCCTTTTACTGTTTAAAATATTAACCACAATTTGAGATTCAAACTCGTAGATAATCCTATGCCAGCCAAGAGAAAACCCCCTCCGCAAGGCCTCAAGAATTACAAGATCTTCCATAAAATTGTTGTAGTGAACACCTTTATAAATGGAAAGAAAAACTGACACCACCAGTAGAATCTCTCCCAACACCACCAATGCTAGCATGTCTAGGATTATCCCTTGATGATCCATCAGAATTAATTTTTAAAAATTTTCTAGGGGGTGGCCTCCACATACCATCTCTCCTAACCTTCTTACTGAGTAGAGGAACCTTACTAGGGCTAGAAGAGTTCACACCATACCCAAAGAGAATAAGGTCTTGGTGTACCTTCTCCTCCCTAGAATCCAAAAGAGGGTCCACATCACATTTTCTATGGATGGTTTCTTGAACCATATATAGGAACATTTGCTAGATCTGTTGAACAACCAAATAACTACCTTGAATATGCGCCAGTTTTGTTTAAGCCAAATTTTCCAAATGATGCAAGAAGGGCCCAAATTCTAAGCCACCCAAAGGAAGGGGGCCTTGGCCGAAGGTCTACCTAGAATACTCCAAAACTCCACCAAGAACAACACATGAAAACATGGATGGTTCTAGGCGCTCCACCAATGGTGCCAAATATCTCTGGCAAAGGAGCATTGGAAAAATAAATGAGAAGAGTCATGCTCATTATTACTGCAAAGGACACAAAAAGAGGGACCCTAAAATCCCCTTTTCCTCACATTATCCCAAGTGAGGCATTTATTACGAGCTACCAACCAGAGAAAGAAGTTACATTTTGGCCAAGAAAATTTGTTCCACACCTTTTTCTACCAAGTGACAGGAATAATCCCATACTTTTGCTTATCAAGAACCTAATAACCATAGGCTACTGAGTAGGTTCCATTAGGATAAGGGTTCCAAGCTAGAATATATTTAACCCTCAATGAAGAACAATGCCTCCCTGTAATAATAAGAGAAAACACCTATCTATCCTTGGCTAGTACCCCCTGGGGCCATTATTGCGGATCTTTCCACTTGTACATCTCCATATTTCCAAAAGACTTGATTTTTTTAAAGTCCTCCACATGAGACCAACCTGATTCTAAGAAAAAAATGCTTAGGGAATGTAACCTAAGATATTGATTCAAGATAGGAGGGTGGCCATCCCAAAAATCCTCCCAAAAAAGAGCATTTGATCCCTGATTGTAAATCCAGAACAAACCCTGCTTGATTAAATTAGCTCCTCTTTTCAGAGTGTCCTAGATAACTGAACCTTTCCCAACCAAGCTGACTCTAGGGATTTCAGCCTTAGAAATACCTCTCAAGTATTTACAAGATAATATTTTAGCCCAAATATGATCTTGAGAGGTACACCATCTCCAATAAATTTTTGCAGCCAAAGCCTGCCCAAAAAGAGTTGTCTTTCGCAACCCAAGGCCTCCCTTTTGCACCGGCCTACATATAGAATCCCACCTAACCAAACTTCATTTATATTGATCAAGTTTTCCAGACCATATAAACTATCTTGATAAAACATCCATGTCCTTGATGAAGTGAGAGGGAGCTATTTGTACAAAACATCTATAAATGGGTAAAGCTTGAACAACAAATTTTAAAAGCAACACTCTACATGAAGTGAATAGCCATCTGAAAGTCTAGTGATTCACCTTCCTTCTAAACTTATCAAGCATAGACTACCAAGAAGATCTAGGTAGAGGGTGAGATGAAATTAGAATACCAAGATAAATGAAGGGGGGAGTCCCAACCTGGAATATTAGAATGTGAGCAATCCTGGATTGAATAAGAGGAGGGGTATTGAAGAAGAAAATAGAAGACTTGTCCTCATTAATCAACTGTCCAGAAGGACCAAGATATATGTCAAGAGACTTTCTAATATTTCTAGCTTCCTTGATAGTGGCAACTCCAAAAAAAGTAGTATCATCAAAAAATTGAAGGTGGGAAAGAGGTGGGAAACTACTATCCCACTTCCACCCCTGAAGGAGACCCTGCATGACTTGAGACTTGAGAAATCTTCCCTAGTGATAAAAAAATAAGGAGATAAAGGATATCCTTGCCTCAATCCCCTTGAGGCCTCAAATAGCTCTGATGGCTCATTATTAACAAGAATAGAGAATGAGGAAGAAGAAACACAACTCATCACCCATCTAATCCATTCCTCCTCAAATCCAAAAGTAGCAAGAAATTTCTAAAGAAAGGACCATCTGACCCAATCATAGGCTTTGGCCATGTCCAAATTAATGAACATAGTTTTATCCTTAGAATTTTCCATCGAGTGAATAGCTTCTGTAGCAATAACAATCCCATACAAGATTTGTCGGCCAGAAACAAACTCTCCTTGCTCCTCAGAGATGATTTTGCTCAAACATATCTTCAACCTCTCAACAATAATTTTTGTGATGATCTTATACACAAAATTGTAGAGAGCAATAGGCCTAAACATATCCAAGGAATTTGCTCCCTCTTTTTTGGGTATAAGCACCACAAAGGTAGAATTTAGGGCCCTTAGCATCTGTTTGTTCTTTTGGGACTCATGGACCACCTCCAAAAGATAAAATTTTATTAAATACCAAAAATCCTAATAAAAATCAATTGGGAATCCATTTGGGCCTAGGGTTTTCCTTTTTTCATCTTGAATACAACATTTTCCAACTCCTCAAGGGAAATTGGACCCATCAAGTGCTCATTCATCTCTCTAGAAACAATCACTAGAATACATTTTAGAATAAGCTTTTCATTCTCATCATATGATAGGGAGTCCTCCTTTAAGAGAGGAAAAATACCTCTTAGTCTCTTTTGAAATATCCCTAAAATAAGAGAGTAGGGCACCCTGATAATTCACAAGAGAGGTAATCAGGTTACCATTACGGTGACCCTTAACTGAGTTATAAAATAAGGTTTTTTTCCTATCTCCTTCCTGAAGCCAATCTACTCAAGCTTTTTGTTTCCAAAAAAATTCTTCCCTCAGTTCCCATTCAACAAGGTCTTTTGTAGCCTCATATTCCTCAACAAGAAGCTCCTTCGTGAATCCTTGATCTCTAATATTCCTTGAAGCTTCTTCCATCCTCCTAAGAGCTATCAAATTAGCCAAGGAAAGGTTCCCAAAATTCAATATATTCCATATATTCAATTTATGTTTTAAAAATTGTAGTCGCTTCATAAAGGAATACATAGCGATACCATGAGGAGGTTTGCCAGTGGTCCACCAGCATTGCATGAAATCATGAAGGTTAGGATCATGAAGCCACATAAGTTGAAACTTAAAGGAGGGATTATTTTTTAGCCCTAAATCCAAAGAAAAGAGTTTGATAGGCCAATTATCAGATCCCCTACCCTCCAGAATCACAAAAATATCACCTCTGTTATTACCCATCCAATAAATGGATGTCAAAAACCTATCTAGTCTCTATGATATTGAAGCTTCCCCACACCTTCTATTGTGCTAAGTAAATATCCCATTATATGGCTTGCTATCAACCAAGTTTAGGGCCTACATATGAGCACTTAAGATAGAAGAAAAAGGCTCAAGATGGTCCACCCCACCACGTTTCTCCTCTAGAAAAGTGATAGAGTTGAATTCTCTAGCCAAAATCCATGGGTACATGGGAACCAAACTTCTCACAAAGCAAATGTGCTTCCACAAATTCACTTTACCATTGTAATCAATAGGAGCATACACATTTGTAAGTAGGATGATTTCACCAGATTCATTATCATGCCCGACCATTGAAATAGACCATCTGCTAGAAATACAAGTAAGAGAGGATATCTTAACCGGATCCCATAAACAAGCAATGCCACCAGCATATCCACATGCACCAATACAGTGACATTGCCCTCTTCTCCACAACTTGGGAGTAATATTGAACATACTATCAATAGCCAATTTAGTCTCTTGAATAAAAATCACATCTAAAGAATGCACACGAACCAAATCATGAATAACTTTTTATCTGGGGATGCTATTCAACCCCCTTACATTCCATGAGAGGATAATCATTTTTGGGGGTTATAAAAATAGGAGTCCACTTTTTTCACTAAGCCTGACTCCACCAAAGTCTCCCCCATTAACTTAATTTTATCCCCGTCCTTATTATGACCCACATTCATATTCTTATCCGTTTTTTTTTTTTAATTATTTTTTGCTGCAATCCCAACACCGTAGGAGTTTTGCAGTCCAAGGATGACTGCATCAGTTCCTGAGTAGGAGAGGGCATAACTAAATCTATACCACTTTCTAAAATAGTTTCCCTTATAGGGCTAGACCCAACCATTTTCCCTATACTCAGATACAAAGCCCTTTGTTCTTCATTTAAACCCCCTAGATCTGATTCCTTAAGTTTCCCCTCAAGAAGAGACATCTGATTCGTCCTTGTTATATTTGCATCTGGTAGCGATATTTTAGGTATCTCCATGCATTGATCAAGATAATATAATATTTCAAAATGGTTGAGTAGAGCATCTGGCTGGCTATCCTTAAGGTCTTTTTTTGCCCTTCATCCTTTGTTTCAGGATTTTATCAAAACAAAACCTTCCTTATCCCGTTCCCCTTACTTTATCGAGCCTTTTCCTTTATCCAAAATTTATCTAGATCAAGAGGGCCCAGGATTTAAATCCAAATACGAGATAAACATAGGGCATTTTATTTTCAGGTGACCATATTTATGGTAAATCCGACAACGAAATGGAAGAGCTTCATAGTCAAGTTTTTGAACCCATGTAGTTGATCCAAATTGTATTTCAATAGAATCTAGAATAGGATTATTTAAGTCAATTTCAACACAAATACGAGAAACAAAGATTACATTTTTATCCATTGTCTATTATGACGGTCCAACCAGATTCCCAAGCAGAAGGGAAATCTTATGCAAGATATCAGTTCTCTAGAATTCCAACAGGAGCCATGGAAGTCGCACCCATACTAGAACCCACGACGACCGCTCCTATGATGGGTTGAAACCCACATGCCAGGGTTTAAGAAAGAGTTCCACTTGGTTATAGAAATAAGGACCCCCTTAAAATTCTTGTTACGATCTGCAATACAAGAGAAAACCACCATAAAATAGCTGTTCGTACTCAACATCACCTCCACATCGCCTTCAGGATTCCAAGTCTTCATAACCCAAGCCTCCATAAAGGGGAGAGAAATTCGGATGCCCAAAATTTTTCCAATAAGTGCATGTTTGGTTAGATACTCCACATATTCATCCATCGAGTCTGGTTGAACCACTAGAACTGGCTTGGCTTCACATCGTTCCAAACATCCATTGTTATTTAACAAGCGGTTCTTGACATGCACTGGAAAATCCTGTTCCTTCCAGTCATTTTTAGATGAAAAAATATCACAAGCATGCACTCTCTATGCCGGAACCGATGCCATCATGACATTCCTCCAATTTTTTATACCTCCTTCGAAAGTTGTTGCCATCCCCGTAGAGCAGTTTTTCTTCATAAAACCCTAGCAGAGTAGTTTTTCCTCATCAAACCCTAGCAGAGCTCCCAAGAATTATCCCAAAGAGTCACATACTATTATATATGTGTGTGATAAAGTATTGTAATGGGTATAAAAGGTGAATTGCTCATTGCATACATTAGCAGAGTAGTTCCATATTTTTGTGAGTTTCTATTAAAAGTATATTTAAGAGTTATTTCATAAGTCTATTTATTTCTACTTTACATCTTGTGATTATTTTACATATTAAACATTATCAAAAGCTAACAGTGGTAGCAGATCACAAGGGAATTTTATAGGAGATAGGGAGAGCTATTGCAAGGATTGGACTTGTACAAATTTTTTAAGTTGTGAAGGAGAAACTAGTGAAGGAAAGAATATTATCTCTAGAAGGTGAAACCAAAGAAAATTGAAGAATTCTTATTCCAAGAACAAATTTGGAATAGAAGGAGAGTTCATGTCTTGAAGTCAAACCTTGATATTGTGGAGATTGAAGAGATTAAGAGGCCCAAGAAAGAGTTCCTATTGGAGAAATTGGTAGATTTAAGGAGACTACAAATTGTAGATTGACTAGAGTCTTCCCACAAGGTTTTAGAAGAACTCGTGAATATTAGGAATCAACAAAGAATTCATTCCATTAGTTTTGAGAATAACTAGTGAAGTTGATTTTATTTTAGAATTCTAGAAATTATAATATATTTGGTTTTGTTATTATAGTTTTTGGTTGCACAAAATTAACATCCAAAAGTTGAGAATATTCCTACAATAGATAGAGAATAATTTCACCTTCGTTGCCTTAAAGTCTATGTGCTTTCCTTGTGCAGAGATTAATTCTTTGTTGTAGAAAACTAGAGATTGAAGAGTGAGGAGGTCTAAAGAAAATATCCCATTGGAGATTAAATATTGAGGAGACTCAAGAAGTAAGTCCCCATAGAATATTGTAGATTTAAGATAACTACAAATTAGAGAAGTTGAAGAGACCTAGAAGAGTTCATATTGAATAACTTTCAATTTTTGAAGATAGAATATTAGAGACAGGAGATTGCAGATTGAATACTATAGATTGGATAAGCTGAAGAGACCCGAGAGAGGTCATATTGAAGAAATTCCACTTTTGGAAGATAAAATATTAGAGATAGAAGATTGTAGATTAAAAACTATAGATTAGAGATTGAAGAGACCTGTGCAGAAGGTTCTCTTTAAAGATTAGAGATTGGATATTGGAGATAGATAAGGACTAAGAAAAGGTCCTATTACAAATTTGAGGAGCAGTAGACTTGGGAGATTCAGGATATTGAGAGTAGAAATTTTTGGAAATCTAGAAAAGAGACCACATTATAAAATTTCCATAGTTGGAATATTGAGGAAACCAAGAAAATATTTTAGTAGAGATTCAAAGATAGGAGTTGGAGAGTTGTAGAGAGGATTTGAAGAGTTGCAGAGAGGAGTTGAAGAGTTGCAGAAGTAGAAGATCTGAGAGAAGTGGTCTCAAGATATTTTGGAGAAGAAGAAGGCTAGAGAAATCCTTGTTGAAGATTTGAAGAAGAGGCCATTGAAGGTATTTTGAAGAAAATGAGAAGAAAGATATTGAAAGGAGTAACTTTGTAGATTTGAAGAAGTATCTAGTGAAGGATATTTGGAGAAGGTTTGTGATAAGAGATCAGGATAAAGGAATTTTTTTTGATAAATAGGTTTTTGGGACAATTGTCATCATCCAAAAATAAGCCCAAAAGGAAGAAGTGTTTGATTTTTTTTTTCTAAATCTTGGAGAAAGGATTCAAAGATCTCAAAACATTTAGATTCTTGAAAAAGTGGACAGTGTAGGAGATCGTTTGTGAAGTCATAATTCAACAAGGAGATTGTAGGAGAAGAGAAGATTTAAGAACCCAAGGTTTTGGGAAATATAAGTGAATATTGCAGGTAGTGGAGCAGAGATTGAAGGGTTGTAGGAGAACAAATTGAAGGAGACATAGAGAAATTATTTGGAGAAGACTTGGGCAGATTTTGGAGTGCTTATGAATAGGAGATCGAATGTGTCGAGACAACAAAAAATATAGCATTCTGGAGAATTTCATTGTAGGTTTTGGACAGTGAAATAAGGAAGGATTTGACTACAGAATTGTAGGTTTTTGAACACCATTTTGGGTAGCATTAATGGTTTCTAGTTTAAGAATTTGGGATATCATTTTTGGAGGAGATTGAAATCCACAAAAAATAGATTTGTGGACAACGTTGAAGAAGGATAAAGAGTTGCGAGTTTTGAGAACTATAGAGTAGATTTGGAGGAGTTATTAGATAGAGAACCTAGAATAAGTAGAGCAGAAATCAGGGTTGTAAATTTGGTAAGCTTTGAGTAGAAGAGTGAACGAGAATAGAGGTGCAAAATTTACAAGTTGGAAATATCTAGTTGGATGAATCTAATCACCAATTAAATCAACAAATAGATATTGGAAGGTATGCAATATTGGTGCAATATAAGTTTATTATCTATACATTGAAATAAATCTTTACATCAAGAGCACCATATTATTATCTACATCATACTTAGAGTTTGAAAAATAAGAGCTTAAAGAGTTCTTTAGTTAAGGTGATATTAGTGCTTACATCTTATTATTTGCAAAGACAAAATAGTTTGAACTTAAGCTAAAGGAGAAATAAGTAGAGCATGATATAGCTCATGAATGCTATAGTGATTAAGAAGAACAAATTTATCTACGTAAGTGCAATAGTGAAAATGAGCAAAGAGTTAAGAAATCAAGGTAGAGTATTTCAGTGTCTAAAGACACTAGCCAAGGAGCAAAATAAGAAGAGTGAGCATTGTTGTTGCTCAAGGAAGAGAAATCATCCATCAAAAGGTATTTCCCTCATTAGATTCATTCAAAACCACTTCAATAGAAGGTAGAATCCATTACCATGCAGTAGAGAATCACTATGATGTAGAAGAGCTTGCATATCACTGTCACACCAAAGTCATTGGATATCACTAGGGAAGATGAAGTGAAGACATTCCTATGTGAGCTAGCAATATATATTGAAATTTATTTGTAAATAAGACTAGGAATATGTTGGATATGGGAAGATTTAAGGTTAAAAAGGAAGACACAAGTTTCATCTGCTATAAAGTATGTATATGCCACGTGGAGGAAGAAATTAAGGCTATTGATTGCATATTGGAGAAGTGAGAAGCCAAATCAAAGTGCCTGTAGAAGTAACATCCAACGCACATGAAGGAGAAGTTTTTCAAAGGTAATTAAATATTTTGAGTGCCAAGTGGCACTTGTAAGGAGGAAGGTCGAACACATTTTGGCACTAGTTCAAAGGAATATGTATTCTAGACATTGGATAAAGGAGGAACAGAGTAATGGTAATGCAACTCATGCATAGGTAACTGATGAGTGTGCAAAATTACCAATTGGATGCAGTGAAAGGGAAGATCACACTTGTTAGGATGAGGTATAGAATTCAAGGCCCTAGTGTGTAGGTTGAAATTAAATTTTACTATGAGCATTGAGGTGTAGAGATGTTGAAGCTAGAGTGGAGGAAATAGACACTTCAAATAGATCAACATACACCAAAGGACAACGAGCATCATCCAACGACGTAGGTAGAGGAGAGAAGAATCAAAAATAGGTGAAGCTTTTTTGACCAATGGATTATCAATTTCAAGGTGAAGGTAATCCATTTTATTAAATTTTCTCATAATATTGGATTAGGAGAAACAAGAGCATACGTAAGGTTGAAAGCAATTATTTTGAAGAGGTGGAATATAATATTTAATCTTAGACATATATTATTGAAGATTAAACTTTGGAAGAAAAATATTAAGAAGCATTTGCAAGGTTTTGTAATTTCAATAATTTGAAGTTACAAAGCAAGTTTTTGGGATATTTACAATCTAATTAAAGGGGTAATAAGGGTTTCTACATCAAATTGGACTTATAGAATTTCAAATATAATTTGTCTAAATTTCTAAGCTTGGAGCTATAAGGTATTCAACATCAATTTTTGGAACTAAGAAATTTAGAAACATTATATTCTTGAGACTAAGGTTAAACAAAGGTAAAGTTTTGAAATTACATCTAATATTATCTTTTATTCACTATTTGGGAGTCATAAGGAATTCAAGTCAAGAGAAAAATTTAAAGAGACTACATAATTCTACTCAAGAACTGTGGATGAAATAGTCAAGAAGGTATTTAATGAGGATAGTGAAGAAATGCTACATGCATTCAAATTTTATGTACATGGGTTAATACCCAATATTGATGGAGCGCAAATATTCAATGTTCTAAAGGAAAGGCTAAGTTTATTTCTCATAGAAGCTAAGTGATGCAGGAGCATCCGGTGGCAGTAGAGCAATCTTGCATCGACAAAAAAAATTTCTAAGTGTTTGCCTTGATGTCGCGATATCGCGACAGAGAAAAGTGTCGCGATATCGCGACATGTCGCGTTTTCGCGACTCAAGAAGGAGAGAGAAGGCATGGAGCAAAAATGTCATGATTTCGTGACATGTCACGAAATCATGACCGAAAGAAGACAGGAAAGGCGCGGAGCAAAAATGTCACGATTTCGTGACATGTCGCGAAATCACGACCGAAAGAAGACAGGAAAGGCAAGAGAAGAAAATGTCACGATTTCGCGACATGTCACGAAATCACGACCGAAGGAGCAAAAAGAAAGCAAGGAAGGAAACTGTCGCGATATCGCGACATGTCACGATTTCACGACCCGAGAGGCGAGGAGGAGGCAGAAAGGAAAGATGTCACGATATCGCGACATGTCACGATTTCGTGACCGAAAAGGAGAAAGAAGAGCCGGAAAGGAAAGATGTCGCGATATCGCGACATGTCGCATTATCGCGACCAAAGGACGAGAGAAAGCGCAAAGGAGAAAAAGTGTCGCGATATCGCGACATGTCGCATTTTCGTGACCAAAGGACGAGAGAAGGCGCAAAGGAGAAAAAGTGTCACGATATCACGACATGTCACATTTTTGCGACCCAAGGACGAGAGAAGGCGCAAAAGAGAAAAGTGTCACGATATCGCGACATGTCACATTTTCATGACTCAAGAAAGGCAGGAAGGTAGAAAGAGAAAAAGTGTCACGATATCGTGACATGTCACATTTTTGTGACTCAAAAAGGATAGGAAGGCAGAGAAGCCAAAAGTGTCGTGATATCGCGACATGTCACATTTTCGCGACTCAAAGAGGGTAGGAAGGCAGAGAAGCCAAAAGTGTCACGATATCGCGACATGTCACATTTTCATGACTCGAAAAGGGCAGGAAGGCAGAGAAGCCAAAAGTGTCGCGATATCGCGACATGTCGCATTTTCGTGACTCAAAGAGGGCAGGAAGGCAGAGAAGCCAAAAGTGTCACGATATCGCGACATGTCACATTTTTATGACCAAACAAAAGAAAAGAAAGGGCAGGCAGTTACAGGAGCCGTTACAGAGGAAATTACCGAGCGGTGGTATACCGAACGTCATCATTGGTTGACAGGTGGACAGAGTCTACAGTGGCAGCACTGAACAACACGTGGCACCAAGGTGCAGTGAAAGCAGACGAAGATCAAGAGTCGAAAAGAAAGACGTTTCGAAAGCCAAGACAACGAAGAGGCACGGGAAATGAAACGAAGAGTCACGCCAGAGATTTTAAAAGGGGAAGCGAAGGCATGCACAATGGTCAAAAAACTACTGAGACATAGTTGCAGACGTGAAGGCAAGAGGGCCATTCTGGACCAGTTTAGGCTATTTTTCTTCCTGGGTGGAAGATGCTGTAATAGAAAAAAAAAAAAACTATCTTTCGGGATAAAGGAGTTTATTTGGCAGACTGCTACCATTATTGTAAATTTTTCCAAGTGTAATGAATGAGAATTGAGAATTTGGTGTGAGCGATTTGTGGCTCCCCATCAAGTGGTATCAGAGCGGGAGTTCCTGAGTGTGTGAGCAGATCACCGAAAGTGAGGCAGTTTGCACCAGGATCTGTGGAAGGATTGTGAGAAGAGAGTGAGGAAGAATGCCTCCACGAAGAAACCGTGGTGGTGGGAGAAATGTGGTACCTGAAGAAGATTTTAGAGCTTTGCAGAGGCAAGTGCAAGCCCTGCAAGAGGAGTTGCGAAGAGGGGTTGAGCCAAGGAGAGAAGACCGTAGTGAAGATGAAGCTTGGGAGGTTGATGATCCATCGGTTGAAGAAGAAGCAACGGATCCTACAGAAGCTAGATTAATTAAGGCCATATCTCGGATCGAGAAGAAGACAAAGTTTGATGTCTCCACGTATTCTGGGAATCTCAATCCAGAGGAGTTGATTGATTGGATCAATGATATGGAGGAATATTTTGAGTATGAGGAGGTTGTAGATCCAGATCGGATCAAGTTTGCAAAAACAAAGTTGAAAGGCCATGCTTGCTTATGGTGGAAAGAAGTGCAACTAGAAAGAAATAGAGGAGGAAGGGAAAAGATAACCAGATGGGATCGAATGGTAGAGAAGTTGAAGAGACAGTTTATTCCTGTAGATTATGAATTGGACCTGTTGAGAAAAATGCAGAGTTTGAGACAGTCAAACAAATCTATCAAAGAATATACAGAGGAGTTCTACCAGATCTCAATCAGAACTGGCCATTCAGAGGCTAACAGGGAGAAGGTGGCCCGTTACATCAATGGGTTGAGAACCAGTATTCAAGAAGAGTTGAGTCTGGTTAGGATGAGCACCATTGAGGATGCTTACCAGTTTGCCCTCAAAGTCGAAGAGAAGCTGAACAGACGGTTTGAGGGTAAGCAAAGAGGAAGAGGTCATGGTGGAAGAACCGGTGGAAGGACCAGTGGAGAAAAATATAAGGATCGAAGAAGGTCGGTGAAACCAGTAATACCCAGGATCAAGAAGAGGGGAACACCTACCAACCCCGTAATCAGAACAATGGTTACCCAAGGGGGAGAGGTAGATCTGGACATGGATTTGGAAGGGGAGGATTTCGTGGAACCTATTTCCACTATGGCGAAGAAGGACATCGAGCATACGAGTGTCCACAACACCGAGAAAGGATGAATAAGAGACCTGAGGGTCCTGCCAGAGCTGTTGTAGCCGATGAAGGTGCTGAATCAAAACATTCTAAGGAGGCAGAGGGAGGAGAAGTTATGGTCACAAGGAGGACCCTGTTGAATGAGGAGAAAGGATCAGACCAGAGAAGGAGCCTATTTCGCACAAGGTGCAGAAGTTTGGGTAAGGTCTATAACATTATTATAGATAATGGTAGTACTGATAACTTGGTCTCAAAAGAAATGGTTACTAAGTTACAGTTAAAGAGGAGGGGACACCCGCATCCATATCGGATTGCGTGGTTACAGAAGGACCATAGGGCTTTGGTCAGTGAGCAATGCTCGATGAAATTTAATATTGGGAATTACTGTGATGAGGTCCTCGTGTGACATCCTGCCTATGGATGCTTGCCATTTGTTGTTGGGAAGGCCATGGCAGTTTGATCGATGTGCAGTGCATGATGGTCGCGCCAACACTTACTCAGTGACGAAGAATGGAGTGCGCCATAAGTTGAAGCCCTTGAAGGAGGCGGGCGAAAAGGTATGTAGCAATGCTAGAATCTGTTTAGTTGAAGGGGGAAGATTTTTGGATAGTTTAAAGCATGAGCATATGTGCTATGCATTAATTCCTAGAGTTAGGAAGGAAGAATGCAAGGATACCCCTATAGAAGTCTTAGGACTATTAGAAGAATTTCCAGACATTGTATCTGATAATGTGCCTGAGGGTTTACCACCAGTGAGGAAGATCAGTCACCATATAGATTTGGTACCAGGATCTAGTTTACCCAATAAGGCAGCACATAGAATGACTCCTACAAAAACTGAAGAGCTGAACAGGCAAGTCCAAGAGTTGTTGGAGAAGGGACTGATTCGGGAGAGCTTGAGTCCATGTGCAGTACTTGCAGTACTAGCACCAAAGAAATATGGAGAGTGGAGAATGTGTACAGACTCTCGAGCCATTAACAAGATCACCATAAAGTACAGATTTCCATTGCCAAGGATGGATGACATTATGGACTGTTTGAGTGGAGCCAAGTACTTCACAAAGATTGATAGGAAGAGTGGTTATCATCAGATTCGTGTCAGAGAAGGAGATGAATGGAAGACAACCTTCAAGACCAGAGAAGGTTTGTATGAATGGTTGGTCATGCCATTTGGGCTAACCAATGCACCAAGCACATTCATGCGGTTGATGAATGAGGTATTGAAAGAATTTTTAGGCAAATTCGTCATTGTCTATTTGGATGATATTTTAATATTTAGCAGAACCCTGGAAGAGCATCTGATGCATGTCAAAGGGTTTTTGAGAAGCTGCAGGAGGAGCAGTTGTTAATTAATCTAAAGAAGTGTAATTTCGTGAAGAAGGAGTTAGTGTACCTGGGATTTGTCATCTCAATCGAAGGTCTAAAAATGGACCCAAAAAAAGTGAGAGCTATCATTGAATGGCCTACTCCGAGAAGCACGACTGAGGTAAGATCATTTCATGGTCTAGCAAGTTTTTACAGGAAATTCATTAGGAATTTCAGCAGTATTTGTGCACCCCTTACAGAAACAATGAGAGGGGATAAGAAAGAATTTAAGTGGACCTTAGGAGCAGATAAGAGCTTTGATATGATGAAGAAGAAGGTT
Organism: Wollemia nobilis; assembly: GCA_028583015.1. NCBI lineage: Eukaryota > Viridiplantae > Streptophyta > Pinopsida > Araucariales > Araucariaceae > Wollemia > Wollemia nobilis. Next base: position 2,991,099 of record JAQPPZ010002937.1, on the reverse strand, counting down.
ACAGAGCAACCTGTTTTGGCACTTCCAGATTTTAATAAGGTATTTCAGGTAGATTGTGATGCTAGTGGTAGTGCCATAGGAGCTGTTTTGAGTCAAGAAGGTAAACCTGTTGCTTACTTTAGTGAGAAACTCAATGATGCTAGGAAGAAGTATTCAGTTTATGATCAAGAGTTTTATGCTATAGTTCAGGCTCTAAAGAAGTGGCGACATTACTTGTTGCCAAAAGAGTTTGTTCTATATACTGATCATCAGGCCTTACAGTATATTAATAGCCAAGGGAAGCTAAATCAGAGGCACCTAAAGTGGGTTGAGTTTCTACAGAGTTATACCTTTGTGTTGAAGCACAGGAGCGGAAGGTCAAACAGAGTTGCAGATGCCTTAAGTAGAAGGCAGTGTTTGTTGACAGAAATGAAGGTGGAAGTGGTAGGATTTGATGAACTAAAGGGTTTGTACCCTGAAGATCCTAATTTTGCATAAGCCTGGAAGGCTTGCTTGGCACCTGTCACTTTGGACAGGACCAAGTGGTTGGATTTTCTGATCCAAGATGGAATGTTGTTTAGAGGAAGTCAATTATGCATTCCAAGGAGTTCAATGAGGGAAAATCTGGTCAAGGAGAAACACAGTGGAGGGCTGGCTGGACATTTTGGTCGGGATAAGACCATTGCCCTGGTTAGTGAGAACTACTATTGGCCACAACTGCAACAAGATGTGAAGAGGTTTGTGCAAAGCTATAGAGTATGCCAGATGGCGAAAGGTGTGAGCCAAAACACTGGATTATATCAGCCATTACCTGTACCAGAGAGACCATGGGAGGACGTCAGTATGGATTTCGTTCTTGGTCTACCAAGGACGCAATGGGGAAATGATTCCATATTCGTGGTGGTTGACAGGTTTTCAAAGATGGCACATTTTATCCCCTACCAGAAAACTAGTGACGCAGTTCACGTTGCAGGTTTATTTTTCAAAGAGGTGGTACGACTTCATGGTCTACCAAAGAGTATCATTTCTGACAGAGATACCAAGTTTGTTGGGCATTTTTGGAGGACCTTGTGGAAGAAATTGAAGACAGATTTGAAATTTAGTTCTGCATACCACCCACAGACTGATGGCCAAACGGAGGTGGTGAATAGAAGTCTGGGAAATCTATTGAGATGCTTGATAGGAGATAAGCCCACGGGATGGGATTTGGTTTTGCCATAGGCAAAATTTGCATACAACAATTCTATCAATAGGAGTACTAACAAATCTCCATTCCAGATAGTATATGGGAGCAGTCCAAGGAATGCTTCTGAGTTGAGGAAGATGGATACAGGGGAAAAGTGCAGTGCCGAGGCTGAGGACTTTGCAGAGCATCTGAAGAGTGTGCATGAAGAAGTGAAGAAGCACATTACTAACATGAATAACCAATATAAGACAAGGGCAGACCAGAAGCGACGGTTCAAGGAATTCGTAGTGGGAGATGAAGTCATGGTCCATTTGAGAAAAGAGAGATTTCTTGCTAAAACCTATAACAAGCTAAAGATGAAGAAGTTTGGACCATGCCGAATTATAGGAAAATGGGATTCAGGCAATGCGTATGAAGTGGAATTGCCAAGTGGCCTTAACATATCACCTATTTTTAACATTGCAGATTTGGTAGAATATCATGAAGGAGGCAGTAGCGAGACACCAAGTACAAAATTGTGGAGTATTCCAACATCTACTCCAGCAACAGACGAGATCGAGGAAATACTAGACACTCGAGCAGGCAGAAGTACCAGGAACAGGCAGTATTCTGAATATCTGGTCAAGTGGAAGGGCAGACCTATCGAAGATGCAACTTGGTTGTCAAAAATAGAGGTCGACCGCCTGGGTCTTCCTCCAACAGTACAGAAGTAAAGGACACTTCTCAATCCACCCCGGGTGTCTGATGCAGGAGCATCCGATGGCAGCAGAGCAATCTTGCATCGACAAAAAAAATTTCTAAGTGTTTGCCTTGATGTCACGATATCGCGATAGAGAAAAGTGTCACGATATCATGACATGTCACGTTTTCATGACTCAAGAAGGAGAGAGAAGGTATGGAGCAAAAATGTCATGATTTCATGACATGTCACGAAATCATGACCGAAAGAAGACAGGAAAGGCGCGGAGAAAAAATGTCATGATTTCGCGACATGTCACGAAATCGCGACCGAAAGAAGACAGGAAAGGCCAGAGAAGAAAATGTCACGATTTCGTGACATGTCACAAAATCACGACCGAAGGAGCAGAAAGAAAGCAAGGAAGGAAACTATCGCGATATCGCGACATGTCACGATTTCGTGACCCGAGAGGCGAGGAGGAGGCAGAAAGGAAAGATGTCACGATATCGTGACATGTCACGATTTTGCAACCGAAAAGGAGAAAGAAGAGCCGAAAAGGAAAGATGTCATGATATCGCGACATGTCGCATTATCATGACATGTCGCATTATACGTGACATGTCGCATTATCACGACCAAAGGATGAGAGAAAGCGCAAAGGAGAAAAAGTGTCACGATATCGCGACATGTCGCATTTTCATGACCAAAGGACGAGAGAAGGCGCAAAGGAGAAAAAGTGTCACGATATCGTGACATGTCACATTTTCATGACCCAAGGACGAGAGAAGGCGCAAGAGAGAAAAGCAGGAAGGCAAAAAAGGCAGGAAGGCAAAAAAGAAAAGTGTCACGATATCGCGACATGTCACATTTTTGCGACTCGAAAAGGACAGGAAGGCAGAGAAGCCAAAAGTGTCACGATATCGCGACATGTCGCATTTTCATGACTCGAAGAGGGCAGGAAGGCAGAGAAGCCAAAAGTGTCACGATATCGCGACATGTCACATTTTCATGACTCAAAGAGGGCAAGAAGGCAGAGAAGCCAAAAGTGTCACGATATCGCGACATGTCACATTTTCGTGACTCGAAGAGGGTAGGAAGGCAGAGAAGCCAAAAGTGTCATGATATCGTGACATGTCACATTTTTGTGACCAAAAAAAAGAAAAGAAATGGCAGGTGGTTACAGGAGCCATTATAGAGGAAATTACCGAGCGGTGGTATACCGAACGTCATCATTGGTTGATAGGTGGACAGAGTCTACAGTGGCAGCATTGAACAACACGTGGCACCAAGGTGCAGTGAAAGCAGACGAAGATCAAGAGTCGAAAAGAAAGACGTTTCGAAAGCCAAGACAACGAAGAGGCACGGGAAATGAAACGGAGAGTCATGCCAGAGATTTTAAAAGGGGAAGCGAAGGCATGCACAATGGTCGGAAAACTGGAGACATAGTTGCAGACGTGAAGGCAAGAGGGCCATTCTGGACCTGTTTAGGCTGTTTTTCTTCCTGGGTGGAAGATGCTATAATAGAAAAAAAAATAAACTATCTTTCGGGATAAAGGAGTTTATTTGGCAGACTGCTGCCATTATTGTAAATTTTTCCAAGTGTAATGAATGAGAATTGAGAACTTGGTGTGAGCGATTTGTGGCTCCCCATCACTAAGGAAGGGGAATTTATTTCATTTATAGAGTATCATCATGAAAAAAACTTTAAATCCTATTGGGAATCTCAAGACATCATAGTATTTAGTACAATAGAATGTCTAATGATGTATCTATCATTAATTACTTTTGAACTCTTTCAAAGAAAGATACAAGGAGAAGGAAATATCTCATATAATAATCTCAAGGAAGACTGTTCAAATCCAAGTCAATATTACTATGATTTACAAACTTATCATGTTGAAGAATAATCATTAACATCAATACAGGAGCAAGAAAAGTGGCAGGTCAAGAAAGAAGATATGTCATCAAATAAGATACAAAAGAAAAGGAAGAGGAGGAATAGACAAGGATATCTCAAAAAGGTAAAGTAGGAATCACTTCATGTAAATTCAGGAATCAATTATAGATTGAAGAATCAAATTGAAGATCCATAATGAAGACTAAAGTCTTCAATAACCAAATAATATAATACGAGGGGGTTTTGGATTATATTATATTATTTGGTACATGTATTAGATTAGGCTTTACTTTATGTAATGTAATAAATGCACAAGTGTGCATAATATTCAATAATGTAAATGTGCACATTAGTCCATGTGTAAATGAGTCCATAGAATAGGGAGATGAAGAGTCTAGAAGTGTGAAGGTCAAGAGAGCACCATATGAAGAGTCACATACTATTATATGTGTGACAAAGTATTATAATGGGTATTGAAGGTGCATTGCTCATAGCATGCATTAGTAGAGTAGTTCCATATTTTTGTGAGTTTCTATTAATAGTATATTTCAGAGTTATTGCAGAAGTTTATTTCTTTCTACTTTACATTTTGTGGTTATTTTACATATTAAACATTATCAAAAGCTAATAATCTTAACCATGGTTGAAAGGCTATGACTCATAAAGAATACATTGTAATCCATCCCTATTTATATGATGTTGCTTTCAAGATTTCTAGTAGGTATAGCATCAAAATTTGATAAAATTCAAAGAGACTTTATTTGGAAAGGATGTAAGGAAAAAATTAAGTTTCCTCTTTGTAAGTAGGATAAAGTTTCCAAAGGAAAGAATTTTGGAGGAGCAGGCTTGTGGAATTGCACACTTACGAGTTTAGCCTTAGGAGAAAAGCTTAGGTGGAGATTATTCAAATATCAATGTGTTAGCTTTTGATGGGATGGTAGTGCAGGAAATACAACCATAATATGCAAGATAACTAATCTGAGATAACTATAAAAAAATGGCATAATAATATGTAGGAAAGTAATAAGATAAACACCTAAAAATAACTCATAAATATATCATTAATGAAAGTGATAAAAATATTACAATACTATATAATGGAAGACATGAACACTCCATGAACATATATGAAAGGACTACATTGTACCATACTACTAAACTGTACCACACACTCTCTATATTTACTACTACATGGAAAACACTCACTATGAGGCATTTATATAGGAAGATAGATTCCTTGGCCCTTACTCTACCTATCTACCTGATGTACAAGTGGACTCCTTGTACATTTACAACTTGCATATTGATACTTGTGCATTTATTACAATACTTGAAGTAACTAACTAACTTTACTCTAAAGTAAACTCCTACTCTACTTATGTACCAAAGGTGGCACATTTACATGACAAAAATGATGTAATATACTCTAACACCCTCTTGTATTATATTATTTGGGTATTGAAGAATTTAATATTCAATATGGATCTTCATCTTTAGCATAATATTCAACTTGGTTTGGTTCTTCGTCTTCTTCTTCTTCTTCTTCTGCTTCTATTTTTGTGTTGTTTATTCTTATCATTTTTAGTCCACAAAATTTTGTTGTTTTTGAGTATTTGGATGAATATTTGAACTTGTAGTCTTCTAGGTATCCTTGATGGACTAGTAATCTCATAATTTTACAAGTCAGAAGCGGATCATAAATGCTTCCTTTTTGTTCATTGGTTTTCTGTATGACCTATTTCCTTGATCTTCACAAAATTCAAGCTTGATATCATTGTTAGTGGATGCTTCTAAAATAAGAGCTTGGAAAAAATAGTCTAATCTAAATATTAGTTTCTTCATAAATTTTTTATAGTATTTTTCTTTGTTGTAACATCAGTAAGATGGATGATATTTTCCTCCATAATATTTACATGGATGGAAAATCCAACAGTTAACCTTCTCATGACTAAATTTACCGTTGTAGGTGCATAGTAAAGATATCCCAATGTTTTTGTTGTCTATTTTAGGACTATCATGTTTATCTATTTATTTGATGAAATAGTTTAACCATGTGTGTACAATTGAAGCTATTATATATTTACTTTTTCATAGATCTATATGAGATATTTTTTATCAATGTTATTTTCTGCCTTTTGAATATGATCTTCAATATTAGTATTATTATCAACTTCCTTTACTATCTCATTAGAATATGTTCCTGAAGAATCTAGTTTCATAAAACTATTAGTTTGTGAGTTTTCAGAAATCCTTTTAAATTCTGTTGATTCTCCTCTTCCATTTGCATCTTATTTATTATCCATTGAGTTTTATGAATCATCAATCATGCTTTTAAGCCATATTGATGTTTTTATTGCTCTTTTTCTACGTACATTATTTAATGTGTTCTTTGGAGTAGACATATTTATAGCTACTTAGTTTAGAGTATATGAACCAATTTGGTAAAACTTTTCTAGACTTAGGATTTGTAGGATTCCTTATGTCTACCTAGTGATTGGAATGTGCTATACGTTTGATAAAGTGCTTAGCAAGTAATAATTCACCTTTTGTAAAATTTTGTAAATAATAATAATCAACTCATATTTCACCTTCTCTCTCCTAATAAAGTATGCACTTATCATTTTGAATTTCTCTATGGTTGGATTTCTTTTGTCCCTTTAGTATGAGTATGATAGAAGTGTAAGTAAACAATTCCAACTCCTTTAAGCAAATAAATAAAATCCTTTTATAGCCCTTAATATCCAATAGTTTAATATTTCTAAATTCCAATAATCTATGTTTAATGTAGTATACCTTATATCTCCCTAATTTTAGAATTTTAGAAAATAATTATATTTGCAATAATAATTTGTTTCCAAGTAGAAAACCTTATACCTCATGTTATAGTAGTTGCAAAAATTGTATTTCAACTAGAGTGATAATACTATTTAAGGATAAGAATATTAACTCCTTGATTTGCTCTCAAATATATTAAGGTTGATTTTAAAAATAAATTTAAATGAAAAATATAATGATAATTTAAACCTTATATTATCCCTTATTACTCATAAAATAAAATTAATCAATCTATATAAAATAATACTTTAATAAGGTTGATGAGCGCTAAAACTCCTTGAAATGTGTTGTATCCTCTTGAAATGATGGAAGGTGTTACTTAGATGGACCCATTTCTATTCAGCATTGGAGATAAGATGAGAGCATTACTTGGTTGAGTGCTCTTACTCCTTGAGCATGAGAATTAGGGTTTGAAGATTCTTTTACACCTTTGTTCCAAGTAGCATAATATTACCTCCTTGTCAAGACAAGTCTTTGAGCCTTATTTGCATGCACTCTTACCTTCAATGTACCAATATATTAAGGCTTCTCAATGTATTCTTGCCAACTATTGCAAGCTTTATTTTGCCTCCTCTATGATAGCAAATTGTGATATGGCTCCTCCTTTTCTCCAGCAAATATGGATGATGTATTCCAACAAGGTTGGCTCTAGCTATGAATATTCTCAAGCATTTTAATGGTGCTCCCTCTTGGATGGAGGTTATTCCATGTTGCATCTTTGGTAAGACACTCCTTGTTATATGTAGGATGTGTTGTATTATCTAAAGAAAACAAGCTTATACTGAGAGGGGGTGAACAATATAAGACCACTTTTTACTTTTCTTTCCCAATCAATATTATGCAATGTATAGATAGCAATATCAATAGAAGTAATCAAAGAAATGCACAAATCACCACACAAAATAGAGACACCAAATTTATGTGGTTCACCCAATGTGGGCTACTCCATGGAGAAAATATTTTACTAAAACTTTCTCAATCAATCTCTTGGGAATCCTTTCCCTATTATAATTTTTATGGACCTCTGTACAAAGGAGACAACAATACTCTAATCAAGTTCATGGATCTCTATCCACATGAGACACCAATCTCCTAACTCTTCTCTATTTGGTTATCCTCTAGAATACCTCTGCCTCCACTAACCTTAGTAAATGGAACTCTATCCACAGAAGACACCTACCCTCCCTGCTCTAGCTAGATATCTCTATCCTCAACTCTATCACCTCCAAAGCTCCATCTCAAATTTATACTAAACATAGTCCTTTAGTCTAGCATAAATATCCTTAATCTCTGTCTCTGGTATGACACAAACATGTTCTCAAATCTGCACCAAACTTTATCCTTGAATCTGTACTAAACACAATCCTTCGGTCTATCACAAATTTATCCTTATTGTCTATCATCAAGCCTTAACTCAAAACTTGAATCAATCTCAAATCAAATATGCTGGATCTACCTCAAACCTTAACTCTAGGTTTGAAAAAATCAATCAATCAAATCTGCTCTTAAGTATTCTTAAAGACTTTTCTCAAATCTACTTTGTAATCTTTCACAAAAGTTCACACCAATCTGTCCTCAAGTCCTCTCTAGAACTTGTCCAATATTCTCAATAAGTTCTCACAAGAACTTATCCAAATATACTCTCAATATGTATTGTAATCTTCCACAAAAGCTTACCCACATCTTTCCACAAGTCTTCTCAAAGACTTAACTCAAATTTGCTCAACAAGTTCACACTAGAACTTGTCCAATCTCATAGAAACATAAAGAGAATTTTTAGAGACTCAATATGCTCTATACTCATCACAATGCTCAATCAATTTCAATCACTCTTTTAGAAACATACAGAGAATTGTTAGAGACTCAATATGATTCACATTCACCTCAATACTCAATCACTTTCAATCACTCTCTTAGAAATATATAGAGATTTTTTAGAGACTCTATATGCTTCACATTCACCTCAATATTCAATCACTTTTAATCACTCTCTTAGAAACATATATAGAATTGATATAGAATCAATATGATTCACATTCACCTTAATACTCAATCACTTTCTCAAATCAATTCAGAATATATAATTGTTTGTTTTATGGAACTTGAAAAAATCACTTCACACATCCACTTGACTAGGCTCAACCAACTCTATTCAAACAATCACTCAATGAAACAATACTTGATTACAAACCCGAGTCCAAGCATATAAATATTTACTCAAAATATTTTCAAAAATGCTTATAAACCAATCTCACATAACAATGATACTCATGTTTTCAAACCCCAATTCAAGTTTTTCACTCAAAAACTCACTTCAACAACAATGCTTATAAGACAATCTCCATATAACAATGATACTCATGTTATTTTCAAACCCTAGTTCAAGTTCTTCACACAACCAATGGCTTCAACAACAATGCTTATAAAATAAGGTTTTAAAAACAACATTTTATCCCAAAAAACCTTGAAACATTAACTCAACACACTCAATAGGGAAACCCTAATCAAGTCCTTTTCACTCCAAACTTAATTTATAGAAAACCAACCAATCGACTCAATTATGGAAGAATTTTCTCATGCCTTTTTCTTATGGATGAAGGAACCTCAAACATTTGCCACAACCACAAACACTTCTTTTCCAAGATCAAAGGAGTTAGAAGATGATAAAACTCTCTCTCAATATTACAATGCAAATATCAAAACATACATACATCTTATTACTCCATCTTGAAGAAAGCATCCATCAACATATACAAAAATCAATTGACCATTTACACCTTATGATCTCCCAATTAAAAACAATATTCACCACTAAAAATAATATCAACAACGTCACCTTCAAATAAGAAGTCCTCTAAAATTTTATCACTCTTCAATTCACTTTTTAATAAATCAAAAATGTCACAATAACTTTATTTAAAATAAATTTTAACACCTTATACCTTCATTTAGTCAAAAACTAATAATCAAAATAAACACCTTTTTCATAACCACTTATAGCCCCCTAAACCTTATGTTTACACCTTAGGAAATTAAAATTAATGTAAAATTTATTACCTTCACCTAGGTGATACTCGAACCCTCGACATCGCCTCCTCGTGCGTCCTAGCCATGGCCTCAACTACCATGATTTCTAGACACTTGTTTAAAACCTAAAGAGCACCACATGCTCTATATCCTTTTTGTTGGCACCCAATAAAAAATAAAACTCGTGTCCTTCCTCGACGCTTCAACCTTAACACTGCCAAAATTCTCTTGTCGTGAATCGAGCACAAACCACTCTACACCCAAGTACATTAAATCATAACCACTTGCCACTAGGTCATGCTACCTTGATGGATATGAAGGTTTAGCCCTCGACACTCTTATCCCTTTCGCTAGCGCTTAAGACAAGGATCTTGTCTTCTTCCTTGCATGAATTCTCACCACAACACAACACTTGCCTCTTTTATTTTTCAAACGAAGGATTATTTAAATGCCACTAAGACATATAGTTTATATACTAATTACCTCATTTAATTTTGAATGTCGATGCCTTTGAAATTTGAATAATTAATTTATAAATTATTTAAATTATTTAGAATTTAAATATTATAAATTAACTTTTAAATACTTTTGGCTTTATTAAAGCCTTCTTTGATTTTACCACCTTATACAAATAATATTTATTTATAAAATTTAAATTCAATTTGAATTTAAATATTTTATAAAATAAATATTAAAACCTCCTTGGGATTTAATGAAAAGCCTTTTATTTTTTCTCAACCATGATTTTAATGAAAACCCTCTTAACTTATTCTTCCACATAATATTAAAAATATTATGAAGCTCTTTTACCTTTAACCTTTGCATTGTTCCTCTTGACCTTTTGACATCAATGATAACTTATCAATGGCAACTTACTTCCTTGACATCAATGGCAACTTTGATTAAAAATGTCCAACAATATCCTCTTTTGTCATTGATGGCAACCCAAATTATTTTTACCAAAGACTTAACCTTTTCTTTGTTCTGCTCCCCTTGGGACATTGCTCCCATGGCTCAATGCTCTTTTCAAATATTTTCTCTTTACTCAAATACCAAATCTCTCCTCATTTGACATTAATGGCAAAGGGTCACCTTTGGGGCTCGAGGCTAAGAATGATTCTCTTTGCTTAGCCCCTCCTCCACCTCCTCTTGAGGTGGTTAATTTTGGGGTGGGAGTATTTCTACTCCCAGAAAGCACTGGTATTTACCTTTGTCTTTTTGATCCCTTTGACTATTACTTTCCATATCCACATCCCTGTTCCTGATCCTATTCCTATACTTGTTCATATCCATGTTCCTATTCTTTTTCCTGTTCACATCCATATTCCTTTTCCTATTCCTGTTCCTATTCCTATTCATATTTTATTTTGGAATATCTGCTCTACACCACTTTGCTGTGTGTCCATAATTATTGCACTTGTAACACTTAATGTTATTATTCCTTGGAAGTACAAATGTCTTAGGATTTATCCTAGTGAAGCCATATCCTTTTCTATCATGAACCCTGCAATTCATTGCATTATGACCAAACCGATTACATGAATAGCAATACCCATGGAAAAGTTGTTTGTTCCCATATTCCTATATTTCATGTGTCCTGCACTGTGAAGCCATGTGCCCAAATTTGTGACATGAAAAACATATTTCATTGAAGATTAATTTTTTTGACCTCATTGGTCTCTTAGTCTCTCTTAACCTATTCTAATTGTTGTTCCATATGTTTCTTCTTGGTGTATTATTCCTGTTCTTGTTGAAATTTCTATTGTCCAACTCATATTCAAATGTCTCACTTTATATTACACTGTCTTCTTTTGAAGTCTCTTCTCCTTTAGAACTTGAGGTTGAATTTCCTTCCCATTTCTTTTGTTCCTATTCAAATCCAACACCTATCTTAATTTATGTAGGCTTTTATATTTTTATGAACTTATCTAAGTTCTTTGAGCTATTTTTGAACCCTTGTAGCTTGAATTTGGAGTTTTTGACTTCCATCCTTAATGAAGCTACCTCTTATTCTAGCTTTTCACATTCTAAGACTTTTTATTCTAGCTTATCCTTAAAATTCTTTGTCTTAGCCTTTAATTTTTATAGATCCTCTATAAGCATTCTTCTCTCTTCATCACATTCTTGAAATTGAGATTCTAATTTGGAGTGTTGCTTTCTTACCTTATTTATTGTTTCAAGAGCATAAATAAGTTCTCCCTTGAGAACATATTCTTATTTAGACGATTCTTCCTCTATTTGTTTTACTTTGTCCATATCTTTATTTTATTTTGACTTGTCTTCTAGAGGATCACCTTATGCTTCTTCTAATGCCATTAGAATATTCTCATCTGGTCCTTCAAGTGCATCCTCATATTCATCATCACTAAAACTATAACCATTCCTTGTACAACTATGTTCAAGATGTCCAAAGTTACCACATCTAAAACAATTGAGAATTATTGGTGACCTTTTCTTGGCCTCTTTTTATTCAATCATAAATAGGACTTCATATCTATCATTATCTGAAAAACTAGCATCACTTTCACTTGAGTACTTACTTGCCTTATCTGCATAGTAGCTCCTCTTTTGCCTTTGAAAGAACTTCTTTCATTATCTGCTTTGTCCATCCTTGATTTTATTTTGGTGCTTGTATATTTCTAATTTCCTGTTCCTGTGATCCTATTTTTCTTCATCATTGTTATTCTTTGCTTCTTGATAATCAGTTGCATAGTGACCATACTTTTCACAATTGAAACATCTAACATATTTTGTATCTCTATATCTTATTGAATCCTTATTAATTCTACCATAATTAGCTTCTTCATCACTAGATGACTCATTGCTTGATTTTGAATTCTTACCCTTTGTCTTCTTGATTGATTTGAAGGCTATTTCTTTTTGGGGATTACGTTCTTTTGTTCTCAAATCAAAAGTTGTAAGAATACAAAGTAACATATCTCTTGTCAAAGAATCACCATCCTTTGATTCTTCTATAGCAAAAATATTTTCACTAAATATTTTAGGAAGAGATCTTAAGACCTTATCACAAACATCTGATTATTTAACCTTAAGTCCAAGTCTTTGCATAGCATTAACAACCTCATCTATTTGAAGTAGATAAATACTAATGTTTTCCTCATCCTTCATTCTTAACTCTTCAAATTATCCTTTGACATTTCGTATCTTTGCTTTCTTGATACATTTATATCCTTCATATATACTTTGCAATTTATCCCACATTCCTTTTGCATCTTGACAGTGCATAACTTTTATGGACTCTATTCTATGCAAACCTCTCAAAATTGCATTCATTTATTTTGAATTGTAATGTTGTAGAAGATTACCTTCCTTATCTATTGGTAGATAAATTGAGGGATCGTATCCATTTTCAACTGCTTTCCAAATTTTATTGCCAAGTGCCTTCAGATAAATCTTCATTCTCAAACTCCAATATATATAATCATGTCCATAAAATACTGGTTTTGTATTTTTAGATGATCCATTCTTATAATATATTGTGTTCTTGTAAGCTTTTCCTTCAAGCTGTTTAACTCTTTCGAAGGAACCCACTCTGATACCAATTGAAGAATACAAGATTATACTGAGAGGGGGATGAACAGTATAAGAACACTTTTTAATTTTCTTTCTCAATCAATATTATGTAATGTATAGGTAACAATATCAATAGTAGTAATCAAAGCATGCACAAATCACCACACACAATAGAGACACAAAATTTACGTGGTTCACCCAATGTGGGATAATCCACGGAGAAAATATTTTACTAAAAATTTCTCAATCAATATCTTGGGAATCCTTTCCCTATTACAATGTTTATGGACATCTGTCCAAAGGAGACACCAATCCCCTAATCAAGTTCATGGATCTCTATCCATAGGAGACACCAATATCCTAACTCTACTCTAGTTGGTGATCCTTTAAAAGACCTCTGCCTCCACTGCCCTTAGCAAATGGAACTATATCCATAGAAGACACCTATCCTCCCTTGTTTAGCTAGAGATATATTTCCTCAACTCTGTCACCTCCAAATATTTGTCTCAAATTTGTACTAAAAATAGTCCTTCGATCTAGCACAAATATGTCCTTAATCTCTATCTCTGGTCTAGCACAAACTTATCCTTAAATCTGCACCAAGATCTATCCTTGAATCTGTACTAAACATAGTCCTTCAGTCTAGCACAAATCTATCCTCAGTATCTATCCTTAAACATTAACTCAAAGCTTGACTCAATCTCAAATCAACTCTGTTGGATCTACCCCAAACCTTAACTCAAGGTTTGAATAAATAAATCAATCAACTCTACTCTTAAGTATTCTCAAAGACTTGTCTCAAATATACTTTGTAAGCTTTCATAAAAGCTCACACCAATCTATCCTCAAGTCCTCTCTAGAACTTATCCAATCTGCTCAATAAGTTCTCATAAGAACTTATCCAAATTTGCTCTCAATCTGTATTTTAAGCTTCCACACAAGCTTACCCACATCTTTCCACAAGTCTTCTCAAAGACTTACCTCAAATATTCTCAAAAAGTTCACACTAGAACTTGTCCAATCTCATAGAAACATAAAATATTTGTTAGAGACTCAATATGCTCTATAATTATCACAATGCTCAATCACTTTCAATCACTCTTTTAGAAACATACAGAGAATTGTTAGAGACTCAATATGCTTCACATCCACCTCAATACTCAATCACTTTCAATCACTCTCTTAGAAACATATAGAGAATTTTTAGAGACTCAATATGCTTCACATTCACCTCAATACTAGTAAATTTCATATACTTCTATTGCATCATTAGGAATGAGTGAGCTGAGGTTTAGCGGGTGCGACAGAGTGAGGGTTTGAATTTTTTGGGCTAGAATCTCAGCCAAGGTGGTAGAGGTAAAGCAGGTATGGAAGGGGTATGTGGGAACCTTGAGCATGGATCAAGCAATGCTCTAGAGGAATGTGGTCAGGCTACGATAGATTTGGAGGTGGGCATCACGCGGGGGCTTGACCCTCCTTAGAAAGACCCCCCAAAAAAATATATGAAGGATAATGCAAGGCCCAAGAAGTGGCTATCTTTTGTTGAGACTTTTAAAGGAAAAAGAAAGGATGTTCTCTCTCTTCCACCCCTAGTTCCAATAAATAATAAAATTTTGGCCCCAACAAGTTCCATGAGCCATTTTCTTTCAATGGAAGAATTCTCCCTGGTAGGCAAGTTTTTGGGAGGTAGGTTGGACATGGAGACTATTAGGGCTTGGGTGATGGGTAAATGGCGACCGATAGACAACTTGGAATTGGTATATCTAACTCGAGGGTTCTTAATTATCCATTTTAATAATATGGAGGATGCTAGCCACATTTTAACAGGAGGTCCTTGGTTTTTGGGAAAAAGGATCTTTTTTCTAATATGATGGGGTGAAGATTTCGAACCTAAAAAGCAAAATATTAACATTGCCCTTATTTGGGTTCATCTCATGAGTCTACCTGCCTAGTTATTCAATGAATATTTGTTGCAAGGCCTAGCCAGGACTATAGAGGACCTGATCTCCATTGACCATGTGACCTTGGCTAGGACAAGGATGAATCATGCATGAATCTACGTAAATGCTAATTTGGAAAATGAATTACCAAGGTTTGTGGACCTAGAGTATGGAGAATACTATAGAAAATAGATGGTAGAATACGAGAAAATACCAACATTCTATGTAGAATGTAAAAATCAAGGACATCTATGCAATCAATGCCCTAACCTGGCAATGAATAAACAAAAGCAAAAGCAAGAAATTTTAGACAGAGGAAATTTGAGGAGTTTCCCTTGCAGAGGTGATTTCAATCAGGCAAACTATGTCTACCAAAAAAAAAATAGAGGGTGCAGGGTCCGAAAAGGACAAATGAAAACAATGTAAGTCTCACAATGATACTAAGATGGGAGGGGGGTGAATCAGTGTAGCTCTTTAAAACTTAAATCTTCAACACTGAAAGCCAAAACAATGAAAACATAAAACCAAATAAAGCAAGTATAACAAGAAAACATCACACAACACAAGATGTACCGAGGTTCACCGATTTGGCTACATCCCCGAAAATGACTATTTGGACTCCCATCCAAATCTAGCCTTTGCAAAGCATCAACTTTACAATCAATTTACCAGCACCCACTAGAAGGAGCACCAACCCCTGATTTATCTACACCAATAGAAAGGAGCACCAACCCCTGATTTATCTGCACCAACAGAAAGGAGCACCAACCCCTCTACCAAGAACCCAATTAATTTTGATATTGATAATAGAATGACATATATAAATTTATTCACTGAAACCAGAACCCTCTATGGTCTGTAATCTCAAAATATAAAACTTTCTATTCACCCAGTATAACATCCTTCTCTGCATTACTCATAATTTGAATCTTCTCTTCTCACAAAAAAATACTGATTGTTCTCTTAGCTCATTCTACCAATTGCTAAATTCTTTCTGGGTATTGTGCAAAATTTTTTTTGTGAACTCCTCTAAAATTTTTAGCCAAAATGGATATCATATGAGAAAGTTATGCCTAAAATACTGAAGTGACATTTTTCACCATTCTCCAAAAATCATGAATTTTCACTCTTTATTTTTCTCCACACACACTTCTCTCTTCACATAATAAAGTCCCCTCTTTTCAATAAAATACCTTGTCACTTAAAAAGAACACACTTGCATTATTTTTCCCTTTTCAATTTTTAAAAATATTTTCTTTAATGAAGCTTCTTAAAACAATATAACTTCATTTTTTTATTTTGAGAAGGCATTTCGTCAAACATGTCACATGCAAAGAATTGACACCTTACTCGTTCTCTTACTTCGGAGCCACGTGACACCTCAAAAAAAAAATTAAAGATTCTCTATTTGATGCCTTGAAGGTGTAACAACACTGAAACCGAAACTCTGGTGACTCTGCAAGGTCAAAACGACCAACTGAAGGATTTTGCACAAGTGGAACAAATTGACATAAAAGTGACCTATACCGTTTTTAAAACAATCATAACTCTCACCTCGTAACTCTATTCTATCTAAAATTTTATACATAGAATATTTGCAATGATGAATACATCCAGGATGAATATAGCTACTTAAATTCTTAGGGTTCTCTTGTACCACCTCCATGAAACTGCTGCTGACACACATTTTCCAAAAAGAGCATTTTTGTGACAGTCTTGCAACGCTTGTAACATTTGCCTCATTTATCCATTTTGGTGGAAATTTGGAAAACATATTATTGAAGATAACGAACACCTCTAGTTCAAATTTTGCTATCAAATTATTCTTGTTTTTCTCACAATACTTCTAAAAAAACTACCATTTTTCGGCCTGTACAACCACTTGACAAATCATTCGCTAAGATACCAAAAACATCACCAATCAATACAAACACTGTGATGAAACCTCTAACATTGTTATGGACTATTTATTGACATACTGGCAAGTTCCAAACTAATCCATCCTGTCCAATTGTGCCCATGATGACTTTTATAATTTTTTGACAACTTCCTGATGATTTTTTCAACTTTTGCAAATTTGCACGAACCTGTAACAACTTCACCCGAACTTCAAAAACATCCTCATAAGAATTGAACATCACTGTACATACTCTAAAAAACCTCTAAAAAACTATCCACTACATAAACCTATCCATCTGAGTATGTTGACAATAATGACAATACTGTTGCTACACCTTGCTCAACAATCTCCCCCTTTGGAATTATTGGAAACACACACACAATTTCCTGTAACTCTTATCCCCCTTTGACAACAAGACCAAAGGGCTGCTGCAAACTCCCCATGAGTCCATGCACAACATTCTTAGGCAAAAATTATTACACTTAGCAAAAATCATAAACATGAGCAAAAAGATAAACAAATACACAAATGCTCCCCCTAAGAATGTGGCCCCAATAGCTAGTCAATTCTTGGTAAGTGTGACCACTACCAATTTCTTGTGAAGGTACTCAAAGACTTCCTTGGGCAATGTTTTTATGAAGATATCCGCTACTTGCTCTATTTTTGAAATGAAATCCAACTTAACCTCACCTTCTGCAACTTTCTCCTTCAAAATATGATACCAAATAGTAATATGTTTTGTGTAATAATGCATAATCAGATTCTTTGAGATGTAAATGGCACTGGTGTTATTGCACTTAACTAAAATTGGCTCACTAAAATTATTGCCAAGATACTTCAGAGTTTGTTTCATCCATAACACCTACGTAAAACACGTTGTCACTACAATGTATTCTGCCTCTGTTGTGGATAAGGAGACTGACTCCTGTTTCTTACTGTGCCACGCGACCAACCTATCTCCAAGATAGAATGCACCTCCACTGGTACTCTTCCTATCATCTATACATCTTGCCAAATCTACATATGAATACACAATAAGGGTAAAGTCCTTACCTTTCGGATACCAAAACCCATACTCCATAGTACCCTTGAGGTACCGAAGAATCCTCTTCACTGTTGTCACATGAGTCTCCTTGGGACTAGCCTAAAATCATGCTACCATGCATACTGCCTGCAAAATATTTGGTTTGGTAGCTATCAAGTACAGTAAGCTCCCAATAATAGATCTATACATAGTTTGATCAACATGTGGAGATTTTTCATCCTTGCTCAACTTGCAACCTGTCGTCATGGGAGTGCTAACTAGCTTACAATCCTCCATTGTGAACTTTTTCAGCATGTCTTTCACATATTTAATTTGAGAAATAAATATGCCCTTCTCCTTTTGATTAACTTGCAATCCGAGAAAATATGAAAGTTCACCAATCATTGACATTTCAAATTATTTTTGCATTTTATTTGCTAAATATTTACACAACTCATCTTTGTTGCTGCCAAATATGATATCATATACGTATACAACAAGAACAATATAATGACAATTTTTTGTTTTGACATACAAATTACTATCCACCATACCTTTCTTGAACCCTTGATGAGTAAGATAATTGTCTAGCCTTGCATACCATGCTCGGGGTGCCTGTTTTAAGCCATATAACACTTTCTTTAACTTGCAAACCAAGTTGGGATCATCACCAAGCTGAAAAACATCTGGCTGCTCAATATAAACATCTTCTTCAAGTTTCCCATTCAAAAATGCTGATTTCACATCCATTTGATAAACTTTAAAATTCTTGTAAACTGCTAAATCCAGAAACATTCTGATTGCCTCTAGTCTAGACATAGGTGCAAAGGTTTCCTCAAAGTCAATACCTTCAACTTGTGCATAATCTTTGCATACCAATATTTATTTGTTCCTAAATACTTGCCATATTTATTCAATTTGTTTCGAAAGACCCATTTAGTACCAATTACATTTTTATTTGCGGGTCTTGGTACTAACTCCCAAGTCTTGTTTTTCTCGATATGATCTAATTCTTCATTTATTGCCTTTACCCAACTTTCATCTTTGCTTGCGTCAACAATATTTTTGGGCTCAATGCTGGATAATAAAGAGTAGTTACGTACTAATCTTCTTCTTGTATGAATACCAACTATGGGGTCTCCAATTATATGCTCTCTAGGATGATCTTTCTGCCAACTACCTATTTTGAATTTCTTGTTTTCTTCCACTTCTGAATCATTGTTTGAATCCTCTGAGTCAATTTTTGGTTTCTTTTATGTTTCCTTTTCCTCATCTCCTTTAATGAACTCTTTATAAATTAGGTAGTTCTCTTCATAGCTAATTACTTGTTCCCTTCATTCATCAACTTTAACATCGACACTATCCACAATTTTCCTTCGCCTCTTGTTGTAGCATTTGTAAGCTTTTCTTTTTGATGAATAGCCAAGAAAAATACCTTCATTCGCTCTATCTTCAAAATTACCAAGGTTTTTTTTAGTTCTTTTGATGTAACACTTGCTGCCAAAAACGTTAAAGTATCTTGCTGTTGCCTTTTTACCAAACCACAACTCATAAGGAGTTTTGCTTTCATGCATCCTCAACATGCACCTATTTTGGATATATATCACAGTATGGACTGCCTCTTTCCAAAATCTGTCTTCTACTTTTCTCTCAGTCAACATAGTCTGTACCATTTCCTACACTGTCCTGTTCTTTATTTCTACCACACCATTCTGCTGAGGTGTCCTGGCTACTAAAAACTGCCTCCTAATGCCATATTTTTCACAATACTCTATGAAATTATCTGAAATGAACTCTCCTCCTCTATTTGAACTTAAACATTTATTCCTTTTTCCTGTTTTATTCTCAACTTGATTTTTGAAAACCTTGAACATCTCAAAATATTTTGATTTATGCTTCACAAATAGCACCCATGTCATCCTGGAATAGTCATCGATACACAACATGAAATATTTGTCACTATTTATGCTTTACGTTCTCATGGGTCCACATAAATCAGTATGTACTAGTTCCAAAGGTTTGCTTGTGTACTACTCTTTTGTTTTAAATGAGAATCTAGTTTGCTTCCCATTTTGACATGAAGCACAAATTCTATTTGATGGTTTGCCAATGGTGGGAATATCTCTCACTGCTTTCTTTGAGCTAATTTTTACTAGATTTTCAAAACTGATATGACCAAGCCTCTTGTGTCACAACCAATTCTCTTCTTCCTGTCCAATAAAGCAATCTCCTTCTGAAGTCTCTGAGAGAGTGTATAGGTTTCCATATGTCCTTGATCCAATTGCTATCAACTTCCCATTGTTTACCTTTTTGACTTCACAACCTTGCTTCTTAAAGATCACTTCATGACCTCTATCACAAATTTGACTTACGCTCAACAAGTTATGCTTCAGACCAACCACAAACAAGACTTATTTTGACATGATTTTTTCGTCACTAATATTAACTTAACCTCTGCCAACTATCTTAACTCCATCATTATTTCCAAACTTTACTGAACCACCTTCATATTGCTGCAACTTCTCAAATTTTTGTTTGTCACCTGTCATATGACTGGAGCATCCACTATCAAGTATCCATTGTGCGGATTTATTCTATGCTTTAAATGCAGTCTGTACGATCAAGGATTCCTTTTCTTCCTTAGGTCACTCTTTTTCTTTCCACTCAGGTTTGATTACAATTTTGGGCTCTTGTTTTGGCTTTTCATTTTTAGTAGCTTGTGCATGTTTTTAGGGAAATTTTCTATTTTGTCTTATTCCATTTGGCTAAAATTTTCTTCACTGAAATTGATTTGATGCAAATGTACTTCCACAATTTCTTGCAATATGTCCTAAATTATTAAAGTTATAACATTCTACTGCATAATCCATCAAAGGTGAAAAAGCATTTCTATTAGTAAAATTCCTTGGTCCTACATTATACTTGCAATATGAGATCTTATGTCCATAACCATTGCATTTAAAATAGTAATCAGAAAAGAGATGATTGAACCTGGGTGGTGGTATTTGCCATGTTATCGTAGGAGCCATAAATATTCTTCTTCTTTGATGTGTGACATTGGTGAAGCCATCATTGTCAATTCTCCTTTCGTGCCTTGCATTATTGCTTTCCTTTGCATGATTCATTTTTGCTTGATCAACCTGTTTCTTCTCTTCATTCTTTGTGGATTATTCATTTATGGCCTTTGATCCATTTGACGATTCTCCTTCATCAAAACCCAAACCAAATTTGATGCCTATAGTCTTTTGGTTATTTATGATCTTATCCAACTTCATAGAAATTTCTTCACATTTATGATAACAACTAATTTTCTAATTTATATCTTCTAGTTGCATTCTTAAACCAAAAATATCTTCTTCTAGCTTGTTGCAATAATCTATTTTCATGGTTATTTGCACTTTGAGATATTCAAATATTTTCTTGGATTCTTCTATTTGTACTTTAAAATTTGTTATGATTTCATTTGCATCCTCAAGATTTCTTGAAATTTTCTTATTCCTTTTTCTTTCTATCTTCAATTCATCTAGAGCTGCAATTAGTTCCTCTTCCAAATTCACTTCTGCATCAATTTTTTCTTCATCACATTCCTGTTATTTTTTTGGTTTTTCTTCTTTGAGTGCCACGAAAAGAGCTTCACCTGTTTTCTTTTTAGAATCCTCACTGGAGCTATCTTCTGATGAACTGACATTCTTAGAGATGAAACTTTTCTTCTTGAAGTTACCTTTTCTAAAATTTATTTTTTTCTTCTAGTCACTTCTTTCTTCGTGCGATCCTTCATCACTTCTGTTTTTCTCATTAAGTGGACATTTAGCTGCAAAATGTCCAACACCTCCATAGTTGAAAATTTAAACAATAAATTTCCTTTGTATTTTACTTTTCCCCTTTTTAGTTTTTGAACAAAGTTTGCTTCCATTTTATCTGATGTCTCTTCTTCCTTGGATTCTTGTTTTGCTTTCATATTTTTATGGGATTTAAAAGCAGCTTCTCTGTCTGTGGGTTTAGATTTTCCTATTCTCATCTCATATGCAGTCAAAGAACCACGCATCTCATCCATATTAAAATAATTTAGATCTTTATCTTCTTCTATAGCTAAAACTTTAGAATCAAACCTTTGGGAAGGGATCGTAATACCTTTTTCACGATGACATAATCTTTGATTTCCTTGCTAAGTCCTCAAATCGTATTTATGACTTCATTAAATTTCAGCATATATGCCTCTATATTCTCATCGTCATTCATCTTTAATACTTCGAACTGAGCTCGATGTGTTTGTAACTTGGCCTCCTTCATCTTAACATCTCATTCATGAATGCTCTTCAATTTTTCCCATATTTTCTTTGTCATTTTACAACCCATAATCTTTACTAGTTTGCTGTCCACTAATCCACATATGATAGCATTCTTTGCTTTTGAGTCATTCTCAAACATTTTATTACCAGTAGCATTGGTTGGAGAAGTGGTGGGTGTTTTGTATCCACTATCTACTGAATCCCAAATGTCATATCCCAAAGAACAAAGATATTTATGCATCCTGAGTCTCCAAAATGCGTAATTAGTTCCATCAAACAATGGTGCTTTGTTTGATGAGAAGCCTTCACCACCTGCCATTGTGTCACTTCCAAGATCACCCTAGCTGGTTAAGTTTGTTTAGGAACCTCACTCTGATACCAATTGTTAGTTTCATAATGACACTGAGAGGGGGGTGAATCAGTGTAGCTCTTTAAAACTTAAATCTTCAACACTCAAATCCAAAATAATGAAAATATAAAATAAAATAAAGCAAGTATAACAAGAGAACATCACACAACACAAGATGTATCGAGGTTCACCGATTTTGCTACATCCCAAAAAATTATTGTTTGGAATCCCATCCAAATCCAACCTTTGCAAGGCACCAAATTTACAATCAATTTACCAGCACCCACTAGACGGAGCACCAATCCCTGATTTATCTGCACCAACAAAAAGGATCACCAACCCCTGATTTATCTGCACCAACAGAAAGGAGCACCAACCCCTCTACCAAGCATCCACTTGATTTTGATATTGATAATAAAATGACATATATGAATGTCTTCACTAAAACCAGAACCCTCTATGGTATATACGGTCAAAATTTCAAAATTTCTATTTCACCCAGTATAACATCCCTCTCTCTGCATTACTTAAAATTTGAATCTTCTCTTCTCACAAAAAAATACTTATTTTTCTCTTAGCTCGTTCTACCAATTTCTAAATTTTTTCTGGGTATTATGCAAAACGTTGTCTGTGAACTTATCTCAAAATTTTAGCCAAAATGGATATCATATGAGAAAGTTATGCCCAAAATACTGAAGTGATATTTTTCACCACTCTCCAAAAATCACGGATTTTCACTCTTTATTTTTCTCCACACACACTTCTCTCTTCACAAAATAAAGTTCTCTATTTTCAATAAAATCCCTTGTCACTTAAAAAGCACACACTTGAATTAATTTTCCTTTTAATTTTTTATAAATATTTTCTTTAATGAAGCTTCTTAAAACAATATAACTTCCTTTTTTTATTTTGAGAAGGCATTTCGTCAAACACGTCACATGCAAAGAATTGATACCTTACTCGTTATCTTACTTCGGAGCCACATGACACCTCAAACCAAAAATGAAAGATGCTCTATTTTATGCCTTGAAGGTGTAACAACACTGAAACCGAAACTCTGGTGACTCTGCAAGTTCAAAACGGCCAATTGAAGGATTTTGCACAAGTGGAACAAATTGACATAAAAGTGACCTGTACCGTTTTTGAAACAATCATAACTCTTACATCATAAATTTGTTCTATCTAAAATTTTATACGTATAATATTTACAATTTTGGATACATCCAGTCCAAATATCATTGCATAAATACTTAGGGTTCGCTTGTACCATCTCCATGAAAACTGCTACTGACACACTTTTTCAAAAAAGAGCATTTTTGTGATACTCTTGCAATGCTTGTAACATTTGCCTCATTTCTCCATTTTTGTGGAAATTTAGAAAACATGTTCTTGAAGATAATGACCACCTCTAGTTCAAATTTTTCTATCAAATTCTTCTCGGTTTGCTCGCAGTGCTTCTAAAAAAAATACCATTTTTTGGCTTGTACAACCACTTGCCAAATCATTTGCCAAGATACCGAAAACATCACCGATCAATCCAAACACTGTGTTGACACCTCCAATGTTGTTCTGGACTATTTTATGACATGCTGGAATGTTCCAAACTAATCCATCCTGTCCAACTACACCCATGATGACTTTTGCAAATTTTTGACAACTTCCTAACGATTTTTTCAAATTTTGCAAATTTGCACGAACAACCTGTAACAACTTCATCGGAACATCAAAAACATCCTCATAAGCATTGAACATCACTGTACATACTTTAAAAAACCTTTGAAAAACTATTCACTGCATCAACTTGTCCATCTGAGTGTTTTGACAACAATGACAATATTGTCGATGCACCTTGCTCAACAAACAACAGGTTATTGGCAACAAAAATACTCAGGTAAGTTCCAATCCTCTAGTTTCAAATAATTTTTCAATTCTATCCAATATGGGAGTAGGAGGATTATCAAAATACATGGAAGCCTAGAACCTTTAGGCTAACCTTTTTGACTCTCTAGAATCCCCATCCAAGTCAAAATCCTCAAACCCTAATGCTGAAATTACTATAAGCCCCGTGGGCATCACAAAGCCAAAACCTAATGCCCGATATATAGAATCCCCATCCAATTCAGGATCCTTTAACCCCAATCCTAAAAATACTTCAAACCTAGTGGGCATCCCAAAGCCAAAACCTAATGCTAAAGAACTTAAGAATAAAGTTGAGGCATTATAAAATAAAAAATCGCATCTCCTTAACATCATCAGTAGGAGCCAAGTGAATCCTACCAAGGGGTTGTTCCATAGACCAGGGGAATACAAGAAAAAATGAGAAGATTTGGATGTAGGGCTGGAGATATGTGAAACTCTTAAGACTAAGGAATATGGTAGTCTGGTTCTGCAACAAATTGTCTCCCCCTAGTTTAGTACCAAAAAAACTAGGAGCACTGTGAAGTCTCCTATAGATTTTGGTAGTGAAAAAAGAAGAGGGAGAATATCAAATGTTGAGCATAAAAAAATTAAAACTGATAATGATATTTCCAATGGAAAATAAAGAACCTTGTTTCAATAGGTTATTCCGGGTTCTAAAGACAACAAATTAGGAAAACCCCCTCAAGGGAGGGAGAGAGGAAGAAATCCCAAAAAATCTAAATGAAGTTCCTCTCATGGAATGTGAGAGGCATCAATGGCTTGCCAAAACATAGGGAAGTCAGTGCACTAAGAAATCAAGTGAATCCAACTATTATCATGTTGCAAGAAACAAAAACTGATGAGATTCAGTAAAAAAAAGTAGCAAACAAATCTGGAATCAAGGGGAGATGGTTTGCAAATCATCTAAAGGAGATTCTGGAGGCATTATGACTTTGTGGGATCCCCGAATAGTAGAAGGCACCATTATTTAGAAAGATGACAAAGTTCCTAGTGTTTTATTTAAGGAAATAAACAACAATAGGTCGTGGATCCTTTCAAATATTTATACCCTGACCTCAATTCAAGGGAGAGCTCTACTATGGGAGTACTTAGGCAATCTGATGAAATCTTGCATAATGTCCCCTAGATTCTGTTTGGGAATTTTAACACTCATCTTTACCCTTCAGACAAAATGGGTGGAAATGGACCACCTATCAGGAGCATGGATGAGTTCAATGAATTTTTGAACTCCAACATGTTGATGGATGTAAAAATTAGAGCAAATTATACCTAGAGAAATCATCGGATAGAGTATCATCTCATTCAAGAAATGATTGACAGGTTTTTCTATCAAAGGAGGCTAAAACTCTATTTGGTGATTATACCTTGCAAGCCATTCCTAAAATTACCTCTGATCATAATCCCATTTTGTTGGAGATCCCTAACTATCTATCCTTTCAAAAATATTTTAGATTTCAATCTATGTGGATCAAACATTCTAGTTTTAGAGATAACTTAATTCAGTGGTGGCAGTAGCCTGTCAGGGGTAGTGCAGCTTTTAAACTTGCTGGAAAATTAAAGTTTGTTAAGGAAAAGCTTCGAAATTTGAACAAAGAGGTCTTTAGAAACCTATTTGAAAATAAAAAATTGTTTGTTGAAATTTTGAATATAATTTATCAAAGTATTCAACATGGTGATGCTGATGAAACTACTAGGCAGGAGGAACGAACAAAACTAGTAGAGTTTCATAACATTTTGGCCTGTGAGAAAATCTATTGGAGGCAAAAATCAAGGGCTCTTTGGTTGAAATATGGAGATTCAAATTCCAAATTTTTTCATGTCACCATGCTTAGAAACATAAGTAATAACAAGATAAAAAAAAAAAAAAAAAGCAAATGGTTCTATTACTCAGGACTTAACAGAAATCGGAAAGGAGGCAGTAACTTATTTCAATTCTATCCATGGTCGGGAATCATAGTGCAATGAGGAGGCCAAAGATATTCTCTTGCAATATATTCCTAGCATAATAAATGAGGATATAAACCTTAAGCTTCTAGATCCCTTTTATTATGAGGAAATTAAGGAAGCCTTGTTTAGCATGGAGCCAAACAAAGCCCCGGGACCTGATGGCTTTCCCCCTCATTTATATCAATATTTTTAGGACATCGTAAGTGAGGATGTAATTTCTACTATCAGAGAATTCCAAGCAAGAAATCATATCCCAAAAGGTCTCAAATCTACTTTTATTTCTCTAATTCCTAAGAAGCAAACCCTTGAATCTATGGTTGAATTTAGGCCAATCAGTCTGTGTAATGTTTCTTACAAGATCCTAACTAAAGCCATTGCAAGTAGAATGAGATATGTTCAGTCCCACATCATAGATCCATGCCAAGAAATATTTGTCTAGGGTAGGTCAATCTTGGATGGAGTTATCACAGTTCATGAAGCTATGCACTCTGCTCATAAGACTAACAGGTCTATTTTTGCCCTCAAGCTTGATATGAACAAAGAATTTGATAGGCTAAATTGGGAATTTTTGATTGTTGTCCTCCTTAAGTTTGGTTTTCACCATAAATGGGTTAATTTGATAAAATAATGCATTTCTAAAGCATGGTTCTTAATTCTGGTTAATGGAACAACTGCTGGTTACTTTCAAATTTGCAAAGGAATTCGGTAGGGGGATCCTATCAGCCCCATGTTATTCATCATTGTGGTAGAATCTTTACGCAGAACCATAAAAAATGCTTACATTTCAAGGCTAATATTAGGAATCAAGGCAACTTCTAACCAACAATTCATCGATGATACCCTTCTATTGACTAAGGTGTCGATGGTTAAGGCCAAAAGAATTAAATACATCCTGCAACTCTATGAGGACACTGTTGGTCAGAAAGTTAATTTTAGTAAAAGCAAGTTATATTTGTTGAACGCCCCCATTCAGAGGTAAGTAAGGATTGCAAAAATTTTAGGGTGTGATATAGCAAACCTACCCACTTCGTATCTTGGTCTCCATATTTTCATTGGTTCTCCGAGAGAGTCAATGTGGGATAGGGTTATTGAAAGAATTAAAAAAAACTTGCTGGAAGGAAAGGTCATCTTCTATCTCAAGAAGGAAAGCTGACCCTTACTAAGGCCTCTCTTTAGAGCATTCCAGTCTATTTCCTCTCCGTTTTCAAGCCCTTATAAAGGTTTTCCAAAAAATTGAGAAACTCTAAAAAGAATTTTTATGGACTGGATCAGAGGAGAAAAAAAGGATACACCTTGTAGGATGGACCAAAGTGTGCAGACCCAAGAAAAATAGGGCTTAGGTCTGAGGAGAATTGCTCATATGAATTTAGCTTTACTAGCTAAGCAGGCGTGGTGCCTCATCTTTGGTGAAGGAAATGAATGGACAACTATCATAAAATGAAATTATCTTCAAAATAGGGAATTTCTAAGTGACTCAGTTCTAATCAGAGGTTCTGCTTTTTGGAAAGCAATTCTCAATTGTAAGGAAATCATCAAAAAAGGTTTAAGATAGGTTTTAGGCAATGGTGAGAGGATAAATTTCTAGAATGATAGGTGGGCTAAGGATGGACCACTAACGCAATATCATAACTTAGCTCGAATTAGAGATATCATGAAAAAACTCATTGGCAAAAAAGTCTTCGATTATATGGTTAAGGATAGAGGTAGAATGAAGTGGAAACAAATAAGGATTCAAGGATTTCAAGTGGAATCAAATGATATTTGTAACATTCTCGAGCAACAGTTTATCCCCATGAGACCCAAGGAAGATCAAGTGACCTGGGCTCCTACAAAAAATGGGTAGTTCACTATTAAATCAACTTGCAAGCTTCTGCTTGATGATGAGGATTTTGTCCTCCAAAAGGACTTAGTTTGGATAAAAAAATTAATTCCAAAAATTGTAGTCTTTTCATGGCTGGTTATCCAAGGAAGAATTCTAACCATTGATAATATGATGCATAAAGGTATTTGTATCACTAATCGCTATTATCTATGCAGGGCTAATTGGGAGACCATTTATCACATTTTCCTTGAGTGCCCTTTTTCTTTGACTATCCTAAGTGGGGTTTTTCAGGCCTTCAATATTTCTTGGGTTAAACCAACCATCGTACTTGATTTGTTTGTCCAGTGGCCTTACCCCTTTTCAAGCCAAAGACTTAGATACATGTGGAAAATTTGTTTCAATCACTATATTTGGCAGGTGTGGTTAGAAAGGAACCATATAATCTTTAATGAGTCTATCCATGATCATCAAAATATCATTGCCAAAATCCTATCCTTTGCCAACGAGAATGTGAACCTTATCCCTTTTGATAGTCGTAAACCTCATCTACAGGAGACAATGATTGCTCAATATTTAAGCTTAACCTTGTTAGATAAGTCTATGCCTAGGGTAGTCAACCCCAGAGCCAATATTACGTGGTCCCCTTCTCCTACGGGTTGGTTAAAGCTTAATTTTGATAGAGTGGCTAAGGACAATCCTGGAAAAGCAGGCACTGGTGACATTGTGCGAGATCATAATGGGAATATGATGCTTGTATTTTATGAATATTTGAGAACAAGGATGAACAACAAAGCTGAAGCTAGAGCTATGTGGAGAGGCCTTCAAATGACTCAAGATTTAGAAGGCAATTTGATCATAGAAGGAGACTCTATGCATGTTATAAATCTCCTCAATAATTGGAAAACACCTCCTTGGAGGATTAAAACAATTGTTGAAGAGGCTAGGATCCTTTTCCAGGGAAGACAGGACATAAAAGCCCAACATGTCTTTCGGGAAGCTAACAAATTTGTTGATAAGCTAGCCAATTTGGGTGTCGATGGTGACAGACTTTTTAAATTGGAACACGGTGTCTTGAGTGAAGTAGAGGAGCTTATTCAACAAGAATTCCAAGAATGATAGTCAAATTTACCAACAAGGAAGGCACTGTAAGTTTGAAGGCTATGAGTATTCCCGTCTCTTTTTTGAAATGGACTCACAATAAAAATTATCCGAGCTATCAGTCTTGGTGGATGCTGCTTGGAAATACCACAAAGACTAATGGGGACAGTCACATGTTAGATAACATGGCTCCTAGTCATCTTAGTAATTTTAGGTTGGTTGATAATCACAGGGTAGGAAAGAAATGACAATATAAGACTTTGAACCAGAGCCACGTGGACCACTAGATAGCCACCACCATAAATCTAGCCAAAGAAGGTCACTTCTCCAAGGTTGATTGGCCAAGAAGGGATGTAGTCCCAAAGCATGTCATATACGAAAGAAAGCAATTACCAAAGAATTATTAAGAGTAACTATCAATACAGAGCTTGTGGGAGTTTTTTTCAGTACTCTGCTATGTGTGTCTGTAGCTTTTTGTTTCTCCATTGTTTCAAGGAAGGGATCTATGTTGTCTCTTTTTTTGTAATTATGATGCAGGTGTATTTTCTCAAGGTATACCCAAAATGTTGTATGGGAATTTTATTTTTTATAACAAGATATGTGCCTTACCGTATGTAATTTCTTTGGCGGCATGTAGATTTTACATATATAGGATCCTTAGTAAGGAGATGTTCATCAACAGCCCCGGGCTGATTTTTGTAAAAGGTTTTGGGTCAACTTGTAAAACCCGGTATTAATGCTACAATATCTTATCTACAAAAAAAAAACATTCACCTCAATACTCAATCACTGTAAATCACTCTCTTAGAAACATATAGAGAATTTTTAGAGACTCAATATGCTTCACATTCACCTCAATACTCAATCACTTTCTCAAATCAATTTAGAATATAGAATAGTTTGTTTTATGGAAATTGAACAATCACTTCACAAATCCACTTGACTAGTCTCAACCAACTCTATTCAACCAATCACTCAATGAAACAATCCTTGCTTTCAAACCCTAGTACAAGCATATAAACCTTTAATTAAAAAATTTTCAACAATGCTTATCAACCAATCTCACATAACAATGATACTCATGTTCTTTTCAAACCCTAGTTCAAGTTCTTCAGTCAACAACTTACTTCAACAACAATTCTTATAAAACAATCTTCACATAACAATGATACTCATGTTCTTTTCAAACCCTAGTTCAATTTATTCATACAACCAATGGCTTTAACAACAATGCTTATAAAAAAAGCTTTTAACAACAACTCTTTATTCCAGAAAACCTTGAAGCATTAACTCAACACACTCAATAAGGAAACCCTAATCAAGTTCTTTTCACTCAAATTATTTTCCAGTGAACCAACCAATCAACTCAATTATGGAAGAATGTGCTCATACCTTTTTCTTGTTCATGAAGAAACCTCAAACATCTACCACAACCACAAATACTTCTTTGCCAAGCTCAAAGGAGTTAGAAGATGATAAAACTCTCTCTCAAGATTACAATGCAAATATCAAAACATACATACACCTTATTACTCCATATTGAAGAAATCATCCATCAACATATACAAAAATCAATTGACCATTTACACCTTATGATCTCCCAATTAAAAATAATATTCACCACTAATGTCACCTTCAAATAAGAAGTCCTCTCAAATTTTATCACTCTTCAATTCACTTTTTGATAAATAAAAAATGTCACAATAACTTTATTTAAAATAAATTTTAACACCTTATACCTTCATTTAGTAAAAAAATAATAATCAAAATAAACACCTTTTTTATAACCACTTATAGCTCCCTACATCTTATGTTTACACCTTAGGCAATTAAAATTAATGCAAAATTTATTACCTTCACCTAGGTGAGACTCAAACCCTCGACGTTGCCTCCTCATGCGTCCTAACTGTGGCCTCAACTGCCCAAGCTCTATGTGCTTGTTTGAAACCTAAAGAGCACCATGTGCTCTATATCCTTTTTGCTGGCGTCCAATAAAAAATAAAACTCACATCCTTCCTTGATGCTTTAACCTTAACACTGCCAAAATGCTCTTGCCATGAATCGAACGTGAACCACTCTATGCCCAAGCACCTTAACTTGCAACCACTTGCCACTAGGTCATGCTACCTCATTGGATATGAAGGTTTAGCCCTTGACACTCTTATCCCTTTCGCTGGCACTTAAGACAAGGAGCTTGTCTTCTTCCTCACATGAATTCTCACCACAACACAACACTTGCCCCTTTTATTTTTCAAGCAAAGGATAATTTAAATGCCACTAAGGCATATAGTTTATATACTAATTACCTCATTTAATTTTGAATGTCGACGCCTTCAAAATTTGAATAATTAATTTATAAATTATCTAAATTATTTAGAATTTAAATATTATAAATTAACTTTTAAATCTTTTTGGTTTTATTAAAGTCTTCTTTGATTTTACCATCTTGTATTAATAATATTTATTTATAAAATTTAAATTCAATTTGAATTTAAATATTTTATAAAATAAATATTAAAATCTCCTTGGGCTTTTATGAAAAGCATTTTATTTTTGCTCAACCATGGTTTTAATGAAAACCCTATTAACTTATTCTTCCACATAATATTAAAAATATTATGAAGCTCTTTTGCCTTTAACCTTTGCATTGTTCCTCTTGAACTTTTGACATCAATGATAGCTTATCAATGACAACTTCATTCCTTGATATCAATGACAAATTTGACTCAAAATATCCAACATTATTCTTTTTATTGTCCACCTTGCTATGAGCGCTAGTTTCTAACGTAGGATTATTGTTGTGACTTGCTATGTAGACATTGAGTTGGTGTCTTGATACACCTTGGTGATGTGGATATTGAGCTCTCTAGTTTTGGATCTATTCTCAAGCACCTTGAGTGTGCTTTAACCTTGCTAGAGATGGATTTTGAGCCCCTTTGGAATGGCTCTCTACCCTTCTCAAAATTTTCTCCTCAAACTTTAGTGATGTGGCTACTTGAAGACCATGTCTTGCTGCTTGTAAGTGTCTTTAAGATACTCATTCTTTGTCCTCTTTTTTTAAATTAAAGGACAAATATAGTGCCAATGTAATGCAAACCCCTTTGCAATATATTGGGATAAAATTTATATTTTACATCAAATTTATACGTCTCCTATTGAAGCTTCCCATGCTTCTTAAATATGGAGGCACTCTACTCTATTCCTTGAGAGCAACATGTAATGTATTGTTGTATTATTTGCTAGACAACACTAGCCTCTAAATATTTACTTGTATAACTTTAGCACTAATGAATCCAAACTCTTAACCATGCAACTAATTTTAAAGGTTTAACTTTGCACTAACGTTCACTTTAACTAAAAATCTTTAGTGAACTTTGAATAACTAATATAATGTAATAATAGTTTCTCCTTATTAATCCTGTAAATGAAATTTAAATCATGCACTAGTAAGATCTGCAACTTAATGTAGTCTTATTTATTTCAAATAAACAATAGGAAGATGATATTTTTATTTCTATTGAAATATATCCAACTCCTATTTAATGTGCAGGTAATAACCTTAAAAGAATCTCTCTTCTACACTCTTTTGAAGACTTTAAAATGAATCCAATCATTGCAAATTTTAAACTAATATGGTGCTTAAAAAATCTTAATAAAACAAAAATCTAAAGTTTAACTAATGAACCTTTTGCACCCAAGTTGCTTACCTTTAAGATATTTGAATATGGTGGATGTCTTGGTGATTTGATTCACCAAATTTCTACCCTTAACTAGATGAACTTATAGCTTTTTTAGTCTGTCTAAAATAGCTCTCTAACTCACCTTTTTGTAGCTTCAAAAAATCTCTAACTTGCTACCATCTAACTATAGTAGGTGACTTTGATTCTCCTTCAGGATATATCCTAAAAATTTAAACCTTGATGCTATCCTAATTTTTTCTCGTTCACAGTCAAGTTTTGCACTAGAATGCTATCCTTGAAATTCAACAATTTGGTAGGGAATTCCTCCAAATTGCAACTGAGTTTTCCTTTAAGAACCCTTCAATATTCTGTTGTAGATTCAACATACCCCTATCTTTGAATGATCCTTAGAGTCTTCAAAGGCAATCTTCAAACCTTTCAGGTTTGGTTGTAATATTTGGCTCCTTTCTCATTCAACCTCCTTGTTGAATTCTGACTTCAATCAAGGCCTTCTTCTCAAGAATCTAAAAGTCTTAAGGTATTATAAAATTTGGATAATTTCTTGCCAAATATTTCTCTTTTGGGCTTGTTGTCAGATGATGATAATTGTTTCAATTTCTTCACTATTAGGAACTTCTCCTTGGTAGTGAATTTCTTCAATGAGTTCTCTTAGGAACTCCTCCAATGGTCTTATATGAACTCTGTAATAAGGCTCTCCAAGCCTTCTCCTTGTTTCTCCTTAATAAATCTCCTAGGTCTTCAATCTCATAACTCTTATGGTATTCCAAATGAGACATTTCCTTTAACCTTCTACTATGGAAGTGTTGATAATGAGATCTTCCTCTTGGATCTTTGTAGTCTGCTACTTCTAGAATCTGGAACAAGACCTTGCTAGTCCTTCTTCACTCTACAATCTACAGGCTTCAATGAATATTGCCAATCTCTAATATTATAGAACTAGAAGTTCTTTAATGAGACCTCTCATAGGTCTTCTTTAGTTTCTTTGGCTGATTTATTTAGTCTATTTTTTATAGTATTTTATGGAGATCATCAACCTCCAAACTTCTTCTGGACTCTTCTTTGGAGTCTCTTGAATTAGTAGTAAGGATACTATGGTTTTTTCTTCTTTTACAATCTCTAGTAATGGGACATTTTGTATAGGCCTCCAAGTCTTCACTCTTTCACTTGTTGCTTTTGGTGTTGTATTGATTCTTCTTCCTAGCTCTATGTAGGAATCTTCCCAACTTTCTTTGAATCTGCTTTTTCTGCAACAAAGTATTAGAAATTGTAATGGAAGCAATTCTAAATCTAGAGATGACAAACCTTTACTAGTTGATTTGTCAATCTAGTGGAATCCATAGTGAGTCGTAGTCTTCACAAGTTTTTCTACAACCTTGTGGAAAGACTCTAGCAAAATGCAATCTCAAAATTTTTGTAAATGAGATCTCAAGATTTCTCTCAATCTCTCTTGTGGATCTCCCTATCTTCTAACTAATCTACCATTTCTATGATGCCACTGTTAGCTTTTTATGGGATTGTAGTACAATAAATACAACCAAAATATGTAAGATAACTAATCTAAGATAACTATAACCCAATGGCACAATAATATACAGGAAAATAATGGATGAACATATGCAAATAACTCAAAAATATACCATTAATAAAAGTGATAAAAATAGTACAATGCTATATAATGGAGGACATGAACCCTCCATGAATAAATATGAAAGGACTACATTGTACCATACTACTAAAATATACCACACACTCTCTATATTTACTACTGCATGGAAAACACTCACTATGAGGCCTTTATATGGGAAAATATATTCCTTGGCCCTTACTCTACCTATCTACCTGATGTACAAGTGGATTCCTTGTATATTTACAACTTGCACATTGACACTTGTGCATTTATTACAATACTTGAAGTAACTAACTAACTTTATTCTAAAGTAAACTCCTACTCTAGTAATGTAGGAAAGGTAGTACATTTACAGGACCCAAATTATGTAATATGCTCTAACAAAATGAAATAATTGGTCAAAAATATTACTTTAAAATATATAGGTTCCCTTGATGCAGTGAGATTATTTAAGAAAATAGCCCTACCCAAAGGTTTGGATCTCTTATTTGATAGAATGAACTCTTGTTTGGTAGGTTAGAAAGATAAGTTCTTAAGCATGGAAGGAAGACTACAACTCATAGATACTACATTGCAATCCATCCCTATATATATTATGTTTCTTTAAATATTGCTAGTAGGTATAGCATCATAAATTGATAAAATTTAAAGAGACTTTCTTTGGAAAGGATGCGAGAAAAAATTTAGGTTTCCTCTTTGTAAGTGGGATAAAGTTTACAAAGGAATTAATTTTTTATGAGCAAACTTGCAAAATTGTAGACTTATGAGTTTGGAATTAGGGGTAAAGCTTAGGTGGAGATTATTCAAAGATCAATGAAAGAAATGGATAAAAATATTTCTTCAAAAATATATAGGTTGTCTTAATGCAATGAAATTATTTAGGAAAAGAACCCTATCCAAAGGTTTGGATCTCTTTTTTTTTTTAAATAAAGGGGTAAAAATTTATTGATAAAAAGTCTGGATTACAAAGTATAGCTGAGCCCCCAACCAGGACTCAAATAAGCAACAAGACAGGCTAAATCACCAGACAAGGTCAACTCCCAAAGAAAACCAAAAAAAACAAACCACATTAAGTTTGAACATCCTTATGGATCAACTCCCATAGGTGTTGAGAATCCCCAGACGGGAGACTCTCCCAGTTATCAATAATCTGAGTATCCAATAGCTCAGAAGCCCTTTTGGCCAAGTAATCAGCAACCCCATTCTATTACCTTGGAATGTGCACAAAGGATATAAATTCAAACTCTTCACTCATTCTGAGAATCTGAATGGTCACAGAGGCCAATTGCCAATTAACATCCTCCACTCTTTTGTTATTTAAAAGATTAACCAAAATTTGAGAGTCAGACTCGCAAAGAATCCTACGCCAGCCAAGAGAAAACCCCATTTGCAAGGCCTCAAGTATCGCCAGAGCTTCCATAAGATTTTTGGAGTGAACACCTTTATAAATGGAAAAGAAAAAATAGACCACACCAGCAGAATCTCTCCCAACACCACCAATTCTAGCATGTCCACATGCACCAATACATTGACATTGCCCCTTTCTCCACAACTTGGGAGCAATATTGAACAAACTATCAATAGCTAATTTAGTCTCCTGAATAAAAACCACATCCGAAGAATGAACACGAATCAAATCACGAATAACTTTTTGTCTGGGGATGTTGTTCAACCCCCTTACATTCCATGAAAGTATAATCATTTTTGGGGGTTATAAAAATGGGAGTCCAATGTTCTCACCAAACCTGACTCTACCAAAGTCTCCCCCATTAACTTAATTTTATCCTGGTCTTTCTTCCGACCCAACTTCATATTCTTATCTAAGCATTTTTTTTAATTATTTTATGCTGCAATCCCAGCACCATAGGAGTTTTACAGTCCATGGATGACTGCATCCGTGCCTGGGTAGGAGAGGGCATATCTAAATCTGTACCATTTTCTAAGATAACTTCACTTCCAGGGCTAGGGCCAACCATATCACCTATACTCGAAACCAAAGCCCTCTGTTCTTCATTTAAACCCCCTATATCTGATTCCTGTGGTTCCACCTCATGAAGAGACAACTGATTTGGTCCTGTTATATCTATAATAGGTAGAGATGTTTCAGGTATCTCCACGCACTGATCAAGGTTCTCTAGAATTTCAAAATAGTTGAGCTAAGCATCTGGTTGGTTATCCTTAATGTCTCTTTTTGCCTTTCTTCCTTTGTTTCGAGGTTTTACCGTAACAAAGCCTTCCTTATCCTGATCCCCCTCCTTTATCAAGGCTTTTCCTTTATCCATATTCTATACAGCTCGAGAGGGCCTAGGATTTGAAGCCACAGGCAAGACAAACTTAGGGCATTTTCTTTGTAAGTGGCCATATTCATGGCAAATCCGGCAATGAAATGGAAGAGCTTCATAGTCAAGTTTTTGAACCCATGTGGTTGATCCGAACTATATTTCAATAGAATCTGGAATAGGATTGTTTAAATCAATTTCAACACAGATACGGGCAACAAAGATTACCTTTTTATCCAGCGTCTGTTGTGACGGTCCAACCGGCTTCCCAAGTAGAAGGGCAATCATATGCAAGATGTCATTTCTCCAAAATTCCAATGGGAGCCATGGAAGCCGAACCCACACTAAAACCCGTGACAACCGCTCCTCTGATGGGTTGAAACCCACATGCCAGGGTTTAAGAAAGAGTCCCGCTTGGTTACAGAAATAGGGACTTCCTTCAAATGCTTTGTTACGATCCGCAAGACAAGAAAAAACCACCATAAAATAGTTGTTTGCACTCAGCATCACCTCCACATCACCTTCAGGGTTCCAAGTCTTCCTAACCCAAGCCTCCACAAAGGGAAGAGAAATTCGTATGCCCATAAATTTACCAATAAGTGCATGTTTGGTTAAATAATCCACATCTTCTACCACCGAGTCTAGTTGAACCACTAGAACCGGCCTGGCTTCACATCGTTCCAAACATCCATTGTTCTTTAACAAGTGATTCTCGGCATGCAATGGGAAATCCTATTCCTTCCAATCATTTTTAAATGAAATACCAGCACTAGCATGCACGCTCTGTGATGGACCTGATGCCATCACTACATTCCTCCAATTTTTCATACCTCCTCTAGAAACTGCTGCCATCCCCGCAGAGCCCCGAGGGTTTGCTATAAAGGTTTGGATCTCTTGTTTGAATAGAATGAAATCTTTTTTGGTGGGTTGGATAGGTAAGTTCTTAACCATGGAAGGAAGGCTATAACTCACAAATACTACATTCCAATCCATCCCTATGTATATGATATTGATTTCAAGATTGTAGAAGGTATAGTATCATAAATTGATAAAATTTGAAGAGACTTTATTTGGAAAGGATGAGAGGAAAAATTTAGGTTTCTTCTTCGTTAGTGGAATAACATTTACAAAGGAAATAATTTTTAAGGAGCAACCTTTTAGAATTGTAGACTTAAGAGTTTGACCTAAGGAGCAAACCTTGGGTGGATATTATTGAATTATCAATAAAAAGAATTGGGTAATAGTTATCTCAAAAATGTATATGTTATCTTGATGAAATGAAATTAAAGGAAAAGAACCCTACCCAAAGGAACATCAACTTGGGACTTCATATTAGATAGTTTGTAATTGATCAATAAACATATTAAATGCTCAATGAGGGGAATTATGCAAATTTTGATCTTATGCTTGGTTGAAGCCTTATCCTCTGATGTAGATCCGTATTGATTCTCAAACACACAAGCAAAATAAACGAGAAAACAACAATTCTGCAACTCGAATTTTATTATTTCCTTGGATCTCCATCCACTTACAATGAATTCACTTCCTACATATAATATCCACCAAAAACCTAACCTAACACAAACTTACTATTTTTAGTAAGTATCAGGACTTACTATTTTTAGTAAGTCTAAACTATCACTCAGATGGATCCAAAAAAATATCATGCATCTGTTATTCCAAAATTAAGACTTTCCTAAAATATCTCCCTAGAATGACTCACGCAACAAAAGATATTAAATACCAAAAAACTAAAAAAAATTAGAACACAAGCCCATTTTTGGCCATCAAGTGATGTTTCAGGGTCTTAAAATGTGTCGAAATGGCTACTTCAATGACAACATTGCTGAAAATGGTGAGGTCAACTCAATTCTATGCATTTAAAAAAAACACAGGCTCAAATGGACACCCAGATCAAAATTTGACCCTAGGAAGTTGGAACTTTAATTTGGCTAAATCAGGAAAGTGTCACTAGATGTTGTGGGTGCATCATCCTCTTATATCGAACTCAAAATGGTAACCATTTGCTTGAGCATGCCTACCTTGTAGATATCCAAAGGTCAACTATTAAATTAATATGAGAAACAACTCCAGATCATGGATTTTTGTTAGTAACCTAGTTGAAGGAGAGGAACTTACACAAATTATATATGAACTACATAATATACTTCAAGAGTTTTATTTATAGATATTTAAATAAAAAATGAGTTCGTTTGGGATAATTCAAAAGATGGTGGATAATTGGTCAAGTTGGTATATGAGGATTTAGAGCAATCAAAATTTCCTACTCCAAAATATTTTTCTTGGAAGAATGTTTGGTCACTAGAGGCTCTCCTTAAAGCCTCAACATTCATTTTTTTAGAAGTACAAACTAAGACTATTACAGGAGAGATTATACAAAGAAGAGGATATCATGGACCTTATATATGAGAAGGATTTAGAAACATCAGACCATTTACTTCTTCATTGCCCCTTTGCTCACACCATTTAGGGTTATTTTTTTTAAATGTGAAAATATATTTGGTAGCTCTATCAACATTGAAAGAGTTGATGAAATATTGGATTAATTAATTCAAAGCTAAAGCATTATATATTCTAAGGATTGGTCTTGCCATTATTCATTGGAATTTATGGCTTGAAAGGAATAATATAAATTTTAAAAATACATCATAAGATCATGTCCAAGTTTGGAACCATATTATTGTATATCTTGTAGAATATTTATAGATATGGTGCTTATTATGGAATGTCTCAAGCATAGAAAATGAGGTGGTAACAACTTGGTTATATGACTTAAACATACATGGAAGAGTCATCTACGATAATGATATTGAAATAAAGGATTTAATTTGATCTAGTGTAAAATAGAAATGTCTAGAAATTAGGTTTATCAAAATTAATTTTAAGGGTGCTTTTAAAGGAAATCCAAGAAAAGCTAGTGGAGGTGGCATTTTTCAAATAATTAAGGAAAATTATCCTTAATTACTCAAAATCATATGGAACTTCAGCTGACAACTATGTAGAGGCTAGGGCACTTCTTATAAGGATCAAAATTACAATTAAAAAATGATGGAAATTTATTTCAATTGAGGGGGATTCATAAATTATCATCAATACTATCAACAAAAATGAATGTGGAATTGGATAAAAATAATATTTTTTTTGATGTTCGTTATCTATTATTGGAGATAATATCTTAGAAATGTAAGCATATCTATACAAAAGGAAATTGGGTAGTATATAATTTAGCCAATCATAATGTTGATCTTCATCCTAGTAAAATTCAAAATTTAAAAGGTAAATGAGAATTTATCTCTTAATAAAAATGGTGTCAAGGAATTGATTGTGGAAACATAGTACTTTCAAGAAGATGATATATAATAATAATAATATTATTATTATTATTATTATAAAAAATACATGTTAAATATGGTTTAATTAACCTAACAAGAAATGTAATATTTTGATATATTAATGAAAGTGACCCCAATAAAAGCTACATATAATTTATTTTAAAAATATATCATAAAATGGTTCAAATTTAAACATTTAAATATTTCACATTGGAATTTATCCCACTAACTACTTCAACCATGTCTCACATTCACCAAACTTTCTAAAAGTTTTATAATTGTTTATGTGAAGGGCATTAAAGAACTATGGACGATGTCACCCTATGCATGACCATAAAAAAATATTAAATAAAGTGAGAAAATATAGAAAATAAAATGTATGAACATATTTAATACATTCATTAGAACATCAAAAGGTATTAGCTTAATCCAATATATTCTTTAATTTTTAGGGAAGAGGTTCAAGTTCAAATCGTGTCAAATTTTACATGCATAAATGTTTCACTCCCATAATCATTAAAAAAACTCATTGGAATTAATAAATTGAAATGTTTATCATATACTATTAATAAAAGTAGTTAAAAATTTTAAGTTGTAAGCTTTCTATAGTGGTAAGGGCTTTGGCCTTTGTTTGAGAGGTTCAAGGTTCAAACTCCAGAGGTCCAAGGTTCAAACCCCGTTCAAACCCCACTCAATATGAGGTTCAAGGCTCAAACCCCATTCAAACCCCACTCAATATGAGGTTCGAGGCTCAAACCCGTTCAAACCCCACTCAATATGAGTGTCCAAGGTTCAAATCCCATTCAAACCCCACTCAGTAAGAGGGGACCAGGACCTCTCATAAAAATTTGTATAAAATCATTGAAAAATAATTGCAAGCCTATTTTAGTGGTAAGGGTGGACTCTCTTTGAGAGGTCCAAGGTTCAAACCCCACTCTGTATGAGGGGACTATGACCCCTCATAAATTCCTATGTAAACTCATTGAAAATAGTTACAAGCTTATTGCAGTGGTAAGGGGTTTCGTATTTCTTTGAGAGGTTCAAGGTTCAAAACCCACTTAGTACGAGGGGACCATGACCCATCATAAAAAATTGTGAAAAATCATTGAAAAATGTAGTTAAATTTATTTGATTTGATGTTTAGAAGATTAGTTCAAGTGGTTAAATTCCTCAAATTTTAAAAATATTATAAAATATTAGGTAATCATGATATAATACAAGAAAGACCCATTTATCAAATAGCATTTGCTTACACAGTTAGATTCCTCAACTTTGAAGGAGATGACCAAGGTTCGAATCTTGCCAAGCAATACATGCATAATTGCCAAGATTGTAATAATGAGCAATACATGCATAATTACCAAGCTTGTAATAATACCACCATGTGATCATGATGTAATAAGAGTGAGACCCATTTCAATCCCTTATAACTGATTTAAAGAAATATGCAAGACCCATTTCAATCTAACATATATATCTTAATAATATTATCATTGTATTATATACTATAAGTAAGAAAATTGAGAAGAAGATCAAGAATTGAATCTTGCAAGCAATACATGCATAACTGTTGAGCTTGTAATGAACAAAACATGCATAATTACAAAGCTTGTAATAATACCACCATGTGGTCATGATGTAAAATGAGTAAGGCCCATTTCAATCCCTTAAAATTGATTTAAAGAAATATGCAAGTAAGACCCATTTCAATCTAAATATACATCTTAATAATATTATCATTGTATTATATAATGTAAGTAAGAAAATTTCAATGCCATATAATTAATTAAAAAATTAAAATGAATCATGTTTCATATAAACAAAGATAACAAAATTTAAAATTCGTACGAGCCCATATTCAATGTGAGCATTAAGTAGGTAAATTTGTCTATAAACCACACTCATGATAACATAATACAAATACCTTGGCTTAGATTTTAAAAGCAAACTCAATTAAGGAAATATAAAGGAAGAAATGAATACAAGTAGAGCACTCTATGATAGAAAAAAGTTGTGAAATTGGAAAACTATTAGGGTCTTTTTTGGTTTGTTAGTTATTCTAGTGGTGTTATATAAGTGTGAGGTGTGGACTAGTAATACATCAAAATTTAAATGGAAACAAATAGAAATAATTCAAAAGTGATTAATTACAAATAATTTCATAATTAAAGCATCACTTCTATATAAGATTTTACTTACTAGAACAAAGACTTTTTCACTAGAAACAAAAGCTATGATAAGACTATGAGATATTAAAAAACATACAAAGAATGGAAGATAGCAAATTACCAAAACAAGTAATCAAAAAACACTGAACAAAAGAAAATAATGGATGAAACAAATAATAAATGGATGGACAAATGATGTCCCAAACTCCAACAAAAAAATTAAAAAGTACATAGATGCAAAGGTCAAAATCAACAATAGAAAAAATAGGATATTAAGTTTTTTTTTTAACTTTATTAAATGATTTTCTTTCTTGATTGTTGTTATTTCTAAATAAGTGGTCCAAGGTTTGAATTCAAAAGAGAATAAAATTGTATACCATAACCTATACTAAATTTTTTGATCATATAATTCTATAAACTATTTTAATAATCTTGTAAATATAATTAAAACCAAACATATAAAATAAAAGAGAATAAAATTGTATACCATAACTTATCTTATACTAAATTTTTTTGATTATATGATTCTATAAACTATTTTAATCTCCTAAATATAATTAAAACAAATCATATAAAATTTTATTTATTAAGAATAAATGTGGACCATTGGCCCATTTGAAATCATCAACCACAATCATTGGGAAGAAATCTCCACAAGCACGCATTTACGTTCTTTCACGTAAATAATTGGACTTTACAACTAATCAGCCTGGACTTTGCAATGATCCGAATCTTGAGCGCCTTCATTTCTTGACAAAATCTTGACATTCTGATTTGCATGCTCAAACATTGACCGTGAAAAAAGGAAATTCACATCTTATTGATTTAGAAAAGTGGTGAAGTAGTACCAACTTTTTGACGTTTTCATATAGCAGATTTGTGTGTTGATTGGGATCAATGTTGACATTACCTTAATCGATTTAAGGTTCATTGAAAGTATATCAGTTCACCCTTATGTCTTAATTGTAAACCTATTTTTCATGAAGATTCGCCTCGTTTCCTTTGACTAGTACTGAGGAAGTACAGTAAGAATGAATTCGTCAAGGCCACCTATAAATGGTGAGTGTGGTTTACTGGTGAAGGGCACCTATAAATGGTGAGTGTGGTTTACTGGTGAAGGGCACAACTCCAAAGTATTAGTCCAAAAATAAGTAAATAATGATGGCATTTTAGATGAAGACTTTGTTTGCATTGTTTTCGTAACTAGACAATTATTTGGAAGGTGCCTCGCAATAGTTAAAAGCATTCCCCAATGGAAGGTGCATTTGCAATAGTTAATAGATCGACGAGGGGAATCTTTCTCGCAAGCTGACTGAAATTCTACTTTCATTTTTGGTTAAGGTTGAGGTATTAAATAGGTTTTAAAATATTTTAATGTATAATGTATTTATTATTTGTAATATTTTATTATGTAAGTTTTATGGGTTAACTTTGTTATTGTTAAACTTTATTTTATAATTTGTAATTAATTTAATTTTTTTTGGGTAACATTAAGAGAAAAAAGGTTTTTGAAAGGGATCCCACAACCTTTTACAAAGTTTTCCACATCTTCTTTTGCATCTTTAATTCTTTTTGAACTTGTCAAATTTTACTATAGATAGACTTTCTTTACCTCTTATTCAGAGTGGAATATTTTTAATATGATCTAGCTTCTATTACTATATGATTTCCTTGCTTCATTTTAAAGCTTATCTCATTACTAGAATTTTTTCTATTTCTTTATAGTTTTCACTTTGCAAAATCTTTCTATGTGTTCAATCTCATAACAATTGTGGCAACAAAATGCGATGTTTTCATAATCAACTTGTTTATCCCATTCTCTTGATTCAAATTTAATCTTAATGGATTGTGGCAAAGGTTTTCAAATATCCATAACAACACATATTCAAGTATATAGCATGCTTTCGCTCCTTCGTACTTAGTCCTTTCTTGATGAATTTCCCTAGGGTATTTCTAATATTCTTCAAAACATCCTTATTTATAAGCTGATATGGAAGTCCAAAAAGCCTAACCCATACTGGAAGCTTCTTAATAGTTTATGTCTCAATAGAAAAAATTTCATTCCATGGTCTCAAATAAAGTGCATCTA
The DNA here is from genome assembly GCA_028583015.1 of Wollemia nobilis. NCBI lineage: Eukaryota > Viridiplantae > Streptophyta > Pinopsida > Araucariales > Araucariaceae > Wollemia > Wollemia nobilis. The sequence goes on along the minus strand of JAQPPZ010002937.1, from coordinate 2,946,456 downwards.
TTCCCCTAAACCATGGGCCACCAATCATTGTTTTATCCCTAATTTCTGAACTAGAAAAGATGATGAGGAATAAACCTTTAGGAAGAAAAGTTATAGAGTAATTGGAACTTAATACCCACTTCCACTTGATCCAATTTTGAATCTCCAAAAACCCTAGCCATGATCCATGGAACTTACATAACCCTCTACTTTTAAGAACCATTATATCATGCTCATTCATCTCATACTTGATACTTACTTATGGTGTAACATATGCTACTTGGATCGAACTTACCATGTATTCGCTCTTCTTCTTATCTTCAACTAGGGCATATTGACTTCCCATTAGGTCTTTCAAATATTATTTTCCTTCCATACTAGCTAATGGGGCTCACTCTTAGCATGCACTCCCTCTTGGCTCGCACTCCCTCTTAGCTTGCACTCGCTCCCAGATTTCACTCTCTCCTATATCACACTCACTTCCAACTTACACTCCCTCTTGGCTCGTAATAGCCCTTATATATTCTTTTTTTCCAACATTCCTTCGCTTCAATAATTTTTTGGAAATAATGTTTCATGCATTCATGGTAAGGGTTTGAAGTATTGATGCACTTTGGATGAACTCATTGCTCTTCCGCCATGACTAAAACATGGTTTTTACTCCCTCAGCTCGCACTTCATCCCATCTCACACTCCCTCTTAGATCGTACTTCCTCTTGGCTCGCACTCCCTCTTGGCTCACACTATTAAATAATATTAGTTTTTTTTTTTTCAATTGATTATATAGAATTCAAATGGACACCACTTGTATTACATCATCACCACACAATGGTATTACAAAAAAGCTTGGATATTATCCATGTATCGCTTGGAAAGATTTAAACCCTGGTCTCCTCCTTAAATGTTGAGAAATCTAACTGGTTGAGCTAATGCCACTTGATCTTAAATAATATTAGTTAAAGTAGTTTAAAAATTTGTTTTAATGTTTAGAAGATTAGTTCATCTAGTTATCAAATGGCATTTTCTCAATAAGTTAGATTCCTCAACTTTTAGGGAGAAGACCAAGGTTGGAAGCTTGCCAAGAAATACATGCATAATTTTTTTTTTAATAAGCTATGTGTGGCTTCTATTGGGGGCCACTCCCATTATGAAAACAAAACATTACATTGATCTCGTTACATTTATAACAAGTTAATTAAAGCATATCCAAATTTTTATTTCTATCGAAGATATTCTTCATTTACCCTTCTATTCAAGCTATTCTTCATTTACCCTTCTATTCAAGATATTCTTCATCTTCCTCAAACTGCTAAGTTTACACAATCAACTCCTTTTATATCAAATACCTTAAAAAATTTAAATTTTGTCAAGATGAAATTCAACAATGTGAATGGCTAAAATATTTGCTACCTATCTTCTATATCCAAAAATATGTTCTCTATAACAACCTCACAATTTCTTAATACCTTTTTTTAGGGTTCTTATTCATTCCCCTAATATTCCAAGATATTATTTTTATTATTTTTAGATTTTATTTGTGGGTTTAGCCCCACTTCTTGTTAACACTTGTGATATTTGCTTTTGTTTTCCCATATCAATATCCCTTTGTGTTTCTTTTTCTCTTTGTTTTTGCTTCTTAGGTCTTCCTCTCTTTTTTCATTCTCAATAATACTTTCATATTCATCAATATCTTCAATATTCCCACACCAATAGTAAGACTTATCATCTTTAGGTTTACCTTGTTCTGAAGGATCTGAAGTGCAAGGAATAACCTCAAAAGCACAATCTTCTTTATATTTCTCTAGATAGCCTAAAGTGCAAGGATGCTCTTCTATAGCAATTACCTTCTTATTCTACTTTAAAAACCCTAAATTGTTATGGGTTTCCTCCAAAATTATTTTTATATTATTTTGCTCTTGAAACCTTAAAGTGCAAGGGATAACATCTTCACCACTTTCACTTTTATTACCTAAAGAGGATTCTATACTACTTGAGGAAAATGAAGATGATTTTCATGGAATAAACTTGACCTTTTTTGTTGTCTTTGTTTTAGGTTTTATCTCCACATCTTCTTTTGCACATTTAATTCCTTCTTACCAATTGATATTGTTGATAGGATTTATTTACCTCTTCTTTTGGAGTGGAATATCCCTTATCTAATCTTGCTTATATTATTTAATTATTTCCTTGCTTCATCTTGAAGTTTATCTCATGGCTCAATTTTTTTCTCTTTCTTCATAGTTTTTACTTTGCAAACTCTTGCCATGTGTCCAATATCAAAATAATTGTGTCAATGAAATGCAATATTTTCATAATCTACTTGTTTATCCCATTTTCTTGATTTAGATTTAATCTTAATGGATTGTGACAATGATTTTGAAATATCCATAGCAACACATATTCGAGTATATATAGCATATTTTCGCTCCTTAGTTGTTAATCCTTCCTTGATGAATTACCCTAGGGTATTTCCAATATTTTTTAAAACATCTTTATTTATAAGCTGATATGGAAGTCCAAAAAGCCTAACCCACATTGGAAGTTTCTTAATAGTTTTTGACTCAACAAAAAAAAATTAATTTTCCCTAATTTTTGAACTGGAAAATATGATGAGGAAAAATATTTAGGAAGAAAAGTCACAAAATAATTTGAATTCAATCCCCACTTCCACTTGATCCAATTTTGAATCTCCAAAAATCTTATCCATGATCTATGGAACTTACATATTAACCCTCTTCTTTTAAGAACCATTAGATCATGCTTAGTCATCTCATCCTTCATATTTACTTTTGGTGTACCATCTACTACTTGGATGAAACTTGCCATGTATTTGCTCTTCTACTTACCTCCAACTTGGGCCATCATACTTCCAACTAGGGCATATTGATTTCTAGCTAGGGCATCATGACTTCCCATTAGGGATTTTAAAAATGAATTTCCTTCCATAATAGCTAATGGGGATTGCTCTTGGCTTGCACTCCTTCTTGGTTCATAGTCCCTCTCTACTCGCACTCACTCTTACTCCCACCTTGCATTCTCGCTTGCCTCACACTTGTTCTTGGATTGCGCTCCCTCCTGGCTCACAATTTTTCATGTCTCTTATTTTTCTCAATATTCCTTCACTTCAACAATTTTTTGGAAATAATATTCCATGCATTCATGGTAAGGGTTTGAAATATTGATGCACTCTAGATGACCTACCACTCTTTTTCCATTGTTGAATTAAGGCTTGCACTCCCTCTTAGTTTACATTCCCTTTTGGTTTGCACTCTCTCCTACCTCACACTCTTTCTACCTGTAATAACCCTACTCATAAAACTAGGGTTTAAACAAATAAAAATAATATTTATGCAAAGTAGATCAAATCTGCAATTACTACTTAGAAATTAATCTAGAAACCCTAAAAAATGGACTTTCTAGCCATTCAAAATTTTTATTAATTTTTTGAAAGTGCATACAGGCCAAAAAACTATCCAACAACACAAATCAACCCTAAAAAATGGCTAGAAAAATTCCCAAAGCTAGGTGATCCTCCTATGATGGAAAAATAGGTCAAAAAACATGCACAATGGTCTCCCAAAGCTAGATGACCCACTCCCAGACTCTAACACACCAAAATTTGTAACATAATTGTGAATCCTAAGATAGATCCACCCAATATACAATCAAGAACAAGGGCACATCACATTATATATAAGATTGACTATTTATAAAGACTTAGGGTATACCACCTAAGCAGTAGAAGGTGAGGAAGTATTCAATCCTCTCTCTTATAATTCACAAGATGAACATGACATAATGAATCCCTAAAAGTAACTTTCCAAGCCTATATACCTAGTCGGCCCACTAGAGGCTTTTAATTATTCATCAAGTGAGGGTTGCATCAACATTAATTCCCAAAACTCAATTTTTATTACATAAAATACCTATTAGCCTAGCAAAAAGGGGACGTCCCACTTATCCACAAATGACAAAAATAAAATATTACAATGTGTGGGATCCACATAGTCTTCAAAATGGGACATTACAAGTCCTCCCTTCCCAAATTGCTTGTCCTTAAGTAATTCAAGGATGGATGTGCAAGAATCTCTTTTCCCTCCCAAGTAGCATCTTCAATGGGTAAGCTCCTCCATTTCACCAAGTACTCTTTAATGAACCTGTTTCTCAATTTCTTCTCTCTAGTCTCCATGATCATTTCAGGTTCCAAAATCTACTTTCCCTCATCATAAAATGGGGGTAACTCAATGGAATGAACAATGTGTTGTCCAAGTACCTTTTTTAGGAATGAAACATGGAATACATTGTGTATTTGGCTGCTATTTAGTAACTCAAGCTCATATGCAACCTTCCCAATCCTGCGTATGATATTGTAAGGGCCATAAAAACATGGCTTGATATTCTCTGCTCCACTAGAATTTCTATAGGGCTGCAACCTCAAATAAACCATATCTCCAACCTCAAATTGACGGTCAATACACTACTGATCAACATACTTTTTTTGTTGATTTTGTGAAAGCTGAATATTATCCTTCGCTGTCTTCATAATATCTTGATTTTCTTGCATATAATCCTTAGCTTTTGGAATCCTACCATAACTCAACAACAAATAAGTGAATTTAGGAGCATCATATCCATATAAATCCATAAATTAGGTCATTTTAATATACATATGATAGAAATAATTATAATAGAATTCTCCCAAGTGCAACCATTTAATCCAATATGTTGATGCCTTCAAACATAGTTTCTTAAGTAGTCTTCAACTCATTTATTCATAATATCTATCTGGCCATCTATTTAGGGGTGATAGATTATACTTGAAGTTAACAATGTGCCATAAATATTGAACAAATATTTCCAAAACATACTCATGAATTTGTTGTCCCTGTCACTCACAATATTCTTTGGCATACCATGCAATTTAAACACTTATCTAAAGAACAAATCAACAACTTGTACTGATGTATATGAAGCTAAAATAGCATAAAAGTGTGCAAATTTAGTTAACCTATCCACCACAACATATATACAATCCTTACCATGCACTTTTGATAGCCTCGTGATGAAGTCCATTGATATACCTTCCCATTTTTTATTGGGAATGGGTAAGGATTGAGAAAGACCAGCATGCAATATGTTTCCAATTTTATTTTCTTGTCAAGTGGTTCACTCCCTCACATGCTTCAATACATCATATTTTAGCCCCTTCCATGAAAAAATTTCACATAGTTGTCTATAGGTCTTAAAAAACCTTGGATGACCAGCCATGGGTGCGTCATGCATTGTGGAAATAAATTTCTCTTTAAGCTTGGAATCTGGCACAATAAAAATTTTGTTTTTGTAAAAAATAAGACCTTCCTTCACACCGTGCCTATCATATTTCAAGTGGTCATCAAGAATTTTAGATGCAAAAATATTCTTCACATACTCAGCCATAATTACAGCCTTCCAATCATCTGTTATAATGGAAATTGAGTGAAATGTGGGCATTCTAGATAGTGCATCAACAACTAAATTATTTTTCATTTTTATAAAATCAATCTCAAAATCATATACCTAAAATTTAGTGACCCATTTCTACTACCTATCATTTAAATCTCACTGTGCACGAAAATATCTAAGGCTATTATGATCAGTCCTTACTACAAATTTACCACAAACTAGGTATTTCTTGAACTTGGTCAAAGCATGCATAATGGCAAGCATATCCTTATCATATATGATAAAAGTTCTCTCCATTGGACTAGGTTTACTAATCTCAAAGGAAATTTTCCTCCCTTTTGCATTAGGATAATACCTACTCCAACACATGAAGCATCACAATCAATGGTAAATAGTAAAGAAAAATAAAAAATTGCAAGTAGAGGGCAAGAAGACATCACTTCCTTCAATTTAACATAAGCCTTTTGGGATTCTTCACTCCACACAAATGATACCTTCTTTTTTAATTTAGAAAGGTGTTTCCAAGGCTAAAAACCCTCCAATGAATCTCTTGTAATAGCTGCAAAGTCTCAAAAACCCTCTCAATTGAGTTAAGGTAGTGGGGATAGGCCAATTTTGAATTAACTCTATCTTGTGTTGGTCTACATGCACTCCCTTATTGCTAATTATGTACCCCAAATATAAAATTTTAGACATGCCAAATTCACACTTAGACTTCTTTGCATAAAATTGTTGCTATCCCAAAATACTCAAAATAGAATCCAAATGCTTCAAGTGATTTTCCCATGAGTTGTTATAAACAAGAATATCATCAAAGAAAACTAACACAAAATCCCTCAAATACTCCCTAAAAATCTGATTCATGGCTTATTGGAAAGTGGCAGGGGTATTTTTCAATCCAAAGGGCATCACCAAAAACTCAAAATGGCCAAAATGACATCTAAAGGTTGTTTTATGCACATCCTCATCTCTCACCCTGATTTGATGATATCCTGATCTCAAATTAATCTTAGAAAAATACATAGCCCCATGAAATTCATCTATGAGCTCATCTACTCTAGGAATAGGGTATCTATTTTTATTGTCCTTTTGTTCCATATCCTATAATCCATACACATCTACATAGTTCCATATTCCTTTTTAACTAACACTACGAGTGATGCAAATGGGCTAGATCTAGGGCGAATGTACCCCATGGAAAGTAGCTCTTTAATGACATTCTCTATCTCATCCTTATACATTCTAGGATACCTATAAGGGGTTATCATGACAAGTTTTTTTCCTAGTTCCAACTCAATCATATGCTAAAATCCCCTATGGGGTGGCAATCCCTTAGGCATATCCCCAAAAATAGTGCTATATTTTAAAAATAAAATTTAGATTTTAGGATGCTAAGAGACATGATTATAAGATGAATAAGGCATATATTTTATCATAAATATACTAGCAACCCAAACTATCTCCTCGTTATTGAGAATCCTCTCCATCCTCTTGGATGTCACCTCTTGGACCACATTTTCCTTGATCCCTTGTAAAACTACCTCACACCATTTAGCTTTAAATTTCAGCTACAATATTTGGTGATTTGTGGTGTAGTCTCCCAATGAATACAACCATTGAACTCCTAGTATGATATTAGGAATTCCTCCCAATTGAAGCACATAGAAGTCATATACTATGGTATGATTCTCAAAATCTACCTTCATTTGCCTCACAAATTTGTTGCAAGGTAAAATTCTCCCATTTCTTGTAGAACATTAAACCCAAAAAATGTTTTTGGTTTTAGCACTTTCTTGGCTACAAAACCCTCATACACAAAATTATGGGTTGCCCCACCATATATCAATACTATTACCTTATTCTCCAATACCTCTCCTGCCACCTTGATTATGAGATACTTATTTTTACTACTCAACATAGCCAGTGTACCAATGCTTAAGCTCTCATGAGACTCAAGGGGTGACTCCTCAATATCACACTCCTTTGAGGACTCATATTCACTTTCTATAGCCTCCTCATCTAAAATAACCTCAATGTATTGAATGTACCCCTTTCCTTGGCAGTGATGGTCGGGTACCCAAGGGCTTTTGCATTTGAAGCACATTTTTTTCCTCATAAGCTCATCATGCTCCTCATTTACCCTCCTTCCTGGTGGTGCATGTGTTGAATCCCCATATGGAGGGGGTTTTGGCTTCCTAAAATATTGATTCTTCCTTGGAGGGGGCATCTCTCTCTTCTAGAAGAAATTCCCTCTCTGGAATGATCTTGATGGTCCATCTTGGCTAAACCTAGGTGGTGGTAGTGTTGAAACCCTAGGTTTTAATGATGCTGTAGACTCAAGGGTTAAAGCCCTTCTCATTTCAATATGCAATGAAGTAGGCTTGAAGGATTTTACCAAGCCTCTCAAGAAAAATAGCAAACCCTCAATGAAAAGAAAGGTAACTCTCTTCTCTGAAATATTACGCACCATAACTGAAATATTCTAGAACTCCTCAATGTATGCCTCCACTATAGTTTTTGGCTTAAGGGTGGCCAACTCCTTAAAATATTCCTCCTCATCCCTCATCTCAAAAGGATCCAAGATCCTTTGATTAAACTCATCAAATGAGGTGATATCTCCATGGACTTGTGTATTGAGAGCATGATACCACCAGTCGTATGCAACCCCCTCAAGATGTAGGGTAGCAAATTGTACTACATTCTCTTCATACATAGGGTTGAGAGTAAAGTAAGTGTAATTTATGCAGCCATGCCCTAGCAAACATGCTATCATCTCCATAGAACACTGGTACTTGCATTTTATGCTACAATTATTTCTGTATTCATACTTTCTACCTCTCCTAGCCTTCTTTCCTATGATCTCTAGGTAACTCTGGAAAGTGACTATATTTTTGAATTCTTTAGCCCTACACCAATATTATGCAAATAGGGCATCCTATTAATCAGTCTCTTGGTGTACACCAGGTTCTAAAAACATAGATTTTTATGGCCTAGTAAAAGAAGAATGAATGTATCTCATAGACCTCTCACTCCCTTGGTCCCAATTGGTTGCCCTATTTTATGGATATCCCTAATATGGTGGTGGCTGAGGGTTAGGGTTTGCTCCCTAGTTTGGTGGTGGTTGAAATCCACCCTGATCCATATTGGTCACCAAACAAGTTAGTAACTCAAGCATGGTGTCAATTTTTTGCTCAACAAGATCCTTTTACTCATTTTCCATCTCCACTAGATCCCTTTGTTCAACTTCTAGTTCTAGAATTTATTTTCCTTGGTTGAGGTTAGGGTTTCACTTATTTCTTCTAAGATAGTATCTATTTGGCTGCATAAAGAGATCTCACAGGTTGGTAGGAAACTAGCTCTAATACCCCTGCAATAATCCTAACTTAGCAAACTAGGGTTTAAACAAATACAAATTAGATTTCTACAAAGTAGATTAGACCTACAATTACTAATTAGAAATTACTCCAAAACCCTAAAAATGGACATTCCAGCCATACATATTTTTTATTAATTTTATAAAAGTGCAAATAAGTCGAACAACTATCCAACAACACAAATCAACCCTCAAAACTAGCTAGAAAAATCCCCAAAGATGGGCGATCCTCCTATGAGGGTAAAATAGGTCATAAAACATGCACAATGGCCTCCCAAAGTTGTACAACCCACTCCTAGACTCCAAAACACCAATATATACAATAAAATTGTGAATCCTGAGATAGATCCACTCAATATTCAATCAAGAACAAGGGCACATCACATTATCTACAATATTGGCTATTTATGAAGGGTTTAGCAAAAGGTAAGGAAGGGTTTAGACCTCTCTCTTCAAAATATGAACATGACATAATGAATCCCTAAAAGTGACTTTCCAATCCTATATACCTAGTCACCCCACTAGAGGCTTCTAATTATTCATTAAGTGAGGGTTACATCAACATTAATCCCCAACACTTAATTTTTATTACATAAAACACCTATTAGCCTAGCAAAAAGTGGATGTCCCACTTCCTTATCCACAAATAACAAAAGTAAAATATTACAATGCGTGGGATCCACATAGTCTTCAAAATGGGACATTACACTGCCTGCACTCACTCCTAGCTTGCACTCCTTATTGGCTTACAATTTCCCTTGTCTCTTATTTTTCATGATGTTCCTTGGTTTTAACATTTTTTTGAAAATAATGTTCCACACATTCATGGTAAGGATTTAAACCTATCACTCTTATGCCATGACTGAAGCTCGACTTGCACTTCCTCTCTAATCTCATTCACTTTTATCTTGCACACTCACTCCTAGCTCATGCTCACACTCGTTGCATTTACTCCCAGCTTGTACTCACACTCACTCAGTCACTTTCAGTTATAGTTACTCACATCTGTTGCTGCACTTACTCTTAGATCATAATCATACTTGTTGTTGCACTTACTCCTAGCTCTCACTCGCACTTGCTACTGCACTTATTTCCAACTCGTGCTTGCACTCTTTACTACACTTACTCTCAACTCATGCTCACAATACATGTATAATTTTTAAGTTTGTTTTAGTACCACCATGTGGACATGATGTAATACGAATAAGACTCATTTCAATACCATATAATGGCTTAAAGAATATACAAGTAAGACCTATTTCAATTTAAAATATATATCTTAATAATATTATCATCATATTATACAATATAAGTATGATGATTTCAATATCATGTAATTAATTAAAACTTAAAATAAATCATGTTTCATATAAACAAATATAAAATTATTCATACCACATCTTATGAGCTTGTATTCAATTTGGAAATTAACTTGGTAAATTTATCTATAAACCACACTCATAATTTTACTAACAGAATGTAAATATCTTGACTGAAAGAAAAGAGGGCGTGGAGACCACCCTGCATGCATTAATCTCTAGGGTTTGTGTTATCTTGTCATACTGCGCAGATTGCACTCTCGCAGGATTGTCCTTGCTTTAGGTTTGCCACGTCATAGTACCACCGCCTAGGGCGGTGTAATCGCCCTTTTTATCATGGCGGCTGCTCAATCGGTCGGCTCAGTTGATACTGCAGCCACCGGAGCTCGTCATGGCGCCAGGGAAGAGACCACGCAAGTTCCTCCCGAAGGTTGTTCACGAGGTAATGCTCCTGTTCCTAAAGTGGTTATCCCTGTTCAGGAATTTCAAAAAGCTTGTCAATGGTATGAATGTTTCCATCTTGTTGGTTATTTTTTGGGACGTATCCCTAATGATACTTTGTTGCGTACCTGGGTAAACCAAGTTTGGGGCCCATATGGCGTTAAAGTGGTTAATGTGCAAAATCTTACCAAGGGTTATTTCCTTTTTCGTTTTGATGATCCTGTGCATGCACAAAAAATGCTTTCCAAAGGACCTTGGACGGTCCGTAATTCTCTGCTTATTCTGCAACCGTATCATAGGGATTTTTCTGTTGCGTCTGTCTCTTCCCTGGAGGTCCCTGTTTGGGTTGAATTTCCTAATCTTCCTCTGCCTTGCTGGCAGCTTATGGAGTCTTTGATAGCTCCTTTAGGAAAGTTTGTCTGCTTTGAGCCTCCCCACTTTTTTTTTGCTCGTCCTACCAAGCGGGTTTGCCTGAAAGTTGATCTTACCAAGGATTTACCCGAGTTTATTGATATTGAAATTGGGGACCAAGTTCTGAAGCAGAGGGTTCAATACATTAACCTTCTGAACACCTGCTTCCGTTGTCAATCCTCGTCACATAAGATAAAGGATTGCCCACTCATGGTGGGCAAATTTTCTCAAACTCCCCCACCACCTCCTGCTCCACCAGTCGTTCCAACGGTCGGGGGTTCTGGGAGTGCTTCTGGGGGACAAGAGGAATGGCAAGTTGTGCAGAGGAAACCTCGTGCTCAAGGTTCTGTGAATACCCATCAAGCCAATCCGTCAAACTCTGTCCCCGCAGACCCACCTTCGGCTCCTATTTCGACTCTTGTTCCTGCTTCTGTGGTTCCTGCTAATGTCGTTGTGCATGTGCCTTCTTCTTGGTCTCCGTCGGCATATGCTCAGGTGGTGTCTGAGTCCCGAGGAGTTTTGGCCCTTACGGGTCCTTCCTCCTCCCCAAAGGAATATGTTTCTACGGCCTTTCGGCTTCCCCTTCTAGAAGGGCCCAATTCTTCTGCTAAAGCACGTCGTTCTCGTAGTCCTATGCGAGAAGGTGTGCACTCCGATAAACACCGCCAAATAGAGGAAGCTTATCGTGCTAATCAAGGGGGTGGTAATGAGCAGTTTGGGTCAAACTCCTTTGGGTCTCTTGGTGCTTTGGGAGACTCGAGGGATGTTAGTATGGATCATATCCCAACTGCTCGTTCTCAATGATTTTCTTTTCGTGGAATGTGAGAGGACTGATGGATCCAGTCCGTAAATATTCGATCCACCGTGAGTTATCCAAGGTCACTCACACGTATGGTTCTCTGGACTTTATTTGTCTGCAAGAAGTGAAAGTTTCAGATTTCAATTTGTAGTGTGCTTGTTCTTTTCTGTCGCCCCGTGGCACGTTTCATACCACCAATCATTCCGGTGGGAGAGGTGGTGTCGTCACTATTCTTGCTTCGAGGTGGTACTCGAGTATTGTTTCTTGGGGATGTGACCCATCTAATCAAGCGGTATGGACTTTATTGGAATTGAATGGTAAGTCTTTTGGAATAATTAATGTGTACGCCTCCACTGAGCCGCCTGACAGGTGTACTTTATGGCGGTGGTTGGCTATTAATTTACCTTTCGCCACTTGGGTTTTATGTGGTGATTTTAATATGGTTGAAAAAGCTTTTGATAAAAAGAGTTTGGCGCCTAACCGTTGGTGTGCTGGAGAGCGGGAAGCTTTTTATTTTTTGAAAAATAAGTTGAGCCTTTCCGACCCTAATATTTGTTATTCCCCTGCTGATTTTGATGACGCGCAGTGGTATACCTGGTCTAACTTTCAAGCAGGGGATGCTAGGGTTTTGAAACGCCTGGATAGAGCTATGCTTTCTGTCGATAATCATTTTAAATTTGCTCGTTTATCCCCTTCCTTGCCTGCAGTTTTCATTTTCCTAGGCTCTACCTTGTCGGACCATGTTCCTATTGTTTTTTCAATTGAGTCTACTCAGAGTTCCTCACGAACTTTTTCCTCCCAATTTTATTTGAATGTGTCCTTTCTGCATCATCCTGCTATGAAAGCTCATATTTTTTGAATGTGGAATATTTTGCCCAGACCTTCTTCTGATTATGGTTGGATTGAATGGTGGAATTCTGCTATAACCCGCACCACTTCTCTTCTTCGCTCTTTAGGAGTTGAGGTTGCCAAAAGAAGAAGGAACTCTAACCAGGTTCTGCGTTCTGAGTTTGCAAAAGCCACACTCCATTTAGAGGCTGCCCCCTTTTGCCCGGATCTGCAAGCTTATGTTGCTGCTCTCCGCCATGAGCTGAGGAAAATTGACCTGTATGAAGCAAAAGGGGCTCAATTAAGAGCCAGACTCCACTGGTTGAAAGTGGGTGACAGAGTAACCAAAGAGTTTTTTCAACGGCTTCGGCCTCCTGCATATACTACTCAGTTTGAAGCCATCCAGGTTAATGGAACCCGTCTCACTACTTTATCAGATATAACCTCTGCTTTTGTCAAGCATTATGAGCATGTTTTTGCCTCTCAAGGCCTTTCTGCTGCTCGTCAAGCTGTTGTAGATGCTTGTTGTAATGTCATACCTCCTAAGCTCTCTGAGGCTCAGAGGGATTTTTGTGATACTCCTTTGACCCTTAGTGATCTTGAAGCTGCTTTATCTCAAATGGCCAATGACAAAGCACCTGGTCTGGATGGCTTTCCATGTGAATTTTATAAGGAGTGCTGGGATTTTGTTGGTTTCGATCTCCTTAGAGTCTATCAGGAAGCTATTTTAACTGGTTCTTTAGGATCCATTATTAATAAAGGCAATGTTAAGTTCATTCCCAAGGGAGGAGATCCTGAGCTTATTACCAATTGGAGGCCTATCACTTTGCTTAATGTTAGTTATAAGATTATTGCTAAAGCTTTGGCTCTTAAGCTTCGGCCTCTTCTCCCTCTTATCATTCGGTCGGAGCAGACTGGATTTGTTCAGGGGAGATACATTCTCGATAATGTGATTGGAGTCTGGGAAGGAATGGAATGGGCCTCCTCTTCTGGTCAAGATGTTTTGTTTATCAAAATTGACTTTGAAAAGGCCTATGACAAAATTGAATTGTTCTTTATTACTGTGATGCTTAAAGCTTTGGGTTTTGGCCAGTTTTTTATCAATTCAGTTCTCATGTTATTTAGAGATGCTTCCGTTGTGCTTACTCTTAATGGCTGCCCATCCCAATGCATACAATTAGCCAGATCTATCAGACAAGGTTGCCCTTTGGCTCCTTCCCTATTTATTCTTGCTGCTGAAGCTTTTGGTTATCTGCTTGCTGATAGAGCCTCAAAAGGCCTTCTTAAAGGCATTGCTTTGCCTTCTTCGAATTCGCAACTAATCAATGGTCATTTTGTTGATGATTCTTTTCTTACTATAGCAGAGGATGAGCAATCTGTTTCTCAAGCTCTTGATTGCCTTGATACTTTTTGTCAAGCTTCTGGCTCTAGTATTCAATGGAGAAAAACCTCCTGCTATAGACAATCTCGAAGGGTTATGCCTTCTTGGTTAGCTGATAAACCCTGGAGATGGATTCAACCTGGGGAAGTTTTTAAATTTCTTGGCATTCCCTTTGCTTTTCAAGGAACTCCTGCCAGACTTTGGGATTATGTGGTTGATAAAGTTGAAAAGAAGCTTCTGTATTGGTCTTCTAAGAAGCTTTCTTTAGCTGGAAAGTTTCAAATTTGTTCTAAGGTTTTGGCTTCTACTCATGTTTACTATTCTTCATGTTGGGTTCCTTCTGCTGCTTGTTATGCCAAGTTGGACAAATTGCTTCGAGATTTCCTATGGTCTAATGTTGTTGGAAAGAAAGGGTTTCACAGGGTGGCATGGGAAATTTGTTGCCTCCCGAAGAAAGTTGGTGGCTTGGGTCTTTTTGACTGTCAAAAACAAGGTTTTGCTCTCTGTGCTAAATGGATTTGTAGGGCACTTCAAGGGGATGAAATCTGGAAGATTTTAGTCAGACATTGTCTTTCTACTGGTCTGCCTTATGGTAGACGTGTATGGAAAGGTTTAAACCTTCAAACCATTCTTACTGCATCTGTACCTATTAAAATTTTAGGCTCTTTTGTTATTCATAGTATTTGGAAAGCTTGGGAGGCTCTTAAACCCTGGATTTCATGGAATGGAGGTAAGACTAAGGTTGGTGCTTCTGTTCCCCTCCTTAATGTTTGGTGGTCCTCTGCTATTGTTTATCAAGGAGCACCTCTTGCTCAGGTATAGTGGATTCGAGCTCAATGATTTTATAGAAAGGGTATTGCTTACCTGTCTGATTTCATGAATTTTCATACTAGAGATTGGATCCCTTGGAATCATTTTATGCAATATTTCAGTTTATCTCCTACAGATAAGAGTACTTATGATGTTGTTGTGGATTCCACTCCTCTTATGATTTGGTCTAAGGTTTTTAGACATTATCAAAAACCATGGTGGTCTGACTGGTCTTGGCCTAATAAGCTTTCTTTTATAAAATACAAACCCTCCTTGGGGTATTCTTGGCTATCTCCAATGGTTCCCATGTCAGATAAATTGAATGCCCGGTGGGACTTAGTCTCCTTGCAATCTCGATGGAGCTTAAGATTCAAGGTTGTTTGGGCCAAATTTCTTGAACCCAAACAAGCCTTTTTTGCTTGGAGCCTGTTGTTTAAGGGTCTTCTTGTGGGGCAAAGGCTTCGGTATATGGGTGTTGACAATATTACTTGTATGAATTGTGGTGTTGAGGAGGACATTCTTCATTTGTTTTGGTCCTGTCCTCGAGCCAAAGAAGCTTGGGATTGGATTCTTTCTTTCTTCAGTCCCTACATGCTTGATACTTGTTCTTGGGTGCATGTTTTACTTGGTGACCCTATCAGATTTAACGATAAACTTGGTGCAGTTTGGCAAATTTTTAGAGTGGGCATTTTGTTTCATCTATGGAAAACTCGGAATAAAGTTGTTTTCCATCAGCAAGAACCTTCTTTGCATTTTTCTCTTGCTGATAGATATATGGTTTTTTATGATTGTTGGTTCCAGATTCATATCCAAGTGGAGAAGGTAAATGTGGAGTTGTAGTATTTACGCACTTTGATGGACCACTGGCAAAATGCACCATGCACGGTGAGTCACGTGCCTCCTGATGCTCCTCCCACCCGGAGGCGTCCTCGGTCTGTTGGTGCTGGGTCCCGAGACAACGACCATTCACGTTCAGGTGGCAATGCTCGACACTAGCCGCAACCTCCTCCTGCTGCTAAACGCAACTCTGCAGGTGGTGCTTCTTCTTCCTGTCCCAATTCTGGGTGGGATGTTTGTCCCCCGACTTCTGTTCATACCAATGCATGGGATTTGGCTGCTCGTTCTGTGCCTTTGACTCCGACGGTGAGTTGGGGAGATGGTTCTTCTTCTCCTCCCCCACAGGCTGCCGCGCCTCATGGGCAAACAAAGATTCAAGAGGGCAATGGTGTTGTTGATGATGGTTGGGGCCATTCTGAGCCGGATAATGGTGGTGGTTGGGGCGACGCCGGACAATGCTTAAATGCTTGCAGGCCTACTTTCTTTTGATGTCTACGATGTAATAGCTTAAAGTTGTTTTGTTGTTGTCTTCCTAACTGCGTGGTCAGCAGTTAGTGTGGTTTTGGACTCGGGGACTCGGGGTGTGCTCAATTCCACCCACCCTTTTTGTATGATTAAGCCTCTTTAATATAAAGCTTCTTCATTACAAAAAATATCTTGACTTAGATATTATAAGCAAACTCAATTGAGGAATATACAAGATCAAACAAATACAAGAATGATGGAAGACACTCTATTTATTGCTAAACAAGGCATAAAAACATAATTGTGGGATTGGAAAACTATTAGTGTCCTTGTTAGGTTATTAGTTATTCCAGTGGCATTATATAGGTGTGAGGTGTGTTCTAGTAATACATAAAATTTTAAATGGAGACAACTAGAAAGAATTCAAAAATGACTAATTACAAATAATTTTATAATTAAAGCATTAGTCCTATATGATATTTTACTTGTTGGAATAGGGACATTTTCATTAGAAGCAAAAAAAATGATAAGGCTATGAGACATTTAATAAAAATATAAAGAATAGAAGATAGGAGGTTACCAAAATAGGTAATCAAATAAACACTAATCAAAAGAAAAAATAATGGATGAAATAAAACAACAAATAGATGGACAAGTGGAGCATTAAATTTCATGAGGTTTCAAACTCCATCAAAAAATATTAAACAATATGTAAGCAAAAAATTCAGACTTCATGTGGACTACAAATTTAAGAAGGAAAAAACATTTATCCATCAATGAGTTCAACCCAAACTATGAACATAGCTAAAATAAGTACATATATGCAAAGATCAAATTCATACTTGTCATGTGAATTGAAAATTTAGGAAGGAAAACTAATTATACACCAACGAGTTCAACCCAAACTGTGAACACAACAAAAAGTACACGGCTGCAAAGATTATTTGGAAGGAATTTTTTTTATAGCTCAACTACGATCTAGTTCACATTATCTCAAATGTAAAACTAGAAAATGAACAATTCTTCATGAGGCATGGTCAGAATGGATAAGTCTTTTGTACAATAGTAGTGAAGATGTAAAAATATTTTTTTATGAAATATAAAACCTATAATGACATAAAGATTGCATATGAGGGCACTAAAATAAACTCACTTTTTAAAAATTAAGAATAGAAAAATAGGGAAAATTTTCATCAAAATCAACAATAGAAAAAACACACTCAAAAAATGATAAGAGGATGTTGAATTTTTTTCACTTTATTAATAAAGTTTATTTGTTGGTTGTTTAAATTTAGATCTATAAATAGAAGGTCTAAGGTTTGAATTCAAAAAAAATAATATTGTATACCATAACCTATCTTATACTAAAATTCTTAATTCCATGATTCCATAAACTAGTTTAGTCTAAAAAATAATTATACACCGACGAGTTCAACCCAATTTGTGAACACAACTAAAAGTACATAGATGCAAATATCAATTGGAAGAAAACATTTGTATAGTCCAACTAAGATCTAGTACACATTATATCAAATGTGAAACTAGAAAATGGATGATTCCTCATGAGGCATGATCCAAATGAAATTGTGTGTTGATTTGGATCAATGTTGACATCACCTTAATTGATTTAAGTTCATTGAAGGTATATGATCACTCTTTATTTATAATGTCATTTCATGAATATTCTCCATTTTGTCGAGTTTCCTTTGACTACTACTGAAGATGTACATGACCATATGACATGACTAGGATTGATCAAGTAAAATGCCATAGAATTAAACTTCGATACGAGGGGTCTAGACCCTTATAAAAAGCTACATTTTACTTTAATATTTTTTTTTCGCCTAGGATAGTGTAATGGTTAGTGTTTTAGGCTATTTTTTAAGAGACCCAAGTTCAAACCATAGTGTACCCAAAAGGGAATATAATGGTTGGTAGTTGTTGAGTGTTTGTCGACCGACTACTCTAGTTAAATTCTCTGAAGGGTTGGGGTCCTATTGACTTCATCTTATCCAATGGAATAAGGTTTACAGTGGCAACATCCAAGTTTGAATTAGAGTTCTATGTCGTATTTTACAAGGGTATTACCAATTTTCCTATGTAAAAAATAAAAATAAAATAAATAAATAAAATTTGTCAAGGGTATCCCAAAATGGTGGAATTCTAGTTGAAAATTTTTATTTATAATATTTTTTAATGCATAGGGAAAATCAATAACACCGATGTTTCCACATAAAATATTAGGGTAATGCACAGGTTTTTATGAGGGATCTCGATCTTACCTTGTATTGAATGGGGTTTGAACCTTGGAGCTCTCCAAAGAGAGGCCAAAGCCCTTAACACTATAGTAAACTTGCAAACCAATGAGATAATTGTTTGGATGTCCATTGATTTCATCTTCAACCATATGCTTTAGAAAAAATATTTTTCAATGGAAGGTGCACTGCAATGGTTAATAGGTTAGAGACTCGTAAGTATACTATAGTGGTAAGTCCTTGGGTTTTCATCAAGAGATTCAAGTTCAAACCCTAATACGAGGGGACTATAAGCTCTTATAAAAATCCATGTAAACTCAATTTTTTGTCAGACAAGGATAGCACGGTGTATAGGGATTTGACCTATCTTTAAGGAGGTTCAAGTTTCAAACCACAACATACCTAGAAAGGTATAGGTTGGATGGTAGCGACAAAGTGTTTACCAATTGGCTACCCTATTTTGATGCCTTGGAGGATCGAATATCCCAAGATAACTAGAGTTTATAGCGATAATGTCCAAGGATGTTACCAATTCCCCTATGTATTAAAAAATAGTTAAAATATCTAGGAGAAGAATATTTCTTAACTTAATAAATATGCCCATATGAACTATAAAAGGCTATATAGCTTCATTTAATGATAACCTATTTAAATTTAAGGGAAATATTTCTTAATAAATATTCCCATATGGACTATAAAAGCCTATATGGTTTCTTTAAGTGATAATTGTTGGAATATATTACATCATTTGGTTCATTCGAATGTACCACCATGGGTACATCTATATATTAGGAAATATTTTCATATATTAGGATGAAATTATTTACTTTATGCAATGTAATAAATGCATAAGTGTGTAAAGTATTTTGGCAATGTAAATGTGCATAGTTATCCCTATGTACATGTGTCCATAAAATAGGAATATGAAGAGTCATAGGAAGAGTGAAGGCCAAGAATCCTCCATATGAAGAGTCACATTTCATCCTATAAATGAGTATATAGATAGAGAGCAATACATATAGAAAGATATAGAGTGATTGGTCATATACAATCACAATGGAGAGTGATGAAGTATGATGTATTTGAGGTCTTTATTCAATAAAGATCATATTTTCATGAGCATTTATTATTGGAATTTATATGATTCATTTCTAAAGTTTTTTATGAGTTTTATATGCTTAATAGATTTCCATTATCATATATTTCATATTGCAACTTTATTTTAGTTCTTGTGATTAATTTATTCTATGCATTTAACTTCAAAAGCTAATAGTGGTATCAAAGCTATAGTAAGGTTTTATCTTGCACAGGTTTTTGGTTGCAAAGAAGATTTCTATTGGTTAAGGAAAATCTAGTAAAGTTGAATAAATTATCTCTAGAAAGGAAAACCAAAGAAGATAGATTTTATCACTGTGTTGAAGGAAAACCAGTGATAATTAAGGATTTACCTATTCCAAGAGTAAAGTTGGAATAGAATGAAATTTATAGGTCTTGAAGATAGACCTTGATATTGAAGAGATTAATAAACCCCTAAAGGAGGTCCCATTGATAAGCATTTATAGAGAGAGATAAGATTCCAAATTAGTATTTTGTTAGAATATTTCCACAAGGTTGAAGGAAAACTCGTGAAGACTAGGATTCATCAAAGATTTGCTTTCACTAGTTTTTTGAGATAGCTAGTGAAGATTATTGATTTTAGAATTTTGGAACTTTGAAAATATTTGATTATTATTGTCTAAGTTTTTCTTGTAGAATATTAGTTATTAGAATTTGAGAAGCTTCCTACAATGAATAGAGAAAAATTTCACCTTTTATTACCTGAAAGTCGATGTGCTTTCCTTGTGTAGGGATTTAACTCTATTGCAAAAAAGTAGACATTAAATATTTAAGGAGGTCCAAGAAAGAAGTCCCCATTGAAGATTGAGGAGAACCAAGAAGGAAGTCCTCATTGAATATTAAGGAGGTCCAAGAAAGAAGGCCCCATTGAATATTAAGGAGAACAAAAAAGGAAGTCCTCATTGAGGATTGCAGACTACAAATTGAATATTGAAGAGACCAAGAAAAAAGATCACATTAAAGAACTTCTAGATTTGGAAGATTAAATATTGAAGATTGAAGTCTAAATATTGAATATAAAGAGGACTATACAAAGGTCCTATTGTAGAGTTGAGAGGAAATAAATTTTGGAGATCCAAGAAAGGAGATCTTATTGTAGAAATTCCATAATTGGAATATTGAACAAACTAATGTAAGGTTTTGTGAGAAGCGGAACAATAATTGATTATCATTGATGAAATATATAGCATACATAGAGCTTAGATTAGCCCGTCAGTCATGGAGCTAATAAGTGAGATTAGAAACATGCTAAATAATGAATAACAATGTAGCCTAATAATGAAATGAAATATAGCTACGCTATCATCCCCCATTATTACATTATTTGGATAATAGGAAAATTACTAGGTATGTTAACATCCCCCTTGATTACATCATTTTGCAATACATAGAGAGTTGTGAAACAATTCAAATTTGACACGTGCAAGTGCCTTAGTGAAAATATCTGCAACTTGAGCATTGGTGGGAATGTACTGAAGCTGAATTTGATGTCGGGGAACTTCATCTCGAATGAAGTGACATTGTGTGTCAATGTGCTTGGTTCTTTCATGATGCACTAGATTCTTGACTAGGTTTAGAACACCCTGGTTGTCGTAGAACAAGTGTATTGGAGATTTTTATGGATGACCCATACTTTTTAGAATGCGATGCAACCATATTACTTCACACATAGCTTCACGTGCAGCACGATACTCTACCTCTATAGATGAAATAGCAACCTCCTATTGCTTCTTGCTGTGCCAAAAGACAGGACCGGATCCAAGATAAAAAATATATCCTAAAGTTGACTTGCGATCATCAAACAACCCAGCATAGTCAAAGTATGTGTATCCTTGCAAGAAGAATTTACCATTCCTCTTGTATTCTAGGCCATATTCCATAGTACCACGGACATAGTGAAGAACACGTTTTGTTGCTTTCTAATGAGTGGTCTTAGGTTCCTACATGAACCTCAAAAGATAGTTGACAATAAACACAAGATTTGGCCTAGTGTGCATCAGATTATGAAATTCCCAATCAGTTTGTGATAGAGAGTACTATCTACCTGACGTGAATCATCATACCATGATAACTGAAGTCCTGATTCCATCGGTGTTGCCATTGGCTTACAATCAGTCATGCGATATTTTTCTAGCAATGTCTTGGCATATTTTGTCTGAGACACTTTGATATAGTGCTCCTTTTTGCTCACTTCCAGACCAAGACAATAATGGAGAAGTCTAAGATCTGTCATCTTAAACGATGTACACAAGTCACTTTGGACGACAAAGATCATTATTTTTGAACTCCCTATAATGAGCAGATCATCAACATAGAGTACAAGCAACACTATCTCAGAACCCTGATTCTTGAAATAGAGGTTTGCATCTGATGGACATCTCTTAAATCCATGCTACAGGAGGTGATTATCCATTTTTATATACCAAGATCGAGGAGCTTGTTTCAAACCATACAAGGATTTGACCAACTTGCAAACTTTTTGCTCTTGGCCTTCCACTTCAAATCCTTTAGGTTGAGTCATGTAGACTTCCTCTTGGAGATCACCTTTCAAAAAAGCACTCTTGACATCCATTTGGTGAACTTTCCACCCATAATGTGCTGCCATAGCACAAATAACTCGAATGGTGGTCATCCAAGCAGTAGGTGTAAACATTTCCTCATAATCAATGCCTTCATTTTGAGCATAGCCCTTTGCAACAAGACGGGCCTTATTCTTATCAATTGTCCCATCTACTTTGTACTTGACTTTGTAAACCCATTTTCATCCTATGGGCTTCTTTTCTTGTGGTAGATTGACAAGATTCCATGTTTTGTTCTTTTTCAGAGAAATGTACTTAGCATCCATAGTAGCCTTCCATTGTGGCTCACTAAGGGCATCTTGTACTGAAGCAGGTTCAAGTTCATTCATTGAGGACATAAACACCCTATCATCATCTATATCCATATCCTCTATTTCTCTATTTGGATCTACAGAGAGTTCCTCAAAATATTGACAAAGATCATCAACCTTAGTAGTCTATTTTACTGCTCTTTCCTATCGAGCCATACTGCGAGTATGAGGTCTATCCAAAGTCAAATTTGGTGGAGTGGATAACTTGGAGTCTCTAATTGTACTTGTATACCATTTTGGATTATTCTTCTATGGTGATGAAGAAGATGAAGAAGGTCCTCCAATTTTTGGTAATGAAGGAGACTTCTCAACTTTAGATTCCACAAGATCTAGGTATACATATGATGTGCTTTGTGATGTGAAAGCCTCATCAAAAACAACATCTCTACTGATGTGAATCTTCTTGGTTAAGGGATCAATCAATCGATAACCTATCCAAAAAAAATGCACTTCAATATTTTCTCATCTAGCTTCTTCCTCTTCTATTTTGGTATTTGCATGAATGCTTTACAACCAAAAATGTGTAGATGAGAGATGGAAGGTTTCTTGCCACTCCATGCTTCTTGTGGAGTCATTCCTTGTAGGGCCTTTGTGGGTGCCCTATTCAACAGATATACTACTATGGTGACATCTTCTGCCCAATACTGTTGCCCAATTCTAGCTCCTGTGAGCATGCAATGAACCATTTCCATGATAAAACAGTTCCTCCTTTCAACCACTCTATTTTTTTGAGGAGTATAAGCAGTAGTCAACTGTCGTGTTATCCCATTTTCATAAAATAATGCAAAAAATTCTTTAGAGCTGAACTCCCCCCATCGATTTGAGCGAAGGGTCTTTATAGAAGTCCCTAACTCCTTTTCAATAGATTTCTTGAATTACTAAAAGAAGCCAAATGCTTCAGATTTTAGTTAAAGAAATAATATCCACATATTTCATGAGTAATCATCCATGAATAACTGAAAATACCTCTTACCCCCATAAATGTTGGGTGTTAAATGACCGCATAGATCGGTGTGAACCAACTCTAGAGGTTTCTTTGCTCTTGTAGAGATTCTCTCGAAAGGTACTCTATGCTTATTTCCTACCAAGCAGTCAGAGCAAACTGGCAATGTGGTAGAAAGGTAAGGAAGACCCTTTACCATATCATACTTACTTAACTCAAGTAAGTAACCAGAACTCATATGTCCATATCTCTTGTGCCATAGGGAAGTTTCCTCCCTTGTAGAGACAAGCATGGCTACATATGGAGAAGAGATAGTATTTATGAAAAATAATCCATGCTTATATGAAGTAGTTACAATGTGCTTACCTATCCTGGTGATTGAATTACACTTCTTGCCCCCCTCAACACAAAAAATTACAACCATATCTTTGTCTAGAATTTGTGTGACTAACAATAAGTTGTTTGCCAATCATGGAACATAGAGGACCTTCTCAATCTAACACTTGCCATAAGTAAGAGTGACGAAAATAGTACCTTCTCCCTAAACCTTGTAGGTTTTATCATAGACAATAGTGATAGGTTTGCCCTCCTTGGCCTTATATGTTTCAAAACATGATTTGTCACCAGTCATGTGCTTACTAGTGCCAAAATCGACATACCAGATAGGATCCTTCTGCTTGGAGGCTGTGGTAGTCATGAGCACCTTGTGTGCCTGTTC
This sequence comes from Wollemia nobilis, assembly GCA_028583015.1. Lineage (NCBI taxonomy): Eukaryota > Viridiplantae > Streptophyta > Pinopsida > Araucariales > Araucariaceae > Wollemia > Wollemia nobilis. The sequence continues at coordinate 2,922,449 of JAQPPZ010002937.1, read as the reverse complement.
AGAATTCAAGTCAGATTCTTCAAACACAACATTCACTTGGGGTTGCTTGTTTTTGTTTTGTGGTTTGTTTTGGCCCTTGTTCTTAGGTTGATTGTTCTTACTCCAACACTTATTTGTGTCATGGTTGTCTTTGTGACAAATTTTGCAATATCTCTTCATTTGTTGAGGTTGTTTGCCCTTGGAATCCTTGTGAGAGTTACCTCATTTCTAAACATGAACCTTCTTCTTAGAACCCTGCCTGTTGGTGTATAGGGCGTAATTAGAAGAATCATCTATTTGAAATTGGTGGGCATCCTCTTCTTGAAGCAAATTGACCAACTCAAAAAATGTAACTTTTATCTATGACACCTGAAGTGAGGTGATCAACACCCTATAATAATCAGGTAAAGCTCTCAATACCACTGAAGTAAGGAGCTTATCATCAATAGTTTCTCCCAAAGAACTCAATTTGGATTTCAACTCAGACACTGCAAAGAAAGAGTTCAACTATCTCTCCCTGCTTCATGCTTAGACTGTGTATTTGATATTGAAGAAATAAAATAGCAGAATCATTCTTTCTATCATAGATAGTTTTTAAGGGCATCCCATGCCTCTTTACTATGTTCATAGTCAGCAATATGGGGTTGAACTTCATCAAAAACAACAAGCAAGATGAGCACTTTGGCTGTGTTGTCTTTCTTGTCAAAAGATTTCTGATCATCAAAGAGAGCTATAGCTCCAATAGAAGATGAAGGTCTTGTTTTTTCTCCAGATATAACATCCCATAATGCATCCATTTCTAGAATTGCCTTCATGTTATTTTTCCATGGTGTATAGTTAGGACCTTTTAACAACTGATGAGCATCAGTCATTAATTTTATAGACATAGTGAAGGTTCCTTATAACACCAAATGGTCCCCCTTTCTTTATAACTTAATACCAAGACATTATACCGTACAAAATACCCGCCCTTACATGAGGGAGACTATAGGTATTTTGAAAAATCAGAGAAATTATCCACCCTTACATGAGGGAGACTATAGGTAATTTCAAAGATTATACGATACGTGATACTTAGGCGGTATTGAAAGGGAATTGTCTCATTGATGACACCTACCATAGAAAGTAGTCAATCCTCATGCGTGGGGCATAAATTCCCCTAAAAACTTTGGATATTAGTACTTTCATCAGGATTTACGTCTAAACACAAGAACAATTAGGGTAGTGGATGGAGTAAAAAAATGCAAAAATGGTGTACTTATTCCTCCCCGACGATTGATAGATAACAAGCTCAGACGTCGTTTTGGCAGCTATATTAGGTTGTGGATATAGTAGTGCAATCACGACAACATTACTTGTAAGTGCTGGCCAGAGGTATCACAAATACCAAACGTTGCAGTGCAATAAATTGCAAAGATAGGTTGTATTTATTTCGGGGACTTAGGGAGTGATGTTTATTTTTAAATTTAATGAAGTAGTGTACAAAGGAATGAAAATGTGACATACATCAAAAAATTGCCCATAGAAATAAACCCATAGGTGTCAGGCATTGCCAAAAATGCACCTTTACAATAATGCCAAATTGTCTTTTTCAATGCTGAAAAAATTACTCACTTTCCCCCTTTGATTTTTGAAATAAATAGGCCTCCCCTTAAGTTTTAAAAAAAAAAATATTTTCACAAGATCTTTTAAACAATTCCTCTTATAAAATTTAATTAAGCATTTAATTATCATTTCTACATTCAAAAAAATATTTGAAATGGAAAAAAATAATTAAATTAAAGTTTTAATTAAATTAAAAAAAAAGAAATTATTAAAAGAAAACTATGAAAAAAATAATTAAAAAAATTACCTAAAGTACATCAGGAGGGGTCGATGGGTTTTGACCCCATGACCTTGGGACTCCTTGAGCCCTATCGCTCAGCCCATGACCAAGTGGGCTAGCGGGCTGATCTGCTCAGATCAGGGGAGACCCTTGTATTTGACAAGGCTCCTTGAGCCTTTCCTCTCGGTCGCACTGGATTTCCTCTTCTAATAATGCAGCGAAGATAAAAAATCTACTGCAGATCCAATGGCCTTTAACACCTTTTGTTGTCAAAGCGATGACTACAAAAAAATTTGGTGGAAATCACGATCTCGGCTTAAAAACATCCAAAATACATCCAATTGCCAGAATGCATTAGACGTCTGCCATGCATATTCAGAATATCAAAGGCATATTTGTGCTTCCTTCGATGGCAAATCGCTCATCACAGTGACGTCTCTCCTTTGAGTGGCTGCAACTTCAATCGTCTGGGAACAAACCAAACTTGTCTCTTTAGTCAGGTTGACGTCGCGCAAGTGTGTAGTGAGAAAATTGAAAGTTTAATCCCACATGCATGGGGAGGTTGACTGTATGGAGGTTTATAAGTGTAGACACTTACCTATTGAAGTGTCTCCTCTTAGGGAGACACTACCCTAGAGGGTGGTGGAGTCTTACTCGTGTGCGACAACTTCGACTACCACGCTTGGGGACAACACCACCCTTATTCACCTTCGTTTCTCCTCGCCTCTGCTATGCTACTATCATTGCCCAAATTTTTGATCTTGTGTTCCATCAGATGTCTTGGTCACATCCAAGTCAATATGTCCTATGGTAGAATGCCATGTGTCCTATTAGGTTAGTGTCTACATCAGTGTGTTGGTCAGAACACCACTTAGATCGCTAGATCTATAGTCCTCCGCCCTCTTATTCTGTGTCTACCACTTAGTCTCATCGGATCCTATCAGGTTTGAGAGATAGACCTATGTCCTGTGTCTAGTCCTGTCAGCTTGATGGCTATTTGCAGGTCCTGAGACACAACAATCAGCCCTCGACCTTCATGTCCAAGTCTAGGAAATTAGGACCTTGAAAATTGAGCCTTCAACATAGGCTCTGATACCATGTGAGAAGCGAAACAATAATTGATTATCATTGATGAAATATATAGCATACATAGATCTTAGATTAGCCCACAGTTACGGAGCTGATAAGCGAGATTAGAAATATGCTAAATAATGAATAACAATATAGCCTAATAATGAAATGAAATATAGCTACGCTATCAAGTTTCATTAAAGAATTGATTAAGAATATTTACGTAGTTTTAGAATTAGAAGACCCAAGAAAAGAGGTCTCAAGAAGATTTCTAAAGAATAAGAAGAAGGCTAGAGAAATACTCATTACATAATTATAAGATCCAAGAAAAGAGGTCTCAAGAAGATTTCTAAAGAAGAAGAAGGCTAGAGAAAGCCTCATTGTAGATTTGAAGTAGTGGCCATTGGAGGAGTTTTGAAGAAAAGTTTGTGTTAGAATATTGCAAGCAGGAGAAGCTCCTGATAAAAGGAAGTTGGGACAATTATCACCATCCGAAAACAAGCCCAAAAAGGAAAGAAGGATTTGGCAAGAAATTTGCCAAATTTTGAGAAGTTTTGAAGATCTCAAGACATTCAGATTCTTGAGGAAGAAGACAACGAACAAGATCAGATTTGAAGTTAGAATTTGATAAGAAGCTTGAAGAAATAAGAAGGATTTAAGAGGCCATATATTTGAGAGATTTGAGAACAACCACAAAGGTTTTGTAGGCTGATTTGTAAAAGAGAATTTGTTGATTTTCAAAGGAGAAGTTGAAAGGTCATAGGACAACAAATTGAAGAAAGCATAGAGCTACAATTTGGAGAAGCTTTGGAAATATTTTTGAGTACTTTTGGACAGCCAATTAAAGGAAGGCTTGATAGTAAAAGAGAGTAGCATATTTGAAGATTCGTGGATATCAACGAATCAGATTTTTGTAAGCAACGATTGAAAGAATTTTAAGCTGCAAATTTGAGCAGCATTGAAAGAGTAAAGCAAGCCGTATTTTGAAAGATTTTTAGGATAGATTTAGAAAATATTTGAACAAAAAAGTGCAAGAGGATTTAGCAACATCTAAGGAGGAGATTTACTACAAATTTGGATAGCAAAAGGGTAGCATTTGCAGCTGCAAAATTCAGATATTGATAGCACACATTTGAAGGTAAGAGAGCTGATTTTGGGTAGCAACTACAACTACAAGATAAAGAGCCTACAAACAACAAGAGAAAAGGAGTATTGCTACAAATTTAGGACAACAAGCTATCAAGAAGGAGAGCTACAAAAGAATCCATAAAATGTGTGTTAAATTGATGCCATACAAAGTGTTATTTTAGAAACTTTAAAAGTTCTTATTATAAGTTTTTAAGAGCATCAATTTTAGAGCTATTAAGAGCTAGAAAAAGGATTTTTTAGAGTGTCTCTAAGCCAAGGAAAAAGACACCATTGCACACCATTATTATTGTAGAAATCTACATATTATAACAACTAGATTTAAATCTTGTAAAGATCTTAAAAGGAGTAATAAGAATATTAGTATATGTTGTTTTCATAATAAGAGAAAGAGCAGATTTATCCTATGTTATAGTGAGACCGAATAGTCATCAAAATATAGGTAGATTTAAGGTGTTTAAAAACACCAAGATTGCAGATTACATTGGTGAAGGAAATCACCAAAAGTGTGGTAAAATCCACCACTGGAATCACCACCAAATTACATAGGTTGAGCACCATTGAAGAGTGCAAAAGTGATAGTAGAATATAGGGGAGAAATCGCCTTAATAGTGTCTAGATGAATAACCACCAAAATAGAAACCGAGCCAAGAAGGATCACCATGGAACAACCACCAAAGGAGCACCCAAGAAAAAGAAAACTATCATGAAAGAAGCCACCAAAGAAGAGCACTTGAAAGCTACCATTGGTGAAGTTGAAGAGACACCTACAAATTTGGAAACATAACCAGCAAAGAAGAGGCTACATGTTGCTATTGAAAACGTATCAAGGAGGCTAAAGATTCAAGTTCATGCATTCACCAATAAATAAGAGGTTCATAACGCAGCACCAACATGTTAAAGCATATCACATGCACAACCAAGTGTCCAAAAGAGAAACGTAATGCAGCCAAGGAACGTTACAACTTTGAGCACCAAAATTTTGGTCAAAGAAGACGTTATAAATTCCTCATAGAGTGTGGGGAGTGTTATAACATTGCATGAGACACTTGTCACAAGAAAGAGGAAGCATTGGACACCATCCAAGAGTCACAAGAGTGTTGATATTAGTGAAGCCATTTTTCATAAGGGAGAAGAAGCACCACACAACCACAAGTTACATTAACAAGAGTGAAGGAAGAACTCTAGTGACACTTGTCACTCATCTTGCAAATATTACAAGCGTTACTAAGGAAGGTGAAAGGTTTTGAGCACTCATTTATTGCATGAGATGGAATAGTCTCATTAATCATAGTAAGGACTCCACTACATCAAAGAAGAAGTACCTTGACCAGTTTGAAGGAAGTTGACCAGAGGAAGAGCGCCCAATTTCAAAGGAAGACCAAGCATAGCATTAAGGTGGGAGCGCCTAAAATATCAAAGGTAATATTTATTACTTTTTGGAATTAAATTTTATGCTAAGTAGGAGTTATAAGGTGTAAAAGGATATATTATCTAAGGTTAAAGGTTAAAAATATTTTATTGGAGAGATAAGCATTATTGAAACCTTAGAAATCTGAATATTACAATTTAAAGCCTTTTACAAAGTATTGAAGATTATTTTGAATATTAAAGCATTGATTTTGAAGTTTTGTAATTTGCACATTTGAATTTACAAAACAAATTAAAATATTTGCAATTTGATAAGTTTGGAGAAATAAGGTATTCTACATCAAATTAGGAATACACAAAACTTGCAAATATTATTTTTAGAATTTCTAAATTTCTAGAGTTGGAGTTATAAGGAATCCAACATCAACATAGATTATTGGAATTTAGAAATATTAAACTATTGGATATTAAGGGGATAAAAAGAAGTTCATTATTTACTTAAAAGAGTTGGAATTAATTGCTTATACTTGTCTCATACTCACATTAAAGGGATAAAAGAATCCAACCATAGAGAACTTCAACAAATTGAAAAGTGCATTAGGAGAAAGGAAATTAGGATTTGAACATTATATCATCAAACCATTAGGGAGTCAAAAGGGATTCAACTCAAAGTAAACCTAAAAGCTAAGTTTACTATCAAGCACTTTATCAAAACCTTAGATTAATTAAATCACTTGGGAGATATAAGGAATCCTACAAAAATAATTGAAGAGGTTTTATCAAAGTTGATCATATACTCAATTTACTTGAGAAAGATATAGTATTCTACAAAACTCTTAATTAAAATATTAAGGAGGCAAAAGGAATACAGAGCATACTTGAAAGTTAGTAGTTTGATCATAAACTCTAAACTAGGGAGTCATAAGGTAGTCTACTACAAGGGATCTATCAAAAGTGTTCTTAAAACATAAAGATCTAAAACTAAGAAAGATGTCTACCTCAAATAATACAATGAATAATGATATGAACAACACTATTAGAAAGGAAAGAGCAAGTGTCATAAAAATTGGAATTAAGAATTTACTTATAAAGTTTGAAGGAGACTTAGATATTACTTCAAAAAATATTCATAGTGAAGCTTTAAAAGATAACTTTGAAACCATGGAATATTATCTACATGCTCAACTCACTGAAGCAATTGATAATGGAAAGAGTGACATTCAAATTCCTTTAGAATTTGGTAGCATATTATATATGGCATTACTTACATTCAAATGTTACAAGGATGAGAATGTAGAACAAAGAGGATTGATAGAATTACTTAAACTAAAAATATAAATGGATGAATCATACCTAGAGAAGATATTTTAATCCTCATGCAATATTGATACTTCAAGTTCTACTAACACAAAATATTATCATGATGTCTTAAGTGTTTGTTCATAAGCTTCTATACAGAACCTAGAAAATGATAAAAAGGACAAAGGCAAAGAGAAGATACTTTTGCAAGAATCAGGTGATAGTACATCCACCTATGAAAGTACTAACTCCAAATACAAGAATAAAGAAGAAGAAGAAGAGGAACCAAATCAAGGAGGCATACAGTGCAATGTGAATTAAAGATAATACAAAGGACCAGATCAAGCTGAAGAACATCTGAAGATCGAAGATCCATATTGAAGACTAAAGTCTTCAATAACCAAATAATGTAATACAGGGGGTGTTGGAATATATTACATCATTTGGTTCATGCCAATGTACCACCATGGGTACATCTATAGATTAGGAAAGAGTGTCATAGATTAGGATGAAAGTATTTACTTTATGCAATGTAATAAATGCACAAGTGTGCAAAGTATTTTGGCAATGTAAATGTGCATAGTTATCCCTATGTACATGTGTCCATAGAATAGGAAGATGAAGAGTCATAGGAAGAGTGAAGGCCAAGAATCCTCCATATGAAGAGTCACATTCCATCCTATAAATGGGTATATGGATAGAGAGCAATACATATAGAAATATATAGAGTGATTGGTCATATACAATCACAATGGAGAGTGATGAAGTATGATGTATTTGAGGTCTTTATTCAATAAAGATCATATTTTCGTGAGCATTTATTAGTGGTATTTATATGATTCATTTTTGAAGTTTTTTATGAGTTTTATATGCTTAATAGATTGCCATTATCATATATTTCATATTGCAACTTTATTTTAGATCTTGTGATTACTTTATTCTATGCATTTAGCTTCAAAAGCTAACAATAACCTATTTAACTTGAATGATCATCTTTGTTGGATTTTGATTTTCAATATTTTTACACTAGAATTGTGATATGTCTAGAAAGAAATCGGTCAGTTGGTAGTGGTCGAGTGCTTGTCAATATGTTCCTTTGGTTTTATTATCTCTAGATTCTTTGGAGGGTTGGGGTGTCGTTGAATTCATATTTACCCAATAGGTTAAGTATTATGAAAAAAATATTTTAATGAGAGTATTAAAACACTCTTATTAGTTATGAACAACTTCCTCTTTACCTAATGAAATAGGGATTAGAAAAAATAAAATAAAACACCTTATTAGTTTTGAACATTTTATTACTATTTTATCTTCTTATTAATCTAGTAAGTAGATTTTATGGTAACCATCTAGAATCACTAATAGAGTATAAACTAAATTAATTGTTATAATTTTTTTTTCCAAATTTTCTAACTTTTTATATATTTTCCTCTAAAATAACTTAATTATTATAAAATATTTATTTTTAAAAATTTCTAAGGTATATGTTATTTTTTTTTACACACCTTTTTGACCTACAATGTAATATAAGCAGAATAATTCATTATAGATAGCCAAGCAAGTATTTCCAATTATTTCCACCATGGCCATAATCCCCATGAGTATTCATCCACCTATTGCAGCAAGACTAGGCCACCACACAAACCTCATTTATAAGGGTTTTATATTAAATTAGACATATTATTTTTAAGATTTATGGCATCTAATTAGATAAGATAATTTGAATTGAAGTATCATGGGTGATAGGATGCACAAACTTTTAGAGGCCATATCTTTTGCATACAAAAGTGTTTTGAGTTTTTTTTTAATTTGCATTACTATGCATTGGTGGCACTAATTCACAAACCTACTATAGTGTTAGGGATTACATTGTATAAAACATACCATAAATTCCTAGTGGCTTGACTTAATAGGTAAAACTATAATGTTTGGTCAACTCAAATGATCGACCTACTATGAAGTAAGAACCTATAATGCATATTTCAAGAGGATAAAGCAATTGATCTTCATGATGAAACTCGCTATAAAAAATAAGAAGAGTCTCTAGGTTTATTTTCCTTGATGATTGAACCAAAGTTGTTTTTCCACATCAAAGAGGACAGTGACCCTATCAAGGTATCATCAAATTTGCATGAATATTTTGGGAAGTTTGATACTACTAAAGTAAGTCACTAGGAATCAAAGTTTTCTTATCTTAAACTAGTTGAGTTTGATAACATTAGGAAGTATGTTGTGAGATTCAAGGCTTTGAGAGCAAATATTGCATCTTATAGAAGCAAAAATAAATATGATGTAGAATACATTAAAATTACCCTTTCTAATATCTCTTTCTTATTTTAGATGTTGAACCTAATGGTTCATATACTTCCTATGTTCTTGGAATCCCAAATACTCTTACTCTTGATAAAAAAATTTCTCTCCTAGTTTACTTTAGGTGGCAATGTGGAATTATGGTGGGTTTCCACAAATAGAAGCTCATGTAAAGGAATTGAAATCTAAGGAGGCTAAGACCCAAAGTCTCAAGGGCTAGGCTAACTCTTCAAATAAAATGAAAACCAAATATACTAAGGATTGAAGCTAAATTCTTGAAGCTAAGTGGACATATTCCAAATGATAATGGATATTCATAAGGATCTCTCTCAACTGCAAAGGTCCACTAGAACATCCATTATGGAGGGAAGATATTATTGTCACAAATATCTTCTCTCCTTGGCTCCTCAGCTCAAGTTGTGGGAGGTGTTGAAATTATAATCTAATTCTTGGATAAGGTCGACATTATGTGATGTATTAGATATGCCTAAGTCCATTTCATAATATAATGTATTAATAATTTGTAATATTTTATTATGTAAACCTTATGGATGGTGGTTAACCTTGTTATGGTTAAACCCTCTGTATGAGTTATAAATAATCTAAAGCCCTCTTTTTATATCAAATTAGGTTAAACTTTGTAATTAGGGTTTTGGTATTGCTATATATACCACCTTATTTTCTCATAAAAATGTTGCACACTATTATATATGGATATAGTGATTATTTATGGTGCTTATAGGTGCCCACCAAATATCTCTCTCTTTCATCCATCTTTTACTTTTTGTATAATATTTGAGTGAATATTTTGCTTTAGTTTATTTCTAGGAATTATTATGAATTCCAATATGGTATTAAAATAGGTGTGGAGAGGCATTTTTTGGTCACAAAGGAAGTGCCTTTGTAGCCTTTATTCCTTTCTAAATTTAGGATGAATTTATTTACTGTTTCTAATAATTCTGAATTTCTTTTACAAGATCTTTTTCTTACTTCATTGTTATCAAAGTTCCTTTGTCTCTCCATCTAATTTTTTGTGCTAGGTTTGGGATTTTTGCATGTTTTCCCTCTTTTAAACTAGAGGTAAAATGTAGGGGAAAAAAATTAAATTTAACCTCAAAACAATTATCATTAGCTGCATTTTGTGTGTCCTAACATGCTCGTGCATCTTGCAGCCAATGGCATCTACTTTGGTCATTTTTGGTAGACCCTCTAAATGGGGTCATGCTATCTTTGTTAGCACTAGAGGGGTAGCACAGTTGTTACATGATGGTTTGCAAAGGCTTAGGCATTGGAGGTTTAGTGTTTGATTCCCCATGCAACCTATAATTTTGCACATAGGTGTATTATATGAAATAGAAGGTTCTACAAAGCTCTCATTTTCCTGTCAATAACATGACATAGTGACCAACAAGACAATTACAAAAGAGTAAAAAGATGAAGGATTTGGGTTTGAACCTTCATGATGACCATATTTCTCTCAGGTAAAAACTCATGCAATAATGGCCATGAAATAATTAGTGAAGATCTCATAGTGGTAGTCTATGATATACTTGCAAGGTTGTCCTTTATAGCACATTTAGGACCTTGAAGTTGTAGGGTCAAGTCTTTGTGCAAGTTTTTTTGTAGGGATAATTTGAAAGCTAAGGACAAAGGTAGAATATTAGCTTCCCCTCCTGGATGGAAGGCTTGTTTTCTTGGTTACACCAAGGTTTCTAGAAATGAGGAATTGATTTCAAAATTCATGGAGGAATATTTTGGATTATTCAGAGCAAATCAAACCCTTGATCAATGTGGTAGCCCTTACAAACCTCTTTAGCACTATATCAAATAATTTATTTACTATATATATTTTCCTATCTAATCAGAATGATGTAAGAATCAATGACTAGACTAACTAGAGGAGCTAAAGTGGCCAATAGTGATTGGATTATATACAAAAAATCAAAATTTTCCAAGTGGTAGATCAGGATTGGACCTTAAATCCTAAGATTTTAGCTTTTAATTTTTAATATTTTGGGGTCCATTAGAGTAAAATTTTTGGAGGCCATATATTTTCCATACAAAAGCATTTTGAGCCCATTTTTTTAATCATATGATTTTTCAAGCTCTACACACTTGTGGCACTAGTTCATAGAATTGCTACAATGTTAGGGATCATATTACATATGATGGACCACAAAGCCCTAGTTACTTGCATTAGTGGATGAAACTATAGTGTTTAGTCAACTCATATGATCGACCTTGTATGAAGTAAGAACATGTGGTGCATATTTTAGGATGATAATGTAACCTTTCTTGATGATGAAACTCATCATAAAAAATAAGAAGAGGATCTAGGTCTATTTTCCTTATTGATTGAACTAAAGTTGCATTTCTACATCAAAGTGGAAAGTGACCCTATCAAGGTAAGGTCAAACATGCATGAAATTTTTGAGAAGGTTAATACTACTAAAGTCATTCACTAGGAATTAGAGATTTCTTCTTTTAAACTAGTTGATTTTGATAATGTTAAAGGCTATATTATGAAATTCAAGATTTTAAAGGTAGATATTGCATCTTTTAGAGGCAAAAAGAAAGATGATGCAGAATGTGTTAATATTGTTCTTACTAATATCTCCCCATCCTTTTAGATGCTAAATATGTTAATAAATTTTGATCCTCCCACTAAAATTTATTAACGATTGCACCAATTGCAAAAATATGGTGGTACATGGTGGGTGAGTTCATGTTGGCATCTGGTGGGGAGTTTTAAAAAAACATGTGCTGGCAAGCCTATTAATTTTTAGAAGCTTGGTAGATTTGATTCATAAAATTTTGTGGCACCTATCTCTAATTTTCAGTGTCTATATCCCATTTTTAGGCACCTATACCCTATTTTTAGATGCCTATATCCTGCAAAAGGCACATATACCCCAATTTTCAATGCTTATATCTTAATAGCAGGTGCTTATATCCTAATTGTAGGTGCTTATATCCTAATAAGAGCACATGGAGACACTTTTTGATCGAAGACCTTCATAGTTTTTGATGGTGAAGACTATTTTAAAATTATATTTGTATCATGTAGCTTATATTTAAAATTATTGTTTAAATCTTCTCCTTTTGTGCATTGGCCAGATTATCTGACATGTATAATATTAGAAATCTAGCTAGATAGTAGAGAAGATATAATTCAACAAAGAGGTAGTGTAGTATGCAGTCTTGTCATGTTAATAAATCTGCAGGGAAAATTAAAGACTTGGGTGGCAAAAGGAGATCTGGTAGCATGGCAGTGTTAGCAAGTTGGTGTGATGCCAACTATCTTAAAGGGGTATGTAATGAAATATATAATGCTAGTTGTACATGCTTGTTCGAAGATTTTAAGACTACTAGAAGTAAGGAAGGAATGTTTTATTTTTAGGGATACGTGGTCAAAGACTGCTAGAACCTACAGAAAGTTTAATTGTTACCATCTACCAAATTTTTAAATTCAAAATTGTAAGCCATGTGCTCTATTTAAAAATGTCATGTGCAGATTGTAAAATCTCTCAGCTTTTAGTCCTCAACCTTTCTGGGCTCAGGATTTTGGCCCTGGTGGGCTGATTCACTACCATTTTTTGCAAGCATTGTAAGACCATAGATTCAATATAGAATTGGTTGTATTCTATGTATATTTATTTTGGGAGAATATCATGAGTTCAAATCAACCTTACCTCGTATAGTTTTTATGTTATCTATGTTGTTTTTATGTGTGTTGCACTATGTGGATGGATTTAATATAGAGACAGTTGCATTTGTGTATATTTAGCTTGGGAGGAATTTTTATGGATTTCAACCAACCTTACCTTCTTGCAGTTTGTTGTGGATTTTGTGTTACATTCCCCATCCTATTCCTCATGCAGTTGTGGTGAATCACTCAGCCATTTTTATTTTTGTGCAATCACCTCTTTGTCTTTTTTTTTTTTATTTCCATGTTTATTTTCCTTTTGTAGTTATTTTAATTTTTGTTGTTGCACTATTTTTATCTTCCTTCTCCCTTTTCCCTAAAAATGTCATGTGCAGATTGTAAACTCTCTCAGCTTTTAGTCCTCAACCTTTCTGGGCTCAGGATTTTGGCCCTGGTGGGCTGATTCACTACCATTTTTTGCAAGCATTGTAAGACCATAGATTCAATATAGAATTGGTTGTATTCTATGTATATTTATTTTGGGAGAATATCATGAGTTCAAATCAACCTTACCTCGTATAGTTGTTATGTTATCTATGTTTTTTTTGTGTGTGTTGCACTATGTGGATGGATTTAATATAGAGACAGTTGCATTTGTGTATATTTAGCTTGGGAGGAATTTTTATGGATTTCAACCAACCTTACCTTCTTGCAGTTTGTTGTGGATTTTGTGTTACATTCCCCATCCTATTCCTCATGCAGTTGTGGTGAATCACTCAGCCATTTTTATTTTTGTGCAATCACCTCTTTGTCTTTTTTTTTTAATTTCCATGTTTATTTTCCTTTTGTAGTTATTTTAATTTTTGTTGTTGCACTATTTTTATCTTCCTTCTCCCTTTTCCCTATAAGTTTAATAGTTTTTATTTTTATTTGAGAGCTAAATTTATTTGAAGATTTTTTCCTCTTGGGAAATACCACACAAGAGGGATATTCCATTTTTGATGTTGTGCATGGGTGCAAGTGTAAACGTGCATTTTCAACCATCAATAGTTTTGGCATACCCAATGGGATAGATCTATAGTTTTACTAAAATATCTACACAGATCTAGTTTATGTTTTAAATTAGTCAAGATTTAGTGTTTGTCTTGACTATTATCTGCTTGTTGAAGCATTTTGTTAAAATTACCTAGTGACTCTACTAAAATAACTAATCCAAATATGCCTTATCTTTTATTCATTCATTTTTTTGAAGGTCTTTGTTGCTATGTGTTTTAGTTTTAAGGATATTTGGCACATTTGCTAGGTGCAAATTTTTGGTTTTGTTGAAAATCTAAATATTTTAATGACTCTATGCCCAATGTATGCTAATGCCACTTGGTCTTCTAAGTTCTTTTCACATTGTAGGCATGTGTCCCAGTGAGTTTCCAAACTGTTAATAAATTTTGATCCTCCCGCTCAAATTTATTAATGACTACACAAAGTGCAAAAATCCAGTGGGACATGGTGGGTGAGTTCATGCTAGAAGATGGTGAGGAATTTTTAAAAAGCATGTGTTGTCAGGCCTATTAATTTCTAGTAGCCCAGCAGAGTTAGTTCGTAAAATTTGGTGGCACCTATCTCCCATTTTCAGTGCATATATCCTATTTTTAGGCACCTATGTCCCATTTTTAAGTGTCTATATCTTGCAAACAGTACCTATATCCCAATTTTTGGTGCCTATATCATGGTAGAAAGCACCTATATCCCAATTTTAGGGTCCTATATCCTAGTCAGAGCATATGGAGACACTTTTTGACCAAAGACCTTCATAGGTTTTGATGGTGGAGACTATTTTAAAATTATATTTATATCCCACTTATTTAAAATTATTGTTTAAATCTTCTCATTTTGTGAGTTGGCTAGATTATCTGCCATGTAAAATCTTACAAATATAGCTAGACAGTAGAGAAGATATAATATGGTAAGTAGGTGGCGTATTATGCAATCTTATCGTGTTAATAAATCCATGAGGAAAATTAAAGACCTAGGTGGTAGAAGGATCTTTGGTAGCATGACAGTGTTAGCAAGTTGGTGTGATGTCAACTATCTTAAAAAGGAATGTAATGAAAGGTGTAGTGTTGGTTGCACATGGTTGTTTGAAGATTTTAATACTATTGATAGTGAGTAAGGAACATTTTGTTTGCAGGGATGCATGGTCAGAGACTACCAGAACCTATAGGCAGTTTAGTTGTTTTCATCTACCACATTTTTAAATTTAAAATTATAAGCTATGTTCTATATTTAAAAATACCACATGCACATTGTAAAATCTCTCAAATTTTGGTCCTTAGCATTTTTGGGCTCAAGCTTGTGGCCCTGGTGGGCTGATTCACTACCATTTTTATAAGAATTGTAACACCATAGATTCAATACATAAATGATTGTATTCTATGTTTATTTAGTTTGGGAGAATTTCATGAGTTCAAACCAACATTACCTCCTATAGTTGTTGTGGCATCTATGTTGTTTTTGCATGTGTTGCATTGCGTGGGCAAATTTAATATAGAGATAGCTACATTTGTGTATATTTAGCTTGGCAATGATTTTCATGGATTTCGACCAACCGTACCTCCTATAGTTTGTTGTGGCATCTGTGTTATGTTCCCCATAATATTCCTCATGTAGTTGTGGTGAAGGACTCAACCATTTTTATTTTAGTGCAATCACCTTTGTCTTTTTTTTTTTAAATTTTCGTGCGTATTTTCCTTTTGTAGTTGTTTTTATTTTTTCCTCTCCCTTTTTCTAGTATTGTTTTTATTTTTATTGTTGTGTTGTTTTTATCTTCTTTCTCCTTCTTCCCCTGTAAATTTAATAGTTTTTATTTTTATTTGAGAGTCGACTCTCTCTGAAGGTTTTTTCCTCTCAAGCAATCCCTCATAAGAGGGAGGTTCCCTTGTTGATGTTGTGTGCAAGTGCAAGTGTAAGCATATATTTTCAGCCATCAATAGAACCTAATGGTTCATATGATTCATATGTTCTTAGAATCCCAAAATCATCTTCCTCTTGATCAACTTTTTTCTCTTCTAGTTCACTTTTAGGTGGTAATATAGAACTGTGGTGGGACTCCAAAAATAAGGATCATGCAAAGGAATTCAAATCTAAGGAAGCTAATACCCAAGGGCTTAAGGGCTAAGCTAAGTCTTCAAAGAATATTATGACCTCTTGTGGACAATTTAAAAGGGAGGGATATCCAATGAAGAATTTCTTATTCAAGCTAAAAATGATTTAAGATAAATTCTTAAAAGTAGATGGATATATTTTAGATGATGAGGAATATTTAGAAGGATCTGCCTCAACTATACAGATCCACTAGAACTTCCATTATGGGGTAAATATATTATTATCAATAATGTATTATCTCATTGGTACCTTAATTTAGATCATGGGGGATGTTGAAATTATAACCTAATTTTTAACCAAGGCTAACATTGTACAATGTATTAGATAGAACTAAGGGAACTTCATTGTATAATGTATTGATTATTTATAGTATTCTATTATACAAACCCTATGGTTCATGGTTATACTAGATTAGGTTAAACTTTATGATATAATTTAGGTTTTGGTATTGCTAAAAATACCCCCTCCCACTCCTTATTTTTTCAACAGATTGTTGTGTAATATTAACTACAAATATAGTTATTATTTATGATGCCTATAGGTGCCCACTAAATCTCTTTTTTTCGCCCTTCTCTTGCTTGCTTTATGAGATTTGAGTGAATATTTTGAATCCATTAATTTATATGAAATTTTATGAATTCTAACATTTTAGACTATGAAGAAGAATGTAAGGAGGAGATTGAGTATTTGCTTGTTGGAAAGGACTGTATCCCAACTAGTTCATTTAATAAAAAATACAACTCTATGTGGATATATTGTTTGGTGTGCCAATGAGAAACGTCCATTTAAAAAAAGGGATACAATGGATATAAAGTTCACCATAGATAGCATGAAATTTAGCTTATATAATAGTGCTTTAGTGGCAATCTCTTAAAACTTGAAATGAGAGGCCTCAATAATACAAGACCATTGATGCAAGAACAAAAATGAGGGAATGGAGGAGGAAAAAAACTCTTACAATGGTTGGTATAGATACCAAGGATGAATTGGTAAGGTCATGGGATTGAGGTGTCCCTTTCTAAAGTCAATGTCTCAATAAAACCCATGGATGGTCTTGGAAATAATTTTCTATAATAAAAAGGATGAGATCAAAATTATAAGGAATGTGGGAAAATGGCTTTACCACAAGTGTCAAAATTTGGTGACATAGTTTTCTTTATAAGAAGAAAGCAAAAGGAGACATGGAGTAGGTTTAACAATACTTATGATGTTAAAACCTTATCAAGAATTTTTTTTGGCATATTTTGTGATGACACATTATTTAAAGAGTGGTGATGAAATGGTGAATTCAAGAGAGAATGAGTAGCAAATAGAGATGGAAAAAGTGCTTGGGGAGAGACGAATATTAAGTGTGTTACAATGGTGGTATTGTGGATATTTTACAATGATAACTATAGTAGGATGTGGGGATGGAGGAATATGGAAAGGGTGGTGATAGTAATGGAAGTGTTCACTACACTGGTTAGTGGAGATGTACAAGATGAAGTTGCTATTTGGAAGAACTATTGAAAAGCTTGGATAATATGGAGGCACTCATTACTACCAAGCAATATAGAAGAGTTACACAAGATTATGAATACTTAAATTGCTCATGTGACTATAGATTAGGTTTTTGTTGTTATTTTTTAGAAAATGCATGATTATAAAACTTGATTATATTGTGTTCATGATATGATGGGGCATCTT
Organism: Wollemia nobilis; assembly: GCA_028583015.1. Lineage (NCBI taxonomy): Eukaryota > Viridiplantae > Streptophyta > Pinopsida > Araucariales > Araucariaceae > Wollemia > Wollemia nobilis. Next base: position 2,904,957 of record JAQPPZ010002937.1, on the reverse strand, counting down.
CATTGGGATTTATTATATTATATTATATGATAAATCATAATAAGATAAAAATGAAGCGAGTGGTTAAAACCACTTATGCAAATATATTGTGTGAGTTGTGAGTTGTTAAAAGTGAAAGTTAATCTATTATTTTATTACAACCTATGTTGGGAAAACTAAAATGTATTTAAAGGTTGTTTATCAATGAAAAATAAAATCAAAGCATTCTAATTTTCAATATCTTGTATTAAATCACATGATAAAGGAAAATGAAGATGATCTAATGAAGGGATGGTGAGGACATATTCAATCTATAGTATAAGGAGAAGTAGTTGGGTGATTGCATAACTTAGAATTTTCTTCTAATTGTTTTGTGGATAAGCCCCAACCACTTTTTTCTTTATAAATATTTTGCTAATAAAACATACAGGAAGGTAGTGAGGTTGATGAATAAAGTGATTTCTAAGATGCTACCCTTATTTTATTCCTTGGATGAAAGGTTTATATTTAGGATGAATGGTGAAGTATAGATTCACTACAGTAACCAAGGAGTCACATTAGTTGAAGCTCTAGCAGATGTGACGATTATCAATGTGGAATTCTCTAAGCCTAGTATTTTTATGGATGGAAAATTGATTCCTACAAGGAAGCCTCCCAAAGGATAACCCATTAATTATCTCCTTGTTCTTACTGTATAGATAACAAAAAATGAAGTAAGGTGGAATTATCATTTGTTGTTCTTTAGACCATTTAATAGTTGACATAATTAGCAGTAGTAGCTTTCTTAAGGCATGGTCTGAAGTAGCTCAAATTATTTCCATATCCATGAAACCATACTTTTAGAACTCACTTCTCAATAATTTTTATGCTATCAACATAAATTTAGATATTGATAGTCACAATGTAGTCATACTTTGCTGTTTTAGATGATATCAAACAACTATAGGCACACATTGGAAGAGTCTATCATTTCGATGTTGTATTAAAACCTAAATTGTTATATTATACTTTATGTTATATAGTTTAAAACCATAGGTTTAATATGTAAGTTCAATATTGACTAGGTTTTTCTGAGATTCAAAATTGGATCAAGTGGAAGTGGGGATTAAATTTAGAATACTCCATGACTTTTCTTTCAAAAATAATTTTCTCATTGTCTTATCTAGTTCATAAATAAGGACTAAAATAATGTATGGTGGCCCTTGGTTTATGGGTAATGATTCATTATATTTAAGATCATGGAGTGAAAAATTTTATATGGAGACAAATATTATTAAACGAATTTCAATGTGTATCAGCATTTTTGGACTTCTTTATTAACTCCTCAATAAGGAGGTTTTGAATAATATTGAGATAATCAGTGAATTCATGCAAGAGGGATAAAATACTAAGGAGAGAAGGCATGCTATATACACTTGAATATGTGTTACCATGGATATTTGAAAACATTTACCATAGTACATTAGGATTAAATATGAATCAAAATAATGGGATCAATAATTGGATTATAAAAGCATTACATTCCTTTGTTGTAAATATCATGATATTGGGCACATGGTAAGAGATTACAAAGTGAAAATGATGGAGAGAGATATAGATGGAAAATTTTGGACATGATGCAAACTTCAATATGAAAAAAAGAGATCATATCATAGGAGAATCTAGATCAAATCAAGGATTTTCTAGTCCTAATAAAGTGGAAATAAAATCCCCTCTTCATCATAAAATTGTAAATGCAACTATAGTTCACTTGAATCAACAACTAGAAGAAGATTTAAAAGGATTTAAGTATGTGAAAAAATATGGGGAAGGAAATTTTAAAGAAAAGGAATATTGGAGGAAAAAAAATTAATATAATGAGGTAAAGGATGTCAAGGTTAATATAGGTAAATCATCTTCATTTTCCTCAAGTAGCATAAAATCCTATCCTTGTGTTGGATCCTCAAAATCCAACATAAGGTATACCCAAATTTTTTGAACATCAAGCATCCCATGGGTTCATTAATAAGATTCTTAGATTTCATTTTGGTCATTAGGGGATCCATTTGTTTTTAGTATTAATTCATTCTATTATAGAGTCCATTGTATATCTCGTTAGTCGATGGTTTAGTTTTCTTGGTAAGAATTTTTCTTCCCATAATTTCTCCCATAGGTCTTATTTTCAATATTAATTTCTCAGTAGTTTATTAAGTCTCATCCTTAACCCACCATACATAAGATTTTTCCCATTCATTATATTTATCCTATAAATTGTAAGGTTCCAGAACCTTAAAGTTGTGAAGTATTCCCTTAAAATCATATGCCAAAAGTCAACATGTGTTTTACAATTCATTCATCCCTATAAGTCATTCATTTTCCCGACCATATACCACCCACAATTTTTTGTATATTCAAAGTAAATATGTGCCATAGATAAACATAGTAATATTTATTTTTACTTGTCAAAGCTGATATTCACTTAAATAAAATCTAGATTCCTTCACAATAGATGGTCTACAATCATCCTAACATCTACTAAATCAATCCCAACCATTAAAGCCTTTCCACAAATTAAAACCTCATGACCTATAATTTCTTGAAGCATAATGGATGACCTAAATTCATCCATAAAAAATAAATGAACAATTTGCATGCAATCAAAGGTCTTATTTTTGTCTTATCCTCCATATAAACCCAAAACTTTACCTTATTTTTCAAAAGGATCTGTGATCCAAAATATACCATATCAACTGGAATCAATGGCCCACATTATATGATATAAAATACAAGTGATTTATACCAAGTCCAAAGCCACAAACTAACAATGTATATTTTGCCATGTGGATAGAGATTAATGGCCTACAATAGCTAGAGAATGAATGAATATATCCATGCCCCACCTTGCTCCACTTTTAGGAGAACAAACAGATCATATTTATTTAATTTAAAATGGGAAATCTAGTAGCCTAGGTTACTCAGCAAAAAGGTACTCTAAGTCTTCAAAAAATGGATGGTGTGCATTGGCCCAAGACAGATAAATTAATAGTCATGATTTATCAGCAAAATTTAGCAAGTGAAAAAGATACATGTGGAGGAAGTGCATTAGCCTAGAAAAACTTAGAAAAGTCAAGAGCTAGATTAATGGATCACATTTTTTGATCAAAACAAATTAATGGTGCACATCAATTGGTAAATAATGACAAAATGCCTTCACTAGACTCATCAAAGAGAATCAATGGCATGCATTCGTCCAAGCCTAGATCAATGACCATGGTTTAAAAGGCAAAATATTTATTACTTTTTTCTTATTTTGTTGTTAAAACTAATGGATAGGATATCTCAAAGCAAATATCTATGATCTATCATCATACCACATGGACAACAATCTACAAACCATAGTGCCCAAACTGATCAACTCTAACAGACTAAATCAATGACCTACGTTCATATAGAAATTATGATAAATGGTTTGGATTGCATAAGGAAAAAAAAATATAAAAAATCTTAGATCAGATAAAAAATCAAATCAACAGTATTTGATTGCTTAGGGATATTGAGAATAATTAGTAGATAAGATGTAAAAAAGAATTAACGATATGGATAAAATCCTGAAGTACAATAAACAACAATGATTTAGTAGTAGATAAAGATATAATTTCTCTTTTTGAAATCCACTAATAGCATAAAAGAGATTTAACGCTCAATATCTCATCATCAGAAGGCACCAATGGACCAGATTAAGGGTACACAATTCTATGGACCACATCATTACTCTCAATGACTTAGATTTGATACTCTTACAACCTGAAAAATCAAGATTTGCATAGGATATTAAAAAAATATTATACCATAAATTGGCACACATTTTAAAAAGCTTTCAAAATTAGCCAATAAACCAAATTGAATCAATGATCAAAATCAATGGACTCGATTAGATAGAAAATCAAGCAATTATTTCTTTGCATCAATTAATACTAATTATGAATTATGAAATGGTAGATGTGGGGTGGTAGAAGAAAATAATGTAGTTGGTCATAATTAAGACTAAGCATACAAAGTAAAACAACTCACTTACTATAAATCCTTAACAATTTGACAAGCTTCACTTACACTGAGCATTAGCAGAAAAATTAGGGCTAAGAAGATTTATAGAGGGATTACCTAGGATATTATGAATTGTAGAGTAAGTGCAGAATCATTTTAGAGAAGTCATAGAGAAATCATGGCCTTCTCAAAAATTACCTTGGACATCCTCACAAACATTATTTCTAGCATTAAACCATTGATAAAAGCTAATTTGTATGAAGTAGCACTAGGGAATATTTCCCTTGCCAAAGAGGTGATAGATTTTTTGAAGAAATCTAGGGTTGAAAAAAACTTCACTCCTACACAATAGTGGAAATTGGAAGACAACTATTTTAAGTTTATAAAGGATGGTAGAGGAATATCAACATCATCCAACTCTACTCAAGGACCTATTCATAAGGGCCTAGAGTACACATGGTAAAGTTATCCCCTACTATAATAGATGGAATATCAATCTAGAGAAGTTGGTGTCTCCTATGGTTTACTACTCTTTAGACCTCTTGCCTTGGATGGATATGGCTTACGACTTGATAACTAGGGCATTCAAATATGCCAACAACTGACCTTTAATATGACACCTAAAAGTTTCAAAAGGATTTCTTAGCTCAAGCCTACCATAATAAATCCTAAAAAATAGGTAATATAAATGTAGTCTCAACACATAATTTTTATATTCACTTATGCAAGGATTTTTGGACATGACCAAACATTATCATATGAATTTCCAATAAGTAAGCACGTATTATAGCATTGGGACAAGGATTACGTAGATATAATTAATATTAAATTGGGGATTGAAGACTTGACTTGGTTTAGTAGAAAAATGATGTACTTGATCATTCAGTACAATAGAAAATTCTAAACCCCAATGTACAAATGGAAATATTTTATATACAAAAAATGCACCTAAAATTAATAGAATTGTAAAATCCATTAGAGAGGAATGAAAGCAAATATTCTCTTTTTCATACTACTCAATTCTCATGCACCTACTAGTAGGACATATTGATACACGAAAAATCAAATAATGGGGAGGAGTAGATGCCATTGATGTACAAGATAGGCTTCCATGGATGTATGAAGGAGGGTCTAGTCACTCTCAGTTATTTGAGGATTTTCTCCCAACCATCCATAAATTATTATGGATATCTTCCATCCAGTATAGGTTCTAGGGTAGTAACATTTTTGCAAGAATTGTAGATAGGAGATTAATTTCTCGTTGAGGAGTTTCCTACATAAGGCTATATGGGGAAAATACCCCCAAAGGTGCTCCCTAAATATTTCCCAATGTCCATATCTACATTTGGAATAGCAAGGCAAACTATTGAAGAATCTAAAATGAGATTAGGTAAGAAAACTAGAAAATATCATGGCTTGAAGTTCCCTATAGATTAATCCACTATGTTTATAAATGCTATCAGAGCATGTTAAGGTAAATTAATAAATGTATGAATATGGGTTTTTAAAGCTTACTTAGAGACCATATGATCCTCAGGGGATTTAACAAGCTTCAATCTAAAAATGGTAATATACTTGGGTTAATCATATAGTTGACTCTTTTGAAGATGACCTTCAAAAAGCAATTAAAAGTAGCTAGTATCTTGAGTCTAAGTGGTAGAAATACTCATATAATAAAATAATAAACACTGAAATTTAGCACATTGGAGATAACCCTAATGAATTTTTAATGCTAAGGAGAGCCTCAATAGAATCTATTGCTCCAATTATTCCAGCAATTCCCCTAAAAAAACTCAAGGATCCTATTCAATCAAGGTTTTGGGTAGATAGAAATGTTATTAAAGGTTATTAATCCAGCTAAGATAATAACAAAAGTTCCTCAATCATTATAGCTTTCTCTTAATGTTACTATAGATACAAGAAAAGGAAAATAAATTGTTTTTGCTTCTTCTGCATAAGTTTAGTCTACTACCCTAGCCTCTGTTCAAAAAAAAATACCTTACAACATCGAGTTACAATTAGCACTACTACCCTAGCCTCTGTTCAAACAAAAATACCTTACAACACCAAGTTACAATTAGCAATTCATATGTCCAAGGTCATACCCAAGTATCTAGTAGTGAATAAAAAAAAATTAACATATTTCCATTTGTAAAACAAAGAATCCAAGATACTAGTGGATTAGCCAATTTTCTTAGAGGGCACTAAATAAAATTATCAAGTCCAACTAAATATATTAATTATAAAAAGTCCAAGCTTGAAGCACTTTCTTCTTTGAGGTCCTGGAAAGGTATTACTCAGGTGAGAACATGGGAGGTCATTTATTTTCATCCTATTGAAGAAAGGCAACTCCAAGAAATGGATGAAGGAAATGACCCATGAAATATCTAATATACAGTTAGATAATTAGATAGTCAAAATCCAGGAGAGTCATCCAAAATTACATCAATCCTTGTGTCAAAAAAAAAATTAGTTCAATCCAGTTAAGGAATAGAGAAAATAGGGGAAGCATAGGTGCAAATCATAGGGGGGCTAGTGGCCATACTTGAATCATCAAGTCTTATTCAAGTGCAAGAAATAAGAAATATACAAAAGGATAATCAAGATTTATGGGTATAAAAAGAGACACTACAAGACATAATCAAAGAACTAGAAGCTATCCAAATAATGAACATCATATAAAGCAAATATATATTCTAGAATAAAATCTTAAATAAAGACATTAAAAAAAGTACTCTAGAATATCATTGACATCATAATTACAACATAGAGCATAAAAATCATATTAGAAAATACAGATACCAAAGTGGATTTAGTGGAACATATATTTCAAAAATATAAAAAATAATATACAAAAATACGTAACCAACAAGTTGTTGGAACTATGTTGAATATATTTACATGTTATTCAAGTGGGGTAACTCAAAGGAATTTATACTCTGCCCCTATCCTCACCAAAATTTGGGGTCGATTCAAGCCCCAAGAAGAAAACCTTTATTTGTGGGTCCAAGGGCATTAGCCCCTAAGGAATTAAAGCTATTTTTAGATCCATATGGGTGTTTTTGGATTAATGTAATGTTGATCCATGGTTTTGCACCCATGATTTTATAAAACCTCTTCTTGCGTTGTTGGTATATAAAAAACACTTGCATGAGAGTTTGGTAATGAATTTGCAAGAAATTTAATCACAAGTGAAAAGCAAGTGAAATGATATTATTGTATTGGAGATAGTCAAGTTTATACAATAAGGATATATTCTTGTTGGGTTTTTCCCGAACAAATTTTCCAAGTTAAATTCTTGTGTAATGTGTTATTCTTCTCTATTTTTCCTTTTGATTGTGCACTTATTACTTTGCTAGATTTTTTTTATCGAGGTATTATTTCTATTAATTTGGTATCAAAGCTAGGTTTTAGATTTTTTTGATGAGGAAGAGTTTCAACCTTGGGATAAATAAATTCTTGAGTGGAAGCAATGAATGAAAAAATATAGGTGAAGAAAAAATGGCAGGAAGCACACGGGTAGAGATTGAAAAATTTAATGGATAGAATTTTGAGTTATGAAAATTGAAGATGGAGGATCTATTGGTGGATACAGATTAGTGGGTCATGGTATCAAGAGTAAAATCAATAGGAATGACAAATTAAGAATAGCTATGAAGAACACAAGCTTATACTGATAGGTGGTGAACAATATAAAACCACTTTTTACTTTCTTTCCAAACCAATATCAATTAATGTCCTTAATTGAAATAACCAAATATAGTAGTGTGCATTAATAACTCAGATAGTAGTAGTAAGCAAGAGCACAAGTCACCACACAATTGAGACACAACAATTTATGTGGTTCACCCAATGTGGGCTACTCCACGGAGAAAATATTTTACTAAAACTTTCTCAATCAATCTCTTTGGGAATCACTCCCAATTACAATGTTTATGGATATCTATCCAAAGGAGAACTCTTTCCCATTTTGCTCTAGATATGTTATCTTATAGAAGAATTTGTCTCTCTGATGCATTGATTGGTGGACCTCTCTCCACTTGAAGACTCCTCACTCATATATGTCTTCAACTATGTTGGTTGCTAGATATCTATCCACTGAGACTCTATCCTTTATACTCTATCACCTCTAAAGCTCTATCAATAGGCTCACTAAGAACCTTCTCAATAGGCTCACATAGAACCTGCTTAACAATCTCACATAGAACTTGTCCAATACTGAATAACAAGCTCACACAAAACCTATCCAATGCTGAATAACAAGCTCACACAGAACCTGTCCAATGCTAAATAACAAGCTCACACAGAACCTGTCTAATGCTGAATAACAAGCTCACATAGAACCTATCCAAATTTGCTCCAACAAGCTCACTAAGAACTTATCCAAATCTACTCTAGAAAGCTCACCAAGAACTTGCCGAAATATGCTCTAGCAAGGTCACCAAGAACTTACCCAAAACTATCCACAAGTCTGTCCCAACACTGTCCTCAACTTTGTCCCAAATTCCTTCTCAAAGACTCAATCAATCATGCTCAAGTAGTACTCAAAATGAACTCAACAATGAATGGAAATCTCAACTCAAATCAACTTCATAGAAGCATAAGGAGAATTGTTAGAGACTCAATATGTTTTAATCTCACTCTCAACCCAAATCAATCTAAACTCAACTCAAATCAACTCATAGAAGCATAAAGAGAATTTTTAGAGACTCAATATGTTCTAATCTCATTCTCAACTCAAATAAACCTCAACTCAATTCAAGTCAAACTCAACTCAAATCAAGTCTTATAGAACCATAAATAGAATTGTTAGAGACTCAATATGTTCTAACCTCAATCTCAACTCAACATAGAATGATGGAATAATTTGTTTCATAGAACTTGAATAATCACTTCACACATCACTTGATTAGGCTCAATCAACTCAACTCAACCAATCATCACAAGGGACAAATATCTCTCACACAACCCTAGTCCAAGTATGTATCAACTCAAATGTTTCCAATAATGCTCAACCACAAATCTCACATAACAATGATACTCATGTTATTTTCTAACAATGGGCTTCAACCACTATGCTTATAACACAAGTTTTAAACACAAATCTCAATTCAGAAAACCTTGATGCATTCAACCAACCACTTTTGAAAAGGAAACCAAAAAACATTATTTTTCCTCCAATGATATTTCAAAATAAACGACCATAAATAATCAATAGGAGAATGTGCCCATACCTTTTATGATGTGAATAAACCCCTTTGGAAATCTTCCACACTCAACACACTTTGAAATAAAACAACCTTCACTTTGAAACCCTTTATAAAAATATAAATATATCTCTACATACACCTTATTTCTCCTTCTAAATGAGTTAGTCAAATAGCCCTCAAAATAATCTTTCCAATGATATATAATATGATATACTTTTATAAAAGGAAAATACCAGAAATATCTTCTTTTCTAAAAGTGCTTTTAAACTTGCCTTCCAATAAAAAATCAAATCAACCCTCATCACCTTATTCATCCAACATTAGGCAATAATAAAACATTTATTAATAAAATGTTACTTACCTCTTAGAGGGAATCGAACCCTCGTCTCTGCCCAAACAATCCTCAACCACAACGCCAAAGACCACGCGAGCTACGCGCTCGCATAGGATGAAGAGCGCAGAATGTGCTTTTGTCCTTCTCCCCTTTCTCACATCAAAAAAAATGTGGGTCAATTATCTTTCTTGAAAATCTAACCCATGGGAATCAAACCTTGTATCTTTCACAAGAAAAAAAATTTGCACTCTCCTCTATCGCCATTGGACAACGCTACCACATGAATATTTCGGCGCTTTTCATCTTATCTCCTCTGCATTCGATTCCAAGGCTTTTCAACTAAACATATTTGCATTTATATGCAACTTCCCTTTAATTTTGCAAATGTCAGCAACACTTTTAAATTAATTTCTTTTTGATGATGACGTCGATGCTGAGGTAATTTTAATTTTAAAATTTAAAATTAAATTTTAAATATTAAAATTTAAACCAAATATTCAAAATTGAATATCTCCATATCTAGGACACCTTTTCGATGAAAAAAAAAGCCAACCTGGGTTTTAAGAAAAACCCATTTTAAATATTCCATCCATGGTTTTAAATAAAATATTTTATTTTACCTACCTTGGTTTTCAAAAAAACCCTGTATATATCCATGCTCTCCGAAATATGAATGCTTTCGTCATCAAAACTCAATGTTACCTTGTGACATTAATGTGACATCAATGCCAATATAAAACAACTCAAATTTCCAACAAGGTAAATGTTGATAGGAAGACAAGGGTCTCTATTATATTGTGCTTATCTGATTTGGTATTGGTAAATAATCGAGAGCCCATGACAAAGTTGCTATGGGAAAATCTAGGATCACTATATTAGACAAAGTTAATGGTAAATAAACTCTTTCTTCAAAAGAAATATTATTTTGGATGAATGATGATGACTCTATGGTTGAACATCTAAATTATTTTAACAATGTGGTAAGTCAATTAATTTAATTTATTACCTGAAGAGAAAAAGTGTATTACTTTAATTTATTCATTACCTGACTCTTGGAATAACCTAGTTATAGCTATCGTCAACTACTCTAAATTGAAAGTAGAGGATATAGTAGGAATATTTCTATATAAGAAAATGAGATGCAAATATTTTGAGGATTATCATCAGAAGGATCCCTTGGTTATGAGAGGTTGTTCTCAAGAAAGACGTAAAAATAAATCAAGAGAAAGGAAATCAAAATCTAGGGAAATATTTGTTGTTCCTGATAAAAGAAAATGCTAGAAGTGTGGTAAAATAGGGTATTATAAAAAAGACTATAGATCTAAAAATTTTAAAGAAGCATCTATAGAAATGAATACCACAAATGAAGATTAAGGGTATCTGTTCATAGTTGCAACATGCTCAAGTGAACACCATGACTCATGGTTGATTGACTTAGGTACTTATTTTCATATGACTCCTCATAGGGAGGGGTTTTGTGAATATGAAAATATATATAGAGGTAAAGTCTTCTTGGGATACAATTTGATAAAGAAAATAATAGGTCGAGGAAGAGTCAAATTGAGGTTAAAATATGGAAGAGTTAAAACCCTTCCTGGTGTGTTGCATATTCCAGGTTTGGCAAGGAATCTGATATCTATTAGTAAGATGAATGATGTGGGTGTGACTATGGAATTCAATAGGGACAACCACAATATGGTTTGTGGATTCTTTTTTTTGGCAAGGGGAGTTCGTATAGGAACTTTATTCAAAATATTCAGTTGTAGAGTAAATTAATATGGTAGAATAAGCTCCAAGTATTCCTATAGCAAAGACAATATTGTGGCATCAACAGACGAAGAACATTGGTGAGAAAGACCTTCAAACATTGAAAATGAAAGGTATGGTTGAAGGAATTTTTTATTGCCCATTAAATTTTAATTTTTGTGAGCATTGTGTTTTTGGAAAGCAAACCAGAGTTACATTTCCTAGTAGTGCTACAAGATCTAAAGGAATTTTTCATCTAGTTCACAGTGATGTGTTTGGACCTGCAAAAGTACCATTATTAGGTAAATTCATCTATTTTGTTACATTTATAGATGACTTCTAAAGGAATACCTGGGTATACTTTTTTAAGTACAAATATGATATTTTCAACAAATTTAAACAGTTCAAGGCTCTTGTAGAAAATAATATAGATAAAAATATAAAGGTTTTGAGAAGTAATAATGGTGGTGAGTATTTATCTAATGAATTTGAGTGGTTTTGCAAGGATTGTGGAATAGAAAGGCATAAAAAAAAAACTTTGTATACTCCACAAAATGATGAGTTGTAGAATAGATGAACAAAAAATTGATGGATAAGGCCAGAAGCATGCTAAGTGATGTAGGGTTAGAAAATAAATTTTGGGTAGAAGTCATGTTAACTACTTGCTACCTCATCAATAGATCTCCTACCTCATATTTGGTGGATAAAACTCCATAGGAAGTATGGAATGGTAAGAAACCCTCTCTTAGTCATATAAGAGTTTTTGGTTGTGAAGCTTATATGTATGTACCAAAAGTGAAAAAGGACTAAGTTAGACTATAAATATAAGAAATACATATTTTTGGGTTATAGTACTGGTGTGAAAGGATATAAGTTGTGGAATCCAGAAACACAGAAGATTACTTACAATCATAATATTATATTTAGAGAAACAAAAGGAGTTCCAAAATAGGGAATGCAACGAAGCAAAAAACCAGAAATGGTTCAAGTAAAAGTGGAATAGGAGGAAGAAACTATGGTAGAACCTGATGCTATAGAAGAATATGAATTACAGAGATATTCTAAAGAGGAATATTCATAGGAAGAAGGTGAGGAGGAAGTTGAAGATGCAAAACTTGGAACTCTAATTTTGAGGAGATCATATCGAGTGAGAAGACTCCCAAAAAGGTATAGCCCTTCAAATTTTTATTTTACATTTAATTTATCAGTTACTAATGAATAACCCAAGACTATAAAGGAGGCACTTCAGTCAAGTGAGAATAAGTATTGGAAAATGGCTATGGAAGAATAAATGGAGTCCCTCGATAAAAATAAGACATCAAACTTGGTGAAATTACCCCTTGGTAGAAAACCTATTGGTTGTAAGCGGTTATTAAAGAAAAAATACAATGTAGAAGGAAATTTGAAGAAGTAAAAAGCTCACCTGGTAGCCAAAGGGTTTTCTCAAGTTGAGGGAATTGACTTTGGTGAGATTTTTCTCTCGTGGCTAAACTAACATCAATTAGAGTTTTGTTGGCTATTTTTGTTGCTTTTGATTTTGAAATAGAATAGATGGATGTAAGATAGCTTTTCTACATGGTGAACTTGATGAAGACATATATGTCACAACCATAATGATTTAGAGTATAATGTAAGGAGGACTTGGTATGCAAGTTGAAGAAGTCTCTTTATGGGTTGAAGCAGTCTCCAAGTATGTGGAGCCAAAAATTTGATAGGTTGGTTTTGATATTTGGGCTTGAAAAAAGTAAAGCAAATTCATATGTATATTTCAAAAGAAAAGGTGAAATTTTTCTTATAATTATATTGTATGTGGATGAAATGTTTTTAATTGGTAACTGTAGACACAAAAAATTGACCCACTTTCAGTGGGTAATCCTCCTTAGAACCCCTAAGAGGTCCCTAAACCTTTCCTAAGGCAAGGATAGGCCTCTCCTTCCTTAACCTTTCATGTTTTAGTACCTTTAGAGAAATTGTATTCCGTCATGATCGGGTGTGACTTTGTCAGAGTGATCTCATGCTCCGTCATCATGGGGTGCAACTTTACTATTTTTATTTTATTATTTTTGGCCTATTTAGACCTAGGTTTAAACCCTCCAACATGTTTTGGCATCAAATTTAGGTTTATTTTTCTTGCACTTTTCCCTTCGATTTCATATATAAAAGGAAGGATGTTCTTTCTTAATAATATGGAAGTTTTTGATGTGCGTTAATGTGAAATTCTGATTATTTATTAAGCTCAAAATTTTTATGATAGATCACTCTTCTTCCTTTGCTTTCTTCTACTGTAAGCTAACTCTAAAGTGTGAATTTTATATTTAATTTTCTATTACGTGGATTGGATTGATTTGCTATGTGACTTGGTGCATCTGTGGTGTGGTTCAAAGAGATAGAGTGTCTGCTTGCATACTTCAATTTCTTTGCCTGCTTCTATGATGTACATTAAGTTTTGCTTACTTTATTTTTGAAATTTGTTTCATCTTCTACACTCACTTTTTATTTTTAATTAATCTACTGTGATATCATGCATGGCATTAGTGATGCGTGACTTCACTAGCCAATATTAGGGTAAACCAGTCTACAGAAGTGGGATCGCACCCCATCCAGGTAGGATGTAAATTTTCTATTATGTTATCGTGCCCAGTCTAGGTGAGGCACAATTTTTCCTAAGAGTACACTGAGGGTAATTTCAAGATTCTATTTTCACTATTGCATTCCATTTGGTATCTAGATCATATTACTGCATTCTATTTTTTGTTTTCTATTACTGCATTTTTGTTTCATGATTAATTCTCCAAAGGTCAATTTTTGATTTTATGTTAAAAATGACATCTAAAATTACCTAGGGGGCTTAACTACTACACCTCCAAGGACTGTTACATAGTGGCCTAAGAATCCCCCCTAATGCTAATCCCATTTTCAAGTGTTTTGTGAGTTATCTTGCAAAAATAGGTATTTTTGAATATCATTGGACAAGATGCAGAAAGAGCTAAGTCAACCATCGGTCTAGATAAGTGCTCTAATAATTTTATTGGTTGAAGATAGGATCTAATTATAGATTTGTAGACATTTGAAAGTGAAAGGTATTTAGTTTACATCTAGGGTTAAATTTTGTGCATTTATTTGTGTGTTGTCTACTTTAAAGGTTTTTTGGAATACACCCTAGATTAGTGAGCATTCAAAATAAAGAATCATATTAGGTTAGCTCATGTATGCTTGCATTATGTATTTAGTTGTTGTATCGCTCCAAATTTTTTGCATCCTTACCTTCAGGCTATAGGATCCGCGCCCGAAAGGGGGATGCGAGAAGGATGGGACAATACCTCGGACTGAGAGGCCCTTTGAAGGTCGTGCCTCTCGGGGGAGGGGTATAAGGGTGAATTTTTGATGGATGGTGGGTTCACCAGGAAAATTTTGAGTGGCAGTTTCCACACCTAGGTTGAGAGTAGGTTTGATGTGTTCATTTTATACTTTAATCATTCAATTCCTAGGTTTGGCCAAGATGAATCTAAGCTATTCTATATGCCAATGCTGATTTATATGAATATAGAAAACATGAATAAGTGCTAAACATAGAGAGTATGCTAAATAGGATAGAATATACCTGATTTCGGATGTCTGATGAAGATTCTGAGGTTTGTAGAAGTCTAAATCATCTCAAATCATACGTAATCATCTGAAATTGCATAGAATCATCTCAGATCTCAGTCGGTCATCTGAGATCAGATGAGATCATCGTCGATCTGATGAATTCATCAGACGAATTTGTCAAAAACCTGTAGTCACAAAAATAGATACCAAAAACCAAAGATGCAACTGCAAAAGTAAAGGGAAATGATAGAAATGATAGTAAATTTGCCTAGATGATAGATCTAGATAGCAATTAAAAGAAATGCATTAGTTTAATAATTTGTTTTAACTTTATCATGCATCTATGCTAAATGAGGTGAACTCCAGGATGCAAGAATAGAATAAACCAAGTTAATGCAGAAAGAAATGAAGAGAGAAGATAAAGAAATACAAACTCCAGGTTCTGATTGCCCCCAATCTGGACTACAGTCGAGATCACCTCTGATCATACGAGATCATCACCGATCTATGATAGGATCATCCAAAATCATCTGGAATCGCCTACGATGATCCGAGCTTGCTCCGACTAAAAAATAGTAAAATCCCTGCAAGAAAACTTGAAATACGCAATGCAAACGAAGGTGCGAAGGTATTCTAATGCATAAGAAGTTAAAGTTGCAAAGAAATCAGTCAGCCAAGGGGTTCAGGGGGATAAACTAAGAAAATCCTAGTTTATATAGGATTAGGGAGAGGTTAGGAGGTTGGAGATCATCCCAATTTGGGAGATCTCCAATGGGGGAGACTCTAACTACGCAGACACGCTTTCCGCCCAAGTTAGAGAAGCTGTTGAAACAGAAGCTAATTATGAAAATTTGGTTTTGGGATGAAATCGTCTGGACGTTCTGTTCTAGATGAATTCGTCAGATCTGGGATGATTTCATCTGATCGTCGATGATATCGTCCAACGGTCAAAACAAATCCTAAAAATGGCACGAAAAACAAGGAAAGCAGGTAACGGGCGATTTGGGTTAAAATTCAAATTTTTATCTTTTTACTAAGGTTTAACTGCGCCAATTTTAGGGTGCTACATTTTGCCCCCTCTTTAGCAAATTTTTCAAAGAAAATGCGTTAAAGACGAGTTTTTCCCATTTTACGAGAAAGCAAAAATTTACTCCATTTTTTAGATGATGATTCTAGGTCGAATCGTACGACTGCTGACTATGGTGCCCCCTCCGTGTTTTTACCCAAATCGAACGTTTGAGGTAAAAGCATGGAAAAGCAAAAATTAAAAAAATGTTGTTGTTTTTAAATAAAATTAAGAAAATAGGGTAAAACCCTAATTCATTTTTACTGGTTTAGAGCTCTGCAAAAAAAATGGTGGAGACAACACACCGATCGACAGAGGTCCGATGCGGGCTACGGGTAAGGATCTAATCCTAGTGAATTATGTTTGAATTTGTTTTGTGCAATTTTTTGTTTTAAATTTTGATTGTTTTGGGGCATCGCGGCCGTTTTTAGGCCGTCGACGACGTCGGGATGAAATCATCCCTATTTCATCGAAATCGTCCCTAGATCATCGATTTCGTCTAGGGCGAAATCGATGAACTAGGGGCGATCCCGTCCAACAAGGGGCGATCCCCAAGTTGCGAAATAGGAGATGATTTCATCCTACAAAGGATGATTTTGCCCAATTTAGGACGATATCATCCAATGGTGGACGATATCATCATTTTTATGAAATTAAGCTTGTTTAAAATGTATTTAATTTGATTTTAATGATTGGTTTATTAATGAATTTTGTTGTTTGATTGTTTTTTTTGCAGAAGGGATTACTAAAGAGTTGGGAGTGGAAATATGGTGGGCTGAGAGATGACATAGCCATGCTCGATCAGGTGGAGCGTGATCGACTAGCACAGGTCGGATTACAGCATGTGGCAGAGATGCCACAAGTATCGATGGACATGGGGCTACTGATGACCCTAGTAGAGAGGTGGTATCCGGGGTCATCCTACTTTCGATTATCGATAGGGGAGATGGCTCCCACACTAGAGGATGTATGGAGGATCTTGAGGATCCCCATACAGGGATGGTTGATGACTCCTACGGCCAATCAGGGCCAGGCGATGATGAGGTTGAGCGGAGACCCAAGCTTCACCCTGGAGAAGGGTGGAGTGAACATCGAGTCTCTAAGGTAGATGCCTGGGGCATCTAGGTTGACTCGGGTGTTGGCAGGGGTAGTGGGTGGCTTACTATTGTGCCACCAGAGTGGATGCAGATTACCCTGGCTCCTCTCAGATGTGGTCTGTGACATGAGAGACCATGGATATAGATATTCATGGGGCAGCTTTGTGCTATGCCACTTGTATAGGATCCTACATGGGGTCGTATACAAGGGAGGTCGATGTCTGGTTGTGACATCACTACTATAGGTTTGGTGTTGGGAGCACATCATGATGCGGAGGCCGGTAGGGCTCCCACTGATAGGGGTTGATCGGGAGAGGCCCTAGGTTTTCTACTGGTGGTTACAGAGGGGGTCATAGTGGTGGATAGATCTATCGATGTCACGGAGGTTGCTGGATGACCTCATCCTGGACTAGATCACCTGGAGGCCATGGAGAGAGCATCCAAGGTGGGCAGAGGATGGGCAGGAGCTGGCTCACATCAGGCGAGTCTACTGGCTGAGGATGGAGCAGGGAGAGGTAGAGCTCCACCGCTATGACCAAGTTTTGTGGTAGTTCGGTCTACAGTAGGGGATCCCTTCTCTCAGGGATTATGAGTACTCTCAGACTATTCGGGATAGTACCACATTGAGCGGGGCTCTAGACATGCAACGGTTCTGGAGTCAGGATGTAGATGATGCCCCCATCCAGCCAGTGGATGGTGATGATGTTGGGGTTGCGAATGGATATGATGCCTGGTACGTAGGCATCCACCCTCCTCGGATGATGAGGGCATAGGGTCCGATGCATTCATGGTGCGACGGATGGGGAGGTGGTCAGGCTGCTATTGAGGCAGCGTGGGGTCACGATGGGAGAGAGCAATGATGGTCTCCATAGGAGAGATGCCAGAGGATGGCACAGGCTCCATAGAGGCCACAGTAGATAGGGAGGAGGGAGGAGAGATTCCCTTCTTAGCAGGGGGAGAGGCCACCATCACCCGATAAGGGCAAGGGTGTCGAGGTAGGGGAGAGCAACGAGATGGCGGCTCTCCGGGCTGAGGATGCCCACCTCCGGGCTCAGGTGCAGACACTACAGGATGAGGCTACACGTCTCAGGGCTCGGAGCGGAGGGGCGAGCACTCAGGATCTGGCATGGTCTATTGCTCAGACCATTCTACCAGGGGTTATACTATCATGTGGTCCTAGAGGGATAGAGGATACCATTGCCAGCCCCCATTGCAGAGCCGATCATGATGGGATCATCGAGGACATCCTCACGATCGACGATGAGGACCCGAGACACAGCCCGGACCTCTATGGGACCACCTCCTCCACCTCAGGGTGGGGGAGGAGATGAGGCTGAGAGCTCGAGGGCTTCTCGAGGCTAGCTGCTACAGATTGTAGATTGTATTATTATTACTTTTTGAGGGGATTGAGTATGCCAGGGTATTGATTGTGGCATACCAATCCAGATGATGTACATAATTGATTGATATATATAGATTGTCTTTTTGATGATATGACTTGTGTATATGTTGTATGATGCTTTAATTTTGAATTTTGTGATTGATTATTTATGTAATTATGTCATTGGAAATAAATTATAATGTTTATGCCATGCCATAAAATTGTAAATGAAATAATCTGATGTGAATAAATTGGTTGTTTTGTGGTGTGATTTGATGAAAAATAAAAGGGACTTCTAACAATAATTTCAAAGGACATTGTCGTTGTTATAGACCATTTCATGGAGTCGCCGCTCACTAGGTCATCAAGCTAATCCTAGTATAGAAATATTGCTAAAAGTAAAAGGGTGCTTAAGAGACTGTCTTAAGACTTTTGTGTTGTGATGATGAAAAATGATGATGGTGATGATTTGTTTTCAGATTTTCATAAAAAATATTATGCATGACATATTAAAGAAATATGATTTTTTTGCTAGGCATAAATTCCTAAGTGTGATAAATTTTTTGAATAAGTCCCTAGGAACTATACCATCATTGCAAAATTGAATGTTTGACATAATGACATGAAATAGAAAAATTTTGCGTTCTTTTTAAAGCACAATTGGGTAACATAATGATGTAAGCCATATGTTTTTATGAATTAAAATGAATGGGAAATAAAATGAGAACAATGGTTTGCGCTAGGCATAGAATTATAGGTATAGACTTATACCATCATCACGAAATCCAAAAAAAGAATTTGATATTTTAGTTTTATTGCATGATTGATTTTTTGGTTTTGAGATAAACAAAAAAATAATAATATATAAACATGACTTTATTTACTAGGTTTTTGAAGATGTGAAAGAAAAATTTTGTTTGTTGGAAAGAAATATTTTAATTGTTTTTATACTAAGCAAATGTTCTTTAAATAAGAAGATGAAATGATTCGAAAAGAATTGCAGAGATATTTTAAATTATCTCAAAGACAAAATGTAGATTTATAAGGAACCCTCATGTGCAAATGTGAGTTCATTACCGATCTTGATTTATCATAATGATACAAAATCTCTCAAATACAAATGTGTGTGCAATTGTATTGTTCATTCACCAATTTTGAGCAAGAGAATTTGATACAAGTAATTTGACTTAACCAAATAAGGGTTCATTGACCATGATTTATATGCATGTAACCATACCAGACTACTATGTAAGTCGGGTCATCAAGAGCTAGCTAATCCATAAGCCGACATAGGTCTGTACAAAAGAAGGTCGCTAATGTGACAGACATATCACCATGCTAGGAATTACCCAAGGCCAAGCGGGTTGGGCACAAACCACCTGTTATGGGGCTTACCTCACAGTTTTTGAATAATTGAGAATTCCAGGGATTCAAGCTCATTCACCCTTCTTTTCTTTTCAAGGGGTAGGGAAAAGGATTTTATTGCTTTTGCTTTTCTTTTCTCTTTGTTTTTTTCTTTTTCTTTTTCTCTTTTTTTTTTTTGTATTTTTGCTTGATACTGAGATAATGCTGAAATATTGTTGCGATGATACAAAATAATATTTTTCTTTTTCTCATTTGCTTTGACTTTTTCTTTTGCTTCCTATACTAGGGATACTTGCTCGGATTGGCTGTAGAGCAAGGGATTTTTATTCTGGGTAGGGGTGAGCTTGTCCTTTTGTCAATTCTCAAAGATTCTAGACCATGTGCATGATAGGATAGCAGGGGAAACTTTTCGCTCAAGAAACCACTTCTACTATGTAGCATCATATCGAATTTGCAATGAAATCATTTTAATGTGAAGAGATGTACTTGGTTCAAGTAAATAACAAGATCAGTTCTTCTATGCTCAAAACTTTATTTAATTCAACTGTGGACTTTGATATAAGAGAGATTAATAATCATACCAAATAAAATCAAGATATTTATGCATGTGAGTGTGAAAGTGCGGGATTCCAAATAAATGCTAATTTATCCAAAATAATTGAAAATATAACTGCAATACTTCAAGAATTGACAGGTACAAAAAATAAAAAATGTTTTGAAGATTTTGATGGTTTTAAAGTTTTTATATTTTGATTTTGATTGATGAATTGAAAGAATAAATATATTATATTTTTGAAAATTTTTATATGGATGACTAAAATGAAACAATATGCAAAATAACAATATATACAAATGATGAAATGACCAAATGTTATGCATAATAACGCTTAAGATGCATAATGTTCATAGGTTCTTTAAGATCTTTACCATCTAAGGTAGCTAATTGGTATGCTCCCGATCCAAATTTAGCAGTGATGATATACGGTCCAAGCCAGTTGGGCTCAAATTTACCTTTAAGGTCTTTAGTTGCATTAGTATTTTTTTATTTTCTTTTAAGACAAGGTCACCGATCTCAAAGGATCGATGATGAACTTTCTTGAGGTATGCTCGCTTGAGCTTGTTTTGGTAGGCACGAAGATGCTCCAAAGCATTGATGCACTTCTCATCTAGGAGTTCCAGTTGACTAAATCTGCCAGCATGATATTCATCTCCTACTTCAGTATCTTGAAGTAGTAGAGCCAAAGAAGGAACTTCTAATTCAAAGGGAAAAATAGCTTCAGCGCCATAAACCAAAACAAAAGGTGAAGTACCTATGGGGGTGCGAACGCTAGTTCGATAAGCCCACAAAGCAGGATATAATTGGATGTGCCAATCTCGACCAGATTTATTGACCAGTATTTTGAGGATTTTGATTAATGTTTTATTAGATGCTTCTGCTTGGCCATTACCCTGAGGATAATAGGGAGTGGACCAACGATGTTGAATTTTATATTTTTGACATAATTTTTTGACATCTTTATTTTTGAAACAAGTTCCATTATCTGAGATGAGATTTGCAGGAATTTCGAACCTACAAATAATTTGATTAAAAATAAACTTGGAAACTTGGGTTCTAGTGCAAGAAGCTAAGGGCATAGCTTCAACCCACTTCATGAAATACTCGATGGTGGTTATGATAAATTTGTGTCCATCAGATGACACAGGGTTGATTTTTCCAATGATGTCTAAGCCCCATTTTGAAAAGGGCCAAGGAGATGAAATAGCCTACAGTTCTTGTGCAGGCGCATGGACAAGGTCAGCATGTTTCTAGAACTTGTCGCAATGGTGCACATAATCATGTGCATCATTCTCCATGGTAGGCCAAAAATATCCTATCCTAAGGAGCTTCTTAGCAATGGCGCTACCACTAAAATGTCCCCCACAAGATCCATTGTGGGCTTCACTTAAAGCTGATCTAGATTCTTCTAGATTCAAACATCTCAGTAAGATGCCTTCAAAAGATCTCCTATACAAGGTATTACCAATAATCATGAAGCGACTTGCTCGTCTACGTAATAACCGATGGTGGTTGCTATTACAACCTTCAGGAAAGGTCCCATTTTGAAGAAAATTAAATATATCAATGTACCATGGTTCAGGAGTAGTTTCGTTGATTAAAAACACATCCAAAGGTTCTAAGCATGATTTATTTGAAGCGGGTTCCTGGAGTCGATGAATAATGATGGTAGCATATTCGTCATCTAACTCCAAGGGCAAAAGAGATGCAACTGCAGCCATAGCGTCAACCGCACGGTTGCTAGTTCGAGGAATAGCTTCCAAGGTAACTTGATCAAATAGAGATAATAATTGTAAGACATATGCTTTATATGGACGTAATTTATCATCTCTGGTCTAATAAACATCATTGATTTGATTTATGACAAGTTGAGAATCATCGAAAACCAATAGATTTTTAATTTTTAGTGCCAAGGCAGCTCGTAATCCAAGGATTAGAGCCTCATATTCAGTAGTATTATTAGTGCAAGCAAACATTAATTTAAAGGATAGAGGTATAAGATGTTTCTATGGAGATATTAAAATAATACCTACACCATCCCCACTCATGCATCGGGCTCCATCAAAGTATAGGGACCATTGCTCTGGATGGTCTGCCTCTAGTTTAAGGCATTCATCAGGAAACTCAATGATGAGGGGATGGGTAGACTCTAAAGGTGCAACAACTAATTGATCTGCTATGATTTGACCTTTAACAGACTTCTGTCCTATAAACGTGAGTTCAAACTCACTTAGCGCAAGAACCCACTTTGTTGTGCGACTAGATAAATAAGGTCGACTCATGAGATATCGCAAAGGGTCAAATTTAGCAATAACATACGTTTTTTGACTGAGCATATAATGGCATAATTTTTGTGTAGAAAATATGATGGTGAGACATAACTTCTCTAATACTGTATAGCGAGTTTCATAACTGATTAAGGTTCTGCTAATGTAATAATTAGCACGTTCTTTCTTCTCATCGTCAAGTTGAGCTAACATAGCTCCTAAGGCAAAATCTGAAGCAAAAATGTACAAGATAAATGGACGATCAGATCTAGGTGGTGAAAGCACCGATGGTTTAAGGAGATATTGTTTGAGGAGTTCAAATGCTTCCTGACATTCATCGTCCCAATGAAAAGAGACATCTTTCTTAAGAAGCTTAAGAAAGGGTCCTGTTTTATCCGCCAACTTATCGATGAAGCGATGAATAGCTTGAAGCTTACCTTGTAAACTTCGTAATTCGGATATATTTGTGGGTGCGGGCATATCAGTGATAGCCATGATCTTGAGAGGGTCAATTTCAATGCCACGTAAAGAAACTATAACCCCCAATAATTTACCGGACTTAACTCCGAATATACATTTGGCTGGATTCAATCGGATAAGATATTCCCTTAACCGATCAAATACTTTTCTCAAGTCATCTAAATGATCATCTTCCTTGATGGAACGAGCTATAATATCATCTACATAATCATGTAGAATATCATGCATCATATCATGAAAGATATAAGTCATGGCTCGTTGATATGTTGCACCTGCATTCTTCAAACCGAATGGCATCACTTTCCAACAAAAGGTTCCCCAAGGGGTAATAAAGGTTGTTTTAGCCTGATCTTCAGGAGCTATCCTGATCTGATTATAACCAGAGAATCCATCCATTAGGGATATCATTCCACTCCCAATAGTAAAATCAATGATCTGATCCATGTTGGGAAGAGGAAAATCATCTTTAGGGCATGCAACATTAATATCTCTAAAGTCTGTGCAAACCCTAACTTTGGTAGCTTCTTTCTTAGTTACTGGAACTACATTCGAGATCCATTCAAGCATAATCAATGGCTTGTATAAAAATGACCTTCAAGAGTTTTTCTAATTCCCCTTTGACTAGTAAGGCCACTTTAGGATGCATTTTTCTAAGTTTCTGTTTAACAGGTTTAGCATCCGGATGGACTACTAGGTGATGCATAACTACAGAAGGGTCTAATCCTGGCATATCTTCATATGTCCAAGCAAAAACATCTTCATATTCTTTAAGGAATGCAATGTATTTATCTTGTTTTTCTTGACTCAATTCTGATCCAATGTTGATTATGTGAGGGTTATCTTCGGTTCCAATGTTAATTTTTATGACGTTTTCTACTTCCATGTGTAGATCTCTCTCAAAATTAGGTGGGGCGGGTGAAACGCCCAATTCTTGTAATTCTTCCGAGGTTAGCTTGGATAATTCATCTTGAGGAGTCGTGGCCTCAAGCTGGGCTATACTAGGTATAGAGCCATCGAAATAAAATCCGTTATGTAACAATTCCTCAATGGAGACATCATGGAAGATATCTCCCTCCAACTCATCATCGGATTCAGCAATCATCTCGAGGGTAAGCTATGGATAGCATATTACATGTAAATGGGTTATTCCTTAAATGCAAAGCATCACGTTTATCCAAATAATCTTGGTAACATATGAGATGGTCATCATCCTCAAATGGGAAGGGCTGACCTTTACTAGGAAATAGGCCCACACCACATCGGGCGAGGCCATGGTTCTACCTCAAAAGGTTCTTTCATACCATTCTCGAAAGGTCCCAAACCTTTCCCTTTATATCCCAATTTAAGCATTATAGACTTAGCTTTAATATACTCATTAGCAAAATAACATCGAGCATATCCATCATAATGTGTCTTGATGTTTCTAGGTATTCTTCCCCAGTCATATCCCTTATAAATAAAAGCACAGCTCCCGACTTGGTAGATACTTCCCATAGGCTGTGGGAGGCCCAAGGTACGAGGAGAGGGTGGCAATTTATTTAAAATAAGGGAATCTTGCATAGCAGCATTTGTTTTCTCTGATATAAGAATTTTAGATAAATCGGGTAAGAGCTCATCAATAAGAGCGTAAGAGGTAGAAGGAACATTTCCTATGTTTTTGGATGTGGAAAATATGCCTCTGGTAGGTGTAGATGTTGTAGAGATGTCTTTGGATGGATCTATAGGTATGGAAGTTATAGGAGTAAAACAAGAAGCATTGGTTGTGGGTTTAGGATCTTTTTGAGGTCCTAATGTGGTTTGTTCGGAAGATGGTTGAACTATATGTAGAGGTGTAGTTGGTGGGGAAAAATTAGATGATGTTATGAGTGTGTGTTTCACACGTTTAGGTGGATGATTAGAATTAGGATGTGTGGATGACAAAGCAGGGCAAAATTGAACTCCAATAGGTTCTGCCAAAGCACACATATCAAAGGGTCTGGGATCACCATGAATGGTAACCAATTGATTCTTAAATTCGAATTTAACACACTGATGTAAAGTTGAGGGAACAACTCGCATCGCGTTGATCCAAGGGTGACCCAAGAGTATATTGTATGATGCAGGGCAATGTACAATAAACACGGTCGTGTCTAAGGTTCTAGGACCAACTTGCAATGGAATAGTAATAACTCCACACGTTTCTTGTGTTTCGTCATTGAAGGCTTTTATAATCATATCAGTTCTTTTCATTTCATCACTTCTAAACCCAAATATTTGGTAGAAGTCAAAAGTGCAAATGTTTAAAGATGAACCATTATCAATCAAGACTCGTTTAACTGCTACATCTCCAATTAGGGTAGTAATATATAAGGGGTTATCCTTATGTAAACTATGTTGTGGTATATCTCTATCCCGGAAGTCAATACAATCGACTTCTCGAGTTATGATAGTATTGGACATGGCTTCAGAGTTGAATATTTTGTGGTACCATCATTTGGCTTAATGTGAGCATTAATTCATCCCTATGTGTAGGAGAAGATCTTAAAAGGTCCAAAAGGGAAATTCTAGCTGTAGTATTTGATAATTGTTCATTAATATTATAAGGAGGTTTAGGTTGAACATTAGGCGCATGATTCCCTTTATTAGGAATTTTCAAAACAAATGGAGCTGAGCCATCGTTCTGAGTTTGATCTTGTTGAGAATTTTGAGCCTGTTGTCGAGTAATAGCTCCGATGGTACCTACAATATTATTTTGTGGATGATGAATGGGTCTTGGTCTAGCGTTTATGGCTTGTTCATTAGAAAGTAATTGGTGAGAAGATGGTCTAGTAATGACTCTTCTAGGAAATGGTTCTTCCGAAACCATAGAATTTGTGATGGGTTGAATAGCATCTGATTCATCTTCAGAACTATTCGATTGATTTGAGGTGATTTCCATGTCACTTTCAGTCTCGTATTCTGTATCACTAAGATCAGGTGTCCGAATATTATATAGAGGTCTGGTCGTAACCATAGATAAAGTTGTGTCAAATATTTATGGATCATGAGCAGGTAAATGTCCACTAATAGTCCCTACATATCGGGTAGGAGGGGGAACATTATGATGCTCAATTTGATTAGCCACCTCTTTACCATGCTTTGGTAAAGGATGTTGAAATATGTCCAATGATTGATTGGCATTCTGATTCTAAATTTGGGGGATGTTCTTTTGAGCATTATTAGGAGGATTTTGTTTAGGTTGGAAGGCTTGCACCTCCATCTCATTGTTATCAATTAAATCTTGTATTTTATGTTTTAATATTTTACAAGAGTTGGTAGCGTGTCCAGGTCCTCTATGGAAATCACAATGTAAATCAGCTCTGTATCCAGGTATAGTTGGATCAGGTTCTCGGATATTTGGTAATTGGATCAAACCTCATTCTAATAATTGTGGGAGAATGGTTGATAAAGGTTGATTTAACCTAGTAAATTCTTGGGGTGGTTTATCAGGAGGTTTCAGTATAAACTTCTCTATTGTTTTCATAACATTAATAGTAGCGATATTTCTACTATCAGTGACTCCATCACCCACAACTTGTTTATTTTTATATTGATTTCTGGATGTTTTCTCATCATCTTTCTTTTTAAGCTGACCTCTCCTAATGAGAGCATCTTCCACTCTTCGAGCTAAATCTATAGCTTGATCGAAGGTGGTCAAGGTAGCAATTGATAACTCATAGGATAGTTGTTCTTGTAAATTATTGATAAAGATATCCAGCATTTCTCGATAAGGTAACACAAAGTGCAATTTTCCTATCAACTGTCTCCATCGAGCTAGGAAATCAGCAAAACATTCATCTTTGTCTTGTTTTAGGTTGTACAAATCTTTAATGGTTACATGCCTTTCAATGTAGGCACTAAATTGATGCACAAAAGACTCGGTTGTCTCTTCGAAATTCCTCAAAGAATGAGTGGGTAATTGATAATACCACTCTAATGCCATTCCTCCTAAACTTTTTGGGAACATTTTTAGTAATAACAAATCATCATGTGATATATCATGACACGCTATCCTAAACATACGAAGATGCTCTATGGGATCTTCAGTTCCTTTGTATATAGGTAGGACAGGCATAGGAAAGTGTTTAGGATATGGTTGTGCTACAACTATAGGATCTAGAGGCTGACTACACATCTCTCGATAATTGTACGAGGGATGGTAGGGATCTATCTGGTCCATGCGGGAGACTAACTATTTCACCATGGCTTCCAGATTACCAGTTTGTCCACCATATTGGTTCGGTGGTACATGAGTATGGGATTTGTGAGCGTAGGATGGCGTGACGTAAGGATTAGATGCTATATTGTTGTTATGCAAATGGTTGGTAGGAAGAGTATTATGAAGAAGATTTGTTGTAGCATTATGTTGTATCCCAGATTGTTGGAAATTGGTGTTTGGTTTTGTTTTAGGCTTTTGTTGATTTGAGGTATGTTGATCAATAACTTGGCAAAATAGAGCAGTGAATGATGGTTTCTTTTGTGTGGGAATAACCCTAGGCTTGGTAACAGGCACTCTAGATGGTTGGGTAACCTGTTGTTGTTGCATGTTCTGGATTATAGCGGCCATATCCAAATTGGATGGTCCAGCTTGATCACTTTCTTGATCAACGAAGGACAAGGGATTAGTGCGTGTGTGATATATTTCTTCTAGGGTTGCTTGAGTGTCACTAATTTGATCCTTGTCCATATGGACTGCTCTATTAAGGGCACCAATATTAGTATTGAGGAACTTCCAAAAATGTTCCATATTCTCAAAAGTAACAGCTCCTTCCGAAGACATTTTAGGAGATGAGGATCCTTCCTCTCTAACAGTTTCTCTTTGTTCATTTCCTTCAGCAAATTCTTCTTCTTGTTGGTCTAGGGTTCCTTCTTCCTGAATTGGGTCTTCAGGAAGGACATCTGGTTTATTTATTGGTTTTCCTAACCAATCTTCTTCTACTTCAATCTGTTTTCCATTCCTGAGTCTAGTCATTATGCTTAAATTTAGATTTTAGCAAATATATATTGATATATATATATATATATTTGCAATAAATTTGGGAGGTATATATTTTAATTATATACCTACTATAATACTTAAAAGAAAATGTTTTGATTTTTGTTATATTTTGTTTTGTTTTTGTTTTTATGATAATATTATAAAGAGAACAAAGAGCATACTAAATGCAAGAAATAATAATAATAAAAGAATGGCTTAGTTTTCTATAAATAGTTTATAGATGTCATTGATGGGATCAAGTTCATCAGGAGTCATGAAATGCTCCTCTTCAAATTGGAAATGGTTTTTCAAGAATTTGACAAAGTGTGCTATGGTGATGTTATCTACTTCTGACTCTGACTTGTAAAAATAGAGCTCATGGCAATACTCTCGATATAACACAGCTCTAGGAACTCTATTCCATCTCTTTCTATCCGTAAGAATGACCTCTTGATCCTCTATACGAGATAGAAATTTATGTACTACAATTGCATTGTCGAGGTATTCCTCAAAGGTGTACAATTTAGAAGACACAAGGGCTCTTTTATCTCCTAACCACCTATGGCAAGCTCTCTGAAGCTCATGATATAAGGTCACTTGATCAGGATCCAGGATTCTATCTAGGACAAACCTCTTGATTTGCCTAAGTTCTGTTGACCTAGATGAAATAAGATTCAATCTCCTATTAAGTTCGTCCCATAAAGGTGGGACTCTATATGTTTGAGATACTCTAAGCAAAGAAGTAATCTCTATAGCTGCTAATTGATTCTCAACATTAATGGTGACAACTCGTCTTTTATTATAATCTACCATCTAAATATGATATGCAACTTTAAATTGTTTGCCTTTTGACTCTAAATGCATTTATGTTTTTTTTTTTTTTTTTTGGATTGTTTTCAAAAGGTTTTTAGTTTTCACGTCGGGTTCACCAAAATGTATCGCTCCAAATTTTTTGCATCCTTACCTTCAGGCTATAGGATCCACGCTCGAAAGGGGGATGCGAGAAGGATGGGACAATACCTCGGATTGAGAGGCCCTTTGAAGGTCGTGCCTCTCGGGGGAGGGGTATAAGGGTGAATTTTTGATGGATGGTGGGTTCACCAGGAAACTTTTGAGTGGCAGTTTCCACACCTAGGTTGAGAGTAGGTTTGATGTGTTCATTTTATACTTTAATCATTCAATTCCTAGGTTTGGCCAAGATGAATCTAAGCTATTCTATATGCCAATGCTGATTTATATGAATATAGAAAACATGAATAAGTGCTAAACATAGAGAGTATGCTAAATAGGATAGAATATACCTGATTTCGGATGTCTGAATGAAGATTCTGAGGTTTGTAGAAGTCTAAATCATCTCAAATCATATGTAATCATCTAAAATTGCATAGAATCATCTCAGATCTCAGTCGGTCATCTGAGATCAGATGAGATCATCGTCGATCTGATGAATTCATCAGAAACCTATAGTCACAAAAATAGATACCAAAAACCAAAGATGCAACTACAAAAGTAAAGGGAAATGATAGAAATGATAGTAAATTTGCCTAAATGATAGATCTAGATAGTAATTAAAAGAAATGCATTAGTTTAATAATTTGTTTTAACTTTATCATGCATCTATGCTAAATGAGGTGAACTCCAGGATGCAAGAATAGAATAAACCAAGTTAATGTAGAAAGAAATGAAGAGAGAAGATAAAGAAATACAAACTCCAGGTTCTGATTGCCCCCAATCTGGACTACAGTCGAGATCACCTCTGATCGTACGAGATCATCGCCGATCTATGATAGGATCATCCAAAATCATCTGGAATCGCCTGCGATGATCCGAGCTTGCTCCGACTAAAAAATAGTAAAATCCCTGCAAGAAAACTTGAAATACGCAATGCAAACGAAGGTGCGAAGGTATTCTAATGCATGAAAAGTTAAAGTTGCAAAGAAATCAGTCATCCAAGGGGTTCAGGGGGATAAACTAAGAAAATCCTAGTTTATATAGGATTAGGGAGAGGTTAGGAGGTTGGAGATCATCCCAATTTGGGAGATCTCCAATGGGGAAGACTCTAACTACGTAGACACGCTTTCTGCCCAAGTTAGAGAAGCTGTTGAAACAGAAGCTAATTATGAAAATTTGGTTTTGGGATGAAATCTTCTGGACGTTCTGTTCCAGATGAATTCGTCAGATCTGGGATGATTTCGTCTGATCGTCGACGATATCGTCCAACGGTCAAAACAAATCCTAAAAATGGTACGAAAAACAAGGAAAGCGGGTAACGGGCGGTTTGGGTTAAAATTCAAATTTTTATCTTTTTACTAAGATTTAACTACACCAATTTTAGGGTGCTACAGTTATTATATTCTATTTTATACATTGTAGTTTATCTCTTCTAGTTTAGATCTAGAGAGGCAAAACTTAGGTGTTTTATTAAAACTGAATACATTAGACATTCCCAAATATCTTGAGGACTTGGAATGAGTTCTTAAACCATTCTTGGTGAACCCTTCCCCCTAGAACCAAGTGTAGAGTACAACATTTTTGAGCAAGGTGCAGCAAAAGCAGTGCAAAAGGATTGTAATTGTTGTCAACACAGACAGAGTGATGCAGTTGAAGCAGTTCAGAGGTCAGTCAGATCAAGTGCAGAAAATCTCAAGAAAAACAGAGGGGACCCAGATCCAAAAATTTGCAGAAAAAGACAAGGAAGAAAACTGTCGCGATATCGCGACATGTTTTCTGTCGCGATATCGCGACATGGTTCCTATCGCGATTTCGCGACATACCGAAGGAGAGAGAAAGTGCATAAGAAAATGTCACGATTTCGCGACATATCCGAGGAGAGAGAATGTGCATGGAAAAATGTCACGATTTCGCGACATATCGGAAGGAAAGAAGCAAATTGAAAAATGTCGTGATTTCGCGACAAGTTTGAAGCAAAGGCACCAAGGATGAAAAATGTCGCGATTTCGTGACATATCGGAGGAGAGAGAATGTGCAAGGAAAAATGTCATGATTTCGCGACATGCTGGAAGGAAAGAAGCCAAATCGAGAAACTGTCGCGATTTCGCGACAAGTTTGAAGCAAAGGCACCAAGGATGAAAAATGTCACGATTTCGCGACACATCGGAGGAGAGAGAAAGTTGATGAAGAAGTTGTAGCGATTTCGCTACATGTCTGAGTTTCGCCAGCATAAGCAAAGAAAAAGCACCAAGTGAGAAAAGCGTAGCGATTTCGCTACAAGCTTGAGACACTAAGAACAAAAGTGCAACGATTTTGATACAGCTTCGAGTTGCAAGGTGAAAAGTAGTAGCGATTTCGCTACATGGTCAAAGTGCAAGGTAAAAAGGTGTAGCGATATCGCTACAGGTTGAAAGTGCAAGGTAAAAAGGTGTAGCGATTTCGCTACAGGTTGAAAGTGCATAGTGCGGAGGTGTAGCGATATCGCTACAGGTTGAAAGTGCAAGGTAAAAAGGTGTAGCGATTTCGCTACAGGTTGAAAGTGCATAGTGCGAAGGTGTAGCGATTTCGCTACAGGTTTGAAACACATGTTGGGAAGGTGCAGCGATCGTGCTACGAGTTCAAAGTGCAAAGTGGAAAGGTGTAGCGATATCGCTACACGTCGGAGTTTCACTAGCAAGCAGCAAAGAAAAATGCTAAGGCAACAATGGTGTAGCGATTTCGCTACATGTAAGGTTCACGCATGGAGTAAAAGTTGTACGGAGGCCAGAAGCGTCGCGATTTCGCGACGGCAATGAAGATGACGTCAGCAAAACCAAAATGTGTCGCGATTTCGTGACAGGGTGAATGAAAAGCCATTGCAAGCCGAAAACGTCATGATTTTGTGACATCTTAGAAGATGACGTCAGCAAAACCAAAATTGTCGCGATATCACGACAGGGTGAACAAGAAGCCGTTGGAAGACGAAAGTGTCGCGATTTCGCGACAACTTAGCGGATGACGTCAGCAAGACAGAAAATGTCGCGATATCGCGACATGTTTCCAGAGAAGCCTCATGAAGCCAGAAATGTCATGATTTCGTGACATCTTTGAGGATGACGTCAGCAAGTTTAAAAATGTCGCGATATCGCGACAAGTTGCCAAAGAAGCCTCAGGAAGCCGAAAGTGTCGCGATATCGCGACAAAGTTGAGGATGACGTCAGCAAAGCGGAAAATGTCACGATATCACGACAGGTAATGTTTTGGCGGGAAAAAGGTCTAAGAGGCATTCAAAGTGACAGGTGTCAAAAAGGTGCCAGTTACGATAAATTAACTGGAGTAAGATCTATAGTTCCAGGTGAC
Source organism: Wollemia nobilis (assembly GCA_028583015.1). Taxonomy (NCBI): domain Eukaryota; kingdom Viridiplantae; phylum Streptophyta; class Pinopsida; order Araucariales; family Araucariaceae; genus Wollemia; species Wollemia nobilis. The sequence goes on along the minus strand of JAQPPZ010002937.1, from coordinate 2,872,579 downwards.
AGGTGTGGTCAAGACTAGAGGAAATACTACTGCAATTAACGAGAGTGACAAGAGAGTTATGAAGACAGTGCATTTAAGACGCGAACGGCTATTGCAGGGCCGTGATACAGTAAGCCGACATAAGCACAGTTTTTAGATAATCACTGCAAACAAGAAATCTTCTCGATGGTTGTGCTTGACCCACAAGAAAGTAACGGGTAGAATAGAAGGATTGACACCGTTTAGAATAAAGTGCAAAAGAATTTGAAAGAGAAATTTCGTAGAGATAATAGAGCATCGAAACGCGCAGAAGGGTTGTCAGTATATGCAGAGAAGGACTGTCAGTATATGCAGAATATGCAGAGAAAAAGATGGTCAGAATGTCAGTAAGAAAGCGGCTAAAAGGCGGATCAGGTCAGAGAAGGATTTGACACGTCAATTACAGTCGAGAATGCATGAAAATGTTGGAGGGAAAGTTAAACCGTTTGAAATTGAGCCGTTCGAAGAAATCAAGTATATAAGGATCGAACTGGCATAGTGAGAAGGTTACTGTGACTGTGTTTTCATTGTGCATTTAAAAGGTCTCAGTAAGTAAGGGTGCTGTAAGAAAACAGCCTTAGATCAAAACCTGCAATTCTATTGAATATTCAAGAGAAAGGTTTTAGATTAGATCAGAAGATATTGAGTCTCTAACAATTCTCTCTATGCTTCTATGAGATTTTTGTATGTGTTGTAGACCAGTGAGGGTCTTGTATAAGAGAAGGCATCTTTATGTCCATTTATCTTACAAAATAGAAATCCAAGTTGGTGCTTGGATAAAGGGGTTGGTGCTCCTATCTGTTGCAGCAGATAAATCAGGGGTTGGTGCTCCTTCCAGTGGGTGCTGGTAAACAATTGTAAATATTGAATCCTTGCAAAGACTGGATTTGGATTGAAGTCCAAACAGTCATTATTTGAGGAGTAGCCACATCGGTGAACCTCGTAAAATCCTGTGTTGTGTGATGCTCTTGTGTGATACTTGCATTATCTAGTTTCAAGCTTGCATTATTAGTTTTAAAAGTTGCAGATTTAAGTTTTTAAGTAGTTACACCGATTCACCCCCCCTCTCGGTGTCATTGTGAGAATATCAATTGGTATCAGAGCCAGGCACCTGCACAAGCTTAATCAGCTAAGGTGTTCTTGGGAGATATACAATGGCCGGTGGTGAAGGTTTTTCTTCTAACAAAGCTCCTCTGTTCGATGGAACAAACTATTCTTTCTGGAGGCTCAGAATGCGGACCTATCTCTCGTGCATTGGGTTATGACATTTGGGAATCTGTTGAAAATGGATACACCACTCCCACTGTTCCTCCAACAGATGCGGCTGAAAAGAAAAAGTTTGAGAACAACTCGAAAGCCAAGAATGCTATTATGTGTGGATTGGTCGACAGTGAGTTGATACGCATCATGAACTGCAAATCTGCTAAAGACATATGGGACAAACTGCAAAGCATTCATGAAGGAGACAGCAAAATCAAGGAAGCTAAGCTACAAACACATCGTGCCCAGTTTGAAGCATTAAAGATGACCGATGATGAGAACATAGAAGCCTATATGCTGAGGGTAAATGGAATCATCAATGCAATAAGAGGACTCGGAGAGGAGATTGAAGATGCAGTTGTTGTGAAGAAGGTACTGAGAACTCTCAACAAAAGGTTTGATGCAAAGGTTTCTGCTATAGAGGAAGCAAAGGATTTAAATATTTTTAGTTTGGATGAAATGCATGGATCTCTAACTGCATATGAAATGAGGATTGGTCAAACTAAGCCCTCAGACAGAGAAGCAGCCTTCCAAGCTCAGAAAAATATAAAATCTAAACTAGAATCTGAGGAAGAAGAATCTGCAGATGAAACTGAAGCAAACTTTGTTAGGAAACTAGTAAAGGGAAAAGGGAAATACAGAGGGAAGCTACCGTTCAAGTGCTTTAACTGTGGCGGCATCGGGCACTTTGCAGCAAAATGCCCAATGAATGAGAAAAATAGAAGTGATGAAGGGACACATCAGGAAAGAAAAGTCTGGAAAAAGAAACCGCAGTTTAGAAAAAGAAACTTCAAGAAGAAGAGTTTCATTTCCCAGAATATCGATTCTTCTGAAGACAGTTCCAGTGAGGAATCAGAAGAAGAAACTGGTGAAGCCCTATTCATGGCTTTTGAAGAACAAAGAACTGAAGAAACCCAGGAGTGTGAAGAAAAATTAGACGATGAGGCCGAGGTAGATCTGGAAGGTGAGTTGGTGGCTGCTCTTGAAGAGTTAAGTGCAGAAAGGAAAAGAAATAAAAAGATTACAAGAAAATTTGAGGAGGCCAACAATGTAATAATCAGTTTGAAAGTACAAACTGAAGAGCATAAGAAAAAGTCTAAAGATTTTGAAGCACAGCTAATCGTGAAAATAAATGAGTGCAACAAGCTAGAAGAAGATATAGTTGGATTAAGGCTGCAGCTAGAAGAAATGAATCGAAACTGAGTTGTCATCAAAAATTTGAAGACAGTTCTGAGAAATTGAATAAAATGTTGAATAATCAAAGGCCCACAGGTATCAAGTTTGGTTTGGGCTTTGATGAAGGAGAAACCTCAAAGGACTCAAAGGCTATAACAGTAGATCCAGTAAATAATAAAGACAAGATTAGAGTTGATCAAGATAAACCGTATCATGCAAAAGAAAACAACAAATCCAAGCTCGAAAGGAGTGCTAGCAAATGATGGATTCACCAAAGTCTCTCATCAAAGAAGAAGAAGACCCATGGCTTCTACCTCCACATGGCAACATCCATTTCCCATGTACACTCGTTCCTTTTCTGGTTATTGTTTTAAGTGCAATGCATATGGTCATAAAATTTCTAGTTGTAGATATAATATAGAACAAAGAAATTTCACTAGCAGAAATAATTTTTCACCTTTGATAGATTATGCTGTAGAATGTTATAACTGCCATAACTTCGGCCATATTGCAAGGAATTGTCGTAGCTCTTTTGCAGGAAATAAATACCAGGGAAGAAAGTTTCGATCAACTGGATCAAAACAGAACAAAAAATTTCCCAAAAAACTGTCACAGGCCAATGAAAGGGAGAAGGTAAAGAAAGTGACCAGATCTGCTGTCAAATCTCAATGGAAAGAAAAGGGACAACCGAAGAAAGACAAAGAATCCCTGATCGTTCAAACAACTCTCAAAGCACAGAATAAATCTGCTCCTTGGATTCTGGACAGTGGATGCTCCAGTCACATGACAGGAGACAAACAGAAGTTTGATAAGCTGCAGACATACGAAGGTGGTTCTATGAAATTCGGAAACAATGATGGAGCAAAGATAGTGGGTAAAGGATCAGTTAAGTTAAGTGATGGTAAAATCAACTCTAAGGAAGTTCTTTTTGTGGTAGGACTGAAGCATAACTTACTGAGTGTAAGTCAGATTTGTGACAGAGGTCATGAAGTAATTTTCAAGAAGGAGGGCTGTGAAGTAAGGAAGACAAGAAATGGAAAGTTAATAGCCACTGGACTGAGAACTTCTAGAAATTTGTATACTCTCTCGGAGACTTCGAAGGAGCCTTCTTGGTTGGTCAAGAAGAAGAAAACTGGCCGTGGCATAAAAGACTCGGTCACATAAGCTTTGATAATCTGATAAAAATCAGCTCGAAAAGAGCAAGTAAGAGACATACCCACTATTGGTAAACCATCAAACAAGATATGTGAGTCATGCCAAAAGGGGAAGCAAACCAGATCTACCTTCAAAGCAAAAGAATATTTCACTAGCAAGCCATTAGAACTGATTCACACCGATTTGTGTGGACCCATGAGGACAGAAAGCATAAATGGATACAAATATTTTATGCTGTGTATTGATGATTTTTCCAGAATGACATGGGTACTCTTTCTGAAACAGAAGTCAGAAGCTTTTGAGATGTTTAAAACCTTCAAAAATCTTGTTGAGAACCAATCTGGAAAAAGAATAAAGTGTTTGAGATCTGATAGAGGAGGAGAGTTTATCTCAGATGAGTTTGCAGAATTCTGTGAAAAACATGGAATAAGAAGACAGTTCTCAGCAGCAAGAACACCTCAGCAGAATGGAGTAGTTGAAAGAAAGAACAGAACTGTACAAGAAATGGCAAGAACCATGTTAACAGAGAGCAAAATTGCTGACAGATTCTGGAAAGAGGCAGTTCACACTGCAGTCTACATTCAGAATAGATGTATGTTGAGGCCGCATGAAAGCAAAACACCATATGAACTGTGGTTTGGCAAAAAGGCTACAGCAAAATACTTCAAAGTGTTTGGAAGCAAGTGTTACATTAAGAGAACTGAAAGCAATCTTGGCAAGTTTGAAGATAGAGCTGATGAAGGAATATTCCTTGGGTACTCAACTAAAAGCAAAGCCTATACATGCTACAACAAAAGACTTAAGAAAATAGTGGAGAGTGCGGATGTGAAGGTTGATGAAGGCAGGAAACAAGAAATCAGCAATAATGAAAACTACCCAACCTATGAAGAATTTATTGAAGAAGATGAAGATCAAGAAAAAGAAGAGAGACAGAAATCAGATTCGGAGGACTTAGAAAGAGATGAAAATAGAAAATACGATAACGGGCGGTTGGCGGAAAAATCATCCCAAAGAGCAGATTATTGGGGACCCTACAGTTGGCATTCGGACAAGAAGAAGAGTAGTAAATAACTATTCTCTCGTTATCCAAGTATTGAGCCCAAGAATATTATTGAAGCAAGCACGGATGAAAGCTGGATGGAAGCAAGAAATGAAGAACTAGATCAAATTGAGAAAAACAAAACCCGGGAATTAGTACCAAGGCCCGAAAATAAAAACATAATTGGTACTAAATGGATATTTAGAAACAAACTGAATGAAGATGGACAGGTTGTAAGGAATAAAGCAAGATTAGTCTGTAAGGGATATGCCCAAGTTGAGGGGATTGATTTTGAAGAGACTTTTGCACCCGTGGCCAGACTTGAAGCAATAAGACTATTTTTGGCTTTAGTTGTTCATAAGAACTTCAAGGTTTATCAGATGGATGTAAAATCAGCATTTCTGAATGGAAATCTTGAAGAAGAAGTATATATTGAACAGCCTGATGGTTTTCAACTTTGTGATAATCCTAACTTTGTTTGCAAGTTGAAGAAAGCATTGTATGGCTTGAAACAAGCACCTAGAGCTTGGTATGCAAGGTTGGACAACTATCTCACTAAGCAAGGATTCAAGAAAGGTATGGTGGATAGCAATTTATATGTGAAAACTGAAAATGGCAATTTCATTGTCCTTGTTGTTTATGTAGATGATATAATTTTTGGAAGTAGCAATGATGAATCATGCAAAGACATAGCAAACAAAATGCGAAAAGAGTTTGAAATGTCTATGATAGGTGAACTTTCATATTTCCTTGGATTACAAGTTAATCAAACAGAAAAGGGAATTTTTATCTCTCAAATTAAATATGTGAAAGAAATGCTGAAAAAGTTCACTATGGAAGATAGTAAACCAGTGAGCACCCCCATGACAACAAGCTGCAAGTTGAGCAAGGATGATAAATCTCCGGATGTTGATCAAACAATGTACAGATCAATGATTGGGAGCTTGCTGTATTTGATAGCAACTAGACCGGATATCTTACAAGTCGTCTTGCATGGTTGCAAGATTTCAGGCTAGTCCAAAAGAGACTCATGTGACAGCAGTGAAAAGGATTTTTAGGTATCTCAAAGGTACTATGGAGTATGGGCTGTGGTATCCAAAAGGAAAAGACTTCACTCTCTTTGCATACTCTGATGCTGATTGGGCAGGATGCATTGATGACAGAAAAAGTACAAGTGGAGGAGCATTCTTTCTTGGAAACAAATTGGTTGCATGGCACAGTAAGAAGCAAGAATCAGTCTCTTTATCCACAGTCGAGGCCGAATACATTGCAGCTACTACATGTTGTACACAAATACTATGGATGAGACAAACATTGAAAGATCTAGGAATTCACTTCAATGAGCCCATTTCAGTCAAATGTGACAACACTAGTGCAATCAACATTTCAAAGAATCCGGTAATGCATTCCCGCACCAAACATATTGCAATCCGGTATCACTTCTTGAAGGATAAGGTTGCAGAAGGAGAAGTCAGATTAGAGTTTGTTCCCACTACAGAGCAAGTAGCAGACATATTCACCAAACCTTTACCAAAGGAAATATTTGAATACCTTCGAAAGAAGTTGGGAGTAGTCACACTTCCCAAGCACTGACTAGCTATGGGAAATACATTCTCAGGGGGAGCATTCAAGTTATTTATGCCTGAGAATGTTGTGCATAGACTCGTGGGGAGTCTGCAGCAGCCCTTTGGCATTATTGGCAAAGGGGGAGAAGAATTTGAGCAAGGCTACAAAGTGTTGCCAACAATTCCAAAGGGGGAGATTGTTGAGCAAGGTGCAGCAAAAGCAATGCAAAAGGATTGTAATTGTTGTCAACACAGACAGAGTGATGCAGTTGAAGCAGTTCAGAGGTCAGTCAGATCAAGTGCAAAAAATCTCAAGAAAAACAGAGGGGACCCAGATCCAGAAATTTGCAGAAAAAGACAAGGAAGAAAACTGTCGCGATATCGCGACATGTTTCTGTCGCGATATCGCGACAAAAATGAGGAGAGAGAAAGTGCATTGAAAAATGTCACGATTTCACGACATATCGGAGGAGAGAGAAAGTGCATTGAAAAATGTCACGATTTCGCGACATATCGGAGGAGAGAGAAGAGAATGATTGAAGAGAAGGAGAAAATGTCACGATTTCGCGACATATCGGAGGAGAGAGAATGTGCAAGGAAAAATGTCACGATTTCGCGACATGTTGGAAGGAAAGAAGCCAAATCGAGAAACTGTCACGATTTCACGACAAGTTTGAAGCAAAGGCACCAAGGATGAAAAATGTCACGATTTCGCGACACATCGGAGGAGAGAGAAAGTTGATGAAGAAGTTGTAGCGATTTCGCTACATGTCTGAGTTTCACCAGCATAAGCAAAGAAAAAGCACCAAGTAAGAAAAGCGTAGCGATTTCGCTACAAGCTTGAGACACTAAGAACAAAAGTGCAACGATTTTGATACAGCTTCGAGTTGCAAGGTGAAAAGTAGTAGCGATTTCGCTACATGGTCAAAGTGCAAGGTAAAAAGGTGTAGCGATTTCGCTACAGGTTGAAAGTGCAAGGTAAAAAGGTGTAGCGATTTCGCTACAGGTTGAAAGTGCATAGTGCGGAGGTGTAGCGATATCGCTACAGGTTGAAAGTGCAAGGTAAAAGGTGTAGCGATTTCGCTACAGGTTGAAAGTGCATAGTGCGAAGGTGTAGCGATTTCGCTACAGGTTTGAAACACATGTTGGGAAGGTGCAGCGATCTTGCTACGAGTTCAAAGTGCAAAGTGGAAAGGTGTAGCGATATCGCTACACGTCGGAGTTTCACTAGCAAGCAAGCAAAGAAAAATGCTAAGGCAACAATGGTGTAGCGATTTCGCTACATGTAAGTGTTCATGGAGTAAAAGTTGTACGGAGGCCAGAAGCGTCGCGATTTCACGACGGCAATGAAGATGACGTCAAAAAACAAAATGTGTGAGAAACGTCACGATTTCGCGACATCTTAGAAGATGACGTCAGCAAAACCAAAATGTGTCGCGATTTCGCGACAGGGTGAACAAGAAGCCGTTGGAAGACGAAAGTGTCACGATTTCGTGACAACTTAGCGGATGACGTCAGCAAGACAAAAAATGTCGCGATATCGCGACATGTTTCCAGAGAAGCCTCATGAAGCCGAAACGTCACGATTTCGCGACATCTTTGAGGATGACGTCAGCAAGTTTAAAAATGTCACGATATCGCGACAAGTTGCCAGAGAAGCCTCAGGAAGCCGAAAGTGTCGCGATATCGCGACAAAGTTGAGGATGACGTCAGCAAAGCGGAAAATGTCGCGATATCGCGACAGGTAATGTTTTGGCGAGAAAAAGGTCTAAGAGGCATTCAAAGTGACAGGTGTCAAAAAGGCGCCAGTTACGATAAACCTAACTAGAGTCAGATCTGCAGTTCCAGGTGACAGGTGTCAGGGCAAGACTAGAGGAAATACTACTGCAATTAATGAGAGTGACAAGAGAGTTATGAAGACAGTGCATTTAAGATGCGAACGGCTGTTGCAGGGCCGTGATACAGTAAGCCGACATAAGCACAGTTTTTAGATAATCACTGCAAACAAGAAATCTTCTCGATGGTTGTGCTTGACTCACAAGAAAGTAACGGGTAGAATAGAAGGATTGACACCGTTTAGAATAAAGTGCAAAAGAATTTGAAAGAGCAGTTTCGTAGAGATAATAGAGCATCGAAACGCGTAGAAGGGTTGTCAGTATATGCAGAGAAGGACTGTCAGTATATGCAGAATATGCAGAGAAAAAGATGGTCAGAATGTCAGTAAGAAAGCGGCTAAAAGGCGGATCAGGTCAAAGAAGGATTTGACACGTCAATTACAACCGAGAATGCATGAAAATGTTGGAGGGAAAGTTAAACCGTTTGAAATTGAGCCGTTCGAAGAAATCAAGTATATAAGGATCGAACTGGCATAGTGAGAAGGTTACTGTGACTGTGTTTTCATTGTGCATTTAAAAGGTCTCAGTAAGTAAGGGTGCTGTAAGAAAACAACCTTAGATCAAAACCTGCAATTCTATTGAATATTCAAGAGAAAGGTTTTAGATTAGATCAGAAGATATTGAGTCTCTAACAATTCTCTCTATGCTTCTGTGAGATTTTTGTATGTGTTGTAGACCAGTGAGGGTCTTGTATAAGAGAAGGCATCTTTATGTCCATTTATCTTGCAAAATAGAAATCCAAGTTGGTGCTTGGATAAAGGGGTTGGTGCTCCTATCTGTTGCAGCAGATAAATCAGGGGTTGGTGCTCCTTCCAGTGGGTGTTGGTAAACAATTGTAAATATTGAATCCTTGCAAAGACTGGATTTGGATTGAAGTCCAAACAGTCATTATTTGAGGAGTAGCCACATCGGTGAACCTCGTAAAATCCTGTGTTGTGTGATGCTCTTGTGTGATACTTGCATTATCTAGTTTCAAGCTTGCATTATTAGTTTTAAAAGTTGCAGATTTAAGTTTTTAAGTAGTTACACTGATTCACCCTCCCCTCTCAGTGTCATTGTGAGAATATCAAACATAGCCCCATGATTCACCCCATGAAAGGTTTTCTCCTTGTAGATCCAACCTTTTGTTTGGGAATTATATGCGATAGGGCAGTTTTCCCCCTCTACAGTAATAGTAAAGAGATGATAAAGTTACTAAAATTTTAGTTATCTTTTAAATTTGACATGAAGGATTTGGGTGCTACAAAAAGTATTTTTGGTATGGAAATAATAAAGGATCGTGTAAATAGAAAGTTATAGCTAAATCAAAGGAAATATGTTGTTTTTATACTACAAAGGTTTAGGATGCATGATTGTAAACCAATATGTACTCCATATCTAGTTGGTTAAAAGTTATCTACTAAAAAATATCCTAATACAAATGAGAAAATTAAAGAAATGCATCATGTTCCTTATGCTAGTGTTGTGGATAGCCTGATGTATGCAATGGTCTATACTAGACCTAATATTGCACATGAAGTAGGAGTAGTTAGTAGATATATATCCAATCCAATAAAGGAACATTGGATTGCTATGAAGAAGATCTTCAAATACTTGCATGGAACTACAAAATATGTTGTCTATTACGAAGGAAAATTTAGAGATAATAAAATTGTAAATATACAAGGGTTTGTGGATGCTGACTGGATTGGATATTTTGATAAGATAAGATTCATGAGTGCTTATGTGTTTAGGAAATTTTTAGGGGTATTAAGTTGGATGATTAAAAGAAATAAATTATTGCTTTATCCACTATGGAAGCAAAGTACATTGCAACAACTCACGCCTATAAAGAAGTAGTGTGGATACAAAGGTTGTGTTCTACTATTGGAATTAAGAAGAAGTCTATGAGAATTGATAGTGATAGTCAGAGTGCAATATTTTTGGCAAATAATATTGGTTTTCATGATCGGTCAAAACATATTGATATCAAGTACCATTTTGTGGGAGAGATGGTTGAAGAGAACTAGGTGATTTTGGAGAAAGTTGATATAGAGAAAAATACTACTGATTCATTAAAAAAGGTTATTCCTGCTTAGATTTTTTTTTGGTGTTGAATATCAATGGGCATGGTTGCCTTTGATAGGTGACAATGGCAATTTTTAGGCCCTATGAAAAGTATTCAACAAGTGGGATAATGTTGGACCTATGTTGAATATTTTCCATGTTATTCAAGTGGGGCTAACTCTGAAAGGATTTTATACTCTACCCCTATCCTCATCAAGGTTCAGGGCTAAGCTAGGCCTTGATTGGGGTTATGAGGGTGAAAATACCTGTTTGGGGATCCAAATATGTTAGCCCTTGAGGAAATTTTTTGGGGGGTTTAAGCTATTTTTAGACCCATATGGACATTTTTTGGTTAATGTAATGTTAGCCCATGGTTTTGCATCCATGGTATTGTAAAACTCCTTCTTGTGTTGTTGGTATATAAAACAACACTTGCATGAGGGTTTGGTAATGAATTTTCAAGAAATGTAATCGCAAGTGAAAAGCAAGTGAAAGGATATTAATGTCAATTTTATACAATAAGGATATATTCTTGCAAGGTTTTCCCGAAAGGGTTTCCTAGGATAAATTATTGTGTAATGTGTTCTTCTTCTCTATTTTTCCTTTTGATTCTGCACTTACTACTTTGCTAGATTTTTTTTATTAGGGTATTATTTCTCTTCACAAGTGACCATCCTAGAAGGGACACCATATGAATATAATTTAGAATTCACTAAAGTGGCCATGTACCTTTAGAAAATTTGTAGCTGGAAAGCCTTCCTCAAAGAAATGGAGGCTTGGGAAGAATAAATGGATAATAGAAGAAGGTAAACATAAATTCTACTTAAGAATTATTTAGTTGTAAATGATTTTATAGTATAATAGCCAAAATAATACAATATTTTGAGTGTGATGAAAAATATGAAAATAAATTAGCTCAACAACTTAATGACTTGTCTAAAATGGCTAAGTCATTAACTAGATTTTCTCAAGAAAATAATCATTCAATGGAAAGTCATAAAAATAAATTCCTGTAGATGATGGATACAATCATATTTGTTGCTTCTTTTCATAATGGAGCTTGGGATAAAATGGCCAACATTATTTGGATAAGTCAACCAGAGCAAGGAGAAAATACAAGGGTGAATAATTAAACCAAGACAAAGCTAATATGGGGTCCACTACATAAAAGGACAAAGCATCAAGGGAATAAGATAATGGGACAAAATCATACCAACTATAGGGCCTTGATCTAATACAATTATACTACATTGTAAGGATCATGAAGCTGATAAGTGGCCATATGTAATGATCTAGGTCAAAAAAATAAAAATAAGTATAATTTAGTTATAACCCACCCTAGATATCAATGGAAGAAACAAATATAGATGGAGAGACTAGCTTAAAGTAGTTATAAAAAAATGATTCAACTTCAAGATATAAATAGCAGTTTCATCAGCCAAAGAAGGAATCAAGTTGTGCATAGCCAAATTTTGCCAAAGGTATAGCTTAGTGGCCTTGTACTTAATGGTTTTATTTCCCTAGGTGTCTCTTATCACATAGCCATATCTTATTCTTCTCCATCATTATGCAGGTCTTGCTAAGGAAGCATCCAGTTAGCTAATATTATTTCCAAATACTAGATTGGAAGCTAGGAGACTCTTTGTTTCTATTTTTAGAATGAAGATCTAAGGTTCTCTATTATATCATTTGAATGAAAAAAATTCTTTGTATTTGTTTTATGAAGCTGGAACATTTTACCATAATCTAATTGTAAATATTCTTTGATAATAATACAAATTTGGTTTCTTCCTTTGTGCATTTTTGTGTCTAACTATGTTTTTGTTGCACGTTTACATATTACATTATTTGAATGTGTGAATGGTGTTTTACTTCACTAGTGAATTTAAATTATGGTTGTTACATTACTTGAACAAACATAATTGACACGGTTCCTCTTTCTTTTTCTTTCTATATCATGAACTTGTTTAATACTATGTTACAATTGATAATGGACAGCGTATTAGTCTACCGATAGGGTATTATTAAAGGATTTTATAAATCTTGGTTGAAAATTAAATGAATTCCATTTTTCTTTTAAATATGGTTGAGCACAATAAGATTATTAACGGTTTCATTACCTTAATCTATAGAAGTCTTTAGATAATTATTTCTTGATTAAACAAGGTGGATTTACCAGAGTCCATGATGCTGATTAGATTAAAAAAAAAATGTGGTGTGTTAATATTAAAGGGACACAAAAAATTTATCTAATATTTTTTGTATCGTTACTAGGAAATGAATACGTACTTTCTATATTTTGAATTTAAGGTAGTTTTTCTTGATTTAAATTTTTAAATTTCAAAAACCAATAGTCATATTTTGTCAATCATTAGGGTTTTACTATCATTTTAAAACCACAATTCCATTTAATCCTTGAGTGAAATGATATTAAGAGTGTTTGAGCAAAATAATATTGGCTAGGAGAGGGTAATTATGTTCTTTCATTGCACATCTATGTTGGTGACTCCAAGCTGATCTTACCCAACATTCAAAACCTGAAGAAAGATAGAGGAGCTTGATTTGATGTCCATAATAAGAAGCAACAAAGATATCTATCCTAAAGTTCCAAATCCAGAGGTGTTTTTCCAATCTCATAAAATTCTATCTATATCATCTCATTCTGGTTTTAATATTAGTCTAAATTTAAGTTTAAATTCTCCTAATGTTAGATCTAGTGTTAGATATTTCCTTAGCATTACTCCTCATATTTCTAGTACTCTAGTAGCAAATATGGCTAATCCACCATCAAATTATAATGTCAATAAATGGATAACCAATATATAGACCATTTGTCCTACCCAAAAATATAAACCCTCTCTCAGGTAAAGCTAGTAAGTATTTACCAAAATTTGAAGGAAATACCATTGTAACTGATGAAGACCATATTAGGGATTTTTTGTATGCCATTGACAGTCTAAAAGTAGATGATGAAAACAGTCCTCAAACTGGTCCTTCAAACTCTAGATAAGGATTCTTGTGAATGTTCTAATAGCCTCATACATGGTTCTATCAGCAATTTCCAAACCATGGAATAAGTATTTCTAAGAAAGTACAAAGAGAGGAAGAATGAACAACCTTTGTTGGTATAATTGGTTACTATAAAAAATAAAGAGAATAAATCAATAGAATATTTTAACAAAAGGTTTATCAAGATCAGAAATAAAATCCCTATTGGATTAAGACCTAATGATAGTCAATCTATTTGCTTCTATAAGAATGCTTTCCCTAGGAAATTCAATTATGAATTAAGGCAAGAACAAGTAAACACCATTGATGAGTGCATGGATAAGGTTGTTCTGATAGAAATAAATATGATTGATAGTGGAAAGATGAAGCCATATTATTTAGAGTCTAATCTACCTAATAAGAAACCTAAAAAGGTAGGGTTCACTATCCTTAAGAAGATAGAGCAATATCCTATAGATAAGATAACTTGACAACTAAGTTTAATGATTGAAATGTTCAATACTATGAGTAATAGACTAGTTAGAATATAAAGAGAAAAATAAAATAATATTGAATATTTGAAACTGCAAGGAGAGAATAGATATCTAGGTGACAAAATATTTCCTTTCAAAATAATTTTCTATTGGAATAACAATATTTTGATGAAAATTATAAGAATAGAAATGGTGGTAATAATTGGAAGAAAAAAGTTCAAAAAGACTTAGATGTCATTCCCAACCAAATTCCATCTACTAACATAGCTTTAGAGTTTCCCTTTTAATGTTCTACTTTTGATGCTCCTCATAATTATGTTGATTATGGTATTTACCTAAGTCTACATTCTAAAATTGCTCTAGAAGAAGAGTCTGAGGAGGGTGTTAGGATAAACTTATGCTAGAATCAAGAAGATGAAATAAGATAATTACAATTTGAAAAATAAATGGATCAGTATGTTAACGAATAACAATAGATATCTCTAGTACTTGAGAATGTAGAAATTATGTAAAAATCACTAGACATAAGGTTTGAGAGAATGAAATAGGGTAAAATTACATCCACAGTAAAGGAGATAGAGGAACTAGAAAGAATACATGCCATCAATATCAGAAATAGGAAAATAGGATATAGAGTTGATAAAAACTCTACAAATAGAAATAGAGAACAAAAAAGTCAAAATAAGTTTATCCCTAAATAAAAATGTACCATGTCATCCCTAAAAATATTGATATTGATAATATATTCAAAAACAATAGAATGAAGTGTTAAAACAAGAATATAGGAAAACAATGTATATCAAGAAATATTAATTTGATGTTGTTTTGAAGATTGCCAAGAAAAAAATCAATATCACCTTTGGAGAATTAATAATTATTCCTAACTACAAATATTAGGTTTGTTAGTATTTTGGGTTAATTGCTTAGTCAAAAAGCTAACAATATAGTCCTATAGGGATATAAAGTCATGAGGTTAGATGCCCATATTTAGTGAGGCCCATTTTATATATCCTTGAGATACACATCAAATTTTGGTGATCAATATGTTATCCATAATTGCATGCTTGATAGTGGGACTTCACATAATATAATGCCAAAATAAGTAGTTGATCAATTGGGCTTAACTTGTACAAAATATTGCCCTCCAATTTTTGTAATGGATAGTAGACAAGTACCATGTGTAGGTGTCATAAATGGGCTACTTGTTTATTTGGACCAATATCCTAAAAAGGGTATATAGTCATGGATGTTGCAGTTATAGACATAGACCCTTTCTTATCTCTATTGTTATGTAGACACTGGGCTGAACAATTGGGAGGGTCAATCCACTTAGATTGGTCTTACACAACTATTCCATTACAAGAAAAAAAAATATTACCCTAATATGAGAACATTTTAATAAGTACTCTATTAAATTGAAGAAATATAATGATAGCATGGTCAATATTGTAAGTTTTATTGAGGATAAATATATGGGAGTCTATTCTATCTAGCACTCTCCTTTATTGATAGAGGTTCTCGATGCTAAAGATATATACCCAAAGAAAAAAACAATAGTTGATTTTGAGGCTGATAGGATTTTGACTATTGAATTATGGACTATGTATTTTGATGGCACAAAATCATAGAATGGGACTAGGACTAGGGTTGGAGTAAATTTTACTAACATAAATGGTAATTATCGGGTTATACCATACATACTTGAATTCCCTTGTACCAATAATGTTGTAGAGTATAAAGCCCCATTATTAGGGCTCAATAAATCTAAATAATTAGGCATCAATCATCTCATAGTATTTGGATATGCAGAGCTCATAATTTAGAAAATTAAAGGAAATTACCAAGTTAAACATCCTATACTCAAGAAGTACAAAAAAGTTGTACTTGAGAAAATTGATAAGTTTGTAGTATTTAATTTACAATATTTTCCCAAAGCACAAAATCATGTAGCCAACTTGTTAGCTATAAATACAAAACGAAGGAGAGATGAGGAGTGGTGAAGGAAGAAGAGGAAGCGGAGGAGGAGCAAAAATGGCAGGCAAGAATTTTGAACCAACGGAAGGAGAAGATCCAGAGGTAGGGCATAATGTTGTAGCTGGAAAGGAAAAGGATTCCCTATCAGCTCAGTTTGAAAATGCTAAAGGTACATATCCTCTAGATAAACCCTCATACAAAGGGTCCCACTGGGGTTCGGGAGCTGGCAACAAGGGCCCAACCTTTTTGGAAATGCTAAAAGGGAAAAATAAGGAGCCAATCAGTGAACTACCACTCCTAATACTAAACAATAACAGGTTAACTACACTAGTGGAGATTATGGAAAAATTATTGGATATGGAGGCATCATCCTTAGTTGCCAAGTTTTTGGGAGGAAGCCTGGACATTGAGACTATTCGCTCATGGGCTGCGACAAAGTGGAAAACTTCAAGAATCTTAGAAATTGTAGCCATGTCAAGAGTTTTTTTTATGATAAGACTCAACAAAAAATATGATGCAGAGCGCATATGGACAGGAGGACCCTAGTTCCTAGGAAGGTGTAGCCTCTTTCTGAGGAAGTGGGGGAAGGATTTCAATCCTGAGAAGTAGAACATTAATATAGCACCCATTTGGGTCTACTTACCAAACCTCCTAGCATAGTTTGTTAATGAGTATTGGCTTAGTGGCATAGCAAATACGATAGGAGAGCTCATGGCAATAGACCATTCAACCCAGGAAAGGACTAGACTGATGCATGCCAGGATCTATGTAAATGCAAACTTGGATTCTGATCTACCTTCTCAGGTGGAACTAGCATATGGAGAGTTTCTAAGGATTTAGCCCATGGAGTATGAGAACAAGCTAATATTTTGTAGCATGTGCAAAACCCAGGGCCACCTTCAAGCCCAATGTCTGACAATAACTACAAATAAGGAAGCCACGAGTGAAGGTTTTTTGGGGAAAGCTAATGGGAGAGGGATCCCAAAGTTTCAAGGTCTGCATATTAACTTGGAAGGATATAGACAAGTTAAGAATAACCAGGCTGACCAAGCCAACACAAAACTAGAAAAAATCCAGGAGAAAGGAAAGCAACATAATGAGGGAGGCAAAAATCATAAGGTATGTAATAAAGATCCTAGCTTGAACATGTTTGATATCCTAGAAAATCTAGAAGTTGAAAAAGAAAATAGTAAGGATGATACCATTAGTGTCAAGTTTCCTGAAACCCTAGACTCCCCATCCAAATCGAGACCATCCATAGCTATGACAAAAAGCCCCAAAAGCTATGCTCAAAATGAAGAAAAATTGCCAGGTCATTTCAGTTTAAACATGGAAAAAATAGAGTCAAGATTCGAAGTTGTGGAAACAAGAGCGAGGAATGTAGCTCCTAATCCGGTAGTGGAGCAAATTATCCCTTATCAGATGAGCCCAACGGTAAAAGGTTCCTTGAAGGAAAGCCCCCTGTTTAGGAACCAGATAGGAGAGGTGAACCAAACTAAGGCTGAGCATGAAGAGGGAATTAAAAACCCCCAAAATGAGGAAGAATGTTCAAGCCCTAGACTATCACAATATATGCCCCCTCATTTCAATCTAAAATAGACTAGAATCACTACTAAGATTTGAATAGATTATGGAAGTGAAAGAAAGAAAGAGAGAATATCTATAGCAGAGCACTATAGAATGAGAATCAATGAAGAAATTGCAAACAGAAAGCAAAGAACATTGTTACAACAAGCTATTCTTGGCCAGGATAATAGTAAAATTGACAAACCCCCTTTGGATCAGGGAAGGGGGCGGGGAAAAAATATCAAACAGTCTAAATGAAGGTTCTCTCATGGAATGTGAGAGGCCTAAATGGCCCACCAAAACAAAGGATGGTGAAGTCTATAAGGAAGGATTGGAATCCTACTATCATTTTTCTTCAAGAAACCAAAATAGATGCGACACAATCAGCACTTATAACTATAAGGATTTGGAAGCAAGGGGAAGTGGCCTTTCAATAGGCGAGGAGCATCTGGGGGCCTCATGATTTTATGGGATCCTATTAAATTAGAAGGAAGTATTATTCAGGAAAATGAAAGAGTCTTAAGTGTGTTATTTCATGATTTTGATACTAATAAGAATTGGATTATGTCAAATTTTTATGCCCCCACCTTTGTCCAAGGGAGGTCTGAACTATGGGAGTTTTTGGGGCATTTGAGCTAAGCTTTTGAAGAAATTCCTGGGTGATTGGGGGAGATTTCAATACCCCCCTTTACCCATATGATAAGAAGGGAGGATCTAGGTTACCCTCAAGGAGCATGGAGGACTTCAATGAATTCATTAACACAAATGAATTTATGGATGTAAGACTAAAAGGAGCCAAATTTACATGGAGTAACAAGAGGATAGGAAGTCAATTGATTCAAGAAAGGTTGGACAGGTTTTTTTTATCCAAGGAAGCTACAATAATGTTTGGTGATTCAGCATTACAAGCCCTTCCTAAATGCGCTTCAGACCATAATATTATTCTATGGGAGGCATTTCAGGCTAACTCCTTTAAAAATCCATTTATATTTCTATCAATGTGGGTTAAACATCTGGACTTCAAGAAACAAATAGAGGAATGGTGGTAGCAACCTATCCAGGGAAGTGCTTCCTTCAAACTATCTCAAAAACTTAAGATGGTGAAAAACAACCTTAGAATATGGAATAAAGAAGTCTCTGGAAATATTTTTGAGAATAAGAAAGCAGTGGGGTAAAAAATGAGAATAATAGAAAGCAAAATCCAAAATGAAACCTATGATGAGGTGATAAGGACTGAAGAGAAGGAAACCCTTTGTGAGTTTTATAATATTTTAGCTTGAAGAGATGTATTGGAGGAAAAAATCAAGGGCATTATGGCTAAAGGAAGGGGACTCTAATTCAAAAAATTTCCATGTTACCACATTGAACAATAGAAGCAACAATAATATTAGAAATTTAACTAAGGTGGATGGATCCTCAACTCAAAACATTCAGGAGATCAGGGACGAGGCTGTTAATTTTTTTAGTTCATTATTGGGTGAAGAACGGGCCTGTAATGCCCAAGCAAAGAACTCCCTCCTTCAATTCATTCCACAACTCATTGATGAAATGATTAACGAGTCTCTTACAACATTTTTTTTAGACGAAGAGATCAAGGAGGCTTTGTTTAACATGGATCCTGACAAAGCTCCTAGGCCGGATGGGTTTTCATCATGATTTTTCCAAGTTTGTTGGGATATTGTTGGAGCAGAAGTTATTGCTGCAATCAAGGAGTTCCAAAGTTCAAATCATATTCCAAGGGGTTTCAATTCAACTTTCATTGCTTTGATCCCTAGAGGCCCCAAACCCAAGACTATGGCTGACTTTAGGCCGGTTAACCTGTGTAATATATCCTATAAAATTCTGTCCAAAGTTTTAGCCAATCGTTTGAAAAAAGTTCTACCAGTTATCATTGATCCAAGTCAAGGAAGTTCTGTACAAGGAAGATCAATCTTAGATGGAGTTATTACTATTCATGAGGCTCTTCATACATCCGCTTAGACCAAAAAAGTAGTCATGGATTTAAATTTAGACATGAACAAAGCTTATGACAGGATAAATTGGAAATTCCTAGAGGTAGTTTTATTAAAATTTGGCTTCAACATGAAATGGGTCAAGTTAATAAGAGAGTGTATTTCTAAGCCTTGTTTTTTAGTTTTGGTTAATGGGTCTAATATAGGTTTTTTTTCAAAGAAAATGTGGTCTAAGACAAGGATATCCCATAAGTCCTATGTTGTTCATCATTGTAGTTGAGGCCTTGGGAAGAACCATTAAGGCAGCAGCGGTAGCTAGACTCATATTAGGTAAGAAGGCCACGTCGCTAACTACCCCAGTGACACATCAGAAATTTATTGATGATACATTTCTACTAACTTTGGCTTCTATGGTTGAGGCAAGAAGGATTAAAAATATTCTCATAATGTATGAAGAAGTGGATGGACAGAAAGTGAAATTTTATAAGAGCAAACTTTATTTCATCAATACCCCCATTCCTAGGAAACACAACATAGCAAGGATCATGGAATGTCAAATTGCATCCCTTCCCACCTGCTATTTAGGTCTTCCCCTATTTATGGGGAAACTTGAAGGATTAATGTGGAACATAGTTCTAGAGAGGATCCAAAAAAAGCTAGCAGATTGGAAAGGACATCTGTTATCTCAAACAGGCAAAGCAGTTTTAACTATGGCTTCACTTCAAAGTATACCCGTTTACTTCCTATCAGTATTCAGATCTCCTAGCAAGGTGTATCACAAAATTGAGTAGCTTCAAAAAAAATTTCTTTGGTCAAGGACTGAGGATAATAAAAGGATCCACTTAGTAGGGTGGAATAAGGTTTGCAAACCTAAAGCTGATGTGGGGTTAGGATTGAGGAGAGTTGCTCATCTCAATACAAATATGTTAGCCAAACAAGTGTGGTGATTATTGACTAAGGTCGATAATGAATGGAATACCATAGTTAGGAGGAAATACCTCCAAGGTGTGAACTTCCTTAATGACAACTTAGCAAGTAGGGGGTCTACTTTTTGGAAGGCAATCCTCATGAGCAGGGATCTTGTCAAGAAAAGTCTTAGATGGATTCTAGGAAATGGGTAAACAATAGACTTTTGGAAGGATCGATGGGTGAGAGCTGAGGAGTTATCCCAAATTCCTTGTTTGGCTAGGATTCAAGAGCATATGGAGCATCATATTGGGAAGAAGGTTGCAAATTATATATGGCATGATATAAATATCAACAGGTGGAAACACATTAGAGTTTAGGGCTTTGAAGTGGAGTCTGAAGAGCTTTATAACATTTTAACTCAGCAAATTATTCCCTCTGGAGACGATGAAGATCACATTGTTTGGGCTAAGACTAAAAGTGGTGACTTCACAGTTAAGTCTGCATATAATTTGCTTCTCAATGTGGAAGGTCAAAAATTTCAACCAAGTTTGGTTTAGATCAAAGGCTTAATTCCTAAAATATCATTTTTTTCATGGCTTGTGATTCAAGGAAAAATCCTCACTATGGACAATATTTTATCCAAAGGTATGGTTATTGCTAACCGTTGCTACATGTGCAGGGCAGGATAAAAGACTACCCAAAACTTGTTTCTGGAGTGTTCGATAGTGGAGTCCATCTTGGATGAACTTTTCCAAGCCTTTAGGATCTCGTGGGTTAAGCCTGCTCTTATATCCGAAGTGTTCCATCAATGGCATCAACCCTTTGTTAGCCTAAAACTTAAGTACCTATGGAAAATCTGTTGGCATCATTTTCTCTAGTAGATTTTTCTAGAAAGGAACCATAGAGCCTTTAAGGATACCATTCACAACCCAAAAACCATCCTCAACAGGATTATTGTCTTTGCGAAAGAAAACCTTAGCACCTTAGTGGATGAGAACCACTCAATTATTCCCCAAGAAAAACAATTAGCTCGATCCTTAGGCATTGAGGACAAACCTTCCATTCCTTTTCCCAATCCCAGAAATAGGATTTCTTGGGAGCCACCCCCCCAGGGTTGGTTTAAACTAAATTTTGATGGTGCAGCCAAGGAGAACCCGGGAAGAGATGGAGCTAGAGGAATAATCAGGGATCATCAAGGAAATCTTGTCAAGGCTTTCACTGAACCATTGGGAATCAGAACTAATAACGAAGCAGAAGCTAGAGCCCTTTGGAGAGGGTTGCAAGTAGCCCAAGCAACACAAGGTAACTCGATGATTAAAGGTGATTCTATGAACATCATCAACCTGGTAACCAATGGCAAAAAACCTCCATGGAGAATCGAGGGAGTCATCCATGAATTGAGGATCCTTTTTGCGGTAAGACAAAATAGGAGGGCTTGTCAAGTGTACCGTGAGGCCAACAGGTCAGCTAAAAAATTAGCCAACATAGGTGTTGATGTTGGTAGTTTGGTGACATGGACACAAGGTGTGCCATGTAAAGTGGAAAAAAATTATTAGTCATGAAAATAAACCTACCCGTTAAGGAGAAATATGAATGGGTGTTTTTTTCCCATGGAGCTGGTAATAACTATGGGGTTTCCCTCTAAATCATACCAAATTGGAAATGAAGGTAACAAGGTGTAAGCCTTGGAAAATTCTGAAAGAGAATAGGAAATGGGCAAGCAACAGGTTTCACAAGTGCAAAGTTCCAAACTTCAATTCCTGTCAATGTAAGTAATGTTTACAATTATGTTTAGGTATGGGTGTGCTTTGTTAGTAAGGTGTTGTAGGGGATTCAACACAATTTTTGGTAAGAAATTTTCAAGGATGACTAGGATCTACAATCTCAGCATAAGGCTGGATATTATAATAGGTTTTGGGTTAACCTGCAAAACTCGGTAATTAATGAAGACTTTTATTTACCAAAAAAAATAAATACATTTGTTGTAGATAGTACAAATATTGATACCACATATATGGATAAATTTCCTATGCTATCTATCTACAAGCCTTTTATTCTAGATAATGTTGTTTACTTACATGTATTTCAAGATGACTTATCAATGATTTTATGACAGTGCAAAATGAGTTCTCCTATATAGTATATGATGAACAAGATGAAGAAAAACTAAAAGATATTAATGAAAAACCCACAAAGGTCATTCAATTGAAAATCAATAGAATTTCTAGAGGTTTCATATCTTCAGCGAGTATGTTTGATGACTTTGATAGAGCATACAAATCATTTTTCTAGGAATATAAAGCAGGTGATATCAATATTGGGACAAAGTAAGAGCCCATGTTTATTAAAATTAACAATTTTTTATCAAAAAAAAAACAACAATACATTATGTCATGACCCTCCCTAGTTGACTTTATGGCACAAAGGAACAATGTATTAACCTATGGTGGTGATACTTAGTTTGAACAATTGAACCAACTATATGATGTTTAGTTGATTTGAGAAGGGCATGTTATTGCTAACATATTGCCAAGTGTGCAGGATCAGGTACACTCATAGGTGGAGAAGGTAGAAGCATCCACTAGAAATGAGGGTACCTAAGATCAGGGGAAATGATGATTAAGGTACTCGAAGGTAACATGGATAGATACCTTCATATAGGCATGCATTGTCGAAAGGGATAATCATCGATGGTTGATCACCTTGAGCCTTAGTTGATAGCCTAGTAGCTATCATAAAATCTCTAGCTAAGATAGGTGACTGGGTCGATGGAAATATTCCCTCTTTGTTGCTTTATAAATTTATTTGCTCTTTGTTGCATCATGGTTGAAGTAGCATAATGTTGGAACTGCTATAGGAAAACAACTGCCAAATGTATGTGGATGCATAAAACTAATTGTTTTGTTAAATAAAATATAGAGCATCATTTTCATAGAGAAAAGCATATTAAATTTGAATGTTAAATGAAGGTTCATTCAAAAGGATCAATGAAGTTTGATTAAATAATGGTTGATTTAATTAAGCTCATTAGTAAACCTCATTTTATTTAATAGATGAGAGTTTTTTTTAGTTAATTAAAGGTGTTCATTTTAATGATAATGGAGAAGTCATTGAAAGACTTTAATTAATTAAAATAAGCAAATATATATATATATATATATATATATATCCATTCAAGAAATAGATGTCTTTTATTTTAAAGAAATAGCAATTATGAAATTGTGTAAATAAAAGTACTTTAATGGTGATAATTATCACAATAAAGGATATATGTTTAAAAGCATGCCATTATTATAAAAATAATAAGTGATTTACATTAATCATTCCCTTATAGCTTGTAAGCTATGAAATAATCTAGGGTGGCTGCTAAGTTTCCAAATATGGAAACCATCGGACAAAGGGTTCCTTGCCGCCAGAGAAAGGGATAAAGAATTGAAGGTAGAGGGGGCTCGAGAAAGGGCTCGAGGTTTGAGATGGGCCACCTAGAGGAGGAGAGCACGTATGGTGCTAGAGAAGCCAAAAGAAATGATAGAAGAAAAAAAAAGAGTAGAAGGGATGACGTGAGGATAAAGGAGCAGAGGGAGAAAATGTAGACCAGGGATGGGAAAAGGAGAGGAACACACCGTGAGCGAAGGAGAGGTAGCTAAGATACCACCGATTCCCATTCTGCAATAGTATTGAGGTTGGAGTGTTTAGACTTTAACCTGCTTTGTTTACATGCTTTGCTATGGTGAAATCATGGTTTAAAACTTGGTTAAACCACCCTATTGCTTTGAAAGCTATGTGTTTCTTGCCCTATTAGTGTTTTAAAAATTGCCCTTTTGCTCTATTGAAAGCTATGCATTTCTTTCCCTGTTGGTGTTTTAAAAACCACCCTATTGCTCTGTTGAAAGCTATGCATTTCTTGCCCTATTGGTGTTTTAAAAACCACCTTGTTGCTCTGTTGAAAGCTATGCATTTCTTGCCCTATTGGTGTTTTAAAAACCACCCTATTGCTCTGTTGAAAGCTATGCACTTCTTATATGCTGTGTTTTTAGGAAACCACTGGTGCAGTTGAAGGCATTATGTGTTTTAGGAAACCACCTGTGCAAGCTAAGGTATTATGTATTTTTAGGAAACCACCGGTGCAGTTGAAGGTGTTGTGTGTTTTAGGAAACCACCTATGTGAGCTAAGGCATTGTGTGTGTTTTTAGGAACCACCTGTGCAAGTTGAAAGTGCTATGTTTTTAGGAACCATCTATGCAAGTTGAAGGTGTTGTACTTTTTAGGAATTGCCTATGCAAGTTGAAGGTGTTGTGCTTTTTAGGAAACTGCCTGTGTAAGCCTGAAGGCATGGTTTTTGTTTAAAGACTCTGTTAGCATTTTAGAAAGTTGAGAGTGTGTGAGTTCAAGAGTGTCGGGTGTGTCTCTAGAGCGCTAAAAGAATTTGAGAGCGTTGTGTGCCTTAGACCTTCATGTCCAAAGGAAGAGGGGGACATCACTTTTGGGAGCACCGCCTATGGAAAATCCACCCGTAGGTTTGAAGAAGGACTACATCTAGGAAGTACCGGACTACTCTATGTGCTTGTTGAACTTCCAGCTTGGCTGTTCCTTAAACATGCACCAGAGGTTGCTAGTATTGCCATGAAGGGCGTTAGCTTTGGTTAATCTATTTTGGGAAGGTTCGCTGTGAAATTTAATTAAATAGAGACCTTTGATTATGTGGAATATATTGAGGGATATTTAATTAAATAGAGACCTTTGATTATGTGGAATATTGAAGAAATTTTAATTAAATAGAGACCTTTGATTATGTGGAATATATTGAGGGATATTTAATTAAATAGAGACCTTTGATTATGTGGAATATTGAAGGAAATTTAATTAAATAGAGACCTTTGATTATGTGGAATATATTGAGGGATATTTAATTAAATAGAGACCTTTGAATATGTGGAATATTGAAGGAAATTTAATTAAATAGAGACCTTTGATTATGTGGAATATATTGAGGGATATTTAATTAAATAGAGACCTTTGAATATGTGGAATATTGAAGGAAATTTAAATTAAACCGAGACCTTTGAATATGTGGAATATTGAAGGATATTAATTAAATAGAGACCTTTGATTATGTGGAATGTATTGAAGGGTATTTAAAAAGGGAGAACCTTTGTTTGATGATTGATTATATTAAGGTTTTTAATTAAAAGGGAAACCTTTGATTTATTATTGAGTATCTTAGGGCTTTTAATTAAAAAGGAAACCTTTGATTTTTATTGATTATCTTAGGGTTTTTAATTAAAAAGGAAACCTTTGATTTTTATTGATTATCTTAAGGTTTTTAATTAAAAGGGAAACCTTTGATTTATTATTGATTATCTTAAGGTTTTTAATTAAAAGGGAAACCTTTGATTTATTATTGATTATCTTAGGGCTTTTAATTAAAAAGGAAACCTTTGATTTTTATTGATTATCTTAAGGTTTTTAATTAAAAGGGAAACCTTTGATTTATTATTGATTATCTTAGGGTTTTTAATTAAAAAGGAAACCTTTGTTTTTAATGATCTTCTTAGGGTTTTTAAAATTAAAAAGGATGTGGATTTATTCTTTAAATTGAAGTTATGGGGCTTTGATTTAGGGAATGAATGAATGCTTGTTTAAAGGTTAAAGGGATGTGATTTTAATGCTTAAAATAGTAATTGATTTGATTGGAATTTGTGAATTAAAAGGGATGTGGATTTATTCTTTAAATTGAAGTTATGGGGCTTTGATTTAGGGAATGAATGAATGATTGCTTTAAAGGTTAAAGGTATGGGACTTTAATGCTTTAAGACATGAATGGATTTGATTAAAGTTAGACCTTGATCTAAGTAGCACATGTTGGATGTCTCTCTAAGGGAACTTGAGAGGTGAAGATAAAAGTAACATGGATCTTTTATAATATCCATTATGCATTAGATGGTTGGAAACTTAATTAGATTTTGTATAGTTGCAATTTGGTAAAGTAAATGAGTAGATGCATTTAAAGGTATGCCTATCTTGAACCATGAGTACCCTGATCCCCTACTACCCTCAAAGAATCAATGGGAAGCTAGGAGAAGCAAGGAGTTCAATGGAAGTGAAGTATAGGTAATCATATTTTATGTTGCTTTACTTATGCTCAAATAGATTAGAATTGTGGGGAGATATCCCCAATGTAGTTACTATGATATTCCTTAAAGTAAGAAGGATTTACCGTGCAAATTTTGATGCAATAATTGTTCATTGGATTAAAGAAGGTATTTTTACTTTATGTTTGTATTTGGTTATGTTATGTAGTTGATTCTCTTTTAGAGTTAATCTTGCTTATTTTTCTAGATGCTTGGTGAATGCTTTCTAATGTTGTAGTATCTAGATGTATCATTGTTTGGATTGCTTGATGTTAGAAATCTAAGTGTAGAGTTCTAGGGTGAACTCAGAGGTGACCTAAGGGAATTAAGAACCCCTTAGGGTGAACATAGGTGACCTAAGGGAATTGAGAACCCCTTAGGGTGAACATAGGAGACCTAAGGGAATTGAGACCCCCTTAGGGAGATAAAGGACTAAGTTGTGGAGAGACTACATCTGAGTTAAGATAGCTCATCGTGGAGATGAGATAGATAGCTTAACTCATAATACTCATAGCATACCTACACATAAAGATTTGTGTATGGCATGGAGATGCATGTATACCTTCGATGGATGGAAGGTGATAAGTCTAGCTCATCAAGAATGATGGGAAAGATGGACTTATTTGTAGTAACACATGATACACCTACATAGATGGACTTGTGTTAGGGTACCTCGTGAGATGTAGCTTTCAAGAAAACTTAGGAGATTGAGACTTTAGGAAAATAGTGGTTTGGTTAGGGGTCCATGAAGGGTTCATGTACCTCTCTCCATAGTAAAAAAAAACTTTTTCTTTTTTTTGTATTTTTTGGGTCGTTACATTTGGTATCAGAGCTCTAGGTACGAGGGTATAGAGCTTCTATGTGTGCTAAGGGAAATCATATGAATCCAATGAAGGCTTGCTTAAGGTAAAGGCTAAAGCTGGGATGATCTAGGATACCCTATTTGCTAGGATCTGACGGGAATTAACCCCAAGGGAGAAAGGATGTTAGGATACCTTAGTATGGGCTTTGGTATCAGTGACACATCCTAGCCTAGGATATTACCCTAGTTAGATTGATTAATGCATATAGCAAGAGAACTTTGTATTATAGCTTGAATTAGAGTTATAGCTTAAGATGAAACTGTAATCTAATCCTCTTTCTTGGATGGAATCAGGTTAAGATGCCACCTAAAACTAGAAGAGGGAGGCCTATACCTAGAAAAACTTGACAAAGTGATGTCGAAGAGGAAAAACAGGATGGGGAACCAACAAACCCCAATAGGGAGGTAGAAGACCTCATCACTATGATCGCTGCTATGCAGGATCAGATAAGACAATTGCTAGAAATGGCTATGAATCAGAATTTACAAGTTCATGGTTCAGAGATCAGTCTAGAAAGTGGACTAACTATAGAACAAGTACAAGCTAGAGCCTTAGTAGAAAAGGAAATAACTAGGGACATGAAAAACATCAGTATCTCTAAGTTTTATGGAGAGGGTGATGGTGATGCAGTGGAAGCATGGCTGAGAGAAGCAGAGGTTCACTTTATGGTAAAAGGCTACTCATCAGGAACCTAAACACTTTGGGCTATGATTAACCTAGAAGGGGCTGCTCTGGAGTGGTGGGAAACCCACTATGAGGAAACTAAGATTGAACCCATTGATACTCCATGGGAAGAATTTATAAATATATTTAAAAAGAGATTCCTCACTGAGCATTTCTATGCCTTAAAGTTTGAAGAATTTGCTAGTCTCAGACAAGGAACCAACATAGTAGAGGTGTACTACAAGAAGCTGGTAAGGTTGTTCAAATATGTGCCTATTTATAATGAGAAAATATGGGTTCACAAGTTCATTCTTGGATTGGAATCTAGGTTAAAGCATGATGTGGAAATGCAGGAGCCTAAATCACTGCAAAAGGCATATGACCTAGCAAAGAAAGTAGAGTCACACTTCTGTTATAAATATGACACTCTACCCGAGCAAGCTCGGTAGGAGTTAAAGAAGAGGAATAGTGTTGGGTTTGTAAAATGGGAGTCTGATCAAGAGTGAAAGGCTAAGAACCCCCAAAATCCTGAGAAGAAATCTTATGGAAATTAGAAGAAGTTCAAGAAGAAATTTCGTAAGAAGGATAACAAACCCAACAACACGAAACCTCAACCACAGAAGTCGCAAGCTCCAACTCTAGTAGTTAAGAATGGGAATGAGAAACCTGAAAAATAGCAAGGACCCAAGGAAGGGTGCTACAATTTCTAGGGATCTCATTACTACAATCAGTGTCCATATCGAGCAGGGACTAGCACCGCTAATGCAAAAGGGAAGGAACCGAAACATCGGATTTATGCCACAACCAGGAAGCAGAAGCTAGAGGGACAAGCCACCCCATTACTTGTGAAAGGTAAGGTTTTCAATAAACAAGTAAACATTTTGATAGATAGTGGAGCCATTGACAGTTTTATTTCATCTAGTCTAGCAAGGACTATGTCGGAAAGGCCTAGATATTTGGCTCAAGGGTGGAAGGTTGAGTATGGTTCTGGGTAGACCTACTCAGTGAACCAATGTTATCCTATGGTAAAAATCACTCTATCAAGTGGAACTACGGAAGGTTGTTTATATGTAGCTCCCTTACATGCCTTTGATGTGATCCTAGGGATGGATTGGTTGCAGGCTCATAAAGCCTTGGTCAATTTTCAAGACCGATGGATTGAGTATTTAGAAGAAGGTGGAAGGAGACTAAGAGTTCATAGCGAGCAAGGGGCGTTTGAACCGTAGATGTTGTCTACTATGCAAGTGAAAAAGGCCCTAAAGAAAGGAGGAATAGTGTATGTGGTAAAACTTAATGAAGTGGAAGACCATGAGAAAGGAGAAATACTAAGACAACATCCGATCTTATAGGATTTTTAGGATGTATTTCTAGAGGACCTATCGGGGCTACCTCCTGTATGAGAATTTGACTTCACAATTGAACTTATGATGGGAGCTGAACCTATTCATAGATCCTCGTATAGGATGAATCCTACTAAAATGCGAGAACTCAAGGTTCAATTGCAAGGATTATTGGAGAAGGGTTTGATAAAACCAAGTGTGTCACCATGGGGTGCACTAATTTTGTTCATGAAAAATAAGGATGGTTCGCTACGATTGTGTATTGACTACAAGATGTTAAATAAATCTACAATCAAGAATCGATATCCTTTACCTAGGATCAAAGATTTATTTGATCAATTAAAATATGCCAAGGTGTTTACTAAGATTGATTTAAGGTCAGGGTATCACCAGTTAAGGATCCATGAGGAAGACACTCACAAGATGACATTTAAGACTAGGTATGGGCATTATGAGTTTATTGTTCTACCCTTTGGACTGACTAATGCCCCAACTACTTTCATGAACTTAATGAATAGTGTGTTCAGAAGATATTTGGACTAGTTTGTCCTGGTATTCCTAGATGATATCCTTATATATTCTCGAGATAAAGAGGAACATGATAAACATCTTAGGATCATGTTGGAATTGTTAAGGAAGAATCAACTTTATGGAAATCTGACTAAGAGTGAATTCTATGTCCTAGAGGTATGATATCTCGAACACATTATATCAGCAAAGGGGATTGTTGTGGATCCAAAAAATATAGAGGCTATTCTGAATTGGCCACCCCCTACTAATGTCACTGAAGTGCAAAGTTTCATGGGGTTAATGGGCTATTATAGATGTTATATAAAGGACTACTCCAAGATTGTTGGACCCATAACAAACCTTCAGAAGAAGGGGAAAGAATTCAAGTGGTCAGAAAAGTGTGAGGTTGCCTTTGAACTACTAAAGCATAAGCTTACTACGACACCAATATTGAAGGTTCCCGATCCCCAAGGGGACTTTTTAGTGTGCACTGATGCATCAATAGAGGGGTTGGGTGGGGTGCTCTCACAAGAAGATTTAGTAGTGGCATATACTTCAAGGAAGCTCAAAAAGCATGAAGTTAATTATGCTACGCATGATTTAGAGCTAGTTGTAGTGGTGCATGCTTTAAAGGTTTGGCACCACTACTTGGTGGGGAGACCCTTTGAATTAAAAATCGACCATCAAAGTCTATGGTACATATTCACCCAACCAATACTCAATGCAAGATAGAGAAGATGGGTGGCATTTCTCGTTGAGTACGATTTTGAGATTGAGTACATAAAAGGAAAAGAGAATAAAGTAGTTGATGCTTTAAGTAGAAGGAAATATATAGCAGCCATAACTAGAATTCACATGGACTTGATGGATCGAGTAAGATAGAAGCAATCTCAGGATGAGTATTGCCAAGGAATTCGAGTCAATATGGACCGAGATCCTGAAGGAAATAAGGAATTTAGTGTGAAATATGACTTTCTATGTTATAAGGGAAGAGTCGTCATACCAAATATGGGTGATCTGAGGAACTTGATAATGCAAGAAGCTCATAGATCTCCTTATTATGCTCATCTGGGAGGAGCCAAAATGCGAGAAAACATGAAAAGAGCCTTCTTTTGGGTAGGTATGAAGAAGGACATCATGGATTTTGTTGCTCGATGCCTCGAATGTCAGAAAGTTAAGGCAGAATACCAGCATCCTATAGGAAAACTATGTCTGCATGATATACCTACACATAAATGGTAGGTTATATCTATGGATTTTATAGTGGGTTTACCCAAGACTCGGTACCAACATGATGCCATATTTGTAGTGGTCGAAAAATTGACTAAGGTTACCCATTTCATACCAGGAAATACCAAGGATGATGCTCAGGTGGTGGCTAGCAGATTCATCAAAGAGGTATTCCGATTGCATGGATTTCTTGAGGTAATCATCTCAAATAGAGACTCCAAATTCACTTTTGAATTTTGGAAATCCCTTCATAGTGTGGTTGGTACAAAATTGAATATGATTTCAGCATACCACCCTAAAACAGATGGCCAAACAGAGTGGGTAAACCAAGTTTTGGAAGACATGCTCCGCATGTATTGCATGGATCACAAATCTCATTGGGAGGATTGTCTACCTTTGGTAGAGTTTACCTACAATAATGGATATCACTCCTCTCTAGGAATGGCACCTTTCGATGCCTTGTATGGGTGAAAGTGTAGAACACCATTATCTTGGGATAACCTAGAGGATCGAGTTGTGATTGGTCCAAAAATGGTCAGGGTGATGGAAGAGTAGCTAAAGGAAATTAGGCAAAGGCTTAAAGAAGTTATGGATAGGCAGAAGAGTTATGCAGATCTAAAAAGGACTCCAAGAGAGTATTCTGTTGGAGATAAGGTGTTCTTAAGGGTTAAGCCAAAGAAGAGTGCTATCAAATCCATGAAGTTGGATCCACATTTTGTGGGACCCTTTGAGATCATGGAAAAGATCAGTCCGGTTGCATACCGACTTGCATTACCACCTAATCTATCCAAAATCCATGACACCTTCCACATATCCTTGCTTAGAAAGTATGTTGTTGACCCTGAACATGTGTGGGATGTTTCTAATTTGTAGATGGCAAATCTAGAGGCCATTGAAGTACTACCGGTGAAGATTCTTGAGTTTCATTCCAAGTCTCTATGGAATCGGACTCTCGAATAGTGTAAGGTCTAGTGGGACCAGTTCTCTGAGAAAAATGCCACTTGGGAGAAAGTGGAGGTTATGCAAAAACATTTTCCCTTTCTATTTGAAACTTTGTGATGTAATAACTTTTATTTTTGTTGTTGTTAAAACAAAGGAAAACTAGAAACACCAAGGATGATGTTTAATTCTAGTGGGGGAGGATGTCATGACCCTCCCTAGTTGACTTTATGGCACAAAGGAACAATGTATTAACCTATGGTGGTGATACTTAGTTTGAACAATTGAACCAACTATATGATGTTTAGTTGATTTGAAAAGGGCATGTTATTGCTAACATATTGCCAAGTGTGCAGGATCAGGTACACTCATAGGTGGAGAAGGCAAAAGCATCCACCAGAAATGAGGGTACCTAAGATCATGGGAAATGATGATTAAGGTACTCGGAGGTAACATGGATAGATACCTTCATATAGGCATGCATTGTCGAAAGGGATAATCATCGATGGCTGATCGCCTTGAGCCTTAGTTGATAGCCTAGTAGCTATCATAAAATATCTGGCTAAGATAGGTGACTGGGTCGATGGAAAGATTCCCTCTTTGTTGCTTTACAAATTTATTTGCTCTTTGTTGCATCATGGTTGAAGTAGCATAATGTTGGAACTGCTATAGGAAAACAACTTCCAAATGTATGTGGATGCATAAAACTAATTGTTTTGTTAAAGAAAATATAGAGCATCATTTTCATAGAGAAAAGCATATTAAATTTGAATGTTAAATGAAGGTTCATTCAAAAGGATCAATGAAGTTTGATTAAATAATGGTTGATTTAATTAAGCTCATTAGTAAACCTCATTTTATTTAATAGATGAGAGTTTTTTTTAGTTAATTAAAGGTGTTCATTTTAATGATAATGGAGAAGTCATTGAAAGACTTTAATTAATTAAAATAAGAATATATATATATATATATATATATATATATATATATATATATATATCCATTCAAGAAATAGATGTCTTTTATTTTAAAGAAATAGCAATTATGAAATTGTGTAAATAAAAGTACTTTAATGGTGATAATTATCACAATAAAGGATATATGTTTAAAAGAATGCCATTCTTCTAAAAATAAAAAGGGATAATATAAAATATGTAAATATCCCATTCCCTTATAGCTTGTAAGCTATGAAATAATCTAGGGTGGCTGCTAAGTTTCCAAATATGGAAACCATCGGATGAAGGGTTCCTTGCCGCTAGAGAAAGGGACAAAGAATTGAAGGCAGAGGGGGCTCGAGAAAGGGCTCGAGGTTCGAGATGGGCCACCTGGAGGAGGAGAGCACGTATGGTGCTAGAGAAGCCAAAAGAAATGATAGAAGAAAAAAAGAAAGGAGTAGAAGGGATGACATGAGGACGAAGGAGTAGAGGGAGAAAATGTAGACCAAGGATAAGAAAAGGAGAGGAACACACCATGAGTGAAGGAGAGGCAGCCGAGATACCATCGATTCCCATTCTATAGTAGTATTGAGGTTGGAGTGTTTAGACTTTAACCTGCTTTGTTTACATGCTTTGCTATGGTGAAATCATGGTTTGAAACTTGGTTAAACCACCCTGTTGCTCTATTGAAAGCTATGCATTTCTTGCCCTGTTGGTGTTTTAAAAACCACCATGTTGCTCTATTGAAAGCTATGTGTTTCTTGCCCTGTTGGTGTTTTAAAAACCACCCTGTTGCTCTGTTGAAAGCTATGCATTTCTTGCCTTGTTGGTGTTTTAAAAACCACCCTATTGCTCTATTGAAAGCTATGTGTTTCTTGCCCTATTGGTGTTTTAAAAACCATCTTGTTGCTATGTTGAAAGCTATGTTTTTTGTATTGTGTTTTAGGAAACCACCTGTTGCAAGCTAATAGGCATGTGTGTTTTTAGGAAACCACTGATGCAGTTGAAGGCATTGTGTGTTTTAGGAAACCACTTGTGCAAGTTGAAGGTGTTGTGTTTTTTAGGAAACCACCTGTGCAAGTTGAAGGTGTTGTGATTTTTAGGAACCACCTATGCAATTTGAAGGTGTTATGTTTTTAGGAACCACCTATGCAAGTTGAAGGTGTTGTGCTTTTTAGGAACCACCTGTGCAAGTTGAAGGTGTTGTGCTTTTTAGGAAACTGCTTGTGTAAGCCTGAAGGTATGGTTTTTGTTTAAAGACTCTGTTAGCATTTTAGAAAGCTGAGAGTGTGTGAGTTCAAGAGTGTCGGATGTGTCTCTAGAGTGCTAAAAGAATTTGAGAGCATTGTGTGCCTTAGACCTTCATGTCCAAAGGAAGAGGGGGACATCACTTTTGGGAGTGTCGCCTATGGAAAATCCACCCGTAGGTTTGAAGAAGGACTACGTCTAGGAAGTACCAGACTACTCTATTGTGCCTGTTGAACTTTCGGCTTGGTTGTTCCTTAAATGTGCACTAGAGGTTGCTAGTATTGCCATGAAGGGTGTTAGCTTTGGTTAATCTATTTTGGGAAGGTTCGCTATGAAATTTAAATTAAATAGAGACCTTTGATTATGTGGAATATATTGAAGGATATTTAATTAAATAGAGACCTTTGATTATGTGGAATATTGAAGGAAATTTAATTAAATAGAGACCTTTGATTATGTGGAATATATTGAGGGATATTTAATTAAATAGAGACCTTTGAATATGTGGAATATTGAAGGAAATTTAAATTAAATCGAGACCTTTGAATATGTGGAATATTGAAGGAAATTTAATTAAATAGAGACCTTTGATTATGTGGAATGTATTGAAGGGTATTTAAAAAGGGAGAACCTTTGTATATGATTGATTATATTGAAGGTTTTTAATTAAAAGGAGACCTTTGATTTATTATTGAGTATCTTAGGGCTTTTAATTAAAAAGGAAACCTTTGATTTTTATTGATTATCTTAAGTTTTTTAATTAAAAGGAAACCTTTGATTTATTATTGATTATCTTAGGGTTTTTAATTAAAAAGGAAACCTTTGATTTTTATTGATTATCTTAAGGTTTTTAATTAAAAGGGAAACCTTTGATTTATTATTGATTATCTTAGGGCTTTTAATTAAAAAGAAACCTTTGATTTTTATTGATTATCTTAAGGTTTTTAATTAAAAGGGAAACCTTTGATTTATTATTGATTATCTTAGGGTTTTTAATTAAAAAGGAAACCTTTGTTTTTTATGATCTTCTTAGGGTTTTTAAAATTAAAAATGATGTGGATTTATTCTTTAAATTGAAGTTATGGGGCTTTGATTTAGGGAATGAATGAATGCTTGTTTAAATGTTAAAGGGATGTGATTTTAATGCTTAAAATAATAATTGATTTGATTGGAATTTGTGAATTAAAAGGGATGTGGATTTATTCTTTAAATTGAAGTTATGGGGCTTTGATTTAGGGAATGAATGAATGATTGCTTTAAAGGTTAAAGGTATGGGACTTTAATGCTTTAAGACATGAATGGATTTGATTAAAGTTAGACCTTGATCTAAGTAGCACATGTTGGATGTCTCTCTAAGGGAACTTGAGAGGTGAAGATAAAAGTAATGGATCTTTTATAATATCCATTATGCATTAGATGGTTGGAAACTTAATTAGATTTTGTATAGTTGCAATTTGGTAAAGTAAATGAGTAGATGCATTTAAAGGCATGCCTATCCTGAACCATGAGTACCTTGATCCCCTACTACCCTCAAAGAATCAATGGGAAGCCAGGAGAAGCAAGGAGTTCAATGGAAGTGAAGTATAGGTAATTGTATTTTATGTTGCTTTACTTATGCTCAAATAGATTAGAATTGTGGGGAGATATCCCCAATGTAGTTATTGTGATATTCCTTAAAGTAAGAAGGATTTACCATGCAAATTCTGATGCAATAATTGTTCATTGGATTAAAGAAGGTATTTTTACTTTATGTTTGTATTTTGTTATGTTATGTAGTTGATTCTCTTTTAGAGTTAATCTTGCTTGTTTTTATAGATGCTTGGTGAATGCTTTCTGATGTTGTAGTATCTAGATGTATCATTGTTTGGATTGCTTGATGTTAGAAATCTAAGTGTAGAGTTCTAGGGTGAACTCAAAGGTGACCTAAGGGAATTAAGAACCCCTTAGGGTGAACATAGGTGACCTAAGGGAATTGATAACCCTTATCTTAGGGTGAACATAGGAGACCTAAGGGAATTGAGACCCCCTTAGGGAGATAAAGGACTAAGTTGTGGAGAGACTACATCTGAGTTAAGATAGCTCGTCGTGGAGATGAGATAGATAGCTTAACTCACAATACTCATAGCATACCTACACATAATGATTTGTGTATGGCATGGAGATGCATGTATACCTTCGATGGATGGAAGGTGATAAGTCTAGCTCATCGAGAATGATGGGAAATATGGACTTATTTGCAGTAACACATGATACGCCTACACAGACGGACTTGTGTTAGGGTACCTCGTGAGATGTAGCTTTCAGGAAAACTTAGGAGATTGAGACTTTAGGAAAATAGTGGTTTGGTTAGGGGTCCATGAAGGGTTCATGTACCTCTCTCCATAGTAAAAAAAAAAACTTTTTCTATTTTTGTATTTTTTTGTTTGTGTATTTTTGGGTCGTTACACATTAGGTTCTTAATGAAGAATAAGGATGTTTTTGCCTAGAGCTATGAAGATTTGTTAACATTCAATACTAAAGTGATGACTCATATAATTCCTCTTCAAGAAGGTGTGAAACCATTTAGGAAAAAATAGAGGAAATTTAATCCCACTATGCACCCAATGATGCAAAAAGAGGTTTAAAAACTTTTGGATGCAAAGATAATTAGAAAAGTCATATTTTCTTCCTAGATTGCTAATTTAGTTCTAATTAGAAAGAAATATTGGAGATATCAAAATTTGTGTTGATTTCAAAAATTTGAATAATATCTCATTGAAAGATAATTATTCATTTCCGAACATGGAGCAATTACTGCAAGCAGTTGTAGGTTCTACTAGAATGTCTCTACTAGATGGATTTTTAGGTTATAATCATATATTAGTAATCCAAAGGACAAGTATAAAATAGCCTTCACTACACCATGGGGAACATTTGAGTATCTTAGAATTCTATTTGGATTAATGAATTTTGGAGCAACATTTTAGAGAACCGTAAATTTTGTATTCAATAGTTTAATGTGTGATATAGTGTTGGTATATCTTGATGACTTCACAATATTTTCTAAATATCTTGAAGACCATTTCACACACTTAATAAAATTATTTGATAAATGCAAAGAGTTTGGCATACCCCTTAATCCTAGGAAGTGTATATTCAAAGCTACACATGGTAAGTTACTTGGGCGTGTTGTATCTAAAGGAGGTATAAGTATTGACCCATAAATATTAGAAGCAATTGTTTAAATACCTCCCCAAAATAATGTTAAGGGAGTTAGGTCATTCTTTGGAAAAATCAATTTTTTTAGAAGAGTTGTTCCATATTTTGTAGAGCTGGCTAAGCCCATAAACAATATGATCATAAATCAAGGGAAATAAAATAAATAGAAGATAATACCTAAGCTTTTCTTAGAATAAAATATACAATTATTCAAGATCCAATATTAACTTACCCTGATTATTCTATATCTTTCAATATATTCATTTGCTTCAAAACATAGAATTGTTGTAGTCTTATCTCAGAAGGATGTGGAGAAGAATGAAAGAGATATTGCCTTTATGAGTTTTGGTTTAAAATATGCTCAACTAACATACACCATGATATAAAATAAGGCTTACACTCTCATTAGGGCATTAGATCATTTTAAAAGTATTTTTGGATCAAACAAGGTCATAGCCTATATCCCCTACATTGCTATAAAATATGTCTTCACTCAGTATGAACCTTTAGAGAGTTCTACAAGATGAATGGTAAAATTATTGTAGTATGATATAGAATTAAAGGTAATTTATATTGTGAGAGGACAATGGCTAGAAAAATATATGGAAAAAAAAGAGAAGAAAATTATGAATACCACTATCATAGTATATGAAGAGCATGAAGATAGGATGTTTGATAATTTTGATTGTAAGTGGTATGATGATGTTATGGTTTATCTCTAGAATCTAGCACTCCCCCAAGATAGACCTAAAAATAAAAGGAGATCTATCAAGCAATTAGCTCAAATATATCATCTTCAAGAAGGAAAATTATACTAGAGATACCCAGATGGTATATTATTGCTTTGTTTGTTTGAGAAAGAAGTTCCTCAACTTCTATAAAAATACCACTTTGGCTTTTGTGGAGGCCACTTTGCACCTAAGGCTACAACCCATAACATTATGAGAGTTGGTTACTACTAACCTTCCCTTTTTAAATGTGTATATCAATTTGTAAGAAATTGTCATAACTGTCAAGTTTTTGTAGGGAAGAAAACTTTGTCTACCATACCTTTGAAGCTAGTAGTTGTATATGATCCATTTGTTTATTGGGGAGATGAATATAAACTCATCCAATGGTTACAGGTGGATTATTATAATAATATATTATTTCAAATTTAGAAAAATAAGAGAAGTTGGCATAATGAATTCAAATTTTCTCTATGGGATTATAGAATTTCTATTAAAAAGAGCACTAGAAAGTCCTCTTATGAGCTAGTATAGGGAAAATATGCTCTCCTACCTCCCTAGATAGAAATTCATGCCTTATCTCTACTCCTTCAAGATCATGAAAATCCAAATTTCCTTCAAAGAATATTTGACCAGATAACATCGCTATAGAAATATAGAAGAGATGCACTTCTAAAATAACAGAGTAAACTCAAAGAACGACACAAATATTTAATAATAAAACCAAGGGTATGTCTTTTCAATAAGGTGATATAGTGATCTATTAGAATCCCAAAAATTATGACCATGGAAAGAAAGAAAAACTAAAGCCCAAATTGCTTAGTCCCTATCAAATTCTTTAGACTATTCATCAACATACTTGTAAGTTTTATACTTTGGATGTTAGGAAATTCTCAATTCCTATCAATGGCCAACATTTGAAGATTTCCTAATCAACTTAAAAACCATGATGATACAATAAAACAAAAAAAAAGAGAAAATAAGTGGATGATTGTGTCATTTCATAGGTTTAGGTCATTAGGTAGAGTGTCATAGGTCAAACAGGCTAGCCAAAGATTTTAGAGTCCTCAAGTGCCTCAAGTCTATATTTCACAACTTATCCTAGCGAGAGCCAATGTTGGATCCTCAAAATACAACATAAGATGTACCCCTAATTTTTTGAACATCAAGCATCCCATGGGTTCATTAATAATATTCTTGGATTTCATTTTGGTCATTAGGGGTTCCCTTTATGTTTTTAGTCTTAATTCATTCTATTATAAAGTCCATTGTATATCCTATTAGTCGATGGTTTAGTTCACTTGGTAAGAATGGTCCTTCCCATAATTTATCCCATAGGTCTTATTAGTTGATTTTCAATATTAATTTCTCAATAGTGTATTACGTCCCATTTTTAATCCACCATCTATAAAATTTTCTCATTCATGATATTTCTCCTATAAATCCTAAATTTCAAGAACCCTTAAATTAATGAAGTATTCCCTTGAAAATCATATACCAAAAGTCAACCTAAGTATTTTGCAATTCATTCATCCCTATAATCCATGCATTTCCCTTGACCATCTACCACCTACATTTTTTTGTATATTCAAAGCAAATCCATGCCATAGATAAACATAATAATCTTCCTTCCAACTTGTCAAAGCTCATCTTAACTTAAATAGAACCTAGATTCCTTCACAATAGATGGTTCAAAATCATCCTAGCATCTGTTTAATCAATCCTAGACATTAAAGCCTTTCCAAAACTGAAAACCCTACATCCCATAATTCCTTGAAGCATAATAGATGACCCACAGTCATCCATAAAAAATAGATGAATGATCTACATGCAATCAAAGGTCTTATTTTTTTCTTATATTCCATATAAGCCTAAAAATTTACCTTATTCATTAGAAGGATTTGTGGTTCACAATACACCATATCAACTGGAATCAATGGTTTGCATTGTAAAGACAAGTAATTAATACCAAGTCAAAAGTCGTAAACTAACAGTGCATATTCTACCACATGGATAGAGATCAATGGCTTGCAACAACTAAAAAATGAATCAATAAATCCATGGCCCACCTTGGTTTGTTGTCAGGAGAATGAACGATTCAAATTTATTTAATTTGAAAGGGGAAATCTATCATCTTGGGTTAATCAACAAAAAAGGTACTCTAAGTCTTCAAAAAATGGATGATTTATATTTCCTTGAGATTGATAGATTAACGACCATGATTTATTGACAAAATTTAGTGAGTGAAAAAGATACATGTCGAGGAAGCAGATTAGCCTAGTAAAACTTGGAAAAGTTAAGAGATAGATTAATGGCTTGTATTTATTAATCAAAATAAATTAGAAGTGTGCATAAAATAGAAATAATGATAAAATACCTTGACTAGACTCATTAGAGAGAATCAATGGCACAAATTCATCTGAGTCTAGATCAATTACCATGGTATACTAGGTAAAATATTTATGATGTCCTTGCTTATTTTATTTTTTAAACTAACAAAAAAGATCTCTCAAATAAAAATATCTATGATTCATTGTCATACCATGCGGACGACAATCTACAAATCACAGTACCCAAACCAAATATTAGATCAAATCAAAAATCAAATCAATGATTCACGATTTCTTAGGGAACTTGATTACAGTAAGGATTAGTAAAATTATTAGCAAAGGGTAAGAATAATTAGTAGATAATATGTAAAAGAAGAATTGATGACCCAAAATAAATCCTCTTTTTGGAAGATACTAATAGCACAAAATATATTGAATGCTCATTATCTCATCATTAGAAGGCACCAACGGACTGGATTGAGGGCACATTATTCTATGGACCAAACCATTACTCTCAATAATTTAGATTGGATACCCTTACAGATTGAACAATCGATATTTATGCAAGATCTTCACAAAGGATTATACCATAAATTGGCACACATTTTAAAAAAACTTTCAAAATTATCCTATGGCCCAAATTGAATCAATAATTGAAATCAGTTACCCCGATTGGATAGCAAATCAAGCAACTATTTCTCTACATCAGTTAATACCATTATAAATGATGATATGGAAGATGTGGGCTAGTACAAGAAAAGAATAATAGTTTTTGTAATTAATAATGAGCATGTGAAGTAAAACAACTTATTATAAATCCTTGATAATTTTACAACCTTCACTTACACTGAGCATTAGCAAAAATATTAGGGCTAAGAGCATTTGTAGAGAGATTACCTACGATATTATGAATTGTAGAGTAACTATAAAGTCCTTGTAGAGAAGTCACAGAGCAATCATGGCCTCCTCAAGAATTCCATCAGACATCCCCATAGGCATTATTGCCAGTATTAAACAACTAAAAAAAACCAAGTCGTATGAAGTAGCACCAAGGAATATTGTCCTTGCCAAAGAGGTGAGAATTTTTGAAGAAACCTAGGGTTGAAAAAAATAACTTCTACGCAACAATGGGAATTGGAGGACACAACTATTTTCAATTTTGAAAATATGATAGAGGATTATCAACATAAACTAGCTCTCCTCAAGGGCATGTTCAAAATGGCCTAGAGTGCACAAGGTAAAGTTATCCCCTACTTCAACATATGGAACAATAATTTGGAGAAGTTGGTGTGTCTTAACAGACCTTCTATTTTAGATGGTAGTGGCTTATGACCCAACAATTTGGGAATTCAAAGACATCAACTACCGGTCTATATTCTAGATTATACCTCATAATTTTAGAAGGATTTTTTAGCTCAATACTACCACAATAAATCAAGAAAAATAGGTAATAAAAATGCAATCTCAACACATAATTTTTACATTAACTTATGCAAGGAATTTTGGACATAACTATTAGAGTATATTACATTATTTGGTACATGTCAATGTACCACCTTGAGTATATTATTAGATTAGGAGTTTATCTTTTGTTAAGTAGTTACTTTGGAAAGAAGTAAGTGTTAGAATATGCAATCATGTAAATGTGCATGTATTCCACATGTACATGAGTCATAGTAATAGGTAGAGTAAAGCCCAAGGAACTTATCTGCCTATATATATGGACCTTGAGCTATAGAGTTGTGTGGGTGTGAGATATAAAGTTACTATAGAGTAGTGAGTAGGTATTGTTGAGTGGTAATTTTACCCAATTGCAAAACCACACTCACCCTTAGGCTCTTGATCACAAAACCCTCTCTTGCAAAGAAGTTAAAACAAAAATAACTTCTCCAAGGTTCCGCTATATAAGCATTGCACATGTGTATTTATAATCCTGTGAAGATATATCAAATAAGTGCTAGAAATACCTTAGTGATTTGTGTTGGTTTATTTTATCATGCTATACTAATGATTGTTCATGAAACTTAAACAAATGCAAATGTGAATTGACCCTCATATGACTATGATGTGAAGCTCTAGTTCATTTTATCTTGAAGGATTTTAGGTAGATTTTATCTTATTTTGGTTAAGTAAATTTTAAAAAAGTTTTATATTGCTTAAACCTTGCTTTGAACAATGAAATAGAATATTAAAATCTCTCTAAATGTGAATTTGAAATGAATATTGGATTCCATTAATTATTGCTTGACGAATAAAAAGGAAATAAATATGCATGAATAACTATGAAATGTAATGGCCTTAAAATGTGATTATAAACTACCCTTCTTTAATGAAATTATAATTTTTATAAAGAAGAAATAATTTACAACTTTAAAAATAGCCTTTGATATAATATATAAATTACCTCTCTTTAATGAAATCAAAATTTTCATAAAGAGAAGCGAATTTATTGCTTTGAAAATGATGGCCTATGGAATGCCATATAAATCACTTCCCTTTAATGAAATTAGAATTTTCATAAAGGAAAGTCCATTTATTGCTTGCGAATAAAAATGCAAAGCTAAAAAAATTGATTTACCTTCAAAATATGCAATAATGTAAAATTTTAAAATTATAAAAATCTCCATAAAACAACAATTTTAAATAATTTTTATAAATTTGAAATGGCTTCGGAATGAGATCAAACTTATTTTGAATGAAATATTGAAGCTCATTTCACACCCATGTATTTATTTTTGGCATTTTAATTTTAATTTTAATTTTTTTTTTTATTGTAATCATTGAAGTATTAAAAAAAAATATGCAA
Organism: Wollemia nobilis; assembly: GCA_028583015.1. Lineage (NCBI taxonomy): Eukaryota > Viridiplantae > Streptophyta > Pinopsida > Araucariales > Araucariaceae > Wollemia > Wollemia nobilis. Next base: position 2,829,621 of record JAQPPZ010002937.1, on the reverse strand, counting down.
AAAGGAAGGATTAGAAAAATAAAATTAAAAAATAAAATAACAAAAATGCTGCAACCCAAAATTTCTCCACAAACCTTGCAAGCATTAGTATTCTGCACAAAAACCAGCATTAGTGTTACCCGAATTCATGTAGTCAAACAACTAATGCGGTGCATTCTTATAAGGAAATGGTGCAATATGCCAAAAATAAGATAAAGTTAACCATAAAAATGAACTAAAAATTGAAATATCTCCATTATATTGCATAAAAATAATATTCAACATCACTCATACAAGTATAGAAAACAAAATACACCAAATTGGTATCATGTGGTGAAAAACAGCCTAGCAGTATGGCTCCTTCTAAAAAGAACCAACATCTGGCCTCCAAAAAGGTCCAAACCCTATGCATGATTTTCTATGGCCTTTTAAAGATTTTGAAAGTGTCTTTTCATTTCACTCTTCAACTTCTAGTTTTCATGAAAGCATATTTTCATTTCACTCTCCTTCTGGTTTTTGTTTCATCTCCTTTCTTTAGTTGTTTCCAAACACCTCATTTTTCTATTTTTTTTTTGTTTTCTTATAACTTATGTGGGCATGCAATAATGTAAGGATATGATAGTAACATCCCTAACGCAGCCTATAGGCCTATGCCATGAAACTGCCACAACCATATGATAATATGGCCAAGTTGTGAACCATGATTGGGTATCCATTAATTCAACCTATACTTTATGGCCTCAAATGCAGTTGTTGATAACTTTCTAAATCCAAAATTGCTTCGACCAAATGATACTTCAATGTATGCGTCGTTAAGTCTAACATTTCCAGCCCTACCAGTCATACCTGCTCTACCTTATATCACTAAATTTACATTGTGAATTATATCATGGTGATTTGCTTCCATGCACCAAAAACGTACTTTCAATGGTAGTAATTGGTGAATATATGCCACATCAACTTGCTGCTAATCCCACCAGTGTTGTCGCTATCAGAGAGGGCGTCTTGAATTCCCATTACATATATCCTTTGGATTAATTATGCCATGCCTAGTCATGAAATATTGTGAATAATATTTTTTGGATCGGTCTTAGGCCTTTCACTGCTATGCGATACCAAAAGAATGAACATGCCTTCCTTTGCATTGAAGTAGAGTAGTGTAGCCTCTGATAGCTTATTGCCCATGGAATCATGACTTGAATAACCTATGATGATTTTCATTTTTAATTTTAATCATCTATTTAACACCCTTCTGACATAATATCTTTTATTTAGCAGTGAAATAAACATCATATAGGGTGTCACAAATTTCATTTAGCCCAAACAATTTCAGCATCCATACATTGCTCGGCCTCCCAACATGGTCCATGTAGGCCACCCATTTCAAACTATCCACTGCTCATCAGTCATGGATGCCACATCCACTTCTAAATTCCTGTGGTTATGGTCTTGTGTATCCAGATCCACGTTGAAGGTGCTCTCAAATGTAACACTTCATATTCATTGTGAGATTTACTGTGATGTGGGATGAATTGGCACTTGCTTTCACCTACGAATTTTAGTACGATGACATTTAGTGGTGCCTTCCATTTATTACCTACACTTGCTATATTTGGAGAAACCATAGTGTCTAATTAAGCACTACAAAAGAACTATCAATAAATCTTCCCACTGTCGTTGGTCTTCACCATTGCACTTAAGTGTTGCTCCGTCTGTCATAGCCTATGTGTTTCCATAGGATCCATGCCCATGTCACACATTAGTGTTATGGTTCATAGTTTCATATGGGTGTGTAATATTAATAATTACAATTCCTATGTTGGAATTTCATTCCACTTTAATACCTCTTCTTCTTCATAGCTGACCCATCACCTATTTTCAACACCGCCCAGTATGTTTTTTGTTCATGTCCATATGGTGAACATGATGTCACCACGCTCGTAGTTGTCATGTTATCTATTAAAATTGAGCCACGTATTCACCACAACACACTCATCCTCAACTTAGTAACCTCCTCGAACGTCATGCTAACCTGCACACCACACCACCACTATTAGTACCTTCAACTTAAGATAAATAAAAAAGGTTACTTTAAACCTCCTCATAAACATAGGGGAAGCTTTACTTTGTATATACATATACAAATAATCGAAAGGCTTTATTTATATTTATTTTATTTCTTATTATATATATTTTTTTATTTTTATTTTTGTTTTATTTTATTTATATTATATATTAAAATATATATAAATAGTTATATATGATTTTTTTATTGATTTAATCAACTGAATTCATTTTTATTTTATTCTTTATAAAAGAGCATTAATGTGTAGAAATAAAAATGAACTCATTTATTTTTATGTTTTTTATTATTATTATTTTAAATATATATAAATATATATATATATATATATATATATATATATAATTATTTTATGATTATTTAATTTAGATTTGTTTTAATCAATCTTTAATATTCAAATAATATTGACTAAAACAAATGCATGAAGACTCCAACCCTAATCTTAAGCAAAGCATTAAAATGAACACAAAAATCTTCAACAAGAAAATGAATAAATTAATTAGACCACCTATAAGCACAAAGGGGAAACACAAAAGGACAAATCCACTACCCTACCAAAGAAAACCTTGGAGACACAACACTAACACTCAAACATGACCAAGATTTCTAAAATAATAAAAATAAAAGGTGGGTCCCCAAATTTTGGGGTTAGTTGTGCAATGGCCACAACAGGTACAATGTAGATCTTCATTATAAAATTATAGAGTATTCATAGTCCTCCATTATATTATATTGTAATTTTTTGTGAGCTTTTATTAATGGTATTTTATGAAGTTATTGTAGAATTTTGTCCTCTTATTTTATTTGATATTAAGTACCATTATCATCTACTTACCATAGCCTACATATTTTACATCTTGTGGTTGCATCTCCATTAATATACATCAGTAAAAGCTAACAGTGGTATCAGAGCACATGTCCATATTTCAAATACGAGGATACATAGACCCCATACAAGTGAGCAACAAAATCATACTCATCAGGCACTTAGACCAAATCTTAAAAAACAACAACAATTAAATCAACAATGGGTGGATCCACAATAGGCACACCTACAAAGGTTGTATCAAGAAAGGATACAACAAGGGCAACAAAATATACAACAAGAGCAATTCCAAAATGCATTGCATGAAGAAATGCCTACACCTAGCACCCATAGGATGCAATAACACATAATATGACCAGTATAGTATCAAAATATTCCCCATTGACCACACCAAAATTGCATTCAACATCAAATATCGCTACCTGGTTATCATCAAGAACCTCATACTCCTCAATAGTACTAAGATCAACAAGAACAAAATTTATATTAAGAGCCCCAATAGGGACATCAAGAACAAGTAGATACCTAACCTAAATTCATTTATTATGAGGTACCTAATGATCATACTTATCATCCATCTCAACATAAAAATTGACCCTCTTTACTTAATCAAGGGTGATAGTAGGAAAATCATATCATTTTGCCAAGGGCATACACAATGCTAACTGATCGGATAAATTCATTAGAAAAACAATCTCAAATTTTAGTTTATTAAAAACCCATACTAAAGTAGATTAGTAATCAATATCTGCATCCATCAGTACCATCACCATAATACCCACCATATTTTATTATGCTTAAACTTGAAAATTTCAAAGGTGACGAAGATGCGCAAGAACACATGATAAGCTTTATCAATATGTGCTTTCATATTCAATACAATGATCCCCTGATGTTGAGAATTTTCCTTATAAAATTAGTTGGGGGTGCTTTGGAATGGTATAATTATCTACCACACCATAGAATATACACCTTTGAGTAATTAGCCGATGAGTTTTTGTAACGTTTTGCCTTTAGCGCTAAGAAAATGATAAAATTGACTAACTTGTCTAGCCTTCATCAATTTGATGATGATCCAATCATAGAATATGGAAATAGATGGAGGAAGGTGATGTCAAAATTACCTTTCACCCTACCCATAATAGAACTAACCCAAATGTATCCTATGTATCCTCGTAAAAGAGAACTAGGGATGTTTAAATGATCGAAAACCCTAGTATACATCCTATAGAAACTCATTAGTTGTGTTGAAAAACATAATTACTCATAATGGAAATGTGGATGGTAATGATATATGGTATATGGGGGTTTTCCCTATGCTCTTTTGTAAACTAAAAAGTGTACATAAAATAGTCAGTGGCCATATAAACATCATTATTGATATTCATCCAATATCTACCCTATATTACAAGGACCTCTTAATAAGCAAAATCTCATAAGGAAAACTACAAATGATGATGATGGATAAGGTTGATTTAAGACTCATGACTGGCATACAAATATGTTTTCATTCATAGGAATGCAAATACAACTTGTCCTAGTGCAAGTGCAATGGATGAATATACCTATTACAACTAATTGATGAATGCAATGAAATGTAGGATGATGTAAAGAAAATATTTTTGTTGTTTTGGATGTATACATTATTTTTGTGTTTTTGATATTTTATATTATTTTTGTATTTTTGATTTCTAATTTTTTTTGAAAATTTTGATGATTTTTTATTTTTTTACATTTTTTTAGGGTGGGAGGTGTGATACCTTAAGTACTCCCAAAGTGTGTGGTGTTCGAAGAATATGGGAAAGGCGCAATACCTTTAGAATCCTTAACTTTCTTCATCAGTTGTGATGTGGATGATGGGGAACCTTGAGCACCCCCAGTATGCATTATGCTTGATATGATGTGATTGATCTGACTATGAGGAATGATGAAAATGAACCCCTCTTGTTGTGGTAATGAATTATGTACAATGCCAATGTTTAAATGATATATGAGAAGTTAAGAGGGAATGTTGGATGAAGCGATAGGTTACATAGATTGATTTTGGTATTCTTGGTCCTTTTTTACAACACTGATAATTCCCACAAACTCTTTGGGAGGTGGATTGAGATGCACCTGATTAAGTTGCTCAACTTGATTAGTATATATTGTGTTTGCTTCATGTGTGGGTAAGGGATCTTGGAAGACTCCTATTGGTTGGTTGTTTGGAGCAAGAAGATTGCCAATCCAAAGATCTTACCTCTTGATCATATCTTGTACTAAATCTCTAAAGGGGTAACATGTTTGGATGTCACGACACCTTTTCCAATGCTAAGCATAGTATATATTTTCCATGTGCCCCTTTGATATACACTTATTAGGTTTCAAAGGATGGATCTCAAAAATATTGATTACGTGTGCCTCACATAATTGATTAAATATTGATGCTAATGTATTTGGAAAATGAGTATATTGTTGTGGTTGTTGATGTTGTTGGTCTTGTCTTTGATTCGGTTGTGTATGATTTTGGATCGATGGAGGTTAAGCTTGGTAATTAAGTTGCACTAGTATTTGAGGCTGTGTGGCCTAGTTTGAGGACCTACGAATACTCAAAACAACTTGATTGACTGAGGTTGCCATTCGTTGCATGTTGTCACTTTTAATATTCTTGTATGGCCATTCCTTTTTGCATAGTTGAATATCACCCTTCTAGAATTTGATGTCCTGAATAACCTTGGATTGCACTAAAGCCTCCTCAAACATTTGATATTATGTTAGGATCCCATCCCAATGTTATTTTGTAATTCTCATTATTATGTAATGACCCACTTCCAATGTGGGGGGATTATACTATAATATTATTTTGTAATAATTTGTAATGTATGTGGCAATTAAGGCGCCTAGCCAAGTGGTGCCATTGCATGTAACCGTTATCATTATTGTAACTGATATTTGGTAGAATATTCTAGACCAAGTGGTATTTTGCATGTAAGCCAACTCTTGAGCCTTAAGGTATGATTGCATGTAGATTTATCTTTAAAAGACATGAATCCATGTACAAAGGCATATTTTTGTAAGTTAAATAAATATTGAAGGAGGTTTCCCCCTCGAAGAGGCCTATGATTTTGAGTTATTTGTGAGATTTTTCAATTCTGCAATTACTTTTTGCATATTTTTATTCTATTATTACATGTATTTCAATTATTTTTCATTTTTTTGTGTGTGAGTTTTATTTTAATAGTAGGTTTCTTACAAGTGGAATTAGAGCACTTTATAGGACTGAGTTATTCTACAACTGTGACAATTATTGCTCAGCAATTTTTGCTTGTAAGTTTTAATTTTCTTGTGTTTTTCATTCTGTTTTTCTTTATTAAAAAAACTAAACAAAAAATTCTGCAAAAACCAGAAAAAAATACACTCTATTTTTTTAGTAGCTGAGTAGGCTAAAAACCCTATGTTAGGGGTTTTAAAATATTTTTAAGGAGATATCGTTATTGGCTAAGCGAGATAGCCCATAAAGAATATAGTGAAGTGAGGGGTGATCAAGCTTCAATACCCAGGACTTAGACAATACTCGTGCATAGAATCTAGCTCCCACGCATCTTTAGGTGTATAAGGAGACCATTCCAGGTTGAACAAAATTTTATCCAGTAGGAATATTTTTTAGCCTTGTATCATCTATAGTCCATGGGACACAACATTCTGAATGATTACCCTCTCATACTATCAGAGAGGTAGATAGTGTGCAGAAGAGTATGTGTGGAATCCTCCTTGGGTAATGGCCTAAAATATTGGTCCGAGCACTATTTTTCATCACTGCGATATAATAGAGGGCCTATGGGTGTTACATACCCCTCTACCTAGCATGCCCTAGTTCTGTTAAACACTTCAACCTACAAAAACATACATCTATCTATTCTACCGAACCTGCATTCACAATCCCAAAAAGTGAGCATACAGAGAACTTCCTTATAATAGAATAATGCACTTTACATGCACCAAAAATTAGGATAGAGTCTATAATTTTCTATAGCAGTCTAAAATATTCTAGTATCATCCAAATCAGTTGCAATAACAGTTGGTTCAATGATAGTAATAGTAATAGTCAACTATAATAGTCAAAAAATATACGTGGTCAAGGTCAAAAATAAAACCATCAGTGTTAGTAAATGCAGTACAAGTGACAGGATAGTGACAAGGTCGTCAGTTGATAGAACACACAAATTAGAGATAGTTGATTTAGTACCCAAAATTTGAACTATAGCTCCAAATTAAAAATCGAATGCACTAGTAGACTCATAAAAAAATGGGATGCTTGCTAATTTTTGATTCTGCACTCGCAAAATAAAAACTCATGCAAATTGGAGCTATAATGAAGAAGTTGTAGTGGTTTTATCATTACTCTATTTTGAGTATTTTTTAAAGAAAAAATAGGGGAAAATAACACTAAAAATTTCATAAAAAGCATTTTGTTATCTTAGTTAGCCCCTTCTGCACCTCACAAAATTTTTGAGTCTTAACTCTCTCTTTTCTTGAAATTCCTCAAATTTATCATTTTTCACTAGCCCTTTTTGGTTAAATATTCCACAAATACAAAATTTGAGTTTGGGGTACCCAAAAATTCATGTTCTAGAATATAGCTCATTGTGTCTGTCTTTTTGAGTTGAACATATTGATATATAATACCCAAACACTTTTTTGAAATCCTTACTAAAAATAGTTATTCCTAAAATGACACTTCTATTTTTAGTAATTTAGTATAAAAAAGTTCAAGGTTATCCCAAATGGTAGGTGGCACTCATGGACATCAAAAAGAGGTAGAGCAAAATACCACTTGATGAGCATAAATTCATGTCCCAAAAAATATTTATTTCTCTTCCATAATGAGAAAAAATGGTGAAATTGTTCTATTGATCAACAATGCAGTACATAGTTTTATAGTTCTTGAAAGAACTAAAAATAGACACGGTGGTTGAGAGAAATCCTCTCAAAATTATTACAACAAACTAACTTAAAGATAGCTCTTATCCTAACAACATTCTAATCTTGGACTATGGTCAAACATTGACCAACCAAGCCAAAACCTCAACGTATGCTAATCAAATTAACTAGAATAATGTAAATCAAAACATTAAACTAAAACTAAATACTAAGACTTAATACTTAGGACTAAGGAGGCAATGTTGAAAATATTCCAACATTCTCCCCCTTGATGCTAAAGACACTCATGCAAGAGTTCTTTAAGCATCACATAGTTGGAAGAAAAAATTTCTCTTATGTTTCCTCCAATCTTGAATCAAGAAATCAGAATTTACAAAATACTTATGGTGGCACTCCTTCCACTCTTCATGTGAAATTTCTTGCAAATGCTTGAGTGCCTTCTTTTGTTGATTAGCTCCCCCTTTAGAGGAACTCTAAAAATTTTATCTTCTACTTGTAGGAGATCTTCATTTGCTCTGTTAAGAGAGCATACATCCATTCCAAGTGAATGGTCTTCCATGAACATTGCTTCTCCATCAACATGCCAACAATTTTGGTTGATCCTATTATATTCTCTCCCATGAGAATTTTAGGTGCATTATCCATAATACACTCTTCATTTATCTCCTCCATGAGATATTTTTTATCACTTTTTCTTCTATCAAAAACAAATCCTCTTCTTCCTCCTCGTCCTCTTGAGGAATACACACCTCTTCTTATCTTTTCATCATAAAATTTAGCAACATATGCTTCCTCCATGAAGCATTCTTCATTTTGTTGGTTTTCTACATACAGGCCTTCCTATGCAAGAAATAATTCTCCATTACAAAGCATGAATTCATATGAGTCTTTACAAGACTCTTCAAAAACTCCTTCAAAAGGATCTAATTCAGAAACTACTTCAAGGAAGCAAGGCTCCTCCTTGCTTAAAAAATCTTCATGATTGTCACTCATGGCTTTAGGGGTGTCCTCATAAAACCCATAAGCATCCTTCAATACTTGCCATGCCATTGTAGCTGATCTACAATTGGCTATGAGAGGAAAAACATTATTTTTCATTCCTCTCCTCAAATCCATAAGAGCTAAACAATTTGCATATTGTTGATCCTTCTTATCTTTTCTCTCCTCACATTGTAGCTTGCTCCAAGTGGGTTCCTCATAGCCTTCTTGAACTATATCCCATAAGTCTTGAGCCTTCAAGAATGTCTTCATCATTATGCTCCAAATAGCATAATTATCTCCATCAAATTTTGGTACAACCAAGTCTGCATACATGGCTTCCTTTTATTTACCAAAGTCTCAAGCACCCAATTTATCATAAATCGACCAATACTGATTGAAACAAACTGAAAATTTTCCTATAGACTTCTGATATACTTATCTGAAAATCCACTAAATTTCAGATCCAAATTCACACAAATGAGAAATATGTGATCAATTTACTTTTTCCATTTTTATCACAATTTCGGATCTAGGATTGTTGAAGGAAAAATAAATATTCACATACATTATTAAATACAGATCCAAATGACCTGAAATTTTATCTAAATTATGATTTTGTATAAATAATATTTCTTCCAAAATTTGAGAAGCAAATACCCTGTATTCCACCTTATACAACCATTTTATTGAAAAACTCAAAAAATCTGCAAATTAGCTCCAAATAACATAAAATTTTTATTGAATCCTCTTGATACAATTACCTAACAACCCTCAAAATTTCATTATCAAATACCTCATGATTCATGAGATATTAATGATTTACTCGAGCTCTTCCTTGCAAATCTGCTGAGTGTTGGCCACTTGAGTTTCTCTGACAAAGTGCATGCTTCAGATCTCTTCACACCACTCTCCACAGGTTTTGATCCATTTGAGCAAACCTGCTCTAATACCAAATGAGAAAAAATGGTTCTATTGATCAACAATGCATTACATAGTTTTATAGTTCTTGAAAGAACTAAAAATAGACAATATGGTTGAGAGAAATCCTCTCAAACTTATTACAACAAACTAACTTAAAGATAGCTCTTATCCTAACAACATTCTAATCTTGGACTATGGTCAAACATTGACCAACCAAGCCAAAACCTCAACGTATGCTAATCAAATTAACTAGAATAATGTAAATCAAAACATTAAACTAAAACTAAATACTAGGACTTAATACTTAGGACTAAGGAGGCAATGTTGAAAATATTCCAACACATAAGTTATCAATCTGGTAAGTCCGTGAACTTATGAGTGTCATGCACAGTATATACCTACAATTTTGGGGAATGAATTCCTCATGTACCTTATTTAGTTTGGTTGGGGAAGTCTGTGCATGTTGATTTCATCCAAACTAAATAATCCAAGTGCAGAAAAAATAAATAAATTAATTAAAATTAAAACTAAAGTGCTGAAAGTAAATGTGCAAAAATAAAATGCAATAAACTAAACACACAACTAAATTAATTAAATTAGGAAAGAAACAAATAAACTAATCTATGGAAAATAAATACATAAATAAATAGGGGAGGACTAATTTAGGGAGTGGGCCCAAGCTCCCGTAGATAGTCCACCTAGCTAGCTACGTAGAGCTTGCTCAAATAAGAGGAATTGCACTCTTAATAAATTTGACAAGAAGTAAAATAAATCAGCTCCTCTAAAAATTGATCATCCCTTCCATGAGAGAAGACCTTTGCATTTATACAATGCACAACCTTCCTCTTTTACAAATTTAGGCAAGTGAATTTTAGACTTGCAGTTACAATAGATATGTTGTAAACATTCCATCCAGATAATCCTAACAATCATGCACTAATAATAACAGTCACGCACTAATTTTATCCGTAGGATAAATCAGGCGTATTTTGTTTTGATATCAGTAATAAATCCATTCACGTGTTTGTCCATATTAGTCACCAATGCAAAATAGATTATTTTCTTGATTTGTCACATTGTTTGTTCACGCACATTGATTTGCTAGATAATTGCATTGTCTTGTTCACACACATCGATTCACCAAATAATTGTTGCTCTGTTCTATTCATGAGAAAATAATCCTCACCTTGCAAAGTTTAACCAACCAATCACTTAATAATAGAGGTGCTTTATTTAGTTTAATAATAATGCACAAAATATCTCCCCCTTCTTCTTCACGTGATTTGGTAGCTATCCCAACTTGGTGCATATGACATGAATTCAACGGTCAACATGGTCCCACTTGCCTGCTTGGTCAATCTTGCAAAGTATGGAGGCATGGAGGTGCCTTATTCATGAGTAAGGCACCTACTTTTTTTGGGTGCCTTCTTCATAATGAAGACACCTATTTCTGTTGGGCACCTTCCTTGAAGAGGAACATGCCTATTTCTACTGGGCGCCTTCCTTGAAGAGGAAGGCGCCTACTTCTACTGGGCACCTTATTTGAAGAGGAAGGCACCTACTCCATTGCCTTAGTCTCTGTAAGCATAAGTATGCTAGGTCCAAGTGAATGTAGACTGGAAAACACCATATTAGCAATAAAACGTGCATTTATACACATTTTCCACTAAAAACACCAATCAAGCATAATACTGGATTTTCTATCAATTATATGCATAGGTTATATAAAATACATCTCAAATGCTAATTAAACCAGTAATGATGCCCCTTAATAGTGTATAAAAATGTACATTTTTAGGACTCATCATCCCCCATGCCTAACATGTGCAACATCCGTGTGGCACCAAAAGCTGAAATTATCCCTCTCATAGGCTGACCATGCCTAAATATTGTCATGTTCTCTTGACAATAGCCCCCGGGATAGTAATATATATATATATATATATATATATATATATATATATATATATATATATATATATATATATATATATATATATATATATATATATATATATATATATATATATATCCTTTTTTTTTCTTCTCTTTTTTTTTCTTTTTTCAATGGCCTTCAACATCTTTATTTTTCTACCGTTGAGCGCTGCTATTTTTTTTAATTCAGCACTACTGTGTTTTTTTTCTCAGTACTGTTTTTTATTCAGCACTGCATTTTTTTCATTGAGTGCTGCTATTCTTCATCCATAGAGCGTTGCGGCACTAGTAGAAGTCAGAAACACATCCTGACTAATCATTGCAAACAAATAGTTAAATTGTGACCACACTGTTCAAGGCAAATGACCACTACACTTCTTTTTTTTAAATGCTAACATTTTCCAATGTTGCACATTGGTCATATTTGGTGAGACCAAATTGGTTTAAAATAAGTGCAGTCACCAACTACTACTTTTACCCACATATGAAATGTATTTCACATATCTAGAACCTCCTTTATGGTATAGCATCATTTATATGTGTTCACTCAAGCCAGTTGCCATTGTCATGAGGCGGCAATGAAAAGGATGCCAAATTTATTCACGTAGATGCCATAGCCTTTTTTTATTTTTTTCTCTTTTTTTTCAATTGTTTTTTTTTATATATATATACGAGGCATGTCATGGGAGATTTTGAAATACTATGGAGGCATCGGCTGGTATTAGCATAGAAATAATTTTAAATAACTATATGCATAATTAATAGGAAAATCAATACATACCTGGGTGAATTTTGTAGAACCTGATGTATATGATGTTGGTGGTGTGAGACATCTTCACATTGGTGCTCCGGGAGATTTTATTTATTTTTTTATTTTTTATTTTTGGCTACCTTCTCCCTCCATACCATTAATCATTGTTGTTCTTCCTTCTTCTATTGGTGTGAATTTAACAACTTCAACATCGCAACCATTATTTACCATTTTTCATATTCTCTCCCACTTAAATTAGTGAGGCCTTTGTCACCAGCAACAGGTCCCTCTGTGCAATAGGTCCACAACCCTTAGAACATCAGGTCCCACACTGAACAACAGGTACCCTCATATAAGGGAGAAGAAAAATACTTATTGGTGCCTTCCTCCAGGTGGAAAAATGCACTACTGTACTGGACTGATTGTAGGCACTCTCTTCCTGGTCGAAAGCAAGTGCCTTCTTTAGTTCATCACTTTCCTAATTGCAGGGCATAAAATATCACATTTTTTAGGCCTATTTTAAGTTGGATCCACCTACAGATCATGCTCATGGTTGTGTCCTATGAAACTACACCTAAAAAAATTGGAAAATAGGAAACATGGCCTATGCCTGAGGCCCTAGCTCTTAGGATGCCTTCAGATTGCACTCATAGGGCACGATTACCTGCACACACAAAAGTAGTAAAACATGAGTCATGACTTCATGCCTGTTAGGCCCTAGCTCTCAGGATACCTGTAGCTTGCAATTTGGTTCATGATTTATTGCAAAGCAATAAGAAAGCAATTTTTAATGTAAGCAGGACATGTTCTATGCATTATATTCTTTCATTGGGAGGATTCATTTTTTTTTTATAATCAAGGCACCTCTACTGTATGCCATCAATGTGCCTCATCACTTATTCCTATATTTTTTTTCTCCTTGTGCCATCGAACCACCCAGGTGCGAGAAATGGATCAAGACACCCTAGATGTCAAGGCGCCTGCCTACTGAGGAAGGTGCCTTCAATGTATGGTGTCTTCCTCATGCAAAAGGAACCTCCAATGTATGGTGCCTTCCTGATGTAGAAGGTGCCTCAAATGTATGGCGCCTTCCTGATGTGGAAGGCACATTCATTGTATGGAACCTTCATGATGTGGAAGGTGCATCCAATGTATGACGCCTTCCTGATACGGAAGACGCATCCATTGTATGATGCCTTCCTGATGTGGAAGGTGCCTCCATTGTATGATACCTTCTTCATGTGAAAGGCACCTTCTTGATGATCAATGCATATTTCACTTTATTTATTTACTTTTATTTTTTTCATGTATCCTCCTCTTTTTATTTTTCTTTCTCTTTTTTTCTTTTTTTTCTTTTCTATTTTTTTCTCTTCTTTTATTTTTTTATTTATTTTTTAATGAATGACTGAACATTCATCCAAGCTACTGGTATGGGATGGGGTCTCCCCCATGCTGATGTCTGATCCACTTTCACAAATGTTAGGTGATTGTTAATGGAGCTCATTGACCATTACTCGAACGTTGTCTCAGCACTCTACTCTTGCACTTGGTGTAGTATCTCTAAATTTGTTTATCATCCAGGCTATAATAGTCACACACTTTCTAGCAAAATTTTCTTCCAAATTCCACAAGTGCCTTGGGTTGGAAGCCTTTTGCTTGATTAGGGTTACTTAGCCTACCTTCAAGTACCAATGTTTCCAAGGCAAAACTATGCTAGCTTTCACCTGTTAGATTGGATGCTACATGATCAGGTACACGAGATAGTTCGTATAGTGCTATTATGAACTCCATGTATGAATCTCAATTCATGAGATCTTCATCAACACCTCCTTATTTTTCTACTTCGTACTTCACGTTGTCCTGCAAAACATAAAAGAAAAATCTAAACTAAAGACATTAAAATAAAATTCTAACTAATTTAAAAAAAAAAAAAAAATTATTGTTTTTTTTCATCTTTTGATTACTTCTGGGCTCCTCGCTTGCTTTATTTAGCGATCTGTTGGAGATTTATCATTTCCCTTCTAGAACAAACTGGTCCTAGGGAAAGAGGAAACTTTCTTCCAACAAGTAACAAAAATAAAGCTTCTATTTTTTTTATTTGTTGCTTTATTTAGCTATCGATTGGGGATTTCTCATTTCACTTCTGGACGAAGGTGGTCCTCGGGAAAGAGGATACTCTCTTCCAACAAGTAGTAAAATAAAACTCTATTTTGCTCTTAACTTGGAGCCTTTTCAGTAGAATATATATATATATATATATATATATATATATATATATATATATATATATATATATATATATATATATATATATATATATATATATTAGACAATGCTTATTGTGTTGTTGGTGGCAATGATGGTGGGGTCTCCCCCATGCCTACATCTAAACTAGTCTTCTAAAAATTATCTCATTCTTGATCAACTAGTTTGATGCACTACAACATGAGAAGAGTATTTTACCCCATGGCCTCAAAAACAAAACTTTTTCAACATAATGGTAAAACGTGCAGGCTAGGAAATGACTATCTATGGCTGGAAACTTAGAGAAAACATGGCATAGCAATATTTAAGAAACACATGCTAGTTTTTGATTCACCAGGTTGCCTTAAGCACATGTGAAGAGCATACTCCAAAACAAGATGTTCTTTAAAAATTTTGCTCTATCATTTTTCCTGCTATTAATTTCATCATTAAAATACATTTACCAATACGTTGCAAAAAGTTCAAGCTTATAAAAAAATTTAATTTAAAACCAAGCTTCTAGAGGCACAATTTTTCAATGGTTTCTATGTAAAAACACTTACCTAAATATTTTCAACTGTCAGACCTAGGTTGTGTTATTTCGTTGATTTATTGAAACCATTAATAATATGAGGAAAATCCTTCAATGCCAGATTTTTCTAAATTTTTTCAACAACACGTTTTATTCCTACTTCTATGCTTAATTTGGTACATCAGGTTCATTCCCACATTTTCCTGAGAAGTTAGAAAATGCAAGCAGTTGCCTATGGTATTTGGCTTTGCCTATGTCGAAAACTATATTTGGCTTTATAAAAAGGCCCTTGGTGGACTCACACTTCTCAGGTAAAAGATCTATAGGTAATTTTAAATAGGATTTTTATCTGACCTGTAAATCAAAACACTATAGTTTAGACACTCCCCGACAACGATGCCAAAATGATGAGCAGAAATTCATGTCCCAAAAAATATTTATTTCTCTTCCATAAATTATCAATCCGGTAAGTGTGTAAACTTAGGAGTGTCACACACAGTATATGCCTGCAGTGTTGGGGAATGAATTCTTTATGTACCTTATTTAGTTTGGTGGGGGAAGTTTGTGCATGTTGATTTTATCCAAACTAAATAATCTAAGTGTAGAAAAATTAAATAAATAAATTACAATTAAAACTAAAGTGTTGAAAGTAAATGTGCGGAAATAAAATGCAATAAACTAAACACACAACTAAATTAATTAAAGTAGGAAAGAAAGCAATAAACTAATCTACGAAAAATAAATACAAAAATAATCAGGGGAGGACTACTACAAGGAGTGGGCCCAAGCTCCCGTAAATAGTCCGCCAGCTAGTTGCGTAGAGCTTTCTCAAATAAGAGGAATTGCACTCTTAATAAATTTGACAAGAAGTAAAATAAATTAGATCCTCTAAAAATTGATTGTCCCTTCCATCAGGGAAGAACTATACATTTATACAATGCACAACCTTCCTCTGTTACAAATTTAGGTAAGTATATTTCAAACTTGCAGTTACAATAGATATGTTGTAAACATTCCATCCATAAAATCATAACAATAATATAATAATAATAACAATCACGCACTAATTTTATCCATAGGATAAATCAGGCATATTCTATTTTGATATCAGTAATAAATCCATTCACGTGTTTGTCCATCTTAGTCACCAATACAAAATAGATTATTTTCTTGATTTGTCACATTGTATGTTCACACACATTGGTTTGCCAGATAATTTCATTGTCTTGTTCACACACATTGATTCATCGGATAATTGTTGCTCTATTCTGTTCGTGAGAAAATAATCCTCACCTTGCAAAGTTTAACCGGCCAATCATTTAATAATAGAGGTGCTTAATTTAGTTTAATAATAATGCATAAAATATCCCCCCCCTTCTTCTTCATGTGATTTGGTAGCTATCCCAACTTGGTGCATATGATGTGAAGTCAATGGTCAAGATGGTCCCACTTGCCCACTTGGTCAATCTTGCAAAGTATGGAGGAATGAAGGTGAATTCTTCATGAGGAACGTGCCTACTTTTGTTAGGTTCCTTCTTCATAAGGAAGGCACCTACTTCTACTGGGCACCTTCCTTGAAGAGGAAGGTGCCTACTTCTGCTAGGCGCCTTCCTTGAAGAGGAAGGCACCTATTTCTACTAGGCTCCTTCCTTGAAGAGGAAGGTGCCTACTTCTGCTGGGTGCCTTCCTTGAAGAGGAAGGCACCTATTTCTATTGGGCACCTTCCTTGAAGAGGAAGGCACCTACTTTTGTTGGGTACCTTCCTTTAAGAGGAAGGCACCTGCTCTCTTGCCTTAGTCTCTATAATCAAAAGTATGCCAAGTCCAAGTGAATGTATATTGGAAAACACCATATTAGTAATAAAACCTGCATTTATACATATTTCCCACTAAAATTACCAATCAAGCATAATACTGGATTTTCTATCAATTATATGCATAGGTTATATAAAATACATCTCAAATGCTAATTAAACCAGTAATGATACCCCTTAATAGTGTATAAAAATGTACATTTTTGGGACTCATCACCACTACAGTGTTGGATAACCTACTAAATGTTGTTAGTAGCTTGCAAACCACAAGTCAAAACTTGATGGTAGAATTTCAAACTTTCAGAACTAAACAAGATACCTCCAAAATTTGCCTAGAATACCATCTTGCAGAACTTGAGTCCAAATTTCCAGGTATTCCAAGTAAGTCTGAGTGTCATACTGAACACTCACATTTCAACCAAGGTCAAGGAAATGGAATAGATGACTCTCACCTTTGCTTTGATTATGATACTACCTATAATATGCCAAAACTAGAATTTCCTAAGTTCAATGGGAAGGATGTGGATGGGTGGTTATGTTGTGTTGCTCAATTCTTTAGACTCCATGATGTCCCCATGTATCACCAAGTTCAAATGGATTCTTTCAACTTGGAATATAAAGCCTTATAGCGGTACCAATGGTTGGAGAAAATCTCCCTAATACTTATTGGGAGGACTTTGAGTCTCAATTACTCACTCACTTTGGCTCTAGTGAGTATGATAATTTTATAGGATAGTTGACAAAGTTAATATAAACTTTGACAGTTCGATATTACCAAATACAATTTGATAAATTGGCCAATAAAATTACAGGAATGAATGAAGGGTTATTTATGAGATTTTTTGTTAATGGGTTGAGGGAAGATCTCCAAGCCGAGGTCATGATGTTTAAACCAAAATCCTTGATGCAGGCTATCAAGTTGGCTCATTTGATCAAGTCCAAATTTTTAGCTCAAAGGTAGATATCTAAATTTCTATAGGCTAAACCCTATTTTCCTCCTAGATTCTAAAATCAGAATGAATAAAAAAATGTTGCACCTACTACTACACCCAAACATCTAATCACTGTCGAAATGGATGCATCACGCGCCCAAGGGTTGTGCTATAATTGTGATGAAAGGTTTTCTCATGGGTATAGGTGCACTCAAAAGAAGTTCCTCATCATTGCTGATGAGCCTGACACCAACCACCATAGTGATGATGACATAAAATCAGTAGAGGAACCACCCAAATTGAAGGAATAAAACTAGGATGAACCATAGGCTGAAATTTTTGTTCATGCTCTTGTTGGCATTACTACTCCCCAAACCATGAAATTTATGGGTTATTTCAAGGGCTTGCGTCTTACCATCTTAATTGATTTTTGTAATACACACAATTTTATTGATCCCTACATTTCCAAGTAGGCAAATTGGCACGTCCATACATGTAATTATTTTAAGGTTATGGTAGCAAATGGTGGGACCTTACCTTGCAAAGGTAAATGGTGTATTGTTTTATTGGGGACTATGAGCTCAAACAGGATATGTTTACACTTCAACTAGAGATATGTGATATTGTGTTGGGATCTCAATGGTTGGGTATATTGGGAGTCATCTCATGGTACTTTACCGAGCTTTGGATGTGATTTTGATATAATGGACATTCCCACACTCTCCATGGTTTAAAAGCAAGGTCTTCATAGATTATCAGTTCTTGTTGAATGGAGAAGTTATAAAAAATTATCTCAAGGTGTCATAGCTCTGATTTTTTTGATCCAACCTCATTCTTTAGAGGAGGATTCTGTCACTGAAGATTTGTAACTTATTTTGACCAAGCACAATTCTATTTTTGCTAAGCCATAAAAATTACCACCTTGTTGCTCTCATGACCATGTTATTCCTTTGTTACCTAGTAATGCACCACTCAACATTATACCATACCAGTATCCTCATGCTATTAAGTAAGAAATCAAGAAGTTAGTATAGGAATTGTTAAAATTCGATGTCATTCAACCAAGAAATAGTTCTTACTCTTCTCTAGTTTTACTGGTGCACAAGAAATATGGGTCTAGAAGGTTGTGTATCGATGACCAAGAGATCAATAAACTCACCATAAAGCATATGTTTCCTATTTTTATGGTGGATGAATTACTAGATGAACTTCATGGGACTATGTACTTTTTCAAACTTGACCTTCACTTGGGGTACCATCAAATTAGGCTCAATGATGAGGATATACCCAAGACTACTTTCTATACTCATGAAGGTCACTATGAGTTTTTGGTAATGCTATTTGGCTTTAATAATACCCCTTCCACTTTTCAAAGCCTCATGAACAACATTTTTTACCTATTCCTACAAAAAATTATTCCAATCTACTTTGGTGAAATTTTGGTGTATAGTTGCTCATCGAAAGAGCATCTTATTCATGTGAATCAAACTCTTTAGTTGTTAGTACAACATCAACTCTATGCTAAGCATTACAACTATTATTTTGGGTTGACAGAAGTGGAATATTTGGGACACATTGTCACTAAGGAGGGTGTCAAAGTTAACCCCAAGAAGATCCAAGCATTTCAAGAATGGCAAAACCTCACACTCTCAACGTTCTTAGGGTATTTTTAGAGCTTACAGGTTATAATCATAAATTTATTTGTAACTATGGTATAATTTTATCTCCCCTCACTTCCATGTTAAAGGACTCTATAACTTGGATGGGACCTACTAAACAAAATTTCCTAGAATTGAAGTATGCTATGACCACTATGATAGTTTTTGCCATGCTGAATTTCTCCAAACCATTCATCATTGAAAGTAGTGCTTCAGGTCATGGTATTGGTGTAGTGTTGATGCAAGAAGGGAGACCCTTGACCTTCACTAGTAAAGCTCTCTCTAGTTTTAATATGGAAAAATCCACTTATGCCAAGGAGATGATGGCAATTCTGCATGTCATAACCCATTGGTAACCATATATCATCAGGAATCGTTTCTCTATTAAAATAGATCATGAGAGTCTTAAATACTTTTTGGAGTAATGGGTTACCACCCCTAAAAAAAAAAAATGGATCTCTAAAATCATGGGCTATGATTATGATATCACCTATAATATGAGAAAGTAGAATGTTATATTCGATGCTCTCTCTCACCAATTTGAGGTTCTTAGTATGTTGTGTGCTATTTCATTGTTGGTTCCCCAATGGATTGATTCCTTATGCTAGGAGTTACATCATGATTCTAAATTGTAGACTTTTGTTGCTTCCCTACACACTGATCCTACTTCATGTCCATGCTACACTTGGGATGGCTGGGATTTGTGATTCCACCAATGCCTTGTTGTTATCCACAAGTCCGCACTATAGGAACTTCTCATGATAGAACTGCAAGCTGCCCCATTTTTTGACCATTCAAGATTTCTCAAAAAATGTGAATGGCTTAAGCACACTTTTTTTTGAAGGGTATGAAAAAGGAAATTCAAGATTTTGTGGAATCTTGTGATACCTATCAACGGATGAAAGGCGAAACAGTATGTTCCCCAGGAACTCTTCAACCTTGTCCATTCCAAAATATATTTGGATGGATATTTATATATATTTTGTTGAAGGATTACCTAAGTTCGAAGGCAAATATGGTATATTTGTGGTAGTGGATCTTTTTTCAAAATATACTTAGTTTTTTTCCCTCTCCCATCCTTACACAACTTCTACCATTGACCAAATTTTCCTTGATTTTATCTTTCGCCTTCATGGTCTGCCCTCATCCATCATGTTCGATCATGACCCAATATTTACTAGTCACTTCTAGAAAGAATTGTTTAAGTTATAGGGAACTCAACTCAAAATGAGTTCATCTTATCATCCACAAACGGATGGCTAGACGAATATTGTCAATAAATGTCTAGAAACCTACCTTCATTGCTTTACCTCTGATCATCCTATGCATTGGGTGAAATGACTTCCTTTTTCCAAGTGGTGGTACAACACTTCTTATCATACAATAACCAAGGTTACCCATTTTGAGGTAGATTATGTATTCCCTCCACCCACACCTTCCTCCTACATTCTAGTTAACTCCAAGGTCCATGCAGTCGACACTACTCTCATTCAACATGTTAATATCCTCATTCAACTGAAGATGAATTTAGATGTAATCCAAACCTAGATGCACCAACAGGATGACCAAAATCATTCTGAGTATAGTTTTGATGTGGGTGATATGGTTTTCCTTTGCTTGCAATCATACAAATAGTTGTCCCTCCAGCTTCATAGATACCAAAAAATTACTACAAAATACTATGGGCCCTCCTTGGTGTTACAATGGATTGGTGAAATAGCCTAAAAATTGGCCCTTACACCTACATCCAAGTTATAACCTATTTTTTATGTTTCCTCTCTTCAAAATGTGGTGAGAAATCAGGTACAGGTTCAATCTACACTCCCGAAATTAGATGAATAAGGGTATATCTTTCTTGAACCCAAATATTTTTTGGATCATCATACTCGCACTCTCTGTAACTACACCATTACTGAAGTCCTTGTTCAGTGGTATGAACTCTAGCCATAAGATGCTATATGGGAGTCTCTCCATCAGCTCCAACACTAGTTTCCTTACCTTCAACTTTGAAGACAAAGTTTTTTTTAAGGGAAAGGACATGTTAGGATCCCATCCTAACATTATTTTGTAATTCTCATTATTATGTAGTAACCCACTTCCAATATGGGGGATTCTACTATAATGTTATTTTGTGATACTTTGTAATGTATGTGGCAATTAAGGTGCCTAGCCAAGTGGTGCCATTGCATGTAAGCATTATCAATATTGTAATCGATGGTTGGTAGAAGATTCTATCCCAAGTGGAATTTTGCATGTAAGCCAACTCTTGAGCATTTAGGTAGGATTGCATGTAGATTTCTCTTTAAAAAGGCATGAATTCATGTATGAAGGTATTTTTTGCAAGTTAATGAATTACTGAAGGAGGTTTCCCCCTCGAAGAGGCCACGATTCTGAGTTACTTGTGAGATTGTTTCAATTCTATAATTAATTTTTACATAGTGTTATCATGTTATTACATGTATTTCAGTTATTTTTAGTATTTTATGTGTGTGAGATTTATTTTAATAGTAGGTTCCTTACATATTGTTATAACTAAAGAAGAAGCGATATGTTTTTTGAGAAATTTTTTGTAAGTATTTGAGTAAGTTCTGAAATAGGTACAATGAAAGGTAATTTAACAATTATCTTTCTCCATATGTTTCCATAATCCATAATTGGCTCATCATCATATTGATGAAGGTTTGATAAGTCAGTTAAGTTGGCCCTATTTTTTATGTCGAATGAGAAGTGTTCTAGAAAGGCATTGGATAGCTATTTGAAGCTAGAGATGCTATGTATTAGCTATTGATTATACCACTCTAATGTTGTGTTAGATAGTGTTATTAAGAAGGTTCTCAAAAATAAGGTATCTTCATCTTGCAGATGAAAGCACGCATTCATAAAACTTGTTACATGTTCCTAAAAAGCGTTGTCTCCTTTAAATTTATCCAGTTTTGGCATTTCAAAATATTCTAAATAAGGAGGACAAGGAGCTGATGTGTGAAGGGGTTGATTGCGTAGTTTACACAATGTCAAGTTTTGGTAGCCCATACCTTGCTTTTCTAGTGAATTAGTTCACTCTATAAGGACCTTATATGCATGATATTATATGATCTCATTCTATTGAATTGGTTTCCTAGGAGGAGGAGGTGAAATATTTATATTATATTGAGGTGGCAGAATGTATTCATCAACCACATCTTCACCAAGCAACTTAGGATATGCTTGATCCTGGTACTCAGGTTCTATCTCTTCACATGTCTCATATTATAGCTGATTTAGCACTTGATGTTGTCACGGTCAATAATGATGAATAGACATAGGAGGAGGATGGTTTTTTATCTACCTAGGAGGCAACTCATGATTTTGTACAGTGCACCTTAGGTTAGCTTGTTTCTTGTATGTGCTAGGCATATATATTTCATTGTAAGCTACCCTAAGTGATTTCTCCTCACATAATATTTGTTCAATAATCCTTTCTTCATGAATTTTATGTTCATACAACCTCTGATACTGCAGTATTTTTTGTTTTACATGTTCTTGGTCTAGGTGCTCTTTGTATTTTTGCAAATCATCCAACTATATTTGGAGTAGTTGCTCTTGTTGACTAGTATTAGGCATAGGTAACTGATCTTCTTGATCAATTGTATGGGGTCTATGGGTTCTTGTATCGACATGAGGGTATTTGGATTTTTTGTGTGCATAGTAGGAATAGATACCCTTTTTCCACTATTGAGGGAAACCACCTTGAATTGATGTTCGAACCTAGGAGTGTCAACTTCATGCAAGGATGGTGTGGGAGTATGAGTTGTCCATGTGGAGCACTCTCCATGTATGAGGATAGGGTGCACTAGGTCTTCATCTTGATCAACCTCAAAATGGATATGAATAAAGAGACCACTCTATGAATAGCATGAGGGTTGTATTTATCTAGGTGGTTAAGCTTCCTACTCATCCAGGGATGATCAAGTGGAGTGTCCCTCTCATCTAAGCTAATCAAAGGTATATATTTTGATCGATGCTTAGATTATTTCATGGATTGATTGGGAATACATATTCATGCCACTCCCCTTCTTGGCCCCTCAATGGGCAGATCCTATCTAGAAATAGTATGAGATAAATATGGTTTGAGAAGATCATCTTCTTGATTGTGTGGAGTTTCTATAGGTGTTCTCCTGGTAGGGGTATCTCAATGGTTAGATCCCTCATGAGTGTAATTATCATCGTGATGGCTATTAGTCCATTTTTTAGGCATGAGGAAGTCTATTGGACTATAACGAAGGCATTCTGGGTCTCCTTGTACATTCACTATAGAATCAATTTGTGGCTGAGTATGACTATGTGTAATGACCATTATGTGTTTATTAGGCATACAATAAAGTAAATAAACAAAGTATACAAAATTATTATGTCATTTAAATATTTATTTGTGAATCCTAAACTTTTTGTGTGTTTTGATTTGTTGCTACTTTTGCTTTCTTGTTCATGTTTTTTCTTTTGTTGATGATATTTCTCAGTTTAAGGGTTTTCACTTGTATAATCTCACACACAAACTTGGTGGTGAAATCCAAGCCATGAAACCCATCAAAATTTTGTGATGAAGCCTAAAATTGATGAGGGAGTCCAGGTCCTACCAGTCCTCACTATGACAGATCTTGGACTGGCCTTGGCCAAAATAGGGTATTAAATAACCAAAAATAAGCCAACGATGTGGTGATGAAGGCCATCGTAATTGGTATTGATCAATGTTTGGGTGTGAATTCTATCTCTCTGATGTTTAATATGATGTTTGGTGTGTATGGATTTGTTTTACTTTTATGCAAAAACAAATGCAAACATAGAACAATCAATGTCTTTTTGCTAATGCATTAAATAACATTTAATTTTTAATATTCCTAAGTAAATATGTGTTCATTTCAAAAATATAACATTGCAAACCCTAATATGATGTTAGTATTTACACAAGTAACAAGCACACACTCCACACAGTAAGAAAATAGAGGTCATCTCTGTGTAAAATAGTTTGTAGTAGAGGTTGTCTAACACAGGAGCGATCAGAAATAAGGGTCATTTAATCCAGAAGTTGCTAGAAATAGATGCCACATAACCTAAGGGAAATCACAAGTAGAATGCTTTAAATTTAAAAAAAAAATTATATTTTCCAATTAAACACAAAATTTTAGCTTTTTCTATGAAAGCAAAAAAATAGGTATATAAAAACTCAGGTGAAGTCTACATCTGATGAAGCTGTTTCTTATATAATTTTTGAACTCTACTGTAAGGTTGTTTTGGTACAAAGTTGTGGGATCTACTATCCATCACAATGTAGGACAATGACTTCTACGAGCCATTCCAGTTTATGATAGTGGTACCCGCTATTCAAGAAAATAAATAAAATAGGTAATTAGTGACAGATATTATGAAATGTGGAAAGAGTCCCACACCATGATCACCACTGTAGTATGTAAAAATTGTACACGTAAGTAATTATATTAAATCAAATTGAAATCATAGTCATTTAACCGTGAATATAGAAATAAGAAATAAATAAATGGTGCCCTTCTCGTTAATATTGAAATTATCCTTCACAAGGTGGTTACAATGATATCCCTCTTCAAGATTTATACAAATTTGATATAATTTACAATAAATAACCAATGGTAGATGTATCCCACACAATATTTACACCCTCAAAACTGACTTGGAAAGGAGTTTATTGTGACCTTCGTAATGTGAGATAAATATTTATGAATCTTCATGTTGATAGCTCCTGCCAAGATTTGAAATCTACACACAAGAACACTCACAAGACGTTAATATAAAATGAGGAACCTCTCATGATGAGGTCCATATCCATGATAATAAACTAAAAAGAGATGCTAAAAATGATAAACAAATGCATGAAAACTTAATTAATCTATGTTAGAAAACAAATGAAATGTTGCTAAACCTACTACAATAAATAAAAATAGTAAAATAGATATCATCAGAAGGCCATCCTTGTGCAAAGTGGTCTAGCCTATTGGTCATCCCAAGGTAGGTCAACAGTGCTTACGAGCTACCTCAAGGTAAGGCGACCACTAAACTGTGGGTAATTTCCTCGTAATCAATGTAGGGCAATGTATGGTTGAATTTGTAGATGGGTTGACATTCTCGATGCACTCATGAGAAATGAATTAATGGTGTAAATGGGAATGAATTAAGAGCTTTCAATGATGCAAGAAGTATGGAAAAAAATTTCAACCTTTGATATGCATTGTTGGCATGCTTGGAGGCTCCATGGCAATATTTGGGCAACACTTTGTTTCTTATGAGAGTAATATCTCTCTGGTTGTATAATATGACAACACTTCATTATGTAAGGAAATTTGCTTGGTTTAATGATGGCAAGGTGTTTATTTATAGATTTACCACATGGGAATCTTAGCTTGTGGGAGAAGCCAATAACCAAGAAATGATTAGGATCTAGGAAGACCAAACACCCATTCTAGAACCTTCCCATAATTGGTAATGCATGTTTGGTTGTCTCAGGTAACGATTTTACCTTGACTTGAGATTCTAAGTTTGTTACAAACATGTTCATCACAAGGTAGGGCAACCATAATTGCTAGCTACTCAAAGGTAGGGTGACCTTTGGAGGCCATCCCTAGGAAGGACGGTCTAGGCTACAAAAAGTAAGTTGCTCCTGTTTGAGTGGTAAAAACCATTGTTAAGCCCTATAGCTACCCAAGGTGGATCATATGGCCTAAAAAGGTGTCCATATAGGGAGTCTCCTAAAAATGACATGTTTTAGGTGTCTACAATAGGAAATAAGGAGAGCCATAAACAGAGATTAAGAGGAGTTCAAAAATCTCAATTCCAAAATTTCTAAGATTGTAGGTGGCTAGAGTCTTTCCAAAGAGTTATAGAAAAACCTATGAAGACTAAGACTAATAATTAATTCCACTAGATTAATAAATCAACTAGCGAAATTCATTATCTCCAGAATTATAGATTCTTCCATTCCAGTTTCTAACATCTTGTTGCAGGAAAATAATATTTAGATAAATTTGGAAAGATTCCTACATAGCACTAGGAAGAATATCTTCATTAGAATAATTCCAAAACTTGTAACAACAATTAGAAGATTGAAGATTTCAAAAACCTAAGAAAATGTTTCGTTACAAGAGTTGTAGAACTACATATTATAGAAGAGAGGAAAAGGCCATAACAACCTTATTGCATACTCAAGGAAGAAGAGACTATAGAGAATATTAAATATTGATGATCTCCGTTGAAGATTGAATCTTGCAAATTATAGGATAAAATAGATCAAGAAGTTGAAAAATATCTACAAGAGGCCCAATTGAAGAACTTCCAATTTAGGAAGATAGAAGACTAAATAAGGACAAGCAAAAAATCCCATTCTAGATTCCAGTAGCAACAAATTTCAAATATCCAAGAAGTATATCTCATTGCCAAAACTTCCACAGTAGAAGGTTGAAGGAAAGGTATCATTGGGAAGACCAGAGAAGCTACAAGGGAAAAAACCCTAGAGAAGAGGTCTCAAGGAGAAACAAGGAGAAGGCTTGCTAAGCCATATTGAAGGAGATTCAGAGAAGACCATTAAAGGATTTCCTAAGAGAAATCATTGGAGAAATTTATCACCAAGGAGAAGTTCTTGATAAATAAATATTTTGGGATAATTATCACCATCCGACAACAAGACCAAATGGAGATAGATTTGGCAAGAAGCTTGCCAAATTTCAAAGGAGATTGGTGAAGACCTCAAGAATTTTATATTATTGAGAAGGCCTATATTGAAGTTAGAATTCGAAAAGGATATTGAAGGAGAAAGGAGCTAAAAATTACTACCAAACATGAAAGGTTGAATATTACCTTTGAAGGCTCGAAGGCTCATTCAAAGAAAGGAGATAGGGATTTGTTAAATCTATAGTAGAATACTAAAGGGTTATTGAAGGAAAATATTAGCTACGATATGGAGGAGTTCTCTACAAATTTTTTGAGATTCAAAGACAACATTTTAGAAAAGAGACTTATTGCTTTACAATCTAAAATATTTTAGGTTTGAATATAGCAAGAGAGCAGCAAGTTGCGCAACATCAAACTTTAGATTTACAGAGTGCATTTTGAAGGAGAGTTGAAGTCACCTACTACAGTTTTAGGGTAGCAAGTTAGAGGGTTTCATAACTCCAAATAGGTGAGATGAAGAGATATTTCAAACAACCAAGAAGAGTTGTAAGATCATCCAGTAAAGGGCAGTAGAACTGGTGAATATAATTAGCAATAGTTACATCATCTTTAGAGGTTGTTAAGGTAAGAAAATTTGGTACAATAGGTTCATCACTGATCATTAAGTTACTTAGTTTGTTATTAAGTTTTATTAAGAACCATATCAGAGTTAAAGTTGAGAGGAGAAGGTTGCATATTAAAGTCTTCAAGGGAGTGCAGAAGAAAATTTATTTTAACGTTAATACTGTTGGCAATTTTGGGTTTGAGATCCTAGCTTCTTGTCTATGAGTTGTCATTGATGTCAAAAGGAAATGACATTAATGTTAAGAGGATGTGTTGGCTTCAAAGGTGGAAGATTCCAAGAGAATATTTTTAAGAGAATCTGAAGAGATTCCATTGGCAATGGTTTTTATTAAAACCAATGGAGGTTCTCTTTATTATTTATTTAATTATTATTTAAAACCCTTCAAGGTTTTAATTAATTAATTATTTAATTAATTAAGGGAGAAATTATTTTTAATTTATTAAAAATACTTTAAGGGTTTTTAAACCCTTTAGAAAGCAAATTTCGATTAAATTCGAAATTACTTTTCTTTGCAGCCGACGTGTTCTAAAGTCCACGTATGGACTATAAATATGAGAAGGTTCCTAAGGTTAAACCCTCTTGGAAAATCGAAGGCAATTAATTGGTTTGGCTGCGATCGAATGTTCTATTTACGCTACGAAAGAGGAGAGCTCGTGGTTTGAAAAGCTTTCAGAAAGCTTGACCGTTTATGTGGAAGGAAGTCCGTCTTGGACTTCGTAAGCCCCTTGTGGGCTAGTGGCAGCGAAGGCTGCGTTTGGGCCTTGCGTAGGCGGAGGTCTGCGTTTCGATCCCCGCGGAGGGAGTTGTGCATGGATTAGTCACGTTTTTATTAAAACGTGTTTTGTGCCACGAATTTTGGATTCTTCAAGGGCAGCCATTATAAGGTGTGATTATTTTCTTGATATGATTTTTGGCATTGTTTAGCATTGTTTAAAAGACATAGGAGAAATAAGGGGATATTTCTTTGGTTGTATTTTTGAGATTAGTCTTTTGCTATGCTAAATTTAAAAATGGAGATATAAGGTGTAAGTTTTGGTTGTTGTGTTTTTGGCTTCTTTGGTGGTTGTTTTTAAAGAAGAGGAGCTAAAAGGTGTATTAAGGAAAGTTTTTATATATGCTCATTTATCTTGGTTCTAACCCTAACTTGGTTGGAAGTTTGAGGGTTGTGTGTGGTGACAGCTTTAAGGATCAATTTTCTTCTACTCCAAAAAGGTATGGGCACATTTTCCTTATGAGTATGATTGGTGTATGTTTTTCTGAAATAAGGTTGGAGTGAAAAGGTTTTCAACTAGGTTTCCTTTGGTTGGGTGTAAATCCTATTTTCTGGTTTGTTGAAGACTACTTATGCATTGTTATCCTTAAGGAGAGTTTTTGGTGAATGCATAATTTTTGGTTTGAGATAGTGGAAGCTTTGTGCACTAGGGTTTATATTTGTGAGTCTAGCTACTTGCATTGAGTTGGTGGAACCCTTGGTTGGCTGTTTTGAGTTTGATGGTTGAGTTGCTTCCATAGAGGTTGTTTGATCAAGTTATTGCTTTACTTGATTCATGATATTGGGCTTACTCCATTGAGTTGATTTGAGCAAGTTATTCTTTGCATTTGGTGATATTGTGTTGGTGGTCTGTTTTGTTCAAATATCTTTGGAGGGAAAAGGATTTCTACTTGTTTCCTTTTCTTGTGATGATTGGTTGAATGCTTCAAGGTTGATGTTGAGTTGAATGGTGTTGGTTGACTAAACCTTGTTTGATGAGCATTGTTGTTGAAACCCTAATTGATGGTGAAAAGAACATGAGTATCATTGTTATGTGATTCTTTGCATAGTTGGCAATTGTTGGGGTTTCATGTTCTTGAAAGAAAACATTCTATCCTATCCATTTCAGATATTGAGTTGAGTTTTCAGATTTGAGATTGAGATTGAGCTGAGTTGATTTGAGTTGAGTTTTGAGATTGGGATTTGAGTATAGAACATATTGAGTCTCTAACAATTCTCTTTATGCTTCTATGAGTTTGACAAATCACATTGGGTCTCTAACAATTCACTTTGTGATTTCCTACTAAGAAAGTTTTTCTTGGTGAGCTTGCTGAGTTTTTGGACAGGTTCCGGTGGGGACTTGTGAGCAGTTTTGGACAGGTTTCGGTGGGGACTTGTGAGCAGTTTTTGGATAGGTTTCGGTGGGGACTTGTGAGCAGATTTGGACAGGTCCTAGCAGAGGACTTGTGAGCTGAGTTTGATAGTTCTATCAGAGAACTTGAGGATAGAGGTGCATTGGTTCTATGAGAAGAACCTGAGGATAGTTGGCAAGTCTTTGAGAAGGCTTGTATGCAGAGGATTGATTTGTTCAAGAGTTGGACAGATCTGACAGACAGAGGAAGACTTGTACTAGACCGACTGACTATGTTTGGTACAGGTTGCTGAGCTGCTGTGGACGTGATCATAGAAGGCAGAGGTCTCTTAGGCTAAGCATTGAGGATAGGAGGTCTTCGGTGGAAAGGAGTTCCACGTGCTGGCAAGAGGTAGAGGCAGTTGATCTTCTAAGGGATCATTTCTAGAGCAGAGGGGAAGGTATCTCCTTTGAGCAGAGGCTCATAAATTCTGATTGGGGGAAGGTATCTCCTTTGGGCCGAGGCTCATAAACATTGTAATTGGGAAGGATTCCCAAAGAACTTTGAGATAACTTTTAGAGAAAAGTTTTGTGGACGTAGCCCAACCATTCTGGGTGAACCACGTTAAAATTGGTGTCACTTTGTGGATGATATTGTGCATTGCTTTGATATTGCTTTGGGTATATTGCTTTACTATTTTGAAGTATAAAGGAAAAAGTAAAAAGAGGTCTTATACTGTTCACCCCCCCTCTCAGTATAAGCTTGTGTTCTTCAATTGGTATCAGAGCAGGTGCCTTCGAAAAGTTTAACAGCTTGAAGGAAAAGCTAGTAAAGAACACAATGGATCATTCAAGTGGCAATGCAACACCTATTCTTGATGGGTCAGATTTTGGTCTTTGGAGTGCAAGGATGAAGGTTCATCTAATGGCACTTGGGAATGAGGTTTGGGAAGTGATTGAAGATGAGTACACTATTCCTGAACATGGTCCTAATACTAAAGAAGAAAGGCTCCTACATCACAACAATTCAAAAGCAATGAATGCAATCCTGAAAGGCTTACAGAAAGCAGAT
Source organism: Wollemia nobilis (assembly GCA_028583015.1). Lineage (NCBI taxonomy): Eukaryota > Viridiplantae > Streptophyta > Pinopsida > Araucariales > Araucariaceae > Wollemia > Wollemia nobilis. The sequence continues at coordinate 2,798,576 of JAQPPZ010002937.1, read as the reverse complement.
CTCACCAAAGTGATTCACTGCAAGACAACTAGTGAAATGTGGAAACAGTTGAAGGTGGTTCATACAGGTGATACAAATGTCAGAAAGGCCAAGTTGAGACACTTCAAAGGTATGTTTGAACAACTCAAGATGAATGATGATGAAAATATTAGTGACTACATGCTTCGTATGGATGAGGTTGTTAACTCCATGAAAGACTTAGGTCTTGAGCTTGCTGAAAATGATGTTTGTGATAAGATTTTAAGATCTCTTCCTAATAGATTTAGTGAAAATATTTCTGCTATTGAGGAAGCTAAAGATTTGGATAAGTTGAAAAAGGATGAGCTCCATAGTATACTTGCAGCATTTGAGTTGAGAACTCAAGTGAAGGTTGATGTCAAGAAAGAGGCAGCTTTCAAGGCTACCAAGAATTCCAAGGGTAAACAGCTTCAAGATAGTGATGAGTCTTCTAGTGATGAAGAGGCATATTACAGCAAGAAAGGCAAGTTCTCTAGAAAGCACAAAAGTATGAAAAATATAAGATGTTTCAATTGTGGAAAGTTTGGTCATTATGCTACCTGATCGTATCTGTTCCCAAGAATGAAAGTGATGAAGATAAACAGGATTCTAAGAGCAAGGATTCTGAAAAGCACAAGCATCACAGGAAAAACAAAGATGAGCACAACAATCAAGGAAAGAGGTATTCTCACAAGCACAAGAAGAGTTTCTACCTAGACAAAGCAAGTAAGTGTTCTAGTAGTGATAGTGAAAGTTCTTCAAGTGATAATGAAAATGAGATGTTGTTCATATCGAAAAAGAGGAAGAACCGAAACATAGATTCATTATCATGAAATGTCTTAGATGTGGAAATTTTGGTCACCTTGAGGATGATTGCACAAATAATGATTTGGTTTCTAGTATGTATGAGGATGCTTCAGAAAACTATAAGGAAGATGCATGTATGGTTTTTGAAAAGGGTAGCACCTCTAGTGATAAGAAATCTGAAAAAGGCTTTGATGATTCAAAAGGAAATCAAATAAAGGATCTTGAAAGTGAACTTATTAGTGCTCTTAGTGTTTTGGAAAAGGAAAGAAAGAAGAATGCTAGACTCAAGGATAAGTTAGATGAATGTTGTATGGAGAGAGATGATCTTATAGAAAGTCTTGACTTCTCTATAGCTAAGACACAAGAACTCAAGGATGAGTTAGAGTCTAAGGTTCTTGAGTATAGTGAGTTAGAACAGAAAATGGCTTCTTTGAAAGAGGAAACTAAAGAGTACAAGGATAAGCTTTACAGGTTTCAAGATAGCTCCAAAAAGGTTAAGTCACTCATCAAAGGTCAAAGAAAGACAACAGATAAAATAGGCCTTGGTTTTGTTAAGCCACACAAGGAACAAGTTGGAGAGTCTAGTAAGAGACTCCAAAAGGAAGAGAGTTCTGATGAGGAAAGTATTTCAGAAAAGGAGTCCTTGAGTGATAGATGCACAGAAATAGAAAATAAGAAACAGAAAAAGAGGAGAAAGTTTACAGGACCTAGAAGGTCATTTACAGGAAAGTTTAATGGCAGATGTTTTGCTTGTCACAGGTTTGGTCACATGGCTTCACATTGCATGACTCAAGTAAGGAAGGTAAATGACAGTTTCAGAAGTGGTAATTTCTTTCAAGGGTATTGCTACTCTTGTCAACAGTTTGGGCATAAGGCAATTTTTTGCAAGGCTAATAACAGGAACAGGGTTAGTCAAAACAGGTGGATTCAAAGAACAGGTATGCCTAAAAGAAATAACATTGTTACTTGTTATAAGTGCAACAATGAAGGTCACACAACTAGACAAGTGTAGAGCTGAACTTCCAAGGTATAGGAACAGGAACAGTGGTATGAACAGGTCCAAGGATCAAGGCATGGATAAGAACAGGAATGATAACAGGAACAAGAACAGTGATAGGAACAGGAACAGGAATATGGACAAGGAGAACAAGAGAAGACATGGTAAGGCAGCTATAGACACTGATGATGATCAGTGCCTATTGGGAGTTTTACTCCCACCCCAGAATTAAACACCTCAACAGGAGGTGGGGGAGGGACTAAGCTAAGAGGCTCATTCTTAGTCCCAAGCCCCAAAGGTGACCCTTTGCCATTGATGACAAAGGGGGAGAGATATGAGTAAGGGGGAGAGCCTCAAGACAGGGGGAGCTGTTTATGTTGAGTTTCTGTGTTGTTGAGAAGCATGGTTTGCCATCAATGACAAAGGGGGAGATTGTTGGCAATTTTGGGTTTGAGATCCTAGCTTCTTGTCTATGAGTTGTCATTGATGTCAAAAGGAAATGACATTAATGTTAAGAGGATGTGTTGGCTTCAAAGGTGGAAGATTCCAAGAGAATATTTTTAAGAGAATCCGGAGAGATTCCATTGGCAATGGTTTTTATTAAAACCAATGGAGGTTCTCTTTATTATTTATTTAATTATTATTTAAAACCCTTCAAGGTTTTAATTAATTAATTATTTAATTAATTAAGGGAGAAATTATTTTTAATTTATTAAAAATACTTTAAGGGTTTTTAAACCCTTTAGAAAGCAAATTTCGATTAAATTCAAAATTACTTTTCTTTGCAGCTGATGTGTTCTAAAGTCCACGTATGGACTATAAATATGAGAAGGTTCCTAAGGTTAAACCCTCTTGGAAAATTGAAGGCAATTAATTGGTTTGGCTGCGATCGAATGTTCTGTTTACGCTGCGAAAGAGGAGAGCTCGTGGTTTGAAAAGCTTTCGAAAAGCTTGACCGTTTATGTGGAAGGAAGTCCGTCTTGGACTTCGTAAGCCCCTTGTGGGCTAGTGGCAGCGAAGGCTGCGTTTGGGCCTTGCGTAGGCGGAGGTCTGCGTTTCGATCCCCGCGGAGGGAGTTGTGCATGGATTAGTCACGTTTTTATTAAAACGTGTTTTGTGCCACGAATTTCGGATTCTTCAAGGGCAGCCATTATAAGGTGTGATTATTTTCTTGATATGATTTTTGGCATTGTTTAGCATTGTTTAAAAGACATAGGAGAAATAAGGGGATATTTCTTTGGTTGTATTTTTGAGATTAGTCTTTTGCTATGCTAAATTTAAAAATGGAGATATAAGGTGTAAGTTTTGGTTGTTGTGTTTTTGGCTTCTTTGGTGGTTGTTTTTAAAGAAGAGGAGCTAAAAGGTGTATTAAGGAAAGTTTTTATATATGCTCATTTATCTTGGTTCTAACCCTAACTTGGTTGGAAGTTTGAGGGTTGTGTGTGGTGACAACTTTAAGGATCAATTTTCTTCTACTCCAAAAAGGTATGGGCACATTTTCCTTATGAGTATGATTGGTGTATGTTTTTCTGAAATAAGGTTGGAGTGAAAAGGTTTTCAACTAGGTTTCCTTTGGTTGGGTGTAAATCCTATTTTCTGGTTTGTTGAAGACTACTTATGCATTGTTATCCTTAAGGAGAGTTTTTGGTGAATGCATAATTTCTGGTTTGAGATAGTGGAAGCTTTGTGCACTAGGGTTTATATTTGTGAGTCTAGCTACTTGCATTGAGTTGGTGGAACCCTTGGTTGGCTGTTTTGAGTTTGATGGTTGAGTTGCTTCCATAGAGGTTGTTTGATCAAGTTATTGCTTTACTTGATTCATGATATTGGGCTTACTCCATTGAGTTGATTTGAGCAAGTTATTCTTTGCATTTGGTGATATTGTGTTGGTGGCTGTTTTGTTCAAATATCTTTGGAGGGAAAAGGATTTCTACTTGTTTCCTTTTCTTGTGATGATTGGTTGAATGCTTCAAGGTTGATGTTGAGTTGAATGGTGTTGGTTGACTAAACCTTGTTTGATGAGCATTGTTGTTGAAACCCTAATTGATGGTGAAAAGAACATGAGTATCATTGTTATGTGATTCTTTGCATAGTTGGCAATTGTTGGGGTTTCATGTTCTTGAAAGAAAACATTCTATCCTATCCATTTCAGATATTGAGTTGAGTTTTCAGATTTGAGATTGAGATTGAGCTGAGTTGATTTGAGTTGAGTTTTGAGATTGGGATTTGAGTATAGAACATATTGAGTCTCTAACAATTCTCTTTATGCTTCTATGAGTTTGACAAATCACATTGGGTCTCTAACAATTCACTTTGTGATTTCCTACTAAGAAAGTTTTTCTTGGTGAGCTTGCTGAGTTTTTGGACAGGTTTCGGTGGGGACTTGTGAGCAGTTTTGGACAGGTTCTGGTGGGGACTTGTGAGCAGTTTTGGATAGGTTTCGGTGGGGACTTGTGAGCAGATTTGGACAGGTCCTAGCAGAGGACTTGTGAGCTGAGTTTGATAGTTCTATCAGAGAACTTGAGGATAGAGGTGCATTGGTTCTATGAGAAGAACTTGAGGATAGTTGGCAAGTCTTTGAGAAGGCTTGTATGTAGAGGATTGATTTGTTCAAGAGTTGGACAGATCTGACAGACAGAGGAAGACTTGTACTAGACCGATTGACTATGTTTGGTACAGGTTGCTGAGCTGCCGTGGACGTGATCATAGAAGGCAGAGGTCTCTTAGGCTAAGCATTGAGGATAGGAGGTCTTCGGTGGAAAGGAGTTCCACGTGCTTTGGCAAGAGGTAGAGGCAGTTGATCTTCTGAGGGATCATTTCCAGAGTAGAGGGGAAGGTATCTCCTTTGAGCAGAGGCTCATAAATTTTGATTGGGGGAAGGTATCTCCTTTGGGCCGAGGCTCATAAACATTGTAATTGGGAAGGATTCCCAAAGAACTTTGAGATAACTTTTAGAGAAAAGTTTTGTGGACGTAGCCCAGCCATTCTGGGTGAACCACGTTAAAATTGGTGTCACTTTGTGGATGATATTATGCATTGCTTTGATATTGCTTTGGGTATATTGCTTTACTATTTTGAAGTATAAAGGAAAAAGTAAAAAGAGGTCTTATACTGTTCACCCCCCTCTCAGTATAAGCTTGTGTTCTTCAATTGGTATCAGAGCAGGTGCCTTCGAAAAGTTTAATAGCTTGAAGGAAAAGCTAGTAAAGAACACAATGGATCATTCAAGTGGCAATGCAGCACCTATTCTTGATGGGTCAGATTTTGGTCTTTGGAGTGCAAGGATGAAGGTTCATCTAATGGCACTTGGGAATGAGGTTTGGGAAGTGATTGAAGATGAGTACACTATTCCTGAACATGGTCCTAATACTAAAGAAGAAAGGCTCCTACATCACAAGCAATTCAAAAGCAATGAATGCAATCTTGAAAGGCTTACAGAAAGCAGATCTCACCAAAGTGATTCACTGCAAGACAACTAGTGAAATGTGGAAACAGTTGAAGGTGGTTCATACAGGTGATACAAATGTCAGAAAGGCCAAGTTGAGACACTTCAAAGGTATGTTTGAACAACTCAAGATGAATGATGATGAAAATATTAGTGACTACATGCTTCGTATGGATGAGGTTGTTAACTCCATGAAAGACTTAGGTCTTGAGCTTGCTGAAAATGATGTTTGTGATAAGATTTTAAGATCTCTTCCTAATAGATTTAGTGAAAATATTTCTGCTATTGAGGAAGCTAAAGATTTGGATAAGTTGAAAAAGGATGAGCTCCATAGTATACTTGCAACATTTGAGTTGAGAACTCAAGTGAAGGTTGATGTCAAGAAAGAGGCAACTTTCAAGGCTACCAAGAATTCCAAGGGTAAACAACTTCAAGATAGTGATGAGTCTTCTAGTGATGAAGAGGCATATTACAGCAAGAAAGGCAAGTTCTCTAGAAAGCACAAAAGTATGAAAAATATAAGATGTTTCAATTGTGGAAAGTTTGGTCATTATGCTACTGATCGTATCTGTTCCCAAGAATGAAAGTGATGAAGATAAACAGGATTCTAAGAGCAAGGATTCTGAAAAGCACAAGCATCACAGGAAAAACAAAGATGAGCACAACAATCAAGGAAAGAGGTATTCTCACAAGCACAAGAAGAGTTTCTACCTAGACAAAGCAAGTAAGTGTTCTAGTAGTGATAGTGAAAGTTCTTCAAGTGATAATGAAAATGAGATGTTGTTCATATCAGAAAAAGAGGAAGAACCGAAACATAGATTCATTATCATGAAATGTCTTAGATGTGGAAATTTTGGTCACCTTGAGGATGATTGCACAAATAATGATTTGGTTTCTAGTATGTATGAGGATGCTTCAAAAAACTATAAGGAAGATGCATGTATGGTTTTTGAAAAGGGTAGCACCTCTAGTGATAAGAAATCTGAAAAAGGCTTTGATGATTCAAAAGGAAATCAAATAAAGGATCTTGAAAGTGAACTTATTAGTGCTCTTAGTGTTTTGGAAAAGGAAAGAAAGAAGAATGCTAGACTCAAGGATAAGTTAGATGAATGTTGTATGGAGAGAGATGATCTTATAGAAAGTCTTGACTTCTCTATAGCTAAGACACAAGAACTCAAGGATGAGTTAGAGTCTAAGGTTCTTGAGTATAGTGAGTTAGAACAGAAAATGGCTTCTTTGAAAGAGGAAACTAAAGAGTACAAGGATAAGCTTTACAGGTTTCAAGATAGCTCCAAAAAGGTTAAGTCACTCATCAAAGGTCAAAGAAAGACAACAGATAAAACAGGCCTTGGTTTTGTTAAGCCACACAAGGAACAAGTTGGAGAGTCTAGTAAGAGACTCCAAAAGGAAGAGAGTTCTGATGAGGAAAGTATTTCAGAAAAGGAGTCCTTGAATGATAGATGCACAGAAAATAGAAAAAGGGGAGAAAGTTTACAGGACCTAGAAAGTCATTTAAAGGAAAGTTTAATGGCAGATGTTTTGCTTGTCACATGTTTGGTCACATGGCTTCACATTGCATGACTCAAGTAAGTAAGGTAAATGACAGTTTCAGAAGTGGTAATTACTTTCAAGGGTATTGCTACTCTTGTAAATAGTTTGGGCATAAGGCAATTTTTTGCAAGGCTAATAACAGGAATAGGGTTAGTCAGAACAGGTGGATTCAAAGATCAGGTTTACCTCAAAGAAACAACATCGTCAAGTGTTATAAGTGCAACAATGAAGGTCACACAACTAGACAATGTAGAGCTGAACTTCCAAGGTACAGGAACAAGAACAAGTGGTATGATCAGGTCCAAGGATCAAGGCATGGATAAGAACAGGGATGAGAACAAGAACAAGAACAGTGACAGGAATAGGAATAGGAATATGGACAAGGAGTACAAGAGAAGACATGGTAAGGCAGTTATAGACACTGATGATGATTGCCTAATGGGAGTTTTACTCCCACCCCAAGAATTAATCACCTCAACAGGAGGTGGGGGAGGGACTAAGCTAAGAGGCTCATTCTTAGTCCCGAGCCCCAAAGGTGACCCTTTGCCATTGATGACAAAGGGGGAGAGATATTGAGTAAGGGGGAGAGCCTCAAGACAGGGGGAGTTGTTTATGTTGAGTTTCTGTGTTGTTGAGAAGCATGGTTTGCCATCAATGACAAAGGGGGAGATTGTTGGCAATTTTGGGTTTGAGATCCTAGCTTCTTGTCTATGAGTTGTCATTGATGTCAAAAGGAAATGGCATTAATGTTAAGAGGATGTGTTGGCTTCAAAGGTGGAAGATTCCAAGAGAATCTTTTTAAGAGAATCCGGAGAGATTCCATTGGCAATGGTTTTTATTAAAACCAATGGAGGTTCTCTTTATTATTTATTTAATTATTATTTAAAACCCTTCAAGGTTTTAATTAATTAATTATTTAATTAATTAAGGGAGAAATTATTTTTAATTTATTAAAAATACTTTAAGGGTTTTTAAACCCTTTAGAAAGCAAATTTCGATTAAATTCAAAATTACTTTTCTTTGCAGCCGACGTGTTCTAAAGTCCACGTATGGACTATAAATATGAGAAGGTTCCTAAGGTTAAACCCTCTTGGAAAATCGAAGGCAATTAATTGGTTTGGCTGCGATCGAATGTTCTGTTTACGCTGCGAAAGAGGAGAGCTCATGGTTTGAAAAGCTTTCGAAAAGCTTGACCGTTTATGTGGAAGGAAGTCCGTCTTGGACTTCGTAAGCCCCTTGTGGGCTACGTTTGGGCCTTTCATAGGCGGAGGTCTGTATTTCGATCCCCGCAGGGGGAGCTGTGCATGGATTAGTCACGTTTTTATTAAAACGTGTTTTGTGCCACGAATTTCGGATTCTTCAAGGGCAGCCATTATAAGGTGTGATTATTTTCTTGATATGATTTTTGGCATTGTTTAGCATTGTTTAAAAGACATAGGAGAAATAAGGGGATATTTCTTTGGTTGTATTTTTGAGATTAGTCTTTTGCTATGCTAAATTTAAAAATGGAGATATAAGGTGTAAGTTTTGGTTGTTGTGTTTTTGGCTTCTTTGGTGGTTGTTTTTAAAGAAGAGGAGCTAAAAGGTGTATTAAGGAAAGTTTTTATATATGCTCATTTATCTTGGTTCTAACCCTAACTTGGTTGGAAGTTTGAGGGTTGTGTGTGGTGACAGCTTTAAGGATCAATTTTCTTCTACTCCAAAAAGGTATGGGCACATTTTCCTTATGAGTATGATTGGTGTATGTTTTTCTGAAATAAGGTTGGAGTGAAAAGGTTTTCAACTAGGTTTCCTTTGGTTGGGTGTAAATCCTATTTTCTGGTTTTTTGAAGACTACTTATGCATTGTTATCCTTAAGGAGAGTTTTTGGTGAATGCATAATTTTTGGTTTGAGATAGTGGAAGCTTTGTGCACTAGGGTTTATATTTGTGAGTCTAGCTACTTGCATTGAGTTGGTGGAACCCTTGGTTGGTTGTTTTGAGTTTGATGGTTGAGTTGCTTCCATAGAGGTTGTTTGATCAAGTTATTGCTTTACTTGATTCATGATATTGGGCTTACTCCATTGAGTTGATTTGAGCAAGTTATTCTTTGCATTTGGTGATATTGTGTTGGTGGCTGTTTTGTTCAAATATCTTTGGAGGGAAAAGGATTTCTACTTGTTTCCTTTTCTTGTGATGATTGGTTGAATGCTTCAAGGTTGATGTTGAGTTGAATGGTGTTGGTTGACTAAACCTTGTTTGATGAGCATTGTTGTTGAAACCCTAATTGATGGTGAAAAGAACATGAGTATCATTGTTATGTGATTCTTTGCATAGTTGGCAATTGTTGGGGTTTCATGTTCTTGAAAGAAAACATTCTATCCTATCCATTTCGGATATTGAGTTGAGTTTTCAGATTTGAGATTGAGATTGAGCTGAGTTGATTTGAGTTGAGTTTTGAGATTGGGATTTGAGTATAGAACATATTGAGTCTCTAACAATTCTCTTTATGCTTCTATGAGTTTGACAAATCACATTGGGTCTCTAACAATTCACTTTGTGATTTCCTACTAAGAAAGTTTTTCTTGGTGAGCTTGCTGAGTTTTTGGACAGGTTCCGGTGGGGACTTGTGAGCAGTTTTGGACAGGTTTCGATGGGGACTTGTGAGCAGTTTTTGGACAGGTTTCGGTGGGGACTTGTGAGCAGATTTGGACAGGTCCTAGCAGAGGACTTGTGAGCTGAGTTTGATAGTTCTATCGAGAGAACTTGAGGACAGAGGTGCATTGGTTCTATGAGAAGAACTTGAGGATAGTTGGCAAGTCTTTGAGAAGGCTTGTATGCAGAGGATTGATTTGTTCAAGAGTTGGACAGATCTGACAGACCAGAGGAAGACTTGTACTAGACCGACTGACTGTGTTTGGTACAGGTTGCTGAGCTGTTGTGGACGTGATCATAGAAGGCAGAGGTCTCTTAGGCTAAGCATTGAGGACAGGAGGTCTTCGGTGGAAAGGAGTTCCACGTGCTTGGCAAGAGGTAGAGGCAGTTGATCTTCCGAGGGATCATTTCCAGAGCAGAGGGGAAGGTATCTCCTTTGAGCGAGAGGCTCATAAATTTTGATTGGGGGAAGGTATCTCCTTTGGGCCGAGGCTCATAAACATTGTAATTGGGAAGGATTCCCAAAGAACTTTGAGATAACTTTTAGAGAAAAGTTTTGTGGACGTAGCCCATCCATTCTGGGTGAACCACGTTAAAATTGGTGTCACTTTGTGGATGATATTGTGCATTGCTTTGATATTGCTTTGGGTATATTGCTTTACTATTTTGAAGTATAAAGGAAAAAGTAAAAAGAGGTCTTATACTGTTCACCCCCCTCTCAGTATAAGCTTGTGTTCTTCAATATTTTAGGTTTGAATATAGCAAGAGAGCAACAAGTTGCACAACATCAAACTTTAGATTTATAGAGTGCATTTTGAAGAAGAGTTGAAGTCACCTACTACAGTTTTAGGGTGGCATGTTAGAGGGTTTCATAACTCCAAATAGGTGAGATGAAGAGATATTTCAAACAACCAAGAAGAGTTGTAAGATCATCCGGTAAAGGGCAGTAGAATTGGTGAATATAATTACCAATAGTTACATCATCTTTAGAGGTTGTTAAGGTAAGAAAATTTGGTACAATAGGTTCATCACTGATCATTAAGTTACTTCGTTTGTTATTAAATTTTATTAAGAACTATATCAGAGTTAAATTTGAGAGGAGAAGGTTGCATATTAAAGTCTTCAAGGGAGTGCAGAAGAAAATTTATTTTAAGGTTAATACATGCACATTAAAATAGGAGTTAGATATATTTTGACAAGAAGGAAAATATCACCTTCCTATTATCTAGTTACAACATAGAATACTTCATTAAGTTGAAAATATTATAGTGCATTTAAGAGCAATTACTAGTGCATGATTTAAGGTTCATTTGTAGGAGTAAAAAGGTGAGATTAAAATTGCACTATACTAGGTTTTCTTAAAGCGTTTCTTAATATGCACTAAGAATTTTTATTTGTAGTGAAAATTAATGCATACTTCGAGTTACTTTGAGAGTTCATTATTACACTATATTAGTTATTTGAATTCACTAAGTATTTTAGTTAAAGTGAACATTAGTGCAAAGTTAAAACCTCTCAAATAGCATATTAGTTGCATGGTGAAGAGCTTGGATTAATTATTACTAAGTTATCCAAGTAAAGTGAGTTATAAGATTAGTTTTATCTCGTAAGGAAGGCACCATAATTTTCTCTCAGGAAGCCACTTTATTAGAGAAGTTAGAGAGCTTGAAAAATGAGACATTTGGTCTAAAACCTTGGTGCAAGTTAAGATACACTATCTTAACTATTTACATTGCAAAAATAATTATTCTTGTCCTTTATAACAAGATAAGTACAAACGATATAGCCTCTAAAAGGTATTACAATGGCCATCTATACATAGTTTTCAAGTGGCCATTCCAACTAATAAAGGGGTAGATTCTGAGTAAGATAAAAGGGTCAATGGATGACTCACATCAATCAAATATGTTAGAATATATTACATCATTTGGATCATGTAAATTTGCCACCCTTGGTACATATCTAGAGTACAAAGTTACTTGAGAGTAAATTAAAGTGGTTGCTTGATGAAAAAGTAATAAATGCACAAGTACCAATATGCAATTTGTAAATGTGCAAGGTGTCCACCTATACATCAAGATAGAGTGTTGGCTAAGGAATCCATATTCCTATTTAAAGGGCCACATAGTGTGTGTTATAAATAGAGGTGAGATAGTAGTAGTTACTTTTGTAGTGTAGTAGATATATATTAGTGATGGAGTACAATGTAGTATTATAAGCATCAGTTACTAGAGTGTTAATTTCCTCCATTATACTACATTGTAATATTATTATCATTTCTATTTATAGCATATTTTAGTATTGTACCAAAACTCCATTACTACTCATATTAGCATAGCATAGATATTTTTATTGATTACTCTTGTATCATCAAAAGCTAACAGTGGTATCAGATCTATGGTAGGTCAATAGGAATAGGAAGATTCACAAGAGAGGAGACAAGCAAATCTTAGTTCCATAATTTTTGAGATTGCATTTGGCTAGAGTCTTCCCATAGAGTTACAGGAAAACTTGTGAAGACTAGGACTCAACATTCATTCTACCAGGTTGAGTGATATAAAAGTGAGAAGGACCACTATTGCTACTATTGGTCTAAACCTACTATGTTTTTGCAAATTGGATCCATTGTTGTTCACCGCTACATGAAAATACCATTGTCTTAGGATTATTTGTTAGAAGGTCTCATTTCCAAAAATTGAAGCAAAAGAGGAGATTTTAGGAACCTCAGGGAAGTCCTGATACAAAACTGCACATTGCAAAAGAGAAAAATCCACAGAATCCTTGATCTAGAAGAAAAGGCCATAGAATCCTTGATCCAAAAAAATAATGCCACAGAAGCCTTATTCTAGAAAAATACTCCAAGGAAGAGTCTATGCAAAATAGAAGATAGGAAATTGGTGATCTCCATTGAAGAATATGAATTGAGGATTAGCTAGAGTCTTTCCACAAGACTATGAAGACCAAGAATCATCACAAAGCTCATATCACTAGTTTCAAAAATAACTAGTGAAGTTGAAAAGGTCTAAGAAAAGGCCCCATTGGAAATAGAAGATTGAAGATCTATTCTATAAGAAGCTGAACAAACTCATAGAAATTACCATTTAAGAACTTATAGAAGAATTAATATTGAAGAAGTATGAGCAAAGTCTAGTACCTAATTCCAAAAGTAGTAAAATCCAAAGATCCAATAAGGTGATCCCATCACCAACACTTCCACAGTATAAGGTTGAAGAAAAGGTCTCATCAAGAAGACCAAAGTAGCTACAAGATAGAAGACCTTGGAGAGGTCTCAAGGAGAAACAAGAAGAAGGCTTGGAGAGCCTTATTGTAGAGTTTGTTGAAGCCATCAAAGGAGTTCCTAGAAGAACTCATTGGATAAATTCATCTCCAAGAAGAAGCTTGTGATAGTAGAATATTTGGGACTATTATCACCATCCAACAACAAGCCCAAAGAAGAAATATTTGGCAAGTAGTTTGCCAAATACTAAAGAATATTCATGAAGACCTCAATACTATTATAATATTGAGAGGAAGTCCCTATTTGAAGTTAGAATTCAACAAGGAAGTTGAAGAAGAACATAGATAAAAAAATCCCAATAAATCTAAGAGATTTAGAGATTGCATTTTATTAGTAAGAAGGCACATTATAGAAGATAGATTGTCTACCAAAAAGGGAAACAATTAGGATAGTAGTACTAGCTGAAAAACTTTAGATTTATAGAGGTCATATTGAAGATTAATAAATTCATTTTTTATAGAATCAAGTAGCCAGTCATAAGAATTAGAGAGCTATAGGTTAATGAAGATAGAAGAGTTGTTTTAAAATAGTCAAGAAAAGTTGCAAAACTATCTAGTGTCAAGGCAGCAATAAGGTGAATCAAATCACCTCACAATCCATCATCTAAAATATAGTAAAGGTAAGCAACTTGGGTGAAAATAATTTCAATAGTTGAACTTTGATTAGGGTTATTATCCAATGCCATTAAAGCAAAGTTATTAGAATTCAGAAGTTACAAAAATAAGGTTGCATTATATAGTATTAAGGTGTGCAGAAGGAAATTACTTTTAAGGTTATCACTAGCACAACAAAATAGGAGTTGGATATATTTTTACAGAAATAAAAATATCATCTGCCTATTGTCTATCTAAGAAAATACTACATCCTACAATATTGATTGTAGTATAAGTTTCATATTGTTTTTAAAGAAAGTATTCTTTAGAAGATATTATTCTTAATTTGAAGTTGCAGAGATTATTAAGTGTATTATTTAAGATTTATTAGTGCATTGAAGGAGTAATAAGTTAATTCTACTATTGCACTATTCTATATTGGTTAACTAATTTAATCTTAAATATCATTATATGCATTCATTAATAGCTTGAGGAGAAAACCAAAAGAGCACAAAATCGATAAATATGAAAGTGTCTAAAGACACTAGTCAATACTGAATATCTACAATCTATTGTGGCCTATAGAAGCCATAAAGTAGATCAATATTCCTCCAAAGAGTGGAGAATAAGAAAGAAATCCATTAAAGCATTGAAAGAAGTTACAAATCGAGATTTGGAGAGTCTCATATCTAAGGTGCACTAAAGGTAGTGCAGAAATCATTCTTTCAAAAGATTACTATCTACATGATTATTAGCTTGGATTCATTACCAAATTAACCAAGAAAAGGAGAGAGTTGTTTATCAAAGAAGACAACATAAAATCATCCCCTGCCTACAAGAAATAGTACAAAGGAGCCATCATCATAACCTGTTAGAGATATTGAGTTGTCATTGATGTCAAAGGCATAAATATCTTCAAGGATGAAATGTTGAGTTGTCATAAATGTTCAAGGAAAATATATTCAAAGGTGATTTTATATGCTTTAATATTTAAATGAAATATTTAAATATTAAAGTGGAAGGTTTACATTTAAATCAAAATATTTAATAGATATTTAAATATTATAATATTTAAATCATATATTTAATATTATAATATAAAGGCAAAAAGAGGACCAACTTGAAGTGAGTTTGAAATTAAAAAATTAAAAAGCATGGTCCAACCTCCTTGAGCATACCATACAAGAGGAAAATTAAAATTCAAATGGTTAACTGATGGGTTGACCTCCTTGGGCATGAATGACAAAAAGCATTTAACTATGAGGCATTAATACACTTTGGAGTAAGGCAAGAAATTTGATTAATCATTAGAGAGGAGAGCAAGTAGTAAGTAGAAGACAAGGGAGGAGACGAGTGCAAGTTTTATAGCGTAGAAATTATCCATAGGAGACTTTAAATATTTTGTTGTGCCACTCTGGTTTCAACCACTGGGATAGCCCAGTTGGTTGCCTAGCCTATTTTAGGGTGTTGTGATGTAGAAGGTTCAAGGGTTGAATCTCCTAGGTGATTATTTTGTTGTGTTTTATTGTTCAAGATAGCATGGTGAAGGAGTTAAATATTTTTGTGCCCCTTTGGTTTAAACCACTAGGATAGCCCAATTGGTTGCCTAGCCCATGTTAGGGTGCTATAGTGCAGAAGGTTTGAGGGTCGAATCTCCTCGGTGCTAGTTTTTGTTGTGGTTTTGTTGATTGACATATCGCAATGAAGAAGTCAAGTTTTTTATCATGCCTTTTGGTTTCATCCATCAAGTTAGCTCATTTGGTCATGATTTGCATTAGGCCACTTCACTACTAGAGGTTAGAAGGTCGAATCCCATCCATGGCTTGCTAAGTTTTATTTTGCAAGGGAGGATAATTCAGCCATTTTAAGAAGAAGAAAATGTGCACATGATAGTGGAAGAAGAGCAAGGTACTAGCATCTCCAAGTCAACACACAAGTAAGTTATTCAATGATAGAATCGAGGTACCTTTAAAATATAATAAATATGAGATATGTGGAAGTGAAATATTTAATGAATGTGAAGAACATATTGGCAATTTGAAGCTTACTACATTAGTGTATATCATCCTTTATATGTTCTTAAAGTTAAAATAATTATGGGTAGAATATGCTTGTATTGCTTTTAGTTGTAGAAAACAAACTCAAGAAAAGGTGAATAACTTAAGAAACATTAGTGAGCATGTTAAGCATCATATATGCTCATAATTTTGTATACGTATTAATGGTTTTTGCACGACAATATATCATGAGTTGTATATTTTTATGAATAATTATATATTTGTTTATTGAAATTATGTGTATTATCTAATCTGTGTGTGAAGTGTGTTTTGTGTATTTATTTTCCTGATTTTGTTGTCTTTTGCTCAGTCGAGGTCCTACATGGACCTAGCACACTTTCACTTCATCAGACTAAGGTATACTAAGTAGGTGACTTACTCAAGTAGGTACCTTACTGAAGTAGGTGACTTAATGAGGTAGGCACCTTATTGAGGTAGGAAAATTACTAAGGTAGGTGCCTTACTCAAGTAGGCACCTTATTGAGGTATGTGCCTTACTCAAGTAGGTGCCAAGAAGGCACCTTATTCAAGTAGGTACCAAGAAGGCGCCTTACTCAAGTAGGCACCAAGATTATGTGTGTTGACCGAATGACTGTAGAAGGACCCCATTGACCACAATTCCATGTCATCTATGGGAAATAACTAAATGAATGAGTTATCCTAGCCAAAGTGAATGAAAATGTAACCAATCAATTAAGCAGAATCCCAACAAAGTTGAAATCATCCGATTGACAAGAAATGATGAAAATTTATTTATCGTACGCCTATTATAGTAACTAAACTATCCCATTTTAGATTGTAACTAGGATACCTATTGTAACAGAATTACAATGGAAGTCCTGTGTGTGTTATATAAACACACAGACTTCTCTATAGCAGGGGAGGAAAATATTTTAGATAACATTGTCGCATCTAATATTTCATTGCACTATCAATAAAATATTTAGTGTGCTTTCATTTACGTATTGTCTTCATGATTTTTTGGGTAGGATATGTTGGAGCTCGGGCCCACTCCAAGCCAGTATTCCTCCCTTTATTTTTAGTTGTTTTCATAGATTTAATTATGCATGATAGTATGTTTATTTCTTAGATTAATTTATTTTCTTTAGCATGGTGTGCCTTTTAATTATGCAAGTGTGTTTAACGCTTTCAGTGTGGAGTGTTTACTTTCATGTATTTTATTTATGCATAAGTTTTATTGGTGTGGACAAATTGATTGCCATTTTATAAACACCCCTAATGATAATTGGATGGATTCATATCAAAAGCAATAGTGTGAGCAGTTTCAACGATGGAACTTCAAAATTCTATGAGCTCCTTGATTTGACAATTTAAATGCGAGGGCTGTGACATAAATAAGATAAATTTAACCAATGTTTTACCCCCAATATTTTGGTGCTATATCCAAGGAAGAGCCACTAGTATATTGAATACAATACCCCTTAAAACCTTATATTTGACCTTGTATGAGTCCACCGAGAAAAAGAGGACTCGACAATCGTTTTATAAGATAGAGCCCATCAAAAAAATTTAAGTCAGTTGAAGACTTAGAGTTTGAATTAGATCCTCCTGATTCATCACTAGTAGTCCACTGGAGTGAACATCCTCACTTTGTGCAAATCTCCTCCTTGTCTCATTGACCTAGGAAAGAGCAGATCATTCTAAATACCTTGTTTAAGAGGACACCCTTATATGAAGCCTTGTTATAGAAAGCCATAGAGGATCAAACCATAATAGCTAAATTAGAGGCTCTAGTATAAAAAAAATTGAATGACTGAAAGACCATAGAAGTTTCATTAAAGACCACACTTCTTAAAAAAATGGCCAAAGAGGTGTCATCTAGTTTTAGCTTTTTGATAGAGAAAGGAGTATGGGAAACCAAAATAAAGAATATATCCCCTTCCCATCTCCCTAGCTTCAAGGGATACCCAACTAAAGACCCTGATCTATTTTTATTTAAAATTTATGTGTTGTGTAGGTCTGTTGACTATAAATCAGATGCTCAAAAGCTGAAACTCTTTTCATCAATATTGGATGACTCAACTCTATGTTGGTTTATCAGGTAGGGTAACAAGCAAATCACCACATGAGAAGAAATGAGTAAGCTCTTCCTAGAACAGTACCAGGACTTTGGTAGAGCATGAGACTCCAGATAAGAGGTCCTAAGTATGATGTAAAAGGAGGATGAATTTATGGAGGAGTACTGGTATAGGTTCAATTTCAACCTACAATGATCCCCTCACACGAAGCTAGGTGATAAGTCCCTTAGAAGTATTTTTTTGAGGGGACTTAACAACGAGTCATTGGAAGCAATCAACATGATTTCTAGGGGGGACATCTACTAGCACCCTATGGAAAATATCCTACAACTGTGTTAGAATTACTCACGAAGGAGAGGCAAGACCACCCATAGAAAAATGAAGCTGACTGCATCAGTCACAAAAGTAGAGATAGGCAACATGCTAGAGGATTTAAAAAGTGAAATTCTCTCATATCTAGCACTACAGTTGGATACACTCTTTCTGGAGAAGAAGAAACAAGATAACAATGCAACATTGACCTATTTTTACCCAAAACGTAGAGGGAAGTATGCTAGGAATGCATGTCTGAAGAAAAAGGTCAGAGTATGTGTGGTTTTCTAATAAAATAAAAAAACTTGATTGTGGTCATAGTTACCCAATACCAAGGATGATGTTTATGTAAGTGAAGCCTACTTCATGAGTAATGGAAGAAATTGGTAGCAACCACCTATGGGAAGTATGCCAATGGGGATGCCACCTTATGGAGGAGGACCATATATGCCACAAGGACAACCACAACCACCTAATATGGTATGGTGGGGACTACCACCTTGGATGAATGTACTTCCAGGAGTTGCATTTCCCAATTAACCATAGATGCCATATAAGAATTTTGGATAATAGTGGAGAAACCATGTTCTATGGAACTCCACTCCACAAAACATGGTACAAGCTC
The DNA here is from genome assembly GCA_028583015.1 of Wollemia nobilis. NCBI lineage: Eukaryota > Viridiplantae > Streptophyta > Pinopsida > Araucariales > Araucariaceae > Wollemia > Wollemia nobilis. Next base: position 2,780,222 of record JAQPPZ010002937.1, on the reverse strand, counting down.
CACCTCAGCAAGACCTACTATCCCTACCTATAGTGAGACCTACATAGTTACCAGCACAATCGATGGTGAACCCAAATAATAAGGTAAACCAACCAGTATATCAAGTAGAAGGAGAGATGTATATGATGTACAATATTAGTTATAATCCCATTCAAATTTGGTCAAGTAAGCAGCTAGGAGTATAAAAACCTCCTCTGGTAGAAGAGGAAGAAACATAGGAGTCCCCTCTTATAGAAGAGGTGGAAGAAGAAAAATTTGTTCAGAAAATAAAGGCTCCATTTTTTAAAATATTGTAGGAACAGAGAAAGCTGACACGACCCAAATTCGATATCATTTATAGCTTGAGGAATATCATAGTTACTATCCCACTCTTCCAAGATATTCGATACATCTCAATATACACCAAAGTGATAAAGGAGTTGTGCCTGAGGAAACCAGGATGTAAATCAAAATAGACCATCAATATCGTAGGAAAATTGGTTGGCTTGATGATGGGGAATGCACATCATCCCAAATATGTAGACCCAAGTGGCTTGATGTTGACTATAAAAATAGGAGGATATTCACTGGCTAACACCTTAATTGATCTGGATGCAGCCATCAATGTAATATCACAGGAGACCATGCAGAATTTGAAGATCACAAACCTAAATCTCACCAAGATGGTGTTGCAACTGGTCAACCGGTCAATTGTAGCACCAAAGGGAATGCTCGAGGACATCATCGTAATAGTTGATGCATGGTAATACCCTATGGATTTCTTGGTGCTATAGTCTTGTTGTCAATCTTGACACACCTTGTAAAAAATATGCATAGTTAATTTTGTTTTTGAAAGCGCTCATTGTAAAATTCCTTTTTTACAAAAAATGGTTTAAGGTGTTGCAATTCTAAAGCTTTCCCTCATATGGGTCTACTCCTTAAGATTTTCTATATTTTTCTTTTCTTTATCCTTTTCTTCTAAAGTTTTTTAAATTTGGTATGTTGCATGTAAAATTGTTTATATTTTAGCATAGACAATCAAATGATAAATTTTCATCTCCAACTCTTGCATTTTTGGTTCTATTCCTTGCTTAGCTAGAGGATTATTTGCAATATGATCAAAGGATTAAGGAAGAAAAGTAGATAAATTTTCTAAGTGTAGATAGAATTTAAGCTTATTCAAAAGATAAGCCTCTAAATAATTTTCCAATTCTATTGCTTAAAGCAAAAATTGCTCCACTTGGGAGCGCTTTGCTAAGAAACACTCCACAAGGGAGTGCTTTCCTCAAAAGTGCTCCACTTGGGAGTGCTTTGCTAAAAAGAGCTCCACAAGAGAGTGCTTTCCTCAAAAGCGCTCCACAAGGGAGCACTTTCCTAAAAATAGCTAGAGGGATATTGTTAAAATGAGCCAACAAACAAAAGGAGAGGTCCATAGTGCATTTCCTATTTCACCACCCTAAAACTATTTTTGAGACCTTCTGATTGATGATCGTCATCAAAAACTTCTAACTTCAATATCAAGTTACCTGTAATTTCGGCCTGATTGTTCCAAATCTTTGTCGCAACCTTCCTCTTTTAATGATAAATTGGGCTAAGGTAGATTGTTTTTGGTTGTCATCAAATTTCAATTATCTCATTATAAAATTGGTTGAATACCAATTCATCGAGCGGTAGTTTTTCTCCTATATAAACCCCCCCATTTTCTCTGTAAATGGATGGATAATTTTTGCTAGAAAAGTAGTTCTGTACTTTGGATCCCACTATAGAAATAAAAGATTCTGGATTTGGTGTTGAGACTTCTAATATGTGTATGAATTCTACTCTATTATTCCCATTAATTTAATTTCTTTATAGTCAGTTTAATTATGTTTTCTGGATTTCATTGTTGGTAGAGGGCTTGCCCCTGGAATACTTGCTATAGTTTGCATAGGTAAGATGTTTTTCATACTAGTTTATGTTAAATTTTTATTGTTTTGATTGTTTTTGGTTCAAATATATAAGTTACCTATCATGTTTCTGGTCCATCACCCCACACTTTTGACTTGTAGCCATTTCCCATTCCTTTTAGTCATTTCATCCCTTTCTGCACATTCCTTACCCTTAACCCAAAGTTCCCATTTTTACTTTTTGAAGTAGCTATATACTTCAAACCTACCCTCAAAATAAAGGCTTCTGGATATGGTTTAAGTCCCCAATATCTATGTAAGATTTCTACTCTGTGATTTCTATTAAACTAGTGTTTTTGTTCTTTAGTTTAATTCTATTCTCTGGATTTTGCTATTGATAGAATACTGGTCCCTGGAATCCTTGTTGGATTTTACATAGGTTTTGAGGATTTTATACTGCTTTTTGTTATGTCATTATTTTTATTGCTATTGATAAAAGTAGATAATTTGTTTATCGTGTTCTTGGTCTATCATCCCAGCTTGCCAACCTTCAGCCATCTCCCCTTCCTTTATATAATCTCCCATATCTTTCAGTATATTTTTATCCCTTATCTCCAATCACCCATTTAATTTTTAGAACCATCCCTACTGGATATTTCCATGGAGGACATTCCTTTCCTTAGGGAATTCAATACATGGTACCAGGCCTAGGGTGTTGTAGACTTATAAAACCTGTATCTAGACCGGTTCGATTACCAACAATTTTTGGCATGTCTGATGGGACCCAAATGTTCCATATTTTATTAGTATTAAGAAGTGATGCTCATCTTAGTATTATTCAATCTTAACATCTAGTGACTCTACTAAACCCGAGATAGCTCCAAATATGGTAGACCAATGTAAAATCTCCCGCCTTCATGCGTACAAGGTGGAGGACTAGAAATACAAAAGAAGAACCCAAATTCTATGAGCTTGACATCAATTCTTTAGGAGAACATCCTAGGGTGGTCAGGTTAAATATTCTACTTGTTAGGACATCATCACAAGAATTTGTTCAAGATTCACATAATATAACTCTTGAAAACAGAGCCACCAGCTTGCCTCCAAATTTGTCGAATTCTTCAAATCATCAATATACTCTAGCTCCACTAGATGTTCAACCAGGTGCTTCGAGTGTTCTGACTATTTTGACTCAGCAAGTTCTACCAACTCCACTACTCCTTACCAATTTTCCTCCCCAGATGGCCCAACCAGCTTTGCCTAGGTTGTTCATAGCTTGGAACCATACGAGACCGATTGCTTTATGGGCCCAACACACGGTCTCACCAGCAAATTTGAAAGCTCTACCTACTTATGATGGCATGGGAAATATGACATAAGAGTACATACAAGACATCACACGATTAGTGACCATACATCAAATCACCAACAAAGACGTCATGGTGAAGTTGGTTCTTTCACTAAGAGGTAAGCTTCTTTATTGGTACCAGTCGCTCCCGCCCGAAACCATTACTACATAGGACCAGTTGGATGGGCAGTTAATAAGGGGTTTCAATGAACAAGCAGACCCCTTATCTCTGTTACACTAGTTTACTACTATTCAAAAGTATCCTCAAGAAGAAATAATTGACTTTAATGTTATATTCACAAGAACCTGGCAAAGAGTCATATATGGTCTCCAACCCACATCTGAGCAAGCTGTATTTTATTATCTAAGATATTTCCACTCAGATATAAGCATTAAAATCCACCATGATAATATCAATACATTCCTTGCTTTCTACGAGCAAGCCTAAAAATTTGAGGCTGACATAATAGTTATAGATAAGTTACCTCCCAAGGAAACAACCTCGATTTATCTAGATTTTCCCCAAAATATGTATCCAAGCGCATCTGCTCCTCCTGCATCCCAAATGCACCTTAGAAAATCTTGGAATCCACATTACCAGTATCGAACTATACCTATGCCTCAATACCAAATGCCTATTTTTCCTTAGTTACCCGCTCTAACACAAAAACTAGATTTTCTAGCGTCACTAATGTTGGCCCCATTACCTCCAAGTCAAGAAGCTGCTAAAAAAATGGTTGTAATCGAAGCTTAAGCTAAAGAGCTATCAAAATTTAAGGCTTACATGAATATGGTGGCAAACCAGATGAGTGCCATAAGAAAAATACAAGATGATCAAGGATTTCACTAGAGGAGATTCCCTCCTCCCCTAATCACCAAAGAGCAAGCAACCACTAGCACTCAAATGCAACATGAGAAAAATTCAGCAGTGATGAACATCGAAGAGGTCGGTACCTTTGATTCTTTCTATTGGTGTACCACGTGCAATGATTCGCACAATAAAGAATATTGTATGGTACATATAAATTATGTGCAAACACTGGTTGGAGGACCCTATGAGAAAGTTAATATGATGAGGGAAGCTGGTCAAAATCTCATGACATCATTAGTTGAGCAAGTTTCCATTCTTACCAATTCAAGAAATAAATCTATCGAGGTAGATCCAGTTTAGATGGATCCATTGAAAGTGCCTCCAGAACCTAAACCCATAACTAAATCATGGATTGGAGCTCAACCGTAGGCAAAAGCTCTCGATCTAACAACAACTGCTCACCAGTATGATCGATTGAAGGACCACCTTTAGCCATGTATTAGAGAAATAATCTCATAGCCTAAAGCTACAACTCCTCAATCGCTAATAGAAACACAGGAATATGCAAGAGAAAATCTCTGATACCCATCACTCACTAAACAACAATGGGTAGACGTGATGCAACAATATCAAAATATCTACAAACCTACAAGGGGAGTAGTGGAGCCCACCACTTCAACATACAACATAGTCGAAGAAATGAGAAAGGCCCCTACTAAGATAAGCCTATATGATGCCCTTCAACTTCCAGGTCAAGTTGATCTATTACAAGAATCTCTAAAATTCACACAGGACAAGGAAAGTGGTCCAACTCAGACTGTGTATTCTTAGCCATTAACAACTTTGGCCATAGGTAAAAATAGGCCCCCACCATTTTACCTATCCCTTCGAATGGAGAGATGAGCCATGCATAACTACATGATCAATTTAGGCACCTCTACAACTGTCATGCCCAAAGTAGTATGTAAAATCATGGATATGGAATGCACCCACAACAACCCTGGGGTGCTGCAGTTAGACAAAACTCTAATAAAAATAGTGGGAGTGATTAAAGATGTGCCCATCCAACTCCATAAAATGCCACAAGTAACTATCATACAAGATATCATGCTGGTCAATTTGGAGCCATATTTTAGTATGTGCCTCTTAAGATAATTCACGGTGAATATGGGATGCTACCTCTACCTTGAATACACCCACCTGGAGATCCCCTTCAAAGGAATAATATTCAAGCTCTTCAATGAGAAACATATTGATTTTCATGTTGAGAATCTTGAAGATGAAGAAGAAGGCTCAGTCTCTATCAACTTGATGGCAGAAGAAATACAAATCAACTTGATGGAGGAAGCTCTAGTTGAACTCCAAATGGAGGATGACTTCTCCCTAACTGATTTCAATGCAATCAATGGTACATACTTAGGATGCTACACACTCACTAAGTCTAAAAAATAAAATCAAGCTCACCTAGCAATGCCCTCAACCTCAGACCAGCTTTGGAAGCTATACTTTGATGGTGCATGATGTAAAAACGAAGCTGGCATAGGAATTGCTCTCATATCCCCAACTGGAAAACATAATACTTACTCATACAGACTAGCTTGGAGTTGTATGAATAATACGACTGAGTATGAGGCTTTGTGCCTCAGACTAAAGAAAGTTGAGAAGCTATGCATCAAGAAACTACAAATTTTTGGGAACTCTAAGCTAATCTACAATCAAGTTACCAGAAAGTGTGTCAGCAAGCAACACTACCTAAAGGCGTATCGCAACAAAATGTGGGATTTATTTGATATCTTTGATGCGCTAAAAATCAAGTCCATTTCAAGGGGAAAAATAAGCTAGCCGACGTCCTAGCTTCCATTGGTGCTCGATTTTCACCAGTTGATGGCATGATGCACAAACCAAAGATGGTAAGATCAATTTACTGATATTTTGTTCCTGATAAAAAGTTACATTGGCAAGTGTTCGATAATTATGAAAAACTTATTAACTTCTTGGTCAATGAAGCATCAACCATCAAATTACGATCTCTAAATGAAGAAGACCATGAAGGTTTGATTCAGTTGAAAAACAATCATATCCATAAAGGCCTGATCACACTAGAAAGTCTCTTTTATGGAAATGATAGGCCTATCAGGATCAAGGTCAACCAAAAGGAGTTCATCAACTTGGAGTTAGAATCAAGGAAAATTATCATGGTAGGGACTGACTGCACCATCGAAGAACTCCAACAGATCCAAGTTCTATGTAAATAATACCCAAACATCATCATCCGGTGTTATCAATACTTAAAGGGGTATGACAAGAATGTCATCTAGCATACCATCAAGTTAGAAGAGGGTGTCAGACCCTTCAGATAGAAGCAATGACCTATAAATCCAAAGGTCAAAACTCTTATGAGGACCGAGTTATTGAAGATGCTCTAAGATAAGATCATATATCCAATTAAGCATTCTTCCTGGGTGGCTAACCTAGTTCCAGTATGGAATAAAAATGGTGATATTATGTTGTGTATAGACTTCTAAAATTTGAATCAAGCATCGCTCAAATATCACTACCCACTACCTCAAATTGATCAAATCCTTCATGTAGTGGTAGGGGCACAAAGGTTCTCCTTACTGGATGGGTTCTCAGGCTATAACTAGATATGGGTTAAATATGAAGATCAACACAAGACCACATTCATGACCAAGTGGGGCACTTTCACCTATCAACGGATACCTTTCAGCCTTTCCAATGTCGGAGCTACCTTTCAAAGGGTAATGGACCTCGCTTTTGGTGAATTACTCAATCATGTCATCATAATTTATTTAGATGACATGATGGTCTTCTATCATAATAGGGAAGAACATGGCTCTCACTTACGACAAGTTTTTGAAAAATATCAGGAGTTTAGGGTCTCCATCAACCCCAAAAATTTAATATTTGCAGTGAAAGAAGGAAAGTTGCTTGGGCATATTATATTTGAAAAGGGATTAACAATTGATCCAGCTCAATTAGAAGTGCTTCTTTGACTTTCATCTCCCATAAATAAAAAAGGCCTTCCAATCCTTTTTTGGATATATAAACTTCATCAAGAAGTTTATAGGCGATTTTGCCCAAGTGATAAAACCAATGGCCCAACTCTTGAAAAAGGGTGCCAAATTCAAGTGGACTGATGAGAGGAGGTAAGAGTTTCAAGAGATTAAAGAGCATATTGCTCATAATCCCATTATTATCAACCCCGACTACTCATGAGATTTCATCTTATACACAGTTGGAGATCCTGAGAGTTATGACGCGATACTAACCCAGAAGGGTAAAGACAAAGATAAATGTCTGATTGAATTTATTAACCAGATAATTTAGCATCATGAGGATAATTTCAATTTCATTGAATGACAGGTTCATGCAATGATGAGGTCCCTCCAAAAGTTTAGACACTTTGTATCTCAAAGCAAAACCATCATATATGTCATTCACCCTGACGTCCGAAGCTTCATCATCCAAGGTGAGTCAAGGAATAGAAGGGTAGGTTGGGTTACCAAAATCCAAGAGTTTTATATTGAGATACACCCTACCAAGTTGGTTTGAGGTAGAGTGCTCTGCCAAGAGTTAGCTAAAAATGTTGCGGCCAAAGCTATGATTCCAGACTTGGATAGCCTAAATTTTGAAAGCATCTTGGCTATCCCACCCACTAGTGAATCAGAATGGATAGAAGACCTGATAAGATATTTTGATACAATTCAATGCCCCTCACACCTCGATGCTTCACAAAGAAGAATATTTTGTCTACAAGCTAACATGTATGTGCTGATGCCCAATGGTATTTTTTATTGAAATATTGATGGGATCCTTTTAAGATGCATTAAGGAATCCAAAAAGGCTAAAATCCTAGAGGAGTTTCAATCTAGTGTTTTGGGAGGGCATTTTTTAGGTAGATCGATGGTGTTAAAAATCATCAAAGGAGGTTACTATTGGCCTACTCTCTTTTTAGATACATTCAAAACCAGCCAGTGCCGTGATAGTTACTAGCGTTACTCAGGAAGCGTTAGGAATGCATCGCTTCCTCTCCATCCCATTCGGGTGGAGACTCCATTCCAGAAGTGGGTTTTGGACTTCATCAGGATCATCAATCCAGGTTCTTCTACTAGCCACAAATATATCCTGACTGCTACGAACTACTTCACTAGATGGTCAGAAGCAATTCCAACCAAAGAGGTGAGCCAAGAGATGGTCATCTCCTTCCTTGAAGATTTGATCACTCGGTTTGGAATCCCAAAATCCATCATATTAGAAAATGGTTCTCCTTTCACTGGTGAAAAAATTTGTGAATTCATGGTCAGATATGAAATTTACTTGAAGGTTTCATCTAACTATTATCTGCAAGGAAATGGATTAGCTGAATCCACAAAAAAAACTTGTTGCAAATTCTCAAGAAATCTTTGCAAAAAAATAAAAGGATCTGGCACCTACTTTTGAATCAGTCCTATGGGCTGATTGAATTTCCATAAAGCGGTCTATCTAGACTTCGTACTATTCATTTGTGTATGGAAAAGATGCAATCTTGCCTACACACATTGAATTACTAGCCTTACAACTTATTAAGTTTCATACCGTTCAAGGAAGCCAACTTAGACCAATGGATGCAAGGTTGGCACAATTGATAGAATTAGAAGAAGAAAGAGAAAATGTGTATGAAGTCTTCACCAAGCATGAAAAAACCACCAAGAGCTGGTTTAGTAAGAGAACTTCTAATTGGGTTTTCAATGTTGGGGATTTAGTTTTGAAGTGGAATGTCAAGAAATCAAAGCCAGGAAACCATGAAAAGTTTGATGCCTTTTTGGAGGGTCCATTTTGGGCCTTTGGTGTTCATCATATAAATTCATTCATGCTTAGATATATGGAAGGTGATGAGATCCCTATTCCAATTAACAGTTTCCTACTAAAATCTTATTTCCTACCAAAGTACGATGCTCTTATCTAGCTGATCAAGTATTCCTCATGTATAGTCCTTTTTTTTGTATAATAGGGTAGTCTTGTCTTATTATAGGCTTAGTCAAGAAAATGAAAGAAAGAATTTCCTTCAAAAATACCTTCACTAAAGCTTTTGGTAGCTAGGATGAGGTTTTTAGTGAAGAAATTGCACCTGGTAGGCAGAGATGTTTTTTGGAGGTATGAAGAAGACTTTTTAGGAATAAATTTTCTTAGATTTTTATAGCCAGAGTGAGATCCTTGGTAAATAAATTACACCCGACAGGACCAGATATTTCTCTAAATGTGAAGCACTCCACAAGGGAATGCTTTTCCCAAAGTCGAAGTGCTCCAACAAGTGGAGAGTACTCCAAAGGTAAAGCGCTCTACAAGGAAACACTTCGCCCGAAGTCGGAGTGCTCAAAAAAGTGGAGAGCATTCCAAAGACAAAGTGCTCTAGAAGTGAATGCTTTACTCAAAGTTGGAGTGCTCCAAAAAGTGGAGAGTGCTCCAAAGGTGAAGCACTCCACAAGAGAACGCTTCATGTGAAGCCGAAGCACTCCAAAAAGTGGAGATATCTCCAAAGGTGAAGTGCTCCACAAGGGAATGCTTCACCCAAAGCCAGAGCACTCCAACAAGTGGAGAGCACTCCAAAGGCAAAGCACTCCACAAGGGAACTGTTAGTCAAAAAGTTACTAACAACAAAAAAATAGATGATGCACCTTTTTGCATATTTTCCAAGAAGACCGAAGTGTCCCATATGCTAAAGACAAAAGGGAGCAAAGAGGCAAAAGTGTCGCGATATTGTGACATGTTGCATTTTCACATTCCAAAGCAAAGAGAGGGAGCAAGGAGGCAAAAGTGTCGCAATATCGCGACATGTTGCATTTTCGTGGCTAAGAGCAACAAAAGGGAGCAAGGAGGCAAAAGTGTCGCTATATCGCGACATGTTGCATTTTTGCAACTAAGAGCAACAAAAGGGAGCAAGGAGGCAAAAGTGTCGCGATATCGCAACATGTTGCATTTTCACGGCTAAGAGCAACAAAAGGGAGAAAGGAGGCAAAAGTGTCACGATATCATGACATGTTGCATTTTCACGGCTAAGAGGAACAAAAGGGAGCAAGGAGGCAAAAGTGTCGTGATATCGTGACATGTTTTATTTTCATGGCTAAGAGCAACAAAAGATAACAAAGAGGCAAAAGTGTCACGATATTGCTACATGTTGCATTTTCATGATCCAAAGCAAAGAGAAAGAGCAAGGAGGAAAAAGTGTTGTGATATCGTGACATGTTGCATTTTCGTGGTCCAAAGCAAAGAGAAAGAGCAAGGAGGAAAAAGTATCATGATATCGCGACATGTTGCATTTTCACGGTCAAGAGCAACAGAAGGGAGCAAGGAGGCAAAATTGTCATGATATCGCGAAATGTTGCATTTTCGCGGCTAAAGGCGACAAAAGAGTCCAAGCGGGAAAGAATGTCGTGATTTCATGACATGTCTCATTTTTGCGGTTGAAGGCAGTAAAAGAGCAATGCAAAGGAGGAGTGTTGCGATTTTGCGACATATCACATTTTCATGACCATCCGAAAGGAAATAAAGGAAATACATAGGAATGTCGCAATTTCATGACATGTCTTATTTTCACTAGAAAATATTAAGAGGAGACTGAGAAGGTATGGAATGTCATGATTTCGTGACATGTCGCATTTTTGCGACCGCCCAAAAGAAATGAAGGAAAAGACATAAAGATGACATGATTTCGGGACATGTCTCATTTTCATGGCTGGAAGCGGTAGAAGAGTAAAGCAAGAGATGGACGTCGCGATTTCATGACATGTCTCATTTTTGCAATGGGAGGCAGCAAAAGAGCAAAGTAAGAGACGAATGTCGCGATTTCACTACATGTCTCATTTTGACGATTGGAAGCGGTAGAAGAGCAAAGCAAGAGACGAACGTCATGATTTTGCAACATGTCTCATTTTCATGGCGAGAGGTAGCAAAAGAGCAAAGTAAGAGATGAATGTCATGATTTTGTGACATGTCTCATTTTTTAGGTTGGAAGCGGCAGAAGAGCAAAGCAAGAGATGAACGTCGTGATTTTGTGACATGTCTCATTTTCATGGTGGGAGGCAGTAAAAGAGCAAAGTAAGATATGAATGTCATGATTTCATGACATGTCTCATTTTTGTAGCTGGAAGTGGTAAAAGAGCAAAACAAGAGACGAATGTCATGATTTCGTGACATGTCTCATTTTCACGGTTGGAGGCGGCAAAAGAGCAAAGCAAGGAAAGAATGTCATGATTTCGTGACATGCCAGCTGTAAAGGAATAAAATTTATTTTTGGAAATCAAATACATGCACTGACACCAAGAAGTGATTTCTGACATGATTATCAAAAATCTAGGATAGAGCAGGCTTGCCAGACGATTGAAAATGTGACAGGCTCGTCTAGAATTATCAAAACTGTAGATGATTGCTTGTAAAATAGTAAGATGTACTTAAAAAAATATACTCTTTTAGGGTATATATAGGGGTGAGCGACTCCAAAAAAAGGGTCGACTCTTGGACGTTTACAATACTGAATGCATGTACTTCGAATACAAGCAATAAAATCACATCTCCCATTGGCTTCTGGTTCATATCGTGCAAGTGTATGTATTAATGTTCTTCATTTCTGCTTACAATATTGAATTGTAAATTGAGTTTGTTCTTATATCTGAACTTTCACAATACATGAATCATATTGTTGGAATAAGAATCTAATATATACGCATGTTAAACAAAATATCAGAAATCATATATGAAATTATATAATTTTTGCATGGAAATGTGTTTAAATGCTTTGGATAGAAGTAAGTAAATCTGTCTTTATTGTTGTCTAATCTGCACCATATAGAATTTCTAGCTTAGGCTATATTTTCCTTATCTCTTGTTCCCCTTTTCTCTAAAAATCTCAAAGGAACTAGCCTTCTCTAGAGACTAGACAGATGATCTCAAGCAAGATCTGTCTATTCAATGTTGGCAATGTCTAAGGAGCAACACTATTAACCGAAGGTAGATTTTGTTTCAACATTTTTTGGCATGTCCGGTGGGACCAGCAATACCACAGTATTGTATAAGTTTTGGTGTTTTACCTTAAGAGCCTTTTTGTTTAAAAATCTCAAGAAAAACCACTTGGTGACTTCGTTGCAATTTAGACCATAAAATAAAGACCTTGTCTAAAAACCTTTTGGTTATATAGCCATATGATAACCATATCCTGAGCTAGAAACTCTTAAGAACCTATCGAGTTCTTTGAACTACATATTGAAATCCTAAAAGCACACCTTGTGCTAGCCACATGATCAAATCTGCCTGGCACCATTAGCACCTCTTTAACACACATTGTAGGAGCATCTGCAAGCAATCCCATAGTGGTTGTAACTCCTTTAGCAATCATGGCATCCACCCCTACCCCAACGCATCTTGTGTGGAATCAAACCGGCCCTTTGAACTTGGGAACACACCACCAAATTCCACAAGCTGCACTAAAAGCATTACCAACCTTTGATAGAATAGGCAAAACAACAGATGAGCACTGTTTAGATGTATCAGCGCTAACATCTGTTTACAACATCACTCAAGAAGATATAATGGTTAGATTTTTGATTATATCTTTGAAAGTAAATATTCTCTATTGGTACAGAGTGCTTCCCATTGGATCCATTACTTCTTGGGTAGTACTGGCCGACCGTCTAGTCAATGAATTTAATATACATGCGGATCCTTTCACATTGATGAATCAATTCACTGTCATTGAGAGGCATCCACAAGAAGAAATCCAAGATTTCAACATCATATTTACCAAAACTCATGATAGAGTACCGCAAGGCCTAAAGCCCACGAAAGAACAAGCTATATGCTATTATTTAAGGGCTTTTGATTCAGATCTCAGTATGATAATAAGGAAATCCCGTGTAACCACTTTTCCTGGGATCTATGTAGAGGCAAAAAAGGGCGAAGCTGATCTCATTGCTACAAAAAATATCCGTCAAAAATTCTATTGCCAATTTTACAAGAGCTTTCCCAAGCATCAATTTCTAAACTTCTTATGCTCCCATCAATGTAGGCCCTCCCAGATATAGTTGCATCTCCTACATTCCTTGCATTACCAGCCACACCCCTTGCATCAGCTCTCCCCAATGATCAATACACAACCATAATTGATACAATGAAAACATTCTCAAATGAAATGGCATCCATGAAAAAGAGAGACTGAAAGGGATTTTTTTACAAGGAGGTTCCCTCAGGTAACGAGAGATGCAGCACAATCAAGAAATAGGGAACAAGAGAGACTGAGCACAGTATATACAAATGAGACAGTGGAGGCCGAGGAGCCTCCCACTGATTCTAAATTTTGGCGTACTACATGTAACGATCCACATGAGGAAAGTTCATGTATGACACACCAACATTATGTATAAAGTATAGCAGTTGAAAAGAGTAAATAAAAAATGAAAGGCCATGTAAATATAATTAGAGAGAAGTGAAAACACGAGATTCCGAAAACAAAAAGGATAAACTAAAAATGCAATGTAAACGAAACTAAAATAACGCTTAAACCCTATGTTATTGAAAAATGCATAAAAATAAAGAACATGAACACAAGATATCAAAGCAATATAAAATACGGCCCTTTTATTGATATGCTTTTCAAATTTGTGTTACAATGCGTCTCCTTCCTTTTTAGGGGATAGGAGCATTAAATGTTGGTCTTTTACAACTTGTTTCAGAATTCCTTCTTCCGCGTGCCCACATATAAGATGGGCGAACCAAAACGTTGTCACCGCTTGCGTTGGTAAAGGTAGATTCCTCGTTGCTCCTCTAATGCTGAAAATCTACGTTCAAAGAAACAAACAAAGAATCAGTAGCACTTGTGTATGAAAAATAAAAGATAAATCTAACGATGGTTAAAATGATTCTAAATAAACTGAAAACTTGACAAAAGCATAAACATGAAACTAGCTAAATACTACAAAAGAAATAGTCACCAAAGGCAATAAGGCGGGGGGTGCCCGAAGGCAAACCACCCGCGGGTGAAACTTTGTTTCGACACCAATCCACTTGGGATGGGTCCAAAACCTGATGTGATGTGTTGTCGACAAATTGGTAGGATATTGTGGTCAAAAAATTGGGATTTTGGTTCTTGATTCGTGCCTTCAAAAGTCACCCAATAACCTCTCTTTCGATTAAGAGATTATGGATGTTGAAAGCACAAATCGCAAGTAAGTGAATTAGCAGCACTTCGTCGCTCAAAATGCTCCTTCTCTGTATATCTTTTGGGTGAGGAAGCTCACCATTTTATAGACCCAAGGGGTCTCTTTGAATTAACATGCAAAAGTGTTTCTCTACATGAATGCTTTTTTTGTGAAGAGAAGACTTCTTCTTGATTAAGGGCTTCTTAACTGCCTCTGTGCATGTCTTTGTATGTTTAGAAAATCTCACTCGCACTCCCATGCAATGAAGGGATAGCTAAGTGGCAAATTTGAGTTGTCTTAAAAAGCTCACTCCCATTCCCATGCAGTGAAGGGAGAGTCAATTGGCAGATATGAGTTGTCAAAAGAACTCACTCGCACTCCTATGCCATGCAGGAAAAGCTAAGTGGTAGTTCTGAGTTGTCATGCGTCGAGGTCTAACTTTTTGCTGGTCAAACCTGGCATTCGTCCCACCCTAGAGCGAGCACTGGTAATCGTCTCTGGGTGAAATGAGTACCAATCTGCACTCGTCTCTGGGTGAGACAAGTACCAATCCGCACTCGTCCCTGGGTGGAGCGAATAAGTAGCAAAGTGTCTAAAAGGTGCCAAATTGATCCGACTTGTAAAACTATTGTGTGAGTGGTTAGAACCACTGTTTAACCTCTAGGGGCTGCCCTGGGGGCTATGTGTGTTAGTGCGATCAGTGCTTGTTGTCACATAATCGGATTGGTGCTGTTTTGGTGTCTACAGATGCCCCTTTTTGGAAAGCACTGCACATGGTGCAATGCTGAGCAAAAATAGATAACCAAAGCACTAATGATTAGGGTTTCTCAGTAACCTAACCAACTCTTGATGCCCCAAGTATGGAAAGGGCATGCATTCTTGAATCCTTGCTTCTGACGAGCTAAGGAATTTAAATCAAGCATTAACCTTGTTCGGTGAGGTATTACTTGAACTTAGACATTGATCAGTCATGAATAGGCAAAGGGCGCAACCTTTTGTCTATGGGAACCTTGAGTTCATGATTCACGAATGCCAAGTATATGATCAGTTTGTGATAATTGCTTGTTTGCTGCCCCAAGCAGGAGCGTGATTGTCTTTGTCAATGATTCTTGGAATGCATTCCATTGCCTTGATTGGGTGTGTGTTTGTTGATTGATGACTTAAGTGTGACTACCCCCTCAAGCGACGAATCGATGAAGGAATGACGGCCATGAGAAAAGCGACGAGTCGCTTGACCCAAGATGACTTAAGTGAGGGTGCCTTTAGATGTTGTCCGTTGAATGCTCGAGCAGTTTCTTGATTTTTGGACCTATTTTTGGTGGGTAAAAACCCTTTTGGTGATGCCAGAATGGGGGGAAATTGTCGAAAAATCGTATTCCCGTGGAGCGGTCCGACAACGGTAGACTTCTTGGGGAAGTAGGAGAGTGACAAGTTAAGCCCCGACATCGATTTTCTATGCCAAGAAGTTAAGTGCAAAAGCACTTGTGTCCAGCAATGCTTATTGCTTTGTTTTTGTGTTGCATGTTTTTTTTTTGTTGTTTTTTGGGGGTTTGCTATTTTATTGTTTTTTGAGTGGGTTGTGACCCATTGGGGACGTCGTTGGGGGTGAAACTGTCGAAAATCCATCTTCCCATGGAGCGGTCCAGCTATGGTAGCCTTCTTAGGGAGTAGGATAGCGACAAGGTAGACCCCGACATCAGTTTTTTATGCCATTGAATGTCAAGTGCAAAGGTGTCGTTGTTCAGCACTTTTACTGCTATTGTTTGTGGATATTGGCTATTTTGTTTTTATGTATATGTATTTACATTGATGTATGCAAATGCTTTTATGAATGCGATGTGTCTAATTTGTATGATGTATGCATGTGGAATGAATGAAATGAGTTGTTGATGACTTGTCGATGCACCATAGACTGTACAAGATTTGACTGACTTGCTGTACTAATGGGATGACTTTGTGAAATGACTTTGCATGTGAAAAATTTGTTTTTGTATTTTGCATATGTTTTGATGGTTATGTACGAAATGAAATGTACCAGTTGTTTGAAAATGTAGTTAAGATTTTCTGAGATTCAAATATTTTAACTAACTAGCCAAGACTGTACATTTATCTCGCAAGACTTTTGAACAAGGTCTAAATCCGACTTGAATTTAACCAAGTTATTTCACATCCCTATGTGTGCAATTGAGTTCATTTATGTGTTATTCATCAGGATACCACCAGTTCCAGATAGGCTATCAACCAAACCTGTATCGAGGATCACCTAATTAGCTCCACTAACTCCTTTATTGTATTTAGTCAGATTTGTCCTCGATGCTATCTAGGATACCATAAGCTAGCTCATCCACATGCAAACATTGATCTGTACACAAGTTAATGTGGTAGATATATCATCATGCGGGAGGTTTACCGTCGGTGACCGATAGGCTATCAACCAAACCGGTATCGAAGCTTGCCTCATGACTCGTCGAAATGCTGAGAGTTCCAGGGATTCAAGTTCGACTCCCTTCTTTTCTTCAATTGTATTGGGATACTTGCTCCTTTGTAGTGATAAAATCACTGTTTATTTTTTTTTTATTTTTTTTTTTTTTGAGCAAGGGATTTGGATATGGAGTGACGAGAATCACTATTGTTTGTGCCTTTTGATGTGTGCATTGTAGGATGTCAAATTTTAGTGTTTTGACGTTTTGCAAATTTTTGATGTTTTGCAACTTTTGAGAACTTGGGATTCATGGGGAATTGGGTAGGGAGGATGCTTGTCCTTTTGCCAACTCTCAGCATTCTTGGGGTCATTCGCACAGGGGGATGAGCAAGATAGCCGTTTCGCTTATGGTGACCTGGATTACTTTGCAGGTTTCATCTTTCGTTCACACAACTTAGGAATTATTATATGTGTGTTAATTTGTGTTGGGATGCTACGTAACAAGGCGTGATCCAAGTAAAACTTTCCCATGTAAAATCTATTTAACTATGTACAATTTTTGGCTAGAAATTTAAAGACATCTGAATGACGAAAACCCTATATACATTAGGAGACAACTGACAATGCTAAAAAATGGCGATGGTGCTATTCTAGATGTAGGCGTTTATGAAAATGGATCTGAGGTGGAAAAGGATGGAATTGCCAAGTAATGACTGTCTGTGGTGCTTTTGACTTGTATGACCTAGCAAATGTATAATGTATGGATGCGATGCCTAATGCAACCTATATTTTTGTATTTTGATTTTTATGAGAATGCATGGAATTGGAATGCAATTGTTTTTGTGATTTTGATTTTTATTTGAGAATGCATGGAATTGAAATGCAATTGTTTTTGTGATTTTTGTTTTTTTTTTGTTTTTTTTTTTGTGATTTTGATTTTTGTATTGTTTTTGTTTATTTTTGAATATTTATTTTGACCAAGCAGTTATGGTAATGCTTGGAGCTTTTGGTGTTGACCAAAGGGTTTATAGATACCTTTGGGGCATTTAGGGTTGACCAAGCGATTATGATAATCCTTGGAGCTTTTGGCTTGACCAAAGGGTTTATAGATACCTTTGGGGCATTTAGGGTTGACCAAGCGATTATGATAATCCTTGGAGCTTTTGGCTTGACCAAAGGGTTTATAGATACCTTTGGGGCATTTAGGGTTGACCAAGCGATTATGATAATCCTTGGAGCTTTTGTCTTGACCAAAGGGTTTATAGATACCTTTGGGGCGTTTAGGGTTGACCAAGCGATTATGATAATCCTTGGAGCTTTTGTCTTGACCAAAGGGTTTATAGATACCTTTGGGGCATTTAGGGTTGACCAAGCGATTATGATAATCCTTGGAGCTTTTAGTTGGACTATGGCTCTCTAGATGTGGAATGGCCTCAAATGAATGATGTTCAAGGGTTCTGTTTCCTTGATTCCTTCAAGAGAGGCAAGCCGGTATGTTTCGGGTCCTATTCTACTTTCAATGATGTAAGGACCTAACCAGTTTGCCATGAACTTGTCCCGTAGATGGGACGGCAAATTAGAATTCTGTTGGTTCTCTTTTAAGACCAAGTCACCAACCTGAAATTCCCTAAGGTGGACTTTCATGTTGTATGCTTTCTTAAGTCGCTCTTGATAGATACGCAAATGCTCGAGAGCATTAACGCGTCGTTCATCGAGCAACGTCAGTTGATCTAACCGGGCCTACCGTGCAGTGTCATCATCGATGAACTCTTGCATTGAAATGCGTAGGGAAGGGATTTCCAACTCAAAAGGCATGACTGCCTCGGAGCCATACACCAACGAAAATGGAGTTGCCCCAGTGGGCGTTCGAATGCTGGTGCGATAAGCCCATAGGGCAAGCGGGATCCGAATGTGCCAGTCTTTATGATTGTCTGCAACTATCTTTTTGAGAATGGCGACTAGCATTTTGTTTGACGCCTCTGCTTGCCCATTTGCCTACGGATAATAGGGTGTTGAAAAGCTATGCTGAATCTTGTACTTTGTGGTCAAAGCACGCACATATTTATTCTTGAATGGTGTCCCATTATCTGATAGGATCTTGGATGGAATACCAAAATGACATATGATGTTATGCAAAATAAACTCCGCAATGCGGGATCCAGTCGTAGTGGTCAGCGGAATTGCTTCCACCCACTTGGTAAAGTACTCTGTGGCCATTAAAATAAATGTGTGACGACCAGACGACATAGGGGAGATCTTTCCAATTAGATCAAAGCCCCACTATGAAAAAGGCCAAATCGATTGAATCGGCTGCAAGGCCTGAGAAGGTACGTGTGTCAAATTAGCATGGTGCTGACACTTCATGCACTTCTTCACATATGCGCAACAATCTCGCTCTAAATATGGCCAATAATAACCCATGCGAAGAATGCGCTTTGCGATGGCCATACCGCTGAAGTGGCCACCACATGTACCATCGTGAGCTTGGGTGATCGCCCAAGCGGACTCTTGTTGGTCCAAACAACGAAGGAGGATTCCTTCATAATTTTGATGATACAAAATGTCTCCTAACAAGACATGCTTTGCCGCTTTCTGTTTGAATGATCTTTTTGCGGCTTGTGTCAATCCAAGTGGGAGGTTACCTAGCTTGAGGTAATCCCGAATGGGTGTGTACCAATCCTGCTGATCAAAAACCTCGATAGTATGAACGGCCAATCCCTCTTGAAGTCCATCCCGAACAAAAGTTGAGCAGGAAAGAACTTGTAAAAACAACGTGGTGTTGCTAGTAAGAGGGGTCGGGGAGAACAAGGACCCCCAATTGGCTTGAGTCAAACAATCTCGAATTCGAGAGAACTTATCCGAAGATGGTTCAATCTGGATCATGTGGATTCTTGGCGTCAGATCAGAGCTTGCACGCTCCATCGTAGATTGCGATAATGTTTTAACCTGAATGGTTGTCATTTCACCGAAGGGTCTTGCGGGATGAGTGACCCCAAGGAGGCCATAGTATCCGCAAAATGATTTGATGATCGAGGGAGTGCCTCGATGTCATACCATTCAAGTTGTGCCAAGAATTTGTCCACAAGGGCTTTATAGGCCTGCAAAACTGGACATTTACATTGGAATATCCCCTTTACTTGATTGACAATTAACAACGAATCACCAAAGATGTTCAATCGTTTAATGTTCATGGTGATTGTCTGTCTGAAGACCTATGAGCAAGGCTTCGTATTCTGCATTGTTGTTGGTGCACGGGAAGTCTAATTTAAATGACAAGGGCATTGGAGCACCTTGTGGAGTGAAGAATACAATTCCCGTGCCACCCCCTTGCTCACATTTAGAACCATCGAAGAATAGGGTTATGTCAGCCTGTGACTCAGGCTCATCAGAATCTGGCGACTACGAAACATGGAAGACCCCATCATCAGGTAGTTCAAAAGTCGGAGGCTGATCATCTTCAAGAGGAGCCTCGGCTAGTTGATCGGCGATGACTTGACCTTTTATGGATTTTTGTCCAATGAACTCTATGTCAAACTCCGTCAACAACATGATCCATTTCGCCGTGCGGCTACTATGATAAGTACGACTCATCATGTATCGCAATGGATTCTCCTTAGACACAACATACGTCTTATTACTCGAGCATGTAGTGGCGTAGCTTTTTGGTAGCAAACACCACTGCCAAGCAGAGCTTTTCAACGTATGCATAGTTAAGTTCATAACTGACCAGGGTGCGGCTAAGATAGTATGTAGCTTGTTCTTTGTGAAGTTCATTTTTCTGGGATAGCATGGCACCCAGTGCCACCTCAGTGGCTGAGATGTATAAATAGAATGACACTCCTGGTCTAGGTGGTGCCAATACTGGCGGCGAAGCCAAGTACTATTTAATGTCGTCAAAGGCAGATTGGCACTCGTCATCCCAATGAAATGTGACCCCCTTATGCAATAATTTATTCATGGGTCGGCATTTGTCAGATAACTATGCTATGAAGCGCTTGATCGACGCAACCTTTCCCTGCAGACTCTTGAGCTGCTTGATGGTGGTTGGGGGACGCATTTCAAGGATTGCCTTGACTTTGTTTGGGTCGACCTCGATTCCTCATTTGGAGACTATGAAACCCAAGAGCTTTCCAGAGGTGATGCCAAAGACGCACTTCTTGGGGTTTAGTCTGACTTTATGTTCAATGAGGCGATCAAGGACCTTGCTCAAGTCACCGAGGTGATCTGGGCGCAAAAGAGATTTGGCCAACAAATCATCCATGTAATCTTCCAAAGTTTTGTGCATGTAATCATGAAAGATGTACGTCATGGCACGTTGGTAGGTGGCTCCAGCATTTTTAAGGCCAAAAGGCATGACCTTATAGCAAAATGTCCCCCAAGGCGTTGTGAATGCCATTTTTAGTTGGTCCTCAGGATTGATACGAATCTGATTGTATCCTGAGAAACCATCCATAAGGGAAAGCATTTCGTGGCCCACTGTGGCGTCTACCAATGCGTCGATGCTTGGCAAGGGAAAATCATCCTTAGGACTCGCTTTGTTAAGATCTCAAAAATTGGTGCATATGCGAATCCTCCCATCGGGCTTCTTGACAGGAACCATGTTAGACAACCATGGAGGATAATCCACATAGATGACAAACTGGGCATCCAACAACTTTTGTAACTCATATTTTACCATTAAGGCCACTGTTGGGTGCATCTTGCATAGTTTTTGCTTGATTGGCTTGATTGTCGGATCAAGCGTTAAATTATGCGTGACTAGCTGTGGGTCTAGTCCCGGCATATCCTTGTATGACCATGCAAAAACCTCCTTCTTTTCCTTAAGAAGGGTAACATAATCGGCTCGCTCTTTGGGGGAAAGACTTACCCCCAACTTGAGAATCCATGGATTCATTGGATCTGTGTCGATGTCTACATCAGTCGTTGCTTCGACCGACATATGGGATCCATCTTCCAACTGGTGTGGAATTGGGATCAAATGGATATCGTTTTCTGAATTAAGATCATCATTAGGAACGTCAAGTTCCTCTTCAACATGGAAGACATCCTGAGTCTGTCCTGGAGTGAAATGAAACATCCCACCGCAAGGCCAATACTCTGATGGAGATGGTGGTGTGTCAACGCGATCCCAATCTATAGCTTCTATGTCTAGATGCAATGATCATGTTGGATTGGCTGGATCATGGATGGGGGCGGTCAAGTCAATGGAGATCATGTTTATGAGATGATGGTAACCTCCATTACCGCAAGTGTGATAACTCTGACATTCTGGATGCTCTTGGTGCGTTGGATCTGGCTCTATAGGCACTGGCACAAAGGGATCAGCCCTATGCATGGACCTACAAATAGGGTCTGCCCTAGGCACTGATGGTTTGATAGGGTCTCCAGGCGGAAGATGCTCTCTGTATACCTAGAGTGGCGGGTGCAGTAATTGCTATAACTGCGTCGGGTTGAGATGCCACCTATGTCTTGGACCTATGTGTAAGTGTTCAAACATGTCATCTATGTCCAAAGGATATTGTTGTTGTTGAGGTAGCCTATGCTCACTGGGATCATTCAATGGGAACATCATCAGGAAGCTTTCTTGATCATCATTCATTGGATATTCGTGCGAATGATCGTACTCGACTCATCTTCAGAAGACCCTTCGTGGTCTTGTCCATCTTCCCCTTGTGGGTGAGTCCATGAGGTTTCTCCTTGTTCGGCCATAGGGAAAGGGTTGTTGAGGTCAACAAGGTTATTTGTTTGTAATGGGAAATAATCCCCCAATGTATAAGTTGTATTTGGATTGGCATATGGATCTGATGCCAACCCATCCTTGTTGCCTATCCCTAGGCTTTGCATGTTTTTGACCAAGATGTCGAGGGGCAAAGGGTGATTAAACCCTACTCCTGACTTATCATAAGGCATTTGGTATCTTGGTTGGCACAAAACATGCATTCCTTGTTCATACCTACCTAACCCGTATCCATGCCAATTGCATTGGCTAAGATATCGTAATGCGAAGTCTGGGTTAGCCAGATAATTGACATCTTCCACAAAGGGATCTTCATCTTCCTCTTCTTGTCGGGAAGGTTCAACGCCATGATCCAGGCCCCCAAAAATAAAGTTTGTCCGATTAGGTGGGTAGCCTAAAGGAACCACGGAGCCTATGGGGAGTCGAGGTCTTCCCATGTCTTGCATAGACTGAAGTGTGGGCGTTGCAACAACATTGCGCACTATATACTCCCCCATGCCTATGTTAGACATCTCAACAGTAATCGTTGGTGATTGAGAGGAAGCGAATGGGAGTTCTCCTTGAGTCCACTCCATGTGGGGTGAACTAGGCGTCTCAACTTCCATTCTATTAGGCGTCTCTTCTGTAGAGATGTTGGAGACTAAAGGTGGTTCCGCTTCCAGGGGCTTCTTTCCTTTGTCCGTTGGTGTGGCCACCGTAGGTGGCATCGTTGTGGGAGGACCGGATGAAGAAGATGAACCCGCCTAGGAATTTGATTGATTTGGTAATGGAGATTCTTGCTTAGTCGGACCCCTCTTAGATGGATTTAACTGGAAATCCACGTGCGTTGAAGGGAGGGTCGACTGCGGCATGATTTGCACTGAGTTGCAATATTTAAAAGGTTCCAAATCTGTGGGGACCACGTGCACTTGTCCTTCAAATGTGTACTTTAAACATTGATGAGCAATTGAAGGGACACACTTCATATCCCGGATCCAAGGCCGCCCAAGCAAGATATTGTAAGCCATCTCACCTTCTAAAATGTGGCACAACGTATGAATGGTCTTTTGTCCCACTTGTATGGGTAGGACAATTGTGCCAACCGTCGAGCATATCGCATCATTGAATGCTCGAAGAGTATAAGTGGAAGGTACAATGTGAGAGGCTGGCAGCTTCAAATGTTTCAGTGCAGCGGTTGTAATAATGTTACTGGATGAACCAGTGTCTACCAACACCCGCTTGTACGGAGTCCCGTTGACCCACGCAATAACGTGCAGGGGTGGATCCGCTACATCTCCAGTCACCGTTTTTAACTCATCTTCCCTGAAGGTGATGACTAGTTGGTACACTGTTTGACATGCCCCACAAAATTGTTGAACGAATTCGCTTCGTGGGGATGCAACTCAATTGCCTTTAATATCTCCATAAGAGCTTCCCGATGGGGCACCGATTGTTGAATAAGCTCATAGATGGAGAGCCTAGCCGATGTGGTCCGTAGACTTTGAGTAAGTCTAGTTCGAATCGTGGCCATTGGTCTAGGCGGGGGCAACTGTGTAGGATTCGGTTGAGGTTGTGACATGGATGGAACTTCCCTGGTGGCTATCGCGGGGGCAGCTCCTGGGTGTCTCTTGTTTCTTGTCACAATGCTAATCATCCCAACATACCCCTCCATGGGGCAATTTTGTTGCACTTCGTTGACATGAAGAGGTTTTGCTTGTGCATCATGTGTGGGTAAAGGATCTTTGAAAACACCCATTTGTTGGTTGTTGGGTGCGATGGGGTTATCCACTACCAATGTGTTATTGTCAATGAGATCTTGCACTAAACCTTTAAATGTCCAACAGGCATGAAGGTCATGCCCTTTCCTTCTGTGGAATCTACAGAAAATATCCTCTCTATAGCCCTTAGGCTTTGGCGCATTAGGATCGATTGTTGGAATCTCTGGCAGATTAATCAAGTTTGCCATTGACAAACGGTCAAACAAGGAGTCCCTAGACTCAGTGTATGGTGTAAATTGCCGCCTAGGGTGACGTTGCTGATTTTGATCTTGTTTTTTATTATCTTTCTCATAGTTATTGTGAGGCACCGCTTGATAATTAGCCTTTGGAGGCTGTGTTGCTTGGGCAGGCGTAGGGGCATTGATAGCAACTTGATTGACCGCGACGGGTTTCTGTTGCGTATTCCCTATTTTGGTGCTCTTGTTCCACTCTTTTTTCTTAGGCTTGGCAATTTTGCCATCCTGTATCTTGATCTCTTCGATAACTCTAGCTTGCGCCAGAGCTTCTTCTAAAGTGGCGTATTGTTGCAGCTGCAATAGCACAGAGATCGATCGCAAACAGCTCTTTGCGAACATTTGAGTTAGGTCGGACATAGGAGGGAGGTAGGACAGCTTTGAAAGCACCGTCCTCCACCGATTCCCATATGCCACCATAGATTCCTCCTCATACTTCTTGAGGCTAGCTAGATCACTTAGTGACGCCTTTTTCTTTGTGTTGAAAGCAAAACGTTCTAGGAATGCGTCCACTAGCTGATCCAAGTTGTAGATGCTATGCTTCGGTAGATGGGTAAACCAATCCGAGGTAGATCCTACGAATGTGGTTATGAATGTTCTTAATAGCAATGCATCATTGTCTTGTATACCGAAGCATTGGCTCAAAAATTGAGTCACATGCTCTTGAGCATCTTCATCCCCTCTAAAGAGTGCCAACTGGGGCAGCTTGAAATGTTCGGGGTATGGAGGTGCTGGCACTGATGGATGCACCGGATGACTATGGAGTTGGCGTAAGGTAGGCTTTTGGGGCCCAGCAGTCTTGAGTTCCATAGTCTCCAAGCGTTCTAACAACACTTTGTATGCATCGGAGGACGTAATCTCCTCCTCCTTGGTTTGCTCCCACTGTGGGTTGCGGGGAACTTGAGGCCTTTGGAGGGATAAATGGGTAGCATCCCTTCTGCCTTGATAGGGAATTTCAGCCCACTCTTCTTCTTGGTCATAATCCTCATGATCTTCTTGAGGAGTGTCTGGCCTAGGCCTGTAAACATGGATGGGTGCCCGCGGAGGATGCCCATCACGGTTGCGAGGAGTGGCCTCCCGCTCAGGTCTAGGAGGTCTTGGAGGTAGTGCTTGCTGACGTCACGGAGACCTGTCTCGCACTAGGGGGTTGTGCCTCACATACATCTCAGATTGCTGTGCACGAGGAACTGGGGCCTTCTCAAGCGCATTGTTGTGAAGCAATTCAGCTGTCTGACGCTGAATGCGCTCTTGATTAAGGCGACACAAATGTTCTAATTTTTGTTGGTCTTGCCTAAGCCGCATGATTTGCGCTTGGCGGGCGGCTAGTTGGGCAAATGCCAAGTCATTTTGTTCCATCGTCTCTTGTTTAGGAGGCCTAGATGTCTCCCCTACATATCTGTTTCGATCATGGTGCTCTGAGACCCCTATATGTTGCTTCCCTCTGTCGAGGTTGGCAGCATTGACTTGAAGCTCTGGTCTCAATGAGCGATCTGGATATAAAGCGGGTGCAGACGTGCATCGTGCCTGCACTGAGTACTGTTCTTGAGGAACGTAGTGATCCTCCTCACTCTCTCTGTGATATGCATAAAAAGTGCGGGCAGAATTGTCTTGCCCTGTCGGGAGAACCTGATATTCTGGATATGGTCTACTATGTCCGACATTAATCAGGGGTAAATTAGGAGTAACAAAATCATATGGTTCCTCCTTTTGGACCCTTTGTTGTTCTAGAGCAGTACACAATGCTTCATCACTAGGCCACCCAAAACGAACTTCCAAGGGAGGCCTCGTACTTAGACCAAGTGCTACATATTGGTTATTTTCTTGAAAAGATTGTTGTTGCTTAGGAGTACCCCTTGAGGAGGTGCCTCTATAGTCTTGTCTATTGATGGCATGAGTTGGAGTGCCCCTCAAGGAGGTGCCTCTAGAGCCATGTTCTATGACTGCATGGGTTGGAGTGCCCCTCAAGGAGGTGCCTCTAGAGCCATGTTCTGCATGGTGTGAACTAACTTGTGTACCCTGCCGCCAAGGCGGGATGGCCAAGTCTTCAGGGCTATATCGGAGATGATTTGTCTCTCTTGGTGCATTTTCTGCAGCTTCTGCCCGTGATTGGGCTTGGCTACGAGTAAACACCATGGTAATGTTAACCTAAAGATGCAGAAATTCTTTTTATGATTTTCTTTTTATGATTTTTTTTGTCTAAACAAAAAATAGCATACACACACAAGCAATGATTATCTCTTTTAAAGATTAATAGTGTGCCCTACATCTGGTTTAGTGTGTTTTTGTTGTTTGTTTTTTGTGTTTTTGAAGACTTTTTATGAAAACGTTTAAATGCAATTATGAAGGCTCTTATGACTCCCAAAATGGTCGCCCCTTCAATATACCATTGCCGGACCGATATACCAACCTCTCTATATACCCGCCCTTACGTGAGGGAGACTATAGGTACGTGAGAGCAGATGATACGTGGAACATAGGTGGTACGAAAGGGGAATCGCTCTGTTTATGACACCTACCATAGAAGACTTATCCTCATGCGCTAGGAATCACCCTAGCTACACTCGGTCAGCTTTCGTCAGGATTTACGTCTAGCAACAGTCGCGATCGAGGTAATGGATGCAATATCTCAAGCCAAAGTGATAATGGAATCCACCTTTGGTCTTGCTCAAGGGTTGGGGTTTTACGACCAACTCCTTGTGTTTAAAATACCACGTGGTGTGTGGGGTTCATTTTAATTTGCAAAAATTTGAAACAGGCAAACGAAAAGGAAACTTTCCCTAAGCCATACAAAACTGAAAACCAGAAAACAAAAAACAAAAATTTGACAGAAGCTTGTTAAAAACCCCTACCTCTTCTCTGCCCAACAGGATGTTTCTGATTTGCTCTGAAAAATGCACAGAACTATACTCGTCCCTGGGTGAGGCGAATATCAGAACAGTATTCATTCCAGGGTGAGACGAATGCTTATTCGTCCCTGGGTGAAACGATTACCAATCCGCACTCGTCTCTGGGTGAAACGAATAACAGTCTGATGATTGAAAAATAGGTACCTGTAATCAAAACAAGCAATTTCAGATCAGTAATCTAACCTAAAAAAAAATAGAGGACAGAGGTCCCACCGTGATCGCCATTGAAAACACGAGATTCCGAAAACAAAAAGGATAGACTAAAAATGCAATGTAAACGAAACTAAAATAACGCTTAAACCCTATGTTATTGAAAAATGCGTAAAAAGAAAGAACATGAACACAAGATATCAAAGCAATATAAAATAACGGCCCTTTTATTGATATGCTTTTCAAATTTGTGTTACAATGCGTCTCCTTCCTTTTTAGGGGATAGGAGCGTTAAATGTTGGTCTTTTACAACTTGTTTCAGAATTCCTTCTTCCGCGTGCCCACATATAAGATGGGCGAACCAAAACGTTGTCGCCGCTTGCGTTGGTAAAGGTAGATTCCTCGTTGCTCCTCTAATGCTGAAAATCTGCGTTCAAAGAAACAAACAAAGAATCAGTAGCACCTGTGTATGAAAAATAAAAGATAAATCTAACGATGGTTAAAATGAGTCTAAATAAACTAAAAACTTGACAAAAGCATAAACATGAAACTAGCTAAATACTACAAAAGAAATAGTCACCAAAGGCAATAAGGCGGGGGGTGCCCGAAGGCAAACCACCCGCGGGTGAAACTTTGTTTCGACACCAATCCGCTTGGGATGGGTCCGAAACCTGATGTGATGTGTTGTCGACAAATTGGTAGGATATTGTGGTCAAAAAATTGGGTTTTGGTTCTTGATTCGTGCCTTCAAAAGTCACCCAATAACCTCTCTTTCGATTAAGAGATTATGGATGTTGAAAGCACAAATCGCAAGTAAGTGAATTAGCAGCACTTCGTCGCTCAAAATGCTCCTTCTCTGTATATCTTTTGGGTGAGGAAGCTCACCATTTTATAGACCCAAGGGGTCTCTTTGAATTAACATGCAAAAGTGTTTCTTTGCATGAATGCTTTTTTTGTGAAGAGAAGACTTCTTCTTGATTAAGGGCTTCTTAACTGCCTCTGTGCATGTCTTTGTATGTTTAGAAAAGCTCACTCGCACTCCCATGCAATGAAGGGATAGCTAAGTGGCAAATCTGAGTTGTCTTAAAAAGCTCACTCCCATTCCCATGCAGTGAAGGGAGAGTCAATTGGCAGATATGAGTTGTCAAAAGAACTCACTCGCACTCCTATGCCATGCAGGGAAAGCTAAGTGGCAGTTCTGAGTTGTCATGCGTCGAGGTCTGACTTTTTGCTGGTCAAACCTGGCGTTCGTCCCACCCCGGAGCGAGCACTGGTAATCGTCTCTGGGTGAAACGAGTACCAATCCGCACTCGTCTCTGGGTGAGACGAGTACCAATCCGCACTCGTCCCCGGGTGGAGCGAATAAGTAGCAGAGTGTCTAAAAGGTGCCAAATTGATCCCTGACTTGTAAAACTATTGTGTGAGTGGTTAGAACCACTGTTTAACCTCTGGGGGCTGCCCTAGGGGCTGTGTGTGTTAGTGCGATCAGTGCTTGTTGTCACATAATCGGATTGGTGCTGTTTTGGTGTCTACAAGAAGGACCACAACTTCATGATGCCTACAGTAGAACAGGTTTTAGTTTTGACAAGATCAGGTAAGAAACCACTGCAAGTAGACCCTAAAGAGCTTCAGCCATTGAATGTTTCCCCTGATCCCAAGGAATTTCCCAAAGAAACTCCTAAGGGAAGTCTCCCTCAGGAAAGAAAATATTAGTTTCCAGCCAAAAGTCAAGGGCAAGAAACACACAAAGAATTTATTCCTCGGGGGGAAAATGAAACCCAAGAATAGGCTAGGGAAAGGTTGAGTTTCCCCTCGCTGACAAAAGGGCAAAGAACTGAAGATACCCAGGGATACAAAAATAAATATGAAACTTTTGCCAAATAAATAGAAAGGATAGTTGATTCACCTACATTCAGTATAGTAGAGGAAATGAAAAAGACTCCTTCTAATGCAAGTATGTATGATGCTCTTCAAATCCCAGGTCAAATCGATCTTCTACAAGAATCCCTAAGAATAATGAAAAATGAAGGTGGTACTGCATCATCTTCAAAAATGGTTCTCACGAACTTGACATCTGCCACTGGTAATAATAGGCCACCACCCTTTTATTTTTCCCTTCAAATGGAAGGATGGGTTGTCCACAACTACATGATAAATTTAGGCGCTGCTACCACTGTGATACCCAAAGTAGTATGTGATATTATGGGAATGGAGTACACTAGGAGCAGCGCATGCGTCCTATAGTTAGATGGTACTCCAATAAAACTATAGGAATGATAAAGGATATTCCCATACGACTACATAAAATGCCTCAGATGATAGTCATACAAGAGGTAGTAGTCGTAGACTTGGAGCCCTATTTTGGTATGTGTCTATCCAGAGAGTTCATAGCAAATATGGGAGGATACTTATCCTTAGATTATTCTCATTTGGAGATACCTTTCAAAGGTAGAAGGGTCAAGATTTTTAATGAGAAACCATCTACGTTTCATGTAGAAAAGATTGGTGAAACTGACCGTGTAAATATGATGATTGAAGAAAAAATAGAAGATCTAATGGAAGAAACATTAGAAGAGCTCCAAGCTGAGGATGAGTTTTATCTATAGAATTTTAATGCCATGATAGAAACAGAAATAGGAAACTATTCTATTGAGAAACCAAAAAGAAAATTGATACGTTCCCTAGAAAAGGATGGTTCTGTGAATCAATTGTGGAAGATTTTATTTGATGGGGCTAGGTGCAAGATTGGAGCTGGTGCCGAAATAGTTTTGATTTCTCCCACTAGAGAGGAAAAGGTTTTCTCTTACAGGTTGACTTGGAGTTGCTCTAATAATGCAACAGAATATGAGGCCCTGTGCTTAGGGTTAAGAAGGGCTGAGAAATTGGGAATCAAACAATTACTCATCTATGGAGATTCAGAACTTATTGTGAATCAAGTCACCAAAAAATTTATAAGTAAACAAAATTATTTGAAGGCTTACAGGAACAAAGTGTGGCATATATTAGAGGCCTTTGAGGCCTTAAATATAAATTTTATCCCTAGAGAATAGAATACCCACACAAATTTGTTAGCTTTAGTGGGAACTGATTTTTGTCCTATAAGTAATGTTATTCAGAAGTCTAAAACTGTTAGAATTATATACAGGCCTTCACTGCCTGATAAAAATATTTTTTGGCAAGTTTTAGAAAATGATGAACAGATACTGGATTTCTTAATCCATGAAATAAATTTCTCATCCAACCGGGATCTGCAGGATGAATAGGAAGAGGACATTATTCAGTTAAAAAATAATCATATTCGTAAGGGTCTCATCACCCTTGAAAGCCTGTTTGATAATAATGATAGAGCAGTTGGCCAGAAAATCAAGGTCAATAAATGAAGATACAAAGATGTAGAGTTGGAGCTAGGCAAAATGATTAAGGTTAGAATCAGTTGTACAAAAGAGGAAGTGAACCAGATCAGAGAATTGTTTAAAAAATTCCCTGACATCATAGCTTGGGTGTATAGTGATCTAAAAGTGTACAATAAAGATGTTATTCAAAATACCATAGAATCATAAGAAGGAGCTAAGCCTTTTAGGCAAAATCAAAGACTAGGGAATTCGAAGATAGAATCTTTGATGAAACAAGAACTGCTAAAACTCCTTCAAGCTAAAATAGTATACCCTGTTAAACACTCCACCTGGGTGGCAAAATTGGTACCAGTCAGGAAGAAAAATGGAGACATCATATTGTATGTAGATTTTAGAAATCTGAATAGAGCATCACTCAAAGATCATTAATCGCTACCTCAGATTGACCCAATTCTACACACAGTTGCAGAAGCAATGCAACTCTTACAGTTAGAATAACAAAGAGAGCAATCGTACAATCATAATCATAAGCATATGGCAGATACTAAAGGATGGTTCAACAAAAAGACAACTGCCAAAAAATTTATAGTGGGAGACTTGGTTTTGAAATGGAATGTAAAGAAAGCTAATCCAGGTAACCATGATAAATTTGATGCTTTCTGGGAGGGACCATTTGAAATTGTTTCAGAGAAATAGTTCAATTCTTTTGAGTTGAAAGATCAAGATGGATTGGTTCTTCCCATCATGGTGAATGCATTTCACCTAAGGTTTTATTTTTGTTGAGAAAGTAGAAAATGAATTATATATACAGTATAATATTAAGTATATTCAGACAATATTTGTAAATATTACCGTTTTTTGTAACAAAAAATTTCAGTCGCAACCAATCAGAAGTCGACATTATTTTTTGTCACTTTTTATCTAAGTGCATTTTCCTATTTTCTTTGTCTTTATCTAAAATATTTTTTTTACAACTACGTTGTTGACTCCGTTTCCCAATGGATGAAGGCCTGGTTCAAAATTTTTGCAAGCAAAAAATTCCCCCGAAAGGCACCAAGAATGTTAGTCAAAAAGTGACTAACTATAGAAAAACAGCTAATGCACCTTTTTGCATATTTTCCAAGAAGACCAAAGTGGCCCATATGCTAAAGATAAAAGGGAGCAAGGAGGAAAAAGTGTCGCGATATTGTGACATGTTGCATTTTCACGGTCCAAATCAAAGAGAGGGAGCAAGGAGGCAAAAGTGTCGTGATATCGCGACATGTTGCATTTTCATAGCTAAGAGCAACAAAAGGGAGCAAGGAGGCAAAAGTGTCACGATATCGTGACATGTTGCATTTTCATGGCTAAGAGAAACAAAAGGGAGCAACGAGGCAAAAGTGTCGTGATATCACATGTTGCATTTTCGTGGCTAAGAGCAACAAAATGGAGCAAGGAGGCAAAACTGTCGCAATATCACGACATGTTGCATTTTCGCGACTAAGAGCAACAAAAGGGAGCAAGGAGGCAAAAGTTTCACGATATCACATGTTGCATTTTCATGGCTAAGAGCAACAAAAGAGAACAAAGAGGCAAAAGTGTCGTGATATCGCGACATGTTGCATTTTTGTGATCCAAAGCAAAGAGAAAGAGAAAGGAGGAAAAAGTTTCGCGATATCGCGACATGTTGCATTTTTGCGGTCCAAAGCAAAGAGAAAGAGCAAGGAGGAAAAAGTGTCGTGATATCGTGACATGTTGCATTTTCACGGTCAAGAGCAACAAAAGGGAGCAAGGAGGCAAAAGTGTCACGATATCGTGACATGTTGCATTTTCGCGGCTGAAGGCGGCAAAAGAGTCCAAGCAGGAAAGAATGTCACGATTTCGTGACATGTCTCATTTTCACGGTTGAAGGCAGTAAAAGAGCAACGCGAAGGAGGAGTGTCATGATTTCATGACATGTCACATTTTCATGACCATTCGAAATGAAATAAAAGAAAGACATAGGAATGTCGTGATTTCGTGACATGTCTTATTTTCGCTAGAAAATAGCAAGAGGAGACTGAGAAGGTAAGGAATGTCATGATTTTGTGACATGTAGCATTTTTGCGACCGCCCAAAAAAATGAAGGAAAAGACATAAAGATGTCATGATTTTGTGACATGTCTCATTTTCACAGCTAGAAGCGGTAGAAGAGAAAAGCAAGAGACGAACTTCATGATTTTGTGATGTCTCATTTTCATGGTGGGAGGTAGCAAAAGAGCAAAGTAAGATATGAATGTCACGATTTCATGACATGTCTCATTTTCATGGTTGGAAGCGACAGAAGAGCAAAGCAAGAGATAGACATCATGATTTCATGACATGTCTCATTTTCACGGTGGGAGGCAGCAAAAGAGCAAAGTAAGAGACGAATGTCACGATTTTGTGACATGTCTCATTTTTGTGGTTGGAAGCGACAGAAGAGCAAAGCAAGAGACGGACGTCGCGATTTCATGACATGTCTCATTTTTGTAGTGGGAGGCAGAAAAAGAGCAAAGTAAGAATTAATGTCACGATTTCATGACATGTCTCATTTTCATGGCTAGAAGTGGTAGAAGAGCAAAACAAGAGACGAATGTTGTGATTTCGTGACATGTCTCATTTTCATGGTTGGAGGCGACAAAAGAGCAAAGCAAGGAAATAATGTCGTGATTTTGTGACATGCCAACTGTAAAGGAATAAAATGTATTTTTGGCAATCAAAGGCATGCACTGACACCAAGAAGTGATTTTTGACATGATTATCAAAAATCTAGGATAGAGCAGGCTTGCCAGATGATCTCAATCAAGATCTATCTATTCAATGTTGGCAAAGTCTAAGGCGCAACACTATTAACTAAAGGCAAATTTTGTTCCAACAAGAATGTTTCACCCAAAGCCAAAGTGCTCCAACAAGTGGAGAGCACTCCAAAGGTGAAGCGCTCCACAAGGGAATACTTTACCCAAAGCCAAAGTGCTCCAACAAGTGGAGAGCACTCCAAAGGCGAAGCACTCCACAAGGGAACACTTTTCTCGAATCCAAAAGTGGAGAGCACTCCACCCAAAAGGAATAAAAAAGCAATTAAATTTTTGGAGGTGCTCCTTCGGGAGTTGCTCCCATTTCTTTTAACCGTTTTAATTTTTTGCTTTAGCTATAACCATATTTTCCTCGTTGTCCTCCCCTTTTTAAATGCTTTGAGTTTTAGTTGCCTGCTCTAATTTTGCCAAGTGTTCAAGAAGATTTTATGCATCATTAGGGGTCATTTTTCAAAACCCTAGGTAGGCACGATTTTTAAAAGAGAAGCAGGTCATACGGTTATCAAATCGAAATATTCTTTAGCCTCCATCAGCCAAAATTGACCTTTTCTCCAAATCTACCGACACCCTTCCTGGCCAATAATGGTGCGCCTCGTAGGAGCATCCTTGTCTGCCATTAGTATTTAGTTTTCCAAGAGAAATCCACCCACATGAAGAACTCTAAAAATGCCCAATTGCATGCACGTTCACCCTGGCATTAATTAGGAGTGGTCTACATTAGAGGTGGTGGTTCCAAGTAGTGGCATTATAAAATGAAATGCTCTCTGGCCAAGCTCAAACTCACTCCCAAAATTTCCTGCAACTCTCAAACCAGAAATCCTTCGAAGTATTCAACCACCATGGGTAAGAAAGGAAAGCAAGTAGCCAAAGAATCAGTAATTGAAGAAACTTCGAAAGAGAAGAAGCCAAAAGAAAAGGTCCCAAAAAGTAAAAAACCAGACAATGAAGCTACCTCAGTGGCGGTTTTAGATTCGAAGAAGCTTTAGAAGAAGAAGAAGAAGAAGAAGGACATCGAAGAATTGGTGCCCTGGTAGCACCCTTTCCTCCACTACAGGGACTTTCTGGTAATGAACGAAGATATAGAGCAACTACGTCGAGATGTTGAGGAGGCGACCAAGAACGATCCAGTTGAAGACCAGTTAGCAGGTGTACTCTACTCACACTTGTATTTCTACATGTGCACTCTAATCCATGCCTATCCAGAGTTTATTCATGCAGTGGCCCAGAATTATGACCCTATGACGTGGACGGTTCGAAATGCTCAAGGAGCTTCGATGTTCGCAATTACCACAAAATCAGTCCGGGAAGCTTTCACCAGGGGAGAGAAGTACCCTATCGGGGTTGTTCCACAAAGGTTGTATACAAATGAGGAAGCTTCCAGATATCAGCCAACTTCCTGGATGAAATATTTTGTGGTGAACCAATTGCAAGATGCGACGGTGGCTAGTAACCTACCTGCACTCCCAAGGTGTTTGGTTGAGTTCTCATAGCCTAAAATATACTCCATCCTAGCATGGGTGGTAGGATTGGCCACTGATGAGTGAGTCACCGACTGGTAGGTTGTCATGGCCAAGGCTATTTTAGACAACCCAATTTATTTCCCCTCTAAGGCGAGGCCAGGTTCTAGCCCAGTTTTTTATGATTGGGTCGAATTTATCGCACGATAGCTGCATGCCTCTTTGGCTTTCCTTCACGATGACCAGAGCCACCAATTCATATTATCTTCCGTAATGGTGTGGTTGTTTTTCTGGCACATGCACGAGAATTTCATCTTCATCCACAAGCAGCAAACCGACGATGAGGGGAAGCCACTGCCAGTTTACCTATGGACCGAGAGTTTCACTGTAAGTAATTCGTATTATGTTTTTAATCAACTTTTTTTGGGTCCAGCTTTGGCTTTGATTTGTGGTCAGTGTGAGCGCTTCCCAACAGAGTTGAGGGAGCAGTTGGTGGAGCAGCAGTTGGGAGATACTTTCCTCCTGATGCAGGGTTACGTCATCAGGATATACGGTTTTTTTGAAAAACCTTTTTTATTACCCTTTTACACCACTCCGTTTCTATTCGCTATGGAGGTAGCCCACCAGTTGGATCACACTAACCAAGAGTATGGAAAGGGTCATGGGAGAAAGGTCATAATATCCACCCCTTTCAAGTTTGGAGGGGTCAAAATAGCACAATGTGGTCAAAATGCAGTTTTAACCATGGTACTAGCCCAGTTCAGATTAATTGAGCTCCCCCATCGATGGAAATGGGATCCACTGGGTATAATACAAAAAAATATTAAGGTACAAGCTTTTCATAGCTGCCCATGGTCAAAAATGGAAAACCAATGCAATAATCCACTTGGCTTGGAGCTTGAGTGGCATGTGGATGAGATGGAGCCGCTCCCGCCTTGGTTGGATTTTTATACTATGGAGTTTGAGTACAATCCCATTGTGAATCCAGAGCAGAAGCTGACTAGGTCTATCATAGCAAGTATAAATGTCAGGTATCCAAAATGGTCAGATCACAAAGTAGAACAATGGTGGATCATGAGGGTACACCAGGGCAAACCCTCAGCTAATAAGCTTGCAATCGATGACCAATTTTTTGACATTTATGAAAACAACTTTCACATTTTTCAACCATTTTCCTTTGCTACCATCGTGCCCAAGGTAGGGTGCCCCCCAGATGAGGTTGATGACTTGGCTCACCCATGGCATAGCTCGCCAAGCATGGGCAAAGCTATCATGAGCGCTTCCCCCTCCATCGAGCAGAAGTCCAGGACTAAGAGCGCTCCTTTCAAGAGAAAGGCCGAGGCACTTCTCCCATAGAAGACCACAAAAATGCCATGAACTATGACCCAGAAGACTTTTGGGATAGTAGTGCATTCAAGAACTCTAGCTCCTCCAAACCCTAATGAGGAAGTTGTAGAAAAAGAGGTTGCGATAGTAGAGATAGATCAATAGAAACCTCTAAGTATTGAGCTTTCAGCCGCTCAAGGTGACCAAGGGGACAAGGTAGCTGAGATATCCATTCAGGAAGAAGTTATGCTTGAACTATCCTTGGCTAAAGAAATATTTGTAGCTAAGGAGGTAGCTATGCCCAAATCACCCAAAGCAGCCATGACTGACCATATTGAAGACAAAGTAGTCACAAAACAAATCAAAGAACAAAAGGGTGAAGCTGAAGTATCTGTCCCAGGAGCGCCAACCACAAAATTAGCCAAAGAACAGAAGGGCAAAGATGGAGGACAGGCGGCCTTCCCAAAGCTTATAGAGGCTAAAAATGTGGTAGAAGAGGACAACTCCAATGTTTCAGATGAGAAAGGAGATAGAACGCAGTCACTGGAAGAATCTCTCATGACCTCTTCCTCTATGAGGCTCGAAGGTATGTCCTCATCTCATCTTATTTTTGTTTCCTCCTCGGCCTTAAATTTTGCACCTTTCTTTCAATCTTGTTCAACCCTTGATGTAGCTATAATAATGCCAGTACCCAAAGCCTCTACAGTGGCATTTTCAATAGTCCCCAACATTCCTATTTCAGTAACCCCTGCGTTGAGTGCATCCCCTATTCCAGAGCTAAGCGGCCTGGGCCTTCGAGTTTCCCAGGAAGATTTCCTATCTCCCACTAAAATGCAAATGCCCTTAGTTCCCCCATTTGCTTCTTATGCAAAAGTCCCTAATCCTTTTGTAGTCTCCGCTTCTACCATCTCTTCCCCTTGCATTTTAGAGGTTCCCTTTGCCCACTTATTTGGCGCTTCTAACTCAGGCGTTTCCTCCTCTCCTCCCACTCCCCCCACATATTTTGATTCATCCACGTTTATAATGCCCAAGCCCATAGTCGTACAAACTCAAGCGCCTCTGAGGGTTAGCGCAATCGCTTCCCTCTCAGCTTCCTCTATAACTCCAAGCCTACAACCCGACTCCCCATTCTTTCCATCAATGCCTATTCTTGGATTAGGGGTCCCTGAGCCTTTGGAGTCAGAGTTGGAGTTGTCACAATAGTTAGCTGTAGCTGAAAGCATCCATAGAGCCAAGAAAAATTCTGCTAAGTGGCTCAAAGATCGTAGTGAGAGGGAGGCTTTAGCTTTGGCTCAGACATGCAAAGCTTATATTATGGATCCTGAGTCTATGGACATGCACACGGTTGAAAAGATACCATTGGTGAGCAAGCCTTTGGGGGAGATGACCCCAACCAATTATTCTCTCAGACATACAAGTTTCAACGTGGCTAGGATGAATACTCAAGAAAAAATGGAGGAGGTTCAGGTAGGCATTGGCTCTATCTACGCACATGGAGAGCATTACAGGTTCCTATATTTTAAAACCCAGTCCAAGGTTGATCAGCTACAGGAAGAATTGGTAGCAGCAAGAAGGAAGAATGAAGAGCTAGAATGAGATCATCAGGGTCAGATCAAAAGGCTTAATTCCAAGGTTGAGGAGCTAGAAAATAAAATACAGGAGCTTGATGCCTATGGCGCTGACCTCAAAATGGTGAATGCTCGCCATATCCGAGAATTAGCTAAAGCGAATCAGGTCAACCAATGACTTACTATTTAGATCAGAGAACTAGAATCCAAGCAAGTGCCCAAAGTGCAGCCTCCTGACTTACCTTCTAGAGAGCGCTTGCAAGAGATGCACCTGTATTTCTTGAGGGATTTCCCTCAAAGGGCTGCAAAAGGAATCAAAGCTCTTCAATTTTATAAAGAAGCGCATGAGGCCATCCTTGTTGGGGGTCCAATTCTGGAGTCAGCCCAAGCAGATGTTAATTGTTGGCTGGACTTGGTGGTGCAGCTCAGAAATATAGAGGATGTGCCTATTCACTTTGAACCTATGAGTGACTTAGCCCGATCATGGGCTAATGCTAAAACTACCTTGCAGTATTATTACACAAAAGTTGAGCTTTCCAAAAAAGCTCATTCAGCTTCAGATGCTCTTCTACAAGAATGCGAGATTGCATTGCGGTACTTGGAGGCCCTCATTGACATTAAGGTCCCCGGTTTCACTGATCCAGATCATCCTCCTCTATCAATAAAAGAATTGGAACCTATGTGGGCTAATTTTGTTGAAAACCCTATTGACATAGACACTTTGAATGCCTCCAACTCAGACGCACAGATCATTATGCTCATGACAAAATATTCTCAGATTGAATCCTGTTTAAAATAATTTGATAGGATGATGGTGTTTGTTGATCTGGAGTGGATTAATGCCTATCGCTATCTTATTTTTGAGCTTCAAAAATACCCCCCATATTCTTATGAGCGTTGGAATGATGTTGCGGCTATATATGAGCATGTGTTTAAAAAATCATTGGATCAGCTTCTTCCTAAGCGCTCCACGTCTAGTGAGGAAGATAAGACTGAAGGTGAATCTAGTTCAGAAGATGAAGATTCGGATGAACAAGAAGAGGAAATAGATGAAGGATCTGAAAGCAGTGAACAACAGGAAGATAAAGAGCCCAGTGAAGATGACACAAAAGAAAAATATCAAGAGAAAGAGAATGACTCTGCTACCCAAGGATGAAGGCCTGGGATCTTTGCATTGAGTCCGGCTCAATGCCCCTGCGAGCCGCCAGATGTGTTGTCAATCTTGACACACCTTGTAAAAAAGATGCATAGTTAATTCTATTTTTGAAAGCGCTCATTGTAAAATTCCTTTTTTATGAAAAATGGTCAAAGGCATTGCAATTCTAAAGCTTTCCCTCATATGGGTCTACTCCTTCTTAAGATTTTCTACATTTTTCTTTTCTTTATCCTGTTCTTCTGAAGTTTTTTAAATTTGGTATGTTGCATGCAAAATTGTATATATTTTAGCATGGACAATCAAATGATAAATTTTCATCTCCAGCTCTTCCATTTTTGGTTCTATTCCTTGCTTAGCTAGAGGATTATTTGCAAGATGATCAAAGGATTAAGGAAGCAAAGTAGATAAAGTTGCTAAGTGTAGATAGAATTTAAGCTTATTCAAAAGAGAAGCCTCTAAAGAATTTTCCAAGTCTATTGCTTAAAGCAGAAAGTGCTCCACTTGGGAGCGCTTTGCTAAGAAGCACTCCACAAGGGAGCGCTTTCCTCAAAAGTGCTCCACTTGGGAGCACTTTGCTAAGAAGCACTCCACAAGGGAGCACTTTCCTCAAGAAGCACTCCACAAGGGAGCGCTTTCCTCAAAAGCGCTCCACAAGGGAGCGCTTTCCTAAAAAGAGCCAGAGGGATATTGTTAAAAGGAGCCAATGAACAAAAGGAGAGGTCCACAGTGCATTTCCTATTTCACCACCCTAAAACTATTTTTGAGATCGTCTGATTGATGATCATCATCAAAAACTTCTAACTTCAATATCAAGTTACCTGTAATTCCGACCTGACTGTTCCAAGTCTTCGTCGAAACCTTCCACTTTTAATGATAAATTGGGATAAGGTAGACTATTTCTGGTTGTCATCAAATTTGAATCAGCCCATCATGAAAGTGGTTGAATACCAATTCATCGAGCGGTAGTTTTTCTCCTATATAAACCCCCCCCTTTTCTCTGTAAATGGATGGATAACTTCTGCTAGAAAAGTAGTTCTGTACTTTGGATCCCGTTGTCAAAATAAAAGCTTCTGGCTCTGGTGTTGAGACTTCTAATCTATGTATGACTTCTACTCTATTATTTCTATTAAGTTAGTTTCTTTACGGTCAGTTTAATTCTGTTTTCTGGATTTCACTATCGGTAGAGGGCTTGCCCCTGGAATACTTGTTGGAGTTTGCATAGTTAAGAGGTTTTTCATACTAGTTTTTGTTAAAGGTTTATTGTTTTTATTGTTGTTGGTTCAAATATATAAGTTGCCTATCGTGCTTCTGGTCCATCACCCCACACTTCTGGCTTGTAGCCATTTCCCATTCCTTTTAGTCATTTCATCCCTTTCTGTACATTCCTTACCCTTAACCCAAAGTCCCCATTTTTACTTTTTGAAGTAGTTGTATACTTGAAACCTACCCTCAAAATAAAGGCTTATGGCTATGGTTTAAGTCCCCAATCTCTATGTAAGATTTCTACTCTGTGATTTCTATTAAACTAGTGTTTTTGTTCTTCAATTTAATTTTGTTCTCTGGATTTTGTTGTTGATAGAATACTGGTCCCTGGAATCCTTGCTGGAGTTTACATAGGTTCTGAGGATTTTATACTGCTTTCTGTTATAAGTCATTGTTTTGATTGTTGTTGGTAAAAGTAGATAAGTTGTCTATCGTGTTCTTGGTCCATCATCCCAAATTGCCGACCTTCGGCCATCTCCCCTTCCTTTCCGTAATCTCCCATCTCTTTCAGTATCTTTCTATCCCTTATCTCCAATCACCCATTTAATTTTTGGAACCAGCCCTACTGGAGATTGCCATGGAGGACATCCCTTTCCTTCGGGCATTCAATGCTTGGCAGTGGGCCTAGGGTGTTGCAGACTTAGAAAACCTGTATCTAGGTCGGTTTGATTGCCAACAAGTCTAAAATAGGACTGGGTGGTTATCCACTTATATTGGGGAGGCCATGGCTAGCTACGGTTGATGTCTACATTAGCTGCCATGATGGACTAATGACCATATCGAATGAGTCAAATGTCAAGAGATTGACAATATCTCCCCCTACATAATCCATGGATACATTGGGAGAACCCGCATTGGCCAATCAATATGAAGGTTCATTGTCCATGCTCTAGCCAATGATGGCACTAAGAGAATTGGAGTATACCATTGAAGATTGTGTTATTACAGGATTCCTTCAAGGAGAATCCTCCCTCATAGTTCTCAAGTCATCTTTGGTTAGTATTTAGGACTACCAGACCAGGTAAATTGACATTGGGCCTGGAAGAACGTTAAACGTCAATAGTGGGTTGACCCCCACACACTTGATAGAGTTAAAAGAACTCATAACCAAGCACCAATGAGTATTTTCTTAGGATTACTCAAATATGAAGGGAATTAGCCCAGAAATCTACACCCATTGAATCTACCTCAAAGAGCAGGCCACCCTAGTCAGAAAGCCATAGAGAAGATGAACTCAACCATGAAGGAAATTGTTAAATTTTATCTATAGAAGTTCTTGTTATAAGGATTCATCTACCTAATATTTGATAATGAATGGGTGTCACCACTTATGGTGGTCCCTAAGAAAAATGGGAAATGGCAGATCTGCATTGATTATAGATCATTAAATAAAGTGACCAAGAAAGATCACTTCCCACTTCCCTTCATTGATCAGGTATTTAATACAATGTTTGGAAGAAAATACTTCTCCTTTCTTTATGAATTTAGTAGATCCAACCAAATCTAAATCAGGTAGGAGGACCAAGATAAGACAACATTTACCTGCCCATGGGGAATTTTTATCTATATAGTGCTTTCCTTCATGTTATGCAACACACCAGCCACTTTTCAAAGGGTGGTGTTAAGCATATTTTTGAATATGATGGGGGAGGTAGTTGAGGTATATATGGATGACTTCATCGTTTATGGGGAAACCTTTGAAGAAGCGACGATGAACTTGGAACGAGTGCTAAAGAGGTGTGAAGAAAATAATTTATCCCTCAACAATGAAAAGTGCTTTATGATGATGCATGAGGGAATAGTGTTGGGACATCACCTCTCGATAGAAGGAATTAAAGTTGATAAAAATAAAATATAAGTCATCAAGGACCTACCTAGCCCAAGAACACAGAGGGAAGTAAGAAGTTTTCTCAGCTCTATCGAGTACTACAAGCCCTTTATCACCTATTTTAGTAAAATTGCCAAACCGCTGCACAACCTGCTGATGA
Organism: Wollemia nobilis; assembly: GCA_028583015.1. Lineage (NCBI taxonomy): Eukaryota > Viridiplantae > Streptophyta > Pinopsida > Araucariales > Araucariaceae > Wollemia > Wollemia nobilis. Next base: position 2,737,882 of record JAQPPZ010002937.1, on the reverse strand, counting down.
AATATGTAGATTTTACCTAGATGGAGGACTGCAAGCAAGCATTCTAGATCCTGAAGGAGAAGTTGATTTCTTCCCCAGTGTTGTGGGGTCTAAATTTGACTGTCTTGTTTCATATATATTGTAATGCACCCAATAATGCAATTGGAGTGGTCCTCAAGGCAAAGGATGGTGAGGAGCTCTACACCATTTATTATATTATAAATAACTTAGTAGGGGCCAAGCTAAACTACACAGTAACATAAAATTAATTCCTCATAGTTGTGCACACCATCGACAAATTATGCCACTATATCACTGGGTACAATGTGTTCATTCACACAGACCACATAGCCATCAGGTACCTAATGAGTAAACCAAAAATCAGTGGCAAGATCATCAGGTGGCTTTTACTACTGTAGGAGTTCAACCTTACCATAATTGATAAGCCTAGGAAGGATAATGTAGTCACAAAATTCCTATCCAGGTTAATACTAGTAGATCATGTAGTGATGGAGGATCAGTTCCTGGATGAATATTCATTTGTCATCAGCGAACAAACACCATGGTAAGAAGACATTACCAACTATCTGTCCATTGGTATAACTTCTCCTTCTCTTTCATATAGAGAGAAGTAGACAGTGATTGAAAAGAGTGCTTCCTTTAAATGGATTTATGTCCTTCTATTCAAAATAGGGTCCGATCAGATCGTAAGGAAGTGCATAGTAAAAGTTTAAGTTTTCAAAGATACTCAAAGACTATCATAGTGAGCCATGTGGAGGGTACTTTGCAAGGATAAGGACTACATATCATTTGTTACAAAGTAGGTATTTTTGGCCCACTATGTTCAAATATGCAACCACATACGCCACCAAGTGTGATGAATGCTAGAGAATGGGTAGGCCAAGCCACAGGGATGAAATACCCCTTCAACCTAACATGCATATAGAGCCCTTCGACAAGTGGGGCATGGATTTTATGGGACCTATCAACTCACCTTCAGTCAGGAGGAGATATATTTTAGTCTGCAAAGACTACATTACTAAATGTATTGAATTATAGGTACTAAGGGACTTCAATAAAGGGGTAGTAGTTGAATTCCTATTTGCTCATATTTTTACGAGGTTTTGGGTGTCCAGGGAAATTAAAATGGACCAAGCACCCCAATTTACCTATAGGATAATTTAGGAACTGATGAAGCAGTACAAGGTTCAACATAACAATACTACCCCCTACCATCCATAGGTGAACAGACATGTAGAAGTGACCAATAGGGAAATCAAGAATATCGTAATGAAAACCATGTAACAACATAGGAAGGATTGGGCTATAATATTATTGGAGGCAATGTGTGAAGAACACAAGCTTTTTCTGAGAGGGGGGGTGAATAGTAGAAGACCACTTTTTACTTTTCTTTTTAATTAAATATTATGTGGTGTATAGATATCAGTATCAATAGCAATAATCAAAGCAATACACAAAACACCATCCACAAAAGTGACACAACAATTTATGTGGTTCACCCAATTTGGGCTACTCCATAGAGAAAATATTTTTCTAAAACTTTCTCAATCAATCTCTTGGTAATCCTTACCAATTACAATGTTTATGGACATCTTTCCAAAGGAGATGTTGATCCCCTAAATCTCAAGTTCATGGATATCTTCCATAGGAGAAATATTTCCCCTTATGATCTGGCTAGTGATCTTCTAGGAGACTCTATCTCTCTAGCACACTGACTTATGGATCTCTCTCCGCTTGAAGACTCCTCACTCAGATCTGTCTTCAATTATCTTGGTTGCTGGATCTCTATCCACTAAGACTCTATCCTCTATAATATATCACATCCAAAGATCTATCAATAGGCTCACACAGAACCTTCTCAAATCTTATCAATAGGTCCACTCAAAACCTGCTAAAATATGCTCAATAGGCTCACTCAGAACCTACTCAAATATTCTCAATAGGCTCACTCAAAACCTACTCAAATCTACGCAACAAGATTACTCAGAACCTACACAAATCTACTCAATAATTCCTCTCTAGAACTTGCTCAAATATGCATAGCAAGCTTTCACAAAATCTTACTCAAAATCAGTCCACAAGCCTTCTCAAAGACTTGCCTCAAATTAGCTCAACAAAATCTCAACTCAATCTCATAGAAGCATAAAGAGAATTGTTAGAGACTCAATATGTTCTATACTCAAATCCTAATCTCAACTCAGCAATATCATAGAAGCATAAAGAGAATTTTTAGAGACTCAATATGTTCTATACTCAAATCCCAATCTCAACTCAACTCAAACTCAACTTAGCAATCTCATAGAAGCATAAAGAGAATTTTCAAAGACTCAATATGTTCTATAATCAAATCCTAATCTCAACTCAACTCAAATAAAAATATAGAATAGTTTTTTTTATGGAACTTGAAAAACCACTTCACAAAATCACTTGACTAGGCTCAAACAACTCTACTCAACCAATCACCACAAGGAGCAACTCTTTCTCACAAACCCTAGTCCAAACATGAATCAACCAACTCAAAATGTTTCCAACAATTTTCAACAACAAATCTTACATAACAATGATACTCATGTTCTTCTCTAATTAAATTTCAAGTTCTTTGCACAACCAATGGGCTTCAACAATAATGCTTATAAAAAATTCTTCACATAACAATGATACTCATGTTCTTCTCAAACCCTAACTTAGGTTTTTCACAAAACTAATGGCTTCAACAACAATGCTTATAAAATAAGGTTTTAACCATAACTCTCAAACCATAAATCCTTGAAGCATTCAACCAACAACTCTCAAAAGGAAACCACAATCAATCCTTTTCACTCCAATGAGATTTTCATAAATCAACCACACAAATAAATTAATGGAAAATATTTCCCATACCTTATTTATGCCAAGAAGTTGTCCACAAAATCTACCACACTCAACACACTTTATTTTTCCAATCTCAACAAGGGTTAGTGGACTTCAAATAATAATCACAAGATAAAGTATAACTCAATTTATACCTTTTTACTCCAACTCAATAATCACATCCACCAAAGTCCATCTATAGAAAAACCCTCTAAAATAATAATCAATAAGTCACTATTATAATCCTCAAATTCAAAACCCTTATTTCTCCTAAAATAATGCTCTCAAAAATTCAAATCAATACCATAAGGCTTAAATAATCATCTATGGTTTTCACCAAGAAAATAATTATTTAACCTTTTAAACACAACAAAGGTTTTACAAAATAAAATATTTTCTAACCCTCATCACTCCAAAATTTAGAGCATTAATTAAATTTTAATCAAAAATCGCATACCTCCTTTATAGGTTTCGAGCCCTCGACGTGCCCTCACCGCGAGTGCGTTAGCTGTGGCTAAGGTAGCCAAACGAGCTACCCGCTCGTTCGTATTGAAAAATGGAATCGATATACCTTTATTTGTTGCAGGCCGATGTGCCTCAAAAACTTTATGTGTCCTAGGTGCTTCCACCACAAAGCACAACAAAATAACCTTGCCAAAAATCAAATGCACGACCTTGTGCTACCAGATTCCTTTACACTGCCTGAGTTTCCAACAAGCCACACTGCCCAAGGTCACTTGGGTTTCGCAAGACATCCAATTTATTTGTTGCTTCTTCCACTTAATTATATTCATCACGAGGGCACATTTTTTGATGAAACAAAAAGCCAAATTGGGTTTCAAGAAAAACCCATTTCAAATCTGCCATCCATGGTTTTAAATAAAAACCCTTTGCTAAGCTTCCCTTGAAGCTCTTTTTTGGAACCAAATTCCATGCATCATTTTTATCAAAACCTTTACTTCTCATGAATCTCTTTGTGGAGAAAATCATAGTGCTTACTTGCATAGGTCATTTTGACATCAATGATAATGTTTTAGCTTAGGGACTCAAAATGTCCAACAATATCCTCCTTTGTCATTGATGGCAACCCATATTTATTTACTGAAATCTAACCATCTTTTTTGCTCCCCCTAGGACTTTTCTCCCCTGGCTCAATGCTCTCTCAAATATCAAATCTCTCCCCATATCAAAAACTCTCCCCAATATACAAATCTCTCCCCCTTTGTCATCAATGGCAAAGGGTCACCTTTAGGGCTCGAGGCTAAGAATGAGACTCTTAGCTTAACCCCTCCCCCACATCCACATGAGGTGGCTAATTTTGGTGTGGGAGTATTTCTACTCTCTAAAAGCATAGATCTAAGCTTTTATCTTTCTCTCTGCTTTTGTTAGTTTTTTGAATCCCTTCACTGTTTCTTTCCAATATATCATCCTTATTCCTATCATCATTTATGTTCTTGTTTGTGTTCTTGTTTTAATCCATGTTCCTATTCTTATTCTTTTTTGAGTCTTTATTCCTATTCATGTTCCTATTCCTATTCATGTTCATGTACTTGTTCCTATTTCTTCATGTTCCTGTTCATGTTCATGTTCCTATTCCTATTCCTATTCCTATTCCTATTCTCATCCATGCTCCTGTTCTTGTTCATACTTGCTTCTGGAATATTTGCTCTACACCATATTGTTGTGTGTCCATCATTATTGCACTTATAACACTTAATGTTATTATTTCTTAGAGGTGCAAATTTCTTAGGATACCTTCTAGTGAAGCCATGTCCTCTTATGCCATGAACCCTGCAATTCATTGCTTTGTGACCATACTCATTGCATGAGTAGAAATACCCATGGAAAGGCTATATTTTCCCATATTCATGTCTTTCATATGATCTGCACTGTGAAGCCATGTGCCCAAACCTATGACATGAGAAGCATCTTCCATTGAAGCTTCCTTTCCTAGATCTCATTGGTCTCCTATTTTGATTGTTGTTCCATATGTATCTTCTTTGTGCATTTTTCCTCTCTTTGTTGAAATATTTGTTTTCCAACTCAACCTCTGATGTCCCACTTTTACTTAAGTTTTCTTCTTATGACCTATCTTCTTCTGAACTTTCTTCTTCATCAAGACTTGAAGTAGATTCTTTTTCCTATTTCTTTTGAACCTTTCCAAAGCCAAGACCCGTTGAACATGATGTTCATTGTTGTCCATAGATGAACTTATCCAAGTTCTTAGAGCTATTTGTGAAACTCTTCATCTTGATATTGGATTCCTTTAAGTCTTCTTTTAGAGTAGACACTTCTTGTACTAACTTCTCACATTCTAAAATATTTGCTTCTAAATTATCCTTGAACTTGATTGCCTTAGCCTTTGACTTCTCTAAATACTCTATGAGCAATAGCCTTTCTTCATCACATTCTTGAAACTGAATTTCAAGCTTAGAATGTTGCTTTCTTACCTTCTTTACTATTTCAAGCACATAGATAAGTTCTCCCTTGAGATCATAACCATTCTCTATTGAGTAATTCTCTATTTGTTTTTCTTTGTCCTTACCATTACTTCCTTTTGGCTTATTTTCTATGGGATCACTTACTTCATATTCTAGATCCATTATAAGATTCTCATCTGGTATTTCAAGTGCATATTCAAAACCATCATCACTAAAAATATAGCCATCCCTAGTGCAATCATCTTCAAGATGTCAAAATTTACCACATCTAAAACATTTGAGAATAACTGGAGTCCTTTTCTCTCTAACCATAAATAGGACTTCATATCTATCATTTTTTGAAAAACTAGCATCACTATCAATTGAGTACTTACTTGCATTATCTACATAGTAGCTTTTCTTTTGCCTTTGGAAGAACTTATTTCCTTGTCTATTTTGTCCATCCTTGCCTTTCTTTCGATACTTGTATATTTTTGATTCCCTATACCTGTGATCCTATTTTTCTTCATCATTGTTGTACTTTGGATCTTTGCACTCTGTTGCATAGTGTCCATAATTTCCACAATAGAAACACTTAATAGATATTATATCTATGGATATTTTGGAACCTCTATCTCTTCTACCATAGTTTGCTTCTTCATCACTAGATGACTCACTACTTGATTCTATATTTTTACCCTTTTTCCTTTTTTCCACTTTGAATGTAGCTTCTTTAGGAGGTGTTGAGTGGTATTTTCACCCAGCTATGAAAGTACAACTCTCCTTTAGGATTTGGGTCCCAAATCCCCTCTTGCAAAGAAGTCAAACAAACAACTTCTCCAAGGTCTCCGCTATATTAGCATTTGCATATGTATATTAGTAATCTCAAATAAAGATAATCAATTTAAATGCTTGGAACTGTAAACAAGGGGCAATGTTGGTTTATTTCACCATGAAACTTTAGTGATTGTTCATTGTTTTTTTTAGATTTTGTAATTTTTAAATTTTCATTTTAAATAAATTAAACCTTCGAAAAAAAATAAAATAAAATGAAAAAGAAATGCAGAAAATTAAAAATAGAACACATTCAGTCTGATACTATCATGTTCTGACAAAACCAAAGATATGAGGTTTCCATGCATGCAACCTAACCTATTGGACTTGCAAAACATGCACAATCCTGAATAAGCTAAGTGCTAGCTTCTAGGGATTTGAATGAGGTTTTCAGATTTAAGCATTCGCATGCAGCAACCAAGAAAAACTTGTATCAACTACATTTACAACCCTAAAATCTGAAAAGGGAAAATAGACATTTAATCTTGCATGCAGAAAATGACTCCTTCTTTCTTGCCCATAAGATGCAAATTTTTGAAATGTTATCTGCATTAAATATTCGTCTTTTTACAATAACAGATATCTGGTTTTCCAAAACCAGAAAAAGTGGAAGAAAAGCACTCCAAAGCAGGTCCAGAATGGCTCATCACCCTCAGCTCTGCAACCCTACTCCCAGCGGTTTCTAAACCCTTTACAAATCTATGCCTCTGCATTTTATACTTGTTGGCAAATTGCTTCTCCTTCCACGACAGTTCGTTTTGTCTTCCAGTGGCTGCTCGTTTCACCCCCGTCTCATCGTTATCTTTGACTTTCTATTCGATGTCTTAAATGTTTAATATTCATGATGAACTGTAACGCTTATGTAACCCTTACACCTTTATGCCATGTGTTTCGTGCTTCTCTACATGTTCCATAACTGCCCCCTTCTAAATCACGATAAAAAAATAGCATGTCACGATATCGTGATGTTTTTATGCATGCAACTCTGTTCCTCTGCCTGCACAACGAAAATGAGACATGTCACGAAATCGTGATGTTTTTTGGCCAACAACCTTGTCTACCATCATGCATAACAAAAATGAGACATGTCACGAAATCGTGACATTTTTATGCTATCAGGCCGTGTGGGTGCAACCTGTCATGAAATCATGACGTTTTTCTCTATCGCTAGGTTTTGTTGCACTTAGCCACGAAAATGCGACATGTCACAAAATCGTGACACTTTTCTCTTTTGCACCATATTCTGCTTTCTATCACGAAATCATGACAATTTTTCGTTTCGTACCACTTTGCCAGCTTTTTGTCATGAAATCGTGATGCTTTTCTATTTTGGGATGCTCTTGCTGTGTTTGGCCGTGAAAACGCAACATGTCGTGAACTCGTGACATATTTTCCTTTCATACCATTTCGCTGCTTGGAGCCACAAAAACGTGACCTGTCATGATATCGTGAGATTTTTCTGCTTTGTACCCCTTTGCTACTTCCTATCACGAAATCACAATGCTTTTCATCTTTGGAATGTCTTTTTTCTTCAGGTCACAAAATCACGACATTTTCTCTTTCGGGCCTCGAGGATGCAACCTGTCATGAAATCACGACACCTTTTTATTACGTACACATTGGCTGCTTTTTGTCGCGAAATCGTGACACTTTTTGGTTTGGGCTGTCTCGCTGCTTTCTATCACGAAATCATGACACCTTTTTGTTCCTCTACATTTCGCTTGTTTGAGCCACGAAAACACGACATGTCATGATATCGCGACAATTTTTTCCTTTTGCTGCATTTCGTTACCCTGGTCGCAAAAACGCGACATGTCGTGATATCACAACAACTTTTCATTTTTGACCACGACGGAGCAACATGTTGCGATATCACGACAACTTTTCATTTTCGACCGCGATGGAGCAACATGTCACGATATTATGACAACTTTTCATTTCTGGTCGCGAAGGAGCAACATGTCACGATATCGCGACACTTTTTCATTTTCTCTGCGATGGAGCAACATGTCGCAATATCACGACACTTTTTCATTTTCTACCATGATGGAGCAACATGTCGCGATATCACGACACTTTTTCTCTTTTGTGAATTTTTGTTTTTTTCTTGATTTTTAGCATCTAGGCTACTACAGTTTTCTTTGAAAGCATGCAAAAAAATGTGGGTCCCCAATTTTGGAGTGTGTTGTGGATTAGCCACAACAAATGGTGACTCTGCTGTCAAATGCTCCTGAGCATTTTGGTGAGAACCCAACCTGAAATATACAAGGTTAGATACAAGCGTCAACACATAAAAGATAAAAAAATACCGATAGATCAGAAATACATGAAACATCAGAATCATTACATATCAGCTCGGTGTGTGCAATGTGTTTTCATTCCCTATCACTTGAACTTGATCAACATTCCATTGTCAGTTTCACTTATGATTTATATGCAAGGCTATGAATGATTTGTGCAGGATTTGATGCATGATAAAGATGCTAAAGAATAACAACCTGCATTGCAAAGGCTCAAACCTTCCAATATCATGAACAAACATATCAAAGTTGTCAAACCCTCTTAGGACCAAATATATGTATACTAAATTAATTTACTAGATACCAAAGTTGGTTATGTGTCACTACCATCTTGAACCCATGTGCAAGTGTGAGTGAAATCAGAACTTTGGGGAATAGGATTCCCAACCTAAGCGAGATGGAAATTTAACCCTATCCCTACTATTCTGATTTAGAGTTCATTACCTCATCTTGAACAAAATAATTTAACTTGTTATGGATGAAATAATTAGGCTAGTCTATCCATATGAGCAATCAGTGGTCTTGCTTTTAGACAAGACATGTTGCCACGCATGAGCATACTTAACCCCATAATACATGACTTGACTTCATGCATTCTTTTTCTTTTATTTCTTGGACTTTTGGGATGACTACCCATCCTTTGCAGAGGACATGTAGTACAATCCTTCCAATCCAATATTAAGATGAAATGGGAAATATTAATTTTTTACTTCTTGGACCTTGGGGATGACTACCCATCCTTTGTAGAGGACATGTAGTATGATCCTTCCAATCCAAGATTTAGATGAAAACAGGAAATATTAATTTTATTTTATTTTCTTGGACTTTTGGGATGACTACCCATCCTTTGCAGAGGACATGTAGTACGATCCTTCGAATCCAAGATTTATGATAAAATGAAAGATGGAAGCTTTGGGGAATCGGATTCTCAACCTAGGTGAGATGAGAATTATGCCCTATCCTTACTACTCCATGAAGGTCAAATCAAAGCTTTGGGGAATTGGATCCTCAACCTAAGTGAGATGAGGATTTAACCCTATCCTTACTACTCTGATTTTAGGCTTTAAGCTTTATGGAAGTGGTCAAAACCACTATTTTAAGGATCATGTTGCATAATAGGACAGACATGAAATATTCTTTTTGCCTCCCCTTTTCTTCCAAGCATGGTTTTGATCATTTTTCCCAAGATCTTCTTTAATGTGCATAGAACGTGCTTGGTTCAAGATAGTTCGGGCAGCAGTTCCCAACCTTAGGATCCCTTTAATATATGTTATGTAGTAATCCTAAGAGGATTCAACACCTTCTCAATGATTGCACATGAAATGAAAATATAACTAAGATGACATGCATATGCAATGTAGAATGTGACATGAGATATGAATGCACTGCTTCTTTTGAAATGTGGATGGAATATATCATCTACTTTATCATAATGTGTAAAACTAACAACTTCATGCATTACAAGATTCAAGCGATATTATTTAAGATGTTTGTGTTACGTGTGGAGCTTTCTACAACACAATTCCAATGTTTCATATTCTTCTGATCTTAGGCATACGTTGACATCTCAAATTTTTCCTCTTTTTTTTTATATAAAAACCAAACATGTCCATAGGACCAACACATAACTGTAAATTAGAACTTATTCAATCCAAAACCAAGCTGCAATCCAAAAATGAAAATTTGAAAACACAAACCAAAACCCAAAACCCAAAAACCAAAAACCAATGTACAATATAATACAAGATGATGCAAATATTGGATTATCACTTTCTTGGATCCTAAACATGATTAGAACAATTCAAAAAACATATGACACAATACACATGCCAAATTTTGTAGGAATCCGACAATAATAAGATCAAACCAAGCAATGCAACAAATTTCAACTTGCCATGCTCACCATACCAATTTGATTTAGTTCTATTACCAACATCATAGGTGAGATTCAAATCACATTGATTAGACAATGGTTGGTATTCAATTTTATCTTGTCTATTCTTTAAAGTGCAAGTTTCATCATTCCATTCATGACTTAAAAGTAGGCTTTCCTTTTCAAATGTGAGATGTTGCAAAGAGCCTATTTCTAAAAGTCTTGAATTCAAATCATTTTCCAGGATTTTAAAGCAATCAAAATCATTCAAAACTTGACAAGAATCAACAAAATTTGGCATTTCCTCATTAATGATGTTAGCATCCAAAGGGACATCATGTAACCTATCACTTGAAATTTTTGTAGCTACTACCAAAGGTAAATATTTCACCTTGTCATCCCTACTCAACCCATCATGGTTATAATTTACCACAACTTGATGAGTTTTAGTAGCTTTTTCTTTTTTCTCATTGTCTTCTTCATCATCCAACACCTGTTCAAAAACACCAAAGTTAGGCACCCAATTAAACATGCGTCCATATTTTTCAAAACAAGAGCCTAGTTTTTCAAGATATGTGTCATGTGACACCTTTCCATGATCAATGGCTTGAGTTGCCTCAAAATCCATATTTTCATTAGGATCATCAATAGTATCAAACCCACACCACTTAGGTTTCGTAATTTCCTCATTTTGAGATGGCATAAACATTGTAGAAACAATAGGTGGATCAAGATTTTTGATTTCTTGCCCCTCAAGGGGAACAAAACAATTGATTCTCCTTCTTCATCCATGAGAGTAAACTCATTATCCTTCTCCAACATTTGATGAGATTCCAACCCTTCTTCCAAAACATTCTCAGATTGTACAGGACTTGTAATATCCTCATATGAAATGGCAATTGTATTATCCTGCATATCAATAGGCACAAAAATTTCATTAGAAGGTTTGGAGTGAGCATACTCTTCCCAAGAATCATAATGATCATCTTTCAAAATCAAATTGTGATGCTCAACTATTTCTTCATCATCTTTTAATTCATCAACATGTTTCTCATCAAATTTATCTCCACCTTCCTTAGATGGTTCAATTACTTCCAAAATTGGGTTATTGCTTGTATTCAAATTGATAAGGCTATCATAATACACATGTGTAACCCATGATTCATGTTTAACATAATTTGGAAGGTGTGAATTTTCTTGGCCATCATTTTCAACAATGTCATCCAATGTGTCATCCGAAACAGATTCATCCTCATAGAATTCATCTTTTGGTGAGTCAAGGGTTTCCAATCTATCACATGTTTCAATACTAGTTGGATATAGTACTCCTCCCTTGCCTAAAATCATATTCTTATGAAAATAATTAAAATTGATTTTAGAAACATATTTTGAATCAAGATGAGTATTTTGAAGTCGATTCATACTTAAGAAATATAGTTGATCTTGCATAGTAGGTTGAGGATTATGAAATTGATTGAAGCTTGGGAATGATTGTTGATTCTGAAATTGATTCACACTTGAACTTGGTTGAGGTGGATAAATCATTGGGTGGGTAAAGGAGGTATTAAATGATTGAAGATTACATGATCCAAGACCCACACCATAATTTTTACAACTCAATTGTTGCTCAATTGCCATTGCTTGAGTATAGGCTTGTGACAAAGATGTGATTTGAGGCATCCCTCGCAAATATGTGGACATGGGTGAGTCAAGAGCATTGATGTATATTTGGAGAGCCACTTCTTATTGAAGAACATAAAATGTCACTAATTGAGTATATAATCCAAAGAACCTTTTAGAAAATGACTTCACATTTTCACTTGGTCCTTTTCTAATATAGACCAACTGATTGTACATGAGGATTGGGTCAACTCGCTTTTTGTTGAATTGATTGAGAAATGTTGCCTCTAGCTGAGCCCAAGAAGTGATAGACCCTAAAGGCAGACTTGTAAACCAATCATATGCCACTTTTTCCAAGGTGTACAACATCATCATACCAACTTGTTAAGTGATTCGCATAGAATTTGAATGCTTGAATATGTTCTTTTGCAGTATTTGTCCCATTAGACAAAAATCGAGGAAGACATTTCTCAAAACCAACGGGAAAATAATTTTGAACTCTCGGTATGTTCAATGGGCTACCTGTCATCCACAGTGTAAACATAGCCATTAGTGAATCTTAAAGAATATAACTTTAATACCCAAAAATTCCTTCTTCTTTTTTAAATAAAATCAAATCACATTATTCCTGTATGAACAATCAAAGCGTTAGAATAGTGCATAGCAATTCATGTCCTCCTTTTAATAGTACAAAGTTGTATTGTTAAAAGAGGGCTAAAGATAATAATCAATAGGGCATGAAATATTCAAAATTTAAATCCCTATTGCATTTAAGTCACTCTGAAATAAACCCATTCAGGCCCTCCTTCTAGCGCCAAAATGTTGAGTGGTGTTAGAGGAGGCCGAAGATGCTAATCAAATGGACTTGAAATATTTAGCAATGTAAAGCTCTTAAACAATTATAAACCTGTAGCATCTAAAATCACAATAAAATAAACCCTTTCATGCCCTCCTTCTAGCACCAAAATTTTGAGTGGTATTTTCACCCATCTGTGAAAGTACAACTCTCCTTTAGGATTTGGGTCCCAAATCCCCTCTTGAAAAGAAGTCAAACAAACAACTTCTCCAAGGTCTCTGTTGTATTAGCATTTGCATATGTATATTAGTAATCTCAAATAAAGATAATCAATTTAAATGCTTGGAACACCTTAGTGATTGCAAGTAACTGTAAACAAGGGGCAATGTTGATTTATTTCACCATGAAACTTTAATGATTGTTCATTGTTTTTTTTTTAGATTTTGTAATTTTTAAATGTTCATTTTAAATAAATTAAACCTTCGAAATAAAATAAAATAAAATGAAAAAGAAATGCAAAAAATTAAAAATAGAACACATTCAGTCTGATGCTATCCCGTTTCGTCAAAATCGAAGATATGAGGTTTCCATGCATGCAACCTAACCTATTGGACCTGCAAAACATGCACAATCCTGAATAATCTAAGTGCTAGCTTCTAGGGATTTGAATGAGGTTTTCAGATTTAAGCATTCGCATGCAGCAACCAAGAAAAACTTGTATCAACTACATTTACAAGCCTAAAATCTGAAAAGGGAAAATAGACATTTAATCTTGCATGCAAAAAATGACTTCTTCTTTCTTGCCCATAAGATGCAAATTTCTGAAATGTTATCTGCATTAAATATTCATCTTTTTACAATAACAGATATCTGGTTTTCCAAAACCAGAAAAAGTGGAAGAAAAGCACTCCAAAGCAGGTCCAGAATGGCTCATCACCCTCATCACTCCCAGCGGTTTCTAAACCCTTTACCAATCTGTGGCTCTACATTTTATACTTGTTGGCAAATTGCTTCTCCTTCCACGATGGTTCGTTTTGTCTTCCAGTGGCTGCTCGTTTCACCCCCGTCTCATCGTTATCTTTGACTTTCTATTTGATGTCTTAAACGTTTAATATTCTCGGTGAACTGTAATGCTTCTGTAACCCTTACACCTTTATGCCATGTGTTTCGTGCTTCTTTGCATATTCCATAACTGCCCCCATGTAAATCGTGACAAAAAAATAGCATGTTGCGATATCACGATGTTTTTCTGCATGCAACTTTGTTCCTCTGCTTGCACAGCAAAAATGAGACATGTTGCGAAATCGTGAGATTTTTCGGCAAACAGCCTTGTCCGCCATCATGCACAACAAAAATGAGACATGTGAAATCACAACATTTTTATGCTATCAGGCCGTGTGGGTGCAACCTGTCATGAAATCATGACATTTTTCTCTATTGCTGGGTTTTGTTGCACTTAGCCACGAAAATGTGACATGTCACGAAATCGTGACACTTTTCTCTTTTACACCATCTTCTGCTTTCTATCATGAAATTGCGATAATTTTTTGTTCCGTACCACTTTGCCAGCTTTTCGTCTTGAAATCACGACGCTTTTCTATTTCGGGATGCTCTTGCTGTGTTTGGTCGTGAAAACACGACATATTTTCCTTCCGTACCATTTCACTACTTGGAGCCACAAAAATGTGACCTATCGCGATATCACGATGTTTTTTTGCTTCGTACCCATTTGTTGCTTCCTATCGTGAAATCGCAATGCTTTTCATATTTGGCATGTCTTGCTGCTTCAGGTCATGAAATCGTGACGTTTTCTCTTTCGGGCCTCAAGGATGCAACCTGTCGTGAAATCGCGACACCTTTTTATTTCGTACACATTGGCTTCTTTCTGTCATGAAATCGTGACACTTTTTTGTTTAGGCTGTCTCGCTGCTTTTTGTCGTGAAATTGCAACACCTTTTTGTTCCTCTGCATTTCACTTGTTTGAGCCACGAAAACATGACATGTCACGATATCGCGATAATTTTTTCCTTTTGCTGCATTTCATTACCCTAGTCGTGAAAACGCGACATGTCGTGATATCGCAACAAATTTTCATTTTCGGCCGTGATGGAGCAACATGTCGTGATATCGTGACAACTTTTCATTTTTGGCCACGATGGAGCAACATGTCGTGATATCGTGACAACTTTTCATTTCTGGTCGCGATGGAGCAACATGTCGTGATATCGCGACACTTTTTCATTTTTTGCCACGATGGAGTAACATGTAGCGATATCGTGATATCATGACACTTTTTCATTTTTTGCCGTGATGGAGCAACGTGTCGCGATATCGCGACACTTTTTCTCTTTTGTGAAATTTTGATTTTTTCTTGATTTTTAGCATCTGGGCTACTGCAGTTTTCTTTGAAAGCATGCAAAAAAGGTGGGTCCCCAATTTTGGGGTGTGTTGTGGATCAGCCACAACAGGAGGAATATGATCTTTTGTTCTTATCTCAAAAGTAGTAAGCATGCCAAGAAAAGAATTCCTTGTCAAAGAATCACTATTAATTGATGTTTCTATAGTAGAAACCTTTTCACTATGCCTTTTTGGAAGAGTTCTCAAGATCTTATCACAAGAATCAGATTCATCAACCTTCATTCCAAGACCTTTGATCTCATGTACAAGCTCATAAATATTACTAAGATAATCATGAATATTTTCATTATCTCTCATTCTTAAGTTCTCAAATTCTGCTTTGAGATTTATGATCTTAGCTTTCCTGACACCTTTATCACCCTCATATATGTCATGCAGTAGATCCCACATATCTTTTGCTTTTTTACAATCCATAACCTTCATATATTCTGATCTATCCAATCCTTTTATAATAGCATTCATAGCTCTTGAATTTTCATGCATTAGAATCTTACCTTCCTTATATGTATGAGGATTGACTATTGAATCATATCCATGTTCCATTGCATCCCAAACTTCATTTCCAAGTGCCATCAGGTAAAATATCATCATCATACACCAATAAAAGAAGTTACTTCCATTGAATACTAGTACTGCATTATTGAATGACCCATCCTTTTGATCCTTGTGATCTATTGTGTTCTTAGACCACTTTTCCTTCAAGTTGCCAAACTCTTCTGAAGGAACCCGCTCTGATACCAATTGAAAAACACAATCTTATACTGATAGGGGGGTGAAAAGTATAAGATCACTTTTTACTTTTCTTTTCAATTCAATATTATGTGGTGTATAGATAGCAGTATAAATAGCAATAATCAAAGCAATACACAAAACACCATCCAAAAAAGTGACACAACAATTTACATGGTTCACCCAATGTGAGCTACTCCACGGAGAAAATATTTTGCTAAAACTTTCTCAATAAATCTCTTGGGAATCCTTCCCAATTGCAATATTTATGGACCAATGTCCAAAGGATATGTTGATCCCCTAAATCTCAAGTTCATGGATCTCTTCCATAGGAGAACTCTTTCCCCTTCTACTTTTGCTAGTGATCTTCTAGAAGACTTTGTCTCTCTACTGCACTAACTTGTGGATCTCTCTCCACTTGAATACTCCTCACTCAAATTTATCTTCAATTGTCCTGGATGTTGGATCTATATCCAATGAGACTCTATCCTTTGTACTATATCACATCCAAAGCTCTATTAATAGGCTCACTCAGAACCTTCTCAAATATTCTCAATAGGTCCACTCAGAACCTACTCAAATCTGCTCAATAGGCTCACTCAAAACCTGCTCAAATATGCTCAATAGGCTCACTTAGAACCTGCTCAAATCTACTTAATAATCTCACTTAGAACCTGTCCAAATCTGCTCAATAAGTCCTCTCTAGGACTTGCTCAAATATGCATAGCAATATTTCACAAAATCTTACTCAAAATCAGTCCACAAGCCTTCTCAAACACTTGCCTCAAATCCACTCAAAAAAATATCAACTCAATATCATAGAAGCATAAAGAGAATTTTTAGAGACTCAATATGTTATATACTCAAATCCCAATCTCAACTCAAATCAATCTCAACTCAACAATCTCATAGAAGCATAAAGAGAATTTTTAGAGACTCAATATGTTCTATACTCAAATCCCAATCTCAACTCAACTCAAACTCAACTTAGCAATATCTTAGAAGCATAAAGAGAATTGTCAGAGAATCAATATGTTCTATACTCAAATTTGAAGAACATAAGCTTATACTAAGAGGGGGGGGGTGAATAGTATAAGACCTCTTTTTACATTTTCCTTTATACTTCAAAATAGTAAAGAAATATACCCAAAGCAATATCAAAGCAATGCACAATATCATCCACAAAGTGACACCAATTTTAACGTGGTTCACCTAGAATTGCTGGGCTACATCCACAAAACTTTTCTCTAAAATTTATCTCAAAGTTCTTTGGGAATCCTTCCCAATTACAATGTTTATGAGCCTCAGCCCAAAGGAGATACCTTCCCCCAATCAAAATTTATGAGCCTCTCGCTCAAAGGAGATACCTTCCCTCTCGCTCCGGAAATGATCCCTAGAAGATCAACTGCCTCTACCTCTTGCCAGCACGTGGAAATCCTTTCCACCGAATACCTCCTGTCCTCAATGCTTAGCCTAAGAGACCTCTGCCTTCTATGATAATATCCACAACAACTCAACAACCTATACCAAACATATTCAGTCAGTCTAGTACAAGTCTTCCTCTATCTATCATATCTGTCCAACTCTTGAACAAATCAGTCCTCTGCATACAAGCCTTCTCAAAGACTTGCCAAATCTATCCTCAGGTTCTTCTCATAGAACCAATGCACCTATGTCCTCAAGTTCTTTGATAGAACTATCAAACTCAGCTCACAAGTCCTCTGCTAGGACCTGTCCAAATCTACTCACAAGTCCCCACCGGAACCTGTCCAAAAATTGCTCACAAGTCCCCATCGAAACCTATCCAAAAACTACTCACAAGTCCCCACTAGAACCTGTCCAAAAATTGCTCACAAGTCCCCACCGGAACCTGTCCAAAAATTGCTCACAAGTCCCCACCGGAACCTGTCCAAAAACTGCTCACAAGTCCCCACCGGAACCTATCCAAAAACTGAGCAAGCTTCACCAAGAAAAACTTTCTTAGTAGGAAATCACAAAGTGAATTGTTAGAGACCCAATGTGATTTGTCAAACTCATAGAAGCATAAAGAGAATTGTTAGAGACTCAATATGTTCTATACTCAAATCCCAATCTCAAAACTCAACTCAAATCAACTTAGCTCAATCTCAATCTCAAATCTGAAAACTCAACTCAATATCTGAAATGGATAGGATAGAATGTTTTCTTTCAAGAACATGAAACCCCAACAATTGCCAACTATGCAAAGAATCACATAACAATGATACTCATATTCTTTTCACCATAAATTAGGGTTTCAACAACAATGCTCATCAAACAAGGTTTAGTCAACCAACACCATTCAACTCAACATCAACCTTGAAGCATTCAACCAATCATCACAAGAAAAGGAAACAAGTAGAAATCCTTTTCCCTCCAAAGATATTTGAACAAAAAAGCCACCAACACAATATCACCAAATGCAAAGAATAACTTGCTCAAATCAACTCAATGGAGTAAGCCCAATATCATGAATCAAGTAAAGCAATAACTTGATCAAACAACCTCTATGGAAGCAACTTCAACCATCAAACTCAAAACAACCAACCAAGGGTTCCACCAACTCAATGCAAGTAGCTAGACTCACAAATATAAACCCTAGTGCACAAAGCTTCCACTATCTCAAACCAAAAATTATGCATTCACCAAAAACTCTCCTTAAGGATAACAATGCATAAGTAGTCTTCAACAAACCAAAAAATAGGATTTACACCTAGCCAAAGGATACCTAGTAGAATACCTTTTCACTCCAACCTTATTTCAAAAAACATACACCAATCATACTCATAAGAAGAATGTTCCTAGACCTTAGTGGAGTAGAAGATAATTGAACCTTCAAGCTATCACCACATACAACTCTCAAACTTCCAACCAAGTTAGGTTTAGAATAAAAAGAAATGAGCAATAATATAAACTTCCTTTATTACACCTTTTAGCTCCACTTCTTTAAACACAACCACCATAACATGCCAATAAATCAACAATCACAGACTCACACCTTATACCTCCATTTTTAATTTTAGCATAGCAAAGAATAATCTTAAAAATACATCCAAAGAAATATGCCCTTATTTCTCCTAAGCTTTTATTCAATGCTAATCACAAAAGCCAAAACTCATAAAATTTAATCACACCTTATAAATTGCTGTCCAAGAAACTCCGAATTTCGCGGCATAAATACGTTTTAATAAAAATGTTTGTTACTCTAGCAAAGCACTCCCACGAGACTCGAAATGATGACCTCCGCCAATGTAGCACCCAACAGCAGCCTTCACTGCCACTAGCCCACACAGGCTACGAAGTTCACAAGTGAACTTCCCTCCACTTCACCCTCGAAAAAAACTCTCGAAGACTTTTCAACCGCACGTGCTTCTAAGTCTTCCTTCGATCGCAACGAATACAGAGCACAAACACCACAAATTGCATTCAGGGAATTTCGAATTAATTAGCCTTCCAACCTTAGGAGTTGGAGAATAAATAGTCTCTTCGAAGACACCTTGACGTCGAGGAAAATAAAGACCATTTCGAAATTAATCAAAAGTCTTTTCAAAAAGGGTTTAAAAACCCTTAAATAATTTTAATAAATTAAGAATAAAAAAAGGTTTAAAAACATTTAAGTATTTTTAATAAATTAAAAATAATTTCTCCCTTAATTAATTAAATAATTAATTAATTAAAACCTTGAAGGGTTTTAAATAATAATTAAATAAATAATAAAGAGAACCTCCATTGGTTTTAATAAAAACCATTTAACTTGGTTTTACCAAAAACCCTATCCAACTTGGTTTTAATAAAAACCGGTTTGGTTTTAATGAAAAAACCTTGCCAATGGAATCTCTCCGGATTCTCTTAAAAATATTCTCTTGGAATCTTCCACCTTTGAAGCCAACACATCCTCTTAACATTAATGCCATTTTATTTTGACATCAATGACAACTCATAGACAAGAAGCTAGGATCTCAAACCCAAAATTGCCAACAATCTCCCCCTTTGTCATTGATGGCAAACCATGCTTCTCAACAACACATAAACTCAACATAAATAGCTCCCCCTGTCTTGAAGCTCTCCTCTTCACTTTGAAGCTCTTCCCCTTACTCATATCTCTCCCCATTTGTCATCAATGGCAAAGGGTCACCTTTGGGGCTCGGGACTAAGAATGAGCCTCTTAGCTTAGTCCCTCCCCCACCTCTTGATGAGGTGATTAATTCTGGGGTGGGAGTAAAACTCCCATTATGCACTGATCATCATCAGGGTCTATAAATTCCTTGTCGAGCCTTCTCTTGAACTCTTTGCCCATATTCCTATTCCTGTTCCTGTCACTGTTCCTGTTCTTAACCATGCCTTGATCCTTGGACCTGTTCATACCACTATTTTTGTTCCTGTACCTTGGAAGTTCAGCTCTACACTGTCTAGCTATGTGACCTTCATTGTTGAATTTATAACAAGTAACAATGTTATTTCTTTGAGGCATACCTGTTCTTTGAATCCACCAGTTCTGACCAAACCTGTTTTGACCAACCTTGTTCTGACCAACCCTGTTCTGACCAAACCTGTTCTGACCAAACATGTTCTGATCAAACCTGTTCTGCCAAACCTGTTCTGACCAAACTTGTTCCTATTATTTGCCTTGCAATAAACTACCTTGTGCCCAAACTATTGACAAGAGTAGCAATACCCTTGAAATTAACTAGCACTTCTAAAACTATCATTTACCTCCTTCACTTGAGCCATGCAATGTGAAGCCATGTGACCAAACCTATGACAAGAAAAACATCTGCCATTAAACTTTCCTGGATTTGACTTCCTAGGTCCTATAAACTTTCTCCCCTTTTTCTGTTTCCTATTTTCTGATTATGTGCATCTATCACTCAAGGACTCTTTTTTTAAAATACTTTTCTCATCAGAATTCTCTTCTTTTTGGAATCTCTTACTAGATTCCCCAACCTGTTCCTTGTGTTTCTTACCAAAACCAAGACCTATTTTATCTGTTGTCTTTCTTTGACCTTTGATGAGAGACTTAACCTTTTTGGAGCTATCTTGAAACCTCGTAAAGCTTATCCTTGTACTCTTTAGTTTCCTCTTTCAAAGAAGCCATTTTCTGTTCTAACTCACTATACTCAAGAACCTTAGACTCTAACTCATCCTTGAGTTCTTGTGTCTTAGCTATAGAGAAGTCAAGACTTTCTATAAGATCATATCTCTCCATACAACATTCATCTAACTTATCCTTGAGTCTAGCATTCTTCTTTCTTTCCTTTTTCAAAGCACTAAGAGCACTAATAAGTTCACCTTCAAGATCTACTTCACCTTCCTCTATATCTTCCTCTATTTGTTTGCTTTTTGAATCATCAAAGCCTTTTTCAGATTTCTTATCACTAGAGGTGCTACCCATTTTCAAAAACCATACATGCATCTTCCTTATAGTTTTCTGAAGCATCCTCATACATACTAGAAACCAAATCATTATTTGTGCAATCATCCTCAAGGTGACCAAAATTTCCACATCTAAGACATTTCATGATAATGAATCTATGTTTCTGGTTCTTCCTCTTTTTCTCGATATGAACAACATCTCATTTTCATTATCACTTGAAGAACTTTCACTATCACTACTAGAACACTTACTTGCTTTGTCTAGGTAGAAACTCTTCTTGTGCTTGTGAGAATACCTCTTTCCTTGATTGTTGTGCTCATCTTTGTTCTTCCAGTGATGCTTGTGCTTTTCGGAATCCTTGCTCTTAGAATCATGTTTATCTTCATCACTTTCATTCTTGGGAACAAGACAGCATAGTAGCATAATGACCAAACTTTCCACAATTGAAACATCTTATATTTTTCACACTTTTGTGCTTTCTAGAGAACTTGCATTTCTTGCCGTAATATGCCTCTTCATCACTAGAAGACTCATCACTATCTTGAAGTTGTTTACCCTTGGATTTCTTGGTAGCCTTGAAAGTCGCCTCTTTCTTGACATCAACCTTCACTTGAGTTCTCAACTCAAATGCTGCAAGTATACTATGGAGCTCATCCTTTTTCAACTTATCCAAATATTTAGCTTCCTCAATAGCAAAAATATTTTCACTAAATCTATTAGGAAGAGATCTTAAAATCTTATCACAAACATCATTTTCAGCAAGCTCAAGACCTAAGTCTTTCATGGAGTTAACAACCTCATCCATACGAAGCATGTAGTCACTAATATTTTCATCATCATTCATCTTGAGTTGTTCAAACATACCTTTGAAGTGTCTCAACTTGGCCTTTCTGACATTTGTATCACCTGTATGAACCACCTTCAACTGTTTCCACATTTCACTAGTTGTCTTGCAGTGAATCACTTTGGTGAGATCTACTTTCTGTAAGCCTTTCAGGATTGCATTCATTGCTTTTGAATTGCTATGATGTAGGAGCCTTTCTTCTTTAGTATTAGGACCATGTTCAGGAATAGTGTACTCATCTTCAATCACTTCCCAAACCTCATTCCCAAGTGCCATTAGATGAACCTTCATCCTTGCACTCCAAAGACCAAAATTTGACCCATCAAGAATAGGTGTTGCATTGCCACTTGAATGATCCATTGTGTTCTTTACTAGCTTTTCCTTCAAGTTGTTAAACTTTTCGAAGGCACCTAGCTCCGATACCAATTGAAGAACACAAGCTTATACTGAGAGGGGGGTGAACAAGTATAAGACCTCTTTTTACTTTTTTCCTTTATACTTCAAAATAGTAAAGCAATATACCCAAAGCAATATCAAAGCAATGCACAATATCATCCACAAAGTGACACCAATTTTAACGTGGTTCACCTAGAATGGTCGGGCTACGTCCACAAAAATTTTCTCTAAAAGTTATCTCAAAGTTCTTTGGGAATCCTTCCCAATTACAATGTTTATGAGCCTCGGCCCAAAGGAGATACCTTCCCCCAATCAAAATTTATGAGCCTCTCGCTCAAAGGAGATACCTTCCCTCTCGCTCCGGAAATGATCCCTCGTAAGATCAACTGCCTCTACCTCTTGCCAGCACGTGGAACTCCTTTCCATCGAAGACCTCCTGTCCTCAATGCTTAGCCTAAGAGACCTCTGCCTTCTATGATCACATCCACAACAACTCAACAACCTATACCAAACATAGTCAATCGGTCTAGTACAAGTCTTCCTCTATCTATCATATCTGTCCAACTCTTGAACAAATCAATCCTCTGCATACAAGCCTTCTCAAAGACTTGCCAAATCTATCCTCAGGTTCTTCTCATAGAACCAATGCACCTCTGTCCTCAAGTTCTCTGATAGAACTATCAAACTCACTCACAAGTCCTCTGCTAGGACCTGTCCAAATCTGCTCACAAGTCCCCACCGAAACCTGTCCAAAAATTGCTCACAAGTCCCCACCGAAACCTATCCAAAAACTACTCACAAGTCCCCACTAGAACCTCGTCCAAAAACTGCTCACAAGTCCCCACCGGAACCTGTCCAAAACTGCTCACAAGTCCCCACCGGAACCTGTCCAAAAACTGCTCACAAGTCCCCACCGGAACCTATCCAAAACTCAGCAAGCTCACCAAGAAAAACTTTCTTAGTAGGAAATCACAAAGTGAATTGTTAGAGACCCAATGTGATTTGTCAAACTCATAGAAGCATAAAGAGAATTGTTAGAGACTCAATATGTTCTATACTCAAATCCCAATCTCAAAACTCAACTCAAATCAACTCAGCTCAATCTCAATCTCAAATCTGAAAACTCAACTCAATATCTGAAATGGATAGGATAGAATGTTTTCTTTCAAGAACATGAAACCCCAACAATTGCCAACTATGCAAAGAATCACATAACAATGATACTCATGTTCTTTTCACCATCAATTAGGGTTTCAACAACAATGCTCATCAAACAAGGTTTAGTCAACCAACACCATTCAACTCAACATCAACCTTGAAGCATTCAACCAATCATCACAAGAAAAGGAAACAAGTAGAAATCCTTTTCCCTCCAAAGATATTTGAACAAAACAGCCACCAACACAATATCACCAAATGCAAAGAATAACTTGCTCAAATCAACTCAATGGAGTAAGCCCAATATCATGAATCAAGTAAAGCAATAACTTGATCAAACAACCTCTATGGAAGCAACTCAACCATCAAACTCAAAACAACCAACCAAGGGTTCCACCAACTCAATGCAAGTAGCTAGACTCACAAATATAAACCCTAGTGCACAAAGCTTCCACTATCTCAAACCAAAAATTATGCATTCACCAAAAACTCTCCTTAAGGATAACAATGCATAAGTAGTCTTCAACAAACCAAAAATAGGATTTACACCTAGCCAAAGGATACCTAGTAGAATACCTTTTCACTCCAACCTTATTTCAGAAAACATACACCAATCATACTCATAAGAAGAATGTGCCCATACCTTATTGGAGTAGAAGATAATTGAACCTTCAAGCCGTCACCACACACAACTCTCAAACTTCCAACCAAGTTAGGGTTAGAATAAAAAGAAATGAGCAATAATATAAACTTCCTTTATTACACCTTTTAGCTCCACTTCTTTAAACACAACCACCATAACATGCCAATAAATCAACAATCATAGACTCACACCTTATACCTCCATTTTTAATTTTAGCATAGCAAAGAATAATCTTAAAAATACATCCAAAGAAATATGCCCTTATTTCTCCTAAGCTTTTATTCAATGCTAATCACAAAAGCCAAAACTCATAAAATTTAATCACACCTTATAAATCGCTGTCCAAGAAACTCCGAATTTCATGGCATAAAGACATTTTAATAAAAACGTGTGTTACTCTAGCAAAGCACCCCCGCGAGACTCGAAACGACGACCTCCGCCAATGCAGCGCCCAACAGCAGCCTTCACTGCCACTAGCCCACGTGGGCTACGAAGTTCACAAGTGAACTTCCCTCCACTTCACCCTCGAAAAAAACTCCCGAAGACTTTTCAACCGCACGTGCTTCTAAGTCTTCCTTCGATCGCAGCGAATACAAAGCACAAACACCGCAAATTGCATTCAGAGAATTTCGAATTAATTAGCCTTCCAACCTTAGGAGTTGGAGAATAAATAGTCTCTTCGAAGACACCTTGACGTCAGCGGAAATAAAGACCATTTCGAAATTAATCAAAAGTCTTTTCAAAAAGGGTTTAAAAACCCTTAAATAATTTTAATAAATTAAGAATAAAAAAAGGTTTAAAAACCTTTAAGTATTTTTAATAAATTAAAAATAATTTCTCCCTTAATTAATTAAATAATTAAAACCTTGAAGGGTTTTAAATAATAATTAAATAAATAATAAAGAGAACCTCCATTGGTTTTAATAAAAACCATTTAACTTGGTTTTAATAAAAACCCTATCCAACTTGGTTTTAATAAAAACCGGTTTGGTTTTAATGAAAAACCCTTGCCAATGGAATCTCTCCGGATTCTCTTAAAAATATTCTCTTGGAATCTTCCACCTTTGAAGCCAACACATCCTCTTAACATTAATGCCATTTCCTTTTGACATCAATGACAACTCATAGACAAGAAGCTAGGATCTCAAACCCAAAATTGCCAACAAAATCCCAATCTCAACTCAACTCAAATAAAAATATAGAATAGTTTGTTTTATGGAACTTGAACAACCACTTCACACAATAACTTGACTAGGCTCAAACAACTCTACTCAACCAATCACCATAAGGAGCAACTCTTTCTCACAAAACCTAGTCCAAACATGAATCAACCAACTCAAAATGTTTCCAACAATGTTCAACAACAAATCTCACATAACAATGATACTCATGTTCTTCTCTAACTCAATTTCAAGTTCTTTGCACAACCAATGGGCTTCAAAAATAATTCTTATAAAACATTCTTCACATAACAATGATACTCATGTTATTCTCAAATCCTAACTTAGGTTTTTTCACACAATTAATAGTTTCAAAAGCAATGCTTATAAAATAATGTTTTAACCATAAATCCTTGAATCATTCAACCAAAAACTCTCAAAAGGAAACCACAATCAATCCTTTTCACTCCAATGATATTCTCAAAAATCAACCACACAAATAAATTAATGGAGAATATTGCCCATACCTTACTGATGCCAAGAAGTTGTCCACAAAATCTACCACACTCAACACACTTTCTTTTTCCAATCTCAACAAGGGTTAGTGGACTTCAAATAATAATCACAAGATAAAGTATAACTCAATTTACACCTTTTTACTCCAACTCAATAATCACATCCACCAAAGTCCATCTATAGAAAAACCCTCTAAAATAATAATCAATAAGTCACTATTATAATCCTCAAATTCAAAACCCTTATTTCTCCTAAAATAATGCTCTCAAAAATTCAAATCAATACCATAAGGCTCAAATAATCATCTATGGTTTTCACCAAGAAAATAATTATTTAACCTTTTAAAAACAACAAAGGTTTTACAAAATAAAATATTTTCTAACCCTTATCACTCCAAAATTTAGAGCATTAATTAAATTTTAATCAAAAATTGCATACCTCCTTAATGGGTTTCGACCCCTTGATGTGCCCTCACCACGAGCGCCTTAGCTGAGGCTAAGGTAGGCAAACAAGCTACCCGCTCATTCGTATTGCAAAAGGGAAACGATGTCCCTTTATTTGTTGCAGGCCCATGTGCCTCAAAAACTTTGTGCACCCTAGGTGCTTCCACCACAAAGCACGACAAACGAACCTTGACAAAAATTGAATGCATGACCTTGTGCTACCAGATGCCTTTGCACTGCCTAAGTTGCTAACAGGCCACACTACCCAAGGTGACTTGGGTTTTGCACGTCATCCAATTTATTCATTGCTTCTTCCACTTAAACCTTTTTTGCACGAGCTCTATTCGCTTTCCAACAATCGCATTAACCACAAGAGCAAGGATGATTTAAATTGAAGAATTTAATGGCATATATATGCCTTCCCTCTACTTGGAAACGTCAACGGATAAACTTTTACATTTAATTTTAAAATTAAAATTTAAATTTTAAATATTTTAAAATTTAAACTAAATATTTAAAAATAAATATCTCCATCATCGGGGAAACTTTTTTGATGAAACAAAAAGCCAACTTGGATTTTAAGAAAAACCCATTTCAAATCTGTTGTCCATGGTTTTAAATAAAACCTTTAAAATTAAATATCTTCATCATAGGGACACTTTTTTCAATGAAACAAAAAGCCAACTTGGGTTTTAAGAAAAACCCATTTCAAATATGCCATCCATGGTTTTAAATAAAAACCCTTTGCTAAGCTTCCCTTGAAGATCCTTTTTGGAACCAAATACCATGCATCCTTTTGATCAAAACCTTTGCTTCTCATGAATCTCTTTGTAGAGAAAATCATAGTGCTTACTTGCATAGGTCCTTTAGACATCAATGACAAATTTTTAGCTTAGGGACTCAAAATGTCCAACAATGTGAGCATCCAACATGATGTGGAAATCAATCATAGGCTTTACCCCCTTTCGACTAGTATACAGGAAGGATGTAATAATTTCCATCAAGTTAGAGGTTAAGACGTTCAGAACGGTGGTAGAACTAGACCTGAGCATAGATGAAGCACAAAGAAAATAAATTTGGTAGCTGAATCAACTAGAAAAATTTTGAATGGACACCCTACAGAGAATAGAAATCGTGTAGAGCCAAAGGAAGTAGTGGCATAACTACCACATTAAGATGAAATAGTTCAAATAAGGAGACTAGGTACTGTTGTATGATTCCAGGTTCTAGGAGTGGAAGGAAAAACTGATGCAAAGGTGGATGGGACCGTATAAAGTGGTGGAGATCATAAAAAATGGTGATGTATGTGTCAAGACAATTCATGGAAACAACACCATTCTGATAGTTAATGGCCACAAGTTGCACCCATACCACACATCCGAAAGCTTACTGGTGGAGTCTAGAATAGGCATGGGGGATATCCCATCCAAGTAAATTTTTCCAGAGTTCTCAAAAAAATGGTGGACACAAAGGTGTCCACCAAAAAAATAAGTTAGTGCAGTTTCATGTTTTTTATCTTACGGTGTGTTTTGTAGGAACAACACCCATATGCAAGCTGTAGGTATCCTAAGATCCAGGTCCTGACAAGACGAATTGTGCTTAACTACATTTTACTTTTTATCATTTTATTTTTGTAGGACAATGACCTAATTTCTCAAACAATAGGCATCTTGGGTAATAAGGCCTAGACTGGCTCAACATCCATGAACCTACACATTTAGGAATATAGTTCTAATTCAAGCATGGGCATGGGCACCAATTTCCTACAAAGGAAAAATTACACACCCCTATGCCTAGATGAAGTAAACATTGATGTAGTACAAGGAGAATTTTAGAAGGCTTGATCAACCTCACATCAACGAATACATTAGCCACTACTAAAATTTCAATGGTGGGAGAACGGATTACCATGGAAGGAGGAACTTTACTTTGACATCTTACGGAGATGCCTTACTTTGGTGTCTTACTCCCAAAGGGAGGTGCCTTACTCCAAAGTAGGTATGTCAATGGAGGCATTTGACCATGGTTGAAGAGTTTAAAAAAAATAATTTTAAAATGAGGTGCCTTACTCTTGAAGAGAGGTGTCTTACTTTGATGCCTTACTCTAGAAGGGAGGCATCATACTTTGGTGCCTTACTCCAAAAATGAGGTGCCTTACTCTGAAAAGGAGGCACCTTACTCCATAAGGGAGATGCCTTACTCCACCAAGGAGGTGCCACTCTAGAGGTGCTCTTTCAAAAAAAATGATGATCAAGAAGGCGCCTTACTATGGTGCCTTAATTCGGCACCTTACTTTGGTGCCTTACTCTAGTGCCTTAATTCGGTGCCTTACTCTGATACCTTACTTTGGTGCCTTACTATGATGCCTTACTCTAGTGCTTCACTCAGAAACCTTACTCAAGTAGGCACCTCAATTGAATCAAAAGGACATGTGCAACTTGGTAATACATGGATTAGTTGAAGCCAACATCATCATCTCACATGATGGAAATCCAAATTAAAAAAAAATATTTTAAAATTATTTGATAGGATCTCTACACATCCCAAGGCCAATTGTCAAAGGAGATATATGTACCAACCTGAACCAATAGGATCCACTACATTTTTAGCACATGAACTCAAGCAAACCAAAATTGTAGTAACCAAGGTGATGTAATCAACACATGGAAAATATATTATTATCATTACCCCTAAAGTACCAAATTGACATACTCCACGTAGAACAAAATGACCAATCAGGTATGCGCATGATTTCTTTTAAATATATGCATAATTTTTCATAGGATATGCTTCTCTAAAAATAATTTCGGTGCAAGAATTTAATTCACCCCTCATGTCTAATACGTCATGCTAAAAATCAATTTGAGTGGCACACCCTACCAACCCCAATGTAAAAAAAAAATCAAGAGTTAGTTGCTTGAATCTATAATAAGGTGCCTTACTAAGAACATAGCATAAAACAAGTTGAAATTAATAGATTTCACCATGCGAGGATGATCAAATAACCATGCGCTCAAAAATCATGAACCCAACAACACTAAGGGGATTAGAGGAGAGGTCCATGACTGGTTCAAGACGATCGAGTGGATGTATGACTATCACCTGGTTAGCCAAGACCAGGACATAGAGGCAAAAAAGAGTTTAATACTGTTATGAGATGAGGGATTTATCGATTGCATATATTGGAGATTCTAGTCACCCTAGAGCACATCATTCATGTAACCAGTCTCCTCCTCACTGGAGAGTGCACATATAAGGACGGTGCAACAGTCCAATGCATAGAGTTATTTCTCAAATAGAGGAATGTCTGACTCAATCATTGGGAGCTTCCAAAGAAAAGACTCCTGATGCACTTCAGGAATCTCTTCGAATAGGTTATGAGATACTTCACATGCATCGAACAGTACTTACACCTAAACATGAACCACATGTAGTTTCTAAACCACCTAGTGCACAGGCAAGAAATCAATATCTCATTATATTTGTAAAATGCCTTGTAGGATGAGGCATCGCGGTACTAGAGAGGGGTAGTCTTTGCCCTAGCCCATAATGAGCTAATTAAAACCCTAATACACCATTTTTAGGAACATATAGGAAGATCATCGGTGGAAAGGGCCAAACACTCTAGTGCACAGGAGCAAGTGGTGACCAATTTAGGGCAAGAGGATGAATTATGAGAAGAGGCTGAACAAGTAGGGTTCATAAATTCTTATGCACAAGAGCAGGTGATAGCAAAGGTAGGATACAAGGCTAAATTGGGGGGAATGACCAAATAGGGTCAACCCCAAATTTCATTGGATGCTATGGAAGAAAGGTAGATTTCTCTACCCGATTATATGGAGGATAGGCCAGAATACTTCGGCCTCGAACCCACATCTTGACGGACGAAGCACATACACAATCAGATATACCTATAATGACTAATTCTATCAATTTAGGAAGAAGAGAAATATGAAGATGTCATATTTTAACCCAAAACTTGTAGAATTTGGCCACTCATAGTCCACAAGACCCATAATACTCAATACGCCCGTAACAATAGCCCGAGGTACCAATGGGAGACGACCACACTGGGCAGAGTGGGAACTTCACTATGTAGGTACTATTCAAGGAATTCAAGGAGATGTCCATAAGAAAAATTTAGAGGTAAGAGGCCATAATTTCCCAATTACAACAACTGATCCAGTAGCTCAGGGTAGAGAACCAGTAGTTTCAGGTTAGGGTGATTGAGATACGAGATACGTCTACTAAAATATATTGGGTAATTGAGGTACCCACGAATTCTCCAACCTTTCTAGAGAGAGTAGTATCATCCAGGGTAGTTAGGTTAGATGCCCAACATGAATAAGTAGAGGTAGGAGAGGGTTCATGTGCCTCTAATAGAGCAATTATAGAGGAACAAGGGAATTCAATTTTCAAATAGAAATCCCTGTAATCAATATTGAGGATGATGAGGAGCCTTCAAGACAGATCCAAGGGCAATATCCTAAACCCATGGCCAATAAGGACTCTTCGAAGCACCAGGTACCTAAAATTAAGGGACCGCTACCTAAATAACCAGAGGAGTAGGCACTGGTTGACCAAGAAATAGGGGTGATAGCTACAAGGGACCTAAGACTAGAGGGGTAGATTCCTAGATCCTCTAACAGGGAAGCACCTCCCATGAGAAAGGAAGATATCCCTACATAGCCTACCATAATACCAAATAGGAGAAAGGGAAAGATACCTCAAGCATCATATAAAAGGGTTAAAATAAGGGCTAAAGTTACATTTACCAAATAAAAGCCCCACTCAAATGAAGAATTGGAAGAAGGTATGCAGGCCTTCATTGAGCAAAAAGAAAATTTTGAAAAGCTTCATGAAGAGTTTGAGGTGGAAAAGGCAGCTATAAAAGCTACCAAGAAGGCTAAAAGAGGGCATAGCATCTATGTGAAACCTACTACGGATGACCAATTCTAGGAGATATATGGTTCGTCGTAGGGCTGGCCCTCCAAAATGAGGAAATGGTAAGAAATACAAGGGGTATTCGGACCAGAGGTATAGGTGGCAACGATTGTAGAATAGAATGTTGGCCTCACCCCTAACAAAATTTGGTTGTACAAGGCTAGCATGGTCATTCATAAGAGGGATTATTCTAATATTCCACTTGGAGAGTTACACCCTCAACTCATCAACTTGTGGTAGGAAGTAGATGCATCCTTCTAGAGAGGAGAAATAATTGTAGCAGTGGATCCAAACATAGGTGTTACGCCAAGCATGATAGGGAGGTGTAGCAAGTGCACCAGGAAGATAGCATAGAATGAATGCCAACCCAACACAACCAGAAGCTAGCATAGTCAGAGGTTAGCACAGTCTAAAAATGCCCTACAACAAACTAGTTCCCCTTAGTAGAAAGAGAAGCCTCAGACCGAAGGGAAAGCCAAGGCCACTAGTAAGAAAAGGAAATAAGGAGAAGTGGCCTATGTAGAGAATACATTAACTAGTTTTAGGTGCCATGAGGGTGTGGCACATATTAGGCATGGGGGGATGATGAGCATTGGATATGCTCATAATTTTTTATACGTACCAATGGTTTTAACACGACAATTTATCATGAGTTGTATATTTTTATGAATCATTATCTATTTATTTAATGAAATCATGTGTATTATCTAATTTGTGCATGAAGTGTGTTTTGTGTAGTTATTCACCCGATTTTATTATCTTTTGCTCATTCAAGGTCCTACATGGACCTGGCATGCTTCCACTTCATCAGACTAAGGTACACTAAGTACGTGCTTTACTGAAGTAGCCACCTTACTGAAGTAGGCACCTTACTGAGGTAGGCACCTTACTAAGGTAGGTGCCTTGCTCAAGTAGGTGCCTTACTCAAGTAGGTGCTAAGAAGACACCTTACTCAAGCAGGTTCCAAGATTATGTGTGTTGACCTAACGGCTATAGAAGGACCTCGTTGATGACATTTCCACATCATCTATAGGAAACCACTAAACAAATGAGCTCTCCCGACTAGAGTGGATGAACACATAACCACTCAACAAGGTAGAATCACAAAAAAGCAAAAATCATTTGATTTCCAGGAAATGATGAAAATTTGTTTATCATGCACCTATTATAGTAACTAAACTATCCTAGTTTAGACTGTAACTAGGATGCCTATTGTAACAAAATTGCAATAGAAGTCCTATGTGTGTTATATAAACATAGAAAATTCTCTATAGGAGGGAAGCAAATATTTTAGAGAACATTATTGTATATAATATTTCATTGCATTGTCAATAAAATCTTTAGTGTTCTTTCATTTGTGTATTGTCTTCGTGATTCATTGGGTGGGATCTATTAGAGCTCAGGTGCACTCCAAGCCAGTATTCCTCCCCTACTTCATAGTTTTTTCATAGATTTAATTATGCATGATAGTATGTTTATTTCTTAGATTAATTTATTTTATTTAGCATGGTTTACCTTTTAATTATGCAAGTGTGTTTAACGCTTTCAGTGTGGAGTGTTTACTTTCATGTATTTTTTTTATGCATAAGTTTTGTTGGTGTGGACAAATCGATTGCCATTTTATAAAAACCCCCAATGATAACTGGATGGATTCATATCAAACATGGTAGTGTGAGTAGTTTCAACCATGGCACTTCAAAATTATATGAGTTCCTTGGTTTGACAATTTAAATGTGAGAGCTATGACATAAATAGGACAAATTTAACCAATATTTTATCCCTAACAAAGCATATTTTGGAGCATATTTAAGCAGGTTTTATGAGCAATTTTTGGAGCATATTTGAGTAGGTTTTGTGAGCAAGTTTTAAAGCAGATTTGAGTAGGTTTTGTGAGAAATTTTTGGAGAATATTTGAGTAGGTTTTGTGAGCAGGTTTTGGAGCAGATTTGAGAAGGTTTTGTGAGTAGGTTTTGGAGCAGATTTGAGCAAGTTTTGTGAGAAAGTTTTGGAGTGAACTTGAGCAAGGGGATTTGTGTCTCTTGTGTATTTGTGTCCGTAAACTTGAGAAAGGGGATTGGTGTCTCCTATGGATTTGTGTCCATGAACTTGAGCAAGGGGATTGGTGTATCCTGTGGATTGGTGTCTATAAATTTGAGCAAGGGGATTGGTGTATCCTGTGGATTGGTGTCTATAAATTTTAGTAAGGGGATTGGTATCTCCTATGGATTGGTGTCCATGAACTTGAGAAAAGGGATTGGTGTCTCCTGTGGATTGGTATCCACAAACTTGTATAGGGTATTGGTGTCCACAAACTTGTATAGGGGATTGGTGTATCCTGTGGATTGGTTTCCATGAACTTGTATAGGGGATTGGTGTATCCTATGGATTGGTGCCCATGAAATTTATCGAAGAAAAATATAAAAAATATTTTGCCATGGTTTTCTCTTGAGAGGGTTTTTCCACATAAAATATTTCTCTCATGTGTATGGTGATTTGTGCATTATTTCATTATTGCATTGTTATTATTTTAAGTTATTGCTTTGGAAAGAAAAGAGGTTTTTTTTATCTTATATTGTTCAGCCCCCCTCTTAGTATAATATTGTGTTATTCAATTGGCATTAGAGTGGGTTCCTTCGTGATAGCCTAATAGCTTGAATGAAGATCTTACAAGATCACACATGGCTATCCAAGAAGGTTTTTTGTAAAATAGGTCTCCATTATTTTATGGGACTAACTATGCTTTCTAGAGCATAAGGATGCAAACTTATTTGTTGGCACATGGCTATGATATATGGAAATCCATTGAGGATGGTTTCACACCACCTACAACTCCTCCCATGGATCGATATGGAAAGAAACCATATGAAAATAATTTCAGGACAATGAATGCAATATTAAGTGGATTATGTGAATTAGAGTTTGTGAAATTCATGCAATGCACATCAACAAAATAAATATGGGACAAGTTTAAAATAATATATGAAAGAGATGACAAGGTTAAGATGGAAAAACTTCAAACCCACATGAGGAAGTTCTAATATTTGAAGATGAAATATGAGGAATATATTGCTAAATATCTACTCCATGTTGATGAAGTTGCTAACACCATTCATGGACTTGGAGAAAAGATTGAAGACTCTAAGATTGTTCAAAAAATATTAAGGTCACTTCCCATGAGGTTTGATGAGCTACACATAATTCTCACAACCTATGATACGAGGACAAAACAAGATCAAAAATCCAAATGGGAAGTCACATTTAAATATTCAAAGAAGAAAAAGAATAAGGAATCAGAATCAAGTTAAGAATCAAGCAGTGAAGAAGAATCTAATTTTGTGTGAAGGAATAAGAAGGGTCCAAGAAAACATGAAGCTATGCATTCTGTAAAATGTTTTAACTATGGTGAAATTGGTCACTAAACATCTAATTTCCCATAACCTAGAAGTAGTAGCAGTGAGAGAAAAAGAAAGAAAGAAAATGTTATCATGAAAATAAAAATAGGCATGATGAAAGCAAGAATGAGAAGAAGGTCTTTCAAAGACACAAGAAGAGTTTTTATGTTTAAGAAGCAAGTATTTCTTCCAACAATAGTGATGAAAGTATATCCAATAGTGAAAGAGAAGAAATCATATTTTTGGCCATAGAAGAGAAAGAATATGCTCTTGTTTTCAAAGACCAAGAAGAAGAGAAATATTCAAAAAATGAAGAAGAAGCCATAGTTGACATAGAATAGGAATTGTTTTTTTCTCTTGAAGATTTAAAAATGCTTATAAAGAAGAAATCAATATTGAATACTCAAGTACAATAGAATGAGAAGACAAAGGTAAATTTTTGTAAGAATTCATCAACTTGAAAGTTAAAGTTGAAGAGGCAAAGAAAATTGAAGAAGGTATGGCTAAAAATTTAAAGGCAAAAGAGTTGGAATGTGAAAATTTGAAAAATGAAGTTGTCTCTCTAAGGATGGAAGTGGAAGATTCTACTGATAAGCTACATAGGTTTGGTAAAAGCACAAAAATCATGGATGACATTATCAAAGCACAGAGATCATTGACTATAGATACTGGGCTTGGTTTTGAAGAAGGTCAAAGAAAAAAAAAGGGGGAGTCAAGCTCAAAAGGAATAGAGGCATAAAATAAAATTATTAAAGAAGAACCTAAGATCTAAGCAATGTGTTGAGGAGTAGAAGCATCAAGGAGGATAAAAAAAAGCATCATCAAGGAATAAAGTCCATCACAGAAACAACAATGAGAGAACCATGTGTTAATATCCTCCAAGGCAATCCGATAGGTTTCAATATTTCTTCCATGGTTATTGTTTCTCATGTAATGAATTTTATCATAAAGTTGTAAATTGTAGGGTTTGTGCTAAGAATGATTTTGGTTTCACCAAGAGGAATTTCAATTCATTTGCACCTCTCATGGACTACAACATCATATGTTACAAATGTAATAATTTTAGGCATACAACTAGATGGTGTAGAATAGTGTTCCCTAAAATTTTGAAGTCAAGCAAGAAGGAGAATAGTCAATCTATTCAAAATAATATGACCTCCAAAGTTTGGAGAAAGAAAATGGAACAAGAAAAAGAGCATAGTAATTTGGGAGTTTCACTCCCATATCATCATTGATTGTATCAATAAGAGCAAGGAGTAAGGGGTATTATCAAGTGTCTTATCTTTAAGCCCCAAGGATCCTTTGCTATTGATGTCAAAGGGGGAGATTTTTAGTAAGGGGGAGTAGCTTGTCAGGGGGAGCAGTTTGTGATCCTATTTAGTAAATTTTAGTTTCATTGTAGGGTTGACATCACTGACAAAGGGGGAGATTGTTAGAAATATTGAGTTGTCATTGATGTCAAAGGCAAAAATATCTTCAAGGATGAAATGTTGAGTTGTCATTAATGTTCAAGGCAAATATCTTCAAAGGTGATTTTATATGCTTTAATATTTAAATGAAATATTTAAATATTAAAGTGGAAGGTTTACATTTAAATAAAAATATTTAATAGATATTTAAATATTATAATATTTAAATCATAGATTTAATATTATAATATAAAGGTAAAAATAGTGGGCCGACATGAAGTGAGTTTGAAATTCAAAAAATCAAAAAGCATGGGCCGACCTCCTTGAGCACACCATACAAGAGGAAAATTGAAATTCAAATGGTTAAATGATGGGCCAACCTCCTTGGGCATGAATGAAAAAAAACATATAAATATGAGGTATTAATTCACTTTGGATCAAGGCAAGAAATTCGATTAATCATTCAAGAGGAGAGCGAGCAGTGAGTAGAAGACAAGGGAGGAGAGGAGTGCAAGTTTGGTGGTGTAGTAGTGATCCAGAGGAGACTTTAAATATTTGGTTGTTCCATTCTAGTCTCAACCGCTAGGATAGCCCAACCAGTTGCCTAGACCATGTTAGGGTGCTACGGTATAGAAGGTTCAAGGGTCAAATCCCCTCAACACTTGTTTTGTTGTGTTTTGTTGTTCGAGATAGCATGGCAAACTACTTAAATATTTTTGTGTGCCCATTTGGTTTCATCCATTGGGATAGCCTAGTTGATTTCCTATCCCATGTTAGGGCACTACAGTGCAGAAGGTTTGAGGGTTGAATCTCCTTGATGCTAGTTTTTGCTATGGTTTTGTTGATTGATATAGCGCAAAAAAGAAGTCAAGTTTTTATTGTGCCTTTTGGTTTAATCTTCTTGGTTAGCTTAGTTAGTCATGAGTCATGTTAGGGCACTGCACTACTAGAGGTTAGAAGTTTGAATCCCATCCATGGCTTGCTAAGTTTTACTATGCAAGGAAGTATAATTCAGCCATTTCAAGAAGAAGAAAAGGTACACATGATAGTGGAAGAAGAGCAAGGTACTAGCATCTCCAAGTCAACACACAAGTAAGTCATTCAATGCTAGACTTGAGCTACCTTTAAAATGTAATAAATGTGATATATGTGGAAGTGATAGATTTAATGAATGTGAAGAATATATTGGCAATTTGAAGCTTACTACATTAGTGTATATCATCCTCTATATGTTCTTGAAGTTAAACTAATTAAGGTAGAATATGTTTGTATTGATTTTAGTTGAAGAAAATAAACTCAATAAAAGGTGAATAATTTGATCAGCATTAGTGAGTAGATTTTGGAGAATATTTGAGCAGGTTTTATGAGCAATTTTTAGAGTAGATTTGTGCAAGTTTTATGAGCAGGTTTTGGAGCATGTTTTGTAAGAAAATTTTGGAGCAAATTTGAGTAGGTTTTGGAGCATATTTGAGCAGGATTTGGAGCAGGTTTTGTGAGTAGATTTTATATAAAAATTTATCAAGAGGATTGATGTCTCCTATTTATTTGTGTCCACAAACGTGAGCAAGGGGTTGGTGTCTCCTATCGATTTTTGTACATGAACTTGAGCAAGGGGATTTGTGTCTCCTGTGGATTGGTATCCACAAAATTGAGCAAGAGGATTGGTGTCTCCTATGGATTGGTGTCCATGAACTTGATCAAGGGTATTGGTGTCTCCTATGGATTAGTGTCCATGAACTTGTATAGGGGATTGATGTCTCCTGTGGATTGGTATCCATGAACTTGTATAGAGGAGTTGTGTCTCCTATGGATTGGTTTCCATAAACTTGTATAGGAGATTGGTGTCTCCTGTGTATTAGTGTCAATTAATTTGTATAGTATATTGGTGTCTCCTGTGGGTTGGTTCCCACAAAATTTATTGAAAAAAAATATAAGCAATATTTTTTTATGGTTTTCTCTTGAGAGGGTGTTTCCACGTAAAAGCTTTGTCTCTCATGTGTGTGGTGATTTATGCATTGTTTCATTATTGCATTGTTATTACTTGAATTTATTGCTTTAGAAAGAAAAAATATAAAAGTTTTATCTTATACTCTTCACCCCCACTATCAATATAAGCTTGTGTTCTTCAAAACCATCATAAAATAATCTTACAAAAGAGATTTTGGGATATTAGGTAAATGTGCAAAATAAAAGTATTTTATTCTAACTAATGTAAAAATATTTACATTATTATCTTGCACCATTATACGTAGAAATAAAGTACAATGATCAAATGTCTCAAGGACACATTAGTGCCAGCAAGATCTATCACAAAGTAGCTAGACGAAAGGCTCAATCTGAACAAGAAAGAAGAGTTAACAAAAAGCTCTTAATAAGGTGTCTAAACACACCCTTACAACCACAAAAGTAGGTGTATCTAGCAAGTAACTTGAAGTACATAATATCACATAAATACCATTGTACATCTATGTAATCCATCATCTATTCTATATTACAAAGGAGAATTTAAACCAACATATTGAAATCACAAAGGGGATAGTGTATACATCCAAGAAAAAAGATATATACCTAGAATCTAGCCTGAGCAAGATGTTCATCGAGTAGGAGTGCTCATATCAATACTTGAACCACCATAGTACCATATCCAAGATCCTATGACCTCCATAAAACCAAGATCCAACACTGAAGAACAAGAACCAACTAGACGTACATTGGTACGAAGAATTTTATAGAAGAAAAAAGGTGTTGGAGGGAAAATACATGTACATTACCACTTATCATATCTAATATGAAGCACTTCTTATTTGAGAAAGGAAACACTTAAATTATAGAAGGATCACATAAGCCACTTTGAGAAAAGCATTACAACATCTGTGGAGTGTTACAACATCAATCAAAACTCATAAGCCACTTGGAGAAGGTGTTATACAAGGCCAAGCATTACTCAAAGAAGTCTCATGCGCATTGGATCTCATAAATCCACTTGGACACCACTCAAATTAAGTGTTAGATTAGCTTACTCAAGGTACACATACCACTTGGAAGCTTTCAAGAAAATCTCATAGTTATTAAAGTGCCAAACTTCTAAGAGGATAATAAAACAAAGCCTACAATGAAGTAAAACAAAGCCTACAATGAAGTAAAACATAGCTTACAATGAAGAAGAAGGAATATTTAGAGTTAAACTATTATAAATATTAGTAGTGAATAAGAGCATTAAATTCTCATGGATGTAAGCACCCATTGAAGAAAATACCAAGCCAAAATAGCATTGGGAGACACAAAATTCAAATAGAGTGTAGGCCCCTCTTTAGACAGTAAGGTCAAATTAGCATTAAATGAAGAGTTGAAAGGAATATTTATCAAGCTATAAAAGTATGTGGAGATACTAAAGGATACGTAGAGCAACAAGCCTTGCTAAGGTAAAGATTAAATTTATTTGCTTTAATAAATTATTGGAGTTATAAGGTATATTGGTTGATTATAAGAAAGCAAGAAAGAAATCTTAACAAAGGAAGAAATAATTAATATATATTTGCAAATCAACTAAAATATATAAGGATGGCCACCTTAGTAATCATAAAATATTTTGCAAATACTATTATTGCTATTATTTTTTAATATTCCAAAAAATAAGGAGTTATAAGGCATGCTACATCAAATTGTAATATTTTGGAATTAGAAAATTAAAGATTAAGTTATTTAATGTAGGAAAAATAATTTCATTAAAGCATTATATAGATTTGGAATTAATTAGAGGGAAAAAAAGGAATCCAACCTAAAGGAACTTCAAAATTGATAAGTGCATAAGTTCAATAGGAGAAATAAGGATAAATAGAAGTTGATTACAAAACATTACAAAATCAACTCAAGATTGAACTACTACTTCCAAAAGCACTTATAACATAACATAATAACTAGGGAGATATAAGAAATTCTACAAAACCTAAAAATTTTATCAAATTGGATGATATAATCAAGATAGATATAGTATTCTATAAATTCAAATACTATAGAAGAAAAATAATACTATTCTAGCCTAAACTTAAATCACTAGAGAGTCATAAGGTAGTCTACTACAAAGGATCTAACAAAAGTGTTCTTAAAATAGGAAAATTTAAAACTAAGAGAGATGTCTACCTCAAGGAATATAGTGAAAAATGATATGAACAACACTATTAGAAAATAAAGAGCAAGTGTCATAAAAAGTAGAATCAAGAATTTACTTATAAATTCTGAAGGAAACTTAGACCTTACTTCAAAAAGGATACATAGTGAAGCTTTAAAAGATAAATTTGAAATGATGGAACATTATCTACATGATCGACTCATTGAAGCAATTGATAATAGAAATAATGACATTCAAATTCCTTTAGAATAGTGATGCATATTATATGTGGCACTACTTACATTCAAATGTTATAAGGATGAAAAATGTAGCATAGAGAAGATTGATAGAAATACTTAAACTAAAAATATAAATGGATGAATCATCCCTAGAAAATATATTTTAATCCTCATGTAATATTAGTACTTCAAGTTCTACTAACACAAAATATTATCATGATGCTCTAATTGTATTTTTAGAAGCTTCTATACATGACATGGAGAATGATAACAAGGACAAAGACAAAGAGAAAATACTCTTGCAAGAATCTGGTGATAGTATGTCCACCTATGAAAGTACCAACTCCAGTAAAGAGGAAGAAGAGAAACCAAATCAAGGAGGAATATAGTGCAATGTGAATTAAAGATGATGTAAAGGACTAGATCAAGCTAAAAAACATCTAAAGATAAAATATCCATATTGAAGACTAAATTCTTCAATACCCAAATAATGTAATACAAGGGGGTTTTAGAGTATATTACATCATTTGGATCATGTAAATGTACCACCCTTGGTACATAAATAGAGTAGGAAGTTACTTGAGAGTAAAATAAAGTAGTTGCTTTATGAAGAAGTAATAAATACATGGTATATAGATTTGGATCTGGTAATATTCTTTAAAAATTATATTGTAGTAATCACAAAAGGAGATGGCAAACTCAGGTTCTCAGGCGAAAATAGGTGGTAATTAAATGTATTCAATAGGAATAGCATCTCGAGGACCTAAACCAGGTGAAATCATCAAATCTACCAATGGGGATGGTGCATAGTGGGACCAGATCCAGACCCGAAAGATGACAAATTTTTTGGGAAAGAGGAAAAGTCTAGGGGAAAGGAACCCCCAGACAAACCTGATGGTAACCTCAAAAAATGTGGGTCCCTCTCTGATCATGGGCCCATATCCTCTAGATATTATGCTAAAAAGATTAGAGGAATCAACAAAACCCTAAACACCTCTGAAGGTCATAGTCCTTTATTCTCGGTCGATGAAGAGTTAGTAATCCCCAAAACCCTCATGGTTGATTATCTTTCCCTAGAAAATCACTGCCTAGTTGGGAAATTTGTTGGAGGTAGGTCAGATATGGAGTCCATTCAAATATGGGCCACATCTAAATGGAGAACCATAGGGATTTTAGAACTCATAGCCCTCCCTCGAGGGTTTTTTCTAATTCATTTAAACAACCAGGATGATGCTTCCCAAATATTAATCGAAGGCCCATGGTTCTATGGTAGGAAAATCCTATTCATCCAAAAATGGGGTGAGGATTTCAATGCCAAAACTCAAAGCATAAACTATGCACCGGTGTGGGTTCACCTTCCAGGCCTACCCATTCAGTTTTGGCACGAAGATATTTTACACGGGATTGCCAGATTCATAGGTGAACTAGTGGCCATCGATCCCACTACCAGAGCATGAACATGCATGATTCATGCTAGAATATGTGTTAATGCCAACCTAGATTCCTAGCTACCAACCTATATCAACCTTGTCTATGGCTCCTACCATAGATTCCAGGCAATAGAATACAAAAATAAACCTGCATTCTGCATTGAATGTTAGTCTCAAGGACACCTCAAGACCCAATGCCCCTCTCTCAGATAGTAGAAATAAATGGATAGCAATGCCCAAAGAAATGGGTTTCAAGATGGATGTCAAGTGGGTAGATTCCATATTCAAAATACCAGGCAATCAAATAATGGGAATAACCAACAACCAGCAAATATTAAAAATTCTCGAATAATAAAAAGAAAGCAAATTGCAAATTCAGAATCCTTAGGAGACCAAGGTAAGGTAAGCTCCTTTTTTTCTTATACCAATCATTTTGATATTCCATATGGATTCACCAATCATGACTCTGAATTAAATGAAGATGTTCTTCCCCATCCAAATGATGATCTCCCTCCCGCTGAAGCTTTTCTTCCACCCCATTCCCATTTCAGATTGGGACCATATCATCCTCCCCCTTCAAATTATGATTTCCCTCCCATTGAAGTTTCCTATCCACCCCATTCCCCATCCAGGTCGGGACCTTCTTACCCTCCCCCTGAATCCCAACCTATCCTAGATCAGATAGAAAACTCCCCTTTGGTCTCCAAAGCTGATTTCAGTCCCAAAAACACCAAAAGCTCCAAAAAAGCTCTTGTGGATTGTGGAAGTGAGAAAAAAGAGGGAAGGCCAAACTTACAAGAGCAAAAGAAAAAATAAACTAAAGATGAAATAGCAAATGGAGTCCAAAAGACTCTCTTCCCATAAATGTTCAATCAGATGAAAGATGAGTCCAAAGTATCCAAACCTCCCTTGCAGCATACAAAGGGGGGCAAGAAAGGAACCAAAGTTTCAAAATGAGAATCCTCTCATGGAACATGAGAGGGCTCAATAGTGTAGCCAAGCAGAGACTTGCAGGTACTATAAGGAAAGAAGTCAAACCAACTATATTTATCATGCAAGAAACAAAAATTGATGAATCAAAAGCTCACAATATTGCCAATACCATTTGGAAAAATAGTGATAGTTTTTTCAGTCCTTCCTAAGGCTCTTCTAGGGGATTAATGTGTCTGTGGGATCCGGATAAGGTTGAGGGCGAAGTTATATCTTCTTCGAACAAAGTAACAAACATAATTTTTTGTTGCAAAGACAAAAAAAATTGTAGGATCCTATCAAATATCTATGCTCCTAATAACCCTCACAGTAGGAGCTCTTTATGGAAAACTTTGAGCCAAATGAGAAATGCTTTTAGTAATCATCCTTGGATCTTAGCAGGGGATTTTAACTCCCCCCTTTTCCCATATGACAAAGTAGGAGGCAGTGATATCCCAGCCAAAAGCATTCAATATTTCCATGATTTTGTCATTGATAATGAACTCATGGACATTCATATTAAAGGAGCTCAATTCACATGGAGCAATAGAAGAATAGGGACTCAACACATTCAAGTAAAACTTGATAGATTCTTTTTATCTAGAGAGGCCATTCCCCTCTTTGGTGATGCTTCTCTCAATTCTCTTCCCAAAATTGGATCATATCACTGCCCTCTCCTCTTTGAATCAAACAAGGCCCCTATTTTCAAGACCCCCTTCATATTTGAAGCAATGTGGATCCAACACCCTGACTTGCGAAATCAAATTTTAGAATGGTGGCAACAACAGGTCCCTAGATCACCTATTTCTCAAGTCTCTCAGAAACTCAGAATAATTAAAGAAAACATCAAAATCTAGAATAGGGAAGTCTTTGGTAATATTTTTGAAAGCAAAGAAGAAATCACAAATAAACTCAAATCTATAGAGCAACAAATTTAGAATGGTCAGATGAGTATTCAGATTAGGAATGAGGAAAAAAAGCTCCTTGTAGAATACCATAATATCTTGGCCAAGGAAGAAATTTTTTGGAGACAAAATTCTAGAGC
This sequence comes from Wollemia nobilis, assembly GCA_028583015.1. NCBI lineage: Eukaryota > Viridiplantae > Streptophyta > Pinopsida > Araucariales > Araucariaceae > Wollemia > Wollemia nobilis. The sequence goes on along the minus strand of JAQPPZ010002937.1, from coordinate 2,693,954 downwards.
CCTGTGGCTCAAAGAAGGAGATTCAAACATGAAATTCTTCCATGCCTCAACTCTTCATCACAGAAGCTCAAACAAAATCAGGGAACTAACAAAAAGTGATGGTACAACAATTAGGGATATCCACAAAATTTGGGAAGAAGCAACCACTTTTTTCAAAAATATTCTGGGAGCAAGTTCCCCCTATTCCAGCCAGGCCCAAGAACAGCTCCTTCAGCACATCCCCAATGTGGTTAATCCCAAAATGAATTCCAGGCTTATCAAGACTCTTACCGATGATAAAATTAAACAAGCCCTGTTCACCATGGCTCCGGACAAAGCCCCAGGTCCAGATGGTTTTCCTCCTCATTTTTTTCAAACATATTGGGACATCATCGGGCAAGACATCTACAAAGCCATAAAACACCTCCAAAAATCCAAATCCATTCCAAGAGGCACTAATTCCACTTTCATTGCATTGATACCCAAAGGGCCTAACTACAAATCGATGAATGATTATAGACCCATCAGTTTGTGCAATGTAATCTACAAGATCTTAACCAAAGCAATGGTAACAAGGCTAAAGGAGATCCTTCCCCATATTATAGATCCCTACCAGGGTAGTTCGATAAAAGGAAGATCTATCAATGATGGCATCATTTCCCTCCATGAGGTCCTTCATTCTATTTCCCAAAACAAGAAGGTTTCTCTCTTTCTTAAGCTCGACATTAGCAAAGCTTTTGATAGAGTCAATAGGGAATTTCTCCTTGTTGTTCTTCAAAAATTTGGTTTTCACAGGAATTTGATTGATTTAATCAGAGGCTGCATATCCAACCCATGGTTTTTAGTGTTGGTAAATGGATCCACTATAGGATACTTCTCAAGTGGTAGAGTCATCAGACAAGGTGAACCTCTCTCTCCCATTCTTTTCATCATGCTTTTTCAAATCACTGGGAAGGACTATCAAGAATGCTGTCTCAAGTGGTACCATCTCAAGAATCAAAGCTATGTCGAATATGAAACCCCTATCCCATCAACAATTTGTGGATGACACAATCCTTTCCACACATGCTTCAATAATGGAGGTAAATATGATCAAACACATTCTAGACATGTACAAAAATGTTGCAAGGCAAGAAATAAATTATACAAAAAGCAAAAGTTTCTTCATCAACACACCCTTCCACAGATAGGTCAAAATAGCCCGAATACTCTAGTGCAACATTGCTGAGTTCCCTACTCATTACTTGGGGCTTCCTCTTTTCATTAACAGTCCCAAAGAATCCATGTGGAGCAATGTGATTGAGAGGATTAACAAAAAATTGGTAGGATGGAAAGGGACACTTCTATCTCAAGCTACTAAAGCCATCCTCACGTCAGCTTGCCTACAAAGCATACCAGTCTATTTCCTATCTGTGTTCAAAGCACCCTGTTCAGTCTATTCCAAAATAGAACAAATCCAAAAAATATTCCTTTGGGCTGGTTCAGAAGACAAGAAAAAGTTTCACCTTGTTGGATGGGAAAAGGTATGCATTCCTAAAATCCAGGGAGGATTGGGTCTTAGAAGAATCAACAACATGAATATTGCTTTGTTGGCAAAGCAAGCTTGGAAAATATTCACAAACTCAAACTCAGAATGGGTCTCAATCGTCAAAAGGAAGTATCTCCAAAACAAGGATTTCATGGATGAAGACATTCCTAGGGAAGGATCAACCTTTTGGAAATCAATAATCCAAACCAGGGCTCTCATTCAAAAGGGATTAAGATGGCAGTTAGGATTAGGAAACATCATAAATTTTTGGATAGGTAGATGGATTAAAGATCAACCTCTAATTGAAGATCCTAAAATATCACTGTTGAAACCCTTTCTAGATGCTTCTACAGGCAGCAAGGTGGAAGACTTCATCCAATCAACCAATGGCATAAAAAATGGAAAGATATCAATATCATCATGACTGATGCCCAAATCATCAATGTTGTGAGAATCTTGTCCAACATTCTGAATGCAACAGTGATCCCGATGGATAGAACAGATGATTATCCTATCTGGAAAGAAACTGATAGTGGAATTTTCTCTATCAAGACTGCCCACCAGCTTCTTCTCAATCCCCAACAAGTTTCTACTCCTTTCAATCTGATATGGATCAAACACCTCATTCCTAAAATTAGGTTTTTCTCTTGGCTTACCATTCAAAACAAAATCCTTTCTACTGATAATCTCATAAAAATAGGGATGATGGTTCCTAATAGATGTCACTTATGCATGAAATCTTGGGAATCTGTCAACCACATGTTCACTGAGTGTGATTTCTCCAACTCTATCATGAGCCACATGTTGTCTATATTTCACATAAATTGGGTCCAACCCAATTCCCTGATTCAATTCTTCATTCAGTGGCCCAACCCTTTCAAAAAAAATTATTTGCATGCCCTATGGAAAATTTACCTTCACCATTTCCTGTGGCAGGTCTGGCTTGAAAGGAATAGCAGAGTGTTCTCTAATGCCCCCAATGATCCTACTACCATAGCCAACAAAGCTATTAGCTTGGCCATAGAGAATTCCTAGCTTTTCCCCTACCCCAAACCTCCTGATCTGGGTCTAGAGCTCAATATTTTTCTCAGTCTCAACATTCCTTTGAGAGTCAGCTACACTCCTACCATTCCCCATCCCAAAAATTTAGTGTCGTGGAAACCTCCTCCAGAAATATGGCTCAAGCTTAACTATGATGGTGCTTCCAAAGGAAATCTAGGAAGAGCAGGTGTTGGAGACCTTGTCAAGAATCACATGGGAAATTTTTTTGCTGAAAATATAGGGATCCAATCAAACCATGTCAATAAAGCTCATGCGCTATGGAGAGGTCTAAATATCATCAAAAATTATAAAGGGAATTTAGAAATTGAAGGGGATTCCCTCAATGTTACAAATTATATAAACAATAGCAAAGCCCCTTCATGGAATGTCAGGAATGCCATCAAAGAGGCCAAAAATATTATCCAAGGTCAACTCAGCATCACCTATCGACATGTGTATCGTGAAGCTAATAAAATGGTCGACTTGCTTGCTAACATAGGAGTTCATCAAAACTCTTTGTCTATTTGGTACCGAAATATCCCTCAAGAAGTCATTGATGCAGCTAAAAAGGATTGCTTGCCAAATGGGCTCCCCTAAGAGGTGTATCCCCATTGATCACCTTTCCCCCCTCATTTTCATTGGCCCTCCTTACTAGCTCATCCACCATGCTCACACCATTTCTCTCATTGCTGTGTCAGATCACTTTTCCACCATCATAAACCATTTTCCCCTATTTCTTTGTTCGTCGTGTTCTAAGATAGCACTTTTTTCAAATCTATTTGTTTCTCAAGGCAACATTACTTTGTCTCAAAAAATTTTATATTCAAGTCACACAAATGAGATGATTCTATTGTCTATAAATTAATTCTACATATGTTTCTTCCAATGATTCCACTAATACTATGCATCAAGAGGGCTCGTGCTTCATCACTGATCACAGTCAGGACAAAGTTCTCACCTCCATCAATTCTTCGAGTTTCTTTGTGTATGGAAACTTTTGAGATGTTTTGTCTAGGATCCATATAATTAGGTGGATATGCACGAGTGATTTGCATCATTTCTAAATTAACTTTGCTATCTCCACTCAGCTTGCTAATTATGAAGGCCTTTTCCAAAGGATTTTCAACCACAACATCAATGCCAACTGTACCAAAACCTATTTTCTCAACATTTGCAAAATCACCTCCTAAAATTTACTTAATACCAGCTCCAATCACAATAGTATTATGTCCTCTAAGCCCCAAACCCCTGTTATCCATTATTCTATCATGATATAGAGAAAAGCTAATTTTTTTTCTGACCATTTGTTCAACCCTTTCACCATGGCATTGATCAAACCATATAATTTTCAAATTCATATCTTATCCCTATCTTTCTTCAAAGCATAAGGTTTTATCCATTTATTTAATAAATTCAAAGGGATCGAGGTAGATATTACCAATGATTTTATAAATTCTTGGAATAACAACAATGTGAATTTTTTAGAACCTTCGCATTCAAGTAATAGTGGAGATGTTAGCAGAGGTCACAAATCTACCTGCAATTGGTCATGTCATTCAAAGGGATAAGCACAATTGGGACCCTAAACTCGAAGGCTTCCCCAACCACTCAAAGATCTTCAAATAGAAAGGTATTACTCTCAAACGTGAATATCTTACTTATCCTTGGACCTCTTTGTTAGTCCCAATTTTATAGTATGTCACTATAGATGATCCTTCCAAACCTCTTCTTAGTTTCCACCTTGCTCTGGTAAACCACCTAAGAGGTTTCAAACCCATTAATATTTTTGAATTTATTTATCATTTGATAATATTGTCCATCCACAACACCCACAAGAGAAAATCCTTGAACACTCCCATCCATCAAGTCTTATTTTCTATTCTATACTATCATGCCTTAGCCAAACATCCAACCATTCTTGTTCTCCCATATAGTCTAATCTACCTCATTCGCCCCCCCAACTTAAGCCCATATTGTTCCCTCCTTGAGGACCCTATGTAATATGAAGCATCCCATGAGTTCCAAACTACTACCAAGAGTAAGGTTTCACCTACTACAAATACCCTAAATTTTCAGCCTTCAAAAAGTAAAATTAAGGTGAAGGAAAGTACCACCTAGACTTGCAAATAAACTTGCATCAAGAAAGTGACAAAGAAAACTAGCCAAAACTCCTCAGAGCATATTTTTGATGACAATAGTGGAAGTTTAGGTCATGCTTCAAATATCCACAACAAAATTACCACAAATATCATCAAAAGCATCATAAAAACATTGGAAAACATCAGTGGGAACCTAAAGCAAATGATCAAGGACAACACATAGAACAACTCCGTGGAGGACATAATAAAAGCATGAAATTTCCCTGGAAGGTCAAGTAGAATTTTTTGACCTGTGGTTTCTATCCCCTGCGTGGGATTGGATAGTTTTTGGGCTAGTTAGCATTTTTATTTCTACTTTGATGTCATTTATCCCCTACATGGGTATAGTGTTTTCTTTAGTTTCACTAGGTTTTAACCTTTTTGATTCAGTAGTCAATGATAAGATAGCTAAGAAATTTCTTGTTTGGGTCTTATTCCATCTTATGGATTCCTTGCATGGCTTCCCTAGATGTTTTCTCTATTCTGGTTGCTAGCATCTACTAATAAAGATATTGTACATGGTTTTGGGATCCATATAAAATCAACATAATGCAATTACCTTAATTACAAAAAAAAATTAATAAATGCACAAGTGTCAATGTGCAAGTTGTAAATTTGTACAATGTCTACCTATACATCAGGATAGAGTGTTGGACAAGGAATCCATATTCCTATATAAAGGGCCTCATAGTGTGTGTTAGACATAGAGGTGAGATAGCAGTAGTTACTATTGTAGTGTAGTAGATATAGATTAGTGATGGAGTACAATGTAGTGCTATAAGCATCAGTTAGTAGAGTATCTATTTCCTTCATTATACTACATTGTAATATTTTTATCATTTCTAGTTATAGCATATTTTAGTATTGTACTAGAACTCCATTACTGCTTATCTCAGCATAGCTTAGATCTTGTGATTGATTACTCTCATATCATCAAAAGCTAACAAAGTCTCAAGGAGTTTAAAAGGCACCATATTCACCATCGAATTGAGTGTCCACAAAAATAGATACATATAATCATTAAGCCAATGTAAGGATATTTTTATCCAACACATCCATGCAAGAGGGATAACATATCAAGGTCTACATAAAGTAGCTATCATCTATTGTATATCAAAAAAGAAGGAATAATGCTAAAGATGCAGTTACAAGGTGCATTACCCAAGGTTCAACTTAGATGAACTACCAACTAAAATGAAGTACCTAAATCCATAACCATAGAGCCATAGAACCTTCATTACAATACCCTTGATATGTCTTAGTTGGATCTACCCTCGTAGCATCATTGTTCACTTGGAAAGGAGTGGAATAGAAGTTACTAAAGGTGTTTGTAGGTAAGAAGTACACAAAGAAATAAATATTGGAAGGAGGTCTACATGCAAAAAATCTAAGTACCACTTGCAAATCTAAGCCCAAGCATCTTGTGCCACTTGGCACAAAGGGTATATTCACCCTATTATCTCTAACACTCAAGATAAAGGTGCTCATCTGAGTAATGCCTTTCATCATAGTATTAGCACCCAAGAAGGTATTCAACATATGTTGCATGGTATAACACTCTTCAAATACCATCACAACTCAAAGAGGAGATAGAATGATCTTGGTAACACCTCGTGCCACTTGGAACTGGTTTAAAGACAAGGGAAGCTGATTTATAACATTCAAAAGTAAGAGCACTTAGAAAGGAGGAAGTGCATCTTGTGCAAGCATTGAATGCAAATAAGTTAAAGTGAATTTAAGTGGTATTAAGTGTATATTCAAGGTATGATTGAGAGTGAGTATCAAATGAGTAGAAGTGGAGTCAAAGGAGCATTAAATACTGATAGCAAAATCACTACCATCACTATCATACATCTACCATCGAAGGAACACACCATCCACTAATACAACACCCACTATTCAAGAGGTTACAATATTATAGAGGTAAGTTTTTAGCTTAATTGAAAGTGCTTTCATTCAGGATTAATATGGTGTATAACATAAGGTTGAAATCCATTCATCATTTATGTTGGGGATTTGAGAAAAATCAATCTTAATACATTTGAAAGCATATAAAAGGAGTACATAGTATTTCAAATCACTTTAGTTGAAATACAAGTATTTTAATATTTGCAATAAATACCATAGGAGATATAAGGGTTTCTAATTGGAAAATCAAAACTTTATTATATTTTATCTATTACTAATTTCTAATATTTCAAATTAGGGAGTTATAAGGAATACTACATCAAACATAGTTTATTGGAATTTAAACTATTGTTTATTAAAGGTTAAAGAATAAAGTTCATTAACTGCTTATAAGAGTTGAAATTATTTATTTATACTTGTTACATAGTTACATTAAAGGGACAAACAAAATCCAACCATAGATAACTTCATAAAATTAAAAGGTGCATAGGGATAAAGTAAATCAGGAGTTGAACATCAAATCATTAGGGAGTCAAAAAGGATTCAACTCAAAGTAGACCTAAGAGCTAAGTCTACTATCAAGCACTTTATCAAAATCTTAGATTAATTAAATTACTTGGGAGATATAAGGGATCCTATAAAACCCAAGAGTTGAAGAGGTTTTATCAAGTTTGATCATATACTCAATTTACTTGAGAAAGATATAGTATTCTACAAAACCCTTAATTAAAATATTAGGGAGGCAAAAGGAATACTACATATCAAAATTATAGAGCATACTTGAAAATTAGTAGTTTGATCATAAAATCAATTTACTAGGGAGTCATAAGGTAAACTACTACAAAGGATCTATAAAAATATTCTTAAAATATAAATATTTAAAACTAAGGAATATATCTACCTCAAATAATACAGTAAACAATGATATGAACAACACTATTAGAAAGTAAAGAACAAGTGTCATAAAACATGGAATCAAGAATTTTCTTATAAAGTCTGAAGGAAACTTAGACCTTACTTCAAAAAAGATTCATAGTGAAGCTTTAAAAAACAACTTTAAAACTATGGAATATTATCTACATGCTCGACTCATTGAAGCAATTGATAATGGAAAGAGTGACATTAAAATTCATTTAGACTTTGGTAGCATATTATATATGGCATTAAATTTACAAGGATGAGAATGTAGAACAAAAAGTATTGATAGAATTACTTAAAATGAAAATAAAAATGGATGAATCATACCTAGAGAAGATATTTCAATCCTCATGCAATATTGATACTTCAATTTCTACTAACATAAAATATTATCATGATGCCTTAAGTGTTTTCTTAGAATATTCTATACAGAACCTGGAAAATGATAAAATGGATAAATGCAAAAAGAATATATTTTTGCAGGAATCAGGTGATAGTACGTTCACCTATGAAAGTGCAGTAACTAACTCCAAAGATAAGAATAAAGAAGAAGAAGAAGAAGAAGAAGAGAAACCAGATAAAGGAGGCATACAATGCAAGGTTAATTAAAGATAATACAAAGGAAAATATCAAGCTAAATAATATCTAAAGAAGAAGATCCATATTGAATACTAAGGTCTTCAATACCAAAATAATGTAATATAGGGGGATGCTAGAGTATATTGCACTATTTAGTACATGTCAATGTACCACCTTGGGTACATTATTAGATTAGGAGTTTATCTTACGTTAAGTATTTACTTGGGGAAGAAGTAATAAATGCACAAGTGTGAGAATGTGCAATGATATAAATGTGCATGTAGTCCACATGTACATGAGTCATAGGAATAGGTAGAGTAAATCCCAAGGAACTTATATTTATATATATGGAACTTAATATATAGAGTTGTGTGGTTGTGAGAGATAAAGTTACTATAGAGTAATGAGTAGGTACAATGTAGATCTTCATTATAAAATCATGGAGTATTCATAGTCCTCCATTATATTGCATTGTACTATTTTATTGAGCTTTTATTAATGGTATTTTACTGAGTTATAACAGAAGTGTATTCTCTTATTTTCTTGCATATTTAAGTACCATTATCATAAACTTACCATAGCCTGCATATTTTACATCTTTTGGTTTCATCTCCATTAATATACATCACCAAAAGCTAACAATGACTAGACGATATCATATGAATTTACAATAAGTAAGCACACATTACAACTTTAGGCCAAGGATTATGTAGATATGATTAATATTATGTTAGAGATGTACATGATCATTGATAGAACTTTTCAAACCCTAATATACAAATGGGAAGATTTTATATGCAAAAAAATGCACCTAGAATTAATAGAACTTCAAAAATCCATTAGAGAGGAATGGGAGCAAATGCCCCCTTTTTCATACTACTAAATTCTCATGCATTTAATGGTAGGATATATTGATACATGAAGTATCAAATAATGGGGAGGATTAGATGTCATTTATGTACAAGATAGAATTCTATGGATTCATAAAGGAGGGTCTCGTCACTCTCAGTTATTTAGGTATTTTCTCCCAACCATTCATAAATTACTATGTGGATATCTTCCATCTAGGATAGGTTCTAGGGTAGCAGCATTTTTGTGAGAAAAGTAGGTAGAAAATTATTTTCTCATTGAGAATTTTTTCTACATAAGGCTATATGGGGAAAAAAATACCCCCAAAGGCACTCCCTAAATATTTCCCAATGTCCATAACTACACTTGAAATAGCTAGGAAAAATGTTGAAGAAGCTAAAATGAGGCAGGGCAAGAAAATTGGAAAAAAATCATGGCTTGAAGTTCCCTCCAAACTAGGGCACTACATTTATAAATGCTATCAGAGCATGTTAAGGGCAATATCTAAGACAGATGAATATGATTTTTTAAAGCTTACTTGGAGACCATATGACCCTTAGGGGATTTATTTAGCTTCAATATATAAATGGAAATATACCTGAATTAATCACAGAGCTAACTCTTTTAAATATAACCTTCAAAAATAAATTAAAATTAGCTAGTCTCTCGAGTCTATGTGGTAGAAATACTCATATAATCAAAGAGCAGACACTTAAATTCAAAATATTAGATATTACCTTAATGATTTGGTTATGCCAAGCAGATCCTTAGTAGAATCTATTGCTCCACTTATTCTAGAAATTCCCCAAGAATAAATTAAGGATATTATTCTAAAGGTTGTCAATCAAGGATTTGATTAGATAGAAGTGGTAGTATAGGCTATTGATCTAGCTAAAACAATAACAAAATTTCCTCAATCAACCCAACTTGCTCCTGGTTTTACTATAGATACAAGCAATGGAAAATAAGTTATTTTTGCTTCTTTTGAACAAGTTCATTCTACCACACTAGTCCCTATTCAAATAGAAATACCTTATAATATTGAGCTATAATTACCAATGGATATACCCAAGGTCATACCCAAATATTTGGTGGTGAATAAAAAAGAACTTAAGATATCCCCATTCATACAACAAACAATCCAAGTTGTTGGTGGATTAGCCAATCTACTTAGAGGGCATCAAAAAAAATTACCGAGTCCAACTAAATCTCCTAAGCATAAAAATTCTAGGCTTGAAGCTTCTTCTTCTTCAAAGGTCTGGAAAGGTATTACTCTTGTGAGAATGCAACTCCAAGAAATGGATGAAGGAAAGGACCTATGGAATATCCAATATATAGTTAGAGAATTAGATAGTCCAAATATAGGAGAGTCATCCACAATTGTATCAATCCCTATGTCAAAAAAAATAAAATCAATTCAAATCAATCAAGGAACAAAGGAGACGGGAAAAAACAAGTGAAAATCATAGGGAACCCGAAATCCTCAAGTTTGTATCAAGTGCAAGCAACAAGAAATATACAAAAGGAGAATCAAGATTTACAAGAAAAAATATAGACACTACAAGCTAAAATGAAATAACTAGAAGCTTCCCAAATGAGGAACATCCCTCAGTTACCTTATTCACACATAGCTTAAGAGACAACAATAGTCAACCATTTTCACATTGTTGCAATTGTCCAGGGATATAAATAAGATATATATTCTGGAATAAAAGTTGAAATTGAGACATTAAAAAATACTCTAGAATATCATAGACATCATCACTATAATGTAGAGCATAAAAATCTTGTTAGAAGATGCAGATGCCAAAGTGTCTTTAGTGCAGTATATTTTTTGAAAATGTGAAAAACAATATACATAAATACATAACCAACAACTGACCATCCAATATGTTAGATTTTGATGGGATAGTATTACAGGAAGAACAACCACAATATGCAAGGTAACTAATATGAGATAAATATGTTATACTTACGGTGACACTGAGAGGGGGGTGAATCGGTGTGATCTTTTAAAACTTTAAACTTGCAATGAAATAAAGCAAACTTAAACTAGAAATAGTAAGTTAATAAGAGAGCATCACACAACACAAAATTTTAACGAGGTTCACCAATGTGGCTACTCCTCAAAAATGATTGCTTGGACTACCATCCAAATCCAGCCTTTGCAAAGCAACAAATTTACAACTTATTTACCAGCACCAACTGGAAGGAGCACCAACCCCTTAATTTTTCTGCACCAACAGAAAGGAGCACCAACCCCTAATTCACCAGCACCTACTGGAAGGAGCACCAACCCCTTATGCCAAGCTGCAACTTGGACTTCAAGAAAAATATAGAAAAATACCTTCACACTTGTTTGCACACTGTCTATTGTTTCTGTGTACTCTGGTTTCTGCTACAAAAGCTTCACACCACCAGTCTGCTTCTGCACAACTGCTTCGTACACTTTGCTTCGACACAACCGAGTTGTGGCTTCTACTCTTGTGCGCTTATGCTTCACACTCCAATCTGCTTCTACGTAATTGCTTCACACACTTTGCTTTGACACAAATGAACTACCACTTCGCACTCAGCTTGAATCGAAATGACTAGCTCTCTGCTCACTACGAACTTCACATCCACAAATTTTCTTCACAAAAATCACTCACTTCAAAATTGAAATAGCCCTCCTTTTATAGATGAAATTTCAAGAACAAATCTTAAACTGTAGTCGGCTTTAACCCTAAAGAACATCGGCTGCAAAACCCTAATGAATGTCGGCTCCAAAACCCTAATCTTCATCGGCCCAAATTTAACTCTGTCGGCTTCAACCGCCTCTCTAGTTCTGTAGCTTTCCTCACGAAACTACAACATGTCACAATATCATGACACCTTTTACATCTGTATGCCTTCTTGTCCTTAGTATCATGAATTCATGACACTTTTGGCATTTGTTAGCTTTGACAACGTTTTTGTCACGAAATCGTGACACTTTGAACTATTGCTGATGTCATCCTTACTTCTATCGTGAAATGGCGATGTTCCTCGCTTTCTCAACCTTTTCTCGGCTTGCACCAGCGAAACCAGAACATGTCACGAAATCGTGACACTTTTGCCACCGATATTTCTCTCTCCTCTTTGGATCGCAAAAACTCGACGTGTCACGATATCGCGACACTTTTCCTCCTTGGCACTTTTCTTCTCTTTAGGTTGCGAAAACTTGACATGTCGCGATATCGTGACACTTTTCCTCCTTGGCACTTTTTCTCCGAACATGTCATGAAATTGCGACTATTTTCTTCCTTAGCGCTTTTTCTCCGAACATGTCATGAAATCGTGACAGTTTTCTTCCTTAGTGCTTTTTCACCAAACATGTCGCGAAATCGTGACAGTTTTCTTCCTTAGTACTTTTTCTCCAAACATGTCATGAAATCATGATAGTTTTCTGCCTTAGCGCTTTTTCTCCAAACATGTCACGAAATCGTGACAATTTTCTTCCTTAGCACTTTTTCTCCAAACATGTCACGAAATCATGACAGTTTTCTTCCTTAGCGCTTTTTCTCCAAACATGTCATGAAATCACGACAGTTTTCTTCCTTGTCTTCTCTGCTTCCAACATGTCACAAAATCATGACAGTTTTCCTTGCACCTTCTCTCTCCTCGGCCATGTCACGAAATCATGACAATTTTGTTTGTGCTTTCTCTCTCCTCTAACATGTCAGGAAATCGCGACAGTTTTTCTTGCCTGTTGAAAATGTCGCGATATCGCGACACTTTTCTTACTTGTCTTTTTCTTTGATCTTTTGCAACTAGGCAACTATGGTCTTCTTGGAAACTCACTGTCCATGCTCTAAATAACCTTTGAACTTCTATCCTCTGCATTTGAATGACTTCTGAACTACCTGTCCATTGCATCATTAGATCTAACTTCCTATGTTGACAACAATGACAAAACTCTTGAAACACCTTGCTCAACAATCTCCCCCTTTGGAATTGTTGGCAACACCTGTGTAAATTCCTGTAACTCTTCTCCCCCTTTGTAAATAATATCAAAGGGCTACTGTAGACTCCGCCTGAGTCCATACACACAATTCTCAGGCATAATTTGCTGCACTTAGCACAAATTTTGATCATGAGCAAAAGAATAGTCAAATACTCAATTGCTCCCCCTGAGAAGGTGATTCCTGTAGCTAGTCACTTCTTGGGAAGTGTGACCACTCCCAATTTGTTTTGAAGGTACTCAAACACTTCCTTGGGCAATGGTTTTGTGAAAATATCTACTACTTGTTCTGTTGTTGGGACAAAATCCAATTTAACTTCTTCTGCAACTTTCTCCTTCAAAAAATGATACCGGATGGCAATGTGCTTTGTGCATGAGTGCATAACTAGATTCTTGGAGATGTTAATTGCACTGGTGTTATCACACTTTACTGATATTGGCTCACTAAAATTAATGCCAAGATATTTCAGATTTTTTTTCATCCACAAAAATTGTATACAACATATTGTTGCTACAATATATTCTGCCTCAGCTGTAGATAAAGAGACTGACTCTTGTTTCTTACTGTGCCATGCAACCAATCTATCTCCCAGATATAACACACCTTCGCTAGTACTCTTTCTGTCATCTATGCATCTAGCCCAATCTGCATCTGAATATGATATAAGAGTGAAGTCTTTACCTTTTGGATACCACAACCCATACTCCATGGTACCCTTGAGATACCGGAGAATCCTTTTTACTGCTGTAGCATGAGTCTCTTTGGGACTGGCCTAAAATCTTGCTACCATGCAAACTGCCTATAGAATATTAGGTCTGGTAGCTGTTAAGTATAGTAAGCTTTCAATAATTGATCTATACATGGTTTGATCTATGCTCAACTTGCAGCCTGTTGTCATGGGAGTACTGACCGGCTTACAGTCCTCCATTGTGAATATTTTTAGCATCTCTTTCACATATTTAATTTGAGAAATGAATATGCCTTTCTCATTTTGATTAACTTGTAACCCAAGAAAGTAAGACAGTTCACCAATCATAGACATTTCAAATTCTTTCTGCATCTTATTAGCTAAGTCTTTACAAGATTCATCTTTGCTACTGCCAAATATGATATCATCTACATAAACAAAAAGAACAATTAGATGCCCACCTTCTGTTTTGACATACAGATTACTGTCCACCAAACCTTTCTTGAATCCCTGTTGAGAGAGATAGTTGTCTAGCCTTGCATACCATGCCCGTGGTGCTTGTTTTAATCCATATAAAGCTTTCTTTAATTTGTAGACAAGGTTGGGATCTTCACTAATTTGAAAACCATCTGGTTGTTCAATATAGACCTCTTCTTCAAGTTTCCCATTTAAAAAGGTAGATTTTACATCCATCTGATAAACTCTAAAGTTCTTGTGGACTGCTAAGGCCAAAAACATTCTAATTGCTTCTAGTCTGGCCACTAGTGCAAAAGTCTCTTCAAAATCAATGCCTTCGACCTATGCATAGCCTTTACAAACCAGTATTGCTTTGTTCCTAATGACCTGTCCGTATTCATTTAATTTGTTTCAAAATATCCATTTGGTGTCGATTACATTCTTATTCACAGGTCTAGGTACTAATTCCCAAGTTCTATTCTTTTCAATCTGATCTAACTCTTCATTTATTGCCTTCATCCAGCTATCATCTTTGCTTTCTTCATCTATGTTTTTGGGCTCAATGCTGGATAAAAGAGAGTAATTATTTATTACTTTCCTTCTTTTCTGAACATCAGCTGTGGGATCTCCAATTATTTGGTCTCTTGGGTGATTTTTATGCTAGCTGCCTGTTTTGAATTTCTTATTTTCTTGCACCTCTGAGTCATTAATTAAGTCATCTGAATCAAACGTAGATTTATTTTCTATTTCATTCACCTCTTCTCCTTCAATGACTTCTTCATATATTGGGTAGTTTTCTTCAAAGTTAGCTATTCGTTTCCCACCTTCATCAAATTTAACATTTGCACTGTCCACAATTTTATTGAGTCTCTTGTTGTAGCATTTGTAAGCTTTGCTTTTTGATGAATACCCAACAAAAACACCTTCATCTGCTCTATTTTCAAACTTCCCAAGGTTGTCATCAGTTTTTTTGATGTAACACTTACAGCCAAATACTTTGAGATGTTTTGCTGTTGCTTTTCTTCCAAACCACAACTCATAAGTTGTTTTGCTTTCATGAGTTCTTAACATATATCTGTTTTGGATGTATACTGCAGTGTGAACAACTTCTTTCCATAATCTATCTGCTATTTTGTTTTCTTCCAAGCATAGTGCGTGCCATTTCCTATACAGTTCTGTTCTTTCTTTCTACTACACCATTCTGCTGGGGAGTTCTAGCTACTGAATATTGTCTCCTGATACCATGTTTTTCATAGTATTATGTAAATTCATTCGAAATGAATTCTCCTCCTCTATCTGATTGTAAACATTTGATCCTTTTTCTTGTTTCATTCTCAACTAGATGTTTGAAAGATCTGAACATTTCAAAAGCTTCTGTTTTATCTTTTAAGAAAAATATCCATGTCATTCTGGAATAATCATCGATACACAACATAAAGTATTTGTCACCATTTATGCTTTGTGTTCTCATGGGTCCACATAAGTCTGTATGTATAAGTTTCAAAGGCTTGCTAGTGTGGTACTCTTTTTTTTGAATGAGACTCTGGTTTGCTTTCCCTTCTGACATGAAGCACAAATACTATTTGAAGGTTTTCTAATGGTTGGAATATCTCTCACTACTTGTTTCGAGCTGATTTTCACCAAATTATCGAAACTTATGTGTCCAAGCGTCTTATGCCACAGCTAGTTCTCTTCTTCTTGTCCAATGAAACATGTACCTTCTGAAGTTTCTGAGAGTGTGTACAGGTTGCCAGACATCCTTAAACCAGTTGCTATCAATTTCCCACTGTTTATTTTTCTGACTTCACAACCCTGCTTCTTGAAGACTACTTCATGTCCTTTATCACGGATTTGACTCGACACTTAACAAAGTTGTGTTTCAAACCATCCACAAATAAAACTTCTTCTAACTTGATTTTCCCATCACTAATTTTGACAGATCCTTTTCCTATTATTTTGGCTCCATCATTATTTCTAAACTTCACAGAGCCACCCTCATATTTCTGTAGTTTTTCAAATTTATGTTTATCACCTATCATGTGACTTGAGCATCCACTATCAAGAATACATGGTACACATTTATTCTGAGCCTTGAAAGCTGTTTGTACTATTAAGGATTCCTTTTCTTCCCTAAGCTGTTCTTTCTATTTCCATTCTATTTTGACTGCGGTATTGGGCTCTAGTTTGGACTTTCCTTTTTCAATATCTTTTGCATATCTTTCAAAAAAAATTCTATTTTGTCTTGTCCTATGTGGTTGGAACTTTCTTTTCTGAGGTTGATTTAAAACAGAGGTACTACGACAATTTCTTGCAATATGCCCATAGTTGTGATAGCTAAAACATTCTACTACATAATTTGTTAGAGGTGCAAAAACATTTCTACTAACAAAGCTTCTTGGTCCTACATTATACTTGCAATCTGCAATTTTGTGCCCATAACCATTACATTTGAAACAGAAACCAAAAAAGTAATGATTAAACCTAAAGGATGGTCTTTGCCAGGTTGTTGTAGGAACCATAGATCTTCTTCTTCTTTGATTTGTGACCTTGGTAAAGCCATCATTGTCAGTTCTCCTTTCGGGCCTGGCATTACTGCTTTCTTTTGCATGATTTGTTTTTCTTTCATCAACCTGTTTCTCATCTTCACTCCTTATAGTTGCAACATTTCTGGTTTTTGGTTCGTTTGATGATTCTCCTTCAATGAAGCCCAGACCAAATTTGATTCCTGTATGTCATTGATCACTTAAGATTTTATCCAGCTTCTTCGAACTTTCTTCAAGTTTGTGATGGCAGCTAATTTTTCGATCCAGCTCTTGTATCTGCATTCGTAGGCCAAGATTTTCTTCTTCTAGTTTACAGCAGTAATCTATCTTCATGGTTATCTGAACTTCAAGATCTTCAGACATTTTCTTGTATTCTTTTGCCTGTATTTTTAAACTAGTTATAATGTCGTTTGCATCCTCAAGCTTTCTTAAAAGTTTATAATTCTTTCTTTTCTCAGATTTCCATTCTTCAAGAGCAGAAACCAGTTCACCTTCTAGATCAACTTTTGCCTCAGGTTTTTTAACACATGCTTTAGAGTTTATTCCTTCTCTCTTCTCTGATTTTTCTACCTCTTCCGATTTTTCTACTTCAAAAGCCATGAATAGAGCTTCACCTGTTCCTTCTTCGGAATCCTCACTAGAGCTGTCCTCTGAAGAATTTGCATTCCTGGAGATAAAACTTTTCTTTTTGAATTTTTCCTTTCTGAAGTTTGTTTTCTTTCTCCATTCACTTATTTCTTGATGAGATGCTTCCTCACCTTTGTTCTTCTCATTGAGAGGACATTTGGTAGCAAAGTGTCCAATGCCACCACAATTGAAACATTTGAAAGGAAGCTTTCCTTTGTATTTTTCTTTTCCCTTTCTTAGTTTTCTGACAAAATTTGCTTCTATTTCATCTGAAGTTTCTTCTTCTTCAGACTCTTGTTTTGTGTCTTTTCTTTTTAGGGCTTTAAATTCTGCTTCTCTATCTGTGGTATTAGATCTTCCTATTCTCATTTCATAAGCAGTCAGGGAACCATGCATCTCATCCATACTAAAGTGATTTATATCTTTAGCTTCTTCTATGGCTGAGACTTTAGAATCAAATCTTTGGGGAAGTGATCTTAATACCTTTTTCATGATAGTTGCATCATCCAAATCTTCGTCGAGACCTCTGATTGAATTAGTGATTCCATTAACTCTCTGCATAAAGGCTTCTATGTTCTCATCGTTGGTCATTTTTAATGATTCAAATTGAGCTCGATGTGTTTGAAGCTTGGCTTCCTTGATCTTGTCATCTCCCTCATAAATATTTTCTAGTTTGTCCCATACATCTTTTGTTGATTCACAATTTATGATCTTGACCAACTCATCGTCAACTAATCCGACATTTTTTACTTTAGAGTCATTTTCAAATGCCTTTTGCCTAGTGTTATCGGTTAGAGCAGTGTCGGGAGCTGTGTAACCATTAATTACTGCACTCTAGATATCAAATCCTAAAGCACAGAGATATGTCTGCATTCTGATCTTCCAAAATGCATAATTAGTTTTGTCAAACAATGGTGCTTTGTTTGAGGAGAACCCTTCACCACCTGACATTGCATCACTTCAAAGATCACCCTAGCTGATTGAGTCTGTTCAAGAACTTGGCTCTGATACCAATTGTTATACTTATGGTGACACTGAGAGGGGGGTGAATCAGTGTGATCTTTTAAAACTTTAAACTTGCAATGAAATAAAGCAAACTTAAACCAGAAATAGCAAGTTAATAAGAGAGCATCACACAACACAAAATTTTAATGAGGTTCACCAATGTGGCTACTCCTCAAAAATGACTGCTTGGACTACCATCCAAATCCAGCCTTTGCAAAGCAACAACTTTACAACTTATTTACTAGCACCAACTGGAAGGAGCACTAACCCCTAAATTTTTTTGCACCAACCCCTAATTCACCAGCACCTACTGGAAGGAGCACCAACCCCTTATGCCAAACTACAACTTGGACTTCAAGAAAAATATAGAAAAATACCTTCACACTTTTTTACACACTATCTGCTATTTTTGTGTACTCTGGCTTCTGCTGCAAAAGCTTCGCACCACCAATATGCTTCTACGCAACTGCTTTGCACACTTTGCTTTGACACAACTAAGTTATGGCTTCTACTCTTGTGCGCTTATGCTTCGCACTCCAATCTACTTCTGTGCAACTGCTTTGCACACTTTGCTTAGACACAAATGAACTACTGCTTCGCACTCAGCTCGAATCGAAATGACTCGCTCTCTGCTCACTGTGAACTTCATATCCACAAATTTTCTTCACAAAAATCACTCACTTCAAACTTGAAACAGCCCTCCTTTTATAGATGAAATTTAAGAAAAAATAGTAAATTGTAGTCAGCTTTAACCCTAAATAACATCGGCTACAAAACCCTAATGAATATCAGCTCCAAAACCCTAATCTTCATCGTCCTAGATTTAACTCTGTCGGCTTCAACCACCTCTCTGGTTCTATAGCTTTCCTCGTGAAACTACATGTTGTGATATCGTGACACCTTTTACATTCGTACGCCTTCTTGTCCCTACTATCATGAAATCATGACACTTTTGGCCTTTGTTAGCTTTGACAATGTTTTTGTCACGAAATCGTGACACTTCGAACTATTGCTAATGTCATCCTTACTTCTATCGTGAAATCATGACGTTCCTCGCTTTCTCAACCTTTTCTTGGCTTGCACCAGTGAAACTAGAACATGTCACAAAATCGTGACACTTTTGCCTCTGAGCTTTCTCTCTCCTCTTCGGGTCGCGAAAACCCGACGTGTCGCGATATCGCGACACTTTTCCTCCTTGGCGCTTTTCTTCTCTTTGGGTCGCAAAAACCTGACATGTCGTGATATTGCGAAACTTTTCCTCCTTGGCGCTTTTTCTTTGAACATGTCACGAAATAGTGACTATTTTCTTCCTTAGCACTTTTTCTCCAAACATGTCGCGAAATCACAACAGTTTTCTTCCTTAGTGCTTTTTCACCAAACATGTCGCAAAATCGTGACAGTTTTCTTCCTTAGTGCTTTTTCTCTAAACATGTCGTGAAATCGTGATAGTTTTCTGCCTTAGCACTTTTTCTCCAAACATGTCGTGAAATCGCAACAATTTTCTTCCTTAGCGCTTTTTCTCCAAACATGTCGCGAAATCGCGACAGTTTTCTTCCTTAGCGCTTTTTCTCCAAACATGTCACAAAATCGTGACAGTTTTCTTCCTTGCCTTCTCTGCTTCCAACATGTCACGAAATCATGACAATTTTCCTTGCGCCTTCTCTCTCCTTGGCCATGTCACAAAATCGTGACAATTTTGTTTGTTCTTTCTCTCTCCTCTAACATGTCACGAAATCGCGACAGTTTTTCTTGGCTGCTGAAAATGTCGCGATATCACGACACTTTTCTTACTTGTCTTTTTCTTTGATCTTTTGCAACTAGGCAACTATGGTCTTCTTGAAAACTCACTGTCAATGCTCTGAATAACCTTTGAACTTCTGTCCTCTGCATCTAAATGACTTTTGAACTACCTGTCCACTGCATCATTAGATCTAACTGCTTGTGTTGACAACAATGACAAAATTCTTGCAACACCTTGCTCAATAAAATATAAACTAATGGCACATTAATATGCAATAAAATAATGATATGAAAATCTATAAATAAATCAGAATTATGCCATTAATAAAAGTGATGAAAATAGTACAATGCTATATAATGGAGGACATGAACACTCCATGAATAGATATGAAAATACTACATTGTACCATACTACTAAACTATACCACACACTCTCTATATTTACTATGCTCTCTATAATCACTCACTATGAGGCCTTTATATAGGAAGATAGATTCCTTGGCCCTTACTCTACCTAAGACTCATGTACATGTGGACTACATGCACATTGACATTTGTACATTTATTACAATACTTGAAGTAACCAAATAACTTTAATCTAAAGTAAACTCCTCTAGTTATGTACCAAAGGTGGTACAATTACATGACCTAAATGATATAATATACTCTAACACCCCCTTGTATTACATTATTTGGGTATTGAAGACTTTAGTCTTCAATATGGATATTTGTCTTTAGAATAATCTTCAACTTGGTCTAGTTCTTCTTCTTCCACATTTTTTTGTGTTGATTATTCTTATCATTTTCATTCCACTGCATTTCACTATTTATAAGTATTTGGAATAATATTTGACCTTGTAGTCTTCTAGGTATTCTTGATGGACTAATGATCTCATAATTTTGCAAGTCATCAGCAGATCATAACCACTTCCTTTTTTGTGTATTGGTTTCCTATAGGACCTATTTTCTTGATCTTAAAAAAATTCAATCTTGAGCTTATTATTAGTGGATTATTCTAAAATAAGAGTTTGGAAGAAATAATTTAGTCTAAATATTAGTTTCTCCGTGAATATTTTATAGTATTTGTCTTTTTTGTAATAGTGGTAAGATGGATGATATTTTCCTCTACAATATGTTTTATAGTATATTACATCATTTGGATCATGTAAATGTGCCACCTTTGGTACATAACTAGAGTAGGATATTACTTTAAAGGGTAGTTAGCAAGTTACTTAAAGTAATGTAATAAATGCACAAGTGTCTATGTGCATGTTAGGAAGAGTGTTGGCCAATCAATCCATATTTTTATATAAAGGGTCTCATAATGAGTGTTTACATGTCATTTTAGGTAGTAGTAGATATAATCTACAAGATCACCATATAGATTGGTGATGGATAAATTTATTTCTTATAATTTATTCTAGAGTGTTCATTTCCTCCATATAGCATTATATCATTTTCGTCACTTACCATTTATAGTATATTTTAGTATCTTACATTTCTACATATTCTATATCGTATGATTGTATTCTCCCTTGGATCATAGCACCAAAATCTAATAGTGGTATCAGAGACACAGTAGATCAATAGGAATAGGGAGATGCCATAATAAAGCACCATTGCTACTATAGGCTTGAACCTTGCTGTATTTTTGCAAAGTAGATTAGCCATTGTGTGTCACTGCATGCAAACACAACTACAAGGAATTGTTGGATAGTAATAGCCATAGTATGTTACTAGAAATAGGAAATTCATAGAAAATATTGATATGATAAGCTACTATCAATTCTAGAATTTCTAAGATTTTATTTGGCTAGAGTCTTTCCACAGAGTTGCAAAACAAATCATGAAGACTAGGACTCGACATTTTGTTCCACTAGATTGACAAATTGACTAGTGAAGATTCATTATTAACAAGATTTAGAATCAACTTAATAATACATTGTTTCAAGAAAATGAAACTAAAGGAATCCCTATTGTAGACCTTCACATTGATATAAAATGCCATAGAATCCTCATTACTAATAAAGGCCTAAAAAACCTTATTGTTTGAAAAGTCCACAAAAGCCTTATTGTTGAATAAAAAGCCATAGAAGCCTTATTGCTAAAGAGAAGGCCACACCAGCCTTATTGAAGAAAAGGCTATAGAATCCTTGAACCTAAAGAAGAATTCATAGAAGAGTCCATGAAAGATAGGATATTGGTGATCTCATTTGCTAATTGAAGACTTCCTCTAGAAGAAGATGAAGAGACCCATCAAATATCTCATTGAAATAAATTCCATACTTAAAATATTGAAGTACTAGCAAGGTCCTATAATTAATTTTAGAAGAAGTAAACTTCAGAGATCCACTAGAGATCATTTCCAACACTTCCAGAGCTGAAGGTTGAAGGAAATATCTCATCAAAAAATCCATAAGAGCTGTAATATTGAATACCTTGGAGAGGTATCAAGTATAAGGCTTGGAGATCCTCATTATAGAAATTGGAAAAGCCATCAAAGAATTTCCTAGGAGAACTCATTGGAGAAATTCACTATAGAATATAGTGAAATATTTGGGATAATTATCACCATCTGACAACAAGCCCAAAAGAAGAAGAATTTGGCAAGGAGTTCCAAATCCTAAATAAGAATATTGAATACTTCAAGACATTCAATTTTTTTAGAATAAAATATTGTTTGAAGTCAAAACTTGAAAAGGAGGTTGAAGAACTCAAATAGAAGATACCTTCCAAATATGAGAATATTTGGAGATTAACCATCATAGCTAAAAAAGGAATAGATAGAGATTTGATGGAGTCATAGCAAAATACTAAAAGAGTTCCTAAAGAACAACATTTTAGTCAATAGATTTATTGATAGAGGGTAGTAATCAAGATATAATTAATATCTAGAAGACTTCAAAGTTCCAGGATAGATCCTAAAGGAGAAGTTGGAAATCATCTACTAGACTACTACAAAGAAACATTCTAGAAGCATTCACAGCTACAAGTAACCATGGTAGGTTAATCTTGTCCTAGCCTACAACTAAATTGAGTGGAGAGTTATAATGGTAGTAGAATAAAAAAGAATCACCTTGATGGATACGATTCACTTTTGCAATGGAGGTTTTAAGTAAGACATTGAATAAATAATTTGTATTTTATTTGATGATGCTCTAACACATTCATGTGAAGGGTTATAAATATTATTTAGAATGATGTGACTGAAGGGACATAAAAAAATACTAATTAAATGGTTATTTAAGTAATAAAATGTGTTAGGAGTAGGGTCCTAACATGCCACCCTCCTTAAAAAAAAAATTGTCCTCAAAGCTAAAACTGAGGAATTTTTTTTTAAATATGATGGAGTGTCTCCCATGTGGTGTCTTCTGAAGATAGATATTTCCATTGAATAAAAACTTTAGTGATGGTGTGATTGCAAATATGGTGCATGCGATACTCAAGGATAGCCTTGGGTTCAATCATGAGTATCCCATATTCAGTAAACTCTGGAAGTTGAGTTTTGGTAGTGACGTGTGTGCCTATTACTGGTTTAAGGTAAGAAACATGGAACATGGGGTGAATTTTGGAGGACTCGAGTAACTCAAGTTTATAAGTAACTGGTCCAATACGTTGTAGAACTTTATAGGGTCCATAAAATTTGGGTTCTAACTTTTGAGAGCCATTTATATTTTAGTGAAGTTTTGTGATATGGTTGTAGGCAAAGGAATACCATATCTTCTTCTTGGAAGGTACGCTCAATTCTATGTTGGTCTGCCTATTGCTTAATACGATGTTGGGCAGTGTATATATTTTCTTTAAGGGTGTGAATAATGTTATCTCAAGTAGAAAGTTCCATCTCTACTACTGGTACGTTTGTACTTCTTGGAATATATGAAGTAAGGGATGGTGGTGTTTGGCCATATAAGGCTTCATATGGGGTCATTTTAATGGTCATGTGATATGTGGTGTTATACCACCATTCAACTAATGGTAGCCATTTAACCTAGTTAAGGGGTTAAGTAGAAATAAAATAATAGAGGTAGGTTTCCAAGCATTTATTAACAACTTCAGTTTGATCATCCATGTGGGGGTGGTAAGTGGATATCATACGAAGTTTGGTGCCATGGAGTTTAAACAAATCTTTCCAAAAATTACTAGTGAAAATGGGTTAACAATTACTAACTATAGTGGAAGCCATGCCATGTAGTTTAAATATATTATCAAGGAAAATTTGAGTGATAGTGCTAGCTTTATAAGGGTGGCCTACTAGGAAAAAATGGGTATATTTAGATAGACAATCTACCACAACTAATATAGTTGTTTTTCCTATAGCTTTCGGAAGGCCTTCAATAAAATCCATCGAAATATCAGCCCATGTTTTTGTTGGTATGGGAAGAGGTTGAAGAAGACCCGATGTAGCCACTATTTATCCCTTATGCCTTTGGCATGTCTCACATTCCTTTACAAACTTCTTGATATCATTTTTCATCCCTACCCAATAAAAATATCTAGTCACTCTTTTATAAGTTTTTAGGAATCCAGAGTGTCCTGTAGTGGGTGTAGCGTGTAACTCATGGAGGAGTTTTGTACGATAGGCGGATGTAGGAGAGAGGACAAGATGTTCTTTATAACATAGTATGTTATATCTCCAAGAATAGTGAGGCTTGTTCATGGTATTTTATTCAAGTTATAAAATTATTGTATGTGTGGTAGGGTGCTTAAACCAATCTTCATTGACTTGGTCTATCCATTTAGGAATAGGGTAGGAAAAACATGTAATTGGGGAATTTCTTCAAGATTTCTTGAAAGTGCATCTGCGACCGTGTTATCTTTTCCTTTTTATACATGATTTCATAATCATAACCTAGTAGTTTTGTAACCCACTTTTGTTATTTTGGTTTTGCTCCAATATTTACTTCAAACTATGGTGGTCTATGTGGATAATGAAATGTTTACCAATAAGGTAAGGTCTCCAATGTTGAACAACATGAACAATGGCTAAAATTTATTTTTTATATCTAAAACATGCTAAATTATTTTTTGATTGCTTTTCTAGTGAAGACTACAGGTTTTTCCTTTTGCATGAGTTTAGATCCCATTCTCGATCCTGAAGCATCACTCTCAATAATAAATGGTTGGGAAAAATATGGCATGGATAAGACCGGGGTGGTACACATGGTATTTTTTAAGGTAATTAATGCTTCATTAGGTTTTGGAGACCATAAAAAAACATTCTTCTTAAGTAGTGCTATTAAGGGAGCTGTGATTTTGCCATATTCCTTGATAAAATTGCGATAATAGCCGATTAGTCCTAAGAACCCATGCAACCCTTTCAATGTTTTTGGAATAGGCCAGTTTTCCACATCTTCAATATTATGAGGGTCTACTTTAACTCCTTCCTTGGATAAAATATGTCCAAGGCATTCAATTTATTGCTTTCCAAAGAAGCATTTTGATATCTTGGCGTATAATTGATTGTATTTCAATGTCTTGGGTGCTTGCTCTATATGGGTTAAGTGATCTTCCCATGTTTTATTGTAAATAAAAATATCATCAAAGAAAACTAAAATAAAATTTCGAAGGAAAGGGTGAGATACCTTGTTCATAAGACTTTGAAATGTAGAAGTGGCATTGGTAAGACCAAATGGCATAACCAAAAATTCATAATGTCCTTCGTGAGTACGAAATATCATTTTGGGTATATCGCTTTCTTTAACTCAAATTTGGTGGTAGCCTAATCGTAAATCAAGTTTGGAAAAATATGTAGCCCCATGAAGTTCATCTAGTAATTCATCGATGATTGGAATAGGAAATTTTTAGCTTTGATAGTTATTTTTTGGAGGGTACAAAAGTCAAAATATAACCGCCATGATCCATCATTCTTCCTTACTAGTATGACTGGAGAAGAGTAAGGACTTACACTAGGTCTAATGACCCCTACCTTGAGTAGGTCTTGTACTAATTTATCTATTTCTATATTTTGTAAATATGGGTATTGATAAGGTCTAATATTAGGAGGTTGGTGCCCCAGAAGTAATTGAATGGTATTATCATGGCTCTGTTGTGGAGGTAATCCTTCTGGTTTGTTGAATATTTTATCATGTCTTTCTAGGAGTTTTTGTAATTCAGGTACCTATGGTTGTTCTTTTTTAGTGGTTTGCAAGGAAAATAGTTGGGCAACCATACCTTTTCCTCCTTTGTGAATAATTTTTTCCATTATGTGGGAACTTATGATTTGTGAAGGGCCTATTTTTAACCCTTTAATTATGTAATTTTGGTATTTTTGTGTGAATTGCATCCATAATTCTTGAAAGTCCCATTGAATTTTGTCGAGCATTCATAGCTATTTTACTCCTAAAATGATGTAACATCCTCCTAATGGTAGTACATACATATCCCCTTTCATGTTATAATCTCCCATAGTGAGCTTGATATTTTGACATTTCCCTTTGCATGCAATTTGTTTGCCATTGCCAATTATGACTTCAAAGTTATTACAAGGATATAAAAAACAATTAGCTTTTTTGGCCAACCTGTGATCTATAAAATTGTGAGTGCTACCAGATTTGAAGAGCACAATACGGTTTTATTTCTTGAAGTACCTCTTAACCTTCATATTTTGTGGAACCAAACATCGTACAAGAGCATTAAAGGAAATTTCTATTTTATCCTCTTTATTTTCTTTTGGAATATCCATTATTACTTCGACTTCGATGTCATCCTCTTCTTTGGGAGTGCAATCTCCAATTGTGTCCAAAATATATAATTTTGGTGAAATGCATTTGTGATTAGGGGTGAATTTTTCATCACAATGGAAACAGAGGCCCTTATCTCACATTTCTTTCATTTCCTCTAGGCTAATATGTTTAATTGGCATGACTTTATTCAGTTTTTGGCTAGTGAGGTGTTTAGTGATTTCCCTATTGAGAATATTCCTATTTGTCATTGGTTATTGATATTATCTTCCACCATTTGTGCTAATGCCACTATGTGCATCATATCAATAGGATTTAGTATTTGTACTTCTTGTCGAATTTCTTCTTTCAGGCCACTGATGAATCAAATTTGAAATAATTATGCATCAAGTCCTATTGTAAGGTTTGCCAACTTCTTGAATCGTGCTTGGTATTCTCTTACGATCGATGTTTGGTGAAGTTTGGTGAGAGCTCCTATGAAATCTTCAAATTTTCTTGGGCCGAATCACAACATTAGGTTCCTTGTAAATTCGGTCCATGTGGGAGTGCCTATTATTTTTTCATACCACTGGTACCATTGTGTAGCGATTTGCTCTAAGTGAAACAATATGATACAAACTTTTTGGATCTTTGAAATTTGATATAAAGAGAAATATTGGTCTGCCTTATATATCCAATTTGTGGGGTCACCTCCATCAAATTTTGGGAAATCTAATTTTGTGGTACAAGGGAGGATTGACGTGTGTGGCACCCCCTAGTGACATTTGTTGCACTGGTATTGTGTTTTGTTGTCCGTTGTGCATTAATGTCAAGTTTTGTTGTACCAAGTCCATAGAGTGATTTGTAGCATCCAGTTTGGTTGATAATTTTGTATTGGAGGTGTCAATTTTCATAGTTAATTCTATTATTTTTGTAGCTATATTATCCTCTAAATTATATTTCCAAAATTTCATTCCTTGCATGACATCTTTCGATACTTCTTTTGCAAAATATTTTACCATATGTTGTGATCTTCGTCCTTATACCATGGTAGGTTTTTGGTTTTTGGTTTCTTGATTAGTTTGTAGATTATGTGTAATTTTGCAAAAAATTAGTCAAAATTTGTGCAAAATTTGATTTTGGAAAAATTGTCACAATTATTGTAATTTCAAAAAACTTTGTTGTTTCAAATTTTTTTGTGGTGGTAGATATGGAGTAAAAGTGGTGGTAGGGTGGAACGAAGCGGAGGTGGTGGTAGGAGTGGGGTGAAGCAAAGGTGGTGGTAGGATGGAGCGAAGGCGGTAGTAGGAGTGGGGTAGAGTGGAGGTAGTGGTAGGAGTTGGGAAGAGCAGAGGTTACATGTTGCTCAAGGTGTAGTGGGTCCTAGTTGGTGATACGGTCTTTTGTGGCACAATGCACAAGGCAATCACTATGTGGCTTCGGTGCGTGAAGGTCGCTTAGCCCGCGTGACTGAAGTCATGATTGTAAATAGGCCTTTGTTGATATTTAAACCTCTTTACTTCCCTTTGCCCATCACGTGTGGGATAATTGATTTTATCCCTTTAAACTTGCCTTTGTTGCTTTTTTATTTGTTTGGATTTTCATGTTTTCAATTGTTTTTGAAATTTTGATTTTTTAATTGTTTTTGAATTTTTGGTTTTTTAATTGTTTTTTAATTTTTGGTTTTTCAATTTTTTTTGAATTTTTGGTTTTATGTGTGAAACACCTTAAGATGAATAATGTTGAGAGGTTCAGTATCTTCAACACCTTCAAGCGATGTTGGCGATAAGTCCCAGGTCCTATCTTCTCTAATATGATATATGGACCTAACTAGTTGGTTGTAAATTTATCTCATAGATGTGGCGACAGGTTTGAGTTCTATTGGTTTTCTTTTAGCACAAGATCCCCAACTTTAAAGTCTCTCAAGTGGAATTTATTGTTGTAAGCTCACTTTAGGTATTCTTGATAAACTCGATGATGCTCAAGGGCATTCACGCGATGTTCATCAAGAAGCATCAATTGGTTGAGGTGATCTTGGTGCACAGTGGCATCATCGATGAACTATTTCAATGTGATGCACAAGGTTGGAATTTCCAATTCCAAGGTCATAATGGCCTCAGTACCATATACTAGTGAAAATGGGGTTGCCCCAATGGGTATTCATATACTAGTTTTGTAATGCCATAGTCCAAGGGGCAGCTGGATATGCCAATATTTGTGGTTTTCTTGAATAGTATTCTTTAATATTACTACCACTATATTATTAGAAGATTTTGCTTGCTCTTTTGCTTATAGATTGTATCAATTCTCAAAAAAGTATTGGATATTATACTTGGACATCAAAGTCCTTACAATTTTGTTTTTGAATGACATTCCATTCTTTGATATGATCTTGGATGGGATCCCAAAATAACATATGATATTATGGGGTATGAAATCTACAATACGTTCTCCTATCATTTTTATCAAAGGGATTGCTTCCACCCATTTGGTAAAATACTTAGTGGTCATTATAATAAACATGTGTTGGCTCGACGACAGGGGAGATATATTACCAATTAGATCTAAACCCCATTGAGTAAATGGCCAATCTGCTTGGATGGGTTGTAAGGCCTATAATGACAAGTGCATAATATTAGCATGATGTTGAAATTTGATGTATTTATTTACATATGCTATGCAATCCTTTTACATAGCTCATTTGAAGGATGCGCTTGACGATAGCCATGCTACTAAAATGGCCACCATATGTATTGTTATGAGATTGTGAGATTACCCAAGTTGATTCTAGGAGCTCAAGGTAATGAAGGAGAATTCCATCATAGCTATGACAATACAAGATGTCTCCTAGAAATACATATTTAGTTGCTTTCTATTTGAATACTCTTTTTACGACATGCGATAATACCTATGGGATTATATTAAGCTTAAGGAAATCGTGTAATTGTGACATCTAATCTTGATATGCAACAACTTTAACTAACTGGATGACATGTTCCCTCTATAGTTTGACTTTTACAAAAGATGATTGGGAAACAACCTTATGGCAAATGGTGGTACCATTATTTGTAGGACCCTATGAAAGAAATGATCCCCAAGGTGCCTTTCTCAAAAAGTATATAGCTTTGTAGAACCATTCGTGGGTTGGTTCTATTTGAATCATATGGACTAATTCTTGATCATTTTGTGCCTCACATCGTATCATAGATTGTGATAGTATTTTCACTTGAATGGTAGTGAAGTTAGTGTATGGATTCTGAGGGATTAAGTATCTCAAATATGCCATTATGTTTACAAATATGTTGGACATTCGAGGGATTGCCTCGATGTCATACCATTCCATTTGGGAAAGATATACATCAACAAGATATTTATATGCCTTAAAAATGGGATATCTACATTGATATATCCCTTTAACTTTATTAACAATGAGCAAGGAGTCACAAATGTTATTTAGATTTTTAATCTTCATGGCGAGCATTGTTTGGAGACCTAAGATTAAGACCTCATATTTAGCATTGTTATTTGTGCAAGGGAAATTGAGTTTAAATTACAAGGGCATTGGAGCACCTTGTGGCATAAAAAATACAATTTTTGCACCACCCCCTTGCTCGCATTTTGAACCGTCAAAGAACAAAGGTATATTTGCTTGGTTATCAGGTTCTTCAGGTTCAATCAAATATAATAATGCAAATATTGCATCATTGGGAAGCTCTATGATAAGAGGTCTATGATCCTAAAGAGGAGCCTCTACCAGTTGATATACTATGACTTATCCCTTTATATAATTTTGACTTATGAATTCTAGGTCAAATTCCATCAATAACATGATCCACTTTACAGTACATGTTTTATGATGTCTTGCTCATCATGTACTGCAAAGGATTTAGGAAAAAAATGAATCTTTGGGTGTTGCCTTATTGAGGTCTCTAAAATCCGTACAAATACAGATTCTTCCATCAATATTTTCTATAGGTACCATATTTGATACACATTTTGGATAGTCGATGGGGATTATAAATTCTACATCCAATAGTTTTTGTAACTCGTCTTTAACCATCAAAGTGATAGTTGGATGCATCTTCCTGAGTTTTTTCTTGATTGCTTTCTTGGTGGGGTCCAAAAAAAGGTTATGAGTAACCAATTTTAGATCCAAACCTGGCATGTCCTTATATGTCTAAGCAAAGAAATCAGGTCTCTCTTTCAATAAAATTATTAAGTTGGCATACTCCTCAGGAGATAAGCTTTCTCCAAATTTAACCTTCCTTGAATTGGTGGGATCATCATTGATATCCACTTCGAAGGTTTCCTCTATTGACATATGTGATCCCTCCTCAAGCTGGTGAGATGTAGGGATCATATGGATGTCATCTACTAGATTTAAAGGTTCCACTAAATTAAGATTATCCTCAGTATGATAAAAATCATATGCATAGCCTGGCACAAAATGAAATGGTTGCAACATTTCTTTTTTAGGTAAGAAATGTTTAGGATCTAAATATGAATTGGCATGATAAAAATAAATGGCCTCAGGATTGAGGTACAAAGGTTTCAAAGGTTCAAATGGATTGTAGAGTAGAGTGTTTAAATAAAATGGAGATCATGTTGATGTAATAGAAGAAATATCTAGGCTAATAAACATTGTAATTGGGAAGGATTCCCAAAGAACTTTGAGATAACTTTTAGAGAAAAGTTTTATGGATGTAGCCCAGCCATTCTAGGTGAACCACTTTAAAATTGGTGTCACTTTGTGGATGATATTGTGCATTGCTTTGATATTGCTTTGGGTATATTGCTTTACTATTTTGAAGTATAAAGAAAAAAGTAAAAATAGGTCTTATGCTGTTCACCCCCCCCTCTCAGTATAAGCTTGTGTTCTTCAATGAAATGGAATTAAAATATGCAAACCATAGCTTGGGATTGCCCCCAAGTGAGTTGTAGGAAATATCGTAACCTACAGGATAGGATCGTACGCTGAACTCGCCTGGTCGTACAACAATAGTGATATCATATCTTTCGATCTGAAATAATGTCATCCGATCTTGCACACAACTGCTAAATATCTAAACTGCATAATCAAGCGAAAGAATTCTAAAATTTAAGGAGTTAGAGGAATTTCAGAGGGAGGGTTCTGGTTAAATAAGTAGGGAGAAATATCTAGATAGGGTGGATGTTGAGTTGTTACAAATTCTTCCAAGTTGGGCGAGGCTAAACGGATCCGATCTCGCATTTCCCACATAGTTACACAAGTGGGGACAAAAACTGTTCAACTATTTTTTTTCGTTTTCCATTTTAGAATTTTCTATTTCTGGGTAAGATCGTATTACGATCGGCGTTATCATACACCGATCACAAGGATCATAATACTAAAATCATGTTATGATTTTAGATGTTGTACTACAATTTTGGGGGTCATAGTATAGTCTCATCAAATATGCACAAATTTCAAGGTAATTAATGTAAACATGATGTTTTTACAATTTATGTTCTCATGCAAATGGGTCAAATTTAAGGTGCTACATTTTATCCCCTCTTTAGCATAATTTTGAAAGAAAAGTGCGTTAAATAAAAGTGCAACATGTTTTACGAGAAAGCAAAAATTTATTACAATTGTTGTTGAAGTTTTTAAGTTGTTATGCAAGTTGTTTCAAAATATGATTTTTATGGTATCCCCTTCAAGTTTTTACACCTATTGAATATTTTAGGTGGAAAAACTTGAAAAGTAAGAATAAATAAGAAGGAAAAGGTAAAATTTTAATTCATTTTCTCTTTTACTGTTGACTATCTAGTGCTCTAGAGAAAAATATGGTGGGAGCTAGCCATTGCATTGTTTTGGTCCAGGATAGAGACAGAGCACTCCGGGTATGAATTTCTTGTTTACTTAGCTTAGATTTTGCATGTTTTTCATTAAATTTTTTATTAAATTTAAATTTTTAGGGCATGACTACTGTCACGTAACCCTAATTGCAAAATCATAATGATTTTGCAAAATCATAACAATTTTGCAAAATTGTAACTATTTTGTAATATTGTATCATACAATATTGGAGAAATAAATACGATTCCATCAATACCATATCGATGTGAGCAATATCGTATAGTACGATATCACAAAATCAATATGATATCGTAGAATCGGTACGATATCGTCTATTATTGACACAATTTTTCTACTATTTATTTTTAAATCTGATTACTAATATGTTGTTATTTTATGTTTTATTTTGATAGTTGGAGGAGCTAAATAACAAGGAGTGGAGACATGCTACTAT
Source organism: Wollemia nobilis (assembly GCA_028583015.1). Classification (NCBI taxonomy): domain Eukaryota; kingdom Viridiplantae; phylum Streptophyta; class Pinopsida; order Araucariales; family Araucariaceae; genus Wollemia; species Wollemia nobilis. Next base: position 2,661,041 of record JAQPPZ010002937.1, on the reverse strand, counting down.
CCAGGCTGATTTGGATGCACTGGTAGACCTAGAGTTGACCTGTCTGGAGGTAGTGGGTCTAAAACATATAGTGCAGATGCCATAAATTATGATAGATATGAGGCTGATGACAGCCTTAACAGAGATATGGTATCTGGAGTCATCTTGTTTCCATTTTCCTACATAATATATGATTCCTACCTTGTAGGATGTATGACGGATTTTGAGGTTACCTCTCAGAGGTGTATGTATAGTTGCGTTTGGTAACCAAGGTCAGGCGATGAGGAGGTTGACAAGAGATCTTAGATTTCTATTGAGGAAAGGTGGATTTGCTATTGGGAGACTCAAAGGGACTGAGGGAGTCTCGCATTTGACTATGTTGTTGAGTGGTTTTGTGGGAGGCTTGATTTTATGTCATCCGAGTGGGATGCAGTTACCATGGATATTGGTAGAGGTAGTCTGATATGAGAGATCATAGTATCCATTTTTCTTGGGGTCCCTTCCTCCTATGTAGACTGTATAGATTTTTTCATAGGGTAGTCTACAAGGGTGGGAAGAGGTTGATATTAACTTCTTTTATTTAGATGTAGTTTTTGGAGCACATAGCTATCCAATGGACTACAAGGCTTTCACTAGTTCGAGCAGTAGATGGTGAGCCTGGTGTAGAGGATGATATACCTAGGGTGTTTTATTGGCCTTTACAAGGAGTACGTGGGAGACGGGTTACTCTTAGTGGAGTGATGAAACTCTTGGATGAATTACTACTAGATGAAATTATGTGGAGGCCTTGGATAGGGCTAGCAGGATGGGATGAGGAAGCATTTGAGTTGGCTAGTGTCAGGCAGACCATTTGGGGAAATATGCATGAGGTAGAGGTAGATTTTCATCGTGTTTATCAGGTGTAATACTAGTTTGGGATTAGACAAGATATTCCTCCTCATAGGAATACCACTTTTTTTTGGTCTACTCAGGATCCTACTACTTTTAGTGGGGCTCCCGATATGAGTAAATTTTTGGATTTAGAGCCTGATGATGCTCTAGTAGATACAACAGTTGGTAATAATGTTGGGGTTACTAATAGATACTGATAGTGGTATGTTAGTATCCGTCCTGCTTTATTGACACCATAGAGAAGCACAGTGCTACGAGTAGTTGATCAAGTTTTTAGGCAACATCGTGTAACTAGTTAGTAGGAGTAGTCAGTTACACAGGCTTCTTCGAGGAGACCAGGTCTTTGTACTCAAGGTGGGAACATATATCAGGATAGGAAAGAGTGGAGAGCATCACCTCAGGAGGAGGGATGAAATTCTTCTCATTAGGAAGACAGACCATACTCACCTAGTGATATAGTAGTGAGTATTGGAGGAGGGATATAGTAGTGAGATGGTTGCTCAATAGGTAGATGTGGCTAGGCTACAGGGGGAGAATGTCCTTCAGAATACTATGATAGAGTTTCTAAAGGGAGACCTAGCATAGGATAGAGCTTAGGATGTGGGTCTGTGGAGTAGGATTCAGACTCTGGAGGAGGATCTAGCAGTGGCTAGGGCTTAGGGTGGGCAAAGTGCTATGACTATGACATTGACTTAGATAGGTCAATATGAGCGAATACTACTAGGAGACGATCTTCTGTGAGTAGTGCAATAGATGACCTTTTATTAGACCCTGTATTTTATAGTAGTACCTACATAACAGAGGTAGCCTTTACCTATAAATATAGAGGTACCGATTCACTTTGGGTCATCATTCCACTCTACATCTAGGGCGATTTCCTCTAGGACAACTATGGAGACATGGGATATGCGACCACCACCTCCATTTCTTGGTAGATATGATGAGGCATAGAGCTCTAGGGCTTATAGGGAGTGAGCCTAGATATTTGTATATTTGTATGATATATTTGACTGAGTATACCGATTTATGAGGATTGTGGCATATCAGATTAGCTTTATTTTGTATATGGATTTTTGAGATGTATATATATATATATATAGATATTTTTTTCTGTGACTTCATGTATTTTATTTGATGAGTTTGCATTTTAATTTTGTGTGAATCTCACATGATCATGTTTATATTTATGAATTTTTTAATCATGCTTAAAATAAAATGAAATAAGCTAATTTTTGGGAATGTGTTTTAAAAAATATGTTGTATAATGATAGATTTAATATATTAGCAATAAACTTCAAAGGATGTTGTGTTGTTATATGACCATTGATGGAGATCGATGCTCGCTAGGTCATGAAGTTGATCCTATTGTGAAGAAGTGTTTAATATTGCTAATATTTGTGTTCTTAAGAATAGTCTTAATACTTTAGTATGATAAAAGAAAATGTTGATTTTGGTAATTGATTTTGAGAAAATTTTGTTGTGGATTAATATACTTATGAGAAAATAATTATGCATGACAAATTGATAATATTACTTGTTCTAAGCATAAAATTCCTAAGTGTGAAGATGTAAAAAAATAATTACTTACGAACTATACCATCATCGCGAAATCAAAAAATGAAATGTATGATGATATGAAATTATTTGTTCTTTTTTTTTAAATGCAAAGTAATGTCAGATAAATCATTGTGTCACATGTTCCAAAAATATTATATAATTTTTATGAAAATATATGGACTAATTTTGGGCATGAAAAATTAGAAATATGACTTGTGCTAGGCATAAAAATTCCTAAGTGTGAAATTTGAAGAGAAATAATTACTTAGGAACTATACCATCATCGCGAAAATAAAAATGAAATGCATGACGAATGATTTTTAATTTTGTAATATTATTTGGAATAAATTATTCTATTATGATGATAAAATAATTTTTAGGAACTAATGCAAAGGATTGAAATTAATTATCTAACAAAATCTCAAAGAAATATTGTAACTTATACAAATTCAAATTTATCTAGAACCAGTGTGTGAAAAGTGAATTCATTATACATTTTGATTGTCATGATGATACAAAATCTCTCAAGTAACAAATGTGTGTGCTTTGTGAGGTTAAATTTATTGATTTTTAGTAAGGCAATGATAAAGTGAACTTGAATGAACCAATGTGTGTGCATGTGAAATGTTCATTTAACCATGATTTTGTGCATGCATTGTGTAGACACCTAAATCGTGTCATGCTTAGGGGAGCTACTTACATAGACACACTCATAAGATCATAAGACATAATATTGGACTTTCCAAGCATCAAAAGTGGTTCTCACCACTCATTTGGGGCCTTTTCAAGCCATCCAAGCTTGGCCACTCAAGCCAAGAGCGACCAGATCCTAGCCGCTCAAGCCTAGAGTGGCCAGACCTTAGCCACTATAGATGACAACGACCAGATCTTAGCCACTATAGATGATAGTGGCTAAGCCATAAGAAGTGGTTTGCCAACAAATAGGCCTAATCACAGGTGGAAGTGGTAGTCTACATGCAATAAAGGTGAGTGGGAGTGACTTTGCATTCCTTTTCATGACCAGTTCACATAGGAGACTTGAGTTTGCATTTAGACTTAAGTTAACTGACCTCCAAGCATAAACAAAGGACAAAATCTTCTCATGCTAATGACCAGTTCGCATAGAAGACTCAAGTGGGCAGTTAGATTTAGTTAACTAGCCTTCAAATATAGACAATGGACAAAAGCTTCTCATGCTAACTTGCACTATGCATGAGAAATTCATTTCTAGGGCTTGGACATAGACCTAGGGTTTCACACTATAAAAGGTGCAAGCCTAAGAGCACCAAGATATAGAGAATCAGATATCTAGAGATCTTTAGACATCTTCTTGAGGAGAGCTTTCAAGACTCAGAAAGTTCTCTTTGAGATCACGTGTACGATGGAGCTTTGACGAATCGAAGAGCATAACACCTACTATTTCAACATTAGATTAAATTCTTTGACCCATAGCTTTGGGGCAAAGAGGGCAAGGTTTACTTTAGCGGTCGTTGTCTTGGACAGTGGCCCATAGGCTTAGCTTAGATAGACATAGCATCTTTTATTCTATTTTCTTATATCATTAGCATAGATTTACATGATTTCATGGCATAGTTTTATCATATTTCCATTACATTCTTTGATTACTAACAACCTCATCCAGGGAGGCAATCTCGGACACCTAAATGTGTGTTGTTGTTTCATTGCTTGCAGGGCCATAGGTACATCGGATGAAGATTACAACATACGAGAGCAAAAGGGATCCCTCTAGGAAATAGACCTGGAGAAGGAGGCATCTGTAAGCCCTCATACATTTCTATGTGTGGAACCGAGAAGCTTTTATAAGCGCACCACCTCTTCGCAGAAGGGGCACTCCTTGCCTATTTGTAATTTATAGTATCAAAATGGGTATCCCTAAGAGGGACCGACATGTAACCGAGCTTCAATATCAATAAAGAGATCCATATTTTGTTATTTCGTGTTATATGCTTTTTCCTCTTGTCTTTCCATTTTATCTTTGGTATTTTAAATAAGCATTGCAAGTAGGGTTTTAGAAAAAGGGACCGGTGCGTGCATTCTCGGGGTCGCTATAGATGGCGATCACGGTGGGACCACCACTAATTTTTCATTTTCTGCTAGAATACTAACTTAATTTTGTGTGCATGTCTAGCCACTCTGAGCTACAATGGCCAAAAACTAGTCGCTCTAAGCTACAACGACCAATAGAGCTTAGCCACTCTGAGCTACAATGACCAAGAACCAACCGCTCTGGTCAACAATGGCCATAACTGGAGTGCAGCAGAGGTCAAAACACCGACTCTCTGAGCTGGATCAAAGGTTGGTATAGCTTCTCTGATATTTTACAGCTTTCTATCTGCTTCTGTGTGTTTAAAATAGAGAACTTAAAGCACATTTATGTTTGGAAATTGAAAGAATAAAAGAAGAAAGAATTAAGCATTTCGCATATCTTAGATCTTCTTTTAAATTTTCCACTAGGCGTTGCTAGGAACAATGGCTTATGCCTAAAAAGTTCACCCTAGAATCCAACGTGCTAGACATTGTATGTTGTTTGCTTGCTTTGAGGCCCTGCTAGAGGCCATAGCTGCACGAGATAAAGTGCGCTCATACAAATCATAGTAGTTCATGCATCTTTCTGAATATTGAAACGTATTTTTGCACTTAGGCATATAGGAAAGATTCATTGCTGCTATATGATGCACTTTATGATACACAAGCTTAAAATGAACACCACACACGCACATCTCATTTAAAACATTGGAGAGTTGGATTTCATCACCAACCTTCAATTCAGTCCAGTGACATTGGAATTCATCTCCTTCCACTGGTTTTCCCCCTAGAGCTTCCTAGAAATGGATTGAGAAACTTACTTATAGTGACACTAAGTTACTTGTGTTCAAACTATCTCCCACTATTGGAACAATCATTGGTTCAGAGTGGAAGAGCTAGGCGAACCCTCCATTGGGTCTTCAATGGTGTACCCTAGCTTCTTTTGAGAAAATCATGTTTGGCATGAGTGTACTTGATTGTCACTATGGATGAGTCTTCTCATTCTTAATCCAAGAACAAGAGCAAAGAAATCGAAAGAGCAACACATCAAAACACATCAAATAGTCTAGGGCACACTCAAATCGATAATCAAGATAAACATTTGTTTGGTATTGTGTGGTCATTCCTAATTTGCAACTCAAAATATCAAGTCATAAAAACAACATGGTCAAAACAAGAAGTAAGCACCCTCGGTCTGATATCGAGGGAGAGACAGAAGCAATTCATGCTCATAGGTGGAGTCATAGTAACATTGAATGACCTACCCGTAAGACCGTGAGATGTAGCTCCACGAGCCTAAGGGGTGATAACTCAACCCTTGGGGGATCTCTTCGAGAAACCCCAAGTAAGGAGCCACATCATGGAACAAAGTCACATAAACAAAAAGAGGCTTCACAGCCATCCTCATCAAGGAGACATGAGGAGACCTCAAGGGCCTCCTCTAAACACACAAAAACATCTCAAAGACATGAGGAAGCTTCAAGGGCTTCCTCCTCACATGGACATAAAGAAGGTTCTAAAACTCATTCTTCACATAGGGATGACGAGACTGCTACATCTCCATCCACATGGAGAAAACATGTTACCACCAAGCCCTCTTCATCAAGAAGGCAAACAAGAATTGCAACACCTCAAGACTCACAAGAAACATATGAAATAGGTCTACCCACTGAAGGGCAGGAAACTAGAGCTACATCTAGTCATGGGAATCACATAGAAGAAACCCTTCACACAAAAGGAAATATTCCCATAGACTATGACCTCATAGGAGTAAATGGCACCCCACGGGACCAGCCATGGAAAACAAGATAGCTAGATGGGTTGGATCGATTTCCTACTCAACCAACTCAAAGAACTATAGCTACTGAGAACTCTGCATCTAGAAGCTCATGAACTATGACTTCTAAACATACCTCCTAGTCTAGGGGTACCTTAGAGTGACCCCATAGAAGACATGTGGAGTCTGATCATAGGGATACTCAACAATACACTGAACAAGTCACATTAACTAGCAAGAGTACAGATACAATAGAAACCCCCTCGAGGAATCTATGAGTCAAGACAACAAGAACAGAGTCAGATAAACATGAGTCTTCTATGACAGCACAAACTGACCGAATGAGGTGGTTAGAAAATGCATTACGCAAGGAGCGAGAGCTAGTGGAAGCTCTCAAACAAGAGAAACAAAGAGAAAGACTCTTGCGCCAACATGAGCAGCATTTAAGAGAGCAAGCTGAGTGGCTAGCTCTTAATAATTTACCAAAAAATAGTGGTGACCACCAAAGAACAAGACACACTGACTCACCTAAGGAGAGGCACACTAGACAAGATAGCCCACAATGAAACCCCCCACCAAATCATGAATGAAATCCAACTAATGGGGGAAGGGCAAACATAACAAACCAAGATCACAATCCTGAGTCCCCTCGTAGGAGGGAGGAAAATGGAACAAATCAAATGGATAGAGAGTTACCTCCATTGCCAATGCGAATAGGCTTACAAGAGGAGGAAATCCATGCATCAAAGGCATTTCAAGAGCTTGCTGAAAATATGAAAACCTTTGAGAAACAAGAGGCAGTTGGGAACTCACCAACATTGAGCAAAATACACAATCAACCATTGTGCCCATCAATCCCTAGCCCTCCATATCCTAAGCACTTTGAGATGCCTAGGTTAGAGAAGTTTAAAGGTGAAGAGGATGCACAAGAGCATGTCACCAATTTTATCAATGCCTATTTTCATCTTGAAGACAATGACGCTCTCATGCTAAGAACATTCATAATGACATTTTTAGGTGTTGCCACTCAATGGTTCAACCAACTACCTAAGCATAGCATAACCAACTTTGAACAACTAGTAAATGCATTCTTGAAGCATTTCTCCTTTGGTGCTAAGAAGAAGGTGAACCTTTCAGACCTGGCTAACTTGAAATAGTATGATGATGAGCCAGTAATGGATTATGGGAATAGATGGAGAAAATTCATGGTAAAGTTATCATTCTCCATTCCCACAGAAGAGATCATTCGCATGTTCACCAAAAGTTGTTCTAAACATATCTCCCTCTTGCTACAACTCCAATAGTATCCTTCATTTGAGGAAGCTTTGGCATAGGCCAAGCTCATCGAAGAGATAAAAGTAGATGAGGGAACCATTAAGCTCCAAAACAAAAAGGAGTGGAACAAGAATGGTAAGAATGACAAGTACAAATAGAAGCAGGGCAACCCTACTCTAGTCAATCAAGTCGTATTGGCTACACCCAAGGATGGGGGTGCACAACAACCATAGAACTATCAAGCACATCCCCCGCCAACCAACTACGACCAAAAGAACAATCAGGGAAGAAATCAAGAATGCAAGCCACCTCATTATTTCATGCCTCTGATAGAATCAATGCAATCAATATTTAATCAGTTGAGCGAGGCTAGGAGGATCAGATTTCTTGATATACCTCTTATAGATCCCAACCATCCTAAGCCAAAAGGATATAGGGAAGATCAATTTTGCCCTTATCATAGGATATCGGGGCATGACATTGAGGCTTGCATCGGGTTTAAGCATCAAGTGCAAAACATGATTGAGGTAAGAGAACTCAAAGTTGACAACCCATTGGCTCTCGATAATAGAGACATGGGCATATATAGAAACCCATTGCCCAATCATGAGGCCCCTCGAGAGCAAGGGGCCCAAGTCAATCAGGTTCGAGCTGACATACCTACCCATGGATGCATGGGGATGGTTGAGATTGTTAACATAGCAACAAGGACTAGGCGGTATGGTCAACCACAACCACCTGTAGCTCCCATGAACATCCTAGCTACCCCTAGGCAAAGGCAAGACAACCTTCTAGGTCCATCGATGAGACTTGTGGTAACTATTCAAAGTAGATTGGAGCAAAACCTACAGATGACTCCAGCTAAGTTATCCATCTATGAGCTCATACAATAGTCCTCAAAGCATAGGGAGACTCTAATGGAGATTTTAAGAACAATTGAGCTTCAACCGCAAGATGTGAATGCATTCACTCACTTTGTGGGACAAGTGCAAGAATGCCAGGAACCTGTAATCCGATTCTATGATCATGAGATTAAGACAGTTTCTGCTACCTTACTAGACCCTCCACTAAACATTGTAGTAGCCATCAATGACTTACCTTTCAAGAGGGTTTTGGTCGATATAGGTTCATCGATTAACATCATTACAACAACTGCAATAGAGCACCTCAAGATACCCAAGACCAATATCGTTCCAGGAGCTTACACATTGAGAGCTTTTAATGATGCTTTATGCAATATTATGGGAATGATAGTCCTACCCATCAAGGTGGGGCACAAGACCATCCCCATGATGTGTCATGTCTTGGAAGGAGCTATGCAGTACAACATCCTCTTAGGGCACCCTTGGATAAGGGCCATGAAGTGTGTGCCTTCGATCTTGCACTAGTGTGTCAAGTATGTGCACGAAAACAAAGTCTATGTGGTTCTGGCCGATGAAGAGCCTTTTAAATACGTTAATCAGGTGGACATTCTAGGAGAATTCATGATCCCTTCTACTCACCTATACGTGGCACCTTCATCCCCAACCACACAAGTGGATAATGAAGACAAAGGGGTAAGAAAAGACCCATGCACATCAACACCTCCTAGCGCACTCAAGATAGTCAATGCTTCTAAAGTACCATCAACGTCAAAACCAAAAGATAATCAGAAGCTAAAGGCACCCTTAGTTAAGGAAGAAAGGCCCAAAGAAGTGCCAACTATAGCCATTGCTGAAATGCCAAGTCCTATGGAAGAGGAAGATCCTCAAGATCAAGATGAAGATAGTGATTATCACCCTGCTTCGCCAGTATCATCCGTGGGGTCATCCATGTCGCATGCATCAATACACTTGGCAAGCATAGGCATAGGGGAGTACCTTGTGTAGAACATCACCTTCACACCTATCATTGAGTCTGCACAAGACATAGGGAGGCCTAAAGACTTGAGGCTGCCAGTAGGAATAGTGGTTCCATTGGGAATCCCTCCCAACCAAACCAATTTTGTCTATGTCAGCCTGGACTGTGCTCATAAGTCTTCAGATATAGAAGAGGATGGTGATGAATTATTCATAGTCAATGTTCGTTACCTCTCTAATCTTGAGTTTTCTCTAAGCTACTTTGAGCATTGCCATTGGCATGGCTATGGCCTTGGCGTATATGAGCAAGGGCACAGGAGGCCTTACGAGCCACTATATCAACTTCCCTCTAATAGATTTGGCTTAGGCTATTATAGCGAAGGTCGAGATGACTCTCTTGCAATGACATTGGAAAGATTAAGCATAGGGTTAGGAGAAGACATTGATTTCATTCCTTATCACCCCCTAAGAATAGAAAATTTGAGCAACAGACAAGTGGCCACGGTGAACATACCACCTCCAGAAACTTATCATCCAAACACCTCAATTGATTCCACCCCAATAGGGTACAACTCATGGGATGAGGAGAATGGATATGAAGCAAGTGATGATGAGGCACAACTTGGCTTAGCCTATCAAGGGCCTCACTATTTGCAAAGATTCACATGGTCCATCCATGATGAGAGTGGATATACATCAGATGAAAGCGACTATGAATCAGAAGACTCAATAGAAAGAGCTTACTTAGGCCTAAGCCATCAACCCCTAGAATTTTGGGGTGAGAGACAAATGCAAATAGATTCTTCATAAGTGATGAAGAATATGAAGATGAAATAGAGATGGCCTACTTGGGGCCAAGACATGAGCCCCTTGTCTTAGGGCCACATACCAATGCTAACAATTTTTGGATAAGTGATGATGACTTTGAGGATGAGACCGAGATGGCTTATCTTGGACCTCACCACTTGTGGCAAGTCAACGAGCTAGTAGAGAGAGAGGCGGCACTTCATGCCATAGACCCTCATCTCTAATTTTTGGGAGACCTATTGACCTAGCTGCCATTCATCGGATGGTCAATCCCCCTCTACCTACATTTAGAGAGTAGTTAGAGCCCAATGATCCTATTGTCCACCTTGCTCATGGGCCAGATCCAAAAATTCCCATTCCTCTAGAACCTCATCATGAGTATGGAAGGGAAACCCCTGAGACAAGATTGCACCCATGTGGTCTTGGAGATTTCATCCCATCCATCAACATGATCTCCATTGATTTGACCACTCCACTTCATAATCCAGTAGATCCTACCAAATCATTGCATCTTGATGTAGAGGCTATTGATTGGGATCATGCTAATTCACCCATAGAGCTTGAAGACCTCTTCCCCAATGAAGAGATGTTACAACCATTCCATTTTACATCAAGTTGTACGTATGACATCTTCCATGTTGGTTTGGAACCTGAGTCAGTAGGTCCTATGAATCCCATCGATGACATTCATTTGATACCCATGCCTCATCAGCTAGAGGATGGGTCACATATGGCTATAGAAGCAACTTTCGAGGTGGACATCAGTGATGATCCTACCCAACCAAGGAAAGTCAAGTTTAGAGAAAGTCTATCTCTAGAGGAACAAGCCATCCTAATTCCTCTCCTCAAGGAGAGGCCAAACATTTTTGCTTGGACTTACAAAGACATGCCAGGGATAGATCCAAAGTTAGTCATTCACAACCTTTCATTGGATCCCATGAAGAAGCCAGTCAAGCAAAAATTGAGGAAAATGCATCCAACCATCGCTTTGATGGTGAAGAATGAATTGCAAAAACTATTGGATGCAGTATTCATAGTTCCTATCGACTACCTTGAGTGGGTGTCAAACATGGTACCCATAGGGAAACCTGATGGAAGAGTCTGTATCTACATGGATTTCAGGGATTTAAATAGGGCAACACCAAAGGATTCATTCCCATTGCCAAACATAGATGCTCTTGTAGATGCAATCGCAGGTCATGAAATGCTCTCCCTAATGGATGGTTTTTTTGGATACAACCAAATCCGGATTAAGCCCGAAGATCAACATAAAACTACTTTCATTACTCCATGGGGAACATTCTGTTACAAAGTGATGCCATTCGGTCTCAAAAATGTTGGTGCCACATATCAACGGGCCATGACATACATATTCCATGACTATATGCATAAGATCTTGGAAGATTACATGGATGACTTATTAGCCAAATCCCTATTGCGGCAAGAGCATGCCGAAGTCCTTAGACAAGTCTTCGATCACCTCATAGAACATAATGTCCGATTGAATCCTAAGAAGTGTATATTTGGCGTAACTTCTGGCAAGATTTTGGGATTCATCATATCCAAGAGAGGCATCGAAGTAGATCCTGCAAAGGTGAAGGCTATACTAGAAATGGCCGCCCCTACCAACATTAGGGAGTTGAGGAGCCTACAAGGCAAGATAGCATCCATCAAAAGATTCATCGTGCAATTATCAGACAAATGCAAACCTATGAACAGGTTTCTATGCAAGGAAGTCCCCTTTCATTGGGACGAAGAATGCCATCAAGCCTTTGTAGAGATCAAAACTTATCTAGCAATGCCGCCAGTATTGGCTCCACCAAGGCCAGACATACCATTTTTACTATATATATTAGCTACTGATTTTGCACTGGGCACCATGTTAGCCCAAAATAATACACAAGACAAAGAGCAAGCCATATATTACATTAGTCGCACCTTGGTGAGCTATGAGCTAGGATATGCATATGTCAAAAAGTTGTGTTTAGCAGTGGTCTTTGCAACTCAAAAGTTGTGACACTACATGTTGAGCCATATGACCTACGTCATATCAAAACAAAATCCTTTGCAGTACATGATGAGCAAGACATATCACAATACACGTACCACAAAGTGGATCATGCTATTGATAGAATTTGATCTAGAGTTCATAAGCCAAAAGTCCATCAAGGGACAAGTCATAGCAGATCAATTAGTAGAGGCACCTCTTCAGGATAACAAGCCTCTCACCATAGAGTTTCTTGATGATGTGGTCTTTGCATTATCAGATCCACCAAAACTCGAAGAACCTAAGAAAGAAAAAGACATGTCATTATTCTTCGATGGTTCGAAGTGTGAACAAGGAGGCAGAGTAGGGATTGTCTTTATCACACCGTAGGGTGCTCCATTGCCCTTATCATTCAAACTAGACTTCCCATGCACAAAAAACAATACATAATATGAAGCATTGATCTTGGGACTCCAAACAGCCATAGCGATGGGCATTAAAATATTGAATATCTTTGGTGACTCCTTGCTCATAGTAAACCAGGTCAAAGGACTATTCCAATGTAGGTGCCCACTCCTGAAGACTTACAAAGAACTTGTTGACACCTACTTAGCCCAGCTAGAATGGTATGACATCGAGGCAATCCCTCGTACGTCGAATAGATTTGTAGACACCATGGCCTCTTTGGGATCCTTAATCCCTCAGAATCCATCTACTGATTTTACTACCATTCATGTAAAAGTGCTTTCACATTCAGCAATACACCATGAGGCTTTTGACAATCAAGAATCAGTCAACATGATCAACATCGAACCAAATCAAGATTGGTCCTTCATAGCTAGAGATTTCTTGCAAACAACACCTTGGGGGTCTTTGATCTCCCAAGGACCTGTAGAGTGTGGTGCAACCATATACCATAGAGTTGTTCCTCAATCCATGTTCACTACCTCAAAAATGCAAGAAGAGCAAGTTGTCTATTCTATAGAAGTTGTGGCCTATCGAGATTGGCTTTCCCAACTCATGGGACTTCCTGAAGCTTGGAATAATACCTCAAGGTTTTTCACATATTGAAAGGTGAACGTTCAAATAGAGAGCAACAAGATACATTTTTCTAGGAGGAATCCTCTATAGATGAGGATATGATGGAGTATTACTCCATTGTCTTGAGCCCCAAGAAACATCTTGGGTAGTTTTGCAAGCTCACGATGGAACATGTGGAGGCCATTTCAGTGGCATGGCCATCGTTAAGCGCATCTTGAGAATGGGTTACTATTGGCCCACAATGGAAAAGGACTATTGTGAGTATGTCAAGAAATGCAGTAAGTGCCAGCATCATGCAAACCTAACACACTTACCATCGCAAGCTTTGCACCCCATCCAGGCAGCATGGCCATTCTCGCAATGGGGACTAGACTTGATTGGGAAAATCTCACCCCCATCCTCAGGCCGACATACATTCATCATAACGGCCACATAATACTTCACTAAATGGGTAGAAGCGATCCCCTTAACATCAACAACTGGACCAAGGATTGCGGAGTTTATACTCCACAATATCATAAGTCATTTTGGGGTCCCTTCTAAGATAATATCAGATAATGGGCCATATTTCAAGAACAAAAATGTGCATGCTTTAATGAAAAAATACCACATTCAGCATAGAATTTTTCAATGCCTTATTATCCACAAGAAAACGGGCAAGTAGAAGCCTCAAACAAAACAATAGTCTCCATTTTGAGGAAGATAGTGCAAGAAAATCACAAGGATTGGCACATGCAGTTGCCTCTTGCACTATGGGCATACAAGACTAGTATACGGATGCCCACTGGGGCAACACCATTTTCACTAGTATATGGCATTGAAGCCATCATGCCTCTAGAGTTGGAAATCCCGACTCTACGCATAGCATTAAAGGACTTCATAGATGATGAAGTTGCATGACAAGGCCACCTTGATCAGTTGATGCTTCTTGATGAACGTCGAGTCAATGCTTTAGAGCATCTCCGTGTTTACCAAGATCACCTTGCGCGAGCTTACAATAGTAAATTCCACCTAAGGGAATTCAAGGTTGGAGATCTAGTGCTCAAAGAAAACTAGTAGAATTCAAATCTACCGCCGCATCTACGAGATAAGTTCATGGTAAACTGGATAGGTCCATATATGATTTCACAGAGAGTTGGGCCTAGAGCATATCACCTTATATCATTATATGGTGTTGAAGAGCCTGAACCTCTCAATATCATTCATTTAAAGGCATTTTACACATAAACACAAAAACATTCAAATATGTCATAAAAACACAAAAACATTCAAATATGTCAAAAACACAAACAAATCATAAAAACATAAAATTCAAAAAATCAATTCAAAGGCTCCAAGGGTAAATCAAACCGCTTGGTCAAAATCAATTCAAAAGGCTCCAAGGGTAATTCATACCGCTTGGTCAAAACCAATACAATCAAAAATCTCCAAGGGTAATTCATACCGCTTGGTCAAAATCAACCAAAGGCTCCAAGGGTAATCCAAACCGCTTGGTCAAATCCAATCAATTCAAAGGCTCCAAGGGTAATTCAAACCGCTTGGTCAAATCCAATCAAAAAGGCTCCAAAGGTGATCCATACCACTTGGTCAAAATCAACAACAAAAGCCCCAAAGGCATAATAAGCCCTTTGGTCAAATAAAATAAAAAATACAAAAACAATGCACTTCACATTTTGCATCCACATCATTGCATTGCATTTTCACATACATTACAATTGTATATGTCAAGAGAGCCTTAAAAGTGATACCACAGTTTGTCGCACAAGTCATTCATATCCATACCTCCATCCACATGTGTGTAATTGTGTTTTTCAACACAACCATTATTTGTTGCTATACATAATATACTAAGGTTTTTTGGGTTAGTCAACCACACCTAGTAATCTTATCAACTTTTGAGGAAAACAACTTTGATTAGTAGAAGGTAAGGCCTAGCTGTATACCTAATTGAACCTAAAATATGGGATCTTACAAATGTACAAGGAAAATATGAAAGTTGCAAAGCGGTCTAGGTTACCTTAAGCGAAAAGGATTATCCTTGCTTATCCCCTGTGCAACCGGTTTAAAGGTGTTGAGAATTGGCAAAAGGACAAGCTTTACCCTATCCAAATCCCTTGCTTAAATCAAAACAAGCAAAAATCCAAAGAAAAATACATATTCAAAATGCCAAGCATACAGTCCAGATTTCAAAGCAAAAATCCGATACACAAATCAAAAATCCAAAAAAAAAAATCAAGCTCAAAAAAAAAATAAACAGTGATTTTCATCACTACATATGAGCAAAATAAATAGTGATTATCATCACTACAAAAATCCCTGCTCAAAAAAAAAATCAATCAAAATAAACAGTGATTTTCATCACTACATATGAGCAAATATCCAAAGTCAAAAAGAAGCCAAAGAAGGGAATAAAGCTTGAATCCCTGGAATTCTCAGCATTGTACAAAAC
Organism: Wollemia nobilis; assembly: GCA_028583015.1. Lineage (NCBI taxonomy): Eukaryota > Viridiplantae > Streptophyta > Pinopsida > Araucariales > Araucariaceae > Wollemia > Wollemia nobilis. The sequence goes on along the minus strand of JAQPPZ010002937.1, from coordinate 2,645,394 downwards.
TGGAAGGAGAAATCCTTACGCATGATGATATGTCTATTACAATTGCTTCATGCATTTGTGTAGACCAATGTTTGAATGTGGATGAGCTAGCTTAGATAACCAAATATTGCCTAGTGGTATAGTCCAACTAAGTCCAACATAAGGATGAGATGAACACTTGAGGATCCCTGATCTTAGCAATGGGCTGAAAGAATCCCGCCTGACATCGGAGGAAATGTTTGAGTTCTATCTCAAAATAAACAATCACATGCACACACAGAGATCATGAAAAACTAGGTCCATGGTAAAAGCCTTACTTTTCAAAATTCTAAGTGGTAAGTAGACAATTGTTGATAGAGAACTAGAGTGTTTGAATCTCCGAAAAGCCCCAAAAATTTTTACATAGCAACAAATCATAACATCATTAACACCATCACTTTCTTTATAAGATTCTATAAATTAGGGGGTATCAACATAGTAGGACAGATACCACATATATATTAGAAATAGTATATAGACGGCCACTGACTACTTTATATCTTTTAATTTACAGAAACTTATTAAGAAAATACATTACACACCATTACATCTCATATATGAATACTTAATCAATTCTTATGATAGGAGTGATTATTTAAATTCATGATTATTTTTTTACTTTATGTGGTATCACCCATTAAGATTGTCAATGTCATATGCATTTCGTATGTTTTAAGAGATTAGAGCATACAGGTTCATTTATACCATTCCATCACATAAGTTAGATGCATACAATTAAAGCAAAAATTAAACATGCATTTAACAATAACATTTGCATCCACAAAAACAAGTCATTAATCATCCATAAACCACATCATAAAACATATAGGCAATATCCATTTACATACAATCATAAATTCATCATTCATCATCAAAATACATCGCATCATATCATCAAATCATATAAGCATCTACACATCCATCTAAGCATCTTCAAATATCATCTATCATCTAGCATATTCATAAAATCATCATAATACCATCATCGCATCATATCATAAAACAAAATAATAACAAAAACATAAGCAATAAATGATACACATAATGAGTCATAAAAAGCAAATCTATCATAAAAGTATGTGTGTCAAGTCCAATGGATATACAAAAATACCCATGGGCTATAGTCATGTAGGTCAGTCGACCTCAAAAATGGATCAAGAACCAAGTAGAGCATCAATCAAATACTGGGCCTGAGCCCCCTGCACCACCTCCTCCGGTGCCACCTCCCCCTGTGGCGGTGTTGCAAGTCGAGTGGTGCGAGCCTGTCGATCTCTCTATCCGAGTCTGGGTCCGTTGGCTAGGATGGGTGGAAGACTACCCCGAGGTAGAGCACCCACTGACCTATGAACCACCTGCACCTACTAGATCCTTAGGGACAAGCCCATGCCTCTTGAGCTACATCTGAAGGATGGTGACATGATCCATAAGTCCTCAGATCTGCTCCTCATGCTCATCCAACAAAGACTAAAGTCATCCCACATCTACCCCTAAGCCTGTCGTTGGAACCTCCTATGGTGTAGAAGGAGGAACAACAAACTACATCCTGACATCACCACCCCCAATAGTAGCCTGTAGAGCCTATATCTGTGTTGTGAGCTACTCAATCATAGCATCTCACCACTGTACCTAGATCTTAGTGGCCTAAAGCTCAGCCTCGACCTCATGCAACTACACTCTCAGAGGAGAGTCTCTCTCCTCGAGCTCTAACTCCTCCTCCTCCTTAGGAATGTTAGGATCCTCTATTGCCACCTGCTCTACTGATTGGCCCCATACCTTGGTCCTGGCTCGAACCCTACATCCTATCGGATCTATACCATCACCCCCACCATCATCCTTGTGCCCTAGGCTATCGATGCCATGCCACATCCGATCACCCCACCATTGAGAGTAGGCCTCTGTAACTCCCCCAGCCACTATAGGGTCTATGGCTGGGGCATCCTCCTCATCTGCAAGCTCTATGATCTATCATGGAGGTAGGTCCTTCTCTGCTATGAGGCATCGGTATAGAAATGGTATCAAGGGCACATCTTGCTGCAATCCATACTAACGAAGAACTCGAGAGTAGAAGAAATACTCCTGGATGGCAATCTTATGGCCAATGAGCCATCGCTCGTGTCGTGTCTTGGTAGTAAAACTAGTTGGATCATCCCAAGTAGGACACTCATAGTAAGGCCACCACATGACATCTCCGACCAATAGTCTAGTGAAAGCATCAGTATAGTGGGACAACTCCCCTACAAAAGTATGGCTCTTATGCTCCTCATGCTCTCGAGCCCATCTGGTAGCATAGCACTGTGTTCGAGCCTCAATAGTTGTAATCTTGGTCGGGAGCCCCTTAGGGTGATCTACCTTAATGTGCTCCCATCCCCAAACCTGTAGGAGCAAGTTGTAGGTAATGCTGACACGTCCCCATCGATGGATGTGGTACAACTCATCGTAGCACTGAGCCAATAGCGATCTACCCCATGCATAGATGATAGGCTCCTCACTATCTAGTAGGTCCTACACCATCGCCAAGAGGTTCCAAGGGAACCTCAAACTCGAGCAGTCTGGGATAAGAATGTTGTTGATCACCATCAACAACATGACATGCCTCACTGTGAAAACATGAGCATCATACCAAGCCTTGATAGATACTCCTCCGAACCCAGTCTCCTGGAGGGCCTATGTAGAGTGCACTCCAAACACCCAAGCATAGATGACCACCTGATCATTAGTGGTCGATGAAATAATGGGCACCCCATCGAATGGGATCCGAAAGATCCTGTACACATCCTCCGACGTGATAGTCATCTCGTCGGGTGGAAGGTGGAAGGTGTTGGTCCGCGGGTCCCAACGATGGGCTAAAGCTATAAGATAAGCCTAGTTGGCCATAATATGGGGTAACCTGATGATGTATTGTAGCCCACGAGCCTTAAACCACTCCTTAGTATCATCAAATCTAGGAAGTAAGTCAAGCAGGAGCTTTGGGTCCCGAGCCCGAGCAGTGAGGATCTAAACAAAGTAGAAGAAAGACAAAATATAACTACAGTGCATCTAAGGCATAATTCACAATAAACATGAAGACGGTGCAAAAGAGTATGAGTTACTCTAAATCTAAGAAAAGGAAGAATAAATTGCACCTAATCAAGCAAAGCAAAAATTCAAAAAAAAATCATAAAAATACACAAAAATGCAAAAAAACAAGGCTTAAGCTTTAGCCATTGTCGCCTACAATGACCGAAACCTAGCCACTGGAGGCAGCAATGGCCAAGGCCCAACGGTCAAATTTTTTACCATTGGGATTCAAGCTTGGCCACTCTGAGCGACAATGGCTTAGAGCCAGTCGCTCTGAGTGACAACGACCAAGGGGCGGCACGACAAACCCATGAACCCTTGGCCAAAAAATAAAAAAAATTACAAATTTAACAAAATAGCTCCAATAAAACAACAAAGGGAGGGAAAGCAAACAAATTGGAAAGCAAATTTCCTACCCAAGCATCAAAACTAAGCTAAGTTTGAGAACACCCAAATGGCGGCAACAGGTGAATAATTAAAAAAATTCAAAAAACCCTAAGCTGAAGCCACTGACAGATAGCAAAATTGGGGACTAACCCACCATAGCAAAAGGGAACCTAAGCCTAATTACGAAGTTTGTTCATTGCCAACAGGTTTAGTAAGGTTCATTTTGCTCATTACTTAGTGAAGTTCAATTTTACTTAGACAAAGAAAAGAGAGCTAGGTTTTTGAAGAGAGAAATACCCGAGAAGCTCTGGCTCCTCCAGTAGCTGATGTCTCGCCCCATGTAGCCATGTCTTCAGCACCAGCAAGTTTTGAAGTCGCAACCATCACCGCTGCACCAGAGGTCTGAAAATGAATCTTCAATAGTGAAAATGATAGGTCAAACCCTAGAAAAACAAATTTTTATATTTCCTTAATTATGCCTTGGTTGCTCAAGGCGATAGCGGCCATAGGTAGGAACTCAGAAGCCGCTGGACCTGACAGCGGCCAGATCCACAGATCAAAATAAGGGATTTTCTCCTTGAGGGATCCCACAAAAACAATAAATAAACACACTTTGGTGGTTTAGGATCATCAGAATGTTCAAAATAACAAAAAAAATCACATAAAGTCACAATCTCAGGTAGGCCTCGTATACAGTTACCTACTCTATCCACTCGATGATTGCAGCGATTTGCACTCCATGTATTTCAGTGAGATGAGTAGGCAACCATAAGGCCACTTGGGGCAAAAACAACTCATTTTGGAATTATGATATGTCACCCTTCAAACCCGAAGAAGATCAAGATGGTCGGACTGCTCCATGGGTGTGAAGGGGTCATTCTAATTCCCCTATGACATCAAAAACATTAAGTCAAAGTGATACAATCTAGACATAAATAGAATCACTCATCCTAACTCCCTAAGAAGGCTATTGATAGCCGGACCGCTCCTCGGGATAGGGATGGATGATTATCATAAGCAATTGGAATCACACTTGGATGTGGGATGGCCCATTAAAAGCAGCAAATGCTAGAAAGGAACCAGATTAGTCATATTGGTCAAGCGACTTGTCGCTTCATTCATTGTCATTTCTTCACCAAATCATTGTGTGAGGAGGTAGTTCAAAACTTCAACATAATCATAATCAAAAATCAACAAAAGATCACTCGATCATAGCAAAATCATGTTCATCCTTCGAATCATTGCATACAACAATCACAAATTTCCCTTGTTTTCTGGGAATGTAAGCAGACATGACATCTTCAATTGTAGCTCTCCTACCGGTCGAAATTGTTGTAGCAACTGAAGCTACCCGATTGAGTTTGAGGAATGAGTGCAATTTAACATGCAAAAGCCACTAAGCTAAGTCCTTCGAACATTGAGGCAATGATTCAAGGGATGCATGCCATCTTGCATGATTGGGCCATCCGATATTGATCAGACCATTGATCACCATACACCCTACAAATAGATCAGTCTACATTTTTGCTCAGCGTTGTGTTTTCCACATAGCGCATCACAAAAATGGGTATCTATAGACACCTAAATCATGTCATGCTTAGGGGAGCTACTTACATAGACACACTCATAAGATCATAAGACATAATATTGGACTTTCCAAGCATCAACAGTGGTTCTCACCACTCATTTGGGGCCTTTTCAAGCCATCCAAGCTTGGCCACTCAAGCCAAGAGCGACCAGATCCTAGCCTCTCAAGCCTAGAGCAGCCAGACCTTAGCTTCGCAGATGATAGCGACTAGATCTTAGCCACTGTAGATGATAGCGACTAAGCCATAAGAAGTGGTTTACCGACAAACAGGCCTAATCATAGGTGGAAGTGGCAGTCTGCATGCAATAAAGGTGAGCGGGAGTGACTTTGCATTCCTTTTCATGACCAGTTCACATAGGAGACTTGAGTTTGCATTTAGACTTAAGTTAACTGACCTCCAAGCATAAACAAAAGGACAAAAGCTTCTCATGCTAATGACCAGTTCGCATAGAAGACTCAAGTGGGCAGTTAGATTTAGTTAACTGGCCTTCAAATATAGACAATGGACAAAAGCTTCTCATGCTAACTTGCACTACGCATGAGAAATTCATTTCTAGGGCTTGGACATAGACCTAGGGTTTCACACTATAAAAGGTGCAAGCCTAAGAGCACCAAGATATAGAGAATCAGATATCCAGAGATCTTTAGACATCTTCTTGAGGAGAGCTTTCAAGACTCAAAAAGTTCTCTTTGATGAATCGAAGAGCATAACACCTACTATTTCAACATTAGATTAAAGTCTTTGACCCATAGCTTTGGGGCAAAGAGGGTAAGGTTTACTTTAGCGATCGTTGTCTTGGACAGTGGCCCACAAGCTTAGCTTAGATAGACATAGCATCTTTTATTCTGTTTTCTTATATCATTAGCATAGATTTACATGATTTCATGGCATAGTTTTATCATATTTCCATTACATTCTTTGATTACTAACAACCTCATCCGGGGAGGCAATCTCGGACACCTAAATGTGTGTTGTTGTTTCATTGCTTGCAGGGCCATAGGTACATCGAATGAAGATTACAACATACGAGAGCAAAAGGGATCCCTCTAGGAAACAGACCTAGAGAAGGAGGCATCTGTAAGCCCTCATACATTTTCGTGTGCGGAACCGGGAAGCTTTTATAAGCGCACCACCTCTTCGTGGAAGGGGCACTCCTTGCCTATTTGTAATTTATAGTATCAAAATGGGTATCCCTAAGAGGGACCGACATGTAACCGAGCTTCAATATCAATAAAGAGATCCGTATTTTGTTATTTCGTGTTATATGCTTTTTCCTCTTGTCTTTCCATTTTATCTTTGGTATTTTAAATAAGCATTGCAAGTAGGGTTTTAGAAAAAGGGACCGGTGCGTGCATTCTCGGGGTCGCTACACATTGGTATTGAACTACTATGTAAATTAAATTACCAAAAGCTAGCTAATCCATAAGCAGACACTGGTTTGTACAAAATAAGGTTGCTAATGTGACAGACATGTCGTCACATGAAAGGAATTACCCAAGGCCAAGCAAGTTGGGCACATATCACCTGTTATGGGGCTTATATTATGGTTTTCAAATAACTCAAAATTCCAGGGATTCAAGTTCAATACCCCCTTCTTTTCTTCACATTTATAGGGTAGGTATTTCTTGTCCATTTTTTAACAAGGAGATTATATTGTTTTGAAAAACATTTTTATTGATTTTTAACTTTTTCTTTCTTTTCTTTTTTTTTTGTCGGGATACTTGCTTAGATTAGGCGTAGAGCAAGGGATTTTATTCAGGTAAGGAGGAGATTTTCCTTTTGTAAATTTCTTATTATTCTAGACCACGCACATGATAGGATAGCAAGGGAAATATTTCACTTAAGGTATTAAGACCTACTATGTAGTATCACTTTCAAATTTGCAACAAATAATTTTAAGATGTAAAAGTGTGTTCTTGGTTCAAGAAGTAGCAAGACCATTCTCAAAACATAAAATTATTTAATGAAGCAATAGTGTTCTTTGGTACAAGAGAGATTTATAATCAAAGCGACAAAACCAAATTTTATTAATTATGTGAATTTTAGTGCATGGTTCGAGATAACTTTTGGATTTGTCTGAAGTAAACTAAAATATAACTTGCAATCTTGGTAAATAATAAATGCAAAAATAAATATAATAATGCCTTGGAAATATTTTTGTAGATTTTCATATTTTGTGATTTTTTTGGTTTTTTTTTATAAGATATTTGAAATGCATGAAAATGTAATTACAACTATGTACAATTATGAGACTTGTAGCCTTATGCATAATATTTTTCAGATGCATAATATTCATGGGTTCCTTGAGATATTTTCCATCCAAGGTAGCCAATCTATATGCACCTAATCCAAATTTAGCAGTGATGATAAATGGTCCAAGCCAGTTAGGCTGAAATTTGTCTTTAAGGTCTTTTCTTGCATTTGTATTTTTTTTTTATTTTCTTTTAAGACTAGATTGCCAATTTCAAAAGATCGGTTATGAACTTTATTTGAATATGCTCTTTTAAGTTTGTCTTGATAGGCACGAAGGTGCTCTAAAGCATGAATGCATTTTTCATCTAGGAGTTCCAGATGACTGAGTTTTCCAACATGATATTCATCTCCTACTTCAGCATCTTGAAGTAGAAGAGCTAAATAAGGAACTTCTATCTTGAATGGAAAAATAGCTTCAACACCATAAACCAAGACAAAAGGTGTAGTGCCAGTGGGAGTATGAATACTAGTTCGATAAGCCCACAAGGCAGGATACAATTGTACACGCCAGTCATGACCTGATTTATTAACCAATATTTTAAGGATTTTAATTAGAGTTTTATTAGATGCTTCAGCTTGGCCATTACATTATGGATAGTAGGGAGTAGACCAATGATGTTGGATTTTATATTTTTGACATAGTTTCTTATATTTGTTATTAAAACAAGTTCCATTGTCTGAAATGATATTTGAAGGAATTCCAAATCTACAAATGATTTTATTAAGGATGAATTTAGAAATTTGATCTCTCATGTAAAAATCTAAAGGTATAGCTTCTACCCACTTCGTAAAATACTCAGTCGTAGTTATTATGAATTTATGGCCATAATATGAAATGGTATTTATTTTACCGATGATGTCTAAACCCCATTTAGAAAAGGGCCAAGGGGAGGATATAAATTGGAGTTATTGAGCATGAGCATGGACAAGGTCATCATGTTTTTGACACTTGTTGCAATAATGCACATAATCATGTGCATCATTTTCCATGGTAGGCCAAACATATCCTATCCTAAGGAGCTTTTTAGCAATGGCACTACCACTAAAGTGACCCCCACAAGATCCATCATGGGCTTCACTCAAGGCTTTCTTAGACTCTTCTAAATTTAAACACATTAGTAAAATACCTTCAAAAGACATTCTATACAAGGTATTACCGATAATTACAAAGTGAACAGATCACTTACGTAACAATCTACGTTGATTTCTATAAAGACCTTTAGGAAAAGTGCCCTTTTGGAGGAAGTTGAAGATATCCATATACCAAGGTTCAAGAGTGGTTTCATTGATTAGAAACACATATAATGGCTCTAAACATGACTAAGTAGAAGAAATTTCTTGGAGTCGATGAATTATTATAGTAGCATATTCATCATATAGCTCCAAAGGCAATAGGGAAGCAGTTGTAGCCATAGCATCGATAGCACGATTACTAGTTCTAGGAATAGCTTCTAAAGTGACTTTTTCAAACAATGATATTAATTGTAGAACATAAGCTTTATAAGGGTGAATTTTCTCATCTCGTGTCTAATAAACATCATTGATTTGATTTATCACAAGCTAAGAATCACCAAAAACTAGTAAATATTTTATTTTTAATGCTAGGATAGCTCGTAATCCAAGAATTAAAGCCTCATATTCAGCAGTATTATTAGTGTAAGAAAATTATAGTTTAAAAGATAAATGTATGAGGTGATTTTGAGGATATATTAAAATAATACTTGCACCTACACCACTCATGCATCGAGCTCCATCAAAATATAAATACCATGTTTCAAGATGATCTTCCTCTAGATAGAGGCATTCATCAGGAAACTCAATGGTGAGGGTATGAGTAGATTCTAAAGGTGCAGTATCTAATTGATCAGCTATAATTTTACCTTTGATGGAATTTTGACCTATGAATGTGAGTTTAAACTCACTTAGAGCGAGAACCCACTTATCTGTGTGACCCTACAGATAAGGTCAACTCATCAAGTATCTCAATGGATCAGATTTAGCAATGACATAAGTTTTTTGACCAAGCATATAATGACACAATTTTTGCATAGAAAAAACAACTGATAAATAGAGTTTCTCTAATGAAGTATAAATATTTTCATAACTTTTTAATATTCTACTAATATAATAAGTCACTCATTCTTTCTTTTCATCATCAATTTGAGCTAGCATAGCCCCAAGTGCAAGTTTTGAAGCATAAATATATAAAATAAATGGATGATCAGGCTTAGGAGGAACCAGCATAGGAGGGTTGAGAAGATATTGTTTAATGCTATCAAAATATTCTTGACATTCCTGATCCCATTGAAAAGAAATATTTTTCTTGAGTAATTTAAGAAATGATTTCGTTCTATCTGCTAATTTATCAATGAAGCAATGAATAGCTTGTAATTTTCTTTGTAAGATTCTTAATTCTAATATGTTTTTAGGAGGTGGCATATCACGGATAGCCTTAATTTTTAGGGGATCAATTTTGATGCCACACAAAGAAATAATAACCCCCAATAATTTATCTAATTTAACTCCAAATATACATTTAGCTGGGTTTAAATAGATAATGTATTCTCTTGACCGATCAAATACTTTTCTTAAATCATTTAGATGATCATCCTCTTCAGCTGATTGAGCTATGATATCATCTATATAATCATGTATAATATTATACATCATATCATGAAATATGTATGTCATAGCTCTTTGATATGTTGTGCCTACGTTCTTTAAACAAAATGGCATTACCTTCGAACAAAATGTCCCCCAAGGGGTGATGAAAACTATTTTAGCTTGATCTTCAGGAGCTATTCTAATTTGATTGTATCTTGAAAATTCATCCATAAGGTATAACATTCCACTTCTGACTATAAAATTAATGATTTGATCCATATTAGGAAGAGGAAAATCATCTTTAGGGCATGCAACATTAATGTCTCTAAGATCTATGCAAACTCTAATCTTAGTAGCTTCTTTCTTAGTTACTAGGACAACATTAGAAATCCAATCAGCATAATCAATGGCTTGGATAAAAGTGACATCTAAGAGTTTTTGCAACTCACTTTTGACTAGTAGAGCAACCTTGGGATGCATCTTTCTAAGTTTTTATTTAACCGTTTTGGTATCCGGATGCACTACTATATGGTGCATAACCACAGGAGGATCTAGACCAGACATATCTACATATGTCCAAGAAAATACATCACTATATTCTGTAAGAAATGCAATATATTGTTTTTGTTTTTCTTCATTTAATTATGATCCAATATTGACTATGCAAGGGTTTTCTTTCGTACCAATTTTAACTTCCAAAATATTTTCCACTTTAATATTTATATCTCTTTCAAAATTAGGTGGAGTAGGTGAAACACCAATTTCTTGTAATTCTTCCAAGGTTAACTTGGCTAATTCTTATTGAGGGTTTGTTGGTCCGACTTTTATACACACCCTGTGAAGAATGAGCATGAAACTCTGATAACACTTATACGGGATAAATCCCACTCACTTTAGGATCTTGTTGGTTATCCAAGGTGTGAGTTACAGAGTTGGGTCGAATGTCTATTCACTCTTTTTCGCTTCTAAAATAGTTTTCAATATGGACTATTTGTTACCTTACAACGGGTTCTTGAACTTGTTCAGTAATGTTTAGAAGTTGTCACTTGTTGACAATCAGATTTAAAATTAGTTCTTTGATCTAGCTCTTATGGGTCAGCAGATTTAAATAAAAGACAAATTTAAAAGAAAATAAAAATGGATCATTTCATGGTAAAACAAAGAGGGTAGGGTAGGGCAGAAAGAGAAGTTTATCAAACTTAGTTGTAAAACAAAACTACCAATTTTATTTATACTATCAGCTTCACAATAGAACAAATCAAAGAAGAAGGTGTCCAGCTTTCTAAGATCACCTTCTACTAAGAGCATAAGACAAAGATGGAACAGATCTGAAAGAAAATCATAAACAGAAGGGAAGTCCGTTAAAATTGGTATTTCTCACCAGTAGCATAGCTCACATAGTGAGGACAGAGCAATTAGAACAAACTTGAACCTTAAATCTATGATTTTCCCTAGCATACAATAGAACAAATGAAGCCCAACAACATATTTAATCTTGATAACATAGATTTACAAAGATATATTTAATAAACTTTAAAGAAACGGATAACAAAAGAAGATGAACTTATCACAATCTGAAAGATATTAGGCTCCTAGCCATGCTATCATAGAAAACAAAAGCACATCAACTCCAAGTCCAAAAATAAAGTATTTAACAAGATTTGCAAGAAATTGCTTCAATAGCCTTTTATTTCTAAGTCTCCGCCTCCTGCGATTACATTTAGAAGAAGTATTTATAGACTCAGGACAGACCCTGATCTTTTCAAAAATATCTTCTTCTCAAACCCTAAATCTTATCACCTTAAACCCTAGTACCCGGGTTTTACAATATAAGCCCTTTTAAAATAAAGTTCGGATAAAACTTAACCATTCTGCAAATCAGTGCAGTCACTTGCCATAAATGGAGAAGATAGAATTCGAATGCCACTTGCATCCACCCGCAACTATGAGTAAATGTCTTCATTAATGCCCTCGGGTAATTTGGATGAGTCACCACTTCTCTGACATTTCATCTCTGCAGAGCCATCCCTGAGTTGAAAATGTCTACAAGCCATTAATTCTGCCATAAATTTTCATTAAATGCATCCATCGGCAAATTTTGGTAACTGTGTGTAGATATTTTCATTTTCCGGCCAATTCTCGACATACTCCATTAAATGGGCAGCTGCTTAGTCACCGTAAAGTCTCTTTGCGGCCAGATCTGTAAAATTTGGATGAAACAACAATTCTCGGCATCTCTCATTTCAATATGGCTGTCTTCGATTAATTTGCACTTAACTTTGTCTTCCTTCCATTTCTCCCGTTATCATGCAAGTGCCAGATGGCTTCCTGCATAAAAGACAAACAAGGATTAGCATTTTAAAATTATTAAATCAAAACCTTAAATATTAAAATGAAACCCTAAAGTTCAGTTGCATGTCGGCTTGCTCTGCTTTGACACGTGTCACAAAAATCGTGACACGTGTCCATTTCTAGCTGTCTTTTCATGTTGTGTTGTTTTCCTGCCATGGCCGCGAAAATGCGACACGTCGCGATTTCGCGACATGTCACGAAATCGTGACCTGTTTCCCTGTCGCTGTCGCGAAAATGCGACATGTCACGATTTCGCGACATGTCGCGAAATCACGACCCCTTCTCTCACTTGGCTCTTCTTCGCTTGCTTGGCAGCAAAACCGCAACATGTCATGATTTCACGACATGTCACGAAATTGCGCCCCTTTTCTGCCTTCGGCAACTTTCTTGCTTCCATGCAGCGAAAACGCGACATGTCCTTGGCTCTTCTTCACCTGTGGCTATTTCGTGACATATTTTCACTTTGCCTTGGGCACTTCTTTCTTTTGTCTTCCCTTGGAACACGTCGCGATTTCGTGACACTTCCCTGACTTGTTCCTTCTGCGCCCCAATGTGTCACGATTTCGTGACGTCGTCTCCGTCTTGGGCTCCGCTTTGCTGCCTGTGTCACGATTTCACGACGTCGCGAAATCGCGATGTCGCGATTTCGTGACACTTATCTTCCTTAGGCACTGGCCCTCCAAACTGTCGCGATTTCATGACGTCCGAAAGACGTCGCGATTTCGCTACACTTTCGGGACTTGGGCACTTTGCGCACTTCCTATCACGATTTCGTGACACCTTCTGGCCCTTTTTCCTTTCTCTCAATTGTGTCATGATTTTACGATGTTTTCATGACTTTGTATTTGCATTTGATTCCTTTTGCTTCTTCTGGCATGTCACGATTTCGCGACGCAATTCTACCTTGCTTGCTTTTGCCTGGACCTGCCGTGAAAATGCGACATGTCACGATTTCGCGACATGTCACGAAATCACGACGATCCGTACGCCTTGGGGATTTTTCTGAAAAATGTCGCGATTTCGCGACGTCACGATTTCGCTACACTTTCTTGCCTTAGCCACTTTCTCGCTCCTGCTGCCGTGAAAATGCGACATGTCGCGATTTTGCGACAGTTTCTCCAAGTCTTTCATTCATCCAAAATGTGTCGCGATATCGCGACGTTTTCATCCAATTTGGCTTCTGACTCAAACCTGTCGCGATTTCGCGACATTTCCAAAAATGAAAAGTGTCACGATTTCGTGACCCTTCCAAAAATGGAAGTGTCACGATTTCGCTACATTCGTACGCATTTACTTTCTCTCTCCAAACCCGTCGCGATTTCGCTACATTTCCAAAAATGGAAAGTGTCACGATTTTGCTACGTTTTCAGGACTTAGCCGATTTTTTTCGAAACCCGTCGCGATTTCGTGACATTTCCAAAAATGGAAGTGTCACGATTTTGCTACCTTGCCAAAAATGGAAAGTTTTGGTCTTCAGTGAATTCATCTATCTGGAATCTGCATTTTTTCATACCGGTGAAATATTTTCTTTAATCAGCAATGATTTTAACATTTGCAAAATGAATTCCAAAATAAAACAAAGCCAGATGCAAATAAAAGCACAACTTAAAAAAAAGGAGGCAAGCAAATTTGGAATTAAAACCTGAAAAACATCAAGAGGGTCCTTACTGCAAAAATGAAAGCTCAAAGTTTTCAAAGGGTGGAAATTCATTTTTCAGTGGGGGTGTGTTGCTTCTCAACAAATGGCGATATCTACGGGTAAAATAGTAGCATTATTTTAGAACCCAGGACTCTAGTTTCAAAACAACATAGACCATGTATCTTGCCTTGCCACAGATATTCTTCAAAACAATTTAACTACTAGCTGATGGTTGTCAAAATTTCCCAAGGACATACTAGGCTGAATCATTTAAGGAAGATTTCTGATGTGCAATTACAAGCATATAAAACTTTCTTCAAGAATGACTGGGCCTTCGAATGTTGAACTCTAGATTGATCAGCTTTTCTAGATTGTAAAAGGGGAAACCGAGTAGAGCTCTGTTTACTAGTTTAGCCTTTTACAGCCTCGACAGAGTTACCCTTTAGATTTACACGACCCAGATTTACAACTGTAAGGTAGAATCTACAATTTGGTAGAAGAAAAACATCTTTTGAAGTCTTGGCTGTCTCTTTGATTACATTACTCTTTTTTTTTTTATATATATTGGAAATAACAGAGTGCCAATTCTATGTTGTCTTGCTCAACTCTCACCTTCTCTCTCTTTCTCTTTTGAAATATACCAACATCTAAAAAGCCTTAGAAAGAACAACAATTTTCTTTTAATATTTCATCAATCTGGAACTGCTTCAGCCTGGGCACTGATAGCCTCTATGGATACTCAAATAATTACACGAATCATAGTCCCCTCTTATGACCAACTTTTCTTGGATTCCCTGGGAGTTTCTTCAGCCAAATAGCATAGCAGTTTCTTTATAATTAAAACAACTGTGGCAAGCAAGACACAAAATCCAATCATCCTTCCACTGTTGTTCTGAATAACAAAATAGTTCCACTGCTCAGTTAAAGCAGACTATCTCAATTAGAATAATGAACAGAATGGACACTGGATTTTGAACTTAGAATAAAACAATTTTTAGAAGGCTGACTTTTTCATTGATGCTCAGGCAAAGCTTAAAGAACAAAAATTTTAAAATAAAATAAACTGTACAGACTCAAAAGGGGAAAACACAGAACTTTAAAATCAAATAAAACATAGAACTGTACAGACCTTTAAAACAAAATAAAACAAAACTGAAAAACACTGTACAGACTAAAAAAAACACTGTACAGACTGAAAAACAAAATAAAACAAAACCGAAAAACTGCACAGGCTTTTAAAATAAAACTAAAACTGCACAGACTTTAAAATAAAATCAAATCAAATAAACTAAAATAACACTGTACAGACTTTTAAAAACAAAATAAAATAAAATAAAAAACTGCACAGACATTAAAGCTTATTTACAATGTATACACATGTTACAACTTCTTTGATCACTCAAAAAATGTAGCAGATGGAAAAGCAGAGAAATAGTGCCTTAAATTTTTTTTGACCATTTGTAAGTAAATTTAGAAAAATTACCTTTCAGGTCCTGTTGACGAAATGCACTCCAGACTGTGCTTCCAAAATTTTTTGCTACCTAGGAAAAACTTGTGTTTACCGTCTTCCCTCTTTTTTTTTTTTTTTATGGATCTTGTCCCACTGAAAAACAAATCTGCAACTCTTTCAAATTAAACAAATCATATAATAACATGTTTATGCTTCTACTTGAAGGGTTTGCAGAATTCTTTCAAAAGGACTGAAATGTAAAAACCCCCAGGATCAAATACCTTAAAGCCTTGATAGACCCAGATCATCACATCTTCAGATTTATGTAACAACTCAAAGAGATCAAATTTTATTCGTATGTCCTGGTTCTTAATAACTTGAACATTTTGTGGTTGCTCTACTGCTTCAATACCGAAGACTTCAATTTTTATCCGTCTAGCAGAAGTTTTATAATTTGCTTTTTCACCTGAGCCTTGCTTAGATTTAACCCCATCAATGTGTAATGTCCAAACATCATTGTTGTAATTGGTCAGAGTTGTAACCGGTCTTACCTTCTTGGTTGCCAAATTATAATCTCCAATATCCACATCAACATGATTTACAACCTTTTCTTTAATATTATGTTCAATAATCAAAGGCTTATACTGAGACTATTTATCTATTCCGAGTTGGTTGACCACATTCACATTTACTATATTTTCCTCCTTTTCTTGAAATTCAATAGGTGGTCCAGAGTAAGCTTCAATCAAGTTATCTTTTTGTTCAACAATCTGGGCCAGCTCATGGAGGGTGATGTCAGCTTTACTTTCCTTCATATCCTCAATGATGTTATCCTCCTTCCCAGTTACTTCTGCATAGTGATATTGAATCTCATTTTCATCATCCTCTGGTGAGGAAGGATCATTATTAGGTTCTGGATTTTCACATTTCAAATTATAACTGTCCCTTTTGAACTGTTGAAAATCCTGTATTTCATCCATAGGAATCTCTACAAGATTTTCTGACTCTTCGGGAAAAGAATCTGAAACCCTGGTTGTACTATTTTTGGATGAACCAGAAATATCAATATTTCTTTGATTTCTAGGAAAATTTAACTCACCCGGAAAAACTTCAGATTTGGGTAATGCTAGATCACAAATGTTTACTTCAAGCACTTCCACTTTGAACTTGTCAGAACCTTTCTCTATATTTTGCACATGCTGAGTGGATGTCACAGTTAACGGAGTTTCCTTGGGTAGAGCATGACATGTTGGCACTAACTCATGATGTGGAATAGGATTCAAAATAGGCATGTTCTGTGTAACATAGGACATCAAAGGACTGCTCAAAATTTGAGGTCCTAACTGTCTTTCAAGAATTAAAGCTTCTTTATAAGCTCCTGCCAGGGTTGTGATATTGATGTCTCTCTTGAGGAAAATAGAGGTCACCGAATCCAATGCATTCTTATAGATTTCTAAGGCCAGATTTGCATTTGGGATGTAATGACCAGTCATTCTACCATAAGCTCTTTGGAACCTCATATTGAAAGACCTGACAGCTTCTCCCGACTCTCTCTTGATACTGGAAAATTGTTGGTATAACACACTAGGGTCTATCACTTCCCCAAATTGTGATATAAAAACTTTCTCTAGGTCATTCCAACTGGTAATAGAATTGCTAGTGAGATTTAGAAACCAGTCATAAGCTCCCTCCTGGAGAGTGAACGGGAACAATCTGCAAGCCACATCTTCATGCTGTATATTTAACAATTTTAGAGCATTCTTATATGCCATCAGGTGTTCTTCTGTTGTTTTAGTCCCATCATGCTTATATCTAGGAAGATATCTCTCAGGATGTCTAGGCAGATCATGGGCTGCACCAGGGATATTTAAGGCAGTGGAACCCAACCAGCTTGCCATTATTACTTGATTGACGGTGATATTCTGAGTTGTAGTTGGAGTAACTACCAGTGGTGATAAAACTGTCCTTAACAGACTACTGAATTTTGGGTCTTCTTTTCTGGCAATTTTAAATATTGTACTGACAATTTACAATACTGACCGGAGTTCAGTGGGCCCTCCTTCTAGTGCCATTTTTAAATGTTGGTGTTAAGTTCCGTTGTTCAGGCAAAAAACTCAAACAACAAAATTTTAAAGGCTGAGGAGGAGGGAAAATTGGCTACCAGACTTTGGATAAAATACAGTATTTGTCAAGTACCACATACAATCAGATTTCTCAACTCAAGCGCACTAAGAACGTAAGTTCGGCCCTCCTTCTAGCGCCATTTTTAAATGTTGGTCCGACTTTTATACACACCCTGTGAAGAATGAGCATGAAACTCTGATAACACTTATACGAGATAAATCCCACTCACTTTAGGATCTTGCTGGTTATCCAAGGTGTGAGTTACAGAGTTGGGTCGAATGTCTATTCACTCTTTTCCGCTTCTGGAATAGTTTTCAATATGGATTGTCTGTTACCTTACAATGGGTTCTTGAACTTGTTCAGTAATGTTTAGAAGTTGTCACTTGTTGACAATCAGATTTAAAATTAGTTCTTTGATCTAGCTCTTATGGGTCAACAGATTTAAATAAAAGACAAATTTAAAAGAAAATAAAAATGGATCATTTCACGGTAAAACAAAGAGGGTAGGGTAGGGCAGAAAGAGAAGTTTATCAAACTTAATCGTAAAACAAAACTACCAATTTTATTTATACTATCAGCTTCACAATAGAACAAATCAAAGAAGAAGGTGTCCAGCTTTCTAAGATCACCTTCTACTAAGAGCATAAGACAAAGATGGAACAGATCTGAAAGAAAATCATAAAAATAAGGGAAGTCCATTAAAATTGGTATTTCTCACCAGCAGCATAGCTCACACAATGAGGACAAAGCAATTAGAACAAACTTGAACCTTAAATCTGTGATTTTCCCTAGCATACAATAGAACAAATGAAGCCCAACAACATATTTAATCTTGATAACACAGATTTACAGCATATATTTAATAAACCTTAAAGAAACGGATAACAAAAGAAGATGAACTTATCACAATCTAAAATATATTAGGCTCCTGGCCATGCTATCACAGAAAACAAAAGCACATCAACTCCAAGTCCAGAAATAAAGTATTTAACAAGATTTGCAAGAAATTGCTTCAATAGCCTTTTATTTCTAAGTCTCCGCCTCCTGCGATTACATTTAGAAGAAGTATTTATAGACTCAAGACAGACCCTGATCTTTTCAAAAATATCTTCTTCTCAAACCCTAAATCTTATCATCTTAAACCCTAGTACCCGGGTTTTACAATATAAGCCCTTTTAAAATAAAGTTCGGATAAAACTTAACCATTCTGCAAATCAGTGCAGTCACTTGCCATAAATGGAGAAGACAGAATTTGAATGCCACTTGCATCCACCCGTAACTATGAGTAAATGTCTTCATTAATGCCCTCGGGTAATTTGGATGAGTCACCACTTCTCTGAAATTTCATCTCTGCAGAGCCATCCCTGAGTTGAAAATGTCTGCAAGCCATTAATTCTACCATAAATTTTCATTAAATGCATCCATCGGCAAATTTCGATAATTGTGTGTAGATATTTTCATTTTTCGGCCAATTCCCGACATACTCCATTAAATGGGCAGATGCTTAGTCACCGTAAAGTCTCTTTGCGGTCAAATCTGGATGAAACAACAATTCCCGGCATCTCTCATTTCAATATGGCGGTCTTCGATTAATTTGCACTTAACTTTGTCTTCCTTTCATTTCTCCTCGTTATCATGCAAGTGCCAGATGGCTTCCTGCATAAAAGACAAACAAGGATTAGCATTTTAAAATTATTAAATCAAAACCTTAAATATTAAAATGAAACCCTAAAGTTCAGTTGCATGTCGGCTTGCTCTGCTTTGACACGTGTCGCAAAAATTGTGACACGTGTCCGTTTCTAGCTGTCTTTTCATGTTGTGCTATTTTCTTGCCATGGCCGTGAAAATGCGACACATCGCGATTTCACGACATGTCACGAAATCGTGAACTATTTCCCTGTTGCTGTCGCTAAAACGCGACATGTCACGATTTCATGACATGTCGTGAAATCATGACCCCTTCTCTCACTTGGCTCTTCTCCGCTTGCTTGGCAACGAAACCGCAACATGTCACGATTTCGACATGTCACGAAATCGCGCCCCTTTTCTGCCCTCGACAACTTTCTTTCTTCCATGCAGCGAAAACGCGACATGTCACGATTTCGTGACATGTCGCGAAATCGCGCCTCTTTCTCGCCTTGCCCCTGGCTCTTCTTCACCTATCGCTATTTTGCGACATATTTTCACTTTGCCTTGGGCACTTCTTTCTTTTGTCTTCCCTTGGAACACGTCGCGATTTCGTGACACTTCCCTGACTTGTTCCTTCTGTGCCCCAATGTGTCACGATTTCGTGACGTCGTCTCCGTCCTGGGCTTCGCTTTGCTGTCGTGTCGCGATTTTGTGACGTCGCAATTTTGTGACACTTATCTTCCTTAGGCACTGGCCCTCCAAACTGTCACGATTTCATGACGTCTGGAAAACGTCGCAATTTCGCTACACTTTCGGGACTTGGGCACTTTGCGCACTTCCTATCGCGATTTCGCGACACCTTCTGGCCCTTTGTCCTTTCTCTCAATTGTGTCACGATTTCGCGACGTTTTCATGACTTTGTATTTGCCTTTGATTCCTTTTGCTTCTTCTGGCGTGTCGCGATTTCACGACGCAATTCTACCTTGCTTGCTTTTTCTTGGACCTACCGCGAAAATGCGACATGTCACGATTTCGCGACATGTCGCGAAATCGCGACGGTCCGTACGCCTTGGGGATTTTTTTGAAAAACGTCACGATTTCGCGACGTCGCGATTTCGTGATGTCGCGATTTCGCTACACTTTCTTGCCTTCGTGATAGTTTCTCCAAGTCTTTCATTCATCCAAAATGTGTCACGATATCGCGACGTTTTCATCCAATTTGGCTTCTGACTCAAACCTGTCGCGATTTCGCGACATTTCCAAAAATGGAAAGTGTCGCGATTTCACGACCCTTCCAAAAATGGAAGTGTCACGATTTCGCTACGTTCCGTACGCATTTACTTTCTCTCTCCAAACCCGTCGCGATTTCGCGACATTTCCAAAAATGGAAAGTGTCGCGATATCGCGACATTTCCAAAAATGGAAGTGTCGCGATTTCGCTATGTTTTCAGGACTTAGCCGATTTTTTCGAAACCCGTCGTGATTTCGCGACATTTCCAAAAATGGAAGTGTCGCGATTTCGCTACCTTGCCAAAAATGGAAAGTTTTGGTCTTCAGTGAATTCATCTATCTGGAATCTGCATTTTTTCATACCGGTGAAAGATTTTCTTTAATCAGCAATGATTTTAACATTTGCAAAATGAATTCCAAAATAAAACAAAGCCAGATGCAAATAAAAGCACAACTTAAAAAAAAGGAGGCAAGCAAATTTGGAATTAAAACCTGGAAAACATCAAGAGGGTCCTTACTGCAAAAATGAAAGCTCAAAGTTTTCAAAGGGTGGAAATTCATTTTTCAGTGGGGGTGTGTTGCTTCTCAACAGGGTTCATAGCATCAAGATGGGCTATACGTGGTATAGATCCATCAAAATAAAACCCATTATGTAATATTTCTTCAATATAAATCTCATGGAAGATGTCTCCTTCCAATTGTTCATCTGGTTCAACAATCATTTTTGGATAAGCTATGGATAACATATTACAAGAGAACATCCTACCCATGGATTTAAGGCATTCTTATTGATCTAGGTAATCTTGATATGATATTAGATTATCGTCATCCTCAAATGGGAAAGGTTGACACTTCCTAGGAAAAATGCCTAATCCAGATCTGGTAGGCCATGCTTCAACTTCTAAGGGTTATTTTATACCATTTTGGAAAGGTTCTAAACCTTTACCTTTATATCCTAATTTGAGCATCATAGGTTTTTATTTTTTATAGTTATCATAAAAATAACACCTAGCAAATCCATCATGATCAATTGTGGTAGTCATGGGTCTTATTCTACCCTAATCATATCCCTTATAAGTAAATTTACAACTCCCAACATGATATATGCTTCCCATATCTTGTGGCAAGCCCAATATCTGAGGAGATGGTGGTAATTGGTTTAAGGCAAGAGAATATTGCATGAAGAATTTTTCTTCTTTTGATGTTGTGATAATTATGGATAAATCAGGTAGATATTCATCTGAAAGAGGATATGAGGTAGAAGGAATATCTTCTACAGTTTTAGATGTTGTAAATATGAATTGTGTGGATGTATATGGAAGAGATATTGATTTTGATGAAGAAGATGTAGGTTTAGAAGATGTGGATGTAGAACTAGATGAAGGTGTAGGAAATGTAGAAGATGGAGGTGTTAAAGATGTAGATGGTAAATATGGAGATACAATTAATGGAGGTGAAGATGATGATGGTTTAGGTGATATTTTTGTGTATTTAGAAGATGCAACTGAATTAGGGTGAGTGGTAGATAAAGTGGGGTAAAAATGAATCCCAATTGGCTCTACCAAAGCGCACATGTCAAATGGTCTAGGGTCACCATGAATGGTAACCAATTGATTTTTAAATTTAAATTTAACACATTGGTGCAAGGTGTATGGTACAACTCTCATTGCATTGTATGATGTTGGGTAATATACAACAAACACAGTTGTATCCAAGTTCTTGGACCAACCTACAATAGAATTGATATAACTCCACATGTTTCTTGTGCCTCATCATTAAAGGCTTTTATTATCATATCAGTTCTCTTTATTTCATCACTTCTAAATCCAAATATTTGGTAAAAATAAAAAGTGCAAATATTTAGGGATGAACCATTATCAATTAGAACTCTTTTGACTGCTACATCTCTAATCAATGTTGTAATATATAGAGGATTTTCTTTATGCATACTATGAAGAGGAACATCTCTATCTCAGAAATCAATGCAATCTATTTCTTGAGGTATAACAGTATTTATAACTGCCTTAGATTGTATATCTTGTGGTACCATCATTGTACTCAATGTACGCATTAATTTTTCTTTATGTATGGAAGAAGTCCTTAAAATATTCAAGAGAGAAATCCTTGTTGTAATGTTAGAAAGTTGTTCATTAATATCATAAGGAGGTTTTGGTTGTACACTTGATGTATTATTCCCTTTTGTAGGATATTTTAATATGAATGGTTATCATTTTTATGTTGATCTTGTGTTTGAGAATTCTATGCTTGTTGTCCAGTAACATATCTGATGGTACCTATAACATTATTATGTCCATAATAGATGGATCGAGGTCTAGCATTCACTACTTTCTCATTAGAGAGTAAGTGTTGTGATGAAGGTCGTGTTGTGATCCTTCTAGGAAATGGTTCTTTAGGGACCATCAAGTTTGTGATAGGAAGAATAGCCTCTGATTCATCTTCAGAGCTATTCAAATTGTTGGATGTGATATCCAAATCACTTTCTATCTCACTCTCTATATCATCTGGATATGGAAGTTGTATGTTATGCATGGGTCTACTTGTGACCACAAATAATGTAGTTCTAAATGATGTTTATGAATCTTGATTGGGTATGAAACCATTAATGATTCCCACATACCTAGTTGGAGGAGGAACATTATGATGTTTTTCCTAATTTACCACTTCTTTACCATGCTTAGGTAAAGGATGTTGGAAAATATACAAGGTCTGATTTGCATTCTAAGTTTGATTTTATTGTGTATTATTATGAGCATTATTTTGAACATTCTATTTTGGTGGGAAACTTTCCACCAACATTTTATTATTATCAATCAAATATGTTATCATATGTTTCAACCGCTTACAATAATTGGTTGAGTGTCCATCCACTTTGTGGAAATTGCAATGCAAATCAGCTCTAAATCCAGATGTAGTTGTATTTAGTTGTCATATGTTGGGCAACTAAATTAAACCTCATTCCAACAATTGAGGTAAAATGTGGTTAAAGGTTGATTTAACTTTGTAAACTCTCTTGGATTTTTATCTAGAATTTTCAATACAAATTTATTAATTACTTCTATAGTATTGACAAGTGTGGTATTTCTACCACCAGTGACTCTGTCACCTACCACATTTATTCTTGTATTGATTTTTAAAATATTTATCTTCATATTTCTTCTTAAACCGACCTCTTCTAATGAGAGCATCTTCAACTCTCCTTGCTAATTCTATAGCTTTATCATAGGTTGTTATTGTGGCTGTAGAAAGTTCATAAGAAAATTTCTCTTGAAAATTGCCAATAAAAATATCTAACATCTCACGATGAGGTAATGCAAAATGCAATTTTCCTAGCAATTGTCTCCACTTAGTCAAGAATTCAGCAAATCTCACATTTTTACCCTGTTTCAGGTTGTATAAATCCTTAATGGTTATGTGCCTCTCTATGTAGGCACTAAATTTATGGATAAACATTTATGTTATCTCTTCAAAGTTTCTTAAATAATTTTTAGGCAACTAATAGTACCACTCTAATGCCATACCTTCGAGACTTTTTTGGAACATATTTAGATACAACAAGTCATCATATGAGATATCATGACAAGTTGTCCTAAGCATATGAAGATGCTCAATAGGATCTTCAGTTCCTTTATATATCGGGAGAACATGCATAGGGAAGTTCTTAGGGTATGGTTGGGCAACCACCATAGGATCCAAGGGTTGGCTACACATATCCCAATAATTGTATGAGGGACAGTAGGGATCTATCTAGTCTATGCAAGAAGCTAACTATTTAACCATAGCTTCAAGGCCATGTGGTTGTCTAATAAGTTGATTTTGTTACATCATATTATTAGGTCTTTGAAGATAAGATTGTGTTACATAAGGATTTCCAATTGAAACACTATTATGTAAATTGCTTGAAGGAATCGTGTTATAAGATGGAACTGTGTTATTTTGAACCTCTTGTTGATTCTTATTAGGATTTGGCATTTTCCTAACCTTTCTTAGGATTTGGTATTTTCCTAACATTTCTTGGTATAGAATTTTTTGGTTTGTAGTAAAAGTTTATAATTTATGTTGAGGATTTGGATTTGTTGTAGATGTTGATTGATTGATGTTTTGAGTTGGATTTTGATTTACCTTTTGATACGGGCCAGCTTGATTATGTTTTATGCATGGCATCGGTCTTCCAACCAATTAGAGAGTATCTTATAAAGCAACCTTTGTAGAGTAATCTCCAAGGGGGAGTTTACCTTATGTTTCTATTACTTGATTAATGACATCTATGTTATCTTTTATGAATTCGATAAAATATTGTGTAGATTTCAATATGAGATTACCTTCCTCATTCATTTGAGGTTGAATATTGTATTGTCCTTCTTCTTATTTATTTATGTCTTCATCATATGATTATGAAGTTACATAATATTCAATGATTGGTTTATCAAGATCATCTTGAGTGGGCTCTTCCTGAGGTGATTCTTGCATAAACTCATCTTCTATTTGTTTACCATTCCTTAAAATTCTAGGTATTTTTATAGATTAGATTTTTGCAAATATATATGTTATATATATATATATATATATATATATATATATATATATATATATATATATATATATATATATATATATATATATATGCGTTCAAATTTTGGGGGTATATATTTTATATATATACCTAATTAATATAATATCATTTTTGGGTTTTTGTAGTTTTAAATTGTAGATAATGAAGAAAAAATATATATAAAATATTAAAGTATATTATATCTTAATTTTCTTGAAAACGTTTATGAATATTATTAATAGGTTCCAACTCATCTGGTGTCATACAGTGTTCTTCTTCAAATTGGAAATTTGTTTTCAAGAACTTTATGAAGTGAGCTATGGTGATACAGTCAACTTCATAATAAGGCATACAAAAGTATAGCTCATGAAAATATTCATGATAGAGCACAAATATAGAAACTCTATTAAATATTATTTTATCTTCCAAGAAAACTTCTTGATCCTCTATGCGAGACAAGAAATTGTGTACTACAATTGCATTCTTAAGATAGTCTTCAAAAGAATATAGGCTTGGGGAAATAAGGGCTCTCTTATCTTCTAATCACCTCTAACAAGATATTCTAATGTCATTATAAAAGGATAACCTATCAAGATCCAGGATTCTAGATAGATCAACCCTTATGATTTGTTTAAGTTCAGATTTTTTGGCTTCTATGATATCTAATATTCTATCAAGTTCGTTCCTATGTTCTTGAAATGTTAAGTTAAAACTGCAAACTAGTGAAGAGATTTCTTGTATTGACAATGATGTACTAACATCAATTAGGATGGATCTTCTTGTATTGTAATCTACCATCTATGATGATATGCAATTGTGTAACTAAGGACTTTGATGATTTTTGTTTCTTTTTTTTGTTTTTTGTTTTTTTTATGAATCAGAATGGTATTTATGTGTTTCATGTTGGGTTCACCAAAGAATGTAGCCCAAAAATTCTCGCACTCCTTTCCTCAAGGCTGATGGATCCACGCCTTAGAGGGGAATGTAAGAATGAATGGTCTACACCTCAGAAGAGAGGTACTTAATCATACCTTCTAAGTGGTGATTTTTCTACGAATTGGTTTGGGTTCACCAGGAAATATTTTATGGTAGTTTTCAAGCCTAGGTTTGGGATTTGTTTTGATGTGTTTATTTTGGTTCAAAATAGAAACATACATAGTTTGGTAAATATGCATCTAATCTAACTTATATGCTATTTTGATTTAAATGCAGGCAGCAAAACAGAATTCAAAAAGACAAATGCAATGCTAGAAAGTGAATTCAAACCTTACCTGTACTTAGAGGTTTGTTGAAGTTTCTAATTTTTGAGTGTAGTCCAAATCATACACAATACGTCAATATCGTACTACAATTTTGCGAGATCGTATTATGAACAGAGACAGACTATTCCAATTTTTCCAAGGATCAATAAAACACAGGTAGAAATAGAAAATAGAAAAATAGAGAGTTGTATTGATGCTTATGATAATAATTAATATCTAATGTCGGCTATTAGATAATTGTAATAACATGAATTGATGAATAAATGTTCAAAACTTACATAAACATGCAATTATATGAAATTAGGTGAACTCTAGGAATGCAGATGCATAAATCTAGTATTCTATGAAATAAATGATGATAAATGAAATATTAATCCTAATGAAATAAAATTAAAATATGCAAACCATAGCTTGGGGTTGCCTCCAAGTGAGTTGCAGGAAATATCGTAGTCTGCAAGACAGGATCGTACGTAGAACTCGCCTAGTCGTATGACAATAGTGATATTGTATCTTCTGATCCGTAATAATGTCCATCAATATTGCACACAATTGCTAAATATCCAAAGTGCATAATCAATAAAAATAATTCTAAAATACGAGGAGTCCAAGGAATTTCAGAGGAAGGGATCTGGTTAAATAAGCAGGGAGGAATGTCCAAAATAGGGAGGAGATTGAGTTTTTACAACTTCTTCTAAGATGGGTGAGGCCGAACGGATCCAATATCATATTTCTCATATAATTACACATGTGGGTATAAAAACCGTTCAACTACTTTTTGTCTTTTTCCAATTTTGATTTTTCTATTTCTAGGCAAGATCGTATTATGATCGATGTTATCGTACACCGATTGCAAGGATCATAAGACTGAAATTGTGTTACGATTTTAGAGGTCGTACTACTATTTTAGGGGTCATAGTACTATCTCATAAAATATGCACAAATTTCAAGGTAATTAATGCAAACAATATTTTTTTACAATTTATGTTCTCATGCAAATGGATCAAATTTAAGGTTCTATAGTCACCTTAAGCAAAATATTATGTTATTTGATCATATGTGAGGTGCAATGGTCTATAGTAGTGGTCATTTGCAAAAGGACAAGTTCCCCCCTACCCGAATAAATCCCTTGCTTACCAAAAAGAGCAAAATCCCAAAATCAAATGAAATCCCTTACTCAAAAAAAATACAAAATAAACAGTGACTTTTATCACTTTATATGAGAAAGTATCCAAATAAATTGAAGAGAAGAAGGAGGTGAGCTTGAATCCCTAGAATGGTTAATAATCAAAAATCATGGAGTGATCCCTAATACAGCAATGGGATAAATGAATCTTGCCTGACATTAGGGTAGGTCTAGCAATTTACAAATGATCTAGCTTTAGGTGCTTTGTATTTCCTAGTGGTCTAGTCCAACTAAGTCCAAACCTAGGATCGGGTGAGCATGTGGTGATCCTCATTATAGCAATGGGCTGAATGAATCCCGCTTGGCAATGAGGTAGTCTTATGTCTCATCTAATATATTTATTTGCACACACAGGGATAATGAATAGTTGGGTCTTTCATAGCAAAAAAATTATCTTTCAAAAGTTTAGCATAGTCATTATACAAATTTTGATAAGTAAACTAGGGTTTTTGAGTCTCATGGAAAACCTCAAAAATTTCTAAATAGCAACAAATCAAATAAAGTCATCAGTCATCAATTTATTTTTATAATATTTTGTTTATTAACGGGTGTTCATAACATAGAACATATACGATATGGATATCAACAATGATATTTAGATGGCCACTGACTATTTTGTGCATATCTTTTAAATTACAAAATCTTATGAAGAGAAAAAATACATCATTTCATCTCAAATAATGATGTTTAATTGATTAAATCTTATGATAAGAGTTATCAAGTACATTCATGATTGATATACATTCTATGGTGTCATCCATTAGATTGTTAACTCATATTGCATTCATTCCTTATGTTTTAAGTGATTAAAGCATGCAGGTCATTTACATTATATTATATCATGTAAATAATGAATTACATACCTTGCATTCATCATATCATAACATTATAAATTAAATGCATACAAGTAAATCAAATCAAATATGCATTTAACAACCAAAGTGTATCCATATGCATATATCATAGTAGTCCATCTACACATCTAGACCACAGTATCTAGTCATACATCAATTCATATAGCATCTAGTCAACATAACATATAAGCATTGCATCCATATACATATCATAAACATAAAATAAATAAATGTACACATATAATGAGTCATAAATCAATGTCATATCATATAAATATGTGTGTCTCAAAGAGTACATAGGTGTGCCAAAAATTCCTGTAGGATAAAAATGTGTAGGTCCTCAGATCTTACACTTAAAAATGATACAATGTGCTCAAGGCATAATCATGACTAGCCTGTACCCCCTATTTGTGAGGCTCCTCCATTGTCTCCACACTCTCGGTGAGTTTGCATGGATCTGGTACTAGTGGACCTTTCAGACCTATGAGTCATGTGGTTGGGTCAAGCTAAGGACTGCCATGTCTCCTATGTTTAAGTCCCTTGAGTCCTTGGAGCTCTGGATCTCTCTGTAATCTCACCACCATAGAGTGTGACCTCTCCATCTAGGAGAGTGATGTGGGTTGCATATGAAGCACATTGTCTAATATGAGTCTGAACCAAGCTAGGTCCAAAAATATGGGTCCCTATATAATTTTAGCCATAGGAATAGCCTATGAAGTTGAGGTCTCACCTTGCATTATCTTTAGTAGATCCCTCTCTTGAGTCCTAAAGTCTAGTCGAGACTATAGAAGATCCCACTCAAGTGTTATCTTCTCTATAGTTGTAGTGGCAATGTTAATCTATGCCAGGTGAATATTCCTCTTCTTCTGGTATCCCTACCACTATGCATGGCCCTATGTAAGCTCACCCTGGACTACTCTCAGCTATGCCTGTAGAGTGGAAATGGAGATGTCATCCCTAAAATCTACATTCAGGTGGTCCCTAGTTGTGTATACAAGCTAGCCACTTGGGCTATGATCTACAAGACATCATAATTTAGCTCCTCCTCACCCTCCTCCTCATCCTGGGCCCCCTCTTCTATGGTTTCACCCTCACCCCATCAAACCTCTATCTATTGACATACTTGTCACCCTTGAGGATCTATTGTCATAGCTGCCTCTATTACCGCCTTGTCCCCAGCTCTACCTAGTGGGCTACCACCTTGCCATATCTTGGTAGTCCACCAGATATCATAATCAATAGTGGTCCCATATCTATGAGTCTAGAGTCCTATAAGTCATCATCCTCATTGCTTAGTGGTATCACATGAGGTCAAGTCAAATCCTTCTCCATCTTAAGGTAGCGATAGATAATAGGTATGGATGGAATAGCCTGGCAGATCCCAAACTTCCTAGTAATGTATGAGAAGTGAAATAACTCACACATGTCAGGATTGCACCTAAGGATCCACCTATCCCATCTCATCTATCTCAAAAACTATCTGCCTCCCTCCATGTAATATAGTACATGTAGGGTTACCATAGAACCTGTCATGGCTGCAGTGTAGTCAATCGATCTAAGTAGTACTAGAGGTCTCATGCATGAGATCTACTCCTTAAACCCTTAGTCTCTAGTCCAGTAAGTAGCATAGCACTGAGAAGACTTTGCAATTTCTTTGATATATCATAGAAGTCCTCCAGGGTGGTCAATGGCGATGTGCTACCATGACCATATCTAGAGTAGAAGACTATAGGAAACTCTAATGTGACCTCGTTGCATGATCTAATATAGCTTTTCATAGAGCTATGTAAGCAGGATACTACCCCATGAAATAATCAATGACTTCTCTATAGTACTACCCAAAAGGTCTTGCATCCTAGCTAAGAGGTTCCAAGGGAACCTCACTCTAGACATATCTAGGAGTAGGACATGTATGCACAGATACATAAGGATGGTCTACCACTCTGTGAATACTTACACCTTGTACCAGCACTCAATGGGCACACCCCTGTGGTCAATATCCTCGAGCACCTCATCACTCTGAGTGCAAAAAATCCATTGAAAGACTACAACCTCCACCATGGTAGGCAAAGAGGTGATGGCCTCACCATCAATAGGGATGCAAAAGATGCAGTAAACATCCTCCAAAGTAACCATGGTATCTCCAGTTGGAAAATGAAACATGTTGGTCTGTGCATCCCAGCGATGGGCCAAAGTAGTCATGTACGCCTGGTCGGCCCTAATGGTATGCAAGCGGATGACATAACCCAGGCCTATAACAAAAAACCAGTCCTGATCAACATCGCTAATCTGATTAAGGAGGTTGTGAAAGATCTTGAACTCCCTCGCTTTGGTAGTCAGATAAAAGGGCAAATAATAATACATAAAATCAATCAAAAAATTAAAACAAAATGTACTTCAAAAGTCAAACAAATTAAAAAAATATTCAAAAAGATAAAAAAATTCATAAATACATGCAAAAATTTCAAAAAAAATCAATTAAATAAATCAAAAATCAAACTAATCAAAAAAATGCAAAAATTATCCTAAAGTTGCTCAACCGCGGCTAGGATCCACGGTCGACAACAACGGTCAAATTTATGATCGTTGGTATTTGAATCCCATCGTGACTAATAGCCACAACCCATAATTTACCAATTGGGAGTCATGAATACCACCTGTGGCTAAGAGAAGCACCCCTTTCAAGGTCACTTCCTATCCTGAGTAGCCCCAAAAATTAAATTCCCACCCATCTAAGCTAACCTAGACTAATCCTAACTAGGGTGAGGTTCTTTACCAGTAGTTTAATTTGGTTCATTTAACCCATTTCTTAATGTGGTTTATTTTAAGTTGGTAATCAAACAAGTGAGGTTTGTGATGCTACCTTCATAGCACCAACTCTACCACTAGTGGACACCTATGGTTGATCAACCATTGATAAGGGTGTGTGTGTGTTCTGGTAGCATTCTGGGTCAAATTTTTACTTATGCCTCACAAAGCTCTTAGTTTCACAAGTTGGAAATGGAAATAATGAATTTTGAAAATGCTAAATTTTCTTTTATATTCCCATTTGGCCTATAGTCATGCCTTTTAGGTGCGGGTGCAGAGTTAGGGTTTGCTAACCATGGGTCAAAGCCACAGCTAAAAAAATTGCCAAAACTAGTTGTGACTAACAAGCATGGTTAGCATCCAGAAATAAATACTCTCAAAATCCAACCATAAGGAGCTTCCAAATACAAAATCAAAAATATTTAATGGTGCAAAACCCTCAAAATTTTCAAAAATAACAAAAATTTACATAATTAAAAAATTCAAATGTGCCTCGTATCCAATTATTTACCCTATACACTTGGTAGTTGCAATGACTTGTGATCCATGCAACCCGACAAGATGAGTAAATTAATATAATGTAATTTAAGGTAAATTAGTCATCGTTGAATTGATATGCTTTACTTCAATCCTGAAGAAGGCCATAGCAGTTGGATTTCCCCACAAGAATGAGGATTTATCTCAATTCTTCTATGAAATTTTTTAGCATATTATTGAACATAGTGATTCAACACAAACCTAATTGGAATTGCTATCATCTTGATTCTCCAAGAACGCCATTGCAGACAGGAGTAAGAATGCCATTGCAGACAGACTACTCCACATGATAGAGATGTACAATTACTATTAACAGTTGTAATCATGGTTGAATTAGGCCTTGCCAAGTAATATTAAAGTGCCAAAGTCTTCAATTTTTCAAATCAATCATGTTGGTCAAGTGACTCGTCACTTCATTATTTTTCCTATCCTCATCGACTTGTCGTTTGAGGGGGTAGTCATAATATCAATAATTATAATCAAACTCAATAAGATATCACTCGATCTTGTCAAAATTGCATTCATCTTATGAATCATTACCAATAGCTATCATAAGCTTACCCTTTTCTAGGGTAAAAAGCAAATATGGTAGGTAAGCTAGTATCTCTCCACCTATCGGTATGATTATAACACTGACTACTCAATTACTGTGGAGCTTGCAAATGCTTTACAAATTAAGCCTTCCCTCAGTTGGAATCAATGATTCTTATATGCATGTCTTTTTTTAGTATTGGGCATCTAATGTTGATTATATTAATGATCATAATTTGACCTACAACATGGTTTTATGAGGTCTACTTTTGCTCAACATTATTCGTTCTCACAACGCATCCCAAAAGGGGAATCTGTAGACACCTAAAATGCATCATGTATAAGGGAATACTCATATGGTCATGCTAACAGACCATATGAAGTATATTGGACATTTCCAAGGTGAAGCAGTGGTTTTAACCATTCAAGTTAGGCAGTTTAGGCCTAATTAGTCCTGATCATAGCTAAAAACCCATGGCTAACAGATCTAGTTGCACCTCAAACCCATGGCTAGCACTAAAACTATTTTGAATCATGTGGTAAGCCAAATTTTATTACAACATTCTAGGTAGCTAAGTTCAAATGGTTTTGAGTGGGGAAGCTTCGATAGTTTTCCTCCCAACTAATCCAACCTCCTAGATCTTGATCTTGGATTCCCAAGCAAGCCAAGATTAGGGATTAGGAGTGCTATAAGACCTCCCTTCAAATTGGGAAGAAGTCTAGAATGATCTTGAGTTGGAATACAGTGAAGCTCTCCCAAAATATATAATTAAGTGACAACCCCTTTGAGGAGAGTCAAAGTGTTGCCCAATTGTGGAGTGACAAGCATGAATCCATCAATGAAGATTCCAAAGGACTAAGAAGCATCAATCATAAAATCAAGCCAATTGAACGCGAATCTTATCAAATTCAACTACAAATCCATATTGGGACACACAGGTGACCCTTTATAACTAATTAAATTAAAGTAATCAGATATCTAGGCCCTAATTACAATAGGAAGAACATTTTAGCCTCAGCCATAGCTATTAGCCACGGCTAGTAGTGCCAGCTGTGCCACATACCCGCAATGAGGGTTTGATCCCTGATTTACTTTGTTTAGTTGTAGATTTCTCTTTTCAAGAATGTTTTTAGGTGAATCCTATTTATATTAACTTTCCTTTATATATTTGTATCGTTAAATTTAGGATTTAGAGGTAGATTTGCTTCTATTTCCTTGCAATTATTAATTTAGACTAGTTTCTTGAAGTTTCATACTTTTCAAGTTCTAATGGCCAATTAGGATGCATAGTAGTTATATTTCATGATTTATTTGCATGCTTTATAGTAATTTAGTGATTTCTTGCATATAATCATAGATTTACATGCTTTCTTGCTTCCTTTATCATAAATTTATGCAATTGTCTCAAAAGCCTCATCAAGAGAGGCCTCCTTTGGTATTAACCCCTTTCATGTTGTTTCTTGAATGTAGGATTTATAGGACCTAATAATTTTCAAGGTACTCAAGGTAGCATATACCTCCAATCACATGAGAATAAGGCTATATTTGGACTTAATCAATTCATGTACCTTCCTAAAAAGTTTGTGGATTACACCACCCAATCGTTTAGAGGGTCTTCAAAATTGTATTAGCTATATCAAGAATTTGGGTATCCCTAAGAGGGACATATTTGTAATTTGGATTTGGCAAATATTTAATTAAAAAAATCTTACTTTATTTTTAAATTCATTGTTGTCCATATTTTTATGCTTTAATACTCAATTTTAATTGATGCACTAGTTAGGTGTATGCTTTTTAGATCATTACACCATGAAATATCCAATATATAGTTAGAGAATAAAATAGTCAAAATCTAGGAGATTCATCCACAATTGTATCAATACCCTTGTGAACAAAAATAAAATCAATTCAAATCAATCAAGTAATAGAGGATATAGTGGAAGCACAGGTGCAAATCAAAAGGGACCCAATGGCCATACTCAAATCCTCAAGTCTGATTCAAGTGCAAGCAATAAGAAATATACAAAAGGAGAATCAACATTTATGGGTAAAAATAGAGATACTACAAGATATAATAAAATAACTAGAAGCTTCCCAAATGATGAACATCCCTTAGTTACCTTCTTAACACATAGCTCGAGACAACAATAGTCAAACATTTTCACAATATTGCATTTATCCAAGGATATAAAGCAAAGATATATTCTAGAATAAA
Organism: Wollemia nobilis; assembly: GCA_028583015.1. Lineage (NCBI taxonomy): Eukaryota > Viridiplantae > Streptophyta > Pinopsida > Araucariales > Araucariaceae > Wollemia > Wollemia nobilis. Next base: position 2,611,101 of record JAQPPZ010002937.1, on the reverse strand, counting down.
AGTTGAAATGGAGACATTAACAAAAGTACTCTAGAATATCACCGATATCATCATTAAAATGTAGAGCATAAAAATCCTATTAAAATATGTAGATAGCAAAGTGGCTTCAGTGCAGTATATCTTTTGAAAATGTAAAAAAAATATATACACAAATACGTAACCAACAAGTGACCATCCAATAAGGGATAACATATGAATGTAATTTGGAATTCACTAACGTGTCCATGTACCTTTAGAAAAGTTCTATCTAGGAAGCCTTCCTCAAAGAAATGGAGGCTTGGGAAGAATAAATGGATAACAAAAGAAGGCAAACAGGAATTTTACTTCAAGATTGTTTAGCTACAAATTATTTTGATAGTGTAATAGCCAAAAGAATACAAGATTTTGAGTGTGATGAAAAATATGAAAATAAATTATCTCAATAGCTTAATTAATTTTCTAAAATGGCTAATTCATTAACCAAATTTTCTCAAGAAAATATTCATCCAATGGAAATTCCCAAAAATAAATCCCTATAGGTGATGGATATGATCATATTTGCTACTTCTTTTCATAATGAAGTTTGGGATGAAATGGCCAACATTGTTGGGGCAAGTCAGCTAGAGTAAGGAGAAAAATACAAGTGCAAATAAGTTATTCAAGACAAAGCTAATATGGGGCCCACAAAAAAAATAACAAAGCATCAAGGGAATAGGATAATGGGCTGAAAATAGGCCAACTATATGGCCATGATCTAATACAGTTATAGTACATTATAAGTATCTTGAGGTTAAGAAGTATCTAGATGCAAGGATTTGGGTAAAATAACTTAGAACAACTATAATTTAGCTATAACCCACCATAGAGATCAATGGAAAAAACAAATCCAAATGGAGGGATAAACTAAAAGCAAATATAAGAGAATGAGCTAGCTTCAAGCTATAAATAGCAATTGCACCAGCTAAAGAGGGAATCAAGTTGTGCATAGCCTATTTTTTCTAAAGGTATAGGTTAGTGACCTTGTCCTTATCAATTGTATTTCCCTATGTGTTTGTTCTTCCATAGCCATATCTTATTCTTCTCCATAATTGTGTAGGTCTTGCTAAGGAAGCACCTTGTTAGTTGAGATTATTTCTAGTGGCTAGATTGGAATCTAGGAGACTCTTTGTTACTCCTTTTAGAATGAATATTTTAGGTTCTATGTTACATGATATGAATGGATAAATCTCTTTGTATTTATTTTAAAATATCTAGAACATTTTACTAGACTCTAATTGTAAATATTCTTTAATAATAATACAAATTTGGCTTCCTCCTTTGTCCATTTATGTGTCCAATTATGTTTTTGTTGCAATTTTACATATTACATTATTTAAATGTGTGAATGGTGTTTTTCCTCACTGGTGAATTTCAATTGTGGTTGTTAAATTATTTGAACAAACATAATTGACCCAACTCCTCTTTATTTTTCTTTCTATATTATGATATTGTTTAATATTGTGCTACAATTGACAATGGATAAGGCATTGATCTATTGATAGGGCATTATTAAAGGGTTTTGTAAATATTTGTTGAACATTAAATGAATTCTATTTTTCTTTTAAATTTGGTTGAGCATAAGTTTTAATAACATAATAAGCTCATTTAGGGTTTTCTTACCTTACTCGGTCTATTAGAAGTCTTTAGATAATATTTTCTTAAGTAAAAGAGGTATATTTACCAGATTCCATAGTGCTAAATGGATTTAAAATGTTTTGTGGTATGACAATATTTAATGGATGCAAAAAAAATTGTTGAAAGGTCTCAAGCAAACTTGGAAGGAGAAATAAGAAGGTTAGAGAAGCCCTATTTAAAAAGTTGGCAAAGTGGACATTGGAGAAAATTTGAAGAAAGCTTGGGGTAGAATATTGCAAGCAGGAGAAGCTCTTGAAAAGAATATTTTGGGACAATTATCACCATACAACAACAATCCCAAAACAAAGAAGGATTTGGCAAGAAGAATACCAAATTTTGGAAATATTTTTTGAAGACCTCAAGAAATTCATATTCTTAAGGAAGATGCTAGAAAATAGGTCAAATTTGAAGTTATAAATTGACAAGAAGATTGAAGGAGAAATAATATAGAAGAGGCCACTAGATTTAAAATTTTTGAAGATAACCATAAAGGATTTGAAGGCTGATTTACAGAGAAAAATATTGCTTAATTTTGTAGTAGAAATTGAAGAGTCATAGGACAACAAGTTGAAGGTAACATAGTACTACAAATTGAAGAAGAATTGGGTAGATTTTGAAGTGTCCTTGAACATCCAATTGAAGGAAGGATTCATAGCAAAATAAGGTATAAATTTGGAGGAATTTAATAATGTTTTTGGACAACAAGATAAATGAGAAGAAATTAGTTTTTGAATTAGCAAATTGAAGAATACTTGGTTGCAAAATTTGGGCAGCATTAAGAAGAGATTAGAGAGCTACATTTTGGAGAATTTTGGGGTAGTTTTGGGAGAATCATTGGAGTCTAGATAGTATTTGGTCAAATAAAGGTGCTGCAAATTTCATCAGTTAAGGTAGCAAGATAAAAGAAGGTAAAGCTGCACATTTGAAGATATAGGACAACAAGTTCGAGTAGCAAGAAAGGAGAGGAGACAAGCTACAAAATACAACCAAAGAGGTTTGACATTTTGTGCATAAAAGAGTATTTCATTTTTTATGAGAAAGTTGATTTAATTTGAGTTTATTTGGCACCATATTTTAGAGAGTTCAAATCAGAAAAAGAAGAACTCTAAAACTATTATCTCCTAGTTAAAGAAGGAGTTTTAGAAGCTTGTAAATTAGTGTGTTAATATAGCATAAAGGAGTTGGTTCATTTTAAGTTTAAAATCATCAAAGTAAGATTTGTATGTTATTAAGAAATAAAGCATTAGCAAGCTAAGAAGCTTCAAATACAAAGAGAAGTACTCAAAATATTATGCTCAATATGCATTTTTCAAAAATAACAAAATTTTTAAAGGTATTTTGATTATTTCAAAATTTGCAAGATACATCAACATAATATAGAGTTAAAAGTTTCTCAAAAAGGAGAAATAAGGAGAAAATAATATTGATAACGAATATCATTTTACAAGCTTGCAAAAGGGAGATTTATTAAAATAATAGGTGATCGAATAAGGGCCTGTTGAATCCAAAAGGGTAGTTCCCCTTTTGATATTCTAAGTCCCCCTTCCTTAAGGTCACACAAGGTGGTGCACCCTTCCTTAGCCTTGTGCACTCCACTCTCAGTGGAGCACGCTAAAAAATCCCTTGGAAGAACAAATCATGTGCCCCAATCTAGGCTTGCATGCTCCATTAGTGGGGTGCAAAAAGACCACATCGGGTGCACTAAGTCATGCACCCATTCCTATCCCATGCACCCCATTGGGGAATGGGTCAAAAAAAATCCCTAAGGGGTGCATGAGCCATGCACTCCATGCTGAGTCTGTGCACTCCATGAGGAGGTGGAGTGCATAAAGTCCTTAAGGGGCACACAAATTTGTGCACCCCAAAGCAACCCCATACACTCCATTGAGATGAATCACATGAAGTCCCTATGAGTATGTGCCCTTGCATGCTATCTTCTGCCCCATGTGCTCCACTATTTAGTGGAACACATCAATTTGCATGAGAATCATGTGCCTTCATGTGCTCCCCAAACCCCACTATGTTCTCTATTCCAATGGAGTGCATAAAAAACCTTTGGAGTGCACAAGTTATGCACTCCATTCCTAGTTGGTGTACTCCACTCCTTATTGGAGTGCACAATATCCCCTAGGGAACATAAGCTTATGCACCCTAAACAAATCCCATGTGATATACTTCCTTGGAGTGTGCAAAGGTCTAGTCAGGTGCATAGGCTATGCGTTTGTCTCTGAGTTTGTGCGCTCCACTGAGGAGCACACGAAAGTATTATGGGTGCATAGCCTATGTATCCCATTTGGGTCCTATGCACCCCACTCCCTTGGGGCATGCGAAGTGTAAGCAAGTGCATGAATTCATGTGCTCACCTTGAGGTCCATGCACTCCCTATCCCCAATGGAGCGTGTAAGAAATTAATAGGGTGTAGACCTTACATGTGCTTAGCTCAAGTGCACACCACCCTAACTAGTCTAAGACTACCATGTATCCCACAACTTTCCTCCCAACTGTAATTCCATTATGTAGGTACGATGTGTTACCAAAAGTATAGATCATGTGGCATGCTCGGCCAATTAGCTTACCTCATCAGGAGGAAAAGAACATGGTCCTTACCTACAAAAATTCAATGCATATGATTTAATTAGAGGGTGGCAGACTCCTCCCCATGTTATTCATGCATGAATTACTATTTTCAATGAGGTTAAGTGCAGAAGAGAAGAGAAAAATCCTTCTCTATTTTCACTACTCCTCCCCATGGCTTCCACTAGCTTAGTCGTGATAGAGGTGTTGATTTTAAAGAGAGAATTACCAAAATTACTAGGGTGTACCTGTTGGAACAAAATCTGCCTTCGGTTGATAGTGTTGCGCCTTAGACTTTGCCAACATTGAATAGACAGATCTTGCTTGAGATCATCTGTCTAGTCTCCGGAGAAGGCTGGTTCCTTTGAGTTTTTTAGAGAAAAGGGGAACAAGAGATAAGGGAAATATAGCCTAAGCTAGAACTTTTCTCACGGTACAGATTAGACAACAACAAACATTGATGATGCAGTTTAGACAACAACAAAGCTAGAACTCTTCTTTATAGAAAACATGAATTCCTGAATGTGACTTTTAGATGTTCGTCTAAAAAGCATGTAAATATCTGTTAATGTTCAACTCTAGAAACAAGATTCATACGTGCACGGTCCAGATTTCAGAACAGATACATTTATAAAACTAGAGTGAATAAAAGTTAAAACACCAGATACATACAAGCACACAGAAGTTTCGAAAGCCAGAGGAAGAAATCTTTTATTGCTTGTAATCCAAGTACATGCGCATCAAGCTTGTAAACGTCCAAGAGCCGACCCTTTTTTTGGAGTCGCTCACCCCTATATATACCCTAAAAGAGTATCTTTTCCTAAGTACATCTTACTTATTTTACAAGCAATAATCTACAGTTTCTAACAATACACAACGGATTTCCCATAGATTGGATAGATTGGCAATCATCCAGCAGACCTGCCAGGTTATAATCAACAGACCATTCTTCAAAAATCAGTGCCTGATGTCAGTGCTCGTCTCCAGTTGCCAAAAATATACTTTATTCCTTTACAGCTGGCATGTCACGAAATCATGACATTCGTCTCCTGCTTTGCTCCTCTGTCGCTTCCAGCCGCGAAAATGAGACATGTCACGAAATCGTGACATTCGTCTCTTCCTTTGCTCCTTTGTTGCCTCCCGCCACGAAAATGAGACATGTCACGAAATCGCGACATTCGTCTCCTCCTTTGCTCCTTTGCTGCCTCCCGCCATGAAAATGAGACATGTCACGAAATCATGACATTCGTCTCTTCCTTTGCTCTTTTGTTGCTTCTCCCACGAAAATGAGACATGTCATGAAATCATGACATTCGTCTCTTCCTTTGCTCTTTTGCTGCTTCCTCGTGAAAATGAGACATGTCATGAAATCGTGACATTCGTCTCCTCCTTTGCTCCTTTGTTGCCTCCCACCGTAAAAATGAGACATGTCATGAAATCGTGACATTCGTCTCCTCCTTTGCTCCTTTGCTGCCTCCCTCGCAAAAATGAGACATGTCATGAAATCGTGACATTCGTCTCCTCCTTTGCTCCTTTGCTGCCTCCCACCGAAAATGAGACATGTCATGAAATCGTGACATTCGTCTCTTCCTTTGCTCTTTTGCTGCCTCCCCCCATGAAAATGAGACATGTCATGAAATCATGACATTCGTCTCTTGCTTTGCTCTTCTGCTACTTCCAACCGTGAAAATGAGACATGTCATGAAATCGTGACATTCTTCTCTTCCTTTGCTCTTTTGTTGCTTCCAGCCATGAAAATGAGACATGTCACGAAATCGTGACATTCGTCTCTTCCTTTGCTCTTTTGCTGCTTCCCGTCGCGAAAATGAGACATGTCACGAAATCGTGACATTCTTTCCTCCTTTGCTTTTCTGCCACTTCTAGCTATGAAAATGAGACATGTCACGAAATCATGACATTCTTCCTTGCTTTGCTCTTCTCCGCTTCCAGCCACAAAAATGAGACATGTCGCGATATCGCGACACTTTTTCCTCTTTGCTCTTTCGACCATGAAAAGAAACATGTCGCGATATCGTGACACTTTTCCCTCTTGCTCTTTCTCTCTCTTTAGCCACGAAAATGCGACATGTCACGATATCGCGACACTTTTTCCTCTTTGCTCTTTCTCTTGCTCTTAGCCGTGAAACTGAGACATGTCGCGATATCGCGACACTTTTTGCCCTTTGCTCTTTCTCCTTGTTGTGAACCGTGAAACTGAGACATGTCGCGATATCGTGACACTTTTTGCCTCTGCCCTTTGCTCTTCGCGAAAATGAAACATGTCGCGATATCGCGACACTTTTGCCTCTTGCTCCTTCTCCTCGCTGTGAACCGCAAAACTGAGACATGTCGCGATATCGCGACACTTTTTGCCCTTTGCTCTTTCTGCTGTGAACGGAAATGAGACATGTCGCGATATCGCGACACTTTTTTCTTTTGGCCATGACAAAGCAACATGTCGCGATATCGCGACACTTTTTCCACCTTGCTCCTTTTTGTTGCTCTTAGCCGTGAAAATGCAACATGTCGCGATATCGCGACACTTTTCCTCCTTGCGGTGTTTTGCTTTTTCTTTGATCTTTAGCATATGGGCCACTTTGGTCTTCTTGGGAAATATGCAAAAAGGTGCATCAGCTGTTTTTCTGTAGTTAGGCACTTTTTGACTAACATTCTTGGCGCCTTTCGAGGGAATTTTTGCTTGCAAAAATAGAGACCAGGCCTTTATCCATTGGGAAACGGAGTCACCAGCACAGTTGCGAAAAGTAAATTTTCGAGCAGAAAAACACAAGAAAAATAATGCACTTTGGAGAACAAGTGATCTTCACCTTATCAAAACCTTTCTTTTACCGCTTAGGTATTTAACCTTTGTCTGAAGAACACAAAAATTCAATTCTGGGAGCTGGGATTTCTTAGGTGGCTGGAACACTTCGGGAGCAGAAGAATGACCATTTCCCTTGCTTGAAAGGATTCCAACAGGGAAACTTCCTCCCAGGAGTGAGCGTCAATCCTTCTTATTGTCTTCTAGAAATATTAGGCCGTAAAAAAGGGAAATATTTACAAAACTTCAAAACTTATAATATACTGTACATATAATGGTGATCTGTAGTTTTACTGGAAATACAACTTTAGGTGAAAAGCGTTCACCGTGATGGGTAGAACCTGTCCATCTTGATATTTTAACTAGAAGGCATTGAATTGCTTTTCTGAAACAATTTCGAATGGCCCCTCCCAGAATGCATCAAACTTGTCATGATGTCCTGGCTTTGCTTTCTTGACATTCCATTTTAATACCAGGTCACCTGTTTTAAATTTCTTGAAAGTGGTTTTCTTATCGAACCACCCGACTATTTTTACCATATGCCTTTGATGATGATCGTAGGCCTGTTCCCTAGATTCTTCAAGCTATAGAAGTTGCATCAGTCGGGCGTCCATTGGATGGCCTTCATCTTCGTTGACTTGGTTTAGCATTCTCAACGTGGGTATTTCCATATGAATCGACAGAACAACTTCTTTACCATAAACCAAAGCATATGGTGAAGTATTGATTGATTTTTTTATTGAGATTCTGTCGGCCCACAAGGCTTGATTCAGGAGTGAGTGCCAGTTCCTCTTATTGTCCTCTAATGTTCTTTTCAAAATTCTCGAGAAGATTCTTATTAGTAGACTCAGCTAATCCATTACCTTGTGGGTAATAATTAGAGGAAGTCTTCAGGTAAATTCCATATCTACTGACGAATTCGATCATCTTTGCACTAGTGAAAGGGGATCCATTGTCTGTAATCAAAGAATCTGGTATGCCAAACCTTGTGATTAGACTTTCGACGAATTCTATCACCACCTCTGAATCAGCTTTCTTCGTAGGCACTGCTTCTGCCCACTTGGTGAAATAGTCCGTGGCAGTGAGAATGTATTTGTGGCCTGATGATGAGTTTGGCTCTATTATCCCTATGAAATCCAACCCCCACTCGCTGGAATGGTTCCTCGACTTGAATAGGCTTTAAGGGCATGGGTGCATTTCTGTTTCTTCCCACATACCTCTGACACTGTTCACACTTCTGGGTCACTCTGTACGCATCTAGGAAGATGGAAGGCCAATAACATCCAGCTCTAAGGATCTTCAAAGCTGTAGTTCGACCTGCATAATGTCCCCCTAAAAAACCCCCATGAAATTCATCTAACACTTTCTGCTTTTCATTATCGGGAACGCATTTTAACAACACACCATCAATGTTAATCCTGTACAACCCCTCTGTTCGAAGGGTATATTTCAATGCTTGGGTCCTGAATCTCCTTCTCTGGGAAGCGTTCATATCTTTAGGGCATGACCCGATCTGAAAATACCTCACAAAGTCATTGATCCAACCCGAACTCACTCTGTCTTGGTGTTGCTCTGTGTTTGCCATGACGGGGTGGTTCTCCCCATATCCACTTGCAGCTTGCTTGGCCAATTCTTGGCACAAAGCTCTCCCTCTGACTATTTTAGTAGGATGTATTTCTACATCATACTCTTGGATGCGAGTCACCCATCCAGCTCTTTTTTCACCCAATTCTCCTTGAATTATGAAGTTCCTTACATCGGGATGAATAACATACACCATCGTCCGACTCTGAGATAAGAAGTGTTTTAGCTTATTCAAGGACTTCATAATGGCGTATACTTGTTTTTCTATGAAGCTGTACCTTTCCTCATGTTTGTGCATGGTGGAACTCAGAAAGGCTATGGGTCTTTCTTCGTCATCTGCTCCTTTCTGAGTGAGAACTGCAGCATAACTATTTTGCTCTCCGACAACATATAGTATGAAATCCCGGGAATAGTCAGGGTTGACTAGCACAGGAGCTTGAGCGATGGCTTCTAGAATTTTTTGGAAAGCTTCTTTCCTTGGCTCTGTCCATTTAAAAGGAGCGTCCTTTTTCAATAACTCAGTCATTGGTTTAACTGTTTGGGCAAAATCCGCAATGAATTTTCTGACAAAATTTACTTGCCCAAAGAAAGACTGCAAACCTTTCTTGTTAACTGGGAGAGACAACTCAAGAAGCGCCTTTACTCTATCAGGATCAATTGACAGCCCAACTTTAGAAATAACATGCCCAAGGAGTATTCCTTCTTCTACAGCAAAAATAGATTTTGTAGGGTTTAGTGATATCCCAAATTCCCTACATTTCTCAAACACTTGCTGCAGATGAGTGGCATGGTCCTTTTTGTTGTGAGAAAAAACTGTCATGTCATCTAAATAGACGACAATAATTTTGTTCGCAAGCTCCCCAAAAGCTACGTCCATGGCTCTCTAGAAAGTTGCTCCTGCGTTAGATAATCCAAAGGGCATCCTTTGGTATGCAAATGTTCCCCACTTAGTGGTGAACGCAGTCTTGTATTGATCTTCATTTCTCACCCAAACCTGATTGTAACCAGAAAAGCCGTCTAACAGAGAAAACCTTTCTGCTCCCGCCACAGTATGAAGGATTGGGTCAATCTGGGGTAAAGGATAGTGATCCTTTAAAGAGGCTCTATTCAAATTTTTGAAATCGACGCATAGTCGTATTTCTCCATTTTTCTTGCAGACTCGGAACTAAATTTGCCACCCAGGTAGAGTGCTTGATTGGGTATATTATCTTAGCCTGCAAGAGTTTTAACAACTCTTGTTTCATTAAGGCTTCAATCTTGGGATTCACAGGGCCTCCGCCTCTGCCTGAAAGGTTTAGCTCCTTCCTCCAGTTCAATGGTATGTTGAATGACCTCTTTCCTGTACACTTTCAGATCACTATAAGTCCAGGCTATTATATCTGGATACTCTTTACATAACTATTTTATTTCCTCTAGTTCTACCACTGTACAATCGGTCCCTACTTTGATCATTTTTCCCGGTTCTAGTTCTACTTCTTTATACCGGCGTTCATCTACCTTGATCCTTCGGCCTACAGCTCTGTCGCTATTGTCGAAAAGGCTCTCCAGGGTGATCAGTCCTCTGGGGATATGGTTGTTTTTCAGTTGAATAAGGCTCTCTTCGTCCTCTTCTTGTAACGCTCTATCTGTAGAGCAATTCATCTCGTGAATCAAAAAATCTAGGATCTGCTCATCATTTTTGAATACTTGCCAAAAAATGTCTTTGTCGGGCACTGAAGGCCTGTATATAAGTCTAACTATTTTAGACTTCTGAATAACATTGCTGACTGGGCAAAAATTTGATCCTACTGATGCTAACAGGTCTGCATGTGTGTTCTTCTCTCTGGAAATGGATTTCATGTTTAGTGCTTCAAAATTTTCCAAAAGATCTAACACTTTGTTTTTGTAAGCTCTTAGGTAATGCTGCTTACAAATGCACTTGCCAGTAACCTGTTTAACGATCAACTCTGAATCTCCATAGATCAGCAGCTGTTTTACACCCAGTTTCTCAGCTTTCTTGAGTCCCAAACACAAGGCTTCGTACTCAGCTGCGTTATTGGTGCAACTCCATGTCAACCTATACGAAAAGACTTTTTCTGTTCCAGTGGGTGAAATCAGGACGATCCCAGCTCCTGCTCCATTTTTGCACCTTGACCCATCAAAGTACAACTTCCATAACTGGTTGACTGAATCATCTATTTTAGGGACAACAATAGGGAGCTTTTTTGGTTTCTCAATGGAATAGCTTCCCATTTCTGTCTCTATCATAGCATTGAAGTCTTTCATTGAAAATTGGTCTTCAGATTGGAGTTCCTCCAGGGTTTCTTCCATTAAATCAATATTCTCAAATTCCTCGGACATCATGTTGACAGTAGTTGTTTCTTCTAGTCTTTCCACATGAAAAGTAGATGGTTTCTCATTGTAGATCTTGACTCTTTTACCTTTGAAAGGTACCTCCAAATGCGAATAATCTAGTGACAGATAACCTCCCAGTTTGGCTGTGAATTCTCTGGATAAACACATACCGAAATATGGTTCCAAGTCTACAACGACTACTTCTTGTATTACGACTGCTTCTGGCATTCTGTGGAGTTGAATAGGTATATCTTTGATCACCCCGATAGTTTTTACTGGAGTACCATCCAATTGCAACACACCAGGATGACTTCGAGTATATTCCATCCCCATTATGTCACATACGGCTTTCGGCATTACCGTAGTTGCAGCCCCTGAATCAATCATGCAATTGTGAACTATCCACCCCTCCATTTGCAAAGATAAATAGAATGGGGGCGGTCTATTTTTTCTAGAGGTTGACACAACATTTGCTTGTATGACATTTGAGGAAGAGGTATTATTCTTTAAAGTTAAAGATTCTTGGAGGAGGTCAATCTGACCAGGAATTTGCAGTGCATCATACATGCTTATTTTGGAGGGGGTCCTCTTCATTTCTTCTGCAATGTTGAACGAAAGAGTTGCAGTTGGGGATACTTCAGCACTTTTCTCCCTTCCACTAGTCGATGCGTCATATCTGTCTCTGTAGACCTGCGTAGCTTCTGTTCTTTGCCTTTTTGTCAATGAAGGAAATCTGAGTCTTTCCTTCGCTTGCTCTTGAGCTTCGCTCCCTTTTCTAGGAGGAAATTCTTTTCTTGGTATAGTCGTAGAAGTCTGAGGAGGATCAGAACGTCCTTTCTCACCGAACTGGTTTTTCTGTGGAGTTGCCCTGGGGGCAGGAGGAAAACCTTGTGGTTGGAATTCCTTAGGGTCAGTTTGCAACAACTTTTTTCTCGACCTCGTCAGGACTGAGACTTGTTCCACGGATGGCATTGCCAAATTATGGTGAACTTCTCTGATTATATTCACTTGTCCCTTGCCGGTCTCCTTGGCTCTTTCATTAATAACTGCTTGCACATGGTGTTGATGAATCATGCATGAATCTTCTCCATGAGGATCGTTGCAAGTGGTACACCAGTAATCAAAATTAGCGGGTTCTCCATTATCTCCTGTCTCATTTGCATACACTACATTTTTTCTTTCTTGTACCCTTCCACTTGTCGAAGCAACTTCCTTTTGTATCTGTGGAAATCTTCTTGCTTGAATATTCCTTTTCGCCTCTCTTTTTCATGGATGCCATTTCATTTGACAACGTCTTCATGGTATCAATTATGGTTGTGTATTGATCATTGGGGGGAGCTGATGCAAGGGGTGTGGCTGGTAATGCATGAAATGCAGGAGGTGCAGCTATAGCTGGGAGGGCCTGCATTGATGGGGGTGCAGGCAGTTTAGAGATTGATGCTTGGGAAAACTCTGGTAAAATTGGCAATAGAGTCTTTGATGGATATCTTTTTGTAGCGATGAGATCAGCTTCGCCCTTTGCTGCCTCTACATAGATCCCAGGAAAAGTGGTTACACGGGATTGCCTTATTATCATACTGAGTTCTGAATCAAAAGCCCTTAGATAATAGCATATAGCTTGTTCTTCCATGGGCTTTAGGCCTTGCGGTACTCTATCACGAGTTTTGGTAAACCTGATGTTGAAATCTTGGATCTCTTCTTGTGGATGCCTCTCAATGACAGTGAATTGATTCAGCAATGTGAAAGGATCCGCATGTATATTGAATTCATCGACCAGACGGCCGACCAGTGCTGCCCAAGAAGTAATGGATCCAGCGGGAAGCGCTCTGTACCAATAGAGCATCTTTCCTTTCAAAGATATGATCAACAATCTGACCATTACATCTTCCTCAGTGATGTTGTAAATAGATGCTAGCTCTGATACATCCAAACAGTGTTCATCTACTATTTTGCCTATTTCGTCGAAGCTCGACAATGCTTTTAGTGCAGCTTGTGGAATTTGGTGGTGCGTTCCCAAGTTCAAAGGGCCAGTTTGATTCCATACAAGATGTGTTGGGGTAGGGGTGGCTACCATGATTGCTAAAGGAGTTACAACCGCTATGGGATTGCTTGCAGATGCTCCTACAACGGGTGTTAAAGAGGTGCTAATGGTGCCGGGCGGATTTGATCTTGCGGCTAGCACAGGGTGTGCTTTTAGGCTTTCGAGATGTAGTTCAAAAAACTCGATAGGTTCTTCAGAGTTTCTAGCTCGGGATCTGGTTATCATATGGCTATATAACCAGAAGGCTTCTAGACAAGGTCTTTCTTTTATGGTCTAAATGCAACGGAGTCGCCAGGTGATTTTTTCTTGAGATTTTGCAAACAAAAGGCTCTGAAGGTAAAACACCAAAACTTATACAATACTGTGGGATTGCTGGTCCCACCGGGCGTGCCAAAAACTGTTGGAACAAAATCTGCCTTCGGTTGATAGTGTTGCGCCTTAGACTTTGCCAACATTGAATAGACAGATCTTGCTTGAGATCATCTGTCTAGTCTCCAGAGAAGGTTGGTTCCTTTGAGTTTTTTAGAGAAAATGGGAACAAGAGATAAGGGAAATATAGCCTAAGCTAGAACTTTTCTCACGGTACAGATTAGACAACAACAAACATTGATGATGCAGTTTAGACAACAACAAAGCTAGAACTCTTCTTTATAGAAAACATGAATTCCTGAATGTGACTTTTAGATGTTCATCTAAAAAGCATGTAAATATCTGTTAATGTTCAACTCTAGAAACAAGATTCATACGTGCACAGTCCAGATTTTAGAACAGATACATTTATAAAACTCAGAGTGAATAAAAGTTAAAACACCAGATACATACAAGCACACAGAAGTTTCGAAAGCCAGAGGAAGAAATCTTTTATTGCTTGTAATCCAGTACATGCGCATCAAGCTTGTAAACGTCCAAGAGCCGACCCTTTTTTTGGAGTCGCTCACCCCTATATATACCCTAAAAGAGTATCTTTTCCTAAGTACATCTTACTTATTTTACAAGCAATAATCTACGGTTTCTAACAATACACAACGGATTTCCCATAGATTGGATAGATTGGCAATCATCCAGTAGACCTGCCAGGTTATAATCAACAGACCATTCTTCAAAAATCAGCACCTGATGTCAGTGCTCATCTCCAGTTGCCAAAAATATACTTTATTCCTTTACAGCTGGCATGTCACGAAATCATGACATTCGTCTCCTACTTTGCTCCTCTGCCGCTTCCAGCCGCAAAAATGAGACATGTCACGAAATCGTGACATTCGTCTCTTCCTTTGCTCCTTTGTTGCCTCCCATCGTGAAAATGAGACATGTCACAAAATCATGACATTCGTCTCCTCCTTTGCTCCTTTGTTGCCTCCTGCAAAAATGAGACATGTCACGAAATCATGACATTCGTCTCTTCCTTTGCTCTTTTGCTGCTTCCCGTCGTGAAAATGAGACATGTCACGAAATCGTGACATTCGTCTCTTCCTTTGCTCCTTTGTTCTTCCAACCATGAAAATGAGACATGTCATGAAATCATGACATTCATCTCTTCCTTTGCTCCTTTGCTGCCTCCCATCGCAAAAATGAGACATGTCACGAAATCATGACATTCGTCTCCTCCTTTGCTCCTTTGTTGCCTCCCACCACAAAAATGAGACATGTCATGAAATCGTGACATTCATCTCCTCCTTTGCTCCTTTTTTGCCTCCCACCGCGAAAATGAGACATGTCACGAAATCACGACATTCGTCTCCTCCTTTGCTCCTTTGTCGCTTCCAGCCATGAAAATGAGACATGTCACGAAATCGTGACATTCGTCTCTTCCTTTGCTCTTTTGTTGCTTCTCCGCAAAAATGAGACATGTCATGAAATCGCGACATTCGTCTCTTCCTTTGCTCTTTTGCTGCCTCCTCCCACGAAAATGAGACATGTCACGAAATCGCGACATTCGTCTCTTCCCTTGCTCTTTTGCTGCTTCCCATCATGAAAATGAGACATGTCACGAAATCGCGACATTCTTTCCTTGCTTTGCTTTTTTGCCACTTCCAGCCATGAAAATGAGACATGTCACGAAATCATGACATTCTTCCTTGCTTTGCTCTTCTGCCGCTTCTAGCCATGAAAATGAGACATGTCGCGATATCGTGACACTTTTTCCTCTTGGCTCTTTCTCTTTGCTTTGGACCATGAAAAAGAAACATGTCGCGATATCGTGACACTTTTTCCCCTTTGGCTCTTTCTCTTGCTCTTTAGCCGCGAAAATGAGACATGTCACGATATCGTGACACTTTTTCCTCTTTGCTCTTTCTCTTGCTCTTAGCCGTGAAACTGAGACATGTCATGATATCGTGACACTTTTTGCCCTTTGCTCTTTCTCCTCGCTGTGAACCGTGAAACTGAGACATGTCGCGATATCGTGACACTTTTACCTCCTACTCCCTCTTGTTGCTTCCCGTCACGAAAATGAGACATGTCGTGATATCGCGACACTTTTGCCTCTTGCTCCTTCTCCTCGCTGTGAACCACAAAAATGAGACATGTCGCGATATCGCGACACTTTTTGCCCTTTGCTCTTTCCCCTCGCTGTGAACCATGAAACTGAGACATGTCACGATATCGCGACACTTTTGCGCTTTTGGCCGCGACAAAGCAACATGTCGCGATATCGCGACACTTTTGCCACCTTGCTCCCTTTTGTTGCTCTTAGCCGCGAAAATGCAACATGTCGCGATATCGCGACACTTTTGCCTCCTTGCGGTGTTTTGCTTTTTCTTTGATCTTTAGCATATGGGCCACTTTGGTCTTCTTGGGAAATATGCAAAAAAGGTGCATCAGCTATTTTTCTGTAGTTAGGCACTTTTCAATAGAAAAATCATTGCAAAATAGCAAAATGAGGTAGAGGGGGTCACTATCTATGGTTTTGATCCTATAGAGGAGGATAACCAATGCCACCTCACGCTACTAAGAAGTATGTACATGAGGGTGTACTGAGATAGCACTGAGCCTCCCCCTGTGTGCAACGAATGGAATACCAATATAGGGAGTTTAACCTACCCAAGGACCTATCACTCCTTGGACCTCTTGGCTTGGTTGGCAATGGTGTATAATCCTAAAATTTGTACCATTCATGACTATAAAAATTAGGTGGTAGCCATAGTGACAACAAACAGAATCAGTTAGATATTCAGCCTTGATATGGTATCTTAGGTGTTGTACTTTAAAACATTGGCCCTCCAGGCCAATTTTATGATAAAAACCTCATTCTCAGAGACACTCCTAAAGAGGGGAAAATGTAAACCATTGTGCTTTCCTATCAAGAAATTTTTGCTTCAGCCTTGGGCATAGGATTGCATAGACATGATCAACTTGGCATTGATTGTGAAAATTTTTGAGCCAATTACAAATGAGGTCATGTTTCTAATACTTTAGTGAAACAGAACAGATAAGACCCCCCTCTACTTGTGGGAAAATGTGATCAGTGATAACATTGACTAAGAATTATAGAATCTATAGGAGGCTATATTGGTTGATAAAGAGGAGATTTTTCCTTTCTCTTATTATTTTATGATCCATTTGTTCATAGCTTAATTAGACAAGTCTGTAATGGCTTGAATGAGAGGGATGATAGATCCTACTATTCAAGATCAGTTACTGTGCATCCAGGAGGGGTGATCCAGCTACAAGACCTTTGAAAAAATCCTTCTCATGGTACACTTTCAATTATGTGGGAAAGAGATAGACATAATTGGGTTTGGAGTAAGGGAGTTTCTACACAAATCACAAGTAGGATATTTCTTCTACGTAGAAGAATTTTCCTATATCATTTTGTATGGTTTAAAACTGCCTCTGAAGGCACTTCCTGTACACTTCTTGACTTCAATTGCTATATTGGAAATTACTCAACAAATAGCTAAGGAGGTTAAGATTGGGTACCTGAGAAAGAAAGGACTCGTGCCATGGCTGCCCATCCCTTGCTCAATGGGCCCCTACACATACCTAGGCCATTTTTTCATGTTGCGATCTATTTGGAACATGGATACATACTGTTTCCTAGAGGTTACTTAGAGTGCCTATGATCCATATGTCCATCATAGGAAGAGTGTTTTTGGTAAGCTTACCCTTCTGCAATTCACTCAAAGTAATGATAATTTTGAATATGAAAAATAGAATGCTTTCAAAAATATCCAGTCATTAGATTTAGTTTGGAGTATGAAGGAGAGGCCTTATAGTAAGCTAGAAATAGTTGGTGATTATAGCTCTCAATTGAAGTTACATTGGGACCTATTGGTGGATAATATGGTCCCACTATTCTTGACCACTCCTCTAAAATAATTTGAGGATCCCACCTTCCAAGTCATCTAGTAGGACACTAATGTCTTCGAGGTCATGATGAATTTTTGTCAATGAGGCATAGCAGGAGTAAGGAAAGATCCCTTCTTCTAGTTCTCCCACTGTCACCTCAAAAAGAAAGGAACCAGTCTCCTCCTTGTCCAAAAGTATAGCATCATTAGCTTTGATGTTGATGTGTCCTTCAGAAAGGACTGAACTGGCAGTGGGCCAGCCTTCCTTATTTTTAGCCACCTTGGTCATCAATCAATAAAAACGTCCCGTTCCCCCAAGGTTTTAAGGAAAAATATAAAAGGTGAGGGGATTTCTAATATATTGAGATATTATGAGATATAGGAAAGAAACCCCTCATGATATCCTACCATCAAAAGGTACAGAACAAAACCTTCTATGGAGGACACTGATAACCTTACACTAACAAGGGTGAGATACACCTTCCAATTCACTACTGATTAAGAAGATCAAATACAAGATATGGAGGAGCAAAGGTATCCTAGTAAGGGAATAATAAAAACCTGAAGGACAGTTGGGTAAGATGTAGTTGATGTATCCATTGCCACCTTTGAGATCCCGTTACCACCTAGCATGATAGAAGCCACCATCGACATGATAAAAGGTGTCATAAGGGTTGCAGCTGCACCTGTGGACATGATGAAATCACAGTTGGCTTCCCAAGCATAGGTGGTAGAAGCAGTAGAGAAATAGTTAGAGGAATGGAAGGATAAGGATAAGGATGTAGAAGTGGGGTAGCTATAGCGTAAGGTGAAGCAAATTCAAAGTGAACTCAAGAAAGAAATGAAGGAGAAAATAGCAAAAAATATGAGGACTTGGAGTCCATTTTTGTGGATATCTATACCACCAGGTATATTGTTGGTCTTTTACAAGATCATCTACAATAAGGGGATCAAAGGGTAAATGTCTATTTTCTATGTATAATAAGTTTAGGGATAATTACGTACCAATCATTGAGATGATGGCTACATTATCAGATGACTCCCACTATTTCTTCACCAAGTAATATGCTAAAGTCTTTATTTTCTTGTAGAATAGACAAAATTGGCTCCAGTGGAATCAATAAGTAGTCGGTGTTGAACAGGAGATCAATGATGAACTAGAGGATTGTGACTTAAAACTTGAGAAGTTTATGTAGGATCCTAACATTAAGGAGTTAGTTCTCCAGAAAGTCCAAGATTTTGACTTGGACTTCAGTGGTAAGTTGTCCAAATGATTTATAGCCCTAGTACAATTGATAGACTGCCTATATCTTTTTTCTGAGAACACTTTGGAATGAGCAAGAGAAAGGGTGAACAAGGCCATACAGGACCTAAAATTATTATTATTTTCATTAATATTCCATGACAAGACATGGAAGTTCATCAATAAGGCCATTCAAAACCTAGAAGAGGGAGTGGGGCCTAGTCCACCTAGAACACATGTACCAGGACATACGTAGACACCATCCTAGGGTAATACAGGATATAATGCATGGCCACCATATACATGAACAAGAGGCATGGGATATGTGCCCATTTTTTATTACATCTAGTTTTTGAGGATAACATGATTGGTCCAGTTGGAGCAGACGGTTACAACCTCGCTCGGGAAACTTACACTATATAAGATAAGACACTACATCAATATTTTTTTTATAAAACCTCTGGGAGAGAAAATCCCAGGTATAAGCCTTGTCTAGTGTTTAGTCATAATCTCTTTGTGTTCTCTGTTTGTGTCTCTTACCACCCTTTATTCTACCATTTTTAGGGATTACCAAAGAGCACTGTTTACCAATATTATTTCCTATGGAATGTGCTAAAGTTGGAGACCCTTACGTTGCTACAATCAGGATAGAGAGAGATCACCCCTTGTTATGAATATTCAAACTAGGTGTTTATTGTAATATAATGGCATATAAGAATCCAACATTCTACTGATCTTTCTATATGTAAAAAACTTTTTATATAAATGAAATTTCCAACTCTTCCCTTGGCATCTTCTATTTTTATGGTCTATGTTATGCTCACTTATGTGTTCTTTTAATCAAAACATGTGGATGATGCTTTCTTGTCACTAGTTTAATCATTTTATTGCATTACATTATTTGAATGAATTAAAACAAACTAGTTCCCCTCTCTCTTTCTACTCTGCTCATAAATATTAACTTGCTATGACTACCCAATGGATAAGGCACCAATCTGGTCTTGTTATGCTCCATTATTGCTTTGTTTTATCACTAATATCTAAACAATGCAAAATCAAATTATCTGGCATAAGTGGGCGTTTGCACCATTACAATAGAATAGAAGAACCCACCATCTAGGGTTTTCTTACCCAACCTAGTCTATCTAGAGCTTTCAAAGTAATATGTTCCTAGGTTGAAGAGGTGGATCGAACAGAATCCATAATACTAGTTGTGATTCCCTGAGTTTCCTATGATGTGAAAAATATTTAAAGAGTAAGCAAAAAATCTCCACAATAGGGCCCAAGATAGAGCAAGATTTAAAGTGATAAAATACACTAAGTATCATAACCAAATTTTAGAAATTTTGTAGTGAAGAAGCCATAGGAACACTGTCTATGTGCAAGGAATAACCACCAAAGCACCACCATAAGGAACACTTGGAAAATATAAAAGCTCAAGCATCACTGTAAATGCACCAAGAGTCATTTACCTTTAGTCCATTGAAGAGTCACTCAAGGGAAGATGAAAAATAAAGGGACATAACTTCTACAACCATGTAGTTCTAGGGCAAGCAAAAATTTTGGTTGGAAATTATTTGTCTAAGGCTTGAAACACCTTGGAAGGAGTGCCATCATTGGAGCATTGGCAAGAGATCATTTTTTGGGTGAAGAGAATCAAGCCCATAATGCCCAGGAGGAAGGAGTGTCACTTGGTAGCATGTGAAGAATTTGTAGACCACATGTAATCATATAAGGAGGAGCACCAATTATTATACAAGCAAGGCATCGAGAAGGAAAAGCATTGAAGACGCTGAGTTAGGGTAAGGTTGAATGAAAAGCTAAGCACCAAGGAATCAAGTGACCATTATAATTTCTATTGAAGGAAGCCACATGTTAAGTTTAACATCCAAAATGACATAATACCACCAAATAGAGTAAAGTAACACTTTAGATTCGATATTATCAAATATTACATAGTAAGGAAGGACATTGGAAGAGATTGAAGTGCTAAAAAAAGAGCAACAGTCATGCAGTGTGTAAATTGAAGAGATAAAGGTATTGCTTATCATTTGGTATGTTGGAGTCATAAATCCAATAGGTTTAAAAGGAATTAAAATGGTTCCAAGCATTTATTAAATATATGGTCTTAATTAGCATATGAATAGCATCCACGAGAAGTCCATTTTGGAGCACATAAGGAGCCTGTATGTGGAGAGTAAGGAAGGTGAAGTCATAGCCAGCTTTGGAGAAGCCCATTTGCTGAAAAGACCAATGCATTAGGGCACACAGAAGTGAGTCTGATTCTTGAAGATCAAATTTATTGAGCACCATATATAAGTAGTATTTAATACATTGTAGAGGAGGGAGATCATTTTTAGAAGCGCAAGTTACAAAATCAATAAGACTCATGAGAAGCAAGTCAAAATAAGCATGCCATATTCAAGGAGGTACATGAAATATTATTACTAAGGTTAAGATTGAATAATCTATTATGCTTGAGATTAATTAAATGAATGGAGGTATAAGGTAATGAATTGATCACTTATAACCTTATAAGACTTATTGAATGATTTGGAAGACTTTTGAAGTAAAGAAAATCTAATTTAAAAGTTTTTTAAAACTACTTTACTTGAAATTCAAGCATAGAAATACTTGCAAATAATTTGACTTGGAGAAACAAAGATTTCTACATCAAAATAAAAACACTGAATTTGAAAATATCTTTGTTTTATAAATTTCTAATTAAGGAGCTATAAATAATTCAACACCAACTTAGGTTCTTAAAATTTAGAAACCTTACTAAAGGCAAATACATTGTAGGTTGAAATAAGGACAAAAAAAAAAAGCACCTATGTCTACGTCTATGTCTACGTCTATGTCTACGTCTTACTGCAATTACATCGTGTTTCATTCGACTTCGTCAAGAGCGCCAGCTTGTAGGAGTCTGTCATGTTCATTACTCTCATATATGCCGCCATAATTGAACCCTCCAACAACTCTCTAGAATCTCCGCGTGATTTTGTGTTACACTGTCGAAGTGTTCGATGGTGTCGCTTGCCGATTAATTCTGTAATGATACCATTTACGTTTGTGACT
Source organism: Wollemia nobilis (assembly GCA_028583015.1). Taxonomy (NCBI): domain Eukaryota; kingdom Viridiplantae; phylum Streptophyta; class Pinopsida; order Araucariales; family Araucariaceae; genus Wollemia; species Wollemia nobilis. The sequence goes on along the minus strand of JAQPPZ010002937.1, from coordinate 2,589,490 downwards.
TTGCAAAAAATTCCTCTGATAGCCGAGAACTTCTTGCTATTTGGTAACGCTTTGAAATTAGATGCGTTCTCTTAAATCCATAATGTCTTTTCTCCATAATGTTTTTTATTTGAAATGGGCAGATTCAAATAATGCACAACCTATGCATTTTGTTTGTCGCTTTTGATTGGGCCTACAAGCTTGTCATACTCTCATTGGATTCACGTTCTGCCTATGATTTGGTGCTCGGGCTCCGAAATACACTTTTGCCTACACATCACAATGACTTTTATTAAAACAGTAAATAATACCAAATCCTCTACAATCACATTGAGGTTATAGACTAAGCATTATAATAAAAAAACTTTCGTTCATAATGCAAAAGCATAAAATCACGACTTATCACCAATTTACCTTTTAAAAAAGGTTTCTTATTATTATTTTATGATTTTGTTTTATTATAAATATATATTATATATATGAATGTTTTAAATTCTTTATTTTGTTTTCTTTTTATTGCAAACATATATATAACCATATATATGAATGTATATTTTTTTATAATTTTTTGTATTTTAATTTTTTTTTTTTTTTAAAGTCTTTATTTTAAACTTTTCTATATGACTATAAAAGTTTAATAATGTTTATTTTAGATTTGATTATTGTGAGAAACCCCTATGGCCATATATAGGGCTGAGCAATCTCCTCCCACTTATGACCCCTCTTATAATTGAGAGCTATACTTATCAATGGGGAATTTAACACAAAACCACCACACATGAATTTTTTTGTTTTTCAGTATACACAAATGAAAGAAAACCCAAAAGGTAACCACAAAAACACTAACAACAAAACCAATGAAAAACTTGTCGATACAACAATGACAACAAAAGTCATCGACAACAAATTGACGACAAAAGTCATCGACAACAAATTGACGACAAAAGTCATCGACAACAAATTGATGACAAAAAAGTCATCAACAACAAATTGATGATAAAAAGTCATCGACAAGAAATTGATGATAAAAAGTCATCGACAAGAAATTGATGATAAAATTTGTCGACAAGAAAAAAATCGTTGACAATAAAATATTGTCGACAAGAAAAAGTCATTGACAATAAAATATCGTCGATAAGAAATTGAAAAAAATTGCAAACCTGCAACAAAACGAAAGCATTAGACACTTCAAAAAAATCACAAATACCCAAATACCAAAACAAAAAGGTGGGTCCCCAATTTTGGGGCTAGTTGTGGAGCAACCACAACACGGCCTTTCGATCAAATATCCATCTCTCTCTATGCGCTCGACGTAGGTCCCTATTCGCATGTGCCCATGCCAGATAGTCCATGTACGGTCGCCATCGTATGTGCTAAGAGCGGGGCTATGCAAATATAGAAATATAGTGCTCTAGATCTCCTACATGAGACCTACTCCTGAAGACCTCTCTCTCCCAGGGCTAGCAGGCATCATAACACTTACTCTCATCATCGATGTCAGTGATCGACATAAGTAAATCAACAAGATGCTCGATCAGGATGTGTTGCTAGCCCCAAACCTAGAGGAGGATGTTGCAGCTAATACTGAATCTTCTCCAGCATGTGATCTGATACAACTCAGGGTAGAGTTGTGCTATTAGGGTGCTCCCCCATGACAGAATGAGAGGATCTCGGGTCGAGCTCACCATCACCTCTCTGGTCTGAGCCAGGAGGTTCCAAGGGAATTACATGCTTGAATAATATGGGAGTACTATCTGAATAATCAAGTGCATAAATACAGCCTCCTGTTGTGAGAAGAATCGGGTCTCAAACCACTCTCCGACATGGATGCCTTCGTGGACATTACAGTCCTATGCCTCAACGCTCCGTCTCCTGAATATGGCATCAAATACAACCTTCCTGGATGTGGTAGGAGAAGAGGTGATAGGCTCACCATCAATCGGTAGATGGAATATGCAGTAAACATCCTCCAAAGTAATAGTCATTTCACCCATCGATAGGTGAAATGTGTTGGTCCATGCATCCCAGTGATGGGCCAAAGTAGTCAAGTATCTCTGGTCAATCCGGATGATGGGGAGGTTCAATATGTAACCAAACCCCACAGTAGTGAACCACTCTCACTCCCCATCAGTGAGATCACTATGAAGGTCATGAAGGAGATTGATCTCCCTCGCTCTATTATTCAAAGTCTAAGTGGCACCAAAAATAATAAACAAGAAAAACAATGAAAAATAATTCTAAAAAGTCAAAACAAATTCAAAAAATGCATAAAAACACAAAAACATGTAAAAACATGATCACCAATTTCAAAAACATCAGAAAAGCATTCCAAAAATGCAACAAATGACATTAAGTGCCTAGAAAAACTCAAAAAAAATTAAAAAAATATTTTTTTTTGAAAACTTTTCTAAAATTTGGGCATCATGGGTCAAAATCACAGTTGGCCCAATGGTCAAAAATTTGACTATTGGGATTTGAATCCTATCACGACTGACATTCACGGCCCCCAATCTACCAATTGGGGCACGCGACTGCCACCCACGACTAAGGAACGAAACCCTAAATGGGTCTGCCCTTCCCAAAAAAACCCCCTAAAAATTAATCTAAACCCCCCCGTCTAACTAACCTACACTAAATCCTAACTACAGTGAAGTTTGTTACCAACGGTTTAGTGTAGTTCATTTATTGATTAATTAATGAGGTTAATTTTACATCCGGTAATGACAAGTGAGGTCTCGGTTTGTGAGTTACCTTGGAGGCACCGACTCCTCCACTGGTCGAGGCTTCCAACTGATCCACCATCGATGTGGAAAATTGGAAGTGTGTTGGATTTTCGACAGTGTTCCATGTCAGAATTCAGTTTTTACCTCTCAAAGCTCTTAGTTTTACTATCGCTGTCTAGTGAATAATGAAAATTTACAAAGCAAAAAATATTTTATAATTTTCAATTTTGATGCGGCCCGCGGTTGACATCCACGATCCCCATTAGGATTTTTCGCCCGCAGTTGCCATCTGTGGTTAAGGAATTGGCCTGCTTATAACAAGCATAGTTAGCAAACTACATTAATTGCTCCAAATTCCCACCATGGAAAGCCTCAAAAGGTCAAATCAAGGATATTAATCAGACTAGATAATTCAAAATATTCAAAATTAACAAAAAAATAAAAAAAATCAAAAGCCAAATGCACCTCGTATTTATTTATTTACCCTATACACTTGGCGGTTGCAGTGACTTGCGATCTATGCAATTTGGTAGGATGAGTAAATTACCATAAGGACATTTGGGATAAATTTCTCATCGTGGAACTGTTATGTTTCATTTCAATACCTAAGAAGGCTTACATAGCTGGACTGCTCCACGGGAACGAGATATTCATCATAATTCTCTTATGACACTTTTCAGCATATCATCGACATTATGATTCACTACAAGCCTAATGGATATTGCTATCATTTCTATTTCCTAAGAAGACCTTCGTGGCTGGGCCACTCCATAGGATAGGAATATGCAATTATTCTAAATGGTGTAATCATAGCTGATTATGCCTTGCCAAGAATTCAAATGCTAAATCTTAATTTGTTCAAGATCATTCATAATGGTCAAGCGACCTCGTCGCTTCATTTAATTGGCATTACCCTCATCGACTCATCGCTTGAGGGGGTAGTCATAATATCAAATCATAATTAAATTCAACAGTAGATCCCTTGATCTTGTTAAAATTGTGTTCGTCCTTGCGAATCATTGTCAAAGACTATCATAAGCTTACCCCTTTGCTTGGGGAAAATAGCAAATAAGATAGTTAGTTTGTAACTCTCATCCTTTCGAATTAACAGGCACGAAAGCCTACTTGGCATTGATGTTATCCGAATGTCTGATGAAGAGTGCAAAATTTTTCAAATTTAAGTCTTCTATCGACTTAGAAGCGATGATTCGAGGATACACGTCCTTTTACCGGACTCGGGGTATCTAATGTTGATCAAATCAATGATCATCATCCAATCTATGGCATCATTTTAGGAGGTCTAGTTTTTTTCATCATTGTTCGATCTCACAACGCATATCAAAAGGGGCATCTATCGACACCTAAAACGTGTCATGTCAAGGTGAATAGTCATATGGGACATGCTAGAAGACCATATGGAAGACCTCTAGACAGATCTAAGGTATAATAGTGGTTTTTACCAGTCATTTGGGTACCTTTGCCTAGTCAGTGCTAGCCACTGCTGACACACACGGTTAGCAATGCTCATCGTGCATGTTTGCTATAGTTAGCACTCATAATCAGTTAGCCTTCATTCGACCCAAAGTTGGTTCCAATGACCAATTAGTTGCATATTAGAGTGGTTTGAGTGAGGAAGGTTTTGGATCCTTCCATTCAATAAACTCAACTGCCCAATATTGATCTTGGCTTCATGAGGAAGCCACCCCTAGCCTTGGGCCAATGCTATAAGATCCCCCTCCAAATTGGGGATAAGTTTAGAGAGAAGCATAGTCAATTGAGCAACGAAGCCCTGTCGAATTGCATAGCCAACTACATGCATTGAGAGGGATACTTTTCTACCCAATTGGAGGTCAAATTGTCATGGAAGCCCTAGGAGCATAGGAGAGCCAAGAAATACAAATATGTGCAATTGGTGCACAATTTGAACAATTCAACCGCCAAACCTATCAGAGGACACAGAGGCAACCCTTGGACATCAATTTGATAAGGTGGATCTAAGAGAAAGCCCTAATTCTAAGGGTAAGTTTACTCAGAGCTCTGTCATGACTGTCAATCACAGTGAATAGTGCCACTCGTGCATCAGACCCACGATGAGCACATTACTACAGATCCCCTTGTGCTCTTTTCTGTATATTAATTGATTAGATCATATTATGCTTAGTATAGGTTTAATTGGCATTTTAGAGACATATGACAGGTGGAATTAAATATTTTAAGTAGATTTACCTTCATTTTGTCAATTTGGTAATTAGTGCAATTGTGGGTTATTTCATGCGTTTATGCTTTCCATTTGATAAACTAACCCAATAGATAGATAGTATTTGCTTTCTTGCACATGTTTGATGGCAACATTTCATGATTAATATAGGTTTACTATGTTTTATTCGTTTTCTTGATTACATGCTTGTTATGGCATCTTTTTGTGAAATATCCTTTTAAAGCCTCATCAAGAGAAGCCTCCTTTGTTTTTAAGGTTTCTTGTTGTTTATTGTACGCAGGACTAACAGGGTTTTGGGATGCAAGGCAACAAATACCTCTAATCGTGGAGAAGAGGGTCATCGACACCCTAGAGCAGTTCGTGTCACCCTAGAAGGCATTTGATTCACATCTACCCTTGAGAGGGATTAGATGCTATTGTAATTGTTGTATCAAATGGGTATCCCTAAGAGGGACAAATCTGTAATTTGACTCCATTGAAATTAATAAAGAATTTCTTGTATTCATTTCATTTCTTGTTGTCAATTTATGCATGCCTATTTGTGTATCTTTTATCAATTGCAATAGTCAACCTAGGTGTGAACCGTTTTTGGTGGCTACAACAAGTAAGACCCATTTCAATCTAACCTATATATCTCAATAATATTACCATTATATTATATAATTTTTTTTTATTTGGTTAGTGTGAGAAACCCCTATGACCAACAAGTAATACAATTTCAATGTCCTTTAATTAATTAAAATGAATCATTTTTCATATTAATTTAAAAAATATGCAAGTAAGACCCATTTCAATCTTATATATAAGACAACTTTTTTTTGATGAGGAACCTTTTATATACAACATATCCGCAACATGTGAGGGGAGAGATTTGAACCTGGGCCTCTCGATAACTAGAGAGTTTTAACTACCCACTTGCTCTCCAACTCCTCTACATGAGCGGATAGTAAGACAATTTCAATATCCTATAATTAATTAAAATTAAAATGAATCATGTTTCATATAAACAAGGATAACAAAATTTATACGTCTTATGAGCCCATATTCAACAGTAAGTAGGTAAATTTTTCTATAAACCACACTCATCATAATAGAATACAAATACCTTGGTTTACATATATATATATTATTATTATTATATTATATAATATAAGTAAGACAATTTCAATATCCTATAATTAATTAAAAATTAAAATGAATCATGTTTCATATAAACAAAGATAACAAAATTTATACGTCTTATGAGCCCATATTCAATTTGGGCATTAAGTAGGTAAATTTGTCTATAAACCACACTCATCATAATAGAATACAAATACCTTGGTTTATATTTTCAAAGCAAACTTAATTGAGGAATATACATGATGAAATGTAAATGAATACAAGTAAGATGGAGAGAACTCTACTGCAGAAAAATAGTTGTGGGATTGGAAAACAATTAGGTCTTTTTGGGATTATTAGTTATTGTAGTGGTGTTATATAAGTGTGAGATGTGGGCTAGTAAAACGTTAAATTCTAAATAGAAACAAATAGAGAGAATTCAAAAGTGACTAATTACAAATAATTTCATAATTAAAGCATCAATCCTATATAAGATTTTACTTGCTCGAACAAAGACTTTTTAACTAGAAGCATAAAATATGATAAGGCTATGGGGTATTTAACAAAAATACAAAGAATGAAAGATAGCAAGTTATCAAAATAGGTAATCAAAGAAACAATGAATATAAGAAAAGACAATGGATGAAACAAACAACAAATGGATGGACAAATGGAGCATTAAATTTCATGATGTCTCAAACTCCAACAAAAAATTAAAACGGTATGTGAAAGAAAAATTTAGACTAGTCATATGGACAAAACATTTAAGGAAAAACAATTATACATTACCGAGTTCAACCCAAATTGTGAACACAACTAAAAGAAGTACATAGATGCAAAGATCAAATTCAGACTTGTCATATGGACTGAAAATACTGGACTAAAAAATTTAGACTTATCATGTGGATTACAAATTTAGGAAGGAAAAACAATTATAGATCAACGAGTTCAACCCAAACTATGAACACAACAAAAATACATAGATGCAAAGATCAAATGTAAGGAAAAAATGCTTATAGCCCAACTAAGATCTTGTTCACATTATCTCAAAACATTTTTTCATGAAATGTAACGCATACAAGGACATCAAGATTACATATGATAACATTAAAAGTAAACTCCTTATTTTGAAACTTTTTAAAGAACTAAGAATAAAAAATTAGGAAAACTTCTCATCAAAATCAACAATAAAAAAAACAAACTTCAAAAGATGATAAAAAAATGATGAATTTTTTTAACTTTATTAAACATCTTTCTTTCTTGATTGTTGTTATCTCTAAATAACTGGTCAGGTTTAAATTCAAAAGGGAATAATATTGTACACCCTAACTTATCTTGCGCTAAAATTCTTGATTCTGTAACTTCTTAAACTGTTTTAGTTTTGTAAATATGATTAAAATCACATCATTTCCATCATATAAAGTTTTATTTATTAGGAATATATGTGTGGGACCAATGGCCCATTTGAAATCATCAACCACAATCATTGGGAAGAAATCCCCATAAGCACGCATTTACGCTCTTTCACGTAAATAATTGGACTTCACAACTAATCAGCCTGGACTTTGCAATGATGCAAATCTTGAGTTTCTTTTTTCTTGACAAAATCTTGACATTCCGATTTGCGTGCTCAAACATTGATGGTGGAAAAAGGAATTCACATCTTGACATTCCGATTTGCAATCCCGACAAGAGCATTCACCCACCTGTTGCTGCAGGACTAGGCCGCCACAGAACCCTCGTTTATAAGGGTTTTATATTGAATTAGACATATTGTTTTTAACATTTATGACATCTAAAGATAATTTGATTTGAAATATCACGGGTGAGAGGATGTATAGTTATGTAAGCAGTCATATCGAGTATCTAATTTAGGAGGAAAGAATTGATTTTAATCAAAAACTCAAAATAGAGATTTTGTTAATCTGGAAAGAATTAATTTTAATCAAACACTCAAAATAGAGATTTTGTTAATCTTTGTCTAATGATAAGATATATGAAATGATATAGTTCATTGGCAGCATTAAATAGATTTAATCTAACAAAATTGATGTTAAATGAAAAAAACTTAAAAAAAACCCTAAATTTAAAGTGTTTTTATTCGGTGGACAGGTTGGTGAAAGTGAAATGGATAAGGCCAAGATGGACGGCATTGAAAATGAAAAGGTCACGTCAAGCAAGGACAATCATAGAGAAAATGATTTATTTTCCAATGTAAGTGGCTCGGTGAAGTATCCAAAGTAATTTCCACGATGGGAGATGGGACATTTGGGAGTCGTTTTTTTAAACACATTCATGCATTTTGCTATGGTTTTTTTTTTTTTAAGAACAAATTCATGCATTTTGTTATGGTAGATCTTTGGATAGGTTTGTTTTTTTAAGAGATTGAAAAGGAAGTATATTAAATCGTTTTCATAAATTAAATTTGAATTTCAATTAAAAGCATTCAATAACTTTTTTTATTATAAAACTAAAATAATGCGTTACAAAAACGTCATTGTATGCAAGATAAAGTTAACCGTGTAGCAATGTGCTAGAGTAATGATATATATATATATATTTCAATGCATACTTATTTTAAAAAATCATCGGAAACTCCTATATTTGGCTAAGAAATTGATAGCAAAAACAAGAGGTATGACCTCTTTGACTACTAAGAGTCTTCGTACGATTTAGCAATGAGTTCTTTATTTTAAAGGTAGTATAATGTTTCAAATTGTAATTTGATTTTTGGTTAGGGTTGAGGTATTTAATAGGCTTAAGAATATTTTTATTATATAATATATTAATTATTTGTAATATTTTTTAATTGAGGTTAGTGTGAGAAACTTTTGATAAGGGTGAGAGTTGAGTTTATTAGTATTAAATATATATTCATACACGCTCACATTGATTTGAACTTTGGACCTTTCGAAGAAAAGCTAAAGCCCGAACCGTTGCACTATCCTTCAGGGACATTATTTGTAATATTTTATTAAGTTTTATGGGTTTTGGTTAAACATTTTTTATAATTTGTAATTAGCTTAAATATTTTTTGTTATGTTATATTAGGTTAAATTTTATGATGTAATTGGAGTTTTGGTGTTGTTATAAATACTCCTTGCTCCTTATTTTCTCATCAAAGAGTTGTTTAATATTTTCTATGGATATAGTGATTATGTATGGTGCTTACAAGTGCTCGTCAAATTTCTCTCTTTTATTTTTTTATTTAGTTTTTGTATAAGATTTGAGTGAATGTTTTGCTTCCTTTCGTTTCTAGAAAATATTGTGAATTCTAACATAGTATCAAACTGGGTGTGAAGCAACATTGTTTAGTCACACAAGAAGTACCTTCAAAGCTTTCAATCTTTCTTTTGAACTTTAAGATGAATTTATTCTTTTTCCTGTAATTATGAAATTTCTTTTATCAAATATTCTTCTCTATTGTAATTAGAGTTCCTTTGTTTCTCCATCCAAATTTTTGGATGAGATTCGATATTGTTGCATGTTTTCTCCTTTTAAACCAAAGATAAAAGGGAGTGAAAGCAAAATTTTAAATTTGGATTCATAAATCTTGGTGCCAACTACATTTTGTATGCATTCACATACTCACATGCCTCGCAACCAGCACTATCTCCTTTGGTCATTTCTAGTAGGTCCTCCATGAGAGATTGCATCAACTTTATCAATACTAGAGGAGCAACACAATGATCATAATATAGTTTACGGCTTGGGCATCGAGGGTTCGATTCTCCATGTGACCCAATATTTTGTACATGGGTGTACTATAAAGAATAAAAGGTTCTACAAAACCCCTATTTTCCTATTGATAGCATGGCATAGCAACCAACAAGATGATTATAAAAGAGTACAGAGGTAAAGGCTCTAGGTTTGAGCCTTTACATTGATCGTTTTGCTATCAAGAAAAAACTCATGCTATGTTTGCTAGGACATCATTGATGAAGATATCATGGAATTTTATGGTCTTCTAGAAAGGCTACCCTCTTTAGCATGTTTAGGAACTCAAGGTTGCAAGGTCAAGTCTTCATGTAATCATTTTTGTAGGGGTTAATTTGGAAGTCGAGGATAAATGTAGTGTCTTGGCTTCCCCTCCTCAATGGAAGACTTGTCGCCTTTGTTACACCAAGGCTCCTAGTAGTGAGAGGGCTCATGTTCAAACCCTAATATTCATAACAAACCAAACCCTTGACCAATATGGTGGCTCCCATGGACCTCTTTAGAGACACATCAAACAATGTTTTTAGTATATATATATATATATTCACTTCTAATCAGAATGATGTAAATGTCAACAACTAGGCTAAGTAGAGGAGCTGAAGTGGATAAAAGTAATTGGATCACATTAACCAATCAGATTTCACCAAGTGGCAAGTTGGGATTGGCCCTTGCAACACTAAGGTTTGAGATTTTAATTTTAAAATTTTTGGGGTCTATTAGGGTTAAAATTCTAGAGGCCATATCTTTTGCATACATAAGTGTTTTGAGCCCTCTTTTAAAATCATATTATTTTTCAAGATCTATGCATTGGTGGCACTAGTTCACAAACATGTTATAGTGCTAAGGGTTACATTGTATAAGATAGAACATAAATTCCTATTTGCTTGTCTTAATAGATGAAACTATAGTGTTTGGTCAACTCAGGCGATTGACTTGCTATGAAGTAAGAACCTATGATGCATCTTTCAAGAGGATAAAGTAGTTGTTCTTGATGATAAAACTTACCATAAAAAAGAAGAGGCTCTAGGTTTATTTTCCTTGTTGATTGAACCAGAGTTGTTTTTCCACATCAAAGAGGAGAGTGACCCTATCAAGATATCATCAAAGTTGCATGAAATTTTTGGAAAGTTTAATACTACTAAAGTAAATTACTAGGAATTGAAGCTTCCTTCTCTTAAACTAGTTGAGTTTGATATGTTATGAGATTTAAGGCTTTAAGGGCAAATATTGGATCTTCTATAAGAAAAAAGAAATATAATATAGAATACATTAATATTATCCTTTCTAGTCTCTCTTCCTCCTTTTTTATATAATCCCTATATTCTTGTAATCCCAAAGACTCTTACTCTTGATCAACTTTTTCCCTCCTAGTTTACTTTTAGGTGGGCATGTCGAATTATGGGGGGACTCCATGTGTACATGATTATGCAAAGGAATTCAAATCTAAGGAGGCTAAGACCTAAAGGCTCAAGGGATAGGCTAAGTATTCAAATAAAATGAATACCACTTGTGAATATTGTAAGAGGGAGAGATATCAAATGAATAATTTCTTATTAAAGTTGCTAAGGATTGAAGCTAAATTCTTGAAGCTAGGTAGACATCTTTCAAATGATAATGGATATTTGAAAGGATCTCTCTCAACTATAGAGGTCTACTAGAACATCCATGATGGGTGTAATACATTATTGTCACTAATGCCTTCTCTTCTTGGCCTTTCAGTTCAAATTATGGAAGGTGTTGAAATTATAATCTAATTCTTGGATAAGACTGACATTATGTGATGTATTAGATAGGCCTAAGGACATTTCATCGTATATTATATTGATCATTTATAATATTTTATTATGTAAACCTTATTTATGGTGGTTAACCTTGTTATGGTTAAACCTTCTTTATGAATTGTAATTAATATAGTTAATCATATTTAATATTATAATATTCTGGGTTACAGGTTGGTTTGAAGAAAAAAGAAGGTTAAGGAGTTATCAAATTTTAATCCTCCAAATAACCCATTTGGTATATTTTAAAGACTATGGTTTGATTTATTTAAATTTAAATATTTTAACCATAGGTTAAAATTTAAATTTAAATAATTAATTACGGTGCAAAAAGTTTAAATAATTAAATTTGAATTTCCTAAGTTCGCCGACATGTTGGAAAATATGGAAAATGATATAAAAGGGAGTAAGTTTCATATCAAAATTTATCCATGAGAATTCTAAATACCCAAAGTTTAAAATCATGCGCTGCGTTCATTAAAGGAAGAGAAAAAGATTCTCATGTGTTAAGGTTTAGAGGGCAGATGTGGCAATAAAGAGAAGGGGAAAACCATCTAAGTCTCAAGGTGCTTGGTAGCGCAAGTGGTAGTTGAGGGTTGTGTTAGGACATTTGCGAGTGCGAGGTCATGGGTTTGATCCATGCGATCGAATTTTACAAATGGAGAAGCTTTTTTTATTTGCGAAGAATGGAGAAGACATAAGACATAAGATATAGTCACGGTCCTTTTGATTTCGTAGGGCACGTAGCCCAGTTGGTGTGCTTGGTGTTAGGGCACTTGATAGGCGTGTTCAAAAATTGCCAAAGTTTTTTGGTTGGGCAAAATAAAGGTATGCTTCTCATATTTTTAATTTGCCAAAGGTTTTGATAATTCAAAAATTGCAGAGTGTGAAATTAAAAGGTGGTTTGTGAGTTGTTGAGGGAGATATAAGGGATTATAAAATTAAAATATTTTATTTTGATTTTGGTGGTTAGAATTTATGAGATAGGAGTGATAAGGTATGCAAGGAATATTATATCTTGTATTTTGAAATAAAGCTATATGGTAATTATTTTGATAGGAGAAATAAGGTGCATAAAGGAATTTATTGTGGAAGTAAATTAATTGAATCTTTGCTAATTATTTTTTTAAAGGTTTGGAGATTATAAGGTGTATTTGAGATTTAATATTTTTGTATGGTGAAATAATTTTGAGGGAAATATTTGAGTGAAGATTTTTGATATCTAACTTTGAGATTGACAAAGAGGTTGATTGTGATTGAGACAGGTTTTTAAGATCAAATCTTCATCAAAACAAAAGGTATGGGTATATCATCCTTGTGAGTGAAATATTGTTTTGTTGAATGTTGTGAAGTGCAAGGTTGGAGTGAAAAGGATTGTTTGATAAGCATTGTTGGAAATATTTGAGTGAGTCTTCATGTGCATGATTAGGGTTTGTGAAAGATCATGAGTATCATTGTTATGTGAGATTTTTGATAAGCATTGTTGGAAATATTTGAGTGAGCCTTCATTGATTAGGGTTGGTAAAAGCACATGAGTATCATTGTTATGTGAGATTTTTTTTGTTTTTTTGGTGCCTTTTTTTTGGTTTTTTTAGAGTGTTGTAAATATTTGATTGAGCCTTCATGTGCATGATTAGGGTTTGTGAAAGAACATGAGTATCATTGTTATGTGAAGTTGAGAACTATCTTGAGCTAGGGTTTGTGAAATATCATGAGTATCATTGTTATGTGAATTTGGAATCATCTTGAGTCAAGGTTTGAGTTCCATAGTGTGAGTTGTTGGAAGTATTGTGAAACACTTGTTTAGGGTTTGTAAGCAAGTTGTGTTTCATTGAGTGATTGGTTGAGTAAAGGTGGATAAGCATTATTGATTGAATGCATTGGAGTGATAGTTCAAGTTTTGTGAAAAAAATTGTTCTTTATTCTAAATTAATTTGAAGGAGAGTTTGAAAGTGATTGAGTGTTTTGTGAGTGTGAAATATATTGAGTCTCTAACCATTCTCTATATGTTTTTGTAAGTTAAACAAGATTATGAGTGAAACTTGTTTGTGTGATTGAAGAGGTTTTTTGTGAAATATTGAGTTGAGTTTTGTATGTAAGTTTTGCAATTGATTTGAATAAGCTTTTGTGAAATCTAGTGGACATATTTGAGTAAGTCCTAGAGTGGACTTAAGGACAAAGTTTAGCAAGCTTTTGTGAAAGCTTATGGGTAGATTTGAGTAAGTCCTAGAGGGGACTTAAGGATAGAATTGAGTAAGATTTTATGAAAGCTTAAGGACAAATTTGTGTAAGCTTTTGTGGAAGCTTACAATCAGATTTGAGGTAAGTCTTGGTGAAGACTTGTTGAGCATATTGAGACAAGTTCTAGTGAGGACTTGTTGAGCAGATTTGAGGTAAGTCTTGGTGAAGACTTGTTGAGCATATTGGACAAGTTCTAGGGAGGACTTGTTGAGAAAATTTGAGGTAAGTCTTGGTGAAGACTTGTTGAGAAGATTGAGCAAGTTCTTGAGAGGACTTGTGGACATATTTGAGGTAAGTCTTTGAGAAGACTTGAGAGAAGAGTTGATTAATTGATTTGTTCAAACCTTGAGTTAAGGCTTGTGGCAGATCTAGCAGAGTTGATTTATGATTGGATCAAGCTTTGTGTTAAGGCTTGAGGACAAATTTGAGGACTAAGTTTGGTGCAGATTTGAGAATAGATTTGTGCTAGACCAGAGATAGAGATTGAACATATTTGTGCTAGATCGAAGGACAGTGTTTAGTGCAGATTTGAGATAGATATTGAGTAGAGTTGAGAGTAAGCTTTGGAGGTGACAGAGCAGAGGACAATAGTCTCTAGTGGATAGAGATCCATTAGCCAAGGTAGTGAGGATAGAGGTCTTCTAAGTGAGGACAGGAGTCTTCAATGGAGAGAGATCCACAAGCCAATGCAGTGGAGGCAGTAGTCTTCTAGAGGATCACCAGCCAGAGCATAGGAGGAGTTCTCTTGTGGATAGAGATCCATGAACCAGCTTGAGGGGATTGGTGTCTCCTATGGATAGGTATCCATGAACTTGATTAGGGGATTGGTGTCTCCTTTGGACAGTGGTCCATAAACATTGTAATAGGGAAGGATTCCCAAGAGATTTGTTGAGAAAATTTTAGTGGAAGATTTTCTCCGTGGAGTAGCCCACATTGGGTGAACCACGTTAAATTGGTGTCTCTATTGTGTGTGGTGATTTATGCATTGCTTTGATTATTGTTGTTGATATTTCCATTGATATATTGTATAATATTATTTGGGAAAGAAAAGTAAAAAGTGGTCTTATACTGTTCACCCCCCTCTCAGTATAAGCTTATGTTCTTCAATTGGTATCAAAGCGGGTTCCTTCGAAAGAGTTTAACATCTTGAAGGAAAAGCTTACAAGAACATAGATGGATTCTCAGAGTGGATCTTCAGGGAATAAGGCACCATTTTTTGATGGGAAAAATTATGCACTTTGGAGTGTGATAATGAAGATTCACCTAATGACACTAGGGAATGAAATATGGCAAGCAGTTGAGGATGGATACATACCACCAACTAGATGAAGATGGTAAGCTCCTAAAACTGAATAATTCAAAGGTAATGAATGGAATTTTAAAAGGTTTACATGAAATAGAGTTTGTAAAAGTTATGCATTGCACATCAGCAAAAGATATTTGGGATAAGCTGAAAGGTATATATGAGGGAGACAAAAAGGTCAAAATGGAAAAGTTGCTAAATCACAAGAAGACATTTGAAGACCTAAATATGAAGGATGAGGAAAACATTGCTACATATCTACTTCGTGTGGATGAGGTTGTTAACTCCATGTAAGGACTTGGGTTTAAAGTTGAAGAAACAGATGTTTGTCATAAGATTTTAAGGTCACTTCCTAAGAGGTATAGTGAAAATATTTCAGCCATAGAAGAGTCAAAAGATATTGATTTTTTGATAAGGGATGAGTTACATGGAACTCTCACAGATTTTGAGATGAGAAAAAAAGAGGAACCTATTCCCCAGAAAGAAGAAACCTTCAAATTTACAAATAATTCAAAGGGTAAGAAGTCAAATTCAAGTAATGAGTTATCCAGTGATGAAGAAGCAAACTATGGAAGAAGGAACAAGGACTCAAGAAAGTATAAAGGTACAAAATTAGTTAGGTGTTTTAATTGTGGTAAATATGGTCACTATGCAACTGATTTTCTAGAAGCTGGAAATAGTAGTGAGGATGAGAAACAAGATCATAAGAATAGGGAAACAGGAAAATACAGGTATCAAAAGAAAAGTAGGGATGGACAAAGCAAGCAAGGAAAGAAGTTTTTCCAAAGGCATAAGAAGAGTTTTTATGCAGATAAGGTAGGTAAGATTTCAAGTGATAGTGATGAAGGGTCCTAAGATAATGAAGAAGAAGAAATTCTATTTTTGGCAGAAGAAAAATATGATGTTAGAAAAAGGGCACCAATAATTCTCAAGTGTTTTAGGTGTGGTAACTTTGGTCATCTTGAAGATAGTTGTACAAGGAATAGATTCAGTTTCAGTGATGATGAATATGAAGATGCTCTTGGAGGTCCAGAAGAAGAAAGTCTTCTTATGGCAATAGAAGAAGAAGGAAGTGCTCCTATTGAAGATAAATCAGAAAGGAATGAAGATGATTCTAAAGGCAAAGGAATAGAAGCAGAATCAAAGGAAGGAGAAGTTGATCTTGAGGGTGAGCTTATCTCTGCTCTTGATGCATTAAGAAAGGTAAGAAAGTAGAACTCAAAACTCAAGCTTCAATTTCAAGAATGTGATGAAGAGAAAGGAAATATTATAGAATATCTAACCAACTCAATAGCTAAGACAAGGAGATTTAAAGAGAGGTTAGAGGCAAATGTTTTAGAATGTGAGAAATTAGAGCATGAGGTAGCTTCACTAAGGAAGGAAGTAAAAGAGTCTAAAAACAAGCTACACAGGTTTGGGAGAAGCTCAAAGACCTTGGATAAGATTATCAAGGTACAAAGATCTTCATCAAACAAGATAGGTCTTGGTTTTGAACAGGTACAAAGAGAAAAAGGAGAGGAGTCAATCTCAAGCTCCAAGGAAGAAGAAGCTTCAAAAGAAGAGAGTGTAAGAGAGAGTGAGACTTTTGAGGATGAGTTGGACAATAGAAATTTCAAAAAGGAAAGGAACAATGCACAAATGAGGAATAGATGGAACAGGAAATAGCACAAGGTAGAAGAGACTAAGAGACCAATGGGGTCAAGGCAAGGTTTCTTCAATGGATTTTGCTTCTCATGTCATAGGTTTGGGCACAAGGCTACATAGTGCAGGACACATGAAAGATAGGAATATGGAAATTTTAGAAATAGGCATCTCTTCCAAGGGTATTGCTACTCTTGTAATCAGTTTGGTCATAAGGCAGTAAATTGTAGGGTTCATGATAGGAATGGATATGGATTCACTAGGAGAAACTTCAAGACAGTTGCACCCTTAATGAATCACAACATTAAGTGTTATAAGTGCAATAATGTTGGGCATATAGCCAAGTGGTGTAGAGCAAAATTTCTAGAGACAAGTAAGAACAGGAAAATTCAGAGGAATCAGAAGGATCAATTGAGGAAGAAGGTGGACAAAGGAAAAGATCAATGTATGCTGGGAGTAGAGATAATCCCACCCCAAAATTAACCACCTCAAGAGAGGAGGTGGAGGAGGGGCTAAGCTAAGAGTCTCATTATTAGCCCCAAGCCCCAAAGGTGGCCCTTTGCCATTGATGTCAAAGGGGGAGAGATTTGAGTTAGGGGGAGAGCATTCAGTCAGGGGGAGCAATTTCTCGGGGGAGCAGAACTAAAAGAGGTAAAGGAAATGGTAAAAGGAAAATGGGTTGCCATAAATGACAAAGGGGGATATTGTTGGAAATATGAGCAATTTTTATTGTCATTGATGTCAAGAGGTTGATGTCCAAGTTTCGTCATCATTAATGTCATCAGATGGTTTTTCCACAAGGCAAGGAAGAGGTTCAAAGGAATAGGATATAATATTTATTTTAAATATTATATGCCTAAAAAGGCCTAAACAAATTAAATATCCAAGGAAGGAGAAGCAGGTTAAAAGGAAATAATAATATTATAATATTCTAGGTTATAGGTTGGTTTGAAGAAAAAATAAGGCCAAGGAGTTATCAAATTTTAAATCCTCCAAAGAACCCATTTGGTAGATTTTGAAGACTATGGTTTAATTTATTTAAATTTAAATATTTTAACCATAGGTTAAAATTTAAATTTAAATAATTAATTAAGGCACCAAAAGGTTAAATAATTAAATTCAAATTTCCTAAGTTCGTCGACGTGTTGGACAATATGGCAAATGATATAAAAGGGGGTAAGTTTCATATCAAAAATTATCCATGCGAATTCTAAATGCCCAAAGTTTAAAATCGTGCACTGCATTCATTAAAGGAAGAGAAAAATATTTGCATGTGTTAAGGATTAAAGGGTAGACATGGCAATAAAGATAAGGGGAGTGCCATATAAGTCTCAAGGCACTTGGTAGTGCAAGTGGCATCTGAGGGCTGTGTTAGGATGTTTACGAGCACAAGGTCATGGGTTTGATCCACGCGATCAACTTTTGCAAAGGGAGAAGCTTGTTTTATTTGCACCGAACGGAGAAGACATAAGGCATAAGATATAGATGTGGCCCTTTTGATTTTGTGAGGGCACGTAGCCCAGTTGGTGGATGTGCTTGGTGTTAGGGCACTTGATAGGCAAGGTCACGTGTTTGAAACTTGTCGAAGGTTTTTGGTTGGGTAGAATAAAGGTATGCTTCACATATTTCTAATTTGCCAAAGGTTTTGATAATTTGGAAATTGTAGAGTGTGAAATTAAAAGGTGGTTTGTGAGTTGTTGAGGGAGATATAAGGGATTATAAAATTAAAATATTTTATTTTGATTTTGGTGGTTAGAATTTATGAGATAGGAGTGATAAGGTATGCAAGGAATATTATATCTTGTATTTTGAAATAAAGCTATATTGTGTTAATTATTTTGAGAGGAGAAATAAGGTGCATAAAGGAATTTATTATGGAAGTGAATTAATTAAATATTTGCTAATTATTTTTTAAAAATTTTGGAGATTATAAGGTGTATTTGAGATTTAATATTTTTATATAGTGAAATAATTTTGAGGGAAATATTTGAGTGAATATTTTTTATATCTAACTTTGAGATTGGCAAAGAGGTTGATTGTGTTTGAGACAGGTTTTGAGATCAAATCTTCATCAAAACAAAAGGTATGGGCATATCATCCTTGTGAGTGAAATATTATTTTGTTGAATGTTGTGAAGTGTAAGGCTGAATGTTGATTGTGTTGAATATTGTGAAGTGTAAAGATTTGAGGATAGATTTGTACCAAACTAGAGATATATATTGAGCAGATTTGTTCTAGACCAAAGAACAATGTTTAGTGTATATTTGAGATAGATATTGAGTAGAGCTAAGAGTAAGATTTGGATGTGATAGAGCAAAGGACAGTAGTCTCCAATGGATAGAGATCCATTAGCTAGGGTAGTGAGGACATGAGTATTCAGTGGAGAGAGATCCACAAGCCAGTGCAGTGGAAGCAATAGTCTTCTAGAGGATCACCATATAGAGAATAGGAGAAGGATTTCTCCTATGGATAGATATCCTTGAACCAACTGAGGGGATTGGTGTCTCCTATGGATAGGTATCCATGAACTTGATTAGGGTATAGGTGTATCCTTTGGACAATGGTCCATAAACATTGTAATAGGGAAGGATTCCCAAGATATTTATTAAGAAAATATTAGTGGAATATTTTCTTCGTGGAGTAGCCCACATTGGGTGAACCATGTTAAATTGGTGTCTCTATTGTGTGTGGTTATTTGTGCATTGCTTTGATTACTACTATTGATATTGCCATTGATATATTGCATAATATTATTTGGGAAAGAAAAGTAAAAAGTGGTCTTATATTGTTCACCCCCCTCTCAGTATAAGCTTGTGCTCTTCACCAACATGATATTAAAGCGAGTGTGGAGAGGCATTTCTTGGTGACATTGGAAGTACCTTTGGAGCATTTGGTATTTTCAAACTTCACGATGAATTTATTTACTCTTTCTAATAATTCTAAATTTCTTTTACCAGATATTTTTCTTACTTCATTGTTATCAAAGTTTCTTTGACTCACCTTCCAAATTTTTGGACTAGATTTTGGAATGTTGCATATTTTTTTATTTCAAACTAGAGATAAAATGAAGGGAAAATAAAATTTTAAATTTGAATTCAAAAAATTATTGCTAGTTGCATTTTGTGTGTGCTCACATGCTCATGCTCCTCGTAACTAGTATCATCTACTTTGGTCACTTCTGGTAGACCCTCCAAATGAGGTCACACTAGATTTGTTAACACCAGAGGGTCAGAAGGGTGGTTACATGATGGTTTTCAAAGGCTTGGGTATTGGAGGATTGCGGTTTTGATTCCCCATGCAACCTAGCATTATGCATAGATTTGCATTGTAGGGAATAGAATTTTCTACAAAGGCTCCATTTTCTTATCAATAACATGGCACAATGACTAGCAAGACAATTGCAAAAGAGTAAAAAGGTGAAGGCTCTAGGTTTGATCCTTCATGATGATCATTTTTCTCTCAAGAAAACACTCATGCGATATTGTGTTAGAGTATATTACATCATTTGGGTCATGTAAATGTACCACACTGGTACATAACTATAGTAGTAGATTACTTTAAGGGGTAGTTAGTTAGTTTCTTCAAGAAATATAATAAATGCACAAGTTTCTATATACAATTTGTAAATGTGCAAGGTGTCTCCTTGTACAACTAGGTAGAGTGTTGGCCAAGCAATCCATATTTCTATAGAAAGGACCTCATAGTGAGTGATTAGAGATCATTGTAGGTAGCAGTAGGTTTAATATGTGTATCACCATATAGATTGGTGATGGGATACATTGTAGTTCTTTAGTATCTATTCTAAAGTATTCACTTCCTCCATATTACATTGTATCATTTTCATCACTTTCCATTAATAGCATATTTTTAGCATCTTACGTTTTTACATATTTGATATCCTATGATTGTATTCACCCTTGGCATACACTATCAAAATATAACAATAGTATCATATCTACCATAGATAAATATAGGAATAGGGAGAGCCTCTAGATACCACCATTACCAATATAGTTCTAAACTCTACTATGTATTTGTAAATTGGATCTCCCATTGTGTGTCATTGCAAGGAATTGCTGAATAGGAAAGTCATAAGAGATTTTAAGGATAAGTAAATATTAGTTCTAGAATTTTTGAGATTGCATTTAGATAGAGTATTTCCATAGAGTTGCAAAAAAGCTCATGAAAAATAGGAATCAACATTCGTTCCACTAGATTGACAAATTAACTAGTGAAGATTTGTCATTGGCAATATTTACAATAATTTTACTAATATCTTGTTGCAGAAAAAGAAACTGAAGGAAGCCCTATTGTAGACATGCACCTTGCAAAACAAAAGGCCACATAAGCCTCATTGTAGAAGAGAAGGCTACAAAAGCCTTATTGAAGAATAAAAGGCCACAATAGCCTTATTGAAGAAGAAAAAGCCACAACAACTCTATTGAATAAAATGCCATAGAAGCCTTGAACGTAAAGAAATACTCCAGATAAGAGTTTGTGAGAAATATAATAAATGAGATTAGTTATATTCATTGAAGACTACAAGTTGCAGATTAGCTAGAGTCTTTCCACAAGACTATGAAGATCAAGACTCAACATAAAACACATACCACTAGTTTCAAGAATAACTAGTGAAGTTGAAGGTCTAAGAAAATATCCCATTGGAAATAGCATACTGAAGATCTATTTTAGAAGAAGTTGAAGAATACCCACATAAGGTCTCATTGAATAACTTCCCATATTAAAATATTGAAGAAGGACTAGCACCTTATTTCAAAAGTAGCAAACTTTAGAGATCCAAGAAGAAGATCTCATTGCCAACACTTCCACAATAGAAGGTTGAAGAAAAGGTCTCATTAAGAAGACCAAATAAATTGTAATATTGAATATCTTGGATAGGTCTTAAGGAGAAATAAGGAAAATGCTTGGAGAGCCTTATTGTAGAATTTGTTGAAGCTAGAATAGAAGTTTCTAGAATAACTCATTGGAGAAATTCACTATAAATATAGTGAAATATTTGGGACAATTATATCCATCCTATAATAGGACAAAAAGAAAAATAATTTGGCAAGGAGTACCAAATCCTAAAGAAGGATATTGAAAACCTCAAGACCTTCAGATTCTTGAGAAGAAAGATCTATTTGAATAATATCTCAAACAAAATAAACCTAACAAATCCAAGAATATTTGGAGTTTGTCCTTCATAGCTAAATAAGGCACATTTCAAAGAAAGAGATTTGCTAGATTCATAGTAAAATATTGAAAGGGTTCTAGAAGGATAGTATTTTAGTGAATAGATTGACTGCTAGAGATAAAAATCAAGATAGCATTACTAGCTACAAGAATTCAAAGTACCAGGCCAGATCCTAAATGAGAATCTAAAATCATCTACTATAATTTTAGAGTAGTAGACTAGAATCATTCATAACTGCAAGCAACCACCATTCTAGACAAGAGATTTGGTGAATCAATTCATCAAGATATTTATCATCAAAGGTAAGCAACTTAGGTGCAAAAGGTTCATTACTTGGACACTTAATTTATATTACTACTTAACTTCATTAAGCACCTTATTATAATTTGGAGAGTTGCAAATTAGAAGGTTGCATTTAAGTCCTCAAAAGTATAGAAGATAAATTTTGTTAAGATTCATTACCTACACACTAATAGGAGTTAGATACATTCTTCCTATTATCTAATTATTGAGAAAAGGACTACATTAAGAAATTATCAGTGATCATTAAGTGCATTTGAAATTAATTTGAGAGGTTATTTACATGAGCAATAAGGTGAGATTATTGTTATATTTAAAGTGTATTAAGTTGAAATTATTATTGATTCATTGTACTATACTAGTTGTTTATCAACTAGTTACTCTCATAGGGTTATTTTATGTTATTGATTGTTAAGATCAAGGGTACAAAACTAGCATATTATCAAGTGTCTAGAGACACTATTTGGTGCACAAAACTAGTAGCACTTTGTGGACAAAAGAAACCATCAAAGTGTGGAGAAGAAATCCACCAATAAAATCCTTGAAGGAAGCTTAAAAATTGAGACTTGGCGAGTCTCAGATTCAAGGAACATATAAGGATTTCATTTAAAAGTAAGTGCAAAAATCCTTACTTAAAAAAAAACATATATTGTGCATATTATTAGCTTGGATCTATTCTTACTAAAATTTCCTAGCTAAAAGGATTAGTGAAGGCAAGGAGCAACCTCATCAAAATTAAAAGGAAAATCATAAAAGAGATGCATTAAATCCATCATATTGGTGCAAATCTAACCATTACAAGCACCAATTTTGTTCCTCTAAGAAGGGTAAAATATCTCATATTACAGGAAAATCTCAGCCGTCATCCTTGTAGGTATAAGGGTAGTATTTGAGAAAGAGAATATAGTCATCGAAGAGCTCACATTGATCAAGATTCAAGGTGCCTAAAGACACAATTGCTCCATGTCAAATCAAGCACCCAAAAGCGAATGTCCACCTACAATATTATAGTCAATACAAGAAGGTTATCATCTATGATTATCTATGTGGAGAAATGACAACACTAAAGTCTACATTTGAAGGTTCTTATCTACATAAAATAGCATCAAGACAAACATTTATCTACATGGATAACATAGAATTATTAAGCAAAGTGCAAGGAGACATCATAGAGGTATTATCTACATCAAAGAAGTAGCACTCAATTGGCATATTGGAAGCATAAGAGTGTAGACACTAAATTGTGTAAATCTGATTAGGTGACCAAAAAATTATCTAATTTGACACCATATGGACCCCTTGGGCAACCCTCAGAGGTTTAATAGTGGTCCTAAAAACTTTTGGAAGATTTTACCCTACTTTTGGGAATTATTGGGGCATGTAGGCATGGTCATACCACACTGGGATGACCATAGTTCATGGTCGTCCCACCTAGGGACGGCCACCAGTGGTCATCCTTGGGTGGGACAGCCATTGTATTTGATCCCAAAAAAGTCAAATTTTGGACAAATGGCACCCAAAAATTGCCATTTACCCTACCTATTAAAGCATGCAGACCTGAGGGCAAAGAATCCTTAAGACATGTTACAAAATGGAGGTCAAAAAGGGAGATTCCCTTCCCCTTCCAATGCATGCTAATTTTTGGAAAAATGGTTCCTCATGCCCTGCATGTCCTTGCATTGTCCCATTGGGCTATAAAGTGGATCTATTTTCCATCCAAAGGATAGAGAGGATTTTTGCAACATATGTGACGAAGTGCTGCCAATATTTCCCCTCAACCTTTTATTCTTTTTCCCTCAAAATATATACCTAGCGAAGGAGGTTCTTGAGTGATTATAGAGGCATAATTTATTTACAAAACCTAATAAATTGAGTGAATATCACCCCAAAATTTTATTACAATACCCTTGAGAGAGTTTTTGACCAATTCCCTAAGGAATTGGTGGTAGAAAACTAGCAGATCTAGTGTTCGTCTCACCCCAAGATGGCCCCCAATCTGTGATAGTCACCACCATCTCTAGCAAGTATGGTCATGTACTAGAGAATCATTTTTCTACTATTTATTCATAGGCTTATTCTAGGATATATCAAGAATATACTATTCAAATTTGGTGCAATTTGGAGCTATATTGGATGAGTTATCATGTTTTTAGTATTTTGTAGGTTCATTTGGCTCACCTGAAGACTCCCATGCATCTGTGACCAATTTTGAAAATATTTTTACATGGGTACATTATAAATATTATTTTATAAATTATTTCCAAATTTGGCATGATTTGGATATGTTTAGGACCATATATCACCTATTTTATGTTTTGTAGACTTAGTGGGCACACCCCATAATTGTCATAAATATGGTTGTAATTTCTCTAATGTTTTTAATTATATCAGTAAAAAATCACATTTTATGCATATCTCTAAGATTTGGAATCATTTGGGATAGTTTTGGATGGTTGCATTGCATATTTTCCATTTCTAGTCTATTATCACATATATCGCTTAGCATGCTTCATAATCCACACTTGCTACAAACAAATATGGTTTTCTTATGTGTAGGTGCAAGTATAATAGTGCATGAGGAAGGATCATAGGATCATAACGTCAAATAACAAAGTGGTGGTATCATTGGCCTGCCCACTTCAATCGTGGGTATAAGGAAGAACGATGAAAGTGCACCTAAAGTTATTGAAAGGATTTGATACTTGGGCACCATTTATAACGAGTGTATCAATCTAGAGCTCTCAAGGGGGCATTTGTGTAATTGTAATTTGATACATCAATTAATAAAGAACTTCATTTATTGCATTTATTTGCCTTACCATGCTTACTTGAATGCACCCTTTTGTAATGCTTAATCAATACTAGATATAGATGCATCTCATTTAACATTGTTAGGTGTACCATTTTCCCCTTAATTCAGTGGTGATCATGGTGGGACCCTGTCCCTATTTATTTGGTTAACATATGACCTTGTTTTACCTTAAAAATATTGTAGGAACTGGTCGTTCTGGCCTAAAACAACCCTGGGACTGTTGACCATCCCACCCAGGGACGACCACACAATCGTCCCACCTTGGTATGGCACCCAAAATGGCAGTCATCCCACCTTGGGATGACCACAAAATAGAGGCTTTTCTACTCAGAACTCTAGAAACAACAAGTTCTTAGGCTATCAAGGTAAGTGCCTAAACCTTCAGTTTGCTTTTCTACAGTTCAAAATTGCTTAATTTTGGTTTTTTCTTGCTTCCCTTGTTTGCTTTAAAGGTAGAAAGATAAACTTCCCTTTTTCCATAGTTTCAAAAACAACAAAAAAATAAGAAAAACTAAAAATAAATTAAGTAGAAATGCACTTGTATGGTTTGACTGCTTGTGACCTACCTAATGGGTAGGTTATCATCTAGGACATACATTTAGTAGGGTTGTCTTTTATATAATATTTCTGAAAGTAAAATGTCCATTTTATTACATTTAGAAAAATTTCATTGAGTGTTATATTGTTTTACTTTATTTAAGCATAAAAGGAACCACACACACTTGCACATATCACAATAACATTGGTAAGGTTAGATTTCATCACCAACCTCCAATTCAGATCGGTGACATTGGATTTCACCTCCTTCCATCGGCTTACCCTTTCAACACCTTAGATAGAATAGGGCACTCTCTTAATATGGAATAGGTCACTAGTGTTCAAACTGTTTCCCACTATTGGAAACACTTGTCTTTTTAGAGTGGAAGAGCTAGGCAAACCCTCCATACATTATGGGTTTTAAGTAGTGTACCCTAGACTCTTTTGAGAACCTCATGTTTGACACTAGTGTTCTTAGTCACCACTTAGGTTGAGTTACCTCATTCTAAGTCCAAAACATGAACAAGAAAGCAAGATAAACAACAAATATAAACACACTAAATAGCTTAGGAATTCACATCTAAAACTTAAATGAGATAATCACATTATTTGCTTATGTGATTCTTTGATCATTTGATTGTGTGTTTTTAAAATTAAAAAAAGATGATCATATTGTCTACATTGTGTGTTTCTTTATTTTTGGGGTAATCAACATAAGATCCTTTATCTGGGAGACCCAATCCTAAGTTTTTTTTTAAAAAGTAAATTGCTAATTTTTTATTCTACATCCAATGGATCGAGAATCGTGCAAATCAGAGCTATAATGAAAAAGTTATGTTGGTTTTATGATTACTCTATTTTTGAGTGATTTTCAAGCCAAAATAGGGGAAAACTACACTAAAATAATCATAAAAAGCCCTAGACAACCCCAAAAATTTCCAAATTTGTTTTGTTGTCTTATTTAGCCCCTTGTGCACCTCTCATAGATATTTTTATTCCTAACTCTTTTTTTCTTAAAATCTCACAAAAGTTCCTAAAATAGGCCATTTTCCACGAGCCTCGATTGACCAAATATTTCAAAAATACAAAATTTTGACCCATAAGTCAAATTTTGGAGCCCTAGCCCATTGTGATCAGCTCATCGCACTGATCATTTTGGTATATAACACTTACAACTCTTTTTTAAAATTAAATATTTTCTAAAAATAGCCGATGGATTTATAGATTTGGTCCAAATACGGTTGAAAACAAGACCTCCAATTTAGAGAGAAATTCAAGCTCCATAACTAGCGAATATCTTCAAATAAGTCTAGAGGACATGCCCATCCCTGAATGACATCCCAATTTTTATCATAACAATAATAAAATCCCCAAGGGGGGAAACCTTCGAGATACCCTTACTAGGTAAGCACCCATAGGTCCTCTAGGAAACCTTCCTGACTTGGATACCCTGATGAAATTCTATATAGCAAATAATCCACCCATTGAGGGGTATAGTAGGTCAATATCATGGATTCACATCCCAAATTTCTATATACATCAATAAGAGTATGGACATGAGAGTACACCATGGCCTAGCTTGGATGAGCAAACCACCCCGTCTAATCGAGCAAGTCACCCCCATACTCCTCACAGAGAGCACTCAGCATACACACATCATGCTTCTTATCAACCTGAATATATAAATCTTACATCCAAAACTAAATATGAAGATTTCATCATAGATGAGGAAGAAGACCCAATTCATCCTCCTACTCCTTGTGAAGAGTACTTGGTGCAACCACATGATGGCTCTACATCATCGAACTATATAGAGTTGATTCATAAACCAGAATCTTAGGTCAATGCAACATTTAGCGAGCATGGAAAACAAGCAATAGATCCTACTAAGGGTGAAAGACATGATAAACCCATTCATATTTCAAATACAAGGGCACACAAACCCCATACAATTGAGCAATGAAATCATATTCATCAGACACTTAGGCCAAATATTAATATACAAAAATAGAAAGATCAACTCCATTTGGATAAACAATAATTAAATAAACAATGGGTGGACTCATAATGAGCACACCTACAAAGGTTGTATCGATGAAATATACAAGAACAACAAAAGATACAATAAGAGAAATTGCAAAATGAATTACGTGAAGTGGTGATCACACCTAGAACCTATAAGATGCAATGATATGCAAGGTTTCCAATACAATCTCAAATATTTCCCCCTTGACCTCCTAGGCCTAACATAGATCACCTCCCATAGGCGCTTACCCCTCCTTGTAGGCTAGTTCAAGAAACACCCTATTGGGCCTACAATGAGCCTGAAAATAGATAAGAATACCATGAAGCACCCTATATAGGCATGGTGGATAACATTCAACCACTATGCAATAGGCTTGGTATCCCTCGCCCTCCCCCATAGGGCTAGAACAAATATGAGGAGCTCAAGTCCTCTGAATCATTTAAAGCATTTCTAGAACACATGGAGTCAATTGAAAACAAGACCTCTAGGTCTAGGTATTAGAAGCCCAATTCTCACCAGTTACGTAGTCAACTGCTCCATCCTTTTTTTCCTACCCCTTCCTATCCAGAATAGTTCAAAATTCCATATTTGGATAGCTTTAAATGGGAGGAATATGCGTAGGAGCATGTCACTAAATTCCTAAACTATTGCTTTGGAATACATGATAATGATGCTTTAATATTAAGGACATTCTTGACTACCCTCTCTGGCCCAACTACGGAGTGGTACAACCAACCCCCATAGCATAGCATCTACAATCTTGACCAATTCATAGACGCGTTCTTGGAATGTTTTAACTTCAACACCAACTGAAAGGTGACGTTGGTTGACCTTGCAAGGTTGAAACAATTTGATGATGAGTCAATCACAAACTATGGCAATAGGTGGTGAAAAATTCTTGCTAAGCTACCATACATACTTCCCATGTATGAGTTGATTGGTATATTTTCTAAGAGCTATCTGAATCCAATATCCTTGCTGCTGCAACTCCAATAGTATCCAACTCTTGAAGATGCTCTAGTGCAAGCTAGAATAATCGAAGACATCAAAATTCAAGAGGGATAAATTGTGAAGCCACTCAAGAAGGAGTGGACTAAGAATACCAAAAAAAATTGGTACAACCAAAGCCAACATCAATCAATCAAGTTGCTATTACTATTCTAGAGCCTACGCAACCCGTGCTGCCTCAAAATCCCAACTATCAGGTCACACCTAGAAACTATGACAACAAAAATCAAACTAACCAAATACAAGACCAACCACATCATCCACCATGAAAATACACTCATTTATCAAAGCCCTTAGCATAGATCTTCAATTTATTGTATGAGGAAGAAGCAATCATGCTTCCCAAGATTCATCCATTGAAACCTAAGGTGCACAGGAAAAATCTATACTATGTTTACCATCAACAAAGAGGCCACGACATCTAGAAATGTTATCCCTTTAGAGATGTATTTCAGGATATGATCAAGAAGCAAGAGCTTTTGATGGGAAATATTATTTATCCTAACAACCAACCAATAGGATACTTCCGAGACCTTTGGCCCGCACACATATAAAAAATAACACCTACCAACCACATTGAGCAACCCAATCGATGCATAAAAACCCACCTCCCCAAGAGTCTATGGGAATGATTAGTATTATAGCAAAGGCCCAGGAATATCAAAATTGATATACACAACTGTTGATTTCATCCAAAATTTCACCTTCACCCATCTGTCTCATCGGAGCATGGGCATTGCTAACTATATTGCAGTGGATAAAATACATGTTGGGGGTCCTAAAGATAGCATACCTTCCCCACCATCCACATCACAACCAATGAAATATAGTGATAACTCTAAAGGTATCTCACCTTTCTCACTTTCATTGAAGTAGCACACACACTGGGGGTACCTAAGGTATCATGCCTTCCCCTCACAAAGTATTCAAAATCCAAAAAATATTCAAAATAATCAAAATCCAAAAATATTGCAAAACATCAAAATTTCAAAAACAATTTAAAGCACTCAAAATTCAAAAATAATTTAAAACACCAAAAATCCAAACAAATCAGAAAACATCAAAATTTCAAACAAATCAAAAAGCCATAAAATCCAAAAACATTGCAAAACATTCAAAATTCAAAGATAATTGAAATATAATTTTTTTTTCAAAACAATCTAAAACTTAAAAGAAAACACAAAACATTTGCATTTATATTTTGAATATGCATTCATTTACTTGCATTGCATTAGGTATGTTCATCCATTGCATTTGAATTAGGATAGGTTGTGTTTACAATCTTACAAACAACACCACATTTGTATTCCAATTATGCATCTATTCATCATCATCCATCACCCTTATTAGTAATTGTGTTTCTCAATACAACCCCTTCCTATTGCTATAAGGAATATACTAGGGTTTTCTGATCATTGAACCATACCTAGTGATCTTCTCAGATCTTGTAGAAAGCTATATTCACTTTTAGAATATGAGGTCTTAGTTCTGATCACACCTAGCATATCTCAAAATCCTATCACTAATCAAACACAAATAATCATATTTTGAGCAAGAGAACAATGAATGCTACAAAGTGGTCCTGGTCACCTTAAGTGATAGGTTTTCACTTGCTCATATTGTGATGCACATGGTCTATGATGTTGATCATCGACAAAAGGATAAGCTCCTCCCTACCCAAATAAATCCCTTACTTTAATCAAAATAAGCAAAATCCCAAAGCAAAAATCAAAGCAAAATAAATAGTGATTTTCATCACTAAACAAATCCCTTGCTCAAAGAAAACAAAATACAAAATAAATAGTGATTTTCATCACTAAGCATGAGCAAGTATCCCATATCAATGTGAAGAAAATAAGGGGGTGAAGAGCTTAAATCCATGGAATGGTGAGAATTCCAAAACCATCGAGTGATCCCCAATATAGAAATGGGCTAAATGAATCCCGCTTGGCATTGGGGTAGTTGTAAGCAATTTATAAAGTGAGCTAGCTTTAGGTGGCTCGTATCACCTAGTGGTCTAATCCAACTTAGTCCAAACTTAGGATCATGATGAACATAGGGTGATCCTCATTAAAACAATGGGTTGAATGAATCCTGCACAGCAATGGGGTAGTCTTATGTCTCATCTAATATATTCATTTGCACACACAAGGATAATGAATATACTGGTCTTCATAACAAAAGCTTTTATATTTTAGGCAGGGTTATGCATAAGCATGAAATATCGTAAATTGGCTCTATTTAGGATTTTTTAAATTTTGAAAAAGCTAATTTTGTATCCTTTCACTGAAGCCCATTCACCCAAAATTTACGAGCTGGAAGTTTTTTTGGGGTAAATTTGCTCGTCGTTGATAATCATGAACCTAAAATTATTTTAATTCGCCAACCTCAAATTACATATGATTTTGATTTTCCCACCCAATTTGCCTTCAAATTATAAATGATTTTATATTTCCCACCCAAATTGCCTTCAAATTATAAATGATTTTATTTTTTCCGCCCAAATCGCCTCATATACTACCCGTATATATACTGTACTGGGTACCGATAAACATACATAAAAAATACTCTAACTTGAAAATAGCTCTAAAACAATGAAAAACTTGAGAAGGTTGCAGAGGAGTGTCTATCAAAATAAACCGATCAGTTGTAGGGGAGTGTCTATCATTGCAAGATGATCGGTTGCAGAGTTGTGTCTATTGATATAAGTCGATCGGTTGTAGATCTGTGTCTATCGACGTAAGTCAATCGGTTGTAGAGCTGTGTTTGTCAGCATAATTAGATCAGTTGCAGAGTCATGTTTATCGGCATAAGCCAATCGATTGCAGAGTTATGTCTATCGATATAAGACAATCAATTGCAAAGCTATATCTATTAGCATAAACTTGTCAGTTGCAGGGATTATCGATCGATATTTTTCTATCGATTGCAGAAGTGTTGATCGATATTAGTTAGTCAATTTCAAAACTATGTCAATCGACATTAGTTATACCTACAACTAATCATCATGCTTACAACCTACCATCATGTCTACAGTTGCTCATCATGTCTGCAGTTTCTCAGTATTCCTACAGTCGATCGTCATACCTACAGCCAATTTTCATGCTTGCAACCTATCATCATGCCTACAACTAATCATCATACCTATAACTGCTCATCATGTCTATAGCCGATTGTCATGCTTATAGCTGATCGTCATACCTAAAACCAATCAACATACTTGTAGCTAATCATCATGCCTGCATCCAATCAACATGCTTACAAACAATCATCATTCCTACAACCACTCGTCATGCCTCCAACTGATCGTCATGCCTACATTCAATAAGCATTATTGCAGCCAATCGAAATACCTGCATCTGATTAGCATGCCTGTAGCCGATAGGCATTCCTGTAGTCGATCAACATGCCTGCAATTGATTGTCATACCTATAGCCGATCGACATTCCTACAGTAGATCATCATGCCTACAACCAATCATCATGCTATCAATCGTCATGTTGACCTAAAGTCTTTCATATCGACCTAAAGCTTTTAAGTATGTCGTACATTTTTTAGATTTTGCAAACCGATATTCATAGCCCCCAACATAGAAAATTTGCCACGGTTTGAAAATTTTTGGAGACAAATTAATGAAATTCACCATGGTTTGAAAATTTTTGGAAACAAATAAATGCAATTCACCATGTATACTTCTACAAATATCGCCAAGATTCCAAGACAATTCGCCTTGATTTTATAAATAGATTTTGGGGCTGACCCCTTATGCATAACCCTGATTTTAGGAGTCCTGTATAGTCATTATACAAAGTATGATTAATCAACTAGGGTGTTTGAGTCTCATGGAAAACCTCAAAAATTTCCTAATATCAACAAATCATTGCATCAATCATACACATTTTCACATCTCATTTCACATATGGATGTTTAAATGATTAATTCTTATGATAATAGTTATCACTTTCATTCATGATTTTCATACATTCTATGGTGTCATCCATCAGTTTGTCAAAACACATATTAATTACATTCCTTATATTTTAAATGATTAAAGCATACATGTTCATTTACATTAGATCATCCTCATGTAATTAATGCATTACATACATTGCATTCACCATATCATATCAACATAGATTAAATGCATAAACAATTGAAAATAAATTAAACTTGCATTTAACATTCACCATTGCATCCACATATGCATACATAGTAGAGCATCTACACATCTAGATCACAACATCTAATCATACATTTATCATCTAGCTAGTGCATGTCATCAGTAAATCACATACATATAGCATATTGGCATCATCAATAGCATTGCATCCATAAATCATAACACATAATGCATTTAATGGTCCAAAATCACACAAACATTTTGAAATATCAAGTAGGTAATTATTGGTATCCTACCTCCCCTAATCAACAATAAAAAAATCAAGAAATCAACTTCAAAAAGCCCCAAATGTATCCATAAACTCTTTTGTCACCCAAAAAGCCCCAAAGGTATCCATAAATCATTTGGTCACCCAAAAGGCCCCAAAGGTATCCATAAACCCTTTGGTCACCCAAAATTTCCCAAGGATATCTACTAACCCTTTGGTCAACCCAAAATGCTCCAAAGGTATCCATAAACCCTTTGGTCATGCAAAAAGCCCCAGAGGTATCCATAAACCCTTTGGTCACCTAAAATTCCCTAATAGCACCCACTAAGACCATTGGTCATAATAACAACATGTATAATCCAAATCAAAAATTGATACCCTAATCAAGTTAATTGCATTCATCTTACGAATCATTGCCAAAGACAATCATGCACCCTCCTTGATTGGGGAAAATAAGCAAAATATCAAAAGAAAATTCAAGCAAACCAGTAAGCATGTCTCCTAATTTCCACCAAGGCTAAAGTGTAGACTTGATCTCATCTTCCAATTGCTACCAAGGTTAAAGTGTAGATTTGAGCTAGTATTCCAATTTTTATCAAGGCTAAAGTGTATACTTTAGATTGTATTCCAATTGCCACCAAGGCTAAAGTGTAGACTTGATCTCATCTTCCAATTGCCATCAAGGCTAAAGTGTATACCTGAGCTCGTATTCCAATTACCATCAAGGCTAAGATGTAGACTTGAACTCGTCTTCAAATTGCCATCAAGGCAAAAGTGTAGACTTGAGATTGTATTCCAATTGCCATCAAGGCTAAAGTGTAGACTTGAGCTCATATTCCAATTGCCATCAAGGCTAAAGTGTAGACTTGAGATCGTCTTCCAATTTCCACCAAGGCTAAAGTGTAGACTTGAGCTCATCTTCCAATTTCCACCAAGACTAAAGTGTAGAATTGAGCTCATATTCCGATTGCCACTAAGACTAAAGTTTATACTTGAGATCATCTTCCAATTATTTCCAAGGAAAATATTAGACTTAAGCTTGTTTTCTAATATCCCAAATATTACCAAAATCAAGTTCCTTAACTTGTTAGAGGCAATGATTCTTAGATGTGTGCCCTTTCCATGATTGGGGCATCTAGCATTGATGAGGCATTCATTTCATTTATTCTATAAAATCTCATCAAAAATCAAAAATTAAAAAATAATTAAACAATAAAAAATTCAAAAACAACACAAAAAGTAGCAAAAAGAGCCTACAAACCCACCAAAAACAAGTCAAATCTAATGGAATTCACTCAGTATGAATATACAACTAAAATTGTTCATTTATGAATGGAAAAGTCTCTAATTCAATCCTTAATAAGGCCATTGTGATTAGACTTCCCCATAGGAATGAAGTTTTCAACTCCTTTCTTCACTGAAGCATCAAAAAAATCATCCAAATCTCTTTAAAATGCTCCATTTCACAATGGGTAAAACTGAAGAAAAATATAACCAATTCATATGGGTCTAACGACTCATTGCTTTTATCACTGGTCATTCCCTCATTGACTCATCACTTGAGGGGGTAGTCATACTAAAAACCAAACGTAGAGTGACGGCATGCCAGACCAATGGTGCAAACAAAATAGGGATACAAATGCTAGGTCCTACGAATGTGAGAAAAGTAATGCATGAAGGAAATGACGCATAGGCATAAATGAGATGTAAGAAAAACAAAAGAAAAGTGGGGACTCTTTTTATTAATGTTTCTTTAAATCTGGTTACAATATGTCCCCCCCTCTAGGGCTCAGAATGTTTGATATAGTTCGTTACATCAACAGATGGTACCCTTCCAGTGTCTTTTGCGTGCCCACATTTGAAATGGGTGACCCAAAGGTTTTCGCCACTTGTGTCTATGTGTTCATTGTTCCTTGCTTCCCCTCTAGTGTTCTTGGCAAATAGATCCTATGCACAAATAAATAGCAAATAGTTAATAGCATATGTGGATAGAGGGAAAACATGCAATCCCCAGGGCCTCCGGCTAGTGAATACATAAAATAGAAAAACAATGGTCAAAAAATGTCATAATGAATTCAAACATTGATAGAAGAATAGATACATCATTAGAGACATGTTGAAAAAGAACATTCAAGAAATCATGCATGGATTTCTAATCACTCCGGGGTGGGACGATTAGGACTGTCATAAAACATGCAAAAGCAACCTTGCAAATGTCCTATCTAGAGGCCTCCAAAATTCCTAAAAACTTGGGGTTATATAAAAAGGGGAATTTTGGGATGACCCAGAAGGTCATATTTGGAATATTTTTCATAGATTGTCCAGTATCCAAAGGTTCTCCCTGTAGGTTAGTAACACATCAAAATGATAAAAACGAGGTCAAAACGAGTCAGAATACCATGAAACTTGAGCAACAGCATTAGTAAACCAAATAGAACATAATGCAAAAATAATAGTGAAGAAAAAATTCATATATTTCTAATCACGTTGGGGTGGGACGATTAAGACTGCAATAGTTTGGGGGGCGCCCGAGGGCAGGACGCCCGCTGTTTGGGGTCTGGTTTTGACACCAATCCACTTGGGATGGGTCCAAAACCTCCTAGGAGGTTGTGTCAGCAAATTTGGTCTGGTATTTTGGTTGATTTCTTGGGTTTTGGGTTGGGATTTTGTTCTTAGTGTTCACCCGATAACCTCTCTTCCAAAAGAGAAATTAGGGATGTAAGAAGCACAAAAGGGAATGTGGGTATAACTTGGCAGCACTCTGTTGCTCCAAATGCTCCAGCTCTGTTCCTATTTTGGGTTTAGGAGAATCACCATTTTATAGACCTGAGGGTCTCCTTTTGAATGCGCATGTGAGGGCACCACTTGGATTGTCATGCCTTTTTTGGGGGAGAGAACATTCCTCCCTAATTTAAAGTCTCCTTCCATGAGGTCTCCATGATCAGGGCATGCTTGACTGAAGTCCCTCTATCTAATTTGAAACCATTCCTCACAATTGCATTCTCTAAACGTGCAGTTGAGTGGTGCATCTAGGATGCCATTTGTCAAGGTTTGAATTTTTTCCAGTAAAACCTGCTATTCATCCCGGGGTGGGATGAATAGGATTCTAATTGTCCCACGGTGGGACGAATATGGAGCAAAGTGCTTAAAAGGTGCCAAATTGACCTCTGACCTTCCAAAAACTGATTTGGGAGTGGTTAGGACCACTATTTAACCTCTGGAGGCTGCCCTAGGGGGTATGTATGTCAATTCGGTCAGTGCTTGTAGTCACATAATCAAATTGGTGTTGTTTTGGTGCCTATAGATGCCCCTTTTTGGGATGCGCTATGTGTGGCGTAGTGCTGAACAAAAATAGATGACCAAAGTACTCAATGATTAGGGTTTCTAAATAACCTAACCAAATTTTGATGCCCCAAGTATTGAAAGGGCATGCATTCTTGAATCCTTGCTTCTAACGAGCTAAGGAGCTTAACTCAAGTGTAACCTTTTTCAGTGAGGTGTAATTGATCTTGGACATTATTCAGTCATGAATAGGTAAAGGGCACAACCTTTTGTCTGAGGAACCTTGTATTCATGTTTCTAGAATACCAAGTGTTTGTTCAGCTTGTGATTATTGCTTGTTTACTGCCCCAAGCAGGAGCGTGATTGTCTTTGTCAACGATTCTTTGAATGCATGTCATTTCCTTGATTGGGTGTGTATTTGTAGATTTGTGACTTAGTGTGACTACCCCCTCAAGCGACGAATCAATGAGGGAATGACCAAAATGAGAAAAGCAACGAGTTGCTTGACCCAAGATGACGTTTTTAAGGGTGCCTTCAGTTGTTTTTCTTTGAACACATGCAGTTTTCCAGCAATCGAACCTATTTTTGGTGGGTTTTGACCCTTTTTTGTGATGCCTATTGGGGTAGAAATTATCGAAAATCCTCCTTCTCGTGGAGCATTCCAGCTATGGTAGCATTTTTAGGGAGTAGGATAGTGAGTATTTGTGACCTCAACGTCAATTTTTCATGCCATGAATGTCAGGTATAAATGCACCTTTGTTCGATAAGTTTATTGTTGTTTTTTGGTGCATTTTTTTGGATTTGGTTTTTGTTGTTGTATTTCTTGCTCTGTAATCATCCCAGGGTGGGACGAATACCAATTTGGTAATATTCCTAGGGTGGAATGAGTGCCAACTAGGGTGCTCATCCCAGGGTGGAATGATTACAGGCCTAACCACCTATAAAAGGGCCAAAACTAGGTTTTGGGCTCATTTGCAATATTTTTTTCTTGGCGATTTGGAGCAGTGAGGAGGAGTGCGAGTTTGCATAGCGGAGTGCTACCAAAATTTCACAAACATCATGAGTGCAAGAACCGGATCTTCAGGTGGAGGAGTCGAGGCGAGATCGGTATGATGTTCCTTCCTTCTGCTTGTTATTTGTTTTGTTTTTATATGAATTTTTAAAACGCACATATAAAATGCCTGTTAGCGTTATTCTGCTTGTTTTTTAGTTCACATTAAGGTTAAAAACCCTAGTATGAATTTTATGTGTTTATTTGATTTTTTTTGTTCACACTTAAGGTTAAAAACCCTAGTATGATTTTTTTTATTTGATTTTTTTGGTTCACACTTAAGGTTAAAACCCTAGTATGAATTTTTTGTTTGTTTATTTGATTTTTTTGTTCACACTTAAGGTTAAAAACCCTAGTATGAATTTTTTGTTTGTTTGATTTTTTTGTTCACACTAAGGTTGAAACCCTAGGGAGATTATTCATTTTATTGTATTTTTTTGTTCATGCTAAGGTTGAAACCCTAGGATAATTTATTTTGTTTTATTTGATTTTTGGTTTACATTAAGGTTAAAAACCCTAGTATGCTTTGTTTTTTGTTGTAATTTGTTTGTTTTTTTTGTTTTTGAGTGTACTGTTTATTTGAATGTTTTGTACTTGTGTTGTACATTTTTATTGTAATGTTTTTGTTTAAATTAAGGTTGAAACCCTAATTTGTTTTTTTATTTTATTGTGTTTTTGTTGCTCTTCTGTACAGTTTTATTGTATGATCTGTACATTTGCTGTACAGTTTGTTGTTAATGTTTCTGTACTTTTGCTGTACAGTTTTCCTATACTTTGTTTTTTTGTACTTTTGCTGTAATTTTGTGTTTTGTTTCACATTAAGGTTAAAAACCCTAATAGGATGTTTTGTTGTATCTTGTTTATTTATTTTTTTGTTCACATTAAGGTTGAAAACCCTAGTGTGTG
Organism: Wollemia nobilis; assembly: GCA_028583015.1. Taxonomy (NCBI): domain Eukaryota; kingdom Viridiplantae; phylum Streptophyta; class Pinopsida; order Araucariales; family Araucariaceae; genus Wollemia; species Wollemia nobilis. Next base: position 2,551,285 of record JAQPPZ010002937.1, on the reverse strand, counting down.
TTTTTTGTTTTATCTTGTTTTGTATTGTTGTTTTTATACAGTTTATTTGAATGATCTATACTTTTGCTATACAATTTTATCTTATTGTTTTTGTTTAAATTAAGGTTGAAAACCTAATTTGTTTTTTTGTTTTGTTTTATTATTTTTTAGGTTGTGAGGAGTCAGTACCGCTAATTGACTGTGTTCTCTGATGCCTAGGATGTACTGACAGTTGTGGATTGGGAGTGGCTAGATGCCCTTGGGCTCAAGAAGGTGACACATTTGGATCCTGTGGTGGGGGATCAGGAATATTTGACTACCCTTATCAATATGTGGGATCCTCATACCAAAAACTTTCATCTCCCAATAGGGGAGATGACAGTTACTTTGGAGGACGTGTATCAGATTCTATGAATTCCAATAGATGGGCTACCCATTCAGATGACCCCTCAAGACCAACAGATGGTGATATTGATACGATTCTTTGGTTGGGCGATAGATAGGGGGGTGGAGAGGGCAGATACTGACTACCATATAGGCGGTATTCTGGTTCGATGGTGGTTTGAGAAGGGCCTATTAGGGGTGAGGCATGCTTTGATGATGACCCTCATCTCTAATATGCTCCTTATTGACTCCTCAGGTGTGATGTTTAGACTAGTGGAGTTTCCTACCTCAACTCCACTGATTATGAGATGGGGTCGGATGTTGCTGGCACAGTTGTATGACGAGCTGTACAAGGTTTGTTGTTGAAGGTGGAAGGGGATAGGGTGCAGCTATCTCTTGTAGTGTTGGGGGTGGCAGCACATAGCTGTGGAGCGGCCGTAGGGTTTGCCTTGGACCACCTGAGGTGAGATGGTGGACTGGGAGATTGGATATGCCACATTATGGTAGAGGTCAGAAGAGCATGGGCAGATTCAATGGTGGGTAGGTGTCGTAAGCCACTATACTGAGGCCTTCTCTTGGTTATCGCTAGGGTAGGTGTTTTGGTAGCCGTACCAACACTATCCAGCTTGGCCTGAGGCTGGAAAGTGGATTCGACATGTGTGCCAAGGGAGATGGTTGATTGGGTGGCATGGGATAGAGTAGGAATACTTCTCGTATGTTCGAGTGACGTGGTAGTTTGGGGTGCTCCAGGGATTACCTGGTGATCCTTTGATCTACCAGTTCTATGGGAACAAGAGGACCCTAGTCTGACCGATCATTAAGCCATTGGGAAAGGGGTTTGATGTAGTTATTGATGTAACCAATGTGGATGATGTCAGGGTAACTATAGAGTATGATCTATGGTGGACTATGTGGCAATGGCAGGGTTAGGGGCCTCTAGGAGGTGCAGATGCGATAGCAGTAGAAGGTGGGGATGTAGAGACATCAGGGGAGGGTTTGGGGGCTTCGCTCAATGATGCAGACATGGTTGATATTGATGACTTCACTGGCAATGGAGAGGATATGGAGGTTTTAGAGCAGCTAGATGTCCAAGACATCCCATAGTAGTGGATACCAGAGTAGCAAGCCATCTCGGAGGTGCCCCTGCCTCAAGCTATCTCAAGGGATGTGGAGGCTGGGTTTCATGCTGAGATAACATGATTGGAGGATCTCTTACAAAGATGAGAGGAGGAGCATAGAGACGTATTACAAGAGAGGGATCTCTTACGGGCTTAGTTGGTATAGCAGGACAACACATTCACTGTGTATCATCGATGAGATGTGGAGTGGGGGCAGTACCAGGTGGAGTTGGAGATAGAGGTTGTCCATCTCGATGGATAGTTTCCTAAGATTAATGGAGGTGGTTCTTCATGTAGTACGAGAGGCAGCGAGATGGAGCAGTCTACATCCTCTCATTGCAGGTGATTGGATGAGGGTAGCATTGGTGGGCATGGTGCACAGGCTAGCAGCAGCCATCTTGAGAGGTCCCATAGGACCCATACTACTGGGGGTAGTTCCAATCGCACCGATCCTACATGATCATGGTGGCCGACTCCCTAGGATTTGGGGATTTTGAGTTTTTGTTTTTTTTTTAGGTCAGAGGACCTTCTTATTGTAGCCTAAGGGCATTTTGACTCGATATATATACATGACTCTTTTTTTGTTTTTTTGTTTGATTATATACGTGTCATGGTTTATTGTTTTTTATCCACATTTATTTATGTTGATGTATGCATATGCTACTATGATTGTGGATGATTTGATCTTATATGATATGGATGTATGCATGTGGAATTGATGGAATTATTTGTTGATATATAGGCGATGGAACCATAGACTGTAAAGAATTTACTGGCTTTCTATGTTACGTGATTGCTTTATGAAATAACTATGCATTTATTATTTTTGTTTTGTATTTTCTGATGGTGATGTAAGCAATGAAATGTACCACAATTGTTTTTAAAATGTAGTTAAGGTTTTTTTGAGACTCAGATGCTTTAACTAACTAGCCAAGGCTATACATTTATCTTACAATACTTTAGAACAAGGTACAAACTAGAATTGAGTTTGACTAAGTTATTTCACATCCCTATGTGTGTGATTGAATTCGTTTATTTGGTATTCGCTAGGATACCGTCAGTGCCAGGTAGGCTGTCCACAAAACCTATACTAAGGATCACCTAATTAGCTCCACTAACTCCTTTGTTGTACTTAGTAAGATTAATCTATGGCACAATCTAGGATACCATAAGCTAGCTCATCCACATGCAAACATTGATCTGTACACAATTTAATGCGATAGATATATCATCATGTGGGAGGTTTACCACCAGTGCCAACAGGCTATCCACCAAACTGAGATTGAGGATTGCCTCATGACCTTTTGAATGCTGAGAGATACAGGGATTCAAGTTTGACTCCCTTCTTTTCTTCAATGTTACTGGGATACTTGCTCTCATATATAGTGATAACAATCACTATTTATTTTTCTTTTGTTTTTGAGAAAGGGATTTGAATTTTGAGTGATGGGGATCACTATTTCTTGTGATTTTTGATGTTCACACTTTGAGGGTATTTATGTCAAACTTTGGAGTTTGTACTTTGACTTTTGCAATTGTTTGATGTTTGCAAATTTTGGAGAATTTGGGATTTCTTGTAGTGGTAAAAACCACTGTTTATTTTGTGGAATTAGGTAGGGAACATGCTTGTCCTTTTGCAAAATCTTAGCATTATTGGGGTATTCACATAGGGGGATGAGCAAGATAACCATTTCGCTATATGGTAACCTGGACCACATTGCAAGTTTCATCTTTCGTTCACACAACTTGGGAATTTTTATGTGTTTTAAGCTTGTGTTGGGATGCTATGTAACAAGGTGTGATCCAAGTAGAACTCTACCTTATAAAAATCGGTCTGACTTTGTACAACATTTGGCAAAAAATCTAAAGATATTTGAATGACAAAAACCTTAAAGACATTAAAAAACAACTGACTATGACATGGTGAAAATGCGAATGGCGTTATCCTTGTTGGATCATTTACAAAATGGGTAAATGTGGAAAATGATGGGATTGCCGAGTAATTACAGTCTATGGTGCCTTTGACATGTAGGACCAACAAATATGCAATGTATGTATGCGATGCCTAATGCAGTTCCTTGTGTGTTTGAATTTTTAATATTATGCATGAAAGTGAGATGCAATTTTGTTTTATCTTTTTGATTATCTGTTTTTTTTTTTTTGAATATTCATTTTTGACCAAGCGATTGTGGGAACCCTTGGAGATTTTGGCTTGACCAAAGGGATTATGGATACCTTTGGGGAATTTTAGGTTGAGCAAGTGATTGTTGGAATCCTTGGAGCTTTTTGGTTTGACCAAAGGGATTATGGATACCTTTGGGGCATTTTAGGTTGACCAAGCGATTGTAGGAATCCTTGGAGCTTTTGGTTTGACCAAAGGGATTATGGATACCTTTGGAACATTTTTAGGTTGACCAAGCGATTTTGGAAATCCTTGGAGCTTTTGATTTTACCAAAGGGATTATAGATACCTTTGGGGCGTTTGGTTGACCAAGAGGTTGCAGGAACCCTTGGAGATTTTGGTTTGACCAAAGGTATTATGGATACCTTTGGGGCATTTTGGGTGACCAAGCGATTGTGGGAACCCTTAGAGCTTTTGGTTTAACCAAAGGGATTATAGATACCTTTGGGATATTTTGGGTGACCAAGCGATTGTGGGAATCCTTGGCACTTTTGGTTTGACCAAAGGGCTTATGGATACCTTTGGGGCATTTGGTTGACCAAGTGATTTTGGGAACCCTTTGAGCTTTTGGTGTGGGCTATGGCTCTCTAAATATGGAATAGCCTCAAATGACTGATGTTCAAGGGTTCTAGTTTCGTGATTCCTTCAAGAGAGGCAAGCCAGTATGTTCCAGGTCCTATTTACTATCAATTACATAGGGACCTAACCAATTTACCATGAACTTGTCCCTTAAATGGGGTGGCAAGTTAGAATTTTGTTGGTTCTCTTTTAAGACCAGATCACCAACTTGAAAGTCCCTCAGGTGAAATTTCATGTTGTATGCTTTTTTAAGTCTCTCTTGGTAGATACGTAAATGCTCAAGAGTATTGACGTTTCGTTCGTCGAGTAACGTAAGTTGGTCTAACCGGGCCTATCAGGTAGTGTCATCATCGATGAAATCTTGCATTGATATGTGTAGGGAGGGTATTTCCAACTCGAGAGGCATGACTACCTCGGAGCCATACACTAGAAAAAATGGAGTTGCCCTAGTGGGCATCCGAATGCTAGTGCGATAAGCCCACAGGGCAAGTGGTATTTGGATGTGCCAATCCTTATGATTATCTATGACCATATTTTTAAGGATGGTAACTAGCATTTTGTTTGATGCCTCTGCTTGCCCATTTTCCTGCAGATAATAAGGTGTCAAAAAATGGTGCTAAATTTTGTACTTTGTTGTTAAAGCATGCATATCTTTGTTCTTAAATGACGTCCCATTATTCGAGATGATCTTGGATGGAATACCAAAATGACATATGATGTTATGTAAAATGAACTCCGCAATGCGGAGCCCGGTCGTAGAGGTAAGCGAAATTGCTTCCACCCACTTAGTGAAGTACTCTGTGGTCGTTATGATAAACATGTGACGACTGACAACACAGGGGAGATATTTCTGATGAGATCTAAGCTCCACTGTAAAAATGGCCAAGCCGATTGGATCGACTGCAAGGCCTGAGAAGGTATGTGTGCCAAGTTAGCATGGTGTTGACACTTCACGCACTTTCGCACATATGCGCAACAATCTCATTCTAAAGATGGCCAATAATAGCCCATGCAAAGAATGCACTTTGTGATGGCCATATCACTGAAGTGGCCACTGCATGTACCATCATGTGCTTGGGTGATCACCCAAGTGGACTCCTACTGGTCTAAGCAATGGAGGAGGATTCCTTCATAGTCTGACGGTATAAAATGTCTCCCAACAAGACAGGTTAAGCCACTTTTTGTTTGAATGATATTTTTATGGAATGCGATAATCTAAGTGGGAGGCTACCTAACTTGGGATAGTCTCTTATGGGTGTGTACCAATCCTGCTGATCAAAAACCTCGATGGTATGAACGGACAATCCCTCTTGAAGTTCATCCCTAGCAAAATCTAAGTGGGAAAGAACTTGTAAAAATAGCGTTGTGTTGCTATTAAGAGGGGTTATGGAGAACAAAGACCCCCAGTTGGCGTGATTCAGACTATCATGGATTTGAGAGAACCTATCCTGAGATGGTTCAATCTGGATCAGGTGAATTCTTGGTGTTATGTCAGAGATTGCATGCTCCATCGTGGATTGCGATAATGTTTTGACTTGAATGGTTGTCATCTCACCAGAAGGGTCTTGCAGGATTAGTGACCCCAAGGAGGCCATGGTATCCACAAAATTATTCGATGATCAATGGAGTACCTTGATGTTGTACCATTCAAGTTTTGCCAAGAATTTGTCCACAAGGGTTTTGTAGGCCTGCAGAACTGGGCATTTGCATTGTAATACCCCTTTCACTTGGTTGACAATTAACAATGAATCACCAAAGATATTCAAGCATTTTATGTTCATGGTGAGGGCTGTCTAAAGACCTATGAGCAAGGCTTCATATTTAGAATTGTTATTGGTGCACGGGAAATCAAGTTTAAATGATAAAGGCATTGGAGCCCCTTGTGGTGTGAAAAATATGATTCTCGTGCCACCCCCTTGCTCACATTTAGAACCATCAAAAAATAAGGTTATGTCGGCTTGTGACTCAGGCTCATCAGAATCTGGCGATTCTGAGACATGGAAGACCCCATAATTGGTTAGCTCTATGGTCAGAGGCTAATCATCTTTGAGAGGAGCCTCTACTAGTTTATCGGAGATGACTTGACCTTTGATGGACTTTTGTCCAATGAATTCGATGTCAAACTCTGTCAACAACATGATCCATTTTGCCAAGCGACAACTGTGATAAGTATGACTCATCATGTACCACAATGTATTATCCTTAGACACATCATACGTTGTATTGCTCAACATGTAATGGTGTACCTTTTGGTGGCAAATACCACTGCCAAGCATATCTTCTTAACGTATGCATAGTTAAGTTCACAATTGACCAGGGTGCGACTAAGATAATAATTAGCTTGCTCTTTATGTAGTTCATTTTTTGGGCTAGCATGGTGCCCAGTGCCACCTCAGTAGCTGAGATGTATAAGTAGAATGGCACTCCTGGTCTAGGTGGTGCCAATACTGGAAATGAAGCCAAGTACTATTTGATGTCGTCGAAGGCTGACTGGCACTCGTCATCCCAATGAAATTCTACCCCCTTGTGTAATAATTTATTAATGGGTCAAAACTTGTGAGATAACTACGCTATGAAGAGCTTGATTGACGTGCCTTACCCTACAAGATTTTGAGCTGCCTAATGGTGGTTGGGGGAAGCATTTCAAGGATTACCTTGAATTTATTTGGGTCAACCTCGATGCATCGTTTGGAGACTATGAAACCCAAGAGTTTTCCAGATGTGATGCCAAGTACACACTTCTTGGTGTTTAGCCTAACTTTATGTTCGATGAGGTGATCAAGGATCTTGCGTAAGTCATCGAGATGGTTTTTACGCAAAAGATATTTGTCCAAAAAATCATCCATATAATATTCCAAAATTTTATGCATGTGATCATTGAAGATGTATGTCATAGCGCGTTGGTAGGTGGCACCAGTGTTTTTAAGGCCAAAGGGCATGACCTTATAACAAAATGTCCCCCAAGGCATTGTGAACGCTGTTTTTAGTTGATCATCGGGATTGATATGAATATGGTTGTATCCCGAGAAATCATCCATGAGGGAAGCATTTCATGGCTTACTGTACCGTCTACCAATGCGTCGATGCTAGGCAAGGGAAATCGTCCTTGGGACTCACTTTGTTTAAATATAAAAAATTGGTGCATATGCGAATCCCCCCATCAGGATTTTTGACGGGTACCATGTTGGAAAGCCATGGTGGGTAATCTACACAGATGACAAATTATGCATCCAACAACTTTTGTAGCTCATATTTGACCATTAAGGCCACTATTGGGTGCATCTTACGTAGCTTTTTCTTGACTGGATTGACTATCAGATCAAGTGTTATATTATGCATGACTAGTTGTGGGTCTAGCCCCGACACATCTTTGTAGGTCCATGTAGAAACCTCCTTCTTCTCTTTGAGAAGGGCAATGTAATCGGATTGCTCTTCAAGGGATAAAATTACCCCCAACTTGATGATTTGCATATTCATTGGATCAGAACCAATGTCTATATCAATCGTCTCTTCGACTGACATGTGGAATCCGTCCTCCAACTGGTGTGGAGTTGGGATCAGGTGGATATCATTCACTGAATTTAGATCTGCATTGGGAACATTGGGTTCCTCTTTAGCATGGAAGATATCTTGAGTTTGTCCTAGGGTGAAATGAAACATCTCACCGCAAGGCTAGTACTCTGATGGGGATGGTGGTGAGTTAGCGCAATCCCAGTCTATGGCATCTAGGTCTAGATACAATGGTCATATTGGATCAAATGGATTGCATATGGGGGTGGTTAGATCAATGGAGATCATGTTGATGGAATAAATTTGGTATCCATTACCTCTCGGGTGTTCATTCAGACATCCTTGGTGATCCTTATTCCTCAGATCTGGCTTTGTGGGTACTGGCACAAAAGGATCGGTCCTATGTATGGATAGAAGGATAAGGTCTACCCTTGGAACTAATGGCCCTATAGGGTATCTAGGTGGGAGGTGCTCTCTATATGCCCGAAGTGGTGGATGAAGCACTTGGTTTAACTGTACTTGGTTTAAATGCCACCTATGCCTTGGTCCCATATTTAGATGTTCAAACATACCATCGATGTCTATGGGGTATTCTTGTTGTCTCATGTGGTTGAGATATGCCATCTCATTCTCATCCTCATAGTCACTATCAAATATCCATAGGCCTTCATTAGCTCCGACCACTATGTGCTCTTCTGGTTGGTATAGCCTCCCACTAGGCATTTCTTGCTCACTATCCTCACTTTCTACGATGTTGAAGAAGATATTTGGATCTGCTACACCCGATGGATCACTTGGCCTTATGGCCAGCATGGGAGGCTCATTTTATTTGAGCATGTTGATTTGGTCCCTTCTGGATTGTTTTGTTCTCCGTGGGAGGGCTATATTCTCTAGATGTAGCAATTACCCAATTGGACCATCCAAGGGAAACATTATCATGAAGTTCTCCCGATAGTCTTCAATGGGTGTCACTTGCGAGTGATTGCTATCAGACTCAAAAGGGTCCCTGGGTGCTACCTCATAATCTAAATCATCTTTAGAAGACTCCCCTTGATCCTGTCCATATCCTTCTTGGAGGTTACTCCTTGAAATTTCCCCTTTCTCGATCCAAGGGGAGGGGTTGTTGAGGTCAACAAGGTTTGTTGTTAACAATGGGAGATAGTCCCCTAATGTATATGTTGTGTTGGGATTGGCATATGGATCTTGTGCCAACCCATACCTATTGCCTAGACCTAGGCCTTGCATGGTTTCTACCAGAATGTCAAGGATCAAAGGGTGGTTGAACCATACTCCTGATTTATCATATGGCATCTGGTATCTTGGCTGACAAAGAACGTGCATTCCTTGTTCATATCTTCCCAATCCATATCCATGCCAATTACATTGGTTAAGATATTTCAAGGCAAATTCTGGGGTGGACAGATAGTCAACATTCTTAGAAAATGGCTCTTCATACTCTTCCTCTTGTAGGTAGGGTTCAAGGCTATTATCGAGGCCCCCATATATGAAGTTGGTATTATTTGGCAGGTATCCTAAGGGGATGATAGTGTCAATGGGGAGATGAGGTTTCCCCATGTATTGCATGGATTCGAGTGTGGGTGTTGCTACAACATTCCAAACTAGGTACTCACCTAGGCCCGTATTGGCTATCTCAACTGTAACCGTTGGCAGTTCAGGGGGAGGGAATGGGAGTTCCCCTTGAGTCCACTCCATGTTGGGTGAACCAAGTGTCTTGAATTCCATTTGGCTAGGCACCTCATCAGAAAATATGGTTGAAACTGATGGTGGTACCTCCTCTAGGGGCTTCTTCCTGTTGTCCTTCAGTGTGGCCACCATAGGTGGCATTATTGGTGAAGGAACAGACGATGAAGATGGGCCAAGTCGGATACTTGAGGGACTCAAAATCAAGGATGTAGGCAAAATCAGACCCTGAGTGGATGGATTCAATTGAAAGTCCAAATGTATCAATGGGAGGGTCGATTGTGGCATCAGTTGCATCGCATTGCAAAACTTAAAAGGCTCTATGTCTGCAAGGACTAAATGTACTTGCCCTTCATATGTGTACTTGAGGCATTGATGGGCTATCGAAGGGACACACTTCATGTCCCTGATCCAAGGCCGGACTAGTAGGATATTGTAGGCCATCTCACCCTCAAGGATGTGACACAAAATAGGAGTGGTATTTTGTCCTACTTGGATGGGCAGGACAATTGTGCCAACCATCGAGCATAATGCATTGTTGAATGCTCGAAGAGTGTAAGTGGACACCATAATGTGGGATGCCAACAACTTAAGATGTTTTAATGTCATTGTTGTGATTATGTTGCTGGATGAGCCAGTGTCCACCAACACCCTCTTGAATGGAATATTGTTGACCCACACGATGACGTGCAGGGGTGGATCCACCATATCACTAGTTACCAAATTTAGTTCATCTTCCCTGAAGGTTATGACTAGCTCTGTGCATTGTCTCACATGTCCCAAAAATTTGTTGAAAGAATTGGGTTCACGGGACTATAGCTCAATGGCTTTGAATATCTCCATCAGAGCCTCTCAATGGGGCGATGATTGTTGGATGAGCTCATAGATGGAGAGCCTAGCTGACATGGTATTTAAACTTTGAGTAAGCTTAGTCCGAATCATGGCCACTGGTCTAGGTAGGGGAGATTGTGTAGGGTGTTTTGGAGGTTGTGACGTTGATGGAACATTTCTTGTAGCTACAGCAGGTGCAGTCGCGTTTGGGTATCTTTTGCTTCGTGTCACGATGCTTATCATCCCTATGTATCCTTGCATGGGGTAATATTGTGTTACCTCATTCACTTGTAAAGTCTTTGCCTACGCATCATGGGTAGGCAAGGGGTATTTCAAGACGTCCATATGTTGGTTGCCTAGTGCTACGAGATTATCTACCGCGAGCGTTTTGTTGTCTATCAAGTCCTGCACTAAGTTTTTGAATTTCCAACAAGAGAAGATGTCATGTCGTTTATGCTGATGGAATCTACAATATAAGTCTTCTCTATAGCCCTTGGTTTTTTGTGCATTAGGGTCTATGGGTCAACTTTTTGGCAAGTATATCAGGTTTGTCGTGAACAAGTAGTAAATCAAGGAGTCTTTAGACTCCGTGAATTGTGTGAATTGTCGCTTAGGGTGACACTACTGATTTTGCTATTGTTTATGATTTTCCTTTTCATAGTTAGCAATAGGAACTACCTAATAATTAGCCTTTGGGGGATATGTCACTTGTGCAGGCGGTGGTACAGTTATGGTAACCTAATTGATCATGGCGGGTTTCAGTTGCATGGGCCCAATTTTGGCATTCTTGGTCCACTCTTTCTTGTGCGGCTTGGCAATATCACTGTCTTGAATTTTGATCTCCTCAATTATCCTAGCTTATGCCAGGGCTTCTTTGAGGGTGGCATATTACTGTAGCTATAGTAGCATGGAGATCAAACTTATGTAACTCTTTGAAAACATCTGAGTCATGTCAACCATGGGAGGGAGGTAAGATAGCTTTGAAAGCAATGTCCTCCACCAATTCCCATAAGCAGACATGGTCTCATCATCATACTGCTTAATGCCAGCTAGGTCACTTAAGAATACCTTCTTCTCAGTTTTGAAGGTAAAATGTTCAAGGAACACGTCCACTAGCTGGTCTAGATTATTGATGCTATGCTTCAGCAACTGGGTAAGCCAATCCGATGTAGGGCCTATGAACATGGTTATAAATGTTCTTAGAAGCAATGCATCATTGTCTTGAATGCCAAAGCATTGAATCAAGAATATTATGACGTGCTCTTGGGCATCCTTGTCCCCCATAAATATTGCCAATTAAGGCATTTTGAAGTGGTCGGGGTATGGGGGTGCCAAAATTGAAGGATGCACAGGGCAACTGTGGAGCTGGCGTAAGGTGGGATTTTGGGGCCCTGAAGTCTTAGTCTCCACAGACTCTAAGAACTCTAGCAGTTCTTTGTATGCATCAGAGGATTTGATTTCCTCTTCCTTGGTTTGTTCCTATTGTGAATTATGAGGAACTTGAGGCCTCTAGAGGGGTAGCTAGGTAGTGCCCCCTCTGCCTTGGTAGGGCATTTCAGACCCACTCTTCTTCTCACTCAAATTCCTCATAGGCTTCTTGAGGAGTTTCTAGGCATGTCCTCTAAACACAAATGGGTTTCGGTGGAAGACACTCGTCATTGGTTCTAGGGGTGGCCTCTCGCTCAGGTCTAGGAGGTCTTGGAGGTAACACTTTATAAGGTCGTGGAGACCTGTCTCGCACTAAGGGGTTGTACCTCTCATAAATTTATGTCCTATGTGTGTGAGGGGTTGGAATCCTCTCATGCATAGTGTTATGGAGCAGCTCATTTGTCTGGCACTGATTGTTCTCTTTGTTAAGATGATACAGTTGTTTTAATGGCTATTGATCTTTCCTAAGTTGTTTGATTTGTGCTTGGTGGGCAGCATGTTTGGCAAATATGCTCTAGATTTGGTCTATCAGTTCTAAAAGTAATGAGGGGTGGAGGAGGGATGATGTACTCATGTGGTCCCTCCTAATGAACCCTATGTTGCTCTAGCACTTCATCTCACAATGGCCACTCATAATGTGTGTCTAAGGGGGCCTTCTTATGTGTGTATTTCTCCTAAGAGGGTCTGTGTTGAATGGGAGTGCCCCTCAAAGGGGTGCCTCTATAGTCCTTTTTTGTAGTGGCATAGTGTGGAATATGTTGTGGGTCAGGCTTCCAAGGTGGTATAACCAAGTCCTTGGGGCTATAACGGAGGTGAATTGTGCCTCCTTGTATACTTTTAGTAGCTTTTTCCTGTGATTGGGCTTGGCTACGGGTATACACCATGGTGGTGATCTTTCTAGAAAGATATATGTATTTTTATCTCCTTTACAATTTTTTATGCTACACCAAACAAAAGGGGACCACACAAGCAAAGAAATGATTATATTTTTTATAGATTAATTGTGTGTCCTAGATCTGGTTCAATGTATTTGCTTTTTGTTATGTAAACCTTGTAAAGAAAACTTTGTTATCCATGAATAATGAGGGCTATTCCATCTCCCAAAATGGTCACCCCTTCAATATACCATTGCCAGGACGTTATACTAAACCTATCAATATACCTGCCCTTAAATGAGGGAGACTATTGGTATGCGAGAGTAGAACAGTACATGGAACATAGGCGGTACGGAATGGGAATCGCTCTATTTTTGAAACCTACCATAGAAGACTTATCCTCATGCGCGGGGAATCATCCCCATTACACTTGGTCAACTTTCATTAGGATTTACGTCTAGAAACAGTCATTATCAGGGTGTATGTATGCAAAATCCAAGCCAAGGTGGTGATGAAATCCACCATTGGTCTTGATCAAGTTTTGGGGTATTAATACCAACTCCTTGATGTTAATCTTATTAGTGTGTGTGTGGTTCTTTTAATTGTATAAAGAAATAAAACATATAGCAAAAGATGATTTTCACTAATGCAATGCTTTGGAGTATGTTTTATCTTTCAAAAATCAATTAGTAGCAAAAGAAAATCTCAAAACCTAACTAGAACTGAAACCTAGAATGAGGACTTGCCATTTGTGCAAGTGCCATGAAAGAAAAACAAAGAAAAATGCATCCCTAATCAAATTTCTTTCATTTGATCTATGTTTTTTTTCAATTTTCTTTTTATTATTGCAAGAAGGAAGACAAAATACTTAAATTTTCTATGCAAGCAAATAAAATAGAAAATTGCAAAAACAGAAGACGGAAAAACACAGAGAATGTGCAGAAGGCCTACCTCTTCTCTGTCCAAACCAGATGACTCTGAGTTTCTTCTCAGAAAATACATAGATCTATAATCATCCTGGGGTGGGATAAATAGTAGGTCTACACTCATCATAGGGTGGGATGAATTTGTATTCATCCCGAGGTGGCATGAATTCCAATTCTATATTTGCCACAGGGTGGCACGAGTAGCAGTCCAGCGCCCGAACGAGTAACACCTGCAAAGAAACCATAAAATTTGGATCAAAAACTTGATCTTAACAGTAGGGTACAATGTCCCACCATGATTTCCACTAAAATCCAAATGTAGAGTGATGGCATGCCATACCAATGGTACAAACAAAATAGGGATACAAATGCTAAGTCCTACGAATGTGACAAAAGCAATGCATGAAGGAAATGACGCATAAGCATAAACGAGATGTAAGCAAAACAAAAGAAAAGTAGGGCATATTTTTATTAATTTTTCTTTCAATTTGGTTACAAAACCCCCCCATCTAGGGATCAGAACATTTGATACAGTTCATTACATCAACGGATGGTACGCTTCCAGTGTCTTTAGCGTGCCCACATTCAAAATGGGCAGGACAAAGGTTGCCACTGGTTGTGTCTATGTGTTATTTATTACTTTTTGCCCCTTCAGTGTTCTTGGTGACTAGATTCTATGCACAAAGAAACAAAAAATAGTTAATAGCATATGCAGATAGAGGGAAAACATGCAATCCCCAGGGCCTTCGACTAGTGAATACATAAAATAGCAAAATGATGGTTAGAACATGTCATAATGAATTCAAAATTTTATAGAAGCATAGAGATATCATCAAAGACACATTGCAAAAATAACAGTCAAGAAATCATGCATGGATTTCTAATCACTTCGGGGTGGGACGATTAGGACTGTCACAAAACATGCAAAAGAAACCTTGCAAATGTCCTATCTAGAGGCCTCCAAAATTCTTGCAAACTTGGGGTTAGAAAAAAAGGGGCATTTTGGGATGACCCAAAATGTCATATTTGGAAGATTTTTCCCAGATTGTCTTGTATCCAAAGGTGCTCCCTGTAGGTTAGTAACACATCAAAATGATAAAAATGAGGTCAAAACGAGTCAAAATGCCATGAAACTTGAACAACAGCATCAGTAAACCAAATAGAACATAATGAAAAAATAATAGTGAAGAAATCATTCACAAATTTCTAATCGCTCTGGGGTGGGACAATTAAGACTGCAATAGTTTGGGGGGCATCCGGGGGTAGGATGCCCACTGTTTGGGGTATGGTTTTGACACCAATCCACTTGGGATGGGTCAAAAACATCCTATGGGGTTGTGTTAGCAAATTTGGTGTGGGATTATGGCTGATTGATTGGGTTTTGGGTCAAGATTATGTTCTTAGTGTTCACCCGATAACCTCTCTTCCAAAAGAGAAATTAGGGATGTAAGACGCACAAGGGAATGTGGGTATAACTTGACAGAACTTCGTTGCTCCAAATGTTCTAGATCTATTCTTTTTTTTGGGTGAGGAGGCTCACCATTTTATAGACTTGAGGGTCTCTTTTTGAATGTGCATGTGAGGGCACCACTTGGCTTGTCATGCCTTTTTTGGGGGAGAGAAGATTCCTCCCTGATTTAGAGTCTCCTTGCATGAGGTCTCCATGATCAGGGCATGCTTGACTGAAGTCACTCTCTCTAATTTGAAACCATTCCTCGCAATTGCATGTTCTGAAGGCACAGTTGAGTGGCAGATCTGGGATGCCATTTGTCAAGGTTTGAATTTTTGCTAGTCAAACCTGCTATTCATCTCGGGGTGGGACGAATAGGATTCTAATCATCCCAAGGTGGGACGAATAGGGAGAAAAGTGCTTAAAATGTGCCAAATTGACCTCTGACCTTCCAAAAACTGATTTTGGAGTGGTTAGGACCACTGTTTAACCTCTGGAGGCTACCCTAGGGCGTATGTATGTCAAATCGATCAGTGCTTGTAGTCACATAATCAAATTTGTGTTGTTTTGGTGTCTACACATACTTAAAAAATTCATAATCAAAATCAAAAATCAAACACTTAATCGTGCAAATTGTGTTTGTCCAATGAATCATTGAAAAAGACAATCATGCCCCTGCTTGGGGTAGCAAACAAGCACAAATTTAAATTAAACAAATTCTTGGCACATGGAAGTGTGAAGGAGCACAAACATCACCTCATCATGACTAAACAATGTCCAAGATCAAGTAAGCCTGAAATGCAAGGTTGTATTGAATTAAGTTCCTTAGCCCATCATAAGAAAGGATTCAAGAACTCATTATCTTTCCATGATTGGGTCATCTAAATTTGGTTAGGTTACTAAATAACCTTAATCATTTAACATTTTAGTCATCTATTTTTTCTCAGCACTGTGCTGCACATAATGCATCTCAAAAAGGGGTATCTATAGACACTAAATTCATGTAAATCCAATTATGTGATCAAATAATTGTCTAATTTGACACCATATGGCTCCCTTGGGCAACCATCAAAGGTTTAATAGTGGTCCTAACCACTTTTGGGAAGTTTTGGGGCATGTAGGCATGGCCATCCCGCCCTAGGATGGCCATAGTTCATGCTCGTCCCACCCAAGGATGGCCACTAGCAGCCATCCCCGGGTGGGACAACCATGGTATTTGACCCCCAAAAAGTTAAATTTTGGACAAATGGCACCCAAAAACTACCATTTATCTCACCTATTCAAGCATGCAAACCTGAGAGCGTAGAATCCTTAAGATATGTTGTAGAATGGAAGCTAAAAAATGGGATTCCCTTCCACTTCCAATGCATGCCAAGTTTTGTATAAATGGCACCTCTTGCCCTACTTGTCCTTGCATGCCCATTTGGCCATAGGATCCCTTGGGCTATAAAGTGCTACCAAGATTTCCCCTCAACCTTTTGTGTTTTTTTCCTTGAAATCTCTACCTAGCAAAGGAGCTTCTCGATTGATTCAAGAGGCATAATTTATTTATAAAACCCAATAAATTTAGTGAATATCACCCCCAAATTTGATGATAATACCCCTAAGAGAGATTTTTACCAATCCCCTAAGGAATTGGTGGCAGAAAACCAATAGATCTAGTGGTCATCCCACCCCAAGATGACCTGCAATCTGTGACAGTCACCACTATCCCTAGAAAGTATGGTCATATATTAGATCATTATTTTCTACTATTTTTTCATAAGCTTATTCTATGATAGATCAGGAATATACTGTTAAAATTTGATGTAATTTGGAGCTATATTGGATGAGTTATCGTGTTTTTAGTATTTTGTAGGTTCATTTGGCTAACCCGATGATGCCCATACATTTATGAAAAAAATTTAAAATATTTTTACATGGGTCCATAAAAAAATTTGATGTTATATATTCTATCCAAATTTGGCATGATTTTGAGATGTTTAGGACTAGATATCACCTATTTTGTGTTTTGCAGGCTTAGTGGGCACACCCCATAATTGTTATAAATTTGGCTAAACTTTCTCTATTTTTTTTTATTAGATCAGTCCAAAATTCCATTTTATGAATGTATATAAGATTTAAAATTATTTGGAACAGTTTTGGATGGTTGCATTGTATATTTTTCCTTTCTAGTCTATTATTGCATATATCGCTTAGCATGCTTTATAATTCGTACTTGCTACTAACGAATCTGGTTTCCTTGTGTATAGGTGCAGGTATAATAGCACATGAGGAAGGAGCATAGCAAAATTATATCAAATAATAAAGTGGTGGCATCATTGGCCTACCCACTTCAATTGTGGGTATGAGGAAGAACACTGAAAGTGCACCCAGAGTTATTGAAAGGATTTGATCCTTGGGCACCATTTGTAACGAGTGTATCAATCTAGAGCCCTCAAGGGGATATTTGTGTAACCATGATTTTATCCATAAAATAATAAATAATAACTTCATTTATTGCACTTATTTGCCTTATCATGCTTACTTGAATGCACATTTTGTAATGCTTAATCAATACTAGATATAGATGCATCTCATTTAACATTGTTAGGTGCACCGTTTTTCCCTTACTTCAAAGAGAATAAGAAAAAAGGTATTATACCCAAAGCTATAGCTTGAATAAGAACATACACTAAGGAGAAGCACTCAAAATACCATTTGGATCTCCATAGAACCTCGGAGAATCACCACTAGAGCTACTCATCATCTTCATTGATTAGCATCAGATATGCTCATATTTTTGTATAAGTACTAATGGTTTTTGCATGGCAATATATCATGAGTTGTATATTTTTATAAAACATCATGTATTTATTTAATTAAATCATGTTATTATCTAACATGTGCGTGAATTTTTTTGTGTAGTTATTCGTCTGATTTTGTCGTCTTTTGCTCAGTCAAGGTCCTACATGGACCTGGTACGCTTTTGCTCATCATACTAAGGTATACTAGGTAGGCACCTTACTCATGAAAGAACCTTACTGAAGTAGGCATCTTACTCAAGTAGGTGCCTTACTGAGGTAGGTGCCTTACTAAAGTAGGCACCTTACTCAAGTAGGTACCATACTCAAGTAGGTGCCAAGAAGGCACCTTACTCAGGCAGGCACCAGGATTATGCAAATTGACCAGATGGCTGTAGAAGGACCCCATTGACCACCGTTCCACATAATTAGTGGTAAACCACTGAAAAAATGAGCTATTCCAGTCAGATTGGTTGAACACATAACCACTCAATGAAGTTGAACCTTAACAAAGAAAAAATCATTTGATTTCCAAGAAATGACAAAAAGCTGCTTAATCGTATGTCTATTATAGTAACTGTTGGTCCGGCTTTCATGCACACCCCGAGAAAAAGGATGAAGGCAAGGAAAGCTCCGGAGACACCCACGGGACTGATCCCACTCATCTTTAGGATCTAGCTGGTTATCCAAGGTGCGAGTTACAGAGTTGGGTCGAAATATGGACTGCTCTGTTACCTTACAGGGGGTTCTTGAACTCGTTCAGTAGTTGCAAAAGTTGTTGACAATCAGATTTGACTTGAATTCTTTGATCTAGCTCTCATGGGTCAGCAGATTTAAATAAAAGGCAAATAAAGAAAATAAAAATGGATCATTCACGGAAAGCAAAGAGAGGGTAGGGTAAGGCGAGAAAGAGAAGTTTATCAAACATCAATTGTAAACCCAAACTCGTCAATATTATCTATGCTATCAGCTTCACAACCGAACAAATCCCAGAAGAAAGTGTCCAGTCAGTCTAAGATCACTTTCAACTAAGAGCACAAGGCAGAGTGAAACAGATCTAGCAGAAAATCATAAATCCAAGGGCAGCTGGTTAAAACTGGTATCTTTCATCGGCAGCCTAGCTCGCACAGTGAAGACAGAGCAATTAGAACAAACTTAACCTCAAATCTGTAATTTCCCCTAGCAGACAATAGAACAACTGAAGCCTAACAGCATATTTAATCTTGACAATGGCAGATTTACAGCATATATCTAACAAACTTTAAATGGAACGGATAACAAGAGAAAATACACTTATCACACTCTGCAAAAGATTAGGCTCCTGGCCATGCTATCACAGAAAAGCTAAAGCACATCAACTCCAAGTCCAGAAACAAAGGATTTCACAAAATTTGCAAGAAATTGCTTATAAGCCTTTTATTTCTAAGTCTCCGTCTCCTGCGATTACATTTAGAATTTGTATTTATAGACTCAGGACAGACCCTGATCTTTTCCAAAATATCTTGCTCAAACCCTAAATCTTATCGCACTTAAACCCTAGGACCCGGGTTTTACAATAAAAATCCATTTAAAAATCAAAGTCCGGATAGAACTTAACCCTTCTGCAAATCAGTGCAGTTAGCTGCCATAAATGGAGAAGATAAAATCAAATGCAATTTGCATTCATCCGCAGCTGCAAATAAATGCCTCCATTAATTCTGCTGGTGAGCCGGATGAGTCACCACTTCTCTCAGATCTGATCTCCGTAAAGCCATCCCTGTGTTGAAATTGTCTTCATGCTATCAAGTCTGCAATAAATTTGCTATTGAATGCTTTACCGGCTTCTTCTCTTCTAGCATGGCGGTCCTTGACTAAATCCGCACTTTATCTTCGCCTTTATGGTCTTTCCTGGTTGTCCCGTAAGTGCCAGGTGGAATCCTGCATGAAAGACAAAAAGATGCATTAGATTAGCATTTTAATTAAATCAGAAGCTTAAAACATTAAAAACAGATTAAATTCGCAAAATAAGCTTGCATGTCGGCCTCTGTTTGTCTCATTCACGCTTTGACACATGTCGCTACCCCAGGAAGCCTTCTGTTTCCCGCCGGAATGCACTTTCAGGTCAACTATGACTTTCTCTCTCCTGCCGCGATTCTGCGACATGTCACGATTTCGCGACGTGTCGCGAAATCGCGGCCTCGCCAGCGCATCGGCAACTTCCTCCCTCGTCCGCCGCGAAAACGTGACATGTCGCGATTTCGCGACATGTCGCGAAATCGCGACCCTTCCTGGTCTCCGTACGCTTCTTGATTTTCAGCCATGATTTTAGAACACGTCGCGATATCGCGACAGTTCCCTTACCTGCATGCGTTGACCACAATTTTGGAACATGTTTCTGACTTAGCCAATTTTTCATCCTGCAGCCCACTTTCTCTCTCCTACCGTGAAAATACGACATGTCGCGATTTCGCGACCTCCGTACAGCTTGCTTCTCTCGTCAAAAAACTGTCGCGATTTCGCGACATGTCGCGAAATCGCGACCTTTCTGGCACTTAGCTGCATTTTGACTTACCTGTCGCGATATCGCGACATTTCTGAAAATGGAAGTGTCGCGATATCGCGACACTACCAAAAATGGAAAGTTTGATTTTTTAGTGAATTTATGCAACTGTTTTCTGGATTTTCTCGGTACCGGTGCAAGATTTTGCTTGTGCATGAATGATTCTAGCATGTAAAAAGTGAATTCTTGGATAACACAGCTAGAATGCAAGAAAAAGCACAACTTTAAAAAGGAGGCAAGCAAATTTGGATTTAAAACCTGAAAAGATCAAGAGGGTCCCTGCTGCAAAAATGGAAGTTCATAATTTTCTAAGGATGGAATCTCATTTTTCAGTGGGGGTGTGTTGCTTATCAACAAATGGCGATATCTCATGGGTAAAATAGTAGCACTATTTTAGAACCCAAGACTCCGGTTTCAAAACAAAAAGACCATGCATCATGCCTTGCCACAAGCATTCTTCACAATAAATTGATCGCTAACTGCCAATTGTTAAAATTTCCCAAGGACATACTGGGGTGGATTACTTCAAGGAAGATTTTGATGTGCAATTACAAAGGTATAGAACTTTCTTCAAGGATGACTGAATTGAATGATAAACTTGGATTAATCAACTTTTCTAGATTGTAAATGGGGAAACCGAGTAGAGCTCTGTTTACTAGTTTAGCTTTTTACAGCCTAGACAGAGTTACCCTTTAGATTTACACGACCCAATTTACAACTGTAGGGCAGAATCTAATATTGGCTGCCTCTTTTGATCATATAACTCTTTTTTTCTTTTTTCTTTTCTTTTTTTCTTCCTCTTTTTTTTTTTATATCTCTCCCTCTGAAATATATCAATATCTGAGATGCTTTTAGGGAAATCACAATTTTCTTTTAACACTTGATCAATCTGAAACTGTTTCAGTCTAGGCATTGATAGCCTCCGGTGACACCCAAATAATTGCATGAACCATAGTCCCCTCTTATAACCAGACTTTTCTTGGATTCCCCGGGAGTTCCTCCAACTAAACGAAGATAACATTTTTTCTATCATTAAAACAAGCGTGGCAAGTAAGACACAAGATCCAATCATCTCTCTACCTTCATCCTGGATAACAAAATAGTTCCACAGCTTTAGTGCAAGCGAGACTATCTCAATTAGAATAATGAGCAGAATGGGGAGGCACTGGATTGAGGATTTATCAGCTAGGAATAAAACAATTTTCAGCAGGCTGACTTTTCATTGATTGCTCAGGCAGAGGCAAAGGACAAAAAATTTTAGAAGCCAAAGGACTTTATACAGGCTTCCAAGGACAGGCACAGGCTTTAAAGCAAAACAAAATAAAACTGCATAGACTGCAAATAAAATAAACTAAACACTGAAAATCGCACAATTGTACAGACAAAGGAATAAAACAAACTGCAAGGCTATTTACAAAGGATGCAAAGCACAGCTGTACAGGCAGACAAAATTAAGAACTAAAACAAAAGACTGTACAGACAGCAAAGAAAAGAAATGCAATAAAGAAAAGACTGTACAGACTAAAATAAAAGCAAGCTAAAATAAAAAGACAAAGAAAGGAAATAAAAAGCACTGACAAAAGAAATAAACTGCACAAGCTAAAACTGAAAAACAACTAAAGAAAACTGCAGAGCATTAAAATTAAACTGAAACAGATTAAAACTGCACAGACATTGAAATAAAAACTGCACTGACAAAGAAATAAAACTGAAAAACTAAAACTGAAAAATAACTAAAGAAAACTGAAAAACTGCAACTGTACAGACATTTAAAAATAAAACTGCACTGACAAAGAAATAAACTGAAAAACAAATAAATTAAAACTGCAGAGCATTAAAATTAAACTGAAAAAGATTAAAACTGCACAGACATTGAAATAAAAACTGCACTGACAAAGAAATAAAACTGAAAAACTTCAAAGCTTATTTACAATGCATACATATGTTACAACTTCCCTTCATACTCAAAAAATGCAGCAGTTGGGAAAGCAGAGAAATGGTGCTTTAAAAAATTTTGACCATGCAAGTAATTTAAAAAAAATTACCTTTCGAGTCCCGTTGACGAAATGCACTCAGCATTGTGCTTCAAAAATTTGCTATCTGGGAAAGACTTGGGTTTACTGTCTTCCCTGTCCCATTTGAAAAACAAATCTGCAACTCCTTCAAATTAAACAAATCATATAATAACAAATCATATGATAACATGTTTATGCTTCTAATTAAAGGGTTTGCAGAGTTCTTTCAAAAGGACTGAATGTAAAAAACCCCAGGATCAAATACTTTAAAATCTTGACAGACCCAGACCACCACATCTTCAAAATGATGTGACAACTGAAAGAAATCATGTTTTATCTGTATGCCCTGGTTCTTAACAACTTGAACATTTTGTGGTTGCTGCACTGCTTCAATATCCAGGATTTCAATTTTTATCCCCCTAGCAGAATGCTTACAATTTTCCTTTTCACCTGAGCCTTGCTTAGACTTAACCTCATCAATGTGCAATGTCCAAACATCATTGTTGTGATTGATTAGAGCTGTAACTGTTCTCACCTTTTCAGTTGCCAAATCATAAACTCCAATATCTGCATCAACACAGTTTATAGCCTTATCTTTGATATTATGTTCAGAAGTTGCAGGATTATGTTGAGACAGTTCATCAATTCCAAGTTGGCTGACCACATTCATATTTACTACCTTTTCCTCCTTTTCTTGAAATTCAACAGGTGGTCCAAAGTAAGCCTCAATCAAGTTAATGTTTTGTCCAACAATCTGAGGCAGTTCATAGAGGGTGATGTCAGCTTTAAGTTCCCTCATATCCTCAATGATGCTATCCTCCTCAATTACTTCTGCATAGTGAGATTGAATCTCACTTTCATCATCCTCTGATGAGGAAGGATCATTATTAAGTTCTGGACTCTCACATTTCAAGTCATAACTGTCCATTTTGAACTTTTGAAAATCTTGCATTTCATCCACAGAAGTCTGTACAATACTTTCTGTCTCTTCGAGAAAAGTGACAGAATCTGAAACCCTGGTTGTACTATTTTTGGGTGAACTAGAAATATCAATATTTTTTTGATTTCCAGGAAAATTTAACTCACCAGGAAAAACTTCAGATTTGGGTGGTGCCAGATCACAATTGTTCAGTTCAAGCACCTGCACTTTGAATTTGTCAAAACTTTTCTCTGTATTTTGCACATGTTGAGTGGATGTGACAGTTAACGGAGTCTCCTTGGGTAGAGCATGACATGTTGGCATTAACTCATGATGTGGAATGGGGTCTGGAACAGGCATGTTTTGTGTAACATAGGATATCAAAGGACTGCTCAAAATTTGAGGCCCTAACTGTCTTTCAAGAATTAAGGCTTATTTATAAGCCCCTGCCAGGGTTGTGATATTAATATCTCTCTTGAGGAAAATAGAGGTCACCGAATCCAATGCATTCTTGTAGATTTATAAGGCCAGATTTGCATTTGGGATGTAATGGCCGATCATTCTACCGTAAGCTCTTTGGAACCTCATATTGAAAGACTCGACAGCTTCTCCCGAATTTTTCTTGATGCTTGGAAAATTGCTGATATAAAATTCGGGATCTATCACTTCACCGAACCGTGATATAAAAGCTTTCTCTAGATCATCCCAGCTAGTAATGGAATTGCTGGTGAGGTTTAAAAACCAGTCATAAGCTCCCTCCTGGAGAGTGAACGGGAACAATCTGTAGGCAACATCTTCATGCTGTATATTTAACAATTTTAAAGCATTTTTAAAATCTAGCAGATGTTCTTCTGCAGTTCTTGTCCCATCATGTTTGTACCTAGGGAGATATCTTTCTGGACTTCTGGGCAAGTCATGGGCTATACCCGGAATGTTCAAAGCTGTGGAGCCCAACCAATTTGCCATTAATACTTGGTCGACAAGTGATGTTCTCGATTTGTAATTGGATAACTGCAAGTGATGATAGAACTGTTCTTAACAAACCACTGAACTTAAGGCCTTCTCTGGCAATTTCAAAAACTGCACTGACAACTTTCAAAAACTGCACTGACAATTTACAAAACTGCACTGACAATTTAAAAACTGCACTGACAATTTAAAAACTGTACTGACAATTTATAAAACTGTACTGACAATTTATAAAACTGTCTGGAGTTCACTGTGGGTCCTTCAAATGTTGTTGTTATGCCCTTACAACACTTGAACTGAGTTCATGCCCTCCTTCTAGCGCCAATTAGATGTTGGTTGAGGAGGAGGGGAAAATTGGCTACCAGACTTTGGATAAAATACAGTTTTACAGTTCCACATACAGTCGGATTTCTCAACTCAAGTGCACTAAGAACAGATGTTCTGTGGCCCTCCTTCTAGCGCCAATTAGGTGTTGGTCCGGCTTTCATGCACACCCCGAGAAAAAGGATGAAGGCAAGGAAAGCTCCGGAGACACCCACGGGACTGATCCCACTCATCTTTAGGATCTAGCTGGTTATCCAAGGTGCGAGTTACCGAGTTGGGTCGAATGGCAATTCACTCTTTTCCACTTTGGAATAGATTTCGATATGGACCGCTCTGTTACCTTACAGGGGGTTCTTGAACTCGTTCAGTAGTTGCAAAAGTTGTTGACAATCAAATTTGACTTGAATTCTTTGATCTAGCTCTCATGGGTCAGCAGATTTAAATAAAAGGCAAACAAAGAAAATAAAAATGGATCATTCACGGAAAGCAAAGAGAGGGTAGGGTAAGGCAGAAAAGAGAAGTTTATCAAACATCAATTGTAAACCCAAACTGTCAATATTATCTATGCTATCAGCTTCACAACAGAACAAATCCCAGAAGAAAGTGTCCAGTCAGTCTAAGATCACTTTCAACTAAGAGCACAAGGCAGAGTGAAACAGATCTAGCAGAAAATCATAAATCCAAGGGCAGCTAGTTAAAACTGGTATCTTTCATCGGCAGCCTAGCTCGCACAGTGAAGACAGAGCAATTAGAACAAAATTAACCTCAAATCTGTAATTTCCCCTAGCAGACAATAGAACAACTGAAGCCTAACAAAGATATTTAATCTTGACAATGGCAGATTTACGGCGATATATCTAACAAACTTTAAATGGAACGGATAACAAGAGAAAATACACTTATCACACTCTACAAAAGATTAGGCTCCTGGCCATGCTATCACAGAAAAGCTAAAGCACATCAACTCCAAGTCCAGAAACAAAGGATTTCACAAAATTTGCAAGAAATTGCTTATAAGCCTTTTATTTCTAAGTCTCCGCCTCCTGCGATTACATTTAGAATTTGTATTTATAGACTCAGGACAGACCCTGATCTTTTCCAAAATATCTTGCTCAAACCCTAAATCTTATCGCACTTAAACCCTAGGACCCGGGTTTTACAATAAAAATCCATTTAAAAATCAAAGTCCGGATAGAACTTAACCCTTATGCAAATCAGTGCGATTAGTCGCCATAAATGGAGAAGATAAAATCAAATGCAATTTGCATTCATCCGCAGTCGCAAATAAATTCCTCCATTAATTCTGTTGGTGAGCCGGATGAGTCACCACTTCTCTCAGATCTGATCTCCGTAAAGCCATCCCTGTGTTGAAATTGTCTTCATGCTATCAAGTCTGCAATAAATTTGCTATTGAATGCTTTACCGGCTTCTTCTCTTCTAGCATGGCGGTCCTTGACTAAATCCTCACTTTATCTTCGCCTTTATGGTCTTTCCCGGTTGTCCCGTAAGTGCCAGGTGGAATCCTGCATGAAAGACAAAAAGATGCATTAGATTAGCATTTTAATTAAATCAGAAGCTTAAAACATTAAAAACAGATTAAATCCACAAAATAAGCTTGCATGTCGGCCTCTGTTTGTCTCATTCACGCTTTGACACGTGTCGCTACCCCAGGAAGCCTTCTGTTTCCCGCCGGAATGCACTTTCAGGTCAACTATGACTTTCTCTCTCCTGCCGCGATTCTGCGACATGTCGCGATTTCGTGACGTGTCGTGAAATCGCGGCCCTGCCAGCGCATCGGCAACTTCCTCCCTCGTCCACCACGAAAACGCGACATGTCGCGATTTCGTGACATGTCGCGAAATCGCGACCCTTCCTGGTCTCCGTACGCTTCTTGATTTTCAGCCACGATTTTAGAACACGTCGCGATATCGCGACAGTTCCCTTACCTGCATGCGTTGACCGCGTTGACCGCGATTTTGGAACATGTTTCTGACTTAGCCGATTTTTCATCCTGCAGCCCACTTTCTCTCTCCTACCGTGAAAATACGACATGTCGCGATTTCGCGACATGTCGCAAAATCGCGACCTCCATACAGCTTGCTTCTCTCGTCAAAAAACTGTCGCGATTTCGCGACATGTCGCGAAATCGCGACCTTTCTGGCACTTAGCTGCATTTTGACTTACCTGTCGCGATATCGCGACATTTCTGAAAATGGAAGTGTCGCGATATCGCGACACTACCAAAAATGGAAAGTTTGATTTTTTAGTGAATTTATGCAACTGTTTTCTGGATTTTCTCGGTATCGGTGCAAGATTTTGCTTGTGCATGAATGATTCTAGCATGTAAAAAGTGAATTCTTGGATAACACAGCTAGAATGCAAGAAAAAGCACAACTTTAAAAAGGAGGCAAGCAAATTTGGATTTAAAACTTGAAAAGATCAAGAGGGTCCCTGCTGCAAAAATGAAAGTTCATAATTTTCTAAGGATGGAATCTCATTTTTCAGTGGGGGTGTGTTGCTTATCAACGATAACTAAACTATCCTAGTTTAGACTGTAACTAGGATGCATGTTGTAATAGAACTACAATAGGAAGTCTTATGTGTGTTATATAAACACACAGACTTATATGTAGTAGGGAAGAAAAATATTTTAGAGAACATTGTCGCATGTAATATTACACTGTCAATAAAAGCTTGAGCATTCGTTCATTTGCGTATTGTCTTCATGTTTTCTTGGGTGGGATATATTGGAGCTCAGGCCCACTCCAAGCCAGTATTCCTCCCCTACTTCTTAATTATTTTCATATATTTAATTATGCATGATAGCATGTTTCTATTAAATTGAATTTATTTTCTTTATCATGGTGTGCTTTTTACGTGAGTGTGTTTACAACTTTCAGTGTGGAATGTTTATTTTTATGTATTTTATTTATGCATAAGTTTTATTGGTGTGGATGAATCAATTTTTTCTTTATAAACACCCCCAATGATAGTTGTATAGATTCATATAAAAAGAGGTAGTGTGAGTAGTCTCAATTGTGGCACTTTAAAAGTCTATGAGCTCCCTGGTTTGACAATTTAAATGCGAGTGTTGTGACATATCTAGGATAAATTTAACCAGTGTTTGGCATCCAACATTTTGGTACTATTACTGGGGAAGCACCAGTAGTAGAATGACTACAGTATCCATTTAAAAAAGACCTTATATTTGACCTTGTATGATTCCACCAAGAAAAAGAGGACCCGATGGTTGTTTTATAAGATAGAGCCCATCAAAAAATTTTGAGTCAACCAAAGACTTAGAGTTTGAATTAGATTCTCCCAAATCATCACATGTAGTCCACTATAGTGAACATCCTCACTTTGTGCAAAGATCCTTCTCATCTCATCAACCTGGGAAAGAACAGATCATCTTGAACCCTTTGTTTAAAAGGACACCCTTGGAGGAAATCTTACTATGGAAAGTTTTAGAGGATCAGACCATAACACCATCTTACTTGGAGGATCTAGTGCAAAAAATTATGAATGAACGAAAGGCCATAGAAGCTACATTAGAGACCACACTTCTTGAAAAAATAGCCTAAGAAAATTTGTTTGGTTTTAGCTTCTCGATAGAGGAAGGAGTAGGGGAAACCAAAATGAAGAATATATCCCCTACCCATATCCCTACCTTCTAGGGATACCCAACCGAAGACCCTAACCTATTTTGTTTAAATTTGATGTTTTTTAAAGGTATGTCAACTATAAATTAGATGCTCATAAGATGAAACTCTTTCTATCAATATTGGATGACTCAACTCTACGTTGGTTTGTCAGGTTGGGGAACAAGCAAATCACCACATGGGAAGAAATGAGGAAGCTCATCCTATAACTGTACCAAGACTTTCGTAGAGCACGAGACTCTAAAGAAGAGGTCCTAAGTATGATGCAAAAGGAGGATGAATATCTAGAGGAGTACTGGGAGAGGTTCAATTTCAACCTGCAATGATCTCCTCACACAAAGCTAGGTGATATGTCCCTCAAAAGCATTTTTTGAGGGGACTTAACAATGAGTCATTGGAAGCGCTCAACATGATATCTGGGGGGGACGTCTACCAGCACCAGATAGAAAATATCTGATAATTGTGTTGGAATTACTCACAAAGGAGAAGCAAACCCACTCCTAGAATAGTGAAGGTAACTACATTGATCATAAAAGAAGAGATAGGCAACATGTTAGAGGATTTAAAAAGTGAAATGCTTTCATCTCTAGCACTATAGTTGGATACGCTCCTACTGGAGAAGAAGAAACAAGAGAATGAAGTATCATTAACCTAATTTTGCCCAAAATATAGAGGGAAGCATGCTAGAAATTCATGCTTGAAGAACAAGATCTGAGTATATGCAGTTTACCAACGAAATCACAAAACTCGACTATACACCCAGCTACCCAATACCAAGGAAGATGTTGATGTAAGTGAAGCCTATTTTGTAGG
The DNA here is from genome assembly GCA_028583015.1 of Wollemia nobilis. Classification (NCBI taxonomy): domain Eukaryota; kingdom Viridiplantae; phylum Streptophyta; class Pinopsida; order Araucariales; family Araucariaceae; genus Wollemia; species Wollemia nobilis. The sequence goes on along the minus strand of JAQPPZ010002937.1, from coordinate 2,522,298 downwards.
CAATAAAAGAAATTGGCAACAAACCCCTATGGATAATATGCCCATGGGGATGTCTCCCTATGGAGGAGGACCATATATTCCACAATGATAGTCATAACCACCCAATATGGGATGGTGGGAACCACCACCTTGGATGAATGTACCTATAGGAGCTGCATTTCCCAATCATAACCCATGGATGCCATATCAACATTTTGGACAATAGTGGAGGAACCACATTCCTTGGAACTCCACTCCACAAAATATGGCATAGGATATACCTCAAAAAGGCTTACCGACCCTACCTATGGTGAGACCTATGCAGTTTCTAGCATGACTGATGATGAACCCAAATAAGAAGGTAAAATAGCCAACATACCAAGTAGAAGGAGAGATATATCCGATGTACAATAGTAGTTACAATCCCATTCAACTTAGGTCATGTAAGAAACTAGGAGTAGAAGCACCTCCCCTTGTAGAAGAGGAGGAAAACATAGGAGACTCCCATATAAGAGGTGGAAGAAGAAAATTTGTTGAGAAAAATAGAGACTCCATTCCCTAAACGGTTGTAGGAATAGAGGAAGTCGACACAACCCAAGTTCGATATCCTTTCTAGCTTAAGGAATCTCACAGTTACTATCCCAATATTCCAAGCTATTCGAGATGTCTCAATATATACCACAGTAATAAAGGAGTTGTGCTTGAGGAAACTAGGATTTAAAGTAGCATAGACCATCAATATCAAAGGAAAATTGGCCGGCTTGATGATGGGGAATGCATATCATCCCAAATATGTATACCCAGGAAGCCCGGTCTTGATTGTAAAAAAAGGAGGGCATTCATTGGCTAACACCTTAGTTTATCTAGGTGCACCCATCAATGTAATGCAACAGGAGACCATATATAAGCTAAATCTCACAAACCTAAAACCCACAAATACGGTGTTAAAAATGGTCGATCGGTCAACCGTAGCACTAGAAGGAATGCTTGAGCACATCATAGTGACAGTCGACGCATGGGAATTCCTGGTGACAATCTAAAATAGGACTAGATCATTATCCACTCATCCTTGGGATGCCATGGTTAGCTAAAATTGATGCCTATATCAGTTATCGCAATGGGATTATGACCATCTCAAATGGTCAGAATGTTAAGAGATTGACTATCTCACCTTTTTGCACAGTCCATGGATACGCTGGGAGAACCCATGTGGGATAAATAGGAGGATAGTTAATTATCCATGCTCTAGCCAATGACGATATTAGTAGAGTTAGAGGAGGAAGTTGATGAAGATGGCATCATTATAAGATTCCTTCAAGGAGAATCCTCCCTCACAGTTCTTGAGTCATCATTAGTCGGTGCTCAAGACCACCACACCAGGAAAATCGACATTGAGATTGATAGAACATTGATTGTTAGTAGTGGGTTGATCCCCACATAGCTAATAGAATTAAAATAACTCTTAAGCAAGCACCAAAAAGTATTTTCCTAGGATTATTTGGATATGAAAGGAATCAACCTAGAAATTTGCACCCATCGAATCTACCTCGAAGAGCAGGCGACCCCAGTTAGACAATTATAGGAAAGAATAAAAGTGGCCATGAAGAAAATTGTTAAAGCTGAGATATAGAAGCTCTTGTCAATAGGATTCATCTACCTAATCTTCGATAGTGAATGGGTGTCACCACTTGTGGTTGTTCCCAAGAAAAATAGGAAATGGCAGATCTGTGTTGATTATAGATCATTGAATAAAGCAACCAAGAGAGATCACTTCCCACATCCCTCTGTTTATTAGGTATTGGATGCACTATCTAGGAGAAAATACTTCTCCTTTCTAGATATATTCAGTGGATACAACTAAATCTAGATCAGGGAAGAAGACCAGGATAAGACAACATTCACCTATCCATGGGGAACATTCACCTATAAAGTGCTACCCTTTGGGTTATGCATTGCACCAACCACTTTCTAAAGGGTAGTGTTAAGCATATTATTGGATATGATGGGGAAGAATTTGAGGTATATATGGATGAATTCACCATTTACAATGAAACCTTTGAAGGAGCGATGATGAATTTGGATTGAGTGCTTTAGAGGTGTGAAGAAAAAAACTTATCCCTCAACAATGAAAAATGCTTTATGATGATGTGTGAGAGTATAGTGTTAGGACATCACCTCTCGGTAGAGGGAATTAAAGTTGAAAAAAATAAAATAGAGATCATCAAGGACCTACCCAGCCCAAGAACGCAGAGGGAAGTAAGAAGTTTTCTCAGCTCTACTGGGTACTACAGGCGATTTATCATTGATTTCAATAAAATTGCCAAACCACTACACACCTTGCTGACAAAATATGTAGAGTTTATCTAGATGGAGGACTATGAACAAGCATTTTATATGTTGAAGGATAAGTTGATTTTTTCCCTAGTGTTGCGGGGCCCAAATTAGGATGTCCTATTTCATATATATTGTGATGCATCCAATAATGCAATTGGAGCAGTCCTCGAGCAGATGGATGGTGAGGAGTTCTATGCCATTTATTATGTTATCAAGAACTTAGCAAGGGATGGGATCAACTACACAGTAATAGAAAAGGAATTCCTCATGGTTGTGCATGCCATCAACAACTTTTGCCACTGTATCACTGGATAGAATGTGTTCATTCACACGGACCATGCGGCCATCAGGTACCTAATGAGTAAATCGATGATCAATGGCAGGATCATCAGGTGGCTTTTGTTTCTATAAGAGTTCAAAATTACCATTGTTGACAAGCCTAGGAAGGATAATGTGGTCATGGAATTCCTATCCATACTAATACCAGCAGATCACACAGTGGTGTAGGACCAGTTCCTGGATGAACATTTTTTTGTCATCAACAAATAGACACCATGGTATGCAGACATAGCCAACTATCTAGCCATTGGTAAAAATTTCCCCACTCTTTCATATAGAGATAAGCAGGTGATGATTGAAAATAATGCTTCCTTTCAGTCAATTGATGGTCTCTTATTCAAAATAGGGCCTGACCAGATCATAAGGAGGTGTGTAGCAGAGCAATATTTTTTAGAGATACTCAAATTCTATCATAGCGATCCATGTGGAGGGCACTTTTTAGGGAGAAGGACTACATATAAGGTGTTATAAACTAGGTATTTTTGGCCCACTCTATTCAAATATGCAACCACATACACTAGCAGGTGTGATGAATGCCAAAGAATGGGTAGGATGACCCATAGGGAAAAAATTCCCTTCAACCTCACGTGCATATCAAGCCCTTAGATAAGTATGGCATGAATTTAATGGGACCCATCAACCCACCTTCAATTGAGAGAAGATATATGATGCATTGTCGTTATGCACATCATTAATTCTTAATGAATTTTTCAATCTAGGGCAGTGTACAAGGCTATTTATGGAAGGAGTAAACAGGGCTATAAATTAGGTCATTTGGTAGCAACAGGTCTTATTGGTGAAACCGATTGTGTGGAGGATATAGGACATTTCTATCTCTAAATTGCATAATTTGAACTTTAATTGGTGAAACCGATTGTGAGTCTTTCTTTCTCTAGATCTTACTCACACTCATTCACAACAACATGAATAAAAATAGTGCACTTTTATTGATTTAGAACATGATTACAGTATTGCTGCTAAAAACCTGTTATAGGACTGTAACAATCACTTTTCTTACTATTACACTACTTGCCTATTTTCTCCTATTCTCCTCTCTCTCTATATCTCTAGCTCAACTTGGATGGGAGCCATATTTATAGATGTCCTAAGATCTAATTATAAATTGAGAATATCTCATTTCTATCCTAAAGATTTAATCCTATTATGCTGCAGCTTTTCCTGGTTTTATCCTAGAAGAGAATCAAACTTGATCTTTCCATAAATGATGGCTTTGGTCGGCAAGGATGACAAATTCAGATGGGAGATATTTTCTCTTACCCTTTTCAATATTTCTTTCCCTTTTTCCAGTATCAAAAATCAATCAACAATTCAAAAAGCACATTCTATTTACATTCTGAAGATAAGTGGCTCATTTCGAAGAGACTACAATTCTCAGTTCGAAGATCCGCTCATTTCGAAGAGACTATGTTTTCTCATTTTGAATATGTCTATTCATTTCGAAGAGACTTCAAAATGAAAAAATGTGTGATGTTTAAATGATTTCCTCTGTATTTCTTAGGTGGGTTATCTCTCAGGATCATATTTCAATGGTCTTCATCTCTTTCAATGTGTGAATTCCATGCCTTGCCATTCATTGGCAGCTGGCTGGAATTTACATCGAAAAACTAGTTTTTCTACACAGTAATAGTTTGCTTGCATTGTTTGCTAAAATTAGGTAAAATAAATGCTTGAGACATATCAAACCATAATTAGTGAAATGCTTCTATCAACCTAAGCATATTTCTCATTTAGCAAGTCATAACAAAATAACATAAAACTATGCAAAAAGTTGTAAAAATTAGAATATAGTATTTCAAATACATTGATCATACAAATAGTTAATGCACAACATATTGAATCAACTTAACTAGCATATCAGATTAAACATAAGAGTTTTTAATTAGTTTCAGTGTTCAAAACATGCTATGATTAAGGCATTTCCAGGCCTCATCATTTTCCCCCCAACTTATATAAATGCATGTCCTCATGCATTATGTTGGGCTATGGAATCACATATGTCCATATTCAAATTTCATGACCTATAGAACAGTTTGGTGCCTATATAATATCCCCTATTCTCTTGAAGGTTTCTAAGCCATTATTCAAATTGATCATCAGGTTGATCATCTTCTTAAAAGTAGAAGGGAACTAGAGTAATGATGGTTGGAGGCCTAAATCTAAGACCTATCCAATGATGTTGCATGATTTCAATCAGTTGTATCACTCCTTCTGCACTTCTTCTAGACCATTCTAAGTTAATGGGGGAGATGGGTTCTCTTTTCTATAAAGACATGGAAAGTTCAACCCATCTATTTCTGTAGATTGATAATTTTGGAACAAAATTGTCATTACAAAAATTCTAAAATCTGGTCACACAGTCCCTCAAATTGTTCAAGTACATCCTCTTTACATAATCCCTGTTCATCATGGTGAAGTGTTGTCTGGTGATAATTGGGTGATTTTGTTGAACTGCTCTGACTAACAATTCAGCTCTTGATTCAATTTATTTATTCTGCCTTTTCTCCTGGTCCCAATAAAAGTGATTTTGCAAAGTGGACATGAATGCCCTCAATTGAACATCTCCTATGTAAATTTGAGGGTGAAATTTTACTTCTTCTAGAATAAAGAAGCTATGTAAAAATAGTTCACATAGGAGATTTTTCTGCTCTACAGGGCTATCAAAATATGCTTCCAAGAAATTTGTAGCTGTGTCCAATTTATATGGGAGACTTGAGCTAATCCTCATGACCTACCATCTGAGATATTTCTCTTTCAGAATAAGACTGGAAAATCTGGTTGGCCATCTGAATTGGACCAAAAACTTAGCAATCTGACATAAATCAATCACTTTTTATTTTAATGCCTTGATCTCTCTTTCCTTTGCCTCTAACTATTTTCCTTATAATTTGAATTTTTCAATCTTAGTGGCAAGCTTCTCATATCTGATCACCCAACTGGTTATGTCTACATTATATTGTTCTAGGGATACAGTATTAGGTGGTCTAACTACAGGTGGAACTCTAGGTAGTAGATCTACCTTAACCCCTTTTTCTGCCACTTCTATTAGTTGATCATCTATCAAAAATTCTACTTGTACCCATTTTTTGCTATTTCTACTGGTTTGTCATTAGAAATTAATTCCACTTGTACCCCATTATCTGCTATTTATATCGAAGATGTAACATTTTGAAATATAGAAACCTCAATTGAAGGAGTACTTACTTGAAAAATTTCATGCTGCTGCTTGGACTATTCCTGTGTTGGTGTTTCTTGTTGTGACTCATCTCCAGTATCTTTTTCTATGCTCTTTACCAATTTTAGAGCATCTTCAGAATGAGAAGGCAATGCTTCAGAATGAGAAGGTACTTCTTCAGAATGAAAGGGTGCTACTTCATAATGCGCAGGCACTTCTTCAAAATGAAAGGGTGCTACTTCATAATGAGCAGGCACTTCTTCAAAATGAAAGGGTGCTGCTTCAGAATGAGAACCTATGTCTATCTCAACAGATTCATCTTCCCTATATAAATCCATAATTAATTGAGACAAATCATCCTCATCAATGGATATAGTTGGCTATTTTTCAGACTGTGACAACCTTTTTCTCAATTCTACCACTTCCTGCTGTAATTATGCAATCCTCCTTTCCTGCATTTCAATGATACTTTCTCTATCTTAAATCCATCTAGTTTATGTTTTGACAACACTTCTTGCTGCTCTCAGCTATTCTGTGATGTCTACCTCCTCTATTTCTGGTTCAGAATCTAATGCAGACAAATCAACTATAGTTGGTTGCTCAACAACTATCTCTTCTCCTGCTTCATATGTGTGCTCTTATTCAGGAGGCTCCATGAAACTATCTATGATTGCATCTACAATTTCTATGGCCTGTTGAACTATAGACACTTCAAAACTATCATGCCCAGTATCTTCCTCAATTATCTGTTCAAGGAATTCTGGAAAGTCTTCAGGGGCTAGTTGTATTTCTGTGACATCTGGACTACTTTGTCCACCTTCTTATTCTATCACCTATTCTGCCATTTCCCTCAAGTGGATTCTTGTAGACCTCCTAGTTTCTAATGCAAATTTCTTCTTTTTGCTTTGTTTTCTTGTGATAGTAGGGGTTGTGGGGATAGTTTTAGATGCTTCTATTTCCTTTGTTATTCCTTCCCCTTTTTGGCTAGGTACTTCACTCCCCTATTCTGATAGATCAGTAACAACTTTAGAAAAATGGACCTTCTTCTATTTTTCTATTCTGCTGCCAGCTCCAAACCCTCTCTTATTTTGTTTCTTAGTTTGTGAGGTTGAAGATTCTGGAGAAAGATGCTCTGTTGGGTGTGTTTCTTTCTCTGCAATAGCCTCTATGGTAGTATCTATCTCTTCTTCTGCAAAAACATCTACAATAGCTATTTATTCTTCTGCAAAAACATCAATAACATCTATTTATTCTTCCTCCTCATCCTCATCTCCAAAAATTACATCATTTAGGGTAGAGTAAAACCTATCAAAGCTCCTAAGGTTTCCTCTAAAATGGTGCTAGAAGACTAGTTTAATAAGACCATGGTGGCGAGGGCTTCCTTTTCCTTCCTAATATATTTTTGCCATGTTTTTCTACTCTTGGGGTAGGTACAGAGGAAGATTTACCCTAACTTCTAGCTGTTGCCTCCCATGTCTTAGATGGTTTAAAATTTTGAGATGATGCCCTAATAATAGTACATACTACCCTTCATAGGTTAGAAATTTGATTACCCATGTGGCCACTTCATCCCAAGGTTCCTATAGGCTGGCCCTTTTTACCCCCTTGCATGTGTTGTTATGTGTTAAATATTCTGGCTCCCTATCATTTTCTTCCAAAAATTGATTAACTATATTCATCAATGTATTTTTTCCAGATCTAGAAATTGGAAGACCTTCTAATGGAAGCTCAGCAATTTGACTTAAAAATTTAGGGGTTACCTTAATTTTCATGCCATTAATGTGTCCAAGAATGGCATAAGTCCTCCATCTTCAAAAATCAGTAGCACTTCTGGATTTTCTCGGAGGTGGGTGGTATCTGCTGGTTCTATTTTTGTCTTTCACCCCATTTTCCTATTTTGGTACGTTAAAAACCGCTCACTTCTGCTGCTATTCCTATGCTGGATCGTTGGTTTTTGGTGTTTGCAGACTTGCAGGGTTTGTTTCTAGATTTTCAATTGCCCTATTTTTCTTCTTCGGAATGAACTGTGATCTCTGCACTGTTCCTTGGAATCATTTTGCATTAGCAAATATGTCTTCGAAAGGGTGGGTGGAACACATTTCTATTTTTTATCTGAACAAATGTCTATTAATGGTTGCGTAGATGTCCTTGCCATCAGATCTACCTTACTCATTTTTAGTTCTTCTATTTCGCCCGTAGATTTTCACGTGCATGATTATTAGCATCAAAAAATGGTGGCATATTGTTGGTCATGTCCTTGTGATTCTAACACTTTCTTAATGGGTGCAAACCACATCTCAACTGACACATGTTTATTTATTGTATGAAGTCAGAATTTTTTACTTGATCGTATATTTTCCTTTCCTTGGATGCCACATGGAAATGTTATATTGAATGCTCATTTCGAAGATTATGATTTATTGCAAAAATGATACCTCATTCCAAAGATTATGATTTCATTTCAAAGACAAGTCTTCATTTCGAAGATCATGCTTCGTTGTGAAGGCAAATCGTCATTCCGAAGACAAAGCTTCATTTTGAAGACAAATCGTCATTTCGAAGACAAAGCTTCATTTCGAAGACAAAGTGCAACATTCATTTGGTTGTCATTCCAAAGACAATTTCAATCTAAAGACAATACAACAATTAATCTAAAGAAGATAGTAGGCATTGTTTTTGGCATTCTTGTTTCGAATATTAGGCAGAAACCAATATTCTCATTCTCAAAACATTTTTTAAGTATGCCAAATATTATTGATACCTTTTATGCTAATGGTTAATTGTTATATACTATATACCAATAATTTACAATGAAGAAGTGTAAGAAATATATACCTGATTAAAACAAGTTAATGCAAGTTTTGAAGAATGACTGCTTTTGTTGATGTTCTACTGAGATTTTCTACAATATTTCAAATCAAGTGCTGTTGGTGAATTTTTACAATGATGATTAAAAAATTTTCAAGGTTATGCATGCCAAAAAACTGGTTTTCATGCATACCAACCTAGTAGTACCTTAGGAAATGTTTTCACTGTTGAGCTATTCATTTTTCAATCTTTTTATTTTTTTATTTTTTTCTTGGTTTATTAATTATTTTTACCTCTCCTTTTCTCTCTTTTTTCTTGATTCTGATTATTCCTATGAAGGAATTCATGATTTTCTTGAAATCATGTCCATGAAGGAATTCATGATTTTCTTGAAATCATGTCCATGAAGGAATTCACAATCAGAATTTATTCATCATTTTTTTTTTGCTTTTTCTAATTTTTTTTATTTTTTTTCTTTTCTTGAAATCCATGATCATACTGATTGTATTGAAGTAGAAGAGGGAATCTATTCCACCTGTTGTGCATCCAAACTATCAAGATGCTACAAGAATTCCTCTTTACTCAAAGGTTTATGGTACACCCTGACACAATGTCCATTCACTACCAACTTTCTCTGGGACCCATCAATAGGAGATAGACGAGCTGCTCCATTATCAAATACCTCTTCAATTTGGTAAGGTCCAAGACATCTAGTTCTTAGATTTCTAGGGAAGTCCTCATAGCAAGAATCAAACAGCAAAGCCCAATATCCTTATTGAAGTTTCCTCTATTGAATGTGACTATCATGCCACAGCTTCCTCTGCTCCTAAATTACTTTAGTTTGGTGTAGAGCATCCAACCTAAGTTCATCCAATGCATTCATCTACAAAATCTTGTCTGTCTATGCCTGTGACAATTCAATTCCAATTTCTAATGCTGTGCGCAATGTTAGTATCTCAAATTCAATAGGTAGAAGGGGATTTTTACCAAAGACTAATTCATAAGGTGTGAATCCAGTAGTGGATTTCCAAGTAGTATTGTAAGCCCAAACTACTTCAGGTAATTTATCTAGCCAGTTTTTCCTATGAAAAGCTACTATTTTTTTCAATATTTGTTCCAGTTCTTTGTTTGTTACCTCAACCTAGCCATTTGCTTGTGGGTGGTAAGGTGATGATTTCCTATGTTTGATTTCATATAATTCTATAAATGCCTCAATGACTTTAGATGCAAATTGGGGTCCTTGGTCTATGGTGATAGATCAGAGAGCTCCAAATCTCTAAAAAATCTGAGTATACAAGAAATCGGCGACCTCTTCATGAGCATGTTTGAAAGCATGCACCTCTACCCACTTTGTCAGGTAATCAGTGCATACTAGGATATGCACCTTTCCTTGAGAAGGTGGATCAATAGGTCCTACAAAATCAATCCCCCACCTCTCAAATGGCTCTAAAACCAATTGAGGTTGTAGTGGCATTTCATTTGTATAAGTGGGTTTTCCCATTCTTTGGCATGCATCACAATGCCTGATGTACTTTTTCACATCCTTATGAAGAGATGGCCAATAATATCTTGTCCCTAAATTTTTTCTAGTGTCCACCTAAGGGTTCATCATGACAAGCCCTAAGGATATCATATACCTCATCCTTTCGGATACACCTACGTAACACATGGTTAGGACTGCACTTAAAAAGTATACCCTTAATCCACTCAAAGGAAGAACTCTGTTTGATCAATTATTTTTTCTGTTTTGAAGTGAAATGTGGAGGAACTTTCCCTGTGACCAAATAATTGTCTATATATACAAACCAGGGTGATTGAATAGATATAGCAAATAATTTTTCATCAGGAAAAGTGTCCTCAACTAATTTCCCTTCCTCTGTGTTCTGCAACCTGGACAAAAAATATTCTACAACATTAGATTTTCTTGGTTTGTTGATTATTATGATATCAAATTCTTGCAGCAATAGTAACCAATGAATAATTTTTGCACTTACCATAGGCTTATTCATCAAATATTTAATGGTGGTATGATCTGTGTGAATAAATATTTGATAACCTGTGATGTAATGCCTGAATTTGTTGATGGCATAAATTACTGCCAAGAATTCTTTCTCAGTTGTGGTATAATTTTTCTCAGCTCCTGTCAAATTCTTGCTAATGTAGTAGATGGCATAGTGTTCACCATTGTCAATTTATCCTAACGCTGCTCTAATTGCAGTATTGAAAGCACAACTTGCATGTGAAATTGTAATGTCCAATTAGGTCCTTTTAACACAGGTGGAGTTACTAATTTCTCTTTCAGAGCTTCAAATGATTCCTGACACCTTGTAGTCCAAGAGAATTTAGAATCTTTAGTCAATAGGGCAAACATGGGATTGGCTATTGTGCTAAAGCTAGGAATAAACCTATGGTAAAAACCAATGTGTCCTAGGAAGCTTCTAACATTAGTTTGAGTTTTAGGAGGAAGAAGATTCTTGATAATTTCCACCTTCTTTGGATCAACCTGGATTCCTTGAGGAGAGATGTGATGACCAAGAACTATTCCTTCCTCCATCATCATAAAACATTTGTCTGGAGTCAAGTATAACTGGTATGTTTCATAGCGAGTTAAAACTCAGTCAAGATTTTCTAATGTAAAGTCAAAATTCTGTCCACATACTATGAAATCATCCATGTATATCTCAACACTGTTGGTAGTCAGATCAAAAAAATTGCTAAGACCGCTCATTGAAATGTTGCTGGGGCATTACACAAACCAAAATGTAAAACCCTATAGGCAAATGTTCCCCATGGACAGGTAAAGGTTGTTTCCTCTTGATCTTCAGGTGCAACCTAAATTTGATTATACCCACTAAATCCATCAAGAAAACAAAAATATTTCTTTCCAGCAAGGGTATCTAACACCTAATCTATGAAAGGTAATGGAAAATGGTCTTTGTATGTTACTTTGTTCAAATCTCTATAGTCTACACATGCTCTCATTTTTCCATTTTTCTTAGGAATTATAACCAATGGAGAGACCCACTGGCTCTCAGAAATTGGGTAAATGAATCCTACCTCCAGAATTTTTTCAATTTTTTCCTTTACAATATCCCTCAAGGCAGGATTCAGTCTTCTCTGGGATTGTCTTACTAGCTTGAATTCTTCAGTATAAATCATGTGGGTGCATATATTAGGGTGAATTCCTGACATATCCTTGTAGTCCCACATAAAAGCATGAACATGCTTCTGCAAAACTATTATCAACTGTTCTTCCTCTTCCCTAGTGAGCTAGCTATTAATGTTTAGTAATTTGCCTAGCTGGACTTCTATTTGTTTTGTATTTGGAAGGACTGAATTCACTTCTTCATACTTGGTGACTAGGGAGTTAAGAGGGAAATAAGAAGTTTCAATTTCATTGATTTCTAATGGAAGCATATCCTATATGGAATAGTGAGAAGGGAAAATCAGGTGATGATGCCACCCATGTGGTAGTGAAACTGATGTTTCTTGTGGCAGTGTAGATGGCTCACCTTCAGAATTTTGGTTCTCCTCATTCCCTAACAAATAATGGATATTTAATACTTCCTCTTCTAATCCTTGTTCATGCAGAACATTTATTAGGATAGTTTCATCTTCTAAAGTTTCTATGTCATGGAGGTCTTCTTTGTGTTCCCTTACTACCAAGGTGGCTAGTGTGGAAATAACCTCTTCTGGTTCTTCATATGAATCAAGAAACCATAATTGACCTAAAAAATTACTGGAGGGTCTTGCAAGAGGATACAGAGAGATCTATTTTAGATCAATACCATTTGAAATAGTCATTTTTCTAGATCTGCAGTCTATGAAGGCTACTGCAGTTGCAATCCAAGGTCTTTCCAAAATGATGGGATATCCATGTGCTTAATTTATTGGCTGTAAAACCAAAAAATCTACAAGGAATTACCAAGAAGAGACTTCTATAGGGACATATTCAATGATACCTTCAGGTTTTGCAACTGACCTATTAGCCATTTTTAAAACTATAAATGTGGGACTGAGATGTGTGAGCTGTAATTGTTCCATTATATCCTTGTTCATGACATTTATTGCAGCTCCTAGATCTACTAAGACATTTTATATTGGTACTGAGCCTATGGTAACTGTGATAACTGGACTCCCTGGGTCACTATATTTTGGAGGTACCAATTTTTAAGACAAGAGATCGTCTATCTTTCCTTCAACCTAAAAAGTATTGGGAAATGTTTTCTTTTTTCTTCCTACTCTTCTAATGCAAAAATATCGGATAGTACTTATAATCATTGGTATATCCTTAATGGCTTGCAATAAGGGCAATTATATAGTTAAATTTCTATGTTCCTTAACCAGGTCTGACTCAGAATTTTTTGTTGTGGTATTAAATATTTCAGGATATGGAATTATCCTTGATGAAGGTAATTGTTCTGCCTATGGTTCTATTTTTTCTTCTTCTTTATATGTTGTTGGTTTAAATCTAACTAGTTCCAAAGGTTCTTGCTTTTCATTTTCCTTGATTTTAGTTGAAACAGGTTCAGGTACAACTTTTCCTAAATGAAGTTGGATGCTACTGCAATCAAAAATATTTATTTCAATATTTTCTTCAGCTTTAGCCACATAGACAGGGTATGCTTGTCTCATGTTGTTTGGATTAGTAACTGATTGAGCTGGAAGTTGAGGTTGTTTCACCTGTTGTGTTTATTGTGGTTGGTTCTATTTTTCTTGAAAATTTTGATTAGGTGCAGGCAGCAAATGCTAAGGTTGACCTTGATTTCTTTGCTACCTTAGATAGGACTGGTATTGCTGACTCCAATGTGGTTGATTTTGCATTCAATCTGGATTATTCTGATTCTGATTCCAAGGTGGATTACTCCAACTTGTTTGTGGAAAATCTTGGGAATTTTTCCATTGAGAATAATTCCAAGGACATTGGGGTGGCTCTGATTGTCCCCAAGGCATAGTCCAAGGATTATGTCCCCAATTTGTAGGAAAGTGAGGGGGATTTTTGTTCTGAGAGAAATTTACCTTTGTTTTGGTCCAACATAGTTGAGTTCCTCAGTCTAAATTTCTAACATAGTTTTGAGTTGTGGTATCAGGTGGCAATTATTAGTCAAATGCTTCTTTGAACAGATACTACAAATGGCTGAGATAGATGTTTTATTCAAAGGACACTCCTACAAAGCATGTTTATTTCTACATCTTGGGCAATAAATTACCAAAGTTTTTGTGGTTTTTTCTTTTGCAGACATTTCTCCTAAAGTTGTGTTCAATTGCACTAGAATATCAGTTTTAAAATTTGTAAGTTCCTCTATTAGGTCCTTCACATCAGTGCCATTTGTATTTTTTTCTTTTTCCCTAGTTAGTACGAGAGTAATTCCTATAGAGACCCATAATTTCATCATTATTGAGAGTATTTACATCCCCTTTTCCCATAAAATCCAATACTTCTTTGGATTCATCTTGTAATCCTCTCAAAAATATTATTTTGCATAACTCTGGTTCTACAAGTCCACATCTCCTTTGAACAAAGGAGAACCTATCAAGATATTATTTTAATGTTTCATCATATTCCTATTTAATCCTGAATAACTCATCTTTCTTGTTACTTACATGACAATACTCTTGATATTTGTCTAAAAATATAGTTTCCATTTGATCCCAGGTTCGGATGGAATTTGGCTCTAAGCTCATGAACTAGCGTAATGCTGAGTCCATAAGTGTTGAGGGAAAAACCTTAAGTTTCTGATTGTCATTTACATAGTCATAGGTTTGACACAGTACTTTGAATTCAAACAAAAACTGGTCAGGATCTTTAGATACAACACCTTGAAAGGTTGGAAGTACTGAAGGTGAAATGGTTTTCATGGGGGAGTTTTGTGTTGGATTCAAATGAATAGGATATTCAAATGTTCTGGAAGGTTGGGGTATATCATGATCATCTCCTTCATTATGTACATAGCCACGTTGGCCATCCCTATATAGATTTTCTCCCTTTTCCATAGTTTCTTGTTCCTTGGGAATAGTTAAACCTATCCAAATTTCACTCTCAAGAGGTCCAAGATCCTCTATTGATGATGATTCTGATGATTTTTCTTTCTCATAATGTTCTAATGATGATGAGACTGGTGATTTTTCTTTCAATATTTCTAGTAGTTCAAACATAGGTGATTCACCCCTTAGGCATGAAGATCTCCTTATTGGAACAAGCCAGGGATCCTTTTGGGTAATTCTACCTTTTTAATCCCTAGGCTTACTCATTCATGTTTACTCTTGAATGACATAAATTATAGGTCAATAGTTGTTACTTTAACCAGCTGTTATATTCAGATTTTATCTTGAATTTCATAGATCAATCTAATTAACAGTTATTAAACTGTTGTCACCTTCCAGCAACACTATTCCCTAACAACGATGCCAAAATTATGCATTGTCGTTATGCACATCATTAATTCTCAATGAATTTTTCAATCCAAGGTAGTGTACAAGGCTATTTACGAAAGGAGTAAACAGGGCTATAACTTAGGTCATTTGGGAGCAACAGGTCTTATTGGTGAAACCAATTGTGTGGGGGATTTAGGACATTTCTATCTCTAAATTGCATAATTTGAACTTTAATATAATTGCAAAAATGGAAACTAATCATTAACTACAGAAATGAAATCCTAATTACAATTGTAGAATGAGATCTAATTATGTTGCAGAAATAACAGTTGCAGAATTAGAAGTCTAATTATAATTGCAGAAAGGAAATATATTTACTTTTGCAGTAATGGAAACCTAATTATAGCATATAAATTAAGCCCTGTCAATGCTCTATAATAGAAGGTTTTCAATATTCTGTGCAGGGGTTGACAAAAAAACACAAAATGCAGTAAATTGCAAAAAATAGTAAATTCTAGAAATGATAATCTACAGTATTTTGAAAGCTTGCTGAAAGTGGAGATTACAACCAAACCATTAATCACAAGATCATCCCAATCATAAAATAATATAATATTACAAATATTGTTAACTGTTTACAAGGAAATGAAATGATAAGTTCTACAACTCATTCTGCTGTAGCAAAATTAGAATAAAAACCTGCTGTTAGTCCTCCTCCTAGGTCTAGAAGTGGCCAGCCTCCTTATCCAGAAGAAGGTATGAGTATTTATTTCTCTAGATATTACTCAAACTCATTCAAAAAAACATGAATAAAAATAGTGCACTTTTATTGATTCAGAACATGATTACAATATTGCTGCTAAAAACCTATTACAGGACTGTAACAGTCACTTTTCTTACTACTACACTACTTGCCTATTTTCTTCTATTCTCCACTCTCTCCATATCTCTAGATCAACCTGGATGGGAGCCATATTTATATATATCCTAAGATCTACTTACAAACTAAGAATATCTCATTTCTATCATAAATATTTAATCCTATTATGCTGCAGCTTTTCCTAGTTTTATCCTAGAAGAGGATCAAACTTGATCTTTCCATAAATGGTGGCTTTGGTCGGCAAGGACGAAAAAATCAGATGGGAGATATTTTCCCTTAACCTTTTCAATATTTCTTCCCCTTTTTCTAGCATCAAAAATTGGTCAACAAGTCAAAAAGCACATTCTATTTTCATTTCGAAGATAAGTGGCTCATTTCGAAGAGACTGCAATTCTCATTCCGAAGATCCGCTCATTTCGAAGAGACTGTGTTTTCTCATTTCGAAGATGTCTGTTCATTTAAAAGAGACTTCAGAATGAACAAATGTGTGCTCTTTAAATTATTTCCTCTACATTTCTCAGGTGGGTTATCTCTTAGGATCAAATTTCAATGGTCTTCATATCTTTCCATGTGTGAATTCCATGCCTTGCCATTCATTGGCAGCTGGCTAGAATTTACATTGAAAAACCAGTTTTTGCTGCACAGTAACAGTTTGCTTGTACTTTTTGCTAAAATTAGGTAAAATAAATGCTTGAGACATATCAAAACATAATTAGTGAAATTCTGCTATCAACCTAAGCATATTTCTCATTTAGCAAGTCATAACAAAATAACATAAAACTATGCAAAAAGTTGTAAAAATTAGAATATAGTATTTCAAATACATTGATCATGCAAATAGTTAATACATAGCATATTGAATCAACTTAACTATCATATCAGATTAAATATAAGAGTTTTTAGGCAGTTTCAGTGTTCAAAACATGCTATGACTGAGGCATTTCCAGGCCTCATCAATATATTCTAGTCTGCACAAACTACATTACTAAATGGGTTGAATTCCAGGTGCTGAGGGACTCCAAGGAAGGGACGGTAGCCAAATTCTTGTTCACCCATATTTTTAAGAGGTTTGGGGTACCCATGGAAATTATAGTAGACCAAGGACCCCAATTTAATTCCAAGCTAATTAAGGAGTTGATGGAGCAATACAGGGTTTGGTACAACAACACTACCTCCTACCATCCGTAGGTAAATGGGTAGGTGCAAGTGACCAACAAGGAAATTGATAACATCTTGATAAAAATTGTGTAGTAGCCTAGGAAGGATTGGGCTACAAGGTTGTTGGAGGTAGTGTGGGCGTACAACATGACATGGAAATCAAGCACATGCTTTACACCCTTCTGATTGGTATACAAGAAATATGTAATGATGTCAATCGAGTTCAAGGTTAAGATGCTCAGAACGATAGTAGAACTAGACCTGAGCCTAGATGAAGCACAAAGGGAATAAATTTGATAGATGAATTAGCTAGAATTTTTTTGAATGGATGCCCTACAGAGAATAGAAATTATGCAGAGGTAAAGGAAGTAGTGGCATGACTGCCACATTAAAATGAAACTATTCAAATAAGGAGACTGGGTATTGTTGTATAATTCTATGTTCTAGGAATGGAAGGGAAAACTAATGCAAAGGTGGATGGGACTGTATGAAGTGGTGGAGATCATTAGAAATGGTGTTATGCATGTCAAGACAATTTATGGTAGTAACACCATTCTAATAGTTAATGGACATCGGTTGCACCCATGCCACACATCCAAAAGCTTTCTGGTGGAGTTTAGAATAGGCATGAAGGAGACCCCATCCGAGTAAATATTATCAGAGTTCTCAACAACATGGTGGACATAGAGGTGTCCACCAAAAATAAGTTAGTGTAGTTTCCTATTTTTTAGCTTACGATGTGTTTTATAGGAGCAACGCTCACATGCAAACTGCACACATCCTGAGAGCTAGGGCCTAACAAGTATAGATTGCATTTAACTACATTTTTCCTTTTTTTCTCATTTTATTTTTGAAGGAAAATGGCCTGATTTCTCGAACAATAGGCATCTTGGGTAACAAGGACTAGACAACATCCATGAACCTACACGTCTAGGAATATAGATCTGATCCAAGCATGGGTGTGTGCACCAATTCCCTACCAAAGGAAAAATTATGTATCCTTCATACTTGGATGAAGAAGACATTGATGTAGTGAGAGGAGAATTTTTAGGGGGCTTGATCAACCTCACATCAATGGACATGTCAGCCATTGTTGACTTTTCAATGGTGGGAGAATGTCTTCCTTCGAAAGGGAGGTGCCTTACTATAGTGTCTTACTCTGCAAGGGAGGCATCTTACTCCAATTCCTTAGTCCAAAAATGAGGCACCTTACTCTATCACCTTACTCCGGAAGGGAGGAACCTTACTCTGGTGCCTTATTTTGGAAGGAGGGTGCCTTACTTTGGCACCTTACTTCGGAAGGGAGGTGCCTTACTCAAGTTACTTACTTTGGTGCCTTACTCCGGAAGGGAGGCACCTTACTTTAGAAGGGAGGTGCCTTACTCCACCAAGGAGGCACCACTCCAGAAGTTTTCATTCAATATATATATATATATATATATATATATATATATATATATATTTTTAAAGGAGGTGCCTTACTTTGGAAACTTAATCCACCAAGGAGGTGCCATTCTAGAGGTGTTCAATAAATAAATAAATAAATATATATATATATATATATATATATATATATATATATATTCAAGGAGGTACCTTACTCTAGCACCTTACTCCGGAAGGGAGGTGCCACTCCGGAGGTGTTCATTCAAAAAAAATGATCAAGTAGGCACCTTACTCCGGTGCCTTACTTTGGTGCCTTACTCTGGTGCCTTATTCAAGTAGGCACCAAGCAGGCACCTTACTCAAGTATGTGCCTCGATCGAATAAAAATCACATGCGCAACTTAGCATTACATGGAGTAACCAAAGCCAACACCATCATCTCACATGATGGAAATCTGAAAGCATAAAAAATATTTTGAAATTATTAGATAGGATATCTACACATCCCAAGACCAACCGTCGAGGAGATATGTGTCCCAGCCTAAAACAATGGGATCCATCATATTTTTAGTGTAGGACCTCAAGAGAACTAGAATTGTAGTAACCAAGGCGACATAATCAACACACAAAAAATATATTATCACCATCACCATCAAGTACCAAATTGACATACTCCACGTAGCACAAATGACCAATCAGGTATGCACATGATTTCTTCTAAATATATACGTAATTTTTCATATGTTATGCTTCTCTAAAAATAATGCTGGTGCAATAATTGAATTCACCCCTCATGCCTAATACATCATGCCAATAATTAATTCGAGTGGTGTACCCTATGAACCCCAATGTGAAAACAATTTCCAGAGTTAGGTGCCTGAATCTATAAGAAGGTGCCTTATTGATAATAGAGCATCAAACCAGTCAAAATCAATAGAGTTTGCCATGGGAGGATGATAAAAGAATCATGTGCTCAAAAAGGATGAGCCTAGTGGCATGAAGGGGATTAGAGGATAAGTCCACAACTGATTCGAGGTGGTCAGATGGATGAATTACTATCACCTGGTTAGAAAAGACCAGGACATAGAGGTAGCAAAGGAGTTTGCTATGACTATGAGAGGAGGAGTTCCTTGGTTGTGCAGACTAGAGATTCCATTCACCCCAGAACACATTGCTCATGTCATTGGTCTCCCCCTTACTAGAGAATACACATACAAAGATGGCATGGTAAACCAATTCATGGAATTGTTGCTCAGACAGAGGAATATCCGATTCAACCATGGGGGACTCCCAAAGTAGGGACTCCCAAAGTATATCAAAAAGGTTATGATATACTTTGCATGCATTGGGAAGTACTCACACCTGAAGACCAACCATATGTAATTCTTGAACCACCTAGTGCATGGGCGAGAAATCAACATCTCGTTCTATCTAGAAAATGCTTTGTAGGATGAGGCATCATGGTACTAGAGAGGGGTAGTATCTACCCTAGCCCACCATAGGCTAATTAAAGTCCTAATACACCATGCAGAGGAACAAAATGGAATCTCATCGATGGTAAGGGTCGAACACTTTGGTGAGCAAGAGCAAGTGGTGATCAAAGAAGAGCAAGAGGTTGAATTACAAGAAGCAACCAAAAAAGTTAGGGTCAAACATTCTAATGTGCAGGAGCAAGCAGAGGTAGAGACTATATATCAGTCCAAATTGGAGGGAATTTCCAAATAAGAACAATCCCAAACTTCACTAGATGCTACGAAAGAAGGGTAGATTTCTCTACTTGATTATATGGAGGATAGGCTAGAATCCTCTAGCCCCAAATTCATAGCTCGACAGATGAAGTTCATATGAGGTTGGAGATGCCTGTGGTGACTAATTATATCAAGAAAGGAATAAGAGGAGGATGTCAAGGTCAGATTCATGGCCTAAACCCTACAAAATTTAGCTGTCTATAATCCACAAGACCCGTAGTCTTTAGCAATCTTGCAACAAAAGCCTAAGGTATCGATGGGAGAGGACCACACTGGGCAGAGTGAGAAATTCATGATGTAAGTACTATTCTAGGAATTCAAGGAAATGGTTGTGTTGGTCATGAATCTGCCACAGGAAAGGATTTTTACATGTACGCCCTAGACCCGACCAACATTGAAAGGCTGGAAGCAAGAGATGGCTCCCAGACCAATCTCCAGAGTGGGCTGGTTCCCTTTACTACTCTAAATTTTATTTGAAGATAAGGGTTGCTGGAAAGAAATTTAAAAATGCGGAAAGAAATGGGAAATATGGCCATAGCCGAAGTGATAAGATCAGGAGAACAACAGCAGAAAACTTGAAGGACAACAACAGCAAGTAACAGAAAGCATTAACTTAACTCTCGCACGATATATGCAAAAAATCCCTCCAAAACTACACTCCAGGAATCATACCTTAACAGCAGTATTTAAATCCAATTATGCAGAATTTAAATGGAACATCCATTAAGAAATATAAATGCTATTAGAAATGCGAAAGGACAGAAAGGAAAATCACCCATACAACGCTTGAAAATTAGAAGCCAACTCTTTTATTCCTGCAAATGTACTTCCAGTTTCTAGCAGAAAACTCCCAACCTCTGCAAATGAGGTTTACATTGGTTTTTATAGAGGGTCATCCTCTTTGTAGCATTTAATATTTTCCACCGACCTTCTTGAGATCTACAATTATGCCACCGAAAATAAGCACATGATCCCCTTAATCCCAGCCTTGAAACACCACAAAATTGAATGCAATTAGACGTCAGCGGTCACCTTCATTAAATTTGTCTTTGAACATGTGCATGAAACCGTTGAAAAAACCCATGAACAGCAGCCTCGAACAAATAAAATCTTCAATTTTTTTGGCATGGACGCTTCTTCAACCTTGAACGCATGGGAAATCTACAAAACATTAAATTCGGGCAAGCATTTAATCCTTGGAAATCGAAAAAACCTTCTCAGCCGTTCATACTACGTTTTGGCGGGAAACTGTCACAGGTCGCGAAAACACGACGGGTCACGAAATCATGACATCTTGGTATACCGTACACCTTTGGCTGTTGGAAACCGCAAAAATCCTCCCTGTCGCGATATCGCTGCATCTTCGGCTTCAACGTCTCCATCGCTAGCTTGTTCCGCGAAAACGAAACATGTAGTGATATCGCTACGTATTTTGGGCACTCTGTACGGTCTTGCTGATAAACTACGAAAATGCGACATCTTTGCCCTTTGAAGGACCCTTTTCAAAAAATGTGCAGCGAATCGCTACCATCCTCACCTCTTAGACCTTTTGCAACAAACTACCGTGATTTCGAACGTCAGGGAATCGCTGCAACCTTCACTTTTTGTACTGCCTTCTCAACCAACGCCGCGCGATGTCGAGACATGCAGCGCATCGCTGCAACTTCATCACTGGAGCCTTTTGAAGCTAATCGCCGCATGATTTTGGAACGTCAGCGAATCGCTGCACTTTCTACCTTAGACTCTTCTGTTAACCAACGCTCCGTGAAAATGAAACATGCAGCGCATCGCTGCACTTTTTGCTTTAGACTCCCTCCGCAACGAACGTGCAGCGAATCGCTGCAACTTTTGACTTAGACTCTTTTTCACCACATGCCTCCGTGATTTCAGAATGTGCAGCGCATCGCTGCACTGTTTTCTTTGGACTCCCTCTTCGACCAATGCTCTTTTCAAGCCGCAAAAATAGAACACGTCGCGATGTCGCGATAGTTCTTTTTAGCTGCATGTGTTGACCGCATTGACCGCGATTTCGCGACACGTCACGGAATTGCGACAATTTATAGACTGTCTTTTTGCTCCTTTTTTTCATCAAAACCACATCCAAGCCAGTATAGAAGTTAAATATGCAACAACTTAAACATTAATACTTCAATGAAAATCAATGTGGCAAAAATGCCAACATTCTTGGCGGCTCGCGGGGTATACAGCTCACTGTATGCAAGAATCCAGGCCTGAATCCATTGGGCAACAAAGTCATGAAAACTTAGAACAAAAAGCTGGCTGCTGTGGTACATCTCAGTGGAATGCTGCAATAGAAACTTTTGCTGAATAATCAAAAGTTAAAGAAATCTGCATTTGGCTCAACTGAACATGGAATGGAAATGAATGGAATGAGATCCCGTGGATGCGCAGGCGGTGAAATGCAAATGGAATAGTAATATGATGAAATTATGTAGTGATAAAGTGATGTGGTAGACACAGTAATAGAATGTTGCTGTACTACCGGCTACAATGGAAATGGAATGAAAGTAAATGAACTAATGGAATGGAAATGGAAATATGAATGCTGTGGAATGAGAATGAACTGAACTGTAAATAAATGCGTAAAATGATAGAACTTAGAAGAAAGGGATAAGAAGGAACGAGAATAATAGGAATGGGGAAAAGAAACAACAGTCGTGGCTTTGTTTTTTTTTACTACAGAAGAAAAAGAAGAAGGAGGAAGATGAAGAAAGGAAGGAAAGAAAAAGGGAAGGGAAAGGAAGAATTTTCTAGAAAGCCACCAACTACTGGGAGGAGAAAAAAGAAAGAAAAACAAGCACCTACGGCTCGCATGCAAAAAGAGCCGAGATGAACAAATAAAAACAATACCTCTTTTTTTTTATTTTTTTTTTTATTTTTTTGTTTTTTGTTTTTTATACTATATACAATAGTTCACGACATGATTGGCATGTCGCCACCACAAACCCAATCTCAGAGAGTTATCCGATAAATCTGCAGTGTCCTGACCAGATCTGATCATACTTGAGTCGGTCCTTGAAATTGGGCTGGCTTCTTCCTGAAGTTCTCCATGTTTCAGACACTGGCAAGTTATCATGCATGCCAGTACCCACACAATTGACAAATAATGCAGCAAAGAAATTTGCCACATGGCGGGCTCCCGTAGGTACCAGTTGTAGTAATGACTGAAGCCAATCCCACCATCTTGAAGGGTTCTCTGAGTGTGGACTGAGAACAGGTTCCTCCAACTCTTGGATCTGATCACAAAAATTGTCCAACAACAGTCCTTTCTCTAGGGTCTCTTTAGACTCTACTTGTTGATCTGACATATTTAACAGGTTCTGACTAAATACTTGTGTGTCGTGCCCTGGGATACAAACAGGGTGCAAATATGTGACCTCCTTGTGCTCAGGTTCTGCCACTTGAATCTGTTCTTCTTCTTCGCTTATATCCTCTGGATCCATCTCCTTATGAAAACTGCAAGCAACCATATTGTTCATTTCCAGGAAAGTTCTTGCATATTCCAATCCTTGGCTTTGGATGAGATCTGTCCCTTGAGCTCCACACAACTGCATCTCAGGTTTTGCTCAGTATAAGGGATCTGGCATGAAAAATACTGCACGGGATAGACAGGAGCAGCAACTATTGGAGAAAGTAATGGAGTTTCTCCCCACGGTAATTTTCCTGATAAGAGCAAAAGTTGTTCCGCTTGCACTGCTTCCTCGAATATTTGTGGGAACCTTTGTTCACCTGATTGCAGCAAGAGGAGGCCTATGTCAGAATGGAAAGCTCGAACATAGAAGAGGTGAGCTTGGGTGGGTTATGGTCGGATCTTCTCTGGAATTCTCTTCCAACTTTTACTGAATCGGACATTGAAGTCCATGATGCTCTCTTGAGGTGCTCTCTTGATGTACATTAAAAATTGATAGAGATCCAAAGAACTGTAAAAGGGATCTTCGTCAAATCTTCTGATTAGTGCTCCCGCTAGATCATCCCATGAACTAATGCTTTGATGCCTAAGCAGTCTGTACCACTATAATGCCCTTCCTTCCAAAGACAAGACCAGAAGTCTGATCATGATATCCTCGTGATTTATGACATGGATCATTGACAAAGTAGCAATATCTTCAACATGCTCCAGAGCCATGCCTTCGGTACCATCATATTTTGCTAGGGCCTTCAGGGCACCTTTGGGAATTTCATGTCAGATTTGGATATTCAGAGGGCCAGGATCATCCCATCTAGGAAAAGCCCTCGCCTTTGTGGCAGTGGTCTGCGGGATCATGGCTATCGCCATTAAGTCAGAGTCGCCAAATGAACATTCTTTTAAGTTGAAAAAGGCAGGCATCCACGATCAAGAAATTCGGATCTTCAACTCAGCAAAGTCGCCAGATGAACTTACAAATATTCGCTATGAGGCCAAGACAGCTCATCAAAATCTTGAGACCTCTAGGTATTAAAACAAATGTGTATCTTTTGAGACAGAAGAAGTTTGTCCCACCGAGCGTGCCAAAAATTGTTGGTCACGAATCTGCCATAGGAAAGGATTTTTACATGTGCGCCCTAGACCCGGCCAACATTGAAAGGCTGGAAGCAAGAGATGGCTCCTAGACCAATCTCCAAAGTGGGTTGGTTCCCTTTACTACTCTAAATTTTATTTGAAGATAAGGGTTGCTAGAAAGAAATTTAAAAATGCAGAAAGAAATGGGAAATATGGCCGTAGCCGAAGTGATAAGATCAGGAGAACAACAGCAGAAAACTTGAAGGACAACAACAACAAGTAACAGAAAGCATTAACTTAACTCTCGCACGATATATGCAGAAAATCCCTCCAAAACTACACTCCAGGAATCATACCTTAACAGCAGTATTTAAATCCAATTATGCAGAATTTAAATGGAACAGCCATTAAGAAATATAAATGCTATTAGAAATGCGAAAGGACAGAAAGGAAAATCACCCATACAACGCTTGAAAATTAGAAGCCAACTCTTTTATTCCTACAAATGTACTTCCAGTTTCTAGCAGAAAACTCCCAACCTCTGCAAATGAGGTTTACATTAGTTTTTATAGAGGGCCGTCCTTTTTGCAACATTTAATATTTGCCACCGACCTTCTTGAGATCTACAATTATTCCACCAAAAATAAGCACATGATCCCCTTAATCGTAGCCTTGAAACACCACAAAATTGAATGCAATTAGACGTCAGCGGTCACCTTCATTAAATTTGTCTTTGAACATGTGCATGAAACCGTTGAAACAACCCACGAATAGCAGCCTCGAACAAATAAAATCTTCAATTTTGGTGGCCTGGATGCTTCTTCAACCTTGACCGCATGGGAAATCCACAAAACATTAAATTCGGGCAAGCATTTAATCCTTGGAAATCGAAAAAACCTTCTCAGCCGTTCATACTGCGTTTTGGCGGGAAACTGTCACAGGTCGCGAAAATGCGACGGGTCACGAAATCGTGACATCTTGGTATACCGTACACCTTTGGCTGTTGGAAACCGCAAAAATCCTCCCTGTCGCGATATCGCTGCATCTTCGGCTTCAATGTCTCCATCGCTAGCTTGTTTCGCGAAAACGGAACATGTAGCGATATCGCTACATATTTTGGGCACTCTGTACGGTCTTGCTGATAAACCATGAAAATGCGACGTCTTTGCCCTTTGAAGGACCCTTTTCAAAAAACGTGCAGCGAATCGCTACCATCCTCACCTCTTAGACCTTTTGCAACAAACTACCACGATTTCGGAACGTCAACGAATCGCTGCACTTTCTACCTTAGACTATTCTGTTAACCAACGCTCCATGAAAATGAAACATGCAGTGCATCGTTGCACTTTTTTCTTTAGACTCCCTCCGCAACGAACGTGCAGCGAATCGCTGCAACTTTTGACTTAGACTCTTTTTCACCACATGCCTTCGCGATTTCAGAACGTGGAGCGCATCGCTGCACTATTTTCTTTGGACTCCCTCTTCGACCAATGCTCTTTTCAAGCCGTGAAAATAGAACACGTCGCGATGTCGCGACAATTATTTTTAGCTGCATGCATTGACCGCGTTGACCGCGATTTCGTGACACGTCGTGAAATTGCGACAATTTCTGGACTTAGTCTTTTTGCTCCTTTTTTTCATCAAAACCACATCCAAGCCAGTATAGAAGTTAAATATGCAACAACTTAAACATTAATACTTCAATGAAAATCAATGTGGCAAAAATGCCAACAGGTTGCAAAAAAAAATAGAGGTAGGAGTCCACCATCACCCAATTACAACAATTGATCCAGTAGCTTAGGGTGAAGAACCAGTAGTTGCAGGTCAAGGCAATTGAGATACAAGATACCTCTACCCAAACCGATTGGGTAACTGATGTACCCAAAAACTCCCCAACATTTCTAAATAGGGTGGTCTCATTCAAGGTAGTCTGATCGGATGCTCAATATGAGGAAGTAGAGGTAGTATAGGATTCATGTGCCTATAATAGAGTGACTGCAGAGGAATAGGGAAATTCTATTTTTCAAATAGAAACCCCTGTTATCAACATTGGTGATGATGAAGAGCCTTCAGGGTAGAGCCAAGGAAAAAACCCTAAAACTAAGGCCAAGAAGGACTCTCCAGAGCACTAGGTACCCAAAATTGAGGGACCGCTACCTGAAGAACCAAAAGAGCAGGCACTAGATGACCAAGAAATAGGGGAGATAGCTACGAGGGACCTAATACCAGAAGGGCATATTCTTGGATCCTCTAACAGGGAGGCATATCCCAGAGGAAAGGAAGATATCCCCATGCAAGCTACCACTATGACAGATAGAAGGAAATGGAAGGTGCCTCAAACATCATAGAAAAGGGCCAAAGGAAAGGATAGAGTTACATTCGCCAAACCGAACCCCCACTCAGACAAAGAATGGGAAGAAGGCATGCATGCCTTCACTGAGTGGAAAGAAAATTTTAAAAATCTCCATGAAGAGATTGAGGTGGAAAATGCAGCTATAAAATATGCCAAGAAGGCCAAAAGAGGGCCCAAAACCTGTGTGGACCCTAATACAAATAATCAATTCTGGGAGATATATGGGTCATCGTAGAGCTGACCTTCTAAAATGAGGAAATAGTTGGAAATATGGGGGGTGTTCGGACCAAATACAAAGGTGCTAGTGATTTCAAAAGAGAATTTTTACCTCACCCCTAAAGAAATTTGGCTATACAAGGCCAACATGATCATTTGGAAGAGGGACAATTTTGATACTCCACCTAGAGAGTTATATTTTCAACTCATTGACTTGTGGCAAGAAGTAGAGGTAGCCTTCCAAATAGGATAAATGACTGTAGTAGCAACATCCAGCATAGGCACTGGGCCAAACATGATAGGGAGGCATAGCAAGTGCACCAGGAAGCCGATGCATAATGAAGGCCAACCCAACATAGTCAAAAGCCAACGCAGCCAAAGGTCAACACAGCCTAAAAATACCCCACAACAAAATAGTACCCCGTAGTAGAAACAAAAGGCTCAGAATGAAGGGAAAGCCAAGGCCACTAGTAAGAAAGAAATAAAGGGAAGTGGCCTACGAAAGAATATGGTTACCAGTTTCAGGTGCTGCAAGGGTACATATTAGGCATGGGGGGATGATGAGCATCAAATATGCTCATATTTTTGTGTAAGTACTAATGGTTTTTGCATAGTAATATATCATGAGTTGTATATTTTTATGAAACATTATGTATTTATTTAATGAAATCATGTGTATTATCTAATTTGTGCATGAAGTGTATTTTGTGTAGTTATTCACCTAATTTTGTCATCTTTTGCTCAGTCGAGGTCCTACATGGACTTGGCATGCTTCCACTCATTAGACTAAGGCATACCAGGTAGGCCCCTTACTCATGAAGGTGCCTTACTAAAGTAGGCACCTTACTCAAGTAGATGCCTTACTGCAAGTAGGCACCTTACTCAAGCAGGCACCTTACTCAAGTAGGCACCAAGTAGGCACCTTACTCAAGCAGGCACCAAGATTATGCGTATTGACTAGATGACTGTAGAAAGACCCCATTGACCACCATTCCATATAATCAATAGGAAAATACTGAATGAAAAAGTTGTCCCAACAAGAGTGGATGAACATGCAACCACTCAACAAAGTTAAACCTTAACAAAGCAGAAATCATTTGATTTCTAGGAAATAATGAAAAGTTGCTTAATCGTGCACTTGTTACAGTAACTAAACTATCCTAGTTAGACTGTAACCAAGATGCCTGTTATAACATAATTGCAATAGGAAGTCCTATGTGTGTTATATAAACACACTAACTTTTCTATAGTAGGGAAGAAAAATATTTCAAAGAACATTATCACATGTAATATTACACTATCAATAAAATCTTGAGCATTAATTCATTTACGTATTGTCTTCATGATTCATTGGGCGGGATCTGCTAGAGCTTGGGCCCACTCCAAGCTAGAATTCCTCCCCTACTTATTAATTGTTTTCATAGATTTAATTATGCATGATAGCATGTTTATCTCTTAGATTAAATTTATTTGCTTTAGCATGGTGTGATTTTTACGTGAGTGTGTTTACCACTTTCAACGTGGAATGTTTATTTTTACGTATTTTATTTATGCATAAGTTTTATTGGTTTGGAAAAATCAATTGTTTCTTTATAAACACCCCCAATGATAGTTGTACGGATTGAAATCAAAAGAGGTAGTGTGAGCAATCTCAACTGTGGTACTTCAAAAGTATATGAGCTCCCTGGTTTGACAATTTAAATGCAAGTGTTGTGACATATCTAGGAAAAATTTAACCAGTGTTTGACACCCAAAATTCATCAAAAAAATATTCAAAAGAGAGATTGTTTGTTGTCCAAGAAATGAAGCAAGCCAACAAATAACTCAAATGTTATAACGAACATTCTTAGAGTTTTAAATAAAATGTCTACATGCAAATACCATGAGCACCACTTAACACAAACATTATAAGCACCATCTTAGTCCTCAATTCTCAAGAAATAATCCAACACCCACTTTATGGAGTTACAAAATCATCATGGAGGTTACTTATCTAAGTTATCATCACACAAAGAAACAAACATTGAAGGAATCTCAATGCCTATCTTCATTGTAACTCCTAGGACACTTGTCCAATGTCAAGTGATATCTATTCTATTTAAGATGTCAAATATTAAGGATAATAGTGCATTCATAGAAAGCAATAGAGCACAAAATGTAAGAGGAGATAAGAGCATTAAAATATCATGGGTAGGGAGAGTCAAAGTAGCATAGATTGAGACATTTGATATTAAAAATTACAGTAAAAACCTATTTCTATTATCTACAACAATAACAACACCCACTAATTTAAGTGAAGCATTACAGTCTGTTATCATTGTAGGTGTCCATACGATGAATAAAATGAAGAACACAAGCATATAATGAGAGGGGGAAGTGAACAGTATAAGAACATTTTTTACTTTTTCTTCCAAATCAATATTAAGTTGTTTAAAGATAGCAATATCAATAGCAATAATCAAAGGAATGCATAAAAACTATACATAATAGAGACACCATAATTTACGTGGTTCACCCAATGTGGGCTACTCTGGAGAAAATATTTTACTAAAACTCTCTCAATCAATATCTTTGGGAATCACTACCAATTACAATGTTTATGGACCTCTGTCCAAAGGAAATGTTGATCCCCTAATCTCAAGTTTGTGGATCTCTTCCATAGGAGAAATATTTCTCCTTCTACTTTGGCTATGTGATCTTCTAGAAGACTTTGTCTCTACTTCACTTACTGGTGGACCTCTCTCCACTTGAAGACTCCTCACTCAGATTTGTCTTCAACTATATTGGTTGTTTGATATCTATCTATTAAGAATCTATCCTTTATACTCTGTCACCTCCAAAGATCTATCAATAGGCTCACTAAAAACCTACTCAATAGGCTCACATAGAACCTACTTAACAAGCTCACACAAAACTTTTCAAATGTTGAATAACAAGCTCACATATAACTTGTCCAAATCTGCTCTAGCAAGCTCACCAAGAACTTGCCCAAATCTACTCTATCAAGCTCACTAGGAACTTTCCCAAATATAATCTAGAAATCTCACCAAGAACTTGCCCAAAAATGCTCTAGCAAGCTCACCAAGAATTTTCCCAAAACTGTCCACAATTCTATCCCAATACTATCCTCAAATATTTCTCAACACTATCCTCAAATCTATCCCAAAGGCCTTCTCAAAGGCTCAATCAATCATGCTCAAGTAACACTCAAATCTCATCCACAAATCTATCAAGGTAAAGCTCAAATATGAACTAAAAAATGAATGGCAATGTACTCTTCAATGGATGACAACAATGATCCACAATGATCTCAACTCAACTCGACTCATAGAAGCATAAATAGAATTTTTAGAGACTCAATATGTTCTAATATCAATATCAACTCAACTCAAATCAAATAAACTCATAGAAGCATAAAGAGAATTGTTAGAGACTCAATATGTTCTAATCTCAATCTCAACTCAACTCAACTCAAATCAATCTCAACTCAACTCAACTCAATATCATAGAAGCATAAAGAGAATTGTTAGAGACTCAATATGTTCTAATATCAATATCAACTCAACTCAACTCAAATCAATCTCAACTCAACTCAAGTAAATCTCATAGAAGCATAAAGAGAAATGTTTAGAGACTCAATATGTTCTAATATTACTCTCAACTCAAATCAAAATAATGGAATAGTTTGTTTCATAGGACTTGAACAATCACTTCACACATCACTTGACTAGGCTCAATCAACTCAACTCAACCAATCACCACAAGGGATAACTCTCTCTCACACAACCCTAGTCCAAGTATGTATCGACCAACTCAAATGTTTCCAATAATGCTCAACCACAAATCTCATATAACAATGATACTCATGTTCTTTTCTAACTCAAGTTTTTTCATAACCAATGTGCTTCAACAACTATGCTTATCAAACAAGGTTTAGACACAACTCTCAATTCATAAAACCTTAAATCATTCAACCAACTACTTTCCAAAAGTAAACCACAAACAATCCTTTTACCTCCAATGATATTTCAGAAATCAACCACCATAAACAATCAATAGGAGAATGTGCCCATACCTTTTAAGAAGATGAAAAAACCTCTTTGTAAATTTGCCATAATCACAAAATTCTTTTGCTAATCTTCACAAGGGTTAATAGATCACAAAATATTAAATATCACTCCACTTTTCAATAATCATCACCAAGGAGGTCTAAGGTGTAGACCAATTGGTTCATCCAAACCCCATAAGGGGGGTAGAAGTACAAGGTTAAAATCTCGGGCCTCGCCGGACTGAACGCTTGTCCCTTTCCTGGTGCTTTTAGCAATAAAAGGTTTAAAATGATTATGGCATGGCGGTTATAGGGGCGGACTGCACGAATATCTATGTGGCAGCTTTTGGGGTGGACAACGTAGAATACTATGGTGGCCATAAAAGTTGGACAGCCTACTCGGATTCATGGTGGCTACCGATTCCACCATGTTAAAAAAAATAATCATCACCAAGGCCTTTAATTGCACAACTTTCTTATCTCTCCTAAAACCACTTGTACCATAAAATAAAATAAATCAAAACATTGCATAACCTTTTCACTCCCAAAACCACTTATACCATAAAATAAAATAAATCACAATATTGCATACCTTGTCACCTCATGAAATAATTAATCCTCTTGAAAAATAACAAGGCAAACTTCACTTTTGGAACCCCTTTGAAAAATAAGAAATATCTCTTTACACACACCTTATTTCTCCTTCTAAATAAGTTAGTCAAATAGCCCTTGAAATAAGCTTTTAGACGATATATAATATGACTCTTTCCCAAATAAATTGAAACCTTTATATATATATATATATATATATATACCACCCTCCATTAATTGCACATAGGTCAGCATTCCATTAATTTAAACTTAAACTTTAAACTTTAATTTCTTCATCACAGAGGTCCTTTTTCGATTAAACAAAATTCCACCTTGGCTTTTAAGAAAAGCCCTTTCCACATAAGCCCACCATGGTTTTATATAAAACCTTTTATTTTGTCTACCTTGGTTTTCATAAAAACCTTTTATATATCCATGCTCTCCAAAATATCATAGATGATTATCTATGAAGTGCTTTTGCCACCAAAACTCAATGTGACATCAATGATCCATGTGACATCAATGACAACATAAAATAACTCAAATTTCCAATAATCTCCCCCTTTGTCATTGATGGCAACACCTCTAATGCAAACACCACAATCACTGCAAAAACCATCTCTGAGAATCAAAGCTACTCCTCTTGACTCAATACTCTCTATAGAGACTGCTCCCTCTAACTAAATACTCTCTTTGGAGGCTGCTCCCCCTAACTCAATGCTCTCTTTAGAGGCTTCTCTCCCTAACTCAATGCTCTCCCCCTTACTAAAATCTATCCCCATTTAACATCAATGGCAAAAGGGACACCTATGGGGATAAAATATATGACTCTTAAGAATAGCCCCCGCACCACCTTCTCTCTTGAGGTGATTAATTTTGGGGTGGGAGTACCTTTACTCCCACATTACATTGATTATTTCCTCTATCAACTTCCTTCCATGTTTTTCTGATATCCTTCTCTTGATGAATTACTTGATCTTCTTGTCTTGAACTTGTTTGACCTTCTTGCCTTGAACCTATTTGGAATTGAGTCCTACACCATATTGCAATATGCCCAAAGTTATTGCAATTAAAACACTTGATATTTTAGCCTTTGGATGGTGCCCATGTCATGAATTATTTCTTGAAGTAATTTCTATATCCATTCCTTTCCTAAACCCTATATTGTGAAGCTTTTTTTTCATTACCATTATTACCATGACTTCTGAATTGTGTAGCTCTAGAAAACCAAAAACATGTTGCTCATTTCCTTTGCACTGAAAATCTTTATGACCAATCATGTTACATGAGAAGCAATGTCCCTGAAAACCATACCTTCTTCCTTTGAAGTTTATTCTAGCAAAATCAAACTTCTTTGATCCATGGATCCTTTATTGACCATTATCCTTATGATCATATTCAACTTGTGCATTGCATTATTGAACCTTCTTTGTAGCATATAAAACCTCTTCCTTGCCTTTTGAGTGTGATTACTCAAACCTAAAATATGGGACCTTTGGTGCTTTGAAACCTTTCCAAAACTTGTGCAAATTATCCTTGGAGTCTTTCAC
This sequence comes from Wollemia nobilis, assembly GCA_028583015.1. Lineage (NCBI taxonomy): Eukaryota > Viridiplantae > Streptophyta > Pinopsida > Araucariales > Araucariaceae > Wollemia > Wollemia nobilis. The sequence continues at coordinate 2,488,840 of JAQPPZ010002937.1, read as the reverse complement.
TTCCAACCTTAAGGAAACAACTTCATGTTCTAATATTTCACATTCTTGCTTCCTTACCTTTAATTGTTCAAGCATATTTTCTTCAATTTTCTTTGCCTCTTCAACCATGATTTTTATATCAATGAGATCTTGTAGGAGCTTTACCTTCATATTCTCATCCTCTTATGCTTGAGCCTTTAGTATTGAGTTTTCTCTTTTTATTTCTTCAAAATCTTGTTCTAGCACTTTATTTTCTTCAAGATCATAATTGTGTATGTTTTCCTCTTCATGATAAATTCTTACTTGAGATTCTTGCTTTTGATATTTAGTAGGAGCTTCTTATTTTTCATCGATTGAGAGAATTTCATTATTGCTTATAAAAGCACTGATTGCTTCTTCCATCTACAATATCTTCTTGTCATGTCTGCCTTATTCATACATGTTTTCATTTTCTTTTTTATTCTTGCATTCATCTTCACTATTTTGTCTGTGCTTGTCTTCCTTGATTTTCATTTCATCTTCACTATCATTGAAGCCATTGTAGTAACCTGAGACATGATCGAGTTGACAAAAAGTAGAATATTCTTATTTTGAAACCTTGAATGTTACCTTTTGAGCAAAAATATCTTTGAAAATCCAGTCAAGTTCCATTTCCTCTCTATTGTTGCTATACCTATTTTGTGGACAATAAAATGCCCTGTGACTAAGCTTACCACACTCAAGACATCTTACTTATTTTTCTTCTTCCCTTATTAGAGCTCCAAGATCAGATTCATTTTTCTTCTTAGATCTCATGGTTCTTCTTTTATCTTTATTTGCCATGTGTGTTCTTGTAGAATCTTCTTTAAAGTTTTTAGCATTTTTTAAGGAACCGGCTCTGATACCAATTGAAGAACACAAGCTTATACTGAGAGGAGGGGTGAACAGTATAAGATAATTTTTTACTTTTTCTTCCAAATAAATATTATGTTGTGTAAATATAGTAGTACCAATAGCAGTAATAAAAGTAATGCATAAAAACCATACACAATATAGACACCACAATTTATGTGGTTCACCCAATGTGGGCTACTCCACGGAGAAAATATTTTACTAAAAATTTCTCAATCAATATCTTTGGGAATCACTCCCAATTAAAATGTTTATGGAAATCTATCCAAAGGAGATGCTAATACCCTAATCTCAAGTTCATGGATATCTTCCATAGGAGAACTCTTTCCCCTTATGCTCTAGCTATGTGATATTCTAGAAGACTTTATCTCTCTACTACACTGACTGGTGGACCTCTCTCCACTTGAAGACTCCTCACTCAGATCTATCTTCAACTATGCTAGTTGTTGGATCTCTATCCACTGAGACTCTATCCTATGTACTCTATCACATCCAAAGCTCTATCAATAATCTCACTAAAAACCTGCTCAATAGACTCACATAGAACCTGCTTAACAAGCTCACATAGAACTTGTCAAATACTAAATACAAATATCACATAGAACTTGTCCAAATCTAATCTAACAAGATCACCAAGAACTTGCCCAATTCCACTCTAGCAAGATCACCAAGAACTTGCCCAAATATGCTCTAGCAAGCTCACCAAGAACTTGCCCAAAAATGCTCTAGCAAGCTCACCAAGAACTTGCCCAAAACTATCCACAAATCTGTCCCAACACTATCCTCAAATTTGTCTCAACACTGTCCTCAAATCTATCCCAAAGGCCTTCTCAAAGTCTCAATCAATCATGCTCAAGTAGCACTCAAATATCATCCACAAATCTATCAAGGCAAATCTCAAATATGAACTCAAAAATGAATGGCAATGTACTCTTCAATGGATGACAACAATGATCCACAATGATATCAACTCAACTCAACTCATAGAAGCATAAAGAGAATTGTTAGAGACTCAATATGTTCTAATCTCAATCTCAACTCAACTCAACTCAAATCAACTCATAGAGGCATAAAGAAAATTGTTAGAGAATCAATATGCTCTAATCTCAATCTCAACTCAACTCAACTCAAATCAATATCAACTCAACTCAAATCAATCTCATAGAAGCATAAATAGAATTGTTAAAGACTCAATATGTTCTAATCTCAATCTCAACTCAACTCAACTCAAATCAATATCAACTCAACTCAAGTCAATCTCATAGAAGCATAAAGAGAATTATTAGAGACTCAATATGTTCTAATCTTACTCTCAATTCAAATCATAATAATGGAATGGTTTTTTTCATAGGACTTGAACAATCACTTCACACATCACTTGACTAGGCTCAATCAACTCAAATCAACCAATCACCACAAGGGATAACTCTCTCTCACACAACCCTAGTCCAAGTATGTATCAACCAACTCAAATGTTTCCAACAATGCTCAACCACAAATATCACATAACAATGATACTCATGTTATTTTATAACTCAAGTTCTTTCACAACCAATGGGCTTCAACAACTATGCTTATCAAACAAGGTTTAGACACAACTCTCAATTAAGAAAACCTTGAAGCATTCAACCAACCACTTTCAAAAATGAAACCACAAACAATCCTTTTCCCTCCAATGATATTTCAGAAATCAACCACCATAAATAATCAATAGGAGAATGTACCCATACCTTTTATGAAGATGAAAAAACCTCTTTGTAAATCTGCCACAATCACAAAATTCTTTTTCCAATCTTCACAAGGGTTAGTAGATCACAAAATAATCAAAATTACTCCACTTTTCAATAATCATCACCAAGGCCTTTAATTGCACAACTTCCTTATCTCTCGTAAAACCACTTGTACTATAAAATAAAATAAATTAAAACATTGCATAACCTTTTCACTCCCAAAACCACTTATACCATAAAATAAAATAAATCACAATATTGCATACCTTGTCACCTCATGAAATAATTAATCCTCTTGAAAAAGAACAAGGCAAACTTCACTTTTGGAACCCATTTGAAAAATCAAAAATATCTCTTTACATGCACCTTATTTATCCTTCTAAATAAGTTATTCAAATATCCCTTTAAATAAGCTTTCCAACGATATATAATATGCCCCCTTTCCAAAATAAATTGAAACCTTTACATATATATATATGCCACCCTCCATTAATTGCACTTAGGTCGGCCCTCCATTAATTTAAACTTAAACTTTAAACTTTAATATCTCCATCACGGAGGTCCTTTTTCGATGAAACAAAATTCCACCTTGGATTTTAAGAAAAGCCCTTTCCACATAAGCCTACCATGGTTTTAAATAAAACCTTTTATTTTGCCTGCCTTGGTTTTCATAAAAAATCTATATATATCCATGCTCTCCAAAATATCATAGATGATTATCTATGAAGTGCTTTTGCCACCAAAGCTCAATGTGACATAAATGATCCATGTGACATCAATGACAACATAAAATAACTCAAATTTCCCATAGAACACAACATCCATTTGATGAAGAACATAATGCCATACAGTGAAGAACATAGCTCCCATACAATTGGAGAATACAATGCTCACATTATCCATATATTGAAGAATATAACACTCATACGATTGGAGACTACAACATCCATACATCGAAGACTACAGTACCTATTTGCAACATTATAAAGGTAAGGATTTACCTTAATGAAATTTGCTTTCAATAAGGAGTTATAAGGGGTATAATATAAGGTTGAAATCATAGAAAATTCAACCATATTTGAAATTATTATCTATACATCTAAATAGATCAATATTTGCAATTTATAACACAAAAGTTATAAGTATTTCCACTTGGAAAATTAAAACTTTATTTGCAAACATTATTGTTTTCTAATATTCTAAAAAGTAGGGAGATATAAGGCATATTGCTTCAAACTATATACATATAATTGGAATTTAGAAAATTAAAAATACTGGAAAGAGTAGCAAATCAATTGCCTACACATAGATTTGGAATTAATTAGTAAAAATTGTCTCGTACTCATTCTAAGGAGACAAGAAGAAATCCAACTATCAAAGCATACCCCATTGACAAATATTAGGTAAAATTAAAACTTTATTATTCTCAAAATATTACAAAATTAACTTAGAAGGTGAACTAAATATTAGGGAGATAGAAGGAAGCCTGCAAAACATAATTCTAAAAAGGTTTTATCAAATTAGTTCACATATCTTAACTAGGGAGATATAAGGAATTCTACAAAAACTAAGCCTTGGATAGGTTTATCAAATTGAATCATATACTCAATGTACTTGAGAAAGATATAGTATTCTACAAAGAAATAAAAAGAATACTACACATCATCCACTAAGGAGACATAAGGTAGTCTACTACAAAATATTCATCAAAATATTTCTTGTTATACTCATAGTGACACTGAGAGGGGGGGTGAATCAGTGTGTTCTTTTAAAACTTTAAATTTGCAACTCTTAATGCTGAAATAAAGCAAACTCAAAATAGATACAACAAGTTAACAAGAGAGCATCACACAACACAAGATTTAACGAGGTTCACCAATGTGGCTACTCCTCAAAAATGACCGCTTGGACTACCATCCAAATCCAGCCTTTGCAAAGCAACAAATTTACAATCTATTTACCAAGCACCAACTGGAAGGAGCACCAACCCCTCAATTTTTTTGTACCAACAAAAAGGAGCAACAACCCCTAATTCACCAGCACCTCATTGGAAGGAGCACCAACCCCTGATGCCAAGCTGCAACTTGGACTTCAAGTGAATCTATGAAATTTACAGAAAAATACCTTCACCCTTTTCGCACATAGTCTGCTGTTTCTGTGCACTCTACTTCTTCTGTGCAATCGCTTCGCACAATCTATTTCAGAATAGTCTACTTCTGCGCAAATGCCTCACACACTTTGCTTCGATACAATCGAACGATCGCTTCTACCCCTTTGCACTTTTTTGCTCTCTGTGCGCTCTTGCTTCGCACTTAGCTCGATTCGACACGACTCGCTCTCTGCACACTACGGGCTTAATTCACGCAAATTCGATACATCTCAAATCTCCAAATAGCCCTCCTTTTATAACAAAATTTTCATGATAAAATTCTAACTTTAGTCGGCTGATTATGCAAGTGCAAAGCCTAATCATCGTCGGTTGTAAACCCTAGCTTTCATCGGCTGTAAACCCTAATTCTCGTCGGCTATCATCGGTCTTCGTCGGCTTCAACTTTCCCTGTAACTCTTCTATAGCTGTTGCCGTGAAAACACATGTCACGATATCGTGACACTTTTGCCTCCATACTGTTCCTTTTTCCTTTTGTCATGATATCGCGACACTTCTACCTCTTGTAGCCTCTGACTTTCTTTCTATCGCGATATCGTGACACTTCTATCTTCGAAGCCTTTGTCTTTCTTTCTGTCATGATATCGCGACACTTCTATCTGCTTAGCCTTTGACTTTACTTTCTGTCGTGATATCGTGACACTTCTGTCTTTGAAGCCTTTGTCTTTCTTTTTGTCGTGATATCGTGACACTTCTATCTGCTTAGCCTTTGACTTTACTTTTGTCATGAAAACACGATAGTTCTACTCCCAAAGACTTGCTCTCTGCTTTTGTCGCAAAATCGTGACACTTTTGCTTTCGCACTTCACTTCTTTGCTTTTGTCACGAAATCGTGACACTTGTGCCTTCGAAGTCTTCTATTCTATTTCTATCATAAAATCATGACACTTTCTGCATCTATACGCTTTCTCTTCAACCTATCACGAAATCATGACACTTTCTACATCCGTACACTTTCTCTTCAACCTATCATGAAATCGTGACACTTTCTGCATCCGTACGCTTTCTCTTCAACCTGTCACAAAATCATGACACTTCTTACTTCAAACTCTTTCCTCTGCTACATGTCATGAAATCGTGATAGTTCTCACTTTGAACTCTTTCCTCTGTAGCATGTCACAAAATCATGATAGTTCTCACTTCGAACTCTTTCCTCTACAGCATGTCATGAAATCATGACAGTTCTCACTTCGAACTCTTTCCTCTGTAGCATGTCGCAAAATCATGACAGTTCTCACTTTGAACTCTTTCCTCTATAGCATGTCATGAAATCACGATAGTTCTCACTTCGAACTCTTTCCTTTGCTGCATGTCACGAAATCATGACAGTTCTCACTTGGAACATTTTCATCTGTAGCATGTCACGAAATCATGACAGTTCTCACTTTGAACTCTGCAGCATGTCATAAAATCATGACAGTTCTCACTTCGAACTCTGTAGCATGTCACAAAATCATGACATTTTTCATTTTACTTTCTCTCCTCCGAACTTGTCATGAAATCATGATAGTTCTCACTTTGAACTCTCTCTTCTGTAGCATGTCATGAAATCGTGACACTTTATCTTGCTTTCACTTTCTCTTCTGACTTGTCACAAAATCGTGACACTTTAACCTGCTTTCTCTTCCCCTTCTAACATGTCATGAAATCATGACAGTTATTCCTGCTTGTGCTTTCTCTTTGAACATGTCATGAAATCATGACAATTTTTCAACTTGCCTTCTTCTCTTCCAACATGTCACGAAATCGTGACAGTTTTACCTGCTTGCGCCTCTACTTCAAACATGTCACGAAATCGTGACAGTTTTCTCTATTGTTTCTCTCTCCTCCAATATGTCACGAAATCATGACAGTTTTTCCTTGCACTTTCTCTCTCCTCCAATATGTCGCGAAATCGTGACAGTTTTCCTATTTTTTGAATATGTTCCTTGTATTTTTCTTTGAATTTTTGCATGTGGGCCACTTAGGTCTTTTTGGAAAAACACTGTACATATTCTGAGAGATCTCTGAACTTCCTGTTTGCTACATCTGAACTTCCTGTTGCTGCACTGAATCAAATGATCTAGCTGATTGTGTTGACAACAATGACAATCCTGTTGCTGCACTTTGCTCAACAATCTCCCCCTTTGGAATTGTTGGCAACACATGTGCAGCTTCCTGTAGCTTCCTGTAGCTCTTCTCCCCCTTTGACAATAATACCAAAGGGCTACTGCAGACTCCCCCTGAGTCCAAGCACAACATTCTCAGGCAAAATTTATTACACTTAGTAATAAACAAGAACATGAGCAAGAAGATAAACAAATACTTCAATGCTCCCCCTGAGAATGTGATCCCTGTAGCTAGTCACTTCTTGGGAAGGGTCACCACTCCCAATTTATTGTGAAGGTATTCAAAAACATCCTTGGGTAATGGTTTTGTGAAGATATCTGCTACTTGCTCTGTAGTTGGAACAAAATCCAGCTTAACCTCACCTTCAACAACTTTCTCTTTCAAAAAATGATATCTGATAGCAATGTGTTTTGTCCATGAATGCATTACCGGATTCTTGGAGATGTTAATTGCACTGGTGTTATCACACTTGACTGATATTGGCTCACTAAAATTAATACCAAGATCTTTCAGAGTTTGTTTCATCCACAAAACTTGTGTACAACATGTTGTTGCTGCAATATATTCTGCCTCAGCTATTGATAAAGAAATTGACTCTTGTTTCTTGTTATGCCAAGCAACCAACCTGTCACCAAGATAGAATGCACCTCCACTGGTACTCTTCCTGTCATCAACACATCCTACCCAATCTGCATCTGAATATGAAATAAGGGTGAAGTCTTTACCTTTCGGATACCATAACCCATACTCCATAGTACCTTTGAGATACCTAAGAATCCTTTTTACTGTTGTCACATGAGTCTCTTTGGGACTGGCTTGAAATCTTGCTACCATGCAGACTGCCTACAAAATATCTGGTCTGGTAGCTATTAAATATAGTAAGCTTCCAATCATTGATCTGTACATGGTTTGATCAACAGGTGGAGATTTGTCATCTTTGCTCAACTTGCAGCCTGTCATCATGGGAGTGCTAACTGGCTTACAGTCCTCCATTGTGAACCTTTTTAGCATCTCTTTCACATATTTGACTTGGGAAATAAATATGCCTTTCTCATTTTGATTAACTTGTAACCCAAGAAAGTAAGATAGTTCACCAATCATAGACATTTCAAATTCTTTCTGCATCTTATTTGCTAAGTCTTTACATGATTCATCTTTGTTGCTACCAAATATGATATCATCTACATATACAACAAGAACAATGAGATGCCCACCTTCTATTTTGACATACTGATTACTCGTCCACCATACCTTTCTTAAACCCCTGTTGAGAGAGATAGTTGTCTAGCCTTGCATACCATGCTCGAGGTGCCTATTTTAAGCCATATAAAGCTTTCTTTAATTTGCAGACAAGGTTGGGATCTTCACCAATTTGGAAACCATCTGGTTGTTCAATATAAACCTCTTCTTCAAGTTTCCCATTTAAAAAAGCTGATTTTACATCCATCTGATAAACTCTGAAATTCTTATAGACTGCTAAGGCCAGAAACATTCTGATTGCTTCTAGTCTGGCCACTGGTGCAAAAGTCTCCTCAAAATCAATGCCTTCAACTTGTGCATAACCTTTACAAACCAATCTTGCTTTATTCCTAACGACTTGTCCGTCTTCATTCAATTTGTTTCGAAATATCCATTTGGTGCCGATTACATTCTTATTTGCAGGTCTAGGTACTAATTCCCAAGTTTTGTTCTTTTCAATCTGATCTAATTCTTCATTTATTGCCTTCATCCAGCTATCATCTTTGCTTGCCTCAGCTATATTTTTGGGCTCAATGCTGGATAAAAGAGAGTAATTACTTACTACTTTCCTTCTTGTCTGAACACCAGCTGTGGGATCTCCAATTATTTGATCTCTAGGATGATTTTTTTGCCAGCTGCCTGTTTTGAATTTCTTATTTTCTTCCACCTCTGAGTCATCAATTATGTCATCTGAGTCAAGTGTTGGTTTTTTTTGTGTTTCATTTTCCTCATCTCCTTCAATGACTTCTTCATAAATTGGGTAGTTTTCTTCAAAGTTAACTATTCGTTCCCTACCTTCATCAAATTTAACATCGGCACTGTCCACAATTTTCTTGAGTCTCTTGTTGTAGCATTTGTAAGCTTTGCTTTTTGATGAATAGCCAACGAAGACACCTTCATCTGCTCTATTTTCAAACTTCCCAAGATTATCTTCAGTTTTTCTGATGTAACACTTACAGCCAAAAACTTTGAGGTGTTTTGTTGTTGCCTTTCTACCGAACCACAACTCATAAGGAGTTTTGCTTTCATGTGTTCTCAGCATGTACCTATTTTGGATGTACACTGCAGTGTGGACTGCTTCTTTCCAAAATCTGTCTGCTATTTTGTTCTCAACCAGCATAGTGCGTGCCATTTCCTGTATTGTTCTGTTCTTTCTTTCTACCACACCATTCTGCTGGGGTGTTCTAGCTGCTGAATATTGTCTCCTGATACCATGTTTTTCACAGTATTCTATAAACTCATCTGAAATGAATTCTCCTCCTCTATCTGATCTTAAACATTTGATCATTTTTCCTGTTTCATTCTCAACTAGATGTTTGAAAGATCTGAACATTTCAAAAGCTTCTATTTTATTCTTTAAGAAAAATATCCATGTCATTCTGGAATAATCATCAATACACAACATAAAGTATTTGTCACCATTTATGCTTTGTGTTCTCATGGGTCCACATAAGTCCGTATGTATAAGTTCCAAAGGTTTGCTAGTGTGGTACTCTTTTGTTTTGAATGAGACTCTGGTTTGCTTTCCCTTTTGACATGAAGCACAAATGCTATTTGAAGGTTTTCTAATGGTTGGAATATCTCTTACTGCCTGTTTCGAGCTGATTTTCACCAGATTATCGAAACTGATGTGTCCAAGCCTCTTGTGCCACAACCAATTTTCTTCTTCCTATCCAATGAAACAAGTACCTTCTAAAGTTTTTGAGAGTGTGTACAGGTTGCCAGACGTCCTTGATCCAGTTGCTATCAATTTTCCATTGTTTGTTTTTCTGACTTCACAACCCTGCTTCTTGAATACTACTTCATGTCCTTTATCACGGATCTGATCGACACTTAACAAGGTTGTGTTTCAAACCATCCACAAACAAAAATTCTGACTTGATTTTCCCATCACTAATTTTAACTGATCCTTTTTCGATTATCTTAGCTCCATCATTATTCCCAAACTTTACAGAACCACCCTCATATTTCTGTAATTTTTCAAATTTTTGTTTATCACCTGTCATATGACTTGAGCATCCACTGTCAAGTATCCATGGTACACATTTATTCTGTGCCTTGAAAGTTGTTTGTACTATTAGGGATTCCTTTTCTTCCTTAAGCTGCTCTTTCTGTTTCCACTCTGTTTTGACTACCGTATTGGGCTCTAGTTTGAACTTTCCCTTTTCAGTATCTTGTGCATATCTTTCAGGAAGTTTTCTATTTTGTCTTGTCCTATTTGGTTGAAATTTTCTTTTTTGAGGTTGATTTGAAATAGAAGTACTACGAAAGTTAAAAAATTCTACTGCATAATTTATTAGTAATGAAAAAGCATTTCTACTAGTGAAATTTCTTGGTCCTACATTATACTTGCAATCTGCAATTTTATGCCCATAACCATTACATTTGAAACAGAAACCAGAAAAGAAATGATTGAACCTGAAAGATGGTCTTTGCCAGGTTGTTGTAGGAGCCATAGGTCTTCTTCTCCTTTGATGTGTGACCTTGGTAAATCCATCATTGTCAGTTCTCCTTTCGGGCCTGGCATTACTGCTTTCTTTTGCATGAGTTGTTTTTCTTTCATCAGCCTGTTTCTTATCTTCATTCCTTACAGTTTCTACATTTCTAGATTTTGGTCCATTTGACGATTCTCCTTCAACGAAGCCCAGACCAAATTTGATGCCTGCAGGTCTTTGATCACTTAAAATTTTATCCAGCTTCATCGAACTTTCTTCACGTTTGTGATGGCAGCTAATTTTTCGATCCAGCTCTTGTATCTGCATTCGTAGACCAACATTCTCTTCTTCTAGTTTACAGCAGTAATCTATCTTCATGGTTATCTGAACTTCGAGATCTTCAGACATTTTCTTGTATTCTTCTGTCTATATTTTTAAGCTGGTTATGATGTCGTTCGCATCCTCAAGCTTTCTTGAAAGTTTATTATTCTTTCTTTTCTCAGATTTCCATTCTACAAGTGCAGAGACCAGCTCACCTTCTAGATCTACTTCAGCCTCGGGTTTTTCAACAGATACTTTAGAGTTCATTCCTTCCCTCTTTTTTGATTTTTCTACCTCTTCTGATTTTTCTACTTCAAATGCCATGAATAGAGCTTCACCTGTTTCTTCTTCAGAATCCTCACTAGAGCTGTCCTCCGAAGAATTTGCATTCCTGGAGATGAAACTTTTCTTTTTGAAGTTGCCTTTTCTGAAGTTTGTTTTCTTCTTCCAGTCACTTCTTTCTTGGTGCGATGCTTCCTCACCCTTGTTCTTCTCATTGAGTGGACATTTGGTTGCAAAGTGCCCAATGCCTCCACAGTTGAAACATTTAAATGGTAGCTTTCCTCTATATTTTCCTTTTCCCTTTCTCAGTTTTTTGACAAAATTTGCTTCCATTTCATCTGATGTCTCTTCTTCTTCAAACTCTTGTTTTGTGTCTTTACCTTTTAGGGCTTTAAAAGTTGCTTCTCTATCTATGGGATTAGACCTTCCTATTCTCATTTCATAAGCAGTCAAAGAACCATGCATCTCATCCATACTAAAGTGATTTAGATCTTTAGCTTCTTCTATGGTTGAGACTTTAGAATCAAACCTTTGAGGAAGCGATCTTAATACCTTTTTCACGATAGTAGCATCATCCATATCTTCGTCGAGACCTCTGATCGAATTAGTGATTCCATTAACTCTCAACATAAAAGCCTCTATGTTCTCATCGTTGGTCATCTTTAATGATTCGAATTGAGCTCGATGTGTTTGAAGCTTGGCTTCCTTGATCTTGTCGTCTCCCTCATGAATATTCTCTAGTTTGTCCCATACATCTTTTGTCGATTCACAACTTATGATCTTGACCAACTCACTTGTCCACTAATCCACACATGATGGCATTTTTTGCTTTTGAGTCATTTTCAAATGCCTTTTTACCGGTGTTGTCGGTTGGAGCAGTGGAGGGAGCTATGTAACCATTAACTACTGCATTCTAGATATCAAATCCCAAAGCACGGAGATATGTCTGCATCCTGATTTTCTAGAATGCATAATTAGTTTCATCAAACAATGGTGCTTTGTTTGAGGAGAAACCTTCACCACCTGCCATTGCGTCACTTCCAAGATCACCCTAGCTGATTGAGCCTATTCAGGAACCTTGCTCTGATACCAATTGTTATACTCACAGTGACACTGAGAGGGGGGTGAATCAGTGTGTTCTTTTAAAACTTTAAATTTGCAACTCTTAATGCTGAAATAAAGCAAACTCAAAATAGATACAACAAGTTAACAAGAGAGCATCACACAACACAAGATTTAATGAGGTTCACCAATGTGGCTACTCCTCAAAAATGACTGCTTGGACTACCATCCAAATCCAGCCTTTGCAAAGCAACAACTTTACAATCTATTTACCAGCACCAACTGGAAGGAGCACCAACCCCTCAATTTTTTTGTACCAACAGAAAGGAGCAACAACCCCTAATTCACCAGCACCTACTGGAAGGAGCACCAACCCCTGATGCCAAGCTGCAACTTGGACTTCAAGTGAATCTATGAAATTTACAGAAAAATACCTTCACCCTTTTCGCACATAGTCTACTATTTCTATGCACTCTGCTTCTTCTATGCAATCACTTCGCACAATCTATTTCAGAACAGTCTACTTCTGTGCAAATGCCTCGCACACTTTGCTTCGATACAATCGAATGATCGCTTCTGCCCCTTTGCACTTTTTTGCTCTCTGTGCGCTCTTGCTTCGCACTTAGCTCGATTCGACATGACTCGCTCTCTGCACACTGCGGGCTTAATTCACACAAATTTGATACATCTCAAATCTCCAAATAACCCTCCTTTTATAACAAAATTTTCATGATAAAATTCTAACTTTAGTCGGCTGATTATGCAAGTGCAAAGCCTAATCATCGTCGGCTGTAAACCCTAGCTTTCATCGGCTGTAAACCCTAATTCTCGTCGATTGTCATCGGTCTTCATCGGCTTCAACTTTCCCTATAACTCTTCTGTAGTTGTTGCCGTGAAAACACAACATGTCACGATATCGCGACACTTTTGCCTCCATACTGTTTCCTTTTTCCTTTTGTCATGATATCATGACACTTCTACCTCTTGTAGCCTCTGACTTTCTTTCTGTCACGATAAGCCTTTGTCTTTCTTTCTGTCATGATATCGTGACACTTCTGTCTACTTAGCCTTTGACTTTACTTTTTGTCATGATATCGTGACACTTCTATCTTTGAAGCCTTTGTCTTTCTTTCTATCATGATATCATGACACTTCTGTCTTCTTAGCCTTTGACTTTACTTTTGTCATGAAATCATGACAGTTCTGCTCTCGAAGACTTGCTCTCTGCTTTTGTCACAAAATCATGACACTTTTGCTTTCGCACTTCACTTCTTTGCTTTTGTCATGAAATCATGACACTTGTGCCTTCGAAGTCTTCTATTCTATTTTTGTCGTGAAATCATGACACTTTCTACATCCGTACGCTTTCTCTTCAACCTGTCATGAAATCGTGACACTTTTTGCATCCGTACGCTTTCTCTTCAACCTATCATGAAATCGTGACACTTTCTGCATCCGTACGCTTTCTCTTCAACCTGTCATGAAATCATGACAGTTCTTACTTTGAACTCTTTCCTTTGTAGCATGTCATGAAATCATGACAGTTCTCACTTTGAACTCTTTCCTCTATAGCATGTCATGAAATCATGACAGTTCTCACTTTGAACTCTTTCCTCTGTAGCATGTCATGAAATCGTGATAGTTCTTACTTTGAACTCTTTCCTCTATAGCATGTCATGAAATCATGATAGTTCTCACTTTGAAATCTTTCCTCTACAGCATGTCACAAAATCATGATAGTTCTCACTTTGAACTCTTTCCTTTGCTGCATGTCATGAAATCGTGATAGTTCTCACTTTGAACATTTTCATCTACAGCATGTCATGAAATCATGACAGTTCTCACTTCGAACTCTTTAGCATGTCATAAAATTGTGATAGTTCTCACTTTGAACTCTTTAGCATGTCACAAAATCATGACATTTTTCATTTTACTTTCTCTCTCCTTGAACTTGTCATGAAATCGTGATAGTTCTCACTTTGAACTCTCTCTTCTATAGCACGTCATGAAATCATGACACTTTATCTTGCTTTCACTTTCTCTTCTGACTTGTCATGAAATCGTGACACTTTAACCTGCTTTCTCTTCCCCTTCTAACATGTCATGAAATCATGATAGTTATTCCTGCTTGTGCTTTCTCTTCGAACATGTCACGAAATCATGATAGTTTTTCAACTTGCCTTCTTCTCTTCCAACATGTCACGAAATCATGATAGTTTTACCTGCTTGCGCCTCTGCTTCAAACATGTCACGAAATCGTGATAGTTTTCTCTGTTGTTTCTCTCTCCTCCAGTATGTCATGAAATCACGACAGTTTTTCCCTGTACTTTCTCTCTCCTCCAATATGTCACGAAATCGTGACAGTTTTCCTATGTTTTGAATATGTTCCTTGTATTTTTATTTGAATTTTTGCATGTGGGCCACTTAGGTCTTTTTGGAAAAACACTGTACATATTCTGAGAGATCTCTAAACTTCCTGTTGCTACACTGAATCAAATGATCTAGCTGATTGTGTTGACAACAATGACAATCCTGTTGATGCACTTTGCTCAACATTTCTAAGATAGCTAAGAGAAATTTATACCTCAAGCAATACAGTGAATAATGATATGAACAACACTATTAGAAAAGAAAGAGCAAGGGCCATAAAAAGTGGAATCAAGAATCTACTTATAAATTCTAAATGAAATTTAAACCTTAGTTCAAAAATGATACATAGTGAAGATTTAAAAGATAAATTTGAAATTATGGAACATTATCTACATGCTCGACTCATTGAAGCAATTGATAATGGAAATAATGACATTCAAATTCCTTTAGAATATGGAAGCATATTATATATGGCACTGCTTTTATTAAATTGTTATAAGGATGAAAATGTAGAACATAGAGGATTGATAGAATTACTTAAATTGAAAACAGAAATGGAAGAATCATCACTAGCAAAGAAATTTCATTCATCATGCAGTATTAGTACTTCAAGCTCTACTAACACAAAATATTATCATGATGCTCTAAGTGTATGTTCAGAATCTTATATACAAGACATGGAGAATAATAACAAGGACAAAGGCAAAGAGAAAATACTCTTGCAAGAATCTTGTGATAGTACATCTACCTATGAAAGTACTGACTCCAATAAATAAGAAGAATAAGAGGAACAAATTCATGGGGTATACAATGCAAATTGAATTAAAGATAATCCAAAGGACTAGATAAAGCTAAAAAAACATCGCATGCCAAATACTACTCAAAGAGAAGAAAATCCATATTGAAGACTAAAGTCTTCAATAACCAAATAATATAATATAGGAGGGTGTTAGAGTATATTACAATATTTGGGTCATGTAAATATACCACACTTGGTACATAACTATGGTAGTAGATTACTTTAGGGTGTAGTTAGTTAAATGCTTCAAGCAATATAATAAATGCACAAATGTCTATCTACAAGTTATAAATGTGCAAGGTGTCCTCTTTTATAACTAGGTAGAGTGTTGGCCAAGCAATCCATATTTCTATATAAAGGGCATCATAGTGAGTGATTAGAGATCATTTTAGGTAGTAGTAGGTTTACTGTGTGGATTACCATATAAATTAGTGATGGGATACATTGTAGTTCTTTAGTATCTGTTCCAGAGTGTTCACTTCCTCCATATTGCATTGTATCATTTTTGTCTCTTTCCACTAATAGCATATTTTCAACATCTTATATATCTACATATTTCATATCCTGTGATTGTATTTTCCCTTTGCATACACTATCAAAAGCTAACATATTGGCCATGACATAATTAGAAAATATCTCATAGTGACAACCTATGATATGTTCACAAGGATTCCCTTTGTAGCATATTTATGATCTTGAGGTTGTAGGGTCAAGTCTCTGTGCAAGTTTTTTTATAGGGTTAATTTGAAAGTTGAGGACAAACATGGTGTCTTGGCTTCCCCTCATTAATGGAAGGCTTTTTGCCTTGGTTACACTAAGGTTCCTAAAAATTATTGGAAATATGTTGAATATTTTTCATGTTATTCTAGTGGGGTTAACACTAAAAGTTACTGGACACTCTGTACCTATACACGTCGATGTTTTAGGGTTTTTAAAGTTATTTTTAGACCCATATGAGATTTTAGTATTACTATATTTGAACCCATGTTTTTTAACCCATGATATAGTAAAATTTGTGCATGTGCCTTTGTTATATATCACACTTGCATTAGGGTTTGGTTAGAGACTAAGGAAGAATATTATTGTATTTGAGATGGTCAAGTTAATACAATAAGAAGATAATACTGTGCTGGTTTTTTCTTGGTTGAGGGTTTCTAGGATAAATATTTTGTAATGTGTGAATATGCTATCTTCTTCTTTTGATTTTATAATTATTGATTTTTTTATTTAGTTTATCGGGGCTCTTTATTTCTCTTCATTGGTATCAGAGCTAGGTTTTATCTTTGTTTGAGGAATAAGGGTTTTAACAATGTGATAAATTAATTCTTGAGTAGGATCCATACGCGATAGGATCCAGGCAAAGGAGAAATATGGGAAGCACACAAATAGAGATTGAAAAATTTAATGGATAAAATTTAGAGTTATGGAAATTCAAGATGGATGATCTATGGGTTGATAGAGATCAATGGATTGTGGTTTTGGAAACAAAACCAACATTAATGATAGATGATGATTGGCTAAAAATAAATAGAAAGGTAAGGAGCTCTATCATATTGTGCTTATATGATTTGGTATTGTTGAATGTATCTACAGATACCATGGCTAAGTTTTTATGGAAGAAACTAGGAATATTGTATCAGATAAAGTCACTAGTAAATAAACTCTTTTCTAGAATGAAATTGTATTCACTTTGAATGAATGATGGTGACTTTGTGGCTAAAAATTTGAATGCTTTTAACACTGTGGTAAGTCAATTAACCTTTGTAGAAGTAAAATTATATGAAGAAGAAAAATTTATTACTTTACTTTGTTCATTACCTAATTCATTGGATAACCTTGTTATGGCTATCATGAATACTATATCTACATTGAAAGTAGAGGATATAGTAGGAATTTTTCTGTCTAAGGAGATGAGACAAAAATATTCTAAGGATTATCATCAAAAGGAAGCCTTGGTTGTGAGAGGTCGTTCTCAAGAAAGAAGCAAAAATAAATTAGGAGAAAAGAAATCAAAATCTAGGGGTAAATCTATTGCCCTAGAAAAGAAGAAATGCTGGAATTGTGGTAAAGTAGGACATTATAAAAGAGACTGTAGATCTAAAATAGCTTATGCTAATTGATCATATAATGAAGGAACTTTTGCAAAAATGAAGACCACAAATGAATATTCAGAGGACTTATTCTTAGTGATAACATGCTCAAGTGAATGCGATGACTCATGGTTGATTGACTTAGGTGCTTCTTTTCATATGAATCCTCATAGGGAGGGGTTTTGTGAATATGAAAATATATATGGAGGTAAAGTATTCTTGGGGTATAATTCTACATATAAAATAATAGGTCAAGGAAGAGTCAAGCTGATGCTAAAATATGGAAGAATTAAAATCCTTCCTAGTGTGTTGCATATTTCAGGTTTGGTAAGGAATCTAATATCTGTGAGTAAGATGAATGATGTAGGTGTGAATATGATATTCAATAAGGATAGCTACAATATTTTTTGTGGATATTTGGTGTTGGTAAGGGGAGTTCGCACAAGAACTTTGTTCAGACCTGAGTATAGCACTATAAATATTAATTACAATAACTCTTTAGAGGTATAGGAAAATAATACAGTAGAAATGGATCAGAGTATTCCTACAGTAAATACAATGTTGTGGCATCAACACATGGGGTATATTGGTGAGAAATGACTTTGAGAATTAAAAATAAAAGGTATGGCTAAAGGAATTTTTTATTTCCCATTTAATTTTTATTTTTGTGAGCATTCTATTTTTGGAAAATAAACTAGAGTCAAGTTTCCAAGTAGTTCTACAAGGTCTAAAGGACTTCTACATCTAATTCACAATGATGTTTTTGGACCAGCAGAAGTACCATCATTAGATAAATCTATCTATTTTATTACATTTATAGATGACTTCTCACAAAATACTTAGGTATATTTTCTATGAAACAAATATGAGGTTTTTAATAATTTTAAAGAGTTTAAGGCTCTTGTAGAAAATTAGATAGAGAAAAAGATAAAGGTTTTGAGAAGTGATAATGGTTGTGAGTATTTCTTTAATGAATTTGAGCAATTTTGCAAGGATTATGGAATTGAAAGGCAAAAAAAACTCTATATACTCCACAACAGAATGGGATTGCAGAAAGAATGAATAGGATATTTATGGATAAGGCTAGAAGTGTGTTAAGTGGTGCAGTGTTAGAAAATAAATTCTGGGTAGAAGTTGTATTAACAGCTTGTTATCTTATCAATAGATCTCCTGCCTTAGCTTTGGTGGATAAGACTCCACAGGAAGTATGGACTGGTAAGAAACCCTCTCTCATTCATATAAGATTTTTTGGTTGTGATGCTTATATGTATGTCCCAAAAGAGAAAAGGACTAAGATAGACTATAAATCTAAAAAATGCATATTTGTGGGTTATAGTACTAGTGTTAAAGGATATAGGTTATGGAACCCAAAAATATAGAAAGTTGTTTACAGTCGTAATGTGATATTTAGAGAAACAAAAGGGGTTATAAAATAGGAAATGCAACAAAGAAAAGAACCAAAAATAGTTTAGGTATAATTGGAATAGGAGGAAGAACCTGTGGTAGAATCATAATTATAGAGAGATTCTAAAGAGGAATATCTAGAGGAAGAAAGTGAGAAGGAAGTTGAAGATGCATAACCTAGAAATTTAATTTTGATGAGATCATATTGAGTGAGAAGATCTCCTCTCCATACAAGTATAGTCCTTCAAATTTTTGTTTTGCATTTAATTTATCAATTATTGATGAAGAACCCAAGACTGTATAGGAGGCACTTCAATCAAGTGATAATAAGTCTTGGAAAATGGTTATGAAGGAAGAAATAGAGTCTATAGATAAAATAAGAAATGGGACTTGGTGAAATTACCCCTTGGAAGAAAACCTATTGGTTGTAAGTGTTTATTCAAGAAGTACAATGTATAAAGAAAGTTTGAGAAGTACAAGGCTCACTTGGTAGCAAAAGGATTTTCTCAAGTTGAGGGAATTGAATTTGGTGAGATTTTTTCTCCTATGGCTAAACTAACTTCAATCAATTTTTTTTGGCTATTTTTACTACTTTTGATCTTGAAATAGAATATATGGATGTAAAGACAAATTTTCTACATGGTGAACTTGATGAAGATATATATGTCACAACTAGAATTATTTAAGGTAAAATGTAAGGAGGACCTGGTATGCAAGTTGAAGAAGTCTCTTTATGGGTTGAAGTAGTCTCCAAGGATGTGGAACAAAAAAAATTATAGGTTTGTCTTGACACTTGGGCTTGTAAAAAGCAAAGCATATCCATGTGTATATTTCAAAAAGGAAGGTGCAAATTTTGTTATCATTGTATTGTATGTGAATGACATATTGTTAATTTGTAACAATAAGGAGATGATAAAGTTACTAAAATCTCAGTTATATTTTGGGATTGACATGAAGAATTTGGGTGCTGCAAAATTTATTTTGTGTATGGAAATAATAAGGGATCCTGCAAATAGAAATTTGTGGTTAAATAAAATAAAATATGTTGATTTGATACTACAAAATTTTAGGATGCATGATTATAAACCAGTATGTACTCCATATCTGATTGGTCAAAAGTTATCTGCTAAACAATGTCCTAAAATGGATGAGGAAATTGAAGAAATGCATCATATTCCTTATGCTAGTGTTATGGGTAGTCTAATGTATGCAATAGTCTATACTAGACCTGATATTACACATGCAATGGGACTAGTTAGCAAATACATGTCAAATCTAGGAAAGGAAAATTGGACTGTTGTGAAGAGGATATTCAGATACTTGTGTGGAACTACAAATTATGCTATCTGTTATGAAGTAAAATTTGGATACAATGATATTGTAAACCTACAAGGGTTTGTGGATGTTGATTGGGCTAGAGATATTGATAAGAAAAGATCCACGAGTGCTTATGTGTTCAGGCTGTTTGGAGGGGCAGTAATTTGGACGAGTAAAAAGAAATCAATTGTTGTTTTATCCACTAGATAAGCAGAGTACATTGCAACAATTCATGCTAGTAAATAAGCAGTGTGGCTACAAAGGATGTGTTCAACAGTTGGCATTAAATAGAAGGTTATGAGAATTAAAAGTGATAGTTAGAGTGCAAATTTTTTTGGCAAACAATCTTGGTTTTCATGATCGATGAAAACATATTGATATAAAGTACCATTTTGTGAGAGATATGGTTGAAGAGAACCAAGTGATATTAGAGAAAGTTGATACAGAGAAAAATACTACTATTTTATTAACAAAGGTTGTATCTTCTCAAAAAATTTCTTAGTGTAGAAGATCTATGGGTATGGTTTCCCTTGATAGTTGACAATGGAAGTTATTAGCCCCTATGGAAAGTATTCAACAAGTGGGAGAATGTTGAAAATATGTTGAATATTTTCCATGTTATTATAGTGGGCTTAACACTAAAAGGTACTGGACACTCTGTACCTATACTCATCGGGATTCGAGGGGCGACAACCCACGACCAATTTTTTTAGGTTTTTTAAGTTATTTTTAGACCCATATGGGCTTTTAGGGTTACTATATTTGAACCCATGCTTTTTCGCCCATGATATTATAAAATCCATGCATGTGACTTTGTTATATATATCACACTTGCATTAGAGTATGGTTAGAGAAAAATAAAGAATATTATTGTATTGGATATGATCAAGTTAATATAATAAGAAGATAATATTGTGCTAGTTTTCCTGGTTGAGAGTTTCTAGGATAAATATTATGTAATGTGTGAATATGCTATCTTCTTCTTTTGATTTTACAAATACTGCTTTTCTGATTTAGTTTATTGGGGCTCTTTATTTCTTTTTAAAAATGAGGGTTTGATTTCAAAACCTGTGGAGGAATATTTTGGATTATTCAGAGCAAATAAAACACTTGATCTATGTGGCATCCCTTGTGGACCTCTTTAGCACCATGTCAAATAATATTTTTTACTATATATATTTTCTCATCCACTCAAAATGATGCAAGTGTCAATGACTAGACTATAAAGGAGCTAATGTAGCCAATAGTGATTGGGTCATATCAACAAATCAAATTTTCCCAAGTGGTAGATTGGGATTAGACCTTACAATCCTAAGATTTTAGCTTTCAATTTTTAATTTTTTGGGGTCCATTAGGGTAAATTTTTTGGAGGCCATATATTTTCCATAAAAAAGCATTTTGAACCCTTTTTTTAAATCATATGATTTTTCACTCTACCCACTAGTGGCACTAGTTCATAGACTTGAAATAGTGTTAGGTGTCACATTACATAAGATGGACCACAACGCCCTAGTTACTCGCATTAATGGATGAAACTATAGTGTTTGGTCAACTCATATGATTGGCCTACTACAAAGTAAAAACTCGAGGTGCCTATTTTAGGAGGATAATGCAACCTCTATTGATGATGAAACTCATAATAAAAAATAAGAAGAGGCTCTAGGTCTATTTTTCTTATTGATTGAACTAAAATTATATTTATACATTGAAGAGGAGAGTGACCCTATCAAGCTAAGGTCAAACGTGCATGAAATTTTTGGGAAGGTTAATACTACTAAAGTAATTTGCTTGGAATTAGAGCTTTCTTCTCTTAAGCTAGTTGAGTTTGATAACATTGAGGGCTATATTATGAAATTCAAGGCTTTAAATGCAGATATTGCATCTTCTAGAGGTAAAAAGAAAGATGATGCATAATGTTCTAAGATTTTTCTTTCTAGTCTCTCCCCATACTTTTATATGTTGAACCTAATGGTTCATATGATTCCTATGTTCTTGGAATCCCAAAATCATTTTCCTCTTGATTAACCTTTTTCTCTCCTAGTTCACTTTCATGTGGTAATACAAAATCATGGTAGAACTCCATAAATATAGGCTCATGCAAAGGAATTTAAATCTAAGGAGCCTATTACCTAAGGCTCAATGGCTAAGCTAAGTCTTCAAAGGTAATGAAGATATCCAATAAAAAATTGCTTATTGAAGCTACAAATGATCGAAGATAAATTCTTAAAACTAGGTGGACATCTTTAAAATAATGAGGGATATTCAAAAGGGTTTGCCTAAACTATACAGGTCCACTAGAACTTCCATTATGGGTTAAAGATATTATTATCACTAATGTATTCACTCCTTGACCTGTTAGTTTATATCATGGGGGTGTTGAAATTGTAATCTAATTCTTAACCAAGACTAATATTGTATGATGTATTAGATAGACCTAACATAAATTCATTGTACAATGTATTTATTATTTATAGTATTTTATTATATAAGCTCTATGGACCGCAATTAACCTTGTTATGGTTAAACCCTCTTTAAAACCTATAATTAATATTAATCCCTCATGTTTTCAATGAGTTTACACAAGTTTTTTATGAGGGGTCTTGGTCCCCTCATTTTAACCTAAATCCCTCTTGTTATGTCGGCTTAGGTTAAACTTTATGATATAATTAGGGTTTTGGTATTGTTAAAAATACCCCCTCCTATTTCTTATTTTCATCAAAGTGTTGTATAATATTATCTATGGATATAGTTATTATTTATGATGTCTACATGTGCCCACCAAATATCTTTCTTTTGTCCTCTTGATTTTTATATAATATTTGAGTAAATGTTTTTCTTCCATTCATATCTAGAAAATATTATGAATTTCAATATTTTAAACTACGAAAAAGAATATAACGAGACTAAGGACTTGCATTTTGGAAATGATTGTATCCCAATTAGTTCATTTAATGAACAAGAAGACTCTATGTGGATAGATGTTTTGGTGTGCCAATGAGAAAAATCCATTTAAAATAAGGGATACAATGGATATAAAGGTCACCATGGATGGTATAAATTTTTACTTGTATAATAGTGCTTTAGTGGCACTCTCCTAAAACTTGAAATGAGAGGCCTCAATAATATAGTACCATTGACGCAATGATAAAAAGGAGGGAATAGAGGAGGAAGAAAACTCTTACCATGGTTGGTATAGATACCAAGGATTAATTGGTAAGGTCATGGGATGGAGGTTTCATAGGTCCCATTTATAAAATCAGTGTTTCAATTAAACCCATGGATGATCTTGGAAATCATTTTCTATCATAAAAATGTGAGATAAAAATTATAAGGAACATGGGAAAATGGATTTACTAAAAGAGTCAAACTTTGGTGATACAATTATCTTTCTAAGAGGAAATTAAAATGATACATGGAATAGATTTAACAATCCTTTTGCTATTAAAACCTTTCTAAGCAAAAGAGTGGTGTATTTTGTGATGATACAATATGTAAAGAGTGGTAAGAAAATGATGGATTCTATAGCAAATATAGATGGCAAAAGTGCTTGGGGATAGATGAATATTGAGTGTATTACAATGGTGGTATTGTGGATGTTTTACAATGATAATAATAGTAGGATGTGGGATGGAGATAGATGGAAATGGTGGTGATAGTAATGGAAGTGGTCACTATAGTGACTAGTAGAGATGTACAAGATGAAGAAGTTGCCTGTTGGAAAAAATCTAGAATATCTTGAATAATATAGAGGCACTCATTACTAGCCAACAAGATAGAAGAGTTACACAAGATTATGAATACTTCAATTTCCTATGTGACTATAATTGAGGTCCCAATTATTATTTCTTAAGAAATTAATGATTATAAAACTCTCTTATATTGTTTTAGTAGATGTTGGGGCATCTTTGTTGGAGTTTATTACATCATATTATGTAAAAAATAATAAGAAGGTAAAAATAAAGTGAGTGTATAAAACCACTCATGTAGGAGTATTTTGTGAGTTGTGAGTTGTTTTTTTTTGAAAAAATTGAAAAAACTTGTATTAAAACAAAAATCAGTTACATAAGGGAGAAGACCCTTCCCACCAAGAACAAAGAAAACACAATATTACAAGGCATGAAAACGTGACACAAACCACCTTTGACTGCAAAAAGTCAACAAGTCACGAAATCATGACAAGTCGTGATATCGCAGCAACTAACCATCCTTGACCGCAACGGAGCGACATGTCGTGAAATCGTGACATGTCATGATTTTGTGACAACTATCCAACCTTGGACATGACGAGGCAACAAGTCTACGACAACTATCCTTCCTTGGCCATGACAGCGCAACATGTCACGATATCATGACATGTCATGATATCGCAACAATAATCCAACCTCGATCGCGATAGAGCAACATGTCGCAAAATCGTGACAACTTTCCTCCATTAGCCACGATGACACAACATGTTGCGATATCACAACTTTCCTCCCAAGGCCACGATGGTGCAACATGTCATGAAATCATGAAAACTTTCCTCTGAAAGCCGTGACAGCGCAACATGTCATGAAATCACGACAGCTTTCCTCTAGTAGTCGCGACGGTGCAACATGTCGCGATATCGCGAAAACTTTCCTCCAATGGCCATGATGGTGAAACATGTCATGATATCACAAAAACTTTCCTCCAAATTCCATGATGGTGCAACATGTCGTGATATCGTGACAGCTTCCAACCAAAGGCCGTGATGATGCAACAGGTCGCGATATCGTGACAGCTTCCCTCCAAAGGCTATGATAGCACAACATGTCATGATATCGCGATAGCTTCCCTCCAAAGTCCGCAACGATGCAACATGTCACGATATCATGATAGCTTCCCTCCAAAGGCCACGATGGCACAACATGTCATGATATCATGATAGCTTCCCTCCAAAGTTCACGACGACACAACATGTCACGATATCATGATAACTTCCCTCCAAAGGCCACGATGGTGCAACATGTCATGATATCACAACAGCTTCCCTCCAAAGGCCACGACGGTGCAATAGGTCATGATATCATGACAAAAACCACCCTTAGCATTTTATTTGCTCATTGTCTCAAGGATCTTTCAAGACCCTGCCTAATCACTTTCATCCTCCAAAGGCATGTCATTGTGTAGCTGCACCCCTACCTCTTTCTCAGCACCCATCTTCGCAAGGAAATCAGATGCTTTATTTAAATCTCTACTCACATAAACGGGGATCACATCATCTAATTTCCTCCATAGTTCCTTTATTTGAGAGACCAAAATCCACAACCTCCATGCTTTCGAAGCAAATTTCCTCATGCAGTCTAGAGCACCAACCAGAATTTGAGAATCAAATTCGAGAATTATCCTCTTGTGGCCCTGATTAACTACACAGATGGAAGTATATTTGATAGCAATGGCTTCTGATTCATTGTTTGTGGCTCTTCCCAAGCCTTGCAGTTCCCAATAGAGAACTGAACCAGCATTATCCCGACAAACTACACCAATTTCGACACTACCCAGATTGCCTTTTGTAGCTCCATCAGTATTGATTTTAATCCAACCTTCTGGGGGTGGTTTCCAGCTAGCTCTGTCCTGTCTCTCTTGCTCTTCAGCTCCCTCTTCCAGTGGACCAGGACCAACCTAATTTTCCTTTTTAGCATAGATGGCAACAATTTCTGTGACTTTGCTCTAGATGACCTGCCAAACTCCATCTAGCGAGGAGAAAGTTTCTCTAAAAATACGAGCATTTCTCTCCAACCACACTTGCCACCAGATGAAAAGTAAGCCAAGATCCCAACCAATTCGAAGATCTTTAGATTTAAATATACCCCTCTTCCATCTTTCCCAAATATTGGTCTGATTCAAATCACCATTAGCCTGGAGTTTATAGTGAAAGAACCAATGCTTCCAAATCTGACGCATGAAAGGTAACTCAAACATCAGGTGATCAGTTGTTTCCTTGTTCTTGTGGCATAATACACACTGAGATGGACCGATGATTCCTCTACTTCTGAGATTGTCAAAAGTGAGAATTCCATTGTGCATAAACTGCCAGGCAAAGAAATTTACTTTTGACCAGCCCTTGGAATGCCAAATATTTCTCCAATCTTGAACCAAAAATGAATGTGGGGGAGGCTCTAGGAGGATCTTGTCGTATCTGTCCTTCACTGTATATACACCAAGGTTCCCATAGCCCCAAGCTAATTCATCCTCCTCATCTCTCCCTGTGAGAAATCTTTCTGTCAAGATTTTGGTCAAGATGGGTGCCAACTCCAAAGGGATTGTAATTGGCCACTCCTCCAACCTCTTAAACTTCTTAAACTTATACTCCCCTATTTGGCTAGTGTTGAAGTAACTTTCAATTTGGACCCAACCCTTGGCTTCTATGGTGGATTTAATTGGTTGTAATTCAGGGAACTCAGTAATGATGGGTGGGTATTGGTCCCATGAATCAGTCTAGAACGTGCCTTCTCCCCTCTCCCCACTTTCCAAAACAATTGGTCTTTAATAACCTGAGATCCAAGCTTAAGAGCCTACCACACTAAGGAACCAGTACCATACAGAGGGAAACGGCCCACCTCATTGGGGTGTACATGACCCAAATATTTACTGGTTAGGATTCTACTGAATAAGGAGTTTGGTTGGGAAATCCACCTCTAGTACAGTTTTCTATCCAAAGCTTTGTTATTAAGCTTGGAGCTTCTCAGTCCCAACCCTCCTTTTTCCTTGGGCTGGGTAACTTTATCCCAACCAACCAGGGCCCATTTCCTCTCCCATTTTGCTCCTTCCCATAAAAATCTTCTAGCCATTTTGTCTAGCTCTTTCCATATAGTATGTGGGACAGCCAGGATAGATAATTTATAAATTGGCATGGCCTGAATAACTGACTGTAAGAAAGTTAATCTACCCCCATAGCTTAACCATTTATGAGACCAATGATTCATTCTATCTTTGATACCATCCAAAATATCCTTCCAGATATCTATTTTTAATTTTTTGAAATGCAAAGGAACCCCCAAGTAAACCACTTGGAAGAGAAGTCCTTGTGAATCCCAAGATCTCTATAACTCTGTCCTGTAGCCTTTTGTCAAGATTGAAAAAGACCACTTTGGATTTTTTTATCATTGATGACTTGGTTTGAAGCCCTAAGGTAGACATTAAGAGTATCTCTGATTCCTCTAGCCTCCCTGAAGCTGGCCACTCCAAGAAATCCTGTATCATCCACAAACCGTAAGTGAGTCAAAATTTCCTCACCCACCTTGATACCTGTTAGCAGGCCTTGATGTCTTCTCCTCAAGAAAAGTCTACCTAATCCTTCAGCCAAAATGAGGAAAATATAGGGAGAGCAAGGGTCCCCTTGATGAAGACCACGTGTGGCTCCAAAAGGTTGCGAGGGAAGACCCTTGATTAGAACAGAATAAGAATGCGTAGAAACACAACTCATGACCCAATCGATCCAGTCCTGAGAGAAACCAAAGTCTGCCATCATTTTTGACAAGAAACTCCACTCCACCCTATCATAAGCCTTGGACATATCTAGTTTAATGAACATTCCTTTATTACCAAATTTTTGCATTGTATGGATTGCCTCCTAAGCGAGAACCACCCCATCCAAGATCTGTCTACCCTCTACAAAACCCCCTTGCTCTGAGGAGATAATGTTATGAAGGAGAGGTTTTAGCCGTTCAACCATTATCTTTGTGATTATTTTATAAATCACGTTGCATAATGCAATAGGTCTGTAATCAGATATATGAGCCCCCTCCTCCCCTTTTGGAATTAAAGTGATGAAGGTATGATTTATTGCCTTAAGCATTCTTTTATTAGTTTTGGACTCCTCTGTGATAGCCAAAACATCCTCCAAAGTATCCCAAAAGGCCTAAAAAAACTCAATAGGAAAGCCATCTAGACCTGGAGATTTGTCAGTGCTCATTCCAAAGACCACATTCTTCAGTTCATCTCTATCAATGGGTCTAAGAAGGGTCTAATTTTCTTCTTCAAATATAACATAGGGTATGACATCAATAACTTCATTTTGAGCCTCTACATCTTGCTCCATACTTTCCTTAAAAAGTTTAGAAAAATAATCCATTGAATGGGAATGCATACTAGGAAGAGTATCAAAGGAGTGTCCATTCTCATCTTGAAGGGCTTCCATGTTATTCATCTATCTCCTAGCACAAGCTGATCGATGGAAAAATTTGGTATTTCTATCACCTTCTAATAACCAAGTGTTTCTTGCTCTCTATTTCTATCAATGTCCTCAACTACTTTACGCAAGGCATCATCCTCGGTTTTGAGCTGCTTTGTAATTGTTCCTTCCCTAAAGTGTTTTTGAACCTCATCTCATATGGCCACCAAGGGAGCTCTTTGGAGCTAGAAATATGACTTATTAGCTTGCCTCCATTGTTTCAGTTGAACTTTGACAAAATGAAGCTGTTTGTGGAATCTAAACATTGTTGTCCCAAAAGGTAGACGGCCTTCTTCCCACCACTACGGAATTTTATTTTGAAGATCCTCCTTTTGTAACCAAAAATTCTCAAATTTAAAAGGTTTGTGATGCTGCCTTGTCATAGTCCCTCCCTCCAACAAAATGGGAAAGTGATCTAAAACTGGGCCCTCCAAAATCTGGAATTTAGTATTCCACTTTACAAATGCCTCCTCTGAGACTAGAAAATGGTCTAGATTTACCTTCCTGCTATGTGGCTCCCTTCTCTTGTTAGTCCAAGTAAAGTAGGTTCTAGGGCCTTTAATATCCACTAAGTGAAAGGCCTGGACTTGGGAAATCAGAAGCCGATCCCCTAGATCCAAAATTGGGGTTCCACCTTCCTGATCTCGAGTAGATAATTTAACATTAAAATCCCCAGCAATAATTCAGTCTAAATCTTCCCTTAAGGACCTCATGTTATGTACAACTTTCCATTAGAGCCTCTGGCCATCAAGGTTTTGAGCCCCATAAAAATTTGTGATTAAAACATGTTCAATTGTGACATTATTCCTAAAATGAGATGTGAGAACAACCCTCCAAGCTATATGTTCTATTGCAGTCCATTCCAAAGGGTTCCAAAGAGTAACAATCCCCCCTGATGCACCTTGGGCAGCTACATCCATATGACCAGTGCCCCTCCAGATTCTATTAATTGTTTTACACATAAGATCTAAAGACATTTTTGTCTCCTGGATAAGAAAAAAGTTTGTTTTGCATTTTCCTAAGAGTCTTTGAACAACAGATTGATGGGTTCTACTGTTTAAACCCCTAACATTCCAAGATTGAATAATCATTGAAAACCTTGAGAGCAGTAAGAATCAATTGTCCTCATCGATCCTCCAGTGATCAACTTGTCTCCTTGAACTGCTAGCAGGTCCTTATTTGATTTTTTGCCCGCTCCTTGAGAGTTGCTATTTTTGGATCTCTTTTCCACCTGAGTTATCCCTAGGGCTGGCCTTTCTCTGTTCTTTTCTGCAATTCCCATGCTGACATCCTTAATTACTGGTTGCGCTTGGGAGTGCACTATCAATGCACCTGCATTCTCTGGCTACGATAACTCAGTGGACTCAATCACCTGTTCTAATACAGGGGGAGATGAAGGAGAAGCATGAGTGTGGATGTTATTGTCCTCAATATTCCCATCCATTCCTTCCATGAATTGATCCTCTTGATCCACTAGTGTCTTAAAAATTTCATATCTATTGGCTGGCTTGAGTTGTGATTGCTCCTTACCATTTTTCTTTTGCTGGCTTAAAAATTTCATATCTATTAGCTGGCTTGAGTTGTGATTGCTCCTTACCATTTTTCTTTTGCTTTCTCCTTCTTTTGGGCTGTTCAAATCCATCTTTCTAAACATCATTACCCCGAGGAGTATTGGATGGTTCTTTGGCAAGAGTAGACTTACCCTCTCTCGGGCGATTTGGCATTCCAAGCGGGGCCTCCATTTTTGTGTTCAAAATATTTGGACAAAACCGAGCCAAATGCCCATGTTTGTGGCAAACTCTGCATCTGAAGGGCAGAGCCTCATAATCTAGCTGTTGGATTAAAGATAGTCCTGCCAGTTCAAGTTCCACTTCTGCCAGTAGAGGTTGGCTAATATCCATTTCCACGCAAATTCTTGCAAAGATAGTTGTGTTACCTTCTATGGTGTCCTTGGAGACGCCCATATGTCTACCGAGGGAGTTACCAATCATTTCCAAAACCTGCTCACCCCAAAACTCCATTGGAAGAGCGTACAATCGGATCCAAACCAGGACAGCTGTGGGTTTAATACGAGGATCGAAACCCACTCTCCAGGGTTGAACAAATAACCCTATCGGACCATGGTTCCTCTTTTCTGATTCAAATGCCCTGTTTCTATCGACTAGAGAAGAAAAACTAACAATGAAATACCCATTGCTAATAAACCATAATGGGTACTCACCATGAGGCTCCCAGTTCTGTCTGACCCAGGTATGCAAGAAATTCAGGGTAGGTCAGATACCCATGAATTTATAGATCAGATCATGGTTAGCTCTATATATGATTGTGTCTTTGACCAACTTTGGTTCAATGACAATCTTGGTTCTTGAGGTGGATTGTGGAAGGCATCTATTAACTCGATGTGCTGTTGAGATCTTGCCAGCATTCTTGAAGAGCGTATGAAGAGTATTTCTCTGAGCTTCGTCATTGGAAGATGAAGAATTTTCTTTTAGCAATTTAGCATAAGAGCTCTTTCTCCTAGAGAGAGGGTCTGGAGGAGACCCCATTGGGCCCTCCTGGGGCAGCAGACATTCCTTCAAATCCATAGTAACTAGAAAAACACTATGGCAACCCACCTGATGCCCTGGATTTTCCTTCACTCCACAAACCCTAGAACATCGCCTGTCGCTTGCTCAAAAATTTTCTTGCTAGTTTGCCAGAGCTCTCTTAGTTCATACGTAGGCTTGTGAGTTGTGAGTTGTTAGAAGTGAAATTTAATCTATTATTTTGTTATAACCTATGTCGGGAAAACTAAAATGTATTTAAATGTTGTTTATCAATAAATAATAAAATTGAAGTATTTTAATTTTCAACATCTTGTATCAAAGTGTGTGGTAATGGTAGATCACAATGATATTGAAGGGGTGGTGAGGAAAAATTCAAGATCTAGCATAAGTAGAAGCAATTGGATGATTTCATAGCTTAGATTTTTCTCACTTTTAATAGTTCTATCGATAAGCCCCAACCACTTTTTTATATATAAATGTTTTGATGATAAAATATATGGGGAGGATGTAAGTTTGATGAATAAGGTGCTTTCTGAGATGCTACCCCTATTTTATCACTTGTGTTTAAGGTTTAGAGTTAGGATGAATGAAAAAGCATAGATTCACTATAGTAATTAAGGAGTCACATTATTTTAAGCTCTAACAAATGCAACAATCATTAACATGGACTTCTTTTGATTTAGTCTTTCAATGGGTGGTAAATTGAGTCCTATAAGGAAGCCATTCCAAGGAAAAATTGATGATTGTCTTCTTGTTCTTATTGTATAGGTAATAATAATTTTGTGTGGAGGAATTGTCATTAGTTGTTCTTTTGACCATAGAATAATTAATAGAATTAGTAGCAATAACTTTCTCTATGTATGGTTTGAAGTAGCTCAAACGCTTTCCATATCCATGACACCATGCTTCTAGAACTCACATCTAGATCCTTCTTGTGCTATCGACATAAATGTAGACATTGATAGTCACTATATAGTCATACACTTTTCTACTTTAGATGACACCAAACAACTCTAGGCATAAATTGGAATAACTTATCATTTTTTTTTTTTTTTTGGTAAGTAAGAGAATATTATAATTAACACCGGGTTTTAACTGGTTGACCCAAAACCATTTTACAAAATAGGGTCCACTGACCAACTGGACAAAGGCCAAGCCCTAAAAGTTTAAACTGACAACAAAAAGGGCCAAGACCTACTCTTCCATCAGAATACAGCCAAACTAAACTATGGAAGCCTAATATTATGGCCATCAGAAAAGAAAGATGCAAAATAGAACTAACAAAGACAAAAACTAATCATGCAAGCACCATGCAGAGTAGCTTGTGCCCATATAAAATAATAGAATATGGTAAAAAAAACATCCCATAGAATGGACAGCCAAGAGGCCAAGCAGTCTTCCTTGTAGTCCTCATCTAACTTCTTATCATCCTCCTTGCTATCATCTTTAGATTTTGCCTTCGACTCCTTGTTCCCTTGGAACTGCTGGCTATAAAACAGAAGATTTAGAGAATCACACAAATCAACAGCTACACTGATGAGGCCAGATAGACTCTTCAACTGGTTGATACTGTTGGAGGCTGATGAAATTGTCATCTTCTCCAAGACTATTATGGTGGGGTCTGGTACCTCATTGTCAGGGATCTCCAACACTTTGTTATTTCTTGCTAGGGCCTTTTTGCGACATCGAATCCAAACACACCTTGGGAAATACTTGAGGCCAAAGCATATGTTTCCCATGCATGAATTTGTAGATAAAAAACCTATATCAGTGCCCCACCAGTTGCAAAAAACACTAGTCACATGAACAAAAAAAAACAAATATGACAAAAGCCATTATAAGGTTCAAAAAATATTTTTAAAAATGCCCCCATTTTCTATCATTGATCCACTTTGAGCCTTCCAATATAAAATTTTTCATTATCTATCACCATTGAGACTGCATGAGGAAGATTTTCAGTCCACGTGATCAAATTTGTTGCTACAATGCCTTCATTTGCCAGCCTATCAGCTGCCATGTTTGCTTCCTGGAAGGTATGCAAAATTATGGCCTCAAGTCGATCATGAATTAGAGCCCTTGCTTCGTGGATGTAGTCATCAAATCTCCAAGGAGCTCTCTTAGTGTTCTTTAGAAGATTTATAATAATAAGAGAATCACCTTCCACCAACAGTTTCCCTGGATAATTCTCTGCCACCTTGAGGCTCCTCCAAACTGCCCTCGCTTCAGCCACATTGTTAGTTTGAGCTCCAAGATGTTCAGCAAAAGCTACAAGCACTAAGTCAATAGATATTATAGGTGGTGGCTAACCAAACTTTATCAGATGCACAACAAGGAGAACCTAAAATAAATTTTGTGAATGGGTATATGGTGGAAAATAAAGTCAAGTAGAATGCCAACATTTTACTAACATATATCCCAATATTACATGTTTTTCACATCAATAATACTTTGGATATTCTCCCTTGTATTATGGAGTTTGTGAAGGTGTATTTTAGGTTGATCTATGACAAGGATGATACCTCAAGGAAAACTTAGACATTGAGCAATCAAAATGGCTTCTATTAATAATCCACACTAGGGTATGTTAGGGTTTGAGAGACACAAATTGTGTGGCTTATATTAAAACATAATAGAGGGTGGATATTAATTTTGGGTGTGTGGTATGGATTAATTTAGATGGATGGCTAGGATTAAGTTAAATCGGATGGTTGGGGTTTATTCACATATAAAATATTTATATTTATTAAATATATAGAATATAATATTAAAATATTAATATTAAATATATATTTAATAAATATGCCTAAATATATATAAATAAATAGGTAAAATGGTGGGAAGACTAGGATGGATGACAAGTAGCTAGATTTTGGTGTCTACAGATGCCCCTTTTATACTGTGTTCCGTGAAACACAATGCAGTGCAAAAACACAAGACACCTATTTTGTCTAGGTACAGAAGCAACTTTCTCTTGAGATGTGAAATATGAGCTTGAATACAAAAGAATGAAATAATTTGGATTTGCGTAGAATAACCCCTCAATTGGTGAGTAAGTTTATGAATGAATCTCACGAGCCAATTGAAAAATCTATGCAAATGAATGGTGGATGATATGAATGATGTAAATATGATATCATTTTTTCCCCAATGGTATGAAGGGGATTGGTGAAAAATGTGAAATGATGCATCTATTTTTACCCCAATAGATGAAGAATTTTGTGGAAAATGTGATGAAAAATGTGTCTATTTTTACCCCAATAGATGAAGGATTTTTTTCCAAGTATAGATGTTATGATCATGTAAGATGTATCTTATTTTGGGAAAGTCAAAACCAAATGTAATTACCCCAAATTTGGTGTGATTTTATGTTGTTGAAGAATGTGCCTTTCGACGTCATTGATATGCAAATATGAAAATGCAAAGAAAAAAATAAAAAGAGTCAACTTTGGAGGGAGTACTAGTGGTTGTTGAATAGTTTCCCCGATTGGAACCAATCATTCTAGCTAGTGTCTATCTTATGATGACTATCATGGAATTGTGAAATGATGAAATGTGATTTTTGTCCATGTGTTAAGCCCCTCGAACTAGGCCATCAATGATAGATTTTGTGCAAATTGGTCTTGGCATAGTTTCACCTAAAAAGTGAAGTACCAAATGTGATTGTGATTTCCAACAAGGAGATATGGAATAATGAAAGTGACCAAGTGTCCTTATGGTAGGTTATTCATCCTACCAAATTGCATGGATGCAAATTGCTACAATCACCAAGTATATAGAATAACCCACTAGATACAAGGTTCACTTGAATGTTTTTTTAATGTAGAAAATATGCAAATGATGATATGGAATGATGTGAAAATGATGTATTAATGATGAGAATGAAGATTATGATCATTTTGTGAAGATTTGGACCATTTTTTAGTGCTTTTGTAACTTGTTAAGAGGATTTTCAATTTGTGGTCTCAAACGAGAATTATTTATCCAAATTAGTTGGAACATTCACAAAACCTGTTAATATGATGAAAAAAATGCATGAATGTAATATGAAGTGATTTGGTGGGGATAAGTCACTATTTTGTAAAAAAAAATTCTTTTGTTAAAATTGATGCCAAACATTGGTTGGTGCTTTTGGCATGCATAGACACACTTTGGTGTTTGGGTGTTTTACAAATTCAATGGTGCACTTCAGTGCACTAGGACACACCCATGGGTATATCAAGGTACTTGGAGCAGCTATTAATAGATTTTTGGGTGATATTTGAGCTCATTTATGTGTTTGTGATTTTTAGAAGCTGCATCTAGGAGAGTTGGGTGAAGTGGAGTGGAGTGAGGTGAAGTGAATTGGGAATGGAAGCTATGGTGGCAGAAGAAGCTGAGGTAGGGGCTGGAGCTGGATTATGAACGATTGAGGTAATGTCCTTTTTGTGCAAAAATATTATGTTTTTATGTGTTTTTCCTAACATGTGTAAATGACAATTTTTTTGTGTTGTGTTGCATCTTAGTATTTTGGAGGCTCAACATCGATTCTCGTTGTACATTCCTGGGATGACGAAGGCACCAACGAAGGTGAGAAGGAGTTTTTGGAGGCTATGGTGCTAGTGGAGGTAGCCTAGGTTGATGTAATTAGGGCGGATGAGAGGTACCTCTCTACCTTAGTGGAGAGGTGGGATCCATATAGGGGAACTTTTTAGCTCCTCATAGGAGAGGTGATCTTGATACTTGAGGATGTATATTGCATCCTCAAGGTGCCAATGGAGGGGATTCACAGAGATTGGACATGATCAAAGGATAAATATGAATAAGATGTTTGATGATGGATGACAGAGTGTGAGCGTGGAGAGTGGGGGTATTCATTACTTGTCCATTTATGTGGAAAAGGATTTGGATACCCTCTATGCCTTGATGATATTCATGTTGGCCAATATCATGGCCTTGAATAGTACAGGGTGTAGGTTACCTTGGAACATAATAGGGTTAGTGAGTGATATGCTCACTATGCAATAGGTGTATGCATGGGCTCTTGCCTTATTAGTGTAGGCATACCGGGAGCTCTATGAGGTAAGAAGGTGGATGAGGAAGGGATTAGGATGTAGCTTGTTGCTCCAATGTTGGTGATGGGAGCACTTTAGTGTGGCTTGACTGGAGGGTTTACCAGTGGTAGGCTTGATTAGGGAGTAACCCTACATGAGGATATGGGAAATGGATGAAGGGGTACAACCGATTTAGCCTGTACAAACAATATAGTGGTACCAATATTTATGGGATGTATTGACATCCGCCCAAGTGATATAGAGCCCATGTCAAGGTAGTAGGTGGAATGGATATGGATAACATATGTGATGGGTGTGGTAGGCTATGTGGGTGGTTGGGAGATATCAAAGTGAGGTTGAGTATTTTTAGTTCTCACAGGTATGCTAATAGTTCAACTTGAGATAGGGGATTTTGGAAGAGCCAGTGCTCTATAGAAGGCATCAGAAGGATATAGATCTACCATGTGCAAAGCCATGGAGGGAGGTGTATGATAATTATGAGGAGATGGACCTCCCTAATATATATGATGTGAGGACTACTCCAAAGTACAATGTGTGGTTCTCTACATAGACATCATGGGTATAAAATCTAGTGGTAGCTGGTGGATATGGGGATGAGGCTAAGTATAAGGGGACCCATGAGATCCCTAAGTAGTAGTGGTGCATTCAGTTAGATAGTCAAATGAGGAGGAATAATGGTATGGCTAGGCAAGATCCTAAGAGTGGAGGAGATGGTGAATATGGGGATGATGTGGAGGAGACTCTAGATGAGCCTCTAGATTAGAGTGAGAAGGATTAGGTGAGGCTAGAGCAGCAGGTGGCAGAGTGGGATGAAAGGATCACAAGGCTCCAGGAAGAACTACTAGAGAGGGAGCATCTTCATAATGTCAACATAGCGCACCTTCGATCTCAGCATAAGTATATCAAGGTATTGGATGATATTTTGATGGAGCATCATATTCCACTTCCTGATCCTCCAAACTCATATGTATTTGAGGCTACTAGGCATAAATATTCTAGGCATAGCTCTAATTCTAGGACTCCTTCTAGGTCATAGGGGTCCTCATGGAGGGTGTAGCTAATGCTTAGATGCACTTTTTGTATATGAGACTTGGTGCTCCATTGTATGTGGCCTTTTGGCACTTATTGTATATGTCATATTTATACATATATATATATATATATATATATACATGGCTTTTACCTTTTGTGTTATATGTTGGTGTGAATGCTTTTTGTGCAATGCTTTTTGGAATGCATGTTTATATAGATGATGAATGTATATGATATGTTATGGATGATTAATGCAAGGTCAAATGTATGGATGATTAATTCAAGGTATAGAATGTAGATGTTCTAATGACCATTCATAGTTTAGATTTTGTTTGGCCATGTTTCTAGAATTTTTGTTTAATTAGGGGCACCAAAATTGGTGGTATGTGGGGTGAATGACTCATGAAGGGACATGGATGTTAACATGGAAGGAGATAGGATGTTGATATGGAATAAGATATGGATGTTAATACAAAAAATTGACTATTTTGTAGAGACTCAAACATACTAGTGGTATCAAACAAACTCACTAAAATTGCCTAATCCCTCTAGGACAAAATTTATATGCAATGAATTTATTTACTGAATCAAGAGTATGGTAATGACTCAAGGAAATCAAGAACTAGTGTGTGTGCAAGTGATTTCATCAACTCATCTTGAGTAAATTGGGTGTGACATTTTATGCATGAGACCAATAAGCTAGCTTGTCCATATGAGCAGTCAGATATATATTTTAAAAGAGATGTGTCACCATGTTGAGCATACTCCACTGCCAGTCAAGCATCTATAGCTTTGGTGGAGGCTAACTCCATAGTTAAAAATTTGTATTTTGATATCTTAGATTTTGGGGATAACTACTTAACCATCTGACTGGAAATGTAGTATTATCCTTACAACCCAATGATTAGTGGTGTGTAATGTAAATGATTTAGAGCTTTAGGGAATCAGATTCTCAATCTAAGTGTGATGAGAATTATACCCTATCCTTACTAATCTAAATTTTGAATTTGGAAGTAACTATGATGGTGGTGAAAACCATTGTTGTTGTGGACTATGTTGCATCATGTAAATACCAAGGATGATCCATTTCACTTTGAATTTCATACCAAGTATGGTGTTATCCCTCTTTGACACAATATGTGAAATTGTGTTTTGTTGAAGAATGTTTTTGATTCAATTCCCAAACTCAAGATTTTCTTAGCATATATGTGTGATGGCCCTAAAAGGAACTTGACATGTATTTTTGATGTTGCTTAAAAATATAGGAGTATCTGAGTGATCGAAAACACCTAGGACTTTATGGAAATGTGGCTTTGCAAATAACAATTTTGGCTTGGTGGAATGACATGGATAATGTTTTGAAGGTGCCTCTAATTAAGGCAATATATATATATATATATATAATTATGCATAGAATGCTCTCAAGTGTATAAAATTAAGTGGTTTGGGTTCTTCTTCTCCCTCTAGACTGGCAAGCCTATAAGTATTGTTACCCACTCTTTGAGAAACAATGTATGGATTCAACCAATTATCTACGAATTTATCATGAAGATAAGGTAAGGCATTGGTGTTTTGTTGATTCTCTTTAAGTACAATATATCCTACTTGGAATTCATGTAGATGAACTTTGGCATTGTAAGCACACTTTAGGTAGTCTTGATAAACTCGTAAATTCTCTAAGGCATTGACTCACCTCTCATCCAGAAGTGTGAATTGGTCAAGATGTACTTGTATAGTAGTGTTGTCATCTATGAATTTCAACAAATAAATTTGTAAGGAGGGGATCTCAATCTCAAGAGGTATGATTTCTTCAACTTCATAGACTAGTGAAAATGGTTTTGCTAAAGAACATGAGCTTATACTTAGAGGGGGGGTGAATAGTATAAGATAAAACTTTTTACTTTTCATTCCATATGATAAAATCAACAATATAAAAGTAGTAAACACTGCACAAATCATAACACACATGAGAGACATGATTTAATGTGGTTCACCCAATGTGGGAGTTGTGGTTCACCCAATGTGGGCTACTCCATGGAGAAAATATTCCTTATAAATTTTCTCAATGATATATTTTGAGAATCAATTCCCTATTACAATGTTTATGGAACTCTACCCAAAGGAGACACCAATCCTCTATGCTCTAATTTG
This sequence comes from Wollemia nobilis, assembly GCA_028583015.1. Taxonomy (NCBI): domain Eukaryota; kingdom Viridiplantae; phylum Streptophyta; class Pinopsida; order Araucariales; family Araucariaceae; genus Wollemia; species Wollemia nobilis. Next base: position 2,449,671 of record JAQPPZ010002937.1, on the reverse strand, counting down.
TTGATATCTCTCCATAGTATAACTCTTTCTCCTCTATTCTAGTTTATGTATCTCTATCCATAGGATAACTCTTTCCCCTTGCTCTGGATGGTGCTCTTCTAGAAGACTTCTAGCCCCACTACTTTGGCTTGTGGATATCTCTCCATAGAAGACCTTTGTCCTCACTACCCCTAGCTAATGGATCTCTATCTACTAGAGACTATTTTCCTCTACTTTATCACTTCCAAATCCTGCTATCAACTCTATCTCAAATCCTATCTCAAACCCTGTCTCAAAATCTATCTCAAACCCTATCTCAAAACCTGTCTCAAAACCTGTCTCAAAAACTTATCTCAAAACCTATCTCAAAACCTATCTCAAACCCTATATCAAAAACCTATCTCAAAACCTGACCTCAATTTTTCTTACGACTTTCTAACATACTCACACATTCATTCAGATAATGAAGCACAACTTGCATACAATTTTAACCAAATGTTTCACGTTTATTTCAACAAATAGCACAATGTAGATCTCAAACCCTAACTGAAATAATTCATAATATCTATCTCAAATGTTCTCTAAAAATTCAACCATGAAGCATATAGAACTCACTCAAATATTTCCAAAAATGTTTATCAAACAATCCTTTTCACTCCACCTTATGTTTCACAATATTCAATCCAACAAACACTTCAAACAAAGAATGATGTGCCCATACCTTTTTGCTTTAATGGATATATGTCTTCAAAACCTGTCTTATAATCAACCACTTTTATATGTGTCACTTCACAAGTTAGATAGAAAATTTCTATTTCAAAATATCCTCATAAATTTCTTCAATGATATCTGAAAATAATACTCTAGGGCTCTTCCTTAGTTCTCAAATACATTACATTAAAGCTCTCAAAATTCTCTCAATAATTTCCCTCTCATAAATCACAATTTACAATCAAATAAAATCTCTTTTACACATTTTATATCCATGCTTTCAAAATAGTTTTTCACTCCATTATCATATCAAAAACAAAACATTACAATCACAAAACCTTTCACAAACTTATCACTCCAAACTTAACAATTTAAATAAATGATATTTAAACCCTAAAAATTATAGCAAAAATATTTCATCTTATATCTCCTAAGTTTTCAAACCATAGGCTAAATTAATCATCCACCAATATATGTAATAGTTATCAATTAAAAATGGAGTGCATATATCATAAACCAACCACATGCATACCTTATACAAAAAAATAATAATTTCCTTTGTCACGGACGGGAATAGAGCCTTTGGCCTCTGCCCAAAAATTACAATGCTTTGACCGCTTGCAGTAGCCAAGTGGTTGAGACTAAGAGTTAGCCTCCCACCCTAAATACATGTCACCTCTACAAAACAAAAAATAAAACAATCAAACTGATGCTGGGGGGAATAGAACCCTGTACCTACCTTGTGCCAATGACTTAGCATAGGACCCGCCTATCGCTTAGGCTACCAACCTTTGGTGCACGAAATTTTTTTCTGCCCTCACTTTATTCCTTGTACTCATCAACAAATGAGAAACATCCATGTTTCTCCTCTCTCCTCCATTGGATTTTGTTTGCATGCACTTCCTTCAAAATTTGTTCGCATACACTTTTTCACTTAGCATTTTTAATTAAAATATGATTTTGTTAGCTCCTTTTATATGCTCCAAGGCGGTATTTAAAACATCGACAGAAATATATGCCTCCAATCTAATTTTAAATATTTGGTGCCTTAGCCAAATTCAAAATTTAAATAATTAATTAATATAATATTTTAATCTTAGGTTAAATATTATATTATTTAATCTAGTATTAAATAATACTTTTGCATGGGATTTTCACCAAATATTTTTCATCCTTTTATTAAACCCTCCTGGCTTAATTATTATAATATATTTTTATTAAGCCCTCTTGGCTTAATTATTATAATATTTAAAATATTATAATATCTCCTTTTCTCTCTAAAACCATGGGTGTAATCCTTTGTCCTCAACCCTGTTAGCCAACCCTTTTGGCTTATAATATAATATATTATAACCAATCCTTTTACCACTCTGCTTTTACCAAAATCATCTTGCCTTGATCCAAACACTTTACATAAATGACAACATTATTACTCAAAATTTCCAACAATCTCCCCCTTTGTCATTGATGGCAATCCTTTTCCTTAATCATTTTTTTTTCCTTTTTCCAATTCTGCTCCCCCTAAGAAATTTCTCCCCATGACTGAATGCTCTCTCCCTTTCTCATCAAGGGGATCCTTTAGGGATAAATATAGGACTCTTAGCTTAGCCCCCTCCCCACATCCTTTTCTTGAGATGATTAATTTTGGAGTGGGAGTAGAACTACTCCCAATTTTTCTCTAAGATACTCAAAAGTCTCTTTTGGAAGTGGCTTAGTGAAGATGTCCACAATCTACTCCTTTGTAGTAACATATTCCAATCTGACTTGCTTTTTTATCAGCTGCTCTCTTAGAAAATGATATTTAATTAGAATGTGCTTGGTCTTGGAGTGCATCACTGAATTCTTTGAAATGTTTATAACACTTGTATTATCACATAGTATGGATATAGGATGATCATGCTATATCTTAAAGTCCTTTAAGGTTAAATTCATCCATAACACATATGTACAACTAGTAACTACTGCAATATACTCTGCCTCTATTGTGGATAAGGATATTTATGCCTATTTCTTGCTTATCCAAGAGACTAAACAATCTCCAAGAAAGAATAGTCCTCCACTTGTGTTTTTGTTGTCATCAATGCTGCTAGCCCAATCTACATATGTGTTGTAATCACAATGACACTGAGAGGGGGGGTGAATCAGTGTGTTCTTTAAAAACTTAAAACAATTTAGACTTTTAAATAAACTGCAATGCAGATTAAAACAAAAATAATAAAAGTACTAAGAGCATCACACATAACACGGCATTTTAACGAGGTTCACCGATGTGGCTACTCCTCAAAAATACTGCTTGGACTACCATCCAAATCCAGTCAAATGCAAAGCTACAACTTTACATAATCATTCACCAGCACCAACTGGTAAGAGGCACCAACCTCTAAATTTTATCTGCTACAACAGAATGGAGCACCAACTCCAATTTTTCCAGCACCAACTGGAAAGAGGCACCAACCCCTTTTTCAAGCTACAACTTGAAGATAATAATAAAAATTGCAGAATGTAAACTTTCACCTCAATTATCACGATCTGCTATTTTTCTGCGATCTCGTTGCTTGTCGGCATTCGACTGCTGCTGTGAAAAATGATTCGCACTTTTTCAACCACTCCTCTATATCTCTCCGCGTTCTCTGCTGCAACTTCACAGAAATCTCACTTCAACCATCTGCGTATTTTTGCCTCGGACTTTAAACACGTCGTCTGCATATCACTCTCTTTGTTCTCGATCAGTCGATACGAACTCACTCACTATCTCCTCGCTGCGATCTCTTTTCTTTAACTCCAAAGAACTATCACTTTGCTCATACTCGAGATCGAAACGACTTACACTCTGCTGCACACGAACTTCATTCACATAGATCGCATCACTCTCCACACTTTAAACTCGAAGAACCCTTGCTTTTGTAGAAGAAATTTTAGAGGCAAACCCTAGAAGAACGTCGACTGAGAAACCCTAGAATTTGTCAGCTGCCAAACCCTAAAATCCGTCGACTGTAACCCTAAGAATGTCGGCTGCAAAACCCTAAAATCCGTCGGCCCAGATTTAACTTTGTCGGCGTCATTCTCCACCTTCGTTACCTTCCTGTAGCTTATTGCCACGAAATAGTAACACGTCGGCCCTTTTAATTTAATTTAATATTCTAATTTAAATTTTTAATAAAATAAAAATTTAAACTAAATATTTAAAATTAAATATCTTCATCACCGGGGCATCTTTTTCAACAAAACGAAGAGCCAACTTGGGTTTTAAGAAAAACCCATTTCAAGTCTGTTATCCACTGCATCCTTGGACCTAACTGCCTGCATCTTTGGATCTAACTGCCTGTGTTGACAACAATGACAACCTTCTGGCAACATCTTGCTCAACAATCTCCCCCTTTGGAATTGTTGGCAACACCTGTATACCTTCCTGTAACTCTTCTCCCCCTTTGTCAATAATACCAAAGGGCTGCTGCAGACTCTCCTTGTGACCATTCTCACACTTTTCAGGCACAATTTTGACTCCCCCTGAGTCCATCCTCACACTTCTCAGGCAAAATTTGACTCCCCCTGAGTCCATCCTCAAACACTCAAGTGCTCCCCCTGAGAAGGTGATCCCTGTAGCTAGTCACTTCTTAGGAAGTGTGACTACTCCTAATTTGCTTCGAAGATACTCAAATACTTCCTTGGGCAAAGGTTTTGTAAAAATGTCTGCTACCTGTTCTGTAGTTGGGACATAGTCCAATCTGACTTCTCCTTCTGCAACTTTGTCTTTCAAGAAATGATACCTTATAGCAATATGCTTTGTCCGTGAGTGCATTACTGGATTCTTAGAAATGTTGATTGCACTGGTGTTGTCACACTTTACTGATATTGGTTCACTAAAATTAATACCAAGATCTTTCAAGGTCTGTTTCATCCACAAAACTTGTGTGCAACATGTTGCTGCTGCAATATACTCTGCCTCGGCTGTAGATAAAGACACTGACTCTTGCTTCTTACTGTGCCATGCAACCAATCTGTCCCCCAAATAGAATGCTCCTCCACTGGTACTATTTCTGTCATCAACACATCCCGCCCAATCTGCATCTGAATATGATATAAGAGTGAAATCTTTGCCTCTTGGATACCACAATCCATACTCCATGGTGCCTTTGAGATACCGAAAAATCCTTTTAACTGTTGTTACATGAGTCTCTTTGGGACTGGCCTGAAATCTGGCTACCATGCACACTGCCTGCAAAATATCAGGTCTGGTTGCAGTTAAATATAGTAAGCTTCCTATCATTGATCTATACATGGTTTGATCTACAGGTGGAGATTTGTCTTCTTTACTTAACTTACAGCCTGTTGTCATGGGAGTACTGACTGGCTTACTATCCTCCATAGTGAACTTCTTTAACATCTCTTTCACATATTTGATTTGGGAAATGAATATACCTTTCTCATTTTGATTAACCTGTAGTCCCAAAAAATAAGACAGTTCACCAATCATTGACATTTCAAATTCATTCTGCATCTTGTTTGCTAGGTCTTTACAAGATTCATCTTTGTTGCTACCAAATATGATGTCATCCACATAGACAACAAGAACAATGAGATGCCCATCTTCTGTTTTCACATACAGATTGTTGTCCACTAAACCTTTCTTGAATCCCTGTTGAGAGAGATAATTATCTAGCCTAGCATACCAGGCCCGTGGTGCTTGTTTTAATCCATACAATGCTTTCTTTAATTTACAGACAAGGTTGGGATCTTCACTGATTTGAAAGCCATCTGGTTGTTCAATATAGACCTCTTCTTCAAGTTTCCCATTTAAAAACGTAGATTTCACATCCATCTGATAAACTCTGAAGTTCTTGTGAACTGCTAGTGCCGAAAACATTCTAATAGCTTCTAGTCCGGCCCCCGGTGCGAAAGTCTCTTCAAAGTCAATGCCTTCGACTCGTGCATAGCCTTTGCAAACCAGTCTTGCTTTATTTCTAATAACTTGACCGTCTTCATTTAATTTATTACGAAATATCCATTTGGTGCCGATTACATTCTTGTTTGCAGGTCTAGGTACTAACTCCCAAGTTCTGTTCTTTTCAATCTGATCTAACTCTTCATTTATTGCCTTCATCCATCTGTCATCTTTGCTTGCTTCATCTATGTTTTTGGGCTCAATGCTGGATAAAAGAGAGTAATTACTTATTACTTTCTTTCTTGTCTGAATGCCAGCTGTGGGATCTCCAATTATTTGGTTTCTAGGATGATTTTTCTGCCAATTGCTCATTCTGAATTTTCTGTTTTCTTGTACCTCTGAGTCATCTGATAAGTTACCTGCATCAGCCGTAGACATATTTTCTGTGTCATGTACTTCATCTCCTTCAATGACTTCTTCGTAGATTGGATAGTTTTCTTGGAAATTAACTATTTGTTTCCTCCCTTCATCGAATTTAACATCTGCACTGTCCACAATTTTCTTGAGTCTCTTGTTGTAGCATTTGTAAGCTTTGCTATGTGGAGAATAACCAACAAACACACCTTCATCTGCTCTATCTTCAAACTTTCCAAGGTTGTCATCAGTTTTTCTGATGTAGCACTTGCAGCCAAATACTTTGAGATGTTTTGTTGTTGCTTTCCTACCAAACCACAGCTCATACGGAGTTTTGCATTCATGAGTTCTTAACATATACCTGTTCTGAATGTATACTGTTGTGTGAACTGCTTCTTTCCAGAATCTATCTGCTATTTTGCTTTCTGCCGGCATGGTGCGTGCCATTTCTCGAATTGTTCTGTTCTTCCTCTCTTGCTACACCATTCTACTGAGGAGTTCTGGCTGCTGAATATTGTCTCCTGATGCCATATTTTTCACAGTATTCTAAAAATTCATTCGAAATAAATTCTCCTCCTCTGTCTGACCGCAAGCATTTAATTCTTTTCCCTGTTTCATTCTCTACCAGCTGTCTGAAAGTTCTGAACATTTCAAAGGCTTCTGATTTATCTTTTAAGAAGAATATCCAAGTCATTCTGGAAAAATCATCAATACACAACATGAAGTATTTGTCGCCGTTTATGCTTTGAGTCCTCATTGGTCCGCATAAGTCAGTATGAATGAGTTCCAAAGGCCTGCTAGTGTGATGTTCTTTTGTTTTAAATGAAACTCTGGTCTGTTTTCCCTTCTGACATGAAGCACACATGTTGTTTGCAGGTTTCTTAATGATTGGAATATCTCTCACTGCTTGTTTAGAGCTAATTCTTACCAGATTATCAAAACTTATGTGTCCAAGCCTCTTATGCCACAACCAGTTCTCTTCTTCTTGTCCCATGAAGCACATACCTTCTAAAAATTTTGAGAGTGTGTACAGATTGCCAGACGTCCTTGAGCCGGTTGCTATTAATTTCCCGTTCTTTGTTTTTCTGACTTCACAACCCTGCTTCTTGAACACCACTTCATGTCCTTTGTCACAGATCTGACTCACACTTAACAGGTTATGTTTCAGACCATCCACATATAGAACTTCTTCTGACTTGATTTTCCCTTCACTTATTTTGACCGATCCTTTACCTATTATTTTGGCTCCATCGTTATTGCCGAACTTCACAGAACCACCCTCATATTTCTGAAGATTCTCAAATTTCTGTCTATCACCTGTCATATGACTTGAGCAGCCACTATCAAGAATCCACGGTACATATTTATTCTGAGCTCTAAAAGCAGTCTGCACTATTAAGGATTCTTGTTCTTTCCTGAGCTGTTCCTTTTGTTTCCATTCTGTCTTAACTATGTTGTTGGGTTCTAGCTGTGACTTCCCCTTTTTAGAATTTTGCACATATCCTTCAGTATAAATTCTATTTTGTTTTGCTCTATACGGTTGAAATCTACTTTCCTGAGGTTGATATGAAACAGACATACTACGACAATTTCTGGCAATATGCCCAAAGTTGTGACACTTAAAACACTCTACTGCATAATTCATTAAAGGAGCAAACGCATTTCTACTAGTGAAACTTCTTGGACCTATATTGTATTTGCAGTCAGCAATTTTATGCCCATAATTATTACATTTAAAACAAAAACCATAGAAATAATGAGTAAACCTGAAAGATGGTCTTGGCCAGGTTGTTGCTGGAGCCTTGGATCTTCTATTCTTTTGATGTGTGACCTTAGTAAAGCCATCATTGTCAGCTGTCATTTCAGGTCTGGCATTATATCTTTCTTTTGCCTGATTCGTTTTACTTTCCACAGCCTGTTTCTTGTCTTTGTTCTTTTCACTTTCAACATTGCTTGTTTTTGGTTCAGTTGATGATTCTCCTTTAGTAAAGCCGAGACCAAATTTGATGCCTGTGGATCTTTGATCGCTCAAAATTTTGTCCAGTTTCATCGAGCTTTCTTCACGTTTTAGATGACAGTTGATTTTTCGATCCAGCTCTTGTATTTGTATTCGGAGACTCACATTTTCTTCTTCCAATTTGCAGCAGTGGTCTATCTTCATAGAAACCTGTATTTCCAGATCTTCAGACATTTTCTTGTATTCTTCAGTCTGTGTTTTTAAACTGGCAATAATGTCGTTTGCATTCTTAAGTTTCCTTGTCAGTTTTTCATTCTTCTTTTTCTCCGATTCCCATTCCGTAAGAGCAGACACTAGCTCACCCTCTAAATCAACTTCAGCCTCAACATCTTCAACTTCAGAGTTCATCCCCTCTATGTTTTCTGATTCGTCTATTTCAAACGCCATAAAGAGAGCCTCACCTGTTCCTTCTTCAGAGTCTTCACTAGAACTGTCCTCTGAAGATTCTGCAGTGTCTGTTGGAGCAGTGGCAAGAGCTTTGTAACCATTGACTACCGCACCCCAGATGTCAAAGCCCAAAGCACTGAGATAAGTCTGCATTCTAATTTTCCAGAACGCATAATTTGTCCCATCAAACAACGGTGCTTTGTTCGAAGAGAATCCTTCACCACTTGCCATTGCTTGATTTCCAAGATCACCTTAGCTATTTAAGCCTCTTCAGGTACTTGGCTCTGATACCAATTGTTGTAATCACAATGACACTGAGAGGGGGGGTGAATCAGTGTGTTCTTTAAAAACTTAAAACAATTTAGACTTTTAAATAAACTGTAGCAGATTAAAACAAAAATAATAAAAGTACTAAGAGCATCACACATAACACGACATTTTAACGAGGTTCACCGATGTGGCTACTCCTCAAAAATACTGCTTGGACTACCATCCAAATCCAGTCAAATGCAAAGCTACAACTTTACATAATCATTCACCAGCACCAACTGGTAAGAGGCACCAACCTCTAAATTTTATCTGCTACAACAGAATGGAGCACCAACTCCAATTTTTCCAGCACCAACCTGGAAAGAGGCACCAACCCCTTTTTCAAGATACAACTTGAAGATAATAATAAAAATTGCGAGAATGTAAACTTTCACCTCAATTATCACGATCTGCTATTTTTCTGCGATCTGCTGCTTGTCGGCATTCGACTGCTACTTGTGAAAAATGATTCGCACTTTTTCAACCACTCCTCTATATCTCTCCGCGTTCTCTGCTGCAACTTCACAGAAATCTCACTTCAACCATCTACGTATTTTTGCCTCGGACTTTAAACACGCCGTCTGCATATCACTCTCTTTGTTCTCGATCAGTCGATACGAACTCACTCACTATCTCCTCGCTGCGATCTCTTTTCTTTAACTCCAAAGAACTATCACTTTGCTCATACTCGAGATCGAAACGACTTACACTCTGCTGCACACGAACTTCATTCACATAGATCGCATCACTCTCCACACTTTAAACTCGAAGAACCCTTGCTTTTGTAGAAGAAATTTTAGAGGCAAACCCTAGAAGAACGTCGACTGAGAAACCCTAGAATTTGTCAACTGCCAAACCCTAAAATCCGTCGGCTGTAACCCTAAGAATGTCGGCTACAAAACCCTAAAATCCGTCGGCCCGCATTTAACTTTGTCGGCGTCATTCTCCACCTTCGTTACCTTCCTGTAGCTTATTGCCGCGAAATAGTAACACGTCGGCCCTTTTAATTTAATTTAATATTCTAATTTAAATTTTTAATAAAATAAAAATTTAAACTAAATATTTAAAATTAAATATCTTCATCACCGGGGCATCTTTTTCAACAAAACGAAGAGCCAACTTGGGTTTTAAGAAAAACCCATTTCAAGTCTGTTATCCACTGCATCCTTGGACCTAACTGCCTGCATCTTTGGATCTAACTGCCTGTGTTGACAACAATGACAACCTTCTGGCAACATCTTGCTCAACAATATGTATATGCTATGAGAGTGAAATTATCACTTTTGGGATACCAGAGCCCAAAATCCATAGTCCCTTTTAAATACCTAAGAATCCTTTTTACTGCTATTACATGTGTTTCCTTTGGTGCTGCTTGAAACCTTGCCACTAGTCCCACTGCTTGCATTATATCTGGTCTTGTAGTTGTGACATATAGTAAGCTGCCAATCATAGATCTATACAATTTCTGATTTTCCTTAGGAGATTCATCATCTTTACTTAACTTGCATCCTGTAGTCATGGGGGTACTTGTTTGCAATGTTCTAACTTGAATTTTTTTAGCATCTCTTTTATATACTTGGTTTGAGAGAGAAATACACCTTTCTTTGATTGTGAAATCTGAAGTCCAAGAAAGAAGGACAACTCACCAAGCATTGACATTTCAAATTCATTCTACATGCTCTTTGCAAATTTTTGACACATCTTATCATTGTTGCCTCCAAAAATGATATCATCCACATAAACAACCACAATTAGTAAGTCATTTCCTTCATTTTTGATGTATAAGTTACTATCCACTATTCCTTTCTTAAAACCATGTTCCTGAATATACTTATCCAATCTTGAATACCAAGCTCTAGGAGCTTGCTTTAGTCCATAAAGTGCCTTCTTTAATCTGCATACATAGTCTGGTTTATCAGTTAAGTTGAAACCCTCAGGTTTCTCAATGTAAACCTCTTCTTCCAAGACACCATTGAGAAAGGCTAATTTAACATCCATTTGATATACTTTGAAGTTTTTGAAGCTTGAGAAAGCTAAAAATATCCTTATAGCCTCAAGTCATGCAACTGGAGCAAATGTTTCATCAAAATCAATCCCTTCAACTTGTGCATAACCTTTGCATACTAACCTTGCTTTATTTCTGACTACCTGACCATCTTCATTTAACTTATTTCTGAAAACCCATTTAGTGCCAATTACATTCTTATCCTTTGGTCATGGGACAAGTTCCCAAGTTTTACTTTTTTCTATTTGATTCAATTCCTCATTCATTACCTTGACCCAAAACTTATCTTCTCTTACCTCATTGAAATTCTTGGGCTCAATTTTAGATAACAAAGAAAAATTTGCATGCTCACTCGTTCCTATTATCTTCCTTCTTGTCTATCTCTCATCTGGATTTCCAATTATTAGATCTCTTGGATGATTTTTTTGCACATACCTGGATGGAGTTTTAGGTAGTAGTCTTTGTGTTTCTTCTTCTTCTGATTCTTCACCTAACTCTTCTTGGCAACTTTCTTCTTCTTCATATACAATTTCTCGAGCTAGTTCTTTTGATCCAGTTTTCTCATCAACTATCACATTTATACTTTCTATAATTGTATGTGTCCTCTTGTTATAGCATCTATAGGATTTTCTCTTAGTGGAATAGCCGAGGAAAATACCTTCATCACATCTTGAGTCAAACTTACCCAAATTTTTCTCTTCTCGTCTTATGTAACATTTACTTCCAAAGATTTTAAAATATTTTATTGTGGTTGGTCTCCCTTTCCAGAGCTCATATGGGGTTTTGTGGTGATTTACTCTTATTTGAGCTCTATTGATGATATACACTATTGTATGTACTACCTCTTTCCAAAAACCATCTGAAATCTTAGACTCATTTAACATGGCTCTGGCCATATTTTCAACAATCCTATTTTTCCTTTCAACTACCCCATTTTGTTGAGGAGTTCTTGTTGTTGAATATTCTCTTTTGATCCCATGTTGTTCACAAAAGTCTATAAATTCATTTGAGGTAAATTCTCCTCCTCTATCTAATCTTAAACCCTTAATCCTTCTACCTATTTTATTTTCTACTAATTCTTTAAAAGCTTTAAACTTCTCAAGAGCTTCTAACTTTTCTTTTAAGAAGGCTACCCAAATCATTCTGAAGTAATCATCTATAAATAATATAAAGTAACTTTCACCTTGTAGACTCTTTGTCCTTGTAGGACCACATAGGTCAGTTTGCACTAGTTTCAGTGGCTGAGATGACATAAATCCTTTTGACTTGAAACTTGTTCTAGTTTGCTTCCCATGCTGACATTGTGCACAAATTGTGTTTTGTGGCCTTTTTATCTTGGGTAAATCTTTGACTACCTACTTGTTGCTTATTTTTACTATGTTTTCAAAGTTCAAATAACCCATTCTTCTATGCCACAACAAACTCTCATATTCTTGTGATAAGAAGCACTTTTCTCCCTTAATATCGCTTAGCATGTAGAGATTGTTTGTAGTTCTATTTGCATCTACAATGAGCTTTCCAGTTTTAGATTTTCTGATCTCACATCTATTGGGATGAAAGGTAACTGTGTGTCCCTGATCACAGAGTTGGCTTACACTTAGTAAATTATGCCTCAATCCCTTGACATACAATACATTCTCTGTCCTTATTTTTCCATTATCTAAACTTAAAGTTCCTTTCCCATAGATTTTTGTTGAACCATTGTCACCAAATTTAACTGACCCTCCATTGATTTCTTTAAGTACAAGAAATTTACTTTTATCTCCTATCATATGACTAGAAAAACCACTATCAAGAAACCACTATTTTCCTTTATCTTGTACATGAAGGGTTGTTTGTACTAACATTGACTTAACTTTCTTTTGTTCTTTTCTTTCTCTCCTAACTTTTGAAGTTGTATTCTTTTTGCTTGGTTTAGGAAATACCGTTTTACACCATTTTGCCTTGTGCCCAAAATTATTGCATTTGTAACATATGATATTGTCATTCATAAGAGGTGCAAAAGAATTGAAATTTCTATCAACATTATCTTTCACATAACTAGTGCAATGTACAACTCTATGACCATATTTGTTACATGAAAAACAATAGCCATGGAAGAAATTTTGTAACTTGTTTGAGTCCCTTGAATAATATGGTTGTGTGCTTCTTCTTTTGTTGTTCTTGTAATTGACTTTTGTCCATGGATCTTCTTTGCCCTCTTCTTTCTTGATGTTTTTTCCTTTTAGTGCATTGGCATAAGTCACTGGTTCTTCTTCTTTTGATGTCTTTGTTTCTTGAAATCTTGAATCCTCTTTCTGTTTCCCTAACCTTATGTCTTGTTGTAATTTACCCTTAGTCTTTTCAACTTCCTTCCTTAGAGAGACAATTTCTGATTCCAATATTTCACATTCTACCTCTCTTGCCTTTAACATTTTTATCATATCTTGTTCAATTTTATTTCCCTCTTCAACTTTTATCTTGAGTTCTGTGAGATTTTGTAGAAGTTCCATCCTTGCTTCCTCATCCTCTTGAATTTGATCCTTAAAACTTGAGTTCTTCTTTCTAACATTTTCCAAGTTTCTAAGAGCAGTAAAGAATTCCTCTTTTATGTCGAGCATGACCTCTTCTCCATTTTTTGAGGTCATATATGTTCTTATGGGATCTTCCTCCAATATGTTAGGCTTTTCATGAAGGAACCCGCTTTGATACCATTTGAAGAACATGAGCTTATACTGAGAGGGGGTGAACAATATAAGATAAAAAATTTTACTTTTCATTCCATATGATAGCATCAACAATATCAAAGCAATAAACATTGCACAAATCATCACACACATGAGAGACATGATTTAACGTGGTTCACCCAATGTGGGCTACTCCACGGAGAAAATATTCCTTATAAATTTTCTCAATGAATTCTTTTGGGAATCAATTCCCTATTACAATGTTTATGGACCTCTACCCAAAGGAGACACCAATCCCCTATGCTTTGGTTCATGGATCTCTATCCATAGGAGAACTCTTTCCCCTCTATTTTGGTTTGTGGATCTCTATCCATAGGATAACTCTTTCCCCTATGCTCTGGCTGGTGCTCTTCTAGAAGACTTATGCCCCCATTGCTCTAGCTTGTGGATCTCTCTCCATAGAAGACCTCTGTCCTCACTACCCCTAGCTAATGGATATCTATCCACTGGATATTTTTATCCTCTACTTTATCACCTCCAAAGCCTACTCTCAACTCTTATCTCAAATCCTATCTCAAACCTTGTCTCAAAATCTATCTCAAACCCTATCTCAAAAACTTATCTCAAAACCTATCTCAAAACCTGTCTCAAACCCTGTCTCAAAAACCTATCTCAAAACCTATCCTCAAGTCTTCTTACGACTTGCTAACATACTCACACAATCATTCAAATAATGAAGCACAACTTGCATACAACTTTAACCAAATGTTTCACACTTCTTTCAACAAATAGCACAATGTAGATCTCAAACCCTAACTAAAATAATTCATAATCTCTATCTCAAATGTTCTCTAAACATTCAACCATGAAGCATATAGAACTCACTCAAATATTTCCAACAATGCTTATCAAACAATCCTTTTCACTCCACCTTATGTTTCACAATATTCAATCCAACAAACACTTCAAACAAAGGATGATGTGCCCATACCTTTTTGCTTTGATGGAGATATGTCTTCAAAACCTGTCTTATAATCAACCACTTTTCTATGTGCCACTTCACAAGTTAGATAGCAAATTTCTATTTCAAAATGTCCTCATAAGTTTCTTCAATGATCTCTGAAAATAATACTCTAGGGCTCTTCCTTAGTTCTCAAAGACATTACATTAAAGCTCTCAAAATTCTCTCAATAATTTCCCTCTCATAAAGCACAATTTACAATCAAATAAAATCTCTTTTACACCTTTTATCTCCACACTTTCAAAATAGTTTTCACTCCATTTCCATATCAAAAACAAAACATTACAATCATAAAACCTTTCACAAACTTATCACTCCAAACTTAACATATTTAAATAAATGATATTTAAACCCTAAAAATTATAGCAAAAATATTTCACCTTATATCTCCTAAGTTTTCAAACCATAGGCCAAATTAATCATCCACCAATATATACCATAGTCAACAATTAACAATGAAGCGCATATATCATAAACCAACCCCTTATACAAATTAAATTTAATTGCCTTCGTCATGGATGGGAATCGACCCTCCAACCTCCGCCCACAAAGTGCAATGCTTCGACCACTTGCGCTAGCCAAGTGGTTGAGGCTAAGAGTTAGCCTCCCACCCTAAATACCTACCACCTCCGCAAAACCAAAAATAAAACAATCAAACTAGCGCTAGGGGGAATCGAACCCCGTACCTCCCTTGTGCCAATGACTTAGCATAGGACCCACCTGCCACTTGGGCTACCAGCCCTTGGTGCACAAAATTATTTGTCGTCCTCCTACTTTATTCCTTGCACTCGATGACAAATGAGAAACATCCATGTTTCTCCTCTCTCCTCCATTGGACTTCGTTCGCATGCACTTCCTTAAAAATTCATTCGCATACACTTTTTCACCAAGCATTCGAATTAATTAAAATTTGATTTTGTTACCTCCTTTTATATGCTCCAAGGTGGTATTTAAAATTTCGATGAAAATATATGCCTCCAATGTAATTTTGAATTTTTGGTGCCTTAGCCAAATTCAAAATTTAATTAATTAATTAATATAATATTTTAACCTTAGGTTAAATATTATATTATTTAATCTAGTATTAAATAATACTTTTGCATGGGATTTTCACCAAATATTTTTCGTCCTTTTATTAAACCCTCCTGGCTTAATTATTATAATATCTTTTTATTAAGCCCTCCTAGCTTAATTATTATAATATTAAAATATTATAATATCTCCTTTTCTCTCTAGAACCATGGGTGTAATCCTTTGTCTTCAACCCTGTTAGCCAACCCTTTTGGCTTATAATATAAGATATTATAACCAATCCTTTTACCACTTTGCTTGTACCAAAATGAGCTTACCTTGAACCAAACACTTGACATCAATGACAACATTATTACTCAAAATTTCTAATAGTTGTCCATGGAGGCATCTGGATGCTTGTTTGATAAGCCCATAATGCCAAGGGAATTTGTGTATGCCAATCTCTATGATTTTATTTAACAAGTTTCTTGAGAATATCAATTAAGATCTTGTTGGAAGCTTCATCTTGTCCATTTTCTTTGTGGGTAATAAGGAGTCAAGAAACTGTCTTGAATGTTATATTTATCACAAAGTGCTTGAAAATACTTGTTCTTGAAATACTTTCCATTATTGAAGATGATTTTTGAGGGGATACCAAAATGACAAATGATGTGATGCAATATAAACTCCACAATTCTAGGTCTTGTCATACTGGTTAGAGGAATTGCCTCAACCCACTTTGTAAAGTATTTAGTGGCTGTGATGATGAATGTATGTTGTCTCTATGAAGGAGGTAAAAAATTTCCAATTATATCTAGACCCCATTATGAAAAGGGTCAAAGGCTTTGAATAGGTTGTATAGCTTGTGATGGTACATGAGTTAAATTAGCATGTTCTTGATATTTCTTACAATGTTTAACATAAGTGCAACAGTCACATTCCATTGTGGGCCAATAATAACCCATGCGTAAGATACACTTTGCAATGGCAATTCCACTAAAGTTACCACCACAAGTACCATCATGGGCTTCAGCTATGAATATTTGTACCTCACTAAACTTGAGACAACAAAGGAGAACTCCATCATAATAATTTTTATACAACATGTCCCCTAAGAGAATTAAATGAGCTATCTTTTTTCTTGAAAGTGTGTTTGGAAATTCGATACATGTCATATGGGAGTGTTCCAAACTTGAGAAAGGCTACTATTTGTCTTGATCAAAGCCCATATGTATCTGAATGGATAAATTAAACATCCTTTTAATATTTAGATTCATCACAGATAATTGCATATTTAGAGACCATTAAAATTATAAGGAGTTGTACCTCTCCAAAGGAGCCTTTTGGAATCAATGATCCAAGGGATGCCATCGCATATACAAATCTATTAGTCAAATGTGGTAAACTATTGATTTCATACCAATCAAACTTAGAGAGCAATTTCATTGCTACTTCATGATAAAGCTTAATATTAGGTTCTTTATATTGGTATTCTCCATTGATTTGCTTAACAACAAGTTGAGAATCCCTAAATATCCCAATATGCTTAATGCTCATAGCTATAGCTTATTGAATACCTAATATTAAGGCTTCATACTCTATAGTATTGTTTGTGCATTAGAAGTCAAGTTTGAATGATAAGGGGATAGGTACTCCCTGGGGTGTATGAAAAACGACTCCAACACCCTAACCTTTCATGCACTTAGAGCCATAAAATAATAGTTTGATATCGACGTATTCCTTTGGAATGATATCTTCTTCTTGTTTGGTGACAGTAAATACCAAATCATCTGGGAGCTCAATAATCAAAGAATGATGACTAGGTAGTGGAGATTTCATAAGTTGATCAACTATTACCTGACCTTTGATGGATTTTTGGCTAATGAATTCAAGGTCAAATTTAGTAAGGAGCATTATCCATTTAGCGATGCAAGTGTTATTGTAAGTGCAATACATCATATAATGTAGAGGATTTTCTCTAGCTATGACATATGTTGTGTGACTAAGCATGTAATATCAAATTTTCTTAGTGGCAAAAACCACTTCTAAGCACAATGTTTCTACATAAGTGTATCTAGTTTCATAGATTACCAATGTTTGACTAATGTAGTAGACAACTTGCTCTCAATTTTCTTCATTCTTTTGTGCAAGAACTGTCCCTAATGCAAAGTCTATAGCCAAAATATAAATATAGAATGGGACCCCTGGATAAGGGGGAGCTAAAACTAGCAGAGAAGCTAGGTATTTCTTAATGTCATCAAAGACTTTTTGACACTCATCTATCCAAGAAAATGATACCCCCTTTTATAGTAGGTGATTGAATGGCCTACATTTATCAGAAAGTTGTGTAATGAAATGACAGATCGATTGAATAATTCCTTGTAAACTACACAATTTCTTTAAATTAGTTGGAGGAGCCATCTCCATGATGGCCTTGAGAAAATAGACTCATTAGATTAATAATAATAAGAACTTACAATGCTTTTATAGCACTCCAATCAGTTTGAAATATCTACTATTATGGAGATCTTACTTGCTCCTACTATGTTTAGAAACACTCTAAACAATTCCCTATATGCTCTCACAACAAAACTAATTTCCTTTCAAATAGTAAATTTGGTGCAACTATATTTAAATGAAGGCTAAATATTTAGAACCTATATACTTTAGGGAAGATAATCTAAAGTATGGTCTAGAGTCCAACATTCTTCCCCTTAAAGTTGAGAGGACTGACTACTTAGTCTCTCATCTTTATATACTAAGCTTTCGTAACTCCTTTGGTGAAAATATCCACTATGTTTTCCAAAGTTCTACAATATCATAGCTCAATCACCTGTTTCTCCACCATGTCTCGAATGAAGTAATACTTCATGTCAAAGTGCTTTGACCTGCTGTGGTGGATAGGATTATGTACCAATTGTATGGCACTCATATTATCACAATACAATATAGTAGGACCACATTGTCTCTCACATATTTCTTATAGTACTTTTCTCAACCATAAGGCTTGGGCACTAGCATGTGTGATTGCTATGTACTTAGCATCAGTATATGATAGTGCTACAACAGTTTTTTTTTTAAAACTCCATGTAATTAGCCCTGATCCAAGACTAAAACAATTCCTTGAAGTAGATTTCCTATCATCTATGTTGTTTCCCCAATCACTATCACTAAATCCAATTAATTTTATAGCATTACATTTGTGGTAATGGATCCCATAATCTAATGTACCCTTTACATATCTCAAAATTCTTTTAGTTGCTTGTATATGAAGTTTAGATGGATCGACCATATACCTTGATACTAGAGAAATAGCATATTGAATATTTGGTCTTGTGTTGGTGAGGAACATTAGACTCTCAACCATGCTCCTTTAAGTGGTCTTGTCAAATTTTGGTGCTCCATATTCTTTGCATAATTGTATCCCATGACCTGTTGGAGTTGCAATAGACTTGCATTTCTCCATAGAAAATTTCTTTATCATTTCATGAGAATATTTATGTTGACATATGAAGATCTCATTTCTTGTTTGATGTACCTCCATTCCTATAAAGTAATGCATCAAACCTAGATCCTTCATTTCAAACTCTTTCATCATGGAGTGTTTGAACTCCTCATTCATTTTATCACTGCTACCCATTAATATTAGATCATCCACATATAAGCACACAAAGATAATATATTTACCTTATTTCATGTAGTAGATATTAGGTTCACTTTTTCTCCTATTGAATCCATACTTTTGAAAGTAGCCATCAATGTGTTAGTACCATGCTCTTGGTGCTTTCTTTAGGCCATACAATGCTTTCTTCAATTTGTAGACAAGGTTATCCTTACTTTGTTCTTCAAATACTTGAGATTGTTGTACAAAAACATCTTAATTCAATTACCCATTGAGAAAGGAAATTTTAATATCCATGTGTTGAATTTTCCACCCTTTGTGGGTAGCCAAAGAAAGGACTAGTCTGATGGTCTCTTGTCTAGCAACCGGAACAAAGGTATCCTCATATTCAATCCCATACTTTTGAGTAAACACTTTTGCTACTAGCCTTGACTTGTGTCTTTCAATTCTCCCATCAGCATTGAACTTGGTCTTGTAGACCCATTTGCATCCAATACATTTCTTGCCTTTAGAAAGCTCTAGTAGCTCCCAAGTATCATTCTTTTTTATAGAGGTCATTTCCTCTTTCATGGTTTGTTGCCATACATCATGATCACATGCTTTTTCATAACTAGATGGCTCTAGCTCTACACTAGTCATTAAAGCATAGTTTACAAAATCTCCCTTAGGATCTTGGGAGTCATCATCACCATACATGTGCAAATTTTCAAGTCTTTTCAAAACTGCATTCATCTCACTAGCTTGGCTTCTAGTGTACCTTTTTTGGAAATTCTTATCCAACATTTGAAAAGAAGGATGGTGCTGAAGTGTTCTCTTACCTCTTTATGGTGAATCTACATCCATTGGAGAAGAACTTGCTGATATTTGTGGAGAAGGACTTGGAGTAGCATCTATTGTACTTGAAGTAGTACTCATGCTTGGGCTTGGAGGAGGACTTCCTTTGCTGTTTTTGGGCTGCACTTGCTGCACTTGAGAGGAACTTGCATCTTGAGATCCATCATCAACAAAAAAAAATTTATGACCCCATTCTCCCCCTTCATCAAAAATTACATCTCTGGAGATTATAATTTTATGTGTTTTTGGATTGTAGAGCCTATATGCCTTTGAAGTTTCACAATACCCAATGAAAATACATGCTTGAATTTTGGGATCAAGTTTCTTTCTTATCTCATTAGGAATGTCAGCATATGCAAGACAACCAAAAACTTTGAAGTATTTTACATTTGGATTTTTTCCATACCATCCTTCATATGGAATTATTCCATCTAAACTAGATGTAGGAATCCTATTCAAAATGTAAATACTTGTTATAATAACATTAGCCCAATACATGTTACTAAGCTTCTTTGTCTGAAGCATTGATCTTGCCATTTCTACAATAGTGTGGTTCTTTCTTTTAGCCACACAATTTTGTTGTGGGGTGTAGGTAGTGGTGAATTACCTTTTGATCCCACAATATTTACAATATTTTAGAAATGCATTTGAACAAAAATCTCCTCTTCTATCAGTCCTTAATCTCTTTACAACATACTCACTTTGATTCTCTACATTATTTTTGAAATCCTTGAAACATTCAAAAGCTTCATCCTTAGTTTTCAAAAAATAAATCCAACACATTCTTGAGAAATCATCAATGAAAGTGAGAAAGTAAGAGTTATTACCCAAACTTTTCGTATGCATAGGACCAAAAATATCTAAATTTACCAGTTGTAGTGGATGGCTTGCTCTCCATTCTTGACCTCTTGGAAACTTTGTTCTTGAGTGCTTTCCCAAAACACATCCTTCACACAACTCCTTTTTCTCTTCAACTTTTGGAAATCCACATACCATAGCTTTTGAAGTCAACAACTTCAATATTGCAAAGTTAAGATGACCATATCTCAAGTTTCAAAGCACACTTGGTTTTTCAATGGCTACACTAGCAAGTTGAGCACCTCCTTGTTCCCAAAAATTAAGAGGAAAAAACCTATTCATTGTCATAGGTACTTGTGTAACAACTCTATTACAATTGTTTTTGTCAAAAATTACATATTTTCCATCTTCAAAAATAAGCCTATAGTTCTTTTCCATGATTTGTCCAACACTAAGCAAATTATATTGGAGTTTGGGGGTGTAATAGATGTTGTTTACCTTCTTTGTGCATTATTTGGTTGGAAACTCCATGGCTTCCATACCTTCAACTTGTATGCCTTGTCATCTCCTAATTTGATCTTTGATTTGTAGGTGGAATCCATTGTAGCAAATAACTCTTCTTTGCCACTCATATGATTTGAGCAACCAGTATCCAAAATCCAAGTTTCATTAATATTTTGATATGATTTTCCATATGTGAGGAACAAATTTGAATATTTTACTTCCTCTTCTCCATAGTTTCCATAGTTATTACCTTACCCTTCTTGAGAAGGCTTGGACCAACAATCTCTAGCAAAGTGACCAACCTTGCCATAATTGTAACAAAATTTCTTTGATTTATCACCTCCTCTTCCTCTTCCTTGGTTGCCACCTCTTGATCTACCTCTGCCTCTTGCTCTTCCTCTTCCTTGTCCTCTTACTTGGCCTCTTCCTTGTCCTCTATATTGTCTACTTCCATAAACCTCGCCTTCCTTTGATGAGAATGCTTTGTCATCACCTCCAAAGCTTGATGAAGTAGAACCCTATAATATCTCTTCATGAGACATCAAAGAACCAATTAGAGCATAAAAATTTAGAGTAGACAAATATTTAGACTCTTAAATAATGATATCAATATGGTTCCATTTATGAAGGAGTTTTCTCAACACTTTATTCACAACTACTTTAGTTTTTATATCTTCACCAAGAGTGTCCATTTTGTTTACAATTGCTTTCACTCTCATACAATAATCTCCCACTCTTTCATCATCTTGCATCTTGAGATTCTCAAAATATCTCTTCAAGGTTTGAAGCCTCACTTGCTTCAATTTATTTCTCCCTTGATATATATATCTCAAGGTTGTACAAGCTTCTAGGGTTGTTGAACAAGAAGCAATCCTTGGAAAGATGCTTTTCTCCAAAGCTGTTTGGAGATGGTAGAGAGCAAATGAGTTTTTCTTTTGTGCATCCTTTTTATTGGTTCTATCAGCTACACTCAAGTTGGACCAATATTCAGGTTCATTAGCCTTCTTCTACAATATCCAATAATCCTTTGCCTATGAGTAAGGTCATCATCTTGATACACCAATACTCATAATCTAACCCATTAAATTTAGGAATGGGAAGATTGTTATTGGCAGCCATTGATGCTAATCAATAAAACTTTGGAATAATTTATATAGCTTATAATACAATATTTTTAAAATAAAGAGTAGAATAATATCTTATTTCACTCAATTGACTCAACCTGTTAATTCAATCTCTCAGAATTAACCTCTAATTGTAAAAATGCATGCTTCTTTTTTATTTACCAAAATCTCAAGCACAAAATTTATCATAAATCAGCCAATACTGATTGAAACAAACTAAAATTTTTACTGTAGACTTATGATATATGTATCTGAAAATTCACTAATTTTTAGAATAAAATTCACTAATTTTTAGAATAAAATTCACACAAATGAGAAATATGTGATCAATTTACTTTTGCCCTTCCTAGATCTTAGAGTGTTTTTTGAGACAACCTTAGTTTTGTTAACTTAAATAAATACATACAGCTCCAAAATTTCTGAAAATTAAAATATATATTCCTGAGATAATAATATAAAAACCCTCTAAATTTTAGAAGAAAATTCGAAAATTCGAAAAATATGTGATCATTTACTTTTTCCCTTTTTATCACAATTATGGATCTTGGATTTTTTGAAGAAAAAATCAATATTCACACAAATCAATAAATACAAATCCAAACGACCTAAAATTTTGTTTGAATGATTATTTTATCTAAATAAAATTTATACTAAAATTTTATAATCAAATACCTTGTATTCCACCTTATACAACCATTTTATTGCAAAACTCAAAATGCTAATAAAATTAGCAAATGAGCTCCAAATTACCTTTAATTTTTACTACATCCTCTTGATACAATTATCTAAAAAACCTAAAAATTTCATCAAAAAATACCTTAGTATGCATGATATATGAATTATTTAATTGATCTCTTCCTTGCAACTCTTCTGAGTGTTGGCCACTTGAGTTTCTCTAATAAAGTGTGTGCTTCATATGTCTTCATGCCACTCTCCATAGGTTTTGATCCGCATGAGCAAACCTATCTCTAATACCAAAATGAGAAAATAGACTCATTATATTAATAATCATAATAACTTACAATGCTTTTATAGCACTCCATTAATTTTGAAATATCTACTATTATGGAGATCTTACTTGCTCCTACTATGTTTAGAAACGCTCTAAAAAATTCCCCATATTCTCTCACAACAAAACTGATTTCCTCTCAAATAGTAAAGTTGGTGCAACTATATTTAAATGAATGCTAAATATTTAGAACCTATATACTTTAGGTAAGATACTCTAAAGTATGCTCTAGAGTCCAATAGACCTTGACCTTGTTTGGGTCCATCTCAATGTCTCTTTTGGAGATAATGAATCCTAGAAGTTTGCTCGAGGTAACACAAAAGACACATTTCTTGGGGTTCAACCTTACATTATGTTCTAGAATTAGGTAAAAAAATTTCTCCAATACATCAATGTGCTCTTTTTCAAGTTTTATATTTAGCCAATATATCATCCACATAATCTTTGATAATCTTATGTGTGTAGTCGTGGAAAACGTATGTCATGGTACGTTGATAAGTGGCACCTACATTTTTAAGTCCAAAGGGGATCACCTTATAAAAAAAAGTTCCCCAAGGTGTAGTGAATGTTGTTTTGTGTTGGTCATCAAGATTTATTCGAATTTGGTTGTATCCTAAAAAACTATCCATGAGTGAAAGCATTTCATGGCCAATGCAAGTTTTGACAAGAGTTTCAATGTTTGGAAGAGGAAAATCAACCTTAGGACACACTTTTTTAAGATCTTGAAAGTCAGTGCAAATATGTATTGCCTTGTTAGGCTTACAAACAGGTACCATATTTGAGATCCACTCAATATAATTAATGGGTACAATGAAACCCACATCTAGAAGCTTTTGTAGCTCTTATTTGACGAAAAAGGAAATGGTAGGGTGCATCCTTCTAAGTTGTTTTGATCGGCTTAGCATCAGGATGTAAGGTGAGATTATGGAAAACCAAGATAGATTCAAGACAGGCATGTCTTTATAATATCATGCAAAAATGCTCTTTTTCCTCTTGAGGAGAGCAATTAATTGCTCTTGTTCATTGTTAGATAAGCTTTTGCTAAGCTTGACAATTTGGGTATTGTCTTTGTCTGAACTAAGGTCCACATTGATGGTATATTCAATAGAAATATGGGAACCTTCCTCAAGTTGATTGGGTGTAGGGATCAGATGAATGTCATCAAACTCTTATGACGTATCCTCATCTATGTCTTCCTATAAAACCTTGGGATTCGAAGGTGAATATGAAGGCGAAGGCAAAGGGGATGGAGGAATGTAGTTGGTTGAAGCCCTTAACAAGTCCTCAAACAAGACAAACTCAAAAAAGGATGGAGGTGAGGAAATTCGATCCATATCAATAAGGCTTATGTCAATTGGAATTGGTTTATCCAGATCATATGGATTACAGAGTGGGGTGAATAAATCAACAGGATTCATGTTGATTTATGGGCAAAGTGGATAAGTTTGGATGGAATGAATAGAACCTAAGAACCGATTCTACGATCTTGGTAAACCTGGAAAGCAGTAAGCAACATAAGTGAATGCATTTAATTAAATGGTATATACATGCAATGCTGAAAAAGAAAACATATTTTTGTTTGATTTTGTATTTTTTTTATTTGATTTTTATTTTTATTTTTTATTTTTTGTAGTGGTGAAAACCACTATTTTTGTGTTATGTACATATTCTACAAGTTTGGATTATAAAATGGATTAATGAAGTGGGGGTGGTGGTTCACCGGTAGGATTGACTTACTCTTGTAAAAGAAGCAAGTGAAATATGGGCTCATGGATGGGGAAAATTCTAAGATAAAACTCATCTTGTTCAGTATGGGGAGTAATGGGCTTCGATTCTTCTTCAAATTCATTTAAAACTATCAACATAATTTTGAATTCTTCATAAATTTCATCATCAACATCATCAGGATGGAGGGCTTCTTCTCCTAAATTTATATTAAGCATTTGAAAGGATTGTTCAAGAGAAGATATTGTGGAAAGTGGGTGATAAACTAGACCTGAACAATCGTACACTTCTTGATATGGAACATAAATAGGCTGAGACACTCCTTGTTCATGCAATCCTAGGCCATGACCTTACCAATTAACTATGTAAAAATTGTGATATGGGAATCTTGACATGTTTGGAATGTTGGCAAGTGTTAGTTCCTTGGGTTCTTCTAGGGAAGCTAGATTTGATGAACAATCAATCCCCCCATGCACAAAATTTATGCTATTTGGAGTTGAACCCATGTCATATACTGCTCCTATGGATAAAGGTGGATCATGTGGGAAACTAAAATCCTTAGCATTAGGAATGGTGAGCGGTGTGACAATGATGTCTTGGACCACATATTCACCAATACTAGGATTAGTGAGGTGGACTTCGACTTGGGATGATGTGGAAGGATCATTATTAGATAATGGCTTGGGAAATGAATATTTCTCACAATCCATCAACTGGACTTGAGAAACATTAGGTGATGGATAGGGATTCATTTTTTGGATGGATAATGATGATGAAGTGTAAGGAAAAGATGTGGATTGACCTTGACCACATGTGCATGTAGTCAATGATGAAGATGATGAAGGATTGGTGATAGGAGAGTCCTCATGTATGGGATCCTCTGATGAAGAAATGGGTGACATGGTGAATGGATTGGGTGATGGTGAAATAAAAATGTGGGTGGAAGGAAGCATGGATTCATAAGGATTTGAAATGAAATTGCAATACTTGAATGGTTCGATATCTGCTGGTATGCAATGTACTTGTCCCTCATGACCATATTTCAAGCATTTATGTAAAATGGAAGGGACAAGTCTCATTTCCCTCATACAAGGTTTTCCAAGGAGTGCATTGTATTCCATGGATCCTTCCAAGATGTGGAACATAGTGTGCAACATTTTGACCCCTACATCAATGGGAAAAAAATAGTACCAAATGTGAAACACAAAGCATCATTGAATGCTTTTAGGGTGAAGGATAACTTGGTGATATGAGATGGAGGAAGATTCAAATGATGAAGGGTAGACATGGTGATAATATTGATTAATGAACTGGTATCAAATAGAAATATTTTAAAAGGCTTCTTATCAATTAGATCCATGATGTGCAATGGAGGATCTACTAATTTTGATGATATTGGCTTAATATCAAAGTCATAAAATATACTGGAAGGCTCCATGTATATTTTAATGCTCCCTATAAAGTTATTAAAGGCATTAGAATCTTGATATTGTAATTAAATGGATTTCAAAATTTCAGTTTATGCCTCATGATGTGGGGGAGATTGTTGAATTAACTCATAAATTGAAAATTTGGTGGAAGCCATCTTTAGACTTATGGCTAACCGACTACTCAATGAGATGACTGATCATGGTGGATTATTGATGGGTGGAACTGGGGGGTTTTATTAGCTAGTAATGTGGATTGGCGATGAAGGATTAGGGTAAATTTTTATGGGAGGTGATGTGGAAGGTTGTAACACACTTGCTTAAGTTTATTGCCTTGCATTTTTCTAATTGTTTTGTTGACCTCTAGTGACCACATGAATGGCTCCCACAAAACCTTGGTATTGTTGGAAATTATTAGATTGATTAGGAGGAGTCTTCGTGTTAGCCCCTCCCATATTTGGTTGCACCTCCTCATGGTGAGGAAGTGGTGTTTGAAAAATACCAAGGTTTTGGTTTTGTTGAGAAAGGGTATTGTCAATCTTGATGCCCCCAAGTCAATTAGGTCTTGCACGATGTCTTTGAATATATGGAAATTATTAATATCATACCCATTTTACCTATGGTAAGGACAAAATAAATGTTCTCAATAATATTTTCCACATTTAGCGAGATCATCTGGTCTAATTTTGGGTAAAGCAAGTTTTTTTGTGTCATACAACCTTTATAAAAGGGAAGCATATGACTCAGCCAAATGAGTGTATTGGTGATTTTATCAAATAGACTATCATCGAGAATAGGTTTCTATAGTTGGAACTATGTTTTGTATGGCTTGAGTTACCGAGGGTATCGCATGATAAGAATTTTTTTGCGGTGACTATTGCATTGATTTTTGTTGAGCCATTACCAGATAGCTCATGATCACTTGATTAACATAATTAGGCTGATTGTCCAGAGTGGCCTATGTTGATTTTGCTTGGACAAAATAATTTCTTTTATATTGGCCATTTTTTTCCCATTCCTTTTTCTTATGCTTAAGTATACCCTCTTGGATTTTTATTTTCTTGATGACACTAGCCTGTGCTAGAGCTTTTTCAAATGAATGATATGTCTGTAATTGAATAATCCAAGAGATAGGTTTTAAACAAATCTTGGTGAATAGTTTTCTAAGCTTTTCCATTGGTAGGGTGAATGGTAACTTGGTAATGACAACCCTTAAATAGTTTCTAAAATCATAGATGGACTCATCGTCATGTTGTCTTAAAGTATAGACATCAGACAATGAGATTTTATTTCTAACATTTAGGATAAAACGCTCAAATAATTGGTCAACCAATTGTTCAAAAGTATAAATACTATGACTGGGCAATTGGTTGTACCACTCTATGACATCTCCTAATGTTTGAGGAAATATTCTGAGCATGAGACAATTTTCATTTTGGATTCTAAAATATAAGTTTACAAACGTGCTCACATGCTCTTTGGGATCCTTAGTTCCTTTGAATTTTTCAAACTTAGACATCGTGAAATCTATCAGATATGGTGATGATGGTACCAAAGGATGAATGGGTTGGTTGATTAGTTGATGTAAGGTTGGCTTCTGGTTTGTCAAACCAATAGTATGTTGTATCAACTGATTTATTTGTTTTTGCATTGCCCTAATTCAAGGATATTCCCTAGGAATGTGGAAACCCTGAATTACTTGATGATTTTGAGGTGAGATGGAAAAATATTTTAGGGTGACCAAATGATGATGATATTGGTGATTATGACTAGGTGAATGTGATGGAAATTGATGAAGGGGAGATTTATAATGAAGAGATGGAGAATTTGGAATGGGGTCAATGCATGAGGGTTATGGTTGGGTTGGCCAGTGGTAATAGGATGGGTATTGGTATAACTTTGTGGAGGAACATGGATAGAAATAACAGAAGACTATGGTGTCCATGATGGACCCTAGTTAATGAGGACAATATGAGTAGAGTTTGGTAGAGGCTTAGGGTTCACTTGCACTTGTTGTTGAGTGTTTTGATACTTCTTAAACAATTTATTCAAATGTTCCCATGATTCATTAATCCCTCTATCATAAATGGAGGGTATGTAAGTAGATGGTATGGAATATATGGTTGAGGGATAAGTTACACTTGGTATGGTAACTTGGGAGGCTAAAACTTGTGAAGAAGCATTTACATGTGCTTCATACAATGGGTTAGTGTATGTGGATGTGTATGAAGTGCTAGGAGCACATGAGGATTGGGGAATGGATATATGATATGGGGGTGCAACTGATGTCTCAAAAAGAGGGTTAGTGTACACCTAGGTAAATTTGGATGGTGGCTAGGAATAAACAAATTCCTCCTATAAAGTAGGATCTTGTCTAGGTGAATTGGGCACATGAGAGCTTCTACTCGTGCCATATATATGTGGGTAATGTGGTGATAAATGGTTGGTGAGGTTGAATCTACTTGGGTAAAAACCATATGAAATGTTGTGGGTGACAAGGAATGTGAGGGAACTACAGATAAATTTGCCTGTCACATTTATGGAATCTACCACATAAATGGTGGATAAGGTGGATGAAGGTTCCATTGAATTGTCTTGATTTAATGATTTCTTTTGTTTTCTTGTTAATAACATAAGTAATTAAACCAAAATACAGATTATGTATTAAAATGAAACACAAAACTAAAATTTCACAAGAAAAGTAAACAATCAATGCTAAGTTTACTCAACAAGTGTGTATTACCTCATTCATTGATTATCTCATTTTAATATGAATTCATTCTCTTATATTATGATCTTGTGTGTTTCAATGTGCTAATCTAAATTAAATGGAGTGAATCCTATGGCTTGGATGGGGCAACAAGATTCTTGCTGGTGATGAAATCTAACAAGTTTGCTCAGGGGTAATCTAAGGTTTTTAATGGCAGAGATTGGTGGATGGAGATGAATTCCACTGTCACAAATCTCAAGTAATGGTTGGTGATGAAATCAAACCACTACTATTTAATGTGAAGCATGAAGTTTGTGATTATTTTAAAGTTTCCAGTTCTCTATTGTGTACATACAATGTTAGAAGAATAACTACTTTCAACAGTTGAAATCAAAATCCACAACTTAGAATACCAATTTTTTCAAAGGATGTAAAGTACACCACTTACAACCTACTCTAGATGGTTGGGGGGTTCATCTACTCCTCTATATGGAATCACCTAAGTATAGGGATACTTTTTGTATCTGAACAATTTTTCTATTTAGACATACAAAAATAGAAATCTCTAACCCTAGGATGCAAACTAATGAATGCACTTAATATTTCAAATGAAAACAATAATATAGCACACCAAAAAATTAAGAAATATTTAAGCAAAAAATGTGTGGATGAATGCAATTATTAATCTAATGTCTAAAATGCAACTAACATGATTTTTTTTTATACCATATCTATCAATGATGTTCATTTTAATCCCAAAATATGAATAAAAAAAACATAAAAGTGCCAGAAAACATAAAAACAAAAAGTTAGGGTTTGACAGTAAACTTACCCAAAAACCCATGTTTCTACTCTAACTCTTTGTAAATACCCCTAGCCACTTTTGAAATGCACCTGGGTATTTATGGATGTCCCTCGAGCACCGTTGGGCATTCGTGCACCTTCTACAGTCTTTTGCAAATCTCCAAAAACTTTTATCCAATGAAAAACTATGAATTCTGCTCTTCTAAAAACCCTGCAAGATGACACAAAAAACAACAAATTAGTAAACAAGGTAAATCAAATTAAAAAACCCTTAGGGTGTCCCACCATGATCACCATTTATAAATACAAAAGTGAAACACCACAAAATATATATAAAGGCTAATTAAAATCGAACTCAATATTGCACAAGAAGAAATGGTTTTTATTACTAAAGGAGGGAGCCTCAAATCTCCATTGTTACAATAAAAGAATTCATTTCTTTGATATATGTTTGTTGTAGGAAATCAGTGTGGTGATGCTCTAGCATTGCCCAAGGGCTATTAGGGCTCCAAAGCTCTGGTATAAGAAACCCGCAGGTGCTCGACGATAGAAAAAAATACCCATGGGTGTTTGAGAATGGCGAAGGGTACCCAGAGGTGTTTGGCAGCAGAGGAGAGGCACTTGACAATAATAGGGAGCACTTGAATACATTCGATGGCTGAAGGAAAATCTACAAAAGTAGATATGACTAGGTGAGAGGTGTGGCAATGAATGTAAGGGCTATGGCAAGCAAGGATGGATGGAGAACACATGGATATTTGGATTGCTTAGGAAACTTCAGGAAAACTTCAACTCAGGAAAAACTCAGGTGTTGAGCCATAAAAATGGCTCCTATTAATAATCCACACTAGGGCATGTTAGGTTTTGAGCGACACAAATTGTGTGGTTTAGATTAAAACATAACAAAGGATGGATATTAATTTCGGGTGTGTGGCATGGATTGATATAGATGGATGGCTAGGATTAAATTAAATTGGATGGTTGGGTTTTTTTACATATAATATTTATATTTATTAAACATATAATATAATATTTAAATATTAATATTAAATATATATTTAATAAATATTCCTAAATATATATAAATAAATGGGTAAAATGGCGAGAAGACCAAGATAGATGACAAGTGGCTAGGTTTTGGTATCTATAAAACCCTACCTAAAGGTTTGGATCTCTTGTTTTATAGAGTGATATATTTTTTGGTAGGTTCTTAACTATAGAAGGAAGGCTATAACTCATAAAGACTACATTGTAATCCATCCCTATTTATATCATGTTGCTTTTAATATTGCTAGTAGGTATAGCATCATAAATTAATAAAATGCAAAGAGACTTTCTTTGGAAAGGATGTGAGGAAAATTTTAGGTTTCCTCTTTGTAAGTGGATAAGGTTTATGAAGGAAAGAATTTTTTAGGAGAAAACTTGTAAAATTGTAGACTTATGAGTTTGGCCTTAGGGGTAAATCTTGGGTGGAGATTATTCAAAGATCAATGAAATAATTGGATATAAAAATTTCTTCAAAAATATATAGGTTCTCTTGATGCAATAAAATTATTTAGAAAAAGAACCCTATCCAAAGGTTTGGATCTCTTGTTTGGATAGAATGAAAGCTTGTTTGGTGGTTTGAAAAGGTAAGTTCTTAACTATGGAAGGATGGTTATAACTCATAAAGACTACATTGCAATCCATCCCTATTTATATGATATTGCTTTCAATATTATAGTAGGTATGACCTCATAAATTGATAAAATTCGAAGAGGCTTTCTTTGGAAAGGATGAGAGGAAACATTTAGGTTTCTATTTTGTAAGGTGGATAAGGTTTATAAAGGAAATAATTTTTATGGAGCAAGCTTGCAAAATTGTAGACTTATGAGTTTGACCTTAGTGGCAAATCTTGGGTGGATATTATTCAATTATCAATGAAAGAATAGGGTAAAAATGTTACTTCAAAAATATATGTGTTCTCTTGATGCAATAAAATTATATGAAAATTGTAGAAACCTAAAAATATTATATTATCCCTTGTGTAATGCTAATGATTAATCAATTTGAAAAAATATCCAAAAATCTAATTAATTTGCATTAAAACGTTGTTGGGGCAAAAATATTGGTTAAATTCTACTCAAGATGTCACAACCCTTTCACTTAATTATCAACCCAGGGATGCTCATAAACTTATGATGTACCAGGTAGAGATTGACTACAATACCACTGAGATGAGTCCACTAAACTCTATAGTTTGGGGGGTGTTGTTGTATAGCATTAATTCAATCCAAACCACTTAATATTTAGAAAATAAATTGCAGGAAATAAAATCACACCACACTTGCAGAAATTAAAGAAAGCAGTAAATAAATCAAATTGCAAAAAGTAATCAAATGCAAGAAAAATAGAATTAATAGAACTGAAATGAAATTATAGGAAAGTAAAGGAGAGGGGAGGAATACTGGCCAGGAGTGGGCCCAGGCTCCAGCAGATTCCGCCCGGTTAATTACATACACCAAACTTAAATAAGAGAACTTCGAATGAATTTTATTGCATAAATGGAATTACATTACAGTCTGGTTCTTTTGCTATTTTTCTCCTCTTTTTTAGAGAAGTCTTGTGCATTTATATATCACACAAGTTTCTCTGTTGCAATATTTATATTGTTGTTACAATAATAATTCTCTACTAAAAATGTGATTACAATAACAACACACCAAATTAGGAAAATTTGGTGTATTCAAAATAGATTATGTTTGTTGCATCATTTTTCTATGGTCTGGTTAAATCAAATGGCTTTCGATATTATCTCATCGTCATCACTCATGTTCTACCTTTGGGAAGTCGTTACTCTATTTCATACGAAAATAGGGTAGTTGACGTGTTCATCGATTAACGGTGGTTAAGTGTACCTCATTATTATTACGTGGAGTCAACCATATTTGACTTCATCAATGGGAATGAGACATCCTTCTATCGGAATATGGGAGCAAGGCACCTTCCCATCGAATATGGTATGAAGTCATATAGCCATTGGAAGACTGGAGTAAGGTGCCTTCCCATTGGAAGATAAGAGTAAGGCACCTTCCCATCAAAATATGGGAGTAAGGCGTCTGAATACAGGAGGAAGGCACCTTCCCATCGAAATATGGGAGGAAGGCACCTTTCTCTTTTAGGGTCGTACTCCTTCCTTAGTATGCATTGAACTCCTTTGTAACACAGATGATGCCAGGTCCAAGTGGGACCTCGACGTAGTTATGCAAAAAACAATGAAAATAATCAAATCTACACACAAAGCACACTTTTCACACAAGTTAGGTAATATACACAATTTACCATTAAATACATATAAACATTCATAAAAAGTACAAATCTGATATAATAATGTCGCACAAAACATTAGAAACATATGCAAAAATATGAGCAATTTTGGTGCTCATCATCCCCCCATGCCTAAGGATTGTCACGTCCTCATGGCACTTTGTATTGGTAGTCCCTAGTTTTTTCTACGGCCTCCTAGTAAGATTTATTCCACTGCTTCCTCTTCTTGGTAGTGGCCTTGTCTCTTTCTTTATCCCTGGGCTTCCTCTTCTTGGTAGTCTGAGGGGCACTGGCCCCTTGCTATGGCATATGCTATCATGGGCTATGCCTAACTATTCTGCTAGGCCCGACACTTGTGCTTGGTGGCTTTGTGACATACATTTTTTGTCCTACTTTTTCCTTCATGTAATATCCTGTAAAAGTAGTAGCCCCTTTCTGGAATGCAGGCTCTACCTCCTTCCAGAGCTAGTGATATTGAGGTATGGGCTCTATGTCTAGGATATCTAGTTTTTCCCAGAAAGGGATTCGGGATTCATCCACCACTTTGACCTTGTGCAACTAGGCCACTTCAGGAGGAAGCTTAGCATCTTCTGAGTTGGGTGGTTTTGTACTTCCTTCTAAAAGTGGCTTCTTACTAGCTACTTTGACCTAGGTTGTAGCTATCTCTAGGCCAAATACCCCCATATCCTGTAGGTATATTTTCATTTTGGAGGGTTGATCTCCAATGGACCCATATATCTCCCAGAACTACTTCTTAGGGGTAGGATTAATGCTAATCCCAGGCTCTATGGTCACCTTTTTGAAGATTTATTTTCTTTCCCTCCTTAAACTCTTCTTAGAGCTTGTCAAATTGCTCCTATTGCTTGGAAAAATCCTTCAAGGACCCAACCCATTCTTCATCTGAATCAAGGGCTGGTTGGGTCTTTGATTTTGTAGCTCTAGCCCTGGTTCTAGGCTTCTGTTATGGTGCCTTGGTCCTTCACTTATACTAGGGGGTCCTAGTTGCTTTCTTTTATGGTGTCCTAGTTATTTTCTTCTTAGACCTTAGCTGAATTGAGTGCTCTAGAATTATCGTGTGAGGGGAATTTTTACCTTCAGGTGTAGGCAATATCGTTTCACTAACACCAGTGGGTTTAGGTGCCCAATCTTCTAGTTTTGCCTCAGTAGGCATCTCTTAATCTACCTACTCAGCTACTGGTTTTACTTCAGTAGGCATTTTTGGCACTTCCTGCTCAGCCACTAGTGTTTTGATAGGTGATTGGCCTACTAATTTCTCTGTAGAGTGTGTCAATTACTGAGGCTGTGTTATCTCTTCCTCGGCTCCCTACTCCACCTCCTCTTCAAGTTGTTGGTTGTGGGCTGATTTCTCAACCTCCTCTCCCTACTCCATCTCCTCTTCAGGTTGTTGGTTGTGAGTTGATGGCTCAGCCTCATATTTTGGGACCTCAATTATAGGGGGCTCTATTTGCAAAATGGGGTCCTATTTTTCATCAATTATTCTAGCAGAGGTGGATGAAATATCCCCTGCCTCAGCTTCCTCATT
Source organism: Wollemia nobilis (assembly GCA_028583015.1). Taxonomy (NCBI): domain Eukaryota; kingdom Viridiplantae; phylum Streptophyta; class Pinopsida; order Araucariales; family Araucariaceae; genus Wollemia; species Wollemia nobilis. The sequence goes on along the minus strand of JAQPPZ010002937.1, from coordinate 2,414,863 downwards.
TTTGGCATCTAATTTGAATGGGCCAGAAGAAGCAACTTTCTCCATAGAGTCTGGAGAAGTTGTGGGTACTTCTACTGCCCAGTTTGTTTGGGTGGCAGCATCCACCTTGGTTGTTTGGCTAGCCTTCAGCTATTGATTTTCTAGCTTGAGTTGTTGCACAGCTTGTCATAGCTGGTGTATGGTGCTTCCTAATTCTAGTTACTTTTCTATAGCTACTTTCCTAGACACTTTAAAAAGTGTCTCTTCTACCTTAAATTTTCCTTCCCAGATGAAGGCCTACTATTTTTCCTTCTACAATTGTTCTTGTAGACTTTCTTGAGTCTTCTAGGAAGAGGGTTCACCACCAACCATATTCTATAGCACCTAGGCCATGGCCTCTTCTACAATTATCTTGATTTCTTCATCCTCGCTCGATGGGTTGTGGGTGGTCGAGGCTGCTAACTATTTCATCCTACTCCTGGTTCTTGGGTAGTTAGCTACCCAAATAGGGCTAGGAATGCTCTACCTGACCTCTTCATTAATTTATGGAGAAGCAATCGATGAGCTTTACCCTGCTTCCCCTTCAACTAGGTCATCCTAGAATTTGGGTGCTTGTCCTACTATAGGCTCCTCTACAATTGATGGCTCCTAGAAGTTGAGTGCTCATTCTACTATTGGCTCCTCTGTAGTTGGTTATTGTTGGGAGTTAGGCACCTTAGACCTCTCCTCCTCTACCTTTGGAACTTCTCTGTGTGCCTCTATTCAACTTGTTTGATTTAGGTTGCTTTTCTACTGACTTTTATGTGCCTATAGCTATTTTGGGAGTTAGGCACCTTGGTCCTCTCCTCCTCTACCTTTGGCACTTCTCTATTTTTTTTACTTATTTGTGTGCCTCTACATACCAAATTAGGGCTAAAATTAGCTCATGATGTGCTAGGGCAGAGGTCATTCCTTCTTGGTATCATCTGGCTTCATCTTGTAGAGCATAGGCTAGGTAGAATGGGATGTTAATATTTACTCCATGTAGTAGGTGGCTCAGGAACCTCATATGGTTGGTGTTCAGGTGTGTATACTTGCCTATGCAAGTAAATAACCTAGCCACCTGGTCAAAAATCTATTGCTAGAGCCCTAGGAGGTCACATTTCGGCAACCTCAAGCATGTTAATTCCATTGGTAGGTGCCCAAGGAGTTGTTCTATGCACTCAACTAGAGATTCTTCCTTATAAATATGGTCCCCTATTTGAGGGAGACCGGTTATAGCTACAATATACTCCTCTGTGACTGGAATTTCTAGTCCATGCAGTCGAGCAACTTCCTTATCCATAGACACAACGAACTCCTCTACTGCTTCCAAGTCCTAGTTCTAGCTGACCAGGCGATAATAGTCCATCCACCCAATGGCTTCGAATTGGGCTTGAACCTCTTCATTAATTCCTACCACATTGTAGGGTTCACTTTTCTTCTGATTGTGGTTCATAGATTTTCCTCCCATTATGGAAAATTTGATTTGTGTCTACCTCTGCAACTTTTCTCTATTCTCTAGGTTTATCTGTAACTGGTTTATCATTTCATAGTTCTGACTGTAATTGCATGAAGGTGCCTCTTCATTTGTGGAGGTAGGTGCATTATATTTTGCATGGAGGACTATGAGGGTAGCCTTCCCCAACCAATGTTTGACATGTCACACTAGACAGAGTGGGTGATTGGTGGTTGGATATTTTTGCCAATGTTGTGATGACACTATTTTTAGAAATGTTCTAATTATGAAAATCATATGCATCTAATAGAAAATCATGTATGTACCTTATTGGTGATCCATGCATACCAAGCATGATGATGATCATGGAGTGTTCTGATTCATTATTTCATGACAATCGAAATGACTGTGTATTCCCCATGTGAGAAATTTCTTTGGACTGTTCTTCTTGGGTACTGCAAAAATATTCATTCGAAGTCTCATGCTAAAAATAAGAAATATCGATGGTCTGCATGGGATGACACACATCCCTATGTTGATTGCTTTGGAATATGTTGAAATCCTCCATAGGATTTTGCAATAATTTCTTATGAAATATTTGACCTTTTCATCATGTGGGATGTTGATGTGGCTTCGACCACTTCCCAATGCCACCAAATTATTCATGTCGCATACAGGTGCTTAAATGAAAAGTAGGCACCTTTTCATTGAGAAATAGGTACCTTAATCAGAATGTAGATAAGTGCCTTACTTTAGGTACATGGGAGTCAAGCACCTTCCTAATGGGAGTTAGGCACCTTCCTCCAGATACATGGGAGTTAGGCACCTTCCTATCGGGAGTTAGGCACCTTCCTCTAGATACACAGGAGTTAGGTGCCTTCCTATCAAAATTTAGGTACCAAACTCTAGCATATGTATCGGATATAGGTATCATCTTGCTTGATGATAGGTGCCTATCTCTAGTGGATGGGAGATAGGTGCCAATCTATCACTTTGAAAAACTCTCAGGTCGGGCACCTTTATGGGAATTAGGCACCCTTCCTCATATACAAGACTTTTCAATGGGAGTTAGGCACCCTTGAAGTACTCGAGAGTTAGGCACCTCCCTACAACTAAAAATTCAGCATCTACTAGTGTGTTCTACAGTCAATGCTTCCCAGTTGATCAGGCCTTTCAACACTTCCTCCTTCATGAGCTCCATCAACAACTACTTGTTCGAACATGTAGATGGGTATTTTTCTTCTTGCAAATATTTCACACCCATGTACGTATCCGGATTGTGACTATCCCCTCCAGATGGGAACAATCAAGCTTCTACTCCTAGAAAACTAGAAATCATGCAGGTTCATGGATCCTATGCCTGTTAGGCCTAGGTTTCCTAGGTTACCTACAACATGCATTTAGGGCATCATACCTGCAAAATATAAAAATAAAAACTAAAAAGTAGTAAGATGTAGGTTAGTGGAATCTATGCTTGATAGGCCTAGGTTTCCCAGGCTACCTACAGATTGCACTCAAAGCACTGTACCTACAAAATAAAAACACAAGCAAAGAAAGAAAAATAAAAGAATAAATTATTCTTGTTTTTGGGTGGACATTCCTGTCCACTAACTACTAAAAATTTTAAAAATTTTGATCATATGGGGTCTCCCCCATGCCTATCTTGGACTCCACCACAATATTTTTAGATATGTGGTAAGGCCATAGTCGATGACCATTAACTATCAGTATGGTGTTGCTACCATCAATAGTTCTGATGCACACAACACCATTATTGATCAGTTCGATCACTTCGTATGGCCCCATCCATATTTGCATAAGCTTACCTTTTCACTCCTAAAATTAAGAATCATACAGCAACACCCACTCTCCTACTTTGAACTACTTCAGCCTGATGTGGTGGTCGTGCCATTGTGTCCTTTATCTCTGGATGATCTCTATTCTATGCAGGGCATCTAATCGATGTTCATCCAACTGATTCAGTTGTTGAATCCACTCTTTTTGTGCATCATCCAGGCTTAGGTTCAATTCTACTATAGTCCTAAGGGTTCTAATTTCAAACTCAATGGGCATCATTGCATTCTTCCCATACACCAATTGGAAAGGTGTGAAACTAGTAGTTGTTTTCCATGCAGTCCTATAGGCCCATACTACCTCTAGCAACCTCATAGCCCAATATTTTTTGTGTTGTACAGTTTTTGTGAGGATATTCTCCAACTCTCGGTTGGTAACCTCAACCTATCCATTTGCTTGAGGATGATAAGGGGTAGTCTTGTTATGCCTGATTTTGTACTGTTGCATGATTTCCTGAATCAACCTTGAGGTGAATTGGGGACCTTGATCAGTGGTGATCTCTCTGGGTACCCCAAACCTTGTGAAGATTTGTGAAAATAGGAAGTCTACTACAGTTTTCTCCTTGGAATCCCTTAGTGCCTGTACTTCAACCCACTTAGTCACATAATCAGTACAAACCAAAATATACCTTTTTCCTACTAACTATGGGTTGATTGACCCTACGAAATCCATTCCCCATTTATCGAATGGTTCAATGTGAACGTGTGGCTGGAGGGGCATCTCATCTCTGAAAGTTGGTCTACCCATCCTTTGGCACTGATCACACTGATTTGCATATTTGGTTGCATCCTTGAATAGCGAGGGCTAGTAATATCTGGTCTGCAATATCTTAAACACAGTCCTTTTTCCTACAAAATGGCCACCATAGGGTTCATCATGATAGGATTTAAGGATTTTTGAAAACTCATGCTCAGCAACACATCTTCTCATGATTTTATCAGGCCCTATTTTGAACAGACAACCATCAATCCATGAGAAGGCTGCACTCTTCTCTATTAATGTCCACTTTTCATGGGGTGAGAGTGCAGGGGATACTCTACCAGTGGCTAAGTAATTAGCCATATCTGCATACCATGGTGTTTGTTCACTCAGAGAGAAAATATGTTCATCTGGGAATTGGTCTTCCATAGCTGAATGGTCTGGAGGTGTCAACCTTGATAGAAATTCTGCAACTACATTATCCTTACCTAGTTTTTCAATGATGGTAACATCAAATTCTTGCAGGAGTAGAAGCCACCTGATTATTCTACCATTAATTGTAGGTTTTTTCATCAGATATCTAATGGTTGCATGGTCAGTGTGTACAAAGACCTTGTACCCTATAATGTAGTGGTAGAATTTGTTGATGGCATGGACAACTACAAGGAATTCCTTCTCAGTGATAGTGTAGTTGAACTCAGCCCCAGTGAGATGCTTGCTGACATAATAGATGGCATAAAACTCCTCACCATCCTTCTATCCCATAACTACCCCTATAGCATTGTTGGATGCATTAGAGTATATATGGAAGGGGATGGCCTAGTTTGGACCTCGTAGTACTAGAGCAGTGATCAGCTTCTCCTTCAAAATCTAGAAGGCTTGTTCACACTCCTCTGTCTAGACAAACTCTACATTTTTGGATAGCAAAGTGTGCAGAGGTCTGGAAAGTTTGCTAAAATATGCTATGAATCTTCTGTAATACCTAGCAGAGCCAAGAAAGCTCCTAACATCTCTCTATGTTGTAGGACTAGGTAGATCCTTAATAACTTCAATTTTTTTCTTATCCACTTTTATCCCATTTGTAGAGATGTGGTGCCCCAAAACTATCCCTTCTTGCATCATCATGAAGCACTTCTCATTGCTCAGGGATAGGTTGGTCTCTTCACACCACTGGAGTACACGTTCTAGGTTGGTCATAGCTTCCTCAAAGGTTTCACCATAAATAGTGAAGTCATCCATGTATATCTCCACTACTTCTCCCATCATATCAAAAAAAATGCTCAACACTACCCTCTGAAAAGTGGCTGGTGCATTGCACAGACCGAAGGGTAGAACTCTATAAGCAAATGTACCCCATGGACAAGTGAATATCATCTTGTCCTGATCTTCTTCTCCAATATGGACCTGGTTATACCCACTGAATCCATCCAGAAAGGAGAAGTACTTCCTTCCTGCCAGTGTATCAAGAACTTGGTCAACAAAAGGTAGTGGGAAGTGGTCCTTTTTAGTTGCTTTGTTCAGCAATCTATAGTCAACGTAGATCCACCACTTCCCATTCTTTTTGGGTACCACCACCAGAGGTGACACCCACTCACTATCAGATATGGGGTAAATGAATCCAGTTGACAAGAGCTTCTGCAATTCTACCTTGACTATCTCCTTCATGGTGGGGTTCATTCTTCATTGTGGCTGCCTGATCAAACTTGCCTATTCTTCCAAGTAAATGTGATGGGTACAAGTCTCCAGAGTGATCCCTCTCATATATAAATAGTCCCAGGTGAAATCCTATTGATGCCTGGTTAGTATCTTCTTTAATGCTATCAACTAAGTTGGTGTCAACTCACTACTGATGTTCAACATTCTTCCAGGCTCAATCTAAATTTGTTTGACATGGTGGTCTTGGCTGCCTACCAGTGGTGACTCTGGAGAGATGTGGGAGGATTCTCCATGGAAGAAATTTGTGATAATTCTATCCTCATCACCCTCATTTTCTAACTCAATCAATGCCATTATAGGTTGCACCATTGATAATGCTCCATCATCCTGATTTTCCCAAATAGGCTCTCCCAATGCATCGATAGACTATGCAAGTGGAGAGATGGTCAGATTTTTAATATTTTGACCATATAAAATAGTCATCTATCCATTTTGGTAGCTTATATAAGCATTTTTTATTGCCAACCAAGGCCTTCCTAGGATGAGCGGATAGCCTCCCAGTCTAGACTTGGATTGTAGTACCAGAAAGTCTGTTGGGTATTCCCATGCATCCACCATCATGATGATATCTTCCAACATTCCTTCTGGTGATACAGTTGATCTATCAACCAACTACAAAATAGTCTTGGTAGGCTTTAGGCCTATGAGCCTAAGCTTTTGCATGGTCTCCTTTGGCATAATGTTGATGGTTGCTCCCAGGTCCACTAAAGTGTTGGCCAACGAGTGGCCACCAATCTTCACAATCAGGACTGGGCTACCTGGGTCTGCATATTTGGGGTGGTAGGTATTTCCAAGCATTAGATCAGCTAGTTTCCCTACCACATTTATTATCTGGGATGGCTTACGGCCTGGCCTTCTTAGACATAGTTCCTTGATAGCCTTAGTGTAGATTGGGATGTCTCTTATGGCTTGGAACAAAGGGATTGTCACTGTCAAATTCTTCAAACTTGAGAGGATATCAAATTCTAGTTGTATTGGCTTTCTTTTCTCCTATAACCTTTTGGGAAAAGGAGGATCTTCTTATTCAATATTCTTAGTAGTTGGTTCTTCATCAACCTCTTCAACCAGAGGTGATTCTCCTACTATAATATGTACATCCTCCTCCTCTTCTATCAAAGGAGGAGCCTCTACTCCTATTTGTCTACCTAACCTCAACTATACTGTGGGCGTATTCCAATTTTATTCATTTATTCTATATTCAAAAACTTACATATATATATATATATATAGAACGTAAGGAAGGTGAGGAAGGAGGTTGGAGAAGAAGGAGGAAGGGAGTCAGCACGGAGGGATAAGGGAAAGGAAAGGAGATATAAGGGGCAAAATAATAGGGGAAAAGGAATACGAGAGAATAGGGAGAGGAGAGAATATCGGGAGAGGATAAAATAAAATCTTGCCGACAATTAAACCTTGCCGACAAACACTGTTGTTTTCACACTAAGCCTAGAAAAACTAGATATTTCTAGGCCTTAACCCTCTTCACACTTGTAACATTCTCCCCCTTAAAGTTGAGAGGACTGACTACACAGTCTCTCAGCTTTATAAATTGAGCTTTAGCCATCGCTTTGGTGAAGATATCTGCAACATTCTCCAAAGTGCGACAAAATTTAAGCTCAACAATTTCTTGCTCCACCATGTCTCGGATGAAGTGATACTTCATATCAAAGTGTTTTGTTCTACTATGGTGGATTGGATTATATGCCAACTGAATGGCACTGATGTTATCATAGTAGATTCTGGTCGGACCACTTTGCTGTTCTCCAATCTCTTCCAGCACTTTTCTCAACCATAACACTTGAGTACTAGCATATGTGACTGCTATATACTCAGCTTCTGTAGAGGACAAAGCTACTACAATCTGCTTTTTGGAACTCCATGTTATTAGTCCTGACCCTAGACTAAAATAGTTCCCTGAAGTTGATTTCCTGTCATCAATGTTGCTGCCCCAATCACTATCACTGAAGCCTACAAGCTTGATAGTGTTACATTTATGGTAATGGATTCCAAAATCCCATGTACCCTTTACATATCTAAGAATTCTCTTAGCTGCCTTCAAATGCAGCTCAGATGGGCTAGCCATAAATCGAGAGACAAGAGAAACAACATACTGAATATCAGGTCTAGTGTTGGCGAGAAACATCAAACTCCCAACCATGCTTCTGAAAGTGGTCACGTCAACTTTTGGTGCTCCATCATCTTTGCTTAATTGGATCCCATGTCCAACTGGAGTTGCAACTGGTTTGCAATGCTCCATATCAAACTTCTTGATCATGTCCCGAGCATACTTATGTTGACAGATGAAGATCCCTGTATCTGACCGATGAACCTCCATTCCAAGGAAGTAGTGCATTAAGCCAAGATCCTTCATCTCAAACTGCTTCATCATGGAGTATTTGAACTCCATATTCACTTTTTCATTACTACCCATGAATATGAGATCATCCACATACAAGCAAACTATGAGGATGTCATTACCTTGCTTTAGGTAGTAAAGGGTGGGTTCATTTATGCTTCTGGTGAACCCAAAATCTTTGAAATACCCATCAATGCATGAGTACCAAGCTCGTGGTGCCTGCTTGAGGCCATAGAGTGCCTTTTTCAGTCTATAAACAAGGTGCTCCTTGCCTTTCTCTTCAAATCCCTGTGGTTGCTCAACATACACTTCTTCTATCAAGTAACCATTGAGAAATGCACTCTTTACATCCATGTGTTGGACTTTCCAACCTTTGTGAGCAGCTAAAGCAAGAACTGTTCTGATGGTTTCCTGTCTGGCTACAGGAGCAAATGTCTCTTCATAATCAATACCATACTTCTGTGTAAATCCTTTTGCAACCAATCTTGCTTTGTGCCTTTCAATGCTTCCATCAGCATTGAATTTGGTCTTGAAGACCCATTTGCATCCAACACATTTCTTGCCTTTAGGAAGCTTTACCAGCTCCCAAGTGTCATTGTTTTTTATAGAGGTTATCTCCTCTTTCATGGCATCTTGCCAAATTTTTTGAGTACATGCCTTCTCATAACTAGAAGGTTCAAGTTGTGCACTAGTTAACAAGGCATAGTTAACTATATCTCCCCGAGGTTCTTGGGAGTCATCATCACCATACAAATGCATATTTTCAAGTCTTTGCAAGACTGAATTCATTTCACTAGCTTGACTTCTAGTATATCTTCTTTGAAAGTTTTTATCCAACATCTGATAAGATGGATGATGCTGGAGTGTTCTCTTACCTCTGGATGGAGAATCAATATCCATTGGTGAGGAACTGACCGACCTTTGAGGAGAAGGACTTGGTGAAGAAGTTGAACTCGAAGATGAACTTGGGCTTGTTGGAGGAGACTTCTTACCTTTCTGCGGTGATTGTTGTTGCACCTGTTTAGAAACTGCATCATTGGATTCATCATCACTGAATATTTGGGGCTTACCCCATTCTCCCCCTTCATCAAAAATCACATCCCTAGAAAGCACAATCTTTCGAGTCCTAGGATTGTAGAGTCTGTAAGCTTTTGTGTTCTCACAGTACCCTACAAATATGCATGCCTGACTCTTTGGATCAAGTTTTTTTCTCAGCTCATCAGGAATATGAGAATATGCCAGTGAACCAAACACTCGAAAATGCTTGACATTTGGTTTCTTACCATACCATGCTTGGTAAGGAGTTTTCCCTTTCAAACTTGAAGTAGGGCTCCTATTCAAAATATACACACTGGTCCTGGCTGCATCTGCCCAATACATATTACTCAAATGCTTCGTCTGAAGCATAGATCTTGCCATCTCTACAATGGTGCGGTTCTTTCTCTCAGCCACACCATTCTGTTGTGGAGTGTAGGCAGCAGTGAACTGCCTCTTTATTCCATGTTCTTTACAAAAATTCAAAAATTCATTAGAGGAGTATTCTCCTCCTTTATCTGATCTCAAACACTTAACAAAATATCCACTCTCATTTTCAACTCTTGTTTTAAAATCTACAAAGCAATCAAATGCTTCATCTTTATGCTTTAGAAAATATATCCAACACATTCTTGAAAAATCATCAATGAATAGAAGAAAGTAAGAGTTGTTACCAATGCTTTTGGTCTGCATTGGACCACAGATGTCCGAATGCACTAGTTGGAGTGGATAACTGGCCCGCCATGCTTGCCCTCATGGAAATTTGGCCCTGGCATGCTTGCCCAAAGCACAACCTTCACAGACTTCTTTATTATCCTGAATTTTAGGAAGTCCGGTCACCATCGCTTGAGAGGTTAACATCTTCAAACTAGCTGAATTCAGATGACCGTATCTCAAGTGCCACAACACACTTGGATTTGAAATAGCAACATTTGCTAATTGATCTCCCCCTGGCTGACCAAACTTTAGAGGGAATAGCCTATTCTTTGTCATTGGCACTTGTGTAATGATTCTATTACTATTATTTTTATCAAAAATGGTGCATTTACCCTCATCAAAAAGCAACTTGTAGTTCTTTTCTAACATTTGACCAACACTTAAAATATTGTGTTGGAGATGGGGTGTGTAATAGATATCACTTACTTGCTTAACACCTTCTTTAGTTGGAACCGCCATGGCTCCAATGCCTTCAACCGCCAATGACTTGTTGTCCCCCAACTTGATGCTGGATTTGTAGGAAGAATCCAGGGTAGCAAAGAGTTCTTCTTTGCCACTCATATGATTTGAACACCCAGTGTCCAAAATCCAGGTGTCATTCATGTTCTGATCTGACTGGCCATATGAGAGAAAGAGATTTGTGGTCCCTTCCTCTTCTCCAAAATTGCCATACTGACTGCTCTGGCTACTGTTGCTCCCTTGTGAAGGCTGCTTTGACCAACAGTCATGAGCATAATGGCCAGGTTTGCCACAATTGTAGCAAACTTGCTTCGACTTGTCATTTCCTTTTCCTCGGCCTGGATGCTTTCCTCTATTCTGTTGTCCACCTCTATTCTGACCTCCACCTCTGTTTGAAGATCCTCCTCTACTTGGGGTTCCACCTCGTGGACTATTCTTGCCTCTTCCTCTGTACTGACCTCTGCCACGACCTCTACCTCTTCCTTCTTGTGAAGCAAAGGCTTTATCATCTCCTCCATGGCTGGTGGAAGGAGTGTCCTGCAATCTTTCTTCATGTGAAAGAAGAGAACCAATTAGTGCTTCAAAAGAAAGAGTGGTCAAATATTTTGACTCTTCAATAATGATTGCTACATGATTCCACTTCGGAAGAAGTGTTCGCAACACTTTCTTCACCATAACCTCAGGCTTAATATCTTCACCTAGAGTGACCATTTTATCTACTACGGCTTTAACCCGCACGCAGTAGTCTCCTACTTTCTCATTTTCCTGCATTCTGAGATTTTCAAAATCTCTCTTCAGTGTTTGAAGTCTAACCTGTTTTACTTGATCACTACCTTGAAAGCTTTCTTTCAAAACTTTCCAAGCATCTTGAGTTGTGACACAGGATGCTATTCTAGGAAAGATACTTTTATCTAGGGCTGCTTGTAAATAGTATAAGGCAGAGGAATTATTTTTCTAGGCTTCTTTTCTAGTTTTTTTATCTGCAGCACTCAAAGCTGCCCATTCAGCAGTTGTGGGTTCTATATACCCTTCTGTTACAATATCCCATAAACCTTTGCCTATTAACATAGTTTTCATCTTTATTGACCAGTATTCATAATCACTACCATTAAACTCAGGAATTGGGAGACTTGTATTTGAGGCCATTTCTACTGCTTGAAATTAAACTTTGATTTGACTAATATAAGCAATAACAAAGCAAAGTAATTACAAGTTCAAATCAAATCTAGTTTTTTTAATTCTCTCACTGATTTCTTGTTCTTCTTGTTGTGGATCTCCCAGTACTGGATGCCCAAAATTATCGGCAATGGAATCCTCATCATCACTGATGACGATGATTTCAAGGGCTGGTTCTGGCTCTGTCTTTGGCTCCACTGGCTCTAGTTCTGGATTAGGAGAGTGTGGTGTATAGCTCTCACTTGATTCTATTTCAGGCACTGCAGGTGTATAACTGTCACTTTATTGTCCCTCGTGTGCGTCTTCAACCATCTCTGACTCCTCCACTCTTTGTCCGAATATGTTGTCCTCTCGAGTCAGCCTCGTAACCGAGAATCGGGCTTCCTTTGGTGGGCTATGACCGCGTTTTCTAATTGATTGAAAACCGTATGCAAACCATATCTCCAAACTTTTTCGTCAAACCATTCGACGTTCTCTCTTTGTAAAAGAGAACAAAGGGCATGATAGCATCCGATTGATCTGATCATCTACTCATCAATGCAAAAAACAACTTCATTAGAGCCTCTAAGGTTAAAATTTTCACCCTTTTACAGCCGTTGAGGCTATTACAAAACAAATATTTAACCTTGAACGGGGTTCCAAGGGGGTGCTAAACGGGCGTTCCGGAAGACTTCCCGTCACTTTTCCAGGTTCACAATATGCAAATTTTCACTTTCCACTTTTCACAATTTTTTCTCCAAAAAAAAGGTTTTCAAATTTTTTATAAAGCCCTTTTTTTTAAAATTTAATAATCAATAATGCTTTTAATAAATTAAAAATAAGTATATTAATAAAATAATTAAAAGCATTTATTTGAAAATTAAATTCAATTTAAAAGAAACTTTAATAAAAAAAAAACTTTTTTTTAAAACCTTTTATTAAATGCACTCCGACGGGTTTTGAACTCGTGACCTCATGCAAGCTAACGAGCACCTTTGCCACTACACCGCGTGGCTCCTCTGAAAAAAAATCTGCCCGCTCTCCCTCTTAAGGCTCCTTCGTGGCGATAACCACAAAAAAAAACTTTGATTTTCCTAACCCGGTGGGATTCGACCCCGGGTCTTCTCCTTTGCTGGCGGAAGGTTTTAACCGCTAGCCCACGGCTGTCGGTTGAGACAATAGAGGCATGAGAGCCTCTATAATATCAAGCGACGACGATTTTTTAAAAAAAAAATTGAACTTAATATCCCACATTCACCGTGTGTGGGGAAATTTGGGGTTTAAAAACCCCAACGCGACTATGAAAAATCGATTGCCTTCGGGCAATCGACGTCGCCTCCTTTTGCCGCTGCTTTAACCAATGACCGCCCTCCTTGCTGCCAGCTGTGTCACCACCTCGATCCGCGTGCCACTACCACATGTCCTTGTCAGTCTGCCTCGAATCACGTACCTGCCACGTCAGTTCCTCGAACTGCATGCGCTTCGCCAAGCCCGTCTGCCTCAGCTATCTGCTTCTAGCTATCCCTGATAGCTCCTCGGGATGCGTGCCACATCCGTTCTCGGTTCGCGTGCCACACTCTCTGTCTTTCACTTTGTCTCGTCGAGCGTGCCCCTGGCCTTGGCTCTGATACCAGATTGTGGGCGTATTCCAATTTTATTCATTTATTCTATATTCAAAAACTTACACATATATATAGAACGTAAGGAAGGTGAGGAAGGAGGTTGGAGAAGAAGGAGGAAGGGAGTCGACGTGGAGGGATAAGGGAAAGGAAAGGAGAGATAAGGGGCAAAATAATAGGGGAAAAGGAATACGAGAGAATAGGGAGAGGAGAGAATATCGGGAGAGGATAAAATAAAATCTTGCCGACAATTAAACCTTGCCAACAAACACTATTGTTTTCACACTGAGCCTAGAAAAACTAGATATTTCTAGGCCATAACCCTCTTCACGTTTGCAACATATACATGATTACAATTCCTAATGTTGTACATGGGAAACATCTCACTTTCCATTTGATATACTTGTTGGTTTATCTTGTTGTTGGGATTGATTATGGACTATGCTGGGAGTTGCATAGGCCTTACTGTAGGATATTCTAGTAAGCTTGTCTACAGTGGATCCTAGACTGCATTTTGTGGAACTCAATTCCATGCACTATAGTTTCTCCATTGTTGCTCTAGTTGTTGATATGGCATCCACATGTACTGATTGGAGAATGAGGTTCCTTTGGAGGTATTTATCCAAGGTGGTTCTCCCCACCATCCTATATTAGGTGGTTGGGCCTGCCCTTATGGCATGTAATTTCCCCCTCTATAGGGTGGCATTTTTGCTAGCATATTCCTCATAGGGGGATACTACTAGTTTCTTCAATTCCCCATGAAGTATGCTTCTAAAACTTCTACATTCTCTTTGGCAGTTCATAGTTGTGGGTACAGTCTAGTCTTGTGATTATTTTGACAAATAGTGCATGCCCTAATATTGTCTTTAGGATACACATTCCTTGCATTTTTTCCTCTCAATTTTGGATAGTAGTAGGTCAGTGCTTCCTCATTCTCTTGCTTCTTCTTCACTAGTGTAAGAGTATCCATTTGCAGTGCTAGGGAAGACATCATTTCACTATTCAAGTCCTCCAACATGTTGCCTATATCTGTCTTTGTGATTGAGGCTATTGAATTAGTGATCCTGGAGGTTGGTTTACCTTTTCTTCGAGAATAATTCTGACTAATTATTGGATGTCTGATATCTGGTGCTAGTAAATGTATCCTCTAGAAATCATATTCAGTGCTTCAAGAGATTCATTGTTGAGTCCCCTTAAGAAGATGCTTTTGAGGGACTTATCACTTAGCTTCACATGGCTCTACAAGTTGAAACTAAATTTATCCCAATACTCATCCAACGATTCACCTTCCTTCTACGTCATGTTCAGGACTTCCTCTCTGGAATCCCATGCTCTACCAAAATCTTGGTATTTCTCTAGGAAGAGTTTTTTTGTCTTCTCATAGGTAGTGATTTGCTTGTTCTCCAAGCTGATGAACCAGCATAGGGCTGAATTATCCAATATTAAAGGTAATAAATTCAATTTCTAAGCATCCATATTATAATTTATAGACCTACACAAAACTTCAAACTTGAACAAAAATAGGTCAGGATCTTCTGTTGGAAATATTTTGAAAGTAGGAATATGGATAGGGGATGTTTTTTTCATTTTTGTATCTCGCCTAGCCTCTTCTATTGGAAAGCTAAATTTGGTTGATTTCTCTTCTATCTCAACCATTTTTTCAAGAAATGTGGTCTCTATACCTATTTTACTTGAAGTAATTTCTAAGGCCTTATGGTCATTCTAAGTCTTCTATATAAGGATATTCAAATCAACTATTGAAATGGTTCCATCCTCAATAGATTTCCACTATTGTTCATATAGTAGATCCTCTTCAGATGGTATTCTTCTAAACAAAGGATTCCATATTATTCACTCTTCACTCAGGTCTGGATGATTGGGTATGGAAGAGCTTTATGCAAAAACTGGGTGTTCAGTCCAATGCACTGGTAGAAGTGACTATGGGGACACTATTTCAAGTTCAAAATCTACAACTAGTTCAAAATTTACCTGTGGGATATTACCTTTCAAAAAATGACCATCTAGTCCTCTATTTCTCAATGGAATCATGCAAGATCAGATGAAAAAGTTTTGTAGACTGGATCATATTTTTTGTAGAACTGGGTATTGTAATTATATATACTATTGGCACATCCCTAACAACGACGATCAAATTTTGGGGTAAAAACATTGGTTAAATTCTACTCAAGATGTCACAACCCTTTCACTTAATTGTCAACCCAAGGATGCTCGTAAACTTACGATGTACCAGGTAGAGATTGACTACAATACCACTAAGATGAGTCCACTAAACTCTATAGTTTGGGGGGTGTTGTTGTATAGCATTAATTCAATCCAAACCACTTAATCTTCAAAAAATAAATTGCAAGAAATAAAATCACACCACACTTGCAAAAATTAAAGCAATAAATAAATCAATAATAAAATTCAATAAAAAAAGAAATAGTACTGAAATGAAATTACAAGAAAGGAGAGGAGAGGAAAACTGGCTAGGAGTGGGCCCAGGCTCTAGCAAATTCTGCCTGGTTAATTACATACACCAAACTTAAATAAGAGAAATTTGAATGAATTTTATTGCATAAATGGAATTACAATACAGTTCAGTTCTTTTACTATTTTTCTCCTTTTTCAAAGAAGTCCTATGTTTTTATATATCACATAGGTTTCTCTATTGAAATATTTGTTTTGTTGTTACAATAATAATTATCTACTAAAAGTGTGATTACAATAACAACACACCAGATTAGGAAAATTCAGTGTATTCAGAATAGATTTTGTTTGTTGCATCATTTATCTACGGTCCAGTTAAATCAAACAAATTTTGGTCTTATCTCGTCATCATCACTCGTGTTCTACCTTCGAAAAGTTGTTACTCTGTTTCATAAGAAAACAAGGCAACTAACATGTTCATCGGTTAATGGGAGTTAGGCACCATTTGATCGAGAGTTAGGCACCTCATTCTAAGTACGTGGATTCAAACATCTTTGACTCGATCAACAAGAATGAGACATCCTTCTATCATAAGACAGGAGCAAGATTCCTTCCCATTAAATATGGGAGGAAGACGTCTGGCTATTGGAATATGGGAGTAAGGTGCCTTCCCATTAGAAAATGGGTGTAAGGCACCTTTTCGTAAAAATATGGGATTAAGGCACCTTTCCATCAAAATACAAGAGGAAGGTACCTTTTTCTTTCAAGGTTGTACTCCTTCCTTAGTATACATTGAACTTCTTTGTAACATAAATAATTCTAGATCCAAGTGGAACCTCGACATAGTTATGCAGAAAATAACGAAAATAAACAAATATACACAAAAAGCACACTTTTCACACAAGTTAGGTAATATACACAATTTATCATTAAATACATATAAACATTCATAAAAAGTACAAATATGATATAATAATGCCGCACAAAATATTAAAAACATATGCAAAAATATGAGCAATTCTAGTGCTCATCATACACTAATTAGCCAAATTAAGCCCATTTTATTTACTAAACCCCCCTCCTACACCTATACCCTAGTCACCATGTGACCATACCTCTAGCCTAGACTAGGTCCACCTCACTCTAGTCTACCCTTTGAATGTATCCTAAGTTCACCTCACCCTATCCTACCTTACCCCCTACTCTCCACATCCCCATGCTCATTCAATGCCTTAAATGGGATGAAGACTTTCTCCACCCATGTGCATTAATGATATGAAGACTTTCATCCACATGCCATAAATGGGGTGAATACTTTCTCCACCCCTATGCATTTATGAGGTATGGTACACCCATACCCATTTAATGCATATGGATGGGTGAGGACTTTCTCCACCCAAACTCATTTATGAGGCATGGTGCACCCATGCCACCTCATAGGCCACCTCACCCCCAAACCCTTACCAAATTCTATAAATAGCCCACTCTTTCTTTTATGTGTAATAGGGTGATAAGTGCTTAGATAAACTCTACAAAAATTACTCTATCCTCCACTTATATGCAATTCCTCCTTTGTGCTAACTCCATGGATGCTACTTTGTGCCCCTTTTTGTATCTCATTTTCTTGTAAAGAGATCATAGGTTTAGATTCAAATAGCCACCATGCTCAGACCAAAGCTTCTTGAGAACCAAAAGAAGATTTCTTTTGAAGGAAATTTCAATCAGATCAAATTAGCAAAAAACCGTACAAATAGGGACAATTATAGCTAGAACCATCCTGACAAGGATGATTCCCATAAAAATTAGTTTTAGCCACTTGTAGACCAAAGAACTAGAAATAGAGGTGAGAATAACTATTTTATATTCTTTTAGCTTTTTTCAAGTTTTGTTTTAATGCATTAGATTAAATTTCAATTGTTTGCACTCTTTCATGAATCTGAGGATGATTTCTATTAGGAACCAATTTTAGACACCAGGAAGCCAAAAAACCTATAACATAGGTGAGTAAATTAGTTTTAATATGTTTTAGCTTACTTTGAGTTCTATTTTAAAATATTATATTAAGTTTCTTTGTTTACACTCTTCTAAATATGGGTCTAATTGAGGTAGGCCCACATGTGCTACTAATACTTTGTATTGGTTGTGTGTAGTTTTTAGAGACTCACTCAACCAGTGGTGGTAGGCATAAACCCATATCCCCTTTAAGGTGGCCATAGAAAGCATGGAGTACCATAAAATTTGGTTGTAAAGGGTTTCTTCACTGGAAGACCCTAATTATAGCCCAAGGGGCAATTGTAAAGATTCAATTTGTAACATCTTTTACATTAATGAAATGACATGCTTTATTTGACTACAAAAAGAACCCTACATCAACATGGAACTTCATATTAGATAGTTTGTAATTGATCAATAAACATATGAAATGTTCATGAGAGTAATTATATAAATTTTTTGTCTTATGCTTGGTTGAAACCTTATCCTCTTATCTCTAACTCAAAATAGCCCCCATTGGCTCAAGCAAGCCTACCTTGTAAAGGTCCAAAGCTCAAAGATTACATTAATATGAGTAACAACTTCAAATCATATATTTTTGTTAGTAACTTGATTGAAAGAGAGGAACTTATACAAATTTTAGATGAACTTCAAAAGAAGCTCCAAGAATTGTATTTGTCAATTTTTACATAAACAATGATTTGGTTTAGAATATTTCAAAATATGGTGGATACTTGTTGAGCAAGGTGCAGTAACAGTATTGTCATTGTTGTCAACACAGACAGTTAGATCAGTTGATGTAGTGAACACAGTCATGATGCAGTGAACAGGAAGTTCAAAAGCTGTTCAGAATATGCAACAGTATTGTCATTGTTGTCAACACAGTCAGATAGATCAGTTGATACAATGGACAGGAAGTTCAGATGCTCAGAAGTTATTCAGATGCAGTGGACAGGAAATTCAGAAGCAATTCAAAGTATGTACAGTGCTTTTCCAAGAAGATTGAAGTGACCCATATGCAAAAAATCAAAGAAAAATACAAGTAAGAAAAGTGTCGCGATATCGCGACATATACAACAGGCAAGAAAAACTGTCGTGATTTCATGACATATTGGAAGAGAGAGAAGCAGCAGGTAAAAGTGTCACGATTTCGTGACATATTGGAGGAGAGAGAAACAATAGGGAAAACTGTCACGATTTCGTGACATGTTGGAAGAAAAGAAAGCAAGTGGAAAAACTGTCGCAATTTCATGACATGTTCGAAGAGAAAGCTCAAGCAAGAGAAATTGTCATGATTTTGTGACATGTTCGAAGAGAAAGCACAAGCAGGAATAACTGTCGTGATTTCGTGACATGTTAGAAGAGGAAGAGAAAGCAGGTTAAAGTGTCACGATTTCGCGACAAGTCAGAAGAGAAAGTGAAAGCAAGATAAAGTGTCACGATTTCGCGACGTGCTACAGAAGAGAGAGTTCGAAGTGAGAACTGTCATGATTTTGTGACATGCTATAGAGTTCGAAGTGAGAACTGTTGTGATTTCATGACATGCTCTAGAGGAAAGAGTTCGAAGTAAGAACTGTCATGATTTCGTGACAGGTTGTGGAGAAAGCGTACAGATGCAGAAAGTGTCACGATTTTGTGACAGGATGAAGGGAAAGCATACGAATATTGGAAGTGTCATGATATCGTGACACTTCTCTCTTCGTATACTTTGCCTTTTTCTTTTGTCGTGATATCGTGACACTTTTCAGCCTTCGTAGACTTCATTTGTTCTTTTGCAATCGTGACGAAAGCAAAGTGCAAGGAGCAGTGATTGGCAGAGGTTCAAATCTGCATAAGTGCTTTTTGGTAAAGTCGATGGTGGATGAAGGAGATAAGAGGAAGGAAGCTTCCCTTCCTTCTTGTGGGTGCCTATAGCCCACATGGTGGGAACCAAAGTGCTAAGGCACTTGACAGTTGGGATACAGTGGTTCAAAACCCATCGAACCCCCTTTTGGGGAAAAGAGAAAGGTATGCCCTTTTTAAGTTAGCACCAAATTTTTTGGAGAAATAAAGTTATGTCCTAAAGTTTAAAATAATTTTATTTTATAAGGTTTTAAGGGGAGTTATAAGGTGTTGATAATTATTTTATGTGCTTAATTTTTGTAAGGGGCATTTAAGTGGTAAAGTGTTATATCCTTGATATTTGTGAGTGGTTAGAAAGTTAGAGGGAGTTATAAGGTGTAAAATTTGGATTAAATTTTATTGTACCTTTTGATCAAGAAGAATATCCTTATGAATGTTTTGAGATAAAATTGTTGTTATCTAAACTTGAATTGGCACAAGAAGGTTTAGTTGTTTTGAGACAATTTTTGAAGACACTTCTTCATCAATAAAAATGGTATTGACACATCTTTCTAGTGAGTGTTTATTGAATGTTATGAATGCTAAGTTGGAGTGAAAATGATTGGTTGGTAAGCATTGTTGAGTGTGTTTTGGATTAATGCTTCAAGGTTTTATGGAATAGAGATTAAAGAGAGTAGCCTTATTTTATAAGCATTGTTGTCGAAGTTATTGGTTGAGTGAAGAACTTGAACTAGGGTTTGCAAAGATCATGAGTATAATTGTTATGTGAGTTTGTTTGATAAGAATTTTTGGAAATAAGTGAGTGAGTGTTCATATGCTTGGACTAGGGTTTGTGAGCAAGGATTAAATTTATTGAGTGAGTGGTTGAGTAGACTTGGTTGAGTCTAGTCAAGTGGATGTGTTGAAGTGATAGTTCAAGTTTTGTGAAACAAATTGTTCCATAATCTAAATTGATTTGAGAAAGAGATTGAGTGTTTATGAGTGTGAAACATATTGAGTCTCTAATAATTCTCTATATATTTATGTGGTAAAAATAGAGATTGAAAGTGATTGAGCATTCTAGTGAATGTGAAGCATATTGAGTCTCTAACAATTATCTATATGTTTATGTGAGATTGGACAAGTTCTAGTGAGGACTTGTTGAGTAGATTTGAGGTAAGTCTTTGAGAAGACTTGTGGACAAATTTGTGTGAGCTTTTGTGGAAGCTTACAATACAGATTTAAGGACAAATATTATTGAGCAGATTGGACAAGTTCTAGAGAGGACTTGTGGACAGATTAGTGTAATATTTTGTGGAAGCTTACAAGGCAGATTTGAGACAAGTCTTTGAGAAGACTTGAGAACAAAGTTGATTGAGTGATTTGTTCAAAATTTGAGTTAAGGTTTGGGGTAGATCCAACAGAGTTGATTTGTGATTGATTCAATATTTGTGTTAAGGCTTGAGGACAAATATTGAGGACAGATTTGTGCTAGACCGAAGGACTGTGTTTAATGTAGATTTGAGGATAGAGTTTTGTGCAAATTTGAGGACAAGTTTATGCCAGACCAAAGACAGAGATTGAGCAAATTTTTGCTAGACCGAAGTACTATGTTTAGTGTAAATTTAAGGACAAATTTTGGTGCATATTTAAGGACAGGTTTGTGCCAGACCAGAGATAGAGATTGAGCAAATTTGTGCTAGACTGAAGGACTATGTTTATTGCAAATTTGAGACAAAGTAAAGAGTAAGCTTTGGAGATGACAGATTATAGAGGATGACAGACTCTAGTGGATAGATATCCATTAGCCAAGGCAGTGACAATAGCTCTTCTAAGTGGGGACATGAGTCTTCAGTGGATAGAGATCCATCAACCAATGTAGTGGAGGCAACAATTATCCTAGAAGATCACCAGTCAAAGCAGAGGAGGAAGAAGTTCTCCTATGGATAGAGATCCATGAACCAGATTAGGAGATTGGTATCTCATGTGGTTTTGTGCCCACAAACCATATTAGGGGATTGGTGTCTCGTTTGGATAGAGGTCCATAAACATTGTAACAGGGAAAGGTTTTCCAAGAGATTTGATTGAGAAAATTTTAGTGAAATATTTTCTTCGTGGAGTAGCCCACATTGGGTGAACCATGTTAAATTGGTGTCTCTATTGTGTGTGATGATTTGTGCATTGCTTTGGTTACTATTGTTGATATTGCCATTGATAGTATTGAATAATATTTTTTGGGAAAGAAAAGTAAAAAGTGGTCTTATATTGTTCCCCCCTCTCAGTATAAGCTTGTGTTCTTCAGGAGGACACTCTATTGATTGCTAAATAAGGGTAAAAAAATAGTTGTGGGATTGGAAAACCATTAGAAACATTTTTGGGTTATTAGTTATTCTAGTGGTTGTATATAAGTGTGAGGTTTGGGCTAGTAATACATCAAATTTTTAATGGAAACAAGTAGAAAGAATTCAAAAGTGAATAATTACAAATAATTACACAATTAAAGCATCAATCCTATATATGATATTTTACTCACTCAAACTAAGACTTTTTCCACTAGAAGCAAAAACTATGTTAAGGCTATGGGGTATTTAGTAAAAATACAAAGAATGAAAGATAATAAGTTACCAAAATAGGTATTAAAGAAACACTGAACAAAAGAAAAGATAATGGATAAAATAAACAACAAATGGATGGATAAATGGAGCATGAAATTTCATGATGTCCCAAACTCCAACAAAAAATTAAATAGTTTGTGAGGGAAAAATTAGACTAGTCATATGGACTAAAATTTTGAGAAGGAAAAAATAATTATACATAGAGTTCAATCCAAATTGTGAACACAACTAAAAGAAGTTCATAGATAAATATTAAATTCAGACTTGTCATGTGAACAAAAAATTTAGGAAGGAAAATCAAGTGGTATTAGCTCAACCGATTAGATTCCTCAACATGTCAAGGAGGAGTTCCAAGTTCAAATATTGCCAAATGATACATGGATAATATCCAAGGTTTGTTTTAATACCACTATGTGGTGATAATGTAATACAAATGGGGTCCATTTCAATCCCATATAACCCATTAAAAAAAAATAGGAAGGAAAAAATAAGTATACATCAACAAGTTCAACCCAAACCATGGACACAACTAAAAGAAGTATATAGATGCAAAGATCAAATTTAGACTTGTCATGTGCACTAAAAAAATGGACTAAAAAATTTAGATTTGTTATGTGGACTAAAAATTTAGGAAGGGGTTTTCATGAAGGATGGAAATGGTGAACTAAAAAAATGGTGGGTGAAATCGTGAAATGCTTTGCAATTTATGGTAGCCATTACTGATCAAAGGTAAAAAATCGAGTAATACAAACTCATACTCCCATCCATTCTATCCAACAATCATGTTCAAAATGCTAAGACTTTCATTGATCACATAGTATCGGATGACATGTCATTGGTGGTGTTGAGGCAATTGTTATAGTTATTTATGGAGGACTTGAGCAATTTGGAGCCTGAAGTGCACAAGGAGATATTGCAATATGCGATGGATCAAACTCAGGCCAGAGTTGTTTCTTTTGAAGAACAAGCCAACGAGAACGGGTCTTCTAGTGATATCGGAACTGATAGCAATTATGATTTTTGTGGTGTTGGTAATGGCAAGGTAGAGTCAGATAGTGTAGAACTTCTTCAGGATGCTGATGTTTTAGGCTCAAAAGATAATGGAAAATTGCATTGGTCTTAAGTGGTGTTGGGCAAGCCTAAACCCCCAAAGATCAAATTTGATCTACTTTTGGAAAAGGGTCAGCTTTTTATTTTAAATGACCTAGTTAATATGGCCATTGAACAAGGTTCCCATCACTTGGTAGGCATATTTATAGGGGCTAAACCTGACCTGGATGCGGTTAAAAAATGGGCTTCTGTTAAGTGGAGGTTGAATGATCATATGGATATTGTCGCCCTCTTTAAGGATTTTTTTTTTATGGTGAAGCTAAATTATTTTTCTCATTTATGGAGGGCCTTGGTTATTTAGAATGCATGGCCTTTTCCTAAAGATATGGGGACCTGATTTCAATTTAGAGACCCAAATTTTTTTTGTAGGCCCTAGTTTGGGTGAGATTACCAAATCTTCCCTTTCACTACTGAATTGAGGAGGTTTTTGTTGGTATTTCTAGGGAAATGGACCATCTGATTGTTATGGATTTATCTAAGTTAAAATCTCACCTCGTATATGCCATGATATGTGTTAATGTGGAGCTTGGGGAAAATTTACCAGATTTGATTTGGTTGGTTTTGAGATTAGGTGTTTGGAATCAGCCTTTAGAATATGAGAACATTCTTGTTAAATGTGGGGTTTGTAAGAAATTAAGGTACTTGAATCAAGCATGTCCAAATCAGAAGCCTCCTTCCCAAGGTCATAAATTTTGTAAAATCAAATTCAAGAAGAGGGTTCCAGGAAGAAAGATATCTTGGAAGTTGAAAACCTTGAGAGTGAAAAGCAAAATACCTCATCCTTAGAGGGTTCTAGAAAGGAAGATATCTTGGAAGTTGATATCCTTGAAAAATGAAGTAAATTTGATATGCAGAAGGATTCTTCCTTTGAGAATCAAGTTATGGAAGATAATATGAAGGTATGTGATACTTTACCCTCCTCACAAATGAATATTGTTCTTTCTCCAAATTCCTTTGATATGCTTCAAGAGATTACTTTTGGAGACAAAGGTAATGGCCTCTTGGAAAAGGCAGATGATGGAAATCTTTAGTTAAAAATAAGGAAGATGAAGATGAGCATAACCAAATAGTTTTGAAAAAGTTGGTAGATCAAATAAAAAAGAACCTAGGAAATTTAGTTGATTTGGAAAAAAGATATCCAAACTCCAAAAACCAAACATCAAAAGAAGTTAGGAATTGATGTGGGTATTGTTAAATCTTAGGGGAGACCTTCCAATAGGAAAATCAAAGAAAAAGAGACACAAATATTGCCAATGGAATCCAAACAATAATAGCCTTGGATGAGGAAGCAAAAATACGTACAAGGCAGGAGGAAAAAGATGATAATGCAAGCCATGTTGAGTGTGAGAACAAATATCGGCCTATCATTTGTGGTGTTATGGGGTTTTAATCTAGTTGCTTATGGGTGTTTTTCTCTTTTGGGTTCTTTTTCAATTTGGTCCTCGGAGACCATTTCACTTTGTGGTCTGTTGCACTTTAGAATGTTTTAGTTTTATGGGTTGTCTTGTTTGTGATGTCTCAATTTTAAGATTGTTAGTAGATCTGTAAGTGTTTTCTTGTAAAAGTTTTGGGGCCCCTTTCAAAACCTCTTCTTCCACCCTAATCAAAAAAAAAAATAGGAAGGAAAAACAAGTATACATAAACGAGTTCAACCCAAACTATAAACATAGCCAAAAGTGCATAGATGCACAAATCAAATGGAAGGAAAAAATGCTTTTAGCCCAACTAAGATCTAGTTCACACCATCTTAGATGCAAAACTAGGAGATGGACAATTTCTTAGGAGCCATGATCACAATGAATATGTTAATTGCATAATAAGATTAGTGAAGACCAAAAAAAAATTTGTCATAATATGTACAGCCTACAAGGACATCATGACTGTATATGAGTACACTAAAAGTAAACTCATTAATGATTTTTTTTAAAGAATTAAGAATTAAAAAAAAGATCCAGGATTCAAATCTCGGGTCTTGTCAAACTAAATGCTTGTCCTTTTCCTAGTGCTTTCAGTGACGTAAAACTTTTAAAATAAATGTGTCATGGTGGTTATAGGGGCAAACTATGCGAAGACTGTGTAACAACTTTCGAGGCGGACAACGCAGAATACTGTAACGGCCATAAAGACGAACAGCATGCCCAAATCATCCTCACAGCTACCATTCCACCATGTAAAAAAAATAAAAATAAAAATAAAAATAAACTTCTCATCAAAATCAATAAGAAAAATACATGCTCTAAAGATGACAAAAAAAAATATTATTGTTTTTACTTTATTAAACATTTTTCTTTTTTCCAATTCAAAAGAGAATAAGATTATATACAATAACCTATCTTATACTAAAATTCTTGATTCTATAGTTTAATCTCATAAATATAATTAAAATCATATCATTTCATTCATATAAAGTTTTATTTATTAGGAATATATGTCTAGGATCATCAATCCATTTGAAATCATCAACCACAATCATTAGGAAGAAATCCACGTAAGCACGCATTTACGTTCTTTCACGTAAATAATTGGACTTTACAACTAATCAGCCTAGACTTTGCAATGATCCGAATCTTGACCGCCTTCATTGGGGTTCTTTTTTCTTGACAAAATCTTGACAATCCGCTTTGCATGATCAGACATTGACGGTGAAAAAAAGGAAATTAGCATCTTATTGATTTAGGGAAGTCATGAAGTAGTACCAACTTTTTGACTTCTCATTTAACAAATCTGTGTGTTGATTGGGATCAATGTTGACATTACCTTAAGGTTCATTGAAAGTATATGAGATCACTCTTTCGTCTTAAATTGTAAACATATTTTTCATAAAGATTCTCCATTTCGCCGAGTTGGCTTTGACCAGGAATGAATTCGTCGAGCGGATCCAAAAATGGTGCGATTCTAGATGAAAACTTTTATTTGCAATGTTTACCAGGTGCATTGCAATAGTTAAAAGCATTCCTTTAAATGATAGCGTAACGGTTCGAAGGTTTGGTTTTTTTTGGGAGGTTTAAATTTATATATATATATATATATATATATATATATATGAGGCTGTATATTAATCTTCTATTGATAAGTTTAACTCTCGACCTTAGAAGGGGTCATGACTGACATAGAAATGTTCAATCTTAAACATCGGTTGTAAAAATTTGTTATACTAACCAAAGAAAAATAATAATAATTAAAAGCATTCTTCAAAGGAAGGTGTATTAGCTAGGAGATCGAGGAAGGGAATCTTTTTCACAAGCTAATTGACATACGTAAGCACATGTATTTTGTCCAAAACCTTAGTAATTGGACTACCCAAAACCCTAATCACTAAGCTATTTCACATAAACATTTTTTCTTAACTTAATAAATATTTTCATATGAACTATAAAAGGTTGCATGGCTTTTTAAGTGATAACCTATTTAAATTTAACGGTTGGATTTTTTTATTGGAACCAATGATTATATTAAATAAAAGAGGTTACAATAAAAAAGGAGTTGGAGAGATCACAACTCGGGGTCCAAGGCCATCCACACAATCAAAACCTTAAACAGGGTATCAAAACCAAAGTTTGAGAATAGCTAAAGAAACCTGAATATGAGGCCCGAGGCTAAATACAAAACCAACCCTTAAAAGAGAAAACAAACAGTATAACTAAGCTCAAGGAGTCGTTCTTGAAGGAGGAGCAATAGTGTTCATCAAAGGAACCATAATACCCCAACTAGAGGGAGTAGAATTGATCAAAGTTGAAGGTGACAATGGAGCAAAATGAGCAGGAGTAGGAGGAGAAGTAACCAATTGAGGAGACAAACCAGGGCTCCAACCAGTACCATGATCAGCTAAGCAATGCACAAGATTCCAACCATGCTATGGAGAGCGTGAACGCGAAAAATACCTGTTGTGAGATTTGGGAGGATATCGAGCCCTACTGTGAACACTGGAAAAATGGCATGAGGTCGAAGAACGACATCCCCTTGATCAACTATGCTGATACCTTAGAGAAATTGAGGGACTTTGAGGTGGAGAGAGGTCAGGTGAAACCCTCTTGATAGTGCACAGGGACTCATGCCAATACTCGATAAGATTCATCAAATGTGTCAACTCATGCGCCACCTTGAAAGCCTACAAAGGGATCTAAATCGTAACAACCGAAAGCATCGTAATATTTTCATTTATGAAAAACTATAAAGAAATTAAATCTCCAGAATGAATAGCAGCATTCCTAGTTTTCCATAGCTGAAATAAAATAATTGCAAGAAATAAATTCCATAGAGCAACAATATAAGTAGGCCAGCAACTATTATCATCAAAAAAATCAGCTTTCATCTGAAGAACTCTAGATGAAAAGGTTTAAACAACAAGTGAATCCAAGCCCGGGCAGACTAAGCACGAGGGCAGAACTAAAATAGATGCTTAAATGTTTCAAAACGACCACAAGCAAGACACTTGGGATTAGGAAGACCAACCCTACTGAGCCTCTCTCCTATAGAAAGACCTTGATAAATAAGAGACTAAAGAAAAAAGGTTATCTTAGGTTCAAGATTAGAATGTCATATACGGTTCAAATGAGCAATCTAAGTATAACAGGTAGAGTGAGTCTACCATCTCTCATTACGCTTGTCAATACCAGAGGAAAAAGGATTAAGAAGTTGATAAAGCATGGAAGAAGAGTAGTTCTTGAAAGGAGTATCTACATTCCAATATCAATCCCTCCACCAGGCACTTGGGGGTTGAAATCTGAGCTTGTGCAGCATGGCATTAGGCATAAGCTCCTAGATATTAATAATAGAAGGAAGATCCCAGTTTTGATGATTAAATTTATAATTGAGGTCAGGCCAAGGAATCCAATCTCGAGAATGCATTAAAATTTTAATAATGCAAATACCTTTGCAAAATAGCCCTTAAAGCTTTAACCCCTAGTATATCAACAAGAAGAACCGAAGAGAAGCAAAATAGGAGACCACCAGATATTCTAAGAATTAAATGAAATACCGTTACAAAAACCATCACTAATCCAACAAAGATGAGGTTTCACCACCTCAAAATCCTGCCAAATAATCTTAACAATAAAAAACCCTAAATCTTAACCGGACCAGAAGTAATGATAAGAGTGTGAAGGCAAAAATTAGCCCAAGATTTATGTTCAAAATGTAACCCTAAAGAGATACAGTGGTGAATTAAAACCTTCCAGGATTCAGGGCCTTCAATAACTTTAACCACCCACTTAGCACACAAAGAAAGTTTTTACTTGTAGATGCCAATGATACCCATCCCTCTCTTATCAGTATGTGTGCAACAAATATCCCAAGAAACCTTATGAAAACCACGCAAGTTCTTTCCCTTGGACCAAAGAAAATCCCTAAGGATTTTGACCAACTTATTATAAGAATTATTAGAAGGGGCCCAATAGGAGGAATAGTTAACATGGGTGGCAGCAAGAATCGTAATAAAAACTTGAAATTTACTGGCAAGAGAAAGGGGATGCATGGCCAAATAGAAAATCTTCTTTTCAATTATGTCAATAACATATTGCCAGAGTTAGGAGGGCGAGTTGTCAAAAGCAAAAGGAATTCCTAAGAACTTAAAATTCTCACCCCTTTGAATCCAATACCATAAGAAAATGTCTAAGCCAAGCAGGCAGAGTAGAAGAAGCAATGCAAAAAAAAAGAGACTTAGACCATTGGATGTTGGAACCAAAGGCCTTACAGAAAGTGTCTAGACAAGCCAAAGTAGTTGAAACAAAAACCTCATCCTCACGAATAGTGAGAAAAGAATCATCCGCAAAATGCCCATTAATAAGCTGAGTGGACATATCAGGCAAAAAAATACCTTTGATCAACCACTTAGACACTTGACTGGAAAAAAGATAATCAAAATATTTAGTCATAAGGATGTAAAGCAAGGGTGCCAAAGGACAACCCTAGCGAATAGAACAAAACAAACCAAAAATTCTCTGACTTATACCCATTAATAGTAAGATAGGTCGAAGCATCAACAAACAACATATTGATGGCCTTAATAAAAAAGGGCCCAAACTCGAGAGCTTTGAGCATGGTAAGAATAAAAGGCCACTCAATACGATCATAAGCTTTCTCAAAGTTGAGCTTAAGGAAAAGCAACTTTTGGCCAAAGATATGTGCCCATTCTAAACCTTCCCAGATAACAATAAGATTATCCAAGATATAATGCCCTTTAATGAAACCCGTCTACTCTGGTCTTATAATCATAGGAAGAATATTCGTAATATGAAGAGCTAAAGCCTTGTCCAAGATCTTCTAAGAAACATTAACTAGAGTAATAAATCTCCAATTAGTGATAAGCTTAGGATCACCCGCTTTGGAAATGAACTTAATGTTTCTATGATTGGTAATACTACCCAGAGAGTTATTGGATAATGCTTCATTATAGACATTGAGCAAATCAAGCCTAGTAATGTTAGCTTTTGATGATGTATGATATGGGAGAAAGCAATCACAAGATGTAAATATGCAAAAAAGTAATATAATGGAACTCTGCAATATGACTAAAATATGCTATTAATGGAAAGTTACGAAAATAGTACAATGTAATGTAATGGAGGAAATGAACACTCCAGAACTCTAATGGAAACTACATTGTACCTACTCACTACATAGTAGTGATCACACTATGCTATACACACTGATCTGATATATCTAATATATCTCTTGTTCTTTGTATGCACACTATGGGCCCTATATATAAGCAGATAGGTTGCTTGGCCCTTACTCTTCCTAACTACCTTTCCTATGACTCATGTACAAGTGGACTCCTTGTACATTTACATCATTGCACATTGACACTTGTGCTTTTATTACTTCTTCCTCAAGTAACCTAAGATAAACTCCTAGTCTAACAATGTACCCAAGGTGGTACATTGACATGTACCTAAATAATGTAATATACTCTAACACCTCCCTATATTACATTATTTGGGTATTGAAGACTTTAGTCTTCAATATGGATCTTCTTCTTTTGAATAGTCTTTAGTTCAATCAGGTCCTTCTTCTGCTTCAGTGTTGTCAAGCGTTTTTGATGAAATAGTGATCTCATAATTTTGCACATCACAAGTGGATTAGAATTGATCCATTTTCTCTTCTTTGATTCTTTGTATGATCTATTTCTTTGATCTTCATGAATGTCAAGCTTGAACTTATTATTAGTTGATGTTTCTGAAATAAGATCTTGAAAGAAATAATCTATTCCATGTAGTAATATTTCTTCATAACTTTTATAGTACTTATATTTATAGTAGCAGAAGAAAGACATAATTTTTTCCTCCATAATATTTACATGGATGGAAACTCTAGTAGTTGACTTTCTCATGACCAAATTGGTTGCAATATGTGCATAGCAAAGGTATTTCAACTTCTTTGTTGTCTGTTTTAGGAATATCATGTTTATCTATCTCATTGATGAGATATTGAAACCATATGTGAATCATTGAGGCTATTTTATCTTTACTTCTTTCATACATCTGTATGATATATTTTTATCAATATTCTTTTCTTCTTTTTGAATATGATATTTTGTATCTTTATTAGTATAGTTGTCACCAATTCCTTTTGCTATCTCATTAGAGGATGTTTTAGAAGAATCTATTTTTCCATTACTACCAGTTTCAGAAATCCTTTTAAATCCTATTGATTCTTCTTTCCTATCTGCATATTTATCCATTGAATTATCGATCATGCTTTTAATCCATATTGGTACTTTTCTTACTTCTTTTGTAATTGCATTAAAAGTGTTAGTAGACATCCTTATAGCTCCCTAGATAAGGGTATATGAACTAATTTGATAAAACCTTTCTTATATTTAGGTTTTGTAGGCTTCCTTATATCTCCCAAGTAATTTAGAATATGCTATAGGCTATGATAATAAGCTTAGCAATGATTAGTTCACTTTTGAGTTGATTTTTGAGAATAATAATCAACTTTCAATTTTACCTTATCTCTCCTAATGAAGTATGCTCTAATGGAGTTCTTATAGTTGGATTTATTTTTGTCTCCTTAGTATGAGTATGAGACAAGTGTTACCAATTAATTCCAACTCTATATGTAAGCAATAGATTTGCTTCTCTATTCAATAATTTAATTTTCTAATTTCCAATTATCTATAGTTTGGTGTAGTATGCCTTATAACTCCTTACTTTTGGAAATATTAGAAAATAATAGTATTTGCAAATTGATATTGAATTTACCAAGGTTGACAACCTTATATCTCCTACTTGGTGATTTGTAAATATCTTAATGTAAGCAATTCTCTAATTTCTTCTATGTTTGTCAAGATTGCTTCCTTGCTTCTTAAGGTTGATAATAAAGTAGTAACCAACCTTATGCTTAATACCTTATAACTCCTAATTTGAGGAAAGCAAATAATTGAATGATATATGTATTTACCTCCTCAACGTAAGTGGATTGGATGATGATGAGTATTCTAAAATAGGATGTTGGTGAGCATTCGGTGCTCTCACTAGATGGCGTTGGTTGTATCCTTTCAACCCGTGCATTCAACTCCTTGACCTCTGAATGATTGATGGGCACTGTAATCACTGAAACATGTTGTAATCTCTCGTTGGTTTGTGATAGGCTTTAATGAACTTCCTTAATTGCACCTTTGAATACGTTCTCTACTGAATGTACCTTTGCTTTAATGCTAGCTAAAACTTCGCTCACACTCCCCTTGGACTTTACTTACACTCTTCTTGGACTTTGTTGTGCCCCTTTTGGTCATCGTTGTGTTTCACTTAAGTAGCTTATGTTCTCCTTTGGGTTTCACCCACATGTTACTTGAGAGGCATTACTAAATAACGCTTCAATCTTGAGTAACGCTCCTTCCTTCTTCAACCGATGAGCTATGATAATGATGTCTTTCAACATCCGAGACTTAGATGTTACCTTAAGTATTTATTTTATGAATGTTATGGAATATAGGGTGCTCTATTGAATGTGACAAGTGGTGGCCTGCATGTATAGTCTCTTTCAATATCTATCAAACCTTATAAACTCCTTTTCTAGTGAATACATAATTGTTTTCTTGCTCTCAACGCTTCCTTCAGGTGAAATAATGTGCTCTCCTTTACAAGGCGTTGGCTCTGGTTCGATGATGGTGCTCCATTGGTGATTGTAGGTGCTACCCTTAGCTGGCAGTCTCTCCAAGATATAACTTGGTATAGCTCCTTTTATTTTCATTGTAATGAGCTATCCTCTAATGTTATTGAAATGCAATGATAATAGCCTCTTTTCATGAATGCTTGTGCTTTAGATCTACAATGGATAGTTGGCCCTTATGTAGACCTTTGTTATGCTATCCTTCTAACATGGATATGAGCTAGATAATGAGCTCCTTTCATTGGCTTTGATGTTGCAGGTATGCTGTTGTGGATGCTTGATCTCGTAGCTATTGAGGGTGTCTTTAGACACCTTAATGTGAGCCCTTTTGTTGGCTCTTTACCTTGCTCGGATAGTGCCCTTCTATCAGCTTACTTTGTGATGGTTCTTGCTAGTATTGGACATGTCCTTGAGACACTCAAACTTTATCCCCTTTTGTTACCTAGGACAAGATATTATGGTGCAAGCAACTAATGTAAATAGCTTTACAATAGATAGAATAGAATACCTTGATTTTGCACCTATTATCTGAGATCTTCAAATCTCTTTTGCAAGCTTTCTTTCTACTAGTTTTGATGGTGGCTTCTCTATACTAATCCTTGTAGGTAAGGGATGATTCGATGTTGTCTTCTTGGAAAACTCTCTCCTTTGCTTGGCTAACTTAACAATGAATCCAAGCTAATAATCATGCAACTAATATGCCCTTAAGGTGGCTTAATCTTGCACTAATTTTACTTTCACTTAGTGCACTTCTAATAAGCTTTAAGAGATACTAATATAGTGCAACTGCAATCTCCTTATTACTCCTTAAAAGTAACTTATAATATGCACTAATGATAACTCTTAAAGAACTCTTAAATGCTTCTATAATATCTGCAACTTAATGTAGTCTTATTTTCTATAACTTGATAATAGGAAGATGATATTTTTCTTTCTTTCAAAATATATCCAACTCCTATTTTAATGTGCAGGTAATAACCCTTAACAGAAACTATCTTCTGCACTTCCTTTGAAGACTTTAAAATGCAACCTTCTTCTTGCAACTTCTAGATTTTAATAAGGTGCTTAATGAAGCTAAGTAATGAACTAAATATAAGTGTTCAATTAATGAACCCTTTGCACCTAAGTTGCATACCTTTAATGATATCTGAAGATGATGTAGATCTTGGTGTTTTGATTCACCAAGTTGCTACCTTTTATCTGGTGTAATTGCAGCTCTTCTTGGCTATCTGGAACAACTCTCTAACTCACCTAATCATAGCTTTTGAAACCCTCTAACTTGTTGCCCTAAAACTGTAGTAGGTGGCTTCAACTTCTCCTTCAAGATGTACCCTAGAAATCTGAAGTGTTGTAGTTGGGATTCTCCTCCAAGAATCCTTCAGTATTTTGTTGTAGATTCAGCAAACCCCTATCTCCAAAATGTGCCTTCTTAGCTATGAAAGGCAATCTCCAAATCTCTTGGATTTGGTAGGCTTCTTCTGTTTGTGTTCTCCTTCAACCTCCTTGTTGAATTTTGGCTTCAATCTGGGCCTTCTTCTCAAGAATCTGAAAGTCTTGAGGTCTCCTCTGGTCTTCTCCAAAGTTTGGCAAACTGCTTGCCAAATATTTCTCTCTTGGGCTTGTTGTCGGATGGCGATAATTGTCCCAATTTCTTCACTATCAGGAGCTTCTCCTTGGTAGTGAATTTCTCCAATGAGTTCTTTTGGAAACTCCTTTAATGGCTTCTTTGAATTCTACAATAAGGCTCTCCAAGCCTTCTCCTTGTTTCTCCTTGAGACCTCTCCAAGGTCTTCAATCTCGTAGCTTCTCTGGTCTTCTCAATGAGACCTTTTCTTCAACCTTCTACTGTGGAAGTGTTGGCTATGAGATCTCTCAGATCTCTAGAATCTATTGCTTCTGGAATCTAGAATAGGACCTTGCTAGTCCTTCTTCACTTCTACAATTTGTAGGCTTCAATGGAGATCACCAACCTCCAATCTTCTAGAACTAGGAGTTCTTTAATGGGACCTTCTATGGGTCTCTTCAACTTCTTCAGGTTGATTTCTTCAATCTATTGTCTACAGTATTTGATGGAGATCACCAATCTCCTATCTTCTTCTAGACTCTTCTCTGGAGTCTCTCCTTCAAATCTAGAACAAGGCTCCTATGGCCTTTTCTTCTTCTGCACTACACAGGTCTACAATAGGACTTCCCTCAGGTTCTTGGAATCTCCTTTTCTTTCATTTGTTGCTTCTGGTGCTGGATTGATTCTGAAGATGATATTCTTCCTAGCTCTCTGTAGGAAGCTTCCCAAATTTCTTCGAATCTCCTTTTTCCTGCAACAAAGTATTAGGACTATAATGGATGAAATTCTAAGTGATGAATCTTCACTAGTTGATTTGTCAATCTAGTGGAATGAATGTTGAGTCCTAGTCTTCACGAGTTTTTCTGCAACTTTGTGGAAAGACTCTAGCCAAATGCAATCTCAAAATTTTTGGAACTGAGATTTGCTTCTCTCCTCTCAATCTCTCTTGTGGCTCTCCCTATTCCTATCTGATCTACCATAGCTCTGATACCACTGTTAGCTTTTGATGATGTATGATATGGGAGAAAGCAATCACAAGATGTAAATATGCAGAAAAGTAATATAATGGAACTCTGCAATATGACTAAAATATGCTATTAATGGAAAGTTACAAAAATAGTACAATGCAATGTAATGGAGGAAATGAACACTCCAGAACTCTAATGGAAACTACATTGTACCTACTCACTACATAGTAGTGATCACACTCTACTACACACACTGATCTGATATATCTGATATATCTCTTGTTGTTGTTGTATGCACACTATGGGCCCTATATATAAGCAGATAGGTTGCTTGGCCCTTACTCTTCCTAACTACCTTTCCTATGACTCATGTACAAGTGGACTCCTTGTACATTTACATCATTGCACATTGACACTTGTGCTTTTATTACTTCTTCCTCAAGTAACCTAAGATAAACTCCTAGTCTAATAATGTACCCAAGGTGGTACATTGACATGTACCTAAATAATGTAATATACTCTAACAAGTAAACTTCCAAGTGGCTTTATAAAACTCATAGGGAAAACCATCAAGACCAAGGGACTTATCATCCGATATAGTCATAAGAGCATTATGAAGCTCAAAAAGTGAAATATGAGCCTCTCATAGAAACCTATTATAAGAAAATAACTTAGCAGGAACACCCTCAAGATATTATTGGAGCACCATCTAACATTCTAGAGAATATTTTTGCACTTGAAATACAAGCTTATAATGATCCACAAAGGTTGATGTGATATCAAAAAGAGAAGTTACCCTATCATTAGAGACTTGAATAGTCTTGATCTGGATCTTGGCTTACCCAGAATTAAAATATTTGAAAAAATCTTTGGATAGGTAATCACCCACCCTCAACCAATGTAGACAAGCCAAAATTTGAGCCCCCCTAGCTTCATATCATTCATGAAGAACTAGTTGGTGGTAAAAACCAACAACCTTGGCTTACAACTATGGTCGTACAGATCATTTTTCAACAAATATAAATTTTGTTGATACTCCTTTGTGATAGCCAAATGAGCACACTTTTTGAAATGCACCATATGCTTACCAAAATGTCACATGAAATAGGTAGTGTGGACAATCACCTCATTCCACCAAGAAATCCAACTGACAGAATGAGGAGGCTGAGGTAATAAATTTTATATTCTCTCAATCATATAAATTGTGCCAGGATGTTGTAATAAAGAAGTATTTAAATATAATTGATTGCATGGAAAATTGAATTGGCAGCCACTCCACTCAATATGGAAGGAAATCAAGAAATGATCCGACAGCAAGAATCCTTGTTGGATTTTGATATTCAATCATTTTAAATTTAAATTATGAGAACTATGAGATGTCTAGTGCTTGTTAGTAGGTTGATCTTGTTTGATTCTCTCTAGATTATTTGGAGGGTTGGGGTTTTTTTGACTTCATATTTATCCAATAGGTAAATATTAAGTAAAAAATATTTTAATGAGAGTATTAAAACACTCTTATTAATTGTGAACAACTTCCTCTTTGCCTAAAGGACTAGAGATTAGAAAAAATAAAATAAAACACCTTATTAGTTTTGAGCATTTTATTGTTGTTTTATCTTCTTATTCATCTAGTAAGTAGGTTTTACGGTAACCATATAGAATCACTAATAAGATATAAACTAAACTAATTGTTATAAAAAAAATTCAAATTTTCTTAGTTTTTATATATTTTCCTATAATATAAATTAGTTATTATAAAATATTTATTTTTCAAAATTTCTAAGGTTTTATGTCATTTTTTCACATCTTTGTCAACTTACAATGTAATATAAGTAGTACAAATTATTATAGATATCCAAGCAAGTATTATTCTCACCAATTATTTTGACCATGGCCAAAATCCCCACTAGAGCATTCATCCACCTATTGCAATAGGACTAGGCCACCACACAACCCTCGGTTATAAGGATTTTATTTTAAATTAGACATTGTTTTTAAGATTTACGACATCTAATTAGATAAGATAATTTGAATTGAAATATCATTTGTGATAGGATGCACAAAATTTTAGAGGCCATATATTTTACATACATAAGTGTTTTGAGATTTTTTTTCAATTTGCACTATTTTTCAAGCTCTATGCATTGGTGGCACTAGTTCACAAACCTACTATAGCGTTAGAGGATACATTGTATAATATGGGCCATAAATCCCTAGTTGCTTGTCTTAATAGGTGAAACTATGGTTTTTTGTCAACTCAAATGAATAACCTACTATGAAGTAAGAACCTATGATGCATATTTCAAGAGGATAAAGCAGTTGTTCTTGATGATGAAACTTGCCATTAAAAAAAAGAAGAGGGTCTAGGTTTATTTTCCTTGATTATTGAACTAGAGTTACTTTTCCACATCAAAGAGGATAGTGACCCTATCAAGGTATCATCAAAGTTGAACTTTCTAGAAAGTTTGATACTACTAAAGTAAGTCACTATGAATCAGATTTTTATTCTCTTAAACTAGTTGATTTTAATAATATTAAGAACCGTATTGTGAGATTCAAGGCTTTGAAGGTAAATATTGCATCTTCTAGAAGAAAAAAGAAAGATGATTTATAATGCTTTAAGATTGTCCTTGCTAATCTCTCTTCCTCCTTTTAGATGTTGAACCTAATGGTTCATATAATTCCTATGTTCTTAGAATCACAGACTCTTACTCTTGATCAAAATTTTTTCTCCTAGTTTACTTTTTGGTGGCAATGTGGAATTATGGTGGGACTCCATAAATACAGGATCATGTAAAGGAATTCAAATCTAAGGAGGCTAAGACCCAAAGGCTCAAGGTCTAGGCTAAGTATTTAAATAAAATTAAGACCACTTGTAAATATTGTAAGAGGGAGGGACATCCAATGAAGAATTGCTTACTAAATTTGCTAAGGATTGAAGCTACATTCTTGAAGCTAGGTGGACATATTCCAAATGATAATGGAGATTCGGAAGGATCTCTCTCAACTATAGAGGTCCAATAGAACATTTATTATGGGTAAATATACTATAATATAATGTCTTCTCTCCTTGGACCCTCATTTCAAAATTATAATATAATTCTTGGACAAGACTGACATTATGTGATTTATTAGATAGGCCTAAGAGCATTTCATACGATAATGTATTAATCATTTGTAATATTTTATTATGTAAACCTTATGGATGGTGGTTAACCTTGTTATGGTTAAACCTTCTTTATGACTTATAATTAATCTAAAGCCCTCTTTTTATATCAACATAGGTTAAACTTTGTAATTAGGGTTTTGGTATTTCTATATATACCACCTTATTTTCTCATCAAAATATTGTATACTATTATCTATGGATATAGTGATTATTTATGGTGCCTATGGGTGCCCACAAAATCTCTCTCCTTCATCCTTCTTATGATTTTGTATATGAGTGAATGTTTTACTTCAGTTTGTTTCTAGGAATTATTATGAATTCCAACATGGTATTAAAGTGGGTGTGGAGAGACATTGTTTGGTCATATTGGAAGTACCTTTGTAGCCTCTATCCCTTTCGAAATTCGAGAAGAATTTATTTACTCTTTCTAATAATTTTGAATTTCTTTTACCAGAAATTTTTCTTACTTTAGTGTTACCAAAGTTCCTTTGGCTCTTCATCCAGATTTTGGACTAGATTTGAGATTGTTGTGTGTTTTCATTCTTTCAAACTTCAGGTAAAATGTAGTGAGAACAAAATTTTAAATTTAAATT
Organism: Wollemia nobilis; assembly: GCA_028583015.1. Classification (NCBI taxonomy): domain Eukaryota; kingdom Viridiplantae; phylum Streptophyta; class Pinopsida; order Araucariales; family Araucariaceae; genus Wollemia; species Wollemia nobilis. Next base: position 2,376,424 of record JAQPPZ010002937.1, on the reverse strand, counting down.
AAAAAAAAAAAAATTTAGCTATATTTTGTGTATTCTCACATGCTCGTATGCTTTATAGCCAATGTCATCTAATTTTGTCATTTGTAGTATACCCTCAAAAGGGGGTCATGCTAGTTTTGTTAGCACTAGAGGGGGAAATGCAATGGTTACATGATTTTTTGTAAAGGATTGGGTATTGGAGGACTGAGGGTTTGATTCCCCATGCAACCTAGAATTTTACACATAATTGTATTATGAGGAATAAAAGATTCTACAAAGCTCTCATTTTCCTATCAATAGCATGACACAATGACTAGCAAGACAATTACAAAAGAGTAGAAAGGTGAAGGATTCATGTTTGAACCTTCATGATGACCATATTGCTCTTAAGGAAAAACTCATGTGATTTTGGCCATGACATCATTGGTGAAGATATCATAGCAGTAGTTTATGATCTGCCTGTAAGGTTGTCCTTTGTAGCACACTTAGGACCTTGAGGTTATAGGGTTAAGTATTTCTACGAGATTTTTTGTAGGGCTAATTCGAAATTTGAGGGCAAATGTGACATCTTGGCTTCCTCTCCTAAATGGAAGGCTTGTTGCCTTGGTACACCAAGGTTCCTAGAAATAAGGGCTTGATTTCAAAATCCATGGAGGAAGATTTTTGGATTATTCAAAGCAAATAAAACCCTTGATTGATTTGGCAGCCCTTATGGACCTCTTTAGTGCTATATCAAATATTTTTTTTTACTATATATATTTTCCCATCCAATTAGAATGATGCAAGCATTAATGACTAGACTAACCAAAGGAGCTAAAGTGGCCAATAGTTACTACATCATATCAGAAAATCAAATTCTACCAAGTGCTAGATCGGGATTGGTCCTTACAATCCTAATAGTTTAGTTTTTTATTTTTTATTTTTGGGGTCCATTAGGGAAAAAATTTTGGAGGCCATATCTTTTCCATACAAAAGCATTTTGAGCCCTTTTTTAAATCACATGATTTTTCAAGTTCTAAAAACTTTTGGAACTAGTTCATAGACCTTCTATAATGTTAGGGGTCACATTACATAAGATGGACCACAATGTTAGAAATATATTATATTACATCATTTGGTTCATGTAAATGTACCTTCCTAGGTACATACTTAGGACATTAGATTACTTTAGGGGGAAGTTATCTAGTTATTTCATGTAATGTAATAAATGCACAAGTGTCAATATACAAGTTTTATATGTGCAAGGTGTCCCTTACACAACTAGGTAGAGTGTTGGCCAAGGAACTTATCTTCCTATATAAAAAGGGCCTCATTATAACAAGTAGGATATAGAGAAGCTTAGAGAATATTCATAGGTAGTAGCATAGTGTTGTGTAGATCACCATATATTGGTGATGGGTGCAATGTAGTCCAATAGATTTATTCATGGAGTGTCCATTTCCTCCATAGCTACATTGTATTTATTTCCATCATTTCTATTTATAGCATATTTCAATAATCTAGTAGATTTACTTTCTTTCATATTATTCTACATCTTTTGAATGTTATCTCCCATTGCATATTACATCAAAATCTAACAAATGTATCAGAGCCACGGTATATCTAGCCATAGTAGATCAATAGTAAAATCATCATTATCATTAAGCCTAAGTTTTTTATCAACCTGACGCACTTCTGGACCAGCCACTATTAAAAACTCTAAGAATATTCTAGGTGGTAAAATTAGGGAGATCCACAAGTGAGGAATTAAAGAAAATCAATTTAAAAAATACTGAGTATATTTTTCTAGATTCTATCCACAAAGTTGCAAGAAAAACTCATAAAGACTAGGACTCAACATTCAAGCCACTAGTATTGACAAATCAACTATTGAAGATTTTTATCTCCAGACTTATAAGATCTTCTGTTCCAATATCTAACAAGGTAGAAGACCAAATTTTTCAAAGACCTTGAGAAAGGTCTCATTACAAGAGCTGAAATCCCACAAATTATAGAAGTAAATAAAAGGCCACAGTAGCCCTATAGCAGACTCAAGGAAGAATAGACTCCATAATTTGAGTCATAGGAGGAGATATGAGATTAGTGATCTCCATTCAATATTAATACCTATAGAGCCTAGAAGAAGAATAGGCTATAGAAGCCTTGCTCTAGAAGAAAAGGCCATAGTAGCCTTAGCCAGAAGAAAAGGCCATAGAATCTTTGATCCTAAAGAAAAGGCCATAGTAGCATTGATCTAGAATAAAATGCCATAGAAGCCTTGAACCTGAAGAACAGGCTATAGAAGCCTTGATCTTAAAGAAAATGCCATAGAAGCCTTGATATTGAAGAAAAGGCCAAAAAATCCTTGATATTGAAGAAAAGGCCACAAAATCCTTGATACTAAAAAAGGCCACAAAAGCCTTAATCCTAAAGAAGACTCTAGAAGAGAGTATCTAATTCAGAAGAAGATTAATATTTTAGTACTAATAATTTTTTGTAGGGAAAGTAGATTCAGTGAGTTGAGAAACTTCCTACAAGAAAGTTAGGAAGAGTATATTCTTCAAAATCAATCCAGCACCTAAAGCAAAAACTAAAGGTAAAGATATCAGGAGAAGATCTCATTGAAGAACTTCCAATCTTGGAAGAAGAAGAATGACTAGGAGAGTCCTGCTCAAATATAGAAGTAGTAAAATTAGAGATCCAGAAGAAGATCTCACCATCAATACTTCTAGGAGTAGAAGGTTGAAGAATATATCTCAAGGAAGACCAGAAGAAGTTGCAAGATAAAAAACCTTAGGGAGGTCTAAATGAGAATCCAATAAAATTCTTAGAGAGTCTTCCTAAATAAATCATAAAAGGAGAACTCGTTGGATAAATCCACTACCAAGGAGAAGCCCTTGATAGTGAAGGACTTGGGACAATTGTCGCCCTCCGACAATAATCCCAAGAGAAGAATAATTTGGCAAGGAGTATAAAATCTTAGAAGACCTCAAGACATTCAGAATCTTGAGAAGAAGATCCTACTTGAAGTCAAAATTTGACAAGAAGACTTGAAGACATGAGAAGCCTACCAAATCCAAGAATATTTGAAGATTACCTCTCATAGCAAGAAGGCATTATTTGTTGAGATAAAGACTTCTAAAAATCTATAGCAAAAATTGGAGACTACAAAAGGAGAACAAGCCACAAAATCCTAAGCTCATGAAATAAAATTCGAGACCATATTTTGGTGAAGAAGGATTTATTTAGGATAGCCTACAAAGAGCTGCAATATCTTACTCAAGGTAGCAACTTGGTGATATTAAAAACCAAGATCCTCTACAAGATCTACATCCTCTATAGAATCTATAAAAGAGATACAAAAGCTTTCAAAAAAAGGTAAGAAACTATTGGTGCAAGTAGATTTATTAGTTGGATTATTTATCAAATTCATTGGAGCACCTTATTTGGATTAAAGTTGCAAGAAGTAAAATTGAATTATATTCTTCAAAATTTCAAAAAGAGAAAATTTACTTTTAAGGTTCATTTGCACATTAGTTAGGATTTGATTAGATTTCATAACTACATCTATCAACTACCTATCATCTACTTTGGAAAATAAAAAGAAGACTAAGTCCTACAATATTAATTGTAGTGAAATTGTAGAATAATTATTGAAGGTTCATTTCAAATTATTCTTGATTAGTTGTAGTAAATTTATTAAGTACATTATTTTGAGATTTGATTGGAGTGATAAGGTGAAATTTTTAGTGCATTAAAATTGAAATATTATTATATTTATTTACGCTATTCTACTTCTCTCAAAAATATCATTTTTTGTGTTCTTTAAAAGGGCACAAAATCATAATTAGAATGTGCAACACATAATGGCCAAGAGAAGCCACCAAAAGCAGATTATAATCCTCCAAAATTTGGAGAAGAAGATAACTAAAAAAAATGAGAAATAGATGCTTCAAATATTGAGACTTGGTTATTCTCAAATCCAAAGCATTATAGGTTTGGTTGCAAGGAGAAAAGTGCAGAAAATTACATCAAATAAGAAACTTCTATCTACTTCTACCCAAGCTTGGATTTTTCATCAAAGTATCCAAGAAAATGGGAAGGTGTATAATAAAATATATAACCTCAAAACCCCTACATTTAATTCAAAAATTATGTCACAAAACCAAAAAATTATACCTAAAAAAAGGAGTGCAAGAAAGGGTGCAATAAAGGCATTTTATTTACAAATATTGTTACATTGTATTGCACTTTTCTAATTTGTTCTATGCAGGAAAGAGGGTAGATTTTATGGTTTCATAAAGGCACAACATTCTCAAGAATAGAGCAGCTAAATACCATCATAAATAAGTCTCTCAAAAGGGCTCACATCGTACACGGATTGGATAGCCACAAAATAAAGGTATCACATTGCTCACTAAAGGAGATAAATCTAGTAGCACATAAGCAAGGGAAATCAAAGTAAGCAAATTAGAATCATACATCCAATCAAGTAGAATTCAATACTACCATTGGAGCATCATGAAGTCTCCACGAAAGTGTTTTCATTTGAACTCCATTCAAGAGACATCAAAGCTCCATCATAAGCATTGCTTGGATGGAACCATCTTAGCACCATAAAAATATAACAATAAAGTATAAAATTACATTGAAAATCTTGCAAGAAGGTGTTGATAAGACTAGGATATGCAAGTGCCACTTGTCATTCTCCAAAATAAATTCTAAACACCCTCAAAGGTACGTTGGAATTTCACACATGTGAGAAAAAGTGTTACAGCATCTCTTTGGTTCCCATAGTCCATGTGGAAGAGGAGTTACATTCAGCCATAGGTGTTACAGAAGGAAGCCTTACAAACAACACACCATAAAGGAGTAAAAATACTTCAGATGTTACACTTGTAAAAAACATCCAAGAACATCTTTGAAGAATTTAATGTAACCGTTGAAACACTTGTCACTCATCAAAATATTGATCACCTATTAAAGGCACCTTGGACCAAGGAGAACATAGCATTTACAAGCATTGGCTTTCAGCACTTCACAGTCTTTGTGCATAGGACCGAGTTGCAGCATGGAAGCAAGGTGGAAGTGCCTTAAATACTCTGGTCAAAATAATTCAAAGGTAAAAGGTGCCATAGTTGAATATTAAATCAAGCTTTACATTGAAGGGAATGTTCAAGGCAAAGACACTCACATTGTAACCATATCACTTTCAAAAACAGCTTGTATTTAAATATTTCAATGTGAGATTTATTTCCTACTTTAATATGCTTTCATTTAAGGGAGTTATAAGGTTGATAAACCAAGGTTAAACTTAGAATAAACTAACCATATTGAAAGCAAAGCATCAAAGGGAATAATTTATCATATTAATATAATATTTGCAATATTAACCATAGGAGAAATAAGGATTTCTACTGAAAATTAATTTTTAAATATTTGCAAATATTATTGTGTTCTAATTTTCTATATTTGGGAGCTATAAGGGTTACAACACCAAATTATGTTATTGAAAATTAGAAACACTAAAATCAATTACTAAGGGATATTAAAAGATTTTATTATGGTTTTTGCTAAGGATGGAAATTTATAATATTCTTGTCTCAAAATTTCTCAAAAAGGACAAAAGAAATCCAACATTTAACCTCTTCAAAATTGGAAAAGTTATTATTTCAATAGGAGTAATAAGGTGTTGGAAAAGTTGATTTTTGGTATTTAAAAAACTTTACAAAATCAACCCAAAATTAAACTACATTTTACAAAAGCACTTTATCATATTCCAAAAACACTAGGGATTCATAAGGCATTCTACAAAACTTGGTAATATCAGCATCTACTAAATATTATCAAGTTCTAAATCCATTGGGAAGATATAAGATTTCTACAAAATCTAAAATTCCATTAGGTGTATATACTCTCATTACTAGGGAGACATAAGGAAGCCTACTAACCTAAGGATTAATAAAGATTTTATCAAATCAAGCTTATATACTTCAATTAGGGATCATATATCCTAATATAGGGAGTCATAAGGTAGACTACAAAGAAAATCCTTTCTCATTTATTCAATTATACTTATTAAAATGTGAAAAATAATGTCATACAATGAATGTAAAATTTGCTCCAAGAAGCACCAGCCTACAAAACATTAAAACATGTGGTACATTGACTTAGGATCCAATCATAATATGATAGAAAATATACAATGGTTTGACTACCTTGAAATTGTTAAAGTCTATCGACTAAGAATTGTAGATAGCCAAAATTATCCTATACATGTATATGGATGTGTAACACCTACCAAATTATTTTCAAATATTTTACTACAAAGAGTATTGTATGTTCTTGGATTAACATTCAATCTCATTTTAATAATCAAGTTAGTAGAAAATAACTATATAATCAACTTTGGATATATGGATAGAATCAATACATGTCTCATCATGAACAAAGGTGAAAGAAAAGCAACAAGATCAATCCATGGAAATACATATATCCTAGACTCAATGGAAATATCACAAGATATTGTGGTGTTTCAAAATTATGCTAACATATTTTTAGAGGAATGGGTTGGAGAAAATGAAGAACCAGTACACCACAAATGTAAGCATAGAAGAATAAAAATCAAGAAGATAAGAGGATAATTGCATCATGATCTACTCAGTCATCAATAATTAGAACCAAATGACGACACTCACAAAGAGAAAAATAAAGGTGGCTAGATAGAAGATAAGTATGATGAACCTAAACAAGCCAAATATTATTCAATGGAAGGAGATATGCATTGAAGACTAAAGTCTTTAATACCCAAATAATGTAATATAGGGGGGTGTTAGATATAGATTATATAACATCATTTGGGTCATGTAAATGTACCTTCCTAGGTACATACTTAGGACATTAGATTACTTTAGGGGTGTAGACACCAAAATCCAGCCACTTGTAAGTCATCTATACCTTCCTGTTAGCCACGTGTCAGTCATCCACCTTCCCGCCATTATTTGGCCCAAATCCACACCTTCCCGCCATTATTTGGCCCAATTTCACCTTTCCCACCATTTTTCATCCCCAAATTTATTTAAATTATTATTTATATATATATTTTTAATATTTTAATATATATATAAATATAGTTTAAGTGATTTAATCTAAGCCGTCCATCCTTCATTTAATCTCATCCGTCCATCCATCTTAATCCGTTTCACAACCTAGATTTATTCTCTACCCTTGGATCCACTTTAATCTTAGCCACACATTCAAAGTGTCGTTAAAACCCTAAAGTGTGCCCTAAGAGTGGATTATAAATTGAGTCACTTTGATGGCTCAAACCCTATCTTCTTCTCCTATCTTTGCTATCTTTGCTATCTTTTGGACCTATCTCTTCTATTTCATCTATCTCTTCAGCTATCCATCGCCGCATCCTTTTCACCGCATCCATCGTCGCATCCATCGCCAACTTCACCGCCATCTCTTCTGCAGCACTCTGCAGAATCCCCCATTCTTGTCGCAAGTGCCCGCGGGCGTTTACCAAGTGCCCACGGGCGTTTACCCGCAACCACAGACTCAGACCGGCGTCTGAAACCTTGATCCAGAAGCACGCGGGCGTTCAGCGAGTGCACCAGGGCACCTTCTGTAGCCGATTTGACAGCCACATTATTTCCGGGTGCCGCCTGGTCTAGCCGCGTTAACGAGAGAACGGTATAAATCGGCTTAAAGCAAGTAACTTCTTTTCTTTTATTAATCTGTTGTTGAATTCCTGCATTCTATTTTTCTAGGGTTTTAAATTGTTTCCGAGGGCTCACACGGTGGAGCCCTCTTATTAATTTCTAACTCCTTGATAGTGTTAATGTGTGCGGGATTTTAATGGCGGATCCGGTGTGTTGATAGCGATTTGTTTAAGCTGGAGTGGTCCGAGCCAAAAGGATACAACAAAGCCCACTCACCTTGTTGAGGTTAAAGATACATTCTTCGGAGACGCCACCCCTTTGTGCCAGCTAGGGTTTCGGAGAACCCTAGCACAAACTGTAATTTTTGTATCACGAAAAGGGTTACAAGCCCTGTTGTACTCAAAAGGAGTTTTTAAACTCCGTTGATTAATAAAAATCGTTTGTTTTGTACAACTGTGTTCTGTCTTACTTTTTATCGTGACTTCTTTATCTTTTGTTTGGCGTTGTATCTTTAATCTACAAATGGCGATCACGGTGGGACCCCCTAGGGTTTCATGTTTTTAATACTTGCTTTACTAATCTATTCCTGTTTTTTGTTTTATTTTGCAAGTTCCAGAAATCGCGAAATTCGTTGTTCCAGCGAACTAGGGTTTCTGAGGAGTTTGCAAAAAATGCGACAGACGCAGAGCGGCGTCTGGAAGTCCGATCCGAAACGCAGAGGTGCGTTTCAGCTGCGTGAGACTCCCGTGGGCGTTTGAAGGCGGTTTCACGAGAAAAGCGTAGGCTTCCAAGTAAGTGCTTTTTTTTTCTTTTTTCTGTACTTTTTACGTTTTTGGTTTTTCTGCTGTATTTTGTTTCTTTTTTAGATCATTGCTTTAAAATGAACGAAAACTAAGTAATCTGGAAAAGAATAGTTATTTTTAGTTACATTTTTCTGCATTGCATTATTGGTTGTTGCTTGCATAAAAAAAAAAAAAAAATTGCATACCTAGCTGCATATTAGAATAGCTACGAATTATCTGTTTTAGTTATCTAAGTAGGACTATTGATTGGATGTCAATAGTACTCCTGCCATTGGGTGATTCCAAGCAGAGAAGTGGACGAACCTTCCGGTTGCTCCTTTGATATTTGATATCATCGGTAGGCAGGGGTTTTAAACGGTGTACTCCACTTCTTCAGAGGAAATGGCATGTTTTCAGTAGCCTCTTGCTTAGATCATTAGAACTTTTGATTTATAGCTTTGTATGTATACATTAGACAACTAAAAACACTTAAAATAAAATTTACTGCATTTCATATTGCATTTAAAATAGTAATATCTGGATTTCATCACCAGGTATTGCTTGAAGTTTAGTGACGGTGGAATTCATCTCCATCCATTAAACTTCTGCCTTAGACACCATAGGTCACCCCCGAGCAAACTTGCTTGGATTTCATCACCGGTAAGAATCTCGTTGTCCTTTCCTAGCCATAGTTTTTACCTTTTTTGTGAATAATTCAAGATTAGATCACATGCAAAACTCATAAACCGGACACTTAAAATTTACTACTGATTAAGATCGAGAAAATAATTAATTAACCGCGAGGTAAGACACATTGGTTGAAACCTAGGTTGTGACTGTTTTCTGATAATTTCTTTAGTGTAAATTTATCATTCCAATTTTGCATTCTTCTTTTCTGAATTTGTTTAGATTTATTGCGTTATGGTCTTAACAAGGAATCAATCTAAAATGTTAAATCTAAATAATCAAATGGGTAATTCACAGAACATCCCCACCACCAACATGACCACTTATCCTAGTGAATTTCAGGCAGGTTCACCTGCAGGTCTTTCACGTCCTTCTACCGTCTATCGCATGGCCATGCCCATGGAGGAAGACAATTCCTGTCATATTACCCACATTGATATGGCCCAAGTGCAAACTCACTTAAGAGATGGCACTGGCTATGTCCTTGAGCCAATCCAAGATTCCCCTATGCAAGATTCTATTTTTCAACAGGATATTGCATCAACCATACCCGTTGGTTTCACTCAGGTCTACACTAACCCTTTTTTTGAGGCTAATGTGGTATCTGTTCAGCCGGCTTCATCTCCAACATCTTCCCAGATGCTCAATTGCCCTCCTTTGGAGACAAATGTAGTGTCTTCCCGACCACTTTCTCCTCCATTTACCTGGGTGTACACCAATTCTCTCTATGAGGCTGGTGGAACCTCCTCTAGCCATGACCAATTTCAACCCTCTTCTTCCCAAACCATTTATGGTTTCACCCTACCTGGGGCACAGTCTACTATTTCTTCCCAGGTACCGCCTACTTCAGCCACCTTCATTGCCCCTGCTATGCAGTCTCCTGTGACTACCATGGCAGCCTGCCCTCCACCTTCATCCAATCATCCCACATCCCTTGGGTTAGAAATTAATAAGGTTAGGGAGTACCTCGACAAGTTGCTTCTGCAACAACAGCAACAAAATGCTCAACCACCTGTCGTAGTAAATCCTACACCTCAACCAATTTCTACCCAGCCAGCTTTTATTAGCTCAGGCCCCACCTGGGTACCCCAATCTTCGGTGGTGTCCATTCCTACCCCACCTTTCTCCCAACCTAGTCCAATTCATCATCCACCAGCCACCAATGGTGGCCCCCAATCACCTTCTTTTCGGTATCATCCATACCAACAACCTGTCCATTCCACACCGCCTAATCCAGGCAATTTCATCCCATCTCATCATTTTTCCATTCCTCCATTGCATCATCATAATCATCAAACGAATCAAAATTTTCATGAAGATTCTCGACTCCATGCTATGCAACAACAGATTGACAACCTTATGCTCAACATGCCTGGCTCATCTAGTCAGAAACCTACGCTAAGGTCGTTGATCAATCAACCAATTCATCCTTCGGTACCTTCACCGCCATATCCGACTGATTTCACATTACCGAAGTTTGACAAATTTCGAGGAACTGAGGATCCTCATGAACATGTGAGCTCATTCATGCATGCCTACTTTAGAATCCAAAATAATGATGCTCTTATGCTCAAAACTTTTCCTCAGACATTAGGGGGAGATGCTGTACAATGGTACAATCATTTAGCTCACCATAGCATTTATGCTTACGAACAATTGATTAATCTATTTTTAGAACGATTCTCCCTAAATGTACAAAGGAAAGTCTCATTGTCCGACTTATACAAGCTCAAGCAACATGACGATGAGACTGTTTATGACTTTGGAAACCGTTGGAGGGCTATCATTAATAAATTGCCATTCTCCCTACCAATGGAGGAGTTAACCAAAATGTTCACCCGAGTTGTCTAAAACCTATCTCTTGGTTACTCCAATTACAACAATACAGGACTTTTGAAGAGGCTTTGGCCCAAGCAAGTATCATAGAAGACATTAAAGTCCAAGAGGGTGTTTTAAAACCCCATAGAAAAGAATGGCAACAAAAGGGCCAACAACGAAATAATAATTATGGCCAAAACAAACAAGCACAGGCTAGTTCAGCCTCAAATGTTAACCAAGTTAATCAAGTGGTGGCGAGCCAGCCCGTAATGGCTCAACAACAACAAGTAATGCAAAGTCAACCGCAACCAATTGCTTATCATGCGGTACCCGCCCCTCCTCAACCAGCTCACAATACTGGGCCAACCATGGAAACTCGACCTTGGCAAAAAAATCGTCCCAAGCGACAGTTCACACCTTTAGATGAACCATATGCGGTCATATTCAACAAGTTATATAGCACAAATCAGTTAACTTTACCTGAGTTTAAACCTTTAGAACCATCTAGGAGAGGGAAGTATTACAAGGAGTACCTATTTTGTCCTTATCATAGGCAAAATGGGCACGATATCAATAATTGTACAGCTTTCAAACATGTGATCCAAGATCTTATTGAGATTGGAGCCATTAAATTGGATAGCCCCTTAGCCCAACAAAATCAAAATCTTGGTATATTTCAAACACCCCTCCCACATCGGGAGGAAGCTCCAACAACTTCAGGTGGAGTAACTCAGGTAACTCCTCCTAATCAAGTCAACCATGTACAACAATACCAAGGTTTTGTGGGTACTATTAACGTAGTAACCCGGGGTCAAAGGGCGAACCAACCAAATCAGGCTGAACCATAGCCACCTGTACAAACCCCCAGTCCACCTCAGGTAACAGTGACCCAACGATGTGCTAGTACTTCTCAACAACCGCTAAATCATTCTACTCAACGCCAACGACCCATCATGTCATTGAGTAGCAGGTTAACTACCAGTTTAAAAATGGCTTTTGCCAAGTTATCGATCTATGACCTCATTCAACAATCTCCCCCTCATAGAGAGGCATTAATGGAAATATTAAAGTCAATCGAGCTTCAAACTCAAGATACTAATGCCTTCAACAACTTTGTGGGGAGTATTCAAACATGCATGGAGCCCTCCATCACTTTCTATGATTTTGAAATCAAACCTATGTCAACAGAAAGTATAGATCCTCCACTTGCATATCATGGCCAAGATCGATAACAAGCCATTCAAGAGAGTCTTAATTGACACCGGTTCCTCAATCAATATCATTACAACATCGGCGTTGAGTCATCTAAAGTTGTCGCCATCCCTTATCACAAAGTCGACTTTTACTCTTAAAGCATTCAATGATGCTTTATCTTCCACGGTTGGCACGGTTATCTTGCCCATTGAGGTAGGGGCCCAAACTTTGCATACCTTGTTTCACATCTTGGAAGGGACCATGGCATACAATGTATTGCTTGGACGACCTTGGCTTAGGGAGATGAGATGTGTCCCTTCTATACTGCATCAATGTCTGAAGTATGTATATGAGGGACAGAGTTCATTGTGTACCTGTCGACATTGAACCCTTCAAACATTGCAACTATGTCTCAAATCCTTATGAGATTGTGTTGCCATCCACTCATCTTTTCTTGACCCCATCTACTTCTTCTATACCATCTTCTTCTAGAGCTCCCATTCTTGAAGAGCTACCCATCATATCGCAACCATCTTCCTCTTCCGCTATTCCATCTCATTCACCACTTTCTTCATCAACTAATCTTCCTTCTTCTTCATCAGTGACCACATGCACATGTGGCCATGACCAATCATCTCTTTCCACGTCATTACCCCCTTCTTCTACACCTTCTTCAACATCACCTATCATTCCTCCATCTTCCCAACCATCACCAGGTGATGTTTCACAAGTTAGTGAAGCATCAACCCAACCAAATCCTTCCAATTCTTCTATCCCACATTCTTCTATTCCATCATCTAGTCCATCTCCCTCCCAAGTCAAGGTCCATATCATCGATGCAGGTATTGGTGAGTATGCCATTCAAGATGTCCACATCACACCGTTCAATGTGCAAATAGTTAAAGATTTTGGTCGTCCACATGACCAACATTTATCCATTGGATCGGTTTATAACATGGGTTCTATGCCAAATTCCATTAATTTTGTATATGGGGGAATAGAGTCATCTTCTAGTCCTACCACCATACTAGAACCTAAGCATCCAGTCCCTACCAATATCGAAAGGATGGAGGGTTTTCCCTCTCGCTATTTCCACAGACATAATTGGCAGCAATTTGGCCTAGGTCGATACGAGCAAGGGGTAACTGAACGCATCGATATGCCATATCAGAGACCCACTGAGCGTTTTGGTCTGGGCTACCAACCACTTCCATCCCTTTCTTCTTTTGAACGAGCTTTTCAAAGCATTAATCTTAATTCAGAAGAAGAAATCCTCCACCCCGACGAATCCGAAGATGAAGCCTATGAAGAATTTGACGTCATGTCAAATGGTGATGAATCTGAAGAAGAGTCGGCGCCCATTGTTCCCCTCATTAAACAAGACGAGTTTTATCTCCAATTGTTCCCTCTCCAAGAGGCCATCTTTCGCTTGCTTCTTCCACAAGAACGAGGTGAACCACCCCCTCCGCCACATCCATAAACCATAATCCAAACTTGTATTATATGTATATACTAAAATAGTGGTTTTCACCACTACCAAAAAAAAAAAAATCAAAAAATTCCCAAAAAAAAAAAAACTAAAAAATTATGTTGTTTTGCATTTCAGGTCTTCCGAGGTCTTCACCGGTTTTCCCTTCCATTCCGCCCATCCTTTCTTCCATAAGTCGACAATGAATTTTGAAGACTTATTCACCCCGCTCTATAATCCATATGATCCGGATAAGCCAATCCCGATCAACCCAAGCCTGATTGACATGGATCGGATTTCATCTCCTCCATCTATTTTAGAGTTCATCCTTTTCGAGGAATTGTTAAGGGCTTCCGCCAACTACATTCCTCCTTCACCTCCACATTCACCTTCATCTTCTAAGCCAGAGGTCTTCCAGGTAGACATAGACGAGAGCAAGGCACAGGAGCTTGATGACATTTTAGATGACATAAATCTGATCCCTACTCCCCATCAGCTTGAGGAAGGTTCCCACATGTCTATTGAAGAAACTATCGATGTAGACCTTAGTCCAGACCAAGATGGCACCCAAATTGTGAAACTGGCTAAAAGTCTATCATCAGAGGAACAAGAGCAAATGATTGCTCTACTCAAGCGGAAGAAGGAGATATTTGCATGGTCTTACAAAGACATGCCAGGCCTAGACCCTAATTTGGTTGTCCATAACCTCACCTTACAAAAAGATGCTAAACTTGTCAAACAGAAACTTAGGAAAATGCATCCTACTGTGGCCCTCCTAGTTAAATCGGAGATTCAGAAACTTTTGGATGTTAAATTTGTCGTCCCGATTGATTATCCTGAGTGGCTTTCTAACATGGTACCCGTTCGCAAGCCTAACGGGGGGATACGTGTTTGCACCGATTTTCGAGATCTAAATAAAGCGTGTCCTAAGGATGACTTTCCTCTTCCAAACATTGATACTCTTGTCGACACCTGCGCTGGTCATGAAATGCTTTCGTTCATGGATGGATTTTCAGGATACAACCAGATTCGAATAAACCCTGAAGATCAACACAAAACAACATTTACCACACCTTGGGGAACTTTTTGTTACGAGGGTGATGCCCTTTGGCCTTAAGAACGCAGGTGCAACCTATCAACGAGCCATGACTTATATTTTCCATGATTATATGCATAAGATTATCGAAGATTATGTGGATGATTTATTGGCAAAATCTAAAACTCGACAAGAGCATTTTGATGTATTGGAAAAAGTTTTTGATAGACTTCTAGAGCATAAAGTAAGGTTGAACCCTAAGAAATGTGTCTTTGGTGTTACCTCAGGCAAACTCCTAGGTTTTATTATCTCTAAACGAGGTATTGAGGTGGACCCAAACAAGGTCAAAGCCATTATGGAAATGTGTCCCCCAACTAATTTGAAGGAGTTGCGTAGTCTGCAAGGAAAGATTAATTCAATCCGTCGCTTTATTGCACAACTTTCTGATAAATGTAGGCCATTTTGCCACCTACTACAAAAGGGGGTACAATTTTCATGGACAGATGAGTGTCAGAAAGCCTTTGATGACATCAAGCAGTACTTAGCATCTCCGCCAGTCTTAGCTCCGCCTCGTCCAGGGGTCCCTTTCAATATTTATATCTCAGCAACGGACTTTGCCTTAGGGACAATGCTTGCACAAAAGAATGAACAAAATCATGAGCAAGCTGTCTATTATATTAGTCGAACATTGGTAAGCTATGAAACCCGATATGCTTATGTGGAAAAGTTGTGCTTAGCAGTGGTTTTTGCCACTAAGAAACTTCGTCATTATATGCTTAGCCAAACAACATATGTCATAGCTAGAGAAAACCCTCTGCGTTATATGATGTCTCGCACTTATAATAACACTCGTACCGCTAAATGGATAATGTTGCTTACCGAATTCGATCTTGAATTCATTAGCCAAAAATCCGTTAAAGGTCAAGTTATAGCCGATCAACTTGCGGAAGCTCCACTACCTAGTGATCATCCTTTGATTATTGAGCTCCGAGATGATTCGGTATTTGCTATCACTTGAACAAGAAGAGGACATCATTCCGAAGGAAGATGTTGACATCACGCTATTCTTTGATGGCTCTAAGTGCGCGAAAGGTCAAGGTGTTGGAGTTGTGTTTCATACACCTCAAGGGATTCCCATCCCTTTATCATTCAAACTAGACTTCCAATGCACCAATAATACAGCGAGTATGAAGCCTTAATTTTAGGTCTTCAATCAGCCATAGCTATGAGCATTAAGCGTATCCGGATATTTGGGGATTCTCAACTCGTGGTTAAACAAATTACGGGAGAATACCAAGCCAAAGAACCTACCATTAAGCTTTATCATGATGTAGCAATGAAGTTGCTCTCTAAGTTTGATTGGTATGAGATCACTAGTTTGCCTCGTTCGACTAATAGATTTGCGGATGCCATGGCCTCTCTTGGATCATTGATTCCAAAGGACTCCCTTGGAGAGGTACAGCCCCTAATCATTTCCACAATCTCTAAGTCTGCAATTGTCCGTGTTGAGTCTAAGGATGAAAAAGATGTTTGCTTTATCCATTCGGATCCATATGAGCCTTGGTCTAGTGAGATAGTAGCCTTCCTCAAGTTTGGAACACTCCCATCTGATTTGTCTCGAACTGCCCGCCGTTGTTTTAAGCAAAAGGCAGCTCGTTTTGTTCTTTTGGGGGATGTATTGTATAAACGTGGATATGATGGAGTACTCCTCCATCTGTCTAGAAGCAGGTGAAACACATAGAGCTATTGTTGAAGCCCATGATGGTACTTGTGGTGGTCATTTTAGTGGAATAGCCATTGTGAAGCGTATTTTACGTATGGGGTATTATTGGCCCACTATGGAACAAGATTGTTGCAAGTATGTTAAACAATGTAAAAAGTGTCAAGAACACGCTAATTTAATCCATATACCATCACAAGCTTTACAACCCATCCAAAGCCTTTGGCCCTTCTCACAATGGGGTCTCGATTTAATTGGCAAGATTTCACCTGCCTCTTCGGGACAGCATACTTTCATCATTACAGCCACTTGAATACTTCACAAAGTGGGTTGAAGCTATTCCTCTAACCGATATGACAGGTCCTAGAATTGTGGAGTTTATACTTCACCATATCATTTGTCGTTTTGGTATTCCCTCTAAAATCATTTTTGATAACGGCAAGTCTTTTAAGAATAAGGATGTTCGAGCTCTTTGCGAAAAGTATAATATCCAACATAGTTTCTCAACTCCTTACTACCCACAAGCCAATGGACAAGTTGAAGCTTCCAATAAGACCATAATTGCTATTCTTAAGAAACTTGTTAAAGAAAATCATAAAGATTGGCATACACAAATCCCCTTGGCATTATGGGCTTACAGAACAAGCATCGAGAACTCCCATTGGGGCAACGCCATTTTCTTTGGTCTATGGAGCTGAAGCAATCATGCCTCTTGAGCTCGAGATCCCTTCCTTGCGAATTTCTTTGCAGGAATTTATCGATGATGATACTGCTAGACAAGCACGTCTTGATCAACTCACACTCATAGATGAAAAACGAATCAATGCTTTAGAGCATTTGCGAGTTTATCAAGACCGATTGAAACGTGCTTACAATGCCAAAGTTCATCTAAGAGAATTTCAAGTAGGGGATCTTGTCCTTAAAGAGAATCAACAAAACACCAATGCATTGCCGCATCTTCGAGATAAATTCGCGGCTAATTGGTTAGGTCCATATATGGCAACTGAAAGAGTGGGTAATGGAACTTATAGACTTGCCAGTTTAGAGGGAGAGGAAGAACCCGAACCACTTAATGTTATACACTTGAGGGCATTCTACGCATAGTTTGAATTTTATATGTACATATATACATGGCTTGTACAAAAAAAAAAAAAAAAAAAACAAATAAAATAAAAAGAATTTGCATTTCATTGTTAGTTGCATACATCTCATTCAAAAACATTGCATTTCATGTGCATACATCTCATTGAAAACCATAACATTTCATTTTCAGCCATAGTTGCATATCATGTTAGAGACCATTCTATCTTTTGGATATAAAATTTGGTCAAGCAAAAGTCATGTTGCCTTAATCGGGGGCACCTTCATAAAATCCATCAAACCGAATTGTCATTCGTACACCCATTTTCCATTTGCACATATTTACATTGCCAAAATGTTTTCAGTCACTGAGCCATTCCTAGTGTTTTAAGCAAACTTTGAAATGCATGTCAAAGTTCTCTAGGGCCATATCACAAATTACACTAAATAAAATCTTGAGTATTGGGAAATGATTTCAAAAGCGGTCTTGAACCTATCACATTTTCACATCTTAAAAACATCTTGTGTCAAAGAGAGATAACACCATCCTTGGGTTGTGCCTTGAAGTGAAAAGGGTAATCCTCGTTTGTCCTATCATGCAAACATAGTCCATAAAATAGTGGTTCTTACCACTATCACAAGCAATCACAAAATATAAATATAAACAGAGTAGTAAGGATAGGGTAAAATTCTCATCATACTTCGGTTGAGAATCCGATTCCCCAAAGCTCTAAGGAAATGAACATTTTTCACACACCACTGATCCCAAATAAGTTGTAAGGATCGTACTACTTGTCCAGATCGAGACGGATCCCAAGGCTTACAAAGGTCAAAAACAACATGGACTATGGAGTTAACCTTCACCGAGGCTATAGACGCTTGATCGGCAATGGAGTATACTCATTGCATGGCGACATGTCTCTCCTCAAAAAGAGACCTCTGAATGCTCATACGGACAAACTAGCTTCGGGGTCTTCTCCATAACAAGGTTACCTAATTTATGCAAGATGAGGTTAATGAACACACTTGCACACACACAAGTTTTTGATTGCCTAGAGTCACTACCATGCTTCTGATTTGGTTAATGAACTCGCATGCACACACATTTGGTCCTAGTTGAATTAGGCAGTGTTAGTAAGTTTGTTTGATACCACTAGCATGTTTGAGTCTTTGTAAAACAGTCTTCCATATCAACCTCCATATCACCCTCCATATCTTCTTCCATATTCATGTCATTCCATACGTCATCCATTCACAAGCCACCAAGTTCGGTGCCCCTGATTAAACAATTATGATAACAGTTGGCTAAATCTAACTATCTAAAAGTATGAGTGCTTCTTAGTGCATATTTCATTTACTTAGTCTTGCATTAATCATCCATAGATTTACATATCATTTACTTAGTCTTGCATTAATCATCCATAGATTTGTATGTTATATACTTAGTCTCGCATTAATCATCTATAAGTTTGCATTCCATTCCATCACATATGCATCAAAAACATTAAAACATATAAAAACATGCATCACAAAAACATAGGCATTCACACAAAAGAGAGTAAAACACCAAATAAATAAAAGCCATGTATATATATATATGTATAAAGGTCAAGCTGTACAATGAATGCCAAAAGGCTACAATATACAATAGAGCACCAAGGCTCATAAAGAGTGCATCTAAGCACTAAGCTAACCATCAAAACAGGACCCCCGAGACCTAGTAGGAGCCCTAGACCTAGTGGTGTGCCTAGACTCACTACGCCTAGAGACAGAGGAGGATGGAGGATCAGGCAACACAATGTGATGCCTAAACAATGTGTCCTCCAGAGCCTCAATGTAACGAGTCCTAGACCTAAGCCTAGCTATGTCTATCCCATGTCGTCGCTCCCGCTCCGCTAGCTCTGCCTGGAGTCTCGTCACCCTGTCATCCTGGGGCACCCTGGTCGCTCCATCCAAGTCCGCCTGCAGCTGGGCCATCCTCTCCTCCTGAGCAGCTAACCGGGCATCCCGCTCCACCGCCTGCTGCTCTAGTCGAGCTATCCTCTCGTCCCGGGTAGCTAACATAGCATCGCGCTCTGCTATCTACTGCTGCAGCTGCATCAACTCGTTCTCGTGCCCGCTAGGGGGTACCTCCCTAGCCTCTCCTATGGCCTCTCCTAGGCCCTCTCCGCCATCCTCCCCATCATCTTCGCTCCCTGGAGCCTGCCGTGCCATCTTCCCCTTTCACCTTCGACTGTCAGATCGAAGGCGGGGACCCTCCCTACGCTTGGGAACCTCCGCGGTTCCCTCGCCCTCTCCAACCCCAGCCTCAGGCTCTCCTGCTCCACCAACCACCAATGGTGGCTCCCACCTCGGCTCTGCGGCCATCCATGCTGCATACTCAGCTGTCACCCCGACGTCGTCCACGTCGGGGATCTCCATGTCCTCATCATCCTCTATTGCCTCCCTCCACGGCTCGGCACACGGCAAATCCCCCTCTGATCTGTGCCTCCGGTAGCGCACGGGCTCATCGGGGACATCCTGCCTCAATCCGACCTGGCGGAGTACTCGAGACATCTGTATGTACTCCGCCTCGCTGTGGCTCCGCCCCACTACCCATCTGGCATGTCGCACCCGTCTCAGGTGCTCTCCATCCCCGATCCACCTCGCCTCCCACCGGGGCCTCCAAATGACTTGGGCATCTGTCAAGTCTGCCCATAGTCTCCTATACCATTGCCCCGATCTCACGGGGCGGCTCGACTGTCTCTCCTCCGCCACTGGCCATCTCCTACCATAAGCCTGGCTCACATCCCAGTGAGCACATGGCAACCCCTCCGGTCGGGCCACTCTAAAGTGCTCCCAGCCCCAACACTGAAGAACCACACTGCAACCTAGGCCCTTCCGGCCCCGTCTTCGAACCTCATACAACTCCCGGTACACCTGTGCCAATAAAGCGGGCGCCCAGGCATACACTACCCTATTAGTGAGCATCTCGCTCACTACACCCATCAGGTTCCATGGGAACCTACACCCGGTGCTGTTCGGGGCCACAATGTTGGTCAACACGAACATCATCAGAGCCTCCACCGCTACCAACTCCTTGGCCGTATACATGGCCAAGTATGGGATCCCCCCACTCTCCGTCCGGATCTCTCTCCAGTCATCCCCAAACAACTTGGCCATCTCCGTGGCCCTATCTCGTCCAACCTCCACCCGTGCCCCCTCCACGGGCACCTTGAGGATGCGGTATACATCCTCAAGCGTCATCGTCATCTCTCCAGTCGGGAGCTGGAATGTCCCCCGATCTGGATCCCACCTCTCGGACAAAGCCGAGAGGTACCCCTCATCCGCCCGAACTACCTCCAACCGGGCTGCCTCCACCAGCCCCACTGCCTCCAATATCTCCCAGTCTGCCTGGGACAGCGACCTCCTCATCCCCGGAATGATAGGGGAGAATCGGTGTCGTGCCTCTAACACCCTAAGCTGCAAAACAACAAAACAAAAATTTGTTACAAATTTTTTTCCAAAAAAAAAAAAAAAAAAAAAACACATAAAAGTACTTGCTTAAATAAACAAATACCTCAGCTGGCTGCACTGGCGCGTCCGCTCCCACCTCCGCCATAGCTCCCGCGTGCTTCACAACTTCTCACTCCACTTCACTCCATTCCCCCAGACGCACTTCTCTCAAGCTCGAACGCACAAATGAGCGAAATTCTCTCTGAAATTGTTTAAATAGCTGGTTTTGGCACCCTGAAATGTAGTGGGGCATTTCATGGCGCATTCAGACACAGTGCTGCATTTGCAGAGCGCCTAAACACCGACGGGCGTCTCTGCCACCCCGAAATGCACACCGGCGTTTGGTGTCAGTATTGAATAAAGGAACAAAACTTGCAAAATTGAAGCTTACCTCCTCCAAATTTCATCAAATTGCATTCATCCATTCTTCTTATCATAATAAAACATTTTGTGAAGGTTACAACAGTTTTGGACACAAATTTTGTCATTTCGCTCAAAAAGCGCATCATTAATCATTGTTTTACAAATTGGGCTAAAAACATTCAAAACCTTCACAAAATTAACCACATTCATCAATTCTTCTGATCTATCGTCAACTTCATTCATTCTTCTTTCATCATGCATATTTTTGCCAAATCAAATTAAAGTAAACCTCGTATCTAGTGGTATATTCTATCACCTTGGCGATTGCAGCGATTTGAATCCATGCAATTCGGTAAGAGGATTAAACCACCATAAGGACACTTACCATTTATCATCATCAATTATTTCACTGTTTGAAAATTGGAAATCAATTTTGGGTATTCTACTTTTCAAGTGACCTCATACCAAGATTAATTTGCTCAACAGTCGTCATTGATGGCCTAGTTCATGGGGCCTTAAACATGGACAATCTTTAATATCATCATTATTTTGAGTCTTGCTAGAGATTGAGGCTACCTAGGTTGATTGGTTCCGACCCGAGGAATTATCCATACAGTCACTAGGAGCATCTCTGAGTTCTGGACTCTTTCATGCATCTTTCATCTCTGCATATCAATGGCGCCAACAAGGCAATTTCATCAACAGTACGGATTCACACACAGGAGTTGGGGCATCCGTTATCAATTTCTAATTTTCCTATAATGGAATTCATCTTACATGATCATGGAGTTTACAGTTTGGCAAAAATCCCTTTATAACCGTTGGGGCAGAAAACGGTCCATCTTTCACATCACTCATATTTTTTTCTGGTTTGTACACCAACCCCTTTTCTGTTGGGACATAAACAGATGGTTCATACACCAACCCCTTTTTTTCACCGTTGGGGCAAAAACGGTTCATTTTCTTCCGAATTTCTTCCAATTGGCTTGTGAGAACCATTCTCGCTCGCCAATTGAGGGGGTAAGCTAAAAAATTTTAAATATTCTTTTATTCTTTGGTCTTCAAAGTTGTGCTTTAGTCTTGAGAGAGAGTTGCGTCTGATCCAACTTTTCAGGTGTCTTAAGTTTTTGTGCTTGCATTGTGTCTTCACACAAAGCAGCTCAAAAAGGGGCATCTGTAGACACCAAAATCCAGCCACTTGTAAGTCATCTATACCTTCCTGTTAGCCACGTGTCAGTCATCCACCTTCCCGCCATTATTTGGCCCAAATCCACACCTTCCCGCCATTATTTGGCCCAATTTCACCTTTCCCGCCATTTTTCATCCCCAAATTTATTTAAATTATTATTTATATATATATTTTAATATTTTAATATATTTTAATATATATATAAATATAGTTTAAGTGATTTAATCTAAGCCGTCCATCCTTCATTTAATCTCATCCGTCCATCCATCTTAATCCGTTTCACAACCTAGATTTATTCTCTACCCTTGGATCCACTTTAATCTTAGCCACACATTCAAAGTGTCGTTAAAACCCTAAAGTGTGCCCTAAGAGTGGATTATAAATTGAGTCACTTTGATGGCTCAAACCCTATCTTCTTCTCCTATCTTTGCTATCTTTTGGACCTATCTCTTCTATTTCATCTATCTCTTCAGCTATCCATCGCCGCATCCTTTTCGCCGCATCCATCGCCGCATCCGTCGCCAACTTCATCGCCATCTCTTCTGCAGCACTCTGCAGAATCCCCCATTCTTGTCGCAAGTGCCCACGGGCATTTACCAAGTGCCCACGGGCGTTTACCCGCAGCCACAGACTCAGACCGGCATCTGAAACCTTGATCCAGAAGCACGCGGGCGTTCAGCGAGTGCACCAGGGCGCCTTCTGCAGCCGATTTGACAGCCACATTACTTCCAGGTGCCGCCTGGTCTAGCCACGTTAACAGAGAACAGGTATAAATCAGCTTAAAGCAAGTAACTTCTTTTCTTTTATTAATCTGTTGTTGAATTCCTGCATTCTATTTTTCTAGGGTTTTAAATTGTTTCTGAGGGCTCACACAGTGGAGCCCTCTTATTAATTTCTAACTCCTTGATAGTGTTAATGTGTGCAGGATTTTAATGGCAGATCTGGTGTGTTGATAGCAATTGTTTAAGCTGGAGTGGTCCGAGCTACAGGATACAACAAAGCCCACTCACCTTGTTGGGGTTAAAGATATATTCTTCGGAGATGCCACCACTTTATGCCGGCTAGGGTTTCGGAGAACCCTAGCACAAACTGTAATTTTTGTATCACGAAAAGGGTTACAAGCCCTGTTGTACTCAAAAGGAGTTTTTAAACTCCGTTGATTAATAAAAATTGTTTGTTTTGTACAACTGTGTTCTGTCTTACTTTTTATCGTGACTTCTTTATCTTTTGTTTGGCGTTGTATCTTTAATCTACAAGGGGGAAGCTATTTAGTTGCTTCATGCAATGTAATAAATGCACAAGTGTCAATGTGTAATTTGTATATGTGCAAGGTGTCCCTTACACAGTTAGGTAGAGTGGTGGCCAAGTAACTTATCTTCCTATATAAAAAGGGCCTCATTGTAACAAGTAGGATATAGAGAAGCTTAGATCATATTCATAGGGAGTAGCATAGTGTTGTGTAGATCACCATATATTGGTGATGGGTGCAATGTAGTCCAGTAGCTTTGTTCATGGAGTTTCCATTTCCTCCATAGCTAAATTGTATTCATTTCCATCATTTCTATTTATAGCATATTTTAGTCATCTCACAAATTTACTTTCATTCATATTATTCTACATCTTGTGAATGTTATATCCTATTGCATACTACATCAAAAGCTACACACAAAGCCCTAGTTACTTGCATTAGTGTATGAAACTATAGTGTTTGGTCAACTTAAATGATAGACCTTGTACGAAGTAAGAATAGGTGGTGCATATTTTAGGAGGAGAATGCAACATTTCTTGTGAAATAGGTAAGGGAAACATTAAAAATATTATTCATAGGTAGGAGTATAAATAGTACAAAGTAGGGGTAGGATAGATATTTAGAAAATATAATATCCTTGCCCAAATAGTGCTAACAATAATAATATCCTAACCTACTAACGTAATCAAATTGACTACGTAGACTAACCATATGCAATAATATGCCGACCATAAAGAATGTCGGTAAAACATATAACTAACCTAGGATAGTAAATACTAGTGGTAAAAAGTAACAAACTACTTTTTACCATGCAGTAAATAAAATCTACCTGATGTAGGAAAATGGTAAATATCCCAAAGAATGGAATATTACTCTAACATCCCCCTTATTACATTATTTGGGTAATGTATATAACTACCCCAATACAGTGAAAAATATGTTGATCTGTTGGTTCTTGCTCTTGCTCAGGCTCTATCATAGTGCTTTGGCACCTCCTAAGCAAAAAATGGGTCATTCCTCACTTTGTCTTCACATCAATGAATGTCCTTATTGTAATCTTGTCATCCAACCAAATTGCATGGGTAACCAGCCATTGCAATTGCTAGGTGTAGTAGAGTAGATCACTTCATATGAGGTTCATTCGGTTACAATATGATTTTGCAAATTTTTTTGATAAGGTAGCTAAGGTATCGGTCGCTATCGAAAATGCACCCTTATAAGTTTTCCCCCTTGTTGCAAAACATGTAATAATAATTTTTTTGAAAGAAGTGTGACTAAGGTGTCGGTTGCTACTTAAAATGCACCTGTAGACACAAAATTACAACCACTAATCCTCCATCCTAACCTTCCCACCACCCACTTGTCCACCATAAACCTTCCTACCAATTATTTGGCCCAATTCCATAATTCCCGCACAACAACAGGAAATCAAATAACACAAGTAAATACAAATATTGCACAAATGGATGTATTCAATAAAATAGGGGGGAGCAAATGAACTCCTTTGTTACAATCAGGACTCAATGTGAGTATTTGATACAATGATTTTACAATGGCACTAGGATTCTCTGAAACCCTAGAAATAACAACAAAGGGTCTTCAAATTTAGTGTGTCCTTGCTTACAACAAGTTGAGTGGGCTTCGAGTATCCAGTGTGGGGCCACTCCAGCTTCAACAACCATTCAACAATGTGTAGAACTTGTAGATATGCATACATAAAAATAGAACAAGGGGGGTTAGTAATACCTATGAGGGCTCCACAGTGTGAGACCCTCAAACATCAATAAAACCCTAGCTAACAATGAAGTCATAAAGTATACTGGATCAAAAAATCATGAGATAAAATACATTCAAATGAGATATACCTTGCATTCATTTTTTTTTTGTAGATGATGTGGTGTAGCAGGTTCAGATTCACATTTTTATAGTTGTAGTAGGCTCAAACATGCACTTGGCAGGCTCTGATATGAGCTTCACAGGCTCTAGTGTGCACCTACAAGATACAACAGGCTCTAGAGAGTACATGTGGTGTATAGCAGGCTCTGGTGAGTGCTTCACAGGCTCTACAGTGAGCCTTGCAAGCTTTGGAGGGTACCTACAGGTGGGCAGAATATACAGAAGCATATCAAGGGAGTGGCAATAAATGCAATAGATGGATGGGGGTTGTGATGATGAAGTATGAATGGGGATGACTAGAATAGCAGAAGTCTTATCGGTGAGCTAGGGCTTTAGATTTTCAATATTCTATGCTAGGGCTTCACCAATAATTCCTCAAAGGTGCAATGTCTAATCTCCAGGTTCTAGGATTTGGGCATTTGCAAATGCCCCTATTTATAATCCAGCCTTAGGGTTTCTTAGGTTTTAAGCTCAACACTTTAGATTGTGTGGCTAAGATTAAATCATATCCTAGGGCTGAGATTGTACTTTAAGTGTGGCATGGATTAATGAAGATGGACGGTGGATATTAGATTGGATCGGACGGTTGTGGTTAATTGAGTTTATAAATACATATTTTATAATAAATATATTATAATATAATATAAAATATTATATTAAATATAAAATAATATTAAAATAAGCCCAATTGGGTTATGAAATGGTGGGAAAGGTGGAATTGGGCCAAATAATTGGCGAGAAAGGTGTAATTGGGCCAAATAATTGGTGGGAAAGTGTATGGTGGACAAGTGGATGGTGGTAAGATTAGGATGGAGGATTAGTGGCTGTAATTTGGTGTCTACAGATGCCCCTTTTTGTACCATGTTGCATGAAACATAATATGGTGCCAAAATACGAGACACCTGCTTGGGCTATGGGTGCAGAAGCAGCTTCTCTCTATTGTTGGATTTGCGCACTATGTTGAAGACAAAAGAATAAAGAATTTTTGGAATTCTTGTAGCTTACCCCCTCAATTTGCGAATGAGTTACGAATGTATCTCACAAGCCAATTGAAATTTTTTGTGCAAATAATGAATGATGTAGTGAATTTATGCAATTGATGATTGAATGGTGTGAAATGTGATATGATTGTGGACGATATGAATGATGTAAAATGTTATACAATTTTTGCCCCAATGGTTGAGAGGGGGATTTTTCCAGTGTAGATTTTCATGTGATATGCATCCCGTCATAGGAGAATCATAATGTAATGTGGTTGCCCCATACTTTGGGTTGATTCGATGTTGTTGAGTAAGTTGTCATAATGGCATCATTGAGTATGTAATATATGAAGATGTAGGCTGACTAAGTCAACGCAGGGGTTGGGTATTGATTGTGGAAATTTCTTCACCAATTCCATGATGGAACCAATCAAGCTTACCAGTTTCCTGTATTATGACTGTTGTCAAGTGAATGAGTGTTTGATATTTTGGTTATCCATCCATTTCACCATTTTAGCCCTTTCTCGCCATTTCCTAGCCTAATTGGGATTATTTTAATATTATTTTATATTATTTAATATTTAATATAATATTTTATATTATATTATAATATATTTATTATAAAATATATATTTATAAACTCAATTAACCACAACCGTCCGATCCATTCTAATCTCCACCGTCCATATTCATTAATCCATGTCACATTCAAAAAGTAATCTCAACCTTAGGATCTAATTTAATCTTAGCCACACGATCAAAAGTGTAAGGCTAAAACCCTAAGAAAACCCTAGGTTGGATTATAAATAAGGGTATTTTGCAAATGCCCAAACCTTGGAACCTTGAGATTAGACATTACACCCTGGAGGAATTATTGGTGAAGCCCTAGCATAGAATCCTGAAAATCTGAAGCCCTAGCTCACCGATAAGACTTCTGTTATTCCAGCCATCCCCCATTCATCCTCCATCACCATCATAGCCCCCATCCATCCATCACATTCATCGCCACTACTTCTATAGATTTTGCCCTAACCCGTAGGTGCCCTCCAGAGCTTGCGAGGCTTGCTATAGAGCCCGGGAGGTGCTCTCCAGAGCCTGTTGTATCCTGCAGGTGCACACCAGAGCCTACGAAGCTCACATTAGAGCCTACCAAGTGCACGTTCGAGCCTGCTGCAACTACAAAAATGTGAATCTGAGCCTGCTACACCATGCCATCTGCAACAACGAAATGAAAGCAAGGTATATCTCATTTGAATGTATTTTATCTCATAATTTGTTGATCTGGCATACTTTTTGACTTCATTGTTAACTAGGGTTTTATTGATGTCTGAGGGTCTCACACTATGGAGCCCTCATAGGTATTACTAACCCCCTTGTTCTATTTTTATGTATGCAGATCTGCAAGTTCTACACATTGTTGAATGGTTGTTGAAGCTGGAGTGGCCCCACATTGGATACTCGAAGCCCACTCAACCTGTTGGAAGCAAGGACACACTAAATCTGAAGACACTTTGTTGTTATTGCTAGGGTTTTGGAGAACCCTAGTGCCATTGTAAAATCATTGTATCAAATACTCACATTGAGTACTGATTGTAACAAAGGAGTTCATTGGCTCCCCCCATTTTATTGAATACATCCATTTGTGCAATCTTTGTATTTCCTTGTGTTATTTGATTTCTTATTATTATTTAAGTGTCATGTCTTTGTCTTCACAAATGGCGATCATGGTGGGACCCCACAAGGGTTTCATTATTTGATAGATCTACCTTGCTAACTTAATTTTATTTTTATTTGTTGCAAGATTTACAGAAGCGTAAAAGTCATCGAATTTATCGCTAGGGTTTCTGAAGTAGTCTACAACATTTTTAGAGATTACATAGGCATTCGGGAGCATCTACGGAGCATTCGGAAGTGTCTACAGACAACCGTAGGTGCCATCCCATGCCTAGAAGGTGCCCTATTGCACCTACGTAGGTGCCCAACCATGCTTGGTAGTAATTTGGAGCAGAGCTAAGGCTTCCAAGTAAGTTTCATAACCCTAGGTTGCCATTTAGCGATTTACGTATTCTATTTTTTGCTGCTGTTTTTCATTGTTTCTGGGTTCAACACTAAGTAATCTGGGAAAGAATTGGTAGCAAGTTGAATCTAGGGTTTGTGTGTATTTCATTATACCAAATTCATTTCTTGTTCTGAAGTTGTAGATCTAGGTGATTGTTTGCATTTTTGAGTGCATATGAAATATAAAAGCATCCTAGATCTTGCATTTTAGGGTTAAAGATCACTTTAATTTTGCATATCTAAATAGGAACAACATTTTGATGCATAAAGTAATCCTGCCCTAGGCTGGCCCCTTTGGCAGAGAGGTGGACGAACCCTCCGGTTGCTCTTGTGATTTTAATCATTTGTAGGCAGGGGGTTTTGAGTGGTGTACTCCACTCTCTTTAGGTGAAATTTGCATCTTTGTGTTGGCTTCTGATTTAGATTAGTGAAGTTAGTAATATTTAATATTGTTTGCACACCATAGAGAACAAGAAATCTAATAAAATAAATCACACACACTTGCACGATTCACATTTTTAATAGTAGTGGTTGGATTTCATCACCAACCATTGCTTGAGATTTGGTGATGGTGGCCATGATTTCCATCCACCAATATCTACCCTAGAAACCATAGGACTACCCCCGAGCAAACTTGTTGGAGGTCATTACCAACAAGAATCTCGTTGCCCTGGCCAACCTTAGTTTTTTTACCTTTGTTTTTCATTAAACAAGATTAAGTTACATCAAAACACACAAGCCAACAATTCTAAAAGGAACTTCACATTAATGAAAGAAAATAATTAATGAACAAGGTAAGCCACACACGGTGAAACCTAGGATTGATTGTTTTCTTTGCTTTAAATTTTGGAAAAGTTGTTAATTTGTGTGATTTAGATAAGCTTTGAATCTTTGGTTTAACTACTTTATGGTGCTAACACGACAACAAAAGAAAATAATAAACCAAAGTAGTTTAATGGAAAATAGTTCCCATGACCCCGCTACTTCGGTAGCCCCATCCAATATGGTTCAGACTACTTTGTCTGGATCATCCCATCCACCCCACTCTCAAGTAGAGACACATTCACACAATGTGGAGACAACCACCACCTACATAGACATGGATAGAGTGCAGGCCCTTTACAAGGCTTCTAACTATGTCTTAGAACCCCTTAGCCAAGAAGGTTTTGAAGAATCTGAATTGGCTACCACCTACCTTGCCCAAGGATATCCTAATTCGAGTTATGAATATGGTATGCCTTCCTCCATGAGCCAACCACCACAAAGCCCAAGTGTTCCAAACACTTACCTCACATCCACCTATACCAACCCCTTGTATGAGGAGTATGTCAATGCTGCCTCACAAGTCCCTAGCCTCCAAGTTGTAACATCAAACACAACTTGCACCATACCCATGTCCTCTCATCCATTATCATCCACACCTCCATCATCTCACTTAGCCAACATGACCATGTCATCCACCCCTCCATCATCTCACTTAGCCAACATGACCATGACTAATCACCCATCATCATCGACTCATCCATCATCTCATCCAACCACAACCCCATCATTCGACACATGGTCAAATCAGGAACTTACGGATACATTAGGGCTTATCAATAGGTTGCTTTCACAATGAACAAAAGGAAAATAGTCAGCTTACATAGACCCTATGACCCAAGGAGTTCCAAATCAACCTCCGCTCACCAATCAAAATTTAGCATGGGTCCCTCAATCTTCCATAGTGTCCATCCCCAATCCACCACCACTCCACACATCCACCATACCAATCAACATCACCACTAACCAACAACACAATCCATCCATCATCATCTTCATCAATCATCCCCATATTTCAACCATCAATCTTCTCCACATACCCAACCCAATTCATTCCACAACACCATGTTGGTCACACCCCAACATCTACCATCCAACCCATCAACCAACCATCACATAATCCAAGGTCCTCACATTCCAATAGAAGATCTTAGATTCCAGGCAATGCAAAAGCAAATCGATCAGTTGATGCAAAACTCACCAGGGATAATGAGCCAAAAGCTCACATTAAGCCAACTGATCCATCAACCAATCCATCCATCGGTACCATCACCACCTTATCCGACAGATTTTACGGTACCAAAATTTGACAAGTTTAGGGGAACCGAGGATCCTAAGGAGCATGTGAGTTCATTTGTCCACATATGTTTTTGGATTAGCGATGATAATGCTCTTATGCTCTGAACATTTCCTCAAACATTAGGGGGAGATGCCATTGAATGGTACAATCAATTGCCCACACATAGTATTTATACTTTTGATCAATTGATAGATCTATTCTTGGAATGCTTCACCCTTAATATTAAAAATAAGGTGTCCTTATCGGATATATATTACTTGAAACAATGGGATGAGGAACCTATCTATGATTTTGGAAACCGTTGGAGGGCAGTTATAACAAAGTTGCCATTCTCCCTCCCAATGGAAGAAATTATCAAACTTTTTACCAAGAGTTGCTTAAAACCCATCTCTTGGATGCTTCAACTCAATACTTATAGAACATTTGAGGAGGCTTTAGCACATGCTAGTGTCATTGAGGAGATAAAAATCCAAGAGGGTGTCATTAAGCCTAAGAAGAAAGAATGGCAAAATAGAGGCCAATACCAAAATAATCAATCTGGCCAAACCAAATCCACACAAGCCTCAATGGCTAACACAACTAATCAAGTCAATCAAGTGGTCATGAGCCAGCCCGTAATGGCTCAAAAACTAGTGCAACAACAAATTTCCTATCATGCGGTCCCATCAGTAACCCAAGCACCAATGGTACAAAACACAGCACCAACTATGGAACAACCTACCCATCACCAATTCAATCGACCTCAACATCAATACACTCCCTTAGCGGAATCATATTCAGCCATATTTTGAAGGTTATATGAGACCAAAAAATTAGCCTTGCTAGAAATTAGGCCCGATGATCCCACCAAAAGGCCTAAAAGTTATAGAGAGCACTTGTTTTTCCCATATCATCGACAAAATGGGCATGATATCAATTCCTGCCATGTGTTCAAAAACATAGTGCAAGACCTCATAGACTTAGGGGCCATTAGCGTCGATAACCCCTTAGCTCCACAAAATCAAAATTTGGGCATATATCAGACACCTCTACCTAACCATGGGGAGGTCCAACATAATGTAGGGGGTAACAATCAACAACCACCTCCTAATCAAGTAAATCATGTCCAACAATACCAAAACTTTGTAGGAGCAGTCCATGTGGTCACTAGAGGGCAAAGGCAAAATCAACAAAATGCTCAACAACCTTCAAACCCACCTCCCATCCAAACATCACCCAATCCATCTCCACCAATCAATCTATCCAACCCATCCAATCCACCCATTCTTCATCCAATAAGGCCAACGATAACTTTAACCAGTCGGTTAACCACTAGTTTGAAAATGGCATCAGCCAAACTTTCTGTATATGAGCTCATCCAACAATCCCCTAGGCATAGAGAAGCTTTAATGGAAATACTCAAGTCAATTGAGTTAGAATCCCAAGACTCTAATGCCTTCAACAACTTTGTAGGGAGTGTTAGAACGTGCATGGAGCCATCAATTACCTTCTATGACTTTGAGATAAAATCAATGAGTTCAGAATCGGTGGACCCTCCATTGCACATAATGGCCTTAATAGATAGAAAGCCATTCAAATGAGTATTAATTGATACCGGCTCATCAATCAATATCATTACTACCACTGCTCTTATCCACCTCAAATTACCTCCATCCCACATTTCCAAATCATCATTCACCCTCAAAGCATTTAACGATGCTTTGTGTACCATAGTTGGCACTATTGTTTTACCTATAGAAGTAGGGGCCAGAATGTTGCACACCATGTTTCACATCTTGGAAGGAGCCATGGCATATAATATACTCCTTGGTAGACCTTGGATGAGGGAAATGAAATGTGTTCCATCAATTCTCCACCAATGCTTGAAATACGTTCATGATGGACAAGTCCATTGCATCCCTACGGATGTCGAACCTTTTAAGTATTGTAATTTCATTTCAAATCCTTATGAATCCATGTTACCTTCCACTCATCTATTCTTGGCACCATCATCAAATCCACCCACATCATCTTTCAATCCACCTTCTTCTAATCCATCTCCATCTTCTTCTAAGGCTCCCATCATAGAGGAACTACCCATCACATCACCTCCTCAAACATCCATTTCTTCTTGTACATGTGGTCACAGTAAGTCTACTATTAGCACATCGTACATCACATCTACCCCTTCTTCTACAACCACTTCTTCTATTCCATCTCATCATTCCACACTGCCATCTCCTCATGCCACACCACCATCCAATCCCACTCCATCAGCCGATGTGTCACAAGTCAAACTTTCAGATTGTGCCATATTTAACTCGCCACCATCCACAACCAATCCAGAGCCACTTGAGCCTTCACCATCCACCTCATCAACCCAAGTCGAAGTCCACATCACTAATCCGAGCATTGGTGAGTATGTGGTCCAAGACGTCACCATTACACCCCTAGCCATTCCCACATCTAAGGATTTTGGACATCCTCGAGACCGTCCTTTATCCATAGGTGTTGTTTATGACATGAGTGCCACTCCAAATAGCATTAAATTTGTTTATGGAGGGTTGGATTTCTCAACTAGGGCAAACCCACCCGAAGAACCAAAAGAGCCTAGGCATGCCAATATACCTAACATAGAGGAGTTTCCAGCTTGATACTTTAATATGTTCCATTGGCAAGGTCAAGGTCTAGGTTCCCATGAGCAAGGGATGCATGATATCTTAGAGGTCCCATATAGAGGTGCCCATGATCATTCTAGTTTAGGCTATACCCCATTGTCTTCCACCGCTTCTCTTGAGCAAGCCTTTAAAAAGCTTACACTCAATGATGAAGATCACCCCATCCACCCACTACCCTCAACATCTTCTCTTGAACAAGCCCTTCAAGAAATTTGCATGGATGAAGTAAACGAAGATGATCCCATCAACTTTTCATATCCTGTCTTTGATTTCGATGATGAAAGTTATGAAGAATTTGAAGTCATGTCAAACGCTTCTGACGATTCTGAAGAGGAGTCACAACCCATTGTCCCCATCACCCAATAGGAAGAGTTTTACCTCCGAATGTTCCCCATCCATCATCCCATATTCCGCTTGCTTCTTCCACAAGAACAAGATGATCCACCTGGTAATCTACCTTGAGCCACCCACATGAGCCAAGAATTGTAACATATGTACATATTTAAAAAAAAAATAAAAAAATAAAATGTTGCTCTGATGTTTTCACGTTCACTATTATAGGGATACCACACCTCGACATCGGTTCCGATTCAATTGTTCCATCTACCCATTCGGCCAAACCATCCTACCTTCCACTAAGTCAATATGAATCCTATTGACTTATTTACCCCACTCCGTAATCCATACGATCTGGCTAGGCCAATTCCAATTGACATTAGCCTTATTGACTTGGACCAGATTTCCTCCACACCCTCCTCTTCGGAGTTCACCCTATCCGAGGAATTGCTAAAAGCTTCAGCCCACTACATTCCTCCTTCACCGCCACCTTCACCTCAATCAGCTTCCACTAATGGTCCCGAGGTCTTTCAGGCAGAGTTAGACAACGATAAGCAAGAAAAGTTAGAAAACATCTTAGATGACTTTAATCTGATCCCAACACCACATCAACTTGAGGAAGGTTCACATATGTCCATTGAAGATACCATCGACGTGAACCTTAGTTCAGATCCTGACAATCCCCAAATTGTCAAACTTGGCAAAATTTTAACACCCGATGAACAAGAGCAATTCATTGCTCTCCTCAAGAAAAAGAAAGAGGTGTTTGCATGGTCCTACAAGGATATGCCTAGCCTTGATCCTGACCTTGTTGTCCACAATCTCACCTTGCATCCTGATGCCAAGCCGGTCAAACAAAAACTTAGGAGAATGCATCCTACCATAGCCCTTATAGTCAAAGAGGAAATACAAAAACTATTAGACGTACATTTTATCATTCCTATTGACTATCCTGAGTGGTTGTCAAACATGGTACCCATTCGCAAGCCTAACGGAGTGATACACATTTGCAATGACTTTCGAGATCTAAATAAAGTGTGTCCTAAGGATGACTTCCCTCTACCAAACATTGATACTCTTGTCGATACCTGTGCAGGCCATGAAATGCTTTCCTTCATGGATGGTTTTTCAGGATACAACCAAATTCGAATAAATCCTGATGACCAACATAAAACAACATTCACAACACCTTGGGGAACATTTTGTTTCAGGGTTATGCCCTTTGGCCTCAAAAATGTAGGAGCTACTTATCAAAGAGCCATGACTTACATCTTTCATGATTACATGCACAAAATCATTGAAGACTATGTAGATGATCTCTTGGCTAAATCTAAAACCCGACAAGAACATATTGATGTCTTGGAAAAGATTTTTGATCGGCTGTTAGAATACAAGGTGAGATTAAATCCAAAGAAGTGTGTCTTTGGCGTTACCTCTGGTAAAATTTTAGGATTCATTGTCTCCAAAAGAGGCATTGAAGTGGACCCAAATAAGGTTAAGGCCATCATAGAAATGCAACCCCCAACTAACCTCAAGGAATTGCGTAGCTTGCAAGGTAAAATTCAATCGATCAAATGCTTCATTGCGCAACTTTTCGATA
The DNA here is from genome assembly GCA_028583015.1 of Wollemia nobilis. Lineage (NCBI taxonomy): Eukaryota > Viridiplantae > Streptophyta > Pinopsida > Araucariales > Araucariaceae > Wollemia > Wollemia nobilis. The sequence goes on along the minus strand of JAQPPZ010002937.1, from coordinate 2,341,069 downwards.
AATGCAGGCCATTTAATCACTTGCTACAAAAGGGGGTAGCATTCGTATGGATAGATGAATGTCAAAAAGCATTTGATGATGTCAAGCGCTATCTAACTTCACCACCAGTCTTAACTCCTCCTAGGTCGGGGGTCCCTTTTCATCTTTATGTCTCAGCTACAGAAGCCGCTTTAGGGACAATGCTTGCATAGAAAAATGAACAAAATCGAGAACAAGCAATCTATTACATTAGTCGAACATTGGTAAGTTATGAAACAAGATATGCTTATGTAGAAAAATTATGCTTAGCAATGGTTTTAGCCACTAAGAAACTTCGACATTATATGCTAAGCCAAACAACCTATGTCATAGCTAGAGAAAATCCTCTACGCTACATGATGTCTCACACTTATAACAACACCCATACCGCTAAATGGATAATGCTCCTTATAGAGTTTGATCTTGAATTTGTTAGCCAAAAATCCATTAAAGGTCAGGTTATTGCTGATCAACTTGTGGAAGCTCCACTACCTAGTGATCATCCCTTGATTATTGAGCTCCCAGATGATTCAGTATTTTCCATCACTGAAATAGACAATGATGTCATTCTCGAGGAAGATGTCGATATCACATTATTCTTTGATGGATCTAAGTGCGAGAAAGGTCAAGGTGCGGGAGTTGTCTTTCATACACCACAGGGGATTCCTATCCCCTTATCATTCAAGTTAGACTTCTCATGTACAAACAACACAATAGAGTACGAAGCCTTAATCCTAGGTCTTCAATCAGCTATAGCTATGGGTATTAAGCGTATCCAAATATTTGGGGATTCTCAACTTGTAGTAAAATAGGTAACTAGAGAATACCAATGCAAAGAACCTACCATTAAGCTTTATCATGAAGTAGCAATGAAATTGCTCTCAACATTCGAATGGTATGAAATCAATAACTTACCTCATTCGACTAATAGGTTTGCAGATGCAATGGCCTCTCTTGGATCCTTGATTCCAAAGAATGACTTAGGAGAGGTACAACCCCTAATAATCTCAACAATATCTAAAGCGGTCATTGTTCACACTGACCCTAAATATGGAAAAGATGTCTGCTTCATACACACAAAATCATGTGAGTCTTGGTCAAGCCCCATTGTAGCCTTCTTAAAATTTGGAACACTCCCATCGGACATGTCTCGGTCTACCAAACATGCTTTCAAGCAAAGGGTAGCCCGTTTCGTTCTCTTGGGTGACGTGTTGTATAAACGGGGTTATGATGGAATTCTGCTTCGATGCCTCGAACCTGGGGAGGCTCAAAGGGCCATCGAGGAAGCCCATGATGGTACTTGTGGTGGTCATTTTAGTGGAATGGCCATTGCAAAGCGCTTATTATGCATGGGTTATTATTGGCCCATAATGGAACATGATTGTTGCACATATGTCAAAAATTGCAAACAATGTCAAACACATGCCAATTTAACTCATGTACCATCACAAGCTTTACAACCAATACAAAGTCTCTGGCCCTTTTCACAATGGGACCTCGACCTAATTGGCAATATTTCGCCCTCCTCTTCGGGACAACACACATTCATCATAACCGCCATAGAATACTTCACAAAGTGGGTTGAGGCAATACCTCTAACCAGTATGATAGGACCTCGAATCATGGATTTCATACTCCATCATATCATCTGTCACTTTGGCATTCCCTCTAAAATCATTTTGGATAATGGCAAGTCTTTTAAGAACAAGGATGTTCGAGCACTCTACGAGAAGTATAATATCCAACATAGTTTCTCAACTCCTTATTACCCACAAGCAAATGGACAAGTTGAAGCTACCAATAAGACCTTGATTGCCATTCTTAAGAAACTTGTCAAAGAAAATCATAAATATTGGCATACACAAATTCCATTGGCACTTTGGGCTTATCGAACAAGCATCCGAATGCCAATAGGAGCAACACCATTCTCTCTGGTCTATGGAGCTGAAGCTATTATGCCTCTTGAGCTCGAGATTCCTTCCTTATGAATTTCCTTGCAAGAATTCATAGATGATGATACAACTAGACAAGCACGACTTGACCAACTAACACTCCTAGATGAAAGGCGAGTCAATGCATTAGAACATTTATGAGTTTATCAAGACCGCCTCAAGCGTGCTTACAATGCTAAAGTCCATCTTCAGGAATTTCAAGTAGGGGATCTGGTACTCAAAGAGAACCAACAAAACACCAATGCTTTACCACACCTTCATGACAAATTCATAGCAAATTGGTTAGGTCCATACATAATAACTCAAAAAGTGGGTAATGGTACTTATAGACTTGCCGATTTAGAGGGAATAGAGGAACCCAAACCACTTAATGTTCTTCATTTAAAGGTATTTCATTGTTAAAAGTGACACATTATATGTCTATATACATGGCTCTTTAAAAAAAAAATCAATCATCATCCACATAGGCATATCTACATTGCATACATCCCATTTACATTTAGGCATTTAACATACATCTTCACTTTTTTTTGCACTCATGCATTGTTTCATTAAATCATACATATTCCATGGCATTGTACACTTTCCATTTGCATATCAACACTCCATTGCATCAGGCATATACATTTGCATCCATCCCATCCCATGTTCAATGATCTGGCAAAGTAATGATGATATGACCATGAAACAAAAAGTCAAGTTATAACGATTGGGGGTACCTAGTTTGAAACCTTCATGCAACTTTAACAAAAGTCATATGTCAACCACATCATGTAGCACAAAAGCCTAGATTTTTAGTCACTCAGCCATTACTAGGGTAGCAAACAACCTCCAAATGGATGTCCAATTTTCTTTAGGACCAAAAACACAATTTACATACTAAGAAAGTCTTGAGCATCACCAATTGATCCCGAATACAATCTTGAACCAATCACATTCCATCACATCTTAAAAACATTATGAGCCAAGGAGGGTTAGTACCATACTTGGGTAGTACCTTGAAGTGAAAAGGGATAATCCTCGCTTGTCCCATCATGCAACATAGTCCAAAGCAAAAATAGTGGTTCTTACCACTACCACAATTACTATTCGAACATAAACATAAAAACATAGAGTAGTAAGGATAGGGTCAAAATTCTCATCACACTTCGGTTGAGAATCCGATTCCCCAAAGCTCTATAAAAAATTAACAAATAAAATCCCAAACACCCTTGATCCCTAAAGTTGTAAGGATCGTACTACATGTCCCTGACAAGGATGGGTAGTCATCCCCAAGGCCCAAAAGATCAATCCCAATTGGACTATGGAGTGAATCTTCATCGAGGCTATAGATGCCTGACTGGCAGTGGAGTAAGCTCATGCGGGGCGACATGTCTCCTTGGCAAATAGGAAGACCTCTGACCGCACATAAGGACAGGCTAGCTTCAGGTCATCTCCATAATAGGTCATGCCCAATTTACTCATAATGGGTCAATGAACTTCACATGCACACACACTGGTTCTTGATTGGATAGGGTCATTGTCACACTCAAGATTTGGTATATGAACCTCACTTGCACACACATTGGTCCTAAAGAAAGTTAGACAACCCTAGTGAGTTTGATTGATAATACTAGTATGATTGAGTCTTTGAAAATATTTCAGTCTTCCATATCAACATCCATATCTTCTTCCATATCAACATCCATATCTTCCTCCATAAAAACAACCATGTCTTCATAGTGAGTCAAGTTGCAGAACACCACCAAATTCGGTACCCCCGATAGCCAAACAATGGACAACAAAAATGGTCAGTAAAATTTTTGAACTATAAAAGATCATTCGAACAACATGCATTCCTCCCATATAGTTTAGATTCATTTACTTGCATTAATCATCCATAACATATCATCATTAATAACACATCACATAGCTTACATTTTAGATTCATCATACATTTACTTGCATTAAGCATCCATAGCACATAGCTTGCATACATCATTCATATAAAACATTAGGCATATACATCATAATTATATTAAACATCCATAAATATTCAAACAATTATTCATAAATATGCATCCAAACATTAATAAAATAAACATAAAAGCATCCACACAAGAGATAACACATATATATGAAAAATCCATGTATATATATATATAAATATCACATATACAATCAATGCCAAAAGGCTACAATGGAGCACCAAGGCTCATATATACAAAATAGTGCATCTAAGCACTAAGTCTACTATCCATGAGAAGACTCTTGAGACCTAGTAGGAGCCCTCGGCCTAGTACTCTACCTAGACTCCGTATGCCTAGATGACTCGACCACAGAAGAAGGAGGATCCGATAATGTAATATGGTGTTGCATACACACATCCTCCAAGGAATGTACATATGCCTCACTAGCTCGAAGATGCCACAAATCCATCTGATGTCACCGCTCCTTCACCAAAATCTCTTCCTGGAGCCTCGTGACCATCGCCTGATCACTAGCCATAACCATTGCCCGCTCTACCTCTAGCTGAGCTATAGTAGCCAAAGACTCCCTATGAGTCTCAAGCATGGTCTCGTGCTCCTCATGAAGCTGCTCCAACTCTACTCATAGCCTAGCCACCTCAGATATCTCACCCATATCCTCATCACCCTCCCTCTCTCCCTCTACCAACCCCACCTCTGGAGTCTATTGGGCTGCTCCCCTTGACTACCTCTGACCCATCGATCATTGAGGCCTCATCCTCTTTGGAGTCATCCTCGACCCCGATGTTGCATCATCCCCTACCACCTTTGGTACCCATACTGGTTGGGCACCAAACCATGCTGCATACTTCAGAGTCACCTTGACATCATCTACATCAGGGATCTCAATCTCCTCATCATCCTCAATCACCATTCACCATGGCTCTGCACATGGCAACATCCCCTCATCTCGTTTCGATACAACATCGGCTCATCTAGCACACCCTAAGGCAATCTAAATTGCCTCAACACCCATGAGTATTAGAAGTACTCTACCTCCTCATCCCTCCACCCAACCAACCATCGAGCCTACCTCACCCGACGTAGTTGCTCCCCATCACCATCCCATCGGGCTCCTCACCATGGCCTCCATACCACATCAGCCTGAGATAACCCTGACCACATGTCTCTATACCACTGGCTATTATGAATCTCTCGACTCGTTGCACCTCCTCTGCCACCGCCCATCACCTAGCATAGGGCTCCCTCATCTGCCATGTTGGACATGGCAACCCCTCGGGCTGAGCTACCACAAAATGCTCCCAAGCCCAACACTGTAGGAGGAAGCTACACCCAATCCCCTTCCTCTCCCTCCGAATCACCTCATATAGCTCTCGATATAGCTGTGCCAACAAGGTAGGAGCCCATGCATACTCCTTTGGGTCGATGAGTAAATCACTCACCAAACCCAATAGGTTCCAAGGGAACCTACAACCAGTGCTATTAGGTAGCACTATGTTCACTAGCATGAACATAATCAAAGTTGGGAGTGCATCCAACTCCTTTGCCTTGTACATGCTCAAATAACATATCCCACCATCTCCCATCCGGGCCTCCCACCATCGATCTCCAAACATCCTCTCCATCTCGACCTTCTTGTCTCGACCAACCACCACCTTTTCCCCTTCTACCGGTACCTTGAGAATATGGTATACATCCTCAAGTGTAATGGTAGCCTCCCTAGTCGGTAGCTAAAATGTCCCCCTATCCGGATCCCATCTCTCTATCAAAGCAGAGAGATACCCCTCATTGGCCCTCACAACATCTAGCCTCACCATGCCCTCCAGGCCCACCTTCCCCAACAACTCCTAGTCATCAGCTGTCAACTTCTTCCTCATCCCAAGAATGAGAGGAGAAAACCGATGTCGAGGCTCTATGTCCCTCAACTGCAACAACAAACAATTTCATTAATACCATTGAAAATAATAATAATAATAATAAATGCACAAGTGACAAAAGTGTTTTTCAACATTACCGGGGCAAATGGTGCCTCAGCTCTGCCAGCCACATTCAATCCCTCCACCACCATAGCTTTCACGTGATTTTCCTCACTAGCCTCACTAAGCTCTCACACCCACTCCACTCCTCAATGTAGCTTCTCAAAGTCCAAAATGCACAAGTGAGCCTCATGATTCACTCAGAAAGCTATTTATAGCTTTCCCTAGCACATTCAGGTGTAGGTCTATGCCTGTGAATTTGTAGGCTCACCTAGGCGCCTGCTAGCACACCCATGCACACTTGCATGCCTATGGGACACCACAGGTGCAGTCATGCACCTGGCGATAAAATGGTACAAAGACAAAATCAATAAAAATAGTAGCATACCTCCTCCAAATTTCACCAAATTTCATCCACACATCATGCACATCATAAAATCAGGTTTTGTGAAGACAAAAATCGTTTTGCATGCATAATTTTCAAGAACGAATCAAATCTTAAAAATCCATAAATCAAGGCACAAAAGGCAGCAAAACAATCCAAATTTTCACAAAACTCACATCTGATCATTCTACATCATATTTTGCATCATCTCACACAATTTCACAAAAATTGGAGTTCATTCGATCAATAAATCACTCAGTTATGTGCAAAATGAACAACTCAAAGAAGCACAAGCTGCAAATCATACATCAACTAACACCACGTTTTGTGAAAGTGTAACCACCATCCATCAAGAATTCTTCCATCAACATCTTTCATTTTCATCAATCATCTCATCCACAATCTGTCCAGTATTCAAGCGAACCTCGTATCTAGTAGGTTATTCTATAAACTTGGTGATTGTAGCGATATCAATCCATGCAAATTTGGTAAGATGAATAATCTACAATAAGGACACTTGACCATGATCAAATTCAATTATCTCATCATCAAAGATCACAATCATATTTGGCACCTCAAATTTGGAATACAACCTTGCCAAGAACAATTTGCTAAAAGGCAGTCATTGATGTCCTCTTCCATGGGGCATGAAAACATGGATAACCAAAATCTCAAACACTCATTCACTTGACAACAATCATAATACAGGACACCGGTAAGCTTGATTGGTTCCATCATGGAATTGGTGAAGAAATTTCCATAGTCAATACCCAACCCCTGCGTTGACTTAGTCAGCCTACATCTTCATATCTTGCATACTCAATGATGCCATTACGACAACTTATTCAACAACATCGAATCAACCCAAAGTATGGGGCAACCACATTACATTATGATTCTCCCATGATGGGATACATCTCACATGATCATAAACATCTACACTGGAAAAATCCCCCTCTCAACCATTGGGGCAAAAATGGTATAACATTTTACATCATTCATATCATCCACAATCACATTGCATTTCACACCATTCATTCATCAATTGCACAAATTCACTACATCATTCATTATTTGCACAAAATTTTCAATTGGCTTGTGAGATACATTCGTAACTCATTCACCAATTGAGGGGGTAAGCTACAAAAATTCCAAAAATTCTTTATTCTTTTGTCTTCAACATCAGTGCTCAAATCCAATGATAGAGAGAAGTTACTTCTGCACCCATAGCCCAAGCAGGTGTCTCATATTTTTGCACCATATTGCATTTCACGCAACATGGTACAAAAAGGGGCATCTGTAGACACCAAATTACAGCCACTAATCCTCCATCCTAACCTTCCCACCACCCACTTGTCCACCATACACCTTCCCGCCAATTATTTGGCCCAATTCCACCTTTCCCGCCATCCATTTCACCATTTTAGCCCTTTCCCGCCATTTCCTAGCCTAATTGGGATTATTTTAATATTATTTTATATTATTTAATATTTAATATAATATTTTATATTATATTATAATATATTTATTATAAAATATATATTTATAAACTCAATTAACCACAACCGTCCGATCCATTCTAATCTCCACCGTCCATATTCATTAATCCATGTCACATTCAAAAAGTAATCTCAACCTTAGGATCTAATTTAATCTTAGCCACACGATCAAAAGTGTAAGGCTAAAACCCTAAGAAAACCCTAGGTTGGATTATAAATAAGGGTATTTTGCAAATGCCCAAACCCTGGAACCTTGAGAATTAGACATTGCACCCTGGAGGAATTATTGGTGAAGCCCTAGCATAGAGATCCGAAAATCTAAAGCCCTAGCTAAGCTAACAAGACTTCTATTATTCCAGCCATCCCCCATTCATCCTCCATCACCATCACAGCCCCCATCCATCCACCGCATTCATCGCCACCCCCTCGATCTGCTTCTGCAGATTTTGCCCTAACCCGCAGGCGCCCTCCAGAGCTTGCGAGGCTCACTGTAGAGCCTACAAAGTGCTCACCAAAGCCTATTGTATACCGCAGGTGCTCTCCAGAGCCTGTTGTATCCCATAGGTGCACACCAGAGCCTGTAAAGCTCACGTCAGAGCCTACCAAGTGCGCGTCCGAGCCTGTTGCAACTACAGAAACGCGAATCTGAGCCTGCTACACCACGCCATCTGCAACAACGAAATGAAAGCAAGGTATATCTCATTTGAATGTATTTTATCTCATAATTTGTTGATCTGGCATACTTTCTGACTTCATTGTTAACTAGGGTTTTATTGATGTCTGAGGGTCTCACACTATGGAGCCCTCATAGGTATTACTAACCCCCTTGTTCTATTTTTATGTATGCAGATCTGCAAGTTCTACACATTGTTGAATGGTTGTTGAAGCTGGAGTGGCCCCACACTGGATACTCGAAGCCCACTCAACCTATTGGAAGCAAGGACACACCAAATCTGAAGACACTTTGTTGTTATTGCTAGGGTTTCAGAGAACCCTAGTGCCATTGTAAAATCATTGTATCAAATACTCACATTGAGTACTGATTGTAACAAAGGAGTTCATTGGCTCCCCCCCATTTTATTGAATACATCCATTTGTGCAATCTTTGTATTTCCTTGTGTTATTTGATTTCTTGTTGTTATTTAAGTGTCGTGTTCTTGTCTTCATAGCACTCTTATAAGTCTTCTCTTTTTACAAAAATTTGTGTGAAGTAAGAAAAGAAATGTTTATTCCCCCTTAATTGTAAAATATGTTCAACTCAAGAATCTTTGTGAAGTATTGTACAAAGATTACCTCCTAGGAAAATTTTACACTAAAAAATTCCCTCCTTTTGTTACAAGTACTTCAAACAATGAGAGTTTGCTATTTATGAATCCTAAAAGACGTACAATCACCCCTTTATTTCTAGTGCTTCAAACAAAAAGTTATGATATTTATGAAGCCTAAAAAAGAGAGGAAATGGTGCTTGCTTAAGGTGACAAATTTGTTTCCCCTTTACAATATTGTCTTAGCCATGAGCACTTTGTGTGCTCTTTCTGAACCAGAATTAGAATCATACACTTCACTAGAAACATTGCCTTTGTCTTGCTTTTGTGATGTGCCTTTGCTATTTCTATTTTGCTTGTTTTTAAACCAACACCAATTGGTGTCATGGTTGTCCTTTTTACAATGTGAGAAAAACTTATTTTGAGTTTTCTTTCCCTTAACTTTTAAATATGATCCTCCCTTCTGAAAGTTTCATTTCTTCTTCTCACCCTGATTGTTTGAGTAAAGTGCATTGTTTGACACTTCATTGCTTTGGAGTTGATTTTCTTCCTCTGTTTGAAGTAAATTGACTAACTCCACAAAAGTAATTGATCTTTGAGATACATCAAGGGATGTAATCAACATTTTGTAATATTTGGGAAGAGCCCTCAATATTAATGAAGTAAGAATAGTATCTTCTACTTTGGTTCCTAAAGCATTTACCTTTGACTTTAGTTTTGCTACTCTGCAGATGAATAGTTCTACTAATTCTCCTGACTTCATATGGAGTGTATGAAGTTGTGTTTGAAGGTTTAGAACAGATGAATGATTCTTGCCTTAAAAATGGTATAAAGTGCATCCCATGCATCTTTACCATTTTTAGCTTCACTTATGTGAGGTTGGATCTCATAAGTAGTTGCTAGGAGGATCAACATGAGAAGATGATTGTTCTTTTTATCCCATGTTTTTTTATCTACTCTTGCTGATGCGGGTCTTGATTCAGTGCCATCTACTAAATCCCATATTTCCTCTACAATCAACATGGATTTCATCTTAGTTTTCCATGCTGAATAGTTAGGACCTTTAACCAATTGTGTATCATTTAAGTATTTGTTGATAGTTTCCATGATGAAGGTCCTAGAATTTGCACTAAGATGGATCTTTCTTTCACTCTTAAGTGGTATTTAATGGCACCTTCCTGAAAACTCTCTTTGAAGAAATATGATCAGTTTGAGGATATTTAAGCCAAATAAATAAGATGTGAAAGAGAATTCACTCAAAAATATATTTAATGGCACTTGCCTAAAAATCCTCTTAAAGAGGAATAATCAGTTTGAGGAAATTAAGCCAATCAAATAAGAGTGAATTAGGGATTTTTAATTTAGGAGAGAATATCAAGAAAAATTGGCTTTTAAACCTGTGCAGTGATTTACACAAATTATTGTGAAATTTTGGGGTTTTGAGTGTTCTTGATTTTATGACTTGTAATTGCAAAAAATAATGCAATAATCAAACAAGAATGCCCACAAAATTCTTATCACATAGGTGTCAGATGCAACCGAAGATGCACCTAATTTGCCAATAAAGGTTTCGAGTAAAATCTAAAATGCACCTTTTTAATTTTTGCAACAAAATTTGGATTTGTGTTGTGCAAAAAATTGATATTTTATGTCTCCTCTTGTTTTTAAAATTTGCAAATAATATGGCATAAAACAATTGCCTTTCTTTCTATTTTTGCAAATTTAAAAAGTTTTGATTTTGTTTTAAGTGCTCCTCACTTTTTTGTTACAATTTTGCAAAGAAGTATAATTTCTTGTCTTCCCCCATTGTTTTGAAAAATTAACAAAATATCACTCCTTTCAAGTCAAGTCGACACATGACCCATGTTTGAAAGGCTTCTAGAACCAATCAACACACGACTTGGTTTTAGTGGACCCAAGGTCTTCAATTCCTTCACAATTTTGCAAAAACAAGAATGTGCAATTTTATGTATTATATCCCCCCTTGGAGAAAACAAATGCACACTTTGCCTTTGAATTTTATAAAATTTTGTCTCCTTTTTTTCCAATTTTGCAAGAAATAATCAAATGTCTTGATTTTGTCCCCCTTTGTTTTTCAAAATTAACAAGGTTTGAACACCATTTCACTTTGGATGACAAAGAGTCTTCAGGATCCAAGGTCTATTTGTTTTGTGAGAAAAACATGTTCTCTCAAAACAAAATATTTTAGGAGTCTCATAATTTGCAACAAAATTATGTCTTCTTTCTTGTCTATTTATCCCCAATTTGTGGAGAAAACAAGAAAACATGTTATTCTTGTAGTTGCAAAAAAAAATAGCCTTTTAATTTTCTATTTTAATGCAATTCTTAATTAATTTTAGCATCAATTGAATTAATAATAAAAACAATTTGGTTAAAAATCATGATAATATTTCAAAAATATGAATTGAAACAAAATTTATTAAATTATTAATAAAAAAATACTAAAAATAAATAAATAAAAAACACAAAAATAAATAAAAAATGTTACCTTACTTTGCTTTGGCGACCCCACGGGGGGTCGATCTCGCATATTCATGGGAGTCTACCTTAACTGGCGAACAATAGCCATTCGTGCTACCTATATGACCCGAAAGCTAGGTAGCACGCAGCTACCTTTATAGCTTTGCATTGAGCACGAAGCAAGAAAAATAAAAAAATGTTTCATGCTCAGTATGAAGCATGTTGTGGGCTCTTATTATCCCACATCGCCCAGGCAGGGTGATTGGGATGTAAATAAAAACACTATCCCACTACCTAGAAAGTGATTGCCTACAGGTAATCGACAATCAATGCATGATGTTTTTTCTCTCGAGCCAACAAATGAATAATCGCCACATCACCCCGCCAAATAGCTAACCACAGATGGCCACGTCAGCACATCAAAGAAGCAATCACTTAGAGCCATGCCAGTAGTCATGGAGGACCAATTATAGAGAACCATGTGTTCCTCCATCTGTCAGTCTTGGATTCCACCACATCAACAGTTCTACCTTGGTAGTCATGATAGTCAAACCACTATGTCAACCACCTTGGGGTTCATACCAATGCCAGTTTTGTGTGTGCTATATGTCCTAAAATCCATGTTGTCCACCACATATCAGAATTGGTTGGTGTTCTATCCAGTTCATCTACAGGGTTAGGATCTACAGCTTCATATTTCATACCTATCACATCCCGTGCTAGACAGAGCCAACAAGTCTATAGGACGTCAGGTGAGTGCACTCAGTTGTTGTGCTCTCAACGAGGTGAACTATAGTTGTTAGGTTTTAGTTGCTCCTATAGATGCAGTTTTCAAAGTTTGGTTGCTCTTGCAGATGCAGGGTAGTGCTGACAGCCGCTGTCAGCCCTGATAGGTCTGCAGGCTGTTAGGAGCCTGATAGATTCTTACGACTGTCACCTATCCTCGCATAAATTTTTGAGTAGGAGCCTCATGGTCATGTCGAGGAGATTTCAAGGTGAGCACCTTGGGAACCATGATATATTCCAGTACCTTGGGATGACGACCTGTCCAGGGGGTCCCAAGTCTTAGGATTTGGGCCCCATAGGTCCAGTCTAGGAGAAACAAAAATATTGTCTTCTACTGAATATCACTTCTACCTAGGTCAAAGCACTTGCTCTGATACCATGAAAGTGGTAAGGCAAATATTAACAATATTATTCATAGGTAGGAGTATAAATAGTACAAAGTAGGGGTAGGATAGATATTTAGAAAATATAATATCCTCACCCAAATAGTGCTAACAATAATAATATCCTAACCTACTAACATAATCAAATTGACTATGTAGACTAACCATATGCAATAATATGCCGACCATAAAGAATGTCGGTAAAACATATAACTAACCTAGGATAGTAAATACTAGTGGTAAAAAGTAACAAACTACTTTTTACCATGCAGTAAATAAAATCTACCTGATGTAGAAAAATGTTAAATATCCCAAATAATGGAATATTACTCTAACATCTTGATGATGAAATTCATCATCAAAAATAATAAGAGGCTCGAGATCTATTTTCCTTGTTGATTGAACTAGATTTGCATTTCTACATTGAAGTGGAGAGTGACCCTATCAAGGTAAAGGTTAAACATGCATGAAATTTTTGGGAAGGTTAATACTACTAAAGTCATTCACTAGGAATTAGAGTTTTCTTCCCTTAAAATAGTTGATTTTGATAATGTTGAGGGTTATATTGTGAAATTCAAGGTTTTAAAGGTAGATATTGTATCTTCTATAGGCAAAAAGAAAGATGATGCAAAATGTGTTAATATTTTTCTTGCTAATGTCTCCCCATAATTTAATATGTTGAACCTAATGTTTCATATGATTCATATATTCTTGGAATCGCAAAATCCTCTTTCTCTTGATAAACCTTTATCTCCCCTAGTTCTTTTTAGGTGGTAATATATAATTATGGTGGGACTCCACAAATATAGGCCCATACAAAGGAATTCAAACCTAAGGAGGCTAAGACCCAAGGGGTCAAGGGCTAAGCTAAGTCTTCAAAGAAAATTAAGGCCACTTGTGGATACTTTAATAGGGATGTATATCCAATCAAGAATTTCTTATTGAATCTATAAATAATCAGAGCTAAATTCTTAAAACTAGGTGGACATCTTTTAGATGATGAGGGATATTCAGAAGGATTTGCCTCAACTATATAGGTCCACTAGAACTTCCATTATGGGATAAATATATTATTATCACTAATGTCTTCTCTCCTTGGTCCTTTAGTTTAGATCATGGGGTCTTAAAATTGTAATCTAATTCTTAACCAAGGCTAACATTGTATGATGTACTAGATAGACCTAAGGGAATTTCATTGTATAATGTATTGATTATTTATAGCATTTTAATATATAAGTCCTATGGTTCATGGTTATACTAGCTTAGGTTAAACTTTATGATATAATTTGGGTTTTGGTATTTCTAAAAATACCCCCTCCCACTCCTTATTATTTCATCAGAGTTTTGTGTAATATTATCTATAAATATAGTGATTATTTATGATGCCTGCGGGTGCCCACTAAATCTCTTTCTTTCGTTCTTCTCTTGCTTTCTATATAATTTTTGAGTGAATGTTTTTATTCTATTCATTTCTATAAAATATTATGAACTCTAAAATTTTAGACTATGAAAAAGAATATAAGGAGGATACTGAGGACTTGCCTATTGGAAAGGATTGTATCCCAACTAGTGTATTTAATGAACAAGATGACTCTATGTATATATATTGTTTGGTGTACCAATGAGAAACCTCCATTTAAAAGAAGGGATACAATGGCTATAAAAGTCACCATATATAGAATAAACTTTTTCTTATCTAATAATGATTTAGTGGCACTCTCTTAAAACATGAAATGAGAGGCCTCAATAATACAAGACCATTGATGCAATGACAAAAAGAAGGGAATAGAGGAGTAGAAAACTCTTACAATGGTTGGTATATATACCAAGGATGAATTGGTAAGTTCATGGTATGGATGTGTCATAGGTCCCCTTTATAAATTCAGCATCTTAATCAAACCCGTGGATGATCTTGGAAATCATTTTCTATAATAAAAGGATGAGATAAAAAATATAAAGAACATGGGAAAATGGCTTTACCACAAGTGTCAAAATTTTGTGACATAGTTTTCTTTCTAAGAGGAAAGTAAAAGGAGACATGGAGTAGGTTGAATCATCCTTATGCTATTAAAACCTTATCAAGCAAAATATTTGTGTATTTGGTGATGACACAATATTTAAAGAGTGGTGACAAAATGGTGGATTCAAGAGAGAATCTATAGAAAAAAATATAGAAAAAGTGATTGGGGAGAGACAAATATTAAAGTTGCTACATGGTATTGTGAAGGTTTTGCAATAATAATTATTATAGGATGTGTAATGGAGGAAAATGGAAGGGGTGGTGATAGTAATGGAAGTTTTCACTATAGTGGTTATTAGAGATGTACAAGATGAAGAAGTTACCATTTGAAATAACTATGGAAGAACTTGGATAATATGGAGGCACTCATTACTACCCACTAAGCTAGGAGAGTTACAAAATATTATGAATACTTCAATTGCTCTTGTGACTATAGTTGAGGTCCCCGTTTTTATTTCTTAGAAATTGCATGATTATAAATCTTGACTATATTGTGTCCACGAGATGATGGGGCATCTTTATTGGGATTTATTGTATCATATGATGTGATAAATCATAATAAGTTAAAAATAAAGTGAGTGGTTAAAACCACTCATGCAAAAGTCTTATGTGATTTGGAGTTTTTAAAATTGAAAGTTAATCTATTATTTTGTTATAACCTATGTTGAGAAAACTAAAATGTATTTAAAGGTTATTTATCAATGAAAAATAAAATCGAAGCATTTTTATTTTCAACATCTTGTATCAAAGCGCATGATAATGGAAAATCAATATGATCTAATGAAGGTATGGTGAGGACATATCCAAGATCTAGTGTAAGAAAAAAGAGTTGTATGATTCCATAACTCAGAGTTTCCTTCTAATTGTTCTATCGATAAGCCCCAACCTCTTTTCAGTATACAAATATTTTGCTAATAAAACATACCAGGAGGTGGTAAGCTTGAAGAAGAAGGTGCTTTCTAAGATGCTACTCCTATTTTATTTCTTTAACCAAAGGTTTAAAGTTAGGATAAATAGTGAAGTATATATTCACTATAGTAACTAAGGAGTCACATTAGCTGAAGCTCTAGTAGATGTGACAATCATCGATGTGGACTTCTCTAAGCGTAGTCTTTGAATGGGTGGAAAATTTATTCTACAAGGAAGCCTCTCCAAGGATAACCTATTAATTGCATCCTTGTTCTTACTATATAGGTAACAAAAATGAAGTGTGGTGGAATTGTCATTAGTTATTCTTTTGACCATAGAATAGTTGACAAAATTAGCAGTTGTAACTTTCTCAAGGCTTGGTCTGAAGTAGATCAAAGGCTTTCCATATCCATGAAACCATGCTTCTATAACTCACTTCTCAATCCTTGTTGTGTTCTCAACATAAATGTAGATATTGATAGTCATTACATAGTCATAACCTTTTCTATTTTAGTTGACACCAAATAACTCTAGGCATAAATTTGAAGAGTATCATTTCGATGTTGTAATTCTCTAGAGATTATAGATTGTGGCTAACAAAACATGATTATATGCACAGTTGAAACCCAAAACAAGGTTGGTGAATGAGTATAAGTTGGTGGATAAATTCAATGATAATGCCAACTTTTTGCTTATACATATCCCAAGGTTGCATGTCATCCATGTCAATAATAATTTGGATATTCCTCCTTAGATGATGGAGCATGTGAAGGTGTATTTTTTGTCTATCTCTAACAAGTATGATACCTCTATGAATTTTATGGATGTGAATCAATTTATAAAGAATGAATTATGACTCATGCTTGATGATACTATTTTTATTAAGATGGACATTGAATGTGCAGAATGGCCCATTCTATACAAATGGATAGAGGACCCTCTTGATGAGTTTTTTGTGGAATTTGACTATGAAAATTCCAAAATTAAGGTTAGATTTAAGTTAAATATGTGCATAGATAATGGAATAGTTGAGGGAGTAGAGATTTCAAGGTGCATGAGAAATTTATCAAAATATGGAGTGAATTACCATTCATCGAGTTCATGGATGTCATGGATGAGGGTGTCTCATAGTTGTACATAAAGTGAAGCTATAAATATTAAATATAACTTGAGATATGAGGTAGATCATTTGCCACCTCAATATCAAGTTGTTGGGCAGCATGAAATGTTCAAATATCTATGAGAAATTCTTTGTGATTTTATTAGATTTGGCTTTTTCTCTCTACAACCAATGTTGGTGTAGTAGGAATTATGGGCATCCATGCTTTTAACGAATAAAGATGAGAGGTACAATAGAATATCTATATGATTCTGATATTAGTTCATGGAACACATCCTATAAGTTTTGCTACATATGGCATAAAAATTATTGTTATTGGCACTGATGCTAAAGGAAATGTTAATACAAATTAACTCAAGAGAGTTACATATGAGCATAAGAAAAATATTTCAACTATTGGAATTTATTACATATGATAAAAATTAGTTGAGTGGTTAGAACCACTCATGCAAGAATCATGTGAGATCTATTAGTTGGTTTTGATTTTCACCAACTATGAAAATCATATGGTTAGTATGGTTGCTCTATATAGAGCAACAAAATATGTATTTAAACAAGCATTTTCTCAATGAAAAACATCTAAGCATAGGAAGCATTAGTGGTATTATAGTGGGTTGAAGCTATATTCATGGGTTGGTGAGGTTATCCTCCCACCTAATTTTGTGAAAAACATACATAAAAGCTAGCTTTGGTAAAGTCATGGTGGAGGTGACACGATGGGTGTTCAACAAGACCAAATATTAGTAACTTCATATAGTCTATTAGGCACTAATCATGTCCATGATCTTGATACTTTCTTATTCTAAAAATTTTAAAGAAAAATAAGGAAAAAAAAAATTTCTTGCCTAAAAATACAAATCTACTTGGTTTCCATGGTACGATTTCTCATGCTCGCTCACTCTCAAGTTACAATGTCTCTCCTATTGAATATGAAAAAGAGGTAATCTTGTTGTTGAAATTATGACAAGTTCAATTTAAGAGCGACATTGGGACCCTAGGCCATAGGTCATTATGCAAGCAAATGCCACCTCCAAAAAAAATTGCAAGGTGATTCCTTGGATAACTTCAATCTCATTTCTTTGAACAAGCCATGGTCTCAAAGGCTCTCGATATAGAAGAGGTTACCTCCTTTGAGATTATTTTCATTTTTCTTATGTTACTATAATAAAGATAAAGATGAGGAAGTCAACAATGAAATCAAAAAAAGTTAAGCCAAGGATTCTAAGGTAGAATCTCAAATATAAGAATTTAGTTTTGATGAAGTCATTGGAAAAATCAACAAAGAAATAAAAGGCCTTGTAAGAACTAGAAATAAATAGGGCATGAACATGTTGTTGATAGAAGCCTTTTTTATGGGTCAAGGATTTGGGCTTGGCATAGATGTCATGGATATTCTAACATACATGGGATATGGGTATGTAAATTCTACCTTAAAAGGGATTTCTACTAGCAATAGAGGAGATGGCTTTGGAGCTACATCTAATAATAATAATAATAAGGACTATTATAAAATAATGCTTGAGAAAATCCTCTCATTTTGAGAAATTACATTTAGATTTTGTATGATTCCAAGCATGACTATAAAATGGAAAATGAGTATTACTTGAGGGAAATTTTAGCTCAACTTGAATATGAAGAAGTGTTAGCAAAGCATCTAAATTGATATAGAAATTGCATGGTAATAAAAAGAGGGCCTTTGCATATTTTAAACAAGTTGTACAAGCTTCTCCTATAGACTATCACGTCCTTATAGTGTATGCATACTTCAAATAGAATATAGATGGAGAAGAGAGTAGGACAAAGAATGAGGGCATGTTTGTGGAGTACAAATAGAAATTTTGTTCTAAGGACCCTCTCATGTATGATTGTTAACTAGCTTCAACATCAAGAAAGATATGGTATATAACCAGGAAGTATACTTTCAGCACAACTAATATCCATTAGAAGAATACATAGATGTCTAGCATTTACAACCTCCCACTTATAGAGAAATTGTCAAAAAATTATTGCATGAAGGTAAGAGCATTGGTTCTATGTTTGCGAGGTGCTATATCAGATAACCTATGCCTGGAATCAAACTTCTTAGACAAATATCTAGGAAAGCATACATAACCAATGGCACTAAATTATTATCCTTGCTACCCCAATCTTGACCTCACCTTTTGGTTTACCAGGGTATTTAGATCTAAATGCTCTAACCATTCTTCTTCAAGTTCATATGTCAATGTTACAAGTACTTAGCAATGGAATATATATTGTAGTCGAGCCCATAGAAAAATATTTCACTATCAATGTTGGATATTGGTTATAGGTATTAATTTGTACTATTATATACTAAAAAAAATAAAAATTAAAATGGAGATAAATTTTTTTAAATAAATATTTTTTTAAAAGGAGAATATGTTGAATTCATTCAAAATTGATCCTTGTGAATAGTTGTGTGTGTCACTATTCACAAAGGGGTATTTAGTGTGGTCGTAATTTTCATTGAGACCATGTTTGTTGTATAGTTGGAGTGTTTTATCGATGGCACCTGATACTCTTAAATATTGTGCAAGACAAGTTCACATTAAGGGGGGAGGAAATATTATTTTCCAATGTTTAATGTGTCCAAGATTCTAAATATGATATTTTATAAGCACCAAGCGATGAATATCAATAAATATTGTGTGGTAGAAGCAAGGTCTAACATGAGAGAAATGAAGGCTTGGTGTAAAAAAAACATAGTGAACCTCATAAGCAATGATCTACTCTATTATACTCGATGGTTGTAATGGTTAGTTATCCATGCAATCTAGTAGGATGATAAGGTTACCATAAGGACACTTATGGTTGAAAATATAACAATTGAAAGTTCAAAGATATGTGAATATATATGGGTAAGTGAAGGCCCATACCACACTTATCTATGATCGGTTGTGTGTGTCCCTAATAATATTTTTTGATGTAATAAGTGAAGGCCTATTTCACTTAAGGCAAATGGTTGAGTTTTTCCCCATTCATAAGATAATATAAATATTTAAGGCCTAGTCTGATTGATTTTTTGTGATTGGTTGTATGAATAGTAGTGCATGTCCCTATTTACATACTTGGAACTTAGTACTCTTTTGGTCTCATATTTTCATTGTGTTAATTTGATAACCATTTTGATTACTCCTTTGTATCATGTTGTTTTCATACTAAAAGATATCTCAAATTTCATTTTCTAGAAAAAAATATGATTTGAAAAATATCACTTCCACTATTTTGGATGGATGACTTCACACAGTCATATCTCCCTCAATTCTACTTGTATTCTTTGACATGATAACTCATTTTAAAACTCTTCAATGTTTGAACAAAATGACACAATAATTATTTAAAATAGACCACTCCATGCAAAGATATGGATCTTGGAAGATGATATGCTTTTTGAAAAAAAAATTTCCAATTTTGACAATCCAAAAAGCAATTCCCACTTTGCCAAAATCATGGCTTTAACACCATTTTTTACAAAAAATTATTATTGTAAACACATTTTATCTATAACATACTAAAATATTAATTTATTCATCCAAAAATAACAATCCACAATGTCATAAATTATACAATGAGTTAGAGATAGATAATACCCTTAAGGTAGGGCAATACCAATAGAACTCCTTAAGGAAGCAATAACTCCATAATATCTCCCAATATGGGAGCACCACTTAGAGAAGGCAAAGTCTCATAGCCACTTAGAGGGTGAAATCTTGTATGTAGACTATAGGAAACTTAAGATTACAAATATGAATGATCTCTTAATTACACATAATTCCTCTATTTATAAACTAAAATAAACAATAATCCTAACCCTAATACTCAAGGGTTGAATAACCTAATACATATGCCTAAGCTAAAAATTATTAAAATAAGCCAAAATGGTTGTATTGAAGCCATTACATGAGATAAATTAATCTTTAAAATTTATACAAATTCTTCCCATCACTCTAGATTGACTCAACTTATATATTCATCAAATATAAAATTAGGGTCCATCATAGTTAATGAATATTTGCTTATCTTAATCAAATAGATATTAAGATCTCTATAACGTTACTTCAATACCATAATAAATTTTAATTAACTTACTACTTTCCACTTTAAAAACTTCACACTATAAACCTTACTTCAATCTCCACATTGGTTTATAGCATGAATATTTTCACTCTTTGCCATTTACCCCAAACCACATAGGTATGCATGTTAAAATATTTATTATCTAACTCTCACAAAACAATAAATTGACAAGACATATACTATATTTAATCATATAAATTAAATTGATAATATTAAAAAGAAATAAAACATCAAAATATCTAAAGATCAAATGTACAACAAACACATATCACATCCCAAAATTATATTTTCAAAAATTTTACCTAACAAACAATTGCAACTTATGATCATAAAATTTGTAATAAACGTAAAGAGAAAAGGAAATGAAGATGTATATTAAGGCCTACAAATGTTATATTAGGTAATGTTTTTAGTCTAATACAAAAGCAATGAGTAATTTTTAAAATTTATAAAATTAATCAATATTTTTAACACTAAAATAAATAAATAATATAAATAGTTAAAAATTGAACTTTTAATAATAAAACATTAGGTTTAAATTTGTTAGACAATATATACATAATTATCAATTTTAATATTATGATATAATTTTTAATGAAATATAAACATTATATATAGTATAAGATCTATCATAGGATAAGCAAGATGCGTGAATAGGAAGTAGGATGTAAAGTGTAAGCAAGGAGCAAGCATCACCTCTTATTTTTATAGATATTAGGAGAAACTAGAAAACTAAATAATTCATGTGAAGAAATTGTAGTTAACATGGAAAGAAAGTTATTTTTGAAAGTCCTTACTGGAAGAAAGGATGTCCTAGTTAGCAATATGAGGAAGAGTGAATCTATGGAAAACCCCATCCAAGTAGTAGATACAACAATAAAAGTGAGTATCAAGCATGATGTAATGGTTCTTAAAACCATAAGTTTAATATGTAAGTTCAATACTAGCTAAATTTTTCTAAGATTCAAAATTGGATCAAGTGGAAGTGAGGAATAAATTCAAATTACTCCATGACTTTTCTTTCGAAAGGATTTTTCTCATTATCTTATCTAGTTCATAAATAAGGAATAAATTAATGGATGGTGGCCCTTGGTTTAGGGGTCAAGATACATTATATTTAAGATCATGGAGTGAGAAATTTTCTATGGAGACAAATATTATTACAAGGATTTCAATGTGTATTAGCCTTTTTGGACTTCCTTATTAACTCCTCAATAAGGAGGTTCTAAATAATATTGACAATACTTAGTGAGTTCATAAAAGAGTGTAACGACCCACTTGTTACTCAACTCAAAACAACCCAAGAGAGAGAAAAAAAATTCTTAAAGCACGAAATTCACATGTAAAGGTTGCACAAGTAAGGTTCGCAAGTACGGTTCACAAGATATTTTTATTTTCACATAAGGCATAACCACTTTTGAGATTGATCGCAACTTATGACACTCAAGTGGATAGGATTGATCAATGTCCCATAGCTTAGAGTTCTTGTCTTTTGGGCTTCGATCTAGACACATGCAAGCTACAACCCAACATGTACATTCGAGCTACAACTCAAAATGTAAGAACTTGTTTGAGCTACAACTTAAACACCTTCGGGATATAACCCGAAATACACATTCAGGCTACAACCCAAAATGTTAGAGTTATTTTCTTTTTGTATCTGACCTAGACACATGCAGGATACAACCCAACATGTACATTCAAGCTACAACTTAGAATGTAAGAACTTGTTTGAGCTACAACTCAAACACCTTTAGGCTACAACCCAAAATACACATTCGGGCTACAACCCTAAATGTTCTATTACCAATGATTGCTAGTTATCTCCTTGTAACTATTATTTGGGCTACAACCCAAACACATTCGGGCTACAATCCATAATGTACATTCGAGCTACAACTCAATTCATTTAGGCTACAACCCAAAATGTACATTTGAGCTACAACTCAGAATGTGTTCCTTGCAATCAAATGTGGGAACTCGTTTGAGCTACAACTCAAATGCATTCGGGCTACAACCTAGAATGTACTCTCGAGCTACAACTCAAAAAGTGTTCCTTCAATCGATTTGGTAGTCATATCCTCGCAACCATTACAAATTGTGGAAATATCTTGACAAGGTACTGGCCAGTATGTCTAAAGCATTGTATTCCCAAGTACCCCCACATGAACATAACTAAACCACATATGATTTACCATCTCTCCCTAGGCATATTATAATCCTTTTCTTTAACATTCCATGACTATTGCAATGGGAAATAACTTGAACTAAATCATTCTCAAGTGAATATAAAACATTCCATCATATAAATAAAACATGATTTCATTCATATACCATCTTAGCAAAATACTATGCATATAACATCATAAATAAGTTTGCTTGCAAATCAAAGAAACTTTTGGTTCAATAAATAATAACTTTCCATTGAAGAGCATACAATAAACTAAAATAGAAGATGCAAGTTTCAAAGATAACACCACTTTTATCCTGGGAAACCTCGAAGGGAAAAACCCAGCCTCAAAAATATCCTTTCATTATATAATCATAATTTTCTCCAATACAATCAATTTAAGGAATTTCCACAATTCCATTTTCCAAAATCATCAATATATTACATAAGAATTTCCACAATTCTTTATGTTACGAAAGAACACCATTCTTTCCAAATATAATCAGTAACAACATGTTTTCATCAAAACAAGGTAACATGTTTTCAACAATCATATAGTATAAAATAAATTTCAATAAGGGACCCTATAATCCCTTCCACGTTCATATCATATTGTATAAAATAAGTTTCAATAAGGGACCTTATAATCCCTTCAAGAATGAACTCCATGTTCATTCTTTTCCAAAGATTATTTTATCAAAAACCTAGAACTTCCACAGTTCTAGAATGAACTCCACGTTCATATCATCATCTTAGAACTTCCATAGTTCTATCATTAGTTTAGAACTTCCACAGTTCTATCATCATTTTAGAACTTCCACAGTTCTATCCATGAATGGCTACAACCATTCAATAAGCAAAGTATTTTCTCTAAATTATCTTTACAATCAAGCCATGATTTGTTTTACAAATCCTATCAAATTTTCCCCAAAATTTGACCTATGGATGCATTCAATTTTTCCACAAAATGTTTTACAAATCCTATCAAATTTTCCCCAAAATTTGACCTAAGGATGCATTCAATTCTATAAAAAGAGAGATTAATCCTCTTAATCTCTTATTATTACAACATAGGAGATTAATTTATTTAATCTCAAATTATTCTAGAAGAAGAGATTAGTCCTTTTAATCTCTAATTACTCCAAAAAGGGGAGATTAATCCATTTAATATTAAATTATTTCAAAAGAAGAGATTAGTCCTTTTAATCTCTAATTACTCCAAAAAGGGAGATTAATCCATTTAATCTCAAATTATTTCAAAATAAGAGATCAACCTAATTAATCTCTAATTAATCCAAAAAGAGAAATTAATCCATTTAATATCAAATTATTTCAAAAGAAGATATTAACCTATTTAATCTCTAATTACTCCAACAAGGAATATTAATCCATTTAATCTCAAATTATTTCAAAAGAAGAGATTAACCTATTTAATCTCTAATTACTCCAAAAAGGGTTTAACGTTTATTTCTCCAAAATAAGGGTTTATATATAAGGTCAAAATATCCAATTGGTTTCCAACCAATAAACCTCCTCAAACCTTCACCAACAAGCAAGTCAAACTTAAGTAAGTCAAACCTCCACCATTCAAACCTCGGCAATTCAAACCTCATTCAATCAAACCTCATCAAATCAAACTTATGCTAGTTAATTCAAACCTTCATGCCTAGAAACCAGTGCCCTAGCCTCCTCATCTAGGCTGACCACCATCACGTGGTCACATTAGTAAGGGAGGCTTCCCCTACTTTAAATTTATGAATATTCCATCAAGAGCATGTGGGACTAAATACCACTCATATTTTAAAAATATTTTGGACTATTTTTCCCCTAAGCCACCTGGTGCACCTCAAAACTGACAATCAACCCCAAGCATGTACATGGCATTAAATCAAGTATTGGTTAGTATTCAATGGTTTGAATTTCATGATAATTGCATTGCTAACTGGTGCTAACCTGGCCACCAGGTTGTTCGGTCCTCAACCACCACTTGGTGGTTGAAGACATATGGGATCTTTGCTCCCTTTAAAGTCCTTCATGTCCCAAGCATATCCCATGTGGGATATTGATCAAGGAGGCTTTTAAAAGGATTCCACCTGGGTGGCCAAGCATGAGCAAGGGTGTCTTGACCACTCAAGGGCCAGATCACAGGGGATTAAAACCCCACTGGAGAGCCCTTAACACCCTTCTATCAACATCTATAACATTTTAATTAATATATATAAGGACCAGTATCTTGGTAGGGAGGTTTCTACAACCAGTATGAACGTTCCATTTGATGCAATATAGGGAAATAAAAAAATTTGATAACAAGCAGATGATTGCTCACATAGACCAAGATAAGCCTTCTACTCTCGTCATAATGCTCAGACATGGCTCTAAGATGGTTTTCCTCCACTAGTTTCCCAATGCTATTTACTATAAGATTTTAGTTCAAGGCAGGTGTTTTAGAACGTTTTACAGGGTGGTCATAGAAGGTTATAGCAAAATATTTTCATTAAACCAAGCATGATAATATTGCTAATAAGTGTCACAACCAAGGCATAAGATACTCCTTAAATGTGGATAGAGTTTGAAGTAGGTATAGGCATAATACAATTCATCTTAAAGTTAAATATAGCATATAACAAAAGCACAGACCATCTTGTAGCACCCTAAAATTGGCGCAGTTAAACCATCAGTAAAAGATAAAAAAATTGAATTTTAACCTCGAAACCGCTCGTTAACCGCTCGCCTCATTTTTTGTGCCATTTATAGAATTTTTTTTATCGTTGGACGATATCGTCATTGATTTGACAATATCATCCTAAATAGGATGAATTCGTTTGGAACAGAACGTCCAGACGATTTCATCCCAAAACCAAATTTTCATAATTAGCTTCTATTTCAACAACCTCTCCAACTCAGGCAGAAGCATTTCTATGTGGTTGGAGATTCCTACATTGTAGATCTCCCAGATTGGGATGATCCCCAACCTCCTAACCTCCCCCTAATCCTATATAAACTTGGTATTTTCCTAGTTTGTCCCCTGACTGATCATTTCCCTGCAACTATAGTTTTTGCTATGATAGAACATCCTATCCTCCATCATTTGCACTTATTTTTTCAAGTTTTATTATAGGATCTCACTGTGTTTCAGTCGGAGGAAGCTTGGATCATGACAGGCGACTCAACCACAATTTCGGATGATCCTGTCGAGATCGACAATGATCTCGTATGATTGTAGATGATTTTGACTGCAGTTCAGATTGGGGGCAATCAGAGCCCTAAGTTTGCATTCTCTATCTCTTTTTCTTATTTAATTATGCATTATATTAATTCACTTATGTTCTACATCTTGGAGTTCACCTCATTTAGCATATTTGCATGATAAAATTCAAAATAAATTATTAAAACATTGCATCCTATTTGATTTGATATCTAGATTTATCATTTAAGCATTTACATTCTTATTTCTATCATTTTGTATCATTATTGCAATTGTATTTTTGGTTTTTGGTGTCTGTTTTCATGATTGTAGGTTTCTGACGAATTCGTCAGGTCGTTGACGATCTTGGCTGATCTCAGACGATCTCCTATGATCTGGATGATTATGTACAATTACAGACAATCATGTCATATCCAGGATGATCTGGACTCCTACAAGCTTTAGAATATTCATCAGACATCAGAAATTAGGTGCACTCTTCTCCATTTTAGATAATTTATGTATTTAGGATTCATTTATTTTTTTTGTCTTCATATAAACCAGAAATTTCATATAGAATAGCTTAGATTCATTTTAGCCAACTTAGTAATCTGAATGATTGAACATAAAATGAAAACATCAAACCTATTCTCAACCTAGGCATGAAAACTTCCACTCAAAGTTTCCTGGTGAACCCCACCATCCGTCAAAAATTCACCCTCATACCCATCCCCGAGAGGCACGACCTTCAAAGGGCCTCTCCGTCCAAGGTATTGTCCCATCCTTCTTGCATACCCATTCCAAGCACGGATCCTTTAGCCTGAAGGTAAGGGTGTGAAAAATTTGGGCGATACATTTTGGTGAACCCGACGAGAAACTAAAACACCTTTTGAAAACAATAAAAAAAAAAACACATTATTAAGAACATCTAGAATCATTATACAACCGTTAAATTTACATATCATACTTAGATGGTAGATTATAATAGAAGACGATCAGTCTCCATAAATATTGAAAATCAATTAACGGATATAGAGATTACTTCTGTGCTTAGAGTACCTCAAACATATAGAGCCCAACCTTTGTGGAACAAAATTGATAGGAGATTGGGTATTATTGAATCTAGATCTGTAGAACTTAGGCAAATTAAGAGGTTTGTCTTATATAGAATCCTGGATCTTGATCAGGTGAATTTGTATCATGAACTTCAGAGAGCTTGCCATAGGTGGTTAGCAGATAAAAGAGCACTTGTGTCTTTTGAATTATACACCTTTGAGGAATACCTTGAGAATGCAATTGTAGTACATAAATTTCTATCTCGTATAGAGGATCAAGAAGTCATTCTTACGGATAGAAAAATATGGAATAGAATTCCTAGAGCTCTTTTGTATCGAGAGTATTGCCATGAACTTTATTTTTACATGTCAGGGTCTGAAATAAATCATATTACCATAGCACACTTTGTCAAATTATTGAAAAACCACTTCCAATTTGAAGAGGAGCATTTCATGACTCTTGATGAACTTGACCCTATCAATGATATCCATAAACTATTCATAGAAAACTAAGTCATTCTTTTTACTATTGTTATTTCTTGCAACTAGCATGTTGTTTGTTATTTTTATTCTCGCAAAATAATAATATAATCACACAAAACGAAAAAAAAAACAAAAACAAAACATTTTCCTTTTAAAGTATTATAGTAGGTATATAGTTAAAATATATACCTCTCAACCCTACCACATATATATATATATATAAGTGTATATATTTGCTAAAACCTAAGTTTAGCACAATGCCTAGACTTAGTAATGGAAAACAAACCGAAGAAGATGAAGATTGGTTAGGAAGACCATTAACTGACCAAAATGTCCCTCCTGAGGACCAATTTCAAGAAGAAGAAATCCTAGACCAGCAAGAAGAAGAGCTTGTTGTAGGAAATGAACAAGAAGAAACTGTTAGAGAGGAAGGATCCTCATCCCCTAAAATTTCTCCGGGAGGAGCTATCACTTTTGAGAATATGGAACAATTTTGGAAGTTCATTAATACTAATATTGGTGTTTTTAATAGAGCAGCCCATATGGACAAGGATCGAATTAGTGACACTCAAGCAACTCTAGAAGAAGTATTTCAAACACACACTAATCCCTTGTCCTTTATTTATCAATAGAGTGATCAAGATGGACCATCCAATTTGGATATGGCAGTTGTGATCCAGAACATACAACAACAGGTTACCCAACCATCTAAAGTTCCTGTTAACAAGCCTAGGGTCATTCCCGCATAAAATAAACCATCATTTACTGCTCTATTTTTCCAAGCCCTTGATCAACATACCTCAAATCAATAAAAACTTAAAACAAAACCAAAGACCAATTACCAACAATCTAGGGTACAACATAATACTATTACAAATCCCCTTCATAACACTCTTCCTACCAACACTTTGCATAATAGCAATATAGCATCTAATCCTTATGTCATACCATCATACACTCATAGATCCCATACCTATGTCCCACCAAACCAATATGGTGGACAAACTAGTAATCTTGAAACCATGGTGAAACAGCTAGTTTCCCGCATGGACCAGATAGATCCCTACCATCCCTCGTACAACTATCGAGAGATGTGTAGCCAGCCTTTAGATCCTATAGTCGTAGCATAGCTGTATCCTAAACATTTTCCTATGCCTGTTCTTCCCATATATAAAGGAACCAAAGATCCCATAGAGAATCTTCGTATGTTTAGGATAGCATGTCATGATATATCACATGATGACTTGTTATTACTAAAAATGTTCATGAAAAGCTTGGGAGGAATGGAATTAGAGTGGCATTATCAATTACCCACTAATTCTTTGAGGAATTTCGAAGAAAATTTCGAGTCTTTTATTCATCAATTTAGTGCCTACATCGAAATACATGTGACCTTTAAAGATTTGTATAACTTAAAACAGGACAAAGATGAATGCTTTGTTGATTTCCTAGCTAGGTGGATATAGTTTATAGGAAGATTGCACTTTGTGTTACCTTATAGGGAGATGTTGTATATCTTTATTAATAATTTGCAAGAGTAACTATCTTACGAATTATCAACTGCTACCTTGACCACCTTCGATCAGGCTATAGACTTAGCCCGAAGAGTGGAATATGCTCTCATTAGGAGAGGCCAGCTTAAAAAGAAAGACGATGAGAAAACATCCAAAAATAAATATAAGAATAAACAAGTTGTGGGTGATGGAGTCACCGATAGCAAAAATATTGCTAATGTTAATGCTGCAAAGACAATGAGAGAAGTTTGTACTGAAACCTCCTAATAGACCTCCTCAAGAATTTACTAGGTTAAATCAACCTTTATCAACTATTCTATCACAATTATTAGAACAAGGTTTGATTCAATTACCAAATATTTGGGAACCTGATCCAACTATACCCGGATACAGAGTAGATTTACATTGTGACTTCCATAGAGGACCTGGAAACACTACCAACTCTTGTAAAATATTAAAACATAAAATATAGGACTTGATTGATAACAATGATATGGATGTGCAAGCCTTTCAACCTAAGCAAAATCCTCCTAATAATGTTCAAAAGAACTCCCCACAAAACCAGAATCAGAACGCCAATCATTCATTAGACATCTTTCAACATCCCTTACCAAAACATGGTAAGGAGGTGGCTAATCAAATTGAACATCATAATGTCCCTCCTCCTGTCCGATATGTAGGAACTATTAGTGGGCATTTACCTACTCATGATCTAGAAATCTTTGACACAACTTTATCCGTGGTTACAACCAGGCCTCTATATAATATTCTGATACCTGATTTTAGTGATACATAATACGATACTAAGAGTGATATGGAAATCACATCAAATCAATCAAATAGTTCTGAATATGAATCAGATACTATTCACCCTATCACAATTTATATGGTTCTAAAAGAACCATTTCTAAGAAGAGTCACTACTAGACCATTGTCTCACAGATTACTTTCTAATGAGCTAGCTATAAATGCTAGACCAAGACCCATTCATCATTCACAGAATATTTTGGGTACCATCGAAGTTGTTACTAGACAACAGGATCAAAATTATCAACAAGATCAAATTCGGAATGGTGTATCAACTCCATTTGTTTTGAAGGTTCCTAATAAAGGGAATCATGCACCTAATGTTCAACCTAAACCTCCTTATAATATTAATGAACAATTATCAAATATTACAGCTATAATTTCCCTCTTGGACCTTTTAAGATCTTCTCCTACACATAGAGATGAATTAATGCTCACATTAAGCCAGATGATGGTACCACAAGACATTCAACCTGAAGCCATGGCCAATACTATAATAACTAGTGAAGTTTATTGTATTGATTTCGGGATAGATACATACCTCAACATAGTTTACATAAAGATAACCCCTTGTATATTACTGCTTTAATTGGAGATGTAGCAGTCAAATGAGTTTTGATTGATAATGGTTCATATTTAAATATCTGCACTTTTGACTTCTACCAAATATTTAGGTTTAGAAGTGATGAAATGAAAAGAACTAATATGATCATAAAATATTTCAATGACGAAACACAAGAAACATGTGGAGTTATTACCATTCCATTGCAGGTTGGTCCAAGAACCTTGGATACGACTGTGTTTATTGTACATTGCCCTACATCATACAATATACTCTTGGTTCATCCTTGGATCAACGTGATGCGAGTTTTTCCCTCAACATTACATCAATGTGTTAAGTATGAATTTAAGAATTAGTTGGTTACCATTCATGGTGATCCAAGACCCTTTGATATGTGTTCTTTGGCATAACCTATTGGAGTTCAATTTTACCCAGCTCTATCATCCACACATCCTAATTCTCATTATCCATCTAAATATGTGAAACTCACACCCACAACATCATCTACTTCTTCTCCATCAGTTGCACCTCCACATATAGCTCAACCATATTCTGAACAAACCGCATTAGGACCTAAGAAATATCCTAATCCCACAACTAATGTCTCTTGTTCTACTCCTATAACTTCCATACCTTTCATAGACCCATCTATCGACTCCTCTACACCGTCTACATCCACCAAAATTATATTTTCTACATCAAAATATGTAGGGAATGTTCCTTCTACCTCTTATGCTCTTACTAACGAGCTCTTACCCGATCTATCTAAAATCCTTATATTAGAAGAAACAAATGCCTCTATGCAAGATTCCCTTATTTTAAATAATTTGCCACCATATCCTCGTACCTTGGGCCTCCCACAACCTATGGGAAGTATTTACCAAGTCAGGATCTGTGCCTTTATTTATAAGGGATATGACTAGGGTAGAAAACCCAGAAACATCAGAACTCATTATGATGGATATGCTCGATGTTATTTTACTAATGAGTATATTAAATCCAAACCTATAATGATGAAATTGGGATATAAAGGGAAAGGTTTGGGACCTTTCCAGAATGGTATGAAAGAACCTTTTGAGGTAGAAGCATGGCCCGCCCAATGTGGTGTGGGCATATTTCCTAGTAAGGGTCAGCTATTCCCATTTGAGGATGATGACCAACTTATATGTTACCAAGATTATTTAGATGCACACAATGCCTTGCGTTTAATAAATAAGACATTCACATGTAATATGCTATCTATAGATTATCCTGAGATGATCACTGAATCCGATGATGAGTTGGAGGGAGATATATTTCATGATGTCTCCATTGAGGAATTATTACATAATGGATTTTATTTTGATGGCTCTATACCTAGTATAGCCTATCTGGAGGCCATGACTCCTCAAGATGAATTATCCAAGATAACCTTGGAATAATTACAAGAATTGGGCATTTCACCCATCCCACCTAATTTTGAGAGAGGTCTACACATGGAAGGATAAAATGTCATAAAAATTAACATTGGAACCGAGGATAACCCCCACATAATCAACATTGGATTAGAATTGAGTCAAGAAAAATAGGATAAATACACTACATTTCTTAAAGAATATGAAGATGTATTTGCTTGAACATATGAAGATATGCCAGGATTAGACCCCTTTATAGTTATGCATCACCTAGTAGTGCACCCGGATGCTAAACCTGCTAAACAGAAACTTAGAAAAATGCATCCTAAAGTGGCCTTACTAGTCAAAGGGGAGTTAGAAAAACTCCTGAATGTTATTTTTATACAAGCCATTGATTATGTTGAATGGATCTCGAATGTAGTTCCAATAACTAAGAAAGAAGCTACTAAGGTTAGGGTTTGTACAGACTTTAGAGATATTAATGTTGCATGCCCTAAAGACAATTTTCCCCTTCTCAATTTGGATCAGATAATTAATTTTTTTGTTGGGAGTGGAATGATATCCTTAATGGATGGATTTTTTGGGTATAATCAGATCAGGATCGCTCCTGAAGATCAGGCTTAAAATAGCCTTTATTACCTCTTGGGGGACTTTCTATTGGAAAGTGATTCCATTTGGTTTGAAGAATGCAGGTGCAACCTATCAATGATCCATGACTTATATATTTCATGATATGATGCATGATATACTACATGATTATGTAGATGACATTATAACTCGTTCTACTAAAGAAGATGACCATTTAGATGACTTGAGAAAAGTATTTGATCGGTTAAGAGAATATCTTATCTGATTAAATCCAACCAAATGTATATTTAGATTTAAGTCAGGTAAATTATTAGGGGTTATAGTTTCTTTATGTGGCATCAAAATTGACCCTCTCAAGATTACGACTATCACTGATATGCTCGCACCTACAAATATATATGAATTACGAAGTCTACAAGGTAAGCTTCAAGCTATCTGTCACTTCATTGATAAGCTGGTAGATAAAATTGGACCCTTTCTTAAGCTTATTAAGAAGGATGTCTCTTTCCATTGGGACAACGAATGTCAAGAAGCATTTGAACTCCTCAAACAATATCTTCTTAACCCACCTGTACTGTCACCACCTAAACATGATCACCCATTTATCTTGTATATTTCTGCTTTAGATTTTTCTTTAGGAACTATGTTAGCTCAACTTGATGATGAGAAAAGAGAGCGTGCTAATTATTACATTAGAAAAAAATTAATTAGTTATGAAATCCGCTACACAGCATTAGAGAAGTTATGTCTAGCAGTCGTATTTTCTACACAGAAACTATGCCATTATATGCTCAGTCAGAAAACATACATTATTGCTAAATTTGATCCCTTACAGTATCTCATGAGTTAACCTTATTTATCTAGTCGCATAGTAAAGTGGGTTCTTGCTCTAAGCAAGTTTGAACTCATGTGTATAGGATAGAATTATATTAAGGATCAAATCATAGTAGATCAATTAGATGTTGCACCCTTAGAATCCACCCATCCCCTCATCATTGAGTTTCCTGATGAATGCCTTCAACTAGAGGCAGATCATTCAGAGCAATGGTCCTTATACTTTGACGGATCCCGATGCATGAGTGGGGCTGGTGTAGGTATTATTTTGATATCTCCACAGAAACATTTCATACCTCTATCTTTTAAATTAACGTTTGCCTGTACTAATAACACTACTGAATATGAGGCTCTCATCCTTGGATTACGAGTAGCCCTGGCACTGAAAATTAAAAATCTATTAGTTTTCGATGATTCTCAACTTGTTATAAATCCAATTAATGATTTTTATCATACCAAAGATGATAAATTGCACCCATATAAAGCATATGTCTTACAATTAATATCTTTATTTGATCAAATTACCTTGGAAGCTATTCCTAGAACTAGCAATCGTGCGGCTGACGCCATGGTCGCAACTGCATATCTTTTACCCTTGGAGTTAGATGACGAATATGCTACCATAATTATTCGTCGACTCCAGGAACCCGCTTCAATTAAATCATGCTTGGAACCTTTGGACATGTTTCTAATAAAAAAAACTACTCCTAAACTTTGGTACACTGATATCCTCAATTTTCTTCAAAATGGGACCTTCCTTGAAGGTTTTAATAGAAACCAGCACTAGTTATTACGTAGACGAGCAAGTCGCTTCGTCATAATTGGCAATACCTTATATAGGAGATCTTTTGAAGGTATCCTACTGAGATGTTTGAATCTAGAAGAGTCTAAATTAGCTTTGAGTGAAGCCCACGATGGATCTTGTGGGGGACACTTTAGTGGTAGCACCATTGCTAAGAAGCTCCTTAGAATAGGATATTTTTGGCCTACCATGAAGAATGATGCACATGAGTACGTGCACCATTGTGACAAGTGCTAGAAACACGCTGACCTTGTCCATGCGCCTGCACAATAATTTCATGCTATTTCATCTCCTTGGCCCTTTTCAAAATGGATCTTAGACATCATCGAAAAAATCAATCCTGTGTCATCTGATGGACACAAATTCATCATAACCGCCACCGAGTATTTTACGAAGTGGGTTGAAGCTATGCCCTTAGATTCTTGCACTAGAACTCAAGTTTCCAAATTTATTTTTAATCAAATTATTTGTAGGTTCGAAATTCCTGCAAATCTCATCTCAGATAATGGAACTTGTTTCAAAAATAAATATGTAAAGAAACTATGTCAAAAATATAAAATTCAACATTGTTGGTCCACTCCCTATTATCCTCAGGGTAATGGCCAAGCAAAAGCATCTAATAAAACATTAATTAAAATCCTCAAAATACTTGGTCAATAAATTTGGCCATGATTGGCACATTCAATTATATCCTGCTTTGTGGGCTTATCGAACTAGCATTCATACTCCCACGGTAACTTCACCTTTTGTTTTGGTTTATGGCACTGAAGCTATTTTTCCCTTTGAATTAGAAGTTCCTTCTTTGGCTCTACTACTTCAAGATACCAAAGTAGCAGATGAATATCGTGCTGGCAGATTTAGTCAGCTGGAACTCCTATATGAGAAGCGCATTAATGCTTTGGAGAATCTTCGTGCCTACCAGAACAAGCTCAAATGATCATATTTCAAGAAATTTCATCACCATTCCTTTGAGATCGGCAACTTCATCTTAAAAGAAAATAAAAAAAAATACTAATGCAACTAAAGACCTTAAAGATAAATTTGAGCCTAACTGGCTTGGGCCATATATTATCACTACTAAATTTTGATCGGGGGCATACATATTAGCTACCTTAGATGGTAAATATCTTAAAGAACCTATGAACATTATGCATCTTAAGCGCTATTATGCATAAATCTGGTAATTTCGTCACTGTATATATTATACATATTGTCTTATTTTAGTAATTCATATAAAAATTTCAAAAATAGTAATATTATGTATTCTCTCAATTCATAAATTAAAATCAAAATATAAAAAATCAAAATCATCAAAATCCTCAAAAACATCTTCTATTTTTGCACCTGTCAATTCTTGAAGTATTGCATTTATATTTTCAGTTATGTTGGATAAATTATCATTTATTTGGAATCCCTCACTTTCACACTCACATGAATAAATATCTTGATCTTATTTTGTATGATTATTAATCTCTCTTATATCGAATCCCACAGTTGAATTAAATAAATTTTTGAGAATAGAGAACTGATCTTGTTATTTACTTGAACCAAGTACACCTTTTCACATTAAAATGATTTCATTGCAAATTCAAAGCGATGCTACATAGTAGAAGTGGTCTCTTGAGTAAAAATTTTCCCCTGCTATCCTATCATGCACATGGTCTAGAATCTTTGAGAATTGACAAAAGGACAAGCTCACCCCTACCCAAAATAAAAATCCCTTGCTCTACAGCCAATCCGAGCAAGTATCCCTAGTATATAAAAAAAAAAAAGTCAAGAAAAATCATGAGAAAAAGAAGCATTATTTCAGTATCATTTTGTACCACCTCAGCAATATTTCAGCATTATCTCAATGTGAAGCAAAAATACAAAAAAAAAAAGAGAAAAGAAAATAAAAAGCAAACAACAATAAATCCCTTCCCCTACCCTTTGAAAGAAAAGAAGGGTGAATGAGCTTGAATCATTGGAATTCTCAATTATTCAAAAATCATGAGGTAAGCCCCATAACAGGTGGTTTATGCCCAACCCGCTTGGCCTTGGGTAACTCCTAGCGTGGTGATATGTCTGTCACATTAGCGACCTTCTTTTATACAGACCTATGTCCGCTCATGGATCAGCTACCTCTTGATGACCCGACTTACATAGTAGTCTGGTACGATTACATGCATATAAATCATGGTCAACGAACACTCATTTGGTTAATTCAAATTACTTATATCAAATTATCTTGCTCAAAATTGGTAAATGAACAATACAATTGCACACACATTTGTGTTTGAGATATTTTGTATCATTATGATAGATCAAGATCGGCAATGAACTCACATATGCACATGGGGTTCCTTATAAATCTAAATTTTGTCTTTGAGATAATTTAAAATATTTATGCAAATATTTTGGAATAATTTGATTTTCTTACTTGAGAATATTGGCTTAGCATAAAAACAATTAAATACATTTTTTTAAAAATCCAAAATTTCTTTCAAAACATGTTCAAAAATCTAGCAATAAAGTCACATTTACATATTTTCGACTTTCGCAACGATGGTATAGTTCCTAAACCTAAATTGGAATTTTATGCCTAGTGCAAGTCCTCATTTATTTTTTGTTTATCTCAAAATCAAAAATCAACCATGCAATAAAACTATTACATCAATTTATTCTTTGGATTTTGTGATGATGGTATAAGTCTATACCTAAAATTCTATGCCTAGAGCAAGCCATCGTTCTAATTTTATTTCCCATTTATTTAATCCATAAAATCATATGGCTTAAATCATTATGTTACACAATTGTGCTTTACAAAGAACAAAAACTTTTCTATTTTATTTCATTATGTCAACATTCAGTTTTGCGACAATGGTATAATTCCTAGGCAGTTGTTCAAATTTCTATCACACTTAGGAATTTTATGCCTAGAAAAACTCATATTTTTAATATTTCATGCATAATATTTTCATGGAAATCTGAAAACAAATCATCACCATCATCATTTTTCATCATCACAACACAAAGTCTTAAGAAAGTCTCTTAAGCACCCTTTTACTTTTAGCAATATTTCTATCATACCGGGATTAGCTTGATGACCTAGCAAGCGGCGACTCCATGAAATGGTCATGTAACAATGACAATGTCCTTTGAAATTATTGTTAGAAGTCACTTTATTTTCTTAAAAACACATCACCACAACCAGTTTGTTTACATTATATTATTTTATTTAAATTTATAGCATGACATAAAATTATAATATTTTCAAACGACATAATTACATGAATAGTCAATCAACAATTAAAATATTAAAGCATCATAAAACATATGCACAAGTCATATCACAAAAATAACACACATATATATATATATATCAAAAATTCTATACATCATATCAAAACGGATTGGTATGCCACAATCTATACCCTAGCATACTCAATCCTCTCAAAAATATATGGTTTATGTACAATGAGCAGCTAGTCTCGAGAAGCCCTCGAGCTCTCAGCCTCATCTCCTCTCTCGCCCTAAGGTGGAGGAGGTGGTCCCATCGAGGTCTGTGCTGTATCGCAGGTCTTCAAAGTCGATCGTGATGATGTCCTCGATGACCCCATCCTGATCGACTCTGTAATGTTAGCTGGCAGTGGTATCCTCTGCTCCTTTGGAACCACATGATAGTACAACCTCTAGTAGAACGTGATCTATGCAATAGCTCGCACCAGCTCCAGAATGCTCGCCCCTCTGCTTCGAACCCTGAGTCTTGTTGCCTCATCCTGAAGAGTCTGCACCAGCTTGTAGGTAGGCATTCTTCACCCAAAGATTTGCCATCTCGTTGCTCTCCCCCACCTCGACACCCTTGCCCTTATCGGGTGATGGTGGCCTATCCTACTATTGAGAAGGGAGTCTCTCCCTCCTCTCTGACTGTTGTTGTCTCTCTAGAACCTGTGGTACTCTCTGGCATCTCTCTTGAGGAGGTCATCATTGATCCCTCCCTTTATGACCCCTCATTGTACCGATGGTAGCCTAGTGCCACCTCTCCATTCGTTGCACTCCAGCATGCATCAGACCCTATGCCCTCATCATTCGATGAAGGCAGATGCCTACATACCAAGCATCATACTCATATGCTATCCCCATGTTGTCCCCATCCACTGGCTAAATGGGGGCATCATCAGTGTCCTAACTCTAGAACTATTGCATGTCTGGAGCCTAGATCAATATGGTATTATCCCATATAGTCTGGGAGTACTCATAATCCCTAAGAGAAGGGATCCCTTGCTATCGACAAAACTACCTCAAAGCTCAATCATAGCGGTGGAGCTCTACCTCTTCCCACTCTATCCTCAACCAGATGACTCGCCTGATGCAAGTCAACTCCTGTTTGTCCTCCACCCACCTTGGATGCTCTCTCCATGGTCTCCAGGTGATCTAATCTGGGGTGAGGTCATCTAGCAAGCTTTGGGACATTGGCAGATCTATCCACCGCTGTGACCCTCTCTGGAGCCACCAATAGAAAACGTGGGGTCTCTCTCGGTCAACTCCTATCAGTGGAAGCCCTATCGGCCTCCGCATTGCAATGTGCTCCCAGCACCAAACATGTAGCAGCGATGTCAACACCAGACATTGACCTCCCTTGTATACGACCCCATAAAGGATCCTATACAAGCGGCATAATACAAAGCTACCCCAAGCAAACCTATATTTGTGGTCTCTCATGTCGTAGACCACATATGAGAGGAGCCATAGTAACTTGCATCCACTCTGGTGGCATAGAAGAAGGCCACCCACCACCCCTACAAAAACTTGGGTCAACCGAGATGCCCCAGGCATCTGCCTCAAAGCCTCGATGTTCACTCTGCCCTTCTCCAGGGTGAAGCTTGGGTCACTGCATAATCTCATCATGGTGTGGCCCTAATTTGCTAAAGGATTCATGAACCACCCATGTATGGGGATCCTCAAGATCCTCCATACATCCTCTAGAGTGGGAGTCATCTCCCCTATTAGTAGCCAAAAGTAGGACAACTCTGGATACCATCTCTCTGCTAGGTTTTTTAGTAGCCCCATGTCTATAGGAATTTGCGGCATCTCTGCCACATGCTGTAGTCTGACCTCTGCTAGTCTGTCTTGCTCGGCCTGATCGAGTGCGGCTAAGTCATCCCTGAGACCCCCGTATTTCCACTGTCGACTCTTTAACAATTCCCTCTACAAAATAAATAATAAAACAACAAAAATCATTAATACATAATCATTAAAATCAATTTCATCTCATAAAAAAATGATATCGCCCATTATTGGATGATATCGTACCAAATTTAGTTAAATCATCCTTAATAGGACGAAATCGTCTCTGATTCTTCAATTTGGGGATCACCCCTTATTGGACGGGATCACCCCTATTTCTCTAATTTTGTCCTCAAACGAAATCGGCGATATAAGGACAATTTTGACAAAATTGGGACGATTTCGTGCCGACGTCGTCGACGGCCTAAAAATGGCTGCGACGCCCGAAAAAATTAAAATTCAACTAAAAATTTAAACAAATCAAGCTAAAAACATAGTACACTAGGTTTAGATCCTTACCCACAATCCGTGTCAGACATTTTTCGATCTGTGTGTCGTTTCCACCATTTCGCCTACAGAGCTCTGAAACAGCAAAAGTGAATAGTAAAAATGAATTTTAGGGTTTTACGCTATTTTTCCTATTTTTATTTAAAAACAATATTTTTTTTAATTTTTGCTTTTCCGTGCTTTTACCTCAAATGTTCGATTTGGGTAAAAACTCGGAGGGGGCACCATAGTAAACAGTTGTACGATTCGACCTAGAATCATCATCTAAAAAATGGAATAAATTTGTACTTTCTTGTAAAGCGTAAAGAACTCATCTTTAACACATTTTCTTCAAAAAATTTTCTAAAGAGGGGGCAAAATGTAGCACCCTAAATATGCGCAGTTAAACCATCAGTAAAAGATAAAAAAATTGAATTTTAACCCCGAAACCGCCCGTTAACCTCTCACCTCATTTTTCATGCCATTTTTAAAAGTTGTTTTGACCGTTGGATGATATCGTCCCAAATCAGACGAATTCATCTGGAACAGAACGTCCAGACGATTTCATCCCAAAACTAAATTTTCATAATTATCTTCTATTTCAACAACCTCTCCAACTCGTGCAAAAGCATGTCTGCGTGGTTGGAGATTCCTACGTTGGAGATCTCCCATATTGGGATGATCCCCAACCTTCTAACGTCCCCCTAATCCTATATAAACTTGGGATTTTCCTATTTTATGCCCCTAGATGATCATTTCCCTGCAATTGTAGTTTTTGATGTGATAGAACATCCTATCCCTCATCATTTGCACTTATGTTTTCAAGTTTTATTGTAGGATCTCACTAGGTTTCAGCCGAAGGAAGCTTGGATCGTCGCAAGCGATTCAACCACAATTTTGGACGATCCTGTCGAGATTGGCGACGATCTCATATGATTGCAGACGATTTTGACTGCAGTTTAGAATGGGGGCAATCAGAGCCCTGAGTGTGTATTCTCTCTCTTTTTCTTATTTAATTGTGCATTAGATTAATTCACTTATGTTCTACATCTTGGAGTTCACCTCATTTAGCATATTTGCATGATAAGATTCAAAATAAATTGTTAAAACATTGCATCCTATTTGATTTGATATCTAGATTTATCATTTAAGCATTTACATTCTTATTTCTATCATTTTGTATCATTCTTGCAATTGTATTTTTGGTTTTTGGTGTCTGTTTTCATGATTGCAATTTTTTTACGAATTCATCAGGTCACTGGCGATCTTGGCTGATCTCAAACGATCTACTATTATCTGGATGATTCTGTACAATTATAGATGATCCTGTCATATCCAGGACGATCTAGACACCTAAAAGCTTCAAAATCTTCATCAAGCATCAGAAATCAGGTGCACTCTTCTCCATTTTAGATATTTTTTGTATTTAGGATTCATTTATGTTTGTTGTCTTCATATAAACCAGAAATTTCATATAGAATAGCTTAGATTCATTTTGGCCAACCTAGGAATTTGAATGATTGAACATAAAATGAACACATCAAACCCATTCTCAACCTAGGCATGGAAACTGCCACTCAAATTTTCCTGGTGAACCCCACCATCCATCAAAAATTCACCCTCATACCCCTCCCCCAAGAGGCACGACCTTCAAAGGGCCTCTCCGTCCGAGGTATTGTCCCATCCTTCTTGCATCCCCCTCCCGGGCATGGATCCTTTAGACTGAAGGTAAGGTGCAAAAAAATTGGGTGATACACATCTTAAGGATCATATATTGCATATAATACACAAGATATAATCAATATATTGCTTGAGTTTATGGAAGCAATTAAAGCATAAGTTTCATTTAATTATCCAAAGACATAAGGGAAGATAGCTACTTTAACAAGATTAAATCATTTTCATCTCTAAACAAATCATTATCAAGCAAAAGAAACCTCCAACCTATTGTTCCAGCAAGGTAGGGCTCCTTGAGCTCCTTTAGTCTCTCCTCCTTGCTTGTCTCCCAACTGGTATCCTTGTGGCCTTCCAAGTCCTCCTTCTAATATACCTCTCGTGCTAACTTTCTAAAAACTAAAGCCACCTTTTATAAGGTTTCTTCCTCCTCCTTTATGAGCCCTCAAGTGGCTCTTAATTTAATATTATAAAGATGTCACTTTAAGCCCTTTCTTTCTCCTCCATTCATTTGGAGGGTGTCCAAATCCACTAGTCATTCCCTAATTTTGGCCCCTTTGCTAAATTTAAAAGGACTACTATTGAAATAGTAAGATGCCTTAATTTAATAAATATTAAATTCCCATTAGAAAAGATGTCAATCCTCCTCCCTTCATTTGGAGGAGGGTTCAATTTGGTAAACTATTATTTTATTCCAAGGGGAATATGTTCTTTCTCCACCCTTGGTTTGAAAGGGGTCTTTGTCACCCAATTTCCAACTCAATTTTCTATTTTACAAAAATAGGCTAAATAATCAAATCACCAAATTAAAGCTAATCATAATTAATTACTTAATCTTGTAATTAATATTAAATCATCATTAAGGTCATTATGGATCTTCATCCATATTTTATTCTTTCTCGTCCTTAGTGGTGATTTTCTCATCCATTCCCTCTATAAGGGTACCTGCTCCTACAACCATGCAAACTGTTAGCAGTATCATATTCTTACTTGTTGAGTGGTGTTTTAACCCGATTGTGAAAACACACTCTCCTGTAGGATCCGAGTCCTAAATCCTCTGCTTGCAAAGAAAAATGATTTCTCCAAGGTTCT
This sequence comes from Wollemia nobilis, assembly GCA_028583015.1. Lineage (NCBI taxonomy): Eukaryota > Viridiplantae > Streptophyta > Pinopsida > Araucariales > Araucariaceae > Wollemia > Wollemia nobilis. Next base: position 2,298,519 of record JAQPPZ010002937.1, on the reverse strand, counting down.
TATTATGCTAATTATTGATTATCAAGGATGTTGTTTAAAATGAAATGCTAAGAACACCTTAGGGTTTGCAAGTGGATGTTAACAAGGGGCACTGTGGTTTATTTAATTCTGAAAGTGCAATGGACTCTAAAATGAATAAAATCTGTTTTAATCTTTAATTCTGATGGATTTTTAGTGATTTATTCAAACACAATAATTAAACTGCTGAAAATAAAATATGGGTTTGAAAAGCAAAGACAAAAGTAAACAAAAGTAACAATAAGAATAGATTACAATCGTAAAGTCGTCATTAATCCGATGAAACCGAAGATACCGAGGCTTTCTACATACAACCTAACCTAATGAACCTGCACTTTCACACAATCCAAATAGGCTAGGTGCGGGTCTCGAGGGTTTCTACTATAATTCCAGATTCGGGCATTCGCATGAAGCAACCAAGAGATCTTGCATTAAACTTCACCTAGAAACCTAAGAAATCCGGAAAGGAAAGATAGACATTAAATCATGCATGTAGAAGTAACTCCTTCTTTCTCATCCAAAAGATGCCAACTCTCTGTATTTTGTATTAAAGAATATTTCGATTACATTCAAAAATGTTCCAGGTATAAAATTCCAGAACAAAAAGAAGGAAATTGCCCAAGTACAAGCCCAGAATAGCACGAAGCTCTTGTCTCTGCAACTCTGTATTCGGCAATTTCCAACCCCCTCTTCGATTTGCAATTCTGGTCTTATAATGTTTGACGCGGCTCTTCGATCTTCTCTGTCGCTTCATTTCACCTTCCTGCACATGACCCCTCAAATTCTTGCTTTTTCTCGCTTTGATTCACGCTCAAATTTGAAAATGCTTCGAAATTCATCTCTCGCATGTAACGCCTCTGCAAGTTTGACACCTATGCGCCACGTGTCCCGCTTTTCCTGCGTTCCGTGTAACGCTTACTGCGAAAAAAAAATGACAAAACTGCAAGTCCGCCCGTTCATCTTCTTAGCCGCGATATGGCGACATGTCGCGAAATCGCGACATGTCGCGATATCGCTACATGCTTCCCGGCCGTACGCCTTTAGCAGCTTCCCGTAGCGATGTCGCGACCATTTTTCATTTGTATACCTCCGGCCGCTTCTCGTAGCGATATCGCTACTCTTTTAAAGCTTTGGGCCTTCTTCTTCGAAGGGTAGCGATATCGCTACCACTTTGAACCTTGAGTCTTCTTCCCCAAAAATTGTAGCGATATCGCTACCTTCTGACTTCGTCGGGCTCTTTTGAGAATTTTGCAGCGATTCGCTACCTTTTGGCTTTGAGCCTTTGTCTTCAAGAAATGGCAGCGATTCGCTACCATTTGGCTTTGAGCCTTTGTCTTCAAGAAATGGCAGCGATTCGCTACCATTTGGCTTCGAGCCTTTGTCTTCAAGAAATGGCAGCGATTCGCTACCATTTGGCTTTGAGCCTTTGTCTTCAAGAAATGGCAGCGATTCGCTACCATTTGGCTTTGAGTTTGTCTTAAGAAATGGATTTCTTTTTTGATTTTCTTCAAGAAATGGCAGCGATTCGCTACCATTTGGCTTTGAGCCTTTGTCTTCAAGAAATGTAGCGAAATCGCTACATTTTGAAACTCTGTGGTATCATCTCTGAAAATTGTAGTGATATCGCTACCCTCTGACCTCGTCGGGCTCTTTTGAGAATTTTGTAGCGAAATCGCTACCTATTGACTCTGTTGCCACCGACACGTCACGATTTCGCTGCAAAATTTTGTTCATGCCACCGACCCGTCGCGATTTCGCTGCATCTTTTTATGACTTGCTAGCAATCCGTCACGATTTCGTGACACCTTTTTTTGCTTTGCTGCATGCCCGTCATGATTTCGTGACATCTTTTCCTTTTTGTTGCCAACTCATCACGATTTCGTGACATCTTTTCTATTTTGTTGCCGTTGACCGCGTTGACCATGATTTTTTGACACGTCGTGATTTCGCTACCGTTTTTATCTTCCGTATGCCTTGGCAAAACCTGTCGTGATATCGCGACGTTTTTCCCCCTCGGACCTTCATGCAGCTTTCTGTCGCGATATCGCTACCGCTTTTTCTTTCCGTACGCCTCTCCAAAACACGTCGCGAAATCGCGACCATTTCATCACCCGTACGCTTCGGCAAAACACGTCGCGAAATCGCGACCATTCTCATCCTTTTCCAACGGCGTGTCGCGATTTCGCGACATCATTTATTTTCTTCTCAACAACATGTCGCGATTTCGCGACACCTTTTCTTTTCTCCTCAGCGACATGTCACGATTTCGCGACAACTTTCAATTTTCTTTTCTCTCCTCTTTGGCAGCGATGGAGCTACATGTCGCGATTTCGCGACAACTTTCCTGTTTTCGGCAGCGATGGCGCAACCAGTCACGATTTCGTGACATGTCGCGATTTCGCGACACCTTTCAACACTTAGGCATTTTTTCCTCTTTTCTTCAATTTTAGCATCTGGGTCACCGAGATTCTTCTCTGCAAGCCTGCAAAAAGGTGGGTCCCCAATTTTGGGGTGTGTTGTGGATCAACCACAACAAATGGCGACTCTTCGTCAAATGCTCTTGAGCATTTTAGTAAGAACCCAACTTGAAACATGTCACAAACTCGCAAATACATGTTAGCACATAAGCAAAATAACAAATGCCCAAAGATCCGAAGTACATGAATCATCGGAATCATCAAGTATTAGCTCGAGTGTGTGCAATGTGTTTTCATTCCCTATCGTTTGAAATTGATCAACATTCCATTATCGGCTTTGCATGAATGCATATATGGGATGGTGAATGATTTGTGTACCCTAATGAATGTGCAAGGAGATTTGCTTCCATAAAGGGCATGGTACTTCTTCTAATACTATGTACAAGCATTCAAGATTGCCAAACCCTCTTAGGATCCACTAGTTCATTATCTTATTGTATCCCAAAGTTGGTTATGAGTCCCTACTATCTAGAACCCATGTGCAAGTGAATGTGAAATCAGAACTTTGGGGAATCAGACTCCCAACCAACCGAGATGAGAGTTTAACCTTATCCTTACTATTCTGATTTAGAGTTCATTACCTCACTTTAAGCAAAATAATTAAACCAGTTATGGAAGAAATGGTCATGCTAGTCTAACCCTCTAGACAATCAGTGGTCTTGTTTTTTTAGGCAAGACATGATGCCATGCATGGGCATATCTAACCCCACAATCCAAAACTTATCTCCATTTCTTTGGACCTTGGGGATGACTACCCATCCCTTGCAGAGGACAAGTAGTACGATCCTTACAATCCAAAATAAAGATGAGATGGGAAAATTTATTTATTTATTTATTTTTTTTTACTCTTGGACCTTGGGGATGACTACCCATCCTGGTTAGGGACAAGTAGTACGATCCTTACAATCCAAACCTTAGATATAAATCATTAATTCTGTTGCTTAAACCTTGGGGATGACTACCCATCCTTTGCAGAGGACAAATAGTACGATCCTTACAATCCAAGACTGATGAGAATGGAAAATATTAATTTTATTACTTAGACCTTGGGGATGACTACCCATCCTTTGCAGAGGACAAATAGTACGATCCTTACAATCCAAGACTAATTATGAAATGAAAACATAGGAGCTTTGGGGAATCGGATTCTCAACCAACCGAGATGAGAATTTACACCCTATCCTTACTACTCCATGTGGGCTTTAAGTTCTATGGAAGTGGTCAAAACCACTGTTTTTAGGATCATGTTGCATAATAGGATAGACATGAAAACCACTTTCGCTCAACCTTTTCCTCCAAGCTAGGTTTTGATCATTTTGCTCAAGATCCTTTTTAATTTATGAGACGTGCTTGGTTCTAGATATCTCAAGACTCAGCTTCCAACCTTAGGATTCACTTACATTTATGTTATAACATAACCCTAAGAGAATTTGACGTACTTTCATGGCTTGTACATAAGATGCATATGTAACTAAAATGAAATGTATGTGAGGTGAGATGGAATATGAATGCCTTATCTTTGCAAATGAAATGATATGTCATGCAAAACTGATTCTTTCATGTATCACAAAATCAAACAATATAACTTAAAATGTTTTATGTTATTGGTGGAGCCTTTACAAGATAATTCCAATATTTCATATTCTCCTAACCTTAAGCATAAGTTGGCATCTCAATTTATTTCTTTTTGTTTTGTTTTGTTTTGTTTTGTTTTTTTTTTTCATCTTTTTATCAAAATTAACAACATGTCAATTGAAATCAAATCCACAACCAAAATCCTAGCTAAGCTAACAATCCTAAATCAAACAAAATTGAAAACTGAAACAATGAAAAAAAACAAGATCTGAAAATCCCTCACCAAAATCAAAAGAATGATATGAAAGTCCCACAACCTAAGGGCTAAAATAATGTTTTAAAATCTGCCCATTAACCGGTAGCATGAAATCTTTCCCTTCTAAGGTTTTTAGCCTGAAGGTATTCTTCCCAAGAATCTCCGAAATCTGATATGGGCCTAACCAAAGACAATCAAACTTTTGATGGTTTCCTTTTTCCTCATGTCTTTTGTCCCATAGTAATACTAAATCTGAAATTCTGAATGATTTAACTTTGGCCCTTCTGTCAAACCACCTTTTGACAACTTCCTGGTGTTTATTCATGTGATTCATGGCCTCTTCTCTCTTTTCATCAAGGTGCAACAACTGGCTCAACCTGGCTTCAACTTGATCATCTGTCCCCAAGTACTCTTGTATGAAATGTAAGGTCTCGCAACTTCAAATTTGTCTGGAAATATCGGGTCTTGCCCATAGACCAAATGATAAGGAGTATTCCCTATGGATTCTTTCACTCTGGTCCTATCTGCCCAAAGGGCAAACTTTAGTTGACTGTGCCAGTCCCGCGGGTTCTTTTCCAAAAACTTCTTAATAGTATTCAACAAATTCTTATTTGAAGACTCGGCCAACCCATTTCCTTGAGGATAGTAATTGGATGCAAACTTTAAGCTCACTTTGTTATCATATGCCCAATCTGCAAATTGTGTAGAAATAAAAGCTTGACCATTGTCACGGCATCCCAAATCTTGTTATAATTTTATCCTCCAAGAATTTAATCACAACATCTCGTGGTGGCATGTTTAGTAGGAATCGCCTCCGTCCACCTTGTACAATAGTCTCGTAGTCGTCAAAATGAATTTGTGAGAATCAGAAGAATTTGGGTTAATAACCCCAATAAAATCTAGTCCCCACTGTGCAAACGGTCTCATTTCGACTACAAGTCGCAACGGCATGGCTGCATTTCTTTCTCTATTTGCAGCCACTTGACAGATGTGACAAGATCGTACATGGGTATGCGCATCCTTGAAAATATGTGGCCAGTAGTATCCTGCTCTCAGGATTTGATGTGCTGTAGCGTTGGCTGCACCATGACCAGTTCCATGTTTCCCGTGAAATTCCTGCAACACCCCGGCAACTTCTTCTTTGTTCAAGCACCTCAGGTAGATGCCTTCATGATTCTTCCTATAAAGCACACCAAATTTTATTAGATAGTTAACAGACTTCAGCCTTAAAGCTCTTCTCTCGTGTTGAATTCAGATTAGAAGGATACTTACCAGCTAATAAAAAATGCACAATATCAACATACCAACTCGTCCTTAGCCATGTATTCTGTATTTGAGCATTGACCCGTTATTTGCGGATCATTTTCTGCGATCGCCTTTGCCAGTCCTTGTCCTCGAACTAGTTTCATTGGTTGGATTTCGAGATCAAATTCTTGGATGGTCGAAATCCATTTTCCTCTCTTCTCACCTAGTTCATTCCGTAAAAACATGGTCTTGACAGCAGAATCGGGCACGATGGCGATAATTCTGTTGTGCACGATGTAGTGCCTAAATTTTTTCATAGTTTTAAAAAGTGCGTACATTTGCTTATCAAGGATTGAATACCTTAATTGAGCGTCTTTCATAGGGGCACTTAAAAATGCAATGGGCTTTTCGGCACTATCCTCACCTTTTTGGGTTAAGACACTCGCAAAGGAGTGTTCTGATGCAAAAGCGTAAATATAAAAAGGCTTGGAGTAATCTGGGCTTATAAGGACAGGGGCTCTGGAAATGGCATCTTTGATATTCTGGAAAGCCACTCTACTTTCCTCGTTCCATTTTACATCCACATCTTTCTTGAGCATCTGGTTCAGAGGTTTGGCTATCTCAGCAAAGCTAGAGATAAACTTCCTCACAAAATTGAGTTGCCCAAAGAAGGATCTCAGTTATTTTTTACTGCTCGGGAGAGGTAGGTTTTGGATAGCTTGTATCCTTTCTGGGTCGATGGATATGCCCTCTTTTGAAATGATGTGACCCAACAATTTCCCTTCCGTTACTCCGAAAATGCACTTTTTGGGATTTAAGGAAATTCCATGTTCTCTGCATCTTTGAAGCACTTTCTTCAAATCTTTAACATGATCCTCTCTCTTCTTCGAGAAAACTGGGATATCATCCACATACACGATGATGCATTTGCCTATTAGTCCTTTGAATGCGTAATCCATGGCGCGTTGAAAAGTTGCACCAGCGTTTAACAGTCCGAACGACATTCTCTTATATGCAAATGTCCCCCACTTGGTAGTGAAGGTTGTTTTCATCCTGTCATCTGGATGTATAAGAACTTGGTTGTACCCCGAATATCCATCGAGAAAGGACATCATTTCAGATCCATTTACCATTTGCAGAATTTCATCGATTGATGGTAATGGATAATTATCTTTTTGAGAGGCTTTATTAAGATTTCGAAAATCTATGCACAGCCTAATCTCTCCACTCTTTTTTCTTACTGGAACGAGGTTGGCCACCCAGGTTGAGTGCCTAACAGGAAAAATGATTTTCGCTTCCAATAATCTTTTAACCTCCTTTTCGATCAAAGGCTCCAATAGCGGGTTAACAACTCGCTGTCTTTGCCTAAAAGGCTTGGAGTCAGGCTTCAAAGGGATGGTATGCGTGATAATGTTCTCGGTTGTAAGTCTTCACTCATTGTAGTTCCAAGCAATACAATCTATGTAATGCTTCAAAGCTCGTATTATATTGCTCCTTTCTTCCTCTCGTACATGCCTTTGCTATGTACACCTCCTTTGGATTGTCTCGCACTCCCGCATTAATTGAATCGCATGCATCTTTGGGGAGCGGGACTCTTTTTCTTTTCTTGTTCTTGCATTCCATGTCGAACATCTTTTCTAATGAAACCACGTCTTTAGGAATTTTGTTGGATTGATACGCAGTTTCACTTTCTTCTCGTTTCATCCTCGCCACCTTTGTTCCTCATCGATCACCCGATTTTCAAAAATACCCGAGTTTGTGACAAACTTGAAGATGTGCCTGTCACACTCAAAAACCTGGAAATTCTTCACATTATCAGGTATTGATGGACAAGGAACTAGCTCAATGGAAAACTTTTTACATCTTTTTATATCCACCGGGTTTAACATGCCCGCGGCGACTGCAAGAGAGTCTGCTATTCGATTTCCTCTCCTAGAAATAAGGGCTATGTTGAATGCATCAAACTCCTCCATGAGGTCCATAACCCTAGTCCTATAAAGGCTCAGTCTTTTGTCGCGGCATGTATACTGTCCTTTGATTTGCTTGACAACCAACTCAGAATCTCCCAAAACCTTCAAGCATTTAACATGTTTGCTCAATGCTAGACGTAAACCGTAGATCAATGCTTCGTATTCTGCCACATTGTTTGTGCAAGGAAATTGCAGTCTGTAGGCAGCCAATAATGGTTTACCTCCTGGACCAGTGAGCTCGACTCCAGCTCCTACTCCCTGTCTAGATTTTGATCCATCAAACTTGAGCAACCACGTGTAATCCTTTTCCTCAGAAGAACCACCATGACACACTTCTTCTTTAAGTTCATCAGCAGCTTTCTCAACATCAAGAGCATAGACCCCTAGGTCTGGCTCAGAAAACTGAACCTCATTCGGCTTGTTAAAATCCGTTATAATCTCCTTAAGCCTCGGTTCGTTTTCCACTCGATTTGGTTAGCAATGCCCTTCCATGGAAGCCACATATGCGAGCAGTTTGTTGCAAAATAGCCATTCAGCGTTTTCATCCAATCTCTCACAAGTAACATTCCATACCTACTTGGGATGTTAACCACCAAAATGTCTACAACCTGCTGGACCTTGGGTTCAGAATTTAATTGAATCTTGACATCATATAAGGTCCCTACTACATTTACCTCTCGAACGGTCCAATTGCAAGACCGTGCATTTGGATGAAACCGGTTGTAGACCCAAGGATTTGACATATCTCCGTAGGCATGAGGTTGCTAGTGGCTCCCGTGTCTACCAAACAGTTATGCAAGTTCTTACCCGCAATTCTCATAGTTAATAAGAATGGCGGGACATCCCTTCTCTCCTTTCGCAAAATCGGATGGGATTCAGCTCTTTTTTCCTTCCACATCGGATCGGTGAGTTCAAAGCTCTTATCAACGCCTCCTTTTGACCAGGCAATTTAGCCGCGTCCAGGAATGAAAGGCTAGATTTGGACTTCTTCATATCCTCCACTACGTCATAATTTGGTTTTTCGAATTTGACTGTCTTCCGGACGTCATTAGACATTTCTCTTCCGAGTGGAGGGGGAGGGTTGTTACTTGCCTTTGTATCTCGGAGGAAGAATAGAACTGTTTGGAGGTGTTGATGAGGTTTTAGGGGCTTTAGACTTACTCCTCAAATGGTACCCATGAGTCCCCTTTTTGAAATCTCGAAAATCTTGCACCTCCTGTTCCAAAACTTTGTCTTCTTCCTCCTCGCTCTCACCCTCTTGGTGATATACCGTTTCCATCACCATAATATTTTCATCTTGCCGATACGATGGATCCTCATTTGATACCGATCTCCAAATCATCAACTTGTGCCTCGAAGACAATGAGTGTATCTAGCAATCTCAGGACAATTCCTCTCATTGTGTTCTTTTGTGTTATGTAATCGGCACCCTCTTTCCCATGCCAAATCTGAAAGATTCAAAAGAGAATTGGATTGGCTAGGGCCTGCAGAAGCATCTAATTGATTAGCAATGGGAGCAGGAACTCCCCCATTGTTTGGCTTAGTGTTCCAGTGCCTCCCTCTATTGTTAAAATTCCGACTTGGGTGAGGGGCACGGGACTCATGCTTCTGCTGTTGAACCCTGTCATTACTTAGTTTATGCACTAGTTTCTTGAGCTCTTCGACTTCCGAAAAGACATCCTTCGGTGGAACCACATTGTTGTTAACCCCCATTGGATTTGCATAATTGATGGGGTCTTGATTCCACATTTGGGTGGGGTTCTGAGGAATTGGATTCCCATATGGATTGATACCTTGAATTGGGATTGGATTCGAAACAGGAACTATGGCTTGAGGATTGACTTGACTAGTTTCCTGCGTAGTTGATTGACTGTTCTGCAAAAATGCAGGAACAGGTGGAATGGTTGTGATTGGTTGGATTGGAATGGGTGCATATGCGGGTGCTGGTGGATACGACTGCTGATATGGGAAGGCGTTCATACTTGGCATTTGTGGTGCCATGAGTTGATTTGCTCGGGGAACTTGACCATATGGAGCACACTCGTCCCAACATAGGCATCTCGGGTAAACCCGTAGCCTTGCGGTGTCAATTGCTGCTCAATAGTCATGGCTTCATTATAGGCCAAAGCCAGCGTGGTGACCCGAGGATTACGCCTTGCAAACATGGCCGTCATGGGGTCCAATGCCCCAAAATATATCTGCAAAGCTACCGCAGGATCGATGGCAAAATGTCTAATTGCTCCGTTATAGTTCTTTTGGAATCTCTCGATTAAACATTCGGATTGGTTCCCCTTGGCCCCGTTTGCATGTAATAAACTGATTGTAAATAGTTGCGGGATCTAAGGGTGACCTAAATTGATTGACAAATGCATTTTCCATTTGTGTCCAAGAGGTGATTGAACCAGTTGGCAAGCATATATACCATTCATATGCTATTGGATCCAAGCTCATGGGGAAAAGTCTGCAGTGCTACATCTTCATGCTGAACTTGCAGCCTAATTAAAACATCTCTATAGGCTTGGATATGTTCTTCTCATTGTTCTTAGGCCATCCGGCTTGTATTTAGGCAGAAATATTTCAATGTTCTTGGGGATTTCATGGATATCCCCAACGAATATTCAAAGGAGTATTGTTAGCTCCATACCAAGGAGCCACTGGAGCTTGAGCCATTTGACTCGGAATTGATGTAGACAGACCTACAATAGCATAAGAAATATTACAAACTATAGGCACACTAGGGGCAACGGATATTATCGGCGTAGGTCCACTCGACGTTCCCGGAGAAAATAGGCCTTTTGCTACCGGAGTGCTTACGACTTGCTTGACTTTACCCTTGGGAGGTAAAAAGGTCGTGAGGAAAATGGTTTCTCCGGTTCGTTGTTTGAGACCCCGCCCCACGGCGGGGCCCCCCCCCCGAGGAAACCCTCTCTCGTTCGAAAAAACCCCCAAAAAAAAAAAAAAAAGAGTGTTAGTTTTCCCAAATAATTTTAGAATTAAATCAAAAACAAAATATTCAGATATAAAAATTGAAATAGATAAACCGATTCGGGCCCTCCTTCTAGCGCCAATCTGTTGAGTGGTGTTTTAACCCGATTGTGAAAACACACTCTCCTGTAGGATCCGAGTCCTAAATCCTCTACTTGCAAAGAAAAATGATTTCTCCAAGGTTCTTATTATGCTAATTATTGATTATCAAGGATGTTGTTTAAAATGAAATGCTAAGAACACCTTAGGGTTTGCAAGTGGATGTTAACAAGGGGCACTGTGGTTTATTTAATTCTGAAAGTGCAATGGACTCTAAAATGAATAAAATATGTTTTAATCTTTAATTCTGATGGATTTTTAGTGATTTATTCAAACACAGGAATTAAACTGCTGAAAATAAAATATGGGTTTGAAAAGCAAAGACAAAAGTAAACAAAAGTAACAATAAGAATAGATTACAGTCGTAAAGCCGTCATTAATCCGATGAAACCGAAGATACCGAGGCTTTCTACATACAACCTAACCTAATGAACTCACACTTTCACACAATCCAAATAGGCTAGGTGCAGATCTCGAGGGTTTCTACTATAATTCCAGAAAATAGGCATTCGCATGAAGCAACCAAGAGATCTTGCATTAAACTTCACCTAGAAACCTAAGAAATCTGGAAAGGAAAGATAGACATTAAATCATGCATGCAGAAGTAACTCCTTCTTTCTCATCCAAAAGATGCCAACTCTCTGTATTTTGTATTAAAGAATATTTCGATTACATTCAAAAATGTTCCAGGTATAAAATTCCAGAACAAAAAGAAGGAAATTGCCCAAGTACAGGCCCAGAATAGCACGAAGCTCTTGTCTCTGCAACTCTGTATTCGGCAATTTCCAACCCCCTCTTCGATTTGCAATTCTGGTCTTATAATGTTTGACGCGGCTCTTCGATCTTCTCTGTCGCTTCATTTCACCTTCCCGCACATGACCCCTCAAATTCTTGCTTTTTCCCGCTTTGATTCACGCTCAAATTTGAAAACGCTTCGAAATTCATCTCTCGCATGTAACGCCTCCGCAAGTTTGACACCTGTGCGCCACGTGTCCTGCTTTTCCTGCGTTCCGTGTAACGCTTACTACGAAAAAAAAATGACAAAACTGCAAGTCTGCCTGTTCATCTTCTTAGCCGCGATATGGCGACATGTCGCGATATCGCTACATGCTTCCCGGCCGTACGCCTTTAGCAGCTCCCCGTAGCGATGTCGCGACCATTTTTCATTTGTATACCTCCGACCGCTTCTCGTAGCGATATCGCTACTCTTTTAAAGCTTTGGGCCTTCTTCTTCGAAGGGTAGCGATATCGCTACCACTTTGAACCTTGAGTCTTCTTCCCCAAAAATTGTAGCGATATCGCTACCTTCTGACTTCGTCGGGCTCTTTTGAGAATTTTGCAACGATTCGCTACCTTTTGGCTTTGAGCCTTTGTCTTCAAGAAATGGCAGCGATTCGCTACCATTTGGCTTTGAGCCTTTGTCTTCAAGAAATGGCAGCGATTCGCTACCTTTTGGCTTCGAGTCTTTGTCTTCAAGAAATGGCAGCGATTCGCTACCATTTGGCTTTGAGCCTTTGTCTTCAAGAAATGGCAGCGATTCGCTACCATTTGGCTTTGAGCCTTTGTCTTCAAGAAATGGCAGCGATTCGCTACCATTTGGCTTTGAGCCTTTGTCTTCAAGAAATGTAGCGAAATCGCTACATTTTGAAACTCTGTGGTATCATCTCTGAAAATTGTAGTGATATCGCTACCCTCTGACCTCGTCGGGCTCTTTTGAGAATTTTGTAGCGAAATCGCTACCTATTGACTCTGTTGCCACCGACACGTCACGATTTCGCTGCAAAATTTTGTTCATGCCACCGACCCGTCGCGATTTCGCTGCATCTTTTTATGACTTGCTAGCAATCCGTCGCGATTTCGCGACACCTTTTTCTGCTTTGCTGCATGCCCGTCACGATTTCGTGACATCTTTTCCTTTCTGTTGCCAACTCGTCGCGATTTCGCGACATCTTTTCTGTTTTGTTGCCGTTGACCGCGTTGACCGCGATTTTTCGACACGTCGCGATTTCGCTACCGTTTTTATCTTCCGTACGCCTTGGCAAAACCTGTCGCGATATCGCGACGTTTTTCCCCCTCGGACCTTCATGCAGCTTTCTGTCGCGATATCGCTACCGCTTTTTCTTTCCGTACGCCTCCCAAAACACGTCGCGAAATCGTGACCATTTCATCACCCGTACGCTTCGGCAAAACACGTCGCGAAATCGCGACCATTCTCATCCTTTTCCAACGGCGTGTCGCGATTTCGCGACACCATTTATTTTCTTCTCAACAGCATGTCGCGATTTCGCGACACCTTTTCTTTTCTCCTCAGCGACATGTCGCGATTTCGCGACAACTTTCAATTTTCTTTTCTCTCCTCTTTGGCAGCGATGGAGCTACATGTCGCGATTTCGTGACAACTTTCCTGTTTTCGGCAGCGATGGCGCAACCAGTCGCGATTTCGCGACATGTCGCGATTTCGCGACACCTTTCAACACTTAGGCATTTTTTCCTCTTTTCTTCAATTTTAGCATCTGGGTCACCGAGATTCTTCTCTGCAAGCCTGCAAAAATGTGGGTCCCCAATTTTGGGGTGTGTTGTGGATCAACCACAACACTTACATAAACCAAACATACATTGCAATTAAAAAAAACATGATTAAGCATTAGCAACTCCCATTTTAAATAAAAATTTTATATCACTGAATACAAAGTTTATATCACTGAATACAAAGTCTATATTATTGAATACAAATTCTATATCACTGGATACAAAGTCTATATCACTGGTGAGGCCTGCCAAGGAGGATTGTGACAAGATGGATCAACTACTAAGAAGAGAAGGTATGCTATATACAGTTGAATATGTGTTTCCATGAATATTTTAAAACCTTTACCATAGTCCATTAGGATTAAATATGAATCAAGATAATGGGATCAATAAGTGGATTATAAAAACATTACATTCCATTATTGTAAATATCATGATATTTAGCACATGGCAATAGATTACAAAGTGAAAATGATGGAGAGAGAGAGAGAGAGAGATGGAAAATTTTGGACATGAAACAAATTTAATATAAAACAAGGAGATTATATCATAGGAGAAGGTAGATAAAATCAAGGATTTTCTAGTCCTAAGAAAGTGGAAAGAAAATCCCCTCTTCATCATCAAATGGTAAAGGTTACTATAGTTCACTCAAATCAATAACTAGAAGAAAAAATGACACAAGGGATGAGAAAGTACAATGCATAAGTTTAAATTCAAAAGGAGTTAAATGTGTGAAGGAATATGGGGAGGAATTTTTTAAAGCAAATAAATATGGAGAGGAAAAAATTTAAGATAATGAGGTAAAGGAGGTCAAGGTTAATCTAGGTCAATCATCTTCACTTTCCTCAAGTAGCACAAAATCCTATCTTTACAATAGAAATAAAATTAGCAAAGAGTGTATTCATTGCACTTTATAATTTTAAGAGCAAAATAATAAAGAAATGAATATGGAGGATATCCATAAAAATTTAGGGTTTCTAGGGTAGCATTAGAAAATAATGACTATGGAGGATAATTTGTGCACTTTAGGGTTTTTGGGGCAACATAAAGAAGAAAGTGTTTATGAGGCTATTCCTTACATCTCAAATTATCTAGGGTAACATAAATCTTTAGAAGATAGGTCTCATTATGAATAGTATAGAAAAGTAGAAGAGATTAATGAAGATGAAAGTGCCCCTGGGAATTGAAAAAGGAGAGGAAGTGTTTGGAAACTTGGAGTGACCCCTTATGTTCCTTAGGTGTCATGAGCCCCCACGGTTGTAACCTCAACATCTATCACTACCTCTATCAAGTAGGTGAACCTGGTACCATGTACCTTGTGCAAGGGTGCCAATCCTAAGAAGTTTGGGAGAGCATGAGATGTAGCTCCTATTGGATGACCTTTGAGGTTTTTTAGCCAAGGTTGATAGCCAAGGTTGATTCCTTGCTTCTGGATATCTTATTTGGTGATCATCATTCTACTTCCACTATGCTACTCTACTCCTAGCCTAGGCTACTCCAAGGGGGGAAAGGTGAAAGGAAACATACAAAAAATGCAAGAAAGCAATAAATACGAAAAAGTAAAGGAAATAAGTGAATTACAAAAAATTTAAACTACCTAGCCTAGCCTAAGGGGTGGTGAAGCACAAAAGAAAATGAATAAGACCTGCTGGTGCCCTGATGGGTTTAAATGAATACATGCACAACAATTGATAGTGCACAAGGAACACAAATCTCTTGAGAACATGCAGTAGAAACTAAACACCCATGCCAAAAGAAGGACACAAATATGTAAAGAGTCATATATTCTTACTAACATGAACCTCGAGTTACATACATGCAAATGGAAGAGGTTCAAAAACTACCCAATAGGTCATACAAGGCTCGAGCTAGGCCAAAACACAGAGGAGAATGAAGGAAAGCACCCCTCATAAGGATGGAGGGCTTTCAATCCTTTATAATGAGAAGAAGAGAGATATTTATAAAAAAAGTGAGGAGAGGTATTCCCCCCAAAATACATGAAGGACTTCAAAATTTGAATTCAAAATTTTGCCCAGGCTAGTCGACATAATCAATAAATAATCTAGAGGCTCTGGAGGTTCGTAATAAATCTCCATGATTATATCCCCATAATAATCCATCATTAATATCTTGAGCATGCATTTCCCCTTGGGCTATCCTCTATGTTATTGCTTTAATGCTCTAGTCACTTCCTAGGGAACTGCATCTGGTTGTGGGGTATCAAGACCAGAACTAGATCACCATCCCCTCCTTTATGTTTGGCCGCTTTGGGTTTATCTAGGGTTTCGATATTCAAATTATGGTTTATCCATGCTCTTGGTAGTTTCCCTTGATGAAGATGTCCTTCAATTCACCCTATGGGGATGACAATTATCATCTTCTGAGTTGCTCTAATTTTGAGGACTCCTCTTCCACCATGTACCATGGGGAGATTATTGTGGTATTGATAGACCAAAAGGCAAAGGAGGAATATTACAACTAGAAATATTTTGGGTTACTTCATCCTTCTCTAACCTTCAAGTATCAAGCTCTCCCTTAGAAAATGAGGAACCTTGCCTTGCCACCTCTTGACTTGGTATCCTTAAGTACTCCTCCCCTTTGACCAATGGGAGAGCCTTGGTCCTTAGGATTCATTATGGTATCAATTTGGAATGATATCTGGGACTAATATGTCTCCTTGGCTAAGGGAAGGGACCAGTATCTAGGTCTTTACTTTTTGAAGGCAATAAAAGGCGATGAGCTTCAATAAAATCAAGGCCCGAATAAAATTTATCCCTATTAGCCATTATCATAATGGCTCAAGGGTTCCAAGTATTATCCAGATTTGCTTTAGCCACCATTGAAAAGGCTCTTGAGTTGTTGCTTAATCCCAGTTCGGTGGTTGGGCTGAGGTTCATGGTGAATGGATTTTTAGGATCAAGATTAGTTGATAATAGTGGTTCCTCCTTGGCTTCATATTAGATGGTCTTATGGCTTTGGCTACATTGTAATTAGTAGGGGTGTTGGGCCCTTTCATCTCTGCTTCAGGTAGGTGCTTTGGTCAAAATTACCTCTAGAAGCAATATTTTCCCACTGTAGTGAGACTTCACTACAAGAAGATCATCAAAGCTCAAAGGAATATTGATTTTAGAATCCATATAAAAATATCATGGGTGTTAACAAGAAGTGGGGCTAAGCCCACTAATAAACATAAAATGTGGTTATTGGTAATGATGAAAATGATATCACGAAATATTAGGGGTATGAATAAGACCCCTAAAAATAAGTGTTATTAAGGAAGTAATAGGTTGTTATAGTATTGGTTTTATTTTAAAACAAGAAATAAAATTAAATAGTGAGAAATGTAAGAATACTTGTAAAAATACTTAGAATATGGGCTATTGTCTAACAATTTCTTCTAAATGAGCTTTAGGTGGTATTACAACAATATGGGATAAAGACAAATGGGATGGAAAATTGTTAGAAGTAAAAAGTAATTGGGTTGTTGGACTATTTTGCAGGAAAGAGGAAAACATCAAAGTTGGGGTTATAAATGCATATGATACAACACATTGATAACTCATATTGTGATCTATGGATTCTTGGGGATGACTTTAACATAGTTATATCTCCTTTAAAAAATAAATATGGTACTCCATGATTCTTTAAATAAATGCAATATTTTGCTTCATTTGTCAATTCAAATGGCCTTTTAGATATTATTCCTTTAGGTTTTCAAACATCGGATAATATACACATCGGGGAAACTCATATATAAGAAATATTGGATAGATTCTTGTTATCCAACACATGGTTGTAAATTGAGTATACAATCTCTTCAAATATTGTATTATGATCAAGATTGAATCACAAACCCATTCTTATGACTTGTGATTTACCCAATTATGATCATCTAAAGTCATTTTGCATCTAGTCTATGGTTGCAAATTGAGTATACAATCTCTTCAAATATTGTATTATGATCACGATTGAATCACAAACCCATTCATATGACTTATGATTTACCCAATTATGGTTATCTAAAGCCATTTTGTTTCTATATCCTTTAAAAAATAAAGGTGGTACTCCAAGATGCTTTAAATTAATGCAATATTTTGATTTATTTATCAATTCAAATGGCCTTTGAGCTATTAGTCCTTTAGGTTTTCAATTTACATGGGATAATAGACACATTGGGTAAATTCATATATAAGAAAGATTTGATAGATTATTGTTACCCAACACATGGTTAAAAATTGAGTATATAATCTCTTCAAATATTGTATTATGATAAAGATTGAATCACAAACCCATTCTTATGACTTGTGATTTACCCAATTAAGGTCATCTAAATCCATTTTTCTTCCAGCCTATGTGGCTTCAAGACCCCAATTTCTTCCAAATGGTGATGTAATGGTGGTATGAAGTAAATTTTGAAGGATAATATATGTACAATTTTATTTGAAAGATAAATTATTTAAAGCAACAAATTAAGATTTAGAATTCCAAATCTTTTGGTAACCTTTTTAATTAAAGAAGAAAATTTAATCCAAGCTTAAAAATTTACAAGAAATAGTGGAAATCAATGGAATGGATCAGGATTTTTATGTGAAAGAAAAAATTTACCTTTTAATTATCATAATGCATTGCAAATAGAAGAGTCATATTGGTTCTAAATATCTAGGGAGAAATAAAGGAAGGAGATAGAAATATTAAAAAATCATGGTATTTTTTTCTTTTTATCACATAAAAAATTTAGCTCCAAATAGAAGAAATATTAAGGAAGAAGAAGATATAAGGAAGGAAGAAATTAATTCTTCCAAAAATATTTTGTAAAATACTAGGCAAGATAAGAAGGAACAAGATAAGCTTTTGTAATATATTCCATCACATAAGGATAAAATCAAAGCTTGATGAAGAAGATATCTATGGAGGAGCTATATGAAGCAGGCCTCTCTTTCCATCCTCATAAGGAACTTAACCCTAATGGATTTCCTACAATTGTATTTCAAAAAAATTAGGATTTATTGAAGAGTGATATGTTGGTTGTAGTTGAAGATGCCCAAAAAATAAATGCTATAGTGAGATTAATGTCACTTTTATTACATTGGTTCCCAATAAAGGTGATACAAAATATTTTGATAAGTTTCATCCATAATCCTTTGTAATATGATTTATAAGATCATTTCAAAAACTATGGCAAATAGTTTGAAAGGTATTATAGATTGTGTTATCTCAAATGAACAAGATAGTTTTGTTTGTGGTGAACAAATTATTTATGGTGTAATCATTGCACAAGAGGCCATGCATTTCCTTAATTCCATGAAAAATAAATATGCTTGTAAAATTAGATATTAAAAAATATATGATAGGGTTTTGTAGAGTTTTCTTTATGATATTTTCAAAAAAATGATTTTGATTACAGTTGGTGTGAATGGATTAAACAATGTTGTAGCACTGCAAATTATTCTATTTTGATCAATGTTTCTCCTATTGGTTACTTTAATGTATCTTGTGGACTCTACCAAGGTGATCCAATATCTCCTTATCTATTTATTATTCTTGAAAATACATTAGGAAGAGATTTCTCAAAGGTAAAAATAGAAAGAAAAATCAAAGGTATTCAAGTTGTAAAAAATGGTCCCTTCAAATCTCATCTCCAATTTGTTGATGATACTTTTCTTTTAGGTCATTCCTTAGTCAATGAGGCCATGGAGTTTATATCAATACTATCATGCTATGAGAAGACTACTGGAAAATTAGTTAATACTATAAAATCTTAAATTTTCTCATCAATACTATCCTAGATTTACAATGAATTATTATGAAAATTTTAGGGTTGTGTATTCCTTTATCTCCTAAGGTTTTCTCTTTGTAAGTGGAATAAAGTTTGCAAAGAAAAGAATTTTGGTGGAGCAAGTTTGCAGAATTGTAGACTAATTATTTTGGCCTTAGGGGCAAAGCTTAGGTGGAGATTATTCAAATATCAATGAAATAATTGGGCAAAAATGTTACTTCAAAATGTATAAGTTCCCTTTATGCAATGAGATTATTTAAGAAAATAACCCTACCCAAAGGTTTGGATCTCTTGTTTGATAGAATGAAATATTATTTGGTAGGTTGGAAATGTAAGTTCTTAACCATGGAAGAAAGGCTACAACTCATCAAGACTACATCGCAATCCATTCCTATTTATATTATGTTGCTTTCAAGATTGCTAGTAGGTATAGCATCATAAATTGATAAAATTCAAAGATAATTTCTTGGGAAAGGATGCGAGGAAAAAATTAGGTTTCCTCTTTGTAAGTGGGATAAGGTTTACGAAGAACATAATTTTTTAGGAGAAAACTTGCAAAATTGCATACTTACGAGTTTAGCCTTAGGGGTAAATCTTGGATGGATATTATTCAAAGACCAATGAAAGAATTGGATAAAAATATTTCTTCAAAAATATATAGGTTGTCTTGATGCAATGAAATTATTTAGTAAAAGAACCCTATCCAAAGGTTTGGATATCTTGTTTGGATAGAATGAAAGCTTGTTTGGTGGGTTGGAAAGGTAAGTTCTTAACCATGGAATGAAGGCTATAACTCATAAATACTACATTGCAATCCATCCCTATTTATATGATGTTGCTTTCAAGATTGTAGTAGGTATAGCATCATAAATTGATAAAATTCAAAGAGACTTTCTTTGGAAAGGATGAGAGGAAAAAATTAGGTTTCTTCTTTGTAAGTGGGATAAGGTTTACAAAAGAAATAATTTTTAAGGAGTAACCTTGCAAAATTGCAGACTTATGAGTTTGACCTTATGGGTAAACCTTGGGTGGATATTATTCAATGATCAATAAAAGAATTGGGTAAAATATTTTACTTAAAAAATGTATATGTTCTCTTGATGCAATTAAATTAAAGGAAAATAACCCTACCCAAAGGAACATCAACATGGAACTTCATATTAGATAGTTTTTAATTGATCAGTAAAAGTACTAAATGCTCAATGAAGGAAATTATGCAAATTTTTGGTCTTATGCTTGGTTAAAGCCTTATCCTCTTATCTCTAACTCAAAATAGCAGCCATTGGCTCGAGCATGCCTAGCTTGTAAAGGTCCAAAGGTCAAAGATTATATTAATATGAGAAACAACTCCAAATCATGGATTTTTTTTAGTAACTTGGTTGAAGGAGAGGAACTTACACAAATAGTAGATCAACTTCAAAATATGCTTTAAGAGTTTTATTTGTCGATTTTTACAATAAATAATGAGTTGATTTGGAATATTTCAAAATATGGTGGATACTTGGCCAAGTTGGTAAATGAGGATTTAGAGCAATCAAAATTTACTACTCCAAAATATTTTTCTTGGAAGAATGTTTGGTCACTAGAGGCTCTCCCTAAGTCCTCAACATTCCTTTTCTTAGTAGTACAAACTATGACTATTATAGGAGAGATTCCACAAAGAAGAGGATATCATGGACCTTATAGATATGACTTGTGTGAGAAGTATTTAGAAACATCAGACCATTTACTTCTTCCATGTCCCTTTGCTCACACATTTGGGGTTACTTTTTTTAAAATATGAAAATATATGTGGTAGTTCCATCAATATTGAAAGAGTTAATGAAATTTGTATTAATTAATTCAAATCTAAAGCATTATATATTATAATGATTGGTCTTGCCATTATTTGTTAGAATTAATGGCTTGAAAGGAATAATATAAATTTTAAAAATACATCTCAAGATCATGCCCAAGTTTGGAACCATATTATTGTCTCTCTTGTAGAATTTTTACTTATATGGTGCTCATAATAGGAAGTCTCAAGCATAGAAAATGAGGCGGTAACAACTTGGTTATAGGACTTAAACATTCGTTGGAAGAGTCATCTATGATAATGATATTGAAACAAAGGATTTACTTTGATCTAGTGTAAAATAGAAATGTCTAGAAATTGGGTTTATCAAAATTAATTTTACTGGTACTTCTAAGGGAAATTATCATTATATTATATAATATAAGTAAGACAATTTCAATATCATATAATTAATTTTAAAATTAAAACGAAACATGTTTCCTATAAACAAAGATAACAAAATTTGTACATCTTATGAGCCCATATTGAATGTGGACATTAAGTTGGTAAATTTATCTATAAACCACACTTGTCATAATAGAATATAAATAACTTGGCTTAGATTTTCAAAGCAAGCTCAATTTATGAATATACAGGATGAAATGAATACAGGTAGGGGATAGAGGGAACTCTACTGATTGCTAAATAGGGATAGAAAAAGAGTTGTGGGATTGGAAAACCATTAGGTCAATTTTGGGTTATTAGTTATTCCAGTGGTGTTATAAGTGTGAGGTGTGGGCTAGTAATACATCAAATTTTAAATGGAAACAAATAGAAAGAATTCAAAAGTGACTAATTACAAATAATTTCATAATTAAAGCATCAATCCTATATAAGATTTTACTTGCTAGAACAAATACTTTTTCACTAGAAGAAGAACTATGATAAGGCTATGGGATATTTAACAAAAATACAAAGAATGGAATATAACAGGTTACCAAAAAGGTAATCAAAGAAACACTGAACAAAAGAAAAGACAATGGATGAAACAAACAATAAATGGATGGACAAATGGAGCTTTATATTTCATAATCTTCCAAACTCCAACAAAAAATTAAACAGTATGAGGGAAAAATTTAGACTAGTCATATGGACTAAAAATTTAGGAAGGATCAGACCTAATGCCTAGGTGTGTGATCAGATAGCTGACCCAGTCCTTCAAGAAAGACACTTTTTCCCTTTCCTCCACCTCTTCTCTGGTGATGAGATTGAGATAACTATGGCTTTCCTTGAAACATGGGACCATGACGTTGTGTCTGTCCGGGAGAGGGATTTTATCATCAATGTTAACCTTCTTGTTTCCATTACTGGTTAATTTCACGAAAGCGGTCGGTCCATCCATCGCCACAAGCACAATTGGGAAGTTGAGTTGGAGCACTTCAAAGGAAATGACAAAATCATCAAGAAATTCAAAGGGCCAGGTCTCTTTAAAAGCGACTTGTCCATGCCCTAGAATGCTATCATGAAACCCATTATGGAATTAATTTGTGTAGATGACCCTGACAAACCCATGAAAACCTACCATTTGGCCTTCATCAATCATTTTAGAGAATTAAACCCCCTGAGCATCCCTATGTTCTTCCTTAATTCCATGAACCACTCCATTTCCTTCTATAGAGACAAGAAGAACCATGACCTTCCCCGACATCAAGGCATGTTTAAGGTTATCTACACTTATATCATTACCAACAGTCCTAAGGCTAACCTAGACCCTAACAACCCTTCTCACAAGAATTCCCCTATCAAACGCCTATCCAAAGCAAAAAATAAGAGAAAGGCATCTGAAGCCCTTTCCAAATTGAAGGTAAAGAAAAGCATAACCTTTGAGAGCAGTGAAGAACCGGTGAGAAAGTCGGCAAGCATTCAGAACCTGGCTGCCAAGAGTAAGGTGATCGACATCATCGACGACAATGAGGATAACAAGAAGCTTAAGGATTACATTATTACCTCTACTACGACAATGATGAACTGCATGATGAATTGTACTATGGACATTAGGGGGGGCTCCACAAGCTATTCTACTATGACCAGATGACTCAAGCTGACATTGTTGGGCCCGAATTGACCTCATCGACTATCAAGATTGAACCCAAGGATGATGAAACCAAGGAGAGAGTTGAAGAGGACGAAAAGGAAGAAGAAAAATATGTTCCTGAGGAATGACTTCCTTTGCCTCTTCTTGTTCCCTTTGTCCGTTTTATTTAAGTTTTTTTTGTCCTCTTCGACTCCCTGCATGGAGATTTAATTCTGCTGGTCTTTATAGTTTCAGTGTTTTTTTCCTGTCATGTGGTTTTGCTCTTCTTAGATGTTCTCGTCTATCTAAGTTCAGGTTATGGTGTGAGGCTACATCCTTGTTTTTGGGTTTCAGGGTCTTCTTTGGTTTTTCTAAATTTAAGGTTGCGTCCTCCTTTGCAGCCTTTACCCTTTGGTCTTCTTCTAAGGTCCTCAGTCGTCCTTACAGCATGTTATTGCTTTATGATGCTTTTGTAAAAAGGTTCAGGGATCCTTAAAACTTTTTTTTGCAATATAATTCGTTTAACTTAGAAAAAAAAAAAAAAAGGAAAAAACATTATACCAACAAGCTCAACCCAAACTATGAACATAACTAAAAGAAGTACATAGATGCAAGATCAAATTCAAACTTGTCATATAAACTAAAAAAGTTAGACTTGTCATATGGATTAAAAAATTTAGAAAGAAAAAACAATTATACACTTGTTTCTAAGGGTTTTATATTGAATTAGACTTATGACATCTAATTATGCAAGATAATTTGAATTGAAATATCATGGATGATACGATGCATTTTAATGTAAACAGTCATATCGAGCATCTAATCTTAGATGGAAAGAATTGAGTTAAATTAAAAATGGAGATTTTTTTAATTTCATAATTAGCATAATTAAAGTGTTTTTAGTTAAAATAATATGATTCAATGGTTGAGATATATAAAATACATTGTTATTTAAAAAGTCGTATCAAGCATCTAATATCTAATCTTAAGTGAAAAGAGTTAAATTTAATCAAAAATAGAAATTTTGTTAATTTTATAATTAGTATAATTAAAGTGTTTTTATTTAGAAATATATAATTTAATGTTTGAGATATATGAATATAATTACTTACATCAAATAAACATAATCTTACAAAAATTTTGTAAGAAAAAAACAGGGAAAAAAAATTTAAAACTTTATTTTTTAAAATAAATAAATTTAAAGTGTTTTAATATGTTGGTGAAAGTGAAATGGATAAGGTCAAGATGGACGGCATTGAAAATGAAAAGGTGACGTCAAGCAAGGACGACTTATTTTCCAATATACGTGGCACGGTGAAATACCCAAAGTAAAGTCCTCCATGGGAGATGGGACATTTGGGGCTTGTTTTTTTAAACACATTCATGCACTTTGTTGTGATAGGTCTTTTGTTTTTTTTAAATAGGCTAGAGGTTATTGTTTTTATGAATCGAATTTGGTTTTATATTTTTATTATTATGATGTTCTTGTTCAAATTAATAAAAAAAAAAAATTAATAAAAAACTAAAATCATATGATTATAATATCTTACAAAAAAAAATTATTAATAAAATTAATATAGGATAAAACTAACCTTGTAACAATGTGTTATGCAATTTGATGGAGTAGTGATATTAGCTATAATATATATTTTGCAATGCATACTTATTTTTAAAATCGAAAACTTTTATACTTGATTAAGGAATCGATAGGAGAGATATGATATTTTTTTGACTATTAAGAGTATGATTTAGTATTGAGTTCTTTATTTTAAAGGCAGTGTAATGTTTGAAATTGTAATTTGAATGATAAGGAACATATAATTACAAACAGATAACCAAACTGAATTGTATTATCAGAATATATCTATAAATAGACATTATAACGCTTCAATTGAATAAAGCGGTATTAAATATTGATGGTTCTTATCCGTTACAATTAAATGCATTTCCATGTCTTTGCTTTCATTAAATTCATTTCCATGTTGTTGCTTTCATTAAATGCATTTCAATGTCGTTGTATTTATTAATGTCCATCACCTTCATTAATGTGCATTAAACCGTTACCCTTTATTCATGCGCATATTTCCTTCATGCTCATGGCCCACAATTAAAAGCAAAATTTAATGCATCTGTAATTTTCAATTGGTATCTTTGGCACATATTTCGAGGCATCTTCTTCCGACACATTAGTTGTTGCTTTCTTCTATCGAATTGAGGAATCCATCCAATTGTCCACCGGTATAGCAGTTTTTACAGTCGTTGGAGAGCATTTTTCGATCCAAATTTAGTGTTAGCATCCGTTTTTGGTTTTTTGAAGACCTGCTCACTTTCCTCATTTTGATCTTCTTCTTTTGTAACAGGAGTACATTTTCGATTGTACCCAATACTCCTAGCTCTTTCCCTCTTTCTCTTCCACCTTTGTACGCATTGAGGACCAATGCTTTCTCAGTGGGGAGGAATGATAGGGAATCATGTATTACCATCATTTATTTTTAATAAGTTGTTAGTTGTTGTAATGGTTAAGGTTGTATCGTCATTAATACAACCTTATCTATAATCTATGCTTTGTAATGCCTATTTATAGGCATCTTATGGTAATACAATGTAGTTTTCATTTGTGCAAACCTTTGGTTGTCTGTTTGTAATTGTGTGTTCCTTATCATTGACATTTTTTCCCTTTTGATAGAAGTTGTGGTTTAGGACACCTTTTATATTCTTTTTTATGCCTTTTAGTAATTAA
The DNA here is from genome assembly GCA_028583015.1 of Wollemia nobilis. Taxonomy (NCBI): domain Eukaryota; kingdom Viridiplantae; phylum Streptophyta; class Pinopsida; order Araucariales; family Araucariaceae; genus Wollemia; species Wollemia nobilis. The sequence continues at coordinate 2,273,001 of JAQPPZ010002937.1, read as the reverse complement.
AGTCATATATGCAAAATGACTGGTGGCTGCAGGGTTGAAGTACCAAAATGGTACTCTATAAGATGACTAAAAACTTACAATAAGTTGTTTTATCATCACAGATCTAATAAACTTTTTAAATAAATTTAAGTTATTATTGAAAGATTCTAAAATAACTTTAAATAAAACTATTTAATAAAACCTATATAAAAATATAAATACTCATCTTATTATAATTTTTTCAAACTCTAAAATAAAACTTTAAAAAAAAATTATAAAAAGCTTCTCTTTTATGTCTATAATGACATATTACTTAAGAATCGAGTAGAAACTCTATATAAAAAACTTTCAACAAAATAAAAATAAAAAGGTAAGAGTGATCCTTAGTACAACAAATCTACATCCATAAATTGTCTCTTTTATAAACAAGCTTTTTGGAAGCAAGCTTATTATAATTTGTATGGAGCCAATGCATCTAAGACAAATCTACATCCATAGGTTGTCTCTTTTATAAACAAGATTTTTGGAATCAAGCTTATTATAATTTGTATGGAGCCAATGCATCTAAGACCAATCTACATCCATAAGTTGTCTCTTTTATAAACAAGCTTTTTGGAAGCAAGCTTATTATAATTTGTATGGAGCCAATGCATCTAAGACAACGATATCCCTTTAAGGTACCAAATATGAGAAACACCCTATGCCACACTAATGATGGCCATTAGACAAAAATATATGTTTAAAGTACCCAAGGTTGAGAAACACCCCATATTGTGCATGAAACCTCTCAATTTCATTTTCATACTTTAAGAATGGTTTTGATTCATTCTATAGGTTTAAAAAAAAATAAAAAAAAAATAAAGATATTTCCTCGGTGTTAACACTATCTTAAGGGTGTTTTATAAGTTTAATTTTAGGACATTATGTCTATTACCTTACTTTATGTACCCTATCAAAGTTTCAATAATATAATTCTCTGCTCAAAATTAATATATTATATATTAATTTATTACACAATATATAATATATGTTATTATATCGTGTAATATATATTATATGTATCATTTACCTATGGCTTATAAAGTTTTAAAAATATGGTGTTCCATTAAAATTAATACTAAATCAATTTATTATATATAGTATATAAGAATATATATATAAATAAATATAATTATATATATATATATATGGTATTTTATACTATGTATTAGATATTTAGGATTTGTTTTAAATGAAAAAATCTTATATTAATTAAGATTAATCGGATTGGAATTAGTACATCCCACAAACCATAAAAGTCGTTAGGTAGAGGAAATCACATCTCCCTAATAAAAAGAGTCCAAAAAACATTGTTACACGTCATCGCAAGTAATTATTACACAAACATCCCAAGACACAACCATTAAACAAAGATCAAGGAACGAGACGGAATTATCTTCCTCGTTGACACACTGCCAACTGCCATCCGAAAATATTAGAGCAACTCATCCTTCTTTTGCATTACTACCAACCAAAGTCCGTTGAGGAGGACCCTAGTTGACTTAGCTTGGAATGTTTGGTAGAATACATGTTGCTCGTAAGTTGCGGCCTCTTCTACCTCTATGACAGCTCCTCCTTTCCCAGGCAAATTCTTGGTAGAATACATGTTATGCGTAAGCTACGGCCTCTACTGCCTCTGATAGTCAGACTTGAACAAACTCTATGCTTCAAGCATTGGGCTTTGGTCAGTTTTTCATCAGCACAATTTGCATGAGGACTTGTCAAGATTCATAATATCCATGACATCCTCGGAATCACCTAGGCCCCAAAGCAAACTGAAGGAATTAGCGCCTCCATTGAAATTACCCTTGCCCGAGGATATTTGGTGACACTTTTCAAAGCTCAGGCCCAAGCTATCCCTCGAGGGGCTTCGAGAATGACAAACTTTAAAAGTGTGTTCCTCTGCATTCATGAAGTATGTGGACACCATCGATGAAAAAGCTGGCATGGTAGTGGTACAATCCCACACAACAATCGAGGCCCAAAGAGAAGCTAAAAAAGGTGATGACTGAGTAACAATAAGGGTGGTCAAAGTAGCATTCGGGACCCCTACAGCTTGCATAGCGAGTTGCATGTTAATGACAGTCGATGTGATGGTTTCATAATACTGCACAGAGCTAGTGGGGCCTTGCATAACCTGGGTATCAATGGGCCTAGTCTGAGTAGGCTACATAGAGGGATTGATCTACTCAGAGTGCTTAGAAGAACAAATTTTTTAGGTAGTAACCATTTTCTAGTTGCCTTGGTATTCTCGGGCCCTGTTAGACTGAGCTACCGGGGCAGTCGAAGGGGGTTGGTCTATTTGAACTTCCACTCCATCAGTGGGTAATCTCGAATCTTGTGAGCAGCAGATTGGCAACGATAACAAGTATTCGGTAAATTGATATAGGCGACATGTTACCTAATGGAGGTATCACCAATCTGGATATCTATGAAATTTGGCAAGTCTTTGGTGAGGTCAACTTTGACACAAGCCCACTTGGTAGGGCGAGCTGAGAAAAACCGTTCAAGATCAGGACATGCAAACTTGTTGAGGGAAGAGGCAAGCATTTGCAAAAAACCCCAAAATGGGACAGGTAAACCCAAGAACTCTTCCATCTCATTTTGGTCACTGAATATGAAGTTACGAGTATAAGATTGCAAAATTAATAGAGAATTTCTCATCATCCAAGGACCTTTGGCTAACACTTTTGAGCTTGAGCAGGATCAGGGAAGCGAAAAAGGAAATAACCCTTGGTGAGATTCTGAACATTCTCAACTTTCACACCATGCGGACCCTAAACTTGTTGCACCCAGGACCTAATGAGGGTATCATTAGGAATTCTACCTAGGAAATACTCGATAAGGGTATGTGACTCAAACCAGTGGAAAGCATTATGAAACTCATGCAAGGGAATGGAAATAGTAGGGATAGTACTCTTACCTTGTGAAACACTTTCGAGATAAACTTTCTCGAGTGCTTCCCTGGCACCATTGCTCTCCCCAACCGGCTTAGTAGCAATTGAGCTAGCCATTTACGAATGACGATAAACCCAAACCCTAGCATAATAGTTTTTCCTCATCCAGATGTTTAGGATTCTATTTAAAGTATTATATAACATTGTTAAATAATATAATATGTAATCATATAAATATAAATTAATATTAAATTTTCATATTAATTGTTTTTGTTAGTGTGAGAAACCCCTACGACCAACGCACAGGGTTGAGCAGTATCCTCCCAACCATGATCCCTTGTAAAAATGAGAGCTATGGTTATCAATAGGAAATTTAACACAGAGCCACCACACACCCACTCCCTCACACACTCACCCATACTAAAATATAATACATAATTAAATGATATTAATTGAATGAAGAGTTTGATCAATTATTTTTAAAAATAATGCAAACAAAATTTCAAAAGAGAAGGAAATAATGATATACATTCACAATAACCAATAAGATTTACCTTAGAAACCCTTAATTGTGAAAACTAGAAAAAACTCAAAGTAGTTCCTTTTCCTTATTATCATTATTTTTTAACAAAGTAGTGTGCAATATATATAGTCACTCTAAACAACCATAAACCACCAAGTAGTATTAAAATACAGTAAATATAAAACCATAGGCTAAAACCACCCATACCCAATAATCAAGGAGTTGATCCCAAAAATTAAGGAGCCTAAAAAAATTCTTGGGGCTCTTGTCCCAAACCCCTGTTGGGGTTGTTAGCCCCCCATATCTCCTAGTTAGGGTCGCATTGGTTATAAATGATATGTAATTATACAACTATAATTTAATATTGAGATTTCTATATTAATATAATTAAGATAAAATATGTAATTAAATGGTATTAGTTGAATTTGTTATTTTTTAAAATTTGTTCAACTAATAAGGTGTTCAGTTAATGGGTCAGAAGTTTGGTTACAGAGGAGATGCAATGGTAGATTTATTATGTCAAGGATGTGTTCTTCTAGAAGGATTCTTGGATTCTTCGTGAAACCCTCTTTCTTGGTCCTAAGTTTTAAGATTTGAAGGCTCCTTTGTCACTGAAATATGGAGAAAAAGTAATTAATTATATAATCATCACTAATGACAAAATAATTTGGAAGCATCTAACTTTACATATAGTTGATCTTCGGATCCTTAAGAATTTGGAAAATTTGAACATGTTGCTACAACAGTACTTTCTTCCTTAGTAGAATGATATGGACTTCCTTCTATGGACTCATTCTCCTAAAGGCCTTTTTTCTGTCAAGACTACATATGAGGCCCAAACATTGTCTAGAGGAGGATCTTTTCTAGTGGAAAGGATTTGGTATCCTCACTTGATCCCCAAGATTGCATTTTTTTTGTGGTTGTGTTTGCAAAATAGAATTTTGACTATTGATAATTTATGTAAGAAAGGCTTCCATCTTCCCAATATTTGTCTCTTGTGTTCTAAGGATGTTGAATATGCGGATCATCTTTTCATCCATTGTGATTTCTCAAATAAATTGCTCAATGCTTTATTGGATTCTTTTCCTATCAAGTGGACGTTACCTCAAACTTTCAAGGAACTTTTCACTTAGTGGAAATCCCTCTTCATCAGTCACAACCTCACTAGAGTGTGGGACCTGGTTCTTCCTCATTTTTTATAGGGTATCTAGTGGGAGAGGAACAAAAAAATTGCAAGGGTATTGCTAGGGATGAATCCTTTATCTTTAGAAGGATTAAAGTTGCTATTGAGAATAACTTGGTTTTTACTGCTAGAAATAATAGGGACAAAGTTGTGGAGAAAGGGGCTAATGTTAGTTGGAAATTGAATCTAGGTTATTTTACTTTTGTATATACTGTTCAAAAATTATTGGCCACTAGATGGCATAAACCAACTAAAGGGTGGGTCATTTTGAACTTTTATGGGGTTACCAAAGGTAACCCCGGGAGGGTTGGTGGAGGGGTGTTGTTAGAAATGATAATGGTGAGGTCATTTGGGCTTACACCAAATATTATGGTATTTAGGCCAACCACCTAGCTAAATTTAAGGTGCTTTTATTAGGTGTTCATCAGGTTTTTGAGATGAGTTTTAGAAGACTTCTCGTACAAGGTGACTCCTTAAACATAATTCGAGTTTTACAAGCTATAAATACTGATAATTTTTTCATCCAAAATATTATTAAGGACACCTCTAATATTCTATAAGGTATGTTAGAAGTTAAAATTGAGCATATTTGTAGGGAAGGTAACCAGGTTGCTGATGTTATATCCAATTTGGGGTGGATAGTGGCCAATTCATAATTTGGAAAGACAATTTCCCTTCACGGTTAACGACAATTGTTGATTTGGAAGCATTGGGTCTACCTATCCAATGGCCCTTTTTATTGTCTTTTTGGTTGGATGAGGTCTCCTTTGTGTTTTATTGATCCTCTCACTGGGTTTTTTTTGGGGTCGGTCCTTTTGCTCCCTGGTGGTTTCCATTCTCAAGAAATATGCTTAGTGTATTGCCCTAACCCTTGCTCTCTGAGATTGGAGTTTTTTTTATCTGCATCTTGATGTATTTGTTGCCCTTCTAGTCTTATGCAAAAATGGAGCAAGATCTTTGGTGCCTCTAAAAGAAAGTTGAAACAAAAATTCTCCTTTATGCCCTGTTGGATGGTGGGTCGGTCTATGTTGTATCATGGTGTTATATTTATCTTTTGTTCTATTAGGTGGTTGTTGGGTTTAGTTTCTATTATTTTGGCCTTGGAGGCTAGCCTGTGCTTAATTGGCCTTATATTTCTCTACCTCATCTAACGTAAAAGGTTTTGGGACCGTTCAAAACCCTTTTTTTTTACCATTAATAAAAAAAATGTTAGGTTTAAATCTTGAGAAACGATACATACATAATTGTCAAACTATTGTAATACTATTATGTGGTCATGAGATATTACAGGTGGCATGTTTATCATAATTACCAAACTATTATAATACCACAATACAAATAATCAAAATTGTCTCAATCCCATATAACTAATTAAAATATATATAATACATAATAAATTATTTTAATTTTATTTAACCATTTAATTAATAATATAAGATTATTGATATTAAAAAATTAAAAGTGGCTTACAACTTTAAAATTTCTTATTTTTTAAAGGAAGGAGCAGAAGTGTGACCCAAGAGGGAGTGCAAGTCAAGATTCAGTCATGGAGGAAGAGTGATGGGTTCATTCGGAGTGCATCAATGCTTCAAACCCTTACCACGAATGTGTGAAATATTATTTCCAAAAAATTATTGAAGCAAAGGAATGTTGAGAAAAATAAGATATAAGAGTGATTGCGAGCTAGGAGGGAGTGCAAGCCAGGAGCAAGTGTGAGGCAGGAAAGAGTATAAATCAGGAGCAAGTTTGAGTTGAGAGGGAGTGCTAGCCAAGAGGGAGTGCAAGCCAAGAGCGAGCTCCATTAGCTAGTATGGAAGGAAATTCATATTTGAAATCCCTAATGGGAAGTCAGGATTCCCTGGCTAGAAATCAGGATGCTCTAGTTGAAGTATGGAGGCCCAAGTTGGAGATAAGCAAAAGAGTGAATACATGGCAAGTTTGATCTAGATAGTAGATGTCACATCAAAAGTGAGTATTAAGGATGAGATTATTAAGCATGATATAATGGTTTTTAAAAGTAGAGGGTTAATATTTAAGTTTCATAGATCATGGACAAGGTTTTTGGAGAGTCAAAATTAGATCAAGTAGAAGTGGAGATTGAATTCAAATTGCTCTGACTTTTCTTCCTAAAGGTTTTTACTCATCATCTTTTCTAGTTCAAAAATTAGAGATAAAATAATGGTTGGTGGCCCATGTTTTAGAGGAAGAGATGCACTTTATTCGAGACCATAGAACAAAAAAAAATTGTTGAGACAAAAACTATTAAAAAGCTTCCAGTGTGGGTTAGGCTTTTTGGACTTCCATATCGACTTATAAATAAGGATATTAAAAAAATTGTGGAAATACACTAGGGAAATTTATCAAGGAAGGACTAACTACTAAGGAGCGAAAGCATGCTATATATACTCGAATATGTGTTGCTATGAATATTTCAAAATTTTTGCCATGATCCATTAAGATTAAATCTGAATCAAGAGAATGGGATCAACAAGTAGATTATGAAAAAATCGCATTTTGTTGCCACAATTATTATGAGATTGGACACATGGAAAGAGTTTGCAAAGTGAAAATTATGAAGAAATAGATAAAAAATCTAGCCATGAGATAAACTTCAAGATGAAACAAGAAAAACATACAATAAAAAAAGCTAGGTCAGATCAAGGATATTCCGCTCTGAAAGAAGAGGCGAAGAAAGACTATCTACAATATCATTGGCAAGTTTAGAAGGAATTAAAGCTGCAAAATAAGATGTGGAGAGAAATCCTAAAACAAAATTGGCAAAAGAGATCAAGTTTATTCTAGGTAAATCATTTTCATTTTCCTCAAGTAGTATAGAATCTTCTCTAGGTAATAAAAGTGAAAGTGGTGAAGATGTTATCCCTTGCACTTTAAGGTTTCAAGAGCAACATAATAAAGAAATGAGGATGGAGGAAACCCATAACAATTTAGGGTTCTAGGGTAGAATAAGAAGGTAATTTCTACAAAAGAGCATCCTTACACTTTAGCGTTTCTAGGGCAACATAAAGAAGATTGCTCTTTTGAGGTTATTCCTTGCACTTTAGATCCTTCAGAATAAGGCAAATCTAAATACGATAAGTCTTACCATGAGCAATGTGAGAATATTGAAGACATTGATATTGACGATGAAAGTATTGTTGGGAATGAAAAAGAAAGAGAAAGACCCAAGAAACAAAAACAAAGTGAAAAAGAAATCCAAAGGGATATTGATATGGGGAAACAAAAGCAAATATCACAAGTATTAACAAGAAGTGGGACTAAACCTACATATAAAAACAAAAAATAACAATGAAAATAATATTTTGAAATATTAGAGGAATGAATAAAAACCCTAAAAAAAAGTATTAAGAAATTGTGAGGTTGTTATAGATATAGAAGTTGGGCAACAAATATTTTAACCATTTGTGATGTTGAATTTCATCTTAACATAATTTAAATTTTGGAAGGCATCTGATGTAAAAAGAGTTGATTGTATCAAGTGGCTTTAGCTCAACCGATTAGATTCCTCGATATTTAAAGAGGAGACTAACATTCAAATCTTGCCAAATGATTAATGGATAATATCCAAGCTTTGTTGTAATAAGGGTGACGCTTGTTTCAATCCCAAATAACCAAATAAAAAAAAATGATTGTGAAAACATAGTAATTTGAAGAAAATAAAGAATATATTTGATAGAAAAGTAAATGAAAAATATCTTTAATAAAAAGTCAAATTTGAATATGATTTAATTAATTTATTAAAAATATAACAAAAAAAATATAAAATTTTATTTTTATAACGAGAATAAACCTAATAAAAACCACACATAACTTTTATAAAAAAAATAAAAAATAAAACATTAAATAATAATAAAGGATATCCTCACTCATGACAACCCTCGTCAATCTCATCTATCCACATATTTTTTTTTTTTGGTTAGGGTGAGAAACCTCTATGACCGCACAAGGCTGAGCAGGCTCCCCCAGCCATGACCTTTCCTAAAGAGCCAAGAGCTATGTTTATCAATAGGGAATTTAACTCACAACCACCACACACACCCCCTCACACACTCACTCACACTGCAGTTTGAACCTTGGACCTCCCAAAAAAAGCCAAAGCCAAATAGTTGTGTTGTTTCGGGCCAAAACCTTAATTAAGGAAAATCGTTCCCCGTATCCCTTGGGGTCGGGACTTTCTGTTTCACAGAGCATGTCCTATCCGGGTATACCCCCTCAGGCTAACCATAAATTTTTTTCGTATCCACGCAGGCTGCCAAACTTGAACCCCAGACCTCTTTCCAAATATTAAAAGAACTAACCAACATAATTATAACTTAACCCCTCACCCTATCATTTTTTATTACTTAATATTAAAGTAGCTCTAATGCTATCATTTTTTTTAATATTAAAGTGGCTCTAATGCCATGCAATTTGACGCTAATGTAACGTAAATTAAAAAATAATGCAATGAGATGAGGGACGGGACCTTTCATTGAAAATTTGTGTTTTACTTTTTAAGCCGATTTTCATATGTTTAAAATAATAATAATATAATGAGCGCCATTTAGAATCAAACTAATCTCTAGAAGAATAAGAAAACGAGTTATACCCAATGTTGCATTTTGATTTGGATATTGTTTGATATTGTCACAAAGACCAAGACCAAGGTAGCAAGAATATTCTTGTGAGGGATCTTATGGGTCATCATATCTCAAAAAGTGAAACAAGGTACCAAGAATATTCTTGTGAGGGATCTTATGGGGTCATCATATCTTAAAAAGTGAAACTAAAAAGAGCCTGTGGTCCAGGGCAACAAATGCAAGCAATGGAGATAGACACTACAAAGTTACTATTTAGAGGATGAGGTAAGAATGTGCTTTTTTTTTACTTGTATGGTTTAGATTAACGGTAGAAAAAAAAGTTCTAATTTTATTAACAAATATTAAATAGTTAAAGAATATGTTTACGTGAGATAAAGTAGGTTTTTGGTTTTTTTTCGGAAGATTTAAATTCAAACTATGGTAAGGTGTGGATATATGTGTTAGTGAGTTTATGATAACAAAAATTAAGAGATAAATTTAATTAATTAAATACTTTAACTGTCCTAGGGGACAGTGTAAGGATTCGAGCTTTGGCTCTTTTTTTGGAGGTTCAAGATTCAAAGTTCAAATTGCGACGTGGGCGAGTGTGTGAGGTGGTGGTTGTGTATTAAATTCTCTATTGATAAGCATAGATCTCGGCTTTACGAGGGGTCATGGTTGGGAGGAGACTGCTCAGTCCTGTGTGTTGGTCATAGGGTTTCTCACACTAACCAAATCCAAAAAATAAATAAAATTAAATACTTCAACTTTTAAGGAGATTTAAGTTTAAATCTTGTAAAAATATATATGTATAATTTTTTTTATTGAGTAAATATTTCTTATACATATACATATCCATCGTGGGGATTGAACCCGGGTCACATCATCGATAATGCAAGTGGCGTCCTTGCCGATAGACCACATCACATGGATATATATGTATAATTATCAAAATATTGTGTTATTATTATCTGATTTGAAGTAAAAGGATAAAACCAATTTCAATGTTCATATGTTTTTTCTTTTTTAACATTTCATTGTTTTTTATTATTTAGAATTTCACAAATAAATTGAGTAATATTTTTATAAAAATTAATTAGAAACAAATCATACCCAAGGATTATAATTTTTTCAAAAAAACCTTTATAGAAGTATGTAAACTTGCCAGTGTTGAATGGTTAATTGTCTTTACTTCTATTTCAATGATATGTCTTAATTTTAGTTTCAATAAAGTTGAAAGGAAGGGCCAATGGCTACTCCCCACCTCAAAATTGAGGTCGGCTCCTCACTCTCCTTGCAAAAAGTCCTATGCTAACCTACATTAATTGCATAAAAAGTAAAGTGCTAAAAACAAACATGCATAAAATATTAAGGGTATGAGTGATTCAAATTAATATGGGTTTAAACTATAGTGAGGAGTGCAAGTGATCGATCAACAGATTAGAATTAAAATAACATCAATGTTCTCCCATTCATTAGGTATAAAACTGATAAGTGAATAACAAGATGGGCAAAAGGGCAATGCCTCAATCATCATGCACTTAGCAAACCAAGAGGATGGTGCCACTGATTGAATGTATAAGGACTTGAAAATTTCTCAATAATCTCATGAGGTCAAAGCATAATATGGGTTTCATGGAGTGTAGCTCTGAGCTCTCATGACCAAAATATGTTTACAATGGATCTCATGGCTCCAATTTATAGTAGGAATTTACCCCTAAGTTACTTAGGGTGAGAGACTATTTTCTTTTAAGGAGTTATATATTGATATCCAAAATTGTAAAGAACAATTATCTAGCAAGTAGCTTGGAGGTCACAAGATTGTTGTCCAAAAGGAGGAACAGACAACAAATAAAATTTAAGAACTCCAAAAATGCAATGGTATACCAAGGGTACCAAAGATGCAAAGGGTACCATAATCATCGAGAAAACTTGAAACACCAAAAGCTCTAAAATCACGTAATGTTCCAAGGTTGTCCAAAGGCATCAAAATCTCTGAGGGCCAAAATATTCAAAGGCTCCAAAAACTCCAAAGGCTTCAAAATCGCCATATGCTTCCTATCATCTGTGCCACTCATATTGTTTGTTTTTCTTTTTTCTTATTACTATGAGATGCAAATAGGCTATGTTTATGTCCTCATTTGCAAGGTTATCAACCACCATATTATACCTTATTCCAATGTTAGAGTATTGTATATATTCAAATTTCTACTCCAACTCTGTAAGTCTTCCATGAACTATTTGTAGTTGGACTAGTGAGAAATCCTTCCCCTTAGATAGGGTAGAGATCACAAGTCTCAAATCACCATACACATGGAGTTGTTGAGAAACTGTTATTCCTAGTAAAAGTAAATATTTGGGGGCACTTTAACAAAATGATACACCTTCAAATGTTGCATGCCTCTAAATATGCCTCTAATAGGTTTATGAGGCTTCCAAAATGTCTTAGTGTACTACTACATGCCAAAATATCCTTGTCAAAATATGCTTCTTGGGATTTGAGAGTTTGTTGTTACCCCTTTGTTGGTTGCCAAGCAATTTGCTCCAATAAGTGAGTGAATTGCTTGCTTTTATTAGCAAATTGCTAGCTAACCCTGAGTGGTTCACTATCTAGAGTCAATTGGACCACTTTACAAGTAAATAACTCCTACAAGCCAATAGACCCACTTCATAAGCAGATTGCTTTAGACTTAATCGAAACTAATGAGCGAAATGGCACTAGAGAAAATTGGCCCCACATTGGAGACTTATCCAAATTTAATCAATTTTATAAACTTTTATTGTTTTTTAGTGTTGTTTTCAAGTTTACAAAATCCATTTTTCTATGGCCAAGTCCTTGAAATTAGAAGGTAATAGCCCACTTTGTTTTAAAATATTCCTCCACATCTTTCTCTACACCTAAAATTCCTTCCAAATTTGAACTTCACATTGTACTTTCTCGTTCCTTGTATCCTTCTTTGTTTCTTCTAGCAGTTGATCCGAGTGAACTATGGTGACCTTTGTCATACGATGTTGTAGATAGGATTTCTTTACCTCTTGTTTTGGAGTGGAATATCCTTGATCTAATATAGCTTCTACTACAACATGATTTCCTTGCTTCCTTTTAAATTTTATCACATGACCATAATGTTTTCTCTTTCTTCATTGTTTTTACTTTACAATCTCTTGTCATGTGTACAATTTTATAACAATTACAACATCATAATGTTTTCATAATTTACTTGTTGAACCCATTTTCTTGATTTAGACTAAATTTTAATGAATTGTGGCAAAGGTTTTGAACTACACATAGCAACACATATCCAAGTATATATAGCATGCTTTCACTCCTTAGTGATTGGTCCCTCCTAGATGAACTTCCCTAGGCTATTTCCAATATTCTTCAAAATATTCTTAATGATAAGCTAGTATGGAAGTCCAAAAAGCCTAAATCATACTAGAAGTTTTTTAATAGTATTTGTCTCAACAAAAAATCCTACCTCCATGGTCTTAAATAAAGGGCATCTCTCCCCTAGAACCATGGGCCACCACCCATTATTTTATCCCAATTTTTTGAATTACAAAAATGATGAGGCAAAGATCTTTAGAAATAAAATCCACAAAGTAATTTTAATTCAATCCCCACTTCCACTTGATTCAATTTTGAACCTTTGAAAATCCTAGCTGGTATCCATGGAGCTTACATATTAACCCTTTATTTTTAAGAACCATTATATCATGCACAATCATCTCATCCTTGAGAATCATTTGTAGTCTAACATCTACCCCCTGGATCAAACTTATCTTCTTTTTTTATATTACTCTTATCTCCAACTTGGGCATCCATATTTTTAGCTAGGGCATCCTATATTCCAATTAGGGCCTTCAAATGTGGTTTTACTTCCATGCTACCTAGTGAGACTTGCTTCTAGCTTGCACTCACTCCCAGTTCCTTAAATGTGAAGATTCACCCATGGGGTTTGAACCTTGATCTATGGTGTGAAACTCTTTGCTTCCAACCGATTTCTCTAAGCACCATATATTCCTAAAATACTACTCATTAGTCTTGACTATTTTTTCCAATTTTTTGGAGGGGATTTAGATGATGCATATCGAGCTTAAATTATTTTTTAGCATCTTCCTTATGTCAAGAAACTCCCTCTAAAGTTTTGCTAAAATATAATTTTTTATGAAGTAGTTATGTCCAAAATATGGTGTTGCTCTATTTTGGATACTTATCAATTCATAGTCACTTAATCATTCTTTCTTGATGTTAACTTGTGATGCTTCTAAATGACCTAGTATAAATCCTGTAGATGCAAAAGCTAAAAAACAAATATAACAGGAAAGATGAAATCAAGAGATAATATTGCACAAAAAGAGATGAATTTATTTATATGAGGGGAGCCTCAAATCTCTAATTTTACAATAAAGAATTGATTTCTTCTTTGATACAAAGTATTACAATAATAGGGTTCTCCAAAGCCCTAGTGAACAATGTTGGTGGTGTCTTCAATCTCACTTCTGATTCCAACAGAGGTGAGTGGGATTTTTGCTATCCAATACTGGGCCACTCCAGCTTAAGTAGCTACACAATGTAGGTGTAGTACTTCCAGATCTACATACAAACAGTTAGCAAACAGTTCAGTAACAATTGTGAGGGCTCCATAGTGTGATACCCTTAGAAATCAATACAAACCCTAGATATTCAATATAAATAAAATGAGCAAAATCTCAAAAATACATGAAATGAAATAATCAATGTTCTATTTACCTTGTTCATGTGTTGTTCTCCGATATGTTGTAACTATTGTAGGAAAGTGGTGTGGTGATGCCCTAGCATCACTCGAGGGTTAGTAGGGCTATAGAACTTTGGTCTGAAACACCCGCAAGTGCTCGGTGGTAGCCAAAAACACCCATGAGCACTTGGAAGTGGAAAAAAGTATCCAAAGGCACTTGGAGGTGGAAGGAAGCACCCAAATGTGCTTGATGGTGATAGGGAGCACCTGGAGGCGTTCAAGAGCTGAGGTAGAGATCTGCAGAAGAAAATTTGGTTGAGCAAAATGGGTGGCGATGAATGCAGAGGCTATGGTGACCAAGGACGGATGGCAAGAACACTTAGGAAATTATCAGATTGCTTAGGGACTTAGGGGTTGAGTCATTATAGTGACTCCTCTATAATATCTCCCTAGGGCACGTTAGGGTTTCAACGACACAATATGTGCGGTCAATATTAAAATGTGACAGAGGGTGGAGATTAAACCTGGATATGTGGCATGGATTAATGCAGATGAATGGCTAGGATTAATTTATATAAATATACATATATTTATCAAATATATATAAATAAAATATATAAAATATTATTATTTAAATATATATTAAACAAATATATATAAATAATGGGTAAAAGTGGCGGGAAACTATGGATGGATGACAAGTGGCTAGATTTTGGTATCTACAGATGTCCCTTTTTGTACCATGTTGTGTGAAACACAATGCGGTGCAAAAATACAAGACACCTATTTTTGGCTTGATGATGAAGCAACTTTATTAATATGTGGACATGAGCTTGGAGATAAAAGAATTTTTGATTGCGTAGCTTACCCCCTCAATTGGTGAATAAGTTTGCGGATGAATCTCATGAGCCAATTGAAAAATTAGTGCAAATGATTGTATGGATGAACAATATGAATGATGTAAAAGGATGATATGAATGATGTAAGATGATTTCATTTTTATCCCAATGATTGAAGGGGATTTTTACCAAGTGTAGATGCCATGATCATGTAATACGTATCCCGTTATGGGAAACTCAAAATAAAATGTGGTTACCCCAAATTGGGATGATTCAATGCTATTTAATAATGTACCTTTTGATGACATTGAAATGCAAGAATGTAAATGTAAAAATAAAAGAAAATAGTCTATTCTTGGGGCCACTCATGATTGTAGCGATTCCTACATGGAATCCCTAAACGGTTGCTCAATCACTTTACTTGATCTGTATCCTCAGAGACTTGTGTAATTGCAAAGGAGATGATGAAAATTTATGATTTTGTCCGTGTTTCAAGCCCCATGAACAAGGCCATCAATGACAGCTTTTGAGAAAATTGGTCTTGGCATAGTCTCACTCGAAAGGTGAAGTACCAAAAGTGATTTTGTTTTCGAACAATGAGATATTGGATGATAAATATGGCCAAGTGTCCTTATGGTGATTTATTCATCTTACCAAATTACATGGATGCAAATTGTTGCAATCACCAAGGAGATAGGACAGACCACTAGATATGAGGTTCACTTGAATTTGTAGTTGAACTTGGAAAATGTTGAATGTAAATGTAATTGTTTATGGATTTGATGGTGATATGAAGATGTGATGATGAGAAATGTATTGATGGATGTAATGTGGAGTGATTTTATGGAGGTAAGCTACATTTTTGAATATATGGATTCAAGTGACTGAGTCTATTTTTGCCCCAACAGATGAAAGGGGTTTTTGACATGTGTATGATGCAATAACTATGAAAAATGCAATGATTGTGTTTGTTATTTACAACAACATATGAAGGGATTTTGACATGGGAAAATGTAATGCAATTATTGTGTTTGTTATTTACCCCAATAGATGAAGGGTTTTTGACAATGCAAGTTTCCTTATGGTGATCTACCCATCCTACTGGATTGCATGGATAACTAGTCGCTGCAATCGCCAGGTGACTAGAATAAACCACTAAATACAAGGTTCACTTGTACTTGTATTTGTTCTTTGCCCCAATAGATGAAGGGTTTTAAAATGGGGAAAATGCGATGATTGTATCTATTTTTTTTGTCCTAACAGATGAAGGGTTTTTGAAATAGGGAAAATGCAATGATTGTACATGTTTTTTTATCCTAACCGATGAAGGATTTTTGAAATGGGGAAAATATGATGATTGTGTCTATTTTTTTGCCCTAACAAATGAAGGGGTTTTTGAAATGGGAAAAATGTGATGAATGTATTTGTTCTTTACCATAATAGATGAAGGGGTTTTTGATTATGTAAGTGTCCTTATGGTGATCTATCCATTCTACTAGATTGCATGGATAACTAGTCACTGCAACCGCTAGGTGACTAGGATAAACCACTAAATACAAGGTTCACTTGTACTTGTGTCTATTCTTTGCCCCAACATATGAAGGGTTTTTGAAATGGGAAAAATACGATGATTGTGTCTATTTTTTTTACCCTAATAGATGAAGGAGTTTTTGAAATGGGAAAAATGTGATAATTGTGTCTATTGTTTTGTCTTTAACAGATGAAGGGTTTTTGAAATGGGGAAAATGTGATGAATGTGTTTGTTCTTTGCCCTAACAGATGAAGGGGTTTTTGAAATGAATAAAATGTGATGAATGTGTCTATTTTTTTCCCTAATAGATGAAGGGATTTTTAAAATGGGGAAATGCGATGAATGTGTCTATTATTTGCCCTAACATATGAAGGGGTTTTTGAAATGGAGAAAAATGTGATGAATGTGTCTATTATTTGTCCTAACAAATGAATGGGTCTATGAAATGGGGAAAATGCGATGAATGTGTCTATTATTTTCCCTAACAAATGAAGGGGTTTTTGAAAATGTAAGTGTCCTTATGGTGATTTATCCATCCTACTAGATTGCATGGATAACCAGTTTCTGCAACCGCTAGGTTACTAGGATAAACCACTAAATACAAGGTTCACTTGGAAAGTGCCAAGGAATTTGATAAATGCAATGATGAGTAAAATTGATGATGTTGAATGCAAGGAATGTGGATGATGTAATGAATGATTCTATTTTTTCCCTAAAAAAAGGGATTTTTGAAAAGGAATGAATGCAAGGCAAAGGGCACAACCTTTGATAAAAGAACATAATATTTTGAACCTAGCAATGGATGTGGATGATGTGAATGTGAGGAAAAGTGTGCAACCTTTGACAAAAGGATGCAACCTTTTGAACCTAACAATGGATTGTTGAAGATGTGAATGTGAGGCAAAGGGTGTGACCTTTAATAAAAGGATGCAACCTTTTGAACCTAGCAATTGATGTGCTGATGATGTGAATGCAAGGCAAATGGTGCAACCTTTGACAAAAGGATGCAACCTTTTGAACCTAACAATTGAATTGTTGATGATGTAATGTGTATGTGACCAAAGAATTTTGATTCCTTTGGAGATTTTTGAATTTGATGTGTGTTTGCAAGGTAAAGGACTCAACCTCTGACAAAAGGATACAACCTTTTGAAACTAGCAATTGATTTTGTTGATGATGTGATGTGTATGTGTGATTGAATTGTTTATTGAATTGGTGGGGAAGGTGTGATACCTTGAGCACCCCCAAGTTGTATGCTTGTTTGCTTGATTAGGAGGAAGGTGTGATACCTTGAACACCCCCAAGTTATGTGCTTATTTGTTTTATTGGGGGGAAGGTGTGATACCTTGACCACCCCAAGTTGTGACGTTGTTTGAAATTTTTGGCGATCTTTGCATAGGTGAATTATATATATATATATATATATATATATATATATATATATATATATATATATATATATACACACATGGATTTTACTTTTGTGTTATGCTTTTATGTGAATGCTTGTTGTGGAAATGCTTTTGTGGATGCAAATGTATATGGATGATTAATGCAATGGTAATGTGTATGGATGCAAATGTTCTAATGATCATTCATAGTTTTGATTTTGCTTGGCCATGTTTAGCATTGTTGTTTAATTAGGGGTACCAAACTTGGTGGTATGCAGGGTGAAAGACTCATGAACTGATATGGATGTTGACATGGAAGAATATATGGATGTTGATATGGAAGAAGATATGGATGTTGATATAGAAAATTGATTGTTTTGCAGAGACTCAAACATACTAGTGATATCAAACAAACTCACTAAATACTACCTAATTCCTTTAAGACCAAATATATGTGCAATGAATTCATTTACCAAATCAAGAGCATGGTAATGACTCGAGGCAATCAAGAACCAATGTGTGTCAAAGTGAGTTCATTAACTCATATTGAGTAAATTGGGTATGACCTGTTATGGACGAAGCCAAGAAGCTAGCTCGTTCGTATGTGCAATCAAAGGTCTCTTTGAAAGAGACTTGTCATCATGCATGAGCGTACTCCACTGCCAGTCAAGAATCTATAACTCTAGTGGAGGCTAACTCCATAGTCCAAGAATTTTGATATTTTAAGTTTTGGGGATGACTACCTAACCGTATGACTAGAAATATAGTAGGATTCTTACAATCCAATGATCAGTGGTGTGTGATGTGTAAAAGATTTAGATTTTTTAGGGGTTTTCCCTACTCTTTATTTTATTTTAAAATTTGTGATAGTGGTGAAAACCACTATTTTTGTGGACTATGTTGCATGATGGGACAAGCAAGGGCTACCCTTTTCATTTTGAAGTACAACCCAAGCATGGTGTTATCCCTCTTTGACACAAGATTTTTTTTTAAGATGTGAAATTGTATCTGGTTCAAGAATGTTTTGGAGTCAATTCCCATAACTTAAGATTTTCTTAGTGAAGATGTGTCTTGGTCCTAAAGAAAACTCGACATGTATTTGGAGTTTGCTTAAAATACTAGGAGTGGATGAGTGACCGAAAACACCTAGTAATTATGGATATATGGAGGTAAATGACAATTTGACTTGGTGGAATGGTGTGGATGATGTTGTGAAGGTGCCCCTGATTAAGGCAAAATGAATTTATTTGGACCAATTAATACCTGAACTGAATAAATGATCCCTAATATGAAATCTGAAATGTGGATGTGAATGCAATGTATGAAATGCAATTTGTAAGATGGAATGTGTGTATTGCAAATGTGTGAAATACAAAAATGTGTGCAAATGAAATATGTGAAATGAAATACAACATCTTTATGTATTAGCCATGTATATATACATATATTTAAATCATAGTAAGCATGGAACGCTTTCAATTGTATGATGTTTAATAGCTTGGGCTCTTTTACTCCCCCTAGCCTGGTAAACTGATGTGCTCCTTGAATCCTGTGAACTTAGATAACAAAAAGCAACATGTATAGATGCAAATGAATTTGAGTTGACGTGTGACCAAAGGTGTTAAGTGTTTTTGGAGCCTTTTAAAATTAAAATGTGACCAAAGATATTTTGATACATTTGGAGTTTTTGAAATTTAAATGTGACCAAAGGGATGAAGTACCTTTGGAGCTTTTGAGAATTGAGATGTGACCAAAGAGATTAAGTACCTTTGGAGATTTTTGAAAATTGAGATGTGACCAAAGGGGTTAAGTACATTTGGAGCTTTTTAGAAATGAGATGTGACCAAAGGGATTAAGTAATTTTGGAGCTTTTTGAAATTGAGACATGATTAAAGGGATTAGGTTCCTTTGGAGCTTTTTGAAATTGAAGATGTGACCAAAGGGGTTAAGTACCTTTGGAGCTTTTTGAAAATTGAGATGTGACCAAAGGGGTTAAGTACCTTTGGAGATTTTTGGAAATGAGATGTGACCAAAGGGATTAAGTATATTTCGAGCTTTTTGAAATTGAGACATGACCAAAGGGATTATGTTCCTTTGGAGCTTTTAGAAATTGATATGTGACCAAAGGGATTAGGTTCCTTCGGAGCTTTTTAAAATTGAATATGTGACCAAAGGGGTTAAGTACCTTTGGAGCTTTTTGAAAATTGAGATGTGACCAAAGAGATTGTTAGAACAATTTCTTGCATCCATAGGGTTGAGTTGTCATGCTACAAGAAATCATTTGAAACCAATAAGCTATTATAGGCTCTAATTGACCTGCCTATTTATTCTGATAAAAGATATATTGCTAAAGAAACTAACCAGAATGGGTAAGGAAACCCCAGTGATAAACTTCAAATTTTACAATTTTAAGCACTCCAGATTTTAGTTACATGCTACTAATATATAAAATGATCAAGCAAAGACAAAAATAATTTTTATGCCTTATGTAGACCGGTGCCTAGATTCATTGGACTATTATAGCAATTTTAACAACGCTTTAAAATATAAACAAAAAAAATGGAGAAAAGCAAAATTGGTGCTACTAGACCCAGTTGAATACCATAGTGAATCTAAAATTTAACCAAAAAAATAAATGCTCATAACACATTCAAATAATGTAATTTGCTATGAGGAAACACACAAAAATGTAGACAAAAATGGTAGAACTAAACCCCAAAATTGTATTAATTTTTCCAAATGAATTACATGCAAAATGGGCAGAAGGCCATTAAACTCTGTTAAAAAGCTCTTAATACAATGAGAAATATTTATTCAAATAATGTAATAAGAATTCATCAACTTTACCTGCTCTAATTTGGTAACAAGAAAAATCTCTGAGTTTCAAGCTCAAAAATACTGGAAATATTCTTAGCTTCTCGGGCACAATTCCACCAAAACCTGCACAGCAAAGGCAAGAATAAGGGATGATAGAGAAAAATAGACATAAAGGATACAATATCACAATTTACAGGGCACTCAAGAATACCTCTTAGCAAAAATGCTATCCCTAAATTCTTGATGTCAATTATGGACCTAGAAGCTTTCTTTTATAGCTTTTGGTTCTTGAATCTATTATTTTTGGCCTGATCTTGGCCTTACACTTGTTGTCCTTTCCTCTGATATCCTTAGTGTGCTCTCCAGATTTTCTAATCTACATAGAGTAAATTTTTTGGTTTGCTTGTCGTTGGTTCTAAGGAAGCTCTTAGTCAGTGGTGTATTAGGCAATTATTAATGTATATGATTGGTGAACTAGTAGATACATATATACATGATTTTTTTTTCTTGTTTTTCCTAGTTATTTGATTTTATCAATCGATATTAAACGAGGTTGTTGTAGTGAAATTTTGACGTAGAACAAAGGGGGACCCGATGTGATGGTGAAGAGAAGAGATGGAGTGTGAGTGGCAAACAGATGAAATGACATTGATAACATGATGGATATGAGGGAGGAGGGAGCAATGGGAGTTGATTTGCTTAGTGGTCAGTGGAGAGATGGTGCTAGGTGGAGTGGACAATGATGATGGTAAAGAGAGAATACCTTAAAAGATGAGGGTAGTTATAGGTAGGAGTATAGATATAATGGAAAAAAAGAGTTGGAAGCACCTATAATGTACTTACATAACTATACTCCGTAGGAGTGACCCCTCTGTAACTATATTTTGTCAAAGCATTGAGTGAAAAGCTTTCTGTAAGCTAAAACATCTTCTTAGTTTTGTCGTGCTTCTTATGTCTTTTGAACATGCAGAATAGGAGCTGGTTGCACCATTGAGGCTTTCGTATTTTGCACTTCATTATTTTTCTCATTGATGTCTCTTTTTTCACCTTTAATGTCCCTATTTATAATTTGAGATAATTCTTGTATGATCCTACTTCAAAATGATTTATCTTGTTTCCTATGTAGTACGCAATCATATTCAGTGGATATACAAAGATCTGATTTTATTATTTTGTACAAGGCTTGTCACCTGAATACTTTGTATCATCCTTGTTTTGGTACAGTTTGTGTGATTCTATTTGATAGTCTATTCATTTTATCCCTTGTCTACCACCTGAATTAGCCATTTCTTCTAGTATTTTACCTATACTTTAATTTACCCAAGTCATTGTTGTTTGTTCTAGTCCACTCTTTTCAGTGGTTGTTCCGTGAATGATCCACGACCTTGTTCCCATGATTAAAATACATATCGTTATGAGGTGACCCATTTTCTCTGGTCATTGTTCATCATATTTGTTCATGGAGGCATACGCCCATTGAAATTTTTTAATCTACTAAAGGCTTAGGGTATCTTAGTCATAATATTACCTTCTCGAGCATTTCATGTTATGTTTACCTTTAGATCTGTCAATCTCAATTTTTGTTGTTGATCTCTATGGCCTTGCATGATTGTTAGTTACATGACATACTAAATGTACACTAAGGTTTTCCAGATATACTAAGTTAAAAATTCTATTTTTTGATAAACCTATCACAAATGCTTAGGCTTGGACGTATAATTTTTGACTTGATTTTACCCATAATTAGTCACATAAAATA
This sequence comes from Wollemia nobilis, assembly GCA_028583015.1. Lineage (NCBI taxonomy): Eukaryota > Viridiplantae > Streptophyta > Pinopsida > Araucariales > Araucariaceae > Wollemia > Wollemia nobilis. The sequence goes on along the minus strand of JAQPPZ010002937.1, from coordinate 2,250,748 downwards.
TCTTTTTATTATGTCCACAAGGTTATTGGAAATTCCATGGTATTTTATGCCTAATCCTTTAAACCTTGCTCGTGTCTCCAAACATTGATTGTTTGATCATAAATTCCATCATGCGTGCTCGTCTGATCTTGGAGGTGTGCACTAGGTTTAATCATGAAAATGGGGGTCATTAGTAACATATTAGACCCTCCCTTAATCATAATTAGGGGTAGCATTTGGTGGTACTTACCTTAATTAATCATTTAACCATAAAGACAAATCATACCTTAGATTTTGGATGCTTCGGTTATGCGTTGTAATCAGATCTATGCAAGATCAAGCACCACCGTTGAATTGAATAGATATGTGTACCTCTTATTTTACTCTATTGATAACCTTGTTTAGGCGTAGCCATTAGATTTGGGCACAAAAAAGCACAGTTGTCTGATCTTCTTTTGACTTCAATTCTGTTGATGATCACTTTGTCATCATCTGACGATTTTGGGTGAAGCACCACCATTGGATTAGCCCATGATGTGCATTTGTATTCTTTAAATGATATTGATTAACAACCATCAGATCAATGTGGGGTCAAGCATTGTCATTGATTTATTTTAGCTTGTAATAGCTCTGGGAAAACGTTATCATTAGATTGAGGCGGGAATGAGCGCAACCATCGATTTACTAATGATGTGTGCTTGGAATTTTAAATCATATTGATTAGAGCATAGTCTTTAGATCTAAGTGGGTTTAAATGCAGTCATGGATCAACAAATAAAGTGTGCTTTATATTCCTTTGCTTCCTTTGATCAAGCACAACCGTTAGATCTAGCAGGATTGAACACAATCGTTGGATCAACTTGTAATCGAGCGTTTTTTATAATCTATTTTTGACACATCAATGTTTGATGATATATAAAGTGCTGCCATTAGATTTCATGAGATTAAGCACCACTGTCAATTTTCTTTTGGATTCAAATGAAATAGATCTTATATATCGATTGGTATGCTGCAAGCGCAGCCGTCGGATCTGGCAGAATTGAACGTTGCCATAGGATCTTCTTAGAGTTGCAATATTCCTTAGTTGAAAGGGTCCTATGACCAAATTTGACTTCTTTGGGTAGCGCACGTCCATTGGATTGACTCATGATCAAGTGCTACCATAGAACTTCCTTAACCTACAAAATTAATAAACATAGGATGCACATTCTTACCTTTATTAATATGTGCTTAAATGAAATGGGAATGATTATGAATGCATTAAGTCCCTCATTAATTACGATTAGTAAATTAATTAATCAACCTTTTTAGTGTCGACATTTATATTTTTAGAGCAAGCATGATCATTGGATTTCATCATAACTGTACACTGCTTTTGGATTTCTTTTTATTTGCATGACGCATAACCCTCAACTTTAACATCTTTAGACCTTAGGATAAAACCTTTTTGTCTAGGTATATTATTGACTTTAAACAACTAAGCTATTCACACAAGTGCGTCCATTCGATTCAGATTGACTTGGGTGATACCTTTGGATTTAGGCATAGTGCTCGATATTTATCCAAAGGGGGCGCATACCCTTAACTTGATTTTATTAAATTTATATCAAGACCTTAGGTTAACACTTTTTTTTATCATGGCACATCATTTGAATTTAAAGCATGATTTATTTATGCGAGCGCATCGGTCCGATATCGAAGGATGAGACGCTATCATCCAAATATTTGGACTTGCTCAGTATTTAAGTGCCAATGGGGTGCATGCCCTTTTTTTTCTCATGATAAAAATTTTAAACCTTAGGCTAAAATTGGTCTTAGGTTCAATTTTTTTAATATTGTCATTTAAACACCCAAAGACTTAGGGGTTCATTCATTTAAGTCCGAAAGTTATGATCAATTTTATAATGAGGACTAAGATCGTTTTTAGGAATATTTCACTTATTTTGTGAATTATAAACCCTTTTTAAAGGAATTGGGGGTATTTAACGGTTAAAACCTTTTAGTGAATGTTTGATTAATTTGACCTCCGTAGACTCTTTTGATCATCGAATAAAACAATGGTTATAAGGAAAAATTTATTAACAATCAGGATTTTAACTTTAGACTTGATTAAGATGACATTTTTATAACTACTTTAAGGGACTAAACCATTGAAAATCAATTTCCTAGAGGAGAATGCAATAGAGACCAGCAAAATTTGTTAAATTTATTGAAGCCAAAATTTTAAAATTAGGGGTCTCTGATGTTGAGTCAAATTTAGCTCCAACATAGGCTCTGACTAGGACAATGTGTTTAAAACATGAGGCACTTGAGAATTCCAGAATCTCCTGGTTTCATTTCTAGCCTTGGATAGAATCATAATCCATCAAGCATGATTAGAAAATCAAAACCTAAACAAATAAAACTTTAAAACTAAGAAGATACAATAAAGCAACAAAAACATAACATCAAAGAAGTAGAGTATCCAAAAATTGTTATTCTCCTCAATCAAATTTAGATCAAAGGATCAGAATTTTAAGTTCAGATGAGCTTTTGAAATATTGTTATGATTGTTCTACAAAGCCTTAAGATATGATCACATATAATGTATCAAAGTTGTTTGCCTCGTCATGCCTTGGCCTGAGTGTGTTTTAGTGCATTCATTTTGATTCCTAGGTCTTCTAGAACTTCACCATGTTTGGAAAATGATCAAGCCTAATAAGTGATTTCACTCAATATTTTTGCCATTTACAAGGCTCCACTACCATTAAAGCATCTATAGCCCCGATGGAGATGCTATTGATCCCATATGGTTTTACTCTACTACTAGACAGGCATCTATAGCCTCGGTAGAGGTTTTCCAAAATATCTCAAATACAAACTCAATCTGCATTATTTAAATTTTCTTTCTATTTTTGATAAATATTTGGATATAAGCAAATTGTGCAATGAGTGTGCCTGAGTTGAGGATCAATTTTTGGCTAAAGGATAGAGTGTAATTATTTTTGGCTCAACCATCTTATCAAACACAATTTTATCCTTTGGATCTTGAAATTTCTTAGGATAGTATTTGCAATGTGAGGCTTTGGCATGATGTTGCAACCACTCTGATTTATTTCATACCATATGACAGTTGCATAAACATTAAATTTTAAAAATTGTAAGCATCATCAAAATATAAAATCAATTTCCTCTTCTTTGCTTACCTTATTAGAGACATGAACATTTAAAGAATACTCTTTTTCCTATGATAGTCATGAAGGATAACTATATAAAGCAAAACAGGACATAACAGTAAGGAGAACACTGACTAAAACATAACATCCTGTCAGGAACAACACTCTATTTTTGAGTTATTATTATTTTTCCTTTTTATTATTATTATTATTATTTTTATATTGTTTTTATTTTTAGGGCTTTTATCCCCTATTGACCCCATGGCAGGGGTTATAAACTTTGATATGTATACTATTGATAGGGATTTTCATCAGGTCTCCCCAATTAGATCAATACCCCATTGTGTGAATGGTGCTTCTATGATCACTGGTTTGAGAGGCATAGAAACCAAGTGCTTCTTACCTACAAAAACCTGACAATTATGACAAATTTTAACATATTGTATATACATCTTTAAAAAATGAAGGCTAATAATAAATTGCTCTCATAATTTTATTAATTGTGGCTTTGGGAACAAAATGTCCTCCACAAAAACCTTCATGAAATTCTTTAATTGTTTATAGGACTTCACTTTCATAAAAGCAGACTAATAACACATCATCAATGTGTCTCCGATAGAGCACACCATCTTGCATATGATATATTTGTGTTTACAGTTTTACTAATTTCATTCTGTTAATTGGCATGTCCTTTGGGAAAGATATATTTTGTAGGTATGCCAATATTTCTATAGACACCTAAAAGTCACACATTGTTATACCTACGTACTTTTAGATCCTTTTGGACACTTGTAGGTTTACATAGGCAATCCTAGATACCCCTAGGCTATCGTAGACCAACGTAGACTATTTTAGATCCTCATAGACCTACGTAGACTACTATAGATATGCGTAGACATACCTAGATTATCGTAGATATGTGTAGACTAGCATAGATTGCCATATATTACCATAGCATTGCATAGACTTCCACACATCACTTCACTAGTTTTTAGGTCCAAAACCCTAATAAACTACCTGAATCACATCATCAACACCTTCCATGCATCAAAAAATCATCTACCAACATCCTAAGGCGATACAAGACTCCTTTATACTCAATTGAGGTCCCCACGGGGTTATTAATTGGCAAAAGTATTAATCGAGTCAATTGTTAAATCTAATTTTAAAGTGACTTCACTTAAGTTCACTTTTAGGGCTAAAAAGGTTAATTAGGTCCTTAATCCCTAATTATTCCCTTCCACATATGTGTGTACTAGGTTAGTTAGAATATTTCTTAGGAAACCCTAACCTAAACCCAGACCTAACCTATAGTTGAAATATTTTAGTTTCTTTGCCAAACTCCATAGCATACATTTCCATTACAAAAATATTTCAAATTCTTAATTCTAAAGTTCAGATTTAGGATTAAGGTTTCTTTCCTTTGTACATGCTTAATGTAATATGGACAATTTATCCTCATATAAATCCGTGTTACATATTTTCCTTGTGCTAGAATCTAGGGTTCCATAAACCCCTACTCACATACCTTTCACATTACTTGTTTGCATGTGTTACAAAATAGAGTCAATTTATTTTCCTAAATGCATCTAGGATTAGATTCTTTGTTTACAAAAAGTATTTCATTCTAGTATTTTGCTTTCAAAAAATGTATATAGGGCTAGCATTTAATTTGAAAAGGTAATTAGTTAGATTTCATGTTTTACATAACATCGATAGCAAAACACAAACCCACACACACTCACGTGGTATTTAAACAAGTGGTGATATTGGATTTCATCCCCAATCCATCACTGAAGCAATAATGCATGAAAATATTAAGCAAATTATGATCAATCGAACATTAGAAATTGCATTCAACTTAGAATCTTAAGTAGGTTACAAAATAGGATTATTAACCACTTAGCATTAGAAGTGCTAACAATGATTAATAATAGATTTATTCTAACAACCTAACTAAATATCATAAGATATTTAGTTATTAACCTTAGTTAACTAGGAGGTAATTCATAGAATAGTAAATATCTCCTATGGTAGAAAAGTAAATGTAATAATCTATGTAGTATAATGCAATATACTACATATTTTACCCTAACATCCCCCCTTTATTACATTACTTTGATATGCAAAGTCTACTTTGAAATAGTTCAAATTTGACATGTCCAAGTGCCTTTGTGAAGATGTCAACAACCTGTTTGTTGGTGGGAATGTATTGGAGCTTGATCCCGTGTTTAGTAACTTCGTCACAAATGAAATGACAATTCATGTCAATATGCTTTATGCGTTCATGATGGACTAGATTCTTGACCAAGTTCAAAACACCTGAGTTGTTGCAAAACATGTGAATAGAAAGTTTCTTTGGTAGGCCCATGGTAGCCAAGATGCAACTTAACCATATTGCTTCACACAAAGCTCTACGTGCAATGCGATACTCTGCCTTTGTTGAAGATAAAGCAACCACCTATTGCTTTTTACTATGCCATGAGACAGGACCAGATCCAAGATGAAATACATATCCTGAAGTTGATTTTCTATCATCTAGGGATCTAGCATAGTTAGAGTTAGTATAACTCTATAAGAAGAATGAGTTATTCTTCTTATACTCTAGACCATATTCTACACTACCTTGAATGTAGTGAAGAACACGCTTAGCTGCTTTCCAGTGAGAGGCCTTTGGTTCTTGCATGAACTAAGAAAGATAGTTTACAGCATAAGTAATGTCTGGTATAGTATTGGTCAGATAGATAAGGATTCCAATCATCTATCTATATAGCATACCATCTATCTATGGTGAGTCATCATACCGTGATAACTGAAGCTCTAATTCCATGGGTGTTGCCTTGGGCTTGAAATCAGTCATACGATATTTTTCTACTAAATTCTTGGTATAGTTTTTTTGAGTCACCCTAAGATGATTCTTTTTTTGTTCTATCTCAAGACCAAGACAATAGTGGAGAAGTCTTAGATCTGTCATATCAAATAAATATTTGAATTCATCTTTCATGGTGTTGATTAAGTTCTCTAAATTTCCAGTGATGATCAGATCATCTACATATAATACAAGAATCACTATTTAAGAACATGTGTTCTTGATATAGAAATTTGCATCAGATAGACTTCTTTTGAATCTGTGTTGCAGTAGGTGACTATCCATTTTAATGTACCATGCTCTTGGGGATTTTTTGAGCTCGTATAATGATTTTACCAACTTGCAAACCTATTGCTCATGGCCTTCCTCAGCAAATCCTAGAGGTTGAGTCATGTATACCTCTTCTTTTAAGTCACCATTCGAAAAAGGCACTTTTTACATCCATTTGATGTAATTTTCATCCGAACTATGCTGCCATAGCATAAATAACTCGAATGGTGGTCATCCTTGCAGTGGGTGCAAAGGTTTCCTCATAATAAAGGCCTTTGATGAGGCCTGGAAATACCTCAATAATAGCATATTTTGAACATTGAAACTGCATAAAAACTCTTATGTTTAATCTGATATGCTAGTTAAGTTGATTTAATATTTTGTGTATTAACTTTTTGCATGATCAATGTGTTAGAAATACTATATTCTAATTTTTTATAGTTTTTGCATAGTTTAATGTTACTTTGTCATGACTTGCTAAATGAGAAGTATGCTTAGGTTGATAGCAACACTTCACTTGTTTTTTTTTTATTTGTTTCAAGCATTTATTTATCTAAATCTAGCAAATAGTGTAAGAAAACTATTACTGTGCAACAAAAACTGGTTTTCCAATGTAAATTCTAGCCAACTACCAATGAATGACAAGGCATGGAATTCACACATGGAGAGAGATGAAGGCTATTACAAACTGATCTTGAGAGCTAACCCACCTAAGAAATGCAGATGAAATCACTTGAAGAGTACACAGTTGATCATTTCAAAGATATTCAGAATGAGCACACATCTTCGGAATGAGAAATACAGTCTCTTCGAAATGAGCGGACATCTTTGGAATGAGAAATACAGTCTCTTCAAAATGAGCCACTTATCTTCGAAATGAGAACAGAAAGTGATTTTTGAGTTGTTGAATGATTTCTGATGATGGAAAAGGGGAGAGAATATTGAAAAGGTTAAAGAAAAATATCTCCCATCTGACTTTGCCATCCTTGTCATCCAAAGCCACAATTCATGGAAAAGATCAATTTTGATCCTCTTCTAGGATAAACCTAGGAATGTTGCAGCATAATAGGAATAGATCTGTAAGATAGGAATGAGATATTCTCAGTTTGTAGATAGATTTTAGGATATCTATAAATAGATAGCTCCCGTTTAGGTTGAGCTAAGAAAGGTAGGGGAAAATAAGCAAGAAGGATAATAATAAGAAAAGTGACTATTACAGTCTTGTAACAGGGTTTTTAGCAGCAATATTGTAATTATGTTCTTGAATCAATAAATTGCACTATTTTTATTCATGTTGTTGTGAATGAGTGTGAGTAAGATCTAGAGAGAGAGAAAGACTCATACCTTCTTCTGGAAAAGGAGGCTGGCCACTTCTAGACCTAGGAGGAGGACTAACAGCAGGTTTTTATTCTAATTTTGTTGCAGCAGAATAAGTTGTAAAACTTGTCATTTCATTTCCTTGTAAACAACTAACAGTATTTACAATATTAGTTTATTTCATTATTAGGATGATCTTGTGATTAATTATAGGTTTGGTTGTAATCTCCATTTTCAGCAAGCTTTCAAATTATTGTAGATTGTCATTTCCAAAATTTACTATTTTTTGCAATTTACTGCATTTTGTGTTTTGCTATCAACCCCTGCACAAAAGATTGACAACCTTCTATTACAAAGCATTGACAAGACTTAATTTCCATGTTATAATTAGGTTTCCATTACTGCAAAAGTAAATAGACTTCCTTTTTGCAATCATAATTAGATTTCTAATTCTACAACTATAACTAGGGAGTTATTTCTGCAACATAATTAGATTTCATTCTGTAATTGTAATTAGGATTTCATTTATGCAGTTAGTAATTAGTTTCCATTCTTATAATTAGATTAAAGTTAAATTTATGTAATTTAGAGATAAAAATGTCCTAAATACCCCACACAATCAGTTTCACAAATAAGACCTGTTGCTCCCAAATGACCTAAGTTGTAGCCCTGTTCACTCCTTTTGCAAATAGCCTTACACACTGCCTTGGATTGACAAATTCATTGAGAATTAATGATGTGCATAACGACAACACATCAGCCTTCCTTTTGAGCATAGCACTTCACTAAAATATGGGCTTTATGCTTGTCTATGGTACCATTTGCCTTATATTTGACTTTTTAAACCCATTTGCAGCCTATGGGCTTCTTTCCTTTAGGCAAATCTACCAAATTCCATGTTTTATTTGTCATGAGGGAGTTTGATGTAGGAGCATCCGTGGAAATAGCAATCTTGCATCACCGAACAAAAAAAAGAGAAAAACAAAAGACACAAGAAAAATGTTCTAAGTATAAAAGGTGTCGCGATATCGCGACATAAAGGTTGTCGCGATATCGTGACACAATTCAAAACAATGGCGGGCATAAACTCTAATGTCACGATATCACGACATAAAGGTTGTTGCAATATCGTGACACCTCTGAACAAAGGCATGGATGCAAACTCCATTGTCGCGATATCGAGACATAAAGGTTTTCGCGATATCGCGACATAAATGTTGTCGCGATATCGCGACACCTTCGAACAAAGGCATGGATGCAAAATCAAATGTCGTGATATCACGACACCTCTGAACAAAGGCACGGGCATAAACTCAAGTGTCGCGATATCATGACATAAAGGTTGTCGTGATATCATGACACCTTTGAACAAAGTCGAGGGCAAAACTCAAGTGTCGTGATATCACGACGAACTTTGAATGCAAGGGAAAGCAAACGAAAGTGTCGCGATATCGCGACACCTGGACAAAGAAGAGCAGAAGGCATAAAAGTGTCACGATATCACGACACATTGGCAAAAGAGGGCGGAAGCCAAAAAAGTGTCGCGATATCGTGACATGTCACGTTTTCACGACCCGACCAGGAAAGAGAAGGCGGGTTAGAAAGATGTCATGATTTCATGACTTGCTACTTTTCGTGGCCAGTTACAGAATGACATTTGATAGTTCTAGAAGTCGTTAAGGCAATTCTAGGGAACCATTGCAGTGGTTAAAAAAATAGTTGCGAATGGTAGTTGCAGTAATAACCTATGATTATAAAAAGAGATGAGTTCAAAATATTGCGAAGGCTGGAGAGACGAAGGTTGCGGCTTCTTTTGGCATTTTTTGTACTGTGTAATTTTTCATGGTTCCAAATTGTAAAGCTTTCCATGCTTCAAAATAAAATTGCGTCTTTTCTTTGTTATTAAAATTGGCTCCCCATCAAGTGGTATCAAAGCAGTAAGATTCTGAGTGTGTGAGCAGAGCGTCGAACGTGAGGCAGCTTGCACCAGGATCTGGGGTTACGGGTTCTAAGAAAAAGTGAAGCAGAATGCCACCACGAAGAAATCATGGTGCTGGAAGGAACGTGGTTCCTGAAGGAGACTTTCGAGCATTGCAGTGGCAAGTGCAGGCCCTGTAGGAAGAATTGCATAGAGGAGTAGAGCCAAGAGGAGAAGACCAAAGCGATGATGAAGCTTGCAGAGTTGATGATCCATCTAAAGAAGAAGAAGAAGCAATGAGTGCTACAAAATCTCGAATGATTAAAGCTATTTCTCAAATTGGGAAAAGGTCGAAGATTGACGTATCCACATATTCTAGAAATTTAAATCCGAAAGAATTGATTGACTAGATTAATGATATGGAGGAATATTTTGAATATGAGGAGGTTGAAGATCCAAATCGAATAAAATTTTCCAGAACAAAGTTGAAAGGCCATGCTGGCATATGGTGGAAAGGAGTGCAGCTGGAAAGAAATCATAGAGGAAAAGAAAATATCACCAGGTGGGATCGAATGGTGGAAAAACTGAAATGATAGTTTATTCCAACAGATTACGAATTAGATCTGCTGAGAAAAATGCAGAGTTTGTGACAGTCCAGCAAGTCTGTTAAAGAATATATAGAGGAATTTTTTAAAATTTTCATCAGAACCGATCATACAGAAGCAAATAAAGAGAGAGTAGCCTATTACATTAATGGGTTAAGAACCAGCGTGCAAGAAGAATTAAGTCTGGTTTGAATGAGCACCATTGAAGATGCTTACCAGTTTGCTCTAAAAGTGGAAGAGAAACTGAACCGTAGATTTGACAGTAAGCAAAGAGGAAGAGGTCATGGTGGAAGAACTGGTGGAAGAACCAGTGGAGGTAAATATGATGACCAGAAGTAGACTGGTGAAACCAGCAATCACCAGGAACAAAAGGAGGAGAATACTTATCGACCCCGTAATCAGAACAATGATTATCAAAGGGGACGAGGTAGAGGTGGACGCGGATATGGAAGAGGTAGATTTCGTGGAACCTGTTTCAATTGTGGAGAAGAGGGGCATCGATCATATGAGTGTCCCAAACACCAAGAAACATCGAACAGAAGGCCTGAAGGTAATGCCAGAGCTGCAGTTGTTGAGGATGGTGTTGAATCTGAGCACTCTAAAGAAGCAAAGCGAGGAGAAGTGATGATCACAAGGAGAACCTTGTTGAACAAAGAGAAGGAACCAGATCAACGAAAAAGCTTGTTTCGCACGAGGTGCAAATGTTCAGGTAAAATCTATAATATTATTATTGATAATGGTAGTACAGATAATTTGGTTTCTGAGGAAATGGTAGCTAAGTTAAAGCTAGAAAGAAGACAACACCCGCATCCATACCGGATTGCGTGGTTGCAGAAGGACCATAGAGCATTGGTCAGTGAACAATGCTTGGTCAAGTTTCAAATTGGAAGATACCAGGATGAGGTCCTGTGTGATATTTTGCCAATGGATGCTTGCCATTTGTTGCTTGGAAGACCATGGAAATTTGATAGACATGCAGCGCATGATGGGCATGCAAATACCTATTCCCTGACAAAAGATGAAGTACGCCACAAATTGAAACCATTGAAGGAGGTCGAGGAAAAGGTATGCAATAATGCTAGAATTTGTTTAGTAGATGGCAAAAAAAATTTGGATGGTATAAAGAGGGATTCAATGTGTTATGCATTAATTCCTACTGTAAAGAGAGAAGATACTACTGACATTCCAATAGAAGTTGAACATCTGTTAGCAAAATTTCTTGATATTATATCAGACAATGTGCCTGAGGGTTTGCCGCCAATGAGGAAGATTAGTCATCAGATTGACTTAATGCCAGGATCTAGCTTACCCAATAAGGCAGCCCATAGAATGTCTCCTATAGAGAATGAAGAGTTGAACCGCCAGGTTCAGGAATTGTTGAGGAAGGGTTTGATTTGAGCAAGTTTGAGCCCTTGTGCAGTGCTAGCAATACTTGCACCAAAGAAGAATGGTGAATGGCGAATGTGCACTGATTCTCAAGCCATTAATAAAATCACCATTAAATATCACTTTCCATTACCCAGAATGGACGATATAATGGACTATTTGAGTGGAGCTAAATACTTCACTAAGATTGATTTAAAGAGTGGATATCACCAGATACGTGTTAGAGAGGGTGACGAATGGAAGACAACCTTTAAAACCAAAGAGGGATTGTATGAGTGGTTAGTTATGCCATTTGGATTGACTAATGCACCCAGTACATTTATGAGGCTGATGAATGAAGTATTGCGTGACTTCCTAGAAAAGTTCATGATAGTTTATCTAGATGATATTCTAATTTTTAGTAAAACATTGGACGAGCATTTGTTGCATGTTCGGACAGTTTTTGAAAAACTACGTGAGGAGCAGTTATTGATAAATATACAGAAGTGCAATTTTGTATAGAAAGAGTTGATATACCTAGGATTTGTCATCTCAAAGGAGGGTCTAAAAATGGATCCTGAGAAGGTGAAGGCTATCATTGAATGGCCTGCCCCAAGGAATGTAATAGAGGTAAGATCATTTCACGGTCTTGCAAGTTTCTATCGAAAGTTTATTAGAGACTTTAGCAGTATTTGTGCACCCCTAACAAAAACTATGAGAGGGGATAAGAGAGAATTTAAGTGGATTGCCAAGGCAGATACCAGTATGGACATATTGAAGAAGAAAGTGACAGAACAGACCATTCTAGCACTTCTAGATTTTAATAAAGTGTTTCAAGTTGACTGTGATGCCAGTGGTAGTGCCATTGGAGTTGTGTTGAGCCAAGAAGGTAAACCTGTTGCATACTTTAGTGAAAAATTAAATGATGCTAGAAAGAAATACTCTGTTTATGATCAAGAATTCTATGCTATAATTCAGGCTCTTAAGAAATGGAGACATTATTTGCTAGCAAAGGAATTTTTTTTATATACTGACCATCAAGCTTTGCAGTATATAAATAGTCAAGGTAAACTTAACCAGCGGCATTTGAAGTGGGTTGAATTCCTGTAGAGTTATACCTTTGTCCTGAAGCATAGAAGTGGAAAATATAATAGAGTTGCAGATGCCTTGAGTAGAAGGCACAATTTGTTGATGGAAATGAGAGTGCAAGTTGTTGGGTTTGATGAACTCAAGAGTTTATACCCAGCAGATCCAGATTTTGCAGAGGCATGGACGACATGTGTGTCTCCTACTACTGTGGATCGCACTAAGTGGTTGGATTTTATGATCCAAGATGGGATGCTATTTTGGAAGAACCAGTTGTGCATTCCACGAAGTTCCATGAGGGAAAATTTGATCAAAGAGAAACATAGCGGAGGACTAGCAGGGCATTTTGGTCGAGACAAGACCATTTCTCTTGTTAGTGAGAATTACCATTGGCCACAGTTGCAACCGGATGTGACCAAATTTATGCAGGGTTGCAGAGTGTGCCAGATGGTGAAAGGAGTCAGCCAGAATACAAGAATGTATCAGCCATTGCCTATACCAGAGAGACCGTGGGAGGACATCAGTATGGATTTTGTTCTTGGTCTGCCAAGGACACAACATGGAAATGATGCCATTTTTGTTGTTGTTGATAGGTTTTCAAAGATGGCTCATTTTATTCCATGTCAGAAGACAAGTGATGTTGTTCATATTGTAGGCTTGTTTTTCAGGGAGGTTGTGCGCCTTCATGGTCTACCCCAAAGCATTGTCTCGGATAGAGATACCAAATTTGTGGGTTATTTTTGGAGAACCCTGTGGAAGAAGCTGAAAATAGAATTGAAATTCAGTTCTGCGTACCACCCATAGACTGATGGACAGACCAAAGTAGTCAACCAAAGTTTGGGTAATATTCTACGATGTCTGGTAGGAGATAAACCCAAGGGATGGGATCTGATTTTACCACAGGCAGAGTTTGCTTACAATAATTCTATCAATTACAGTATTGGTAAATCCCCATTCCAGATAGTACATGGGAATAGCCCAAGAAACGCTTTTGAGTTGAGGCCGATGGATAAAGGAGACAAGCGTAGTGCTGAAGCTGAAGACTTTGCAGCACACATGAAGAATTTACATGAGGAGGTACAGCAGCATATCAGTAACATGAATGCTACTTACAAAGCCCGAGCAGATCAGAAGCGACGTTTCAAGGAATTCTAGATAGGAGATGAAGTCATGGTTCATTTGTGCAAGGAATGTTTTCCTACCAAAACCTACAATAAGCTAAAAATGAAGAAGTTTGGACCATGTCGGATCATAGGTAAACAAGATTCAGGCAATGCCTATGAAGTAGATCTACCAAGTGAGCTGAATATTTCACCTATCTTCAATATTTTAGACTTGGTTGAATATCATGCAGGAAGTTGTAGCAAACCACCCAGTCTGGATCTATGGACCATTCCAGCATCCACTCCAAAAAAGAAGAAATTGAAGACATACTCAACACTCGCGAAGGTAGAAGTACCCGAAATAGGCAATATTCAGAGTATTTGGTCAAGTGGAAGGGACGACCTATCAAAGATGCCATGTGGTTGTCCACATCAGAGGTTAATCACTTGGGTTTTCTTCTGACCATCCAGAAGTGAGGATCACTTCTAAAAATCTACCCTGGGTGTCTGATGCAGGAGCATCCATGGCAACAGCAATCTTGCATCATCGAACAAAAAAAAAAAGAAAAACAAAAGACACAAGAAAAATGTTCTAAGTATAAAAGGTGTCGCGATATCGCGACATAAAGGTTGTCGCGATATCGTGACACAATTCAAAATAATGGTGGGCACAAACTCTAATGTCGTGATATCATGACATAAAGGTTGTCACGATATCGCGACACCTCCGAACAAAGGCACGGACGTAAACTCCAGTGTTGCGATATCGCGACATAAAGGTTGTCGCGATATCGCGACACCTTCGAACAAAGGCATGGACGCAAACTCAAATGTCGTGATATCGCGACATCAAGGTTGTCACGATATCGCGACACCTCCAAACAAAGGTGTGGGTGCAAACTCAAGTGTCGCGATATCGCGACATAAAGGTTGTCGCGATATCGCGACACCTCCGAACAAAGTCAAGGGCAAAACTCAAGTGTTGTGATATCGCGACAAACTTTGAATGCAAGGGAAAGCAAACAAAAGTGTCGCAATATCGTGACACCTGGACAAAGAAGAGCAGAAGGCATAAAAGTGTCGCGATATCATGACACATTGGCAAAAGAGGGCGAAAGCCAGAAAAGTATCGCGATATCGTGACATGTCACGTTTTCGTGACCTGGCCAGGAAAGAGAAGGCAGGTTAGAAAGATGTGATTTCATGACTTGCTACTTTTTGCAGCTAGTTATAGAATGACATTTGACAGTTCCAAAAGTCGTTAAGGCAGTTCTAGGGAACCGTTGCAGCGGTTATGAAAATGGTTGCGAATGGCATTTGCAGCAAGAACCTGTGATTATAAAAAGAGATGAGTTCAAAAGATTGCGGAGGCTGGAGAGACGAAGGCTATGGCTTCTTTTGGCATTTTTTGTACTGTGTAATTTTTCATGGTTTCGAATTGTAAAGCTTTCCATGCTTCGAAATAAAATTGCATCTTTTTCTTTGTTATTAAAATTGGCTCCCCATCAGAGTTATGTTCAACATCCATAGTTGCCTTCCACTAAGGTTGTCTAAGGGCTTCATCAACTGTAGAAGGTTCATTTTCATCATATGAAGACATGTAAACCCTCTCCTCATCAATTTTGATATCATATCAAATTTCTAAGTCTCTATCAATAGAAAGCTCTTGAAAATCTACACAAATATCATCAACTGAAGTAGATGCTTCTGCCTTTCTCTGTCTAGAAATGCTTCATATCTTAGGATAATTGAGAGTGATATCTAGTGGTGAAGTGAGTTTGGAATCTCTCATAGTACTTGTATACCATTTAGGAGGCTTTTTTTGTTGTGTAGGAGTCTATGGTTGTTGATCCTCATCTTCCAGGTATACTGATGTAGTATTAGATGTGAAAGCTTCATCAAACACTACATATCTACTACCATGTATTTTCTTGGTGAATGGATCTATCAACTGATAGCCTTGTTAGAATTCATCATATCCAAGAAAAACACAATGTAGGGTCTTTTCATATAACTTCTTTCTTTTCTTCTTAGGTATGTGCATAAAAGCCTTACACCCAAATACTTGTATATGAGATATGGAGGATTTCCTTCCACTTCATGCTTCCTGAGGAGCCATACCTTCAAGAGCCCTTGTGGGTGCCCTATTTAGAAGATATGCAGTAGTTGTTATAGCTTCATCCTAGTAAATGTGCTCAATATTGGCTCCCTTAAGCATACATCGAACCATTTCCATAATGGAATGATTTTTTCTCTCAGCAACTCCATTTGATTGAGGAGAATAGGTTGTTGTTAACTATCTTTGTATCCCATGTATCTGTAAAAATGAGGAAAATTATTTTGATGTGTATTCCTCCCCTCGATCTGAATGGAGGGTCTTTATGAAACATCCTGATCATTTCTCAACAAGCTTCTTGAACTACTAAAAATAGTCAAATGCTTTAGACTTCAACTGCAAGAAGAAGACCCACATTTTTCGTGAGTGATCATCTACAAACAATTGAAAATACCTTTTTCCTCCACAACTAGCAGACATAGGACCACAAAAATTTGTATGAACTAACTCCAAAGGTACTTTATATCGAAAAGAGCTAGGTTAAAAAGGTACTCTATGTTGCTTTCTTGACAAGCAATATGATCACACTAGAAAGGTAGATGAAAGAGTAGGAAGTCCTTTCACCATTTGTAATTTACTGAGTTCTAGTAAATACCCTAAGCTTAGATACCCAAATCTCTTATGCCATAGAGAAGTAGCCTCTTTTGTGGTTACTACCATTGTAGTATGTGTGGAGGTAATTGCATCTAAGATAAACAAACCATATTTGTATAAACCTATTGCTATCTATTTTCCTTTCTGAATGATAAAGCAACGTTTATTTTCTTTGTCCGCTTTGAAATTGAAATTCATGTTATTTTCCAAGATTTGTGGAACTGACAAGAGATTATTTTTCAATCCTGGTACATAAACAACTTTTTGAATTTTACATTCTCCATCTACAAGGGAGACAAAAACACTTCCTTCTTCCTAAACTCGATAGGTCTGATCATCAGCAGTGGTTACCGGTCTACCTTCTCGAGTCTCAAATATCTCAAACTAGGACTTATCGCCAGTCATATGTTTACTAGTGCCTAAATCTATGTACCAAATAGTATCCTTGTGAGAGGATTCTATATGTGTCATGAGAAATTTGTGTGATCATTTAGAGTCTGAACTAGAATCTTCAGTGGTAATGTGTCCCTGCTGCTATTTATTCCTACTCTTTGGTTTACCTTTGCCCTTCTTTTGACCTTGTTCATTGGGCGGTTTGTTCTTAAACCAAAATCTTTTGGTTTCATGAGTGTATTTATTACAAATTTTACAATACTTCTTCTTCTTAATCTCTTTGCCTTTACCCTTATCTTTGTTAGAAGAAGATCCTTGCTGTTGATTCCACTTTTTCTTTCCACTTTGCTTATTTGAGAAAAGTGAATTGTTGGATGCCTCATCTCTTTGGAGTTGATTAGTTTATTCAGTTTAAAGCAAATTTACCAACTCTGCAAAAGTCACTATCCTCCCAGAGACTTGTAGTGAAGTGATCAACATTCTATAGGAGTCTGGAAGAGCCCTTCAAATGATTGAGGTTAGGACATTGTCTTCCACTTTTTCTCCTAAGGCTTGCAGTTTTGTTTTTATATCTGTGATTCTGCAGAGGAATAGCTCTAATGTCTCTCCAGATTTTATATGAAGAGTATGAAGTTGTGTTTGAAGGTTAAGAATTTTTGATTGATTCTTTCCTTAAAAAATGGTTTCTAGGGAATTCCACGCCTCCTTACCATTTTTAGATTCACTTATATGAGGTTGTATGTCATCAGTAATAGCTATCAAGTTCAATAAGGAAAGTATTTTATCCTTTTTATCATAAGTTGTTTGATCTGCTCCTGCTGATGTGGGTCTAGAATCAGTGTCATCCACTATTCCCCACATCTCCTCTATAGTTAAAATAGTTTTCATCTTAGTTTTCCAGGCAGAATAATTTGAACCTTTAAGCAGTTGGCTTTCAGTGAGATATTTTTTTATCATTGCCATGGTGAAGGTTTCAAATTTGATGGGACTAAGATGACTTTATCTTGCAGTATACCCTCAAAAGAGTATATGGAAGATATTTAATTTGCTCTTTTTAATATATTTAATGGCACCTGCCTTAACACCCTTAACAAGGGATGAAAAGTTTGAGTATTTTAAGCCAAAAAAAATAGAGCAAATTAAAGGGGTAGGTTTTGAAAGACTTTTGATCTTGCTCTCTAGGATATTTAATGACACTTGCCTTAACACCCTTCAAGAAGGATGGAAATTTTGAGGAAATTAAGACAAACAAAGAGAGTGAATCAAGGTGTTTGGATTTTGACATTTGGGTGAGGAGTAAAAAAAATTGACTTTGTTTAACATGTGCAAGGTGTAGCATGATTGTAGTGAAATTTGGGTTTTGTGAAATGCTTCTTCAGTGTTTTTTATGATTGTTAGTTCACTAATCAAAACAAGAGAGCAACCCAAATTATTATCACTATAGGTGTCGAATGCAACCAAAAATGCACCTAGTCAATTTTTTTAAGAAAAGGTGTCGAGTGAAATCGAGAATGCACATTTCTTACTTTGAAATATCCCCCCTTTCTCTTTACAATTTTGCAAAAAATAGAATCACAAAATATGACTTCTATCCCCCCTTAATTTTTAAATTGAGAAAAAAAATTGAGCACTCCTTTCAAGACAAGTCGACACACGACCCGTGTTTGAAAGGCTTCCAGACCAGTCGATACACGACTTTGGTTTTTGTCTTCAACACTCAAGCATAAGGAGAAAATAGGTTCAAAAAATATTTCTCAAGTTTTACAACAAAAAAATGTGCAATTTTATGTCTTATATCTCCATTTTGAAGGAGAAAACAAAAGCAAAATTTGGATTTTTTTGCAAAGAAAAAATGACCTTTGTCCTTGTCAATGTGTTCAATTTCTTTGATTTGCAATAGAATTTTAAGTTTCTATGTCTTGTATCTCCAGAAATTTGTGAAGAAAACTATAGAAATTTAGACGAAATTATTGCAAAAAAATGAAGGTGTTGTTTGTTTCCTTTCAAAAATCTCCTAGTTCTTAAAAATGCTAAAAAATATATCTTTTAAAGTTGAATAATTTTTATAATAAAGCTTATTTTTGGAAAGAAAATCAACCATTTTTCTTTAATTGATGATTAAATCCAAAAAAAATACTTAATTATTAAAAAATACTAAAAAAATATTTAAATCAAGCATAAAAAAAACTTTAGGAAAAAAAGTTGAGAGAACAAAGTTTAAAACCTTCAAAAAATAATTTTTGGGCATTGCGCGGGCTCGAACACGTGACCGAATGGGCCCAAGACATCCGCCTTGGCCAACCAAGCTACTGGAGGGCTTGGAGCAAAAGCCCCAACACATAATATTTCAAGAAGCATGCAAGCTTCCATGGGACTGCAGTGGGATTTATCCCACATGCATCCCATAAGGGATGCCAAAGGCTTCAAAAATTGTAGCATGCCCCTTGGGATGTGATTGCCTATGGGTAATCACGATCTAACCCAATACCCTTTTGGATGCTACCACGTGGCACCAAAGGATCTGTCGTGTCGTGTCATCTAGTGGTTGTCCACCATGTGTCGTGTCAAGTCTTCATGTGGTTGTCCTCCACATGGCAAGTCCATGTTAGGTGGTTGATCCAGTCAACATCCAGGTCAGCACCTCAGGGTGCGTGTAGTCTAGAGTTATTCAGATCTCACCATGTGGCATAGATCTGCATGGATCGAAGGTTCTCCTATCCTCACGGATGTTGAGGTTATCAAGGATTTGAGGGTGCGCCTGCCCTCTCAGATATCGATATGGTCTGGAGCATGTGCATCTAGTTGGGATGGGAGGGCTCGCATAGTCTGCGAGGGCCACATCCACATGGGATCAAGAGGGTGCTCCTATCCTCCTAATGATCTCACATGTAGACTGTAAGAGACAGCGCAAGACAATCCCACTTGTATTTTGTAGGAGTCAACGTGGTCTTGATTGGCCAAGGATGGCCATGGGATCACGGGTTGATAGGCTTTGACCTAAAACAGTTGAGAGCCTGGTTGTGCGGTTGATCGATCGAATCTTGATTTCCCCAGTGATCATGTTAGCAAATCGACCCCCTAGTGGGTTGGGCCCTGGTATGTCAATTTGACATGGCCAGCATTTGTCCTATAGCCACTCCTACCATTGATATCGCCTATCAAGGTGGGTTCGATGGCTACCAAATGGCACCAACTCATCCTTCGGGCAAGCAAAAAAATGGCTCTAATGCCAATGAAGCAATAATGTATGAAAATATTAAGAAAATGATGATCAATCGAACATTAGGAATTGCATTCAACTTAGAAGCTTAAGTAGGTTACAAAATAGGATTATTAACCACTTAGCATTAGAAGTGCTAACGATGATTAATAATAGATTTATTCTAACAACCTAACTAAATATCATAAGATATTTAGTTATTAACCTTAGTTAACTAGGAGGTAATTCATAGAATACTAAATATCTCTTATGGTAGAAAAGTAAATGTAATAATATATGTAGTATAATGCAATATACTACCTATTTTACCCTAACAATCACTATATATTGGTGTGGTAGGTATTTTACCCTCCACGAACTCACCTCCCTAAACACCTAGTAGCCCCATAGGAGTGGTTTTTTGGACCTCCACCTAAAAACCCCCTACTTTTGAGACTGGGCTTCTGGATTTCATCACCAGAAGTTACCTTTAGAGTGGGATAGGATTAGATGCCTTTATCCACAAGGCTAACATATTTTATGGATACGATAACTATCGTTATTGACTAAGCCTACTCGAGGGTGAAGCAAAAGCATGGGTATGCTGGTAGCAGGTCTCAGATAATGCTACCTCTTCTCGTGAGAGGATATAATGAACTTACTTCAGCATAGTGGGTTCCCCCTTTTAGGATATTATTTTACTGCACTTTCCATACAGGTCACCATTCACACGTTGTGATAATGTTCTATTATATGTACCTTTGGGTGTTGTAGGAGGTTCGAAAACGATGAAATTCTTGATTTACTAGAGTTCTCACTCCACTACTTTTGATACTACCTAGGAGGTACCAAAATTAAAACACACATAAACGAATAAAACACTTTTATTTTTAGCATTTAGAAATGATTCTAGTTTACTATTATTTACATGATCACAAATTGGTTTCAGCACAACACACCACTTGTCACTTTGTTATTCGAGCTACACACATCATGTCATTGCTTTGCTTTTATATTAGATACAGTTGAGTCTACACTAAATAGGGTTATTCCTAAACCCCTTCACAAAACACACATAGAACTACAGGATTTAATTCCTATGTAGTACTAAACCTTCATGACATGGTACATGTTGCCATTCTTGTTGTCACCCGTAGCTGAGTGTGTGAGCAAGCACACCTTATAGATGAAGCACCTGCCACTTCTTCTAGTCAGCCCCCTCCTATTCCTTTGATCATGAAGAGGAAGGCCATACACACATGATTTTCTCATAGGATATGATGTATAGTACACACACGATACCTCAGGATGAGACATCCACTTTGAGTGAAGCCCTTGCCACTTTACTTGCAAAATATTATCCACTTCTTTCATCCCCATCCTTGCCTAATCCACTGACCACATTCTAAAACCATGTGATCTACACAATACCAGGACAACCTCATCCATTATTTACCATATATGAGGAGGTCATACCCACTTTTCCTACCTTAGCACACCCCTTTTTCCATAGCTTGTCTCAATCTCTCTTTGATATTGACTCCTCCCTCTTGAACTGTACTTGCATAGAGGTCATATCATTTTCCCCTATCGTAGGAATTATTATCGACCCCTCTTCTTCCACCATAGGTACTCAGAGGTAAGCATTCCAAACTGTACAATAGCAACCCCCTCTACAAGAACCACAAAGACCCACTTAAACATCATACCCATCCTCTTCCCAAGAGTCCAACCATCATCATCTCAAGCCATTTTTCACAATGTTTGAAGACTTATCACAAGATCCTCTCCAAACCCAAACCACCCAATGGCAGTAGCAACAACCGATAACCCAAATTCATTTGGGAGTGGACACAAGCACCACCTCCTCTTCCCAAGCTCCTACTTTGGAAGCTTACCCCTCTTTTTCTACTACATTCCCACCTACATATCAGGTTCCTAAAATGTACAATGCCCAATCTAGTACTCTAACCTCACCTTTATCGACATTTAGGATACCTCCTCCTCCTTTCCAAGTGCCTATCACTAATATTACTCCCACCTATGAATCAAAATCCATATATTATACATCCACTTCCCCGAGATATTCCACATAATTTATTTTCACTACCACCCATCCTTTAGGATAGAGACAGGTTTCGGTTTTTGACACCTTACCTCGACCATCCTTAGCACTAGTACCATCGATACCTCCACTCTTATCTGCTAGGGATACATTTTTCACACCTCCTCCTTCATGGTAATCACCTCCTATGGCCCAACCATTACAGTAGGTTCCCACCCAACAGGAACCCATGCAACAAAAACACACATCCCAATCACAATATTACCATCCCTAATAAACATCTATTCTA
Organism: Wollemia nobilis; assembly: GCA_028583015.1. NCBI lineage: Eukaryota > Viridiplantae > Streptophyta > Pinopsida > Araucariales > Araucariaceae > Wollemia > Wollemia nobilis. Next base: position 2,228,425 of record JAQPPZ010002937.1, on the reverse strand, counting down.
AAACCTAGTATCCCACTAGCCCCTACATCATATGCCACTCAATACCCATCATACCAAGACCAACTATAAAAATTCCCTTAACAATACGGAGAAGAACAACAACAACCTCACTATCCGCCACACTCCCAAGATCAACCAACCCTAGCACAATCCTCCACACACTTAACACTTGAAATTCAACTCTTACAAGATGAATTCAATATGGTAATCCTATGCACCACAAGCTACAGGCCACAAAAACCATCCTAAAATGAACTCTACAACGAGTCGATTCATCCATCCATCCCTATTCCACCTTACCCCTACTACTTTGAGATCTTGAAGTTCGATAAGTATAAAGGTAAGGAATACCCCAGAGAACATGTCAGTAACTATTGCTCATCCTGCTACTAGCTTCATAGTACCTTCTCCATCTCCCTTGCAAGGCAAGCTTTAGATTGGTATAACATGCTACCACGACATAGCCTTTATACCTTTGAGCAATTAGAAAACACCTTTTTAGAACACTTCTCCATTAATATCAAGAATAAGATAACCTTTTCAGATGTCTACACCCTACGACAGGCTGACGATGAACCTATCACCAAGTTTGTATCTATATGGAGAGTGATCATCCATGATATTACCCATGGACTCCCTACCATGAAGCAAGTGACACTCTTTTCCAAGAGTTGCCACAAACACATCTCTACCTCCCTATAGCTTTACCAAAGCCGCACCTTCGAGGAAGCCATTTTACAAGCAAAGGTTATCAAAGACATTAAAATCCAATCTGATAAATTTTAGTTAATATTGAAGCCTAGCTATAGTTCAAAATTCCATTTTACCAAAAACATACCTAACCAACCTTATCCTTGGCCTCCACAAACCAACCAAGTGGCAGCTGCTACCCTAGAACCCGTACCAAGTCCACCACCTTACATTCCATAACAACAAGTTTTCCAAATGAACATGCCTCCCCACCTTGGCCTCAATAGTCTTGTAGCATGCACCCATAATGTCCACAACGTAATATCACACCACTATACAAACCCTTACCAACTCTCTTCCATAGGTTACATGAGGGTGGACATCTCCTTCTACCCGATATTTGACCATTAGATCCAAATATACCTAAGCCTCGTGGATACAATAAGTAACTCTATTGTCCATACCATAGACAATGCAACCATGACATCGAGTCGTGTTGCTCCTTTCGTGCTCAAGTGCAGGACCTAATCAATAGGGGTACCATCCAATTATCAAATCCTTTAGCCCCACAAATCCAAAATGTAGGCATATTCTAGAATCCTCTACCAAACCACAGAGGAACCAATCCCCAAAGACCTCCAACCAATCCTCTGAGACCATCTCACCAAGTAAATAGTGTCCAATGTGATCCTCCATCACGTGGAGTAGTAGGCATACTAAAAATTACCACATAGAACCAATGATACCCATCGCACCAGACCACACATATTGTCTCCCCACCTGCCCAATTCACACTACCATAGGTCTCCTAAACTCCTAGCATTGTACCACCTCCACCTCAAAATGTGATCACTATTCGTGGTAGCCTCACCCATAAACTACGTAATGCCCCCACGTGATTATCAATTTTTATCTCTTACAAAAATATCAACCCCATCATGAGGTTTTGAATGATATTTTATGTTCTATAGATTTAGAAATGCATGATACAAATAAATTTGTAAACTTTGTAGGGAACATCCCGCAATACCTCTAGTCATCCATTAGTTTCCATGACCATTAGATAACAAAACTTGTACGAGAAGGAGCAGATGCCCCTCTCCACATACAATCCATTAGTATCATATCTATGATAGCCCTACATCATTTACATATTCCACCAGCCCACTTTGCCACACCTTCACTTGACTTACGTGCATTTGATAGCTCTATGAGACCTATGGTAGGATCCATAGTCCTCCCTATCCAAGTAGGTGTCCATACCATTTCCATCCTATTCCATATTATCCAAGGGGAGATGTAGTACAACATCCTCCTTGGTCATCCATGGATCAAGGATATGCAATGTGTCCCTTCCACGCTACACCATTGTCTCAAGTATGTCCACAACAGATTGTTCCATTGCATCCTAGTTGATGGGAACCCCTTTAAGTTATGCAACATCGTAGATCTCCCACCTACACCTTCCTTCTCATCCATGCAACTCTTCTTAGTTTCTTCCCATAAATAAATCAGAGCATCAACATCCTCTCCTAAATCCACCTCGTTACCCCAATCCTCATCAAGGACACACGCTTCAGCGTCAGCACCTTTAGCATCATCAATTGTAGTGCCTAACCCCACTACTATACCATTATCACCTCCAATATTATGGCCACCATGACCGTCCCAATATTCAACCTCTATAAACCCACCGTCGGTACTGCAACTGCCATCGCCACCCATATCGCACCCTATCACCCCACCTCAATCATCGTCCCCTATGGAAGCACCCATAATCCCTACACCGTGCACACCTCCACTTCCTTTTTGTCCATGTTCTAGGTCATTCACCTCCTCGCGTAGCCCAACACAAAAACCTATGTCCACACCTTTGCAATTCCCATAGGCCAATCATCCTATACCAGCTACTGCAACCAAATGCCATGAGTGGGAGTAATGAGCATATCACTTAGATGACCAACTGCTACACCCCTCCACTGCTACTATTAGAGACTCTCAGACTTCACCATCATCATCTGAGTCATATTTGCCACCTCATTCACCAGAGCATGCAACACCGCGCATATCTATTTTCATGTCAAACTCAGGTCTAGGGGATTATAATGTGCATGATGCCCGCATACGTCCACCTACCATCCAATCCATGTGATACTTTGGCTGCCCTTCAGCATCAATGTTGACTATTGGAATTGTCATATAACTAGGATCTCTCGATAATCATACCAACTTTGTCTATACCAGAGTCAATTCCTTTCTCCCATTCATAGTATCTCCACCACCACAATCTAGCTTATGTGGTATAATTGATCATTTGGTCAATCCTTACTTTACCTTATGCTACCTTCAAAATTATCATTGGTTTGGGTTCATATTAGGATGCTATGAGTAGGGGTTGCGCACACCCATTAACCTTCATGTCCAATCCCCTACCAATAAATCTGGTTTAGGTTATCGTCCAACTGCCATCCATAAATTAAAGGATGCACTTCAAGATTTGTCCTTGCATCCTTCCCCACTTTCGATGCATGCCTTAGAAGAACATATTGATATGGATATTCTAGAGGATACCTCCTCACGCAATTCTACCATTACAATCCCCTACATTTTCTTTCAAGAGCCCTCCATGTTCGACACCACATCGTCATGTTGTGTCGATGAGTTGAAAAACCAATTTGCTACACTATCCTTAAATATGCACTACCCAAAGCATGATATGGCATCCTCATTGCCATCATCTATATATTTAGCTTCATTCTTGCCAATACATTGACAACTTCAATGAGCTTCTACTCAACCACGATCCCCACCAATCATCATGTGCCCTCCTTTAAGCCTTTTAGGATGCTCACAGGTTGTCGAGTCATCATCACCAGAATCTTCACCACCCACATCCCCCATAGTGTTAGTCAATATGGTCAAGGTGGATTTTTTCTCTCCATTATGATATACACACCATCCCGCATGAGATGATACACTAAACCCTAACTTCATCAACCTCGTGCACATTTAACCCATACCAGCACTTTGATATTTCCTACTCTTTCCACATGTCTTGTGTGTTGTGAATACCCCTTCATCATCTATACCACCTCACATACCACAAGTGCACCATATAGACATTTACTTAGATTATGAATACAAACTTACTGAGGCTAGTGATGACCTAAATCTTATTCCAATTCTAGAACAGCTACGTGATGGTTCCCACATGCTTATTGAGGAAACCATTGATGTTGACATAGGTGACGATCTTGAAACCCCTCACATAGTTAAATTAGTCATTAGCCTCTCGCCCAAGGAGCACATCCTATTCATAAGTTTCCTTTGTAAGTATATCCGATTCTTCGCATGGTCATATAAATATATGCCAAGACTCGATCTTGCCCTAGTAGTCCACAACCTTACACTAGATCAAAATGCCAAACTAGAAAGGCAAATGTTATGATGCATGCACCCAACCATTGTATTACTAGTAAAAACTGAGCTCCAAAAGCTCTTATATGTAGACTTCATAGTACCCATAGACTATCCTAAATGGGTCTCTAACATGGTCCTCGTACCCAAGCCATCTGGTGAAGTTTGTGTCTGCACAAAATTTCATGACTTAAACAAAGCCTATTCCAAAGACAAATTCCTCCTACATAACATCGACTCCCTCATTGATTTCATTACAGGCCACGAGATGATATCCCTCATGGATGGATTTTCAGGTTATAACCAAATTAGAATCAACCCTGCCAATCAACACAAGACGTCATTCACAACCCCTTGGGGGATATTTTGCTACAAGGTCATGCCATTTGGTCTTAAAAATGCTAGGGCAACATACCAACACACCATGACCTACATCTTCCATGATTACATGAACAAAATCATGGAATATTATGTAGATGACCTCATTACTAAATCTAAGAAATGCTTGGAACACCTTGAAGGTCTTCGTTGGATCTTTGACCACTTGCTAGAACACAATTATATACCTTAAACCAAAGAATTATGTCTTTGGTGTTACCTCAGGAAAAATCTTAGGATTCATTATCACCCAACAAGGCATTGAAGTTGATCCTAGTAAAGTAAAATCCATCACCGATATGCCCCCACCTACTACCTTGAAATAATTGCATAGTCTCCAGGGTAAAATCACTTCTATTCAATAATTCATAGCACAACTGTCAAACAAGTGAAAATCATTCAATCACCTTTTACAAAAGGGAGTAAATTTAAAATGGGATGATAACTACCAACAAGCTTTTGATGACATAAAAACTTACCTTACTTCACCACTAGTTATGTCACCCCCACATCCACAGCTACCGCTCATTCTGTACATTTCTGCTACAAAATTTGCACTAGGTACACTTCTAGCCCAAAATAACATGCTCGATAAAGAGCAAACCATTTAATACATAAGTTGCATGCTAGTTAGCTACAAAACTAGATACAGGTACATGGAGAAACTATGCCTAGCCATAGTATTTGCCACCAAAAAACTATGCCATTATATGCTCAACCATACAACCTTTGTCATCGCCCAAGACAATCCCCTCCATTACATGAACAAAAGCTACCATAATTCTCGCACAGCTAAGTGGATCACACTTCTAACTGACTTCAAACTTGAATTCATTTCACAAAATTCCATCAAAGGGTAGGTCATAGCAAATCAACTTGCAGAAGCTCCCTTGTCTGATGACCAACCTCTCCTAATTCATCTCCCTGATGACTCCATCTTCCATGTAACAGAAGACAAATTATATGTTGAACCAGACATGACAGCCAACTTGACTCTGTTCTTTTATAGCTCCCAATGCATGCATGCTAGGGATGCAGACATTATATTATTCACACTTGAAAGTGTACCACTCCTCTTTCATTCAAGTTGGACTTCCCTTGTATGAAAAACAATATAGAATATAAAGCCCTAATCCTCGGATTGAAATAGGCACATTCCATGTATATTAAATGCCTCCATATCATAGGTGATTTCCTTTAATAGTAAACCAAGTGCAAGAGATTTGGCAATGTAATTACCCAGTCCTTCAATAATACAAACACATTGCACAACAACTCCTCTACCGATTCAAATGGTATGACATTGAAGCCACCTCACTTTCCTCAAACTATTTTGTAGATAAAATGGCCTCCTTAGGATCATTAATATTGCAAAATCCAACATCAACAACCACATCCGTGACCATTCATACACTCACTCAAACTACTATATCGACCACATCTCCTAAAGATGAGGGTGGCATTCATGTGGTCAATACCGAACCACATGACCCATGGTTTGTGCAAATCAACGATTATATTAAATTAGGATTCCTATCATGCGACTTATCGCATGCTCAGCACCAAGCATTTAAACAAAGAGCAATCCACTACACATTGTTGGGGGACATCCTCTATCATCATAGCTATGATGGCATGCTCTTGCATTTATTAGAACCTCATGAATCTTAGTGGGTTGTACAAGAAACCCATAATGGTACTTGTTGTGGTCATTTCAGTGGCATGGCAATCACGAAACACATCCTTCACATGGGATACTTGTTGGTTCAACTTTTATACACACCCTGTGAAGAATGAGTATGAAAACCCGATAACACTTATAAGGGATAAATCCCACTCACTTTAGGATATTGCTGGATATCCAAGGTGTGAGTTATAGAGTTGGGTCAAATGTCTATTCACTCTTTTTTGCTTTTGGAATAGTTTCAAGTGGACTGTCTGTTACCTTACAATGGGTTTTGGACTTGTTCAGTAATATTTTTGGAATTGGTTATCTTTGTGGACACTCATATTTAAAATCAGTTATTTGATCTAGCTCTTTATGTGTTAGCAGATTTAAATAAAAGACAAATTTAAAAGAAAATAAAAATGGATCATTCAATCGATGGAACAGAGAGAGTAGGGTAAGGCAAAAAGAGAAATTTATCTAACTTAGCTGCAAAACCAAAACTACCAATTTCAGTTATACCAGTTAGCTTCATAATAGAACAAATCAAAGAGAAAAGTGTCCAGCTTTCTAAGATCACCTTCCACTAAGAGCATAAGACAGAGACAACAACAGATCTGAAATAAAATCACAAACATAAGGGAAGTCGGTTAAAATTGGTATCTCTCACCGACGACCTAGCTCGCACAGTGAGGACAGAGCAATTAGAACAGGCCTGAACCTTAAATCTATAATTTTCCTTAACATACAATAAAGAAAATGAAGCCTAGCAGCATATCCAATCTTGGTAACACTAATCTACAACATAAATTAAATAAACCTTAATGAAATGGAAACAAAATAAGAGGAACTTATCACAGTCTGAAAGAGATTAGGCTCCTGGCCATGCTATCACAGAAAACGAAACTACACCAACTCTAGGTCCAAAATAAAGCATTCAAACAAGATTTGCAAGAAATTGCTCTAATAGCTTTTATTTCTAAGTTTTTGCCTCTAGAATTTACATTCAGAAGAAGTATTTATAGACTCTGGACAGACCCTGATCTTTTCAAAAATATCTTCTTCTCAAACCCTAAATCTTATCCTCTAAACCTCACTACCCAGGTTTTACAATATAAGGCCCTTTAAAAATAGAGTTTTTTATAAAACCTAACCATTCTGCAACTCTTAGTGCAGTTACTTGCCATAAATGGAGAAGGCATGATCTGATATTATTCTCATCCATCTGTACTACAAGTAAATATCTTCATTTTCTGGCCGGCTAGTGCATCTGTCGGGAACATATCATTAATTCCTTAGAGAAATTTGGATGAGTCACTAGTTTCTTTGACATTTTATCTTTGCAAAGCCACCTCTGAGTTGAAATTCTCTGCACGCCATTACTTTCACCATAAATTCTCCTGTTAAATGCGTCCATCAGCAAATTTCGGTAACTATGTGTAGATATTTTTATTTTTCAGTTAATTTCTGACATATTCCTTTAAGTGAGGCAGCTGCTTAGTCACCATAAAGTCTTTTTGTGGCCAGATCTATAAAATTTGGATGGACCAAAAATCCCCAGCATCCCCCATTTCTATTTGATGACCTTTGCTTGATCTGCGCTTATTTTTTCTTTTCTGTCATTACTTTTTCCAGTATGCAACTGTCAGCTCGCTTTCTGCAAAAGACAAACAAGGATTAGTATTTTAATATTATTAAATTAAAACCCTAATGTTCATTATATGTCAGCTTTATTTATTTTGACAAGTGTCACGAAATCGTGACGCTTTTCTTCACCTTGCCTCTATCTTAACTTCCTTTTCGCGAAACCGCGACATGTCGCAAAATCGCGGCATGTCACAAAATCATGACCTTCTCTCTACCTTGTTTCCATCCTGGCCTCTTCTACCGCGAAACCATGACATGTTGCAATTTATGTCACGAAATCATGACGTCCCCCTTTGCACTTTGCTTCTGCTTAACTCTTCTGCCATGAAATGTCGTTATTTCACGACATGTCGCAAAATCACGATGTCCCCTTTGCACTTTGCTTCTACTTAACTCTTCTGTTGTGAAATCGTGACATGTCATGATTTCACGACATGTCGCAAAATTATGATGTCCCCTTTGCACTTTTCTTCTGCTTAACTCTTCTGTCGCGAAACCGTGACATGTCACGATTTCACGACATGTCACAAAATCGCGACGTCCCTTTGCACTTGGTCGCGAAACCGCGAGACGTCGCGATTTCGTGACATGTCACAAAATTGTGACATCCTCTTCACTTAGTGCTTCTGGTCCAAATATATCGCGATATCGCGAAGTTTTCATCATTTGGCCTTTTCTACCAAAATATGTCGTGATATCATGATGCCTTCCTCAATCTTTGTTTCCAGTCAGAAAATATAGCGAAATCACGATGTTTTCCAAGAGCTTTGCTTCTGATCCAAATGTGTCGTGAAATCATGAAATTTTCTTCAAGCTTGGTTTCTGACTCAAACTTGTCGCAAAATCGTGACATTTTCAAAAATGGAAAATGTTGCGATATCGTGATGTTTCCAAAAATGGAAAATGTCACGATATCGCGACATTTTCCTAAGTTACTTCCACTTAGAAAATTTTTTAAAAATAGTAGGTTGGCTCTAATGAATTTATCTATCTGCATTCTACATTTTACATATTTAGTGAAAGATTTTCTTTACTCAGAAATGATTCTAACATTTGAAAAATGAATTCTAAAATAAATCAAAGCCAGATGCAAGCCTACTTGGATATTTTTATGTAAGCAAAACTTTGAAAGGAAGGCAAGCAGAATATGGAATTAAAACCAAGAAAACATCAAGAGGGTCCCTACCATAAAATGAAAGCTAAATATTTTCAAAGGATGGAACTTCATTTTTTCAATGGGGGTGTGTTGCTTCTCAACAAATGACGATATCTGTGAGGAAAATAGTAGCACTATTTTAGAATCCAGGACTCTAGCTTTAAAAAAATATAGACCATGTACCATGCTTTGCCATAAATATTCTTCAAAATAATTTAACTACTACTTGATAGTTAAAATTTCCCAAGAACATACTAGGTTGAATCACTTAAGGAAGATTTTTGATGTGCAATTATAAGCGTATAAAACTTTATTCAAGAATGACTGGGCCTTCGAATGTTGTACTGTGGATTGATCAACTTTTTTAAATTGTGAAAGAGGAAACCGAGTAGGGCTCTATTTACTAGTTTAGCCTTTTACAGCCCCGATAGAGTTACTCTTTAGATTTTCACAACCTTGATCCACAACTGGTGAGGTGGTATCTAGAACTTGGTAAAAGAAAACATCTTCTGAAGCCTTGGCTATCTCTTTCATCACAACTTTTTCTCCTCTTTTTTTTTTGTGTGGGAAACAAAAGAGTGACAGTTTTATGTTGTCTTGCTCAACTTTCACTTTCTCTCTCTCTCCTTTGAAATATATCAAAATTTGAAAAGCCTTGCTAAAAAAACAATTTTTTTTAATATTTCATCGATCTGGAACTGCTTCAGCCTAGGTACTGATAGCCTCTATGGATACTCAAATAATTTCACGAGTCAGAATCCCCTCTTACGATCAACTTTTCTTGGATTCCCTAGGAGTTTCTCAGCCAAACAGTATAGCAATTTCTTTATAATTAAAATAATTATGGTAAGTGTTGGTCACGAATCTGCCACAGGAAATGATTTTTACAATTGCGCCCTAGACCCGGCCAACATTGAAAGGCTGGAAGCAAGAAATGGCTCCCAGACCAATCTCCAGAGTGGGCTGGTTCCCTTCACTACTTTAAAAATGGGTTTAAGATAGGGTTCTTTGGAAAGAAATTTAAAAGGTTGCGAAAGAAATGGTAAATATGGCCACAGGCTGAAGTGATGGGATCAGAAAAACAACAGTAGGAAACTACAAACGCAACAACAACAAGTAACATAAGAAATCAGCTTAATCTTTGCACAATCACATGCCGCAAATCTCTCCAAACCCACATTCCAGGAATTGTACCCTGACCGCGGTATTTAAATCCAGTATGCAGAATTTAAATGTAATAGCAATGCAGGAGTATGAATGCTATTAGAAATGCAGAAAACAAAAAGCAAATTCATCCATGCGACGCTTGAAAAATTAAAATTCGATCCTTGTATTCCCGCAAATACAATTCCAGTTTCTAGCAGCAAGTTTTTCCAACCCTTGTAAATGAGAATTACATTGGTTTTTATAGAGGTCCGTCCTCTTTGCAGCATTAAATAATTAAAACCAACTTCCTCGTGATCTACAATTATATCTTTGAAATCAGGAACACGATCCCCTTAATCACGGCCTCGAGGAAGCAAAAATTAAAGGCAATGAAACGTTCGCGGTTCTTCATTAAATTCATTTTTCAATATTCATGAAATCGTTACGCCAATCCACGAACAACAAATTTGAACCAATAAATCCTTTAATTTTGGTGGCCTGGGCACTCTTCGACCTTAACCGCATCAGAAATCCGCAAAATGTTTAATTCGGGTCAGCATTAAATCATCAAAAATCAAAAAAACCCTCTCGGCCGTTCATATTGCACTTGGCGGGAAAACAGTTACAGGTCGCGAAATCGCGACGGGTCGCGAAATCACGACGGGTCGCGAAATCGCGACGTATTATAATGTCGTATGCTTTGACCACCATTGACCCGTGAAAATGGCACATGTAGCGATTTCGCTACGTCTCCGACTTCCTCTTCGCCATTGCAAACTTGCTCCGCGAAAACGGAACATGTAGCGATTTCGCTACATGTTTTCGTCGTTAGCTCCTCCATGCGCTCTGCCCCGCGAAAACGGAACATGTAGCGATTTCGCTACATGTTTCCGTCACCGTACCAATCGCCATTTTTGATCGCGATTCACTGACATGTCAGCGATGCGCTGCAAGTTTTGACTTAATGCCTTCAAAGTTGCCCGACCCGCGATTCCGGAACATGTCGCGATATCGCGACGGTTCCACCAACCTGCCTGCGTTGACTTCGTTGACCGCGATTCTGCAACATGTCAACGCGTTGCTGCAGTTTTCAGACTTAGTCATTTTTTGCTCATTTTTTCTTCGTTTTTCACCCAAGCTGCATCAAAGCTGATATCAAATGTCAGATTTCCATCAATACACTAATGCATTAATCAATGAGAATCAATGTGGCAAAAATGCCAACATTCTTGGCGGCTCGCGGGGTATACAGCTCGCTGTATGCAAGAATCCAGGCCTTAGTCCATTGGGCACAGAGTCATATCCGAACAGAAGGCGGGCTGCTGCAATACATGTTCTGCTAAAAAATTGAAACTGGAAGGACCTACAACTTGTTGTGAAATGAAACAAATGGAATGGAAATGGAATGAGCTCTTGCGGTTGCGCAAGCGGTGACTGCAATGGAGTGATATGAAAATGAACGAAGTTATGAAGTGGGAATGGAACTAGGAAAGCTGTGAAATGAAATGAACTAGACTGTTAGAAAATGCGTAAAAAACTAAACTTAGAGGAAAGGGATAAGAAGGGACGGGAAAAAACAGAAAAGGAAAAAGAAACAACAGCTGTGGCTTATTTTGTTTTAATGCAGAAGAAAAAGAAGGAAGAAGATGAAGAAAAGGAAAGAGAGGAAACGGGTAAGGGAAAAGAAGAAAGTGCTAGAAAGCCACCAAACTGTTGGGGGGAGAAAAACAAAGGAAAAACAAGCATCTACGGCTCGCAGGCAACAAGAGCCGAGATGAACAAATAAAAACAATACTACTCTTTTTTTTTTTTTCTTCTTTTTCCTATTTTTTTTGTTTTTTTTTCAAAATACTATATACAATAATTCACGACATGATTGGCATGTCGCCACCAGACATCCAATCTCAGAATGTTATTCGGTAAATCTGCAATGTCCCGACCAGATCTGATCATACTTAAGTCGGTCCTTGAAATTGGGCTGGCTCCTTCCTAAAGTTCTCCATGGTGCAAACAAGATGCAATGCAGCAGATTATCCTTCTTACTAGTACTCACATGGAGGACTTCTTCGAGTGCTTGGATGTAGTGGTCGGAACCAACACCACCACTTTGCGGACTTTACTTGGTCGTGGGTGAGTACGAGGCTCCTCTAACTCCTTAATGTGATCACGGGGCTCTTCAAGTGAGAAATCTGATTCGGGATCTCCTCGGGTTCGGAATTTGCACTTGTTCTTCTACTTGGCCCATCTCTTGATGAAAACTGCAAGCAACCATATTGTTCATTCTTGGAAAAGTGCTTGCATGTTCCAATCCTTGACTTTGGACAAGATCTGTCCCTTGAACTCCACATGACTGCATCTCAGGGATCTGGCATGAATGTGCAGGGTAAACAGGAGCAGCAACCACCGAAGAAGGTAATGGAGTTTCCCCCCACGGTAATTTTCTTGATAAGAGCAACAGCTGTTCTGCTCGCACTGCTTCCTCAAAGAGTTGTGGGAACCGTTGTTCACCTGACTGCAGCAAAAATAGACCTATGTCAGAATTAAAAGCTCGAACATAAAAGAGGTGGGCTTGGGTGGGTGATGGACGGATCTTCTCTGGAATTCTCTTCCAACTTATCAAGAATCGGACATTGAAGTCCGTGATGCTTTCTTGAGGTGCTCTCTTGATGTACATGAAAAATTGGTAGAGATCCAAAGAACTGTAGAAAGGATCTTCATCAAATATTTTGATCAGTGCTCCCGCTAGATCGTCCCATGAGCTGATGCTTTGACATTTGAGCAATCTGTACCATTGCAATGCTCTTCCTTCCAAAGACTGAACCAGAAGTCGGATCATGACATCTTCGTGTTCTATGACATGGATCATGGACAGAATAGCAATGTCTTCAACATGTGCCAGAGCCATGCCTTCGGTACCATCATATTTTGTCAGGTTCTTCAGGGCACTTTTAGGAATTTCATGCCAAACTTGGAGATTCAGAGGACCAGGATCATCCCATCTAGAAAAAACCCTCGCCTTTGTGGCAATGGTCTGCGGAATCACGGCCATCGCCATTAAGTCAGAGTCGCCAGAAAAAACATTCTTTGAATTATTTTTTTTTTTTTTAAAACAATAGGCGTCCACGAACAGATCTTCAACTCAGCAAAGTCGCCAGATGAACTTACAAATCTCCGCTGTGAGGCCAAGACAGCTCATCAAATCTTGAGACCTCCGGGTGTTTTAAAAATGTGCCAAAAAATGTTGGCACCGGTGGGGTTATCACTTTGGAAAATTATGCGTATCCCACCGATTATGAATTCTTGGAGACAGAAACAGTCTATCCCATCGGGCGTGCCAAAAACTGTTGGTCACGAATCTGCCACAGGAAAGGATTTTTACAATTGCACCCTAGACCCGGCCAACATTGAAAGGCTGGAAGCAAGAAATGGCTCCCAGACCAATCTCCAGAGTGGGCTGGTTCCCTTCACTACTTTAAAAATTGGTTTAAGATAGGGTTGTTGGAAATAAATTTAAAAGGTTGCAGAAAGAAATGGGAAATATGGCCACAGGCTGAAGTGATGGGATCAGAAAAACAACAGTAGGAAACTACAAACGCAACAACAGCAAGTAACATAAGAAATCAGCTTAATCTTCGCACAATCACATGCCGCAAATCTCTCCAAACCCACATTCCAGGAATTGTACCCTGACCGCGGTATTTAAATCCAGTATGCAGAATTTAAATGTAATAGCAATGCAAGAGTACGAATGCTATTAGAAATGCAGAAAATAGAAAGCAAATTCATCCATGCGACGCTTGAAAAATTAGAAGTCGATTCTTGTATTCCCGCAAATACAATTCTAGTTTCTAGCAGCAAGTTTTTCCAACCCTTGTAAATGAGAATTACATTGGTTTTTATAGAGGTCCGTCCTCTTTGCAGCATTAAATAATTAAAACCAACTTCCTCGTGATCTACAATTATATCTTGGAAATCAGGAACACGATCCCCTTAATCACGGCCTCGAGGAAGCAAAAATTAAAGGCAATGAAACGTTCGCGGTTCTTCATTAAATTCATTTTTTAATATGCATGAAACCGTTACGCCAATCCACGAACAACAACTTTGAACCAATAAATCCTTTAATTTTGGTGGCCTGGGCACTCTTCGACCTTAACCGCATCAAAAATCCGCAAAATATTTAATTCGGGTCAGCATTAAATCATCGGAAATCGAAAAAACCCTCTCGGCCGTTCATATTGCACTTGGCGGGAAAACAGTTACAAGTCGCGAAAACGCGACGGGTCGCGAAATCGTGACGTATTATAATGTCGTATGCTTTGACCACCGTTGACCCATGAAAATGGCACATGTAGCGATTTTGCTATGTCTTCGGCTTCCTCTTCGCCATCGCAAACTTGCTCCGCGAAAACGGAACATGTAGCGATTTCGCTACATGTTTCCGTCGTTAGCTCCTCCCTGCGCTCTGCCCCGCGAAAACGGAACATGTAGCGATTTCGCTACATGTTTTCGTCGCCGTACCAATCGCCATTTTCGGTCGTGATTCGCTGACATGTCAGCGACGCGCTGCAAGTTTTGACTTAATGCCTTCGAAGCTGCCCGACCCGCGATTTCGGAACATGTCGCGATATCGCGACGGTTCCACCAACCTGCCTGCGTTGACTGCGTTGACCGCGATTCTGCAACATGTCAGCGCGTCGCTGCAGTTTTCAGACTTAGTCATTTTTTGCTCATTTTTTCTCCGTTTTTCACCCAAGCTGCATCAAAGCTGATATCAAATGTCAGATTTCCATCAATACACTAATGCATTAATCAATGAGAATCAATGTGGCAAAAATGCCAACAGTAAGCAAGACACAAAATTCAATTATCTTTCTACTGTTGTTCTGAATAACAAAATAGTTCCACTATTCAGTTTAAGCAGACTATCTCTTAATTAGAATAAAACAAAATGAACATAGAATTTTGAACTCAGAATAAAAACAATTTTTAAATGCTGATTCTTTTTTTACTGCCCAAGCAAAACTTAAAAAAAAATAGAATTTTAAAAGCTAAAAGAAATTTGTACAGACCCCAAAGGATAAAACACAGAACTTTAAAATCAAACAAAATAAAATAAAAACAAACTACTTTGTACAGACCCCATAGGATAAAACACAGAACTTTAAAAAAATCAAACAAAATAAAATAAAATAAAACTACTTCAAAGCTTATTTACAAAATATACACATGTTACAACGTCTTTGTGATTCATTCAAACAATATATTGGATGGGACAGCTGAGAAATAATACTTTAAGTATTGACCATTAATAGGAAGGTTCAGAAAATTACCCTCAAGGTCCTGTAGACGAAATGCATTATTACCTAGGATCTCGGCAATCTGGTATGGCCCTGTCCACAGAGGTTGCAGCTCAGCGTGTTTATGCTTCTTTTGATGGGCTTTGTCCCACAAAAACACTAGGTCTACACGATTGAAGGCACTCACCCTGGCCTTTTCGTCAAGCCAACGCTTGGTCGTCTCTTGGTGTCGACACAAATGCTCTACGGCTTGAAGTTGTCCACCCTGCAAATCAACCAAGTCCAACACACGAGCTTTCGTATCTGCATGATCAAAGTAATGTAAAGCAAATTTTAATCCTAGTATTAATGCTTCATATTCTACCAAATTATTCGTGCAGGGAAATTGTAAGCGATAAGACATAAAACTGGTTTGATTTTTTGGTCCTTTAATAACAGCCCCTGTACCATAACCTTGCTTAGATTTAGTTCCATTAATATGAAGCATTCCAACTTCATTATCATGATCTTGGTGAGCTTTAACCGATTTCTCCCTTTGAGTAGTTGTCAAATTATAAACCCCAATATAACAGCCCTCAACAAGATTAGCAGTCTCATTCTTGGCATTATACTCTATGATCATGAGTTTATATCTTGGTTCTTTGTTGATTCTTAATTGATTTGCAAAACCATTCCAGGGTAACCACATATGCAAAAAATCAGCAGCCAAGTACCCATTTAAGGATTTTGACCAATCCCTACTCAGAAGCATTTCGTATCCTACAGGAATATCCACCACCTGTATGTCAACTCTGTGCTATGCTCTCGGCTCAGATGCTAGCTGGATGTGTATATTCTGAAGTTCACCTACCACTTTAACCTTAGACTTGTCCAATTGGACGATTCTCATCTCGGAGTTCATGGGGGTCAAACCCAACTACTGATAGATGGCTAGAGGCATGATATTAGCTGAAGCACCTGAATCTACCAGACAATTGTGTAATTTTTTCCCAAATATTCGGATAGTCAGTAGAAAAGGCAGAACTTCAGTCTTCTCTTTATACATGGCCACATTTGCATTTGCCATCTTCTTTCCCTTTTCCAAAGGTTTTTTAGTAGGTTCAAAATATGTTTTGATCAGGTTATCCCTTTGTTCAAAAATTTGGGCTAACTCATGGAGAGTGATATTAGCTTTGATCTTCTTCATGTCCACTATATTATATCCCTTATTGAGTGGAGGGACAAATGCATCTGGTCCTCTCGGATTTCATCCCTTGGGTGGGGATGGGTTATTGCTTGAAGATGGATCTAGAGGAACACTGTGGAAGTTGTTCGGAGGGGTAGATGTAGTGTTGGGCTCCGAATTTATATTTTTGAGGTTGTAGTTGTCCCTCCTATACTGTTGAAAGGCTTGCACTTCATCCATGGGTAGCTCCACAACATTCTTTGATTCTTTTGGAAAAGTGAAAGAATCTAACACCATAGCTACACTATGTTTGGATGAACTTGGAGCATCCATAGTTCTTTGATGTTCAGGAGAAGCAAACTCACCAGATAGAGCTTCAAATGCATTACAAAACTCCAAGAAATCCAATTCCTCGTGCTGAGAAGTGGCATGTATCCTGCACCAGTTAGGCAAAGCCAAGTCACAAATATTTACATCATGCCCTTTACCTTTATAATCTTTATTGGGTTCATATGGGTGCCGAGTGAATCTATTTTGTCGATAAGGAAATATGTTTGGGTTTTCGCCAGTGGACACTTGCCTTTTGAAAGTCAAAAAGTCATTTGCCAACTTTTGGACCACCCTTGAAACTTTCTCAACTCTTGTGTTATCAGATTCTTTATCCGGATTCTGTACATTTTCAGTAGGTGTTACAGCCAATGGATTTCCTGATGGCAAAGTTTGATGTACTGGCAACATCATCTGATGTGGTATGGGATTGAATACAGGGGGTACCTTGTGTGACCAAAGGAATTTGATGAGCATTCGGAGGTTGAGGTCCCAATTGCCTTTCCAAAACCAAAGCTTCTTTGTAAGCCTCCGTTAGATTGGTAATAGAGGCATCTCTTTTCAAGAAAACGAAGTCATTGGATCTAGAGAATTCCTAAAAATTTCTAATGCCAGTTCTGCATTTGGCACATAATAACCGATCAGTCTACCATAAGCCTTTTGAAATCTGACATTGTAAGATCTGACAGATTCATTTATTTCTTTTTTAATACCAGAAAATTGCTGATATAATACACTGGGATCTATCACTTCACCAAACTGCGATACATAAACCTTTTCCAAGTCATTCCAACTGGTAATAGAATCGTTAGTGAGATTTAGAAACCAGTCGTAAGCTCCCTCCTGGAGAGTGAACGGGAACAATCTACAAGCCACATATTCATGCTGTACATTTAACAATTTTAGAGCATTCTTGAATGCTACTAGGTGTTCCTCTACTGTCCTAGTTCCATCATGCTTGTATTTGGAAAGATATCTCTCAGGATTTCTGGGTAGGTCATGGGCTACACCCAAGATATTTAAGGAAGTGGAACCCAACCAGTTAGCCATTACTGCTTGATTGACGATGATATTCTCAGTTGTAGTTGGAGTAACTACAAGTGGTGACAAAACTATTTTAGACAAGGACTTGGCCTTTCTAAGGTTGCTTCTTCTTGGAGTTTCTAACTTAGGCACAATGAGCTCTCCAGCTCTAGAGTGGGACCTTGTTACTCTATAATTAGAATCCAGCTTTTCCACCAGCACTTACAACCTTACAATCCTTAACAAACTACTGAACTTCAGCCCTCCTTCTAGCGCCAATTTTAAATGTTGGTGTTGAGTTCCGCTATTTAGGCAAAAACTCAAACAAACAAGTTTTAAAAGGCTGAGGAGGAGGGAAAAAGGCTACCAAACTCTGGATAAAACACAGTATTTGTTAAATACCACATACAATCATATTTCTCAACTCAAGTGCACTAAGAACGTAAGTTACCTTACAACGTGTTCTGGACTTGTTCAGTAATGTTTTTGGAATTGGTTATCTTTGTGGACACTCAGATTTAAAATCAGTTCTTTGATCTAGCTCTTTATGTGTTAGCAGATTTAAATAAAAGACAAATTTAAAATAAAATAAAAATGGATCATTCAATCGGTGGAACAGAGAGAGTAGGGTAAGGCAGAAAGAGAAATTTATCTAACTTAGCTGCAAAACCAAAACTACTAATTTTAGTTATACCGGTTAGCTTCACAATAGAACAAATCAAATAGGAAAGTGTCCAGCTTTCTAAGATCACCTTCCACTAAGAGCATAAGACAGAGACAACAACGGATCTAAAATAAAATCACAAACAAAAGGGAAGTCGGTTAAAATTAGTATCTCTCACCAGTAGCCTAGCTCGCACAGTGAGGATAGAGCAATTAGAACAGGCCTGAACCTTAAATCTGTAATTTTCCCTAACATACAATAAAGAAAATGAAGCCTAGTAGCATATCCAATCCTGGTAACACCAATCTACAACATAAATTAAATAAACCTTAATGAAACGAAAACAAAAGAAGATGAACTTATCATAATCTGAAAGAGATTAGGCTCCTGGCCATGCTATCATAGAAAACAAAACTACACCAACTCCAGGTCCAGAACAAAGCATTCAAACAAGATTTGCAAGAAATTGCTCTAATAGCTTTTATTTCTAAGTTTTTGCCTCTATAATTTACATTTAGAATAAGTATTTATAGAATCAGGACAAACCCTAATCTTTTCAAAAATATATTCTTCTCAAACCCTAAATCTTATCCTCTAAACCTCACTACCCAGGTTTTACAATATAAATCCCTTTAAAAATAGAGTTTTTTATAAACCCTAACCATTCTGCAACTCTTAGTGCAGTTACTTGTCATAAATAGAGAAGGCATGATCTGATATTATTCTCATCCATCTGTAATTGCAAGTAAATATCTTCATTTTTTGGCCAGCTGGTGCATCTGCTGGGAACGTCTCATTAATTCCTCAGAGAAATTCAGATGAGTCACTGGTTTCTCTAACATTTTATCTTTGCAAAGCCACCTCTGAGTTGAAATTCTCTACATGCCATTACTTTCACCATAAATTCTCCTATTAAATGCATCCATCGGCAAATTTCGATAACTGTGTGTAGATATTTTCATTTTTTGATTAATTTCTGACATATTCCTCTAAGTGAGGCAGCTGCTTAGTCATCGTAAAATCTCTTTACGGCCAGATCTGTAAAATCTGGATGGACCAAAAATCCTCGGCATCCCCCATTTCTATTTAACGGCCTTTGCTTGATTCGTGCTTATTTTGTCTTTTTCGTCATTACTTCTGCCAGTATGCAACTTCCAACTCACTTTCTGCAAAAGAAAAACAAGGATTAGTATTTTAATATTATTAAATTAAAACCCTAATGTTCATTATATGTCAGCTTTATTTATTTTGACACATGTTGCGAAATCGTGATGCTTTTCTTCACCTTGCCTCTGTCTCAACTTCCTTGTCGCGAAACTGCGACATGTCACGAAATCGCGACCTTCTCTCTACTTTTTTTCCATCCTGGCCTCTCCTACCATGAAACCACGACATGTCATGATTTCAGGACATGTCGTGAAATTGTGAAGTCCCCCTTTGCACTTTGCTTCTGCTTAACTCTTCTATTGCAAAACCGTGACATGTCACGATTTCACGACATATCATGAAATCGTGACGTCCCCTTTGCACTTTGCTTCTCCTTAACTCTTCTGTCGTGAAACCATGACATGTCGTGATTTCATGACATGTCATAAAATCATGACGTCCCCTTTGCACTTTGATTCTGCTTAACTCTTCTATCACGAAATTGCGACATGTCATGATTTCGTGACATGTCGCAAAATCGCAACGTCCCTTTGCACTTGGCCGCGAAACCGCGAGACGTCGTGATTTCATGACATGTCACGAAATCGTGACATCCTCTTCACTTAGTGCTTCTGGTCCAAATCTGTCGTGATATCGCGACGTTTTCATCACTTGGCCTTTTCTACCAAAATATGTTGCGATATCGCGATGCCTTCCTCAAGCTTTGTTTCCAGTCAGAAAATATAGCGAAATCGTGATGTTTTCCAAGAGCTTTGCTTCTGATCCAAATGTGTCATGAAATTGTGACATTTTCTTCAAGCTTGGATTTTGACTCAAACCTGTCTCAAAATCGTGACATTTCCAAAAATGGAAAATGTCGTGATATCGTGACGTTTTCAAAAATGGAAAATGTCGCGATATCGCGACGTTTCCAAAGATGAAAAATGTCGCAATATCGCGATGTTTCCAAAAATGGAAAATGTCACGATATCGTGATGTTTTCCCAAGTTACTTCCACTTAGCAAATTTTCCAGAAATAGTAGGTTGGCTCTAATGAATTTATCTATCTGCATTCTGCATTTTACATATTTAGTGAAAGATTTTCTTTACTCAGAAATGATTCTAACATTTGAAAAATGAATTCTAAAATAAATCAAAGCCAGATGCAAGCCTACTTGGATATTTTGATGTAAGCAAAAATTTGAAAGGAAGGCAAGCAAAATATGGAATTAAAACCAGAAAAACATCAAGAGGGTCCCTACTGTAAAATGAAAGCTAAATATTTTCAAAGGATGGAACTTCATTTTTTCAGTGGGGGTGTGTTGCTTCTCAACAATACTATTGGCCAAAAATAGAACACAATTATTTTGAGTATGTGAGGCACTGTATCAAGTGCCAACAACACATAAACCTCACACATATTCCATCTCAAGCACTCCAACCTATCCAATCCATGTGGTATTTTTCCTAATGGGACCTAGATCTTATTGGAAAAATTACACCTACTTCCTCAGCTAATGATAAGTTCATCATCACTGCTTCAGAATACTTTATAAAGTGCATCAAAGCCATTCCACTTGTCCAAACCATAGGAGCAAAGATAGAAGCATTCATAACAGATCATATCATATGTCGCTTCAGAATTCCTTCCCAAATCATCTTTGACAATGGAAAATACTTCAAAAATAAAACCATCCGAGCTCTCTACAACAAGTTCAACATTTAACATAGTTTCTCTACCCCATACTACCCATAGGGTAATGGCCAGGCAGATGCCATAAACAAAATAATTTGCTCCATCCTATGCAAAACTGTAGTAGAATCACATCATGACTAGCATAACCAAATACCCCTCGCCCTATGGGCATACCATATAAGCATTCGTACCCCCGCTAGGACAACCCCATTTTCACTTGTCTATGAGGAGGAAGCTATCATGCCCTTTGAGCTGGAGATACCTTCTCTAAGGGTATCCATGAAAGAATTCATTGATGATGATACCGCCCATCAAGCCCGCTTATATCAACTTACACTCCTCAATGAATGTCACATCCATGCCATCGAGCACACATTAGTTTACCAAGATTACCTTCACCATGCCTACAATAGTAAGGTACATCAACACGAATTCCAAATTGGTAATTTGGTTCTCAAAGAAAACCAACATATCATAATTCAGCCTCGCCAACAGTGAGATAAGTTTATCCCAAACTAGTTGGGCCCATTCATCATCACACACAAATACGGTTTAGGTGCCTATCGCTCTTCTAATATTTAAGGCCTTGATGAACCTGGGCCTATTAACATTTTTCACCTTCGTGCATTCAATGCCTAACACACACAGGTGTTAACTATCACAAGTGGTACACACTGCTATGCACAAACACATCACCCATTAGGTACATCATGATAAATACATGTCTTTTTACTTTATATATTTTGCATGTACTTTCCCCTTCTATATCATTTTTATAAAACTGGTATCTGTTTTCCATTTTTACAGGATTTACATCATCTATAGCCACATCGTCAGTAGCAATATATGACAACATCCACATACATCATCATGCAGGACCCTCTACTGCCACCACCTATACCGATCACATCGGCTAGCACGACCACCAGTCACCCTTCATACTAGATGGTCTTCACATTCCCACACTCAGACCATTACACCCCACCTCATTTCTTTTCCCCTCACCATCGAGGTTTGTCATACTCACCCCATTCTTGTGATAGCTAGGTCTCCTAATCCTCTTTTGATGACAAGGAGGAAACATCCCATCCCCGAACACAAGGATCTCCCTCTCATCTGCTTGAAGATACCAATAACCCTTATTCACCAACTAATTCCCCCCACCATCCTCTAGGAGCTTACTTCCCTCATAATATAGGATACACTCCCCATCTGGCTTGTCCTTCATGCCTATCAACCCCATTCCCCAATGGAGATTCATCTTATGCCCAAGCATTGCAAGTCCACACGGCTCAAGCTACCCAAGCCACCTAGTCACACATACCTCCATCTCACATGCACTGCCATCCATAGCCATCTCTTATGCCATATGTCCTCCAGAAACCACTCTCATACTTGAGGCTTGCCTTTTAAGCAAGCCTCACAATCCCAAGGTCATTTCAGTCCTCCTCCTCATTATCATGACCTCATCCATTTTCTCATGCATACCAGGCCAATCCATACACATTGGAGTCCTGATCACCACCTTCCTTGATAATATCACCTCCATGCCATGACATACAACACCCCTTTTCTCTTATCGAGGCTCTTAAGCTACAGATGAGCCATTATCATTACCATGTTCATCAATGCAAGTCTCCCATGACTCGTACATCCTTACCTCCAAGTAGATCCATTTCCTAACCTCATATTCGACCGACATCGGACTCTCGACTTACACCTCCACCATTGGACCTCCCCTCATCCACCCCCCATTCACCTCCAGTGAAACCTTACATTTATCCCATGCTTGTTCCATTTACTCCATTATCAAAAAAAAATTATCACCTCATGCATTAAGGTCTTCTTGACTTACCTGAGATTCAACCCATAGACCCCTCATGTACTAAACTAAGTAATTACCACAAGAGCCAATATTGTATTTATCATCGTCAACCAGGTCATGACATCGAAGAATACAGATAATTTGAGAACCTAGTGCACAACATGTTGCATGGTGATCGAACTCCATCCCATTTAGCCAAATTTTGAGTTCTCCATGTCGCATCATCCCTATAAATTTGCCACCACATGAAACCTTGACAATGCCAACCCGCTACATTCATAGTATATCTAACTACACCAACCACTGAAGTCCCAACTGTACCCTACCTTCACCATATCATTCCTGACCTAGTCCGTGCCACTTCACCCATCAGTAGCTCTCATCTTCTTCCTTCTTTCTTCTTCTAATTCTTACTTCCTCGCGTAGTAATATGATCACACTCCGAGTGGCTACATACCTACGTTGATCTGCTTCCTCTCTTCTATCTTATTTAGCTTTTGGTAATCCTCTCATCTTGTTGGTTACCAAAGCCTATTTCTTCTCACTTCTTATATCAATACATCCTACTCTCACATCCTATTCCTTTTTGTGATTATTACATCATTGTACAACTCACAGTCCATTTACCTACTATACACATACCCCACATGCTGGGGCAACCATTATTATAGCATCATGCTTTTTGCCATTACGATATACTATACTCATATGTAGATAAATTTTCACACTTCTACATTTCATGAGATTCCTCTTGTAGATATTGCATTTCTCCACTTGTATCATTTACATTACCTCCATTGCATATATCCATATATTTTTCAAGTTAATTTCTTTTATAGTATGTATATTATCCCCCAAAAATGAGCCTTCAGCAGGAGTAATACATGCACTTGTTAGCATCACCACCTTGGATGTCCACTTTTCCTTTTCAATATTAGGGTGTACATAGGTGTCATGCTAACTTTTGACCACTTACTAGTTCAGTCAATCAAATGTCACCCCAAGTTGATAGGTTCTACATACTCCTTATGGTTCTTTAGGTTGATTTTTCTTATATTGGGAGGGGGGTGAACAACATAAGACCACTTTTTACTTTTCTTTCCTAATCAATATTATGCGATGTATAGATGGCAATATCAATAGCAATAATCAAAGAAATCCACAAATCACCACACACAATAGAGACACCAAATTTATGTGGTTCATCTAATGTGGGCTACTCCACGGAGAAAATCTTTCACTAAAATTTTCTTGATGAATATCTTGGGAATCCTTTCCCTATTACAATTTTTATGGATCTCTATCCAAATGAGACACCAATCCCCTAAAAAAGTTCATGGATATATATCTATAGGAGAACTCCTTTCTCCTTAGCTCTGATTGGTAATCTTCTAGAAGAACTATTACCCCCACTGCTCTGGCTAATGGATATCTATCCACTTAATACTCCTATCCTCACTGCCCTGGCTAATGGATCTCTATCCACTAGATACTATCATCCTCTATACTCTATCACCTTCAAACCCTAGTCTCAAATCTGCACTAAACATAGTCCTTCGATCTAGCACAAATCTTCTCAATCTCTATCTCTGGTCTAGCACAAACCTATCCTCAAATATGCACCAAACTTTGTCCTCAAATCTGCACTAAATACAATCCTTCGGTCTAGCACAAATTTGTCCTCAATCTCTATCCTCTAATTTGCACTAAACATAGTCCTTTAGTCTAGCACACATTTGTCCTCAATATCTATCCCCAAGCCCTAATACAAAGCTTGACTCAATCTCAATTCAAATCTACTATATCTACCCCAAACCTTAACTCAAGGTTTGAACAAATCAATAAATCAACTCTGCTCTCAAGTCTTCTCAAAGACTTTTCTCAAATATGCCTTGTAAGCTTTCACAAAAGCTCACACTAATCTATCCATAAGTCCTCTCTAGAACTTGTCCAATATGCTCAATAAGTCCTCATTAGAATTTATCCAAATCTACTCAATAAGTACTCACTAGAACTTATCCAAATTGGCTCTCAATCTGTATTGTAAGTGTAGCACCCTAAAATTGGTGCAGTTAAACCTTAGAGTTGTTACTAGACAACAAGCTCAAAATCCTCAACAAGATCAAACTCAGAATGATGGATCAGCTCCATTTGTTTTGAAAGTTCCTAATAAAGGGAATCATGTGCCTAATGTTCAACCTAAACCTCCTTATAATATTAATGAACAATTATCAAACACTACGGCTAGAATTTCCCTTTTGGACCTTTTAAGATCTTCTCCTACACATAGGGATGAATTAATGCTCACATTAAGCCAAATGATGGTACCACAAAATATTCAACCTGAAACCATGGCCAATACTATCATAACTCGAGAAGTCGATTGCATTGACTTACGGGATAGAGATATCTTTGCAACATAGTTTACATAAGGATAACCCCTTATATATTACTGCCCTAATTGGAGATGTAGCAGTTAAACTGGTCTTGATTGATAATGGTTCATCTTTAAACATTTGCACTTTTGATTTCTACCAAATATTTGGGTTTAGAAGTGATGAAATGAAAAGAACTGATATGATTATAAAATCCTTCAATGACGAAACACAAGAAACGTGTGGAGTTATTACCATTCCATTGCAAGTTGGTCCTAGAACCTTAGACATGACCATGTTTATTGTACATTGCCCTGCATCATACAATATACTCTTGGGTCGCCCTTGGATCAACGGGATGCGAGCTGTTCCCTCAACTTTACATCAGTGTGTTAAATTTGAATTTAAGAATCAATTGGTTACCATTCATGGTGATCCCAGACCCTTTGATATGTGTGCTTTGGCAGAACTTGTTGGAGTTCAATTTTGCCCTGCTTTGTCATCCACACATCCTGATTCTAATCATCTGCCTAAACATGTGAAACACACACCCATAACATCATCTACGTTTTTTCCATCAACTCCACCTCTACATATAGCTCAACCATCTTCCGAACAAATCACGTTAGGACCTCAAAGGGATCCTAAACCCACAACCAATGCTTCTTGTTTTACTCCTATAACTTCCATACCTATAGATCCATCCATAGACATTTCTACAACATCTACGCCTACCAAAGACAGTTTTCGCATCAGAAGATGTAGGAAATATTCCTTCCACCTCTTATGCTCTTACTGAAGAGCTATTACCTGATTTATCTAAAATTCTTATATAAAAAAAAACAAATGCTGCTATGTAAGATTCCCTTATTTTAAATAAATTGCCACCCTCTCCTCGTACCTTGGGCCTCCCACAGCCTATGGGAAGTATTTACCAAGTCGAGAGCTATGCTTTTATTTATAAGGGATATGACTGGGGAAGAATACCTAGAAACATCAAGACACATTATTGTAAGAATGCGAACCAGATTTATTATTCAGCAGTGCAGTTTAAATAATGCAGAGATTACAAACTGCATTCCTGGATTAGCCCGAAGAGGGCGCATCTCAACAGGATGCAGGTATAACAATATACCAGCCGCTGCAACTAGTTGCTAAATAATAATTAACAACTAACAAGAAGCTAAAGTACGCTAACATCCCCCTTTATTACATTATTTGGGTAATGTAATAACTAATAGCTATACTAACATCCCCTTACATCATTTTGCAATACAAAGAGAGCTGCGAAACAATTCAAATTTGACACGTCCAAGTGCCTTAGTGAAAATGTCTGCAACTTGAGCATCGGTGGGAATGTTTTGAAGCTGAATTCGGTGCTTTGGAACTTCATCTCGAATGAAATGACATTGTGTGTCAATGTGCTTTGTTCTTTCATGATGGGCTGGATTCTTGACGAGGTTCAGAACACCCTGATTGTCGCAAAACAAGTGTATTGGAGATTTTGATGGATGGCCCATACTTGTCAGAATGCGACGCAACCATATCACTTCGCACACAGCTTCACGTGCGGCGCGATACTCTGCCTCTGTTGATGAAATAGCAACCACCTGTTGCTTCTTGCTGTGCCAAGAGACGAGGACCGGATCCCAGATGAAAAATGTATCCAGAAGTTGACTTGCGATCATCAAATGATCCGGCATAGTCGGAGTCCGTGTATCCTTGCAAGAAGAATTTGTTGTTCCTCTTGTATTCTAGGCCATATTCCATAGTACCACGGACATAGTGAAGAACACGTTTTCCTGCTTTCCAATGAGTGGTCTTAGGCTCCTGCATGAACCTCGAAAGATAGTTGACGGCAAATACGAGATCCGGCCTAGTATTGGTCGGATATATGAGACTCCCAATCAGCTGTCGATAGAGAGTACCATCTACCGAGGTGAATCATCATATCGTGATAAGCTGAAGTCCATTCTCCATCGGAGTTGCCATTGGCTTGCAATCGGTCATGCGATATTTTTCCAGCAATGTCTTGGCATATTTTTTCTGAGACACTTTGATGGAGTGCTCCTTATGGCTGAATTCCAGACCAAGACAGTAATGGAGAAGTCCGAGATCTGTCATCTCAAAATATTTACACAAGTTTCTTTTGACAGTAGAGATCATAGTTTCTGAACTCCCTGTAATGAGCAGATCATCCACATAGAGTACAAGCAACACTATCTCAGAACCCTGTTTCTTGAAATAGAGGTTTGCATCTGACGGACATCTCTTAAATCCATTTTGCATAAGGTGATTGTCCATTTTTATATACCAAGCTCGAGGAGCTTGTTTCAGACCATATAAGGATTTGACCAATTTGCAAACCTTACTGCTCTTGGCCTTCCACTTCAAATCCTTACGGTGAGTCATGTAGACTTCTTCTTGGAGATCACCATTTAGAAAGGCACTTTTGACATCCATCTGGTGAACTTTCCACCCATATTGTGCTGCCATAGCACACATAACTCGAATTGTGGTCATCCGAGCGGTAGGTGCAAAAGTTTCCTCGTAGTCAATGCCTTCCTTTTGAGCATAGCCCTTTGCAACAAGACGGGCCTTATGCTTATCAATTGTTCCATCTGCCTTGTACTTGACTTTATATACCCATTTGCTGCCAATGGGTTTCTTTCCATGCGGGAGATCAACAAGCTTCCAAGTTTTATTTTTCATCAAAGACTCATACTCTGTATCCATAGCGGCCTTCCACTGAGGCTCACTAAGAGCATCTTGCACTGATGCAGGTTCAAGATCATCTATGGTAGACATGAACGCCCTGTCATCATCAATATCCATATCCTCTACTTATGTACGTGGAGTTACGAGAAAGTTCCTCAAAATATTGACAAATATCATCAACCTCACCAGTTTCTTTGGCTTCTTTTTCCTTTTGAGCCATACTTTGCGTGTACGAGGTCTATCCAAGTTCAAATTGGGAGGAGTGGATAAATTTGCGTCTCTGATTGTATTTGTACACCATTTTGGATTCTTCTTCGGTGGTGTTGAAGAAGATGTAGAAGGACCTCCTGTCTGTGTTGATGAAGGAATCTTCTCTTCCTTAGATTCCACAAGATCTAGGTGTACTTTAGATGTGCTCTGTGATGTGAAAGCTTCATCAAAGACAACATCTCTGCTGACATGAATTTTCTTGGTCAAAGGATCTATCAAACGATATCCTTTAGAGTGCTCATCATAACCAAGAAAAATACATCTCAGTGTTTTCTCATCTAGCTTCTTCCTTTTCTCTTTCGGTATGTGCATGAAAGCGTGACATCCAAAAATACGTAGATGAGATATGGAGGGTTTTCGACCACTCCATGCTTCCTGTGGAGTCATTCCTTTTAGGGCCTTTGTGGGTGCCCTATTCAACGAGATATCTTTGCGGTGGTGACGGCTTACGCCCAATATTGTTGCCCAAGAGTAGCTCCTGTGAGCATACAACGAACCATTTCCATGATAGAACGGTTCCTTCTCTCGGCAACTCCATTTCTTTGAGGAGTATAGGCGGTTGTTAGCTGTCTCTTGATTCCATGCTTATCTAAGAATGCAAAAAATTCATTAGAGGTAAACTCCCCCCTCGATACGAGCGGAGGGTTTTAATAGAAGCTCTCGACTCCTTCTCAGCGGATTTCTTGAGCTACTTGGAAGAATGCGAAAGCTTCGATTTCGGTTGGAGAAAGAAAACCCACATCTTTCGTGAGTAGTCATCTACGAATAGCTGAAAGTACCTCTTCCCTCCACAGCTGTTGGGTGTGAAAGGACCGCACAGATCGGTGTGAATTAACTCCAGAGGTTTTCGTGCTCTTGTTGAGCTCTTCTCAAATGGTACTCTATGTTGCTTTCCTGCCAAGCAGTCAGAGCACACTGGCAATGTGGCAGAAAGGGAAGGAAGACCCTTTACCATCTCATACTTACTGAGCTCAAGTAAGTAGCCAGAACTAAGATGCCCATATCTCTTGTGCCATAGGGAAGTTGCCTCCTTGGTAGAGGCAGTCATGGCAACATGTGGAGTAGAGATAGCATCTAGGGCAAATAAGCCGTGCTTATATGAACCTGTTGCAATCTGCTTACCCTTCCCGGTAATAGTACAACACTTCTTGCCATTCTCAACACGAAAGTTGACAACCATATTTCTATCCGGGATTTGTGTAGTGACAACAAATTGTTAGCCAATCCCGGAACATAGAGGACTTTGTCAATCCGACACTTGCCATCAGGAAGAGTGACTGAAACTGTACCCTCTCCCTGAACCCTGTAGGTTTTATCATCAGCAATGGTGACAGGTTTGCCCTCTTTGGCCACGAATGATTCAAACCACGATCCGTCGCCGATCATATGTTTGCTAGCTCCAGAATCGACATACCAAACAGGATCCCTCTGTGTGGAATCTGTGGTAGTCATGAGCACCTTGTGTGCCCATTCAGAATCTGAGTCAGATTCTTCAACAGCAACATTCACCTGGGGTTGCTTGTTTTTATTTTGTGGTTTGTTTTGGCCTTTCTGCTTGTTCTTATGCCAACACCTGTTGGTGTCATGGTTGTCTTTCTCACAGATCTTGCACCACCTCTTCTTTTGTTGAGGTTGTTTGCCTTTTCCTTTCGTATCTTGTTGAGAATTTCCTCCTTTCTGAAAGTTGCCTCCTTTTTGCCCATTACCTTTCTTCCTAGAACCTTGCCTGTTGGTGTATAGGGCTGTATTGGAAGAATCATCCTTGTGAAGTTGGCGTGCCTCCTGTTGTTGAAGCAGATTGACCAACTCGATGTAGGTAATTTGTCGTTGAGACACCTGGATGGAGGTGATCAACATATCAAATGAAGAAGGCAAAGCTCTCATCACAAGTGAAATGAGAAGCTTTTCGTCCACAGTATCTCCCAAAGAATTCAATTTCTCTTTCAATTCAGACACTCTGCACAGAAAGAGTTCAACTGTTTCACCCTGTCTCAAACTCAGGTTATGAAGTTGTTGTTGAAGATGAAGAATGGTGGAATCATTCTTTCCCTCATAGATGGTTCTAAGGGCATCCCATGCCTCTTTACCACTTGCTTTGTCAGCTATATGAGGTTGCACTTCATCTGAAACAGCAAACAAAATGAGCACCTTTGCTCATTGTCTTTCTTGTCAAAAGCTATCTGATCTGCGGAAGGACCTGTGGATCCTGCTGTTGGTGAAGGCCTAGTTGTTACTCCAGTAACAATATCCCACAAATCTTCCATTTGGAGAATTGCCTTCATCTTATGTTTCCATGGTGTATAATTTGGACCTTTCAATAACTGATGAGGATCAGTCATCAACTTTGCAACAGCGGCCATAGTGAAGGTTCCTTATATCACCAATTGGTCCCCCTTTCGATATACCTTTTGCTAGGCCGTTATACCGTACAAAATACCCGCCCTTACGTGAGGGAAACTATAGGTATTTAGAAAGATCAACAAAAATCACCCGCCCTTACGTGAGGGAGACTATAGGTGAGTTTTAGAGATCATACGATACGTGGAACATAAGCGGTACTGAAAGGGAATCGCCTTGTTGATGGCACCTACCATAGAAGATTCTTCTCATGCGTGGGGCGTAACTTCCCCTAAACACTATGAAGAATACTTCGTCAGGATTTACGCCTAAACACAAGAACGATTAAGGGTAGTGGATGGAGTAAAAAAATGCAAAAATGGCGTACTTATTCCTCCCCGACGATTTATAGAGAACAAGCTCAGACGTCGTTGTTGCAGCTATATTAGGCGATAGATACAGTAGCCCAAAGCACGACAACTTTACCTGTAAGTGTGGGCCAGAGGTACCATTTTTACCGAACGCTGCGGTGCAAATAAATTGCACAGATGGGTTTTTAATTATTTCGGGGACTTAGGGAGTGATTTATATTTTAATGAAGTAGTGCATAGAAATGAAAATGCATCATACATCAAAAAAAATGCCCACAGAATGAAACCCTAAGGTGTCGGACACAGCCGAAAATGCACCTTTTACAATTCGCCAAATTGCTTTTTCAGAAAATTACTCACATTCCCCCTTTGATTTTTTGAAAAAAATATCCCCCCTTAAAAAAAATCTCTTTAACAAAGCATTTTAATAATTATTATGTATTTAAAGTTAAAATAAATAATTTTAATTTATATAGTTTTAAAAACTTATGAAAAAATAAATTAAAATTAAATTTTAATTTATAAAGTTTTAAAAACTATAAAAAATAAATTAAAATTAAAAATTTTAACTAAAAAATAATAATTAAAAAAACCTTTGAAAAAAAATTTTTACCTTTGCAAGGGGGGAGTCGGCGGGATTTGAACCCCCGACTGCTGGGTTCCCGGAACCCACCACGCAGCTCACTTGCCAGTGAGCCCGTGGGCTGATCTGGGAGGAGAAAGGGCCCCCTCGTATTTGAGGAGGGTCCTCAGTCTGCTGCCCGAGCGCGGCCTCTGCCACCTCCGCTCGTGCTCTCCTCCTCTCTGCTACCCGTGCCCACTATGGCTGGCGACATTTTTTTTTTTTTAAATCGCGTTGTCGTTGCCTGCGTTCCCCATCCGCGTCACTGCCTTTGTGTTTTGTTTTTTTTTTTTTTTTTTAATTCGTTTAAAAAAAAAATCGCGGCCGCACGTTTCGCGCTGTGCACGGGGGGCGGAATTTCCGCTCAACGGGGGGGGGTGGTCGCGCTCAGCGAGCATCGCGACGCCTCCAAACGGGGGGGTGGGGGCGTGGACGCTCGCGCTCCGCATCCGTAGTGCCTCCCCATCCGCTCAATGGGGGGGCGTTCAGGGACGTCTCGCATGCGTACGGGACGATGCCCTCCTCCAACGGGGGGGGACGACGTTGTGTCCTCCTCCTCGGACATCGTAGCCCTGGGCACGCTGCATCCTGCGGCCGTCCAGCATTTGGGCGTGCGCGCTGGGTCCTGCGGTCATTTTTTTTTTTTTTTCTTCGTTGCAGGTATAAATCGCACAGCGATTTTTTTTTTTTTAAAACACCTGCACGTCGCGCGATTGCGTGCGACGTGAAAAGAAAATTGCCTCCCCAGCAATAGCAAAAAAAAAAAAACTACGTCCTCCTCCAGCCTCGGCTTCTCATGCTTCTCTGCTGTGATCTGGCTCTGATGCCATATAAGAATGCGAACTAGATTTATTATTCAGCAGTGCAGTTTAAATAATGCAGAGATTACAAACTGCATTCCTGGATTAGCCCGAAGAGGGCGCATCTCAACAGGATGCAGGTATAACAATATACCAGCCGCTGCAACTAGTTGCTAAATAATAATTAACAACTAACAAGAAGCTAAAGTACGCTAACAATTATGAGGGATATGATCGATGTTATTTTGCTAATGAGTATATTAAAGCTAAGTCTATAATGCTTAAATTGGGATATAAAGGGAAAGGTTTGGGACCTTTCTAGAATGGTATGAAAGAACCTTTTGAGGTAGAACCATGGCCCGCCTGATGTGGTGTGGGCCTATTTCCTAGTAAAGGTCAGCCCTTCCCATTTGAGGATGATGACCATCTCATATGTTACCAAGATTATTTGGATAAATGTGATGCTTTGCGTTTAAGGAATAACCCATTTACATGTAATATGCTATCCATAGCTTACCCTGAGATGATTGTTGAATCCGACGATGAGTTGGAGGGAGATATCTTCCATGATGTCTCCATTGAGGCATTATTACATAATGGATTTTATTTCGATGGCTCTATACCTAGTATAGCCCAACTTGAGGCCACGACTCCTCAAGACGAATTATCCAAGCTAACCTTAGAATAATTACAAGAATTGGGCGTTTCACCCACCCCACCTAATTTTGAGAGAGATCTACACATGGAAGTAGAAAACATCATAAAAATTAACATTGGAACCGAAGATAACCCTCACATAATCAACATTGGATCAGAATTGAGTCAAGAAAAACAAGATAAATACATTGCATTCCTTAAAGAATATGAAGACGTTTTTGCTTGGACATATGAAGATATGCCAGGATTAGACCCTTATGTAGTTATGCATCACCTAGTAGTCCATCCGGATGCTAAACCTGTTAAACAAAAACTTAGAAAAATGCATCCTAAAGTGGCCTTACTAGTCAAAGGAGAATTAGAAAAACTCTTGAAGGTTATTTTTATACAAGCCATTGATTATGCTGAATGGATATCGAATGTAGTTCCAGTAACTAAGAAAGAAGCTACCAAAGTTAGGGTTTGCACGAGACTTTAGAGATATTAATGTTGCATGCCCTAAAGATGATTTTCCTCTTCCCAACATGGATCAGATCATTGATTTTACTGTTGGGAGTGGAATGATATCCCTAATGGATGGATTTTCTGGTTATAATCAGATCAGGATAGCTCCTGAAGATCAGGCTAAAACAACCTTTATTACCCCTTGGGGGACCTTTTGTTGGAAAGTGATGCCATTCGGTTTGAAGAATGCAGGTGCAACATATCAACGAGCCATGACTTATATCTTTCATGATATGATGCATGATATTCTACATGATTATGTAGATGATATTATAGCTCGTTCCATCAAAGAAGATGATCATTTAGATGACTTGAGAAAAGTATTTGATCGGTTAAGGGAATATCTTATCCGATTGAATCCAGCCAAATGTATATTCGGAGTTAAGTCCGGTAAATTATTGGGGGTTATAGTTTCTTTACGTGGCATTGAAATTGACCCTCTCAAGATCGTGGCTATCACTGATATGCCCACACCCACAAATATATCCAAATTACGAAGTCTACAAGGTAAGCTTCAAGCTATTCGTCGCTTCATCGATAAGTTGGCGGACAAAACATGACCCTTTCTTAAGCTTCTTAAGAAAGATGTCTCTTTTCATTGGGACGATGAATGTCAGGAAGCATTTGAACTCCTCAAACAATATCTCCTTAAACCATCGGTGCTTTCACCACCTAGATCTGATCGTCCATTTATCTTGTACATTTTTGCTTCATATTTTGCCTTAGGAGCTATGTTAGCTCAACTTGACGATGAGAAGAAAGAACGTGCTAATTATTACATTAGCAGAACCTTAATCAGTTATGAAACTCGCTATACAATATTAGAGAAGTTATGTCTCGTAGTCATATTTTCTACACAGAAATTATGCCATTATATGCTCAGTCAGAAAATGTATGTTATTGCTAAATTTGATCCTTTGCGATATCTCATGAGTCGACCTTATTTATCTGGTCGCACAACAAAGTGGGTTCTTGCGCTAAGCGAGTTTGAACTCACATTTATAGGACAAAAGTCTGTTAAAGGTCAAATCATAGCAGATCAATTAGTTGCTGCACCTTTAGAGTCTACCCATCCCCTCATCATTGAGTTTCCTGATGAATGCCTTAAACTAGAGGTAGACCATCCAGAGCAATGGTCCCTATACTTTGATGGAGCCCGATGCATGAGTGGGGATGGTGCAGGTATTATTTTAATATCTCCGTAGAAACATCTTATACCTCTATCCTTCAAATTAATGTTTGCTTGCACTAATAACACTGCTGAATATGAGGCTCTAATCCTTGGATTACGAGCTGCCTTGGCACTAAAAATTAAAAATCTATTGGTTTTCGGTGATTCTCAACTTGTCATAAATCAAATCAATGATGTTTATCAGACCAGAGATGATAAATTACGTCCATATAAAGCATATGTCTTACAATTATTATCTTTATTTGATCAAGTTACCTTGGAAGCTATTCCTCGAACTAGCAATCGTGCGGCTGATGCTATGGCTACAGCTACATCTCTTTTGCCCTTGGAGTTAGATGACGAATATGCTACCATCATTATTCATCGACTCCAGGAACCCGCTTCAAATAAATCATGCTTAGAACCTTTGGATGTGTTTTTAATCAATGAAACTACTCCTGAACCATGGTACATTGATATATTTAATTTTCTTCAAAATGGGACCTTTCTTGAAGGTTGTAATAGCAACCACCACCGGTTATTACGTAGACGAGCAAGTCGCTTCGTAATTATAGGCAATACGTTGTATAGGAGATCTTTTGAAGGCATCCTATTGAGATGTTTGAATCTAGAAGAATCTAGATCAGCTTTAAGTGAAGCCCACAATGGATCTTGTGGGGGACATTTTAGTGGTAGCGCCATTGCTAAGAAGCTCCTTAGGATAGGATATTTTTGGCCTACCATGGAGAATGATGCACATGATTATGTGCACCATTGCGACAAGTGCCAGAAACACGCTGACCTTGTCCATGCGCCTGCACAAGAACTACAGGCTATTTCATCTCCTTGGCCCTTTTCAAAATGGGGCTTAGACATCATTGGAAAAATCAACCCTATGTCATCTGATGGACACAAATTCATCATAACCGCCATCGAGTATTTCATGAAGTGGGTTGAAGCTATGCCCTTAGCTTCTTGCACTGGAACCCAAGTTTCCAAGTTTATTTTTAATCAAATTATTTGTAGGTTCGAAATTCCTACAAATCTCATCTCAGATAATGGAACTTGTTTCAAAAATAAAGATGTCAAAAAATTATGTCAAAAATATAAAATTCAACATCGTTGGTCCACTCCCTATTATCCTCAGGGTAATGGCCAAGCGAAGCATCTAATAAAACATTAATCAAAATCCTCAAAATACTGGTCAATAAATCTGGCCGAGATTGGCACATCCAATTATATCCTACTTTGTGGGCTTATCGAACTAGCGTTCGCACTCCCACGGGCACTTCACCTTTTGTTTTGGTTTATGGCATTGAAGCAGTTTTTCCCTTTGAATTAGAAGTTCCTTCTTTGGCTCTACTACTTCAAGATACTAAAGTAGGAGATGAATATCGTGCTGGCATATTTAGTCAGTTGGAACTCCTAGATGAGAAGTGCATCAATGCTTTGGAGCATCTTCGTGCCTACCAAAACAAGCTCAAGCGAGCATACCTCAAGAAAGTTCATCATCGATCCTTTGAGATCGGTGACCTTGTCTTAAAAGAAAATCAAAAAAATACTAATGCAACTAAAGACCTTAAAGGTAAATTTGAGCCCAATTGGCTTGGACCGTATATCATCACTGCTAAATTTGGATCGGGAGCATACCGATTAGCTACCTTAGATGGTAAAGATCTTAAAGAACCTATGAACATTATGCATCTTAAGCGTTATTATGCATAACATTTGGTCATTTCATCATTTGTATATATTGTTATTTTGCATATTATTTCATTTTAGTCATCCATATAAAAATTTCAAAAACAGTAACATTGTGTATCTTCTCAATTCATCAATCAAAATCAAAATATAAAAACTTCAAAATCATCAAAATCTTCAAAAACATCTTTT
The DNA here is from genome assembly GCA_028583015.1 of Wollemia nobilis. Classification (NCBI taxonomy): domain Eukaryota; kingdom Viridiplantae; phylum Streptophyta; class Pinopsida; order Araucariales; family Araucariaceae; genus Wollemia; species Wollemia nobilis. Next base: position 2,191,461 of record JAQPPZ010002937.1, on the reverse strand, counting down.
ATTTTTGTACTGTCAATTCTTGAAGTATTGCAGTTATATTTTCAATTATTTTGGATAAATTAGCATTTATTTGGAATCCCGCACTTTCACACTCACATGAATAAATATCTTGATTTTATTTGGTATGATTATTAATCTCTCTTATATCAAAGTCCACAGTTGAATTAAATAAAGTTTTGAGCATAGAGAACTGATCTTGTTATTTACTTGAACCAAGTATATCTTTTCACATTAAAATGATTTCATTGCAAATTCGATATGATGCTACATAGTAGAAGTGGTTTCTTGAGCGAAAAGTTTCCCCTGCTATCCTATCATGCACATGGTCTAGAATCTTTGAGAATTGACAAAAGGACAAGCTCACCCCTACCCGGAATAAAAATCCCTTGCTCTACAGCCAATCCGAGCAAGTATCCCTAGTATAGGAAGCAAAAGAAAAGTCAAAGAAAATGAGAAAAAGAAAAATATTATTTTGTACCATCACAACAATATTTCAGCATTATCTCAGTTCCAAGCAAAAATACAAAAAAAAAAAGCAAAAGAGAAAAAGCAAAAGCAAAGAGCAATAAAATCCTTTTCCCTACCCCTTGAAAAGAAAAGAAGGGTGAATGAGCTTGAATCCCTGGAATTCTCAATTATTCGAAAACTGTGAGGTAAGCCCCATAACAAGTGGTTTGTGCCCAACCCGCTTGGCCTTGGGTAATCCCTAGCATGGTGATATGTCTGTCACATTAGCGACCTTCTTTTGTACAGACCTATGTCGGCTTATGGATTAGCTAGCTCTTGATGACCCGACTTACATAGTAGTCTGGTATGGTTACATGCATATAAATCATGGTCAATGAACACTCATTTGGTTAATTCAAATTACTTGTATCAAATTATCTTGCTCAAAATTGGTGAATGAACAATACAATTGCACACACATTTGTATTTGAGAGATTTTGTATCATTATGATAAATCAAGATCGGTAATGAACTCACATTTGCACATGAGGGTTCCTTATAAATCTACATTTTGTCTTTGAGATAGTTTAAAATATCTTTGCAATTCTTTCAGAATCATTTCATCTTCTTATTTAAGAACATTTGCTTAGCATAAAAACAATTAAATATATGTCTTTCCAACAAACAAAAATTTTCTTTCACATCTTCAAAAACCTAGTAAATAAAGTCATGTTTATATATTATTATTTTTTGTTTATCTCAAAACCAAAAAAATCAATCATGCAATAAAACTAAAATATCAAATTCTTTTTTGGATTTCGCGATGATGGTATAAGTCTATACCTATAATTCTATGCCTAGCGCAAACCATTGTTCTCATTTTATTTCCCATTCATTTTAAATTCATAAAAACATATGGCTTACATCATTATGTTACCCAATTGTGCTTTAAAAAGAACGCAAATTTTTCTATTTTATGTCATTATGTCAAACATTCAATTTTGCAATGATGGTATAGTTCCTAGGGACTTATTCAAAAATTTTATCACACTTAGGAATTTATGCCTAGCAAAAATCATATTTCTTTTAATATCTCATGCATAATATTTTTATGAAAATCTGAAAACAAATCATCACCATCATCATTTTTCATCATCACAACACAAAGTCTTAAGACAGTCTCTTAAGCACTCTTTTACTTTTAGCAATATTTCTATACTTGGGATTAGCTTGACGACCTAGCGAGTGGCGACTCCATGAAATGGTCTATAACAACGACAATGTCCTTTGAAATTATTGTTAGAAGTCCCTTTTATTTTTCATCAAATCACACCACAAAACAACCAATTTGTTCACATCAGATTATTTCATTTAAAATTTTATGGCATGACATAAAAATTATAATTTATTTCCAATGACATAATTACATGAATAATCAATCAAACAAAATTCAAAATTAAAGCATCATACAACATATACACAAGTCATATCATCAAAAAGACAATCTATATATATCAATCAATTATGTACATCATCTGGATTGGTATGCCACAATCAATACCCTGGCATACTCAATCCCCTCAAAAAGTAATAATAATATATACAATCTGTAGTCTATAGTAGCTAGCCTCGAGAAGCCCTCGAGCTCTCAGCCTCATCTCCTCCCCCGCCCTGAGGTGGAGGAGGTGGTCCCATAGAGGTCCGGGCTGTGTCTTGGGTCCTCGCCATCGATCGTGAGGATGTCCTCGATGATCCCATCATGATCGGCTCTGCAATGGGGGCTGGCAATGGTATCCTCTGTCCCTCTGGGACCACGTGATAGTACAACCCTTGGTAGAATGTGGTCTGAGCAATAGACCATGCTAGATCTTGAGTGCTCGCCCCTCCACTCCGAGCCCTGAGCCATGTAGCCTCATCCTATAGTGTCTGCACCTGAGCCCAGAGGTGGGCAACCTCAGCCCGAAGAGCCACCGTCTCGCTGCTCTCCCCTACCTCGACACCCTTGCCCTTATCAGGTGATGGTGGCCTCTCCCCTTACTGAGAAGGGAGTCCCTCCTCCCTCCTCCTTGTCTGCTGTGGCCTCTATGGAGCTCGTGCCATCCTCTGGCGTCTCTCCTATGGAGACCATCGCTGCTCTCTCCCATCGTGACCTCGTGCTGCCTCAATAGCAGCCTGATGCTGCCTCCCCATCTATCGCACCATGGCATGCATCGGACCCTATGCCCTCATCATTCGAGGAGGGTGGATGCCTATGTACCAGGCATCATATCCATCGACAACCCCAATATCATCACCATCCACTAGCTAGATGGGGGCATCATCTACATCTTGACTCCAGAACCGTTGCATGTCTGGAGCCCCGCTCAGTGTGGTACTATCCCGAATAGTCTGAGAGTACTCATAATCCCTAAGAGAAGGGATCCCCTGCTGAAGACCGAACTACCACAAAACTTGGTCATAGCGATGGAGCTCTACCTCTCCTCGCTCCATCCTCAGCCAGTAGACTCGCCTGATGCGAGCCAGCTCTTGCCCATCCTCTGCCCACCCTGGATGCTCTCTCCATGGCCTCTAGGTGATCTGGTCTGGGATGAGGTCATCTAGCAACCTCCATGACATCGGTAGATCTATCCGCCGCTGTGACCCTCTCTGTAACCACCAGTAGAAAACCCGGGGCCTCTCTCGGTCAACCCTTGTTAGTGGGAGCCCTACCGGCCTCCGCACCATGATGTGCTCCCAGCACCATACCTATAGTAGTGATGTCAAAACCAGACATCGGCCTCCCTTGTATACGACCCTGTGTAGGATCCTATACAAGCGGCATAGCACAAAGCTGCCCCATGCATATCTGTATCCGTGGTCTCTCATGTCATAGACCACATCTGAAAGGAGCCAGGGTAATCTGCACCCGCTCTGGTGGCACAATAGTAAGCCACCCACTACCCCTACCAACACCCGAGTCAACCTAGATGCCCCAGGCATCTACCTCAGAGACTCGATGTTCACTCCGCCCTTCTCTAGGGTGAAGCTCGGGTCTCCGCTCAACCTCATCATCGCCTGGCCCTGATTGGCCGTAGGAGTCATCAGCCATCCCTGTATGGGGATCCTCAAGATCCTCCATACATCCTCTAGTGTGGGAGCCATCTCCCCTATCGGTAACCAAAAGTAGGATGACCCCGGATACCACCTCTCTGCTAGGGCTGTCAGTAGCCCCATGTCCATCGATACTTGTGGCATCTCTACCACATGCTGCAATCCGACCTGTGCTAGTCGGTCACGCTCCGCCTGGTCGAGCACGGCTATGTCATCTCTCAGCCCCTCGTATTTCCACTCCCGACTCTTTAGTAATCCCCTCTACAAAACAAACAATAAAACAATAAAATTCATTAATAAACCAATCATTAAAATCAATTAAATACATTTCAAACAAGCTTAATTTCATAAAAATGATGATATCGTCCACCATTGGATGATATCATCCTAAATTGGGTAAAATCATCCTTTGTAGGATGAAATCATCTCATATTTTGCAACTTGGGGATCGCCCCTTGTTGGACGGGATCGCCCCTAGTTCGTCGATTTCACCCTCAGACGAAATCGACGATCTAGGGACGATTTCGATGAAATAGGGACGATTTCATCCCGACGTCGTCGACGGCCTAAAAACGGCCGTGATGCCCCAAAATAATCAAAATTTAAAACAAAAAATTGCATAAATTAAATTCAAACATAATTCACTAGGATTAGATCCTTACCCATAGCCCGCGTCGGACCTCTGTCGATCGGTGTGTTGTCTCCACCATTTTTTTCCTGCAGAGCTCTAAAAATAGTGAAAATGAATAGTAAAAATGAATTAGGGTTTTACCCTATTTTTCTTAATTTTATTTTAAAAACAATAACAACATTTTTTTTAATTTTGCTTTTCCGTGCTTTTACCTCAAACGTTCGATTTGGGTAAAAACACGGAGGGGGCACCATAGTCAGCAGTCGTACGATTCGACCTAGAATCGTCGTCTAAAAAATGGAGTAAATTTTTGCTTTCTCGTAAAATGGGAAGAACTCGTCTTTAACGCATTTTCTTCGAAAAATTTGCTAAAGAGGGGGCAAAATGTAGCACCCTAAAATTGGCGCAGTTAAACCTTAGTAAAAAGATAAAAATTTGAATTTTAACCCAAACCGCCCGTTACCCGCTCTCCTTGTTTTTCGTGCCATTTTTAGGATTTGTTTTGACCGTTGGACGATATCGTCGATGATCGAGACGAAATCGTCCCAGATCTGACGAATTCATCCGGAACAGAACGTCCAGACGATTTCGTCCCAAAACCAAATTTTCATAATTAGCTTCTGTTTCAACAACTTCTCTAACTTGGGCAGAAAGCGTGTCTGCATAGTTAGAGTCTCCCCCATTGGAGATCTCCCAAATTGGGATGATCTCCAACCTCCTAACCTCTCCCTAATCCTATATAAACTAGGATTTTCTTAGTTTATCCCCCTGAACCCCTTGGCTGACTGATTTCCCTACAAATTTAACTTTTCATGCATTAGAACACCCTCGCATCTTCGTTTTGCATTGCGTATTTCAAGTTTTCTTGCAGGTATTTTATTGTTTTTCAGCGAAGCAAGCTCGGATCATCTCTGACGATTCCAGATGATTTTGGATGATCCTGTCGTAGATCGGCGATGATCTCGTACGATTAGAGGTGATCTCGACTGTAGTCCAGATTGGGGGCAATCGAGCCCAGAGTTTGCATTTCTTTATCTTCTCTCTTCATTTTTTTATGCATTAGCTTGGTTTATTTTATTTTTGCATCCTGGAGTTCACCTCATTTAGCATAGATGCATGCTAAAGGTAAAATAAAGTATTAAAGTAATGCATTTTCTTTTAATTGTTATCTGGATCTATCATTTAGGCAAATTCACTATCATTTCTATCATTTCCCCTTGCTTTTGTAGTTGCATTTTTGGTTTTTGGTATCTATTTCTATGATTGCAGGTTTCTGACGAATTCGTTTGACGAATTCGTCAGATCGACGATGATCTCGTCTGATCTCAGATGACCGACTATGATCTGAGATGATTCTGTGCAATTTCAGACGATTACGTATGATTTGAGATGATTTGGACTTCTACAAACCTCAGAATCTTCATCAGACATCCGAAATCAGGTATATTCTGTCTTATTTAGCATACTTTCTATGTTTAGCACTTATTCATGTTTTTTGTATTCATATAAATCAGCATTGGCATATAGAATAGCTTAGATTCATCTTGGCCAAACCTAGGAATTGAATGATTAAAGTACAAAATGAACACATCAAACCTACTCTCAACCTAGGTGTGGAAACTGCCACTCAAAATTTTCCTGGTGAACCCACCATCCATCAAAAATTCACCCTTATACCCCTCCCCCGAGAGGCGCGACCTTCAAAGGGCCTCTCAGTCCGAGGTATTGTCCCATCCTTCTCGCATCCCCCTTCCGGGCGTGGATCCTATAGCCTGAAGGTAAGGATGCAAAAAATTTGGAGCGATACAGTAAGATTTCACAAAAGCTCACATAATTCTATCCACAAGTCTTCTCAAAGACTTACCTCAAATTTGCTCAACAAGTCCTCACTAGAACTTGTCCAATCTCATAGAAACATAAAGAGAATTTTTAGACTCAATATGCTCTACATTCATCACAATGTTTAATAACTTTCAATCACTCTCTTAGAAACATATAGATAATTATTAGAGATATGATATGCTTCACATTCACCTCAATACTCAATGACTTTTACTCGCTCTCTTAGAAACATATAAAGAATTGTTAGAGACTCAATATGCTTCACATTCATCTCAATACTCAATCACTCTCTTAGAAACATATAGATAATTGCTAGAGACTCAATATGTTTCACATTCACCTCAATATTCAATCACTTTCAATCACTCTCTTATCACAAAAACATATAAATAATTGTTAGAGATTCAATATGTTTCACACTCATCAATACTAAGCCTCTTTCTCAAATCAATTCAGAATATAGAATAATTTTTTTTTTAACTTTAAAAATCACTTCACACATTCACTTGACTAGGCTCAACCAACTCTACTCAACCAATCACTCAATGACATGATTCTTTCTCACAAACCCTAGTCCAAGCATATGAATACTCACTCAAATATTTCCAACAATGCTTTATCAATCAATCTCACATAACAATGATACTCATGTTCTTTCCGAACCCTAGTTCAAGTTCTTCACTCAACAACTCACTTCAACAACAATGCTTATAAGACAATCTTCACATAACAATGATACTCATGTTCTTTGCAAACCCTAGTTCAAGTTCTTCACTCAAAAACTCACTTCAACAACAATGCTTATAAGACAATCTTCACATAACAATGATACTCATGTTCTTTGCAAACCCTAGTTCAAGTTCTTCACTCAACTCAAACACTTCAACAACAATGCTTATAAAACAAGGTTTTATCAACAACTCTTAATTCCAGAAAACCTTGAAGCATTAATTCAAAACACTCTCAACAATGCAAACCAGACAATCCTTTTTACTCCAACTTTCCATTCACAATTTTCAACAATCATTCACTAGGAAGAATATGCCCATACATTTTGTTGGATGTAGAAGTGCCTTTAGAAAATATGTCTTAATCACAATTTCTTCTTTCCAATTCCAATGGTTAAAAACAACAATATCACTTCAACACTTTCCAAAAAATATTCCTTGGACATAAAACAATCATAACTCAATTTATGCCTTATTGCTCCCTTTTAAAATTAGCATTCATCATAACATGCGTAAAGATAATTTCCTTGATATACCTTATAAACTCCAACTTAAAATAATATCCAACACCATAAAAATATCAACCAAACACCTTACACCCTTTTCAAAACATTTGAACAAACAACATTAAAAATTTAATTTTGCAAAAACCCTTATAACTCCTTTAGAAACCTTAGAACCAATTTAAATGTGCAAAAATTAATTTTTAAATGCCCAAACTATATTCCTAAAATTTTTAACGACCAATTTACAAGCATACCTCTTTCTTCCCCAAAAGGGGATTTGATGAGATTTGATTCGTCGTCTCCTCTATCCTAAGCGCCTTAGTTCTTGGGATCCCACCACGTGGGCTACGAATGCCCATGTGAAGGAAGGTAGAACTCCTTCCTCTTATGCCTCCACTCATTGTCTATTTCTCACGAAACTTGCACACCCTTTCCTTGCTTTGGACGCAATGCAATTCGTAAGGCTCACAATTCTAAAGCTCGCAATAATTATCAAAGGCATGGTAAGGTTTGGTAGGGTGGGAGTTCCCCCCTTATATACACATTTTTAATTTCTCCTCACATCAACGGTGCTTTATTTGAAATTGAATTTCGGATATTAAATTTGATAACCCACCTTAGGGTTATTTAACCTTAGCTTAAATTAATTTATAATTAATAATTAAATTAATTAATAATTAATTTAAATAACTTTATAAGTTAATTAAATTAACTAATAAATTAATTTATAATTAATTTATAATTAATTTTAAACTTTATTTGCGTAATATTATAATATTATTTATTTGGGCTTTTTCTTACACTTTGGACCTCATCTGACTTCCTTGAACCGGATCTTGAAACTGAAACCGAAACGGAAGTTGCCAACTGAAACTTCAATTGACTGGTGCTAAAATTTTGACATCAATGACAACTCACTCTTGACATAAATGACAATTTATCACTCAAAATGTTAAAAAATATCCCCCTTTGTCATTGATGGCAACCCAAATTTATTTTACCAAAACTTGACATTTTTCCTGTTCTACTCCCCCTGGGAAACTTCTCCTCCTGATTCAATGCTTTCTCCTTAAACCAAATCTCTCCCCCTTACTCAAATATCTCATCCTTTGACATCAATGGCAAAGGGTCACCTTTGGGGGTCGGGACTAAGAATGATTCTCTTAGCTTAGCCCCTCTCCCACCTCCTCTTGAGGTGGTTAATTATAGGGTGGGAGTATTTCTACTCCTAGCAAGCATCGGTATTTACCTTCATCCTCTTTCCTTCTCATATGATCCTTGTTATTTCTTTTATTATTCCTGTTCTTTTTCCTATTTATATCCATATCCATATTCATGTTCTTTTTTCATGTTCCTGTTCTTATCCATATTCTTGTTCATGTTCTTGTTCATGCTTGATTCTAGAATGTCTTCTCTACACCATTTTGTTGTATGCCCATCATTATTACACTTATAACACTTAATGTTATTATTCCTTAGAGATGTAAATGTCTTAGGATTTCTCCTAGTGAAGCCATATCCTTTTTTTCATGAACCCTGCAATCCATTGCCTTGTGACCAAATTGATTACATGAGTAGCAATACCCATGGAAAAGTTGCCTTTTTCTAAAATTCCCATTTTCCTATCTTTCATGTGTCCTACACTGTGAAGCCATGTGTCCAAACCTGTAACATGAGAAACACCTTCTATTGAAATTTTCTTGTCTTGACCTCATTGGTCTTGTAGTCTCTTAACCTATTTTGATTGTTGTTCCATCTATTTCTTCTTTGTGCATTGTTCCTTTCCTTGTTGAACTTTCTGTTATCCAACTCATCCTCAGATGTCTTACTTTCTCTTACACTGTCTTCTTATTAAATTTCTTCTTTTGAAGTTTCTTCATCTTCAGAACTTGAGGTTGACTCTTCTTCTTATTTCTTTTGAGCCTGTTCAAAATCAAGACTTAATTTATTTGTTGACCTTATTTGTACTTTTATCATCTTATCCACAACCTTTGAGCTCTTTCTAAACTTGTGTAGCTTATCCTCAGATTTTTCTAAATCTTTCCTTAGTATAGCTACTTCTTGTTCTAACCTTTCACATTCTGAGACCTTTGCTTCTAATTTATCCTTGAACTTCTTTGTCTTAGCCATTGACTTGTTTAGATCCTCTATAATCTTTCTTCTCTCTTCATCACATTATTGAAGCTGAAACTTAAGTTTAGAGTTTTACTTTCTTACCTTCTTTACTATGTCAAGAGCATAAATACATTTTCCCTTAAGATAAAATCCTTCTTTATCTAATTATTCCTCTATTTGTTTGCCTTTGTCTACATCTTCATTTTATTTTGACTTGTCTACTATAGGATCACCTTCTTCTTCTTATAGTGCCATTAGAATATTTTCTTCCGGTCCTTCAAGTGCATCCTCATATTCATCATCACTGAAACTATAACCATTCCTTGTACAACTATCTTCAATATCTCCAAAGTTACCACATCTAAAACACTTGAGAATTATTGGTGACCTTTTCTTCAATTCTTCTTTTCTTCAATCATAAATAGGACTTCATCTCTATCATTATCTGAAAAACTAGCATCACTATCACTTGAGTACTTACTTGCCTTGTCTGCATAGTAGCTCCTCTTTTGTCTTTGAAAGAACTTCTTCCCTTGTCTGCTTTTCCCATCCTTACCTTTCTTTTGGTACCTGTATTTTTTTGATTCCTTATTCTTATGATCCTATTTTTCTTCATCATTGTTATTTTTAGCTTCTTGACAATCAGTTGCATAGTGACCATACTTTCCATTATTGAAACATCTAACAGATTTTACATATTTGAATTTTCTTGAATATTTGTTCCTTCTACCATAATTTGCTTTTTCATCACTGTATGACTCATTGCTTGATTCTGAATTCTTACCCTTTGTCTTATTAATTTCTTTTAAGGTTGATTCCTTCTAGGGATTAGGCTCTCTTGTTCTTAACTCAAAATTTGTAAGAATACCAAGCAACATATCTCTTGTCAAATAATCACCATCATTTGCATCTTCTATAGCTAAGATATTTTCACTTAACCTTGTTGGAAGAGACCTTAAGATCTTACACAAACATCTGATTCATCCACATTAAGGCCAAGTCCTTACATAGCATTAAAACGCTCATCTACCTGAATTATATAAGAACTAATGTCTTCCTCATTCTTCATTCTTAATTCTTCAAATTGTCCTTTGATATTTCATATCTTTGTATTTTTGACACTTTTATCTCCTTCATATATGCTCTACAACTTATCCCAAATTTCTTTTGCATCTTTAAAATACATAAATTTTATTGATTTTGTTCTATGCAAACCTATCAGAAGTGCATTCATTTCTTTTTAATTTTAATGTTGTAGAAGCTTACCTTCCTTATCTATAGGTGGATCAACTGGTGGTATGTATCCATTTTCAACTACTTCCCAAATTTTATTTCCAAGTGCCATCAGGTGAACCTTCATTCTCATACTCCAATATATGTAGTCACTTCCATCAAATATTGGTGTTAAATTATCTGAGGACACATTCTTGGAATCTATTTTTTTCTTGAAATATTTTTTTTAAAGCTGTGAAAATATTCCGAAGGAACTTGCTCTGATACCAATTGAAGAACACAAGCTTATACTAAGGGAGGGGGTGAATAGTATAAGACCAATTTTTACTTTTCTTTCCCAATCAATAATATTCAGTGTATAGATAGAAATATCGATATCAATAATCAAAGCAATGAAAAAATCACCATACACAATAGAGACACCAAATTTATATGGTTCACCCAATGTGGGCTACTCCGTGGAGAAAATATTTCACTAAAATTTTCTCAATCAATCTCTTGGTAATCCTTTCCCTATTACAATGTTTATGGATATCTATCCAAAGGAGACACTAATACCATAATCAAGTTCATGGATCTCTATCTATAGGAGAACTCCTTTATCCTTAGCTCTAACTAGTGATTTTCTAGAAGAACTATTGCCCCCATTGCTCTAGCTAATGGATCTCTATCCATTGAAGACTCCTATCTTCACTACCCTAGATAATGGATCTCTATCCAATGGAGACTATCATCCTCTATACTCTATCACATTCAAATATCTATCTCAAATATGCACTAAACATAGTTCTTCAATCTAGCACAAATCTAATCAATATTTTTCTATGGTCTAGCACAAACCTATCCTCAAATATGCACCAAACTCTATCATCAAATCTACTCTAAACATAGTCCTTTGATCTAGCACAAATATATCCTCAATATCTGTCCTCTGATATGCACTAAACACATTCCTTCAATTTAGCACAAATCTATCCTCAATATTTGTCCTCAAGCCTTAACACAAATCTTGACTCAATCTCAAATCAACTTTGTTGGATCTACCCCAAACCTTAACTCAAGGTTTGAACAAATCAATCAATCAACTTTGCTCTCAATTCTTCTCAAAGACTTATCTCAAATCTACCTTGTAAGATTCCACAAAATCTTACACTTATCTATCCACAAGTCCTCTCTAGAACTTATCCAATATGCTCAATAAGTCCTCACTAGAACTTATCCAATATGCTCAATAAGTCCTCATTAGAACTTATCCAAATCTGCTCAATAAGTCCTCACTAGAACTTATCCAAATCTACTCTCAATATGTATTGTAAGCTTTCACAAAATCTCACATAAATCTGTCCACAAGTCTTCTCAAAGACTTACCTCAAATCTTCTCAACAAGTCCTCACTAGAACTTTTCCAATATCATAACTTTTCCAATATCATAGAAACATAAGGAGAATTGTTAGAGACTCAATATGCTCTACATTCATCACAATGCTTAATAACTTTGAATCACTCTCTTAAAAATATATAGAGAATTGTTAGAGACACAATATGCTTCACATTTACCTCAATACTCAATCACTTTCAATTACTCTTTTAGAAACATATAGAGAATTGTTAGAGACTCAATATGCTTCACATTCACCTCAATACTCAATCACTTTCAATCACTCTCTTAGAAACATATAGAGAATTGTTAGAGACTCAATATGTTTCACATTCACCTCAATACTCAATCACTTTCAATCACTCTCTTATCACATAAACATATAGATAATTTTTAGAGACTCAATATGTTTCACACTCATCAATACTCAACCTCTTTCTCAAATCAATTTAGAATATAGAATAATTTGTTTCACAGAACTTAAAAAATAACTTCACATATTCACTTGACTAGGCTCAACCAATCAATTATGACATGATCCTTTCTCATAAACCCTAGTCCAAACATATGAATATGTTGTGCAAGGTGCAGAAATAGTATTGTCATTGTTGTCAACTCAGACAGATAGATCAATTGATGATGCAGTGGAAAGATGTTCAGAGGTCAGTCAGAACAGGTACAATGAATTTCCAAGAAGACAGAAGTGGCCCAAATTCAAAAAATCAAAGAAAAAGACAAGTAAGAAAATTGTCGCGATATCGCGACATGTTTTCTGTCGCGATTTCGCGACATAACGAAGGAGAGAGAAAAAGTTGGAAAACTGTCGCGATATCGCGACATGTTTTCTGTCGTGATTTCGCGACATAACGGAGGAGAGAGAAAGCACAAGAAAAATTGTCATGATTTCATGACATGAATGGAGGAAAGGAGCTTGCAAGGAAAAGTGTCACGATTTCATGACAATTTGCAAGAGGAAGCGCTAAGGAGAAAAAGTGTCACGATATCGCGACATGTCGGGTTTTCGCGACCCGAAGGGAAGAAAAAGCGCTAAGAAAAAAAGATGTCGCGATATCGCGACATGTCGAGTTTTCGCGGTCCAAAGCGAAGGAAAGAGGAGAGAGAAAAAGATGTCACGATTTCGTGACATGTTTCATTTTGGCGAAAGCGAAGGAAAGAGGAGAGAGAAAAAGATGTCACGATTTCGTGACATGTTTCATTTTTGCGGGCGAAAGCGAAGGAAAGAGGAGAGAGAAAAAGATGTCACGATTTCGTGACATGTTTCATTTTCGTGGGCGAAAGCGAAGGAAAGAGGAGAGAGAAAAAGATGTCACGATTTCGTGACATGTTCCATTTTCGCGAGCGAAAGCGAAGGAAAGAGGAGAGAGAAAAAGATGTCGCGATTTCGTGACATGTTCCATTTTTGTGGGTGAAAGCGAAGGAAAGAGGAGAGAGAAAAAGATGTCACGATTTCGTGACATGTTCCATTTTCACGGGTGCATGCAAAGAGAAGTGCAAAGAAAAGTGTCACGATTTTGAAATGTGATTTTGTTTGGTGCATGCAAAAGTGTCACGATTTTGTGACATGTTCCATTTTCGCTGGTGCATGCCGAAAAGTGTCACGATTTCGTGACATGTTCCATTTTTGTGGGTGCATGCCAAGTAGAGTGAACGAAGGCGAAAAGTGTCACGATTTCATGACATGTGTTTTCGCGCTTGCATGCCGAGAAGAAGACAAAAAGCTGTCAGAGCGAGTTTGTCGGAGCGATTCTGTCGAGCTGTAAATAAGGAGTTTTATAAACTGTAAATATAGAGTAAGATTGTCAGAGCCATAAAAAGGCGAGTAAGATGGTCGAGTCGTAAATAGAAAGATAAATCTGTCAGAACAGTGGATTTACTTACAAAGCATCGAAAAGGCTATCAGAGCCGTAAAGTGGGTAGATAAGTTTGTCAGAGATGTAAGTAAGCTTTTAAGGCTATTAATAGCGCAATAAGTAGAGCCGAAAGAATGTTTTCATGTGCTGGAAGTTAGGGTTAGGGTTGAGCTCTACACGTGGCAAGAGTGTTGTGATTTGTCGGGTTAAAAGGAAAAAAAAGAAAGTATAGAGAGTATGTGGAAAAGTATAAAGAGTATTGTACTGAGAAATATACAGAGAGCAGTGTGCTGTAAAAGAGACAGAAGAAAGTGTTGTAAGGGAGAATAGCAGAGCTGTAAGAATATGCAGTGTTTGTTAAAAAGGAATTAGACCAGTGAGGGTCTTGTTGCAGAGAAGGCATTTTTATGTCATAAAATCTATTCAGAACTGAAGTCCAAGTTGGTGCTTGGCATTAGGGGGTTGGTGCTCCTTTCTGTTGGTGCAGATAAATTGTTTGTAAAGTTGGTGCTTTGCAAAGGCTGGATTTGGATGGGTGTCCAAGCAGTCTAATTTTTGAGGAGTAGCCAAATCTGGTGAACCTCGTTAAATCGTGTGTTGTGGATTGCTCTCTTGTTTATTTGCTTTATCTATTTTTAAGTTCTCTCTGCTTAAGATTTAAAGAGTTGTAGATCTGTATTTAAATTGCTACACTGATTCACCCCCCCTCTTAGTGTCATTGTGAGAATATCAATTGGTATCGGAGCAAGGTTCCTAAACTAGCTTAATCGGCTAAGGTGATCTTGGAAGAATCACAATGGCCGGTGGTGAAGGATTTTCATCCAACAAAGCTCCTTTGTTCGATGGAACTAATTACTCTTTCTGGAGACTCAGGATGCAGACTTATCTGTGTGCTTTGGGTTATGACATTTGGGAGTCAGTAGAAAGTGGGTACACAATATCCTCTACTCCTCCATCTGATGCTGTTGAGAAGAAAAAGTTTGAGAATAACTCTAAGGCAAAGAATGCTATAATGTGTGGGTTAGTAGACAGTGAACTGATAAGGATCATGAGCTGTAAAATAGCAAAAGACATGTGGGACAAACTGCAGAGCATTCATGAAGGAGACAACAAGATCAAGGAAGCCAAGCTTCAAACACATCGAGCTCAGTTCGAGGCATTAAAAATGAATGATGATGAGAACATAGAGGCCTATATGCTGAGAGTCAATGGAATCATTAATGCAATTAGAGGACTCGATGAGGAAATAGAAGATGCGGTCATCGTGAAAAAGGTATTAAGAACTCTTCACAAAAGATTTGATTCTAAAGTTTCTGCTATAGAAGAAGCTAAAGATCTAAATTCTTTTAGCATGGATGAAATGCATGGTTCTTTAACTGCATATGAAATGAGAATAGGACAAACTAAGCCCTCAGACAGAGAAGCTGCTTTTAAAGCACACAAAAATATAAAAGCTAATCAAGAATCTGTAGAAGAAGAGTCTTCAGATGAAATAGAAGCAAACTTTGTTAGGAAACTAATAAAGGGAAAAGGAAAGTACAGAGGTAAGTTACCGTTTAAGTGCTTCAACTATGGAGGAGTCGGGCACTTTGCTGCTAAATGTCCAATGAATGAGAAAAACAAAAATGATGAAGGGTCACACCAAGAAAGAAGTGACTGGAAGAAGAAACCACATTTCAGAAAAAGCAACTTCAAGAAGAAAAGTTTCATATCCAAGAATGTCAGCTCTTCTGAAGACTGCTCCAGTGAGGATTCTGAAGAAGAAGCAGGTGAAGCTCTGTTCATGGCATTTGAAGAAAGAATAACAGAGGAAAAACCGGAATGTAATGAAAAACCTGAGGATGAGGCTGAAGTTTATCTGGAAGGTGAGTTAGTTGCTGCACTTAAAGAACTGAGCACAAAAAGGAAAAAGAATAAAAAGGTTTCAAGAAAGCTTGAGGATGCCAATGAAATAATAAACAGCTTGAAAGTATAGACAGATGAATTTAAGAAAATGTCTGAAGTTCTCGATGTACAATTAACTGTAAAGACAGATGAATGCAGCAAGCTAGAAGAAGACATTGTTAAGTTAAGGATGCAGCTAGAGGAGATGAATAGGAAATTGAGTTGTTATCATAAGTTTGAAGAAAGTACTGTAAAGCTGGATAAAATTTTAAATAACCAAAGGCCTTCCGACATCAAATTTGGTTTGGGCTTCGATGAAGGAGAATCATCAAAGGGTTCAAAGGCCTTAAATGTAGAACCCATAAAGAAAGAAGAAAAGATCGGGGTTGATCAAGAAAAAACAAATCATGCCAAAGAAAGCAATAATGCCAGACTCAAGAAGAGTACTTGACAAAGATGGATTCACAAAAGTCACACATCCAAGAAGGAGAAGATTCATGGCTCCTACTTCAAACTGGCAAAGACCTGCACCCAGGTTTAATCATTCCTTTTCTGGTTATTGTTTTAAATGCAATGCTTATGGCCATAAGATTTCAGATTGCAGTCATAATGTAGCTCAAAGGAATTTCACCAGTAGAAATGTCTTTTCTCCATTGGTGGATTATGCAGTTGAATGTTATAACTGTCATAATTTTGGACACATTGCAAGATACTGTAGAAGCACTTTTGCAGTAAATAAATATCAGGGTAGAAAATCTCAATCAAATGGATTGAATCAAAACAAAAATTTTACTGAAAAATAGGCACAAGCTAATGAAAGGGGAAAGGCAAAACAAGTTGCCAAAACTGCTATCAAACCAGAATGGAAAGAAAAGGAAAAACTCCAGGAAGAAAAGGAATCTTTGATTGTTCAGACTGCTTTTAAAGCACAGAACAAATCTGCACCTTGGATTCTTGATAGTGGATGCTCCAGTCACATGACAGGTGACAAGCTAAAATTTGAGAAGTTACAGAATTACGAAGGAGGTTCTGTGAAATTTGGAAATAATGATGGAGCAAAGATAGTTGGCAAAGGATCAGTCAAGATCAGTGATGGAAAGATCAATTCAAAAGAAGTCTTGTTTGTGATTGGTCTGAAGCATAACTTGCTTAGCGTAAGTCAAATCTATGATAGAGGTCATGAAGTAATTTTTAAGAAGCAGGGGTGTGAAGTGAGAAAAGCTAGCAGTGGGAAGTTGATTGCTACTGGATCAAGGACTTCTGGAAACTTGTATACTCTCTCAGAGACTTCAGAAGGAGCATGCTTGATTGGACAGGAAGATGAAAATTGGCTGTGGCACAAGAGGCTCGGTCATATCAGCTTTGACAATTTGGTAAAAATAAGCTCAAAAAGAGCAGTAAGAGATATACCCTCCATTGGCAAACCACTAAATAGTATCTGTGCTTCATGTCAAAAGGGGAAGCAAACTAGAGCCACATTTAAATCAAAGGAGTACTTTACCAGCAAACCTTTAGAACTAATTCATACTGATTTATGTGGACCCATGAGAACACAAAGTATAAATGGTGATAAATACTTTATGTTGTGCATAGATGACTATTCCAGAATGACCTGGATATTCTTTTTGAAGCAAAAATCTGAAGCTTTTGAAATGTTCAAGTCCTTCAAAAACCAAGTTGAGAATGAAACAGGAAAAAGGATCAAATGCTTAAGATCAGATAGAGGAGGAGAGTTCATCTCAGAGGAGTTTGCAGAATACTGTCAAAAATATGGGATCAGAAGACAGTTTTCAGCAGCAAGGACACCTCAGCAGAATGGTGTTGTAGAGAGAAAGAACAGAACTATACAGGAAATGGCACGGACAATGTTGACTGAAAGCAAAATTGTAGACAGATTTTGGAAAGAGGCAGTCCATACTGTAGTTTATATCCAAAACAGGTGCATGTTGAGGACACATGAAAGCAAAACCCCTTATGAGCTTTGGTTCGGCAAGAAGGCAACAACAAAATACTTCAAAGTCTTTGGCGACAAGTGTTACATCAAAAGAACGGAAGATAATCTTGGTAAATTTGAAGATAGAGCTGATGAAGGTATTTTTGTTGGCTATTCATCAAAAAGCAAAGCTTACAAATGCTACAACAAAAGGCTAAAGAAAATTGTAGACAGTGTCGATGTTAAATTTGATGAAGATAGGAAACAAGTTGTCAATTGTGAAGATAACTACCCTATTTATGAAGAAGTTATTGAAGGAGATGAAGAAAAGGAATCAGAAGAGAATCAAAAAATTGACCCAGATGATTTAAGTATTGATTCAGAAGTAGAAGAAAACAATAAATTTAAAACAAGAAGCTGGCAAAAAAATCATCCCAGAGAACAAATTATAGGGGACCCCACAGTTGGTGTTAAGACAAGAAGAAGAGTAGTAAGTAACTACTCCCTTTTATCCAGCATTGAGCCCAAAAATATTGCTGAAGCAAGCACAGATGAAAGTTGGATGAAGGCAATAAATGAAGAACTAGATCAGATTGAGAAAAACAAAACCTGGGAGTTAGTACCACGGCCTGTAAATAAAAACATAATCGGTACTAAATGGATTTTTAGAAACAAATTGAATGAAGACGGACAGGTTGTAAGGAATAAAGCAAGATTGGTCTATAAAGGCTATGCTCAAGTTGAAGGTATTGATTTTGAGGAAACTTTTGCACCAGTGGCTGGACTCGAGGCAATCAGAATGTTTTTGGCTTTAGCGAGTCCACAAGAATTTCAAAGTTTATCAGATGGACGTGAAATCAGCATTTCTGAATGGAAATTTTGAAGAAGAAGTTTATATTGAGCAACCCAGATGGTTTTCAACTCGGTGATAATCCCAACTTTGTTTGCAAGTTGAAGAAAGCTTTGTATGGCTTGAAACAGGCACCCAGAGCATGGTATGCAAGACTAGACAACTATCTCACTAAACAAGGGTTCAAGAAAGGTATGGTGGATAGTAACTTGTATGTCAAAACAGACAATGGCCAACTTATTGTCCTTGTTGTTTATGTTGATGATATAATTTTTGGCAGCAACAATGATGAGTCATGTACAGACATAGCAAATAAAATGCAAAAAGAATTTGAAATGTCTATGATTGGTGAACTTTCATATTTCCTCGGACTGCAAGTTAACCAAAGTGAAAAGGGCATTTTTATTTCTCAAGTTAAATATGTGAAAGAAATGCTGAAAAAGTTCACAATGGAGGATAGTAAACCTGTAAGCACTCCCATGACAACAGGTTGCAAATTGAGCAAGGATGACAAATCTCCAGATGTAGATCAAACCATGTACAGATCTATGATTGGAAGCCTACTGTATTTAACAGCCACAAGACCAGATATCTTACAGGCAGTATGCATGGTAGCAAGATTTCAGGCTAGTCCCAAAGAGACTCATGTGACAGCTGTGAAGAGGATCTTTAGGTACCTCAAGGGAACTATGGAGTATGGGTTATGGTACCCAAAAGGTAAAGACTTCACTCTTTTTGCATATTCTGATGCAGATTGGGCAGGATGTATAGATGACAGAAAGAGTACCAGTGGAGGTGCATTCTATCTTGGAGACAGGTTGGTAGCATGGCACAACAAGAAACAAGAATCAGTCTCTCTATCCACAGCAGAGGTAGAATACATTGCTGCAACAACATGTTGTACATAGATTTTATGGATGAGACAAACCCTGAAAGATCTTGGTATTAATTTCAAAGAGCCTATTTCAGTTAAATGTGATAATACCAGTGCTATTAACATTTCAAAGAATCCGGTTATGCATTCTCGAACCAAACATATTGCAATCCGGTATCACTTTTTGAAGGATAAAGTTGCAGAAGGTGAGGTTAAATTGGATTTTGTTCCAACTACAGAGCAAGTAGCAGATATCTTCACTAAACCATTGCCCAAGGAAGTTTTTGAATATCTTCGCGATAAGTTGGGAGTGGTCACACTACCCAAGAACTGACTAGCTTTCGGGAACACATTCTCAGGGGGAGCATTTATATATTTGATTATCAGCCCTTTGATATATATTTGTTTGCTCTTGTTTGTATTTTTTGCTAACTGTAATAGTGTGTGCCTGAGAATGTTGTGCATGGACTCAGGGGGAGTCTGCAGCAGCCCTTTGGTATTATTGTCAAAGGGGGAGAAGAATTTTTGGAAATTGCACATGTGTTGCCAACAATTCCAAAGGGGGAGATTGTTGAGCAAGGTGCAAAAATAGTATTGTCATTGTTGTCAACTCAGACAGATAGATCAATTGATGATGCAGTGGACAGATGTTCAGAGGTCAGTCAGAACAGGTACAGTGAATTTCCAAGAAGACAAAAGTGGCCCAGATTCAAAAAATCAAAGAAAAAGACAAGTAAGAAAACTATCGCGATATCGCGACATGTTTTCTGTCACGATTTCGCGACATAACGGAGGAGAGAGAAAAAGCTGGAAAACTGTCGCGATATCGCGACATGTTTTCTGTCATGATTTCGCGACATAACGGAGGAGAGAGAAAGCACAAGAAAAACTGTCATGATTTCGCGACATGAATGGAGGAAAGGAGCTTGCAAGGAAAAGTGTCACGATTTCACGACAATTTGCAAGAGGAAGCGCTAAGGAGAAAAAGTGTCGCGATATCGCGACATGTCGGGTTTTCGTGACCCGAAGGGAAGAAAAAGCGCTAAGGAAAAAAGATGTCACGATATCGCGACATGTCGAGTTTTCACGGTCCAAAGCGAAGGAAAGAGGAGAGAGAAAAAGATGTCACGATTTCGTGACATGTTTCATTTTCACGGGCGAAAGCGAAGGAAAGAGGAGAGAGAAAAAGATGTCACGATTTCGTGACATGTTTCATTTTCGCGGGCGAAAGCGAAGGAAAGAGGAGAGAGAAAAAGATGTCACGATTTCGTGACATGTTCCATTTTCGCGGGCGAAAGCGAAGGAAAGAGGAGAGAGAAAAAGATGTCGCGATTTCGCGACATGTTCCATTTTTGCGGGCGAAAGCGAAGGAAAGAGGAGAGAGAAAAAGATGTCACGATTTCGCGACATGTTCCATTTTCACGGGCGAAAGCGAAGGAAAGAGGAGAGAGAAAAAGATGTCGCGATTTCGCGACATGTTCCATTTTCGCGGGTGCATGCAAAGAGAAGTGCAAGGCAGCGAAAAGTGTCACGATTTCGTGACATGTTCCGATTTCGCTGGTGCATGCCAAAAAGTGTCACGATTTCGTGACATGTTCCATTTTTGCTGGTGCATGCCAAAAAGTGTCACGATTTCGTGACATGTTCCATTTTCGCTGGTGCATGCCGAAAAGTGTCACGATTTCGTGACATGTTCCATTTTCGTGGGTGCATGCCAAGTAGAGTGAACGAAGGCGAAAAGTGTCACGATTTCGTGACATGTGTTTTCGCGCTTGCATGCCGAGAAGAAGACAAAAAGTCAGAGTGGCAATTTTGCTGTCAGAGTGGCAGTTTGGCTTTCAGAGTTGTAAATAAGCAGGTTCAGCTATCAGAACTGTAAATACATAGGTGATGAGTAGTCGTTATACCATCATTAAATCTCAAAGATCTTTATCAATCCGGGGTGGTGTCCAAGGCTGTCTACGATAGAAAGTTCAAGTAGAGTTGCATTTCAGCTCATTTAGGAGGAGCAGGTCTTTATTGGTAGGATTGATTGTGTGGGGTATTTTTGTCACTTCTATCCCTAAATTGCATAAATTTAACTTTAATCTATTTGCAAGAATGAAAAACTAATTGTTGTCTACAGAAATAAAGTCCTAATTACAATTGCTAAATTGAGACTTAATTGATTTGCAGAAGAAAAATCCTAATTACAGTTGCTAAATGAGAAACCTATTTACTTTTGTAATGATGAGATAAAACAAGTAATCAACTTTTGTCAATACTCTGAAACAGAAGGTCGTCAATCTTTTGTGCAGTGTTTGACAAAGAAAAACAAGAATGCAGGAAATTATAGAAAACTTGTAAATTTTTGGAAATGTAAAGTGCAGGGAATTGGAAAATTACTGAAAAATAAAGAAACTGATTATATCTATTGCTGATTACATCACAAATGTAAAATAGATGGATAAAAACTAAAACAAAAATCAATTACCACAAAATGCTAAAATTGACAAGTTCCACTACTTATTCTGCTGTAGTAAAATCAAGACTGAAAAGCTGTCTGTTAGTCCTTCTCCTAGATTTGAAAGTGGCCGACCTCCTTTTCCAGAAGAAGGTATAATTTCTTCTCTAAGTCTTACTCACACTCAGACATAACAAATTAAATGAAATGAAACTGCACTTTTATTGCTTCAGAAACATAATTACAATTCTGCTGAAATCTCTTACAGATCTGCAATCTGTTATAGGTCTATTATCTCTAATATGTCTAATCTCTAATCTAATATTTCTAATATCTAATATTATTCCTTGGATGTGAATTTCATGCCTTGCCATTCATTGGTAGCTTGCTAGAATTTATATGAAAAAACCAGTTTTTTGTTGCACAGTAATAAGTCTTTGTACTATTTGCTGAATTTAGAGAAACTAATGCTTAATGATCATCAAAATAAGACTACTGAAATGCTGTTGTCAACCTAAGCATGAAAATATAACATAAAACTATACAAAAAATGTTAAAAATCAGAATATAATGTCCTTAACACTTGCAATCATGCAAACAGTTAATACAAAGCATATTAAATCAACTTAACTAGCATATAAGATAATTCACAAGAGTTTTAGGCAATTTTAACTATTTAAAACATGCTATAAATGAGGCTTATCTAGGCCTCATCATCCCCCCCAACTTATATTAATGCATGCCCTCATGCATTGCAGTGGGATATGGAGTCACAGATGTCCATACTCATATTCTATGTTTCATAGAACAATTTAATGCCTGTGTAATTTCTCATGAAGATTTCGATTCATTATTCAAACTGATCATCTGGTTGGGAATCCTCTTCAAAAGTCAACTTGTGACAATCTGCTTTTTAGTTTCTCCACTTTTTGCTATAATTCTCAAATTTTCTTTTCATGTTTTTCAATAACATCTTTTCTTTCCTCAATCCATCTCATTTGTATTTTTATAACACTCTTGGCTGCTCTCAGTTGTTTTGTGATGTCCACCTCCTCTTCTTCATTTGAATCAGAACCTAATACTTACAAATCAACTGCAATTTGCTGCTCAACAATGATCTCATCCTCTGCTTCAGACCCATACTCCTGTACAGGAGGTTCCATGAAATTATCTATGATTACATCCAATTTATCAATGGCTTGTTGCACTTCTATGACATCAGGGCTATCCTGTCTGGTCCTCTCTTCAATAATTTGTTATTTTCTCTTTTTGTTGGAGTCTTGCAACCTTCCTAGTCCTTAATGTATATTTTCTCTTCTTGCCCTATTTTCTTGTGGTAACAGGGGCTGTAGGGATAGCTTCAAGCTCTTCACTGTGAACTTCACTCTTATATTCTGATAGGTAAATAACATATTTAGAAAAATGAACCCTCTTCTATTTTATTTTTCTGTTGTCAGTTTCAACCTTGACAAAATTACATACTACCCTTCACAGGTTGAAAAGTCTAGTAACCCATGTGGTTACGTTATTCCAGGGTTCTTGTAAGCTGGCCCTTTTTTTTTCATTTTTCACTTCATTTCTCTATTCTGATGCTGAGAAGGCTGCTCTCTTCTGCTGCTACAGTCATCCACTAGGTCATTGATTTCTATTTTCTACAGAATTATAGGGTTTGCTCTTGTTCTTCTTCAGAAAGAACTTTTAAATTTTTTTTACTTTTCCTTGTAATCATTAGAAAATATGTCTTCAAAAAGAAAATATGGCACACTTCCTTATTTTGTGCTCTGAACACCTAGCCATCAATCATTGGACATCCTTGCCATCAAATTTTCTTTACTATTTTTAGCTCATCCATTCTGCATGCAAATTTTCCCACATGAGTGGTTATTAGCAATGAATGGTGGTGGCATGTTTGTTGGTTATTTTCCCTGTGATTCTCATACTTCCTTGATGGGTGCAAAATATGAGATGAATCTAACCGCAAGCCAGATGACATGTGTCAATGATCACATGGAGTAAAACAATTCTGCTGACTATGTCTTTTTCTCCCTCCTTGGATGCCACATGGAAACAGACTGTTAAATATTCATTCTGAAGATTATGTTTCATTCTAAAGACTAAGCTGGGCATTTAATTTGAAGATAACCTCATTTCGAAGATAAACCTTCATTCTAAAGACACACCTTCATTCTGAAAACAAACCTTCATTCTGAAGACAAACCTTCATTCCGAAGACAAACCTTCATTTCGAAGACAAACCTTCATTCTGAAGACACACCTTCATTTCAAAGACAAAGCTTCATTCTGAAGATACCACGATTATTTGAAGATACAGCAGTCATTCTGAAGACATAGCATAAACCAACATTTTTCTCTTTCTCCAAGCATGTTTTGTTTATGCCAACTCTTATGAACACTTTTATACTAATAGTTAATTGTCATATACTATATATCAAATATTTACAATGAGAAAAGTGCAAGAAACGTATATATCTGGTTAAAACAAGTTAATGCAAGTTTTGAAAGATGACTGCTTCAGTTGATATTCTCATTGAGGCTTCCTGCAACACTTCAAAAACAAGTGTAGTTGGTGAATTTGTACAATGGTGACTCAGAAATTTCAAGGTTATGCATGCCAGAAAACTAGTTTTCATGCATACCAACTCAGTAGCACCTTAGAAAAGGTTTTCACTGCTAAGCTATTCATTTTTCTCTTTTTTTTTTTTTTCTCTTTAACCTCTCCTTTTCTCTCTCTTTTTTTTGTGTCTTTTTTATTCTGATTGTGCCCGTGAAGGAATTCATGACTTCCCTGAAATCATGCCCATGAAGGAATTCACAACCAAAATTTATTCATCTTTTTGTTTTCTATTTTTTTTTAATTTTTTTTTCTTTTTATTTTTAAGATTCAAAGATATGATTATTTGGAATCTTCATCAGAAGAAGAAGCCTCTTCTGTCAAATGTAATTGTGTGAGATATCGAGCAAATTCCACTTTTGTTAGTGGTTTATGGTACAACTGTAAAAGATGTCCATTCACCACTAATATCCTCCTTACATCATCAACTAAATAAAGTTGAACAACTTCATTCTTAGACTCCCCTGGTTCATCCTTGCTGCTCTTAATGTGATCATCATGCCACATTTTCCATTTTTGTTGAGTGAACTTTATTTGGTGAAGTGCTTCCAACCACAGTTCATCAAATGCCTTCAACTACAAAATTTGTTTTTTCTGTACCTGCAACAACTCAATGCTAACTGCTAAAGATGCATAAAATGTTAGTAAAGCATTAGGATGTTGCACCAATATATCAAACAAATTTGCTCCCTGGTTTTTAGTCAACCAACTATTGTTGTTCAAAGGTTGTTTTGGTCGTGTTTTAGTTTGTTTTGTACCAGGCTTATTTGAATTGGTTCTTGGAGAAACATTTTTATTTACACCAATGGAGGCCAAAACTAAAGTATTCTTTTCATTTTCCTTATGTGTTCCAAGAAACTGTGGGTTTTCTGTACAATCATACTTAGGTGTAATAAGTTTACCTGAAAGAAAGTTAACTAATTTTCCACCTTTTTGTATGGTTTTAGGATATACTTTCTTCTTTTTTCTTGGTTTTCTAAAACATATTTCTTGAACAATCCTATTAATGATTGATACAACTTGAGATAAAAGGATTGTAACAGTTAAATGTTCTAATTCCTTTATCAAATCTGATTGTGAAGATGTTGTTTTTGATATCTCAGACTGTTCAAAATATGATACTTTATTTGATGAGGTATCTTGTTCTTCTTGATGTTGTTTTAGTGTGGATTTGTTTTCATGTTCATTCTTTTTAACTTCACTTTCTACACTAATAAGTGGAATAGGTTCAAGCAATGGTTCACCTAAACACAATAGAGTTTTAACACAGTCACTAACATTTATTAGGGCTGTATTTTCTGATTCAACCACAGAGACAGGGGTTACCTGTTTAACATGATTTGGACTGACCACAGGTTGAGTTGAAAACAAAGGTTGTTTTAATTTTTGTTGTTGTTGTCCATGATTGAAATTATGGATATGATTAGGCAACAAATTTGATTTTTGTTTTTGATAATGTTGCTGCCCTTTGTATAGATTTTGATGTTGTACCCATTGATATCCCTGTAATTTTGGCTGCAACCATGGTGGATGTTGTTGATTCCATTTTTGTTGCATCCATCCATGTTGAGACCATGCTTGGGAGTATGCTCATGGTGGTTGACTCCAACATTGTTGAAGTGGACCTGAAGCAGACCATGGCATATACCAAGGATTATTTCCCCAATGTGCAGGAAATTAAGAAGCATTCTGATATGGAAATTTATGAAAATTATTCCCTTGTCCTTGTCCTACAAAATTGGTTTTTTTCATAGGTTGAGATTGTCTTTCAAAGACACTTTTAAGTTCTGGCAATAAACTACACTGATCTGTGGGGTGTCCTAATTGACAAATGCTACATGTAGCAGGTGTAAATATTTTGTTCAAAGGACAATCATGAAGAGAGTGTTGTTTTTTACATTCTGAACAATAGATGGCTGAAGATTTAGTAGATTCAATTTTTTCATCTAATGTTCTATCATGTACTAAAACATTAGCCTCTTTTATGCATTCTTTCAAATCATGTTTTTCATTACCAATTCTATGTTTTCTATGTCTTGAATGAGAGTAATTTTTACAGAGTTTAATAATTTCCTCAAATTTAAGTGCATTTGTATCTCCTCTTCCCAAGATATCCAATGCATCCCTAGATTCATCTTGTAGTCCCCTTAAGAATATGACTTTGCAAATTTCAGGTTCAACACTTCCACATCTCTTATGAAAAAAAGAAAATCTGTCTATATAATCTTCTAAGATTTCATTTTCCTCTTGTTTCATTGTAAGAATTTCATCATTTTGATTCTTAACTTGACAATATTCTTGGTATCTCTCCAAGAATATGTTTTCCATCTCATCCCAAGTTCTAATTTTCTTGGAAGGAAATAGTTTGAGCTTTTGATTGTCATTAGTGTAATCATGAGCTTGACATACAATTTTAAACTCAAACAAAAACATATCAGGATCTTCGGATGTAATTCCCTTGAAATTTGGTAATACTGCAGGTGAAATGACCTTCATGGGAGCATTTTGATTAAGATCTAGTTGGATGGGATTTTGAAAAGTTCTGGCAGGTGCACTAGTTATAGTAGGGTGGAGCACATTGTTGGCTCTACCTTGATTCTCTTGTGAGCCTTCCATTGTAGGTTCCCAAAAACAATTATAAATCTTGTCAAATTTTCCTGATTGTATGGATTTGTCAAGAGAAAATGGTGTTGAACTACTTAATTTTCCTCCTTGTAATGATTTCTCAAAGGATCTTGCAGTTTTGGAAGTGGATGATTGGGATTCTTTGAAAATTCCAACATTTTTGGAAATAAAAAATTTAGACATTTTTGACATAATTTCAACCTCTTGTGAAATTTTTCTTCCTATGGTTTCTTGCTTATTTCCTAAATGGACTGAAATACAATTTACCAATAACAATTACTTATACCAATCATTACATTTAGATTTTACTCTAAAATTCACAACTTAGCATATTTAATAATTATTGGATTGCTTTTCACCTTCTAACAACACCGTGTTCCCCGACAACGGTGCCAAAATGATGAGTAGTCGTTATACCATCATTAAATCTCAAAGATCTTTATCAATCCGGGGTGGTGTCCAAGGTTGTCTATGATAGAAAGTTCAAGTAGAGTTGCATTTCATCTCATTTAGGAGCAGCAGGTCTTTATTGGTAGTATTGATTGTGTGGGGTATTTTTGTCACTTCTATCCCTAAATTGCATAAATTTAACTTTAATCTATTTGCAAGAATGAAAAACTAATTACTGTCTGCAGAAATAAAGTCCTAATTACAATTGCTAAATTGAGACTTAATTGATTTGCAAAAGAAAAATCCTAATTACAGTTGCTAAATGAGAAACCTATTTACTTTTGTAATGATGAGATAAAACAAGTAATCAAATTCTGTCAATACTCTGAAACAGAAGGTCGTCAATCTTCTATGTAGTGTTTGACAGCAAAAACAAGAATGCAGGAAATTATAGAAAACTTGTAAATTGTTGGAAATATAAAGTGCAGGGAATTGGAAAATTACTGAAAAATAAAGAAACTGATTATATCTATTGTTGATTACATCACAAATGTAAAATAGATGGATAAAAACTAAAACAAAAATCAATTACCACAAAATGCTGAAATTGACAAGTTCCACTACTTATTTTGCTGCAGCAAAATCAGGACTGAAAACCTGTCTGTTAGTCCTTCTCCTAGATTTTAAAGTGGTCGGCCTCCTTTTCCAGAAGAAGGTATAATTTCTTCTCTAAGTCTTACTCACACTCAGACATAACAAATTAAATGAAATGAAACTGCACTTTTATTGCTTCAGAAACATAATTACAATTTTGCTGAAATCTGTTACAGATCTGCAATCTGTTACAGGTCTATTATCTCTAATATGTCTAATCTCTAATCTAATATTTCTAATATCTAATATTCTTCTTTGGATATGAATTTCATGCCTTGCCATTCATTGGTAGCTTGCTGGAATTTATATGGAAAAACCAATTTTTTGCTGCACAGTAATAAGTCTTTGTATTATTTGCTAAATTTAGAGAAACTAATGCTTAATGATCATCAAAATAAGACTACTGAAATGCTGCTGTCAACCTAAGCATGAAAATATAACATAAAACAACACAAAAATTGTTAAAAATCAGAATATAATGTCCTTAACACTGCAATCATGCAAACAGTTAATACAGAGCATATTAAATCAACTTAACTAGCATATAAGATAATTCACAAGATTTTTAGGCAGTTTTATTAAAACATGCTATAAATGAGGCTTATCCAGGACTCATCAGTAGGTTAGATTGTCAGAGCCGTAAAAAGGCAAGTAAGACGGTCAGAGTCGTAAATAGAAAGATAAATCTGTTAGAACAACGAATTTACTTATAAAGCACCGAAAAGGCTGTCAGAGTCGTAAAGTGGGCAGATAAGTCTATCAGAGACGTAAGTAAGATTTTAAGGCTATTAACAGCACAGTAAGTAGAGCCAAAATAATTTTTTCATGTGTAGGAAGTTAGGGTTAGGGTTGAACTCTGCACGTGGCAAGAGTGTTCTGATTTTCTGATTAAAAGTGAAAAAAAATGAATATGGAATGCTTTGTGCTAAAAAAGTACAGAGAGAATTATGCTGTGGAAAGTACAGAGAGTATTGTACTGAGAAATATACAGAGAGCAGTGTGCTGTAAAAAGAGACAGAAGAAAGTGATGTAAGGGAGAATAGCAGAGTTGTAAGAATATGCAGTGTTTGTTAAAAAGAAATTAGACTAGTGAGGGTCTTGTTGCAAAGAAGGCATTTTTATGTCTTAAAATCTGTTCAGAATGAAAGTCCAAGTTGGTGCTTGGCATTAGGGGGTTGGTGCTCCTTTTTGTTGGTGTAGATAAATTGTTTGTAAAGTTGGTGCTTTGCAAAGGCTGGATTTGGATGGGTGTCCAAGAAGTCTAATTTTTGAGGAGTAGCCAAATCTGGTGAACCTCGTTAAATCATGTGTTGTGGATTGCTCTCTTATTTATTTGCTTTATCTGTTTTTAAGTTCTCTCTGCTTAAGATTTAAAGAGCTGTAGATCTGTATTTAAATTGCTACACTGATTCACCCCCCCTCTCAGTGTCATTGTGAGAATATCAGAATACTCACTCAAATATTTCTAATAATGCTTTATCAATCAATCTCACATAAAAATGATACTCATGTTCTTTTCAAACCCTAGTTCAAGTTCTTCACTCAACAACTCACTTCAACAACAATGCTTATAAGACAATATTCACATAACAATGATACTCATGTTCTTTTCAAACCCTAGTTCAAGTTCTTCACTCAAAAACTCACTTCAACAATAATGCTTATAAGACAATCTTCACATAACAATGATACTCATGTTCTTTGCAAACCCTAGTTCAAGTTCTTCACTCAACTCAAACACTTAAACAACAATGCTTATAAAACAAGGTTTTATCAACAACTCTTAATTCTAGAAAACCTTGAAGCATTAATTCAAAACACTCTCAACAATGCAAACCAAACAATCCTTTTTACTCCAACTTTCCATTCACAATTTTCAACAATCATTCACTAGGAAGAATATGCCCATACATTTTTTTGGATGTAGAAATACCTTTAGAAAACCTGTCTTAATCACAATTTCTTCTTTCCAATTCCAATGGTTAAAAACAACAATATCACTTCAACACTTTCCAAAAAATATTCCTTGGACATAAAACAATCATAACTCAATTTATGCCTTATTGCTCCCTTTTAAAATTAGCATTCATCATAACATACATAAAGATAATTTCCTTGATACACCTTATAAACTCCAACTTAAAATAATATCCAACACCATAAAAATATCAACCAAACACCTTACACCCTTTTCAAAACGTTTGAGCAAACAACATTAAAAATTTAATTTTGCAAAAACCCTTATAACTCCTTTAGAAACCTTAGAACCAATTTAAATATGCAAAAATTAATTTTTAAATGCCCAAACTATATTCCCAAAATTTTTGGCGACCAATTTACAAGCATACCTCTTTCTTCCCCAAAAGGAGATTCGGCGAGATTTGATCCGCCGTCTCTTCTATCCTAAGTGCCTTAGCACTTGGGAGCCCACTGCGTGGGCTACAAATTCCCATGTAAATGAAGGTAGAACCCCTTCCTCTTATGCCTCTATTCACCATATATTTCTCATGAAACTTGCACACCCTTTCCTTGCTTTGGATGCAGCACAATTTGTAAGGCTCACAATTCTAAAGCTCGCAATAATTATCGAATGCATGGTAAGGTTTGGTAGGGTGGGAATTCCCCCCTTATATACACATTTTTAATTTCTCCTCACGTCGGTGGTGCTTTATTCGAAATCAAATTTTGAATATTAAATTTGATAACCCACCTTAGGGTTATTTAACCTTAGCTTAAATTAATTTATAATTAATAATTAATGTAAATAACTTTATAAAGTAAATTAACTAATAAATTAGGTCTGAGGTGTAGACCAATTGGTTCATCCAAACCCCATAAGGGGGCGGAGGTCCAAGGTTCAAATCTTGGGCCTCATCGAACTGAATTCTTGTCCCTTTCCTGGTGCTTTCAGTGATGTAAAAGGTTTAAAATGATTGTGGCATGGTGGTTATAGGGGTGTACTGCATGAAGATCTATGTGGCGGCTTCTGGGGTGGACAGTGCAGAATACTGTGGTGACCATAAAAGCTGGATAGCTTGCCCGAATTCATGGCGGCTACCGATTCCACCATGTAAATTAAAAAATTTTTGACTAATAAATTAATTTAAAATTAATTTATGATTAATTTAAAACTTCCTTTGCCTAATATTATAAAAGAATATTATAATATTATTTATTTGGAATTTTTCTTGCTCTTTGGACCTCATCTGACTTCCTTGAACCAGATCTTGAAACTAAAACCGAAACGGATGTTGCCAACTGAAACTTCCACTGACTGGTGTTGAAATTTTAACATCAATGACAACTCACTCTTGACATCAATGACAACTCACTCTTAACATTAAAGATAATTTATCACTCAAAATATACAACATGGTTCAACTTCTCTCACGGACCATTCAAATAGGTTACACATTAAATGAATTTTGAGTGTCTAGGAAAGAGGACACCTTGAGTAGGCATCACCATATAGCGAATGGCCTCCCTTACTCATCTTATCATGGTCAACATACGACCTGGGGATAAACAAAGGGATAAGCATAACCAAAAGTAAAATAACGGGGTAGAAAATAAAAGCCAACACCCATACAAAAAAAAATAGAAAACGAGAAAAGAAAAAGAGGACCACAATAAATAGGTAAACAATATATGAGGGGCAAAAAACAAAAGGAAAAGCCTCCTGATATCACCCATGTTATGCTTCATTACCTTTGGTCTTTAGGTTCAACATAACACCATGGGATGATTTCCATCGCTAGCAATAGGCTCCAAGAGCCTGCCTACCAGTGGAATAGTCTTACAAGTAGCTACCCACTTTTGTATAGATCATTGTTCATGTATGGATGATCTATCCAGTTCATCCATGTCTAGAATGGGTTAATCCTACCTCCCTCAAAATGGATAAATGAACCTCACTCATTTACACACACAAGTCCATGACAAGTTATGAACCAGTCCGATTAGTTGTGAGTTACCACATAAACTTACACAATTTTCAGTCTGAGATATGATTGCTAAAACTACATTGGTCAAAGCCATTACATATGCCTTATACCATCCTACATCTTTGAGATCACAAAATGGATCACATCCATATCGGTACATGTAATGATACAAGTGCTTCCTTGGTGCATTTCAATCCTTTCATACATGCATCTATGCATCTATGTCACATACACTTATCAAACATTACATCTATGCATTTATCCCATATACATTCCATATCAAATCACATCATTGCATCCACACTACATGCATTCATTACAAATGGTATTTCACATTATATTACATCATATTGCATTTGAAATACAATCATGCATACTATTCTACAGTATATTCATACTACAGAACAATAATAGATCTAAGCCATACCACACATGTATATCCATTCATTATACATACCCACAAATTATGCTATGCTATCTACACAAACATAAAGATAACACATTCAAAACCATAATAACAACACATGTATATAACAACAGAAATCAAATATATATATATATGTCATCCATAAAAAATTCTCGTAGGCTACAAACTATGACCATGCCCATCATCTATCATCCAAAATTACCATAGGCTACAATCATGAGCATACCTAACTACCACTTGGAGTCTCCCCACACCCCTCATGGCTTGACCGAACCTTTGCAGCTTTGCTAGACTCTGCCATGATCTTTGAAGCCTGAACCATAGCTGGTGTACCTCGTCCCTTAGTCTTGGCACCCACCTCCATCGAAGAAGCACTATGCTGGCTATGATGTGAAGGCATCCGCACTCATGATCATGATTCATATTTGGATACCACCTAGCTATAATCATGGAGTGCAATCCCATGCATTTTTAGATCAGCCTCACATAATGACCTCTTAGCAAACTCTATAGCTAGTAGCCCAGTCACCCTTCCAAGAGCCTGTGCATCCTCCTCTCAAGCTTGTTGCTGCCTAGCCACCTTCACCCTCATCTACTCCATCTTTGACCTCAGCTGCTCCACCTCCTTCTTGTGAATCTAATCCTGCTCATGAAGCTCAGTCTCCAACTAATGAACTCTATCCCACAACACTCAAGCCTCCACATTCGCATCTTGCCTCTCCTAGACCTCAAGTGAAATCTCCTCCATATACTTAAACAAACCAATATCAATGGTGTCATCTACACCACCCATTGTAGCAGATTTGCTATCTCCTCTACTCCCCCAACTACCTCTCCCATGTCCATGCCACCATCCATAGTATTTATCTCAATGACCATGGTAACCTCTCCCACTGTCGCTCCATATACACTTGATGCACCATCCAATCATCATTGAGACCATCATAGAGGAACCTAATTCTCCCTATTATCCCCCTCCTCTATCCTATCTTTAGTCCCTCTACTTTCTCTCCTCTTTGGTGGAGGTACCGCACCACTAGGTGGCACCCATCGATCAATCACACCCCTACTGGACTCCCAACTCTACATCACCCACTAGGCCTCAAGATCTAGTGTCATCCTGAAATTATCCACATTCAAGATAACCATAAGTGAGTCCCTCTCAACAACATAAGGTAGGACCATAGGATGCTCTCTCCTATCACTCCATCATTTGTAAAACATAATAGGAGCCCATGGAACATCCTGCTATAATCCAAGCTACTGCCTCACTTGATCAAACTAAAAATACTTGGCCTATCGAGTATACCTCCCCACTAGCCATATGCCCTTTCGAATGGCCATCATACCATTTACATTTAG
This sequence comes from Wollemia nobilis, assembly GCA_028583015.1. Taxonomy (NCBI): domain Eukaryota; kingdom Viridiplantae; phylum Streptophyta; class Pinopsida; order Araucariales; family Araucariaceae; genus Wollemia; species Wollemia nobilis. Next base: position 2,157,602 of record JAQPPZ010002937.1, on the reverse strand, counting down.
CATTATTAACTCTCCTAATGTCATGCATTTCATCTAGTATAATGATATTATTAGAATATTCTCCTTTATATGCTAGTTATTTTGCTAAGCCCTACCCTCTTACAGTTTTAACTATTTTGAATTCTGTATCATATTATAACAGTTTCACCATCCATCTTGCAGGTCTTTCTAGCATCTCAGACTGGATGAAGATATCCTTTATTGTTATGAAATAGATACAAAAATAAACTTTATTTGAATCGAATATACGTTTGAAATGTTCTAATTATTGAATTATTGCATAAGCATATTTTTCTAAAAGGGTGTATTTAAGGTGTGCCCCTTTTAATCCTAAACTCATGAAGACTATTGGCATTTTGTTATTTTCATCATCCTTTTAAGACAAGACTGCAGCAATGGAATGCTCAGATGCATAGAAGTAGACGTTTAAATCCTTTGAGTAATTTGGGTAGGTTAAAGTTGGGGCAATAGAAATAGCTTCTTTTATCTATTTAAAAGCTTCTATTTTTTCTTGTTGTCCTTTTTATTTTCCTAGTATTTTAACCATGTCATTTATAGGTTTGGTCAATTCTGCAAAATTGGGAATAAACCTCCTAACAAAATTTATTTTGCCAAAGAATAACCTGACTCCTTTGATGTTTCTAGGAGGGGGAATCTTTGAGATAGATTCTATTCTTTCTGGATCTATACTCACCCCTTTTTCTATCACTATGTGTCCTAGTAATTTCCCTTGTGTTGTTCCAAATATACACTTTTTAGGATTTAGGGAAATTTCAAACTATTTGCATCAGGAAAAGACTGCAACAAGATGTTCTAAATAGTATTTCAAATTTTTATAAAACACTGTGATGTCATCCAAATATACAACCACTGTTTTGAATATTAACCCTTTGAAAGCAAAGTCATTGCTCTCTAAAATGTAGCACCTGCATTCATTAGGCCAAAAGGTATTCTTAAATATTCAAATGTGCCCTAGGGTGTGGTGAATGTCATTTTATGTCTATCTTCTAGATTAATCTGGATTTGGTTATATCCAAAAAATCTATCCAATAAGGACATTCTGGATGAACCAACTATTGCTTGCAATAGTTGCTCCATATTTGGAAGTGGATAATTGTCTTTTAACAAACTTTTATTTAAATTTCTAAAATCTACACGTAGTCTAATATCCCCATTTTTCTTTCTCGACTGGTACTAAATTGGATATCCAAGAGGAAAATCTTACCTTTCTGATTATTTTGGAATCTAGCAATTTTTGTACCTCTTTTTGCATTATTGGGTACAGGGTAAGATTATATTTCCTTTGTTTTTGTTTGAATCGCTTGTAATCTTCCTTCAATGGCATTATGTATGTCATTACATCTATTTTGAAGGTTTTAAGATATTCATAAGTACAAGAAAAATGCTCTTTATTTTTCTTTAAGAAAATGATATATCCAGCTTTTTCTTTTGTTGGTAAAGTTGTGTTGATTTTTACTATTCTAGGCTCTTTCATTGTACCAATATTAAAAATCCTCAGCTATGGTCTCTTTAAAGAGTTGTTTGAATGCTTTATCAAAATAATCGAATAAAATCTCCAAAGAAACTAATCCTTTTGGTATTCTATTTGTTTTTAGTTGGATTACTTCAACTAGTTCACCTATTTGGTCTTTCAACTTTTCATTATCTTTTTCATCACAGATTACGTCTGCATATTAATTTTGTAAAATCATAAAATATTTAATGTTCACATCATCTTGGAAGACTTGTAAATAAATAATGTTATCTGGTACAGAGGGCTTGTAGACTAAAATGGTTGGGAACCTATCCATATATTCTGTAGTAATCTTTGGATGGTCTAGGTATGATGCATTTACAGCTAAGAGGTCAGCAACATGATTTTGTTCTTTAGGAATGTATGAAATATTGAAAGCTAAAAATTTATCAATCTCTTCCAATATTGTAGTTTTGTATTGTTTTAACCTAGGATGCTTAGTTTAATACTTTCCTCTTCTTTTTTGAATAATTAATTATGCATCTCCTATTATAATCAGGTAATTTATTCCCAATTCTTTGGCTTTCCTCAATCCTAGCAACAAAGCTTCATACTCAACTACATTATTAGTGCAAGGTAATTCTAGTCTGTAAGAAATACCAAGGTAGTTTCCTTTTATATCAGTTAAATTGACTCCTATACCTGCTCTAGACTAATATTTGGCTCCATCAAAAGTCATGGTCCACATTTCTTATGTTAATACTCTATCTGATTCAGCATCAACCATCTTCATGACTTTTGGATCCATGTTTTTGACCTCTGGTACCTTTACCAGGAATGGGTTATGCCATATCGAATAAACTCCCATTCCTTTTTCTTCCATTGAAATTACCAAGTTTATCATGGTCTCATAAGTTTTAATTAACTCATGGCTCGATCGAACCTTTGTAGCTTTGCTAGACTCTGCCCTGGTCCTTGAAGCCAGAACCATAGCTGGTGTACCTCGTCCCTCAGTCCTGGCACCCACCTACTCCATCGAAGCAGCACTATGCTGGCTATGATGTGAAGGCACCTGCACTCATGATCATGATTAATATTGGGATACCACCTAGCTATAATCAGGGAGTGCAATCCCATGCATTGTTAGAGCAACCTTACATAATGACCTCTTAGCAAACTCTATAGCTAGTAGCCCAGTCACCCTTCCAAGAGCCTGTGCATCCTCCTCTCAAGCTTGTTGCTGCCTATCCACCTTCACCCTCATCTACTCCATATTTGACCTCATCTGCTCCACCTCCTTCTTGTTACTCTAATCCTGCTCATGAAGCTCAGTCTCCAACTAATGAACTCTATCCTACAACACTCAAGCCTCCACATCCGCATCTTGCCTCTCCTAGACCTCAAGTGAAATCTCCTCCATCTCCTCAAACAAACCAATATCAATGGTGTCATCTACACCACCCATTGTAGCAGATCTTCTATCTCCTCTACTCCCCCAACTACCTCTCCCATGGCCATGCCACCCTTCATAGTATTTATCTCAATGACCACGGTAACCTCTCCCACTGTCGCTCCCGATACACTTGATGCACCATCTGTATCGCTCCAAATTTTTCACACCCTTACCTTCAGGCTATAGGATCCATGCCCGGAAGGAGGATGGGAAAAGGATGTCGCGGTACCTCAGACTGAGAGGACTTTGCAAAGGTCCCGCCTCTCAAGGGAGGTGTATTTTGATGATTTTTCGACTGGATGGTGGGTTCACCAGGAAACATTTAATGGCAGTTTCCATGCCTAGGTTTGGAATGTGTTTTGATGTGTTCGTTTTTAACCTTAAGCATTCATATCCTAGGTTTGGCCAAATGAATCTAAATTAATCTAAATGACAGTGCAGATTAAATGAATACAGAAAGCAGATTTAAAAACAGAAACAGAGAAATTACAGAAGATTAAAAGCAGAATACCTGATCCGGATGTCTGTTGGAGATTCTGATGTTTGAAGCAGTCAAGATCGTCTGGATTTCGACAGAATCGTCTGAGATCAGACAAGATCATCTAAGATCTGACGAATTCATCAGAGACCTGCAAACAAAAAAATAGATGCAAAATACAAAGAATACAACAATGATAACAGAGGAAAATGACATAAAATAACAGCAGTATTATCAAACTGAAACTTAGGCACATAAACAAAAATGAATCATGCTAATTAGATGATAATTAGGATTTAATTATGCACTTAATCTAAATGGGTGAACTCCAAATGCAAAATAGTATAAAATACTAAATAAACTATCTAATTTGCAGAAGAAAACAGCAGAGAAAAGGTTGAGAAATGCAAACTTCAGGCACTGATTGCCTCAATGTGGACTGCAGTCAAGATCGTCTCGTATCAGTACAAAATCGTCTTTGATTCGACAAGATCGCCTTCGATCTGAACAGGTTCGTCGAGGGCGATGTAAGCTTGCTCCGGCTGAAAACAAGGTGGTACCTGCAACAAAATTGATATAGAACCAATGCAAAATAGAATTTGAAATGTTTTAACGTGTATACAGTCAGTTTACAAGGAATTTCAGCTAGGGGGGTGCTAAGGGGATAGCTTAGGATTAAATAGGCTTAGGGGAGTAGTTAGGAGGTTGGAGATCATCCCTATTTGGGAGATCTCCAACGAGGGAGGGTCTCTAATGGCGCAAACATGCTTCTGCCCGGATTAGAGGCCCGTTGGAACAAAAGCTAACTTTGCAAAATCAGTTTTGCAACAAGATCATCTGGACGTCCTAGTCCAAACGAAATCGTCAGATCTGGGGCGATATCGTCTGATCGGCGACGATATCGTCAAACGGTCAAAACAACCTCTAAAAATGGCATGGAAAAGGGGGAAACGGATTACCCGACGGTTAACGGGTGGTTTGGGAGGTTAAATTTGAATTTTAAATTATTTACTAAGGTGAATGTAATTATTATAATTTTACTGCGCCAATTTTAGGGTGCTACATTTTGCCCCCTCTTTAGAAAATTTTTTGAAGAAAATGCGTTAAAGATGAGTTCTTCTCGATCTACGAGAAAGCAAAAATTATTCCCATTTTTAGGCGACGATTCTTGGTCGAATCGTACGATAGCTTACTATGGTGCCCCCTCCGTGTTTTTACCCAAATCGAACGTTTGAGGTAAAAACACGAAAAAGCAAAAAAGTATTTTTGAATAAAATTAAGAAAAATAGGGTAAAACCCTAATTCATTTTTACTGTTCATTTTCTGGTTTTAGAGAGCTCTGAAGCAAAATGGTGGAGACGACACACAGATCAACAGAGGTCCGCACGGTCTACTAGATAGATTAAATAGATTTTTTTTTAATTATCTGGAAAATGTGTTGTAAGTAGCATGGGGGATCCCATCTCTGAGGGATTATGAGTTTTCCCGGACTGTCCGGGATAATACCACAGTTAGCGGGGCACCAGACATGCAACGGTTCTGGAGCCAGGATGTGGACGATGCCCCCATCCAGCCAGTGGATGGTGACGACGTAGGGGTAGCCGATGGCTATGATGCTTGGTACGTAGGCATCCGCCCTCCTCGGATGACGAGGGCACAGGGTTCGATTCATGCGGTTGTGCATCGGATAGGGAGGCGGTGCCAGGCAACGATGGAGGCGGCCCAGGGTCATGGCGGGAGAGAGCCGAGGAGGCCACAGGCATAGGAGAGGCCACGACAGAGGGAGAGGAGGGAGGCGAGACCCCCATCTCCATAGAGGCCACCATCGCCCGATAAGGGCAAGGGCGTAGACACAGGAGAGAGTAGCGAGATGGCTACTCTCCGGGCAGAGAGAGATCGTCTCCAGGCACAGGTGTAGACTCTACAGGATGAGGCTGCACGCCACCGAGCTGAGGTGGCACAGCTGTGGGACGAGATTGCATGCCTCAGGGCATGGGGCGGAGGGGCGAGCTCTAGGGAGCTGACATGGGCTATTGCCCAACTTACATTCTACCAGACATTGTATTATCAGCTGGTGCCAGAGGCGGATAGACTACCCCTGCCAGCTAACATTGCAGATCCGATCAGGATCGGGTCATCGAGGACCACGTCCCGGTCGAGGACTAGGACTACTCAGACTGCGATGGGGCCACCTCGTCCACCTCAGGGCGGGGGAGGAGATGAGGTGGAGAGCTCGAGGGGCTCTCGAGGCTAGAGGGCTGCACTGACATTGTACAGACTGACATTGTATTATATGATTATTATTTTGTTGATAGAGGATTGAGTATGCCGAGGTACAATTGTGGCATACCAATCCAGTTTTGATGATGTATATATACTATGGATATATATATGATATGTTTTTGATCATATGACTTGTATTATGTGTATGCTTATGATGCTTTTATATTTGATTGATTGATTTGATAATTGGATTGAGGATTCATGAAATTATGTCATTTTGATAATTTATAATTTTGATATCATGCTATAATATTTTAAATGAAATAATCTGATGTAACAAATTGGTTGTTTGTGATGAAATGTGATAAAAAATAAAAAGAGACTTCTAACAATAATTTCAAAGGACATTGTCGCTATTATAGACCATTTCATGGAGTCGTCGCTCACTCGGTCGTCAAGCTAATCCCAGTATAGAAATATTGTTAAAAGTAAAAGAGTGCTTAAGAAACTGTCTTAAGGCTTTTGGTGCAATAGTGCAAATGAAGGTGATGATGGTTTGTTTTCAGATTTTCATGAAAATAGTATGCATGAAATAATGTTAAAATGATTTTTGCTAGGCATAAATTCCTAAGTGTGATAAAATTTTGGATAATTCGTTTAGGAATTATACCATCATTGCAAAATTGAAGGTTGACATAATGACATGAAAAATGGAGTATGTGTTTGCTTTTTTTAAAGCATAATTTGTGTAACATAATGATTTAAGTCATATGGTTTTCATGATTTTTAATAAATGGGGAATAAAAATTGTTACAATGGTTTGCGCTAGGCATAGAATATGTAGGTATAGACTTATACCATCATCGCGAAAATCCAAAAAAGATAGTTTTATTGCATGGTTGATTTTTGATAAACAGAAAATATGAAAATGAGGACTTGCGCTAGGCATAAAATTCCAATTTTGGTTTTGGAACTATACCATCGTCGCGAAAGTCAACCAGATATATATGTTTTGATTGTATATTTTGAAAGAAATTTTTGATTTTTCTATTATATAGTTGTCTTTATGGTAAACAACTGTACTTGATTTATTCCAAACAAGTTGCAAAAAAATAATATTTCAAAGTATTTTGAAGACAAAAGTTAGATTTATAAGGAATCCCATGTGCATATGTGAATTCATTTCCGATCTTGATTTATCATAATGATACACAAAATCTCTCAAATACAAATGTGTGTGCAATTGCTTTGTGCATTTACCAGTTTTGAGCAAGATAATATGATACAAGTGATTTGAAGAAACCAAATAAGTGTTCATTAACCATGATGTAGATGCATATAACCATACTAGACTACTATGTAGGTCGGATTATCAAGAGCTAGCTAATCCATAAGCGGACATTGGTCTATACAAAAGAAGGTCGCTAATGTGACAGACATATCACCACGCTAGGAGTTACCCAAGGCCAAGCGAGTTGGGCACAAACCACCTGTTATGGGGCTTACCTCACAGTTTTTGAATAATTGAGAATTCCAGGGATTCAAGCTCATCAACCCTTCTTTTCTTTTCAAAGGGTAGGGAAAGGGATTTTATTGCTTTCTTGCTTTTCTTTCTTTTGCTTTTCTTTTTCTTTTTGTATTTTTTTTTGCTTGCTTGATTTTTGAGATAGTGCTTGAAATATTGCTGTAATGATATAAAATAACTTTTATTTCTTTTCTTTTTTCTTTGCTAGGGATACTTGCTCGGATTAGCTGTAGAGCAAGGGATTTTTATTCTGGGTAGGGGTGAGCTTGTCCTTTTGCCAATTCTCAAAGATTCTAGACCATGTGCATGATAGGATAGCAGGGGAAACTTTTCGCTCAAGAAATCACATCTACTATGTAGCAAAACATGGAAATTACAAATATAATCATTTTATTGTGAAAAGATGTGCTTGGTTTAAGTAAATAACAAGATCAATTCTCTATGCTCAAACTTTATTTAATTGAATTTTGTGGACTTTGATATAAGAGAGATTAGTAATCATGCCAGATAAAATCAAGATATTTATTTTTGTGAGTGTGCAAGTGAGGGATGCCAAATAAATGCTAATTTTATCAAAAATAATTTGAAACATATAACTGCAACATTTGTAAGAAAATATATATAAATACTTTTGAGAAGTTTTGAGAATACTGACTCTCTCTTTCTTCTTTATATTGTTTTGGTTTCGAAAGAGTCAAGCATATTGCTGTTTTTATATTTTTATCATTATTTTGATTTTTGGTTTTATTTTTGTTTTTGAGCAAAAAATTTAACAAGTGCCATAAATAAATGCAACAAATAGTTTTGAAGATTTTTGATGTTTATGAATGTTTTTGATGTTTTTGAATTTATAAATTTGAAAGAAATACAAGATAGTGATTTTGAACAAATATATACATGGATGAAATGACCAAATTTATGCATAGTAACGTTTAAGATGCAAAATATTCATGGGCTCTTTAAGTTCTTTACCATCTAAGGTAGATAATTTGTATGCTCCTGATTCAAATTTGGCAGTAATAATGTATGGTCCGAGCCAGTTGGGCTCAAATTTACCTTTAAGGTCCTTAGTTGCATTTGTATTTTTTTTATTTTCTTTTAAAACAAGGTCGCCGATCTCAAAGGATCGATGACGAACTTTCTTAGCATATGATCTTTTAAGCTTGTTTTGGTAGGCACGGAGATGCTCCAAAGCATTGATGCATTTTTCATCTAGGAGTTCCAACTGACTGAGTCTGCTAGCTCGATATTCATCTCCTACTTCGGTATCTTGAAGTAGCAGAGCCAAAGAAGGAACTTCCAATTCAAATGGAAAACCGCTTCAACACCATAAACCAAAACAAATGGTGAAGTTCCCGTGGGGGTTCGAACACTAGTTCGATAGGCCCACAAGGCTGGGTATAATTGAATGTGCCAGTCACGGCCAGTTTTATTGACTAATATTTTGAGAATTTTGATTAAGGTTTTGTTAGATGCTTCTGCTTGACCATTACCCCGAGGATAATAGGGAGTGGACCAACGATGTTGAATCTTATATTTTTGGCATAATTTTTTAACATCTTTATTTTTGAAACAAGTTCCATTGTCGGAGATGAGATTTGTAGGAATTTCGAACCTACAAATGATTTGATTAAAAATAAATTTAGAGACTTGTGTGCCAAGGCAGGAAGCTAAAGGCATAGCTTCGACCCACTTCGTGAAATACTCAGTGGCGGTTATGATGAACTTGTGTCCATCAGATGACACAGGATTGATTTTGCCAATAATGTCTAAACCCCATTTGGAAAAGGGCCATGGAGATGAAATAGCCTGTAGCTCTTGTGCAGGCGCATGGACAAGGTCAGCATGTTTCTGGCACTTGTCGCAATGGCGCACATACTCATGTGCATCCATTTCCATGGTAGGCCAAAAGTATCCTATCCGAAGGAGCTTTTTAGCAATGACACTACCACTAAAGTGTCCTCCACAAGATCCATCGTGGGCTTCACTCAAGGCTGATTTAGACTCTTCTAAGTTTAAACATCTTAATAGGATACCTTCAAAATATCTCCTATATAAAGTATTGCCAATTATTACAAATCGACTTGCTCGTCGACGTAATAACCGATGCTGGTTTCTATTAGAATTGGCAGGGAAAGTCCCATTTTGGAGAAAATCAAATATGTCTCGTATACCAAGGTTCAGGAGTAGTTTCATTGATTAGAAACACATCCAAAGGCTCTAAGCATGACTTATTTGAAGCGGGTTCCTGGAGTCGACGAATAATGATAGTGGCATATTCGTCATCTAACTCCAAGGGCAGGAGAGATGCAGCTGCGGCCATAGCATCAGCTGCACGGTTGCTAGTTCGAGGAATAGCTTCCAAGGTAACTTGATCAAATAGAGACATTAATTGTAAAACATAGGCCTTATATGGGCGTAGTTTATCATCTCTGGTTTGATAAACTTCATTAATTTGGTTTATAACCAGTTGGGAATCACCAAAAACTAAAAGGTGTTTGATTTTTAGCGCTAGGGCAGCTCGTAATCCAAGGATTAGAGCTTCATACTCAGCAGTATTGTTGGTGCAAGCAAATGTCAATTTGAAGGACAGAGGAATAAGATGTTTTTGTGGGGATATTAAAATAATACCCGCACCAGCCCCACTCATGCATCGGGCTCCATCAAAGTATAAGGACCATTGTTCAGTATGGTCGGCCTCTAATTGAAGGCATTCATCAGGAAATTCGATGATGAGGGGATGGGTAGACTCTAAGGGTGCAGCAGCTAATTGATCTGCTATGATTTGACCCTTAACAGACTTCTGTCCTATGAATGTGAGATCAAACTCGCTTAGAGCAAGAACCCACTTGGCTGTGTGACCCGATAAATAAGGTCGACTCATGAGATACCTCAAGGGATCGTATTTAGCAATGACATAGGTTTTTTGACTAAGCATATAGTGTCGTAATTTTTGCGTAGCAAACATGACAGCTAGACATAGTTTTTCTAATGCTGTGTAGCGGGTTTCATAACTGATGAAGGTTCGGCTAATGTAATAATTAGCACGTTCTCGCTTTTCATCATCAAGTTGAGCTAACATAGCTCCTAAGGCAGAATCTAAAGCTGAAATATATAGGAGAAATGGGCGATCAGGTTTAGGTGGTGAAAGCACAGGTGGATTAAGGAGGTATTGTTTGAGAAGGTCAAAAGCTTCTCTACATTCGGTGTCCCAATTAAAAGGGACATCCTTCTTAAGGAGTTTAAGAAAGGGACCAGTTTTGTCCGCCAGCTTATCAATGAAGCGACGGATAGCTTGAAGTTTACCTTGTAAACTTCGTAACTCAGATATATTAGTAGGTGCGGGCATATCAGTGATAGCCGCAATCTTGAGAGGGTCGATTTCAATACCACGTAAAGAAACTAAAACCCCTAATAGCTTGCCGGATTTAACTCCGAATATGCATTTTGTTGGATTTAATCGAATAAGATATTCTCGTAATCGATTAAAAACTTTTCTCAAATCATCTAAATGATTATCTTCAATAATAGAGCGAGCTATGATATCATCTACATAATCATGTAGGATATCATGCATCATATCATGAAAAATGTAGGTCATAGCTCGTTGATAAGTTGCACCTACGTTCTTTAAGCCAAATGGCATCACTTTCCAACAAAAGGTACCCCAGGGGGTAATAAAGGCTATTTTAGCCTCGATCTTCAGGAGCTATCCTGATCTGATTATAACCAGAGAATCCATCCATTAAGGACATCATCCCACTCCCGACAGTAAAGTCAATTATTTGATCCATGTTTGGAAGAGGAAAGTCATCTTTAGGGCATGCAACGTTAATATCTCTAAAATCTGTGCAAACCCTAACTTTGGTAGCTTCTTTCTTGGTGACTGGAACTACATTTGAGATCCATTCAGCATAATCAATAGCTTGTATAAAGATAACATTCAGGAGTTTTTCTAACTCCCCTTTGACTAGCAGAGCCACTTTGGGATGCATTTTTCTAAGTTTTTGTTTAACAGGTTTAGCATCCGGATGGACCACTAGATGATGCATGACTACATAAGGGTCTAGACCTGGCATATCTTCATATGTCCAAGCGAAGACATCTTCATACTCTTTAAGGAATGCAATGTATTGTTCTTGTTTTTCTTGACTTAATTCTGATCCAATATTGATTATGTGAGGATTGTCCTCAGTTCCAATATTAATTTTAATGACGTTTTCTACCTCCATGTGTAGATCTCTTTCAAAATTAGGTGGGGCGGGTGAAACGCCCAATTCTTGTAATTCTTGTAAGGTTAATTTAGATAATTCATCTTGAGGATTAGTGGCCTCAAGTTGGGCTATAGTTGGTATAGAACCATCAAAATAAAATCCATTGTGTAACATCTCTTCAACAGAGACATCATGGAAGATATCTCCTTCCAATTCTTCATCGGGGTCGGCAATCATTTCAGGGTAAGCTATGGATAGCATGTTGCATGAAAACGACTGATTTTTAAGAGGCAAATCAACATGCCTATCCAAATAATCTTGATAACATATGAGATGATCATCATCCTCAAAAGGAAAGGGTTGACCCTTACTAGGAAATAGGCCCACACCACAACGGGCAGGCCACGGTTCTACCTCGAAAGGTTCTTTCATGCCATTTTGGAAAGGTCCCAAGCCTTTCCCTTTATATCCCATTTTAAGCATCATGGGTTTAGCTTTAATATAATCATTGGTAAAATAACACCGAGCATATCCTTCATGATGAGTTTTGATATTTCGAGGGATTCTTCCCCAGTCATATCCTTTATAAATGAAGGCACAACTCCCGACTTGGTAAGTACTTCCCATAGGTTGTGGGAGGCCCAAAGTACGAGGAGATGGCGGTAAATTATTCAAAAGAATTGAATCTTGCATGAAAGCATTTGTTTTTTCTGATATTAAGGTTGTGGATAAATCTGGTAAAAGTTCATCAGAAAGGGCATAAGATGTAGAAGGCTTATTACCTATATCTTGAGATGTGGGAGGAATGATAGATGTGTCTATAGGTTTTGAATTTATAGGGGTAGAACTTGAAGGATTGGTTGTAGATTTAAGATCTTTTTGAGGTTCTAAAATGATTTGTTTAGAGGGTTGTTGGTCTATATAGGAGGATGAAATTAATGGAGGGGAAATAGGTGAAGTTATGGGTGTATGTTTCACAGTTTTAGATGAAAAATAAGAACTAGGATGTGTGGACGACAGAGCAGGGCAAAATTGCACTCCAACGGGTTCTGCCAAAGCACACATATCAAAAGGTCTAGGGTCACCATGGATAGTGACCAACTAATTTTTAAACTCAAATTTAACACATTGGTGTAAGGTTGATGGGACCGCTCGCATGGCGTTGATCCAAGGGCGACCCAAAAGTATATTGTACGATGTTGGGCAATGTACAATAAACACGGTTGTTTCTAGGGTTCTAGGACCAACTTGCAATGGGAGGGTAATAACTCCACATGTTTCTTGTGTTTCATCATTAAAATCTTTGATAATCATATCAGTTTTCTTCATTTCATCACTTCTAAAGCCAAATCGTTGGTAGAAGTCAAAAGTGCAAATGTTGAGAGATGAGCCATTATCAATCAAAACTCGTTTGATAGCTACATCTCCAATTAGAGCAGTAATGTATAAGGGATTATCCTTATGTAAACTGTGTTGTGGGATATCTTTATCCCGAAAGTCAATACAATCAATCTCTCGAGTGATGATAGTATTGGCCATAGCTTCAGGTTGAATGTTTTGAGGTACCATCATTTGGCTCAATGTAAGCATCAACTCATCCCTATGGGTGGGAGAGGATCTTAATAAATCCAAAAGGGAAATTCTGGCCGTAGTGTTGGACAATTGCTCATTAATATTGTAAGGGGGTTTAGGTTGAACAGTAGGAGCATGATTCCCTTTATTGGGGTTTTTCAAAATGAATGGAGCCGATCCATCGTTCTGGTTTGGTTCTTGTTGGGAATTTTGAGCTTGTTGTCGAGTGACGACTCCAATGGTACCTACAATGTTATAATGAAGACGCTGAACTGGTCTCGGTTGAGCATTGATGGCTTGTTCATTAGAAAGGAATATATTAGAAGAAGGTCGAGTAGTAACTCGTCTAGGGAATGGTTCTTCTGGAACCATAGCATCTGTGATGGGTTGAATAGGATCTGATTCATTTTCAGAACTATTCGATTGGTTTGAAGTAATGTCTAATTCACTTTCACTATCTGATTCTATATCACTAGAATCAGAAGTTTGAAAATTATGTAAGGGCCTGGTCGTAACCAGGGATAAGGTTGTGTCAAATATTTGAGGATCCTGAACAGGTAATTGTCCGCTAATGGTTCCTACATATCGGGTAGGAGGGGGAACATTGTGATGTTCGATTTGATTGGCTACCTCTTTACCATGTCGTGGTAAAGGGTGTTGAAATATGTCTAGAGTTTGATTGGCATTTTGATTTTGATTTTGGGGAACGGTCTTTTGAGTATTATTAGGAGGGTTTTGTTTAGGTTGGAAGGCTTGCACTTCCATTTCATTATTGTCAATCAAATCTTGTATTTTATGTTTCAACCTTTTACAAGCGTTGGTAGAGTGTCCAGGTCCTCTATGGAAATCATAGTGTAAGTCAGCTCTGTATCCGGGTATAGTTGGATCAGGTTCCCGGATAGCTGGTAATTGGATCAAACCTCTTTCGAGTAATTGAGGTAAAATAGTTGATAAGGGTTGGTTTAATCTAGTGAATTCTCGAGGAGGCTTATCAGGAGGTTTCAATATAAATTTTTTTGTTGTCTTTGTTGCATTGATATTAGCAACATTTCTGCTGTCAGTGACTCCGTCACCAACAACTTGTTTGTTTTTATATTGATTTCTGGATGTTTTCTCATCATCCTTCTTCCTAAGTTGGCCTCTCCTAATGAGGGCATCTTCTACTCTTCGAGCTAAATCTATAGCTTGATCGAAGGTAGTTAAGGTAGCAGTCGATAGCTCATAAGATATTTGCTCTTGTAAATTGTTGATGAAAATGTCCAACATTTCCCTATAAGGTAGCACAAAGTGCAGTTTTCTTGTCAATTGCCTCCATCTAGCTAAGAAATCGGCAAAACATTCATCTTTGTCTTGTTTTAAATTGTATAAATCTTTAATAGTTACATGCCTCTCGATGTAGGCACTAAATTGATGGACAAATGATTCCATTGTTTCTTCGAAGTTTCTCAAAGAATGAGTGGGCAATTGATAGTACCACTCTAATGCCATTCCACCTAAACTTTTTGGGAACATTTTTAATAATAGCAAGTCATCATGCGATATGTCATGACATGCTATCCTAAACATGCGAAGATGCTCTATGGGATCTTCGGTTCCTTTATATATAGGCAGGATGGGCATGGGAAAATGCTTAGGGTATGGTTGAGCTACAACTATGGGATCCAAAGGTTGACTACATATCTCTCGATAATTATACGAGGGACGGTAGGGATCTATCTCGGTCCATACGCGAAGCTAACTGTTTCACCATGGCTTCCAGATTACTAGTTTGCCCCCCATATTGGTTTGGTAGGGCATTGACATGGGTTTTATGGGCATATGATGGAGGAACATGAAGATTAGATGCCATGTTACTATTGTGCAAATTATTGGTAGGAAAAGTATTATGAAGGAATTTTGAAGTTGTATTATGTTGTATTCCAGATTGTTGAAAATTTGTATTTGGCTTCGTTTTAGGTTTTTGTTTACTTGAAGCATATTGCTCAATAGTTTGGCGGAATAAAGTAGTGAAGGAAGGTTTCTTTTGTGTGGGAATGATTTTAGGTTGAATAACAGGTTCCTTAGGAGGTTGGATAGCCTGTTGTTTTGACATGTTTTGAATCATAGAGACCATATCCGTATTGGATGGTCCAGCCTTATCACTTTCTTGATCAATGAAAGATAAGGGATTAATGCGCACATCATACATATGTTCCAAAGCTGCCTGAGTGTCACTAATTTGCCCTTTATCAATACGAATTGCCACATTAAGGTCATCAATGTTATCACTGAGAAATTTCTTGAAATGATCTATGTTGTCAAAAGCAATAGTTCCATTTGGAGCTATTCTAGGGGATGAGGATCCATCCTCTTTAACACTTCCTTCTTGTTCCTTATCTTCACCTAGGTCATCTTCTGGTTGAACTAGAGTTTTTCCTTCCGAAGTTGGATCTTCAGGAAGGACATTTGGGTTTCCAGTTGTATCTTGTAACCAATCTTCTTCTTCTCCTAAAGTTTCTTTACCATTCCTAAGTTTAGGCATGGTGCTAAATTTTGATTTCAGCAAATATATATATATATATATATATTATATTTTTTTTTTTATATATGCAACAAATTAAGAGGTATATATTTACTATATACCTACTACAATATTTGAAATGAAATATTTAAGTTTTTGCTATGTTTTTTTAGTTTTTTAGTTTTTTTAGTTTTTGAAATAATATTGTAAAGACAATCAACACAATAAATGCAAGAAATAAGACTGAAAGTAATAATCTAGTTTTCTATAAATAATTTATAAATATCATTAATAGGCTCGAGTTGTTCAGGAGTCATGAAGTGTTCTTCTTCAAATTGAAAGTTTTCTTTTAAAAATTTGATGAAAAGAGCTATAGTGATATTATCTGTCTCAGATGCTGGTTGATAAAAGTAAAGCTCATGGCAATACTCTCGATATAGCACAGCTCGCGAAACTCTATTCCATATTTCCCTATCTGTAAGAACAACCTCTTGGTCTTCTACACAACCTAGGAACTGGTGCACAATGGCTGCGTTCTCGAGGTATTCCTCGAAGGTGAACAATTCTGAAGATACTAGAGCTCTCCTATAAGCTAACCATCTATGGCGAGGCTCTCTCGAAGTTCATGATAAAAAACTAGTTGATGAGGATCCAGGATTCTATCTAGGACTAGCCTCTTGATTTGCTTAAGTTGTGTGGACCTAGATGAGATGAGACTAAGTCTTCTATCAAGTTCGTTCCACAAGAATTGATTTCTACTTGTTTCGGGCACATTAAGCATAGAGTTGATTTCTATGGCTGCCAATTGGTTTTCTACATTTATAGTAACTGCTAATATTTTCTTAGGAGCTACCATCTAAACATGATTTTAAACTTTAAATGTTTTAAAAATGCATCTATGTTTTAGTTGTTCTATTTTTTTGTTTTGTTTTTGTTTTTGTTTTCAAAAGGTTATGATGCATTCACGTCGGGTTCACCAAAATGTATCGCTCCAAATTTTTCACACCCTTACCTTCAGGCTATAGGATCCGTGCCCGAAAGGAGGATGGGAAAAGGATGTCGTGGTACCTCGGACTGAGAGGACTTTGCGAAGGTCCCGCCTCTCAAGGGAGGTGTATTTTGATGATTTTTCGATGGATGGTGGGTTCACCAGGAAACATTTAATGGCAGTTTCCACGCCTAGGTTTGGAATGTGTTTTGATGTGTTCATTTTTAACCTTAAGCATTCATATCCTAGGTTTGGCCAAATGAATCTAAATTAATCTAAATGACAGTGCAGATTAAATGAATACAGAAAGCAGATTTAAAAATAGAAACAGAGAAATTACAGAAGATTAAAAGCAGAATACCTGATCCGGATGTCTGTTGGAGATTCTGGTGTTTGAAGCAGTCAGGATCGTCTGGAATTCGACAGAATCATCTGAGATCAGACAAGATCATCTGAGATCTGACGAATTCGTCAGAGACCTGCAAACAAAAAAATAGATGCAAAATACAAAAAATACAACAATGATAATAGAGGGAAATGATATAAAATGATAGTAGTATTATCAAACTGAAACTTAAGCACAGAAACAGGAATGAATCATGCTAATTAGATGATAATTAGGATTTAATTATGCACTTAATCTAAATGGGTGAACTCCAAATGCAAAATAGTATAAAATACTAAATAAACTATCTAATTTGCAGAAGAAAACAACAGAGAAAAGGTTGAGAAATGCAAACTTCAGGCACTGATTGCCTCAATGTGGACTGCAGTCAAGATCGTCTCGCATCAGTATGAAATCATCTCTGATTCGACAGGATCGCCTCCGATCTGAACAGGTTCATCGAGGGCGATGTAAGCTTGCTCCGACTGAAAAACAAGGTGGTACCTGCAACAAAATTGATATAGAACCAATGCAAAATAGAATTTGAGATGTTTTAACGTGTATACAGTCAGTTTATAGGGAATTTCAGCCAGGGGGGTGCTAAGGGGATAGCTTAGGATTAAATAGGCTTAGGGGAGTAGTTAGGAGGTTGGAGATCATCCCTATTTGGGAGATCTCCAACGGGGGAGGGTCTCTAACGATGCAGACACGCTTCTGCCCGGATTAGAGGCCCGTTGGAATAGAAGCTAACTTTGCAAAATCAGTTTTGCGACAAGATCGTCTGGACGTCCTAGTCCAGACGAAATCGTCAGATCTGGGGCGATATCGTCTGATCGGCGACGATATCATCAAACGGTCAAAACAACCTCTAAAAATGGCACGAAAAAGGGGGAAACGGATTACCCGACGGTTAACGGGCGGTTTGGGAGGTTAAATTTGAATTTTAAATTATTTACTAAGGTGAATGTAATTATTATAATTTTACTGCACCAATTTTAGGGTGCTACACCATCCAACCATCATTGATACCATCATAGAGAAACCTCCCTATCTCTATTATCCCCCTCCTCTAGCCTATCTTTAGTCCCTCTACTTGCTCTCCTCTTTTTTGGAGGTACCCCACCACCAGGTGGCACCCATCGATCAATCACACCCCTATTGGACTCCCAACTCTACATCACCCACTAGGCCTCAAGCTCTAGTGTCATCCTAAAATTATCCACATTCAATATAACCATAAGTGATTCCCTCTCACCAACATAGGGTAGGACCATAGGATACTCTCTCCTATCACCCCAGCATTTGTAAAACATAACAGGAGCCCTTGGAACATCCTGCTATAATCCAAGTTGTTGCCTCACTCGATCAAACTAAAAATACTTGGCCTACCGAGTATACCTCCCCACTAGCCATATTCCCTATCGAATGGCCATCATACCATTTACATTTAACATTATTAACTCTCCTAATGTCATGCATTTCATCTAGTATAATGATATTATTAGAATATTCTCCTTTATTTGCTAGTTATTTTGCTAAGCCCTACCCTCTTACAGTTTTGACTATTTTGAATTCTGCATCATACTATAACAGTTTCACCATCCATCTTATAGGTCTTTCTAGCAGCTCATACTGGATGAAGATATCCTTTATTGTTATGAAATATATACAACAATAAACTTTATTTGAATCGAATATACGTTTGAAATGTTCTAAAGATTGAATTACTGCATAAGCATATTTTTCTAAAAGGGTGTATTTAAGGTGTGCCCCTTTTAATCCTAAACTCATGAAGACTATTGGCCTTTCATTATTTTCATCATCCTTTTAAGACAGGACTGCAGCAATGGAATGCTCAGATGCATATAAGTAGACGTTGAAATCCTTTGAGTAATTTGGGCAGGTTAAAGTTGGGGCAATAGAAATAGCTTCTTTTATCTATTTAAAAGCTTCTATTTTTTCTTGTTGTCTATTTTATTTCCCTAGTCTTTTAACCATGTCATTTATAGGTTTGGTCAATTTTGCAAAATTGGGAATAAACCTCCTAACAAAATTTATTTTGCCAATGAATAACCTGACTCCTTTGATGTTTCTAGGAGGGGGAATCTTTGAGATAGATTCTATTCTTTCTGGATCTATACTCACCCCTTTTTCTATCACTATATGTCCTAGAAATTTCCCTTGTGTTGTTCCAAATATACACTTTTTAGGATTTAGGGAAATTTCAAACTATTTGCATCATGCAAAGACTACAACAAGATGTTCTAAATAGTCTTTTGAATTTTTAGAAAACACTATGATGTCATCCAAATATACAACCACTGTTTTGAATATTAACCCTTTGAAAGCAAAGTCCATTGCTCTCTAAAATGTAGCACCTGCATTCATTAGGCCAAAAGGTATTCTTAAATATTAAAATGTGCCCTAGGGTGTGGTGAATGTCATTTTATGTCTATCTTTTGTATTAATCTGGATTTGGTTATATCCAAAAAATCTATCCAATAGGGACATTCTGGATGAACCAACTATTGCTTGCAATAGTTGCTCCATATTTGGAAGTGGATAATTGTCTTTTAACAAACTTTTATTTAAATTTCTAAAATCTACACAGACTCTAATATCCCCATTTTTCTTTTTGACTGGTACTAAATTGGATATCCAAGAGGAAAATCTTACCTTTCTGATTATTTTGGAATCTAGCAATTTTTGTACCTCTTTTTGCATTATTGGGTACAGGGTAAGATTATATTTCCATTGTTTTTGTTTGAATGGCTTGTAATCTTCCTTCAGTGGCATTATGTATGTCATTACATCTATTTTGAATGTTTTAAGATATTCATAAGTACAAGAAAAATGCTCTTTATTTTTCTTTAAGAAAATGATATATCCAGCTTTTTCTTTTGTTGGTAAAGTTGTGTTGATTTTTACTATTCTAGGCTCTTTCATTGTACCAATATTAAAAATCCTCAGCTATGGTCTCTTTAAAGAGTGGTTTGAATGCTTTATCAAAATAATCGAATAAAATCTCCAAAGAAACTAATCATTTTGGTATTCTATTTGTTTTTAGTTGGATTACTTCAACTAGTTCACCTATTTGGTCTTTCAACTTTTCATTATCTTTTTCATCACAGATTACGTCTGCATATTAATTTTGTAAAATCATAAAATCTTTAATGTTCACATCATCTTGGAAGACTTGTAAATAAACAATGTTATCTGGTATAGAGGGCTTGTAGACTAAAATTTTTGGGAACCTATCCATATATTCTGTAGTAATCTTTGGATGGTCTAGGTCTGATGCATTTACAGCTAAGAGTTCAGCAACATGATTTTGTTCTTTAGGAATGTATGAAATATTGAAAGCTAAAAATTTATCAATCTCTTCCAATATTGTAGTTTTGTATTGTTTTAACCTAGGATGCTTAGTTTAATACTTTCCTCTTCTTTTTTGAATAATTAATTATGCATCTCCTATTGTAATCAAGTAATTTATTCCCAATTCTTTGGCTTTCCTCAATCCTTGCAACAAAGCTTCATACTCAACTACATTATTAGTGCAAGGTAATTCTAGTCTGTAAGGAATACCAAGGTAGTTTCATTTTATATCAGTTAAATTGACTCCTACACCTGCTCTAGACTAATATTTGGCTCCATCAAAATTCATGATCCATATTTCTTATGTTAATACTCTATCTAATTCAGCATCAACCATCTTCATGACTTTTGGATCCATGTTTTTGACCTCTGGTACCTCTACCAGGAATGGGTTATGCCATATCGAATAAACTCCCATTCCTTTTTCTTCCATTGAAATTACCAAGTTTATCATGGTTTCATATGTTTTAATTAACTCATGGCTCGACCAAACCTTTGTAGCTTTGCTAGACTCTGCCCTGGTCCTTGAAGCCTGAACCATAGCTGGTGTACCTCGTCCTTCAGTCCTGGCACCCACCTACTCCATCAAAGCAGCACTATGATGGCTATGATGTGAAGGCACCGACACTCATGATCATGATTCATATTGGGATACCACCTAGCTATAATCAGGGAGTGCAATCCCATGCATTTTTAGAGCAGCCTCACATAATGACCTCTTAGAAAACTCTATAGCAAGTAGCCCAGTCACCCTTCCAATAGCCTATGCATACTCCTCTCAAGCTTGTTGCTGCCTATCCACCTTCACCCTCATCTACTCCATATTTGACCTCAGCTGCTCCATCTCCTTCTTGTGACTCTAATCCTACTCATGAAGCTCAGTCTCCAACTAATGAACTCTATCCCACAACACTCAAGCCTCCACATCTGCATCTTGCCTCTCTTGGACCTCAAGTGAAATCTCCTCCATCTCCTCAAACAAACCAATATCAATGGTGTCATCTACACCACCCATTGTAGCAGATCTTCTATCTCCTCTACTCCCCCAACTACCTCTCCCATGGCCATGCCACCCTCCATAGTATTTATCTCAATGACCACGATAACCTCTCCCACTGTCGCTCTCGATACACTTGATGCACCATCCAACCATCATTGAGACCATCATAGAGGAACCTCCCTATCTCTATTATCCCCCTCCTCTAGCCTATATTTAGTCCCTCTACTTGCTCTACTCTTTGGTGGAGGTACCCCACCACCAGGTGGCACCCATCGATCAATCACACCCCTATTGGACTCCCAACTCTACATCACCCACTAGGCCTCAAGCTCTAGTGTCATCCTAAAATTATCCACATTCAATATAACCATAAGTGATTCCCTCTCACCAACATAGGGTAGGACCATAGGATACTCTCTCCTATCACCCCATCATTTGTAAAACATAACAGGAGCCCTTGGAACATCCTGCTATAATCCAAGTTGTTGCCTCACTCGATCAAACTGAAAATACTTGGCCTACCGAGTATACCTCCCCACTAGCCATATTCCCTACCGAATGGCCATCATACCATTTACATTTAACATTATTAACTCTCCTAATGTCATGCATTTCATCTAGTATAATGATATTATTAGAATATTCTCCTTTATTTGCTAGTTATTTTGCTAAGCCCTACCCTCTTATAGTTTTGACTATTTTGAATTCTGCATCATACTATAACAGTTTCACCATCCATCTTGCAGGTCTTTCTAGCAGCTCAGATTGGATGAAGATATCCTTTATTGTTATGAAATATATACAACAATAAACTTTATTTGAATCGAATATACGTTTGAAATGTTATAAAGATTGACTTACTGCATAAGCATATTTTTATAAAAGTGTGTATTTAAGGTGTGCCCCTTTTAATCCTAAACTCATGAATACTATTGGCCTTTAATTATTTTCATCATCCTTTTAAGACAGGACTACAGCAATGGAATGCTCAGATGCATATAAGTAGACGTTGAAATCCTTTGAGTAATTTGGGCAGGTTAAAGTTGGGGCAATAGAAATAGCTTCTTTTATCTATTTAAAAGCTTCTATTTTTTCTTGTTGTCCATTTTATTTCCCTAGTCTTTTAACCATGTCATTTATAGGTTTGGTCAATTCTACAAAATTGGGAATAAACCTCCTAACAAAATTTATTTTGCCAAAGAATAACCTAACTCCTTTGATGTTTCTAGGAGGGGGAATCTTTGAGATAGATTTTATTCTTTCCAAATCTATACTCACCCCTTTTTCTATCACTATGTGTCCTAGTAATTTCCCTTGTGTTGTTCCAAATATACACTTTTTAGGATTTAGGGAAATTCCAAACTCTTTGCATCAGGAAAATACTGCAGCAAGATGTTCTAAATAGTCTTCTAAATTTTTAGAAAACACTGTGATGTCATCCAAATATACAACCACTGTTTTGAATATTAACCCTTTGAAAGCAAAGTCCATTGCTCTCTAAAATGTAGCACCTGCATTCATTAGGCCAAAAGGTATTCTTAAATATTCAAATGTGCCCTAGGGTGTGGTGAATGTCATTTTATGTCTATCTTCTAGATTAATCTGGATTTGGTTATATCCAAAAAATCTATCCAATAGGGACATTCTGGATGAACCAACTATTGCTTGTAATAGTTGCTCCATATTTGGAAGTGGATAATTGTCTTTTAACAAACTTTTATTTAAATTTCTAAAATCTACACAGACTCTAATATCCCCATTTTTCTTTCTGATTGGTACTAAATTGGATATCCAAGAGGAAAATCTTACCTTTATGATTATTTTGGAATCTAGCAATTTTTGTACCTCTTTTTGCATTATTGGGTATAGGGTAAGATTATATTTCCTTTGTTTTTGTTTGAATGGATTGTAATCCTCCTTCAGTGGCATTATGTGTGTCATTACATCTGTTTTGAAGGTTTTAAGATCTTCATAAGTCCAAGAAAAATGCTCTTTATTTTTCTTTAAGAAAATGATATATCCAGCTTTTTCTTTTGTTGGTAAAGTTGTGTTGATTTTTACTATTCTAGGCTCTTTCATTGTACCAATATTAAAAATCCTCAGCTATGGTCTCTTTAAAGAGTGGTTTGAATGCTTTATCAAAATCATCGAATAAAATCTCCAAAGAAACTAATCCTTTTGGTATTCTATTTGTTTTTAGTTGGATTACTTCAACTAGTTCACCTATTTGGTCTTTCAACTTTTCTTTATCTTTTTCATCATAGATTACGTCTGCATATTAATTTTGTAAAATCATAAAATCTTTAATGTTCACATCATCTTGGAAGACTTGTAAATAAACAATGTTATTTGGTACATAGGGCTTGTAGACTAAAATGGTTGGGAACCTATCCATACATTCTGTAGTAATATTTGGATGGTCTAGGTCTGATGCATTTACAGCTAAGGGGTCAACAACATGATTATGTTATTTAGGAATGTATGATATGTTGAATGCTAAAAATTTATCAATCTCTTCCAATATTGTAGTTTTGTATTGTTTTAACCTAGGATGCTTATTTTAATACTTTCCTCTTCTTTTTTGAATAATTAATTGTGCATCTCCTATTATAATTAGGTAATTTATTCCCAATTATTTGGCTTTCCTCAATCCTAGCAACAAAGCTTCATACTCAGCTACATTATTAGTGCAAGGGAATTCTAGTCTGTAAGGAATACCAAGGTAGTTTCCTTTTATATCAGTTAAATTGACTCCTACACCTGCTGCAGACTAATATTTGGCTCCATCAAAAGTCATGGTCCACATTTCTTATGTTAATACTCTATCTGATTCAGCATCAACCATCTTCATGACTTTTTGATCCATGTTTTTGACCTCTGGTACCTCTACCAGGAATGGGTTATGCCATATCGAATAAACTCCCATTCCTTTTTCTTCCATTGAAATTACCAAGTTTATCATGGTTTCATATGTTTTAATTAACTCTACAGAATATTTATTAAAAGGTTCTCTTCGTAGAGTTACATTCTCTATATCTGATATTGGAATGGTAGCATAAGACCAATCCATATTGCAGGTCTTTCTAGTAGCTCAGACTGGATGAATATATCCTTTATTGTTATGAAATAAATACAAAAATAAACTTTATTTGAATCGAATATACGTTTGAAATGTTCTAAAGATTGAATTATTGCATAAGCATATTTTTCTAAAAGGGTGTATTTAAGGTGTGCCCCTTTTAATCCTAAACTCATGAAGACTATTGGCCTTTCATTATTTTCATCATCCTTTTAATACAGGACTGCAGCAATGGAATGCTCAGATGCATATAAGTAGACGTTGAAATCCTTTGAGTAATTTGGACAGGTTAAAGTTGGGGCAATAGAAATAGCTTCTTTTATCTATTTAAAAGCTTCTATTTTTTCTTGTTTTCCATTTTATTTCCCTAGTCTTTTAACCATGTCATTTATAGGTTTGGTCAATTCTACAAAATTGGGAATAAACCTCCTAACAAAATTGATTTTTCCAATGAATAACCTGACTCCTTTGATGTTTCTAAGAGGGGGAATATTTGAGATAGATTCTATTCTTTCCAAATCTATACTCACCCCTTTTTCTATCACTATATGTCCTAGTAATTTCCCTTGTGTTTTTCCAAATATACACTTTTTAGGATTTAGGGAAATTCCAAACTATTTGCATCAGGCAAAGACTACAACAAGATGTTCTAAATAGTCTTTTGAATTTTTAGAAAAAACTGTGATGTCATCCAAATATACAACCACTATTTTGAATATTAACCCTTTGAAAGCAAAGTCCATTGCTCTCTAAAATGTAGCACCTGCATTCATTAGGCCAAAAGGTATTCTTAAATATTCAAATGTGCCCTAGGGTGTGGTGAATGCCATTTTATATCTATCTTTTGGATTAATCTGGATTTGGTTATATCCAGAAAATCTATCCAATAGGGACATTCTTGATTAACCAACTATTGCTTGTAATAGTTGCTACATATTTGGAAGTGGATAATTGTCTTTTAACAAACTTTTATTTAAATTTCTAAAATCTACACAGACTCTAATATCCCCATTTTTATTTCTGACTGGTACTAAATTGGATATCCAAGAGGAAAATCTTACCTTTCTAATTATTTTGGAATCCAGCAATTTTTGTACCTCTTTTTGCATTATTAAGTACAGGGTAATATTATATTTCCATTGTTTTTGTTTGAATGGATTGTAATCCTCCTTCAGTGGCATTATGTGTGTCATTACATCTATTTTGAAGGTTTTAAGATATTCATAAGTCCAAGAAAAATGCTCTTTATTTTTCTTTAAGAAAATGATATATCTAGCTTTTTCTTTTGTTGGTAAAGTTGTGTTGATTTTTACTATTCTAGGCTCTTTCATTGTACCAATATTAAAAATCCTCAACTATGGTCTCTTTAAAGAGTGGTTTGAATGCTTTATCAAAATCATCGAATAAAATCTCCAAAGAAACTAATCATTTTGGTATTCTATTTGTTTTTAGTTGGATTACTTCAACTAGTTCACCTATTTGGTCTTTCAACTTTTCTTTATCTTTTTCATCACAGATTACGTCTGCATATTAATTTTGTAAAATCATAAAATCTTTAATGTTCATATCATCTTGGAAGACTTGTAAATAAACAATGTTATCTGGTATAGAGGGCTTGTAGACTAAAAGGGTTGGGAACCTATCCATATATTCTGTAGTAATCTTTGGATGGTCTAGGTCTGATGCATTTACAGCTAAGAGGTCAACAACATGATTCTATTCTTTAGGAATGTATGAAATATTAAAAGCTAAAAATTTATCAATCTATTCCAATATTGTGGTTTTGTATTGTTTTAACCTAGGATGCTTAGTTTAATACTTTCCTCTTATTTTTTGAAAAATTAATTATGCATCTCCTATTATAATCATGTAATTTATTCCCAATTCTTTGGCTTTCCTCAATCCTAGCAACAAAGCTTCATACTCAACTACATTATTAGTGCAAGGGAATTCTACTCTGTAAGGAATACCAAGGTAGTTTCCTTTTATATCAGTTAAATTGACTCCTACACCTGCTCCAGACTAATATTTAGGTCCATCAAAAGTCATGGTCCACATTTCTTATGTTAATACTCTATCTGATTCAGCATCAACCATCTTCATGACTTTTGGATCCATGTTTTTGACCTCTAGTACCTCTACCAGGAATGGGTTATGCCATATCGCATAAACTCCCATTCCTTTTTCTTCCATTGAAATTACCAATTTTATCATGGTTTCATATGTTTTAATTAACTCATGGCTCGACCAAACCTTTGCAGCTTTGCTAGACTCTACCCTGATCCTTGAAGCCTGAACCATAGCTGGTGTACCTCATCCCTCAGTCTTGGCACCCACCTACTACATTAAAGCAGAACTATGTTGGCTATGATGTGAAGGCACCTGCACTCATGATCATGATTCATATTGGGATACCACCTAGCTATAATTAGGGAGTGCAATCCCATGCACTGTTAGAGCAGCCTCACGTAATGACCTCTTAGCAAACTCTATAGCTAGTAGCCCAGTCACCCTTCTAAGAGCCTGTGCATCATCCTCTCATGCTTGTTGCTACCTAGCCACCTTCACCCTCATCTACTCCATATTTGACCTTAGCTGCTCCACCTCCTTCTTGTGAATCTAATCCTACTCATGAATCTCAGTCTCCAACTAATGAACTCTATCCCACAACACTCAAGCCTCCTCATCTGCATCTTGCCTCTCCTGGACCTCAAGCGAAATCTCCTCCATCTCCTCAAACAAACAAATATCAATGGTGTCATCTACACCACCCATTGTAGCAGATCTTCTATCTCCTCTACTCCCCCAACTACCTCTCCCATGGCCATGCCACCCTCCATTGTATTTATCTCAATGACCACGGTAACCTCTCCCACTATCACTTTCGATACACTTAATGCACCATCAAACCATCATTGAGACCATCATAGAGGAACCTCCTTCTCTCTATTATCCCCATCCTCTAGCCTATCTTGATTCCCTCTACTTTCTCTCCTTTGGTGGAGGTACCCCACCACCAGGTGGCACCCATCAATCAATCACACCCCTACTGGACTCCCAACTCTACATCACCCACTAGGCCTCAAGCTCTAGTGTCATCCTAAAATTATCCACATTCAAGATAACCATAAGTGAGTCCCTCTCACCAACATAGGGTAGGACCATAGGATTCTCTCTCCTATCACCCCATCTTTTGTAAAACATAACAGGAGCCCTTGGAACATCTTGCTATAATCCAAGTTGCTGCCTCACTCGATCAAACTAAAAAATACTTGGCCTACCGAGTATACCTCCCCACTAGCCATATGCCCTATCGAATGGCCATCATACCATTTACATTTAGCATTATTAACTCTCCTAATGTCATGCATTTCATATAGTATAATGATATTATTAGAATATTCTCCTTTATATGCTAGTAATTTTGCTAAGCCCTACCCTCTTACAGTTTTGACTATTTTGAATTATGCATCATACTATAACAGTTTCACCATCCATATTGCAGGTCTTTCTAGCACCTCATACTGGATGAAGATATCCTTTATTGTTATGAAATAGATACAACAATAAACTTTATTTGAATCGAATATACGTTTGAAATGTTCTAAAGATTGAATTACAACATAAGCATATTTTTCTAAAAGGGTGTATTTAAGGTGTGCCCCTTTTAATCCTAAACTCACGAAGACTATTGGACTTTCGTTATTTTCATCATCCTTTTAAGACAGGACTACAGCATTGTAATGCTTAGATGCATATAAGTAGACATTGAAATCCTTTGAGTAATTGGTCAGGTTAAATTTGGGACAATAGAAATAGCTTCTTTTATCTATTTAAAAGCTTCTATTTTTTCTTGTTGTCCATTTTATTTCCCTAGTCTTTTAACCATGTCATTTATAGGTTTGGTCAATTTTGCAAAATTGGGAATAAACCCCCTAACAAAATTGATTTTTCCAAATAATAACCTGACTCCTTTGATGTTTCTAGGAGGAGGAATCTTTGAGATAGATTATATTCTTTCCAAATATATACTCACCCCTTTTTCTATCACTATGTGTCCTATTAATTTCCCTTGTGTTGTTCCAAATATACACTTTTTAGGATTTAGGTAAATTCCAAACTCATCAGGCAAATACTGCAGCAAGATGTTCTAAATAGTCTTCTAAATTTTTAGAAAACACTATGATGTCATCCAAATATACAACCATTTTTTTGAATATTAACCCTTTGAAAGCAAATTCCATTGCTCTCTAAAATGTAGCACCTGCATTCATTAGGCCAAAAGGTATTCTTAAATATTCAAATGTGCCCTAGGGTGTGGTGAATGTCATTTTATGTCTATCTTTTGGATTAATCTGGATTTGGTTATATCTAAAAAATCTATCCAATAGGGACATTCTGGATGAACCAACTATTGCTTGTAATAGTTGCTCCATATTTGGAAGTGGATAATTGTATTTTAACAAAATTTTATTTAAATTTCTAAAATCTACACAGAGTATAATATCCCCATTTTATTTCTGACTCGTACTAAATTGGATATCCAAGAGGAAAATCTTACCTTTCTGATTATTTTGGAATCCAGCAATATTTGTACCTCTTTTTGCATTATTGGGTACATGGTAAGATTATATTTCCTTTTTTTTTGTTTGAATGGCTTGTAATCCTCCTTCAGTGGCATTATGTGTGTCATTACATCTATTTTGAAGGTTTTAAGATCTTCATAAGTCCAAGAAAAATGCTCTTTATTTTTCTTTAAGAAAATGATATATCCAGCTTTTTCTTTTGTTGGTAAAGTTGTGTTGATTTTTACTATTCTAGGCTCTTTCATTGTACCAATATTAAAAATCCTCAGCTATGGTCTCTTTAAAGAGTGGTTTGAATGCTTTATCAAAATAATCGAATAAAATCTCCAAAGAAACTAATCATTTTGGTATTCTATTTGTTTTTAGTTGGATTACTTCAACTAGTTTACCTATTTGGTCTTTCAACTTTTCTTTATCTTTTTCATCACAGATTACGTCTGCATATTAATTTTGTAAAATCATAAAATATTTAATGTTTACATCATCTTGGAAGACTTGTAAATAAATAATGTTATCTGGTACAAAGGGCTTGTAGACTAAAATGGTTGGGAACCTATCCATATATTCTGTAGTAATATTTGGATGGTCTAGGTCTAATGCATTTACAGCCAAGAGGTCAGCAACAAGATTTTGTTCTTTAGCAATGTATGAAATATTGAAAGCAAAAAATTTATCAATCTCTTCCAATATTGTTGTTTTGTATTGTTTTAACCTAGGATGTTTAGTTTAATACTTTCCTCTTCTTTTTTGAATAATTAATTATGCATCTCCTATTATAATCAGGTAATTTATTCCCAATTCTTTGGCTTTCCTCAATCCTAGCAACAAAGCTTCATACTCAACTACATTATTAGTGCAAGGGAATTCTAGTCTATAAGGAATACCAAGGTAGTTTCCTTTTATATCAGTTAAATTGACTCCTACACCTGCTCTAGACTAATATTTGGCTCCATCAAAAGTCATGGTCCACATTTCTTATGTTAATAAACTATCTGATTCAGCATCAACCATCTTCATGACTTTTGGATCCATGTTTTTAACCTCTGGTACCTCTACCAGGAATGGGTTATGCCATATCGAATAAACTCCCATTCCTTTTTCTTCCATTGAAATTACTAAGTTTATCATGGTTTCATATGTTTTAATTAACTCATGGCTTGATCGAACCTTTGCATCTTTGCTAGACTCTGCCCTAATCCTTGAAGCCTGAACCATAGCTGGTGTACCTCGTCCCTTAGTCTTGGCACCCACCTACTCCATCGAAGCAGCACTACGTTGGCTATGATGTGAAGGCACCCGCACTCATGATCATGATTCATATTGGGATACCACCTATCTATAATCAGGAAGTGCAATCCCATGCACTGTTAGAGCAGCCTCACATAATGACCTCTTAGCAAACTCTATAGCTAGTAGCCCAGTCACCCTTCCAAGAGCCTATGCATCCTCCTCTCAATATTGTTGTTGTCTAGCCACCTTCACCCTCATCTACTCAATCTTTGACCTTAGCTGCTCCACCTCCTTCTTGTGACTCTAATCCTGCTCATGAAGCTCAGTCTCCAACTAATGAACTCTATCCCACAACACTCAAGCTTCTACATCCGCATCTTGCCTCTCCTGGACCTCAAGCGAAATCTCCTCCATCTCCTCAAACAAACCAATATAAATGGTGTCATCTACACCACCCATTGTAGCAGATCTTCTATCTCTACTCCCCCAACTACCTCTCCCATGGCCATGCCACCCTCCATAGTATTTATCTCAATGACCACGGTAACCTCTCCCACTATCACTCCCTATACACTTGATGCACCATACAACCATCATTGAGACCATTCTAGAGGAATCCACTTCTCTCTATTATCCCCCTCCTCTAGCTTATATTGAGTACCTCTACTTTCTCTACTCTTTGGTTGAGGTACCCCACCACCAGGTGGCACCCATCGATCAATCACACCCCTATTGGACTCCCAACTCTACATCACCCACTAGGGCTCAAGCTCTAGTGTCATCCTAAAATTATCCACATTCAAGATAACCATAAGTGATTCCCTCTCACCAAAATATGGTAGGACCATAGGATGCTCTCTCCTATCACCCCATCATTTGTAAAACATAATAGGAGGCCTTGGAACATCCTGCTATAATCCAAGTTGTTGCCTCACTCGATTAAACTGAAAATACTTGGCCTACCGAGTATACTTCCCCACTAGCCATATGGCCTGTCGAATGGCCATCATACCATTTACATTTAGCATTATTAACTCTCCTAATGTCATGCATTTCATCTAGTATAATGATATTATTAGAATATTCTCCTTTATATGCTAGTTATTTTGCTAAGCCTTGCCCTCTTACAGTTTTGACTATTTTGAATTATGCATCATACTATAACAGTTTCACCAACCATCTTGTAGGTCTTTCTAGCAGCTCAGACTGGATGAAGATATCCTTTATTATTATGAAATAGATACAACAATAAAATTTATTTGAATCGAATATACGTTTGAAATGTTCTAAATATTGAATTACTGCATAAGCATATTTTTCTAAAAGGGTGTATTTAAGGTGTGCCCATTTTAATCCTAAACTCATGAAAACTATTGGCCTTTTGTTATTTTCATCGTCATTTTAAGACAGGACTGTAGCAATGGAATTCTCAGATGCATATTAGTAGATGTTGAAATCCTTTGAGTAATTTGGTCAGGTTAAAGTTGGGGCAATAGAAATAGCTTCTTTTATCTATTTAAAAGCTTCTATTTTTTCTTGTTGTCCATTTTATTTCCCTAGTCTTTTAACCATGTCATTTATAGTTTGGTCAATTTTGCAAAATTGGGAATAAACCTCCTAACAAAATTTATTTTGCCAAAGAATAACCTGACTCCTTTGATGTTTCTAAAAGGGGGAATCTTTGAGATAGATTCTATTCTTTCCAAATCTATACTCACCCCTTTTTCTATCACTATGTGTCCTAGTAATTTCCCTTGTGTTGTTCCAAATATACACTTTTCAAGATTTAGGTAAATTCCAAACTCTTTGCATCAGGAAAAGACTGCAGCAAGATGTTCTAAATAGTCTTCTAAATTTTTAGAAAACACTGTGATGTCATCCAAATATACAACCACTGTTTTGAATATTAACCCTTTGAAAGCAAAGTCCATTGCTCTCTAAAATGTAGCACCTACATTCATTAGGCCAAAAGGTATTCTTAAATATTCAAATGTGCCCTAGGGTGTGGTGAATGTCATTTTATGTCTATCTTCTAGATTAATCTGGATTTGGTTATATCCAGAAAATCTATCCAATAGGGACATTCTGGATGAACCAACTATTGCTTGCAATAGTTGCTCCATATTTGGAAGTGGATAATTGTCTTTTAACAAACTTTTATTTAAATTTCTAAAATCTACACGTGACTCTAATATCCCCATTTTTCTTTCTCGATTGGTACTAAATTGGATATCCAAGAGGAAAATCTTACCTTTCCGATTATTTTGGAATCTAGCAATTTTTGTACCTCTTTTTGCATTATTGGGTACAGGGTAAGATTATATTTCCTTTGTTTTTGTTTGAATGGATTGTAATCCTCCTTCAGTGGCATTATGTGTGTCATTACATCTGTTTTGAAGGTTTTAAGATCTTCATAAGTCCAAGAAAAATGCTCTTTATTTTTCTTTAAGAAAATGATATATCCAGCTTTTTCTTTTGTTGGTAAAGTTGTGTTGATTTTTACTATTCTAGGCTCTTTCATTGTACCAATATTAAAAATCCTCAGCTATGGTCTCTTTAAAGAGTGGTTTGAATGCTTTATCAAAATCATCGAATAAAATCTCCAAAGAAACTAATCTTTTTGGTATTCTATTTGTTTTTAGTTGGATTACTTCAACTAGTTCACCTATTTGGTCTTTCAACTTTTCTTTATCTTTTTCATCACATATTACGTCTGCATATTAATTTTGTAAAATCATAAAATCTTTAATGTTCACATCATCTTGGAAGACTTGTAAATAAACAATTTTATTTGGTACAGAGGGCTTGTAGACTAAAATGGTTGGGAACCTATCCATACATTTTGTAGTAATATTTGGATGGTCTAGGTCTGATGCATTTACAGCTAAGGGGTCAGCAACATGATTATGTTCTTTAGGAATGTATGAAATATTGAAAGCTAAAAATTTATCAATCTCTTCCAATATTGTAGTTTTGTATTGTTGTAACCTAGGATGCTTATTTTAATACTTTCCTCTTCTTTTTTGAATAATTAATTGTGCATCTCCTATTATAATTAGGTAATTTATTCCCAATTATTTGGCTTTCCTCAATCCTTGCAACAAAGCTTCATACTCAACTACATTATTAGTGCAAGGTAATTCTAGTCTATAAGGAATACCAAGGTAGTTTCCTTTTATATCAGTTAAATTGACTCCTACACCTGCTGCAGACTAATATTTGGCTCCATCAAAAGTCATGGTCCACATTTCTTATGTTAATACTCTATCTGATTCAGCATCAACCATCTTCATGACTTTTGGATCCATGTTTTTGACCTCTGGTACCTCTACCAGGAATGGGTTATGCCATATCGAATAAACTCCCATTCCTTTTTCTTCCATTGAAATTACCAAGTTTATCATGGTTTCATATGTTTTAATTAACTCTACAAAATATTTATTAAAAGGTTCTCTTCGTAGAGTTACATTCTTTATATCTGATATTGGAATGGTAGCATAAGACCAATCCAATTGAATTGACCCCCTAATTGTTCTACCCAATATCTACTTAGTAATAGTGATAAGAAAGGTTCAACATCAACTACTGCAACATCCATCACTATACCTTTCTTGGGATATTGGTTTAGGAAAACTAATAATCCAGTTATCACTCCAATGCAAGGTACTTGCCTACTGTCCATTACCAAAACAGGGGCATAATCTCTTGTACAGATTAACCTCATTTGGTTAGCTATCATTTTGGGTATGATATTATGTGAAGCTCCACTATCCAGCATACATTTTTGAATCACATACCTCTCTCCATCTAAATTATATCTTAATGGCACATAGAAGAGTCTTATTGAGGATGGTGACCTTGTATCTTTCTGATTTTGTCTAGTAGCATGGAAATTTAGATCCTCTTTTTGCTCAATAAGTCCAAATGCCCTACAGACCTATTCTCTATACTGTTGAACTTTCATAAGCTCACCAAATGTGATATTAACTTTTTGTTTACTGAGTTCTGACCTAGCATCAAATTCTATCTTTTTTATATCAAGTGGCTTATTGCATTCTTCTTTAGGTGTTTCCTCTTCTAGTTCTACTAGCTCAGGGATTATTTTCTTGGGGATTCTATCAGTTTTATCTTTACTAATATGTTTGTTTGTGAAGGCTTGTTTTCTTGTTTCACTAGTGGAATATTTCTCTGTTCTGTCATAAACTGCTCTATTTCTTAAATTCAGAGTATTGGTAGCTTCTAATTCTTCTACTTCTTTAGCAGTGGGTATTAATTTTCCCTACTTCATTTTATCATATCTTGACTCATGTGGGTTTTAGAGGATTTTAGTACCTTCAGCTACTAAGATCTGAGGATGATGATTTGAAGCATACTTGTCCATATTTTCTTCAAAGATCCTTTCTCTGGACTCATATTCTAGAGAAAAATGAACTTTAATCCTTATGTCTTCTTCTGAATCATCATTAAGATCTATATTGTGTTGTTTACTTAAGTAAAAACCACATCCTTCTAGGTTATGGGGGCTTCGCATGTTGAGAAAATATAATAAAAACTTTCTGCTATATTAGCAAATGGCATGGGATTTAGAACACTGTTTTGATCTATGTTGGATTCTTTGTTCTTTCAAATATTGTTCCTGTAATTATTATTTTTATTTCCTTCTTTAGAGCTACTTTTGCTTCCCCAATTCCTGTTGAAATATTTCTTGAAAGGAGGGCAATTATCAACATGTGGTCTCTCTGGTTGTGATGGCTCACCATTGTTCCCATTACTTCCATTATTTATTTCTATTCTTGCTAACCTATTTTTCATGGTGTTAAACATCTCAACCATCTGATTGGTTAATTTCTCCATTGGGTATACCTTAGTTCTTCTTTGTAAATAAAAAGCTACTATTTTGGGCTTTTTATCAATTTGATTTGTCTCCAGAGAATAAGTTTTCATTTTACCACTATCTAGCATATTTATTTCGATCTCAATTGCTTTATCCATGCATTCATCGATAGTGATGGCTTGTTATTGCCTTAATTTATAATTGAAATCCCCTTGGAAAGCTTTTTTATAAAAACAAATTGATCGGATATCACTAGGCTTGAGGTTAACAGGTATTTTGTACCTATTTTTGGAAAATATTATGATAAAATCACTAACATCTTCATTTTCCTTTTTCTTCATAGTGGTTAACTCAGTCAATAGGGATTGTTCATTTTTCCTCTATTCGAATTTCTTCAAAAACATAGTTTCCATTTTAACAAAATATGGAATGTCATTGGCTGGGAGATAATTGAACCACTCTCTGGCATCCTTTTATAAGGTTTGTAGGAATAGCATTAGGGTTACATCTTCATGTTCTACCTCTATTTATCCAAAGCATATAAGAAACTTTTAATGTGATCTTCCCCAGTAACTGCATTATTTCCTTGGAATTTATGGAGATACTTATGAGATTTATTTGGTAAGACATTAAAATTTGCAGGTAAAGTAAAAGTCCTATACCTATTAGCTCTCCACTGTTGAATATTATTTTTATTTGGCTGAGCCATGGTGACTAGGTGTATTGGGATTTGGATTCATAGAAACACTGCCTACAAGAATATGGGGTTGGGTAACCTTAATATAGTCAACTGAATTATCTAATATAGTATTACTATTAGTTGGGAAATGAGAATAATCAAATATATCATCAACAACAAAATTTAACCCACTATTATCAACTATTTTTGCAGCAGTAATATTCTGATCTCTATTTTTCTTTACGTACTTTCTAATTGTAGGACAAGATTTACTTTCATGCATGGTATTCTTAAGAAGTGGTGTTCTTTGATTATATGTAAGTGCCTCAGGGTTCTCAAATTCTAGGAATATCTCCTTACTGCTTCTTCTAGTGTGTGCTAGCATGTTCTACTCTTTCTTTCTTGATTTTTTATTTTTGGGTTCGTCCATACAGAGTCACCAGCACAGGTAGTGCAAAAAGAATCAGAATGTATTATCAAGATTGCTTGATTTTTTAACTTTTAGCCTCACAAGAGATGGTTCTTGGGGAAATTAAGTAAATCAAGAAACACCAAGAACACTTCAAAAGAAAATTGAAAATCACAAGCAAAATAATTAAAGAACATAAAAGACGTAGAAAACAGCATGCGGGTTCTTTATTCTAATTGGTTGCCTATTGATTAAAATAATAATCATTGTCAAATCCAGGTTAAGAATTTAAAAATTCTTCCCCGACAACGGTGCCAAAAAATTGTTGGAACAATTTCTTGCATCCATAGGGTTGAGTTGTCACACTACAAGAAATCATTTGAAACCAATGAGCTATTATAGGTTCTGGTCGACCTACCTCTTTATTTTGATAAAAGATATATTTCTAAAGAAACTAACCGGAATGGGTAAGGAAACCCTAGTGATAAACATTAGATTGTACAAGTTTAAGCACTCAATATTTTAGTTACATGCTACTAATATATAAAATGACCAAGCAAAGACAACAACAATTTTTATGCCTTATGTAGACCAGTGCATAGATTCATTGGGTTTTTATAGCAATTTTAACAACACTTTAAAATATGAACAGAAAGAATGGAGAAAAGAGAAATTGGTGCTATTAGACCCAATCGAATATCGTAGTGAATATAAAAGTTAACCAAAGAAAGAAATGCTCATAACACATTCAAATAATGTAATTTTCTATGAGGAAACACATAGAACTGTAGACAAAAATGGTAGAACTGAACCCCATAATTGTATTAATTTTTCCAAATGAATTACATGCAAAGTGGCCAAAATATCATTAAACTCTGTTAAAAAGCTCTTAATACAATAGGAAGTCTTTGTTCAAATAATGTAACAAGACTTCATCAACTTTACCTACTCCAATTTGGTAACAGGAAAATATTTGAGTTTCAGGCTCAAAAATACTGGAAATATTCTCAGCTTCTCAGGCACAATTCTACCAAAACCTACATAGCAAAGGGATGACAGAGAAAAATAGACACAAAGGATACAACAACACAATTTACAGGGCACTCAAATATACCTCTTAGAAAAAATGCTATCTCTAAATGCTTGATGCCAATTCTGGACATGGATACTTTCTTTTATAGCTTCTGGTTCTTGAATCTATTATTTTGGCCTGATCTTGGCCTTACACTTGTTATCTTTTCCTCTGATCTCCTTAGTGTGCTCTCTAGTTGTTCTGATCTATGCAAAGTTAGAATTTCTACTTTGCTTGTCGTTGGTTCGAAGGGAGCTCTTAGTTGGTGGTGTATTAGGCAATTATTAACGTATACGATTTGTGAACCAGTATATACATATATACATAAACTTATATTTTTTCCTATTTTTCCTAGTTATTCAATTTTATCAATCAGGATTAAACTAGATTGTTGTAGTAAACTTTTGACATAGAATAGAGAGAGACCCCATGTGATGGTGAAGAGAAGATATAGAGTGTGAGTGGAAAATGGATGGAATGGCATTGATAACATGATGGATATGAGGGAGGAGGGAGAAATGGGAGTTGATTTTCTCAGTGGTCGATGGAGAGATAGTGCTAGATGGAGTGGACAGCGATGATGGTCAAGAGAGAATGCCTTGAAAGAGGAGGGCAGTGATAGGTAGGAGGAAATACAATGTAAAACAAGAGCTAGAATCACCTACAATGTACTTTCATAACTATACTCCGTCGGAGTGATCCCTCTATAACTATATTCCATCAAAGCATTGAGCGAAAATATTTCTATAAGTTGAAACATATTTTTAGTTTTTTTGTGTTTCTTATGTATTTTGAACATGCAGAACAAGAGCTGGTTACACCATTAAGGCTTTTGTATTTTGCACTTCATTGCTTTTCTCATTAACGTCTCTTTTTTCACCTTTTAATATCCCTATTTATAATTTGAGAGAATTCTTGTATAATCTACCTCAAACCAGCTTATCTTGTTACTCGCGTAGTATGTGATCACATTCAATGGATATACAAAGATGTGATTTTATTCTTTTGTACAAGACTCATCACCTAAATAGTCTGTATCATCCTTGTTTTGGTACAATTCGTGTGATTTTATTTGATATTTTGTTCATTTCATCCCCTAGCTATCGCCTGAATTAGCCATTTCTTCTAGTCTTTTACCTGTACTTTAATTTACCCTGTAGTCATTGTTGTTTGTTGCAGTCCACTCTTTTTAGTGGTTCTCATGAATGATCCACCACCTTGGTCTTGCTCAAGTGTTATCTTATAATACGTATCATTATGATGTGACCCCTTTTCTCTGGTTTTTGTTCTTCAGATTTGTTCATGGAGGTATACGTCCATTGAAATTATTTAATCTGCTCAAGGCTTAGGGTATCTTAGTCGCAATATTACCTTCTCAAGCATTTCACGTAATGCTTACCATTAGATCTATCAATCTCAATTTTTGTCGTTGATCTTTATGGCCCTGCATGATTGTAAAAAACACAACATAATATATGTACACTAAGGTTGGGCATATATACTAAGTTACAAATTATGTTTCTCGATAAATCGATCACAAATGCTTAGGATTAGACGTATAATGTTTGACTTGAGTTTACCTATAGTTAGTCACAAAATATCTTTTTATTAATGTCCACAATGTGATTGGAAATGCCATGGTCTTTTATACCTAATCATTTAAACCTTGCTCGTGTCTCCAAACATTCACTGTTCGATCATAAAGCACGTCATGCATGCTCGTCTAATCTTGGAGGTGTGCGTCAAATTTTATCATGAAAAATGGGGTCATTAATAATGTATTAGATCCTCCCTTTATCATTATTAGGGGTATCATTTGGTGGCACTTACCTTAATTAGTCATTTGATCATAAAATAAATCATACCTTAGCTTTTAGGAACTTCGGCTATGCACTGTCGTTAGATCTATGCAAGGTCAAGCACCATCATCGAATCAGATAGAGATGTGCACCACTTATTTTACTCTATTTATAACCTTGTTTAGGCATGGTTGTTAGATCTAGGTACAAACGAGCATAGTCATTTGATCTTATTTTAATTTTAATTCTACTGACGATCACTTTGTCATCATCTAATGATTTTGAGTGAAGCACCATCGTAATATCTTCATTGGAAACAAGCACGGTCGTTGTATTAGCCCATGATGTGCATTTGTATTCTTTAAATGATCTTGCTTAAATCACAGCCATCAAATCAGTGCAAGGTCAAGCACTGTCATTGAATTCTTTTAGCTTGTAATAGATCTGGAAAAACATTATCGTTAGATTGAGGCAGGAACAAGCACAGCCATAAATTTACTAGTGATGTGCACTTTGACTTTTAAATCATCTTGATTAAATTGTAGCCATCGGATCTAAGTAGGTTTAAACATTGTCATGGATCAACAAATAAAGTGTGCTTTATATTCCTTTGCTTCCTTTGATCAAGCATAGCTACAATATCTGGCAGGATTGAACGCAACTGTTGGATAAACCTATAATTGAGCACTTTTTTATAATCTATTTTTGACCCATAAACATCTTATGATATATAAAGCACTACCATTGAATTTCATGGGATTAAGCGCCACTGTCGATTTTCTTTTGGCTTTAGATGAAATAGCTTTTATCTATCGACCGATATGTTGTAAGCGCAACTATCAGATCTGGCGGAATTGAACACTATCATTGGATCTTCTTAGAGTTGCACAATGCCTTAGTCAAAAGGGGCCTATGACCAGATTTGATTTCTCTGGATAGCGTGCATCTATTGGATCAACTCATGATCAAGTGCTACCGTAGATCTTCCTTGACCTGTAGAATTAATAATTATAGGGCGCACATTCTTACCTTTATTAATCTATGCTTAAACAAAAGGGGAATTATTATGAATGCATTAAGGCCCTCGTTAATTATGATTAGTAAATTAATTAATCAATATTTTTAGTGCTGATATTTATATTTTTAGAGCGAGCGTGACCATTGGATTTCATCATAACCGTGCATTGCTATTAGATTTCTTTATATTTTCATGATGCATAACCCTCAATTTTAACCTCTTTAGACCTTAGGATAAAACCTTTTTGTCTAGGCACATTATTGACTTTAAACAACTAAGCTCTTTATGCAAGCATGTTCATTCGATTCAGATCGACTCAGGCGTTGCCTTTGGATTTAGCCATAGTGCTCGATATTTAGCCAAAGGGGGCGTATACCCTTAAATTGATTTTATTAAATTTATATCAAGACCTTATGTTAACACTTTTTTTACCATGGCACATAATTTGACTTTAAAGCATGAGCTATTTATGTGAGCGCATCCGTCTGATTTCGGAGGATGAGGTCTTATCATCCAGACCTTTGGACTTGCTCTATATTTAAGTGCCAAGGGGGTGCATACCCTTTTTTTGCTCATGATAAAAATTTAAACCTTAGGCTAAAATCAGTCTTAGGTTCGAATGTTTAAATATTGTCATTTATACACCCAAAGACTTAGGGGTTCATTCATTTAATTTTGAAAGTTATGATCAATTTTATAATGAGGACTAAGATCATTTTTAGGAAGCTTTCACTTATTTTACGAATTATAAATCCTTTTTAAAGAAATTTGGGGTATTTATTGTTTGATTAATTTGACCTCCATAGATTCTTTGGATCATCAAATAAAATAGTGGTTATAAGGAAAATTTTATTAATGGTTAGGCTTCTGAATTTAGACTTGATTAAGATGATATTTTTATAACTACTTTTAGGGACTAAACCATTGAAAATTAATTTCTTAGAATGCAATAGAGACCAACAACATTTGTTAAATTTATTGAAGCCAGAGATTTAAAATTGGGGATCTCTGATGTTGAGTCAAATTTAGCTCCAACAGGGATTAAGTTCCTTTGGAGCTTTTGGAAATTGAGATGTGACCAAAGGGATTAGGTTCTTTTGGGGCTTTTTGAAATTGAAGATGTGACCAAAGGTGTTAAGTACCTTTGGAGATTTTTTATAATTGAGATGTGACTAAAGGGATTAAGTACCTTTGGAGCTTTTTAAAAATTGATATGTGACCAAAGGGATTAAGTACCTTTGGAAATTTTTAAAAATTTATATGTGACCAAAGGGATTAAGTACCTTTGGAGCTTTGTGAGGAAGGTGTGATACCTTAAGCATCCTCAATTTTCTTAATGATTGATGATGTGAGTGACTGGGAGGATACGATATCCTGAGAATCCCTAGTATGCTTGATGATTGAGTTGGTACCAATATCCTGATCAGATGGGTTGGATTGACCGTTTGTGGAAAAGACTTTTAGATCAATAAGATCTTGGACAACGTCTTTAAATACATGGTAGTTGTTGATGTCATGGCCCACTTGTTGATGGTAGGGATAGTACAAGTGCTTCTTATAATTATTTCCATGTGGCTTGTTAAGATCACTTGATTTGATTTCTAGAAGTACAATCTCTTGTGCTTCATAAAGCCTTTAAAAAATGGTTGAATAAGATTCTAAACGCATTGTGTAATCTTGATGGGGCTTTGTAGGATGCTTGGTGCATTTGTCCAATTGTGTTGGATTTTGAAATTGTGGTGCAGGTTTCATAACCTGAGATGTGGATTCTGGAACTAAATATTACAATTGTTGTGATTGTTGACATGAATTATGATGACACTAATAATGACTCAAATGCAACTCAATGTTAGTGATTTGAGTTAAAATTTGTTGTAAAATTTTAGTGTGTTGACAATATGTTTGTAAGCCTTGGTTTGCTTATTGAGTGAATTGAGATGTGGTGAATGGATGAGATTGAGTGTGTTGTTGGAGGTGTGATGAATTGGGGGCATAGAGTGAATTTGGTGATTATGATTTTGGTGAAGAAATTATTGGGAATGAAGAAAAGGATATGATGTATGAGGACTATGGATGGGTTGACTCATGGGAATAGAAACCACAAAGGATTGTGGTACCCATAATGGACTTTAGGTGATGAAGGTGGGTTGAGTGGAAATTGGTTGAGGCTTAGGGTTCACCTAAACTCGTTGTTGAGCATTCTATCACTTCTTAAGCAATTTGTTCAAATGCTCCCATGCTTCATGAATTTCCATATCATCATTGGAAGGCATATATGAAGATGAAATAGATGATTTGGATGGAGGACAAGTAGGAATGGGAATTGTAACTTGATTGGATGAAGTGGGCACTTATGAAGTAGCATTGACTTTTGCTTCATACAAGGGATTGGTATAGGTAGATGTGTATGAAGTGGTAAGAGCACATGATGATTGGGTAATGGAGAAATGGGATGAAGGTGCAACTGATGCCTCAAAAAGAGGGTTAGTGTACAATTGGGTGAAGTTGGATGGTTGGGAAGGAATGAGTTCCTACTGTAAAGAATGATCTTGATCTAGAACATTATGGAGGGGTTGCAAGACATAATTAGCTGATTTGTAGAAAGCCTCTACTTGGCCCATGTCTATATGGGTATTGTGATTAATTGTGGGTTAATATGATTCGGTTTGCAGAAGATATGTGGAGGTGTATATGTGCGGGACATCATTAGCCTACACAATGTGTGATGGGTCCTTAGACAAACCTGTGCAATCTATCTAAACCACATTTATGGGATTTACCATAGAAGTGGCAGGAAATGAAGATGAACAGTCCATAGATGTATTATTTTGGTTTAATGCTTTCTTTTGATTTCTTGTTAATACCATAAGCTACTAAACCAAGATATAGATTATGCAATAAAATGAAATGCATAATTGAAACTTCACAAGAATCAAAATAAATAATCAATGCTAAGTTTGTTCAACACATGTGTCTTACCTCATTCATTGATTATCTCATTTTAGTGTGAATTCATTCTTTTATATTTTGATTATGTGTGTTTCAATGTGCTAATCTAAATTAAAAATGGGTGAATACTATGGCTTGGATAGGTCAACAACATTCTTACTGGTGATGAAATCCATCAAGTTTGCTCGAGGGTAATCTAAGGTGTCTAGGGCAGAGATCGGTGGATGGAGATGAAAGCCACCATCACCAAATCTCAAGTAGTGATTGGTGATGAAATCCAACCACTAATGTTTAATGTGAAATGTGAAGTGTGTGCAAAATTCCTTTTAAAGGTTCTATTTTTATGGTGCGCATACAATATTAGAAACAACTGATTTCACTAATCTAAATTAAAAGCCAACATTAAGAGTATTGATTTATCCAAAGGATGTGAAGTACACCATTTAAATCCTTCTCTAAACAATGGGGGGTTCATCCACTTCTCCACCTGGAATCACCCAACACAGGGATACTTTTGAAACACTAATGATGTTCCTAATTAGATCAGCAAAAGGAGGAGTTTCTAA
This sequence comes from Wollemia nobilis, assembly GCA_028583015.1. Lineage (NCBI taxonomy): Eukaryota > Viridiplantae > Streptophyta > Pinopsida > Araucariales > Araucariaceae > Wollemia > Wollemia nobilis. The sequence goes on along the minus strand of JAQPPZ010002937.1, from coordinate 2,114,194 downwards.
CCCTACAATGCAATCTAATTTATTGAATTTAATAATTCACATGCAACTAGAATGCAATATTTTTCAATTGCAATACACCAAAAAAATAGAAACTTTAAATGGAAATGGAAATGTGTGAATAAATGTAATGACTAATCTAATGCCTAGAATGCAAACTAGAATGATTATTTTTACCAGATTTATTAGTGTTCTTTTTAATCTCGAAATCTGTAAAAATGTAAGAATATAAAAATACGTAAAAATAGAAAGCTCAAGGTTTCTTTTGTAGACTTATAGAGAATCCTACAAAATCACTTTATCTTCCTGTAAAGCACCTTTGGGTGCTTCCAAAATTTCTCTTGGGTGTTTCTAGATGACCCTCGAGCACCACAGGGTGTTCACGCACCTTCTGCAAATTTCTCCAAATCTTCAAAAATCCTAATCTAGCAAAAATTGTGCGATCTGTGCTTCTAAAAACCTTGCAAAATAAGACAAAAAAGAACAAGTTAGTCAACAAAGTAAATCAAAATGAGAAACCCTTAAGGTTTCCTACCATGATTGCCATTTGTAGATGCAAAAATGAAACACCAAATATAATAGGAAAGATGAAATCAATAGACAATATTACATAAAAAAAGATGATTTTATTGATATGGTGGGAGCCTCAAATATCCAATGTTATAATAAAGAATTTATTTCTTCTTTGATACAAAGTATTACAATACTAGGATTATCCAAAAACCTAGTGAACGATGCTAGTGGTGTCTTCAATCTCACTTTTTATCCCAATAGAGTTGAGTGGGCTTCCTTCTATCCAATACTAGGCCACTCTAGCTTAAGCAGCTACACAATGTAGGTGTAGTACTTCTAGATCTGCACACAAAAATATAACAAATATGTCAGTAGCAACTGTGATGGCTCCACAGTGTGAGACCCTCAGAAATCAATACAAACCCTAGCTATGCAATATAAATAAAATGAGCAAAATCTGAAAATACATAAAATGAAATAATCAATGCTAGATTTACCTTGTTCACTTGTTCTTTGATCTATTGTAACTATTGTAGGAAAGTGGTACGGTGATGCCCTAGCATCACCCGAGGGTTAGTAGGGTTGAGGACTCTAGTTTGAAATACTCGCGGGTGCTCGACGGTAGAAAAAAACACCCATGGATTCTCAGGAGTGGTGAAAATGCCCAAAGATGCTTGGCAGTGGAAGGAAGCACCTAGAGGTACTCGACAGTGATAGGGAGTTCCTAGAGGCATTTGGAAGCTGAGGTAGATATCTATAGAAGTATATCTAGTTGAGAAAAATGGGTGGCTACAGATGCAGAGGCTATGGTGAGCGAGGATGGATGGCAAGAACACTTAGGAAATTCTTAGATTGCTTAGGGACTGAGGGGTTGAGTCATCAGAATGACTCCTCCTTATAATCTCTCCCTAGGGAACATTAGGGTTTCAACGACACAATATGTGTGATCAAGATTAAAATGTGACGAAGGGTGGAGATTAAATCTGGGTAAGTGGTGTGGATCAAGATGGATGAATGGTTGGGATTAAGTCATGATGGATGGCTAGGATTATTTTATATAAATATACATATATTTATTAAAAATATATAAATAAAATATATAAAATATTATTATTTAAATATATATTAAACAAATATATATAAATAATGGGTAAAAGTGGTGGGAAACTATGGATGGATGACAAGTGGCTAGATTTTGGTGTCTACAAATCCATATGGATCAAAAAATTCAATTGATGTATAAAATAATGGATGAGTGAAGGTATAAACATAAAGGTAAAGGTGGTTTTTAAGGTCCAATGTATGTCTCTTGGGTGTATGAGATGCCCTTGTGTGAAAAATAAAAATTCTTAGCTGTCTTAAATTATTAGTTCAATAGTGTACCTCTATGGATTTTGGCCCTTTGATCAAGGTCATGCTAAATCATGGGTGTTTCCAATCCATATAATCTAAAAATACAATTCCATGGATGATTGAAGGAAAATAATAATTACATATCTCCACATCCTTGGTTATTATGAACAAATTCATGAGAAGGAGATATTATTGAAAATCCCCCTTAATGGCAACTCTTTCGTTGGCAAGATGATCTTAAATATTGATAAAGTTGACATTAGAAATTACTTTGGGGAAGATATTTACAAGCTAATCTATAGGAGGCATATATGAAAGCACAAGTTAACCCTTTGATATAATCTTCTAAAACTAATGCATCAAAATATTAGATTTAGGATTTCTTCATTGAGGACGGTGCTTACCTTGAGGTTCCTATTTGGGTTGAACTTCTTGATCTTTTGGATGCCCTTTGACCTTTCTTGGAAACCATAGTTTCTCCATTAGGCCCCTTTGTATGCATTGAGCATCCAAAGTTCTTTGGCATCTGTCCCTACAGAAGGGTGTGTGTGAAAGTTGATTTGTCCAAGGATATCAAGGACCATCCCACCATGAATATTGGTAAAGTCTCATTTGTTCAAAAGATGGTTTACATAAACCTATTGAACACTTGTTACCGCTACTAGTCGTTAGCTCACAAAATTAATGATTATCCCTTAATAGAGGGGTATTTCAAGAATAACAAGGTAGCGACTAACGTTCCAAACCTTGCACCTGTGGTACCACCTCAGGTAGCTCAGGGAGCTTAGAGGAATGATAGCAATGGTTCCTAAGAGTCTTGGGTCACTGTTGCCAAGAAAAACAACCCAATTAAGAAAATTGTTAAGCCGTCAGGGCGTATTCTTGCCTCTCTATTACATGCACAAAAAAATTTGGACATGCAAATAGTAGTCACTGAGAAACTCCAAGGGCCTTATGCTTTGATAGAGAACACTATTCTTAAGTAGAAAAACCAGAATACCCTTGAGGTGGCACGAGCGAGAAGGTCTTGTAGCCCTAGTCATGACCCTTCCATGCAAATACAAGACAAACGGCCGGTTCAACATGTTTCTAGATGGTAATCATGATTGATTCCTCTCCAACCTCTACTCTTCACTTGAGAATATAGGTGCTTCTGAGGACATCGACAGTGATATGCACTTGGATTGTTCTTAATGATTTTTTTGTCCTAGAATGTCAGAGGGCTAATGGACCCAATCTACAAATATTTTATCCAAAGTGATATTGAAATTATTTCTCACCAGTATAGTAGGTTTGATATCCTTTATTTACAAGAAGTCAATATTTTTTATTTTAATTTAAAATGTGCTTGTTCATTTATTTGTCATGGCAACCAGTTTTTTTCCACTAATCATTATTTGGGATGAGGAGGAGTTGTCACCTTCATGGCACATGTATGGCAGTATCATTTGGTCACATGGGGGTGTATCTCTCTAAGTAGGATGTGTGGACCTTTTTTGATATTGATGGACATTCCTTCAAAACTATCAATTTTTACGCCTCTAATAATGCCCCCGAGATATGTGCTCTAAGGTGGTGGTTGGCTTTGTCGTTACCTCTAGCAGTTTGCCTGCTCTGTGGTGACTTCAATATGATTGAGAAAGCTAATGATAAATTTGACTAAATACCTATGTAGTGGTGCATTGGGGAAAGAGAATCCTGGTTTTTTACGAAGTACAAATTGGATCTTTTGGAGCCCAATGCTTTTTCTTCTTCCAAAAATTTCTAGAACTCACTTTGGTTTACTTGGTCAAATTTTCAAAGTGGATATGATAGAATTTTAAAAAGGCTCGATAGAGCAATGCTTTCTAATTATTCTAGGTTCAGATTTGAGAACATTGTGCAGTCTTCCCCTCTGGTGGCTGCCATTCCATGCACAACTGTGTCGGATCATGTGCCAATTATCTTCAACATTTCTTCTAACCAATAGCTGATCAAAAATTTCCACTCTCAATTTTTTATGAATGTCTCTTTACTGCAACATCCAGCCTCAAAAGCACACATTGTTAGGGCTTGGAACCTAGTTCCTCAACCTACCAAAAATATGGGTTGGATTGAATGGTGGAATGGTGCCATTTCTCACACAACTACCATTCTCAGAGCTCTTTGGATAAAGCTTTCCTAGTTATGTAAGCAGTCTAATTTGGCTCTGAATAATGAGCTTGCCAAATCTTCAGTTTGGCTTGATGCATCCCCCTTAAGTGTCTCTCAGCAATAGCATGTTGTAGCTCTTAGGCATGAGCTTAATGAGGCTAGAGGTACCCAAATCAAATCCTAAATGCACTGGTTGAAAGTTGGAGATAGGGTCTCAAAAGAATTTTTTCAGTGCCTTTGATTGTCCATACAAGCGGTTCAATTCAAAGCCATTATGGAAAATTATGAGCATCTTACAGAGCTACCTAACATCATCAAAGTGTTTGTTAACCACTACCAGTAGGTTTTTTTTTCTCAACCTCTCTCTCCTGAGAGACAGCAATCTCTTGAGTAATGTTGCTCGGTTGTGCTCAAAAAATTATCAAACTCCCAAAAAGAAGACTATGAAAGGCCTCTTTCCTTAGAGGACTTAGTTGATCCTCTGTCCTACATGGCTAATGATAAAGCACCAGTTTTGGACAATTTTCCCATGTGAATTCTATAAAGCTTTGTGGAACCTGGTTGGCCGAGACCTGTAGACACCAAAACAGCACCATTTCGATTAAGTGATTACAAACATTGATCACATTGATATCACAGCTTTTAGGGCAGCCCTTAGAGGTCAAATAGTGGTCTTAACCACTCACACAGCAGTTCGGAAGATCAGAAAATGAGCAGAGCAAAGTCGGTCGTTCTAGAGCCTTTAACAAACTTCAAAGCCTTTATCCGCGCCAAGCCTTTTGTCAAAAACCAAGCGGGCCCAAAGCGTCGCGATATCGCGACACTTTGGGCCCCGACCCCAAGCGGGCCCAAAGCGTCGCGATATCGCGACACTTTGGGCCCCCACCCAACCGGCCCAAAGCGTCGCGATATCGCGACACTTTGGGCCCCGACCAAAGCCGGCCCAAAGCGTCGCGATATCGCGACACTTTGGGCCTCAAGCCGACACGTCACCAAAGTCAAAACCATGCATTCAACCATCCAAGGAACGACCGCCACGTGGCACCTCTACGTGTCCCTTCTCGAAGAGACCCCATGGCTCTGTAAAACGGCGGATTAAACGGCGAACATTAATGAGACAAGCGGTTTTAAAAAATATCCGATCCGAGGCCACGCCTCATAACTGCGATCTGTCAGTGCGAGCCATGTCCCATAATGGCCCGATAAGGATCAAATTTGAGCGGCGCCTGCGGACTTAGGGTTTTGGCATTAATGTTCCCAGAGGCCGAACCCTCTATAAAAAGCCGGCTCGATACGTAATAAAAGGACTGCGAAGCATTTTGTTAAGACAACGAAGTGCTGCTCATTTGGATATCCGACTGTATCAATCTAAGTTCACCTTCTTTACATCTGGAATCTCTCACAAATAGAGGTTGTTGGGTGATTCTTAGAAGAGTGAACCGGACTTTCACACCCGACAGTGGATCATTGCATTCCACTAATTCGACGACAACACACAACCTTAGATCTCGAGCCCATTCCTAGTGGATTGGCGTCGAGACTAAGTGTAAACCAGGGGTGGCCCGCTTGGGCAGCCCATGAACGTTTCTAATTAATGCAATATATGCTGTTCTCTTTTGAAATATATTGCGAAAACTAACAGTATCGAAATAGATTATTCTTTACGCTGTTCAAGTAAACTTTACGTTAGAATATATCGTGTCATACGTTATATGCTCGAATGCGTCTTGCAATACGTTTTATCGAATATTGTCATGCAACACAATGAAGTGCTAACTTGCAGGCAACAACATTAGAATCGGTTGATTATTTTAATGACTGTCCATGTCTCATGTATTGTGCTGTCTTCAAGTAGAATAAAAATAACAGTTTACGTTTTACATCCTCGGATATATGCCATTTCGAATGTATACTGTTCTCTGTTCTCGGCAAAAGTTGCAGTTTCACGAAGAGTTGTTTTATTCATGCATCTGATTTATCTTCATATGTATGCCAAAGTCAGAAGGTTCTGCCCTCTTGTTACAGGTGCTACTAACCGTTTACTATTTCTTTTACAGGCAAGGGAACGCAAGATAAGCAACGGCTAACAAGACTCATTAAACATCAAGCGGCGGCAACACTACAGCCCGCCCATTTTACATGTGGGCATGCGGAAAGAAATTACTGTTCACCTGTTGTAATAAAAAAATCAGATTATTGTAACCGAGTTGGAATTAATATAAAAAGGCGGTGCTCTTACCTTTTGATATGATTACATCCGTGTTATTACATGCATTAAACTAGTTCTGTTTTTATTGCATCTCGGTGTTTTATTTCCGGAATCTCATGCTTTCAGTGGCGATCACGGTGGGACCGGTTCCCATATTTTTAAAAATCACAGAAGTTAATTAAACTTGTTGTGTCTTGTGCTTAACAGGTACTTCTTTTTAGCCGGAGGTCAAAAAGAGCAATTTCGGGTAGAAAGGAGGTAACGATTCTAGCCGTCCATATCATTTTCTGTTGCGAAGTTTCGGGTTATTTCATTTACTGACATTTTAATTTTTTTTAATTATTACAGTAAGGTAGAAAAGTTTTTCTTAAAAATTTTCTTGCTTTATTTAATTATGTAGCTATCTGCGTAATTATTCATTTAATAATTAAATCTTTTTTTTTTAATTATTAAAATAAGGTAGAGAAATTTTTCTTAAAGATTTTTCTTGCTTTATTTAATTATGTAGTTATCTGCGTAATTATTCATCTAAAAAAAAAAAAAAAAATTTTAAAGAAAGGTAGAAAATTTCTTTGCAATTTTTACTTGCTGTTTTCAGTTAGTATTATCTGTCTGGCATAGGGAAAGATTTCTTTTTCGGTTGCTTGTTTCAAATTTGCAAAGTAAAATGAATCCCACACACCACGTGGTACTTTAAACCAAGGCGTTGGTCGTAAAACCCCAACCCTTGAGCAAGACCAAAGGTGGATTCCATTATCACTTTGGCTTGAGATATTGCATCCATTACCTCGATCGCGATCGTTGCTAGACGTAAATCCTGACGAAAGTCGACCGAGTGTTGTTGGGGTGATTCCCATGCACGCGAGGATAAGTATTCTATGGTAGGTGTCATAAACAAGAGCGATTCCCCTTCCGTACCGCCTATGTTCCACGTACCATCTGCTCTCACGTACCTATAGTCTCCCTCACGTAAGGGCGGGTATATAGAGAGGTTGGTATATCGGTCCGGCAATGGTATATTGAAGGGGCGACCATTTATGGGAGTCATATGAGCCAACATTATGCATTTAAACGTTCTTCCAAAATTGCAAAAACAAAACGAAACATCAAAATGCACTAAACCAGTTTAGGACACACTATCAATCCTTAAAAGAGATAATCACGGTTTTGCGTATGTGTGTGTTCATTTCTGCTTAGTGTACACAAAAAGACAAATCATCATAAACGAGATAAAATCTGCTTAGATAGTAGAGAAGCAACACAATGGTGTACACCCGTAGCCAAGCCCAATCAAGGGCGGACGCTGCAGAAGGTGCACAAAGGGGAGGGCGCTAGTCGCCTTCGCTTTAACCCCAAGGATTTGGTCATACCACCTTGGCGGCTCGACACACAAGGCGGTCCCCTCCACACCTTAACAGATAAGGACTATGGGGGTACCCCTTCTAGGAGCACTCCTGTTCAGCATAGCACTCAACACACATCCTCCCATGAGGGGTACATCCATAGGAGAGCTACCTTAGATGCTCGTTATGAGCGGTCACCACGCGATGAAGCGCTGAGTCAACCTAGGGTTCGACGAGAGGAACCACATGGTTACACTATCCCTCTTTCAACCCCTCCAGTTGTCAGGACTGCAAGGACAAATTCAGAGCACAAGGCTCCTCAGGCAGGCCAAGCCAACTCCGTCCGCCAAATCGTGCTCACTTATGAAAGAGAGCATGAGGAAGATTCCTACCTTCCTCAAAAACAATACACATCGCGGGAGCAATACGCCTTCGCACTCGCTAGATATCATGGTCACACTCTGAGGCCAGCGCCTCAGATAAATGCCGCTACCCCCATCAGAGAGAGATGGCCTCTAGAGATCTTGGATCACTACGACCAAGATAGATATGTCAGAGAGGCATCTAGGCCTTCTACACATGAGGCGACAAGACCAACTATCTTAGAGCCTGTCAAGCATTTCGCACGTCGGGTGCAACTCACGCAACGTGAGCGAGACCGACTATCGTTAGCGAAACTGTACCATATTAACGAAGAGCGCCTTCAGCGCCAGAAGGATGAGTTGTTCCAACACACTATGCAGGAACGGACTCCAACCCCTCACACACATAAGACAAAACATTATGAGAGGCACAAATCCGAACCTCTTGAGCAAAATAGGGTAGACCACATCGACCCGGCAATCGCCAGAAAGTCGTCCGCCAAGCTCAAATAACGCAGGTTGAACAAGGTCGCCAGGAGTTAGAAAACTTATACATGCAGCGCAAAGCGGATAAGTTGCGCTATAAACTACCTGAGAAGGTGCCAACCCCTTGCATCCAAAGAGCACAACAGTATGAGGAGCACAACCCCCAGGTGCGAGACGAGTCTCTACGACCTTATCAAGCATCACCCCCGATGCCTCCTAGACATGAGCAGGAGGCTACTCCTATAAACAATGACGAGTGCCTTCCTCAGGAACCCACTCAGGTTTATGGGCCACCCTTAGAAAGTCACCAAGAAGCCTCTGAGGAATCAGAGCAAAGAGAAGAGCTGGATGAACTGCCCTACCAAGACATGGGGGGTGCTATTCAGCTACCCCTCCATAGGTCCCCAGTTTCTCAACACGAACCAATCAAAGCGGAGGAGCTCAAATCTCCCGATCTATGCAAAGAGCTAGAGCACTTAGAGTTGGTGGAGACCAAGATTTTGGAGCTCCCAAGGCCCAACTTACATGAGGCTCTTTTCGAAGAGGATCAACCTCTAACCGTACTCACCGATGATGCAGTCCTCCATATCTCAGAATCTCCAGATCCTGATGAGCTATACACATTGTTCGAAGCTTCTGAGGAATCAGAACAAGAAGAAGAGCGGGATGAACAGCCCCACCAAGACATAGGGGGTGCTATTCAGCTACCCCTCCATGAACCCCAAGTTCCTCAACAAGAACAAACCAAAGAGGAGGAGCTCAAATCCCCTGATACATGCAAAACATTGGAGCACTTAGAGTCGCTAGAGACCAAGATTTTGGAGCTCCCAATGCCCAACTTACATGAGGCTCTTTTCGAAGAGGATCAACCCTTGGTTGTAGGGCTACCTGATGATACAGTCCTCCATATCTCAGAATCTCCAGATTCTGATGAGCTATACACATTGTCCGAAGGTGAGGATGAAACAGAGATAGCCCACAACAATCACATACGACAACATCGACATCCCGTAAATATCGATGAAGCATGTCAAATGATAAACATAATACTAGGGCATGAGTGGCGCATAGACCCAGCCCACCAGCATCACATGTCGATCCCACTCCTTGGGGAAGGTCGCGAGCAACTTCCACCCAGAGATATCATAGCACCATCAGTGTCGAAGGCAGACCCTGTCTTCCTATCCGTGCATAAGGCCGATCCATTCATGCCAATTCCTACGAGAGCCGGATCCGGTGCACAAAGATTGTCAAGCTGGGGGTACCTCTATTCCCTGAAGAGCAAGTGGATTACACCAAATGCTCCAAAGGTGTTCATAAACCCTTTGGTCAAGCCCAAAAGCTCCAAGGATTATCGCAATCTCTTGGTCACCCCAAAAGCTCCAAGGATTATCGCAATCTCTTGGTCACCCCAAAAGCTCCAAGGATTATCGCAATCTCTTGGTCACCCCAAAATCTCCAAGGATTATCGCAATCGCTTGGTCACCCCAAAAGCTCCAAGGATTATCACAATCTCTTGGTCACCCCAAAAGCTCCAAGGATTATCGCAATCTCTTGGTCAATCCCAAAGGCTCCAAGGATTATTGCAATCGCTTGGTCAATCCCAAATGCTCCAAGGATTATCACAATCGCTTGGTCAATCCCCCAAAATGCTCCAAGGATTTTGCAATCGCTTGGTCAATCCCCCAAAATGCTCCAAGGATTATCGCAATCGCTTGGTCACCCCAAAAGCCCCAAGGATTCTTGCAATCGCTTGGTCAATCCAAAATGCTCCAAGGATTATCACAATCGCTTGGTCAATCCCAAAACGCTCCAAGGATTTCCACAATCACTTGGTCAAAAATCATGAAAATTCAAAAACAACAAAAATCACCAAAAACAACAAAAATTTGCATCTCATTTCTAGGCATATTCAAATTCATCAAATAGAGAGTTCTTCTCGCAATTCATCTTCATATTCACCACAATCAATCCATCAAAAATACAAAAATACATAGCTGCATCCAAGCATTGCATCCATACATTGCATATTCATGGTCGTACAGGTCAACGGCACCATAGGCTATCATGGTTCTACTAGTCCATCTTGTTCCACACTGTTCCATTTTACAAAAACAGCAAAAACACCATTCATTTTACCACACTAGAGTCAGTGGTCTTTTAATGTATCAAGAGTTTTTCGTGATCCAGTCATCATTTTGCTCTTTAGCAATGAAATGTATCAAGTCAAACAGATTTTACGAAGGTAGAGTTGCACTTGCAATACACCTTGTTACGTAACATCCCAACACAAATTAAAACACATAAAAATTCCCGAGTTGTGTGAACGAAGGATGAAACCTGCACGAGTAATCCAGGTTACCATAAGCGAAACGGTTATCTTGCTCATCCCCCTGTGCGAATGACCCCAAGAATGCTCGAGAGTTGGCAAAAGGACAAGCATCCTCCCTACCCAATTCCCTAAGAATCCCAAAGTTGCAAAACGTCAAAAATTTGCAAAATGTCAAAACTTCAAAATTTGACACCCTACAGTGCACATCTCAAAAAGCACAAAGAATAGTGATTATCGTCACTCCATATCCCTTGCTCAAGAGAAAAGAAAAACAAATCAAAATAAACAGTGATTATTATCACTATAACGAGCAAGTATCCCAATACAATTGAAAAAAAGAAGGGAGTTGACCTTGAATCCCTGGAACTCTCAGCATTCTGACAGGTCATGAGGCAAGCCTCAGTATCGGTTTGGTTGATAGCCTATCGGTCACTGGCGGTAAACTTCTCGCATGACGATATATCTATCACATTAACTTGTGTATAGATCAATGTTTGCATGTGGATGAGCTAGCTTATGGTATCCTCGGAGAACACCACGATTAATCTAACTACATACAACAAAGGAGTTAGTGGAGCTAATTAGGTGATCCTCGATACGAGTTCGGTTGAAAGCCCATCCGGCACTGGCGGTATCCTGACAAATACCACATAAATGAACTCAATTGCACACACAAGGATGTGAAATAGCTTGGTCAAAAACAAGTCCGATTCATACCTTGTTCAAAAGTCTTGTAAGATAAAGTACAGTCATGGCTAGTGAGTTAAAACTGTCTGAGTCTCAGAAAACCTTAGCTACATTTCTAAACCAACTGCGCTACTTTTCATCCTTGCAATACCATCAGAAAATACAAAAAAAGACACACCACATTTGTACATAGCAAAATAATGGAGATCTAAAACAGTCTATGGTGCCATAACCAACTCTCACCAAGTCCATACATCCATTTCATTTCTGCATATCACATGCATTTGCATTCCTCATGCATCCATCAAACTAAATCAACATACAACATTGGTAATTATCATACCATATGCATCCATCCATATCAAGTAGCATGCACCCATCAACATCAATCATTGTGCATAAAATCATGACATATACGCAAAGAAAGAAAATCAAAACAACAAAAACATCACAAAAATGCAACACAAAAAGAAGCAATAAGCATTGCCGGACACGAGTGCTCTTGCACTCAACCTCTTGGCATAGAAAATCGATGTCGGGGCTCAAATTCTCATTCTCCTACTTTCCTAAGAAGGCTATCATAGCTGGACCGCTCCACGGGAAGACGGGTTTTTGATGATTTCACCCCATTATGGCATCACCAAAAGGGTTAACACCCACCAAAAATAGGTCCAAATGTCGGGAAATTGCACGTGCTCAAATGGAAAAACATCTAAAGCCACCCTAACCTAAGTCATCTTGGGTCAAGCGACTCGTCGCTTTTCTCACGAAGGTCATTCCCTCATCGATTCGTCGCTTGAGGGGGTAGTCACACTTAGTCACCAATCAACAAGCACACACCCAATCAAGGCAATGACATGCATTCAAAGAATCATTGACAAAGACAATCACGCTCCTGCTTGGGGCAGCAAACAAGCAATTATCACAAACTGATCAAACACTTGGCATTCCCGAAGCATGAACACAAGGTTCCCCTGTGGATAAAAGGTTGCGCCCTTTGCCTAATCATGACTGATCAATGTCCAAGCTCAAGTCACACCTCACCAAAACAGGTTAACACTTGAAATCAAATTCCTTAGCTCGTCAGAAGCAAGGATTCAAGAATGCATGCCCTTTCCATACTTGGGGCATTAAAAGTTGGTTAGGTTACCAAGAAACCCTAATCATTAGTGCTTTGGTCGTATATTTTTGCTCAGCACTGCGTCACCCGCAGCGCTTCCCAAAAAGGGGGCATCTGTAGACACCAAAACAGCACCATTTCGATTAAGTGATTACAAACATTGATCACATTGATATCACAGCTTTTAGGGCAGCCCTTAGAGGTCAAATAGTGGTCTTAACCATTCACACAGCAGTTCGAAAGATCGGAAAATGAGCAGAGCAAAGTCGGTCGTTCTAGAGCCTTTAACAAACTTCAAAGCCTTTATCCGCGCCAAGCCTTTTGTCAAAAACCAAGCCGGCCCAAAGCGTCACGATATCGCGACACTTTGGGCCCCGAGCCAAAGCCGGCCCAAAGCGTCGCGATATCGCGACACTTTGGGCCTCAAGCCGACACGTCACCAAAGTCAAAACCATGCATTCAACCATCCAAGGAACGACCGCCACGTGGCACCTCTACGTGTCCCTTCTCGAAGAGACCCCATGGCTCTGTAAAACGGTGGATTAAACGACGAACATTAATGAGACAAGCGGTTTTAAAAAATATCCGATCCGAGGCCACGCCTCATAACTGCGATCTGTCAGTGCGAGCCATGTCCCATAATGGCCCGATAAGGATCAAATTTGAGCGGCGCCTGCGGACTTAGGGTTTTGGCATTAATGTTCCCAGAGGCCGAACCCTCTATAAAAATCCGGCTCGATACGTAATAAAAGGACTGCGAAGCATTTTGTTAAGACAACGAAGTGCTGCTCATTTGGATATCCGATTGTATCAATCTAAGTTCACCTTCTTTACATCTGGAATCTCTCACAAATAGAGGTTGTTGGGTGATTCTTAGAAGAGTGAACCGGACTTTCACACCCGACAGTGGATCATTGCATTCCACTAATTCGACGACAACACACAGCCTTAGATCTCGAGCCCATTCCTAGTGGATTGGCGTCGAGACTAAGTGTAAACCAGGGGTGGCCCGCTTGGGCAGCCCATGAACGTTTCTAATTAATGCAATATATGCTGTTCTCTTTTGAAATATATTGCGAAAACTAACAGTATCGAAATAGATTATTCTTTACGCTGTTCAAGTAAACTTTACGTTAGAATATATCGTGTCATGCGTTATATGCTCGAATGCGTCTTGCAATACGTTTTATCGAATATTGTCATGCAACACAATGAAGTGCTAACTTGCAGGCAACAACATTAGAATCGGTTGATTATTTTAATGACTGTCCATGTCTCATGTATTGTGCTTGTCTTCAAGTAGAATAAAAATAACAGTTTATGTTTTACATCCTCGGATATATGCCATTTCGAATGTATACCGTTCTCTGTTCTCGGCAAAAGTTGCAGTTTCACGAAGAGTTGTTTTATTCATGCATCTGATTTATCTTCATATGTATGCTAAAGTCAGAAGGTTCTGCCCTCTTGTTACAGGTGCTACTAACGTTCTTCTCGTGTTTCTGAATGCAGGGTAAGCGGCTGAACGCAAGATAAGCAACGGCTAACAAGACTCATTAAACATCAAGCGGCGGCAACACTACAGCCCGCCCATTTTACATGTGGGCATGCGGAAAGAAATTACTGTTCACCTGTTGTAATAAAAAAATCAGATTATTGTAACCGAGTTGGAATTAATATAAAAAGGCGGTGCTCTTACCTTTTGATATGATTACATCCGTGTTATTACATGCATTAAACTAGTTCTGTTTTTATTGCATCTCAGCGTTTTATTTCCGGAATCTCATGCTTTCAAGACCTTCTACGAGTATATCAGGAATCCATGGCCACTGGCTCCTTAGGCTCCATTATTAAGGTAACATTAAATTCATCCCCAAGCTTGGAGATCCTGAGGTTATCACAAACTAGAGACCTATTACATTGTTGAATGTAAGCTAAAAAATTATTGCTAAGACCCTTGCTATTCTACTTTGGACTCTTCTTCCTCTCATTGTGAGACTTGAGATAACAGGGTTTATTCATAATAGGTATATTCTTAAGAATGTCAATGTAGTCTAGGAAGGCATGGAATGGGCTAGGGAATATTTGCAAGAGGCCCTATTTATCAAACTTGAATTTGAGAAAGCATATGATAGAATTGAATGGAATTTCATTCTATCAATGCTCAAAGCCCTTGGGTTTGGTCCTTGCTTTGTTAATTTTGTGCAAATATTTTTCAAACATGCTTCAGTGGTTCTCACACTAAATGGAGTTCAAACAAAGAATATTGGCCTTTTCAGGTTTGTTAGACAGGGGTATCCTCTTGCCCCTTCCCTATACATACTTTTTGCTTAATATTTTGGCTATCTTCTTGCCAAAAAATCTTCGCAAGGGTTGGTTAAGGGAATTTCTCTCCTAGTAAATCAAGGACAATGTTGGTCACAAATCTGCCTAAGTACAAGATTTCATCACTTGTGCGCCCTAGACTCGGCCAACATTGAAAGGCCGAGGGAAAAATAAAATTCCTTCGAACCGATCTCCAAAGAGGTCTGGCTCCCTTACTAAATTCTACACTATTTGAAGACTAGGGATGCAGGAAAGAAATTGAAAAATAACCGAAAGAAAGGGAAATATAGCCACAAGCCAAAGTGTAGAATTTGGGGCAAACTAACAGCAAAAATTCCACAAAGTTTTATAACAACATATAATAAAAGGAAAGTAGCAAAATTTAACTCACACCTTTGTAGAGATAACCCCAGATCGCATTTCAAAATCTACTAACTAACCAACAATGTTTGAATTCAGAATGCAGAATTCAAAACTTAATAGCAAGAGCATGAGCATAAACATAAATGATTTTAAAAAAAAGAATTAAATCACACACATAAGAATGATTGCAAATTTCATAAGCCAAGTCTCTTCTATTGATGTAGAGAACTTAGAGAGTTTTCTTGCAAAATATCTAACCTCTCTTTACAATAAGAATTTGATTAGTATTTATAGAGGTTTTCGCCTCTTTCATTAAATACATGTGGAGGCAAAGTGTCGGCCACTCATCCACCAATAGCAACAACTTTCTCCTCGACCACAACAATGAACCAATGAGCAAATGCCAAATAAAATAACTGATGATTTTATCACATGGCATATCAAGCTTCAAAGACAAATCATCGATCCAATTTCAATCTCTATGGTGGCGCCTTGGAAATGCATGCCCACGAAGTGGTCGATGTCTCAAAAATGAATAATATTGCACTGGAATCAAGAGCACATGCTTAAACTTGGTAGCTTCAATGATCATATCACCTCAAGAATTATATTTATCAATATTAATTTTTTTTCAAGGAAGATTTGCACCAAACTTCACCCAAAATTACATCCATAGGAAAAAGTGTTGAAAACACTTTAAAAAGAAAAAACACTTTTCAAAGTGGCACACTACAACAAAATTCCAATGTGATAAAAATGCCAACATTTTTTGTGGCTCACGGGGTATTCAGCTCGCCTGAATGTAATCGATTCCAGGCCTTTATTCATTGGGTACAGAGTTCCCACTTGTAGCTGCATCTGATGGTTAGCTACTTGTATCAGCTTCGTCTTGCTTTTTGAGATGTGTTGTGATGGATTCATATATCGCAACTACTTCAGCCCATCCATCTATGGTAATCACCTCCCAAGATTTGAGATTACCCACAAGATATTGAAAAGTCTCAACCTTTTCTATATTAATATGTTTGGCCCTTTGACTGAGCTCCAATAATCCAGATTCAATGCGAATGAACTCTCTCATTAATGGTAACACATGCTCTTCAGTGATGGGGTCCTCCAAATTATCAATATCTGAAGTATCCATCATGAAAACAGCCCATAATGTATCCAAGTCTTTCTTTGCTAGAATATTTCCTTGATCATCAACAAAACTAGGAAAACCATTATCTGCAAGTGTTTCAAAATAAACCAATGAAATACGTCTTTCATGCTCAAAGGTCTCTTGCAACTGATGAGCTTCTTTAATCAGATTCATATTGGAGAAATAACTATAGAATGTGATTTTAGAACTCACACAAGCATGGGCTATATCACTCATTGGATGCATCTTGAGATTTATTTGAGTCATTGCTTAGATCTTCATGGCCATTTCCAATTTTGGCACTAAATCTTGCTCCATGTTGTCTATTATAGGTCCACCATATGAAACAGTTGCCTAAACATCCTGAAGGAACAAAAGCACTAATGTAGCCTTGGTCACCATTTTCTTACAATTAGTCAACATTTGACTGCGAGCTTCCTTAATCTTGTCCTTGGTGAGGGACACAGAGTGCATTGATTTTGCTGCCAATTGATTCTGCAAGTTCTGAAGCTGATCCTGCACAGCTTGAATTTTTAGTTGTGCTTCTTGCTCAGCTGCCTAAAAATGTGTAGCTGTATGCTTGCTCTTCGCTATGTCACTTTCCAAATGCATTACCTGTTGCTCCCACTATTGAGATTCAAATTGTGCTACATCATATTTAGCCTGTTGTTCCTCTAAGGCTTCCTCGAGCTTTTTTATTTTCTCTTCAGCCTGAATGAAAAGATCCTTGTAATGTTCTGCCTGCAGATACATGGAACTTGATGCCTCCTGTATGGTGCCCATGTGCTCAACTGGGTGCTTCTTTGTGATGTCCTAAGTGACAACTTGGTATGAATAGTCACTAGATTTCATTTCTCTTTGAGGTTTTTGAACCCTAGGAATCATGGTCACTGTGTGCTTCTCCATTGCTATGGGATCAAAAGTCACTTTCTTTATTGGTTATGCCATGGCTAGTGAATCCTTTCTCTTACGATTCTTCCACCACCTAGATGAAATTTGTTGTGCCTTGCTGAGTTTTTCCACTATTGAGCACTCAGGTAGCAACTCTATCTCAGAGACTAGTGGCTCCTCCATGGCAAAAATTGGGGAAGAGAGAAAAATAGCTTGTTTGGGATTGGATTCAACCATAGGAATGGAAGTAGATGGGATATCAGCTACGCTTACTCAAAGAGGTGCTTGCGTGCTTATGGGAGAATGTGAAGGTATGGAAGATGAAATAGAGGGTAATGGGAGGGCAAATGGATTTGGGGCAGATACAAATGAACTGAAGGCAAGAGAAAAGGATGGAATTGGTGAAACTGAAGAAGCACTAATGACTCGTGGATCGTGGGACAAAAGTGGGAATGGGAGAGGTGGATGTGACGGGAGGTGAAGTAGACATAAGAACTATGGATGAAAAAATAGTGGTCACCAAATGCTTATTAATGAGAGAAGAAGAAGGAAAATGCATACCTATGGGCTCCTCTCCTTTTGTGCTTATGATCATTTGAGCCGATGGTAAACATTGTTGTATCACAATATTTTCTTCTCCTTTAGATTTTTCCTTCCCCATGTTTAGATCAACCGATGTCACCATTGAATCAGATTGTGTTGGCTCAATTGCTTGTGATGAATACTATTTTATTCTCAACGTAGAATGTGCTCCACTCCTAGGCTTCTTCGCTATGTGATGGGAAGGAATTTCCATGGCTGCACTCCTTTTATTTTGTAGAAATTGCTCTTGCTCTTCCTCTTCAATAACAATCCTCTCTTTTTCCAATACCTCCACTTGTCCGATCATTTCTTGTTCTTTACCTAGACTACTAATACTTTTAGGCACCAAATCAGCAAAGGAGAGGGGCTGATACTTCTCATAATTATCATCATAAATCTTTGAAAAAGAATCATCTATAGCCATCGAATATTTTTTTTGAGCTTATTTTGATGAACTCTCATGATCCACCAATTGGCAATCTTTTCATCAGACCAATCAGGCAAAATGGTCTTCATTTGCTCAAAAAAACCTTTAGGAGGAACCTGTTCTGAGTGATTGGCAAGATCATATTCAACCTCCATTTCATAAAAATCATGCCAAGGAGGAAGTGACATCATCCTCTCTACATGCCATTCAATGTCATGCCCTTCAAGATTGTTCCTTTGTCGCACAATATCTTCTCTGGGGCAACAATGAAATGTTTTTGCCTTGATGAAACTGGCAAAAATACCCAAAGGATCATACTTCCATCGTTGGGGGAGCTCAACCAATCCATGATCATAGAGTGTCTCAATAATCAGCTCATTCTCGCCCACACTCGAGTAACTGTGATATCACCAAACTTGAAAGGCATAACACATGTTTTTTTTTCTATTACCTGACCCATAGGTATCATTTATAAAATCACTTTTTCGGGCTACTTCCAAGGCAAAAAGATGTTCAATTGTAAAATATGGTAGCAAAAAAGGTTTACCAGTAAAACCATACACTCTAACTACCACGCCTTGGGTTAGTAAGAAAACATCACCTTTTTTCTGATCAACCACTTCTACTTGTAGGGCCCGAGGCACTCTGTTGCATACTCCATACATTATCTCCAAAGCAAATCCTAAAAACATTTTGTTTAAGTTATAATAGGACTCGTTCTTGAACAAACTCTGAGTCCATGAGTATACTGGTAATGCTTTTCCTGCTTCATCTGTCTTTTTTATTGCTATAAAAGCAAAACGAGAGTGCATATGGGAGAAAAAATACCATGTCAAGAGGGAACAATGCCTAAAGGTAAGATCTTCTCCATTTTGTACCTTTCTCGATTGTGAATGTATCCTCATTTCTAAGAAACTTGCCCAATCAAAGAAAATTGAATTTGGAGTTGCTATCGCGGCAGTTGGAGCATAAAACCCTGGTTGTGAAATGAATTGCACCAACGATGCTTGCCACTTTTGTACTAAAAAATTTGAAGATAATCCTGTTAGCCATGCTATCATTGAATACAAATTTGGGCTCTTGAAACTTTTCAATGGTGTCAGCATTTTTTGCAACTCTCCCAATCATGGGGTCTTTAATAACTAGCTCTCCATGAACTGCCACATTTGAATGGTAGGTTGATACCTCTCCTCCTTAAAACTGAATTTTTTTAATGTAGCAGAAGATGAAGTTGTGCACCACAAGCAAACGCATCTTGTATGGAACTAGCCGAGATACTAAACAACACTTCTCCATGGGCATTTTAGACAGTTCTTGCAGTAGTGTTGTAGCATTGTGCGATTGCCCAGATCAGCTCAGGACATGGATGCACAGGTGTACACAAGTACCAAGAGAGATGAGAATGAAATGCTATAGTACAGGGACTCCCAGTAGACATATGTTGTGCAGCAAACTTAGCATCTAGATGTAGTCTTTCTACTCCCTTGTTGGTGATATTGCAATCTTTAACCTGTCCCAAGAGATCATCATAAGGTTTTAGTTCCATATTTTCAACCTTTTCTTCTCGAGCTCTTCACGGATTTTTTGTGATCTTAGGCCTTTTTTGTACATTCACCTTCTTGGCCTCTACAGCTTTCCTCCCCATCTTTAGCTTCCTTTGAATATGCAACAAGGAACAACAAACCCTGGAGCAAAAGGGATTCGTAAGACTTTGATATAGGAACCCTGCAAATGCTTTGATTGAAAACAAAAGGATGGGCCTCATTTTTATAAATTTCCATACATCTGTTAGAAAGCTTTCTAATTTCATGGGCACCGCATGCATTCCAATGATGCTTTTATTTTTTTTATTTTTATGCTTCTTACCACTTCTTGAAATGCGAGAAGTGGTAGTTTTTTTTTTTTTTAGAAAGTGTAATGAGTGAGCGGAGTGAGAAATGTTAATGAGCGGAATTTATGGATAGTGCAGCATGGATGGGGGGTGCATGGGAAAAAATATGAGCAAAAGGATTTAAATGCATAATGGTTTTTCTTATTTTAGTATCATTGGTTTATTTTTTTTTTAAATGGCCAAAATGGTTTATTCGGGGACAAAAAGGGAATTTCGGGACCCGAAATAGTGTTTTTGGGCATTCAAAATGAGTATTTCGAAAGGATAACGAAGACTGCAAACGGGGAGTGGTGGAAGACATGTATATTGGTGGGTCTAAAAGGGCTTTTTTGGGACCCGAAATTATGTTTTTGGGGACCCAAAAAGGCTATTTCGGGGGGAATATGAAGGAATTTTGGGAAGCATGCATTTTTTTTTTTTTAAATAATGGAAGGACCCGAAAAGGGTATTTCAGGCATGGAGGAACAGGAGGGATGGGATGAAATTTTTTAATATTTTATTTGAAGTCCGAAATGGGTATTTTGGAGGCCCGAAAAAGGAATTTCGGGTTATACCTTTTTTTTTTTTTTTTAAAAAGGGTTTTGGAAGGAAAATTCAAATTTTGGAATTTGAATTTCGAATTGAGCATGGAGGGAGTGGAGGGAAAAAATTTCTTGCATGGGGGAGGAGGGAAAAAAAAGCAGCCAAAATCCAAAAAACAAGGGTTTGAAAGTAAGGCCATGTTTTAGACCGGAAAGCAGGGAAAATGGAAGCCTTTCTTTTCTTTTTCTTTTTTACACCTCTAGAATCTTGGACCCCCTAAACACCTCATCCAACTTGATTTTTTTGGTTTTCAAGTTTTTAAAGAACTCCCTAGTTAAGCATAACCTTCCTAGAGTAGTACTCGGATGGGTGACCTCCTGGAAAGTCTCGGGCTCTGCACACTTTTTCATTTTTTTTTTTTTTACTAATAATAGGCCTTCAAATGAAGACCATTAACTGGAATTAACAGTGCATGACCATCCATATCTTGCAAATAAAAATAATTAACTTGATTGGCACCTACGATTTGAAATGGACCTTACCATATTGCCTCGAACTTGTGATGTCTACCAGGCTTTGATTTCTTTTCATTCCACTTCAATACAAGATCGCCAACTTTAAAATTCCTTTCAGAGACCTTTTTACCAAACCATTTCTTTTTCATATCAGCATGTTCTATAAAATCCTGGTATGATTTCTCTCGTTCTTATTCCAACTGTAAAAGTTGAGCTAATCTCATGTTCATAGAATCAAGTTCATCATCCTCATCATCAATCAAATGCCAAGTTTGGAGGGCCAGTAATTCAATATGAATTGGAAAAACTGCTTCTTTATCATATACCAATGAATAAGGGTATGTCTTGATAGATTTTTTCACCGAGATGCGATCAGCCCACAATGCTTGATTCAAAAGTAGGTGCCAGCTCCGCTTATTGTCGCCAAGGGTCCTCTTCAAAATTCAAAGCAAATTATTGTTTGTACATTCGGCCAAGCCATTCCCATGTAGATAATAATTAGATGAAGTTTTCAAATAAATTTTGTACTTACCCGCAAATTCACTGATTTTGGAACCTATGAAAGGAGTTCCATTATCTGTTATAATCACATCTGGGATACCAAAGCAAGTGATTGACCCCTTAATAAAAGTGATGATCGTGGCTTGATCCACATTTTTAGTTGGAATTGCTTTAGTCCATCTAGTGAAATAGTTGGTTGCAATCAAGATGTACTTGTGACCAGCAGATGAGTTAGGATCAATGACCCCGATAAAGTCTAGGCCCCATTGCTGAAATGGTACTTCTACTTGAATCGGGTGAAGAGGTAATGATGCATTCCTGGTTCTACCGATGTATCTTTGGCACTTATCACATTTTTGACTAACTTTGAAGGCATCTGCAAAAAGAGTAGGCCAAAAATAGCCTGCTCGAATAATATTTAATGCCATGGGTCTACCTGCATAATGACCTCCTAATAATCCATAATGGAATTCTTCTCAAATTTTCTCCTTCTCTGATTCTTTAACACATCTAAGAAGAACCCCATAAATATTCTTATGAAACAATCCATTTGGCAGCAAGACATACTTGAGGGCTTGCAGTCTAAATCTTCTTCTCTGTGAGGCATTCAGATGTGAAGGACATTTCCCAGAATAAAAGTATTCAATCAGCTCCTCTGTCCAATCTTGATCCACTATAGAATGATTGTCAAAATTACAATTATCTACTACATCCTCATACTCATGAATTGTGGATCCAGAGGAAGCATTCTTTGCAAGCTCTTGGCACAATGCTCGACCTCGAACAAGTTTGGTTGGTCAGATCTCAACATCAAATTCCTGAATTTTAGAAACCCAGCTAGCTCTACTATCTGCAAGTTCTCCTTGAATGATAAAATTTTGGACATCTGGATGAACAACATAAACTATTGTTTTACTCTATGAAACAAAGTGCTGAAACTTCTTCAGAGATTTCATTACCGCATACACTTGTTTCTCAATGAAGTTATACTTCTCTTGATATGGTTGGATGACTTGGCTTAGGAAAGCAATCGGACATTCATTTTCATCATCTCCCTTTTGTGTAAGCACCACTGCATAAGCTTCTTGTTCACCAACAGCATAAAGGATAAAATCCTTTGAATAATCAGGGTTCATAGGACCAGAGCTTGAGTGATCCTTTCTTTGATCTCCTCAAATGATTGCTTCCTTTGCTCGGTCCATTTAAATTCAGCATTTTTCTTTAAAAGCTTTGTCATTGGCCTTATTACTTGAGCGAAATCTGCAACAAACTTTTGAACAAAATTAATTTGCCCAAAAAAAGATTGTAAATCCTTCTTATTAGCTGGCAATGGAAGCTTCAAAAGAGCTTGGGCCCTAGCTGGATCAATAGCTAGGCCATTTTCTAAAATTACATGTCCTAGGAGCTTTCCCTCCTTTACAGAAAAAATTGACTTTTTTGGATTAATAGATATGCCAAATTCTCGACATTTTTCAAATACCTGCCTTAAATGAGATCCGTGCTCCTCCTTATTATGAGAAAAAATAGTCATATCATCCAAACAAATCATAATAATACGATTTAACAACTCACCAAAAACCACATCCATTGCCCTTTGAAAAGTTGCGCCAACATTTGAGAGTCCAAACGGCATTTGCTAGTAAGCAAAGGTTCCCCATTTTGTGGTGAACATTGTTTTATGTTGGTCCTCATCCCTGACCCAAATATGGTTATACCCAGAGAATCCATCCAACAAAGAGAATCTTTGAGCTCCCACAACCACATGAAGAATCTGGTCAATCTAAGGTAGAGGATAATGATCTTTTAGCGAGGCTTGATTCAAATTTTGAAAATCAACACATAGGCGAATATCTTCATTCTTTTTTCGTACTAGGACTAGATTTGCCACCCAAGTTGAATGCTTGATGGGGTAAATAATTTTAGAATCCAACATTTTAAGAAGCTTCGCTTTCATCAGTACTTCAATCTTGGGATTAACTGTTCTCTGCTTTTGTCTGAAGGGTTTCACCCCATCATGCAACTCAATAGTATGTTGTTTTACATCTTTGTTATATCCCTTCAAATCATGGTAACTCCAAGAAACTGTGTTAGGAAATTCATGACATAAATCTCTGATTTGTTCTAACTCCTTGGGAGTACAATCCGTCCCGATATTTATCAATTTTTGGGGACCCAACTCCAGTTCAGTATACTCATTGTCATCTACTTTGATCCTATGCTTCTCTGCCCTATCATTTTGATCAAAAAGGCTTTCAAGTGTAATCAATCCTTTTGGGATATGATTATTCCTTAGTTGAATAATCCCTTTGGCTTCCTCCTCATCAAGCGTTCTCTCTTCCACAGTACTCGCTTCTCTTATCAAAAAATTTACAATCTGCTCATCACTTTCGAATACTTGCCAATACATGTTCTTGTTCGGGACCGAAGGTCTGTAAACTAACCTTACGGTCTTAGGTTTCCTCACTACATGCTCAATCGGAGAGAAGTTTACTCCAAGAGATGCTAGAAGATTAGCATTCTTATTTAGCTCTCATGAAATGGATTGAATATTCAATGTTGTGAAAACCTCAAATAGGTCCCAAACTTTGTTGTGGTACGCCTTGAGATAATGCTGCTTGGAGATGCACTTGTTCATTACTTGATTCACAATCAATTCAGAGTCACAAAAAATCTTCAATTGTTCAATCCCTAATTTTTTTGCCTTCTTCAAACCTAGGCACAACGCTTCATACTCAACAGCATTATTAGTACAACTCCAGTTCAGTCGATATGAATATGTTTTCTATAGGCCAGAGGGAGAAATAAGAAAAATACCTGCTCCCACACCATTTTTACATCTTGCTCCATCAAAATACAACTTCCATAATTGATCAGGCATAGAGTCTTGATCATCTTGATCAAGAGGCATCTTTATTTCAACCTCTTCGGGCTTTGTAATGGAGTAACAACCAATTTCATTTTCCATAATGGCATTAAAATTGAGCATTGAAAACTCATCCTCTAAGCGAAGCTTATCCATGACTTCATCCATCAAATCAGGATTTTCCAATTCTTCAATTATCATGTTGACAGAATGTGTGGACTTTTCTTCTTCTTCCATCTTCTCTATATGAAAAGTAGAAGGCTTATCATTGTAGATCCGGATTCTTCTTCCTTTGAAAGGAATCTCCAAGTGAGAATAATCTAGATAAAGGTAGCCTCCTAGCTTGGCAAATAATTCTCTCGACAAACACATACTGAAATATGGTTCCAAATCAACCACAACTACCTCCTGAATTACTGTAATTTGAGGCATACTATGTAGAAAAATAGGAATATCCTTGATTACACCCACTATTTTCATGGGAGTCTCGTCCAACTGCAAGACACCAGGGCTACTTCTTGTATACTCCATACCCATGACTTCACAAACTACCTTTGGCATGACAGTTGTCACAGCACCAGAATCAATCATGCAGTTGTGCACTATCCAACCCTCCATCCTAAGTGACAAATAAAATGGGGGTGGTCTATTTTTTCCAGTGGCTAAAGTAGTTAATGTTTGAGAAAAAATCATCTGGATAGGATTATTCTCATTATCTTTCATAGACTTCAATGATTCTTGTAACAAATCAACTTGCCCAGGTAATTGTAATGCATCATAGAGACTAACCTTGGCTGGAATCTTCTTTAATTCTTCAACAATATTGTATGTAGATGCACCTAACTCCCTCTTTTCAACAGTGGGTTCATATTTGCTCTGATATTGCTGAGTGGCTTCTACCCTCAGTCTTTTAGTAAAATATGGGTACTTGAGATTTTCTCTGGCTTTTTCCTCTGTTTCAGATCTTGCCTACGAAGCTAAGTCTTTTTCTTGCAATCTTTCCTTTGCTCGTGGTGGCAAAAGATCTTTTAATAGAATAGGTGAATCTGGATTTGGTATTGAAGCAGGAGCTTTCACTTGTACTTGTTTCTTCTTATTTTGCATCTTCGGATCATTCGGTACCCTTAATGGTTCCATCTCTACTAGATCTACCGTGACTGGCTTCTTCCTAGTTCTCGTGAGAACTAAGACTTGTTCTTCAGATGGAACCATAAAATTATGATCTACCTCAGTAATCATGTTAACTTGTCCTCCAAAAGAGCTTGTTGCCAATGTTTGTACATAATTCAAATGAACCATACAAGTCTCCTCATCATGTGGATCATTACATGTAGAGCACCAATATGTTCTTTCTACAGGGCTAGCTTCCTCATTCATCAACACAGTCGGGTTCTTCTCAGGCACTTTTCTTGTTGAATCCACTTGTTCTCTAGTGATCGACGGAGGTTGAAATCTCCTGGGTTGGAAATATCTCTTGGCCTGCTTTCTTTCAATAACTGTGATTTTATTTCCCATTGCTCTTATAACTGAATTAGCAAATTTTACCTCTTGTAATAGCATTGTGTAAGGATCAATATTTGAGGGCACAAGAGGTGTCAGTATAGGTAGAGGTGCTGGCGGTGCAGGAAATTTTGGAAATGAAGTGGGAGCTGGTAATTACGGAATGCTTGGTGCAGGAAATTATGGAATAGTTGGAGCAGGGAGCTATGGAACTAGGATGGGTGCGATCTGAGGCGCACTTGAGCTCCATGATGGAATAGGATACATGGAAGTCATAGGCTATGAAAATGAACCAAAATACAAATGTTGAGGAAGATCAGGTAAGATAGGCATTGTTACCTTTGGGGGAAGCCTACCTATGGCAATCAATTATGCTTCCACATTTTGCGCTTCTTTGAATAGCTCTAAGAATGTAGTCATGTTGGACTGTCAGATAGCCAAGCCAATTTTTGTGTTAAAAGCTCTGAGATAATAGAATGCAGCTTGCTCATGAGTGGGCCAAAGACCTTCAGGAACTCTCTGCCAGCTTCTGGTAAATCTGACATTAAATTTTTCTATCTCAACCTGTGGATGCCTTTGAATTGCATTAAATTCATGCAACAAGGAAAATGGATTAGCTTGTTCATGAAATTTTTTTATTAACATCTCTCCTAATTGATCCCATGATGCAATAGTTCCTAGTTGCAACGATCGATACCAATACCACAATTTCCCTCACAATGACAACACCAATAATTTTATCATCACGTCTTCATCCATTATGTCATGGATGGTTGCCAAAGAGGCTACATCTTGAATATGCTCATACGCAATTTTACCAGTACCATCATAGGTCGAAAAAGCTTTCAAAGCAGCTTGAGGGACTAGATTTTGTGCCTATAAATTCAAGGCTCCTAAACTATTCCATGTCGAGAACTATCGTGGTGGAGGATTCTGGGCTATTTGGACTGGTGTGTGTGGCTGAGGAGGTGGAAAACTAGTAGCAATACTATATGAACTTGAAGGAATAGAAAATACACTAGCAATTTATGAGGATGTTGTAGAGGATGTTGTAGAGGATGTAAGTGGTGGGGAGACCAACTTAGGGTGTCCACTTAATTTTTGGTTGTCAAGTTCAAAAAAATCAACGGGATTTTCAAATTTTTTGGTCTTCGATCTTGTGAGCATGAAGTACATCTCTCACTGTCTCCACGTTCAGAGGCTTTTGGGTAGTGTTGAGTCACCAAATGTTCTAACTAAACGACATGAAGGCAAACATTAAACCTCAATACTATTGAAAGTAAAACTTTTAGGGTCCCACTAGGCATGCCAAAAACTGTTGGTCACAAATCTTCCTAAGTACAATATTTCATCACTTGTGCGCCCTAGACTCGGCCAACATTGAAATGCCAAGGGAAAAATAAAATTCCTTCGAACCGATCTCCAGAGAGGGCTAGCTCCCTTACTAAATTCTAAACTATTTGAAGACTAGGGATGCAAGAAAGAAATTGAAAAATAACTAAAAGAAAGGGAAATATAGCCACAGGCCAAAGTGTAGAATTTGGGGTAGACTAACAACAAAAATTCCACCAAGTTTTATAACAACATATAATAAAAGGAAAGCAGCAGAATTTAACTCACACCTTTGTAGAGATAACCCTCGGATCGCATTTCAAAATCTACTCACTAACCGACAACGTTTGAATTCAGAATGCAGAATTCAAAACTTAACAGCAAGAGCATGAGCATAAACAGAAATGATTTTAAAAAAAAGAAGGAAATCACACACATAAGAATGCTTGCAAATTTCAGAAGCCAAGTCTCTTCTATTGATGCAGAGAACTTAGAGAGTTTTCTTGCAAAATATCTAACCTCTCTTTACAATAATAACTTGATTAGTATTTATAGAGGTTTTCACCTCTTTCATTATATACATGTGGAGGCAAAGTGTCGGCCACTCAGCCACCAATAGCAACAACTTTCTCCTCGACCACAACAATGAACCAATGAACAAATGCCAAATAAAATAACTGATGATTTTATCACATGGCATATCAAGCTTCAAGCACAAATCATCGGTCCAGTTTCAATCTCCATGGTGGCGCCTTGGAAATGCATGCCCACGAAGTGGTCGATGCCTCAAAAATGAACAATATTTCACTGGAATCAAGAGCACATGCTTAAACTTGGTAGCTTCAGTGATCATATCACCTCAAGAATTATCTTTATCAATATTAATCTTTTTTCAAGGAATATTTGCACCAAACTTCACCCAAAATTACATCCATAGGAAAAAGTGTTGAAAACAATGAAAAAATAAAAAACACTTTTCAATGTGGTACACTACAACAAAATTCCAATGTGGCAAAAATACCAACAGGAAACTAATCAATGGTCATTTTTTTGATGATTCATTCTTAACCATCCTTGAGGATAGACAATCCATCACACAGGCTCTTTATTGCCTGGATTCTTTTTGCATGGCTTATGGTTCCAGCATTCAATGATAGAAAAATTTGTGTTACATAAAATCCTCCAAACCCATGCCAAGTTGGCTGGAACATTATCAGTGGAAATGGATTCATCCAGGGGATATGTTTAAGTTTTTGGGCATCCTCTTTGCTTTCCAGAGTACCCCTCCCATTTTTAGGAATATGTTGTGCAAAAAGTGGAAAAAAAACTCACTTACTGGGTCACAAAAAAGGTTTCCCTTGTAGGAAAATTCCAAATTTGCTCAAAATTTCTTGCCATTACTTATTTTTATTATTCTTCATGTTGGGTTCCCTCTCAAAATTGCTATAAGAATTTAGAAAATATTCTTCAATATTTCCTCTAGATCAATTCTTCTCATAAGAATGGAATTTACAGAGTTGCATGGAAATTATGTTGCCTCCCTAAGAGCTCGAGAGGTGCAGGGTTGTTCAACTGCCATTGTCAAGGTCTGTCTCTGAGTGCTAAGTGGATTATCCAAGCTCATAAAGGCTCCTAAGCTTAGAAATTTCTAATCCAGCACTGTATTGCAATAGGGTTACCGTTTGGTAAAAAGTTTTGGAAGGGAATGGATCTGCCATCCATCCTTGTGGCCCATGTTCCCATTAGAATATTTGTGTCATTTGTGATTCATATTATTTGTTGGGCTTGGGAGTCTATCAAGCCTTGGTTACAATGGAAAGGAGCTAGCCACAAACATGGGACTGTTGTAGCTTCTTTGAATATCTAGTAGTCTCTTGTTATTCAGTTTCAAGGACAGCCACTACCAAAGTGCAATGGATTCATGCTAAAAAAAAATTAAAAAGGGATTTGTGTCCATTTTATATTTTTTCTATAGCCAAACCAAATTTTGGATCCCTTGGGAGATTTTTAAATAGAGGTATGTCTTAAATATTGAAGATAAAGATACCTATGACACTGTTATCAATTGTACCCCATTTTCCCTTTGGTTGAAGCTAGGCCAAGTTGTCCAACGACCTTGGTGGAAAGAATGGAAATGGTATAAATATGTGCCTCTATTCAACTACATGACTAAGCTCGGCTATAGTTGGCTTTCACCTAATTTACCAATGGTAACAAAGCTCAATGAGTGTTGGGATATTTTCTCCTCCAAATCCAGATGGCGTGTAATATTTCAGACTACTTAGACCAGCTATATTGATCCCAAACATGTTATTTTTTCTTGGAGTATGTTATTTCATGGTCTCCCATTGGGCCAAAGGCTTCGACACATGGGTGTTGACAATCCCACATGTCCTTTCTATGGGGAGAATGAGTCTACCATGCATCTTTTTTGGGATTGCAAAAAACCTAAAATGGCATGGGGGTGGATGGAATATTTTTTAGGTTGTTCTTGCCTTATCCTATAATGTGGCTTAATAATCTGTTGGGGGATCCCCCTAATTTTTCTTAGTCATTGTTAGAGTTTTGGAACATATTTTGAATTAGCATTATGTTTCATATTTGGAAATCTAGAAATGAGACAGTTTTTATAGATAGAATTTCCTCTATAATTTTTTCTCTTTTAGATAAGCTTATGGTCTTCCATGATGCTTGGTTATAGATTCGAGTTCAATTCACCAAGGTAGCAATATATATCAAGCACCTGCAGGGTATTATTGATTATTAGGGTAATGCTCCATGCTCTATTAGTAGAGTTCCCCCAAACCCAGAGTAGAGAAATCGTTCAATGTCCCAACAGCACCATCACCCACCCTCGGAGATGCGAGATTGGCCAGCCTCTAGATCTCACACTCAACTACCCAGAAT
Organism: Wollemia nobilis; assembly: GCA_028583015.1. Classification (NCBI taxonomy): domain Eukaryota; kingdom Viridiplantae; phylum Streptophyta; class Pinopsida; order Araucariales; family Araucariaceae; genus Wollemia; species Wollemia nobilis. Next base: position 2,083,902 of record JAQPPZ010002937.1, on the reverse strand, counting down.
AAGCGGGCCTTGGTCACCAAATCCTAGCACTTCTCATTGATTTTATGCTTGGGGAGATTTCCCACATTCTCCTCATCGAGGTGATGGTTGGGGGTCCCACTCGCCCTCTCCTCACCAATATGATGGTTTAAATGGAAGCAATGATGAAGTTAGTAATAGTTGGAGCATGGGAATTGATGATAGTACAAATTAAAATATAGGTTGTATCATTCCCACTCAACATGTAGTTAATGAGGCACTAGCATATCCAACCTGCACAAATTACCACAAGGTTTATGACGTGCTTCAAGGTCTAGGTTGTAGCACTTCACTCCCCAATAATATTTGGAACTACAATGATGAGGGTGAGGTGATATATCCTCCCGATGAGGGGTGCAGAATAATTAATGGTTGTTGTTTTGATTCACTTTATGTTTTGATCAATGTGTTTTGATTTAATGCTTTAGTCAATCCTGCTAGTCGATGGTTGTTTGGTGGTGGTACTTTGAACTTTGTTATGTCTACCATGTCAAACGGTTTGATTTGTGTATGGGGCAGGACGTGTTTTTCCATCCACCCTTTTGTATGATTAGGATTTTATTCTTAATATAGTGCTTTTCATTCAAAAAATATAAAATAGGAATATAATTTTTATTTTTCAAAAAATAAACATAGATTTATTAAATTATGTAGTCTAGTAGAGTTTGTCTTTGTTTTTTAAGTTTTATCAAGATAATTTGAGCATGAGTAATGGATAATTCTAATAGCATGAGTATTTTAATATTATTAAAATATGTCTTCTACACAAATAGATCTAGGTGAAGATATAATTTTCATAATCTTGTTGTCGCTATTTTAATTCTTATTATTTTTAGCTCAATAAGTATAATATTTTTAATAAATTATTGAGTAGATATGTTGGGGCACCAAACATAAATTTTTACAACTTTTATATAGAATAAAAGTAGACAAATAGATATAGTGCAAGGGTATGATTTTTCAACCTTTTCTTGAGAAGGGGAAGAAGATTTATCTAGGGAAAGAGGAGGAGAAAGAGAAGAAGGGATAGTAATTATACCTTCACCTATAGATGTAGGATGTTCTGGAATCACCTTTGCACTTTGGTGTTGCACTTGTACCGACTTATCAATAAATGAAGCACAAGTAACTATAATAAAACTAAACAAAATCTATATGCCTAGAATCTACATTACAATACCTATATTTGTTTTTTGAGTAATATTTCTTATAGACATCCATCGTGGGAATTGAACCCAGGTCACATCATCGATAATGCAAGTGGCGTCCTTTTCGGTAGACTACACTCACGTGGATTCCAATACCTATATTTACACAAACTTCATTTTAAAATGATATGATTAACCCATATTAGGCCTCCAAAGTTGTGTTAATAACCCTATCAACAAAAAAGCTGAAATAAATATCAAATTATAATAAAACTAAACAAAAATTATATATTTAAACTTTACATTACAATATATAACACCCCATTAATTTTCATTACAAAATGATATGATTTGACCTCATTTTGAGGCCTCCAAATTCTTACCAATGACCTATCAAAAACAAACCTAATTGTCACTAACATGTGTTAGAACACCATATTTTTTCTCTTTGTTGGATTATGAACCAAAAATATATCACTTTGACTATCATAGAATATAGTATTAAGGGTTTTTTATGAAGATGCAACTATGTAAGGAGCATCTACATCAACTCAATATTTTTGTCAAATAGAGCATTATAATATTTTAATAGCATTTTGTTTCACTGAACATCAAAAATAAGTCCAAACCCAAGAGAAATACAAATATCCTAAAGTATACTTGTATTCCTTGAAACAACTTTATCTAGATATAAGTATCCTTGCAATAAATAAGGATCGCCTATATTGTAATGAATGCCATGTGGATAGTGCCTTGAATATGGCACAAAATCTACTTGGTATCCTTCCAATGAATCTTATGTGATATATGAATGTATTTGAAACAAACATTAATAATGAAGGTGATCTCAAGTCTCTTGTGGATGATATTGAGAAGACTACCCACCAATTTCCAACAAGAAATGGCATCAACCAAAGGAGAATAATTATTAGAAATAAGCTTCAGTTTTAATGTGAAGGTAGTGTGATTTGCATTGCAATCTTCCATATTGAATCATTGTAGAAGGTCCTAAGAATATTAAGGCTGAATAAGAGACATCCCTATAGAATGTTAAGTAATTTGAATGCAAAAAACTAATAGAACATGTCCGAGTTTATCATCTTAAAATAATCTAAGTCATTACTTCACATCTTGGATCATGGAAATAAAAATTTTATGATAATAAAATCATCAACATAAAGCAAATTTTGAAATTTTTATTATAATATTTAATGTAAATTATATTCATAATAGCAACAAATAAGTTTTGTATCTTCTTTGACCAAGATTACCATGCTTTTTTAATCTCATAAGAGGACTCCTTGAGTTTATAAACCAATGGTGTGCACCCAACATGAACAAAACCTAGTGGTTTTTGCATATAAATATCTCCTTAAAGGTCCTCATGAAGAAAAACATTATTTACATAAATTTTATGGAAATTCCAAGAGAATACAACCATAATAGAGGGTGTCATGCATATCAGTGCCTACTAACAACAAAATCAAAATTCTAATTGTAATCAATGTATTTCCTCTCAGAGAACCCTTTTATAACAAGGTGTATTTTGTACTTCTCAATCTCACTATCATCAATGTATTTGTTTTCATAAACCCCATTTGCATCCCATAATATTCTAGCCCTTAGAAAAATAAACAAACTCTCGATTTTAAGTCTTAATTATTGAGGTACTTAGTTGTTATGGTTTCCTCCTATTTTGGACAGTCCTTGGCCTAATTCATGTAATGGATCCACCTTGATGAGAAAAATATATGGTTGGAGGGCTTCCAATTATTAGGATGGTATATATTTTTTAAATGTCCTAGGTTGATACCTAAGATACTACATCATAGATTCTAATAATAAATTCAAAATAAAATTTATTATAAAACACTATGTATTAGTTGTTAGTTTTTTATGGGAGGTAGTACAGCCACAAGATGTAAGATAACTAATCTAAGATAACTATAAACTAATGGCACAATAATATGCAGGAAAATAATAAGATGAACATCTACAAATAACTTAGAAATATGCCATTAATGAGAGTGATGAAAATAATACAATGCTATATAATGGAGGACATGAACACTCCATGAAAGGATATGAAAGGACTACATTGTACCATACTACTAAACTATATCACACACACTATATCTTAACTACTACACTCTCTATATTTACTACTACACTCTCTATATTTACTACTACACTCTATATTTACTACTACATTGAAAACACTCACTATGAAGCATTTATATAGTAATATAGATTCATTGGTGTTTACTCTACCTAAGACTCATGTACATGTGGACTACAAGAACATTTACAATTTGTACATTGACACTTGTGCATTTATTAAAATACTTGAAGTAACTAACTTTACTCTAAAGTAAACACCTACTCTAGTTGTGTACCAAATATGGTACATTTACATGATCCAAATGATATAATATACTCTAACACCCCCATGTATTACATTATTTTGGTATTTAAGACTTTAGTCTTCAATATGAATCTTCTTATTTCAAAAACTTGTATTCTCCTTCTTTGATGTCTGTGTCCTACTCAAGCAAGTAGTTAGTGTCATAAAATGTCATCTTGGCTGACATAGCTTTAATTTCATGTTCCTCAGTTTTGGTCTTCATGTTGTTTGTGTCCTTTCTTCTGTTATATTTTCTCTTCCTCCTTCTTCTTCATTTTTGTGTTGGTACTAGAGGAATATATTCCTTTGCTTCTTTGAGGAATAATGAAAAATTCTCCTTTTCATCAGTGGACAAAAGTTTGTATCCTTCAAAGTTGTTTATTAGGTTTTGAGAGTAGAATTCTACTTCATGAAATAACTCCTCACCATTAAAAGCATTTCTTACTATCTCATCCATTATCTTGGGATCAATCAATAGAGTTCTTCTAGCTCTTTAAGATTTTGATAGATCCTTTTGTAGTAGTCTACCTTATGAATCCCTAGTAGATTAAGTTTATGATCAAACTACAAGCTATGAAATTTTGATATGTAGTATTATTTTTGCTTCCTTAATATTTTAATTAAGGGTGTTGTAGAATACTATATCTTTCTCAAGTAAATTGAGTATATGAACCAATTTGATAAAACCTTTCTAGACTTAGGTTTTGTATAATTTCATGTCTCCCTAGTGATTAGAATAATCTATAAGCTTAATAAAGTGTTTAGTAAGTAATAGTTCACTTTTTTAGTTGATTTTGTAATGTTTTGTAAATAACAATAATCAACTTCTATTTCACCTTATCTATCCTAATGAACTATGTACTTAATTTGAAGTTCTCTATGGTTGGATTTCTTTTGTCCCTTTAGTATGAGTATGAGACAAGTGTAAGTATATAATTCCAAATCCTTTAAGTAAATGATGAACTTCCTTTTATAGCCCTTAATATCCAATAGTTTAATATTTCTAAATTCCAATAATCTATTTTTGATGTAGTATTCCTTATAACTCCCTAATTTGGAATATTAGAAAATAATAATATTTACAATAATAGAATTTTAATTTTCCAAGTAGAAACCCTTATATATCCTATGGTATTTAATTACAATTATTGAACTATTTAAGTATATAAATTTCCTTTAAATTTGCTTTCAAATGTATGGTTGATTTTGCTATTATTTCCAAAGTAAATAATAGAAGAGTTTCAACTTTATACTATACTCCTTATAACTCCTTAATGAAAGTAAATTAATTAAGGTATCAATCTTACCTTTATAAGGCTCCAACTCCTAAATAATGAATGTTGGGTGTTGTCTTACTATGCATTTATCTTATTTAATGTTGGATGTATGACAATGGCAGTGGGTCTTTAATGTTTCTTTGACCCTCTTGGAAGCCTGGACTTTAAACCTTTAATGATGTTTGCTCCTCTTTTGTTGCATATGGATACACTTTCCTACTCATTATGGATGTGCTTCCACTGAGCCTCCAAGTTTAGGTTCTTAAGTATATTCAATGCCCTTTGAAATGATATCCATGTGGCTTATGTTCTTGGGTAATGATTATATAACTTAAACACTTCTTGGGATGACACCCACATGGCTTATGTGCTTGGATAACATTGTCAAGATTCTTTCAATGCTCCTTCTTTTGTAGCTATGATGAATATGCTCTTCAAATGATTTTCTAACACTCAAGAATGGGTGTTTTATTTCTACATAGATGTTATGAACAATATGGGTGCTCTACCAAATTTTCCAAGTGGCAACCCCTTTGTTTGCATGAAACAACCTTTCTCAATGTATATTATTCCTTATATGCTTCTTGCCAATGATAGCTTCATTATATGTTTTATTCAACGCTTCTCTTGGGAATTTTATGATGTTCTTATTATTGAAATTTGGCTCTATTTCGATGGTTGTATGGTGCTTTGATGATGGATATATGGCACTCTTCTAGTTGAAATTTATTCCATGATATACCTTGGTAATTTGCCCTTCCATTTATGCTAAATATTTATTCTTTGTTGTAATGATTTGTCCTTAATTTTGCATTGGAATGCAATAGACAATAGGTGCTTAGTGTATACCTTGATATGTTGTCCCTCTTACCTGGATGATGAGGTCATTATGTTGTCTTTTGATGTTGTATGTGTATGCTACTATGGAAACTTGATGAAATATTGAATATGGTATCTTTATACACCTTGATTCTTGAGCAATGTGAGCCCTTTGATGGCTCAATTTACTTGCTCAAACTTTACCTCTTTACCTTGCTCGGATAGTGCTACTTTTCTTGACCACTTTGTAATGAGTCTTGTAGGTTGTTGGAGTGTCCTTAAGACACTCAAGCTTGTCCTTCTAATAGTGCAAGAAACTAATGTAAATAATTTTACAATAGAATATTTGGATTTGCACCTATTTTTGAGATCTTCCAATATCCTTCTTGCAAGATTTCTTTCTGCTTTTGATGAGGCGGATTTCTTCTCCACTCCTTGGAGGAATATTAACCTGTAAGATGGCTTCTCTAGGCCACAATATATTATAGGTTTTGTGCACTGAATAGTGTCTCTAGATACTTTGATATAAGCAGATTTTGTGCTCTTTGGTTTTTAGCTTAAGTTAACAACCAATGCACATAATAAATTTTAATAGTAAGTTAGATAATCTAGAATAGTGCAATAGTAGTCTCACCTTATTACTCCTTCAAAGTAACTTGGAATATGCACTAATGATAACTCTTAAAGAACTCTTAAATGTATTGTAATATTTGCAATTTAATGTAGTCTTCTTTGCTATAACTAGATAATAATAAGATGATGTTTTCATTTCTTTCAAAATATATCCAACTCCTATTTTAATGTGTAGGTAATATATAAAAAAAACTTCCTTATGCACTCCCTTTGAAGACTATAAAACAACCTTATATTTGCAACTTCTAAAGAACTAAAATGGTGCTTAATGGAACCGGATAATAACCCAAATTAGATTTCATCTAATGAACTTATTTGCATCCAATTTTATTACCTTAATGACATCTATAGATGTAGATTGCTAGGTGATTAGATCCACCTTATTGCTACCTTTAACTGAATGGATTTGTAGCTATTTTTGGTTGTCCTAAACATCTCCTTAACTCACCAATTCGTAGCTTAGTAACTCCTCTATCTTGATGCCATTTAATATATTGTAGGTGACTTCTATTAACATTCAGGATGGACTCTATAACATCTAAAGTTTTGTAGCTGGTAATGCTATCTTAATTTTTGTCGTTTTGCAGACAATTTTTGAACTGAAATCCTATTCTTGAAAAAAATTGGTAGGGAATTCTCCCAAATCGTAGTGGAGTTTTCCTTCAAGAACTCTTCAGTATTTTTCTTTATATTTAGCAAACCCCTATCTTTGGATGAGCCTTCTAGCCTTAAAGGATAATATTTAAACCTTTTAGGTTTGGTAGTTGTTGGGATCCGAATTGACATCAAGTAAACTTGATACTCCAACTGTCTATCTTCTAGATTTTTGATTAGGCTTGCACCCACTAGTCACATCTCAAAACTCAACATTGGATGGACTAAAGATTGCTCTAGCCCAACCTCCGGAGTATGTTGGTTCCTTGTCAACTAACAGGGTGTTGACTCAATTAAGCTCAGTAATTGTTTAAAATATAGGGTTAGAAAAGGTTTTAGGTTTAATAAGTTATAAATAAAATGATGGCCAGATAGAGCTAACAGCATAGGCATCCACAGGAAAAACCTTTTAGCAAATCATTTTTAGTGTCCCACACTCAAGATCAATAGCACCCAAAAACAAAGTAATCTTCATACAAGAAACACAAATAGAGACATACTCCAAGAAGTAATTTTAATATCCATAATACTAACAATCCAATTTAACATAATAGATTAGTATCTATATTTAACAAAAAAAAACTTCTTGTAAGCATAAATTTAACTATGAAAAAGATTTCAATTGCTTTATGACTAGTAATCCAATATCAATGGAATGAACTAACCATGGCAGCATTAGCAAAAATGCGATTTACAGCTTGAATATCTCAATAGAAATATTGAATACAACATTTCTTGAGTCAAAAATCCAAGTAATGTTCCTTCTATTAATTTTCAAAAGATGTTATATAGTAGGGCAAGAAAACACTCTAGAGCCAATCTTGAAAATCGAGGGTTCAACCTCTATATATAGTTTTTACAATGAAATAAGGGGATGGAAAATTAAAAGGATAGAGCCATTATAGATCAACATAATGATGCGGTGGAATTATTTCATTCACCATTGAAGTTCAAGAAATCCACTCGATATACCACACGTCATGGTAACTCAACTCTGCAACTTGCTTGTTTTGTAATGGTAGTTAGACTCCAGGCCGTTAGAAACAAAATCTAAGCCATTCATATTTCTTGGGGACTTCATCTCATCGTAGATCTGCAACTACTTGAGTTCTTGGTTCTTGGCTCCATGGATGCTTTTCTTTCCTACTCGAACCAAATGGTTCTCATTTACCAAGAATTCACTTTTGTATATCTGAGAAAATATCAACATGATCTCGACCATTGATTCATTCATGAGTGGCTACGATTAAACCTTAGTAACGCTTTGAAAATAAGCGACATAGAACATGTTTCTAGGTCACTCTTTTAAAATACTTGTCACTTGCTTTGACTATTTTCACCAATAGTGTGGAGCACATTCAAAAATACAGTATGCTTTGATCGTAATGGAGCATGTCGCCAAGTTGTTCACTTTGTTTCTCAAAACCATTTAATTTTCTTTTGTATCCATGGTGTAGAACATGTTTGTAGCTTGCTCCTTAAAATCCGATCCATCAAATTTTGATCAAGATTTACTGTGGGATATAGCCATGCTCTGAGCCACTTAAGAAACAATGTAAATTAATATTTTGGGGAACTTTGTGGTATGCCACTTCCTTGTGCTACGTTTTGTTGGCAATTTTGGGTACTTTGGGTACATTGCCTTTGCTCAAGTATATAAGTTGTCATTGATTTCAAGAAGATTTTGAAGGAATTTGATTTGATATCAAATAATTTATTTTGATGAAGGTTACGGCATAACAGTTTCAAAGGTCTTTTGCAAACCCCAAGCTGACAGGTTCGAGAGAAAGAGCTCGCAAAGAAAAGTGTCACGATTTCATGACAATTTGCAAGAGGGTTTGTACGGATGAAAAAGTGTCACGATTTCATGACAGGTTCGAGAGAAAGAGCTCGTAGTGAAAAAGTGTCACGATATCGCGACATGTCGGGTTTTCGTGACCCGAAGAAAAGAAAAGCGCTAAGGAGAAAAAGTGTCGTGATATCGTGACATGTCGGGTTTTCGTGACCCAAAGAAAATAAAAGTGCTAAGGAGAAAAAGTGTCACAATATCGCAACATGTTGGGTTTTCACGACCCGAAGAACAAAAAAGAGCTGAGGAAAAGTGTCACGATATCATGACATGTCGCATTTTCGTGACTTAAGCAGGAGAGAGAAAGCAAGTTAGAAAAGTGTCACGATATCACGACATGTCGTAATTTCATGACTCAAAGAGCAAAGAAAACGTACGAAAGCTGAAAGTGTCGCGATTTCGTGACAGGTTGCAAAGAAAACGTATGAAAAGTTGATAGCATCACGATTTCGCGACGGGTTACAAGGAAAGCATACGGAAGCTAAAAGCATCGTGATTTCGTGAAGGGTTGCAAAGAATGCGTACGGATGCAGAAAGTGTCATGATTTCGTGACAGGCAGAAAAGAAAGCAGACAGAAGCAGAAGTGTCACGATTTCGTGATAGAAACTGAAAGCAGGTCTTTTATAGGAGAAGTGTCACGATTTCGTGACAAAAGTAGAGAGGAAGGTTATGAAGACAAAAGTGTCATGATATCATGATAGAAGTGAAGACGAACTCTATAGAGGCAGAAGTGTCATGATTTCACGATAAAAGTAGAAAGGAGGTCGATGAAGGGAGAAGTGTCACGATATCGTGACAAAAGCAAAGTTGATGCTGACAAAGATAGAAGTGTTACGATATCATGATAAGAGCTTAGTTGAAGTTGACAAAGGCTGAAGTGTTGCGATATCGTGACAAAAGCCAAAATAAAGTGTACTGTTGCAAAGGTGTCGCGATATCATGACATGTAGTTTCGCGGCAAAAGCTACAGAAGAGTTACAGAGGCAGTTGAAGTCGATAAAGTTAAATGTGAGCCGACGAAGATTAGGGTTTGTAACTGATGAATTTTAGGGTTGTGTAGCCAAATAAAGATCAGCATTATAGCCGACTAAGATTAAGATTTTGATCTTGAAAGTGTTATTATAAAAGGCAGGTTGTTTAGAAGAGTTGGTTGTGTTGTTGGTGGTGACATTCGTAGATAGAGCACAGAGTGAGAAGTTTGATCGTCGAGAGCAGAGTGTGAAATTCGATCAAAGTGTGCAGAGTGAGTGAAGATTCATGGTGAATTTATCTAAGTGACTTGTGAATGCGTAGACAATGTAAAGGTTGAAGTTTGACTAAGTGTAGTTGTGAGTGTGCAGAAAGAGCAGAGGGCGTAGAGAGCACAAAGGGCAAAGATGAACATGGAGTGCTACTGTATGAGGATAGAGGTGCACTGGTTCTTTGAGAAGAACCTAAGGATAGATTTGGCAAGTCTTTGAGAAGGCTTGTGTGTAGAGGATTGATTTGTTCAAGTGTTGGACAGATCTAACAGACAGAGGAAGACTTGTACTAGATCGACTAACTGTGTTTGGTATAGGTTGTTGAGCTGCTGTGGACGTGATCATAGAAGGCAGAGGTCTCTTAGGCTAAGCATTAATGACAAGAGGTCTTAGGTGGAAAGGAGTTCCACGTGCTGGCAAGAGGTAGAGGCAGTTGATCTTCTGAGGGATCATTTCCAAAGCAGAGGGGAAGGTATCTCCTTTGAGCAGAGGCTCATAAATTCTGATTTGGGGAAGGTATCTCCTTTGGGCCGAGGCTCATAAACATTGTAATTGGAAAGGATTCCCAAAGAACTTTGAGATAACTTTTAGAGAAAAGTTTTGTGGACGTAGCCCAGCCATTCTAGGTGAACCACGTTAAAATTGGTGTCACTTTGTGGATGATATTGTGCATTGTTTTGATATTGCTTTGGGTATATTGCTTTACTATTTTGAAGTATAATGGAAAAAGTAAAGAGGTCTTATACTGTTCACCCCCCCCATCTCAGTATAAGCTTGTGTTCTTCAATTGGTATAAGAGCAGATGCCTTCAAAAAGTTTAACAGCTTGAAGAAAAATCTAGTAAAGAACACAATGGATTATTCAAGTAGCAATGCAACACCTATTCTTGATGGGTCAGATTTTGGTCTTTGGAGTGCAAGCATGAAGGTTCATCTAATGGCACTTGGTAATGAGGTATAGGAAGTGATTGAAGATGAGTACACTATTCCTGTACATGGTCCTAATACTAAAGAAGAAATGCTCCTACATCACAGCAATTTAAAAGCAATGATTGCAATCCTTAAAGGCTTACAGAAAGCAGATCTCACCAAAGTGATTCACTACAAGACAGCTAGTGAAATGTGGAAACAGTTGAAGGTGGTTCATACAGGTGATAAAAATGTCAAAAATGCCAAGTTGAGACACTTCAAAGGTATGTTTGAACAACTCCATATGAATGATGATGAAAAGATTAGTGACTATATGCTTCGTATGGATGAGGTTGTTAACTCCATGAAAGACTTAGGTCTTGAGCTTGCTGAAAATGATGTTTGTGATAAGATTTTAAGATCTCTTCCTAATATATTTAGTGAAAATATTTATGCTATTGAGGAAGCTAAAGATTTGGATAAGTTGAAAAAGGATGAGCTCCATAGTATACTTGCATCATTTGAGTTGAGAACTCAAGTGAAGGTTGATGTCAATAAAGAGGCAGCTTTCAAGGCTACCAAGAAATCCAAGGGTAAACAGCTTCAAGATAGTGATGAGTCTTCTAGTGATGAAGAGGCATATTACAGCAAGAAATGCAAGTTCTCTAGAAAGCACAAAAGCGTGAAAAATATAAGATGTTTCAATTGTGGAAAGTTTGGTCATTATGCTACTGACTGTACTATTCCCAAGAATGAAAGTGATGAAGATAAACAAGATTCTATGAGCAAGGTTTTTGAAAAGCATAAGCATCACAGAAAGAACAAATATGAGCACAACAATCAAGGAAAGAGATATTCTCACAAGCACAAGAAGAGTTTCTATCTAGACAAAGCAAGTAAGTGTTCTAGTAGCGATAGTGAAAGTTCTTCAAGTGATAATGAAAATGAGATGTTGTTCATATCAGAAAAAGAGGAAGAACCGAAACATAGATTCATTATCATGAAATGTCTTAGATGTGGAAATTTTGGTCACCTTGAGTATGATTGTACAAATAATGATTTGGTTTCCAGTATGTATGAGGATGCTTCAGAAAACTACAAGGAAGATGCTTGTATGGTTTTTGAAAAAGGTAGCACCTCTAGTGATAAGAAATCTGAAAAAAGGGTTTGATGATTCAGAAAGCAAACAAATAAAGGATCTTGAAAGTGAACTTATTAATGCTCTTAGTGCTTTGAAAAAGGAAAGAAAGAAGACACAAGAACTCAAGGATGAGTTAGAGTCTAAGGTTCTTGAGTATAGTGAGTTAGAATAGAAAATGGCTTCTTTGAAAGAGGAAACTAAAGAGTACAAGGATAAGCTTTACAGGTTTCAAGATAGCTCCAAAAAGGTTAAGTCACTCATCAAAGGTCAAAGAAACAACAGATAAAACAGGCCTTAGTTTTGTTAAGCCACACAAGGAACAAGTTGGAGAGTCTAGTAAGAGACTCCAAAAGGAAGAGAGTTCTTATGAGGAAAGTATTTCAGATCATGAGTCCTTGAATGATAGATGCACAGAAACAGAAAACAAAATTTAGAATGAGAAGAAGAAGTTTTCAGGACCCAAGAGGTCAAATAAAGGAAAATTTCAAGGCAGATGTTTTGCTTGTCATAAGTTTGGTCACATGGCTTCACATTGCATGGCTCAAGTAAAGAAGGTAAATGACAATTTTAGAAGTGCTAGTTTCTTTCAAGGGTATTGCTACTCTTGTCAACGGTTTGGGCACAAGGCAGTTTATTGCAAGGCACATAACAGGAATAGGTTTGGTCAGAACAGGTTTGGCCAGAATAGGTTTGGTTAGAATAGGTTTGGTAAGAACATGTTTGGCCAGAACAGGTTTGGTCAGAACAGGTTTGATCAGAACTAGTGGATTCAAAGATCAGGTTTACCTCAGAGAAACAACATCATCAAGTGTTTCAAGTGCAACAATGAAGGTCACACAATCAGATAGTGTAGAGCTGAAATTCTAGAATACAAGAACAGGAACAATGGCATGATCAGGTCTAAGGATTAATGCATGGACAAGAACAGGGATGAGAACAAGAACAAGAACAGTGATGGGAACAAGAATATGGACAAAGAGTTCAACAGAAGGCCCGACAAGGAAGTTATAGATGCTAATGATTATCAGTGCCTAATGAAAGTTTTACTACCACCCTAGAATTAATCACCTCATCAGGATGTGGGGGAGGGACTAAGCTAAGAGGCTCATTCTTAGTCCCAAGCCCCAACGGTGACCCTTTGCCATTGATGACAAAGGGGGAGAGATATGAGTAAGGGGGAGAGCTTCAAAGTGAAGAGAAAAGCTTCAAGTCAGGGGGAGTAAAACTTCAAAGGAATATTCTAAGTTGTTAGCACAGTTGGTTTCAGTTTTGGCTCTTGAGAAGTGTTTTCAGTAAAGGTTTGCCATCAATGACAAAGGGGGAGATTGTTGGCAATTTTGGGTACTTTGGGTACATTGCCTTTGCTCAAGTATATAAGTTGTCATTGATGTCAAGAATCTTTTGAAGGAATTTTATTTGATGTCAAATAATTTATTTTGATGAAGGTTACGGCATAACAGTTTCAAAGGTCTTTTGCAAACCCCAAGCTGACAAGTTCGATAGAAAAATCTCGCAAATAAAAGTGTCACGATTTCGCGACAATTTGCAAGAGGGTTTATACAGACAAAAAAGTGTCGCGATTTCATGACAGGTTCGAGAGAAAGAGCTCGCAGTGAAAAAGTGTCGCGATATCGCGACATGTCAGGTTTTCGTGACCCGAAGAAAAGAAAAGTGCTAAGAAGAAAAAGTGTCATGATATCGCGACATGTCGGGTTTTCACGACCCGAAGAAAAGAAAAGCGCTAAGGAGAAAAAGTGTCGCGATATCGCGACATGTCGGGTTTTCGTGACCCGAAGAACAAAAAAGAGCTAAGGAGGAAAAGTGTCGCGATATCGCGACATGTCACATTTTTGCAACTTAAGTAGGAGAGAGAAAGCAAGTTAGAAAAGTGTTGTGATATCACGACATGTCACGATTTCATGACTCAAAGAGCAAATAAAATGTACGAAAGCTGAAAGCGTCGCGATTTCACGACAGATTGCAAAGAAAATGTATGGAAAGTTGATAGCGTCGCGATTTCATGATGGGTTACAAGGAAAGCGTATGGAAGCTGAAAGCATCGTAATTTTGCGATGGGTTGCAAAGAATGCATATGGATGCAGAAAGTGTCACGATTTTGTGACAGGCAGAAAAGAAAGCAGACGAAAGTAGAAGTGTCATGATTTCATGACAGAAACTGAAAGTAGGTCTTTTATAGAAGTGTCGCGATTTCGTGACAAAAGCAGAGAGGAAGGTTATGAATACAAAAGTGTCGCGATATCGTGACAAAAGTGAAGACGAAGTTTGTAGAGGCAGAAGTGTCACGATTTCATGACAAAAGCAGAAATGAGGTCGACGAAGGGAGAAGTGTTGCGATATCATGACAAAAGCAAAGTTGATGCTGACAAAGATAGAAGTGTCGCGATATCACAACAAGAGCTTAGTTGAAGTCGACAAAGGCTGAAGTGTCGCGATATCACAACAAAAGCCAAAAGAAAGTGTACGGTTGCAATGGTGTTGCGATATCGTGACATGTAGTTTCATAGAAAAAGCTACAGAAGAGTTACAGATGCAGTTGAAGCCGATAAAGTTAAATGTGAGCCAACGAAGATTAGGGTTTGCAGTCGACAAAGTTTAGGGTTGTGCAACCAACTAAAGATCAGGGTTACAGCCAACTAAGATTAAGATTTTGATCTTGAAATTGTTATTATAAAAGGTAGGTTATTTTCAAGAGTTTGTTGTGTTGTTGGTGGTGGCGTTCGCAGATAGAGCACAGAGTGAGAAGTTCAATCGTCGAGAGCAGAGTGCAAAATTTGATCGAAGTGTGCAGAGTGAGCGAAGAGTCATGGTGAATTGTTCTAAGTGATCATTGTGATTGCGTAGACAGTGCAAAGGTTGAATTTTTACCAAGTGTGGCTATGAGTGTGCAGAAAGAGCAGAGGGCGTAGAGAACACAAAGGGCAAATACGAACACGAAGTGTTGCTATATGAGGACAAAGGTGCACTGGTTCTTTGAGAAGAACCTGAGGACATATTTGGCAAGTCTTTGAGGAGGCTTGTGTGTAGAGGATTGATTTGTTCAAGTGTTGGACAGATCTGACAGACAGAGAAAGACTTGTACTAGACCGACTGACTGTGTTTGGTACAGGTTGTTGAGCTACTGTTTACATGATCATAGAAGGCAGAGATCTCTTAGGCTAAGCATTGAGGACAAGAGGTCTTCAATGGAAAGGATTTCCACGTGTTGGCAAGAGGTAGAGGTAGTTGATCTTCTAAGGGATCATTTCTAGAGCAGATGGGAAGGTATCTCCTTTGAGCAAAGGCTCATAAATTCTGATTGGGGGAAGGTATCTCCTTTGGGCCGAGGCTCATAAACATTGTAATTGGGAAGTATTCCCAAAGAACTTTGAGATAAATTTTAGAGAAAAGTTTTGTGGACATAGCCCAGCCATTATGGGTGAACCACGTTAAAATTGGTGTCACTTTGTGGATATTATTGTGCATTGTTTTGATATTGCTTTGGGTATATTGCTTTACTATTTTGAAGTATAATGGAAAAAGTAAAAAGAGGTCATATACTGTTCACCCCCCCCTCTCAGTATAAGCTTATGTTCTTCACATTTCGTATCTTTCAACCTCTTCAACCAGTGACGTGGAGCATGTGTTCCGCTCCACTCTAAAATTAACTTAGACCTCAACAGCATGGAACACATCAAAACTTAGCCACTTATTTGTGCAGATTGGGACAATGTGTGTTAGGCTACTCATCAAAGAATGATGATTTTAGCTTTGACTCAATTTTATATTTGCATAGAGCATGTCCCTATGAAATACACTAATAATAGAGCGGTTGGTAACATTTCTTCTTACCTTAGCAAATATATCGTAAGTCACTCTGCCAAAGTTATAGCAATGCAAATTTAGCTACTCTACCAGCGGTGTGGAACATCTTGCATTGTGCCACTGGAAAATACATTATATGTTGAGCAGCTAGGAGCATCTTCATGCCTTAGAAAATATCTCCAAAATTTTTCTAAGGATGTGGCCATTTTGGGCCTACATTCTGGCACCTCTCGGGTGGATTTTCTTGTAAATCCAAAAAACTCAGAGTCTTATCTATTAGGCATCAAGAGTCAAAAAATACAAGTCTACGAGAAATACTTCATAAAATAATTTCTATATGACCATTACCCTATAGAACATTTGTGAATACATTCAGAGGATAACGGTTCATATGGAGATCATACTAGAAATAATGATCTTCACCACCCCTTCTAATTGAAAATGCTCTATGTCAAGCAAAAATAGATCTATGCTCTCTCTTATAAACACAATCAAAATGATAAAAATATCTTCATGAAACATTTATTTTCTACTCTTTGGCTTCATGCTTTTGTTATTGTCCTTTGATAGTGTCAGGATGAAAAATATATACAACACTCTTTTCATGAATACAAAAATGTTCAAAATAAGAAAAACTCTACACTTGTGCCTCTTGAGGGTCTTAGACAACTCTATCTGATTCTTCCCCCTCCTATTGAGCTTCTCCCTCATCATTATCTTCCTACTCTTGTTCATCCTCCTCTTCTTATGCTGAGTCTTTTTGCTTATCCTTTTGCTCGACATCGGTCCCAAATAATTGAATCATCAGTTTAATAGTCTACAAAGCTTGGCTTCAAACTACCTTAGAAGGGTTAGAATTCTCCTTAAGCTATTTATGAATAAACTCTAACTCAGAGGTATCCTCATAGTTTGTAGAGCTTCCCTTGTTCACCAGGTCCTCCATAAAATCCCTAAGCCTGGTTAAATCAATTATCATATGAGAGACTTGTTCTTGATCAATTGGCTCCATCTAGGCATCAACCTCATATTTATCCTAGATTCTTGAAGCTACATTCTTCTTGATCTCATCTTCTGATAATAGAGTATTATTATCAAGCAAGAGTCCTCCAAAACCATATTGAGTCATTTCTTGGTTGATATCTACCACATCTCAAATTGTGTTTTCCACTTTGTCATATAACAACCAAGCCTTCTAGAGCAATCTATTCTTCTTGACCACAACTCTAGCGGCCAATCTAAAAATTTTCCATTCCTTTTTGGGAATCATTTTAGCAGTCTCATTAAACCTGCTATCAAATAGTTTATAGATTTGTTCTGCTGGAATGACCATGGGTTGCAACTCCTGAGTGAACTTATCCAGGTCTTCTTTGGTATTTTAGAGAAAATGGCTAGTATCATCCATATAATCTATTATGGGTTGTAGTTCTGAGCATTTCTCCAAGACTTCAAACCAAAGCTCTTTTCTTACCTTATTCACTCCTGCTTTTCAGAAGCCTGAGGACTTGGCCTTTTCAATCTAAAGATGATGCTTCAAGTCTTGTATTTCCTTGGAATGTTCTTCCTTTTTATTTTTCTACTCCTCAACTTGGTCTTTAAGCTTAATGGCCTCTTGATTTTTGCTTTACCAGCTTTTAAATTCATTCCTAACAACATTTTCTACCTATTTTTGATTGCTTACCGTCTTCTCCAACTTCTCTATTTTTTGCTTCAACTTCCAAACTTTCTCCTTGTAGATATCAATTTTGATGTATAAAGTCTCTAGATGAGCTTTTGCTATGACCAACTCATCTTCAATTGGTAGTTGCTCAATATCTTCAGTATACTCCTATAGACGATAATCTTGTACAATCATATCTACTTTAGGCTTGCTTACCAAAGGGATAATATACCTGGATGCTCTTTGCCTTGTAATTGGATCAATAGATATTGTGCCCCTCTTTGTAGCCATTCTTTTTGAAGGCTTGGACAGCTTCTTTACCCATAAATCTTGAATCTTCTAAGAGACATAATTTTCCTTTCACAAGGAATCCAACATGGGATAACTTGTAGGAGGAGGAGAAGCTATGAGATATGTAAGGGTGGACTCAAAAGCTGATGGTAGTGGAGTAGTGGTGATCACAGTTGAATTTGTGTTTATTGTTGTGGTTGCAATAGGGAAAGACATGGAAACTAAAACAAAACTCAAGGAAGAATGAGTAGGTATAGATGAAACAACTTGTACTTTAGATGACACTAGGGGTTGTGATGGCAAAGGTGGAATGACCAAATATTGTGTGACTGGGATTTCAGATGAATGTGGAGGAGATGGATTGGTTTGGCCCTCTGTATTAGCTGATGAGATAGGTGATGAGTTATGAGGGGGAGAGGGCACCTTTGTTTCAACCTTTTCTTGAGAAGGGGAAGAATATTTATCTAGGGAAAGAGGAGGAGAAAGAGAAGAAGGGATAGTAATTATACCTTCACCTATAGATGTAGGATGTTCTGGAATCACCTTTGCACTTTGGTGTTGCTCTTGTACCGACTTATCTGCAACCAAAACAAGGTTTTTTAAACATTCTTCCCCTTATCCACTTTTAGTTTCTTGCAAATCTCCTTTGAGGTCTCTTCTAGTGCATCTTTAGCCTTTAACTTGACCACTTGAAACACTTTTAGCTTATCACTCTCTGTATCCTCTTCGGATAGCCCCTCCTGTAGTACATCTTTAGCAATAGGTTTTGACTCAGTTGTAGATACGGTTGTGAAACTTGCATTCATGAACATAAAGTATTTATCCTTTTTATTCTAATAAATCTTAACCTCAGGAGGTTCTTTGCCTAGGGCTAGGTGTTTGGGCCTACTAGCCATCTGAATGACTTCTATGTTTACTACCCTATTAATGCAGGAGCATCCACTAGCAGCAAATCCATTTTCAAAAAATTGGCTAAGGAAAGAAGATGTCGTGATTTCACAACATGTCACGAAATCGTGACCAAAGAGGAAAGAGAAGGTGAAGAAGGAAAATATTGCAATATCATGACATGTCAAGTTTTTGCAACCCAAAGAGGAGAGAGAAGACGATGGAGCAGAAATGTCACGATATCGCGACCAGAAGAGAAGAGGAAGAGATAGAGGAAGAAGATGAAATCATGACAGGCTACATTTTCAAAGGCCATTACAGAGTGACAGACTACATTTTTGGATGTCGTTATAGAGTGACAAGTGGCATTTTTAGAGGCCATTACAGAACGACAGTGCGATAGTTAACGAAAGTCATTGTGCCAGTTATAGAGGATGTTATGGATTGTAGTTATGGAGCAGATGAAGATGAACAGTCATGGCGGAAATGAATCGAAGGGCCGCCAGATGGAAGACAAAGAGTCACGTGAAAGTTATAAAAGGGCAAGTCGAGCCATGCACAAGGGGTTGGAAAACCTGCAGTTGCAGAGTTGCACAGTCGAGTTGCAGAGTCGAAGGCAGAGGGCCACTCGGATCAGCTTGGAGTGCGTTTTCCTTCCAGAGTTGCAAAGTTAGGGAATCTTTGCAATAGAGAGTGAAAGAACTGTGCCTGTGTGCTAGTTTTTGTAAAGCCTACCGGCTGTAAATGTAAACCTTTGTAAGTTATTTAATGAAACATTGGGATTTCTATTTCTTGTAAAGTGTGTTTCCAATTTTTTGCATGAAAATTTGGATTTGGTTGATATTGATTTTCGTGTTCCCCATTAGTGGTATCAGAGCCAGGTTATTTTGAGCGTGTAAGCAGAGCGCCGAACGTGAGGCAGCTTGCACCAGGATCTGGGGTTAAGGATTGTGAGAAGAAAGTGCAGAAGAATGCCTCCACGAAGAAACCATGGTGGTGGGAGAGATATGAGATCTGAAGATTCACAGTTACAGATGTTCAGATCTTTGCAGAGGCAAGTGCAAGCCCTGCAAGAGGAGCTACTCAGAAGAGATTTGCAGAGGCAAGTGAAAGCCCTGTGAGAGGAGCTACGCAGAAGGTGTGAGGATCAACTAAGAAGTAGAGGCCAGGGTGAAATAACTGGTGGAAGAGAAGATGGAGTGCGCCACAAGTTGAAGCCATTGAAGACAGTGGATGAAAAGGTGTGCAGCAGTGCCAGAACCTGTTTGGTAGAGGGCAAAAATTATTTTGATGGCCAGAAGATAGAGTTGAAGCGGACTGCAGAGGCAGGTGCGCGTTTGGAGATGTTGTAGAAGGCGATGACCGAACAGCCCAGAAGTGAAGGTCACTTCTCCATCAACCCAAGGTGTCTGATGTAGGAGCATCCACTGGCAGCAGATCCATTTTTGAAAAATTAGCTAAGGAAAGAAGATGTCACGATTTCGCGACATGTCATGAAATCATGACCAAAAGAGGAAAGAGAAGGTGAAGAAGGAAAATGTTGCGATATTGTGACATGTCAAGTTTTCATGACCCAAATAGGAGAGAGAAGGTGATGGAGCAGAAATGTCGTGGAGCAGAAATGTCATGATATCACGACATGTCATGATATCACGACCAGAAGAGAAGAGGAAGAGGTAGAGGAAGAAGATGTCATGAAATCATGACAGGCTGCATTTTCGAAGTCCATTACAGAGTGACAGGCTACATTTTCAAATGTCGTTACTGAGTGACAGGTGGTATTTTTAGATGTCGTTACAGAACGACAGTGCGACAGTTAACGGAAGTCATTGCACCAGTTATAGAGGACGTTACGGATTGTAGTTATGAAGCAGATGAAGACAAATAGTCATGGTGGAACTGAATCGAAGGGCTGCTAGATGGAATACAAAGAGTCACATGAAAGTTATAAAAGGGCAAGTTGAGCCATGCACAAGGGGTTGGAAAACCTATAGTTGCAGAGTTGCACAGTCGAGTTGTAGAGTCAAAGGCAGAGGGCCACTCGGACCGGCTTGGAGTGTGTTTTCCTTCCAGAGTTGCAGAGTTAGGGAATATTTGCAATAGAGAGTGAAAGAACTGTGCCTGTGCACCAGTTTTTGTAAAGCCTATGGGCTGTAAATGTAAACCTTTGCAAGTTATTTAATGAAACATTGGGATTTCTATTTCTTGTAAAGCGTGTTTCCAATTTTTTGCATGAAAATTTGGATTTGGTTGATATTGATTTTCATGTTCCCCATCACCTATCGTCGTAGTAATGCATTTTTCTTATAATATAAGCCCTTATGGGATACTTCTCTAGCTGCTCTCATGAGGGTTCAAACATTTTAGGAGTTTTTGCAACAACTAGTTGAGTGCTAGTCCCTCCATCTTGTGCTTCCTCTTTTGAAGGTGGGGAAGGAGAATTTGTCCTTACTTGAGTCTTCTTATAAATTAGTACCAAATTTTTAGGGTATTAGCTTTCCAGGTTTTAATATGCTTGTCATATCACTCGAAAAACTCATCATCTATTACTCGACCGAATCTAAACTTTTTTGTACTAGTTTCTACTCTCATTCTCCACCAATCTATGATTTTACATTCATCCTACTTTTTATTTTCAACTTCCTTAATCTTAGACTCCTTAAACTGATGGTTTTCATTATTAGTAGAATCAAAATCAACTACCTGCTCATAGAAGTCTAGCCACGGGGGTAGTTGTTCCATTTTAGTGACATTCCAATCCAATGGGGCATTTTCTTTGTTATTCCTTCCTCGTTAAAATGAGACCTTGAAGTCTTCTCAAACTTGAGGGTTTTTTCTTCATTAATATTAGTATTCCTCTTCATGCATTTATCATAAAGGTCATACCTCCACATATGTGGGATATTAAATAGGCTTAGCCTCTCCAAATATTGGGCAATTTGTTCACCTTGATCCCTTCTGATAATTGTTATGTCATCAACATTATGGGAGTAAGTTAAAAATATTTCCTTCCTTTTCCAGAGCTGTAATTCATATTGATGAAATCTACTTGCCTCAAGTATTCTAGGTCCAACAATCTATTAGTCTTAAAATGGGGTAGTATAAAAGACTTACCAGTGAATCCATAAATTCTGATAATCATGCCTTTTGTGAGAATATACTAGTCTCCTTTGGTGCCTGGTACTCTTAAAAATTTCTCGATCAAAGACGGTAACCTAGGGCATTTCCCATACATAATTTTCAAAGTGGACCCTAGGAAATCTAGATTAAACATGTAAAAAGACTCTATGCTCCTTAAATGAGAGTCCAATAATACACAGGGATACGGTCTCCTTTTTCATTCTTTTCTCTCACTAGAATCCAGTGCATCATGTGCCTTATAGTGGCATAGAACATCCAAATAAAATTTGAGTAGTGCCAAAAATAAGGAGCTTCTGAACCTCTTTTCATCCCTACCAACTGCTCATGCATTCATTTGGTAAGAAATTTTGTCCAATCAAAGTAAATCACCTTAATACCCTCCTTCTCTACTTTAGGTTTATACATCCTCTCATTTGAAATGCAATAAGCGATAGCTATTTTCCAATCCCTTACAAACTGGTCAAAATCTAAACCCTCTAAACAAGCTAACATGGATCAAAAATCTGGGTTAGTAAACTGCTCAATTGGAATTGGGGTACTGGGTAGCCCTTTCTTGAGCTTAATAGTTTTGAATTGACCATACACCCACTTCCTAAAAGGCTCTCTTTCATGGGCATGCTTTTGTAGGGAATAATATCCAGCTTGCTCGGTTACATTGAAAATATTAGACCTTATAGGTGGGTCTATTCCTAGAGTGAAAAGGTCATGACAAGCTTTGGTTGTGATGCTAAATAGGGTTTTTCCATTAGCTACTTTTGTAGATTTTACCCTAGGGTCATATAACTTGACAATGGCCAATATCAACTCGAGATAAGGATGAACCGAATCACAGATATGAAAAGACAAGAAAGAGTGGACATCACTGATGAGCCTCGAAAATGGTCATATTTTGTATGAGTTTCATTGATTATTATGCAGCAATATAATAGGAACTGTGTACTTTTATGAAATATTATGTAATTATTTAATATAATTGTGTGTTATCTAATTTGTGTGTTTTAGTGTTTTTGTGTGGAAATGTAGTTGGTTTTGACAAATTCGGATCAGTCGAGGTCTTTCATGGACCTGGCATTCTGTTTCTTTCAAGATCAAGGCATTGTGGTTAGGCACCTTCCTCTTCAAGGAAGGTGCCAATAGAAGGTAGGAACCTTCCGTATAAAGAAGGTGCCCGGCATACCTAGGCACCTTCCGCATAAGGTAGGCACCCCATACAAGAAGGTGCCTTCTACATAAATAAGGCGCCCAACATCAGTAGGAACCTTCTGCATAAATAAGGCACTCAACATTAGTAAGTGCCTTCTACATAATGAAGGCACCTACAAAATCACTTGAGGAAGGCGTCTTCCTCATAGAGAAGGTGCCTCCATTTTTTGCCAGTTGACTAGATAAAGAGACGTGGGCAGTGTTGATCGATACAGTTCTAGTTCCACATCACACAAGATAATTTTGGGAATCATACCAATAGATGAGAATGTCTTACTTATGTTAGGCGAAGCATGATCCAGCTCAAGCAACTCGAACCAATCAACGAACGCACCACCGTTAGTAACAATACCTATTTTTAGCAGATGTCGATTGCGTTTACCAGACTATCCTAGTTTAGTCTAGACTGAGCTGCTATTGTAACTTCCTTGTAACAGAAGATTTGTGTGTGTGCTATATAAACACACATAGAACTCTCTAAAAATCATCCAAAATATCCAGATTGAGAATACATTTATCATTATGAGGAGATAGAAGCATTGTATTAATTATTTTGCAATCATAATAAATTTTGAGATTTCCTAATCGCGTGTTCAACTATAAGGGAGCTTCTGGAGCCTGGGCCCACTCCAAGCCAGTATTCCTTCCCTTTTACTTGTGATTTCTTAGATTAATTTCTTGCTTTCATAGGTTTGCTTTCTATACTGATATTTTCATTGTTGTAGTGAATTTACTTTCATGTCTAGTTAATTATGCACGTATTAATATTTTATTTCCAAGTGTAGCACCCTAAAATTGGCACGGTTAAAACCTTAGTAAAATATAAAAGATAAAAATTTGAATTTTAACCCCATTTTAACCCCAAAACCGCTCCAAAACCGCCTGTTACCCGCTTTCCCCATTTTTCGCGCCATTTTTAGGATTTGTTTTGACCGTTGGACGATATCGTCGTAGATTAGACGAAATCGTCCCCGATCTGACGAATTCGTCTGGAACAGAACGTCCAGACGATTTCGTCCCAAAACCAAATTTTCATAATTAGCTTCTGTTTCAACAGCCTCTCCAACTTGGGCAGAAACGCGTCTGCGCAGTTGGAGATTTCCCTGTTGGAGATCTCCCAGATTGGGATGATCCCCAACCTCCTAACCTCTTCCTAATCCTATATAAACTAGGATTTTTCTAGTTTATCCCCCTGAACCCCTTAGCTGACGAATTTCCCTGTAGATTTAGTTCCTTATTCACTAGAGCATCCTCGCACTACTGTCTGTATTCTGTATTTTGTATTTTCTTGCAGGAACTCTACTGTTTTTCAGTCGAAGCTAGCTCGGATCATCGCAAACGATCTCGGACGATTTCGGATGATCTTGTCGAGGAGCACAGATGATCTCGTACGATTGGAGGTGATCCTGACTGTAGTCCAGATTGGGGGCAATCAGAACCCAGAGTTTGCATTTCCTTAGCTTTTTTGCACTTTCCTATTGTATTCTTGCATTGTCTTAAATTATTATACTTATGCATCTTGGAGTTCACCTCATCTAATATAAATGCATGATAAAATCAAAATAAATTGTGAAGTTGATGCTTTTCCTCTTTAATTACTATTTGGATCTATCATTTAGACAAATTTATAGTTATTTCTATCATTTCCCTTCGCTTCTGTAGTTGCATCTTGGGTATTTTGTATCTATTTCTGTGATTGCAGGTTTCTAACGAATTCGTCTGACGAATTCATCAGATTTCAGATGATTCTGTCTGATCTCAGATGACCTTCTATGATTTGAGATGATCCTATGAAATATCAGATGATTACGTACGAATTGAGGCGATCTGGACTGCTACAAAACTCAGAATCTTCATCAGACATCCGAAATTAGGTATGATACATTTTAGCTAGCATATTCTCTGTGATTAGCATTCATTCCTATTTTTTGTATTCATTTAAATCAGCATTGGCATATAGAATAGTTTAGATTCATCTTGGCCAAACCTAGGAGTTGAATGATTAAAGTGCAAAATGAACACATCAAACTCACTGTCAACCTAGGCGTGGAAACTGCCATCCAAAAGTTTCCTGGTGAACCCACCATCCATCAAAAATTCACCCTTATACCCCTCCCCCGAGAGGCGGGACCTTCAAAGGGCCTCTCAATCCGAGGTATTGTCCCATCCTTTTCACATCCCCCTTCCGGGCGTGGATCCTATAGCCTGAAGGTAAGGATGCAAAAAATTTGGAGCGATACATTTTGGTGAACCCGACGTGAAAAAAACCTTTTGAAAACAAAAACCTTTTGAAAATAAAAATAAGAAAAAAATCAAAACATAAATGCATTTAGAATTAAAAAATTGCATATCATATTTAGATGGTAGACTATAATAAAAGACGAGCTGTCACCATTAATGTTGAAAATCAATTAGCAGCTATAGAGATTACTTCTGTGCTTAGAGTACCTCAAACAAATAGGGTTCAACCTTTGTGGGACGAACTTGATAGGAGATTGAATCTCATTTCATCTAGAGCAACCGAACTTAGGCAAATCAAGAGGTTTGTCCTAGATAGAATCCTGGATCCCGATCAAGTGATCTTATATCATGAACTTCGGAGAGCTTGCCATAGGTGGTTAGCAGATAAAAGAGCCCTTGTGTCTTCTGAATTGTATACCTTTGAGGAATACCTCGATAATGCAGTTATAGTACATAAATTTTTGTCTCGTATAGAGGACCAAGAGGTCATTCTTATGGATAGACAAATATGGAATAGAGTTCCCAGAGCTGTGTTATATCGAGAGTATTGCCATGAGATTTATTTTTACAAAATAGAATCTAAAACAGATAATATCACTATAGCACACTTTATCAAGTTCTTGAAAAACCATTTCCAATTTGAAGAGGAGCATTTTATGACTCCTGATGAACTTGATCCTATCAATGACATTCATAAACTATTTATAGAAAACTAAGCTATTATTTTATTATTGTTATTTCTTGCATTTAGTGTGTTGTTTATTGTCTTTATAAGCATAAAAACAAAAACAAAAAAAAAAACAAAATCATAACAAAAAATCAAAACATTTTCTTTTAAGCATTATAGTAGGTATATAATTAAAATATATACCTCCCAAAATCTATCGCAAATATATTAATATATATTTGCTAAAATCTAAATTTAGACATAATGACTAGACTCAGGAATGGAAAACAAATTGAAGTAGAAGAAGATTGGTTAAGAAAACCAGAAAATAACCCAGATGTTCTTCCTGAAGATCCAATTCAGGAAGAAGGAACCTTAAACCAACAAGAAGAAGAATTTGTGGATGCAAATGAACAAAAATAAAATGATAGAGAGGAAGGATCCTCATCTCCTAAAATATCTCCAGAAGGAGCTGTTACTTTTGAGAACATGGAACATTTTTGGAAGTTCCTCAATAATAATATTGGCACTCTTAATAGAGCAGTCCATATGGACAAAGATCAAATTAGTGACACTCAAGCAACCCTAGAAGACATATATCACACACGCACTAATCCTTTGTCCTTCGTTGATCAAGAGAGTGATCAAGCTGGACCGTCCAATTTGGACATGGCTACTATAATCCAAAACATGCAACAACAACAGGTTACCCAACCACCTAGAGTGCCTATTACTAAGCCAAGGGTTATTCCCACACAAAAGAAACCTTCATTCACTGCTCTATTTCGCCAAGCTATTGATCAATATACCTCAAATCAACAAAAGCCTAAAACAAAACCAAATACCAATTTCCAACAATCTGGGATACAACATAATGCTACAACAAATCTTCTTCATAATACTCTTCCTACCAACCATTTGCATAACAGCAATATAGCATCTAATCCTTATGTCCCGCCTTCCTACGCTCACAAATCCCATACTCATGTACCACCAAACCAATATGGTGGACAAACTAGTAATCTGGAAGCCATGGTGAAATAGTTAGTCTCTCGCATGGACCAGATAGATCCCTACCGTCCCTCGTACAATTATCGAGAGATGTGTAGTCAACCTCTAGATCCTATAGTTGTAGCACAACCATATCCTAAACACTTTCCCATGCCTGTCCTACCTATATATAAAGGAACTGAAGATCCCATAGAGCATCTTCGTATGTTTAGGATAGCATGTCATGACATATCACATGATGACTTGTTATTACTAAAAATGTTCCCAAAAATTTTAGGGGGGATGGCATTGGAGTGGTATTACCAATTGCCCACTCATTCTTTGAGGAATTTTGAAGAGACCATTGAGTCTTTTGTGCATCAATTTAGTGCCTATATTGAAAGGCATGTAACCATTAAATATTTGTACAACCTAAAACAAGACAAAGATGAGTGTTTTGCTGACTTCTTAGCTCGATGGAGGCAGTTGATAGGAAAATTACACTTTGTGTTACCTTATCGGGAAATGTTGGATATTTTTATCAATAATTTACAAGAACAACTATCCTATGAATTATCAATTGCTACCTTGACCACCTTCGATCAAGCTATAGATTTAGCTCGAAGAGTGGAAGATGCTCTCATTAGAAGAGGTCAGCTCAAAAAGAAAGATGATGAGAAAACATCCAAAAATCAATATAAAAATAAACAAGTTGTGGGTGACGGAGTCACTGATAGCAAAAACATTGCCAATGTTAATACTATGAAAACAACAGAGAAGTTTATATTGAAACCTCCTGATAAACCACCCCGAGAATTTACTAGGTTAAATCAACCTTTATCAACCATTCTCCCACAATTACTAGCACGAGGATTGATCCAATTACCAACTATCCGGGAACCTGATCCAACTATACCCGGATACAGAGCTGATTTACATTGTGATTTCCATAGAGGACCTGGACACGCTACCAACTCTTGTAAAATATTAAAACATAAAATACAAGACCTGATTGATAACAATGAGATGGAGGTGCAAGCCTTTCAACCTAAACAAAATCCTTCTAATAATGCTCAAAAGAACATTCCCCAAAATCAGAATAAATGCCAATCAATCATTGGACATATTTCAACATCCTTTACCAAAGCATGGTAAAGAGGTGGCTAATCAAATTGAGCATCATAATGTTCCCCCTCCTACCCGATATGTAGGGACTATTAGTGGACAATTACCTGTTCATGATCCTCAAGTCTTTGACACAACTTTATCCATAGTTACGACCAGACCTCTACATAATATTCGGACACTTGATCTTAGTGACACCGAATATGAGACTAAAAGTGATATGGAAATCACCTCCAATCAATCGAATAGTTCTGAAGATGAATCAGATCCTATTCAACCTATCACAAGTTCTATGGTTCCAGAAGAACCATTTCCTAGAAGAGTCACTACTAGACCATCTTCTCACCAAATACTTTCTAATGAACAAGCCATAAATGCTAGACCAAGACCTATTCATCACCCACAAAATAATATTGTAGGAACCATCGGAGCCGTTACTGGACAACAGGCTCAAAACTCTCAACAGGATCAAACTCAGAACGATGGATCAGCTCCATTTGTTTTGAAAAATCCCAATAAAGGGAATTATGCGCCTAATGTTCAACCTAAGCCTCCTTATAATATTAATGAACAATTATCCAATACTACAGCTAGAATTTCCCTTTTGGACCTGTTAAGATCTTCTCCTACCCATAGGGATGAATTAATGCTCACATTAAGCCAAATGATGGTACCACAAAATATTCAACCTGAAGCCATGTCCAATACTATCATAACTCGAGAAGTCGATTGTATTGACTTTCGGGATAGAGATATCCCACAACATAGCCTACATAAGGATAACCCCTTATATATTACTGCCCTAATTGGGGATGTAGTCGTTAAACGAGTCTTGATTGATAATGGTTCATCTTTAAACATATGCACTTTTGACTTCTACCAAAGATTTGGGTTTAGAAGTGATGAAATGAAAAGAACTGATATGATTATAAAAGCCTTCAATGACGAAACACAAGAAACGTGTGGAGTTATTACTATACCCTTGCAAGTTGGTCCTAGAACCTTAGATACGACCGTGTTTATTGTACATTGCCCTGCATCGTACAATATACTTTTGGGTCGCCCTTGGATCAACGCGATGCGAGCGGTTCCATCCACTTTACATCAGTGTGTTAAATTCGAATTTAAAAATCAGTTGGTTACCATTCATGGTGATCCTAGACCCTTTGATATGTGTGCTTTGGCAGAACCCGTTGGAGTTCAATTTTTCCCTCGCCCGTCATCCACACATCCTAATTCTCATCATCCACCCAAACGTGTGAAACACACACCCATAACATCATCTACTCTTTCAACTACACCTATACATATAGCTCAACCATCTTCTGAACAAACCACATTAGGACCTCGAAAATATCCCAAAATTACAACCAATGCTTCTTGTTTTACTCCTATAACTTCCATACCTATAGACTCATCCATCGATATCCCTATAACATCTACATCCACTACAGGCATCCTTTCCACATCCGATGATGTAGGAAATGTTCCTTCTACCTCTTATGCTCTTACTGATGAGCTCTTACCCGATTTATCTAAAATTCTTATATCAGATGAAACCAACACTGCCATGCAAGCTTCCCTTGTTTTAAATAAACTCCCACCCTCTCCTCGTACCTTGGGCCTCCCACAGCCTATGGGAAGTATCTACCAAGTCGAGAGTTGTGCTTTTATTTATAAGGGATATGATTGGGGAAGAATACCCAGAAACATTAAGACACATTGTGATGGATATGCTAGATGCTATTTTGCTAATGAGTATATTAAAGCCAAGCCTATAATGCTTAAATTGGGATATAAAGGGAAAGGTTTGGGACCTTTCCAAAATGGTATGAAAGAACCTTTTGAGGTCGAACCATGGCCTGCCCGATGTGGTGTGGGCCTATTTCCTAGTAAAGGTCAGCCCTTCCCATTTGAGGATGATGACCATCTTGTGTGTTACCAAGATTATTTGGATAAACAAGATTCTTTGCATGCAAAGAATAATTCCTTTACCTGTAATATGCTATCCATAGCTTACCCTGAGATGATTGCCGAATCCGATGATGAGTTGGAGGGAGATATCTTTCATGATGTCTCCATTGAGGAATTGTTACATAACGAATTTTATTTTGATGGCTCTATACCTAGTATAGCCCAGCTTGAAGCTACGACTCCTCAAGACGAATTATCCAAGCTAACCTTGGAAGAATTACAAGAATTGGGTGTTTCACCCGCCCCACCTAATTTTGAGAGAGATTTACATATGGAAGTAGAAAACATCATAAATATTAACATTGGAACCAAACATAACCCTCACATAATCAATATTGGATCAGAATTAAGTCAAGAAAAACAAGATAAATACATTTCATTTCTTAAAGACTATGAAGATGTCTTTGCTTGGACATATGAAGACATGCCAGGTTTGGACCCTTCTGTAGTTATGCATCATCTAGTAGTCCATCCAGATGCTAAACCTGTTAAACATAAACTTAGAAAAATGCATCCTAAAGTGGCCTTACTAGTCAAAGGAGAACTAGAAAAACTGTTGAAGGTTATTTTTATACAAGCCATTGATTATGCTGAATGGATTTCAAATGTAGTTCCAGAGAACTAAGAAAGAAGCCACTAAAGTTAGGGTTTGTACAGACTTCGGAGATATTAATGTTGCATGCCCTAAAGATGATTTTCCTCTTCCCAACATGGATCAAATCATTGATTTTACTGTTGGGAGTGGAATGATATCCCTAATGGATGGATTCTCTGGTTATAATCAGATCAGGATAGCTCCTGAAGATCAGGCTAAGACAACATTTATTACCCCTTGGGGAACCTTTTGTTGGAAAGTGATGCCATTTGGTTTAAAGAATGCAGGTGCAACCTATCAACGAGCCATGACTTATATCTTTCACGATATGATGCATGATATCCTACATGATTATGTAGATGATATTATAGCTCGTTCTATCAAAGAAGATGATCATTTAAATGACTTGAGAAAAGTATTTGATCGGTTAAGAGAATATCTTATCCGACTAAATCCAGCCAAATGCATATTCGGAGTTAAGTCCGATAAATTATTAGGGGTTATAGTCTCTTTACGCGGCATTGAAATTGACCCTCTCAAGATCGCGGCTATCACAGATATGCCCGCACCCACCAATATATCAGAATTACGAAGTTTACAAGGTAAGCTTCAAGCTATTCGCCACTTCATCGATAAGTTGGCAAACAAAACTAGACCCTTTCTTAAGCTTCTTAAGAAATATGTCTCTTTTCATTGGGACGAAGAATGCCAGGAAGCATTTGAACTCCTTAAGCAATATCTCCTTAAACCACCAGTGCTTTCCCCACCTAGATCTGATCGTCCATTTATCTTGTACATTTTTGCTTCTGATTCTGCCTTAGGAGCTATGTTAGCTCAGCTTGACGATGAGAAGAAAGAACGTGCTAATTATTACATCAGCAGAACCTTAATCAGTTATGAAACTCGCTATACCATATTAGAGAAGCTATGTCTAGCAGTCGTATTTTCTACACAAAAACTATGACATTATATGCTCAGTCAAAAAACGTATGTTATTGCCAAATTCGACCCTTTGCGATATCTTATGAGTCGACCGTATTTATCTGGTCGCACAGCCAAGTGGGTTCTTGCGCTAAGCGAGTTTGAACTCACGTTTATAGGACAAAAGTCTCGTTAAAGGTCAAATCATAGCAGATCAATTAGTTGCTACACCCTTAGAGTCTACTCATCCCCTCATCATTGAGTTTCCTGATGAATGCCTTAAACTAGAGGTAGACCATTCAGAGCAATGGTCCCTATACTTTGACGGAGCCCGATGCATGAGTGGGGTTGGTGTGGGTATTATTTTAATATCTCCGCAGAAACATCTTATACCTTTGTCCTTCAAATTAACATTTGCTTGCACCAATAACACTGCTGAATATGAAGCTCTTATCCTTGGATTATGAGCTGCCTTGGCACTAAAAATTAAAAATTTATTGGTTTTCGATGACTCTCAACTTGTTATAAATCAAATTAATGATGTTTATCAGACCAGAGATGATAAATTATGCCCATATAAAGCATATGTTTTGCAATTATTATCCTTGTTTGATCAAGTTACTTTGGAAGCTATTCCTCGAACTAGCAATCGTGCGGTTGACGCTATGGCTGTAGTCGCATCTCTTTTACCCTTGGAGTTAGACGATGAATATGCTACCATCATTATTCGTCGACTCCAAGAACCCGCTTCAAGCAAATCATGCTTAGAACCTTTGGATGTGTTTCTCATCAACGAAACAACTCCTGAACCATGGTACACTGATATATTTAATTTTCTGCAGAAAGGAACCTTCCTTGATGGTTGTCATAGTAACCATCGTAGGTTATTACGTAGACAAGCAAGTCGCTTCGTGATTATTGGTAATACCTTGTATAGAAGATCTTTTGAAGGCATCTTATTGCGATGTTTGAATCTAGAAGAATCTAGATCGGCTTTGAATGAAGCCCACAATGGATCTTGTGGGGGACATTTTAGTGGTAGCGCCATTGCTAAGAAACTCCTTAGGATAGGATATTTTTGGCCTACCATGGAAAATGATGCACATAATTATGTGCGACATTGCGACAAGTGCCAAAAACACGCTGACCTTGTCCATGCGCCTGCACAAGAACTGCAGGCTATTTCATCTCCTTGGCCCTTTTCAAAATGGGGCTTAGACATCATTGGAAAAATCAACCCTGTGTCATCCGATGGACACAAATTCATCATAACCGCCACTGAGTATTTCATGAAGTGGGTTGAAGCTATGCCATTAGCTTCTTGCACTGGAACACAAGTTTCCAAATTTATTTTTAACCAAATTATTTGTAGGTTTGGAATTCTTGCCAATCTCATTTCAGATAATGGAACTTGTTTCAAAAATAAATATGTCAAAAAATTATGTCAAAAATATAAAATTCAACATCGTTGGTCCACTCCCTATTATCCTCAGGGTAATGGCCAAGCAAAAGCATCTAATAAAACATTAATCAAAATTCTCAAAAAATTGGTCAATAAATTCGGTCGAGATTGGCACATTCAATTATATCCTGCTTTGTGGGCCTATCGAACTAGTGTTCGAACCCCCACTGGAACTTCACCTTTTGTCTTGGTTTATGGTGCTGAAGCCATTTTTCCCTTTGAATTAGAAGTTCCTTCTTTGGCTCTACTACTTCAAGATACTGAAGTAGGGGATGAATATCATGCTGGCAGACTTAGTCAGCTAGAACTTCTAGATGAAAAGTGCATCAATGCTTTGGAGCATCTTCGTGCCTACCAAAACAAGCTTAAGAGAGCATATCTCAAGAAAGTTCATCATCGATCCTTTGAGATCGGCGACCTTGTCTTAAAAGAGAATAAAAAAAATACTAATGCAACTAAAAACCTTAAAGGTAAATTTGAGCCCAACTGGCTTGGACCATATGTCATCACCGCTAAATTTGGATCGAGAGCATACAAATTATCTACCTTAGATGGTAAAGAACTTAAAGAACCTATGAACATTATGCATCTCAAACGCTACTATGCATAAAATTTGGTCATTTCATCATTGTATATATTTATTTTTGCATATTATTTCCTTTTAGTCACTTATATAAAACGTTTCAAAAACAATCACCTTGTATTTCTTTCAATTCATAACTTAAAATCAAAAACATCAAAATCATCAAAATCTTCAAAAACATCTTTTATTTTCATACCTGTCAAATCGTGAAGTATTGCAGTTATATTTTCAGTTATTTTGGACAAATTAGCATTTATTTGGAATCCCGCACTTTCACATTCACATGAATAAATGTCTTGATTTTATTTTTGATTATTAATCTCTCTTATATCAAAGTCCACAGTTGAATTAAATAAAGTTTTGAGCATAGAGAATTGATCTTGTTATTTACTTGAACCAAGTATATCTTCTCACATTAAAATGATTTCATTGCAAATTCAATATGATGCTACATAGTAGAAATGGTTTCTTGAGCGAAAAGTTTCCCTTGCTATCCTATCATGCACATGGTCTAGAATCTTTGAGAATTGACAAAAGGACAAGCTCACCCCTACCCAGAATAAAAATCCCTTGCTCTACAGCTAATCCGAGCAAGTATCCCTAGCATAGGAAGAAAAGAAAAGTTCAAGAAAAAGAGAAAAAGAAAAATGTTATTTTGTACCATCACAACAATATTTCAGCATTATCTCAGTATCAAGCAAAAATACAAAAAAAAAAAAAGAAAGCAAAAGAGAAAAGCAAAAGCAAAATGCAATAAAATCCTTTCCCTACCCCTTGAAAATAAAAGAAGGGTGAATGAGCTTGAATCCCTAGAATTCTCAACTATTCAAAAACTGTGAGGTAAGCCCCATAACAAGTGGTTTGTGCCCAACCCGCTTGGCCTTGGGTAATTCCTAGCATGGTGATATGTCTATCACATTAGCGACCTTCTTTTGTATAGACCTATGTCAGCTTATGGATTAGCTAGCTCTTGATAACCTAACTTACATAGTAGTCTGGTACGGTTACATGCATATAAATCATGGTCAACGAACATTCATTTGGTTAAGGCAAATTACTTGTATCAAATTATCTTGCTCAAAATTGGTGAATGAACAATACAATCGCACACACATTTGTATTTGAGAGATTTTGTATCATTATGATAAATCAAGATCGGTAATGAACTCACATTTGCACATGAGGATCCCTTATAAATCTACATTTGTCTTTGAGATAATTTAAAATATTTCTGTACTTCTTTTTGGAATAGTTTTATCCTCTTATTTCAGAATTTTTGTTTTGTATAAAAGCAATTACATACATCTTTTCACAAAATCACAAAATGATTTCAAACAACATGTTCATATTATTATTTTTTTGTTTATTAAAAGTCAAAAATTCATCTTGCAATAAAACTAAAAATCTATTTTCTTCTTTGGATTTCGCGATGATGGTATAAGTCTATACCTATAAATTCTATGCCTAGCGCAAACCATTGTTCTAATTTTATTTTCCATTTATTTTAAAACAAATGCATAAAAAACATATGACTTGCATCATTATGTTCCACAATTATGCTTTAAAACGAACGAACACTTATTCTATTTCATTTCATTATGTCAACATTCAATTTTGCAACCATGGTATAGTTTCTAAGGAATTGTTCAAAATTTTATCACACTTAGGAATTTATGCCTAGCAAAATCATATTTCTTTTAGTATCTCATGCATACTATTTTTTATGAAAATCTGAAAATTATTGACCAAATGTGCGATAGTAATATATTAATCAAAGGGACTATTTAAATACAAAGCTTAGACTATAGTTAGCCCATAGAAATAGGTAACAACTAACTAAATATTGCTAACACAATGATATTCGTTAATATATAGATATTAACGAATATATTAACTTAGGTAGATAACTAACTACCCTAACAACCAAATGAGGTAATAACATAATTACCATAGTAACTCTAACATCCCCCCTTATTACATTATTTGTGTAATTGAATAACTACTAGCTACACTAACATCCCCCCATACAACAATATTTGGGTAAAGTATATAACTGCCCCAATACAGTGAAGAAGAAGAAGAGAAATGAAAGAATTATGGCTCATGTTTTGTCTTCGACTCTGGCTCTGGCTCATGGCTCTGGCTCTGGCTCTAAGCATACCTCTGGATCTATACCACTAGGTCTATCTCGGGATCTGCCTGTGAAACTGCCTCTGGATCATTGCCTCTGGATCTGCCTGTAGATCTGCCTCTGGAACTTTGTCACTGGGTCTGTCTGTAGGTCTGTCTCTGGGTCATTATCTCTGGAACTACTACTAGGTCTATCACTGGATTTGCCTCGGGGTCTACCATAGGTTTTACCTTTTCGATAGAAGCCATACAACATTTCTTTCATCATGGTCCATTGTGTGAGATCTGTCCATCCACAATCAATATGAACCTTGTTGGCCATTTTCACTTTGTACCAACATTTTGAAGAAGAATGATTCATACATCCACATGAATCACATGGATGTAATCTCCAACACTTAGCTACAACATGTCCTGTCTTTCCACAGTGATTGCAACAATGCTTTTTAGGAGATTGTTGATAAGCAACACACCCCCACTGAAAAATGAGATTCCATCCTTAGAAAATTATGAACTTCCATTTTTGCAGCCAGGGACCCTCTTGATCTTTTCAGGTTTTAAATCCATATTTTGCTTGCCTCCTTTTTAAAGTTGTGCTTTTTCTTGCATTCTAGCTGTGTTATCCAAGAATTCACTTTTTACATGCTAGAATCATTCATGCACAAGAAAATCTTGCACCGGTACCGAGAAAATCCAGAAAACAGTTGCATAATTCACTGAAAAATCAAACTTTCCATTTTTGGTAGTGTCGCGATATCGCGACACTTCCATTTTCGGAAATGTCGCGATATCGCGACAGGTAAGTCAAAATGCGGCTAAGTGCCAGAAAGGTCGCGATTTCGCGACATGTCGCGAAATCGCGACAGTTTTTGGGAGAGAGACGCAAGCTGTACGGAGGGCGCGATTTTGCGACATGTCGCGAAATCGCGACATGTCGTATTTTCGCGGCAGGAGAGAGAAAGTGGGCTGCAGAATAAAAAAATCGGCTAAGTCAGAAACATGTTCCAAAATCGCGGTCAACGCGGTCAACGCATGCAGGTAAGGGAACTGTCGCGATATCGCGACGTGTTCTAAAATCGCGGCTGAAAATCAAGAAACGTACGGAGGCCAGGAAGGGTCGCGATTTCGCGACATGTCGCGAAATCGCGACATGTCGCGTTTTCGCTGCCGACGAGGGAGGAATTTGCCGATGCTCTGGCAGGGTCGCGATTTCGCGACATGTCGCGAAATCGCGACATGTCGCAGAATCGCGGCAGGAGAGAGAAAGTCATAGTTGACCTGAAAGTGCATTCCGGCGGGAAACAGAAGGCTTCCTGGGGTAGCGACACGTGTCAAAGCGTGAATGGGACAAACAGAAGCCGACATGCAAGCTTATTTTGCGGATTTAATCTGTTTTTAATGTTTTAAGCTTATGATTTAATTAAAATGCTAATCTAATGCATCTTTTTGTCTTTCATGCAGGATTCCACCTGGCACTTACGGGACAACCGGGAAAGACCATAAAGGCAAAGATAAAGTGCGGATTTAGTCAAGGACCGCCATGCTAGAAGAGAAGAAGCCGGTAAAGCATTCAATAGAAAATTTATTGCAGACTTGATAGCATGAAGACAATTTCAACACAGGGATGGCTTTACGGAGATCGGATTCGAGGAGAAGTGGTGACTCATCCGGCTCACCAGCAGATTTAATGGAGGCATTTATTTGCAGCTGCGAATGAATGCAAGTTGCATTTTATTTTATCTTCTCCATTTATGGCGGTGATGCACATGATTTGCCGAAGGGTTAAGTTCTATTCGGACTTTGATTTTTAAATGGATTTTTATTGTAAAACCCGGGTCCTAGGGTTTAAGTGCGATAAGATTTAGGGTTTGAGCAAGATATTTTGGAAAAGATCAGGGTCTATCCTGAGTCTATAAATACAAATTCTAAATGTAATCGCAGGGAGGCGGAGACTTAGAAATAAAGGCTTATAAGCAATTTCTTGCAAATTTTGTGAAATCCTTTGTTTCTGGACTTGGAGTTGATGTGCTTTAGCTTTTACGTGATAGCATGGCCGGGAGCCTAATCTTTTGCGAGTGTGATAAGTGTATTTTCTTTTGTTATCCGTTCCATTTAAAGTTTGTTAGATATATCTTGTAAATCTGCCATTGTCAAGATTAAATATCTTTGTTAGGCTTCAGTTGTTCTATTGTTTGCTAGGGGAAATTACAGATTTGAGGTGTAAGTTTGTTCTAATTGCTCTGTCTTCACTGTGCGAGCTAGGCTGCCGGTGAAAGATACCGATTTTAACCAGCTGCCCCTTGGATTTATAATTTTTTGCTAGATCCGTTTCACTCTGCCTTGTGCTCTTAGTTGAAAGTGATCTTAGACTGATTGGACACTTTCTTCGGGATTTGTTCTGTTGTGAAGCTGATAGCATAGATAAGATTGATAGTTTGGGTTTACAATTGATGTTTGATAAACTTCTCTTTTCTGCCTTACCCTACCCTCTCTTTGCTTTCCGTGAATGATCCATTTTTATTTTCTTTGTTTGCCTTTTATTTAAATCTGCTGACCCATGAGAGCTAGATCAAAGAATTCAAGTCAAATCTGATTGTCAACAACTTTTGCAACTACTGAACAAGTTCAGGAACCCCCTGTAAGGTAACAGAGCAGTCCATATCGAAATCTATTCCAGAAGTGGAAAAGAGTGAATTGCCATTCGACCCAACTCTGTAACTCGCACCTTGGATAACCAGCTAGATCCTAAAGATGAGTGGGATCAGTCCCGTGGGTGTCTCCGGAGCTTTCCTTGCCTTCATCCCTTTTTTCCCGGGGTGTGCATGAAAGCCGGACCAACACCTAATTGGCGCTAGAAGGAGGGCCACAGAACATCTGTTCTTAGTGCACTTGAGTTGAGAAATCCGACTGTATGTGGAACTG
Source organism: Wollemia nobilis (assembly GCA_028583015.1). Taxonomy (NCBI): domain Eukaryota; kingdom Viridiplantae; phylum Streptophyta; class Pinopsida; order Araucariales; family Araucariaceae; genus Wollemia; species Wollemia nobilis. The sequence goes on along the minus strand of JAQPPZ010002937.1, from coordinate 2,045,197 downwards.
TAAAACTGTATTTTATCCAAAGTCTGGTAGCCAATTTTCCCCTCCTCCTCAGCCAACACCTAATTGGCGCTAGAAGGAGGGCATGAACTCAGTTCAAGTATTGTAAGGGCATAACAACAACATTTGAAGGACCCACAGTGAACTCCGGACGGTTTTATAAATTGTCAGTACAGTTTTATAAATTGTCAGTACAGTGTTTTAAATTTCCAAATGCAGAACCTGTTAAGAACTGTAAAGTTGTATGTACTGTATTTTATCCAGAGTCTGGCATTTTAAAATTTAAAAGCAGTGCCAGTTTTTAAATTGTCAGTGCAGTTTTGTAAATTGTCAGTGCAGTTTTTGAAAGTTGTCAGTGCAGTTTTTAAAATTGCCAGAGAAGGCCTTAAGTTCAGTGGTTTGTTAAGAACAGTTCTATCATCACTTGCAGTTATCCAATTACAAATCAGAACATCACTGTCAGCCAAGTATTAATGGCAAATTGGTTGGGCCCCACCGCTTTGAACATTCCGGGTATAGCCCATGACCTGCCCAGAAGTCCAGAAAGGTATCTCCCCAGGTACAAACATGATGGGACAAGAACTGCAGAAGAACATCTGCTAGCTTTTAAAAATGCTTTAAGATTATTGAATATACAGCATGAAGATGTTGCCTGCAGATTGTTCCCGTTCACTCTCCAGGAGGGAGCTTATGACTGGTTTTTAAACCTCACCGAGCAATTCCATTACTAGTTGGGATGATCTAGAGAAAGCTTTTATATCACAGTTCGGTGAAGTGATAGATCCCAGCATTTTATATCAGCAATTTTCCAGCATCAAGAAAGAGTCGGGAGAAACTGTCAGGTCTTTCAATATGAGGTTCCAAAGAGCTTACGGTAGAATGACTGGCCATTACATCCCAAATGCAAATCTGGCCTTAGAAATCTACAAGAATGCATTGGATTCGGTGACCTCTATTTTCCTCAAGAGAGATATTAATATTACAACCCTGGCAGGGGCTTATAAAGAAGCCTTAATTCTTGAAAGACAGTTAGGGCCTCAAATTTTGAGCAGTCCTTTGATATCCTATGTTACACAGAACATGCCTGTTCCAGACCCCATTCCACATCATGAGTTAATGCCAACATGTCATGCTCTACCCAAGGAGACTCCGTTAACTGTCACATCCACTCAGCATGTGCAAAATACAGAGAAAAGTTCTGACAAGTTCAAAGTGCAGGTGCTTGAACTGAACAGTTGTGATCTGGCACCACCCAAATCTGAAGTTTTTCCTGGTGAGTTAAATTTTCCTGGAAATCAAAGAAATATTGATATTTCTAGTTCACCCAAAAATAGTACAACCAGGGTTTCAGATTCTGTCACTTTTCCCGAAGAGACAGAAAGTCTTGTACAGACTTATGTGGATGAAATGCAAGATTTTCAACGAGTTCAAAATGGACGGTTATGACTTGAAATGTGAGAGTCCAGAACTTAATAATGATCCTTCCTCATGAGAGGATGATGAAAGTGAGATTCAATCTCACTATGCGAAGAATGCGAGGAGGATAGCATCATTGAGGATATGAGGGAACTTAAAGCTGACATCACCCTCTATGATCTGCCTCAGATTGTTGGACAAAACATTAACTTGATTGAGGCTTACTTTGGACCACCTGTTGAATTTCAAGAAAAGGAGGAAAAGATGGTAAATATGAATGTGGTCGACCAACTTGGAATTGATGAAGCTGTCTCAACATAAGCCTGCAACTTCGAACATAATGTCAAAGAGGAGGCTATAAAGCTGTGTTGATGCAGATATTGGAGTTTATGATTTGGCAACTGAAAAGGTGAGAACAATTATAGCCCTAATCAATAACAACAATGATGTTTGGACATTGCACATTGATGAGGTTAAGTCTAAGCAAGGCTCAGGTGAAAAGGAAAATTGTAAACATTCTGCTAGAGGGATAAAAATTGAAGTCCTGGATATTGAAGCAGTGCAGCAACCACAAAATGTTCAAGTTGTTAAGAACCAGGGCATACAGATAAAACATGATTTCTTTCAGTTGTCACATCAATTTGAAAATGTGGTGGTCTGGGTCTGTCAAGGTTTTAAAGTATTTGATCCTGGGGGTTTTTTACATTCAGTCCTTTTGAAAGAACTCTGCAAACCCTTTAATTAGAAGCATAAACATGTTATCATATGATTTGTTATTATATGATTTGTTTAATTTGAAGGAGTTGCAGATTTGTTTTTCAAATGGGACAGGGAAGACAGTAAACCCAAGTCTTTCCCAGATAGCAAATTTTTGAAGCACAGTCTGGAGTGCATTTCGTCAACAGGACCTGAAAGGTAATTCTTTTTAAATTACTTGCATGGTCAAAATTTTTTAAAGCACCATTTCTCTGCTTTCCCAACTGCTGCATTTTTTGAGTATGAAGGGAAGTTGTAACATATGTATGCATTGTAAATAAGCTTTGAAGTTTTTCAGTTTTATTTCTTTGTCAGTGCAGTTTTTATTTCAATGTCTGTGCAGTTTTAATCTGTTTCAGTTTAATTTTAATGCTCTGCAGTTTTAATTTATTTGTTTTTCAGTTTATTTCTTTGTCAGTGCAGTTTTATTTTTAAATGTCTGTACAGTTGCAGTTTTTCAGTTTTCTTTAGTTGTTTTTCAGTTTTAGCTTGTGCAGTTTATTTCTTTTGTCAGTGCTTTTTATTTCCTTTCTTTGTCTTTTTATTTTAGCTTGCTTTTATTTTAGTCTGTACAGTCTTTTCTTTATTGCATTTCTTTTTCTTTGCTGTCTGTACAGTTGCAGTTGCAGTTTATTTTATTTCAGTTGCAGTTTAGTTTATTTCAGTGCTGTTGCGGTTTAGCTTTCTTTGCAGTTCAAATTTTTATTTGCTTCAGTTCTTTTAGTTTATTTCTTTTATTGCCTGTACAGTTTTTATTTTCTTCCCTGCTTTTCCTTTTCTTTGCTATCTGTACAGTCTTCAGTTTTAGTTTTAGTCTTAGTTGCTTGTGCAGTTTTATTTGCAGTCTGTGCAGTTTTTATTCTGTCTTGCTTTAGAAGCCTGTGCCTGTCCTTGGAAGCCTGTACAAAGTCCTTTGGCTTCTAAAATTCTATTTTTTAACCTCTGCCTGAGCAATCAATGAAAAGTCAGCCTGCTGAAAATTGTTTTATTCCTAGCTGATAAATCCTCAATCCAGTGCCTCCCCATTCTGCTCATTATTCTAATTGAGATAGTCTGCTTGCACTAAACTGTGGAACTATTTTGTTATCCAGGATGAAGGTAGAGAGATGATTGGATCTTGTGTCTTACTTGCCACAGTTGTTTTAATGATAGAAAAACTGTTATGCTGTTTAGTTGGAGGAACTCCCGGGAATCCAAGAAAAGTCTGGTTATAAGAGGGGACTATGGTTCATGCAATTATTTGGGTGTCACCGGAGGCTATCAATGCCTAGACTGAAACAGTTCCAGATTGATCAAATATTAAAAGAAAATTGTAATTTCTCTAAGGTCTTCCAGATAGTGATATATTTCAAAAAGAAGAGAGATAAAAAAAAGAGAGAGAAAAAAAAAAAGAAAAAAGAAAAAAAAAGAGTTATATGATCAAAAGAGGCAGCCAATATTAGATTCTGCCCTACAGTTGTAAATTGGGTCGTGTAAATCTAAAGGGTAACTCTGTCTAGGTTGTAAAAAGCTAAACTAGTAAACAGAGCTCTACTCGGTTTCCCCTTTTACAATCTAGAAAAGTTGATTAATCCAAGTTTATCATTCAATTCAGTCATCCTTGAAGAAAGTTCTATACCCTTTGTAATTGCACATCGAAATCTTCCTTGAAGTAATCCGACCTAGTATGTCCTTGGGAAATTTTAACGACTTGCGGTTAGCGGTCAATTTATTGTGAAGAATGTCTGTGGCAAGGCATGATGCATGGTCTTTTTGTTTTGAAACCGGAGTCTTGGGTTCTAAAATAGTGCTACTATTTTACCTGCAGATATCGCCATTTGTTGATAAGCAACACACCCCCACTGAAAAATGAGATTCCATCCTTAGAAAATTATGAACTTCCATTTTTGCAGCAGGGACCCTCTTGATCTTTTCAGGTTTTAAATCCATATTTTGCTTGCCTCCTTTTTAAAGTTGTGCTTTTTCTTGCATTCTAGCTGTGTTATCCAAGAATTCACTTTTTACATGCTAGAATCATTCATGCACAAGCAAAATCTTGCACCGGTACCGAGAAAAATCCAGAAAACAGTTGCATAATTCACTGAAAAATCAAACTTTCCATTTTTGGTAGTGTCGCGATATCGCGACACTTCCATTTTCGGAAATGTCGCGATATCGCGACAGGTAAGTCAAAATGCGGCTAAGTGGCAGAAAGGTCGCGATTTCGCGACATGTCGCGAAATCGCGACAGTTTTGGGAGAGAGACGCAAGGCATGTACGGAGGGCGCGATTTTGCGACATGTCGCGAAATCGCGACATGTCGTATTTTCGCGGCAGGAGAGAGAAAGTGGGCTGCGGGATGAAAAATCGGCTAAGTCAGAAACATGTTCCAAAATCGCGGTCAACGCGGTCAACGCATGCAGGTAAGGGAACTGTCGCGATATCGCGACGTGTTCTAAAATCGCGGCTGAAAATCAAGAAGCGTACGGAGGCCAGGAAGGGTCGCGATTTCGCGACATGTCGCGAAATCGCGACATGTCGCGTTTCGCGGCCGACGAGGGAGGAATTTGCCGATGCTGCAGCGGGTCGCGATTTCGCGACATGTCGCGAAATCGCGACATGTCGCAGAATCGCGGTAGGAGAGAGAAAGTCATAGTTGACCTGAAAGTGCATTCCGGCGGGAAACAGAAGGCTTCCTGGGGTAGCGACACGTGTCAAAGCGTGAATGGGACAAACAGAAGCCGACATGCAAGCTTATTTTGCGGATTTAATCTGTTTTTAATGTTTTAAGCTTATGATTTAATTAAAATGCTAATCTAATGCATTTTTTTGTCTTTCATGCAGGATTCCACCGGCACTTACGGGACAACCGGGAAAGACCATAAAGGCAAAGATAAAGTGCGGATTTAGTCAAGGACCGCCATGCTAGAAGAGAAGAAGCCGGTAAAGCATTCAATAGAAAATTTATTGCAGACTTGATAGCATGAAGACAATTTCAACACAGGGATGGCTTTACGGAGATCAGATCTGAGAGAAGTGGTGACTCATCCGGCTCACCAGCAGATTTAATGGAGGCATTTATTTGCAGCTGCGAATGAATGCAAGTTGCATTTTATTTTATCTTCTCCATTTATGGCAGCTGACTGCACAGATTTGCCGAAGGGTTAAGTTCTATTCGGACTTTGATTTTTAAATGGATTTTTATTGTAAAACCCGGGTCCTAGGGTTTAAGTGCGATAAGATTTAGGGTTTGAGCAAGATATTTTGGAAAAGATCAAGGTCTGTCCCGAGTCTATAAATACAAATTCTAAATGTAATCCCGGGAGGCGGAGACTTAGAAATAAAGGCTTATAAGCAATTTCTTGCAAATTTTGTGAAATCCTTTGTTTCCGGACTTGGAGTTGATGTGCTTTAGCTTTTCACGTGATAGCATGGCCAGGAGCCTAATCTTTTGCCGAGTGTGATAAGTGTATTTTCTTTTGTTATCCGTTCCATTTAAAGTTTGTTAGATATATCTCTGTAAATCTGCCATTGTCAAGATTAAATATCTTTGTTAGGCTTCAGTTGTTCTATTGTTTGCTAGGGGAAATTACAGATTTCAGGTGTAAGTTTGTTCTAATTGCTTTGTCTTCACTGTGCGAGCTAGGCTGCCGGTGAAAGATACCAGTTTTAACCAGCTGCCCCTTGGATTTATAATTTTCTGCTAGATCCGTTTCACTCTGCCTTGTGCTCTTAGTTGAAAGTGATCTTAGACTGACTGGACACTTTCTTCTGGGATTTGTTCTGTTGTGAAGCTGATAGCATAGATAAGATTGATAGTTTGGGTTTACAATTGATGTTTGATAAACTTCTCTTTTTTGCCTTACCCTACCCTCTCTTTGCTTTCCGTGAATGATCCATTTTTATTTTCTTTGTTTGCCTTTTATTTAAATCTGCTGACCCATGAGAGCTAGATCAAAGAATTCAAGTCAAATCTGATTGTCAACAACTTTTGCAACTACTGAACAAGTTCAGGAACCCCCTGTAAGGTAACAGAGCAGTCCATATCGAAATCTATTCCAGAAGTGGAAAAGAGTGAATTGCCATTCGACCCAACTCTGTAACTCGCACCTTGGATAACCAGCTAGATCCTAAAGATGAGTGGGATCAGTCCCGTGGGTGTCTCCGGAGCTTTCCTTGCCTTCATCCTTTTTCCCGGGGTGTGCATGAAAGCCGGACCAACAGAGATGTAGGAGATTTAGGTTTTACAAACATGGAATTATTGGTACTTGCTTGTCCAGTATAGCCAAGGCCTTCATTCTTTGCCCTGACATTTGGAATTATAGGAGTTTTAATGCCTTGTTCCTGTTTACCTAATCTCTCACCATTGAATCCCATTTTCTTCATCATTTTGGAACCAAATCCTTTGGTGTGTTTTTCAAAACACCCAATTTCAACATCTTCATCAATGCTTTTAACAATATTGCATTTGTCGCTATTGATGATATTATGGAGCTCTTTTTGAGGAGGTTCAGTTTTTAAGTCACTAGTGTCACAAGCAAAATCTGCTACTGAAATGAGATCACCTGTGCTACAACTAATATCTACCATAGAAGGTATGAGGTCGCTTGTATCACAACAAGCATGTGCCACAATGGGTTGAAGGTCACTTGTGTCACAACAAGCGTTCGCCTTTAGGACCTCGTTTTCCTCATTTATTTCCAATTTACGTTGGGCACGGTCAAGTGCAACAAAGACCAGGTATATGCCCCTTAGAACGCCAATAGGAACTTGAGCACCATTTTTTTGAAGGTCTATGGAAGACTCAGAATCATCGACAAGAGCTACTAAACCATTTTTTAGTGTGAGGAATGTGCCCTCCTCATAAAAGTCCAACCCATCCATCTCTGGTGAAAAGTATGGGTCTTTAACTAATTTAGCAACATCAGTTTTTAGGGCTATCTTTTTCTTTGATCTTCCCATTTTTAAGGTGTCGGTCTTTGCCGAAAATGCACCTTTTACAATAAAATTTTGCAAAAATAATTTGACTAAGGTGTCGGTCACTGCCGAAAGTGCACCCTTATAAGTCTTCCCCCGTTGTTTTTGCAAAAAAAATTTGGAAGCGCAAAATGGGCGCTCCAGAAGGCTTTTCCCCCCTTGGGTTTGCAAAATTTATCCCCTCTTACAAAGCTTGCCTCCCAGGAAAATTAGCACAAAATATCACCCAAAAAAAAATCCCCCCTGTGTGAAGTAATTCAAACAAAAAAATTGCTTTTTATGAAGTCTAAAAAACAGGTTTGGAGGTAGGATAATTTTTGCCTCTTTAACTGCTTTGATGGTGGAGAGAAAAAAAAATACCCCCTTGTTAATTTTTGAAAAAAATTTCCTCCTTAATGTTTTTAAAACTTCTTCTAAAGTTTAATTAAATCATTTTTTCAAAAAAATATTATTTCAAATATTTATTTTTATTTAAAATAACTTTTCTAAAAAAAATAATTAAACTAAGGAAAAAATAAAAACATATTAAAAGAAAAAAAATTAACAAACAAATTTAACAAAAAAAAATTTACCTTGAACAAGGTGCGGGGGTGTCGGAGGGAGTCGATCCCTCGACCTTTTGCGCCTTACCGACAGCGACCGACCAACCGAGCCACCGGCTTCGACGAGTATTAAAGGAGAAGATCTCCTTATTAAATGCTGGGCAAGCCCAATCGTCTGTCACCGTGTAGTGCTTCTGCTGGGTAGCGTGACATCTTCTCCGATGACCTCTCCTCTGTTGGGCGGCAGCACTACGTACCAAGCCGGATGGTGCCTATTGTGTTATGTTATGATGGCGAGCAGAACTTTCAAAAACACAAAATTCACGGTCTGTCCATGCTATGGTTGTGCAAAAATCAATGAAAAAAAAAAAAACTGATAACGATCTCTCCGCTGGGCCCGTTACGCTGATCCGCTGGGCGACGTTGCTCGGGGAAGCGGCGTTTACCTCCAGTGGCGCTGCTCAGGGAGGTTCTGCCTCAACCTCCCTAAACTTCTATGCGGTTGGCCTCTCTCTGGTGACGACAAACAATGAATGTTTTTTTTTTAATTCTCCATCTATGCTATCTGATCAAACAACGATAACTGGATCCCTTCAAAGTTCTGTCTAGAAAAACATCGCCAACTGCAATAGATATTCATCCAAAATATTCCTCCATCTACCGCTTTCGCCCGTCGTCGTTGTGTTGAGATCTAAACAACACAGCCTGCCTGCGTTCTATTGCTCCAATTGGATCTGCAATCGGATTGCACCACCCTCATTTGCACTACGCCTGCTGCAAATCGTCAACGATCACTATTGAATTGCCATCGAGGAAACAGAGGAAAATTTTTGTGTTGACACCTTGACATCAGCTCCCTGCATGGACGAACCTGCAAATAGCTGCAATTCAGATGGTGATTTGGTGAACTTTTTCTTCGCATCGATATTTCTCCTCGAAGCTGTGTAGTGGCTGTGCTATGTCCATTCAATCCTTTAGGCTCCAATATTTTGTGGCTTGGAATCCGTCTTCTAGGCGTTCAGCAGTTGTGCTATGGGCCGATCCTTCACTGCAAAAGTGAAATTGTGTTATTGCAAAGACATGAAACAGCTACAAAATAATAGGATTTTGATCCGACTATTCACCCTAGGTCAACTTAGGTCGCCAGATCCTCCACTACCCGCTCAGCCCATGCAAGTGTGCTCGCTATGCAAGTGTGCTCGCTCTCTGGCTATGAATGAGCCGAGAGCACATATGGCTCTGATACCATATTGACCAAATGTGCGATAGTAATATATTAATCAAAAGGACTATTTAAATACAAATCTTAGACTATAGTTAGCCCATAGAAATAGGTAACAACTAACTAAATATTGCTAACACAATGATATTCGTTAATATATAGATATTAACGAATATATTAACTTAGGTAGATAACTAACTACCCTAAAAACCAAATGAGGAGTTGTGGCTGATCCACAACACACCCCAAAATTGGGGACCCACATTTTTTGCAGGCTTGTAGAGAAAAATCTCAGTGACCCAGATGCTAAAGATGAGGAAAAGAGGTAAAAAAATGCACAAGTGAGGAAAGTGTCACAAAATAGCGACATGTCGCAAAATCGCGACCTGTCGTGCCATCGCTGTCGAAAAACAAAAAAATGTCACGATATCGAGACATGTCGCTCCGTCGCTGGTAAAAATGAAAAGTTGTCGCGATATCGCGACATGTCGCTCCGTCGCTGCCAGAATGAAAAAGTGTCGCGAAATCACGACATGTTGCTTCGTCGTGGCCCAGGCAGGAGAGAGAAAGACAAAATTAAAAGGTGTCATGAAATCGTGACATGTTGCTGCAGAAGTTGTACGGATGAAAATAGCGTAGGGAAATCACGACAAGAAGCAGCCAAGGCATACGAAGAAGAGAAACGTTGCGAAATCGCGACAGCATTGAGCAAAGAGGTGTCGAGTGAAAAGACGTCACGAAATCGTGACAGATTGCAAGTGGAAGGCATGAAATGAGAAATCATCATGATATCATGACATGTTGCATTTTCGTGACTCCAAGTAGCCAAAGGTGTACGAAACAAAAATGGTAGCGATTTCGCGACAGAAAGCAGCGAAGGCGTACGGACAGGGAAAGCGTCGCGATTTCGCGACATGTCGCAAAATCACGACATGTTGCATTTTTGCTGGGAGTGACTGCAAGAAAGGTTGCTGACAAAAAAGCGTCGCGATATCGTGACATGTCATGATTTTGCGACATGTCACGTTTTCGCGGCCAGGAAGGTGAACAGGCTGCATGCCATTTTTGTCACGATTTTCACAGAAAGACATTACAGAAGGCACAGAGAACGTGTGACACGTGGCATACAGGTGTCAGAGTTGTAGAAGCATTACATGCAATGGAAGATTTCAAATGTTTTGGCATAAAGCATGAAATAAAAGCATCGAAAGGGCAGGAATTTGAAAAGAAGCATTCTGGAAGGTGAAACGAAGCGACGCAGGGGAACTGAAAGGCCGTGCCAGACAGTATAAAGTCAAAAGCACAGATTGGACTAGGGGTTGGAAATTATTGCTTGTAGATTTGCAGATACAAGGGCTTCATGCCATTCTGGCTTGCACTTGGGCAATTTCCTTCATTTGTTCTGGATTTGTAAAACCTGGAACATTCTGTAATTGTAATTGATACATCATTTTAATGCAAAAATACAGAGAGTTGACATTTTATTGATGAGAAAGGAGGAGTCATTTTTGCATGCATGATTCAATGTGTTATCTTTCCCTTTCCGATTTCTAGGCTTATAGGTGAAGTTGAATGCAAGTGTTCTTGGTTGCTTCATGCGAATGTCTCGAATCTGAAATTACATTAAAAACCCCGAAGCCTACACCTAGCTTATCCGGATTGTGTGAATTTACAAGTTCGATAGGTTAGGTTGCATGCAGAAACCTCATTAGCTTCGGTTTTATCAATCAGAATGGTCGCACTCTGGATATAATTTAGTTTTACTTTCATTTGCATTTCTCTTATTTTCAAACCCTTATTTTATTTTGCATTTTAATTACTGTATTCAAATAAAAAACTGAAAATCCATCAGAGCTAAGGATCAAAATATATTTATTTCCTATATTTATTTTCTTTGAGTCCACTGCAAATTCAAATTACAGTAAATTACAGTGCCCCTTGTTAACATCCACTTGCTTACCAACTGGTTCAATCACCTCTTGGACTCAAATGGAAAATGTCTTTCTTAATCAATTTAGGTCACCCTTGGATCTTGCAACTATTTATAATCAGTTTATTACATGCAAAAGGGGCCAAGGGGAACCGATCAGAATGTTTAATCAGAGATTCCAAAAGTGCTATAATAGAGCAATTCGGCATTTTGCCATCGATCCCGCAGTGGCTTTACAGATATATTTTGGGGCATTGGACCCCATGACAGCCATGTTTGCAAGGCGCAATCCTCAAATCACCACGCTGGCTTTGGCCTATAATGAAGCCATGACTATCGAACAGCAAATGACACCACAGGGCTACGGGTTTACCCAGATGCCTGTGATGGGACAGTATGTTCCATATGGTCAAGCTCCCTTGGCAAATAAAATCATGGCACCTCAAGTGCCAAGCAAACGCCTTCCCATATTAGCAGCTGTATCCACCATCACCCGCATATGCACCCATTCCAATCCAACCAATCACGTCCATTCCACCTGTCCCTGCATTTTTACAAAACAGTCAATCAACTATGCAAGGAACTAGCCAAGTCAATCCTCAGGCTATAGTTCCTTTTCCAAATCCAACCCCGATTCAAAGTGTCAATCCATACGGGAATCAAATTCCTCAGAACCCGACCCCAATGTTGAATCAAGACCCCATTAATTATGCGAATCCAACGGGGGTTAACAACAATATGATTCCATCGCAGGAAATTTATTCAGAAGTCGAAGAGCTCAAGAAATTAGTTCATAAACTGAGCAATGACAGGGTTCAACAGCAGAAGTATGAGTCCCATGCCCCTCACCCAAATCAAAATTTTAACAATAGAGGGAGGCACTGGAACACCAAGCCAAACAATGGGGGGGTTCCCGCTCCCATTGCTAATCAACTAGATACTTCTGTAGGACCTAGCCAATCAAATTCTCTCTTGAATCTTTCATATTTGGCATGGAAAAGGGGGTGCAGGTTGCATAACAGCAAAGAACACAATGAGAGGAATTGTCCTAAAATTGCTAGATACACTCATTGTCTTCAGGCACAAGTTGATGATTTGGAATTGGTATCAAATGAGGGTCCATCACAACATCAAGATGATAATATTATGGTGATGGAAACTGTATATCATCAAGAAGGTGAGAGTGAGGAAGAAGAAGATGAAATTTTGGAACAGGAGGTGCAAGATTTTTGAGATTTCAGAAAGGGGAATCATGGATACCATTTGAGAAGTAAATCTAAAGCCCCTAAAACCTCATCGACACCTCCAAACAATTCTATTCTTCCTCCAGATACTAGGAAAATAATAATCCTCCCCCTCCACTCAAAAGAGAAATGTCTAATGATGTGCAGAAGACAGTCAAATTCGAAAAGCCAAACTATGACATAGTGGAGGATCTAAAGAAGTCCAAATCTAGCCTTTCGTTCTTGGACGCAGCTAGATTACCGGGCCAAAAGGAGGCATTGATAAAAGCTTTGAACTCACCTGATCAAATGTGGAAAGGAAAAGGAGTTGAATCCCATCTGATTTTGTGAAAGGAGAGAAGGGATGTCCCACCATTCTTACTGACTCTGAGAATTGTGGTTAAGAATTTGCATAACTGTTTGGTGGACACAGGTGCCATGAGCAACCTCATGCCTGCAGAAATATGTAAAATGCTAGGTCTGCAACCTGTTTCATCCAAATGTACGGTCTTGCAATTGGACCGTTCAGAGGTAAATGTGGTAGGGACCTTGTATGATGTCAAGATTCAATTAAATTCTAAACCCAGGGTCCAGCAGGTTGTAGACATTCTGGTGGTTAATATCCCAAGTAGGTATGGAATGTTACTTGCAAGGGATTGGATGAAAACTCTGAATGGCTATTTTTCAATAGATTGCTCACATATGTGGCTACCATGGAATGGAATTGCAAACCAAATCAGAGTGGAAAATGAACCGAGGCTTAAGGAGATTATAACAGATTTTAACAAGCCGAATGAAGTTCAATTTTCTGAGCCAGAACTAGGAGTTTATGCACTTGATGTTGAGGAAGCAGCTGAAGAGCCTAAAGAGGAGGCGTGTCATGGTAGCTCTTCTGATGAAAATGATTACACGTGGTTGCTCAGGTTTGATGGATCAAAATCTAGACAAGGAGCAGGAGCTGGAGTCGAGCTCACTGACCCAGGAGGTAAACCATTATTGGCTGCCTACAGACTACAATTTCCTTGCATGAACAATGTGGCAGAATACGAAGCATTGATCTTTGGTTTACGTCTAGCATTGAGCAAACATGTTAAATGCTTGAAGGTTTTGGGAGATTCTGAGTTGGTAGTCAAACAAATCAAAGGACAGTATATATGTCATGACAGGAGACTAAGCCTTTATAGAACTAGGGTTATGGACCTCATTGAGGAGTTCGATGCGTTCAGTATAGCCCTTATTTATAGGAAAGGAAATCGAATAGCAGACTCTCTTGCAATCACCGCGGGCATGTTAAACCCAGTTGATATAAAAAGATGTAAAAAGTTTTCCATTGAACTGGTTTCTTGTCCATCAATACCTGATAATGTAAAGAATTTCCAGATTTTTGAAAGTGACAGACACATTTTCAAATTTGTCACGAACTCGGGTATTTTTGAAAATCAGGTGATTGATGAGGAGCAAAGGTGGTAGGATGAAACAGAAGATGAAATTGAAACTGCGTATCAATCCAACAAAATTCCTAAAGATGTGGCTTCATTGGAAAAGATGTTCGACATGGGATGCAAGACCAAGAAAGGAAAAAGAGTCCCACTCCCTAAAGATGCATGTGATTCAATTAATCTAGGGAGTGCAGACAATCCAAAGGAGGTGTACATAGCAAAGGCATGTAGAGAGGAAGAAAGGAGCAATATAATGTAGGCATTGAAGCATTACATAGATTGTATTGCTTGGAATTACAATGAATTGAAAACATACAACCAAGACATCATCACACATACCATCCCTTTGAAGCCAGACTCCAAGCCTTTTAGGCAACGACAGCGAGTTTTTAACCCGTTATTGAAGCCTTTGATCGAAAAGGAGGTTAAAATATTATTGGAATCGAAAATAATTTTTCCTGTTAGGCACTCAACTTGGGTGGCTAACCTCGTTCCAGTGAGAAAAAAGAGTGGAGAGATTAGGCTGTGCATAGATTTTCGAAATCTTAATAAAGCCTCTCAAAAGGATAATTATCCATTGCCATCAATCGATGAAATTCTACAAATGGTAAATGGATCTGAAATGATGTCCTTTCTCGATGGGTATTCTGGGTACAACCAAATTCTTATACATCCAGATGACAGGATGAAAATAGCCTTCACTACCAAGTGGGGGACATTTGCATATAAGAGAATGTTGTTTGGACTGTTAAATGCTGGTGCAACTTTTCAACGTGCTATGGATTATGCATTCAAAGGACTCATAGGCAAATGCATCATCGTGTATGTGGATGATATCCCAGTTTTCTTGAAGAAGAGAGAGAACCATGTCAAAGATTTAAAGAAAGTGCTTCAAAGATGCAGAGAACATGGAATTTCCTTAAATCCCAAAAAGTGCATTTTCGGAGTAACAGAAGGAAAATTGCTGGGTCACATCATTTCAAAAGAGGGAATATCCATCAACCCAAAAAGGATACAAGCTATCCAAAACTTACCTCTCCCGAGTAGTAAAAAAGAATTGAGATCTTTCTTTGGGCAGGTTAATTTTGTGAGGAAGTTTATCTCTAGCTTTGCTGAGATAGCCAAACCTCTAAACAAGATGCTCAAGAAAGATGTGGATGTAAAATGGAACGAGGAAAGTAGAGTGGCCTTCCAGAACATCAAATATGCCATTTCCAGGGCCCCGGTCCTTATAAGTCCAGACTATTCCAAACCTTTCTTCATTTATGCTTTTGCATCAGAACACTCCTTTGCGAGTGTCTTAACCCAAAAAGGTGAGGATAGTTCCGAAAAACCCATAGTGTTTTTAAGTGCCCCCCTAAAAGATGCTAAATTAAGGTATTCAATCCTTGATAAGAAAATGTACGCACTTTTTAAAATGGTGAAAAAATTTAGGCATTACATTGTGCACAGCAGAGTTATTGCCATTGTGCCTGACTCTGCATGACAAGACCACTGATTGTCCAAAGGGTTAGACTAGCATGACCATTTTTTCCATAATTGGTTTAGTTATTTTGCTTAAAGTGAGGTAATGAATTCTAAATCAGAATAGTAAGGATAGGGTTAAACTCTCATCTCGAGTTTTTGGGAGTCTGATTCCCCAAAGTTCTGATTTCACATTCACTTGCACATGGGTTCAAGATAGTAGGGACTCATAACCAACTATGGGATATAATAAAATAATTCATCAGTAGATCTTAAGAGGGTTTGGCAATCTTCAATGTTTGTACATGATACTAGAAGAAAGACTATGCCTTGCATAAAAGCAAAATCTCCTAGCATATTCATTAGGTTACACAAATCATTCACAATCTCGCATATGCATTCATGCAAAACTGACAATGGAATGTTGATCAATTTCAAATGATAGGGAAAGAAATCCATGGCACACACTGAGCTAATACTTGATGATTCAGATGATTCATGTACTTTTGATCTTTGGGCATTTGTTTATATTGCTTGTGTGCTAACGCATGTTTTCAAGTTTATATGCATTTCAGGTTGGGTTCTTACTAAAAATGCTCAAGAGCATTTGACAGCAGAGTCGCCATTTGTTGTGGCTGATCCACAACACACCCCAAAATTGGGGACCCACCTTTTTTGCAAGCTTGCAGAGAAAAATCTCAGTGACCTAGATGCTAAAGATGAGGAAAAGAGGCAAAAAAATGCACAAGTGAGGAAAGTGTCGCGAAATCGTGACATGTCACGAAATCGCGACCTGTCATGCCATCGCTGTCGAAAAATAGAAAAACGTCGTGATATCGAGACATGTCGCTTCGTCGCTGGAAAAAATGAAAAGTTGTCATGATATCACGACATGTCACTCCGTCGCTGCCAGAATGAAAAAGTGTCACGAAATCGCGACATGTTGCTCCGTCGCGGCCCAAGCAGGAGAGAGAAAGACAAAATGAAAAGGTGTCGCGAAATCGCGACATGTTGCTGCAGAAGTTGTACGGACAAAAATAGCATAGCAAAATCACGACAAGAAGCAGCCAGGGCATACGGAGAAGAGAAACATCACAAAATCATGACAGCATTGAGCAAAGAGGTGCCGAGTGAAAAGACGTCGTGAAATCGCGACAGATTGCAGGTGGAAGGCATGAAACGAGAAATCGTCGCGATATCGCGACATGTCACATTTTTGTGACTCCAAGCAGCCAAAGGTGTACGAAACAAAAATGGTAGCGATTTCGCGATAGAAAGCAGCAAATGCATACAGACAGGGAAAGCGTTGCGATTTCGTGACATGTCACGAAATCGCGACATGTTACATTTTCGCTGGGAGTGACTACAAGAAAGGTTGCTGATAGAAAAGCATCGCAATTTCGTGACATGTCGCATTTTCGCGTCCAGGAAGGTGAACAGGCTACATGCCATTTTTGTCACGATTTTCATAGAAAGACATTACAGAAGGCGCAGAGAACGTGTGACACGTGGCATATAGGTGTCAGAGTTGCAGAAGCATTACATGTAACGGAAGATTTCAAACCTTTTAGCATAAAGCATGGAATAAAAGCATCGAAAGGGCAGGAATTTGAAAAGAAGCATTCTGGGAGGTGAAATGAAGCGACGCAGGGGAACTAAAAGGCTGTGCCAGATAGTATAAAGTCGAAAGTGCAGATTGGACTAGGGGTTGGAAATTGCTGCTTGCAGAGTTGTAGAGACAAGGGCTTCATGCCATTCTGGGCCTGCACTTGGGCAATTTCCTTCATTTGTTCTGGATTTGTAAAACCTGGAACATTCTCGTAATTGTAATTGATACATCATTTTAATGCGAAATACAGAGAGTTGACATTTCATTGATGAGAAAGGAGGAGTCATTTTTGCATGCATGATTCAATGTGTTATCTTTCCCTTTCAGATTTCTAGGCTTATAGGTGAAGTTGAATGCAAGTGTTCTTGGTTGCTTCATGCGAATGTCTGAATCTAAAATTACATTAAAAACCCTAGAAGCCCGCACCTAGCTTATCTGGATTGTGTGAATTTACAGGTTCAGTAGGTTAGGTTGCATGCAAAAACCTCATTAGCTTCGGTTTTATCAATCGGAATGGTCGCACTCTGGATATAATTTAGTTTTACTTTCATTTGTATTTCTCTTATTTTCAAACCCTTATTTTATTTTGCATTTTAATTACTGTATTCAAATAAACAACTAAAAATCCATCAGAGCTAAGGATCAAAATATATTTATTTCCTAGATTTCTTTTCTTTGAGTCCACTACAAATTCAAATTAAATTAAACTACAGTGCCCCTTGTTAACATCCACTTGCAACCCTGAGGTGTTCCCAACATTTACATTGAACAGCATCATTGGTGTTAAAGAATCAAGATAACAGGAACCTTGGAGAAATTACTTTCTCTACAAGCAGAGGATTTTGGGACTCAGATCCTATCGGAGAGTGTGCTTTCACATTTGGGTGAAAACACCACTCAACATGAGGTAATAACATAATTACCATAGTAACTCTAACAAAAATAAATCATCAAACCATCATCATCTCCATCATCACAACACAAAGTCTTAAGACAGTCTCTTAAGCACTCTTACTTTTAACAATATTTCTATACTAGGATTAGCTTGACGACCGAGTGAGTGGTGACTCCATGAAATGGTCTATAACAGCGACAATGTCCTTTGAAATTATTGTTAGAAGTCTCTTTTTATTTTTCATCAAATCACACCACAACAACCAATTGTTTACATCAGATTATTTTATTTAAATTTTACAGCATGACATCAAATTATAATATTTCCAAACAACATAATTACATGAATCATCAATCAAACCAGCAAACAATTTGAACATTGAAGCATCATAAAAACATATGAACAAGTCATATCAAAAATATCATATATATATCACAAAAATTATATACATCATATCAAAACTAGATTGGTATGCCACAATCTATACCCTGGCATACTCAATCCTCTCAAAAATCTATACAATCTCTATGCAGTCTATAGCCACCTAGTCTCGAGAAGCCCTCGAGCTCTCAGCCTCATCTCCTCCCCTACCCTGACATGGAGGAGGTGGTCCCATAGAGGTCTGAAATGTATCTCGGGTCCTCATCGTCGATCATGAGGATGTCCTCGTCGATCCCATCCTGATTGGTTTTATAATATTGGCTGGCAGCTGTACCCTCTAGCCCTCTAGAACCAACTGGAAGTATATCCCCTGGTAGAATGTGGTCTGCATCATAGACCGCACTAGCTCATCCCTGCTTGCCCCTCCGCTTTGAGCCCTGAGTCGTGTAGTCTCATCCTATAGTGTCTGTACTTGAACCCTAAGCTGAGTAGCCTCGTCTTACAATGACTGCACCTGAGCTCAGAGGTGGGCAGCCTCAGCCCAAAGAGCCACTGTCTCACTACTCTCCCCTACGTCGACACTCTTGCCCTTATCATGCAATGGTGGTCTCCCCCCTGCTGTGAAGGGAGTCTCTCCTCCCTTCGCCCTATCTCCCATGGCCTTTGTGGAGCCTGACCCATCCGTTAGCATCTCTCCTATGGGGACTGCCACTGCTCTCTCTTGCCGTGACCTCGCACTACCTCAATAGCATCTTGGTATCGCCTACCCATCCGGTGCACCACGGCATGCACTGGACCATGTGCCTTCATCATTCAAGGAGGGTGAATGCCTGCATACCAGGAATCATAGTCATCTACAACCCCTACGTTGTCACCATCCACTAGATGGATGGGGGCATCATTCGCATCTTGACTCTAGAATCATTGCATATCTAGAGCCTCGCTTAGTGTAGTACTATCCTGAATAGTCCAGGAGTACTCGTAATCCCTGAGAGAAGGGATCCCCTACTGTAGACCAAAATGTTGTAGTACCCAATTATAGCGGTGGAGCTCTACCTCTCCCCGCTCCATCCTTAGCCAACAGACTCGCTTGATGCAAGCTAGCTCTTGCCCATCCTTTGCCCACCTAGGGTGCTCTCGCCATGGCCTCCAGGTGATCTGGTCTAGGATGAGGTCATCTAGCAACCTTCGTGACATCGATAGATCTATCCATCGTTGTGACCCACTCTGTAGCCACCAATAGAAAACCCGAGGCCTCTCCTAGTCAACCCCTATCAATGGAAGCCCTACCGAACTTCGCACTGTAATGTGCTCCTAGCTCCAAACTTGTAGAAGCGATGTCAAGACTAGACATCGACCTCCCTTGTATATGACCCCATATAGGATCCTATACAAGCGATAAAGTACAAAGCTGCCCCATGCAAACCTGTACCCGTGGTCTCTCATGTCGCAAATTATCTAAGAGCACCCATGGTAGTCTGCATCCGCTCTAGTGGCACAACAGTAAGCCATCGACCACTCCTGCCAAAACTCGAGTCAACCTAGATGCCCCAGGAATCTGCCATAGAGACTCGATGTTCACTCTGCCCTTCTCTAGAGCGAAGCTCAGGTCTCCAGTGAGTCTCATCATTGCCTGGCCCTAATTGGCTGTAGGCATCATCAACTGTCCTTGTATGGGGATTCTCATGATCCTCCATACGTCCTCTAGTGTGGGAGCCATCTCCCCTATTGATAACCAGAAGCAGGACGACCCCGGATACCACCTCTTTGCTAGGGCTGTCAGTAGCCCCATGTCAGTCGGTACTTGTGGCATCTCTGCCACATGCTGTAGACCAACCGTGATATTTGGTCATGCTCTTCCTGGTCCAAAGTGGCCAGGTCGTCTCTCAGCCCATCGTATTTCCATTTTTGGCTCTTTATTAATCCTTTCTGCAAAACAAATAATAAAACAATAAAATTCATTTATAAATCAATCATTAAAATCAAACTAAACACATTTTAAAATCAAGTTAAGGATGATATTGTCCACCATTGGATTATATCATCCCAAATTGGGCAAAATTGTCCTTTGTTAGGCTGAAATCGTCTCTGATTTCGCAACTTGGGATCACCCCTTGTTTAACTAGATCGTCCCTAGTTCATCGATTTTTCCCTCAGACAAAATTGACGATTTGGAGTCGATTTAGGCGAAATCGGGATGATTTCGTCCTGACGTCGTCGACGGCCTAAAAATGGTCGTGATGCCTAAAAACGGTCGACGGCCTAAAAATGGTCGTGAAGTTCTTTTCTTCCAAATTAGGTGATGCATCTCTGTGGTGGTTCATCGGTCTGGGAGACAAACACATTTCTACATGGGATCAAATGAAGAGGCTCTTTTTAGAGTAATATCAAGACTTCAAGAGAGAAAGAGACTCCACATAGGAGGTCCTGAGCATGACATAGAAAGAAGATGAGTCTCTTAAGGAGTACTAGGAGAGCTTCTAATGATTCATTGTTAAGTCATATCAAAAAGATGCTTTTAAGAGACCTGTCGGCTAACTTCATGAGAGGAGATCGTTAAATATTGAATCGTGACGGGGAGTCCAAAATTCTTTGGAAGCGCAAAATGGGCGCTCTAGAAGGCTTTTCCCCCCTTGGGTTTGCAAAATTTATCCCCTCTTACAAAGCTTGCCTCCTAGGCAAATTAGCACAAAATATCACCAAAAAAAATCCCCCCTATGTGAAGTACTTCAAACAAAAAAATTGCTTTTTATGAAGTCTAAAAAACAGGTTTGGAGGTAGGATAATTTTTGCCTCTTTAACTGCTTTGATGGTGGAGAGAAAAAAAAATACCCCCTTGTTAAGTTTTGAAAAAAATTTCCTCCTTAATGTTTTTAAAACTTCTTCTAAAGTTTAATTAAATCATTTTTTCAAAAAAATATTATTTCAAATATTTATTTTTATTTAAAATAACTTTTCTAAAAAAAATAATTAAACTAAGGAAAAAATAAAAACATATTAAAAGAAAAAAAATTAACAAACAAACTGAACAAAAAAAAAATTACCTTGAACAAGGCACGAGGGTGTCGGAGGGAGTCGATCCCTCGACCTTCTGTGCCTTACCGACAGCGGCCGACCAACCGAGCCACAGGCTTCCACGAGTATTAAAGGAGAAGATCTCCTTATTAAATGTTGGGCAGGCCCAATCGTCTGTCACCGCGTAGTGCTTCCGCTAGGTAGCATGGCATCTTCTCCGATGACCTCTCCTCCGTTGGGTGGCGGCACTACGTACCAAGCTGGATGGTGCCTATTGTGTTATGCTATGATGGCGAGCAGAACTTTCAAAAACACAAAATTCATGATCCGTCCATGCTACGGTTGTGCAAAAATCAATGAAAAAAAAAAAAAACTGATAACGATCTCTCCGCTGGGCCCGTTACGCTGATCCGCTGGGCGGCGCTGCTCGGGGAGGCGACGTTTACCTCCAGTGGTGCTGCTCAGGGAGGTTCTACCTCAACCTCCCTAAATTTCTATGCGAGTGGCCTCTCTCTGGTGATGACAATCAATGAATGTTTTTTTTTTAATTCTCCATCTATGCTATCTGATCAAACAACGATAACTGGCTCCCTTCAAAGTTCTGTCTAGAAAAACATCACCAAATGCAATAGATATTCATCCAAACTATTCCTCCGTCTATCACTTTCGCCCATCGTCGTTATGTTGAGATCTAAACAACACATCCTGCCTGTGTTCTATTGCTCTAATTGGATCTGCAATTGGATTGCACCACCCTCATTTGCACTATGCCTGCTGCAAATCGTCAACGATCACTATTGAATTTCCGTCGAGGAAACAGAGGAAAATTTCTGTGTTGACACCTTGACATCAGCTCCCTGCATGGACGAACCTGCAAATAGCTGCAATTCAGATGGTGATTTGGTGAACTTTTTCTTCGCATCGATATTTCTCCTCGAAGCTGTGTAGCGGCTGCGCTATGTCCATTCAATCCTTCAGGCTCCAATCTGTTGTGGCTTGGAATTCGTCTTCTAGGCGTTCAGCAGTTGTGCTATGGGCCAATCCTTCACTGCAAAAGTGAAATTGTGTTATTGCAAAGACATGAAACAGCTACGAAATAATAGGATTTCGATCTGACTATCCACCCTAGGTCAACTTAGGTCGCCAGATCCTCCACTACCTGCTCAGCCCATGCAAGGGTGCTCGCTATGCAAGTGTGCTCGCTCTCTGGCTATGAATGAGCCGAGAGAACATATGGCTCTGATACCATATTGACCAAATGTGCGATAGTAATATATTAATCAAAGGGACTATTTAAATACAAATCTTAGACTATAGTTAGCCCATAGAAATAGCTAACAAATAACTAAATATTGCTAACACAATGATATTCGTTAATATATAGATATTAACGAATATATTAACTTAGGTAGAGAACTAACTACCCTAACAACCAAATGAGGTGTTGTGGCTGATCCACAACACACCCCAAAATTGGGGACCCACCTTTTTTGCAGGCTTGTAGAGAAAAATCTCAGTGACCCAGATGCTAAAGATGAGGAAAAGAGGTAAAAAAATGCACAAGTGAGGAAAGTGTCACGAAATTGTGACATGTCACGAAATCACGACCTGACATGCCATCGCTGTCGAAAAATAGAAAAACGTCGTGATATCGAGACATGTCGCTCCGTCGCTAGCAAAAATGAAAAGTTGTCGCAATATCACGACATGTCGCTCCGTCGCTGCCAGAATGAAAAAAGTGTCACAAAATCGCGACATGTTGCTCCGTCGCGGCCCAGGCAGGAGAGAGAAATACAAAATGAGAAGGTGTCGCGAAATCGTGACATATTGCTACAGAAGTTGTACGGATGAAAATAGCGTAGTGAAATCGCGACAAGAAGCAGCCAGGGCGTACAGAGAAGAGAAACGTCACAAAATTGTGACAGCATTGAGCAAAGAGGTGCCGAGTGAAAAGACGTCACGAAATCACGACAGATTGCAAGTGGAAGGCACGAAATGAGAAATCGTCACGATATCACGACATGTCACATTTTCGTGACTCCAAGCAGCCAAAGGTGTACGAAACAAAAATGGTAGCGATTTCATGACGAAGCAGCGAAGGCGTATGGACAGGGAAAGCGTCGCGATTTTGTGACATGTCACAAAATCACGACATGTTGCATTTTCGCTGGGAGTGACTGCAAGAAAGGTTGCTGACAGAAAAGCGTCGCGATATCGTGACATGTCACGATTTTGCGACATGTCATGTTTTCGCGGCCAGGAAGGTGAACAGGCTGCATGCCATTTTTGTCACGATTTTCACAAAAAGATGTTATAGAAGGCGCAGAGAACGTGTGACACGTGGCATACAGGTGTCAGAGTTGCAGAAGCATTACATGCAACGGAAGATTTCAAACGTTTTGGCATAAAGCATGGAATAAAAGCATCGAAAGGGCAAGAATTTGAAAAGAAGAATTCTGGGAGGTGAAACGAAGCGACGCAGGGGAACTGAAAGGCCGTGCCAGATAGTATTGTCGAAAGCGCAGATTGGACTAGGGGTTGGAAATTATTGCTTGTAGATTTGTAGAGACAAGGGCTTCATGCCATTCTGGGCTTGCCCTTGGGCAATTTCCTTCATTTGTTCTGGATTTGTAAAACCTGGAACATTCTGTAATTGTAATTGATACATCATTTTAATGCAGAAATACAGAGAGTTGACATTTCATTGATGAGAAAGGAGTCATTTTTGCATGCATGATTCAATGTGTTATCTTTCCCTTTCATATTTCTAGGCTTATAGGTGAAGTTGAATGCAAGTTTTCTTGGTTGCTTCATGCGAATGTCTGAATTTGAAATTACATTAAAAACCCCAGAAGCCTACACCTTGCTTATCTAGATTGTGTGAATTTACAGGTTCAGTAGGTTAGGTTGCATGCGTAAAACCTCATTAGCTTCGGTTTTATCAATCAGAATGGTCGCACTCTGGATATAATTTAGTTTTACTTTCATTTGCATTTCTCTTATTTTCAAACCCTTATTTTATTTTGCATTTTAATTACTATATTCAAATAAACAACTGAAAATTCATCAGAGCTAAGGATCAAAATATATTTATTTCCTATATTTATTTTCTTTGAGTCCATTGCAAATTCAAATTAAAGTAAACTATAGTGCCCCTTGTTAACATCCACTTGCAACCCTGAGGTGTTCCCAGCATTTACATTGAATAGCATCATTGGTGTTAAAGGATCAACATAACGAGAACCTTAGAGAAATTACTTTCTCGCAGCGAAGAGGATTTTGGGATCCTACCGAAGAGTGTGCTTTCACATTTGGGTGAAAACACCACTCAACATATTGGCGCTAGAAGGAGGGCCCGAATTGGTTTATTTTATTTTGATTTTCATACCTGAATAGTATTTTTTTGATCTAATTTTGAAATCATTTGTTAAATCTCACAGACGGCTAAACTGCAACATTTGTTTTTGTTTTTGTTTTTGTTGCAGGTTTTCTTTGAAATAGCCGAGGGTTTCATCAGGTAGGCTAGACCCATCGCGTCATATTGCGACCAAGTCCCAAACAACCGAGGAAACCATTTTTCATGACCTTACTGGTACTCCCAAGAGTAAAACCAAGCAAGTCGTAAGTTCACCAGTCACAAAAAACCTGTTTTCTCCAGGAACATCGGGTGGACTTACGCCAGTAATATTAGTTGCCCCTAGTGTGCCTGTAGTCAGTAATATTTCTACTGCTATTGTAGGTTTTTCTTCATCGATTTTGAGTCAAATGGCTCAAGCTCCAGCAGCTCCTTTGTATGGAGCTAATAATACTCCTTTGAATATTGCTGGGGATATCCATGAAATCCCAAGAACATTGAAATATTTTTGCCTAAATACAAACCAGATGGCCCAAGAATAGTAGAAGAACATATCCAAGCCTATAGGGATGTTTTAATTAGGCTGCAAGTTCAATATGAAGATGTGGCCTGCAGAATTTTCCCCATGAGCTTAGATCCAATAGCATATGAATGGTATATATGCTTACCAACTGGTTCAATCACCTCTTGGACTCAAATGGAAAATGTCTTTCTTAATCAATTTAGGTCAACCTTGGATCTTGCAACTATTTATAATCAGTTTATTACATGCAAAAGGGGCCAAGGGGAACCGATCAGAATGTTTAATCAGAGATTCCAAAAGTGCTATAATAGAGCAATTCGGCATTTTGCCATCGATCCCGCAATGGCTTTACAGATATATTTTGGGGCATTGGACCCCATGACAGCCATGTTTGCAAGGCGCAATCCTCAAGTCACCATGTTGGCTTTGGCCTATAATGAAGCCATGACTATCGAATAGCAAATGACACCACAGGGCTATGGGTTTACCCAGATGCCTGTGATGGGACAGTATGTTCCATATGGTCAAGCTCCATTGGAAAATAAAATCATGGCACCTCAAGTGCCAAGCATGAATGCCTTCCCATATCAGTGACTCGTATCCACCAAACACTCGCATATGCACCCATTCCAATCCAACCAATCACATCCATTCCACCTGTCCCTGCATTTTTACAGAATAGTCAATCAACTATGCAAGGAACTAGCCAAGTCAATCCTTAGGCCATAGTTCCTTTTCCAAATCCAACCTTGATTCAAAGTGTCAATCCATACAGGAATCAAATTCCTCAGAACCCGACCCCAATGTTGAATCAAGACCCCATTAATTATGCAAATCCAATGGGGGTTAACAACAATATGATTCCACCACAAGAAATTTATTCAGAAGTTGAAGAGCTCAAGAAATTAGTTCATAAACTGAGCAATGACAGGGTTCAACAGCAGAAGTATGAGTCCCATGCCCCTCACCCAAATCGAAATTTTAACAATAGAGGGAGGCACTGGAACACCAAGCCAAACAATGGGGGAGTTCCCGCTCCCATTGCTAATCAACTAGATACTTCTGTAGGACCTAGCCAATCCAATTCTCTCTTGAATCTTTCATATTTGGCATGGGAAAGGGGTTGCAGGTTGCATAACAGCAAAGAACACAATGAGAGGAATTGTCCTAAAATTGCTAGATACACTCATTGTCTTCAGGCACAAGTTGATGATTTGGAATTGGTATCAAATGAGGGTCCATCACAACATCAAGATGATAATATTGTGGTGATGGAAACTGTATATCATCAAGAAGGTGAGAGTGAGGAAGAAGAAGACGAAATTTTGGAACAGGAGGTGCAAGCTTTTGGAGATTTCATAAAGGGGAATCATGGATACCATTTGAGAAGTAAATATAAAGCCCCTAAAACCTCATCGACACCTCCAAACAATTATATTCTTCCTCCAGATACTAAGGCAAATAATAATCCTCCCCCTCCACTCATAAGAGAAATGTATAATGATGTGTAGAAGACAGTCAAATTCGAAATGCCAAACTATGACATAGTGGAGGATCTAAAGAAGTCCAAATCTAGCCTTTCGTTCTTGGACGCAGCTAGATTACCGGGCCAAAAGGAGGCATTGATAAAAGCTTTGAACTCACCTGATCAAACGTGGAAAGGAAAAGGAGTTGAATCCCATCTGATTTTGCAAAAGGAGAGAAGGGATGTCCTGCCATTCTTACTGACTCTGAGAATTTTGGGTAAGAATTTGCATAACTGTTTGGTGGACATAGGTGCCATGAGCAACCTCATGCCTATAGAAATATGTAAAATGCTAGGTCTGCAACCTGTTTCATCCAAATGTACGGTCTTGCAATTGGACCGTTTAGAGGTAAATGTGGTAGGGACCTTGTATGATGTCAAGATTCAATTAAATTCTGAACCCAGGGTCCAGCAGGTTGTAGACATTTTGGTGGTTAATATCCCAAGTAGGTATGGAATGTTACTTGTGAGGGATTGGATGAAAACTCCGAATGGCTATTTTTCAACAGACTGCTCACATATGTGGCTACCATGGAAGGGAATTGCAAACCAAATCGAGTGGAAAATGAATCGAGGCTTAAGGAGATTATAACAGATTTTAATAAGCCGAATGAAGTTCGGTTTTCGAGCAGAACTAGGAGTTTATGCACTTGATGTTGAGGAAGCAGCTGAAGAGCCTAAAGAGGAGGCGTGTCATGGTAGCTCTTCTGATGAAAATGATTACACGTGGTTGCTCAAGTTCGATGGATCAAAATCTAGATAGGGAGCAGGAGCTAGAGTCGAGCTCACTGGCCCAGGAGGTAAACCATTATTGGTCGCCTACGGATTGCAATTTACTTGCACGAACAATGTGGCAGAATACGAAGCATTGATCTTTGGTTTACGTCTAGCATTGAGCAAACATGTTAAATGCTTGAAGGTTTTGGGAGATTCTGAGTTGGTAGTCAAAAAAATCAAAGGACAGTATATATGTCATGACAGGAGACTAAGCCTTTATAGAACTAGGGTTATGGACCTCATTGAGGAGTTTGATGCGTTCAATATAGCCCTTATTTCTAGGAAAGGAAATCGAATAGCAGACTCTCTTGCAGTCACCGCGGGCATGTTAAACCCAGTTGATATAAAAAGATGTAAAAAATTTTCCATTGAACTGGTTCCTTGTCCATCAATACCCGATAATGTAAAGAATTTCCAGGTTTTTGAAAGTGACGACACATTTTCAAATTTGTCACGAACTCGGGTATTTTTGAAAATCAGGTGATTGATGAGGAGCAAAGGTGGCAGGATGAAACAGAAGATGAAATTGAAACTGCGTATCAATCCAACAAAATTCCTAAAGACGTGGCTTCATTGGAAAAGATGTTCAACATGGGATGCAAGACCAAGAAAGGAAAAAGAGTCCCACTCCCTAAAGATGCATGTGATTCAATTAATCTAGGGAGTGAAGACAATCCAAAGGAGGTGTACATAGCAAATGCATGTACAGAGGAAGAAAGGAGCAATATAATGCAGGCATTGAAGCATTACATAGATTGTATTGCTTGGAATTATAATGAATTGAAAACATACAAACAAGACATCATCACACATACCATCCCTTTGAAGCCAGACTCTAAGCCTTTTAGGCAACGACAGCGAGTTGTTAACCCGCTATTGAAGCCTTTGATCGAAAAGGAGGTTAAAAGATTATTGGAAGCGAAAATCATTTTTCCTATTATGCACTCAACCTGGGTGGCTAACCTCGTTCCAGTGAGAAAAAGAGTGGAGAGATTAGGCTGTGCATAGATTTTTGAAATCTTAATAAAGCCTCTCAAAAGGATAATTATCCATTGCCATCAATCGATGAAATTCTACAAATGGTAAATGGATCTGAAATGATGTCATTTCTCGATGGGTATTCTAGGTACAAACAAATTCTTATACATCCAGATGATAGGATGAAAACAGCCTTCACTACCAAGTGAGGGACATTTACATATAAGAGAATGTCGTTTGGACTATTAAATGTTGGTGCAACTTTTCAACGCGCCATGGATTATGCATTCAAAGGACTCATAGGCAAATGCATCATCGTGTATGTGGATGATATCCCAGTTTTCTCGAAGAAGAGAGAGGACCATGTCA
This sequence comes from Wollemia nobilis, assembly GCA_028583015.1. NCBI lineage: Eukaryota > Viridiplantae > Streptophyta > Pinopsida > Araucariales > Araucariaceae > Wollemia > Wollemia nobilis. Next base: position 2,016,825 of record JAQPPZ010002937.1, on the reverse strand, counting down.
AATATTTAAAGAAAGTGCTTCAAAGATGGAGAGAACATGGAATTTCCTTAAATCCCAAAAAGTGCATTTTCGTAGTAACGAAGGAAAAATGTTGGGTCACATCATTTCAAAAGAGGGAATATCCATCGACCCGGAAAGGATACAAGCTATCCAAAACTTACCTCTCCCGAGTAGTAAAAAGAATTGAGATCTTTCTTTGGGCAGAGTTAATTTTGTGAGGAAGTTTATCTCTAGCTTTGCTCGAGATAGCCAAACCTCTCGAACAAGATGCTCAAGAAATATGTGGATGTAAAATGGAACGAGGAAAGTAGAGTGGCCTTCCGTAACATCAAAGATGCCATTTCTAGGGCCCCGGTCCTTATAAGTCCAGACTATTCCAAACCTTTCTTCATTTATGCTTTTGCATCAGAACACTCCTTTGCGAGTGTCTTAACCCAAAAAGGTGAGGATAGTTCTGAAAAACCCATAGTTTTTTTAAGTGCCCCCCTAAAAGATGCTCAATTAAGGTATTCAATCCTTGATAAGCAAATGTACGCACTTTTTAAAACGGTGAAAAAATTTAGGCATTACATTGTGCACAACAGAGTTATTGCAATTGTGCCTGACTCTGCTATTAAGACCATGTTTTTACAAAATGAACTAGGTGAGAAAAGAGGGAAGTGGATTTCCACCATCCAAGAATTTGATCTCGAAATCCAACCTATGAAACTAGTTCGAGGACGAGGACTCGGCGAAGGCGATCGCAAAAAATAATCTGCAAATAACAGGCCAATGCTCGAATACAGAATACATTGCTAAGGATGACTGGTATGTTGATATTGTGCAATTTTTATTGATTGGTAAGTGTCCTTCTAATCTGAATTCAACATAAAGAAGATCTTTAAGGCTTAAGTCTATCAATTATCTGATGAAATCTGGTGTTCTTTACAGGAATAATCATGAAGGAATCTACCTGAGGTGCTTGAGCAAAGAAGAAGCTGCCAGGGTGTTGCAAGAATTTCACGGGAAACATGGAACTGGTCATGGTGCAGCAAATGCTATAGCACATCAAATCCTGAGAGCAGGATACTACTTGCCCCACATTTTCAAAGATGCACATGCCCATGTATGATCTTGTCATATCTGTCAAGTGGCTGCCAATAGAGAAAGAAATGCAGCCATGCCGTTACAACCTGTAGTTGAAATGAGACCATTTGCACAGTGGGGACTAGATTTTATCGGGGTTATTAACCCAAATTTGTCTGATTCCCATAAATTCATATTGAAAGCTATAGATTATTGTACAAGGTGGACAGAAGCAATTCCTACTAAACATGCCACCACAGACGTTCTGATTAAATTCCTTGAGGACCAAATTATAACAAGATTTGGAATGCCCGATTCTATTGTCAGTGACAATGGTAAAGAGTTTATTTCTACGCAATTTACAGATTGGGCATATGATAACAAAGTGAGCTTAAAATTTGCATCCAATTATTATCCTCAAGGAAATGGTCTAGCCGAATCTTCAAATAAAAATTTATTGAACATCATTAAGAAGTTGCTGGAAAAGAACCCTCAGATCGGCATAGCCAATTGAAGTTTGCCCTTTGGGCAGATAGGACCAGAGTGAAAGAATCTATAGAGAATACTCCCTATCATTTGGTCTATGGGCAGGACCCGATATTTCCCGCAAATTTGAAGTTGCGGACCTTGCATTTCATACAAGAGTATTTGGGGACAGATGATCAAGTTGAAGCCAGGTTAAGTCAATTGTTGCATCTTGATGAAAAGAGAGAAGAAGCCATGAATCACATGAATAAGCACCATGAAGTTATCAAAAGATGGTTTGATAGAAGGGCCAAAGTTAAGTCATTCAGAATTTTAGATTTGGTATTACTATGGGACAAAAGACATGAGGAAAAAGGGAATCATCAAAAGTTTGATTGTCTTTGGTTAGGCCCATATCAGATTTCAGAGATTCTTAGGAAGAATACCTTCAGGCTAAAAACTTTAGAAGGGAGAGATTTCATGCTCCCGGTTAATGGGCAGATTTTAAAGCATTATTTTAGCCCTTAGGTTGTGAGATTTTGATATTATTCTTTCGGTTTTGGTGGGGATTTTCAGTTTTTGTTTTTATTGTTTAGGATTGTTAGTCTAGCTAGGATTTTGGTGGTGGATTTGATTTCAATTGACATGTTTTGTTAATTTTGATAAAAAATATATATAAAAAAATAAAAAAAAGTGGGATGTCAACTTATGCTTAAGGTTAGGAGAATATGAAATATTGGAATTGTCCTGTAAAAGCTCCACAAGTAACACAAACATCTTAAGTTATATTGCTTGATTTTGTGATGCATGAAAGAGTCAGTTTTGCATGACAAATCATTTCATTTGCAAGTCAAGAGATAATGCATTCATGTTCCATCTCACCTTACATACATTTCATCTTAGTTGCATATGCATCTTAGGTACAAATCATTAAAGTATGTCAAATCCTCTTAGGGTTGTGTTATAACATAAATGTAAGAAAAATCCTAAGGTTGGAAACTGAGTCTTGAGATATCTAGAACCAAGCACGTCTTATACATTAAAAAAGATCTTGAGAAAAATGATCAAAACCTAACTTGGAGGAAAAGGTTGGGCGAAAGAAATTTTTCATGTCTATCCTATTATGCAACATGATCCTTAAAACAGTGGTTTTGACCACTTCCATAGAGCTTAAAGCCTAAAATCAGAGTAGTAAGGATAGGGTTAAATCCTCATCGAACTTAGGTTGAGGATCCAATTCCCCAAAGCTTTGATTTGGAGTAGTAAGGATAGGGCATAAATTCTCATCTCGCTTAGGTTGAGAATCTGATTCCCCAAAGCTCTTATGTCTCATTTCATAATAAATCTAAAGTTTGGACTTGAAGGATCGTACTACTTGTCCTCTGCAAAGGATGGGTAGTCATCCCCAAGGTCTAAGAAACAAAATTAATATTTTCATTTACATCTAAAGTTTGGATTGGTGGGATCGTACTACATGTCCCTGGCAAGGATGGGTAGTCATCCCTAAGATCCAAGAAGTAAAAATAAATTTTTCCCATCTCATATTTATATTGGACTGAAAGGATTGTACTACTTGCCCTCTGCAAAGGATGGGTAGTCATCTCCAAGGTCCAAAGAAATGAAGATAAGTTTTGGATTGTGGGGTAAGATATGCCCATGCATGGCAACATGTCTTGTCTAAAAAACAAGACCACTGATTGTCCAAAGGGTTAGACTAGCATGACCATTTTTTCCATAATTGGTTTAGTTATTTTGCTTAAAGTGAGGTAATGAATTCTAAATCAGAATAGTAAGGATAGGGTTAAACTCTCATCTCGGTTGGTTGGGAGTCTGATTCCCCAAAGTTCTGATTTCACATTCACTTGCACATGGGTTCAAGATAGTAGGGACTCATAACCAACTTTGGGATATAATAAAATAATTCATCAGTAGATCTTAAGAGGGTTTGGCAATCTTGAATGTTTGTACATGATACTAGAAGAAAGACTATGCCTTGCATAAAAGAAAAATCTCCTAGCATATTCATTAGGTTACACAAATCATTCACAATCTCGCATATGCATTCATACAAAACTGACAATGGAATGTTGATCAATTTCAAATGATAGGGAAATAAATCCATGGCACACACTGAGCTAATACTTGATGATTCAGATGATTCATGTACTTCTAATCTTTGGGCATTTTTTTATATTGCTTGTGTGCTAACGCATGTTTTCAAGTTTATATGCGTTTCAGGTTGGGTTCTTACTAAAAATTCTCAAGAGCATTTGATAGCAGAGTCACCATTTGTTGTGGCTGATCCACAACACACCCCAAAATTGGGGACCCACATTTTTGCAAGCTTGCAAAGAAAAATCTCAGTGACCCAGATGCTAAAGATGAGGAAAAGAGGCAAAAAAATGCACAAGGGAGGAAAGTGTCGCTAAATCGTGACATGTCACGAAATTGCGACCTGTCGCGCCATCGCTGCCAGAAAACAGAAAAACTTCGCGATATCGCAACGCTCCGTCGCTGGAAAAAATAAAAAGTTGTCACGATATCGCGACGTGTCACTCCGTCACTGCCAGAATGAAAAAGTGTCGCGAAATCGTGACATGTTGCTCCGTCGCTGCCCAGGCAGGAGAGAGAAAGACAAAATGAAAAGGTGTCGTGAAATAGTGACATGTTGCTGCAGAAGTTGTACGGATGAAAATAGCGTAGCGAAATCGCGACAAGAAGCAGCCAGGGCATACGGAGAAGAGAAACGTCACAAAATCGTGACAGCATTGAGCAAAGAGGTGCCGAGTGAAAAGACGTCGTGAAATCACGACAGATTGCAGGTGGAAGGCATGAAACGAGAAATCGTCGCGATATCGTGACATGTCGCATTTTCGTGACTCCAAGCAGCCAAAGGTGTACGAAACAAAAATGGTAGCGATTTCACGATAGAAAGCAGCAAATGCATACAGATAGGGAAAGCGTCACGATTTCGTGACATGTCACGAAATCGTGACATGTTGCATTTTCGCTGGGAGTGACTACAAGAAAGGTTGCTGATAGAAAAGCGTCGCAATTTCGCGACATGTCGCATTTTCGCGTCCAGGAAGGTGAACAGGATGCATGCCGTTTTTGTCACGATTTTCATAGAAAGACGTTACAGAAGGCGCAGAGAACATGTGACACGTGGCATACAGGTGTCAGAGTTGCAGAAGCATTACATGCAACGGAAGATTTCAAACCTTTCGGCATAAAGCATGGAATAAAAGCATCGAAAGGGCAGGAATTTGAAAAGAAGCATTCCGGGAGGTGAAACGAAGCGATGCAGGGGAACTAAAAGGCCGTGCCAGATAGTATAAATTCAAAAGCGCAGATTGGACTAGGGGTTGGAAATTGCTGCTTGCAGAGTTGTAGATACAAGGGCTTCATGCCATTCTGGGCCTGCACTTGGGCAATTTCCTTCATTTGTTCTAGATTTGTAAAACCTGGAACATTCTGTAATTGTAATTGATACATCATTTTAATGCAGAAATACAGAGAGTTGACATTTTATTGATGAGAAAAGAGGAGTCATTTTTGCATGCATGATTCAATGTGTTATCTTTCCCTTTTAGATTTCTAGGCTTATAGGTGAAGTTGAATGCAAGTGTTCTTGGTTGCTTCATGTGAATGTCTGAATCTGAAATTACATTAAAAACCCCAGAAGCCCGCACCTAGCTTATCCGGATTGTGTGAATTTACTGAGTTCAGTGAGGTTAGGTTTCATGCAGAAACCTCATTGTCTTCGGTTTTATCAATCAAGATGGTCACACTCTGGATATAATTTTGTTTTACTTTCATTTGTATTTCTCTTATTTTCAAACCCTTATTTTATTTTGCATTTTAATTACTGTATTCAAATAAACAACTAAAAATCCATCATAGCTAAGGATCAAAATATATTTATTTCCTAGATTTATTTTCTTTGAGTCCACTACAAATTCAAATTAAAGTAAACTACGAGTGCCCCTTGTTAACATCCACTTGCAACCCTGAGGTGTTCCCAACATTTACATTGAACAAGCATCATTGGTGTTAAAGAATCAACATAACAGAACCTTGGAGAAATTACTTTCTTCGCAAGCAGAGGATTTTGGGACTCAGATCCTATCGGAGAGTGTGCTTTCACATTTGGGTGAAAACACCACTCAACATGAGGTAATAACATAATTACCATAGTAACTCTAACAAAAATAAATCATCAAACCATCATCATCTCCATCATCACAACACAAAGTCTTAAGACAGTCTCTTAAGCACTCTTTTACTTTTAACAATATTTCTATACTAGGATTAGCTTGACGACCGAGTGAGTGGTGACTCCATGAAATGGTCTATAACATCGACAATGTCCTTTGAAATTATTGTTAGAAGTCTCTTTTTATTTTTCATCAAATCACACCACAACCACCAATTGTTTACATCAGATTATTTTATTTAAATTTTACAGCATGACATCAAATTATAATATTTCCAAACAACATAATTACATAAATAATCAATCAAACTAGCAAATAATTTGAACATTGAAGCATCATAAAAATATATGAACAAGTCATATCAAGAAGATCATATATATATCACAAAAATTATATACATCATATCAAAACTAGATTGGTATGCCACAATCTATACCCTGGCATACTCAATCCTATCAAAAATCTATACAATCTCTATGTAGTCTATAGCCACCTAGTCTTGAGAAGCCCTCGAGCTCTCAGCCTCATCTCCTCCCCTGCCCTGACATGGAGGAGGTGGTCCCATAGAGGTCCGAACTGTATCTCAGGTCCTCGTCGTCGATCGTGAGGATGTCCTTGTCGATCCCATCCTGATTGGTTTCATAATATTTTCTGGCAGCTGTACCCTCTAGCCCTCTAGAACCAACTGGAAGTATACCCCCTGGTAGAATGTGGTCTGCATCATAGACCACACTAGCTCATCCCTGCTTGCCCCTCCGCTTTGAGCCCTGAGCCGTGTAGTCTCATCCTACAGTGTCTGTACTTAAACCCTAAGCTGAGTAGCCTCATCTTACAATGACTGCACCTGAGCTCAGAGGTGGGCAGCCTCAGCCCAGAGAGCCACTGTCTCACTGCTCTCCCCTACGTCGACACTCTTGCCCTTATCATGCAATGGTGGTCTCCCCCCTACTTTGAAGGGAGTCTCTCCTCCCTTCACCCTATCTCCCATGGCCTTTGTGGAGCCTGAACCATCCTCTAGCATCTCTACTATGGGGACTGCCACTGCTCTCTCTTGCCGTGACCTCGCACTACCTCAATAGCCCTTGGTGTCGCCTACCCATCCGGTGCACCACGGCATGCACTGGACCCTGTGCCTTCATCATTCAAGGAGGGTGAATGCCTGCATACCAGGAATCGTAGTCATCTACAACCCCTACGTTGTCACCATCCACTGGATGGATGGGGGCATCGTTCACATCTTGACTCTAGAATCATTGCATATCTAGAGCCTCGCTTAGTGTAGTACTATCCTGAATAGTCCAGGAGTACTCGTAATCCCTGAGAGAAGGGATCCCCTACTGTAGACCAAAATGTCATAGTACCCAATTGTAGTGGTGGAGCTCTACCTCTCCCCGCTCCATCCTTAGCCAACAGACTCGCTTGATGCGAGCTAGCTCTTGCCCATCCTTTTCCCACCTAGGGTGCTCTCGCCATGGCCTCCAGGTGATCTGGTCTAGGATGAGGTCGTCTAGCAACCTTCGTGACATCGATAGATCTATCCACCGCTGTGACCCCCTCTATAGCCACCAATAGAAAACTCGAGGCCTCTCCTAGTCAACCCCTATCAATGGAAGCCCTACCGAACTTCGCACTGTAATGTGCTCCCAGCTCCAAACTTGTAGAAGCGATGTCAAGACTAAACATCGACCTCCCTTGTATATGACCCCATACAGGATCCTATACAAGCGATAAAGTACAAAGCTGCCCCATGCAAACCTGTACCTGTGGTCTCTCATGTCACAAACTATCTAAGAGCACCCATGGTAGTCTGCATCCACTCTAATGGCACAACAGTAAGCCATCGACCACTCCTGCCAAAACTTGAGTCAACCTATATGCCCCAGGCATCTGCCATAGAGACTCGATGTTCACTATGCCCTTCTCTAGAGCGAAGCTCAGGTCTCCAATGAGTCTCATCATTGCCTGGCCCTAATTGGCCATAGGCATCATCAACAGTCCTTGTATGGGGATTCTCATGATCCTCTATACGTCCTCTAGTGTGGGAACCATCTCCCCTATCGATAACCAAAAGCAGGACGACCCCGGATACCACCTCTTTGCTAGGGCTGTCAGTAGCCCCATGTCAGTCGATACTTGTGGCATCTCTGCCACATGCTGTAGACCAACCCGTGATATTTGGTCATGCTCTTCCTGGTCGAGAGCGGCCAGGTCGTCTCTCAGCCCACCGTATTTCCATTTCTGGCTCTTTATTAATCCTTTCTGTAAAACAAATAATAAAACAATAAAATTCATTAATAAATCAATCATTAAAATCAAACTAAACACATTTTAAAATCAAGTTAAGGATGATATCGTCCACCATTGGATTATATCATCCCAAATTGAGCAAAATTGTCCTTTGTTAGGCTGAAATCGTCTCTGATTTCGCAACTTGGGATCACCCCTTGTTGAACTAGATCGTCCCTAGTTCGTCGATTTTTCCCTCAGACAAAATTGACGATTTAGAGTCAATTTAGGCGAAATCGGGATGATTTCGTCTCGACGTCGTCGACGGCCTAAAAACGGTCGTGATGCCCCAAACAATCAAAATTTAAATCCATAGATTGCACAAATTTAATTAAAACCTAATCTACTAGGATTATATCCTTACCCATAGCCTGCACCGGACCTCTATCGCTCTGTGCGCTGTCTCCACCATTTTTCTCTCTGCAGAGCTCTGGAACAGTAAAAATGAACGGTAAAAATGAATTAGGGTTTTACCCTATTTTCTTAATTTTATTTAAAAATCAACATTTTAATTTTGCTTTTCCACGTTTTTACCTCAAATGTTCGATTTGGGTAAAAACACGGAGGGGCACCATAGTCAGCATTCGTACGATTCGACCAAGAATCGTTGTCTAAAAAATTGAGTATATTTTTGCTTTCTTGTAAAATGGGAAAAACTCGTCTTTAACGCATTTTCTTTGAAAAATTCGCTAAAGAGGGGGAAAAATGTAGCACCCTAAAATTGGCACGGATAAAACCTTAGTAAAATATAAAAGATAAATATTTGCATTTTAACCCCAAAACCGCTCCAAAATTGCCTGTTACCCGCTTTCCCCATTTTTCGTGCCATTTTTAGGATTTGTTTTGACTATTGGACGATATCGTCGCAGATTAGACGAAATCGTCCCCTATCTGACGAATTCATTTGGAACATAACATCTAGACGATTTCGTCCCAAAACTAAATTTTCATAATTGGCTTTTGTTTCAACAGCCTCTCCAACTTGGGCAAAAATGTGTCTGTGCAGTTGGAGATTTCCCTATTGGAGATCTCCCAGATTTGGATGATCCCCAACCTCCTAACCTCTTTCTAATCCTATATAAACTAGAATTTTTCTAGTTTATCCCCCTAAAAACCTTAGTTGATGAATTTCCCTGTAGATTTAGTTCCTTATTCACTAAAGCATCCTCGCACTACTGTCTGTATTCTGTCTTTTGTATTTTCTTGCAGGAACTCTACTGTTTTTCAGTCGAAGCTAGCTCAGATCGTTGCAAACAATCTCGGATGATTTCGGACGATCTTGTCGAGGAGCATAGACGATCTCGTACGATTGGATGTGATCCTGACTGTATTCCAGATTGGGGGCAATCAAAACCTAGAGTTTGCATTTCCTTAGCTTTTTTGCACTTTCCTATTGTATTCTTGCACTGTCTTAAATTATTATACTTATGCATCTTGGAGTTCACCTCATCTAATATAAATGCATGATAAAATCAAAATAAATTATGAAGCTGATGCTTTTCCTCTTTAATTGCCATTTGGATCTATCATTTAGACAAATTTATAGTTATTTCTATCATTTCCCTTCACTTCTGTAGTTGCATCTTGGGTATTTTGTATCTATTTTTGTGATTGCAGGTTTCTGACGAATTCGTCAGATTTCAGATGATTCTATCTGATCTCAGATGACCTTCTGTGATTTGAGATGATCCTGTGAAATATTAGACGATTATGTATGAATTGAGGTGATCTGGACTGCTACAAAACTCAAAATCTTCATCAGACATCCGAAATCAAGTATGATACATTTTAGCTAGCATATTCTCTATGATTAACATTCATTCCTATTTTTTGTATTCATTTAAATCAGCATTGGCATATAGAATAGTTTAGATTCATCTTGGCCAAACCTAGGAGTTGAATGATTAAAGCGCAAAATAAACACATCAAACTCACTGTCAACCTAGGCGTGGAAACTGCCATCCAAGAGTTTCCTAGTGAACCCACCATCTGTCGAAAATTCACCCTTATACCCCTCCCTTGAGAGGCGGGACCTTCAAATGGCCTCTCAGTTTGAGGTATTTTCCCATCCTTTTCACATCCCCCTTCCAGACGTGGATCCTATAGCCTGAAGGTAAGGATGCAAAAAATTTGGAGCGATACCTCAAGGATTTAATTATTCATATGTAAATTATTGTGGTGTGGATGAATCACTATTGATATTTTAAACCCCCCAATGATAGAATTAGTCAGACTCATATCAAAGTGGGTTTTGTAGTGATCTTATATGAGACACTTCTAAAGTTTACGAAGCTCCCTACGTTGACAATTAAAATGCACGGGCAATGACAAAATAGAAACAAAATTAACCTGTGTTTGGCCTGCAAAATTTTGGCATCATTATCGAGGAAGCACCTCTACTAGATAAATTGCAATACCTAAAAACCTTTTGTCTAACTTTGTATGAGTTCCTCGAGAAAAATAGGACCTGACAATCATTTTGTAAATCATAGTCCACCAAAATCTGAGTTAGTCAAACACTCTAAATTTGAATTAGATTCCCAGACTTGTCACCAGTAGTCCACTAGAGTGAGAATCCTCACTTTGTGTAAAGTGCTTCCTCATCCCACCAACCTGGGGAAGAACAAACCATTGTAAACTCGTTATTTAAGAGGACACCCTCAGAGGAAGCCCTGTTGTGGAAAGTTGTAGAGGATCAAACGATAACACCAGCCGATTTCATAGCCCTAACTCAAAAAGTTTTAAATGACCATGAGGCCATAAGAACTACATTAGAGACCACATTTCCTAAAAAAATGGTCGACGAAGAGGCTTCATCTAGCTTTAGTTTCCCAATTGAGGAAGGAGTAGGAGAAATCAAAATGAAAAATATATCCCATGTTCACCTTCCTACCTTCAGAGGATACCCAACCAAGGACCCTGACCTATTTTTATTTAATTTTGATGTTTTTGTAGGTCTCTGGGCTACAAATATGATACGTAGAATCTGAAGTTCTTTTCTTCCAAATTAGGTGATGCATCTCTGTGGTGGTTCATCGGTCTGGGAGACAAACACATTTCTACATGGGATCAAATGAAGAGGCTCTTTTTAGAGTAATATCAAGACTTCAAGAGAGAAAGAGACTCCACATAGGAGGTCCTGAGCATGACATAGAAAGAAGATGAGTCTCTTAAGGAGTACTAGGAGAGCTTCTAATGATTCATTGTTAAGTCATATCAAAAAGATGCTTTTAAGAGACTTGTCGGCTAACTTCATGAGAGGAGATCGTTAAATATTGAATCGTGACGGGGAGTCCAAAATTTTTTGGAAGTGCAAAATGGGCGCTCCAGAAGGCTTTTCCCCCCTTGGGTTTGCAAAATTTATCCCCTCTTACAAAGCTTGCCTCCTAGGCAAATTAGCACAAAATATCACCCAAAAAAAATCCCCCCTGTGTGAAGTACTTCAAACAAAAAAATTGCTTTTTATGAAGTCTAAAAAACAAGTTTGGAGGTAGGATAATTTTTGCCTCTTTAACTGCTTTGATGGTGGAGAGAAAAAAAAATACCCCCTTGTTAAGTTTTGAAAAAATTTTCCTCCTTAATGTTTTTAAAACTTCTTCTAAAGTTTAATTAAATCATTTTTTCAAAAAAAGATTATTTCAAATATTTATTTTTATTTAAAATAACTTTTCTAAAAAAAATAATTAAACTAAGGAAAAAATAAAAACATATTAAAAGAAAAAAAATTAACAAACAAACTTAACAAAAAAAAAATTACCTTGAACAAGGCGCGAGGGTGTCGGAGGGAGTCGATCCCTCGACCTTCTGTGCCTTACCGACAGCGGCCGACCAACCGAGCCACCGACTTCAACGAGTATTAAAGGAGATCTCCTTATTAAATGTTGGGCAGGCCCAATCGTCTGTCACCACGTAGTGCTTCCGCTGGGTAGCATGGCATCTTCTCCGATGACCTCTTCTCCGTTGGGCGGTGGCACTACGTACCAAGCCGGATGGTGCCTATTGTGTTATGCTATGATGGCGAGCAGAACTTTCAAAAACACAAAATTCACGATCTGTCCATGCTACGGTTGTGAAAAAATCAATGAAAAAAAAAAAAAAACTGATAACGATCTCTCCGCTGGGCCCGTTACGCTATTCCGCTGGGCGGCGCTACTCGGGGAGGCGAAGTTTACCTCCAGTGGCGCTGCTCAGGGAGGTTCTACCTCAACCTCCCTAAACTTCTATGTGGGTGGCCTCTCTCTGGTGACGACAATCAATGAATGTTTTTTTTTTAATTCTCCATCTATGCTATCTGATCAAACAACGATAACTTGCTCCCTTCAAAGTTTTGTCTAGAAAAAAATCGCCAACTGCAATAGATATTCATCCAAACTATTCCTCCGTCTATCACTTTCACCCATCGTCGTTGTGTTGAGATCTAAACAACACAGCTTGCCTGTGTTCTATTGCTCTAATTGGATCTGCAATTGGATTGCACCACCCTCATTTGCACTACACCTGCTGCAAATCGTCAACGATCACTATTGAATTGCCGTCGAGGAAACAGAGGAAAATTTTTGTGTTGACACCTTGACATCAGCTCCCTGCATGGACGAACCTACAAATAGCTGCAATTCAGATGGTGATTTGGTGAACTTTTTCTTCGCGTCGATATTTCTCCTCGAAGCTGTGTAGCGGCTGCGCTATGTCCATTCAATCCTTCAGGCTCCAATCTGTTGTGGCTTGGAATTCGTCTTCTAGGCGTTCAGCAGTTCTGCTATGGGCCAATCCTTCGCTGCAAAAGTGAAATTGTGTTATTGCAAAGACATGAAACAGCTACAAAATAATAGGATTTTGATCCGACTATTCACCCTAGGTCAACTTAGGTCGCCAGATCCTCCACTACCCGCTCAGCCCATGCAAGTGTGCTCGCTATGCAAGTGTGCTCGCTCTCTGGCTATGAATGAGCCGAGAGCACATATGGCTCTGATACCATATTGACCAAATGTGCGATAGTAATATATTAATCAAAAGGACTATTTAAATACAAAGCTTAGACTATAGTTAGCCCATAGAAATAGCTAACAAATAACTAAATATTGCTAACATAATGATATTCATTAATATATAGATATTAACGAATATATTAACTTAGGTAGATAACTAACTACCCTAACAACCAAATGAGGTGTTGTGGTTGATCCACAACACACCCCAAAATTGGGGACCCACCTTTTTTGCAGGCTTGCAGAGAAGAATCTCGGTGACCTAGATGCTAAAGATGAGGAAAAGAGGCAAAAAAATGCACAAGTGAGGAAAGTGTCACGAAATCGTGACATGTCACGAAATCGCGACCTGTCGCGCCATCGCTGTCGAAAAACAGAAAAACGTCGCGATATCGCGACATGTCGCTCCGTCGCTGGCAAAAATGAAAAGTTGTCGCGATATCGCGACATGTCGCTCCGTCGCTGCCAGAATGAAAAAGTGTCACGAAATCGCGACATGTTGCTCCGTCGCGGCCCAGGCAGGAGAGAGAAAGACAAAATGAAAAGGTGTCGCGAAATCGCGACATGTTGCTGCAAAAGTTGTACGGATGAAAATAGCGTAGCGAAATCGCGACAAGAAGCAGCCAGGGCGTACGGAGAAGAGAAACATCACGAAATCGCGACAGCATTGAGCAAAGAGGTGTCGAGTGAAAAGACGTCACGAAATCGTGACAGATTGCAGGTGGAAGGCATGAAACGAGAAATCATCGCGATATCACGACATGTCGCATTTTTGTGACTCCAAGCAGCCAAAGGTGTACGGAACAAAAATGGTAGCGATTTCGCGATAGAAAGCAGCGAAGGCGTACGGACAGGGAAAGCGTCACGATTTCGTGACATGTCACGAAATCGTGACATGTTGCGTTTTTGCTGGGAGTGACTGCAAGAAAGGTTGCTGATAGAAAAGCGTCGTGATATCGCGACATGTCACGATTTCGTGACATGTCGCGTTTTCGCGGCCAGGAAGGTGAACAGGCTGCATGCCATTTTTGTCACGATTTTCGTAGAAAGACGTTACAGAAGGCGCAGAGAACGTGTGACACGTGGCATACAGGTGTCAGAGTTGCAGAAGCGTTACATGCAATGGAAGATTTCAAACGTTTCGACATAAAGCATGGAATAAAAGCATCGAAAGGGCAGGAATTTGAAAAGAAGCATTCTGGGAGGTGAAACGAAGCGACGCAGGGGAACTGAAAGGTCGTGCCAGATAGTATAAAGTCGAAAGCGCAGATTGGACTAGGGGTTGGAAATTGCTGCTTGCAGAGTTGCAGAGACAAGGGCTTCATGCCATTCTGGGCTTGCACTTGGGCAATTTCCTTCATTTGTTCTGGATTTGTAAAACCTGGAACATTCTGTAATTGTAATTGATACATCATTTTAATGCAGAAATACAGAGAGTTGACATTTCATTGATGAGAAAGGAGGAGTCATTTTTGCATGCATGATTCAATGTGTTATCTTTCCCTTTCAGATTTCTAGGCTTATAGGTGAAGTTGAATGCAAGTGTTCTTGGTTGCTTCATGCGAATGTCTGAATCTGAAATTACATTAAAAACCCCAGAAGCCCGCACCTAGCTTATCTGGATTGTGTGAATTTACAGGTTCAGTAGGTTAGGTTGCATGCAGAAACCTCATTAGCTTCGGTTTTATCAATCAGAATGGTCGCACTCTGGATATAATTTAGTTTTACTTTCATTTGCATTTCTCTTATTTTCAAACCCTTATTTTATTTTGCATTTTAATTACTGTATTCAAATAAACAACTGAAAATCCATCAGAGCTAAGGATCAAAATATATTTATTTCCTAGATTTATTTTCTTTGAGTCCACTGCAAATTCAAATTAAAGTAAACTACAGTGCCCCTTGTTAACATCCACTTGCAACCCTGAGGTGTTCCCAGCATTTACATTGAACAACATCATTGGTGTTAAAGAATCAACATAACAGGAACCTTGGAGAAATTACTTTCTCTGCAAGCAGAGGATTTTGGGACTCAGATCCTACCGGAGAGTGTGCTTTCACATTTGGGTGAAAACACCACTCAACAGATTGGCGCTAGAAGGAGGGCCCGAATTGGTTTATTTTATTTTGATTTTCATACCTGAATAGTATTTTTTTGATCTAATTTTGAAATCATTTGTTAAATCTCACAGACGGCTAAACTGCAACATTTGTTTTTGTTTCTGTTGCAGGTTTTCTTTGAAATAGCCGAGGGTTTCATCAGGCAGGCTGGACCCACCGCGTCGTATTGCGACCAGGTCCCAAACAACCGGGGAAACCATTTTTCATGACCTTACTGGTACTCCCAAGAGTAAAACCAAGCAGGTCGTAAGTTCACCAGTCACAAAAGACCTGTTTTCTCCAGGAACATCGGGTGGACTTACGCCAGTAATATCAGTTGCCCCTAGTGTGCCTGTAGTCAGTAATATTTCTACTGCTATTGTAGGTTTGTCTTCATCGATTTTGAGTCAAATGGCTCAAGCTCCAACAGCTCCTTGGTATGGAGCTAATAATACTCCTTTGAATATTGTTGGGGATATCCATGAAATCCCCAAGAACATTGAAATATTTTTGCCTAAATACAAACCAGATGGCCCAAGAACAAGTAGAAGAACATATCCAAGCCTATAGGGATGTTTTAATTAGGCTGCAAGTTCAATATGAAGATGTGGCCTGCAGACTTTTCCCCATGAGCTTAGATCCAATAGCATATGAATGGTATATATGCTTACCAACTGGTTCAATCACCTCTTGGACTCAAATGGAAAACGCCTTTGTTAATCAATTTAGGTCACCCTTGGATCCCGCAACTATTTATAATCAGTTTATTACATGCAAAAGGGGCCAAGGGGAACCGATCAGAATGTTTAATCAGAGATTCCAAAAGTGCTATAACAGAGCAATTCGGCATTTTGCCATCGATCCCGCAGTGGCTTTACAGATATATTTTGGGGCATTGGACCCCATGACAGCCATGTTTGCAAGGCGCAATCCTCAAGTCACCATGCTGGCTTTGGCCTATAATGAAGCCATGACTATCGAACAACAAATGACACCACAGGGCTACGGGTTTACCCAGATGCCTGTGATGGGACAGTATGTTCCATATGGTCAAGCTCCCTTGGCAAATCAAATCATGGCACCTCAAGTGCCAAGCATGAACGCCTTCCCATATCAGCAGCCGTATCCACCAAAGACCCACGTATGCACCCATTCCAATCCAACCAATCACATCCATTCCACCTGTCCCTACATTTTTGCAGAACAGTCAATCAACTATGCAAGGAACTAGCCAAGTCAATCCTCAGGCCATAGTTCCTTTTCCAAATCCAACCCCGATTCAAAGTGTCAATCCATACGGGAATCAAATTCCTCATAACCCGACCCCAGTGTTGAATCAAGACCCCATTAATTATGCGAATCCAACGGGGGTTAACAACAATATGATTCCACCGCAGGAAATTTATTCGAAGTCGAAGAGCTCAAGAAATTAGTTCATAAACTGAGCAATGACAGGGTTCAACAAGTAGAAGTATGAGTCCCATGCCCCTCACCCAAATCAAAATTTTAACAATAGAGGGAGGCACTGGAACACCAAGCCAAACAATGGGGGAGTTCCCGCTCCCATTGCTAATCAACTAGATACTTCTGTAGGACCTAGCCAATCCAATTCTCTCTTGAATCTTTCAGATTTGGCATGGGAAAGGGGGTGCAGGTTGCATAACACCAAAGAACACAATGAGAGGAATTGTCCTGAAATTGCTAGATAC
The DNA here is from genome assembly GCA_028583015.1 of Wollemia nobilis. Taxonomy (NCBI): domain Eukaryota; kingdom Viridiplantae; phylum Streptophyta; class Pinopsida; order Araucariales; family Araucariaceae; genus Wollemia; species Wollemia nobilis. The sequence continues at coordinate 1,999,998 of JAQPPZ010002937.1, read as the reverse complement.
ACTCATTGTCTTCAGGCACAAGTTGATGATTTGGAACTGGTATCAAATGAGGGTCCATCACAACATCAAGATGATAATATTATGGTGATGGAAACTGTATATCATCAAGAAGGTGAGAGTGAGGAAGAAGAAGACGAAATTTTGGAACAGGAGGTGCAAGCTTTTCGAGATTTCAGAAAGGGGAATCATGGATACCATTTGAGAAGTAAATCTAAAGCCCCTAAAACCTCATCGACACCTCCAAACAATTCTATTCTTCCTCCAGATACTAAGGCAAATAATAATCCTCCCCCTCCACTCAGAAGAGAAATGTCTAATGATGTGCAAAAGACAGTCAAATTCGAAAAGCCAAACTATGACATAGTGGAGGATCTAAAGAAGTCCAAATCTAGCCTTTCGTTCTTGGACGCAGCTAGATTGTCGGGCCAAAAGGAGGCATTGATAAAAGCTTTGAACTCACCTGATCAAACGTGGAAAGGAAAAGGAGTTGAATCCCATCTGATTTTGCGAAAGGAGAGAAGGGATGTCCCGCCATTCTTACTGACTCTGAGAATTGTGGGTAAGAATTTGCATAACTATTTGGTGGACACAGGTGCCACGAGCAACCTCATGCCTGCAGAAATATGTAAAATGCTAGGTCTGCAACCTGTTTCATCCAAATGTACGGTCTTGCAATTGGACCGTTCAGAGGTAAATGTGGTAGGGACCTTGTATGATGTCAAGATTCAATTAAATTCTGAACCCAGGGTCCAGCAGGTTGTAGACATTCTGGTGGTTAATATCCCAAGTAGGTATGGAATGTTACTTGCGAGGGATTGGATGAAAACTCTGAATGGCTATTTTTCAACAGACCGCTCACATATGTGGCTACCATGGAAGGGAATTGCAAACCAAATCAGAGTGGAAAATGAACCGAGGCTTAAGGAGATTATAACAGATTTTAACAAGCCGAATGAAGTTCAGTTTTCTGAGCCAGAACTAGGAGTTTATGCACTTGATGTTGAGGAAGCAGCTGAAGAGCCTAAAGAGGAGGCGTGTCATGGTAGCTCTTCTGATGAAAATGATTACACGTGGTTGCTCAGGTTCGATGGATCAAAATCTAGACAGGGAGCAGGAGCTGGAGTCGAGCTCACTGGCCCAGGAGGTAAACCATTATTGGCTGCCTACAGACTGCAATTTCCTTGCACGAACAATGTGGCAGAATACGAAGCATTGATCTTTGGTTTACGTCTAGCATTGAGCAAACATGTTAAATGCTTGAAGGTTTTGGGAGATTCTGAGTTGGTAGTCAAACAAATCAAAGGACAATATATATGCCATGACAGGAGACTAAGCCTTTATAGAACTAGGGTTATGGACCTCATTGAGGAGTTCGATGCGTTCAATATAGCCCTTATTTCTAGGAAAGGAAATCGAATAGCAGACTCTCTTGCAGTCACCATGGGCATGTTAAACCCAGTTGATATAAAAAGATGTAAAAATTTTTCCATTGAACTGGTTCCTTGTCCATCAATACCCGATAATGTAAAGAATTTCCAGGTTTTTGAAAGTGACAGACACATTTTCAAATTTGTCACGAACTCGGGTATTTTTGAAAATCAGGTGATTGATGAGGAGCAAAGGTGGCAGGATGAAACAGAAGATGAAATTGAAACTGCGTATCAATCCAACAAAATTCCTAAAGACGTGGCTTCATTGGAAAAGATGTTCGACATGGGATGCAAGACCAAGAAAGGAAAAAGAGTCCCACTCCCTAAAGATGCATGTGATTCAATTAATCTAGGGAGTGCAGACAATCCAAAGGAGGTGTACATAGCAAAGGCATGTACAGAGGAAGAAAGGAGCAATATAATGCATGCATTGAAGCATTACATAGATTGTATTGCTTGGAATTACAATGAATTGAAAACATACAACCAAGACATCATCACACATACCATCCCTTTGAAGCCAGACTCCAAGCCTTTTAGGCAAAGACAACGAGTTGTTAACCCGCTATTGGAGCCTTTGATCGAAAAGGAGGTTAAAATATTATTGGAAGCGAAAATCATTTTTCCCGTTAGGCACTCAACCTGGGTGGCTAACCTCGTTCAAGTGAGAAAAAAGAGTGGAGAGATTAGGCTGTGCATAGATTTTCGAAATCTTAATAAAGCCTCTCAAAAGGATAATTATCCATTGCCATCAATCGATGAAATTCTACAAATGGTAAATGGATCTGAAATGATGTCCTTTCTCGATGGGTATTCTGGGTACAACCAAATTCTTATACATCCAGATGACAGGATGAAAACAGCCTTCACTACCAAGTGGGGGACATTTGCATATAAGAGAATGTCGTTCGGACTGTTAAATGTTGGTGCAACTTTTCAACGCGCCATGGATTATGCATTCAAAGGACTCATAGGCAAATGCATCATCGTGTATGTGGATGATATCCCAGTTTTCTCGAAGAAGAGAGAGGACCATGTCAAAGATTTAAAGAAAGTGCTTCAAAGATGCAGAGAACATGGAATTTCCTTAAATCCCAAAAAGTGCATTTTCGGAGTAATGAAGGAAAATTGTTGGGTCACATCATTTCAAAAGAGGGAATATCCATCGACCCAAAAAGGATACAAGCTATCCAAAACTTACCTCTCCCGAGTAGTAAAAAAGAATTGAGATCTTTCTTTGGGCAAGTTAATTTTGTGAGGAAGTTTATCTCTAGCTTTGTTGAGATAGCCAAACCTCTGAACAAGATGCTCAAGAAAGATGTGGATGTAAAATGGAACGAGGAAAGTAGAGTGGCCTTCCAGAACATCAAAGATGCCATTTCCAGGGCCCCGGTCCTTATAAATCCGGACTATTCCAAACCTTTCTTCATTTATGCTTTTGCATCAGAACACTCCTTTGCGAGTGTCTTAACCCAAAAAGGCAAGGATAGTGCCGAAAAACCCATAGCATTTTTAAGTGCCCCCTAAAAGATGCTCAATTAAGGTATTCAATCCTTGATAAGCAAATGTATGCACTTTTTAAAACGGTGAAAAAATTTAGGCATTACATTGTGCACAAGCAGAGTTATTGCCATCGTGCCCGACTCTACTGTTAAGACCATGTTTTTACAAAATGAACTAGGTGAGAAAAGAGGGAAATGGATTTCCACCATCCAGGAATTTGATCTCGAAATCCAACCTATGAAACTAGTTCGAGGACAGGGACTGGCGAAGGCGATCGTAGAAAATAATCCGCAAATAACAGGCCAATGCTCGAATACATAATACATTGCTAAGGATGACTGGTATGTTGATATTGTGCAATTTTTATTGACTGGTAAGTGTCCTTCTAATCTGAATTCAACACAGAGAAGAGCTTTAAGGCTTAAGTCTATCAATTATCTGATGAAATCTGGTGTTCTTTACAGGAAGAATCATGAAGGAATCTACCTGAGGTGCTTGAGCAAAGAAGAAGCTGCCAGGGTGTTGCAGGAATTTCACGGGAAACATGGAACTGGTCATGGTGCAGCAAATGCTACAGCACATCAAATCCTGAGAGCAGGATACTACTGGCCCCACATTTTCAAAGATGCACATGCCCATGTACGATCTTGTCATATCTGTCAAGTGGCTGCCAATAGAGAAAGAAATGCAGCCATGCCGTTACAACCTGTAGTTGAAATGAGACCATTTGCACAGTGGGGACTAGATTTTATCGGGGTTATTAACCCAAATTCGTCTGATTCCCATAAATTCATATTGACAGCTACAGATTACTGTACAAGGTGGATAGAAGCGATTCCTACTAAACATGCCACCACAGACGTTGTGATTAAATTCCTTGAGGACCAAATTATAACAAGATTTGGAATGCCCGATTCTATTGTCAGTGACAATGGTAAAGCGTTTATTTCTACGCAATTTGCAGATTGGGCATATGATAACAAAGTGAGCTTAAAATTTGCATCCAATTATTATCCTCAAGGAAATGGTCTGGCCGAATCTTCAAATAAAAATTTATTGAACATCATTAAGAAGTTGCTGGAAAAGAACCCTCGGATTGGCATAGCCAATTGAAGTTTGCCCTTTGGGCAGATAGGACCAGAGTGAAAGAATCTATAGGGAATACTCCCTATCATTTGGTCTATGGGCAAGACCCGATATTTCCTGCAAATTTGAAGTTGCAGACCTTGCATTTCATACAAGAGTATTTGGGGACAGATGATCAAGTTGAAGCCAGGTTAAGTCAGTTGTTGCATCTTGATGAAAAGAGAGAAGAAGCCATGAATCACATGAATAAGCACCATGAAGTTATCAAAAGATGGTTTGATAGAAGGGCCAAAGTTAAGTCATTCAGAATTTCAGATTTGGTATTACTATGGGACAAAAGACATGAGGAAAAAGGGAATCATCAAAAGTTTGATTGTCTTTGGTTAGGCCCATATCAGATTTCAGAGATTCTTGGGAAGAATACCTTCAAGCTAAAAACTTTAGAAGGGAGAGATTTCATGCTACCGGTTAATGGGCAGATTTTAAAGCATTATTTTAGCCCTTAGGTTGTGAGATTTTGATATTATTCTTTCGGTTTTGGTGGGGATTTTCAGTTTTTGTTTTTATTGTTTAGGATTGTTAGTCTAGCTAGGATTTTGGTGGTGGATTTGATTTCAATTGACATGTTTTGTTAATTTTGATAAAAATATATATATAAAAAATAAAAAAAGTGGGATGTCAACTTATGCTTAAGGTTAGGAGAATATGAAATATTGGAATTGTCCCGTAAAAGCTCCACAAGTAACACAAACATCTTAAGTTATATTGCTTGATTTTGTGATGCATGAAAGAGTCAGTTTTGCATGACAAATCATTTCATTTGCAAGTCAAGAGATAATGCATTCATGTTCCATCTCACCTTACATACATTTCATCTTAGTTGCATATGCATCTTAGGTACAAATCATTAAAGTATGTCAAATCCTCTTAGGGTTGTGTTATAACATAAATGTAAGAAAAATCCTAAGGTTGGAAACTGAGTCTTGAGATATCTAGAACCAAGCACGTCTTATACATTAAAAAGGATCTTGAGCAAAATGATCAAAACCTAACTTGGAGGAAAAGGTTGGGCGAAAGAAGTTTTTCATGTCTATCCTATTATGCAACATGATCCTTAAAACAGTGGTTTTGACCACTTCCATAGAGCTTAAAGCCTAAAATCATAGTAGTAAGGATAGGGTTAAATCCTCATCGAACTTAGGTTGAGGATCCAATTCCCCAAAGCTTTGATTTGACCCACATGGAGTAGTAAGGATAGGGCATAAATTCTCATCTCGCTTAGGTTGAGAATCTGATTCCCCAAAGCTCTTATGTCTCATTTCATAATAAATCTAAAGTTTGGACTGGAAGGATCGTACTACTTGTCCTCTGCAAAGGATGGGTAGTCATCCCCAAGGTCTAAGCAACAAAATTAATATTTTCATTTACATCTAAAGTTTGGATTGGTGGGATCGTACTACATGTCCCTAGCAAGGATGGGTAGTCATCCCTAAGATCCAAGAAGTAAAAATAAATTTTTCCCATCTCATATTTATATTGGACTGGAAGGATTGTACTACTTGTCCTCTGCAAAGGATGGGTAGTCATCCCCAAGGTCCAAAGAAATGAAGATAAGTTTTGGATTGTGGGGTAAGATATGCCCATGCATGGCAACATGTCTTGTCTAAAAAACAAGACCACTGATTGTCCAAAGGGTTAGACTAGCATGACCATTTCTTCCATAATTGGTTTAGTTATTTTGCTTAAAGTGAGGTAATGAATTCTAAATCAGAATAGTAAGGATAGGGTTAAACTCTCATCTCGGTTGGTTGGGAGTCTGATTCCCCAAAGTTCTGATTTCACATTCACTTGCACATGGGTTCAAGATAGTAGGGACTCATAACCAACTTTGGGATATAATAAAATAATTCATCAGTAGATCTTAAGAGGGTTTGGCAATCTTGAATGTTTGTACATGATACTAGAAGAAAGACTATGCCTTGCATAAAAGCAAAATCTCCTAGCATATTCATTAGGTTACACAAATCATTCACAATCTCGCATATGCATTCATGCAAAACTGACAATGGAATGTTGATCAATTTCAAATGATAGGGAAAGAAATCCATGGCACACACTGAGCTAATACTTGATGATTCAGATGATTCATGTACTTCTGATCTTTGGGCATTTGTTTATATTGCTTGTGTGCTAACGCATGTTTTCAAGTTTATATGCGTTTCAGGTTGGGTTCTTACTAAAAATGCTCAAGAGCATTTGACAGCAGAGTCGCCATTTGTTGTGGCTGATCCACAACACACCCCAAAATTGGGGACCCACCTTTTTTGCAGGCTTGCAGAGAAAAATCTCAGTGACCCAGATGCTAAAGATGAGGAAAAGAGGCAAAAAAATGCACAAGTGAGGAAAGTGTCACGAAATCGCGACATGTCACGAAATCGCGACCTGTCGCGCCATCGCTGCCGAAAAATAGAAAAACGTCGCGATATCGCGACATGTCGCTCCGCAAAAATGAAAAGTTGTCGCGATATCGCGACATGTCGCTCCATCGCTGCCAGAATGAAAAAGTGTCACGAAATCGCGACATGTTGCTCCGTCGCGGCCCAGGTAGGAGAGAGAAAGACAAAATGAAAAGGTGTCGCGAAATCGTGACATGTTGCTGCAGAAGTTGTACGGATGAAAATAGCGTAGCGAAATCGTGACAAGAAGCAGCCAGGGCGTACGGAGAAGAGAAACGTCATGAAATCACGACAGCATTGAGCAAAGAGGTGCCGAGTGAAAAGACGTCACGAAATCACGACAGATTGCAGGTGGAAGGCATGAAACGAGAAATCATCGCGATATCGCGACATGTCGCATTTTCGTGACTCCAAGCAGCCAAAGGTGTACGGAACAAAAATGGTAGCGATTTCACGACAGAAAGCAGCGAAGGCGTATGGACAGGGAAAGCGTCACGATTTCGTGACATGTCGTGAAATCGTGACATGTTGCGTTTTCACTGGGAGTGACTGCAAGAAAGGTTGCTGACAGAAAAGCGTCGCGATATCGCGACATGTCACGATTTCGCGACATGTCGCGTTTTCGTGGCCAGGAAGGTGAACAGGCTGCATGCCATTTTTGTCATGATTTTCGTAGAAAGACGTTACAAAAGGCGCAGAGAACGTGTGACACGTGGCATACAGGTGTCAGAGTTGCAGAAGCGTTACATGCAACGGAAGATTTCAAACGTTTCGGCATAAAGCATGGAATAAAAGCATCGAAAGGGCAGGAATTTGAAAAGAAGCATTCTGGGAGGTGAAACGAAGCGACGCAGGGGAACTGAAAGGCCGTGCCAGACAGTATAAAGTCGGAAGCGCAGATTGGACTAGGGGTTGGAAATTGCTGCTTGCAGAGTTGCAGAGACAAGGGCTTCATGCCATTCTGGGCCTGCACTTGGGCAATTTCCTTCATTTGTTCTGGATTTGTAAAACCTGGAACATTCTGTAATTGTAATTGATACATCATTTTAATGCAAAAATACAGAGAGTTGACATTTCATTGATGAGAAAGGAGGAGTCATTTTTGCATGCATGATTCAATGTGTTATCTTTCCCTTTCAGATTTCTAGGCTTATAGGTGAAGTTGAATGCAAGTGTTCTTGGTTGCTTCATGCGAATGTCTGAATCTGAAATTACATTAAAAACCCCAGAAGCCCGCACCTAGCTTATCTGGATTGTGTGAATTTACAGGTTCAGTAGGTTAGGTTGCATGCAGAAACCTCATTAGCTTCGGTTTTATCAATCAGAATGGTCGCACTCTGGATATAATTTAGTTTTACTTTCATTTGCATTTCTCTTATTTTCAAACCCTTATTTTATTTTGCATTTTAATTACTGTATTCAAATAAACAACTAAAAATCCATCAGAGCTAAGGATCAAAATATATTTATTTCCTAGATTTATTTTCTTTGAGTCCACTGCAAATTCAAATTAAAGTAAACTACAGTGCCCCTTGTTAACATCCACTTGCAACCCTGAGGTGTTCCCAGCATTTACATTGAACAACATCATTGGTGTTAAAGAATCAACATAACAGGAACCTTGGAGAAATTACTTTCTCTGCAAGCAGAGGATTTTGGGACTCAGATCCTACCGGAGAGTGTGCTTTCACATTTGGGTGAAAACACCACTCAACATGAGGTAATAACATAATTACCATAGTAACTCTAACAAAAATAAATCATCAAACCATCATCATCTCCATCATCACAACACAAAGTCTTAAGACAGTCTCTTAAGCACTCTTTTACTTTTAACAATATTTCTATACTGGGATTAGCTTGACGACCGAGTGAGTGGTGACTCCATGAAATGGTCTATAACATCGACAATGTCCTTTGAAATTATTGTTAGAAGTCTATTTTTATTTTTCATCAAATCACACCACAACCACCAATTGTTTACATCAGATTATTTTATTTAAATTTTACAGCATGACATCAAATTATAATATTTCCAAACAACATAATTACATGAATCATCAATCAAACCAGCAAACAATTTGAACATTGAAGCATCATAAAAACATATGAACAAGTCATATCAAAAAGATCATATATATATCACAAAAATTATATACATCATATCAAAACTAGATTGGTATGCCACAATCTATACCCTGGCATACTCAATCCTCTCAAAAATCTATACAATCTCTATGTAGTCTATAGCCACCTAGTCTCGAGAAGCCCTCGAGCTCTCAGCCTCATCTCCTCCCCTGCCCTGACATGGAGGAGGTGGTCCCATAGAGGTACGGACTGTATCTCAGGTCCTCGTCGTCGATCGTGAGGATGTCCTCGTCGATCCCATCCTGATTGGTTTCACAATATTGGCTGGCAGTTGTACCCTCTAGCCCTCTAGAACTAACTGGAAGTATACCCCCTGGTAGAATGTGGTCTGCATCATAGACCACACTAGCTCATCCCTGCTTGCCCCTCCACTCTGAGCCCTGAGCCGTGTAGTCTCATCCTGCAGTGTCTATACTTGAACCCTGAGCTGAGTAGCCTCGTCTTGCAATGACTACACCTGAGCTCAGAGGTGGGCAGCCTCAGCCCAGAGAGCCGCCATCTCACTGCTCTCCCCTACGTCGACACTCTTGCCCTTATCATGCAATGGTGGTCTCCCCCCTACTGTGAAGGGAGTCTCTCCTCCCTTCGCCCTATCTCTCGTGGCCTCTGTGGAGCCTGACCCATCCGCTAGCATCTCTCCTATGGGGACTACCACTGCTCTCTCCTGTCGTGACCTCGCACTACCTCAATAGCATCTTGGTGTCGCCTACCCATCTGGTGCACCATGGCATGCACTAGACCCTGTGCCTTCGTCATTCAAGGAGGTCGAATGCCTACATACCAGGAATCGTAGTCATCTACAACCCCTACGTCGTCACCATCCACTAGATGGATGGGGGCATCGTTTGCATCTTGACTCTAGAATCATTGCATATCTAGAGCCTCGCTTAGTGTAGTACTATCCTAAATAGTCCAGGAGTACTCATAATCCCTGAGAGAAGGGATCCCCTACTGTAGACCAAAATGTCGTAGTACCCAATTGTAGCGGTGGAGCTCTACCTCTCCCTGCTCCATCCTTAGCCAATAGACTCGCCTGATGCAAGCTAGCTCTTGCCCATCCTTTGCCCACCTAGGGTGCTCTCGCCATGGCCTCTAGGTGATCTGGTCTAGGATGAGGTCGTCTAGCAACCTTTGTGACATCGATAGATCGGTCCGCCGCTGTGACCCCCTCTGTAGCCACCAATAGAAAACCCGAGGCCTCTCCTAGTCAACCCCTATCAATGGAAGCCCTACCAAACTTCACACTGTGATGTGCTCCCAGCTCCAAACTTGTAGAAGTGATGTCAATACTAGACATCGACCTCCCTTGTATATGACCCCATACAGGATCCTATACAAGCGATAAAGTATAAAGCTATCCCATGCAAACCTGTACCCATGGTCTCTCATGTCGTAAACTATCTAAGAGCACCCATGGTAGTCTGCATCTGCTCTAGTGGCACAACAGTAAGCCATCGACCACTCCTGCCAAAACTCGAGTCAACCTAGATGCCCCAGGAATCTACCATAGAGACTCGATGTTCACTCTACCCTTCTCTAGAGCGAATCTCAGGTCTCCAGTGAGTCTCATCATTTCCTGGCCCTGATTGGCCATAGGCGTCATCAGCCGTCCTTGTATGGTGATTCTCATGATCCTCCATACGTCCTCTAGTGTGGGAGCCATCTCCCCTGTCGATAACTAGAAGCAGGACGACCTCGGATACCACCTCTTTGCTAGGGCTGTCAGTAGCCCCATGTTAGTCGATACTTGTTGCATCTATGCCACATGCTGTAGATCGACCCATGATATTTGGTCATGCTCTTCCTGGTCGAGAGTAGCTAGGTCGTCTCTCAGCACATCGTATTTCCATTTTTGGCTCTTTATTAATCCTTTCTGCAAAACAAATAATAAAACAATAAAATTCATTAATAAATCAATCATTAAAATCAAACTAAACACATTTTAAAATCAAGTTAAGGATGATATCGTCCACCATTGGATTATATCATCCCAAATTGGGCAAAATTGTCCTTTGTTAGGCTGAAATCATCTCTGATTTCGCAACTTGAGATCGCCCCTTGTTGAAATAGATCGTCCCTAGTTCGTTTATTTTTCCCTCAGACAAAATTGACGATTTAGAGTCGATTTAGGCAAAATCGAGATGATTTCGTCCCGACGTCGTCGACGGCCTAAAAACGGCCGCGATGCCCCAAAAAATCAAAATTTAAATCCATAGATTGCACAAATTTAATTAAAACCTAATCTACTAGGATTATATCCTTACCCATAGCCTGCACCGGACCTCTGTCGCTCTGTGCGCTGTCTCCACCATTTTTCTCTCTACAGAGCTCTGGAATAGTAAAAATGAACGATAAAAATGAATTAGGGTTTTACCCTATTTTCTTAATTTTATTTAAAAATCAACATTTTAATTTTGCTTTTCCATGTTTTTACCTCAAATTTTCAATTTGGATAAAAACACGGAGGGGCACCATAGTCAGCATTCGTACGATTCGACCAAGAATCGTTGTCTAAAAAATTGAGTATATTTTTGCTTTCTCGTAAAATGGAAAAAACTCGTCTTTAACGCATTTTCTTTGAAAAATTCGCTAAAGAGGGGGCAAAATGTAGCACCCTAAAATTGGCACAGATAAAACCTTAGTAGAAGATAAAATATAAATATTTGCATTTTAACCCCAAAACCGCTCCAAAATTGCTTGTTACCCGCTTTCCCCATTTTTTGTGCCATTTTTAGGATTTGTTTTGACTGTTGGACGATATCGTCGTAGATTAGACGAAATCGTCCCCTATCTGACCAATTCATTTGGAACAGAACAACTAGAAGATTTTGTCCCAAAACTAAATTTTCATAATTGGCTTTTGTTTCAACAGCCTCTCCAACTTGGGCAAAAATGTGTCTGTGCAGTTGGAGATTTCCCTATTGGAGATCTCCCAGATTGGGATGATCCCCAACCTCCTAACATCTTTCTAATCCTATATAAACTAGAATTTTTCTAGTTTATCCCCCTGAACCCCTTAGTTGATGAATTTCCTTGTAGATTTAGTTCCTTATTCACTAAAGCATCCTCGCACTACTGTCTGTATTCTGTATTTTGTATTTTCTTGCAGGAACTCTACTGTTTTTCAGTCGAAGCTAGCTCAGATCGTTGCAAATGATCTCGGATGATTTCAGACGATCTTGTCGAGGAGCACAGACGATCTCGTACGATTGGAGGTGATCCTGACTGTAGTCCAGATTGGGGGCAATCAAAACCTAGAGTTTGCATTTCCTTAGCTTTTCTACACTTTCCTATTGTATTCCTGCACTGTCTTAAATTATTATACTTATGCATCTTGGAGTTCACCTCATCTAATATAAATGCATGATAAAATCAAAATAAATTATGAAGCTGACACTTTTCCTCTTTAATTACTATTTGGATCTGTCATTTAGACAAATTTATAGTTATTTCTATCATTTCCCTTCACTTCTGTAGTTGCATCTTGGGTATTTTGTATCTATTTTTGTGATTGCAGGTTTCTTACGAATTTGTCTGACGAATTTGTTAGATTTCAGATGATTCTATCTTATCTCAGATGACCTTCTGTGATTTGAGATGATCCTATGAAATATCAGACGATTATGTATGAATTGAGGCGATCTTGACTGCTACAAAACTCAAAATCTTCATCAGACATCCGAAATCAGGTATGATACATTTTAACTAGCATATTCTCTATGATTAACATTCATTCCTATTTTTTGTATTCATTTAAATCAGCATTGGCATATAGAATAGTTTAGATTCATCTTGGCCAAACCTAGGAGTTGAATGATTAAAGCGCAAAATAAACACATCAAACTCACTGTCAACCTAGGCATGGAAACTGCCATCCAAGAGTTTCCTGGTGAACCCACCATCCGTCGAAAATTCACCCTTACACCCCTCCCTTGAGAGGTGGGACCTTCAAAGGGCCTCTCAGTCCGAGGTATTGTCCCATCCTTTTCACATCCCCCTTCCGGATGTGGATCCTATAGCCTGAAGGTAAGGATGCAAAAAATTTGGAGCGATACACCAAGGATTTAATTATTCATATGTAAATTATTGTGGTGTGGATGAATCACTATTGATATTTTAAACCCCCCAATGATAGAATTAGTCAGACTCATATCAAAGTGGGTTTTGTAGTGATCTTATATGAGACACTTCTAAAGTTTACGAAGCTCCCTATGTTGACAATTAAAATGCACGGGCAATGACAAAATAGAAACAAAATTAACCTGTGTTTGGCCTGCAACATTTTGGCATCGTTATCGAGGAAGCACCTCTACTAGATAAATTGCAATACCTAAAAACCTTTTGTCTAACTTTGTATGAGTTCCTCGAGAAAAAGAGGACCTGACAGTCATTTTGTAAACCATAGTCCACCAAAATCTAAGTTAGTCAAACACTCTAAATTTGAATTAGATTCCCAGACTTGTCACCAGCAGTCCACTAGAGTGAGAATCCTCACTTTGTGTAAAGTGCTTCCTCATCCCACCAACCTGGGGAAGAACAAACCATTGTAAACTCGTTATTTAAGAGGACACCCTTAGAGGAAGCCCTATTGTGGAAAGTTGTAGAGGATCAAACGATAACACCAGCCGATTTCATAGCCCTAACTCAAAAAGTTTTAAATGACCATGAGGCCATAAGAACTACATTAGAGACCACATTTCCTAAAAAAATGGTCGACGAAGAGGCTTCATCTAGCTTTAGTTTCCCAATTGAGGAAGGAGTAGGAGAAACCAAAATGAAAAATATATCCCATGTTCACCTTCCTACCTTCAGAGGATACCCAACCAAGGACCCTGACCTATTTTTATTTAATTTTGATGTTTTTGTAGGTCTGTGGGCTACAAATATGATATGCAGAATCTGAAGCTCTTTTCTTCCAAATTAGGTGATGCATCTCTGTGGTGGTTCATCGGTCTAGGAGACAAACACATTTCTACATGGGATCAAATGAAGAGGCTCTTTTTAGAGTAATATCAAGACTTCAAGAGAGAAAGAGACTCCACATAGGAGGTCCTGAGCATGACATAGAAAGAATATGAGTCTCTTAAGGAGTACTAGGAGAGATTCAATTTCAATATTTAACGATCTCCTCTCATGAAGTTAGCCGACAAGTCTCTTAAAAGCATCTTTTTGATATTACTTAACAATGAATCATTAGAAGCTCTCAACATAATTTTTGGAGGTGACGTCTACCAGCACGCTATGGAAGATATCTGACAACTATGTCGGAACTACTCAAGAATGAGAGGCAAAACCACTTCTAGAACCATGAAAGCAACTATTGTAGTCATAAAAATAGAAATAGGTAACATGTTGGAAGATTTTAAAAGTGATATGATTTCGTATCTAACATTGCAAATGGACACATTGCTGTTGGAGAAAAAGAAGCAAGAAAATGAAGCAGCGTTGGCTTATTTTTATCCGAAATGCAGAGGAAAGCATGCAATGAATGCATGCCCAGAGAATAAGGTCATATTATTTACAGTCTACAAACTAAATCATAAGACTCGATTGTGCCCATAATTACCCAGTATCAAGGAGGATGCTAATGTCATGGAAGCTTATTTTTTAGGCAATCGAAGGAGTTGGACACAACCCCCTATGGGGAATACGCCACCAGGAATTCCATCATATGGTGGAGGACCATACATGCCACAAGTCCAGCCTCAACCACCTAACATGGGGTGGTGGGGGCCATCATCTTGGTCCAATACACCCTTAGGAGCAATGTTTCTAAACCAGTAGCCCTAGATGCCATATCAATATCCTAGGAAATAGTGGATAGGCCATGCTCCATGGAATATAGCTCCACAGAACGTAGCACTAGCTCACCCCCATAAAAACCTGTTGGTTTTTCCTATAGTGAGACCTACACAGCTACCCGCACAACCGATGGCGAATCCAAATAATAGAGCAAATCAACCAGCATACAACTTTGAAGGTGAGATGTATTTGATGTATCATATTAGTTGCAATCCTATTCAGCTTAGATTAGGTAGACAACTAGGAGTAGAGACACCTTTTTTTATAGAAGAGGAAGCAGACGTAGGAGAAACACCTCTTATAGAAGAGGTGGAAGAAGAAGTGGCTGAGAGAACAAAGGCTCCATTTCCTAACTGACTGCAAGAACAGAAGAAACAAACGTAGCTGGAGTATGATATTCTTTCTAGCTTGAAAAATCTCATAGTGACAATACCACTTCTTCAAGCTATTTGAGACGTCTTGATATATACTAAGGCAATAAATGAGATGCACCTAAGGAAGTCAAGATGAAAAGTAACCTAGACTATCAATATCATGGGTGAGTTGGCAGATTTAACGATGGGGAAGGTGTGTTGGGGAAGGTGTGTTGGGGAAGGTGTGTCATCCTAAATACGTAGACCCAGGCAACCCAGTATTGACTATAAAAATTGGGGGACATTTCTTGACCAATACGTTGGTCGATCTTGGTGTAGCCATCAACATGATGCCTCAGGAGACCATGCAGAGGCTACAGCTCACAGATATGAGATCTACCTCAATGGTGCTGTAGCTGGCCAATTGATCAACCATAGCATTGAAAGGAATGCTAGAAGACATAATAGTAACAGTTGATGCATGGGAATATCCAATTGACTTCCTAGTTTTGCAGTCTAAAACAAGGCTGGGTGGCTACCTGCTTTTTGGGATGACCATGGTTGGCAATAGTCGATGCTTACATTAGCTGCCATGATGGCCTGATGACCATATCCAATGGATAAAATTTCAAAAATTTGACCATTTCACCTCCCGTGCAATCCATGGATTCATTGGGAGACCCTACATTGACCAAGCATGGAGATAATGAGTTGTCCATAATCTAGCCAGTGAAGGCATTGGATGAATTTGTAGAGGATGAAGATGAGGATGGCACTATCATGGAATTCCTCCAAGGAGAATCCTCCATCACCATGCCTGAGTCACCATTGACTGGTTCCCAAAACCACCATGTTTAGCTGATAAACATTGGACCGAGAGAGACATTAAATATCAATAGTGGGTTGACCCCCACATAGCTAACAAAAGTGGAAGAGCTCCTAGTAAAACACCAACAAGATTTTACATGGGATTACTTGAATATGAAAGGTATCAACCTGAAAATCTGTACCAATCGAATATACCTTGAAGAGCAGGTGATTCTAAGCAGGCAACCGCAAAGAAGAATGAATCCAGCAATGAAAGACATTATCAAGGCAGAGCTACAAAAACTCTTGTCTACCGGATTCATCTATCCAATTTCTAACAGTGAGTGGATGTCACCGTTTGTGGTAATCCCCAAGAAGAATGGGAAGTAGCGGATTTGTGTGGACTACAAGGTGTTGAACAAAGCGACCAAAAATGACCACTTCCCACTCCCATTCATTGATAAGGTCTTGGATACACTTTCAAGGTAAAATTACTTCTCCTTCCTGGATGGATTCAGTGGATACAACTAGATCCAGATAGGAGAAGAATATTAGGATAAAACAATGTTCACATGCCCATGGGGAATGTTTTCTTATCGAGTGTTTCCTTTTGGGTTATACAATGTGTCAGCCATCTTTTAAAGGGTGGTGCTTAGCATATTTTTGGACGTGATATGAGATGCATTCAAAGTATACATGGACGACTTCATCGTTTATGGAGAAACCTTTGAAGAAGCAATGATAAACTTGGAAAGAGTGCTCGAAAGAAGTGAGGAAAATAATTTGTCCCTTAGTAATGAAAAATGCTTCATGATGATGCAATAGGGCATCGTATTGGGACACCATCTCTCCACGAAAGGAATAAAGGTTGATCAAAGAAAGATTGAATTCATCAAGGACTTACCCAGCCCCAGAACATAGCGAGAGGTGAGAAGTTTTCTTAGATATGTTGGGTATTACCAGTGATTTATTACTGACTTTAGTAACATTGCAAAACCACTGAACATACTATTGTCTAAATATGTGGAGTTCAACTGGACGAAAGGTTGAAAAAGAGTGTTTCAGTCACTCAAAGAGAATCTAATATCTGCATTGATTTTAAGGGGACTGAATTGGTCCATACCCTTCCATATCTATTTGATGCATCCAACAATGCGATTGGAGTAGTCCTAGGGTAGAAGGATGGTGAGGAATTTTACGCCATCTACTATATCAGGAAAAACTTGGCAGGGGCTGAGCTCAACTATATAGTGATAGAGAAATAGTTCCTTGTGGTTGTGCATGCCATAAATAAATTCCACCATTATATCATCGGATACTAGGTGTTCGTCCATACGGACCATGCAGCCATCAGATATTTAATGAGAAAATTGGCCATTGGTGGAAGAGTTAGTAGATGGCTTTTACTATTACAAGAGTTTTACATAACAATAGTTGATAAGCCAGGCAAGGATAATGTGGTAGCATATTTTCTATTCATATTGACACCAGCAAATCATGCGATAGCGAAAGACCAATTTTTGAACGAACATTTGTTCACCATAAGCAACAAAACGTCATGGTATGCATACATAGCCAACTACTTAGCCATCAAAAGAACCTCACCCATTGTCTCCTCATGATAAAAGTAGGCGGTAATAGATAGGAGCGCCTCCTTTCTATGGGTTGACAGCCTATTAATTAAAATAGGACGTGATTAGATTATAAGGAGATACATAGCAGAACAGTTCTTAGAAATACTCAAATCTTGTCACGATGAACCATGCGGGGGACACTTTGTGGGAAAATGGACCTGCTTATAAAATCCTTTAGGCTGGGTACTTTTGGCCCACTCTATTTAAATATGCGATCGCATACTCCAGAAAGTGCGATGAATGCCAAAGAGTGGGTAGACCAACCCATCGGGATGAAATACCCCTTCAACCTCAAGTGCACCTGGAGCCCTTTGATAAGTGGGGCATGGATTTTGTGGTATCAATTAATCCACCTTCGAAAGGAAGGAGATTTATTTTAGTCTATACAGACTACGTCACCAAGTGGGTGGAGGTTCAAGCATTAAGGGATTCAAAGGAAATAACAATCGCCGATTTCTTATTTGCTCATATTTTTACATGATTCGGGGTCCCTAGAGAGATAAAAATAGACCAAGGACCTCAATTTACCTTCAAGTTGATCAAGTATTTTATGAAGCAATATAGAATTCGGCACAACAAGACTACACCCTACCACCCACATGAAAACGAGAAAGTGAAAGTGATGAACAAAGATATTGAGAACATCCTAAAAAAAACCATGCAGCAACATAGAAAAAATTGAGCTACACGACTACCAGAGGTAGTATGGACGTATAACACCACATGGAAATCCACCATAGGCTTCACACCCTTCCATTTTGTCTATGGGAAGAGTGCAATGATGCCCATAAAGTTCGATATTAAGACATTGAGAACTGATTTAAAATTAAATTTGAGCTTGGAAGAAGCTCAAAAAGAAAGAGTTCAATAGGTGAATCAACTGGAAAAAATCCAAATGGATGCTTTACAAAGAATGGAGATCATACAAAAGCAAAGAAAATAGTGGTATGATCATCACATTAAGCTAAAGCAGTTCCAAGAGGGAGAATAGGTGTTGTTGTATGATTCTAGGTTCCAATAACAAAAGGGAAAATTAATACTGAGGTGGATGGGACCGTATGGCATGGTAGAGCTCATCAAGAATGGTGTTGTGCATGTCAGTACCATTGACGGCAGCAACATTGTATTGACAGTTATTGACCACCAATTGCGGCCCTATAGCACGTCTGAGAATTTATTGGTGGAGTCTAGAGCAAGCATGTGGGAGATCCCATCCTTGTAAATCTGGAGAAAACTCTCAACAAGTAGAACGGTGGACATAGAGGTGTCCATCAACATCAGTTAGATTATATTTGTTTATTTCTTATTATGTGTTTTGCAGGAATGACGCCCGCATGCAAGATGTAGGTATCCTAATTTCAGGGCCTAATAGTCATAAAATACATCTAACTACCTATATTTTTCTTTTTTTTGGTTTACATTTTACATGTGAAGGGCCTAACAGCACGAAAAACAAGTATCTAGGAAACCAGGCCTGAACCAGCTTAGCATCCCGCCACCTGTGCATATAGTTTAGAAGCAGCATCTATCCAAGCTTGGGGATGGCAAAAAACTCTCCTCTAAGGGAAAAATCACACACCAGGCTTAGCAAGAAGATGTTGGGGCAGCTTGAAGTAAGTTTGAGGAGGCTTGATCACCCTTGACCAGATGATCACAATGTGGCTGCTAAGAAAAATACCTTGCAGAAAGCCTTCATCTCCAAAGAAGACTCTCCACTTAAGGAATGGTGCCTTCCTCCTCAAAGAAGGTGGCTAAATAAGGTGGAAATTTCCTTCCGTGAAGAAGGTATCATGTTGGAGGTAATGCTCCTTCCTTATAAAGAATGTGCCCTACGAAAATAATGTGCCTTCCTTATAAAGAAGGCACCCAATAGAAATAAGGTGCCTTCCTTATAAATAATGCGCCCAACTGAAATAAGGTGCCTTCCTTAGAAAGAAGGCGCCCAACTAAAATAAGGTGCTTTCCTTATAAATAAGATGCCCATCGAGGGTTCCTAAAAAAAATGAAAGAAGGCGCCTTCCGCATCATGAAGGTGCCATAAAAAAAATATGATGAAGGCGCCTTCCGCTCCAGGAAGGCGCATCCATTCAAAGCACCTTCCACCTTAGGAAGGCGTTGTTCTTTCAAAGCGCCTTTCATAGTAGGAAGGTGTCATTCTTCTAAAGTGTATTCTACAGTAGGAAGGCACCATCAAGAAAAAGTGCCTTCCACCTAGGGAAGGCGCTAGTTATTTAAAGCATCTTTTGCATCGGGAAGGTACCAAAAGCGCCTTTCGCATACAGCAGGTGCTTTAATTTCACATGCACCTTGATTCAAACAAGATCAACACACGATTGGGTGGCACTAGATTACAACCATCATCCCATGTGATGGAAATCCATCCCAACCAAAAATCTTCCAAATTTATAGGGTGGGATCATCGCACACACCCCAAGGATGATGGATAGATAGTTTTTAAGCCAATCATGAGTCTATCTTCAGCATCAAACCTCAAACAACACAGCAACAAGTCCAACGTAATCAGCACATGCAACACGCACATCCTCCATGTCACAGATCGATGAATCACCATTTTTTGCGATGCACAAAGCATCCAATCAGGTACGCACATAATTCCAATTAAATTTTTATATAATTTTTCATAAATTATGTAGTTCTAAAAAATAATGCCGCCATAGAAATCACATACCCCTCTATGACTGAAAAATTATTCTTAAATTATGGCTTGATAAATGTACCCTATCAACCCCCAAATAAATAAAATATTGAATTAATGCAAGGATTAGGCACCTCCCTAAGAAATCTAAGGCAATAAAATAGCAGATGTAGTTGTCAGACCCCAGGATGTCAATCTTTGGCAGGCTGTAGAAGTTGCATTCCAGGTAGCAGGGACTACATTAGCTATACCACCTCTAGTAGAATTTGGGGTGGGAAACCCGAACAGGCCGAGTTAGTGGATTGAGAAGAGGTAGACAATAGAAGTTGGCCACCTCAACACCATAGTTCCACGTAGAAAAAGAAAGACCGCACCTCCTGATGTTTGTCCATAAAAAAAGCAATCACAGGCCGCAGGTACAGATAGATCTACTAGAAAATGATGACGATGAGGAGTACAAAGGGATACTTGTAGTTTGATTCCATGAGGGCATGGCATATGTTAGGCATGGGGGGATGATGAGCCTCAAAAATGCTCATATTTTGTATGAGTTTCATTGATTATTATGTGGAAATATAATAGGAACTATGTAATTTTATGAATTATTATGTAATTATTTAATAGAATTGTGTGTGTTATCTAATTTGTGTGTTTTAGTGTGTTTGTGTGGAAATGTAGTTGGTTTTGACAGATTCGGATCAGTCAAGGTCCTTCATGGACCTGGCACTCTATTTCTTTTGGGATCAAGGCATGGTGGTTAGGTGCCTTCCTCTTCAAGGAAGGTACCAATAGAAGGTAGGTGCCTTCCATATAAAGAAGGTGCCCGACATACTTAGGCGCCTTTCGCATAAGGTAGGCGTCCCATACAAGAAGGCGCATTTCACATAAATAAGACACCTAACATCAGTAGGCACCTTCCACATAAATAAGGTGCTCAACATCAGTAGGCACCTTCCACATAATGAAGGCACCTACCAAAGCACTTGAGAAAGGTGCCTCCATTTTTTGCTAGTTGACCAGATAAAGAGATGTGGGCAGTGTTGACCGGTGTAGTTCCAATTCCACATCACACAAGACAATTCTAGGAATTACACCAATGGATACCTACACCAGGTGAAACATGATCCAGCTCAAGCAACTTGAACCACTCAACGAACGTGCCACCGTTAGGAACAATGCCTATTTTTGGCAGATGTCAATTACGTTTACCAGACTATCCCAGTTTAGTCTAGACTAAAATACTATTGTAACTTCCTTGTAATAGAATATTTATGTGTGTGTTATATAAACACACACAGACCTCTCTAAAAATCATCCATAATATCCAAATTGAGAATACATTTATCATTCTGAGGAGATAGAAGCATTGTATTAATTCTTTTGCAATCATAATAAATTTTGAGAGTTCCTAATCGCATTTCACCTAGAAGGGAGCTTTTGGAGCCTGGGCCCACTCCAAGCTAGTATTCCTTCCCTTTTACTTGTACTTTCTTAGATTAATTTTTTTCTTTCATAGGTTTGATTTTTGTACTATTATTTTCATTATCGTAGTGAACTTACTTTCATGTCTAGTTAATTATGCACGTATGAATATTTGATTTCCAAGGATTTAATTATTCATAAATAAATTATTGTGGTGTGGATGAATGATTGTTGATATTTTAAACCCCCCAATGATAGGATTATTCGAACTCATCTCAAAGTGGGTATTGTAGTGATATTGTATGAGACACTTCTAATGTTTACGAAGCTCCGTGGGTTGACAATTTAAATGCGCGGGCAGTGACATAATAGGAATAAAATTAACCTGTGTTTGACCAACAACAATCACAAGTACCTTGGACTGTTAAGGTTTTGCCTCTTTGATATTTGTCATTGATGCTCCTTCTAAGCATAGTTCTCTCTATGAGAACCAATCTAGTGTTAGCCACTACTACTTTATCAATGTAATTTCCCAACCCCTCATTCATCGATGGCTCTGTTTCCTAGGTCTCTTTGGAGGCCATTACCAGTGGGAATTCATAGAGTGTTCTTCTTCATTGGTATTTACAAACAATGCTTGACTACTCTTTGGCTCTTTCTTCTAGGTAAGTGTTTTTTTGTGAAATTAATGAGCTTTGCACTTCAAACCACTTTTAAATATTCTCGCATGTATACCTTATACCATTAATGTAGCTGATGAAAGAAACTTTTGGTTGCACATTTTTTAATTCAAAGGTATGCATCTTGGTGGCTGGCAACATCATGTCAATCATTGATTGGTTGTAGCACAAAGCACTTTGTTTAACCTGTGGTGTTTTTCATCTTTCTTTCTCTTGGAGTGGCATGGAGCACACATCATAGCCCACGAAACTCTTATTTATTGGAGAGAGGCATAGTGTATATGTCCTAGTTCGCTCTAGAATGGATGTGAAATTCAGTGGTATGGAACACTTACTATATTCTACTACCACCTTTGCTTATTGGAGAGCAGCATAATACATATGTTGTATTGTTTTGTTGCCCTTATTTTATTTTGTAACTTTGAACTAGTTTTTTCAAAGTAAATTTTTTTCTCTTTTTTTTATTTAATACTTTACAAAATGAAAACTTTCAATAAAGGGGGAAAGGATATAAAACAAAAATATGTACATATGTTACAATGAACTTATATTTCAATCAAAATAGAGTTTTAGATGAAAACCATTGATTAGGATCGGTTGTATGTTTCATTCTAGGTCTTCAGTATGGAAAACATTATGTAGACACCAAAATATAGCCACTTGTCCTTCATCTATGCTTTCCCACAAACTATTTTTCCACAATCCCTATTTCCTGCCATTTCCAACCATTATTCATATTTATTTATACTTATTTATTTTATATATTTAAATATAATATATTATATTATATTTTTTTTTAAGTGAAAAACCCCTTGTGGGGCCGCCTTGGTATGAGAGACCACGAATAGGGGGTTCTACACCATCAAAGTCACCTAGGAGTCACACCCGACCCTGCCCGCACCAACATTATCAATTGGATTTTGGATACCCAATTCAGCTTTTTGGTAGGGTGGAGATTTGAACCTGGGACCTCCCTTGGAGGATTGCCCTCTCCTCTCATCTAATCTCATCTATCCATTCACCTCAATCCATTTCCTAGTCGTCCGATATCATCTAATCTCATCCATCCATTTACCTTAATCCATGCCACATCCTAGATTGATTGTCCACCCTTAGATATGCTTTAATCTCAACCGCATGATTAGTGTCGTTGAAACCCTAAAGTATGCCCTAAGTTGGACTATTAATAGGAGTTATTTTAAGACTCAACCCCTTGGAAGTTCTCTGGAATCCTAATTAGCTAGAAAGTGACCTAAGTTTTCTAAGTGCCTTAGAGTTCCAATTGAGCCTTTAGTGCCCTAACCCTACATTTACCCTAATCCATCTACCATTCCTCCATTACCTCGCTCACCACCATCATCGCCGCATCCCTCACCCTCATCAAGATCTACTTTCACAGATCTGATCTGACCTCTAAATGCCCTGTTGTGCTCTGTAAAATATCTCGAGTACCTTGTTGCACTCCGTAGACATCCCAAGCACCCTGTTGTGCTCCGTAGACATCCCGAGCACCCTACTATCCTCCAGAATAACTTGCGGGTGTTTTAGAGCCCTATTCTGACGTCGAGCAAGATCTTCGGGTGTTTCTAGGGCACGCCCCTACCATCGACTTGCAACAAATCCATCCATCAGCAAATAGTAAGCAAGAGCAAGGTAAATCCATTTATGTTATTATATTTCATATTGTCTTATTCTATTCACATTTGCATTGCTATAACTAGGGTTTTTAAGTTATGATTTCTGAGGGCTCACACTATGGAGCCCTCATTTGTTATTATTGATTCTCTGGTTTCTTTGTGTGTAGGTTTTGATAATACATCAAAAGCATTGGACAACTACTTAAGCTGGAGTGGCCCGATATCGGATACGTAGAAGCCCACTCAACCTTGTTGGGAGCAAAGATGCAATTGAAGACACCACTAGTTATTTGTGGCTAGGGTTTCGGAGAACCCTAGAAAAGTTTGTAATATTGTATCAAGGGATTCTTGGATCCACTATTGTAACAACGGAGTTTCTAGGCTCCCCCCCTTTATCAATATAAATTCCATTTTGTTGTGCAATATTTGATTCACTTGAATTCTATTTTATTTAGCATTGTTTGGTGTCACATTTTTAGCTCTACAAATGGCGATCATGGTGGGACCCCCTAAGGGTTTCATGTTTTGATTTATCTTGCCATCTAACTTACTATTTGTTGTCTTATTTTGCAGATTTGCAAAAGCACAAATCAAGCGTTCTTCACCTGTTAGGGTTTTTGAAGACTTGTCGAAAGTTGCAGGAAGTGCATGAATGCTCTATGGCACTTGAGGATCATCCAAAAATATCTAGAAGAATTCCATAAATGCCCAAAATAATTCCATAAATTCCCTGGGGCATCTCATAGGTGCCCAAGTGCATTTTATAGTGATTTGGAGCAGATACGTAGGTTGTCCAGTAAGTCCACTGTCCAAAATCCAGTTTTACTATTTTACATATTTTGGGTTCTTTAATGTTTTTTTTAGATTTCAGGCATAAAATGAACAATCACTAAGTAATCTGGAAAATAATTCATCTTAGTTTGCATTTTAGGTTTTCATAGATATAAAGTGTTGCATTTTGATTACATTTGAATTGATAATTTACATAAATTAGAGTTGCATTTTAGGGTTAGAAGTATCTTCTTTTATCTATCTAAGTAGGAACATCATTAGGGTGCCAAGAGTATTCCTGCCATTGGGTGATTCCAGGAAGAGGGGTGGATGAACCCTCTAACTATTTTGATAGGGGGTCTTAAGCGGTGTACTTCACACCCTTTGGAGAAATTGGCATTCTCTTGTTGGCTTCTGACTTAGATTTATGAAATTAGTTGCTCCTAACATTGTTTGTCCACATTAGTAAATGAAAACCTTAAAATGAACAATTCACACACAACATGTTTCACTTAAAATAGTAGTGGTTGGATTTCATCACCAGCCATTGCTTGAGATTTGGTGATGGTGGTATTCATCTCCATCCACCAATATCTACCCATAGAAACCCTAGGTCACCCCTGAGAAAACTTGTTGGATTTCATCACCAGCAAGAATCTCGTTGCCTCAGCTTTGCCATAGTTTTTACCTTTATTTGATTAATTTAGATTAGTACATTTGAAACACACAAGATTGAAACCTAAAGAAATAAACTCACATTAAAATGAGATAACCAATGAACAAGGTAAGACACACGTGTTAAACAAACTTAGCATTGGTTGTTTGGTTTTTATTGTGAAATTTAAATTGGGTGTTTCAGTTTATTGTATAATCTATATTTTGATTTATTTTCTTTATGGTCCTAACACGAAAATAAAAACAAGCATTAAATAAAGATAATCAAATGGAACCTTCATCCACCTTCCCCACCACTTCTATGGTAGAATCCTTGAATGTGACATAGGCAAATTTATCTGTAGGTCCATCACATTATTTACCCTCCACAACCTTCCATATGGCTATGCCCCAAGAGGAGTCAACCTCCCCTACCATCGACCATCACATTACCCATATAGACATGGCAAGAGTAGAAGCTCTCATGAAGTCTTCTAACTATGCCTTAGAGTCCATTCCCAATTCACCTAGATAGGATTCTACTTTACAACAAGAGCCTGTTTATTCCCAACCCCCATCCACCTTCACCTAGGTGTATACTAACCCTCTTTTTGAGGTATCAGTTGCACCTTCTTCCCATATGTCCATTCCCAAACCCTCATGTGCTCCTAGCACCTCATATACTTCCACTTACACCAACCCCTTGTATGAAGCACATGTAAATGTTGCTTCACAAGTTTTAGCCTCACAAGTTGCCATACCTAGTGTAACTTGTCCCCAAGCCACATATTCCATACCATCTACCTCCATACCCTTAGCCTCTGATAGAGATATTAGTGAGGCATGGGAACACCTAAAAAAATTTCTTAGATAGCATCAAAATGCTCAATAACAAGTACAGGTGAACCCTAAGCCTTTACATAACTCTACTCAGATTGTCCTTGTTAACTAGGGTCCATCATGGGCACCATAGTCTTCTGTGGTTTCTATCCCTATTCCCCCACCAAGCCATACCATCACCCATCCTATTCCCATTGGCCATCCTAGCCATAACCCTCATCCATCAACCTCATTCCATAATTCTCCATATTTTCATCAACAATCTCCCATTCATCAATTTCCATCAAATTCACCTAGCCATCATTACCAATCTCATCATCACTTAGTCACTCCACAAAATTTCTCCACTCCACCACAAAATCATCAGGTAATTTAGGGCTTCCACATTCCTGAGGAAGACCCTCGAATTAAGGCCATGCAAAAATAGATAGATCAATTGATTCAATATACTCTTGGTTTTTCAAACTAGAAACCAACCTTACACCAATTGATCAATCAACCAATTCATCCTTTGATACCATCACCGCCATATCTTGACAGATTTCACGGTACCTAAGTTTGACAAATTTAAGGGAACTAAGGATCCCAAAGAACATGTGAGCACTTTTGTACATGCATGCTTTAGAATTCAAAATGACAATGCTCTCATGCTTCAAACTTTTTCTCAAACATTAGGAGGGGATGCCATAGAATGGTATAATCAATTTCCAAGCCATAGTATTTATACTTTTGAGCAATTGATTGATCAATTATTTGAGCATTTCATCTTAAATGTTAAAAATAAGATCTCATTGTCTGATGTCTATGCTTTAAGACAACATGATGATGAATCTATCTACGATTTTAGAAACTGTTGGAGGGTTGTCATCACTAAATTGCCATTCACCCTACCAATGGATGAGCTAATTAAGTTATTCACCAAGAGTTGCTTAAAACCTATCTCTTGGATGCTTCAACTACGAACTTATCAATCATTTGAAGAAGCTTTAGCTCAGGCTAGTGTCATTGAGGAGATAAAAATCCAAGAAGGCATACTTAAGCCTAAAAAGAAATAATGGAAAAACAAGGGCCAATACAAAAGAAACTATTATGGCCAACCAAAATCAACACAGGCTACCCCAACCAATCAGCCCAATCAAGTTAATCAAGTGGTCATGAGCCAACCGGTAATGGCTCAACAACAACCCGTGCAACAAACACCACAACAAATTGCTTATCATGCGGTACCCTCAACAACACAAGCTATGCAAAACATAGTGCCAACTATGGAAAACCATCCCCGATGATAGTCTGTCCGACAAAATCACCAATACACCCCATTAGCTAAGTCATATGCTTCCCTTTTTTGAAGGTTATATGACACAAACAAGCTTGCTTTACCCAAAATCAGACCCGATGATCCCGCCAAATGTAGTAAACACTATCGAGAGCATCTATTTTATCCTTATCATAGGTAAAATGGGCATGACATTAACAATTGCCATGTATTTAAATACATAGTGCAAGACCTCATTGACTTGGGGGTGATCAAGCTTGATAATCCCCTCGCTCAACAAAACCAAAACCTTGGTATATTTCAAACACCACTTCCTCATCATGAGGAGGTGCAACCAAATGTAGGGGGAGCTAACACCAAAAATCCTCCTAATCAAGTCAATCACATACAACAATACCAAGGGTTTGTAGGGGCCATTCATGTGGTCACTAGAGGTCAAAGGAACAACCAACAAAGGCAACCACCTCAAGCAAGTGTGTCACAACCTTCTACATCACCACCCATCCAAGTTTTCCCCAATCCTTCATCACCCATCCATATCCCTAGTCAATCAAATCCTCCAAATCCACCCATAAATCATCCACCTCGACCAATCATCTCATTGAGTAGCCAGTTAACTACAAGTCTAAAAATAGCTTTTGCCAAATTATCAATTTATGAGTTAATCCAACAATCTCCTCCACATCGTGAGGCATTAATGGACATTTTGAAATCCATCGAATTACAATCGCAAGATCCTAATGCCTTCAACAACTTTGTGGGGAGCATCCAAACATGCATGGAGCCTTCCATCACATTCTATGACTTTGAGATTAAGCCAATCTCATTGGAATCAATAGACCCTCCATTGCATATCATGGCTCTAATTGAAAAGAAGCCTTTTAAAAGAGTCTTAATTGATACCGGTTCCTCTATCAACATCATCACCACATCCACTCTTCATCATTTGAACCTTCTTCCATCTCATATTACCAAGTCATCATTCACCCTCAAAGAATTTAATGATGCTTTGTGTTCCATAGTTGACACTATTGTTTTGCCCATTGAAGTAGGGGTCAAAATATTGCACACCATGTTTCACATCTTGGAAGGATCCATGGCGTACAATGTACTCCTTGGAAGACCTTGGATGAGGGAAATGAGATGTGTCCCTTCAATACTACATCAATGTTTGAAATATGTTCATGAGGGACAAGTACATTGCATACCGATGGATGTCGAGTCGTTTAAGTATTGCAATTTCATTTCAAATCCTTATGAGTCCATGCTTCCTTCCACTCACCTTTTTCTTTCACCATCATCCAATCCATCCACCACTTCAACAATCTCTTCATCAAAGGATCCCATTCCTGAGGAGCTCCCTATCACCAATCATCATCAAGCTTCCACACCCCCATCATCTTCATCATTGACTACATGCACATGTGGTCATAGTCAGTCCACATCATCAACATCATTGCCATCCTCATCATCATCATCCATTCAGAAGCCTTCCCAAACCAATCCATCACCATCACCTAATGTTTCACAAGTCAAATTGATGGATTGTGAGATATCTCCATCTTCACCATTCCCCAAGCCATCATCTGACCATGGTCCTTCCATGTCATCCCAAGTCGAGGTCCACCTCACTAATCCTAGTATTGGTGAATATGTGGTCCAAGACATCACCATCACACCCCTCACCATTCCTAATGCTAAGGATTTTGGTCACCCATGTGATCCACCTTTGGCCATAGGAGCAGTATATAACATGGGTTCAGCTCCAAATAGCATAAATTTTGTATATGGGGGATTGATTCTTCATCAAGTCCAGCTCCCATAGAAGAACCCAAAGAACCAACACTTGCCAACATTCCAAACATGACGGGATTTCCATCTCGATATTTCCACATAGTCAATTGGCAAGGTCATGGCCTAGGATTGCATGAACAGGGAGTGCATCAACCTATCGATGTTCCATATCAAGAGGTGCATGACCGTTCAGGTCTAGGTTACCACCCACTTTCCACCACCTCTTCTCTTGAACAAGCCTTCCAAAGGCTTAATCTCAATTCAGGAGAAGAAGCCCTCCATCTCAATAATTTTGATGATGAAATCTATGAATAATTCGAGCTTATGTCGATAATTTTGGATGAATCTAAAGAAGAATCGGATCCCATCATTCCCCATACCAAACAAGATGAGTTTTATCTCAACATGTTCCCCATCCATGAGCCCATATTTCACTTGCTTCTTCCACAAGAGTGATCTGCCCCTACCGGTGAACCACCACCTCCATTCCATTAAGCCATTTCATAATCCAACTTGTAACATATGTACATAACACAAAAATAGTGGTTTTCACCACTACCAAAAAAAAAAATCAAAAATCAACAAAAATATTTTCTTTGTATTGCATATGTAAATATATCACTTAGACAAATGCATTTATTTGTGTTGCTTGTTGTTATTTAGGTTAACCAATTCCCTAGCATCGGTTCCTAAGTTCCATCCATTCCATCCAACCTCATTCACCTCACCCATAAGTCAACATGAATCCTATTAATTTATTTACCCCGCTCCGTAATCCATATGATCCGACTAAGCCAATTCCAATTGACATAAGTCTCATTTATATGGATCGGATTTCCTCGCCTCCATACTTTATCAAATTTGTCTTGTCCAAGGAATTGTTAAGGGCTTCCACCAACTACATTCCTCCATCCCCTTCGCCTTTGCCTTCACCCTCACCTTTGGATCCTGAGGTTTTCTAGATAGAAATAGATGAGGATAATCCAGAAGAGTTTGATGATATCTTAGATGACATTCATTTGATCCCTATGCCCCATCAGCTTGAGGAATATTCCCACATGTCTATTTAAGATACCATCAATGTGGACCTTAGTTCAGACAAGGACAATTCCTAAATTTTCAAGCTTGGAAAAATATTATCACCCAACGAACAAGAGTAATTAATTGCTCTCCTCAAGAGGAAGAAGGGCATATTTGCATGGTCATACAAGGACATGCCTAGTCTTGACCCTAGTCTAGTTGTCCATAATCTCACCTTACAGCATGATTCTAAGCCGATCAAACAAAAACTTAGGAGAATTCATCCTACCATGGCCCTCATGGTAAAAATAGAGCTTCAAAAACTCTTAGACATGAACTTCATAGTTCCTATCGATTATCCTAAGTGGCTCTCAAACATGGTACACATTCAAAAACCTAACAGAGTGATACGTTTTTATACTAACTTCCAAGATCTTAACAAAGTGTGTCCTAAGGATTATTTCCTTCTCCCAAATATTGATACTCTTGTCGATA
The DNA here is from genome assembly GCA_028583015.1 of Wollemia nobilis. Classification (NCBI taxonomy): domain Eukaryota; kingdom Viridiplantae; phylum Streptophyta; class Pinopsida; order Araucariales; family Araucariaceae; genus Wollemia; species Wollemia nobilis. The sequence continues at coordinate 1,969,534 of JAQPPZ010002937.1, read as the reverse complement.
CCTGCGTTGGCCATGAAATGCTTTCACTCATGGATGGTTTTTTAGGATACAACCAAATTCGAATAAATCATTATGACCAACACAAAACAGCATTCACTACAGCTTGGGAAACTTTTTGTTACAATGTGATGCCCTTTGGCCTCAAAAGTGTATGTTCCACTTATCAACCTGCCATGACATACATTTTCCATGAATATATGCATAAGATCATGGAAGACTAGGTGGATGATCTCTTGGCTAAATATAAAACTTGACAAGAACATATTGGCGTATTGGAGAAATTTTTTGACCGAAAAGGTGATGCACTTTGGCCTCAAAAATGTAGGTTCCACTTATCAACCTACCATGACATACATTTTCCATGAATATATGCATAAGATAATGGAAGACTAGGTGGATGATCTCTTGGCTAAATATAAAACTCGAGAAGAACATATTGGCGTATTGGAGAAATTTTTTGACCGACTCCTAGAGCATAATGTAAGGTTGAACCCCAAGAAATGTGTCTTTGGTGTTATCTCGGGTAAACTTCTAGGATTCATTATCTCCAAAAGAGGCATTGAGGTGGACCCTAACAAGGTCAAGGCCATCATGGAGATGCCTCCCCCAACTAACTTAAAGGAATTATGTAGTTTACAAGGAAAGGCAACTTTATAACAAATGTAGGCCATTCAATAACCTACTACAAAAAGGGGTGCCATTATCTTGGACAAATGAATATCAAAAATCCTTCGATGACATTAAGCAATACCTAGCTTCTCTGCTTGTTTTAGCTCCCCCTCATTTTGAGGGTCCTATTTTATCTTTATATCTCAAAAATGGACTGTGCATTAGGGACAATTCTTGCACAAAATAATGAACATAATCGAGAGTAAGTTGTCTACTATATTAGTCAAACATTGGTAAGCTATGAAATCAAATATACTTATGTAAAAATATTGTGCTTAGCAGTGGTTTTTACCACTAAGAAACTTTGACATTACATGATTAGCCACACAACTTATGTCATAGCTAGAGAAAATCCTTTGCATTACATGATGTCTCGCACTTACAATAACACCCACACTGCTAAATGGATAATTCTCCTTATTGAATTCAACTTGGAATTCATTAGCCATAAATCCATTAAATTTCAGGTAAAAGCTGATCAACTTGCAAAAGCTCCACTACGTAGTGATCATCCTTTGATTATTGAGCTCACAAATGATTTGGTATTTGTTTTCACTGAATAATAAGATGTCATTCTAAAGGAAGACGACAATATCACACTATTCTTTGATGGCTCTAAGTGAATGAAAGGTCAAGGTGTTGGAGTCGTGTTTCATACACAACAGGGGGTACCTATCCCCTTATCATTCGAACTTGACTTCCAATGCACAAACAACACTGTAGAGTATGAAGTTCTAATCCTAGGTCTTCAATCATCCATATTTCTGAGCATTAAGCTTATTAGGATATTTGGTGATTCTCAACTTGTCATCAAGAAAATCAATGGATAATACCAATGCAAAGAAGCTACCATTAAGCTTTATTATGAAGTAGTAATGAAGCTGCTTTCTAAGTTTTATTGGTATGAAATTAATAGCTTGCCACGTTTGACTAAAATATTTGTAGATGCAATGACCTCCCTTGGATAATCGATTCCAAAAGAATCCTTTGGAGAGATACAACCCCTTATCATTTCAATAGTCTCTAAATTTGTAATTGTCTGTACTGAGTCTAAGGATGAAAAGCATGTTTGCTTTATCCAATTGGATTCATATGAGCCTTGGTCAAGCTAAATAGTAGCCTTTCTCAATTTTGGAACACTCCCATATGACATGTCTCGAACCGCCAAATGCACTTTCAAGCAAAAGGTAGCTCATTTCGTTCTCTTGGGGGATGTGTTGTATAAACATGGATATGATGGAGTCCTCTGTTATCTCAAGTCTAGTGAGGCATAAAGAGTCATTGTTGAAGCTCATGATGGTACTTGTGGTGGTCATTTTAGTTGAATTTCCATTGTAAAGTGCATTCTACGCATGGTTTATTATTGGCCCACAATGGAACGTGATTTTTGCACCTATGTTAAAAATTGCAAGAAGTTTCAAGAACATGCTATTTTAACTTTATGTACCATCACAAGCCTTACAACCTATTAAAATTTTTTGGCCCTTTTTACAATGGGGTCTAGATCTAATTGGCAAAATTTCACCTCCTTCCTTAAGAAAACATACATTCATCATTACAGCTATAGAATACTTTACAAAGTGGGTTGAGGAAATTCCAATAACCCGTACGATAGGACCTAAAATTGTGGATTTTATACTCCATCATATCATTTGTCATTTTGATACACCCTTGAAAATCATCTCTAACAATGGTAATTCTTTCAAGAACAAGGATTTTAGAGCACTTTGCGAGAAATATAATATTCAACATAGTTTCTCAACTCCTTAATAACCACAAGCAAATGGACAAGTTGAAGCTTCCAACAAGACCTTAGTTGCTATTCTCAAGAAAATTATCAAATAAAATCATAGATATTGGCATACACAAATTCGCTTGGCATTATGGGCTTATAAAACAAGCATTCGCACACCTATAGGGGCAACACCATTTTCATTGGTCTATGGAGCCGAAGCAATCATGCCTATTAAGCTTGAGATACCTTCCTTGCAAATTTCTTTGCAGGAATTCATAGATGACAACACTACTATACAAGCACATCTTGACAAACTCATATTTCTTTATGAGAGGTGAGTCAATGCTTTAGAGCATTTACGAGTTTATCAATATCACCTCAAACATGCTTACAACACTAAAGTTCATCTACGTGAATTCCATGTAGGAGATCTTGTCCTTAAAGAGAACCAAAAAAATATTAATGCATTGTCGCATCTTCATGATAAATTCATGGCTAATTGGTTAGGTCCTTACATTATCACACAAAAAGTGGGTAATGGTACTTATAGGCTTGCCAGTATAGAGGGAGAGGAAGAACCTAAACCACTTAATGTTATACACTTGAGAGCATTCTATGCATGATTTGATTACTATATGTGTATATATATACATGTCTAATACACAAAAATATTTGCATACACTTAATTCAAAATATTGCATTTCACTTACATCTACATTCCTAAAACAATGCATTTGCCCACATTTCATATTGTATTTCACAGAATTGCATGTCACAAATTGCATATCATACATTTCATTCACATAAAATATTTTCATTTCATATAGGGATCATTTATTAAGTTCAAGGTCTTAACTGGTCCAATAAAGTCATGTTGCCTTAATCAGGGGCACCCTCACAAAGTCATCCACAATTCCACTAAGTCATATTGCCATTTGCACAAAATGCATTTCCATCCAAAATTCCTAGGTGTTTTCGATCACTCAGCCACTCCTAATGTTTTAAGAAAACTCCAAAATACATGTCGAGTTCTTTTTAGGACCATTGCACATATACACTAAGAAAATATTGAGTTTTAGAAATTGACTCCAAAACATTCTTGAACCAAACATAATTTTCACATCTTAAAAATATCTTGTGTCAAAAATGGATAACACCATACTTGGTATGAACCTTGAAGTGAAAAGGATCATCCTCGCTAGTCCCATAATGCAACATAGTCCACAAGAACAGTGGTTATCACCACTATCACAATTCCAAAAATAAAAGAAAGAGTAGGGAAAATTCCCTAACAAAAACTCTAAATCTTTTACATCACACACCATTGATCAATTGGGTTGTAAGGATCATACTACATTTCCAGTCAGACGGTTAGGCAGTCATCCCCAAAACTTAAAATATCAAAAACACAAAAGTTATGGACTATGGAGTTAGCCTCCATCGAAGCTATAGATTCTTGACTGGTAGTGGATTACGCTCATGCATGGTGACATGTCTTTTTTAAAAGAGACCTCTGACCACTCATACAGACAAGCTATCTTCTTGGTTTCATCCATAACAGGTTTACCCAATTTACTCGAGATGATTTAATGAACTCATTTGTACACATACTGGTTCTTGATTACCTCGAGTCATTCCCATGCTCTTGATTTGGTAAATGAATCCACTGCACACACATTTAGTCCTAGAAGGATTAGGCAGTGTTATTGAGTTTGTTTGATGCCACTAGTATGTTTGAGTCTCTACAAAATAATCAGTCTTCCATATCAACATCCATATCTTCTTCCATATCAACATCCATATCTTCTTTCATATCAACATCCATATCATCTTCCATATCAACCTCCAGAACTTCTTCCATGTCAACATCCATGTCACGTCAAGAGCCATTCATCCCATATGCTACCAATTCTAGTGCCCCTGATTAAACAAAAATGCTAGAAAATGGTCAAGCAAAGATCTAAACCATAAATGATCATTTCCACATTTACATTTTGTCTTGCATTACTCATCCATACATTTTGCCTTACATTAATCATACATAACATATCATATGCATTAATCATCCATATAAACAAGCATTACACAAAAAGCATTCACACAAACACATATAACATAAAAGGTAAGAGTTATGTATATCTATGTATAAATATCGCATGTACAATGAGTTCCAAAAGGCTACATACAATAGAGAACCAAGGCTCATATATAAAAAGTGCATCTAACCACTAGCTAATGCCTGTGAGAGGACCCCTACGACCTAGTAGGAGCCCTAGACCTAGAACTCTACCTAGACTCAGCTGGCCTAATGGCTCAACCGTGGAGGAATATGGAGGATCTGGAAGCATGATATGATGCGCCATATATAAGTCCTCGAAGGAATGCACATATGCCTCGCTATATCAGAGTCATCGTAGATCTAGCCTATGTCAATGTTATTTGCCTAGAAGCTCTTCTTGGAGCCTCGTGATCATCTCCTGATCATCTCCACCAGCTCCTCTCATCGCCCACTCTACCTACATCTAAGCTATAGTTGCATCCCATGCACTGATATTCACCCATATCTATGCTATAGTCTCATTATGAGATAGCACTAAAGCCTCCCACTCAGCTCATAGTTTCTCCATATCTACTTACAGCCTCACCACCTTTGATATCTCCCCCATATCATCATCCTCCTCCTAATCCTCCCCTCCACCAACTATAGGAGTCTACTATGCTACACCCCTCAATATCCTCATAAAACTCTTGCACCAGTGGTTGCTTTGAAGCCTCATCAGAATCCTCAGCATCATCCTCACCATCAATCACCACCTTAGGTACCCATACTGGCTAGGCACCAAACCATACCACATACTCTGGGGTCATCCTCGTATTTTCCATATCAGAGACCTCCAGCTGTTTGTCATCCTCCATTGCCTCCCTCCATGGCTTCACACATGGAATTCCCACCTCCTCTCGATACCTCCTATACAACATCAGCTCATCAAGTATTCCCTATAGTAAGACAAAATACCGTAATACCTGCAAGAACTATAAGTACTTCACCTCCTCCTGAATATCCACCTTGGTTGCCTTACCCATTGCAACTGATCCCTATCCCCGATCCACATGGTCCCTCGTCAAGGCCCCCATGTCACTTGGGTATATATTAGTCCAACCCATACCTCCTAGTACCACTAGATAGATCACATTGGATAACTTGGTTGTACCTCATCTACCACTTTCCATATCCTAGCATAGGGTTGTGCCCTATCCCAATCACTACAAGGTAGGCCCTCCGATCGTGCCACACTGAAGTGCTCTCATCCCCAGAACTGGAGAAGCAAGTTGCATCCTAAGCCCTTCCTTCCCCACTGTTTCACCTCATATAGCTCTCGCTACACCTACACAAAAAAAGTAGGAGCCCATGCATATTGCTGAGGTGTAGTGATAAAATCATGCACCAATCCCAATAGGTTCCATGGGAACCTACAGCCAGTACTATTGGGAATCACTATGTTCACCAACACAAACATCACCAAGGCTAGGAGGGGCTCCAACTTCTTGGTCACATACATGGTCAAGTATGGAATTCCCCCACACTCCACCCTCACCTCCTCCCACCTATATCCAAACATCTTGCTCATATGGGCTTTTTATTGTAGCTCGCCTCTACCTTAAGCCCCTCCATTGGTACCTTGAGAATGTGATACACATCCTCAAGGGTAATGGTCACCTCCCTAGTTTGCAGCTATAAAGTCCCCTTATATGCATCCCATATTTTAGCCAAAGCTGAAATATACCCATCATCTGCCTCACCATGTCCAACTGGTCTACATCCTCTAGCCCCATTGCCCTCAACAAACTCCAATCGATTTTTGACAATAATTTTCTCATCCCAGGAACAAGAGGATAAAATTGATGTCATGGCTCCAAAATATGTAACTATAGCAATAAACACATTTTATGAGCATTAAAAACAATCAACAACAAAAGCAACAAAAATTTGGACAACATAAAAGAGTCTTCAAAAGCATTACCTTGGCAAATCTTGCCTTTGCACCAGCTGCAACACTCGTTTCCTTCACTGCCATAACCTCTGCACCAAAATTCCACTACCTCACTTCACTCCTCACTCCACTCCACTCCTCAAACACAGCTTCTCAAACTTGAAAATGCACAAATGAGCTTCATTTTCCCATCTGCAAGCTATTTATACCAACAGTCGTACGAAAGCACCTTAGGGTGTTTCATACATGCTAAAACATGCATGGGTGTTTGCTAACACATGAAAGCACACCAGGGTGTTTGCTAACACATGAAAGCACACCAGGGTGTTTGCTGGACCTTAGAAGAGCATAAAGGTGTTTGACACACAATTTGAGAAAAGGTAAAATCGATCAAATCGATAGATTACCTCCTCCAAATCTTACCAAATTTCACCCACACATCAATTCCATCATAAATTAAGTTTTGTGGAAACAAAAATTAGTTTGGATGCTTAATTTTCATTTGCGATCAAAATTCATAAAAACACAATTTTCAATCACAAAATGTGTCAAACTCGTCCAAATTTTTACAAAACAACCATTCTCATCATCTTCATCATAATTCCCATCATCTTACCAATTTCTATGACAATCTGAGTTGATTCAGCACATAAAATTGAATTTTGTGTCCAAGAAGCGTAAAATTAACCAATATGATATTCAGTGTTCGCCAATCAATTCTATTTTTCACAAATCATCACATTCCCTCATTAAAATTTCAAATTTCACCAACATCGTACTTCATCATCCATTTCTTTCCACATACGCTGAATTTTAGTGAATCTTGTATATAGTGGTTTGTTCTATATACTTGGTGATTGTAGCGATTTACGTCCATGCAATTCAGTAAGATGAATAAATCACCATAAGAACACTTGGTCATCGTCATCATTCCACATCTCCTATTTCGAAAGCACAATTAAATTTGGTTCCTCACATTTCAAGCGAAACTCTGATAAGATTAATCTTGCTAAATAGCTATCATTGATGGCCTAGTTCACGGGGCTTAAAACATGGACAAAATTACATCACATCATTTCACATTTCCTTAACAGTCATCATGGCGACTGGCTTTAGCTAGGGTGATTGGTTCTAATCCTAGGAATTATCTGGCAGTCACTAGTTGGACCTTCGAATTTGACTACTTTTACTTTCTTTTTTGCATCTTCATATTGCATATCAATGAGGCCATACAGCAAAATTTATTCAACATCATGGAATCACCCCAAATTTGGGGCAACTAAATTTAATTTTTATTTTACCACAAAAGGATACATCTCACATGATAATGACATCTACATTTGGCACAAAACCCTTCATATATTGGGGCAAAAATAGATGCAATCATCGTCCACATTTCTCCTAAAACCCTTCGTCTATTGGGGAAAAAATAGACGCAATCATCATTCCCATTTCTCTTGACCCCCATTCAAATGTTGGGGTCAAAAATGGTCACATATTCCATCATTCCCATTTCTTTCTTTGCACAACATTTCTTTTTCCATTAATTCTTTTTCAATTGGATTGTGATATTCATACGCAACTCATTTTCTAATTGAGGGGTAAGCTAAGCTACAACTCCAAATTCTTTATTCTTTTACCTTCAATTTTGTTTCCACATTCCAACAAGAGAGAAGTTACTTCTACACCTAGCCTGATCAGGTGTCTCATTTTTTGTACCATATTGTATTTCACGCAACATGGTACAAAAAGGGGCATCTGTAGACACCAAAATCTAGCCACTTGTCCTCCATCTATGATTTCCCACCATCTATTTGTCCACCATCCCTATTTCCCACCATTTCCAACCATTATTCATATTTATTTTTATTTATTTATTTTATATATATTTAAATATAATATTTTATATTATATTTTAAATATATGTTTAATAAATATATATTTATAAAGTGAATTATTCCTAGCTTTTTGATCTCATCAAATCTCATCCGTCCATTCACCCTAATCCATGCCACATCCCAGATTGATTTTTCACCCTTAGATATGCTTTAATCTCAACCACATGATTAGTGTCGCTAAAACCCTAAAGTATGCCCTAAGTTGAACTATTAATAGGAGTCATTTTAAGACTCAACCGTTGGAAGTTCTCTGGAATCGTAATTAGCTAGAAAGTGACCTAAGTTTTCTAAGTGCCTTGGAGTTCCAATTGAGCCTTTAGTGCCCTAACCCTACATTTTCCCTAATCCATCTACCATTCCTCCATCGCCTCGCTCAATGCTATCGCCATCACATCCCTCACCATCATCAGATCTACTTTTGCAAATCTAATCTAACCTCTCGAATATCCTGCTACACTCCACAAAACATCTCGAGCACTCTGTTGTGCTCCATAGACATCTCGAGTGCCCAACTACACTTTGTGGACATCTCGAGTGCCCTGCTATGCTCCAAAATAACTTACAAGAATTTCATAGCCCTACTCTGATGATGATAAATATCTTCGAGTGTTGCTAGAGCACACTCCCACCATAAAATTACAAAAAATCCATCCATCATCAAACAATAAGTAAGAGCAAGGTAAATTTATTTATGTTGTTATATTTCATATTGTCTTATTATGTTCACATTTGCATTGCTATAACTAGGGTTTTTAAGTTGTGATTTCTGAGGGCTCACACTGTGGAGCCCTCATTTATTATTACTGATTCTCTGGTTTCTCTGTGTGTAGGATTTGACAATACATCAAAAGCATTGGATAATTTCTAAAGCTAGAGTGGATCGATATCGGATACGCATAAGCCCACTCAACCTTGTTGGGAGAAAAGACGCAGTTGAAGACACCACCAGTTATTTGTGGCTAGGATTTTAGAGAACCCTATAAAATTTTGTAATATTGTATTAAGGGATTCTTGGATCCACTATTGTAATAATAGAGTTTCTATGCTCCCCCCTTTATCAATATAAAATTCCTTTTTTTTGTGCAATATTTTATTCACTTGAATTATATTTTATTTAGCATTATTTGGTGTCATGTTTTTAGCTCTACACATTTCTCTCTTTAACCTCTGCTACTCTAAAAGGACCATCCCAGAAAGAATAAAACTTCTGATGGTGCCCTCTCTTGGCTCTTTTCACATTCCACTTGAGGATAGAATCTCCAAATTTGAACTCTTTAAACCTGAATTTCTTGTCAAATCATCCCTTGATATCAAATGAGTGATTTTGGAAGTCCTTGTATGCCTAAGTCATTTTCTCTTCTAGCTACAGCAAATGAGTTAACCTAGTTTCAACTAGATTTGGTTTAGACTCTTCCTTTGTATCTATCAACTTGAGAGCTAGAATTTCCAAGTGAATAAGTAATACTGCTTCTTTGCCATATACTAAGTCATAAGGGGAGGTTTTAATGGATTTTTTTATGGTGATCCTATCTGCCCACATATATTGTTCCAACAGCAGGTGTCAACTTCTCTTATTACCCTCTAATGATACTCTAAATATTCTTAGCAATTTTTTGTTAGTTGATTATGCTAATCCATTCCCCTGGGGATAGTAGTTTGAAGTACTTTTTATAGTGATGTCGTACTTGCTGGTAAACTCAATGTATTTAGATCCTATGAAATCTGGTCCATTATCACTCACTAAAATTTTCGGGACACCAAACCTTATTATTAGGCTTTCCACAAAGTCTATTACCACCTCTTAGTCTTATTTCTTTGTGGGGATGGCCTCTACCCATCTGGTGAGGTAGTTTTTGGCAGTCATAATGTACTTCTATCTTTCTGAGGAATTTGGATTAATAACCCCTATGAATTCCAACCCCCATTGCTGAAAATATTCTTCAACCTAATTTGGCTTGAGGGGGGAATGATGCATTCCTAGTTCTTCCCACATATCACTAGAAGTCATCACATGCTCTTATAACTTTGAAGGTATCAATAAAAATGGTAGGCTAGTAATAGCCTACCCTAATTATCTTTAAATTTGTAACCCTTCCTGATAAATGCCCTCCAGATGACCCTCCATGGAACTCCTCAATGACCTTTTGTTTCGGATCATCTTTAAAGCATCTTTAAGAGGACTCCATCAAGGTTTCCCTTGTATATACCTTCTGGTAATAGGACATATTTTAGATATTGAAGACTATATCTCCTCCTCTATGATGGATTAGGTCATCTATTCAATCCATTTTGATTCTCCTGACTGTAGTTCTTCAGTTTGATCTTCTACTGTTGACTGATAGGCTGTCACTTCTGCTATAACTACTACTTCTGTCAAACCTTGGCATAATGCTCTACCTCTGACCAGCTTGGTAGCATGAATTTCTACATCATATTCCATGATCTTAGTAATCTAGCCAGCTCTTTTATCTCCTAGTTCACCTTGTAAAATAAAACTTCTAACATCTGGGTGAACCACATAAACTAGGGTTTTACTTTGACCCTAGTATTGCCTAAACTTTTTCAATGACTTCATCACTACAAATACTTGTTTCTCAATAAATTATACTTGACCTGATATTCATGGAGATTTTGGCTCCAAAATAATATGGGGTGCTCTTCTCCTTCATCATTCCTCTGGATGAGCACTGATGCATAGCTCTCTTCAACTCCATAAGCATACGGAATGAAATATTTGATGAAGTTTGGGTTCAATAGAACTGGAGTTGTAGCAATGGATTGCTTGATGATCTCAAAAGAATATTTTCTCACTTCAGTCCATTTGAAATATGCATTCTTCTTCAGCATATCTAATATAGGTTTCACCTTCTGAGCAAAATCAAAGATGAATTTTTTGATAAAATTTATCTGACCAAAGAAGGACTGCAAATCTTTGTTGTTCATGGGTAATGGAAGAGTAAGAATGGATTTGAATCTATCTGGATCAATAGCCATACCTTCTTTAGAGACAAAATGGCCTAACAACTTTCCCTCATGGACTACAAAAATGACTTCTTCAGATTAAGACAGATGCCAAATTCCATGCACTTCTTAAATACATGTTTTAAATGTGCTAGGTGATCTTGTTTCTCATGGGAGAATACAGTCATGTCATCCAAGTAGATCAGAATAACTTTGTTGATCAGCTCTCCAAAGGTATAATTCATTACTCTTTGGAATGTGGGTCCTACGTTGGACAGACCAAAAGGTATTCTCTGATAGGCAAAAGTGCCCCATTTGGTGGTGAACACTGTTTTGAACTAATCCTTGTCTTTCACCCAAATTTGGTTGTAGCCAGAGAAGTCGTCTAACAGTGAGAACCTCTTTTATCCTACTAAAATATGTAATATTTGATTGATCTGAGGGAGTGGATAGTGGTATTTTAATGATGCTTGATTGAGGTTCCTAAAATCCACACACATGTGGATGTCACCAGTATTCTTCCTTATTGGGATCAAGTTAGCTACCCAGGTTGAATGCTTGATTGGATATATGATATTAGCCTTTAGTATCTTTAACCATTCTTCCCTCATTATGGCTTCGATTCTGGGGTTAACAGACCTCTGCTTTTGCCTGAAGGGTTTTGCATTTGGTTCTAGCTCAATTGTATGTTGGATGACCTTATTGTCATATACTTTAAGATCTTCATATGACCAAGCTATGATGTCTTGGTATTTTAGGTATAGAACTTTGATATCATCCTCTTCTTTTGGAGAACATCGAACTCCAACTTTGAGCTTCTTTTCCTTTTCGGTCTCAATTTCCTTGTAGATCCTTTAATTAATTTCCATGGATTTGATCATTTTCCTATCTTCATTGTCAAACAAGCTTTCTAGAGTAACCAACCCTCTAGGTATATGATTGTTCTTTAGTTGGATGACATCTTGTTGGTCTATATCTTCTATATTTTCCTCTTGAATGGTATATAGATAGGCTTCTCTTACCAGGAAATCAATAATTTGTTCATCACTTTCAAACACCTACCAGAAAATTTACTTGTCTTATATCGCAAGTCTAAAAATCATTTTGATCCCTTTGTCTTTTGTGACTCATATATCTATAGAAGGGTTGAAATTAGCTCCCCTCACTGCCAAGGAATCAGCCAAGGTATTTTGTCTTCTGGGAATAAAATTAATATTTAGGGCATTAAAGGATTCCATCAAATCCCATACCCTATTCATGTATGCATTCAGGTAATGGTGTTTGCTACTGCACCTCTCTCTTATATGATTGAAAATTAGTTTAGAATCATCGTATACATTAAATATCTTGATGCCCATGCTCTTAGACTGCATTATCTTGAGGTATAAAGCCTCGTATTCTATAGCATTGTTAGTGCATGACCATGTTAGCCTATATGTGAAACTATTTGAACCTTCTGACTGAGACTGCAATAGTACACCAACACCAGCCTCGTTTCTGCATCTTGCACCATCAAAGTGCATGGCTAGGTTTTTATTTCTCTTAGGGACTAATTATTTATAGTAGGGATTATTTTCTTTATTTCTATGGAAATGCTATATGTACCCATACCTATCCCAAATTGATTGTAATCCTCTTAGAAATATAGCTCATATTCAATCTCTGGCTCTTCAAAACTATTCACTAGTTCAAATTCATCTAGAGGAGTGAGATTACACGTCTTCTTTGATTTTTTCAATATGATAAGATATAGACTTCTCTGGTGTTATTCTTATATTCCTCCCTTTTAATGGGATCGCCATGCTGGAGTAATCCATGTACATGCATCCTCCCAATTTGGAAATGAATTCTCTTGAAAGGCACAAGCCAAAAATAGGCTCTAGATCCACCACCACTATTACTTGCACGATGGTTACCTCTGGAGCTCTATGCAACCTCATCAAAACATATTTTATTATCCCCACTATCTTCACTGGTGTCCTATCTAACTATAAAACTCTAGGATAGTATCCGGTATATTCCATTCCCATCTCTTCGCAAACTGCCTTGGGCATAACTATGGTGAAATCCCCTGAATCAATCATGCAATTGTGAACAATCCACCCCTCCATCCTCAGATAAATGTAAAAATGGGAGGAGGGATTGTTCTTCAAAGCATCAAGAGACATCGTGTATTTCCCAGAGGGCATGCTAAGTATTGTAGTGGCTTGCTTTTCTTGTGGATATTTATTTAGAGAAGCTTTTAGCAGGTCTATTTGGCTAGGAATAAATGTAGTATCATATGGGCTAGCCTTGGAGGGTATTCTTTTCATTTCCTCCACAATGTTATACTTTGACTTGGCAGAGTTGGGTCTCTCAGATATTCTCTCTATCTCACCATACTTCCTCTTATACTGTTGTGTGGCCTCAATTCTCTACCTCTTTATTATGGATAGAAATTGAAGCCTCTCATGAGCTTCATTATTGGATCTCATCCTTTATCCCTCATTTTATTTGTCAAACCTCTTGGTAAAATTGACCTCCTTTTCTTGGCCTTTAGGGACCATGTCCCTCTTTTCATTGGCTTAGGGGATAGAAAAAGTATCACTGCCTTGAGTAGGTGGGTATTTCGTCTTTTGAGAGGGGACCTAAAATTGATCCATCTTCTGTGGATCAACCTGTAGTGTTTTCTTACCTGACCTTGTCATGACATAAATGGGTCCATCTTCATCAAGATATTTTTCAACCATGATCTGATCTGGTTGCTAGAGCATATTCACTCTTCCTTTCTAATTTCTCTCTACCTTCTTCATATCCTGTTGTACATGGTTTTGGTACATAACAAATGACTCTGAATCATGAGGATCATTGCATACCAAACACCATACATTCACCAGATTGGTTTCAGAGGAACACTATGGATCTTCTTTCATCATGTTTACTTTGACCCCAATGCTATTGTTAGGACCAGGTCTTTGATCCTTATTGACAAGGAAATATTCTTTGTTGAAATCTCTCTATATCTCTTTTTTCCATTGATTTCATCTTGTTACTAAGATTTTTCAAAGTATCTGAATATCAAGAAGCATAGAGGAATCTTGGGGTATCTAAGAAGGAAGTGATGGAAAAGGAACTATAATAGGTGATACTTTTAGGATGAGTAATAGGGGTCATATACGAAAGTGGAGATGACAAAGGAGGAGGATCCATATAAGATGATGTAGGTGTTTGACCTTGGACATTAGAAGTTTCCAAAGAGTATGGCAACATAGCATTAGGGGGCAATCTTACCACATTGATGAGGATGTTTTCAGCATGGACAGTTGCATTGTAGACCTGTGGAAAGGTATATACCCTAGCTTCTTGGGTTTACATACCTAACTTTGATCCAAGGGCTCTGATATAATACATGAAACCAAGGGTTGAATTTGGTCTAGCTTCAGGTAGAATCCTCTTACAAGTCCTACTAAACCTCAAGTTAAAGTCTAAAATGGTTTCTTTTTTATGCTTTTGTATGGATGTGAATTGATTGAGGAAGGAAAAAGGATCAACGGACTCATTGAACTCTTCTACAAAGGGTTCTACTAATGATGAGGCCAGGAATTGTCTCATCCATGATACATTATAACTATTTGACTCACCCTTTTTATTATGTTTTTATGTTAATTATGGGTAAAATGCATTATATAATGGTGTTTGCATATTCTGAAATGACAAAGTGCATATACTCTATTTTACTATTTTTACTGCAATTTCACCTGCTTTTAGTTAATTAATTAGTAGTGTTGTAGTAATTCAGAATCATAATATAGACCTTGTTGAATATCTAGTGCTTAACAATATTGTGTTCCTCTATTTAAACTAATTCAAATGAAAAAATGCACCAAGAACTTATCCACTATCCCTGACTGCGTAGGAAAATAGGTTGTAACTATGACAGTTCCAGCCAGCTGTACATATCTAGCAGGGCTTGGAATCAGTCACTCCAACACGTGCCACTAATGTAGAAGGGTGTACAAGATAAAGGAAAACAATCCAAACAATCAACAACTTCCTCCCTATGTGTTTGGAGCGTAGATAAGCAACGAATGGTCACCTACCTATTATTCCGGAGAAGTGCAGGAATAAGCGGCGCAGGAATAGGGAATAGTGCAAGAACAACTGAAAATGGTCAAAATGCACCAAAACCATGGAAAGAATAATTTTAAATTGACAAAGTAGTTATTCCACCCTATTTAGACTTCATTCCTTCACCATAGGCGGACCAACTAGGATAAAGGGATAAAGGTTGACAAATTATAACCCTACATTTCAGGAAACTATTTTGTAAACAGTTGGAAATCCCTAAAACTCAACAAATAGATATATCAACTTTGTCTTATAAATAAAGCTCCCAAAACGGTTGATCATAATAGATAGAAATATTGAGAAATAGGGATAGAGTAATAGAAAATAGTTATTAGAAGCAGATAAAGTCTTTGTAGAATTACAGTAAATTACAGATTTTTCCTGCAATACTGTAATGCAGTTTTAGATGGAATAAAAGGTGCATTCTTCATATTTTATTAGCATTTTATGGTTGATAGTGCACATTTAATTTACCTGGTATAATTCTTCACCCTCTTTTGGTTTTGGAAGCAAGGGCCACTTGTAGGATCAGAGGAAGGGCAACATAGTGACAAAAAATTCTTGCTAATTTCTTGCTATAGCAGATCAGCATAATTCTATCAACATTTATTTGCATAATTAGTTTCATTTCAAAATTGCACCATAGCATATAGAATAGGTTCAATCATGTGTTAGAATAGTATTTAGCATTTGACCTGTAATGGCATCATTTTCAGCATTTTTTGCAATTTTCATAATTACATCATTTTTAGCATTTTTTGCAATTTCTAGAATTATGTCATTTTTAGTTTTACTGCAATAAACATTAATTTGGTTCAACTTATGTTCAGAAAATTGTGAGTTTTATCATTGGTTTAATTTTTGCAAGCGTGTGTGTGAATTTTCATTCTGCAGTTTACTTTCCTGCAATTTGCTTTTTGGTCAATTTAGCAGCATTTTATTTCTTATCAATTTCAAATTTTGTAGTTTCATTTTCCTGCAACTTAAATTCAGCTTTAGACTGTACAATTTGATTTTTTTTGTTAGAAATTAGGAAGTTACAACAACCCCCAGCACTGCTAACAGACCTACCAATAAAAGTTTGTTCTTGGACAAATTGAACTTGCAACTGTGACACCTCCTATCGTATACAGCCTTTGGACACCGCCCTGGACTGACATATAATTACTAAATGATGAATGATCAATGACCCTCATCATTTTTGGTGTCATTTTCGAGGAACAAACGGTGTTGTTAGGAAAAGTGAAACAGGTCAAGAATTGTGTTACAATTTTTGAAATACTACATTTCAGTTTATTTAGTGAATAGGCATGAATGCATAGGCTAAGAGACGAAAGAGGGAGGTTTATCAGAACTAGTTCTGAACCACCAAGGCGTTCTTCACAATCAGATGAAGAATTGCCTGTGTATGAAATCCCTGAGAGACAAGCAATAAATACCTTCTTCACCAACTAAAGTGTTGTAAATATTAGAACAAGAGCTTCTTGAAGCACTTGCTGCTAAACATTCCCCTAGCCCTGAAAAATCCACATCAAACTCAAGAAAGAAAACAACTATGGCAGCACCAGCACCACCACCATGTGGGTATAATTCTGATGATCCTCCTAAGACTTTTGAATACCCCATACAGTTGGATACAGCTCTAGATGCTCCCATGAAAACTATTTCTCCATCCATATTGCCAATTTTTAGGGGAACTATTTCAGAAGATCCTGATCAATTTATGTTTGAATTCAAAGTGTTATGTCAGACTTATGACTACATAAATGATAATTAGAAATTGAAATTGTTTCCTTCCACGCTTAAGGATGCTGCTCTTCGATGGTTTATGAGTAATATTGAACCTAATTCAATCCATACTTGGGATGACATGGAGACTGCATTCTTACATAAATATCAAGATTATTGTAGAGTACAAAACAGAAAAGATGAGTTGTTTCAAATTAAGCAAGAAGAAGATGAGAGTTTAGAGGATTATCTTGATCGCTTTGCCTTTGTCCAAAAGAGATGTGGTCCTGTAGAACCAAATTTCTTAAAACCTATCTTCTTAAGAGGATTGCAGGATGAATCTAGGGAAGTGTTAGATTTAATGGGAAAAGGAGACATAGATCAACTTGACATTGAAGATATTGTGGAGTTATGCAAAAATTATTCCCACACTCACCAACGAAGAAAGAAGCAAAATTCTGGCAATAGTGACATAAAGGAGTTGATGGAGGAAATGGCTAATTTAAAAATGGATATCCTTGTTCAACTTAATTATGCATTAGGTGAGAGAAACATAAAACCTAATTCTACACCACCTTTGGCAATTTATTGCCTAAGATGTAGAAATAGGCATGCCTTGCAGGATTGTCCTTTAAACAAAACTTCTATTTGTGGAATTTGTTCCAAGGAACACTCAACAAATAAATGTCCTTTGTTGTCTCATCTAAAATCTGTTTTGGGTACCCAAACAAAAGAACTCAATGCTATTGGGTAGAGATCTGGTGGTGGCTATGCACAATATCCTAATGCTCCTTGATTTCCAAATTGGGGACAACCTCCTTGTAATATGAATATGCCATGGGGACATGCAGAAGTATCTGCACAACCTTGGAACCAACCTTGGATAGCTCCTCTAGATTGGTCACATTCTGGGTAGATGAACCCACCTTGGCATATAATTCATCCACAATGGACACAGCAAGGACAAATATGGGGACAAAGAATACCCACCATATCAAGGACAGCAAAGGTATCAAGGGTAAGCTCAAAACTTGTTTCCCACTCCTAATCCAAATTTTTAGGGAAGAGCACAACATCAACAAACACCAGTGAAACAACCTCCACTCCCATCTCATCCTGTGACTCACCCAAATAATACCAAACAAATAGCCCCTGTTTATGAGGTTGAGTCTGAAGACTCTACTGCAGTTCATGTACTTGATTGTAGTAACATCCAGCTGCATTCAGTGAAGATTTTACCTGAATCTGTTCCACCCACCATTGAATAAATTAGTGAGAAACAAGAACCTCCAAATCAAGAGACACTGCAACAAAAAAAAAAAAAAAAAATAACAAAAAAAATGTAGGAATCTTCTCTAGTAGCATTACCATACCCTGAAATATTTGATCATATTGATACTGCCCTTGAATAAAAATTTGTGACAGAACTTAAAAAGATGTCGATTTCTCTCCCTTTGTTGCAAGCAATAAGGGATGTGCCTTTAATCAAAAATACTATTCAAGAGTTATGTATCAAGAAACCTAGTAAAAAAAATAAGGCCTTTCCTAAAACTGTTCAGGTAGAAGGAAAATTAGCTGATCTATTGTCTGGGAAACTAGTTCCTCCCATGTATAGTGACCCGGGTAGTCCAATAGTTACAATTACTATTGGGTTAATACAAATTCCTAATGTGCTAATTGATCTTGGAGCTACAATTAATGTAATGACTAAGGATACAATGCAAAAATTGTAGCTCAATAATCTCAGTCCTACCACCACAGTTTTGGAAATGGCAGATAGGTCAGTTGCTAAACCTTAAGGTATCCTAGAATATGTAGCCATTGAAGTCTCTTCTTGGGAATATCCTGTAGACTTCTTAGTATTGCAGCCTAGAAATTCAATCAATGGATACCCTATCATTCTAGGATGACCTTGGCTGGCTACTGTAGCTACTTTTATAGACTGCAGGTTAGGGGAAATGACCATTTCTAATGGTGTTGACCTGAAGAAAATTTCTTTGTATCCACCAACTCAACCTTCAACTAAATTTTTTGGAAAAATTTGGTATCCTGAATCTGATGAAGAACAAGAAACCATTGCCACTTTGGCTACAGTTGTAGTGAAGGAACATATTGAGGAAATCACTACACTAGAAAGAGAAATATTCGAGAATGAAACTGTACTAATTGAAACATTGCAATCAAAAGTACTAACTGATGATCAAATTCTTGTTCGTCGGTTGTTGTGGAAAGAGGAGGAACAAAATTTAGAACCTCTATCATCCATGCCTATTTAGTAAATATCATTCATACTACCACATGGATGGCATCATCATCTCCTTAACACCTTCAAATGTCCTCTGATTCCATCAAGTATCATCTCTGAGATAGATTTTAGAGTATTTCATACCCTGCAGCCACATCATTGTCTATTAAATGCATTAATCAGTAACTATGAAGCATCTAGTTCTGTCCATCCAAGGATCAAGCAAATTGAAATACATCCAGGAAAATTTTTAAACATTAATAGTTGGCTAACTGAGGACCAAGAAACCAAATTGTTTGCAGTCTTACAGAAATATGTTTAAGCTTTTGCATGGAACTATAAGGACATGACAGGGATTCATCCTGAGGTATGTACACATAGGATATACATAGAAGATGTAAAACCAATAAGGCAACCTCAAAGACGCTTGAATCCTGCTCTAAAGGATATTGTGAAATAATAAATTGAAAAAATCTTAGATGTTAGATTCATTTATCCAATTTTAGATAGTAAGTGGGTTTCACCACTGGTCATTGTTCCAAATAAAAATGGTAAAATGAGAGTAGTGGACTATAGGGAGTTAAATAATGTCACACATAAGGATCATTTCCCATTACCATTCATAGACCAAGTATTAGATACCCTTGCTGGAAAGAAATTTTTCTATTTTATTGATGGTTTCAGCGGGTATAACCAGATACAAGTTGCGTAAGAAGATCAGGAAAAGACTACCTTCACATGTCCTTGGGGAACCTTTTCTTACAGGGTTTTACCCTTTGGGTTATGTAATGCTCCAAAGAACATTTCAGAGAGCTATTTTAGCAATTTTTTCTGATTTAACAAATGAAAGTGTTGTAATTTATATGGATGACTTCACAGTATTTGGAGATAGTTTTAAATATGCATTAGAATAGCTTGAAAAAGTGTTGATTCACTGTGAAACATACCACCTCTCTCTTAATCCTAAGAAATGCTTCTTAATGATGGAGGAAGGAATTGTTCTTGGACATCATATCTCTTCTTATGGAATCAAGGTTGATCCTAAGAAGGTTGAAGTCATCAAAAACCTCCCTCCTCCACACACTCAGATTGATGTACGCAGTTTCTTAGGGCACATTATTTTTTATTGCAAATTCATTGCTAACTTCATTACCATAGCCAATCCCATTTTTGCATTACTCATGAAAGATTTTGAATTTTTTTGGTCTTCTGAATGTCAAAATTACTTTGAATACTTAAAGGAGAAGTTAACCACTCCACCTGTACTAAGAGGTCCTAATTGGGAGTTACCCTTTCATATTCAAACTGATGCTTCCAATACTACTATTGGAGTTGTGTTAGGACAGATTGAAAATGGGGAACATTATGCTATTTATTATATCAATAAAAACTTCACAGGAGCTTAGAAAAACTACACTACCACTGAAAAAGAATTCTTGGTTGTAATCTATGCGATTAACAAATTTTGACACTATATCATAGGGTACCAAGTATTCATCCATATGGATCATGCTGCAATCAAATATTTGATGAATAAACCATTGGTTAGTGCAAGAATTATTCGTTGGTTGATTCTGTTGCAGGAATTTGATGTTACAATAGTGAACAAACTTGGGAAATCTAATGTAGTCGCAGATTTTTTATCAAGAATACCAAATGCAGATACAAGAGAAGTGATGGAAGATACCTTTCCAAATGAAAAGTTATTTGCTATCTCTGTACAATCTCCATGGTTTGCAGACATAGCTAATTACTTAGCTACATGGAAGATTCCTCTACACTTTACCCCTAAACAAAAGAAACAGTTAATCAAGCAAAGCTCTTATTTTAAATGGATAGAAGGATTACTGTTTAAATGCAGTCTTGATCATGTTTTATGCAAGTGTATCCACCAGGATGAAGTATATGATATCCTACGAGCATGCCATGATGAACCATCAGGAGGGCATTATTCAGTCAAAAGCACTATTTGCAAAATTTTAGGTACCGGATACTATTGGCCATCTTTGCACAAAGATGTAAAAAGGTACATTAGACATTATGATGCCTGCCAGCGAATGGGAAAACATACCTTTACTAATGAAATGCCATTACAACCTCAAATAGGAACAGAACCATTTGAAAGATGGGGTTTAGATTTCGTAGGGACCCATTAATCCTCCTTCCCAAGGCAAAGTGCATATCTTGGTATGTACTGACTATGTTACCAAATGGGTAGAAGCTCATGCCTTTAAGCATGCTCGAGAAAAAAAAGTTGTTGATTTTCTGTATTCACAGATTTTTCTGCATTTTGGAGCCCCACAATCCATCACCACAGATCAAGGACCCAAGTTTACTTCAAAATTTATTGAAGCCTTCACTCAACCCTATCAAGTACTCAACCCTATCAAGTCAAACACAGAAAGTCCTCACCTTATCATCCACAATCCAATGGCCAATTTGAAGTGACTAATAGGGAATTAGAATGAATTTTGACCAAAACCATAGCAGTCCATAGAAGAAATTGGTTGGAAAAGTTACCATAAGCTATTTGGGCTTATAATACCACTTGGAAATCTACCACTAGATTTACGCCATATGAATTAGTTTATGGAAAAAAACTTCTTTTGCCTATTGAGTTTGAATTACTAACTCTTTGAACTACTTTGGAAGTAGGTATTAATCTATCATAGGCACAAGAAGATCGCATTTTGCAACTTAATGCATTGGATGAACTACGCATGGATGCACTACATCAGACAGAGATAATCCAAGCACAGCGAAAGATGTGGCATGATAGTAACATACAGCAACAAAAATTTTAGCAAGGTGACTGGGCCTTGTTGTTTGATTCACAATACAAGGATTTCCCTGGAAAGTTGCAGACCAGATGGCTTGGCCCGTACCAAATTGAGGAAGTGTTTGACAATTGAGTTGTTCGCCTTACACCTATTGATGACTCATGATGCAAGTTGTTGGTGAATGGACATCGTCTTCGTATGTATCACAAACCACACAACAGGGAATAATTTCTCAAGCAAGTGGAAAATTTGGATGTACATATTTGGGAAGAAAACACTTATTCCATACCGAATTCAGCATATTGACACAATATATAAAAAAAAACAATAAAAATTTAGGAAGTGAAAACCTCTTTGAGGCACTCCTGAGTTGGGTTTACATGAAAACCGGTGTTCCGACATGTTTACCTAGTTGGTTTCACCATCATTGATCGGTCTTGTATCATGACCACTATTTCATCTATTTTCAGATTGCATCTACCTTAGTTCAAAAATTGATTAGCTGGAAATCTCAGCAAGAGCACCCTGAAACGTAGATTAAATGGTTATAACAGGTATGTGTCTTTTTCATTTTTTGAATAATGTAAATCATTGGTATATAGTGTATATATCCTTGATTAGTATAAAGCATATAAAATGGGAATCAAAAATGAAAATTTCTTGTTAGTGTTTCAAAAATGCCTCTGCCTAGTTCTGCTCTAGAATGAAAAAAACAAAAGTGTGCCAAAATCAAAAAGAGAAGCGCAGGAATAAACTGTTTATATTCCAAAGCGTAGGAATGATTCATCAAGCATAGGAATAAGCTGTTTATGTTTTAGGTGCAGGAACAAGGTGTGTATAAATGCCAAAATAACTTATTAAACGTAGGAATAAATCACTAAGCGCAAGAATGAAGTTTTGTGCAAAATTTTATGACACATGGCCTACAGTGATTTAATTGGTTTGGGAGGGAAAAGGACAGGTCTCAAATTCAAGGTGGCATGTGATAGCTGGCATCCATAATAATAACAAGTGAAAATAAGGGTTGACAACTTCACATGCGCTGCCACGTCACCTGTCCTGATTACTCTGCAAGTTTCGAAGCAGTTCCTACGTTGCTATAATTATTCCTACTAAAATGATTAAAACCCTAAACACAAATGCAAGCTCGTACTATCCAAAAATTCATAGAACAGAAGGCAAAAGACTACACCATGGGTGGAAAGAAAATCAGAGCCAAACCCAAAAATATCAGCTACCTAGAGACCGATCCTACATCTCTGCAAATCTTTACTGATGGGGGATTTCTACCGTTCTTGTGAAAATTTTATGGCTATTTCGAGGGCTTGGCAACAGAGTTCGCATGCACCTTTCACAACAATCGAGTACACATTAGCGGGATGACCATCTAGGTAACTCCCAAGATACTCAGCCAAATCACTGAATTACCCCTTCAAGGTTTGCAGATTGTGAAAACTGGACAAATTGAATTCTTGATGCATAGGAATATTTGTAAGGGGGTAAAAAGACCTAGGTTACCATCCCCTTGGGACGAAGTTGCAATGTGGGTTATGAGATACATTACTTGTGATGGCCAATTTCCTATTGTATCTAGCCCACACCTTCGTATTCTCAACCATCTACACCATGGATCAGTAAAACTAGAATATAGGGTCAATATTCCCTTATATTTTTATCAGGAGCTAAAAGCTATGGCCCTAAAATACCAAGCAGGGAAGGGAAGCCCTAAACAACATGGGCTCATCAAACTTATTTGCAAGTATCACTTTAGGGGAAACCCTAGGAATTTTGACCGCTTCTTCTCTCCTTGGGCAGAGACAAATGATTCTAACTCTGCACCATAGGAAGAGGAAACTGAGGAATAATCTAAAGAAAACCCTAATCCATAGCCCTCTGAGAGCAAAATTTCTCCTTCTCCCGATGGTCCCCTATCTTCACGAACTAAAAAACAACAAGCATCCACATCTGGTTCCTAGTTGAAAATAAAAAGGGTAACATTTGTAGAAACTGTACAACCCAACAAAGAAATTGGGAGTTCAATTCAACATGCATCTGCTCCAGAATCAACAGTAGAACCTATCTTGAATCAACAGCAGAACCTATATTTTCTCTTGAATCAACAGCAAAATCTGTAGTTGCTCCAGAACATCCAAAAACTGCACCTGCTAAGGAATATCCAGGTTCTAAAGGGTTAAGAAGGTCTGCTAGACTTTAAAAAATTAAAACCCTACCAAAAACACCAATAAATATCATAGACCCAATCAGTCTATCAAGTGAAGGAGAAGTTAGAACAAAAGATGCACAAGAAAAAGACATTGAAATAGAAATTACAGACAAAGGGATACAGCCAATGGAATTGGACACAACTATGGAAGAAACTCTAATAATCCCTATACGTCCACTAGTTGATTATACTGACTCTGATCCTAAGGAGCATTTGAATTCTGATTATGAACCAGCTGAGGTTGATGTGCACACTCGAGTTCATGCTAAGTTTGAGAAATATTCTAAGTCCAAAGAATAAATTGTTATCCACACTCAATTGCATGCTACAAAGAGTGTTATTAAAACCCAGACCCATTGGATTGAACAGGCTGAAGAAGCCATAAAATACAAAGATCAACAAATTTCTCTGCTTCAGCAACAAATTCAAGATCTGTAGAACAAATTGTTTCAACTAGAACATCAATCTACAGAGTTAGCATAGGCATCATCTGATGAATGGGCACATATCCTCTTGGATTTAGCTGAACAATCAGAGGCTAATACAGCACCTGCATAAAGATCACATGTTGGAGAGGAAGCAAGAATAGAAATATCTAATATTATGATTCAACATGAAAATCCATTAGGAATTCTGATGAAAAATGACACTGCCCTTCAACAGGAAACACAAACACTTTCTATGGAGGAATAAGAGGTTGCAGCTCAAGACCAGGTATCCACACTCTCTCCTCTTGTTTCTACTAATCCAATTATTACAGTTATAGCAGAACAAGGAACACAAACAAATTTGCCATTTGTAACACCAACTGTGGAAGTTGGTGTACAAGTAAATATAGTGGCACAAATGCAACCCATTGTAAGGCCCCTAGACACAGTGTATTTAACTAGGTACAATGAAGACCTAGCATATTGGATGACCCAGTGTCATCAGTTAGAGGGAAAGGTTACCACTTTGAACTCTGTAACAGCCAAATTAGTAGAGAAAGAAACAAAAATTAATAGGTTAAAAGCACAGGTGCAGGATGTATACCAGATTGCAGAATATGAAATACAATGCAGAAGACCACCTAGGTTTCATAGCCTCCTACTCAAGGAGAGATACCTTCACTGAAAAATCATGAGACTTGCTTCTGAGCTACCTCATCAGTTGAAAACTCTTGGAGATTTTGTGGAGGCATTTTTGCAGAGTCCAAAGAGAGCAACAAAACCTGTTATGTGAGTTATTTTTGCATAATTTCTTTTTGCTAACAGAAAGTATGTTTTTGCCTCATATTTATACAGGTGACTTACAGCTAAGAGCCTTCATGTCCACTCAGAAAAATCATATCTATTGGGACACAAAAAAGAAATTAACT
The DNA here is from genome assembly GCA_028583015.1 of Wollemia nobilis. NCBI lineage: Eukaryota > Viridiplantae > Streptophyta > Pinopsida > Araucariales > Araucariaceae > Wollemia > Wollemia nobilis. The sequence continues at coordinate 1,943,838 of JAQPPZ010002937.1, read as the reverse complement.
AAAGAATTGGAATCACAAGTTGTTTTACTTATCAGGCTTGCTCCCTTGAATCACAGGGATTGTACAAGTAATCATTATACCTTCATGCAGAATACCAGAATGAAATAGCTCTATCTAGGGAACCTTCAAAGATGTATAACTTAGTTTTAGAGTTTTTGTGTAGACTTCTTTGATGATGCTTTGGCAGCCTGTAAAAACAGATGGGGTGAGTTATCTATCTCTCTACAAAAATAGGAGCCAATTTCTCCCACTAATTTGTTGTGGTCAAGGAGAAGGGCAAAAGGCATTGTCCAAATTATCTTAGAAATCAAGTATCTTTGGATAGGTCTGAGATACAAGATGCCCATAATTATCACTCTTGTCCCCTACTTCTTTGATAATGACCCACAACCTGATATGCACTTCCAACAGTGGTTTCAATCCATAAAAGCAATCAACGGATTCTATAAAATTGGTGGCGCATTGTTAAAATTTCATGAGAGATATCTAGACCTAGATTTGTGTACCTCTGTAGCTACACAGAATGCATGAGGGCATGCATTACCATAAGTTGGGGGGAAATGATGAGGCCAGGAATTGCCTCATCCATGAACATTTTTTGATACATTATAACTATTTGACTCACCCTTTTTACTATGTTTTTATGTTAATTATGGGTAAAATACATTATATAATGGTGTTTGCATATTCTGAAATGACAAAGTGCATATACTTTGTTTTACTATTTTTACTGCAATTTCACCTGCTTTCAGTTAATTAATTAGTAGTTTTGTAGTAATTTAGAATCATAATATAGACCTTGTTGAATATTTGGTGCTTAACAATATTGTGTTCCTCTGTTTAAACTAATTCAAATGAAAAAATATGCCAAGAACTTGTCCACTGTAACTGACTACGCAGGAAAATAGGTTGTAACTGTGACAGTTCCAGCCAGCTATATATATACAGCAAGGCTTGGAATCAGTCACTCCAGAATGTGCCACCAATGCTGAAGGGTGTACAAGATAAGAGAAAACAATCCAAATAGTCAACAACTTTCTCCCTATGTGTTTGGAGCACAGATAAGCAATGAATGGTCACCTACCTGTTATTCCAGAGTAGTGCAGGAATAAGCGGCGCAAGAATAGGGAATAGCGCAGGAACAACCGAAAATGGTCAAAATGCACCAAAATCATGGAAAGCATGATTAAAAATTGACCAAGCAGTTAGTCCACCCTATTTAGACTCTGTTCCTTCACCATAGACAGACCAGCTGGGATAAAGGGATAAAGGTTGACAAATTATAACCCTGCATTTCAGGAAACTATTTTGTAAACAGTTGGAAATCCCTGAAACTCAGCAAACAGATATATCAACTTTATCTTATAAATAAAGCTCCCATAACAGTTGAGCATAATATATATACATATGGAGAAATAGGGATAGAGGAATAGAAAATATTTATTAGCAGTAGATAAAGTATTTGTAGCATTACAGTAAATTGCAGATTTTTCCAAAAATACTGTAATGAAGTTTCAGATGAAATAAAAGGTGCATGCTTCATATTTTATTAGAATTTGATAGTTGATAGTGCACATTTAATTTACCTGGTATAATTCTTCACCCTCTTCTGGTTCTGGAAGCAAGGGCCACTTGCAGGATCAGAGGAAGGGCAGCACAATGACAAAAAATTCTTGTTGATTTCTTGCTGCAGCAGATCAGCAAAATTCTATCAACATTTATTTGCATAATTAGTTTCATTTCAGAATTGCACCATAGCATATAAAATAGGTTCAATAATGTGTTAGAATAGTATTTAACATTTGCCTGTAATGGCATCATTTTCAGCATTTTCTGCAATTTCCAAAATTACATCATTTTTAGCATTTTCTGCAATTTTCAAAATTATGTCATTTTCAGTTTTACTACAATAAAAATTAATTTGGTTCAACTTATGTTCATAAATTTGTGAGTTTTATCATTGGTTTAATTTCTGCAAGTGTGTGTGTGAATTTCCATTCTGCAGTTTACTTTCCTGCAATTTGTTTTTTGGTCAATTCAACAACATTTTATTTCTTGTCAATTTTAGATTTTGTAGTTTCTTTTTCCTACAATTTAAATTCAGCTTTAGACTGTGCAATTTGATTTCATTTGTTAGAAATTAGGAAGTTACAACAACCCCCAGCACTACTAACAGACCTACCAATAAAAGTCTGTTCTTGGACAAACTGAACCTGCAACTATGACACCTCCTATTGTATACAGCCTTTGGACACCGCCCTGGACTGACATATAATTACTAAATGATGAATGATAAACTACCCTCATAAACTAATGCTACCCATGAGGTAATGGTATTGTCTTCTAGGGTCCTGAACAAATGTAGAATTTTTTCTATAAAGGACAGGGCTAGGATTCTGACAATAACATCCTCATTTTTTATGTTGTGGATCACTACTAGATTCAGAATATCTTGGCAATGTTCATATGCAGTTTTACTGGATCCATCATATGTGGGAATGGCCTTAGACACAACCTGAGGGATATCATGCATATGGACCAATCTAAGGGAACCAGTTGTATTCCATCTAGGATACTTTTGCAAGGGTTGATTTGGAGCTACATTTACATTCTGATTTTGAGCCATGTTTCTAGGTGTAGTTCCTACTAGAGGTGGCCTTGGAGGTACTACAAGATGTACCTTAGGAGGAGTTTCGCCTGAATGAAAATCTTGATTTAAATCTCTAATGATAGTAGACCCTCTAAAGGGGAGCTCATAGTAGAAAAAGGATAATGGGTTATTTCTTGCAGATGACCTAGTATTCATGAAAAAACTACAAGCTATAGGGATAACTTTCTGGTTTCGTACAACAAGGAGTTTCTAGGTGAATTTTTTTCTCACAACTTAAAAAGGTCAAGACAATTCACCAAATCTTGATTCCTTTGGGAAAAGATATAAACAAAGAAAAGGATGGGTTCTAGTGTTTCTTATAAATAGGTCCCACCGAGCATGCCAAAACTATTGGGATCCAAATTGACATCAAGTAAACTTGATACTGTGACTGTTCCAGCTTTTTGATTAGGCTTGCACCCATTAGTCACATCTCAAAACTCAACATTGGATGGACTAAAGATTGTTCTAGCCCAACATCCATAGTAGGCTAGTTCCTTTTCAACTGATAGGGTGTTGAATCAATTAATATCAATAATTGTTTAAGAGGTGGGGTTATAAAAGGGTTTAGGTTTAAGAAATTATAACTAAAATGGTGGTCAGATAGAGCTAACAGCATAGGCATCCACAAGGAAAACCTTTCAGCAAATCATTTTTAGTGTTCCACACTCAAGATCAACAACACCCAAAAATAGAGTAATCTTCATACAAGAAACACAAACAGAGACATACTCCAAGAAGTAATTTCAATATCCACAATACTAACAATCCAATTTAATAGAATGGATCAATATCTAGATTTATAAGACAAAAAATTCTTGTAAGCATAGATTTAACTATGAAAATATTTCAATTGTTTTACAACTAGTAATCCAATATCAATGGAATGAACTAACCATAGCAGCATTAGAAGAAATGTGATTCATAGATTGAATCTTTTAATATAAATATTGAAGACAATAGTTCCTGAGTTAAAAATCCAAGTAATTCTCTTTCTATTAATTTGCAAAAGTTGTTACACAGTAGAGCAAGCAAACACTCTACATTCGACCCTAAAAATTGAGGGTTTGACCTCTATATATAGTTTTACAATGAAATAAGAGGATGGAACATTACAAGAATAGAGCCATGACATATCAGTAGAGTGATGTGATGGCATTATTTCATTCACCTTTGAAGTTCGAGAACTTTGCTCGATATTGCACGCCATGGCAGCTTAGCTCTGCAACTTGCTTGTTCTGTAATGGCAGTTAGACTCTAGATCGTTAGAAACAAAATCTAAGCCATTCATATTTCTTGGGGACTTCATCTCACCATATATTTGCAACTGCCTAAGTTCTTGGTTATTGGCTCCATGGACGCTTCATCTGCCTTCTCGAACCAACTAGTTCTCATTTGCCAAGAATTTGCTTTTGTATATCTAAGAAAATGTCAGTATGATCTCGATCGTTGATTCATTCGTGAACGGCTATGATTAAACCTTAGCAATGCTCTAAAAAAAGTTGTGTAGAACATGTCTCCAGGCCACTATTTTAAAATACTTATCACTTGCTTTGACTATTTTAACTAGGGGCGTGGAGCACGTCCAAAAATACATTATGCTTTGAGCATAATGGAGCATATCACCAGGTTGCGTGCTTTGTTTCTCAAAACCATTTAATTTACTTTCGCATCTGCAACGTAGAACATATTTTTCATAGCCCACTCCTTAAAATATGCTTCATCGAATTTTGACCAAGGTTGACTGTAGGATAGAGCCATGCTCTGAGCCACTCAGGAAACAATGTAAAATAATATTTCGGGGAACTTTGCACTGTGTCGCTACTTTGTGCTATATTTTATATCTTTTGATCTCTTCAACTAGCGGCGTGGAGCATGTGTTTTGCTTCACTCTAAAATGAACTTGGACCTCAGCGGCATGGAACACATCAAAACTTAACCAATTATTTATGTATATTGGGACAATGTGCACTAGGTCGCTCATCGAAGAATGATGATGTCAGCTTTGACTTAGTTTGACAACAGCGTGGAGCATGTCACTATGCCACTGCAAAATACACTAAGTGCAAAGTGGTTGGGAACGTCTCTTCTTACCTTAGTAAACATGTCATATGCTACTCTGCCAAAGTGATAGCAATGCAAATTTAGCTACTCTTCCAGTGGCGTGGAACATCCTGCGTTGTGCCATTGGAAAATACACTATATGTTGATCGGCTAGGAGCATCTTCATGCCTTAGAATATATTTCCAAAAAATTTCTAAGGATGTGGCCATTTTGGGCCTACAATAGTAATGTTAGGCTCTTTTCTCCTTCAACCTCCTTGTCGAATTCTAACTTCAATCTAGGCCTTCTTCTCAAGATTTTGAAAGTCTTGAGGTCTTCACCAATCTCCTCCAAAATTTGGCAAGCTTCTTGCCAAATCCTTCTCCCTTGGGCTTGTTTTCGAATGGCAATAATTGTTCCAAAAATCTTCTCTTTTAAAGAACTTCTCCTTGGTGGTAGATTTCTCCAATGAGTTATCCTAGGAACTCCTTTAATAGCCTTCTTCAAATTCTGAAATAAGGCTCTCCAAGTCTTTTTGTTTCTCCTTGAGACCTCACCAGGGTCTTCAATCTTGTAGCTTATCTCGTCTTTCAAAAGAGATCTTCCCTCCAACCTTCTACTAAGGAAGTGTTGGTAATGAGATCTTCTTAGATATTTAAAAATTGTTATTACTGGAATCTAGAACGGGACTTGTGCTTGTCCTTCTTTACTTCTACAATCTACAGGCTTTAATAGAGATCACCAACCTCCAATATTTCAAAAATAAGAGTTTTTAACTAGACCTTCTAAGGCTCTCTTAATCTTCTTCAAGTTGATTTCTTCAATCTGTTGTCTGCAGTATTTAATGGAGATCACCAACCTCCAATATTCTTCTAGACTCTTCTCTGGAGTCTCTTGAATCAGTAGTAAGGCTATTATGGCCTTCTCTTTTTCTACACTTTGCAAGTCTGCAATCTCTAGTAATGGGACCTCTCCTCAGATCTCTAAAATATTCAGTCTTCTACTTATTTTTACAAGTGCTAGAATGATTCTTATGAGGATAATATTTCTAGATCTATGTAGGAAGCTTCCCAAATTTCTTGAATCTCCTTTTTCTGCAACAAGATGTTAGAAACTAGAATGGAAGAAACTGTAAATCTAGAGATGACAAATCTTCACTAGTTTATTTGTCAATCTAGTGGAATCCATGTTGAGTCCTAGTCTTCACACGTTTTCCTATAAACTTGTGGAAAGACACTAACCAAATGTAATCTCAAAAATTTTGTTTTCTAGATTTCTTTGTCTCACTTATGCTTTTCCTATTTCCTATATGATCTACCATGTGCTTTGATACCACTGTTAGATTTTTATGGGAGGTAGTACAGCCACAAGATGTAAGATAACTAATCTAAGATAACTATAAATAAATGGTATAATAATATGCAAAAAAATAATAAGATGAACATCTGCAAATAATTTAGAAATATGTCATTAATGAGAGTGACAAAAATAGTACAATGTTATATAATGGAGGACATGAACACTCCATGAAAGGATATGAAAGGACTACATTGTACCATACTACTAAACTATACCACATACACTATATCTTAACTACTACACTCTATGTTTACTACGCTCCTCTATATTTACTACTATGTTGAAAACACTCACTATGAGGCCTTTATATAGGAAGATAGATTCCTTGGCCCTTACTCTACCTAAGACTCATGTACATGTGGACTACATGCACATTTATAACTTGCACATTGACACTTGTGCATTTATTACAATACTTGAAGTAACTAACTAAATTTACTCTAAAGTAAACTCCTACTCTAGTTATGTACCAAAGGTGGTACATTTACATGACCCAAATGATGTAAAATACTCTAACATTAGTATCAAATGGTATTAGCTCAATTGGTTAGATTCCTCAAAATTCAAGGAGGTGATCCAAGATCTTATCTTGTCAAGCAATACATGGATAATATCCAAGTTGTTGTATTACCACTACATGGTGATGATGTAAATACACATGGGGCTCATTTCAATCCTAATTAATCAATTGAAAAAAAAAAACATTATGTATTATTATCAAATGGTATGAGCTCAAGAGTTTAAATTCATCTAATTTTAAGGAGGAGACCTAGGTTTGATTCTTACCAAACAATACATGCATAATTACCAAGTTGTTGAAATACCACTATGTGGTCATTACGTAATATGAGTGGGGCTCATTTTATTCCCATATAAATAATTTTAAAAATATCTATTATTTTCTCTAGTTGATAGTACAATATTATCTCTAGGGATGAATTTCATAAATGCATCAATACACTTATAAACCAAGAGCAAAAAATTGCCTTTCCAAGTTGAGCTTAACAAGCTTTTCAAGATTGGCACAAAACAAACCGATTCCAACCAATTTTGTTGCTATGCAACTACAATTGATTTGAACTACTTTTGAAACACCACATAAAATAGAATAAAATCTAATGAAAAATAACTACACTAACATCCTCCTTTAATTCTATTTTGAGGATGATATTTTAAAAATGAGGAATTAGAGACCATTCCCCCTTAATGACAACTCCTTGCACTCCAAACCAAAAGAACAATGACTTAAAGTTTGATTCAAAGTATAATTAAGTAATGGTAGTTGAATCTAAAGTGCTTGATAAATCTATGGATGAACCTAAAGTACTTGACAAATCCCCCTAGTTATGGCAAAAAGCATCAAACCAATTGAAGTGCTTTCGTTAAACAGGATGTTAAAAGTGCTCCCAACAAAAAAAACTAGTGCAATGACATTGGGTCGTAAGTGATGCAAAAGAGAAGGGCATCCAAATTACCCCCATCATGAATGCCAAAACATGCTTATAAAAGTGCATAAAAAATGGACATAATCATGAATCAAAATGGTACTACAAATTAGTTCGGAGTTTATTATCCATTTATATGATAGAGGAATGAAAGCATTTATTATAAAACATGAGTAAATAGGAGGAAATTTTTTTAGAAGAATTACGAGGAGATGTAGGAGGCGAGATCTTGATTTTGTTTTTCTTCATTATTGCCTCCAAAGCTTTCATCTTCTTCCAATCAATGATTTTCTACATGTTCATCTTTGCTAGGAAACTTATAATGAAGGGTTTTCTAAGATTTGTTACTGTTTCCTTTTTATGCTTTAGGATTGTACTTTAGAACCAGTGCTTTGTTTATGGAACTTATTAGAGCAAGGATGTCAATATGTAGGAGCTCATCCTGCCCAATTTTTAATTGCTCATAAAAGACTTCAAAAGTTGGATTTGTGTAAGAATCTTAAGTGGATTAAAATGTATAAACAATTGTCCTCTCTATTTAGAGAGAACAAGAAAGATTAATTACTCATTTATCTTGGCAATTGAACAATGACTAAAATGAAGGTACGATTGCTTCACTTTATAGATGTAGTCTTCCATATGATCTAAATATCCAAGTAATATGCATAAATTACATTTTGTTTCTTAAAGAGATATTCAAAATTATTTTATGCTTCATGCATAGTGTCAATTCTCTCAAGATAAAGTTGAGATTACTTGAGATAGATATGCCAATTAGTCCCCATGCTTCATTAGGTTTATCAAGATACTTTGACTTCTTTTCATCCTCCTTTGGTTCAATTCCAGTACCCTTAGTGACTTGATATAGCCCTTTACTTCATAGTCGGGCCTCCGTATAAGATTTTCAAATTATGCAATTGATGCTTGTTCAGTGAGCATCACTAGGTATAGTAACTAATAAGGCCATAGTGATTTTTAAAATTAGACAAATACATTGAAGCTTGGGAGTTATGAACTATGACCAACTTCAATACGACTTGAAATGCTTTTAATACATTATGTTGGGACTTTGAGAGGCACACATGAAAATAAATGATGTACTATGTAAATACATACAAGATGGATGCAAACATATTTTTTCACCTTATAGATGTGTTTGAGATAGGTATAAACCTCTAGAATGAGTGGTATGAAACATTTGATAACCATATGACAAAGTTGTAATTGTTTAGAATTTGCAGATGTAGTCAAGGTGCAAAATATTATCACATCTTGCAATTATGGATAGCTGCCTATTTTTCAACAATTAAAATTTTCCATTTTCTTTCAGATAAATGTCATATGACATATCATTAAAAATATCTTTGAATATATTTTATAAATATGAAGGAATCAAAGCAAATGAATATAATATGACAGTCATAGCATAAAAGTATTCAATGGTAGGGTTTGTCGTAAATTTTTTTAAATAGTTTTAATCCCCTTTAGAGCAAATAAAAATAAATCATATGACCTTAGAAGGATGTGAGGAGACTAAAATGGAAGGAATTAATCAAATGACATGAGCTCAATAGGTTAAATTCCCTGAATTTCAAGGAGACCCAAGTTTGAATCTTGTCAAGCAATACATTCATAATTGTGAAGTTGTAATAACATTGTGTGGTCATGATATTATATGTGTGGGTCTTGTTTTAGAAGAAATATTGAATCAAAGTATTAGTCTGTTTATAACAATGAAGGCCTAAAAGAGAATGCAAAATTTATTGGAGATTCCACCTTTAGGGTAGTAAGCAAATTTATGGCACCATACTACCACACACCAAATAGTTTGGCAATCATTTTAGCGGAGTTCCAAAGCAATTTATCCATATTGAAGGATTGAATGTATGAAGGGTATGTTAACCCCAAGTCATGAATGGATTTTTTTAGTTCATTCCCAATAAATCTCCTCTAAAACTAGCATAATAAAATCTTATATCCAAAATCATAATATAAAAACCAAGCAAAATATCACCTACCAATTTCTTAAAAGATATATGAAGAATTTTCCTGCATCACCTAGGCAATGAAATGTGTTAAGATATTTGTAATTTTATCTTGTTTAGGCCAAGGTCAAATGTGTGATATGGTGCTTATGAGTGCCATTTATGTAGCCAGTGGGCATGTGATTATATAAGCCTATAGGCATGTTCATGTAAGCCTATGGCCCCATTTCATATTTCACTCTTAATGTGTTAGGACCCCATCCTAACATTATTTTTGTAATTCTCATTTTATTATGTAATGACCCACTTCTAACATGGGGACCCCTTTATAATGTTATTTTGTAATACTTTTGTAATGGTATGTGGCAAGTAAGGTGCCTAGACAAGTGGGGTCATTTCATGTAACCGTTATCAAGAATGTAACCGTTGTTTGGTAGAAGATTCAAGCTCGAGTGGCATTTTGCATGTAAGCCAACGTTTGATCTTAGGGTTAGGGTTGCATGAAGCTTTTATTTAAAAGACATGGACCCATGTACGAATGCATTTTTCAAGTTAATGAAATATTAAAGGAGGTTGTCCCCTCGAAGAAGCCTGCAATACTGAGTTATTTTGTGAGATTGTTTCAATTTTGTAATTACTTTCTGCATAGTGTTATTATGTTATTTGATGATTTTTTGTTTATTTACAGTATTTTGTGTGAGTGAGTTTATTTTTAATAGTAGGTTCCTAATATAGTGGTATTGGTTAATCCACCCTTTTGGATAACCTCACTTAAAAGGTAATTTATTATTATGTTGTATGGTTAACCTCAAAGTTAAGTCAATGTCGGTTTGAGATTAACCTCTCATTGGGGAATTGGTATCACTATAAATATCCCTCAATGAGGATCCATTTGTATGATAAATGTGAATAAATATGATATATTAGAGTGCCCACCAGCACACACCTTATACTTGCCATCTCCCTCCCTTTTTTTTTGTTGTTTACTACTATCTTTTAATAACCTTTTCTTCTTTGCGATTGTGGTGAATGCATGTTTTGGAAGTTTGTGGGAAATACTGTAAATTTGAACAAAATGGACCCTTTGGTCTTCCAATGGAAATGCATTCCATCACCAGGCACCTTCTTCTACCTCGATTACTCATTCATTTTTTAAATTTTTAAAATTCTCCTTCCATCTAAGATGAGGTATTTCAAGTGGTGGACAAATTGCCTTCAACGATGCCTTTTATCATAAAACACTTATACAAGTATTAAATGAAAAAAATGATAACATTTACTATGTTAAAGCAACAAATTATCATTTCAAATGTGTAAAAGTTGTTATTTAAAGGCTAGCATGGCATTGACTAAGGCATCACATACTTCTATCAATATTGTTGAGTGCTCTATACTTGCATTCTATTGTGGATGTTGGCCAAAATCAATCTTTGCTTATAATGACTAGAAAACATATCATATGCTTGAAATATGAACTAAGATTTGATGGCCTTATATAATAGATCAAAAGGTAGGTCATAAATTTGGTTCCTATACTTTTCAAATTATTTCCAAATAACCAAGTCAATAATTGTCGAACCTCGTGGGAAAACGCAATGCATTTTTTGTGGGTTTCATGGAGATAATGAAGTTGCCCATGAAATCTTCTTTTATACTATTTGTATAATTTTTAGTGATTTGAAAGCCTACTACTTGCAATTTGGATGATGAAATGGTTCTACCACTTATGTGTGTTGTGCGCTCTAAACTTTTGTCATACAACTGCTACACCATGCTAATAGCAATTATTTGATCTAGAAATTGATGCTATCAAATCTACAATTGAAGGAAATTTAGATATTGTTACCAAACTTCTCTTATTTTTTGGATAGGAGGTTGTAGAAGTAGTTTACTAGGTCAGAACAACACCAAGACAACTATTAAGAGAGATAATCAAAAGCTCTCTTCATGGACATATTGAGACCAACAAGCAATCCCAATATGTGTTATTACAATATTGTGAACACAAATTTCAATATTCTTTCTTCACCAAAATTTTGAATAGATAATAAAATTCAAAATAAATTACACATAATCCAAATGTTTATCTTATGATAAAAATAAACTGATGTGAAATATTGAAGCTAGATTACTAGGTTACCAACTTTGATACCATGTCAAAATGGCATATATTTTCTAATATGCACCAAGATTGATACCTGAGATACTAGCTCATAACTTCCACAGATAAAATCCAAAGAAATTTGATAATAACACACTATGTACTATTCTGTTTGATAATTTATGGATGAATTTCACAAATGCATGAATTCACTTAAAGTTTATAAAACTACCTCTCAAGTTGAGCTTTCCTTGATTGGCAAGAGAATTGGTTTGAGCCAATTCTATAACTATGTAACAATAATTGGTTTAGACCAATTTTAGTACATCATTCAAAATCGAACAAAATCCAACTAAAAAATTAGAGCAACACTAATAACATTCTTATTGAGGAAATTCCTTTGATACCTTGAGTGTAGTCTTATCCCACTTAAACATAGACTTCAGCTCAATGCAAGGATTTCTATCAGCTCAATATATATATTTAACGTAATATATCCAAATATACTTAGAAAATTCATCAAAAAGTATGAGAAAATAGTTGGAATCAAAGAGAGTTTATCCATAGGATCATAGATGTCACTATGGAATAACTTCAAAGGTTGAGCAGTATATCAAGCTTTAACCATACATAATGACTATAATGGTGTTTCTCAAAAACACCTTTCTTGCCACTTGGAGTAATGGGCAAAAGATCATCTATCACATGGAGATAGATTATATGCTTCATGAAAATAAAATTAATGTGCCTCAAACACTAATATCATAATTCACTAGCATTGTCAAACTTGACATCATACCAACAGAGCCTTTCCAATTTGAAGACCTCAAAGCCTCAACAAACTTATGTTCTATTTCATCATAATATCCTAAAGCAACTACATTTAAGTTATCATCAATGTCCTTGACAACCCACTAACCTAACCAAATTTTCACCCTTTTGTTGGTGAGTGATACAATAAATAGAGAGGATTGGGTTCAAATCTTGAAACATGAAGAAATCCAAATTTAATTATATCTTCACAATGTGAAACTTGAAAAGTTGGTCATAACTAATGACAAATTCCTTTACCATGCAACTAGTTATTTCCTTATTAAGGCTCAAGAATTTCCTCATCACATGAAGATCCCTTAGTTATATCTTCAAGGTCCCAAATTCAAACATGGCAAGTGAGGCTTTTGTGGTCCTCTTTCTTGCAAAACCTATGCCCCTAATTCATTGAATTATTTTTGAAAGGTTTATGGCCACCATTCTTTGACCTTTGGTCATGGAAGCATCTTAGGATGCAATCACTTGGGTGGAGCAATTTGTCTATGTCTCAAAGTAACTTGATGTTAAACAAGACTACTAAAGACCTTCTCAAGATTAGGATCTATTGGTTCCTTTAATAAATAATAGAGTATTGTGAAAATGTTAGGAAAATTTTACTAGTGTAGGAGATAAATTATTGAGAAAGTTATGTACTCATGATCCTTCTTTGCTTGATCCCCTACACTAATAGTATTTACTTTGTAATCTTAAATTGCACAACTTAATCCTCAATGTGCAAGCTTAGTTTCCAACTTAAGTGTCGATGACCTTTCCAAAGAGCTCTTGTAATTTCTTCTATGCTTATGGATCTCATTTGTTTTTATTATGAAGATCAACCAAATTAAGTTCAGCATATAAGGTGTTTGATGCATAAGCTTCATCCCTCCTTGGTTGTTTTTTTCCTTTCATCAATGTGCATTGCTAAAGCTTTGCTTGAGTCCATATACATCCATAGCCCTCTACTTCTGGGTTAGGAATTATTTTGGTCTTTCCATATACTAGAATTTGATCCATAAGTTTTGAGTATACTGATATTGGATTACATAGGTTTTTGCATTATTTTGTCTCAATAATAGTTAAATAGATTAATAGAATTGCATTGATGCATGGAACTTGAAAAACTATGCATTATAGAGAATATATGTTCAAGGTGCTAGAGTCGTGTTTCATACACCACAGGGGGTACTTATTCCTCTATATTTCAAATTTGTCTTCATATGCAAAAATCCCTTTCCAACCTTCTCTACCCTATCACATTGCACCCACCTAACTAGTTTATTGAGATGTAACCCTAGACAAATAGGAGTCGTAAACCTCTTCTTAGATCAATAATAGTTAGACATCTGACACATCTTGACTAGTCATGGCATCATATTAATAGTAAAAATAAAATGTTTTTCCTCCTAACTAGGCACAATGTCAACTATCCAAGTAGCCATGTCAAATTCATCTATATAAATGGAGGGATCCAATGAAGGTCATATGGATGAATTGAAAGTAGTGTTTCCACTTTTATAAAGAAAATTTACATAATACCAAGTGCAGGGAGGTCAACTTAAGCTAGTTAGACTAATCATGCCCTATATCCATGTTCAAATTCCAAAGGGGATAGTTCAATTTATGAGATACTCATAGCCTTAGTGTTCTCTTAAATGGGTATGTCCAAAAGGGACAAGGTTGTTGAACTTGCAATCCTTCAAGTGAAATGAGAAAAGCTATGTCTAGGTTACCCACATGTCCCCTTGTGAAGTGCAAACACCCATATTTAGAGTAACCCACATCATTATCACCCATGAGAGGTGTGCCCAAGGCTTGTGTACTAGAATCTCTCTACAAAGCAAAAAAGAGGAAGGAAGAGGATGGTTAGTGGAGATTGAAATATTTCATCGATCTCGAAATATTCTACCATCCCCTCTAAAATTGAAAATTTAATACCTTCATGGAAACCAACATTTTGACCTCAATTTTGATGTTCAAAACAGCGAAATTGAGAAAAGTGCAAAACTGCGACCATCCTCTCAATTTTATATGAAAATTACTAAGTCCAAAGTATCTTTCAAATTCTTAACAATCTACCTTGTAGAGCCATACTGTGGTAGAAACCGAAGGAACCTTGAATGAATTCCTCTTAATACTATGGCCCAAATCCTAAAGGAACTTGTAGTGCAAAGAGCTTTTCCCAAGAAACTCGAGCATCACTTTGAGGTTCCTTTCATATTCATATATGTTTTCAAGCCTATAATTGTCAAACTATACCTCTCAGCATTTTTCTTCAATATTGATTCCAAATTGGAGTGAATTCAAGTAATAGTTTGCTTTGAACAAACCCTAGTAGAGTAAAGACTAAACTATAATCCTAATTTGTGGAAGAAATCTAATAGATGTATTCCCCCAAGGAACACCCATGTTCAATCTTTAAAACCAAATAATGAAGGCTCCCACTTACTCTTATACCATGAAGAATTCCACAAACATGTCAATAGAGAATTAAAAAAAAAAAATTATTAATCGAGATTTGCAAGAGTACATATTTTGAAAAGAGAATACAGAAATATAATATGGTATTCTTACACACTCAAATATTTAGCAAAAGAAAGAATTCCAATTGATGTAGAAAGTGATGGGTGAGTATAGGTATAAACATACTTTATTGTATATTTGCACAGATCCCAATAATCATCATATCACCATATTATTTGTTCATTAAATGAATGCAAAGATCACCTTACAAAGTAAAGATAGACTCATGGACCATTACAAAAATGCAATACAATATCACTATGTTGCCCACAACCGAAGTAGATGATTACACATTTCCAACATGAAACAACCAAAAAAAATGGTTACTATGTATTGACTTGTCCTTCATTAAAGCATGCTTAACTGCTCTTATGTCATCATATCTATATGTAAAAGTGGGTTTACTCGATCCTTGCACTTGGTGCATCAATGGATATTGATGTTGCTACAAGAGTTGGAGAATATTAACTACTCATGATAGAATAAACTTGAGATTTTGATAAACCATGCCATGTACACGTAGGCACCATTATGTTCATCACATGGTTATTTAAAAAAGGTGTCAAAATTTAATATTGTTAACCAAAAAACAAAGGGAACTCTTATATTTGAGCAAACATCCATAAAAAATTTCGTTTAACTCCTAGTTAAGGGATTGACATCAAATCCTTATACCATGCACTACTAGGGCATCAAAAATCAAGGTGTTATATATGCAAAGCTCTGTCCTATCCAAAGTCTTAAAATTCAATAATATTAAATTACATCCTCTAAGCAATGCATTAGAAAACAAGGTATAGAATGTCACTAAAAGACTTATACTTGTCAAGACAATTAAGGATAAGCCTTGACATGTGGGTGAATAGGTATTTGAGTTGCACCAAATATCATCCGAGTCAAATCTAACATGGATAACATTTATAATAACATCTTAAAAATAAGTTGTAATCTAAGGTCAAAACCTGAAATTAATGATTATATACTACAAATACTAGTGTTTTAGGGAGTATAAGCATTTTATCTTACCTTGTCCTTTAATCTATTAATGCCACAATTATACTATGGTAGCAATATGAGTTTTTTTGCAAGTTCAGGAGATGGTCAAACAAGTACCAACGATGAAAAGGTCCCTTGCCAATAAACAGTGATATATACCACATTTGTAATCCATTGGCATGGCAACATTATTACTTCACACAAAAAGATATCAAATTGATAAAAGGAAATATTCCGAGAGACAAACACCTAGACTTCTAACAATTTGTTAAAGAATAATGAAGAATCAAATCCAATCTCATTTGTTAAAGATAGTAACAAACAAGTTTACTTTTTAAATATTGATATTCTCTTAATTTTCATTAAAATATTGTTTAAAGATGAAGACAATATTGTAGTATTATTAATAGTATAGAAGCCCATTTTAAACTACTTGGGCTCTAATGAACTCTATGATAGATTGGTCTTTTATTTCTTTATACTTATATAAGATGCCTTATTTAATGTATTATGGGCAAGTTTTAGTATATAAAGGTGAAAATATATATGAAAGAGTCCAAGCTATTAACAAACAAATAATTTGTCAGTCCTAAAAATAGATTTGAGCATATTTTTATTGTTAAATGATAATAATACATCTAATTCCTAAAGTCAACTACATTTGACAACATTGTACTTGATGGTACGAACCAAAAAATATAGTTATATTAAATGTGTTCACTAATTTACACTTAGTTGTTTTTGTTAATATCGATTTGACTAGTAATATGATAATGGATTATCAACAATGAACCACCTTTGCCAAAACAAGGGACAAAATGTAAGAATAGCAAAAAGCATAGCACAAGGAAAAACAAGTTCAATTAGAATATATGGCTTTTTTAAATGCCTTCATATATGGAAACACTCGTGCAATTGTAAAGAGAACAAACGGAAAAACAAGTTCAATTAGAATAAATGGCTTCTTATAATACCTTAATATATATAAACACCCATGCACAAAGATTCCAGCCTATCCCTGAGAGAGCACAATTGTTATCTATTTTATTAATTTTAAAACAAGATCAAAAAGTTGCTCTACTCTACCAAGGACTTCTTAGACCCTGAAGTAAAGGGACTGAAGTAAAGGGATAACGGGATTCACCCCCTGTACACGTACACATGACAAACCATAAGCTATAGGTAGGTCGAAATTCGATTCAAATAAAAATATCTAAACATCATACAAACCTATGCTATATCCACACAATTGAATTTTTCCAAGACCTCAATTGTATAGAGTTAGTAGATTTTTATACGAATAAAAATAAAAATAAAAATAAAAATCTAGTTGTATAAAGCTTTTGTGAAAGCTAGTGGATAGATTTGAGTTAGTCCTAGAGTGGACTTAAGAACTGAGTTGAGTAATCTTTTGTGGAAGCTTAAAATGCAGATTTGAGGTAAGTCTTGGTGAAGACCTGTTGGGCTGATTGGACAAGTTTTAGTGTGGACTTGTAACCTGTTTAAAGAATTTAAGTGTGGACTTGTAACATGTTTAAAGAATTTAAACAAAGATAATGGCTTAAAGTTAAGAAAAAAATATTGTGAGACAATTTAAACAACCATAATGGTTTTAGTCGAGATGTACAACTTTTTTATAACAAACACTTTTCAGGTTATCTTTATAAAGCGCTCACATTCACAGGTTTTCCAGTCATAATAAAAGGTTAAGATGACCTAAGATGTTTAACTCCTTCGTTCTCTGTGTCTGATAATTCTTTCTATGCATCCATGTTTAAAATTCATACAATCCACATTTTATATATGGCATTTGTTATGTATATTTTAATTTTATATTTGCACCTCCTTCAAAGATAATAAAGGGCAAACAGATTAAACAAATCAAAATAAACATCACCCCATAGTGCACTATAACAGAGTTAAAAAGAATAAAAAACAGCAAAAACAAAAGAACTAAAACGTCACCATTCGATTGTCATTTGTCAATCAAAGCCAGTATGCTTCCATGCTTTACTACTATAATAAGGCAAGTCAATCTAATATGCAATAACCCAATATCTTCACACAAAGAATCAAATTGAAGGTAACAAAATAAAAATTTAAAAAACAAATGAATGTAGATTTTCTTTCCTACAAGAAGAATTGATTTTAAAATATAAAATTTAAATTAAGTAATATTTTTTGGAAATTTCTCCAATTTAAGTAATTTAATGTTCATAAAATTTATTCTGTTTCAACGGCTAAACAACTGTAAGTTATATATCTATCCTATGTATCTCGTTTTTTTATTATTATCTATAATATTAACGTTTTTACAGATTTAATTAAAATTAAAAATTAAATTCAAGTTTCCATAATTTATATTTGGATTTATTTAAAAATGCAATAATTATTAGTACATTTTAAATAATTTTATAAATATAATAAAGTACAAATATAGACAATGACGTTTTGGTATCAAACCAAGAATCGGATTACCACAGCTTAAGCACTCAACTTAAAAACAGCACTGAGCATTGTCCAGCAAGCCAGGTTTGGCGGCAAAGACATTGCCAAAAGAACCAAGGTTCAAGCCTTGCCTTCTCCCCACAATTACACGGGCCTGCATTAATCAGGTTCAAATTGGTCAGATCCAGGTGCAAGCCTGGGCGATTCTGATGGCATATATTTGCCCTTCATCCATGGCTTCTCAGGCCAAATGGGGATCTAAACTCAATGGTACTTCAGTTGCTTCCCACTAAAAATTCAGATCAGAGGACTTGCCAAATGACACTTAGGGGACTATGGGGGTGGAGTAGTTGAGGATACACAGATATCATGCATAACGACATTAGTCAACAAGCAAACAGACTACACCAGAGTCGGACAATGACACACAGGCCACCCACCCTTTATCAGATATCATTTATGACGCATATTGGTCCTTTAGCTAAAGAAATCTGTAGTCAACTGATGAGGATCTGCTTTGAATTGAGATGTCAAACGTGGATTCTAAATGTGATAATTATTTGTAGGAGATACACATCCTTTTGTCCCACTAACACACCCTCACAGACCCAACTCTGTGTATCTAACTAGCAAGTCCCCTGAGACATTGGCACCCCTATAAAGAGCCAAATCCTGCTCCTGCATCTGTTGAAAAAGTCTCAAGAATTCCCAAACAACAAAGCAAACTACTAAAAAGCACCAAATGGACGGGTAATCTCCTGTACAAGTGATCAGTAACTCAGTCAATTCTGTAAACGGCAGAAACTGTCAATCAAGCAAACTAGTAAGTCCATTGAAAAGAAATGTCAGTGGGTAAGCCAGCAATAGTCATGTACATTCTCAGCAAGTGAATCCTTTGCAATGCAGTTCATTGACTTTTTGGTTACAAGGGGTTTCAGCTTCAATAGGGAATTGAGAATGCAAAAGATGAAATGCATTGGCAAGCATGAAAAGATTAAAATAAAAAATAGAACTCATTCCATAAACCAAAAGGGTGTAGCAGACAAAGATGTGGCAGTTCCAAGCTAAGTTCTTTCTCCAGATGAACGAGGAAGTTCACCTGCCACCTGCAGAGTGTTCATACTGGCCATGCAAGCCTTTAATCTCCATATCTTTGGATCATGGTTGTTAGGCTTTTGAGTATTCACCATTTTATTTTGTAATAATCATGTTCAATTGCATTATCAATCTCTGCTATTCAAGACTTTTGAATGGCCTGCACACAAGAGATTTGACATTTTATTCCATTGACAGACAAGATATTCAGAGTTTTAGAACTTTCCCTCAAGCCTTACTGCTCCTCTCTTAGTAATAAATCACATCAAATTACTGGATGTCCTAGTACAAGATGGAAGCTCTTGGTAATTCTTGTATGCATACGCTAAGCAATTCTGTGACTCTTTGCTTTGTGGCTTTCTACCTGCTCCATGTGTATATTCTCATCTCTAGTTCAGATATATACCTATTTCTTATCTGATTGTTGAAAAGTCAGATGCACACTTCCAACATGTGCGCTCAAAAACTCATAGGTAGATAAAAGAGTTAACACAATAATTGACAAATGCCAACAACATGCTAGATTTAAAAAAACAACAATATAGATTCAGAAAGTAACTCGGGTAAGACAGTGTTTGAAGATTCTCACTAAATGAAAACCCTTGTTCTGAATTGTGAAAGGCTAAGGCAATCGATCCAATAATGTGGCAGAGGCTTTAGGTATAAGAAGCCTTTGGTTGGCCAAAGACTATGGAATGAATTTCCTTGAGATGAAGTTGACTACACTACCATTCTGATTTCATTCTTGAAGCAGGATTGGTGGCTTACCTAATTGGCACCTTCTGAAGATGCGGCAGCAACCATTCCAGACAAGAATTCTAGGCTCATTTGCCCTAATTTTTTAATCCTCTACAAGAATTAGTTTAAAAGGGAGAAAAAGAGAATAATCATAACCTTTATTTAGTTATGAAAAAAATTAAATTGACTTTTGTTAGTTTTTAAAGTGATGATAAGAACCCCCAAAACTAGCGAGTTATAAACCTCTTGGAGAAGAAAAAATGGAACACCGTATTTTGTTTTTAAAAACTGCCCCACAATAGAATTATTAGGGATCATTTACTTGTACTCCATCATGAGACACAGTCTCACTTTCTATATTATCCTCTAGACATCAGCTAGAGTCAGAAAGGACCGTTTGACACATCAGTAAGGAAACAACTGAGGGCCATCACAGCTCAATCATTCTCATCTAAATTCCCCCCTGCCATGCCTAGTGAGGACAGGAGTAATAATCATATACTGTCGCAGATAGAATTACCCATAGCTTAATTTTTTGACACATAAATTTCATGGATTACCATAAGTAACAAAAAGAGGAAATCATAAGAATATTTGGTGGAAAATTAGGTATGCCAAAAATAATTGTTATTCATCTCAACAAAAAGAATGACCCCTGCTGCAGCCACAAATTGCATATAAGAGGAAATTAAGTGTATTGAATTAAATATCCTAGAAGCACCCATTGCCACCTCAATATTTTCCCATCAACCACGGGTTAGACAATGAAGTGCTCAATGCCCAAACTGCACAAGTTTCTGAACTGGGCAAGTTTCTGAACAATAAACTTGATAGCTATCAAAATGTGAACCTGCTAGGTTTGGCAAAACTCAAGCAGGCTCTGAAGAAAAGGGAAACAAGCACTCCCAAATCATTGGTGTTTCAAATAGAGCCAATTATCATTGATCTCATATCAGCCTCAGGCCCAGCTATTGAGGTTCTATAGGCATCAGGTATGGGGAAAGAGATGTGAACTAGGACTGGATTTTCTCTTATCTGCTAAGTGAAGACAGATAAATGTCACCCTCAAAGCAGTCCAAATGAACTTGCATGGGCAGGACAATAGTTTGTAACAGATCCTCACTTTGAAAGGGAAAGCATTTTAGAGGAGGAAGCTCACAGAGCCTCACTTTTATACCTTTTTACTTTGTTTTCAGAATAGTTTGTAACAGATCCTCACTTTGAAAGGGAAAGCATTTTAGAGGAGGAAGCTCACAGAGCCTCACTTTTATACCTTTTTCCTTTGTTTTCAGTTTTCCTTCCGAGGTTCTAGTAGAGAGATGGGTAGACCCTTTACAACAAAAAAGACTCAGAAAGAAAGAAAGATCCAGGAAGGTGTATCGATAGTTTCTGTGGTTATAGGCAACCTAAAATCCTTAGACAAACAAACTGACCCTAGTATAGTAAGGCCTTAACTCATTAGAAGATCTGGCCCTTAAGCAGGCAAATCTTTTAGAAAAGATTGGAGGCGGAGTATTCAAAAATCGGCACCCTTCACAAATACCTTGAAAATAAAATTGCAAAGCTAAAATGGTATGAAGACAGATATTGGGAAATTAGCCCCCATGAAAGAAGTCTGACATATTTTATCTCCCTGGGTCAAGGGGGAGATCCCAGATATTTTGACAACTATTAGCAACCTGATTAATGGAGAACAGCAAGCTGTCAACTAAGTTGAATTTTAGAACACATTGAACGACTCCAAGAGGCTACCTACCAGACTCAAAGACATGGCTAGTTCAATGCAGCCAATAGGGTCTCCTATCGTTGCTACGATTGGAAATGAAGGAACAACCGTGTGCTGCTGATGATGCTGCACATAAGAGAAAATGAAGCTACCGACAATGCAAATTCTGACATAAGTTGCAAAATTTACCATTTTAGACATGGCTATGCAGCAGAATACTAACCTACGCATAAACACAATCAAGAAGTTCCTTATCTGGAAATCCATGGAATTTCTCTTGGATTCTTTACTGATAGTAGGCCTAAGCTTGATGTTATGATTATGAAGATTACTTTCCGAATTTATTGTATATTAGATGGTTTGTTTACTGTTTCGTTTTCAAAGTTAATCTTTAAGCAATCATCCAGACAGAGCATAACTGGAGAATCTTTACAGTCAGGGCAAACTGAAGATATATATATATATTAGATGGTTTGTTTACTGTTTTGTTTTCCAAATTGATCTTTAAGCAATCATCTAGACATTAGTATAGCTGGGGAATCTTTACAGTTAAGCAATTTGTTTTATGCTTTTTTTAGCAGACGGCTTTCATCATTTGGAAGACTCTAGGCTAGAACAACTCTATGTAAACAATAATGGAATTTACTCTCTTCCTCTCCAGGCTAAAAAAAACACCTATTTTACTACTAGCCAAATTGTCATCAAAAAATTGCAAGCCTAATCTGAGTTTCCTACATATTTATTTGCAATCAATGATTAAATAAAAGCAGTATTAAAATCTCTATTTTCCAAACTAAAACAAATAGTAGCGCTGCCAATATGTAGAAATTTAAAGAAATGCTCTTACCATTAAAAGTACAGATAAATTGTAAACCCAGGAGCTCAAACAATCTCTAGTATTCCAGAGCTGAGCAAAAAAGTTTGAGATAAGAAACATAAGTTGTATTTTCCATAAACCCACCCCATTTGATGGTGTATTTAAGATACACCACATATTTCATTCTGAAATGACAGAGGATAGAGAGAGCACTGGCAGAATCTTACAAACTTATCTCACTGGTTTTAAAACAAAACATAAAGAAATTCTCTGTTCAGATCTCTTTGGATAGCAAAACATAAAATACCAAAAAAAAAGGAATGTACTAGCTATTCTGCCCCCTCACTTCTTTGACTTCTTTGGTGCCCTGAAATATTAGAAAGAAAAATCAGCCATTCCTTTCTTACATTAAATAAAAAAAACAAAGTTTGAATTTGAAATTAAGTCTCAATAATTACTCTTCAGTTGTTCGAGGAGGTGCAGCTGCTGTCTCAGTCGGACCCTGTTTTCCAAACACACACACATCAAGACTCAAGAAGACCATACAGCTAAGAAAAATTCTTGCAAGCTCTCGACATTTTAAGAAGATGTTTGAAGAAAAGAAAAAAGATGAAATTCAATAAGACAATTTTTACTCTTAAGAAAAAAACAGCATACCTGGGCTAAACGTTCTTCCCTCCTAGCAATCTTCCTTTCACGACTTGCCTTGTTCTTTGCACGTCTTGCTTCAAACTGATCAGAAAGAGTCTTTTCTCTGGCCTTTTCTGCTTTGGATTTGTGAATACTCTCCATCAAGACTCGCTTATTCTTGAACACATTACCCTTGACTCGCATGTACATATCATGGTACATGTGTTTGTCAATTTTCTTAGACTCCCTGTACTTGCGAAGCAATCGACGCAAAACTCGCATTCGCCTCATCCACAAGACCTTTGTAGGCAATCTTGCTTCCCTTGTACCCTTTCGCTTACCTACATTAACCAAAAGTTGACAAGTTTATAATATGCGACTTCAAATAAAAATCATAAAGTTCAAACCTGTTTACAGAAACAGGTCAGAGTAAGAAGCTGCAAAGCTGCTATCTTCACATCTAATTAAAATGAAATCACTCCTTGTCTCTGCTTTAACAAGTTACACATACCATAACCAGAGTGGCGTCCTTTCCTCTTTGCTTCCAATGATCGACGGGCTCGAGCACGGGAGTGGATTTTTGTAGGCTTTCTGATAACAAAGCCATCCTTGACAAGTTTACGGATGTTCTGCCCTGAAGGTACAAGGAAACAATCAATACATGAGGCCAAATTGATTTAATGACTTGCCTTGGAATTTCTTATATTGATACAAATAAAAAAAAATACCACTGAAGCGTAAATAACTTATTTAACACTCTATAAGTTGTACAAGACATTAACGCAATATTATGTTATTAATTGTATTCATTGATTATCATATCAACAGTAACCACAAATTTATTCACGACATACCAGTGAAACTCAATTTTTTTTTTAAAAGAGAGAGAGAGAAGAAATCTATGCAACCGAAGACCGTTGCACACTGAAGCTTCAGGGCCTCAAGAAAATATATGCTTTAGGCAAAATAAACCTAGATAACTTCCAGGTTTGGAAAACAAATCCATAGCAATAAATATATAACAACAGATTTGGATTAAGTCAGACTACTGCATAGATGAAGCTTGGACATTGACAAGCAAATGTTCTACAATGGTAGTACATATTACCATAGACCTTAAATACAACAATAATGAATCCAACTCTTGCTTCTTACTCTTTACATGCAGAAGAAGAATATTAGATAGACTAAGCAGAGTCCATTCAAATGCAAAGCTGGTGTTTGTAACATCGTCCTCACAAGTCATTCCCCAAAAAAAATATTTTCAAGACAAACTTTCTGCAATAACTTTATGTAGCATCACATAATAGATTCAACTTAGTTTAGAAAGTGTGTGTACCGAAGCTGTTTTAAACAACATTTATATTGTTAACCGCAGCATTAACTTCATATTGCATATGGTGGGTGGATCAATAAATAATACATTGGAGGTAGTTCATATGGTTGCTTAACCACTTAACCACCACAACCACCTAAACACCCTGGCTGTGCGCTTCACAACAAATAAAGCGCCTAATGAAATAAAATAATAAAATAAACTATATTAGCTATAGTCTATGCTAACATCCCCCCTTATTACATTATTTGGAAATACAAAGAGCATTGCAAAATAATTCAAATTTGACACGTGCAAGTGTCTTAGTGAAAATATTTACAACTTGCTCATCAGTGGGAATGTACTGGAGCTGTATGTGGTGCTTTGGAACTTCATCTCAAATGAAATGACATTGAGTGTCAATGTGTTTGGTACGCTCATGAAAGACTGGATTCTTGACAAGATTTAAAACACCTTGATTGTCACAAAATAAGTGAAGTGGAAGATTCTTTGGAAGACCCATGTTTGTAAGAATGTGACTTAACCATATCATCTCGCAGACTGCTCCACATGTTGTGCGATATTCTACCTCTGTAGAAGATAAAGCAACCACCTACTGCTTCTTACTGTGCCAAGAGACAGGTCCTGATCCAAGATGGAAAATGTATCCAAAAGTTGATTTTTGATCATCAATGGATCCGGCATAGTCTGAGTCCATGTATCCCTATAAGAAGAAATTGTCATTCTTCTTGTACTCCAAGCCATATTCTATACTACCACGAATATAATAAATAACTCTTTTTGCTGCTTTCCAATGACTCATCTTAGGTTCCTGCATGAACCTTGAAAGATAACCCGCAAAAAAACTAAGATCTGGCTTGGTATTTATCAGATATATGAGACTCCCAATTAGCTAGCAATAGAGAGTACCATCTACCTATGGAGATTTATCATATCATGATAACTTAAGCCTTGGCTCCATTGGACTCGCTTTAGACTTACAATAAATCATGTAATATTTTTCAACCAATGTATTGGCATACTTATTTTGTGTTACTCTGATATGATTCTTTTTCTAAGTCACTTCTAAACCAAGACAATAGTGAAGAAGTCCTAGATCTATCATTTCAAAAGATTGTTTCAAATAATATTTCACTGCATCAATCATGTTCTCTGAACTGCTAGTGATGATAATATCATCCACATAGAGTACCAAAATCACTATGTCATAACCATTGTTCTTGATATAGATATTAGCATATGAAGGACTTCTTTTGAATCCATTCTACAATAAGTGATTGTCTATTTTGATGTACCAAGATCGTGGAGCTTGTTTTAAACCATACAAGGATTTGAACAACTTGTAAACTTTCTATTCTTGGCCTTCAACCACAAATCCTTCTGGTTGGGTCATGTACACTTCTTGTAGGTCACCATTCAAGAAGGCACTTTTGACATCCATATGATGTAACTTCCACCCGAACTAAGCTGCCATAGCACAAAGTACACAAATGGTAGTCATTTTTGTCGTGGGTGCAAAAGTCTCTTCATAATCTATGCCTTATTTCTAAGCATAGCCCTTTGCAACAAGATGGTCCTTATGCTTATCAATAGTTCCATATACCTTATATTTCACTTTGATTATCCATTTGAAGCCAATGGGATTCTTTCCTAGAGGTATTTTAACTAGATTCCATGTGTTATTTTTCATGAGAGATGTATGTTCAGCATCCATAATAGCCTTCCATTGAGACTCACTAAGGGCATCTTGAAATGTTGTGGGTTCATTCTCATCCAATGCAGACATATAAACCCTTTAATTATCCATATATGCTTCTCTGTATTCCGTTGCATCTACAGATAGTTCATAAAACTATTGTTAAAGCTCATAAAATTATGAAGTTGATGCATCTACTCTCATCTACTGAGTCATGTTGCGAGTACAAGGTCGATCTAGAGTTAGATCTGGAAGTGAAGTCAACTTTGAATCTCTCAATGTGCTAGTATACCATTTTGGAACCTTTTTTGTGAGGGTGGAGTCTCTTTCTTAGGCTCCTCTTCATCCAGGTATATAGTTGTAGATGTGTTATCTGATGTGAAAGCTTCATCAAATACCACGTCTCTACTGGTGTGTGTTTTCTTTGTCATAGGATCTATCAACCAATATCCCTTTGAATGCTTATCTTAACAAGGAAAAATACACTGTAAGGTTTTCTCATCTAAATTCTTTCTCTTCTATTTTGGAATGTGCATAAAAGCCTTACACCCAAAAACCCTTAGATGAGAAGTGGAGGGTTTCCTACCACTCCATGCTTCTTATGGAGTCATACCCTGTAGATCTTTTGTGGGTGCTCTATTCAGGAGGTACAATGTTGTATTCACTGCTTTTGCCCAATACTCATGCTCAAGGTGTACCCCCTTAAACATACAATGAACCATTTCCATGATGGAATGGTTCCTCCTATCAACAACTCCATTTTGCTGTGGATTATAGGTTGTTGTCAACTGTCTCTTAATCCCATGTGCATTCAAAAATGATGAAAATTATTTGGAGGTATATTCCCCCCCTCGATTTGAGGGGGAGGGTCTTTATGGAACATCTTGATTCCTTCTCAACATGCTTCTTGAACTACTGAAAAGATAGAAATGCCTTTGAATTTAATTGGATAAAGAAAACCCACATCTTCCGTGAGTAATCATCAACAAACAACTGAAAATACCTCTTTCCACCATAGCTATTTGGCATAGGACCACACAGATCAATGTGTACCAACTCCAAAGGTTTCTTAGCTCATGAAGAGCTTACCTCAAATGGTACCTCAGTGTTTCTTCCCTGCTAAGCAATCCAAGCATACTGACAATATGGATGAAAGGTTGGGAAGGCATTTCACCATATCATATTTGCTCAACTCGAGAAAATATCCTAAACTCATATGCCCATATCTCTTGTGCCAAAGAGAAGTGGCCTCCTTTGTGTTTGTCGCCATGGCAACATGAGGCGTAGAAATAACATCTAAGATGAACAAGCCATGATTGTATGATCTTGTTGCTACATGATTTTCTTTTTTGGTTATGAAGCATCTCTTTCTACCATCCTCAACTCTGAAAACAACATCCATGTTTTTATCCAAGATCCTAGGGATGAACAATAAATTGTTGGTCAATCTAGGAACATAGAGAAACTTCTCAATCTGACATTTTCCATCTGGAAGAGTGATAAAAATATCTCCTTCTCCTTGGACTCGATAGGTCTTATCATCAGCAATTGTCACTGGTTTGCCTTCCTTTGACTCAAATATCTCAAACCACGAGCTATCACCAGTCATGTGCTTGTTGGCACCGGAATCAATACACAACAGAAGATACTTCTACTGAGAATATGTGTGGGTCATGAGCACCTTGTGTGCTCTCTCAGAGTCCGACTCTGATTCCTCATAAGCAAAATTTCCCTTGGGTTGTTTATTCTTCTTATGTAGTTTTTATTTCCATTTTCCCTTTTTCTTATGATCTTGGTCATTGGATTGCTTATTCTTGAATCAACACTTGTTGGTGTCATGGTTATCCATATCACAGATTTTGCAATATTTCTTTTCTTTCTTTTGAGGTTGTTTCCCTTTTCCTTTGGATGAAGATCCTCCCTTCTAAAAGTTACCTTGCTTCTTTCCCCCTTGTTTTGAGTAAAGTGCATTATCTTGCACTTCATCTCTTTGAAGTTGATTTGCCTCCTCAGTTTGAAGTAAATTTACCAACTCAACAAAGGTAACTTGTCTACCAGACACTTGTAGAGATGTGATCAACACATTGAAGGATTATGGCAAATATCTCAAGATGACTGAGGTTAAGAGAGTATCTTCCATTGTCTCTCCCATAGCATTCAATTTGGCTTTCAATTCTGCCACTCTGCATAGGAAAAGTTCAACTGTCTCACCAGATTTCATACTTAGTGTATGTAGTTGAGATTGAAGGTTAAGAATAGTGGACTAATTCTTCCCTTCATAAATGGTAATCAAATCATCCCAAGCTTCTTTACTAGATTTTGCATCACAAATATGAGGTTGGACCTCATTTGTAGTAGCAAGTAGAATAAACATGAGACACCTTTTATCCTTCTTATCAAATGCCTCTTGATATGGTCCTGCTGTTGAAGGATATTTTGTAGTGCTAGTCACTACATCCCACAAATCTTCAACCTGAAGGATAGCTCTCATCTTTGTCTTCCATGGTGCAAAATTAGAACCTTCGAGCAACTATGAATCTGACAGATATTTGTGAACAAGTGGCCATTGTGAAGGTTCCTTATAACACCAAATTATCCCCCTTTCTTTATACTTACAAAGAGTACGTGAAAGGGAATTCAATCAAATTGATGGCACTTGCCTCAAAACCCTTCCGAAAAAGGATGATGAGTTGGAGGAGTTTAAACCAAACAATCGAAAAGAATTAGGGTATTAAATGGAGTGAATATCAAAATTGGATTTCCTTATTGCTCCTCGATGATATATAGATAATAATAGCTCAGACGTCATTGTTATAGCTATATTAGGTGTTAGATATAGTAGTCCAAAGCACACCAACATCATCTGTAAGTGTGGACCAAAGGTACCGTATATACCGAACGTTGTTGTGCAATAAATTGCACAAATAGGTGTAAAATTTGGGGTCTTTTCTTTGCTTGCTTTTTAATTTTAACTTATGATTGAAATGCAAAAAACAGGAAATTAAATGCAAAAACAATCACAAGTGCCCACAAATTTTAACTATAGGTGTCGGTTCCCACCGAAAATGCACCTACTTACAATGCCAGTTTTTAAGATGTCGATTTCCACCAAAAATGCATCTTTGTTACAAAATTTTTGCAAAATATATGAGGTTTTGGTTTGCAAAAAAAATGATATTCAAATCCAAATTTTCTTTTCAAATCCACAATTTTCTTCTCCCCCTTGTCTTAGAATTTTGCAAGAGAAAAAATGCTTTTGATCCCCCCTTTTTATTGCAAAATAAACAAGGATGAAAAATTGTGATATACCCTTTCAAATTGCAAAAGAAACTATATTTTCTTATCTCTCCATGGCAAAAATTAGTTCCTTTGCTTTAGTTTCAAATCAATATGATTTTGTGGTTATAATTGCAAAAAAAATTGATATTTGCAAAAATAAATCACAAGGTATTAAAAAATTTCCTCTCCAAAAAAAAAATTGTTTGCTCAAGGCTTCGTAAGGTTTGAACCCACGACCAAGGGCCTAGCGCCTTAGCTAGCCACCCGCGACCGGCTCATCCACGATCTCCGACGAGTAGAAGAAAGCACAGTCGCCTATTTGTTAACACCTTGCGCCGATCAAACAACAAAAAAAAATTGTATGTTGTCCCTCTGCAGGATGTGACCCCGCTACCTCCGGCCTAGCGCCTTAGCGCAGGCTCGCTCTCCAGTCGAGCTATAGCGCCCGACGAGAAGGGGAGAGTAACACCTCTTTATCCTGGGCGCTCGACCAGGATATTAAAAAAAATTGAGACTCTCAGACCCACATGCACTATGATAGTGCTTTGGGACGATTTAAAAACCGATGGGTGCACATAGGCTTTTGATTGCCTTCGGGCGAAGGCAATCAAGCCCCTTCACCGACCCTTTTGCCACGCAATGCCACGTCAATGACACGTATGCGCCCATCTACCACGTTGTCCGAGCAATGTCACCATGTCCAAGCCAATTCACGCACGAGACACGTCAGCCGTTGGTCACTACCACGTCAGCCGAGCCACATCATGCACGAGCCACGTCAACCGCTGGTCACTGCCACGCCAGTCGTCATGTTGGACACTGCCACGCCAGTCGTCATGTTGGACACTGCCACGTCAGCACAACCAACCATTGCCTACCACGTGTCTATTTGCCTCGAGGTCCGTGCTCAGCCGCCAAGTCAACATGTTGTCTATCTGTCTCGATCTGCGTGCAAAGGTCCTCGGTCTACGTGAAGGTCTATTAGTTCGCGTGCTTGGATCTGCCTCAGGAAGCGTGTTTCACAATGAGTTCATATGGTTGCTTAACCACTTAACCACCACAACCACCTAAACTCCCTGGTTGTGCGCTTCAAAGCGCATAATGAAATAAAATAATGAAATAAACTATATTAGCTATAGTCTATGCTAACAATTTAGCAGTCTTAGTATTCTGCCAAGGTTGCCTGTTAAAATAATCCCTCAAGAATAGATATGCTTTAGGTAGAAGAAACCTAGATAACTTCCAGGTTTGAAAAACAAATGCATAGCAATAAATGAATAACAATAGATTTGGATTAAGTCACAATGTACTGCATAGATGAAGCTTGGACATTGACAAGAAAATGTTCTGCAATGGTAGTAGAAATTACCATAGACCTTAAATACAACAGTAATGAATCCAACTCTTGCTTCTTACTCTTTACATGCAGAAGAAGAATATTACATAGAGTAAGCAGAGTCGTTTCAAATTCAGAGCTTATATTTGTAACATCATACTCACAAGTCAATCCCCAAAAACTTAATTTCAAAACAAACTTTCTGCAATAACTTTATGTAGCATCACATAATAGATTCAACATAGTTTAAAAAGTGTGTGTGCCAAATCCGTTTTAAAAAACATTTGGCAGTCTTAGTATTCTGCCAAGGTTGTCTGTTAAAATAAGCCCTCAAGAAAAGATATGCTTTAGGCAAAAGAAACCTAGATAACTTCCAGGTTTGAAAAACAAATGCATAGCAATAAACGAATAACAACAGATTTGGATTAAGTTGGAATGTACTGCATAGACGAAGCTTGGGCATTGACAAGCAAATGTTCTGCAATGGTAATAGATATTACCATAGACCTTAAATACAACAGTAGTGAATCCAACTCTTACTTCTTACTCTTTACATGCAGAAGAAGAATATTACATAGATAAAGCAGACTCCGTTCAAATGCACAGCTGAGGTTTGGACCATTGTACTCACAAGTCATTCACCAAAAAATTATTTTCAAGACAAACTTTGTGCAATAACTTTATGTAGCATCACGTAATAGATTCAACTTAGTTTAGAAAGTGTGTGTACCGAAGCTGTTTTAAACAACATTTGGCAGTCTTAGTATTCTTCAAAGGTTGCCTGTTAAAATAAGCCCTCAATAAAAGATATGCTTTAGGACAAAAAAACCTAGATAACTTCCAGGTTTGAAAAACAAATGCATAAAAATAAATGAATAACAACAGAATTGGATTATGTCAGAATGTACTGCATAGATGAAGCTTGGACATTGACAAGCAAATGTTCTGCAAAGGTGGTAGATATTACCATAGACCTTAAATACAACAATAATGAATCCCACTCTTGCTTCTTACTCTTTACATGCAGAAGAAAAATATTACATAAACTAAGCAGAGCCCGTTTAAATTGACAGCCAGTTTTTGTAACATCGTACTCACAAGTCTTCCCCAAAAAATTATTTGCAAGACAAACCTTCTGCAATAACTTTGTGGAGCATCTATTAATAGATTCAACCTGGTTTAGAAAGTGTGTTTGCCGAAGCTGTTTTAAACAACATTTTGCGGTCTTAGTATTCCACCAAGGTTGTCTGTTAAGATAATTCAGAAATTGGATTCTACAAGATGCAATAAATGGAGCACATAAAACAAAGGAAGAATGGTCCATACCTACAATTAACAACGCAAAGACATAGGTGTGCTCGTAACAATGCAATCCTCCATCAAATCAGTTGGAAACATGCTCATAATGTAACTCCTTAAATACAATAGGAAAAAGTGAATTGAATCTAAAAAGAGAAACAAGTCTTGTACACATGCTTAGAGGGTATCACCTGAACATTCACCTTCTGTATCAACTCTAGCTAAACTACTTCAAACATAATTTAATACTGACATAAAAAAAATTTAGGGATTCTTTGTACAAATACTATATAAAAGCAGCATGTGTTCTTACACCAGTAAACCCTCCTTCTCAGACAAAATATACTAAATAGTGATTTTTCATTGCTATGACTTTTATGTGTTGTGACTCGACTTAATTATTCACTTAGAGGAGCCTATGTGCATTGGAAATCTCCTTGCTTATTTTTGTTACTACATTGCCTTCTTAAATGCAACCTTTCAAAAATTACAATAGCACATCCATGGTGGAGGATTCTGTGCCAAGTTAAATATCTAGTTGTTTCCTATATTCTGCCAAGATGACATCTGCAACGACATGTTGTATATTCACACAATGACAATGGGCAGAAATAAAACATGCAGAACACAGAAACAATAATACATGCCCACAATAACCATGATAAGATTATATTGCACAGAATGATGCAGTTCTCACTCAAATCAGTTGTAAGATTATATTGCACAGAATGATGCAGTTCTCACTCAAATCAGTTGTAAGTGCACTCACTATGCAACTTACATTGTAGCAATATACGGTGGACATTCAAGAAATATCCTCTAAAGAACATGTATAGAACTGATATGATCACTATCATCATAGTTAACAATTGAACATGGTTGAATGGCCACAATATTTACCAATCTAAAGGAATGGTTTTACAAATTTTCAAAGATGTAAGGCATTAAGTAATTTTCATGTTAATGGTGAATAAAATTAAAAAGATCCAGTTTGTAATTCTGTGGTCTAATGTCAAGTTGAACTGCTTGCCGCTGATCCATATTCAGTTTAGAGTGCACATGCTCCAAGTGTTAAGTCATTTTCACCTTAATAGTGAATAAAATTAAAAAGATCCAGTTTGTCAGTCTGTGGTCTAATGTGAAGTTGAAGTGCTTGCTGCTGACCCAGATTCAGTTTACAGTGCACTCGCTCCAAAATTTTGGAGATATAGAGACCATGGGAAGCCACGGGAATCTTCCCAGACCCATGGCCATGGATCTCAATAGGTAAGACCCGGTGCAAGCCCCGGACAGAATTGGACTAATACCATTAGTCAATAATATATTACACCAGATACATGAAATGACTTCACTTTAAAGGGCAGTCCTCATCAAAAATATATATGGAACGATTCAGGGAGTGCCATGAATCTTTCTGCATGGTAATCTTTAAAATTCTCAACCTGTTAGTGCATACCAGTAATAAATGGAGCTGTCATACTAATTTTTATAGAAGCTAGCATCTGGGACATCCTGAAGGGGTTCCATGTGACACATCACCTTGAAATTACGTAGGATTTTGACTATATTTTATCAATTAAAAGGTAGGCCAGAACCTCACTCATTTATGGCCAATAAATAGATATAGAGAGCAGCTAGGAAGGCAATCAAAAAATGTGTTCGTTGCCCGATCCTTCCGGCGTATGTAATCTACCACCAGAACCATATTATACAATTTTAGGAAGTAACACGCTCATATCTAAAATGTAATCCGCAGATGCAGCCTGTTAATAAATACTAAAGTATGTTCAACACAAGCATAATGTACTGCTAGCCAACCATAAATCTCTGAAGAACATGGAAAACAGCATCTCTGTTTAGTTCCAAAGTATAATCCAAAATAAACATATCAAAGAAACGAACGTTGAATATAAATATATAGGGCATAGCATTTGATTCTACCTCTGCCCTCCAACTGCACAATTGAATAGAACGTCCAATCCCCATTACGTCTGATGCATCGATGGGAGGTCAAGTAGAAACTCGCTATCCAATAAGGGGGAAAAAAAGCTCTCGACAGAAAGTGTAAGATCTATCGATAGATTTGGTCTGGCAAGGTCACTCGTATAGGAGATTTTAACACCAGATATAGCAAGAACTAACCACAAAAGTTTACAATTTCTCCTCTCCTTACTATAAGCATTCACGATTAATAGGTCACCCCAAAAAAATCCATGTGGGTTCAGCAAAACTCCTAGAATGTGTCACATTTCTCAGCATTACTGAATGAATTAATTTAAAACAAAAAGAAAAAAAAGGAGAAAATCGAAACACTAAACTCTCAGAAACGTCATCAAAAGCCTCCCAAAAAACACAAAGGAGTAGGGTTGGGGATAAAACAAAAAAAAAAAAATCAAAGAGAATCCGAAGAGGGCACACAAATCTAAATTCTAGAAAACCCCATACAAAACCCTAAACCCCAAATTAAACCCTAACCTTCAAATAAAACTATAACCTCCACGACTCCCTCCCCTGCTACTTTTCCTCGGTTTGAAATAAAATCCAATGTATTCTCAAAATACTAGCTTACCTGGAACTAATTCCTCAAAGCCTACATTCCAGACGTAGTTTTTTGTTTCTCAGAGATAATTTTGAGAATCAGACAAATGGTACTCAAAATAGATAAATAAATCATATAACTTACTTGAGTTAGCCATAGAGATCTCGTTGACTTCATTGGGATCGAGCCAAACTTTCCCCTTGCCGCACTTGAGAATGCTCGCCGCCAGGCGTTTCTGCAACCTCAACGACACCATTTTCACCTGCGGATTCGATTTTCAAAACAGCAGAATTATAGCAAATTTTGAGTTGTGCCCGCCTCAAATGCTGTCGTAGAGAACAATGTTGATGAGCTTTCAGAACAGAGACTCTCCTTGTGGACTAGGAAGGTCCGCTTAGCAACCCTAACCCTTAACCCTCAATCTTGTAAATGCAATTTTCGGCTACAAGTAATTTTTTGTGCAACAGGATTAGTTAAAAACATACAAAGTTTATCTGTGGGGTTTATCTATGGAGTTCTTTAATTAAGGGAAAGACAAGATGTTATTAACCTAATAACAGCATTATTAAGGGTAAGAAAGCTTGGTGGCCAAGAAAAATTCATACGGCCTCTATACGAAAGACAACCAAATAGAAATGTCCTTCAACATTTCCTTGGAATAATAGTATTTTTTTAATAGAACTATTGCATTTTATTTTATACTAGTAGTGAAGAATTTCTATAATATTGAAATAAGTAAGTTTTTTTTTTTTTTTTTCTATATGAGAGTTGGTTACAATCACATTATTTTTAGTAATTTGAGTTAGACAAAGTTGAGAGGACCCGATATTTAAGTGCTCGTTGGGTTAGACGAAGTCAACGGACCCCAAGATGAAGTCAACGGACCCCAACCCTTGGGTGTTGCTACTATAACACGACCCAACCTTTAGGTGTTATTGGGTTAGACAAAGTCAACAAGACCTCGACCCTTAGGTGCATGTTGGGCTAGATAAAGTCAACGAAACCTAACCCTTGGATGTTGTCATTATAAACCTTAGACTGATGGGTTAGATGACAAAGTCTCAATTGGATCATGACCCTTAAGTATTGTCATAAACCTTAATCCGTTGGATTAGACGAGGAAGTTCATGAACCCTAACCTTCCAGAGCATCCAGGGTAGCTAAAACACTTGACTGTTACATCCAACCTATCTTCCTCTGGATACATCATGGTTAGAATCTTGGACCTCCCCAAGGAGAGGCCAAAGTTTTGATGACCATTGTGTTGTTCTTGTCGAATGAAAAATTTCTAATATTATTAAATCTTTTGTTTTTTGTTGTTTCACATGATATTTTGTCTGAAGGAGCTAAAATCATTGTATTATCTTAGTATCATGGGACTCTAAATAGAGGTATTTGGGTAATTAGAGT
Source organism: Wollemia nobilis (assembly GCA_028583015.1). NCBI lineage: Eukaryota > Viridiplantae > Streptophyta > Pinopsida > Araucariales > Araucariaceae > Wollemia > Wollemia nobilis. The sequence goes on along the minus strand of JAQPPZ010002937.1, from coordinate 1,907,580 downwards.
TTGGATGGATAAACATATTATAGATATATGATTAGAGTTTGGATGTTGAAAGTTATTTTTACTTTTTGTAAAAAAAATATATATTTATTTAAAAAATAGAGTATAAACTTTTTAATTTAAAAATTAATTAAATTAATAAAAAAAATTATGCTGTAACTTGATAATATGCATATAGTAGGAAGAGCAATGAAGGGTTAGGGTATCAATGAGTTGGGATATTCCATTTGGATATGGAATTTTTTAGCTAAGTTTTTATTTATCCTTTTATTATCTTTGAAGTTTTGTGTGTGGATTATTTTAGGTTTATTGTAGAGGTAATATTATCATATGTACTGAGTTTTAGGAGATGTAAGTTCTAATTCAAATAATATACTCATTATAGGATATAGTGATAAATATTAGTAGATAACAAGTTATAGTAACTTTTCTATGGATTGATTTACAACTAAAGCCTTAGAATCATCCCTAGTAGTGGGAGGACCTCACAGAGCAATGATTCTCATTGTTCAAAGATAAGACAGACAGCGGTAAATTTAAGGGCTTTGGATTTGAGAAAATGGATTGATAGGAGATGGAAGTTTCTAGGAGTGAGTTTATCATTTCTTCCCAAAGTTTTTTTCTTGGCCATTTTCTATTTTAGGGAGGAAAGAGATAGAATCATGAAAGAGGGTCCTTGGTTTATGGGAAGAGCAAGACTTTTCAATACCCACCAATATAAAGGCTTTGCACCTGAAAACGTAAATTTATCCCTAGTACTAGTCAGAGTTAGGATATATGGGTCATCCATTGAAATTTGGAAAATGAATACCTTCAAGACAATAGGAAACACTTTGGGAGATTTCCTTAGATTTTAAAAACTACAAAAGACAAAGTATTGACTATTTGTGCCTAGATATTGGTCATGATTGATATCGGTAATCCTTTACCAGAATCAATCATTCTAAAGTATGGGGGTAAGTTATGGACCTAAACCATGGATTTTGAAAACATGTCTTTCAAATGTAGAAGATGTCATGAGGTGGGACATATTGAAAGACCATGCCCTAAGAATAGTCTAGCAAAAACATATATAGAAAACTATAAGAGAGACTTACAAATGGATATAGATGAGGATGGCTTTCAATTTCCAAAAAATAGGTCTAGACATATAAAAGTAAATAAATAGTATAAGACCAGTAAGGATATTGTAAGAAACACCAATTATTTTTAGCCTATAAAGAAAACATAAATAATATTTTAGAGGATATGGTACAATAAGATCATAATATTAACAAGGAGTAGTCTCCACTTCGCGAAGGATTAGGGTATTTTTTTTCTGAAAAATATTTCATATTTTAGGAGCCATATCTTTGTAAAGGGTTGTTTGATTCAGTTGATTATTGGACCACTTTATGCAAAATTTGAGGATCTTTAGAATGAGTGGTCAGATGAAGGAATCTAAGCAATATTGAGGGAGATATGACCCTGTGAATTAAACCATCCAGAATAAGGGCAGTGATGAATTTTCAAGTTACAAAAAATAAAATTACAAATATTTGTTAGCTAGGGTTCAAATGATGGGAGGAGCAATGGAGGGCTAGGGCTTTAGTGAGGCAAGACATTTTGTTTGGGCATAGAATTTTTTAGCTAAGTTTTTTTTTTAGAAATTTTTCTTGCAAATTATTATAATTTTTTTTATCAAATATGATATTCGCTATAGGATATTTTGGTATATTTCAGTAGATTTTGAGTCTTAGTTTCTTTCCCATGGACCGATTTATAGCTAAATCATTAGAATCATATCTAGTAGTAGAGGTTAGTGAGAAAACCATAGAGGATCGATCCTTGCTACTCAAAGATAGGGTAATTTTTGGTAAATTTAATGGGTATTGGCTTACCAAAGGTTTCTTCCTAGCCATTTTTTGTTTTAGGAAAGAAAGAGATAGAATCCTAAAAGGGGGTCCTTGGTTTATGGGAAGAGCAAGACTCTTCCTTACTTGCTAGTATGAAGGATTTTCACCTAAAAATGTAAATCTATCCCTAGTACCAATCTAGATTAGGATGTATGGGTTTCCCATTGATTTTTGGGAAATGGATACCTTCAAGGCAATAGGCAACACTCCAGAAGAATTCCTTGAGATTTTAGAAACTACGAAAGGTGGATTCTTGGCTATTTATGCTCAGATATTAATCATAATTGATATAAGTAAACCTTCACTAGAATCAATCATTCTTAATTATAGGGATAAGATATGGATCCAAACCATAAATTAGAAAAACATATCTTTTAGATGTAGAAGATGTCATGAGGTAGGGCATATTTAGAGCACATGCCCTAAGAAGAGTCTAGTAGAATCATAAATAGAAAATTTCAAGAGAAACTTACAAATGGATATGGATGAGGATGGTTTTCAACTTCCATAAAATATAAATAGACAAGTGAAAGCAAATAAATAGTAGAGACTAGCAAGGAAGGGTACTGAAAGAAATACCAACTCTTTTGATTAGTCTATGAAGAAACAATAGATCAAATCTTGGATGACAGAGTGCAATAGTTTTAGCATATAAATAAGGAATTGTTTATTCAGTATGATCTTGATTTAGGGATGTGTTGTGAGTATTACATTATTTGGTTTAATGTATGTGTCACTTTGTGAAAGTAAAATGTGTCAAAAGAGAGAGGAGAATGAAGAGTCATATTAACATGTGGCTTGTTGAGAGTTTGTCTTAATGACAAGAATGTGAAATGTTGTATTTTATGGATTTTTAGAGGAGAGAAACAATTTGAGGACTGAAAAGTCATGTATTGTATTATATTGGAGATAACTTTCCATTGTTGGATCATACCTTGAATATGGAAGAATAATAAAATGAAGATCTCTCTTTTGTGATATATTTGTGTGTCAATATATTGTGTCTATTTTGATGTGTATACTTTGTGTGATGTTCTTATATTTCAATGCATAATATATGATCATGGTTTATGATTTGTTAACATGAAATAGTGTCATGTTCCAACATGGTATCAGAGCTATGGAGGAAGCTATGTAGAAACCAAGTTTGATATAGTTATCGAGAAAACCAAAGAACCAAAAAGCTAAGGAAAACCAGTGAGCCAAGTTGTTTTAGAGAGCAAAGTGTTTGCATAATTTTTTGGAACAATCATCACCATCCGACGACATGCCCATTTGAGGTGTTGAAGGCAAGGAGATTTGTGATATCAGAGTGATGCAGTAGAAGAAGAGAACAACCAAATTCAAAAAAAGAGAGGTTGAAAGCAGAGAAAATGAATAACAAAAAATTGAGAGGTTTCCCCTATCGAGATAATGTTACATTGATAGAAGGGACAATGAGGAGAAGTTGTAAGCAGAGAAGCACTACTCAGAGTTTTATTTGGTTGAGATTGTGATGGACTATGGTTGCACCAGTTGTTACATGAACACGGAGTACTAGCCAGAGTTATAGAGAGTGTGAGTTGTTGTAGTCGTGGTGAGGAGTGAACAGAGAAGAATCATTCTGCAACAGAAGTTAGGTGTCTCGAGCATAGGAAGAATTTAAAACGTCCTTGAGAACAGAACCTTATAGTGCTACAGATGTTGCAGTTTTAAAAACCTATCAGGAGAAACATAGGTACACTATATGCTAGTGATGGTGACACCCATATGAGAACAATTGTTACTTTAGTGGTAACATTCAAAGTAATTGAAGGTGAGGCTGGTTGAATCACTTCGCATTGGAAGCACAGTGAGAGTCTCGTTGGTCAAAATGAAATCAGTAATACGCAATGAAAATATAGCCAGCTCATGCCATGTTGAATTATATTTTTAAGAGATCAAATATGATAAGAAGACTTGATTGGTTAAAAAGGAAATGATTATCATTTCCTATAATGTTTGTTTGCATCATATTTGATGTTAGTTGTTAGTTTTTGACTGGAATTTTAACTGTTTCGATGAAATTTCAACACAGCTGAAGTTGGAGCATGGTAGGTGAAACAGTCACAACATCTAAAGGAGGAAGGTGGACGTTATAAGTTGATACACCTGGTGGACCAATATTGCATAGGGAGAGAAACTTGCACAATGCTTCAGCAGTAGGAAGACCACCATTGGTCTCGTGGTAGGCAGAAGATATGTAGTTGTACATAGACATCAATTTAGATGAGGAGATGGGTAAACAGAATCAACAGATGATGCGTTGAGAGTAGGCTCCGATAAGTAGGACATCAAGGAGAGTTTTTGAATTGGAAGACCAAATGTTGGAAGACTACGTTTTTTGTGCGCTAACATTTTGGAGGTAAAACCCTTCAAATTAATTTAAATTGCTTTATAAGTTTTTATGGAGGAATAAGGTTGTTAATAACCCTTTTTAATTGTTTTTAAATATTTTGGAGTGATAAATAGGATATCTTCTTTATTATATTTGAAATCTTGGATACTTTATTGAATTTCAAAGAATATCTTCAAATTAAAAAAAAAGTTTGGAGATAAAAGGTTTTCCACTTCAAATGTTGACAAAAAATAAAAATAAAAATTAAGTTTTTTTCTTGAATTGCTTTAATTTTGGGAGGTAAAAGGTTTCTATCTCAAAGGAAAAATTAAATCAAAAGTGGGAAAGAACAAGAAAAAATACCAAAACACAAGAAACAAAGTCTGTTATAAAATTTTTGTCAAGAAGCTAAGGAAGAAGAAAAATTTGTTTCAAATAAAGTGATAAAATAATTAAGTCCCATTCTTGAAGAAGTCCAAAAAGGAGAATTTTTGTTACTATAACAATGCATACAAGGAGTCATTAATGATGCAAATGAATGTCATGAAAAGTTTATCACTATACCTACTTGCTTATTGAAGATAATATATAAGGGGGTTATTACTCTTAATGTTTCCAAAATCAAAGCACAAGGAAACAAGCCATTGATGAAGGATGTTGTTTGTGATACTAATGATTTGAAGCCCATGATGATGGATAATTGTTGTGATACTAATGATTTGAAGCCCATGATGATGGATGAATGTTGTGATACTAATGATCTTTGTGAGCAGGAAAAAGATGCATGTTGTGATCCCTTTCCAAATGAAAGTGACTTGCACATGGTTTGTGATTGTTCAGAGAGAGCCTATGCCATTGTGATTAATGAGGACATAGACTCAAATGATGATAGAAATAGTGAGGCTCAAATTTATGTTGAGCAATGTGATGATGGTTTTGGCCATTTTTAGAAGCACACTAAGGGAATTGGTTCCAAATTGCTACAAAAAATGGGCAACAAACAAACATGTTTTGGAAAGCATGAACAAGGCATGAAAGAACCATTTGTATCAATAATAAGACCAAAATGTGAAGGTCTTGGGTACATAGGATAGGTGGATCAAAATTATTCAAGCACAAAATTTGTAGCAGGAAAAAGTGACTACAATTTGGTAATAGAAAACAAATGTGAGCATTTTGGTATATATGGTCATAGGATACAAAAATATTGGAATCTCTATTCTTGTAAATTTTGTGGAGGACATAACCATTCACACATGTTTTATCTACAAAAATAAAGAAAAGAATGTAGATTAAAAATGAATTGTGGATGGATTGATATGAATGCTTGGGATAAGCTAAAAGGAATGTTGTATGGTTTCTTCAAAAGGAAACCAAGTATGATCAAAAGTTGATAAGATATAGAGATAGTGGCACATAGAGAATGAAGACAATTTTGATGAAGGGGGAATGTGTAGTCATCAAATTTGTAAAAAGTTTTTACCAAATAATGTACTAAAGGGGGGTGTTGTGAGAATTACATTATTTGGTCTAATGTATGTGTCACTTTGTGAAAGTGAAATGTATCAAAAGAGAGATGAGAATGAAGAGTCACATTAACATGTGGCATGTTGAGAGTTTGTCTTAATGACAAGAATATTAAAGGTTGCATTTCTTGGATTTGTAGAGGAGAGCAACAGTTTAGGACTGAAAAGTCATGTATTGTATTATATTGGAAATAATTCTCCATTGTTGGATCATATCTTTAATATGGAAGAATAATACAATGAAGATCTCTCTTTCGTGATATATTTCTATGTCAATATCTTGTGTCTATTTTCATGTGTATACTTTGTGTGATGTTATTATGTTTCAATGCACAATATATGATCCTGGTTTATGATTTGTTAAACATGAAATAGTGTCATGTTCCAACAAAAAATTCTTGATGAACCTAAGGAATGTATCAAATTATATTTTTAAAACTCTCTTGAAGTACCATGCACCATCCAGGAGGAAAAAATTGGTAAAGAAAATGCAATGTTAAATGTTAATACATCTACCATTAATGTAACAACCCAGATCTAACACACCTAGTTTTCCATCTCAGTATTGCACATAAAATCACAAAATGAAAATTTTTATTGGTTTCAAGGTCTATACATGGCATAAGGTGAAAATTCGATGTAAGTAGTATGTTTTTCACCCAATGTTTAATTAGTATGAGGTATAGAAAAACCTACTTTAGGAATATTGACCGCTGAATACGGTCTCCCAAGTGGTTGAGATTGGCTAGATCCCATAAAATTTATCTTTTTGTGAACTTGTCTTCTCCTTCCACGAGAGCATATGTTCATGGCTAGGGTTATCCTCTAGGGCCCATAACACCTGGAGGGTGGACGTATAATTCCTCATCCCTTAACATGGACTTAGGTTCATCTTGACCTAATTTCTATTCAAAATTTGAATACATGCAAGGGGTTAGTGTATTATGCCTTGTGTCTAGTTGAGAGTCCTACTACACTAGATTCAACTAGGGTCTACCATTATATTGGATTAGGTACATGTATCTCTTATCATGGCATGATTGACGGGGAGTTATCCTATACCAACTCGTTATTGAGTCTACTAGCATTTATATCTAGCTATCTTCTAGAATCGATACCGTGCTAGTTATCTCCCAACCGTACAATGAGCAAGGGACCCCTCACCATACTACTTGCATAAAAACCTAGAGGTGACGTCCCATACCGCCCCTTATTACTTGTTATTGGCAAAAAGACCTCTCATTTGGATTGGTTTGCAAAAAAGCAGTCATTCTCGAATCACAGTGATTGCCTAACTCTCAATCACCGATATTGGGTGGATGCTCATCCTCCTTGATGAAACAATATAAAGATTTAATAATAAACATAACAAAGATTTAATAATTTATCCTCCTTTATAAATTTAAATAAACTGATTTGATAATTCATCCTCCTTGTGAATTCCAACCATGACCCCTCGTAAAGCCGAGAGCTATACTTATCAATAGGGAATTTAACACAAAGCCACCACACACCCACCCACTCACACACTTGCCCACGCCATGGTTTGAACCTTGGACCCTCCGAAGAAGAATATATATAACTCATCTCTTCTACATCACTCGAGAATTATTATCTTAGCTACAAGCTAAACAAATTAACCCAAATAATTAAACTTTAATTTCAAGCTTTAAAGGAAACTCAATTCTAAAGTTCTAAATACAATGTTTTAAATATATCTAAACTTAATACACATCTTTACACTACCATTGGTTTGTTATTTTTTTTGGATGAAAAAGCCATTATATTAATAAAATAATGTTTAATCATACAAAAAAGGGTGGGTGGGATTAGCACACCCCGTAAACCAATACATTAACCATTGTGGTTAAGAGTATACAAGAGTGTCAGAAACAACCCACAAACTGCCAATAACAACTGCCAAAACAATATTAAATATGCATTCGAAAAGAAAGAAGCCGAGAAATTATTGCCACCTGGAAGGGGAAGGAAGATGCACATGACTCATAATGCAGGGTGCATTCCCCCAATGATCCATGAGGGTACGCAAGTACTGCAGCTCCACCTGTACTTTTTTAACCTGTACTTGAATCTATAACCAACAATCAAAGAATATATCATATTTATCAACAACAGAGAAGACATGTCCGACATCTTGCTGAGAAAAAATAGCTCTATTCCGGGACTTCCATAGATAAAACAAGGTACCAATTCTAAAAATATTCCAAACAACATCCAAGTTGAAGGAAAAAGCAATAGGGTCACCCAAAATAGCATGCACCCAAGTAAAATCCTCCTGCATAAAAGGTCTGAAAAATTCAAGAAGCCACTCCCAAGCTGACTGAGCCCGATCACAAGACCAAAAAACATGCAAGTAAATCTTTCGCTTGTCCACAAACCGGGCAAATGAGATTATGAACACCCAGATGCTTGAGCCTACTGCCAACAGGTAACCCTTGATGTAAGAGACTCCAAGCAAAAAAACTCTGTTTAGGTTCAATATAAGTAGCCCAAGCAATCCGAAACCTCTTATTCCATTGGGAGGGAAGAGAGACTAAATTCCATCTCAGAGTGAGCTTATCAACCATTGGAACTTGTGGGGTGAGCCATTTGTAACCAAGATGAGCTTTATATTGCAAAACAGGAAGCTCCCCAGGCCAACACCAATCTGACCACCAGGGTTTTTGAAAATGCTTATGTAGTTTGCTCCAAATAGAAAACGGAATACTATCAATAACCACCTCATAAGTGTCTCTATCACCAGGATTTAAATTGTGAATTTGACGAAAACTTTCCCAGGGTATCCAACACCTGGCATGTCGGGAGAAGAAATAAAAAATGGAAGCAATACCACGCTTATAGAACCTCTGCGCTCTGACCCACTGCACCAGAGCTAAGGGAGAACCTTGCCAAGTGATAACAGGAGACCACCAAATATTCATGGAAGACAAAGAGGCACCTGCTTTGCGAAAACTCCCTTTCCAACTAAGCCAGGGTTTGAAGGCCTCCCAGGCTTTCCAAATACTCTGAATGACAAAAGAACCTTTAACTTTAATAGGGACAAGGGCAGTAAGAATGGATTGCAATCCCACCCCTTTCCAAATTTTCTTCCCCTGAAGCAAACCAGAAGAAATGCAATGCCTGACCAACACTTTCCAAGATTCATCCCCAATTAAAGATCGGGTGATCCATTTAGCACAAAGGGCAAGACCTTGTCGGTGACAATCAAACAAACCCATGCCTCCACAATCCTTGGGCAAACAACAAATTTCCCAGGCTACCCGATGAAAACCTTGCTTGACAGAGTCTTTGGCCCACAAGAAGTCTCTCGAAGCTTATCCAGTTTTTTATAACAAGATTTGGATGGAACCCAACAAGATGAATAATAGACATGGGTAGTGGCTAAAACCTTAGAACAAATCTGAAATTTTCCTCGCTGAGAAAGTTTCTTACTAGTCTAGAAGAAAGCTTCTTTTCCACTTTATCAATAACATACTGCCACAATTGAGCAGAGGAACCATGAAATGCAAAAGGAATTCCAAGAAATTTAAACACCTCACCTGGATGAATCCAAGTCCATTGGAATTGATGTAACCAGTGTGGCAGTTGAGATTGAGATTGCCAAAAACAGGATGTTTTTTTCCATTGTATAGAAGAACCAGAGGCTAAACAGAACACCTCTAAGCAACTAATAGCCGAGGAAAGGGATTGCTCATCTTCTTGAAGCGTTAAGAAGGAATCATCTGCAAAATGACCATTGACCAACTGACGGTCGAAATTAGGGAGAGCAATACCCTTGATTAATCCTTGATCCATCTTATGGGCCAACAAATAGCCAAAAGCCTCTGTAGCAAGAATGAAAAGAGATGGAGCAAGAGGGCACCCCTGTCTCACAGAGCGACCAAGAGAAATTGACTGAGATTGACTATTATTCAAGGTAAGAACAACTGAAGCATCTTGAAATAACATAAGAATGGTGCTCACAAATACTGGCCCAAAACCTAGAGCCTGAAGCATGGCAGTTATGAAGTACCACTCCATCTTATCATAGGCTTTCTCAAAGTCTATCTTAATGAATAAAGCATCTTGTTCAGAATTTCTTGCCCACTCCATACCTTCCCAAACAACAAGAACATTATCAAGAATGTATCTTCCCTTAACAAAGCCAGTTTGTTCGAGTCTGACAATCAAAGGCAGAATAGATTTAAGCTTAAGCGCAAGGGCTTTAGCAATAATCTTGTAGCTCACATTAAGCAGGGTGATCGGCCTCCAATTGGTGATGAGCTCAGGATCTCCAGACTTAGGAATAAATTTAACATTGCCTTTGTTAATAATGGAACCCAGTGAACCACATTGCAGGGCTTCAAGATAAACTTTGTGGAGATCGGAACCAAGCATATCCCAAAATTCTTTATAGAATTCACATGGGAAGCCATCAAGCCCAGGTGCCTTATCATTGGCCATAAGTGACAAGGCAGTTTTTAGATCTTCCAGAGAAAGAGGAGTGTCACAAAATAACATTTGCTCAGGAGAAAGCTTGTTGGGGACAACAATGGTACAATCAACAAGAGCTTGCCTTCTAGCATCATCAAGGGGTTGAGAAGCAAAAACACCTTGATAATGTGAAACAAATACTTTGACAATGTCTGAAAGATCTGTAAATCTCTGCCCATCAACTTGAATGGCTTGAAACTGAGAATGTTGAGCAGGAGGTCTGAGGCGCTGAAAAAATTCTTTGGTCACTCTGTCCCCCACTTTGAGCCAATGCATTCGAGCACGTAATTGAGCCCCCTTGGCTTCATACAAATCAACCTTTTTTAGCTCATGCCGAATGGAAGAAACTTGGGATTGAGCAACAGAGTTGAAAGGAGAGGCTTCAAGCCTGAGACAAGCTTTGGATAGCTCACTTTGCAAGGCAGACTTAGCCTATTTTCGTCGTTTTGCAACTTCAACACCCAGAGTTCGCAACACCTTAGTGGTTCGTTGAATGGCAACATTCCACCATTCAATCCTTCCAAAAATACCATCAGGTCTAGGAATCAAATTCCAAATGCGGCATATATGAGCTTTCATGCTAAAGCTATGCAAAAAAGAAACATTTAGGTAAAACTGTGAAGAATGCACTCTAGGTTGAAAGTTTAACATTGCCACCGAGAATAAAATAGGTGAATGATCAGATAGTGTAGTACCAGGCAAAGTCAACACATACGGTGAAGAAGGCAAAAGATGGGAGAACTGAAAGTTGTCACACTCAAAAATCATGGCTCTGTCCAATCTTACCAAAACCCTAGAAGAAGCAGCCTAAAAATTGGACCAGGTGTACCAAAGAGCCTGCGGGAAGTCAGAAGGTGAGAAGCAGGAATTAGGGTCATAAAGGCGAAGCTTGTTTTTCATAAAAAACCAAGCTTCTCTTTCACCTAAACACCACCGCATCGGGACATGACTAACCTTATCAGAAGCTTTCTCCACCATATTAAAATATCCACAAAGCACCCAAGTGGCAAATGGTCGATTCATGGCAAGCCATCTCCACAACTCGCATCTGTCAGAAGCGACATTTGAGGCATACACATTAACCACCCCAAGCGGTTTTCCACAGATCTCGAGCAAAATCTAGATAACTTGATTGGATGGGTCAACACCCCAAGTCACAACATTCTTCTATAATCGAGGCCCAAGGATAGTGACGGCTCCTCCTTTTCCCGGGGAATGCTTTGTGGCAAAAGAGGTACTTCGGCCACAAAAAATCACATGTACACTGTAGATTGAAATCAGAAATCTTAACTTCTTGTAGACATAAAATATCGAGGCTTCCATGCATTCGAGAAACATTTGACATCTCATTTCGGACCAAATATTTTTTGACCGGGTCCGTCAATCCTCGAACATTCCATGATAAAAAAATCATTGGGATTTGTCAGGATGCATGATCTCCATGACATCCTCTCGCATCACCCAAACCTGTAAGTGAGCCAAAATAGTTGGAGGTCGCATGGAAAGCATCACTGTTTAGTTGTCGACGTTTATCATTCCGAATAGGGCTACGAGAGCGACGGACCTTCAAGGCCCGACCCTCCTCCACCGAAGAATTATCTGGAGCCGCCACCACTGAGGCCAAAGAAGGGCCCGACCAAAGAATTTGAGACACTGGTGGAACTGGGGGTTGCATGTCAACAACTGGAGGGGCCGTATCAACAGGATTCTGAACAACTTCAGCAGAAGCTTGCATGTCTTGAGAAGGAGAAGGGGCAGGTTGTGCAGTAGAAATCAAAGCTTCTTGTTGCTTAGTACCACGAGATTTCTTGCTAGAGACAGTAGTCCATTCTTCAGTGTTTCCCCGCGAGCCATTAGCAGGAGCCGTAGGAGTGGGCGAGGGATTTGCCTTATATTTCCATTCCATCAAAGGGCACTCCCAAATTTTGTGAGCTGCAGATTGACACCGATAACAGGTATTGGGTAAATTGATATAGGCAACTCTTTGCCTTATGGATTGGTCCCCGATTTTAATATCAATAAACTCCTGCAAATCCTTAGTAAGGTCAACTTTGATACAAACCCTTCTAGTGGGTCGAGCGGAGAAAAACTTTTTTGGCTCAAGGCAAACAAACTTACCTAAGGGGGAAACTAAAGTCTGCAAAAAACCCCAAAGAGGAACAGGAAGACCAGGGAATTCAACCCACACCGGGACTTCCAGTGCAACTTGACATCGGGACTTCCAGTGCAGTTTGTTATTTTAACTACAATCCAAACTATATATTAAAGTTCAAACTTCCTTATGTATTCAAAAATGGGATTACTCAATCATTTGTTGGAATACGAAGAGATAATTTAGGACATATTGAACTTTACCAATTAATTGAACTTAAAGTTATTTATTTTACTATTCATTTTTTGACAAGTAACATGATCAAATAAAAAATATTTAAAATTCAATATAACTTCCTTCTAGAGTATTGATATATTAAATGTTCATTTTCCTTAAATAAATGAGGCTCACATACTCATTAAACTAATTAAGCACTCAAGCATACATAGTATCTAAAGAGAGCATTATTTCTTCAACTTTTAAATAAGTTAATAACAACCATTCTAAATCCAAAATTAAACCGAATAAAAATCTCAAAGCATATTGTATTTTAACCGGACTATGTTAATATTTCATTTAAGTGGATACACATTTAGTGCTTGTGTTTGCACCTCAAGATGGATTTGTTGGATGATTCATTATTCCCCAAGGCATTAGTGAAAATGAAATTCTCAAGGTGGGTTCGAGTTTGCTTTAAACATTGATATCAATATTTGTTTTATTCAACTATACTCAGATTATGACGATAAGATTTTACAGGAAAAAATACGTTCAACACAATAGTTTACTTCTTTCAACAAAGTACTGAGGTAAACTATTAATGGAGATAAATAAAAATTATATAACTAACTTCAGGATCCTCCTCTCGCACTTTATCGCTTCGTAGAAAAATCCAAAATCAAGTTACATGTGAATACAAGGAAGATAATATATAAACAATATACAACATCCAATACCCAACATCTTAATTTACAGATCTAATTATTATCAAGGACTTAAAGAGTAGAAGGCTTTTTCACCAACGTGGCTTCACTTAGCCGCTACTCAAAGTGTTAAACCAAACACATGTGAAGCAAACTTACTTCTGACGTAAACTTTGACCATACAAGAAGGTTTTTCAATAATATTGAGTGCTAAATAATGTCATATATAAAAATAATTATCACGTGTTTAACCAACCTCTACAAGAAGTAACTTGATAGCAGTGAAAGCTATCACTAAACATATTATTAACTTAATACATTTCAATTGAAAAGTGATGTACAACATCATCTATAGTTTGATGCTCAAACAACAACATCTAAAAAACACATGATATCTTATGTGGGTGAAGATCCCTAAGCAGCCAAGTCTATGTTTTCACTAAATTGAATAATTTATATTTTGCACAGCTTGGCTTAATTTGAGAAATGACCAACCAGATAACCCTTGAAGGTGTTGTTTTACCACTTTAAAACATGCTACGGATAAACCGGGAGGTTCCCCTATGAGATTTACTTTGAACTCGACGATCAGGAGGGTGTGGAGTAGGATCAGACGACCTCAAATAATGCAATGCATAATTTTTACTAAATGCTCAACTAAATGCACTCAACCATGTAGATAATGAAATTTGTACTTTAAAATCTACTTCACAGAGATGCATTTAAACCAACATTGCTTCAACTTCAAGGTAATACATCATAATATTATATTATCAACATATGACCTTTCACGTCACAAACAAAAATCCATTCTAATTTCCTTCATCATCCAAAAAAAATATATGTTTTTCATTCACAACAACCAGAAAACAAAAACCATTCAAGTTCAATTGGATATTTAAGATCCCTAATTCAATCTATATTGTTTCAGGTTCTCCATATATATATATATATATATATATATATATATATATTCCTGTTGGGATGTTTTCATTATCTTGTTGTTCACTATTTTGAACACACAAAACCTATTCTCTGAAAGTTTAATTTTTATCAATAATATATGAAATCAAGGAGACATTCTCAAGATAGATATTTATTAAATAGTATTTAAAACATGCAATATTCTTTCAACCAAGAAAATAGGAACTTCGACTTGAGTTCTCTCAAGAAGAATTTTCACCAATCTATCTTGAGCTCCTTAATCTTTCTCTCTTTCCAAATCCATAGAATAGAAGCACCCCAAGTTTCATTAACAATCTCCCCATATATAGAAAACATATAAGAATATTATGTGAACAGGTGGAAAGATTCATGCAATTGTCCACCTCCATGTGCCAAATGGTGGTCTGGTTTCGAATCTTAAACTTAGTGTTATATACATATGTGTTACCATCCTAATTGTTTTGGTAATATTATTTATAAAATAATATTCGTTATTTATTATGATTATATATTATTATTATTTTTAAATTTATTATTTATATATATTATATTTTATATTGTATTTTATTTTATTTATATATATAAAGCACAATATCAAACAATTGCTTAGGTTATCACTTAGGCTTTTAATTTTAAAAATATTTTCTCAATTCAAAGGCACGTAGTCAACAAACAAGACATACATATAATTGAAATCAAACATTTTAAAATGCAGTTATATGGATGCAACTACATGAATACCACCTGTGTGAGCTTCCATGTACTCACGGACCATGGTTTTTTTCACACCTCCATCATATCTCTCCTTACCTCTCGTGGTCACCTCCTCTCTACCGCCTGAAGGAGGGATTCTTGGTCCTTATGAGTATATTTTTCCTGCCTAGCGATGGACACCTATTCTTATAGTCACAAATCCATCAACAGTACCACATCCTAGAAGCAAAATTAAGTATAAAATATTGTTTAAATGGTAGCTGTTCTAGTGGGGCTATTACAACTAATAAGGAAATACTAGAAAATGAGTACCACAAGCCAAAAGCTTCCATAGTAGAGCCAAGAGAGGATAAATATGAGGAAAAGAAATTTGTGAAAGAATATCGAGGAATAGAATAATTAGACCTATTTTTGATACATGCAAGGCAAAAAGAGGAAAACCCTCAAATTATCAAGCAAGATCTAGGGAAGCAAGAGAAAACATAGAGAAAGGAACACAAACTAAGTTGATTGAACTTCTCTTTACCAAACAACAAAATGATATTGGTAATTTGCAAGTGGGGCCAGTAGCCCCTAATGAGACATTATTACCATATCATGGAATATAAGGGGTGCTCATGCTTCCTCAAAGCATAGGTGTATCAAGGACCTTTGTTTAAGTAATAAGCCTGATATTCTTTGTATCCAAGAAATTAAAATGACAAAAGAAGTTTCCAAAACTATGAAAGTAGTATGGGAGAGATGTGAATGGGATGCTATAGATTTGAAGGAGCGCTAGGGGAATTATAACTTGTTGAAATTATATTAGAACCTCTTGTGTAACCATTCATAAAACTAGGCATTGGATAACCTCTTTAGTCATATGCTTCTTTGTTGATATTTGTTTCATCCTTATCAATGTTTGGACTGACAACTCGGTCAGGTAGATTAGTAGTTTAGAGTGGGATTGAAACCTTTATGATAAGTAAAGACCAAGAAACTTGATTCATGATCATCGAGATTTTAATTCCATTACCAAGTTGGATGAAAATTTTAGGGAAATTAGGAAACTATCCCAAAGTGTAGGGATTTCCTAGCTTTTATTCAAAACGATAATCTATGGGAGGTTGAGTTTGAAGAAGATAACTATACATGGACCAATAATAGGAGAGGCCATAACCTAATAGCAATAAAAATAGACAGATGCATTCTCTCAGATCATTGGTTAGATGAAGGGACTTATGCTAAAATTAATACCTTAACAAGGATTGGTTCATATCATTGGCCAATAAAAGTTAAAATGGTAGTAAGTGAATTCAAAAAATATCATATTTTAAATATGAGCAGATGTGGGAAGACCATCCTCAATTTATTGATATGATAACATAAATGTGGAATTCTTTAGGAAACAGTGGGTTGTATACACTTCCAAAACAAATTAAATCAATGACATCTAGATTAAAAGAATGGATCAAGAACACTTTTAGAAATATTTTTGAGAAGAAAAAGAACTAAAAGATAAACTTTTAAAATTCCAAAAAATGTGATTATAACAATCCAATATCAGAGGAAAGGGATTTACTTAGTGAATATCATAATATTTTGAGTAATGAAGAGAAATTTTGGAGATTAAAATCAAGACAAACTTGGTTAAAAGGAGATAAAAACACATTTTTTCATAGGATGGCAATAGTATAGAGATCAACATCTAGAATTAGTAGAATTAAATTAGTAGAAGGGGTTTGGATTAAAGACCAGAGTGAAATAAAAAAGGAGATAAGGTATTTTTATCAAAATATTATAGGATCAGAGGAGTTTGAAGTTCTTAATGATAAGTTTCTACAATAAATTCCTTCAGTTAAAACAGATTAAGACAATAGGAAACCGATGGAGCCTATTACTCTGGAAGAAATTTATCTAGCTCTTTTCTCTTTTTTTATAAGGATAAATCCCTAGTTCTGGATGGGCTGTCTACAACATTCTATCAACATAATTGGGATATAGTGAAGGATTATTTATTGGTGGAAGTGGAATAGTCTAGGGTAAAACAATATATACCTTATAGAATAAATGCAATGTATCTTACCCTGATTCCAAAAAAGAGGATGGAGAATTGTTTGATTCATTTCAAACCATAAGCCTATGTAATATGACATATAAGATTATTTCCAAAATGATGACAAATTGGTTAAGACCATTGTTAGACAAAATTATTTTAGAAGAACAAGGAGGATTTGTGAAAGGGGGACATATTCTAGACGGGATCATAGTAGGTCATGAAGTTATGCATTCAAGAACTTCAAGCTAAGAGAAAACAATGATCTTAAAACTTGATATGAGTAAGGCCTCTGATAGGGTTAAATGAGATTTTATTTTTGCAGTATTAGAAAAGTTTGTATTTGGGAAGAAATGAGTCAAATGGATTAAAGCTTGTATCTCTATAGTTTCATATTTAGTGTTGATCAATGGGTTAGTAATAGAATCATTTAAATCCAAGAGAGGCCTTAGATAGGGAGATCCTCTATCACCATATTTATTCATTATTATGGTAGAGGTTTTGGGTAGGAACTTAAATAAGGCTTACAAATATGGTATTATAAGTGAACTTAAGGCTAGTAATAACATCGACAACATCACCCATCAACAATTTATAGATGATACAACCATTTTTGGGAGGGCAAGGATAAACGAGGCCAAAAATTTGAATAAATTATTAAAGGAATATGAAAGAGCATTAGGGCATAAAGTTAATAGGACAAAATCCAAAACTTACTTCTTAAACACCCCAACTAAAATCAAAGCAGGGATATGCAGGTTACTTCAAATGGAGGAGACAAATTTGCCAGCAACATCTAGGGATGCCCTTATTTGAGGGGAGAATGAGGATAGAATTATGGAATCCAATTATAAGTAAAGTTTAAAATAAATTGTCGACATGGAAAGGTATATGGTTATCATTAGCAAGAAGAGTGCATCTAATTAAATCAATCTTACAGACCATTCCAACATATTATATGTCCTTGTATACTATGCCAAAATCGATAGAAAATAGTTTAATATTTATTATGTGGTCACTTTTGTGGTTAGAATTACATGATAAAAGGAAATTTCCTTTGGTGAAATGGAGAAAGGTGTGTGATGATAAAATTGGGGGAAATATTGGTTTAAGAGTTCTTACGAATGCAAACTTAGCTCTTAAGGGAAAAGTAATTTGGAGATTGTACAAAGAGTGTCAAATACATTGGGCAAGAATTCTTCTAAGTATTTTAATCCCAATGACCCAAAATTAATATTTATTGCATTCTCTCTACCAAATGGTTCTACATTATAGAACATTTTTAAAAAATCAGTTGATCTAGTGATTAAAGGTTTAATACGGGTGGTGGGAACTCGAGAAAAAATTCTATTTGGATGGATATTTTGTGTGATAAAAAACCACTCAATCTAGATTTAATTTTGAAACCATGGATGAGATTAATTCAAGATAAATATGGTGATAGAATTTCAAACATTTTGTACAAGGATCAGGAAGGAAGATACAAATGGAAATAATATTTTTTTACAAGTACACAAGACATTGATGCTAGGAGGCAATTGAGTAGAAAGATAACAACAATGATTATTACGAGGGGAGCCAAGGATAAGTTGATTTGGGAGTTGAATAGCTCAGGAGAATACACAACAAGAAATGAATATAATATAAATCGCCTTCAAACTAGGAATATCACAAGAACATGAAGATATATTTGGGATAGCCTGAGCATTCCTAAAGTCAAAATGTTTGTTTGGCTAGTAGGTCATAGAAGAATTTTATTTTGGGATAACCTTATGAAAAGGGGTTTTCATGGCCCCTCAAAATGCGTTCTTTGTAAAATGCAGGAGGAGAATATAGACCATCTCTTGGGACTTTGCTCAATAGTTTGGAAACTATGGTAATAGATTGTTAATATGTTTGATAAATGCATGGTAATGAATGGTAGAATTGAAGAAAGGTTAAAGCAATGGCAAAGCACTTTTAAAAGTGAAGTTTTATAGACAATATGGGATATATCAAAAGATACAATACTTTGGACTATATGGCTAGAAAGGAATAGAAGAATATTTAAATGAAAGGAAAACATATAAGAGATAATGAAAAAGAATATTTATTTAGCCATAGAGGAGTCTAAATCAACCCTATCAACTTACCCAATATTTAATCTAGAAGCAAAGAGCCTTGATAGATGGAGTCAAGTCATCAAATGGAATTATGATGTTAGGGACAAGAGAAACAAAAAGAAGACAAAGAATATAAAGTGGAAACCACCAGATGTGGAGTTGGTCAAATTAAATTTTGATGAAGCATCTAAAGGAAATCAAAGACCAGTAGTAGTAGGAGGAATAATTAGAAATAATATAGGAGAGATTTTATCTCCTAACACTTTCAATAGTGGATTTAAAACAAATAATGAAGCTAAAGCTTGTGCGGATTTGGAAGGGTTAAAAATATGCAAACAAAGGAAATGGAACAAAGTATGGATGGAAGGTGATTCACGCATAGTAATAAATGCTATTTTGAGGAAAGCAAAGGCTACATGGAACATACAAGAGATAATTGTGGAAATTCAAGACCTTACTATAGAGTTTGAAGAAATCATATTTACACATACATTAAAGGAAGGAAACAAATGTATAGGTAGGCTAACCAATAGAGGGGTTTTAATTGAGTACTGTGAAGTTAAATTCTTTTTTCCTTGCTTAGAAGAAGTAGTAAGTTTAATTGAAGTTGACAAGAAAATGTTGACTACCTTATTCAAATAATGATTAAGATTTACTTTAATGTTTTCCATTGGTAATATTTGCTTTATTTTATAACATTAATGTGCTTTCATATAAACTATTTATTACAATTTTTGTGGTTTCACTTGTGCTTCAGGAAGGAAACTAGAAATCCAGATCTGGTAAAGTAGACTATGATAGTGCGATGTTTTGAAAATATTACTCTACTAAGATGCAATGCATAGATAGTAGAGGTGAGTTTTGGTATTGTGAAGGTTGTTGTAGGAAAATGTCAAGAAGGATGTTGAATTCTAAAATATTTGTATTCACACAAAAAATAGAAGAAGATCTAGAAAATGAAAATCAAGAATTCAAACATTTTATGTAAAATGATATAACAACTCGATTGAGATGAGAATTGATTTTTTTGTAAAATCTCATGCTTTAAAGAAGAGAGTTGTGATTTTTCAAGGGTGAGGGACTCGAGCACAACCCCGCGTTCTCCAAAAAAAAAACTAGTCTAATAAGTCTAAACTCGATTTAGGGATGAACATTCCTGTTGAACCTAAGGAATGTGCCTCATTAGATTTTGAATACTCTCTTGAAATATCATTGATATTTTAGGAGAAGGAAAATGGTAGAGAAAACATATTGTTAGGTGTGATACCTCTACCATTAACTAGGAAATACTAGAAAATAAGAAAGATAAGTTAAAATATTCCTTAGTAGAGCCAAGAGAGGATAAATATAATGAAAAGAAAAGTTGTGAAAGAATATTGAGGAATGGCAAAAAGAGGAAAACCTTCAAATTATCAAGTGACAACTATGGAAATAAGAGAAAACTTTGAGAAAGGAACACAATCTAAGTTGGTTGAACTTCTCTTTACCAAGCAACAAAATGAAATTGGTAATTCATAGAAGGGGCCATCAACCCCTAATGAGATTTGATTACCATCTCATGGAATATAAGTGTAGACACCAAATTGCAGCCATTAATCCTCCATCCTAACCATCCCACCACCCACTTTTCCACCATACACCTTTCCCACCTTTAAAAGGCCCATTTTACCCCTTTCCCACCATTTCCTAGCCCAATTGGGATTATTTTAATATTATTTTATATTATATTATATTTAATATAATATTTTATATTATATTATAATATATTTATTATAAAATATATATTTATAAACTCAATTAACCACAACCACCTGATTCAATTTAATCTCCACCATCCATCTTTATTAATCCTTGCCACATTCAAAAAGTAATATCAACCTTAGGATCTAATTTAATATTAGCCACACGATTAAAAGTGCAAGGCTAAAACCCTAAGAAAATCCTAGGTTGGATTATAAATAAGGGTATTTTGCAAATGCCCAAACACTAGAACTGGAACCTTGAGAATTAGACATTGCACCCTAGAGGAATTATTGGTGAAGCCCTAGCATAGAATCTTGAAAATCTAAAGCCCTAGATCGTCGATAAGACTTTTTCTGTTACAACCGTCACCCATTCATCCTTCATCGCCATCACAACCCCATCCATCCACTACATTCGTCGCCATCCCCCAAATATGCTTCTGCAGATTCTACCCTAACCCGTAGGTGCCCTCCAAAGCTTGCGAGGCTCACTGCAGAGCTTGCAAAGAGCTCACCAGAGCCTGTTGTATATTGCAAGCGCTCTCCAGAGCCTATTGTATCTCGTAGGTGCACACTAGAGCCTGCAAAGCTCACATAAGAGCCTGCCAAGTGCGTGTTTGAGCCTGCTGCAACTATGGAAACACGAATCTGAGCCTGCTACCCTATGCCATCTGCAACAATGAAACGAAAGCAAGGTATATCTCATTTGAATGTATTTTATATCATAATTTGTTGATTTAGCATACTTTCTGACTTTATTTTTAACTAGGGTTTTATTGATGTCTGAGGGTTTCACACTATGGAGCCCTCATCGGTATTACTAACCCCCTTGTTCTGTTTTTATGTATTCAGATCTGCAAGTTCTACACATTTTTGAACGATTGTTGAAGCTGGAGTGGCCCCACACTGGATACTCGAAGCCCACTCAACCTATTAGAAGCAAGGACACACCAAAATTGAAGATACTTTGTTGTTATTGCTAGGGTTTCGGAGAACCCTGATGCCATTGTAAAATCATTGTATCAAATACTCACATTGAGTATTGATTGTAACAAAGGAGTTCATTGGCTCCCCCTTATTTTATTGAATACAACTATTTGTGCAATCTTTGTATCTCCTTGTGTTATTTTATTTCATGTTATTATTTAAGTGTCGTTTCTTTGTCTTCACAATAAGGGTTCCTAATGCCCCTCAAAGCAAAGGTGTATCAGGGACCTGTATTTAAGTAACAAGTCTGGTATTTTGTATCCAAGATACTAAAATGACAAAGGAAGAAGTTTCCACAACTATGAAAGCAAATATGGGGAATATGTGAATGGGCATAATTTGTATCATCATTCATATTTATTTGAACTAATGTATTAGATTTCTAAGAGTAAGTCAATACCAATGATAGTAACAACAACTATGATACATTAAGTTGAGAATAGTTTATTGAATTGGTTTAATGGTAAGATTTTGGAACATAACATTGTTGGTAATTGGTGGAGTATTTGTAAAAGCTCACCTTACATATCTTTTCTTCCATTTGAAATTGAAATATTTTTTATTCAATAAAAATAATCTTCCTTTTTCATTATGATAATAAAAAAGTAATGGACCATGACATATCATTGAAAATAAACAAAAAAGTAAAGTATGCAACCATGGTGACAGTTGAAGATCCATCTACAATTTTTATGTGCATGTGAACAATAGTTTGAAGAAGTTTGTTTGGCTAGAATCATGGAGTGCACACAACAAAGCTAGGGTTTGCAAAGTGAAGCAAAAAAACAATTATAAAAGAAAACACAAGTGATAGCTGGAGGAGGAACAAATTTGGGGGAAGACAAAAAACCCTAGCATCGATCGATTTTTCTAGGAGAGATTGTAAGTATCAGTTCAGGTATGGTACTTCTTTGGCTTTAGCTTTGAAAATATTTCATTGGCTAGGGCTTTAAAAATAGGGACCTCTTCTTTGGAAAGTGATTTATGGCAATCTGTTGGTTGCAATGACAACTACAACCTCACTTTTAAAACAAGAAGGTAATGAGGCCTTCTCCATATTTTTACAATAGTTTTTCTTTGATGAGAAGTTGGATCATATGTGTCAAGTGCTTAAAGAAAGAAAAACACCCCATCGAAAACCACCTTCTCGCTCTAACAATGGTACCTTTATGCCCAAGTTAGATGAGTCTCTTGTGATTGAGGTACCTCCAGCTTACATCTAGTAGCCTTTGCTCATGCTTTCCACCCAAGCCCTTGCATGCAAATTTGTGGGAATATGACCTTAGTCCAATCACAATCCAAAAATGGATTAGCACACATTAGGGGGTAAATTCTCCTCTTATGAATTCATGATGATAGGTAGGAGATACTTTATCATTACATTTGCCTCTATGGAGGTGCTTGGTTTTTGGGATCCAGCCCACTCTACAGACCCCATGGACCATGATATTTGATCCTCAAGAGGGGGAGCTTGAAGAAGTTTCTATTTGGGTGAGGTTGGCATCTTTTCCACTAAACCTATGAAACAAACCTTTTATGGAATTAATAGGAAACACTATTGGAACATTCATTGATTCGGCTCCTCCAAAGGCCAATAATGCTATATGCGCACACATTTGTGTGCAAGCCAGTCTGAAAAAGGTTTTTCTTGAGCATATTGAAATAAAGATGTTTGATTGGATACATAACCAACCCCTAGACTATGAGCATATACCATTCAAGTGTATAACATGCCATGAGCATGGGTATTTCTCCTAAAACTACCCAATTAAACAAGCATAGGAAACAAAAAAGGAAGAACTAGGATTCTAGGAAGTCAAAAGGAGACCGCACAGATCAAGAAGCAAGAATCGACAACCTCAACCACAAGATCAAAAAATCTTCCAACACAAAAATAAATTTGTAAGTCTTAATGAAGGAGAAAAGGAAATCACCTCTCTAGATGTGATGGATCCTAAAGATAAAGAGAAGATACCTACAATTAAAGTTGACAAGTCACCATAGATCTTAGGAGATACACCGGAGAACAGAACAACTGGAGAAGAAACTGATGGGAACTCAGAGGAAGAGGTAGAAGAAACACATATGGAGGAGATAGTGATTCCTAGGGGCTTGCTGACCATACAATCTATAGCTAAGGAAAGAAAATCGAACCAACAACTCAAAAATGAGCAAGCATAAAAAGACTTGCAATTCAAAATGCAGGTCAAAATTGAGGAGAGCTTCGTTAAAAATAAGAAGCAATCCAAAAAATGAATATTATGTCATGAAACCATAGGGGATTGGGAAGTCCTCTAAAAACAATATCTCAAAGTTCTAATATAGGAGCAAAAGCCAAGAATATTTTGTATTCAGGAAACAAAAACAGTAGAGGCAGCACTGACTACAGAATGGCAGAAGATATGGGCACAATCAGAACTGATAATTGTTGATTATGTGGGAGCTTTAGGGGGACTAGCTTTGGATTGGGACCCACAACAATTAGTTTGTAGCTTACAACATAAACATAATAACTGGATAGGTACAAAATTTATCTTACCAGATGGGACTAGTGTAGCAGTAATAGATTTTTATGGTCCAAAACATCCAATCTAGAAAAGAGAAGCATGACAAAACATAACACAATGGTTAGACAATAATAAGTCTAAAAATATAATACTGGGAGGAGATCTCGACATGATTCTCTACCACTAGGAGAAGGATGGGTGAAGTTTAACAAGGGATCCAAATAGAGATATACTCGATCAAATTATGGTAGATGAAACCTTACAAGATATTCGACCGACCAAAGAAAAGTACACTTGGAGCAATAGAAGAGCAGGGGCAAACTATATTGCAGAAATATTGGATAGATTTTTGATCAGCGAAAATCCCTTAACACACTTTCCCCTCACTTCCAATCACATCATTCAGAACTTTATCTCATATCATAAGCCAGTTCTCTTGGATAGCAGCCAAAGCCTACAACCTCAATTTTTTTTCTTTTAAATACAACTCTGAATGGGAAGCCAAAGAAGATTTCAGTGAACTTGTGGAATGCACTTGGAACCAACAGGTCCAATACAACAACCCCCAAGAAAAATGGAAAATCATATTCAAAAATTGAAGCACATGATAAAAAAATGGCTGGAAGAAAAAGCGAGAGTCAAATCAGACAAGAAGTAGTTGATGCAACAACTAGAGTAGCTAGAAATAAAAATTGGGGATCATCCTCCTCAACCATGGCAAGAAGATGTAAGAAATGACCTGATTCAAAAGCTCAATAAATTAAGCATTGAAGAAGAAACATATTGGAGGCTTAGATATCGAATGGTTTGGCTAAGCAAGAGGGATAGAAACACCAAATATTTTCATCTGAAAACCATGCAATGCTGCAAAATGAACACAATCAAGGAGATAGAGCATGAAGGAACCACTTATACAGACAAGAAGAAAATTAAGGAACTTTCCAATCAACATTACTCAGCTTTGCTCTCCAGAGAAAATGATAACCCTCATTCCCAGGGAATATTGCTACAAAATATACCAATAGTATTAAGTTTGGAAGACAAATAAGATCTCAATCAACCAATCACTATGGAGGAACTTAAGGAGATTATAGCAGCTCTACCAAAGGATAGAGCTCCTGGACCTGATGGATTCACAAACAACTTTTACCAGCAATACTTACACATCATCGGAGAAGATTTGCTACGCATGATTGATGATGTTAGGGTGAAAGGTAATATTCTTGGAGCCATCAACTCCACCTTTCTAGCATTGATTCCTAAAGAAAAAAATGCCACTACTTTCTCTAGATTCAAACCAATTTCTCTATGTAACTCTTCCTATAAAATTATTACCAAGTTGTTGGCCAATAGAATAAATGAGAAACTTGACAAACTAATATCAGAAGAGCAAGGAGGATTCATGCCTAGAAAATAAATATATGATAATATCATAACAATGCATGAAGCCCTCCACAGTAGTAGAAAATAAAAAAAGAAACAAATTGTTATAAAACTTGATATGGAAAATGCCTTTGATCGAGTTAATATACAATTTGTAGAACAGGTCCTACAAAATTTTGGATTCCCACATAAAGTCATCAAGTGGATCGTAGCATGCATAAAAAACCCATGGATAGCCCCCTTAATAAACGGAGAACTAAAAAAATTATTTCAGGCTACAAGGGGAATTAGACAAGGGTGTCCACTATCACCATACCTTTACATCATTTTAGCTGAGACTCTTGGAAGATTAATTAACCATCTTCGAAGAGATAAAAATAATAGGAATAGAGGCTACAGTAGGATGAAAAGTTGTAACAGATGCCTAATTTGCATATGATATCATTCTTCTAGGTGAAGCCACCAAGCAAAATGTTAAACAATTCAAGCAATATTTGGATTGGTTCACACAAGCTATCGGGGCTCATATAAACACTCAAAAGAGTTAGTTCTATACAAAAAATGTTGCAACAATAAGAGTCAAACTCTTTTGCACTATCCTAGGATTTTGGTTTGGCACAAAAAAGTACTTCAGATATCTAAGAGTGCCCATGAGCTTCCATCTCAAAGCCTTAGACTGCTAGACCCCAATATTGGACAATATGGTTAGGAGGATACAAAGTTACAGTAATAGTTGGCTCAGTCTTGCAGGAATGGTAGTATTGATCAAATCAATGTTAGCTTCTCTTCTAGTCTACCAAATATCAGTATATCATGCTCCCAAGTTTATTTTACAAAAGGTAGATGGAATCATAGGCAACTTCCTATGGCAAGGAGGTAGACAATCAGAAAGAAAAAAGTTCCATTTTGTCAATTGGGAGATGGTCACCAAAAGTAAAATTCAAGGAGGACTAGGAATCAAAAAAATGGAGATAGTTTCAAAAGAACTGGGAGAAAAACTTCTCTGGAACATGCTTAAATACAACCAAGCATGGCAACACATACTAGTCAGCAAGTATGTAAATAATCAAATAGTTATTTAAATTCTCAAACATATAGACAAACTTCCTAGAGCCTCGTTGGTTTGGAAACATGTAGTGGCTACAAAGAGCATAATAGAGGATACAATTTCTTAGCTATTAGAAAATGGTAAGTCAATTAATATATGGGAGGACTCTGTAGACACCTAAATCATGTCATGCTTAGGGAAGCTGCTCACATAGACACATTCATTAGATCATAAGACATAATCTTGGACTTTCCAAGCATCAACAGTGGTTTTCACCACCCATTTGGGGCCTTTTCAAGCCATCCAAGCTTGGCCACGCAAACCAAGAGCGACCAGACCTTAGCCGCTGCAGATGACAACGACCAGATCTTAGCTGCTGTAGATGACAATGACTAAGCCATAAGAAGCAGTTTACCGACAAACATGCCTAATCATAGGCAAAAGTGGCAGTCTGCATGCAATAAAGGTGAGCGAGAGTGAGTTTGCATTCCTTTTCATGACTAGTTCACATAGGAGGCTTGAGTTTGAATTTAAACTTTAGTTAACTGACCTTTAAACATAAAAAAAGGACAAAATATTCTCATGCTAACAACCAGTTCGCATAGAGGACTCAAGTGGGCAGTTAGATTTCAGTTAACTAACCTTCAAACATAAACAATGGAAAAAATCTTCTCATGCTAACTTGCACTACGCATGAGAAATTCATTTCTAGGGCTTGGACATAGACCTAGGGTCACACTATAAAAGGTGCAAGCCTAAGAGAACCAAGATAGAGATCAGACATAGAGAGAATCAGATCTTCCATTATCGAGAAATATTTTATTGAGGAAAGCTTTCAAGACTTGGAGAGTTCCCTTTGAGATCACGTGTATGACGAAGCACTGATGGATTGAAAAGCATAACACCTATTATTTGAACATCAGATACAAGTTTTTGACCCATAGCTTTGGGGCAAAGAGAGTGAGGTTTACTTTAGCGGACGCTGTCTTGGATAGTGGCCTGTAGGCTTAGCTTAGGTTTTTGACGTAGCTTCTTTTATTTTGTTTCTTCATTTTTTTATATCATTAGCATAGATTTACATGATTTCATGGCATAGTTTTATCATATTTACGTTACATTACTTTATTACTAACAACCTCATCCAGGGTGGCAGTATTGGACACCTAAATGTGCATTGTTGTTTCATTGCTTGCAAGGCCATAGGTACATCAGATGCAGATTACAAAATAGGAGAGCAAAAGGGATCCCTCTAAGAAACAGACCTGGAGAAGGAGGCATATGTAAGCCCTCATACATTTCCATGTGTGGAACCGGGAAGCTTTTATAAGCACACCACCTCTTAGTGAAAAGGGGCACTCCTTACCTATTTGTAATTTATAGTATCAAAATGGGTATCCCTAAGAGGGACCGACATGTAATCGAGCTTCAATATCAATAAAGAGATTTGTCTTTGTTATTTCATGTTATATGCTCTTTCCTCTTGCCTTTCTATTTCATCTTCGGTATTTTAAATAGAATTGCAAGTAGGGTTAGAAAAGGGGACCGGTGCATGCGTTCCCGAGGTCACTACAGATGGTGATCACAGTGGGACCACCACTAGGCTTAGCTTAGGTTTTAGACGTAGCTTCTTTTATTTTGTTTCTTCATGTTTTTATATCATTAGCATAGATTTACATGATTTCATGGCATGGTTTTATCATATTTCTGTTACATTCTTTTATTACTAACAAAATAAAAGAAGCTACGTCTAAAACCTAAGCTAAGCCCGTAGGCTTAGCTTAGGTTTTAGACGTAGCTTCTTTTATTTTGTTTCTTCATGTTTTTATATCATTAGCATAGATTTACATGATTTCATGGCATAGTTTTATCATATTTTTGTTACATTCTTTTATTACTAACAACCTCATCCAAGGAGGCAATCTCGGACACCTAAATGTGCGTTGTTGTTTCATTGCTTGCAGGGCCATAGGTACATCGGACGAAGATTACAACATAGGAGAGCAAAAGGGATCCCTCTAAGAAACAGACCTGGAGGAGGCATATGTAAGCCCTCATATATTTCCATGTGTGGAACCGGGAAGCTTTTATAAGAGCACCACCTCTTTGCGGAAGGGGCACTCCTTACCTATTTGTAATTTATAGTATCAAAATGGGTATCCCTAAGAGGGACCGACATGTAATCGAGCTTCAATATCAATAAAGAGATTCGTCTTTGCTATTTTGTGTTATATGCTCTTTCCTCTTACCTTTCTATTTCATCTTCGGTATTTTAAATAACATTGCAAGTAGGGTTAGAAAAGGGGACCGATGCGTGCGTTCCCGAGGTCGCTACAGATGGCGGTCACGATAAGAGTCAGAAGCAACTCATACCCATAGGCAGAGTCGTAGTAACATTGAACGACCTACCCATAAGACCGTGAGACATAAATCCATGAGCCTAAGGGGTGATAAATCAACCCTTGGGGGATCTCCTCGAGAAATCCCAAGTAAGGAACCACATCATGGAACAAAGTCACATAAACAAAAAGAGGCTTCACAACCATCCTCATCAAGGAGACATGAGGAGACCTCAAGGGCCTCCTCTAAACACACAGAAACATCTCAAAGACGTGAGGAAACTTCAAGGGCTTCCTCCTCACATGGAAATAAAGAAGGTTCTAAAACTCATTCTTCACATAGGGATGACGAGACTGCTACATATCCATCCACATGGAGAAAACATGTTACCACCAAGCCCTCTTCATCAAGAATGCAAATAAGAATTGCAACACCTCAAGACTCACAAGACACATATGAAACAAGTCTGCCTACTGAAGGGCAGGAAAATAGAGCTACGTCTAGTCATGGGAATCATATAAAAGAAACACTTCACACAAAAGGAAATATTCCCATAGACTATTACCTCATAGGAGTGAATGGCACCCCACGGGACCAGCCATGGAAAACAAGACAACTAGACGAGTTGGATCGGTTTCCTACACAATCAACCCAAAGAACTGTAGCTATTGAGAACTCTGCATCTGGAAGCTTGCGAATTGTGACTTCTAAATACACCTCCCAGTCTGGGGGTAGCTTAGAGTGACCCTGCAGTAGATGCATGGAATCTGACCATAGGGATACTCAACAATACACTGAATAAGTCACATTAGCTAGCAAGAGTACAAATACAGTAGAAATCCCTTCGAGGAATATACGAGTCAAGCCAACAAGAACAGATTTAGATAAACATGAGTATTCTATGATAACACAAACAGACTGAATGAGGCAGTTAGAAAATACATTACGTAAAGAGCGAGAGCTAGTAGAAGCTCTCAAACAAGAGAAACAAAGAGAAAGACTCTTGCACCAACATGAGCAGTGCTTAAGAGAGCAGGCCGAGCGGTTAGCTCTTAACAATTTACCAACAAATGGTGGTGACCACCAAAGAACAAGATGCATTGACTCACCTAAGGAGAGGCACACTAGACAAGATAGCCCACAACGAAATCCTCCACCAAATCATGAATAAAATCCAACTAATGGGGGAAGGGCAAACACAATAAACCAGGATCACAATCATGGGTCCCCTCGTAGGAGGGAGGAAAATGGAACAAATCAAATGGATAGAGAGCTACCTCCATTGCCAATGCAAATAGGCTTACAAGAGGAAGAAATCCATGCATCAAAGGCATTTCAAGAGCTTGCTGAAAAGATGAAAACCTTTGAGAATCAAGAGGTAGCTAGGAACTCACCAACATTGAGCAAAATACACAATCAACCATTGTGCCCATAAAACCTTGCCCTCCATATCCTAAGCACTTTGAGATGCCTAGGTTAGAAAAGTTTAAAGGTGAAGAGGATGCACAAGAGCATGTCACCAACTTTATCAATGCCTGTTTTCATCTTGAGGACAATGACATTCTAAAGCTAAGAACCTTCAGAATGACATTTTTAGGTGTTGCCACTCAATGGTTCAACCAAATACCTAAGCATAGCATAACCAACTTTGAACATCTAGTAAACACATTCTTAAAGCATTTCTCCTTTAGTGCTAAGAAGAAGGTGAACCTCTCAAACCTGGCCCAACTTGAAACAATATGATGATGAGCTAGTAATGGATTATGGGAATAGATGGAGAAAAGTCATGGCAAAATTATCATTCTCCATTCCCACAAAAGAGATCATTTGCATGTTCACCAAAAGTTATTCTAAACACATCTCCCTCTTGCTACAACTTCAGCAGTATCCTTCGTTTGAGGAAGCTTTGGCATAGGCCAAGCTCATCGAAGAAATAAAAGTAGATGAGGAAACCATTAAACTCTGAAACAAAAATGAGTGGAACAAGAATGGTAAGAATGACAAGTATAAGTAGAAGCAAGGCAACCCTGTTCTAGTCAATAAAGTCATATTGGCTACACCCAAGTATGGGGGTGCACAACAACCCTAGAACTATCAAGCACATTCCCACCAGTCAATTATGACCAAAAGAACAATCAAGGAAGAAATCGAGAACGCAAGCCGCCTCATTATTTCACGTCTCTGATAGAATCAATGCAATCAATATTTAATCAGTTGAGCGAGGCCAGAAGAATCAAATTTCTTGATATACCTCTTATAGATCCCAACCATCCTAAGCCAAAAGGATATAGGAAATATCAATTTTGCCCTTATCACAGGATATCGGGGCATGACATTGAGGCTTGCATTGGGTTTAAGCATCAAGTGCAAAACATGATTGAGGCGGGAGAACTCAAAGTTGACAACCCACTGGCTCCCAATAATAGAGACATGGGCATATACAGAAACCCATTACCCAATCATGAGGTCCCTTGAGAGCAAGGGGGCCAAGTAAATCAGGTTCGAGCTGACATACCTACCCACGGATGCATTGGGATGGTTGAGATTGTTAACATAGCAACAAGGACTAGGCTGTATGGTCAACCACAACCGCCTGCAGCTCCCATGAACATCCCAACCGCTCCTAAGCAAAGGCAAGACAACCTTCTAGGTCCACCAATGCGACTTGTGGTAACTATTCGGAGTAGATTGGAGCAAAACCTACAGACGACTCTAGCTAAGCTATCCATCTATGAGCTCATACAATAGTCCCCAAAGCATAGGGAGACTCTAATGGAGATTTTAAGAATAATTGAGCTCCAACCGCAAGATGCAAATGCATTCAATCACTTTGTGGGACAAGTGCAAGAATGCTAGGAACTTGTAATCTGATTCTATGATCATGAGATTAAGACAATTCCTGTAGCCTTACCAGACCCTTCGCTAAACATTGTAGTGGCAATCAATGACTTACCTTTCAAGAGGGTTTTGGTCGATACAGGTTCATCGATAAACATCATCACAACAACTACAATAGAGCACCTCAAAATCCCCAAGTCAAATATCATTCCAGGAGCTTACACATTGAGAGATTTTAATGATGCTTTATGCAATATCGTGGGAACGATAGTCCTACCCATCAAGGTGGGGCATAAGACCATCCCCGTGATGTGTCATGTTTTGGAAGGAGCTATGCAGTACAACATCCTCTTAGGGCACCCTTGGATAAGGGCCATAAAGTGTGTGCCTTCGATCTTGCACCAGTGTGTCAAGTATGTGCATGAGAACAAATTATATGTGGTTTTGGTCGATGAAGAGCCTTTTAAATACGTCAATCAGGTGGACATTCCAAGAGAATTCGTGATCCCTTCTACTCACCTATACGTAGCACCTTCATCCCTAACCACACAAGTGGATAATGAAGACAAAGGGGTAAGAAAAGACCCATGCACATCAACACCTCCTGGTGCACTCAAGATCGTCAATGCTTCTAAAGTATCATCAAAGTCAAAACCAAAATACAATCAAAAGTTAAAGGCACCCTTAGTTAAGGAAGAAAGGCCTAAAGAAGTGCCAACTGTAGCCATTGCTAAAATGCCAAGTCCTATGGAAGAGGAAGATCCTCAAGATCAAGATGAAGATAGTGATTATCACCCTGATTCACCAGTATCATCCGTAGGGTCATCCACATCGCATGCATCAATACACTTGGCAAGCACAGGCATAGGGGAGTACCTTGTGCAAAATATTAAATTTACACCTATCATTGAGTCTACACAAGACATAAGGAGACCTAAGGACTTGAGGCCGCCAGTAGGAACAGTGGTTCCACTTGGAATCCCTCCCAACCAAACCAATTTTGTCTATGCCAGCATGGACTGTGCTCATAAGTCTTCAGATATAGAAGAGGATGGTGATGAATTATTCATAGTCAATGTTCATTACCTCTCTAACCCCGAGTTTTCTCTAAGTTACTTTGAGCATTGCCACTGGCATGGCTATGGCCTTGGCATAAATGAGTAGGGGCGCAGGCGGCCCTATGAGCCACTATATCAGCTTCCCTCTGACAGATTTAGCTTAGGCTATTATAGCGAAGGTCGAGATGACTCACTTGCAATGACATTGGAAAGATTAAGAATAGAGTTAGGAGAAGACATTGATTTCATTCCTGATCACCCCCTAAGAATAGAAAATTTGAGCAACAGACAAGTGGCCACAATGAACATACCACCTCCAAAAAATTATCATCCAAACACCTCAATTGATTCCACCCCAACAAGGTACAACTCATGGGATGAGGAGAATGGATATGAGGCAAGTAATGATGAGGCACAACTTGGCTTAGCCTATCAGGGGCCTCACTATTTACAAAGATTCACATGGTCCATCCACGATGAGAGTGGATATACATCAGACGAAAGTGACTATGAATCAGAAGACTCAATAGAAAGGGCCTACTTAGACCTAAGCCATCAACCCCTGACTTTGGGGTAAGATACAAATGCAAATGGGTTCTTCATAAGTGATGAAGAATATGAAGATGAAATAGATATGGCCTACTTGGGGCCAAGACCTGAGCCCCTTGTATTAGGGCTGCATACCAATGCTAATAGTTTCTGGATAAGTGATGATGATTTTGAGGATGAGACCGAGATGGCTTATCTTGGACCTCACCACTTGCGGTAAGTCAACGAGCTAGTAGAGAGAGAGGTAGCACTTCGTGCCATAGACCCTCATCTTTGATTTTTGGGGAGACCTATTGACCTAGCTGCCATTCATCGGATGGTCAATCCCCCTCCGCCTACATTCAAAGAGCAATTAGAGCCCAATGATCCTATTGTTCACCCTGCTCAGGGGCCAGATCCAAAAATTCCCATTCCTCCAGAACCGCATCGCGAGTATGGAAGGGAAACCCCTGAGACAATATTGCACCCATGTGGTCTTGGAGATTTCATTCCATCCATCAACATTATCTCTATTGATTTGACCACTCTACTTCATAATCCAGTAGATCCTACCAAATCATTGCATCTTGATGTAGAGGCTATTGATTGGGATTGCGTTAGTTCACCCATAGAGCTTGAAGACCTCTTCCCCAACAAAGATATGTTACAACCATTCCATTTTGCATCAGGTTGTGTGTATGACATCTTCCATGTCGGTTTGGAACCTGAGTCAGTAGGTCTTATGAATCCCACCAATGACATTCATTTGATACCCACACCTCATCAGATGGAGGATGGGTCACATATGGCTATAGAAGCGACTTTCGAGGTGGACATTAGCAATGATCCTACCCAACCAAGGAAAGTCAAGTTCAAAGAAAGTCTATCTCCAGAGGAACAAACCATCCTAATTCCTCTCCTTAAAGAGAGGCCAAGTATTTTTGCTTGGACTTACAAAGATATGCCAGGGATAGATCCAAAGTTAGTTGTTTACAACCTTTCATTGGATCCCATGAAGAAGCCAGTCAAGAAAAAACTAAGGAAAATGCATCCAACCATCACTTTGATGGTGAAGAACAAATTGCAAAAACTACTGGATGTAATATTCATAGTTCCTATCGACTACCCTGAGTGGGTGTTGAACATGGTACCCATGGGAAAACCTGATGAAAGAATCTGTATCTGCATGGATTTCAAATTTTTAAATAGGGCAACACCAAAGGATTCATTCCCATGCCAAACATAGATGCTCTTTTAGATGCAACCACATGTCATGAAATGCTCTCCTTAATGGATGGTTTTTCCAGATACAACCAGATCCGAATTAAGCCCGAAGATCAACATAAAACTACTTTCATTACTCCATGGGGAACATTTTGTTACAAAGTGATGCCATTGGGTCTCAAAAATGCTGGTGCCACATATCATCGAGCCATGACATACATATTCCATGACTATATGCATAAAATCTTAGAATATTACATGGATGACTTACTAGCCAAGTCCCTGTTGCGGCAAGAGCATACCGAAGTCCTTAGACAAGTCTTTGATTGCCTCATAGAACACAATGTCAGATCGAATCCTAAGAAGCACATATTTGGCGTAACTTCTAGCAAGCTTTTGGGATTCATCGTATCCAAGAGAGGTATTGAAGTAGATCCTACAAAGGAAAAGGCTATACTGGAAATGGATGCCCCTACCAACATTAGGGAATTGCGGAGCCTACAAGGCAAGATAACATCCATCAAAATATTCATCGCACAATTATAAAAAAAATTTCGACCTATGAATCAGTTGCTACACAAGGAAGTCCCTTTTCATTGGGACAAAG
Source organism: Wollemia nobilis (assembly GCA_028583015.1). NCBI lineage: Eukaryota > Viridiplantae > Streptophyta > Pinopsida > Araucariales > Araucariaceae > Wollemia > Wollemia nobilis. The sequence goes on along the minus strand of JAQPPZ010002937.1, from coordinate 1,872,242 downwards.
AATGTCATCAAGCCTTTGTAGAGATCAAAACTTATCTAGAAACGTCACCAGTATTGGCTCCACCAAGGCCAGACATACTATTTTTACTATATATTTTGGTTATTGATTTCGCATTGGGTACCATGTTAGCCCAAAAGAATGAACAAGACAAAGAGCAAGCCATATATTACATTAGTCACACCTTGGTGAGTTATGAGCTAGGATATATGTATGTCAAAAAGTTATGTTTAGTAGTGGTCTTTGCAACTCGAAAGTTACGACACTACATGTTGAGCCATATGACCTACGTCATATCAAAACAAAATCCTTTGCAGTACATGATGAGCAAGACATATCACAATACACATACCACAAATTGGATCATGCTATTGATAAAATTTGATCTAGAGTTTATAAGCCAAAAGTCCATCAAGGGACAAGTCATAGCAGGTCAATTAGTAAAGGCGTCTCTTCAGGATAATAAGCCTCTCACCATAGAATTGCCTGATGATGCGGTCTTTGCATTATCAGATCTCCAGAGCTCGAAGAACCTAAGAAAGAAAGAGATATGTCATTGTTCTTCGACAATTTGAAGTGTGAGCAAGGAGGCAGAGCAGGGATTGTCTTTATCACACCATAGGGCGCTCCATTGCCCTTATCATTCAAACTAGACTTCCCATGCACAAACAACAATACAGAATATGAAGCATTGATCATGGGACTCCAAACAACCATAGCAATGGGCATTAAAATATTGAATATCTTTGGTGACTCCTTGCTCATAGTAAACCATGCTCATAGTAAACTAGGTCAAAGGACTATTCCAATGCTGGTGCCCACTCCTGAAGACTTATAAGGAACTTATTGACACATACCTAGCCCGACTAGAATGGTACGACATCGAGGCAATCCCTCGTACATCGAATAAATTTGTAGACACCATGGCCTCTTTCGAATCCTTAATCCCTTAGAATCCGTCTGCTTATTTTACAACCGTTCATGTGAAAGTGCTTTCGCACCCAGCAATACATTGTGAAGCTTTTGAAAATCAAGAATCAATCAACATGATCAACATCGAGCCAAATCAAGATTGGTCCTTCGCAGCTAGAAATTTCTTGCAAAAAGCACCTTGGGGGTCTTTGATCTCCTAAGGACCTATGGAGTGTGGTGAAACCATACACCATAGAGTTGTTCCTCAATCCTTGTTCACTACCTCAAAAATGTAGGAAGAGCAAGTTGTCTATTCTATAGAAGCTATGGCTTATCAGGATTGGCTTTCCCAACTACGGAACTTCCTGAGGCTTGGAATAGTACCTCAAGGCTTGTCTCTTACTAAAAGGTGAATGTTCAAACAGAGAGCAACCAAATACATTTTGCTAGGATAAATCCTCTATAGACGAGGATATGATGGAGTATTACTCTGTTGTTTTGAGCCCCAGGAAGCATCCTAGGAAATCTCGTAAGCTCACGATGGAACATGTGGAGGCCATTTCAATGGAATGGCCATTGTTGAGCGCATCTTGAGAATGGATTACTATTTTCCCACAATGGAAAATAACTGTTGTGAGTATGTCAAGAAATGCAGTAAGTGCCAGCATCATGCAAATCTAACATACTTACCATCGCAAGCTTTGCAGATCATCCAGGTAGCATGGCCAATCTCGTAGTGGGGACTAGAATTGATTGGGAAGATCTCACAACCGTCCTTAGACAAACACACATTCATCATAACGACCACATAATACTTCACTGAATGGGTATAAAAAATCCTTTTAACATCAACAACTAGACCAAAGATTGCAGATTTTATACTCCACAATATCATAAGTCGTTTTGGGGTCCCTTCTAAGATAATATCGGATAATGGACCATATTTCAAGAACAAAAATGTGCTTGATTTAATGAAAAAATACCATATTCAACATAGTTTTTCAACGCCTTATTATCCACAAGCAAACGGGCAACCATAAGCCTCAAACAAAATAATAGTCTCTATTTTGAGGAAGATAATGCAAGAAAATCACAAGGATTGACACATGCAGTTGCCTCTTGCACTATGGGCATACAGGACTAGTATACGGACGCCCACTGGGACAACACCGTTTTCACTAGTATATGGCATTGAGGGCATCATGCCACTAGAGTTGGAAATCTTGACTCTACACATAACATTAAACGACTTCATAGATGATGAAGTTACGCGGCAAGGCCGCCTTGATCAGTTGATGCTTCTTTATGAACGTCGAGTCAATGCTTTAGAGCATCTACGCGTTTACCAGGATCGCCCTGCACGATCTTACAATAACAAAGTCCACCTAAGGGAATTCAGGGTTGGAGATCTAGTGCTCAAAGAAAACCAGCAGAATTCAAATATGTCACCACATCTGCGAGATAAGTTCACGATAAATTGGATAGGCCCATACATGATTTCATAAAGAGTTGGGCCTAGAGCATATCGCCTTATATCATTAGATGGTGTTGAAGAGCTTGAACCTCTCAATATCATTCACTTAAAGGCATTTTACACATAAAATTCAAAAACATTCAAATATGTCAAAATTCAAAAACATTCAAATATGTCATAAAATTCAAAAACATTCAAATATGTCAAAAAACAAAAACATTTAGATATTTCATAAAATTCAAAAACATTCAAATATGTCAAAATTCAAAAACATTCAAATATGTCAAAATTCAAAAACATTCAAATATTTCATAAAATTCAAAAACATTCAAATATGTCAAAATTCAAAAACATTCAAATATGTCAAAATTCAAAAACATTCAAATATTTCATAAAATTCAAAAACATTCAAATATGTCAAAATTCAAAAAACATTCAAATATGTCAAAAACACAAACAAATCATAAAAGCATAAAATTTCAAAAAAAAAATCAAAGGCTCCAAGGGTAATTCATACCGCTTGGTCAACAATCAAATCAAAGGCTCCAAGGGTAATTCAAACCGCTTGATCAAATCCAATCAATCAAAGACTCCAAGGGTAATTCATACCGCTTGGTCAAAATCAATTCAAAAAAGGCTCCAAGGGTAATTCAAACCTCTTGGTCAAATCCAATCAATCAAAGGCTCCAAGGGTACTTCATACCACTTGGTCAAAATCAATTAAAAAAGGCTCCAAGGGTAATTCAAACCGCTTGGTCAAATCCAATAACAACCAAAGGCTCCAAGGGTAATTCAACCGCTTGGTCAAAACCAATACAACCAAAAAGCTCCAAGGGTAATTCATACCGCTTGGCTAAAAATCAATTCAAAGGCTCTAAGTGTAGTTCAAATCGCTTGGTCAAATCCCATCAATACAAAAAGTCTCCAAGGATAATTCAAACCACTTGGTCAAAATAAATAACAAAATCCCCAAAGGTATAATAAGCCCTTTGGTCATATAAATCAAAATACAAAAGCAACATAAAATAAAAATAACAAAAACAATTGCATCTCACATCTTGCATCCACATCATTGCATTGCATTTTCACATCCATTACAATTATATATGTCATTAGAGCCTTAAAAGTAATACCACAGTTTGTCACACAAATCATTCAAATCCATACATCCATTGTAATATTTCATAAAATTCAAAAACATTCAAATATGTCAAAATTCAAAAAACATTCAAATATGTCAAAAACACAAACAAATCATAAAGGCATAAAAAAAAAAAAAAATAATCAAAGGCTCCAAGGGTAATTCATATCGCTAGGTCAACAATCAAATCAAAGGCTCCAAGGGTAATTCAAACCGCTTGGTCAAATCCAATCAATCAAAGGCTCCAAGGGTAATTCATACTGCTTGGTCAAAATCAATTCAAAAAAGGCTCCAAGGGTAATTCAAACCGCTTGGTCAAATCCAATCAATCAAAGGCTCCAAGGGTACTTCGTACCGCTTGGTCAAAATCAATTCAAAAAGGCTCCAAGGGTAATTCAAGCCGCTTGGTCAAATCCAAAAACTACCAAAGGCTCCAAGGGTAATTCAACCACTTGGTCAAAACCAATACAACCAAAAAGCTCCAAGGGTAATTCATACCGCTTGGCTAAAAATCAATTCAAAGGCTCCAAGGGTAGTTCAAATCGCTTGGTCAAATCCCATCAATACAAAAAGTCTCCAAGGATAATTCAAACCACTTGGTCAAAATAAATAACAAAAGCCCCAAAGGCATAATAAGCCCTTTGGTCAAATAAATCAAAATACAAAAACAACATAAAATCAAAAATAACAAAAACAATTGCATCTCACATCTTGCATCCACATCATTGCATTGCGTTTTCACATCCATTACAATTATATATGTCATGAGAGCCTTAAAAGTAATACCACAGTTTGTCACACAAATCATTCAAATCCATACATCCATTGTAATATTTCATAAAATTCAAAAACATTCAAATATGTCAAAATTCAAAAAACATTCAAATATGTCAAAAACACAAACAAATCATAAAGGCATAAAATTAAAAAAAAAAAATCAAAGGCTCTAAGGGTAATTCAAATCGCTTGGTCAAATCCAATCAATCAAAGACTCCAAGGATAATTCATACCGCTTGGTCAAAATCAATTCAAAAAAGGCTCCAAGGGTAATTCAAACCGCTTGGTCAAATCCAATCAATCAAAGGCTCCAAGGGTACTTCGTGCCGCTTGGTCAAAATCATTCAAAAAGGCTCCAAGGGTAATTCAAACCGCTTGGTCAAATCCAAAAACAACCAAAGGCTACAAGGGTAATTCAACCGCTTGGTCAAAACTAATACAACCAAAAAGCTCCAAGGGTAATTCATACAGCTTGGCAAAAAATCAATTCAAAGGCTCCAAGGGTAGTTCAAATCGCTTGGTCAAATCTCATCAATACAAAAAGGCTCCAAGGGTAATTCAAATCACTTGGTCAAAATAAATAACAAAAGCCCCAAAGGCATAATAAGCCCTTTGGTCAAATAAATCAAAATACAAAAACAACATAAAATCAAAAATAAAAAAAATAATTGCATCTCACATCTTGCAACCACATCATTGCATTGCATTTTCACATCCATTACAATTGTATATGCCATGAGAGCCTTAAAAGTAATTCCATAGTTTGTCGCACAAATCATTAAAATCCATACATCCATTGTAATTGTGTTTTTCAACACAACCGTTATTTGTTGCTATACATAATATACTAAGGTTTTTCGGTTTGTCTTATCAACTTTTGAGGAAAACAACTTTGATTAGTAGAAGGTAAGGTCTAGCTGTGATAATGCCTTGGATATTCAAGATCCCATCACTAATTGAAACACTAAAATCCTAGCTGGTACAAGGAAAAGATGAAAGCTGCAAAGCGGTCTAGGTTACCTTAAGCGAAAATAATTTTCCTTACTTATCCCCCTATGCAACCAGTTTAAAGGTGCTAAGAATTGACAAAAGGACAAACTTTACCCTATCCAAATCCCTTGCTTAAATCAAAATAAGAAAAACCCAAAGCAAAGTACATATTCAAAAGGCTAATCATACAATCCAGATTTCAAAGCACAAATCATAAGTTCAAAAAAATCAAAGCTCAAAAAAATCAGTCAAAAATAAACAATGATTTTCATCACTACGTATGAGCAAAATAAACACTGATTATCATCACTACAAAAATCCCCGCTCAAAGAAAAAATCAATAAAAAATAAACAGTGATTTTCATCACTACATATGAGCAAATATCTAAAGCCAAAAATAAGGGAATAAAGCTTGAATCCCTAGAATTCTTAGCATTATACAAAACTGGAAGGAGAAATCCTTATGCATGATGATATGTCTATTACAATTGCTTCATGCATTTGTGTAGACCAATATTTAAATGTGGATGAGCTAGCTTAGGTAACCCAATATTGCCTAGTGGTATAGTCCAACTAAGTCCAACATAAGGATGAGATGAACACTTGAGAATCCTTGATCTTAGCAATGGGCTGAAAGAATCCCGCATGACATCGAAGGAAATGCTTGAGTTCTACCTCAAAATATACAATCACATGCACACACAAAGATCATGAAAAAGTCCATGGTAAAAGCCTTACTTTTCAAAAGTCTAAGTGGTCAGTAAATAGCTGTTGATAGGGGAACTAGAGTGTTTGAATCTCCGGAAAGCCCCAAAAATTCTTACATAGCAACAAATCATAACATCATTCACACCATCATATTCTTTATAAGATTCTATAAATTAGGGGGTATCAACATAGTAGGACAAATACCGCATATATATTAGAAATAGTATATAGACGACCATTGAATACTTTATATCTTTTAATTTACAGAAACTTATTAAGAAAATACATTACACACCATTACATATCATATATGAATACTTAATCAATTCTTATGATAAGAGTGATTATTTAAATTCATGATTATTTTTTTTTCACTTTCTGTGGTATCACCCATTAAGATTGTCAATGTCATATGCATTTCGTATGTTTTAAGTGATTAGAGAATACAAGTTCATTTATACCATTCCACCACATAAGTTAGATGCATACAATTAAAGTTAAAACATGCATTGTAGCAATAACATCGCATCCACAAAAACAAGTCATTAATCATCCATAAACCACATCATAAAACATATAGGCAATATTCATTTGCATACAAAATCATAAATTCATCATTCATCATCAAAACACATCGCATCAAATCATATAAGCATCTACACATCCATCTAAGCATCTTCAAATATCATCTATCATCTAACATATCCATCAAATCATCATAATACCATCATTGCATCATATCATAAAATAAAATAATAACAAAAACATGAGCAATAAACGATACACATAATAATTCATAAAGAAAAACTATCATAAAAAGTATGTGTGTCAAGTCCATGGATATATAGAGCTTGGATCTGTGCTGTGAGCTACTCAATCATAGCATCTCATTGCTGTACCTAGATCTTAGTGGCCTGAAGCTCAACCTCGATATCATGTAGCTGTGCTCTTAAAGGAGAGTCTCTCTCCTTAGGCTCTAACTCCTCCTCCTCCTTAGGAATGTTAGGATCCTCTACTGCCACCTGCTCTGCTAGTTGGCCCCATACCTCAGTCCTAGCTCGGACTCTGCATCATATTGGATCTATACCATCACCCCCGCCATCATCCTCACACCCTAGCCTGTTGATGAAATGCCACATCTAATCACCCCACCATGTGTAGGTCTCTATAACTCCCCCAACCACTATAGGGTAAACAACTAGGGCATCCTCCTCATCTAAGAGCTCAATAATCTGTCGTGGAGGTAGGTCCTTCTCTATTGTGAGGTGCCTATACAAGAAAGGTATCAAGGGCACATCTTGCTGCAATCCGTACTGACAAAGAACCTGAGAGTAGAAGAAATACTCTCGGATGGCAATCTTACAGCAACCAAGCCATCGCTTGTGCCGTGTCTTGGTAGTAAAGCTAGGTAGATCATCCCAAGCAGGAAACTCATAGTAAGGCCACCACACGACATCTTTGGCCAACATTCTGGTGAAAGCATTAGTATAGTGGGACAACTTCTCTATAAAAGTGTGGCTCTTATGCTCCTCGTACTCTTGAGCCCATCTAGTAGCATAGCATTGTGTCCGAGCATCGATCGTTGTAATCTTGGCTAGGAGCCCCTTAGGGTGATCTACCTTAAAATGCTCCCATCCCCAAACCTGTAGGAGCAAGCTGTAGACAATACTGACATGCCCTCACCGATGGATGTGATACAACTCATCATAGCACTGAGCCAATAGTGATCTATCCCATGCATAGATGATAGGCTCCTCACTATCCAATAGATCCCGCACCATCGTCAGAAGGTTCTACAGGAACCTCAAACCCGAGTAGTCCAAGATAAGAACATTGTTGATCACCATCCACAATACGACATGTCTCACCGTAAAGATGCCCTCCCCATGCCAACGACTAATGGACACTCCTCTAAACTTGGTGTCCTTGAGAGAATCCATAGAATGCTCTCTACACACCCGAGTGAAGACAACCACCTGATCATTAGTGGTCAAAGGGACAATAGCCACCCATCGAATGGAATCCGAAAGATCCTATATACGTCCTCCGACATAATGGTCATCTCATCGGTCGAGAGGTGGAAGGTATTAGTCTACGGGTCCCAGCAATGGGCCAAAGTTGTAAGGTAAGCCTGATCTGCCATGATGTAAGACAGCCTGATGACATATTGCAACCTGCGGGCTTAAAACCATGTCCAGTTCGTATCATTAAAGCTAGGAAGTAAACCAAGTAGGAGCCTCTAGTCTCGAGCCCAAGCAGTAAGGATCTAAGTAAAGCATAAGAAAAACAAAGTATAACTATAGTGCATCTAAGGCATAATTCACAATAAACATGAAAACGGTGCAAAAGAGTATGAGTTACTCTAAGTCTAAGCAAAAGAACCAGATTGCACCTAACCAAAAAAATAAAAAATATCATAAAATCAACAAAAATACAAGAAAACAAGGCTTAAGATTTAGTCGTTGTTGCCTACAACGGTCGAAACCTGGTCATTGGAGGCAGTAGCAGCTGAGACCCAATGATTCAAGCTTGGCTGCTTTGAGCGACAATGACTCAGAGTCGGCCACTCTAAGCGACAGTGGCCAAGAGGCGGCACGACAAACCCGTGAACCCTTGGCCAAAAAATAAAAAAAAATTATAAAATTGACAAAATAATTAAAAAAAAACAACATAGGGAGGGAAAGCAAACAAATTGGAAAGTAAAATTTCCTACCCAAGCATCAAAACTAAGCTAAGTTCAAAACGTCCAAAATGGTGACAACAAGTGAATAACTGGAAAATTTTAAAAACCCTGGGATGAAGCCACTAACAAAAAGTAAAAATGGGGACTAACCCACCATAGCAAAAGGGAACCTAAGCCTAATTACGAAGTTTATTCATTGCCAACAAGTTTAGTGAGGTTCGTTTTGCTCATTACTTAGTGAGATTCAATTTTATGCACATAAAGAAAAGAGAGCTAGGGTTTTGAAGAGAGAAATACCCGAGAATCTTTGGCTCCTCCAACAGCTGATGTCTCGCCCCGTACAACCATGTCCTCAGCACCAACAAGTTTCAAAGTTGCAACCGTCGCCATCGCACCAGAGCTCCCAAAATGAATCTTCAATAGTGAAAGTGACAGGTCAAACCCTAGAAATGCAAATTTTTATATTTCCTTAATTATGCCTTGGCCGTTGCTAATGTCAGCGACCCAAAATTCTTGGCTGCTCAAGGTGATAACGACCATAGGCAAAAACTCAGAGGCCGCTGGACCTGACAGCGACCATATCCACAAGTCAAAATAAGGGACTTCTTTCTTGAGGGATCCCACAAAACAAAAAAAATACACTCTGGTGGTTGTACATCATCAGAATGTTCAAAATAACAAAAAAATTCACATAAAATCATAATCTCAAGTAGGCCTCGTATCCAGTTACCTACTCTATCTACTTGACGATTGCAGTGATTTACACTCCATGTATTTTGGTGAGATGAGTAGATAACCATAAGGCCACTTGGGGCAAAAACAACTCATTTTGGAATTACGATGTGCCACCCTTCAATCCCGAAGAAGACCAAGATGGTCGGACTGCTCCACGGGTGTGAAAGAATCATTCTAATTCCCCTATGACATCAAAAACATTAAGTCAAAGTGATACAATCTAGGCATAAGTAGAATCACTCATCCTAACTCCCTAAGAAAGCTATTGATAGCCGGACCGCTCCTCGAATAAGGATGGATGATCATCATAAACAATTGGAATCACACTTAGATATGGGATTACCCATTAAAAGCAACAAATGCTAGAAAGGAACTAAATTAATCATATTGGTCAAGCGACTTGTTGCTTCATTCATTGTCATTTCTTCACCAATTCATTGTGTGAGGAAGTAGTTCAAAACTTCAACATAATCATAATCAAAATCAACAAAATATCACTCGATCATAACAAAATCATGTTCATCCTACGAATCATTGCATACAACAATCACAAATTTCTCTTATTTGCTGGGAACGTAAGTAGACATGACATATTCAATTGTAGCTCTCCTACCGATCGAAATTGTTGTAGCAGCTGAAGCTACCCAATTGAGTTTGAGGAACGAGTGCAATTTAACATGGAAAAGCCACTGAGCTAAGTCCTATGAATGTTGGGACAATGATTCAAGGGATGCGCGCCATCTTGCATGATTAGGCCATCCGACGTTGATAAGACCATTGATCACCATACACCCTACAAATAGATCAGTCTACGTTTGTTCTTAGCATTGTGTTTTCCACACAGCGCATCATAAAAAGAGGCATCTGTAGACACCTAAATCATGTCATGCTTAGGGAAGCTGCTCACATAGATGCATTCATAATATCATAAGACATAATATTGGACTTTCCAAGCATCAACAATGGTTTTCACCACTCATTTGGGGCCTTTTCAAGCCATCCAAGCTTGGTCGCTCAAACCAAGAGCGACCAGATCCTAGCTACTCAAGACTAGAGCGGCTAGACCTTAACCGCTATAGATGACAACGACCAGATCTTAGCTGCTACAGATGACAATGACTAAGCCATAAGAAGTAGTTTACCGACAAACAAGCCTAATCACAGGTGGAAGTGGCAGTCTGCATGCAATAAAGGTGAGCGAGAGTGAGTTTGCATTCCTTTTCACGACCAGTTCACATAGGATGCCTGACTTTGCATTTAAACTTTAGTTAACTAACCTTCAAACATAAACAAAGGACAAAATATTTTCATGCTAACAACCAGTTCGCATAGAGGACTCAAGTGGGCAGTTAGATTTCAGTTAACTGGCCTTCAAACATAGAAAATGGACAAAAGCTTCTCATGCTAACTTGCACTACATATGAGAAATTCATTTCTAGGGCTTGGACATAGACCTAGGGTTTCACACTATAAAATGTGCAAGCCTAATAGCACCAAGATAGAGATCAGACATAGAGAGAATCAGATCTTCCATCATCAAGACATCTTTCTTCGAGGAGAGCTTTCAATACTTGGAGAGTTCTCTTTGAGATCATGTGTACGCCGAAGCACTGATAGATTGAAAAGCATAACACTTATTATTTCAACATCAGATACAGGTTTTTGACCCATAGCTTTGGGTTAAAGAGAGCGAGGTTTACTTTAGCAGCCGCTGTCTTGGACAGTGGCCCGCAGACTTAGCTTAGGTTTTAGACGTAGCTTCTTTTATTCTGTTTCTTTATGTTTTTATACCATTAGCATTGATTTACATGATTTCATGGCATAGTTTTATCATATTTCCATTACATTCTTTGATTACTAACAACCTCATCCGGGGAGGAAATCTCGGACACCTAAACGTGCGTTGTTGTTTCATTGCTTGTAGGGCCATAGGTACATCGAACGAAGATTACAACATACGAGAGCAAAAGGGATCCCTCTAGGAAATAGACCTAGAGAATGAGGCATCTGTAAGCCCTCATACATTTTCGTGTGTGAAATCGAGAAGCTTTTATAAGTGCACCACCTCTTTGTGGAAGGGGCACTCCTTGCCTATTTGTAATTTATAGTATCAAAATGGGTATCCCTAAGAGGGATCGACATGTAATCGAGCTTCAATATCAATAAAGAGATCCGTATTTGTTATTTCATGTTATATGCTCTTTCCTCTTGTCTTTCTATTTCATCTTCGATATTTTAAATAGCATTGCAATTAGGGTTAGAAAAAGGGACTGGTGCATGCGTTCCCAGGGTCGCTACAGACTCAATCCTAGGAAATACACCATTAAGAAAGAGAACTCCAATCAAATTGCATAATCACTTGGAAAGCCAAAGAATACTCAAATTAGATGACTTGTTTTATTGGACCTCAAAAACTTTGAACTGGATCTCCCCTCCCATTCCATCTTAGCTTCAAGGATATTGGGATTATTTTAAGTCCCATATGGTGAGCATTAGACCTCTTCATCCCACGATACTAGATAAACTTACTTGGGGTAGCATTAGTAATAATGGGGAATACTCAGTGCATATAGGAGTCCAACATCAGCAAATTGGGTCTACCAACAAAAAACTATCGATATTGTCAAAAACTGGAGCACCACCTAAACTGCAAGTATTCAGCTGGCTAGTTTCTCAAAATAAAATCTTAACAGGTGATAATCTACAAAAGAGGAGTATAGCAAGGCCTTATGTTTGTTATAAGTGCAGGCAAAGCAATGAAATAGTTTTCCATATTTTGTTTGAATTCCCAAAGGTAATTTCATTTTGGTTAGAAATAACCAAAATTCTTGGCATTTGCTACTCTGGAAGGTTAACCATAGACACATATTTTACCAAGTGGAACAAAGAATATAAAGGTAAAATGGTAGGTAATCCCCTCCTAAAATATCTATGGAACTCTATACCATATTTTATCATCTGGCACATTTGGTTGGACAGAAACCAGAGGATTTTTGAAGGAAAAGGTAAGGACAATAAAACTCTAATATGAAGGATAAAACAAGAATTAGTTCTAAATGTTAAATCTAGTTTTTGTCAACAGTAGTATGAAGAAGATTTGTCACCCACAAAAAGAAAAATAATCTACCAACTTAAACGTCAAGCTTTCCTGACATAGGGAGGATGCAGAGTAAATAATTTTTTGCTTGACATATGTTTTTAGGCACTCTTCTTTGATGGTGCCTCCAAGTCCAACCTCGATCAAGCAGCAGCAGGGGGACTGATTCTTATAGGACCCCGTGAGATCCTGCTCAAATACATGATCAACTTGGGAACAACATCTAACAACGTGGTAGAGGCTATTAGATGTGAAATCGGCTTAAAATTGGTGGCAAAACAAGGAATCACTTAAGTCACAATTTATGGGGATTCTAAAATAATAATAATAACTCTTGCCAAAAATAAAGATTTTAGATCTTTACAATTGAAGATTATTCAAGACAAGATTAGACAACTAGGCAAGATCATTGGCAAAATATCCTATCAACACATAAGGTAGGAATTCAACAAAGAGGTCGACATACCAATGAATCAAGCAATAAATATAGCTCTTGGTTATTGCCACCAAATCATCAAGAAGTAGAATGGCAGGGTGGTATGCAAGGATGACAAAGACTCCAATAATGAGGTTTTTTTTTATCTTCATGTTCTATTTTTTAGAATGTTTTGTTCACTTTGATCTTTGATTAAAGAGTTTTGTACTTTTTTGTTAAGTAAATAAATATTTTATTTAAAATAAATATTTTGGAACTTCTATTTTTGATCCACCATCCATATAATTTTTATTCTCATTGAGTGCAACATTGAAGGTGGAGGTTGTGAGCCATGAGATTTGATCCTTCAATTGAAATAGTTCTTCCTTGTGTGGTCATTATCGTTAGAGGTGGAATAATGGTGCCTATAAATAAGGGTTTAATATAGAAATAAAAGCAAACACTATAATAGCATTGGTGTTGGCATCATCCTCTGTAATTGCTATAGCTAAATTCTCATTTTGTATTATTTTCATTTGTCCTTCCCCCTTTTTCTTAACACATCTCCTCTAAAGTTATCTTAAAATTTTTTAGCTATAAAAAAGCTCTTTACGGACTGCATGGAATAGTTTGGGAGCAAGACCCTATTGTGTGGAATGAACAGGGAGTAGCAATTGACTATGTGGAATGGCTAATGAGTAGGACCTAATTGTTGGTTCGAGCAAAGTTAAACAAGTTAAGTCATGGCTAAATGGGACAAGTTTTAGCTCAATGGGTCAAGTCGTGGTTGGATTAGGTAGTGCGAGCTAATGGGTCAGGTTATTTTAATATTTTCTAGAAATAATATTTACTTGTCTTTTTGGACATTTACAAGAGTTTGCTTTACTAAAATGAGCTTGGGATCTAGTTGAAGAGGAAGAATGGAGGATGCTGAGAGAGAAAAAAGGTTGAAGGCTTTATTGGAACAAGGGTTTGAAGAAGTGGTGGACTATTCGACGAATCCTCATAAGGGAGTCTTCTTATTTAGTAGTGGAAGGAAGTCTAGAAGAAGGAAGTCACCTTTAAAAGAGTTCAAGAATGGATCTAAGCCAGTGTCAATTTTGCAAGAGGACTTATAGCTCTTGGACAAGAGTGGAGATTGGGATGCAAATGTTTTAGAGCAATTTTTTCAAAAAATACCACAACTATTTGAAGTGTTGTGAGGGACAAAAAAAAGGTAAGGAACCCTATTTGGCACCACATAAGAATAATTCTAAAGAAGAAAATCCAAAGAACCCCTTGGAAGCACATAAAAATGTGACTAGGTGCATTCAAAGGAAGAGTAACCAAGCATACTTATTCCTAGGAATAGATGTAAAAATGGAAAAAATTATCAAACTCTCAGAGAAAACACTTATTAGGGGATTCTATGGGTTGTTAGCTTTTGACGAGTATATGATATAGGAAATGCAACCACAAGATGTAAGATGAGCAAGCTATGATATCTACATGATAATGGTACTATAATATGTAGGAAAACAAAGAGATAAACTTCTGCAATCACTAAAAAATATGCCATTAATGAAAGCTCACAGAAATAGTATGATGATCCAATACGTGGAACTCTCTCCTACTCTACTAGTGCATGCCATGAGCAATGCATGCTTCAACTTCAATTACAATGCTTAGTCACATATATATACTAGTATGTGACTCTTCACTTTCCTACCCTAAGGACACGTGCATTTTGCATGATAGACACTTGTGCACATGCACAACTAACTAAGGACACTTGTCCTTTTACATCATTGCACATTCTAACACTTGTGCATTTATTACTTCTTCCTCAAGTAACTACTTAACCTAAGATAAACTCCTAGTCTAATAATGTACCCAAGGTGGTACATTGATATGCACAAAATAATGTAATATACTCTAACACCCCCTCGTATTACATTATTTGGTTATTGAAGACTTTAGTCTTCAATATGGATCTTCGTACTTCAAATGTTCTTCAACTTGATCTGGTTCAGTCTTCAATTTATTCTTGGAGCTCATGTGTCTTTTTTGCTTTCTCCAATATGCTACCTTCATGTATACTTGACCAAATGAGTGGTTAGGATATTCAATCTATGTGGCTTCAAGTTTACAAGTTTCTTGAGCTCTTCCATAGTCATAAAATTTCATTTTTCCTTTGTTTCTAGAATCATATTATCCTTTGTTTTCTTGTATAGAAAAATTTTGCTTCATCACTTCCATTCTTTGATTCTTGTGTATGAATATGGAAGGTAAATTTGGATCACAATTGATCCATTTTCCTTTTTCATTCCTTGTAATCTGTTTCTTAGAAAATCCATTAGTGTTGTCTTGAACAACAATATCTTGTGTGAACCCAAATAAATCTAGAGCATATGTACCATTATTAATAGGTCCTATAGCTTCTATTTCATACTTGGATTCTACCATATCTCTACTTTTAGTTAGTTTGGTTACTGAAATGAGGTTTGTAATTAGCCCTTTCAAATTAAGAATATTTGAGACTTCAAGGTGATCAAACCATTGTGGATTTCCTGTTATATGTTTACTTGTTCCTATATCCATAATTGCTTTAGCTTTGAAGGTTCTAATCCTTTGAGGTTGACTTCCTTATGACTCCCTAGTTTTGAGTATGTGAACTAATTTGATAAAACCTTTCTAAGACTTAGGTTTTGTAGAATTCCTTATGTATCCCAAGTGATTAGAATATGCTAAGTGCTTAGCAACTACTAGTTCACCTTTTGAGTTGATTTTGTAATGTTTTGGGAATGATAATAATCAACTCCTATTTCACCTTATTTATCCTATTGAAACTATGCACTTTTCAATTTGATGGATTTCTCTATGGTTGGATTCCTTTTGTCCCTTTAATGTGACTATGAGACAAAAATAAGTATAAACTCCAACTCTTTCAAGAAAACAATAATTTTGCTTCTCTATCCTTAATTCCAATGGTTCAATTTTCTAAATTCCAATGAACTAAAGTTTGATGTAGCATTCTTTTTATCTCCATAATTTGGAATTTTAGAAATTGATAATATTTGCAATATAATAATGTATTGGTTTTTCAAGTAGAAACCCTTATATCTCCTATTAATTACTTACAAATATGAGAAAGAGGGATCTCCAAGGGGTGCAACATGGAGATTGATGTGAACAGTGTCTCTCCAAGATCTTTGTCAAATGATGGAAATTCATCGTTG
Source organism: Wollemia nobilis (assembly GCA_028583015.1). NCBI lineage: Eukaryota > Viridiplantae > Streptophyta > Pinopsida > Araucariales > Araucariaceae > Wollemia > Wollemia nobilis. Next base: position 1,856,095 of record JAQPPZ010002937.1, on the reverse strand, counting down.
GGTGTTGCAGGTGACCATTTACCCAGGACAGAGACTGCAACATTGTCATTTCATGCCAAAGAGTCTGAAACAGTAGTTGACTCAGGGTTTTTCTCTTCGAAAGATGCATTGCATGCTAGTTATAGTGGGATTCACACAATTTCACTCAACAAGAAAGAGAATGAGCTTGGACCACCAATTTCTAGTTCTATCTCTCACCCCCATAGAGAGGACAAGTCACAGGATGAGGAGCTCTTCATTTCACCTTTCAACAACATGCTAGTAGACCCCCTATTTAAGTTTAGGAAGAAATCAACCCAACAACTAGAATGGGAGGATGATCATTTGGGACCCGAGGGAGTCTCTAGTCCTGCTCATGGATTTTCTTCCAGATCTGAGCCATACCGCTACCATGACATGCAAAATAGTGCAACTCCAAGAGAGGAACATGATAGAAGTGATATTTCCAAAGGTAGTAACCCACGCTCCCGTTCAAGCTCCCCCACCATATTGGGTGCCAAGTTGCAAGGGGGAGCCAATGCTAGCTCCTCTTATGCCCATGCGTTGCTCAACAACCTGACTTTCAATGGTAGCAATTCTCAAGCATCCCCAACAACTCAATTGGAGGACCTTCATTCCAACATAAGATAGAATAATGGTGACCTTGTACCCTCAGCCCATGGACCTGGAGGATCCAAACAAGGAGGTGGTGACCAACATGTACCAAAAGAGGGAACCCTCGAAGCTGGACATGTAGGAGGAAATCAAAGCTCTAAACAGGAAAATCAGCAAGCAAAAGAGTCAGGTACCTTTGAGTTTGAATTACAAGATGATTTTACTAAAGAAATAAAAGAATTAGAAGAGCATACTGTTGTTTTATTTTTTTCTAGAAGAATCCCCCTTGATGAAGAGCTCAATCGATGGTTTGTCAAAGTTTGGGAATCCAAGGGTTGGATGATTACCTCTCACCTTCGCCTTGGTCAATCCTTTGTTTCTATCACTTTCACCTCCAAAGACTCTTGCATAAAAGCCCTAAGACTCGGCATTTGGCTGATTTTTGGTCAACTGGTCTTTCTTCAACATTGGGCATTCCAATTTGACCCTGAGAATGTGTCAAACATGAAATACCCCCTTTGGATTGAACTCCCTTTCTTAAACCTAGCATGCACAAAGTATTTACCTCAGATTGCTTCTAGGTTTGGAAGGCCATTATTTCTCCCATCTGAGCCATCACACTTCATGCGCTCCCACCCACGCATCTTGGTTGAGACTGATGTCTCCAAGGACCTCCCAAGTAAGATCTTATTCAGAGCCCTTGGTATCCAATTTGAACAATGAATTAATTATCTCAACTTGCCAAACTCATGTTTCTACTATAGACAACAAGGCCATATGATTAAAAATTATCCAATGAGACCTCCCAAACAACAAAACCAGCCTACTAGTACTCCTACTACTGCTACTCAACATGCAAGCAAAATAGTACCTCATGTTCATCCTTTACAACCTTCTAGTTCTCATGATGTGACCTCTTTCCCTACTCATTCAGTGCCCCAAGCTTCTAACTTGGCAGTTACCCACATCTCCCTTCATCCCCATCTAGCTTTTGAGGCTCCTGTGGAGAAAACTCCTCATGAAACAATCGAGGAGGGTTGGGTAACCCAACATAACAAGAAACATAGGTGCAACTCATCACGGGATGCCTCTCCCCCTCCTTCTAAAGGTGTCCCAAAAGACCAACACCTAGGAGGTAAGGAATGGAGCCATAAGCCCACCAACTCTTACTCCAATAATACCTCCTTAGCCACACGTCAATCTAAGGGAATAGGTACTCTACATGATTATATGCAATCTGTACCCACCCGAAATGCCTATGGTGCTTTAGCTGACAATATGTCAGATTGATGTCTGCAAGAATCATGTCTTGGAATGTGCGTGGCATCACACTGCGAGAGTGACGTTTTGCTATCCAGATAGTCATCAAGAGAGTTTGCCCATAGATTTTACTATTGCAAGAAGTCAAAATTTCAGGTTTCAGACTAAAAAATACCCTTAAGACCCTATGGGGGTTGGAGGGGCCTTGTGTACGAGTCATGACGAAGGGAGGGGGGCTGTCCTATGCCTCTCTCAGGAGTTGTGGGACTCTATTTTGTTATCAGGAGAGGATCCAATGCATAGAGTAGTGTGGTGTACAATAATGTTTGGTGGTAGAAAATTGGGTATTGCAGTTGTTTATGCACCCAATGATGCAGTTGGAAGGGTAGCCCTCTAGGATTGGATGTGCTTCAATTTGCCTGAAGTAGATTGGATAATAGGAGGGGACTTCAATATGGTAGAGTGGGAGGGAGACAGATTGGGGGGTGGCACTCCACTCAAACAGCCAGAAGAGGCTAGATCATGGTCTAGGTTTAGAAGGGCCTGGAATATTTATGATCCCAATTGGAACAAGAGTGCTAAAAATCATGGGGCTTGGTTTACTTGGAGCAATGCACGATGTGGGGATGCTCTCAGAATGGTAATATTGGACCGCTTCTATGTAGCAAAAAATATTGATATACTCCAAAATGATTTATCTCATCCAATCTATTCAGTGGTAACTTCAGATCATCTCCCCATTACCTTGAGTATTGGGTGTGCCCCCATAAGGAAACCCAAAAATAGTTTACCTTTCAAGTTAAACACTTCCTTTCTCAAGCGTAAATATTGTGTTAATGGAATCAAGAAAGTGTGGAATCTCTTGCCAAGGCCCTCAGGAGAGAGAGGGTGGATTATGTGGTGGGAGGAAGCCATCAAAAGAACAATGGATTACCTTCGAGGTTTTGGAAAAATCTTAGCCTCTCTTCGTAGGAAAAAAGAGAAAGAATTGGAGCAAGAAGTTGACCAACTCAGCCACCACCTTAGTCATAATATTAGTAGCATCACTTCTCAAAAGTATTTGGGTGAAAAATAGGCAGAGTTAAGGCAACTCCAAGCCTATAAAGCCCATGGGGCACAAATCAGGGCACGTCTTCAGTGGATTCGCGAGGGTGATAAAAATTCAAATTTTTCTTTAATGCCAATAAGAAGAAGAATAGATCAGAGAGGATAGAGGTTATTAAAAATCCTATATCTGGCCTACAAATTCCATTGGAGGACCTCCCATCCTTCATCCAAGAGCATTTTGCAGCCCTTTTCAAAAGTGAAGGGCCCAACACAGAAGTTGAGTTTTTTAGAGATTGTTGCAAATAATGCATATCTCCCAAAGTATCTGAAGAAGATAGAGCATTGTTGGACAAACCTCTTTCATAGGATGAACTTCATTCTGCCCTCCTCTCTTTGGCAAATGAAAAAGCCCCAGGCATTGATGGGCTTCCAAGTGAATTTTTTAAGACCATGTGGGAGACTATAGGAGTTGATTTTCTGCATATGTGTGAGGAGGTTATTACTGTTGGAGGCCTTGGGGAGGCCACTAATCAAGGATTGATCAGGCTCATTCCCAAAAAACATAAGCCATATTTTCTTGTGGATTGGCATCCCATTACTTTACTCAATTCCTCTTATAAAATTTTGGCCAAGGCTCTGGCCAAAAGACTCCTCCTAGTGGCTACAAAAATTGTTCACCCAAAGCAAACATGATTCCTTAAAGGTCGCTACATTTTGGATAATCTTCTTACATCTTGGGAAGGGATGGAGTGGGCTCGAGCACAAGGGCTCAAGGGACTTTACCTTAAGCTTGATTTTGATAAAGCTTATGATCGATTAGAGTGGCCCTTCATCTTAAGCATGCTCCACTGGCTTGGTTTTGGCAATAGATTCATCGATATGGTAGCTTCCCTCTTTCCAAATGCTTCTACAAGAGTGGTTATTAATACAAAATTATCTAACAACATTCCTGTGGAAAGATCAGTTAGGCAAGGCTGTCCATTGGCCCCCTATCTATTTGTAATTGTAGCTGATGCCCTTGGTTATCTATTGGAATCTGCAATTAAAGAGGGGAGGATAAAAGGTATCCCCCTTCCAGATGGCTCCCAACTTATCAACTCTCACTTTGCAGATGATTCTATGCTTTTTCCTTTGGTAGATCAACAAAATCTTGCGAACATCCTTGAGACAGTTCACACCTTCTGTAGGGCCTCTGGTGAAAGAATCCAAGAATCTAAGAACTTTGTTATTCCATTTGGATTTGATGATAAGCCAGATTGGATACCCACAACATGGAAGTGGGTGCAAAGAGGAGAAATCTCTAAGTATTTGGGCTTTCCTTTTGGTGTTGACCTTTCACCCAAATCTATGTGGGATTGGTGTATGGACAAATTTACCAAAAAATTGGAATACTGGAAATCTCTAGAAATGTCTCAAGCAGCTAAAATCTAGATTACTGGAAAAATTTTAGCCCCCTTCCATGTTTACTTCTCTTCTCTTTTGACTCCTAGCAAGGTTGGGTATGATAAGATGAACAATATGCTTTGGGAGTTTTTTTGGGCAAAAAACCTAGCCAAACGAGGCCTCCCAATGGTCTCATGGAGCAATTGTTGTAGACCAGTTTCATGCGGTGGGCTAGGAATCCCCAACCTTCAAGCACAGGGCTATGCACTCACAGCTAAATGGATGCAAAGGGTGATCATAGGGAATGAGCCATGGAAGGTGTTGGTGAGGGAGTGTTTGAAAAACCCCCGGGTGGATGGTAAAATTTGGGTAAATATGTCATACACTGACGTTCTTTTACAAGCCCCTTATTTCTCTATAGAAGGTTGTAATATTCTCAAAGGGATTTGGAAAGCCTGGCAACAAGTGCATCAATTTATTTCATGGTAGACACCTCCAGAGCAAGGCCCCACAGATTTCCTCCAGCACAACTTATGGTGGTCACCCCTCCTCACCCTTGATGCACAACCTCTTGGCATGAATCCCTGGTTTCTTGCTAGGTGGCTCTTCAAAAGGGGATTAATTATGGTGGGTGACATTTGGGATTTTTCTCAGTCATCATGGAAAAATTGGAAGCAAATCCAGTCAGAATTTGGCCTCTATCCTACTGATAAAGCAGTGATTATGTGGATCCTTTCCATCGCCTCCCAGGTGCCCCAACCTCTATCTTCTCCACTGGAAGCTAGTCCCCATTGGTCTCATTGGAAATGGTTTGACAATCATGACTTTGAGCAGCCAGTCCTTAAGTTTTGGTACCAAGCCCTACTTCCTATGAACTGTCAATAGTTTGCAGATATGCTCAATAAAAAATGGAACTTAGAGCTCAGTTGGGCCACTTGGGCAAGTACCTTCAAGCTTATCAACTCTACCCCAATTCAAGGAAAGTTCTAGATTCTTCTTTGGAATGTAGTCCTTCAAGGTCTACCTACTCGGAGTAGGCTAAAACAGATGGGCCAAGGGCAAGGTGATTGCCCTTTTTGTGGTTTGGAAGAGACAATACAACATCTATTTTGGAACTGTGCTCGTGCCCACCGTATTTGGTGTGAAGCGCATCAGTTGCTTTATCCCTTACCACTGCCTATGACAAAGGATCAAGCCTTATTAGGGATAAATTTGATGCCCAATCAAAAATTTCTTCTCTCCATTACCAGGGTAGCTGTCATCTTTCATATATGGAAGACTCGATGCAAATCTATTTTTGAAACTGATCAAGAAGATATCCCTAATCTCTCAGTAGCTAACATCTTTGCTATTGTAAAATGCCAATTGTAGGTTGAGTTAACAGGTTGCACCCGTAAGGAGAAAGCACTTCAAGAAGAAATCATAGCTCTTAAGAGGCGTATCTGTGAGACCTCAGCTCATAGATCGGATGGTATTTATAAATTACAGAATGTGGTCGATGAAATAACTGAGCAACATAGCTCGGTGATGTATAATCAGACACACTTGATGAAGCATTTGGGTCAAGTGGAATTAGAAGCCAACAACACTCATTCCAGTCCTCATATTAGGCTTCCATCACAGCATGAGGTGGAGTAGGCTCACTTAGACTCGTCTCCTTAAGCAAATATTTTCCCAGCATGGCAGCTCCCTTGCAGTTTTTTATTTTGGCAGTGCAGTAGTCTCTTCTCAACAGATAGTGTGCAGGTTGTCCATTAGAGGGAGTAACCCAACAGTATCTAGTCATTTAGTTTCATGTCAGCACATCTTTTTAGAGTCTTGGTGATGACATGCTTTTTCATCCCTATAACAACCACTGGGGATATCTTAGTTTTTAACATGGGTCACTAGGGGATCATTTGTGTGGTTGTTCACTTCCAATGCTTGTAGTCGAGTGTCTTAACTGTCATAATATTTCTCAGTTCTCCTCTGTGTTGGTCCTTCATGGCCTCATATTGTAATACAATAGTGGGGGTCTGTGTGTGGTCTCCGATGTGCTTATTTCTGGTGTTGGGTGCCTTGCGTGGCCCTGTGAATGCACTTGTGTTTGCTTTGTCCCTACTAGAGGGAAGTCTATCGTGGTTTCGATGTTGTTAGGTGTTCAGGCCTGGATGTAGGCACCCAGACCATGGTCTGCCTTTATATTGTATTTGTTCTCTTAAGATTTTGGCTAATATGAATTTGGCAGCAATTTCAATAAAAAAAAATATGCATTGCTAAATATGTACTGATTGAATCTCATGCAATTGTTCAATATACTCCCTTTGCTTTAATTGTCTTCCAAATATCTAAGGTTTTTATTTGTTTAGTTCTTCAATAGATTCCAACCTTATATTATACTCCTTAATTTAATTAATTAACCTTGGATATAAATAACCTTATATCTCCCCTATTTTGTTTAATCAATCTTAAATAAGATTTGAAAATACTTGCTAATATGTAATGTTTACGTCCTTGAATATTTATCTCTTCCTTTCAACGTGTGTGAATGTAGCGATGCCTGCCTGGTAGAACTTCCTCCAAATTGGCTATGCTAAGTGGACCCCAATGATTACTTCATACTGTGTTCTTCGTTGTGCACGTTCAACCAACTTTCATGGTTTTCTTAGTTCTAACAGCTATCAGGATGATCTCCAAGCTTTGTACAATGCCTTAAATTGCTTTTGTTTTTCTTTATCTAAGCACAACTCTCTATGATGTGTGTGCGTCTACAGTATTTACTTCTAATCCAATGACTAACATCTTCCCTAGTGCATTGTTTGAGTTTCCCTTAGGCAAGGAGTAGTAAATTCTAAGGTAACATGCATGAAACTCCTTTAACAAGCGCGATCTTATAGCATTTCAAATCAAGTCCACTCCAAGATAATCTTATATGGTGAATTTGTTCTCCACATGGCCACTCTAATGGATTAAATTTTGATTAACCAATGCCATGTGTTCACTTTTCTATACTTAGGCTGAATGAACAATGCACTTGTTGAACAACTATTAGGATTTTTATCACACTGACAAGCTTGTTGTTTGGGTTCACCAAACTCTTCCACTTGTTCACTGTTAACTATGGATTCCTATGACTCAACCGCGTGGGTCCCTAAATAATATTCCAAGTCCTTCGTTTTGATAGGTGTTATCAATGCATGAATTAGTGATTCAAAGGCTACGATGATATCAACCCTACTAATGTCTTCTTATGGATTTTTTTTGGCCTCTGCTAATGATAATAGTGAATGATTCTTCTCTTAAGGTACTGTATGCCTTCATTATGCTAAATATTTGATTGTGCACGCTAAATCTCTAACTGTTGTACAAGTGTTCGAAGGAATGTATGGGTGCCCTATTTGAATGTGCCAAGTGCCACAAGATGCCTTAAATGTAAGTTGTAGATGGTAGTCTACTAATTTCATGCATGCAAGACTCCTCAACATCTCTTATTCCTTATCTATCGCATGCCAGCAAATGCCCTTTGTATCTTGTTCTTTAATGCTTTCTTTCCAAGTGAATGGTTGGCTCCAACTGTGGAGATTCTAGGGCATTGCAATGGAGGTTATTTGGCACTCCACTGGTTGATTAGATGCTTCAAATATTTCTATGCTCAGTTGGCGATTCATCCAAGATAAGACTTGGGTAAGGCACCTTTAATTTCACCTTGCTACTTTGTGGTGTAATGTGCTATCCTTTCACTGTCTCTTTTACGTTGGTATGCAATGAATGATAACCTCTTTACTTAGACCCTCTTATGTAGATATCCACTAGATGATATCCTTCTTATGTGGATCCTTTTATGCTACCAGTTAATGTTGCTATAGGAACTAGATATTATAACTTAAATGGTGTCTTTAGACATCTTGAAACCCAAATTTGTAATCCCTTCATTGGATATCTTTCTTACTTGAAGTTTGCTCCTCAAACTTCGATAATGGACCGCTCGAAGACTATACCTTTGTTGTCTGTTATAGTGTCTTTAAGACACTATTATTCTTGTCCCTATTTTCTGTATTTGAAAGCACAAGATCAATGCCAATGTAATGCAAATACTTTTGTAATAGATAGGAGTAAGTCCCTCAATTTCCATCAAAGTTATACATCTCCTTAAGTCTTCTTGTTGAAGCTTTTCCTTGCTTCTTAGATATGGTGGCTCTTTGCTCTAATCCTTGAGAGCAAATAGTAATGTATTGTTGTCTTTCTTACTAGACAACACTAACCTCTAACTCCTTTACTTGGATAACTTAGTAATAACAAATCCAAACTATTAATCATGTAGCTAATATAACTTTTGAAAGGTTTAACTTTACACTAATATTTACGTTAACTAAAAACCTTAGTGCAACTAGTATAGTGCAATAATAATCTCTCCTTATTACTCCTATAAATGAACTCTCAAAGTAACTTGAAATATGCACTATAATCTATGCAAACTTAATGTAGTCTTCTTTGCTTCAACTTAGATAATAGGAAGATTATATAACTCCTATTTTAATGTGTAGGTATTAACCTTATAAGAAACTACCTTCTACACTCCCTTGAACACTTTAATGTGCAACTTTATCTATGCAAATTTTAAAATTTAATTTGGTACTTAATGAAACTTAATAATGAACTGAATAACTAAAGTTCAACTAATGAACCTCTTGCACCAAATTTGCTTACCTTAATGATATTTGAAAAAGGTGGATGTCTTGGTGATTCGATTCACCAAATTGTTACCCTTTACTGGATATACTTACATCTCTTATTGGCTATCTGAAACAACTCTCTAACTCATCTATTTGTAGCTTTGAAAATCCTCTAACTTGTTGCCCTATAACTGTAGTAGGTGACTTCAACTCTCCTTCAAAATGTACTCTATAAATCTAAAGTTTTGTAGCTAGTAATACTATCCTAAGTTGCTACTTTCTTACTGTCCTCAAATCTAAAATTTTTTAGATTGCAGAGTAGTCAATATCTAAAATATTGTCCTTGAATTTCAAAAATTTGGTAGGGAACTCCTCCAAATCACAACTGATATTTTCTCTCAAGAATCCTTTAGTTTTCTACTATAAATTCAACAAAATCCTATCTTTTAATAAGCCTTCTAGCCTTCAATGGTAATCTTCAAACCTCTCAGGTTTGGTAGTGTAGACACCTAAAACATGTCATGTCGAGGTGACTACTCATATGGGACATGCTAGAAGACCATATGGAAGACCTTGGACAGATTACAAGGTATAGCAGTGGTTTTTACCACTCAATTTGGGCACTTTTGCCTAGTCAGTTCTAACCACTACTGACACCCACGGTTAGCTTAGCTGACCGTGCTTGCCAGTCATGGTTAGGATTAAAAATCAGTTGGCCTTCATCCGACCCAAAATTGTTTGCAAAGACCAATTAGTTGTAGATTGGAGAGGATTGAGTGAGGAAGGTTCTGGATCCTTCCATACAACAAGATCAACCACCCAATCTTATTCTTGGCTTCCTCATGAATCCACCCCTAGCCCTTGGAAAATGCTATAAAACCCCCCTCCAATTGGGAGAAAAAATATAGATGAATCTCGACTTGAAACACAATGAAGCCCTGTGGAATTGCATTGTCACTTACATGCATTGAGAGTAACACTTTTGCTTCCCAATAGGATATCACATGCCATGGAGGTCCTAGGAGGATAGGAGATTCAAGAAACGTTATTCATGCAATCCGTGCACCAACAAATCAATTCAACCACAAAATATGTTAGAGGACACAGTGGCAACCCTTGATCATCAATTCCTCAAGGATAATTGAAGATTGGACACCGAATTAGAAGGGAAAGAATATTTCAAGCTCAACCGCGGCTATCAGCCATGGTGGACAGTGCTCACCGTGCATCAGACCCACGATTAGGTTGTCATCTTTATTTTCCTTATTTTCTAGTTGTAGGATTTGTTTAATTGCATTAGATTAGACATATATCATGTTAAATTGCTTTAGTAGAGACTTTGACCTGTGCAATTAGAGCTTTTAGTCATTTCCCTTCAATTTTGAAATTATGGCACTAATGGTTCTTTTCATGCTTCCATGCTTTCAATTTCGTAATTAAGTTAATAGATAGCTAGATCTGCTTTTGCTTATATGTTTGTAGTAATATTTTTAAGTTTAATATAAGTTTAGTATGTTTCTTGCACTTTCTTGATTTCATGCTAGTTATACTACCATTTATGCAAATACCTCCTAAAAGCCTCATCAAGAGAGGCCTCCTTTGTTGCTAATTGCTTCTTGTTGTTTATTGCACATAGGACTAACAGGGTTTTGAGATGCAAGGCAAAAAATGCCTCTAATCATGGAGAAGAAGGTCATTGACACCTTGGAGCAGTTCGTGTCGATTTAGAAAGTCTACATATTGCACCTACCCCGTTGGGGCTTTCAAATTGTATTAATTGTATCAACATTTGGGTGACCCTAAGAGGGGTATGATTGTAACCGAGATTTAGTTCAATATTAATAAAAGAAACATTTACTTTCTTGTCATATGCAATATTGTCTTTCATTTCTTGCTTTAATGATTGATTTCAATTAATGTATTACTAGGTGTATGCTTTTTAGATTGGTACAAAAGGCAATCACGGTGGGACCTCCGTATTTCATGCCATGGATAACTGACCTTTATGAATTTTTTTTTATGATAGGTGCTCACCATGGTTGATAGCTACGGTCAAAAGTTGTCACCACGGTTGACACCCGCGGGTAATAGTGGTCACCACACCATAGAGCCATAGTCAGAGTTTGAAAAACCAGACAATAGAGGAGTAAAGCTTAATCAAATGTGGACCTGAGGTAGGTGCCACTATCAGCTCCTATTTCTATTTTTACTCTTTGTAAATTTCTAGAATGCAAAAATGTTAGACTAATTAGGAAATACAACAAAATTAGCAATATGCATATGAGTCCTTAGGTATTTCTCTTTTTAGGTCTTTACTAGGCGTTGCTAGGAACAACAAACTTCAGAGTGCAATTTTCCCTAGTCTCCAGCGTTCTAGAACATATTTTGTATTCTGTTTGCTTGCTTGAGGCCTGATCAGTGGCCATATGCATTATCAAAATATCAAGTAAAACTAATCATGCATACTTTCTTAATTTGAAACATTCATTTTTTTTGCATTGCATATAGAAGAGAATCATTTGAATGTTGTATTATACATCTTTCTTTCATGCAAATTAAAAGGAACCACACACACCACAATTCATTGTAAACACTAGTGAGTTGGAAGTCACATCCAACCACTAGTAGGGTTCAACGACGGTGGCAATGATTTCCATCCGTTGGTCCAACTCCCACGTACCTTATGTTCTAGACCAAGGCCGGACTCAAGAACCTTTCGTAGATCAAAAAATTTGCATGTGCTTCTCTTCGGAGGGTATAACGCTGACTGAGTGAAAACGGGTGAGAGTCTAGCAGGACCTGTGCTCCCTGCCTGGGTGTGGAATTTCATTGCCACACTTTGGAGGATTACACAACCTGGAGTTCATAGCCAGGTTGTCGAGCTACGAGTATACATGTGAAAGCCCTTTAACAATTGATAAAATCATCAACATATTGCAAACACAAAAATAGTTACTTTACTGATACAACACATTTTTAAAACACATCAAACAGTTTAGGGCTCATTTTAAAATTATAAAAAGAGATAATCATCATTGTATTCTTTGTGTTTAAATAAAAGTTAAATCTAGACATAGGATACACAATGGTGAAAACATGGAGGGGCCGATCCAGGCATATACCTAAGATCAAAGCCCAAGCTCCACCTAATGCACATCACGATGTATAATGCCCTCAATCACAGAATCCTCCTGGACATCATTCAAAGAGTATTAGAGGGGATAATTATACACAAGGGGATTCCTTTGAGAATAACCCGATTAGAGGAAGTACTAGACACTCCTCTAGACATAGATCAGATCACGAGATTTCCTATCATCGAGGTTTCGCACATGGTAGCATTTACCATGACCACATTCCTCATGCATCCATAGGTTTAGCTGAAGAATATGTCATTGAGGGATCTAGATTGGTACCCCTTCGACCTATAGCCAAGGGAGGCTCACGACCTCCACCATCCGAGTATAGACAGGCTCAAGATCTTCCCATTCAGGGGCAAATAGATGGGACCGCTTTCAAGCATAGACCCATGTAGACTCCCTATAGGGATGAACCTTGTAAGTTCACCATAGATATGTCAAAATTGGGAGCTAATGGCATGCCACATCATGAGCCTTGGCGTAGTAGATAGTTAGACGGTCTAGACAGAGTGCTAGGACAACTAAGATATAAGCCTGCCTGCACCCTCTTGACCTACGAGTGAGTGTAGCGAAAACACCATTAGGACCACCCAATAACCTGGAGAATGCTCCAAGAGTTCTCATGACATATGTGCTCCTGCATCTCATGTAGGTATAGAGTATAGGAGATATCCTAACACGAATGCCGTCTTTATAGACAAAGGCAAGAGTGTGGAAAATCGGTCCAATGGGGGACATACCCATAAAGTCGCTTGAACATAGCACACACCAGAGGCCTCAGACGATTGATCATGTTGATAGATCTCATATATTGGTGTCAGAACAAAGATGACATATTCTCCAAGACCAATTGGAGGATGTTCATGTAGAGAAAGAGCACCTCAAAAATGAGAACTCTTAGAGGTAGATGTTCATAAAACAAAAATTATATGAACAACGCATGCACGAATAATGCATCCTTGATCAAAAGGAGCATGTTGAGAGAGAGGATCGATTATCTAGAATTGGTTTACCTCCTCATAGTGAGATCAGAGAGCATGTCGATAGACGAGTGGCTTCACAGCTCAAGTTATACCTTGAGTACATAGACACACATAATCGCCATATGGCTCAACATAGGGATCGATGTCCAATGTCTAAAAAATGTGAGCATAAGCAATATGAGGAATAAGTGGGAGAGGAATTAGAACAAGAATATCCAAAAATATCCCAATTTGAGGAGGAGGGCGAGCCTATTCCACCACCTCGATAGAGGAAGAATCTGCCTCTGTAGGTGCCTTCAAGGCAATCTCGATAAGAGGAGTTCCTTTCCTTGTAGGCCTATAAGGCCTTAACAGAGAAGGTCCAATCCATAGAGAAGCAAGGAATGAATTATAAAAATCCTACCTTAAACAAAATCTATAATGAACCTCTATGCACGTCAGTGCCTATTTTGGCCTATCTTGAGCATTTCAAGATGCCTAGACTAGAAAAGTTTCAAGGAGAGGAAGACACACAGGAGTATGTAATGAGTTTCCTAGATATGTGCTTTTAGATAGAGAGCAACGATGCTTTACTCCTATGCACCTTCATTTTGATCCTCTCAGGCCCAGCTCAGAAGTGGTTCAACCAATTAAAGAGGCACAACATTACTAGTTTCAAACAACTAGCCAATGCATTTCTTGAACGCTTCTCCTTCAGTATCAAGAAAAAGGTAAACTTATTCGACCTGGATGATTTAACGCAACACGATGATAAGATAGTGATGGATTATGGAAAATGATGGCAAAGTTTCCATTCTCCATCCCATCCTCTGAATTAACTTGAATTTTCATGAAGAGTTGCGCGAAGCACATCTCGTTATTGCTACAGTTGTAGCAGTACCAAACATTCGAAGAGGCTTTGGTGCAAGCCAAGGTGATAGAGGACATCAAGATATAGGAGGGTAACTTGAAGCTCAGAACTAAGGAATGGGATAAGAAAAGCACTGAGAAACAATAGGCCAAGTTAGCCCACGTTAATCAGGTGGTGTTGAACCTTCAAAAAGGGGATAAGGGGCAACAACAATGAAACTATCAAGCCCAACCTCCTCCTGCACAATATGAGGAGTGCAACAATAATCAAAGGGGTAAAAATAAGGAACATCACCCACCTCGTGTATTTAATTAGTTATCAGAGTAATTGGCTTCAATTTTTCATCAGTTATGCGAGGCAAAAGCTATACACTTACTCGATGTTAAGTTAATGGACCCAAATCAACCTAAACCTAAGGGCTAAAAGGACGATCAATATTGCATCTTTCCTTAATCAAAAGGCCACGACATTGATGTATGTTGGTCTTATAAAAATCTTGTGCAAAATATGATCGAAAGAGGCACGCTCCTTATCAAAAACCCACAAGCGCCTGGCAATTAAAATTTTAGGATTTACAAAAATCCTCTACCAAATCATGAGGCACAAAAGAATAGTATTGGGCAAGTCAACCAGGTATGCATTGAACCAACTCAAGGGTTCATCAGAATGGTCAATGTTGTCACAAGGAACACAAGGTATGAATGACCAAATCAACCTCTAGTTCCCATTAGAGTCCAAGATGTGCCTCCTCCAAGGCTAGCCCAGCATATGCCAGGCCCACAAACTAGATCGATGGTGACAATTAGGAGTAGGTGGGTCCAAAATCTACAAAAGACTCTAGCGAAGTTGTCAATTTATGAGCTGATTCAATAGTCTCCCAAGAATAGGGAGACACTTATGGACATCTTAAGGTCCATAGAAGTGTAGCCTCAGGATCCCGAAGTGTTTACACACTTCATGGGGCACATGCAATAGTGTTAGGAACCAGTCATACAATTTTATGATCATGAAGTCAAGACGATTTCCACTGTTATAGTAGACCCACCGTTGCATATTTTTGTGTATGTGAATCACAAACCATTCAAGCATGTTTTATTGACACGAGGTCATAAATCAATATCATAACTACCAAGGTGTTAATTCACTTGAAGTTGCCCAAGATGCATATCATCCCTTCTACCTTCACGTTGAGAGCTTTCAATTATGCATTATGCTCAACGGTCGATACTATAATTTTACCTATTCAGGTAGGACTGAAGACCATCCTGGTTATGTGTCACATAATCGAAGGTTCTATGCAATATAACATACTTATAGGAAGGCCTTGGATCAGAAAAATGCATTGCATCCCTTCTATTCTACATCAATGTATCAAATACATTCATGAGGGATAGGTTCACATGGTGCCTTCGGATGAAGAACCCTTTAAATATGTGAATCTAGCAAATTTTCTAGGGGAATTCATGCTCCCATCAATGCACCTAGATGTGCGGCCAACATCATCAATCAACGAGCTAGGAGGAAAAATCAAATAAGTGTGTGCTAAACCTGCAACGTCTACATCTCAATGATCATAGTACATGACAACTACTTCTACTAGACCATCTGCATTTATGATGCATCGGGATGATAGGAAGTTGAAAGCAAAGATGGGAAAAAAAGAGATAAAGCAAGGGCCCAAGCCAGTTATCATTGAAGCCCCTACTCCCATGGAAGTAGAGAAAATTCAAGGAGAAGTCGAAGAGGCACCTCAGCTTGCTTCGCCTACATATTCAATAGGGTCATCTGCACCGTAGGTGACCATCCATTTGGTTAATCCTGGGTTAGTGAAATATATCATGCAGAATGTGATGTTCACACCTATTATCGAGACTACACATGACATGGACCGACAACGATCCCATCGTATTCCCATAGGGACAGTGGCACCATTGAGAGTGCCACCTAACCAAACCAACTTTATCTATGGAGGGCTAGACCAACTTGCATCTCCCACGCCCATGGATGAGGATGATAATGAACCATTCATTATGAATTTTCATTATCTCTCTAACCTAGAATACGCCATGTGATAATTCAAGCATTATAATTAGCATGGTTACGGTCTTGAACTACTCGAGCAAGGGCGTAGGAGGCCATATGAACTACAATATCAATTTCTAACTGATAGGTTCAAGTTAGGATTCTATATTCGAGGATAAGACAAACTTCTTGTGGTATCTTTAAACCACATGTACCTCAGTCTAGGGGGTGAAGTTGACTTCAATCCTTATCATCCTAATCCTTCCATGTTTCAGAGGGACAAATGGCTAGTGACCTATATCACTGTAGAGCCACCCGAGAGATATCATGAAAAAATCTTGGTGGAGACTGACCCAAAACACATTCCAAGAGCCAACTTGGATAATCAAATCTGTGAAGCTATCGATGATATTGGTATGCATATCCAGAGTCTAGACACAACTAAAGATTTTGAGGATGTGCATGTAGTATCCATCGTTGAAAGCGATGGAATAGACTACGATTTTGGAACAAATGACACTGAGTTATCCTCAAACAATAAGCAATCCAAGGATGAAATCGAGTTGGCCTACTTGGGTCCTACACTCTTGCATAATATTTTACCTTTGGAATCAATGACTACGAGTGAAGAGCCCTTCAATGAAGATGGTTATCAAGAGATAGCCTACATGGAGCCTCATTTGGAGCATCGCCCAATTCCAGTTGGTAGTGGTGAAGATATCTATTACGACAGTGACAAAGAAGATGAAATAGAGAGAGCCTATTTAGGACCTCCCTACTTGCATCATCGTAATGCACCATATACTACTAAGGAGATGTAAAAATAGATAAATCTCCATCCTCACCTTAAGGGAAGACCACCAAATAAGAATGTGATTTATCGCATGGTGTTTCTTGATCTGCCAACGTACATGGATCTCCTTGAGCCCAATGATCCCATTCGACAATCTGTTCATGGACCAAATCTAGAGATACCCATACCCCCAAAACCACATCTCAGGGATAGAAGTTTTGCTAATATTGAGTCATGTGCATGTGGTCTTGGAGATATGATCCATTCCATCAATATGATCTTCATTGATTTGACCACTCCACTCTGCAATCCAGCCGATCCTTCCAAGCCATTGTGTCTTAATGTAGACGCTATCGATTAGGACCACGTTGATTCACCTCTAGAGCCTAAAGATATCTTCCCTAATAAGGAAATGCTACAACCTTTCCATTTTGCACCAAGCTATGCACATGATGTCTATCATGCTAAGAATGCTTCTAATGAGGAACCTATAAATCCAACAGATGACATCCACTTGATTTCTATGCATCATCAGCTTGAGGAGGGATCCCATATGTCATTAGAGGAAACCTTTGAAGTGGATATCAGTAATGATCCCACGAATCCAAGGAAGATTAAATTTGGAGAAATTTTGACTCCTGATGAGCGTGCCAACCTCATCCCTCTACTAAGAGAGAGACCTGCTCTCTTTGCTTAGACTTATAAGGATATGTTGGGTCTAGATCTGAAATTGGTTACTCATAACCTTTCACTAGATCTATCAAAGAATCTAGTCAAGCAGAAACTCAAGAAGATGCATCCAACAGTAGCCTTAATGGTTAAGGACAAGTTGCAAAAGCTGTTGGATGTAGAGTTTGTCATTTTTATCGTCTATCCAAAATGGGTATCAAACATGGTGCCTATAGGATCTGATGGAAGGATCCATATCTGTATGGATTTCAGAGACCTAAATAGGGAAACACCAAAGGATTCATTTTCATTGCCAAACATAGATGCTCTCATAGATGCAACTGTGGGTCATGAGATGCTCTCCTTAATGGACAATTTTTTTGGTTACAACCAAATTCAAATTAAGCTTGAAGACCAACATAAAACCATGTTTATAATGCCATGGGGGACATTCTATTACAAGGTTATGCCATTCAGTCTTAAGAATGCTGCTACTACATATTAGCAGGCTGACATACATATTTCATGACTACATGCATAAGATCTTAGAAGATTACATAGATGACTTATTAGCAAAGTCATTGCTATGTGAAGAGCATGCTAAGGTCCTGAGAAAAGTCTTCGATCGCTTGATAGAGCATAATGTCAAGTTGAATCCTAATAAGTGCGTATTTGGCGTAACTTCAGGAAAGATCTTAGGATTCATAATTTCAAAACAAGGCATCGAAGTTGATCCAGCAAAGGTCAAGGTTATTTTAGAAATACGCCCCCCCATGAATATTAAGAAATTAAGAAGCCTTCAAGGAAAAGTAGCATCCATAAAGCAATTTATTGCATAATTATCAGATAAATGTTGACCCATGAATTAATTTCTACACAAGGGGGTCCCATTCAACTAGGATGAGGAGTGTCAAGCAACCTTTACTGATATTAAGCACTACCTAGCAATGCCACTAGTGCTAGCTCCATCAAGGCCAGATGTGCCATTCTTGCTGTATATATCGGTGATTGACTTTGCATTAGGAACTATGGTAGCCCAAAATAATGTGCAAAACAAAAAACAAGCCATATATTACATTAGCCAAACCTTGGTGAGTTATGAGCTAGGATATGCATACGTGAAAAAGCTATATTTAGCAGTAGTGTTCGCTACAAAGAAATTGTGACACTATGTTAAATCATACGACATATGTCATATCAAAACAAAATCCTTTGCAGTATATGATGAGCAAGACATCATAATACACGTACTGTGAAGTGGATCATGCTATCGATAGAATTCTATTTGGAATTCATAAGCCAAAATTCTATTAAGGGATAGGTCATAGCTAATCAACTGGTTGAGGTGCTTATCGAGAATAGTAGGCCCCTCACCATAGAGCTTTGTTGAGTGGTGTTTTCACCCAATTGTGAAAGCACACTCTCCGATAGGATCTGAGTCCCGAAATCCTCTGCTTGCAAAGAAATTATGACCGAATAATTTCTCCAAGGTTCCTGTTGTGTTAGTTCTTCACTCACCAATGATGCTTTCAATTTGAATGCTGGGAATACCTTAGGGTTGCAAGTGGATGTTAACAAGGGGCACTGTGGTTTATTTACTTTGAATTTGCAATGGACTCCAAATGAACAAATGTAAGAAATAAATCTATTTGATCTTAGGCTGTGGTGGATTTTCAGTTATTTACTTGAATAAGAATAATTAAAATGCAGAAACTAAAATGAGGGTTTGAAAATAAAAGGAATGCAAAAGAAGATACAACTAAACTACATCCAGAATGTTGTCATCAATTCGATGAAACCGAAGATAATGAGGTTTCTACATGCAACCTAACCTACTGAATCTGCACATTCGCACAATCCTGATAAGCTAGGTGCGGGTTTCTAGGGTTTTACTGTAATTTCAGATTTTAAGCATTCGCATGAGGCAACCGAGAGAACTCGCATTAAACTCCATCTATAAACCTAAAATCTGAAAGGGAAAGATAAACATTAAATCATGCATGCAAAAATAACTCCTTCTTTCTCATCAATGAGATGCCAACTCTCTGTATTTCTGTATTAAATGATATATCAGTTACATTTACAGAATGTTCCAGGTTTAAATAATCCAGAACAAATGAAGGAAATTGCTCCAAGTGCAGGCCCAGAATGGCATGCAGCCCTTGTCTCTGCAACTCTGCTAGCAGCAATTTCCAACCCCTTGTTCAATCTGCGCTTTCGATTTTATACTGTCTGGCATGGCTCTTCGGTTCACCTGCGTCGCTTCGTTTCACCTCCCAGAATGCGTCTTTTCAAATTCCTGCCTTTTCGATGCTTTTACTTCATGCTCGATGCCGAAACGTTCAAAATCTTTCGTTGCATGTAACGCTTCTGCAACTCTGACACCTGTATGCCACGTGTCTCACGCTTTCTGCGCCTTCTGTAACGGTCCCATGGAAATCGTGACGTTTTCATGCATGCAGCTTGTTCCTCTGTTAACACAGCGAAAATGAAACAGGTCGCGATATCGCGACGTTTCTCGGCCAACAGCCTCCTTGCCTTCTTGCTCAGCGAAAACGCGACATGTCACGAAATCGCGACGCTTTCCTATTTCGTACACTCTCGGCCACAACCCGTCGCGAAATCGCTACGCCTTTCATTTCTTTCCTCTTGGCAGCTTTCTATCATGAAATCGTGACACTTTTCTGTTCTGTACCCTTTGCCCATTTTTCGTCGCGAAATCGTGACAATTTTCACTTTCGGACTGCTTTGCTGCAACCTGTCGCGATTTCGCGACGCTTCTCCATTCTTGCTGATTTCTGACGCTTTTGTGCTTGGACTCTTTCGCTCGATTTTGTCACGATTTCGCGACGTTTTACACTTCATGCCTTTCGCCAACTCGTCGGATTTCACGACGTTTTTCATCTGCTTTGCGCCAACTCGTCGCGATTTCGCGACGTTTTTCACTCGGCGCTGCTTTGGCGCAACCTGTCACGATTTCGCGACGCTTCTCCATTATGTGCCCTTTGCTGTTTGTCATGATTTCGCGACGTTTGTGCTTGGACCCTTTCGCTCGATTTTGTCATGATTTCGTGACGCCTTTTTCACTTCATGCCTTTTGTGTGGTTTGTGCGTTTTTCTTGCTTTGCCTGTCGTGATTTCGTGATGTTTTTCACTCGACGCTGCTTTGGCTGCAACCTGTCACGATTTCATGACATTTTTTCATCCGTACTGCTTTAGCTGCAACCTGTCATGATTTTGTGATGTTTTTCACTTGCCTTTGGCTACAACCTGTCATGATTTCACGATGTTTTTTCATCCGTACTGCTTTAGCTGCAACCTGTCGCGATTTCGTGACGTTTTTCACTCGGCGCTGCTTTGACTGGTTTGACCCACGATTTTGCGACATGTCACGATTTTGCTACGCCTTTCTGCTTCTCCTTTCTCTCTCCTCTTTCGGCCGCGATGGAGCTACATGTCACGATTTCGTGACACTTTTTCATTTTGCCTTTCTCTCTCCTCTTTCGGTCGTGACGGAGCAACATGTCACGATTTCGTGACACTTTTCTATTTTTCGGCAGCGATGGCATGACATGTCGCGATTTCGCGACATGTCGCGATTTCGCGACACTTTCTACACTTGTGCATTTTTGCCCCTTTTTCTTGAATTTTAGCATCTGGGTCACTGAGATTCCTTTTGAAAGCATGCAAAAAAGATGGGTCCCCAATTTTGGGGTGTGTTGTGGATCAGCCACAACAAATGGCGACTCTACTGTCAAATGCTCTTGAGCATTTTAGTGAGAACCCAACCTGAAACATATACAAACTCGAAAACATGTGTTAGCACATAAGCAATATAACAAATGCCCAAAGATCAGAAGTACATGAATCATCAGAATCATCAAGTATTAGCTCAGTGTGTGCAATGAATTTCTTTCCCTATCGTTTGAAATTGATCCACACTCCATTGTCAGTTTTGCATGAATGCATATATGAGATTGTGAATGATTTGTGTAACCTAATGAATATGCTAGGAGATCTTGCTTTTATAAAATGCATAGTCTTTCTTCTAGTATCATGTACAAACATTCAAGATTGCCAAACCCTCTTAGGATCCACTAATTAATTGCCTTATTATATCCCAAAGTTGGTTATGAGTCCCTACTATCTTGAACCCATGTGCAAGTGAATGTGAAATCCGAACTTTGGGGAATCAGACTCCCAACCAACCGAGATGAGAGTTTAACCCTATCCTTACTATTCTGATTTAGAATTCATTACCTCACTTTGAGCAAAATAATTTAACCAATTATGGAAGAAATGGTCATGCTAGTCTAACCCTTTGGACAATCAGTGGTCTTGTTTTTTAGACAAGACATGTTGCCATGCATGGGCATATCTAACCCCACAATCCAAAACTTATCTTCATTTCTTTGGACCTTGGGGATGACTACCCATCCTTTGCAGGAGGACAAGTAGTACGATCCTTCCAATCCAATATAAAGATGAGATGGGAAAAATTTATTTTTTACTTCTTGGACCTTAGGGATGACTACCCATCCTTGCTAGGGACATGTAGTACGATCCTTCCAATCCAAACTTTAGATGTAAATGGAAAATATTAATTTTATTGCTTAGACCTTGGGGATGACTACCCATCCTTTGCAGAGGACAAGTAGTACGATCCTTCCAATCCAAGATTTATTATGAAATGAGACATAGGAGCTTTGGGGAATCGGATTCTCAACCTAAGCGAGATGAGAATTTATGCCCTATCCTTACTACTCCATGTAGGTCAAATCAAAGCTTTGGGGAATTGGATCCTCAACCTAAGTTCGATGAGGATTTAACCCTATCCTTACTACTCTGATTTTAGGCTTTAAGCTCTATGGAAGTGGTCAAAACCACTGTTTTAAGGATCATGTTGCATAATAGGATAGACATGAAAAACTTCTTTCGCCCAACCTTTTCTTCCAAGTTAGGTTTTGATCATTTTGCTCAAGATCCTTTTTAATGTATGAGACGTGCTTGGTTCTAGATATCTCAGGACTCAGCTTCCAACCTTAGGATTTTTTCTTACATTTATGTTATAACACAACCCTAAGAGGGATTGACATACTTTAATGATTTGTACCTAAGATGCATATGCAACTAAGATGGAATGTATATGTAAAGTGAGATGTAACATGAATGCATTATCTCTTGAATTGCAAATGAAATATTTGTCATGCAAAACTGACTACTTCATGCATCACAAAATCAAACGATATAACTTAAAATGTTTGTGTGACTTGTGGAGCTTTTACAAGACAATTCCAATATTTCATATTCTCCTAATCTTAAGCATAAGTTGACATCTCAATTTTTTTATTATATATATATATATTTTGTTTTTTATTATTATTATTTTTTTTATCAAAATAAACAAAACATGTCAATTGAAATCAAATCCACAACCAAAATCCTAGCTAGGCTAACAATCCTAAATAGAAACAAAATCTGAAAATCCCCACCAAAACCGAAAAGAATAACATCAAAATCTCACAACCTAAGGGCTAAAATAATGCTTTAAAATCTGCCCATTAACCGGTAGCATAAAATCTCTCCCTTCTAAAGTTTTTAGCTTGAAGGTATTCTTCCCAAGAATCTCTGAAATCTGGTAGGGGCCTAACCAAAGACAATCAAACTTTTGATGATTCCCTTTTTCCTCATGTCTTTTGTCCCATAGTAATACCAAATCTGAAATTCTGAATGACTTAACTTTGGCCCTTCTATCAAACCATCTTTTGATAACTTCCCGGTGTTTATTCATGTGATTCATGGCTTCTTCTCTCTTTTCATCAAGATGCAGCAAATGACTTAACCTGGCTTCAACTTGATCATCTGTCCCCAAGTACTCTTGTATGAAATGCAAGGTCCGCAACTTCAAATTTGCAGGAAATATCGGGTCTTGCCCATAGACCAAATGATAGGGAGTATTCCCTATGGATTCCTTTACTCGGTCCTATCTCGCCCAAAGGGCAAACTTCAATTGGCTGTGCCAATCCCGAGGGTTCTTTTCCAAAGAACTTCTTAATGGTGTTCAACAAATTTTTATTTGAAGATTCGGCCAAGCCATTTCCTTGAGGATAATAATTAGATGCAAACTTTAAGCTCACTTTGTTGTCATATGCCCAATCTGCAAATTGTGTAGAAATAAAAGCTTTACCATTGTCACTGACAATAGAATCGGGCATTCCAAATCTTGTTATAATATGGTCCTCAAGGAATTTTATTACAACGTCTGTGGTGGCATGTTTAGTAGGAATCGCTTCTGTCCACCTTGTACAGTAATCTGTAGCTGTCAATATGAATTTATGGGAATCAGACGAATTTGGGTTAATAACCCCAATAAAATCTAGTCCCCACTGTGCAAATGGTCTCATTTCAACTACAAGTTGTAACGGCATGGCTGCATTTCTTTCTCTATTGGCAGCCACTTGACAGATATGACAAGATCGTACATGGGCATGTGCATCTTTGAAAATGTGTGGCCAGTAGTATCCTGCTCTCAGGATTTGATGCGTTGTAGCATTTGCCGCACCATGACCAGTTCCATGTTTCCCGTGAAATTCCTGCAACACCCTGGCAGCTTCTTCTTTGTTCATGCACCTCAGGTAGATCCCTTCATGATTCTTCCTGTAAAGAACACCAGATTTCATCAGATAATTGACAGACTTAAGCCTTAAAGCTCTTCTCTGGGTTGAATTCATATTAGAAAGACACTTACCGATCAATAAAAATTGCACAATATCAACATACCAGTCATCCTTAGCGATGTATTCTGTGTTCGAGTATTGGCATGTTATTTGAGGATTATTTTTTGCGATCGCCTTCGCCAGTCCCTGTCCTCGAACTAGTTTCATAGGTTGGATTTCGAGATCAAATTCTTGGATGGTGGAAATCCATTTCCCTCTTTTCTCACCTAGTTCATTTTGTAAAAACATGGTCTTAACAACAGAGTCGTGCACGATGGCAATAACTCTGCTGTGCACAATGTAATGCCTAAATTTTTTCACCGTTTTAAAAAGTGCGTACATTTGCTTATCAAGGATTGAATACCTTAATTGAGCATCTTTTAGGGGGCACTTAAAAATGCTATGGGTTTTTCTGCACTATCCTCGCCTTTTTGGGTTAAGACACTCGCAAAAGAGTGTTCTGATGCAAAAGCATAAATATAGAAAGGCTTGGAGTAGTCTGGACTTATGAGGACAGGGGCTCTGGAAATGGCATCTTTGATGTTCTGAAAGGCCACTCTACTTTCCTCGTTCCATTTTACATCCACATCCTTCTTGAGCATCTTGTTCAGAGGTTTGGCTATCTCAACAAAGCTAGAGATAAACTTCCTCACAAAATTAACCTACCCAAATAAAGATCTCAATTCTTTTTTACTACTCGGGAGAGGTAAGTTTTGGATAGCTTGTATCCTTTCTGGGTCGATGGATATGCCCTCTTTTGAAATGATGTGACCAAGCAATTTTCCTTCATGTAACTCCGAAAATGCACTTTTTGGGATTTAAGGAAATTCCATGTTCTCTCGCATCTTTGAAGCACTTTCTTTAAATCTTTGACATGGTCCTCTCTCTTCTTCGAGAAAACTGGGATATCATCCACATACACGATGATACATTTGCCTATGAGCCCTTTGAATGCATAATCCATGGCGCGTTGAAAAGTTGCACAAGCATTTAACAATCCGAACGACATTCTCTTATATGCAAATGTCCCCCACTTGGTGGTGAAGGCTGTTTTCATCCCGTCATTTGGATGTATAAGAATTTGGTTGTATCCAGAATACCCATCAAGAAAGGACATCATTTCAGATCCATTTACCATTTGTAGAATTTCATCGATTGATGGCAATGGATAATTATCTTTTTGAGAGGCTTTATTAAGATTTCGAAAATCTATGCACAGCCTAATCTCTCCACTCTTTTTTCTTACTGGAACGAGGTTAGCAACCCAGGTTGAGTGCCTAACAGGAAAAATGATTTTCGCTTCCAATAATCTTTTGACCTCCCTTTCGATTAAAGGCTCCAATAGCGGGTTAACAACTCGTTGTCTTTGCCTAAAAGGCTTGGAGTCTGGCTTCAAAGGGATGGTATGTGTGATAATGTCTTGGTTGTATGTCTTCACTCATTGTAATTCCAAGCAATGCAATCTATATAATGCTTCAATGCCTGCATTATGTTGCTCCTTTCTTCATCTCGTACATGCCTTTGCAATGTACACCTCCTTTGGATTGTCTGCACTCCCTAGATTAATTGAATCACATGCATCTTTGGGGAGTGGGACTCTTTTTCCTTTTTTGGTCTTGTATCCCACGTCGAACATTTTCTCCAATGAAACCACATCTTTAGGTATTTTGTTGGATTGACACGCGGTTTCATTCTCGCTTTCTGTTTCATCTTGCCACCTTTGCTCCTCATCAATCACCTGATTTTCAAAAATACCCGAGTTCGTGACAAATTTGAAGATATGTCTGTCATTTTCAAAAACCTGGAAATTCTTTACATTATCGGGTATTGATGGACAAGGAACCAATTCAATGGAGAACTTTTTACACCTTTTTATATCAACCGGGTTTAACATGCCCACGACGACTGCAAGAGAGTCTGCTATTCGATTTCCTTTTCTAGAAATAAGGGCTATATTGAATGCATCAAACTCCTCAATGAGGTCCATAACCCTAGTTCTATAAAGGCTTAGTCTCCTATCATGGCATGTATACTGTCCTTTGATCTGCTTGACTACCAGCTCAAAATCTCCCAAAACCTTCAAGCATTTAACTTGCTTGCTCAATGCTAGACGTAAACCAAAGATCAATGCTTCGTATTCTCGCCACATTGTTCGTGCAAGGAAATTGCAATCTGTAGGCAGCCAATAATGGTTTACCTCTCTGGCCTGGCCCCCCCCCCCCCTGTCCTAGATTTTGATCTTTTTGTCACCATCGAACCTGAGCAACCACGTGCAATCATTTTCCTCAGAAGAGCCACCATGACATGTTTCCTCTTTAGGCTCTTCAGTAGCTTCCTCAACATCAAGTGCATAAACCCCCAGTTCTGGCTCAGAAAACTGAACTTCATTCGGCTTGTTAAATTTTGTTATGATCTCCTTAAGCCTCGGTTCATTTTCCACTCTGATTTGGTTTGCAATTCCTTTCCATGGTAGCCACATATGTGAGCAGTCTGTTGAAAAATAGCCATTCAGAGTTTTCATCCAATCCCTCGCAAGTAGCATTCCATATCTACTTGGGATATTAACAACCAGAATGTCGACAACCTGCTGGACCCTGGGTTCAGAATTTAATTGAATTTTGACATCATATAGGGTCCCTACCACATTTACCTCTGATCGGTCCAATTGCAGGACCTTGCATTTGGATGAAACAGGTTGCAGACCCAACATTTGACATATCTCCGAAGGCATGAGGTTGCTCGTGGCACCCGTGTCCACCAAATAGTTATGCAAATTCTTACCCGCAATTCTCAGAGTCAATAAGAATGGCGGGACATCCCTTCTCTCCTTTCACAAAATCAGATGGGACTCAACTCCTTTTCCCTTCCACATTTGATCAGGTGAGTTCAAAGCTTTTATCAACGCCTCCTTTTGGCCAGGCAATCTAGCCGCGTCCAAGAACGAAAGGCTAGATTTGGACTTCTTCAGATCCTCCACTATGTCATAGTTTGGTTTTTCGAATTTGACTGTCTTCTGCACGTCATTAGACATTTCTCTTCTGAGTGGAGGAGGAGGATTATTATCTGCCTTAGTATCCGGAGGAAGAATAGAGTTGTTTGGAGGTGTTGATGAGGTTTTAGGGGCTTTAGATTTACTTCTCAAATGGTATCCATGATTCCCCTTTCTAAAATCTCGAAAATCTTGCACCTCCTGTTCCAAAATTTCGTCTTCTTCTTCCTCACTCTCACCTTCTTGATGATATACGGTTTCCATCACCATAATATTATCATCTTGATGTTGCGATGGACCCTCATTTGATACCAGTTCCAAATCATCAACTTGTGCCTGAAGACAATGAGTGTATCTAGCAATTTCAGGACAATTCCTCTCATTGTGTTCTTTTGTGTTGTGCAACCTACACCCCCTTTCCCAAGCCAAATCTGAAAGATTCAAAAGGGAATTGGATTGGCTAGGTCCTGCAGAAGTATCTAGTTGATTAGCAATGGGAGCGGGTACTCCCCCATTGTTTGGCTTGGTGTTCCAGTGTCTCCCTCTATTGTTAAAATTTTGATTTGAGTGAGGGGCATGGGACTCATACTTCTGTTGTTGAACCCTGTCATTGCTCAGTTTATGAACTAATTTCTTGAGCTCTTCGACTTCTGAATAAATCTCCTTCGGTGGAATCACATTGTTGTTAACCCCCGTTGGATTTGCATAATTGATGGGGTCTTGATTCAACATTTGGGTCGGGTTCTGAGGAATTTGATTCCCGTATGGATTGACACTTTGAATCGGAGTTGGATTTGGAAAAGGAACTATGGCCTGAGGATTAACTTGGCTGGTTCCTTGCATAGTCGATTGACTATTCTGCAAAAATGCGGGAACAGGTGGAATGGATGTGATTGGTTGGATTGGAATGGGTGCATACGCAGGTGTTGGTGGATACGGCTGCTGATATGGGAAGGCGTTCATGCTTGGCACTTGAGGTGCCATGATCTGATTTGCCAAGGGAGCTTGACCATATGGAGCATACTGTCCCATCATAGGCATCTGGGGAAACCCGTAGCCTTGTGGTGTCATTTGCTGCTCGATAGTCATGGCTTCATTATAGGCTAGAGCGAGCGTGGTGACTTGAGGATTTCGTCTTGCAAACATGGCTGTCATGGGGTCCAATGCCCCAAAATATATCTGCAAAGCCACTGCGGGATCGATGGCAAAATGCCGAACTGCTCTATTATAGCACTTTTGGAATCTCTGATTAAACATTCTGATCGGTTCCCCCTGGCCCCTTTTGCATGTAATAAACTGATTGTAAATGGTTGCGGGATCCAAGGGTGACCTAAATTGATTAACAAAGGCATTTTCCATTTGCGTCCAAGAAGTGATTGAACCAGTTGGTAAGCATATATACCATTCATATGCTATTGGATCTAAGCTCATGGGGAAAAGTCTGCAAGCCACATCTTCATATTGAACTTGCAGCCTAATTAAAACATCCCTATAGGCTTGGATATGTTCTTCTACTGTTCTTGGGCCATCTGGTTTGTATTTAGGCAGAAATATTTCAATGTTCTTGGGGATTTCATGGATATCCCCAACAATGTTCAAAGGAGTATTGTTAGCTCCATACCAAGGAGTTGCTGGAGCTTGAGCCATTTGACTCAAAATCGATGAAGACAAACCTACAATAGCAGTAGAAATATTACTGACAATAGGAACACTAGTGGCAACTGATATTACGGGCGTAGGTCCACTCGATGTTCCTGGAGAAAATAGGTCTTTTGTGACCGGTGAGCTTACGACTTGCTTGGTTTTATTCTTGGGAGTACCTGAGCATAAGGTCATGAAAAATGGTTTCCCCGGTTGTTTGGGACCTGGTCGCAATACGACGCGGTGGGTCCAACCTGCCTGATGAAACCCTCGATTATTTCAAAGAAAACCTGCAACAAAAAGAAAAACAAAAGCTACAGTTTAGCTGTTTGTGAGATTTAAGAAATGATTTCAAAATTAAATCAAAAGATATTACTCATGTATGAAAATCAAAATAAAGTAAACCGATTTGGGCCCTCCTTCTAGCGCCAATCTGTTGAGTGGTGTTTTCACCCAATTGTGAAAGCACACTCTCCGATAGGATCTGAGTCCCAAAATCCTCTACTTGCAAAGAAATTATGACCGAATAATTTCTCCAAGGTTCCTGTTGTGTTAGTTCTTCACTCACCAATGATGCTTTCAATTTGAATGCTAGGAATACCTTAGGGTTGCAAGTGGATGTTAACAAGGGGCACTGTGGTTTATTTACTTTGAATTTGCAATGGACTCCAAATGAACAAATGTAAGAAATAAATCTATTTGATCTTAGGCTGTGGTGGATTTTCAGTTATTTACTTGAATAAGAATAATTAAAATGCAGAAACTAAAATGAGGGTTTGAAAATAAAAGGAATGCAAAAGAAGATACAACTAAACTACATCCAGAATGTCGTCATCAATTCGATGAAACCGAAGATAATGAGGTTTCTACATGCAACCTAACCTATTGAATCTGCACATTCGCACAATCCTGATAAGCTAGGTGCGGGTTTCTAGGGTTTTACTGTAATTTTAGATTTTAAGCATTCGCATGAGGCAACCGAGAGAACTCGCATTAAACTCCATCTATAAACCTAAAATCTGAAAGGGAAAGATAAACATTAAATCATGCATGCAAAAATAACTCCTTCTTTCTCATCAATGAGATGCCAACTCTCTGTATTTTTGTATTAAATGATATGTCAGTTACATTTACAGAATGTTCCAGGTTTAAATATTCCAGAACAAATGAAGGAAATTGCTCCAAGTGCAGGCCTAGAATGGCATGCAGCCCTTGTCTCTGCAACTCTGCTAGCAGCAATTTCCAACCCTCTGTTCAATCTGCGCTTCCGATTTTATACTGTCTGGCACGGCTCTTCGGTTCACCTGCGTCGCTTCGTTTCACCTCCCAGAATGCGTCTTTTCAAATTCCTGCCTTTTCGATGCTTTTACTTCATGCTCGATGCCGAAACGTTCGAAATATTTCGTTGCATGTAACGCTT
Organism: Wollemia nobilis; assembly: GCA_028583015.1. Lineage (NCBI taxonomy): Eukaryota > Viridiplantae > Streptophyta > Pinopsida > Araucariales > Araucariaceae > Wollemia > Wollemia nobilis. Next base: position 1,825,936 of record JAQPPZ010002937.1, on the reverse strand, counting down.
CTACAATTCTGACACCTGTATGCCACGTGTCTCATGCTTTCTGCGCCTTCTGTAATGGTCCCATGGAAATCGTGACATTTTCATGCATGCAGCTTGTTCCTCTGTTAACACAGCAAAAATGAAACAGGTCGCGATATCGCGACGTTTCTCGGCCAACAGCCTCCTTGCCTTCTTGCTCAGTGAAAATGCGACATGTCACGAAATCGTGACATGTCACGAAATCGCGACGCTTTCTTGTTCCGTACACTCTCGGCCACAACCTGTCGCGAAATCGCTACGCCTTTCGTTTCTTTCCTCTTGGCAGCTTTCTGTCGCGAAATCGTGACACTTTTTTGTTCCATACCCTTTGCCCGTTTTCCATCGTGAAATCGCGACAATTTTCACTTTCGGACTGCTTTGCTGCAACCTGTCGCGATTTCGTGACGCTTCTCCATTTTGTGCCCTTTCGCTCATTTCTGTCGTGATTTCGCGACGCTTTTGTGCTTCAGACCCTTTCGCTCGATTTTGTCACGATTTCACGACACTTTTTACACTTCATGCCTTTGGCTGCAACCTGTCGCGATTTCGCGACATTTTTCATCCGATGCTGCTTTAGCTGCAACCTGTCGCGATTTCGCGACGTTTTTCACTTTGACTGCTTTGGCTGCAACCTATCGCGATTTCACGACGCTTCTCCATTCTATGCCCTTTCGCTCGTTTCTATCGTGATTTCACGACGCTTTTGTGCTTTGGACCCTTTCGCTCGATTTTGTCATGATTTCGTGACACTTCTTACACTTCATGCCTTTTATCGCAATGTCATCGATTTCTCGATTTTTTCATCCGCTTTAGCTGCAACTTGTCACGATTTCGTGACGTTTTTCACTCGACGCTGCTTTGGCTGCAACCTGTCGCGATTTCATGACGTTTTTCATCCGTACTGCTTTAGCTGCAACCTGTCGCGATTTCGCGACGTTTTTCACTCGGCGCTGCTTTGGCTGCAACCTATCGCGATTTCACGACGTTTTTTCATCCGTACTGCTTTAGCTGCAACCTGTCGCGATTTCGCGACGTTTTTCACTCGGCGCTGCTTTGACTGGTTTGACCCGTGATTTTGTGACATGTCACGATTTCGCTACGCCTTTCTGCTTCTCCTTTCTCTCTCCTCTTTCGGCCGCGACGGAGCTACATGTCACGATTTCGCGACACTTTTTCATTTTGCCTTTCTCTCTCCTCTTTCGGTCGCGACGGAGCAACATGTCGCGATTTCGTGACACTTTTCTATTTTTCAGCAACGATGGCGCAATAGGTCGTGATTTCGCGACATGTCGCGATTTCGCGACACTTTCTACACTTGTGCATTTTTGCCCCTTTTTCTTGAATTTTAGCATCTGGGTCACTGAGATTCCTTTTGAAAGCATGCAAAAAAGATGGGTCCCCAATTTTGGGGTGTGTTGTGGATCAGCCACAACAAGCTTCTTGATGATGCAATATTTGACTTATCAAAAACACCCAAACCCAAGGAACTGGATAACAAATCCAATATGACCTTGTTCTTTGATGGTTTGAAGTGTGAGCAAGGGGGTGGTGCATAAATAGTGTTGTTCATGCCACAAGGAGCTCTAATGCCCTTGTCATTCAAGTTGGAATTTACTTGCACCAACAATAATTTTGAATATGAAGCCCTAAATTTGGGTCTCCAAACAACTGTCACCATGAATATCAAAAGGCTAAATATCTTTGGTGATTCCCTTCTCATTGTTAACCAAGTTAAGGGATTATTTCAATGTTGATGTCCGATATTGAAAACTTAAAAATATCTTGTTGACATTTATCTACCTCAAATGGAATGGTATGAAATCAAGGTAATCCCTCATTCATCCAATAGATTTGCAGACATAATGGCATCTTTGGGATCTTTAATCCCTCAGAATTTGTCTGTCGATTTCACTACCATCCATGTAAAAACATTATCACATTCTGCTGTACAACGTGAAGCATTGGATAACAAAGAGTCAATCAACATGATTCGTGTAGAGCCAAACCATGAATGGTTTTACAGAGCCAAAGACTTTCTAAAGAGAGCATCCTAGGGGTCTTTGATCTCGCAGGATCCGATGGGGAGTGGTATTACCATTCACCACAAGGTTATTTCCTAGTCTGCATTTGCAAATGTGGAACCACAGGGGGAACATATTGTCTTGTCAATCGAAGTTGAAGCTTTTCATAATTGGACGTCATAGATACTTGAATTCCTTAGACTTAGTGTAATCCCTCAAGGATTTTCACGTGCCACGAAGTGCACATTTAAACATAAAGCGATAAAGTATGTCTTGTTAGCAGACATCCTGTATCGTAGAATCTATGATGGAGTGCTCCTTCATTGTATTGAGCCCCAAGAATCATCTTGGGTAATTTTGCAAGCTCATTATGGTACATGTGGTGGCCATTTTAGCAACATGGCTATCATCAAGTGCATCCTTCGCATGGGTTATTATTGACCCACTATGGAGAAGGATTGTAATGTGTATGTTAGAAAATGCGTTAAATGCCAGCATCATGCTAATCTTGCGCACCTACCATCACAGGCCTTACAACCCATTCAAGAGGCTTAGACATTTACTCAGTGGGGTTTGGATCTCATCAATAATATCTCTCCTCCGTCATTGGGCTGACATACATTCATTATTATGGCTATTGAGTATTTTACTAAATGGGTGGAAGCCATTCCCTTAAAAACGACAACTGGAGTGCTTATTGTTGAGTTCATACTCACTAATATCATAAGTCGTTTTGGGATTCCATCCAAGATTATCTTGGATAATGGAACGTCATTCAAAAACAAAACTATGAGAGCTTTGACATCTAAGTATAGAATCAAACATAGTTTCGCGACTCCATATTATCCACAGGAAAACGGGTAAGCAAAAGCTTCAAATAAGATAGTGGTTTCCATCTTGAAAAAGACGGTACAAGAGCACTGCAAATATTGGCACATCCAACTACCCCTTGCATTATGGGCTTACAAGACTAGCATTTGGAAACCCATTGGGTCAACTCTGTTCTCACTAGTATATGGCACTGAGGCCATTATGCCATTAGAGTTGGAGATTCCAACGCTACGTGTCGCATTGAAAGAGTTCATCGATGAGGACACTACATGACAAGCTTACCTAGATCAATTGATGCTACTTGATGAATATCACGTGAATGCCCTTGAGCACCTCTACGTTTATTAAGAGCGCTTAAAACGAGCTTACAATAACAAATTCCATCTGAGAGACTTTGAGGTTGGTGATCTTGTGTTAAAAGAGAACCAACATAACTCAAATTTGCCACCAGAACTATGAGAAAAATTTACGGCTAACTGGTTAGGTTCGTATATGATCTCTAAGAATATTAGACCTAGGACATATCGCTTAACATCACTCGAAGGAGTTGAAGAGAGTGAACATCTCAACATCCTTCATATTAAAGCGTTTTATGCCTAAAACCATAAAAGGCTCCAAAGGCATCTGTAAACCCTTTGGTCAAATAAAAATTTCAAAAATCCATAAAAATTACAAAAGCAATAAAATTCTAAAAAAATTGTAAAATTTTCAAAATCCAAAAACTTTTGCATCTTTACATTTCATTTACATCATTGCATTTCATTTGCATCATGCATTTCATTTTCCACATGCATTTCATTTTGCATTGCATTAGGCATATCCATCCGTCGCACTTGCATTAGAATACATTGTGTTTACAATCTTACAAACGACACCACGTTTGTGTTTCAATCATGCATCATTGCATTTTTATCATCCACCACCCTTGTGAGGAATTGTATTTTTCAACACAACCTATTTTGTTGCTATGAATAATATACTAGGGTTTTTCGGTTATTCAATCATACTTAGTGGTCTTCTCAAGAGTTTGGTAGAAAGCTTGCTTTGCTTTTGCATATGAGGTCTAGTTTGTATAGCCCTTAGCATATCAGAATCCTATCACTAATCAACAAATTAAACAATCCTGAGAAATACTAGGGGAATATGAACGCTATAAAAGCAGGACCAGGTATCTTGAGGTGAAAAATTAATTCTTGGTTATCCCCCTGTGTAGATGGTTCGAGAAATATTGATAGTTGGCAAAAGGACAAGCTTGCCCCTTACCCAAATAAATCCCTTTCTTACAAATGAAGGAGCAATACCCCCGAATGATATCCTTGAAAGATATCCCAAAGTGAAACTTCCAAAGTTAAGTTCTCAGAAGTCAAATCAAACCAAGATCAAGTTTTATCAAAGAAATCAAATCAGTATCAAATCCCTTGCTAAAAAAGAAAGTACAAAATAAATAGTATTTTTAATCACTATAGTGCACAATAAACAATGATTCTTATCACTTTACATGAGCAAGTATCACGAACAAAATTAAATAAAAGAAGGGGGCGAGCTTGAATCCCTAGAACTGTCAGTACTACTATACCTTACGCATGCCGATATTTTTGATACATTATCATTTTGCTCATGTGCAGACCAATGTTTGAATGTGGAAGAGCTAGCTTTAGGTGTCCTGTATCACCTAGTGGTATAGTCTAACTGAAATATAAACCTAGGATTGGATAGAAATTTGAGGATCCCCAATCTTAGCAATGGGATGAAAGAATCCCGCATGAAATTTGGGTATGCTTATGCCTTATCTAATATACTCATTTGCACACATAGGGATAATAAACAGTTAGGGCCTATCCTAGTGAAAGCCTTATGTTTCAAAAGTCTAGTATGGTTAGTATGCAACTTTTGATTAGACAACTAGGGTGTTTGAGTTTCATGGAAAACCTCAAAAATTCCCAAATAGCAACAACCAATTTTCAATGCAATCATCAAATATCAAAATTCTCTTTATAATATTTTGCTTATTAAAAGACTTTATAATATAGGTTAGGTACTGAATGAATGTCAGAAATGATATTTAAACGACCACTAACTATGTTACACATATTATTTTAACTTGCAAGAGTTTATGAATAGAAACATATACCATTTCATTTCACATATGGGTGTCCAATTGATTAATTCTTATAATAATATATAGTAATTATAATTCATGATTGTTATATATTTTGTGGTGTCATCCATTAGATTGTTAAATCCATATTACATTCTTACATTATGTTTTAATGATATCATCATAGAAAAATTATGTAATACATACATGGCATAAACTATGTCATAACATCATAAATTAAATGCATACAAGTGAAGCAAAGTATACATGTATTTAAAATCAAAATATGGCATTCATATGCATCCATCATAAGTAGTCCATCTACATACATAACTCATAACATCTAATCATCTATCGCATAGCTATCTAGTGAATGTCATCCATACATCACATCATATAACATTAAATAAATATAAGCATTGCATCCATGTGCATAACATAAACATAAAACACCAAAAATAAAGTACACATGTAATGAGATGAACTGTAATATCATATATATATATATATATATGTGTGTGTGTGTGTGTGTGTGTCAAATGTACATCATAGCAGGGTACATCAAAATGCTCAGAGGCTACAACTGTGTAGGTCCTCAGACCTTACACCAAAATGGTACAACAAGTAGCAAAATTTGTGCCATGCCAATGTGCTAGCTCTCGCTTGTACCCCATGATCCCCCTAAACCAGAGCTCTCTCTGACTCCCTCAACTGAATTCCTAGGGGCTTGCTCTCGAGCCTACTATGGGTCTTACTATGGATCCTGCACTTGGCCTGGACCAATTGTACTCAGTGCACACGAGGTAGTCCTATGGCTAGATCGAGCACTAGACTACCCTATCTCCCTGGTCCTGAAGCTGCTTTGATGTGACCTTGTAGTAGTGGTCCTCACTGGAACCTGCCCACCTAGCAACCTGATAGCACCCTCCAGATGGGCGTTGCGAGCTACATTTGTTGTCTGTTGATAATTACCCTCCTCCACAAGGGTACGTAGCTACCTAATCTCTACCATCGGGTCAAAACCTGTAAGATTTGAAGTAAATGTTTACCGCGAGAGGTGCCATGATAGTCTATGTAGGTGAGGGAGCTACCCTCACCGCCTTGAGTAGGTCCTGCTCAACAGTGACTGTATCTAGTTTCACCTATAGAAGATCATGTTGTCTAGTGATCTTCTCAATCTCGATGTCTGATGTAGCCACCTATGCTCGAAGAGCTACCCTCTCCTCCTCGTAGCTGCTCCACTAGCTTTGGCCATGAGATAGCTTCACCTCTAGAGTTGCAATAGTGGTGTCCCTGTGTAGGAGCTAGGTGTGACGTGTCCCAATATAAATTTAGATGTTGGAAACCTATGCCCTCAGTTGTCCAACCTTGCTATCAGGAGGTACCTCACCCTCCTTAGATGCATCCTCCTCTACCTCTACCTATGGGACCTCCTCTATAGTGGCCCCTATGCCCCATGCACCCTCGATCCTCTAACGGACCCTACATCCGTGAGGGTCCACCTTTGAGCCCTCTGCTATAAATTCGTCCACTAGTTGGCCTATAGGTTCCTCTCTGTGCCACTGTAGGCTAGTCCACCATGCGTGATAGTCGACAGTAGTGTCTGCATACACCAAGATTGACTCTTGAAAGTCATCATCGTAATACCCTAGTGGAGCCACCTGGAGCCAGGTCAGGTCCCTCTAGGACCAAGTATCTATAGATAGTAGGCACCTCTAGGACATCCTACTGAATACCAAACTACCTCAATATGTGAGAGAAGTGTTGATACTAGCGTATATCGGCCTTGTGATTGATAACCCACCTGTCTCTGCATGTTTGATGCAAGTATCTATCCACCTCTGGCCAGGTAAGGCAACCCATGTACGGTTGCCAATCGATATACTTAGAACAAAGCTATGAGAATCTAGTAATATAGTGGTCTAGGTATCCTGCATGAGACCTACTCCTGAAACCCTCCTGCTCTCGAGGCCAGTAGACTTCATAACACTGATGATATTCATCGATAATAGTGATATCCAGAGGTAAATATATGGGGTGCCCTATTCAAATATACTGCTAGCCCCAAATATAAAGAAGTAGACTACAACCGATGCCCACTATGCTGTGGCATGTAATTTGGTACAACTCATGATAGAGCTACGCTAGAAGAGTACTCCCCCATGGCAGAACAAGAGATTGCTCAGTCGAGCTAACCGTAACCTCCCTAGTCCTAGCTAAGAGGTTCCAAGTGAACCTCATGCCTGATGAATCTGAGAGGACTATCTAGAAAATCAAATGCATAAACATGACCTCCCACTATGAAAAGAATCTGGCCTAGTACCACTCCTTGATGTGGATGCCCCTGTGGTCAATGCGGTCTTGAGCCTCAATGCTCCGTCTATCGAAGATTGCATGAAACACGACCTTCATATTTGTGGTAGGAGAGGAGGTGATGGCCTCACCATCAACAGGTAGGCAAAATATGCGGTAGACATCCTATAGAGTCATAGTCATTTCACCCATTGGAAGGTGAAATGTATTGGTCCATGCATCCCAATGATGGGCCAATGTAGTCATATACGCCTGGTCAGATATGATGGTGGGGAGGTCCAGGACGTACTGAAACCCCATGACAACAAACCAATCCCACTCCACATCAGTGAGAGTGTGGTGTAATTTTAGAAGGAGATCAGTCTCCCTCGCTCTGTTTGTCAAGGTCTAAGTGAAAGCAATCAAATAAATAAGAAAAACAATTAAAAATGACTAAAAATGGTAAACAAATAAAAAAATATCATAAAAATGCAAAAATAAGCAAAAACATGATAAAAATTTTCAAAAAATCAAATAAAAGTACTTCAAAATTACAATAAAACGCATTAATTTCTGAAAATTCAAATAAAAATGAAAAAAATTGAAAAATTTGGAAAAACTTTCTAAGGACATCACACCATGGGTCGGAACCTCAGTTGACGAGACGATAAAAAATGTGACTATTGGGATTTAAATAGCGCCATAGATGACAACCATGGTCCCTAATCTACCAATTGGGAACCACGTCTACCACCCGCGGCTAGGGAACATGTCATTTTTAGGGTCATTTCCCTCCCAAATAGAACCCAAAATTAAAAACCCTCCCCTCTAATCTAACCTATGCTAAACCTAACTAGGGTGAGGTTCATTATCGATAGTTTAATGTGGTTCATTTAACCCATTATTTAGTGTGGTTAATTTTTAATTTGGTAATTTACAAGCGTGGTCTTGGTTTGTGTGTTACCTTGGATGCACCAGCTCTCCCGTTGGTCGAAGCCTTCGACTGGTCGGCCATCGGTTGGGATAGAAAGGAATAAGTAAAGTTTGTGGTAGCATTCCATGTGAGAATTCACTTTTTACCTCTCAGAGCTCTCATTTTTACTGTCAATTTTAGGGAAATAATAAAATTTTTCAATTGGGAAAAACCTTATATATTTTTTGAATTCGATTCGGACCGCATATGACAACCGCAATCCCTAAATTAGGGTTTTTCACCCGTGGGTCTAAGATGCGGTCAAGGAATTTGAACTTCTTAACTACATATAAAAGACGCAGTAAAAAATCTCCAATAAATACTCTCAATTCCCACTGTTGGGAGCTGTAAAATAAAAAATAAAAAATACCCACCAAACTGGATAATTAAAAAAAAACATATACAAAAATACAAAAAAATTAGATAACATTAAAATCCAAATGCACCTCATATTTAGTTATTTACCCTATACACTTGGTGGTTGCTACGACTTGTGATCAATGCAATCCGATAATATGAGTAAATTACCATAAGGACATTTGGGGAAAATTAGTCATCGATGAATTTATGCTTCATTTCAATCCTTAAGAAGGCCTAGGCGGTTGGACTGCTCCAAGAGAACAAAATATTCATCACAATTCTCCTATGATATTTTTAGCAAATCATCAACAACATGATTCAACACAAGTATAATTGACATTATTACCATTTTGATTCCCTAGAAAAGGCCTTCGTGGCTGGACCGCTCCATGGGATATAAATATACAATTACTATTAACAGTTGCAATCATAGCTGATTAGGCCTTACCAATAATTTAAATGATAAATATTTAAATTTTTTGAAGATCATTTATAGTGGTCAAGTGACCCCATTGCTTCATTTAATTGTAATTACCCTCATCAACTCATCGCTTGAGGGGGTAGTCATAATATCAAATCATAATCAAAATCAACAGAAGATCTCTTGATTGTAGATCCCTAGATCTTGTCAAAATTATGTTCGTCTTACAAATCATTTCCAATGAATATCATAAGCTTACCCTTTGCTGGGGAAAAAAAATATGACAGTTAATTTGTAGCCCTCCTCATTTTGGTTATATAGGCCTAACTCCTATGTTAGCACCAAATCTACCCGAATTTCTGATGACGAGTGCAAACTCTTTCAAATTTAAGCCTTCCATCCAGTTGGAAGCAATGATTCTAGGATGCACGTCTTCTTTACAAGACTCAGACATCTAATGTTGATTAGACCAATGATCATCATCCAACCTACGAAATCATTTTAGGAGGTCTATTTTTGCTTAACATTGTTTGATCTCATAACACATCTCAAAAGGGGCATCTGTAGACACCTAAAACACGTCATGTCGAGACGACTACTCATATGGGACATGCTAGAAGACCATATGGAAGACCTTGGATAGATTCCAAGGTATAGCAATGGTTTTTATCACTCAATTTGAGCACTTTTGCCTAGTCAGTGCTAACCGATGTTGACACCTATGGTTAGCAGAGCTGACCATGCTTGTTAGCTGCAGTCAGGCTTCAAAATTAGTTGGCCTTCATCTGATCCAAAATCAGTTGCAACGACCAATTGGTTGTGGATTGGAGCGGTTTGAGTGAGGAAGGTTCTGGATCCTTCCATCCAACAAGCTCAACCACCCAATATTGTTCTTGGATTCATCATGAAGCCACCCCTAGCCCTTGGAAAATGCTATAAAACCCCCTCCAATTGGGAGAAAAGATATAGATGAATCTCGATTTTAAACGCAGTGAAGCCCTATCGAATTGCATACTCACATGTATTGAGAGGAACACTTTTTTTGCCCAATTGGAGATCACATGCCATGGAGGTCGTAGGAGGCTAGGAGATTCAAGAAACATTAATTTGTGCAATCTGTGCAAAAACTGAGCAATTCAATTGCTAAATATATCAGAGGATACAATGGCGATCCTTGATCATCAATTCCTCAAGGAGAATTGAAGATTGGACATCGAATTCGGAGAGCAAGAACATTTCAAGCTCAGCCACGATGGACAGTGCTCATCATGCATCAGACCCGTGGTCAGGTTGTCATCTTCAGTTTCCTTGTTTTCTAGCTATAGGATTTGTTTAATTGCATTATATTAGACATATATCATGTTAACTTGCTTTATTAGATACTTTGACCGATGCAATTAGAGATTTTAGTCATTTCCCTTAACTTTTGCAATTATGGCCCTAATGGTTCTTTTCATGTTTCCATGCTTTCAATTTTTTAATAAAGTCAATAGATAGCTAGATCTGCTTTTGTTTATATGTTTGTAGCAATATTTTTAGGTTTAATATAAGTTTAGTATGTTTCTTGCACTTTCTTTATTTTATGCTAGTTATACTACCTTTTATGCAAATACCTCCTAAAAGCCTCATCATGAGAGGCCTCCTTTGTTGCTAATTGTTTCATGTTGCTTATTGCACATAGGAATAACATGGTTTTGATATGTAAGGTAGCAAATCCCTCTAATCATGGAGAAGAAGATCATCGAAACCTTAGAGTAGTTCGTGTTCATTTAGAAAGTCTACATATTGCACCTACCCCGTTGGGGCTTTCAAACTGTATTACTTGTATCAACATTTGGGTGACCCTAAGAGGGGTATGATTGTAATCGAGATTTGGTTCAAGATTAATAAAAGAAACATTCACTTTCTTGTCATATGCAATCTTGTCTTTCATTTCTTACTTTAATGATTGATTTAAATTAATGTATTACTAGGTGTATGCTTTTTAAATGGTACACATAGTAACATTAGGCTTCTTTCTCCTTCAACCTCCTTGTCAAATTCTAACTTCAATATATACCTTCTTCTCAAGAATTTGAAAGTCTTGAGATCTTCACCAATCTCCTTCAAAATTTGACGACCTTCTTGCTAGATCTATCTTCGTTTTAGCTTGTTGTTGGATGGCGATAATTATCCCAAAATCTTCCTTTATCAGGAACTTCTCCTTGGTGGTAAATTTCTCCAATGAGTTCTCCTAGGAACTCCTTCAATGGAATTCTTTGGATCTCCTTCAATGAGGCTTACCAAGCCTTCTTTTTTCTTCTTGATACCTCTTCTCTAGGGTCTTAACTCTCATAGATTCTTTGGTCTTCCTAATGAGACCTTTTCTTCAACCTTCTACTGTGGAAGTTTGGTAATGAGATATCTCTCTTGGATCTCTAAAAACTGGTGCTTCAAAAGTAGGGCTTTTTCTAGTCCTATATCTCTTCTAATATTGGAAGTTCTTTAATGGGACCTTTTGTGTGTCTCTTCAACTTCTTCAAGGTGAAGTCTTCAATATTCAATAGATATCACCAATATCCTATATTCATTGGGACTCTTCTCTAGAGTCTCTTCAATATGCTATTTGTAGTCTTCAATGGAGATCACCAACCTCTAATCTTCTCCTGGAATCTTCTCTAGAGTCTCTTTTTCCTCGAATCTACAACAAGGCTCCTATAGCTTTTTTTTTCTTCTGCTCTATGCAAGTATGCAATCTCTAGCAATGGGACCTTTTCTACAGGCCTCCAAATATTCGCTCTTCCAATTTTTGCTTATGGTGCTGGATTGATTATAAAGAAGATATTCTTCCTAGCTCTATGTAGGAAGCTTCCCAACTTTCTTCAAATCTCTTTTTTTTGCAACAAAGTATTAGTATTGTAATGGAAGAAACTCTAAATCTAGATATGATCAATATTCACTAGTTTATTTGTCAATCTAGTCGAATCAATGTTGAGTCCTAGTATTCACAATTTTTTCTGCAACCCCATGGAAAGACTCTAGCCAAATGCATTCTCAAAAATTATGTAAATGAGATTTATGAATTTCTCTCAATCTTAATTGTGGCTCTCCTTATTTTCTATTGATCTAACATGTGCTCTAATACCATTGTTAGCTTTTGATGAGTATATGATATAGGAAATGCAACCACAAGATGTAAGATAAGCAATCTATGATATCTATATGATAATGATAGTATAATATGAAGAACACAAGCTTATACTGAGAGGGGGGGGTGAACAGTATAAGACCTCTTTTTACTTTTTCCTTTATACTTCAAAATAGTAAAGCAATATACCCAAAGCAATATCAAAACAAAGCACAATATCATCCAAAAAGTGACACCAATTTTAACGTGGTTCACCCAGAAAGCCTGGGCTACGTCCACAAAACTTTTCTCTAAAATTTATCTCAAAGTTCTTTGTGAAAACTTCCCAATTACAATGTTTATGAGCCTCGTCCCAAAGGAGATACCTTCCCCCAATATGAATTTATGAGCCTCTGATCAAAGGAGATACCTTCCCCTCTATCTGAATTTATGAGCCTCTGCTCAAAGGAGATACCTTCCCTCTCGCTCTGGAAATGATCCCTCAGAAGATCAACTGCCTCTACCTCTTGCTAGCACGTGGAACTCCTTTCCACTGAAGACCTCCTATCCTTAATGCTTAGCCTAATAGACCTCTGCCTTCTATGATCATGTCCACAACAGCTCAACAATCTGTACCAAACATAGTCAGTCAGTCTAGTACAAGTCTTCCTTTGTCTATCAGATCTGTCCAACTCTTGAAAAAATCAATCCTCTGCATACAAGACTTCTCAAAGAATTTCCAAATCTGTCCTTAGGTTCTTCTCAAAGAACCAATGCTCCTATGTCCTCAAGTTCTCTGATAGAACTCTCAAACTCAGCTCACAAGTCCTCTGCTAGGACCTATCCAAATCTGCTTACAAGTCCCCACCGAAACCTTTCCAAAACCTGCTCACAAGTCCCCACCGAAACCTGTCCAAAACCTCAGCAAGCTCACCAAGAAAAACTTGCTTAGCATGAACCCATAAAGAGAATTGTTAGAGACCCAATGTGATTCATCAACCTCATAGAAGCATAAAGAGAATTGTTAGAGACTCAATATGTTCTATACTTAACTCCTAGTATCAATCTCAACTCAATCTCAATCTCAACAGAATAAGATAGATGTAGTATGCTTTTCTCAAGAACATGAAACACAACCCAACAATTGCCAACCATGCAATATCTCATATAACAATGATACTCATGTTCTTTCCACAACCAATTAGGGTTTTAACAACAATGCTCATCAAACAAGGTTTAGTCAACCAACACCATTCAACTCAACATCAACCTTGAAGCATTCAACCAATCATCACAAGAAAAGGAAACAAGTAGAAATCCTTTTCCCTCCACACTTATTTTCAGAAAACCATCAATCAATAACAACCATGGAAGAATGTGCCCATACCTTTACTTTGATGAAGAAGGAGAACTCAAAAACTATCACAACATTAACTCTCAATTTACCACCAATTAGAGTTAGCAACTATACAATAATACACAATAATAAAGATCCAAAATAACACCTTATTACTCCAACTTAATATTAACCACCAAAAATATAATATACATACAAAGTAAAATCTCTTTACACCTTATTACTCCACATAAGCATCAAGCATTAATAATAACAATGTCAAAACAAAGATTACAACTTAACCTTATACCTCCATCAATAATTCTTGATCAAATCAACTCAAATATCCCAAGTCAACAATAAAAAGATTTACCTTGGCAATACTTAGTTCTACAACCTTAGGAGAAATGAGAAGCCACCACTATAAGCGCTAAAGTGCATTCTCCTCTACTTACGTAACCCAATCACAGCCACTCTCCTTTGTGCATCGCAACAAAAGGAAAAATGCACTCGACGTGATTCGAAACCTGTATCTCTGCCTAGCGAGCGCCTTTACTCAAACTCCATCATCGTTGGAGCACAAGTGCTCGACAAAGAAATATTAAACTATCCTTTGTTTTATCTTCACTTGATCGTAGGATATGGAAAACGTATTCGTTTTCCTAGCACTATCCAAAACATAAGTCACTGAATGCTTGCATTAATCATCTCACAACACAGTCTGGAAAAACATAGTTCAAGTGCAATTGCCAATCCACTAACGTCAAGCAAAATAGTAAGGATGCAGCCCAAGCTCAAATCCGAGTATGCCAAGCACGGTTTCCAAGACACAGATCAAGCACGATTTCAAAGACATCAATTGGAGATTCGAAGACACAGAGCAAGCACAAATCGAAGACACCAAGCGCTATTCGAATGATACAGAGCAAACGCAAATCAAAGACACCAAGCACTATTCGAATGATACAGAGCAAACGCAAATCGAAGACACCAAGTGCTATTCGAATGATACAGAGCAAACACAAATCGAAGACACCAAGTGCTATTCGAATGATATAGAGCAAATGCAAATCGAAGACTCTAAATAATCGATGGTACACTTACTTTAGAAAATCATCCCCACTTATATAGCCAATTCTCCTTAACTGATTCACGTTGGCGCTCCTCCAACGATGGCAACACTTCGGTGAAATAAAACTTTATCTGCGTCACTTAAGGGTTAAAAGACCCTTTAATAATAATTTAAATAATAATAATAATTATTTTATTAATAATAAATTAAACTTAGGCCTTTGTCAAAGGTTTGAGTTAATTTAATTATTAATAATAAACATGGACCTTCAAGGTTTTTCAAGAAGCAAAAACATTTGCATTAAGTTAAGCTTGGTTTTAATAAAAACCTTTAATGAGTCCAAATGGTTTTAAGAAAAACCTTTAACCTTGTCACCATGGTTTTAATAAAAACCCTTTAACAAAATGAAGCTTTCTTAAGACATTTTTGACATCACACTCTTTTTGATATCAACACAAAAATGCCTTTTGACATCAATGACAACTTATACACTTGAGCAAAAGCAATGTACCTAAAGTACCCAAAATTGCCAACAATCTCCCCCTTTGTCATTGATGGCAAACCTTTACTGAAAACACTTCTCAAGAGACAAAACTAAAACCAATTGTGCTAATAATTGACCAACTATGCCCACAACTGAGAATCTTCCTTTGAAGTTTTGCTCCCCCTGACTTGAAGCTTTCCTCTTCACTTTGAAGCTCACCCCCTTACTCATATCTCTCCCCCTTTGTCATCAATGGAAAAGGGCCACCTTTGGGGCTCGGGACTAAGAAGGAGCCTCTTAGCTTAGTCCCTCCCCCACCTCCTGATGAGGTGATTAATTCTGGGGTGGGAGTAAAACTACCATTACGCACTGATCATCATCAGCGTCTATAACTTCCTTGTTGGGCCTTCTCTTGAACTCTTTGTCCATATTCTTGTTCTTGTCACTGTTCTTGTTCTTTTTATCATTCCTATTCTTATCCATGTATTGATCCTTGGACCTGTTCATGTACCTTGGAAGTTCAACTCTACACTGTCTAGCTGTGTGACCTTCATTGTTGCACTTATAACAAGTAACAATGTTATTTCTTTTAGGCATACCTGTTCTTTGAATCCACCTGTTCTAACTAAACCTATTTTGACCAAACCTGTTCTGACCAAACCTATTCTGGCCAAACCTGTTCTGACCAAACTTTTTTTGACCAAACCTATTCTGACCAAACGTGTTCTGATCAAACCTATTCCTGATATTTGCATTGCAATAAACTGCCTTGTGCCCAAACTATTTACAAGAGTAGCAATACCCTTGAAAGAAATTACCACCTTTGAAACTGTAATTTACCTTCCTTACTTGAGTCATGCAATGTGAAGCCATGTGACCAAACCCGTGACAAGCAAAACATCTGCCATTAAACTTTTCTGTAAATGGCTTTCTAGGTCTTGTAAACTTTCTCCCTTTTTCTGTTTCCTATTTTCTGTTTCTGTGCATCTATCATTCAAGGACTCATGATCTGAAATACTTTCCTCATCAAAACTCTCTTCTTTTTGGAGTCTCTTACTAGACTCTCTAGCTTGTTCCTTATGTGGCTTAACAAAACCAAGGCCTATTTTATCTGTTGTCTTTCTTTGACCTTTGATGAGTGACTTAACCTTTTTGGAGCTATCTTGAAACCTGTGAAGCTTATCCTTGTACTCTTTAGTTTCCTCTTTCAAAGAAACCATTTTTTGTTCTAACTCATTATACTCAAGAACCTTAGACTCTAACTCATCCTTGAGTTCTTGTGTCTTAGCTATAGAGAAGTCAAGACTTTCTATAAGATCATCTCTCTCCATACAACATTCATCTAACTTATCCTTGAGTCTAACATTCTTCTTTCTTTCCTTTTCAAAGCACTAAGAGCACTAATAAGTTCACCTTTAAGATCTACCTCACCTTCCTCTATTTGTTTGCTTTTTGAATCATCAAAGCCTTTTTCAGATTTCTTATCACTAGAGGTGCTACCCTTTTCAAAAACCATACATGCATCTTCCTTATAGTTTTCTGAAGCATCCTCATACATACTAGAAACCAAATCATTATTTGTACAATCATCCTCAAGGTGACCAAAATTTCCACATCTAAGACATTTCATGATAATGAATCTATGTTTCGGTTCTTCCTCTTTTTTGATATGAACAACATCTCATTTTCATCATCACTTGAAGAACTTTCACTATCACTACTAGAACACTTACTTGCTTTGTCTAGGTAGAAACTCTTCTTGTGCTTGTGAGAATACCTCTTTCCTTGATTGTTGTGCTCATCTTTGATCTTCCTATGATGTTTGTGCTTTTCAGAATCCTTGCTCTTAGAATACTGTTTATCTTCATCACTTTCATTCTTGGAAATAGTACAATCAGTAGCATAATGACCAAACTTTCCACAATTGAAACATCTTATATTTTTCATACTTTTGTGTTTTCTAGAGAACTTGCCTTTCTTGCTGTAATATGCCTCTTCATCACTAGAAGACTCATCACTATCTTGAAGTTGTTTACCCTTGGATTCCTTGGTAGCCTTGAAAGCTGCTTTACTACTTGAATGATCCATTGTGTTCTTTACTAGCTTTTCCTTCAAGCTGTTAAACTTTTCGAAGGCACCCGCTCTGATACCAATTGAAGAACACAAGCTTATACTGAGAGGGGGGGGGTGAATAGTATAAGACCTCTTTTTAATTTTTCATTTATACTTCAAAATAGTAAAGCAATATACCCAAAGCAATATCAAAACAAAGCACAATATCATCCACAAAGAGACACCAATTTTAACGTGGTTCACCTAGAAAGCCTAGGCTACATCCACAAAACTTTTCTCTAAAAGTTATCTCAAAGTTCTTTGGGAAACCTTCCCAATTACAATGTTTATGAGCCTCGACCCAAAGGATATACCTTCCCCCAATATGAATTTATGAGCCTCTGCTCAAAGGAGATACCTTCCCCTCTATCTGAATTTATGAGCCTCTGCTCAAAGGAGATACCTTCCCCTCTATCTGAATTTATGAGCCTCTGCTCAAAGGAGATACCTTCCCTCTCTGCTCTGGAAATGATCCCTCAGAAGATCAACTACCTCTACCTCTTGCCAACACATGGAACTCCTTTCCATTGAATACCTCCTGTCCTTAATGCTTAGCCTAAGAGACCTTTGCCTTCTATGATCACGTCCACAGCAGCTCAGCAACCTATACCAAACATAGTCAGTCAGTCTAGTACAAGTCTTCCTCTGTCTGTCAGATCTGTCCAACTCTTGAACAAATCAATCCTTTGCATACAAGCCTTCTCAAAGACTTGCCAAATATTTCCTCAGGTTCTTCTCAAAGAACCAATGCTCCTCTGTCCTCAAGTTCTCTAATAGAACTCTCAAACTCAGCTCACAAGTCCTCTGCTAGGACCTGTCCAAATCTGCTCACAAGTTCCCATCGAAACTTGTCCAAAACATGCTCATAAGTCCCCACCGAAACCTGTACAAAACCTGCTCATAAGTCCCCACCGAAACCTGTCCAAAACCTCAGCAAGCTCACCATGAAAAACTTTCTTAGCATAAACCCACAAAGAGAATTGTTAGATACCCAATGTGATTCATCAACCTCATAGAAGCATAAAGAGAATTGTTAGAGACTCAATATATTTTATACTTAACTCCCAGTATCAATCTCAACTCAATCTCAATCTCAACAGAATAAGATAGATGTAGTATGCTTTTCTCAAGAACATGAAACACAACCCAACAATTGCCAACCATGCAATATCTCATATAACAATGATACTCATGTTCTTTCCACAACCAATTAGGGTTTTAACAACAATGCTCATCAAACAAGGTTTAGTCAACCAACACCATTCAACTCAACATCAACCTTGAAGCATTCAACCAATCATCACAAGAAAAGGAAACAAGTAGAAATCCTTTTCCCTCCACACTTATTTTCAGAAAACCATCAATCAATAACAACCATGGAAGAATGTGCCCATACCTTTACTTTGATGAAGAAGGAGAACTCAAAAACTATCACAACATTAACTCTCAATTTACCACCAATTAGAGTTAGCAACTATACAATAATACACAATAATAAAGATCCAAAATAACACCTTATTACTCCAACTTAATATTAACCACCAAAAATATAATATACATACAAAGTAAAATATCTTTACACCTTATTACTCCACATAAGCATCAAGCATTAATAATAACAATGTCAAAACAAAGATTACAACTTAACCTTATACCTCCATCAATAATTCTTGATCAAATCAACTCAAATATCCCAAGTCAACAATAAAAAGATTTACCTTGGCAATACTTAGTTCTCCAACCTTAGGAGAAATGAGAAGCCACCACTATAAGCGCTAAAGCGCATTCTCCTCTACTTACGTAACCCAATCACAGCCGCTCTCCTTTGTGCATTGCAACAAAAGGAAAAATGCACTCGACGTGATTCAAAACCTGTATCTCTGCCTAGCGAGCACCTTTACTCAAACTCCATCGTCGTTGGAGCACAAGTGCTGGACAAAGAAATATTAAACTATCCTTTGTTTTATCTTCACTTGATCGTAGGATATGGAAAATGTATTCATTTTCCTAGCACTGTCCAAAAAATAAGTCATTGAATGCTTGCATTAATCATCTCACAACACAGTCTGGAAAAACATAGTTCAGGTGCAATTGCCAATCCACTAACGTCAAGAAAAATAGTAAGGATGTAGCCCAAGCTCAAATTTGAGTATGCCAAGCACGGTTTCCAAGACACAGATCAAGCACGATTTCAAAGACATCAATTGGAGATTCGAAGACACAGAGCAAGCACAAATCGAAGACACCAAGTGCTATTCGAATGATACAGAGCAAACACAAATCAAAGACACCAAGCGCTATTCGAATGATACAGAGCAAACACAAATCGAAGACACCAAGCGCTATTCGAATGATATAGAGCAAATGCAAATCAAAGACACCAAGCACTATTCGAATGATATAGAGCAAACACAAATTGAAGACTCAAAATAATCGGTGGTACACTTACTTTAGAAAATCATCCCCACTTATATAGCTAATTCTCCTTAACTGTTTGATGTCGGCGCTCCTCCAACGATGGCAACACGTCGGCGAAAGAAAACTTTATTTGCGTCGCTTAAGGGTTAAAAGACCCTTTAATAATAATTAAAATAATAATAATAATTATTTTATTAATAATAAATTAAACTTAGACCTTTGTCAAAGGTTTGAGTTAATTTAATTATTAATAATAAACATGGACCTTCAAGGTTTTTCAAGAAGCAAAAACCTTTGCATTAAGTTAAGCTTGGTTTTAATAAAAACCTTTAATGAGTCCAAATGGTTTTAAGAAAAACCTTTAACCTTGTCACCATGGTTTTAATAAAAACCCTTTAACAAAATGAAGCTTTCTCAAGATATTTTTGACATCACACTCTTTTTGATATCAACACAAAAATGCATTTTGACATCAATGACAACTTATACACTTGAGCAAAAGCAATGTACCCAAAGTACCCAAAATTGCCAACATAATATGCAAGAAAACAAAGAGATAAACTTCTGCAATCACTCAAAAATATGCCATTAATGAAAGCTCACAAAAATAGTACAATGATACAATATGTGGATCTCTATCCTACTCTACTAGTGCATGCTATGAGCAATGCATGCTTCAAATTCAATTACAATGCTTATATATATATATACTAGTATGTGACTCTTCACTTTTCTACCCTAAGGACACATGTGCATTCTATATGATAGACACTTGTGCACATGCACAACTAACTAAGGACACTTATCCTTTTACATCATTGCACATTATAACACTTATGCATTTATTACTTTTTCCTCAAGTAACTACTCAACTTACGATAAAATCCTAGTCTAATAATGTATCAAAGGTGGTACATTGATATGTACCAAATAATGTAATATACTCTAACATGGGTATGATATTTCTAAAAAATCCTTGGTAGAATATTGTAGACACCCAAAAGTCGCACATTGTCCCTCTCCCCATTTCCATGGTCAATCAATTTGCAAAACCCTCAAAAATTGCATAAATTGGCTAAAAACACTATTCATTTATCAAATCCACTATTCATCATCCTTAGCCCCTTTGGGCTAGCCAAGCCCCTTCCTACGCTTAACCATAGGTCCTCATGCGACCTCATGCCAACTCAACTAAGGTTGAATCCTTCACCATGGTCAAAAAGCACTTTATGCTCAAAAGTCAACATTTTTGGTCAAAACATGCTTTATGGCTAATCACATGCTTAATTAAATCTAATCCTGATTTGATTTGAGCCTTCCACCTCACCTAGTCTACTTTGACTAGCCTAGCCTTCCACCTCACCTATTCTAGCCTATCCTAGCCTTGCCACATCTCACCCAGATATTTCTCCACCTCACATTCCCCTGGGTCATAAATGAAAGATGGAGACTTTTGCACATAAAAAGCAATTTTTAATTGAAAGATATTTCCAAAAAGGTGTTCATTAATGCCTAATGGATATTTTTAGCAAGTCATCATTATTTGTGGATGGGTGAGGGATTCTCTCACCCAACTCCATTTATGAGCCAAGACACCTCAAGGGACACCTCCTAGGTGGACACCTCACCATTGCCACCTCACAGGGGACACCTCATCCCCTCCCTCTCACCTTGGCCAAGTCTATAAATAGAAGGCCATTTTCACCTTTTCACAACAACCAACTTTTGCTTACCGAAACTCTACCAAAATCACTACAACCATTTGCATCCATTACACATCCATCACACAACCATCATACAACCATTGCAATTGATTTATCACTTTCATGGAGTTCTTTTGTGATTGAGATAGGTCAATAATCTCCCAAAAAGTGCACTTTCTGAAGGTGACCCACACAAAAATCAAAGAAGCAACTACTCCAGGACAACCAAAAAAGCTAACTTGCAGATCTAGTACAAAAAGGACAGGTTCACACGACCCCGTGCGAACCACCCGTTTAGGACCGGTTCGCACGACCCCATGTGAACCTCTGCTACAGGCACCATAATCATCAGGAAAGGTAAGTATAGCTTAATTTAGTGTTTTTATGTTGTTTTTAATAGTTATTTTCATGTTTTGAGCATATTTAATGAGTCTTTTGTCTTCATAACCATGGGGTTTGACTGAGGTAGACCCCCCAATGCACTAACAAGATTTTGCAGGTTAACAGGTCCAACAAAGCATAAGGACACATCCAACAAGTGGTGGCCCATGAGCAAGAAGCCCACCTACACCGAGGAACACAAAAGGATGAATCTTGCTACTTTTGTACCAAATCCAAAAGGGCTTCCTTAGGGAAGACCCCATTGTAGCCTTCAAGGTAAAATTTGTAAAAGGATATCAAGTTTGTAACCCCTTTTATGATTTCAATACAAAATGCAGTAGATTCTATAATATTGAATGAAGTGTTATAGCATATTTTTGTTAGTTTCATTCTGGCACGCCTAGTGGGACCCCCACCAAGCATTAGCTTAATCACCTTCTAACCAAAAATTATGGTCTATTTTTGTATGGCAGGTAGTTGTCATCTTTGAAGAAACCCCAAACCAAAAATGCCTTGAAAGACATCTCAGGCCAAACCACAAAAGGTTCATTGGTGCACCGGTGAGCCTCCAAAGAGAGTAGAGAGTACACACTTGGGCATGTGAATTCCCCCAATCTACCTCAAACTTGATACTTGATACCTAGGTATTGGTTCAGACACCCACAACCAATGATAAGGTAAGTCAAGGGAGGTTAAGAGCCTCATGTTCCTAGGGATTGCGTGCCCCCATACCTAGACCACAAATTGTCTCTCGCCATGGCGTATGCAAGGTTAAAGCATCCTTGTATTTTTGTGCAACAAATCAGTAGTTAACTTACTTTTCTATCATTTACTTTCTTCAGGTATATGTAAAATATTTTTAAGGTTTTTGTCGTCTTGCTAAGCTTAAATTGAGTTTTTGGAACTTTTTGTGTAGGTACCTATGCTAAAACACTTCAAAAACCTCAAAATCATCATCAAGAGCTCATAATCAATCATCCCAATCCTTGGATCCTAGTTTGCACGACCCTGTACGAACCACCTATCAGAAGATAGGTTTGCACGACCTCGTGTGAACCTTCCAAATTAACATAGTTTTGGACTAGAAGGTACACCAGAGGCTTTTACATTCACCTGGATGTAGGTATTGTGTGAAAACTTTTGTTTTTCCTCTATTTTGAAGCTAATATTTCCTATTGGGCTACAAGTTCCACAAAATCACATCTTCTTGTTTGTTGTAGTTAAATTTACATCTGCTTTCTAGATTAGATTTATTTCCAGTAATTTCCCTTCATATCATTTCCCTTCAAAAGCATCTAGTTAGCTTCCATTCTAGTAATTTCCCTTCAAGTCATTTCCCTTCCAAAAGCATTTAGCTTAGTTTCAATTTTAGTCATTTCCTTTCAAAAGCAATTAATTAGATTTCCCTTTTGCAAATCAATAGATCAAATTTATTTTTGTGAAAAACCAAGTAAGTAGATTTGCTTTGAAAAGGCATCCTAGCATAGTTTTGTTTTAAAAAGGCATTTAGAGTAGATTTGCTTCTAAAATAGTACCACACAAACAAACACCACACACTCACATCCTATTTAAATGATGTAAAGAGTTGGTTTCATCTCAAATTTCATCACCAATTCACCACCAGAGTTTAGTGAGGTCTGGGTTCTACTCTCCACTGGCTCACCTCTAGTTTTAGACACCATAGTATCCCCCTAGGTGGATCATTCCGGCATTAATACCTGATCGGTCCTTCCCACTTTGAGTGTTGGTTATCCATAATTCATCACTGGAAGGTACCTTCGGAGTGGGTAGTTTTAGAAAGCCCCTTTACCATAGGGCTTTTCAAATAATTAGTGGGTGCAATTGATCGTTACTATGGATGCCTTAAATGTGAGGGTTAAGTGAAAGCATGGGTATGCCGATAGCACCACATTGATAGTGTGACCTCTCTTCGTGAGATTTTATTTGACTCATTAGAGCATTTTGAGTCTCCCCCTTTGGATACCATTTTACTGTACCAAAATCCATCTAGGTTGCCACTCACCCATTGGAAACATAGTTCTATTCTGTGCACTTTTGGGTATTGTAGAAGGTTCTATGCTACGACATACCTGATTCAAAGTAGATTTCACCCATTCCCATGATTTGTTCCTAGGGCGGATACATACTTTCATCAAAATACATAAAAACAAAAAGAAAGAACATTTGCTTATTGTTGAGTCTCATGAAAGTGGTTACAATAACATATCAAATTTGCTATAACTCACTCCTCAGTTGTTCCATAGTTTCACTTCCACGCTATACACTGCATGATCTATTTTTAGGTGATTTACACCCCCTAGTGTGATTTTCCTACACTCAGATCTATTCACATGATTATGTGCAAAACTTAGCTTCCAGGCTACAAAATTGCACTACACAGGTCTACACAACACATAGAGGGTCTCCACAGTAGAAAATCCATCCTCTATCACTATTTTTGGTGGTTCACATGACCCCGTGCGAACCTCTGGTTGTAGAGGTGGTTCGCACGACCCCATGCAAACCTATTTTTAGGTCCTAAATTTCTCACACAACAACACACATGACATCATTCGCATGACCCCGTGTGAACCTTCGATCTCAGAAGTAGTTTGTATGACCCCATGTGAACCTATGTTTTTGAGAATAGATAGTGTCACATTTAGCCATAAACATTCATAGAGTCTAGATTTCACATATTTTGGTTGTTA
The DNA here is from genome assembly GCA_028583015.1 of Wollemia nobilis. NCBI lineage: Eukaryota > Viridiplantae > Streptophyta > Pinopsida > Araucariales > Araucariaceae > Wollemia > Wollemia nobilis. Next base: position 1,801,599 of record JAQPPZ010002937.1, on the reverse strand, counting down.
CCACACATTTTGCACACATCACCATGCTGGTTATGTGTAGTCAGATGCGTGAAGCCCTTCATCATGCCATTGAGGCTGCTCAATGGACTATCATGACCGTAGGTGCTTCTACTTCTCAGACCATTGATCCACCTTTCGAGTCTGAGTAGGTTACTTGTTAGGTCCACTTGACCTATTGACTGGGCCTTCCACCCCTAGTGCTAGCCCCATATCCCATATGGCATCTTCCACTCCATCCCATCTCTTGGATGAGACCTTCGAGGAGACCCCTCCTTTGGAAGATCTCTCCTCTCCCAATCCCCCATCCACATATTTCCAACATGTCATCTATACCCCTCCTGGTCACCCCATACTTGTTATGGTGGTGGATGAGTTCACCCCACCTACCTCACCTTCTACCACCCATCCCTTCCTCGAGCATTCCTCCCATCCACTTTTGGGAGATGACTCTGATCCTAGTCATTTCCCAAATCATACCCGATGTCATCACCACTATCCAGATAGTCGGTATGATATCTACACCTCCTTCTTCCATAGATCCTCCTACCATACCTTCATCCCAAACCCCACCATCTTAGTAGGCTTCATCGAGTTACCAACCTTCATCCTAGCCACCCTCATCACTCCCACCTTAGTACTTTTCACACCCATCTCAGTACTACCAAATATCATCACCTAATCTATCCCATCCCTCATTGTAGGTTCATCCACAATAGGCATCCTCATCCTCATAGCCACCTCCTTTCACACCATAGTTTGCTTCTCATCCACCCACTAGTTATCCACCATTTTCATCATATGGACCCCCATCGACCCCTTCATCATCATTTCGATTACCACCTCCACCTTCCTTTCGACCTCCACCACTGAACCCCACTTATCAAGGTCATCCACCTCGATATTCGGTTCAGCTCGAGTCCCTACTCGCCATCCCCTCCATACCACCTTCATCCTCATTAGTTCCACCCCCATATTCACACCAATCCTCTTTTACCACACCCACATCTCTTCCACCCCCATCTTCTACACCACCCACTTTCTTCACCTCACCACCCACATGGTCCTCTACCACTACTGCTCAGGTGCAATCAAATTTCCAATATGTGCAACAAAAATAGGTGCCCATGCCTACCCAATAGATTCCTTGGATACTATGATCAACAATAATAACCACCCACCTACCAATCTTCCTACATCTCACCCCATCCATCTCAGGTTCCTATCCCACAATATCAGACCATGTCGATACCTGATCCAAACTAGGCTACTTACTATCATCCATGGGAGGAACAATAATTGCAATATCCACCACATCTAGATTATTTACAACCCTCATCATAACCATTACCTACATCCACATCATCACCCCCATTTTTGGATCCACCAAACACTACCATGATGCTCTCTAGTGAATTTCAAGCCATGCAGGAGCAGATTCATACATTGGATTTATGCACGACTAGTTATGGGCCTCAAAAACCCACATATGATGAGTTGTGCAATGAACCAATTCACCCTTCTGTTCCTATACATCCATATCCTTACAGATTTGAGATCCCTAAATTTGATAAATTTAAAAGTAAGGAAGATCCTAGAGAGCACCTCAATAATTACCATTTTGCTTGCTACCAATTGCATGGTAGTGATCCCCTTATGCTTCGCACATTTGCACTTTCTCTTGGGGGACAAGCATTATATTGGTACAACCATTTGCCTCACCATAGTTTATTCACTTTTAAACAATTGGCCAATCTATTTCTTGAGCACTTCTCGATTAACATCAAAACCAAGCTTACCTTGTCCGATGTCTATGCTTTACACCAGTTTGACGATGAGCCTATTACTGATTTTATCACCCATTGGAGAGTGGTCATTCATGATCTTGCCTTCCCTCTCCCACATTCAGAGCTCATCAAACTCTTTGCTAAGAGTTGTCATAAACAAATCTCCCAGACATTGTAGATTCATCAGAGTCGAACATTTGAGGAAGCCATCACCCAAGCCAAAGTTATCGAGGACATCAAGGTCCACACGGGTAAAATCAAGTTCGTAGAAATCACCCTACCCCACCAATTACCACTACAATCACCCTCCATATGTACCACCCACTACCAGACCACCTCAAACCAATCAGGTACTCCTAAATTCTCCATATCCACCACCGCAAGTTGCATCCACTCAAGCTCCACAACCCACTCCTCCATGATCTCCTCAAAATACATACCAAGTCAATCCTCCACTCCTTCCCACTCCATATCCAAGCAATCCTCCACCATAGTCTAATCCATACCAAGGTCACAATCCATGTCCACCTCACCCTCCATGCAATTGGACACCTTTATCTGAGCCCATGCCCACTCTATTCCATAGATTACATGAGGGAGGTCTCATCACTTTGCCAAATGTCCAACCTCTTGATCCAAATCATCCCCTCCTATGGGACCACAATCCATAAGCTTTCTATGATTTCCATCGACAACATGGCCACACTCTTGATTCATGTCATATTTTTTGCCATACCATGCAAGACCTTATCGATCGAGGCACTATTCAAGTCTCAAATCCCCTCGCACCACAAAATCAAAACTTGGGGATATATCAAAATCCATTACCCAAGCATGGGGGTAATCCACCTCAAACTGATCCATGCCAAGTCAATCATGTCAATCGAGGTCCTTCCCAGTAGGGATTTATGGGTATGATCAATATCACCACTCGTAATCAATGCTATCCACCCCCTATCCACCCAACAACCCTCCACCTCTCAACAACCACCTACTACAACCTCACTCATTACCCCACCAATTCCTCCACCTCTACCATGGAATGTCATCACCATCCATGGTAGTATTTCCCATTAGCTTCATACCACCCCTACAAGGTTATCCATCTATGACCTCCTACAATAGTCCCAACCTCACCATGAAGCCCTTGATTCTATCCTTCGCTCTCTCGATCTTGAGACTCATGATACAGATGCCTTTGCCAACTTTGTTGGCAATGTTTAGAGATGCCTACAACCTTCTATCAGCTTCCATGACCATGAAATTATAGAAGTTGTAGGTGAGGGAGCGGATCCCCCATTACATATTCAAGCCTCCATCAATACCATCACCTATAAGCGTGTTCTCATCGACATCGGCTCATCCATCAACATCATTTCTACCACCACCCTTGGCCACCTTCACCTTCCCCCTTCCCATATAGCCACTCCATCCATGGACCTTCGAGCTTTTGATGGCTCCATGCATCCCACCCTTGGTACCATTGTCCTTCCCATCAAGGCTGGTGCCAAAACCATTTCCACTCTCTTCCATGTTATTGAAGGTGAGATGCAGTATAACATCCTTTTGGGATGCCCTTGGATTTAGGACATGCAATGCATCCCTTCCATGCTCCATCATTGTATCAAATATATCCATAATGGCTTGGTCCACTACATCCCCATCGATGGTGATCCATTCAAATTTTGCAACATTATCACCCTTCCACCAGGTCCACCCTTATCATCCACACAATTCACCCCTACCCCATGTCGGTCTCTTGACAACACTTATCCATCATCTTCACAACCACATCCACCACCTGATCTGAGCAACATCACATCAACCTCCTCAAATCCACCTCAACCTCCCAGCACACAACTATTCCTATATTTTCTCATCGCCCTTCCTCACCTTTCACACCACTTCCTTCATTTATATTTTCTGCTACACCTTCTATCCCATCTTCATCTAACAATCCACCTATTCTTCCCATACCTCCTCCATATCTCCATCACTTTGTGCCCTACTCAATGTGGATATGGGTAATCTCTAGTTCACCTACCATTGCTTCCATCCCCACTTCTCAATTCACCCATGCCAATCATCCTATCATTGGAACACCTATTGAGTGCTATGAGTGGACACAATATGCCACTCAACTTGATGACCAATTAGCTCAATCAGATCCTCTCGCTTCATCCCCTTCACCCACCAATCCACCTCCATCCATTCCACCATCCTCTCCACCACCTAGGGGGTCCTCCCCTCAACCTGAGCATATGACCCCTCCTCATGTCTCTATACTCATGACCACACTAGGTCCTGGTGAGTATAACATAAGCAATGCTCGGGTTCTTCCATCCAACATCCAATCCACCCATGACTTTGGCTGACCTCATGATGTGCCCTTGACTATTGGGGTAGTGGTTCCTCTTGGTCCTCCTGATAATTGCATGAATTTTGTATATGGGGGACTTGACTCATCCATAGAACCTCCAACACCTCCACCACCACAAACCAGATTTTATGGTAACCTTGACCACATGTCCAATCCTAATTTTTCTTGGCATTATCTATGTATGTATAACTAGTATGGTTATGGTCTAGGGAGATATGAATAGGGGTGTCACACCTATATCCATCCTCCCTCATGTAAACCTACCGATCGATCAGGCATTGGTTACCATCCTCCAATAATTAGTACACTTGAGCATGAGTTACAAAATCTAGATCTTGATCCTATCGACCTTCTTTCTGATGAGGAATTTGAGCTTAATCTATTGATAAATAGTTCTTCCCCTCATTCCATAATCGATATTCCATCTACATTATTTTTACCATCCCCACCACATGAGCCCCTCTCTCCTCATGAAGTTGAAACCCTTGCTCACCACTTCACCACCTTATCACTCGATCCACCTTTGCCTATTGAACCACCCTTGCTAGAAGATCCACCTTCTTCACCCCCACCTGCTATTCCATTTTTCCCCATTTAAGAACTACCATCACCTCATGGCCCACATTCTCATTCCCCTTCCCCACCTATGGTGTTAAACCTAGGTCATCACCAACCTTTTCTAGATTCATTGCTATCCTCATCTGATTCATCACAACCTTCATCACCTACCTCCACCTTATCTAGCACCTCGATCAACATGATATCTATTGACTTATATGCTCCGCTACGATATCCAAACCATCCTAATTACATTCCACCTCCTATCACTAATTTCATTGATCTTGATGATATCTCTAACACCCCCACCACCATTGAATTCCTCCCAACACCACACATGTTGCAATCTACAAATGCACCATTACCTTCCATTCCACCTCATCTCCCATGGATTAATCATATATATATTTATCTAGATGATGAATTCCAGCTCCTTGAGTCCATCGATGACCTTCACCTCATCCCAACACCCACTCAACTCCATGATGGTTCTCACATGCTTGTCGAGGACACTATTGAAGTTGATATTGGCAATGATCCGAACACCCTCACATCGTCTACCTCACCGCTAGCCTATCCAAAGAAGAACATGTCCTTTATACTAATTTCCTTAGGTACTACATTAAGGTGTTTGCATGGTCCTACATGGATATGCCTAGCCTTGACCCATCATTAGTCATGCACAACCTTGTCCTGGATGACAATGCCAAACCTATCTGACAAAATTTGCATCGCATGCACCCCATCATTGCCCTTATTGTCAAAGAGGAGTTATAGAAACTCCTTGATGTGGATTTCATACAACCTATCGATTACCCTGAGTGGGTTTCAAACATGGTTCCCATCAGAAAATCCAAGGGGGTATCCGCATTTGCACTGATTTTAGGGATCTTAATAAAGCTTGTCCTAAGGATAATTTTCCACTCCCTAATATTGACACATTGGTCGATGCTACAGTCGGACATGAAATACTATCACTCATGGATGGTTTTTTAGGTTATAATCAAATTCATGTCAATCTAGATGATCAACATAAGACCTCTTTCATGACCCCCTAGGGGAATTTTTGTTACAAGGTCATGCCTTTTGGCCTCAAGAATGTTGGGGCAACTTACCAACGTGCCATGACCTACATTTTCCATGATATGATGCACAAAACTATTGAAGACTACATTGATGACCTCATCACCAAATCCAAAACCCATGGTCAACATCTTGAAGACCTACATCAAATATTTGATCACCTCTTGGAACATAATGTCCGATTAAATCTGAAGAAATGTGTCTTTGGTGTTACCACTAGAAAAATATTGGGTTTCATCATTTCATAAAAAGGCATTGAAGTAGATCCCACCAAATTCCAAGCTATCCTTGACATGCCTCCCCCTACGAATCTCAAATAGTTACGTGGCTTGCAAGGAAGAATTCAATCCATACGATGATTTATCACCCAAATTTTAGACAAGTGTCAGTCATTCAATCATCTTCTACAAAAGGGGGTCCCATTCAAATGGGATGATAAATGTCAAGCCACCTTTGATGACATCAAATCATACCTCACATCTCCACCCATCCTCATCCCACCCCATCCAGAATACCCATTCCACCTATACATTTTTGCTATTGATGTCACATTGGGCACGCTCCTTGCTCAAAATAATGAACTGGACCAAGAGCAAGTTGTATACTATATCAATCACACATTGATTGATTATGAGACATGGTATGCTTACATGGAGAAACTTTACCTTGCCATTGTCTTTGCCACCCAAAAGTTGTGACATTACATGATTAACCATACTACCTACGTAGTTGCCCATGATAACCCACTTCGCTACATGATGGGTAAGAGCTACCACAATAGTCGAATGACCAAATGGATCATGCTCCTCATGGAATTTGATCTCAAATTCATCAGTCAAAAATCCATCAAAGGCCAAGTCATTGTTGATCAGTTGGTTGAGGCCCCTTTACCAAGTGATGCACCATTGCTTATCCAACTTCTAGATGACTCTATCTTTCATATAAGTGAAGTTAAAGAGCTAGTAGAGCCTGAATCAACTATTGAATTGACCCTCTTCTTTGATGGCTCCCATTGCACACATGTTGGGGGTGTAGGAATAGTCTTTTTCACACCATAAGGGGAGCCACTCCCCTTTTCCTTCAAATTAGGCTTTCCCTGCACCAATAACAATGTTGAGTATGAAGCTCTTATCCTAGGCCTAAAGCAAGCAATTTCAATGCACATTCAGTGCCTGGACATATATGGTGACTCCCTCCTCATTGTAAATCAAATCAAGGGAGAATGGCAATGTCATTGCCCAGTCTTACAACAATACAAATAGGTAGCTAAAAACTTGTTGGCCCAATTTGAGTGGTATGACATCACCACTACTCCATGATCCATGAACCATTTCATCGATACCATGGCCTCTCTAGGCTCACTCATTCCACAAAACCCACTTTTTGACACAACTCACGTGTCCATTCACACCCTTTTCCATTCTACCATTTCCAACAATCCACCTTCTCATGATGATGGCATCAATATCATCGAAGCTGAACCACATGACCCATGGTTTTCCCAAGTCAAGGATTACATTAAGCTCGGTATTCTACCACCTGATCTAAATCATACTCACAAATGAGCTTTTAAATTATGTGCCATTCACTATACATTGCTAGGTGATATCCTTTATAAGTGAAGTTATGATGGTATTTTATTACATTGTCTTGAGCCCTTCGAAGCCCAACGCATCACCCAAGAAGCTCATGATGGTACTTGTGGTGGCCATTTTAGTGGTATGGCCATTACCAAATGCATTCTATGAATGGGCTATTACTGGCCCACAATGGAGCATGACTATTGTGATTATGTCAAAAAGTGTGTTAAATGCCAACATCATGCCAATCTTACACATTTGCCTTCTCAGGCTCTACAACCTATTCAATCAATATGGCCCTTCTCACAATGGGGTTTGGATCTCATCGATAAAATCACACCCACCTCATCTGCCAATCATAAGTTCATCATCACTACAATCGAGTACTTCACAAAATGGGTTGAGGCCATCCCTTTAGTTCAAATGACCGGTCCCAAAATTATTGATTTCATCACTCAACACATCATTTGTCATTTTGGCATCCCATCCAAAATCATAACTGACAATGACACTCCATTCAAGAACAAGAATGTTCATGCACTATGTGAAAAATTCAACATCCAACATAGCTTCTCTACTCCATACTACCCATAGGGTAATGGCCAAGTGAAAGCTACAAATAAAACCATTTGCACCATTCTTCACAAAACCATTGCAGAATCACACCATGATTGGCACAATCAAATGCCATTAGCACTATGGGCCTACCGTACAAGTATCCACACTCCAACTGGGGCAACCCCATTTTCCCTTGTATATGGCGCTGAAGCCATCATGCCCTTGGAGCTTGAAATACCATCACTATGGGTTTCCATGCAAGAATTCATTGATGATGATACCACCCATCAAGCCAGGCTTGACCAATTGACCTTATTGGATGAACATCACATTCATGCTATTGAACATACATGTGTTTATCAAGATCATCTCTGATATGCCTACAATTCTAAGGTACACCAACATGAATTCCAAGTTGGAGACTTAGTCCTCAAATAAAACCAACAAATTACTAGCCAACCGTACCATCTCCATGACAAATTTACACCCAATTGGCTAGGCCCTTACATGGTTACTCAAAATTTTGGATCTGGGGCATATCACCTTGCCACGTTGGAAGGTATTGCTGAACTTGAGCCCATTAAAATTATTCATCTATGAGCATTTTATGCCTAATTGTAGGCATTGTAGCTCATCACCACTTGTATATATGTATATAATTAAAAAAAAAATCAATCAAAACAAAAACACAAAAACAACATCATCATTTTTGACATTCTACGACATTAATTCAACTTGCATTTACATTCAAATCTGCTTTCTCTATTTCATTCTTTTCTTCTCTCTTCTTCTTCTCCCCTCTTCTATAATGAATGTTGTATGGTCACGCTTCGAGTGGCTACATACCTTTCATTCTTCTTCTTTTTTCTCTCTTCCTCTTTTTATCTTCTTTTCTTCTAGTTACTCATCAATGTTGTATGGTCACGCTTCGAGTGGCTACATACCTTTGATAGGTTTCTTTTCTTTTCTTCTCCTTCTTCTTCTTTCTTTTCCCTTCTTTCTTCATTCTTTTCTTCACTTCTTTCACCCATCACTCCATAGCCCACTCCATGCCCCATTCCATTGTCTATAATACTAGGGCAACCTTGCACATAAATTCTCACTTTTTGCATCCATATATGCATCTGTACATAATCATTGTAAATACCATGCTTGGGGAATTAAACATGCACATGCTAGCATACCAGTGTGATGCCCAAACCCATTTTTAGGAGATAGTATTATTGAAATGTTTTGAGTGCTTCACCCATAAATAGTTATATAATCAACCACCATCCAAAGTTGGCACATTTCAAAAATATTTCTAGACTTCCCTTGGTTACCTTGCTCTCATTCCTAGATTTACTAGCACGTCCTACACATTAATTACATTTTGGAAATAGGATTGGCTACATTGCATGTCGACTGATGCTTAGCGAAAATCACTCCGCTCATCATATCATTCACATGATTTCTCTCGAACCTGAGGATTGACAAAAGGACAAGTTACAAAAGAAAGAGAAAAAGGGTAGAAAACAAAAGCCAACGCCCACAAAAAAAGAAGAAGAGAGAAACAAACAAGAGAATCATAATATAGAGGTAGAAAAAAAGTAAACGCCTCAAGAGTACTATCAAAAATCTTGAATCCCTACATTCCTCAGGTCTTTACCGATGAGCTAGCTTACAGGCTAAGTTACCATGCAGTTATAAACCACCCTTTTTCAGAATGGTAAAATGAACATCACTTTACACACACAAATCCAGGATTGAGGTCTTGTTTACCAAGATAGCCTAGAACCTGTTCAAGAAGTTTGCTCAGTTAGTCAATGGGTTTGATTACTTACAAACTGTAGTGTTCGAATCTCCTCACTACAACCTTCATATCCAACTTCCTTGGAAAAATAGAATGGATTACATCATCTGACTATCGCAATGATGCAAATGTTATCCCTAAGCAACTCGTTTACATATTTTGCATTATCATCCTATGCATACCCATTTTATGTCATTATGTCATTTCATATTTATTTAAGCATATCACCATTCCATTCATATGTAATTATTTACTATCGCATCTACATTAATCATGCATCACCATAAGCAGAAACAAACAAACATACAAATGCAAGTAGACACAAGTGTCATAGAATATCATATGTATATATATATATAAAAAATAATGCCATCAGGCTACAATAAAATGTGTGTGCCCTTATGGGTATATCATCACATATCCATGTACATACATCACCATCAAAATTTCCATACGACTACAATAAGGAGTGTACCCTCATAGGTACATCTCCACAAAAATAATCTGCTCATCCTGAGCACCTACAAAATAAAAAAATCACTAGCCACTCTACCCTCATAGCCCCATCATGATTGCTACCCTGTAGGAGTCTCACCAATCCCCTCATCCATTGGAGCCCATCCCTATGATGACTCTACCTCTCCAATCCCTACCACCTATGGTACCTCCACCTATGCTGGTGGTGCCATCCTCATTGGTGCATATGACATCATAGGTGCCACCACCTACTGACCCATCCCACCAACTGATGGCATGCTCTGTTGACTCCTCTCTTACTGAGGGTGTGACAAGGAGAGAGATCTAGAGTATGTCAGGATAGGTATCCCTCTCACCATCAACTCACCCTCTACCCTCATCCTCTTGGCAGCCTCCTTCATGTTGGCTACCATCAACCTCTCATTCCCCCTATAACTATGCCACCTCCCTTCGTGCTACCTCCAACTATGGCACTACATCCCCTAGGCGAGCAATATCTTGCTCCACCCACTCCCTTGCATGCTGTGTATCCCATATGGTCTACTCGAGCTCCACCACCCTCACTAAATGACATACCCTCATGGCCTCAGTCTCAGCTCTAGATGCATCTAGTAGTCCCCGTAGTTGCTCTAGGAATTCAATCATCCCATTTCACTCCTCGTAGGCCGCATATCTCTCATCAAAATCTCCACCTCCCCTCAGGTAGCATCCCGCTCACCCCTCATCCTATCTCGCTCCACCCTTAGTGCATCTTACTCCTCCACTACCCATTGTGCTCTCACCCTCGCCTCATCTCTCTCCTCTAGGGTGGCTCACAAGTCAGCCTCTAGCTCCTGCACCTCCCCCTCCAAAAGTGAGTGATCACTCACCCAATCCATATCCATGTCAAGAAGCTTATCCCTAAGCCTCTTGACCTCCTCTTGTAGTTGGTGTACCTCATCCTCCTCACTCAAATCATCATCCAACTCCACATCAAACCCCTCCTCCTCCATCATCGGTGACTCATCCATGAATCATCTATGACATCCATCATGGGTGCCTCCTCCATCATAGCCATACCCTCCCCAATATCTCCACCTCCCTCCATCGATGGCCCTGCACCTCGATCACTCACCAAACGATCATGCTCATCCCGACGTGGCCTCACATACCACATCAGACTATCCATCTCGATCTCCTCCTCCTCCCCTGGCTCGGGTGACCTCTCCTCCTATCGTACTCCCCCATGTCTTGGTGATGCTACCCTCACCCCACCTGGTAGACCCCTATCTGGTAGCACACCTACTACCTCCACCCATCCATCAACCACACCAAGCACTAGCTCCCATACCTACCTCACCCACCACACATCAAAATTAGGTATCATCCCAATGTCATCTACATCTAAAATCACCATGGGCTCATCAGGTGTCAAATCTAGTGGAGGTACAACTAGCTTAGGCTCAGTGTCCCCCTCCACTCGATAAATCACCATCGATGGCTCTGGTCTACCCTATCATAACCTAAACTACCATTGCACCCTCAAAAATGGGAAGTACTCCACCTACCATAAATACTTCCCCATAACCCATCACCCTCACCTCACCTGAATCAACTGCTCCACATCCTCTATCTAGTCGGGAGCCCCTCTCCATGGCCTCCACCTCACTGAATCCACCCTCAAGCTACCCAACTCCTCTTGATGAAACATCAGGTCTCCCTCCCTCACCCTACTCCTTCGACCCTCCATGTCCACTCTCCATCACATCGCATATGGCACATCCTTCCCATCATTGGTGTGAGCATCATACGGCAAGTCTCTCGATCATAAAATCAGGATATGCTCCCACGCCCAAATCTGAAGTAGTGGGCTCACACTAATCCTCATCCTCTCCATCCTCACAACTCCATGAAGCTCCCTATATACCTGCACTAACAATGCAGGTGCCCATGCATACACGATGCTCCTCTCCACCATATCACACATGATCCCCATCATATTCTAAGGGAATCTCACCCCTGAAGTATCTGGTAATGCATGACTCACTATCAACAACATCACCATGGCATGGCGATTAGATAAGAAATGCTTACACCAATACTTGATGTAATCCACCCCACCCTTCGCATCCACCCACTACCATCATCATCCAAATACCCTCTCCAGAATGCCATCCCTCAAGTCCTTATCCATGGTCATCATCGTAATACCCTCTATCGATAGTCGATAAATCTGATAGATATCCTCCAATATCATGGTCATCTCTCCCATTGGCAAATGAAAGGTGTTCCTATCTGGATCCCACCTCTCACATAATGCTGATATATATGCATGGTTCACATGAACCTCATGCATCACCCACACCCCATACAATCCAACCTTCCTTAACCACTCACCATCCTCTAGCCACCATACATCCTCCAACTCCTTTCGACATTTGCACAATCGATGTCATGCATATATCTTCTTCACCTACCAAAACACATGTCACAAATCAGCAATCATGTATATAAAATCAATCCATTTTCATTTTCACATGTACATATGCAAAAAAAAACAAACAAGTCAAAACAAACCCAAAATCTCCACATCATGCATCCCGAGGTAGGTTTGCATGACCCCGTACGAATTGGTCCATTTGCAGGACCCCATGTGAACCTCCCGATGATTGATAATTATGATGTTTTCCTGAGGCATATATTCCAAAAATATGCATTTCACACGTGCAAAAATTCAAAAAGCAAAAACGAGCACAAAATCACACACACACATTCATGCATTATGAGGTAGTCAAAATGAAGTCAAAATAAAATAAAAAGCAAATCTAGATACCCATTTGGCTTATTAGATGCCCCCACTTGTCATATTTCACATGCATTCAACATTCACACCCCATTTCACACATCACATCACACACGCTTTTCCATAAGCACAAACATCATAGGCAAAAACCAACCCTACCTTGGGATACCCATTTTCCCTTTTACACAAAGTGTACACATTTTTCCTCCCCATGCATACACATCAAATTTATGATATTTAAAGCAAAATTTCATAATTTCAAAACCCTAGGCAAGCACACACTAATCGAGAAAGAATAAGATGCTTACCTCTGGCATTCCCACCCCATTCTTGTGCTCGTTGAACCACTTGCCATTTTGTATCATCCAATTCATCGTCCAGAAGCACTCCATTTCATTTCTCCATCCTCACCACTCTCTCCTCTATTTCTTCATGCAAATAATATAGTCAAAATCATAAAATTTATATTAAAACCCCTAAAAAACCCTAATTTGTGCCACCGTGTGAACGATAGTTTAGATGAAACCTATCTCTTATCCCCTAAATTTTCACACTAGCATCCACACCTCCTGGACAATCTCCTAATGTTTCATTTTGGTGAATTTCATGCAAAATTTTTTAATTTCTTCCAATATCTTTATCAATTCTCTCAACCAATTCATCACTTGAGGGGGTAATCATCCAACAAATCAAAATCTACCTTGCACATGATCAAACAACCAAACATCCAATCATGGATTCAACATATGCCTAAGAAATTTTTTGCTAACGATTATCTCAAGACCAAAATTCCAATCCAAAACAAATCAATGTTTGATAAATCTCAAAATGCCTCTACCTGTAGACACCTCATGGATTCCAATATTCATAGTGGTAGTCGTAAGACCACTTGTGAATGAAGCTCCTAAAAGTTCTACCCTATGGCTCCAATGATTTGTCAAATATTGTCAAAAGAGCTCATCAATCAATCAAAAGCAAAAATTAGCAAAGGCATTTGTTTCATCCAAAATTGAAACATCTCAAGTTGATCATAATGCAAGGCAATCTTACGCCTTCCTCCAAAAGCAATCAATCATAAACCATTTTTTATCAATGCGTCTCTCTCACAATCATCCACAACTCATCAATCACAAATTCTTTGCCTTCCAAATCATTCCATCAATTCATATCATCAATTTTTGTACTAAACCATGTTTCACACAATCCAGTACAAAAAGGGGTAAAATGTAGACACCCAAAAGTCGCACATTGTCCCTCTCCCCATTTTCATGGTCAATCAATTTGCAAAACCCTCAAAAATTGCATAAATTGGCTAAAAACACTATTCATTTATCAAATTCACTATTCATCATCCTTAGCCCCTTTGGGCTAGCTAAGCCCCTTCCTACGCTTAATCCTAGGTCCTCATGCGACCTCATCCCCAACTCAACCAAGGTTGAATTCTCCACCATGGTCAAAAAGCACTTTATGCTCAAAAGTCAACATTTTTGGTCAAAACATGCTTTATGGCTAATCACATGCTTAATTAAATCTAATCTTGATTTGATTTGAGCCTTCCACCTCACCTAGTCTACTTTGACTAGCCTAGCCTTCCACCTCACCTATTCTAGCCTATCCTAGCCTTGCCACCTCTCACCCAGATATTTCTCCACCTCACACTCCCCTGGGTCATAAATGAAAGATGGAGACTTTTGCACATAAAAAGCAATTTTTAATTGAAAGATATTTCCAAAAGGTGTTCATTAATGCCTAATGGATATTTTTAGCAAGTCATCATTATTTGTGGATGGGTGAGGGATTCTCTCACCCAACCTCATTTATGAGCCAGGACACCTCAGGGGACACCTCCCAGGTGGACACCTCACCATTGCCACCTCACAGGGGACACCTCATCCCCTCCCTCTCACCTTGGCCAAGTCTATAAATAGAAGGCCATTTTCACCTTTTCATAACAACCAACTTTTGCTTACCGAAACTCTACCAAAATCACTACAGCCATTTGCATCCATCACACATCCATCACACAACCATCATACAACCATTGCAATTGATTTATCACTTTCATGGAGTTCTTTTGTGATTGAGATAGGTCAATAATCTCCCAAAAAGTGCACTTTCTGAAGGTGACCCACACAAAAATCAAAGAAGCAACTGCTCCAGGACAACCAAAAAAGCTAACTTGCAGATCCAGTACAAAAAGGATAGGTTCGCACGACCCCATGCGAACCACCCGATCCAGGACCGGTTCGCACGACCCCATGCGAACCTCTGCTACAGGCACCAGAATCATCAAAAAAGGTAAGTATAGCTTAATTTAGTGTTTTTATGTTGTTTTTAGCAGTTATTTTCATGTTTTGAGCTTATTTAATGAGTCTTTTGTCTTCTGTAGTCCTTATGAACTCATTCCATCCATATCCTCATGCTTTGCTTGACAAATTCAAGGTGTTCCTATAAAGTGACAACTTGCTGATTTTTATATGGCTGTTTTTTTCAGATTTTCAGATTTATGACAGTCCTAAACTTTTGGCTTCAATGTGGATTTGAAACAAGTTGAAGGGTAGGAAAAAATTCAAAAACCATTGAGAATTTAATGGATATCAACATACCACATTTGGTTAATTGAAATGCATGTTATTACTTGCTACTTAATCAAGCAAAATCAGTCACAAAATGCTGAAAATAGTCAAAAACAGAGATATAGTATTCCTAACATAAAATCATGTAAACACTTAACAAATAGTATATTTTAGTCAACTATTTGGCAATTAACTTATCATATGGTAGTCAAACATTGTGCAATAATGAGGCACTTTTGGGCCTCATCATCCCCTCCAACTTGAACTGATGCATGCCCTCATGCATCTTAGTAGGCCATAGTAATATGCAGGTTTTATTCTTATGAACAACATCCTTTGCTACCTGCTAACTGAGAAATTCCTCCTTTCTACACTATATCAAGTATTTTGCAATTAAGCACATGTATGATTCTTTTTCTGTCTTTCTACAAGTTTTAGTGTTGCAAGGTACCTCTTAAAGGCTTGATATCATGTGATTCATCTTGCAATAGTCTTATTGTGGAACCATATTTGGCAGATGTACTACTACTGATGGAATTTTTTGTTCTTAACAACATTTCAGCCTGAATGCTTATTTTTGTTGTTTGCATCTTTTGAACAAAATTGATAAATTTTTTGGATTTGAAATGCTTGAGGGATGTACTTACTTGTGGTAGAGCCTTATAAACCTCAATATTTGATGTACCCTACTATTTTTGCTATTCTGTAGCATTTTCAGCAATTTTGGTACAATTTCTAATCAGTCCGAAGATATCCTGCTCATTTCGAAGAGACTATATTTTTCATTTCAAAGATGTCTGCTCATTTCGAGAGACTATATTTCTCATTCCGAAGATATCTACTCATTCTGAAGAGACTATATTTCTCATTTTGAAGATTTCTGCTCATTCCGAAGAGACTGTATGTCTCATTCCGAAGATGTCTACTCATTTCGAAGATCTTAAAAAAAAATGCAAAAATGACCTCTTATGCAAAATTTAGCTACAGATTCTATTGTGGGCCCATCTCTAGAGTGTATAAGCCTTCCATAACATTAAAAATCCCTTCTTCATCCTTTTGTTTAGATGCTATTCTTTGTTTTGTATGTTGCTATTTTATTCCAGTAGTACTAAAATAGAACCTTTAGGTGCATTTTGTTGATTATCCTCCTTCAAGTTATCAGACAATTGTGAGATACAAACTTGCAGTTCTCCTTCTGAAATTTTCCCTAAAAATTGAAATAGAATTGCTGCCATGTCTGTCCTAAAATCAGGTTTTTGCATAGTTTTGGAATTTCCATGCAATTAATGGCATAAGGGGGTGTTTCTTGAACATGTTCCTTTTTCAACCTGTCAATATTATATGAATAGTTTATGCCAAATACCGAATATCATACATTAAATGCTAAATGTTTACTATGAATTAAATGCAAGAAACACATACCTTACTGTCCTAAAAATTGGTCATGCACCTTACAAGCTGCTTTTGATTATTGTTAGTAGGCTATCTAAAAACATAAACAAACATAACACATGTGCATTGTGAGATTTGTACAATGGTGGAACAATGATGGGTAGATCAACAAGGCAATGCATGCCAAAAAATCGATTTTCATGCAAGCCAACTCAGTAGTGCCTCCAAGAAGGTTTTCACTACTGAATTATTCATTTTTTTTTTTTCATCTCTTTTATTTTTATTTTTTTTATCAGAAGAGGCTGCCATTTCTGGTTTTCAACCAACTTCTATCATTTTTTTTTTCAAGTGCTTCAATGAGAGAGAACATCTCTCACTCTTATTTGGATAAGACCAATCCTTATTCTGCAAAAACATGTCAATTATTGTATGAAAACACCATCTCTTTTTGTTGAAACCTGCAACATTAATGCAACCTTCCTTTCTAGATGAGCAGTAAGAATCTTCTTACATCATAATTACCTCCTTATTGTTGAAATTGATGCTTGTCCTCATGTATCCCCATTTTGTGGGACATGCATTTGCTGCAATTTTTTCTCTTCTTTTTTTTCAAATTTTCTTGTCTTGCTTGTACCCAAAAAGGAAGTTCACAAACAAGACTATTATTCTTTTTGCTTTTCTTGTATTTTTTTCTTTTTGTCAAACTTTTTATCATCACTCTAAATTTGATATTGAAGAGAAATTCTCTTCCATTATGTGTACATCCAATGGAATCTCCTTCAATAACTCCTCCTTAGTTAATGGTGCATGGTATACTCGAAGGCAATGTCCATTCACCATTAACATCCTCTATGAATTACCAATGGGAGAAAGAAGCACTGCTCCATATCTGAAAACTTCTTCAATCAAGTGTTGTCCATGCCTCCTACTCTACAAAATCTTGTCAATCTATTCTTGAAACAATTAAATACCAATTCCCAAAAGATATTAAGTGCTTACATCAAGATAAAATATTGATATACCCTTGTAATTCCATGTAAAGGGATTGAAATATTGTTTCAAAATAGCAACAATTTTACTTTTTGTTTATAAGTCAGCCAACTAATAATGTTCAAGAATTTTCTTGGCTGCACTTCAATTTGTTTTATTCCTAGGAGGACAAAATTTACCCCTTTGTAAAATGGAAGTAAATTTTCTATGTGCAGTTTTTCTAGTTTTTCTCCTTTATCCAAGGCTAATTTCTGTGTGTTTGGACTAAAGGTTTTTTGTGTATCTCCATTGATTTTTGTCTCTTCAAGCCCAGGTAAGTTCTTGTTTTAGCACAGTTGGATGTTGCTGCAGTCAATAACATTTCCTACAGGTTTTTTTTATACCAGATTCAGCTACATAGACAGGGGTTGCCTATCCCGTATTATTCAGATCGATCACAGGTTGGGCTAAAAAAAGAAATATTTTTGGTTTACACAATAATACAAGAAGTGTACAACTTTAGAAGATCAACTACTTGTCAGGTAGGATCACCTCTAATGAGATCAACTATTTTCTGTATAGGCTAATAATTTCTAGGTTACGGTTTAGCACGGTAAAATCCTAACAATATTTAAGTAATAATGGAAAAATCTAGGATCATCATTAAGTTGTAAAATTTTTTTATGATTTTTTTTTTAGCTTACATAGATAGGGGTTGCCTGTCCTGTATTATTCATATTGGCCACAGGTTGGGCTGAAGGTGGTGGTTGATTTACTTGCCCTGCTTGTTGTTGTTGGGATCTCTCTTTGAGAAGAATTCAAACTAGGCAACATATTTTGCATCTCTGAGTTATGGAAGTAAATGACATTCATCAATGATATGTCCCTATGAAAAAATGCTACGGTAGTTGATATGGCTATTTTGTTCAAGGGATAGTCTTGTATATCTACCATGATATATTTCCAACACCTAGTACAAATTTTTTTATACTACCCTAATGATATGGATATAAAAAGGGTAGTACTAGCAGATGGCTCTTCTAATTTTTTTAAGAGATCTTATGTTTCTTAATAATGAGGATGATGAATTCTTTTAATTTTTATCAAGAATTTCAAACATAGGCAATTGAACCCCCAAGTGTGAAGATCACCTCCCTGTGGTTGCTTGTTTTCTAAATGGACTGAAATGCAACTATCAATAATTGTTATTTATACCAGCTATTCATTCAGATTTTACTCTAAAAAAGGGTTGCCTGTCCTGTATTATTCATATTGGCCACAGGTTGGGCTGAAGGTGGTGGTTGATTTACTTGCCCTGCTTGTTGTTGTTGGGATCTCTCTTTGAGAAGAATTCAAACTAGGCAACATATTTTACATCTTTGAGTTATGGAAGTAAATGACATTCATCAATGATATGTCCCTATTAAAAAATGCTACAGGTAGCTGATATGGCTATTTTGTTCAAGGGATAGTCTTGTATATCTACCATGATATATTTCCAACACCTAGTACACATTTTTTTATACTACCCTAATGATATGGATATAAAAAGGGTAGTACTAGCAGATGGCTCTTCTAATTTTTTTAAGAGATCTTATGTTTCCTGATAATGAGGATGATGAATTCTTTTAATTTTTATCAAGAATTTCAAACATAGGCAATTGAACCCCCAAGTGTGAAGATCACCTCCCTGTGGTTGCTTGTTTTCTAAATGAACTTAAATGCAACTATCAATAATTGTTATTTATACCAGCTATTCATTCAGATTTTACTCTAAACAGGGGTTGCCTGTCCTGTATTATTCATATTGGCCACAGGTTGGGCTAAAAGTGGTGGTTGATTTACTTGCCCTGCTTGTTGTTGTTGGGATCTCTCTTTGAGAAGAATTCAAACTAGGCAACATATTTTGCATCTCTGAGTTATGGAAGTAAATGACATTCATCAATGATATGTCCCTATGAAAAAATGCTATAGGTAGCTGATATGGCTATTTTGTTCAATGGATAGTCTTGTATATCTACCATGATATATTTCCAACACCTAGTACAAATTTTTTTATACTACCCTAATGATATGGATATAAAAAGGGTAGTACTAGCAGATGGCTCTTCTAATTTTTTTTTAAGAGATCTTATGTTTCCTGATAATGAGGATGATGAATTCTTTCAATTTTTATCAAGAATTTCAAACATAGGCAATTTAACCCCCAAGTGTGAAGATCACCTCCCTGTGGTTGCTTGTTTTCTAAATGGACTGAAATGCAACTATCAATAATTGTTATTTATACCAGCTATTCATTTAGATTTTACTCTAAACAGGGGTTGCCTGTCCTGTATTATTCATATTGGCCACAGGTTGGGCTGAAGGTGGTGGTTGATTTACTTGCCCTACTTGTTGTTGTTGGGATCTCTCTTTGAGAAGAATTCAAACTAGGCAACATATTTTGCATCTCTGAGTTATGGAAGTAAATGACATTCATAAATGATATGTCCCTATGAAAAAATGCTACAGGTAGCTGATATGGCTATTTTGTTCAAGGGATAGTCTTGTATATCTACCATGATATATTTCCAACACCTAGTACACATTTTTTTATACTACCCTAATGATATGGATATAAAAAGGGTAGTACTAGCAGATGGCTCTTCTATTTTTTTTTAAGAGATCTTATGTTTCCTGATAATGAGGATGATGAATTCTTTCAATTTTTATCAAGAATTTCAAACATAGGCAATTTAACCCCCAAGTGTGAATATCACCTCCCTGTGGTTGCTTGTTTTCTAAATGGATTGAAATGCAACTATCAATAATTGTTATTTATACCAGCTATTACATTCGGATTTTACTCTAAACTTCATAAGTTAGCACAATAATAATTATTTGACTGCTTTTACCCTCTAACAACACCATGATCCCCGGCAATGGTGCCAAAATGATGAGTGTCATTGAGTCTCATCATTTAATCTCAATGATTTATCAATCCGAGGTGGTGTCCAAGGCTGTCTATGATTGAAGGCTAGGCCAGAGTACAATTCAGACATTCAGATTTCAAACATTTATTGGTGAATCAGATTTTGGTTTAGCCTTTTAGTGTCACACTAAACCCAGTCTGAAGAATGGAAACTGAAATAAATTACAGGAATTGAAAACTAAATCTAAATTGCAGAATTTAACAATTAACTACAATTGCATGAATTGAAATTGCTAAATTGAAATCTAATCTACTTTTGTAGAATTGAAATCTAGTTACTCTTGCATAATTGAAATTATGCTTATAAATGAAACTTATTCTAAAAACACCTGTCAATGCCCTGCCACAAAAGGTCGTTAAGCTTATGCTACAGGAATTGATAGCAAAATGAAATATGCTGAAAATGGAAAGTTGCTAAAATAAAAAGCAGGGAAAACATGGAAAACAAAGGAAAAATGATTAATATAATTTGTCAACTAACATACACACAAATGTTGTACACAAAAATAATATAAAACATAAATCACATAATACAAAACAAAAATAAGAAAATAAAATCTGGCAAGCAATCTATTAATTCTGCTGCAGCAAAATTACAAATTAAAACCTGCCATAAAATCCCTCCTTCTAGATATAAAAGTGGGCCCATAATTCCTAATATAGAAGGAGGTGAAAAGCACTACTTAAATAATTAACACTCAGAACATAAAATGATAAAATAGCTACACTTTTATTGATGACAAAACATGCTGAAAACTGTTATAAAAAATTACTGTACAGTCCTAATTACTGCAATTGAAAAATCTCCTTTATTCTAATTCCTAATTGGCTCAACCAAGGAGGGAGATGTGTTATTTATATAAATATTTACAACACATCCCATGCTCAAATCAGCCTATGTGCTACTTTATAGTGATTTGCCAATAATTTTGGATCTAAAATAAATGCAAATCTGGATAGTTTGTGTTGCAGTAGTAGTCATTGGACCTTAGAAAGCATATTCAGTGGTGGGAGTACATGGGAGGAGACTAGAAATATCTCACACATCATTCTTCACTTTAGAATATGCCATTCCTATCTTGCAAACAATTTTCTATAATGCTACAGTTTTTCTGGGTTTATCCTAGAAGAGGATCAAAATTGATCTTTTCCATGAATGGTGGCTTTGGACGGTAAGGATGACAAAGTAAGATGGGAGATATTTTATTTTAACCTTTTCAACATTATTTCCTTTTTTCCATCATCAAAAATCAGTCAACAAGTCAAAAAACACTTTTCTGTTCTCATTCCGAAGATAAGTGGCTCATTTCGAAGAGACTGCATTTCTCATTCCGAAGATGTCTATTCATTTTGAAGATCTTTAGAATGAACAACTATGTGCTATTCAAGTGATTTTAGCTGCATTTCTTAGGTGGATTATCCCTCAAGATCAGATTGCAATAGCATTCATTCCTCTCCATGTGTGAATTCCATGCCTTGCCATTCATTGGTAGCTTGCTAGAATTTACATGGTAAATTACTGTATTTTCTAGCTTTGCTGCATAGTTGTAAATTATTGACATTTCTTGCAAATTCAAAAAAATTAGAACATAGAAAAATTATTCAAATATCAACTTGAATGAGTACATCAAGTTGCTACTGAATTTATACACTTCATTCACCAAGTAACCATGCTAAAATAGTGCAACAATGCTGCATAATTGTCCCTACTCTGTTATACCCTATTGCTGCCTATTTAGACCATGCGGGAATGCTTCTAAATAGGTCAGATGTCTTCTGTAGTCCTTATGAACCCATTCCATCCATATCCTCATGCTTTGCTTGACAACTTCAAGGTGTTCCTATAAAGTGACAGCTTGCTGATTTTTATATGGCTTTTTTTTTTTCAGATTTTTAGATTTATGACAGTACTAAAATTTTGGCTTCAATGTGGATTTGAAACAAGTTGAAGGGTAGGAAAACATTCAAAAACCATTGAGAATTTAATGGATATAAGCATACCACATTTGGTTAATTTAAGTGCATGTTCTTACTTGCTACTTAATCAAGCAAAATCAGTCATAAAATGCTAAAAATAGTAAAAAACAGAGATATAGTATTCCTAACATAAAATCATGTAAACACTTAACAAGTAGTATATTTTAGTCAACTATTTGGCAATTAACTTATCATATGGTAGTCAAAAATTGTGCAATAATGAGGCACTTTTGGGCCTCATAATCAATGTTACTTGGATTGTTGCTGGTGACTTCAATACTCATCTCTATCCTTCTAAAAAATTTGGGGGTTCAGGATGCACTGATAGAAGTATGGAGGATTTATTGGACTTTTTTAACTCCAACAACCTCATGGATATCAAGCTCAAGAATGCTATTTTCACATGGAGTAATAGAAGATCAGGAAGCCAGCTCATCCAAGTCAAGCTAGATAGATTTTTCTTGTCTCATGAAGTTGTTCAAATTTTTGGTGATGCTAACCTTCTTTCGCTTCCTAAAATAGGTTATGATCATAGTCCATTAATTTTGGATATTATTTAGGATAGTTTGTTCAGGAGACCATTTAGATTTGAGTTCATGTGGGTTCAGCATCTGGATCTAAAAATAAAAAATTCTCAGTGGTGGTAGCAGACAGGTCAAGGATGCTCCTCTCTTCATCTTGCCCAAAGATTAAAGCATGTCAAAAGTAACCTCAAAATCTAGAATAAATAAGTATTTGGTAATTTGTTTGAGGTTAAACAATATCTAAAGGATAGACTCCTTTCCATTGAAATTAAAATTCAAGCAGGCCTTTGTGATGATCAAACTCGAGCTGATGAAAGGAGTATTTTAGCTGAATATCATAATATCTTAGCTCATGAAGAAATATTCTAGAAACAAAAATCTCAAGCCTTGTGGCTTAAGGAAGGGGATATTAATACAAAGTTTTTTCATGCTTCTACTTTGAGAAATAGAAGTCATAACAAAATAAAATAATTAATGTGCTCTGATGGGTCTATGACTTCTAATTTTTAGGCTATCAGAAATGAGGCTGTGTCCTATTTTACAGAGCTCCTTGGAGAAGATAAGGCATCCTCAAACCTTGCTATAAATTCAATGCTATATCACATTCCTAGTCTTATTTCCAATGACTCAAATTCCAAACTTGGGCCTTTCTCTAATGAGGAAATCCATTTAGCCCTTTTTGCAACGCACCCTGATAAATCCCCTGGTCTTGACAGATTCCCTACATATTTTTTTCAAACTTTCTAGGACATTGTTGGTGAGGATGTCTATGCTGCTGTCAAAGAATTACAGTATGCCAAATATGTTCCTCATGGGTTCAATTATACATTTTTAGCCCTTATTCCTAAGAATCCCAATGCTAAATCAATGTTTGATTTTCGTCCTATTAGTTTATGCAATGTTGTTTATAAAATCCTTACTAAGGCTATTGCTAATAAGATGAGAGAGATCCTCCCAACCATTATCGATTCTTCCCAAGGGAGTTCTATTCAAGGTAGGTCTATTATTGATGGTGTTATTACTATCTGTTGAGAAGCAACACCCCCCCATTGAAAAATGAGATTCCATCCTTAGAAAGCCCTGAACTTCCATTTTTGCAGCAGGGACCCTCTTGATAATTTTCAGGTTTAAATCCAATTTTGCTTGCCTCTTTGTTAAAGTTGTGCCTTTTTCCAAGTCTTTCTAGCATTGTTATTTCAAGCTTAACTTTCTACATGCTAGAATCATTCATGCACAAAGAAAATCTCGCACCGGTATCGAGAAAAATCTAGAAAACAGTTGCATAAATTCATTGAAAACCAAAACTTTCCATTTTTGGTAGTGTCGCGATATCGCGACACTTCTATTTTTGGAAATGTCGCGATATCGCGACGAATTTTGGAAAAAGCAGCTAAGTCGAAAAAGTGTAGCGAAATCGTGACACTTTCCATTTTTGAAAGTGTCGCGATATCGCGACGTTTCCATTTTTGGAAACCGTCGCGATATCGCTATCGACAGGAGGAGAGAGAAGGAAAGTCATGCGGAAGGGCGCGATTTTGCAACATGTCGCCAAATCGCGACATGTCGTAATTTCATGAAATCGCGACATGTCACAATTTCACAAAATCGCGACATGTCGCAATTTCACGAAATCGCGGCATGTCGCAATTTCACGTCAGGAGAGAGAAAGTGGGCTGCAAAACGAAAATCGGCTAAGTCGCAAATGTGTCGCAAAATCGCGGTCAACACGGTCAACGCATGCAGCTACGAGAACTGTCGCGATATCGCGACGTGTTCTATTTTCGCAAGTTGTTGATGGAAAAATGCTTAAGTACAAAAGTTGCAGTGATTCGCTGCATATTGGTCAAGAGGAGAGTTCAGGGCAAGGATTGCAGCGATGCGCTGCATATTTTCGGAGTGTGACGCCAATAGTTGCAAGGACTTCGGTAGCAAAAAGACTAAGGGGTAAGATTTTCAATGATGCGCTGCACCCTTTTTGTGAAAAGGTCTTAAAAGGAAAAAGAGAGAAAAGTGCAAGTGTCGAAGAAGAAATCGAAGGAAGAAGCCCAAGGCATCAACGCTGTCGCGAAATCGCGACAGTTGGGAGGCAGAACTACAAAGGGAGCCACCATGTCGCGATTTCGTGACATGGTGAGAAAAAGTTGCCGAATTGAAAGACATAATGGAAAATCGGCCAAGGGCCAGAAGGAAGCAAATGCAAAAATCAAATTTGCATGAAATCGTGACATGCTTGAAAAAAATTGTGTGGCAGCTAGCAGGAGGCGCGATTTCGCGACATGTCGCGAAATCGCGACATGTCGCGTTTTCGCGACCAAGTTGGGAAGAAGAGCCGCTAGCGCCAGGGACATCGCGATTTCGTGACATGTCGTGAAATCGTGACATGTCGTAGAATCGCGATAGGAGAGAGAAAGTTACATGAAAGGCCTAAAAATGCAAAACAGCTGTAAACAGAAGGCGTCCTGGGATAGTGACACGTGTCAAAGAGCGTATCAGATAAAAAAGAGGCCGACATGCAAGTTTACTTTGTGGTTTTAATCTGATTTTAATTGTTAAAGCTTTAATTTAATGATTTTAAAATACTAATGCATATTTTTGTCTTTCATATAGGAAGCCATCTGTCACCTACGGGACAACTGGAAAAAGGCCGTAAAGACAAAGTTAAAGTGCAGATTTAATCAAGGACCGCCATGCTAGAGGAGAGGAGGCCGGTAAAAGCATTCAATGGAGATTTATTGCAGACTTAATAGCTTGAAGACCATTTCAAATCAAGGATGGATATGCAGAGATGGAATAGCGGAGAAGTGATGACTCATCCGGCTCACCCGTAGGAATTAATGAAAGCATTTATTTGCAGTTGCGGATGAATGCAAGTGGCATTCAAATTTCATCTTCTCCATTTATGGCAGCTAACTGCACTGATTTGCAGAGGGGTTAAGTTCTATCCGGACTTTGATTTTAAAGTGGCTTTATATTGTAAAACCCGGTCCTAGGGTTTAAGTGTGATAAGATTTAGGGTTTGAGCAAGATATTTTGAAAATATCAGGGTCTGTCCTGAGTATATAAATACAAGTTCTAAATGTAATCGCAGGAGGCAGAGACTTAGAAATAAAAGGCTTATAAGCAATTTCTTACAAATTTTGTGAAATCCTTTGTTTTCTGGACTGGGAGTTGATGTGCTTTTGATGTTTTTTATGGTAGCATGGCCAGGAGCCTAATCTTTTACAGATCTGTGATAAGTGTATCTTCTTCTGTTATCCGTTCCATTAAGTTTGTTAGATATATGCTGTAAATCTACCATTATCAAGTTTAAATATGCTGTTAGGCTTCAGTTGTTCTATTGTCTGCTAGGGGAAATTATAGATTTGAGGTTAAGTTTGTTCTAATTGCTCTGTCTTCACTGTGTGAGCTAGGCTATCGATGAAAGATACTAGTTTTAACCAGCTGCCCTTGGATTTATAATTTTTTGCTAGATCTGTTCCACTTTGCCTTGTGCTCTTGGTTGAAAGTGATCTTAGAAATCTGGACGCTTTCCTCTTTGATTTGTTCTATTATGAAGCTGATAGTATAGATGAAATTGGTAGCTTAAGTTTTACAGTTTAAAGTTTGGTAAACTTCCCTTTCTGCCTTACCCTACCCTCTCTTTGCTTACCGTGAATGATCCATTTTTATTTTCTTTATTTGCCTTTTATTTAAATCATCGACCCATGAGAGCCAGATCAAGAATCAATTTCAAAACCTGATTGTTAACAAGTAACAACTTCTGCAACTATTGAACAAGTTCAAGAACCTCCTGTAAGGTAACAGACATTCTATATTGAAATCTATTCCGTAAGCGGAAAAAAGTGAATAGACATTCGACCTGACTCTGTAACTCGCACCTTGGATAACCAGCTAGATCCTAAAGTGAGTGGGATTCGTCCCGTGGGTGTCTCCGGAGCTTCCTGCTCATCCTTCGCAGGGTGCGTATGAAAGCCGAACCAACATCTAATTGGCGCTAGAAGGAGGGCCGAGAACATCTCAGTTCAAGTTCAGTAGTCTGTTAAGAACTGTAAAGTTGTATGTGCTGAGTCTGGTATTTTATCTTTTGAATCCTTTTTCCTCCTCCTCAGCTCTTTTAAATTTTGTTGTTAGAGTTTTTGCCTGAACAGCGGGACTTAACACCAACATCTAATTGGTGCTAGAAGGAGGGCCTGTTGAACTCAGTTCAAGTATTGTAAGTTTGTGAGTGCTAATTTAAAATTTTGTGGTTAGAGTTTTTGCCTGAACAGCGGGACTTAACACCAACATTTTAAAACTGGCCCAGTGAAATCCGAGCAGTATTGTAAGTTATCAGTATAGTTTTTAAAATTGCCAGAGAAGACCTCAAGTTAAGAATAGTTTTATCTCCACTGGCAGTTATCCAATCACAACTCAGAACATCACTATCAGCCAAGTAATAATGGCAAATTGGTTGGGCCCCACTGCTTTGAATATCCCGGGTATAGCCCATGGCCTGCCCAGAAGCCCGAAAAGGTATCTCCCCAGATATAAACATGATGGGACAAGAACTGCAGAAGAACATCTACTAGCTTTCAAAAATGCTCTAAAATTGTTGAATATACAGCATGAAGATGTTGCCTGCAGATTGTTCCCATTCACTCTCCAGGAGGGAGATTATGACTGGTTTCTAAACCTCATCAGCAATTCCATTACTAGCTGGAATGACCTAGAGAAAGCTTTTATATCACAATTTGGGGAAGTGATAGACCCCAGTGTGTTATACCAACAATTTTCCAGCATGAAGATAGAGTCGGGAGAAACTGTCAGGTCTTTCAATATGAGGTTCCAAAGAGCTTACGATAGAATGACTGACCATTACATCCCAAATGCAAATCTAGCCTTAGAAATCTACAAGAATGCATTGGATTCGGTGACCTCTATTTTCCTCAAGAGAGACATTAATATCACAACCCTGGCAGGTGCTTATAAAGAAGCCTTAATTCTTGAAAGACAGTTAGGGCCTCAAATTATGAGCAGTCTTTTGATATCCTATGTTACATAGAACATGCCTATTTTGAATCCCATTCCACATCATGAGTTAGTGCCAACATGTCATGCTCTACCCAAGGAGACTCCGTTAACTGTGACATCCACTCAACATGTGCAAAATATAGAGAAAAGTTTTGACAAGTTCAAAGTGGAAGTGCTTGAAGTAAACACTTGTGATCTAGCATTACCCAAATCTGAAGTTTTTCCCGGTGAGTTAAATTTTCCTAGAGATCAAAGAAATATTGATATTTCTAGTTCACCCAAAAATAGTACAACCAGGGTTTCAGATTCTTTCACTTTTTCTAAAGAGACAAAAAGTCTTGTACAGACTCCCGTGGATGAAATGCGAGATTTTCAACAGCTCAAAATGAACAGCTTATAATTTGAGATGTCGGAGTCCGTAACCTAACAATGATCCTTCCTCATCGTAGGATGATGAAAGTGAGATTCAATTTCACTATGCGTAGTAATCGAGGAGGATAACATCATTGAGGATATGAGGGAACTTAAAGCCGACATCACCCTCTATGAACTCGCCCCGCATTGTTGAACAAAAAGATAGCTTGATTGAAGTTTACTCTGGACCACCTGTTGAATTTCAAGAAAAGGAGGAAAAGATAGTAAATATGAATGTGGTCAGCCAACTTGGAATTGATGAACTGTCTCAACATAAGCCTGCAACTTCTTAACATAATATCAAAGAAAAGGCTATAAACTGTGTTGATGCAGATATTGGAGTTTATAAGTTGGCAACTAAAAAGGTGGGAACGGTTACAGCTCTAATCCATCACAACAGTGACAGTTGGATATTACACATTGATGAGGTTAAATCTAAGCAAAGCTCAGGTGAAAAGGAAAATTGTAAACATTCTGCTAGAGAGATAAAAATTGAAGTCCTGGATATTGAAGCAAGACAAAGAACCACAAAATGTTCAATTTGTTAAGAACCGGGGCATACAGATAAAACATGATTTCTTTTAGTTGTCACATAATTTTGAAGATGTGGTGGTCTGGGTCTGTCAATATTTTAAGGTATTTGATCTTGGGGGTTTTTTGCATTCAGTCCTTTTGAAAGAACTCCGCAAACCCTTCAATTAGAAGCATAAACATGTTATCATATGATTTGTTATTATATGATTTGTTTAATTTGAAGGAGTTGCAGATTTGTTTTTCAAATGGGACAGGGAAGACAGTAAACACAAGTCTTTCCCAGATAGCAAATTTTTGAAGCATAGTCTGGAGTGCATTTCGTAAATAGGACTTGAAAGGTAATTTTTTTAAATTACTTGCATGGTCAAATTTTTTTTTTTTAAGGCACCATTTCTCTGCTTTTCCATCTGCTACATATTTTGAATGATCAAAGAAGTTGTAACATATGTATACATTGTAAGTAAGCTTTGAAGTTTTTCAGTTTTATTTCTTTTGTCAGTGCTTTTTATTTCCTTTCTTTGTCTTTTTATGTCAGCTTGCTGTTAATGCCTGTACAGTATTTTGTTTTAGTTTTATTTTGCTGCCTGTACAGTTTTAATGTATTTGCTTCAGTTTTAATTTTAAAGGTCTGTGTAGTTTTATTTTTGTTTTGTTCTTGAGGCCTGTGTCTATCATTGGAGGTCTATCCAAAGTTCTTCAACTTTTGAAATCTGTTCTTTAACCTTTGCCTGAGCAATCAATGAAAAGTCAGCCTGCTAAAAAAAATTGTTTTATTCTGAGCTGATCAACCCAGTCTCCACCCGGTGTTCATTATTAAAATTGAGATAGTCTGCTTAAATTGAACAGTGGAACTATTTTGTTAGTCAAAAAAAAGGTAGAGAGATGATTGGATTTTGTGTCTTGCTTGCCACAGTTGTTTTAATGATAGAAAAACTGCTATGCTGTTTTGTTGGAGGAACTCCCGGGGAATCCAAGAAAAGCTGAGTTATAAGAGGGGACTATGGTTCATGCAATTATTTGGGTGTCACCAGAGGCTATCAGTGCCTAGACTGAAATAGTTCCAGATTGATCAAGTGATAAAAGAAAATTATAATTTCTCTTATGCCTTTCAGATGTTGATATATATAAAAAAAAAAAAAAAAAGAAGAAAAAAAGAAAAAAGAGTTATATGAGAGAGAGGCAGCCAGATTCCAAAAGCTATTTTTCTTTTACCAAGTTGAAGATCCTTCCTTACAGTTGTAAATTTGGGTCGTGTAAATCTAAAGGGTAACTCTGTCTAGGTCAGTAAAGGCTAAACTAGTAAACAGAGCTCTACTCGGTTTCCCCTTTTTACAATTTAGAAAAGATGATCAGTCCAAAGTTCATCATTCAATCCAATCATCCTGAAGAAAGTTTTATACCATTTGTAATTGCACATCAAAAATCTTCCTTGAAGTATTTTAGCCTAGTATGTCCTTGGGAAATTTTAACAGCTAGCAGTTGGTAGTCAATTTATTGTGAAGAATGTCTATGGCAAGGCATGATGCATGGTCTTTTTGTTTCGAAACTAGAGTCCTGGGTTCTAATATAGTGCTACTATTTTACCCGCAGATATCGCCATTTGTTGAGAAGCAACACCCCCCCACTGAAAAATGAGATTCCATCCTTAGAAAGCCCTGAACTTCCATTTTTGGCAAGCAGGGACCCTCTTGATAATTTTCAGGTTTAAATCCAATTTTGCATGCCTCTTTGTTAAAGTTGTGCCTTTTTCCAAGTCTTTCTAGCATTGTTATTTCAAGCTTAACTTTCTACATGCTAGAATAATTCATGCACAAAGAAAATCTCGCACCGGTATCGAGAAAAATCTAGAAAACAGTTGCATAAATTCATTGAAAACCAAAACTTTCCATTTTTGGTAGTGTCGCGATATCGCGACACTTCCATTTTCAAAAATGTCGCGATATCACGACGAATTTTGGCAAAAGCAGCTAAGTCGGAAAAGTGTAGCGAAATCGTGACACTTTCTATTTTTGGAAGTGTCACGATATCGCGACGTTTCCATTTTTGGAAACCATCGCGATATCGCTACCGACAGGAGGAGAGAGAAGGAAAGTTGTGCGGAAGGGCGCGATTTTGCGACATGTCGCAAAATCGCGACATGTCGCAATTTCACGTAAGGAGAGAGAAAGTGGGCTGCAGAATGAAAATCGGCTAAGTCGCAAATGTGTCACAAAATCGCGGTCAACGTGGTCAATGCATGCAGCTATGGAAACTGTCGCGATATCGCGACGTGTTCTATTTTCACGAGTTGTTGATGGAAAAACGCTTAAGTACAAAAGTTGCAGTGATTCGCTGCATATTGGTCAAGAGGAGAGTTCAGGGCAAGGATTGCAACGATGCACTGCATATTTTCAGAGCGTGACGCCAATAGTTGCAAGGAGTTCGGTAGCAAAAAGCCTAAGGGGTAAGATTTGCAGCGATGCGCTGCACCCTTTTTGTGAAAAGGTCTTAAAAGGCAAAAGAGAGAAAAGTGCAAGTGCCGAAGAAGAAATCGAAGGAAGAAGCCCAAGGCATCAACGCTGTCGCGAAATCATGACAGTTGGGAGGCAGAACTACAAAGGGAGCCACCATGTCACGATTTCGTGACATGGTGAGAAAAAGTTGCCGAATTGAAAGACATAATGGAAAATCGGCCAAGGGCCAGAAGGAAGCAATTTCGTGACATGGTGAGAAAAAGTTGCCGAATTGAAAGACATAATGGAAAATCGGCCAAGGGCCAGAAGGAAGCAAATGCAAAAATCAAATTTGCATGAAATCATGACATGCTTGAAAAAAATTGTGTGGCAGCTAGCAGGAGGCGCGATTTCGTGACATGTCGTGAAATCGTGACATGTCGCGTTTTCGCGACCAAGTTGGGAAGAAGAGCTGCTAGCGCCAGGGACGTCACGATTTCACGACATGTCACGAAATCGTGACATGTCGTAGAATCACGATAGGAGAGAGAAAGTTACATGAAAGGCCTGAAAATGCAAAACAACTATAAACAGAAGGCGTCCTGGGATAGTGACACGTGTCAAAGAGCGTATCAGATAAAACAGAGGCCGACATGCAAGTTTACTTTGCGGTTTTAATCTGATTTTAATTTTTAAAGCTTTAATTTAATGATTTTAAAATACTAATGCATATTTTTGTCTTTCATATAGGAAGCCATCTGTCACCTACGGGACAACTGAAAAAAGGCCGTAAAGACAAAGTTAAAGTGCAGATTTAATCAAGGACAACCATGCTAGAGGAGAGGAGGCCGGTAAAAGCATTCAATGGAGATTTATTGCAGACTTAATAGCTTGAAGACCATTTCAACTCAAAGATGGATATGCAGAGATGGAATAGCGGAGAAGTGATGACTCATCCGACTCACCCGCAGGAATTAATGAAAGCATTTATTTGTAGTTGCGGGTGAATGCAAGTGGCATTCGAATTTCATCTTCTCCATTTATGGCAGCTAACTGCACTGATTTGCAGAGGGGTTAAGTTCTATCCGGAATTTGATTTTAAAGTGGCTTTATATTGTAAAACCCGGTCCTAGGGTTTAAGTGTGATAAGATTTAGGGTTTGAGCAAGATATTTTGAAAAGATCAGGGTCTATCCTGAGTCTATAAATACAAGTTCTAAATGTAATCGCAGGAGGCGGAGACTTAGAAATAAAATGCTTATAAGCAATTTCTTACAAATTTTGTGAAATCCTTTATTTTCTGGACTGGGAGTTGATGTGCTTTTGCTATTTTTTGTGATAGCATGGCCAGGAGCCTAATATTTTATAGATCTGTGATAAGTGTATCTTCTTCTGTTATCCGTTCCATTAAGTTTGTTAGATATATGCTGTAAATCTGCCATTATCAAGTTTAAATATGCTGTTAGGCTTCAGCTTGTTCTATTGTCTCGCTAGGGGAAATTACAGATTTGAGGTTAAGTTTGTTCTAATTGCTCTGTCTTCACTGTGTGAGCTAGGCTGCCAATGAAAGATACCAGTTTTAACCAGTTGCCCTTGGATTTATAATTTTCTGCTAGATCTGTTCCACTTTGCCTTGTGCTCTTGGTTGAAAGTGATCTTAGAAATCTGGACACCTTCCTCTTTGATTTGTTCTGTTGTGAAGCTGATAGTATAGATGAAATTGGTAGTTTAAGTTTTACAGTTTAAAGTTTGATAAACTTCCCTTTCTGCCTTACCCTACCCTCTCTTTGCTTACCGTGAATGATCCATTTTTATTTTCTTTATTTGCCTTTTATTTAAATCTGCTGACCCATGAGAGCCAGATCAAGAATCAATTTCAAAACCTGATTGTTAACAAGTAACAACTTCTGCAACTACTGAACAAGTTCAAGAACCCCCTGTAAGGTAACAGATGATCCATATTGAAATCTATTCCAGAAGCAGAAAAGAGTGAATAGACATTCGACCCGACTCTGTAACTCGCACCTTGGATAACCAACTAGATCCTAAAGTGAGTGGGATTCATCCCGTGGGTGTCTCCGGAGCTTCCTGCTCATCCTTCGCAGGGTGTGTATGAAAGCCGGACCAAAACTATCCATGAAGCACTCCACTCTGCTCACCTTTCTAAGTAGCCTTTGTTGTTAAATTAGACATGAAAAAAGCTTATGATAGATTAAATTGGGAATTCCTTGAGGTTGTCCTTCTCAAATTTGGATTTCATCCTGATTGGGTTGCACTCATTAAAGGTTGTATATCTTCTTCCTGGTTTTTAGTCCTTGTCAATGGATCCATGATAGGGTATTTTCCAAGCAGTAGAGGCATTCGCTAAGGAGATCCTATATCTCCCTTGCTATTCAAAATTGTTGTTGAATCTCTTGGGAGAACTATCAAAGTGGCATGTAACATTCACCTCCTCTTAGGGTTAAAAGTTGCTTCGCAAAAAATACCTATTTCCCATCAATAGTTTGTGGATGATACCATTATCACCACCAAAGCGTCTATTTTTGAAGCAAAAGTCATAAAGCATATCCTATTGTTATATGAAGAAGCAGTTGGGCAGAAAATTAATTTTCATAAGAGTAAAATCTACTTTTTGAATACTCCTATTCAAAGACAACAAAAAATTTCTACCATTCTTGAATGCCCTATTTCTTCATTCCCTGCTACTTATTTGGGTATCCCTCTTTTCTTAGGGTAACCTAAAGCATCCATGTGGAATAATGTTATTGAAAGACTCCAGAAGAAATTAGCTGGATGGAAAGGCAATTTATTGACTCAAGCTGGGAAGATAACTTTGACTCATGCCTCTCTTCAGAACATCCCTATTTACTTTATGTCTGTCTTCAAAATTTCTGCCAAAGTTTGTCAAAAAATAGAGTAGATACAAAAGAACTTTCTTTGGTCTAGATTTAAAAATAGAAGCAGGTTTCATCTTGTGGCTTGGGATAAAGTTTGTAGACCAAAAGTATTGGGGGGTTGGTATTGGGAGACTTCACCTTTTCAACTATGTCCTCTTAGCTAAACAGGCTTCTCTAAAGAAGATGTTGACTGGACTCATATTATTTCCCACAAATACTTGCAAAATTCCAATTTTTTTAGTGTTGAGGTGTCTCCCAGGGGATCGTGCTTTTGGAAATCTATTTTGTAGGTCAGATCTTTGATTAGTCTTGGCCTTCGTTGGAGACTAGGTGATGGTCTTCATATTGATTTTTGGAGGGACAAATGGATTCTTGATGTTCCCCTCATTCAAAATCCTATATAGTGAACCCAATAGAGAAAGATTGATTATAATGCTAGAATAATAAAAAGGAATCACTTTTATTAAGGAATCGTTGTTGTATTGTATGGGGAACCCAAAAATTAATTAATAATTATATTCTTCGATGCCTCAACTATACCAAATGAAATGCCTATTTCTAAGAGTGTGAAGGTGTGATCAAAGGTCACAACATTTGTGAAAGAGAGAGTGATTAAATAATTAACTAATAATGTGATTAGTATGGTGGTTAGGAGTAGAATCCTAACATGCCACCTTCCTTAAATAGAGCTTTGTCCTCAAAGCTCAAAGTAAGGAGCTTCGTTGCTTGTTTTCCCACTTGAATTTGTGCAAGTTCTTGTACTATTTTAATGTCACTTTTTCGAAGGCAAGGATATATTGAAGGTCAAAGCATTAGTGGGGGGTTTCTAGAAAGAATAGTAGAATATTCCTTAGGAGAATTGTGATGATGGTAGGCTTCCACTTTAGCCGATTCTTCCTATGTAGAATTAAGGGAAAATAAAGGTGCACTCACTCTTTTGCCTCCTTTCTAAATCAGGCTACCTATACGATGAGAAATCACTATTGGCGATGAACTTGTGTGTAGTTCTTTGAGAGTGTATGTCTTGCCTTCATTTTTTACTGCATGGATGTCTACCTCATATTTTCATGGTGCATCGAGCACTTCTTGCACATCGACCTCATTTCCTTCATTGTTATGATCAGGTGCTTTGGTCATGTCGTGCACATCTTCCTCACCTTCTTCCTCTATGGAGTGACAAGGATCAACTATATTCAATAAATATAATGTTTGTGTAGCACAACAATGAAGGGGCCCAAATTTCTCATCACAAGTATAGCAGAGGTCGTTCGCTCGTCGCTCATTTCTTGTAGGCTAAGGTACTTAACTAGAAAGGGTTTGTATTTTGGAATAGTGTGCGTGAATGTTGATTTATCAATAGGTTGCTCCCCATGTTGATGTTGAACATTGAATGTATCGTCGACTAACAAGGCTAATCCAATGGCTTCCTTTAGGGTGCGAGGAGTGTACATCATGATCTTCACTCTAATTTCTTCTTTCAATCCATTGATGAACCCAATTATGAGGACTGATTCGTCCAACCCTGTGATGCGATTGGCGATATCCTGGAACTGAATTTTATATACACTCACTGATGTGATTTGACGTAGGTGGGCAATATTAAGTAGAAAAAGTAGGTTGGGGTCGTGAGATATTCTTCCATCGGCCATTTGCATAGTCATTTGGTGAAAAAGGTGTCATAAAAAGTGTTGAAAATTTGTTGAAAAATTATCGTTAAAAATTGCATAAAAGTCATCCTTCGGCCATTGCGGTTAGGTTTTGGAGTATTAAGAACGTCCTTGGATTGCCCAGATCGACGTCGATTTTAGTTGAATGTCACAAAAATTTCTAAGTGTCGCAAGTGACTTGGATGATCATCGAAAGTGGCATGTGTAAGAAAGTTCCCTCATAGGCTATGTACACTCGTTTGGTTTAATATTTTTTATTCAGATTTTATGATTCGATGAAAAAAATAAAATTTTAATGAATTTTATCGAGTTTGTAATTTAGCAATTGGAAAGTGAGCTCTGTCGTAAGCAATCGTCAGCCCTTTGAATCTTCGCAAGATGTATGTCGATAATGAGAACTAATTCATACCTTAGGAGAAGGTTTAATTTTCTATAAATATTGTGACATGAACTAGTGAAGCCTGAATGCTGTCTGCATCCTCACGAATGCCTATGTCTGAAGCTTAAGTATGATTTTGGTAAGACTGTAATAGACTCACTATAATGGTGAATGTATTATGATGGCGAAAGAAGGGCACCTATCTCAACTCCAAAAACGTGCTCTATTTTATTTCATTGAAATTCTCTTCACAACACCGTCGATGAATATTTCAGTCGTATGGAAACTTCTCTACTTTTGATTTTATTTTCCACGATCCATAGGGAAGTGAGTGTGATAAAACAGAATGGACTGGGCTAGAATGTGTGGTGGGAAAAAAAAATGATGGTGAATTGGCTCCTTGATCTAGCTTTGATACCAGATGTAGTGAACCCAATAGAGAAATATTGATTATAATGCTAGAATAATAAAAAGGAATCATTTTTATTAAGGAATCACTGTTGTATTGTATGGGGAACCCAAAAATTAATTAATAATTATATTCTTCGATGCCTCAACTATACCAAATGAAATTCCTATTTCTACGAGTGTGAAGGTGTGATCAAAGGTTACAACCTTTGTGAAAGAGAGAGTGATTACATAATTAAATAATAAGGTGATTAGTATGGTGGTTAGGAGTAGAATCCTAACATCCTATTTTGGCTGTCCTCAAACCGCATACTAAAATTTTGTATGGATCCAAAGTTGCTGATTTCATATATTCTCAGAATGGTAGAAAGAGTTGGAAGCATCTTGTTATTCCTGCTTGTCCAGATGAGACCAGACAGTTGAAAACTCTTTTAAGCTCTCTGTTCATTCCTTCTGGGATATCCTCAGACTAAACTTTTAAGGAAACCTCTGAATCAGGTGAATTCACTATCAAAACTGCTTATAAACTCTTGTTACCTATCAAGGCCCCTATGCTACCTTTTAGTATGGTTTGGCTCAAGTACCTAATCCCTAAAATTGCTTCCTTTTTCTAGGTTGCCATTCAAGAAAATATTCTCACTATTGATAACTTGTTGAAATGGGGACTACCCATACCCAATAGATGTTGTCTCTATTCTTCTGACTGGGAATCCCCCTATCATATTTTTCTTGGGTGTTCCTATGCTATTTCTATTATTTATAAACTTTTTGAGTGTTTTCATATATCCTGGGCTGTCCCTTGTTCTATCCCTAAACTTTTTATTCAATGGCCAAACCCTTTCAAAAACTTGCACCTCAAGACCTTGTGGTAATTTTGTCTTCATCACTATGTGTGGCAAATTTGGTTAGAGAGAAATCGACGTGTTTTCTCAAATATCTCCCAAAATTTTGAGTTCATATTTAACAAAATTCTCACCAGTGCTATTGAGAATGCATCCCTATGCCCTTTACCTTCCTTGCTCCCTTCTTCTTTTGAAGCCTCTATGGGGAGGTCTTTTAACTTTTCCATTGTTAATTCTTGTGTTCATCCTACGTCCAATGGAATTATTTCATCTTGGATTCCTCCCCCTCCTGGTTGGCTCAAATTGAATTTTGACGGTTCTACCAAGGGTAATCCTGGTCGATCAGGTGCGGGTGGAGTTATCAGATACAATCAAGGTAAAGTGATCATTGCCTATGCTGAATTTCTCGAGATCTAGTCTAACCAGGTTGCTGAGGCTTATGCTCTTTGGCATGGATTATATTTAGCACATGGGGTGACCAATCAGATTCTTGTGGAAGGTGACTCTCTGACCACCATAAAATATTTCAAAAGTAACAAAATGCCTTCATGGAAAGTTCACAACTGCATCGATGAAGCTAAATTTCTTAGGAGTCAATTTCAAGATATCATTTTTCAGCATACCTTCCATGAAAACAACAAAGCTGTTGATGCTCTTGCCAATTTTGGCACATCCATAAGTGAATTGATGATGTGGATGTCTGACCCACCTCAATTCTTACTTCATATAATAGAAAAATATAAAGTGTCTTCAAGACCTATTCCTCCTTCGGCTGATGTGGAGCAAGTAAGCATCGTTCAAAATGATCCTCATGTCAATGAGATTTAATTCCTTTCTTGCCTCATATTTTGCTAAATTATCTTGAGGTTCTCTTGTGTCTTTATGTGATGTCATCCTTGATAGTCAGTATCCCTACCTTCGAGGTAGTTTTTTTGCATCGTCTCTCGCCTGTGTCTTCCTTGATTATCGGTTTCCCTTTTTGTGTAGATTCATCATTGTTGTTTACCCCTATCTCACTTTTCCCATTTTTCCCATGCTTTTGCCTCTTTTTATTTCACCTTTTTTAGTCAATACCATAGAGGAGTCTAGGAATAAAAAAGGTTCTAAATTACCCACCTACCATGGTTTATTTAGTATCCTATACAAGCACTATTTGATCCATTGTCCCAAAGGTGTTGTCCTAACCCCCACCCCTAATACTAAGCCTAAGTCAAATCCTGCTAAGGACAACTCCTTTCAAATGACTCCCTAGTCCTCCAAAGTACTGAAATTGTTTGCTAAGAAACAAATTTTTTTTGAGGATGTTGCTAGACTGAGGAAAAGGGCTAGAAATGCTTCCATTGACAGTGATAATGATCATGAACCAGATTAGGAGATAGAACCTAAGAAAAAATCACTTTGTGCCTCTGTGTGGCTGAAGAACAAAGCCAAACAACAGGAGTCCTTGGTCATTGACTCTGATGAAGACACCAAGGATGACCCTAATATTTGTTTGCAGGAGTATATAATCAAATCAACTTCAAATAATATTGCTCAACTTGTTGATTTGCACAATGCCCTAAGTCTCTATTTTTTTAGGAGATATTTCTTTGAAAGGGATGTAAATGTGCCTGATGCTAAACAAAGGAATAAGTAGATCAAGACCGAGGATTACCTTGTTAATGGCAATGATGCTAAAACAAACTTTTTCACTTTGACCTCACAGCAAAGCCTACTTCTACGAAATGAAATATGGTTGTCATTTTTTATTCTATGTAATGGTTTCTCCTTTTCTCCCATATCTCTATGCTTTCTTTTTTCCCTCTCTTCACATTGGCTGAGGATAGCCTTTCTTTTGCTTTTGTTCTATTTTCTAGGCAGGTTGAGGATTACCTCAAGTTTTGATTCTATGAT
This sequence comes from Wollemia nobilis, assembly GCA_028583015.1. NCBI lineage: Eukaryota > Viridiplantae > Streptophyta > Pinopsida > Araucariales > Araucariaceae > Wollemia > Wollemia nobilis. The sequence continues at coordinate 1,761,721 of JAQPPZ010002937.1, read as the reverse complement.
TCTTCAAAGCTTCTGGTTGGTGCTCCTATGGGTTGGTAATGCCTTTTGTAATCAGGTTTTGGGTCCCTATTAAAAACCCTTTATAATTTATATCTAATATTTTTAATTGATTAAAAAAATTTATCAGGTTTACCACTAGAGTTTTGATCTAGAGATGTTTTCCAAGTCAATGTCAACTATAATAGATCTTTCTTGGAGGTGGATGAGAGGTATCAATCCTGATGCATGAGAATAGTGGCCAAGATGCTTGATATGGATTTAAGAGGTAAATTGGTGGGGGAAATTATGTTGAAGTACATCAAAGGGATGCATGTTAAAACTCTAGACTATATTGCATTGCATTTTAGGTGTGTGTGTGTTATCATAACTATTGGCATATTATGAGGGACTATTCTCTTATTTTTTTGAGAAAGGTTTGGCATCATAATGTAGAGGGATGGGTCTTCAAGGGTAAGAATGAGATGCAAAATTTCCTTTTGGTACATGAATCACATACTAGAAATAAAATAAAATTGGTGTATAAGGAAAACAAGTTGGAGGAATCAGGGGAAAGAATAAGAGATGTTGAGAAGGTGGAGATGAAACTTTTTGTGCTAGATCAAGTGATGGATTTACAACTATCTCAAATTAAAGAAAGGCTAGGAATATTGGAGTGAAAGTCAAATATCATTATTTTGGACCCAAATACAAGCCTCTGAAGTTAAACTAATGCCAAATCTCATTTCTCACATGGGATCATAGGTAATTCTCCTTTGGGTCTATCAACTAACCAATGGATAAACTTATTAGTCTATAAAACTAAGTCCCCCATAGAAGGGGATAAGTATGGAGTTGATATGCAAGGAAGACCCTTGAATTCTTCTTCCTTGGTGGTGGTAGATCCAAACCTTAGATTAGACTCAATTAAGTCTATCAGTAATGCTCCATAGGTAAACCACTTTAACTTTGCTTCCTAACCTCATTCTAATTGGGGTTAGGAATATTTTATGTCATTAGAAACCTATAGGCACCCCCTACGATCTCTGAAAGGAATAATATAACTAAGGGAAGGAGTTGAAATAGGCCTCATTATAGATGTGGGGGCAAGGAGTCTCTCTAATGGGGGAAGCAAAAGATCTATTTTTTCATTGACTAAGAATAAATCCCTCCATGAAGTTCAACAAGGCAAGCAATCTATTTTATGGGGGTTCCTTAGAGCAAGGATTATCCCAAACACAGTAACAAATGAAATTTATTTCCTTTAATATATAGGGAATGGGAAAATTGACAAAAAAAGTTTCTTTGGGTAGGTTGGTAGAAATTCATAATCTAAAGATCATGTTAATTCATAATCTAAATATCCTAGGTACATTGCTTAAAGGATGGGATTTTCTAGTCCTTGATGTTGTAGGGGCTTCAAGAGGAGTGGTCACAAGGTGGAATGCAAAACTAACCGACTTTGTAATGATTGACTCAGAAGGAAGGATTGAATTATTTTTAGTGGAGCTCAAGGAAATAGTAACAATGGTGAACATTTACTGTCACTAAGAACATATGAAGTAGTATTGGAATAAATCTAATGGATAATAAGTTCCTAAATGTTGATAATTTAACTGTAGGAGGTGATTTAAACTTAACTATTTTTAGAATTGTGGGGTACTTTTAATAGAATTGATTCACTAGTTGATTACTTCATCCAAAAATTTAAAGTCAAGGGGCTTGTAGAATTGGCACCTATAAAGTTGGTCACAACTAGAAGAAACATAAGGGTGGGGGTTGATAGAATATCAAAGAGGCTGGATAGATTCATAGTAGCTAAGAGTTTGGTAAATGACACTTATATACTAAAGTCATGGATTAAGACCAAAGGAGACTAATCACTCCTCAATCATGCTCCTTATAGTAAATGAGGAGAAAAAACCACCATGTCCTTTTAAGTTCAATTTTAAGTGGGTGAAAGAGGACAACTTTGTAACTCTAGTCAAATTAGAATGGGTGAAGTTTGATCCTAGTTTGAGAGAATCTACTAATATTCAATTTGCAAAAAATCTAAAAAGGGTTAAGGCAACAGAGGTTTAGTGGGCCTAAAAAAAAGGCTGATGGATAAGCAAAAACTAAGGGAGATTAAGAAGGGGCTTGCAATGTATCTAGCATATGAATTTGAAAAAGAATTGGATGAGGAAATAAGACTGAATTATACAAGTTTATGAAGAGCAAAAGTCCCCAATAAAATAAATCTAGAAAAATAGTAAATATAGAATCAAAGAAAAAAAATAAGAAGATAACATATACACACATAACATAGTATTTCACCTGGGAAATCCTTATGGGAAAAAACCCAACATAGTAATATCTCCTTATTGTATAAACTTAACTATCTCCAATATAATAATGTTCACATATAATCTCTCATATATCTTCAAACCTTGATGCAAATGTAATTAAATTACAATAGCACAAGAATAGATTTTTATAATATCATGGGCAAAAAACCATGGGTTCAAATAATTAACCCTAAACAACCCATATGGATCTAAAAATAGCTTAAGAAACCCTAAAATTCTAACCTCAATTATGATACACAAACAATGTCCAATACCTTTTAGATTTAACCCCACCAAAATAACATGGAAATATGTTCAACATATTTCTAAAATTCTCCCACTTGTTGAATGCTTTCCATAAGGATCGAAAACTGCCATTGTCAACTATCAAGGTCAACCATGCCCATATATTTTCTACACCAAGAATTTTTTTGAGTAGGTAAAACCTTTGTTAATGAATAAAAAATGTTATTCTTTGTATCAACTTTCTCTAGCATCACCCGATTTCCTTAAATCATCTCTCTCATAGAATGGTACTTGATATCAATATGTTTTGATTGATCATGAAAACCAAGATTTTTGGTCAAAATTATTGCACTCTGACTATCACTATCAATTCTTATAACCTTATAATTAAGACCAAATGTTGAACACAACCTCTATAGCCACACTGCTTCTTTACAAGCATGAGTTGCTACAATGTACTCTACCTCTGTTATGGACAAAGCAACCACTGATTGCTTTTTATTCATCCAACTTACTGCCCCTCAAAATAGTATTAACACATAAGCACTCATGGATCTTCTCTTGTCAAGATCTCTAGCCCAGTCAACATCCACAAAACCTCATAGATTTACAGTATTACTATCTCCAGATTTTTCTTGGTAACAAATAGCATAATCTAAAGTTCCATGTAAATATCTAAAGATCCTTTTCACAATAGTCCAATTTTCCTTTCCTATATTGGATATATATCTGCTAACTACTCCCATTGAATGTGTAATATCAGGTCTAGTACAGACCATTGCATACATCAAACTACCAATAGTGCTAGCATAAGGAACATGATGCATTTCTTCAATTTTCTCATCTATTTTAGGACACTGTTTAGTAGGTACTTTTTTACCAATAGAATATGGAGTACATATTGGTTTAAAATCATGAATCCTAAACCTTTGTAGTATCAAATAAACATATTTCATTTAAATCTAACCATAACTTTCTATTTGCATGATCCCTTATTATTTCCATACCCAAAATAAATTTTACAGCACCCAAATCCTTCATGTCAAATTTAGAAGATAACTGATATTTTAGTAACTTTATCATCTCCTTATTGTTACCAATTAACAACATTTCATCCACATACAAAATAATGATAACAAAATTTTCACCTTCTTGCTTAAAATACACACATGGATTTGCTTTACTGTTTCTAAGCCCAAGTGTCAAAACAAACCTATCAAATTTTTGGTTCTACATTCTTGGAGATTGTTTCAAGTTGTAAAGAGATTTTTTCAACTTGCATACCAAGTCCTCGTTAAATTTTTCCCTAAAGCATTCTGGTTGTGACATATATATGTCTTCATCAAGTTCACTATGTAGAAACGTTGTTTTTTGACATCCATCTATTCTATTTTAAGATTAAAAGTAACAAAAATAGCCAACAAAAATATAATTTAAGTTAGTTTAGCCACAAGAGAAAAAATCTCACCAAAGTCAATTCATTCAACTTAAGAAAATCCTTTTGCTACCAGGTGAGCCTTGTACTTCTCCAAATTTCCTTCTACATTGTACTTCTTCTTGAATACCCACTTACAACCAACCAATTTTCTTCCAAGGGGTAATTTCACCAAGTCCCACATCTTATTTTTATCTAGGGACTCCATTTCTTCATCCATAACCATTTTACAAGACTTATTCTCACTTGACTAAAGTGCCTCCTTTACAGTCTTGCATTCATCAATAATTGATATATTAAATATAGAACAAATATTTGAAGGGCTATACCTTTCTGGGAGTCTTCTCACTTGATCTAATATCCTCAAACTTGGAGTTCTAGGTTTTACATCTTCAACTTCCTCCTCAACTTCTTCCTCTAAATTTTCCTCTTCAGACTCTCTCTATAGTTCATCTTCTTCTATAGCACCAGGTTCTACCATAGGTTCTTCCTCCTATTCCAATTTTACTTGAACTATTTCAGGTTCTTTGCTTGGTTGCATTTCCTGTTTCAGAACCCCTTTTGTTTCTCTAAATATCACATTACAACTATAAAAAATCTTTTGTGTTTCTAGGTTCCACAACTTATATCCTTTAACACCAATACTATAACTCACAAATATGCATTTTTTATATTTATAGTCTAGCTTAGTCTTTTTATCTTTTGGGACATACATATAAGCATTGCAACCTAAAACCCTTATATGATTGAGAAAGGGTTTCTTACCAGTCCATACTTCCTATGGAGTCTTATCCACCAAAGATGAGGTAGGAGATCTATTGATGAGGTATCAAGCAGTTAACATGGATTCTACCCAGAATTGTCTTTCTAACCCTACACCACTTAGCATGCTTATGGCCTTTTCCATCAATGTCCTATTCATCCATTTTGCAACTCCATTCTGTTGTGGAGTATACGAAGTTTTTTTATACTTTTATATTCCATATTCCTTGCAAAACTAATCAAATTCATTAGAGCAATATTCACCACCATTGTCACTTCTCATAACCTTTATCTTTTTCTCCATATGATTTTCTATAGGGGCCTTAAACTATTTAAATTTATTGAAAACTTAAGACTTGTTTTGTAAAAAATATACCGAGGTATTTATTGAAAAAGTCATCTATAAATGTAATAAAATAGGTATATTTACCTAAGGATGGTAATTTTGCAAGTACAAACATATCACTATGAGCTAGATGCAAAATTTCTTCAAATCTTGTAGCATTACTAGGGAGCTTGACATAGGTTTGCTTTCCAAAAATACAATGCTTACAAAAATCAAAATTTAAATGGTAATAAAAAATTCCTTCAACCCCCTAATTCTGGATTGTTCCTGACCCCAGCAAACCTTCAAAACCCCCTTCAGGTTTGAAAAGATGTGGCTCACTCATCTAGATTTTTGTCGGTGTATTCGACAATGGTGGCAACAAAACCTTTGTCCAAACCCTCTCTCGAATCTATTCCTCAAACTCAAAGCGGTCAAGCTCAAGCTAAAATGCTGGAACAGGGAGGTTTTCGGCAACCTCTTTACTAAAAAAAAGCATCTGCTGGATGAGCTCAAAAGGGTGGAAAATCTGATTCAGGGAGGGGATCAGAGGGTTGAAACTTTCATGGAGGAAAAAAGCCTCCTTTCAAACCTTCACAATGCTTTGGCTAAGGAAGAGTCCTACTGGAGGCAAAAATCTAGATGCCTCTGGCTCAAAGAAGGAGACCCCAACACAAAGTTTTTCCATGCTTCCACCTTGCGCCATAGAGGCTCAATTAAAATCTCTGAGTTGACCAAGGCTGATGGCACCATTGTATTTGATATCCATGCCATCAAACAAGAAGCTGTACACCACTTCCAAGAAATCTTAGGTCCAAGTGTTGACTGCCACCCCCGCACAACAAGTTCTCTACTTCAGAACATTCCAATGCTGGTGTCTAACGATGATAATGAGAAATTTCTCCAATCCTACACTGAAGAGGAGATCAAAGATGCTCTGTTTGCAATGGAACCTGACAAGGCCCCTAGACCTGATGGATTTCCACCCCAGTTTTTTCAACACTTTTGGGATATTATGGGCCCTGATGTTGTTGCTACAGTTAAATTATTCCAGAGAGCTAAAAAGATGCTGAGAGAAGTCAATTCCACCTTCATTATTTTAATTCCCAAGTCCAATGATCGTGCTTCCCTCTTTGACTTCAGACCTATAAGTATCTGTAGTGTCATCTACAAACTTATCACCAAAGTTTTGGCAAACAGGCTAAAAGACATCCTTCCATCCATCATCGACCAGTGCCAAGGCAGCTCGGTCAAAGGCGTATTCATTGCTGATGGAGTGATAACCATCCACGAATTGGCCCATTCGGCATCTAAAAACAAAAAACCCAAGTATGTTCCTTAAGCTTGACATGAACAAGGCTTTTGATCGGGTTTCATGGAAATTCTTGTTCGAGGTCCTTGAGAAGTTTGGGTTTCACAAAGAATGGGTTAAGATGGTTCGTGAATGTATCTCTACTACTTGGTTCTCTGTTATTATCAATGGTTCACCTGCTGGTTTTTTTCCAAGTTTCAAAGGCATCCATCAAGGGGACCCTCTGTCACCCTTCCTCTTCATCATTTTGGCCGAAACCCTTGGAAGAACCCTTACTGCTGCTTGCAAAAGTGGAATCCTCTCTGGGATCAAACTAGCCTCAACAACCAATGCCATTTCCCATCAATAGTTTATGGATGATACTATTCTTTCCTCTCATGCTTCTGTCCTCGAAGCAAAAATCATTAAGAGCATCCTTGACTCTTATGAAGAGGCGGCTGGCGAAAGTCAATTATCGCAAAAGCAAGCTATACTTTCTCAATACACCCATTCACAGGCAAAACAGAATTGCTGAGATCCTTGGGTGTATCATTGGGAGCCTTCCAACTACTTATCTCGGACTATCACTTTTCCATGGCAAATCAGTCTCGTCTATGTGGAAACCTGTTTTAGATCGCCTCAACAAGAAACTTGCAGGCTGGAAAAGTTCAATGCTCAGTCAGGCAGCCAAAGCCACTTTGGTCTAGGCTTGCCTGTAAAGTATTCCTATTTTTTTCTTATCTATCTTCAAAGCTCCAGCTTCCATCTGCCAAAGAATTGAGCAAATTCAATGTAGATTCCTTTGGGTAGGAAACGAAAACAAGAACAAATTTTCCCTTATTGCCTGGGACAAGGTTTGTTCCAAGAAAAAGGATGGAGGTCTCGGCTTCAGGGACATAAAGTGGATGAAAATGGCTCTCATTGCCAAATAGTCCTGGAGACTTACCATCAATGAAAAAGTCACCTAAATTGACATCATCAAAGCTAAGTATCTCCATCAGGTTCCCTTTCTTGGAGAGCACAACCTTCCTAGCGGATCTCATTTCTAGAATGGTGTCACTAAAACAAGGAAGATTATCATGGAAGGCTTAAGGTGGTGTCTTGGAAATGGATTGACCATTCATTTCTGGGATGACCCGTGGATCCGTGACAAACCTCTCAACCAAGATCCTCATATTACAGTGCTCAAGACGGTGACCGAAGCCACCTTTGGAGATAAGGTGTGTCATTTCATTAACCCAGGTATTACAAGACCCGAATGGAAACACCTGGTTCTGAATGGGCCTAGGCATATCACCGAGGCACTTAGGTGGTTACAAAACTTACTAAGGAGTTGCATAATCCCCAGCTCTCACAAAGAAGACTCCATGGTTTGGAACCTTGAAGATTCAGGGCATTTCACTGTTAAATCTGCCTACTACAGCCAAGAAGCTCCCAGTGATGGCAATGACTTATCTAATCAGGTCTAGGTTCCCAAGATCATTCCCAAGGTCAAATTCTTCTATTGGTTGGCCATCCAAAATAGAATCCTCACCATTGACAATTTGATAACCAGAGGGCTAATCATTCCCAATTGGCGCATCCTGTGTAAAAATGCCTGTGAGTCTACATCACATGTTTTTTTGGAATGTCCCTTCTCCCTTGTAGTGCTCAACCAGGTTTTCAACATGTTCGTCATCTCCATAGCCCTCCATCATTCCATTCCCCTCATTTTTCAACAATGGACCCGACCTTTCAAGAGTAGTCAACTCAAATTCATGTGGCAAGCTTGCCTTCACATTTTCCTGTGGCAGATTTGGCTTGAGAGAAATGCCAGAATTTTCAAAAGCCTTGCCACTGATAAGAAGATTGTCATTGCCAAAATATTGGACCTTGCTACGGAGAATGCCTCTCTTGTCTCATATTCCAAACCCCCCCTCCTGGCCTTGAATTGGATCTAACAAATCATTTCAATCTTGTCAATTTTTTTGCAACTCCTCGTACTTCTGTTGACAGGTCTGTAATCAAGTGGGTCTTACCTCCTTCTGGGTGGCACAAGCTTAACTTCGACGGTGTGGCTAAAGGCAACCCTGGAGCGGCTGGCGGAGGTGGAATTCTTAGAAATCACAGAGGAGAAATAATTTTGGCCTTTGCTCAGAACTTGGGAATTCAATATAACAATATGGCCGAGGCTCGGGCCTTGCTCCAAATCTTGATTCTCTTGGAAGGCTTGACCATAAATAAACTCATCATAGAAGGAGACTCATTGCACTGCATCAACTGGCTCAAATGGACCTCTGTGCCTCCTTGGGACCTTGCTTCCATCTTCCAAGAATGCAGGGCACTAATTGGCATTTACCTAGAATTAATCGTTAAACATCAGTACCGGGAAGGCAACAAAGCTACAGACTGGCTTGCTAACAAGGGAGTTGATGCAATAGACATTCAAGTTTGGAGAGATTCCTTCCCAATCAGCCTAAGGGACGCTTCTTCAAGTTCCAATGTTTGCACAATGTGAGTGGGTAACTGGGCTCCGGGTTTTTTCACACTTGGAACTGGTCGAGTCTTCGCATCCTTTCTTCCTTCTTCTTCCCCTTCAGCTACGTTTTGGCAACTTGGCATGTTTTCACGTCACTTTTCACAGTTGGTTGCAAAATCTCAGCTTGTCAGATTATCGTGACATTCCTTTTTGCTCTAGCTGCGAGGCTGCTTCTTGTCACGATATCGCAACACTCTTCTCTTCTTCGGATGCGGTTTTCCAACTTGTTGGGATATCGCGACACTTTTTCTCTCCGGGTGCTTTTTTGCAAACTTGTCGCGATATCGCGACACTTTTGTCCTTTAGGCACTGCCTTGCTTCATGTCACAATTTCATGACATTTCTTCTCTCCAATGGCGGTCTTCCATTTTGTCGCGATATCACGACATTTTTTCTCTCTCCAACGACGGTCTTCCATTCTGTCGCGATATCGTGAAATTTTTTCTCTCCAACAGCTGTCTTCCATTTTGTCATGATATCGCGACATTTTTTCTCTCCAACGACGGTCTTCCATTTTGTTGCGATATCGCGACATTTTTTCTCTCCAACTTTGTCACGATATCGTGACACTTTTTCTCTCCAACGACGGTCTACTTTTTTGTCGCGATATCACGACATTTTTTCTCTCCAATGGCGGTCTTCCATTTTGTCGCGATCTCGCAACATTTTTTCTCTCCAACGGTGGTCTTCCTTTTTTTTGCGATATCATGACACTTTTTCTCCTTGGTTGCGGACTTCCAGATTGTCGTGATATCGTGACACTTTTTCTGTTCGGCTGCGGTCCTCCAGATTGTCACGATTTCGCGACAATTTTTCTTCTTGGCAGCAACCTTCCAATTTGTTGTGATTTCGCGACACTTTTTCTCTTCGGCAGCGATCTTCCATCTTGTCACGATTTTGTGACACATTTTCTCCTCGACAGCAGGCTTCCACTTTCGGTGTGATTTTGTGACACATTTTCTATTCAGCTGCAGTATTCATTCTTGTCACGATTTCGTGACTCTTCTTCTCGTCCGGCTCCAACCTTGCAACTTGTCACGATATCACGACACTTTGCAACATGTCGCGATATCGCGACTTTTTCCCTCCTTTGGCTCCGATGACGCTTCTTGTCACGATTTCACGACTTCCTTTCTTCTCTTGGCTACAATGGTGCAACTTGTCATGATTTCGCGACATCACCAATTTGGTCGCGATTTCGCGACACCTTCCCTAGTGTGGAGGTTTGCCCGCTCTTTATTCCTTTCTTCTTGGACCACCTCGGTCGATATGGAATTCATGTAATTTCTCTTGTACAAGGTTCAGGGACCTTTCAACACCCTTTCTACCAATAAAAAAAAAAAATTCCTTCAACCATACCTTTCATTTTTAATGTTCAAAGGTATTTCTCACAAATATACCCCATGCGCTGATGCCACAATATTGTATTTGCTACAAGAATACTCGATGCTACTTCTACCATATTATTCTCCTCTACAATCGAAGAGTTATTGCAATTAATACTTACAGTGCTAACCTCAAGTCTGAATAAAGTTCATACATAAACTTCCCTTGCCAACACCATGACTCCATGAAACATCTTGCAACTATCCTTATTGAATACCACAATCACACCTACATCATTCATATTACTCACAAATATTAGATTTCATGCCAAACCTAGAATATGTAGTACACCAGGAGGGTTTTAATTCTTCTATATTTTAACCTCAACTTGAATATTCCTTGACCTATTATTTTTTATTTCAAATTGTCTCCCAAGAAGACTTCACCTCCATTTATATTTTCATATTCATAGAACCCCTCCCTATGAGGAGTCATATGGAAATAAGCACTTGATTCAATAAACCACGAGTCATGGAATTCACTTGAGCATGTTGTAGCTAAGAATAAGTCCCATGAATCTATATTTGTGGTTTTCATTTCTACAAGAGTTCCTTCATAAAATGATTGGCTATTATCAACCTTTTTAGATTTGTAGTCTCTTTTATAATGCTCTATTTTACTACACTTCTAACATTTTCTCTTTTTTTAAGCAACATGTTTACCCCTAGATCTTGATTTCCTTTCTCCTAATTTCTTTTTACTTATTTATTGAGAATGACCTCTCACAACCAAGGCAACCTTTTTATGATAATCCTCAAAATATTTTCATCTCAATTCCTTAGACAACAATGTTCCTACTATATCCTCTACTTTCAATGTAGAAGTAGTATTGGTGATAGCCATAACTAGATTATTCTATGAATCAGGTAATAAACAAATTAAAGTAGTACAATTTTCCTCTTCATCCATTTTTACTTCAACAGAGTTTGATTGACTTACCACAATGTTAAAAGCATTCAAATGTTCAACCATAGAGTCACCATAATTTATTCAAAGTGAAGACAACTTCTTTCGAATAAAGAGTTTATTTACCAGTGACTTTGTTTAATACAAAGTTTTCAACTTATCGCATAACAACTTTGATGTGGTCTCTATTGATACATTCAATAATATTGAATCAGATAAGCACAATCTAATAGAAATCCTTACCTTCCTATCAATCTTCACCAATCCTCATATGTCATTGATGTTGGTTTTATTCCTAAGACTACAATCCACTGATCTCTATCAACCAATAGATCCTCCATATTGAGTTTTCATAACTCAAAATTCTATCCATTAAAATTTTCAATCTCTACTCATGTGCTTCCCATCATTTTCCTTTGCCTAGATTATTCCACATATGACTCCCACTCAAGAATTAATTATCATAGGGTTGAAATCCTTACTCCTCAAACAAAACTAAAAAACCTAGCTCTGATACCAAATGAAGAGCAAAAGGCCCCGATAAACTAAATCTAGAAAAAAATAAATACATAATCAAAGGAAAAAATAAGAAGATAACAAATACACACATAACACAATATTTCACTTAGGAAACCCTTACGAGAAAAACTAGCACAATAATATCTCCTTATTATATTAACTTAACCATCTCCAATGCAATAATGTTCATCTCTCATCTCTCATATATCTTCAAACCTTGATGCAAGTGCAATTAAATAACAACACAAGAACATACAATACCATGGGTAAAAAACCATGGGTTCAAATAATTAATCCTAAACAACCCATATGGGTCTAAAAATAGCTTAAGAAATCCTAAAAAAATTCATCGAGGAGGATACACAAAGAGTGTCTAGTACCTTTAGAGTTAACCTCACTAGAATAACATGAAATTTTTTCAACATATTTCCAACAATTTGGAACAAGAGAAGATAATATTGTTGGCAAAGAGAGAAGCACAATGGAGGCTTAATAGTAGAGCTCTCTAGTTTGTAAATGGGAATGAGAATACTAAATTTTTTCATAGCCTTGCAAATCATAGAAAATTACAAAATACAATTTGGGATCTATAATGTCAAGATGGAAGTAGTCTCCTCATTTAAAGGAACAACAAACATGAGAGTAAGGGATTTTGGTCAACTATATAAGGATCCTAGTTAAGTTAATATAGTTGAAATAGTCAAAACGACTTCTCTCCTTCCTATATTTGTAGATGAGGAAGCCAATGATGAGTTGGTATAAGAAGTCTTAAAGAAGGATCTTAAAGTTGTTTTAACCTCCTTCTAGAAATATAAGAGTCTAGGGCTTGATGGCTAGACTATAAAATTCTTCCTTGGGATCTATGACCTCCTGGAATTTGACCTACTCAAGGTCATGGAGGAGTCTAGGCAGTCAGGAAGGGTAAATGCAATCTTCTACTCTACCTTCATTATCCTAATTCTAAAAAGGACCATCATGTCGTCCTCTTCAATTATCTTGGGCTATCAAATAAGATTTGGACCAAATGGTTAGGGTTATCATGTGGATCAATATAGCAAGGTTAGTCTTAAGAGAAAAAGGTTTGACTCTATTAGGGGCCTCTACAATTTTTTACAAGGTCGACACCTTTTAAGATGTGATCTTGGGTGCGCAGGTCCTAGTATAGCGTAATCTAACAACTTGGGGGGAAAAGGGTTAGAGAGAGGCAGAAAATTAAAACAATAACAAATTAAAATATAAGCTAATTGAGGGGATGTGCCAAGATCAAGATAACATCCCCTTGCACAATAGTCCTAAGTGCAATGCGTCGATATAGTGAACACTTTCTCTTCTTGATATATATATATATATATATATATATATATAGGTATAGATAAACACACATGCACAAAGGAAATGAGATAGGGAGAACCAAACACTTGGAACCAAATAGTCATGGCCTCTAGTATGCATACATGAATATAAAATAATTATAAGATTATATAAAAAATGAGGGCTTGAGGGCATGTCTACAAGACCACTAAGGAATATGAGTATTTCTAAATAAGGGAAATGAAGGGAAAGTTATATAGAATTTATAACTTATCAATCCTTTAAAATACCTATACTTATACTATTTATATATTACGAAGGGGAGATTCTCCCTCCAAAACTATGTAGAGATCATCGACATTGTCGGGTCATGTTTTCTTTAAAGTCATTGGTTCATCCAATGCCTCTAGATCTATGATCATAAATATCAATTGGTTATAGGCCCTTAGATGAGCAATTACCATTGTTATTGCCATATACCATTTCTAAGGATTCCCAATATCCAAGCATGGGAAATATTCTATAATTAATACTCCAAATTTGGGGTTGTTCCTATTGTAGCTCTATTGTCTTTAATGTATCAACCACTTTCTTGGCCTACCCTTTCTAAGAGATAGACCTGTTGGAACTGATTCTTGCATCCATAGGAAATAAATTGTCATGCTAAAAGAACCTGTTTGAAACCAATGAGCTATTATAGGCTTTGGACGACCTGTCTCATGTTCTGTTAAACCCGAATATTTCTATAAAAGATGGCAGAACAAGTAAAGAAACCCTAGCGATAATTCTATAATTAAACTTCTAATTTGCATGCTTAAAATTTATATTAATGTTGGCAATTTTGGGTACTTTGGGTACATTGCCTTTGCTCAAGTATATAAGTTGTCATTGATGTCAAGAAGCTCTTGAAGTAATTTTATTTGATGTCAAACACTTTGTTTTGATGAAGGTTACGACATGACAGTTTCAAAGGTCTTTGGTAAACTCCAAGTTGGCAGGTTTAAAGATTACAGGTGGATGCATTAGTTTAATGCATTTGGGTCTAGGAGGAAGTATTTATTTAAATAATTAAAAACCTTGTTAAGGTTCCTTTTAATTATTTTTAAATAAATATTAATTTATTGTTTGCATTGGGTTCTCCTAACCCATGGCGCAAATATCTTAACTTTGATGGCGCTATGTTCTAAGATTGTGGGTGCTAGCCAAGACCTCCGTCGACATGTTAAACTCCTCCGCCGATGTGTTAAACTCCTCGCCGACGTCAATAGTTTATGGGAAATATGCATATAAATCTCCCACGATGAAGATCAAATATTATCCCATCCGCATTTTCAAAGTGTTGCTCGCTGAGATTTCACGATATGATGTTCGACTTCTTCCTCGTTGAGAATTCGTGATCCGCTGTTCGAATATCCACCGTTCATTTTTTGTATCCGTCGTGAGGTTTTGTCGTCGTTGTTCACATCAAAAGACAGGGAGGCCTACTATTTATTTTAGCCCTGGTGAAAAAGGTACAAGGGAAACAGAGTGAGGTTCATACCTCATCGGATGCCTTTGGCGCACCGGTAGCGGCTAGGCTGTTGGCGCGCTACCCGAATGGGAGGTTCTGTGTTCGAATAACATGAAAGGGTTTTTCTTCATTGAAGTGGACACAACAGGTGGTGTTAGAGTTCATGCGCAATTTCTCCATAGCACAATTTTTGGTGTTGGCCAAGGTATTTTCGAAATTAATTTTTGCTAGTGTATTTTGCGGATGGAGGAAGTTTATTAGAGAGAAAAACAACTTAGGAGTTATAAGGAGTTTGAAGCTTGCTTTATTTTGATTCTTTTTAAGGTGTTGTTTGCATTATCTTATTGCATTCTTATGAGAGATAAAGTTTATTGTTGATAAGACTATAAGGGAGAAATAAGGTGTATAAGGGATAAATATTTCTTGTAATGTTGAGAGTGCTTTTGGTTGATTATGGAAATGAAAGCATGATGTTTTAAGGTTAGAATTGCTTCTTGTGTGAAGTTGTGAAACCTTAAGTGGGCAGATTTGAGATTGACATTAGCTTTCATTAAATTGGTTATAATCAAGCTATTCTTTACTTGGTTAAAGTGTTGGGCTTACTTCTTTGTTTATGATTTGAAAAGTTGTTTTGTGCTTGGTGATTTGAGTTGGTGGATGCTTTTTGTTCAAATAATGTTGGAGAGAAAAGGAGTTCTACTTGTTTCCTTTTCTAATGTTGATTGTGAAATGCTTCAAGGTTGTGTTTTGAGTTAAATGGTGTTGATTGAACCTTGGTTGATGAGCATTGTTGTTGAAGCCCTAATTGATGATGAAAAGAACATGAGTATCATTGTTATGTGATTCTTTGCATAGTTGGCAATTTTTGGGGTTTCATGTTCTTGAAAGAAAGCATTCTATCCTATCCATTTTAGATATTGAGTTGAGTTTTTATATTTGAGATTGAGATTGAGCTGAGTTGATTTGAGTTGAGTTTTGAGATTGGGATTTGAGTATAGAACATATTGAGTCTTTAACAATTCTCTTTATGCTTCTATGAGTTTGACAAATCACATTGGGTCTCTAACAATTCACTTTGTGATTTCCTACTAAGAAAGTTTTTCTTGGTGAGCTTGTTGAGTTTTTAGACAGGTTCCGATGGGGACTTGTGAGCAATTTTTGGACAGGTTCTGGTGGGGACTTGTGAGCAATTTTTGGACAGGTTCCGATGGGGACTTGTGAGCAGGTTTTGAACAGGTTTTGGTGGGGACTTGTGAGCAGTTTTGGACAGGTTTCGGTGGGGACTTGTGAGCAAATTTGGACAGGTCCTAGCAGAGGACTTATGAGCTGAGTTTGATAGTTCTATCAGAGAACTTGAGGACAGAGGTGCACTGGTTCTATGAGAAGAACTTGAGTACAAATTTGGCAAGTCTTTGAGAAGGCTTGTATGCAGAGGATTTATTTGTTCAAGAGTTGGATAGATCTAACAGATAGAGGAAGACTTGTACTAGATCGAATGATTGTGTTTGGTATAGGTTGCTGAGTTGCTATGGACATGATCATAGAAGGCAGAGGTCTCTTAGGCTAAGCATTGAGGATGGGAGGTCTTCGGTGGAAATGAGTTCCACGTGCTGGTAAGAGGTAGAGGCAGTTGATCTTCTGAGGGATCATTTCTAGAGCATAGGGGAAGGTATCTCCTTTGAGCAGAGGCTCATAAATTCTGATTGGGAGAAGGTATATCCTTTGAGCAGAGGCTCATAAATTTTGATTGGGGGAAGGTATCTCCTTTGGGCCGAGGCTCATAAACATTGTAATTGGGAAGGATTCCCAAAGAAATTTGAGATAACTTTTAGAGAAAAGTTTTATGGACGTAGCTCGACCATTCGGGTGAACCATGTTAAAATTGGTGTCACTTTGTGGATGATATTGTGCATTGCTTTGATATTGCTTTGGGTATATTGCTTTACTATTTTGAAGTCTAATGGAAAAAGTAAAAAGAGATCTTATATTGTTCACCCCCCCTCTTAGTATAAGCTTGTGTTATTCAATTGGTATCAGAGCAGGTTCCTTCAGAAAGTTTAACAACTTGAAGGAAAAGCTAGTAAAGAACACAATGGATCATTCAAGTGGCAATGTAGCACCTATTCTTGATGGGTCAAATTTTGGTCTTTGGAGTGCAAGGATGAAGGTTCATCTAATGGCACTTGGGAATGAGGTTTGGGAAGTGATTGAAGATGAGTACACTATTCCTGAACATGGTCATAATACTAAAGAAGAAAGACTCCTACATCACAACAATTCAAAAGCAATGAATGCAATCCTGAAAGGCTTAAAAAAAGCAGATCTCACCAAAGTGATTCACTGCAAGACAGCTAGTGAAATGTGGAAACAGTTGAAGGTAGTTCATACAGGTGATACAAATGTCAAAAAGGCCAAGTTGAGACACTTCAAAGGTATGTTTGAACAACTCAAGATGAATGATGATGAAAATATTAGTGACTACATGCTTCGTATGGATGAGGTTGTTAACTCCATGAAAGACTTAGGTCTTGAGCTTGCTGAAAATGATGTTTATGATAAGATTTTAAGATCTCTTCCTAATAGATTTAGTGAAAATATTTCTGCTATTGAGGAAGTTAAAGATTTGGATAAGTTGAAAAATGATGAGCTCCATAGTATACTTGTAGCATTTGAGTTGAGAACTCAAGTGAAGGTTGATGTCAAGAAAGAGGCGACTTTCAAGGCTACCAAGAAATCCAAGGGTAAACAGCTTAAAGATAGTGATGAGTCTTCTAGTGATGAAGAGGCATATTACAGCAATAAAGGCAAGTTCACTAGAAAGCACAAAAGTATGAAAAATGTAAGATGTTTCAACTGTGGAAAGTTTGGTCATTATGCTACTGACTGTATTGTTCCCAAGAATGAAAGTGATGAAGATAAATAGGATTCTAAGAGCAAGGATTCTGAAAAGCACAAGCATCACAAGAAAAACAAAGATGAGCACAACAATCAAGGAAAGAGGTATTCTCACAAGCACAAGAAGAGTTTCTACCTAGACAAAGCAAGTAAGTGTTCTAGTAGTGATAGTGAAAGTTCTTCAAGTGATAATAAAAATGAGGTGTTGTTCATATCAGAAAAGGAGGAAGAACCGAAACATAGATTCATTATCATGAAATGTCTTAGATGTGGAAACTTTGGTCACCTTGAGGATGATTGCACAAATAATGATTTGGTTTCTAGTATGTATGAGGATGCTTCAGAAAACTATAAGGAAGATGCATGTATGGTTTTTGAAAAGGGTAGCACCTTTAGTAATAAGAAATCTAAAAAAGGCTTTGATGATTCAAAAAGCAAACAAATAGAGGAAGATATAGAGGAAGGTGAAGTAGATCTTGAAGGTGAACTTATTAGTGCTCTTAGTGCTTTGAAAAAGGAAAGAAAGAAGAATGTTAGACTCAAGGATAAGTTAGATGAATGTTGTATAGAGAGAGATGATCTTATAGAAAGTCTTGACTTCTCTATAGCTAAGACACAGGAACTCAAGGATGAGTTCGAGTCTAAGGTTCTTGAGTATAGTGATTAGAATAGAAAATGGCTTCTTTGAAAGAGAAAACTAAAGAGTACAAGGATAAGATTTATAGGTTTCAAGATAGCTCCAAAAAGGTTAAGTCACTCATCAAAGGTCAAAGAAAGACAATAGATAAAATAGGCCTTGGTTTTGTTAAGCCACACAAGGAACAAGTTGGAGAGTCTAGTAAGAGACTCCAAAAGGAAGAAAGTTCTGATGAGGAAAGTACTTCAGAAAAGGAGTCCTTGAATGATAGATGCACGAAAATAGAAAACATAATTCAGAATGAGAAGAAGTTTTTAGAACCTAAGAGGTCAAATAAAGGAAAGTTTCAAGGCAGATGTTTTGCTTGTCACAGGTTTGGTCACATGGCTTCACATTGCATGGCTCAAGTGAAGAAGGTAAATGACAGTTTCGAAGTGCTAGTTACTTTCAAGGGTATTGCTACTCTTGTCAACAGTTTGGGCACAAGGTAGTTTATTGCAAGGCAAATAACAAGAATAGGTTTGGTCAGAACAGGTTTAGTCAAAACTGGTGGATTCAAAGATCAGGTTTACCTCAGAGAAACAACATCGTCAAGTGTTTCACATGCAACAATGAAGGTCACACAATCAGATAGTGTAGAGCTAAAATTCTAGAATACAGGAACAGGAACAGTGGCATGACCAGGTCCAAGGATCAAGGCATGGACAAGAACAGGTATGAGAATAAGAACAAGAATAGTGACAAGAACAAGAATATGGGAAAAGAGTTCAAGAGAAGGCCTGGCAAGGAAGTTATAGACGCTGATGATGATCAGTGCCTAATGGGAGTTTTACTCCCACCCCAAAATTAATCACTTCATCAGGAGGTGGGGGAGGGACTAAGCCAAGAGGCTCATTCTTAGTCCCGAGCCCCAAAGATGACCCTTTGCCATTGATGACAAAGGGGGAGAGATATGAGTAAGGGGGAGAGCTTCAAAGTGAAGAGGAGAGCTTCAAGTCAGGGGGAGAAAAACTTCAAAGGAAGATTCTCAGTTGTGGGCATAGTTGGTCAGTTGTTAGCACAGTTGGTTTCAGTTTTGGCTCTTGAGAAGTGTTTTCAGTAAATGTTTGCCATCAATGACAAAGGGGGAGATTGTTGGTAATTTTGGGTACTCTAGGTACATTGCCTTTGCTCAAGTATATAAGTTGTCATTGATGTCAATAAGCTCTTGAAGAAATTTGATTTGATGTCAAACACTTTGTTTTGATGAAGGTTACGACATGACAGTTTCAAAGGTCTTTTGTAAACTCCAAGTTGGCAGGTTTAAATATTACAGGTGGATGCATTAGTTTAATGCATTTGGGTCCAGGAGGAAGTATTTATTTAAATAATTAAAAACCTTGTTAAGGTTCCTTTTAATTATTTTTAAATAAATATTAATTTATTGTTTGCATTGGGTTCTCCTAACCCATGGTGCAAATGTCTTAACTTTGATGGCGCTATGTTCTAAGATTGTGGGCGCTAGCAAAGACCTCCGCCGACGTGTTAAACTCCTCGACGACGTCAAGAGTTTATGGGAAATATGTATATAAATCTCCCATGATGAAGATAAAAAATTATCCCATCCGCATTTTTGAAAAGTGTTGCTCATTGAGATTTCACGATCTGATGTTTGATTTCTTCCTCGTTGAAAATTCGTGATCCGCTATTTGGATATCCGCCATTCATTTTTTGTATCTGTCGTAAGATTTCATCATCGTCGTTCGCATCAGAAGACAGGGAGGCCTACTGTTTATTTTAGCCCTGGCGCAAAAGGTACAAGGGAAACAGAGTGAGGTTCATACCTCATCGGATGCCTTTGGCACACTGGTAGCGGCTAAGCTATTGGCGTGCTATCCGAACGGGAGGTTCCATGTTTGAATAATGTAAAAGGGTTTTTATTTGTTGAAGTGGACGCAGCAGGTGGTGTTAGAGTTCATGCGCAATTTCTCCATAGCGCAATTTTTGGTGTTGGCCAAGGTATTTTCGAAATTAATTTTTTCTAGTGTATTTTGCGGATGGAGGAAGTTTATTAGAGATAAAAACAGCTTAGGAGTTATAAGGAGTTTGAAGCTTGCTTTATTTTGATTCTTTTTAAGGTGTTGTTTGCATTATCTTATTGCATTCTTATGAGAGATAAAGTTTATTGTTGATAAGACTATAAGGGAGAAATAAGGTGTATAAGGGATAAATATTTCTTGTAATGTTGAGAGTGCTTTTGGTTGAATATGGAAATGAAAGCATGATGTTTTAAAGTTAGAATTGCTTCTTGTGTGAAGTTGTGAAACCTTAAGTGGGCAGATTTGAGATTGACATTAGCTTTCATTAAATTGGTTATAATCAAGCTATTCTTTACTTGGTTAAAGTTTTGGGCTTACTTGTTTGTTGATGATTTGAAAAGTTGTTTTGTGCTTGGTGATTTGAGTTGGTGGATGCTTTTTGTTCAAATAATGTTGGAGAGAAAAGGAGTTCTACTTGTTTTCTTTTCTAATGTTGATTGTGAAATGCTTCAAGGTTGTGTTTTGAGTTAAATGGTGTTGATTGAACCTTGGTTGATGAGCATTGTTGTTGAAGCCCTAATTGATGGTGAAAAGAACATGAGTATCATTGTTATATGATTCTTTGCATAGTTGGTAATTGTTGGGGTTTCATGTTCTTAAAGAAAGCATTCTATCCTATCCATTTCAGATATTGAGTTGAGTTTTCAGATTTGAAATTGAGATTGAGCTGAGTTGATTTGAGTTGAGTTTTGAGATTGGGATTTGAGTATAGAACATATTGAGTCTATAACAATTCTCTTTATGCTTCTATGAGTTTGACAAATCACATTGGGTCTCTAAAAATTCACTTTGTGATTTCCTACTAAGAAAGTTTTTCTTGGTGACCTTGCTGATTTTTTGGACAGGTTCCAGTGGGGAATTGTGAGCAATTTTTGGACAGGTTCTGATGGGGACTTGTGAGCAGGTTTTGGACAGGTTCTTATGGGGACTTGTGAGCAATTTTGGATAGGTTTCTGTGGGGACTTGTGAGAATATTTGGACAGGTCCTAGCAGAGGACTTGTGAGCTGAGTTTGATAGTTCTATTAGAGAACTTGAGGACAAAGGTGCACTGGTTCTATGAGAAGAACCTGAGGATAGATTTGGCAAGTCCTTGAGAAGGCTTGTATGCAGAGGATTGATTTGTTCAAGAGTTGGACAGATCTGACAGATAGAGGAAGACTTGTACTAGACCGACTGACTGTGTTTGGTACAGGTTGCTAAGCTACCGTGGACGTGATCATAGAAGGCAGAGGTCTCTTAGGCTAAGCATTGAGGAGGGGAGGTCTTCGGTGGAAAGGAGTTCCACGTGCCGGCAAGAGGTAGAGGCGATTGATCTTCCGAGGGATCATTTCTAGAGCGAGAGGGGAAGGTATCTCCTTTGAGCGAGAGGCTCATAAATTCTGACCGGGGAAGGTATCTCCTTTGAGCAGAGGCTCATAAATTTTGATTAGGGGAAGGTATCTCCTTTGGGCCGAGGCTCATAAACATTGTAATTGGGAAGGATTCCCAAAGAACTTTGAGATAAATTTTAGAGAAAAGTTTTGTGGACGTAGCCCAGCCATTCTAGGTGAACCATGTTAAAATTGGTGTCACTTTGTGGATGATATTGTGCATTGCTTTGATATTACTTTGGGTATATTGCTTTACTATTTTGAAGTATAATGGAAAAAGTAAAAAGAGGTCTTATACTGTTCACCCCCTCCCTCTCAGTATAAGCTTGTGTTCTTCAATTAAACTATGGTATTCTTATTAAAATGACCAAGCATGAAAATAACCAACTGTTATGCCTTATGTAGATCGGTGCCTAGATTCATTGGGCTATTATAGCAATTTAACAACAATTTTAATATGAAACAGAGAGAAGGGGAGAATAAAATTGGCATTTTTAATCTCATTCAAATATCGTAATAAAATCAAGAGTTAACCAATGAAAGAAATATATATATATATATATAATATGTTCAAATAGTGTCACCTATCATATAGATACACACAATATCGAGACAAAGAAATGACAGGAATAAAACCCAGAATTGTATTGATTTCATAAAATATTACATGCAGAGTGGGTGGGATGCCTTTTAAATATGTTTTTATTAAATAAATACATCAATACAATGAAGAGGACTCTGTTCAAATAATATAAAAAGTCTCTCCAACTCTCCTTGTTCTAATCTGGTAACAGAAGAATCTTTGAATCCTAGGCTCAATAAGGCTAGAAATATTCTCAACTTCTTGAACGCTTTCCTATCATACAATCCTACACAGCAAGGGGAGGAAGAAAGAATGAATAAAATAAAATAGAGACAAAGAAATACAATAGCACAACTAACAGGGCACTCAAGTATACCTCTTAGAAAAAATGTTGTTCTCTAATTGCTTGATGCAGAATCCAGACCTGCATGCTTCCCTTTATAGCTGCTGGTTCTTGATTCTGTTATTTTTGGTTGAATTCTGGCTGTACACTTGGCATCATCCAATATAAAACCGTTCTGTATGCTATCCAACTGGCTTTGAGGTTTTGACTATACTCCTTTATTTGACTTGTTCAAACAAATTCCTACTAAACTAGTGATTTAAGTATGATGAGAACTTTGATCTAATTTAATTACTTCCTAGTGCATTTAGCTGCTGCTTTTCGAACTGGCCTCTTTTGAGTTACCTTTTATTTATCCTTTGATTCTTTAACTACCCCAAAGATATCTCCTATTTTTGCAGCTATTTGTGGTGCAAAATCTACTTTTTGCTAAGTGTAGGTATTGACCATTTTTCCCTTTAAACTCCTTTGAAATCCTTTAATATGCTCATCAATCAACCTTCATATTTCTATGTCAAAAGTGGCTGCAATATTGAGCATATTCATTTATTGCAGAATTTGGTTTTTCTATATAACAATAACAAACATGTTTCTGTCATATTGAAGTAGTAAGGCTTCTGTAGCATTCACCATGAGTGTAGTTTGTTTAATCATCTCCTCCTCATCACCTTGTTCACAGTTAACTATCTCAAGGGTTTCTTTGAATATTCCTTCTATATATGATGCTTCAAGGAATTGATA
This sequence comes from Wollemia nobilis, assembly GCA_028583015.1. Taxonomy (NCBI): domain Eukaryota; kingdom Viridiplantae; phylum Streptophyta; class Pinopsida; order Araucariales; family Araucariaceae; genus Wollemia; species Wollemia nobilis. The sequence continues at coordinate 1,738,561 of JAQPPZ010002937.1, read as the reverse complement.
TAAGGACAGGCCAATATCTATCAGTTTATATATAACATCCTTTATCAGATCATTCATCTTAGTCATAGAATTTGTCCATTTTTCTTTGTTTGATCCAAACAAGGCTGCTTTGAAAAATTTAAAATTGATTTGAATTTTATTGCCTTCAAGTGTTGTTATTTCTTGTCCTTACAGTTCTTCAAAATGATCCCCTATGTAGTCCAGGGTTGGGTGAATAAATTTAAAATATTTTTCTCTTTCCTGCATCAAGGTCATGATTTCTTGAGCAGTTATTTGAATCACCCTTTTTTGCCTGAACATTTTAGTAAAACCTTTGGCCTAAGCTTTTATTTTTTTGTATGTCTTTCCTCATTACATTCAAATAATATACATGATATTAAAATTTGGTCACTACAAGTGGCTAGGAAATTGAAGCATTTTTCTTATTTAATTCTTCCTATTGCTTACTTATCACAACTTTCAATTCTACATTTTCTTCTTCCTGTTGACTCAATTACTTTTTGAGTGTTTCAAATTTTTAGCAAATTGGTCTATGACTTGATTACTCATAGTTTTGGCAAGCTTTGCCATATCAGATTCTTTACCCAGTAGTGATGATCCTCCTGTTTCCTCATTGGTATTGAAGACTAGTGGATTTTGTAGAGGAGGGAGATCAACCTTAGCAATATCTGACACAACTGTCCCCATTTTTGCCATTTTTGAATATTATTCTTCTGTACTTCCCATTACTGCTACTAACTATAATTCTTATTCATCTAGAGCAGTAAAGGCCACCTGTTCATCTGTTCTTTCCAAAACAACCTTAGCAATATGTATAGATAATATGGGTTTCTTAGCTTCTACTGGAGCTATTTATGTTTAACTTTTTACTAAGTAGCTTTGGAAGAGGCCAACCAGTCTACCTTTTACTTGTATTACTAATGGAATTTTTATATCCTGTCCCTTTATGTTTATAGAAGTTGAGACGGCCATGGGTGCCAATTTCTTCACACTGGTCACAACTAAAACATTATTAGGTATAGGAACTACAACCTGCTTTGTTAATGGTGCTTTTTGAGAGGATGAAGTTACTATTTCTTTGCCCTTATCTATACAAGCTTGTTGAGGAGCTTCTTTTTGTACTACCTCTATTCTGAGCTGGTCATTCACTAGGAGTTTAACCTGTTGTTCTACTATATCAACAGTTCTAACAGTGACCTCCATTAAGTCTATGTCCTGCTCCTCTATAAATTCCAACAAAGGGTCTTCTTTAATTGCTGGGTGTGTCCTTGGTATAACAGGTGCTGTAGTATCCACTGAAATCTCTCGAAGCCTTCTTAGTTCGATTGGGTAGTCATAGGATTCACAAACCTGTGTGCTACCTCTCTTTTTTGGAGGGAAATTATCCCATACTATCTGTAAATCTGATTTTTTCTCTATAGCTTCTAATAAGATCTCTTCAAAATCATCTTCTCGATGCTTGATTCGAGCATACTCTCTCTTCTCCATCATCTTGTTGTAGATTCATTTTGGGTCATAAAACCTCCATGACACTTCATCGAATCCCATATTGTCCAGTTCAAATATTCCCTTGAGTAGGGAAGGATATCCAACAAATACATAATCTCCAAAACAACAAGGAACATCAAGCCAGGGGAATTTCCCATGCATCTTAACCAGTCTCATTTTAGCCTCTTCTACCACTTGTCTGCATAATTCTAGGGCTGCTATGGACGAGTAGGCGATGCTGGGGTAACACCTTAGGAGGGATTTTAGCTCCATATAATCTGATGTAAGTAAATCCCTCTATGAAGAAGAAATCTCCTATCTCTTTTTATTTAATGAATGCCCTTACCACTGGCCCTAATATTTTTGGAATTAGCCCAGTTAAGACCCAATGGATTTCTACCAAGAAGCGATCACAAAACCAACCCATGTGAGTTCATCCTTCATGAAGTCTCCAGAAGCTATTATGTACATAGAGGCTATCTATGAATTTTAATCTCTTATGGGATTCTTCCCCAAATTGGCCCACAATTAAGTGAGTGAGAAAATAATATTGTGAAAAGTGAGGCATCTCTTGCATCTGTTTAAATATTGCTCTCTTTAGTTCTACCATTTCTCTATGTATTTGTGAGCTCAATTCTAGTTCCCAGGCGTAGATAGGGGTGTGTTGTGGCTGCTCCACAATGTAACCCAAAATTGGGGACCCACATTTTTTGCATGTGTTCCAAGAAGACCGAAGTGGCCCATATGCTCAAGCTCAAAGAAAAAGCAAAACACCATAAGGAGAAGAAGTGTCACGATATCGCGACATGTTGCACCATCACGGCCAAAATAGAAAAAGTGTCATGATATCACGACATGTTGCACCATCACGGCCAAAAGAGAAAAGGTGTCACGATATCGCGACATGTTGCACCATCGCGGCCAAAATAGAAAAAGTGTCGCGATATCGCGACATGTTGCGCTTCACGACCAAAATAGAAAAAGTGTCGCGATATCGCGACATGTTGCATTTTCGTGGCCAAAGAGAAAAAGTGTCACGATATCATGACATGTTGCAGTTTCATGGCCAAAGAAGAAAAGGTGTCATGATATCGCGACATGTTGCAGTTTCGTGGCCAAAGGAGAAAAGGTGTCACGATATCGTGACATGTTGCACTGTCACGGTCAAAAGAGAAAAAGTGTCACGATATCGTGACATGTTGCACCATCGCGGCCAAAAGAGAAAAAGTGTCGCGATATCACGACATGTTGCACCATCATAGCCAAAAGAGAAAAAGTGTCGTGATATCGCGACATGTTGCACCATCACGGCCAAAAGAGAAAAAGTGTCGCGATATCGCGACATGTTGCTTGGTCACGGTCAGAGGAGAAAAAGTGTCGCGATATCGTGACATGTTGCATTTTCACGATTCAAAGCAAAGAGAAAGAGCTAGAAAGAAAAAGTGTCGCGATATCGTGACATGTTGCATTTTCGTGACCAAACAAGAAAAGAAAGAACAAGAAAGAAAAGTGTCGCGATATCGCGTTGCATTTTCGCGACACAAAGCAAAGAGAAAGAGCGAGGAGAAAAAGTGTCGCGATATCGCGACATGTTGCATTTTCGTGGCCAAACAAGAAAAAGTGTCGCGATATCGCGACATGTTGCGTTTTTGCTGCCAAACAAGAAAAAGTGTCGCGATATCGCGACATGTTGCGTTTTCGTTGCCAAACAAGAAAAAGTGTCACGATATCGTGACATGTTGCGTTTTCACTGCCAAAAAAGAAAAAGTGTCACGATATCGCGACATGTTGCATTTTCGTTGCCAAAAAAGAAAAAGTGTCACGATATCACGACATGTTGCATGGTCATGGCCAAAAGAGAAAAGGTGTCGCGATATCATGACATGTTACATTTTTGTGGCTACAAGCAACAAAAGAGAGCAAGGAGGCAAAAGTGTCACGATATCGTGACATGTTCCATTTTCGCCAAGGTAACGGACCTGCATAGTGACGTGGACATAAGGACAAAATCTAATGAATAAGACAAAGCGTTACATGATCATTTAAGATGGTCGTTACACACAGAGGGAAACGGACGCAAGCCCATGTGGAGAAACGCAGCGAAGGGCCACAAAATGGAAACCAAAGCACACGCATACAAGGGAAGGTGAAACTAACAGTCAGGGAAGGTGAAACGAATAGCCATCGAAAAATGAAACAAACCATCATGGAAGGAGAAATAATTTTTTTTAGAAGTTTAAATACGCCATTCAAAGAGTCCAAAAAGGGAGGTTGGAAACCGCTGCAAGAATAGTTGCAGAGCTGAAGGCGAGAAGGCCATTCTGGACCTGTTTGAGTTGTTTCTCTTCCACAGACTGGTTTGGAAAAACCAGAAATTCTGCCATTGTAAAATGACATATTTTTAATGCATAAGTGTTCAGAAATTTGCATCTTGTGGGCAAGAAAGAAGGATATTTTCTGTGCATGCTATGGATTTAATGTTTATTCTTTCATTTTTCAGATTTTGAATTTATAGATAATGTTAAATGCCATTTTTTTGGGTTACATTAGGCGAATATTTGAAATCTGAAATTTTATTTCGTACCCTAGGAACCAACACTTAGTCTATGGGGATTGTGCATGTTTTGCAAGTCCAATAGGTTAGGTTGCATGCATGGAGACCTCACATCTTCGGTTTTGTCAGAACAGGATAGCATCATACTGAGTGCATTTTATTTTTAGTTTTTTCTGCATTTCATTTTCATTTTCTGCATTTTATTTTTTTCCAGAAAGTTTAACTTATTTAAAATAAACATTTAAAAATTACAAAATCCAAAAAAGCAATGAACAATCACTAAAGTTTCATGGTGAAATAAAACAACATTGCCCCTTGTTTATAGTTACTTGCAATCACTAAGGTGTTCCAAGCATTTAAATTGAATATCTTTATTGGAGATTACTAATACACAGTTTGCAAATGCTAATACAACGGAGACCTTGGAGAAGTTGTTTGTTTAACTTCTTTGCAAGAGGGGATTTGGAACCCAAATCCTAAAGGAGAGTGTACTTTCACAATTGGGTGAAAATACCACTCAACAGATTGGTGCTAGAAGGAGGGCCTGAACTAGTTTATTTCAGTGTGATTTAAATGCTATAGGGATTTAAATTTTGAATATTTCATGCCCTATTGATTATTATCTTTAGCCCTCTTTTAACAATACAACCTTGTAGTGTTAAAATGAGGACATGAATTGCTATGCATTGTCCTAACGCTTTTTGATTGTTCATACAGGAATAAGATGTTTTGAATAAGGTGTTTTGATTGTGCATTGTTTTAGAATATTGCTTTGTCATGGTTCCTTCCTTCATTCACGACTAACAAATTGATTTTGAAGTTATTTTTTGAATTTCATTAATTGCAGGATTTTCTGTGTGTCGTAGGTTTTCTTTGAGGTACTGAGAGTTTTTTCAGGTTCTTGTAGGGTTATCATCATCGATTTTGAATAAAATGGCCCAACCTCCACCAGCTCCTTGGTACGGAGCCCATAACATTCCTTTGAATATTGCAGGGGATGTTCACGAGATCCCTAGGAATATAGAGAGATTTTTGCCCAAATACAAACCAGATGGCCCAAGGACCGCAGAACATATTCAGGCCTATAGGGATGTTTTGATAAGATTGCACGTTCAACATGAAGATGTGGCTTGTAGACTCTTCCCCATGAGCCTAGACCAAGTGGCTTACGAATGGTATATTTGCTTACCTACCGGTTCCATTACGTCATGGACGCAAATGGAGAATGCTTTTGTCAACCAATTCAGGTCACCATTAGATCCCACAATCCTCTATAATCAGTTCATTACATGCAAAAGAGGCCAGGGTGAGCCAATCCGAACTTTTAATCAGAGATTTCAGAAATGCTATAATAGAGCAATTCGACATTTTGCCATTGATCCCGTAGTAGCTTTGCAAATATATTTTGGGGCATTGGATCCTATGATGGCAATGTTTGCAAGGTGAAATCCTCAAGTTACCATGCTTGCTCTAGCCTACAATGAAGCTATGACCATTGAACAACAAATGACACCACAGGGTTATGGGTTTTCCCAGATGCCTATGGTAGGACAATATGGTCCATATGGTCAAGCTCCTATGATGAATCAGATCATGGCACCACAAATATCAGGCATAAATGCTTTGCCTTATCAACACCCATATTCATCAACACCCACTTACGCACCCATTCCAATTCAACCAATCACATCCATTCCCCCCATTCCTTCATTTTTGCAAAATAGTCAGTAGACTATGCAGGGAGCCAGTCCGATTAATTCTCAGGCTATAGTTCCTTTCCCCAATCCAATTTCGATTCAAAGTGTGAATCCCTACACAAATCAAGTGGCTCAAAATCCAACTCAAATGTTAAGTCAAGATCTCACCAATTACGCAAATCCTATTGGAACTAGCAATAACATAGCTCAACCAAAAGAGATTTATTCAGAGGTTGAAGAACTCAAAAATATGATTCACAAATTGAGTAATGATTTGGTTCAAAAATAGAAGTATGAATCCCATGCCCCTCACCCAAATCAAAATTTCAACAATAGAGGGAGACAGTGGAATACGAATCCAAACAATGGGGGTGTGCCTTCCCCTATTGCTAATCAGATAGATACTTCTGCAGGACCAAGTCACTCTAGTTCCATTCTTAATCTTTCTGATTTTGCATGGGAAAAGGGGTGTAGATTGCATAATACAAAGGAGCATAATGAAAGGAATTGTCCCGAAATGGCTAGGTATACCCATTGTCTCCAAGCTCAAGTGGATGATTTGGAACTTGTGCCAAATAATGGTCCACCCCAACATCAACAAGGAGTGGACAACATTTTGGTGGTGGAAACTCTATATCGTCAAGAGAGTGAGAATGAGGAAGGTGAAGATGAATGGGATGAGAAACATGTTGATGAATCAGAAGATGAAGAAGAAGTACTTGAGCATCACAACTTGAACTTGGAGGATGATTACTATGATTCATGGAAGAAATGGGAAGAATATTATCAATCTAAATATTCTAATAAACTTGTTGTGCCAATTAATATGTAGGATAACTCAATTGCTTCCTCACATGAGGATACTATAAATCCTGTACAATTTGAGAAAGTTTTGGAAGAGGAATTAGAATCTCATCAAATTTTGGAACATGATAAGGATTCTACAACCATGAATCAAGAAAGAGAGTCACTTGCTTTAGATTCCTTTGGAGGAAAAGAAATGGAAAATCTTGACCCACTTACTTGTGCTACAATGATTATGCCATTTCAAAATGAGAAAATTACAAAACCTGAATCATTTGGGTTTGATATCATTGATGATCCGATTGAAAATCTCATGTTACCCAAAACAACCCAGGTGATTGATCATGGAAATGTGTTAGTCAACCCACCCCTAGATAGACAAGACTTATGGTTTGAAAGGGATGGACATGTGTTCAATTGGGTACCTAAGTTTGGTGCCTTTGATAAGCAAATCATGGAGAAAGAACAAGTGCTACATGATGACGAATGTCATGAGAGAAAAGAGGAATTTTCAAATCCTCTTCAAGTAAGGTCAAATGAAAGCATGCCAAAGGTAAAATCTCACCTTTTTGGTTTCACCATGCAAAATTCGAATGAAGGTTTGCCTAATGAATGGTTTGATTCAAATATTATTAATGTTATGGCTTTATTGAATGAAAATGAAAGCTTATTTCTACACCATGAATCAAAGTGTGGAATGGACATCTTAAAGAATAGACATAAAAGAATTGAACATCAATCATTGTCTAATCAATTTGAAAACTTGAAGCTCCACCATAGGATTATTAATGAAACTAAATCAAATTGGTATGGTGAGAGGGGCAAGTGGAGGTTTGTTTCTTTGTTTGGTTTGATCTTGTTTTTGTTGGATTCTTGCAAAACTTGGTATGCGTATCACGTCATATGTCTTTTAAAGAATTCTAATCAGGTTTGGGATCCGGGAAAATGATAATCCAAACTTTTTGTACATTTGTATATACTTTTGGTTTTCGTGTTTTGGTTTCGAAATGGATCTCATTTTGGTTTTAAGTTTTGTGTGTTGGTCCTTTGGACATTTTTGGTTTGTCAACTTAGGTCCTTATGAATGTTGACTAAGACTTGGAGAATATGAAACATCGGAATTGTATTGCAAAAAGCTCCACGAATATTGCAAACACATTAAAGAATATCGTTTGGAACTTGTGATGCATGAAGTTGTCAGTTTTTCACATTATGGTAAAGTAGGTGATATATACTCCATCCGCATTTCAAAAGGAGCAATGCATTCATATCTCATATTACATTCCGCATTGCATATATATTTCATCTCAGTTGCATCTTCATGTCATGTACAATCATTGAAAAGGTGTCGAATCCTCTTAGGGTTATTACATAACATATATTAAAAGGATCCTAAGGTTGGGAACTGATGCCCGAACTATCTTGAACCAAGCACGTTCTACGCATATTAAAGAGAATCTTGAGCAAAACGGTCAAAACCATACTTGGAAGAAAAGGTGAGGCGAAAGGAATATTTCGTGTCTGTCCTATCATGCAACATAATCCTTAAAACAGATGGTTTTTACCACTCCCATAATGCTTAAAGCCTAAAATCGGAGTAGTAAGGATAGGGTTAAATCCTCATCGAACTTAGGTTGAGGATCCAATTCCCCAAAGCTCTGATTTGACCTTCATGGAGTAGTAAGGATAGGGCCTAATTCTCATCTCGCTTAGGTTGAGAATCCGATTCCCCAAAGCTTCTATTTTTCCCATTCAAGAACTTGAAATTCCAAAGAAAATATTTTTCATTTCTTTATTAATATTGGATTGGAAGGATCGTACTACATGTCCCTTGCAAGGATGGGTAGTCATCCCCAAGGTCCAAGAAATCAAAAGTAAAGCCAAACCATGGATTATGGGGTTAATCTCCACCGAGGCTATAGACGCCTGGCTGGTAGTGGAGTATGCTCATGCATGGCAACATGTCTTGTCTAAAAGCAAGACCACTGACTGCTCAAACGGACAGGCTAGCCTAACAGTTTCATCCATAACAGGTTAAATCATTTTGTTCAAGATGAGGTAATGAACTCCAGATCAGAGTAGTAAGGATAGGGTTAAATTCCCATCTCGCTTAGGTTGGGAATCCTATTCCCCAAAGCTCTTATTTCACTTACACTTGCACATGGGTTCAAGATGGTAGTGACACATAACCAACTTTGGGATCTAGTAAATTAATTCAAGTATACATATATTTGGTCCTAAGAGGGTTTGATAGTTTTAATATGTTTGTTCATGATACTAGAAGGTCTGAGCCTTTGCAAAGCAGGTTGTTATATCTCTAGCATCTTCATCATACATCAAATCCTGCACAAATCATTCATAGCCTTGCATACGAATCATAAGTGAAACTGACAATGGAATGTTGATCAATTTCAAATGATAGGGAATGAAGCACATTGCACACACCGAGCTGATGCTTAATAATTCTAATGCTTCATGTATTTCTCGTCTAGTTTCATTCTTGGGATATTTTTTGACGCTTGTATTTGAGTCTATGTGTTTTCAGGTTGAGTTCTCATCGAAATGCTCAGGAGCATTTCCCAATAGAGTCGCCATTTTTTGTGGTTGCTCCACAACGTACCCCAAAATTGGGGACCCACCTTTTTTGCATGTGTTCCAAGAAGACCAAAGTGGCCCATAGGCTAAAGATCAAAGAAAAAAGCAAAACACCACAAGGAGAAAAAGTGTCATGATATCGCGACATGTTGCACCATCGCGGCCAAAATAGAAAAAGTGTCGTGATATCGTGACATGTTGCACCATCACGGCCAAAAGAGAAAAGGTGTCACGATATCACGACATGTTGCACCATCATGACCAAAATAGAAAAAGTGTCGCGATATCACGACGTGTTGCAGTTTCACGGCCAAAATAGAAAAAGTGTCGCGATATCACGACATGTTGCAGTTACATGGCCAAAATAGAAAAAGTGTCGCGATATCGCGACATGTTGCACCTTCACGGCCAAAGGAGAAAAGGTGTCGCGATATCGTGACATGTTGCAGTTTCATGGCCAAAGGAGAAAAGGTGTCGCGATATCGCGACATGTTGCACCGTCACGGCCAAAAGAGAAAAAGTGTCACGATATCACGACAAAAAGAGAAAAAGTGTCACGATATCGCGACATGTTGCACCATTGCGGCCAAAAGAGAAAAAGTGTCGCGATATCGCGACATGTTGCACCATCACGGCCAAAAGAGAAAAAGTGTCGCGATATCGCGACATGTTGCTTGGTCACGGTCAGAGGAGAAAAAGTGTCACGATATCGTGACATGTTGCATTTTCGCGATTCAAAGCAAAGAGAAAGAGCTAGAAAGAAAAAGTGTCGCGATATCGCGACATGTTGCATTTTCATGACCAAACGAGAAAAGAAAGAACAAGAAAAGAAAAGTGTCGTGATATCACGACATGTTGCATTTTCGTGGCACAAAGCAAAGAGAAAGAGCGTAGAGAAAAAGTGTCACGATATCGCGACATGTTGCATTTTCATGGCCAAACAAGAAAAAGTGTCGCGATATCATGACATGTTGCATTTTCGTTGCCAAACAAAAAAAAGTGCCGCGATATCGTGACATGTTGCGTTTTCACTGCCAAACAAGAAAAAGTGTCGCGATATCGCGACATGTTGCATTTTCGCTGCCAAACAAGAAAAAGTGTCACGATATCGCGACATGTTGCATTGTCACGGCCAAACAAGAAAAAGTGTCGCGATATCGCGACATGTTGCGTTTTCGCTGCAAAACAAGAAAAGGTGTCACGATATCGTGACATGTTGCATGGTCGCGGTCAAAAGAGAAAAAGTGTCGCGATATCGCGACATGTTACATTTTCGCGGCTACAAGCAACAAAAGAGAGCAAGGAGGCAAAAGTGTCACGATATCATGACATGTTCCATTTTTGCCAAGGTAATGGACTTGCATAGTGACGTGGACATAAGGACAAAATCTAATGAATAAGACAAAGCGTTACATGATCATTTAAGATGGTCGTTACACACGGAGGGAAACAGATGCAAGCCCATGTGGAGAAACGCAGCGAAGGGCCACAAAATGGAAACCAAAGCACACGCATACAAGGGAAGGTGAAACGAATAGCCATCGAAAAATGAAACAAACCGTCATGGAAGGAGAAACAATTTTTTTTAGAAGTTTAAATACGCCATTCAAAGAGGCCAGAAAGGGAGGTTGGAAACCGCTGCAAGCAGAGTTGCAGAGCTAAATGCGAGAAGGCCATTCTGGACTCGTTTGAGTTGTTTCTCTTCCATGGATCGGTTTGGAAAAACCAAAAATTCTGCCATTGTAAAATGACATATTTTTAATGCAGAAGTGTTCAAAAATTTGCATCTTGTGGGCAAGAAAGGAGATTTTCTGTGCATGCTATGGATTTAATGTTTATTCTTTCATTTTTTAGATTTTGAATTTATAGATAATGTTAAATGCCATTTTTTTGTGTTACATTAGGCAAATATTTGAAATCTGAAATTTTATTTCGTACCCTAGGAACTGTTGACACCTTTTTGTCACATTATACAAGGGGTAGAAGAATAGTAGAATTTTGTATAATATTTCCTTGTTGAAAGTTTTTTTCTTTTAATTTTTAAGTTACAACATTTTGGCTTTCCCTATCGCCCCCTTGTATATAAAAAAGAAGGAGAATGTGAAAAGAGCTTCGGGTCCGAAGCACTTCAAATCACCACTTCGGGCGAAAGCCTTGCGAAGTAATATCGTCGAAGGAAATACAAAGATAACGCTTCGCACCCGAAGCATTTCCAGCAGACACTTCGGGCGAAAGTTTTGCGAAGCGGCATCCAGACGACTTCGTCGAAGGAGGAAAGGATAATCCAAATCAGCTAAGGTAAGGAAACCACTTCGGGCCCGAAGTGTTTCCAACACCTACTTCGGCTAAGTTTCACCCAAAGCGATCGGAGCCGAGAAGAATGAAAAGTGCTTCGACCAAAAATTCCCCGAACCGTAGTTTTGAGAAAGAATCGGGCCGAAACATTTTCCAGTCGAAGCAGTTTCGCCAGCAAAGGATGGAGGGCCCCACTTCAAAGATGAAATCCGCTCGGCACTCGACACCCCCGAAGTAGTTTTGCGAAGCCCTATTTTGCGAAGACCAAATCAAGGAGAAACTACTTCGGCCCAAGGCTTTGGCGAGGCAGAGATATAGCGAAGCACTTTTTGGGCCCACGTTCCAAGGCGGGCAGCTTCCCAAGGTGATCGAAAGCCCCTTATAAATGCCCCCTTTCTTGCTCGATAAGTCCGCTGACCATTTTTGGCAAACGAAAGGGACGTAACAGTCCTCGAAGTAGAACCCGACGGGCGTAACGATCACTCAAGCACAGCATCCAAAAGCCAGGGACACTCGGGCGACGCATTAAATGAATGTTTCCATGGTTGACCCAATCCACGGTTGCCGCTTTCGGCAACCGATTTGAAAACTCAGTCGCAGCAACCGCGAGGAGCCGATTTCTCGAGCCCGAGGGCGTACTCCGCCATTTTTGTGATAATGATTAAGAGGGTCGGGTCCTCTATAAAAACCCAGGCTTTGTAATGTAAAAAGGGGGGGGAACTTTTTGCTAGAAAGTTGTTGTAACTTGATGTCCTGCGTTTAATACTAAAGACCTTTTGTGCTCTATTTCTCTCTTTTATGCTGCCTTCTGTGCTTAATTCTTTTGTCTTTTCTCGTTGGCATACCGAGACTCTGAATCCTGAATCCGATGTGCGATCGGGGACTGAACCCCTAAAATTTGCCCTGAAGGATACATAGGAGAGGAAAAATGCCTTGTCGCTTTCCTTTATGTTGCTTGGTGGATTGAGGTTTCTGTTATTCCCTTATCTCAATCGCTGTTACTCTGAATCCTGAATTCCAGCGAGAGAGAAAGGAGAACCCTGCGAACCCGTCCAGAGGATACATAGGAAGTTCGACATTTCATTTCTTTCATGTTATTCTTGGTATTTCTTGCTGCTATTCGAGTTGTTAGCGAGTAATCGTGCTTCTTGTTCTCTCCCACCTTAAATCATCATCTTCTAACCCTTACTCTTTTTATTTCTTTCTCTAACCCTTACCCCTTTTTATTTCTTTTCCTAACCCTTACTCTGTTTATTTCTTTCCTGCACTCTTGTCTCAAACCCCAAAAGTAGATTAGTATAGGAGCCGGCCTTTCTCCGGATATTGGCACGAGGGGCATCTCTTCCCCTCGGCCTTTCAATGTTGGTCGCAGGTCCAGGGCATGCAAACCCACCGAAAGTCCTTTCCTATGCGGATTTGATGACCAACAATTTTTGGCATGCCCGGTGGGACCTTAGGTCCCATATTTGAGAAAATTTCTAGCCCGTCTTCACCGAAGCCAGTAGTTCTAACAAGTTCCCGGTGAGATCCGGTCAGTCTCATCTTCTGAGTAGTAGTGAGAATCGATGCCCTCATTACCGAAAGACTCTTAGCATCTGGCGACTCTGTTTTAACCGAGAATCTCTGAAGTCGTGAAGACCAGTACCTAAACCTGGTTTTCATAACCAGGAGCCCCCATGTTTTAAGAAAGTCTGAGTTCGGTGAAGCTCTGGCTTGTCTTCATCCGATAAAATCACCTGGCGACTCAGTCGAGCTGAAGATCCAGATTTCTTGGTCGTAGGCGCCTATCAAATCTGAAAGAAGATATCTCGGAGGAATCAAGGTTCGGTGAGCAGCCTTGACCTCATAAGCGGAGAAAGAATGTCCACCTAACGACTCCGACTCAGCGGCGACAACCGCGATTTCCACAGGCTGTTGTCGTAATGGCTAGGAGAAGCTTTCCTAGCTGGAATGATCCAGGCCCCCTGAATATCCAAAGCTACCATGAGATTCCCAAAAGTGCCTTGAAATCATTGACAAAATACAATGGCACCACGGGAATGGCCCGAGAACACCTTGAAGATGTTGTCGATTTAGCGACCCTCCATGACATTATCCATGAAGATGTCATGATCAGACTTCTTGTTCTATCTCTGGAAGGAAGGGCGCTACGGTGGTACAGATTGCTCAGGCCCAAAAGCATCTGCTCATGGGATGACTTAGCGGGGGCATTGATCGAAATGTTCGATGGCTCTCAGGACCCCTTCCATCTCTTCGCATACCTCTCCACCATCAAGAGAGCACCTTCGGAGGGTATCACGGACTTCAATGTCTGATTCTACAGAAGTTGGAAGAGAATTCCACTGGAGATCCAACCGACGCCCGCCCAAGCCCATCTCTTCTATGTTCGGGCCTTCCACCCGGACGTAAGCCTCATTCTACTGCAATCATGGGAACGAAGATTCCCTCAAATATTTGAGGAGGCAGTACGAGCGGAACGACTTCTGCTCCTATCGAGAAAGTGGCAGTGGAGAGAAACTCCGTCACTTCCTCCGATAATTACTGCTCCTATTCGACCAACGCAGTACTCATCATGGGGCATTCCTCACACTGAGCCGAGGCCTGAGATGCAATCATTTGGAGCTCAGGAGGCAGACCTCATACTAGCTCAACAATGGGAGTACGCAAGCATGGCCCACCCAATGAACAACATGGCTGCTTGCGATCTTCATCAAAAGATGAACCGAGGAGAGGAGCGGGCTCGAGTGGTAGAACCCGAGAACAAAGAGGGCACATTTTTGCACCCTTTTTGTATCTCAAGAGATGGCATGCAAGTGTTCAGCCAAAGCTCATCAAGCCTGTCCGATTCAGAGGATGAGCCCGAAGGGATTCTGGAGGACTACTCTTCGCTGGAGGAACCTTGTTACCATATCAGTGGGATGGAAGAACCTGTACCCGACCTTTATTTCGAAGAATCTATAGAATTCTGGCATTGGGTCTGGTATTGGTTTCGGCTATCCCTAAGACCAATGCCCCAAGAAGGCTTTCAAGTGGCGAACTTCTTCGCCAATAATCTGGGCACTAGCAGGAATGGAAATCGGCTGCGTTGCTTCCTGTTCGCAGCATGGACAACTTCGGGAAGGGTCCAGCCAAACTTCAAGGGTATGCTAAAGTACAATCAGATCTGGTCCGGACACTACAGGTTTACCGGATAATTACCCGAAGCTGAATCCGTGGTGGCGGCATGCCGATTATGCCACAAAAAAATTGTGTAAATACTGTAAATAGTTCGGCTGGTAAATAAGGTGTTGCTCAAAGACTCAGGTCGAGTTTTACTTTGGCAGCTCTAAAAAAAAAAAAAAAAAAAAAGAGAGAAGCTCGAGAACTGGGCGTACGAAGTAGCTGATAGAAAATAGCTCGCAGCAAATTTTGTTGACCGAGCAAGACTCAGGCCGAGGACCGAGAGGTACTTCTCCAAGGGGAATCCAAGCGAAGCAGTATTGAAAGAGAACCGGCGAACCACTTCTCGAATGGAAAGCACTTCGAAACCAGTCTCCTGTGAAGGGAATCACTTCGGGCCCGAAGCGTAAAAGAAACAGCTCGCACCAAGGGTTCGCCCCGAAGCATTTCAACCCTGACCTCGACTTCACCAACCCAATGACGGAAAAGGTAGGGGCATTTAAAATGTGCCTAGGGGAACATGTCGATAGCCGCCTTCAAAAGCATCTGAAGCGGGTGAGTTAAATGAAAAGGTGGTGAGTACATCCTTTAAGGATTCGGTTAGGAGAAAAGTTCATGCTCGGGTACAAAGTGGCAGAGGGTCACGCTTCCAAAGAAAGCCGCAATCATCATAACACACAGCCCTATGTACCACTCCACCATGCGGCGAATTAGATGAAGCGACGCGAAGTTAATTATGGCAAGTGCCATAAATACTGGTGGTTGCCTTCTAAGGCTATATAACGTAGACTCCAACAGTGGAGAAGCTACTTGCTCGATAATTCATGCAAACTTCACTGCTAGCCTTCAAGCTCTCCTATCTTGCGCCTTCAAGCCTCCGAACCCCAGCACATTGCAGACTTCGCTGCCCTAAGCATCAACCATGGGAAAGAAGAACTCCAAGGAAAAGGGAAAGGAACCAGAAGTGGTGGCCTCCGAACAGCCAAAGGCAAAGGGCCATGACAAAGGGCCGAAGAAAGTTGATGTTAGCCGCCACCCTGAGAAACAAGTCATGGGAGAAAGAGAGGATTCTGGGGATGAGCAGCCTGAAGAACCGCCAGTTGATGCATGGGATAGGATCAGAGACACCAAGCTATCAAGGAGCATAGCTGAACTCAGGAGCACCATCGAGTTCATGAAAAGCAGGCTCTCGATAGACAACAAAAGAGTTGTCGCTTACTACTCCCAGATATACTGGTATCTGACGCCCCCCACACATCACTGCCCTGAGCTGATTGATGCCATCGCACGAAACTATCAGCCCACCTCCAGGCAAGTGGTAGACGCCTCCGGCCACAAGCTGTTCTCCATTCTGAAGGAAGATGTCCAGGCAGCCTTTGCGCCACAGCAGGGCCCTCCTAAAGGGTACACAGTTCGCAACGTTATTCTTAGCGAACAAATGGAGAGGTTCACGTCCTCCAACTACATGATCAATTTTTTGCAGTAGAGCCTCAAAAGCGGGCTCCCTTCGGGAAAATTGCCCCAAATGCCCCTACCCTTGGAGGCCTTCAAAAACGTCGACATCTTCTCCATCATTGCATGGGTGGCAAGCCTATCTACCGATGCTTCGGTGCACCCGTGGCAGGTGTCTTTGGCTGAGTGTATTTCTAGAGGGGAATTTTATGCCCCCGATGCTTCGAGGCCAAGCACCAACCCAGTATTTTTTGACTGGGCGAGAATGGGTGGCCAGGACCCTACATACGTGGCTCACCAGCATGAAGAATGCTGGGACAAATAAGTACTTCTCGCCCTGTTCTCTTCTTGTTTGGTTATTTTTCTTTCATGTACATAAGAGTTTCCCTTATGTTGCTATTACGGCAAGCGGCGAGGATGGAAATCCTCTGCTTGTATACCAGTGGACCCTTCTCCTATTGAAGACGGAGTCCTATTATTCTTTTAACCAACAATTTTTGGGACCCGCAATGCACATGCTAACAGGGTCTTCCCCTCGGGTTCCCCTCCTCCTAAGGGACAAGGTGGTACAAGAGAAGAGGGGAGACATTTTTCAGCTGACACAGGGGCTCGTAATTCGCATATTCGGCTTCGTAGGGAAGCCTTTCCTACTGCCAGTCTATCCCTCCGAATACCAGTTCGCATTGGAGGTCGCTCGGCAGAGCGATGCAACAAACGCCATTTATGGCCATGGACGAAAATGGGCTCACACCTACGATTTCCCTTTCAAAATGGGAGTTATCGAGGTGTTTGCCCTCAAACAAAATGTTTTCTTGGAGGAGAAACTCGCCAATTTTGGCCTAGTCCAGCTTCCTCAGCAATGGCTCTATGACCCCTTGGGGGTAATGAGGGACCATCTTCGATTTAAGAACTTCCACGCTTGCCCCTATCCAAAAATTATGGAGCAAAGGAACAATCCTAATGGGAAGGATCTAGAGTGGCATTTGGAGAAAATGGAAACGCTACCTCCCTGGCATGAGTTCTACCCGATGGAGGTCGCATATGACCCAGTTCGGCACCCTCTCCCGAGCCCCAACTCCACCTTCTGGAAGAAGGCAAAAGATGATTTGAAGGAGGCAATGAAAGATTGGGACGTGGCCCAACTAAGAGAGTGGTGGATAATGAGGGTCCATCATCGGAAGATGAATTCTTATGGTTTTTTGTCATCTGACAAGGACTTCGTGGCGGTCTATGAGGCCAATGCCGGGACATGGAAGCCTCTGTCCTTCGTCGACCTCATTCCTCCAGCTATTCCAGGTTCGGGCGAAAGCCCAAGAAGAGAAAATAAGACTTCGGAGCCGAAGAAGGAGAAGAAGGCCAAAGCCACACCACGTAAACCACCTCAGGTACCTGTGGGAGGCCAAGACACGAGCTCCAAAGAGTCAGAACAACCGCTGGTGAGAACAAAAAGGAAGAGGCCAGAACAAGGCTCAGTGCCCCCGAACTATCCGAAGCGACCCCGTACAGGTTTTCAGAGTGCCTCCACTGGACGATCTACACCAGGTCCGTCCGAAGCAAACATTGAAGGCGTAGCACCACCAAGCGTCGAAACCATCCCGGATATCAATGTCATCAATGTGGAGGAACTCCTCCAATCCGAAGGGGACGCTGAGGCAGAAACCATGGAGGTTGAAAATGCCAAAGCAGAGGAAGGACAGGAGACGGCTGCACTGGAAGTCACTACAGCCGCTTTTCCAGGAGGGCACTCAGGTATGCATTCTCCACCCTTTGCTCAGGACTCACCCATGTCCACTGCGGCCACGGCCGAAGGTTCCCATCAGTCTCCCCTGCAGGGCCACTCATCCCCTCACGCGTCACCCATGGCTAGTCCAAGTCCATCCCATGATCTCGGCTGGGATAAGTCCATTGATGTCACTTCACCCACTCATGCTGCCACTCCCTTGGTCGTTAGTAGAGGCGGGGATGCTACTTCGACACCGAGTCCCACTTCTCATGATGTGGCCCCCATTGCTGAAATGCCCGCCACACCCACCGCCAAACCTTCTGACGAGGCATCCCCCATCCACTCCCTATATTTGTTCACTCCTTCGACTGGTGACCCAGCCTTGTTTGAGTCTGAAATGTCCTTGATCAAGGAGCGCCCCCTTGCCGAGAAGCTGCTCCAAGCCCGATAGAATACCGACAAAATCCTGAAGGAGGCGAGAAAGAAAAGAGGGCGAGCGACGGCTCAAGTTGAAAAATGCGCCGTGTTTGATTTGAAAGCTGGGAAGATGCACAAAATCAAGAAGGTCCCTAAGGTTTAGAAGCCTCTGGATGAAATGACTCCAGCAGACTATGACTACCAAGAAACACCCAAGGACCTGGTGCATCTAAATGTAGACAACGAATCGGCATCCATGCATGTCCGAATTGAGACCTTTAGGGCTCATGCAGTTATCGCCAACCAGCGCAGGATTGAGGCCGAGGCCGCCAATGTTAAGCTAGAGGAAGATTTGGCGAGGGTCCGCTCCAAGTTGGCAGAGGCCGAGGAGCAGTGCAAGGCCATGAAAAAGGAAACACGCGCCCTAAAGCTGCAAGTTCTACAGCTCCAGAATACTGAAGAAAATCAGGCGCAGAGACAAGCCAAAAATGATCTAAAGGCCAAGGAGCTGGAAGGCAGAGTTGCACAAATGCAGGCCCAACTGTACGAGAAGGAAGACCTGACGGTGTTTGATAGGAGCAAAATTAAGGAGATTCGTGCCCATTTGCTCAAGAATTTTAGGTCTCGGTGTTCCAGCGCCCTCACGATACTAACCTTCATCATCGAAGCCCAGCACGCTATTGTCGAAGGAGGGCCAATCATTGATGAGGTCACGTAGAAAGCCAGGAGCAGGCTCAAGTTAGCCTTCGACGTCCAGAATGCGAAATATCAGGACTTGCAGGTCACTGCGATGACTCGGACGGCTAGGGATTGGTCCACGGCCCAGGCCACAGTTCGCGCCTTCTTTTCCAAGGTGCGAAAAGCTCAGAAGGCGAGAAGGCTCCAAGACATTTTTGACAACGAGCAGCGTGCCTCGATGAATTATTTTTAGGACCTCTCTTCCTTGGGTTTCTCGAGTTTCACAGACGATGACGGGAACCTTCTGACTAAAGATGACCTCAAGCCAGTCTGGCTCCAGTTCGAGAGCGATGTCTCAGAGATAGACGGGTGGGAGGAGCCGATCTCAGAGGGACAGATAACGGACTTCATCTTGAGATACTGCAAGATGGTAGCATGCCTAAACGATTTATTCATCAGGGCCAAACATGCTGACATCGGGCAGATTGATCGGTTTTGCATTTTGGTAAAGGCATTACAGGATCAAGAACCATTCCAAAAGGGTGCCTGGACTCATGTCCGAAGAACGATGAAGCGCATCCGTGATCGCCTCGAACCATCGCCACAGCCAGAAGCCATGCCAGAGGAAGAAGAAGAAGAAGAAGGAGAAGAAGAGCAAGAGGGAAGGCATACCACAGAAACACCCCAAGAGATGGAAAAGAGAGAAGAATCCAAGGGAGACCAGTGACTCCGTAGCCCAATGGATCAGGACCAAAGGGTTCTTCCGTCGAGACGAGCTCGTCACCCCGTGAGCCGCCAAGAATGTTGACACCTTTTTGTCACATTATACAAGGGGTAGAAGAATAGTAGAATTTTGTATAATATTTCCTTGTTGAAAGTTTTTTCTTTTAATTTTTAAGTTACAGCATTTTGGCTTTCCCTATCGCCCCCTTGTATATAAAAAAGAAGGAGAATGTGAAAAGAGCTTCGGGTCCGAAGCACTTCAAATCACCACTTCGGGCGAAAGCCTTGCGAAGTAATATCGTCGAAGGAAATACAAAGATAACGCTTCGCACCCGAAGCATTTCCAGCAGACACTTCGGGCAGAAGTTTTGCGAAGCGGCATCCAGACGACTTCACCGAAGGAGGAAAGGATAATCCAAATCAGCTAAGGTAAGGAAACCACTTCGGGCCCGAAGTGTTTCCAGCACCTACTTCGGCTAAGTTTCACCCGAAGCGATCGGAGCCGAGAAGAATGAAAAGTGCTTCGGCCGAAAATTCCTCGAACCGTAGTTTTGAGAAAGAATCGGGCCGAAACATTTTCCAGCCGAAGCAGTTTCGCCAGCAAAGGACGGAGGGCCCCACTTCAAAGATGAAATCCGCTCGACACTCGACACCCCCGAAGTAGTTTTGCGAAGCCCTATTTTGCGAAGACCAAATCAAGGAGAAACTACTTCGGCCCAAGGCTTTGGCGAGGCAGAGATATAGCGAAGCACTTTTTGGGCCCACGTTCCAAGGCGGGCAGCTTCCCAAGGTGATCGAAAGCCCCTTATAAATGCCCCCTTTCTTGCCCGATAAGTCCGTCGACCATTTTTGGCAAATGAAAGGGACGTAACAGTCCTCGAAGTAGAACCCAACGGGCGTAACGATCACTCAAGCACAGCATCCAGAAGCCAGGGACACTCGAGCGGCGCATTAAATGAATGTTTCCATGGTTGACCCAGTCACAGTTGCCAGTTTCGGCAACCGATTTGAAAACTCAGTCGCAGCAACCGCGAGGAGCCGATTTCTCAGAGCCCGAGGACGTACTCCACCATTTTTGTGATAATGATTAAGAGGGTCGGGTCCTCTATAAAAACCCAGGCTTTGTAATGTAAAAAGGGGGGAACTTTCTGCTAGAAAGCTGTTGTAACTTGATGTCCTGCGTTTAATACTAAAGACCTTTTGTGCTCTATTTCTCTCTTTTATGCTGCCTTCTGTGCTTAATTCTTTTGTCTTTTCTCGTTTGCGTACCGAGACTCTGAATCCTGAATCCGGTGTGCGATCGGGGACTGAACCCCTAAAATTCGCCCTAAAGGATACATAGGAGAGGAAAAATGCCTTGTCGCTTTCCTTTATGCTTCCTGGTGGATTGAGGTTTCTGTTATTCCCTTGTCTCAATCGCTGCTACTCTGAATCCTGAATTCCAGCGAGAGAGAAAGGAGAACCCTGCGAACCCGTCCAGAGGATACATAGGAAGTTCGGCATTTCATTTCTTTCATGTTATTCTTGGTATTTCTTGCTGCTATTCGAGTTGTTAGCGAGTAATCGTGCTTCCTGTTCTCTCCCACCTTAAATCATCATCTTCTAACCCTTACTCTTTTTATTTCTTTCTCTAACCCTTACCCCTTTTTATTTCTTTTCCTAACCCTTACTCTGTTTATTTCTTTCCTGCACTCTTGTCTCAAACCCCAAAAGTAGATTAGTATAGGAGCCGGCCTTTCTCCGAAGATTGGCACGAGGGGCATCTCTTCCCCTTCGGCCTTTCAATGTTGGTCGCAGGTCCAGGGCGCGCAAACCCACCGAAAGTCCTTTCCTGTGTGGATTTGATGACCAACAGGAACCAGCACTTAGTCTATGGGGATTGTGCATTTTTTGCAAGTCCAATAGGTTAGGTTGCATGCATGGAGACCTCACATCTTTGATTTTGTCAGAACAGGATAGCATCATACTGAGTGCATTTTATTTTTAGTTTTTTCTGCATTTCATTTTCATTTTCTGCATTTTATTTTTTCAGAAAGTTTAACTTATTTAAAAAAACAATTTAAAAATTACAAAATCCAAAAAAGAAATGAACAATCACTAAAGTTTCATGGTGAAATAAAACAACATTGCCCCATTTTTTATAGTTACTTGTAATCACTAAGGTGTTCCAAGCATTTAAATTGAATATATTTATTGGAGATTACTAATACACAGTTTGCAAATGCTAATACAACGGAGACCTTGGAGAAGTTGTTTGTTTAACTTCTTTGCAAGAGGGTATTTGGAACCCAAATCCTAAAGGAGAGTGTACTTTCACAACTGGGTGAAAATACAACTCAACATGGTGTTATGTCCTCTATTACATTGTGTAGCTAAATACAAAAATCTTTTTGTTATTCTACTCATATCCTGTACTCCCAATACTATGTTTATCATGTCACAAAAATCTTGTACCCAGGGTTTAAAAGTGTTTTTATTAATTGGGACATTTTTCTCTATTTATGCATATGTATCAAACAATTTTTTAAATATTTCCATATCAGTGAACATGCGAGATTGGTGTTCGATTACCTGGTCCACTAGAAATGTGGTATACTTTGTTAGATTGAACACTTCCTAGATATCTTCGACTTTGGTGCTGAATACCTTTCGATTCTTATGGTCTCAAAAGGTCCTTGTTATTTTGTCATATGCCACTGCTAACCAAGCCATAAAATTTGAGGAGAAATACACTTGTGGGCATATCAGCTTTCCAAGGTTACTGTTCCATCTGTTGTCTCCGGGGAAACCCTTGTACTGCCAGTTTTGAGATTTATGGAAAAAATTTGCCATTATCCATGGGGTTCTGTTATCACCTTCTATTACTTGGGCGAAAATCTTAATGAAGGCATTTTAAATCTCGTACAGTTGAGCTAAGTTGGTTTTTTTATCTGCCCCACATTTTTGGGTAAAATCATACATAGTGGTACTAGGAATAGGCGATGCAGAAATCACAAAATAAGGTGATTTATCTATGACAAAATTTACAGCTTCTCGTGTATCTGTAGGTACGAACACATCTCCCCATGATGCCATTGTCCTCATGATTGTTGGTCAGTTCTTCTTTGAGTTCTCAAAAAAGGAATAATCTCTTCCTTATGTGCTTTTGATGTATCAATTCCAATTCTTGGTATACTAGTGGAGTGGCCTTGACTAGTTTCGTAAGTTCATATACAGGGTGGTGGAGTGAACTTGATAAATTTGCACGTTTTGTTATCAACCCGATGCCACCAACCGCTGTTCAAAAGTGGCTAATGGAATCATGCCAAATTAGTATTTTTTGGAATTTTATGCTTTATGATGGGCGATATCTATTAACTTGCGAGCCTGGGTCCCTTTGATATGTGGGCTTGCAATCATTCATGATTTCTATTCATTCGTCAATGGGGATATTTAATTTGATGTGGAACGATATGTTTTGGGCCTCGTGCCATCTTAGATATGAGTGATAACTACATCTTCAGGATCCATTATGTCTCTCTTGGGGTCTTTGTGATATCTGAATCTTGGTGTGAGTGTAGGTTTTTATCTATGATGTCCCTTTTTCCCTAATTCAACCGTGATTAATCGCAACCATCAGATTTATCTGAGATGAAACATATCCATTGATCTTCCAAAACTTGTGTGATAGTTAGTGTATCTGTTCTCATGTAAACACTTGAAATAACATGTTTTATTGGTCTTTAATTAATCATATTTATCCGATGTTAATCCTTATATTGTTAAATCTTAATAACTTGTTTTAATTTATGGTAATGGTAAAATACACTTACTTTTATTTTGTGATCGTCGTTGGATCTTATGGTGGTGAGGCATGACCATTGGATCATACATATGCACGTATTATTTAATAAATAGAAAAAATTCATATGTACCTCGACTAAATTAATCAACCCAATGCTTAGATTAACCTTTGATTATCTTCTCATATACGCACCGTTGGATCTGGGTGGTTAATGATCACCGTAATTCGATTCGTGTGTTATAATAAGGTCTTTATTTAGCCTTTGGATCTTTGTTGTCAGTTACAGGCCTTTGCATCCATTGATTCTTGATTTAGTTTGTGCGCTGCCATTTGATCACTGACAAGATGCATGCTAGATAATGATGTTATAGACCTCTGCTTTTCTATTAATCATGATTTAGGTGAAAAGGGAGAAGATTAGTCAATGTATTAAAACCTTACTAAACATGATTAATGTCAATTAATTTCATCCTTACCCATGCCTTTTACCTTCCATCCTACGATTTTTGTGCGATCGTTGGATCTGAGTGGAGACAGGCGCAACCGTTGGATCTAATCAACCTGCACGTTAGTTTAATCGGGCATTTATAATATTAATCATGATTAGGGAAAAAAGGGGAAAATTAGCCGACGTATTAAACCCTTGTTAATCATGATTAACTTTAATTAATTTCTCATGATCCTTAACCCTTTTAATGCATCTTCAATCAGTGCACCACCATTAGATTTAAGATCGATTGAGCATGACCATCCAATCTTGGTAACAATCCCAATGATTAATCGAATGGGGCACATCCTTTTTAATATTAATTTTAAAGTTCATTTTAATCAAAGCAGTCATGATCGTTGATCTAAGCTTTGTTCAGTGCGATCGTCCGATCTGTCGAACTTGCTCGGATTTTAACTTGACATTTGACTTATGATGACTTTACTTTAAACCTTTGACTTCTTAGAGGGTGCGCAACCATTGATTTTATCCTCGACGAAGCGTTGCCATTGATCTTGTTAAAGGTGCAAGGATTTTAACTTTATTAAAGCCTTAGGTTTAACCTTTAGAGTTTTTAGTGAGCACGCGTCTATTGGATTTGATCCTCAACGAAGCACTGCCATTATATTGAAGACAACTTGATCAATTTTTAAATCTTAGGTTAAGTTTTATTGACCTTCTGACTTATCTTTCAAACTATTTCATGAGTGTGCATCCATCAGATTTTCTCAGGTGATGCTCTTCCATACAATTAAGTCTAAGGTGCAACCTTTTTACTTCTTGAATACACTTGAATTTTGACTTATCTTCGATTTGATTTTATTAAAGCACTATCATCTGATTTCTCTAGATCATGCGCAGCCCTTGGATTAAATTTTGAGGTGCTCACCAGTTAGCTTAGCAGGGTGCATACCCTTAGGATTTTAATCAATTAATATTTATTTTAACCTTAGGTTTTTCGGATCATGAGACCATAGTGAATGTTTTAACCGACTTATGATTTAGGGACTTTATTTGTTGGTTTAGGCCCAAGGAAAATATTTAGGAAGGTCAAACTTTGACTTGGGGATTTAATTTGAAATTTTCTTCCCTAACCATTCGAGGTACTTTGATCAATACCATGAATCCCACATTATTAAAAATGCTAAGGTTAGACTTTATCAAACCAACCCAATGAAAAAATGAATTACCCACAACAACTATAAGAAATGATCAACAATATAAGTAGTTTGATTGAAACCAAAAATTTAAATTTGGGGGTTTCAAAGTTTGGTCAAATTTGGTTCCAACAAGACCATAATATTTGCAGGAAAAGGATTGTACTCCATAGAAGATTGTATACCTTTAGTATTCTAAAATTTTATCATTATATAACCTTGGAGATTTTACATTTTTCTTTAGTCAAAAAGTTAAATTGGCATCAACCTTTGGTCAAAACTTTTGCATTATGCTTTTGATCAAAACTTCTATAAACTTTTAATTTCAGACATTTTGCTTTACTTGTGCTCCTTTAAAATATTTTGGCCAATCATAGGTTTTTAGAACTTTTGAATAGTTTTCTTGGTTGGAACTTTCAAAAATTTTGACCTTCAACACTTGGATTCCCTTGGTGCTCAATTTAACAATGCACTTTTCTCCCACATTCCTTATTTTCTTAGCCTGATGATCTACTCCGTAACTTGCACAAATTCTACTCTTCTCTCTTTTAAGTGTAGTGAGAATTCATATAATGAACACCCTATCCTTTTACTACACTTCTCTATTATTTTGTATGTATTTTTTGTGGTCTGATTTTTTTGTGAGTTTGTGAGGTTGATTTGAAAGTAATTGTAAATTAATAACTAGCAATAGTTGGAAACAAGAAAAAATTTTATTTCAATTCATGATAACTGAAACCAGATAAAAATTTACATATTTTCCTAGCCTGGTTATGAACAGTAGCAAATATGATACAAAAAGGAAGTCTGGAAATGTCTCATTTGCTATAATTTTCCTTCTTAATTCCTCCCAATGGCCCTTCAATGAGTGCAAATTTTAAATTGAGGTTGGCTGCTCCACATGTAAGTCTGAACCCAACCAAAATTGCTTTCAAAATACTGATGCTAATTAAATCTGCTAACCCTCTAAACTATACAACCTGTAAATCAGTGCGATAGCCCTTAGAAATTAAATTTTCCTTCAAAATCAATGGAGGAATGCTCAAAAAGGGGCATTTGGCAAAGGTAAATTTAACTATAAATTGTTAGGCGGAAGGTAAGATTAACAAATAAATAATCTAATGCTCATTAACCTTAGCTTTAGAATAGCTTTAGGTTTATATAGATTACAAAATAGGTATTTGAACCATATTGCTAATCTAACGCTAACTAACGCGTATCCTAGAATAGGGGATAGCGTAAAGTTAGGATAGAGTTAGAATAGGATATTCTAACCTAAGGTAAACATAAATTAACCTGTAGATATTTTAGGAAGAAAAATATCTACATGGTAAATAGTCAAAGTAGATGTAATAATCTAACTAATGTAGTATAATGCAATATACTACCTCATTTTACCCTAACATCCCCCCTTTATTACATTACTTTGATATACAAAGTTTACTCCGAAACAGTTGAAATTTGACACGTCCAAGTGCCTTTGTAAAAATGTCTGCAACCTGTTCGTCGGTGGGAATGTGTTGGAGCTGAATTCTGTGTTTAGGAACTTCATCACGAATAAAATGACAATCTGTATCAATATGTTTAGTTCGTTCATGATGTATTGGATTCTTGACCAAGTTCAAAACACCTGAGTTGTCGCAAAACATGTGAATAGGAAGATTCTTTGGTAGGCCCATGGTAGCCAAGATGCGACTTAGCCATATCGCTTCACACACAGCTCCACGTGCAGCGCGATATTCTGCCTCAGTTGAAGATAAAGCAACAACCTGTTGCTTTTTACTATGCCATGAGACAGGACCGGATCCAAGATGAAAAACATAGCCTGAAGTTGATTTTCTGTCATCTATGGAGCCAGCATAGTCAGAGTCAATGTAACTCTGTAAGAAGAATGAGTTATTCTTCTTATACTCTAGACCATAATCTGCACTACCCCGAATGTAGTGTATGACTCTTTTAGTCGCTTTCCAATGGGAGACCTTTGGTTCTTGCATGAACCGAGAAAGATAGTTTACAACAAAAGTAATATCTCGGTCTAGTATTAGTCGGATAGATGAGGCTTCCAATCATTTGTCCGTAAAGTGTTCCATCTACTCGTGGTGAGTCTTCATATCGTGATAACTCGTAACCCCGATTCCATCGGTGTTGCTTTGGGTTTACAATCAGTCATACGATATTTTTCTACTAAAGTCTTAGCATACTTTTTCGGGGTCACCCTTAGATGATTCTTTTTTTGTTCTATTTCAAGGCCAAGACAGGAGTGGAGAAGTCCTAGGTTCTGTCATATCAAATGACTTTTTCAAGTCATCCTTCACGGCTTTAATTAAATTCTCTCGAATTGCCGGTGATGATCGATCATCTACATATAACACAAGAATCACTATCTCGGAACCCGTGTTCTTGATATAGAGATTTGTGTCCGATGGACTTCTCTTAAATCCGTGTTGCAATAGGTGACTATCCATCTTTATGTACCATGCTCTTGGGGCTTGTTTTAGCCCGTATAATGATTTTACCAATTTGCAAACATGTTGCTCATGGCCTTCCTCTGCAAATCCAGGAGGTTGAGTCATGAATACTTCCTCTTTTAAGTCACCATTAAGAAAGGCACTTTTTACATCCATCTGATGTAACTTCCATCCGAATTGTGCTGCCATAGCACAAAGTACTCGAATGGTGGTCATCCTTGCTGTAGGAGCAAAGGTTTCCTCATAGTCCAGTCCTTCCTTTTGAGCATAGCCCTTTGCCACAAGTCGGGCCTTATGCTTATCTATAGTGCCATCTGCCTTATATTTGATTTTGTAGACCCATTTGCAACCTATGGGTTTCTTACCTTTAGGCAAATTCACTAGCTTCCATGTTTTATTTTTAATGAGGGAGTTATATTCTGCATCCATAGCTGTCTTCCACTGAGGCAGACTAAGTGCTTCATCAACTGTAGAAGGTTCATTCTCATCACATGCTGATAAGTAAACCCTCTCCTCATCTATCTCCATCTCATCTTCCCTTGGTAACTCTCTATCTACGTAAAGGTCTTGAAAATATGCACAAAGATCATCAACTCGAAGTGGATGCTTTACCCTTGTCTTTCTGTGACATGCTTCTTGTCTTTGGACGATTGAGAGTAAGATCTGGAGGGGAAGTGAGTTTAGAGTCCTTCATTGTGCTTGTATACCATTTGGGTGGTTTCTTCTGTTGTGAAGAAGAAGAAGAAGGAGGAGGAGGTTGTTGTTCCTCCTCATCATCTAGGTATACTGATGTAGTGTTGGATGTGAAAGCTTCATCAAACACTACATCTCTACTTATATATATTTTCTTGGTATATGGGTCTATCAAACGATAGCCTTTTGAAATTTCATCATAACCAAGAAATATACAAGGTAGAGATTTCTCATCTAATTTCTTTCTTTTCTCCTTAGGTATATGCATAAATGCCTTACACCCAAATACCCTTAGATGAGTTATGGAGGGTTTCCTACCACTCCATGATTCCTGAGGAGTCATACCTTTAAGTGCCCTTGTGGGAGCCCTATTCAGAAGATATACCGTAGTTTGAACAGCTTCAGCCCAGTAAGTTTGCTCAAGGTTGGCCCCCTTAAGCATACATCGAACCATTTCCATTATGGACCGATTTCTTCTCTCAAGAACCCCATTGGATTGAGGAGTGTAGGCTGTTGTTAACCGTCTTTTTATCCCATGTGTCTCGTAAGAATGAGGAAAATTCTTTTGATGTGTATTCCCCCCTCGATCTGAACGGAGGGTCTTAATAAAGCATCCTGATTCCTTCTCAACAAGAGATTTAAAATGCTGAAAATAGGAAAATGCTTCAGACTTCAACTGCAAGAAGAAGACCCACATTTTGCGTGAATGATCGTCAACAAACAATTGAAAATACCGTTTTCCTCCACAACTTGTAGACATAGGACCACACAAATCTGTGTGTACTAACTCCAAAGGTGCCTTAGCTCGAAAAGAGCTAGGTTCAAAAGGTACTCTATGTTGCTTGCCTGACAAGCAATCAGAGCACACTGGCAAAATAGATGAAAGGGGAGGAAGTCCTTTCACCATTTGATATTTACTCAGCTCTAGTAAATATCCTGAACTCAAATGCCCAAATCTCTTATGCCAAAGAGAAGTGGCCTCCTTTGTGGTCACTGCGAGTGCAGTATGAGTGGAGGTAAGTGCATCTAAGACAAACAAACCATGTTTGTATGAACCTGTTGCTATCGGTTTTCCCTTTTTGGTGATGAAGCAACGTTTCTTGTCTTTGTCCACAGTAAAATTGACATTCATGTTATTGTCCAGGATTTGTGGAACTGACAAGAGATTATTTTTTAATCCTGGAACATAAAGAACTTTTTCAATATTACATTCTCCATCTGGAAGGGAGACTGAAACACTGCCTTCGCCCTGAACTCTATAGGTCTGATCATCAGCAATGGTGACCGGTCTACCTTCTCGAGCTTCAAAAGTAGCAAACCATGTTTTATCGCCAGTCATATGTTTACTAGCGCCTGAATCTATGTACCACAAAGAATCCTTGTGGGAAGAATCTGTATGGGTCATGAGCACCTTGTGTGCTCGTTCAGAATCGAAACTAGAATCTTCAGCTGCTATGTGACCTTGTTGCTGATTGTTCTGGTTCTTAGGTTTGCCTTTGCCCTTCTTATTTCTTTGTTCATTGGGCGGTTTGTTCTTAAACCAACATCGTTTGGTTTCATGAGTGTCAGTGTCACAAATTTTACAATGTTGTTTCTTCTTCGGAACCTCTTTGGCTTTACCCTTGTCTTGTCTAGAAGAAGAACCCTTCTGTTGATTCCACTTTTTCTTACCACCTTGTCGTTGTGAAAAAAGGGCATTGTTTGATGCCTCATCTCTCTGGAGTTGGGTAGCCTCTTCTGTTTGAAGCATATTTACCAACTCGACAAAAGTTACTGTCCTACCAGAAAACTGTAAGGAGGTGATCAACATTCTGTAGGAGTCAGGAAGAGCTCTCAAAATGATTGAGTTTAAGACTTGGTCTTCCAACTTTTCTCCTAAGGATTGCAGCTTTGTTTTTAATTCTGCGACTCTGCAGAGGAATAGCTCTACTGTTTCTCCTGATTTCATATGTAATGTATGAAGCTGTGTTTGAAGGTTAAGAATCGTTGATTGATTCTTGCCCTCAAAAATGGTACTTAAGGCATCCCAAGCTGCCTTACCAGTTGTAGCTTCACTGATATGAGGTTGGATATCATCAATAATAGCAAGCAAGATCATTAAGGAAAGTTTCTTATCCTTTTTATCAAAGTCTATTTGATCTTGTCCAGAAGATTGAGGTCTAGTGACAGTTCCATCTACTATTGACCACAAGTCCTCTACAGTTAAGATAGCCTTCATCTTAGTCTTCCATGCTGAGTAATTTGAACCTTTGAGCAGTTGGCTCTCAGTGAGATACTTGTGTATCATGGCCATGGTTTAGGTTTCAAATTTGTGAAGAGGACTAATATGATGCTATCTTGCACTATACCCTAAGAAAAGGTATAGAGAAGTTGGTTCAATTTGCTTTCTATAAGATATTTAATGGCACCTGCCTTAACACTCTTAGCAAGAGATGAAAAGTTTGAGGAATATTGAGCCAAACAAAATAGAGCAAATGAAACAAGGGAGTGTTTTGTCAAACTTTTGATATTTGCTCTCTAAGATATTTAATGGCACCTGCTTTTAACACCTTTGAAAAAAGATGAAAAAATTTGAGGTTTATTTAAGCCAAACAAAAGAGAGTCTTATCAAGGTGATTGAAATTTTTGACCTTTTTGATGGGGAGAAATTACTTGTGTAAACCTATGCAAAGTTTTAGCATGGTGTTTGAGTGAAGTTTGGGTGTTTGTGAAAAGCTCCTTGTAATGTTTTATTTGTGACTTTGTAATTGCAAAAAAAATGTTTTTAGTGCAATAATCAAAAAACATAAGAGCACCCAAAGTTTTATCACTCTAGGTGTCGGATTCCACCGAAAATGCACCTAGTACAAGCAATTTTGAAGAGAAGGTGTCGAGTAAAATCGAGAATGCACCTTTCTTGAAACTGAAATAGCCCCCCCTTTATCTTTACAATTTTGAAAACTATAGAATTCTTAAAAAAATTCTATCCCCCCTTAATGTTTACAAAATGTAGAATTTAGAGCATATCTTTCAAGACAAGTCGACACACGACAAGCATTTGAAAGACCTTCCAGAACCAGTTGACACACAACTTGGTTTTCTATCTCCCGTAATTATTCAATACTCAAAAATAGGAGGTGCATCAGGATTAAAGGGTTCTCTAATCCTCATGGGACCATAACTACGATCCAAACCCTTCCAAGGATCAGTGTAAGTATTGAAACGGGGTAAGCTCCTTCTATGCTCTCTAAGCATACGACGAAAATGAGATCTTGTCGTCTGACGTCTAAGTTCGTTCCTCTTTCGAATAACTCTTAGACGACGAAGGGCTTTTGTGATCCAAAGCTTTTTCTTCATGAGACAAAAAATTTGTTCTCCCAAAACAATTGATTAGAAAATTTTGGAGAATTTAAAAATTTATTAGAAGTCTCAAAGCTGCAAAAGAAATTTGTTTCAAGGATTGTCTCTTGTCTCCCTCAGTTTGATTAGGAGAAAACAATACAAAAAAAAACTTTTGCCTTCCCTCTTTTTTTTTTTTTTTAATAAAATTTTATTTCAATGCATCATTTTAATCTTTAACTTAATAGAATTTAATTAATAAACAAATTTTTGATAAACAAATCACTTAATTTTGAAAAAAAATGATTTAAATAACAAAAAAAAATTATTAATTAAAAAACTAAGAGAAAATTAAAAAAAATGCAAGAAAAAAAATAATAATAAAAAAAATTTTACCTGACCTGCGGGTTCGAACCTGCGTCCCCGCGGCAGGAGATCGGCCGACTGGCGCTCCTGCCAGTCGGTCCACACCACTTGACGAGAAGGGAAGGTTAAAACCTTCCCTTTCGTCCTTCGCGCGGCGGGAAGACGCCAAAAAAAATTGGCGTCGCGGGGGATTGATCTCCCGACCCCGCGCGGATGGCCCTCGCGCTGGCTGTGCTAGCCAGTCGGGCTACCTTGGCTGATCCGTCAGCCAAGGTTGGCCCCGTGCTTATTAAGCACTGGCTGGCCGAAATTTTTTTTTTAAAACTTTCGTGGGAAAAATCCCACATGCGCCCTGCGGGCGCATTCACGAGATTTAAAAACAAAACCTCGCGCTTAATACTTTGATTGCCTACGGGCAATCAGCCACGCGCAGGAATCTCTTTTGCCGATCGCTGCAGCCACGCGCAGGTCACCTCGGGCCGCGTGCCACCACGCCAGATCGGACCGCCACGTCACCAGATCGGTCCGCCTCGGGCCGCGTGTCGCCACGTCAGCAGATCGGACCGCCACGTCACCAGATCGGACCGCCTCGGGCCGCGTGCCGCCACGTCAGAGATCGCCTCGGGCCGCGTGCAGGTCACCTCGAGAACCGGGCCGATTAACTCCTACGGGCCACCTCGAGAAGCATGTCGATCAGCCTACGGGCCGCCTCGAGAAACGTGCCCAAAACCAGATTACGGGTCACCTCCTCGGATTGCGTGCCACGAAGTGCTGCGGGTTAACTCCGGGGTATGGCTCTGATGCCAATGTTAGGCGGAAGGTAAGATTAACAAATAAATAATCTAATGCTCATTAACCTTAGCTTTAGAATAGCTTTAGGTTTATATAGATTACAAAATAGGTATTTGAACCATATTGCTAATCTAACGCTAACTAACGCGTATCCTAGAATAGGGGATAGCGTAAAGTTAGGATAGAGTTAGAATAGGATATTCTAACCTAAGGTAAACATAAATTAACCTGTAGATATTTTAGGAAGAAAAATATCTACATGGTAAATAGTCAAAGTAGATGTAATAATCTAACTAATGTAGTATAATGCAATATACTACCTCATTTTACCCTAACATAAATACCCACAATGAAACCCTCACCAAATACATAGAATATAAGAAAAAATGGTATGAATGACCTACTTTTTTCACTCAAACTTTAGTAACTTCAAAATGGATTGAGATCCATTTAAATTACCATTGAAATAATGAAACACAGAAGCTCTGATCTTCAATCCAGTTGATTTCAGTCATAGGAAAAACCTGGTCAATCCTTTAGCCAGAGGTGATTTCTCACACCTGAAACTGGTCTAATCCTGCTAAGAAATCACTCCCAACAAGCCCTTTAATCTTCTGTCGAAATTCCCTGTGAAAATCTCAATAAAAAAATTCAAATTCTTCATACTCCATATGAGCTGCAAATTGCTATTAAATAGAAGAAAGTTACCTTTTTGGTTTAGGCACCACTTTGAGGTTGCACATATAATTCTGTTAATTATTCAATAATGTCACTTTATGACATTAAAGTGGACCCCATTTTCCTAGGCGAATGACTTTAAGTTATAAATTAAAGTTGAGTTAATTTATATTTTCATAACTTAAAGTTGAGTTACTTAATGTTTTTAAGTTATAATATCATATTATAACTCAACATTAAAACATAAACACTTTTTAAACCTAGTGATCTTCCCTTTTGTCAACACCTGTAAATGGAAGAATTGAACCTTCTGAATGATGGGATTCTCGCCGAATTGAGTCCCTAACCAAACTGTTTAGCCTAGAGGACCCCTGTGACTAGGCTAACAAGTCTCTGCTCCATCTACCGCAGAGAATGGATCATTACAATTCACTATAAATCCTAATTTCTTCGACAAGTTTAGGACCATATATTTGTGTAACTATGTGTACAAAATCATAGTAAAATTAAATGCATATTGTGAGGGCGGATGAGGGGTATCTCTCATCATTGATAGAGAGATAGGATTCTGATAGGAGGATGTTCTAGCTACCGATTGGGGAGGTTACTATTACTCTTGAGGATGTATACCGCATCCTCAAGGTGCCAGTAGAAGGGGAGAAGGTGGTTGTTGGATGCAAAAAGAGGTGGATATGGAGTGGATGTTTGGGGATCAATGGCAGGAGGCTCAGATGGGGGATGGAGGTATATGCTATCTAAGCATGTACAAGACAAAGGAGTTGGATGTGCTCCCAGTCTTGATCATGTTTATGTTAGAAAACATAGTGCTACCTAATAGCACTGGATATAGGTTCCCTTAGAACCTATTAGGGTTGGTGAGTGATCTATTGCCTGATCCATGGGAGTATGCATGGGCTCCTACATTGTTGGTACAGTTGTACCGAGAGCTATATGAGGTGACATAGAGGAGGAGGAAGGGGATTGGGTGCAACTTCCTCCTACTGTGATGGGCTTGGGAGCATTTTGTTGTGGCTTGACTAGAGGGATTTCCATGTTAGACATGGCAGATGGGGGAGTCCTATGCTAGGTGATGGGTAATGGTGGAGGAGGTACAACCATGTCGATAGGTACATACCAGCTAGTGGTATCGGGATATGTGGTTGGGGTTGACTCGAGTTGATGTGATATGGAGGCCATAGTGAGGCGCTCTATGGGATGGTGATAGGGAGCAACTGCATCGAGTGAGGCAAGATCAGTGGTTGATTGGTTGAAGAGATGAGGAGATGGAGTAATTTTAGTACTCACGGGTGTTAAGGCAATTCAACTTGCCTCAGGATGTGCCAGATGAGCTAGTGCTGTATCAACATTGACGAGATGAGGTGGGGCTTCCATATGTGGAGCCATGGTGGGTGCCTATAGAGGATGATGAGAAGCTAAAGGTCCTCAGTGTAGATGATGTCAGGGTGACTCCAGAGTATGTGGCTTGGTTTGGTGCCTAGCCAGTGTGGGTACCAAAGGTTGTGGATGATGATGCGGTAGTTGTGGGGTCAGGTATAACTTTGAAGAGGATGAGGCCTCAATGGTCAAAGAGTCAGAAGTGATCGAGGAGATCAGTCTAGTAGTCATCGAATATGGTATTGGTGGATGAGGAGAGGGAGGATGATGAGGATATGGGTGAGATATTAGAGGTGGCAAAGTTGTGGGCAGAGCTGGAGAAGCTTCACGAGGAGCATGAGACTATGCTTGAGACTCATAGGGAGTCTTTGGCTACTATAGCATTACTGGAGGTAGAGTGGGTGGTAGCTATGGCTAGTGATTAGGAGATGGTCATGAGGCTTTAGGAAAATATGTTGGCTAAGGAGCATCGGTATCATATGGAATTATGACGTCTACGGGCTAGTGAGACGTATGCACATTCCTTGGAGGATTTATGTATGTGTTACCATATTACACTACTTGATCCTCCTTCCACAACTGAGTCATATAGGCATATTGAGTTGAGACAGAGTACAAAGCCTAGGGTTACTACTAGGTCTTAGGAGTCCTCTCATGGACATTAGCTTAGTTCTTCGATGCACTATTTTGTATATGAGCCTTGGTGCTCCTTTGTAGTATTTTTGTCATTTATTGTATATGTGATACTTATATATATACATGGCTTTTAATTTTGTGTAGTATTTTATGTGAATGCTTTTGTATTTTTATGCAATTTGTGTTTAATGCTTTATTGATGCTTACTGTAGGCTAATCATGATGTGTATGCATAATGCTTATATGGATGATTAATGCATGTGAAATGTCATGTATATGAATGGTGTTTATGTGGATGATTAATGATATTTGCAAGTAAATGTATAATGAATCTAAAATATATGAGAGGAATGCATAGTGTTCAAATGATCTTTTTATAGTTCATAAATTTTATCGGCCATTTTTGTTGTCCATTGTTTTGCAATTGGGAGTACCAAATTTGTTGGTGCTCTTGCAACTTGTCTCTTAATGAAGATATGAATGTTAACATGGAAGCGGATATGGATGTTGATATGGAAGAAGATATGGATGTTGATATGGAAGACTGAAAGGTTTCCAAAGACTCAAACATACTAGTGTCATCAATAAAACTCACTAAGATTGTCTAACTTTATTTAGAACCAGTATGTGCGAGTGAGGTTCAATTACCCAATCTTGAGTATGACAATGACCCTATCCAATCAAGTACAAGTGTGTGTGCACATGAAGTTCATTAACCCATTATGAGTAGATTTAGGTATGACCTATTATGAATATGACCTGAGGCTAGCCTATCCTTATGTGCATTCAAAGGTATCTCTTTTTGGAGGAGAGACATGTCATATCGCATGAGCTTACTCCACTGCCAGTCAAGCGTCTATAGCCCCGATGGAGATTCACTCCATAGTCCAATGGGATTGATATTTTAGGCCTTGGGGATGACTACCCATCCTTGTCAGGGACATGTAGTATGAATCCTTATGACTTTAGGGATCAAGGGTGGGGGAATTGATCTTATTAAATTTGTATAGAGCTTTGGGGAATTGGATTCTCAACCAAAGTGTGATGAGAATTTTGACCCTATCCTTACTACTCTATGTTTTTATGTTTATGTTTGGAGCAATGTTGGTAGTGGTGAAAACCACTATTTTTGCTTTGGACTATGTTGCATGATGGGATAAGCAAGGGATATCTCCTCTTTGCCTCAAGGTACTACCCAAGTATGGTACTAGTCCCCCCTATCTCATAATGTTTTTAAGGTGTGATGGAATGTGATTGGTTCAAGATTGTATTCGAAATCGATCGACAATGCTCAAGACTTTCTTAGTGTGTAAAGTGTGCTTTTGGTCCTAAAGAAAATCAGACATTCATATGGAGGTTTCTTACCACACTAGTAATGGCTGAGTGACTGAAAATCGAGGCCTTATGATTTTTGATACGTGATGTGGTTGACCTATGGATTTTGTAAGGGTTGCATGATTTCTTCAAACTAGGTACCCCCAATTGTGATAACTTGACTGTTTGTTTATGACCGTATCATCATTACTATGTCAGATCATTGAACATGGGATGGGATGAATGCAAATGTATATGCCTAATGTAATGGAGTGTTGATATGCAAATGGAAATTATACAATGCCATGGGATATGTATGATTTAATTTATGCGAAATGAAACAATGTATGAATGCAAAAAATGAAAATGCATGTCAAATGCCTAAATGTAAATGTAAATGGAATGTATGCAATGTGGAAATGCCTATGTGAATGATTTTTTTTTAAAAGCCATGTATATGTACATATTAAGTGTTACATTTAACAATAGAATGCCTTTAAATGTAGAACATTAAGTGGTTCGAGTTCCTCTATTACCTCTAGATCATCAAGTCTATAAGTACTATTACCCACTTTTTGAGTGACTATATATGGACCTAACCAATTGGCTACAAATTTTTCATGAAGATGTGGTAAAGCATTGGTTTTATGTTGGTTCTCTTTGAGTACTAGATCCCCTACTTGAAATTGTCGAAGATGGACTTTAGCATTGTAAGCACACTATAGGCAGTCTTGATAAACTCTTAAATGTTCTAGTGTGTTGACTCGCCTTTTGTCTAGTAGAGTGAGTTGGTCAAGTCATTATTGTCTAGCTGTATCATCATCTATGAATTCCTATAAGGAAACTCGGA
Source organism: Wollemia nobilis (assembly GCA_028583015.1). Classification (NCBI taxonomy): domain Eukaryota; kingdom Viridiplantae; phylum Streptophyta; class Pinopsida; order Araucariales; family Araucariaceae; genus Wollemia; species Wollemia nobilis. The sequence goes on along the minus strand of JAQPPZ010002937.1, from coordinate 1,701,038 downwards.
AGGAGAAAATATCGAGCTCAAGATGCATAATAGCTTCTGTTCCATAGACCAAGGAAAATGGTCTTTCTCCCATTGGCGTTTGAATGCTTGTTCGATAAGCCCAAAGTGCCAAAGGAATTTGTGTATGCCAATATTTATGATTTTATTTGACGAGTTTCTTAAGAATGGCAATCAAGGTCTTATTGGTAGCTTCAGCTTATCCATTTGCTTATGGGTAATAAGGAGTCGAGAAACTATGTTGGATATTATACTTTTCGTAAAGTTCTCGAACATCCTTATTCTTGAAAGACTTACCATTAGATGAGATGATATTAGAGGGAATGCCAAAGCGACAGATGATATGATGGAGTATGAAATACATAATTTGAGGTCCTGTCGTACTGGTTAAAGGTATGGTCTCAACCCACTTTACGAAGTATTCTATGGAAATAATGATGAATGTATGTTGTACTGAAGAATTTTGCCAATTAAGTCTAGGCCCCATTGTAAAAAGGGCCAAAAGATTTGTATAGGCTATAAGGCTTGTGATGGTACGTGAGTTAAATTGGTGTGTGTTTGACATTGTTTGTAATTTTTGACATAGGTGCAATAGTCGTGTTCCATTGTGGGTAAATAATATCCCATGCATAATAGATTCTTTGCAATGGCCATTCCACTAAAGTGACCACCACAAGTACCATCATGGGCTTCATGTATGGCCCTTTGGGCCTCACCGTGTTCAAGACAACATAGAAAGATTCCATCATAACCCTGTTTATACAACACATCACCCAAGATAACAAAACATACTACTTTTTTCTTGAAAGTTCATTTGGCCGATCGAGACATGTCTGATGGGAGTGTTCCAAATTTTAAGAAGGCTACTATGGCACTTGACCAAGACTCACATGGCTCCATATGGATAAAGTAAATGTCTTTTCCATTTGTGGGGTCAGCATGAACCACGACTGCTTTAGAGATTATTGAGATTATTAGGGATTTTACCTATCCTAAGTTCTTTGGAATCAAGGATCCAAGAGAGGCCATTGCATCTACAAATCTATTAGTCGAACGAGGTAAGTTGTTGATTTCATACCATTCAAATTTTGAGAGCAATTTCATTGCTACCTCATAATAAAGTTTGATGGTAGGTTCTTTGCATTGGTATTCTCTTGTTATCTATTTTACTACAAGTTGAGAATTCCCAAATATTCGAATACGATTAATACCCATAGATATAGCTGATTGAAGGCCTAAGATTAAGGATTTGTACTCAGTTGTGTTGTTTGTGCATGAGAAGTCTAACTTAAATGATAAGGGGTTGGTAATCCCTTGTGGTGTATGAAAGACAACTCTTGCACCTTGACCTTTCTCGCACTTGGATCCATCAAAGAATAAGATGATATCGACATATTCCTTAAGAATGACATATTATTCTAATTTAGTGACTAAAAATACTGAATCATCTGGGAGCTCAATAACCAAAGGATGATCACTAGGAAGTGGAGTTTTTGCAAGTTGATCGGCTATAACCTAACCTTTAATGGATTTTTGGCTAATAAATTTGAGATCAAATTTTATGAGGAGCATTATCCATTTAGCAGTACGAGTGTTTTTATAAGTGTGAGACATCATGTACCGTAGAGGATTTTATCTAGCTATGACATAGGTTGTTTGGCTTAGCAAATAGTGTCAAAGTTTCTTAGTTGCCAGGACCACTGCTAAGCATAGTTTTTCTACGTAAGTGTATAATGTTTCATAACTCACCAATGTTTGACTAATGTAATATATTGCTTTCTCTCTATTTTGTTCATTTTTTTGTGCAAGCATTGTCCCTAAAGTAGCCTCTGTAGCTGAGACATATAGATGAAAAGGAACCCCTAGCCTAGGAGGAGTTAAGACTGGCAGTGAAGTTAGATATCACTTTATATCATCAAATGCTTTTTGACATTCTTCTATCCATACGAATGATACCCATTTTGTAGCAAGTGGTTAAATGGCGTGCATTTGTTGGAAAGTTGCACGATGAAATGTTTGACTGATTGAATTTTGCATTGCAAGTTACGCAATTCCTTGATGTTGGTTGGGGGTGGCATTTCCATGATGGCTTTAACCTTATTTGAGTCCACTTCAATACCTCTTTTGGAGACATGAATCCTAAAATTTTACTAGAGGTAACTCCAAAGACACACTTTTTTAGATTTAACCTCACCTTGTATTCTAGAAGTTGATCAAAAATCTTTTCTAAGACATCAATGTGTTCTTGTTGAGTTTTATATTTATCCAAGATATCATCTACGTAGTCTTCGATGATTTTATGCATGTAATAATGAAATATATAAGTCATGGCTCTTTGATAAGTAGCTCCTACATTTTTGAGGCCAAAGGGCATAACCCTAAAAAAAAATCTCCCCCAAGGTGTTGTGAATGTCGTTTTGTGTTGGTCATCAAGATTTATTCGAATTTGGTTGTATCCTAAAAAACTATCCATGAGGGAAAGAATTTCATGGCCTACGCAGGTGTCAACAAGAGTATCAATGTTTGGAAGAGGGAAGCCATTCTTAGGATACACTTTATTTAGATCTCAAAAGTCATTACAAACACGTATCACCTTGTTAGGCTTAAAAATGGGTACCATGTTTGATAGCCACTCAGGATAGTCAATAGGAACAATAAAATGTATGTCTAATAGCTTTTGTATTTCCTCTTTAACTATGAGGGCCATGGTAGGATGCATTCTCCTAAGTTTTTGTTTGACCGACTTGGCATCAGGATGCAAGGTGAGGTTATGGACCACAAGGTCAGGATCAAGGCCAGGCATATCCTTGTAGGACCATGCAAACACTTCCTTCTTTTTCTTGAGAAGAGTAATGAATTGCTCTTGTTATTAGGGTGTTAAGATTTTTCCAAGCTCGACAACTTGGGGAATTTTAGGATTTGAACTAAGGTTCACATCGATGGTATCTTCAATGAACATATGTGAGTCTTCCTCAAGTTGGTGTGGTGTTGGGATCCGATTTATGTCATCTAAGATGTCATCCAACTTTTCCTACTTATCGCTGTTTAACTTTTCCTGAAAGACCTCGGGATCATTGATAGAAAGTGACAGAGGTAAAGGTGGTAGTGAAGGAGGAATGTAGTGGGCCAAAAACTTTAGAAATTATTTAGATAGGGCAAAATTTGAAAAGGAGGGTGGGGAGGAAATACGGTCCAATTCAATAAGGCTAATGTCAATTGGAATTGGCCTAGCCAAATCGTATGGATTACGGAGTGGGGTGAATAAGTCAATAGGATTCATATTGACTTAGCGGATGGAAGGATGGCCTGGATGAATGGGTAGATGGAATGATTGAATTTGAACCGATGTCGAGTCATGTTATCCCTGTAATAATGGACATGAAATTAATATGAGAGCAACACATATTTTTTTTGAATTGTTTTGATGATTTTTTTTTTGAAATATGTACATATGTTACAATTCTTGGATGATGTGTGTGGCTCAAAGTGGATTACCAGGTGGGTCCACTTGTTCTTGTGGAAGAAGTAGGCAGAATATGGGATGATGGAGGAGGAAAATTCATAAGTAAAACTCTTCTTGTTGGGTGATGGGGACAATGGGTTGTGACTCCTCTTCAAAATCGTCAGAAATGTTTGACATAACTTCAAACTCTTTGTAACTTTCATCGTCGAAATAAAATATAGGAGAAGAGAAGTTAATGGGGTCATCCTTGTCTACTTCATCAATGCAAAGTTCTTGAAGGGCTTGTTCAAGCAAGTATGTTGGGGGTAATGGATGGATGGGGTGGTATTCATCATTGAGACTAAGATTTTTAAAGGCTTGCTCAAGAGAAGTGATGGATGTAGACCTTGATCAAAATGATAATGGGAACCTCTATACGGGACCTCTCCTTGCTCATGGGAACCTAGACCTTGACCCTACCAATTGAACATGTTAAAGTAGCGAGTTGGAAACTCCTCCATATTAGGTATGATGGTGCGTCTAGGCTCTTTTGGTTCTTCGAGTGGGTTTGATCTAGTTGAGAAATCCAACCATCCATAAACAAAGTTAATGCTATTTGGAGCTGCGCTCATGTCATAAAAACACCTATGGATAAATAACGGTCTCAAGAACGTCCAAAATCCTTGGTTGTGGGAATGGATAAGGGTGTGATGGTTGGTGAGAAAAAAATATTATCTCGAAAAACAATTATTTCTCTTCCATAAATTATCAATCCGATAAGTTCGTAAACTTTCAAGTGTCACACACAGTATATGCCTGTAGTGTTGGGGAATAAATCCAATTGTACCTTATTTAGTTTGGGGGGAAGTTTGTGCATTTTGATTTCAACCAAACTAAATAAGCTAAGTGCGGAGAATTTAAATAAATAGAATACAATGTTGGAAATAAAATGCTGAAACTAAAATGCGGGAATAAAAACACACCTAAATTAAATAAAACAAGAACTAAAGCAATAAACTAATCTACCAAAAACAAATACATAAATAAATAGGAGAGGACTACTGCAGGGAGTGGGCCCAAGCTCTTGTAGATAGTCCACATAGCTAGCTGCGTAGAGCTTGCTCAGATAAGAGGAATTGCACTCTTAATAAATTTGACAAGAAATAAAATAGAATAATTTCTCCATAAAATTTCCCCCTCCTTCTCTCAGGGAAGACCTGTGCATTTATACAATGCATAGCCTTCTTCTGTTACAAATTTAGGAAAGTCTATTTCAGAATTGCAGTTACAATAGATATGCAATGATATTTGCATCCGCTTAATTATAACAACCATATATTAATTAAAACAATCACACACTAATTTTCCCCTATTGTAGGATAAATCAAGCGTGTTCTGTTTTATCATAACAGAATATGTTTGGTAGAAAATAATGGATACGTTATTCTATTTTAATAATATTTCATAAAATAGAATATCTCCCACATTGATCGCTAGAAAAATTGTTGCTCTTGGTTCATCCGTGAGCGTGAAAGAATAATGCTCACGTTACAAAGGTATCCAACCAATCAAATAATAGAAGTGTTCATTCTATTTTAATAATAGTAAATAAAATAAAATATATCCTTTTTGTCTTCACGTGTAACCTCCTCCTTAGCCCATTGGTCAACCGATCAAAGCTGGATTGGTCAATATTGCAAAGTATGGAGGCGTGGAGGCACCTTATTCATGAGGAAGGTGCCTACATTTGCTATGTGCCTTCCTTATAAGGAAGGTGTCTACTACTGCTAGGCGCATTCCTTGAAGATAAAGATGCCTACTTCTGCTAGGTGCCTTCCTTGAGGAGGAAGGCGCCTACTTATGCTGGGCGTATTCCTTGAAGAGGAAGGCACCTACTTCTATTGGGCACCTTCCTTGAAGAGGAAGGTGCCTACTTCTATTGGGCACCTTCCTTGAAGAGGAAGGCACCTACTCTCATGCCTTAGTCTCTGAAAGTAGAAGTATGCTAGGTCCAAGTGGATGTAGACTGGAAAACACCATATTAGTAGCAAAACCTGCATTTATACACAATTCCCACTAAAAACACCAATCAAGCATAATATCAGATTTTATATCAATTATATGCACAAGTTATATAAAAATGCATCTCGCATGCTAATTAAACTAGTAAGGATGCCCCTTAATAGTGTATAAAAATATACATTTTTGAGACTCATCAATGGTGACGTCTTGGACCACGTACTCACCTATACCAGGATTAGTGATGTGGACTTTGACTTGGGCTGATGTGGTTGATGATGGGCACCCAGAGGGTTTTGGGTTGGCTGTGGATGGTGGTGAATTAAATATTTCATAGTCCAAAATTTTGACTTGTGAAACATTGGCTGACGAAGTGGGGTTGGATGAAGGTGTGGTATTAGATGGTGATAGATGGGGTAATGATGAAACATAAGAAGTGGTTGTAGAAAAAGGGGTAGATGTGATGTACGATGTGTTAACAGTAGACTGATTGTGACCACATGTACAAGAAGAAGTGGATGATTGAAGAGGTGATGTGATGGGTAGATCCTCTAGGAAGAGAGCCTTAGAAGAGGATGCACATGAATTAGAATAAGATGAATTAAGAAATTATGTGGATGTATTCAATTATGGTGCCAAGAATAGATGGGTGGAAGGTAGCATGGATTCATAAGGATTTGAAATGAAATTACAATACTTAAAAGGTTCAACATCCACAAGGATGCAATGGACTTGTCCATCATGAACATATTTCAAGCATTGGTGGAGAATTTAAGGAACACATTTCATTTCCCTCATCCAAGGCCTACCAAGGAGTATATTATATGCCATGGCTCATTCCAATATGTGAAACATTGTGTGCAATGTTCTGGCCCCTACTTCTATGGGTAAAACAACAGTGCCAACTATGGTGCACAAAGCATCGTTAAATGCTTTGAGGGTGAATGATGATTTGGAAATGTGGGATGGGGGTAATTTGAGGTGACTAAGGGCAGCGGTAGTAATGATATTGATGGACAAGATGATATCAATTAGTACTTTTTTGAATGGATTTCTGTCTATTAAGGCCATTATGTGCAATGGAGGGTCTATTGATTCAGAATTCATTGAATTTATCTCAAAGTCATAGAAGGTGATTGATGGCTCCATGCATGTCCTAAAACTCCCTACAAATTTGTTGAAGGAATTAGAGTCTTGGGATTCTAACTCAATTGACTTGAGTATTTCCATTAAAGATTCTCTATGCCTAGGGGATTGTTGGATAAGCTCATACATAGAAAGTTTAGCTGATGCCATTTTCAAACTAGTGGTTAATCGACTGGTTAAGGTTACCGCTGGCCTTATTGGATGAAGGATGGGCTGATTGGATGGATTGGATAGATTTATTGGTGAAGATTGATTTGGTGAGGTTTGGATGGGAGGTGGATTTGAATGTTGTTGAGTATTTTGTTGATTTTGTCATTGCCCTCTAGTGACCACATGGACTGCTCCTACAAAGTTTTGATACTATTGGATATGATTTACTTGGTTAGGAGGTGCATGTTGATTGTTACCTTCTACATTATGTTGGAACTCCCCATGGTTAGGTAGAGGTGTCTGATATATGTCCAAGTTTTGGTTTTGTGGAGCTAAGGGGTTATCCACGTTAATGGACCCTATGTGTATGAGGTCTTGCACTATGTTTTTAAAAACATGGCAAGAGTTTATATCATGCCCGTTTTGCCTATGGTATGGGCAAAACACATGCTCTCTATAACTTTTAGGTCTTTTAGTGGGGTCATCAGGCCTAATTTTTGACAAGGCTAATTTATTAGTCTCATACAACCTTCAAAATATGGATGAATAGGATTCTGATAAAGGAGTGTATTGACGTTGAGGCCGATTGAATTGGCGGTGGGTAGGTTGTTCCAGAGTTGGCATTGAGTTTTGTATCGTTGGTGCTTGGGTTACTTATGGGAATGCATGATAGGTAATTTGTTGTTACACCAGTTTTTGAGCCATTACGAGCTGACTCATGACCACTTGATTGACTTGATTAGTTGTGTTAACCATTGAGGCTTGTGTAGATTTAGTTTGGCCAGATTGATTATTTTTGTATTGGCCCTTATTTTTCCATTCCTTTTTATTAGGCTTAATGACACCTTGGATTTTTATCTCCTCAATGACACTAGCCTGTGCTAAAGCTTCTTCAAATGTTCTATAGGTATTTAGCTATAAAATCCAAGAGATGGGTTTTAAGCAACTCTTGGTGAATTTTTTTATAATTTCTTCCATTGGTAGGGAGAATGGCAACTTTGTTATGAATGCCCTCCAACGGTTTCAAAAATCATAGATAGGTTCATCATCCCATTGTTTCAAATAATATATGTTCGATAATGATACCTTATTTCTAATATTGAGGGTGAAACGCTCAAAGAATAAGTCTATCAATTGGTCAAAAGTATAAGTACTATGTAGGCAATTGATTGTACCATTCAATAGCATATCTTCTGAATGTTTGAGGAAATGTTTGGAGCATAAGAGCATTATCATTGCTAATCCAAAAATATGCATGAAAAAATGAACTCACATTCTCCTTAGGATCCTCAGTTCCCCTGAACTTGTTAAATTTTGGTACTATAAAATCTACCAGATATGGCAGTGATGGTACCAAAGGGTGAATTGGTTTATGGATAAGTTGGTTTAAGGTTAGCTTTTGGTTCGCTATTCCTGGTGAGTTTTTCATCAACTGATCAATTTGCTTTTGTATTTCCTAGAATTGAAGATCTTCTACTGGAATGTGAGGACCTTGGATTATGTAATGGTTGGTTGATGGACTATATGGGAGATGTTAGGGTGTGACCAACATGGTATTGTGAAATGAGTTGGGTTGGGTATGTGGTGAATATTTATGGTTAAAATATGGGGATGATTTGTGAGGAGGTTGATGGAAGAATGGATTGTGTGGTTGGTTGGTGGCAATGGTAATTGGCATGGTTGATGTGTGGATTTATGGTGGATTAGGAATGGAGACTATGGAAGATTGGGGAACCCATGTTGGATTTTTATTGGTGGGCGAAGGTTGATTTGGAACTACTTGGATCATAGGGTCTATGTGGATCGACTATTTTTCTCATGTTTTTTTGTGAAAGCAACCTATTTATGAGTCCTAATGTATCCGTGAGTTCCTGATTTGACCATGTGTCAAAGGATGTGGTTGTGGCTAGATGAGATGATGGAAGGGTGGATGATGATGGATGAGAGGGCATGGGCATTATGGCTAGGTGAGATGATGGAGGGATGGATGATGATGGATGAGTGGACATGGGAATGGGGCAAGTTGCATTTGACGTGACAAATTGTGAGGCAACATTAACATACTACTCATATAATGGGTTGGAATAGATGGATGTGGGGTAAGTGTCTAGAAAACTTAGATGTTGTTGCGGTTGGCTCATGGAAGAAGGCATACCATATTCATAACCTAGATTATGATATCCTTGGGTAAGGTGGGAGGTAGCCAATTCAGGTTCTTCAAATCCCTCTTGGCTAAGGGGTTCTAAGACATAGTTGGAGGACTTGTATATGGCCCTCACTTTGTCCATGTATATGTGGATGGTGGCCATTTCCACATTGTGTGGAAGGGTTCCTACTTGAGGTAGGGATGGATATGACGATCCAAATGAAGTAGTCTGAACCATAATGGATAGGTTGGCTATCGAAGTAGTGGGAGCATGGGAAGTGTTTTCCATTAAACCACTTTGATTTATTACTTTTTTTTGTTGTCTCGTTAGCACCATAAAGTAGTTAAACCAAAGATTTAAAGTTTATCAAAATCACACAGACTAATTTTTTTTTAGAATTTAAAGTAAAGCAAACAATCAATCCTAGGTTTTACCATGTAAGGCTTACCTTGTTCATTAATTATTTTCTTTTGTTAATGTGAGATTATTTTTAGAATTGTTGGCTTGTGTGTTTTGATGTAACTTAATCTTGCTTAAATAAAACAAAGGTAAAAAGCTATGGCTGGTTGAGGCAATGAGATTCTTATTGGTAATGACCTCCAACAAGTTTGCTTGGGGGTAGTCCTATGGTTTCTAGGGTAGATATTGGTGGATGGAAATCACTGCCACTATCACCAAATCTCAAGCAATGGCTGGTGATGAAATCCAACCACTACTGTTAAAAATGTGAACCGTGCAAGTGCGCGTGATTAATTTTATTAGATTTATTGTTCTTTATGGTGTGCAAACAATATTAAAGATTACTAAATTTAATAATCTAAATCATAAGCCTACACAAAGACGCAAATTTCACCTAAAGACCGCAGAGTACACCCTTAAAATCCCCTACCTACAAGTGATTAAAATCACAAGAGCAACCGAAGGGTTCATCCACCTCTCTGCCAAAGGGGTCAGCCTAGGGCAAGATTACTTTATGCATCAAGGTGTTGTTCCTATTTAGATATGCAAAATTTAAGTGATATTTAACTATGAAATGCGAAATCTAGGATGCTTTTCTATTTCATATGCACTCAAAATGCAAACAAACACCTAGATCTACAACTTTAGAACAAGAAATAAATTTTGTGTAATTAAATGCACACAAACCTTAAATGTAATTTTGCTAAGGATTATTTCCTATATTATTTAGTGTTAAGTTCTTTTTATAACCCCCAAAAAATGAAAATATGCAAAAAAATATAGAATACGTAAACTGCGAAATGACCAACTAGGGTTATGGGACTTACTTGGAAGCCTTAGCTCTACTTCAAATCAATGCCAAGCACCGTTGGGTGCCTAAATAGGCACAACAGAGTGCCTGTGTAGGCGTAATATAGTGCTTGTGGTTATCTACAGTCACCGTCGAATGCCTGCATAATCTCTAAAAATGCTGCAGCTTCAGAAACCATAGCAACGAGATTGGTGACTTCTACACTTTTGAAAATCCCTACAATAGACAAAAAAATTAAGTTAGCAAAGTAAATAAATTTAAATAATTAAACCCTTGTGGGTTCCCGCCGTGATCACCATTTGTAGAGCTAAAAGCACAACACTAAATAACAACAGAAAGTAAACAAATCCGATAAGACAATAGTAATTGCACAAGAAATATTATTATTAAATAATGAGGGGGAGCTAAAAAAATCCTTTGTACAATTAATTCTGCCTTGACAAAAATGTTGTGATACAGTGAATACATTTTTTTGGGGTTCTCCAAAACCCTAGCTACAATAGAAAAAGTGTCTTCAACGTGATTTGCTCCTAATAGAATGAGTGGGCTTCAGGTATCCGTGTGTTCAGGCCACTTTGACTGCAGTAGTCTTCCAATGCTCTCTCCTGGTTGATGCTATCAAATCCTACACACACAACAAATAATAAAGTTGTTAGTAAACAAAAGGAGGGTTCCACAATGTGAACCCTCAGAAATGAAAACTAAAACCCTAGATCTATGTAAGCTGGATATGTAAGATGCAATAAAAACAAATGATAACAAAAATTTAGATTTACCTTTCTTGTGATGATTCTTTGCTTTGTTGTTGCAAATTCATGAATGTGATGCCATGGAAATCATAGTAGATGTGTAGCAATAGGCTCGGGCATGCAAGGTGTGCACCTACAGGATACAATAGGCTCTAGTGTGCACCTGCAAGAAATAGCAGGATTTGATGCGTACCTATAGGAAACAACAGGCTCTGGTGCACACCTACAAGATACAACAGGCTCTGGTGAGCGCTTAGTAGGATTTGTAGTGAGCTTGGAAAGCTCAAGAGGGCACCTACGGGTAAGGATATATCTATAAAAGTATATCATGGAGGATGCGACGAATACGACAGATGGATGGGGATTGCGATAGTGATGGAGAATGGATGTGGGGATGACTGGAATAGTTGAAGTCCTATGGATAGCTAGGGCTTTGGATTTTCAAGGCTTTATCACTTTTTTCTTCACTAGGGCTTCGCCAATGACTTCTTCAAGATGTACATGCCAATATCAAGGTTCCAGATGTTTGAGCATTTGCAAATGCCCTTAATTATAATCCAATCTTAGGATTTCTTAGGGTTTTAGCTCAAAATTTTAGATCATGTGGTTAATATTAAATCACATCCTAGGTCTTAGATTATACTTTAAGTGTGGCATGGATTAATGAAGATGGACAGTGAAGATTAGATTGGATTAGACAACTATGGTTAATTGGGTTTATAGATACATATTTTATAATAAATATACATTATAATATAATATCAAATATTATATTAAATATAAAATAATATTAAAATAAACCCAATTAGGTTAGGAAATGGTGAGAAAGGCCTAAAGTGGGCCTTTTGAAGGTGCGAAGGGTTAAAAGTGGCTAAGTGGATGTCGGGAAAGGTGTATGGTGGACAAGTGCATGGTGGGATGGTTAGGATAGAGAATTAATGGCTATAACTTGGTGTCTATACATATAAAATTAAAGTTTCCTCTTTGCTTCTATTTCTATTGAGCAATTCAGGTTCCTTCATGGTAGAGTTATTGCAATTAATACTTACAGTGCTAACCTCAAGTATGAATAAAGTTCCTATACAAAATTCCCTTTCCAACACCATGAATCCATGAAACATCTTGCAACTATCCTTATTGAATACCACAATCACACCTACATCATTCATATTACTCACAAATATCAGATTCCTTGCCAAACCTAGAATATGTAGTACACCAAGAAGAGCATTAATTATTCTATCTTTTAACCTCAACTTGACTCTTCCTTGACCTATTATTTTTTATGTCAAATTTACTCCCAAGAAGACTTCACCTCCATTTATCTTTTCACATTTATAGAACCCCTCCCTATGAGGAGTCATATGGAAGGAAGCACTTGAGTCAATCAACCATGAGTCAAGGAATTTTCTTGAGCATGTTGTAGCTAATAATGAGTCCCCCGAATCTATATTTGTGGTTTTAATTTCTATAAGAGTTCCTTCATAAAATGATTGGCTATTATCAACCTTTTTAGATTTGTAGTCTCTTTTATAATGCTCTATTTTACCACACTTCCAATATTTCCTCTTTTTTAAGCAACATGTTTACCCCTAGATTTTGATTTCCTTTCTCCTGTTTTCTTTTTGCTTCTTTCTTGAGAATGACCTATCACAACCAAGGAAAATTTTTGATGATAATCCTCAAAATATTTTCATCTCATTTCCTTAGATAACAATTTTCCTACTATATCCTTTATTTTCAATGTAGAATTAGTATTGGTGATAGCCATAACTAGATTATTCCATGAATCAGGTAATGAACAAAGTAAAGTAATACAATTTTCCTCTTCATCCATTTTTACTTCAACAAAGTTTGATTGACTTACCACAATGTTAAAAGCATTCAGATGTTCAACCTTAGAGTCACCATCATTTATTCAAAGTGAGTACAACTTATTTCGAATAAAGAGTTTATTTACTAGTGACTTTGTTTACTACAAAGTTTTCAACCCATCCCATAACAAATTTGATATGGTATCTATTGATACATTCAACAATACTGAATCAGATAAGCAATATCTAATAGAAATTCTTACCTTTCTATCAATATTCAATCAATCCTCATCTGTTATTAATGTTGATTTTATTCCTAAGACTGCAATCCAATGATCTCTATCAACCAATAGATCCTCCATATTGAGTTTCCATAACTCAAAATTCTATCCATTAAAATTTTCAATCTCTACTCGTGTGCTTCCCATCATTTTCCTTTGCCTAGATTATTCCACATATGACTCCCACTCAAGAATTAATTATCATAGGGTTGAAATATGATTCCCACTCAAGAATTAATTATCATAGGGTTGAAATACTTACTTCTCAAACAAAACTAAAAAACCTAGCTATGATACCAAATGAAGAGAAAAATGCCCTGATAAACTAGATCTAGAAAAAAAATAAATACAAAATCAAAGGAAAAAAGTAGAAGATAACAAATACACACATAACACAATATTTCACCTAGGAAACCCTCACGAGAAAAACTAGCACAATAATATCTCCTTATTATATTAACTTAACCATCTCCAATGCAATAATGTTCATATCTCATCTCTCATATCTCTTCAAACCCTGATGCAAGTGCAATTAAATAGCAACACAAGAACATATTTTTACAATACCATGGGTTCAAATAATTAATCTTAAACAACCCATATGGGTCTAAAAATAGCTTAAGAAATCCTAAAAAATTTTGTCGAGGAGGATACACGAAGAGTGTCTAGTACCTGTAGAGTTAACCTCACTAGAATAACATGGAAAATTTTCAACATATTTCCAAAAATTTGGAACAAGAGAAGATAATATTGTTGGCAAAGAGAGAAGCACAATTGAGGCTTAATAGTAGAGCTCTCTAGATTGTAAATGGGAATGAGAATACTAATTCTTTTCATAGCCTTGCAAATCATATAAAATTACAAAATACAATTTGGGAGCTATAATGTCAAGATGGAAGTAGTCTCCTCCTTTAAAGGAACAACAAACATGAGAGTAAGGGATTTTGGTCAACTATATAAGGATCCTAGTCAAGTTAATATAGTTGAAATAGTCAAAACAACTTCTCTCCTTCCTAGATTTGTAGATGAGGAAGCCAATGATGAGTTGGTATAAGAAGTATTAAATAAGGAGCTTAAAGTTGTTTTAACCTCCTTCTAGAAATATAAGAGTCTAGGGCTTGATGGCTAGAATATAAAATTCTTCCTTGGGCTCTATGACCTTCTAGAATTTGACCTACTCAAGGTCATGGAGGAGTCTAGGCAGTCAGGAAGGGTAAATGCAAATGCAATATTCAAATATACCTTCATTATCCTAATTCTAAAAATGACCATCATGTTGTCCTCTTCAATTATCTTGGGCTATCATATAAGGTTTGGAGCAAATGGTTAGGGTTATCATGTGGAGCAACATAGCAAGGTTAGTCTTAATAGGAAAAGGTTTGACTCTATCAGGGGCCTATATAATTTTTTACAAGGTCAACACCTTTTGAGATGTGATCTTGGGTGCGCAGGTCTTACTCTAGCCTAATCTAACAACTTGGGGGGAAAAGGGTTATAGAGAGGTAGAAAATTAAAACAATAAAAAATTAAAATATAAGCTAATTGAGGCGACGTGCCAAGATCAAGATAAGATCCCCTTGCGCAATAGTCCTAAGTGCAATGCTTTGATATAGTGAACACTTCGTCTTCTTGATATATATATATATATATATATATATATATATATATATATATATATATATATATATAAACACAAATGCACAAAGGAAATGAGATAGGGAGAACCAAACACTTGGAACCAAATAGTCATGGCCCCTAGTATGCATACATGAATATAAAATAATTATAAGATTATATAAAAAATGAGGGCTTGAGGGCATGTCTGCAAGACCACTAAGGAATATGAGTATTGCTAAATAAGGGAAATGAAGGGAAATTTATATAGAATGTATAACTTCTCAATCCTTTAAAATACCTATACTTCTACTATTTATAGATTACAAAGGGGTATGCAGAGATTTCAAAATGGTTGTTCTTTTGTGTGTCGGGTCATGTTTTCTTTAAAGTCATTGGTTCCTCTAATACCTCTAGATCTATAATCATAAATGTCAATTGGTTCTAAGCCCTTAGATGAGCAATTACTGTTGTTATTTCCATCTACCATTTCTAAGGATTCCCAATGTCTAAGCATGGGAAATCTTCTATAACTAATACTCCAAATTTGGGGTTATTCCTATTTTAGTTCTATTGTATTTAATGTATCAACCACTTTCTTGGCCTATCATTTTTGAGAGATAGACCATAATATTTATATGAAAAGGATTGTACTCCATAGAAGATTGTACACCTTTAGTATTCTAAAATTTTATCATTATATAACCTTGGAGCTTTTACATTTTGCTTTAGTCAAAAATTTAAAGTGGCATCAACCTTTGGTCAAAACTTTTGCAAAACTTTTGCATTATGATTTTGATCAAAACTTCTATAAACTTTCGATTTCAGATATTTTTCTTTACTTGTGCTCCTTTAAAATATTTTGGCCAATCATAGGTTGTTAGAACTTTTAAATTATTTTCTTGGTTGGAACTTTCAAAACTTTTGACCTTCAACACTTGGATTCCCTTGGTGCTCAATTTAACAATGCACTTTTCTCCCACCTTCCTTATTTTATTATCCTAATGATCTACTCTATCTACCACAGAGAAGGGGTCATTATAATTCACTACAAATCCTACTTTATTCGACAATTTTAAGACCATATATTTGTGTAACTATGTGTACAAAATCATAGTAAAATTAAATGCATATAAAATTAAAGGTTCCTCTCGACTTCTATTTATATTGAGCAATTCAGGTTCCTTCATGGTAGAGTTATTGCAATTCAGGTTCCTTCTTCATTCCTCCTAATGGCGCTTCAATTTTGCTTTGCATAAAAAATGCTCCAATACCTTCTCCTAAAACATCAAACTCCACCTCAAAGGATTTGGTGAAGTCTGGTATAGCCAAGACAGGACAACTTCTCATAACTACCTTAAATCTATCAAATTCTTGCTATGCCTTATCTGACCACTAAAATGTGCCCTTATTCATCAAGTCTATCAAAGGTGCTACCAACTACGAAAATCCTTTGACAAATATGTGGTAAAAACCACACAAACTAAAAAAACCTAGAGCTATGTAAGGGTAGTCAGAGGTGGCCAATCTAGTATCACCTATACCTTCTCAGGGTCCATCCTAAGTCCCTGAGCACTAATGATATGACCTAAGTGTAATAACTCGATCATTCCAAACTTGAACTTAGTCTCTTTAGAAAAAAAAGACCCTACCTCTAGAATACTTAGCACCTCATCCAGATGCCTCAGGTGCTCCTACCATGTGCGGCTATAGATAAGGATATCATCAAAAAATACCAACATGAACTTCCTCAACTGCCTCTAAAACACCATGTTCATAAAAGAATAAAAAGTGGCAGGTGCATTGGTTAGCCCAAATGGCATAACCAAGAACTCGAAATGCCCGTAATGGCATAAAAAATAATCTTCTCCACATCTGATTCCCTCATCTTGATCTGGTGATACCTTGATCTTAGATCTATCTTGGTGAAGTAAACTGCACCATGCAACTCATACAATAGCTCATCAATGCATGGTGTTGGATATCTATTTTTAATTGTCTTTTTATTCAATGCTTGATAGTCTATACACATATGTATTGTGTCATCCTTTTTCTTAACTAATACCATAGATGAAGCAAATGGAATCTTCCTTGGTCTGATATGTCCCATATCAATCAAGTATTGTATGGCCTTCTCTATCTCATCCTTATGTCACTTCGGATGATGATAGGAAGTAATAATTATAGGGATAGTATCCCCCTCTAGTTCTATGATATGTTCAGTCCCTCTATCCGGTGGTACTCCTGGTGGTATGCTGCTAAAGACTTTTCTATGTTTTGTGAACAAATTCTGAATTTCTGGATGATAACTTCATTCTTTTTTCTCAGTGGGTGTAGGTAGAATAACATAGTGGGCTACCCACTCAACCTGGTTATGTATCATAAATTTCTCCATCCTTTTAAATGAGACAACACGAGCTTCACATGATGACATTCCTCTCAACACAACTCATTGTCCATTTGCCTCAAATTTCAACTCCATTTTCTAGAAGTTGAAAGTTATCTCACCTAGAGTTTTTAGCCACTGAATACCCAATACTACATCCAAATTATTTATGCTGACCACAAAGAAATTTCCACATACCTCATAATTTCCCAAAGTAAGTTTCATCTGTGGCACCCTTCTGGTGTAAGAAATGGAGAAACCATCTGCAGTTAGGACTGTGAATTCATCTACTTCCACTATCTTGATCGAGAACCAAACTCACAGAGAAGAAAAACAACTTTATTTTATTTTAAATACAACAGAGATTTACAGTTACATAGAATATTACAGAAGTCGCAGAAGAGTTACGCTTTTACAAAATTTCAGAACTCTTAAAATACAGAAATAGGTTATCGTCTCAAAATTTTCCAGCCTTTGTGCATGCCTTTGCTCTCCTTTTTAAAGGTTCTTATATGACACTCCATTTCCAGTTGGTGGCCCTTCGTTTTCTATTCTAGAACCTTTCATTTCGCCTCCCCGTGTCACTTCGTCGTCCAGATATTTGACACGTCTCCCTTTCTGACTCTTCGTCTTCGGCTTGTCTTTCGATGCAAAAATACGACATGTCACGATATCGTGACATTTTGGCTTCCCTGCACTCCTTCTCCATTTCGATCACGATATCGTGACATGTCATGATATTGTGACGTTTTCTCTTTATCTCTGTCTTCCTCGCCTTCGGGTCGTGATATCGTGACATGTCATGATATCGTGATGTTTTCTCTTCCACCACTACCTTTCTTACCTTCGAGTTGCGATATCGTGACATGTCACGATATCATGACATTTGCCTTCGGATGCCCATGCTTATCTGCTCTGGTCATGATTTTGCGACAATCATGATTTCGTGACATGTCACAAAATCGTGACATTCTTATTGGTGTCTTCCCCCTACTGCCTCCTTGTCGCGATTTCATGATAGTCGCAATTTTGTGACATGTCGCGAAATCATGACATTTCCAACGTCATCTTCTCTCGACTGCCTTTTGTCATGATCTCATGACAATCATGATTTCATGACATGTCATGAAATCATGACATTTCCAACAGTGTCCCCTCTCGCTGCTCTTTTTTCACGATTTCGCGATAGTCGTGATTTCGTGACATGTCATGAAATCATGACATTTCCAATAGTGTCCCCTCTCGTTGCTCTTTTGTCATGATTTCACGACAGTCATGATTTCATGACATGTCGTGAAATTGCAATATTTCCAACAATGTCTTCCCTTAGCTGCTCTCCATCGTGACACATCATGAAATCGCAACCTTTTTCAATGGCATTTCTTTCTCCTACTGACTGTCACGATTTTACGACATCGTGAAATTATGATTTTTTCAAAGGCATTTTCTCTCTCCTGTTGACTATCGTGATTTCATGATATGTCATGAAATTGTGATAGTTTTTGCTCTGCACTTTCTCTCCCCCCTTCTTGAGTGGCAAAAACTTAGAAAAAAATTTGTTGATGCAAGATTGCGCTGCTGCCACCGGATGCTCTTGCATCAGAAACCCGGGGTTGGTGGAGAAGTGACCTTCACTTCTGTGCTGTTCGGTCACCACCTTCTATAACATATCTAAACGCACACCTGCCTATGCATCCAACTTCAACTCCGTCTCTTGGTCAAAAAAATTTTGGCCCTCTACCAGACAGATTCTGGCATTGCTGCACACCTTCTCATCCACTTCCTGAAATGGCTTCAACTTGTGGTGAACTCCATTATTTGTCACGGAGTACGTGTTTGCATGACCATCATGTACTGCACACCGATCAAACTACCATGACCTTCCCAACAGCAAATGGTAGGCATCCATGGGAAAAACATCACACAGGACCTCATCCTGGTATTTCCCAATATTGAACGTGACTAAGCACTGTTCACGGACCCATGCCCTATGGTCCTTCCACAACCATGCAATCCGATATGGATGCGGGTGTCTCCTCCTCTCTAGCTGTAATTTAGTAACCATCTCTTTAGAGACTAAATTATCAGTACTACCATTGTCTATAATAACATTACAGACTTTGCCTAAACTTTTGCACCTTGTGCGAAACAGGCTCTTCCTTTGTTCTGGTTTCTCCTCCTCATTCAACAAGGCTCTCCTTGCAACCATGACTTCTCCTCTCTCTACCTCCTCAGAGTGCTTCGATGCAACACCGTCATCAATGACTACAGCTCGGGCAGGGCCCTCAGGCCTCATGTTCGCCCTCTCTTGGTGTTCAGGACACTCATACATCAGATGTCCTACTTCCCCACACTAGAAACAGGTTCCACAAAACCTTCTGTCTCCATTTCCTCGACCAGGTCTACCTCTTCCTCTTGGGTAGTTATTCTGATTACGGTGTCTATAATCATTATCTCCCTTCTGGTCCTGACTGCTGCTAGCTTCAGCTTCCTTCTCATCTCGTCCTCTATCCATTTCTCCACTGGTTCTTCCACCAGTTCTTCCACCATGACTTCTTCCTCTCTGTTTGCCTTCAAATATTTGGTTTAGTTTCTCTTCAACCTTCAAGGCCAACTGATATGCATCTTCTATGGTGGTTATTCTAATCAGACTGAGTTCTTCTTGGATGTTCATTCTCAATCCATTTATGTATCGGGCTACTTTCTCCTTATTAGCCCCTGAATGGCCAGTTCTGATGGAGATCTTGTAAAATTCTTCTATATATTCTTGGATAGACTTGCCTGACTATCTCAAACTCTGCATCCTCCTCAACAGATCCAACTCGTAATCTATGAGAATAAATTGTCTCTTCAGTTTCTCCACCATTCGATCCCACCTGGTGATCCTTTCCTTTCCTATTCGGTTTCGTTCCAGCTGCACTCCCTTCCACCATATGCTAGCATGGCCCTTCAATTTTGTCTTTGCAAATTTGATCCGGTCTGGATCTGCAACCTCCTCATACTCAAAGTATTCCTCCATATCGTTGATCCAATCAATCAACTCCTCTGGGTTGAGATTCCCAAAATATGTAGAGACATCAAACTTCGGTCTCTTCTCGGCCTGAGATAGGGATTTCAACAATCTAGCTTCAGAAGAATCCAATGCTTCTTCATCCTCTGATGGATCATCAGTTGCCCAGGCTTCGTCGTCACTCTAGTCTTCTCTATTTGGTTCAACCCTATTTTGCCACTCTTCCTGTAGGGCTTGTACTTGCCTCTACAACGCTCTAAAATCTTCATCTTGCGCCACATTTCTTTCGTGACCATAATTTCTTTTTGGAGGCATTCTTCCTCGCTTTTCTCACAAAGCTTAATTGATCCTGGTGTAGCCGCCTCACTCTCGGTGCTCTGCTCACATGCTCAAGGATCCTAAACTCTCTCTTCTCTTAGAACTCTTCCACAGATCCTGGTGCAAACTACCTCACATTCGACGCTCTGTTCGCACACTCAGAATCTTCTGGCTCTGATATCACTTGATTGAGAACCAAACTCACAAAGAAAAAAAATAGCTTTATTTTATTTTAAATACAATAGATATATACAGTTACATAGAATATTATAGAAGTCGCAGAAGAGTTGCACTTTTACAAAATTTTGAAACTCTTAAAATATAGAAATAGGTTATCGTCCCAAAATTTTCTAGCCCCTGTGCATGCCTTTGCTCTCCTTTTTAAAGGTTCTCAGGTGACGCTCCATTTCCAATTGGTGGCCCTTCGTTTCCTCTTCCAGAACCTTTCGTTTTGTCTCCCCGTGTCGCTTCATCGTCCAGATATTTGACACGTCTCCCTTTTTGACTCTTCGTCTTCGACTCGTATTTTGGCACAAAAATACGACATGTCACAATATCATGACATTTTGGCTTCCCTACACTCCTCCCTTTTGGTTGTGATATCGTGACATGTCGTGATATCATGAAGTTTTCTCTTCATCTCTGTCTTTCTCGCCTTCGGGTTGTGATATCATGACATGTCACGATATCGCGACGTTTTCTCTTCCACCACTGCCTTTCTTACCTTCGGGTCGTGATATCATGACATGTCATGATATCATGACATTTTCCTTTGGATGCCCATGCTTATCTGCTCTAGTCGTGATTTCATGACACGTCATGAAATCATGACATTCTTATTGGTGTCTTCCCCCTGCTACCTCCTTGTCACGATTTCACGACAATCGTAATTTCATGACATGTCACAAAATCGTGACATTTCCAATGTTGTCTTCTCTCGGCTACCTTTTGTTGTGATCTCACAACATTTGTGATTTCGTGACATGTCGCAAATTTGTGACATTTCCAATAGTGTCCCCTCTCGCTGCTCTTTTGTCGCGATTTCACAACATGTCACAAAATTGCAACATTTCCAATAGTGTCCCCTCTCACTGCTCTTTTGTCGTGATTTTGCAATAGTCATGATTTTGCGACAGTCATGATTTTACGACATGTCACGAAATCATGATATTTCCAATAGTGTCTTCCCTTAGTTACTCTCCATAGCGATTTCACGATGGTCATGATTTCGTGACACGTCGCGAAATCGCGACCTTTTTCAATGGCATTTCTTTCTCCTGCTGACTGTCGTGATTTCACGACATCGTGAAATCATGACTTTTTCAAAGGTATTTTCTCTCTCCTTTTGACTATCGTGATTTCGTGACATGTCGTGAAATCGCGACAGTTTTTGCTCTACACTTTCTCTCCCCCCTTCTTGAGTGGCGAAAACTTAGAAAAAATTTTGTTGATACAAGATTACGTTGCTGCCATCGGATGCTCCTACATCATATCTCTAATTTTTTACGTGCTACCAGTCCGTTATTGATAAAATTATGTGTGGCTCCTATGTCTATTAATGTGACCACACACTACCCCTGTAAAACACTTCGTATCCTTAACTACTGAGCTTCCATACATTGTGAAGGTGGGCAAGGGTATTACGACCTTTTTCCTCTTGATTTTACCTTTCTTCTAGTTATTTTGCAACTTGTTCACCATCGCTGTCCCCACTTTCTAATTGCTGATAAAAAATTTCAAAACTAATTTCATCATCTGTATAATACTGAATCAACTGCAATTTTCCCTTAAACTCACATTTATGTGTAGGCATCCAAGGATTTTTGCAAGTGAAACATAGTACTTTTTTTTGAAGCTCCTAAAGGGTGTTGGGGTCCAATTTTTTAAATGTCCCCCTTTGCTGATCATTGTCTATTTTGAAAAGTTTTTGATCTTTCTCCTTTTTGATGTCATTTAATTTGAATTGATTGAAGTATTTTATTTGTATTGACTCTTTGACTTACTAGATGTGGCTTCCATGTCTCCAACTTGCCTAATGGTATCATGCAGGGTAGTTGGGTTAAAAGCTTTGACCCAACCTCTCAAAGGTTCTATCAGACCATCCATAAATAAAACCACCAACCGTATTTGGACATATCTATAACCATGATAGATAACCTTTAGAATTCAAAAATGTAAGAGTCAACTAAGCCCCATTGTTTCAATTGAGTCAAATCTTTGAATTCCAACTCCTGTTGTTTCTTGTCAAATCTATGCTAGAGTCTCTCTGTAAACTTTGTGTATGTATCTATTATATCATGTCCCAAGGTGTGCATGCCATGGTGCCACCAATCATGGACAACATCCTTCAAATGTAAAGTATAAAATTTTATGGCATCATCTTCAGTCATCTGCTTTAGTTGTAGATACGTGTCCATCTTCTAGACCCAAGACTTGGCTGTCATATTGCCAGATGCATCAAAGAAAGGAATGTGGATTTTACTAATATTTTTTTGTATCTTTTGGAATCCTTGTGGTATCTGATGTGCATGCTCTCCTTGACCCTATTGGACATGATGAACAGGCCTTCCCCTATTCCTAGGATTTTTTCTGTTATGAGTAACCACATAATCTTAGAATGACACAAGGTCATGAAATTCAGGACCAAGATCATCCCACTCCTACCTGTACTGCCTATACCAATCTACTACTATAGGTTATGGCTCTTCCTCAATTGGTTGAGGAACAATCAGCTCTGAATGTGGTAGGAATTTGGGCATGAATGGCTTAGAGTTGCTAGCCCTATCTATCCTAGTAGCCCTCTCTGTCCTGATAGACGTACCTCCCCTGTTAGCTACTGACTCCTAATTACTCGGTCCTTGTCCTATATTATTTTGTTCATTTTGTGGGCCTTGTGCATTAACCAAAATATTAATCCCATGCACCTGCTGTGTCATCAATCTGACTAATTGTTCCAAACTATGTTGCATGTTATGCTGTGTTTATCTAATATCCTCTACCATATTCCTTTTTATTTCATCCTGATTAGTTCTATCACCCATAGCCACTGATGAATATGTACCTATGGGTATACCCAATACTTCAATAATTCCCTATCTTGGAGGTGTTTTAGGCCACTACTTCTGCATATGCTGCCAATCTAAATAATCTTGCTCTGATTTTTTCTTCTCTCTTTCCAAAGCACATTTTTTCCTTTCACTCATGACATGTTTTTTCCCATAGGCTGGCAATAATAAGTGGCTCTGATACCTCTATAAGGAACATCTCGTATCTCTACTACACTTCTCTGTTATATTGCATGTATTTTTTGTGGTCTATTTTTTTTGTGGGTTTGTGTGGTTGATTTGAAAGTAATTGCAAATTGATAAATAACAATAGTTGGAAATAAGAACAAATTTTATTTCAATTCATGATAACTGAAAACAGATACAAATTTGCATATTTTTCTAATTTGATTACAAACAACAACAAATATGATACAAAAATCAAGTCTAGAAATGTCTTATTTTCTATGATTTTCCTTCTTTATTCCTCCCAATGGCCCTTCAATGAGTGTAGATTTAAAACTGAGGTTGGCTTCTCCACATGCAAATCTAAACCCAACCAAAACTACTTTCAAAAGACTGCTGCTAATCAAAACTACTAACCCTCTGAACTGTACAACCTTCAAATCTATGCGGTAGCCCTTAGAAATTCAATATCTTTCAAAATCAATGGAGGAATGCTCAAAAAATGGTGCTTGGCAAAGGTAGATTTAACTATAAATACCCATAATGAAACCCTCACCAAATCCACATAATATGAGCAAAAATGGTATGGCTGGCCTACTTTTTTCCCTCAAACTTTAGTAACTTCAAAATGGATTGAGACCCATTTAAATTACCATTGAAATAATGAAATCCAAAAGCTTTGATCTTCAATCCAGTTGATTTTAGTCATAGGAAAAACCTGGTCTGCCACTATTATGCTTTGATAATTTCTCTACAATTGAGAAATTCAATCCTTCAGCTAGAGGTTATTTATCACACCTGAAACTAGTCCAATCCTACTGAGAAATCACTCCCAACAAGCCCTTTGATATTCTATCAAAAATCCTTGTGAAAAGCTCAACAAAAATTCCAAATTCTTCATAATCCAAATGAGCTCCAAATTGCTATTAAATAGAAGAAAGTTTCCTTTTTGGTTTAGGTGCCACTTTGAGGTTGCACATATGATTCTTTAATTATTCATTAAAGTCACTTTATGAAATTAAAGTGGACCCCCTTGTCCTAGGTGAATGAATTTAAGTTATAATTTAAAGTTGAGTTACTTTATATTTTTAAGTTATAATATCATATTATAACTCAACATTAAAAAATAAAAACTTTTCAAACCTAGCAACCTTCCCTTTGGTCAACACCTACAAATGGAAGAATTAAACCTTCTGAATGATGATATTCTTGCCAAAATGAGTCCCTAACCAAACTGTTTGGCCTAAGGGATCCCTGTGACTAGGCTAACAGGTCTTTGCTCCATCTATCGTAGAGAAGGGGTTATTACAATTCACTAAAAATCCTACTTTCTTCAACAATTTTAGGACCATATATTTGTGTAACTATGTGTACAAAATCATAGTAAAATTAAATGCATATAAAATTAAAGATTCCTCTCTGCTTCTATTTCTATTGAGAAATTCAGGTTCGTGCATGGTATATAGATTCATGAGGTAATTAGTGCTACTCAAGAAAGTTTTCATTTCATAAAAACAAAAAAATGTTAGTAATGGTGATGAAGTTAGATCTTTCTAAGACTTTTGACAGATTAAAATGGTTATATATAATATTTTTACTTACTCATATTGGGTTCTATGTGTAAATGGTAAATTGGATTATGGGATGTCTATGTTCTATTTCTTTTGTAGTATTGGTTAGTGGGTTGACTTCTTAGTTATTCAAAGCTTCTCGAGGGATGAGATAGGGTTACCTCTTGTTACCATTATTATATATTATGGTAGCTAAGGGATTAAGTAAATGCATTCTAGAAGCTAAGAGGGTAGGAGCAGTAAATAGAATTAGAATAGGTAGAATAGTGAAAGTCATTCATCTACTTTTTGAAGATGATGTTTTTATTTTCACAGATGGAACAATAGTAGAGAAGTTAAAACAATATTTGGATATTTTTTGCTTGGAAATAGGTATACAGATTAATGTATAGAAGTCTATCATATCCTTTAACCGTGTGGATCAAGAACATGCCATATTAATAGGTCAGTTCTTCCTCTTTAATATAATTGTTCTTCAAAAGGGGTTTAAATATCCGGGGTTCTTTTTAAAACCCAATAACTACTCTAAACAAGACTAGAGTTGCTTGAAAAGTAAGATGGAAAGAATAATTGATATATGGTGCAATAGATGGCTTCCTTTGGGAGGGATACTGACTTTGGTTAAGTTTGTATTAGAGGCGATACTAGTATATTGGTAATCTTTGGCTCACATACCAAAAGGAGTATTGGATAAAATTAGAAAATTAAGCTACATATTTTTATGGATATGGAAAAGAGAAAGGAAAGGTATTACCTTGGTTAAATGGCAATATTTAGCCAAGACAAAGGAAAATGAAGGATAGGGAGATAAAAACATCTACTTGTTTAGCAAGGATTTAGAAAACAAGTGTGTTTGAAAGATAAATTTAAAGATAAGCTTATGGAATAATATTGTGCAAGATTTTTTTTAGAGCTACTCACAATCAAGGAGTGGATAGGAGCCCAAGTCAAGCAAACCCATAATATTTCAATCTATTGGAAGGTAATGATATAGGCATTTTATATTATAGAAGATTGACTTGCTTGGAAAATATGGGATGAATCAAGGATAAGACTAGGCTTAGACCCTTGGATTGGTTGTGGAGGTATACACAAACTGCCAAATAATGCAATTCAAATATTAAGAGTTCAGGTGATTGGAACTCTTGCCCAAGCTACTAACCTAAAACCATCTACAAACTGGAGATAGGGATGGAAGGAAGCAATAAAGTTAGGGCTTTAAGGATAGGAGGTACATTAATACAAGGAATCTGTTGAGACACTTAAAGCTGGACATATCAAGTTGCAAGAGACAACTAATCAATTGGTTTGGACAAAGAATGGAGCTACGAGGGAGTACAAACCAAAGTTAGGGTATAAGAATTTGTTGGAACATGGGAATGACAATCCAGATGGTGGTGCAAGTCACTTTGAAAGTATAAATTCCCGTTGAAGACAAGACTGTTCCTATGGATTACCATAAAAATTAAAATTTTTATATTTAAGGTATTATATAAGAGAAGTTGGAATGGTCCAGGAAAGTGCCCGTTATGTAAGTCAGACAACAAAACAATTGATCATTTATTGGTAACTTGCTCTTTTACTAGACAGGTTTGGAGGGAGGTTACTATGTATTTAAAGTTTTAGGTAGGATGGTAGAAAGACTCCCTATGAGAGTGTTTGAAATATTGAATTGAAAATAAGCCATACAAAGGTTTTACAACTCTTCTACTATTTATGTCATTAGGAGCATGGACATCAAGGAACATAGGATTTTTTAGGATTAGGAGAAGCCTACCTAGAAGGTCTCATCCTAAATCATCAAAAGTTTTAATAAAAATAAGGTTTCAACAATAGAAAAGGTAATTAAGTAAATCATCCCCTAGAAAAATTATAATTTGGGGGATTAGGGCTTTTTTGATGGGGCTAGATAGGGGGTCCTTGGAGATTGTTGGATGGGAGGATTACTATATCTTACTGACTCTCATTACTTCAAATTCAAAGGTTGGACTAGGAGAGGGTTACAATAATTATGATAAAATTATGTCACTCAAATTGTTGGTTCAGTTGGTAGAATCAAAAGGAATATAAAAAAATCTAAATTTACAAAGACTCACATGTGGTGTTAAATTAGATGCTTGGTACTTTTAGGATGGAAAAAATGGTTCTACAACCCAAATTCTCTCAAATAAAAAATGTTGTGGACCAAAGTAAATTTTTTACATTTTGGCATATGTATAGAGAACTGAATAGAGAAGAAAATGAACTCTCAAAGGAGGGGCTAATGATTAAACCAGGTACATGCTTAGTACAAGAATTCATAGAGGGCTATTCACAATAGCTGATTAGTATAATTATCTAGGAGGATTAATCCACTCTAGTAAAAACATGTAGATCCACTTTTATAGAGATTATCCATAGACCTTTGAATGAACCTTTCAATGAAATGCTATTTATCATCTATGGTTAATTATGTTGGAGGTATTACATTATTTGGTCCAATTGTATATTTAGATTAGGGCATGAGTTTGATTTTATGTATAAAGTATGTGTGAAGTTAATAGGAGTGTGCATGTGTCACGTATTGAAGTGTGTGGGGTATCTAGTTAGGAAGTCAAGAGTTATGAGTGTGATGTGTCTATTTTAGAAGTAGGGAGTTATATGTAATTATGAGATACTTTGTCTTTATGTAATATGTGGGACTTATTATGTAAGAGAGGAATATGAAGAGTTAAGTTCTCTTATGAGTTTGAGGAGAGAAAAATCCAAGAGTCATGTAATATGAAGAGTCTCATGTATCTTTATATTGAAGACAAAGCCATGTAAAATGTAACTTGAATAAGCTTTACTTTATGCATTGCTTGAGTTTTTATATCCATAATTTTTTTTTAGTGTAATTTTATATGATATTGATGTTCATTTGATGGATGCATATTATTGATGATATTGATATTGATGTGATTGATTTATTGATCCTAGAATTTTATTATCCTATGAAGAATAACATTATATTTCTAATAGTGGTATTAGAGCCATGTAGCAATGAGGAAGGACTGGTGGTTCAAGCTAAGAAGCAAGCTACAATGAAAGGAATATTTGGGAGGAAAGGACTAGTGGTCCAAGTTATATTTGGAGGAAGGATAAAATATTGAAGAGAGATATTGAAATATTGGAGATGTCTAGATGCTAGCACACAAACAATGTGTTTCTTGAGAGAAATTGAAGGAGGATATTGGAGAAGAATGTATCAAGGAATGAGTTCACTACAATCAAATTGAAGGAATTTTAACTCAAGGAAAGGTAGAAAAGACTAGATATTTGGAAGCATTAAGTGCTTACTATAGATGATTGATAACATAGATGTAAGTATCAGATATTTGTGGAGGATTAACACCTAAGTATTTGGAGAAGACATTATATAAAGAATGTTATGAAGTGTTGTACATTGAGATGTCATCGATAGAGAATATATTTTTGCATTGAGAACATCAAAATCAAAGCATTGAAGAGGATGCTGAATGCTACGATAGAAAGCAAAGAAGAAGAATGCCAAATGTTAGAGTGCACCTAGAAAAGAGAAATACGTGGTAGGATAACACTGGAAAGTTGCAAATATTGAAATATTTTCAAGGCACATATATATTTGGAAGTTTGAGAACAAAGCATAAGAAAAATTATTGCTAACAATAAATTTAAGTGCATGGGGGAAGGGCTTAAAATAAAGGTAACATTTTAAATTTTATGCTATTTGATAAATTAGGCACCAATTGGAATTGAATTCATTTTATTTTCGGATTTATAAGAAGGTTAGTTTGATTATATAATTTTGGGAGTTATAAGAAGGAAAATAATTAATCAAATTGAATGATATTGGGAGTTATAAGTAGAATGAATTAATTATTTAAAGAAATTAATTGATTTGAGGAATTGGATTTGATGAAGAAAATAATTTAAGGGGATATAAGGAGAATTAAATTAATGAAATTGAATTAATGATTGATGAAATTGATTTAATAATTGGAAGGAGATATTAAATTGATGATTGAATCGAAAGGGATATATAAGAAGTTTATTGATTGAAATTGAAGAACTGAATTGAAATTTATTTGAGATTAAAAATTTGATATTTGAAATTGATTGAATTGAGGAAAGACAAATTGAAAGTGAAAATAGAAGGAAGTTATAAGAATAAAGAATTTGAAATTAATTTGATGTTGAAGAATTATAGAAAATACTAAAATTTTTCTATCTAAATCAAAACTTCTAAAAGGACCAAATTTTACTCCATGGAAAAATAAAATGAAATCAATACTCATTATGGAAATTTCTGGGGATGTGGTATTGGAAAAATGGTCATGCCAGAAGATGAAATCGGAAAATAAAAATTTAAAGATGATGATGCAAAAGATCTCATGTTAATTATATTTGGCATATTTGATGAAATTCAAGCACATATAAGTGAAGCAAAAACTTAAAAAATTGCATGGGAAAAATTATGCAAAATATTTTAGGGAAGGAATGAAGCAACCATTTTACACTTAAAATCACAATTGTATTCTTTGAAGGTTCATGATGGAGAAAGTATAGAACATTTTCTCTGAAGCGTAGCAGAATTAAAAGCCAAATTACAAACTATGGGGAAAAAGTAGAAGAAAAGTTTCTTGTTCAAGTGACATTAAGAGCACTCCTAGATACATTCACACTTTAGTTACCTCTCTTCAAGTTCTAAATAAAACTATATCTTTTGATGAATTATTCAAAATTCTTCAAAAGTATGAAATAGAAAAATTAGCTCAAGATAAAATGACTAGTAATGCTCTATGTCAAAGAAACAAATTGTTGCATCATCTCAATTTCAACCTAAATCAAGAAGATATTGTCGCATATGCAATAAGGAAGGACAATGGAATCAAATGAATAAATCTTTCAAAGTTTCTAGTAGAGACAATATTAGTCTCGATATCCATTAGTGCAACAAAAAAATCCAAAAGGAGAAAATAAAAAAGGAAACTTGGTTCAAGAATTTCAAGAAATAGAAAACAAGGAAGAGACTAAATAAGAGCCCTTATGAGATGAGTTATAGACAATAAATGTATGGGAAAAATTATAGACAATAAATGACCAAATTGAAAAACATGACCATTTAGAAATTTCTAATGGCATTGATTTTTTTCATAACAAAGCAGTTGTTAAAAAAATTCAAAAAGAAAAAATAAAAGGCATGACCCAAAATGAAGGGTGCTTCATAATTGTAAAACAAAGATACATCGAAAAAAGAAAATAAAAATACATTATGGATATGTTATCAAATCATAATTAAATAAAATCATGGACATGTTAAAACGTAATTATAAGAAGGAAGAAGGTTTAACAAGCATTACAAGAAATAAGATAATGGAACAATGTCAATATGAAAGTCAAAGCAAAAGAACAAAGACAATAATAAGAGATTGAAGAAAAAAAGGCCTTCATACAAAATAATGTAATATAGAAGGGTGTTGGAGGTATTATATTATTTGGTTCCATTGTAAATATTTATATTAGGGTGTGAGTTTGATTTTATGTATAAAGTATGTGTCAAGTTAGTAGGAGTGTGCATGTGTCATGTATTTAAGTGTGTGAGGTGTCTAGTTAGGAAGTGAAGAGTTATGAGTGTGATGTGTCTAGTTTAGAAGTAGGAAGTTATATACAATCATGATATATTTTATATTTATGTAATATGTGGGACTTATTATGGAAGATAGGAACATGAAGAGTTTAGAAGTAGGGAGTTATATGCAATCATGAGATATTTTATCTTTATGTAATATGTGGGATTTATTATGTAAGAGAGGAATATGAAGAGTTAAGTTCTCTTATGAGTTTGAGGAGAGCAAAAGCCAAGAGTCATGTAATGTGAAGAGTCTCATGTATCTTTATATTGGAGACAAAGCCATATAAGAGGTAACTCATTTTAGATTTGCTTTATGCATTGCTTGAGTTTTTATCAAGAATTTTTTTTAGTGTGCTTTTATGTGATATATGTTTTTTGATTGGTATAGGGGTTTTGAAAGGGTCTCGTAGCCTTTTACAATAGAGGAGTCAAGCCGATGAACAATCCCTAGGAAATATGAAATAAATTAAAACAAACACATAAAAACCATAGACCTCATGAAGAAAAAAGGAAGCCCTCTCAGGGCTACTGAGGAGGAGCTGAGGGCCCACGTAGGTGCTGGAAACATAACGCTTCTCAGAAACCATGCAAGGGCAATGATAAAAATAGAGAAACAAAAATATAAACATCTTGGAGAAAAAATGAGGCCCTATCAGGGCCATAAAGGAAGAATAGAGGCCCACACAAGGGCCATAAACACTCTCAAAACCCATGCAGGGATAGTAGCAAACAAAGTCAGAAAATAAGAAAACCAGGGAGAAAGGGGCAGAGTCCAATAGGATTGTAAAATCTAACTATTTGTTTGTCCGACTGCATCATGTCCATTAGCCCCCACCATGATTTTAAACTCATATAGGATCTCAAATTGATCCTTGTACTCATCCAAGAGGGTCTCTATCTTAGAAATTAGGGAGGAAGTCATCATGGCCGCTCTCCCTAGGGTTTTCATGATGTCATAGAGGTCCTAGAGGTGGCCTCTTTCAGATAGATTAGGCCAACAGGACATCTTGGAGGCCAAAAGGGGAGGTATTTTGGTGGAGGTGCCCTTAAGAGGATGGATTTTCTTGGGGGAAATCTCCTACTTAACCTATTAAGATAGAGAATCATCAAAAGTATTGTTATCAACAATAATTGGGGCCTTGTACTTACCACTACTAACTTTAGCTCTGGTGGAGTGACGGGTGCTCGGTGTACCATCCACCTTGGTGTAAAAATATAGAACATAGTGGTACATCAACAAATGCAATCCTTGGTGTGAAGAATTTCGCGAAGTGATTGTACATTCTCATTGATTTGATTATAAACATTACAAAGCAGTTTGAAGCAGTTGGTTAACCGATGAGTTGGTTAACCAACCTAATTGGAGATTGCCTACGAGCAATATTTTACAATAATGTAATACAACCCCATGCATGATATGCTAACATCCCCCCTTATTACATTATTGGCAAATTCCGATAGTGTCTCAAAATTTTTCATATTTGATACGGCCAAGGGCTTTGGTAAAGATATCTACAACTTGCTCATCAGTAGGAATGTATTGAAGTTGTATATGGTGCTTTGGAACTTCATCCCGAATAAAATGACATCTGGTATCAACATGTTTGGTACGTTCATGATAAATAGGATTTTTGACAAGATTCAAAACACCTTGATTGTCGCAAAACAAATGAAGTGGAAGATTCTTTGGAAGGCCCATGTTTGTAAGAATGCGACTTAACCACATTATCTCGCAGACCGCTTCACTCGGTCGCACGATATTCTCGCTTCGTTGAAGATAGAGCAACCACATGCTGTTTCTTACTGTGCCATGAGATTGGTCCAGACCCGAGATGGAAAACATATCCGGAAGTGGATTTACGATCATCAAGAGATCCAACATAATCTGAGTCTGTGTATCCAAGTAAGAAAAACTTATTATTCTTTCTGTATTCCAGTGCCATAATTTGTACTACCATGAACATAGTGAAGAACTCTTTTGCTTGCTTTCCAGTGACTCATCTTAGGTTCTTGCATGAATCTTGAAAGATATCCCACAACAAAACTGAGATCTGGCCTGGTATTTGTCAGATATAGGAGACTCCCAATCAACTGACGATAGAGAGTTCCATCTACCTGAGGTGACTCATCGTATCGAGATAACTTAAGTCCTTGCTCCATTGGAGTTGCTTTGGACTTACAATTAGTCATCCGATATTTTTCCACTAAAGTCTTGGCATATTTTTTTTGGGTTACTCGAATATGAAATTTTTCTTGAGTAAATTCTAAACCAAGACAATAGTGCGTAAGTCCTAGATCTTGTCATTTCAAATGATTGCTTCAAGTCTTTTTTCACTAAGCCAATCATACTTTCTGAGCTTCCTGTAATGATCAGATCATCTACGTAAAGTACAAGAATCACTATATCAGATCCATTTTTTTTGATATAGAGATTTGCATCTGAAGGACTTCTTTCGAATCCATGCTGCACAAGGTGACTATCTATTTTGATGTACCAAGCTCGAGGAGCTTGTTTTAGCCCATACAAGGATTTAATCAATTTGCATACTTTTTGTTCTTTCCCCTTGACCACAAATCCTTCTGGTTGAGTCATGTATACTTCTTCTTGTAAGTCACCATTCAAGAAGGCACTTTTAACATCCATCTGATGTAATTTCCACCCAAACCGAGCTGCCATGGCACAAAGTACACGAATGGTAGTCATTTTTGCAGTAGGGGCAAAAAGTCTCTTCATAATCTATGCCTTCTTTCTGAGCATATCCCTTTGCAACAAGCCAGGCTTTATGCTTATCAATAGACCCATCTGCCTTATACTTTACTTTGAACACCCATTTGCAGCCTATGGGTTTCTTCCCTTTTGGCAAATCGACTAATTTCCAAGTATTATTTCTAAGGAGAGATTGATGTTCTACATCCATGGCCTCTTTCCAGTATGGTTCATCAAGTGCAGATTGAACCGTTGTGGGTTCGTTTATATTCAATGTAGACATATAAATTTTTTCTCCATCCTTTTCTTCCTCTCTATCATTATCTGTACCCACCGACAAATCATCAAAGTGTTGACAAAGTTCGTCAACCTCTGAAGTAGATTCTTCTGGCTCTCATATTTTGAGTCATACTTGCGAGTACATGGCCTATCAAGAGATAGATCTGGAAGAGATTTCAACTTAGCATCTCTCAAAGTGCTAGTATACCATTTTGGAATTTTTTGTTTTTGCTGTGGAAGTTGAACCTCCTTCTTAGGCTCTTCTTCATCTAGGTATACAATTGTAGATGTGTCTTTTGATGTGAGAGTTTCATCAAATATAACATCTCTACTTACATGTGTCTTCTTGGTCTTAGGATCAATCAATCGATAACCTTTTGAGTACTCATCATAGCCAAGAAAGATACACTGCAGGTTTTCTCATCCAGACTTCCTCCTTTTCTCGTTTTGGAATGTGCATGAATGCTTTACATCCAAACACCTTCAGATGAGCAATGGAAGGTTTCTTATCACTCCATGCTTCTTGTGGAGTCTTCCCTTGTAGAGCTCTAGTGGGTGCTCTATTTAGAAGGTATGATGCTCGTGTTTATCGCTTCTCCCAATATTGATCCTCAAGATGTGCTCCTTTTAGCATACATCGAACCATTTCCATAATGGAACGATTTCTTCTCTCTCGCAACTCCATTCCGCCGAGGTGTATAGGTCTGTAGTCGGTTGCCTTTTGATTCCATGTTTCTTAAGAAACTCTGAAAACTCTCCGTAGGTGTATTCCCCCTCGATCCGAGCGGAGGGTCTTGATAAAATATCCCGACTCCTTCTCAACAAGGTTCTTGAACCGTTGAAAGTAGAGAAGTGCTTCCGATTTCAATCGAAGAAAGAAAACCCACATCTTCCGTGAGTAATCATCAACGAATAGTTGAAAATACCTTTTCCCACCATAGCTAGTTGACATAGGACCACACGGATCGGTATGTACCAGCTCTAAAGGTTTTGGCAAGCTCGAGAGGAGCTTGTTTCAAAAGGCACTCGATGTTGCTTCCCTGCTAAGCAATCCGAGCACACTGGTAAGATAGATGAGAGAGGTGGAAGACCTTTAACCATCTCATATTTGTGTAATTCAAGCAGATATCCAGAACTGAGATGCCCATACCGCCGATGCCAGAGAGAGGTGGCCTCCTTTGTAGTTGCAGCCAAAGCAACATGGGGAGTGGAAATAGCATCGAGAATAAACAAGCCATGTTGGTAAGATCCGGTGGCAACATGTTTACCACAATGTGTGATAAAGCATCTCTTCTTGCCATTGACAACTCGAAACACGACTTCCATGTTTCTATCCAACATTTGAGTGACTGAAAGTAGATTATTTGCTAAGCCTGGCACATAGAGAACTTTTTCAATTTGACAATTACCATCAGGAAGAGACACAGAAATATCCCCTTCTCCTTTTACTTGATATACCTGATTATCAGCAATTGTGACTGGCTTACCCTCTTTCTCCACAAAAGTATCAAACCATGATTTATCCCCAGTCAATATACCATAAATCATCTATCTGAGAAGACGAAGTATGAGTCATGAGCACCTTGTGTGCTCTTTCGTAGTCGTAATCGAATCGAATCGGAGAAGGTGATTCCGAGTTGGATTCAAAGATAAGCTACATGGCCTTTAGATTGTTTATGCTTATTGTATTTTTTCTTATGCTTGCCCTTCTTGTGGGAACCTCTCTCATTTGGTTGCTTGTTTTTGAACCAACACCCGTTGGTGTCATGGTTATTCATGTCACAAATTTTGCAATATTTTGTATCTTTTTGCCGAGATTGCTTCCCTTTTCCTTTGGAAGAAGCACCTCCTTTTTGAAACTCGCCTTGTCTGTTTACCACTTTGCCGAGTGGAGAGAGCATTATCTCGGCATGTCATCTTTCCGGACCTCGAGTTGCCTCCTCGGTCCAAGCAAGTTTACCGGTTCCACAAATGAGACTTGTCTCGCGTAAACATTGAGAGAGGTGATCAACATCTTGTAGGAACTTGGTAATGCTCTCAAGATAACATAATTCAAGACATCATCATCCACAGGTTTTCCCATAGCATTCAATTTTGCTTTCAAATCTGCCACTCTGCATAGGAATATGTCAACTGTTTCTCCATAACTCATACTGAGATTATGTAGTTGAGTTTGAAGATGAAGAATAGTGGATTGATTCTTCCCTTCATATACCGTGAGCAAAGCATCCCGAGGCTATCTTACTAGTTGTGGCATCACAAATATGAGGCCGCACCTCATCTCATGGTGGCAAGTAAGATAAATACAAGACTCTTCTTGTCTTTCTTATCCCAATCATCTTGATCTGTTCCTCGTTGTTTGAGGACGTTTTTCGGTGCCGTAAACTACATCCCATAAATCTTCCAACCGAAGTATGGCTTTCATCTTTGTCTTCCATGGAACAAAGTTAGGACCCTTCAAAGAATTGAGAATCCGAGAGATACTTATGAATTGTGGCCATTATGAAAGTTCCTTATATCACCAATTGGTCTCCCTTTCTTTATACCCGCGATCGTTATATTGTAACCATTCAATATACACCCGCCCTTACGTGAGGGAAACTATAGGTATATAGGAACAAGATACCACTCAATATGTACTCGCCCTTACGAGAGGGAGACTATAAGTACATATGAGAAGCACAATATATTGAACATAGGCGATACTGAAAGAGCATCGTGTTGTTAATGACACCTACCATAGAAAGTTTTATTCCGCATGCGTGGGGCGTAACTTCCCCTAAACACTTTGGAAAAAAGAGCTTTCGTCAGGATTTACGCCTAACAACAATCACGATGTGGGTATGAAATGGGAAAAAACAAAAAACTGGTTTGCCTTATTTCTCCCCGACGATTTATAGAGAACAAGCTCATACGTCGTTGTTGCAGCTATATTAGGCGGCGAATACAGTAGTCCAAAGCACGACAACATTACCTGTAAGTGTGGACCAGAGGTATCTCAAATACCGAACGCTGCTGTGCAATAAATTGCACAAATAGGGTATAAATTTGGGGTCTTATATATTTTTTTAATTTATGATTGATAATGCAAGAAAAAAGAGTATTTAAATGCAAATAAAAATCATAAATGCCCGCAAATTATAGCTCCTATTACATTTTTCCCCCCTTTGTCTGACAATTTTGCAAGTGAAAAAAAGTGAAATTGATGAACTCCCCCCTTCAAATTGCAAAATAGACAAGAATTTGGAAAAAAATACCTAGAGAAACTTTCAAAATTTGTGCTGGCTAGGCGTCATAGGTGTCAATGGTGCTGTTATGGCGTCAAACAGCCACTCAGGGCATCAAAAAAAACTGTGCTGGGCGTCAATGGTGCTGTTCGGCCGTCAAACAGTCGCTTAGGGCGTCAACAGTCGCTCAGGGCGTCAAAAAAAACTGCGTCGGTGTCAATCATACCGGGCGTCAAAAAATCATCCCCGAAGGGAGTCGAAACCGAAACCTACTGTCCACCATGCAGCACCCTGACCACGGGAGCCAGACGACCCGACGAAATTACTCCGAAGACAGGATCTATTTAGATCCTCGGGGCCGGAGATAGGCAAATTTTTTTTTATCCCACATGGCCTATGCGGCCATTGTGGGAGGCTTGAAAAGAACGGAAGGCACCATAGCCTTTCGGTTGCCTTCGGGCAACCACCCCCAGTCCAGTCCGCCCTTTTGCCTCAGCCGTCTCCCCGAACCGCCGCAGAGTCTCCCCGCCCTGGTTTGCGTCGTCCCGTCTCGATTTGCGTTCTGTTGCGTCGTCCCGTCTCGGTTTGCATTCTATTTGCGTTGTCTGTCGTCCGCTTCCGTCCGGTCTCCCGTGCCAGGCCCTCGGCCCTGCGTCCTGTCAGCTTTGTCTGTCGTCCGCTTCCGTCCGGTCCGCCAGGCTTTGTCTGTCGCCCGCTTCTGTCCGGTCCGTCGTCCGCTTTCGTCCGCCAGGCTTTGTCTTGTCTGTGTCAGGTCCGTCCACCAGGAAGGTCTGTCCGCAGCTCTGATGCCATGAAGAATTTCGTGAAGTGATTGTACATTCTCATTGATTTGATTATAAACATTACAAAGCAGTTTGAAGCAGTTGGTTAACCGATGAGTTGGTTAACCAACCTAATTGGAGATTGCCTACGAGCAATATTTTACAATAATGTAATACAACCCCATGCATGATATGCTAACATGGTGTAGAGGGAGAGAAGAGACTCCTCTCTTGACATTGAGGACTGATATCTCAATAGACTAGAAAAGATACTCTGGTATGTTAATTGTCTTCTTTCCCCATAAATGGTTGAGGAAAGCAAGGTGGAAACTTTGCAACACTACACGGGACTGTCCAAAGTGAAATATTGAAGGACTATCACCATTACCACATCCAAGGGCTTTGGAAAAGTATCTTGTAAGACACCACCTTTGTCCTTGCTTAAGGATTAACTGCGATCTCGAAAGATGAAAAACTCACCCTAGAGTGAGTGCTTCTCTCGATTAATAATTTCCCCCTCATTTGGGATCCCCATTATTTCTACAAGGAGATCCACAATTAAATTAAAGCTCAGGCCATGGGTGAAAACATGCCCTCCATCCCACATTCGTTCAAAATCTAGGAACAGGTTAGGGTCATGGCCTTGGAACAATTGGAGAAAATTGAGTAGGCCATGATCATGGAAAATGTCCTTGATAAAGATAGTTAAATGGAGGGCAATATGTTCAACTTCAATAATCAAAATAGGGCTAGGCTAGTGGTAGGGAGTTGCAAGGGAAAGAACTAGAGTAAGCTTACTATGGAGGGGAGATAACACCACGAGGCACAAAAAAATAATGATTAAATATATCTTCTACAATTGGGGATACATCTATCTTTATACAAGAATGTGATGGTTCACCTTCCATGAGTTACAAAGTGCATAATATTATAATATGACACTATGTTATATATTATTATAATTTTTGAGACCAAGGTTAAAATATTGCTAAGAGAGACATGGATAATATCCAAGCTTTGTTGTAATAACACTGTGTGGTGATGATGTAATATAAGTGGAACCCATTTCAATCCCATATAACCAATTGAAAAAAACTATTATAATTTTATGTGTGAAACATGCATTAATATAATGTTATATTATATCCCCATGTGCACATACTTAGCTACCTAACATGGACATTGCTTCCAAATCTACATTTAATTTGTCATTATGAACAAGGATAGTTAAAGCAACTTTCTAAAACTTAGAAGTCAATGTCTTAAAGGATATTGGTTGATAGTTTGGGAAGGTGCCCAAGGATAGAAATTATTCTGATTAGAGATAGCTAGCTATTATGTATAAGTGACTTGAAATTTAGGTCACTATTGAAGCTTTGAAGAAATGTCAAAGAGGCATATAAAGAATGTATTTCATAAGTACTATAAAATTATGATTTTTTTCCAAGGAAACCAATATGTGAATGGGATGATATAGATTCATAAGGAGAGATAAGATGAATTCTAACATGTTGTAATCCAATTAGAACCTCCTATGAAACCATTCATAAAATTGGGCATTAAATAGTCTCATTAGTCACATGCTACTTTGCAAAAATTTGTTACATTTTTATCAATGTCTATGGACCCACAACTCAATCAGGAAGATCAGAAGTATGGAGTGGGATTGAATCCTTTATGATAAGTAAACACCAAGAAACCCAATTCATAATCAAAGGAAAATTTAATGTGATAACCAAATTGGATGAAAATTTTGTGGGAATTAGGAAAATAACCCAAAGTATGAGAGATTTCTCAACTTTTATTCAAAATAGTATTCCATAGGAGGTTGAGTTTGAAGAGGACAACTATACATGGACCAAAAATAGGATAGAATAGAACCTAATAGAAAAAAAAATAGACATATGCCTACTCTTAGATAATTGGCTAGATGAAGGGACTTATGCTAAAATTAACACCTTGACAAGGAATGGTTCAAATAATTGGCCAATAAGAGTTAAAATTGTGGTAAGTGAATTAAAAAAATAATTATTTTAAATATGAGCATATGTGGGAAGACCATCCTAAATTTTTTGATATGATAGCACATACATATAATACTTCAATAAATGGTGGGCTATATATACTTCTAAAACAAATAAAATCAATGACATATAGATTACAACATTGGAATAAGAACACTTTCAAAACAATTTTGAGAAGAAAGAATAACTAAAAGAGAAACTTTCAAAAATCCAAAAGGGTGAGAACATTAATCCAAGATCAAAGAAAAGAGAGTTGCTAAGTGAATATCATAATATTTTGAGTAAGGAAGAGAAATTTTGGAGATTAAAATCGAGATAAACTTGGTTAAAAGGAGATAAAAACATAAATGTTTTCATAGTATGAAAATAATACATAGATCAACATCTAGAATAAGTAGAACTAAATCAATATGAGTTTGTTTTGAATACTAGAGAGAAATAAAAAAGGAGGTAAGGCTTTTTTACAAGAACATTCTAGGTTGGAGGAGATTGAAGATCTTAATGATAAACTATTGTAAGAAGTACATTTAGTTATAACAAATGAAGACAATAACAAATTGATGGAGCATATTACTTTGGAAGAAGATCATTCAATTCTTTTCTCTTTTGATAAGGATAAATACCCAAGAATGGACTCTCTGCAACTCTCTATTAGTATAACTAGGAAATATTGAAGGATTCATTATTAGTGGAAGTAGAATAGTCTAGGGTAAATAGTACATACCTTATAAAATAAATGCAATATATCTTACCTTGATTCCAAAAAATAAGGATGCAAAATTGTTTGATTTATTTAGGTTCATAAACCTATGTAGTATGGCATTTAAGATAATCTCTAAAGTGATGGCAAATTAGTTAAGACCACTATTAGATAAATTATTTCAAAATATCAAGGATGATTTGTGAAAGGGAGATAGATTCTAGAAAAGATCATAGTAGCTCATGAAGTAAGACATGTAACTACTTCTAGAAAAGAGAGAAAAATGATCTTAAAACTTGATACAAATAAATCCTATGATAGGGTTAAAAGTTTTTTTTTTGTATTATTAGAAAAGTTTTAGTGTGGGAAGAATTGGTTTAGATGAATTAAAACTTGTCTCTATAGTATCATATTTAGTGTTTGTCAATGGGTTAGTAACATAATCATTTAAAGCCAAGAGGGGTCTTATACAGGGAGATCCTCTGTCACCATATTTGTTCATTATTATGGCAAAGGTATTGAAAAAGAACTTGAAAAAGACATACAAAGATAGGCTAATAAGTAGACTTAAGGCTAGTAATAACATCGACAACATCACCCATCAATAATTTGTAGATGATATAGCACTTTTTAGAAGGGCAAGGAAAATGAGACCATAGCTTTGAATAACTTATTAAAGGAATATGAAAGAGAGTTAGGGTAGAAAGTTAATAGGATAAAATCCAAAATTTGCTTCCTTGTCCCTATTGGGAAAATGCATTGGTATAGCATTGGGATCACATTGTGTAGACCTATTGTGGCTGATCCACAACACACCCTAAAATTGGGGACCCACCTTTTTTGCAAGCTTTCAGAGAAAATATCAGTGACCCAGATGCTAAAAATGAAAAAAAGAGGCAAAAAATGCACAAGTGTAGAAAATGTCGCGAAATCGCAACATGTTGCGCCGTCGCGGCCAAAAACAGAAAAGTGTCACAAAATCGTGACATGTTGCTCCATCGTGGTCCAGAGAGGAGAGAGAAAGGCAAATGGAAAGGCATAGCGAATTCATGACATGTCATAAAATTGTGGGTCAAACCAGTCAAATAGGGAAAAGTAGAAAGGTGTCACGAAATCGCGATAGGAAGCGACAAGCGGGGCACGAAGCAGAAAGGCATCGTGAAATCGTGACAAAAATCAGCAAAGGTGCATGAAGGGCAAAATGGTCATGAAATCATGATAGAATCAACAGGAAGGCATGAAACACAAAAATGGTCGCGAAATCACGACAGAAAGCAGCTAAAGCAGTACGGATGAAAAAACGTCGCGAAATCACGACAGGTTGCAGCCAAAGTAGCGTCAAGTGAAAAACGTCGTGAAATCACGACAGGTTGCAGCTAAAGCAGTACAGATGAAAAAACATCACGAAATCATGACAGGTTGTAGCCAAAGCAGCGCCGAGTGAAA
The DNA here is from genome assembly GCA_028583015.1 of Wollemia nobilis. Classification (NCBI taxonomy): domain Eukaryota; kingdom Viridiplantae; phylum Streptophyta; class Pinopsida; order Araucariales; family Araucariaceae; genus Wollemia; species Wollemia nobilis. Next base: position 1,659,097 of record JAQPPZ010002937.1, on the reverse strand, counting down.
AACATTGCAAAATCGCGATAGGTTGCAGGTAAAAGGCATGAAGTGTAAGAAGTGTCACGAAATCACGACAGGTTGCAACAAAGCAGTTCGAAAGTGAGAAACGTCGTGAAATCGTGACAGGTTGCAGCCAAAGCAGCGTCGAGTGAAAAGTGTCATGAAATCATGACAGGTTGTAGCAAAGTAGTCCGAAAGTGAGAAACATCACGAAATCATGACAGGTTGCAGCCAAAGCAGCGCCGAGTGAAAAGCATCACGAAATCGTGATAGGTTGCAGCAAAGCAGTCCGAAAGTGAAAATTGTCGCGATTTCACGACGAAAAATAGGCAAAGGGTACGAAATAAAAAAGTGTCATGATTTTGCGACAGAAAGCTGACAAGAGAAAGAAACGAAAGGCATAGCGATTTTGTGACAGGTTGTGGCCAAGAGTGTACAGAACAGGAAAGCGTCGCGATTTTGCGACATGTCACGATTTCGCGACATGTCATGTTTTTGCTGAGCAAGAAGGCAAGAAGGCTGTTGGCCGAGAAACGTCGCGATATCACGACTTGTTGCATTTTTGCTGTGTTGACAGAGGAACAAGCTGCAGGCATGAAAAGGTCACGATTTCCATGGGACCGTTACAAAAGGCACAAAAAGTGTGAGACACGTGGCATACAGGTGTCAGAGTTGCAGAAGCGTTACATGCAATGAAATATTTCAAACATTTCGGCATTGAGCATGAATCAAAAGTAATGAAAAGGTGGGGAATTTGAAAAGACACGTTCTGGAAGGTGAAACGAAGCGATGTAGGTGAACCGAAGAGCCGTGCCAGACAGTATAAAATCAAAAGTGCAGATTGAAAATAGGGTTGGAAATTGCTACTAGTAGAGTTGCAGAGACAAGGGTTGCATGCCATTCTGGGCCTGCACTTGGAGCAATTTCCTTCATTTATTCTAGATTTGTCATACCTGGAACATTATGTTATTGTAACTGATATACCATTTAATATAGAAATACAGAGAGTTGGCATCTCATTGATGAGAAAGAAGGAGTTATTTCTGCATGCATGATTTAATGTTTATCTTTCCCTTTCAGATTTTAGGTTTATAGATGGACTTTAATGCGAGTTCTCTCGGTTGCCTCATGCGAACGCTTAAAATCTGAAATTATAGTAAAACCCTAGAAACCCGCACCTAGCTTATCAGGATTGTGTGAATGTGCAGATTCAATAGGTTAGGTTGCATGTAGAAACCTCATTATCTTCGGTTTCATCGAATTGATGACAGCATTCTGGATGTAGTTTAGTTGCATCTTCTTTTGCATTCCTTTTATTTTCAAACCCTCATTTTAGTTTCTGCATTTTAATTATTCTCATTCAAGCAAATAACAGAAAATCCATCAAAGCCGCCAGATCAAATGAATTTATTTCTCACTTTTATTTATTTGGAGTCCATTGCAAATTTAAATTAAATAAACCATAGTGCCCCTTGTTAACATCCACTTGAAACCCTAAGGTATTCCTAGCATTCAAATTGAAGAGCATCATTGGTGAATGAAGAACTATCACAACAGGAACCTTGGAGAAATTATTTAGTCATAATTTCTTTGCGACTCAGATCCTATCGGAGAGTGTGCTTTCACAATTGGGTGAAAACACCACTCAACAGATTGGCGCTAGAAGGAGGGCCCGAATTGGTTTAATTTATTTTGATTTTCATACATGATTAATATCTTTTTGATTTAATTTTGAAATCATTTCTTAAATCTCACAGACAGCTAAACTGCAGCTTTTGTTTTCTTTTGGTTGCAGGTTTTCTTTGAAATAATCGAGGGTTTCAGCAGGCAGGATGGACCCACCGTGTCTTATTGCGACCAGGTCCCAAAAAACTAGGGAAACCATTTTTCATGACCTTACACTCACTGGTACTCCCAAGAATAAAACCAAGCAAGTCGTAAGCTCACCAGTCACAAAAGACCTGTTTTCTCTAGGAACATCGAGTGGACCCATGCCAGTAATATCAGTTGCCCGTAGTGTGCCTATTGTCAGTAATATTTCTACTGCTCTTGTAGGGTTTTCCTCGTTGATTGTGAGTCAAATGGATCAAGCTCCAGTAGCCCCTTGGTATGGAGCTAACAATACTCCTTTGAACATTGCTGGGGATATCCATGAAATCCCCAAGAACATTGAAATATTTCTGCCTAAATATAAACCAGATGGCCCAAGAACAGCAGAAGAACATATCCAAGCCTATAGGGATGTTTTAATTAGGCTACAAGTCCAATATGAAGATGTGGCTTGCAGACTTTTCCCCATGAGCTTAGATCCAATAGCATATGAATGGTATATATGCTTACCAACTGGTTCAATCACTTCATGGACGCAAATGGAGAATGCTTTTGTCAATCAATTTAGGTCACCCTTGGATCCCGCAACCATTTACAATCGGCTTATTACGTGCAAAAGGGGCCGGGGGAACCGATCAGAACATTTAATCAGAGATTCCAAAAGTGCTATAATAGAGCAATTAGGCATTTTGCCATCGATCCTGTAGTGGCTTTGCAGATATATTTTGGGGCATTGGACCCCATGACAGCCATGTTTGCAAGATGAAATCCTCAAGTCACCATGCTCGCTCTAGCCTATAATGAAGCCATGACTATCGAGCAGCAAATGACACCACAAGGCTATGGGTTTACCCAGATGCCTATGATGGGACAAAGATGCTCCATATGGTCAAGCTCCCTTGGAAAATCAAATCATGGCACATCAAGTTCCAAGAATGAACGCATTCCCATATCAAGCAATGTATCCACCAAAGACTCTCGCATATGCACCCATTCCAATCCAACCAATCACATCCATTCCACCTATCCCTACATTTTTGTAGAATAGTCAATCGACTATGCAAGGAACTAGCCAAGTCAATCCTCAGGCCATAGTTCCTTTTCCAAATCCAACCCCGATTCAAAGTGTCAATCCATATGGGAATCAAATTCCTCATAACCCGACCCAAATGTTGAATCAAGACCCCATCAATTATGCGAATCCAACGGGGGTTAACAACAATGTGATTCCACAAAAGGAGATTTATTCAGAAGTCGAAGAGCTCAAGAAATTAGTTCATAAATTGAGCAATGACAGGGTTCAACATCAGAAGTATGAGTCCCATGCCCCTCACTCAAATTGAAATTTTAACAATAGAGGGAGACACTAGAACACCAAGCCAAACAATGGGGGAGTTCCTGCTCCCATTGCTAATCAACTAGATACTTCACAGACCTAGCCAATCCAATTCTCTTTTGAATCTTTTAGATTTGGCATGGGAAAGGGGGTGTAGGTTGCATAACACAAAAGAAAACAATGAGAGGAATTGTCCTGAAATTGCTAGATACACTCATTGTCTTCAAGCACAAGTTGATGATTTGGAACTGGTATCAAATGAGGGTCCATCGCAACATCAATATGATAATATTATGGTGATGGAAACTATATATCATCAAGAAGGTGAGAGTGAGGAAGAAGAAGATGAAATTTTGGAACAGGAGGTGCAAGCTTTTCGAGATTTTAGAAATGGGAATCATGGATACCAATTGAGAAGTAAATCTAAAGCCCCTAAGACCTCATCAACACCTCCAAACAACTCTATTCTTCCTCCCGATACTAAGGCAAATAATAATCCTCCTCCTCCACTTAGAAGAGAAATGTCTAATGACGTGCAAAAGACAATCAAATTCGAAAAACCAAATTATGACATAGTGGAGGATCTGAAGAAGTCCAAATCTAGCCTTTCGTTCTTGGACGCGGCTAGATTGCTTGGCCAAAAGGAGGCGTTGATAAAAGCTTTGAACTCACTTGATCCAATGTGGAAGGGAAAAGGAGTTGAGTCCCATCTAATTTTGCGAAAGGAGAGATGGGATGTCCCGCAATTCTTACTGACTCTGAGAATTACGGGTAAGAATTTGCATAATTGTTTGGTGGACACGGGTTCCACGAGCAACCTCATGCCTTCGGAGATATGTCAAATGCTGGGTCTGCAACCTGTTTCGTCCAAATGCAAGGTCTTGCAATTGGACCTATCAGAGGTAAATGTGGTAGGGACTCTATATAATGTCAAAATTTAATTAAATTCTGAACCCAGGGTCCAGCAGGTTGTCGACATTATGGTTGTTAATATCCCAAGTAGATATGGAATGCTACTTGCGAGGGATTGGATGAAAAATCTGAATGGCTATTTTTCAACAGACTGCTCACATATGTGGCTACTATGGAAAAGAGTTGCAAACAAAATCAGAGTGGAAAATGAACTGAGGCTTAAGGAGATCATAACAGAATTTAACAAGCCAAATGAAGTTTAGTTTTATGAGCCAGAACTGGGGGTTTATGCACTTGACATTGAGGAGGCTACTGAAGAGCTTAAAGAGGAAACATGTCATGGTGGCTCTTCTGAGGAAAATTATTGCACGTGGTTACTCAGGTTCGATGAATCAAAATCTAGATAGGGAGCAGGAGCTAGAGTCGATCTCATTGGCCCAGGAGGTAAACCATTATTGGCTGCCTACAGATTGCAATTTCCTTGCACAAACAATGTGGCCGAATATGAAGCGTTGATCTTTGGTTTACGTCTAGCATTGAGCAAGCAAGTTAAATGCTTGAAGGTTTTGGGAGATTCTCGAGTGGGTAGTCAAGCAGATCAAAGGACGATTATACATGCCATGACAGGAGACTAAGCCTTTATAGAACTAGGGTTATGGACCTCATTGAGGAGTTTGATGCATTCAATATAGCCCTTATTTCTAGAAAAGGAAATCGAATAGCAGACTCTCTTGCAGTCACCGTGGGCATGTTAAACCCGGTTGATATAAAAAGGTGTAAAAATTTCTCCATTGAATTGGTTCCTTGTCCATCAATACCCGATAATGTAAAGAATTTCCAGGTTTTTGAAAATGACAGACATATCTTCAAATTTGTCACAAACTCGGGTATTTTTGAAAATCAGGTGATTGATGAGGAACAAAGGTGGCGAGATGAAACAGAAAGCGAGAGTGAAACCACATGTCAATCTAACAAAATACCTAAATATGTGGTTTCATTGGAGAAAATGTTCAATGTGGGATACAAGACCAAAAGAGGAAAAAGAGTCCCACTTCCTAAAGATGCATGTGATTCAATTAATCTAGGGAGTGCAGACAATCCAAAGGAGGTGTACATTGCAAAGGCATATACAGATGAAGAAAGGAGCAACATAATGCAGGCATTGAAGCATTACATAGATTGCATTGCTTGGAATTACAATGAGCTAAAGACATACAACCAAGACATTATCACACATACCATCCCTTTGAAGCCAGATTCCAAGCCTTTTAGGCAAAGACAATGAGTTGTTAACCCGCTATTGGAGCCTTTAATCGAAAGGGAGGTCAAAAGATTATTGGAAGCGAAAATCATTTTTCCTGTTATGCACTCAACCTGGGTTGCTAACCTCGTTCCAGGAAGAAAAAGAGTGGAGAGATTAGGCCGTGCATAGATTTTCGAAATCTTAATAAAGCCTCTCAAAAAGATAATTATCAATTGCCATCAATCGATGAAATTCTACAAATGGTAAATGGATCTGAAATGATGTCCTTTCTTGATGGGTATTCTGGATACAACCAAATTCTTATTCATCCAAATGACCGGATGAAAACAGCCTTCACCACAAAGTGGGGGACATTTGCATATAAGAGAATACCGTTCGGACTGTTAAATGCTAGTGCAAATTTTCAACGCACCATGGATTATGCATTCAAAGGGCTCATAGGAAAATGTATCATCATGTATGTGGATGATATCCCAGTTTTCTCGAAGAAGAGAGAGGACCATGTCAAAGATTTAAAGAAAGTGCTTCAAAGATGCAGAGAACATGGAATTTCCTTAAATCCCAAAAAGTGAATTTTTGAAGTTACAGAAGGAAAATTGCTTGGTCACATCATTTCAAAAGAGGGCATATCCATCGACCCAGAAAGGATACAGGCTATCCAGAACTTACCTCTCCTGAGTAGTAAAAAATAATTAAGATCTTTCTTTGGGCAGGTTAATTTTTTGAGGAAGTTTATCTCTAGCTTTGCTGAGATAGCCAAACCTCTGAACAAGATGCTCAAAAAGGATGTGGATGTAAAATGGAACGAGGAAAGTAGAGTGACCTTTCAGAACATCAAAGATGCCATTTCCAGGGCCCCGATCCTCATAAGTATAGACTATTCTAAGCCTTTCTATATTTATTCTTTTGCATCATAACACTCTTTTGCAAGTGTCTTAACCCAAAAATGCGAGGATAGTGCAAAAAAACCCATAGCATTTTTAAGTGCCCCCCTGAAAGACGCTCAATTAAGGTATTCAATCCTTGATAAGCAAGTGTATGCACTTTTTAAAACGATGAAAAAATTTAGGCATTACATTGTGCACAACAGAGTTATTGCCATCGTGCCTGACTCTGCTGTTAAGACCATGTTTTTACAAAATGAACTAGGTGAGAAAAGAGGGAAATGGATTTCCACCATCCAAGAATTTGATCTCGAAATCCAACCTATGAAACTAGTTTGAGGACAGGGACTGGCGAAGGTGATCACAGAAAATAATCCATAGATAACATGCCAATACTCGAATACAGAATACATTGCTAAGGATGACTGGTGTGTTGATATTGTGCAATTTTTATTGAATGGTAAGTTTCCTTCTAATTTGAATTCAACCCAGAGAAGAGCTTTAAGGCTTAAATCTGTCAATTATCTGATGAAATCTGGTGTTCTTTATAGGAAGAATCATGAAGGAATCTACCTGAGGTTCCTGAACAAAGAAGAAGCTGCCAGGGTCTTGCAGGAATTTCACGGGAAGCATGAAACTAGTCACGGTGTGGCAAACGCCACAGCGCATCAAATCGTGAGAGCAGGATACTACTGGTCCCATATTTTCAAAGATGCACATGCCCATGTACGATCTTGTCATATCTGTCAAGTGGCTGCCAATAGAGAAAGAAATGCAGCCATGCCATTATAACCTATAGTTGAAATGAGACCATTTTTATAGTGGGGGCTAGATTTTATTGGGGTTATTAACCCAAATTCTTCTGATTCTCATAAATTTATATTGACAACTACAGACTACTGTACAAGGTGGACAGAAGATATTCCTACTAAACATGCCACCACAGACGTTGTAATAAAATTCCTTGAGGACCAAATTATAACAAGATTCGGAATGCCCGATTCTATTGTCAGTGACAATGGTAAAGCTTTCATTTCTACACAATTTGCAAATTGGGCATATGACAACAAAGTGAGCTTAAAATTTTCATCCAATTATTATCCTCAAGGAAATGGGTTGGCCGAATCTTCAAATAAAAATTTGTTGAATACCATTAAGAAGTTGCTGGAAAAGAACCCTCGGGATTGGCACAGTCAATTGAAGTTTGCCCTTTGGGCAGATAGGACCAGAGTGAAAGAATCCATAGGGAACACTCCCTATCATTTGGTTTATGGGCAAGACCCGATATTTCTTGCAAATTTGAAGTTGCAGACCTTACATTTCATACAAGAGTACTTGGGGACAGATGATCAAGTTGAAGCCAGGTTAAGTCATTTGCTGCATCTTGATGAAAAGAGAGAAGAAGCCATGAATCACATGAATAAACACCAGGAAGTTATCAAAATATGGTTTGATAGAAGGGCCAAAGTTAAGTCATTCAGAATTTCAGATTTGGTGTTACTATGGGACAAAAGACATGAGGAAAAAGGGAATCATCAAAAGTTTGATTGTCTTTGGTTAGGCCCCTACCAGATTTCGGGAGATTCTTGGGAAGAATACCTTCAAGCTAAAAACTTTAGAAGGGAGAGATTTTATGCTACCGGTTAATGGGTAGATTTTAAAGCATTATTTTAGCCCTTAGGTTGTGAGATTTTGATGTTATTCTTTTCGATTTTGATGAGGATTTTTAGATTTTGTTTCTATTTAGGATTGTTATCCTAGTTAGGATTTTGGTTGTGGATTTGATTTCAATTGAAATGTTTTGTTTATTTTGAAAAAAAAAAAAAAAATAAAGAAAAAAAAAAAAAAAAAAAAAAAAAAAAAAAAAAAAATATATATTGAGATGTCAACTTATGCTTAAGATTAGGAGAATATGAAATATTGGAATTGTTGTGTAAAAGATCCACAAGTCACACAAACATTTTAAGTTATATCGTTTGAAATTTGTGATGCATGAAGGAATCATTTTTGTATGATAAATATTTCATTTGCAATTCAAGAGATAATGCATTCATATTACATCTCACTTTACATATACATTCCATCTTAGGTACAAATCATTAAAGTATGTCAAATCCTCTTAAGGTTGTGTTATAACATAAATATAAGAAAAATCCTAAGGTTGGAAACTGAGTCTTGAGATATCTTGAACCAAGCACGTCTTATACATTAAAAAGGATCTTGAGCAAAATGATCAAAACCTAACTTGGAAGGAAAGGTTGGGCGAAAGAAGTATTTCAGGTCTATCCTATTATGCAACATGATCCTTAAAACAATGGTTTTGACCACTTCCATAGAGCTTAAATCCTAAAATCAGAGTAGTAAGGATAGGATTAAATCCTCATCGAACTTAGGTTGAGGATCCAATTCCCCAAAGCTTTGATTTGAACTACATGGAGTAGTAAGGATAGGGCATAAATTCTCATCTCGCTTAGGTTGAGAATCTGATTCCCCAAAGCTCTTATGTCTCATTTCATAATAAATCTTGGATTGGAAGGATCGTACTATTTGTTCTCTGCAAAGGATGGGTAGTCATCCCCAAGGTCTAAGTAATAAAATTAATATTTTCCATTTACATATAAATTTTGGATTGGAAGGATCGTACTACATGTTCCTAACAATGATGGGTAGTCATCCCTAAGGTCCAAGAAGTAAAAATAAAATTTTCCCATCTCATATTTATATTGGATTGGAAGGATCGTACTACTTGTCCTCTACAAAGGATGGGTAGTCATCCCCAAGGTCCAAAGAAATGAAGATAAGTTTTGGATTGTGGGGTTAAGTATGCCCATGCATGGCAACATGTCTTGTCTAAAAAACAAGACCACTGATAGTCCAAAGGGTTAGACTAGCATGACCATTTCTTCCATAATTGGTTAAATTATTTTGCTGAAAGTGAGGTAATGAATTCTAAATCAGAATAGTAAGGATAGGGTTAAAATCTCATCTCGGTTGGTTGGGAGTCTGATTCCCCAAAGTTCTAATTTCACGTTCACTTGCACATGGGTTCAAGATAGTAGGGACTCATAACCAACTTTGGGATATAATAAGGCAATTAATTAGTGGATCCTAAGAGGGTTTGGCAATCTTGAATGTTTGTACATAATACTAGAAGAATGACTATGCCTTTTATGAAAGCAAAATCTCTTAGCATATTCATTAGGTTACACAAATCATTCACAATCTCACATATGCATTCATGCAAAACTGACAATGGAATGTTGATCAATTTCAAACGATAGGGAATGGAATCCATTGCACACACTGAGCTAATACTTGATGATTCTGATGATTCATGTACTTATGATCTTTGGGCATTTGTTATACTGCTTATGTGCTAACACACATTTTTGAGTTTGTATATGTTTCAGGTTGGGTTCTCACTAAAATGCTTAAGAGCATTTGACAGCAGAGTCGCCATTTGTTGTGGCTGATCCACAACACACCCCAAAATTGGGGACCCACCTTTTTTGCAAGCTTTCAGAGAAAATCTCAATGACCCAGATGCTAAAAATGAAAAAAAGAGGCAAAAAATGCACAAGTGTAGAAAATGTCGCGAAATCGCGACATGTTGCACCGTCATGGCCAAAAATAGAAAAGTGTCACGAAATCGTGACATGTTGCTCCGTCGCAGTCCAGAGAGGAGAGAGAAAGGCAAATGGAAAGGCATAGCGAAATTGTGACATGTCACAAAATCGTGACATGTCACAAAATCATGGGTCAAACCAGTCAAACAGGGCAAAGCAGAAAGGTGTCGCGAAATCGTGACAGGAAGCGGCAAGCGGGGCACGAAGCAGAAAGGCATCGTGAAATCATGACAAAAATAAGCAAAGGTGCATGAAGGGCAAAATGGTCGTGAAATCGTGATAGAATCGACAGGAAGGCATGAAACACGAAAATGGTCACGAAATCGTGACAGAAAGTAGCTAAAGCAGTACGGATGAAAAAACATCATGAAATTGCGACAGGTTGTAGCCAAAGAAGCGCTGAGTGAAAAATGTCACAAAATCACGACAGGTTGCAGCTAAAGCAGTACGGATGAAAAAATGTCGCAAAATCACGACAGGTTGTAGCCAAAGCAGCGTCGAGTGAAAAACGTCACGAAATCATGACAGGTTGCAGGTAAAAGGCATGAAGTGTAAGAAGTGTCGTGAAATCATGATAAAAATGAGCGAAAGGGCACAGAATGGAGAAGCGTCATGAAATCGCGATAGGTTGCAGCAAATCAGTCCAAAAGTGAGAAATGTCGTGAAATCACGACAGGTTGCAGCCAAAGCAACGTCGAGTGAAAAGTGTCACGAAATCGCGACAGGTTGCAGCAAAGCAGTCCGAAAGTGAGAAACATTGTGAAATCGCGACAGGTTGCAGCCAAAGCAGCACCAAGTGAAAAGCATCGCGAAATCGTGACAGGTTGCAGCAAAGCAGTCTAAAAGTGAAAATTGTCATGATTTTGCGATGAAAAATGGGCAAAGGGTATGGAATAGAAAAGTGTCACGATTTCGTGATAGAAAGCTGCCAAGAGAAAAGAAATGAAAGGTGTAGTGATTTTGTGACAAGTTGTGGCCAAGAGTGTACGGAACAGGAAAGCGTCATGATTTTGCGACATGTCGTGATTTCATGACATGTCATGTTTTCGCTAAGCAAGAAGGCTGTTGGCCGAGAAACGTTACGATATCGTGACCTGTTGCATTTTCGTTGTGTTGACAGAGGAACAAGCTGCAAGCATGAAAAGGTCACGATTTCCATGGGACCATTACAGAAGGCGCAGAAAGCATGAGACACATGGCATACAGGTGTCAGAGTTGCAGAAGCGTTACATGCAATGAAATATTTCAAACATTTCGACATCGAGCATGAATCAAAAGCAATGAAAAGGCAAGGAATTTGAAAAGACGCATTCTGGAAGGTGAAACAAAGCAATGCAGGTGAATTGAAGAGCCATGCTAGACAGTATAAAATCAACAGCATAGATTGAAAAGAGGGTTGGAAATTGCTGCTAGCAGAGTTGCAGAGACAAGGGCTACATGCCATTCTGGGCCTGCACTTGGAGCAATTTCCTTCATTTGTTCTGGATTTGTCATACCTGGAACATTCTGTTATTGTAACTGATATACCATTTAATACAAAAATACAGAGAGTTGGCATCTCATTGATGAGAAAGGAGTTATTTCTGCATGCATGATTTAATGTTTATCTTTCCCTTTTAGATTTTAGGTTTATAGATGGACTTTAATGCGAGTTCTCTCGGTTGCCTCATGCAAACGCTTAAAATCTGAAATTACAGTAAAACCCTAGAAACCCGCACCTAGCTTAACAGGATTGTGCGAATGTGCAGATTCAATAGGTTAGGTTGCATGTAGAAACCTCATTATCTTCGGTTTCATCGAATTGATGACAGCATTCTGGATGTAGTTTAGTTGCATCTTCTTTTGCATTCCTTTTATTTTCAAACCCTCATTTTAGTTTTTGCATTTTAATTATTCTCATTCAAGCAAATAACAAAAAATCCATCAAATCCGCCAGATCAAATAGATTTATTTCTCACTTTTATTTATTTGGAGTCCATTGCAAATTTAAATTAAATAAACCACAGTGCCCCTTGTTAACATCCACTTGAAACCCTAAGGTATTCCCAACATTCAAATTGAAGAGCATCATTGGTGAATGAAGAACTATCACAACAGGAACCTTGGAGAAATTATTTAGTCATAATTTCTTTGCAAGCAGAGGATTTTGGGACTCAGATCCTACCGGAGAGTGTGCTTTCACAATTGGGTGAAAACACCACTCAACAAGACCCAATTTTGAATCATGGGAGGATAGCCCCCATTGTGCCCCCACCTATATGATTTGACTATTAAAGTATCTTTAGCAAAAAAAATACTTCCTAAATACTCTCCCTAGAATAAGAGTAGGGATATGCAAGTTACTTCAAATGGAGGAGGCAAATTTACCAGCAACATATTTAGGGATGCCCTTATTTGAACGGAGAATGAGGATAGACTTGTGGAATCCAATTATAAATAAAATTTAGAATAAACTATTGGTATGGAAAGGTAGATGGTTATCATTAGTAGGAAGAATGTAACTAATTAGACCCATCTTAGAGGTTATTCCAACATATTATATTTCCTTGTATATTATGCCAAAATCAATGGAAAAAAATAATCTATATTATGCGGTCATTTTTGGGGTTAGGATTGAATGATAAAAGGAAATTTGCTTTGGTCAAATGGAGCAATATGTGTGATGATAAAACTAGGGGAGGTCTTGGTTTAAACTACAGATGCAAACTTAGATCTAAGGGGAAAAGTAGCTTGGAGATTGTAGAAGGAAAGTCAAAGAAAATGGGCAACAATTTTTCTAAGCATATTGAGCCCAATGACTCAAGCTTAATATTTACTACGTTCTTGCTACTATATGGTTTTGCACTATGAAAAAATGTAAAAAAATTAATCGATCTAGTGAATAAAGGTCTAATATGGGTAGTGGAAACTAGAGAAATTTTTCTATTTGGGTTGATACTTGGTGTGATAAAAAACCATTCAATATAGATCCAATTTTGAAACCATGGATGAGATTACTTCAAGATAAACATGGTGATAGGGTTTCAAACATTATATACAAGTATCAAGAAAGAAGATACAAATGGAAATATTTTTTTACAAGTATATTGAACATTATTAATAGGAGGTACTGAAGTAGAAAGATAACAATAGTGATTATTTCAAGATGAGCTGAGGATAAGTTGATTCATAAGTTGAATAGTGGAGGAGAATACATAATAAGAAATAGATATAATGTAAAGCACCAAAAAATTAGGAATGCCATGAGAATATGGAGAGATATTTGGGATAGCCTTTGCATTCCAAAAGTCAAAATGTTTGTATGGCTAATAGGTCATAGGAAAATCTTATCCTAGGATAACCTAATGAAAAGGGGTTTTCATGGCCCCTCACAATTTTCTCTATATAAAATGAAGGGGAGTATAAACCATCTCTTGGGACATTTCTCAATAGTATGGGAACTATGGTAATAGATTCTTAGTATGTTTGGTAAATCCATAGTGATGAATGGAAGAATTGAAGAATGGTTAAAGCAATGGTAAAGAACTTTTAAAAGTGAGGTGTTATAAACAATATGGGATACATCAAAAAATATAATACTTTGGATTGTATGGATGTAAAGGAATAAAAAAATATTTAAAGGAGTTTGGGATATAGTTTGTAAGAGTAAAGAATTGGCTGGCCTTGGTTTAAGGAATATGAATTACAGAATTGAATAATGGTTAAAAGAAATGGTAAAGCAATTTTAAAAATGAGGTGTTATAAAAAATTTGGGATACATTAAAATATAGAATACTTTGGATTGTATGGTTGTAAAGGAATACAAAAATATTTAAAGGAGCCTAGGATACAATTTGTAAAAGCAAATAATTGGATGGCCTTGATTTAAGAAATATGAATGACATAATCGAAGAATGGTTAAAGCAATGGTAAAGCACTTTTAAAAGTGAGGTGTTATAAAAAATATGGGATACATCAAAAGATACATACTTTGGATTGTATGGCTATAAATGAATGAAAAATATTTAAAGGATCCTAGGATACAATTTGTAATAGTAAAGAATTGAGTGGTCTTCGTTTAAGGAAGATGAATACATTATGTAAAGCCCTAAGAGGAAAATTAGGATGGAGATTAAGCAATAATACTGAATGTGAGTGGCCTTCAATCTACAAAGCTAAATATCTTGAATATACAAATTCTTTCTTAAGAGTTGAAAATCCTCCAAGTGGCTCTATTTTTTGGAATGGTTTGCTTGAAACTAGGAAGATTATTTGGGATCACCTCTCTTGGGAAATTAAAAGTGGAAATGATGTATTATTTTGGGAAGACAAGTGGTTAAGGGAGAAACCATTAATTTACTTTGAAGAGTTAAAATATGGGGCTCTATGGGCAATAAATCAACAAGGGATGAAGGTGTCTTATTATATTAGAAGAAACGAGAATGGGAAATAATGGTATATGATAGAAGTTGATGATGAAAATATAAATAGTCAGTTGGAAGTGGTAATAAAATAATTGAAGGGAAAGGAAATTGGTCACTCTCATGGAAAATATAATTTAATTTGGAATAGAGAAAATGATGGGGTGTATAGGGTGAAATCAACCTTTAATTTTGTGAATTTTCATTCAGTTGATGTCGGTTGTCAATTGTGGAAGAATATTTGGTTAAAGGGATTGATACAAAAAATATGTTTTTCATGAGGACTTCATGGCCTATGGAGTTCCTCAAAATGTTGACCCACTTTCCAGGCTTGTGATCCATTGCATGAGGATTTTGTGGCCTGAGGAAATCCTTAGATTATTGTTCCATATTTTAGGCTTGCAAGGGATTTGGTTTTTTCTTAGTTTGAGTGATCCTATGGCATCCTTGGTTGCTTCCCATCCTTGGTTAGGTAGGATTTACTATAATTTTAGTTTCTCTTCTCCACCCTTTGGTGTAGGGTGGTTTTTCTACATTTGACTGCTTTTGGGAAGTTGTTTCTTTCATGGTTTCTGGTTTCCCATGGGTGGTTTGGCACCTATTTCCTTTTCCCACCCTTGGGATGTTTCAAATTTAAATTTAGGTGCCTATTTCCTTTTCCCGCCTTTGGGAAGTTTCAAATTTGTTTTTAGGTGGGGTTTTCTATTTTTTTCTACTACCTTCTCCTTTCCTGCCTGGTGGGCTTTTCAAATTTTGTTCCACGTATTTTTCCTCACTACCTTCCTAAATGCTTTCTTGAAGGTGTTCCTCAAGGCTTTCCTCAAGCCTTTCCTGATGTCCATCCTTAGACTGTTCCTCTTGAAGTTTGTTGTAATTAGGTTTTGGGATCCTTGATAAAAACCCACTTTTAATTCAACTTAACTTACCAAACAAAATATGTTTTTCATATGAGAAAAAACTCATAATAAGATACTTACGATTGATAATTTGAAGAAAAGAGGGTTTTAAATTCCTAATAGATGTGACTTATGTTGTAAAATGGAGGAATTAGTTGACCATATCTTTCTACACTATGATTTTGCTAGGAATATTTGGGGTAGAATATGGAATGATCTGAGAATTCAACGGGTTAAATTTGAATCATTTATATATATGCTGATCCAATGCGATAGGAATTCTAGTATAAATATTTATAATGAATTTTGGGATATAATTCCTCCACACTTTTGTTAGGTTGTGTGGAAAGAGAGGAATCACACAATTTTCTAAAACCGAAGCAAAAATGAAGCAGAAGTTTACCAAATAATAAAATTTAGTATTAGTAAAAATTATTCGATTTGTAGACCCCAAAATAATGAAAAAGAGAATGAAATTATCAAGATACTCCAATTATTAAATCATGATGATGTGGACAATGAAGAAAATGTGGAAGTGGGTTGACAAGATATGGCTGTCATTTCCAAGAAGTTTAAAAGAAATAATAATAATGAAATATTAAGGTTCAATGAAAAGTGTAATGATGGATTTAAGGAAAGGGATGTTGATAGAACAAGTTTTTGTAAGTTGAGAGGACATCATAAGTGTTGGTATGCATGCCATGAATGGTGGTTTAATTCTGAATCAAAATAAATATATCATACTACAACAAATAACTGTAGTGCTTTTTGGGAAAGTCAATTTTACACATGTTAAGTGGATTTGAGATATGTTTGCATGCATACAAGCTAAAAAAACCCAATATGGTATGACTAGATTTATAAAATATGGTTGGAAACAAGCTTGTTCTAGTTTATTCTCTCATTTTTGGAAGTTGTATACTAAAGCAATTTTAGTCTTTTTGTGGAGAAATTTTAGTAATATGGGTGGATATCTTATGAAGACAAAACTAAACAACTATGTAGAAGTGAAGGGTAAGGTATAAGTCTAGGTAAATTATCTATCAAGGATGTTTGAAGTCCTTTTTGGAAGCATGCTACAATTTTGATGAAGATTTATCTAGGAAGGTTGCAATGACTTGGAAGGGGGGTCAGGTTAAGATTGGGGGAGTGGTCTTTACCTTTTCCATTCCTCTAATTGCCAAAGCAACATGGTTGAATATCAATGGAATATTGATAAAAATTTCAAAAAAGTAGTTAATGATTTGTAATACTTTGCTATAGTTTTAGTATCTTAGTCTACTTTGGTATTGTTGAGGTTTTGTAATGATGGTTGAAAGATCCTTTATGTAAATAGGTTTTGGGGACCTTGTCAAAAAACCCACCCTTATAATATTATTTACCTGATAAAAAAAATAGAGATAATGAAAATAAATATTTGTTTAGAAACAAAGGAGTTTAAACTAGGCCTATCAAATCACCTAATTCCTAATCTTGAAGTAGAGAGCCTTGATATATGGAGTCAAATCATCAAATGGAATTATGATGTTGGGTATAGGATATTTAAAAGGAAGGAAATTAATATAAAGTGGAAACCACCATAAGTGGAGTTGGTCAAATTGAATTTTGATGGAGAATCTAAAGGAAATCCAAGACCACCAAGAGGCGGAGGACTAATAAAAAGTAATAGGGATGATATTTTGTCACATTATATATTTTTTATTTTGGATTTAAGACAAATAATGAAGCTAAATATTCGGTGGTATTGGAAGGATTAAAAATATGTATACAAATGAAATGGAATAGAGTATGGATAGAAGGTGATTCATTAATAGTAATAAATGCAATTTTAAGGATAACAAAGGCTTCATGGAACATACAAGAGATCATTGTGGAAATATAAGACCTTACTATAGAATTTTAATAAATCAATTCTATACATACTTTAAAGAAAGGGAATAATGTGTAGATAGGCTAGCCAATAGAGGGGTTTTAATAGAGGATTGTAAAGTTAAATTCTCTTCCCCAAGGTTAGAGAAAGTAGTAAGGTTAGCTAATGTTGACAAGATAAATTTGAAAGAAGAAAATTCCAAATAATATTCTAGAGGACTACAAAATGTTTCAGTGGATCCTTTTATAGATTAATGCATTAGAGGAAACTAATAATTTAGATTTGATAAAGTAGATTATGATTTTGTAAAGCAAGAAAAAGTTTTGTATGCTAAAGAAAAAGAAGATGACATCAGATAGACTTCATGGCTGAATGGATTATTTAAGTTGTTAGTTGGATTAAGGGATAGAGTATGGATTGGAACTTTCAACTTTTTAAAACTGTTAAACTACTTATTATAGTTCTTTTGGTTGCACTTATGCTTTAAGAAGGAAAATAATAGTCTAGATCTGATAAAGTGGACTATGATAACATAAAATTTTAGAAATATTAATCTACTAAGATGTAGTGCGTAGATAGTAGAGGTGGATTTTTGGTATTGTGAAGGTTACTATAGGGAAATTTCAGGAAAAATGATGTTGAATTTTGGAATATTTGTATTTACCAAGAGAAATTTGAAGAAGATTTAGAAAATGGAAATCAAGAATTTAAAATTTTTATTACAAAATATGTAGGTATCTAGCTATAGAAATTCAATTAAGATGATAATTGAGTATATTTTTCAAGCCCTAAAGGAGATATTTATGATTTATCAAGGATGGGGGACTCAAGTACAACCCCTTTTACTCAAGCAAAAAATAAAATAAAATAATTATGTCAAAGTTTTATTTGTTAGACTTTTAATAAATTTTATTCTATATGTATATTTTTTCTTTCTTTTTTTCAATTGGTTACACATGTTTTTATGAGGGGTCCCATTCCCCCTGTATCGAGTGGGGTTTGCACTTGGGTATCCTAAATGAAATCATTTTTTTTAATAAGATATGTGTGGCTTCTATTGGGGGCCACTCCCATTCAAAAAAAATAATACATTGTTGTCATTACATTTCTAACAAGTTAATTAAAGCATACCTATATTTGCTTTTCTATCAAATATATTCTCCATCTTCCTCAAACTACTAAGTTTCCATAATCAACTTTTTTTTTAAAGAACTAACAACAAGAATAACCCTTACATGACACATAACTCCAACATATAGAAGAAAAACAAACATAACAATCATCCATCAAACATGAAATCAGTTCGACTATTTTTCTTTTGTAGCAGAGGTTATTCCTCTTGTAGAGTGGCAAGATCTGAGAATGCATTTTTTTTTTTTTTTGGTAATTATTTTAATAGATTAACAGTGGGTTTTTATAGAGGATCCCAAAACCTTATGTACAAAATCAGCCTGGCTGGAATGTGCATCATGCCTTGTGGCTGGAGGAATAAACTTGATGACGTAAACCAAAAATTGCTAATTGCCCGAAGGCTATAAGTAGGGCCCTTATGTCTGAATATCCTAGAAACAAACCACATTTTACCAAGGAAAACAAAAATACTAGCTGGAGAAATTTGACCATCGAAAGCAAAAATAGCCAAACCAAACGAATGACCTTCTGAAGCGAGGAGAACATCATGAGAGGATATCCGCATTGGCCAAACTCACCACCTCAGACGGGAAGCATGAGCGCCACACAACAGGACACGTGGTCACAAGCCCTTTGTTGGCCATGTGGTCTGCCACGCGATTTCCTTCCCTGAAAATATGGCATGCCTTCCACCTGTCACGTTGAGAGAGGAGCATCCTAGCCTCAAGAATGATGTTGTAGACCCTCCAAGATGGGTCTTTAGAGCCTAGCAGATAGTTGACTATATTGAGCGAATCACCTTTGACTATCAAAGGCCGAGGATCCTCGGAGAGGATATGGATACCTTTCAAAACACTTCTGCCTCAAGATAGTGATTAGTCCGGGCACCCAAATCTTCACAATAAGCCAACGACGAGATTCCCGTTATGATCTCTAACCACACCACCGAACCAACAGGCTGGGATTGCCTTTGGCCGCACCGTCAAAGTTTAATTTAATCCAGCCCACATGGGGCTTGGTCCAAATAACATCCCCACGCTGAGACTTAGAAACACCATCAAGAATAGGGAAAAGGCCCAAACTTTGGAAGATCGCTGCTTCGCCAGGAAGGCGGGGATGGGAACTAGGAACAACTTTAGAATTCTCAATGGCGAAGGATAAGGCTCTCTGAGCGACACAGGGAGGTACTCTAGGGACCTTAGTGAAGACTCTGGAATTTCTCTCTAGCCAAATATGCCAAATGGAGTGGTGGAAAGAGGCCTCAAGAAGGAAGCGAAGTTTAGGATTCTTGAAAGGATTGGGCCATTGGTGGAAGGCATCTTTGAGGGAGCGGGGAGTGCACCAAAGGATTTGAAATGAAGACAGGACAGTGCCAAGGACAGAATGGGAAAAATGACAGTGCAAAAATAAGTGGTCTATCGTCTCACAATCAACAAAGCACAAGAAGCACCTGTTGGGAATAGCAAAACCCCTCTTGTGGAGGTTGTCGATGGTTAAGGCTTTATTATGAAAGGCAATCCATGCAAAGTAATTAACTTTAGGAATAATACCCTTCCTCCAAATCACTTTCCATTGGTGATCCATGGCAATCTCGCAAGTAAGAAGGTCATAGGCAGTATTGATAGAGAACAGACCATCCTCTGTGCCACGCCAAATGATTCTGTCATCTCTTCTAATAGATGGAATTAAAACAGATCGAAGAATATTAGACAAAAAAGTCATTTCATTGTTAAAGCCGTCCAGGACTGGCGAATTCCACCGAGGGGGAAGAGAGCTCTGATCAATGAAGTCTGCAACCTTGAGTTGGGAATTTGGATCCACTCCGGCTTTCGGGCCAGGCAAGGTCCGCTCTCAACTCGAGAGCTCCATCAGTAACCCACCTGTCCTTCCAGAAGAGAATGGAGTTGCCATCACCCAAAATCCAGCGAGCACCAGAGTCGATCAGAGAGCGGGCTTGAAGCACAGATTTCCAAAATGCAGACGCTTCAGGAGGAATCCCGACATCAAAAAGAGAACTCGATCCAAGATACTTCCTCTTAACCACACTTGACCCACTCGCTGGGTCATTAGTCGAGATCTTCCAAGCGTGCTTAGTGATCAAAGCAGTTGTTCATGAGTCTTGATCTCCTCATTCCCATGCCACCTTGGTCCTTTCACAAGCAAACCTTATCCCGTGCCACAAGAGGAATTCTGGATTTTTCTTCATTGCCGCACCACGTAAAGGTCCTCTCGAATCTTTTCAATCTTGGAATGGACGAAACAGTAGCATGAACACGAAATGAAGTAAGTTGGGATTCCTTGGAGACAAGCTTTGGTAAGGGTGGCTTTCCCAGCTAGCATGACAGGAATTTGCCTTTCCAAGTGCTCAGCTTTTTGTGAAGACGTTCCAGGATCATTTCCCACAAGCTTCCATTGGCCCGGCCATTACAAGCCGGAGGCAAACCCAGATAAGACGCAGGCAGGGAATCAATAGTGCATTCCAAAATTCCGCTATGCGGAGTCGCCTTCGCATAGGAGTGTTAATAAAATAAATTTTGCTTTTGATGTAATTGACTTTCTGTCCGGCAACCTTTTCATAACGGGAGAGGATTCGCTTGATGGATTTGGCTTGAGTGACGGACGCCCCAGTGGAGATGAGGGTGTCATCCACAAATTGCTGATGAGAGACAGGATCGACTCTGGAGGTGGGAAAAATGCCAGAGATCTTATTCTGACGAAGAGCCTCTTTCAAAGACCAACTCAGAACCTCAGCCAGAAGGATGAATAGAATAGGAGACAGAGGGTCACCTTGTCTGAGGCCTCTGGAACTTTGGAAATACCCAGCAGGGGATCCATTGATTAGAACAGAAAAGGAGGGAGTGGATATGCAACTACTGACAAGGTCAATCCATTGAGGGTGAAAACTGAACTTGAAGAGGACAGCACAGAGGAACCTCCTGTCAACTCTGTCAAAAGCTTTATTCATGTCCACTTGAGGAAAAGAGCAAGATTTTTGGAGCGGTGAGCGGGAATGGAGGGTTTCATGGATGGTGATGACACCATCGAGAATGTTTCTCCCTTTCACGGTGCTTCCCTGAGAAGGACCAACCAAGGAGGGAAGAAGGGACCTCAGACGGTTGGCTATGGACTTGGTTAAGATTTTATAAAAAACATTGCACAGGCTAATGGGACGATAATCAGAGAAACTTTTGCAAGCGAAAGACTTAGGGATGAGAGCAAGAAAGGTAGAATTTAGTTTTGGATGGATGGATCTGGAGGCTTGAATCTCCTGAATTGCTTCGCACACATCCGAACCCACAACATCCCACATAACTTGAAAAAAATGGGGGGGAAAACCGTCAGGCCCAGGGGCCTTGTCTGGTTGCATGGAGAACAAAGCTTCTTTAATCTCAGACATAGAAAAAGGCTCTAGAATCTTAGAGCTTACCTCGGGAGGAACTTTTACTGGGAAGTTATCCAACAGAGAGTTCTGAACCTGGAGATCACTGTCGGGAGGAACACCGAGCAGATCCTAGAAGAAGTCAACCGCTTCACTTCGGATTTCCTCAATATCCTTGGTAACGCGTCCATCCTTGCACACCACTTCCCTGATTTTGTTAGCCCCTCTGTGCCGCAAAGTTGACGCGTGAAAAAACTTCGTATTGGAGTCTCCATTTCTCAACCAGAGGTCCTTAGATTTTTGGCGCCATAAAGTTTCTTCCCTTGCAAGAATAGAATGATAATCCACCAAGAGCCTCCTTTCCTTCTCCCCGAGGCAATCGGTGTAACCTTCGAGCTCCATTCTCTCCTCCACCAATTTTAGGTTCGCAAAAATGGACCTTTTGGACTCAAAAATGTTGCCGAACACCTCCTTGTTCCATGTTTTCAAATTCCTTTTGATTAACTTGAGTTTTAAGGCCACTCTCTTGGAAGCGGAACCTGCTACCTTCTGCGTCGCCACCAGTCAGAACCAACCCTCTAAAGTCCTTATGAGAAATCCACATGGACTCAAATCTGAAGGGGGTTTTAAAAATAGGCCCATCAACCGTCTCCAAGACAATAGGATTGTGATCAGACCCAATCCTCGGTAAGGCCGAGAGAGTTGCCGCACCGAGTATGGGAATAGCCTCTTGGGATATGAAGAATCTTGTCAAGCTTGACTTGAATAAGATTTCTCCCAATCCTCCGCTTGCTCCAAGTGAAGGATGCCCCCTTGAGGTCAATGTCAAGCAAGTTATTGGTAGAAACAAAATCTCGAAAGTCTTCCAGACTGTGGCTAGAGTGGTCTGATCCTCCTTTCTTTTCAGATGGGTGAAGAGGACAGTTGAAATCTCCCCCTAGAACCCAAGGGAAATTACAGAACGTTTCCCTCATCTGGGAAATAGCCTTCCACATTTTTGCTCTCTCCGAGATAGAGTTTGGGGCATACACATTAGACAGGATCCAAGAAAAGTTAATGGCTTTAGAATGAAACAAAACATTGATAATCCTACTGGAAGTTGAGAGAAGGCTGCCCTCAAAAATCTCTGGATCCCAAAGAATCATGAGACCGCCTGCCGTTCCCACCGTAGGACTGGAGAGGAATTTTGCCTTAGCCCAAATGACCTTAGCAACTCCGCGAAGAGATAGCATCGGTCTTAGTC
The DNA here is from genome assembly GCA_028583015.1 of Wollemia nobilis. Classification (NCBI taxonomy): domain Eukaryota; kingdom Viridiplantae; phylum Streptophyta; class Pinopsida; order Araucariales; family Araucariaceae; genus Wollemia; species Wollemia nobilis. The sequence goes on along the minus strand of JAQPPZ010002937.1, from coordinate 1,636,332 downwards.
TCTTGCAAAATTAGGATGGACGGATTCGTCCTTTTTCTGAGATCATCCACCAATCTCCGTTTGGTGGTCGCATTAAGCCCTCTCACATTCCATGAGAGGACTTTCATCTCAACACTTTGATATTCTTCTTACCTCCCTTTCCTTTTGGAGGGGAGGTTTTGGGACAGACGAGTCACCCATCCCGGGAATCAGAATCATCCTGAAAAAGCAGCCGTTGAGTACCATTTGCAACATCTGCCGTCGTATCCTTGTCCCACCTGTCTTTGTTGGGGGGACGACCTGGCTTCCTTTCGCTACCAAAATCAACACCTTGCTTTCGGCTTCTCGTATTACGAGGGCTGGATATTACTGCATCGCTCACCCCTTCTTCCTAGTAGGTAATCTTCCAAAGACATTTTGGGACTCGGGGTGGTTATGGTCTAGGATTTTGGGTGAATCTGCCTGTGCGGTGATTGGTGGAAGGGACTGGTCCTTCTCCTCTTGTGTTCCAATGTTAGGCCTTGCACCACACGGCTCAGAGACCATTTGGTGGGAGACTGCTTCCACTGGGTGGGAGGATTCGGGATGGTCCCTAGACGGGCCTGGAGAATCATGCCCTTTTGTAGCAGGGTGCTTTGTCTGACCTTCACCGTGTTCCAAGGGGTTGCTGGAATCCCGTTTCTTCATCCCTAGATTTTGAAGAGGACAGTTGGACTGGAGGTGCCCTTGAGAACTGCACAGGGGGTAGAAAGCCGGTCTGTTCTCATACACAATGGATTACTTATGAAGAATGATATCTCCAGACCGGAGAGTGATGGATGATGGAAGGTCAGCCTCCAAATCTGCCAGAATGCAGAACCGAGCTTGAACAAATCTGGTTCGAGCTTTGGTGGGAGGGTCAATGGTAACCAACTCACCAATGGAGTGTGCAATTCCTCTGATTACATTTTCATGCCAACAGAAGAGGGGGAGACTCGGGAGTCTAACCCATATTGGAGCAATGTTGATATTTTGGGTCTCGAGGTTGAATTCCATACCCCACTTCCTTAGAAAGAGACTTCTGCGACCTAGGAACCAGGGACCACTAGCCAGGATTTTACAGTAGTCCTCCTTGTTATTCAGTCTAATCACGAAAAAACCCCGAGATAAGGCCGCCAACTCCATGTGACCAGAGGTTCGCCATTTACCTGCCGCCCACTTGCGAATGGTCTCCATGTCGGGACGGCCGCCAATAAACTTACCGATGAGGGTAAATTTTTTGAATTCCACAAAGCTTGAAAGAATTTCTGCCGGGATGTCCAACTCGTCCCCGACAGGAAACAACTCCTTGGAGAGCAGACCGCTAAGGGTTTATGAATCCGCTGCCTGAGCGTACGACTTCTGAGGTCCACCTCCCCATTTGTCTGGTGGATCCTTGTCATGACCTACATCCTCTTCGATTGGAGAGGACTCCTTAGCGCCCCCGATCTCTCGAGCGCCTCCCTTCGCCTCGTCGTGCCCTTGGTTCAGTCTGTTGGCGTTCCCATGCTCTCCCGTAGAAGCTTTCCCGCCCGTTGTCATCTTGGCCGTCAAAACCCTAGCTCTCTCTGAGAATGCATTTTTGTACTTCAAGCTACTAAGGTAATATCTAGCTGTAACACATTTTGTAGGATCTTCATTTTCAAAAAACTGATCTCACTGATAGTTTCATAATTAGCTTCAAGAATACCATATGAGGTGCTAATATTTTCCATGGAACCATCTAGATGATATTTAGTAACCATTTGGTTTTTATCAATGATTTGATTCAAATTCTCCTTTTGGGGTTGAGTCTTTTGTTGCTTGCATGATTCCTACTAGACAATTGGTACATCTGGAGGATGAGTTTCTTTCTTTTGACCTGAGATATTTGAAGGTTTTGAATCATTCACATGCAAGGCCTTCTCCACTAAGGAGGAATCAAAACATGATTAGATGTTCGAGCATCTCTTCTTCAGGTGGCCATATTGTTGATAGCCATAACATCTTATGGAGAAGTTTTCATATTCAATATTTTGGATCTATTCCCCTTTGCTCGAGGAGATAGTAATGGATTGAGGCCTAGGAACTGAAACATCCACCCAAATAACCAATATTTATTTACTCATACTAGTTTTACTAGATAAGTTTTCCTCTGTTTGGGCATCCATATATTGGAATGTACCAATAGCATCACCATTTTTGGTGAATACCTTCTCGCCCCAAAACTCCATAATGAGAGCATAAATATTCTCCTCGACTAGGAAGCTATTAAATTATTCTGTAAAGGGGTTGAAACTAGGAGTCCAAGGTCTTATATAGACACCCCTTTGTCCAAAAAATCAATTATATCTATAATCCATTACCTCATATCTATATGCTAAATTAGAAAAGGAAACAAAAAGAAATTTTTGGGTAGGAGAGTTACTTGGAATTTTGAACTGGTCCACCAAATTTTAATTTATCCTTCGAGCTCCTCTAGGTTTGGTATTTTGCCCTTGAGTTTGTAAATAATTTTTTGGGCTTCATGATCAATTAAATCTGACCCAAATTCATCCTCTGAAATATTGATAGAGGGTATGGTTTCGTTTACCTGCGAACCCAAAGATCCCTGGGAGATATAACTTCTGATTGGAGAGAATTTCTTAGAGATTGAAGAGATGATATGTGAACAACCATCTCCCTTCTATGCTTGACTACACCTAGGGTTTTCATATCTAAGCCCATCATCAATGTTGGTGCTTCCTATAATCATTTGGTTCCCCATGGGCTTTGTCCTTACTTGCCTCCACATTGCTACAGGAGCCCTACTACCAATATCCATCATCATTGACTCTGTAATCGCCATAACCTTCATGGTCTGTGCTGATGGTTCATACTTGCCACAACCTGTATACATCACGCTCACTACAACCTACTCATCGTAGCCTCTATACATTGCATTCGTCGTAGCCTCTACTCATCATGCTTGTTATAGCCTCTACACATCGTGCTCATCGTAGCCTCTGTGCATCGCACTTATCGCAACCTGCTCATCGTAGCCTCTACACACTGCACTCATAATAGCCTACTTGCTACTAAAATTAAATATATATTATCAAAAAATGAATGAAATCATTTTTATTTTATATTATTATTCATTTATTTTAAATATTCGTAAAGTTTTTAAAATATTTTAATAAGTTATAAATACTTTGTTATATATATTTTTAATAGGTTATATGGAATTAAAATACATATTATTTGTATCACATCATGACTGTAGTGGTATTACAATAGCTAAGCAATTATATATGTATCAATTGAAATACTTCATTTGATCAAATACTTTGTTATATGTTATTAAATATTATTCATACGATTTTAATAATAGAAGTATTTTTATCAAATGGAATTAGTTCAACTAGATTCCTCAACTTTTAAGGAGGAAACCAAGGTTTGAATCTTGCCAAGCTTGTTTTAATACCACCTTGTGGTCATGACATAGTATGGGTGGGACCATTTTAATCCCACATAACTTATTCAAAAATAATAATAAAATTATTTTTGTTATTTAGCTATATTTTTCTAATTGGTTATATAGGATTGAAATGAGTCCTACACTTATGACATCCTAACCACATAATCATATTATAACAACTTGGTAATTATGAGTGTATCGCTTGGTAAGATTCAAACCTAGTTCTCCTTAAAAATATAGGACTTTAACCAGTCGAGCTCATTCTATTTGATTAAAATATTAGGTTCACCCATGAGATTTAAAATTTTGTTTAAGATGTGAAACTCTTCACTCTCAACCAATTACTGTAAAACCTCATAATATTATTTGATTTATTATTATTTTTGAATAGATTATATGTGGTTTCTATTGGAGCCACTCCCATAAAAATACCAGAATATTACATTTGTTGTAGCAAAAATTTTTATCATGGTTTTTTCTTTTATTTTTTCTCTTAAATATATTCTTCAACTTCCTCAAAGTGCTATGTTTCCACAATCAACTCCTTGACATCATTTTTATTAAGACATAAAATCTCACTTGGCTAGTTGTATTCTAAAATTTGAATTTCAAAAGGATGTAGATCAACACCATAATTTGCTAATTTATATAGCTACTCAATTTCCTTATCTATAAATATGCCCACACTACCAGGATATTACCTCTAGTAATAGATTATGAACATCAAAAATAATATTATTCTTTATCCAATCTCCAAATCCATTTTTGTTGATAGCATTGATGATAATTTGTGAGTCCCCCTCAATTGAAATATATTTCCATCCTTTTTCTGCTGTAATTTTAATCCCAGTAAGAAGTGCCCCAACCTCTACATAGTTGTTATTTAAAGTTCCATATGATTCTGAATAGGCGAGGAGAATTTTGCCTTCACTATTTCTAAAAACACCACCTCCACTAGCTTTTCTTGGATTTCCTTTAGAAGCACCATCAAAATTAATTTTGATAAACCCAATTTCTAGACATTTCTATTTTACCATAGATCAAAGTAGATCCTTTGTTTTAATTTTGTTGTCGCAGATGACTCTTCCATGTATGTTCAAATTCTATAGCCAAGTTATTAGCACTTATTTTTTTATAATTGAGACTTTCCATTATGAGCACCATATTTGTAGACATTATGCAAGAGAGGCACTGATACAGTTCCAAACTTGGGCATGATTTTGATTTTATTTTTAAAAATTCTGTTATTCCTTTCAAGCCATAAATTCCAACAAATAATGGCAGGGCAAATCCTCCAAATAATACATAATGCTTTAGCTTTGAAATAATTTATCCAACATTTTATCAACTCTTTTAATGTTGATGGATATACCCAATATAATTTCATATTTTTAAATAAGTAACCCAAAATGGTGTGAGCAAATGGACAATGAAGAAGTAAATGGTCTGACGTTTCTAAACACTTCTCACACAAGGCACATCTGAAGGGTCCATAATGTCCTCTTCTTTGTAGATTCTCTCCTAAAAAAATATTACTTTGAACTGCTAACAAAATAAAATTCAAATATCAAGAGTGAGTGTGAGCCATGAGCCTCACCTTTTATTTTAGAAAGCATGCATTGCAAGTGCAAGCAAGAAACAAACATCACTTTTCCTTGTTCTAGATCTTTGGAAAATTAAAAAACTAAATATTTTATAAAGAAAATATAGAAAGCATGGTAGGAAAGTCGTATTTGAAAGTCGTAAGTAGGGATGTTGTAGCTAGATTTATGGATGCTCTAATTGGGGACCAAAGGAAGAGTGAATCTAAGGCAAACCCTATCTACATGGTAAATATTCAATAAAAAATTATTATTAGGGATGAGATGATTGAGCATGACATCATTATTTTTAAAAGAAGATTATTAATACCTAAGGTCCATGGACAATAGCTAGTTTTTTAAAATATTCAAAATTAAATTGAGTGGAAATGAGAATTGAATTTATACTACTCCATGACTTTCCTTTTGAAAAGGAAATTTTCCCATCATATTTTATAATTTAGAAATCATAGATAATATGATCGTTGGTGGTCCATGGTTTATGGGAAGAGATGCATTATATTTAAGACCATGGGGTGAGAATTTTTTGAGGAAATAAAAACTATTAAAAATCTTATGGTTTGCATTAGGCTTTTTGGACTTACATATCAACTTATCAATAAAGAGGATTTGAAGAATATTGGCAATACTCTAAGGGAGTTCATATAAGAGGGGCCAAATATTTAGGAACAAAGGCATGTTGTATACACCAGGATATGTGTTACTATGGATATTTTAAGACTTTTGCCACTATGCATAAGGATAAAACAAATGGATTATAAAAACATCACATTTCAATATTACAAATGTTATGATATGGGATAAATGGGAAGAGATTGCAAAGGAAAAACAATGGAGAAAGAGAAAATTTTAGGCATGAGATAAAATTCAATATGAATCAAGGAGATCATGCCTTTGTCGAATTTGGATTAGATCAAGGATTTTTCACTCTCAATAAAGTCATAAATAAATCCCCTCTATATCATATGGTTGAGGCCATTACATTTTAGTCAGATCAAGCATTAGAAGAAACAAAGAAGGACACAATGAATAATGAAGTATAATGTGCAAAATTAAATTAAAAAATAATTAAAGGTGCAAAGGAATATGGGGAGACAAATTTTATAGTAAAAGAGCAAAAGAGTTCTAGGTTGAGCCAGTTAAATCATCTTCATTTTTTCCTAGTAGTATAAAATTATATCCTTGAAATAAAATTTGAAAGTAATGTAGAGTGTACCCTTGCACTTTAGGGTTTTAGGAGCAATATAATAAAGAAATGAGTATGGAGGATATCCATGGCTATTTAGGGTTTCTAAGGTAGCATAAAAAAGTAATTACTAAAGAGAACTATTCTTGCACATTAGGTTTCCAAGGCAATATGTTAATTTTTTTAGGGCAATGTAAGAATGAAATTATTATGAAGGACCATCCTTGTAATTTATGGTATTAGGGAAACATAAAGAAGAAAGTGTTTGTGAGGCTATTGATTGTACTTAAAATTCTTGAGAACAACATAAACCTCTAGAAGATAAGTCTCATTATAAACAATATGGAAAAATAGAAGAGATTAATGAAGATGAAAGTATTTGTGTAAGTGGAAAAAGGAGAGGAAGATTTGAAAACAAGAACAAAGAGAAAAGAAAACTCAAATACATATGTATTTGTGAAACCAAAAGCAAATATTGCATGTGTTAACAAAAAGTGGGTATAAATCCATAGATAAGAATAAAAAGTAATGATAAAAATGGTTTCATGAAATATTAGGGATATGTACAAGACCCCTAAAAAATATTTATTAAGTAATTAATAGGTTGTTATAGTCCTAAGTTTATTTTAATATAATAAAAAATGACATAGTAAAGAATGTAAGAATGCATTCAAAATTTTTGGAATATGGGGGCTTGTTTGATAGTTTCTTCTATAAAAGTTTCTAGACGTATTGTAACAATATGGGTTAAACATAAAAGAATAAGTAATTGGGTTGTTGATCTATTTTATAGGAAAAATAAAATAATAAAAATTGAGGTTATATATGTATACACTCCAACTATAGTTACTCATGAAATATGTTGTAAGGAGTCAACATATTTTGTTTTTTTTTTAAATTTACATGGTGGAATCGGTAGCCACCACGAATCCGGGTAGGCTGTCTAGTTTTTATGGCTGCCAGGATATTTTGGGCTATCCACCCTGGAAGTCATCACATAGATCTTCACACAGTCCACCCCTATACCCACCATGCCATAATCATTTTAAACCTTTTACGTCGTTGAAAGTACCAGGAAAGGGACAAGCGTTCAGTTCAGCGAGGCCTAAGATTTGAACCTTGAACCTCCGCCCCCTTACGGGGTTTGGTCTAACCAATTGGTCTACACCTCAGACCTCTCAACATATTTTGTTAAATATAATGATGATTGATAAATATGATCTATGGTTCCTTTTTTTTGTGGGGGTGACTTCGACACAATTATAACTTCTTGAGAAAAAAAGGGTGGTAATTTTGTATGTTATAAATAAATGTAATATTTTTCTTTATTTATCAATTTAAATTGCCTTTGGGATGTTATTCATTCAAGCTTTCAATATATATGGGATAATAGATGCATCGGGTAAACTTATATAATAGAAATATTGGATAGATTTTTGTTATCTAGCATATGGTTGCAAATAAAGTATACAATCCCTTTAGATATTTTGTTGTGAGGAGGATAAAAATACGAACCCATTCTCTTGATATGTATGCTTTACGCAATAATGGTTATCCAAAGCTATTTTACTTTCATTCTATATGGCTATAAGACCCTAGTCTCTTCTAGATGGTTATGTTATGTTAGGATAAAGCAAAATTTGAAGAATCATGTATGTGTGAGTTTGTTCATAAGATGAAATATCTAAAGGGGTGAATGAAGATTTTGAATGGCAAGTATTTTGGTAACATATTTAAAGAAAAAGAGGAAATTGAATCTAAGTTCAAAAATTTAGAAGAGAGTAGAAATTTAAAGGAATGGACTGATATACTTATGTGCCGTAAAAATAATTACTTTTTGATTCCCATAATATATTGAAAGTGAGGAGTCATATTGGTCCCCAAAATATAGGGAGATATGGCTCAAGGAAGGAGATAAAAATATCAAATTCTTTCATTCTCTAGCTAAGAAAACTTTATTTTTGTCAAATCAAAATTATTTTAAATCTATATGGAAGAATGAAGAACACAAGCTTATACTGAGAGGGGGGGGTGAACAGTATAAGACCTCTTTTTACTTTTTCCTTTATACTTCAAAAAAATAAAGCAATATACCCAAAGCAATATCAAAGAAATGCACAATATCATCCACAAAGTGACACCAATTTTAACGTGGTTCACCCAGAATGGCTGGGCTACGTCCATAAAAATTTTCTCTAAAATTTATCTCAAAGTTCTTTGGAAATCCTTCCCAATTACAATGTTTATGAGCCTCGGCCCAAAGGAGATACCTTTCCCCAATCAGAATTTATGAGCCTCTGCTCAAAGTAGATACCTTCCCCCAATCTAAATTTATGAGCCTCTGCTCAAAGGAGATACTTTCCCCCAATCAAAATTTATGAGCCTCTGCTCAAAGGAGATACCTTCCCATCCGCTCCGGAAATGATCCCTCAGAAGATCAACTGCCTCTACCTCTTGCCAAGACATGGAACTCCTTTCCACCGAAGACCTCCTATCCTTAATGCTTAGCCTAAGAGACCTCTGCCTTCTATGATCATGTCCATAGTAGCTCAACAACCTATACCAAACACAGTCAGTCGGTCTAGTACAAGTCTTTCTCTGTCTGTCAGATCTGTCCAACTCTTGAACAAATCAATCCTTTGCAAACAAGCCTTCTCAAAGACTTGCCAATTCTGTCCTCAGGTTCTTTTCATAGAACCAATGCACCTCTGTCCTCAATTTCTCTGATAGAACTATCAAACTCAGCTCACAAGTCCTCTACTAGGACCTATCCAAATCTGCTCACAAGTCCCCACCGAACCTGTCCAAAAACTGCTCACAAGTCCCCACTAGAATCTGTCCAAAAACTCAGCAAGCTCACTAAGAAAAACTTTCATAGTAGGAAATCACAAAGTGAATTGTTAGAGACCCAATGTGATTTGTCAAACTCATAGAAGCATAAAGAGAATTGTTAGAGACTCAATATGTTCTATACTCAAATCCCAATCTCAAAACTCAACTCAAATCAACTCAGCTCAATCTCAATCTCAAATCTGAAAACTCAACTCAATATCTGAAATGGAAAGGATAGAATGTTTTCTTTCAAGAACATGAAACCCCAACAATTTTCAACTATGCAAAGAATCACATAACAATGATACTCATGTTATTTTCACCATCAATTAGGGTTTCAACAACAATGCTCATCAAACAAGGTTTAGTCAACCAACATCATTCAACTCAACATCAACCTTGAAGCATTCAACCAATCATCACAAGAAAAGGAAACAAGTAGAAATCATTTTCCCTCCAAAGATATTTGAACAAAATAGCCACCAACACAATATCACCAAATGCAAAGAATAACTTGCTCAAATAAACTCAATGGAGTAAGCCCAATATCATGAATCAAGTAAAGCAATAACTTGATCAAAAAACCTCTATGGAAGTAACTCAACCATCAACCTCAAAACAACCAACCAAGGGTTTCACCAACTCAAAGCAAGTAGCAAGACTCACAAACATAAACCCTAGTGCACAATGCTTCCACTACCTCAAACCAGAATTATGCATTCACCAAAACTCTTATCAACAAACCAAAAAATAGGATTTACACCCAACCAAAGGAAACCTAGTTGAAAACCTTTTCACTCTAGCCTTATTTCAAAAAAACATACACCAATCATACTCATAAGAAAAATATGCCCATACCTTTTTGGAGTAGAAGAAAATTGATCGTTAAAGCTGTCACCACACACAACCCTCAAAATTCCAACAAAGTTAGGGCTAGAACCAAGATAAATGAGCATATATAAAAACTTTCCTTAATACACCTTTTAGCTCCTCTTCTTTAAAAACAACCACCAAAGAAGCCAAAAACACAACAACCAAAACTTACACCTTATATCTCCATTTTTAAATTAAGCATAGCAAAAGACTAATCTCAAAAATACAACCAAAGAAATATCCCCTTATTTCTCCTATGTCTTTTAAACAATGCTAAACAATGCCAAAAATCATATCAAGAAAATAATCACACCTTATAATGGCTGCCCTTGAAGAATCTGAAATTCGCGGCACAAAACACATTTTAATAAAAACATGACTAATCCATGCACATCTCCCTCCATGGGGATTGAAACACAGACCTCCGCCTGCGCAAGGCCCAAACACATCATTCACTGCCACTAGCCCACAAGGGGCTTACGAAGTCCAAGACGGACTTCCTTCCACATAAACGGTCAAGCTTTTCAAAAGTTTTTCAAACCACGGGCTCTCCTCTTTCGCAGCATAAACATAACATTCGATTGTAGCCAAACCAATTAATTGCCTTTGATTTTCCAAGTGGGTTTAACCTTAGGAACCTTATCATATTTATAGTCCATACGTGGATTTTAGAACACGTCGGCTGTAAAGAAAAGTAATTTTGAATTTAATCAAAATTTGCTTTCTAAAGGGTTTAAAAACCCTTAAAGTATTTTTAATAAATTAAAAATAATTTCTCCCTTAATTAATTAAATAATTAATTAATTAAAACCTTGAAGGGTTTTAAATAATAATTAAATAAATAATAAAGAGAACCTCCATTGGTTTTAATAAAAACCATTGCCAATGGAATCTCTCCGGATTCTCTTAAAAAGATTCTCTTGGAATCTTCCACCTTTGAAGCCAACACATCCTCTTAACATTAATGCCATTTCCTTTTGACATCAATGACAACTTATACACTTGAGCAAAAGCAATGTACCCAAAGTACCCAAAATTGCCAACAATCTCCCCCTTTGTCATTGATGGCAAACCATTTTGAAAACACTTCTCAAGAGCCAACACTTGAACTCAACATTGTGCTAAATGAGAATCTTCCTTTGAAGTTTTGCTCCCCTTCTATCCACTTTGAAGCTCTCCCCCTTACTCATATCTCTCCCCCTTTGTCATCAATGGCAAAGGGTCACCTTTGGGGCTCGGGACTAAGAATGAGCCTCTTAGCTTAGTCCCTCCCCCACCTCCTCGATGAGGTGATTAATTCTAGGGTGGGAGTAAAACTCCCATTAGGCATTGATCATCATCAGTGTCTATAACTTCCTTGCCGGGCCTTCTCTTGAACTCTTTGTCCATATTCTTGTTCCTTGTCTTCATTTCTTTCTTGTTATCATTCCTGTTCTTATCCATGCCTTGATCCTTGGACCTGTTCATACCACTGTTCCTGTTCTTGTACCTTGGAAGTTCAGCTCTACATTGTCTAGCTGTGTGACCTTCATTGTTGCACTTATAACAAGTAACAATGTTATTTCTTTTAGGCATACCTGTTCTTTGAATCCACCTATTCTGACTAAACCTATTCCTGATATTTGCCTTGCAATAAACTGCCTTGTGCCCAAACTGTTTACAAGAGTAGCAATACCCTTGAAAGAAATTACCACCTCTGAAACTGTCATTTACCTTCCTTACTTGAGTCATGCAATGTGAAGCCATGTGACCAAACCTGTGACAAGCAAAACATCTGCCATTAAACTTTCCTGTAAATGGCTTTCTAGGTCCTGTAAACTTTCTCCCCTTTTTCTGTTTCCTATTTTCTATTTCTGTGCATCTATCATTCAAGGACTCATGATCTGAAATACTTTCCTCATCAGAACTCTCTTCCTTTTGGAGTCTCTTACTAGACTCTCCAACTTGTTCCTTGTGTGGCTTAACAAAACCAAGGCCTGTTTTATCTGTTGTCTTTCTTTGACCTTTGATGAGTGACTTAACCTTTTTGGAGCTATCTTGAAACCTGTGAAGCTTATCCTTGTACTCTTTAGTTTCCTCTTTCAAAGAAGCCATTTTCTATTCTAACTCACTATACTCAAGAACCTTAGACTCTAACTCATCCTTGAGTTCTTGTGTCTTAGCTATAGAGAAGTCAAGACTTTCTATAAGATCATCTCTCTCCATACAACATTCATCTAACTTATCCTTGAGTCTAGCATTCTTCTTTCTTTCCTTTTTCAAAGCACTAAGAGCACTAATAAGTTCACCTTTAAGATCTACTTCACCTTCCTCTATATGTTTGCTTTTTGAATCATCAAAGCCTTTTTCAGATTTCTTATCACTAGAGGTGCTACCCTTTTCAAAAACCATACATGCATCTTCCTTATAGTTTTCTGAAGCATCCTCATACATACTAGAAACCAAATCATTATTTGTGCAATCATCCTCAAGGTGACCAAAGTTTCCACATCTAAGACATTTCATGATAATGAATCTATGTTTCGGTTCTTCCTCTTTTTCTGGATATGAACAACATCTCATTTTCATTATCACTTGAAGAACTTTCACTATCACTACTAGAACACTTACTTGCTTTGTCTAGGTAGAAACTCTTCTTGTGCTTGTGAGAATACCTCTTTCCTTGATTGTTGTGCTCATCTTTGTTTTTCCTGTGATGCTTGTGCTTTTCAGAATCCTTGCTCTTAGAATCCTGTTTATCTTCATCACTTTCATTCTTGGGAACAATACAGTTAGTAGCATAATGACCAAACTTTCCACAATTGAAACATCTTATATTTTTCATACTTTTGTGCTTTCTAGAGAACTTGCCTTTCTGTCTGTAATATGCCTCTTCATCACTAGAAGACTCATCACTATCTTGAAGTTGTTTACCCTTGGAATTCTTGGTAGCCTTGAAAGTCGCCTCTTTCTTGACATCAACCTTCACTTGAGTTCTCAACTCAAATGCTGCAAGTATACTATGGAGCTCATCCTTTTTCAACTTATCCAAATCTTTAGCTTCCTCAATAGCAGAAATATTTTCACTAAATCTATTAGGAAGAGATCTTAAAATCTTATCACAAACATCATTTTCAGCAAGCTCAAGACCTAAGTCTTTCATGGAGTTAACAACCTCATCCATACGAAGCATGTAGTCACTAATATTTTCATCATCATTCATCTTGAGTTGTTCAAACATACCTTTGAAGTGTCTCAACTTGGCCTTTCCGACATTTGTATCACCTGTATGAACCACCTTCAATCTATTTCCACATTTCACTAGCTGTCTTGCGGTGAATCACTTTGGTGATATCTGCTTTCTGTAAGCCTTTCAGGATTGCATTCATTGCTTTTGAATTGCTGTGATGTAGGAGCCTTTCTTCTTTAGTATAAGGACCATGTTCAGGAATAGTGTACTCATCTTCAATCACTTCCCATACCTCATTCCCAAGTGCCATTAGATGAACCTTCATCCTTGCACTCCAAAGACCAAAATCTGACCCATCAAGAATAGGTGTTGCATTGCCACTTGAATAATCCATTGTGTTCTTTACTAGCTTTTCCTTCAAGCTGTTAAACTTTTCAAAGGCACCTTCTCTGATACCAATTGAAGAACACAAGCTTATACAAGAACACAAGCTTATACTGAGAGGGGGGTGAACAGTATAAGACCTCTTTTACTTTTTCCTTTATACTTCAAAATAGTAAAGCAATATACCCAAAGCAATATCAAAACAAAGCACAATATCATCCACAAAGTGACACCAATTTTAACGTGGTTCACCCAGAAAGCCTCGGCTACGTCCACAAAACTTTTCTCTAAAAGTTATCTCAAAGTTCTTTGGGAAACCTTCCCAATTACAATGTTTATGAGCCTCGGCCCAAAGGAGATACCTTCCCCCAATCTGAATTTATGAGCCTCTGCTCAAAGGAGATACCTTCCCCTCTATCTAAATTTATGAGCCTCTGCTCAAAGGAGATACCTTCCCCTCTGCTCTGAAATGATCCCTCAGAAGATCAACTGCCTCTACCTCTTGCCAGCACGTGGAACTCCTTTCCACCGAAGACCTCCTGTCCTCAATGCTTAGCCTAAGAGACCTCTGCCTTCTATGATCACGTCCATAGTAGCTCAGCAACCTGTACCAAACATAGTCAGTCGGTCTAGTACAAGTCTTCCTCTGTCTGTCAGATCTGTCCAACTCTTGAACAAATCAATCCTCTGCATACAAGCCTTCTCAAAGACTTGCCAAATCTGTCCTCATGTTCTTCTCAAAGAACCAATGCACCTCTGTCCTCAAGTTCTCTGATAGAACTCTCAAACTCAGCTCACAAGTCCTCTGCTAGGACCTGTCCAAATCTGCTCACAAGTCCCCACTGAAACCTGTCCAAAACCTGCTCACAAGTCCCCACCGAAACCTGTCCAAAACCTCAGCAAGCTCACCAAGAAAAACTTGCTTAGCATGAACCCACAAAGAGAATTGTTAGAGACCCAATGTGATTCATCAACCTCATAGAAGCATAAAGAGAATTGTTAGAGACTCAATATGTTCTATACTTAACTCCCAGATATCAATCTCAACTCAATCTCAATCTCAACAGAATAAGATAGATGTAGTATGCTTTTCTCAAGAACATGAAACACAACCCAACAATTGCCAACCATGCAATATCTCATATAACAATGATACTCATGTTCTTTCCACAACCAATTAGGGTTTTAACAACAATGCTCATCAAACAAGGTTTAGTCAACCAACACCATTCAACTCAACATCAACCTTGAAGCATTCAACCAATCATCACAAGAAAAGGAAACAAGTAGAAATCCTTTTCCCTCCACACTTATTTTTAGAAAACCATCAATCAATAACAACCATGGAAGAATGTGCCCATACCTTTACTTTGATGAAGAAGGAGAACTCAAAAACTGTCACAACATTAACTCTCAATTTACCACCAATTAGAGTTAGCAACTATACAATAATACACAATAATAAAGATCCAAAATAACACCTTATTACTCCAACTTAATATTAACCACCAAAAATATAATATACATACAAAGTAAAATCTCTTTACACCTTATTACTCCACATAAGCATCAAGCATTAATAATAACAATGTCAAAACAAAGATTACAACTTAACCTTATACCTCCATCAATAATTCTTGATCAAATCAACTCAAATATCCCAAGTCAACAATAAAAAGATTTACCTTGGCAATACTTAGTTCTCCAACCTTAGGAGAAATGAGGAGCCACCACTATAAGCGCTAAAGCGCATTCTCCTCTACTTACGTAGCCCAATCACAACCGCTCTCCTTCGTGCATCGCAACAAAAGGAAAAATGCACTCGACGTGATTCGAAACCTGTATCTCTGCCTAGCGAGCACCTTTACTCAAACTCCATCGTCGTTGGAGCACAAGTGCTCGACAAAGAAATATTAAACTATCCTTTGTTTTATCTTCACTTGATCGTAGGATATGGAAAACGTATTCATTTTCCTAGCACTATCCAAAACATAAGTCATTGAATGCTTGCATTAATCATCTCACAGCACAGTCTGGAAAAACACAGTTCAGGTGCAATTGCCAATCCACTAACGTCAAGCAAAAAAGTAAGGATGCAGCCCAAGCTCAAATCCGAGTATGCCAAGCATGGTTTCCAAGACACAGATCAAGCACGATTTCAAAGACATCAATTGGAGATTCAAAGACACAGAGCAAGCACAAATCGAAGACACCAAGCACTATTCGAATGATACAGAGCAAACGCAAATCGAAGACACCAAGCGCTATTCGAATGATACAGAGCAAACGCAAATCGAAGACTCCAATTAATCGGTGGTGCACTTACTTTAGAAAATCATCCCCACTTATATAGCCATTTCTCCTTAACTGTTTGACGTCGGCGCTCCTCCAACGATGGCAACACGTCGGCGAAAGAAAACTTTATCTACGTCGCTTAAGGGTTAAAAGACCCTTTAATAATAATTAAAATAATAATTATTATTATTTTATTAATAATAAATTAAACTTAGACCTTTGTCAAAGGTTTGAGTTAATTTAATTATTAATAATAAACATGGACCTTCAAGGTTTTTCAAGAAGTAAAAACCTTTGCATTAAGTTAAGCTTGGTTTTAATAAAAACCCTTAATGAGTCCAAATGGTTTTAAGAAAAACCTTTAACCTTGTCACCATGGTTTTAATAAAAACCCTTTAACAATATGAAGCTTTCTCAAGATATTTTTGACATCACACTCTTTTTGATATCAACACAAAAATGCCTTTTGACATCAATGACAACTTATACACTTGAGCAAAAGCAATGTACCCAAAGTACCCAAAATTGCCAACAATCTCCCCCTTTGTCATTGATGGCAAACCTTTACTGAAAACACTTCTCAAGAGCCAAAACTGAAACCAACTGTGCTAACAACTGACCAACTGTGCCCACAACTGAGAATCTTCCTTTGAAGTTTTGCTCCCCCTGACTTGAAGCTTTCCTCTTCACTTTGAAGCTCTCCCCCTTACTCATATCTCTCCCCCTTTGTCATCAATGGCAAAGGGTCACCTTTGGGGCTCGGGACTAAGAAGGAGCCTCTTAGCTTAGTCCCTCCCCCACCTCTTGATGAGGTGATTAATTCTAGGGTGGGAGTAAAACTCCCATTAGGCACTGATCATCATCGGCGTCTATAACTTCCTTGTCGGGCCTTCTCTTGAACTCTTTGTCCATATTCTTTCTTTCTTGTCCCCGTCTTATCCATGCCTTGATCCTGGACTTCATACCATTGTTCCTGTTCCTGTACCTTGGAAGTTCAGCTCTACACTGTCTAGCTGTGTGACCTTCATTGTTGCACTTATAACAAGTAACAATGTTATTTCTTTTAGGCATACCTGTTCTTTGAATCCACCTGTTCTGACTAAACCTGTTCTGACCAAACCTATTCGACCAAACCTGTTCTGGCCAAACCTGTTCCTGATATTTGCCTTGCAATAAACTGCCTTGTGCCCAAACTGTTTACAAGAGTAGCAATACCCTTGAAAGAAATTACCACCTCTGAAACTGTCATTTACCTTCCTTACTTGAGTCATGCAATGTGAAGCCATGTGACCAAACTTGTGACAAGCAAAACATCTGCCATTAAACTTTCCTGTAAATGGCTTTCTAGGTCTTGTAAACTTTCTCCCCTTTTTCTGTTTCCTATTTTCTGTTTCTGTGCATCTATCATTCAAGGACTCATGATCTGAAATACTTTCCTCATCAGAACTCTCTTCCTTTTGGAGTCTCTTACTAGACTCTCCAACTTGTTCCTTGTGTGGCTTAACAAAACCAAGGCCTGTTTTATCTGTTGTCTTTCTTTGACCTTTGATGAGTGACTTAACCTTTTTGGAGCTATCTTGAAACCTGTGAAGCTTATCCTTGTACTCTTTAGTTTCCTCTTTCAAAGAAGCCATTTTCTGTTCTAACTCACTATACTCAAGAACCTTAGACTCTAACTCATCCTTGAGTTCTTGTGTCTTAGCTATAGAGAAGTCAAGACTTTCTATAAGATCATCTCTCTCCATACAACATTCATCTAACTTATCCTTGAGTCTAGCATTCTTCTTTCTTTCCTTTTTCAAAGCACTAAGAGCACTAATAAGTTCACCTTTAAGATCTACTTCACCTTCCTCTATATGTTTGCTTTTTGAATCATCAAAGCCTTTTTCAGATTTCTTATCACTAGAGGTGCTACCCTTTTCAAAAACCATACATGCATCTTCCTTATAGTTTTCTGAAGCATCCTCATACATACTAGAAACCAAATCATTATTTGTGCAATCATCCTCAAGGTGACCAAAGTTTCCACATCTAAGACATTTCATGATAATGAATCTATGTTTCGGTTCTTCCTCTTTTTCTGATATGAACAACATCTCATTTTCATTATCACTTGAAGAACTTTCACTATCACTACTAGAACACTTACTTGCTTTGTCTAGGTAGAAACTCTTCTTGTGCTTGTGAGAATACCTCTTTCCTTGATTGTTGTGCTCATCTTTGTTTTTCCTGTGATGCTTGTGCTTTTCAGAATCCTTGCTCTTAGAATCTTGTTTATCTTCATCACTTTCATTCTTGGGAATAGTACAATCAGTAGCATAATGACCAAACTTTCCACAATTGAAACATCTTATATTTTTCATACTTTTGTGCTTTCTAGAGAACTTGCCTTTCTTGTTGTAATATGCCTCTTCATCACTAGAAGACTCATCACTATCTTGAAGTTGTTTACCCTTGGAATTCTTGGTAGCCTTGAAAGTTGCCTCTTTCTTGACATCAACCTTCACTTGAGTTCTCAACTCAAATGCTTGCAAGTATACTATGGAGCTCATCCTTTTTCAACTTATCCAAATCTTTAGCTTCCTCAATAGCAGAAATATTTTCACTAAATCTATTAGGAAGAGATCTTAAAATCTTATCACAAACATCATTTTCAGCAAGCTCAAGACCTAAGTCTTTCATGGAGTTGACAACCTCATCCATACGAAGCATGTAGTCACTAATATTTTCATCATCATTCATCTTGAGTTGTTCAAACATACCTTTGAAGTGTCTCAACTTGGCCTTTCTGACATTTGTATCACCTGTATGAACCACCTTCAATCTGTTTCCACATTTCACTAGTTGTCTTGCAGTGAATCACTTTGGTGAGATCTGCTTTCTGTAAGCCTTTCAAGATTGCATTCATTGCTTTTGAATTGCTGTGATGTAGGAGCCTTTCTTCTTTAGTATAAGGACCATGTACAGGAATAGTGTACTCATCTTCAATTACTTCCCATACCTCATTACCAAGTGCCATTAGATGAACCTTCATCCTTGCACTCCAAAGACCAAAATCTGACCCATCAAGAATAGGTGCTTGCATTGCCACTTGAATAATCCATTGTGTTCTTTACTAGCTTTTCCTTCAAGTTGTTAAACTTTTTGAAGGCACCCGCTCTGATACCAATTGAAGAACACAAGCTTATACTGAGAGGGGGGTGAACAGTATAAGACCTCTTTTTACTTTTTCCTTTATACTTCAAAATAGTAAAGCAATATACCCAAAGCAATATCAAAACAAAGCACAATATCATCCACAAAGTGACACCAATTTTAACGTGGTTCACCCAGAAATGCTGGGCTACGTCCACAAAACTTTTCTCTAAAAGTTATCTCAAAGTTCTTTGGGAAACCTTCCCAATTACAATGTTTATGAGCCTCGGCCCAAAGGAGATACCTTCCCCCAATCTGAATTTATGAGCCTCTGCTCAAAGGAGATACCTTCCCCTCTATCTAAATTTATGAGCCTCTGCTCAAAGGAGATACCTTCCCCTCTACTCTGGAAATGATCCCTCAGAAGATCAACTGCCTCTACCTCTTGCCAGCACGTGGAACTCCTTTCCATCGAAGACCTCCTGTCCTCAATGCTTAGCCTAAGAGACCTCTGCCTTCTATGATCACGTCCACAGTAGCTCAACAACCTGTACCAAACATAGTCAGTCGGTCTAGTACAAGTCTTCCTCTGTCTATCAGATCTGTCCAACTCTTGAACAAATCAATCCTCTGCATACAAGCCTTCTCAAAGACTTGCCAAATCTATCCTCAGGTTCTTCTCAAAGAACCAATGCACCTCTGTCCTCAAGTTCTCTGATAGAACTCTCAAACTCAGCTCACAAGTCCTCTGCTAGGACCTGTCCAAATCTGCTCACAAGTCCCCAGAAACTGTCCAAAACCCCTCACAAGTCCCCAGAAACCTGTCCAAAACCTCAACAAGCTCACCAAGAAAAACTTGCTTAGCATGAACCCACAAAGAGAATTGTTAGAGACCCAATGTGATTCATCAACCTCATAGAAGCATAAAGAGAATTGTTAGAGACTCAATATGTTCTATACTTAACTCCCAGTATCAATCTCAACTCAATCTCAATCTCAACAGAATAAGATAGATGTAGTATGCTTTTCTCAAGAACATGAAACACAACCCAACAATTGCCAACCATGCAATATCTCATATAACAATGATACTCATGTTCTTTCCACAACCAATTAGGGTTTTAACAACAATGCTCATCAAACAAGGTTTAGTCAACCAACACCATTCAACTCAACATCAACCTTGAAGCATTCAACCAATCATCACAAGAAAAGGAAACAAGTAGAAATCCTTTTCCCTCCACACTTATTTTTAGAAAACCATCAATCAATAACAACCATGGAAGAATGTGCCCATACCTTTACTTTGATGAAGAAGGAGAACTCAAAAACTGTCACAACATTAACTCTCAATTTACCACCAATTAGAGTTAGCAACTATACAATAATACACAATAATAAAGATCCAAAATAACACCTTATTACTCCAACTTAATATTAACCACCAAAATTATAATATACATACAAAGTAAAATCTCTTTACACCTTATTACTCCACATAAGCATCAAGCATTAATAATAACAATGTCAAAACAAAGATTACAACTTAACCTTATACCTCCATCAATAATTCTTGATCAAATCAACTCAAATATCCCAAGTCAACAATAAAAAGATTTACCTTGGCAATACTTAGTTCTCCAACCTTAGGAGAAATGAGGAGCCACCACTATAAGCGCTAAAGCGCATTCTCCTCTACTTACGTAGCCCAATCACAGCCGCTCTCCTTCGTGCATCGCAACAAAAGGAAAAATGCACTCGACGTGATTCGAAACCTGTATCTCTGCCTAGCGAGCACCTTTACTCAAACTCCATCGTCGTTGGAGCACAAGTGCCCGACAAAGAAATATTAAACTATCCTTTGTTTTATCTTCACTTGATCGTAGGATATGGAAAACGTATTCGTTTTCCTAGCACTGTCCAAAACATAAGTCATTGAATGCTTGCATTAATCATCTCACAACACAGTCTGGAAAAACACAGTTCAGGTGCAATTGCCAATCCACTAACGTCAAGCAAAAAAGTAAGGATGCAGCCCAAGCTCAAATCCGAGTATGCCAAGCATGGTTTCCAAGACACAGATCAAGCACGATTTCAAAGACGTCAATTGGAGATTCGAAGACACAGAGCAAGCACAAATCGAAGACACCAAGCGCTATTCGAATGATACAGAGCAAACGCAAATCGAAGACACCAAGCGCTATTCGAATGATACAGAGCAAACGCAAATCGAAGACTCCAATTAATCGGTGGTGCACTTACTTTAGAAAATCATCCCCACTTATATAGCCATTTCTCCTTAACTGTTTGACGTCGGCGCTCCTCCAACGATGGCAACACGTCGGCGAAAGAAAACTTTATCTACGTCGCTTAAGGGTTAAAAGACCCTTTAATAATAATTAAAATAATAATTATTATTATTTTATTAATAATAAATTAAACTTAGACCTTTGTCAAAGGTTTGAGTTAATTTAATTATTAATAATAAACATGGACCTTCAAGGTTTTTCAAGAAGCAAAAACCTTTGCATTAAGTTAAGCTTGGTTTTAATAAAAACCCTTAATGAGTCCAAATGGTTTTAAGAAAAACCTTTAACCTTGTCACCATGGTTTTAATAAAAACCCTTTAACAATATGAAGCTTTCTCAAGATATTTTTGACATCACACTCTTTTTGATATCAACACAAAAATGCCTTTTGACATCAATGACAACTTATACACTTGAGCAAAAGCAATGTACCCAAAGTACCCAAAATTGCCAACACACAGTTAGTTGATCTAGTACAAGTCTTCCTCTGTCTATCAGATCTGTCCAACTCTTGAACAAATCAATTCTCTACATACAAGCCTTATCAAAGACTTGCCAAATCTGTCCTCAGGTTCTTCTCATAGAACCAATGCACCTCTGTCCTCAATTTCTCTGATAGAACTATCAAACTCAGCTCACAAGTCCTCTTATAGGACATGTCCAAATCTGCTCACAAGTCCCCACCAAAACCTGTCCAAAAACTGCTCACAAGTCTCCACTGGAACCTATCCAAAAACTCAGCAAGCTCACCAAGAAAAAATTTCTTAGTAGGAAATCACAAAGCGAATTGTTAGAGACCCAATGTGATTTTTCAAACTCATAGAAGCATAAAGAGAATTGTTAGAGACTCAATATGTTCTATACTCAAATCCCAATCTCAAAACTCAACTCAAATCAACTCAACTCAATCTCAATCTCAAATCTGAAAACTCAACTCAATATCTGAAATGGATAGGATAGAATGTTTTATTTCAAGAACATGAAATCCCAACAATTGCCAACTATGCAAAGAATCACATAACAATGATACTTATGTTCTTTTCACCATCAATTAGGGTTTCAACAACAATGATCATCAAACAAGGTTTAGTCAACCAAAACCATTCAACTCAACATCAACCTTGAAGCATTCAACCAATCATCACAAGAAAAGGAAACAAGTAGAAATCCTTTTCCCTCCAAAGATATTTGAACAAAACAACCACCAACACAATATCACCAAATACAAAGAATAACTTGCTCAAATCAACTCAATGGAGTAATCCCAATATCATGAATCAAGTAAAGCAATAACTTGATCAAACAACCTATATGGAAGCAACTCAACCATCAACCTCAAAACAACCAACCAAGGGTTTCACCAACTCAAAGCAAGTAGCAAGACTCACAAACATAAACCCTAGTGCACGATGCTTCCACTACCTCAAACCAGAATTATGCATTCACCAAAACTCTCATCAAGGATAACAATGCATAAGAAGTCTTCAACAAACCAAAAAATAGGATTTACACCCAACCAAAGGAAACCTAGTTGAAAACCTTTTCACTCCAACCTTATTTCAGAAAAATATACACCAATCATACTCATAAGAAAAATGTGCCCATACCTTTTTGGAGTAGAAGAAAATTGATCCTTAAAGCTGTCACCACACACAACCCTCAATCTTCCAACCAAGTTAGGGTTAGAACCAAGATAAATGAGCATATATAAAAACTTTCCTTAATACACCTTTTAGCTCCTCTTCTTTAAAAACAACCACCAAAGAAGCCAAAAACACAACAACCAAAACTTACACCTTATATCTCCATTTTTATATTAAGCATAACAAAAGACTAATCTCAAAAATACAACCAAAGAAATATCCCTTTATTTCTCCTATGTCTTTTAAACAATGCTAAACAATGCCAAAAATCATATCAAGAAAATAATCACACCTTATAATGGCTGCCCTTGAAGAATCCGAAATTTGCGGCACAAAACACATTTTAATAAAAATGTGACTAATCCATGCACAACTCCCTCCGTGGGGATCGAAATGCAGACCTCCACCTACGCAAGGCCCAAACGCAGCCTTCGCTGCCACTAGCTCACAAGGGGCTTACAAAGTCCAAGACATACTTCCTTCCACATAAATGGTCAAGATTTTCGAAAGCTTTTCAAACCACGGGCTCTCCTCTTTCGCAGCATAAACAGAACATTCGATCGCAGCCAAACCAATTAATTGCCTTCGATTTTCCAAGTGGGTTTAACCTTAGGAACCTTCTCATATTTATAGTCCATACATGGACTTTAGAACACGTCGGTCGCAAAGAAAAGTAATTTCGAATTTAATCGAAATTTGCTTTCTAAAGGGTTTAAAAACCCTTAAAGTATTTTTAATAAATTAAAAATAATTTCTCCCTTAATTAATTAAATAATTAATTAATTAAAACCTTGAAGGGTTTTAAATAATAATTAAATAAATAATAAAGAGAACCTCCATTGGTTTTAATAAAAACCATTGCCAATGGAATCTCTCCGGATTCTCTTAAAAATTTTCTCTTGGAATCTTCCACCTTTGAAGCCAACACATCCTCTTAACATTAATGCCATTTCCTTTTGACATCAATGACAACTCATAGACAAGAAGCTAGGATCTCAAACCCAAATTGCCAACAAAGAAATATTGAGAAAGAAGAAAATATTAAGAAGCGAACAATTAATTATTACAAAGTCATTTTATCAGATGTTAGGCAAGATAAAGAGGTTCAAGGTAAGATTTTATAAAACATTCCATCAATTATTAAATAGGGATAAAATGAAAGCTTGATGAAGAAGATCTTTAAGGAGGAATTTACATGAGTACATTTTTTTCTTTCCACTTTAGTAAGGCATTTGACTTCAATGGATTTCCTACATTTTCTTTAAAAAATTAAATATTTATTAAAGAATGATATGTTAACTTTGGTTGAATATAGGAAGCTAGAATAAGGGAGACCAATGCCACCTTTATTACATTGATTCCCATGAAAGGAAAGATAAAATATTTTGACAAATTTTGTTCAATAAACCTTTACAATATGATGTATAAAATAATTTTAAAATTTATGGTAAATATATTGAAAAGTATTTTAGAGTGTATTATCTCAAAAGAAAAAGTGGTTTTATTTGACTTGATGATGTAATCATTACACAAGAGGCCATACTTTCTCTTCATTTCATGAAAAATTTGGGTATGCTTATGAATTTAGATATTAACAAAGCACATGATAGGATTTGTTAGAGTTTTTTGTATTATATTCTAAAAAAAATGGTTTTGATAAATATTGGTGTGAATGGATTAGATGGTGTTATAACTCCAAAATATTGTATTTTGATTAATGGATCCACTACTAGATACTTTGAATCATTTCATGGAATTTTCTAGCTATCTTCTTATCTATATATTATTCTTGTAGATGCATTAGAGAGAGCTTTATCAAAGGAAAAAATGAAAGAAAAAATTAAAGTTATTTAGGCTATAACAAATGCTCCCTATCGTCTCCAATTTTTTCATGATACTCTTCTTTTGGGTCATTCCGTAGACAACGAGGCCATATAGTTTAAATCAAAATTATCATGCTATGAGAAGGTTCTTGGATGATTAATGTTAAGAAACTTTGCTTTCATAAATATAAACCATGTACATTATACTAAAATACCAAATCATTCATCCACAATTAGTATTCCACAATTTAATAATCCATACAATGTCACAAAAATAGACAATATGCTTAGAGTAAAGCAACACAAATAAAATTTCTTAAGGAAAGAATAACTCCATAAGATCTCATAATATGATAGTTCCACTTAGAGAGGCCTAAGTATTATAAGTTATTTTGTAGGCATAGAGGATTACAAGTAATACTTGATATGATCAATCATTCATTATAATGAAAATATCCCTTCTTCATATACCCATCATCTAATGCTAATTTGGGGAGGGTATAACCCTAACCCTAGTTGATTCCTAAACCCTTATCCAACTCATTATTATAATATAATATTATAATACAATAAACCTTTGGTTATGTGTGGCCCATGCCAACTATCTATAACACCCATATACAATATAATATCATATCCTAATATACATATCCCTAGGAATTATAACATTCCACCCCCTTAAAAATGTTTCATCCTCAAAAAATGAGAAGAAACAAAAAATATGATCTTCTAAGCATTGTTGAAAATTGGTACCAATCTTGATCATTTATCCATATAAATGAACTTTGGATTGGTGAAAGTCTTCAATGATGGCATCTTGTTGTTGTACCACTTTGATATCTATTATTTCTCCTTTGGTTTCATGTGTTCACTTCACCACTCTTATATCCATTAATGCTCCTTTGGTTCCATGTGCTTACCATTCCACTATGATATCCGTATTGATTGCTCATTTGTTGCTATGCTACTACTACACTACTCTAACATCCATAGTTATTACTCTTTTTTTTCCATAGATAGCTATACTTGATGGCTTTTTATCTCCATGTGGGTCTGGAATAATACTCATGCCCTATGCTATACCTCCATGATTGTTTCTATTCATGGTGGCCTGGTTGGCAATATGTGGAAACCTTATCTTGATGTTTTGCTTTCTTTGACTCTTTTTTATTCCTAATTTTTTCCTCTATTATTCTCTATTGTGCCCATTTTTTGGTTCATTCTTAAGCTTTTATAACTATGCTTCCTTTGGATTTGATTTTATTCATGTCATGGACTCTACTACTGCCTATTCCATAGACTCTATTTTTGACTCTTTTGTTAGTTCTTCAATTTGTTCCCCTACAATGACTTCTTGTTTATCCTAGTATCCTTCCTCAAGTTGAGATATATCATGTAGTGTTATCTTCTTTTTTTTGTATCAAAAATTAATGAATATATTTTGCATATTTGTAATAAAAGTACCCAAAGAATTCAATTAAGGATAACCAAGAACAAAAAATCCACATCATCCATATGAGTGTGAAATTTTTTTGTCCATAGTAATATTTAAATATTCAAATATTACCCTCAAATTGTATATCTTTAATATTCTCTTCTTGAACCTAGAACCTTTTAGCCAAATAAATATTTTTGAGGTTATAATTACTACTAGGGTTTATGGAAATAATATCTTTATATTTTTTTTAGTAGATGAAAGAAGGGGTTTTGAAAGGATCCCCAAAACTTATTACAAAAAGAAACTGAAAGAGCTCAAGGCACAACCTAAGAGACTCTAACTAAAAGATCCAACACAATTGGAACATCATACTGCCATAAAAAAATCATCTAGATGCCTAAAACCACCACTAGACTAGAGAACCACATCCCGCAGGGGAACAAAAACAAGATTACCATCCTACACAGGATGGACCCATGGAAAACCCAAGAAGAAAAATAGCTACTGCCATATATTTATCTTTTTTAATGCATCCATAAACTTGAAAAATGAAGTTTCTAGATGATGAAAAATACTTTTTATGCTTCTCTTGATTTTCTAAATTCATAAATATAGTTTCTTCATCCTTCTCACTTTTTGCCTTTATTTTTTTCCACTTTTTGCTCAAGTATTTCTATTTCTTTTTCATAGTTTTATTTTTATTTCTTGAAAAATTCTAACTTTATTTATTTCTTTAAATTACTCCTAAATTATTTTTACTCTTTATCCATATCCTTTAATGGTATCCTTAAATTAACTATCCTTATATATGGGTATCATTTTCTTAAGAATGCTTGTTCAAACTCTTTCTAGGTGAAAGTTGTATTACCATTAGAAACACTACAATACCATTACCATGCTTTCCCTTCAAATAATATTAGAAGTACATATCTACAATTATTATTTTTTAATAAGTTGTGTGTAGCTTCTATTGGGGACCACTACAATTAATATAATAAAATATTACATTGTTTTCATTACATTGTTGTCAAGTTACTTAAACCATGTCTTTTAATCAAATTTTTTCTTCATTTGCCTTCCTATAAAAAGTATTCTTCGTTTTCCTCAACTGGATAAATTTTTGCAATCAAATCCTTTATATAATTTGCATTAAGAGATAAAATCTCACTTGACCAGTTGCCTTCTAAAATTTAATTTTTGTCAAGATGAAGATCAACATTGTGAATGACTAAAATATTTTCTACCCAATTTACTTTTCTAGAAAAATGTTGGCTTAACAACTTGTTCATTCCTTAATACCTATTTTTTAAGGGATGTATTCATACCCCAATATTATTAGATATCATTTTTATTATCATCTTTTATATTTATTTATGGGCTTAGTGTAGATACCCAATTTTGAGTGTAGAGCTATTCTTCAAGTTTTCCAACCCCTCGTCAATCAGCTAATTAATCAATCAAATTGAATCAATATTCCTTGTTCCCATTGGATCATTTATTGATCCAAAAGTAAAAGCATAAAGGCATGAGCAAAAGTGTTTCCAATGCTTTTGCTAAAAGTTTGACTTTGACATTTCTTGCCCAAATTTAACCTCCAATGGTCATGATGGTGAAAGCACCACCTTAAAAGCACTATCAACACTTTCACCCTGCTAATACTTTTGATTGTTATGTGCTAAAAAAAATGACTTTGGTACCTTTCAAGTCACTCACCATTAATAGATGATATCCCTAATTCCCAATTCATAACTCTCAATAGAAATTCCAAATTTAAGATTTGTTATTTTTAATCTTCTTTCATTAATAACATCTTGATCTCATTTCAAATTCTTATCATCTCTAATCATATTATAATCAATACAATTCTTCCTCGAAGGATCCATGGCTTTGTATAAATCTAGCACTATTAGATACCAATCAATGGTCTTTTGAAAGTAACAAAATTATACCAAAATGTCTCTAAAACCATGGGAATTTGTCTTCGTGTATGGCAAGATTATGCCAAAATATTATGAAAATATTGTGAAGGCCATCCTTGTAAGCACTCAAGCTCTTGTTCTTGCAAGCATCTAAGCATTGAAACTCTCTTTAAGAAATAAGTCTCTAAGCATCCAAGCTCTCTTCAAGCAATCAAGTCTCTAAGCATGCAAGCTCTCTTTGAGCACTCAAGCATCAAGTATTCGAGCCTCTACGATAAAGCCTTAAAGTGTCCATAAGCAAGCTTATAATCTTACATAAATGAAAGGAAAACAACCTTAACATATTGGATTGTGCTCTTTTCCCTTATTTGTTTTTGGCACTCTCTTTGTCTTGTGGCTCTAAGCTTTAATATTATTGCTTATTAACTAGTTTTACATATTGCACTGGCATCTAGTTTAGCATCTCATTTTATCATTTCAATATTTAATTTAAGAAATCAAATCTATTTTTTCTATTATTTGATAGAGTCTATGTACTCCCAAGTTAGAGACTTTCATAAATTTAGTCATTAAATTAACTTATCTTGAATTTGATCTTGCTTTGCAACTTTCAAAAGCAAAGCATTGTGAGATTGTAGGTTTAGTGGTGC
Organism: Wollemia nobilis; assembly: GCA_028583015.1. NCBI lineage: Eukaryota > Viridiplantae > Streptophyta > Pinopsida > Araucariales > Araucariaceae > Wollemia > Wollemia nobilis. The sequence continues at coordinate 1,607,639 of JAQPPZ010002937.1, read as the reverse complement.
TAATGCTCTCTAGTTTGACACAATAACAAAGAGTAAAAATGCTATATGTTAGGTTAAAGCATTGATAATGCTATTACTATTTGTGGTGCTTTTTCCATAGAGTGTTTAATACAGTGCATTTATCATTCTTATCATTTTTTTACATCTATCTAAATAGGGGCCTAATTGTTGTCCAATGGAGTCCAATGTTCTCTTCCATATCAAATAGATCCCTCCACTACTAATCCAATATTTTTATTTAAATTTTGTAGGAAGGCAAAAGTGCCATCAATAGGAAAAATTTTCAATGGTGCTTATACGAATTAGTAGCATTGTAGTTTCTATGGAAAAAACATGTTTTTCTATTTAAAATTCTTTTTATTAAAGCTTTTAGGATTTAATATTGTTTATTGTATGCTAGATTGGTTTCTATTTTAGTTTATTTGGTAAAATAAGTAAAAAGAAATGAACTAGTTTTTTCTTAATCATATAGGGGATCAACTAAATATTTTAGGCCTTAGCATTGAATCAAAATTACATTTAACTACATCTAGGTTGTTTGTTGCATTCTTCTTGAACCTTTGCCTTCAAAAGAATAATTACCATTTAATTCATCATCAAAAGCAAAAGTATTTTAGTTTTTGGCCTTGTTTTTGCATTTTTATATTGTATTAGGGTTAGATTATGGTTAAGCTTAATCAATAGTAGGAGAAATGTAGGTGTTATTCAATCAATCCATAAAAAATTAAGCTCTAAGCTAACAAACTACCCTATCCTCAAGGTGAGAAGACAAAGAGTCATGATGGATCCCCTAAGAGGTCCTTCACAATATATTTACTCCTTATCATATTTTAATGAACTTGACATTAACACCACCATGGGTCACAAGATCTTTGATCAAGCTAAACCTTAATCAATCTAAAAATTATCAAAATTTAATCAAGACCACTTAATATTTCTTTTTAATATTAGATCACATTAAATTTAGATAACAAGAACATAACCAATTGCTAGTCCTACTAAGGGTCTTTGTGATTCTTTGAGTAACTATCATATGAGCTATTAGGCTATATTGGATATATAGCAAGCCTGGGTTTCTAGTCACCCACATAGGATATCATGATACTTATGCCAGGTAAAAAGTATATTGTAGTGGTCTTATGGGAGTCATAAGGAGACATACTATCACCCCTCATGTACTATTTTGACTATGTATTCAAGCAGTCACTTCCACGTAATGTTGGAAACTCATATATCAATTTTCTATCATTTATTAACATGTGTATAAAGAGAAATCAAGTATATAGGGGCATTTGTATATAGGGAGGCCCTTGAGGTATATAGGTCAACATAAATATATTGAGGTAAGGGAATATAATTTTGTAATTTTTTTTCTTTAATTGACTCTATAAATATTAAAACTTGATTAATATTTTCTCTCCTTCTAAGCCTAATGGGTGAGAAATGCTTCCTGAACCATAACACTGCTCATCAGTTGGCCATTAACCCTAACCATTTGGTGGAAGGTAATGATTATCAACCCACCTTTGAGAACCCAAAATTCAAGGAATAAGATAAGGGTTTTACACTATTAGTTTCTCCAAGCCCTATCCATGACAAAGAAGGAAGAGTAGTATTTCAATTAGCAACTCACATGGCTTACTTATTGTAGAAGCATAAGGAGGTTGTGGAATCATTTCTTAGGGAAGGTTATGACACCTTAGGAATATCTATAGGGGATGGTTCTCTCATGGACCATATATGATAGGTTAGTTCAAACCCTTTGCCTCTAAAGTAATTAGATCCAACTTTTGAATCTATATATACAAACCTTAATGCATTAAATTTTAATTTTATTATTTTAAATCTTCCTATCATCACTTCTATAGATTCTAGGTGGAAAAAATTCTTAAATTATTTGGGATATCACTCATATTTTCCTACTCTTGAAGAATTATTATAGGGCAATGTAAGTTGTCCTATGTCTCAACAAGAAGGCACAAGCTACATTCCTAATTAGGATATATCATCAAGTATCCTAATTTCTATTTCCCATGTCAACAACCTTAATTATAATCTCAAAAGCATGAATATAGGTTTCCAACAAAACCCTTATTCCAAAATTTATCATCCTTCATTTCTAATCATTTCATCTCAAATACCTTTGGATTTATTCATACCATGCCAACTTCAAAATCATATACCCATCTGTATCAACCTCTTTCGTATATCATTTATCAAATTCCACATGTCTCTTAGCATATAAATTTTATTCCATCAAATTCTATTTCTTCTAAAATCTAAATATTAACTTCTCAACTATAGCTATTGAAACAACAAATGGTCATTTGAAGACATTGAAAATTAACCCAAACAAATAAGTCAATTTTCCCATAAAAGACTTGTATCGCTCCAAATTTTTTGCATCCTTACCTTCAGGCTATAGGATCCGTGCCCGAAAGGAGGATGGGAAAAGGATGGCGCGGTACCTCGAACTGAGAGGCCTTGCGAAGGTCCCGCCTCTCGGGGGAGGTGTATTATGGTGATTTTTTGATGGATGGTGGGTTCACCAGGAAACGTTTGAATGGCAGTTTCCACGCCTAGGTTGGGAATGTGTTTAATGTGTTCAGTTTTATCTTTAAACATTCGAGTCCTAGGTTTGGCCAAATGAATCTAAGTTGTTCTATTATGAAAATGCAGACTAAATGAAATACAAAAAACAGATTTTAAACAGAAAATAGAGAGAAAAAGCTAAATTACAGAGCCATACCTGATCCGGATGTCTGATGGAGGTTCTGATTCTTGAAGCAGACAGGATCGTCTGGAATTTGACGGGATCGTCTCCGACCTGCAGGATCGTCTGAGATCTGACGAATTCGTCGATCGAGACCTGCAAACAGATAAATAGACACAAAATACAAAAAATACAGCAATGCTAATAGAGGATAATGATGTAAAATGATAATAAGGATGTTAACAGATAATCCCGAATAGAAATGCAAGCAAATTACGATGTTTTAATAGTTAATCATGATTTCATTATGCAATTAAACTACATGGGTGAACTCCAAGATGCAGAATAGCAAAAAATAATAAATAAACTGACTAGATGCAGAATAAAATAGCAGATGAGAAGAGAAAAATGCAAACTCTGGGCACTGATTGCCCCCAATGCAGACTGCAGTCGAGATCATCTCGGATTGGTACGAAATCATCTCGAATTGAACAGGATCATCCACGACGAACTGAGCTTGCTCCGGCTGAAGAATGACAAGGTTCCTGCAACAAAATTTGGATAGGACAAGTGCAGATGGTAATTCAGGATGTTTTAGTGCGTGTAAAGTCAAGTTACAGGAAATTTCAGCCAGGGGGATGCCAAGGGGGAGTCCTAAGTTTAAATAGGCTTAGGAGGGAGGTTAGGAGGTTGGAGATCATCCCAATTTGGGAGATCTCCAATGGGGAGGGTCTCTAACGGCGCAGACACGCTTCTGCCTGGATTAGAGACGCCGTTGGAACAGAGGCTAATTGAGAAAAATTAGTTTTGGGACAAGATCGTCTGGACGTCCTAGTCCAGACGAAATCATCCGATCTGAGGCGATATCGTCTGATCGGCGACGATATCGTCAAACGGTCAAAACAAACTCTAAAAATGGCACGGGAAAGGAGGAAACGGGTTAAACGGCGGTTTGGAAGCGGTTTTGGGGGTTAAAATTTGAATTTGAATATTTACTAGAGTAATTGTAATTATTTAAGGTTTTACTGCGCCAATTTTAGGGTGCTACATTTTGCCCCCTCTTTAGCGAATTTTCCAAAGAAAATGCGTTAAAGATGAGTTCTTCTCGATCTACGAGAAAGCAAAAATTATTCCCATTTTTAGGCGACGATTCTAGGTCGAATCGTACGACAACTTACTATGGTGCCCCCTCCGTGTTTTTACCCAAATCGAACGTTTGAGGTAAAAACACGAAAAAGCAAAATTTTAAAAAAGTTGTTAAGTGTTTTTGAATAAAATTAAGAAAAATAGGGTAAAACCCTAATTCATTGTTACTGTTCATTTTCCTAGTTTTTAGAGCTCTGGAGACAAGATGGTCGAGACAACGCACAGATCGACAGAGGTCCGACGCGGGCTACGGGTAAGGGTCTAAACTGAATTTAGAATGCTTTATTTTAGAATTTCATGCTTTTTAGATTAGATTTGATTGATTTTTGAGCATCGCGGCCATTTTTGGGCCGTCGACGTCGTCGAGACGAAATCGTCTCGATTTCGTCGAAATCGTCTCGATATCGCCGATTTCGTCTAGAGGCGAAATCGACGATATGGGGATGATTTCATCAAAAGGGGACGATTTCCATGCAAAATCAGAGACGAATTTGCTCAAATTTGGGGACGATATCGTCCAATTGTGGACGATATCATCATTTATAAAATTGAACTTATTTTGACTTGCATTTTTAATTAATGATTTATTAATGATTTTTATTGTTGATTTTGTTTATTTTGCAGAGAGGATTACTAAAGAGCAGAGAATGGAAATACGATGGACTAAGGGATGACTTGGCCGCCCTATCTCAGGCAGAGCGAGATCAGCTAGCTCAGGTCGGCTTACAGCATGTGGCAGAGATGCCACAGGTTTCTACAGATATGGGGCTATTGACAGCCCTAGCAGAGAGGTGGTATCCGGGTTCTTCCTATTTTTGGTTACCGACAGGGGAGATGACTCCCACACTAGGAGGATGTATGGAGGATTTTGAGGATCCCCATACAAGGATGGTTGATCACTCCCATGGCCAATCAGGGCCACGCGATGATGCGACTGTGTGGCGATCCGAGCTTCACCCTGGAGAAGGGCGGAGTGAATATCGAGTCACTACGCCAGATGCCTGGGGCATCTAGACTCACACGGGTTTTGGCTGGGGTAGTAGGTGGTCTTCTGCTGTGCCACCAGAGCGGATGCAGGGTACCATGGGTACTGACAGATGTGGTCTACGACATGAGAGACCACGGATACAGGTTTGCTTGGGGGAGCTTTGTACTCTGTCGGTTGTATAGGATCCTTCATGGGGTCGTATACAAGGGCGGCCGATGTCTGGTTATGACATCACTATAGGTTTGGTGCTGGGAGCACATTGCGGTGCGGAGGCCGATAGGGCTCCCACTGACAGGGATTGATGGGGAGAGGCCCCGAGTTTTCTACTGGTGGCTCCAGAGAGGGGCACAACGGGGATAGATCTGCCAGCATCCTAGAGACTACTAGACGACCTTGTCTCCGACCAGATCACCTGGAGGCCTTGGAGAGATCATCCAGGGTGGGCCGAGGATGGACAGGAGCTGGCTCACATCAGGGAGTCTACTGGCTGAGGATGGAGAGGGGAGAGGTGGAGCTCCACCGGTATGACCAAGTTTTGAGGCAGTTCGGTCTACAGTAGGGGATCCCATCTCTGAGAGACTACGAGTTTTCTCGGACTATCCGGGATAACACTATAGTTAGCGGGGCTCCAGATATGCAACGATTCTGGAGTCAGGACGCAGATGATGCCCCCATTCAGCCAGTGGATGGGGATGACATTGGGGTAGCCGATGACTATGATGCCTGGTACATAGGCATCCACCCTCCTCGGATGACGAGGGCTCAGGGTCCGATTCATGCAGTTGTGCATCGGATGGGGAGGCGGCGCCAGGCAGCCATTGAGGCAACACAGGGTCACGAGAGAGAGAGCAGAGGAGGCCACAGGCTCAGCAGAGGCCACGATAGCAGGAGAGGAGGGAGGAGAGACCCCCTTCTCCATAGAGAGAGAGGCCACCATCGCCCGATAAGGGCAAGGGTGTTGACACTGGGGAGAGTAGTGAGACAGCGACTCTCCGAGCTGAGGTTGCCCGCCTCGGCTCAGTGCAGACATTGCAGGATGAGGCTACACGGCTTAGAGCTCGGGGCGGAGGAGCGAGCACTCAGGATTTAGCATGCGCTATTGCCCAGGTTACATTCTATCAGGCTCTATATTACCAGGTGGTGCCAGTAGAGCAGAGGGTGCCATTACCAGCTCATATTGTAGAGCTATCATGATGGGGTCATCTAGGACATCATCACGATCGACATCCAGGACTCATGGCACCACACGGACTGCGATGGGGCCACCTCCTCCACCTCAGGGTGGGGGAGGAGATGAGGCTGAGAGCTCGAGGGGTTCTCGAGACACTACACAGAGGATATATGATTGAGAGGATTGAGTATGCCAAGATGTAGATTGTGGCATACCAATCTATTTTTGATATGATGTACATATATTTGATATATATATAGATGAGATATTTTTTGATCATATGACTTGTCTTATGCGTTTGTATGATGCTTTTAATGTTTTGGTGTGATTGATTTGATGATTCATGTAATTATGTCGTTGGAAAATATTATGGTTTAAATGTCATGCTTTAAAAATTTAAATGAAATAATCTGATGTAACAAATTGGTTGTTGTGATGATAATTTGATAAAAAATAAAAGGGACTTTTAACAATAATTTCAAAGGACATTGTCGCTGTTATAGACCATTTCATGGAGTCGCCGCTCACTCGGTCGTCAAGCTAATCCCAGTATAGAAATATTGCTAAAAGTAAAAGGGTGCTTAAGAGACTGTCTTAAGACTTTGGTGTGATGATGCAAATGATGATGATGATGATTTTGTTTTCAGACTTTTCATGAAAATATTATGCATGAAATATTTTAAAATGATTTTTGCTAGGCATAAATTCCTAAGTGTGATAAAATTTTTGGATAATTCCTTAGGAATTATACCATCATTGCAAATTTGCATATTGACATAATGACATGAAATAGTGATAGGTGTTTGTTTGTTTTAAAGCATAATTGTATAACATAATGATTTAAGTCATATGGTTTTTATGATTTTTAAATGAATGGGGAATAAAAATTGGTATAATGGTTTGCGCTAGGCATAGAATATTTAGGTATAGACTTATACCATCATCGCGAAAATCAAAGAAGAAAATAGATTGTTTTATTGCATGGTTGATTTTTAATTTTTGAAAATAGTCAAAAAATATGAAGATGAGGACTTGCGCTAGTCATAAAATTCCAATTTTAGTTTTGGAACTATACCATCATCACGAAAGTCAAAAGTTATATATAGATGTAACTTGATTGTATGTTGTGAAAGATGATTTTGATTTTTGATAATGCATATAGTTGTCTTTATACTAAACAACTGTTCTTCAAAGAAGAAAATGAATTTATTCCAAACGATTTGCAAAAAATATTTCAAAGTATCTTAAAGACAAAAGTTAGATTTATAAGGAATCCCATGTGCGTATGTGAGTTCATTTCCAATCTTGATTTATCATAATGATACACAAAATCTCTCAAATACAAATGTGTGTGCAATTGCTATGTTCGTTTACTAGTTTTGAGCAAGATAATTTGATACAAGTGATTTGAATGAACCAAATAAGTGTTCATTAACCATGATTTAGATGCATATAACCATACCAGACTACTATGTAAGTCGGATTATCAAGAGCTAGCTAATCCATAAGCAGACATAGGTCTGTACAAAAGAAGGTCGCTAATGTGACGGACATATCGCCACGCTAGGAGTTACCCAAGGCCAAGCAGGTTGGGCACAAACCACCTGTTATGGGGCTTACCTCACAGTTTTCGAATAATTGAGAATTCCAGGGATTCAAGCTCATCAACCCTTCTTTTCTTTTCAAAGGGTAGGGAGAGGGATTTTATTGCTTTTGCTTTTGCTTTCTTTTGCTTTTCTTTTGTATTTTTGCTTGATTTTTGAGATAATGCTTGAAACATTGTTGTAATGATATAAAATAACATTTTTCTTTTTCTTTTTCTTGAACTTTGCTTTTCTTCCTATGCTAGGGATACTTGCTCGGATTAGTTGTAGAGCAAGGGATTTTTATTCTGGGTAGGGGTGAGCTTGTCCTTTTGCCAATTCTCAAAGATTCTAGACCATGTGCATGATAGGATAGCAGGGGAAACTTTTCGCTCAAGAAACCACTTCTACTATGTAGCATAGCATGGACATTACAAATATAATCATTTTATTGTGAAAGGATGTGCTTGGTTTAAGTAAATAACAAGATCAATTCTCTTGTGCTCAAACTTTATTTAATTGAATTTTGTGGACTTTGATATAAGAGAGATTAGTAATCATGCCAGATAAAAATCAAGATATTTATTTTGTGTTTGTGAAAGTGAGGGATTCCAAATAAATGCTAATTTATCCAAAATAATTTGAAATATATAACTGCAACATTTGTAAGAAGAAATATATACAAATACTTTTTTGAGAAGTTTGAGAATGTTGACTCTCTCTTTCTTCTTTATTTTGTTTTGGTTTCGAAAGAGTCAAGAATATTGTTGTTTTTATTTTTATTATTTTTGTTTGTTTTTGTTTTTGTGTAAACAGTTTGATATATTTTTAAAATAAGACAACATGCAAAATATGTACAAATGATGAAATGACTAAATTTTATGCGTAATATCGCCTAAGATGCATAATATTCATAGGTTCTTTTAAATCTTTACCATCTAAGGTAGCTAATTTGTATGCTCCCGATTCAAATTTAGCAGTGATAATGTATGGTCCAAGCCACTTGGGCTCAAATTTACCTTTAAGGTCTTTAGTTGCATTAGTATTTTTTTATTTTCTTTTAAAACAAGGTCGCCGATCTCAAAGGATCGATGACGAACTTTTTTAGCATATGATCTTTTAAGCTTGTTTTGGTAGGCACGGAGATGCTCCAAAGCATTGATGCACTTTTCATCTAGGAGTTCCAACTGACTGAGTATACCATCTCGATATTCATCTCCTACTTCGGTATCTTGAAGTAGTAGAGCCAAAGAAGGAACTTCTAATTCAAAGGGAAAAATGGCTTCAACACCATAAACCAAAACAAAAGGTGAAGTTCCAGTGGGGGTTCGAACACTAGTTCGATAGGCCCACAAGGCTCGGATATAATTGAATGTGCCAGTCGCGGCCATATTTATTGACCAATATTTTGAGAATTTTGATTAAGGTTTTGTTAGATGCTTCTGCTTGACCATTACCCTGAGGATAATAGGGAGTGGACCAACGATGTTGAATCTTATATTTTTGGCATAATTTCTTGACATCTTTATTTTTGAAACAAGTTCCATTATCAGAGATGAGATTTGCAGGAATTTTGAACCTACAAATGATTTGATTGAAAATAAATTTAGAGACTTGTGTGCCAGTGCAGGAAGCTAAAGGCATAGCTTCAACCCACTTCGTGAAATACTCGATGGCGGTTATGATGAATTTGTGTCCATCAGATGACACAGGATTAATTTTGCCAATAATGTCTAAGCCCCATTTTGAAAAGGGCCAAGGAGATGAAATAGCCTGGAGCTCTTGTGCAGGGGCATGGACAAGGTCAGCATGTTTCTGGCACTTGTCGCAATGGCGCACATACTCATGTGCATCATTCTCCATGGTAGGCCAAAAGTATCCTATCCTAAGGAGCTTTTTAGCAATGACACTACCACTGAAGTGTCCTCCACAAGATCCATCATGGGCTTCACTCAAGGCTGATTTGGATTCTTCTAAATTCAAACATCTTAATAGGATACCTTCAAAAGATCTCCTATATAAAGTATTGCCAATTATTACAAATCGACTTGCTCGTCTACGTAATAACCGATGCTGGTTTCTATTAGAATTGGCAGGGAAAGTCCCATTTTGAAGAAAATCAAATATATCTGTATACCAAGGTTCAGGAGTAGTTTCATTGATTAGAAACACATCCAAAGGTTCTAAGCATGACTTATTTGAAGCGGGTTCCTGGAGTCGACGAATAATGATAGTGGCATATTCGTCATCTAACTCCAAGGGCAGGAGAGATGCAGCTACGGCCATAGCATCAGCCGCACGGTTGCAAGTTCGAGGAATAGCTTCCAAGGTAACTTGATCAAATAGAGACATTAATTGTAAAACATAGGCTTTATATGGGCACAGTTTTATCATCTCGGGTCCGATAAACTTCATTAATTTGGTTTATGACAAGTTGAGAATCACCAAAAACTAACAGATGTTTAATTTTTAGCGCTAAGGCAGCTCGTAATCCAAGGATTAGAGCTTCATATTCAGCAGTATTATTGGTGCAAGCAAATGTTAATTTGAAGGACAGAGGAATAAGATGTTTTTGTGGGGATATTAAAATAATACCCGCACCAGCCCCACTCATGCATCGGGCTCCATCAAAGTATAAGGACCATTGTTCAATATGGTCTGCCTCTAATTGAAGGCATTCATCAGGAAACTCAATGATGAGGGGATGGGTAGACTCTAAGGGTGCAAGCAACTAATTGATCTGCTATGATTTGACCCTTAACAGACTTTTGTCCTATGAATGTGAGGTCAAACTCGCTTAGAGCAAGAACCCACTTGGCTGTACGACCCGATAAATAAGGTCGACTCATGAGATACCTCAAGGGATCATATTTAGCAATGACATAGGTTTTCTGACTGAGCATATAATGGCATAATTTTTGCATAGAAAATATGACTGCTAGACATAGTTTTTCTAATGTTGTGTAGCGGGTTTCATAACTGATGAAGGTTCGGCTAATATAATAATTAGCACGTTCTCTCTTCGCATCATCAAGCTGAGCTAACATAGCTCCTAAGGCAGAATCTGAAGCTAAAATATACAGGAGAAATGGGCGATCAGGTCTAGGTGGTGAAAGCACATGTGGGTTAAGGAGGTATTGTTTGAGAAGTTCAAAAGCTTCTTTACATTCGTCATCCCAATTAAAAGGGACATCCTTCTTAAGGAGCTTAAGAAAGGGACCGGTTTTGTCCGCCAACTTATCGATGAAGCGACGGATAGCTTGAAGCTTACCTTGTAAACTTCGTAACTCAGATATATTGGTAGGTGCGGGCATATCAATGATAGCCGCAATCTTGAGAGGGTCAATTTTGATACCACGTAAAGAAACTAAAACCCCTAATAGTTTACCGGACTTAACTCCAAATATGCATTTGGTTGGATTTAATCGAATAAGATATTCTCTTAATCGATTAAAAACTTTTCTCAAATCATCTAAATGGTTATCTTCATTAATAGAGCGAGCTATAATATCATCTACATAATCATGTAGGATATCATGCATCATATCATGAAAAATATAAGTCATAGCTCGTTGATAGGTTGCACCTACGTTCTTTAAGCCGAATGGCATCACTTTCCAACAAAAGGTACCCCAAGGGGTAATAAAGGCTGTTTTAGCCTGATCTTCAGGAGCTATCCTGATCTGATTATAACCGAAGAATCCATCCATTAGGGACATCATCCCACTCCCGATAGTAAAATCAATGATTTGATCCATGTTTGGAAGAGGAAAATCATCTTTAGGGCATGCAACGTTAATATCTCTAAAATCTGTGCAAACCCTAACTTTGGTAGCTTCTTTCTTGGTGACTGGAACTACATTTGAGATCCATTCAGCATAATCAATAGCTTGTATAAAAACAACATTCAGGAGTTTTTCTAACTCCCCTTTGACTAGCAGGGCCACTTTGGGATGCATTTTTCTAAGTTTTTGTTTAACAGGTTTAGCATCCGGATGGACTACTAGATGATGCATGACTACGGAAGGGTCCAGACTTGGCATATCTTCATATGTCCAAGCGAAGACATCTTCATATTCTTTAAGGAATGCAATGTATTGCTCTTGTTTTTCTTGACTTAATTCTGACCCAATATTGATTATGTGAGGATTATCCTCAGCTCCAATGTTAACTTTAATGACGTTTTCGACTTCCATGTGTAGATCTCTTTCAAAATTAGGTGGGGCGGGTGAGACGCCCAATTCTTGTAATTATTTTAAGGTTAAGTTGGATAATTCATCTTGAGGATTAGTGGCCTCAAGTTGGGCTATAGTTGGTATAGAACCATCAAAATAAAATCCATTGTGTAACATCTCTTCAACGGAGACATCGTGGAAGATATCTCCTTCCAACTCCTCATCGGAGTCAGCAATCAATTCAGGGTAAGCTATGGATAGCATGTTACATGTAAATGGCTGATTTTTTAGAGGCAAATCATCACGCCCATCCAAATAATCTTGATAACATATGAGTTGATCATCATCTTCAAAAGGAAAGGGTTGACCCTTACTAGGAAATAGGCCCACACCACAGCAGGCAGGCCACGGTTCTACCTCGATAGGTTCTTTCATGCCATTTTGGAAAGGTCCCAAGCCTTTCCCTTTATATCCCATTTTAATCATTATGGGTTTAGCTTTAATATACTCATTAGTAAAATAACACCGAGCATATCCATCATGATGAGTTTTGATATTTCGGGGTATTCTTCCCCAATCATATCCTTTATAAATAAAAGCACAACTCCCGACTTGGTAAGTACTTCCCATGGGTTGTGGGAGGCCCAAAGTACGAGGAGATGGTGGCAAGTTATTTAAAAGAATAGAATCTTGCATAAAAGCATTTGTTTTTTCTGATATTAAGATTGTGGATAAATCTGGTAAAAGTTCATCAAAAAGAGCATAAGATGTAGAAGGACCATTCCCTATATCTTTAGATGTGGAAGGTATGATAGATGTTGATAATGTGGAAGTGTTAATGAATGGGTCTATAGGTTTTGAAATTATAGGGATAGAACATGAAGGATTGGTTGTGGATTGAAGATCTTTTTGAGGTTCTAGAGTGGTTTGTTTAGAAGATTGTTGATCTATATATGAGGGTGAAATGAATGGAGGAGAAATAGGTGAAGCTATGGGAGTGTGTTTCACAGTTTTAGATGAAAAATAAGAATTAGGATGTGTGGATGACAGAGCAGGGCAAAATTGAACTCCAACAGGTTCTGCCAAAGCACACATATCAAAGGGTCTAGGATCACCATGGATAGTGACCAACTGATTTTTAAATTCGAATTTAACACATTGGTGTAAAGTGGATGGGACAGCCCGCATTGCATTGATCCAAGGATGACCCAAGAGTATATTGTACGATGCGGGGCAATGTACAATAAACACGGTCGTATCTAAGGTTCTAGGACCAACTTGCAATGGGATGGTAATAACTCCACATGTTTCTTGTGTTTCGTCATTGAAAGCTTTGATGATCATGTCAGTTTTCTTCATTTCATCACTTCTAAAGCCAAACCGTTGGTAGAAGTCAAAAGTGCAAATGTTTAGAGATGAACCATTATCAATCAGGACTCTTTTAACAACTACATCTCCAATTAGAGCAGTAATATATAAGGGATTATCCTTATGTAAACTGTGTTGTGGGATATCTTTATCCCGAAAGTCAATACAATCGACTTCTCTAGTGATGATAGTATTGGCCATGGCTTCAGAGTTGAATATTTTGAGGTACCATCATTTGGCTTAATGTAAGCATTAACTCATCCCTATGGGTAGGAGAAGATCTTAATAAATCCAAAAGGGAAATTCTGGTCGTAGTATTGGATAATTGCTCATTAATATTGTAAGGGGGTTTAGGTTGAACATTAGGAGCATGATTCCCTTTATTGGGATTTTTCAAAACAAATGGAGCTGATCCATCATTCTGAGTTTGGTTCTTGTTGAGAATTTTGAGCTTGTTGTCGGGTAACGACTCCAATGGTACCTACAATGTTATATTGAAGATGTTGAACTGGTCTCGGTTGAGCGTTTATGGCTTGTTCATTAGGGAGGAATTGATTAGAAGAGGGTCGAGTAGTAACTCTTCTAGGAAATGGTTCTTCTGGAACCATAGCATCTGTGATAGGTTGAATAGGATCTGATTCATTTTCAGAACTATTCGATTGGTTTGAGGTGATGTCTATTTCACTTTCAGTATCTGATTCTACATCACTAGGATCTGGAGTTTGAAAATTATGTAGGGGCCTGGTCGTGACCAGGGATAAAGTTGTGTCAAATGTTTGAGGATCATGATTAGGTAATTGTCCGCTAATAGTCCCTACATATCGGGTAGGAGGAGGAACATTATGATGCTCAATTTGATTGGCCACCTCTTTACCATGTCTTGGTAAAGGATGTTGAAATATGTCTAATGATTGATTAGCATTTTGATTTTGATTTTGGGGAATGTTCTTTTGAGGATTATTAGGAGTATTTTGTTTAGGTTGGAAGGCTTGCACCTCCATTTCATTATTATCAATCAGATCTTGTATTTTATGCTTTAACCTTTTACAAGCGTTGGTAGAGTGTCCAGGTCCTCTATGGAAATCACAGTGTAAGTCAGCTCTGTATCCGGGTATGGTTGGATCAGGTTCCCGGATAGCTGGTAATTGAATCAAACCTCTTTCGAGTAATTGAGGTAAAATAGTTGATAATGGTTGATTCAATCTAGTAAATTCTCGAGGAGGTTTATCAGGAGGTTTCAATATAAATTTTTCTGTTGTCTTCATTGCATTGATATTAGCAACATTTCTGTTATCAGTGACTCCGTCACCTACGACTTGTTTGTTTTTATATTGATTTCTGGATGTTTTCTCATCATCCTTCTTCCTAAGTTGGCCTCTCCTAATGAGGGCATCTTCTACTCTTCGAGCTAAATCTATAGCCTGATCGAAGGTAGTTAAAGTAGAAGTTGATAACTCATAAGATATTTGTTCTTGCAAATTATTGATAAAAATGTCCAACATTTCCCTATAAGGTAGCACAAAGTGCAGTTTTCCCGTCAACTGCCTCCATCTAGCTAAGAAATCAGCAAAACATTCATCTTTGTCTTGTTTTAAGTTGTATAAATCTTTAATGGTTACATGCCTCTCGATGTAGGCACTAAATTGATGGACAAAAGATTCAACTGTTTCTTCAAAATTTCTCAAAGAATGAGTGGGCAATTGATAGTACCACTCTAATGCCATTCCACCTAAACTTTTCGGGAACATTTTTAGTAATAGCAAGTCATCATGTGATATATCATGACATGCTATCCTAAACATGCGAAGATGCTCTATGGGATCTTCAGTTCCTTTATATATAGGCAGGATGGGCATGGGAAAATGCTTAGGGTACGGTTGTGCTACAACTATGGGATCCAAAGGTTGACTACATATCTCTCGATAATTGTACGAGGGACGGTAGGGATCTATCTGGTCCATACGCGAAGCTAACTGCTTCACCATGGCTTCCAGATTACTAGTTTGCCCACCATATTGGTTCGGTAGGGCATTAATATGGGATTTGTGAGCATATGATGGAGGGACATGAAGATTAGATGCTATGTTGCTATTGTGTAAATTGTTGGTAGGAAAGGTGTTATGAAGAAATTTTGAAGTTGTATTATGTTGTATCCCAGATTGTTGAAAATTGGTGTTTGGCTTCATTTTAGATTTTTGTTTACTTGAAGCATATTGATCAATAGTTTGGCGAAGTAAAGCAGTGAAGGAAGTTTTCTTTTGTGTGGGAATGATTTTAGGCTCAATAACAGGTTCCTTAGGAGGTTGGGTAACCTGTTGTTTTGGCATGTTTTGAATCATAGTGACCATATCTCTATTGGATGGTCCAGCCTTATCACTTTCTTGATCAATAAAAGACAAGGGATTAGTGTGCACATCAAACATATGTTCCATGGCTGCTTGAGTGTCACTAATTTGCCCTTTATCAATACGAACTGCCATATTAAGAGCACCAATGTTATTATTGAAAAATTTCCAGAAATGATCTAAGTTATCAAAAGCAATAGTTCCATCTGGAGCTACTCTAGGGGATGAGGATCCATCCTCTTTAACATTTTCTTCTTGTTCATCTACAACAAGCTCATCGTCTTGCTGGTCTAGAGTTTCTTCTTCCGGGATTGGATCCTCAGGAAGGACATTTGGGTTTCTTGTTTTGTCTCCTAACCAATCTTCTTCTTCTCCTTCAGTTTGTTTACCATTCCTAAGTTTAGGCATTGTGCTTAACTTAGATTTCAGCAAATATATATATATATATATATATATATATATATATATATATATATATATATATGCAATAAGCTTAAGAGGTATATATTAATTATATACCTACTACAATATTTAAAATGAAATGTTTTGGTTTTTGTTATGTTTTTTAGTTTTTCTTGTTTTTTTGTAATAAATATTATAAAGATAACAAACAACACAATAAATGCAAGAAATAATAATGAAAGCAATGATCTAGTTTTCTATAAATAATTTATAAATATCATTAATGGGCTCAAGTTCTTCAGGAGTCATGAAGTGTTCTTCTTCAAATTGAAAATTTTCTTTCAAGAATTTAATGAAAAGGGCTATAGTGATATTATCTGTCTCAGATTCTGGTTGATAGAAGTAAAGCTCATGGCAATACTCTCGATATAACATAGCTCTAGGAACTCTATTCCATATTTCCCTATTCGTAAGAATGACCTCTTGGTCTTCTACATGACCTAGGAACTGGTGTATAGTGGCTGCGTTCTCGAGGTATTCCTCGAAGGTGAACAATTCTGAAGACACAAGAGCTCTCCTATAAGCTAACCATCTATGGCAGGCTCTCTGAAGTTCATGATAAAAGATGAGTTGATGAGGATCCAGGATTCTATCTAGGACAAGCCTTTTGATTTGTTTAAGTTTTGTTGACCTAGATGAAATGACACCTAGTCTCCTATCAAGTTCGTCCCACAAAAGTTGGTTTCTATCTGTTTCAGGCACACTAAGCACATAATTGATTTCTATGGCTGCTAATTGGTTTTCAACATTTATAGTAACTGCTAATATTTTCTTAGGAGCTACCATCTAGACATGATATGCAACTTATTAGTTTTAAATGATTTTAAATGCATCTATGTTTTTTTTTTTTTTTTTTCAAAAGGTTTTAAATGCATTCACGTCGGGTTCACCAAAATGTATCGCTCCAAATTTTTTGCATCCTTACCTTCAGGCTATAGGATCCATGCCCGAAAGGAGGATGGGAAAAGGATGGCACGGTACCTCGGACTGAGAGGCCTTGCGAAGGTCCCGCCTCTCGGGGGAGGTGTATTATGGTGATTTTTTGACGGATGGTGGGTTCACCAGGAAACGTTTGAATGGCAGTTTCCATGCCTAGGTTGGGAATGTGTTTAATGTGTTCAGTTTTATCTTTAAACATTCGAGTCCTAGGTTTGGCCAAATGAATCTAAGTTGTTCTATTATGAAAATGCAGACTAAATGAAATACAACAAACAGATTTTAAACAGAAAATAGAGAGAAAAAGCTAAATTACAGAGCCATACCTGATCCGGATGTCTGATGGAGGTTCTGATTCTTGAAGCAGACAGGATCATCTGGAATTTGACGGGATCGTCTCCGACCTGCAGGATCATCTGAGATCTGACGAATTCATCGACGAGACCTGCAAACAGATAAATAGACACAGAATACAAAAAATACAACAATGCTAATAGAGGATAATGATGTAAAATGATAATAAGAATGTTAATAAGATAATCCTGAATAGGAATGCAAGTAAATTACAATATTTTAATAGTTAATCATGATTTCATTATGCAATTAAACTACATGGGTGAACTCCAAGATGCATAATAGCAAAAAATAATAAATAAACTGACTAGATGCAGAATAAAATAGTAGATGAGAAGAGAAAAATGCAAACTCTGGGCACTGATTGCCCCCAATGTTGATTGCAGTCGAGATCATCTCGGATTGGTATGAAATCATCTCGTATTGAACAGGATCGTCCATGATGAACTGAGCTTGCTCCGACTGAAGAATGACAAGGTTCCTGCAACAAAATTTGGATAGGACAAGTGCAGATGGTAATTCAGGATGTTTTAGTGCGTGTAAAGTCAAGTTACAGGAAATTTCAGCCAGGGGGATGCCAAGGGGGAGTCCTAAGTTTAAATAGGCTTAGGAGGGAGGTTAGGAGGTTGGAGATCATCCCAATTTGGGAGATCTCCAATGGGGAGGGTCTCTAAATATCGTAGACACGCTTCTGCCCGGATTAGAGACGCCGTTGGAACAGAGGCTAATTGAGAAAAATTAGTTTTGGGACAAGATCGTCCGGACGTCCTAGTCCAGACGAAATCGTCCGATCTGAGGCGATATCGTCTGATCGGCGACGATATCGTCAAACGGTCAAAACAAACTCTAAAAATGGCACGGGAAAGGAGGAAACGGGTTAAACGACGGTTTGGAAGCGGTTTTGGGGGTTAAAATTTGAATTTGAATATTTACTAGAGTAATTGTAATTATTTAAGGTTTTACTGCGCCAATTTTAGGGTGCTACAAGACTAAGTAGCCCTTCAAAATTACCAAAAGTAAATTTGAATTCCTCAATCCTTAGTTTTTAAGATATCTCTCAACTACAATGAATTTGCACTCTTCATTGACAAACCATGAAATTGTGCTATTCCATTTTTAGGTCTTCCTCACCCTCGATAAATTTGTGGTTCTCTTTGACAGATTGTGAAATCATATGTCAGTCGTTTCTCATCCAATTTTCAAAGATCCACCTAGCCTCATTTTCCACCACCTGATGTGATCATCAATGGTTATATCTATAAATTTGTGATCAACCATTACCGACCATAAATTACATCTCTAATATAAGCACTCCAAATCTTAGATTCTCTGTCCACCTTGGGATTTTAGACCATTTATGGCACCATTCTTGGGTGTCCTACCTTGCTATTGGTTCCCTAGGTGCCTTCCCTCTTACCTTGTCCAAATTCAAATTCAAATACCTTAATCAATGCCTTTACCTCTCCTTCTCCATGCCCAAAAATCTATAAATAGAGGCATTGGGCTCCCATTTGCATAACACACTCTCATGGTAACAAAACTCTTGAAAAATTGTAGCTCAAATTATCAACTTGCATTTGCCACTTTGGAGAGCATTTGGAGGAATTTTTGGTTAAGTCTTAGAGGAAAACTCTTCTATTGGTTGTATCCTTTTCCCTTTATTTGCTATCCCTTTTATTAGTTTGTTATTTAGCATAATTTTGTAATTACATAGATTTTCTCTTTTGACTTCAAATTTACATTTTTATCCTAATTATTTTGCTTCCAAGTCTATGTGAAACTACAATACAAGTATATCTAGGCCTCATTTTACTTTACCAACCCTTGAAACCTCCCCATTTGGCAATTTTTACTCTGGTCCTTCACATAGGAATTTTTTTATGGTGGGCCAGTATTGATTGCAAATTTGTTGAAAGATGTAGACAGGGTAGAACTGATCCTATAACCCACTTCCTCAGTCCTTATTGCTTGTAATTATGTCATTCTCACCCACTAGGTAGCTTAAAGACTTGTATCTATCACCTTCCTTTAATATTTATCTTTTGATAGAGCGAATTCATAGTCTATCCTTACAAGGCACAAATTTGTCCCGAGTGAAAGAAAGGCCAGTTTCATCATGCTCATTTATTTTCTTCACCTACATGTAGGTTTAAACCCTTTGTATGTCTTCCCAATATACTTTGTATTAAAATTCTATCTACTACTCTACCTCCCAAGTAGCAATAGAGTGATTTTATGATTCATACTTATCAATCATGAATTATCCTGAATAGGTTTGGGTTTAATATTTATTATGGTCCCACAAATCTCACCTTATATCATGCTATTCTTGTAGCCTCTAGTATCTTGTATTAATATCAAAACTATTTCCATTCCCTGATAACATCTTTTGATACTCTAATCAGAATGAATTCATGGTTCATCTATACAAACCACAAAATCATTATGGTTTTTGTTCTACCCCTTGAAGCATACATTCTATTTTTTTCCTTTCATTTCCTCAACTATTTTACATTCAGTATTTGTAGAGTGCAAATTCATCCCTACAATAAAGATCATATACTTTTATACATCTAATTTGGTTGACTAAAAGGACTAAGAGAATATGACTACCAACTTTGTGATCCTTGTATCCTATATGACCAAAGTATATCCCCAAACATTGACCATCATATTTCAAGTTTGATGTTTTTGTAAGTTCTATGGATTCATAGTTGCTATTTACAGGGCGTAGAAATGTATTCACAGTCGACAGTTTTAGGGTGCAAAATCATGGCAACCATCAATTTTGGTAAGCACTCTTGGTAATCTTATTAGGAATTTCTTCAATTTCTATTTTCTATTATTTTTTACCTTTGTTCTATTTTTTTGTCAACACATAAATAAAAGAGGTATAAAAGGAACCTTAGTTTCTTTAAGTTCTAAGTCACTAAATAAGGAGCAATTAAGGAACCTAGTTATTTTGATTTATTTATCTCTTCTCCCTTTAACTTAGGCATTTAAAGGTAAATTGCATGTATATGTGCATTTAGGCTAGTTTGTATGTGCATATTCCTTGACCCCTTACTAAAGAAGAAAAATATTTATTTTATTGCAACATAGGCATAGTTTTCATGCAAAGAAAGAATCATTTTAGGCTAGCTTTTGTCTTATTGCATATCTTGTCTTATTACATCTTAGTTAGAATAAGTATTTTCAATTAATTAGCATAGTTCTCAAAAACCAAACTTAGGTGTTTTCCAATATACACACAAAACCCATAAAAGACTTGGAGTGAGTCTTAAAAATGCTCTTGGTGAACCCCTCAAACCCAAAACACACCAATTGAGGTGAGGACAACCCCATGGGGATTTTAGCCCTAGTGGATCTACTAAGATATTCATGGGACCTCCTCACATTTTTGTGAACCCAACGTGAACACCTCCTTATAACCTTTTGAAACCTTTCACATAATTAAAAGATAAAAAATTATTTAAACTTAAGCAAGACCACTAAATTTTTTTTTGCATAGATTAGATCACTAATCAAGATTTAACAATTGGTGCCTCAAGTCATCGTGGTAATATTGATACTGAGTCATGTATCCAAGAAATATTGATCCTTGTATCATTCCTAGTCTAGTACCTCAAGGTTTTCCCTCACGTACGAACATATATTGGGGGAACCGAGTCACCTTAGTATCAATGGGTATATCAAGGTGGTAGGTATATTAGGTAGGTTTAGGTATATCAAGAGATCTTCTTGAGGTATATCGGCCAGTTGAAATCAATATTTGTAGCTTTTCTACCTTTATTTTAATCAAGAGTAGTTAGTTTTAAAAATTATCCTCCCTCTTTAAACATACCTCCTACTCTTCGTAGTAAGAAGAGAATCATAGACCCAAATGAGAATCCCTTATGGGATGATAATGACCAAATTGATAGAGAAAATCCAAATTTAGATGAAGAAGATGATGACACTTCAACCAATGGATCTCTTGACCCTATAGAAGGGCCTCATGGCCAACTTACCTTCAAATATCATAACCATATCATGAATTTCTTGAGATAAAATAAGCATATTATGGCAGAAATTCTAGAAAGGGATATCCATTTCAATGAAGCTGGACCATCCAATAACCAAAAAATTCCTCATTCAAGTTCTATGTCACTTCATAATTCACATCATAATCCTTTGTTTAATCAATCTCCTTTGAATCAAAATGTTAATCCACTTGCTTCTAATCCAACTTATGCTACAACTACCACAACCAATGTAGGGGGATTTTCTCAACCACCCCCAAGTAATAATATTCCTCCCAACAATAATCTATTTTCTTCTATTCCTCCTAACAATAAATTTTCTTCTATTAATCCAAATGCCAATAATTTCTCTTCTATTCCACCTAATATCAACAACTTTTCTTCTCTTCCTCCTAATTATTCTTCTATCCCACCAAATGCTCATCATATTCCTCCACAAGATACTACACAATATCCTCCTTATTCTAACCCTTATCATAATAGTGTAAACACCTCAAACATGAATCAAGTTCCATTTCAAAACCCCATGACAAATAACTATAACCCACCCTTAGGAAATTTTGGGATGAACATACCAACCACCCAACCTTTGACATTGCAAAACAACAATCCTAAAATTCAAAACCTAACCTCTTTAGTCAAGCAACTTGCTCAATGAATAGACACCATTCAAGCACCAAGTTTCACCTATTCATATAGAGATATGTGCAACCAACCTTTGGATCCTATGGTAGCTTGTTGACCATACCCAAAGAATTTTCTTGCACCCCAACTTCCAATATATAAGGGTATAGAGGATCCAATTGAACACATAAGGATGTTTTGGACTACTTGCCATGACATTGCTTATGATGACATGCTCCTATTAAAGATATTTCCTAAAATTCTTGGAGGATCAACATTAGAATGGTATTATCAACTACCCTACCATTCTCTTAGAAATTTTGAAGAAACCATCGAAATGTTTGTCCACCATTTTGGTGCCTATGTGGAAAAGAGAGTTAGCCTCCAAGACCTCTACCTTCTTAAACAAGCTAAATATGAGAGCTTCATAAATTTCCTATCCTGATGGAGAGGATTTGTGGGAATATTGCAATATACCCCACCACCTAAGGACATGTTGGAAATATTTATCAACAATTTACAAGATCAACTATCATATGAATTAGAAACCACAACCATAACATCTTTTGAACAAGTGGTTGATTTGGCAAGAAGAGTAGAGAAATCTCTCATAAGAAGAGGACAATTGAAACCA
The DNA here is from genome assembly GCA_028583015.1 of Wollemia nobilis. Taxonomy (NCBI): domain Eukaryota; kingdom Viridiplantae; phylum Streptophyta; class Pinopsida; order Araucariales; family Araucariaceae; genus Wollemia; species Wollemia nobilis. The sequence continues at coordinate 1,585,118 of JAQPPZ010002937.1, read as the reverse complement.
AATAAAGAAGAAGAGAAATCAACCAAACCTCAATATAAGAACAAGCATGTGGTAGGTGACGGTGTCATCGATAATCGATAAAGCAATAATGTCAATACCACAAGCACCTTACAAAAGTTGGTTCTCAACAAACCTCAAAAACCACAAAGAAACTTCACCAAACTCAACCAACCTTTATCATCAATCCTTAAACAAATTTTGGATGCTAAGATGATTGAGTTACCCAACATTAGACAACTCGACACCACTGCTAATTGGTATAACCCCACCCAACATTGTGACTTTCATAGAGTGGATGGACATCTTACAAATCAATGCAAAAGACTTAAACATGTTATCCAAGATTTGTTAGATGAGGGTCACCTTGTATTAGGTGATTTTGAACCTACCCCATCCACTAATCAAGATATGGGGATATTCCAAAATCCTTTACCTAACCATGATCAAAAAACAACCAATCAAGTTTCTTATCATGTTGTCCCACCTCCTTATGACAATATGGTTGGCATGATATCAATTACCACAAGACAACAATCTCAATCCCAACCATCTCAACAACCTCAAACTCAAGAAAATCCAACTTCCAATCAACCTTCTAGACCACCCTTGATTTTGAGGAATAACAATAAAAAAACCACCAATGTTGACAAACCACCCTTAGTTCTTAAACCTCAACCAAAAAACTCTTTTGATCTCAAACAACTTGCCAATACACCCACCAAAATTTCTCTTCTAGAGCTTCTCCAAACTTCTTCTACCCATAGAGAAGCTCTAATCAAATTATTAATCCAACAAACAGTCCCTCAAGACCTTTCACCAAACAACCTTGCTAATGTTGTTGGATCTCTTGGGATAAATCATATCTCCTTTTATGAAGATGATCTTCCTCCCTCAACCTTACAAGGGGATTCTCCCCTTTACATTATAGGCTACATAGGGGACAAGTTTATCAAAATAATATTGGTAGATAATGGATCATCCCTAAACATATGTAGCTTTCAATTTATCCAAAAATTTGGATTGGGAGAAGATCTTGAAAAATCTGATGTAATCATAAAAGCCTTCAACAATGAAGCCCAAGAATCTTGTGGGATCATCACCCTTCCTCTCAAAGTAGGACCAAAAATTCTTAACACTCTCTTCTATGTAGTATCTTGTCCAACTTCTTTCAATCTTCTTCTTGGATGCCCTTGGATCCATGCCATGAGGGTCATCCCATCAACCCTTCATTGATGTCTCAAATATGAATTTCAAAATCAACTTGTCACCATTCTTGGTGATCCTCACCCATTTCAATATTATTCAATGGTTGAGGAAGCCCAAGCCAAGACAAATTTTTGTCCATCTATATCTCTAAATGAATTTCCTTCTTCTTCTTCTTCCATTCCTCCTTCTCCAAATCACAAAGAAGCTTAAGAGCTTGAGAATCAATGATGAACCTCAAATAATTCCTCCTTCTAATGATCAAATCAATCAATCTATCCAAAATCCCCTCATAGATCTTGCTACACTACCACCTTCACCAAGAACTTTAGGATTACCTCATAAGAAAGGTGAAGTAGTACACATTGGCATGTGTACCTTTACTTATGTAGGGACATCTCATGAAGAAAATATTAGTGGTAGTAACCCATTACCCATTGAAAAACCATTTGCAACTTGTTACTTATCCAAAGATTATCCCCTACCCAAGAAAATCTTAACCAATATGGGATATCAAGGCAAAGGATTAGGGCCTCAACAACAAGGAATTAAAGAACCTTTAGAAGTTGAGATTTGGCCTGGAAGATGTGGCATTGGCTATATCCCTAATAAAAATCAACCTTTGCCAATAGATTTGGAAGATGATCAAATTATAACTTATGCAAAATTTATGGATCATCATGGATTAGATTGGAGTGATCAAGATGAAGAACCTTCTTCCCCATCCTCAATTCTATTTTGCAATTTAATCACCATTGTCCATCCTAAATTGATTGCAACCCAAGGAGAGTATGTCAAAGGAGATACCTTTTGTGATATGGATCATGAAGATATTCTCCAAAATAGCTTCTTCTTTGATGGATCAATCCCATGTGTCACCCATGTTGAATCTATCAACCCCTAAGAGGATCAAATTCCTATGTCACCTGAAGACCTTGAGTAATTAGGAGTCATTCTTACCCCACTTCATTATGAGGATGAATCCCATATCCTCATTGAAGAAACCATAGATATCAACATTGGAACTTTAGAAAACCCTAAAATCCTCAAATTAGGGCAAGCCCTCTCTATTGAAGAGCAAGAGCAATTGACCAATTTATTGAAGGAATTTCAAGACATCTTTGCTTGGTCATATATCAATATGCCTAGGCTAGACCCTTCTTTGGTCATGCACCATCTAGTAGTTCAACCAAATGTTAATCCTGTCAAGCAAAATCTTAGAAAGATGCACCCTAAAATTGCCTTGTTAGTCAAAGAAGAGCTTCAAAATCTTCTTGATGTTGGTTTTATCAAAGCCATCGACTATTCTGATTGGATATCTAATATCATCCCTATTGCCAAGAAAGAAGGCACAATCAGAATATGTATCGAATTTTGAGATATCAACTTAGCTTATCCCAAATATGATTTTACCTTGCCCAATATAGACATGATTGTAGATTTCACCATCATATGTGGAATGCTATCCTTAATGGATGGTTTTTTAGGATATAACCAAATCAAAATTACTCTTGAAGACCAAGCCAAGACTACTTTCATTACTCCATGGGGCACCTTTTGCTATCAAGTTATACCTTTTGGCTTAAAGAATATAGGTGCCACATATCAAAGGGCTATGACTTATATTTTCCATGACTTAATGCATGACATTGTAGAAGATTATGTGGATGATCTCCTTGGTCATTCCATTCATCGTGAAACTCATGCACAAGACCTAAGGTATATTTTGAATGATTAAGAGAATATAAAGTTTACCTTAATCCCTCTAAATGTGTCTTTGGAGTCACATCTGGCAAGATTTTAGGTTTCATTGTGTCTAGGAGAGGCATTGAAGTAGATCCTACCAAGATCTTAGCTATTACTGATATGCCTCCCCCATGCAATCTTATTGAGTTGTGTAGTTTGCAAGGTAAGCTTCAAGCCATTAGGTATTTCATATCCCAATTAGTTGATAAGTGTCAACCTTTATTTAAGCTCCTCCACAAAAATATGGAATATAAGTGGGATGATGAGTGTCAAAGAGCTTTTGATGAACTCAAAAGATATCTCACTTCCCCACCTATCCTTATAGCACCCAATCCAGCCAAACATTTATTGCTCTATATAGCTACCACAACCCAAGCCTTAGGGGCTATGCTAGCTCAACATGATGATCAAAATAAGGAAAGAGCAATTTATTATATTAGTAGAACCCTTGTTAGTTATGAAACCTGATACACCCCTTTAGAAAAGCTTTGCCTCGTTGTAGTGTTTGCATCTCAAAAATTATGACATTATATGCTTAGCCATAAGATATTAGTAGTTGCAAGGTTTTATCCCCTTTGCTACTTAATGTCAAAGCCTCACCTTTTAGGTTAAGCTTCCAAGTGGGTTCTTTCCCTTAGTGAATTTGATCTAACCTTTATTAGTCAAAAGGCCATAAAGGGTCAGGTTATTGTTGACCAATTAGTTATAGCTCCCCTAGAGTCTACTTACCCCTTAGTTGTAGAATTTCTTGATGAGTGCATCTTCAACCTTGATGTAGAACCCCAAGATTCTTGGACATTGTATTTTGATGGAGCCCATTGCTTAAAGGGTGTAGGGGTTGGAATCATTCTAGTCACCCCACAAAAGCAATTAATCCCTCTTTCCTTCAAGTTGCACTTCTCCTACACTAATAATACTATAGAATATGAAGCCTTGATATTAGGTCTTAGAGCTACCCTAGCCTTAAAATTCAAGATCCTTTCTATCTTTGGTGACTCTCAACTTGTAGTCAATCAAGTCAATGATGTATATCATACTAAAGATGAAAATTTGAAGCCATACAAAGACATTGTTGCAAAGCTTATGTCAACCTTTGAGAAGATAACCATAGAGTCCATCCCTAGATCCTCTAACCATCATGTAGATGCAATGGTTGTAGCCACATCCCTTATCCCCTTGGAGTTAGAAGATGATCATGCTACAATTATCATTCGACAACTCCAAGAGCCCACAACCTATAGTTCTAGCCAACTTCCTTTAGATGTCTTGAACATTGGAGCTTCTCCTTCTGAGCCTTGGTACAAGGATATATTTGACTTCTTAAAATATGGCATAATGCCTAAAGGCTTAGATCACAATAAGCAAAAGCTATTGTGCAAAAGAGCATGTAGATTTGTGATAATCAATGATATCTTATATCGACGCTCTTTTGATGGTATCCTCTTATGATGCCTTACATCTGATGAAGCAAGACAAGCCCTTTGTGAAGCCCATGAAGGATCATGTGGAGGCCATTTTAGTGGTAATGCAATTGCCAAGAAGCTCCTTCAAATAGGATATTATTGGCCTTCCATGGAGAAGGATGCATGTGACTATGTTCGACACTATGACAAGTGTCAATGTCATGATAATCTTATTCATGCACCTTCACAAAACCTTCAAGTCATTTCTTCTCCTTGGCCATTCTCCATATGGGGTTTGGATATAATTGGGAAAATCAATCCCACTTCTTCTAATGGTCATAAGTTTATCATCACAGCCATTGAGTACTTCACTAAGTGGGTAGAAGCCATACCACTATCCATGGTCACTAGAGTTCAAGTCTCTAAGTTTATCCTTAACCAAATCTTGTGTCAGTATGGAATCCCTTCTATTATCATCTCTAATAATGGAACTCCTTTTAAGAATAAGGATGTCCATAATATTTGTGCTAAATATAAACATAAATGGTCAACCCCTTATTACCCTCAGGGTAATGGTCAAGCCGAAGCCTCTAACAAGATCCTTAAGAAGCTAGTTAATAAGACGTGATAATGACATAGATATTTAGATTATATACTACCTTCTAGGGACCTCTATAACACCTTAATGTCTTGGTTATGTTTGTAGGTCTTTCCTTTTGAGTTAGAAGTCCCTTCTTTGTGCATTTTGTTACAAGATACCTCTATCAATGATGAGTATCACCTTGCTCATTTAAACCAATTAGAGTTGCTTGATGAAAAGTGTATTCATGCCTTAGAGCATCTTCGAGCCTATCAAAATAGGCTCAAGTGAACTTACACTAAGAAAGTTTGTAATCATTCTTTTGAATTAGGGGACCTTGTCCTCAAAGAAAACCAAAAGAACACCAATGCTCAAATTAATCTAAAAGGTAAATTTTAGCCTAATTGGTTAGGCCCCTTTGTTATGACAACCAAGTTTGGCTCAAGATCCTATCATCTAGCAACCCTAGATGATAAATATCTCAAAGAACCCATGAACATTATGCATCTCAAAAGATACTATGCATGACCTTGTTATTTCTTCTTATCATTCTAGTCTAATCTTCTTGAGATATTTTGGAATTTGAAGAAGAGGTTGAAGTATTGACCATAAGATCCTTTCTCCCTTATTGAGTATTCTTATATTTCAACCCTTCTTTGCACTCTCTTGATCATCTTATCTCAATTCCTCTACTTCTACTAGATTTCCCAAGATCTCTTTTGTGCCAACTTGCATATGTTTTCTTGATCATACTACATGCTTGCTTGTCATATTTTGCATGGATTGCTTGACATACTCCTTCTTTGCATTTATGCTTGACATATAGTTTACTTTTGCTTGACATTCATATTTGCATATGACTGCTTGCTCATGTAGATTTTTAGGATTTTACAATGAGGTAATGATGACATCTAGTCAGGTTTAGCTCATATGCATTGCACTTGCACTAGGTCATTGATGCTTAGTGAATCCCCAAACTTAGGGTATGTTTATTTCTTTTACCCATTAGGATGCTATGATTACCCCTATTTTTACATATATAGGGTAACTCTATGCTAGTGGGATTTATGTCTTTACTTTTATGCATCTACATATGACTATTTATTGGCACAAAATCACTCTTGGGTCTCCTCACCTTATTTCCTCTTGAATACTGACATTCTTCTATTCTTTCTTATCCATCACTTGGATCTTGAATTCTCATCCTCTTACTATTTTTTTTGATGCATTTGTTTTTTAACACAATTTACTTGATTTCTTTTGCACTTGCACATGCATCTTTGCATGTATTACACATCTATTTTCTTGGAGATATTATGTGGTGGATCATGGTTCATCATTATTTGGTTCATATATATGCTCATTTGATGCATTTGTGTGAATCTAAGGTTAAGGTAAGCTTAGATTAACATTAGCCAAGGTAAAAATTGACACGAATAAAAATAAAGCCGAAATAATTCATTAAATTAACTAGTTGAATATTACATTAAATTAAACCTTATATAGGCTTAGAACATGCGAAATAGTAGGGAAGGGAGGTTGGAGGAAGATCGAGGAGATTAGAGAGAACGAAGGAGTAGGAAGTGGAGTGGGAGGTGGCAGCAGGCGTGGGGAGAGGAAGGAAGTGGAGTGATAAGGGAAAATGGATGGCAAGAAAGGAGGAAGGACAATGGAGGGATAAGGAGAAAATAGAGGTGAGGGAGAAAGAATATCATGCCGACCATCCGACAATTTTAGCCGACAAAAGGTAAGTGAGTTCACACTGTGCTTAGAAAAACTAGATTTTTCTAAGCCATTTCAAGCTAAGTCCTGTTCACACTTGCTACATTCTCCCCCTTAAAGTTGAGAGAACTGACTATACAGTCTCTCAACTTTACAAATTGAGCTTTGGCCAGCGCCTTGGTGAAGATGTCAGCGACGTTCTCCAAAGTGTGGCAATAGTGAAGCTCAACAATATCAGTTTCCACCATATCTCGGATGAAGTGGTACTTCATATCAAAATGCTTTGATCTACTATGGTGGACAGGATTGTATGCCAACTGAATGGCACTGATGTTGTCACAGAATATTTGAGTTGGACCACTTTGCTGCTCTCCAATCTCTTCTAATACCTTTCATAGCCATAGAGCTTGAGTACTAGCATGAGTAACCGCTATATACTCAGCTTCTATTGAAGATAGCGCTACTACTGTCTGCTTCTTGGAACTCCAAGTTATTAGGCCCGAACCAAGACTAAAATAGTTACCCGATGTGGATTTTCTATCATCAATATTGCTGCCCCAATCACTATCACTAAAGCCTTCAAGCTTGATAGTATCACTTTTGTAGTACTGGATTCCAAAATCCAATGTACCCTTCACATATCTCAAAATCCTTTTAGCTGCCTGCAAATGCAGCTCAGATGGATTAGACATAAATCTAGAAACAAGAGATACAACATACTAAATGTCTGGTCTGGTGTTGGTGAGAAACATCAAACTCCCAACAATGCTTCTGAAAGTGGTCACATCAACTTTCGGTGCTCCATCATCCTTGCTTAATTGGATCCCATGTCCAATTGGAGTTGCAACTGATTTGCATTGCTCCATAGCAAACTTCTGAATCATATCTCGAGCATACTTAAGTTGACAGATGAAGATCCCTGAATCTGTTTGATGTACTTCCATTCCAAGAAAGTATTTCATTAAGCCAAGATCCTTCATCTCAAATTCCTGCATCATGGAGTGCTTGAACTCCATGTTAACTTTTTCATTACTACCCATAAAAATGAGATCATCCACATACAAACAAACTATGAGGATGTCATTTCCTTGATTTAGGTAGTAGAGCATGGGTTCATTTTTGCTTCTGATGAACCCATAATCTTTAAAGTACCCATCAATGCGTGAGTACCAAGCTCTCGATGCCTGCTTGAGGCCATAAAGAGCCTTCTTCAGTTTGTAAACAAGATGTTCCTTGTCTTTCTCTTCAAATCCCTATGGTTGCTCAACATACACTTCTTCTATCAAGTAACCATTTAGAAATGCACTCTTTACATCCATGTGTTGGACTGTCCATCCCTTGTGTGCAGCTAAGGCAAGAACTGTTCTGATAGTCTCCTGTCTGGCTACAGGAGCAAAAGTCTCTTCATAATCAATTCCATATTTCTGAGTAAATCCCTTTGCAACTAATCTCGCCTTGTGCCTCTCGATGCTACCATCAGCATTAAACTTGGTCTTGTAGACCCACTTACATCCAACACGTTTCTTTCCTTTAGGAAGCTTCACCAGCTCCCAAGTGTCATTGTTTTTTATAGAGGTGATCTCCTCTTTCATGGCATCTTGCCAAATATTTTGAGTACAAGCCTTCTCATAACTAGAAGGTTCAAGTTGTGTATTAGTTAACAAAGCATAGTTAACTAAATCTCCCCTAGGTTCTTGCTGGGAAACATCATCACCATACAAGTGCATATTTTCTAATCTTTGTAGAACAAAATTCATTTCACTAGCTTGACTCCTAGTGTATCTTTTTGAAATTTTTTTATCCAACATCTGATATGATGGATGATTCTGTAGAGTTCTCTTACCTCTGGATGGAGAATCGATGTCCATTGGTGAGGAACTTACTGATATCTGTGGAGAAGGACTTGGTGAAGAAGTTGAATCAGAAGATGAACCTGGGTCTATGGGAGGAGACTGCTTACCTTTCTATGGTGTCTATTGTTGCACCTGCTTAGAACCTACATCACTAGATTCATCATCACTAAAAATCTGGGGCTTACCCCATTCTCCCCCTTCATCAAAAATCACATCCCTGGAAAGCACAAACTTTCTAGTCCTGGGATTGTAGAGTCTGTAAGCTTTTGTATTCTCACAATATCCTACAAAGATGCATGCCTGACTCTTTGGATCGAGCTTCTTTCTTAGCTCATCAGGAATGTGAGAATATGCCAGTGAGCCAAACACTTTAAAATACTTAACATTTGGCTTTTTACCATACCAAGCTTGGTAAGGTGTCTGTCCTTCCAAACTTGCAGTAGGACTTCTGTTCAAGATATGTACGCTGGTCCTGGCTGCATCTGCCCAATATGAATTAGTCAAATGCTTCGTCTGAAGCATAGACCTTGCCATCTCCACAATGGTGTGATTCTTCCTCTCTACGACACCATTCTATTGTGGAGTGTAGGCATCTGTGAACTGCCTCTTAATGCCATGTTGCTTACAGAAATTCAAGAACTCATTAGAGGAGTATTCTCCTCCCCTATCTGATCTAAGACATTTTACAAAATATCTACTCTCACTTTCAACTCTTGTTTTGAAATCGACAAAGCATTCAAATGCTTCATCCTTATATTTCAAAAAATATATCCAAGCACATTCTAGTAAAATCATCAATGAAGAGTAGGAAGTAAGAGTTGTTACCAAGACTCTTGGTCCGCATCGGACCACGGATGTCTGTATGCACTAGCTGGAGTGGATAGCTGGCCCGCCATGCTTGTCCATGAGGAAATTTTGATCGGGCATGCTTCCCAAGAGCACACCCTTCACAGACTTCCTTACTATCCTGAACTTTAGGAAGTCCGGTTACCATCGCTTGTGAAGTTAGCATTTTCAAACTAGCTGAATTCAAATGACCATATCTCAAGTGCCATAGGACACTTGGATTGGAAATAGCAACATTTGCTAACTTATCTCCCCCTGGCTGGCCAAAATTTAAAGGAAACAATCTATTCTTTGACATTGGCACTTGTGTAATGATTCTATTACTGTGATTTTTATCAAAAATAGTGCATTTACCCTCATCAAAAAGCAACTTGTAGTTCTTTTCTAACATTTGACCAACACTTAAAATATTGTGTTGAATATGGGGTGTGTAATAGATATCACTTACATGTTTGACGCCTTCTTTAGTTGGAACTGCCATGGCTCCAATGCCTTCAACTGCCAATGATTTATCATCTCCCAATTTGATGTTGGATTTGTATGAGGAGTTTAGAGTAGCAAAGAGCTCTTCTTTGCCACTCATATGGTTTGAACACCCAGTGTCCAAGATCCATGTATCATTCATGTTCTAATCTGCCTGACCATAAGAGAGAAAGAGATTTGTGGCCTCTTCCTCTTCTCCAAAATTTCCAAACTGACTGCTCTAGCTGCTACTAGTTCCTTGTGAAGTCTTTGTCCAATAGTCACGAGCATAATGGCCAAGTTTGCCACAATTGTAGCAAGATTGTTTTGACTTATCTCCTCCTTTGCCTCTGCCTGATTGTTTTCCTCTATTTTGCTGTCCTCCTCTATTCTGTTGTTCACCTCTATTTGAGAATCCTCCTCTGTTCTGATTTCCTCCTCTGTTAGGAGTTCCACCTCTCTGATTATTTCTGCCTCTACCTCTATACTGTCCTCTACCATGGCCTCTACCTCTACCTTCTTGTGAAGCAAAGGCTTTATCATCTCCTCCATAACTTGTGGAAGGAGTTTGTTGTAACCTCTCTTCATGTGAGAGAAGTGAGCCAATTAGGGATTCAAAAGATAGAGAAGTTAGGTCTTTGGATTCTTCTATAATTATGGCAACTGAATTCCACTTAGGAAGAAGTGTCCTCAACACTTTCTTCACTATAACTTCAGGCTTTACATCTTCTCCTAAAGTGACCATCTTATCTACTATGGCTTTCACATGCATGCAGTAATCACCAACCTTTTCACTCTCTTGCATTTTAAGAGTCTCAAACTCTCATTTCAAGGTTTGTAGTTTAACTTGTTTGACTTGGTCACTACCCCTATAACTTTCTTTTAAAGCATTCCAAGCAGATTCAACAGTTATAAAAGAAGCTATTCTAGGGAAAATACTTCTATCAAGGGTGGATTGGATATGATAAAGGGTGGAAGAATTATTCTTCTATGCTTCCTTTCTAGCCCTTTTATCAGCAACATTCAAAGCTGCCCAATCAGCAGTAGTAGGTTCAGTATATCCCTCTTCAATCACATCCCAAAGACCTTTGCCTATCAAAAGAGTTTTCATTTTAATTGACCAATACTCGTAATCACCACCATTGAACTCAGGGATTGGTAGACTAGTATTGGAAGCCATTTTAGAAAGCAAACTTTATTGCAACTTCAAACAAGTAGTACAAAGAAGTACAAAATAGATCACCGATTTACTGATTTAAATCAAATCTAGCTTTCTTAATATGCTCACTGATTTGGCATTCTTCTTCTCGAGGATCACCCAAAATTGGAAAGGTGAAATTGTCTGCTTCGTCGTCACTAATTATAATGACTTCTTGTGCTGCTGCTGGTTCATAACTTCTTTTGAGAACATTTCGTTCTTCAGTTGCAGGTTTCACCTCCACTGGTTCTTCTTCCTCTTCTTCTTCTTCTTCTTCTTCTTCTTCTGGTTCTGAATCAGGAGAGCGTGGTGTATAGCTCTCACTTGTTTCTACTTCAGGCACTATAGGTGAATAACTGTCACTTGATTGTCCTTCAGGTACTATTTCAACCATCTCGAATTCAACTATCCTTTGCCCGAAGATATTATCTTCAGAATCCACCTCGTAGCCAGAATCTGGTTTCCTCAGATGAGCAATCACTTGGTTTTCTAATTGGCAAAACACTGTATGAAGTCCATACCGCTGGACTTTCCCGTCAAAGGAATCAGGAGTCTCTCTTCTCAACAGAGAGAGTAATGCATTATAGCATCCGGTTGACCGGATCATCTACCCAGAATCACACCGTATGAACTGGGTTACAACTTAGTATGATGCCAAAAAAAACTTTTTACCTCAAAATATCTTTGCACCCTTTTATTTTTATAAAAATTTTTTCTAAAATTTGTTTTAATAAAGACCCTTTTAAATTTTTTTTTAACAATTTCCTATATATATTTTAAATTATTATTTTTAAATAAAATGGATATTTAAAAAAACATAATAAAAAAATATATAGAAATTACTAAATTATTTTTTTTAAAACCTTTTAAAAAAAAAAAATAATAAAAAAAAATAAACCTTTTTTTTTTAAATCCACGATGAGATTCGATTTGTTGACCTCTACTGTCTACTCGGTAGTCTTAGCCACTGCACCACGCGACTACTTTTGTCGATTCCTTGACCTGTGAAGCTCTGCCACATGGCACACTCGACGCTCCTCTACCACATCAGCTCCGCTCGTCCACGTTTGCTCGTGCTTCTGCCACATCAGCTCCACTCATCCACATATGCTCGTGCCTCTGCCACATCAGCTTTGCTCATCCACATCTGCTCATGCCTCTACCATGTCAGCCTTGATCCATGTGCTATCCAATCAACTTTCAGCCAGATCTGTCCCATGTCAGTGCCTGCCACATCAGCTGTCGCCTAGCTTTGTAACCAGTTCGACAGTGCCACGTAAGCCTACTGTCTATGTTTAGTCAAATCCTCAAGATCCGTGTGCTCCTTGAGATCCATGTGCCTGTCTCTCACTAGTCGCACCTCAGGATCTTCTACACTCGGCTTTCATGCCTTACCTTGGTCCTCGGGATTCGTGCCCCCTTAGCTCTGATACCAGTGTGAGTCTAAGATTAAGGTAACCTTAGATTAAAGTTAGGCCAAGGTAATAATTGACACGAAGAAAAACAAAGCCAAAAAAATTCATTAAATTAACTAGTTTAACATTACATTAAATTAAACATTATATAGGTTTAGAACAAGCAAAATAGTAGGGAAGGGAGGTTGGAGGAAGATCGGGGAGATTAGAGAGAACGAAGGAGTAGGAAGTGGAGTGGGATGTGGTAGTGGGCATGGGGAGAGGAAGGAAGTGGAGTGATAAGGGAAAATGGACGGTAGGAAAGGAGGAAGGACAATGGAGGGATAAGGAGAAAATAGAGGTGAAGGAGAAAGAAAATCATGTCGACCATCTGAAAATTTTAGCTGACAAAAGGCAAGTGAGTTCACACTTTGCTTAGAATAAACTAGATTTTTCTAAGCTATTTCAAGCTAAGTCCTATTCACACTTGCTACAATTTGCATTTATAATAGGATGATGATGCTAGGATTCATCACCCGATCCTTTAAGCAAACACAATCCTACTTTGTCTTATTCCTCTTATATATCTCTTGACCTTCTTAAGTATAAATACATCTCTAATTTTTCCAAGTGAAGGGAAATACACTTCTCATGCCATTATAATCAATTTTTTATTTCCTTGTATATCCCTTGACCTTGTTTTTTTTTTTCGGTAAATAAGGTACACTTTCATTACATCCGAGTTTTCTAGGTTGACCCAAAACCTTTTACAAAATCAGCACTATGCTGTTACAGATCAAAAATCAATAGGGACAGTCTATCCTTCACTGCTAGTACCCTACTGAGGTCCCCCTGCCAAGAAGGAGCACCATCCCTTACACACATTTACCAAAACCTAAGAAACCACAGGCAGTGGCCCACCACATCGCTCTCTTGCTGCCCAAGCCTCAAAGATGCGACCTATCATGAAATCGTGATGTCCTTAAGACTTCACCTTCATTTGTTCTGAAGAGTCATGAAATGGTGACATGTCGCAAAAAAAAGACATGTCACGAAATTGCAACATTCTGCCAATGTTCTGCTCCTTTGCCACTAAAAGTCATGAAAATGCAACAAGTCATGAAAAGGAACCATTTCACAAAATCGTGATATTCGTCACCCATATTGCACTCTTTCTGCTTCCAGCCTCCTTGCTTCTTTTCTTGGCTATTGCCCGTGAAAACCCAACATGCCACGAAATCACAACAATTTTGCCTCCTAACACTTTCTCTTTTCTTTTGGTCACGAAAATGCGACATGTCACGATATCGTGACACTTTTCCTTCCTCCTCTCTCTCTTCTCTTTTGGTCACGAAAAAGTGACATGTTGCGATATCGCGACACTTTTCCTTCTTACTCTTTCTCTTCTATTTTGGTTGCAAAAATGCGACATGTCACGAAATCGCGACACTTTTGCCTCTTTGACCTCTTTTGTTGCATTTGGACATGAAAAGCCAACCTGTCACGAAATCGTGACACTTTCACCACTAGCTCCTTTTCTTGGCTTTTTCCCGCAAAAATCCAACATGTCACGAAATTGTGACACTTTCGCCTCCTTACTCTGTCTCTTCTATTTTGGTCATGAAAATGCGACATGTCGCGATATCGCGACACTTTTTCCTTTCGACTCTTTCTCTTCTCTTTTGGTTGCGAACATGCGACATGTCACAATATCGTGACACTTTTCCTTCTTACTTTTTCTCTTCTGTTTAGGTTGCAAGAAAATGACATGTCACAAAATCGTGAAACTTCAGCCTCTATGACCTCTTTTGTTGCTTTTGGACATGACAAAGTAACATGCCGTGAAATCGTGACACTTTCTCCTCCTTGCTCATTTTCTTGGCTTTCGCTCGCGAGAATCTAGCATGTCGTGAAATCGTGACACTTTCGCCTCCTTACTCTTTCTCTTCTCTTATGGTCACGAAAAAGCGACATGTCGCGATATTGTGACACATTTTCCTTCCTACTCTTTCTCTTCTCTTTTGATCGCGAAAAAGCGACATGTCACGAAATCGTGACACTTTTCCTTCTTGCTCTTACTCTTCTGTTTTTGTCGTGAAAATGTGACATGTCGTAAAATCACAACACTTCTACCTCTTTGACATTTTTTGTTGCTTTTGGACACGAAAAGCTAGCATGTCATGAAATCGTGACACTATCGCCTCCTTGCTCCTTTTATTGACTATTGCCCGTAAAAGTCCAACATGTCGCGATATCGCGACACTTTCGCCTCCTTACTCTTTCTCTTCTCTTTTGGTCATGAAAATGCGACTTGTCGCAATATCGCGACACTTTTCATTTCCTACTCTTTCTCTTCTCATTTGGTCGTGACAAAGCGACATGTCACAATATCGCGACACTTTTCCTTCTTACTCTTTCTCTTCTGTTTAGGTCACAAGAAAGCGACATGTCGCGAAAATGCGACACTTCCACCTCTTTGACCTCAATTGTTGATTTTGGACCCAAAAACGCAACATGTCGTGATATCGTGACACTTTCTCCTCCTTGCTAATTTTCTTGGCATTTGCCCGCGAGAAACCACCATGTCGCGAAATTGTGACACTTTCACCTCCTAACTCTATCTCTTCTCTTTTGGTCATGCCACAACGACATGTCGCGATACCGTGACACTTTTTCTTTCCTATTCTTTCTCTTCTCATTTGGTCACGCAAGTGTGACATGTCACTAAATCGTGACACTTTTCCTTCTTACTCTTTCTCTTCTATTTTGGTCACAAAAATGCGACATGTCACGATATCACGACACTTTTTCCCTCTTACTCTTTCTCTTCTCTTTTGGTCGCAAAAATGCGACATGTCGAGATATCACGACACTTTTTCTTTCATGCTCAACATGTCGCGATATCGTGACACTTTTTCTTTCATGCTCAACATGTCACAAAATCATGACACTTTTTCTTTCATACTCAACATGTCTCCAAAAAGCGACACTTTTTGCTTCTTGTTCACCATGTCGCGAGATCACGCCGCCCTTTCTTTCTTGCTCAACATGTCGCGATATCGTGACACTTTTCCTTTCTTGCTCTACATGTCATGAAATCATGACACATTTTCTTTTTTGTTCAACATGTCACGAAATTGTGACCCTTTTTCCTTCTTTCTCAACATGTCACGATATCACGACCCTTTTTCCTTCTTGCTCAACATGTCACGAAATCATGACACTTTTCCTTTCTTGTTGTATATTGCTTTTCCTTAACCAATGACATGTCACAAAAATGTGACATCGGTCCTTTGTCGCTACCTTTGCACTTAAAACCATCACATGAGGCCACCATGCCACCTAGATCCTTCCCCCGTTGCAGATAAAACTAAAGCCATCACCAGAAAGATCGAAGCAATACTAGCAAAACAAAACTGAAACTCCTCTCCCTTTTTTTGATCCCCACAGGTTCATCATTGTTGGCGATCTGTTTGAATAATTTTTTCCACATCACTTGGGACCCCATGTTCCTAAGTGACCAGCCCATTGGCTTCCACCCCTATATTGGCCAAGATATCAGCTATTTTATTTGCTTCCCTATACACGTGCTTGGCCTTCCGATCAATCCTGGCTTGGTAGAGAATCCTAGCCTCTTTGATGACAATCTTAATCTGCCACGAAGGATTTTTCCCATTGCTGAGAAGGTTTATGACTTGCAGTGAATCTCCTTCGATAATTAGATTACCTTCAAACTCCTGAGCCAACTGAAGACCCCTCCATAAAGCTCTTGCTTCTGCCTCGTTGTTAGTCCTTGTTCCCAAATGTTCAGAAAAGGCCATCACCAGCAAGCCTTGATGATCTCTCACAGCTCCTCTAGCCCCTACTTTGCCAAGGTTACCTTTAGAAGCCCCATCGAAGTTGATCTTGAACCAACCAACCGGGGGCGATTTCCACTTGGCATCTGATCTGGGATTGACCTTGGAAGACATAGGTTTCTCACCCAGAGTAATATTTAAGGATTGAGCGATCAACCTCTCCCAAGGGGAAGGATTTCGAGCTTCATGAGGAATAAGGCTTATGTTTTTATGAGCGAAGGTAAGAATCTTATTGGTGATGGAGGTAACATCATGGCTCGACTCATGGAAAGCTCTATGGTTTCTTTCAAGCCAAACACAATCCTGATGCTAGGATTCATCACCCGATCCTTCAAGTAAAAACAATCCTACTTTGTCTTATTCCTCTTATATATCTCTTGACCTTCTTAAGTATAAATACATCTCTAATTTTTACAAGTGAAGGGAAATACACTTCTCATGCCATTATAATCAATTTTTTATTTCCTTGTATATCCCTTGACCTTGTAAGTATAAACATATTCTTAAATTTCTCCAAGTCAAGGGATATACACATTTCTTCCTCTTCTACCTCCTAAATAGCTCCATGATAATCAAGGAGGATGTCTTATAATATTTATATATTACCATACATCCTTCTTTGGATTATACTTGTACTTGGATGTTAAAAGGTGCCCCTTTTTGGTTATCTATGAGTTGGTTAGGACTTTCCTTATTCTCCAATGAATATACACTTTACTTCTTATTTATTCTCCTTTCTTCCTAAATAGCTTCTAGATAATCAAGGAGGATGTCGTATGATTTTTGTGGATCACCATGCATCTTATCTAGACTATTCTTGTCCTCAAATGTTATATGGTGCCCCTTCTTGATTATATATGGCTCTCCTTCTTTTTTTTGCACCTTCTTCACCGTATATTCTTTCTTCTTATTGCACTTTTTTATCATCTCCCAAAATCTATTGCAATTACATTTGATTTTATTGATTAAGGCCTTGCCCATACAATTAATAAAAAAAATAGGTACGTTATTATGGAATATAGTGGAATGATCCCTTTTGCTCTTTGCCTCCCTCATTGACATTTCAATTGTCAAGGGATGCTTGTAGGATAGGCTAGATACCACATTAATATCATTTTATGGTGTTCATATGATCATTGACTATTTTACGAGCACCTCTTAGCTATCAAAATGTTAAAAATGACACTTTATTCTTGTTTACATTCTCATGCTAATAATAACATGGGGGCAATAAATGCTTATCTCTTTAATATTTTCCTCTTATTGCATAATGCTCAACTATGAGCTATCTTGCCTTCATCCATTATTTTACCTTTTGTATATATCTCTTCTTTGACTTCCATTCATTCTTTTTGCTAATGAGGGAATGATGGTAGTATATACTCACTTCTTAGAATTATGCCTTTGCACCTTAATGCTAGGTTATTGGTTCTCCTATCAACATCTTTCATTTACCCATTGCATGATTTTCTCTCCCATTACATCTTGTATCTTTACATAATTTGCATGCTTATACACACTTTACCTGCTTGTGCATATCTTATAAATAATTTTACATATCTTGTATATAGCACACACACACATGAACCTTAGCTGATTGCTTGTAAACATGTACCTTAAATATTTATTGCTTCTTCATGTACCTTATTTGGTCACTTGTAAGCGTATAGCTTAACTGGTTATTGCTTATTCATGTACCTTAACTAGTTATTGCTTCTTCATATTTGATCAAACTATAACTATACTTTAATTGATCACCTAAAGTCATGTATCTTAACTATTTATTACTTCTCTTCAAATGGTCCACTACAACTATATCTTAACTGGTCACCCATAGTATTGTATCTTAACTAGTCATTGACCATATTAGGTCTTAACTGGTCATAGACCATTGTAAATAACTATATGTAGATCTTATGACCACTATATATAGGGTCATATTTTGACCCCCAATCCTTTGCTTAGGCTCATTTTATCACAGGTCATATTAATATTTACTGATCTTGGTGATATCACCTATGTCCCTCTTTTCTTTTCTTGATCTATTTTATAGCCTTTTCTTCCTTTCTCTTCCTCTAAATTTATTCTATCATCATATTTTATTCCATATTTGTTCTTACCTATATATAACAATCTAATGATCACAAGAAAATTATAAAGCAAGTCACCCATAATCATTCATCACATTTTCAACACAATAAATAGTAACAAGATATCATTATCCTCAAAAGAGAGTACATCTAATCTGGTGTGTCGATGGGACACACTAAAAAATTTTCACACTCGACCATCCTATAGCCTCTACCCTATGGGAAGTATACTACACTTAAAATTAGTATGTCATCCCATTCCTTCCTAAGAATATAAGCCTGACTCACTCACTCCACCCGCTGGTGGTGGTCTTGGTGGAGGCATATTCATGGACCATGAAACAGTCTGTACATATGACTATGTCGTGCTATGGGAATGTCACGATGATGGTGGAGGAACCCTCTATTCTATATGAATGACCTAGTAATACAAAATTTGGTAGAATATCACCCTTTGTATAAATTCTTGTATCCTCCCTCACCTTTTGTATCTTCTCCTATAATATCCTAATGACCTAATCATATTGGACACCTATGATTATGGATATGCCCTCTAATAATGCCTACCACCTCTCTTGGTGTAGCTAAGCCATCTCTCCTCTCACCTGCTCTACCTTGGCCCTTGATGCATGTCTCTTTGTCCTAAACTAGTCTTACTCTATGATGACCTTGTCTATCACTCCCCTTAGTCCTACCAACCTCTAGGCCCTACCCTCATGGAGTAGGTCTATATCCCTATGTAACTGGGTGATATTCACTCACATAGCCTCCCTCTTAGCCATAGGATCATCCTGACCCATTTTCCTTCTCGACCTAACCTCTATATTCATGGGGAAAACTCTTGTTGCCTCCTCTTCCCTTGTTGTTATATTAGTAATTGTGACCTCTTCTCTAGTAGTCATAACAATCACTACCTTGAAATCCACCTACCTCTACCTAGGCTATCCTATACCCCTTTTTTGTATCTTCATAGTCCACTTAGTAGCCTCATGGAATGTCAAATTCATGCCCTAATCCATCACCTGATACCTATTAGTAGGTATTTCTAGTGAGATCCTAGCCAACATGATCCTCCTATACCACTGTTTGTAGCCCATGACTATCCCAACACCATCCACCCCTGGATCAATGTACAATGATTCATATATGTCCTCCTCTAAAAAACTAGTAGGGTCAAGTCACCCACCTACTTTTTCAAGGCCCCTAGCCACCCTTTGATACTAGTAGTCCCCCATATTTGGTATATGCTGTAGAATACCAAATTACCTTTGCACCCAATAAAAATATTGTAGCTCTCGCTCCTCTTGGTATGTGATCACCCACCTAATATATTAATCTTATGCCAACTCAAAAAATCCTCTACCTATGTAAGGTGTAGATGCCATGTCATCCAAATCATCTTCTTGTCTTGTAACATTTCTACTACCCTTCTCCCTAATGCCAAGGGCCCAAAAAATGTTTGTTGCACGCTTTTAAAATAGTGCACCCACTGGTAAGTTATTGGCCTCTTTGGACTAGGTAGTTACCCCAGTAATTCTTGTGGCCTCTACATTACTATGTGCTCCCAACACCACACTTGTATAAGGGTCATGCAAGAAAAAATACGACCTCTCTTGTATACAATGTTGTACAATGTCCTGTATAATATAGTCAAAACTAGCAGTCCTTAGATAAACTGTACCTATTGATACCTCATGTCAATTATCATCCATGCTAGAGACCATGTCAATTATCATACATGCTAGAGTCCATGTCAGTTATCATCCATGCTAGAGACCATGACATGTACCTTCTACTCATGTGGCATATTAGCAACCTTGCCACCTATTGGAACAAAATCTATCTTGGGTTGTTTAGTTGTGCCTTAGATTTTGTCAACATTAAAAAGACGAGAAGGTTTGAGACTTTTCGCCTGATCTCTAGAGAAGGCTGGTTCCTTGAAGTTTTTTATGGGAAAATGGGAAGGAAGTAATACTGAAAGAGAGGGAAATATAGCCAAAGCTAGATCTAATATATGGTGCAGATTAGACAAAAACAAAGACATATTTACTTAATTCTATCCAAAGCATTTAAACACATTTCCATGTAAAAATTATATAATTTCATATATGATTTCTAATATTTCATTTAACATGCGTATATATTAGATTCTCATTCCAAAAATATGATTTATGTATTGCAAAAGTTTAGATATAAGAACAAACTCAATTTACAATTCAATATTGTAAGTAGAAATAAAGAACATTAATACATACACTTGCACGATATGAACCAGAAGCCAATGGGAGATGTGATTTTATTGCTTGTATTCGAAGTACAACATTCAATATTGTAAACATACAAGAGCTGACCCTTTTTCTAGAGTCACTCACCCCTATATATACCCTAAAAGAGTATTATTTTCTAAGTACATCTTACTATTTTACAAGCAATCATCTATAATTTCTAATAATACACAAGTCTTCTATGAATTAGATATCTTCTCTGCAGATTAGATTCTGGATGAGCCTATCACATTTTCAATCATCTAGCAAGCCTGCTCTATCTTGGATTTCTGATAATCATGTCAGAAATCACTTCTTGGTGTCAGTGCATGCCTTTGATTGCCAAAAATACATTTTATTCTTTTACAGCTGGCACATTGTGAAATCATGACATTCTTTCCTTGCTTTGCTCATTTGCTGCCTCCAGCCGCAAAAATGAGACATGTCATGAAATTGTGACATTCATCTCTTACTTTGCTCTTCTACCGCTTCCAGCCATGAAAATGAGACATGTCACGAAATCATGACATCCATATCTTGCTTTGCTCTTCTACTACTTCCAGCCGTGAAAATGAGACATGTCACGAAATCGTGACATTCGCCCTTTGCTTTTCTCTTCTATCGGTTTTCGTCGTGAAAATGTGACATGTCGCGAAATCATGACATCTTTATGTCTTTTCCTTCATTTCTTCTGGGCGGTCGTGAAAATGCGACATGTCATGAAATCGCGACATTCCTATGTCTTTCCTTTATTTCCTTTTGGATGGTCATGAAAATGTGACATGTCACGAAATCATGACATTCTTTCCTTGCTTTGCTCTTTTGCCACCTCCAGCCATGAAAATGAGACATGTCACGAAATTGTGACATTCGTCTCTTACTTTGCTCTTCTGCAACTTCCAGTCGTGAAAATGAGACATGTCATGAAATCATGACGTCCATCTCTTACTTTGCTCTTCTATTGCTCTTGGCCACAAAAATGCAACATGTCGCGATATCGTGACACTTTTTCCTCCTTGCTCTTTCTCTTTGCTTTGGACCACAAAAATTCAACATGTCGCGATATCGTGACCCTTTTTCCTCCTCACTATTTCTCTTTACTTTGGACCGCAAAAATGCAACATGTCGCAATATCACGACACTTTTTCCTCCTTGCTCTTTCTCTTTGCTTTGGACCGCAAAAATGCAACATGTCGCGATATCGCGACACTTTTTCCTCCTCGCTCTTTCTCTGCTTTGGACCACGAAAATGCAACATGTCACGATATTGCAACACTTTTTCCTCCTTGCTCTTTCTCTTCGCTTTGGACCGCAAAAATGCAACATGTCATGATATCACGACACTTTTTCCTCCTTGCTTTGATCTTTAGCATATGGGCCACTTTGGTCTTCTTGGAAAATATGCAAAAAGGTGCATCAGCTATTTTTCTGTAGTTAGTCACTTTTTGACTAACATTCTTGGCACCTTCCGGGGGATTTTTTGCTTGCAAAAATTTTGAACCAGGCCTTCATCCATTGGGAAACGGAGTCAACAACGCAGTTGTAAAAAGAATATTTCAGAGAAAGACAAAGAACACAGGAAAATGCACTTAGATTAAAAGTGAACATTACCTCGTCAAAACTCCCTCTATACCTTAGTATCTCTATTTTAAAAAAATGTCGACTTCTGATTGGCTACGATTGAAATTTTTTGTTAAGGCCAAAAAATGGTAATATTTACAAATATTGTCTGAATATACTTATATTATACTGTACATATAATTTCTTTTCTACTTTCTCAATAGAAATATAACTTTAGGTGAAATGCATTCACCATGATGGGAATAACCAATCCATCTTGATATTTCAACTCGAAAGCATTGAACTATTTATCTAAAACAATTTCAAATGGTCCCTCCTAGAAAGCATTGAATTTATCATGGTTACCTGGCTTAGATTTCTTTACATTCCATTTCAAAACCAAGTCTCTCACTCTAAATTTTTTGGCAGTTGTATTTTTTTTGAACCATCCTTTAGTATCTGCCATATGCTTTTGATTGTGATTGTATGATTACTCTATTTTTTCTTCTAACTGTAAAAGCTGCATTGCTCCTACAACTGTGTGTATAATTTGGTCAATCTGAGGTAGCGGGTAATGATCTTTGAGTGATGCTCTATTCAAATTTTTGAAATCTACACACAATCTGATATCTCCATTTTTATTCCTGACTGGTACCAAGTTTGCCACCCAGGTGGAGTGTTTAATAAGGTAGACTATTTTAGCTTGAAGGAGTTTTAGCAGTTCTTGTTTCATCAAAGATTCTATCTTCGAATTCACTGGTCTTTGCTTTTGCCTAAAAGGAATAGCTCCTTCTTCTGATTCTATGGTATTTTGAATAACATCTTTATTGTACACTTTTAGATCACTATACACCCAAGCTATGATGTAAGGGAATTTACACAATTCTTTGATCTAGTTCACTTCCTCTTCTGTACAACTGATTCCAACCTTAATCATTTTTCCTGGCTCTAACTCTACATCTTTGTATCTTCGTTTATCGACCTTGATTTTTTGGCCAACTGCTCTATCATTGTTATCAAACAGGCTTTCAAGGGTGATGAGACCCTTAGGAATATGATTGTTTTTTAAATGAATAATGTCCTCTTCCTCTTCATCCTGCAGATCCCGGTTGGTTGAGCAATTCATTTCATGGATTAAGAAATCCAGTATTTGTTCATCATTTTAAAAAAATTTCCAGAAAATATTTTTATCAGGCACTGAAGGCCTGTATATAAGTCTAATAGTTTTAGACTTCGAATAACATTACTTACAGGACAAAAATTAGCTCCCATTGAAGCTAACAAATCTACGTGGGTATTCTGTTCTCTAGGGATAAACTTTATATTTAGGGCCTCAAAGGCCTCTAAGAGATCCCACACTTTGTTCTTGTAAGCCTTCAAATAATGTTGTTTACTTATACATTTTTTGGTGACTTGATTCACAATAAATTCTGAATCTCCATAGATGAGTAACTGTTTGATTCCCAATTTCTCAGCCCTTCTTAACCCTAAGAACAAGGCCTCATATTCTGCTATGTTATTGGAGCAAATCCAAGTCAACCTGTAAGAGAAAACCTTTTCCTCTCCGATGGGAGAAATCAAAACTATTCCGACACCAGCTCCATTCTTGCACCTAGCCCCATCAAAGAAAAGCTTCCATAATTGATTCACAAAACCATCCTTTTCTAGGGAGGGTATCAATTTTCTTTTTGGTTTCTCAATAGAATAGTTTCATATTTTTGTTTCTATCATGGCATTAAAATTCTATAGAGAAAACTCGTCCTCAGCTTGGAGCTCTTCTAATGTTTCTTCCATTAGAGTTTCTTCTATTGTTTCTTCAGTCATCATATTTACACGGTCAGTTTCACCAATATTTTCTACATGAAACGTAGATGGTTTCTCATTAAAAATCTTGACCCTTCTAGCTTTGAAATGTATCTCCAAATGAGAATAATATAAGGATAAGTATCCTCCTATATTTGCTGTGAACTCTTTAGATAGACACATACAAAAATAGGGCTCCAAGTCTACGACTACTACCTCTTGTATGATTGTCATCTGAGGCATTTTATGCAGTCGTATGGGAATATCCTTTATCACTCCTATAGTTTTTACTGGAGTACCATCTAACTGTAGGATGCCTGCGCTGCTCCTAGTGTACTCCATTCCCATAATATCACATACTACTTTGGGTATCACAGTGGTAGCAAAATCTATCATGCAGTTGTGGACAACCCATCCTTCCATTTGAAGGGACAAATAAAAGGGTGGTGGCCTATTCTTACCAGTGGTAGACATCAAGTTCGTTAGAACCATTTTTGAATATGATGCAGTCCCACCTCTATTTTTCATTGTTCTTAGGAATTCCTGTAGGAGATCGATTTGACCTAGGATTTGAAGAGCATCATACATACTTGCCTTAGAAGGATTCTTTTTCATTTTCTCTACTATACTGAATGTAGGTGAATCAACTATTCTTTCTTTTTCTTTGGCAAAATTTTCATATTTATTTTTGTATCCTTGGGTTGCTTCAGTTATTTACCTTTTTGTCAATGAGGGGAATCTCAAAATTTCCCTAGCCTGTTCTTGGGTTTCATTTTCCCCCCGAGGAATAAATTCTTTGTGTGTTTCTTGCCCTAGAATTTTGGTTGGAAATTGATATTTTCTTTCCTAAGGGAGACTTCCCTTAGGAGTTTCTTTGGGAACTTCCTTGGGAGCAGGGGAAACATTCAATGGCTGAAGCTCTTTAGGGTCTACTTGTAGTGGTTTCTTACCTGATCTTGTCAAAACTGAAACATGTTCTATTGTAGGCATCATGAAGTTGTGGTCCTTATCTCTAATTATATTTACATGGCCTTTCATTTTTTATTTACTCTTTTCAACTGCTATACTTTGTACATAATGCTGGTGTATAATACACGAACTTTCCCCATGTGGATCATTATATGTAGTACACCAAAAGTTAAAATCAGTGGGAGGATCTTCGGCCTTCACTATCTCATTTGTATATACTGTGCTCGATCTCTCTTGTTCCCTATTGCTTTATTGTGATGCATCTCTTATTACCTGAGGGAACCTCCTTGGAAGAAAATTCCTTTTAGCCTCTATCTTTTTAATTTATGTTATATCATTTGCTAGATTTTTCATGGTGTCCAAGATAAGAGTAAGCTGATTATCGAGAACTTGCTGAGGAGGTGGCGTAGGTAATGTAGGTATAGCAGAAATAGGAGGTAATACTAAAGGAATTTGAGGCATTGGTATTGTAGGTATAGAGGGTGATCCATTCCATATTGGAAGATCATATATTGTCCATATGTTGTTTTTCCTGTTCCATCATATGAAGGCAATGCCTTCAATGCTACGCAAAGAATTTGATTTTGGGCTGCTAAATTTAGTGGACCAGTGTGGTTCCATATAAGATAAGATGGTGGTGGAGGAGCGGCCATTGTAATTGCTATATTCATCTAAACTATTGGGGTTTTAGTAACAGCTGGAGATGAACCAATGATAGAATATGGTAAAACAGAGGATATAATGGTGCTATTATTGGTAGCAGATGGATTTGATCTTGTGGATAAAATTGGATTCACTCTTAAGCTACCAAGATGCAACTCGAAGAACTCAATGGGCTCTTCTAAGTTTTTTGATTTGGATCTGGTTATCATATAAACATATACTAGCTTTAACCAGGTCTAAAAAGATAAGGTATTTTTTGGGCCTATAGCTTCGAACGGAGTCACCAGGTGATTGGGTTTTCGATTCTAAATATTATAAGAAAAACACCAAAAATTGTAAAAATAATATGGGATTTAGGGTCCCATCGGGCGTGCCAAAAACTATTGGAACAAAATCTACCTTGGGTTGTTTAGTTGTGCCTTAGATTTTGTCAACATTGAAAAGACAAGAAGGTTTGAGACTTTTCACCTGATCTCCAGAGAAGGTTGGTTCCTTGAAGTTTTTTATGGGAAAAGGAGAAGGAAGTAATACTGAAAGAGAGGGAAATATAGCCAAATATAGATCTAATATATGGTGCAGATTAGACAACAATGAAGACAGATTTACTTACTTCTATCCAAAGCATTTAAACACATTTCCATGCAAAAATTATATAATTTCAGATATGATTTCTAATATTTCATTTAACATGCGTATATATTAGATTCTCATTCCAACAATATGATTTATGTATTACGAAAGTTCAGATATAAGAACAAACTCAATTTACAATTCAATATTGTAAGCAGAAATAAAGAACATTAATACATACACTTGCACGATATGAACCAGAAGTCAATGGGAGATGTGATTTTATTACTTGTATTCAAAGTACATGCATTCAGTCTTGTAAATGTCTAAGAGCCGACCCTTTTTTTGGAGTTTCTCACCCCTATATATACCCTAAAAGAGTATATTTTTCTAAGTACATCTTACTATTTTACAAGCAATCATCTGCAGTTTCTAATAATACACAAGTCTTCTATGAATTAGATATCTTCTTTGCAGATTAGATTCTAGACGAGCATGTCACATTTTCAATCATCTGGCAAGCTTGCTCTATCTTGGATTTTTGATAATCATGTCAGAAATCACTTCTTGTTGTTAGTGCATGCCTTTGATTGCCATAAATACATTTTATTCCTTTACGGCTGGCACGTCACGAAATCATGACATTCTTTCCTTGCTTTGATCTTTTATCGCCTCCAGCCACAAAAATGAGACATGTCATGAAATTGCGACATTCATCTCTTACTTTTCTCTTCTGCCGCTTCCAGCCATGAAAATGAGACATGTCGTGAAATAATAATGTCCATCTCTTGCTTTACTCTTCTGTCGCTTCCAGCCACAAAAATGAGACATGTCATGAAATTGCGACATTCACCCTTTGCTTTGCTATTCTACCAGTTTTCGTTGTGAAAATGTGACAAGTCACGAAATCGTGACATATTTATGTCTTTTCCTTCATTTCTTCTGGGCAGTCGCGAAAATGTGACATGTCACGAAATCGTGACATTCCTATGTCTTTCCTTTATTTCCTTTTGGATGGTTGCGAAAATGTGATATGTCGCAAAATCATGACATTCTTTCCTTGTTGTGCTCTTTTGCCACATCCAGCCACGAAAATGAGACATGTCATGAAATTGTGACATTCGTCTCTTACTTTGCTCTTTTGTCGCTTCCAGCCGTGAAAATGAGACATGTCACGAAATTGTGACGTCCATCTCTTGCTTTGCTCTTCTGTTGCTCTTGGTCATGAAAATGCAACATGTCACGATATCATGACACTTTTTCCTCCTTGCTCTTTCTCTTTGTTTTGGATCGCAAAAATGCAACATGTCGCGATATCACGATCCTTTTTCCTCCTCGCTCTTTCTCTTTGCTTTGGACCATGAAAATGCAACATGTCGCAATATCACGAAACTTTTTCCTCCTTGCTCTTTCTCTTTGCTTTGGACCACGAAAATGAAACATATTGCGATATCGTGACACTTTTTCCTCCTCGCTCTTTCTCTTTGCTTTGGACCATGAAAATGCAACATGTCGCGATATCACGACACTTTTTCCTCGATCTTTCTCTTCGCTTTGGACCACAAAAATGCAACATGTCGCGATATCGTAACACTTTTTACTCCTTGCTCTTTCTCTTTGCTTTGGACCGTGAAAATGCAACATGCCGCGATATCGCGACACTTTTTCCTCCTTGCGGTGTTTTGCTTTTTCTTTGATCTTTAGCATATGGGCCACTTCGGTCTTCTTGGAAAATATGCAAAAAGGTGCATCAACTATTTTTTTGTAGTTAGTCACTTTTTGACTAACACCACCACCCCACAAATAATGCAGGTTATATCTGAGATGTCATATTGCTCTATCATCTTATAAACATGCAATCCACTCTACTAGATATCATGGTATGGGTCCATCGATAGCCTTTATAGTTACTCCTATGGAATCAAGACCTTATAGACCTCCCTGTATCTTATAGGGATCCTCAAAATCTACCACACATTTTTTAGTTTGACAATCACCTCTCCCATCGATCGTTTGAATGTCAAAGAATTAGGGTACCACCTCTCCATCAAGGTTGTCAAAAATGCCCTGTTGCACTATACTTGGGTCATATTTTACACATGTAGAAGTCCCACTATTTTTAAAAATCCTCTATATATCATTTTTAGCTCCCTCAATAATGTCTCCAATATTCATGACCTTTACTCTCTACTCTCTAGGACATCTAGCTGCAAAATTATAAAATAAATCTTTCATCAGTACCCCATATCATCACAACTCAAATAAAAAAAAAATCACTTCATTAGCCCTTTACATCTCTATCTACATTACTATCCTCTATATTTCTACTCTTTTATTTATTTCATTTTTCTATCCCTCTTCCTCTTTTCTATCTTCTTCTCCATATTCTATGATTTTGTACCTCATTTTTATAGAGTGTGGAATCATGAATTCACGATCAGCATTTGCAAGCTGTAAATTCATTTATTTTAGCCCTTGTGATATTGTGGACCCCCTTATGATATCATGAATATTGTTTATTTCATGGGAGAACCCGTGAATTCATGTTGAGCTTTGCCATGATTTCCTCTCAAAATATAAAAAAATTGCAAAAAATTCAAATCTAACCTAAATCTACTCCCTAATCCTAGCCTATTAAAAATGTTTTGAAGGTTACCCAAGCAATATCCTTTGTTGTTCCTACCTCACCCCTCATAATTTCCAAACGATAAATAGGAAGTTCCATATCCTCTCTAGAGCTCCTTTCCTCCTTTCTCACGTGATAAAAATGATTTTATTTTTCACCCTCCCCTCCATTTTTACCCTTCCTTATTTTCTCTTGTTCCTTTTTTTCATTTTCTCCTCCATCCTTATTCCTTTGAAATTTTATGTTTCTTTAAAAAAACTACATTCTTTCTGAAACTTAAAGAGGTACCCTAGCCTTGGGGGAATTGATGTCATTATTACATCGTAAAATGCATAAAATATTTGAAGTGTTTGGAATCACACTTTTGATATTCTCACAACGGCACTGAGAGGGGGGTGAATCAGTGCAGCTATTTAAAATTTAAATCTGTAACACTTAATGCTGAAATAATGCAAGCTCAAAACAGATATAGCAAATGTAACAAGAGAGCAACACACAACACAAGATGTAACGAGGTTCACCGGTTTGGCTACTCCTCAAAATAGACTGTTTGGACTTCAATCCAAATCCAGCCTTTGCAAAGTTTCAACTTTACAAACAATTTACCAGCACCCACTGGAAGGAGCACCAACCCCTGATTTATCTGCTACAACAGAAAGGAGCACCAACCCCTTATTCCAAGCACCAACTTGGATCTCTTATTTTTAATCTTAGATTGACATAAGAATGCCTTCCTTTTTACAAGACCCTCACTGGTCTATAGCTCACTCAAATCAATCTCATAGAAGCATAAGGAGAATTGTTAGAGACTCAATATGTTCTATTGCTTACAAAACCTTTCTATCAATTTGCATAAATAAAACCAGGTTTTTCAGCTCAGTTACGGTTTTGCCTACCGCACTCTTACGGATTTTTACAGCCCTTTTCCTGTGCTTCTTACAGCACACTTACTCAACCTTTCTTTCAGTTTTCTTAAGAATAAACAAGGTTGCAGTAACCTTTCTTACTACATTTTTACAGTCCTATATACTGGCTCACTTAAACGGCTCTTTCAAATTGGCTATGCTTTTCCCTCCTTTTTGCCATGCTTTCTTAGCTACATTGATTTCGATGCACTACGGACCCACTACTGTACCCATGCTGCCGCATTCTTTCTGTTGCACTATTATAGCCCATGCTTTCTGCGCTTTCTCGGCCTCGAGCCTACCACTGCACTGCTGACTCACTACTGCACGCATGCTGCCATGTTCTTTTTATTGTACTATTATAGCCTATGCCATCTATGCATTCTCGGCCTCGAGCCTGCCACCGCACTGCTGACTCACTACTGCATGCATGCTGCCACGTTCTTTCTGCTATACTATTACAGCCTATGCTATCTACGCTTTCTCGGCTTTTGTATATTTTATTGCAATCTATTATATTTTATTACAGCCCATGCTTTCTGTATTTCTCGTTTCCCATGCTCTTTCCATCGCACCGTGCACCCACTACAGTAGTCTTATTATTATAATACATTCTACCTGGTTTTCTTTAGATTCTATCGACCACTGTAGATTCTGTCCGTCACTGTAGATTCTATCTACCACTGTCATGTTTCTGTAACCATTGCACTGACTTTTATTGCACTTCTCATTAACGCTGCATGATCTCCTTCTGCAACTGTCCCTATGTATGCTTCTCAGCTTTTACACGTGAAACTATGACATGTCACGATATCACGACATTTCTGCCCCTTTGACTTTTTCTTGACAGTTGACCACGAAAACCTGACATGTCACGATATCGCGACATTCTCCGCCTCCTTCTACTCTTCTCGGCATGCAACCGTGAAAACATGACATGTCACGAAATCGTGACATCTTTCGCTTCCTTGCACTCTTCTCGGCATGCAACCACGAAAACTTGACATGTCACGAAATCATGACATCTTTCACTTCCTTACACTCTTCTCGGCATGCAACCGTGAAAACCTGACATGTCACGAAATCGTGACACTTTTCGCTTCCGTACACTCTACTTTGTAAGCACCAGTGAAAACATGACATGTCACGAAATCGCGACGCATTCGCTGCCTTGATCTCTTTTCTGTCTCTTGCCAGCAAAAACACATGTCGTGAAATCGCGACACTTTTTGCTATCGTACACTTCTCTTTGCCTGCACCAGTGAAAACATGACATGTCACGAAATCGTGACACTTCTGCTTCTACATTCTTCTCCGCATGCCTCGAAAATGAAACATGTCACGAAATCATGACATCTTTTTGCCTTAGCGCTTTTCTTTGCCTTTCGCTCGTGAAAATGGAACATGTCGTGAAATTGTGACATCTTTTTCTCTCTCCTCATTCCTTCGCTTCACCGAAAATGAAACATGTCACGAAATCGTGACATCTTTTCTCTCTCCTCTTTCTTTCGCTTGCCAATGAAACATGTCACGAAATCATGACAGTTTTCTTTTCTTGCGCCTTCTTTCCAAACATGTCACGAAATAGCGATAGTTTCTTTTGTGCTTCTTCTCCAAACATGTCACGAAATCGCGACAGTTTTTCCACTTGGTTTCTTCTCTGCCAACATGTCACGAAATCAACAGTTTTTCTACTTGGCTTCTTTGCTTCCAACATGTCGTGAAATCGCGACAGTTTTTCTTTCTGACCAAACATGTCGCGATATCATGACAGTTTTTCTTTCTGCCTTCTTTCTTCTCAGCATGTCGCGATATCGCGACAGAGAACATGTCGTGAAATCGCGATAGCTTTTCCAACTTTTTCTCTCTCCTCCGTTATGTCGCGAAATCGTGACAAAAAACATGTCGCGATATCGCGACAGTTTTCTAACTTGTCTTTTTCTTCGAATTTTTGAAACTGGGCCACTTCTGTCTGCTTGGAAATTCACAGTACATGCTCTGACTGACCTCTGAACTCCTGTCCACTGCATCAATCGATCTATCTGTCTGTGTTGACAACAATGACAATACTTTGGCTGCACCTTGCTCAACAATCTCCCCCTTTGGAATTGTTGGCAACACATGCAGTTTCCTGTATTTCTTCTCCCCCTTTGACAATAATACCAAAGGGCTGCTGCAGACTCCCCCTGAGTCCATGCACAACATTCTCAGGCAAAATTTGTTATCCTTAGTAAAAATCATAAATGAGAGCAAAAAGATAGACAAATATACGAATGCTCCCCCTGAGAATGTGTTCCCAATAGCTAGTCAGTTCTTGGGTAGTGTGACCACTCCCAATTTACTACGAAGGTATTCAAAAGCTTCCTTGGGCAACGGTTTTGTGAAGATATCTGCTACTTGCTCTGTAGTTGGAACAAAATCCAACTTAACCTCACCTTCTGCAACTTTATCCTTCAAAAAGTGATACCGGATTGCAATATGTTTGGTGCGGGAATGCATAACCGGATTCTTTGAGATGTTAATTGCACTGGTATTATCACATTTAATGGAAATTGGCTCTTTGAAATTAATACCCAGATCTTTCAGTGTTTGTCTCATCCATAATATCTATGTACAGCATGTTGTTGCTGCAATGTATTCTGCTTCTGCTGTGGATAAAGAGACTGATTCTTGTTTCTTGTTGTGCCATGCTACCAATCTGTCTCCAAGATAAAATGCACCTCCACTGGTACTCTTTCTGTCATCTATACATCCTACCCAATCTGCATCTGAATATGCAATCAGAGTGAAGTCTTTTCCTTTTGGATACCATAACCCATACTCCATAGTACCCTTGAGGTACCTAAAAATCCTTTTCACAGCTGTCACATGAGTCTCTTTTGGACTAGCCTGAAATCTTGCAACCATGCAAACTGCCTGTAAGATGTCTGGTCTGGTGGCTGTCAAATACAGCAGGCTCCCAATCATAGATTTGTACATTGTTTGATCAACATCTGGAGATTTTTCATCCTTGCTTAACTTGCAGCCTGTTATCATAGGAGTGCTAACAGGTTTACTATCCTCCATTGTGAACTTTTTCAGCATTTCTTTCACATATTTTACTTGAGAAATAAAAATTCCTTTGTCAGTTTGATTAACTTGCAGTCCGAGGAAATATGAAAGTTCACCAATCATAGACATTTCAAATTCTTTCTGCATTTTATTTGCTATGTCTCTACATGACTCATCATTGTTGCTGCCAAATATTATATCATCTACATAAACAACAAGGACAATAAGATTGCCATTCTCTATTTTGATATATAAATTGCTGTCCACCATACCTTTCTTGAACCCTTGCTGAGTGAGATAGTTGTCCAGTCTTGCATACCATGCTCTGGGTGCCTGTTTCAAGCCATACAATGCTTTCTTCAACTTGCAAACAAAGTTGGGATTATCACAGAGTTGAAAACCATCTGGCTGTTCAATATAAACTTCTTCTTCAAGATTTCCATTCAGAAATGCTGATTTCACATCCATCTGATAAACTTTGAAATTCCTGTGGACTGCTAAAGCCGAAAATAGTCCGATTGCTTCAAGTCTGGCCACTGGTGCAAAAGTTTCTTCAAAGTCAATCCCTTCAACTTGAGCATAGCCTTTACAGACCAATCTTGCTTTATTCCTTACAACTTGTCCGTCTTCATTCAATTTGTTTCGAAAAATCCATTTTGTATCGATTATGTTTTTATTTGCAGGCCTTGGTACTAATTCCCAGGTTTTGTTTTTCTCAATCTGATCAAGTTCTTCATTTATTGACTCCATCCAACTTTCATCTATGCTTGCTTCAGCAACATTTTTGGGTTCAATGCTGGATAACAGGGAGTAGTTACTTACTACTCTTCTTCTTGTCTTAACACCAACTGTGGGGTCCCCAATAATTTGCTCTCTGGGATGATTTTTTTGCCAGCTTCCAGTTTTGAATTTATTGTTTTCTTCTACTTCTGAATCAATACTTAAATCATCTGGGTCAATTTTTTGATTCTCTTCTGCTTCCTTTTCTTCATCTCCTTCAATAGCTTCTTTATAAATAGGGTAGTTTTCTTCACAACTGACTGTTTGTTTCCTATCTTCATCAAATTTAACATCAGCACTGTCTACAATTTTCTTTAGCCTTTTGTTGTAGCATTTGTAAGCTTTGCTTTTTGATGAATAGCCAACAAAGATACCTTCATCAGCTCTATCTTCAAACTTACCAAGATTATCTTTAGTTCTTTTGATGTAACACTTGCTGCCAAAGACTTTGAAGTATTTTGTTGTTGCCTTCTTGCCGAACCAAAGCTCATAAGGGGTTTTGCTTTCATGAGTCCTCAACATGCACCTGTTTTGGATATAAACTATAGTATGGACTGCCTCTTTCCAAAATCTATCTGCAATTTTGCTTTCAGTCAACATTGTCCGTGCCATTTCCTGTACAGTTTTGTTCTTTCTTTCTACAACACCATTCTGCTGAGGTGTCCTTGCTGCTGAAAACTGTCTTCTGATCCCATATTTTTGACAGTATTCTTCAAACTCCTCTGAGATGAACTCTCCTCCTCTATCTGATCTTAAACATTTGATCCTCTTTCCTGTTTCATTTTCAACTTGGTTTTTGAAAGTCTTGAACATTTCAAAAGCTTCAGATTTATGCTTTAAAAAGAATATCCAGGTCATTCTGGAATAGTCATCTATGCACAGCATAAAGTATTTATCACCATTTATACTTTGTGTTCTCATGGGTCCACATAAATCAGTATGAATTAGTTCTAAAGGTTTCTTGGTAAAGTACTCCTTTGATTTAAATGTGGCTCTAGTTTGTTTCCCCTTTTGGCATGAAGCACATATGCTATTTGAAGGTTTGCCAATAGTGGGTATATCTCTTATCGCCCTTTTTGAGCTGATTTTTACCAAATTTTCAAAGCTTATATGACCGAGCCTCTTGTGCCACAGCCAATTTTCATCTTCCTGTCCAATCATGCACGATCCTTCTGAAGTCTCCGAGAGAGTATACAGATTTCCAGAAGTCCTCAATCCAATGGCTATCAACTTCCCACTGTTTGCTTTTCTTACTTCACAACCCTGCCTTTTAAAAATTACTTCATGACCTTTGTCACAAATTTGACTTATGCTCAGCAAGTTATGCTTCAGACCAATAACAAACAATACTTCTTTAGATTTTATTTTTTCGTCACTTATCTTGATTGATCCTTTGCCAACTATCTTGGCTCCATCATTATTTCCAAATTTTATAGAACCACCTTCATATTTCTGTAATTTCTCAAATTTTTGTTTGTCACCTGTCATGTGACTGGAGCATCCACTATCTAGTATCCATGGTGCAGATTTGTTCTATGCTTTGAATGTTGTCTGTACAATCAAGGATTCCTTTTCTTCCTTGGGTCGCTCCTTTTCTCTCCACTCTGGTTTGACTGTAGTTTTGGATACTTGTTTAGCCTTTTCCCTTTCATTGACTTGTGCCTGTTTTTCGAGAAATTTTTTGTTTTGTTTCAATCCATTTGGTTGATATTTTCTTCCCTGATTTTTATTTCTTGCAAAAGAGCTATGACAATTTCTTGCAATATGTCCAAAGTTATGACAGTTATAACATTCTACTGCATATTCTATCAAAGGTGAAAAAACATTTCTACTATTGAAATTCCTTTGTCCTATATTATACCTGCAATTTGAAATTTTATGACCATAAGCATTGCATTTAAAACAATAACCAGAAAAGGAACGATTATACCTAGGTAATGGTCTTTGCCATTTAGTAGTAGGAGCCATGAATCTTCTTCTTCTTTGATGTGTGACTTTTGTGAATCCATCGTTGTCGAGTACTCTTCTTGAGCCCGGCATTATTGCTCTCTTTGGCATGATTTGGTTTTTCTTGATCAACTCCGATCTTGTCTTCTTTCTTTATAGGTTCTACATTTAAGGCCTTTGAACCCTTTGAGGATTCTCCTTCATCGAAGCCCAAACCAAATTTGATGCCTGTAGGCCTTTGGTTATTTAACATTTTATTCAACTTCACAGAATTGTCTTCAAATTTATGATGACAACTCAATTTCCGATTCATCTCTTCTAATTGTTTCCTTAATCCAACAATGTCTTCTTCTAGCTTGTTGCACTCATCTATTTTCACGGTTAATTGTACTTCGAGATCTTCAGACATTTTCTTAAATTCCTTAGTTTGTACTTTCAAACTAATTATTATTTCATTGGCATCCTCAAGCTTTCTTGAAACCTTTTTATTCTTTTTCCTTTTTGAGCTCATTTCTTTAAGAGCAGCAACTAACTCACCTTCCAGATAAACTTCAGCCTCATCTTCAAGTTTTTCATCACACTCCTGGGTTTCCTCTGTTCTTTCTTCTTCAAATGCCATGAACAAAGCTTCACCTGTTTCTACTTCAGAATCCTCAGACTCCTCACCGGAGCTGTCTTCAGAAGAGTTGACATTCTTGGAAATGAAACTTTTCTTCTTGAAGTTCCTTTTTCTAAAATGTGGTTTCTTCTTCCAGTCACTTCTTTCTTGGTGTGACCCTTCACCATTTTTGTTTTTCTCATTCATTGGGCATTTAGCTGCAAAGTGCCCGATGCCTCCATAGTTGAAACACTTGAATGGTAACTTTCCTCTGTACTTTCCTTTTCCCTTTATTAGTTTCCTAACAAAGTTTGCTTCTGTTTCATCTGAAGATTCTTCTTCTGTAGATTCTTGATTAGCTTTTATATTTTTGTGTGCTTTAAAAGTAGCTTCTCTGTCTGAGGGCTTAGTTTGTCCTATTCTCATTTCATATGCAGTTAAAGAACCATGCATTTCATCCATGCTAAAAGAGTTTAGATCTTTAGCTTCTTCTATAGCAAAAACTTTAGAATCAAATCTTTTGTGAAGAGTTCTTAATACCTTTTTCACGATGACCGCATCTTCTATTTCCTCACCGAGTCCTCTAATTGCATTAATGATTCCGTTGACTCTCAGCATATAAGCCTCTATGTTCTCATCATCATTCATTTTTAATGCTTCGAACTGAGCTCGATGCGTCTGTAGCTTGGCTTCCTTGATCTTGCTGTCTCCTTCATGAATGCTCTACAGTTTGTCCCACATGTCTTTTGCTGTTTTATAGCTCATGATCCTTATCAGTTCACTGTCTACTAACCCACACATTATAGCATTCTTTGCTTTAGAGTTATTCTCAAACTTTTTCTTCTCAGCAGCATCAGATGGAGGAGTAGAGGATATTGTGTACCCACTTTCTACTGACTCCCAAATGTCATAACCCAAAGCACATAGATAAGTCTGCATCCTGAGTCTCCAGAAAGAGTAATTAGTTCCATCGAACAAAGGAGCTTTGTTGGATGAAAAACCTTCACCACCGGCCATTGTGATTCTTCCAAGATCACCTTAGCTGATTAAGCTAGTTCAGGAACCTTGCTCTGATACCAATTGATATTCTCACAATGGCACTGAGAGGGGGGGTGAATCAGTGCAACTATTTAAAATTTAAATCTGCAACACTTAATGCTGAAATAATGCAAGCTCAAAATAGATATAGCAAATGTAACAAGAGAGCAACACACAACACAAGATGTAACGAGGTTCACCGGTTTGGCTACTCCTCAAAATAGACTGTTTGGACTTCAATCCAAATCCAGCCTTTGCAAAGTTTCAACTTTACAAACAATTTACCAGCACCCACTGGAAGGAGCACCAACCCCTGATTTATCTGCTACAACAGAAAGGAGCACCAACCCCTTATTCCAAGCACCAACTTGGATCTCTTATTTTTAATCTTAGATTGACATAAGAATGCCTTCCTTTTTACAAGACCCTCACTGGTCTATAGCTCACTCAAATCAATCTCATAGAAGCATAAGGAGAATTGTTAGAGACTCAATATGTTCTATTGCTTACAAAACCTTTCTGTCAATTTGCATAAATAAAACCAGGTTTTTCAGCTCAGTTACGGTTTTGCCTACCGCACTCTTATGGCTTTTTATAGCCCTTTTCTTGTGCTTCTTACAGCACTCTTACTCAACCTTTCTTTCAGTTTTCTTAAGAATAAACAAGGTTGCAGTAACCTTTCTTACTGCATTTTTACAGTCCTATATACTGGCTCACTTAAACGGCTCTTTCAAATCGGCTCTGCTTTTCCCTCCTTTTTGCCATGCTTTCTCAGCTGCATTGATTTCGATGCACTGCGGACCCACCACTGTACCCATGCTGCCGCATTCTTTCTGTTGCACTATTATAGCCCATGCTTTCTGCGCTTTCTTGGCCTCGAGCCTGCCATCACACTGCTGACTCACTACTGCACGCATGCTGCCATGTTCTTTCTGTTGTACTGTTATAGCCTATGCCATCTGTGCATTCTCGGCCTCGAGCCTGCCACCGCACTGCTGACTCACTACCGCACGCATGCTGCCACGTTCTTT
Source organism: Wollemia nobilis (assembly GCA_028583015.1). Classification (NCBI taxonomy): domain Eukaryota; kingdom Viridiplantae; phylum Streptophyta; class Pinopsida; order Araucariales; family Araucariaceae; genus Wollemia; species Wollemia nobilis. The sequence continues at coordinate 1,546,959 of JAQPPZ010002937.1, read as the reverse complement.
CTGCTATACTATTATAGCCTATGCTATCTGCGCTTTCTCGGCTTTTGTATATTTTACTGCAATCTATTATATTTTATTATAGCCCATGCTTTCTATATTTCTCATTTCTCGTGCTCTTTCCGTCTGCACCGCGCACCCACTACAGTAGTCTTATTATTATAATACATTCTGCCTGGTTTTCTTCAGATTCTGTCGGCCACTGTAGATTCTGTCCATCACTACAGATTCTGTCTGCCACTGTCATGTTTCTGTAACCGCTGCACTGACTTTTATTGCACTTCTCATTAACGCTGCATGATCTCCTTCTGCAACTATCCCTGTGTATGCTTCTTCGGCTTTTACGCGTGAAACTATGACATGTCACGATATCATGACATTTTTGCCCCTTTGACTTTTTCTTGACAGTTGACCATGAAAACCTGACATGTCACGATATCATGACATTCTCCGCTTCCTTCCACTCTTCTCGGCATGCAACCACGAAAACCTGACATGTCATGAAATCATGACATTCTTCGCTTCCTTGCACTCTTCTCGGCATGCAACCGTGAAAACCTGACATGTCGTGAAATCATGAAATTTTTCACTTCGAAAACTTGACATGTCATGAAATCGTGACGCTTTTCGCTTCCGTACACTCTACTTCGCAAGCACCAGCGAAAACATGACATGTCACGAAATCACGACGCATTCGTTGCCTTGATCTCTTTTCTGTCTCTTGCCAGCGAAAACACATGTCACGAAATCGTGACACTTTTTGCTGCCGTACACTTCTCTTTGCATGCACCAACGAAAACATGACATGTCACGAAATCGTGACACTTCTCGCTGTCGTACATTCTTCTCCGCATGCCTCAGCGAAATCGAAACATGTCATGAAATCGTGACATCTTTTTGCCTTAGCGCTTTTCTTTGCCTTTCGCCCGCGAAAATGGAACATGTCACGAAATCGTGACATCTTTTTCTCTCTCCTCTTTCTTTCGCTTTGGACCGCGAAAATGAAACATGTCACGAAATCGCGACATCTTTTTCTCTCTCCTCTTTCTTTCGCTTTGGACCGCGAAAATGAAACATGTCACGAAATCGTGACATCTTTCCTCCTTAGCGCTTCTTCTCCGAACATGTCGTGAAATCGTGACAGTTTCTTTTGTGCTTTCTCTCTCCTCAAACATGTCGCGAAATCGTGACAGTTTTTCCACTTTGTTTCTTCTTTGCCAACATGTCACGAAATCGCGACAGTTTTTCTACTTGGCTTCTTTGCTTCCAACATGTCGCGAAATCATGATAGTTTTTCTTTCTGGCCAAACATGTCACGATATCGCGATAGTTTTTCTTTCTGCATTCTTTCTTCTCAACATGTCGCGATATCGTGACAGAGAACATGTCGCGAAATCGTGACAGCTTTTCCAACTTTTTCTCTCTCCTCCGTTATGTCACGAAATCACAACAGAAAACATGTCGCGATATCGCGACAGTTTTCTAACTTGTCTTTTTCTTTGAATTTTTGAAACTGGGCCACTTTTGTCTGCTTGGAAATTCATAGTACATGCTCTGACTGACCTCTGAACTCCTGTCCACTGCATCAACTGATCTATCTATCTGTGTTGACAACAATGACAATACTTTGGCTGCACCTTGCTCAACAAATTTTTCTACATCATATATTTACCTAAACCTTCTACCCCTTTTAGTACCCTCCTTTCCATGTTCAAAGGTATCTACAACTTTTTTTGATGCATTTATTACACCATTGAAGAACACAAGCTTATACTGAGAGGAGGGTGAACAGTATAAAACCACTTTTTACTTTTCTTTTCAATTCAATATTATGTAGTGTATAGATAGCAGTATCAATAGAAATAATTAAAGCAATGCACAAAACACCATACACAAAAGTGACACACCAATTTACATGGTTCACCCAATGCGGGCTACTCCACGAAGAAAATATTTTGCTAAAAATTTCTCAATAAGTCTCTTGGGAATCCTTCTCAATTACAATGTTTATGGACCTCTGTCCAAAGCATATGTTGATCCCCTCAATATCAAGTTCATGGTTCTCTTCCATAGGAGAACTCTTTCCACTTCTGCTCTAGCTAGTGATCTTCTAGAAGACTCTGTCTCTTTGATGTACTGACTTGTGTATCTATCTCCACTTAAAGACTCCTCACTCAAATATGTCTTCAATTGTCCTAGATACTGGATCTCTATTCATGAAGACTTTGTCCTCTATAATCTATCACCTCCAAAGCTCTATCAATAGGTTCACTCAGAACCTCTTCAAATATGCTCAATAGGCTCACTTAGAACCTGCTCAAATATGCTCAATAGGATCACTTAAAACCTACTCAAATATGCTCAATAGGCTCACTCAGAACCTGCTCAAATATTCTCAATAGGCTCACTCAGAACCTGCTCAAATCTGCTCAATAGGCTCACTCAGAACTTGCTCAAATATTCTCAATAGGCTCACTCAGAACTTGCTCAAATATGCTCAACAAGCTCACTCAGAACTTGTCCAAATCTGCTCAACAAGCCCACTCAAAACTTGTCTAAATATGCTCAATAAGTCCTCTCTAAGACATGCTCAAATCTACAAAACAAGATCACTCAGAACTTGTCCAAATCTGCTCAACAAGATCACTCATAACTTGTCCAAATCTGCTCAATAAGTCCTCTCTAGGACTTGCTCAAATCTGCATAGCAAGCTTTCACAAAAGCTTACTCAAAATTGTTAGAATATTTAGCATATTTTATATTACATTAACTATGTTAACAACATTATAGGAGTGGTACGTAGGTTTCTTTATTTAGTTTATGAACCACCCGACTTGGTTCAAATTGCCTCAGTGGAGTTTATGTAAACCTTATATATCTTCCAGGAATATCAAGAGCAAACTAATGATTCAGTTTCTAATATGGCATCAGAGCATTGAATGATTTTTGGGCAATGTGAATTTTTATTTGGTTATGGGCAATGTGCTATTCAGGTACTCCATTACTAGATTCACTCCATTACCAGACGATGCATTCTTCGAAGAGCCATTGACGCTGAATACTGCAATCCAAATCCTAGCACACAGGAAAAAATATCGTTGTTCAATATTTGCAGAAGCGTGATTGGATCTGTGTCATGCTCCCACTCCTGGATCAGAAGTCCCATCGCCAAATTCCATCTCAGGCCCGTCCACGTCCATGTCATTGTTGTCGTCCTTATTGCCCACCCAAAAATTGGTTCGCATTGCCCTGTTGGGGTCCAAAACCCCGAGCACGTGCCCACGTAGAAGCAGGCAGGTCCAAAATCCTGAGCGTGTGCCCACGTAGAAGCAGGCGCTCGCACGTAGGAGACGTCTTGACGCAATAATGGACTTTGTCTTCTATTTTCAAATGTAGGAGCAGTGAAGGACATTGGGTCAGGCGCTCGCACGCAGGAGACGTCTTGACGCAATAATGGACTCTGTCTTCTATTTTCAGACGTAGGAGCAGTGAAGGACATTGGGTAATATGGCCGCCCCTTTGTGTCAAATTTTCATTTAAATTTTTTCAAAAGTTATTTGGTGCACGTGTTTTTTTTCCATTGCAATTTTTGTGTTTGGAGGTCAAATAAAAATACGTTTTCATGAAAACAAATGCACCACAGTGGCCGCGATGGTTTTGATCATGATTGCTTAAGTCTTTTGCCACCGGGTGGTTGGGGTTTCAAACCCCTTTGAGTTGCTAAAGTTTCTACCAAGATGACGCCCGAGGAGGGCATTTTGATGCCCCGCAGGTCTTGTTGATGCCTCGAGGGCCCTGTGACGCCCGAGGAGGGCATTTTGATGCCTCGAGGGTCCTGTTGACGCTCCAAGAAGGTTTGGTGACACATTTTAAGACATGTAAATTACTTATTTTTTTTCAAAAGCAATTGTTAAAAGGCATATTGGGAAACTTTCGAGATATACTCTATTTTGCACTCCCTTCTTACAAGATAGAGGGGGGAATTCAAATTTTCAAACCCTCAAAAAAAGGGATAGATAGCAACTCAAAGGTGCATTTTCGATTTTACTCGACACCTTCTTTTGTCAAATTTGGGTGCATTTTCGGTTGAACCCAACACCTATGTGAGAAGCACTTTGTGAGCATGCTTGTTTGATTATTGCACTTTTTTTTTGCAATTAAAAATCATCTACATCAAAGCATCCACTACTTCTCTTAGCACATGTTGCACAGGTTCTCCAAAAGTAGTTATCTCTTTGCACAGGGATCTTCATTGATCATCTACTTGATGTTCTCTCACCAACACTAATTTTCTCCTAGTTTTGTTTTTTGACTTAATTACCTCCAACTGATTATTCTTCTTCTAAATATTCTCAGGCAGGTGTCATTAACATCTCTTTGAGTGAAAAATACCATATTACTACATCTCTTTGAGTGAATTTTTTACCCCCATTGCTATTGTGTTTAGGCATAAATCCTGATGAAAGTCCTGGACTCCAAAGTGTTTAGGGGAAGTTACGCCCCATGCATGCGGATTTCTATCTTTCTAAGGTAGGTGCCATCAACAAAGTAATCCTTTTTAGTACTGCCTATGTTCCACGTACCGTTCTAATATTCATAATACCTATAGTCTCCCTCACGTCAGGGCGGGTATTGTTTTGATTCAGTTTTGGTATAACTGGCCTGGCAACGGTATATCGAAAAGGGGACCATTTGGCGCTATAAGGAACCCTAAACAATGGCTATAGTGCACAAGTATATTTTAGATGCCCAATTTCTCAAAGGCACCAATTTTGTGCCATGGAAGCATAAAATGAAAGCCATTCTTCAAGTCAAAAAATTATGGGATGTCGTCAGTGGCACTACCTCTCGTCCCACTACAGCAGGGACAGATCAAGATACATTTGATGATCAGGACAGGAAAGGCCTTATGTTTTTGTTACTTGTCATAACAGATGAGTTCCAACCTCATATTTGTGATGCCATGACCAGTAAAGATTCTTGGGCAACATTGATTACTGTGTATGAAGGAAAGAATAATTCCACTATCCTCCACCTATAAACCCAGCTTCACAATCTCAATATGAATTCAGGGGAAATTGTTGAATTGTTTCTCTGCAAAGTGGCAGAATTGAAATCTAAAATAAATACTATGGGAAAACCCATATATGATGATATTTTGACATATGTTATTTTGAGGGCACTCCCACCATCTTACAAAATTTTTATCACTTCACTCAATGTTTCTGGCAGAAAATTAACTTTTGTTGAATTGGTTAATTTGCTTCAAACTGAAGAAGCCAATCAAGTACAGAAAGATGAGGAACCTGCCACTGCTCTTTCCACCCATAAAAATGGTCACAAGCAAGGACAGTTGCAGAAGGGAGGGTATTCTTCCAAAGGCAAAGGTAAGCCCAATCTCCAGCGAGATAAATATTGCAAGATCTGTGATATGAACAATCATGATACCAACAGGTGTTGGTTCAAAAACAAACAACAGAATGATCCCTCACAAAATAATAAAGGCAAGGGGAAGAAGAAATATCCCCAACATCGCAAACAACAATAGGGTCATTTTGCTTATGCAGATTCCCATTCACATGATTCTAATTCATCTTCAGATAATGACTCCGAAAGAGCACACAAGGTGCTCATGACCCATACTGCCTCTTCCAAATCAGATGTTGTATGGTATATTGATTTTGGAGCAAGCAAACATATGACTGGGAACAAGTCCTGGTTTCAAACCTTTCACGCAAGAGAAGGCAAACCTATCACTATTGCAGACAATCAGGTCTATCAAGTACAAGGTGAAGGGGATGTTATAGTCACTCTCCCTGATGGTGACTGTGCCATAGAGAAAGTTCTCTATGTTCCTAGCATTGCCAACAATCTATTATCTATTCCAAATATGCTAGATAGGAATATGGATGTTGTTTTTCAATTTGAAAAAGCAAAAAAGAGATGTTTCATCAGTCACCAAGGTCAAAAAATTGCCACTGGCTCCTACAAACATGGATTATTCATCTTGGATACAGCTTCTACATCCCATACTACCCTCATTGCCACTACAACAGAAGCTACTTCCTTATGGCATAAAAGATACGGGCACCTCAGTTTTGGGTATTTACTCGAATTAAGCAAATATGACATGGTCAAAGGGCTTCCTCAGCTTTCATCCGTTCTCCCAGTATGCTCAGATTTTCTAGCAGGGAAACAACATCGAGTTCCATTTGAGACAAGTTCTTCTCACTCTAAGAAACCCTTAGAGTTAATCCACATAGATCTTTGCGGTCCTTTCCTAACCAGTCATGGTGGAAAGAGGTATTTTCAGCTATTTGTTGATGACTACTCCCGCAAAATATGGGTCTCCTTCCTTGCACTCAAGTCAGAAGCTCTTCTCTACTTTCGTCAATTCAAGAGACAAGTTGAGAAGGAAACAAGTTGTTCCATCAAAACCCTCCACTCAGATCGAGGGGGGGAATACACTTCCAAGGAATTTTTAGCATTTTTGGAAAAACATGGGATCAAGAGACAACTCACTACAACATATACACCACAGCAAAATGGAGTTGCAGAAAGGAAAAATTGCTCCATAGTAGAAATGAGTCGGTGTATGTTAAAAGGAGCAAACTTAGAAAAACAATACTGGGCAGAAGCAGTAAACACAACATCTTACCTACTAAATAGAGCACCTACAAGGGCTCTACAAGGAAAAACTCCACAAGAAGCCTGGAGTGGTAAGAAACCCTCAATTTCTCATCTAAAAGTTTTTGGATGCCAAGATTTTATGCATATTCCTAAAAAAAAAGAAGGAAACTAGATGAGAAAACTCAAAAATGTATATTTCTTGGTTATGATGAGTATTCAAAAGGATATCGGTTGATTGATCCTATAACCAAGAAAACACATATCAGCAGAGATGTAGTATTTTATGAAACTTTCACATCAAATAACACACTTGTATACCTTAAGGAAGATGAACCTAATAAAGAAGCCACACCAATGGAAGTAGGACTTAAGTTATCCCGATTCGATGAATCTCCTAAAATAGATAGTACTCTCTATCGTCAGCTGATTAGGAGTCTCATCTATCTCACAAACACCAGGCCAGATCTTAGTTTTGCTGTGGGTTATCTTTCATGATTCATGCAAGATCCTAAAGTTAGCCACTGTAAAGCAGTAAAGAGAGTTCTTCACTATGTCCGTTGTACGACATATATCGACCTGGAATACAAAAAGAACAACAAGTTCTATCTTCAAGGGTACACGAACTCTGATTATGCTGGATCCATAGATGATCGAAAATCAACTGCAGGTTACATTTTTCACCTTGGATCTGGTCCTGTCTCTTGGCATAGCAAGAAGCAACATGTTGTTGCTATCTCTTCTACTGAGGCAGAATATCGAGCAGCTAGTGGAGCAATCTGTGAGATCATATGGTTACGTCGCATCCTCACAAATATGGGCCTTCCAAAGAAACTTCCTTTACATTTATTTTGCGACAATCAAGGTGTTATGAATCTTGTCAAGAATCCTATCTTTCATGATCGCACCAAACACATTGACACTAGGTGTCATTTCATTCGAGATGAGGTTCCAAAGCATCATATCCGGCTCCACTACATTCCCACAAATGAGCAAATAGCGGACATCTTCACCAAAGCGCTTGCTCGAGTCAAATTTGAATTGTTTCGCAATGCTATGTGTAGTCAAAATTAATGTAATAAGGGGGGATGTTAGAATATTTAGCATATTTTATATTACATTAACTATGTTAACAACATTATAGGAGTGGTACGTAGTTTTCTTTATTCAGTTTATGAACCACCCAGCTTGGTTCAAACTGCCTCAATGGAGTTTATGTAAACCTTATATATCTTCCAGGAATATCAAGAGCAAACTAATGATTTAGTTTCTAATAAAAATTAGTTCACAAGCCTTCTCAAAGACTTACCTCAAATCAGCTCAACAAAATCTCAACTCAATCTCATAGAAGCATAAAGAGAATTGTTAGAGACTCAATATGTTCTATACTCAAATCCCAATCTCAACTCAAATCAATCTGAACTCAACAATCTCATAGAAGCATAAAGAGAATTTTTAGAGACTCAATATGTTCTATACTCAAATCCAATTTCTTTCTCAACTCAACTCAAATTAGAATATAGAATAGTTTATTTTATGGAACTTTAACAACCACTTCACACAATAACTTGACTAGGCTCAATCAAATCTACTCAACCAATCACCTTAATGAACAACTCTTTCTCACAAACCCTAGTACAAGCATGTATCAACCAACTCAAAATGTTTCCAATAATGTTCAGCAACAAATCTCACATAACAAGATACTCATGTTCTTCTCTAACTCAAGTTCAAGTTCTTTGCACAACCAATGGGATTCAACAACAATGCTTATAAAATATGGTTTAATCACAACACACAATCTAGAAAACCTTGAAGCATTCACCAACCACTTTCAAAAAGGAAACCACAATCAATCCTTTTCACTCCAATGATATTTCAGAAATCAACCACCATAACAATCAATAGGAGAATGTGCCCATACCTTTTTGATGCCAAGAAGTTGTTCACAAAATCTGCCACACTCAATAAAACATTTCCCTTCCAATATTAATAAGGGTTAGTGGACTTTAAATAATAATCACAAGATAAAGTATAACTCAATTTACACCTTTTTACTCCAACTCAATAATCACATCCACCAAAGTCCCTCTAGAGAAAAACCCTCTAAAAATAATAATCAATAATCCATTATTCAATTTCCACAAATTCTACTTTATTCAAAAACCCTTATTTCTCCTAAAATAATGCTCTCAAAAATTAAAATCAATATATATATTTTTTTGGTAATTAAGGGACATAAACATTACAACCGGGTTTTACAGGTTGACCCAAAACCTATTACAACAATAGCACAATGCTAAAACGGGACAATAACTCAAAATGGATAGTCTGTTTAGCCCTCTGCTGAGGACACAAAGCCAACAAAGAGTAATACCCTTACAAAAATTTACCCACACCTTGGAACAAAGGCGGTCAACAACTCCGCCTTCTAACACTTTCTCTTTTCTTTTGGTCACAAAACTATGACATGTCGCGATATCGTGACACCTCTCCTTCCTCATATTTCTTTTCTCTTTTCATCACAAAAAATGACATGTAGCGAAATCGTGACACTTTTCCTTCCCATGCTTTCTCTTCTCTTTTGGTCGTAAAAATACGACATGTCACGATATCGTGACACTTTTTCCCTCCTGTTGGTCGCGAGTATACGACATGTCACGATATCATGCCACTTTCCCTTCTTGCCCTTAGTCTTCTCTTTTGACCGCGATAAGACGACATGTCACAAAATCATGACACTTTTCCTATCTTGCTCTTTCTCTTCTCTTTTAGTCGTGAAAAAACAACACGTCGTGATATCGCGACACTTTTTCCACTTGCTCTTTCTCTTATTTTTTGGTCATGATAAAGAGACATGTCACGATATCGTGACACATTTTCCATGTCGTGATATCACGACACTTTTTCTAACATGTCGCGAAATCATGACACTTTTTCCTTCCTTCTCTTTCACTTCTTTTTTGGTCGCGACACAGCTACATGTCGCGATATCATGCCACTTTCCCTTCTTGCCCTTAGTCTTCTCTTTTGACCGCGATAAGACTACATGTCGTGATATCATGACACTTTTCCTAACATGCTCTTTCTCTTCTCTTTTAGTCACGAAAAAACAACACGTCGCGATATCGCGACACTTTTTCCACTTGCTCTTTCTCTTCTTTTTTGGTCGCGATAAAGAGACATGTCGCGATATCGTGACACTTTTTCTAACATGTCATGAAATCGTGACCCTTTTTCCCTCCTCTTTCCCTTCTTTTTTGGTCGCGACACAGCTGCATGTCGTGATATCGTGCCATTTTCCCTTCTTGCCCTTAGTCTTCTCTTTTGACCACGATAAGACGACATGTCGCGAAATCGTGACACTTTTCCTATATTGCTCTTTCTCTTCTCTTTTAGTCACAAAAAACCACCATGTCGCGATATCGTGACACTTTTTCCACTTGCTCTTTCTCTTCTTTTTTGGTCGCGATAAAGAGACATGTCACGAAATCATGACACATTTTCCATGTCGCGATATCGCGACCCTTTTTCTAACATGTCATGAAATCATGACACTTTTCCTTCCCGTACTTTCTCTTCTCTTTTGGTCACAAAAATACGACATGTCACAAAATCATGACACTTTTACCCTCCTACTGGTCGTAAAAATACGACATGTCGCAAAATCGTGACACTTTCCTTTCTTGCCCTTAGTCTTATCTTTTGATCGTGATAATACGACATGTCGTGATATCATGACACTTTTTCTAACTTGCTCTTTCTCTTCTCTTTTAGTTGTGAAAAAACAACATGTCGCGATATCATGACACTTTTTCCACTTGCTCTTTCTCTTCTTTTTTGGACGCGATAAAGAGACATGTCACGATATCGCGACACATTTTCCATGTCGCGATATCGCGACCCATTTTCTAACATGTCGCGAAATTGCGACTCTTTTTCCTTCCTTCTCTTTCACTTATTTTTTGGTCGTGACACAGCTGCATGTCGCGATATCGCGCCACTTTCCCTTCTTGCCCTTAGTCTTCTTAGACCGTGATAAGACGACATGTCACGATATCGCGACACTTTTCCAACATGTCGCGAAATCGCGACACTTTTTCCACTTGCTTTTTCTCTTCTTTTTTGGTCATGATAAAGAGACATGTCGCGATATCGCTACACATTTTCCATGTCGCGATATCGCGACACTTTTTCTAACATGTCACGAAATCATGACACTATTTCCTTCCTTCTCTTTCACTTCTTTTTTGGTCACGACACAGCTGCATGTCGTGATATCGCGCCACTTTCCCTTCTTGCCCTTAGTCTTCTCTTTTGACCATGATAAGATGATATGTCACAATATCGTGACACTTTTCCTATCTTGCTCTTTCTCTTCTCTTTTAGTCACGAAGAAACAACATGTCGCGATATCGAGACACTTTTTCCACTTGCTCTTTCTCTTCTTTTTTTGTTGTGATAAAGAGACATGTCACGATATCGTGCCACATTTTCCATGTCGCAATATCGTGACACTTTTTAACATGTCACAAAATCGTGACACTTTTTCTTTCCTTCTCTTTCACTTCTTTTTTGGTTGCGACATAGCTGCATGTCGCGATATCGCATCACTTTTCCCTTTTCCTAACTTGTTGAAAATTGCTTTTCTTGAAACTCAAACAATTCACGACAAAAAACCAGTGGTCTTTGGCCTCAGGCATTGCCCTTAACCCCATAACATGAAGCCACCAAGCCACCTGGAACCTTCCTCTGTTGCAGAGAAAACTAAAGCCGTCACAATAAGGGCCGAAGCAATACTGACCAAACCACATTGAAACTGCTCTCCCTTTTTTCTGTTCCCCACGGCTTCACCATCATTGGCAGTCATTTTGAATAATTTTGGTCACTTCACTTGGAACCCCATGTTCCCAAATAACCAACCCATCGGCTTCCACCCCTACACTGGCCAAGATATTAGCAATTTTATTTGCTTCCTTGAAAACATGCTGGGCCTTCCGATCGTTCTCGGCCTGATAAAGGCTCCTAGCCTCTTCGATGACAGTCTTAATCTGCCATGGAGGAATTTTCCCATTTTTGAGAAGATTTAGGACCTGCATTGAATCTCCTTCGATAATTAGTTTACCTTCAATTTCCTGAGCCAACTGAAGACCCCTCCATAACGCTCTTGCTTTCGCCTCATTGTTAGTCCTATTTCCCAGCTGTTCAGAAAAGGCCATCACCAACTTTCCTTGATAATCTCTCACTGCTCCTCCAGCCCCTGCATTGCCAGGGTTACCTTTAGAAGCCCCATCAAAGTTGAGTTTGAACCAACCAACCGGGGGCGGTTTCCACTTGACACCTAATCTGGGATTGACCTTGGAAGACACAGGTTTCTCGCCAAGAGTAATGTTTAAGGATTGAGCAATCCGCCTCTCCCAGGGAAAAGGATTTCTATCATCATAAGGTATGAGGCTGATGTTTTCACGGGTAGAGGTAAGAATATTATTGGTAATGGAGGTAACATCATGGCTCGACTCATGGAATGCTCTGAGATTTCTTTCTAACCATACCTGCCAAAGGAAATTATGGAGACAAATCTTCCAACAAAACCTCAGCCTAAGGATAACAAAGGGATTTGGCCATTGATGGAAGAGGTCAAGGATGGTAGCTGGTCTGACCCAAAAAATTTTAAATGCTTGAAACAACCCATTGAGAACACTCAAAGAGATCAGGAATTCAAGGAAAATATGGTGGGTGGACTCCCAATTACCCTTGCACAAAGAACATCGGTTAGCAATTATCATACCTTTCCTTAACAAGTTGTCAATTGTCATAATCCTGCCTTGGATCACCAACCATGAAAACATAGAAAATTTAGGAATAAGGTTTTTAACCCACACCAATTGAGTCTGGAGAGTGGGTTCCTTGGTATCTAACAATAGCATATATGCAGATTTGATAGAGAACTGACCATTTTTGGTGGCTGCCTGTAGCACCCTAAAATTGGCACAGTAAAACCTTAATAATTACACTTACTCTAGTAAATAATTCAAATTCAAATTTTAACCTCCAAAACTGCTCTCAAACTATCGCTTAATCTGTTTCCTCGTTTCCCATGCCATTTTTAGAGTTTGTTTTGACGATTTGACGATATCGTCGCCGATCAGACGATTTCGCCCTAGATTGGATGATTTTGTCTGGGCTAGGACGTCTAGACGATCTTGTCCCAAAATTGATTTTTCATAATTAGTCTCTATTCCAATGACATCTCTAATCGAGGCAGAAGCGTGTCTACACCGTTAGAGACCCTCCCCATTGGAGATCTCCCAAATAGGTATGATCTCCAACCTCCTAACCTCCCTCCTAAGCCTATTTAATCCTAGGCCCTCCCCCTTGGCATTCCCCTGGCTGAAATTCCCTGTAACTCGAATTCTACACACACTAGACCATCTTAAATCACTGTTTGCATTTGTATTTTTCCAAGTTTGTTTGCAGGAACTTCATTGTTTTTCAGCCAAAGCAAGCTCAATTCATCTCAGACGATCTCGTATAATCTCGGACGATCTCGACCCAATTTGAGATGATTTCGACTGCAGTCCACATTGGGGGCAATCAGTGCCCGGAGTTTGCATTTTCTCCACTCTTTTTCTGCTGTATTATTCTGCATTTAGTTAATTCTATAGTTATTCTTTATTATTCTGCATCTTGGAATTCACCCATGTAGCTTTAATGCATAATAAAAACATAAATTGTCATTATATCGGTATAATGCATTCGTGTTTTTGCTTATTATCATCATTTTAATTTTCTTACTGTCATTTTATATCATTACCCTCTATTATCATAGTTGCATTCTCTGTATTTTGCATCTGTTTCTTTGTTTGCAGGTCTCTAACGAATTTGTCTGACGAATTCGTCAGATCTCAGACAATCTTGTTAGATAGGAGACGATCCTGTCGAATTCCAGACGATCCTGACTACTTCAAAAATTAGAACCTTCATCAGACATCCGGATCAGGTATGAGTCTTTAATCTATCTTTTTATTTCTGTTTTTCTGTCCAAATATGTTTTTGTCTTCATTTAAATTTGCATTTCATATAGAATAGGTTAGACGCATTTTGGCCAAACCTAGGACTTGGATGATTAAAGCTAAAACTAAACACATCGAACACATTCCCAACCTAGGCGTGGAAACTGCCACTAAATGTTTCCTGGTGAACCTCACCATCCATCAAAAAATCACCATAATACACCTCCCCTGAGAGGCGGGACCTTCGTAAGGCCTCTCAGTCCGAGGTACCGCGCCATCCTTTCCACATCCCCCTTCCGGGCATAGATCCTATAGCCTAAAGGTAGGGATGCGAAAAATTTGGAGCGATACATTTTGGTGAACCCGACGTGAATGCATTTTAAACCTTTTGAAAACAAAAAAAAATATATATAAATATATATGTATACAAGAAAAAAAATATAACAAAATCATCATTTCAAGTTTATATGTTTTAGATTCAATTCTAAATAGTAGACACTAAATATTACTTTTATAAGTACTAAAGAAACCATGAGTTTTTACTCAAATCAATATGAGCCCATCAGTAATGTTGGAAGAATTCATCCAAATACATCTGTTGATTATGACCAAACTTATCCCTATTCAACATCACCTCCATAACACTCTTCTTATTTTTCATCCATAACCCAACAAAACAATCCCTTTTCCAATCCTCTTCATAACGATATTATCTATTCTACCATATATCCATATTATTTCTATCGATCCACATACAATCCTCCTTCACCATCTCAATATTCTTCTTTCAATACAACACATTCATTTCAACAAGAAAATACTTATTCTTCCAATTCTACCATGCACTCACCTCATACTTTGCAATATTCCTATCATCATTCTACCCATAATAAATAAAGTAGAGGCAAGAAACCATTAGGTCCTTTTATGACTGAATTCCTAAGGCACGTATCAAAAACCTCTCGAAAACCTTCATCACGTAAATTTACAAAGCTCAATCAACCAATGGATATAATTCTCCAACATTTACTTGACAAAAACAAGATTGAACTCCATTCCATAAGACAACCTGATACCACAGCAGATTGGTTTAAACCTGAGCTACATTGTGAATATCATAGAGTAGATGGACATATGACACAAAATTGTAAATATTTAAGATGTGCAATTCAAGATTTGATTGATAAGGGTCTTTTTAATATAAAGGAATTACAATATACAACTGATTATAAATATTTAGTAAACAATCAAACTCCTACACAACAAATACCAATAATCAATCAAGACATGGGGATCTCCCAAGAACCCCTATTCAATTATCAACAACAAGAAACCAATCAAATATTGCATGTTAATGTGTCCCTTCATGATGATATTACTAATATTGTAACAAAAACTATAAATGAGCAACCTCAAGTTCAATCAACCCAATCTGATATTCAAGAGATGGATTCCTCATTTGACCAACCTTCAAAACTATATTTGGCTCTAGAGAATGATCCAAAATGGAATGTAAGCATAGAAAGCTCATATTTAGAATCAAAATCTCAATTTGAAATCCACTTTGATAGCCAACAACAAGTGATTAATCCTCAAGCAAAGACATCCCTTTTAGAAGTATTACAAAGTTCTCATAAGGAAACTTTGTTCAAGATACCTAGCCAACAATTTGTTCCTCATCATATTTTCTCTAAGAACATAATTAATGGTGTAAACCCTCTTGAGGTTAACCATATTTCATTCTATGATGAGGAGATTCTTTCCTCTACTCCACAAGAAGACTACTATCTTTACATTACAGGATCTAGTAAAGAAACATCTGTTAAAACTATCATGGTAGATAATGGCTCCTCTCTTAATTTACGCACTTATCAATTATTCCAAAAACCCAAATCAAAGGAAGAAGATCTTAATGAATCAAATGTTATTATAAAATATTTTAACAATGAAATTCAAGAAGCTTAAGGTACTATAATTATTCCCCTTAATATTGGACCCAATATTCTGGATACTTTGTTTTATGTAACATATTGCCCTTCACCTTACAACCTACTTCTCAGAAGCCCTTGGATTCATACGATGAGGGTTGTCCCTTCCACTCTTCACCAATGTTTGAAGTTTGAAATTACAAATAAAATTGTCACCATACATGGTGAACCAACACCATTTGAAAAATATTTAACCCTTGAAACATCAAGTTATATACATTCTTTATTATCACAATTATCTTCTATCCATCACTTTTCTTCATCCATATATGATCATCTTTGTTTACCAAATAACACTCATGCATATATTTCACATATACTTTCTCCATCTTATCAAGACTTGCAAGATAGTGATAAGAATGAAGAACTTTCTTATCCTTCTTACATTTTATTTTGTAACATGATTAATTTTCCACATATAAAAGTCAAATCTTTCGCTACATTATTTTACATTATAACAAAGATTTTGTTATCGCTACCTTTTATTCATCACCTTTTGTTCTTACCTGCATCACAACCAAATTATCTTTCAAAGCCTCCTTTGATTTTGAAGCAACCTTAGACATGCTATACTCCAATAACCTTGTATAGTGTATATAGATCATCTTGTATATACCACAAATTTCAATTCATAAATTAAAATCAAAATACAAAAAAAAATCAAAATCCTCAAAATATTCCAAAAAAAAAATACTAATGCAACTAAGGACCTTAAAGTTAAATTTGAGCCCAACTGGCTTGGACCATACATTATCACTGCTAAATTTGAATCAGGAGCATACAAATTATCTACTTTAGATGGTAAAGAACTTAAAGAACCCATGAACATTTTGCATCTTAAACGTTACTATGTATAATTTTGGTCATTTCATCCTTGTATATATTCGTTTAAAATATTTCACAAATCACTATTTTGTATTTCTTTCAAATTCAAAAACACCAAAAACATTCATAATCATCAAAATATTCAAAACTATTTGTTGTATTTATTTATGGCACTTGTTAATTCTTTCAAAAACAAAATAATAATAATAAAAATAAAAAACAGCAATATTCTTGACTCTTTCGAAACCAAAACAACATAAAAGAAGAAAGAGAGAGTCAACATTCTCAAAACTTCTCAAAAAGTATTTATATATATCTTCTTACAAATGTTGCAATTATATGTTTCAAATTATTTTGGATAAATTAGCATTTATTTGGAATCCCTCACTTTCACACTCGCAAAAATAAATATCTTGATTTTATCTGACATGATTACTAATCTCTCTTATATCGAAGTCCACAGAATTCAATTAAATAAAGTTTGAGCACAGAGAATTGATCTTGTTATTTACTTAAACCAAGCATATCCTTTCACAATAAAATGATTATATTTGTAATGTCCATGCTATGCTACATAGTAGAAGTGGTTTCTTGAGCGAAAAGTTTCCCCTGCTATCCTATCATGCACATGGTCTAGAATCTTTGAGAATTGGCAAAAGGACAAGCTCACACCTACCCAGAATAAAAATCCCTTTCTCTACAGCTAATCCGAGAAAGTATCCCTAGCATAGAACAAAAAAAAAAAAAAAGCAAAGTTCAAGAAAAAGAGAAAAAGAAAAATGTTATTTTATATCATTACAACAATGTTCCAAGTATTATCAAGCAAAAATACAAAAATAAAACAAATGAAAGCAAAAGAAAAATCCCTTTCCCTACCCTTTGAAAAGAAAATAAGGGTTGATGAGCTTGAATCCCTAGAATTCTCAATTATTCGAAAACTGTGAGGTAAGCCCCATAACAGGTGGTTTGTGCCCAACCTGCTTGGCCTTGGGTAACTCCTAGCGTGGCAATATGTCCGTCACATTAGCAACCTTATTTTGTACAGACCTATGTCTGCTTATGGATTAGCTAGCTCTTGATAATATGACTTACATAGTAGTCTAGTATGGTTATATGCATCTAAATCATGGTTAATGAACACTTATTTGGTTCATTCAAATCACTTGTATCATATTATCTTGCTCAAAACTGGTAAATGAACATAGCAATTGCACACACATTTTGTATTTGAGAGATTTTGTGTATCATTATGATAAATCAAGATTGGAAATGAACTCACATATGCACATGGGATTCCTTATAAATCTAACTTTTGTCTTTAAGATACTTTGAAATATTTTTTGCAAATTGTTTGGAATAATTCATTTTTTTCTTTAAAGTATAGTTTTTTAGTATAAAGACAACTACATGCATAACAAAAAAAATCAAATTTTCTTTCAAAACCATACAATCAAAACACACACACACACACACACACACACACACACACACACACACACACATATATATATATATATATATATATATATATATATTGTCGACTTTTGCGACGATGGTATAGTTCTAAAACCAAAAATTGAAATTTTATGCCTAGCGCAAGTCCTCATCTTCATATTTTCTGTTTATTAAAAATCAACCATGCAATAAAACTATCTCTTTTTGGATTTCGCGATGATGGTATAAGTCTATACCTACATATTCTATGTCTAGTGCAAACCATTGTACCAATTTTTATTCCCCATTTATTTAAAAATTATGAAAACCATATTACTTAAATCATTCTGTTATACAATTATGTTTTTTTTAACAAAAAGCATGCACATTATCACTATTTCATGTCATTATGTCAACCTTCAATTTTGCAATGATGATATAATTCCTAGGGAATTATCCAAAAATTTTATCACACTTAGGAATTTATGCCTAGCAAAAAGCATTTTAACATTATTTCATGCATACTATTTTTATGAAACTCTGAAAACAAACCATCATCATCATCATTTGCACCATTGCACCAAAGTCTTAAGACAATCTCTTAAGCACTCTTTTACTTTTTAACAATATTTCTATACCAGGATTAGCTTGATGACCTAATGAGTGGCGACTCCATGAAATGGTCTATAATAGCGACAATGTCCTTTGAAATTATTGTTAAAATTCCCCTTTTATTTTTTATCAAATCATCACATCACAAACAACCAATTTGTTCTATCAGATTATTTCATTTAAAATTTTTCAAGCATGACATTTCAACCATAATATTTCCAACGACGTAATTACATGAATTATCAAATAAATCAATAAAAACATTAAAAGCATCATAAAAATACATAAGACACAAGTCATATGATCAAAAATATCTCATCTATATCTGTATCAACCATAATATACATCATATCAAAATCGAATCGGTATGCCACAATCTGTACCTCGACATACTCAATCCTCTATCAAAAATAATAAAAATTGTCTCAATCTGTATAATGCAGTGCAGTAGCCTAACCTCGAGAACCCATCGAGCTCTTAGCCTCATCTCCTCCCCTACCCTAAGGTGGATGAGGTGGCCCCATCACAGTATGTGTGGTACTGCGAGTCCTAGTCATGGATCGGGACGAAGTCCTTGACGACCCAATCCTGATCGAATCCGTGATGGTAGCTGGCAGTGGTAATCTCTCCTCCTCTGGCACCATCTGGTAGTATAGTGTCTGATAAAATGGATCTAGGCAATAGACCATGCTAGCTCCTGAGTGCTCGCCCCTCTGCCCCATGCTCTGAGGCGTGCAATCTCATCTCTGAGCTGTGTCACCTCAGCTCAGTGGCATGTAGCCTCATCCTACAATGTCTGCACCTGTGCCTGGAGATGGACTATCTTCGCTCAGAGAGTCATTGTCTCGCTGCTCTCCCCAATGTCAACATCCTTGCCCTTATCAGGCAATGGTGGCCTCTCTCTCTGTGGAGAAGGGGGTTTCTCCTCCCTCCTCTCCTGCTGTCACGACCTCTACTACGCCTATGGTCTCCTCTGCTCTCTCCCTCCGTGACCCTGTGCCGCCTCAATGGCTGCCTGGCGTCGCGTCCCCATTCGATGCATAACTACATGAATCGGACCCTGAGCCCTCATCATTCGAGGAGGGCGAATGCCTATGTACCAAGCATTGTAGCCATCAGCTACCCCAGCATCGTCCCCATCCACTGGCTGAATGGGGGCATCATCTGTGTCCTAACTCTAGAAGCGCTGCATATCTGAAGCCCCGCTAACTGTAGTGTTATCCCAGATAGTCTAGGAAAACTCGTAATCCTTGAGAGATGGGATCCCTTGCTGTAGACCGAAATATCACAAAAATTGGTCGTAGCGATGGAGCTCCACCTTGTTG
Organism: Wollemia nobilis; assembly: GCA_028583015.1. NCBI lineage: Eukaryota > Viridiplantae > Streptophyta > Pinopsida > Araucariales > Araucariaceae > Wollemia > Wollemia nobilis. The sequence continues at coordinate 1,527,138 of JAQPPZ010002937.1, read as the reverse complement.
AGAAGCAACACACCCCCACTAAAAAAATGAAATTCCATCCTTTGAAAATATTTAGCTTTCATTTTGCAGTAGGGACCCTCTTGATGTTTTTTTAGGTTTTAATTCCAAATTTTGCTTGCCTCCTTCTTCTCCAAGTTTGGCATATACCAAAGTATCTAAGTAGGCTTGCATGTGACTTTAATTTCAATTTAAAATTCACTTCTTTAATGTTAGAATCATTCTGAGTAAAAAGATCTTTCACTGATATAAAAAATGCAGAATACAGATGAATGAATTCATTGGAATCAACCTACAATTTTTGGAAAATTTGCTAAGTGTTAAAAGCAGCGCGATTTTGTGACATTTCTATTTTTGGAAACGTCGCGATATCGCGACATTTCCATTTTTGGAAACGTCGCGATATCGCGACATTTCCAGTTTTGGAAACGTCGCGATATCGCGACGTTTTTTGGAAGAGCAAGCCAAGTTTCGAAAATGTCGCGATATCGCGACAGGTTTGAGTCGGAAGCCAAACTTGATGAAAATGTCACGATTTCGCGACGTGTTTTGGAAGAAAAGACCAAGTAATGAAAATGTCACGATTTCGCGACGTGTTTTGGAAGAAAAGACCAAGTAATGAAAACGTCGCGATTTCGCGACGTGTTTTGGAAGAAAAGACCAAGTAATGAAAATGTCACGATTTCACGACGTGTTTTGGAAGAAAAGACCAAGTAATGAAAACGTCGCGATTTCGCGACGTGTTTTGGAAGAAAAATGCAAGTTTTGGGCATGTCACGATTTTGTGACGGGTTTTGAAAAGAAAGCCTAAGTCCCGAAGGTGTCACGAAATCACGACGTCGTAATTTTGCGACATCACAAAATCACGACACAATGAAAAGAAAGCCTAAGTCCCGAAGGTGTCATGAAATCGTGACACAAAACCAAAAGAAAGCCTAAGTCCCGAAGGTGTCACGAAATCGCGATGTCACGATTTCGCGACGTCGCGAAATCGTGACACAAAGCTGCAAAAGGGCGCCAAGTGTGGAGACCGTCGTGATTTCGCGACATGTCACAAAATCATGACATGTCACGGTTTCGCGATGGAGAAAGAAGTGAAAAGTGAAGCAGATGCAAGGGGATTTCGCGACATGTCACGAAATCGCGACATGTCACGGTTTCACGACAAAAGAGACAAAGGAGCCAAAATGAAGGGCGGCTTAAGAGAAACGTCGTGTTATCACGACACGTGTCAAAAGAGAACAAGCCGACGTGTGATAAACATTAGAGGTTTAATTTAATAATATTAAAATGCTAACCCTTGCTTTTCTTTTGCAGAGAACGATCCGACAGTTGCATGATAGCGGAAGTAATGGCGAGAAAGACAAAGTCAAGCACAATTTAATCGAGGACCATCACATTGAAATTTGAGATGTCGAGAATTGCTGGTTCATCCAGATTTTACGGATCTGGCCGCAAAGAGACTTTACGATGACTAAGCAGCCATCCATTTAATGGAATAGGTCAAAAATTGACCAAAAAATGAAAATATCTATACACAGTTACCGAAATTTGCCGATGGATGCATTTAACAAAAATTTATGGCGAAAGTAATGGCGTGCAGAGATTTTCAACTCAGATACGGCTCTACGAAGATGAAATGTCAGAGAAGTGGTGACTCATCCAAATTTCCTAGGGGAATTAATGAGACCCCCCGGGCCCCAAAGATGAAGACATCTACACATAGTTATAGGTGGATGCAAGTAATATCAAATCATGCCTTCTCCATTTATGGCAAGTAACTACACCCGTACGAATGGTTAGGGTTTATCAAAACTCTATTTTAAAAGGCCTTATATTGTAAAACCCGGGTGGTAGAGTTTAAGGGGATAAGATTTAGGGTTTGAGAAGAAGATATTTTTGAAAAGATCAGGGTCTGTCCTGAGTCTATAAATACTTCTTCTGAATGTAAATTCGGGAGGCGAAAACTTAGAAATAGAAGCTATTGGAGCAATTTCCTGCAAATCTTGTTTGAATGCTTTGTTCTGGACTTAGAGTTGGTGTGATTTTTCTTTTTTCGTGATAGCATGGCCAGGAGCCTAATCTCTTTCAGATTGTGATAAGTTCATCTTCTTTTGTTTTCGTTTCATTAAGGTTTATTTAATTTATGTTGTAGATCTGTGTTACTAGGATTGGATATCGTTGCTAGGCTTCATTTTCTTTATTGTATGTTAGGGAAAATTACAGATTTAAGGTTCGGGCCTGTTCTAATTTCTCTGTCCTCACTGTGCGAGCTAGGCTGCTGGTGAGAGATACCAATTTTAATCGACTTCCCTTCCGTTTATAATTTTCTGTTAGATCTGTTTCATCTTTGTCTTATGCTCTTAGTTGAAAGTGATCTTAGAAAGCTGGACACTTTCCTCTTTGATTTGTTCTATTGTGAAGCTAACCGATATAACTAAAATTGGTGGTTTTTGGTTTTGCAGCTAAGTTAGATAAACTTCTCTTTTTGCCCTACCCTACTCTCTCTGTTCCATCGTGAAATGATCCATTTTTATCTTTCTTTAAATTTGTCTTTTATTTAAATCTACTAAAGCATAAAGAGCTAGATCAAAGAACTGATTGTAAATCTGATTATCCACAAAGATAACCAACTCCAAAAACATTACTGAACTAAAGTCCCGAGCCCATTGTAAGGTAACAGACAGTCCACTTGAAACTATTCCAGAAGCAAAAAAGAGTGAATAGACATTCGACCCAACTCTGTAACTCACACCTTGGATATCCAGCAAGATCCTAAAGTGAGTGGGATTTATCCCGTATAAGTGTTATCGGTATTTTATGCTCATTCTTCATAGGGTGTGTATAAAAGTCGAACCAACATTTAAAATTGGTGCTAGAAGGAGGGCCCACTGAACTCCGTTCAGTATTGTAAGTTGTCTATGCAGAGTCTGGTGTTTTATCTTTTGAATCCTTTTCCCTCCTCTTTAGCTCTTTTTAAACTTGTTTGTTTGAGTTTTGCCTAAACAGCGAAACTCAACACCAACATTTAAAATTGCTAGAAAAGAGGACCTAAAGTTCAGTAGTTTGTTAAGGATTGTAAGGTTGTAAGTGCTGGTGAAAAGCTAGATTCTAATTATAGAGTAACAAGGTCCCACTCTAGAGCTGGAGAGCTCCTTGTGCCTGAGTTAGAAACTCCCAGAAGAAGCAGCCTCAGAAGGGCCAAGTCCTTGTCTAAAATAGTTTTGTCACCACTTGTAGTTACTCCAACTGCAACTGAAAATATCATTGTCAATCAAGTAATAATGGCAAACTGGTTAGGTTCCACTGCCTTAAATATCCCGGGTGTATCCCATGACTTGCCCAGAAATCTTGAGAGATATCTTCCTAGATACAAGCATGATGGAACTAGGATAGCAGAAGAACATCTAGTAGCATTCAAGAATGCTCTGAAATTGTTAAATGTACAGCATGAAGATGTGGCTTGCAGATTGTTCCCGTTCACTCTCCAGGAGGGAGCTTACGACTGGTTTTTAAATCTCACTAATGATTCTATTACCAGTTGGAATGACTTGGAAAAGGTTTTTGTATCGCAGTTTGGTGAGGTAATAGATCCCAATGTATTATATCAGTAGTTTTCTGGTATTAAAAGAGAAATAAATGAATCTGTCAGATCTTACAATGTTAGATTTTAGAAGGCTTATGGTAGACTGACTGGTTATTATGTGCCAAATGCAGACCTGGAATTAGAGATTTTTAGGAATTCTCTAGATCCAATGACTTCTATTTTCTTGAAAAGAGATCCCTCTATTACCAATTTAACAAAGGCTTACAAAGAAGCTTTGGTTCTGGAAAGATAGTTGGGACCCCAACCTTTAAATGCTCATCAAATTCCTTTGGTCACACAAGGTACCCCTATTTTCAATCCCATACCACATCAGATGATGTTGCCAGTGTGTCAGACTCCACCATCAGGAAATCCATTGGCTGTAACACCTGCTGAAAATGTACAGAACCCAGGTAAAGAAGCTGATAATGCAAGAGTTGAAGAAGTGTCAAAAATAGTCCAAAAGTTGGCCAATGATTTTTTGAGTTTTAAAAGGCAGGTTTCTACTGGGGAGAACTCAAACAAGTATTCCTATCAATAGAATAGATTCACTCGGCCCCCATACGAACCCAATAAGGATTATAAAGGTAAAGGTCATGATGTAAATATTTGTGATTTGGCTTTGCCTAACTGGTGCAGGATACATGCTACTTCTCAGCATGGGGAGTTGGATTGTTTGGAATTTTGTAATGCCTTTGAAGCTTTGTCTGGGGAGTTGATTTCTCTTGAACATCAAAGAAATGCGGATGGCCCAAGTTCATCCAGCCACAGTGCAACTATGGTCTTGGATTCTTTCACTTTCTCGGGTGAATCTGAGAATGTAGTTGAAATGCCTATGGATGAGGTGCAAGCTTTTCAACAATATAGGAGGGACAACTACAACCTCAAAAATAGAAATTCAGAGCCCAACACTACATCTACCCCTCCGGAAAACTCCCACAATGTTCCTCCAGATCCATCTTCAAGCAATAACCCATCTCCACCCAAGGGAGGAAATCCGAGAGGACCAGATGCTTTTGTCCCTCCACTCAATAAGGGATATAATATAGTGGAGGACATGAAGAAGATCAAAGCCAACATCACTCTTCATGAGTTGGCCCAAATTTCAGAACAGAGGGATAACTTGATTAAAACATACTCTGGGCCTACTACAAAATCTTTGGACAGGGGAAAGAAGATGGCAAATGCGAATGTAGCCATGTATAAAGAGAAGACTGAAGTTTCACCTTTTCTACTGACTGTTCGTATTTTTGGGAAAAACTTACACAACTGTCTGGTAGATTCGGGTGCTTCAGCTAATGTTATGCCTTTGGCCATTTGTCAACAGTTGGGTTTGACCCCAATGAAGTCTGAAAGAAGAGTTGTCCAATTGGACAAATCAGAGGTTAAAGTAGTAGGTGAACTTCAGAATATCCATATCTAGTTAGCATCTAAACCAAGGGCACAACATAGAATTGAAATTCAGGTGGTGGATATTCCTGTGGGGTACGGGATGCTTTTGAGCGAGGATTGGTCGAAATATTTGAATGGATACTTGGCAACTAACTTTTCACACATGTGGTTGCCATGGAAAGGAGTGGCAAACCAATTAAGGGTTGAAAGAGAACCCAGATACAAACATACGATCACTGAATATAATGCAAAAAATGAGACTATAAATATTGCTGATGTAGATATTGGAGTTTATAATTTAACAACGGGACAAAATGAGAAGTTTAGTAAAGCTCATCCTGTTCATAGTAATGAAGTTTGGACGCTTCATGTGGATGGGGCTAAATCTAAATAGGGTTCTAGTACAGGGGCAGTCCTTAAAGGGCCTGAGAGTCAGACATATTTTATGTCTTATCGCCTACAGTTCCCTTGCACAAATAATTTAGCGAAATACGAAGCACTGGTATTAGGATTGAAATTTGCTTTGGATAGAGGTGTAAGAAATATCCAAGTTTTTATAGATTCAGAGTTGGTGGCTAATCAAGTTAAAGGTAAATTCCAATGTAAAGCATCTTATTTAAAAGGATACAAACACCGAGCATGGGATCTCATGGAAGATTTTGATGCTTTTAATTTAACGCACATACCTAGAGAGCAGAATTCACGTGCAGATGTCTTGGCTTCATCAGCCGCAAGTCTGAAACCATTGGAAGAATTCAAATGGAACAAGTTTTTGATCGAGTTAGTCCCTTGTCCTTCGGTCCCAAATAATGTGGATAATTTTCAGGTTTTCTCTGATGACCAGCAGATTATAAATTTTTTACAGAGTACCAAAGCATTTGAAAATGCTATAATCGATGATGGACAAAGGGATACTCTGTTGGAGCAGTTAGATGATGAAAGGGGAATAGTAAGGTTGAAAGATAACAGAATTCCAAAAGGGATGGTAGAACTGGAGCGGCTCTTTGATGTTGACCAAATCAAGCAAAAGGTGAGTTCTGAGGATTCTATGGATGTAACAAACAGTGAGACTGAGAACCTAAACGTGGGGACTGAAGAAGATCCCAGGCACCTCAAGTTGGCTAAAACTTGTGACCCAAAAATAAAAAGAAATATGATCGATTTTCTTCACAGGTCCAAGGATGTTATGGCCTGGTCTTACAAAGACTTAAAGGTCTTTGATCCGAAAGTTTACACTCATGTTATACCTTTAAAAGAATTTTGCAAACCTTTCCGAAAAAAATAGAGGCATGTCAACGCTCTGCTAGAGCCCCTCATCCAGAAGGAGGTAGAAAAATTATTGAGTGCCGCCATTATTTTTCCCGTTAGGCATTCTACTTGGGTGGCCAATTTGGTGCCGGTCAGAAAGAAAAATGGAGAGATCCGCTTGTGTGTGGATTTTAAAAATTTGAACAAGGCATATGAGAAAGATAATTATCCTCTGCCTTCTATGGATGAGGTGTTACAGATTGTCAATGGTTCGAAAATGATGTCTTTCCTAGACGGTTTCTCAGGGTATAATCAGATATTAGTTGAAAAGGAAGACAAGATGAAAACTGCCTTCACAACCAAGTGGGGAACTTTTGCCTACAAAAGAATGTCGTTCGGATTGATTAATGCCGGAGCTACTTTTCAACGTGCGATGGATCATGCTTTCAAAGGCCTTATGGGTAAGTGCATTGTTGTTTACATGGATGACTTAACAGTTTTCTCTAAATCTCGGTTTGACCACGTAAAACACTTGGAGTTTGTGTTCAACAAATGCAGGGAGTTCGACATTTCTTTGAATCCGAAGAAGTGTATTTTTGGTGTAACGAAAGGAAATCTCCTTGGACACTTGATCACCAAAGATGGCATTTCCATGGATCCTGACAGAGTTGAAGCCATATCCGGCATACCCTTTCCCAACTCTAAGAAAGAGTTAAGATCCTTTTTTGGGAAAATTAACTTTGTCAGGAAGTTCATCTCTGGTTTTGCAGAAATAGTCAAACCACTGAATGACATGCTAAAGGAAACTGCTCAGATTGCCTGGACAACAGAAGCTAAAACAGCGTTCCAAGAAATCAAGACTGCCATCAAGCAAGCTCCAGTTCTGGTGAGCCCAGATTTCAGTGCAGATTTTTACTTGTACACCTTTTCTTCTGAACACACACTTGCTACAGTTCTGACCCAACGAAGAGAAACGGGGGAGCATCCAATTGCTTTCAAGAGTACCAATTTAAAGGGGGCTGAGCTAAAATATTCTCTCTTAGATAAACAAGCCTATGCCTTGGTGAGAGCAGTTAAGCAGTTCAGGCACTACATACTAAGAAGCAAAGTTCATGCTGTAGTTCCTGACCCAGCTATTAAATACCTATTAAGCCAGGACGAATTGGGTGAACTAAGAGGTAATTGGGTTACAAGACTGTAGGAATACGACTTAGAAATTTGGCCTACAAAATTAATCAGAGGACTTGGTTTGTCTCGACACATTGCCGAAATACCTGTACAAGAAGAAATTAATCAGTTGAATTCTGGATTCGATGACTGGTATGGAGATATTATTCATCTGCTGCAATTTGGAATTTGTCCATCTCACTTGAATAGAACCCAAAGGAGAGCACTAAAACTGAAAGTTGCTCATTATCTCCTCAAAGGAGGCAACTTGTATAGAGAAAATTATGCTGGCATTTTCTTAAGATGCATTTCTCAGAGTGAAGTCAATGAGGTGATGTCCAGTTTTCATGAAAAGTTAGGGGCAGGGCATTCCTCAGGATCTGCTACTATGCATAAAATATTGAGAGCAGGCTATTACTGGCCTACATTGTTTAAAGATGCGCATCAGCATGTGAGAACTTGCCATCAGTGTCAAACTTTTGCATCCAAAGAGGCCAATCGAGCTCTACCATTGCAGCCTGTTGTAATAAATAAACCTTTTATGCAATGGGGACTTGATTTTGTGGGAGTGATAAACCCAAATTCTTCAGCAGGGCATAAGTATGTTCTAACAGCTATTGATTACTACACAAGATGGGTTGAAGCAGCAACCACCATGAGAAGTACAACTCATGAAGTGATCGAATTTCTAGAGTCAAATGTCATAACCAGGTTTGGGGTTCCTCTGAATTTGGTGTGCGATAATGGACCAACCTTCCAATCATTAGAGTTTGCAGAATGGGCATACCAGATGGGGATAGTTATCAGATTTTCATCCAACTATTATCCCCAAGGTAATGGACTAGCTGAGTCCACGAATAAGAATTTAATGAATGCCATTAAGAAATCTACAGTGGACAAACCCAGGCAATGGCATACATTATTGAAATATGCACTTTGGGCTGACAGGATAAGATATAAGGTGGCTCTTAAGACTTCCCCATTTGCTTTGTTGTATGGTACTCAGCCCATTGTTCCCATCTCTCTGAAATTACCTACTTATCAATTTGTTTTAGACTATTTTGAGGATCAAGCAGATGCAGAGGCTCGTGTTTTGGATCTAACTAATTTATAGGATGAACGACTCCAAGCCCTGGAACATTTCAGTCGACACCAAGAAACCGTCAAGCGCTGGTTTGACAAAAGAGCCAGAGTGAAAGCTTTCAGACTTGCAGACCTGGTGCTTCTATGGGACAAGGCCCATGAGAAGAAAGGTAAACACACAAAGTTGCAGCCGCTATGGATAGGGCCATACCAGATTGTTGAGATCCTGGGTAATAACGCATTTCGTTTACAGGACCTTGATGGTAATTTTCTGAACCTCCTTGTTAATGGTCAATACCTAAAGCATTATTTCTTAGCTGTTCCATCCAATATATCATTTGAATGAATCACAAAGATGTTGTAACATGTGTATACATTGTAAATAAGCTTTGAAGTAGTTTGTTTTATTTTATTTTGTTTGATTTTAAAGGTCTGTGTTTTATCCTTTGGGGTCTGTACAAAGTAGTTTGTTTTATTTTATTTTGTTTGATTTTTAAAGTTCTGTGTTTTATCCTTTGGGATTTGTACAAATTTCTTTAGCTTTTAAAATTCTTTTTTTAGTTTTGCCTGGGCAGCAAAGAAAAAGTCAGCCTTCTAAAATTGTTTTATTCTGAGTTCAAAATCCAATGTTCATTATTCTAATTGAGAGATAGTCTGCTTAAACTGAACAGTGGAACTATTTTGTTATTCAGAACAACGAGTAGAAAGATGATTGGATTTTGTGTCTTGCTTGCCACAGTTATTTTAATTATAAAGAAACTGCTATACTTGTTTGGTGGAGAAACTCCCGGGGAATCCAAGAAAAGTTGGTCGTAAGAGGGGACTCTGATTCGTGAAATTATTTGAGTATCCATAGAGGCTATCAGTACCTAGGCTGAAGCAGTTCCAGATTGATGAAATATATAAAAAAAAAAAATTATTCTTTTTTAAGGCTTTTCAGATTTCGGTATATTTCAAAAGAGAGAGAGAGAAGGTGAAAGTTGAGCAAGACAACATAAAACTGACACTGTTATTTTCTATACAAAAAAAAAAAAAGTTATGTAATGAAAGAGATAGCTAAGGCTTCAGAAGATGTTTTCTTTTACCAAGTTGTAGATACTACCTCACAGTTGTGGATCAAGGTCGTGAAAATCTAAAGAGTAACTCTGTTGAGGTTGTAAAAGGCTAAACTAGTAAACAGAGCCCTACTCGGTTTCCCCTTTCACAACTCGGTTTCCCCTTTCTAGAAAAGTTGATCAATCTAGAGTACAACATTCGAAGGCCCAGTCATTCTTGAAGAAAGTTTTATACGCTTATAATTGCACATCAGAAATCTTCCTTAAGTGATTCAACCTAGTATGTCCTTGGGAAATTTTAACAACTATCAGGTAGTAGTTAATTTATTTTGAAGAATATTTGTGGCAAGGCATGGTACATGGTCTATATTGTTTTGAAACTAGAGTCCTGGATTCTAAAATAGTGCTACTATTTTACCCGTAGATATCGCCATTTGTTGAGAAGCAACACACCCCCACTAAAAAAATGAAATTCCATCCTTTGAAAATATTTAGCTTTCATTTTGCAGTAGGGACCCTCTTGATGTTTTTTTAGGTTTTAATTCCAAATTTTGCTTGCCTCCTTCTTCTCCAAGTTTGGCATATACCAAAGTATCTAAGTAGGCTTGCATGTGACTTTAATTTCAATTTAAAATTCACTTCTTTAATGTTAGAATCATTTTGAGTAAAAAGATCTTTCACTGATATAAAAATACAGAATACAGATGAATGAATTCATTGGAATCAACCTACAATTTCTGGAAAATTTGCTAAGTGTTAAAAGCAGCGTGATTTCGTGACATTTCCATTTTTGGAAACGTCATGATATCGTGACATTTTCCATTTTTGGAAACGTCGCGATATCGCGACATTTTTTGGAAACGTCGCGATATCGTGACATTTTTGAAGAGAAAGCCAAGTTTCAAAACGTCGCGATATCGCGACAGGTTTGAGTCGGAAGCCAAACTTGATGAAAACGTAGCGATTTCGCGACGTGTTTTGGAAGAAAAGACCAAGTAATGAAAATGTCACGATTTCACGACGTGTTTTGGAAGAAAAGACCAAGTAATGAAAACATCACGATTTCACGACGTGTTTTGGAAGAAAAGACCAAGTAATGAAAATGTCGCGATTTCGCGACGTGTTTTGGAAGAAAAGACAAAGTAATGAAAACGTCATGATTTCGCGACGTGTTTTGGAAGAAAAATGCAAGTTTTGGGCATGTCATGATTTCACAATGGGTTTTGAAAAGAAATCCTAAGTCTCGAAGGTGTCACAAAATCGCGACGTCACGATTTCATGACGTCGCAAAATCGTGACACAAAATGAAAAGAAAGCCTAAGTCCCAAAGGTGTCGGGAAATCGTGACACAAAACCAAAAGAAAGCCTAAGTCCTGAAGGTGTTGCAAAATTGCGACGTCGTGATTTCGTGATGTCACAAAATCATGACACAAAACCAAAAGAAAGCCTAAGTCCCAAAGGTGTCGTGAAATCATGACGTCGAGAAATCGTGACACAAAGCTGTAAAAAGGTGCCAAGTGTGGAGACCGTCATGATTTCACAACATGTCACAAAATCGTGACATGTCGCGGTTTCGCGACGAAGAAAAAGTGAAAAGTGAAGCAGACACAAGGGGATGTCATGATTTCGTGACATGTCGCGAAATTGCAACATGTCACGGTTTCACGGCAAAGAGACAAAGGAGCTAAAACGAAGGGCGGATTAAGAGAAACGTCGTGTTATCGTGACACGTGTCAAAAGAGAACAAGCCGACGTGTGATAAACATTAGAGGTTTAATTTAATAATATTAAAATGCTAACCCTTGCTTTTCTTTTGTAGAGAGCGATCCGACACTTGCATGATAGTGAAAGTAATGGCGAGAAAGACAAAGTCAGGCACAATTTAATTGAGGACCGTCACATTAAAATTTGAGATGTCGAGAATTGCTGGTTCATCCAAATTTTATGGATCTGGCCGCAAAGAGACTTTACGGTGACTAAGCAGCCATCCATTTAATGGAATAGGTCAAAAATTGATCGAAAAATGAAAATATCTATACACAGTTACCAAAATTTGCCGATGGATGCATTTAACAAAAAATTATGGTGAAAGTAATGGTGTGCAGAGATTTTCAACTTAGAGACGGCTCTGCGAAGATGAAATGTCAGAGAAGTGGTGACTCATCCAAATTTCTCAGGGGAATTAATGACCCCCCCCGGAGGGCCCCCGAAAGATGAAGATATTTACTCACGCATTACAGGTGGATGCGAGTAATATCAAATCCATGCCTTCTCCATTTATGGCAAGTAACTCGCATGAATGGTTAGGTTTTATCAAAACTCTATTTTAAAAGGGCCTTATATTGTAAAACCCGGGTGGTAGAGGTTAAGAGGATAAGATTTAGGGTTTGAGAAGAAGATATTTCTGAAAAGATCAGGGTCTGTCTTGAGTCTATAAATACTTCTTCTGAATGTAAATCACGAGAGGCGAAAACTTAGAAATAGAAGCTATTGGAGCAATTTCCTGCAAATCTTGTTTGAATGCTTTGTTCTGGACTTAGAGTTGGTGTGATTTTTCTTTTTCTATGATAGCATGGCCAGGAGCCTAATCTCTTTCAGATTGTGATAAGTTCATCTTCTTTTGTTTTTGTTTCATTAAGGTTTATTTAATTTATGTTGTAGATCTGTGTTACCAGGATTGGATATGTTGTTAGGCTTCATTTTCTTTATTGTATGTTAGGGAAAATTATAGATTTAAGGTTCAGGCCTATTCTAATTGCTCTGTCCTCACTATGCGAGCTAGGCTACTGGTGAGAGATACCAATTTTAACCGACTTCCCTTCTATTTATAATTTTTTGTTAGATCTATTTCATCTTTGTCTTATGCTCTTAGTTGAAAGTGATCTTAGAAAGCTGGACACTTTCCTCTTTGATTTGTTCTATTGTGAAGCTAACCGGTATAACTAAAATTGGTGGTTTTTGGTTTTGCAGCTAAGTTAGATAAACTTCTCTTTCTACCCTACCCTACTCTCTCTGTTCCACCGTGAAATGATCCATTTTTATCTTTCTTTAAATTTGTCTTTTATTTAAATCTGCTAAAGCATAAAGAGCTAGATCAAAGAACTGATTGTAAATCTGATTATCCACAAAGATAACCAACTCCAAAAACATTACTGAACTGAAGTCCCGAGCCCATTGTAAGGTAACAGACAGTCCACTTGAAACTATTCCAGAAGCGAAAAAGAGTGAATAGACATTCGACCCAACTCTGTAACTCACACCTTGGATATCCAGCAAGATCCTAAAGTGAGTGGGATTTATCCCGTATAAGTGTTATCGGTATTTTATGCTCATTCTTCATAGGGTGTGTATAAAAGTCGAACCAACACACCTCTCCCCTCTCCATCCTCAGCCAGCAGACTCGCCTGATGTGAGCCAGCTCCTGTCCATCCTTGGCCCACCATGGATGATCTCTCTAAGGCCTCCAGGTGATCTGGTCGGAGACAAGGTCATCCAGAAATCTTCGAGACATCGGCAGATCAATCCACCACTGTGCCCCTCTCTGGAGCCACCAGTAGAAAACTCGGGGCCTCTCCTTGTCAACCCCTGTCAAAGAAAGCCCTACCAGCCTTCGCACTGCAATGTGCTCCCAACACCAAACCCATAGAAGCGATGTCATAACTAGACATCAACCGCCCTTGTATACGACCCCATGCAGGATCCTATACAGCCGACATAGAACAAAGCTACCCCAAGCAAACCTGTAACCGTGGTCTCTCATGTCATAGACCACATCTGCCAGTACCCATGGTACCTTGCATCCACTCTGGTGGCACAACAGAAGTCCACCTACCACTCTGGCCAAAACCCGTGTGAGTCTTGATGCCCCAAGCATCTGACACAACGACTCGATGTTCACTCCACCCTTCTCCAGGGTGAAGCTTGGATTGCCACATAGTTGCATCATCGCGTGGCCCTGATTGGCCGTAGGAGTGATCAATCATCCTTGTATGGGGATCCTCAAAATCTTCCATAAATCCTCTAGTGTGGGAGTCATCTCCCCTATGGGTAACCAAAAATAGGAAGAACCCGGATACCACCTCTCTGCCAAGGCTGTCAGTAGCCCCATGTCTATAGCAACCTATGGCATATCGACTACAGTAACAATGAATGGAGGATGACTAGCAACTTGTAAGCTGACCTAAGCTAGATGATCCCGCTTTGCCTATTATAGAGCAACCAAGTCATCTCTCAACCCCCCGTATTTCCATTCTCTGCTCTTCAGTAATCCTCTCTGCAACATAAAAACAACAACACAATAAAAAATCATTAATAAAAACTCAAGTGATTAATAATGCAAGTAAAATCAGTTCAATTTTATACAAATGATGATATCGTCCACTATTGGACTATATTGTCCCAAATTTGAGCAAAATCATCTTCAATTTTGCAAGCCAAAATCGTCCCTTATTTGATGAAATCGTCCCCCTTTCGCTGATTTTGCCTTTCAACGAAATCGACGAACTTGAGACGATTTCGTTGAAATCGGGACGATTTCGTCCCGACGACGTCGACGACCCAAAAATGGTCGCGATGCTCAAAATTTATTTAAAATCAATCTAAAAAGCATGTAAATTCAACTTAAAGCATTCTAAACTAAGTTTAGACTCTTACCCATAGCCCGTGTCGGACCTCTGTCGATATGTGCGTTGTCTCGACCATTTTTGCTTGCAGAGCTCCAAAAACCAGAAACATGAACAATAACAATGAATTAGGGTTTTACCCTATTTTTCTTAATTTTATTCAAAACATAATTAAAAACATTTTAAAATTTTTCTTTTCCGTGTTTTTACCTCAAACGTTCGATTTGGGTAAAAACACGGAGGGGGCACCATAGTAAGCTGTCGTACGATTCGACCAAGAATCGTCGCCTAAAAATGAGAATAATTTTTGCTTTCTTGTAAATCGAGAAGAACTCATCTTTAACGCATTTTCTTTGAAAAATTCGCTAAATAAGGGGCAAAATGTAGCACCCTAAAATTGGTGCAGTAAAACCTTAATAATTACACTTACTCTAGTAAATAATTCAAATTCAAATTTTAACCTCCAAAACTGCTCCTAAACCATCGCTTAATCCATTTCCTCATTTCCCATGCCATTTTTAGAGTTTGTTTTGACCGTTTGATGATATCGTCGCCGATCAGACGATATCGCCCCAGATCGGATGATTTCGTCTGGGCTAAGATGTCCAAACGATCTTGTCCCAAAACTAATTTTTCACAATTAGTCTTTGTTCCAACGGCGTCTCTAATCTAGGCAGAAGCATGTCTGTGCCGTTAGAGACCCTCCCCGTTGGAGATCTCCCAAATAGGGATGATCTCCAACCTCCTAACCTCCCTCCTAAGCCTATTTAATCCTAGGCCCTCCCTCTTGGCATTCCCTTGGCTGAAATTCCCTATAACTCAAATTCTACATGCACTAGACCATCTTAAATCACTGTTTGCATTTGTATTTTTCCAAGTTTGTTTGCAATAACTTCATTGTTTTTTAGCCAGAGCAAGCTCAGTTCATCTCAGATGATCTCGTACAATCTCGAACGATCTCAACCTAGTTTGAGACGATTTCGACTACAGTCCACATTAGGGGAAATCAGTGCCCAGAGTTTGCATTTTCTCCACTCTTTTTCTACTGTATTATTCTACATTTAGTTAATTCTATAGTTATTCTTTATTATTCTACATCTTGGAGTTCACCCATGTAGCTTTAATGCATAATAAAAGCATAAATTATCATTAGATCGGTATAATGCATTCATGTTTTTGCTTATTATCATCATTTTAATGTTCTTACTATCATTTTATATCATTACCCTCTGTTATAATAGTTGCATTCTTTGTATTTTGTATCTATTTCTCTGTTTGTAGGTCTCTGACGAATTCATTAGATCTCAGATGATCTTGTTAGATAGGAGATGATCCTGTTCAATTCTAGACGATCCTGACTACTTCAAAAATTAGAACCTTCATCAAACATCCAGATCAGGTATGGGTCTTTAATCCATCTTGTTCTTTCTGTCCAAATCTCTTTCTATCTTCATTTAAATTTGCATTTCATATAGAATAGGTTATACGCATTTTTGCCAAACCTAGGACTTGGATGATTAAAGCTAAAACTGAACACATCGAACACATTCCCAACCTAGGCGTGGAAACTGCCACTAAACGTTTCCTGGTGAACCCCACCATCCATTGAAAAATCACCATAATACACCTCCCCCGAGAGGCGAGACCTTCGCAAGGCCTCTCAGTCCGAGGTACCATGCCATCCTTTTCACATCCCCCTTCCGAGCATGGATCCTATAGCCTGAAGGTAAGGGTGTGAAAAATTTGGAGTGATAAACTGCCCATACTACATGATCCTGCTTAGGTCTCATGGGAATGAATTGTTGATGCAGGATTCTTTGGAGTTCTTCTGATTCAGCTTCAAAGCCTTGGATCCTTATCTATTTCCATATAAGCCTCCCTCTATCCTATCTTATAAAGTCAGCCACTTTCCTTCCTATGAGATCCTCAGTGATTCTTTTAATCCTTGCAAGGGAAGGAAACTGAGATAAAGCTTCATCCTTGGCCCACCTGTCATCCCATAACTTGATCTTCTGCCCATTACCAAGAACCCATATTAGGCCTTTCTTTATGACCTCTCTACTTGTTAAGATTGCTTTCCAGAAAGCCGACCCTCCAGCGTGCATCGAGTCATTTAGGAAATCGGTATCTTGAAGATATTTTCTTTTAATTATGGCCGTCCACTCCTTTTCCTCATTGTTGGTGAGACGCCAAGCTTGTTTGGCAAGCAATGTAGTGTTTAGGTGAGCAACTCTTCTTAGTCCTAGCCCCCCATTTTCTTTTGGTCTACAAACCTTTCCCCAGCCCACAAGGTGGAACCTCTTTTTTTCCTCTGACCCAGACCAGAGAAAATTCTTTTGAAGCTATTCAATTTTTTGGTAAACTCTAGTTGGGGCCTTAAACACAGATAGAAAATAAATTGGGATGCTCTGTAAGGATGCCTTAGTGAGAGTAAGCTTCCCGACCTAAGATAAGAGGTGACCTTTCCAACTAGCCAGTTTCTTTTGAATTCTTTCAACCACTCTATCCCACATCGATTCTCTTAGAGAACCATAGAAAAGGGGAAGGCCTAAATAAGATGTAGGAAAAGTTGCTATCGAACATCCCAAAATCACAACAATTCTGGCTTGTCTTTGGATTGGGGTGTTGAGGAAGTAAAGCTTACTCTTGTTGAAATTCACCTTTTGACCCGCCGCATCCTCGTAGAGTTGGAGAATGTGCATAATCCTTCTGGCTTCAACCACAGACGAGTGAGTCAACAACAAAGTGTCATCAAAAAATTGTTGGTGAGAAACTGGGTTGGTGAAAGAAGTGGCTTTAATCCTCGAGATTAACCCAGCAGAACAAGCAACTTTTATGGTTCTTCCTAATGCCTCTGCTACTAAAATGAACAAAATTAGGCTAATTGGATCTCCTTGTCTAAGCCCCCTATGACTTTGGAAATACCCAGCTATCATGCCATTGACCAGAACTGAGAACCAAGGTTCGGAAATAAATTCTTTTATCAACCTGACCCACTGAGGATGAAAGCCAAACTTCAAAAGAATAGCCATCAAGAACTCCCAGTTAATGCGGTCAAAAGCTTTGTTCATGTCAAGCTTTAGAGCAAAGACCTCCTTGTTGGTTTGCTTTGCAGAGTGCAACGCTTCATGGACAGTGATAGCACCATCCAAAATTGATCTCCCCTGAACAGAGCTTCCCTGACCAGGGTCAATAATGAGGGGTAATATTTCTTTCATTCTGTTAGCCATGGCTTTGGTTAATATCTTGTAGGTTACGTTACATAAACTAACCGGTCTGAAGTCTGCCATTGTCTTCGGAGATGAGCCCTTCGAAATCAAGGCTAAAAATGTGGACTTGAACCCTCTCGAGATATGTTTTGAAGCCTGAAACTCTTTGATAGCAGAAATGACATCCTCTCTCACCACATCCCAAAAAGCTTGGAAGAACCGAGGAGGGAACCCATCAGGACCAGGGGCCTTCTCAGGTTCCATACTAAACAAAGCATTTCTAATTTCTTCATCGATGAATGGAGCAAGAAGCTTACCATTAATGGCCTCATAAACCATGCTATGAATGAACTGGAGGAGAGAGTATTTGGCTTCCTCTACACACTGGGATTCATATCTGAGAAGGGAGCTGAAATAAGCAACAGCTTCCTCTCTGACCTCCAACAGATCCTAGGTTTTGGATCCATCAGCTTTGGTTAGCTCTCTGATCTTGTTATTACTTCTGTTCCTCAGAGTTGTGACATGAAAAAACTTTGAGTTTAAGTCACCATCCTTTACAAAGCCCTTGATTTCTGTCTCCAGTATATCTCTTCACAAGCCAAAATATTGTGATATTCTGACAGCTTGGCTTGCTCCTCCTTCCTAGTACCTTCGTCACCAAAACCATTTTGTATGGAATTTTCAATGACCTGCAACCTTTCTCCCACTTGTTTCTTGTTCTCAAACAGGTTCCCAAACACCTCCTTATTCCAGGTTCTAAGATTATCCTTTACTATTTTTAGCTTTTGAGCAAGTTTGAAACCTGAGCTTCCCTGGACGGGTTGCCGCCACCATCTTGAAATATTTTCTCTTAACTCCGGGTGCCCGATCCACATTGACTGGAAACGAAAAGGTTTTTTGAAGGAATTAGACTTAGGAACCTCCAAAAGGATGGGATTGTGATCAGAAGAAATTTTGGGGAGAGTTTGCAAGGTCGAGTCGCCAAACCCAGCAATTGCCTCCTTTGATAAGAAAAACCTGTCAAGTCTTTCCTGTATCAGCTGGCTTCCAGCTCGCCTATTGCTCCAAGTATACTTGGCCCCTCTTAGTATCACATCCATTAAATGGTTCAAATTAACGAAGTCATTGAAGTCTTCCATACTTTTGGTTGGTAGCCCGAAACCACCCTTTTTGTCCGAGGGGTATAATGGCGTATTGAAATCGCCAGCCACCACCCACGGGATGTCATGGAAAGCATCACCAAGTTTACCCATATACTCCCACAAAGAAGCTCTTTCTTGTACAGAAGTAGGAGCATAGACATTTGAGAAGATCCACGACCTATTTTTGTCAATGTCATGGAAGAAAACACTCAACACTCTGTCGTCATCTTGGATGATGCTTCCTTCCACCACCCGAGGATCCCACATCACCATGAGACCCCCTGAAGCTCCTCTAGCCTATTTGAACACCATGTCCCCTTGGCTCCAGATTTTTTTTCCTACTGATTTTGACTGGGCTTCGCCCAATTTTGTTTCTTGCAGTAACACAATAGTTGGATTGTACTGCCTTCTTAACTCACTCACCACCCTTTGAGTGGGTTGGCCATTAAGGCCTCTCACATTCCATGAGAGAACCTTCATTTGGAATGTTTAGAGTTTTTCCCCTTCCCCTTCCCTTGGGGAGGCTTTCCTGATTCTTCAATCCCTAGGATAACCTGTTGAATCAGTGTTTTTTGTTTGCCATTGGCAATCTCATTGTCAGTCCTCATTCTATTGAGCTCTACATTAGAAATCCTCCCCTTATTTCTCTCACTGCCATAGTCAATGGGTGACTTAGTAGTACTCCTGGTATTTTTGGGGCTAAAAGGCGGATTAACTCTCTGTTGTAGCACCGGACTACCACATTCCTCCAAAACATTAATTTCTACCACCTCAATCCTGGATTCTAACTCCTCCCTCTGTTTCCTGTATTCTCCTGATGAACCTTCGAGATGATTTGTCGGGATTCTGGCTAAAGTGGTAGGAAGGACTAAATTCGAGGATTCAAACTCCTCCACACATTTTCTAAAATCTATAGGATTTTGCCTTGCCCCTCCCTAGGGGCTTGAGGAATTCTTAGTTATGGGAATTAAATGACCCGCCCTTGATGGGGAAACTAGGGGTTCAAATATTTCACCATTCAGGTTTCCTCCATCACACTCCTCATTTTCCCCTTCTTCCATTAGATCCTCTAAAATTTTGAACTTATTTGAGCTTGGAATTTTAGGGCTTACCTTATTCTCCAGTTCGTCGGATAGAAGATGCTTGCCTTTACTTTGATCTTGTCGTGCCTCCTGTTTTGTCTTCTCCTAGTAAAACTATTTATTTTTAGGTTGCCTAAACCCTCCTCTGTCCCCGGGGCCACCATTTGGATGGGGGAACTTAGGAAACCCTTTCTCATTGGCCCTTTTGCCATCCATATTTTGGTTTTCTCTGTTGTCTGCACTATTAGGGCACTGGTTTTGCAAATGGCCTTGGGTTTTGCACTCAAGACAAAAGGCTGGCCTGTTTTCATATTCCACCACCTGCTTCCTTAGGAAGTTGTCATACTCTAGCTCTACAAAATTTGGCAACTCAGAGTCTAAGTTAGCGTTGATGCAGAATCTTGCATGTGTCATCCTTGTCCTGGCCAAGGTTGCATGATCTATGGACACCAGTTCTCCTATCACTCTGGCAATGCCTTGCAGCCAATACTCATTGAAAAACTAGGCTGGTAGGTTAGGAAGACGAACCCAGATAGGGGTAGTATTGATACTCTATTTTTTAGGATCAAAATCCTCCCCCCACTTCCTAAGGAAAAGGCTGTGTTTCCCTAAAAACCAGGGTCCTCCAGTTAGAACACGGTTTGCATCCTCCTTGTTATTAAATCTTAAGATAAAAAAACCCTTGGACAGGGCAACAACTTCCAAACTCCCCACTGTTCTCCATTTGGTCAATGCCCATGATCGAATAGTCTCAATGTCTAGTCTTCCACCCAGAAACTTACCCACAAGCGAAAACTCTTCCATGGCTAAAAAAGAGCCCATCACATTAGAAGGAGCCACAATCCTATTATTCACAGGAATGAGGGGCGGGAATGAAAGGAGATCACTCACTCGACCCTTCAAGGTTTTAGCAAAGGATCGACCTCCTTTGGGACCCGCAATGCCCATCTGGGTCCCTTTGTTTGGATCTTTTTGAGGATGGTCGAGCCCACTAGGGTCCACCCCACCTGACGCCAAAGGTCTCCCTACCTCTGGATCCTTGCCTGATTCCATCTCGATATCATTAGGCTCAAATAATCATCTATGGTTTTCACCAACAAAATAATTATTTAACCTTTTAAACACAACAAAGGTTTACAAAAAATAAAATATTTCCTAACCCTTATCATTCCAAACTTTAGAGCATTAATTAAATTTTAATAAAAAAATTGCATACCTCCTTAATGGGTTTCAACCCCTCAACCTGCCCTCACCACAAGCGCCTTAGCCATGGCTAAGGTAGCCAAATGAGCTACATGATTGTTCCCAATGCAAAAGGGGCACAAATTCCCTTTATTTGCTACGGGCCCATGTGCCTCAAATAAACTGTGCACCCTTGGCACTTCCACCACAAAGCACAACGAATGAACCTTACCAAAATCAAACACATGACTTCGTGCTACCAAATGCATTTGTGCTCCCCAAGTTTCCAATAGGCCACAGTTCCCAAGGTGACTTGGGTTTCACACATCATTCGATTTATTCATTGCTTCCACCACTAAAACCTTTTTTTCGCATGATCTCTATTCACTTTCCAACAATCACATTAACAACAAGAGAAAGGATAATTAATATTCAAAAATTCAATGGCATATATATATGCCTTCCCTTAGATTGGAAATTTCGGTGCTTTTGAACCTTCCTTTATGATGTCGGCAAATATTCTTTTTATTTTAATTTTAAAATTTAAATTCAAATTTTAAATAAATTAAAATTTAAACCAAATATTTGAAGTTAAATATCTCCATCATCGGGGCACGTTTTTTGATGAAACAAAAATCCAACTTGCATTTTAAGAAAAATACATTTCAAATATGTTATCCATGGTTTTAAATAAAACCTTTTATTTTTCCTGCCTTGGTTTTCACAAAAAACCTTCCTTGCACTTTTCACAGAACATAGTGCATGCCATCATAAATACTTTTGACATCAATGACAACATTTTAGCTTAGGGACTCAAAATGTCCAACAATCTCCCCCTTTGTCATTGAT
Source organism: Wollemia nobilis (assembly GCA_028583015.1). Lineage (NCBI taxonomy): Eukaryota > Viridiplantae > Streptophyta > Pinopsida > Araucariales > Araucariaceae > Wollemia > Wollemia nobilis. The sequence goes on along the minus strand of JAQPPZ010002937.1, from coordinate 1,505,524 downwards.
GGAAAATCATATCCTTTTACTAAAATATAACCTTCTTTTTTACTCCCCCTGGCTTAAAGCTTTCTCAAATATCAAATCTCTCCCCATATGAAAAATTTCCTCAATATACAAAAAACTCTTCCCCTTTTTCATCAATGGCAAAGGGTCACCTTTGGGGCTTGGGGCTAAGAATGAGCCTCTTATCTTAGCCCCTTCCCCACCTCCTCATGAGGTGGTTAATTCTTGGGTGGGAGTATTTCTACTCCCCAAAAGCACTACTCTTTACCTTTATCTTTCTCTCTTCCTTTTTGAGTTTTTTGAATCCTCTCACTGTTTCTTTCCAAGCCATCTTCCCTGTTTCTATTATCATTTTTGTTTTTTTTCCTGTTATCATCCATGTTTCTGTTCCTATTCCTATTCCTATTCTCATCAATGTTCTTGTTCCTATTCCTATTCTCATCCATGTTCATGTTCCTGTTCATACCTGCTTTTGGAATATTTTCTCTACACCATCTTGTTGTGTGTCCATCATTATTGCACTTATAACACTTAATGTTATTATTACTTGGAGGTGCAAATATCTTAGGATACCTCCTAGTGAAGCCATATCCTATTCTGCCATGAACATTACAATTCATTCCTTTGTGACCATATTCATTGCATGAGTAGCAATACCCATGGAAAGGTTATCCTTTCCCATATTCCTATCTTTCATATGACCTGCACTGTGAAGCCATGTGCCCAAAACTGTGACAGGAGAAGCATATCCTATTGAAGCTTCCTTGCTTAGACCTCATTAGTCTCCTGTTCTGATTGTTGTTTCATATGTATCTTCTTCATGCATTGTTCCTATATTTTTTGAACTCTCTATTGTCCATTTCATCTTCTGATGTCTCATTCCTACTTAAACTGTCATCTTCTAAAGTATCTTCTTTCGAAGTTCCTTATTGAAGTATATTTTTCTTCCCATTTCTTTTGAACCTGTTTGGAACCAAGACATGTCTTTTTTGTTGCTCCTATTTGTATCTTAATTATTTTATCTACACTCTTTGCACTATTTACATACTTGTACAACTTTTTCTTGGAATCCTCTAAATATTCCTTTAGTAGTGCCACTTCTTGTGTTAATTTTTCACACTCAAAAATATTTGCTTCTTAAAATATTTGATTCTTACTTTTCCTTGAACTTACTTGCCTTAGGCTTTGACTTCTCTAAGTCCTCTATGAGCAATAATCTTTCTTCATCACATTATTGAAACTAACTTTAAAGCTTAGAGTGTTGCTTTCTTACCTTATTTATTGTGTCAAGGGCATATATAAGTTCTCCCTTGATATCATAACCATGCTCTATTGAGTAATCTTATATTTGTTTTCCTTTGTACTTATCATTACTTCTTTTTGGATTGTATTCTATATGATCACTTACTTCATATTCTAAAACTATTATAAGATTCTCATCTGGTATTTCAAGTGCATCTTAAAAACCATCATCACTGAAACTATAGCCATCCCTAGTGCAATCATCTTCAAGATGTCCAAATTTACCACATCTAAAAAAATTTGAGAATAACTGGAGTCCTTTTCTCTCTAACCATAAATAGGACTTCATCTCTATCATTGTTTGAAAAACTAGAATCACTATCAATTGAGTACTTACTTGCATTATTTGCATAGTAGCTTTTCTTTTGCCTTTGGAAGAACTTCTTTCCTTGTCTATTTTATCCATCCTTGCATTTATTTTAGTACTTGTGTCTTTCTAATTCCCTGTACCTATGATCCTATTTTTCTTCATCACTATTGTAATTTGTCTCTTTGCACTCTATTGCATAGTGTCCATAATTTCCACAATTGAAACACTTAATAGATCTTATATCTATGGATATTTGGGAACCTTTATCTCTTCTACCATAGTTAGCTTCTTCATCACTAGATGACTCACTGCTTGATTCTGTCTTTTTACCCTTTTTATTTTTGTCCACTTTGAATGCAACTTCTTTCAGAGGAATAGGATCTTTTGTTCTTATCTCAAAAGTAGTAAGCATGCCAAGCAAATAATTCCTTGTCAAATAATCACTATCAATTGATGTTTCTATAGCAAAAAACTTTTCACTATATATTTTTGGAAGAGTTTTCAAGATCTTATCAGAAGCATCAGATTCATCAACCTTCATTCCAAGAATTCTCATCTCATGTACAAGCTCATCAATCTTACTAAGATAATCATGAATATTTTCATCATCTCTCATTCTTAAGTTCTCAAATTCTCCTTTGATATTTTTGATCTTAGCTTTCCTGACATCTTTATCACCCTCATATATGTCATGCAGTAGATCCCACATATATTTTGTTGTTTTACAATCCATAACCTTCATAGATTTTTATCTACCCAATCCTTTTATAATTACATTCATAGCTCTTGAATTTGCATGCATTAGAAGCTTACCTTCCTTATATGTAGGAGGATTGACTATAGAATTATATCCAAGTTCTACTACATCCCAAACTTCATTTCCAAGTGCCATCAGGTAAAATCTCATCAGCATACACCAATACAAGAAGTCACTTCCATCAAATACTAGTACTACATTATTGAATGACCCATCCTTTTAATCCTTGTGATCCATTGTGTTCTTAGACCACTTTTCCTTCAAGTTGTCAAACTCTTCTCAAGGAACCCGCTCTCATACCAATTGAAGAACACAAACTTATATTGAGAGGGGGTGAATAGTATAAGACCACTTTTTACTTTTCTTTTCAATTCAATATTATGTAGTGTATAGATAGCAATATCAATAGAAATAATCAAAGCAATGCATAAAACACCATCCACAAAAGTGACACAACAATTTACGTGGTTCACCCAATGCAGGCTACTCCACGAAGAAAATATTTTGCTAAAAATTTCTCAATCAATCTCTTGGGAATCCTTCCAAATTACAATGTTTATGGACCTCTGTCCAAAGGAGATGCTGATCCCATAAATCTCAAGTTCATGGATCTCTTCCATAGGAGAACTATTTTCCCTTCTACTCTGGCTAGTGATCTTCTAGAAGACTCTGTCTCTCTGTTGCACTGACTTGTGGATCTCTCTCCACTTGAAGACTCCTCACTCAAATATGTCTTCAATTGTTTTAGCTACTGGATATATATCCATTGAGACTCTATCCTCTATACTCTGTCACCTCCAAATATTTATCAATAGGTTCACTAAGAATCTCTTCAAATATGCTTAATAGGCTCACTCAGAACTTGCTCAAATCTGCTCAATAGGATCACTCAGAACCTCCTCAAATTTTCTCAATAGGCTCACTTAGAACTTGCTCAAATCTGATCAATAGGATCACTCAAAACTTTCTCAAATCTGCTTAATAGGCTCACTCATAACCTGATCAAATATGCTCAATAGGCTCACTCAGAACCTACTGAACAAGCTCACTCAGAACTTGTCCAGATCTGCACAATAAGTCCTCTATAGGACTTGCTCAAATATGCACAACAAGCTCACTCAGAACTTGTCCAAATATACTCAACAAGCTCACTCAGAACTTGTCTAAATTTGCTCAATAAGTCCTCTCTAGGACTTGCTCAAATCTGCATAGCAAGCTTTCACAAAAGCTTACTCAAAAATAGTTCAAAAGCCTTCTCAAAGACTTGCCTCAAATAAGCTCAACAAAATCTCAACTCAATCGCATAGAAGCATAAAGAGAATTTTTAGAGACTCAATATGTTCTATACTCAAATCCAATTTCTTTCTCAACTCAACTCAAATCATAATATAGAATAGTTTGTTTTATGGAAATTTAACAACCACTTCACACAATCACTTGACTAGGCTCAATCAACTCTACTCAACTAATCACCTGAATGAAAAACCCTTTCTCACAAATCCTAGTCCAAGAATGTATCAACCAAATCAAAATGTTTCCAACAATGTTCAAAAAAAAATCTCACATAACAATGATACTCATGTTCTTCTTTAACTCAAATTCAATTTCTTTGCACAACCATTGGGCTTAAAAAAAAATTCTTATAAAACATGGTTTAATCACAACACACAATCCAAAAAAACTTGAAGCATTCACCAACCACTTTCAAAAAGGAAACCACAATCAATCCTTTTCACTCCAATGATATTTCAGAAATCAACCACCATAACAATCAAAAGAGAATGTGCCCATACCTTTTTTATTCCAAGAAGTTGTTCACAAAATCTGCCACACTCAAAAAAAAAATTCCCTTCCAATCTTAATAAGGGTTAGTGGACTTCAAATAATAATCACAAGATAAAGTATAACTCAATTTACACCTTTTTACTCCAAATCAATAATCACATCCACCAAAGTCCCTCTAGAGAAAAACCCTCTAAAAATAATAATCAATAATCCATTATTCAATTTCCACAAATTCTACTTTATTCAAAAACCCTTATTTCTCCTAAAATAATGCTCTCAAAAATTAAAATCAATATCATAAGGCTCAAATAATCATCTATGGTTTTCACTAACAAAATAATTATTTAACATTTTAAACACAACAAAGGTTTACAAAAAATAAAATATTTCCTAACCCTTATCACTGCAAACTTTAGAGCATTAATTAAATTTTAATCAAAAATTCGTATACCTCCTTAATGGATTTCGACCCCTCGACCTGCCCTCATCGCGAGTGCCTTAGGCATGGCTAAGGTAGCCAAATGAGCTACCCACTCATTCATAATGCAAAAGGGACACAACTTACCTTTATTTGCTACAGGCCCACATGCCTCAAATAAACCGTGCGCCCTTGGCGCTTCCACCACAAAGCACAATGAATGAACCTTACCAAAATCAAATGCACGACCTCGTGCTACCAAATGGCTTTGCACTTCCTGAGTGACCAACAAGTCACACTACCCAAAGTGACTTGGTTTTCGCATGCCATCCAATTTATTCGTTGCTTCCACCACTAAAACCTTTTTTTTCGCACGAGCTCTATTCACTTTCCAACAATCGCATTAACAACAAGATCAAGGATAATTAATATTCAAACATTTAATGGCATATATATATGCCTTCCCTTATCTTGGAAACCTCAGTGCTTTTGAACCTTCCTTTATGATGTCGACGAGTATTATTTTTATTTTTATTTTAAAATTTAAACCAAATATTTGAAATTAAATATCTCCATCACCGGGGCACCTTTTTCAATGAAACGAAAATCCAACTTGGGTTTTAAGAAAAACCCATTTCAAATATACTGTCCATGGTTTTAAATAAAACATTTTATTTTTCCTACCTTGGTTTTCACAAAAACCCTTCCTTGCATTTTTCATAGAACATAGTGCATGCCATCATAGATCCTTTTGACATCAAATAACCTTTTGACATCAATGACAACATTTTAGCTTAGGGACTCAAAATTTCCAAAAATCATAAATGCATCAAATATGGGATACAATATAGACACAAAAAATTGACCCAACCAAATAATTCAAATTTTCCTTAAAATCCTAAGTAGCCCTATTGGATCCTCATAATCCAACTAGAGTTTACCCTAAATTTTTGAATTTTTGGTGTCCTATGGTCTTTTTCAAATTTGCAATACCCCCTTGAGTCATTTCCAATTATTGCAAAATTTTGGTCCTTTTGAAGTCCTGTTTCACCCTCCAAGGGCAATGAAAGTTTTTATGTCACCAAGGTCAGGCCTTTGTTTTGGTTTTTCTAAGGTCTTTTTATCAGTAAAATGTTTGGCCCAAATAAGTTTGATGTAGGGGTCTATCTTTCGGAGGGCATAACTTTTGATTTGATTGTTGGATCAGCTTGAAATTTTATGTGGAGGTATATAAAGAGGAGAAAAATGCATGGATAAGAAAAAATTATGGCTAGGTTGCTTTTTTAGGCTATTATAGAGCCCTAAGTCCTTCATCTAGTGTCCCAAAAATGGAATTTAGTGTTTTTATAGAAATTTGAAAAAAATATTTTTTGGAATTTAAAAATTTTTAGACATTAGTAGGTGTTGATATTTTCTAGAAGTCTTAATATGGGTAATATAATAATGTGTACTAATTTTGAGGCCTATCTGAGCTTTTTTTGTAACTTACTAAAAAAGGGTTATTTTTGGTTGAAAATGGAACATAGTCCAAAATAGTAATTTCTTATCTTTAGGGCATTAAGATGTAGGGTTTTGTTTTAGGGTTTCTCACATTGTAAAAAGGGGGGAAAAAAAACCTAAAACCTAAACCTAAAAACCCTAAATACTAAACCTAAAAACCCTAAACCCTAAACCTCAAAACCCTAAACCCTAAACCCTAAACTCAAAACCCTAAATCCTAAAAAAAAAACTAAAGGTGATGGAGATAGTGGCTATTATGGATCATTTCCAATTATGGGCCATCATCGAGGCAGTTATAGTTTTCAAAATTATGGACCAAATGATCAAGATATTTGAGAGAGTTGTTGCAATAAGAATATCATCAAGTTTTTACATAGTAATTTTGCAAGAGGTATACCGGTGTGCCCATCCTTGTCGGTTGTATTTTCCTTTTTATGTCTCATATAGTAACCCATTTTTATTCCTCATTATTGTGTAGGTTTTACTAAGGAGATGCCCAACTTACTGAGATTATTTCTAGTGGCTAAGACTGGAAGTTAGGAGGCTCTTTGTTACATCATTTGAATAAAGAGTTGCAGTTCTCTATTGCATAATTTGAATGGAGAATTTGTTTGTACTAGTTTAGTGAGATCTGGTTATTCTAATCAGACCCCCATTGTAATAATATATTGTTTAATATAATCATATTTCCTCATTTCATCAGTTCTATGTACAATTTTATGTGTTCTCCCATTTACATGTTACATCAATTGAATATGTAAATGATGTCTTATTTCGCTGGCATGTTGAATCATTTCTACTATATTATTTGAAAGGATGTGATTGGATCAATTTTATATTCTCCCCTTCTATATTCATAATATTTGAAGTCTAGCTATAATTTCCCAATGGATAAGGAACTGGTCTACAACTTGAAGCACTAGCTAGGAGTTACTTTCAAACTTGGTCAAATTTTATGTTGCAATTTTATTTCATTTTTGCAAATATGGATGAGCATGAGCATATAAGAAATATTATAGGTTCACCTTTGGGGTTTCCTTACCCTACTTGATCTATCTAGAGTCTTAGGATAATATTTTCTTGAGTTAAAGAGGTGGATCCACTAGAATCCATAGTGCTGATTGGATCAGGGAAGTATTACAACATGAAAAATCTATTAAGGGTACATGAATTTCCCCCAACAAGCCCTTCAAAATTTTCAAATGAAATTTTGTATCCCTCAATCCTTAGTTTTTAAGATCTCTCTCATCTTTAGAAAATTTTCACTCCTCATTGATGGACTACAAAATCACGTTATTCCATTTTTAGGTCTTCATCATCCTCGATGAATTCACAATTCTCTTTGAATTCATGGTTCTCTTTGACAGACCATGAAATCATTTATCGATCTCTTCTCACCTTATTTTCAAGGAACCACTTGGCACCATTTTCGATCGGTTGATGTGATAATCAATGGTCATATTTATGAATTTGTGGTTGACCATTATCGACTATGAAATCATGTCTTTGAGGCAAGGACTCTAAATCTTAGATTCTTTGTACAAATTAGAATTTTAGGCCATTTATGGTGCTATTCTTGGGTGTCCTCACCCAACTATCAGTTTCCTAGGTTGATCCCCTCTTACCTTATCCAAATTCAAATTTAAATACATCAATCAATTCCTCTCTCTCTCTCTCTCCATTCCCCAAAACTCTATAAATAGAGGCATTAGGCTCCCTTTTGCATAACACACTCTCATGGTAACAAAAATATTACAAGATTGTAGCTCAAATTATCTTGCATTTGCCACTTTGGAGAGCATCTGGAGGAATTTATTTGCTAAGTCTTAGAGTACCACTTCTCTATTAGTTTTAGCCTTTTACCTTTCTTTGTTCTCCCCTTTATTAGCTGGTTATTTAACATAATTTTGTAATTACATAGATTTTATATTTTTACTTTAAATTTACCTTTCTATCATAATATATTTACTTCCAAGTCTCTATGTAGTTGTAGTCTAGGTATAATTTTATTTTCCTAACCCTTACAACCTCCCCATTTGGTAGGTTTTTCTTCGATCCTTCACACAAGATGATTTCATGATAGGCTAGTATCGATAGTAAATTCATTGAAATACCTAGATAGGGTAGAATCGATCCTATCACCCACTTTCTTAGTCTTTTTCACTTGTCATTTTATAATTATCACCCTCTAGGTATCTTAAAGACTCGTATCTATCACATTTTTTTACTCTCTATCTTTTGACAAAGCAAATTCACAGTTTGTTCTTATAGGGTGTGAATTCATTCAAAGTGAAACAAAGGTCAGTTTTAGCATGCTCCTTGGTTTCCTTCACCTCCATCTAGGTTTAAACCTTTTATCTATCTTACCAAGCTACTTTGGATTAATGTTATATCCTCTACTCTACCTACCAAGTAGCAATAAAGCAATATGGTTCATACTTATTTACCATGAATTTGCTTGAATAGGCTTGGAGGAAAGCTTTATTTTACCCCTATGAATATCACCTTATACCTTGCTATTTATATAGGCTTTGATATCTTGTATTAAGCTCAACAAAATTTCTATTACCTGATAACATATTTTGATTCTATAAGTGGAATGAATTCACAGTTCATTTATAAAAACTACAAAATTGTTTTGGTTTGTATTCTTCCCTCTTGAAGCATATATTCTATTTTTTATTCCTTCTATTTTCTTAATGATTTCACGTTCAATATTTGTAGAGCATAAATTTATCCCTGTAATAAAGGTCATTTACTTTTATGTATCTAGTTCTATCAACTAAAGGGACCAAAGGGATTTGACTGCCAACTCCACGAGCTCTATCTCCACTACAACCAAAACAAATATCCAAACATTGACCATTATCTATCAAGTTTGATATTTTTGTAGGTTCTATATATTTGTTGTTTCTATTTATAGGGAATGAAAACATATTCATGATCAATAGTTCTAGTGTATGAAATCATGGCAACCACCAATTTAGGTAAGAACTCTTGGTAATTTTATTAGGTATTTCTACAATTTTTGTTCTCTGCTATTTTTTACTTTTGTTCTATTTTTTGTTAGAACATAAATCAAAAAATGCATAAAAGAAAACTTAGTTTCTTCAAGTATTAAGTCACTAAATAAGGAGAAAATAAGGAACCTAGTTATTTTTTTTTATTAGGGTAATGAGGTTTTGAAATGGACCCCAAACATTTTACAAATAGGACATGGATAAAATCTCCAAAGGAAGATGATCACCACCAGAGAAAACACACATGATATTGTACTAAAAGGACTATCTCCAAACAAATAAAAATGAAAAAATGGGATCATCCTTCACAAAAAATCCATGATACATAAAAATTGTCTTGTGAGAGTTTTGGAAAAAATGGATAGCATAGGAATATCACCTAGATTGGGAATGAAGAACCAAAAAAGCAAAAATTAAAGCTAAATTGAAAAACCTGGCTTATTGGAGCCTAGGACACAAACAAAAGTTCAATCCTACTTGGTATGGATATGAGAGCTGAAAAAGGTAGCATCCAATTAAAATGTTAAATCCTACCCAAAGGGGCTCAGGATAGTAAGTAAAACTCACAAAATTTGAACCAGGGCCTCCCACCCAAAAATAAACCACAAATTTGAAAAGTTGTTTCCCACTCAAGAGAAACAGGAAATCAAAATTTTGTTGTAGTTGAAAATTCTTGGAAACTAGAAAAAAGTAAGAATCCTACCTTATAAGAATTTTAGAATTCATAAAAATGAGAAAACCTATCTAATGGTAGCTTGGGAAAAAACAACAAAGAATAGAGAAAATCCTCTAGAGATTAAACCAACGAGTATATTTGGAAGCAACTGCTACAAAGGAAAACCCATCTAGGAAGGCACAAGAAACCCACACACTAGCCTATCAATGATAATCCCATCCAGGAAGGTACAGGAGAACCACAAAGAGGCCCAACACAAAGAACCCCATCTAGGAAAGCACGAGGATATCACAGTCTAGCCCAAAAAAGAGAATCTTGTATTGGAAGGCATGAGAAGATACTAGGTTGGAACCAAAGGGAGAAACCATGGGTGAAATTTTTTGCCTCTTCATCCACTCTTCCTAAGTATGATGACATATTAGAGCTGACCAATTTTGAAGTAGTAATGGAAGAAGCATATGTCTAAAACTGGATGAACATGAAGTAAGATAAATCACTAGATCCAGAGTCATATGAAAGAATGGGCAGGGATGTGCTAGATCCAAAATACCTACCCTAGCTATCAGGTAAAATATTGGGACTCAATATCCCTAAATGGAAGAATCAAACTAAGGTAAGAAAATCATAAGTCCGAAGTTCTTGTCTAAAATCTAGATGGAAATTTGGTAAAGCAGTATGAAAAGTCCAATCCAAATCCTTTGTATCCAAAGTATGATGAGTGTATGACATGTCCCTAACCAGAATTGATACCAAGGGGAGGTAAGCTTCAAGCTAGGCCATTAATAAAAAAACTACCTTGGTACGAGCTAACAAGGAGCAAGTGGAAGTACGAGGAGCTTGCAAAAATTAGTCAAACTTCTTAGGTGCTTAAGGGGTGAACTAGATATAATTTATTACTCAAATAGGTGCAACAAAAGTTATCAAGGGCCAAAATATCTATGCAAATACCTAAATCCCCTTCTAGATGATTGCCTTACCCCTAAAGTAGAGCATCAATAGATCTTCTGGCCATTCCAGTTTGATATTTTCCATTGAATGCCATTAATTATTAGCTTGAATTCAATGTAAAATCCTCTATAAATAACAAGATGCATGGCATTACAAAGTGTGACTCTATGGCCTTTATAATTCATAGAAAATTCTTTGTCATTTGTAAATAATAGTGAATCATTGTTTGGTCTCTTAATCTATCTTTAATTCTACTTTTGCCTTTGTGTGAATGTTTATTTTTGCGATGGCCATCTAAGTTGATTTGTTTAATTTTGCTATCTAAATTTTGTGAGTTTAACTGGGTGGTTCTGGAATTTACATTCACCAATGAACATCGGGGTTTTTTTCTATTAAGACCAATTGGGTGGGAGCGCTCTAATTTTGCTACCTGGATTTCATGCACCTTCCCGTTGGTTATAGAATTTACCCCTGCACATCGAGCCGAACAAGAAGTGATACACAGGGTGATTTGATATGGTAGGTGGTTCACTATTATTTGCATTGATGACATTAAAGGAGTGTGTCTTGATGTGGCCATATGCCATAATTGTTAGTTTCAGCTACAACCTCCTTTGATTTCTTTCTTGTTCCCTTTTCCCTCTTTTCCCATTTATGGTGTAGTTAGTTGGAACTGAAGGAGTCGACCTTCTTCGAAGATCGACTACCTCTACCTCTCTCAGGTTGAGTGGCCATTAAATGCTAGTTGAAAACCTTTGGGCATGCCTCTTGCTCGTTTAATGCTAGTTTTCACACCAATAGAAACACGACCTAAAATGTGGATCAAAAAATACTAGAGATATAGATAGGCTACAAGATCTCCCTACGAAGGAGATTGAATATGCTAGCTATAGTGGGAAAGTCTAGAGATACTATCCACCATGAAGAACCATTACTAGAGCAAAACCAAACATAGGAGTTATCAATAATGGCCTGACAACTATAGTAAATGATGAAGCATGAGGTCCCCTTCTCTAGAACCAAAAAACTACAAACCCAAACCACCGGATAACCATCCATATCAAAACTACACACAGTCCCACCAAAATTTGCTGAAGGATGAAACCATGGAAACCAATTCCATAACTACATGAAGAAGTATATGGCTCCCCTCCAATAATGAAATATAGATTGAAGCAATAGGTTTCACTGGAAAACCCAAAAGTGGATAAACATTAGATCTGCAAAGAGATCCAAAGACATCAAAGAAACCTGAACAAAATTTGAAAGGAATGCTCATCTACAGAAGATAAGTACGAGGTCATCCAAAAGCTTAGAAAAATGTAGATAAGGATCCTAAGTTGCTGGAATAGGTACACAAATTACAAACCCTCTTTCGGATGCCACAATCCCCCAACTGGGCAAGCTGAAAGCCAACCAAACCAAGGTCACCTAGGGCAGAAACTTTGGGATGGTCCACACAACTACAAAAATTTAGTCAAGCATGAGATATCTAGCCTGGAAATATTTAGGTGGATCTCGTGATTCTGGAAGAGACACAAGCCTGGGGTAGGGAGAGCGAAAAAATGGAATGGAGTCATCCTGCTAGAGCGGGAGAGGAACCTAGTTATTTTTATTTGTTTATCTCTTTTTCCTTTTCATTTAGGCATTTAAAGGTGAATTGCATTTATAAGTACATTCAAGCTAGTTTTGTATGTGCATATTCCTTGATCCCTTGCTAAAGAAGAAAAATATTTATTTTCTTGCAACATAGGCATAGTTTTCATGCAAAGAAAGACTCAGTCTAGGATAGCTTTGTATTATTGCATATCTTGATTTATTGCATCTAGTTAGAATAAGAATTTTCAATTAATTAGCATAGTTATCAAAAAATAAACTTAGGTGTTTTCCAATATACACACAAAACCTATAAAAATACTTAGAGTAAGTCTTAAAAATGCTCTTGGTGAACCCCTCAAATCCAAATCACAATAGTTTAGGTGAGTACAACGTGCAGGGATTTTAGCCCCAGTAGATCCATCAAGATATTCATGGAACCTCCTCACACTATCATCCAAGGATCTTCTTCCAATCACAAGTACTCTTATAATGACTTGTGCAACCAACCCCTAGATCCTTTTGTAGCTAGTCATCCTTTCCATATCAACTTTAAAACTCCTAATATTTAAGTGTATAAAGGGTAAGAAGATATCATAAACCACCTTGGGTTGTTTAGAATGGCTTGTAAAAATATCTTTTATGATGAGACATTGCTACTTAAGATCTTCCCTAAGAAACTTAGTAGCCCTACCTTGAAACGGTACTACAAATACCAAGGGATTCCTTCAAAATTTTGAGAGACCTTGTTGAGATGTTTGTTAAGCATTTCTCTATCTACACTAAGGAAAATGTCATGATTGGTGATATATATAATCTCAAGTAGTCTAAAGACAAGAAATTTTCCAACTTCTTAGCAAGATAACATGCCTTAGTGGGGAGAATTTAGTATATTCCTCCACTTACAGACCTCTTAGAAATATTTATAGTTAATCTCAATTAGTAACTAGTCTTCTACTTAGATATAACCAATATGTATTTTTTCAAAGATGCAATTGACATGGTGATGAGGCCAGAAATTGCCTCATTCATAGACCATTTTTAGATATTTCATAAACTATTTGATAGACCTTATGTTATGTTTTTGTGCTAATTTTGATGATGGAATGCATTATGTATTAATATTTACATGTTTGAATGTTCAAAAGCATAGTATCTGTTTTGACCATTTTCTGCATTGTTTTAGCTGATTTACCTAGAAAATAAATATTTATTTGAATATGTAATAATGTATGTTGATGTGTATTCCATTCTAGGATCATTTCATTTGTTTTACTTACCTCCTAACTGGTTCATGTTGCAAAAAGGTACCAAAACCTGTTAAAACTGGTCTGACTGTGCAAAAAATAGAATTTGACCATACAAAATTCCAACTAGTTGTGCATAAATAGCATGGCTTGGAATTGGTCAGCTCTAGCATGTAAAACCTATGGAATTAGTCTTTTGAGGACTTAAAGAGACTACTTACCTGGTCAAACCTACTTTCCTGCACATCTGGTGTACGGATAAGAGTCAAATTGGTTAAACTGCCTGATATTCCGGAGCAGATCTGGAATGAGCGGAGCAGGACCAGTTTTGGTCAAAACTATCAACAAAAAGGTAAAAAACATGGCAAATGGTGAAATGAGGATGGATACAGCTGTATGAGGGATTTTATAACCCATTCCAATGCATTTATCTCAATGGATTGCACCCAACAAGTAAAATAGATATGTTGCAGAAGAATAATTTCCTATATTTTAGGAAGACAACTCCAGAATAGTTACTGAATCCCTAAAAAGTAGCAACATAATGAATCAGCATATGTAATAGAATAGTATAAATAACCAAGATACCATATTGGTTGAGCATGGGGAAATAGGGAATGAGGAATATCAAAATTAGATAAATATTTTCATAGTTGTTTCAGCTGTAACAAAGCAATAATTATATAGGATTTCTCCTGCATTGCTGTGATGTCATGTCATAATCAATAAAAGGTGCAGTTTCTCAATTTAATTAGTATCTTGAGTGAATGTGTGAGAATTAGGTGGTTTAGAGTAGTCTTCTTGCCTTCTTATGGATCATGGAGTAAGGGCCACTTTTAGGCTCAGGAGAAGGATCAACTTTTGATAGGTTTTCTATTCATTTCTTGCTATAGTAGATTAGCAAAAACTTGACAATTTCCATTTCATTTGCTAACTGTGTTGTTTTTGTAGATGCATGTAGTATTTGTGTTATAGATATATGTGCATGGTAGCTGATCACCTAGCATAGGCTTTTAAATCTTATAGTATTTTTGTGTTCTTGGCATTTCCTACAACAGTTGATTCCCTTGTTTTCAGAAGTTGTTTCCAATTCTTGGCATTTCCATTTGTGTTAATTGATTTCTAGTTGTTTCATTTTTGCAACATTTTGATTCCTATATTTTAATCCTACTAATATAATTAGGATTTACTTTTTGCAAAGCTATTATTTCTATCATTTTCATTCTGCAAGCATAAATAGGTTTCATTCTTGTTATTTTAGATTCTGCAAGAGTAATTAGTTTCATTTTGCTACAATCTTTCCATTTCTGCAAATTTACTTCAAAAAATGTAATTAGGATTCTAATTCTATCCATAGGATTAGAAGTGACACTAGAAAACCCACAAAACTGACTTGTCTTGACAATAAATCCTATTTCCTAAATGAGTTGATCTTCAGGCTGCCTACTTTTGCTATCGTATACAACCATTGGACACCGCCCTGGACTGACAATTATAATGATTAAATAATGTGATTGATGAAACTCATCATTTTTAGCACCATTTTTGGGGAATGTAGGTGTTGTTAGGAGAAGTAAAGCAACCCAAGAACTATTATACAAGTAATAATTCTTGGAAACTTGTACTTCAATTCATTTGGAAAATAAGCATGAATGCATAGACCAAGAGACAAAAGAGGAAGGTTTATTAGAACCAACTCTTTCCCAGAAAGACATTCTTCATGATTAGGAGAAGACTTGCCTCTATATGAAATCTCTGAAAGGCTTAAACAAGAACGATCTTCTTCATTAGCCAAAATTTTGGGACCTTTGGAAGAAGAACTCTTAGAAGCATTTACTTCCAAACATACCTTTGGACCTGGTCCATATGAACAAATTATAGAATTCAAAAGTGAGGGAGACACTATGGTAGAAAAACATGATAAGGATGTTATAGTTCAAGGTGAAAACCCTACTAGGACTTTTGAATATCCTATTCGATTGAATCCTACTCATAATGCTCTTATGAAAACAATTTCACTCTGTATTGCCAACCTTTAGGGGAATTGTCTCTAAGGATCCTGACAAATTCTTATTTGAATTTAAGATTCTATGTTAGACTTATGACTATGCAAATAACAATAAAAAACTAAAATTGTTTCCATATAAACTTAAAGATGCAGCTTTACGCTAGTTTATGAGTCTTGAACCTAATTCAATCTTGGGAACAAATGGAAACTATATTCTTAGATAAATATAAGGAGTATTGTAGAGTGCAGAATAGAAAGGATGAATTGTTTCAGATTAAACAAGAGGAGGATGAGAATTTGGAGGACTATCTTGATAGATTTACCTTTATCCAAAAGATATGTGGTCCTATAGAATCCGATTTGTTAAAGACCATATTCTTAAGAGGTTTACAGGATGATTCTAGGGAAGTATTAGAATTAATGGGAAAAGGAGATGTGAACAAACTTGACATTAATGAAATCGTGGGGTTATTCAAAAATTATTCTCGCACTACAAAAAGAAGAAAGAAGCAGAATTCTAATAGTAATGATATCAAAGACTTAGTGAAAGAAATGGCTAACATGAAAATTGATATTCTTTTCGAGTTGAATTCTGCATTAGGGGAAAGAAATGCAAAATCTGACTCTACACCGCCCTTGGCTATCTATTACCCAAGATGCAAAAACAAGCATGCTTTACAAGATTGTCCCTTAAACAAAAATTCTATCTCAACTATTTGTGGCATTTGTTCAAGGGGACATATCACTGATAAATGCCATCTGTTGCCTCAAATCAAAAATATTTTAGAAATAAAAAAGAGAGGAGTGGTGGAGGAAGCGAAGGAAGCGAAGGAGGAGCAAAAATGATAGGCAAGGATTTTGAACCAATGGAAGGAGAATATCCAGAGGTAGGATAGAATGTTGTAGCTAGAAAGGAAAAGGATTCCCTGTCAGCTCAGTTCAAAAATGCTAAAGGTACAGATCCCCTAGATAAACCCTCAGATAAAGGGTCCCATTGCTGTTTGGGAGCTAGCAACAAGGGCCCAACCTTTTTGGAAATGCTGAAAGGGAAAAATAAGGAGCCAGTTAGTGAACAACCACCCCGAATACCAAACAATAACAGGTTAATTGTGCCATTGGAGATTATGGAAATATTATTGGATATGGAGGCATCATCCTTAGTTGGCAAGTTTTTAGGAGGAAGGCCGGACATTGAAAATATTCGCTCATGGGTTGCGACAAAGTGGAAAACTTCAGGAAGCTTAGAAATCATAGCCATGTCAAGAGGTTTTTTTATGATAAGACTCAACAACAAATATGATGCAGAGTGCATCTTGATAGGAGAACCCTGGTTTCGAGGAAGGCGTAGCCTATTTCTGAGGAAGTGGGGGAGGATTTCAACCCTGAGAAGCATAACATTAATATAGCACTCATTTGGGTCCACTTACCAAACCTCACAGTCTAATTTGTTAATGAGTACTGGCTTAGTGGCATAGCAAAGATGATAGGAGAGCTCATGGCAATAGACCATTCAACCCATGCAAGGACTAGACTGACGCATGCCAAGATCTGTGTAAATGCAAACTTGAATTCTGATCTACCTTCTCAGGTGGAACTATCATATGGAGAGTTTCTAAGGATTTAGCCTGTGGAGTATGAGAACAAGACAAAATTTTGTAGCATGTGCAAAACCTAGGGCCACCTTCAAGCCCAATGTTTGACAATAACTGCAAACAAGGAATCCACGAGCGAAGGTTTTTTGAGGGAAGCTAATGGGAGAGGGATCCCAAAGTTTCAAGGACCACATCTTAACTTGGAAGGATACATACAATTTAAGAATAACCAAGCTGACCAAGCCAACACAGAACTGGCAAAAATCTAAGAGAAAGGAAAGCAACATAATTATGGAGGCAAAAATCATAAGGTATGTAATAAAGATCCCAGCTTGAACATGTTTGATATCCTAGAAAATATAGAAGTTGAAAAAGAAAATAGTAAGGATGATACCATCAGTTTCAAGTTTCCTGAAACCCTAGACTCCCCATCCAAATCAAGACCATCCATAGCTATGACAAAATCCCCAAAAGCTATGCTCAAAATTAATAAAAAATGCCAGTTCATTTCAGTTTAAACATGGAAAATATAGAGTCAAGAGTCAAAGTTGTGGAAACAAGAGATAGGAATGTAGCTCCTAATCCGGTAGTGGAGAAAATTATCCCTTATCAGACAAGCCCAATAGTAAAAGGTTCCTTGAAGGAAAGCCCCTTGTTTAGGAACCAAATAGGAGAGGTGAACCAAAACAAGGTTGAGGATGAAGAGGGAATTGTAAACCCCCAAAATGAGGAATAAGGTTCAAGCCCTAGATTATCACAATATATGCCCCCTCATTTTAGTCCAAAATAGACTAGAAGCACTACCAAGCTCTGATATATTATGGAAGTGAAAGAAATAAAGGGAGAATATCTACAGTAGAGCACTATAGAATGAGAATCAATGAAGAAATTGCAAATGGAAAGCAAAGAATATTGTTACAGTAAGCTATTCCTGGTCATGATAATAGCAAATTGACAAAACCCCTTTGGATCAGGGAAGGGGGTGGGGAAAAAATATCAAACAGTCTAAATGAAGGTTCTCTCATGGAATGTGAGAGGCCTAAATGGCCCACCAAAACAAAGGATGGTGAAGTCTATAAGGAAGGATTGGAATCCTACTATCATTTTTCTTCAAGAAACCAAAATAGATGTGGCACAATCAGCACTTATAGCTAGAAGGATTTGGAAGCAAGGGGAAGTGGCCTTTCAACAAGCGAGAGGAGCATCTGGGGGCCTCATGATCTTATGGGATCCTATTAAAATAGAAGGAAGTATTATTCAGGCAAATGAAAGAGTCTTAAGCGTATTGTTTCATGATTTTGATACTAATAAGAATTGGATTATGTCAAATATTTATGCCCCCACATCTGTCCAAGGATAATCTGAAATGTGGGAGTTTTGGGGGCATTTGATCCAAGCTTTTAAAGACATTCCTTGGGTGATTGGGGGAGATTTCAATACCCCCCTTTACGCATTTGATAAGAAGGGAGGATCTGGGTTACCCTCAATGAGCATGGAGGAATTCAATGAATTCATTAACACAAATGAATTGATGGATGTAAGACTAAAAGGAGCCAAATTTACATGGAGTAACAAGAGGATATGAAGTCAACTGATTCAAGAAAGGTTGGACAAGTTTTTTTATCCAAGGAAGCTACAACAATGTTTGGTGATTCAACATTACAAGCCCTTCCTAAATGCACTTCAGACCATAATCTTATTCTATGGGAGGCATTTCAGGCTAACTCCTTTAAAAAGCCATTTAGATTTTTTTCAATGTGGGTTAAACATTCGGACTTCAAGAAACGAATAGAGGAATGGTGGCAGCAGCTTATCCAGGGAAGTGCTTCCTTCAAACTATCTCAAAAACTTAATATGGTGAAAAACAACCTTAGAATATGGAATAAAGAAGTCTTTGGAAATATTTTTAAGAATAAGAGAGCAGTGGGGGAAAAACTAAGAATAATAAAAAGCAAAATCCAAAATGGAACCTATGATGAGGCAAAAAGGACTGAAGAGAAGGAAACCCTTTTTTGAGTTTTATAATATTTTAGCTTGTGAAGAGATGTATTGGAGGCAGAAATCAAGGGCATTATGGCTAAAGGAAGGGGACTCTAATTCAAAATTTTTCCATGTTACCACATTGAGCAATAGAAGCAATAATAATATTAGAAATTTAACTAAGGTGGATGGATCCTCAACTCAAAACATTCAGGAGATCAGGGACGAGGCTGTTAATTTTTTCAGTTCATTATTGGGTGAAGAACGGGCTTGTAATGCCCAAGGAAAGGACTCTCTCCTTTAATTCATTCCACAACTCATTGATGAAATGATTAACGAGTCTCTTACAAAAAATTTTCAAATTAAGAGATCAAGGAGGCTTTTTTTAACATGGATCCTGACAAAGCTCCTGGGTCGGATGGGTTTTTACCACAGTTTTTCCAAGTTTGTTGGGATATTGTTGGAGCAGAAGTTATTGCTACAATCAAGGAGTTCCAAAGTTCAAATCATATTCCAAGGGGTTTCAATTCAAATTTCATTGCTTTGATCCCTAAAGGCCCCAACCCTAAGACTATGTCTGAATTTAGGCCGGTTAGCCTGTGTAATATATCCTATAAAATTTTATCCAAAGTTTTAGCCAACCGTTTGAAGAAAGTTCTACCGGTTATAATTGATCCAAGTCAAGGAAGTTCTGTACAAGGAAGATCAATCTTATATGGAGTTATTACTATTCATGAGGCTCTACATTCAGCCACTCAGACCAAAAAAGTAGTCATGGATTTAAAGTTAGACATGAACAAATCTTATGACACGATAAATTGGGAATTCCTAGAGGCGGTTTTATTAAAATTTGGATTCAACATGAAATGGGTCAAGTTAATAAGAGAGTGTATTTCTAAGCCTTGTTTTTCAGTTTTGGTTAATGGGTCTACTGTAGGTTTTTTCAAAGCAAATGTGGTCTAAGACAAGGAGATCCCATAGGTCCTATGATGTTCATAATTGTAGCTGAGGCCTTGGGAAGAACCATTAAGGCAACAACGATAGCTAGACTCATATAAGGTATCAAGGCCACGTCGCTAACTACCCCGGTGACACATCAAAAATTTGTTGATGATACATTGCTATTGACTTTGGCTTCTGTGGTTGAGGCAAGAAGGATTAAAAATATTCTCAGAATGTATGAAGAAGTGGCTAGATAGAAAGTGAATTTTGATAAAAGAAAACTTTATTTCATCAACACCCCCATTCCTAGGCAAAAAAACATAGCAAGGATCATGAAATGTCAGATTGCATTCCTTCCCACCACCTATTTAGGTCTTCCCCTATTTACGGGGAAACCTGAAGGATCAATGTGGAACATAGTTCTAGAGAGGATCCAAAAAAAGCTAGCAAGTTGGAAAGGACATCTGTTATCTCAAGTAGGAAAATTAGTTTTAACTATGGCTTCACTTCAAAGTATACCCGTTTACTTCATATCAGTCTTCAGAGCTCCCAGCAAGGTGTATCATAAAATTGAGCAGCTTCAAAAAAAATTCTCTAATCGGGGACTGAGGATAAGAAAAGGATCCATTTAGTAGGTTGGAACAAGGTTTGCAAACCTAAAGCTAATGGGGGGTTAGGATTGAGGAGAGTTGCTCATCTCAATATAGCTCTATTAGCCAAACAAGCATGGAGGTTATTGACTAAGGTCGATAATGAATGGACTACCATAGTTAGGAGGAAATACCTCCAAGGTGTGAACTTCCTTAATGACAACTTAGCAAGCAGGGGGTCTACTTTTTGGAAGGCAATCCTCACAAGTAGGGATATTGTCAAGAAAGGTCTTAGATGGATTCTAGGAAATGGGCAAACAATAGACTTTTGGAAGGATCGATGGGTGAGAGCTGAGGAGTTATCCCAGAATCCTTGTTTGGATAGGATTCAAGAGCATATGGAGCAGCATATTGGGAAGAAGGTTGCAAATTATATGTGGCAGGATATAAATATCAACAAGTGGAAACACATCAGAGTATAGGGTTTTGAAGCAGAGTCTAAAGAGCTTTATAACATTTTAAATCAGCAAATTATTCCCTCTGGAGAGGATGAAGATCACATTGTTTGGGCTGAGACTAAAAGTGGTGACTTCATAGTTAAGTTTGCCTATAATTTGCTTCTCAATGTGGAAGGTCAAAAATTTCAATCGAGTTTGGTTTGGATCAAAGGCTTAATTCCTAAAATATCCTTTTTTTCATGGCTGGTGATTCAAGTAAAAATCCTCACTATGGACAATATGTTATCCAAAAGTATGTTTATTGCTAACCGTTGCTACATGTGCAGGGCAGGATGGGAGACTACCCAACACTTGTTTCTGGAGTGTCCGGTAGTGGAGTCCATCCTATATGAACTTTTCCAAGCCTTTAGGATCTCATGGGTTAAGCTTGCTCTTATATCTGAAGTGTTTCATCAATGGCCTCAACCCTTTTTTAGCCTAAAACTTAAGTACCTATGGAAAATCTGTTGGCATCATTTTATCTGGCAGATTTGGCTAGAAAGGAACCATAGAGCCTTTAAGGATACCATTCACAACCCAAAAACCATCCTCAACAGGATTATTGTCTTTGTGAAAGAAAACCTTAGCACCTTAGTGGATGAGAACCACTCAATTATTCCCCAAGAAAAACAATTAGCTTAGGCCTTAGGTATTGAGGACAAACCTTCCATTCCTTTGCCCAATCCCAAAAATGGGATTTCTTGGGAGTCACCCCCTAGGGTTGGTTTAAACTAAATTTTGATGGTGCAGCAAAGGAGAACCCAGGAAGAACTGGAGCTGGAGGAATAATCAGGGATCATCAAGGAAATATGGTCAAGACCTTCGCTGAACCATTGGGAATCAGAACTAATAATGAAGTAGAAGCTAGAGCCCTTTGGAGAGGGTTGCAAGTAGCCCAAGCAACTCAAGGTAACTTGATGATTGAAGGTATTTTTATGAACATCATCAACCTGTTAACCAATGGCAAAAAACCTCCATGGAGAATCGAGGGAGTCATCCATGAAGTGAGGATCCTTGTTGTGGCAAGACAGAATAGGAGGGCTCGTCACGTGTACCGTGCGGCCAATAGGTTAGCTGACAAATTAGCCAACATAGGTGTTGATGTTGGTAGTTTTGTGACATGGACACAAGGTGTGCCACGTGAAGTGGAAAACATTATGTCATGAAAAGAAACTACCCATTAAGGAGAAATATGAATGGGTGTTCTTTCCCCATGGAGCTGGTAATAACTATGGGGTTTCCCTCTAAATCATACCAAATTGGAAATGAAGGTAACAAGGTGTAAGCCTTGGAAGATTTTGACAGAGAATAGGAAATGGGAAAGCAATAGGTTTCACAAGTGCAAAGTTCCAAACTTCAATTCCTATCAATGTAAGTAATGTTTACAGTTATGTTTAGGTATGGGTGTGCTTTTTTAGTAAGGTGTTGTAGGGGATTCAACACAATTTTTGGTAAGAAAGTTTCAAGGATGACTAGGATCTACAATCTCAGTAGATGGATGGATATTGTAATAGGTTTTGGGTTAACCTACAAAACCCAATAATTAATGAAGACTTTTATTTACCAAAAAAAAAAAAAATTTAGAAACCCAGACTGAAGAATTTAATGTTATTGGACAAAGGCAAGGAGGCAATTTTACACACTATCAAAATACCCCTCATTTTTCTATAGTATGGGGACAAAATCCTTGGAATATGCCAT
This sequence comes from Wollemia nobilis, assembly GCA_028583015.1. Classification (NCBI taxonomy): domain Eukaryota; kingdom Viridiplantae; phylum Streptophyta; class Pinopsida; order Araucariales; family Araucariaceae; genus Wollemia; species Wollemia nobilis. The sequence goes on along the minus strand of JAQPPZ010002937.1, from coordinate 1,482,658 downwards.
GGGGGTATGTAGAACCACCATCACAACCTTAGAATCAATCTTGGATGACTCCTCAAGATTGGTCACACTCTAGATGGACAAATCCACTAGTTAATCCACCTTGGACACAAAATCAACAATATGGGAAAAGATAGGGGCAAAAATACCCATCATATCAAGGGAAGCAAAGGTATCAAATACAAAATCAAAACCTACTACCTACTCCTAATTAAAATTTTTAGGGAAGAATGCAACCACAACAAGCACAACCAATAAAACAACCTCCACTTCGAGCTCAACCTATGGCTAACCCAAATAATACCAGATAGGCAGTCCCTGTTTATGGAGTTGAGTCTAAAGAAACTGCTACAGTTCATGTACTCGGCTGTAGTAATATCCAATTATGTTCAAGGAAGGTCTTACCTGACCCTGATCCACCCACCATTGAAGAAATTTATGGAAATCAAGAGTCTTCAAGTTCAGAACAAGTGCAAACAAAGGAAAAATAAAAACCAGAAAATGAGCAGGAAAAACATGTACCCCCTATAGGAGTAATACCATACCCTAAAAGGTTTGATCATACTACAACTATTCCTAAATCAGAATTAGTTACAGAACTAAATAAAATGACTATATATCTTCCTTTGTTGCAAGCAATAAAGGATGTGCCATTAATCAAAAAAACTATTCAAGAGTTGTGTATCAAGAAACTTGGTAGAAAGAAGAAATCCTTTCCTAAAACTGTGCAAGTAGAAGGAAATTTGGCTGACATGCTATCTGGGAAACTTGTTCCTCCAAAATATAGTGATCCTAGAAGTCCAGTAGTTACAATTACTGTTGGGTTAGTACAAATACCAAATATATTGATTGACCTTGGAGCTACAATTAATGTAATGACTAAAGACACAATGTAAAAAATGCAGCTCACTGATCTCAGTCCTACAACTACAATTTTGGAGATGGTAGATAGGTAAACTGCCAAACCAGAAGGAATACTAGAAGACATTTCCATTGAAGTTTCTTCTTGGGAATATCTTATAGATTTCCTAGTATTTTAGCCTAGAAATGCAATTAATGGCTATCCCATCATTCTAGGAAGGCCTTGGCTTTCCACTGCAATTGATTTTATAGATTGTAGATATGGGGAAATGACTATTTCAAATGGAATTGATATTAAAAATATTTCCCTTTATCCACCTACCCAACCTTCAACCAAATTTTTTGGACAGATATGGTTTCCTGAGTCTGATGAAGAACATGATGAAATTGTTTCCACTTTGGCCACAATAATATTAAAGGAACATATTGAGGAAATCAACTCATAAGAAAGAGAAATATTTGAGGATGAAACTATCCTAGTTGAGACATTATAGGAAGAAGGACTTAAAGATGATCAATTCCTTGTTCATCACTTGTTGTGGAAGGATGAAGAACATACCTCAAAAAATCTATCATCCATTCTGATGCAAGAAATCTCTTTCAAATTGCCATATTCTTACTTCTTTCACATGTCCTATGCAATGAATGATTCCATTAGGTATTACTTTTGAAATAGAATCCAAAGTATTTCATATTTTGCAACCACATCACTGTCCATTAAATTATTTAATCAGCAAGTATGGAGCAGTCAACTCTATTCATCCAGGGATTAAACAAATAGAAGTACAACCAGGTAAAATTCTAAATATTAATAGCTGGTTGACTGATGAAAATGAAGTAAAGTTATTTACCAGTCCTACCAAAACATGTTTAGGCTTTTGCTTAGAGTTACAAGGATATGATCGAAATTCACCCTGATGTGTGTACACATAGGATATACACTGAATATTTTAAACCTGTGAGACAACCTCAAAGATGTTTGAATCCTGCTCTAAAAGATATTGTCAAGGAAAAATTTGAAAAAAATTTAGATGTAGGGTTCATTTATTCAATTTTAGATAGTCAGTGGCTTTCTCCATTGGTTATTGTTCCAAAGAAAAATAAGAAAATGAGAGTAAGTGTAGACTATAGAGAGTTGAACAAGGTCACATATAAGGACCATTTATAATTACCTTTCATAGACCAAGTTTTAGATACCCTTGATGGCAAGAAATTATTCTATTTTCTTGATGGATCTAGTGGATATAATCAGATACAAGTTGCACCTGAAGACCAAGAGAAAACTAGTTTCACATGCCCTTGGGGAACATTTTCTTATAGGGTATTTCCTTTTGGTTTATGTAATGCTCCAAAAACATTTCAAAGAGCTATTTTGGCCATATTCTCTGATTTAAAAAATGAAAGTGTAGAAATTTACATGGATGATTTCACAGTATGTGGGGAAAATTTTGATTATACTTTAGAACAACTTGAAAAAGTTTTAACACGTTGTGAAACATACCGTTTGTCTTTAAATCCTAAAAAATGTTTTCTCATGATGGAGGATGGGATTGTCCTTGGTCATCATATTTTCTCTCATGGTATCAAGGTTGACCCCAAGAAGGTGGAAGTCATCAAAGAACTTCCTCCTCCAAATGTAATGATTTTTTTGGGACATATTGGTTTCTACCGTAGATTTATTGCCAATTTTAGTACCATAGCTAATCCAATGTTTGCATTATTCACTAAAGATTCTAAATTTACTTGGTCTACTGAATGTCAAAAGTATTTTTAAGCATTGAAATAGAAATTAACAACCCCCCTTGTGTTGAGAGGACCTAATTGGGAACTACCATTCCATATTCAGACTGATGCTTCCAATACTCCTATTGGAGCAACACTAGATCAAATTGAAAATGGAGAATATTATACCATTTACTACATTAGTAAAAAATTGATAGGAGATAAAAATAACTACACCACTACTGAGAAGGAATTCTTGGATGTGGTATATGCTATTAATAAATTTTGACACTATATCACAGGATATCAAGTGTTCATCCACACAGATCATGATGCTATTAAATACTTGATGAATAAACCTCTGGTTAGTGAAAGAATTATTTGCTGGTTAATATTATTGTAGGAATTTGATATCACCATAGTTAATAAACTAGGGAAGGCTAATGTAGTAGTAGATTTTATGTCAATATTTCCAAACATAGACATAGGGGAATTGGTTGAAGATACTTTTCCTGATGAAAAACTATTTGCTATTTCTATACAATCTCCATGGTTTGCAGATATAACTAATTACTTGGCTATAGGAAAAATTCCTCTTCACTTCACTCCTAAACAAAATAAATAGTTAATCAAACAAAGCTCTTCTTTCAAATGGATAGGAGATTTACTTTTTAAATGCAGTCTTGACCATGTTTTGCGTAGGTGTATCCGCAAAGATGAGGTATATGATATCTTGCATGCATGCCATGATGAACCATCAAGAGGGCATTATTCAGTAAAAAGTACAATTCAAAAGATCTTAGGTACTGGTTACTACTGGCCATCCTTGCATAAATATGTGAAGAAGTATATCAGACATTGTGATGCATGCCAAAGGATGGGAAAGCCTACCTATACCAGTGAAATGCCATTGCAACCTCAAGTAGGTATAGAACCATTTGAAAGGTGGGGGTTAGATTTTGTAGGACCTATTGACCCACCTTCTCAAGGTAAGGCACATATTTTGGTATGTACTAATTATGTGACTAAATGGGTAGAAGCGTGTGCTTTTAAGCATGCACGAGAGGAAAAGGTTGCTAATTTTCTGTATTCACATTTTTTTTCTATATTTTGGAGCCCCCCACACTATTACCATAGACCAAGAACCTCAATTTATATCAAAGGTTGTTGAAGCCTTCACCAAACTGTATGAAATCCAGCATAGAAACTCCTCACCTTATCACCCTTAGGTGAATGGTCAAGTTGAAGTGACAAATGAATATCTAGAACTAATCTTAACCAAAATAGTAGCTTCCCATATGAGAAATTGGCTAGATAAGCTACTTGAAGTAGTTTGGGCTTATAAAACTACATGTAAATCCACTACAGGATATACACCTTACGAGTTGGTTTATGGTAAACAACCTCTTTTGCATATTGAATTTGAATTACTAACACTACGAAGTGCTTTGGGAGTTGGTATTGATTTGTCAGACACAAACGAATAGGATTTTGTAGCTCAATGCTTTAGATGAACTATGAATGGATGCATTGCACCAGACTAAGATGATTCAAGCATAATGAAAGCTGTGGCATGATAGTCACATTCAACAATGGAAAATTTAGTAAGGTGGCAGTATTTGTTGTTTGACTCTCATTATGAAGACTTTCCTAAGAAGTTGCAGACTAGGTGGCTTGGACCATATCAGATTGAAGAAGTGTTTGAAAATGGAGTTGTTTGCCTTTCACCCATTGATGATTCACATAGAAAGTTAGTGGTTAATGGACATCCTTCAGATATATCATAAACCAGTAAATAAGGATGAGTTTCTAAAGAAAGAAGAGCAGTTGGATGTACGCATGTTGTAAGGAACCAATTATTCCACAACAACTATAGTAGAATAAAAAAACAATTAAAAAAAAATGAAAAAAATTAATAATATATAAAAAAAATGAATAATTCAGAAAATGAAAACCTCCTAGAAGGCACTTATGAATTGGCTTACATGAAAATCGATTGTATGAAATGTTTGCCTTATCAGATTCACAATTACTATCCCATATTTTCTCACAATCATAGTTTCACCTATTTTCAGACTGCGCCTGTCTTATTCAGTAGAGAAGCCAACTGGTAGTCAGCAGGAACAACCATCTGTACATATGTAGATAAGTGGTTAAATCAGGTTTGTGCCCTTTACATTTTAAACATTATAGTAATTTGGTATGTAGCGTGTAAAGTCACTAATTAGTACATAAAGCATTCATAAGGTTTAATACATAAGATATCCATCTGGTCAATGGGAAATAAAACATTCTAGGTTGTCTTAAGGAGATGAAGGAAACATAAAAAAATGGAAAATTACAGTTTGTGCCAGAAAGAGCTTCAGAATGATGAAATATTCAGAATGAAACTGTTGTTTCTAAACAAAAACAACTTCAGAATGGAAAGGGTTTGTTATTCGAAAAGAGGAAGGATTTTTTACCTTCAGAATGAAACAAGGTCACGCTTCGAAACAAAAAAAGTAAAATCCGAAATGAACAAGAAAAAACTGAAATTTCACATGGCATAAAAATTATCTCATCCTGCCATTTGACATGGGAGACATAAATCAGGGTACACATTCCAAGTTATGGATTTCAAGGTTACAATGGGAAAGAGATCATGGGGAACCACTGTGTTCTTTGTGATATGTGAAATCATCGACACACACAACAAGGCACTTTGGCAGAAGGAAACTCTACACATTGTACACGATGAAGCCAATGATTAACTGCCACCTCAGCAAGTCGTAACCATTTAATCACAAGTAGTGGAAAAATATAAATCATGTTCCTATAGGGAATAGGAGTCTGCCATGTGACGAGTAAAAGGGGATTTAATTTTTCAATCACTCTGACACGTTTCAATGCTAGTTCCTGCATTGAGAGAAATTAAATTTTATAGCTAAAATATTATCACCTCCTTCGGATGCAAATTGTTCAGTCTAAATTAGGAGATAACCTATTCCAAGGTTGAGGGAAAATAGAGCATAGAAAATTGAAAATGGGGGGAAAGAAGAATAAAATTGAGCCAAAAAATGTAGATTTTCTACATGGAGATCTTGGGTCACTACGTATCTTTACAGAAGGAGGATTGATGCCATTTATGTGTAAATTTTATAGACACTCTAAATAATTGGTGGTAGAATTTACGTGTACTCTCAAGGAAAACCAAGCTCACATCAGTGGAATGACAAACCAGGTAATACCAGAAATCCTAAGCCACATTACTGAATTATCTCTACAAGGTTTATAGATTTTAAAAACCGGTAAAAATGCCCTAGCTGAAATAGTTAACTAGTTTAAGGAAGAGTGGGATAAACCAAATGAGTTTTTAATGAACAATAATGTCTGCAAAGGGGTAAAAAGAACCAGTTTACAACATCCTTGGGAGAATGTAGCAGTCTGGGTAATTAGATTTCTAGCTTGTGATCAGAAATTTTCTATTTTTCTTGGTCACCATATTAAAATTTTTAATCATTTAAGGCATGGAGGCTCAAATCCAAAATTCAGGGTAAATCTCCCTCTATATTTACACCAGGATTTATAGAATATGGCCAAGCGATACCAAGAGGGGAAAGGAACTCCCAAACACCATGGGCTCATTAAGCTAATTTGTAAACATCATTTTAGGGGAAACCCTAGAAGTTTTGATAGGTTTTTCTCTGCATGGAATGAGTTGGAGGTTGAACGCCCTAAATCTAAAGAAGAAATACAAGATGAGAGCCCTAAAAGCCCTAAAATTGAAATTGAATCCTCTAAAAAATAAATTCCCTCTTCACCACAAGGATCTCCATATTATAGGACTAGGAAGAAAAGAGAGAAACAATCTAAGGCTAGTCCTGTAAGAAAAAGAAGGAAGGTTATGTTTTCTAAAAATGTAACTATTTTTCCAACACAACCCACTAAGCATATTAGGAATTCAAGCAGGGAAGAGCAGATGGAGAAAGAGACACCTGGAGCAGACTCTGCTCCAAAATTATCAAAATTTGTTCCAAAGTCCCCTAAAAATGTCAAACACAAACAATCTACTATTGGGTTGACTTCAGAAACAAAAAGTAATGAAGGAGGTAGAGGATGAAGAGGTAGTATCACTGTCCCAGCAAATAAGTGTAGAGCAGGAAAAATACATTGATATATATGTTGAAGTTATGTTGCAGGAAGAAGTGCTTGTAGATGAGATTGTAGAGATAAGTACAGAAGAAGCATATATAGGCACAAAGGATGTAGAGGTAGGCACAACAATTACAAACATAAATATAGAAAAACCTATATTGCATATCCCACTTATTTATTATTTTGATTCTGAAGAACAACCCATAGTAGAAGAAGAGAAGGAAGGTGTACAAGAATAGTTGCATGCTGCTAGAAGTGTCATTAGGACACAAATGGGTTGGATTGAACAAAATTAAGCCTCTATCAAAGAGAAGGATAAATTTATTGCTAATTTGCAGCAGGAGGTAAATGAATTGAAGGCTAGATTATCAACTCTGGAGTAACAGTCTATAGAGTCTAAACCTGAAGATGAGTTGGCCAAAATTATATTGTAATTAGTAGAGGAACATAGGGAGGTAGCCCTAATTGAAGGGGGATCATCCATCAGAAGAGTAGAAATAGAAGAGGTAGCAACACAAATCTTCCAACAGGATGTAAGTATGATAGAACATGAATATTTAGGGGCTTTTGCAAAACATTTGAATAATTTGCAACAAAATGAAACACAAACATCACAAGCAGCAGTGGATGCTAGTGAACAAGAAGAAGTAAATGAATAAGTAAATATGCATTCCCCTCAAGTTCCTGTTGAATTGAATACATATGGAATCAAAATAGCAAAAAATGGGGTGCAAGTGGATTTACCCCTTATGGACACAACATAAATTGGAATATAGGTAGATCTACCTCCAAAAGTGTAGAAAATAGCCAAGACCCCACAAATAGTTACACTAAAAAAGTATAATTAGGACATAGCACATTGAATGCTTAAGTTTCAAAGAATGGAAGCACAAATTATATCTTTGAAATCTATGGAACAAAAAATTGATGCTCAAAGTGCACAAACAAATAAATTGCAGGGACAGGTTCAGTATCTTTGTTAGGTTGTAGAGTATCTAGTTTAGTTTCGAAGGCTAGCTAGATTTTATAGTTTAATCTTGAAAGAAAGATACCTCCACTGGTAAGTAATGAGAATTTATTTTGATCTCCCCTATGAAATAAAAATTGAAGAAGAGTTTCTGGAAGCCTATTTGCATAGTCCAGAAGAATAGAAGAATTTGATGTGTGAACTATTCCTACACTAGTTTCTCATGCCAGAAAATGTGATATTTTTGCCACACATATTTATAGGGGATCTTCAGTTGAGAGCTTTTATGTCCACCATACAAAACCAACTGTATTGGGATCGGGAGAAAAAAAGTAAAGAGATTGAACTAACAGCTGAGCTACTACTCAGACCAGTCCATCCCAATCATAGAACTACCACCAATAAGGATTTTACCATGATGAGGAAAAAAAAGATCAGGCTAGTTTATCTAAACAATCTTAATTATTGTATGTCCAGTTTTCAAACTTCTTGTGCCAAATATTTTGGAAGTGCTTTATCAGATTGCCAAGTTAGATGGGGAGAATTATCAATATCACTGTAGAAAAGAGAACCCATATCACCCAATAATATATTGTGGTCTAGACGAAGAGCAGAAGGCATAATGCAAACCATCCTAGAAATAAAGGATCATTGGATAGGTCTGAGGTACAAGATACCTACTATTATAACTCCTATCCATTATTTCTTTGACAATGATCCTCAACCAGATGAGGAGTTTTAATAATGGCTCAAGAAATTGTAGGAAACTAGAGGATACTATAAAGGTAAGTTGTTGAAGTATCAAGAAATAATTTTGAACATAGATCTTTATGGCTTTGTGGCTGTACAGAATGCATGAGGACATGCATTACAATAGGTTGGGGGGAAATGATGTTGCAGTCCAAACATAGCAGCGTCGGCTATGTTTCTCCAAGAGATAGATATTTAGTATATATATTCACCGTAGTTGGTTTAAATAAAAAATCATCATATCTTTTACATTTTTTCATCTGCTGCTTCTGCGCAAGGGTGTGCCCACCTTAAGTGGCCATTGTTTTATTTTTATTCGTTCGTCGTAACTTCCTTATTCCTTATTCGTTCGTCCTCTGTCTGCATATTATTTGTTTATTTGTAATTCATTCTGCCAGAGATAGAAATATCTCCGCAAGTGGTATCAGATTTCCATCTTACGAAACCTCGGGACCTCCATTGTCGCTTCTTCTTCGCACGTATCCGGGCGCCGGGGCAAGCGACGTCTTCACGGAAGGGAATTGACGTCCACTGGTTTGCGTTCTGTTTCGCCAGTCTCCACAGCGTTCGAACAGCAGGCATACATCCCACATTCTCCAAACAAATCGGCCAGCTCGCATTTCACGTTCTTTTCGATCTCACGCCGCGGCCTGTGACGCCATTGCAGCCTGCAAACACAGCCGAAACAGACATTCGTCGGGGAAAACGCGTCGTCCAATCAGAATCAAGGAAAAATTTATAATTAACGTTTCGCCTAAGGTTAAGCTAATTGCTGACGTCAGCGGTTATTTGTGTCGCGGGTGGGCTTAATTTATTTATCCCACATTCAACGCAGTTTCTAGGTGTTACGGTTTAAAAGGTGAAAATCACACCTTCCATAGTGTGACTTCGGTCACACGGTGGGTTACTCCGCGCTTAGTTTGGTCCTTTCTCCAGTCGCCAGTTGTCTTGGTCAAGTGTCGTGTTCTTTCGTCTCGGTCGCGTGTGTCGTGTTTCGTGTTCTTTCGTTCGGTCGCGTGTGTCGTGTTCTTTCGTCTCGGTCGCGTGTTATTCGTCTCAGTCGTGTGTCGTTTAGAGTTCCGTCCGTTCGTTGGGGTGCTCGTCCGGGTCTTGTCCGATTCTGTCGTTTCCTAGTGTCGCCGTGTCGTTTCGAGTTCCGTCCGTTCGTTGGGATGCTCGTCCGGGTCTTGTCCGATTCTGTCGTTTCCTAGTGTCGGGTCGCCGTGTCGTTTAAAGTTCCGTCCGTTCGTTGGGTTGCTCGTCCGGGTCTTGTCCGATTCTGTCGTTTCCTAGTGTCGGGTCGTCGTGTGTCATTGGTTGGTTCTTGCAGTCGTTTCCTAGTGTCGGGTCGCCGTGTGTCATTGGTTGGTTCTTGCAATCATTGGTCCCCGTGTCTAATCAAGTCGCGTTGTATCTGAAGTGTTCTCACGGAGCCCACAACATCCTCTTCCGTGCCACAGTTGGAGTGGCAATAAGGCGGACAACAAATTTTTGCAGAAATTTTGAAGATCAAGAGCTAACCAGCAAACAAATTTTGAGCGGTGCATGAATAAAAGTTGGATCAAAGGTCCTAACGGTCGATTATCAAGCTCAGAAACGACCAATACCTACATAAGAAGAGCTAACCGCAGCCCAGGTACTAAAAATTCTCCTTCTCCTTTTAAAATTGGTAGTTATAATCCACATCATCCCCTAGTAGATCCTATGGCTACTAATCCTTCCCCAACTCATGAAAACATCACACAAGGAGACTCAAGTAATTCAGCCATGTCCGATAAGGAGTCTCTTCACAACATACTAGAGAGTCTTCACGACATGGGTCTCACCCTAAAAGAACTTGTGCAAGCACAAAAACAACCTAATCCCAATACTAATCCCCAAAATCACTCCCATGCCCAACAGAATGTAGAAATTGTCGATCCTAATGATGATTGGCAACAACAACGAGGTGATGCAGATAATTACGGGGATCCCTATCAAAGACAACGGTATAACCAAAATCAAGAAAGGGACACGGGTTATCACCAACCAAGAGGCCCTAATATTAACTTTCCACGAATTGATATGCCCACTTTTGAAGGTCATGATCCTCGTGGTTGGTTAGCCAAAATGGAAGGCAGCCTTGACTTATATCAAATTAGGGAAATTGATAGAGTTCCTTTTGCTGCCTCAAAATTAGGCACTGAGGCCTACCAATGGTTTGTATGGCTTAAACAAGAGAATGGAGCCATTATTACTTGGAGAAAATTCGCTACCTCTTTTTTAGAAAGATTTGATGACGGAGCTACATCATCCTACACAGTAAGATTGTTATCTCTTAAACAAAAAGGGTCAGTTAGTGAATTTGTTTCGGAGTTTACCAGTTTACTACCATACACTTCAGACCTTAGTCCCGACACGGTGGTAGGTGCCTTTCGCAATGGTTTGAAAGAAAGTATTCGAGTAGAGGTAGACATGCACGATCCAACCTTGTTAAACAGTTGTATAAGAATAGCCAAGTTGGCCGAGAAGAGACACCAGTTGTCTGCACAGCGGGAAACATATAATCGTCCTTCATACCGCAACAATTCCTTTCGTAGAAATGATCAACCATCAAGATATTTTTGTTATAAATGTCGCACTAATCACCCCAGGGAACAAGCTTGTGCCCAAAAACAAAACTTTCATATTGAAGGTGATCAAGGTGAAGGGGAAGAGGATGAACCTTACCAATCAGAAGAACCTATGCCAGAAGACCTACCAAGTACTATAGACGAAAAAGAAGAGGATACAATGGCGATTTCAGTGCATGCTCTCATGGGTTTAACCGCCCACCATACCATCAAGGTACCAGGTTTTCTCCGCCAGAAAAAGGTGAATGTGCTAATTGATTCGGGTAGCACCCACAATTTTATCGACATCAAAACAGCAAAAGCCTTGAATTTATTCATTAACTCTTCCAACAAAGACAAATTCCAGGTTTTAGTGGCCAACGGGGTGAACGCACAATGCGTGGGTCGCACATCTCAAGTTTCCATAAAGATGGGAACTTATACCTGGTTAGGTTCCCTTTTTGTCATGAATTTGGGAAATTATGATGTCATTTTGGGGGTTGAATGGTTGGAAACATTAGACACAATTAGCTTCAACTTCAAAAAATTATTTGTGGAATGGAAGGAAAATGGACGAGTCATTCACTTACAAGGCATTACTACTCCTCCAACACAAATGGTGAGCTCTCATAGTATGGAAAAGATGTTAAAAAAGGGTGGATATGGGTTTATAGCTCAAATTAATTGTTTGGAAAAACAATCGGCAGCAACTTCGGATATTATTGCACCTGAGTTACAAGATATCATCACACATTACGACGAGGTTTTCCAAGAACCTCAAGGATTACCACCTAAACGATCTCATGATCATGCCATCCATTTGATGCCGGGAAGTGTCCCACCTAACAATCGTCCTTATCGCTATCCTCAGCCACAAAAGACAGAAATCGAACAGATCGTTCGGGATTTGTTGGATCATGGAGTCATTCGTCATGGCACTAGTCCTTATTCCTCACCTGTAGTCCTGGCTAGACGAAAAGATAACTCTTGGCGTATGTGTCCTGACTTTCGTTCTCTCAATAAACTCACTATCAAGGACAAATTTCCTATCCCTGTCATAGATGACCTATTAGATGAGTTGCATGGTGCAAAATTTTTTACAAAATTAGACCTTCGCTCTGGCTTTCACCAAATCCGTGTTAGAGAAGAAGATATTCCCAAAACGAGCCTTTCGTACTCATGAAGGTCATTACGAATTTTTGGTCATGCCTTTTGGTCTCACTAATGCACCATCCACATTCCAAAGTCTCATGAACCAAGTGTTTTGTCCACTCCTCCATAAGTTTGTGTTAGTTTTTTTTGATGATATTCTCATATACAGCAAAACTTGGGCGGACCATTTACATCATGTGGATAAAGCCCTTCACATCCTACACAAAGAAAAATTATTTGTTAAACGCTCCAAATGCTCATTTGGTGTTCAAGAAGTCGAGTATCTTGGTCATATAGTTTCACATGAGGGTGTCAAAGTCGATCCCAATAAGATTAAGGCAATTCAAGAGTGGCCTTTACCTAAAACCATCAAGAAACTTCGTGGTTTTTTGGGTCTCACGAGGCTACTATCGCAAGTTTGTACAGAATTATGGTAAGATTGCAGCACCTCTCACAGCACTCACAAAAAAGGATGCTTTTCGTTGGTCGGAAGAGGCTACTGTAGCTTTTGAAGCTCTTAAGCGAGCCATGTGTACAACTCCGGTCTTAGCAACTCCCAACTTTCACAAACCATTTATTATCGAATGTGATGCATCAGGAACAGGAATTGGGGCTATATTAATGCAAGAAGGTCATCCTTTGGCATTTGAAAGTAAACAGCTTTCCGGAAAAAATTTGGGAAGATCAACATATGAAAAAGAAATGTTGGCTATTCTTCATGCAGTAGAAAAATGGAGACACTACCTAATCAGTAGCCGCTTCATTATCAAAACAGATCATAGTAGCCTCAAGCATTTTTTGGAGCAAAGGTTTTCTTATCCGGAACAAAATAAGTGGTTAACCAAACTTCTAGGCTATGATTTCGTTATTGAATACAAGAAAGGGAAGGAAAATATAGCCGCCGATGCACTTGTCCGGAAAATATGAAGATGAAGTAGTCATCAATGCTATTTCAGGTCCTTGTTCCCAATGGGTAACTCAATTACAAATTGAATGGCTGTCCAATAGTGAAACTGCCCAGATAATTCATGAATTATCTATAGGGTCTTCCAAACACCCTGGGTTCTCTTATGAAGATAACATCCTCCGGAAGAAGAACCGCATTTACATTCCACATAATTCAGAACTCAAATAAAAAATCCTCGACGAATCACACGCTTCTCCATCAGCAGGACATTCAGGATTTTTGAAGACATATTTAAGGGTCAAACAATCATTTTGTTGGAAAGGATTAAAAGCGGAAGTCAAACAATGGGTAGCGAGAATGTGAAGTTTGCCGGCGCAATAAAGGAGAAACAGTCAAATCACCGGGATTATTACAACCATTACCCATCCACTGAACGACGGTGGGAACATATATCCATGGATTTCATTGAAGGTCTTCCAAAATCGGAAGGCGGAGACAGTAATCTTCGTCGTCGTAGACCGGTTATCCAAATATGCTCACTTTCAGGCTTTACAACATCCATTTTCCGCAAGCAAGGTGGCAAAGGTATTTATGGATTCAATTTTCAAATTACATGGTATGCCAAAGAATATTGTAAGTGATAGAGATCCCATTTTCACTAGTAACTTTTGGCGGGAATTATTTCGACTTAGTGGTACCAAATTGAACATGTCTTTACATACCATCCACAAACGGATGGTCAAACAGAAGTAGTTAACAAATGTTTGGGTACATACTTAAGATGTTTTGCTCAAGATAAACAATACCAATGGAGCCATTGGTTAGCATTAGCGGAATGGTGGTACAACACTTCTTACCATTACTCAATTAAGATGTCTCCATTCGAAGCATTGTATGGCACCAAACCTCCAAAAGTTGCAGATTACGTACGGGGATCATCTAAAGTAGCTAAAGTGGATGATTGGTTCCAACAAAGGCGAGTCTACGCTTACCATCCTCAAAGAGAATTTGGCCCAAGCACAGAATCGTATGAAACAACAACAAGACTTGCACCGATCAGAGAGAACTTTTAATATAGGAGATTGGGTGTTCCTCAAGTTGCAACCTTACAAACAAGCCTCATTAAAGATAAAGTCCAGCCAGAAGTTGGCCCCACGATTCTATGGTCCCTACAAAATTGTGCGCCGCATTGGAGAAGTAGCCTATCAATTAGAGCTACCGACATCTTCACGAATACACCCGGTATTTCATGTTTCTTGTCTCAAAAAAGTAATTGGTCAAAAAGTACAAAGTCAATCAGAATTACCAGTGCTCGATGAGGAAGGACGCATACATCTCCAACCGAGAAGATATACTACAACATAGAGTCCGAAAACTGAGATCACATCGGATTCATGAATTTCTCATTAAATGGCAAGATTTATCGAGAGGAAGATGCAACATGGGAACACTGAAAGTATCTTCCAGACATTTCCAGCCTTTGAGGACAAAGCTTTCCGAGGAGGGGAGTCATGTTGCAGTCCAAACATAGCAGCGTCGGCTATGTTTCTCCAAGAGATAGAAATTTAGTATATATATTCACCGTAGTTGGTTTGAATAAGAATCATCATATCTTTTATATTTTTTCATCTACTGCTTCTGCGCAAGGGTGTGCCCACCTTAAGTGGCCATTGTTTTATTTTATTCGTTCGTCGTAATTTCCTTATTTCTTATTCGTTCGTCCTCTGTCTGCATATTAATTGTTTATTTGTAATTCATTCTGCCAGAGATAGAAATATCTCCGCAAATGATGAGGCTAGAAATTGCCTCATTCATAGACCATTTTTGGATATTTCATAAACTAGTTGGTAGACCTTATGTTATTTTTTTTTGCTAATTTTTATGATGGAATGCATTATATATGAATATTTACATGTTTGAATTTTCAGAAACATAGTATCTGTTTTGACCATTTTCTATATTTTCTACACTATTTTAGTTGATTTACCTAGAAAATAAATATTTATTTGAATATGTAATAATGTATGTTGATGTGCATTCCATTCTAGGATTATTTCATTTGTTTTCATTGCCTCCTAACCAATTCAAGTTGCAAAAAAGTGCCAAAACCTGTTCAAACTGGTTCGACTGTGCAAAAAAAAGAATTTGACCATACAAATTCCAACCAGCTGTGCATAAATAGCATGGATTGGAATTGGTCATATCCAACATGTAAAACCTATGGAATTAGCCTTCTATGGACTTAAAGAGACTACTTACCTAATAAAACATACTTTCATGTGCATCTAGTGTATGGATAAGAGTAAAATTGGTTAAACTGCCTGAATTTTGAAGCAGCTCTGAAATGAGAGAAGCATGACCACTTTTGGTCAAAACTATCAAAAAAATTATCAAAAATGTGGCAAATGATGAAATGGGGATGGATACAACTATATGAGGGGTTTTATCACCCCTTCCAATGAATTTCTCCCAATGGATTGCACCCAAAAAGTAAAATGGATATGCTACAGAAGAATAGTTTCCTACATTTTAGGAAGACAACTCCAAAACAGTTGCTGAATCCCTGAAAAGCAACAACAAAATGAATCAAAATATGTAATAGAATATTATTAATAACCAAGCTCCCATATTTTTTGAGAATGTGGAAATAGGGACAAATGAATATCAAAATTAGATAGACATTTTCATAGTTGTTTCAGCTGTAACATAGCAATAATTCTACAGGATTTCCCCTGCATTGCTGTGATGTCATGTCATAATCAATAAAAGGTGCAGTTTCTCCATTTAATTAGTATCTTGAGTGAATGTGTGAGAATTAGGTATTTTAGAGAAGTCTTCTTGCCTTCTTTTGGATCAGGGAGCAAGGGCCACTTTCAGGCTCAGGAGAAGGATCAACTTTTGACAGGTTTTTTGTTCATTTCTTGCTGCAACAGATTAGCAGAAACCTAACAATTTCCATTTCATTTGCTAACCGTGTTGTTTTTGTAGATGCATGTAGTATTTGTGTTATAGATATATGTGCATGGTAGCTGATCACCTAGCATAGGATTTTAAATCTTACAACATTTTTGTGTTCTTGGCATTTCCTACAGTAGTTGATTCCCCTATTTTTAGCAGTTGTTTCTAGTTCTTGGCATTTCCATTTGTGTTAATTGATTTCCAGTTGTTTCATTTTTGCAACATTTTGATTCTTGTATTTTTAATCCTGTTAATATAATTAGGATTTATTTTTTGCAAAGTTGTTATTTCTATCATTTTCATTCTACAAGCATAAATAGGTTTCATTCTTGTTATTTCAGATTTTGCAAGAGTAATTAGTTTCATTTTGCTACAATATTTCCATTTTTGCAAATTTACTTCAACAAATGTAATTAGGATTCTAATTCAGTCCATAGGATTAGAAGTGACACCAGAAAACCCCCAAAACTGACTTGTCTCATCAATAAAGCCTATTTCCTGAATGAGTTGATCTTTAGGCTGCCTACTTCTGCTATCGTATACAACCATTGGACACCACCCTAGATTGATAATTATAATTATTAAATGATATTATTGATGACACTCATCACATGGATAAGAGAGTAAAGGCCTCCCTTGTCAAAATATGTCAATTTAAAACCAAATCTTGTAAGGAAGAAGATAAGTATTCCTCTAACCTGAAGGAGTAGCACAAGAAGAAACACATTACAAACAATATATTCATAGACTTGTGCTAGGTTGATAATGTTAGTATTTTCACAAACCTTTAAAATATTATCTTAGAGAAGCTAAAAAAATGCAAACATAAGAGGAAGTATTCCTGAATAGATAAACTTCTTTTAGCCATCCTAGATCAACTCTTTAAAAATCAAATTGGTAGAACTTCCACTTGCAAACCTTTAGAACTATAAAGTAAAAAAGCTCCTTGGTTTTGTCCTAATAATTAATGTGGATTCCATTGCATTGATGGTCATGCAATTGATAAAGACATGATTATTAGAAATTTTATCTAAGACCTAATTGAGAAATATCAAGTTGTTCTCAATAGCTTTGATTATCAATCTTCTTCTAATCAAAACCTTGGATTTTGTAAATTTTATTACTAATTCATAATCAAAACCAAAATATAATGAATAATGTATACTAAAGGAATGTACCACCTCTAAACCAGAGGATAATTGAGATACTTTATTCTTTTAATCATATCTCTCATATTTATGTGGTAACCAGACAACAACACAAGAATCCTTGATCTAATTGATCTTCTAGACCTCCTTTGGTCCTTTGTACCAAAAGAACTCTCCTCAAAGGATCTCCATTAATCATCCAATTAGGAGCTAATACTAAGGGAGATTTTTATTTGATTCATTATATTGAAATTATTCCAACTAAAATATCCCTCCTTGAGCTTCTCAGGACCTCTCCATACCATAAGTACATCTTAAATTTTTTTATGAGCAAGTTGTTCCTCAAGATATCAGCATGAATGGTATTTCATAGTACAAACCATTGATATTAACCATGAAACTAGTTCATTCTATGAGGATGATATCCCTCAATCCTTTATGGTTTGGGATCCCCCATTATACATCACAAGCAATATCAATTACAAGTTCATCAAGTGAGTCCTGGTTGATAATGGATCTAGTCTCAATGTTTGTAGCATAAGTTTCATTAGTCACTTTAGGCTAACCAAATAATATTTGGAGAATCTGATCCATTTATCAAAGCTTTTGATAATACAAAATGTGAGGCTAGTGGTACTATAGTCTTACCCCTCAAAATAAAACCTCGCATCCTCAACACTCTCTTTCATGTCATGGCTTATGACCTTATAATATTCTTATT
This sequence comes from Wollemia nobilis, assembly GCA_028583015.1. Classification (NCBI taxonomy): domain Eukaryota; kingdom Viridiplantae; phylum Streptophyta; class Pinopsida; order Araucariales; family Araucariaceae; genus Wollemia; species Wollemia nobilis. The sequence continues at coordinate 1,464,750 of JAQPPZ010002937.1, read as the reverse complement.
GGGTGTCCATGGATCCATGAGGTGTAGGTCATCCCTTCAACTCTTAATTAGTACCTTAAATATAAATACATGGGTAAGACTTATCATAGTCTAGGCAACCTTGAATATTTCACCTATTACTAGGTAATCAAGGTTAAGAAGCCTAAAGCTCATAGTAGCCCTTCTCTCAATTTATTTCTTCAGTCTTCTTTTTCTTGTCAATTTCTAATCATTGATACATTAAGGTATTTCACCTAAAAAATAATCCACCTAACAATAAGCCTAAGGGTCAAAACCATAATCCAACCAATATTAATGATAATAATCTAGATAATATTCAGATTGTCCTAAACCTATCCAACCTTCTTCTATCTCCTCAAACCTTAGGGTTTCCTTTTACAGTGAAGGTAAAAAAATATAAATAGGAAGTTGATCCTACATATATGTTGATAATACTAATGATAAGAAAATCGATAGTAGTAACCCTTTATTAATTGAATGACTATATGCTTCATGCTTATTATCGAACCCATATTCTATTCCTAAGTAGATTAATTTTAACATAGGATATCATGGATAAGGATTAGGTCTATATGACTAGGGAATTGAAGAGCCCTTACAAACTAAAGCCTAGCTAGGAAGGTATGGAATAGGTTATATCCCTAGCCATATTCAATATTTTCCCTATTATTCTTACAATAGCAAATATAAAATCAACCTTATTGATAGGGTATACCATGATGACACTATTTATTTTAAATTATTGGATTGGGAGGAAGAGGATGATGATGGGTCATTGCTCCTCATAGATCCTAGATCCTTTCAATTTATACAATCTATCAGTGTAAATATCCTAACCTTAGCCTATCCCAAGATTATTTTTGACAAAGATAATTATAAGCTAGAGGATTTCCCATGCATTCCTCCTTAAGATGATTTCTTAGACTATCTATGATATACATTTTTTTTTTTATTAGATATTTTTTCCACATTGTAAATGTCACTATCTGATAGTCAATTAAACACAACCAACCATCCTTAGATCCTATAAATCTTGAAATCCTATGAGTTTTGCAAACTTCCCCTCAATAGAAAGACAAGTCTCATATTTTGATTAAGTAAACCTTGGACATAGACATCAAGACTCTTGAAGATCCAAAATCTCTAAGCTAGGTAAGGTCTTGACCCAAATCGAGAGTGAGGAGTACAGTAAAATTTTGATGGAGTTCAAATATATCTTTATTTGGTCCTAGGATGATATGTTAAAGATTGATCCTTCCATAGCTATCCACCACTTAATTCTCACTCTTGATGCAAAACTTGTAAAAAAAATGATAAAAAATACATCCAAAAGTTGCTTTGCTAGTGAAAGAGGAACTCCAAAAGCTCCTTGATGTTGGGTTCATCAAAGCTAATAACTAATTGTGATATGGAAGTGTAGACACCAAAACAGCACCAATCCGATTATGTGACTACAAACACTGATCACATTAACACACACAGCCCCCAGGGTAGCCCCCAGAGGTTAAACAGTGGTTCTAACCACTTACACGACGATTTTGCAAGTCAAAAATCAGTTTGGCACCTTTTAGACACTTTATTTCTTATTCGTCCCACCCGGGGACGAGTGCGAATTTGTACTCGTCCTACCCGAGGACGAGTATGGATTTGTACTCGTTTCACCCGGAGACGATTACTAGCGCTCGCTTATGGGTGGGACGAATGCCAGGTTTGACTGGCAAAAATTCAGACCTCAGCGCATGACAACTCGGAACTACCACTCAGCTTTTCATGCATGACATAGGAGTGCGAGTGAGTTCTTTTAACAACACACATCTGCCAATTGACTTTCCCTTCCTTGCATGGGAAGGAGAGTAAGCTTTTTAAGACAACTCAGATTTGCCACTTAGCTATCCCTTCATTGCATGGGAGTGCAAGTGAGCTTTGCTAAAACATGCAAAGACATGCACGAGAGGCGATTAAGAAGCCCTTGATCAAGAAGAAGTCTTCTCTTCACAAACAAAAGCATTCATGCAAAGAAACACTTTTGCATGTTAATTCAAAAAGATCCCTTGGGTCTATAAAAAGGGTGAGTTTTCTCACCCAAAAGGAATATACAGAGAAGGAGCATTTTGAGCGACGAAGTCTTTGCTAGTTCACTTACTGGCGATTTGTGCTTTCATAATCGTGGTATTTCTTTTAGTTTCATGTTTATGCTTTTGTCAAGTTTTTCATTTCATTTAGATTCATTTCAACCATCGTTAGATTCATCTTTTATTTTTCATACACGGGTGCTACTGACTTTCTTGTTTGTTTCTTTGAGTGCGAGTTGCGGCATTAGAGGAGCGGCGAGGAGTCTACCTTACCAACGCAAGCGGCGGCAACATTTGGCCCGCCCATTCCAAACGTGGGCATGCGGAAGGAGGAAGACTAAGTCACAAATTGTAACAAAGACCAATTTAACGCTCCTAGCCCCTAAAAAGGGAGGAGACGTCTATGTAACCGAGGATAAGAAATTTGAATAAAGAGGGTTGTGATTTCCTTACATCTTTTCTTTCGTCTCCAATTTATCTCCTTTCCTTGTTTTTGTGCATAGGATTAAAGCGTTACATTTCGTCTTATATTGCATAGTTATAGTTTTCCTTTTGCTTCCGGAATCTCGTGCTTTCAATGGCGATCACGGTGGGACCTCTGTCCTCTATTTTTTTTTAGGTTAAATTATTGATCTAAAATTGCTTGTTTTTTTACAGGTACCTATTTTTCAACAATCGGACTGTTATTCGTCTCTGCAAGTGACGATTACAGAATTGTTACTCGTCTCACCCCGGGACGAATAAATTATTCGTTCCACCCTGGGACGATTACGATTACGTTATTCGCCTCACCCTGGGACGATTATAGATTTGTGCAAATTTTTAGAGCAAATCAGAAAATTTCGATTAGGCAGAGAAGAGGTAGGGGTTTTCTTTACGGCTTCTGTTAAATTTTTGTTTTTTTGTTTCTGGTTTTCGGTTTGAATGGCTTAGGGAAAGATTTCTTTTCGTTTGCTTGTTTCAATTTCGCAAAATTAAAACGAACCCCACACATCACGTTACATTTTAAACCAAGGCGTTGGTCGTAAGACCCCAACCCTTGAGCAAGACCAACGGTGGGTTCATCACCACCTTGGCTTAGCTTTGCATCCATTCCCCGATTGTCAACTGTTGTTAGGCGTAAATCCTGACGAAAGCTGACCGAGTGTCGTTGGGGTGATTCCCATGCGCGCGAGGATAAGTCTTCTATGGTAGGTGCCATTAACAGGACAATCCCCCTTCCGTACCGCCTACGTACCACGTACCATCTGCTCTCACGTACCTATAGTCTCCCTCTCGTAAGGGCGGGTATATAGAGAGGTTGGTATATCGGCTTGGATGGTATATTGAAGGGGCGACCATTTTGGGAGTTATATGAGCCGTCATAATGCATTTAAACGTTCTTCAAAACCTACAAAAACAAAACAAAACAACAAAAACACACTAAACCCGATTTAGGGCACACTATTAATCTTTAAAAGAGATAAGCATTGCTTGTGTGTGTATGCTATTTTCTGTTTAGACAAAAAAAATCAAAAATCAAAAAAATCATAAACAAAGATAAAAATCTACGCATTTTGTCACTCGCTCCAAAAGCTCCAAGGATTCCCGCAATCGCTTGGTCACCCCAAAATGCTCCAAAGGTGTCCATGAACCCTTTGGTCAACCCAAAAGCACCCCAAGGTGCCCATAAGTGATGCGGGACCATCCAACAAAATATGGGAAATTTTATATTTTTCCCTAAATTTTAGTGCATCTTCTCAGGGGCCATAACTTCTCAACCGTAGCTCCGATTGACTTGAAATTTTACAGGGAGTTAGTTGGGATAATTTTAAACAAATATAATTCCCTAGAATTCTATTTGCCCAAAAAAGTCAGTTTTCGGGGCCAAATTCCATCATCTAGTGCCCCAAAATTAGGTTTTAAAATTGGGCACGCAATTTTATGCACTTTTTGAGTCTGTTCAGATGTCAATATCTCCTAATGTATTTAGAGTTAGGACTTGAGACTTCATTTTTGTCTTATCTACTATAAGAGGGATGCGCACACCAATTTTGGGCCCCATCTGACTCATTTCAATTTTTAGGGTTTTTAGAGAGACATCGCCATGGTGCTCACCCGTAGTCAAGCCCACTCACGGGCAGACGCTGTGGAGAATGTCCAAAGAAGCACGAGTCGCATCCGTTATAGTCCCCAGGATTTGGTCATACCACCTTGGCGACCTAACACACAAGGCAGTCCCCTACACACCTTAACAGAAAGGGACTATAGGGGCACCTCTTCTAGGGGCACTCCTGTTCAGCATAGCACCCAACACGCACCCTCCCATGAGAGGTACATCCATAGGAGAGCTCCCTTAGATGCTCGCTATGAGTGGTCACCGCGCGATGAAGCGCTAGGTCAACATAGGGTTCGACGGGAGGAACCACATGATTACACTATCCCTCCTTCACCCCCTCTAGTTATCGGGACTACAAGGACAAATCCAGAGCACAAGGCTCCTCAGGCGGGGCGAGCCAACTCTGCCCGTTCCTCTTTCACTTACAAAAGAGAGCACGAGGAAAACCCTTACCTTCCTCAAGAACAATATACATCGCGAGAGCAACACGCCTCCACAATTGCTAGCTTTCGGGATCACCTATTGAGGCCAAAGCCTCGAGGGAATGCCGCTACCCCCAACAGAGGGAGGCGACCTATAGAGATCTCGGATCACCATGACCGAGATAGATATCTAGGAGAGGCATCTAGGCCTTCTAGACATGAGACGATAGGACCAACTATCTTAGAATCTACCAAGCATATTGCACGTCGGATGCAACTCACGATACTTGAGCTAGAACAACAACAGTTAGAGCAACAATATCTTTTAAATCAAGAGTGCCTTCGAGCGCCGGGAGGATGAGTTGTTACAACACACTATGCAGGCGAAGACTCCAACCCCTCGCATGCATAAGACAAAACATTATGAGAAACACAGCTGGGTGCAAGACAGGTCTCTACGACCTTATCAAACGTTGCCCTCGACGCCTCCTAGACTTGAGCGGGAGGCCAATCCTAAGACCAATGACGGGTGCCTTCTTCAGGCGCCCACCCAAGTTCATGGACCACCCCCAAAAATTCTTCAAGAAGCCTCCGAGGAACCTGAGCTAGAAAAAGAGTGGACTAAAATGAAATACCAAAGCATGGGGGGTGCTATTCGGTCATCCCTCTCAAGGCATCAAGTTTCCCACAACCTGCAGTGGGAACAAATCAAACAGGGAGGAGCTCAAATCCCTCGATACAAGCAATGCACTGCCCAAGCACTTAGAGTCAGTAGAGACCAAGATTTTGGGGCCACAAAAGCCCAACTCACGTGAAACTCCTCTCAAAGAGGATCAACCCCTAGTTGTAGAGCTACCTGATGATGAGGTCTTCCATATCTTAGAATCACCAGATTTCGATAAGCCTGACTCTCTCGCCAAAGATGAGTCAGCATATGCAATAGCGCCATGGGACCCATTCGATTCTGACAACACTAATTCACGGGTGGTCCCCATGGATGAGCATCACAAAATTCTCCTAACATTACTCCCTTTGGAGGCTCCCATCGAGCCCGTGCCATTGCCAAAAAATCAGGTCCCCCCATAAAGCGCGAAACAACCCCATGAGGACCACATCAATCTGCTCGAACAAGAAGAGCTTAACATGTCGTAGATGACTATCGAGGCCAACGAGGGCCTTTGGATCACTGACAATGATTACGAAGATGAAACTGAGATGGCTTATCTCAATCATGCACGACGGCACAATCACCCTGTCACCCATGACGAACTAATGGCCCAACTAGGCATAAGACTAGGGCATGAGTGGCGCATAGACCCAGCCCACTGGCATCACATGTTGATCCCACTCCTTTGGGAAGATCGCGAGCACCTTCCACCAGAGATATCATAGCACCATCAGTGCTAAAGGCAGACCTTGCCCTCCTATCCGTGCATAAGGCCGATCCATTCGTGCCAATTCCTACAGAGCCGGATCCGGTGCACAAAGATCATCATCGTTGGGGTACCTCTATTCCCTGAAGAGCCAATGGGTTACACCAAATGCTCCAAAGGTGTCCATAAACCCTTTGGTCAAACCAAATGCTCCAAAGGTGTCCATAAACCCTTTGGTCAAACCAAAAGCTCCAAGGATTATCGCAATCTCTTGGTCATCCCAAAAGCTCCAAGGATTATCGCAATCTCTTGGTCACCCCAAAAGCTCCAAGGATTATCGCAATCTCTTGGTCATCCCAAAAAGCTCCAAGGATTATCGCAATCTCTTGGTCATCCCAAAAAGCTCCAAGGATTATCGCAATCTCTTGGTCATCCCCAAAAGCTCCAAGGATTATCGCAATCTCTTGGTCATCCCCAAAAGCTCCAAGGATTATCGTAATCTCTTGGTCATCCCAAAAAGCTCCAAGGATTATCGCAATCGCTTGGTCATCCCAAAAAGCTCCAAGGATTATCACAATCACTTGGTCACCCTAAAAGCTCCAAGGATTTTCATAATCGCTTGGTCAAACCCTAAATGCCCCAAAGGTATCTATAAACCCTTTGGTCAAGACAAAAGCTCCAAGGATTACCACAATCGCTTGGTCAACCCAAAAGCTCCAAGAGTTACCATAACTGCTTGGTCAACATAAGTATTCAAAAATCAACAAAAACAACACAAAAATCAAAATCACAAAAACATTTGCATTTCAATTCCATGCATTCTCATAACACATCAAAATTACAAAAACAATTGCATTTCAATTCCATGCATACTCATAAAAAAAAAAAAAAAAACAAAAATCAAAATCACAAAAACAATTGCATTTCAATTACATGCATTCTCATAAAAAAACAAAATCACAAAAACATTTGCATTTTCCATACATTCTCATAAAAAAAAAAAACGAAATCACCAAAACATTTGCATGCATTTTCATAAAAATCAAAATACAAAAATATAGGTTGCATTAAACATTGCATCCATCCCTTGCATACTTCGATAGGTCATACAAGTCAAAAGCACCATAGGCTGTCATTACTTGGCAATTCCATCATTTCCACCTCAAATCCATTTCCATAAATGCATACATCCAACATATCACCTTTTTATTTTAGCATAGTCAGTTGTTTCCTAATGTATATAGGGTTTTCGTCATTCAGATGTCTTTAAATTTCTAGCCAAAAGCTGTACATGAGTTAAACAGATTTTACACGGGAAAGTTTTACTTGGATCACACCTTGTTACGTCACGTCCCAACACAAATTAACACACATAAAATAATTCCTAAGTTGTGTGAACGAAAGATGAAACCTGCATCGTAATCCAGGTCACCATAAGCGAAACGGCTATCTTGCTTATCCCCCTGTGCGAATGACCCTAGGAATGCTGAGAGTTGGCAAAAGGACAAGCATCCTCCCTACCCAATTCCCCATGAATCCCAAGTTCTCAAAAGTTGCAAAAACATCAAAAATTTGCAAAACGTCAAAACATTCAAAATTGACATCCTACAGTGCACACATCAAAAGGCACGTACAATAGTGATTCTCGTCACTCCCTATCAAATCCCTTGCTCAAAAAAAAAAAAAAAAAACATCAATAAAACAAAATAAACAGTGATCTTATCACTATAAAGAGCAAGTATCCCAATACAATTGAAGAAAAGAAGGGAGTCGAACTTGAATCCCTGGAATTCTCGAGCATTTCGACGGGTCATGAGGCAAGCTTCGATGCTCGGTTTGGTTGATAGCCTATCAGTCACTGATAGTAAACCTCCCGCATGACGATATATCTGTCACATTAACTTGTGTATAGATCAATGTTTGCATGTGGATGAGCTAGCTTATGGTATCCTAGATAGCATCGCAGATTAATCTAACCAAACACAATCAAGGAGTTAGTGGAGCTAATTAGGTGATCCTCAGTACAGGTTCGGTTGAAAGCCCATCTGCAGCTTGGCGGTATCCTGATGAATAACACATAAACGAACTCAATTGCACACACAGGGATGTGAAATAACTTGGTTAAATTCAAGTCGAATTTATACCTTGTTCAAAAGTCTTGCGAGATAAATGTACAGTCTTGGCTAGTTAGTTAAAATATCTGAATCTAAGAAAAGCTTAACTACATTTTAAAAACAACTGTCACATTTTATTCCGTACATCACCATCAAAATATATGCAAAATACAAAAACACACAGTTATCACATGCCAAGTCATTCCACAAAGTCATCCCATTAGTATAGCAAGTCTAGTCAAATCTTGTACAGTCTATGGTGCATCGACACATCATCAACAACTCATTTCATTCATTCCATATCTATACATCATACAAATTAGAAACATCACATTCATAATCACCTCTGCATACATCAAACACATACATACAAAACACGCCACAAAAATATAAAAAAAAAAACAAACACAACAAAACAACCAAAATATAAAAATGACAAATGCCAACAAAACCACTAAAAATTGTCGGACAAAAGTGCTCTTGCACTTAACCTCTTGGCATAAGAAAACTGATGTCGGGGTCTACCTTGTCGTTATCCTACTCCCCAAGAAGGCTACCATAGCCGGACCGCTCCACGGGAAGACGGATTTTCGCCAATGTTACCCCCAAATGGCATCCCAAAATGGGTTCACACCCACCAAAAATAGGTCAAAAAAATCGAGAAACTGCTCGCGCATTCAACGGACAACATCTAAAGGCACCCTCACTTAAGTCATCTTGGGTCAAGCGACTCGTCGCTTTTCTCATGGCAGTCCTTCCTTCATCGATTCGTCGCTTGAGGGGGTAGTCACACTTAAGTCACCAATCAACAAACACACACCCAATCAAGGCAATGGCATGCATTCAAAGAATCATTGACAAAGACAATCACGCTCCTGCTTGGGGCAGCAAACAAGCAATAATCACAAAATTGATCAAACACTTGGCATTCCCGAAGCATGAACACAAGGTTCCCCCGTGGATAAAAGGTTGCGCCCTTTGCCTATTCATGGTTGATCAATGTCCAAGCTCAAGTCACACCTCACCAAAATAGGTTAATACTTGAAATCAAATTCCTTAGCTCGTCGAGAAGCAAGGATTCAAGAATGCATGCCCTTTCCATGCTTGGGGCATCAAGAGTTGGTTAGGTTACTGAGAAACCCTAATCATTAGTGCTTTGGTTATCTATTTTTGCTCGACGTTGTGCCATGCACAGCGCTTCCCAAAAAGGGGCATCTGTAGACACCAAAACAGCACCAATCCGATTATGTGACTACAAACACTGATCACATTAACACACACAGCCCCCAGGGTAGCCCCCAGAGGTTAAACAGTGGTTCTAACCACTTACACAGTAGTTTTGCAAGTCAAAAATCAGTTTGGCACCTTTTAGACACTTTATTTCTTATTCGTCCCACCCGGGGACGAGTGCGAATTGTACTCGTCCTACCCAGGACGAGTATGGATTTGTACTCGTTTCACCCGAGGGACGATTACTAGCACTCACTTCTGGGTGGGACGAATGCCAGGTTTGACCAGCAAAAAGTCAGACCTCAGCGCATGACAACTCAGAACTACCACTCAGCTTTCCCTGCATGACATAGGAGTGCGAGTGAGTTCTTTTAACAACACACATCTGCCAATTGACTTTCCCTTCATTGCATGGGAAGGAGAGTAAGCTTTTTAAGACAACTCAGATTTGCCACTTAGCTATCCCTTCATTGCATGGGAGTGCAAGTGAGCTTTGCTAAAACATGCAAAGACATGCACAAGAGGCGATTAAGAAGCCCTTGATCAAGAAGAAGTCTTCTCTTCACAAACAAAAGCATTCATGCAAAGAAACACTTTTGCATGTTAATTCAAAAAGACCCCTTGGGTCTATAAAAAGGGTGAGTTTTCTCACCCAAAAGGGAATATACAGAGAAGGAGCATTTTGAGCGACGAAGTGCTGCTAGTTCACTTACTGGCGATTTGTGCTTTCATAATCGTGGTATTTCTTTTAGTTTCATGTTTATGCTTTTGTCAAGTTTTTCATTTCATTTAGATTCATTTCAACCATCGTTAGATTCATCTTTTATTTTTCATACACAGGTGCTACTGACTTTCTTGTTTGTTTCTTTGAGTGCGAGTTGCGGCATTAGAGGAGCGGCGAGGAGTCTACCTTACCAACGCAAGCGGCGGCAACATTTGGCCCGCCCATTCCAAACGTGGGCATGCGGAAGGAGGAAGACTAAGTCACAAATTGTAACAAAGACCAATTTAACGCTCCTAGCCCCTAAAAAGGGAGGAGACGTCTATGTAACCGAGGATAAGAAATTTGAATAAAGAGGGCTGTGATTTCCTTACATCTTTTCTTTCGTCTCCAATTTATCTCCTTTCCTTGTTTTTGTGCATAGGATTAAAGCGTTACATTTCGTCTTATATTGCATAGTTATAGTTTTCCTTTTGCTTTCGAAATCTCGTGCTTTCAAGAAGATGCACCACTTTAGTTGATTAATAAGAAGATGTTACAAATGATATATTTTTATAAATGGCCCTCTTAGGGGCTTACAATAGGGTCTCCAAGATGGAGAATGTCCCTTTTACAAAGTATTACAATAGTGGTATGTGGGTAGTTTTTATAAACCCCTAAATGTATCTCCTCTAGATATAGTAAACGCAGTAGCATTGGCATTTGACGGAGATAAATCTAAAAAATTACTATGTCTAATGGTAATAAGATATTTTATACCCAATAGGTCAGTATACAAGTACCAAAACCCTATCGTCTAGTAGGAAATAAGGAGTTTAGAATTGGCTAAGTATGGAGAGCATCAAATATTTTGTACCACCATGATCAACAGACATGTACCAAAATCCTATCATGTGATAGCTTGTAAGTAGAATGTAAAATTGGCTAAGTGAAGAAGCCATGGGGAATTTTGTATCATTGATTACAACGAACAAGTATCCAAACCCTATTGCCTAATAGTAAGTAGGAAATAAAAATAGCTAAGTATGGAGTGCATTGGGCATTATGCACCCATGAAATTAGCTTAAAGTACCAAAAATTCATCAGTTGATAGATGTTCAAAGAGCAAAAATGAGCTAAGTATGGAGTCTTAGATATTTTGTATCTCTAGGAGTGAATGGGTACCAAAACCCCATCACCTAGTAGGAAGCAAGGAGTTCATAATAAACTAAGTATGGAGAGTTGTAGACACCTAAAATGCATCATGTCGAGGGTGACTACTTATATGGACATGCTACAAAACCATATGTAGGATCTTGGATAGACTCCAAGATAGAGCAATGGTTCTAACCACTCAATTTAGGTATTTTAGCCCAAGCAGTCTGAACCGCAGCCCAGACCTGTGGTCTACAGTCTAAACTATGGTTGACACCTATGGTCTGTAGTCTGGACCACAACTGTGACCTATGGTCTAAACTGAAGTTCAGTTAGACCTTCCATCCGAGCCAAATCGGTTGGAATGGCTAAAAGATCTAGAAGGAGGTAGTTGAAGGATGGAAGATTATAGAGGCTTCCATCCCAACTATCCCAACCACCCTTCTTGGTCTTGGATTTTCCATGAAGCCACCCCTAGCCCTAGGGGCATGCTATAAATACCCCCTACAAATGAGGAGAAAAGAGAGAGAGTTAATTGATCAAGAGAGCATCGAAGCCCTGTCAAATTGCATACTAAATCTATGCATTTGAGAGCCCTTTTGCTATTCACCTAAAGACCAATTAGCCATGGATGCCCTATGCGCCTAGGAGATTCAAGAAACACAAATCCAGGCAAATGAAGGCCCTTCATAGTGATTTTATCACCAAATATATCAGAGGACAACAAAGGTGACCCTTGAACATCAATTTGGATAAGGAGGTCAAGCCCACTACCCCTAATTCTGAGGGTAAACCTATCAGAGGCCAAACCACAACTGTCAGCCATGGTTCATAGTGCAGACTGCCCATCATAGCTACGGTTTGTAATAGGTGACTGATCACCTTACTTGCTTTGCTTTTCATCGTATAGATTAGTTATATTAGTCTTTTCATAGGTTTAATTACATTTTAGAGAAACTATGACCGTAGGAATTAGTCATTTCATGCATTGTATTAAGTAGGATTATATTGGATATTTTATGCACTTTATTGCTCCTAACTTGATATTTGATCCATGCATCATTTGCTTATTCATGTCCTTCATGTTGTAGTATAATTCTTGATCAAATTAGAATAGTTTAAAGTCTTTCTTTATGTTTTCTTGTTTTACTAGTTTAATGGCATTTACATACATATTTTCTTAAAGGGCCTCATCACAAGAGTTTATCATTATTTTTAATCGTGTGCTATTGTTTCTTGTTCACAGGGAGACAAGTGCAAGAGGATCTTATATCATAATACTTCCACATCACGAAGAAGGGGGTCAACTCCACCCCAAGGTAATTTGTGACTAATCAATAGATCACTACAAGTGCACCTACCCTATTGAGGGCATTGACAATTGTAATATTAGTATCATCGATCAAGTGACCCTAAGAGGGCATCTTTGTAATCAAAGCTCATTCAAAGATTAATACAAGAAACCTTACTTACGTTGTTTTGTTCAAATTATGTACTTGTGTGAATATTTATGCTTTCATGATGGTATAGATAAATACAGTAGCTAGGTGCATGCTTTGTGATTAAATCAGATGGCTATCATGGTGGAAATCCGCATTTATAGCCCATGAGTATTGACATATTTATTTTTTTTCATCTTAGGTGCTAACTGCAACTAACAGCTACAGTTATTTTTTGGCTTGTGGCTATAACTTGTGGTCACTACTGTAGCCTGTAGATTGGACCTATGATTAATAGAGAAAAAGGTAGACTGTAGGAAACTCAGTGGGCAACAGAGCAGGAGCTAAGGTAGGCCCCAATTTCACTATTTGTTTGGAATTTTCTACTCTGCGTTTTTCCAGAAAGCATTGAACTATTGCAAACTAGGAACTTAAATAAAAAAAGTCAATGAACAAGTCTTAGTTTGTTTCTATTTTCCTTTCATTAGAAAGGCACTGGTGGGAACAACAGACCTCTAAGTGTAGTTTGCCCCTAAATATAGTGAACTTGATAGATATTGCATGTTGTTTGGTGAGCAAAAATTCATGTCCCGAAAAACATTCATTTCTCTTCCATAAATTATCAATCCGATAAGTTCGTAAACTTATGAGTGTCACGCATAGTATATGCCTGCAGTGTTGGGGAACAAATTTGGTTGTACCTTATTTAGTTTGGTGGGGAGGTTTGTGTAATTGGATTCTAGCCAAACCAAATAAACTAAGTGCGGGAAATGAAATAAATAAATTATTAAACAAAAAGTAAAGTGCTGGAAATAAAATGCGAGGAAATAAACACACACAACTGAAATTAAATAAAGTAGTAAACTAATATACGTAAAGCAAATGCACAAATTAAACAAGGGAGGACTACTGCAGGGAGTGGGCCCAAGCTCCCATAGATAGTCCACCCGGCTAGCTATGTAGAGCTTGCTCGAATAAGAGGAGTTGCACTCTTAATTAATTAAACAATAAAATAAAATAAGTTATGTGTAAAATTAATCATTGATCTCTGATCCCCCTCTGTTCATCTGGCCTACGTATTTATATAAAGCGCAACCAGATATCATTACAATAACAAATCGGTCTATTTTAATCACGTGATGTGATTTAGTTACAATTGATTCTACACATATTTTATTCTTCTATTTTAAAGTATCTTCATTCACCAGATTATGAACATCCTTAGGTGTACGTAACAACAAATCCTAAACTAATGCATCCTAAAAATAATAATATGCTTTAAGAGCTTTACAAGGTCAATCGGCCAATCGGTTGATAATAATAACAAACACTTTATTCTATTTAATAAATGCATGATTAAAATAGATCTCCTTTGTCTTCACATGCAACCTCCTCCATAGTCCTTGGTCAACCAATCAAAGTTGACTTGGTAAATCTTGCAAAGTATGAAGGCATGGAGGTGCCTTTTGATTTTAGGGCGACGCTCTTCTTTCGTTGGTGCCTTCCTATTGCAGGGAGGTGCTTGTCTTTCGTTGGCACCTTTCGGTTGTAGGGAGGCACTCATCTTCTGTGGGTGCCTTTTGGTTGTAGGGAGGCGCTCATTTTCTATCGACGCATTTCGATTGTAGGGAGGCGCTCTTCTTCCATTGGTGCCTTTTGGTTACAGGGAGGCGCTCGTCTTCCGTTGGCGCCTTCCGGTTGTAGGGGGGCACTCGTCTTTCGTGGACGCCTTCCGGTTGTAGGAAGGTGCCTACTTCTATTGGGCGCCTTCCTTAAAGAGGAAGGCGCCTACTCTCTTGCCTTAGTCTCTGTAAGCAGAAGTATGCTAGGTCCAAGTGGATGTAGACTGGAAAACACCATATTAGTACCAATACCTACATTTATACACATTTCCCACTAAAAACACCAATCAAGCATAATACCGGATTTTCTATCAATTATATGCATAAGTTATATAAAATACATTTCATATGCTAATTGAACTAGTGATAATTATTCTTAACCGTGTATATAAAATGAGCATTTTTGGTGCTCATCATTTTTTGCATGCTTGAGGCCCAATTAGTGACCATGTCATTGTAATTGCATCATAAAAATATCATATAGGACATTAGCATGCATTCTTTCTAAATTTGAAACGTTCCTTTCTTTTCATGCATATCATGTGGGAATGATCATTATGCTATTTTATGCATTTGCCATTTTTGCAAAGTAAAAGGAACCACACACACCACTTGGCACTTAAACGCTAGTGATTTTGGCTTCATATCCAACCACTAGTAGGTTTCAACGACGATGGGCATAATTTTCATCCGTTTGTCCAAATCCCACGTACCTTGTGATACTAGACCATACCGGGTCCAAGATCCTTTCGTACCCTAAATTTTTTTTATATAATCCTCTTCGGAGGGTATGACGCTGATTGGGGTAAAATGGGTGAGGAACTGGGAGGACCTATGCCCCTTGACCGTGTGTGGGATTCACTTCCACACATTATAGGTTGGTTTACATGACTTGGGTTTCATCGCCAAGTTTTCGAGCTGCGGGTATATAGGTGAAAGCAAATTTAACTAAGTATAAAATCCAACAATATTTCAAAACACATGAGAGTTTCTAACACTGATACAAAACATCTGAAAACAACATCAAATAATTTAGGGCTTACAATAAAAATTTCAAAGGAGATAATCATCATTTGTATACCTTGTTTGCATAATAAAACACATCTATATGTTAGGTACACAAATGGTGAACACACGAGGTGATCGACAAAGTTCTAGGACTGATGCCCATGATCAATGCCCAACTGGTTCACAATAGCATGTGTCGAGTCCTCATACACATGAGCAAACCGAATGATGTTCGACAAGCATTAGAGGCAACAACTCGACACGAGGAGATCCTGTTGAGCGGACCCTCGATAGAGGAGCTTCATTACACTCCTATAGGCACAAGACTGAGTGTGGAGCTTATTAGAATGAGGATGCTCTACTCCAAAGCCATTATAGAGACTACACTACACACACATCCATGGGATCAGTCGAGGAATATGTTGTGTAGGGGACCAAGTTGGTTCCCATACGTACTAGGTCCACAGGAGGTTCTAACCCTCCATAATCAGAATATAGATATACCAGAGATCCACCCATTTAGGGGTAAGAGGACAAGCTTGATTCTAAGCATAGGTCCACCCATACTCCCATGTGTGGCTTGCCATGCAAGATCACCATTGATATATCAAAGGTGGGAGCTAATGGAACACCACCGCATGAGTGGTGGAGGTCTAGACAATTAGATGGTCTAGGTAGTGTTCTTGAGTAGCTAGGCTGCAAGCCTATAGCTCCACCCACTCGTGCTCCAAGTGAGCATAGTGGTAGTTGTATTAATATCACTAGAGAGAATGGAGAGGCTTCTAAGCACCCTCATATCACACGTCCACCATCAAAAAATTTATCCGATGGGTACATAACCCATAAGGTAGCTCACATAGAGCGTACACACTAGAGGCCTCCCATGGCCAACTAGATCAACAAATCACATAGACTGGTGTCTGAGAAAAGATGTCAACTCCTCCAAGATCAATTGGAGGATGCTCGCCTAGAGAGGCAACATATTGAAGATGAAAATATTCAAGTGCAAAGGCTCCTATGACAGAGATTATATGAGGAGCGCATGCGCGAGGATTGTATTCTAGCTCAAAAGGAGTGCATGGAGTAGGATGATTGGCTAGCTAGAGCTGGCCTATACCATTCGAAGGAGCATAGAGAGCATGTGCATAGGAGGGCTGTGTCCCTAGATGATATGCACGAGAAGCGCAGAGACGCTCGTACTCATGTTAGTGCCCAATAAAGGGAGCGATCGCCGTCACTCAATGATCTTAGATAGAGGCAATATGAACATGTAGATGTAGACGAATACGATCATGAGTATCCTGAGAGTTACCAAGTTGAGGAGGAAGACCCACATCCTCCACCTCACTCGAAGAATACATTACCTCCTAGATCACCTCCATGTCAGCTTAGGGAGGAGGACTTTTTATCTTTTGAGGTGTATAATATTTTGGTCGATAAGGTCAAAGTAATAGAGAGGCAAGGCATGACTGCAAAATACGACACTGAGGGAGATACACAATGAACCTCTAGACCCCTTGGTGCCTACACCTCCATATCTCAAGAATTTTGATATACCCAGGTTACAAAAATTCAAGGGTGATGAGGATGCCCAAGAGCATGTTACGAGTTTTTTGGATGCTTGTTTCCAGATAAAGAGTCATGATGCCTTGTTTTTGCATACCTTCATTATCACACTCTTCGGTCTAGCTTGAGAGTGGTTCAACCAATTGAAGAAACACAATATTACTAGTTTCAAGTAGTTAGTTGATGCATTTCTTGAACACTATTCATTTGGCATCAAGAAACAGGCCAACCTTTCTAATTTGGCTGTGCTAGCTTAGCGCGATGATGAGCCCATCGAGCAATATGGAAGGAGATGGCATAGAATAATGGTAAAGCTACCATTCCCTATTCCTATAGCCAAACTAACCCGAATGTTTACAAAGAGTTATGCCAAGCACATCTCGCTATTGTTGCAGCTACAATAGTACGTTACATTTAAGGAAGTTGTGGCACAAGCCAAGGTGATCGAGGACATCAAGTTGTAAGAAGGAAACTTGAACATCAAGACCAGGAAAGAAGGATTTAAAAAGAGTACTATGAAACAACAGGGCAATCAGGCCCACATGAATCAAGTAGTACTAAAAATTGGAGGAGAGGACAACGGACAACAAAAGCCTAATTATTAGGCCCAACCTCCTGCACATTATGAGACACACTAAAACAACTATAAGGGAAAAAATAGAGAAGAGCACCCACCTCGCCAGTTCACACCTTTGATGAAATTGATGATTTCAATTTTCCATCAACTGTGCGAGGCCAAGACCATACGATTTATCGAGGTCAAATTAATAGATCTGAATGTGCCAAAGTTGAATTGGTATTAAGATGATCTGTTCTACATATTCCATAGAGTGAAAGGCCATGACATCAAGACATGTTGGTCCTTCAAATACATTGTGTAGAACATGATAGAAAAAGGAGAGCTTGTAGTACCAGGTAATCCATAGGCACTCGACAATAGAAACATGGAAATTTTCAAGAATCCACTACCTAATCACGAGGCACCTCGTAACAACGTCGGCCAAGTCAATCAAGTGAGAATCGAACCACCTACCCAGGGGTTCATAGGTATGGTCAATATTGTTACTAGACACGGGAGGTATGATCAATTGAATCAACCTCATGCTCCCATTAGAATACAATCTATGCCATATCAATGGCCAGCTCAGAACATTCCAAGCCCACCAAATAGACCGGTGGTGACCATAAGGAGCAGGTTAGTTCAGAACCTGCAGATAACTCCTACAAAGTTGTTAATATATGAGCTTATTCAGTAGTCCTCTAGACATAGGGAGAATCTTATGGACATTCTAAGGTCCATTGAGGTACAGTCCCAAGATGCACACGCATTTACAAATTTTGTGGGACATGTACAATAGTGTCAGGAACCCACGATACAATTTTACGATCATGAAGTGAAAATGATTCGTACTATTATGGCTAACCTATCATTGCATATTATCATGTGTGTTAACCACATGCCTTTCAAAAGGGTCTTGATCGACATCGGGTCCTCGATCGATATAATTACGACCAAGGCATTGAGCCATCTCAATTTACCCAAATCACACATTGTGCCTACCACATTTACATTGAGAGCGTTTAACAATGCACTATGCTTGACGATTGGTACAATTATTCTACCCATTTAGGTGGGACTCAAGACCATATCTATGATGTATCACACATGCAATACAACATTCTGCTTGGAAGGCCTTGGATTCATGAAATGCATTGTGTCCTGTTGAGTGGTGTTTTCACCCAATTGTGAAAGCACACTCTCCGGTAGGATTCGGGTTCCAAATCCCCTCTTGCAAATAAGTTAAACAAACAACTTCTCCAAGGTTCTTGTTATATTAGCATTTGCCTATGTGCATCAAATAAATATATTCAATTTAAATGCTTGGAACACCTTAGTGATTGCAAGTAACTGTAAACAAGGGGCACTGTTGGTTTATTTTACTATGAAAATTTAATGATTGTTCATTGAACCCTGATAAAGTAAATGTGAGTTGGCCCTCATATGACCACGATGTAATGCTTTAATTCCTTTTATCTTGATGATTTTAAGATAGATTTTATCTTGCATTAAATCCTCAATGATGAATAGGGTCTTCAAATATAGCTTCAAAATGTCACTTTAACATATCCCTCTTGAATGAAATCAGATTTTCATCAAGATGAACAATTAAGTGCTTTAAGGAAAAGACCTTCAATGTAGTACTCAAATTATCCCTCTTTCGTAAAATTGGAATTTTTATGAAGAAAGGGTAATTTTAGGCCCAAAGTGGAAATTTGTGAAAATGCCGTAAAACATAACCCCTTCAATGAAAATGGAATTTCCATGAAGGGAATGTCATCATAGGCTCATGAATGCAAAACAAAACTGGAAAAATGAAAATTGACCTTAAAATGGAAATTTTCTATTTTCGGATTTTTAAAATCTGTGACAAAACAGCAACTTCGATGAATTTTAAAAAATACTAAACAACTCCGAAAATGAAATTTCAAAGTGTGTATTGGAAGTCTGAATTATAATCTACGCAATGGTGAAATCATTTTTAGATTTTGAAATTTTTTTAATGTTTATTTTAATGCCTGAAAATGGGAACAAATTCTGAAATTAAAATTTTTTGGAAACAGAAAATTAAAGTTTGCATCAAAATAATTGCTGAAAACACAGCAATGCAAAAGCTCCTTCAGTTTGATAGCACCCCGTCCTACAAAACCGAATACGTGAGAGTTTCGTACATGCAACCTAGCTTATCTGACCTGCAAAATAAACACAATCAAAGTAAACTAGGTGCTGGTTCCTAAGGTCTTAAATAATTTTCAGATTGCAGACATTCACATGAAATAACCCAAAATAATGGCATCAATTTCACATACAAGTCTGAAATCTGAAAGGAGAAAAATAAAACAATTAAAATTAAGCATGCAGAAAATTTCTCATTCTTTCTTGCTAACAAGGCCTGAAATTTCTGAAGAAAAGCTTTCACATTCCCTTTAAAATCCAAGTTTTACAAATGTGGCCATGCCCAAAGTTCCCATTTGGCCATGCCACCATTTTCGTTCCTTTTTCCTCCTTTCCGTTTCTGTCCCAATGAGGTACTTGTAATTCTTCCTATAACCCCTTCGTTTCGTTTCCATACACGTCTCTTCATCTTCTTTTCATTCCCAATGTTTTCATCTTCTTTCTCCTGGTTTGGCCCCGTATCTATTTTTTTTTTTTATTCGAAGAAAACTCTTCATTACCCACATCACGTTTTCGTCGAGGCCGTTATATTTCGCATGAACGCCTTCATTTTATATAAGTGGCCCAATGATATAACCTTACACCTCAGGCCCTTGTATACTTGCTTTTATTTTAAATAGCCTTTGTCTTGCCGCGGCCACATGCCATATGCGATGGCTACCTTAGTGACCCCATTTGATTATACTCGACAGGTATCTTCGGTTACGAATATTTTGTTAATGATGGAGCCATGAGCATTATTTATAGTATCCATGTAGCCAGCTCTGACCGAGTTAACTGTATATTCCCATTTATCTGACATGTCGCTGGTGTCTGTTCTGACCACTCTTGCCACGTCGTCATCGATTTCCCTTTCCTCTCCGTAGCCAACTTGGTGGTGAGTCGTTGTTGACCATCATGGCATCGAAATCCCCTTTTTCATTTACTGTTTGCGTTGCTACCATATCTGGCGTGTCCGATGCTACCGCAGACGATCACCATGTCACATAGCCGTGGACGACGCTCGTTTGCAGCGACGTTTGGTCGAGAGCGTCCTGGTTTAACATTCAATACTACTGGCCATTCGTCGGGATTTCTCCATATGTTGTCACTATCTCCACCTCGCCGCGTTTCAGTGCTTTGGCCCCACACTCAAACTGTTCACACGTTCGCGCCCTGTCATTGCTTGGGGTCGTCCACAATGGATAACGTTCGCTGCCAGGGTCCTCTGCTTCATCTACGTACGTTGTCCACATCGTCCCACACGAACAGAATCTGAAGATAGTATGCTATTGAAACTGCGTCGACTGGATAGCGCTCTCGGCAGACCTTCATTCGGTTTTGATTTTGGTTTAACTGTCGGCGCGACATGCTTATGATAAATCTGCCCTTCGTCGAATGCTATCGTGACCAAGCCTACTACTGTTATCTCGACAGTCCTCCCGACATTTATTGTTTCGAAGTAAACGCCTAACCCTCGCGCTCCCCGGTAGCCGCATAACCCTCCAGCCTCCGCGTCACGGACGACCTGCAAAACACATAAAAATATATATTAAAACATATTAAGCTTAAACCCATTATATCTTTTCTTTTATTAAAACAACATATATATATATATATATATATATATATTATATTATAGAATATAATATATAAACTTTACTCAGTGTATTATATATATAATGTATTATATTATATATATATATAGTATGTTGTTATTTTATATTTATTTATTTATTTATTTTTTATTTTATTATTATTTTTTTTATTTTTTATTTTTTTATGTTTTATTATTTTAAACATCTCAGTAAAAGCAAGCATAAAACTTGACAACAAAAATTGCTAACACAACATAACGATAAGAAGGAAACGCCGACGAAAAGAAAAATGACGACAAAGGTCGTCGACAAGAAAAGCTGTCGACAATAAAATATCGTCGACAAGAAAAAGTTGTCGACGAGAAAATATTGTCGACAAGAAAAAGTTGTCGACAATAAAATATTGTTGACAAGAAAATACTGCCAATAAGAATCGACCACAATTGCAAAACCTACGACAAAACGAAGGATTTAGACCCTAAAATGAAATGCCAACACCCGGATATCAAAACGAAAAGGTAGGTCCCCAATTTTGGGGTGTGTTGTGGATCAGCCACAACATGTCCCCTCTATCTTGCATTAATGCTTGAAGTACATTTATGAGGGACAGGTTCACGTAATGTCCTCAAAAGAAGAACCATTCAAGTTCATGAACCTAGCAGATTTGCATGGGGGTTTTGCACTCCCATCGATGCACTTGGATATCTGACTTGCTTTACCAGTTAAGATTCCAAGAGGTAAATCAGCAGCCCGTGCTCAACCATAGACATTTGTGTCATGCAAATATGAGCATATGACTACAACTTCTCTAAAACTAACTACATCAGCAATGCATCAACAAGATGATAAGCTAAAGGTAAAATTGGGTGAGAAAGTAGAAGATCATAGGTCCAGACTTCACTCCTATGGATGTGGAAGAACCTCAAGACAAAGTCAAGGAGGCACATCATCCTGCTTCACCTGCATCTTAAGCAGGGTCATCTACACCATAGGTGATTGTTCATTTGGCTAGCATAGGATTGGGTGAGTATCTAATGCAAAATGTTACTTTTGGACCTATATTAAAGACTACACAAGAGATGGGTTGACCGCACACCCATCAATTTATGATTGGATCTGTAGTACCGTTGGGTGAGCCACCCAACCAAACAAAATTTACCTACGCAGGGCTAGATCAGGTGCCCACCAAAATTTTTGTATATGAGGACGATGACGAGCCATTCACTATAAATTTATGCTATCTATCCAACTCAAAATAAGC
Organism: Wollemia nobilis; assembly: GCA_028583015.1. Classification (NCBI taxonomy): domain Eukaryota; kingdom Viridiplantae; phylum Streptophyta; class Pinopsida; order Araucariales; family Araucariaceae; genus Wollemia; species Wollemia nobilis. The sequence goes on along the minus strand of JAQPPZ010002937.1, from coordinate 1,442,379 downwards.
CATGCACATTTTCAAGTCATATAATTGGCATGGACATGGCCTTGGTATTTTTGAACAAGGATGTAGGACTCCACTTGAACCTCATTATCAGTTAGCTACTGATAGGTTCGGGTTAGGATTATAGGTATAGGATCATGACAATTTGCTTACCGCATCCTTAGATCACATGTACCTAAGTCTAGGGGATGATGTGGATTTTAATCCATATAACCCTAATCCTTCCAGCTATTGGAGGTCTCGCTAGATGGTATCGTTTGTTACCATAGGGCCACCCGATTCATATCATGATGGGCCCTTAGAGGACAACCCAAAAGATAACATGGGTAACCAAATATATAATGCTACCGATGACACTGCTATGCAGAGGCATAACCCCACTACTGTAAGTGATCTTGAGTTAGGAGATATTTGTGATTATGATGGAGAGGAGTCCACCTTTGAAATGAGTGGAACTAGTTATGAGGTAGATGATGAGTCCTTAAATGATGATCAATATGAAGAGGTAATCGAGTTGACCTTTCTAGGTACAGTGTTTATACGCCATTTTCTACCTATGGAACAAGTGGAAGAGACAAATGAGCGCTTCATAGTCGATAGTGACTATAAATATGAGATAGAGGAGGCCTATTTAAGGCCTCGCCCAACTAATCTCCCACTATGCATAGACACAATAGAGTGGTCCATCCATGGTAGTGACCACAGTGATGTAGATGAGAGGACCGATTCTAGGCTCATGTATACACAATATCTATTACCTAGGGAATCAAAGCATGTTATGGAGGAAGTCCCTCCCAACACTGAGTGCTCTGAGGAAGAAGCAACACCAATTTACATGGTAGTATCATATACAATCGTTATATCAAATTTATCTGGATATTGATGATAGCGATCACATAATCAGATACATGGGGCCACATCTAGCAGATCACCCCTTAGAAGAGGGGGAAAGTGACGGATTGTATTTGTACAGTGATGGTGAGAATTCATTGGAGATGGCCTATTTGGGACCTCATCACCTACATAATAGGCATCCACCTCAAGGTCCCTCACCTATTATAGCTATAGGTTTGCATCAAGAGATCAATCTCCATCACATCCTGAGGGAAAGAAGAGATCTCAAAGAGAGGTATCAGGAACTCTTTCCCCATATGCCTACATACATAGAGATCCATGAGCCGATAGATCCCATTTTGTAGCTAGTGCATCGAGAGGATCTAGTTATATGGGAATTGCACAAAGAGGATCCATTTGTTCTCGTACCATCCGAGCTAGATCTTGGATACAGAAGCTACACTTCATATATAGAGTTTTGTCCATGTGGTTCAGGAGATCAATTCCATTCCATCAGTATGGTCTCTATTGATTTGACCACTCCACTTCGTAATCTAGTAGATCCATCCAAACCACTGCATCTAAACATGGATGCCATCGATTGAAATCACACTGACTCATCGGTCCAGCCTAAAGATTTCTTCCCTAATGAAGAAATACTACAACCATTTCATTTTGCACCAGACTGTGCTTATGATGTTTGTCACATTGAGGGTGCTTCCCGTGAGGAACATGTGAACCCGACTGATGACATCCACCTGATTCCTATGCCTTACCAGCTTGAAAAGGGATTACGTATGTCAGTAGATAAAACCTTCAATGTGGATATTAGCAAAGATCCCACCAATCCAAAGAAGGTTAGATTTGGAGATAGTCTCACTTCGGATGAGCATGATAGCATCATCCCTCTACTAAAAGAGAGACCTGATCTCTTTGCTTGGACTTACAAAGACATGTCGAGTCTGCATCCAAAATTGGTTACTCATAACCTTTTGCTAGATTTGTCAAAGAAGCCAGTCAAGAAAAAACTCACAAAAATGCATCCAATAGTAGCCTTAATGGTGAAATACGAGCTACAAAAGCTATTGGACGTAGAGTTTGTCATCTCCATCGACTATCCAGAATGAGTGTCTAATATGGTGCCCATAGGAAAGCCAGATGGAAGGGTTCGTATTTGTATGGATTTTAGAGATCTCAATAAGGCAACACTCAAAGGTTCATTTCCATTGCCAAATATTGATGCTCTGGTAGATGCTACTATAGGTCACGAAATGCTCTCCCTTATGGATGATTTTTTTGGATACAATCAAATTTGGATTAAACCCGAATATCAGCATAAAATCGTATTTATAATGCCATGGGGGATATTTTGCTACAAAGTTATGCCATTTGGTCTTAAAAATGCTGGTGCCACATATCAGTGGGCAATGACATATATCTTTCATGACTACATGCATAAAATCTTAGAATATTATATCGATGACTTGCTAGCTAAGTCATTGCTACGAGTAGAGCATGCAGAGCTCTTAAGGAAGGTCTTCAATCACCTGATAGAGCATAACGTCAGGTTGAATCCTAAGAAGTGCATATTTGGTGTAACTTTAGGTAAACTCTTGGGATTCATCATTTCTAAATGAGGCATCGAAGTAGACCCAAAAAATGTCAAGGCTATTCTAGAGATGCGTCTTCCCACTAATATCAAAGAACTAAGAAGCCTTCAAGGCAAAGTAGCATCCATAAAATGATTCATCACTCAATTATCAGATAAATGTCGACCCATGAATTGACTGATACACAAGGGGATCCTATTTGATTGGGACGAGGACTACCAAGCAGCCTTTGCTAATATTAAGCAATACCTGGCAACGCCACCAGTACTAGCTCCACCAAGGCCAGATGTGCCTTTTCTTCTATATATCGACAACCAACTTTGCATTAGGGACCATGTTAGCCCAAAAGAATGTGCAAGGCAAAGAGCAAGTCGTATATTACATCAGTCGCACCTTGGTGAGTTATGATTCAGGATATGCATATGTTGAGAAGCTTTGTTTAGCAGTGGTGTTCGCTACCAAGAAATTATGACATTACATGCTAATTCATACAACATATGTTATATCAAAACAGAATCCTTTGTAGTATATGATGAGCAAGACATATCATAACACATGTACTACAAAGTGGATTGTGCTATTGATAGAATTCAATTTGCAATTCATTAGCCAAAATTCCATCAAGGGACAAGTCATAGCTGATCAACTGGCTGAGGCACCACTATCCAACAATAGGCCTCTAACCATTGAGCTTCTAGATGATGCGGTCTTCATAATATCTGAAGCTCCCAAACTCGAAGAACCAAAGAATAATGTTGATATGACATTGTTCTTCGATGGTTCAAAGTGTGAGCAAGGGGGTGGTGTAGGAATAATGTTTTTCACACCACAAGGAGCTCCAATGCCCTTGTCATTCAAGTTAGACTTTCCATGCACCAACAATAATGCTGAGTATGAAGCCCTACTTTTGGACCTCCATGTAGCCATTGCCATGGGTATTAAAATATTAAATTTTTTGGCGATTCTCTGCTCATAGTTAACCAAGTTAAGGGGCTCTTTCAGTGTCGATGTCCTGTAATGAAATCCTACAAAGATATTGTTGCCACTTATCTGGCTAAATTTGAATGGTATGACATTGAAGAAATCCCTCATTCATCAAATAGGTTCGCAGACACCATGGCATATTTGGGGTACTTGATCCATCAGAATCCATCCATCAATTTTACTACCATCCATGTTAGAATGCTCTCACACCCAAAAGTGGATCGTGCAACCTTTGATAACAAAGAGTCAGTTAACATGATTTTCATGGAACCAACAGCTGATTGGTTTCGTAGAGCGAAAGAATTTCTTAAGTAGGCACCCTAGGAGTCATTGACTTCTCAGAGTCCTACTGGGAATTGTACTACCATTCACCATAAGGTTATTTACCAGTATGCATTTACAAAGTTAAATACACAGGGGGAGCAAGTCATCTTAGAATTCGAGGCTGAGGCTTGTCAAAGCTGGATGTTGCAAATCCAAGACTTCTTAAAACTTGGTATGATCCCAGAGGGATTATCATGTGCCACAAGATGCAAATTCAAATAGAAAGTGACTAGGTATGTCTTGATAGGAGACATTTTGTATCGACACAGCTATGAAGGAGTTCTCCTTCGATGTCTTGAGCCCCAAGATTCATCTTGGGAAATTTTAGAAGCTCACGATGGTACGTGCGATGGCCATTTCAGTGGTATGGCTATCATAAAAATGCATCCTTCGCATGGGTTATTATTGGCCCACTATGGAGAAGGATTGCAATGTGTATGTCAAGAAATACATTAAATGTCAGCATCATGCTAATATTACACACTTGCCATCATAGGCCTTACAGCCCATTCAGGCGGCTTGGCCATTTGCTCAATGGGGACTAGATCTTATTGGTAAGATTTCTCCTCCATCGTCAGGTCGACATACATTCATTATCATGGCTACTAAGTATTTTACAAAGTGGGTGGAATCCATTCCCATTACAATGACCACTGGAGCTCACATCACAGAATTTATCCTTGAGAATATCATATGTTATTTTTGGATACCATCCAAAATAATTTTGGATAATGGAACTTCTTTTAAGAACAAAACTGTGTAGGATTTAACGTCTAAATACTGCATTAAACATAGTTTTGCAACTCCATACTATCTACAAGCAAATGGGAAATCTAAGGCCTCAAACAAGACTATGGTAACCATCTTGAAAAAGAAAGTGCAAGAACACCACAAGGATTGGCATATACAGTTGCCCCTTGCATTATTGGCTTACAAGACTAGCATTTGGATGCCCATTGGGGCAACACCATTTTCAATAGTATATGGCACTGAGGCCATTATGCCCTTAGAGTTGGAAATTCCAACACTGTGCATCGCATTGAAATAGTTCATAGATGATAACATCGTGTGGCAAGCTCACCTAGATTAATTGAAGTTGCTCGATGAACTTCGCATGAATGTCCTTGAGCATCTCCGCATTTATTAGGAGCGATTAAAATGAGCTTACAATGTCAAATTCCACTTGAGAGACTTTGAAGTTGGGGATCTTGTGCTAAAAGAGAACCAATAGAACTTGAATTTGCCATCTGATATGCGAGACAAATTCATGACTAATTGGCTAGGGCCTTACATCATATCTAAAAATATTGGTCTAGGTACCTGTCGCCTAACGTCGCTAGAGGGTGTGGAAGAGCTTGGGCCTCTCAATATCATCAATCTTAATGTGTTCTATGCTTGAGAGTGTAGTAAAGGTCCCAAAGGCATTTTTAAGCCCTTTGGTCAACCCAAAAGCTTCGAGGGTTTGTCCATAATTGTTCGATCATCTCAAAAGGTTCTGAGTTCTCGAATTGAGAAGCTTGGTCAAGTAAAGGATCCAAAGGCATCTTTAAGCCCTTTGGTCAAACCAAAAGCTTTGAGGGTTTGTCCACAACCGCTCGGTTATATCAAAAGGCTTTGAGTTCTCGAATTAAGAAGCTTGGTCAAGTAAATGCACCAAAGGCATCTGTAAGTCCTTTGGTCAACCCAAAAGCTTCAAGGATTTTATCTCAACCGCTCGATCATCCCAAAATACCCAAGCCCTTTGTTGAGTAGCTTGGTCAAGTAAAATATTCAAAGGTAGTTCCTCACTATTTGGTCATCCTTAAAAGCTCCAAGGACATGTACTCATCGTTTGGTCAAATATAAAAGCAATAAAAATCCATAAAAATTGAAAAAGCAATATATAAAATCCAAAAAAAAAAATTGGTAAAGCATAAAATATAAAAACATTTTCTTTTGCAGTTTGCATTTTCATACATGCATTCACAGCATCATATTGCATTTAGGTATTTATCATTCATTGAATTCCATAGTAGAGTGTAATGTGTATATCAAAATCTTACAAACGATTGCATGTTTGTGTTTTAATCATGCACCCTTGCATTTATCATAATTCATTGCATTCATACACGATACTTGTTGCGGAGAAATATGTATGTATATTAAGTTTTCCAATCACTCAACCATGCTTCGTGGGCTCTTCAGATATTGTAGAAAGCTTGATTTGCTGTTATAGACAAGGTCATTATTTGGGATAGTGCTTCAACATATCAGAATCATGCCACTGAGTAAAACAATATAAAATATTGCTAAGACAAGAGAGGATGAAAGCTATGAAAGTAGTCTTAGGTATCTAGAGATATGGGTTTCATGACCTGATTATATTGCAAATAGTCGGTCTAGAAAGATGTACTTTGGAAAAAGGACAAGAATTTCCCCTATAAATACCAAAGTCACAAAGTTTAAATCCCAAGTTACAAAGTGCAAAAGTACAAATTTCAAGTTCAAAATGTAAAGTGACATAGTGAATCAAAAGCACTATAAAAATCCCTTGCTCAAAGAAAATGGTAACACATGGACTAACAATGATTTTTATCACTATATAGGAGCAAGTAAGAAGGGTGACAACTTGAATCCCTAGATTGTCCACCTTTTGAAAGCCATAGAGTGATCCTCAATCCTAGCAATGGGTTGGAAGAGTCTCGCCTGCAATCGAAGGGGTAGTTATATTGGATGATCCCCAAACATAGAAATGCATTGAAAGAGTCCCGCCTATATTTGGAGGGGTAGACTTGATAAATTTGCAAGATGAGCTAGATCTAGGTACCTAGGATTGTCTAGTTGTATAAGTCTAATCAAAGCTAAAACAAGTATGGTATGATCATATGAGGAACCCTATCTCACATATGGGTTGAAAGAGTCTTGACTGACATACTGGGTATTCTTATGATCTATCTAAAAATACTCACATGCACACACAGGGATAATGAATAGTTGGGTCTATCATGGTAAAAGCCTTGTCTAATATAAGCCTTGTATAGTTAGTATGTGATTTTTGGAGAAGTCTACTAGGGTGTTTGAGTCTCAAGGAAAACCCCAAAAAGTTCTCCAATAGCAACAAGATACCAAATATCATTAAACTTTAGAAATACGAGTCATTCATTCATCAAAATGCATTTTACAAAGCACAATCAAACATATAGGATAGATATCGCATCAATATCAAAAATGATGTTTAGACGACCTCTGACTATTTAGTGCAGTAAAGAAGAAATATACAAAATGACATATTCATTCATTTGCATTATAACAATCCATTTCACTGCATTTCATAAATGGGTGATTAATTGATTAAGTTCTTGTAATGAGAATTATCAATTATTTTGCATGATTGTTATACATTCTGTGGCATCATATTTTAAAATTGATATACACAATTTACATTCATTCCTTATGTTTTAAGTGATTAAAGCATACATGTTCATTTCTATTATATTATGATTATGTACATAATGCATTACCATACATTGCATAGCATACCATAAACTGCATAAAATAAATGTATGCCCACAAAGCAAAAATAAATATACGTTTAAAAATAAAAACATCGCATCCATATGCATATATCATATCTCGCACATCTAATCCTCTAGATCACTGCATATCACCATCATAAAGTAAAATAGCTATCTAGTGCATGTCATCCATGCATCGCATCATATAAACATAGCATTTTCATAAGCCTTGCATCCATGTGCATCAAATAAACATAAAATCAAAAATAAATAAATAAACATGTATATATAATGAGACATAAAATATCATATCATATATATGTGTCCAAAAGAGTACATAGGGAGTACAAAATATCCGTAGGCTACAACTGTGTAGGTCCTCGACCTTACACACAAAATGATTTATCAAAAATATAGTTGAAAGCTGCTATAACCCAGATCTAGGATACTCCCCCTGTATTGGAGCTCTCACTGCCTCCCTCAACACTGTGCTCTGGAGCCTGCTCTCTTGGCTGACCTGGCACCTATGGTGGATCCTACTATGGATATTGTCTACCTCCAAAGCCTAAAGAACCTAGCACATGGAAAACTAGTAACTACAACAAGCTAGTCCTCTGACTGGAGGCCCCTGATGTCTACCCTAGATATCTAGTCCTGGCCTATGATCTCATTGTGTGTGTAATAGAGGACCTGTGAGTCCTCTTAGTCCTATGAGTCATGTGACTTGAGCTCACTATAGACTTCCCTAAGGTCATAGACCTGGTACACTATGACTCTGAGGAGAAAGTATCCTCCAAAACCTGTAGCCAGTGCATCTCTATATAACTGACTAGCTGATCAATGCAAGCAAGCTGGGATATGTGCATCTCATTGGTCCTCATGACCATTCCATGTAGTCACTCTACCTTAGTCATTGGATCTTGTGTAGCTGCTATACCTACTGTTGGTGCTACAAGAGGCCCCATAGTTTCTTGAGGAGGCAACATAGCTCCCCTCAATGCGTGAGCAAGATCTTGCTAACTCCAAGGTAGTTTGTAGTATCTACACCTAGGCCTCTACTTTTTTGGCCTGAGTCATGAGCTCCTATACCTAGTCTTGCACCTCAGTCAGGTGTCACTCCCTGTCAGCCATATTCACATTTAGAATGGTGATGGTAGTGTCTCTCTCGAGCTCCTGTGTGTGAAACCACCCGAGCTGACTCTCCAAGTCAGCCACCTGAGCTAGTAGCCATCCCTTTGTGCTATCAGGAGGGATGTCACCCTCCTCTAGAGTATCCTCCTTAGGTTTAATATCTATAATATCCTCAGTGGTAGCCTCTACACCCCAACCACCCTCTATACACTAGCACACCCTACACCCATCAGGACCTACCTCTACCTTTGCCTAAGCTGGATCTCAACCTAGAGACCCTATCCCATATGATCTGAATAAGGATCACCATCCATTATAGTATGGCATGGTCCCAGCTGTATCAACCCCTGACTCTTGGAAGTCATTGGGCTAGTGATGGAGGAACTATCAATGGGAGGTCCCTCTCCAGAACTAGGTGTCTATACCTTAGTGGCATCTCTGGTATGTCCTACACCATGCCAAACTATCATACAACATGAGAAAATAATTGATACTATCTAACCTATGTCTTACGCCAGATAAGCCATCTGTCTCTATGGGCCCATCATAGACACTCGTCCACCTTAGGCCATATAGTGCAATCCATGTAGGGACGCTAGACAATGTCCCCTAGCCTAAGTGATGCAAATCTAATAATGTAGTGCTTAGTGTTCCCAACATGAGCCCTATTGTGGATACCCTCCTCAGCATGAGGCCATAATGTGGCATAACACTTATGGTTAGCATCTATGGTGGTGATTTGTAGTGGTAGGATGCTCAATCTAGATGTGCTGCCACACCCAGATCTATAATAAAATACTATAGCTGATGACCTTACAACTATGCTCTGTGATCTGGTATAGCTCCTTGTAGAGCTAGCATAATAGGGTGCTCCCCCAAGATAATCATAGTGGCTCCTTTGTAGAGCTCTGAAGCACCCTATAGTGGCTAACATGTTCTAGGGAATCCTCACACCTAAGGATTCTAGAAGGACAATATACATAATGAGATGCATGAAGAGGGCCTCTCGTACAGAAAAGACATCATCGTGGTACCAGTCACTGATGTGCACCCCTTCATGGTCAGCATCATCCTATGAATCGATGCTCTAGTCATCGAAGATGACATTGAAGACAACATCCTTTGCCATGGAGGCAGAGGAGATGATAGAATCACCATCGATGGGGATCCTGAAGATCCTATAGACATCCTCTAGAGTGATAGTCACCTCATCGGGAGGAAGGTGGAAGGTGTTGGTCCGTGCATTCCAGTGCTGGGAAAATGCAATAAGATAGGCTTGATCTACCCTAATGGTGGGTAGATCCATGAATAAACTAAACTCGACAACTCAAAACCAAGCTCAGTCATCATCAAACAAAGCCTCGTAGAGAGTCTTCATAAGGTCAGGCTCCTGCACTCTAGAAGTTAACTTAAAAAAAAAAACATAATGTAAGCTAAATATAGCTAAGAAGAGCTAAATAAAATTAAAAATTTTAATTAGACAACCTAGAACAAAAAAAAAATAGCAATAGCAAACCGCAGCTGAAACCTACGGTCCCCAATTTGCAAATTGGGAACCGCAGCTAAAACTTGCGGTCCCCAATTTGCCAACTGGGAACCATAACTACCAGCTATAGTTTAGGAGTGACACCCATTTAGGGTACCCTCCTAGACCACTAAGGCATAAAATTAAATCCTACAACTAGCCTAAACTAGTGGGGTTCATTACCAATAGTTTAGTGAGGTTCATTTTTTTGCATTACTTAATGTAGTTCATTTTACTGGTATTGAGTGCATGGTATCCATTTTGAGTTACCTTTCCCACACACTAGCCCCGGCTAGTAGATGGATGATCAGGATCTGCCATCAAGATATATGAGTGTAATTGCAATAGAGTTTGGCAGCGTTCAGGATTGAGGAATGTTCTCTCTCTCTCAAAGCTCCCAAATTGCTAGTAGTTGCAAGAAAAATAATGAAAATTTCAAATAGGAATTCAATTTATAGGTCCTCCTAGTCTCTGCAGACCATAGCTGACACCTAAAATTCTGAAATTAGGGTTTTTTGCCTATATGTCTGACCCGTGATTCCTAAAATTTGGAAATGTAAACTGCAGACCGTACCCGTGGTTCATAGATAGCAATAAATGCACTCAAAACCCATCGTGGGAAGGTCTAAAAAGAAAAATTAATGACTCCCATTGGATAAAAATTCAAAATAAATGATCAAAATTGCAAATTTGGTGATTTTAGAAGCACCAAGATCAATCAAATAAAAGCAAAATTAAACAAAAAAAATAAAATAATGAAAAATTAAATGTGCCTCGTATTCAGTGATTTATCCTATACAATTGGAGGTTGCAACGACTTGCGATCCATGCAATATGGCAAGATGAGTAAATCACCATAAGGACATTTGGGGTAAACTTGTCATTTCTTTTATGACATCTTTTAGCAAATCATTGATAATATGATTCAACACAAGTCTAATTGCATTTGTATTATTTTGGTTCCCTAAGATGGCTATTGTAGCTTGACTACTCCATAGGATAGAGATGTGCAAATACTACTAAAAGTTGCAATCATAAGCTAAACCAAGCCTAGCCAGGGCATTAAAAGGCTTGAATCTAAAGTTGTTCAAGATCATTCATTATGGTCAAGCAATTTCATCGCTTCATATATTTTCATTACCCTCATTGACTCATCACTTGAGGGGGTAGTCATAATTTCATGTCATAATCAAAATCAACAAAATATTTTGGAGATCGTAGATCCCTTGATCTTGTCAAAATTGCGTTCGTTCTTGCGAATCATTGCTAACAACTATCATAAGCTTCCCCCTTTGCTTGGGGAAAATAGAAAATATGAAATTTTATTTTTAACTCTCATCCTTCGGTTATATAGGCCTAACTCCTATTGTAGCACCAAAGCTACCCGAACATCTGATGGTGAATGTAGACTTTTCAAATGTAAGCCTTTCCAAGTTGGAAGCAATGATTCCAGGATGCACATCCTTTTGTTGGACCTATGGCATATAATGTTGATCAAACTAATGATCATCATAGGACCTTCGACATCATTTTAGTATGTATACTTTTTCTCAGCGTTGTTTGATCTCACAACGCATCTCAAAACGGGCATCTGTAGACACCTAAAATGTGTCATGTCGAGGGTGACTACTCATATGGACATGCTACAAAACCATATGGAGGATATTGGATAGACTCCAAGATAGAGCAATGGTTCTAACCACTCAATATAGGTATTTTGGCCTAAGCAATCTGAACCATAGAGTAGACTGCAGTCTATAGTCTAGATCATGGTTGACACCTACAGTCTGTAGTCTAGACCACAACTGTGACCCGTGGTCTTAACTGAAGTTCAGTTAGACCTTCCATATGATCTAAGTCGGTTGGAATGGCTAAAATATATAGAAGGATGTAGTTGAAGGATGAAATATTCTAGAGGCTTCCATCCCAACTGGCCCAACCACCCTTATTGGTATTGGCTTCTCCATGAAGCCACCCATAGCCCTAGGGGCATGCTATAAATACCTCCTCCAAAGGAGGAGAAAAGGGAGAGAGTTAATTTATAAAGATAGCATCGAAGCCCTATCAAATTTCATACTAAATCTGTGCATTTGAGAGCCCCTTTACTACTAACCTAAAGACCAATTAGCCATGGATGCCCTAGGTGCCTAGGAGATTCAAGAAACACAAATCCGAGAAAATGAAAGCCCTTCAAAACTATTTGACCACCAAATATATCAGAGGACAACAAATGTGACCCTTGAACATCAATTTGGATAAGGAGGTCAAGCTCACTACCCCTAATTCTGAGGGTAAACCTATCAGAGGCCAAACCGCAACTGTCAGCCATGGTTCATAGTGCAAACTGCCCATCATAGTTGTAGTTTGCAATAGGTGACTGATCACCTTACTTGCTTTGCTTTTGACTGCATAGATTAGTTATATTAGTCTTTTCATAGGTTTAATTACATTTTAGAGAAACTATGACTGTAGGAATTAGTCATTTCATGCATTGTATTAAGTAGTATTATATTGGATATTTTATGCACTTTATTGCTCCTAACTTGATATTTGATCCATGCATCATTTGCTTATTCATGTCCTTCATGTTGTAGTATAATTCTTGATCAAATTAGAATAGTTTAAAGTCTTTCTTTATGTTTTCTTGTTTTACTAGTTTAATGGCATTTACATACATATTTCCTTAAAGGGCCTCATCACGAGAGGCTATCAATATTTTTAATCGTGTGCTATTGTTTCTTGTTCACAGGGAGATAGGTGCAAGAGGATCTTATGTCATAATACTTCCACATCACAAAGAAGGGGGTCAGCTCCACCCCAAGGTAATTTGTGACTAATCAATAGATCACTACAAGTGCACCTACCCTATTGAGGGCATTGGCAATTGTAATATCAGTATCATCGCTCAAGTGACCCTAAGAGGGCATCTTTGTAATCAAAGCTCATTCAAAGATTAATACAAGAAACCTTACATTGTTTTGTTCAAATTACGTACTTGTGTGAATATTTATGCTTTCATTATGGTATAGATAAATACAGTAGCTAGGTGCACACTCTATGATTAGGTTAGATTACAACAAAAAATTACCCAAAACCTATTGCCTAATAGTAAGTAGGAAATAAAAATAGCTAAGTATGGAGTACATTGGGCATTTTGCACCCATGAAATTAGCTTAAAGGTACCAAAAATTCATCAGTTGATAGATGTTCAAAGAGCCAAAATTAGCTAAGTATGGAGTTTGTTAGATATTTTGTATCTCTAGAAGGAGTGAATGGGTACCAAAACCCCATCACCTGGTAGGAAGCAAGAAGTGCAAAATCAACTACGTATGGAGATTTTTAGATATTTTGTACCATCACGATCAGTAAATGGGTACCAAAATCTTGTTGCTTGACAACTAGCAAGCAGAATGCAAAATTGGCCAAGTGAAGAATTCGTTAAGAATTTTTTACCTCGAAAGGTAGCGGATGGGTACCAAAATATTATCACCTATAAGATGTTCAAAGATCCAAAACTAGCAAGTATGGATTGCATTGGAGATTTTTTACCTCTAGAGGTAGTGGATGGGTACCAAAATCCCATCATCTAAAAAATATTTAAAGAGCCAAAATTGGCTAAGTATAGAGAGCACTAGAGATTTTGTACCTCCAAAATGGGTTTATGGGTACCAAAATCCCATTTCCCAATTGGAATTAAGGATTTTAGAATTGACTAAGTATGGAGTGTGTCAAATAATTTTTACCTCTAGAGTGGATGGGTACCAAAATTCCATCACCCAATTAGAAGCAAAAAGCATAATTTTGTCGCGATATCGCGACCTTTTTTCACCCCAAAGGTGGTCTTCATTTTTGTCGCGATATCGCGACACTTTTTCTCTCCGGGTGCCTTTGCGCAAACTTGTCACGATATCGTGACATTTTTTCTCTCCAAAGGCGGTCTTCATTTTTGTCGCGATATCGCGACGCTTTTTCTTCTTGGCAGCAGGCTTCCACTTTAGTTACGATTTCGGGGCTCTTTTTCTTCTTCGGCTGTGGTCTTCATTCTTGTCGCGATTTCGTGACACCTTTTCTCTTTGGCAGCGTTCTCACTTCTTGTAGCGATTTTGCGACTCTTTTTCTCGACCGGCTCCAACTCTGCAACTTGTCGCGATATCGCGACACTTTGCAACATGTCATGATATCGTGACTTCTTCCCTTCTTCGGCTCCGGTGGCATTTCTTGTCGCGATTTCATGACTTCTTTTCTTTCTTTGGCTTCTACGACGCTTCCTGTCGCGATTTCGCGACATCACCATTTTGGTCGCGATTTCGTGACACCCTCCCTAGTGTGGAGGTTGACCAACTTTCTTTTCCTTTCTTCTTGGACCACCTCGGTCGATTTGGTTTTATTGTAATCTCTCTTGTACAAGGTTCAAGGACCTTTCAAAACCCTTTCCACCAATCCAAAAAAAAAAAGCATAATTTTGGCTAAGTATAGAGGTAGTCGAACACTTCAGTCATCTGTTAACAATAGAAAAAAATGGACTTGGCATCTGATAAGAGATTAACAAGCAAATATTAGATGCTTGGTAGATGTTTAAAGAGTAAACAATTGCTATCATAGCACATTCGATAGTTTAGATATGCTGTCAGAAAACTATAATAACCTAGTTACTCACTAACACTCATGCAGGTTGAAAATCATGAAGTGACTAACTACATAACAAATTCATTGGAGAATTAGAGGGACTAGATGTAGATAATTTAACATCAACACAATCTTATCCAATCAGTTGTAATAGAACAAGCTATCAAAGATACACGCAAGCTGACAAGTGCTCTAACATAATTGAATCCACTCTCGAGGTAATGAAAACATAGTAAAAAAATCCATTATAAATCTATATATACTAGAATGTAATAGGTTCTATGGGTCAACTCTTTAGCTTTTACAATTTTCATCAATGCATGAGAACGCTTTGTGCCTTTGAGGAATAAATATTGGATTGTTGTTTAACCTTTGTGTTCGAGGCTCTTGCTGAATGTGTATGTATGAATTGTTAATCATTTCTATTTTAAGCTATTTGAATGAATGCAATAGTAATTTTGCTCCTATATTTCTTATTGGATGTTTATTATTTAGTTCTAGAATTAATAACGATCGATTTATTATTCAATAGATAAATCATTTTGCAAGCAACAATGACAAATTAATTTGTTAGGTGGTCTGTTTATGACTAATTGGTATAGTCATTTATGCATTATGGTTATTGATGTTTCTAAATCTGTACCATTACAATTCTAGCCTATTTATCTTTTGTTTCTTTCTGCTCCCTTTTCAAAGATAGCTAGTTAGGATCCAGAGGAATTGGCCTGCTCTGAAGGTTTATGCACAAAGATTTACTTATTTTTGGTCTTATAATATTGGTCAAAATATCAGGGCACAAAACTCATCCTAGGGCATATTTTTAAACCAACACTTTTAGCACATTTTATGGGACACAAGCATCATGACCCTAATAGATAAGAGATTTGGTGATACTCTACTACAATATATCATTCCCTAATCACCTAGTGACTTCATCTGTATAGAAACCCACATATATATTAAATTTCAAGTTAACATCATAGATTTAGATACTCTTATTCCTAAGCTATATGATCACAAGACAAATAGTTAGAAATCTAGATGAACCAATGTATTTTTTTGAGATACCTCCTCTTAGATTCATAAGATAGGGTTCTAGTCCATCTTCTAGATATTCATCTCCTACAAGTACATTAGAAGATCAAGAACACATTGAACCCTCAAAATCTTGAGACACATCATCATCAATGGCTAATAATTAGAATCCAAATTTCTCAAACTAGAACAATATAGGGCCTTTGAATCTACTTAACCAGGCTCCTATCCCCTAGGTAACAATCAAAGAACTACCTACATATGATGGTATAGAAAAAACTACTTACAAACATTGCTAGGATATGACCATCTTGGATGCTATAGATAATATCCAGGATAAAGATATTATGATAAAATTATTGGTCATATATTTTAAAGGGGAAGTGTTGTATTGGTATCGGATCCTACCAGATAATTCCATAAATTCATGGGTGCAACTTGTAAGAAGGTTAGTAGATGAGTTCAATGAACAAGATCCATTCTCACTACTAACATAGTTCACTATAGTACAAAGACATCCATAGGAAGAAATAATGGATTTCAATATTAAGTTCAAGTATACATGGAAAAGAGTGCCTTAAGGTATTAGACCAATTGATGAACAAGCAACATACTATTACCTAAGAGCTTTTAACTCAAATTTAGATATGGTAATTAGGCAATCCAATGTATGGACATTCCCATAGATTTTCCAAGAAACATTAAAGGTAGAAAAGGAATTAATTGCTATAGGTAGATTGCATCCCAATATGGTAATGCCAATATTCCCATAAATCTCCCAATAGCCAACACATGCACATGCAAAAAAATCCCTTTCCTTACTACTTTTACAACTATAATTTTTTTGACATTACCAACTCATCCAACAAGACAAACGTTATCAACTGCTCTTCCTATACTTGCATTGCTAGCCCTAGATCCTCAAATGGTTACCCTACAAGATATAACAATGATTATGAATAACTTAACAAATGAATTCACTATCATGAAAATATGAGAGGCTTAAAGAAATTTCCATCCCAATTGTAGCACCCTAAAATTGGCACAGTTAAACTTTAGTAAAAAATAAAAATTTGAATTTTAACCCAAACCGTTCGTTAACCGCCCGTTACCCGCTCCCCTCATTTTCTATGCCATTTTTGGGATTTGTTTTGACTGTTGGATGATATCATCGACGATCAAACGAAATCGTCATAGATCTGACGAATTCATCTGGAACAGAATGTCCAGATGATTTCATCCTAAAACCAAATTTTCATAATTAGCTTCTGTTCAATAGCTTCTCTAACTTGGGCAGAAAGTGTGTCTGCGTGGTTAGAGTCTCCCCCGTTGGAGATCTCCCAAATTGGGGTGATCTCCAACCTCCTAACCTCTCCCTAATCCTATATAAACTAGTATTTTCTTAGTTTATTCCCCTGGATGACTGATTTCCCTATAACTTTAGTTTCTCAGGCATTAGAACACCTTCACACCATTTTATGCATTGTGTATTTCAAGTTTTCTTGCAGGTATTTTATTGTTTTTCAGCTGGAGCAAGCTTGGATCATCGTTGATGATTCCAAACAATTTCGGATGATCCTGTTGCATATCGGCGATGATATCATACAATTGGAGGCGATCTCGACTGTAGTCCATATTGGGGGCAATCAGAGCCTAGATTTGCATTTCTTTATCTTCTATCTTCAATTACTTATGCATTGACTTAGTTTATTCTATTTTTGCATCCTGGAGTTCACCTCATTTAGTATAGATGCATGATAAAGTTAAAATAAATTATTAAAGTAATGAATTTCTTTTAATCGTTATTTGGATCTATCATTTAGACAAATTTACTATTATTTCTATCATTTCCCCTTGCTTTTGCAGTTGCATTTTTGGTCCTTGGTATCTATTTATGTGATTGTAGGACGAATTTGTTAGATCAATGACAATCTCATCTGATCTCAGATGATCAACTGTGATATGAGATGATTATATGAAATTATAGACAATAATATGATATTTGAGACGATCTGGACTTCTACAAACCTTAGAATCTTCATCAAACATCCAAAATCAGGTATATTCTATCTTATTTAGCATAATTTCTGTGTTTAACACTTATTCATGTTTTTTGTATCCATATAAATCAGCATTGGCATATAGAATAGCTTAGATTCATCTTGGCCAAACCTAGGAATTGGATGATTGAATATAAAAATGAACACATCAAACCCATTCTCAACCTAGGCGTGGAAACTACCACTCAAATTTTCCTGGTGAACCCACCATCCATCAAAAATTCACCCTTATACCCCTCCCTCAAGAGGCGCGACCTTCAAAGGGCCTCTCAGTCCGAGGTATTGTCCCATCCTTCTTGCATCCCCATTTTGGGCAGATATCCTATAGCCTGAAGGTAAGGATGCGAAAAATTTGGAGCGATACATTTTGGTGAACCCGACGTGAAAACTAAAAACCTTTTGAAAAAAAAAAAAGATTGTTAAGATTGCATATCATATTTAGATGGTAGATTATAATAAAAGACAACCTGTCACCATAAATGTTGAAAATCAATTAGCAGACATAGAGATTACTTCTTTGCTTAGAGTATCTCAAACATATAGAGTCCCACATTTATGGGATGAACTTAATAGAAGATTGGATATTATTTCATCTAGATCAACCAAACTTAGGCAAATTAAGAGGTTTGTCCTAGATAGAATCCTGGATCTTGATCATTTGACTTTGCACCATGAGCTTCAGAGAGCTTGCCATAGGTGGTTAGCTGATAAAAGAGCACTTGGGTCTTTTGAGTTGTACACCTTTGAGGAATACCTCGACAATGCAGTTGTAGTACATAAATTTATATCTTGTATAAAGGATCAAGAGGTCATTCTTATAGATAGAAAGAGATGGAATAGAGTTCCTAGAGCTGTGTTATATCGAGAGTATTGTCATGAATTTTATTTCTATAGGTCAGAGTCTAAAACAGATAATATCACCATAGCACACTTTGTCAAATTCTTGAAAAACAATTTCCAATTTGAAGAGAAGCATTTCATGACTCCTAATGAACTTGATCCTATTAACGATATCCATAAACTATTTATAGAAAATTAAGCTATTCTTTTATTATTTCTTGCATTTAGTATGTTGTTTTTTGTCTTTATAATATTAAAAAAAAAAAAACAAAAACAAAACAAAATATAACAAAAATTAAAACATTTTTTTAAGTATTATAGTAGGTATATAATTAAAATATATACCTCCCAAAATTGTCGCAAATATATATATAAATATATATTTTCTAAAATCTAAGTTTAAGCATAATGACTAGAATTAGGAATGGAAAACAGACTGAAGTAGAAGAAGATTGGTTAGGAAAACCAATAAATAAACCAGATGTCCTTCCTGAAGATCCAATTCAGGAAGAACGAACCCTAGACCAACAAGAAGAGGAGTTTTCTGAAGGAAATGAACAAAGAGAAACTGTTAGAGAGGAAGGATCCTCATCCCCTAAAATGTCTTCGGGAGGAGTGTTACTTTTAATAACATGGAACATTTCTAGAAGTTTCTCGATACTAATATTGGCACTCTTAATAAAGCAATCCATATGGACAAAGATCAAATTAGTGACACTCAAGAAACCCTAGAAGAAATATATCACACACACACACTAATCCCTTGTCCTTCATTGATCAAGAAAGTGATCAAGCTGGACCATCCAATTTGGATATGACCGCTATAACCTAGAACATGCAACAACAACAGGTTACCCAACCACCTAGATTTCTTGCTACCAAGCCTAGGGTTATTCCCACAAAAAATAAACCTTCATTCACTACTCTATTTCACCAAGTTATTGATCAACATGCCTCAAATCAACAAAAGCCTAAAACAAAACCAAACACCAATTTCCAACAATCTGAGATACAACATAATGCTACAACAAATCTTCTTCATAATACTCTTCCTACCAACCATTTGCATAATAGCAATATAGCATCTAATCCTTATGTCACACCATCATACGCTCATAAATCCCATACTCAGGTACCATCGAACCAATATGGTGGACAAACTAATAATCTTGAAACTATGGTGAAATAATTAGTTTCCCGCATGGACCAGATAGATCCCTACCATCCCTCGTACAATTATTGAGAGATGTGTAGTCAACCTCTAGATCCTATAGTTGTAGCACAACTGTATCCTAAACATTTTCCTATGCCTATCCTACCTTTATATAAATGAACAGAAGATCCCATAGAGCATCTTCGTATATTTAGGATAGCATGTCATGATATATCACATGATGACTTGTTATTACTAAAAATGTTCCCGAAAAGTTTAGGAGGAATGGCATTAGAGTGGTATTATCAATTACCCACTCATTATTTGAGGAATTTCGAAGAAACAACCGAGTCTTTTGTTCATCAGTTTAGTGCCTACATCGAAAGGCATGTAACCATTAAAGATTTGTACAACCTAAAACAAGACAAAGATGAATGTTTTGCTGATTTCCTAGCTCGATGGAGACAGTTGATAGGAAAATTGCACTTTGTGTTACCTTATCAAGAAATGCTGGATATCTTTATCAATAATTTACAAGAACAACTATCTTATGAGTTATCAACTGCTATCTTGACCACCTTCGATCAAGCTATAGACTTAGCTCGAAGAGTGGAAGATGCTCTCATTAGGAGAGGTCAGCTTAAAAAGAAAGATGATGAGAAAAAATCTAGAAATCAATATAAAAATAAACAAGTTGTGGGTGATGGAGTCACTGATAGTAGAAATATTGCTACTATTAATGCTGCAAAAATCATGAAGAAGTTTATACTAAAACCTCTTGATAAACCACCTTGAGAATTTACTAGGTTAAATCAACCTATATCAACCATTCTATTGCAATTATTAGAACAAGGTTTGATCTAATTACCAGCTATCCAGGAACCTGATCCAACTATACCTGGATACAGAGCTGATTTACACTGTGATTTCCATAAAGGACCTGGACACACTACCAACTCTTGTAAAATATTAAAACATAAAATACAAGACCTGATTGATAACAATGAGATGGAGGTACAAGCCTTTCAACCTAAACAAAATCCTCCTAATAATGCTCAAAAGAACATCCCCCAAAATTAGAATCAGAATGCCAATCAATCATTGGACATATTTCAACATCCTTTACCAAAGCATGGTATAGAGGTGGCTAATAAAATTGAGCATCATAATGTTCCCCCTTCTACCCAATATGTAGGGACTATTAATGGACATTTACCTACTCATGATCTGCAAATCTTTGACACAAATTTATCCATGGTTATGACCAGACCTCTATATAATATTCGGACACCTGATCTTAGTGATATAGAATATGAGACTGAAAGTGACATGGAAATCACATCAAACCAATCGAATAGTTTTGAAGATGAATCAGATGCTATTCAACCTATCACAAATTCTATGGTTCCGGAAGAACCATTTCCAAGAAGAGTCACTACTAGACCATATTCTCACCAATTAATTTCTAATGAACAAGCCATAAATGCTAGACCAAGACTCATTCATCATCTAAAAAATAATATTGAAGGTACCATCGAAGCTGTTACTCGACAACAGGCTCAAAATTCTCAACAAGATCAAACTCAGAATGATGGATTAGCTCCATTTGTTTTGAAAGTTCCTAATAAAGGGAATCATGTGACTAATGTTCAACCTAAACCTCCTTATAATATTATTGAACAATTATCAAATACTACAGCTAGAATTTCCCTTTTGGACCTTTTAAAATCTTCTCCTACACATAGGGATGAATTAATGCTCACATTAAGCCAAATGATGGTAACACAAAATATTCAACCTAAAGCCATGGCCAAGACTATCATAACTCGATAAGTCGATTGTATTGACTTTCGGGATAGAGATATATCACAACATAGTTTACATAAGGATAACACCTTATATATTACTACCCTAATTGGAGATGTAGCAGTTAAACGGGTCTTGATTGATAATGGTTCATCTTTAAACATTTGCATTTTTGAATTCTACCAAATATTTGGGTTTAGAAGTGACGAAATGAAAAGAACTGATATTATCATAAAATCCTTCAATGACGAAACACAAGAAACATGTGGAGTTATCACTATCCCATTGCAAGTTGGTCCAAGAACCTTAGACACGACCGTGTTTATTGTGTATTGCCCTGCATCGTACAATATACTCTTGGGTTGCCCTTGGAT
Organism: Wollemia nobilis; assembly: GCA_028583015.1. Taxonomy (NCBI): domain Eukaryota; kingdom Viridiplantae; phylum Streptophyta; class Pinopsida; order Araucariales; family Araucariaceae; genus Wollemia; species Wollemia nobilis. The sequence continues at coordinate 1,420,586 of JAQPPZ010002937.1, read as the reverse complement.
CAACACGATGCGAACTATTCCATAAACTTTACATCAGTGTGTTAAATTCAATTTTAAGAATCAGTTGGTTACCATCCATGGTGATCCTAGACCCATTGATATGTGTGCTTTGGCAGAACCTATTGGAGTTCAATTTTTCCCTACTTTATCATCCACACATCCTAATTCTCATTATCCATTTAAACATGTGAAACACACATCCATAACATCATCTCCTTTTCCCCATCAACTACACCTCTACATATAGTTCAACCATTTTTTGAACAAACCATAGTAGGACCTCAAAAATATCCTAAACCCACAACCAATACTTCTTGTTTTACTACTATAACTTCCATACCTATAGACCCATCCATCGATATCCCTACAACATATACACCTACCAGAGGCATGTTTTTCGCATCTGAAGATATAGGAAGTGTTCCTTCTACCTCTTACGCTCTTACTAATGAGCTCTTACCTGATTTATCTAAAATTCTTATATAAAAAAAAACAAATGCTGCTATGCAAGATTCCCTTATTTTAAATAATTTGCCACCCTCTTCTTGTACCTTGGGCCTCCCACAACCTATGGGAAGTATTTACCAAGTCGAGAGCTGTGCTTTTATTTATAAGGGATATGACTAGGGAAGAATACCTAGAAACATCAAGACTCATTATGATGGATATGCTCGATGTTATTTTACTAATGAGTATATTAAATCTAAGCCTATAATGCTTAAATTGGGATATAAAGGAAAAGGTTTGGGACCTTTCCAAAATGGTATGAAAGAACCTTTTGAGGTAGAACCATGGCTTGCTTGATGTTGTGTGGGCATATTTCCTAGTAAAGGTCAGCCCTTCCCATTTGAGGATGATGACCATCTCATATCTTACCAAGATTATTTGGATAAACATGATGCCTTCCATTTAATGAATGAGTCATTTACATGTAATGTGCTATCCATAGCTTACCCTGAGATGATTGCTGAATTCGACGATGAGTTGGAGGGAGATATCTTCCATGATGTCTCCTTTGAGGAATTGTTACATAACGGATTTTATTTCGATGGCTCTATACCTAGTATAGCCCAGCTTGAGGCCAAGACTCTTCAAGATGAATTATCCAAGCTAACCTCGAAAGAATTACATGAATTGGGCGTTTCACCTGCCCCACCTAATTTTGAGAGAGATCTACAAATGGAAGTAGAGAATGTCATAAAAATTAACATTGGAATCGAAGATAATCCTCACATAATCAACATTGGATTAGAATTCAGTCAAGAAAAATAAGATAAACACATTGCATTTCTTAAGGAATATGAAGATGTCTTTGCTTGGACATATGAAGATATGCCAGGATTAGACCCTTCTGTAGTCATGCATCACCTAGTAGTCCATCTGGATGCTAAACCTGTTAAACAGTAACTTAGAAAAATGCATCCTGTTGAGTGGTATTTTCACCCGATTGTGAAAACACACTCTCCAATAGGATTTGAGTTCCAAATCCCCTCTTGCAAAGAAATTAAACAAGTAATTTCTCCAAGGTCTCCGCTATGTTAGCATTTTGTACACATCATGTTCAATTTGAATGCTTGGAATACCTTAGTGATTGCAAGTAACTGTTAACAAGGGGCACTGTGGTTTATTTTATTCTGAGATTGAATGATTGTTCATGAACTCAATGTGAACTTCAATTTCGGTAGATTTTCAAGTATTTTATTCTAATAACTGTAAATTAAACTAAGGGTAAACTTTTGAAGAAATGAAAATAAAATGCAAAGGAACTAAAATCAAAATACATTCAGAGTGTTACGATTCCTATTTTGACAAAACCGAAGATATGAGGTTTTCTGCATACAACCTAACCTATTGAACCTACAAACATGCATAATCCAGATAAGCTAAGTGCTGGTTTCTGGGGTTTTTAATTGTGATTTTCAGATTTAGACATTCGTATGAAGTGACCAAGAAAACTTGTATTAAACTTCACCTATAAGCCTAAAAATCTGAAAAGGGGAAAATGAACATTAAATCTAGCATGCAAAAAATAACTCCTTCTTTCTTGCCAATGAGATGCAACTCTCTGTAATTTTTGTATTGAAAATATGTCAGTTACATCAACAGAAACTTCTAGTTTATCAAAACCAGAACAAGTGGAGGAAAACGCTCCAAAAGCAGGTCCAGAATAGCCTATCACCTTCAGCTCTGCAACACTGTTCGTAGCGGTTTCGACCCCTGTACCCATCCTGTGCTTCTACTTTTAAACCTTCTAGTGTGGTTCTCTGCTTTGCCCTGTGACGCTTCGCTTCATCTCCCAGATCGCATCGTTTCATCTTCCCCGCCTCTTCATTGTCTTTGACTTTCTGCTCGGATGTCGAACGTTTGATCTTCTCCGTGAAATGTAACCGCTAGCCCTGAAGCGTTACACCATAGTCCTGACATCTTCGTGCCACGTGCTCCGTGCTTTTTTGCATGTTCTATAATGGCCCGCTATGAATCGTGACAAAAAATAGTATGTCACGATATCACGAAATTTTCTATCTGCAGCTTTGTTCCTCTACCTGCATCGCAAAAACAAGACATGTCACGATATCGTGACATTTTTCTGCCAACAGCCTTGTCCGCCTTCATGCACCATGAAAATAAGACATGTCATGAAATCATGACATTTTTTTGCCTGCAACCTTCTCTACCTTCATGCACTGAAAATAAGACATGTCATGAAATCATGACATTTTTTCTGTCAACGGGTCGCGCAAATGCAACTTGTCATGAAATCATGACATTTTTTTTGTTTCGGGCTATCTTGTTGCAACTTGTCATGAAATCATGATGTTTTTCTCTTTCAGGCTGTCTTGCTTCTAATGTGACATGTCGCGAAAATGCGACATGTCGCAAAATCATGACACTTTTCACCTTGCACCATCTCTGCTTTCTATCGTGAAATCGTGACACTTTTTCATTTCATACCACTTGGCTATTTTCTATCGCGAAATCATGACATTTTTCTCTTTCAGGCTGTCTCGTTGCTTTCTGTCATGAAATCATGACACTTTTTCATTTCGTACCACTTTTGCTTTTTGTAGTGAAATCGTGACACTTTTTCATTTGGTATCATCTCACTGCTTCTGTCATGAAATCGTGACACTTTTCTCTTTCGTCATCTTGTCTCCAAGGTCATGAAACTGACATGTCGTGATATCGTGACATTTTTTATCTTTGTCTTTCTCTCTCCTCCATGAACCGCGATTTCATAACACGTCGCGATATCGTGACATTTTCTCTTCATTTTGCTCTCTTGGCGTGAACGTGACATGTCGTGAAATCATGACACTTTTCATTCCACTCTTTCTATTTTATCTGAAAATGTGACATGTCACGATATCGCGACAACTTTTCGTTCCAACATACTTTGTTGTTCTGAGCCACGAAAACGTGACATGTCACGATATCGTGACAACTTTTCATTCCTGTACTTTCTTTTCGAGCCGCAAACGTGACATGTCATGATATCGTGACAACTTTTCATTCTGGTTGCGAAGGAGCAACATGTCGTGATATCGTGACAACTTTTCATTTCTAGCCGTGAGAACAGACATGTCGCGATATCGCGACACTTCTTTTTTTGTGATATTTTGCTCTTCCTTTGATTTTTTTAGCATCTAGGCCATTGCGGTCTTCTTTGAAAGCATGCAAAAAAGGTGGGTCCCCAATTTTGGGGTGTGTTGTGGATCAGCCACAACAAATGGCGACTCTGCTGTCAAATGCTCCTGAGCATTTTGGTGAGAACCCAACCTGGAAGTATACAAACTCAGAAACAAGCATTAGCACATAAGAAATATAAACAAATGCCCATAGATCAGAAATACATGAAACATCAGAATCATTAAGTATCAGCTCGGTGTGTGCAATGTGTTTCATTCCCTATCATTTGAAATTGATCAACATTCCATTATCAGTTTCACCTATGATTTGTATGCAAGGCTATGGATGATTTGTGCAGGATTTGATGTATGATGAAGATGCTAGAGATATAACAACCTGCTTTACAAAGGCTCAAACCTTCTAATATCATGAACAAACATATTAAAGTTGTCAAACCCTCTTAGGACCAAATATATGTATACTAAATTAATTTACTAGATCCCAAAGTTGGTTATGTGTCACTACCATCTTGAACCCATGTGCAAGTGTAAGTGAAATCAGAACTTTGGGGAATAGGATTCCCAACCTAAGCGAGATGGGAATTTAACCCTATCCTTACTATTCTGATTTGGAGTTCATTACCTCATCTTGAACAAAATGATTTAACCTATTATGGATGAAATGGTCAGGCTAGTCTATCCATATGAGCAATCAGTGGTCTTGCTTTTAGACAAGACATGTTGCCACGCATGAGCATACTTAACCCCATAATCCATGACTTGGCTTCATTCATTCTCTTCTCTCTCTTTTTTTATTTCTTGGACCTTTGGGATGACTACCCATCCTTGCTAGGGACATGTAGTACGATCCCTCCAATCCAATATTAAGATGAAATGGAAAATATTAGTTAATTTTATTTCTTGGACCTTTGGGATGACTACCCATCCTTTGCAGAGGACATGTAGTACGATCCTTCCAATCCAAGATGATAAAATGAAAGATGGAAAATATTAATTTTATTTTATTTCTTGGACTTTTGGGATGACTACCCATCCTTTGCAGAGGACATGTAGTACGATCCTTCCAATCCAAGCTTTATGATGAAATGGGAAAAATGGAAGCTTTGGGGAATCGGATTCTCAACCTAAGTGAGATGAGAATTATGCCCTATCCTTACTACTCCATGAAGGTCAAATCAGAGCTTTGGGGAATTGGATCCTCAACCTAAGTTCGATGAGGATTTAATCCTATCCTTACTACTCTCGTTTTAGACTTTAAGCTTGATGGAAGTGGTAAAAACCATTGTTTTAAGGATTATGTTGCATGATAGGACAGACATGAAATATTCTTTTCACCCCACCTTTTCATCCAAGTATGGTTTTGACCATTTTGCTCAAGATTCTCTTTAATATGCGTAGAACGTGCTTGGTTCAAGATAGTCCGGGCATCAGTTCCCAACCTTAGGATCCTTTTAATATATGTTATGTAGTAATCCTAAGAGGATTCGACACCTTCTCAATGATTGCACATGAAATGAAAATGTAACTAAGATGACATGTATATGCAATGTGGAATGTGGCATGAGATATGAATGCACTGCTTCTTTTGAACTGTGGAGGGAATATATCATCTACTTTACCATAATGTGTAAAACTGACAACTTCATGCATCACAAGATTCAAACGATATTACTTAAAATGTTTGTGTTACTTGTGGAGCTTCTACAACACAATTCCAATGTTTCATATTCTCCTAGTCTTAGGCATAAGTTGACATCTCAAATTTTTTTTTTTTTTTTTTTTTATATAAACAAACCAAACATGTCAAATGAAATCAAAACACACAACTTAAATCCTAACTAGACTAGCAATCCTAAAACAAACAAAACAAAATTTGAAAATCCATACCAAAACCGAAAAGTATAATATCAATCTCTTATGACTTAAGGGCTAAAATAATGCTTTAAAACATGCCCATTAACTGGTAACATCAGATCCTTCCCTTCTAAAGTTCTCAACCTGAAGGTATTTTTCCCTAGAATTTTTGAAATCTGATAAGGGCCTAACCAAAGACAATCAAATTTTTGATGATTCCCCTTTTCTTCATGTCTTTTATCCCACAATAAGACTAAATCTGAAATTCTGAAGGACTTGATTTTAGCTCTTCTGTCAAACCATATTTTAACAACCTCTTGGTGTTTATTCATGTGAATCATGGCTTCCTCCCTTTTTTCATCGAGATGCAGTAAATGACTTAGTCTGGCTTCAGTGTGGTTATCTGTTCCCAAGTATTCTTGCATGAAATGTAGGGTTTGCAGCTTCAAGTTTGCAGGAAATATCGGGTCTTGTCCATAGACCAAATGATAGGGGGTATTCCCTATTGATTCTTTTACTCTGGTCCTATCTGCCCAAAGAGCAAACTTTAACTGGCTGTGCCAATCTCGAGGGTTCTTTTCCAGTAATTTCTTAATGATATTCAACAAATTTTTGTTTGAGGATTCGGCCAAACCATTTCCTTGAGGGTAATAATTAGATGCAAATTTTAAACTCACTTTATTGTCATATGCCCAATCTGCAAATTGTGTGGAAACAAAAGCTTTACCATTATCACTAACGATAGAATCGGGCATTCCGAATCTTGTTATGATGTGATCCTCAAGGAATTTTATTACAACGTCTGTAGTGGCATGTTTTGTAGGAACTGCTTCTGTCCACCTTGTACAATAATCTGTAGTTGTTAGTATGAATTTATGGGAATCAAAAGAATTTGGGTTAATAACCCCAATGAAATCTAATCCCCATTGTGCAAATGGTCTCATCTCAACTACAGGTTGTAATGGCATGGCTGCATTTCTTTCTCTATTGGCAGCTACTTGACAAATGTGGCAAGATCGTACATGAGCATGTGCATCTTTAAAAATGTGAGGCCAATAGTATCCTGCTCTCAGGATTTGATGCGCTGTAGCATTTGCCGCACCATGGCCAGTTCCATATTTCCCATGAAACTCCTGTAGAACCTTGGCAACTTCTTCTTTATTCAGGCATCTCAAGTAGATCCCCTCATGATTTTTCCTGTACAAAACACCAGCTCTAATCAGATAATTAACAGATTTAAGTCTTAAAGCCCTTCTTTGAGTGGAATTCAAATTGGATGGGCACTTACCGTTTAATAGAAAATGCACAATGTCAACATACCAGTCATCTTTAGAAATGTATACTGCATTTGAATATTGGCATGTCGTTTGTGGATTATTCTCAGCAATCGTCTTCACAAGTCCCTGTCCTCGAACTAGTTTCATGGGTTGGATTTCAAGATCAAATTCTTGGATAGTAGAAATCCATTTACCTCTTTTCTCACCTAGCTCGTTCTGTAAAAACATGGTTTTGATAGCAGGGTCAGGCACAATGGCAAAAACTCTGTTGTGCACAATGTAATGTCAGAATTTTTTTACCGTTTTAAAGAGTGCGTACATCTGCTTATCGAGGATAGAATACCTCAATTGAGCATCTTTTAAAGGAGCACTTAAAAATGCTATGGGATTTTCTGCGCTATCCTCACCTTTCTGGGTCAAGACACTCGCAAAAGAGTGTTCCGATGCGAAAGCATAAATGTAGAAAGGTTTAGCATAGTTTGGACTTATGAGGGCAGGGGCTCTGGAAATGGCATCCTTAATGTTCTGAAAGGCCACCCTCCTTTCCTCGTTCCATTTGACATCTACATCCTTCTTGAGCATCTCGTTCAACGGTTTGGCTATCTCAGCGAAGCTTGAAATAAACTTCCTCACAAAATTAATTTGCCCGAAGAAAGATCTCAACTCCTTTTTACTACCCGGGAGAGGTAAGTTTTGGATAGCCTCTATCCTTTCTGGGTCAATGGATATGCCTTCTTTTGAAATGATGTGACCGAGTAATCTTCCTTCTGTTACTCCAAAGATGCATTTTTTGGGATTTAAAGAAATTCCATGCTCTCTGCATCTTTGAAGAACCTTTTTCAAATCCTTGACATGGTCTTCTCTTTTCTTTGAAAATACTGGAATATCATCCACATACACAATGATACACTTGCCTATAAGCCCTTTGAATGCATAGTCCATGGCGCGTTGAAATGTTGCACCAACATTTAACAGTCCAAACGACATTCTTCTATAGGCAAATGTCCCCCATTTGGTTGTGAAGGTTGTTTTCATCCTGTCATTGGGATGAATAAGAATTTGATTATATCCAGAATATCCATCAAGAAAAGACATCATTTCAGATCCATTCACTGTTTGTAAAATTTCATCAATGGATGGCAATGGATAGTTATCCTTTTGAGAGGCCTTGTTAAGATTTCAAAAATCTATACATAGCCTAATCTCTCCGCTCTTCTTTCTTACTGGAACGAGGTTAGCAACCCAGGTTGAGTGCCTAACAGGAAAAATAATCTTTGCTTCCAATAATCTCTTGACCTCCTTTTCTATCAAGGGCTCCAATAGCGGGTTAACAACTCGTTGTCTTTGTCTGAAAGGCTTGGAGTCCGGCTTTAGAGGGATGGTATGTGTAATGACATTTTGGTTGTATGTTTTCAATTCGTTATAATTCCAAGCAATGCAATCCACGTAGTGTTTTAGTGCATGTATTATATTTTCTCTTTCTTCAGTTGTACATGCCTTTGCGATGTACACTTCCCGTGGATTGTCTGCACTCCCTAGATTAATCAGATCACATGCATCTTTGGGGAGTGGAACCTTTCTTTCTTTTCTAGCCTTGTATCCCGTATCGAACATTTTCTCCAATGAAACTATGTCTTTTGGTATTTTGTTGGATCGATACGTAGTTTTACTTTCGTTTTCTGCTTCTTCTTCTTGCCATCTTTGCTCCTCATCAATCACCTGGTTTTCAAAAACACCTGAGTTCGTGACAAATTTGAATATGTGTCTGTCGTTTTCAAAAACTTGGAAATTCTCGACATTATCAGGTATCGATGGACAAGGAACCAATTCAATGGAGAACTTTTTACACCTTTTTATATCAACTGGATTTAACATACCTGCGACGACTGCAAGAGAGTCTGCTATGCGATTTCCTTTTCTAGAAATAAGGGCTATATTGAAAGCGTCGAATTCCTCAATGAGGTCTCTTACCCTAGTTCTATAAAGGCTCAGTCTCTTATCGCGGCATGTATATTGTCCTTTAATCTGCTTGACTACCAGTTGAGAATCTCCCAATACTTTCAAGCATTTAACCCCTTTGCTCAATGCCAGTTGTAAACCAAAAATCAGTGCTTCATACTCTGCCACGTTATTCGTGCAAGGAAACTGTAACCTATAGGCAGCAAGTAAAGGTTTACCTCCTGGACAAGTGAGCTCGACTCCGGCTCCTGCTCCCTGTCTGGATTTGGATCCATCAAACCTAAGCAACCATATGGAATCATTTTCCTCAAGAGAACTACCGTGAAATGTTTCCCCTTTAGGCTCTTCAGTAGCCTCCTCAACATCAAAAGCATAAACCCCCAAATCTGGCTCAGAAAACTGAACTTCATTTGGCTTATTAAATTCTGTTATGATTTCTTTAAGCCTCGGTTCATTTTCTACTCTGATTTGATTTGCAATTCCTTTCCAGGGTAACCACATATGTGAGCAATCGGTTGAAAAATAGCCGTTCAAAGTTTTCATCCAATCCCTTGCAAGTAGCATTCCATATCTACTTGGGATATTAACAACCAAAATGTCGACCACTTGTTGGACCCTGGGTTCAGAATTTAGTTGAATTTTGACATCATATAGGGTCCCTATCACATTTACCTCAGATCGGTCCAATTGCAAAACCTTGCATTTGGATGAAACAAGTTGTAGGCCTAGCATTTGACATATCTCTGAAGGCATGAGATTGCTCGTGGCACCCGTGTCTACCAAACAATTATGCAAATTCTTACCAGCAATTCTCAGAGTCAATAAAAATGGCGGGACATCCCGTCTCTCCTTTCGTAAAATCAACTGAGACTCAACTTCCTTTCCCTTCCACACTTGACTAGGTGAGTCCAGAGCCTTTATCAATGCTTCTTTTTGGCCAGGCAACTTGGCCGCCTCTAAAAATGAAAGGCTCGACTTAGATTTCCTTAAATCCTCCACTATGTCATAGTTTGATTTTTCAAGTTTGATTGTCTTCTGCGTGTCATTAGACGTTTCTCTTCTAAGTGGAGGAGGAGGATTATTATCTGCCTTAGTATCCGGAGGAAGGATAGAGTTATTTGGTGGTGTTGATGATGTTTTAGGGGCTTTAGATTTACTTCTCAAATGATATCCGTGATTCCCCTTTCTAAACTCTCGAAAAGCTTGCACCTCCTGTTCCAAAATTTCATCTTCTTCTTCCTCACTCTCACTTTCTTGGCGGTATAAAGTTTCCACCACCATAATGTTATCATCTTGATGTTGGGGTGGACCCTCATTTGGCACAAGTTCCAGGTCATCTACTTGGGCTTGGAGACAATGAGTGTATCTAGCGATTTCAGGACAATTCCTCTCATTGTGCTCTTTTGTATTGTGCAACCTGCACCCCTTTTCCCATGCAAAATCGAAAAGATTCAAAAGGGAACTGGATTGACTGGGTCCTGCAAAAGTATCTAGTTGATTGGCAATAGGGGCAGGTATGCCCCCATTGTTTGGCTTCGTGTTCCAATGTCTCCCTCTATTGTTAAAATTTTGACTTGGGTGAGGGGCATGGGACTCATACTTCTGTTTGTGAACCATGTCATTACTCAGCTTGTGAACTATCTTCTTGAGCTCTTCAACATCCGAATAAATCTCTTTCGGTGGAGCTACATCATTGTTAGTTCCCTTTGGGTTCGCATAATTCGTGGGATCTTGATTTAACATTTGAATCAGATTTTGAGGAATTTGATTCATATATGGATTTACACTTTGGATCGGAGTTGGATTTGGGAAAGGAACTATAGCTTGAGAATTAACCTGGCTGGTTCCTTGCATAGTCGATTGACTATTTTGCAAAAATGCGAGAACGGGTGGAATGGATGTGATCGGTTGGATCGAAATGGGTGCATAGGCAGGTGCTGGTGGATATGGTTGTTGATATGGGAAAGCATTCATGTTTGGCATTTGCGGTGCCATGATCTGATTTGCCATGGGAGCTTGACCATATGGAGCATATTGTCCCATCATAGGCATCTGGGGAAACCCATAGCCCTGTGGTGTCATTTGTTGCTCGATGGTCATAGCTTCATTGTAAGCTAAGGCAAGCATGGTGACTTGAGGATTTTTCTTGGCAAACATTGCTGTCATCGGATCCAATGCCCCAAAATAGATTTGTAAAGCTACCGCGGGGTCTATGGCAAAATGTCGAACTGCTCTATTATAACATTTTTGGAATCTCTGATTAAAGGTTCTGATTGGTTCACCCTGGCCCCTTTTGCATGTAATAAATTGATTGTAGATGGTTGCGGGATCCAAAGGTGACCTAAATTGATTGACAAAGGCATTCTCCATTTGTGTCCATGAAGTGATTGAACCAGTAGGTAGGCAAATATACCATTCATAGGCCACTGGGTCTAGGCTCATGGGAAAAAGTCTGCAAGCCACATCTTCATGTTGGACTTGCAACCTTATCAAAACATCCCTATAGGCCTGGATATGCTCCTCTGCAGTCCTTGGGCCATCTGGTTTATATTTGGGCAAGAATATTTCTATGTTCTTAGGGATTTCATGGATATCCCCTGCAATATTCAAAGGAATATTATTAGCTCCGTACCAAGGAGCTGCTGGAGGTTGGGCCATTTGACTCAGAATTGATGAGGACAACCCTACAAGAGCAGTGGAAATGGTACTAACGATAGGTATGCTAGTGGCAATTGATACCACCGGTGTAGGTCCGCTTGATGCTCCTGAAGCAAAAAGATCTTTTGTGACTGGTAGGTTTACAGCTTGCTTGGTTTTATTCTTGGGAGTACCAGTGAGTGTAAGGTCATGGAATATGGTTTCCCCAGTTGTTTGGGACCTAGTCGCGATACGACGCGGTGGGTCCAGCCTTGCTGACGAAACTCTCGATATCTCCAAGAAAACCTGCAACACAAAAAGGAATGCTGCAGTTTAGCCGTTAATGAGATTTAAAAGATAATTTCAAAATCGAATCAAAAACACATTACTTCTATATGAAAATCAAAATAAAGTAAACCAATTCGGCCCTCCTTCTAGCGCCAATCTGTTGAGTGGTATTTTCACCCGATTGTGAAAACACACTCTCCAATAGGATTTGAGTTCCAAATCCCCTCTTGCAAAGAAATTAAACAAGTAACTTCTCCAAGGTCTCCGCTATGTTAGCATTTTGTACACATACTGTTCAATTTGAATGCTTGGAATACCTTAGTGATTGCAAGTAACTGTTAACAAGGGGCACTGTGGTTTATTTTATTCTGAGATTGAATGATTGTTCATGAACTCAATGTGAATTTCAATTTCGGTAGATTTTCAAGTATTTTATTCTAATGACTATAAATTAAACTAAGGGTAAACTTTTGAAGAAATGAAAATAAAATGCAAAGGAACTAAAATCAAAATACATTCAGAGTGTTACGATTCCTATTTTGACAAAACCGAAGATATGAGGTTTTCTGCATACAACCTAACCTATTGAACCTGCAAACATGCATAATCCAGATAAGCTAAGTGCTGGTTTCTGGGGTTTTTAATTGTGATTTTCAGATTTAGACATTCGTATGAAGTGACCAAGAAAACTTGTATTAAACTTCACCTATAAGCCTAAAAATCTGAAAAGGGGAAAATGAACATTAAATCTAGCATGCAGAAAATAACTCCTTCTTTCTTGCCAATGAGATGCAACTCTCTATAATTTTTGTATTAAAAATATGTCAGTTACATCAACAGAAACTTCCAGTTTATCAAAACCAGAACAAGTGGAGGAAAACGCTCCAAAAGCAGGTCTAGAATAGCCTATCACCTTCAGCTCTGCAACACTGTTCGTAGCGGTTTTCGACCCCTGTACCAATCTGTGCTTCTGCTTTTAAACCTTCTGGTGCGGTTCTCTGCTTTGCTCTGTGACGCTTCGTTTCATTTCCTAGATTGCATCATTTCATCTTCCCCGCCTCTTCATTGTCTTTGACTTTCTGCTCGGATGTCGAACGTTTGATCTTCTCCATGAAATGTAACTGCTAGCCCTGAAGCGTTACACCATAGTCCTGACATCTTCATGCCATGTGCTCCATGCTTTTTTGCATGTTCTATAATGGCCCATTGTGAATCATGACCAAACAACAGTATGTCACGATATCGTGACATTTTCTAACTAAGCTTTGTTCCTCTACCTACACTGCGAAAATAAGACATGTCACGAAATCGTGACATTTTTTGCCAACAACCTTGTCCGCCTTCATGCACAGTGAAAATAAGACATGTCATGAAATCATGACAATTTTCTCCAACCTTGTCTGCCTTCATGCACGAAAATAAGACATGTCGTGAAATCATGACATTTTTTTTTGTCAACGGGCCGTGCAAATGCAACTTGTCATGAAATCATGACGTTTTTTTGTTTCGGGCTATCTCGCTACAACTTGTCAGAAATCATGACGTTTTTTTTTGTTGTTTGACAATTGTCAGAAATCGTGACACTTTTCATTTACACCATCTTCTACTTTATGTCATGAAATCGTGACACTTTTTTTTGTATCACTTTCTTTTTCAGAAATCGTGACACTTTTTCTTTTGGTCGTCTCGCTGCTTTCTATCGTGAAATCATGACACTTTTTCTTTCGTACCACTTGCTACTTTCTATCATGAAATCATGACACTTTTTCATTTGGCATCATCTCTGCTTTCTGTCATGAAATCGTGACACTTTTTCATTTGGTATCATTTTGCTACTTTCTGTCATGAAATCGTGACACTTTTCTCTTTCGGGCTATCTTGCTGCTCCAAGTCACGAAAACCTGACATGTCACGATATCGCGACATTTTTTACTTTGTCTTTCTCTCTCCTCTATGGACCGCGATTTCACAGCACGTCGTGAAATCGTGACATTTTCTCACCCTTCTGTATTTTGCTACTCTTGGCCGTGAAAACGCGACATGTCATGAAATCGTGACACCTTTTCGTTCCAAGCGTACTTTGTTGTTTTGAGCCATGAAAATGCGACATGTCGCGATATCGCGACAACTTTTCATTCCAAGCGTACTTTGCTATTCTGAGCCACGAAAACGTGACATGTCACGATATCGTGACAACTTTTCATTCCAAGCATACTTTGCTGTTCGAGCCACGAAAACGTGACATGTCACGATATCGCGACAACTTTTCATTCCTGGCCTGCGACGGAGCAACATGTCATGATATCGCGACACTTTCCTTTTCTTAGCCATGAAAACGCGACATGTCGCGATATCGCGACACTTCTTCTTTTGTGATATTTTGCTCTTCCTTTGATTTTTTAGCATCTGGGCCACTGAGGTCTTCTTCGAAAACATGCAAAAAATGTGGGTCCCCAATTTTGGGGTGTGTTGTGGATCAGCCACAACACATCCTAAAGTGGCCTTACTAGTCAAAGGGGAATTAGAAAAACTCCTAAAGGTTATTATTATACAAGCCATTGATTATGCTGAATGGATATCGAATGTAGTTCTAGTAACTAAGAAAGAAGCTACCAAAGTTACGGTTTGCACAAAATTTAGAGATATTAATGTTGCTTGCCCTAAAGATGATTTTTCTCTTCCCAACATGGATCAGATCATTGATTTTACTACTGGGAGTGGAATGATATCCTTAATGGATGGATAGATCCTAAAGATCAGGCTAAAACAACCTTTATTACCCCATGGGGAACCTTTTGTTGGAAAGTGATGCCATTCGGTTTAAAGAATGCAGGTGCAACATATCAACGAGCCATGACTTATATATTTCATGATATGATGCATTATATTCTACATGATTATGTAGATGATATTATAGCTCGTTCCATCAAAGAAGATAATCATTTAGATGACTTGAGAAAAGTATTTGATCGGTTAAAGGAATATCTCATCCGATTGAATCCAGCCAAATGTATATTTGGAGTTAAGTCCGGTAAATTATTGGGGGTTATAGTTTCTTTACATGGCATTGAAATTGACCCTCTCAATATCATGGCTATCACTGATATGCCCACACCCACAAATATATTTGAATTACAAAGTCTACAAGGTAGCTTCAAGCTATTTGTCGCTTCATCGATAAGTTGGCAGACAAAACATGACCCTTTCTTAAGCTTAAGAAAGATGTCTCTTTTTATTGGGATGATGAATGTTAGGAAGCATTTGAACTCCTTAAACAATATCTCCTTAACCCACTTGTGATTTCACCACCTAGATTTGATCACCCATTTATCTTGTATATTTCTGCTTCAAATTTTACCTTATGAGCTATGTTAGCTCAACTTGACGATGAGAAAAGAGAGCGTGCTAATTATTACATTAGCAAAACCTTAATCAATTATGAAACCCACTACATAGCATTAGAGAAACTATGTCTAGCGGTCATATTTTCTACACAAAAATTATGCCATTATATGCTCAGTTAGAAAAAGTATGTCATTGCTAAATTCGATCCTTTGCGGTATCTCATGAGTCGACCTTATTTATCTGGTCGCACAACAAAGTGGGTTCTTATGCTAAGTGAGTTTGAACTCATGTTTATAGGAAATAATTTTGTTAAAGGTCAAATCATAGTAGATCAATTAGCTACTACACCCTTAGAGTCTACTCATCCCCTCATCATTGAGTTTCCCGATGAATGCCTTAAATTAGAGGCAGACCATCCAGAGCAATGGTCCCTATACTTTGATGGAGCCCGATGCATGAGTGGTGCTGGTGCAGGTATTATTTTAATATCTCCATAGAAACATATTATACCTCTATCCTTTAAATTAATGTTTGCTTGTACTAATAACACTGCTGAATATGAGGCTCTAATACTTGGATTATGAGCTACCTTAGCACTAAAAATTAAAAATCTATTGGTTTTTGATGATTCTCAACTTGTCATAAATCAAATAAATGATGTTTATCAGACCAGAGATGATAAATTACGTCCATATAAAGCATATGTCTTACAATTATTATCCTTATTTGATCAAGTTACCTTGGAAGCTATTCCTCGAACTAGCAACCGTGTGGCTAACGCCATGGCTGTAGTTGCATCTCTTTTGCCCTTGGAGTTAGATGACAAATATGCTACCATAATTATTCATCGAATCCAGGAACCCGCTTCAAATAAATAATGCTTAGAACCTTTGGATTTGTTTCTAATCAACGAAACTACTCCTGAACCTTGGTACACTGATATACTTAATTTTCTCTAAAATGGGACCTTCCCTAAAGGTTGTAATAGAAAATAACACCAATTATTACATAGATGAGCAAGTCACTTCATGATTATTGGCAATATGTTGTATAGGAGATCTTTTCAAGGCATCCTATTGAGATGTTTGAATCTAGAAGAATCTAGATCAGCTCTGAGTGAAGCCCACGATGGATCTTGTGGGGGACATTTTAGTGGTAGCGCCATCGCTAAGAAGCTCCTTAGGATAGGATATTTTTGGCCTACCATGGAGAATGATGCACATGATTATGTGCGCCATTGCGACAAGTGCCAGAAACATGTTGACCTTGTCCATGCACCTGCAAAAGAACTACGGTTATTTCATCTCCTTGGCCCATTTCAAAATGGGGCTTAGACATCATTGGAAAAATCAACCTTGTGTCATCTGATGGACACAAATTTATCATAACCACCATCGAGTATTTCATGAAGTGGGTTGAAGCTATGCCCTTAGCTTCTTACATTGGAACCCAAGTTTTCAAATTTATTTTTAATCAAATTATTTGTAGGTTTAGAATTCTTGCAAATATCATCTCAGATAATGGAACTTGTTTAAAAAATAAAGATGTCAAAAAATTATGTCAAAAATATAAAATTCAACATCGTTGGTCCACTCCCTATTATCCTTAGGGTAATGGCCAAGCAGAAGCATCTAATAAAACATTAATCAAAATTCTCAAAAGAATGGTCAATAAATCTGGCTGAGATTGGCACATCCAATTATATCCTACTTTGTGGGCTTATCGAACTAGCATTCGCACTCCCACGGGAACTTCATATTTTGTTTTGGTTTATGGCATTGAAGCAGTTTTTCCCTTTGAATTAGAAGTTTCTTCTTTGGCTCTACTACTTCAAGATACTGAAGTAAGATATGAATATCATGCTGGTAGGCTTATTCAGATGGAAATCCTTGATGAGAAGTGCATCAATGCTTTGGAACATCTTTGAGCCTACCAAAACAATCTTAAACGAGCATACCTAAAGAAAGTTCATCATTGATCCTTTGAGATCAGCAACCTTGTCTTAAAAGAAAAAAAAAAATACTAATGCAACTAAAGACCTTAAAGGTAAATTTGAGCCCAACTGACTTGGACCGTATATCATCACTGCTAAATTTGGATCGGGAGCATACCGATTAGCTACCTTAGATGGTAAAGATCTTAAAGAACCTATGAAAATTCTACATCTTAAACGCTATTATGCATAAATCTAGTCATTTCATCATTGTATATATTGTTATTCTGCATATTGTTTTATTTTTGTCATCCATATAAAAATTTCAAAAACAGTAATATTGTTTATTCTTTCAATTCATAAATTAAGATCAAAATATAAAAACTTCAAAATCATCAAAATCTTCAAAAAAAATCTTGTATTTTTGTACCTATCAATTCTTGAAGTATTGTAGTCATATTTTCAATTATTTTGGATAAATTAGCATCTATTTGGAATCCCGCACTTTCACACTCACATGAATAAATATCTTGATTTTATTTGGTATGATTATTAATCTCTCTTATATCAAAGTCCACAGTTGAATTAAATAAAATTTTGAGCATAGAGAACTGATCTTGTTATTTAATTGAACCAAGCATATCTTTTCACATTAAAATGATTTCATTGCAAATTCGATATGATTTTACATAGTAGAAGTGGTTTCTTGAGCGAAAAGTTTCCCCTGCTATCCTATCATGCACATAGTCTAGAATCTTTGAGAATTGACAAAAGGACAAGCTCACCCCTACCTAGAATAAAAATCCCTTGCTCTACAACCAATCCAAGCAAGTATCCCTAGCATAGGAAGAAAAAGAAAAATCAAAGAAAATGAGAAAAAGAAAAATATTATTTTGTATCATCTAGCAATATTTCAGCATTATCTCAGTTCCAAGCAAAAATACAAAAAAAAAAAAGCACAAGAGAAAAAACAAAAAGAAAAAAGCAATAAAATCCCCTTTCCCTACCCTTTGAAAAGAAAAGAAGGGTGAATAAGCTTGAATCCCTAGAATTCTCAATTATTCGAAAATAGTGAGGTAAGCCCCATAATAGGCGGTTTGTACCCAACCCGCTTGGCCTTGGGTAATCCCTAGCGTGGTGATATGTCTGTCACATTAGTGACCTTCTTTTGTACAGACCTATGTTGTCTTATGGATTAGCTAGCTCTTGATAACCCGAATTATATAGTAGTCTGGTATGGTTACATGCATATAAATCATGGTCAACGAACACTCAGTTAGTTAATTCAAATTACTTGTATCAAATTATCTTGCTCAAAATTGGTAAATGAACATACAATTGCACACACATTTGTATTTGAGATATTTTGTATCATTATGATAAATCAAGATCAGTAATGAACTCACATTTGGACATAAGGGTTCCTTATAAATCTACATTTTATCTTTGAGATAATTTAAAATATCTCTGCAATTATTTTTGAATCATTTCATCTTCTTATTTAAGAACATTTGCTCAACATAAAAACAATTAAATATATTTCTTTCCAAAAACCAAGATTTTATTTCACATCTTCAAAAACCTAATAAATAAAGTCATGTTTATATATTTTTCTGTTTATTTCAAAATCAAAAATCAATCATTCCATAAAACTAAAATATCAATTTCTTCTTTGGATTTTGCGATGATGGTATAAGTCTATACCTATAAATTCTATGCCTAGCGCAAACCATTGTTCTAATTTTATTTTCCCATTAATTTTAATAAAAACATATGGCTTACATCATTATGTTACACAATTGTGCTTTAAAAAGAACACAAAATTTTCTATTTCATTTCATTATGTCAACATTCAATTTTGCAATGATGGTATAATTCCTATAAATTCTATGCCTAGCGCAAACCATTGTTCTAATTTTATTTTCCCATTCATTTTAATAAAAACATATGGCTTACATCATTATGTTACACAATTGTTCTTTAAAAAGAACTCAAATTTTTCTATTTCATTTCATTATGTCAACATTCAATTTTGCAATGATGGTATAATTCCTAGGGAATTATTCAAAATTTTATCACACTTAGGAATTTATGCCTAGCAACAATCATATTTATTTTAATATCTCATGCATAATATTTTTATGAAAATCTGAAAACAAATCATCACCATCATCATTTTCATCATCACAACACAAAGTCTTAAGACAGTCTCTTAAGCACTCTTTTATTTTTAGCAATATTTCTATACTGGGATTAGCTTGATGACCTAGCGAGTGGCGACTCCATAAAATGGTCTATAACAATGACAATGTCCTTTGAAATTATTGTTAGAAGTCCCTTTTATTTTTGCATCAAAACACACCAAAAAATAACCAATTTGTTCACATAAGATTATTTCATTTAAATTTTATGGCATGACATAAAATTATAATTTCTTTCCAACAAAATAATTACATGAATAATCAATCAACAAATCCAAAATTAAAGCATCATACAACATATACACAAGTCATATCATCAAAAATACCATATATATATATATATATATATCTACAAATTATGTACATATCAAAACTAGATTGGTATGCCACAATCAATATCTTGGCATACTCAATCCTCTCAAAAAATAATAATAATAAAATATACAATCCAGTCTATGGTAGCTAGTCTCGAGAAGCCCTCGAGCTCTCAGCCTCATTTCCTCTCCCACCTTGGCATGGAGGAGGTGGTCCCATAGAGGTCCGGGTAGTATCTCGGGTCCTCACCGTCGATCGTGAGGATGTCCTCGATGATCCCACCCTGATTGACTTTGCAATGCCGGCTGGCAGCTGCAACCTTTGGCCCTCTAGAACCAGCTGATAGTATACTCCCTGGTAGAACATGGTCTGAGCCATAGACCATGCTAACTCCTACATGCTCACCCCTCTGCACTGAGCCCTAAGCCATGTAGCCTCATCCTGTAGAGTCTGCACCTGAGCCCAGAGGTGGGCAACCTTAGCCTAGAGAGCCACCGTCTCATTGCTCTCCCTTAGCTTGAAACCCTTGCCCTTATTAGGCAATGGTGGCCTCTCCCCCTACTGAGAAGGGAATCCCCCTACCTCCTCCCTGTCTACTACGGTCTCTGTGGATCCTGTGGCATCCTCTAGAATCTCTCCTATGGAGACCGTCGTTTCTCTCTCATGTCACGACCCCGTGCTACCTCAATAGCAGCCTGGCACCACCTCCCCATCCATCGCACAATCATGTGCACTAGACCCTATGCCATCGTCATCCGAGGAGGGTGGATGCCTACATACTAGGCATCGTATCCATTAGCAAACCCAATGTCATCCCCATCCACTAGCTAGATAGGGGAATCATCTACATCTTGACTCTAGAATCGTTGCATATCTGGAGCCCTGCTCAGTGTGGTATTATCCTAGACAATCTGGGAGTACTCATAATCCCTGAGAGAAGGGATCCCTTACTGAAGACCGAACTACCACAAAACTTGGTCATAGTAGTGGAGATCTACCTCTCCCCGCTCCATCCTCAGCCAGTAGACTCACCTGATGCGAGCCAGCTCCTGCCCATCCTTTGCCCACCCTGGATGCTCTCTCCATGGACTCCAGATGATTTGGTCTGGGATGATGTCATCTAGTAACCTTTGAGACATTGATAGATCTATCCGTCGTTGTGACCCTCTCTAGAGCCACCAATAGAAAACCCGAGGTCTCTCCCGGTCAACCCCTATTAGTGGGAGTCCTACTAGCCTCCACACCATGATGTGCTCCCAGCGCCAAACCTGCAGCAGCGATGTCAAAACCAGACATCGGCCTCCCTTGTATACGACCCCATGCAAGATCCTATATAAGTGGCATAGTACAAAGCTACCCCATGCATATCTGTACCCATGGTCTCTCATGTCGCAGACCACATCTGAAAGGAGCCAAGGTAATCTACACCTACTCTGGTGGCACAACAGTTGCCACCCACTATCCCTACCAAAACTTGAGTCAACCTAGATGCCTCAAGCATCTGCCTTAGATACTTGATGTTCACTCCACCCTTCTCTAGGGCGAAGCTCTGGTCTTTGCATAGCCTCATCATAGCCTAGCCATGGTTGGTCACAAGAGTCATGAACCATCCCTGTATGGGGATCCTCAAGATCCTCCATACGTCCTCTAGTGTGGGAGCCATATCCCCTATTGGTAATTGAAAGCAGGACGACCTCGAATACCATATCTCTGCTAGGGCTATCAGTAGCCCCATGTCTGTCGATACTTGTGGCATCTTTGCCACATGCTATAATTCAACCTATGCTAGTTGGTCTCACTTCACCTGGTCAAGCATGGCCACATCATCCCTTAGCCCCCCGTATTTCCACTCCCGAATCTTTAGTAATCCCCTCTGCAAAAAAAATAATAAAACAATAAAATTCATTAATAAAAAAATTATTAAAAATAATTAAATGCAATTCAAACAAGATTAATTTCATAAAAATGATGATATCGTCCACTATTGGATGATGTCATCCTAAATTGGGTAAAATATTCCTTTGTAGGATGAAATCGTCTCCGATTTCTCAACTTGGGGATCGCCTCTTGTTGGACAGGATCGCCCATAGTTCACCAATTTCGATGAAATGGGGACGATTTCATCCTGACGTCGTCGATGGCCTAAAAACGGCCACGATGCCCCAAAATAATCAAAATTTCAATCAAAAATTGCACAAATAAAATTAAAACATGATTCACTAGGTTTAGATTCTTACCCATAGCCCACACCGGACCTCTGTTGATCTGTGCGTTGTCTCAACCATTTTTGTCTACAGAGCTCTAAAAATAGTAAAAATGAACAGTAAAAATGAATTAGGGTTTTACCCTATTTTCTTAATTTTATTTAAAAACAACAACATTTTTAATTTTTCTTTTCCATGCTTTTACCTCAAACATTCGATTTGGGTAAAAACACGGAGGGGGCACCATAGTAAGCAGTTGTACGATTCGACCTAGAATCGTCGTCTAAAAAATTGAGTAAATTTTTGCTCTCTCGTAAAACGGGAAGAACTCATATTTACACATTTTCTTCAAAAAATTTTCTAAAGAGGGGGCAAAATGTGGCACCCTAAAATTGGCGTAGTTAAACCTTAGTAAAAAAATAAAAATTTGAATTTTAACCCAAATCGCTCGTTAACCGCCTGTTACCCGCTCCCCTCATTTTTTGTGCCATTTTTAGGATTTGTTTTGACCGTTGGAAGATATCGTTGACGATAAGATGAAATCATCCTAGATCTGATGAGTTCATCTAGAACAGAATGTCCAGATGATTTCATCCTAAAACTAAATTTTCATAATTAGCTTTTGTTCAACAACTTCTCTAACTTGGGCAGAAAGCATGTCTGCATGGTTAGAGTCTCCCCCGTTGGAGATCTCCAAAATTGGGGTGATCTCCAACCTCCTAACCTCTCCCTAATCCTATATAAATTGGATTTTCTCAGTTTATCCCCCTGGCTGACTGATTTCCCTGCAACTTTAGTTTCTCAGGCATTATAACACCTTCATACCATTGTTTGCATTATGTATTTCAAGTTTTCTTGCAGGTATTTTACTATTTTTTAGCTGGAGCAAGCTCAAATTATTGCTGACAATTCTAGATGATTTCAGATGATCCTATCACAGATTGGCGATGATCTCGTATTATTGGATGTGATCTTTACTGTAGTCTAGATTGGGGGCAATTAGATCCCAGAGTTTGCATTTTTTTATCTTCTATCTTCAATTCCTTATGCATTGACTTAGTTTATTCTATTTTTGCATCCTAGAGTTCACCTCATTTAGTATAGATGCATGATAAAGTTAAAATAAATTATTAAAGTAATGTATTTCTTTTAATCATTATCTAGATCTATCATTTAGGCAAATTTACTATTATTTCTATCATTTCCCCTTGCTTTTACAGTTGCATTTTTGGTCCTTGGTATCTGTTTCTATGATTACAGGATGAATTCGTCAGATCGACGATGATCTCGTCTGATCTTAGATGATCGACTGTGATCTGAGATGATTCTATGAAATTGTAGATGATAATCTGGACTTCTACAAACCTTAGAATCTTCATTAGACATCTAGAATTAGGTATATTCTATCTTATTTAGCATACTTTGTGTTCAACACTTATTCATGTTTTATATATCCATATAAATCAGCATTGGCATATAGAATAGCTTAGATTCATCTTGGCCAAACCTAGGAATTGGATGATTGAATATAAAAATGAATACATCAAACCCATTCTCAACCTAGGAATGGAAATTACCACTCAAAGTTTCCTGGTGAACCCACCATCCGTAAAAAATTCACCCTTATACCCCTCCCCCGAGAGATGCAACCTTCAAAGGGCCTCTCAGTCCGAGGTATTGTCCCATCCTTCTCACATCCCCCTTTCGGGCATAGATCCTATAGCCTGAAGGTAAGAATGTGAAAAATTTGGAGCGATACACCAATATATTCCCATATATGGTGAAGGACCAAGTAGAAACCTCTACCAACAAAACTACTGAAAGATCTAATAAATTATACAAAAATCAAGAAATTAAGTCCTCTACTACAAATTTCAAATCAGATTATTGGTTCTCAACTTGTAATGATCTGCATGGTGAGAGTTCTTACATGCTACATCAACATCACATTCAAAAAATTTCTATTGAAAAGGCAAAAAGGAACCAAAAGAGGTAGGTAAATATGTTAAGAGAATTTGATTAGAACTTCATGATGTTGATAGCTAAGCAAGTGGTAGTTTTAACATGATCATTAAATAAACTATTGCAATTAGATCCCAAATAAATGAATCTCTTTAGGATTCCTTATGAGCAAAGAGGATAACACAAAATGGGTGGCTCTCAATCTACCCAATATTTAATGCAAAGGCCAACTTAGGAATAATAAAGGCTAGAAAAGAAAGTTGAAGCTAAAAAATAAGCTAGATAGAATATTTAGTATCCATCTATCACCAAGCATCAAATATTTGAGGTAGCTCATGAATACCAAATGAGATTCAATGAGCCCAAAAAAGAATAGACAAAACAACCAAAATCTCATTGCTTCAATATAGTTGATGAATTAAAAAAGACACCATCCAAAGCTAGCATGTACGATGCTCTGCTAATTCTAGGGAAAATTTTTTTACTCTAGGCTTCATTAAAATCCATCAAAAATGAAGGAAAGCATCAATTGAAACTCAATAGAGCTCAAGGAAATTCCACTCTAGGAGTAGGAAAAAATAGTCCGTCTCCTTTCTACTTATCTCTACACATGGAAGGATTTGTGGTGCACAATTGTATGATTGATTCTAACATGGTAACCATAGTAATTCCCAAAGCTATATGTAAAATAATGGTCATGTAATATACTCAGAGTAGCCATGGTGTGCTATAGCTGGACAATACTCCAGTAAAAACTATGGGAGTAATCAAGGACGTACCTATGGTGTTGCATAGGAGACTGAGTAATATTTATTCAAGAAGTAGTGGTAGTAGACTTAGAGCCTTATTTTGGAGTGTGCATTTTCAAATAATTAATAGCTAAACTAGGGGGGTATTTATATCTAGATTACTCACATATGGAGGTTCCCTAAAGGGTAAAAGAGTGAACATTTTCTCTGAAAAGCCCTCAACTTATTAGATAGAGAAAATAAAAAAAGATAAAAAAACTAGTACAATTGGCATGATTAATTAAGATATTGATATAATCAAATATATTATGGATGGTCTGCAAATGGAGGATCAATTCTCACTAAGGATTTTAATGCCATGGTTGAAATGGGAATTGGTACATACACAATTATGAAACTAGAGGAAAAGAAAACCCTCACTATTGTAAAATAGAAAATTCAACAAGATGTCATATGGAAGCTCTACTTCAATGGAGAAATGTGTAAGAATGGTTCCAGAGTAGGCATAATGTTAATATCACCAGATGGAGTAGAAAAAGGTTTTTCATATAGGATAGCTTGTAGCTACACAAATAATACAATAGAATATAAAGCACAAAGGCTAACAAGTTGGGTATTAGGTAGTTGTTAATCCATGGTGACTCATAATTGATTGTAAATCAAGTAACATAGAAGTACATGTTGCAAATGTGAAGAGGGTTAAGGCCTAGAAATATCTGGTTTTTCTAGGCTCAGTGTGAAAACAACGGTGTTTGTCGGCAAGGTTTAATTGTCGGCAAGATTTTATTTTTCCTCTCCCGATATTCTCTCCTCTCCCTATTCTCTCGTATTCCCTTTCCTCCCTATTATTGTGCCCCTTATCTCTCCTTTCCTTTCCTTATCCCTCCATGCCGACTCCCTTCCTCCTTCTTCTCCAACCCCCTTCCTCACCTTCCTTATGTTCTATATATATGTAAGTTTTCAAAAATGAATAAAAGATTTGGGGGATATAAAAAATTGTTTTATTTAACATTCTGGTATCAGAGCCGAAGGGCCAGGGGTGCAAAAATTGGGGCATGGATCCCGAGGTGAGAAGGGAGTAGTCAGAAGGAAGCTATCCGAGGTGGCAGTTACTGGCATAGCATGCATCCCGAGGTGGATGCAACAATAGACAGAGAGAGCTGAGGAGCTATCAGGGACAGCTAGGCGCATGTGGATCGAGAAGGTAGATAGTAGACAGTGAGAGCTGACATGGCAAGAGGACACATGGTGACTGGCAGAGTTGACTGGGCAGCACATGGATCGAGGTGAGTAGACGGGTGGCAGACTGATGAGGACACATGGCGAGTGTTCATTTGAGTCTTCATTGACAAAAGGAGGTCTCGATTTCCCGAAGGCAACCAAGTTCTTTTGTGCTCGTGGGAGTATAAAAGCAGCACGAGAGTCTTCTTCCCACTGCATGTGGGATAAAAGACTTAGAGTTTTTTTTTTAAATTGTCGTCGAACGATAATATATCACGCGGCCCTATTTATCATTCCAACCGAGCCCCCAACACGGTTGGTTACGTTGGCAGATTTGCAAAGGAGAGGACCCCGGTTCGAATCCCGTCGGGTTTTAAAAAAAAGTTTTTTTTTGGTTTTTTTGTCAAGGCGGAGCTTTAAGAGGAAGAGCGGGCGGATTGTTTTTCAGAGGAGCCGTGCGGTGTAGCGGCAAAGGTGCTTGTCTGCATACGTGAGGTCACGAGTTCGAATCACCAGAATAATAAAAGGTTTTAAAAAAGTTTTATTATTTTTATTAAAGTTTCTTTTAAATTGAATTTAATTTTCAAATAAATGCTTTTAATTATTTTATTAATATACTTATTTTTAATTTATTAAAAGCATTATTGATTATTAAATTTTAAAAAAAAGGCTTTATAAAAAATTTGAAAACTTTTTTTTGGAGAAAAAATTGTGAAAAGTGGAAAGTGAAAATTTGCATATTGTGAACTTGGAAAAGTGTCGGGAAGTCTTCCGGAATGCCCATTTAGCACCTCCAAAAAATTTTGCGATGCTAGGGGCACTCCCCCCTTGAACCCCGTTCAAGGTTAAATATTTGTTTTGTAATAGCCTCAGCGGCTGCAAAAGGGTGAAAATTTTAACCTTAGAGGCTCTAATGAAGTTGTTTTTTGCATTGATGAGTAGATGATCAGATCAACCGGATGCTATCATGCTCTTTGTTCTCTTTTACAAAGAGAGAACGCCGAATGGTTTGACAAAAAAGTTCGAAGATACGGTTTGCATACAGTTTTCACCCAATTACAAAACACAGTCATAGCCCACCAGAGGAAGCCCGATTCTGGATACGAGGCTGACTCAGAGGACAATATCTTTGGGCAAAGAATAGAAGAGTCCGAGACGGTTGAAGTCATACCTGAAGGACAATCGAGTGACAGTTATACCCCTGTAGTGCCTGAAGTAGAATCAAGTGAGAGCTATACACCACGCTCTCCTGATCTAGAATCAGTAGGAGAAGAAGAAGAGGAAGAGGAAGAAGGGGAAGAAGAACCAGAAGAAGAAGAAGCACCAGAAGTCATTGTGATCAGTGACGATGAAGCAGACAACTTCGCCCTTCCAGTTTCGAATGCCAAATCAAAAGAAGAACGCCAAATCAGTGAGCGTATTAAAAAGGCTAGATTTGATTTAAATCAGTGATCTATTTTGTACTTCTTTGTACTACTTGTTTGCAATTGAAATAAAGTCTGCTTTCTAAAATGGCATCCAATACTAGTCTACCAATCCCTGAGTTCAATGGTGGTGATTACGAATATTGGTCGATTAAGATGAAAACTTTGTTAATAGGCAAAGGTTTATGGGATATTGTAACAGAAGGGTATACAGAACCCACAGCTGCCGAATGGGCAGCTTTGAGTGCTGCAGATAAAAAAACTAGAAAAGAAGCCCAAAAAAATAATTCCTCTACCCTGTACTATTTACAAGCAGCCCTAGATAAAAGTATCTTTCCTAGAATAGCATCCTGTGTCACAGCTCAAGATGCTTGGAAAGTTTTGAAAGAAAGATTTCAAGGTAGTGATCAAGTAAAACAGGTTAGACTTCAAACACTGAAGAGAGATTTTGAAAATCTCAGAATGCAAGAAAATGAGAAAGTAGGAGACTACTGCGTGCGGGTTAAAGCCGTAGTAGATAAAATGGTCACTCTAGGTGAAGATATTAAGCCTGAGGTTATGGTGAAGAAAGTGTTGCGAACACTTCTTCCAAAGTGGAATCATGTAGCAATCATTATTGAAGAGTCAAAATATTTGACTACTCTTTCTTTTGAAGCACTGATTGGTTCTCTTCTTTCACATGAAGAAATATTGCAGGACACTCCTTCCACCAGCCATGGAGGAGATGATAAAGCCTTCGCTTCACAAGAAGGAAGAGGTAGAAGTCATGGCAGAGGTCAGTACAGAGGAAGAGGCAAGAATAGTCCATGAGGTGGAACCCCAAGCAGAGGAGGATCTTCAAACAGAGGTGGAGGTCAGAATAGAGGTGGACAATAGAATAGAGGAAAGCATCCAGGCCGAGGAAAAGGAAATGACAAGTCAAAGCAAGTTTGCTACAATTGTGGCAAACCTGGCCACTATGCTCATGATTGTTGGTCAAAGCAGCCTTCACAAGGGAGCAGCAACAGCCAAAGCAGTTAGTATGGCAATTTTGGAGAAGAGGAAGGGACCACAAATCTCTTTCTCTCATATGGCTAGTCAGATCAGAACATGAATGACACCTAGATTTTGGACACTAGGTGTTCAAATCATATGAGTGGCAAAGAAGAACTCTTTGCTACCCTGGATTCTTCCTACAAATCCAACATCAAGTTGGGGGACAACAAGTCATTGGCGGTTGAAGGCATTGGAGCCATGGTGGTTCCAACTAAAGAAGGTGTTAAGCAAGTAAGTGATATCTATTACACACCCCATCTCCAACACAATATTTTAAGTGTTGGTCAAATGTTAGAAAAGAACTACAAGTTGCTTTTTGATGAGGGTAAATGCACCATTTTTGATAAAAATAATAGTAATAGAATTATTACACAAGTGCCAATGACAAAGAATAGGCTATTCCCTTTAAGGTTTGGTCAGCCAGGGGGAGATCAATTAGCAAATGTTGCTATTTCAAATCCAAGTGTGTTGTGGCACTTGAGATACGGTCATCTGAATTCAGCTAGTTTGAAGATGTTAACCTCTCAAGCGATGGTGACCGGACTTCCTAAAGTTTAGGATAATAAAGAAGTCTGTGAAGGTTGTGCTTTGGGCAAGCATGCCAGGACCAAATTTCCATGAGGGCAAGCATGGCGGGCCAGTTATCCACTCCAACTAGTGCATTCGGACATCTGTGGTCCAATGCAGACCAAGAGCATTGGTAACAACTCTTACTTTCTTCTTTTCATTGATGATTTTTCAAGAATGTGCTGGATATATTTTTTAAAGCATAAAGATGAAGCATTTGATTGCTTCGTAGATTTTAAAACAAGAGTTGAAAATGAGAGTGGATATTTTGTTAAGTGTTTGAGATCAGATAAAGGAGGAGAATACTCCTCTAATGAATTTTTGAATTTTTGTAAAGAACATGGAATAAAAAGGCAGTTCACTGCTGCCTACACTCCACAGCAGAATGGTGTGGCTAAGAGAAAGAACCACACCATTGTAGAGATGGCAAGATCTATGCTTCAGATGAAGCATTTGAGTAATATGTATTGGGCAGATGCAACCAGGACCAGTGTGTATATTTTGAATAGGAGCCCTACTTCAAGTTTGAAAGGGAAAACTCCTTACCAAGCATGGTATGGTAAGAAACCAAATGTCAAGCATTTTCGAGTGTTTGGTTCACTGGCATATTCTCATATTCCTGATGAGCTGAGAAAAAAACTTGATCCAAAGAGTCGAGCATGCATATTTGTAGGGTACTATGAGAACACAAAAGCTTACCGACTCTACAATCCCAGGACTCGAAAGATTGTGCTTTCTAGGGATGTGATTTTTGATGAAGGGGGAGAATGGGGTAAGCCCCAAATATTCAGTGATGATGAATCCAATGATGCAGTTTCTAAACAGGTGCAACAACAATCACCGCAGAAAGGTAAGAAGTCTCCTCCAACAAGCCCAAGTTCATCTTTGAGTTCAACTTCTTCACCAAGTCCTTCTCCTCAAAGGTCGGTCAGTTCCTCACCAATGGATATTGATTCTCCATCCAGAGGTAAGAGAACACTCCAACATCATCCATCTTATCAGATGTTGGATAAAAACTTTCAAAGAAGATATACTAGAAGTCAAGCTAGTGAAATGAGTTCAGTCTTGCAAAGACTTGAAAATATGCATTTGTATGGTGATGATGACTCCCAAGAACCTCGGGAGATATAGTTAACTATGCCTTGTTAACTAGTGCACAACTTGAACCTTCTAGTTATGAGAAGGCATGTACTCAAAAAATTTGGCAAGATGCCATGAAAGAGGAGATAACCTCTATAAAAAACAATGACACTTGGGAGCTGGTAAAGCTTCCTAAAGGCAAGAAATGTGTTGGATGCAAATGGGTCTTCAAGACCAAATTCAATGCTGATGGAAGCATTGAAAGGCACAAAGCAAGATTGGTTGCAAAAGGATTTACACAGAAATATGGTATTGATTATGAGGAGACATTTGCTCCTGTAGCCAAACAGGAGACCATCAGAATAGTTCTTGCTTTAGCTGCTCACAAAGGTTGGAAAATTCAACACATGGATGTGAAGAGTGCCTTTCTCAATGGGTACTTGAAAGAGGAAGTGTATGTTGAGCAACCTCAAGGATTTCAAGAGAAAGGTAAGGAGCACCTTGTTTACAGACTGAAAAAGGCACTCTATGGCCTCAAGCAGGCACCACGAGCTTGGTACTCACGCATTGATGGGTACTTCAAAGATTTTGGGTTCACCAGAAGCAAAAATGAACCCACCCTTTACTACCTGAAGCAAGGTAATGACATCCTCATAGTTTTCTTGTATGTGGATGATCTCATATTCATGGGTAGTAATGAAAAAATGAATATGGAGTTCAAGCGCTCCATGATGAAGCAGTTTGAGATGAAGGATCTTGGCTTAATGCACTACTTTCTTGGAATGGAGGTTCATCAGTCGGATACAAGGATCTTCATCTCATCAACATAAGTATGCTCGGGACATGATCAAGAAGTTTGCTATGGAGCATTGCAAACCAGTTGCAACTCCAGTTGGACATGGGATCCAATTAAGCAAAGATGATGGAGCATCAAAAGTTGACGTGACCACTTTCGAAAGTATGGTTGGGAGTTTGATGTTTCTCGCCAACACTAGACCTGATATTCAGTATGTTGTTTCTCTTGTCTCTCGATTTATGGCTAGCCCATCTGAGCTGCATTTGTAGGCAACTAAGAGAATTCTTAGATATGTGAAGGGTACATTGGATTTTGGAATCCATTACCATAAATGTAACACTATCAAGCTTGTAGGCTTCAGTGATAGTGATTGGGGCAGCAACATTGATGACAGGAAATCAACTTCAGGGAACTGTTTTAGTCTAGGATTAGGACTAATAACTTGGAGTTCCAAAAAGCAAATTGTGGTAGCGTTGTCTTCTATAGAAGCTGAGTATATAGAAGTCACCTATGCTAGTACTCAAGCCTTGTGGCTAAGAAAACTGTTGGAAGAGATTGGAGAAAAACAAAACATTTTGATATGAAGTACCACTTCATCCGAGATATGGTGGAGCAAGAGATTGTTGAGCTTCAATTCTACCGCACTTTGGAGAATGTTGCAGATATCTTCACCAAAGCGATGGCTAAAGCTCAATTTATAAAGCTGAGAGACTGTGTTGTCAGTCCTCTCAAATTTAAGGGGGAGAATGTTGCAAATGTGAAGAGGGTTAAGGCCTAGAAATATCTGGTTTTTCTAGGCTCAGTGTGAAAACAATGGTGTTTGTCGGCAAGGTTTAATTGTCGACAAGATTTTATTTTTCCTCTCCCGATATTCTCTCCTCTCCCTATTCTCTCGTATTCCCTTTCCTCCCTATTATTGTGCCCCTTATCTCTCCTTTCCTTTCCTTATCCCTCCACGCCGACTCCCTTCCTCCTTCTTCTCCAACCCCCTTCCTCACCTTCCTTATGTTCTATATATATATGTAAGTTTTCAAAAATGAATAGAATATTTGGGGATATAAAAAATTGTTTTATTTAATAGTACATCAATAAAAAAACATTACCTTAAAGCCTACAAGAATAGAGTGTGGGATATTTTTGAAGGCTTTTAAGTTATCAACATAAAAGCAATTGTGAGAGAGAAAAATGTTTATGCTAACACACTAACCTCTAATGGGGCTAAAAAATCCCATACAATACATAATTATAGGGCATTCGAGCTAGTATATAGGCCATTAGTGCTAAATAAGGACACATTCTGGCAAATATTTAGTAATGATGAGCAAATTGTTGATTTTTTGATATAGGATATGAACTACACAAATGAAACTACCAAATCGCTAGAAAGTGAATATGAAGACATTGTTATACAGTTAAAAAACAATCATATTCCAAAAATATGGATCACTCTTGAAATCTTATTCAATAGCAGTGATCAAAAAACTACTTGTACAATGAAAATCGATGAGTGAGGGTATAATGAAATCTAGATGGAGTCATGAAAGCATCTTAATATTGGAATGAATTGTTCTAAAGAGAAAGTTCAACAAATATTGAGCTTATGTAGGGATTTAAATGATATTATTGTATGGAATTATTATGATCTTAAGTTATACAACAAGGATACTATTCAACATACCATCAAGTTAATATTGGATGCCAAACATTTTCAAAAAAAGAAAAGGCCAATCAAACCAAAGATAGTGGCTTTGATGAAGCAAGAATTATTGAAGCTATTGAATGCTAAAATTATCTATCCAATAAAGCACTCTACATGGGTAGTGAATTTGGTGCTAGCAAGGAAGAAAAATGGTGATATTCACCTTTGTGTGGACTTCTAAGTTATGAACAAGGTCTCATTAAAAGATCACTATCCCCTACCCAAAATTGACCAAATACTATATATGGTAGCTAGAGCAAAGAGGTCTTCATTTTTGGAAATATTCTCTAGTTTTAATAAGGTATGGTTTTGGGATAAAGACCAATACAAAACTACGTTCACCACAAAGTGGAAAAATTTTACATATTAGTAGATGCCCTTTGGTTTGTCTAATACTAGTGCCACCTTTCAAAAATCAATGGATCTAGCATTTGTAAAATTTGTAAATAAAATTATAGTAATTTATTTGGATGATATGACAGTATTTTCTCACCAAAAGGAGGAGCATGGTGAACATATTAGATTGATCTTCCAAAAATATAGAGAATTTGGTGTGTCACTTATTCCAAAGAAATCAATATTTATTGTGCAAGAAGGAAAAATATTGGGACACATTGTTTTTTAAAAATGTTTAGCTATTGACTTGAATAGTATAAATCTATATTGGCACTTCCTTTACCATAAAATAATAAAGGCTTGTAGTCCTTCATTTGGGTAAATTAACTTTGTCCAAAAGTTTATCTCAGAATTCGCTTAGATTATAAATCCCATGATAAATATGCTAAAGAATAAAGCAGATTTCACATGGAAAAATGCAAAAAAAAACCTTCAAAATCATCAAGGAAGATATTTATAAAGCTCCAATGTTAGCCAACCTAGACTACACAAAGGATTTTATTCTATATGTATTTGTGTCAGAAGGAAGTTATGTTGCTGTACTCATGTAAAAAAATGAATAAGGTGACAAGCAACCTATAGCTTTCCTGTTAGAATATATTACATCATTTGGATTATACTAGATTACTTCAGGAGGAAGTTATCTTGTTACCACATGCAATGTAACAAATGTACAAGTGTCAATATGCAATCTGTATATGTGCAAGCTATCCTTTGTACAACTAGATAGAGTGTTGGCTAAGGAATCTATTTTCCTATATAAAGAGCCTCACATCTCTATTCGATGTATCACTTTATGTTCATGTAATATGATGTTATATTGCTTTTATCTCTATCTCTTACCATTATTGAATGCTGCTAAAGACAACAATGGGGTTAGAGCCACGACCAATCTTAGATAGGGAGTCATTGCTATTGGTGTTTTTAAAACAAACACACCTTCAAAGCTACCACTTGTAAATTCCATTTAAGATCTTATGAAGAGCTTGGAAAGAATAAGGATATCAGAGAAATTTTTTATTAGTAGAATATTTGGGACAATTGTCACCATCTGAAAACAAGCCTAATAAGAAGAATTTTATAAGGAACACAAAATATTAGAAGACCTCAAGACATACAAAATCTTGAGAAGAAACCTATAAAATCTAGGAGACCTAGATATTACCTCTCACTGCAAGAAGGCACCACTTAAAAATCAAATATCTCTTCACATCTACAACAAAAATGAGGACACAGAGGAGAAAAAACCATCAAAAATTCCAGGCTCATGAAAGGGAGACCATATTTTGGTGAATACGAAGTTGTTCAAGGCAGCCTATAGAAAGAGTTGCAAGATCTCATATAAGACATCAACTTGGTGATCATAGACACCAAGATCTACATCCTCTACATAAGTGGTGAAAAGGGCTTTCAAAAAAAGGTAAGCAACTATTGGTGCAAGTAGATTCGTTAAGTGGACTACTTATCAGATTTGTTTAAGCACCTTAACTAGATTAAAGTTGTAAAAAGGAGAATTAAATTAGAGTCTTCAAGGTGCAAAAATAAAGGATTATTTAAGGTTCATTTGCACTTTAGGAGTTGATTAGATTTCAAAAATCTTAAACTATCTATCAACTACCTATTATCTACTTTGAAAAAAAAAATGAAGACAAGCTCCTATTACCTTTATGTTAAATAAATTTCATAATAATTCTTGAAGATTTATTTTATATTATTCTTGATTAGTTGTAGTAGATTTATTAAGTGCATTAGTTATTTTTGAGAGTTAATTGGAGTAATAAGGTGATATTATTAGTGCATTAAAATATTATTAGATTTACACTATTATATTGCTCTCAAAAATATTATTGCTTGTGTTCTTGAGAAGGGCACAAAAACATAATTAATCAAAGTGTCTAAAGACACTATTAGTGCACATAGATCTGAAAATTTGGGTGGCCTAAGGAATCCAAAAAATAAGCTCTATCATCCAAGTTTTGGAGAATAAAGTAACCACCAAAAAGAGCATCAAAGGAAGCATTGAACGAGAATTGATGAGTCTCAAGTTCAAGGTACAATAATAGTGCAAAAAAATACAACAAAATAAAGATCCCATCATATTTTTACAAGCTTGGAATCTTGCACAAATTGTCCAAGCTAAAAGGGGAAGGTGTCCATTTAAAAGGACAGCCTCAAAACCCTTATTGCACTCAAAACCAGAATTTTAGATGTGAAAAGAAGAGTGCAAAATGAAGGTGCAATAAGAATATTTTATGTAAAGCTATTTTACATTATATTTCATAAATCCTAATTTGGTTATACAGGGAGAAAAAGGCAGATTTAAGGATGCTCTAGAGGCACTAGACTTTTTGGAAATTTACCCACAAGTGGTCATATGATAGAAACAATCAAGCTCAGCTCAAGGAGCCAATCAATAGGCTCATACTCCTCACATACAAGATGGTTGAAACTGTAATATACAACATGCAAAACAAAGGGAGAACAATGTTAATCAAGAGCAATAACATCTACAGAAGGATGACATAAGTAATCAAGGAATAAATGAAAACAAAGCACCATTGGAGTATCACTTACTCCATGATAGTTGGCAGAATTCGGTGCTTGAAACCTCCATAGTATTGCTCCATATCCTAGATGAAATAAAGTGCAAGTGAATGAAAGAGGAGTTGGGAATTATCAAAGCTTAAAGGACCTCTAATAAGATCTATTTGAACCAGTGAAAGGGAGGACATCCATGAAGAGAAGAATGTGAAACTTGTCACCAAAGGAGAACCCTAACACTCAAGTCAAGATAGTTCTCATCCTCAAGAAAGGAGTTACAAAAATAGGTTGGTGTATTGAGTGTATGGGATACACTTGTCCCTTGGAAGATTGAACATTTTGCTAAAAGAGTGTAACACCTAGATGTTACGAGAAGGAAGGTGAATGCATCATTTGCACCAAACTCCTCTCAAGCGGATGTGCCACTTGGCACATCTCAATATTAAGGACATCAACAATTTGGTATTTATCACTTTATCATCTATACACAGGGCATAATTGTAGTGTGGATAAAAGACGTTAGAGTATTCAATGCCCAAGCGAGGTCAAAGCAAGAGTACAATCAACATTGGTTTTGGAACACGTATAGCTCCAAGCATTTTTATTGGAGGGTGTAGTCATAGCTTCAAGATATCTACGTAAATTGCATGCAACTATAGCCTCTCAGTAAGAAGAGTGCCATATATTTCTTGGTGAAAGGTAAAGTTTAATTCCCATTATTATTTGCTTTCTTTCCTTAGGAGTCATAAGGTTGTAATTAGAGGAATTTAATTAATTGAAAGCAATTCATCAAAGGAAAAAATTTATCATATAAAAAATAATATTTGCAATATAAATCCTAGGAGCAGTAAGGATTTCTACTACAATGAATAATAATTATTTACAAATATTATTGTGATCTAATTTATCCAAATATTAGGGAGTCATAAGAGCTACTACATAAAAATAATTAATTGGAAAATTAGATACACTAAACCCAATTCCTAATAGGTTATTTATAAAGAGAGGTTTTGTTGGTCCAACTTTCATACACACCCTGTGAAGAAGGAGCATGAAACTCTGATAACACTTATACGGGATAAATCCCACTCACTTTAGGATCTAGCTGGTTATCCAAGGTGTGAGTTACAGAGTTGGGTCGAATGTCAATTCACTCTTTTCCGCTTCTGGAATAGTTTTCAATATGGACTATTTGTACCTTACAACGGGCTCACTGAACTTGCTCAGTAATGTTCAAAAGTTGTCACTTGTTGACAATCAGATTTAAAATTAATTCTTTGATCTAGCTCTCATGGGTCAGCAGATTTAAATAAAGGACAAATTAAAGAAAATAAAAATGGATCATTTCACGGTAAAACAAAGAGGGTAGGGTAAGGCAGAAAGAGAAGTTTATCAAACTTAACTGTAAAACAACACTACCAATTTTGTTTATACTATCAGCTTCACAACAGAACAAATCAAAGAAGAAAGTGTCTAGTTTTCTAAGATCACTTTCTACTAAGAGCATAAGGCAGAGATGGAAAAGATCTAACAAAAAATTATAAACCGAAGGGAAGTCGATTAAAATTGATATCTTTCATCGGCAGCCTAGCTCGCACATTGAGGACAGAGCAATTAGAACAGACCTGAACCTCAAATCTGTAATTTCCCCTAGCATATAATAGAACAAATGAAGCCTAACAACATATTTAATCTTGATAACACAGATTCATAGCATATATTTAATAAAATTTAAAGAAACAGAAAACAAAAGGAGATGAACTTATCACAATCTGCAAAATATTAGGCTCCTGGCCATGCTATCACAGAAAACAAAAGCACATCAACTCCAAGTCCAGAAACAAAGTATTTAAAAAAAATTGCAAGAAATTGCTTCAATAGCCTTTTATTTCTAAGTTTTCGGCTCCTGCGATTACATTGAGAAGAAGTCTTTATAGACTCAGGACAAACCATGATCTTTTTAGAAATATCTTCTTTTTCAATCGCAAATCTTATCATCTTAAACCCTAGGACCCGGGTTTTACAATATAAAGTCATTTAAAACAAAGTTCGGATAAAACTTAACCATTCTATAAATCAGCGCAGTCACTTGCCATAAATGGAGAAGATATAATTCGAATGCCACTTGCATTCACCCACAACTGTGAATAAATGTCTTCATTAATTCCCTCGGGTAATCTGGATGAGTCACCACTTCTCTGACATTTCATCTCCGCAGAGCCATCCTTGAATCGAAGATGTCTGCAAGCCGTTAATTCTGCCATAAATTATCATTAAATGCATTCACCGACAAAATCCGGTAACTGTGTGCAGATATTTTCATTTCCCGACCAATTATCGACATATTCCACTATGGGGCAGTTGCTTAGTCACCGTAAAGTCTCTTTGCGGCCAGATCTGTAAAAATTGGATGAAACAGCAATTCTCGACATCTTTTCTTTCAATATGGCTATCTTTGATTAATTTGCATTCGACTTTGTCTTTATGGCCCTTTCTCCGTTATCCCGTAAGTGACAGATGGCTTCCTGCATGAAAGACAATCAAAGATTAGCATTTTAAAATTATTAAATCAAAAGATTAAATATTAAAATGAAGCCCTAAAGTTTAGTATATGCGGCTCTAATCATCTGATACGTGGCTTGTAGTGTCTTGACACGTGTCACAGAATCGTGACACGTGTCCATTTCCAGCTGTCTTGCATTTCTGGCTCTTTGTTGCCAGGGTCGCGAAAATGCGACATGTCGCGATTTCGCGACATGTCACAAAATCGCAACATCCCCCTTGCTGCGTAACTTCTTTGCTCCATAGGCCGCAAAAATGCGACATGTCGCGATTTCGCGACATGTCACGAAATCGTGACAGCGACCCTGCTCCATGCATCTTTCTTCCTTCATGTCGCGATTTTGCGACGTCGCGATTTTGCGACATGCTCCTGCCTTGGCCTCTTCCTTCCATCCTGGCTGCGAAAACGCGACATGTCGCAATTTTGTGACATGTCGTGAAATCGTGACCCCTTTTGCCCTTCAGCACTTTTCTGTCCAACCTGTCACGAAAATGCGACATGTCGCGATTTCACGACATGTCATGAAATCGTGACCTTTCCATGCCTTAGCCGATTTTTTTTTTGCCTTGCCTGCCGCGAAAATGCGACATGTCACGATTTTGTGAAATGTCATGAAATCACGACGCCTACCTTCCTTGCACTCCTTTCTCTCCACCATGTCGTGAAATCATGACATGGTGGCTCCTTGCTGCCAACTCTCATTTGTGTCGCGATTTCGCGACACTCTTGTCTTTTCGAGCCTTGCCTCTTCAAAACGTCGTGATTTCGCGACGTTAAAATGCCTTTGAATTTTCTTTGAATTTTGGCTTGGACTTGTCGCGATTTCACATGTCGCGAAATCGCGATGGTTCGTACACCCCAGGCTTCCTCTGCCAATTTTATCACGATTTCGCGACATTGCGATTTCGCGACATCCTTTTGCCTTAGTCGATTTTCAATTTTGGTTCCTCTTGCTTCCTTCTTGCTTGCTTTTCCTAGCCCTGTCGCGATTTCGCGACATGTCGCAAAATCATGACAGTCCATACGTCTCGGGTCCTTTCTCTCCTGGAAGCCACGAAAACGTGACATGTCGCGATTTCGCAACATGTTGCAAAATCGCGACCCTTTTCTGCCTTCGGCTTCTTTCTCTCTAACCTGTCGCGAAAATGCGACATGTCGCGATTTCGCGACATGTCGCGAAATCGCGACATTTTTCACACTTAGCAACTTTTCTCTCTTGCAGCCGCAAAAATGCGACATGTCACGATTTTGCGACGTTCCGTACAATCAAGCTTTCTCTCTCCTAACCGGTAGCGATATCGTGACATTTCCAAAAATGGAAGTGTCGCGATATCGCGACATTTCCAAAAATGGAAAGTGTCACGATTTTGCTACGCTTTTCTGACTTAGCCGATTTTCTGAAAACCTATCGCGATTTCACGACATTTCCATAAATGGAAGTGTCACGATTTCGTGACTTTGCCAAAAAAAGAAAGTTTTGATTTCTAATGAATTTATCTGTCTGTTTTCTGCATTTTTTTCATACCAGTGTAAGATTTTATTTATCCATGAATGATTCTAGCATGTAAAAAGTGAAGTCTGAGATAACAAAGCCAGAATGCAAGAATACTTGGATACTTTGACACAGGAAAAACTTGAAGAAGAAAGAGGCAAGTAAAAATTTGGAATTAAAACTTGCAAAATATCAAGAGGGTCCTTACTGCAAAAAAATGAAAGCTCAAAGTTTTCAAAGGATGGAAAATCATTTTTCAGTGGGGGGGTGTTGCTTCTCAACAGGTTTATCAAAGCATTTTCAAAGGTTGGATATATATATATTATTGTCTTAAATCTATCAAAAGAAGACAAAAGTTTCAACATTATTACCTCTTTAAAATTTGGGATCAGTGCTTAGTTCAATAGGAGTAATAAGGACTAATAAGAATTGATTTTGGCATCTTCAAAACCTTTACAAAATCAATCAAATATTGAACTATAATTTACAAAAGCACTATAGCATACTAGGGAGACATAAGGCAAAATAGTATCATGGGCTATTGGTATATAGATTTAGGTGCAAGTAAGCATATGATAGGAAACATACATTGGTTCAAATATTTGAAGAAGATAAATGAAAAACTAGTTGTCATAGCAGATAACAAAACATATGAAGTAAAAGGAATTGGAGATATTCCAATGAAACTTAAGGATGGAAAAGGTATGATCAAAGATGTCTTGTTTGTTCCAGGATTAACCACAAATATTATTTTTGTCTCTCAACTTATGGATCAAGATCTAACCATTGAGTTCAAAGTTCTCACTGGAAGAAAACAATGTCACATTTCTAGACAAGGAAAAATAATAGCAACAAGATCATATAAAAATGGTCTATTTATTCTAGATATTGTAATTCACTCATCTCTTTCCACCAATACTTCAAAACTATGGCATAAATGCCTAGGACATACCAATGAAACATCAATGAGAGAATTATCCAGATATCAAATGGTAGAAGGTCTACCCAAATTATCTCCAAAAACTATTGTATGTCATAAATGTTTAGCAGGAAAGAAACACAGAGTCCCTTCTAAAATTCATCAACATAGAGCTCAAAAACCTCTATAAATAATATATACAGATCTATGTGGACCAATGAAAGTTGATAGTATTGGAGGACATAAATATTTTCAATTATTTGTTGATGATGACACCAAAACAATATGGGTGTCTTTCATGAAGTACAAGTCAGAAGCCTTCAATCACTTCAAATAGTTCAAAATTTAGGTGGAAAAAGAATCAAGGAAGACCATAAAAGCACTTCACTCAGATAGAGGAGGAGAATTTTTTTCCAAATAATTTGACTCATTTATTTAAGAAAATAGAATTAAGAGACAACTTACTACAATATATTTGTCTCAGTAAAATGGAATTGTAGAAAGAAAAAATATATCAATTATGGATATGGTATGATGTATGTTAAAAGAAACATATATTTATCACAAATATTGGGTCGAATCAGTACAAGCAACAGTCTACATACAGAATAAAATTAAAATAAGGGTACTCAAACATATTACACCAGAAGAAGCATGGTCAGGACAAAATCCAAACATAGAAAAACTAAATGTCTTTTGATGCAAATCCTACAAGCATGTTCCAAAATAAAAGATAACTAAGGTGGATGAAAAACTATGTTAGGGATATTTTTTGGCTACGACAATGAATATACAGGATACAAAATTCTATATCCATCTACAAAGAAAGTATATATTAGCAGAGACATGGTATTTGATAAAAAATCCAAGATCGATGCAAATAATTCTAGTAATGACTCAGAAGTCATCATAAATCTATCTAAAGAAGATACAATGAGTATAGGGTCAGAATAAAAATCTCAAGAACAAGATACAAAAGCATCAAAAATACTACCCTAAAAAGAAATAATATGGCTCAGAGACACTCTCAGAGAATCAAATCTAGAAAGAATACCAGATCTTACTTCTATAGGACCTCAAAATTGTATCATGACCATAATGAATAGAGGAATGTTAAGTAACTCAGTGGAACCTACATCAACTTCTTAGGCACTAAAATATCCACATTGGAAAGCAGTTATAGAATTCGAATATGCATCAATAAAAAATAATAAGATATGGAATCTAGTAAATCTACCTCCAAGAAATAAAGTAGTAGGATAAAAATGGGTTTAAAAGATCAAGTACAAAGTATATGGGACACTTGATAAATATAAATCTTGACTAGTAGCAAAAGGATATACTCAAATAAAGGGTATTGATTATGAATAAACATTCATACCAACAACTCGAATGACTACTATCTGAATAGTCTATGCACTAGCTACACATCAAGGGTGGAAATTTCTTTAGATGGATGTGAAAAGTGCATTTCTTAATGGGGACTTAGAAGAATTCTATATGACACAACCTAAAGGATTTATTATTCAAGGACAAGAAAACAAGGTATGCAAATTGAATAAGTCTCTTTATGGTTTGAAACAAGCCCCTAGAGCATGGAATATAAAGATCAATAATCATCTACTACATCATGATTTTAAAAGGATCTCATCAGATCCTAGTCTATATACCAAGAAAATTGGAAACAATGTCTTGATCCTCATAGTATATGTTGATGACATAGTGATTACTAGAAGTTCAAAAATATTAATAAGTGCTATAAAAAAGGATCTAGAAAAAGCATTTGAAATGACAGATCTTGGATTAATGAACTACTGTCTTGGTTTAGAAATTTGTAAAGGAAAGGACAAGATAGTTATTACTCAATCAAAATATGCAAAAGCTCTCCTTGAAAATACAGAATGATAGAGTGCAAGCCTAAAGATACACCAATAGAATGAGGAATTCAACTATCCAAAAATGACAAAACACCATTGGTTTCAGCTGCAATGTATCGTCAGTTGATTGAAGTCTTCTATATTTAATAAATAGTCAACTAGACATAGCATTTGCAGTAAACTATATTTCACAGTTCATGCGAGAACCAAGGGAAAGTCATTGGAAATCTATAAAGAGAATATTGCAATATATCAAGAAGACTATAGACTATGGGTTGACTTATATAAGGGATGTTAAAAAAAAATTTCTATAAGGATACTCAAAATCAGATTATGTAGGATCTATTGATGATAGGTAATCTACGTCAAGCTATGTATTCTATCTCGGATCAGGTCCTATATCTTGGAATAACAAGAAATAACATACGATAGCACAATAATCAACTAAATAAGAGTATTTAGCAACAAGAGTCATGACCTGTGAAGTTCTATGGTTACAATACATATTGTCTAACATGGGGATTAAATGAACTCCCACTATGTTATTTTGTGATAATTAGGGAGTACTGAATCTGATCAAGAATCCCATCATACATGAAAGAACAAAGCACATTGAAGCACAATGTCATTTTATCAGGGAATATTTTTAGAACAAGCATATCATTCTTAAGTATGTTCCTATAGAATATCAGTTAGCAGACATCTTCACAAAGGCACTTGGGAAAGTCAAGTTTCAAATATTTAGAGATCATCTATGTGATTCAAGAGAACTTCATACCAAATAATGTAATACAAGGGGGTGTTAGAATATATTACATCATTTGGCTTATACTAGATTACTTCAGGAGGAAGTTATCTTGTTACCACATGCAATGTAACAAATGTACAAGTGTCAATGTGAAAGTTGTATATGTGCAAGCAATCATTTGTACATCTAGATAGAGTGTTGGCTAAGGAATCTATATTCCTATATAAAGAGCCTCACATATTTATTCGATGTATTGCCTTATTTTCATCTAATAAAATAGTTTATTGCTTTTATCTCTATCTCTTATCATGATTCGATGCTGCTAAAGCCAATATTTCTTGAGTCAAACATTGCATGACCATAAGGAACACTATAATTTTGTAGAAAAACAAGTTTATGATCTCATGAAGTCATTGAAGAAATTTTGGCACTTTGTATCTTAGTGTAAAATAATGGTTTATGTAGTACACTCAGTTTTCTAAAATTTTATAATACAAGGAGAATTGGGCAATAAGCGGGTTGACTAGATCATGAAGATTAAGGAGTATGATATAAAAATCAAACTAACCAAGCTCATGAGAGGTAGAGCACTATGCCAACAACTATCAGAGTTTTCATCACAAAATTTAAATATGCTATTGGAAGAGCAACAAACTTCCCAACCAAAAAACACACAAGCAATTCTAGATACTTGGATAGAGTAGTT
Organism: Wollemia nobilis; assembly: GCA_028583015.1. NCBI lineage: Eukaryota > Viridiplantae > Streptophyta > Pinopsida > Araucariales > Araucariaceae > Wollemia > Wollemia nobilis. Next base: position 1,377,151 of record JAQPPZ010002937.1, on the reverse strand, counting down.
GATGCATTTTCTTGAAATTGACAAGTTTTTGAATGGTTTTACTGCTTCTTAGAGATGTAGATGTATACTATAAGAAATGAAATACACAATAATTGACGTCATATTATATCACATAAATTTTGATGGTGTATTATTGAGGTGCTTACATCTAGATAAAATATAGGAAGTCCTAATGGAATTCCATGTATTTAAATTGGTTAAATCATGTGATAAGTGTCAAATATTTGTAGGTAAAAATAAGCTTCCAATAATGCCTCTTCAGTCAATAATTTCAAAAGAAACCTTTTAGCAATGGGGGTTAATTTTTTTAGGGTAAATAATCCTAATTTTTTGGTTAGGCATAAATTTATATTAACAATAATTGATTACTTCACCAGATGGACTGGAGAAGAGGCAACTAAGCATACTAACTAGGATACTATCATTCAATTCTTAGAAATATTGATTACAAGATTTGGTATCCCAACTATAATTCTTCAATTTTATCTCGTATAATCATTCCTGTTGGATCATTTTAGAAATCATCACACAAATAATACTTAAATGAGATAAATATATTTGTATACTTAGTATTCTCTAAAACTTATATATGATATAAGTTTGCATCATGGTTAACACACAGAGAGGTCACCCTCGACACACAACCAAGGCGAATACTGAAGCTCAAAACCACACACAAAATAATGAGCTAGAATCTCCTACATAGAATGTTTTTGAACATCGTTCAACTAGCATTAGAGGTGATAACTTGACACATTGGGGTTCTTATTAGAATACCCCAGTTAGAGGATGCAATACACACTCCTCATGTGATAGAATTGAGGATGGATCAAGGCCCCCATCATCACATGATAGATAGAGAAGATCCACCCAATCAGGAGCAAGAGGATAGGGTTACATCAGAACGTAGACCCTTAAGGACTCCACATCATAATGAACTTGGAAGGTTCACAATATATCTCAACACTCTTGGAGTCAATGGCACTCATCCAAATGAACCCTAGAAGACTAGTCAACTCAATGAACTAGAACAAATGTTAGGATTACTAGGGTATAAAGCCTCTACTACTCACTCTCACTCCAAGAGCTCACATAGTGAGGACATACAAAGGCATACCCATGAACCAAGAGAATTCTCAAAGCACTCCCATAGCATACATGCCCATCTATGCATATAGGCATAAATCATAGACTACAACACAACACAAATGCCTTCTACATAGACAAAGGTAAGATTGTGGTAGACAAATCTATTGGGGCTTATACAAATAAGGCCCCTCATACAGAGCTACAAAGTTAGAGGTCTCACATAGCTGATCTAATAGATCAATCACATGGGCTAGATTTATACCAGAGACAACACATATTCCAATACAAGTTGGAAGATGTATGCATAGAGCATGAGCACCTTGAACACGAGGACTCTCAATGTCAAATATTGCTTAGGCAACGTTTATATGAGTAGTTTCTATGAGAAAAATGCATCCTTAATCAAAATAAGCATGAATAAAGAGAGGATAGATTAGCTCGAGCTAATCTACCACCTTGTAACGAGTATAGGGAGCACAACCAAAGATGTGCTACGTCACAGCCAGAACTGTGCCCTAAACAAGTTGAGAATCATACTCATCGTATGACTCAAAATATGTAATAGCACCAAGGGCTAGAACAACATGGGTATACCCAGTACGAAGAATCAAAGGGAGATAAACAAGATCAAAAATATCCTAAAATCTCTCTTTTAGATGTAGATGATGAGCCCAATCCTCTACCTTGACCTAAAAGGAATATACCTCTGGTAGCTTTGTAGAGACCCCTTAGAGAAGAGGAAATTTTATCATCTCAAGGGTATAAATCCTTGGTTGAAAAAGTAAAAGCTATTGAGAAATAGGAGATAAATTATAAAAAGCCTACCCTTAATAGAACTCACAATGAGACTTTGTGTCCTTCAATCCATAGACTAGCATATCTTGATCATTTTGAGATGCCTAAGCTAGATAAATTCTAGGGCGATGAAGATGCACAAGAGCATGTGACGAGATTCATGAATTTGTGCTTCTAGATTCAAAATAACAATGCCTTACTACTGAGAAATTTCATAATAACACTTTTATGTCTATCCCTAGAATGGTTTAACCAATTGAAAAGGCGTAGCATCACCATCTTCAAACAATTGGTGAATGCATTTCTAGAATGCTTCTCTTTTGGCATCAAGAAGAAAACCAATTTGTTTGACTTGGTTGCTTTAAAGAAATATGATGATGAGCCAGTCATGGAATTTGGCAATAGATGGAGGAAGCTAATGGCTAAGCTGCCATTCTCCATCCCCACTACTAAATTTATGTGAATGTTTACCAAGAGCTGTGCAAAACACATCTCATTGTTATTACAACTATAGCAATACCAAACATTTTAAGAGGCTTTGGTACAATCCAAGGTTGTAGAGGATATCAAGTTACGAGAAGGTGACTTGAAACTGAATGAAAAAGGAGTGGAACAACAAAAACATAAAGAACCAGAATCACCAGGCCAAGCCTGCGCATGTGAATCAGGTTGTGTTAAACCTTTAGAAGGGGGATAAATGCCAACAACAACAAAACTATCAAGCTCAACCTCCCCCATGTAATATAATCAATGCAAAAACAAAAAGTAGAGCAAGGACATAGAACATCACCCACCTCACCAATTTATGCCATTATCTGAAACTATGGCATCAATATTCAATTAATTGTGTGAGGCTAAGGCCATAACATTACCTAAAGTTCAATTGCTTGATACTAATCGCCCTAAATAAAAAGGATATAGGGAAGATCATTATTTACCATACCATAGACAATAGGGGCATGATATCGAAGTGTGCCATAATTTCAAACATGTGGTACAAAACATGATTGATAGGAATGAGTTGATCATTGAAAATCCTTTAGCTCTAGACAAAAAAAATATTGGAATATTAAAAAATCCCTTACTAAATCATGAGCCACTGAGGAATAACACTGGATAAGTTAATCAAGTGCAGATTGAACCTCCTATGCAAGGATTTGTTGACATGGTGAATGTGGTCACCAAAAATAGGAGGTATAATCATCTAGATCCTCCTTTAGCACTGGTTTGAATTCAAGCTATGCCTCAACAAAAGCCAGTGTAAAATCCTTTGCCAGGCCCACAAACAAGACCAGTGGTCACAATAAGGAATAGGCTCATTCAGAGTCTATAAATGATGTCAAAAAAATTATCCATATATGATATAATATAGTAGTCTCCTAGGCATAGGGAGATGTTAATGGACATATTAAGATCCATAAAAGTACAACCCCAAGATCTTGAAGCTTTCAAAAATTTTGTGGGGCATGTGCAATAGTTCTAGGAACCTATGATCCAATTCTACAATCATGAAACTAAGACAGTTTCCACTACAATAGCGGACCAACTCCTTTACATAACTGCATGTGTAAACCACACTCTTTTCAAGCGGGTGTTGATTGATATAGGATCATCGATCAATATAATTACCATGAAGGACTTGGGACATCTAAAATTACCCAAATCACATATCATACCCTCAAATTTCACACTGCAAGTGTTTAACGATGCATTATGATCGATAGTAGGTACTATAATCCTTCCTATTTAGGTTGGACTAAAAACCATCCCTGTGACATATCACATGCTTGAGGATGCTATTCAACACAATATTCTCTTAGGATGTCCATAAATAAGAGAAATTCAATGTACCCCTTCGATCTTACACCAATGTATCAAATATGTGCATGAGGGACAAGTGGATGTGGTGCCTTTGGATGATGATCCATTTAAGTATGTTAATTAGGTGTATTTACTAGGAAACTGTCCTCCCACCTATACATATGGATATTAGACCTACATCGTCTATCAGGCTTCCAGTGGGAAAATCAAAGGAAGTGTGCACTGGTCCTTCAACATCAACACCACAACCAACTTCAAATAAAATAGCTACTTCTAAAAAGCTAACGACATCGACAAGGCTTAGGAATGACCAAAAGTTAAAGGTAGTACTGGATGAAAAAGAGTCTAAAAAAATCCCCAACATAGCAACTGTCGAGATACCAAATCCCATGGAGGAGGGAAAATCATAAAATATAGTCAAGGAGGTACCTCAACCTGCCTCACCTGTGTCTTTACCTAGGTCATCTACATCACAGGTGATAATTTACTTACTAAACCCTAGGTTAGCTGAATACCTGGTGTAGAACGTAACTTTTATACCAATCATAGAATCTGCACAAGATATGGGCAGGCCTCAAGCCCATTGATTTCCTATAAGGATAGTGGTACTGTTGTGGTTGATCCACAACACACCCCAAAATTGGGGACCCATATTTTTTGCATGCTTTCAAAAGGAATCTCAGTGACCCAGATGCTAAAATTCAAGAAAAAGGGCAAAATGCACAAGTATAGAAAGTGTCACGAAATCGCGACATGTCGTGCCATCGCTGCTGAAAATGAAAAAGTGTCGTGAAATCATGACATGTAGCTCCATCGCGGCCGAAAGAGGAGAGAGAAATTGAAAACGAAAAGTGTCGCGAAATCGCAACATGTTGCTCCGTCGCGGCCAAAAGAGGAGAGAGAAAGACAAATTGGAAAGGCGTAGCAAAATCGTGACATGTCACAAAATTGCAGGTCAAACCGGTCAAATAGGGCAAAATAGAAAAAACATCGCGAAATTGCGACAGGAAGTGGCAAACGGGGCACGAAGCAAAAAGGCATAGCGAAATCGCGACGCATCACAAAATCGCGGTCAATGCAGTCAGTGACAGCAGGCAGGCGGAACCGTCGCGAAATCATGATGTGTTTGATTTTCATGACTGGCAAGCGGGTAGAAGGCATGAAATAAAAAATGGTAGCGAAATTGTGATGAAAACCGACACAAGGCTCATAAGCCAAAAATGGTAGCGAAATCATGCAACTTTTGAGAAAGCATGCCCGCCAGACAAAAGCCTCACAAAATCGCGATAGGTTGTAGACTAAGCAGTACGGATGAAAAAACGTTGTGAAATCACGACAGAATCGAGTGAAAGGCTCCGAGGCACAAAAACTTTGTGAAATCACGACAGCATGCAGCAAAGGTTCCCGAAGTGGAAAAATGTCCCGAAATCACGACAGCATGCAGCAAAGGTGCCCGAAGTGGAAAAATGTCGCGAAATCATGACAGGTTGCAACGAAGGTGTCCAAAGTGGAAAAACATCATGAAATCATGACAGGAGAGCAACGAAAGAGCAAGAAGCGAGAAGCATAGCGATTTCATGATAGGTTGCGGCCAAGAGTGTACGAAACAGAAAAGTGTCACGATTTCGCGACATGTCACGTTTTCGCTGGGCAAGAAGGCAAGAAGGCTGTTGGCCAAAAAACGTCGTGATATCGCGACCTGTTTCATTTTTGCTGTGTTGGCAAAGGAACAAGCTGCATGCATAAAAACATCATGATTTACATGGGACTATTACAGAAGGTGCAGAAAGCGTGAGACACGTGGCATACAGGTGTCAAAATTGCAGAAGTGTTACATGCAATAGAAGATTTCGAACGTTTCGACATCGAACATGAATCAAAAGCAATGAAAAGGTAGGGAATTTGAAAAGACGCATTCTGGAAGGTGAAGCAAAGCAACGCTGGGAGAATTGAAGAGCCACGCTAGATAGTATAAAATCAGAAGCGCAGGTTGAACGGAGGGTTGGAAATTGCTGCTAGTAGAGTTGCAGAGACAAGGGCTGCATGCCATTCTAGGCTTGCACTTGGAGCAATTTCCTTCATTAGTTCTGGATTTGTAATACCTAGAACATTCTGTTATTGTAACTGACATACCATTTTAATACAGAAATACAGAGAGTTGGCATCTCATTGATGAGAAAGGAGTCATTTCTGCATGCATAATTTAATGTTTATCTTTCCATTTTAGATTTTAGGTTTATAGATGGAGTTTAATGCAAGTCCTCTCGGTTGCTTCATGCGAAGGCCTAAAATTTGAAATTACAGTAAAACCCTAGAGACCCACACCTAGCTTATCAGGATTGTGCGAATGTGCAGATTCTATAGGTTAGGTTGCATGCAGAAAACCTCATTAGCTTCAGTTTTGTCAAATGGAGATGGCAGCATTCTGAATGTAGTTTAATTTACCTTTTAGTTGCATTTTATTTTATTCTTAGTTCTTTATTTTATTTCCTGCATTTTAATTACCACGATTCAAATAAATAACTAAAAATCCGTCAAAGCTCAGGATAAAGACAGATTCATCCCTTAGATTTATTCGCTTTGAGTCCACTGCAAATTCAAATTAAAGTAAACTACAGTGCCCCTTGTTAACATCCACTTGCAACCCTAAGGTGTTCCCAGCATTTACATTGAACATCATCATTGGTGTTAAAGAACCAACATAACAGGAACCTTGGAGAAATTACTTTGTTATAATTTCTTTACAAGTAGAGGATTTTGGGACTCGAATCCTACCGAAGAGTGTGCTTTCACAATCGGGTGAAAACACCACTCAACAGATTGGCACTAGAAGGAGGGCCCGAATTGGTTTAATTTATTTTGATTTTCATACATGATTAATATCTTTTTGATTTAATTTTGAAATCATTTCTTAAATCTCATAAACAGCTAAACTGCAGCTTTTGTTTTCTTTTGGTTGCAGGTTTTCTTTGAAATAACCGAGGGTTTCAGCAGGCAAGCTGGACCCACTGCGTCGTATTGCGACCAGGTCCCAAACAACCGGGGAAACCATTTTTCATGACCTTACGCTCACTGGTACTCCCAAGAATAAAACCAAGCAAGTCGTAAGCTTACCAGTCACAAAAGACCTGTTTTCTCCAGGAACATCGAGTGGACCTATGCCAATAATATCAGTTGCCACTAGTGTTCCTATTGTCAGTAATATTTCTACTACTATTGTAGGGTTGTCTTCATCAATTTTGAGTCAAATGGCTCAACCTCCAGTAGCTCCTTGGTATGGAGCTAACAATATTCCTTTGAACATTGCTGGGGATATCCATGAAATCCCCAAGAACATTGAAATATTTTTGCCTAAATACAAACCAGATGGCCCAAGAACAACAGAAGAACATATCCAAGCCTATAGGGATGTTTTAATTAGATTGCAGGTCCAACATGAAGATGTGGCTTGCAGAATTTTCCCCATGAGCTTAGATCCAATAACATATGAATGGTACATATGCTTACCAACTGGTTCAATCACTTCATGGACGCAAATGGAAAATGCCTTCATTAATAAATTTAGGTCACCCTTGGATCCCGCAACCATTTACAATCAATTTATTACATGCAAAAGATGCCAGGGGGAACCAATCAGAACATTTAACCAGAAATTCCAAAAGTTCTATAATAGAGCAGTTCGACATTTTGCCATCGATCCCGCAGTGGCTTTGCAGATATATTTTGGGGCATTGGACCCCATGATAGCCATGTTTGCAAGACGCAATCCTCAAGTCACCACGCTGGCTTTAGCCTATAATGAAGCCATGACCATCGAGCAGCAAATGACACCATAGGGCTATGGATTTCCCCAGATGCCTATGATGGGACAGTATGCTCCATATGGTCAAGCTCCCTTGGCAAATCATATCATGGCACCTCAAATGCCAAGCATGAACACCTTCCCATATCAGCAGCCGTATCCACCAGCACCTGCGTATGCACCCATTCCAATCCAACCAATTACATCCATTCCACATGTTCTCGCATTTTTGCAGAATAGTCAGTCGACTATACAAGGAACCATCCAAGTTAATCCTCAGGCTATAGTTCCTTTTCCAAATCCAAATTTGATTCAAAGTTTCAACCCATATGGGAATCAAATTCCTCAAAACCCGACCCAAATGTTGAATCAAGACCCCATAAATTATGCAAATCCAAAGGGGGTCAACAATAATGGGATTCCACCAAAGGAGATTTATTCAGAGGTCGAAGAGCTCAAGAAATTAGTTCATAAACTGAGCAATGATAGGGTTCAATAGCAAAAGTATGAATCCCATGCCCCTCACTCAAATCAAAATTTTAATAATAGAGGGAGACACTGGAACACCAAGCCAAACAATGGGGGAGTACCCGCTTCCATTGCTAATCAACTAGATACTTCTGCAGGACCTAGTCAATCCAATTCCCTTTTGAATATTTCAGATTTGGCTTGGGAAAGGGGGTGTAGGTTGCATAACACAAAAGAACACAATGAGAGGAATTGTCCTAAAATTGCTAGATACACTCATTATCTTCAGGCACAAGTTGATGATTTGGAACTGGTATCAAATGAGGGTCCATCACAACATCAAGATGATAATATTATGGTGATGGAAATTGTATATCATCAAGAAGGTGAGAGTGAGGAAGAAGAAGATGAAATTTTGGAACAGGAGGTGCAAGATTTTCGAGATTTTAGAAAGGGGAATCATGGATACCATTTGAGAAGTAAATCTAAAGCCCCTAAAACCTCATCAACACCTCCAAACAACTCTATTCTTCCTCCCGATACTAAGGCAAATAATAATCCTCCTCCTCCACTCAGAAGAGAAATGTCTAATGATGTGCAAAAGACAGTTAAATTCGAAAAACCAAACTATGACATAGTGGAGGATCTAAAGAAGTCCAAATCTAGCCTTTCGTTCTTGGATGCGGCTAGATTGCCTGGCCAAAAGGAGGCGTTGATAAAAGCTCTGAACTCACCTAATCAAATGTGGAAGGAAAAGGGAGTTGAGTCCCATCTGATTTTGTGAAAGGAGATACGGGATGTCCTGCCATTCTTACTGACTCTGAGAATTATGGGTAAGAATTTGCATAACTGTTTGGTGGACAAGGGTGCCATGAGTAACCTCATGCCTTTAGAGATATGTCAAATGTTGGGTCTGCAACCTGTTTCATCCAAATGCAAGGTCCTGCAACTGGACAGATCAGAGGTAAATGTGGTAGGGACCCTATATGATGTCAAGATTCAATTAAATTCTGAACCCAGGGTCCAACAGGTTGTCAACATTTTGGTTGTTAATATCCCAAGTAGATATGGAATGCTACTTGCGAGGGATTGGATGAAAACTTTGAATGGCTATTTTTCAACATACTGCTCACATATGTGGCTACCCTGGAAAGGAATTGCAAACCAAATCAGAGAGGAAAATGAACCGAGGCTCAAAGAAATCATAACAAAATTCAACAAGCCGAATGAAGTTCAGTTTTCTGAGCCAAAACTAGGGGTTTATGCACTTGATGTTGAGGAAGCTACTGAAGAACCTAAAGAGGAAGCGTGTCATGGGGGTTCTTCTGAGGAAAATTATTGCACATGGTTGCTCAGGTTTGATGGATCAAAATCTAGATAGGGATCAGGAGCTGGAGTCGAACTCACTGGTCCAGGAGGTAAACCATTCTTGGCTGCTTATAGATTGCAATTTCCTTGCACGAACAATGTGGCAGAATACGAAGCATTGATCTTTGGTTTACGTCTAGCATTGAGCAAGCATGTTAAATGCTTGAAGGTTTTGGGAGATTCTGAGTTGGTAGTCAAGCAAATCAAAGGACAGTATACATGCCATGACAGGAGACTGAGCCTTTATAGAACTAGGGTTATGGACCTTATTGAAGAATTCGATGCGTTTAATATAGCCCTTATTTCTAGAAAAGGAAATCGAATAGCAGATTCTCTTGCAGTCGTTGTGGGCATGTTAAACCCGATTGATATAAAAAGGTGTAAAAATTTTTCCATTGAATTAGTTCCTTGTCCATCAATACCCGATAATGTCAAGAATTTCTAGGTTTTTGAAAGTGACAGACACATTTTTAAATTTGTCACAAACTCGGGTATTTTTGAAAATTAGGTGATTGATGAGGAACAAAGGTGGCAAGATGAAACAGAAAATGAAATTGAAACTGCGTATCAATCCAAAAAAATACCTAAAGACGTGGTTTCATTGGAAAAAATGTTCGACATGGGATGCAAGACCAAGAAAGGAAAAAGGGTCCCACTCCCTAAAGATGCGTGTGATCTAATTAATCTAGGGAGTGCAGACAATCCAAAGGAGGTGTACATTGCAAAGGCATGTACAGATGAAGAAAGGAGCAACATAATGCAGGCATTGAAGCATTACATAGATTGCATTGCTTGGAATTACAATGAGCTGAAAACATACAACCAAGAAATTATCACACATACCATCCCTTTGAAGCCAGACTCCAAGCCTTTTAGGCAAAGACAACGAGTTGTTAACCCGCTATTGGAGCCTTTAATCGAAAGGGAGGTCAAAATATTATTGGAAGCCAAAATCATTTTTCCTATTAGACACTCAACCTGGGTTGCTAACCTCATTCCAGTAAGAAAAAAGAGCGGAGAGATTAGGCTGTGCATAGATTTTTGAAATCTTAATAAAGCCTCTCAAAAGGATAATTATCCATTGCCTTCAATTGATGAAATTCTAAAAATGGTAAATTGATCTGAAATGATGTCCTTTCTTGATGGATATTCTGGATACAACCAAATTCTTATACATCCAAATGACAGGATGAAAACAGCCTTCACCACCAAGTGGGGGACATTTGCATATAAGAGAATGCCGTTCGGACTGTTAAATGCTAGTGCAACTTTTCAACGTGCCATGGATTATGCATTCAAAGGGCTCATAGGCAAATGTATCATCGTGTATGTGGATGATATTCCAGTATTATCGAAGAAGAGAGAGGACCATGTCAAAGATTTAAAGAAAGTGCTTCAAAGATGCAGAGAACATGGAATTTCCTTAAATCCCAAAAAGTGCATTTTCGGAGTTACAGAAGGAAAATTGCTTGGTAACATAATTTCAAAATAGGGCATATCCATCGACCCAGAAAGGATACAAGCTATCCAAAACTTACCTCTCCCGAGTAGTAAAAAAGAATTGAGATCTTTCTTTGGGCAGGTTAATTTTGTGAGGAAGTTTATCTCTAGCTTTGCTGAGATAGACAAACCTCTGAACAAGATGCTCAAGAAGAATGTGGATGTAAAATGGAACGAGGAAAGTAGAGTGGCCTTTCAGAACATCAAATATGCCATTTCTAGAGCCCCGGTCCTCATAAGTCTAGACTATTCCAAACCTTTCTATATTTATGCTTTTGCATCAGAACACTCTTTTGCGAGTGTCTTAACCCAAAGAGGTGAGGATAGTGTAGAAAAAACCATAGCATTTTTAAGTGCCCCATTGAAAGATGCTCAATTAAGGTATTCAATCCTTGATAAGAAAATGTACGCACTTTTTAAAACAATGAAAAAATTTAGGCATTACATTATGCACAGTAGAGTTATTGCCATCGTGCCTGACTCTGCCGTTAAGACCATGTTTTTACAAAACGAACTAGGTGAGAAAAGAGGGAAATGGATTGCCACCATACAAGAATTTGATCTCGAAATCCAACCTATGAAACTAGTTCGAGGACAGGTACTGGCGAAGGCGATCGCAGAAAACAATCCGCAAATAACATGCCAATACTCGAACACAGAATACATTGCTAAGGATGACTGGTATGTTGATATTGTGCAATTTTTATTGACTAGTAAGTGTAATTATAATCTGAATTCAACCCAGATAAGAGCTTTAAGGCTTAAGTCTATCAATTATCTGATGAAATCTAGTGTTCTTTACAGGAAGAATCATGAAGGGATCTACCTGAGGTGCCTGAACAAAGAAGAAGCTGCTAGGGTGTTGTAGGAATTTCACGGGAAACATGGAACTGGTCATGGTGCGGAAAATGCTACAGTGCATCAGATTCTGAGAGCAAGATACTACTGGCCCCACATTTTCAAATATGCACATGCCCATGTACGATCTTGTCATATCTGTCAAGTGGCTGCCAATAGAGAAAGAAATGCAGCCATGCCCTTACAACCTATAGTTGAAATGAGACCATTTGCACAGTGGGGACTAGATTTCATTGGGGTTATTAACCCAAATTCTTCTAATTCTCATAAGTTCATATTGATAGCTACAGACTACTGTACAAGGTGGACAGAAGCGATTCCTACTAAACATGCCACCACAAACGTTATAATAAAATTCCTTGAGGACCAAATTATAACAAGATTTGGAATACCTGATTCTATTGTCAGTGACAATGGTAAAGCTTTTATTTCTACGTAATTTGCATATTGGGCATATGACAACAAAGTGAGCTTAAAATTTGCCTCCAATTATTATCCTCAAGGAAATGGTTTGGCCAAATCTTCAAATAAAATTTTTTTGAATACCATTAAGAAGTTGCTGGAAAAGAACCCTCGGGATTGGCACAACCAATTAAAGTTTGCACTTTGGGCAGATAGGACCCGAGTAAAGGAATCCATAGGGAATACTCCCTATCATTTGGTCTATGGGCAAGACCCGATATTTTTTGCAAATTTGAAGTTGCAGACCTTGCATTTCATACAAGAGTACTTGGGGACAGATGATCAAGTTGAAGCTAGGTTAAGTCATTTGTTGCACCTTGATGAAAAGAGAGAAGAAGCCATGAATCACATGAATAAACACCAGGAAGTTATCAAGAGATGGTTTGATAGAAGGGCCAAAATTAAATCCTTCAGAATTTTAGATTTGGTATTACTATGGGACAAAAGACATGAGGAAAAAGGGAATCATCAAAAGTTTGATTGTCTTTGGTTAGGCCCATATCAGATTTCAGAAATTCTCGAGAAAAATACATTCAGGCTAAAAACTTTAGAGGGGAAGGATTTTATGTTACCGGTTAATGGGAAGATTTTAAAGCATTATTTTAGCCCCTAGGTTGTAAGAGTTTGATGTTATTCTTTCTTTTTTGGTGGGTATTTTCATATTTTGTTTTCATTGTTTAGGATTGTTAGTCTAGCTAGGATTTTGGTTGTGGATTTGATTTCAATTGACATGTTTTGTTTACTTTGATAAAAAAATAAAAAATAAAAAAATAATAATAATAATAATAAAATTGAGATGTCAACTTATGCTTAAGATTAGGATAATATGAAGTATTGGAATTGTCTTGTAAAAGCTCCACAAGTCACACAAACATTTTATGTTATATCGTTTGATTTTGTGATGCATGAAGTAGTCAGTTTTGCATAACAAGTATTTCATTTGCAATTCAAGAGATAATGCATTCATGTTACATCTCACTTTACATATACATTCCATCTTAGTTGCATATGCATATTAGGTACAAATCATTAAAGTATGTCAATCCCTCTTAGGGTTGTGTTATAACATAAATGTAAGAAAAATCCTAAGGTTGGAAACTGAGTCTTGAGATATCTACAACCAAGCACGTCTTATACATTAAAAAGGATCTTGAGCAAAATGATCAAAACCTAACTTGGAAGAAAAGGTATTTAACCCAACTCTCTGACATTTTTAGCTCGTGCCATGGGTTATACCATTTCAATCCTCAGCTTTCATATGATAGGTTTAGATTGGGTTATAACATAAGAGGTCAAGATGAGTTATTAGCTATATCTCTAGACCACTTAAACCTAAGCTTGGGGGTGGATGTTGATTGGAACCCCTACCATCCTAACCCTTCGCATATTCAAAGGGGTAACTGGCCTATGACTATGGTCACCATAGAACCACCCTTGGTCTATCATGACAACATTTTTATGGAGGCTAGTTCAGATGATATTACAGGAACTGATTGGGTTATCAAAAACCATGAATATGTTGACAATATTAGAATTGAACTCCAGAGTTCTGGTATAACAAAAGAAGTCGAATCAGAAGCTATTTCTAAGGAAGGTGAGTTAGAATCCATCTTCGAGAGAGGTGGACCAGAATGCAATTTTTAAGAAGATGATGGTGAACATTTCTTAGAGGATGAGGAATATGAGGATGGAATAGAAATGGCCTACTTAGGGCTTCACCATTTACGTCATCTTAGGGAGTTTATCAACATGGAACCCATTTATCGTGAGGTGTTCCCAAGTTCTCCCATTCAAAGAAGGCTAGTAAATATAGAAGAGATATATCATATGGTTTTTATTGGTCCTTACAATTTAATAAAATTGCTTCCCCCTAAGGATCTAATTGTTATGTTTGTTCCTAGAGAAGACCCGATAATCCCCATTTTGCCTAAGCCACATCTAGTGCAGGGGAAAAAATTTGGAGATAGTGTGTTGCATCTATTTGGTACTAGAGATTTCTTTCATTCCATCAACATGGTCATCATTAATTTAACCACTTCACTTTGCAATCCATCTAATCCTTTGAAACTTTTGTACCTCAATATTGAGGCCATTGATTTTGATCACGTCAATTCAACGTTAAAGCCTAAATATTTCTTCCCAATGAAGAAATGTGTTGAGCAAGGTGAAGCAAAAGTATTGTCATTGTTGTCAACACAGTCAGACAGATCAGTTGATGAAGTGGACAGGAGTTAAGAGGTTCCAGTTGATGATGTGGACAGGAGTTAAGAGGTTCTTCAGAGTATTTGTTGAGCAAGGTGCAGCAAAAGTTGATGAAGTATACAGGAGTTAAGAAGTTCTTCAGAGATCAGTTGATGAAGTATACAGGAGTTAAGAAGTTCTTTAGAGTATGTACAGTGATTTTCCAAAAGATAGAAGTGGCCCATTTGAGAAAAATCAAAAGAAAATCACAAGGAAGAAAATTGTCGCAATATCACGACATGTTGAGCAATAAAGGAAAACTGTCGCGATATCACGACATGTTTGGAGAGAAAGAGCAAGAAATCAAAACTATCACGATATCACGACATGTTTGGAGAGAAAGAGCAAGAAAGCAAAACTGTCATGATATCACGACATGTTCGAAGAGAAAGCACAAGCTAGCAAAACTGTCGCGATTTCACGACATGTTCGGGGAGAAGGCGCAAGCAAGAAAAACTGTCGCAATTTCATGACATGTTAGAAGAGAGAAGAAGAAAGAAAAACTATCGTGATTTCGTGACATGTTAGAAGAGAGAGAAGAAGAAAGAAAAACTGTCATGATTTCATGACATGTTAGAAGAGAGAGAAGAAGAAAGAAAAACTGTTACGATTTCGTGACATGTTAGAAGAGAGAAGAAGAAAGAAAAACTGTCACGATTTCGCGACATGTTGGAAGAGAGAGAAGAAGAAAGAAAAACTGTCGTGATTTCATGACATGTTGGAAGAGAAAAAGACAAGTAGAAAAAGTGTCATGATTTCGTGACATATTGCAAGAGAAAGAGGAGAGAGAAAAAGGTGTCACAATTTCGTGACATGTTTCATTTTTGCGGTCCAAAGCAAAGAGAAAGAGGAGAGAGAAAAAGGTGTCACAATTTCGCGACATGTTTCATTTTCATGGTCCAAAGCGAAGAGAAAGAGGAGAGATAAAAATGTGTCACGATTTCGTGACATGTTTTATTTTTGCGGTCCGAAGCGAAGAGGAAGGCAGAGAAAGAAAAAGTGTCGCGATTTCACGACATACTGCAAGGAAGGTTGTACGGATGAAAAAGTGTCACGATTTCATGACATATTGCAAGGAAGGTTGTACGAACAAAAAAGTGTCGCGATTTCACGACATATTGCAAGGAAGATTGTATGGACGAAAAAGTGTCACGATTTTGTGACATGTTGTAGGAAAGAGAGTCCGAAAGAAAAAGTGTCGTGATTTCGTGACATGTTGCAGGAGAGAGAGTCCGAAAGAAAAAGTGTCACGATTTTGCGACATGTTGCAAGAGAGAGAGTCCAAGAGAAAAAGTGTCATGATATCGTGACATGTCGAGTTTTCGTGACCCGAAGGCAAGAGAAAGAGCTAAGGAGAAAAAGTGTCATGATATCGTGACATGTCGGTTTTTCGTGACCCGAAGGCAAGAGAGAGAGTCCAGGAGAAAAAGTGTCGTGATATCGCGACATGTCGGGTTTTCATGACCCGAAGGTAAGAGAAAGTGCCAAGGAGAAAAAGTGTCGTGATATCACGACAAAAGTAAAAAGGAAGAGTACGGAGGCGAAAGTGTCGTGATATCGCGACATGTAGTTTTTTCACGGGTATGAACCAAGTAAAGCAGCAAGGAGGCGAAAGTGTCGCGATATCACGACATGTTGTGTTTTTTTGGGTACAAGTCGAGAAGAGGACAAAGAGGTAGAAGTGTCACAATTTTGCGACAGGTCGCCATGGCACGAGCTAAAAATAGAACCCAGCCAAAATAAGATATGTGACCGTTAACTGAAGGTATATAGTAGTTACAGGGGCAGTTACAAAGAAAAATCATGCAGCTAAATTAAGAACAGTTAACTGAAGTTATACGACAGTTACAGGGGCCGTTTCAAAAGATCATCATGCAGCTAATAAAATAACAGTCGAAGAAGGAGAAATCTAACAGTCATATAAATAGAATCGAATATGCATGCATGCACAGAAATGAAAGACGAACAGTCATGGTAGGGGTATATGTGTCAATGCGTAACATGCATCGTGTTTGACGAAAAGCCTACCCTATATATATACAAAAGCAGTTACAGTGAGAAGGCATTACAACTGACAAGTGGCACATGAGAAATAAAAGGAGTTACAATTGGAGTTACAAAAATATAATATGGGTATAAAAGGTGGTCTACACATAGTATTACGTGCCGCTGAAATTATGTGAAAGTGCTACCAAAAAGAGGGTGAAAGTGCTGTTGAAAGAGTGTGAAAGTACTGCTGGAAGAGAGTGCATAGGAGGCGAGTGAGCAGGGTGTGTGCTGGGTAAAGAGTGGGCAATGTTGAGAAAGCAATAGACCAGTCAGGGTCTTGTAAAAGTGAAGGTATCTTTATGTCAATCATCTAGATTCAAAACAAAAGTCCAAGTTGGTGCTTGGCATCAGGGGTTGGTGCTCCTTCCATTTGGTGCTAGTAAATCAGGGGTTGGTGCTCCTTTCTATTGGTGTAGATAAATTAGGGGTTGGTGCTCCTTTCTGTTGGTGCAGATAAATTAGGGGTTGGTGCTCCTTTCTGTTGGTGCAGATAAATCAAGGGTTGGTGCTCCTTTTTGTTGGTGCTGATAAATTAGGGGTTGGTGCTCCTTTCTATTGGTGCAGATAAATTAGGGGTTGGTGCTCCTTTTTGTTGGTGCAGGTAAATCAGGGGTTGGTGCTCCTTCCAGTTGGTGCTGGTAAATTGATTGTAAAGTTGTTTCTTTGCAAAGGCTGGATTTGGATGGGAGTCCAAACAGTCTATTTTTGAGGAGTAGCCAAAACTGGTGAACCTCGGTACATCTTGTGTTGTGTGTGATGCTCTCTTGTTATATTTGCTTTATGTGGTTTTAAGCTTTCATTGTTTTGGCTTTAATATTTGAAGTTTTTAAGTTTTAAAGAGCCACATTGATTCACCCCCCCTATCAGTGTCATTGTGAGACTAACAAAATGCTGCAACCATTTCATTTTGTGCTAGACTATATATTATGTTTATCATACTGAGGATAATCCCAATTCAGTGGAGCCTTTAAACCTAGTAGATGACATTCATTTGATCCCTACGCATCACCAACTTGAGGAGGGTTCACATATGTCAATAGAGAAAAACTTTGAAGTGGATATCAACGATGATCCCACCAATCCAAGAAAGGTTAAATTTAGAGAGAGCTTATCTCCTGAGGAGTGCACCAACCTCATTCCTCTATTGAAAGAGAGATCTGATCTCTTTGCTTGGACATACACAGACATGCTGGGTCTAGATCCAAAATTGGTTACTCAACTTTTCATTGGACCCCACTAAGAAACTGGTCAAGCAAAAACTCAGGAAGACGCATCCAACAATTTCTTTGATGGTTAAATATGAGTTACAAAAAATATTAGATGTAGAGTTCATAATCCCCATCAACTATCCATAATGGGTATCAAACATGGTACCCATTGGAAAACCTGATGGAAGAATATGCATCTGCATGGATTTTAGAGACATCAATAAGGCAACACCCAAAGATTCATTTCCATTGCCTAATATTGATGCTCTGGTAGACGCGACTACAGGTCACATAATGCTTTCTCTCATAGATGTTTTTTTTGGTTACAATAAGATTCAAATTAAATATGAAGACCAACATAAAACCACTTTCACCATGCCATAGGAAATATTTTGCTACAAAGTTATGCCATTCAACCTTAAAAATTCTAATGCCACATATTAGTAGGCTATGACATATATCTTTCATGACTACATGCATAATATCTTAGAAGATTATATTTATGACTTATTGGCCAAGTCATTTCTATGCATAGAGCATGCCGAGGTTCTCAAAAAAGTCTTTTATTACCTGATAGAGCACAATGTTAGGTTGAATCCCAAGAAATGCATCTTTGGCATAACTTCAGGTAAACTCTTGGGATTCATCATTTATAAATGAGGGATCAAAGTTGACCCAATGAAGTTCAAGGCTATTTTAGAAATGTGTCCCCCCATTAACATCAAGGAACTAAGAAGCCTATAGGGCAAAGTAGCATCCATAAAATGATTCATTGCACAACTATCGGATAAATATTGACCCATGAATCAACTACTACACAAGGGGGTCCCATTCAACTGGGATGGATATTACCATAAAGCCTTCATTGAGATAAAACAATATCTTGCATCACCATCAGTGTTAGGTCCACCTAGATCAGATGTGCCATTCTTGCTATATATATTTGCCACAGACATTGCATTGGGAACCATGCTAGCCCAAAAGAATATGCAAGGCAAAGAATAGGAAATATATTACATCAATCAAACTCTAGCCATCTACGAGATACAATATGCATATGTAGAAATGTTGTGCTTAGAAGTGGTCTTTGCAACAAATAAGTTGTGCCATTATATGTTAAGTCATATGACATATGTAGTATAAAAAAAAATCCTTTGCAGTATATGGTGAGCAAGACATATCATAATACATGTACTATAAAGTGGATCATCCTATTGATGGAATTCGATCTAGAATTCATAAGTCAAAAGTCTATCAAGGGACAAGTCATAGTAGATAAACTAGTAGAGGCTCCTCTTTAGTACCATAGGCCTATCATCATAGAGCTTATCGATGATGCAGTATTTGCATTATTGGAGTTTCCTAAACCTGAAGAACTTGATAATCAAGCAAATATATCTTTGTTCTTTGATGGTTCCAAATGTGAGCAAGGGGTTGGTGCAAGAATTATGTTTTTCATGCCACAAGGTTCTCCAATGATCTTGTCATTTAAACTCAATTTCCCTTAGACCAATAACAATACTGAGTATGATACCCTAATCTTGGGTCTCTAAACAATGTTCACCATGAATATTAGAAGAATAAACATTTGGTGACTCATTGCTTATTGTTAACCAATTTAAGGGGATCTATTAGTGTAGATGTTCCATATTGAAGGCTTATAAAGAACTAGTGGAAACTTACCTAGCCCAACTAGAATGGTATGGCATAAAGGAAATTCCTCAAATGTCCAAAATATTTATAGACACCATGTCATCTTTGGGACCTATAATCCCTCAGAATATGTCTGTTGAATTCACTACCATCCAAATGAAAATGCTATCACAATCTGTAATATGATATGAGGCACAAAAAAATCAAGAATCAGTCCACATGATTTAGATATAACCAACCTATGAATGGTTCTACAAAGCTAGAGACTTTCTAAAGAAGGTGCCTTTGGGATCTTTTATTTCGCAAGGTCCTACAGAGAATGGGACCACTATTCTCCATAATGTTATTTCCCAATCAAATTTTTTACAAGTCAATCTATAGTGTGAATAGGTCGTTCAATTAGTTGACACTATTGCTTATCAATATTGGATGTCGTAATTAAAAAATTTCCTTAAACTTGGAGTAATCCCATAGGGATTTTTGCGTGCTACAAAAAAAGCATTTAAATAGAAAGTGACTAGATATATCTTTCTAGGAGATATCTTGTATTGTTGTAGCTACGATGGAATTCTCTTCATTACCTTGAGCTCTAAGAATCAACTTGAGTAATATCAAAATCTCATGATAGTACATGTGATGGCAATTTTAACAACATGGTCATCGTCAAGTGCATCCTTAGAATGGGTTATTATTGGCCCACTATGGAGAAGTATTGCACAGTGTATGTCAAGAAATGCATCAAATATCAGCATCATGCTAATCTTATGCACCTGCCATCGTAGGCCTTACAACCCATCCAAGCGGCTTGACCATTTTCTCAGTGGGGTTTTGATCTAATTGGTAAGATCTCTCCCCCATCATCAGGCTGACACACATTTATCATAATGGCCATTGAGTACTTTACTAAATGTATAGAAGAAATACCCTTAACAACAAATATAGGAGCATGCATTGTGGATTTTATACTCCATAATATAATATGTCATGTGAATGACCTTGAGAATATCCAAATTTATCAATAATGTCTAAACTAAGCTTACAATAATAAATTCCACGTGGAAGACTTTAAAGTTTGGGATCTTATGCTAAAAGAAAACCAACAAAAATCAAACATGCCACTGCATCTGCAAGATAAATTTACGGTCAATTGGTTAGGTCCATTCATTATCTTAGAGAATATAGGACCTGGAAATTATCACCTAACATCGCTTGAAAGTGTTGAAGAGCCTGAACCTCTCAATATTCTTCACCTTAAGGTGTTTCACACATAAAAATAAAAAATTCAAAAACAATTTAAAACATTAAAAATCAAAACAAATGAAAAAACAATAAAATTCAAAAACATTGCAAAACATCAAAAACACAAAAACATTTACATTAAGTATTTAATTTTGCACATACATTCATTTAATTGCATTGCATTAGGGAGTTTCATCCATTACATTTGCATTAGGATAGGTTGTGTTTACAATATTACAAATGACACCACACTTGTATCTTAATCATGCATCTATTCATCATCATCATCCATCAAACACAACAACTCTTGTTGCTATAAGGAATATACTAGGGTTTTCTGGTCATTCAGCCATTGTAGCACCCTAAAATTGGCACAGTTAAAACCTTAGGAAAAATATAAAAGATAAAAATTTGAATTTCAACTCCAAACTACCCGTTAAACCGCCTGTTACCCACTTTCCCTGTTTTCTATGCCATTTTTAGGATTTGTTTTGACCATTGGACGATATCGTCGTAGATTAGATGAAATCATCCCCGATTCGATGAATTCATCTAGAACAGAATGTCCAGAAAATTTCGTCCCAAAACTAAATTTTCATAATTAGCTTATGTTTCAACAGCCTCTCCAACTTGGGTAGAAACGCGTCTGCGTAGTTGGAGATTTCCCTATTGGAGATCTCCTAGATTGGGATGATCCCCAACCTCCTAACCTCTTCCTAATCCTATATAAACTAGGATTTTTCTAGTTTATCCCCCTGAACCCCCTGAACCCCCTAAACCCCTTAGCTAACGGATTTCCTTGCAGATTTAGTTCCTTATTTCCTCACACTACTGTTTGTATTATGTATTTTGCATTTTCCTATAGAAACTCTACTATTTTTCAGTCGAAGCTAGCTCGGATCATCACGGACGATCTCTAACGATTATGGATGATTTTGTCAAGGAGCACAGATGATATCGTACGATTGGAGGTGATCTTGATTATAGTCCAGATTAGGGGCAATCAGAGTCTAGAGTTTGCATTTCCTTAGCTTTCTCTACATTTTTCCTATTGTATTTATGCACTGTCTTAAATTATTATGTTTTTGCATCTTGGAGTTCACCTCATTTAGCATAACCACATGATAAAGTTAAAATCAATCATTAAATCTACTGCATTTCCTTATTTGTTATTGGAATCCATTATTTAGGCATGTTTGTTGTTATTTCTATCATTCTCCTTTGCTTCTGCACTTGCATATTTGGTATTTTGCATCTAATTTTGTGATTGTAGGTTTTTGACGAATTTGTCTAACAAATTCATCAAATTTCAGATGATTCTATCTGATTTCAAATGACCTTCTATTATTTGGGATGATCTTGTGAAATATTAGATGATTACATATGAATTGAGGTGATCTAAACTGCTACAAGACTCAAAATATTCATCAAACATCCGAAATCAGGTATGACACATTCTAGCTAGCATATTCTCTATTATTAGCATTCATTCCTATTTTTTGTATTCATTTAAATCAGCATTGGCATATAGAATAGTTTAGATTCATCTTGGCCAAACCTAGGAGTTGAATGATCGAGTATAAAAATGAACACATCAAACTCACTATCAACCTAGGCATGGAAACTGCCATTCAAAAGTTTCCTGGTGAACCCACCATCCGTCGAAAATTCACCCTTATACCCCTCCCTCGAGATGCGGGACCTTCAAAGGGCCTCTCAGTTTGAGGTATTGTCCCATCCTTTTCACATCCCCCTTCTGGGTACGGATCCTATAGCTTGAAGGTAAGGATGCAAAAAATTTGGAGCGATACATTTTGGTGAACCCGACGTGAAACAAAAACCTTTTGAAAACAAAAACCTTTTGAAAATAAAAATAAGAAAAAAGGCAAAACATAAATGCATTTAGAATTAAAAAATTGCACATCATATTTAGATGGTAGACTATAATAAAATACGAGTTGTCACCATTAATGTTGAGAATCAACTAGAAGCTATAGATATTACTTCTATGATTAGAGTACCTCAAACAAATAGGGTTCAACCTTTGTGGGACGAACTTGATAGGAGATTGAATCTCATTTCATCTAGAGCAATCAAACTTAGGCAAATTAAGAGGTTTGTCCTAGATAGAATCCTGGATCCCGATCAAGTGATTTTGTATCATGAACTTTAGAGATCTTGCCATAGGTGGTTAGCAGATAAAAGAGCCCTTGTGTCTTCTGAGTTGTATACCTTTGAGGAATACCTCGATAATGTAGCTATAGTACATAAATTTCTATCTTGTATAGAGGACCAAGAGGTTGTTGTTATAGATAGACAAATATGGAATAGAGTTCCCAAAGCTGTGTTATATCAAGAGTATTGTCATGAGATTTATTTTTACAAAATAGAATCTGAAACAGATAATATCACTATAGCACACTTTATTAAGTTCTTGAAAAACCATTTCCAATTTGAAGAGGAGCATTTTATGACTCTTGATGAACTTGATCCTATCAATGATATCTATAAACTATTTATAGAAAACTAAGCTATTATTTTATTATTGTTATTTCTTGTATTTAGTGTGTTGTTTATTGCCTTTATAAGCATAAAAACAAAAACAAAAACAAAACAAAATCATAACAAAAAAATCAAAACATTTTCTTTTAAGCATTATAGTAGGTATATAATTAAAATATATACCTCCCAAAATCTGTTGCAAATATATTAATATATATTTGCTAAAATCTAAATTTAGACATAATGACTAGACTCAGGAATGGAAAACAAATTGAAGTAGAAGAAGATTGGTTAGGAAAAACCATAAATAAACCAGATGCCCTTCTTGAAGACCCAATTCAGGAAGAAGGAACCTTAAACCAACAAGAAGAAGAATTTGTGGACGCAAATGAACAAAAAGAAAATGATAGAGAGGAAGGATCCTCATCTCCTAAAATAACTCTAGAAGGAGCTGTTACTTTTGAAAACATGGAACATTTTTGGAAATTCCTCAATACTAATATTGGCACTCTTAATAGAGCAATTCATATGGATAAAGATCAAATTAGTGACACTCAAGCAACCCTAGAAGACATCTATCACACACGCACTAATCCTTTGTCCTTCATTGATCAAGAGAGTGATCAAGCCGGACCGTCCAATTTGGACATGGCTACTATAATCCAGAACATGCAACAACAACAGGTTACCCAACCACCTAGAGTGCCTGTTACCAAGCCAAGGGTTATTCCCACACAAAAGAAACCTTCATTCACTGCTCTATTTCACCAAGCTATTGATCAATATACCTCAAATCAACAAAAGCCTAAAACAAAACCAAATACCAATTTCCAACAATCTTGGATACAACATAATACTACACCAAATCTTCTTCATAATACTCTTCCTACCAATCATTTGCATAACAACAATATAGCATCTAATCCTTATGTCCTACCTTCCTATGCTCACAAGTCCCATACTCATGTACCACCAAACCAATATGGTGGACAAACTGGTAATCTAGAAGCCATGGTGAAATAGTTAGTCTCTCGCATGGACCAGATAGATCCCTACCGTCCCTCGTACAATTATCGAGAGATGTGTAGTCAACCTCTAGATCCTATAGTTGTAGCACAACCATATCCCAAACACTTTCCTATGCCTCGTCCTACCTATATATAAAGGAACTGAAGATCCCATAGAGCATCTTCGTATGTTTAGGATAGCATGTCATGACATATCACATGATGACTTGTTATTACTAAAAATGTTCCCGAAAAGTTTAGGGGGGATGGCATTGGAGTGGTATTATCAACTACCCACTCATTCTTTGAGAAATTTTGAAGAGACCGCTGAATATTTTGTGCATCAATTTAGTGCCTATATCGAAAGGCATGTAACCATTAAAGATTTGTACAACCTAAAACAAGACAAAGATGAGTGTTTTTCTAACTTCTTAGCTCGATGGAGGCAGTTGATAGGAAAATTACACTTTGTGTTACCTTATCGGGAAATGTTGGATATTTTTATCAATAATTTACAAGAACAACTATCCTATGAATTATCAACTGCTACCTTGACCACCTTCGATCAAGCTATCGATTTAGCTCGAAGGGTGGAAGATGCTCTCATTAGAAGAGGTCAGCTCAAAAAGAAATATGATGAGAAAACATCCAAAAATCAATATAAAAATAAACAAGTTGTGGGTGATGGAGTCACTGATAGTAGAAACATTGCCAATGTTAATACTGTGAAAACAACATAGAAGTTTATATTGAAACCTCCTGATAAACCACCCCGAGAATTTACTAGGTTAAATCAACCTTTATCAACCATTCTCCCACAATTACTAGCATGAGGTTTGATCCAATTACCAACTATCCGGGAACCTGATCCAACCATACCCGGATACAAAGCTGATTTACATTGTGATTTCCATAGAGGACCTGGACACGCTACCAACTCTTGTAAAATATTAAAACATAAAATACAAGACTTGATTGATAACAATGAGATGGAGGTGCAAGCCTTTCAACCTAAACAAAATCCTTCTAATAATGCTCAAAATAACATTCCCCAAAATTAGAATTAGAATGCCAATCAATCATTGGACATATTTCAACATCCTTTACCAAAGCATGGTAAAGAGGTGGCTAATAAAATTGAGCATCATAATGTTCCCCCTCCTACCCGATATGTAGGGACTATTAGTGGACAATTACATGTTCATGATCCTCAAATATTTGACACAACTTTATCCATAGTTACGACTAGACCTCTACATAATATTCGGATACTTGATCTTAGTGACACCGAATATGAGATCGAAAGTGACATGGAAATCACCTCAAATCAATCGAATAGTTCTGAAGATGAATCAGATCCTATTCAACCTATCACAAGTTCTATGGTTCCAGAAGAACCATTTCCTAGAAGAGTCACTACTAGACCATCTTCTCACCAAATACTTTCTAATGAACAAGCCATAAACGCTAGACCAAGACCTATTCATCACTTTCAAAATAATATTGTAGGAACCATCGAAGCCGTTACCAGACAATAGGCTCAAAACTCTCAACAGGATCAAACTCAGAATGGTGGATCAACTCCATTTGTTTTGAAAAATCCCAATAAAGGGAATTATGCGCCTAATGTTCAACCTAAGCCTCCTTATAATATTAATGAACAATTATCCAATACTACAGCTAGAATTTCCCTTTTGGACCTATTAAGATCTTCTCCCACCCATAGGGATGAATTAATGCTCACATTAAGCCAAATGATGGTACCACAAAATATTCAACCTGAAGCCATGTCCAATACTATCATAACTCGAGAAGTCGATTGTATTGACTTTCGAGATAGAGATATCCCACAACATAGTTTACATAAGGATAACCCCTTATATATTACTGGCCCTAATTGGGGATGTAGCCATTAAACGAGTCTTGATTGATAATGGTTCATCTTTAAACATATGCACTTTTGACTTCTACCAACGATTTGGGTTTAGAAGTGACAAAATGAAAAGAACTGATATGATTATAAAAGCCTTCAATGATGAAACACAAGAAACATGTGGAGTCATTACTATACCCTTGCAAGTTGGTCCTAGAACCCTAGATATGACCATGTTTATTGTACATTGCCCTGCATCGTACAATATACTTTTGGGTCGCCCTTGGATCAACGTGATGCGAGCGGTTCCATCCACTTTACATCAGTGTGTTAAATTCAAATTTAAAAACCAGTTGGTTACCATTCATGGTGATCCTAGACCCTTTGATATGTGTGCTTTGGCAGAACCTGTTGGAGTTCAATTTTGCCCTGCCCTGTCATCCACACATCCTAATTCTCATCATCTACCCAAACATGTGAAACACACACCCATAACATCATCTACTCTTTCAACTACACCTATACATATAGCTCAACCATCTTCTGAACAAACCACATTAGGACCTCGAAAAGATCCCAAAATTACAACCAATGCTTCCTGTTTTACTCCTATATCTTCCATACCTATAGACTCACCCATCGATATCCCTATAACATCTACATCCACTACAGGCATCCTTTCCACATCCGATGATGTAGGAAATGTTCCTTCTACCTCTTATGCTCTCACTGATGAGCTCTTACCCGATTTATCTAAAATTCTTATATCAGAAGAAACCAACACTGCCATGCAAACTTCCCTTCTTTTAAATAAACTCCCACCCTCTCCTCGTACCTTGGGCCTCCCACAGCCTATGGGAAGTATCTACCAAGTCGGGAGTTGTGCTTTTATTTATAAGGGATATGATTGGGGAAGAATACCCAAAAACATTAAGACACATTGTGATGGATATGCTAGATGCTATTTTGCTAATGAGTATATTAAAGCTAAGCCCATAATGCTTAAATTGGGATATAAAGGGAAAGGTTTGGGACCTTTCCAAAATGGTATGAAAGAACCTTTTGAGGTAGAACCGTGGCCTGCCCATTGTGGTGTGGGCCTATTTTCTAGTAAAGGTCAGCCCTTCCCATTTGAGGATGATGACCATCTTGTATGTTACCAAGATTATCTGGATAAACAAGATTCTTTGCGTGCAAAGAATAATTCCTTTACCTGCAATATGCTATCCATAGCTTACCCTGAAATGATTGCCGAATCCGACGATGAGTTGGAGGGAGATATCTTTCATGATGTTTCCATTGAGGAATTGTTATATAATGAATTTTATTTTGATGGCTCTATACCGAGTATAGCCCAGCTTGAAGCTACGACTCCTCAAGATGAATTATCCAAGTTAACCTTGGAAGAATTACAAGAATTGGGTGTTTCACCCGACCCACCTAATTTTGAGAGAGATTTACATATGGAAGTTGAAAACGTTATAAAAATTAACATTGGAACCGAACATAACCCTCACATAATCAATATTGGATCAGAATTAAGTCAAGAAAAACAAGATAAATACATTTCATTTCTTAAAGACTATGAAGATGTCTTTGCTTGGACATATGAAGACATGCCAGGTTTGGACCCTTCAGTAGTTATGCATCATCTAGTAGTCCATCCAGATGCTAAACCTGTTAAACAAAAACTTAGAAAAATGCATCCTAAAGTGGCCTTACTAGTCAAAGGAGAACTAGAAAAATTGTTGAAAGTCATTTTTATACAAGCCATTGATTATGTTGAATGGATCTCAAATGTAGTTCCAGTAACTAAGAAAGAAGCCACTAAAGTTAGGGTTTGTACAGACTTTAGAGATATTAATGTTGCATGCCCTAAAGATGATTTTCCCCTTCCCAACATGGATCAGATCATTGACTTTACTGCTGGAAGTGGAATGATATCCCTAATGGATGGATTTTTTGGTTATAATCAGATCAGGATAGCTCCTGAAGATCAGGCTAAAACAACATTTATTACCCCTTGGGGAACCTTTTGTTGGAAAGTGATGCCATTTGGTTTAAAGAATGCAGGTGCAACCTATCAACGAGCTATGACTTATATCTTTCACGATATGATGCATGATATTCTACATGATTATGTAGATGATATTATAGCTCGTTCCATCAAAGAAGATGATCATTTAAA
Source organism: Wollemia nobilis (assembly GCA_028583015.1). Classification (NCBI taxonomy): domain Eukaryota; kingdom Viridiplantae; phylum Streptophyta; class Pinopsida; order Araucariales; family Araucariaceae; genus Wollemia; species Wollemia nobilis. The sequence continues at coordinate 1,349,028 of JAQPPZ010002937.1, read as the reverse complement.
TGACTTGAGAAAAGTATTTGATCGGTTAAGGGAATATCTTATCCGACTAAATCCAGCCAAATGCATATTCGGAGTCAAGTCCGATAAATTATTAGGGGTTATAGTCTCTTTACGTGGCATTGAAATTGACCCTCTCAAGATCACGACTATCATAGATATGCCCGCACCCACCAATATATCAGAATTACAAAGTTTACAAGGTAAGCTTCAAGCTATTCGCCGCTTCATCGATAAGTTGGCAGACAAAACTGGACCCTTTCTTAAGCTTCTTAAGAAAGATGTCTCTTTTCATTGGGACGAAGAATTCTAGGAAGCATTTGAACTCCTTAAGCAATATCTCCTTAAACCACCAGTGCTTTCCCCACCTAGATCTGATCATCCATTTATCTTGTACATTTCTGCTTTTGATTCTACCTTAGGAGCTATGTTAGCTCAGCTTGACGATGAGAAGAAAGAACGTGCTAATTATTACATCAGTAGAACCTTAATCAGTTATGAAACTCGCTATACCATATTAGAGAAGCTATGTCTAGCAGTCGTATTTTCTACATAAAAACTATGACATTATATGCTCAGTCAGAAAATGTATGTTATTGCCAAATTCGACCCTTTGCGATATCTCATGAGTCGACCATATTTATCTGGTCGCATAGCAAAGTGGGTTCTTGCGCTAAGCAAATTTGAACTCACGTTCATAGGACATAAGTCTGTTAAGGGTCAAATCATAGCAGATCAATTAGTTGCTACACCCTTAGAATCTACTCATCCCCTCATCATTGAGTTTCCTGATGAATGCCTTAAACTAGAGGCAGACCATTCAGAGCAATGGTCCCTATACTTTGATGGAGCCCGATGCATGAGTGGGGCTGGTGCGGGTATTATTTTAATATCTCCACAAAAACATCTTATACCTCTGTCCTTTAAATTAACATTTGCTTGCACCAATAACACTGCTGAATATGAAGCTCTTATCCTTGGATTACGAGCTACCTTGGCACTAAAAATTAAAAATTTATTGGTTTTCGGTGACTCTCAACTTGTCATAAATCAAATCAATGATGTTTATCAGACTAGAGATGATAAATTATGCCCATATAAAGCATATGTTTTGCAATTATTATCCTTGTTTGATCAAGTTACTTTGGAAGCTATTCCTCGAACTAGCAATCGTGCGACTGACGCTATGGCTGCAGCTGCATCTCTTTTACCCTTGGAGTTAGACGATGAATATGCTACCATCATTATTCATCGACTCCAGGAACCCACTTCAAGAAAATCATGCTTAGAACCTTTGGATGTGTTTCTCATCAATGAAACAACTCCTGAACCATGGTATACTGATATATTTAATTTTCTACAGAAAGGAACCCTCCCTAATGGTTGTACTAGCAACCAGCATAGGTTATTACGTAGACAAGCAAGTCGCTTCGTGATTATTGGTAATACCTTGTATAGAAGATCTTTTGAAGGCATCTTATTGCGATGTTTGAATCTAGAAGAATCTAGATCAGCTTTGAATGAAGCCCACAATGGATCTTGTGGGGGACATTTTAGTGGTAGCGCCATTGCTAAGAAACTCCTTCGGATAGGATATTTTTGGCCTACCATGGAAAATGATGCACATAATTATGTGTGACATTGCGACAAGTGCCAAAAACACGTTGACCTTGTCCATGCGCCTGCACAAGAACTGCAGGCTATTTCATCTCCTTGGCCCTTTTCAAAATGGGGCTTAGACATCATTGGAAAAATCAACCCTGTGTCATCCGATGGACACAAATTCATCATAACCGCCACTAAGTATTTCACGAAGTGGGTTGAAGCTATGCCATTAGCTTCTTGCACTGGAACACAAGTTTCCAAATTTATTTTTAACCAAATTATTTGTAGGTTTGGAATTCTTGCCAATCTCATTTCAGATAATGGAACTTGTTTCAAAAATAAAGATGTTAAAAAATTATGTCAAAAATATAAAATTCAACATCGTTGGTCCACTCCCTATTATCCTCAGGGTAATGGCCAAGCAGAAGCATCTAATAAAACCTTAATCAAAATTCTCAAAAAATTGGTCAATAAATCTGGTCGAGATTGGCACATTCAATTATATCCTGCTTTGTGGGCCTATCGAACTAGTGTTCGAACCCCCACTAGGAACTTCACCTTTTGTCTTGGTTTATGGTGCTGAAGCCATTTTTCCCTTTGAATTAGAAGTTCCTTCTTTAGCTCTACTACTTCAAGATACTGAAGTAGGGGATGAATATCATGCTGGCAGACTTAGTCAGCTAGAACTCCTAGATGAAAAGTGCATCAATGCTTTGGAGCATCTTCGTGCCTACCAAAACAAGCTTAAGAGAGCATACCTCAAGAAATTTCATCATCGATCCTTTGAGATCGACGACCTTGTCTTAAAAGAAAATAAAAAAAATACTAATGCAACTAAAAACCTTAAAGGTAAATTTGAGCCCAACTGGCTTGGACCATATGTCATCACTGCTAAATTTGGATCGGGAGCATACAAATTATCTACCTTAGATGGTAAAGAACTTAAAGAACCTATGAACATTATGCATCTCAAACGCTACTATGCATAAAATTTGGTCATTTCATCATTGTATATATTGTGTTTTGCATATTATTTCCTTTTAGTCACTTATATAAAACGTTTCAAAAACAATCACCTTGTATTTATTCTTTCAATTCATAACTTAAAATAAAAAACATCAAAATCATCAAAATCTTCAAAAACATCTTTTATTTTCATACCTATCAAATCGTGCAGTATTGCAGTTATATTTTCAGTTATTTTGGATAAATTAGCATTTATTTGGAATCCCGCACTTTCACATTCACATGAATAAATATCTTGATTTTATTTTGGTATGATTATTAATCTCTCTTATATCAAAGTCCACAGTTGCATTAAATAAATTTTTGAGCATAGAGAATTGATCTTGTTATTTACTTGAACCAAGTATATCTTCTCACATTAAAATGATTTCATTGCAAATTCGATATGATGCTACATAGTAGAAATGGTTTCTTGAGCGAAAAGTTTCCCCTACTATCCTATCATGCACATGGTCTAGAATCTTTGAGAATTGACAAAAGGACAAGCTCACCCCTACCCGGAATAAAAATCCCTTGCTCTACAGACTAATCCGAGCAAGTATCCCTAGCATAGGAAGAAAAAGAAAAGTCAAAGAAAAAGAGAAAAAGAAAAATGTTATTTTGTACCATCACAGCAATATTTCAGCATTATCTCAAATATCAAGCAAAAATACAAAAAAAAAAAAGAAAGAAGCAAAAGTGAAAAGCAAAAGCAAAATGCAATAAAATCCTTTCCCTACCCCTTGAAAAGAAAATAAGGGTGAATGAGCTTGAATCCTTGGAATTCTCAATTATTCGAAAACTATGAGGTAAGCCCCATAACAGGTGGTTTGTGCCCAACCCACTTGGCCTTGGGTAATTCCTAGCATGGTGATATGTCTGTCACATTAGCGACCTTCTTTTGTACAGACCTATGTCAGCTTATGGATTAGCTAGCTCTTGATAACCTGACTTACATAGTAGTCCGGTACGGTTACATGCATATAAATCATGGTCAACGAACATTCATTTGGTTAAGGCAAATTACTTGTATCAAATTATCTTGCTCAAAATTGGTGAATGAACAATACAATCGCACACACATTTGTATTTGAGAGATTTTGTATCATTATGATAAATCAAGATCGGTAATGAACTCACATTTGCACATGAGGATCCCTTATAAATCTACATTTGTCTTTGAGATAATTTAAAATGTTTCTATAATTCTTTTCGAAATAGTTTTATCCTCTTATTTCAGAATTTTTGTTTTGTATAAAAGCAATTATATACATCTTTTCACAAAATCACAAAAATGATTTCAAACAACATTTTCATATTATTATTTTTCTGTTTATCAAAAGTCAAAAATTCATCTTGCAATAAAACCATAAAAATCTATTTTCTTCTTTGGATTTCATGATGATGGTATAAGTCTATACCTATAATTCTATGCCTAGCGCAAACCATTGTTCTAATTTTATTTTCCATTTATTTTTAAAACAAATGCATAAAAAGCATATGACTTGCATCATTATGTTACACAATTATGCTTTAAAACAAACGAACGAACACTTATTCTATTTCATGTCATTATGTCAACATTCAATTTTGCAACCATGGTATAATTTCTAAGGAATTGTTCAAAATTTTATCACACTTAGGAATTTATGCCTAGCAAAATCATATTTCTTTTAGTATCTCATGCATACTATTTTTATGAAAATCTGAAAACAAATCATCAAACCATCATCATCTCCATCATCACAACACAAAGTCTTAAGACAGTCTCTTAAGCACTCTTTTACTTTTAACAATATTTCTATACTGGGATTAGCTTGATGACCAAGTGAGCGGCGACTCCATGAAATGGTCTATAACAGTGACAATGTCCTTTGAAATTATTGTTAGAAGTCTCTTTTTATTTTTCATCAAATCACACCACAACAACCAATTGTTTACATCAGATTATTTCATTTAAATTTCACATGACATCAAATTATAATATTTCCAAACAACATAATTACATGAATCATCAATCAAACAAGCAAACAATTCAAACATTGAAGCATCATAAAAACATATGAACAAGTCATATCAAAAAGATCATATATATATATATATATATCAAAAAATTATATACATCATATCAAAACTGGATTGGTATGCCACAATCTATACCCTGGCATACTCAATCCTCTCAAAAATCTATACAAAATCTATACAGTCTATAGCCACCTAGCCTCGAGAAGCCCTCGAGCTCTCAGCCTCATCTCCTCCCCCACCCTGACATGGAGGAGGTGGTCCCATAGAGGTTTGGGCTGTATCTCGGGTCCTCGTCATCGATCATGAGGATGTCCTCATCGATCCCATCCTGATTGGTTCCACAATGTTGGCTGGCAGCTGTACCCTCTGGCCCTCTAGAACTAGTTGGAAGTATACCCCCTGGTAGAATGTGGTCTGCATCATAGACCGCACTAGCTCATCCCTGCTCGCCCCTCCGCTCCATGCCCTGAGCCATGTAGTCTCATCCTGTAGTGTTCGTACTTGAGCCCTGAGCTGAGTAGCCTCATCCTGTAGTGACTGCACCTGAGCTCGAAGGTGGGCAGCCTCAGCCTGGAGAGCCACCGTCTTACTGCTCTCCCCTACATCGACACCCTTGCCCTTATCGGGCGATGGTGGTCTCTCCCTCTACTACGAAGGGAGTCTCTCCTCCCTCCGCCCTATCTCCCGTGGCCTCTGTGGAGCCTGACCCATCCACTGGCATCTCTCCTATGGGGACCACCACTGCTCTCTCCCCTTGTGACCCCGTGCTGCCTCAATAGCAGCCTGCCATCGCCTCCCCATCTGGTGCACCACGGCGTGCACTGGACCCTATGCCCTCGTCATCCGAGGAGGGTGGATGCCTACATACCAGGCATCATAGCCATCTGCAACCCCGGTGTCATCACCATCCACTGGCTGGATGGGGGCATCGTCCATGTCCTGACTCTAGAATCATTGCATATCTGGAGCCCCACTCAGTGTAGTACTATCCCAAATAGTCTAGGAGTACTCGTAATCCCTGAGAGAAGGGATCCCCTACTGTAGACCAAACTACCATAGTACCCGGTCATAGCGGTGGAGCTCTACCTCTCCCCGCTCCATCCTCAGCCAACAGACTCGCCTGATGCGAGCCGCCTCTGCCCATCCTCTGCCCACCGGGGTGCTCTCGCCATGGCCTCTAGGTGATCTAGTCCGGGATGAGGTCGTCTAGCAACCTCCGTGACATCGATAGATCTATCCACTGTTGTGACCCCCTCTGTAGCCACCAGTAGAAAACCCGGGGCCTCTCTCGGTCAACCCCTATCAATGGGAGCCCTATCGGCCTCCGCACCGTAATGTGCTCCCAACACCAAACCTGCAGTAGCGATGTCAAGACCAGACATCGACCTCCCTTGTATACGACCCCATGCAGGATCCTATACAAGTGGCAAAGTACAAAGCTGCCCCATGCAAATCTATACCCGTGGTCTCTCATGTCGTAGACTATGTCTAAGAGCACCCACGGTAGTCTGCACCCGCTCTAGTGGCATAGCAGTAAGCCACCGACCACTCCTACCAAAACTCGAGTCAGCCTAGATGCCCCAGGCATCTACCATAGAGACTCGATGTTCACCTCGCCCTTCTCCAGGGTGAAGCTCGGGTCTCCGATCAGTCTCATCATCGCCTGGCCCTGATTGGCCATAGGCATCATCAACCATCCCTGTATGGGGATCCTCATGATCCTCCATACGTCCTCTAGAGTGGGAGCCATCTCCCCTATCGGTAGCCAAAAGTAGGACGACCCCGGATACCACCTCTCTGCTAGGGCTATCAGTAGCCCCATGTCAGTCGGTACTTGTGGCATCTCTGCCACATGCTGTAGACCGACCTGTGCTAGTCGGTCACGCTCTGCCTGGTCGAGCGCGGCTATGTCGTCTCTTAGTCCACCGTATTTCCATTCCTGGCTCTTTAGTAACCCTTTCTGCAAAACAAATAATAAAACAACAAAATCATTAATAAATCAATCATTAAAATCAAATTAAACACATTTTAAAATCAAGTTAAAGATGATATCGTCCACCATTGGATGATATCATCCCAAATTGGGCAAAATCATCCTTTGTGAGGATGAAATCATCTTCAATTTTGCAACTTGGGGATCACCCCTTGTTGGACGAGATCGCCCCTAATTCGTCGATTTCGCCCTTAGACGAAATCGATGATTTAGAGATGATTTTGGCGAAATCGGGACGATTTCATCCCGACGTCGTCGACGGCCTAAAAATGGCCGTGATGCCCCAAACAATCAAATTTAAATCCAAAAACTTGCACAAAGTTAAATCAAACCTAATCTACTAGGATTAGATCCTTACCCGTAGCCCGCGCTGGACCTCTGTCGCTCTGTGCGCTGTCTCCACCATTTTTTTCTCTATGCAGAGCTCTGGAACAGTAAAAATGAATTAGGGTTTTACCCTATTTTCTTAATTTTATTTAAAAATCAACATTTTAATTTTTGCTTTTCCGCGTTTTTACCTCAAACGTTCGATTTGGGTAAAAAAATGGAGGGGGCACCATAGTCAACATTCATACGATTCGACCAAGAATCGTCGTCTAAAAAATTGAGTATATTTTTGCTTTCTCGTAAAATGGGAAAAACTCATCTTTAACGCATTTTCTTCAAAAAATTTGCTAAAGAGGGGGCAAAATGTAGCACCCTAAAATTGGCACGGTTAAAACCTTAGTAAAAAGATAAAAGATAAAAATTTGAATTTCAACCCCAAACTGCCCGTTAAACCACCTGTTACCCACTTTCCCCATTTTTTGCACCATTTTTAGGATTTGTTTTGACCGTTGGACGATATCGTCGCAGATTAGACGAAATCATCCCCGATCTGATGAATTCATCTGGAACAGAACGTCCAGACGATTTTGTCCCAAAACTAAATTTTCATAATTAGCTTCTATTTCAACAACCTCTCCAACTTGGGCAGAAACACGTCTGTGCAGAGTTGGAGATCTCCCAGATTGGGATGATCCCCAACCTCCTAACCTCTTCCTAATCCTATATAAACTAGGATTTTTCTAGTTTATCCCCCTAAACCCCCTAAACCCCTTAGCTGACGGATTTCCCTATAGATTTAGTTCCTTATTCCCTCACACTACTGTTTGTATTCTGTATTTTGCATTTTCTTATAGGAACTCTACTATTTTTTAGTCAAAGCTAGCTCGGATCGTCGCAGACGATCTCTGATGATTACGGACAATTTTGTCGAGGGACGTAGACGATCTCGTACGATTGGAGGTGATCTTGACTGTAGTCCAGATTAGGGGCAATCAGAGTCTAGAGTTTGCATTTCCTTAGCTTTCTTTGCATTTTTCCTATTGTATTTCTGCACTGTCTTAAATTATTATGTTTTTGCATCTTGGAGTTCACCTCATTTAGCATAACCGCATGATAAAGTTAAAATCAATCATTAAATCTACTGCATTTCCTTATTTGTTATTGGAATCCATTATTTAGGCATGTTTGCTATTATTTCTATCATTCTCCTTTGCTTATGCACTTGCATATTTGGTATTTTGCATCTGTTTTTGTGATTGCAATTTTATGATGAATTCGTCAGATTTCAGACGATTATGTCTGATCTCAGATGACCTTCTGTGATTTGGGATGATCCTATGAAATATTAGATGATTACGTATGAATTGAGGTGATTTGAACTGCTACAAGACTCAGAATCTTCATCAAACATCCAGAATCAGGTATGATACATTCTAGCTAGCATATTCTCTATTATTAGCATTCATTCCTATTTTTTGTATTCATTTAAATCAGCATTGGCATATAGAATAGTTTAGATTCATCTTGGCCAAACCTAGGAGTTGAATGATCGAGTATAAAAATGAACACATCAAACTCACTGTCAACCTAGGTGTTTATATACCTAGTGATCTTCTCAGATTTTGTAGAAAGCTATCTTTGCTTTTGTAGACGAGTTCTAGTTTTGATATTACATTACATATATAAAAATCCCATCACTAATTTAAACATTAAAAATACTAGTCTGGACAAGGAAAGATGAACACTACAAAGTGGTCATAGTCACCTTAAGCAAAAGGTTTATACTTGCTCATATTGTGATGCACATGGTTTAGAGTGTTTATCATTGAGGAAAGGAAAAGCTCCCCCCTACCCAAAGAAATCCCTTGCTTTCATACAAAATAAGCAAAATTCCAAAATCAAAGCAAATCCCTTGCTAAAAAAAAAACAACAATATGCCAAATAAATAATTATTATCATCACTAATCATGAGCAAGTATCCCAATCAAAGTGAATAAAATAAGGGGGTGAAGAGCTTGAATACCTAGAATGCTCAGTATCTCGAAGCCATTAAGTGATCCCTAATACAAAAATGGGTTGAATGAATCCTTCCTAGAATTGGGATAGTTCTAAGAAATTTACAAATGAGCTAGATTTAGGTGGCATGTATTACCTAGTAGTCTAGTCCAACTGCATCCAAACTTAGGATCATGGTGAACATTTGGTGATCCTCATTACAACAATGGGATGAATGAATCCTGCTTGGCAATGAGGTAATATCATGTCTCATATAATATATTAATTTGCACACACATGGATAATGAATATATTGGTTTTCATAACAAAAAATATTATATTTCAAGAGTTTAGCATAGTCATTATACAACTTTTGATTAGTCAACTAGGGTGTTTGAGTCTCATGGAAAACCTAAAAAAATTGCCATAGCAAAAAATAGGACAGATATCGAATGGATATCAGAAATGATATTTAGATGACCACTGACTATTTTGTGCATATCTTTTAATTTACAAAAGCTTATAGAAAAAACCATACATCTCACATCATCTCATATCACATATGGATGTTTAAATGATTAATTATTATGATAAGAGTTATCATTTTCATTCATTGATTTTTATACATCTTGTGGTGTCATTTCATTTAGTTTGTAAACACATGTTACATTCATTCCTTATATTTTTAGTGATTAAGGCATACAGGTTCATTTGCATTAGTTCATTCCTCATATAATTAATGCATTACATTCCACATCATACATAATAATATATCACATAAATTGAATGCATAAAAAATTGCAACAAATTAAACATGAATTTAACAAAAAGCAGTACCTCCATACATGTAGATCATATCATCTAAGCATACATCTATCATCTAGCTAGTGCATGTCATCAATACATTGCATCCATATAGCATAAGTAAAATATCACATAAGCATTGCATCCATGTGCATCACATAAACATAAAATAATAAAATGATACACATAATGAGCCATAATAAAACTAGAATATCATATATATGTGTGTCAAATAGGTACATAAAGGTATCAAAGTGCTCACAGGATACAATAGTGTAGGTCATCAAACCTTACACTAAAAAATGATACAATGTCATCACGACATAATCATGATTGGCTTCTGCCACTTGCATCACCTCCCCCATATCCACCCTCTCTACGAGGCTGCCTAGAGTTATATCACCTGACCTCTCTGATCGAATCCCTGACCTATGACTGGGCTGCATTGATGACTACCTCGACTCACTCTACCTACTTTGGTGGGAGCCCCATACTATAGACCACTCTTGAGGAGTACCACCCAATATCCTTACCTGAACCTATACAGATATAATGTATCCAACATCTATGCCATTTGAGTTGTAGCATCCTCCAAGTGTCCTCATAGATGCCTGATCTCTACATCTGCATCTAATCCTACCTATACTTGAGTGGCTAGAGAAGAGGGTGTATCCTATGAAGTAGTAGTAACCCCGATCATGACCTTGATCATATCTCATTCTACGGTCCTTAGGTCTAGGTGCAACTATAGAATATCCCTCTAGGTGGAGATATTCTCTATCTTCATGGTGTTCGAGTCAACATATGCTCGAAGGGTGGTCCTCTTCTTCTCATAACCCCACCACTATGCCTATCCTACTATAAGCTATGCCTATAGTACACTCATCTAAGCCTGTAATGTGGCTAGGGAGGTGTCCCTCTCTAGGATCTATTATTGTACTATCTACAGTTGTGCCTACAAACTATGCACATACTGAGTGGTAATTTTACCCAATTGCAAAACCACACTCACCCTTAGGATTTTGATAACAAAAACCTCTCTTGCAAAGAAGTTAAAACAAACAACTTCTCCAAGGTTTTGCTATGTAAGCATTGCACATGTGTATTAGAAATCTCAATGAAGATATATCAAATAAATGCTAGGAACACCTTAGTGATTGCAAGTACCTGTTAACAAGGAGCATGTGTTGGTTTATTTTACCATGCTATATTAATGATTGTTAATAAAACTTAAAGAAAAGTAACTATGAATTGGCCCTCATATGACCACTATGTAAGTCTTAGTTCCTTTTATCTTGAAATGTTTTAAGGTAGGTTTTATCTTCTTTTGATTAAGTAGATTTTAAACAAGTTTTACCTTGCATTAAATCCTACTTTAAGCATGAAATAGAAGATTAAATCTATCTATGAATGTGAATCTGAAATTATGAAAAGATCCATTACATGTAGCTTCTATCATGAAGATAAAGATAGCTTTTGTTATAATTAATAAATTATCCCTCTTTGATGAAATTAGTTTTCATAAAGAGAAATATTTATTTCTTTGAAATCATGGCCTTAAAATGTCATCATAAATTATCCCTCTTTAATGAAATCGTAATTTTCATAAAGAAGAAATAATTTAATGCATTAAAATAGTAACCTTTGATGTAATGTATAAATTACCTCTCTTTAATGAAATCAGAATTTTCATAAAGAGAGGTGAATTTATTGCTCCAAAAATGATAGCTTATGGAATGCTATAAAAATTAACCCTCTTTAATGAAATTGCAATTTTCATAAGGGGGAGTTCATTTATGCTTGCAAGTAAAAATGTAAAGTTGAAAAAAAATATGATTTGCATTCAAAATGTGAAAAAAATTAAAATTCCGAAATTATAAAAATCCTTGTAAAAAAATAATTTTTAACAATTTTTATAAAATCGAAATGGCTTTGGAATGAGTTTGAATTTATTTTGGATGAAATATTGTAGCTCATTCTTCACACCCATGTATTTATTTTTTTCATTTTAATTTTTATTTTAATCCTCGAAGTTTTAAAAAAATCTGCAAAATGAAGGGTTACAAAATAAAAAATAAAATCCAAAAATAAACTTGAATGTTGAAAATGTAAACATGCAAAAATTTTTCAGTTTGATGGTACGCTGTCCTACAAAAACTAAGATTTGAGAAACTTTTGCATGTAATCTAGTCTATTCCAAATTGCATTTATACAATCAAAATAAACTAAGTGCTAGCTCTTAAGGACACAAAAAATAAATTCTAGACTTCAAACATTCAATGATGTGACCATTAAAATGCATCAAACATCATCTATAAGTCCAAAACCTTAAAAAATAAAGATAAAAAATTAAATCCAAGCATGCAAAAAATTTTATCCTCCTATTTTACTAACAAAGTCCAAATGTCTAAAGAGTCTTTGCATTAAAAAATAAGATCTTTGCTTTACAAAAAATTTCCAGCAGCATCTTTGGTCTTCCAAAAAAACCAACCAACCATTTTTTCCCAGTTTCAATCCCCTTTTGAGGCCTTTTCACATAAATTTTTATTTATTGTTCATTACATCTTCTTCTCCTTCCTTCGGTTTCCATCCCGCATTTTTGTAACTTCCTCATTAAGCATTTTTTTGCTTTGATTTCCCTTCATTTGGCATGATTTTGAATGTATTTTACAACATGTCCATTTCCTTTTGTCTATTATGGCAATAGAAAAATTTCCTCAATTTGTAACTGTATTTTCTGAAATGCATTATATCCTAAGCATTAAATATAATTTCTAATGGATAATGAAACAATCCATTAGGGTAGAGATTCATCGATAACAATTATTTCATAGTACATTGTGTATATTCAATGTAAGACACATCCAAATATCATCATCGTGCTATGGCTTCGAGCTACTTGAATATTATGCTAACCAAACACTATGTATGAAACCCAAATTCTCCTCCTACATGTTGGTTGTGTTCCCACATCTACAAAATGGACTATGGTAGTGCTTCCTTCCTTTTATCCGATGCTACTGATGGTGGTCATCGTAGGATAATCCGTTGTGATACTATGAGCATCCAAATACTCCTCCAATGATCTGTGTTCTAATACCCTATGGTGTACTCCTCTTTGCCATTGTTTGATATCCATATCAAAATGGCAATGTATGTCCATGTCACTCTTGCTTGGAATCCCTTTAACTTTACCGGTCCACGTATAGGTTTGTCTTCCTCCAATGAATTCTCTATTATGCTTGACATCTCAAGTGCATCATCAACTGTCCACCACATCTTTTGGTGAAGACCCACATCGGTACTCTCTATACACTATCGTATATACTACACCTCCTTATGGCCTCTGTTGGATCCCCTTACATGGTGTAGAAGGATAACATCTACCACTATCACTCAGCCATTGTTGACACCCAAAGTGCAGTATTCTCAATGATGATGTGCCACTTTTGATGGTGCTCAATGCTGGTGGTATGCAATAGATCCTATGATGACTCAAATAATCTAATCCCTAACCTCATCAAATGTCCCTTTGATTAGTCTCTATGGTATGGTCCATAACATCCACCATTCATCACTATTAGAATTTCATTCCACTTTAATACCTCTTCCTTTGACCTATCGATAACAACCTGGTTTCTTTTCTCTATTTTTAGTAGTGTTTCATTGCCAAAAAATGATTCTATGTCCTTTATTGGATCCAAATATCCTAGGGACCAATTGCTATAATTCTCTACTAAAATTTACACCCCACTACAATTTTCCATTATCAAATATCGGGTGATGCTCACACATTACAACAATGGAATTATCTTCTGCTTGTTGTTCTGCCTCATGGGTCGTGTTTGGATCCCATGCATACGATGAAAAATGGCAAACAACTCATCCTTCCTACACAACATCCACATTCGATGGTTACTACATGGTCCACTGCATTATCCTAATGTTGCATCGAAGCTTTTGCCATGGCATGGGGTATCCTTGAAATCATCCTAAAATAGACGAGATAATATACGTCTGTCTCTGCCTGATCAAACACAATTTATGACCATCCACATACACGCCCACTTTATCTATCTAAGTATGCGGGACCCATCCATGTTCGACTGCCCACTCTGGATTCAAAACCTGCACCTCTCCTATCATGGTCTATTCTCTAGATTCCCACAGTCCCCTACCATCCATATCATGGTCACCGATTGATTCTAGGTTTATCAATACCTACTCCTAAAAGTAGTGCTCTCATCAACGCCATGTTCGCCATGCTTGGTCGAGGTATCTAAAAAAACTAAGATGACAAATACCTTTTATTAGAAACAAAACTACAATAACTTTTTATTAAACCGAAAATAATCAATTTATTTTATTTTGTTTATTTTTTAAAGTAATACTTTTTATACACATCCACCATGGGTATTGAACCCTATATATAATATAGATACGTGCATGAATTATTACTTCATTTTATTATTATTTTTATTTTTTTATTTTTTTATTCTTATTTTCATTTTACATATAATTTGCAACATCTAAATGAAGGTAAAACAAAAAATTTAACAATAAAATTGTTAACAAAAAATATCATGTCTCATATAATATATTCATTTGCACACACATAGATAATGAATATCTTGGTATTCATAACAAAAAATCTTATCTTTCAAGAGTTTAGCATAGTCATTATACAACTTTTGATTAGTCAACTGGGGTGTTTGAGTCTCATGGAAAACCTAAAAAATCTGCCATAACAACAAATCATCTCATCATCTCCCACATAGTTTCCTAATGAGGTTTTTTTTATTAAGGGGTGTGCATGAAATAGGATAGATATCGAATGGATATCAGAAATGATATTTAGATGACCACTAACTATTTTGTGCATATCTTTTAATTTACAAAAAATTATTGATAAAACCATACATCTCACATCATCTCATATCACATATGGATGTTTAAATGATTAATTATTATGATAAGAGTTATAATTTTCAATCATTGATTTTTATACATTTCGTTGTGTCATTCCATTAAGTTTGTAAACACATGTTACATTAATTCCTTATGTTTTTAGTGATTAAGGCATACAAGTTCATTTGCATTAGTTCATTCCTCATATAATTAATGCATTACATTCCACATCATACATAATATTATATCATATAAATTGAATGCATAAAAAATTGTAACAAATTAAAAATGCATTTAACAAAAAGCAGTACCTCCATACATGTAGATCATATCATCTAAGCATACATCTATCATCTAGCTAGTGCATGTCATCAATACATTGCATCCATATAGCATAAGTACTAGTTTTTATACAAATCCACCATGGGCATTGAACCCCTATATATAATATAGATACGTGGATGAATTATTACTTCATTTTATTATTATTATTATTTTATTTCTTTATTCTTATTTTCATTTTACAGATAATTTGCAACATCTAAATGAAGGTAAAATAAAAAATTTAACAATAAAATCGCTAACAACAAAATTGACGATAAAAATCATCGACAACAAATTGACGATAAAAATCATCGACAACAAATTGATGATAAAAATTGTTGACAACAAATTGATGATAAAAATCATCGACAACAAATTGACGATAAAAATCATCGACAACAAATTGATGATAAAAATCATTGACAACAAATTGATGATAAAAAATCATCAAAAATTGCTAATAACAAATTAACAAAAAACTACAAACCCAAAACAAAGCAAAGCATTAGACACTCAAAACGAAACAAAAACACCCAAATACCAAAAATGAAAGGTGGGTCCCCAATTTTGGGGCGAGTTGTGCGACAGTCACAACAAATGGTGACTCTACTGGGAAATGCTCCTGAGCATTTCGGGTGAAGAACCCAATCTGAAATGAGAACACACAAGATCAACGAAACATAAATTATTTAGCAATGTCCCGAGAAGGTGGGGGTAAACAACTTTGAATAAAAATAATTAATCCATCTGCCTTTGCTCAGTGTGTGAAAAAGTGATTCATTCTTGCATCTCTAAAAATCCTCCAGATTCCATCATCTTTTTTGCATTAGGCTATGAAGTACAACTCATAAAATGAAAACTTTTACAGATAGAGCCCCACTGCCAGTCAGGCATCTATAGCCCTGGTAGGGTTTATCTAACTCACCCTTGTGTTTGCTTAATGCTTTGCAAAGCCTTTTCTTTTACTCGAGCTGTGTCTAGATAGAGCCCTACTATCAGTCAAGCATCCATAGCCCCGGTAGAGTTTATCTAGATCTTGTGACTGATTTGATCAAGCTTTTCAATGCTCGTTTTCTCTCTCTTTTTATTTTATTTTTTTTATTATTTAAAAGCTTTGCAAAGCTTTATGCATCACTGGGGTTAGGAAGCCTACAAGTGGAGTGTATTGGATTTTTGCCTAGGGTTGCAAATCAAGATAACTTCATCCTTCATAATTTCTAGAAATACCCTTTAATGTATGTGAGTTACATGTGGAGCTCTAGCGAAATCATTTCATTGTTCCACTCTCCACCATCTTAGTCCCAAAATCTGAGCATGATCACCAAATAACTCATCCCCCTTTTCTCAGGTTCACCTATTTTCAGATTAGATACTCCAACCTACTAAACAAAGAAACACAAAAATGGGCCAGAGACCATAAGTTAGCGACCACGAAACATCACCTCAAAACAAGGGAACAACCCAAAACACAAAACTAAAAACACAAACCAAAACTAAATAAAAAAAAAACTAATCAAGGAAGAAAAACCAAAACTTGTCAAACCAAAAAAATCCAAAAACCAAAACTATATACAAATGTACAATATGGTACAAGATGGTGCAAAGTTTGAACTATCACTTCCCTGGATCCCAAACATGATTAGCACATTTCAAAAGACATATAACATGATACACATGCCAAGTTTTATAGAAATCCAATGAAAACAATATTAGGCCAAACAATACAACAATCTTCATCTTGCCTCTCTCACCCCACCAATTTGATTTAGTTCCATTAATGATCCCATAGGTGAGCTTCAAATCATTAAATTGATTAGACAAAATTTGATTTTCAATTACTTCTTGTCTATTCCT
This sequence comes from Wollemia nobilis, assembly GCA_028583015.1. NCBI lineage: Eukaryota > Viridiplantae > Streptophyta > Pinopsida > Araucariales > Araucariaceae > Wollemia > Wollemia nobilis. The sequence continues at coordinate 1,332,191 of JAQPPZ010002937.1, read as the reverse complement.
TAACATGTAGATTTCACAATTCAAATCATGATGTAGAAATTAGGCTTTCCTTTTCAAATATGAGATCTTGCAAACAAGAGCCTATTTCTAAAAATTTCAAAGCCAATTCATTTTTCATGTTTGTAGGCCAATCAAATTTATGCAAAAATTTGCAAGCATCTAGGATATCTACTAAATGAGAATCATTATAAGTTTTTATCCTAGATTCTATTATTAATTGTTGATGAATTTGATTTAACAATTCAAGTACATCAACTTCTTTTTCATTCAACAAAGCATTCTTATTAGAGGTGTGAGTAGAAATCAACTCAAGTTCTTCATTCACCTCCAATGGCATTTCATCATAAATAGCATTTAAATCCAATGAGTGATTATACAAATCTTCACCTGAAGCTTGGATGCTTGGACACAAAAGGTTAGATTCTACCTCTTGTATATTTTCATTTACCAAAACTTGGTGAGTCATTATGATTTCACTTTACCTTTCTTCATCATCTTGTAGTCTTTCATCTTCATTGATTACCTGTTCATCAAACATACCAAAATTAGGCACCCAATCAAAAATATGCCCATCCTTTTCAAACCTTAAATCTTGTTGGTCAAGGGATGTGTCAAATAACACATCACCATGATCAATCACTTGAGTTGCTTCAAATAGATCAACCTCTTTGTCATTTGGTTCCAATTCCTTGTTAACCACCAATGGTATTTCTTCCTTTGAATCTTCAAAACAATCATGTGAATTTGTATCCAAATTTTCATTATCCCAAAATGAAAGAGAAGATTTTACCTCTTCCTCATCCAAAATAGATGAGTCATAAGAAACATTTACCATTTCTTCCCTTTCTATTTCAACAAGATCTTCAATAAATTCATATTCATCATGATCTAATTTGGGAACCTTCTCTATTCTTGCAAATGCAATATCTTCATGTGAAATGGTGATTTTAGCATCCTGCATGTCAATAGAAATCTCATCGATAGGGGTGTGAAAAGTAGATGATTCTTCATATCTTCCCCAACCATTGTAAAAATTATCATCTAAATTCATGGGATGAAACTCTATTGTATCTTGTGACATGATATTTTGATTCATCTATCAATTCTTTTTCTTCTTTATCTTTGGTAGTAGAATCATTATCATTCTCCAACACTTGATGAGATTCCAACCCTTCTTCCAAAATATTCTCAAATTGTATAGGACTTGTAATATCCTCATGCGAGAAAGCAATTGTATTATCCTGCATATCAATTGACACAAAAGTTTCATTAGAAGGTTTGGAGTGAGTGTATTCTTCCCACTTCTTCCAAGAATCATAGTAATCATCTTCCAAAATCAAGTGGTGATGCTCAACTACTTCTTCAACATCTTCCAATTCATCAATGTGTTTCTCATCAAATTCACCTTCACCTTCCTTAGATGGTTCAATGATTTCCAAAAGTGGGCTACTCTTTGTATTCAAGTTTGTAAGATCACAATCCACATTTGTAACCCATGATTCAATTTCATCACAATTTGGAAGGTGTGAGTTTTCTTGACCATCAGTTTCAAGAATCTCATCCAAAGTGTCTTCCGAGAACAAGTGGTGAAATTCTATTATGTCTTCAAATTCATTTATTGATTCTCTTTCAATTTCACTTTCAACCACTTTATTCAATTCTATGGAAGGTTCTGTCCTATCACATATCTCAAAACTAGTTAGATTTAGGACACCTCCATTATCTGAATACTCATGCATTTCTAGAAATGGACCCATCTCTACACAATCCTCATTGGTGGATGTTGGCTTGGCAACTTGCACCTCCTCTTGGATGATATCTAAGGTGGTTATAACATTTGGACATTCAAATTCATCCCCTTGATCATTCACCTTAGGCATCATTGGAGTGGAGGGTGCTATATTAGATGGTTGGTGTAGGTTGGCATCAATAACTCTAGAAGAACAATCTCTCATGGGAACATGTTGTGCCTCCACTTGCCATTGTTCTACCATTATTGCGACCTCATAGATTCTATGCAAATATGGGTCATCAAGATTTTCCCCTAAAAGTGTAGCAAGTACGGGGGGTATGGCTCCCATGTATACTTGAATAGCTTCCTCTTCTATTATGTCGTAATGTTCCAACACTTCAGTGCACAACCCATAGAACCTATCATTAAATTGACTCATGGATTCATTAGGTTCTTTATAGATAGAGGTAAACTGATTTTTTAACACAACTAGGTCAACTCGATTTCCAACATGGTTAAGAAACATTGCTTCTAATTGAGCCCATGAAGTGATGGAAGTTGCAGGAATATTGATAAACCAATCATGCACAATATTATCCAATGTGTATGAAAATATTTCACATCCAACATCTTCATGCATTATTTGCAAACAACTCATATGACATTTGAATGCATGAATGTGTACTTCAGCTGACCTAGTTCCCTCCTGCCTAAACTGAGGTAGATAAGGCACAAGGTCCATAGGCACCTCATGTGAAGGCCCAGGTATGTTTAAAGGACTACTTGTCATCATTGGAGTAAATCTTGCAATAGTCAAGGAGATATAACTTTAGTACCAATTTTGTTAGTCAAATAGAGATATCTTGCAAAGAAGCATAAAATGACTAACAAATTTCAAATGATTAAATCATAAGGATCATCATGTTAGCATCATCCAAAAGATATGCATCAATTAAACCATGACATTAAAGAACATTCTCAAATTTGCAAAAAGGTTAGTATTAACACATCATCAAATAGAGAATGTTAGAATCAATGAAAGTGATCAACAAAATCTCATTAGTCAAGACCAATGTCTTTGAATAAATATTTCAAGTAACATGAACAATTTAGCATCTAAATAGCAATAAAATAAATCAATTCAGGCCCTCCTAGCTCCCAAAGTGTTGAGTGCTAAAGGAGGCCAAAGATGCTAATCAAATGGACTTGAAATATTTAGCAATTCAAAACTCTCAAAGTTACACCAATATCACATTATTCATTGCATGAATAATTCAAAAGCATTTAAAACAACAATGAACAATTTAGCATAAATAAAATAACACCAATTCATGCCCTCCTTCTAGCACCAAAATGTTGAGTGGTAATTTTACCCAATTGCAAAACCACACTCACCTTAGGATTTTGATCACAAAACCCTCTCTTGCAAAGAAGTTAAAACAAAACAACTTCTCCAAGGTTCCACTATATAAGCATTGCACATGTGTATTAGTAATCTCAATGAAGATATATCAATTAAATGCTAGGAATACCTTAGTGATTGCAAGTAATTGTTAACAAGGGGCATGTGTTGGTTTATTTTATCATGCTATATTAATGATTGTTCATAAAACTTAAAGAAAAGTAAATGTGAATTGGCCCTCATATGACCACGATGTAAAGCCTTAATTCCTTTTATCTTGAAATGTTTTAAGGTAGATTTTATCTTCTTTTGATTAAGTAGATTTTAAACAAGTTTTATCTTGCATTAAATCCTACTTTAAGCATGAAATAGAAGATTAAAATATATCTATGAATGTGAATTTGAAATGATGAAAAGATTCATTAAATGTAGCTTCTATCATGAAGATAAAGATAGCCTTTGATATAATTAATAAATTATCCCTCTTTGATGAAATTAATTTTCATAAAGAGAAAAAATTATTGCTTTAAAATAATGGCCTTAAAATGTCATTATAAATTATCCCTCTTTAATGAAATCATAATTTTCATAAAGAAGAAATAATTTAATGCTTTAAAACAATAACCTTTGATGTAATGTATAAATTACCTCTCTTTAATGAAATCAGAATTTTTATAAAGAAAGGTAAATTTATTGCTCTTAAAATGATAGCTTATGGAATGCCATAAAAATTAACCCCCCTTTAATGAAATTGAAATTTTCATAAAGGGAAGTTCATTTATGCTTGCAAATAAAAATGTAAAGTTGAAAAAAAATCTGATTTGCCTTCAAAATGTGAAAAAAATAAAATTCCAAAATTATAAAAATCCGCATAAAACAACAATTTTCAAAAATTTTTATAAAATCGAAATGGCTTCGGAATGAGTTCGAATTTGTTTCGGATGAAATATTGTAGCTCATTCTTCACACCCATGTAATTATTTTTGTCATTTTATTTTTTTCAATTTTTATTTTTGTAGCGACCCCGGGACACACACATCGCTCTTTTTACGCTACTTGCAACGTATTAAAAACCCAAAATGAAATGGAATACAATGAAAATCATATAACACGAAAATAACAAAGATGGATCTCTTTATTTGTATTGAAACCCGGTTACATGTTGGTCCCTCTTAGGGATACCCATTTCGATACAATAAGGTTACAAATAGGCAAAGAGTGCCCCTTTCGTAAAGAGGTGGTGTGCTTTCAAAAATCTTCCTGGTTCCACACACGAAAATGTATGAGGGCTTATAGATGCCTCCTTCTCTAGTCCTGTTTCCTAGAGGGATCCCTTTTGATCTTGTATTTTGTAGATTCCGTCCGATGAACCTATGGCCCTGTAAGAAATGAAACAACAACACACACTTAGATGTCCGAGAATACCTCCTCGGATGAGGTTGTTAGCAATGAATATAACAAATGAAAGTAAGTGCAAATTAGACTAATGCTATGAATGCAAACGAATGAAATGATTCTATGATATTGATATGCTAAAATAATGAATCTAATGTCTAAAACCCTAAGCTAAGCCCGCGGGCCACTGTCCAAGAGAGCGATCACTAAAGTGACTCTAGTCCTCTTTGCTCCAAATCTATGGATCAAAGCTTGTATCCAATGTTGAAATAATGGTTGCTATGCTCTCCAATTTTTTAAGGCTTCGTCATACACATGATCTCCAAGGGAACTCTCCAAGTTTTGAAAGCTCTCCTCAATGACCTGTCCTGATAAATTCAAGATAAATTGTCTGGATAAAAGATCTCCAAGAGATAAAATATGGATCCTTGGTGCTCTTAGGCTTGCAACTTTTATAGTGTGAAACCCTAGGTCTATGTCCAAGCCCTAGGAATAAATTCTTCATGCATAGTGAGAGTTAGCATGAGAAGATTTTTGTATTTTCTATGTTTAAATACCAGTTAACTAAATTCTAAATGCAAACTCAAGTCTCTCATGTGAACTGGTCATGAAATGGAATGCAAAGTTACTCCCACTCACCTTTATTGCATGTAGACTGCCACTTTCACCCGTGATTAGGCCTATTTATCAGCAAAACTACTTTTATGGTTTAGCCGCTGCCATCTGTAGCGACTAATATCTGGCCATTGTCATCTACAATGACCAAGGTCTGGACGCTTTAGGCTTGAGTGGCTAATATTTGGTCACTCTTGGATTGAGTGGCTAGGCTTGGATGGCTTGAAAATGCCCCAAATGAGTGGTGAGAACCATTGTTGATGCTTGGAAAGTCCAAGATTATGTCATCTGATCTTATGAATGTGTCTATATGAGTAGCTCCCCTAAGCATAACATGTTTTAGGTGTCTATAGATGCCCCTTTTTGTGACGTTTTGTGTGGAAAACACAACATTGAGCAAAAAATATAGACTAATCTATTTTATAGGGTGTATGGTGATCAATGGTCTGATAAACATCGGATGGCCCAATCATGCAAGATGATGACATCCTTTGACTCATTGCCTCAATTTTCGGAGGACTTAGCTCAGTGGCTTGGGCATATTAAATTGCACTCATTCCTCAAACTCAATCGGGTAGCTTCAGTTGCTACAATAGTTCTGATTGGTAGGAGAGCTACAATTGAATATGTAATGTCTGCTTACGTTCCTAGCAAACAAGGGAAATTTGTGATTGTTGTATGCAATGATTCGTAGGATGAACACAATTTTGTTATGATCGAGTGATATTTTATTGATTTGATTATGATTATGTTGAAGTTTTGAACTACTTCCTCACACAATGGATTGGTGAAGAAATGAAAATGAATGAAGCGACAAGTCGCTTGACCAATATGACTAATCTGGTTCCTTTCTAGCATTTGTTGCTTTTAATGAGCAATCCCACATCCAAGTGTGATTCCAATTGTTTATGATAATAATCCATCCTTATCCCAAGAAGTGGTCCAACTATAAATAGCATTCTTAGGGAGTTAAGATGAGTGATTCTATTTATGTTCATATTGTATCACTTTGGCTTAATGTTTTAGGTATCATAGGGGAACTAAGATGATCCTTTCGCACCCGTGGAGCAGTCCGACCATCTTGGTCTTCTTTGGGATTGAAGGGTGGCACATCGTAATTCCAAAATGAATTTTTTTTGCCCCAAGTGGCCTTATGGTAATCTACTCATCTCATTGAAGTTCTTGGAGTGCAAATTGCTGCAATCATCAAGTGGATAGAGTAAGTAATTGGGTATGAGGCTTGCTTGAGATTATGCGTTTATGTGATTTTTTTTATTGTTCTGGTCATTAAGATGACTTCAATTCATAAAAATACATTTATTTAATGTTTTTGTTATCCCCTATGGAAGGAATTTTCTTTTTTTTATCTGTGGAGCAGGCCGCTGTCAGGTCCAGTGGCCTCTAAGTCTTTGCCTGTGGTTGCTGTCAACTTGAGCGGCCATGAAGTTTGGGCCACTGAGGCCAACAATGGCCAAGGCATAATTTGAAAACATATAAAATGCACTTTTAGGGTTTTGACCTGTCACTTTTGTTTACTGGCAATTCACTTTTCAAATATCTGGTGAGATAACGACAGTTGCAATTTCTAAAGTTACCTGTGTCGAGGGCATGGCTGCACAGGGTGAGGCATCAACTGTTAGAGGAGATGGAGCTTCTCGAGTTTTCTTTCAAACTCTACCCTCTTTTTTGATCTTGGGTAAAATTGAAACTCACTAAGTAAATGGTAAATGAACCCCACTAAACCTGTTGGTAATGAACAAAATACGTAGTTAGGCTCAGTTTAGGTTTTTAAGTGGTGGGTTGGTCCCCATTTTTTTTTCTAGTTTTTTAATTTTATGGCCTAGGGTTCACGGGTTTTTCGTGTTACCTTTTGGCCACTGTCACTCAGAGTGGCAAAAATTTGGCCGCAATCACTCAGAGTAGCTAATTTTAAAGTCCAACGATCAAATTTGATCATTGGGCTTTGGCCTCTGCTACCTCTAGCGACCAGATCTTGGTTGTTGTAGGCAATAAAGGCTAAACCCCTTAGTCGATTTTGCACAAATTTTTGCTTTTCATTAGATTTTTGAAGATAGTTTAATAATTGTTTTGGAATTTTGAACTACTATTTAGCATGTGTTGCACGCCTAGGTGCATTTATTCCCCCCTATTTGCTCATATTTAGGAGAATGTCAGCTTTTTTTTCTTATGTTTTATTAGGATTTATGCCTTAGATGCATTGTAGTTATGTTTCATATTTCTTTTGATTTTCTTAGATCATTATTGCTCAGGTTCGGTACCTGAGGCTCATGAATGACCTTCTACCTTTTCTGGATGACATAGATTGGAGGTGGCTTAAGGATCACAGGCTCCAGTATATTACCAGACTACCTCATATTATGTCAGACCAGGATTACCTTACGAATTTGGCCCATCGCTAGGACCCTTGGACTAATACCTTCCACCTCCTGACCGACGAGATGACCATTAAATTGGAGGATGTGTATAGGATCTTGCAGATCTATTTTGATGGAGTGGCAATTGTTTCTTTAGCCACTAATGATCAAGTGGCTGTCTTCACTCGGGTGTTCAGAGGGAGCTCTGAGGATGCTCTCAAGGACACCAATTTTGGGGGAGTGTCTATCATCCACTGGTATCGAGATGTTTTTATAGCGAGGCATGCGATGTTGTTGATGGTCATCAACAATGTCCTTATCTTAGATTGTTCAGTCTTGAGGTTCCCTTGGAACCTCCTTGTGATGGTTCAGGACCTAATGGACAATGAGGTGCCCATCATCTATGCATGGGGTAGGTCTCTATTAGCTCAATGTTATGACGAGTTGTACCACATCCATCGGAGGGGTCATGTCAGCATCACATGCAGTTGGCTCTTGTAGATCTAGGGATGGGAGCACATTAGGGTAGATCGACCTAAGGGGCTTCCTGTTAAGATCATAGTTATAAAATAGGTGAATGTAGTGCTATGGTGCTATATGGGATAGAGGGAACAAGGAGCACAAGAGCCACACTTTTATAGGGAATTTGCCTCATTATACTGATAATTTCACTAGACACAAATCTGGAGATGTCATATGGCACCCGTATCATGAGTGTCCTGCTTGGGATGATCCTGATAACTTTACTTCTAGGATGTAGCATGAACGATGGCTCATTGGCTACAAGATCAGCATCTGAGATTACTTCTTCTACTCTCAGGTTCTTCATCAATACGAGTTGTAGTAGGATGTACCATTAGTACAATTTTTATATAGGTGCATCAAAGTAGAGAGAGACCTCCCCCCCTTATAGGTTACATAGCTAGTTGATGAGGAGGATGCCCCAACTATTGATCCTAGAGTAGCTAGTGGAGTTACAGATGCATTTGCACGGCAGTGGGGTGACCTGATGTGGTGCGGTGAGGGTAATCTAGGCCAAGAGGATGATGGTGGAGATGGGGTAGATCCATAGGGGTGTAGGTTTCATCCTAGGACTGTGGCGTGGGACCAATAGGTAGAGCTTGTGACAGTGGAGGATTATGAGGTTCTTGAGGAAGCAAGTGAGGAGATGGAGTTTGAGGAGAGATATTCTCCTCTTAGGGCATAGCTACATGATGTGGATGCTAAGCTCCAGTCAACCAAGATACATGTATAACAGTGCGACGCCATCATAGCTCAAAGAGATAATACTATAGCATAGCTGTCAGACTAGATATAGGATTTGTAGGCCACTATGGGAGGAGCTTCCTGGATGTAGGTTGTTGTTGCTCCTCCTACTCTTTAGGGTCCTTTGAGGGCAGCTCTCAAGGATGAGATCAGTTGTATATAGGGTTTTTTGGATGAGAGTGATGTACAGATTGCTGAGGACGTAGCCCATATTATCGCTCTCTTAAGAAATATCAGGAGGCTAGGAGCCATACCTAGGGAGAGAGGAGCCATAGGTGGGTCACAGGTTAGTAGGATTTCTATCATAGGGTAGTCTTCCATCTGGCCTAGTCATGGGTCTCGAACTCATATTGAGATACCAGCAAGGTCCAGCTCGCACCATTCTCCTAGAGATTCGTCCATAGGGGGCAGTGCTACAGGGGGTACAAGCCCATTATATGATTGATGGTTCACTTGGTTTTGATTCATTTTTGAGGTCAACTAACCTATATGACTATAGCCCATGGGTATTTTTATATATCCATGGACTTGACACACATAATTTTATGATATATTTAGATTATGACTCATTATGTGTATCGTTTATTGCTCATATTTTTATTGTTATTTTTTTTTATGATGTGATGTGATGATGGCATTATGATGACTTGATGTATATGTTAGATGATAGATTATATTGTAGATGCTTATATGGATGTGTAGATGCTTATATTATTTGATGATATGACGTGATGTATTTATATGATGAATGATGAATTCATGATTGTATGCAAATGGATATTGCCTATATGTTTTATGATGTGCTTTATGATGTGATAATGGACGATTAATGACTTATGTTTGTGGATGCGATGTTATTGTTAAATGCATGTTTAATTTTGCTTTAATTGTATGCATCTAACTTATGTGATGGGATGGTATAAATGAACTTGTATGCTCTAATCACTTAAAAACATAAGGAATGCATATGACATTGACAATATTAATGAGTGATACCACAAAAATTAAAAAATAATCACGAATTTAAATAATCACTCTTATCATAGGAATTGATTAAGTATTCATATATGAGATTTAATAGTATGTAATCTATTTTCTTGATAAGTTTCTATAAATTAAAATATATAAAGTAGTCAGTGGTCATCTATATACTATTTCTAATATATATGCGGTATCTGTTTTACTATGTTGATACCCCCTAATTTATAGAATCTTATAAATAAAGTGATGGTGTGAATGATGATATGATTTGTTGCTATGTAAGAATTTTTGGGGCTTTTCGGATATTCAAACACTCTAGTTACCCTATCAACAACTATCTACTGACCACTCTAGACTTTTGAAAAGTAAGGCTTTTACCATGGACTTGGATATTCATGATCTATGTGTGTGCAAGTGATTGTATATTTTGAGATAGAACTCAAGAATTTCCTCTGATGTCAGGTGGGATTCTTTTAGCCCATTACTAAGATCAGGGATTGGCAAGTGTTCGTCTCATCCTAATTTGGACTTAGTTGGACTATACCACTAGGCAATATTGGGTTACCTAAGCTAGCTCATCCACATTCAAAAATTGGTCTACACAAATGCAATATTGTGGTAGACATATCATCATGCATAAGAATATCTCCTTCAGGTTTTGTATAATGCTGAGAATTCCAGGGATTCAAGCTTCATTCCCTTCTTTTCTTTCTTTTGGCTTTGGATATTTGCTCATATGTAGTGATGAAAATCATTCTTTATTCTTGATTTATTTTTCTTTGGGCGAGGATTCTTGTAGTGATGATAATCACTATTTATTTTTTTCATATGTAGTAATGAAAATGACTGTTTATTTTTGATTGATTTTTCTTTGAGCGAGGTTTCTTAGAATCTCTAATTTGTGTATCGGATCATTGCTTTGAAATCTAGAATGTATGCTTGGATTTTTGAATTTGTACTTTGCTTTGGGATTTTGCTTATTTTTATTTAAGCAAGGGATTTGGATAAGGCAAAGCTTGTCCTTTTGCCAATTCTCAACACCTTTAAACCGGTCACACAAGGGGATAAGCAAGGAAGATCCTTTTTCGCTTAAGGTAACCTAGACCGCTTTGTAGCTTTCATATTTTCCTTGTACTAGCTAGGATTTTAGTGTTTCAATTAGTGATGGGATCTTGAATATCCAAGGCATCATCACAGCTAGACCTTACCTTCTACTCACCAAGATGGTTTTCCATAAAAGTTGATAAGATCAATAGGTGTGGTTGATTAACTGAAATACACAATTACACACATTTGTTGATGGAGGTATGGATTTGAATGATTTGTGAGATAAACTATGGCATCACTTTTAAGGCTCTCATGACATATGCGAATGTAATGGATATGAAAATGTAATGCATTGTATGCAAGATGTGATATGCAATTGTTTTTGTATTTTTTATTTTTATGTTGTTTTTGTATTTTTGCTTAATTTGACCAAAGGGCTTATTGTGCCTTTGGGGCTTTTTGATTTTTGACCAAGTAGCATGAAGTACCCTTGGAGCTTTTTGATTTCTACCAAGTGGCATGAATTACCCTTGGAGCATTTTTGATTGGAGTTGACCAAGTGGTTTGAATACCCTTGGAGCATTTTGAATTGATTTTGACCAAGTGGCTTTGATGCCCTTGGAGAATTTTGATTTGATTTTGACCAAGCGGCTTGAATGTCCTTGGAGCATTTGATTGTATTTTGAATTTTTATGTTTTTATGATTTGTTTTTGCTTTTGACATATTTGAATGTTTTTGTGTTTTTGATATATTTGAATATAATTATGTTTTATGTGTAGAATGACTTTAAGTTAATGATATTGAGAGGTTCAGACTCCTCAACACCATATAATGATATAAGGTGATATGATCCAAGCCCAACTCTCTGTGAAATCATGTATGGGCCTATCCAGTTTACCATGAACTTGTATCATAGATGCAGTGGCAGATTTAAATTCTGTTGGTTTTCTTTGAGCACTATATCTCTAACATTTAATTCCCTTAAGTGGAATTTACTATTGTAAGCTCGTGCAAGGAAATATTGGTAGACACGAAGATGCTCTAAAGCATTAAATCGGTGTTCATCAAGAAGCATCAACTGATCAAGGTGGCATTGCCACATGACATCATCATCTATGAAGTCCTTTAATGCTATGCGTAGAGTTGGAATTTACAACTCTAGTGGAATGATGGCCTCAGTGCCATATACTAGTGAAAACGATGTTGCCCCAGTGGGTGTTTGTATACTAGTCCTATATGCCCATAGTGTAAGAGGCAACTGCATGTGCCAATTCTTGTGATTGTCTTGCATCGTCTTCCTCAAGATGGAGACTATTGTCTTGTTCAAGGATTTTGCTTGCCCGTTTGCTTGTGGATAATAAGGCATTGAAAAACTGTGTTGAATATGGTATTTGTTCATTAAAGCACACACATTTTTGTTCTTGAAAGATGTCCCATTATCCGATATTATCTTTGAAGGGACCCCAAAACAACTTATGATATTATGGAGTATAAACTCCACAATCCTTGGTCTAGTTGTTGATGTTAAGGGGATCACTTCAACCAATTTAGTGAAGTATTCTATGGCCATTATGATGAATGTGTGTCGGCCTCAGGATGGGGGTGAGATCTTCCCAATAAAGTATAGTCCCCATAATTCCCTTAAGTGGAATTTACTATTGTAAGCTCGTGCAAGGCAATATTGGTAAACACGAAGATGCTCTAAAGCATTGACTCAACATTCATCAAGAAGCATCAATTGATCAAGGTGGCATTGCCACATGACATCATCATCTATGAAGTCCTTTAATGCTATGCATAGAGTTGGAATTTACAACTCTAGTGGCATGATGGCCTCAGTGCCATATACTAGTGAAAACTATGTTGCCCCAGTGGGTGTTTGTATACTAGTCCTATATGCCCATAGTGTAAGAGGCAACTGCATGTGCCAATTCTTGTGATTGTCTTGCATCGTCTTCCTCAATATGGATACTATTGTCTTGTTTGAGGCTTTTGCTTGCTCGTTTGCTTGTGGAAAATAAGGCATTGAAAAACTATGTTGAATATGGTATTTGTTCATTAAAGCACACACATTTTTGTTCTTGAAATATGTCCCATTATCTGATATTATCTTTGAAGGGACCCCAAAACAACTTATGATATTATGGAGTATAAACTCCACAATCCTTGGTCTAGTTGTTGATGTTAAGGGGATCACTTCAACCCATTTAGTGAAGTATTCTATGGCCGTTATGATGAATATGTGTCGGCCTGAGGATGGGGGTGAGATCTTCCCAATCAAGTCTAGTCCCCACTATGAGAATGGCCATGTTGTCTGGATGGGTTGCAAGGCTTACGATGGTAAGTGCATTAGATTTGCATGATGCTGGCACTTAATGCATTTATTGACATACTCGCAGTAGTACGATGGGCCAATAGTAACTCATTCTAAAGATGCACTTAACTATGGCCATGCCATGAAAATGCCCTCCACATGTACCATCATGAGCTTACAAAATTGCCCAGGATGCTTCTTGGGGCTCAAGACAATGAAGTAATACTCCATCATATCCTCGTTTATAGAGTATTTCTCCTAGCAAGAAGTATCTTGTTTCTTTCTGTTTAAACGTTCATCTTTCAGTATGTGACAAACCTTGAGGTACTATTCCAAGTTTCAAGAAGTCCCATAGTTGGGAAAGCCAATCCTGATAAGCCATGACTTCTATAGAAAATACAACTTACTTTTCTTGCATTCTTGAGCTAGTGAATATAGATTGAGGAAAAAATCTATGGTGTATGGTTACACCACACTCCACAGGTCCTTGGGAGATCAAATACCCCCAAGGTGTCGTTTGCAATAAATCTCTAAATGTGAAGGACCAATCATGATTTGGTTCAATGTTGATCATGTTGACTGATTCTTGATTTTCAAAAGCTTCACGATGTATTGTTGAGTGCGAAAGCACTTTCACATGAATGGTTGTAAAATTAGTAAACAAAATTTGAGGGATTAAGGATCCCAAAGAGGTCGTGGTGTTTGAAAATCTATTTGACATATGAGGAATTGCCTCGATGTCATTCTATTCTAGCCGGGCTAAGGAGGTGTCAACAAGTTCCTTGTAAGTTTTCAAGAGTGGGCACCTGCATTGAAATAGTCCTTTGACTTGGTTTACTATGAGTAAGGAGTCACCAAAGATATTCAATATTTTAATGCCCATTGCTACGACTATTTGGAGTCCTATTGGCATTTTTGCCACATTGTTTTTGTTGTTGTTCATGCAAAATAATGCACAAATTGTAGAGATACTCACTCCTCGGTTTGTCCCTCCAAGCACCTCGAAAGGGATAATTAGTAAAAAACAAAAATCTCTACAAGTTTTGTGCCAAAGAAAATTAAGTGAAAAATGTCACGAAATCGTGACATGTCGCATTTTTGTGACTTGTTGCGGTTTCACGGTATCCGTACCAAAAAAAATCCAAGCACAGGAAAATGTCGCGAAATCGTGACATGTCGCATTTTCATGACCTGTTGCGATTTCACGCTAGAAAGCAGCAAAAGGGAGCAGTAAAGGCAAAGTTGTTGCGACATGTCGCATTTTCGCGATCTATCACATTTTCGTGGTAGAAAATGGCAAGAAAGCAAAGTGATAGGCGACATGTCACATTTTCACAGTAGGAAAGCGAGGAAGGAGCAAGAGGAGAAAATTGTCACGATTTCACAACTTGTCACGTTTTCACGGGGAGAAAGCAAAAAAGTACAAGGCGAGAGAAAATTGTCACGATTTCGTGACATGTCACGTTTTTGCGACAGGAAAGCGAGGAAGGAGCAAGAGGAGAAAATTGTCACGATTTCGTGACTTGTCACATTTTTGCGGGGAGAAAGCAAAAAAGTACAAGGCAGAGAAAATTGTCACAATTTTGTGACATGTCGCAATTTCGTGACTTGTCGCGTTTTCGTGGGGAGAAATCAGAAAGGACAGCACCAAGTATGGAATGTCATGATTTCGTGACTTGTCGCATTTTCACGACCAGGAGCAGTGAAGGAAAAAAATGAAGGCAAAATTTCACGATTTCGCAAATTGTCACATTTTCACAAAAGTGTAAGAAGACAAAAGCAGCAAGAAGAGGATGTCATGATTTCGCGACACATCACGTTTTCGTGACTAAAGGCAATGGAATGGTAAAGCGAGAGAAGATTGTCATGATTTCGTGACACATCACGTTTTCATGACTAAAGGTGATGGAAGGGTAAAGCGAGAGAAGATTGTCATGATTTCACGACATGTCGTGTTTTTGCGACTGGTAGCAACAGGAGAAAGCAGCAAGGGAAAAATGTCATGATTTCATGACACGTCGCATTTTTGGGACAAAAGCGACAACAAAGGCCCAATAAACTTATGTTTGCATTTTTCTTCATATTGCATGTTTTAAAATCTCTCCAATTGGTTTTGAGATCGAGGTCAAAGAGGCTCCAAAATTAAATGTTTCCCAACATTTAATTTAATATCAAAGCTCTCCAAAATTTAATATCAAGAGGTAATTTCCCAATGGCAATCAGATCAGATGGGAGAACGTGTTAAATCATGCAGTTTTCGAAGCCACAAAAATTAAATATGCCTCCGGTATTAAAAGCTCTTGTTCATGATCTCCTAACACTTCAAGCATGATCTGAGAATAGTCATTTAATGAAGAAATCTAGTCCCTTGTTTCCGTTCGATTTACAAACTTGATCCATAAAAGCAAGGAATGTGATTTCTCCGAGGCAGATTTAGGGGGATTGTTTCTCTTTTCAAGTGCATATTTTGTGGATCTCCTCTTCAAAATCTGTTTTATGTTTTAAATGTTGCGATTCGAAAGAGAGAGGGAAGACCTCTATAAATACTAATGTATATCTCAAGAAAAAGGAGAGGACCTTTTTGCAAAAATTGAAGCAAAAATCCTAAACGCATTTTGCTCTGTTCTTAGAGTCTTTTGAGTTGGTGATCCAAACCGATGTTCATGTGATGCTTTCTATGTAATTCACTTCTACTTAGTCCAGTGCTAAAATATAAGTTGAATATTGCTATTCTGAATTTGGCTATGTTTTCATTTGAACATTTGAAGTATAATTGAAGGTAAACTTATGGTCGATGTTTGATCCAATTTCTGTATGTGCATTCTAAGAATTAGTTGCTACTTATATTCAAGATTTAGTTTGATTTTATTTGCTGAGGTTGTTCTCCCTATCAATTGTTGGCTTTGGCCATATTTCCATATCTTTCTATTATTTCTAACCTTGAACCTTGAAACTAGTTTAGATTAGTTTGGGAGCCAGCCCTCTCTGGAGATTGGCCCGAGGGACTTCTCTTTCTCTCAGCATTTCAATGTTGTTCGGGTCTAGGGTGCATTTTATATGACTAGTCAGATTCATGACCAACAAGTCCCAAGATCAATGCCTCATATTCTATGTTGGTTTTTGTGCACGTGAAGTCTAGTTTGAATGATAAGGGCAATGGAGCACCTTGCGGTATAAATGCAATCCCTGCTCTATCCCCTCATTCACACTTCAAACCATTGAA
Source organism: Wollemia nobilis (assembly GCA_028583015.1). Lineage (NCBI taxonomy): Eukaryota > Viridiplantae > Streptophyta > Pinopsida > Araucariales > Araucariaceae > Wollemia > Wollemia nobilis. The sequence continues at coordinate 1,315,840 of JAQPPZ010002937.1, read as the reverse complement.
TAAAATTGACATGTTTCTTTCTCTCTTAGGTTATTCAAGTTCTGGTGGATCTAATAATGCAAAGACTACATCATCAGGCAATTCTATGGTGAGAGGCTTGTTATTCTAAAGAGTTGCCTCTGCTAATTGATCTACTATGACTTTTCCCTTCATGGAATTTTGGCTTATGAACTCTAGATCAAATTATGTCAATAACATGATCCATTTTACGATATGCATATTGTGATATGTCTTGCTCATCATGTAATACAAAGGATTCTATTTTGATATGACGTAGGTCACATGGATCAACATGTAGTGTTGCAACTTTCAAGTTGTAAAGATCACTGCTAAATACAACTTTTCGATATACGCATATCCTAGCTCATAAATCACCAAGGTGCGACTAATGTAATATATGGCTTGCTCTTTGTCTTGTGCATTCTTTTGGGCTAACATGGTGCCCAATGAGAAAATTAGTAGCTGATATATATAGTGAAAATGGTATGTTTGGCCTTGGTGGATCCAATACTAGCGGTGTTGCCAGATAAGTTTTATCTCTATAAAGGCTTGATGGCATTATTTTTCCTAATGAAAGGGGACCTCCTTGTGTAGCAACTAATTCATAGGTTGGCATTTGTCTGATAATTGGATGATGAATCTTTTGATGGATGCTATCTTACCTTGTAGGCTTCTTAGCTCCTTAATGTTGGTAGGGGCAGCCATTTCCAATATAGCCTTTACCTTTGCAGGATCGACTTCAATACCTCTATTGGATACGATGAATCCCAAAAGCTTTCCAAAAGTTACACCAAATACACACTTCTTAGGATTCAATCAGATATTGTGTTCTATGAGGCGATCAAAGACTTGTCTAAGGACTTCAGCATGCTCTTGCCGCAACACGGACTTGGCCAGTAAGTCATCCATGTAATCCTCTAAGATCTTATGCATATAGTAATGGAATATATATGTCATGGCCCACTGATATGTGGCACCAGCATTTTTGAGACTGAATGACATATCTTTGTAACAAAATGTTCCCCATGGAGTAATGAAAGTAGTTTTATGTTGATCTTCAGGCTTAATCCAGATCTGGTTGTATCCGGAAAAACCATCCATTAGGGAGAGCATCTCATGACCTGTAGTTGCATCTACAAAAGCATCTATGTTTGTCAATGATAATGAATCCTTTGGTGTTACCCTATTTAAATCTTTGAAGTCTGTGCAGATATAAACTCTTCCACCAGGTTTCCCCATGGGTAAGATGTTCGACACCCACTCAGGGTAGTCTATAGAAACTATGAATACTACATCTAGTAGTTTTTTCAATTCGTTCTTCACCATCAAAGCGATGGTTGGATGTATTTTTCTCAGATTTTGCTTGACTGGCTTATTTATGGGATCCAATGAAAGGTTGTGAATGACTAACTTTGGATCTATCCCTGGCATATCTTTGTAAGTCCAAGCAAAAATATTTGGCATCTCTTTGAGGAGAGGAATTAGGATGGCTTGTTCCTCTAGAGATAGACTTTCTCCAAACTTAACTTTTCTTGGTTGGGTAGGATCATCACTGATGTCCACCTAGAAAGTTGCTTCTATAGCCATATGTGACCCATCCTCTAGTTGATGGGGTATGGGTATCAAATGAATGTCATCAATAGGATTTATAGGTCTTACTGACTTAGGATCCAAACCAGCATGGAATATGTCATATGTACAACCTGATGCAAAATGGAATGACTGTTACATCTCTTCATTAGAGAAGAGGTATTTAGGCTCTATGGGTGAATTAGCATGATCCCAATAAATAGCCTCTACATCAAGATGCAATGATTTGGTAGGATCATCTGGATTATGAAGTGGAGTGGCCAAATCAATGGAGATCATGTTGATAGATGGGATGAAATCTCCAGGACCACATGGGTGTAATCATGTTTTAAGGGTTTCCCTTCCATGCTTACGATGAGGTTCTAGCGATTTGGATATGAATGGGTCCTCCCTATGTAGCATGCAAGTGGTTGGATTATCTCTATGCAAAAAAAATAGAGTGGGGTCATTTGGCTCAAGGATATCTTGGAATATGGGTAGAGGGGTATTGACCATGCACTGAATAGCCCCTAAGTCAACAGGTCTTTCGAGGAACCTTAATCCAGGATCTATAGAATGTAGTGCCATCTCTCTTTCTACTAGCTTGTTGACTTGCCACAAGTGGTGAGGCCCAATATAAGCCATCTCGATCTCATCCTCAAAGTCATCATCACTTATCTAGAAACTGTTAGAATTGGTATGTGGCCCTAAAATAGAAGGTTCATGTCTTGGCCCCAAGTAGGCCATATCTATTTCATCTTCATATTCTTCATCACTTATGAAGAATTCATTTACATTTGTCTCTTGCCCCAAAGTTAGGGGTTGATGGCTTAGGCCTATGTAGGCTCTTTCTGTTGAGTCTTTTGATTCATAGTCACTTGCATCTGATATGTACCCACTCTCATTGTGGATGGACCATGTGAATATTTTTAAATAGTGAGGCCCATGGTTGGCTAAGCCAAGTTGCACCTCATAATGACTTTCTTCATATCCATTCTCCTCATCCCATGAGTTTTACCTTGTTGGGGTGGAATCAATTAAGATGTTTGGATGATAAATTTATGGTGGCGATACGTTCACTTTGGCCACTTGTCTTTTGCTCAAATTTCTTATTCTTAGGGGGTGATAAGGAATGAAATCAATGTCTTCTACTAAACCTAAGTTTAATATATCCAATGCTACTACAAGAGAGTCATATCGACCTCTAATATAATAGCCTAACCCAAACCTATCAAAGGGAAGCTGATATTATGGCTCGTATGGCTGCCTGCACCCCTGCTCATATATACCAAAGCCATAGCCATGCCAATGGCAATGCTCAAAGTAGCTTAGAGCAAACTCAATATTAGAGAGATAATGAACATTGAACATGAATAATTCATCACAATATTCTTCTATGTCTGAAGACTTATGGGTATAGTCTAGGTCAGCATAGACAAAATTGGTTTGTTTGGGAGGGATTCCAAGTGGAACCATTGTTCCCACTGGCGGTCTCAAGTCCTTAGGTCTTCTCATGTTTTGTGCAGACTCAATGCTAGGTGAAAATATAATTTTCTACACAAGGTAATCCCCTATTCCTGTGCTTTCCAAGTGTATTGATGCATGCGACATGGATGACCCTATAGATGATACTAGCAAAGCGGGATGGTAATCGCTATCTTCATCTTGATCTTGAAGATCTCCTTCTTCCATAGGACTTGGAATTTCAGAAATGGCTATAGTTGGCACTTCATTGGGCCTTTATTCCTTGACTAAGGGTACCTTTAGCTTTTGATTATCTTTTGGTTTTGAAGTTGATGGTACTTTAGAAGAATTGACTATTTTAAGTGCACCATGATGTGTTGATGTGCATGGATATTTTCTTATCCTTTTGTCTTTGTTATCCATTTGTGTGGTTGGAGATGAAGGTGCTGCATACATGTGGGTAGAAGGAATTACAAATTATCCCAGAATTTCCACCTAATGGATGTATTTAAGAGGCTCTTCATCGGCCAAAACCACATATAATTTTTTCTCATGCACATACTTGACACATTGTTGCAAGATCGAAGGAACACACTTCATGGCCCTTATCCAAGGATGCCCTAGGAGGATGTTGTACTGCATAGCTCCTTCTAAGACATGACACATCATAGGGATGGTATTGTGCCCCATATTTATGGTTAGGATTATCATTCCCATAGTGTTGCATAAAGCATCATTAAAAGCTCTCAATTTGTAAGCTCTTGGAACAATATTTGGGGTTGCGGATATTGAGGTGTTCTATTGCTATTGTTGTAATGATGTTTATTGATGAACTTGTATTGACCAAGACCCTCTTGAAAGGTAAGTCATTGATTTCCACCACAATTTTTAGCGGAGGGTCTGGTTAGGCAGTAGGTACTGTCTTAATATCATAATCATAGAATCATATTACAGGTTCCTAGCATTCTTGTACTTGTCCCACAAAATGAGTGAATGCATTCGCATATTATGGTTGGAGCTCAATTGTCCTTAAAATTTCCATTAGAGTCTCCCTATGATTTGGGGACTATTGTATGAGCTCATAGATGGATAGCTTAGCCAAAGTCATCTATAGGTTTTGCTCCAATCTACTCCGGATAGTTACCATAGGTCATGTTGGTGGACTTGGAAGGTTGTCCTGCCTCTACCTAGGTGCATCTAGGACATTCATGGGAGCTATAGGAGGTTATGGTTGACCATACCGTTTAGTCCTGGTTTCTATGTTAAAAATATCAACCATCCCAATGCATTCGTGTGTAGGTATATTAGCTTGAACCTGATTGACTTGGGTCCCTTGCTCTCTAGGGGTCTCATTATTTGGAAACGGGTTTTTGTATATGCCCATGTCTCTATTATAAGGATCCAGTGGGTTGTCAGCTTTGAGTTATTCCACCTCAATCATGTTTTGCACTTGATGCTTAAAACCAATGCAAGCCTCAATATCATGCCCTGGTATCCTATGATAAGGGCAAAATTGATCTTCCCTATATCATTTTGTCTTAGGATGGTTGGGATCTATAAGAGGTATATCAAGAAATATAATCCTCTTGGATCGCTCAATTGATTAAATATTGATTGCATGAATTCTATCAGAGGCATGAAATAACGATGTGGCTTGCATTCTCTGTTTCACCCCTAATTGTTCCTTTGGTTGTAATTGGATAGTGGAGGATGTGATTGATAGTTCTGGGGTTGTTGTGCACCCTCATACTTAGGTGTAGCCAATATGAATTGATTGATTAGAGCAGGATTTCCCTGCTTCTGCTTGTACTTATCATTCTTACCATTCCTATTCCACTCCTTTTTATTTTGGAGTTTTAAGGTTCTCTCATCTACTTTTATGTCTTCGATGAGTTTGACCTGTTCCAAAGCTTCCTCAAATGAAGGATACTGCTAAAGTTGTAGCAAGAGGGAGATGTGTTTATAACAACTTTTGGTGAACAGGTGAATGATCTCTTCTGTGGAAATGGAGAATAATAATTTTACCATGGATTTTCTCCGTCTATTCCCATAATCTATTACTAGCTCATCATCATACTGTTTCAAGTTTGCCATGTTTGAAAGGTTCACCTTCTTATTAGCACCAAAGGAGAAACACTTTAAGAATGCATTTACTAGTTGTTTAAAGTTTGTTATGTTATGCTTAGGTAGTTGGTTGAACCATTGAGTGGCAGCATCTAAAAATGTCATTATGAATGTTCTTAGCATGAGAGCATCATTGTCTTCAAGATGAAAACATGCATTGATAAAATTAGTGACGTGCTCTTGTGCATCCTCTTCACCCTTAAATTTTTCTAACCTAGGCATTTCAAAGTTCTTAGGATATGGAGGGCTAGGGATTGATGGGCACAATGGTTGGTTGTCTATTTTACTCAATGTTGGTGAGTTCCCAGTTGCCTCTTATTTCTCAAAGGCTTTTATCTTTTCAGTAATTTATTGAAATGCCTTTGATGCACGTATTTCATCCTTGTGTAGGCCTACTCACAATGGCAATGGAGGTAACTCTCTATAAATTTTATTTTTTCTATTTTCCTCCCTCCTATGAGGGGACTTAGGATTGTGATCTTGGTTTGTTATGTTTACCCTTTCCCCACTAGTTATATTTTGTTCATGGTTTGGTGGGTGATTTCATTGTGGTCTATCTTGTCTAGTGTACCTCTCCTTAGGTGAGTCAGCGCATCTAGTTATTTGGTGGTTATCATCATTTATCTATAAATTTATAAGAGCTAGCCACTCACCTTGCTCTCTTAAGCATTGCTCATGTTGGTGCAAGAGTCTTTCTCTTTGTTTATCCTATTTGAGAGCTTCCACCAGCTCTCGCTCCTTACGTAATGCATTTTCTAATCATCTCACATGATTAGTTTGCACTTTCATAGAAGAATCATGTTTATTTGACTCTGTTTTTGTTGTCTTGAGTCATAGATTCCTCAAGGAGGTTTCTGTTGTACCTATACTCTTGCTAGCTAATGTGACTTGTTCAGTGTACTATTGAGTATCCCTATGATTAGACCCCGTAAACCTACTATGGGGTATCTATAAGGTACCCCCATATTGAGAGATGTGCTTAAAAGTTATAGTTCATGAGATTCCAAATGCAGAGTTCTTAGTGGCTACAGGTTTTTGAGTTGGTCATGTAGGAAACCGATCCAACCCATCTAGCTGTCTTATTTTCCATGGCTGGTCCTATGGGGTGCCATTCACTCCTATGAGGTCATAGTCTATGAGAATATTTCCTTTTGTGTGAAGTATCTCTTCTATCTAATTCCCATGACTAGATGTAGCCCTAGTTTCCTGCCCTTCAATGGGTAGGCTTGTTTCATATGTTTCTTGTGAATCTTGAGGTGTTGCAACTCTTGCTTTCCTTCTTGATGAAGAGGGATTTGTGGTGACATGTTTTCTCCATGTGGATGGAGATGTAGCAGTATCATCATACCTATGAAAAGAATAAGTTTTATAACTTTCTTTATGCCCATGTGAGGAAGAAACCCTTGAAGCTTCCTCACATATTTGAGATGTTTCTATGTGTTTAGAGGAGGCCCTTGAGGTCTCCTCATATCTCCTTGATGAGGATGGCTGTGAAGCATATTTTTGTCTATGTGACTTTGTTCCATGATGTGGTTCCCTACTTGGGGTTTCTCGAGGAGATCCTCAAGGATTTAGTTATCACCTATTAGGCTCACAGACCTACATCTCATGGTCTTATGGGTAGGCCATTTAATGTTACTATGACTCCACCTATGGGTATGAGTTGCTTCAGTATTTCCCTCAATATCAGACTAAGGGTGTTTACTAATTTTTTTGACCATGTTGTCTATGAATTGACCCTTTGAGTTGTAGTTTAGGAATATACACACAATACCAAACAAATGTTTATCTTGATTATCGATTTAAGTGTTCCCTAAACTATTTGGTGTGTTTTGATGTGTTGTTATCTCGATTTCTTGCTATTGTTATTATATTAAGAATGAGAAGACTCATCCATAGTGACAATCAAGTACACCCATGCCAAACATGATTTTTTTAAAAGAAGCTAGGGTACACCACTGAAGTCCTAGTGGGGGGTTTTTTCTAGCTCTTCCACTCTGAATCAATGATTTTTCCTACAGTGGGAGACAGTTTGAGCATAAGTAACTTAGTATCACTATAAGTAAGTTTCTCAATCCATTTCTAGGAAGCTCTAGATGGAAAACCAGTGGAAGGATATGAATTCCAATGTCACTGGACTGAATTGAAGGTTGGTGATGAAATCCAACTCCCCAATGTTTAAATGAGACATGCATGTGTGGTGTTCATTATAATATTGCATAACATAAGGTGCATCATATAGTAGCAATGAGTCTTTCCTAAATACCTAAGTGCAAAAATACATTTCAATATTCAAATATGCATGAACTACTATGATTTGTATGAGCACACTTTATTTCGTGCAACTATAGCCTCTAGCAGGGCCTCAAAGCAAGAAAACAACATACAATGTCTAGCACGTTAGATTCTAGGGCAAAATTTTTAGGCATAAGCCGTTGTTCCTAGCAACACCTAGTGGAAATCTAAAAGAAGATCTAAGATATGCAAAATGCTTAATTCTTTCTCCTTTTATAATTTCAATTTCTAAACATAAATGTGCTTTAAGTTATCTATTTTAGAAACATTGAAGCAAATATAAAGCTATAAAATATTAGAGAGGTTTTACCAACATCTAATCTAGCTTCGAGAACCTTCTTTCTATCCTCTGCTGCTCTCCAATTATGGCTGCTATTGACCAAAGCAGCTGGTTCTTGGCCACCATTAGTGGGAGTGGCTAAAACTCTATTGGTTGCTATAGCTCAGAGTGGCTAATTTTTGGCCGCTGTAGCTCAAAGCAGCTAGACCTGCACACAAAAATAATTTAGTATTTAGGTAGAAAATGAAAAATCAGTGGAGGTCCCATCATGATCGCCATTTGTAGCGACCCCGAGATGCATGCACCGCTATTTTTACGCTACTTGCAATGTATTAAAAACCCAAAATGAAATGGAAGACAATGAAAAGCATATAACATGGAAATAACAAATATGGATCTCTTTATTTGTATTGAAACCCGATTACATGTCAGTCCCTCTTAGGGATACCCATTTCAATACAATAAGGTTACAAATAGGTAAAGAGTGCCCCTTTCACAAAGAGGTGGTGTGCTTTCAAAAAGCTTCCTGGTTTCGCACATGAAAATGTATGAGGGATTACAGATGCCTCATTCTTCAGGCATGTTTCCTATAGGGATCCATTTTGATCTCGTATGTTGTAGATTATGTTCGATGAACGTGTGGCCCTATAAGCAATGAAACAACAACACATGCTTAGATGTCCGATAATACCTCCCCGGATGAGGTTGTTAGCAATGAATATAACAAATTAAAGCAAGTGAAAATTAGACTAATGCTATAAATTTGAATGAATGAAATGATGTTATGCAAATGATATGCTAAAATAATGAATCTAAGGTCTAAAATCCTAAGCTAAGCCCGTAGGCCATTGTCCAAGAGAGCAATCGCTAAAGTGACTCTCGTCCTCTTTGCTCCAAATCTATTGATAAAATCTTGTATCTGATGTTGAAATAATGATTGCTATGCTCTCCAGTTTGTTAGGGCTTCACTGTACACGTGATCTCCAAGGAAACTCTCCAAGTCTCGAAAGCTCTCCTCAATGACCTGTCTTGATAATTTCAGGATAAATTATCTGGATAAAATATCTCCAAAAGATAAAATATGGATACTTGGTGATCTTAGGATTGCACCTTTTATAGTGTGAAACCCTAGGTCTATGTCCAAGCCCTAGGAATGAATTCCTCATGCGTAGCAAGAGTTAGCATGAGAAGATTTTTGTATTTTATATGTTTAAAGGCCAGTTAACTAAAGTCTAAATGCAAACTCAAGTATCTCATGTGAACTAGTCATGAAAGGGAATGCAAATTTACTCCTACTCACCTTTATTGCATGCAGACTACCACTTCCACCCGTGATTAGGCCTGTTTGTCAACAAAACTACTTTTATGGTTTAGCCGTTGTCATCTACAGTGACTAATATTTGGTCGTTATCATCTGCAAAAGCTAAGGTCTAGCCACTCTAGGCTTGAGCATCTAAGATCTGGTCACTCTTGGCTTGAGCAGCTAGGCTTGGATGGCTTGAAAAGGCCTCAAATGAGTGGTGAGAACCACTATTAATGCTTGGAAAGTCTAATATTATGTCATCTGATCTTATAAATGTTTCTATGTGAGTAGCTCCCCTAAGCATGACACGTTTTAGGTATCTACAATTTTAATCCTTGAAGTTTTAAAAAAATCTACAAAATGAAGGGTTAAAAAATAAAAAATAAAATCCAAAAATAAACTTGAATGCTAAAAATGTAAACATGCAAAGCTTTATCAGTTTTATGGTACCCTGTCCTACAAAACCAAAGATCTGAGAAACATTTGCATGCAACCTAGTATATTCCAACCTGCATTTTCATGATCAAAATAAACTAAGTTCTAGCTCCTACGAACATGAAAAATAAATTTTAGACTTCAAACATTCAATGATGTGACCATTAAAATGCATCAAACATCATCTATAAATCCAAAACTTGAAAAAAGGAAAGATAAAAAATTAAATCCAAGAATTCAAAAAAAATTCTCCCATTTTACTAACAAAGTCCAAATTTCTAAAGAGTATTTGCATTAAAAAATAAGATCTCTGCTTTACAAACAATTTCCAGCAGCATCTCTGGTCTTCCAAAAAAAAAAACCAGCCAGCCCTATTTTCCCAGTTTTAATCCCCTTTTGAGGCCTTTTCACACAACTTTTCATTTGTTGTTCACTTCATCTTCTTCTCCTTCTTTTTGTTTCCCTATTGTATTTTCATAACTTTCTCATTAAGCATTTTTCACTTTGATTTCCCTTCATTTGGATTGATTTCGAATGCATTTTACAACATGTCTGTTTCCTTTTGCCTATTATGGTAATAGAAAAATTGCCTCGATTTGTAACCATCCTTTTTGACATGAATTATATCCCAAGAATTAAATAAAATTTCTAACGGATGATGAAACAATCCATTAGGGTGGAGATTCATCGGTAATGAGAATTTCATAGTACATTGTGTATATTAAATGTAAGACACATCCAAATATCATCATCTCGCTATGACTTCAAGCTACTTGAATACTATGTTGGCCAAACACTATGTTTAAAACCCACATTCTCCTCCTACATGTTGGCAACATTACCACATCTACAAAATGGATTGCAGTAGTGCTTCCTTCCTTTTATCTGATGTCCCTGATGGTGGTCATCATTGAATAATCTACTGCAACACTGTAAGCATAAAATTACTCTCCCAATGATCTACGCTCTAATACCCTGCACTGTACTCCTCTCTATCATCATTTGATATCCATTTTAGCATGGAAATGTATGTCCATGTCACTCCTACTTGGAATCCCTTTAACTTTATCAATCTGCGTATAGGTCTACCTTCCTCCAACAAATTCTCCGTTATGCTTGATATCCTGAGTGCATCGTCAACTATCCACCATGTCTTTCAGTGAAGATCCACATTGGAACTCTCTGCACACTATCATATACATTATACCTGCTCATGGCCTCTATCAGATCCCCCTTACATGGTGTAGAAGGACAACATCTACCACTATCACTCATCCACTATTGAATCCTAGAGTGTAGTGTTTCTAGTGATGATGGTGCACCACTTTTGATGGTGCTCAATGCTGGTGGTGTGCAACAGATCTGATGATGAATCCAATCATATAATCCCAACCTCATTAGATATCCCTCTAATCAGTATCTATGGTATGGTCTGTGACATCCACCATTCACTATTTTTGTAATTTTATTCCACTTTAATACCTCTTCCTTTGACCTATCGATGATGACATGGATCCTTTTCTCTATTTGTAGTAGTGTTTCATTCTCAAACAATTATTCTATGTGCTTTCTCAGATCCAAATGTCCCATGGTCCAATTGCTATCATTCTCTACTAAAATTTACATGCCACTATAATTTTCCATTATCAGATATCGGGTGATGCTCACACCTTACAACAATGACATTCTCTTCTGTGTGTTGTTTTGCCTCATGGGTTGTGTTTGGATCCCATCCATATGATGAAAAATGGAAAACAACTACTCCTTTCTACACAAAATCCACATTCGATGGTTACTGTGTGGTCCACTACGCTGTCCTAATTCTGCATCGAAGCTTCTACCAAGGCATCCCCGCAAGGGGTTTTTTGCTTAAAAAAAATCATTGACAATAAATTGATGATAAAAATCGTCAACAACAAATTGACGATAAAAATCAACAAAAAATTGATGATAAAAACCCAGTGTTGTAGGTGAGTTGGAGAGGAGAGAGCAATCCTCCAAGGGAGGTCCCAGGTTCAAATCTCTACCCTACCAAAAATCTGAATTGGGTATCCAAAATCCAATTTATAATGTTGGTGCGGGCAGGGTCGGGTGTGACCCTACCCGCACCAAAATTATAGCGGGCAGGTTCGGGTGTAACCCCTGAGTGACTTTGATGGTGTAGAACCCCCTATTCATGGTCTCTCAAACCAAGGCGGCTCCGCAAGGGGTTTTTCACTTAAAAAAAAAATTGATGATAAAAATCATTGACAACAAATTTATGATAAAAATCATCAGCAAAAAAATGAATATAAAAATCATCAACAACAAATTGACGATAAAAGTCATCGACATCAAATTGACAATAAAAATCGTCAAAAATTGCTAATAAAAAAATTAACGAAAAACTACAACCTAAAAATAAGCAACATACTAAACACTAAAAATGAAAAAAAAACACCCAAACACAAAAAATGAAAGGTGGATCCCCAATTTTGGGGTGAGTTGTGCAACAGTCACAACAAATGATGACTCTGCTAGGAAATGCTCCTGAGCATTTTAGGTGAAGAACCCAATCTAAAACAAGAACATACAAGATCAGAAAAATACAAATTATTTAGTGATGTCTTGAGAAGGTGGGGCTAAACAACTTTGAATAAAAATAATTAATCCATCTGCCTTTACTTAGTGTGTGAAAAAGTAATTCATTATTGCATTTATAAAAACCCTCCAGACTCCATCATCTATTTTACATTAGGCTATGAAGTACATCTCATAAGATAAAAAACTTTTATAGATAGATCCCCACTGCCAATTAGGCATTTATAGTCCCGATAGGGTTTATCTAACTCACCCTTGTGTTCACTTAGTGCTCAATGTGCACTCAATGGTTTTGTCTAAGTATGGATGCCATATGATTTGGCTGGCCTGCAACCCTATCAACCTATTCGTGTAATAATGTAAGTCTCCCATGTGAGACCTGCTCTGTTAAGTATCTGACTCCTATGGCCAGCAAGCCCCATAAAACTGAGTGGAAGGTGCTAGTTATGTGATAATCAAGGGTAGTATTCCTATATGATCTATCCTTGTGTGCTCCTAGACCTATATCTGTAGTAGGAAATTGCATCTTACACCTGCGCACCCCCACTATGTGATGCAATAGAGCTCATCATACATATGGGTGAGGAGAGCACTCCCCCATAATAGGATGAAAGGTTCATCCATTGTGCTCCCAAGAAGATCCTACATTGTAGCCAAGAGGTTTCAAGGGAGCCTCACTCTTGATATTTTTGGTAGTAGCACATTATAGATGATGTACATCAGTACGACCTAGCATTGTGAGAAGATATTGGCCCTGTACCAGTGCTCCACTAAAACTCCACCATGCTCAATATCTACTAGCACCTCATTGTGCCTATTGCCAAAAAATTGCTAAAATATGACGGTATTCATTATGGTAGTCGAATACGTAATCACCTACCCATAGATAAGAATCCTATAGATCCAGTAGACATCCTATAATGTCACTGTCATCTTCCCAATTAAAATATGAAATATGTTAGTCATTGCATCCCAACGATGGGCTAACGCAATCATATAGGCTTGATCTACCCTGATGGTGGGCAGTCTTAAGACATATCTAAGGTCCACGGCCCCAAACCAATCCAAGTCAGCACGAATCAACTTGGGTAGTAGCTCTCATAGCAAGTTAGGCTCTCGTGCCCATGTAGTCAAGGTCTAGAGGGAAACATCAAAAAAATCAAACTAAAAAAAAAATCAAGTTCAAAAATGCAAAAAAAAATCACCCAAAAATGCAAAAACAAAAAAATTAAGCAAAATTTCCTAAAGTTGCTTAGCCACTTTTGACAATAGTAGTTGTCATCATAGCCACATTTATCAATCATGGCTAGCACCAACGGTTAATTTTATGACCATTGGTGTTTGAACCTAGCTGCGATTGACAACCATGGCCCCCAATTGGTAAATTGGAAGCCGTGGTTGCCAACTATGACTACCATAATGACCTCTTTCGAGGTCATTTCCCACCCCAAAAATGAACCCAAAAATTAAACCCACCCCCTAAGCTATCGTAGAGCTATTTCTAACCTAGGGTGAGGTTCGTTACCAATAGTTTAATTACGTTCATTTAATGCCATTAATTAATGAGGTTCCTTTTAAAATTTCAATGTACAAAAGATATATAGAGATTCTACCTTAGGAGCTCCAGCTCTGCCACTCATAGAGGCCTTAGGTTGGTCTACCATCTGGTTTGGTAGTGATTTTAACAGCGTCCCATGTCAAAGTTTCTCTCTCTCCCCCAGAGCTCTCACTATCAATTTTTGTCAACAAGAAATAATGAACAGTAAAAACCCTAATTTTACTTTTATATTTTTCATTTGGACCTTAGCCGCTACTGTCAACCACGGGTGCAGATTAGGGTAACCCTAAAATTTTTTGTTAGGTACAAATAAGAAAATTACTAAAGCTAGCTACGATTGACAATCGCAACTAGCAGGCAACAATAAATGCTCCAAAATTCTCATCGTGAGGAGTTTCAAAAAGGATAATAAAAAATATTCACCGGTCCAAAATTCTCAAAAATTGTAAAAATAAACAAAAAATTACATAAATCAAAATTTAAATGCGCCATGTATCCTTGGTGGTTACAGTGACTTGCGCTTCATGCAATCTAGCAAGATGAGTAAATTACCATACAACCATTTGAGGTAAACTAGTCATTGCTGAATTGAAATGTCTTCACTTCAATCCTGAAGAAGGCCATTGTGGTCAGACTATCCCATGAAAATGAGGTATTTATTTCATTTCTTCTATTGCATTTTTAGTAGATCATTGAACATAGTGATTCAACACAAGCTTCAATAGAATTTATATCATATTGATTCCCTAAGAAGGCCATGGTGGTCAGACTGTTCCATGGGATAGAGGTGTAAAATTATTATTAATGGTTGATATCATAGTTGTAATAGGCCTTGCCATATAACAACATGCAAAAGTACTGAATCATCCAAATTATTCATCTTAGTCAAGCGACTCATCGCTTTAATAACTTGTCCTTTCCTCATCAACTTGTCGCTTGAGGGGGTAGTCATAATATCAAATTCATAATAAAAATCAATGAAGGATCACTCGATCATGTCAAATTGCATTCATCTTATGAATCATTGCTAACAACTATCATAAGCTTACCCTTTTACTGGGACAAAAAGTAAATATTCTAGTTTAAAGTCTTGTAGTGATCCACCTATCGGACCAATTTTAGCACTAATGCTACTCTATCATAGTTGAATACACGAAATCTTGGCAAATTTAAGCCTTCCATCCCATTGGAAGCAATGATTCTAGGATGTGCATCCTTTGCAGGACTGGGGTATCTAATGTTGATCAGATCAATGATCATCAATCAACCTGCAACATGGCTTTAGGTGATCTATTTTTGCTCAGTGTCGTGTTTTCCCATAATGCATCTAAAAGGGGAATTTGTAGACACCTAAAACATGTCATATTTATAAGACTACTCATATGGGCATCTTTGCAGACCATATGAATGCCCTTGGACCCTTCCAAGGCTAAGTAGTGGTTATAACCACTCATTTTAGGCATCCTAGGCCTATTAAGCCTTAGTAGATGATGACATCAATAGCTAATATCTCAACCATGATTGACAACTATGGCTAGGGTCCTAACCGTGCTAAGAAATAATGACTAGCCCTATAACTGTCTCAGCATCTTGATCCAAGCTAAATTAGTTTTTCCAATAGCATTTACAACCAATTCAAGTGGTTATGGATTGTGAATCCTCCAAAAGGTTCCATCCATCTACCCCAACCTAGCATTTCATGATCTTGGATTCCTTATGAAGCCAAATATTAGGATTTGGGGAGTCTATTTATAGACCCCTCAAAGGGGCCAAAATAATCTTGAATTCATTATAGCAAAGCCATACCGAAATGGAGAGCCAATTGCAATATTTGAAGAGTATGGAGATGCTTCCCAAATCTAGTTTGACACCTACCTTTGCAACAACATATTTTTACAAAGTATTGAGAAGAAAACATTATTATTCGACACCAATACAACGTGAATTCAAGTGAAATCAACCACCAATCTATGTCTGGACATGAAGGTGACCCTTGACCATCAATTCTATGGAGGATTTGACCATTTCCAACCCTAGTTTTAGGAGAAAGAAGACTTTTCCCATGGCCACTATTATCAGTAGTGACCCACAGGTGTAGCTAGGGTTGTCAACCGTGGCTAATAGATCCAAATAATCTGAGCATCCGTGGATAGGGTTTGATGCCCTCATTTCCATGTTTTAGCCTTAGATTTCTTTTTTTTTTATTATGCATTTAGGTTAATCTAGATTAGATTAGTTATATGGTAGACAAATATATGGTTAATTAGTTGCATCATAGGTAGCTTTACCTTCATTTGTGTCATTCATGTTTTCTTTCATAAATTTTCATATATTAGCTTCTTTCATGCTTTATATTTCATATTACATGCAATATTAGCTATATTTATACATCCTAAGCTATGCTTTGTGCTTATTTGACAATATCTTAAGCATCTTTACATATTTCATGCTTTCCTCAAGTATTTGCTTCATCTCTTACATTTCTTGAAAAATAGCCTCATCATGAGAGGCTTCATATGCATATTATATGTTTTGTTATTTCTTGTATGCATGTGACAGATCCTTCCAAGAATTAAAGCACTATTCAACATCATTCCTCTTGAAAGTAGAGAAGGAGGCATCCTAGTAAGCCCTCACATAAAGTTGATGAAGACCTAAAGATCATTTAGAGTATATCAAACCCATTTAGGGGCATCAACACAATTCTAAACATGTATTACTTGGTATCCCTAAGAGGGACATATATCTAACGTA
The DNA here is from genome assembly GCA_028583015.1 of Wollemia nobilis. Lineage (NCBI taxonomy): Eukaryota > Viridiplantae > Streptophyta > Pinopsida > Araucariales > Araucariaceae > Wollemia > Wollemia nobilis. The sequence continues at coordinate 1,299,478 of JAQPPZ010002937.1, read as the reverse complement.
TGTTATCATTGATTAATAAAAAGGAGGCTTACTTTCTTTCAAATTTGGTTTCATATATGTTGTTTCTTTTAAATTTTCTTATCATGTTGCAAGTAGTGTAGATATACACTCTTTAAGCTCTTCTAAACTTACTTGCAATTCTAATAGTCAAGAGAAAAGGGAGGGCTTCCCCTTTTTATTTTCATAATACAAATTGGGAATTCATGGTTTTCTTGGACTCAACTCTATTTTGATCACTAAATGCTTTAATTAGTAGTTATTTTTGGTTAATATGTTGGGCAACTTCAAACAAGGATATGTTTGATTTTGTTTTCTCCAAGTCTTCTACAATGTTATATGTAGGTTTATATTATTCTAAATCCTTGTGTGGTTGTGGTGGGATACTAGCCTTGGATGGATTGGAATTAGTGTTAGTATGAGTATCAAGGGGAATGGAAGTATGATTAGGTGGAGTGTAAGAAGTAACTGGTGCCTTACATTTGCTTCTAAGCATATAATTGTGATTTCCTCTTTTGAACTACCTATAAGGTTGTACTTCTTCTTCTAAGGATCCATCATATCCTTATTCATATCCTTATGATGATTTGAATGTTTCAACAACTAAGATTATTCCATTACTAGTGCTATCCTCATTATTGTTATCTTCATTTGGTATTATTTCCATATTTTCCATTTCTTTTTGTAGTATATCTAAAGCAATTTTGAACTTAGGACAGTCGTTCTCACTATGTTGTGCAGTGGAATGCATTCTACACTAATAATGTAGGGCCAAAACTGAAATATTGACTATAGTATTAGCTTTATTTTGATTGTTGAAAGTGTTAGGCTAATTGGCAATTGGATTGGGCACTCCTCCATTGTTTGGATGAGCGTTCCATTGGTGGTTGGTTCTCTAGAAATTAAAATTCTTATTTTGAGGTAGGTTATTAGGAGGAGGGTTTTGAGGTTCTTGCTTCTACAATTGTTCCATATCATTGATAAGTTTTTGGACTAACCTCTATAGGTTATCTAATTGTAAATTAGCATTATTATTTTATCATGTAGCAGTCAGGGTTTTTGCATTATTTACAGGTGTAGTGGCATTTAAGGAAGCATGTATGTTTTTGGTTTTGAGAAACATTTATAAATGCTAGGATATTTTTATTAGGATTGACATTTGGAAACGTTAGAATATTTTGAGCAGGATAGTGTTAAAAAATATACGTGTAGAATGCACATTAGATCCAACATTCTTATGAGTAGTAAACTAGTTATTTAAGTATGGTGGAGTAATAGGATGAGTTGGAGTGGTAATAAGATTATATGGCTGATTAGAATTTGCATATGGTAGAGTATTCAACATTGGTGTCTGATGTGTAAGGGATTGATTGATAATTGGCACTTGGTTAAATGTACCTGGCTATCCTAGTGAAGGTAATTGACCTATTCCAAAACCTTGAGGCATTAATTATTCTTCTAAAATCAAGGCCTCACTATATGCCTGGGTAGAGTGGTGATCTGAGGTGCTCTCCTTACAAACATGGATGTAATAGGATCTAAAGATCTAAAGTACATTTGTACAACCACATCAAAATTAAGTGTATAGGGTGGAGTTAGCCTATTATACTACTTGTGGAATATAGTATTGAATAGCCTTATAGGTTCATTAGGATCTCTTCGTACTGCTACAAATTGATCCGAATGAGTCCTAGTTGTTGGTACATATTTGTAATGGGGTAGATGTATAACTCAATAGGAAATATATAACTATTAACAAGGGTGAGTGTCAATCCATTAGTCAAAGTAGATCTAATTCAATCATTCAACAAATTGTGTGAGCATTCAATATCAATATTGCATCAAATAAGGAAAGCAAAGTAATATTTTGGGCTTGCTAACTTAAAATTATCAATCATATAATGTTCATTGCATCATAACTATGATATTCCAAGAACATAGCAATGTCTATTCTAAAACTTCTCAGAATATAACATAGAAACCATGTAAAGTAATGAAATTGATCTAATCTACTTATATTCTAAACAATTTTCAAAGAAATTTCAAAATAAAAGGGTTAAAGGAAGAAATAAAACAAGCCATGTAATTTTGAGTCCTTAATCTGAATTTGTTGAAGTAGCAAGTTTGAAATCAACCAACACTGTCTTGATCAATATTTGTACAATAAAAGATCAAAGTGGTGCCATATTCAAAGGAAAGAAAGAACAATATACTAGAATTGACTCAAATGAGGCCACCATCAACATGTGCAAATCACACCAATAATTCTAATACATTGCATTAATAATATGTTCAATTATTACACTTAAACTTGCTTGCATCAAGTGATTGAAAGAATAAATCTCTAAAATTATAGTGATAGGGGTGTAGAAATCCATCAACTACAAAATAAAAAAAAGTCCTAAATTCTATTTCTAACAATGGATTCTAACCCTTTGAAATCGACTCTCAATGGACTTTTATAACCTTACAATTTGAATTCTTCAATGCTTTACAACAGTGTCTTAGTATTTTACAATTGGATTTCAATGGTTTACAATGAAAAATAAGCTATCTTCAACTACGAGGGTGAGATGTCAAATTGAAAATTTTCTTGATTCAGATCTTCAATTTCATAAATTGATCTCTAACTAATTAGAAACATATTTATGAAGTTCTAGGAAGCTAAATCGTCACATTCCAGTTGGTCTGAAATTAGGTCTAGATTCAATCAATGTAGCCCCAATGCTTTGAATTCCAGTATCTTTCATAGCCTAGTTCAGTCACCTAAAAGTCTTCTTTGTCCTTTATATTTCACTGTTCAACCTGAAACGATCAAAAAATAGATTTTGATAATTTAACACAAAACACAATGATGCATTAAAAAAAGAGAATGTGATTCCATTGATGTTAATAAAAATGTGTTACAAGAGGTACATGATGCCCTTTATCCATTTCTCTTCCTAAAAATGTTACGATCAATTTGATTCCTTATTTGGTCATCCCTCGGTGTAGGTGGTCTTATTTGTATGTGGGCTACCGCTGGGTTGCTATTGGTTTGATGTTGTTTTTCCTCTTCAGATTTACTGCATAACTTATGATTAACCTGCAAAAGGGCATTAGTACGATGGGGGGCTTGCCTTAGTCAGGCCCCATATTTATGAAGATGAAATGACCATAAAAATAGAACAAAACATGAAATAATTGTGCATAATGTAATAATAATATGAAATGGAGCTTACCACCCAAATCTGGAGTGATTTGGGGTCTGTAGACCCAATTCGCCACTCGAGGGGTGAACTGAGGCCAGATTCATAGGGCAAGGGGTGATATAAGCTGTGATGCCTCTTCTACAAAATTCTTCTAATGGGTCGACTCCTACGCAGCTGGGGTGCCTCTATGTATCGTTGAAATCTGACTGTGTGCATTGGGAAAATACTGTTCAATATTGGCTTTCCATTTTGGTAGAATAACTATGCTTTGTTGAATTTGTGAGTGATAATTAATTAGGGGTTTAGGACCCATTATTTATAGGTAAAAGCAAGGTGCAGGGGGGGTTAGATAAACCTATGTTTTATTATGACTAGGGTTAGGTTAAGAAATGCAATGTGGCAACATCACATTCCTTATGAGAAAGATCTCATCCTCACACGTGTGAGGATGGATTAGAGCTAATCCTGATTAGGAGGTGTGCAAGTCAATTTGGGACATAATTAAAGGAATATCTCAACAAACCCTAATTTCACATAAGTGGGAGGATGTAATTAGTGTTAATCAATATTAAGGGTTATTTTAATAAAATTTGCCCTAAAAAGGTGATTTAAGTGAAGTCAACATTAAATTAGATTTTAGGTATTGACTTATTAATTGTTTTGGTCAACTAATACCTTGTAGGGGCCTCAATTGAGTGCAAATTGGTTGTCAAATGATATACAAATGCACAATATGTAGTTTTGAAGGCTTATGAGGGTTTATGACCTAAAAGTCGATGAAGTAGTATATCGTAGTCTACATGATGCTATGACAATCTATGGCGATCTACGCATGACTACAACCATCTATGTATGACTATGCATGACTACAACAATCTATGCATGTCTAGGAGGATCTAAAATAGTCTACATTGGTCTAAAATAGCCTAGGGGTACCTATGATGGCCTATGTAAACCTACAAGTGTCTAGAAGGATCTACAAGTACGTAGGTATAACAGTGTGCAAATTTTGGGTGTCTACATTTACTCGTTTTTGTACTATACTGTGTGGAACATAATTTAATACAAAATTTGAAGGGTTTGTGTAGAAGGAAAAGGGATAGAAGGAAAATAATGGGATCCAATCAAAGGTATGTAGCCGCTCAAAATGTGACCATACAACATTGACTGGATAGCCAAGATGGGGAAGAGAAAAGAATGGGATCCAATCAATGGTATGTAGCCACTCGAAGCATGACCATACAACATTGACTAGATAGCCAAGAAGAGAAGGGAAAAGAATGGGATCCAATAAAAGGTATGTAGCTACTCGAAGCATGACCATACAACATTGACTATATAGCCAATATGGGGAAGAGAAAAGAATGAGATCCAATCAATGGTATGTAGTCGCTTGAAGCGTGACCATACAAAATTGACTAGATAGCCAAGAAGAGAAGGGAAAATAATGGGATCCAATCAATGGTATGTAGCCATTCAAAGTGTGACCATACAACATTGACTAGATAGCCAAGAAGAGGAGAGAAAAGAAAAGGAAGAGGAAAGAAATACAAATAATCCCGATAAAAAGGAAATGGATGATTGCGGATGCAATGGAGTGATTTTACTGAGTCCGTATGACATTTAGGATGCCATACTAGTTGCTTGAGAATGATAACTTTTGATTGTTTTGCTTTTGTGACCAGATCAACATGGTCCAAAAGTATGATTAGGACAAAATCCTAACTAAATATTTGTTGTTGATTGATTGATGAGAACATGGTGATAAGTATCAAACCATTTCAACCAAGTTGACATTTAGCTTATTAAAACCTATCATTCATGATGTTCCATGAATTCCAGATATAAATACTCTAAATGTTGTGCCAGGATCATGCCAAATGTATCATCCTTTATGTACTCGACGTACAAGAATGCTATATTGACTTCTCCATTGTCATGCATAGCTCTCCTTATGTAACCCATGTCTAATTGTGATTGAGATTATTTCACATGATAATATTTAGTAAACAATTTTGTAGAAAAATGCGCTAACCGTGCTTTTAGATTTTTGATGTTTTGGTTGTATGTAAAACTGACTTTGGATATGAATACCCCCTCAAATGAGGAATAAACAATGAGGTGAATGGAATGCAATGATTTAATGATGCAGTGATTGATAAAAATATCAATGCATGATGATTATGATTGCAAATGAAGGTAAAAGGTAATTTTGAAAGGTTCCTAAGGTTTTAGGGGACATTTGCCTGCTTTCCTAGGGTTTTGGGAGCATTTGGGGGTTTTTTGGTTGAATTTTCCACCTGGGGGATGATTTTGACCTAAATCACCACCCAGGGGGTGAATTGGGTTTAGTTCACCCCTCGAGGGGTGAATTGGTGGATAAAGTATATTTAAGCCCTAATTTGCATGTGGGGGGCTCATTTTGATGGCACACGAGATTGGAAAGTGACTTGTGAGAGCATTCGACGACACGAGAGGAGCACGGGTGATGATTACAAGGGTGAAAATGATGAGAGGATGCAAAGAAACTAGCAGTAAGCACAGGGAGCCACCGGTAAGTGATATTTTGCCTTGTTTTATTTTTGTTTTATTTTTTCAAGAAAATATGAATAAGGGAGGGGGAGGTTTTCATCATGGTTTAATTTTTTTTGCAATTTTTAATTAAAATTTAAAAATAAAGTGACAAATAAGCCAAATGGGTATCCAAAAGCGCGATCGGTTTTTGAATTAGACTTGTTTTGACATCTATTTTATCGGGTGAAGGGTAGACCAAGTGTAAGGTTTGACCGTCAGGTTTTGGAAGTAACTATGTATTGACATTGATATATTTTTACATTTTATCCACTAAAGTGGGAAATGGGTATCCTATTTTGTGACTGTTATATTTTTTGACTTCATTTGATGTGATTTTAGAATTTGTTGCTTTTAGGAGTAATTTATCAAACCTAGACTATTAGATTTGACATGTTAGGGGTAAAATTTTGGAAAACCATTGAAACTTTCACTATAGAAGGGCAAAATAGGTGTCCAAAAATGTTGTTTGTTTTGATGAATGACTGCATTTGGCCTGCCTTTGATTTACGTACCAAGGTGTAGATTAGTGTTAAACTAAAAATGAGCTATAAGGAGCCCGATTTAGACTGTACTCAATGTCTATTTGAACTTTCACCACTAAGTGGGCAAATGGGTATCCAAAAATATGACTGTTATTTTTTAATTATGTCTACTGATGTGTGTTCAATTTTGATGTATTTATGATAGAGTTGACTTTTAAATCTGTGTAGATTGGTATATTGTTTTTGAATTTTGTTGACACATTTATCGATAAGTGGGCAAATGGGTATCCAAAAATGATATTTGTTTTTGTAGATGTTGTTTGTTGGCTTATGTTTGACTTACAATGTCAATTAATAGGTAGTTGTAAATTTTAACTGGGCTGTTGGGAGTACAAATGATATTGTTTGTCATGTTAGTTTAAAATTTTACCATGAAATGTCAAAATGGGTGTTCAAATGTGTGACTGTTATGTTGATGTGTGTTGTCATGTGTTTTGTACATTGTCTAAAATCAAAGTGCATGTCAAATTAAATGTCTTTAATTTGTAAATTTTGATTGATGTAGTTTGATTTTATTGTATTATTATGTGGGTTAATGATGCGTGGTTTGTTGTGTTTTGGACAGGTCAAGATGCTTGAGCCCCATAATCAGGTGAGGAAATTCAAGGAGGGTTTTGAGGAATTGATGAATATTAAGGACGAGTTATGGTGGTTGGATGGCATACATTTTTGGGGTGTGTGTAAATGTAAGAGTATCCATACTAATAGAGCATATGAGTCTGCACTATGTGAGTGGTGGGATGCATATAGGAACCCTTTTCATTTTCCCACTGGGGAAATGACTGTGACTTTGGAAGATGTATATCGTATTTATCGACTATCGATTGAGGGAGTACCTATGAGGGCCACCATAACTAAGAGCAAGGATGTTGTGTTGGAGAGATTATTTGGGGTAGCATGGAGAGAAATTGATATCTCTAAGATAGATTATGAGTGGCTATGTGTAAAGAATAAAATATCAGAGTGATAGTGTGTAGTGATGATGATGATCTCGACATACACTCTACCTGATAGTTTTAGGTTGTTGTTTACCTAGAACATGTTGGATATAGTGAGTGATATGGTGGAGAGGAAAGTTTTATTTTCATGGGCACCTGCACTATTGGCCCAAATGTATTGTGAGTTATACAATGTTGTTTGAGGCAGGAGGATAGGACTGAGTGTGATTCCCTTTCTACAGGTATGGGCATGGGAGCACATATCTATTAAGATACCATATTTTTTTTCTAACCATGTACATGTGGAGGGAAAAGAGTATTTGCTCTATGCTCTTATATGGAGTAAAAATGCAGAGCAGGGCATTAAGAGGCCACATGAGGGCGACCCACTATTTTGGAGGGGTAAGTCTAAGGATGCTACTCCTAAGGACATCATATGGAGACCCTTATTGGGTGGAGTGAGTTGGGATGAGGATGATGAGTAGCTACGAGCCATAAGATAGGGTAGATAGTTAGTGGGGAGGTATACTTGATAGACTAAGTACTTTTACTTTGACCGAGTGAGGAGGAAATTTGATTTATAGTAGGATGTCCCTCAGACTTCTATAACTTAATTTAGATGATGAGGATATAGAGGAGAGTGACTTGTGATGCCACCATGGGTTGGAGAGAGGGATCCTTCCATGGATATCCTAGCTATAGGGGATGCTGGGATGACTTCAACATTTTATGCATGATGGGATTGGCAGATTTGGGTTCCTGGCAGGGGCATGATTAATCGATGGGTGGTGCCTAATGTTGGGGTACCTCCATTAGATGTGAGGATGGGTAGGAGAGATTAGGATGAGGATGTGGTTGGCGATGTAGAGGATATTCCTCTACAACACTCGTGACACTGCTTGGGTGGTGGAGTGAGTACCCAAGACATGAGGGTGGAGGAGGTACATGTGGATGTAGATGCTGGTATGGGACATACTGCTAGGGTCGAGGTGGAGGAAGATGTTGGTATTGTTGTGGGTGACATGTATGACACCATTGACATTGGTGTATTCATGAATGCAGTACAGCAAATTCCTATTGATATCCCCATGAGGGGGGATGCAGCGGATGAGGCACGAGCACTATGAGATAGATTCTATTAGTTGGAGGCTAAGGTGGAGAAGCTGAGGGCTGATATGGTTAGGTAGGGAATTGAGAAAGAGTAGTTGAGGGTCATGGTGGTGAGGTAGGATCATATAATTATGAGCCTGACTAGTCAGCTGGGTGTAGAGACTACCAGGAATTTGTTGTGTGAGACTTCTCTATTGGTGCATGGGATTCCTCTCCCTAAATATACATAGGTGGTGTTGTAGTCTAGGACACAGTCATGAGTGCGAGAACTCTCTCATCATAGTCAACATAGTGTTGCTTCGGTGGTAGAGGTTGGTGCTATATTTGAGGTGCAAGATCTGCCTACTGTGGAATAGCCTATAGTAGATCCAGTTCTAGAGGTCGTTGTAGAGTCGAGCTAGGCGGTAGAGAGGCAAGTGATCCAGGAGGGGCATGGGGAGACCCATGATGATAGTTAGGAGTTATATCTTTGATTGTAGCCTATAGGAATTTTGGATGTTATATGCGATGGGCATGGTCCCAGGTTGTAGCCTTCGGGTATTTTTTGGATGATGATATACATATATATATATATATATATATATATATATATATATATATATATATATATATATATATATATATATATACCTTGATTTCAGTTGTTATATATGATTTGTGATTTTTATGGTTTGGAATGTATTGTGTTTATGTTTGCATAGGTAGCACAACATAATCTGTAGGTATGTATGATTAATAGATACATATGTGTGAATGGTTTAGGTCTATTATCATTCTTTCCTATGAATGAATTGTAGAATAGTATGCATGATTATGTTTCTAATATGGTGTGATGTGATATCGAATGTACTGTTGTAATAAATATACATATAATAAATGCAATGTTATAATTTTATTTTGGAATGTGTGTATCATGAATGCATAATATAATTTAATTTCTTGAATGTATGTAATACAAATTCATAACTATAAGGTGTAGCAAATGTATATGACATAGATGCATGGGTGCATGTATGGACTTACTGAAATATGCCAAGGAACCACTTGTATCGTGGAATTTACATGTATGAATGTGATCCATTAAAATATTTTAGGGATGGTGGATAATGTAATGCATGTGTCATGGTTTTGACTAACATGGTGATGACAATCAAATCTCAAACCCTTAGCTATACAATTTTTGTGGCAACTTATAACATAATCGGGTTGGTTCAAAGTTTGTCTTGGACCTATGTGTGTGAATGTGTAAGGTTCATTTGTCCATTGTGATAGAGGTAAGATTAACCCATTGTAGACACTACCGGACTAGCTAGCTCATCCATCCACAACAGTGATCTCTACAAAAGCGATATGCTAATGTGAGGGATGTGTTGTCACCTGTAAGACTATTCCATTGGTAGGCAGGCTCTTGGAGCCTATTGCTAGTGATGGTAATCATCCCATGGTGTTATTTTGAACCTAAGGACCAAAGGAGATAAGAATAACATGGGTGATATCAAGAGGTATTTCCTTTTGTTTTCTGCCCCTATTCTAGTGTTAACCTATCTGATTATGGTAGTGCTCTTTTCTGTTTCTTTTATTTTTTCTCTTTTTTTTGTGGTGCTATTTTTGTATGCACGATGAAGTTTTTTTTCTACCCAATCATTTATTTTTTCTTATGCTTTATCCCTTTGTTTATCCCTAGGTCGTATGTTGACCATGAAGGTGATAGGACAAGCAGGGGATATGACAATATCTACTCAAGATGTCCTCTTTCCTATGCTCAAAATTGTTAATGTGTAACCTGTTGTGAGTGATCCATGAGAGAAGTTGAACTAGCCTAAAGCACCATAAGAAGAATGTACAAGACTCGGTAGCTATGGGTGACACTTTATTGCCTAAACTATAGAGTAGTCAAAATTAAACACGACACCTATGTATACCTTGATCCTAAAAATGGGGAATGGACATCCAGGTGGTGATGCTAACAAATGCATGTATTATTTCTACTGAGGTGCATTTTGGGGAAGAATGTACAAACACGAATTAAAATTTTAGATATAAATCATATGAATATGAGGAATGGATGTAAAGGTAAATGATGTAAGTGGAGGAATGCGATATTTACAAGAGGAAAGTTACACTGTGTAGAAGGAGAATTTTAGAGGAACCTATTTACATATGAGTAAAGTGTGTAACAATGATAAAAGGCACGATACTATGATCATGGTTTCCCCAACATGTGGGGCATGTGTGTGTAGTAGATGTATAAGCTTTGAGCTGTATAAGTGTATGTAATAGTCACCACAAAGAAGGAATATGTGAGAGTAGAATGTACAGGTGGAAGAAGTGAGAAGAAATAGGCTTTGGTAACCAGTCAAGAAAAGGGGATCACCAAAAGCCAACAAAGTAGGATAAAAGAAATGAACCAACGTATGTAAGAAGTAGAGGAATGGGATATAAGAAGAAGGGTAACTGAAAATACTATCACACAAAATGGCATGGATCTAGTCAGGAGTGGGATGGTGAAGTGATGATATGGCTTGGGTTACGGTTGCTACTGTAATTGGACATGTTGTGTATGTAACGGATGGGCACTGCTAGGGACCTACGAGGTGGCAATATCCTGGGAGTGGTGTGGTGTGGAGGACTAACAAGTTTGCTAAATGGAAAATAACACTCTGTTGATGGGGTACGCTTGCCATGTAACATGTTGTGCACTAGGATTTCAAATGATATGCACTATTCAATATCATAGTTTGGCTGGCGATGGTAAATACAAAATTGATTCTTGTTGTAGTTGTAAAATTTAGGATGAGAGGGATCAATGGGTCAAATATTGAGTAGGTCAATAAGACCCTAATGTATGAGATGATGGAACATTTTGGAAAAAGGTGTGTGTGGAATAGGCATAGGATAGACGTATGGGTCTGTTGGAGGAGAGTAAGGCCTGGGTGAAGGATTATCTGGTAATGGAGGCATGGGTCTGGGTTCTATCATGGGTCTAGTCTAGGTTCGGATAAGGGGTCTATGTGGTGGTGAGGATGGACGGGTCGTGGGAGACTGCCATGGGTGAATGTGGCAATGGTAGTGGCTCATCTTCAACTCTAGAGCTTCAATACAAGATATGAGATGTTGTATCTCATGGTGTGGTAGTGATGGTATTAGGGAGGGGGGCGATTAAGATTCCAATGTGAATGGAATGGTTTGATGCATGGTAGAAAATGGGTTCCATTGGGATGATGACATAATGGAGTTGTGGCACCCTAAAATTGGAGCAGTTAAACCATCAGTAAAAAGTAGAAATTTGAATTTTAACCCCGAAACTACCCGTTAACCGCTCACCTCATTTTTCATGCCATTTTTAGAGGTTTTTGTGACCGTTGGACGATATCATCGTCGATCTAATGATATCATCCCAAATCGGATGAATTCGTATGGAACAGAACGTCCAAACGATTTTGTCCCAAAATCAATTTTTTGCAATTAGCTTCTATTCCAATGACCTCCAACTTGGGCAGAAGCATGTCTACGTGGTTGGAGATTCCCACGTTAGGGATCTCCTATATTGGGATGATCCCCAACCTCCTAACCTCCCCCTAATCCTATATAATTGGGTTTTTCCCATTTTATCCCCTGACTCCCTACCTGGCTACCTGGCTAATTATTTCCCTACAATTTTAGTTTTTATTGTGATCTCCCATAATTTGCACTTGTGTTTTCAAGTTTTGTTCCAGGATTTCACTATGTTTTAGCCGAAGGTAGCTCAGATTATTGTAGGCAATTAAACTATAATTTTAGATGATCCTGTCAAGATCGGTGATGATCTTGTACGATTACAGATGATCTTGTCTGCAATTCAGCTTGGGGGCAATCAGAGCCATGATTTTGTATTCTCTATCTCATTTTCCTTATTTATTGGTGCATTATATTAATTTACTTCTATTTTGCATCTTGGAGTTCACCTCATTTAGCATAATTGCATGATAGAATTCAAAATAAGTTTCCAAAATAGTGCATCACATTTAATTTGATATCTAGATTTATCATTCAAACATCTATACTCTTATTTCTATCATTTTACATCATTATTGCAATTGTATTTTTGGGTTTTGGTGTCTATTTTCTTGATTATAGGTTTTTGATGAATTCACTTGATGAATTCTTCAGGTCGCTAATGATATTGGGTGATCTCGGATGATATCCTATGATTTGGGATGATTCTATACAATTACAGATGATTCTGTCATATCCGGGATGATATGGACTCTTATAAGATTCAAAATCTTCATCAGACATAAAAAATTAGGTGTACTCTTCTCCATTTTATATATTCTCTGTATTCAATCACATTAGGATTCATTTATGTCTGTTGTCTTCATATAAATTATAATCTTCATATAGAATAGCTTAACTTCATTTTGGCCAACCTAGGAATCTGAATGATTGAACATAAAATGAAAAAATCAACCCATTCTCAACCTAGGCATGGAAAATGCCACTCAAATTTTCCTAGTGAACCCCACCATCCGTCAAAAATTCACCTTTATACCCCTCCCCCGAGAGGCACGACCTTCAAAGGGCCTCTCCATCCGAGGTATTGTTCCATCCTTTTCTCACCCCCATTTCGGGTATGGATCCTTTAGCCTGAAGGTAAGGGTGCAAAAAATTTGGGCGATACATTTTGGTGAACCCGATGTGAAACTAAAAACACCTTTTGAAAACAATAAAAAAAAAAACACATTATTAAGAACATGTAGAATCATTAGAAAACTGTTAAATTTGCATATCATACTTAGATGGTAGATTATAATAGAAGACGAGCTATCTCCATAAATGTTGAAAATCAATTAATGGCCATAGATATTACTTCTATGCTTAGAGTACCTCAAACATATAGAGCCCAACATTTGTGGGATGAACTTGATAGGAGATTGGGTATTATTGAATCTAGATCTACATAACTTAGGCAAATTAAGAGGTTTTTCCTAGATAGAATCATGGATCCTGATCAGGGACTTTGTATCATGAAATTTATAGAGCTTGCCATATGTGGTTAGCCGATAAAAGAACACTTGTGTCTTCTGAATTATACACCTTTGATAAATACCTCGAGAATGCAGTTGTAGTACATAAATTTCTATCTCATGTAGAGGATCAAGAAGTCATTCTTATGGATAGAAAGAGATGTAATAGAGTTTCTAGAGCTGTGTTTTATCGAGAGTATTGCCATGAACTTTATTTTTACATGTCAGAGTTTGAAATAGATCATATTACTATAGCACACTTTGTCAAGTTCTTGAAAAACAACTTCCAATTTGAAGAGGAGCATTTCATGACTCCTGATGAACTTAAGCCTATCAATGATATCCATAAACTATTCATAGAAAGCTAAGTGATTCTTTCTACTATTGTTTCTTACAACTAGCATGTTGTTTGTTATTTTTATTCTCGCAAAATAATAATATAATAAAATCACACAAAAAAAAAACAACAAAACATTTCCTTTTAAAGTATTATAGTAGGTATATAGTTAAAATATATACCTCTCAACCCTATCGCATATATATATAAGTATATATATTTTCTAAAACCTAAGTTTAGCACAATGCCTAGACTTAGGAATGGAAAACAAACCGAAGAATATGAAGATTGGTTAGGAAGACCATTAACTGACCAAAATGTCCCTCCTAAGGACCAAGTTCAGGAAGAAGAAACCCTAGACCAGGAAGAAGAAGAGCTCGCTATAGGAAATGAACAAGAAGAAACTATTAGAGAGGAAAGATCATCATCCCCTAAAATGTCTCCAGGAGGAGCTATCACTTTTGAGAACATGGAACAATTCTGGAAGTTCATTAACACTAATATTGGTGTTTTTAATAGAGCAGCCCATATGGACAAGGATAAAATAAGTGACACTCAAGAAACTTTAGAAGAAGTATTTCAAAAATGCACTAATCCCTTGTCCTTTATTGAAAAAGAGAGTTATCAATCTGGACCATCCAATTTGGATATAGTAGCTTCGATCTAGAGGATGCAACAACAACATTTTAACCAACAATCTAAAGTGCCTGTTAACAAGACTAGGATTATTCCCGCACAAAAGAAACCATCATTTTATGCTCTATTTTGCCAAGATCTTGATCAACATACCTCAAATCAATAAAAATCCAAAACAAAAATGAACACCAATTACCAAAAATCTAAGGTACAACATAATACTATTACAAATCCCCTTCATAATACTCTTCCCACCAACACTTTGCATAATAGCAATATAACATCTAATCCTTATGTCACACCATCATACACTTTTAGATCCCATACCTATGTGCCACCAAATCAATATTGTGGACAAACTAGCAATCTTGAAGCCATGGTGAAATAGTTAGTTTTTCGCATGGACCAAATAGATCCCTACCGTCCCTCATACAATTATCAAGAGATGTGTAGTCAGACTTTAGATCCTATAGTCGTAGCACAGTTGTATCCTAAAAATTTTCCTATACCTTTTCTTCCCATATATAAAGGAACCGAAGATCCCATAGAGCATCTTCGTATGTTTAGGATAGCATGTCATGATATATCACATGATGACTTGTTATTACTAAAAATATTCCCAAAAAGCTTGGGAGGAATGGTATTAGAGTGGTATTATCAATTACCCACTAATTATTTGAGGAATTTTGAAGAAACTACCGAGTCTTTTGTTCATCAATTTAGTGCCTACATCGAAATATATGTGACCATTAAATATTTGTATAACTTAAAATAGGGCAAAGATGAATGCTTTGTTGATTTCCTAGCTAGGTGGAGACAGTTGATAGGAAAATTGCACTTTGTGTTACCTTATAGGGATATGTTGGACATCTTTATTAATAATTTGCAAGAGCAACTATATTATGAATTATCAACTGCTACCTTGACCACCTTCGATCAGGCTATAGACTTAGCCCGAAGAGTGGAATATGCTCTCATTAGGAGAAGCCAGTTTAAAAAGATAGACGATGAGAAAACATCCAAAAATCAATATAAGAATAAACAAGTTGTGGGTGATGGAGTCACCGATAGTAGAAATACTACTAATGTTAATGCTGTGAAGACAACGAAGAAGTTTGTACTGAAACCTCCTGATAGACCTCCTCGAGAATTTACTAGGTTAAATCAACCTTTATCAACTATTCTATCGCAATTATTAGAACAAGGTTTGATTCAATTACCAAATATTCGGGAACCTGATCCAACTATACCTGGATACAAAGCATATTTACACTGTGACTTCCATAGAGGACCTGGACACACTACCAACTCTTGTAAAAGATTAAAACATAAAATACAGGACTTGATTGATAACAATGATATGGAGGTGCAAGCCTTTCAACATAAGCAAAATCCTCCTAATAATATTTAAAAGAACACCCCACAAAACCAGAATCAGAATGCCAATCAGTCATTGGACATATTTCAACTTCCCTTACCAAAACATGGTAAGGAGGTGGCTAATCAAGTTGAACATCATAATGTACCTCCTCCTACCCGATATGTAGGAACTATTAGTGGGCATTTACTTGTTCATGATCTGTAAATATTTGACACAAATTTATCCGTGGTTACAACCAGGCCTCTATATAATATTTAGATACCTGATCTTAGTGATACAGAATATGAGACTGAGAGTGATATGGAAATCACATCAAATCAATCGAATAGTTCTAAAGATGAATCAGATCCTATTCACCCTATCACAAGTTATATGGTTCTAGAAGATCCATTTCCAAGAAGAGTCACTACTAGACCATCATCTCACTGATTAATTTCTAATGAGCTAGCTATAAATGCTATACCAAGACCCATTCATCATCCGCAAAATAATATTGTGGGTACCATCAGAGCTGTTACTAGACAATAGGCTCAAAATTCTCAACGAGATAAAATTCATAATGGTGGATCAGCTCCATTTGTTTTGAAGGTTCTTAATAAAGGGATCATTCACCTAATGTTCAACCTAACCTCCTTATAATATTAATGAACAATTATCAAATATTACAGCTAGAATTTCTCTCTTGGACCTTTTAATATCTTCTCCTACACATAGAGATGAATTAATGCTCACATTAAGCCAGATGATGGTACCATAAGAAATTCAACCTGAAGCCATGGTCGATACTATAATAACTGATGAATTTGATTGTATTAACTTCGGGATAGAGACATACCGCAACATAGTTTACATAAAGATAACCCCTTGTATATTACTGCCTTAATTGGAGATGTAGCAGTCAAACGAGTTTTTATTGATAATGGTTCATATTTAAATATCTACACTTTTGACTTCTACCAAATATTTGGGTTTAGAAGTGATGAAATGAAAAGAACTAATATGATCATAAAATATTTCAATGACAAAACACAAGAAACATGTGGAGTTATTACCATTCCATTGCAGGTTGGTCCAAGAACCTTGGATATGACTGTTTTTATTGTACATTGCCCTGCATCGTACAATATACTCTTGGGTCATCCTTGGATCAACGCAATGCAAGTTGTTCCCTCAACTTTACATCAATTTGTTAAGTTCAAATTTAAGAATCAGTTGGTTACCATTCATGGTGATCCAAGACCCTTTGATATGTGTGCTTTGGCAGAACCTATTGGAGTTCAATTTTACCCCGCTTTGTCATCCACACATCCTAATTCTCATTATCCATCTAAACGTGTGAAACTCACACCCACAACATCATCTACTTCTTCTCCATCAATTGCACCTCCACATATAGCTCAACCATATTCTAAAAAAACTACATTAGGACCTAAGAAAGATCCTAATCCCACAACCAATATCTCTTGTTCTACTCCTATAACTTCCATACCTGTAATAGACCCATATATCGAAACCTCTACATCGTCTACATCCACCAAATTCATATTTTCTACATCAAAAGACGTAGGGAATGTTCCTTCTACCTCTTATGCTCTTACTGATGAGCTCTTACCCGATCTATCTAAAATTATTATATCAAAATAAATGAATGCTTCTATGCAATATTCCCTTATTTTAAATAATTTGCCACCATATCCTCGTACCTTGGGCCTCCCACAACCTATGGGAAGTATTTACCAAGTCAGTAGTTGTGCCTTTATTTATAAAGGGATATTACTAGGGTAGAATACCCAAAAACATCAAAACTCATTATGATGGATATGCTCGATGTTATTTTACTAATGAGTATATTAAATCCAAACCTATAATGCTTAAATTGGGATATAAAGGGAAAGGTTTGGGACCTTTCCATAATGGTATGAAAGAACCTTTTGAGGTAGAAGTGTGGCCCGCCCGATGTGGTGTGGGCCTATTTTCTAGTAAGGGTCAGCCATTCCCATTTGAGGATGATGACCATCTTATATGTTACCAAGATTATTTAGATGAACGTGATGCTTTGTGTTTAAAAAATAAGACATTCACATGTAATATGCTATCTATAGCCTATCCTGAGATGATCGTTGAATCTAATGATGAGTTGGAGGAGATATCTTTCACGATGTCTCTGTTGTGGAATTATTACATAATGGATTTTATTTTGATGGCTCTATACCTAGTATAGCCCAGATTGAGGCCACAACTCCTCAAGATGAATTATCCAAGCTAACCTTGGAATAATTACAATAATTGGGCATTTCACCCACCCCACCTAAATTTAAGAGAGATCTACACATGGAAGTAGAAAATGTCATAAAAATTAACATTGGAACCGACGATAACCCTCACATAATCAACATTGGATCATAATTGAGTCAAGAAAAATAGGATAAGTACATTACATTTCTTAAAGAATATGAAGATGTATTTTCTTGGAAATATGAAGATATGCCAGGTTTAGACCCTTCTGTAGTTATGCATCACCTAGTAGTGCATTCGGATGCTAAACCTGTTAAGAAGAAGCTTAGAAAAATGCATCCTAAAGTGGCCTTACTAGTCAAAGGGGAGTTAGAAAAACTCCTAAATGTTATTTTTATACAAGCCATTGATTATGCTGAATGGATCTCGAATGTAGTTCCAGTAACTAAGAAAGAAGCTACTAAGATTAGGGTTTGTACAGACTTTAGAGATATTAATGTCGCATGCCCTAAAGATGATTTTCCCCTTCCCAATATGGATCAGATTATTGATTTTATTTCGAGGAGTGGAATGATATCCTTAATGGATGAATTTTTTGGTTATAATCAGATCAGGATAGCTCCTGAATATCAGGCTAAAATAACCTTTATTACCCCTTGGGGGACTTTTTGTTGGAAAGTGATGCCATTCGGTTTGAAGAATGCAGGTGCAACCTATCAACAAGCCATGAATTATATCTTTCATGATATGATGCATGATATACTACATGATTATGTATATGACATTATAGCTCGTTTTACTGAAGAATATGACCATTTAGATGACTTGAGAAAAGTATTTGATCGGTTAAGGGAATATCTTATCCAATTGAATCCAACCAAATGTATATTCGGAATTAAGTCAGGTAAATTATTGGGGGTTATAGTTTCTTTATGTGGCATCGAAATTAACCCTCTCAACATTATGGCTATCACTGATATGCCCGCACCTACAAATATATCTGAATTATGGAGTCTACAAGATAAGCTTCAAACTATCCATTGCTTCATCGATAAGCTGGTAGATAAAATTGGACCCTTTCTTAAGCTTCTTAAGAAGGATGTATCTTTCCATTGGGATGACGAATGTAAGGAAGCATTTGAAATCCTTAAACAATATCTTCTTAACCCACCTGTACTTTCACCATCTAAACCTGATTGCCCATTTATCTTGTATATTTCTACTTCAGATTTTTCTTTAGGAGTTATGTTAGCTAAACTTGATGATGAGAAAAGAGAGCGTGCTAATTATTACATTAGAAAAAAATTAATTAGTTATGAAACCTGCTACATAGCATTAGAGAAGTTACGTCTAGTAGTCATATTTTCTACACAGAAACTATGCCATTATATGCTCAATCAAAAAATATACGTTATTGCTAAATCCGATCCCTTACGATATCTCATGAGTCGACCTTATTTATCTTGTCGCACAACGAAGTGGGTTCTTGCTCTAAGCAAGTTTGAACTCACGTTTATAGGACAAAATTCTGTTAAGGGTCAAATCATAGCAGATCAATTAGCTACTACACCCTTAGAGTCCACCCATCCCCTTGTCATTGAGTTTCCTAATGAATGCCTTAACCTAGAGGCAAATCATTCAGAGCAATGGTCCCTATACTTTTACGGAGCCCGATGCATGAGTGGGGATGGTGCAGGTATTATTTTGATATCTCCACAAAAACATCTCATACCTCTATCCTTTAAATTAATGTTTGCCTATACTAATAACATTGTTGAATATGAGGCTCTAATCCTTGGATTACGAGCTACCCTGGCACTAAAAATTAAAAATATATTTGAGTTTTGGTGATTCTCACTTGTTATGAATCAAATTAACAATTTTTATCAGACCAAAGATGATAAATTGTGCCCATATAAAGCATATGTATTACAATTAATATATTTATTTGATCAAGTTACCTTGGAAGCTATTTCTAGAACTAGCAATCATGTGATTGATGCTATGGCCATAGTTGCATCTATTTTACCCTTGGAGTTAGATGATGAATATGCTACCATCATTATTAATCGACTCTAGGAACCCACTTCAACTAAATCATTCTTGGAACATTTGGACGTGTTTCTAATCAACAAAACTATTCCTAAACTTTGGTACACTAACATCCTCAATTTTCTTCAAAATGGGACCTTCCTTGAAGGTTTTAATAGAAACTAGCATCGGTTATTATGTAGACGAGCAAGTCGCTTTGTAATAATTGGCAATACGTTGTATAGGAGATCTTTTGAAGGTATCCTATTAAGATGTTTGAATCTAGAAGAGTCTAGATCAGCTTTGAGTGAAGCCCACGATGGATCTTATGGGGGACACTTTAGTGGTAGCGCCATTGCTAAGAAGCTCCTTAGGATAGGATAATTTTGGCCTACCATAGAGAATTATGCACATGATTACGTGTGCCATTGCGATAAGTTCCAAAAACACGCTGACCTTGTCCATGCGCCTGCATAATAACTATAGGCTATTTCATATCCTTGGCCCTTTTCAAAATGGGGCTTAGACATCATCAAAAAAATCAATCCTGTGTCATATGATGGACACAAATTCATCATAGCCACCACCGAGTATTTTACGAAGTGGATCAAAGCTATGCCCTTAGCTTCTTGCACTGGAACGCAAGTTTCCAAGTTTATTCTTAATCAAATTATTTGTAGGTTCAAAATTCCTACAAATCTCATCTCGAATAATGGAACTTGTTTCAAAAACAAATATGTAAAGAAACTATGTCAAAAATATAAAATTCAACATTGTTGGTCCACTCCCTATTATCCTCAGGGTAATGGCCAAGCAGAAACATCTAATAAAACATTAATTAAAATCCTCAAGAGATTGGTCAATAAGTATGGCCATTGATTGTCACATTCAATTATATCCTACTTTGTGGGCTTATTGAACTAGCATTCGTACTCCCATGGGCACTTCACCTTTTGTTTTGGTTTATGGCATTGAAGTTGTTTTTCCCTTTGAACTAGAAGTTCCTTCTTTGGCTCTGCTACTTCAAGATACTAAAGTAGGAGATGAATATCATGCTGGAAGATTTAGTCAGCTGGAACTCCTATATGAGAAGCGCATTAATGCTTTGGAGCATCTTCATGCCTACCAGAACAAGCTCAAATGAGCATATCTCAAGAAAGTTCATAATCGATCCTTTGAGATCGGTGACCTCGTCTTAAAAGAAAATAAAAAAATACTAATGCAACTAAAGACCTTAAAGGAAAATTTGAGCCTAACTGGCTTGGGCCATATATTATCACTACTAAATTTAGATCGGGAGCATACATATTAGCTACCTTATATGGTAAAGATCTTAAATAACCTATGAAAATTATGCATCTTAAGCGCTATTATGCATAAATTTGGTAATTTCATCACTATATATATTATACATATTGTCTCATATTAGTAATTCATATAAAAATTTCAAAAATAGTAATATTATGTATTCTCTCAATTCATAAATTAAAATCAAAATATAAAAAAATCAAAATCATCAAAATCCTCAAAAACATCTTCTATTTTGCACTGTCAATTCTTGAAGTATTGTAGTTATATTTTCAATTATTTTGGATAAATTAGCATTTATATGGAATCCCTCACTTTCACACTCACATGAATAAATATCCTGATCTTATTTTGTATGATTATTTATCTCTCTTATATCGAAGTCCACAGTTGAATTAAATAAAGTTTTGAGCATAGAGAAATGATCTTGTTATTTACTTGAACCAAGTACACATTTTCACACTAAAATGATTTCATTGCAAATTCAAAATGATGCTACACAGTAGAAGTGGTCTCTTGAGTGAAAATTTTTCCCTGCTATCCTATCATGCACATGGTCTAGAATCTTTGAGAATTGACAAAAGGACAAGGTTGCTTTTGCCCATAATAAAAATCCCTTGCTCTACAACCAATCCGAGCAAGTATCCCTAGTATAGGAAGAAAAAGAAAATCAAGAAAAATCATGAGAAAAAGAGAAATTATTCAGAAGCATTATTTTAGTATCATTTTGTACCATCTCAGCAATATTTCAGCATTATCTCAGTGTCAAGCAAAAAAAAAAAAGAAAAAGCAAAAAGCAATAAATTCCTCCCCCCTTTGAAATAAGGAAGTGTGAAGCTTGAATCCCTGGAATTCTCAATTATTTGAAAACTGTGAGGTAAACCCCATAACAGGTGATTTGTGCCCAACTTGCTTGACATTGGGTAACTCCTAGCGTGGTGATATGTCTGTCACATTAGCGACCTTCTTTTGTACAGACTTATGTTCGCTTATGGATCAACTAGCTCTTGATGACCCGACTTACATAGTAGTCTGGTACGGTTACATGCATATAAATCATGGTCAAAGAACACTTATTTGGTTAATTCAAATTACTTGTATCAAATTATCTTGCTTAAAATCGGTAAATGAACATTACAATTGCACACACATTTGTGTTTGAGAGATTTTGTATCATTATGTTAGATCAAGATCGACAATGAACTCATGTATGCACATGGGGTTCCTTATAAATCTAAAATTTGTCTTTGAGATAATTTAAAATATTTATTCAAATATTCTGGAATAATTTGACTTTCTTACTTGAGAATATCTGCTTAGTGTAAAATCAATTAAATACATTTTTTTCAAAAATCCAAAATTTTCTTGCAAAACATGTTCAAAAATCTAGCAATAAAGTCACATTTATATATTTTCGACTTTCCCAAAAATGGTATAGTTCCTAAACCTAAATTGGAATTTTATGCCTAGTGCAAGTCCTCATTTTTATATTTTCTGTTTATCTCAAAATCAAAAATCAACTATGCAATAAAACTATTATATCAATTTCTTCTTTGGATTTCATGATGATGGTATAAGTCTATACCTAAAATTCTATGCCTAGCGCAAACCATCATTCTAATTTTATTTCCCATTTATTTAATCCATAAAAGCATATGGCTTAAATCATTATGTTACACAATTGTGCTTTAAAAATAATGAAAACTTTCCTATTTCATTTCATTATGTCAACATTCATTTTTTTTTTTACGAGGATGGTATAATTCCTAGGGAATTGTTCAAATTTCTATCATACTTAGGAATTTTATGCCTAGAAAAAATCATATTTTTAATATTTCATGCATAATATTTTCATGGAAATCTAAAAATAAATCATCACTATCATCATTTTTCATCATCACAACACAAAGTCTTAAGAAAGTCTCTTAAGCAACCTTTTAATTTTAGCAATATTTCTCTCATACTGGGATTAGCTTGATGACCTAGCGAGCGACGAATCCATGAAATGTTCATGTAACAGCAAAAATGTCCTTTGAAATTTTTATTAGAAGTCACTTTATTTTCATCAAAACACACCACAACAACCAGTTTGTTTACATCAGATTATTTCATTTAATTTTATAGCATGACATAAAATTATAATATTTTCAACAACATAATTACATGAATAGTCAATCAAAAATTAAAATATTAAAGCATCATAAAACATATGCACAAGTCATATCACAAAAATAACATCATATATATATATATATATATATATATATATATATCAAGAAGTATATACATCATATCAAAATGGATTGGTATGCCACAATCTATACCTTGGCATACTCAATCATCTCAAAAATAGTTTATGTAAAATGTGCATCTAGTATTGAGAAGACCTTGAGCTCTCAGCGTCATCTCCTCTCCCACCTTGATGTGGAGGAGGTGGTCCCATCAAATCCCGTACTGTATTGTGGGTCCTCGATGTCAATCGTGATGATGTCCTGAATGACCCCATCCTGATCAGCTCTGTAATTTTGGTTGGCAACTGTATCCTCTGGCCCTTTGGAACTAGCTGGTAGTACACTCCCTGATAGAACACGGTCTGAGAAACTGACCACACCAGCTCTAGAATGCTCACCCATTCACTTCGAGCCTTGATCCATGTAGCCTCATCCTGTAGAGTCTACACCTGAGCTTGTAGATGGGCATTCTCTGCCTAGAGAGCTACCATATTGCTGCTCTCCCCCACCTTGATACCCTTGCCCCTATCAGACAATGGTGGCCTATCCCTCTACTAAGGAGGGAGTCTTTCTCTCCTCTCCTCTCTCCTTTCCTCCCTTCTCTTTAGCTGATGTTGTCTCTCCAAAGCCTATGGTACTCTCCAGTGTCTCTCCTAAGAAGGCCATCGCTGATCCCTCCCTCCGTGACCCCTTGCTGCATCGATGGTAGCCTAGCATCACCTCTCCATCCGTTGCACTATAGCGTGCATAGGATCCTATTCCCTCATCATCTAAGGAGGGTGGATGCTTTCATACCAGGCATCATATCCGTCTGCTATTCTCGCATCATCCCCATCCATTAGCTGAATTGGGGCATCATTAGCATCCTGACTCTAGAACCGTTGTATGTCTGGATCCCTGCTCAGTGTGGTATTATCTCACACATTCTAGGAGTACTCATAATCCCTAAGAGTAGGGATCCCCTACTGTAGACCGAAATGCCTCAAAAATTAGTCATAACGATGGAGCTCTACCTCTCCCTGCTCTATCCTCAACCATATGACTCACCTGATGTGAGCCAACTCCTGTCCATCCTCTACCCACCCTGTATGATCTCTCCATGGTCTCCAAGTGATCTGATCTAGGGTGAGGTCATCCAACAACCTTCGGGACATCAACAAATCTATCCACCATTGTGACCCTCTCTGGAGCCACCAATAGAAAAATTGGGGTCTCTCTCAGTCAACTCCTATTAGTGGAAGCCCTATCGGCCTCCGCATCACAATGTGCTCCTAGCACAAAACTTGTAGAAGCAATTTCAGCACCAGATATCGACCCCCCTTGTATATGACCTCATAATGGATCATATACAAGCGGCATAGTACAAAGCTGCCCCAAGCAAACCTGTATCCATGGTCTCTCATGCATCTAAAAGTAGCCACGATGGTGGCATAGAAGAAGGCCACCCACCACGCCTACCAAAACCCAGGTCAATCGAGATACCCTAGGCATCTGCCTCAAAGCCTCGATGTTCACTCTGCCCTTCTCCAGGAAGAAGCTTGGGTCCTCGCATAATCTCATCATAGTGTGGCCCTGATTGGTTGAAGGGGTCATGAATCGACCATGTATGGGGATCCTCAAGATCCTCCATTCATCCTCTAGAGTGGGAGTCATCTCCCCTGTTAGTAGCCAAAAGAAATATGACTCTGGATACCATCTCTCTGCTAGGGCTGTCAGTAACCCCATGTCTATAGGAATTTGTGGAATATCTACCACATACTGTAGTCCTACCTTTGCCAATCTATCTTACTTGGCCTGATCGAGCATGACTAAATCATCTCTTAGACCTCTGTATTTCCACTCTCAACTCTTTAGCAATCCCCTCTGCAAAATAAGCAATAAAACAACTAAAATCATTAGTACATAATCATTAAAAAAAAAAATCAATTAAAATAAAATCATGCCATTCATGCCATAAAAGTTGATATTGCCTATTATTGGACAATATCGTACCAAATTTAGATAAAATCATATTTAATAGGACGAAATCATCTTCGTTCTTCTATTTGAGAATCACCCCTTATTGGACGGGATCGCCCCTATTTCTCTGATTTCATCCCTAGATGAAATCAACAATATAGAGACGATTTTGTCGATGGCCTAAAAATGGACGCGATGCCCAAAAACACTTAAAATTCAAGTCAAAAATCAAGTAAATCAAGTTAAAAATATAGTAAACTAGGTTTAGATCCTTACCCACAATCCATGTCAGATCTCTATTGATCTGTGCGCTATTTCCACCATTTTGCCTGCAGAGCTCTGAAATAGTGAAAGTGAACAATAAAAATGAATTAGGGTTTTACTCTATTTTTCTTAATTTTATTCAAAACGACATTTTTTTAATTTTTGCTTTTTCATGCTTTTACCTCAAATGTTCTATTTTGGTAATAACTCGGAGGGGGCACCATAGCAAACAGTCGTACGATTCAACCTAGAATCATCATCTAAAAAATGAAATAAATTTTTGCTTTATCGTAAAGTATGAAGAACTCATCTTTAACGCATTTTTTTTCAAAAAATTCACTAAAGAGGGGGCAAAATGTAGCACCCTAAAATTGGCATAGTTAAACCATCAATAAAAAGTAGAAATTTGAATTTTAACCTCAAAAATTTTCGTTAACCGCTCACCTCATTTTTTGTGCCATTTTTAGAGGTTCTGACCGTTGGACGATATCATCCCAAATCTGATGAATTTGTCTGGAACAGAATGTCCAAATTATTTTGTCCCAAAACTGAATTTTTCCAATTAGCTTCTATTCCAACAACCTCTCCAACTTGGGCAGAAGCGTGTCTACGCGGTTGGAGATTCCCACGTTGGAGATCTCCCAGATTGGGATGATCCCCAACCTCCTAACCTCCCCCTAATCCTATATAAATTGGGATTTTCCCAGTTTATCCCCCTGACTCCCTACCTGGCTGCCTGGCTGATTATTTCCTTGTAATTTTAGTTTTTGCTATGATCTCCCATCATTTGCACTTGTGTTTTCAAGTTTTGTTGTAGGATTTCACTGTGTTTCAACCAGAGGTAGCTCGGATCATCGCAGGCAATTCAACTATAATTTTAGACAATCCTATCAAGATCAATGATGATCTTGTATGATTATAGACAATCTTGTCTGCAATTCAGCTTGAGAGCAATCAGAGCCCTGAGTTTGCATTCTCTATCTCATTTTCCTTATTTATTGGTGCATTAGATTAATTTACTTCTGTTTTGCATCTTGGAGTTCACCTCATTTAGCATAATTGCATGATGAAATTCAAAATAAGTTTCCAAAATAGTGCATCTCATTTAATTTGATATCTATATTTATCATTCAAACATCTATACTCTTATTTCTATCATTTTGCATCATTCTTGCAATTGTATTTTTGGGTTTTGGTGTCTATTTTTTTGATTGCAAGTTTTTGATGAATTCTCCTGATGAATTCATCAGGTCATTGATGATCTTGGGTGATATCAGATGATATCCTATGATTTGGGATGATTTTGTACAATTACAGATGATCCTGTCATATTCAAGATGATCTGGACTCTTACAAGCTTCAAAATATTCATCAGACATCAGAAATTAAGTGTACTCTTCTCCATTTTATATATTCTATGTATTCAATCACATTAGGATTCATTTATGTCTATTGTCTTCATATAAATCAGAATATTCATATAGAATAGCTTAGCTTCATTTTGGCCAACCTAGGAATCTGAATGATTGAACATAAAACGAACAAATCAAACCCATTCTCAACCTAGGTGTGGAAACTGCCACTCAAAGTTTCCTGGTGAACCCCACCATCCATAAAAAATTCACCTTTATACCCCTCCCTCAAGAGGCATGACCTTCAAAGGGCCTCTCCGTCCGAGGTATTTTTCCATCCTTTTCTCACCCCCTTCCGGGTATGGATCCTTTAGCCTGAAGGTAAGGGTGTGAAAAATTTAGGCGATACAGGAGTGGAATGACTGTGGTGATTGCAAGTATTGCTAGAATGGTATGCCTCATAGTGGCAAAGGTGGTGTCTTGAGTATCAGTGGCATAAGCGATGGCTCTAACATAGGTAGACTCACCATTGGGTAGTGGCACGGGTAGAAATGTGGGGTGAGGTGGATGAGGTGTATACTCCCTATTAGGTGGGCAGTAGTATCCCATAGGATGATGGGGGTGATTTGTTGATGAATAGTGACATTTGAGATCATCA
The DNA here is from genome assembly GCA_028583015.1 of Wollemia nobilis. NCBI lineage: Eukaryota > Viridiplantae > Streptophyta > Pinopsida > Araucariales > Araucariaceae > Wollemia > Wollemia nobilis. Next base: position 1,271,728 of record JAQPPZ010002937.1, on the reverse strand, counting down.
GACGGGTGAGAGGGTGACCCTTGTGCTTGGGGTTGGGTGGATTCCTCTTTATCATAAAAATAGGACATGGTGTTCTAGTTGTTGCTAGAGTGTGGTGAATAGGATGAACCTCGCTAGTGAAGGAAATTGTGTCGAGGTGAGGTATGATGATCTGAATGGGATGAATGTGAGGAGCACCTTGTATGAAGGGCGGCTGGTGGTTGGGTGAGATCGGCTGGTGTAATGGATTTTTATTATGGTTGTGGATGGTCCTACATGGTGATAGGTGAGGCCACTATAGAACTCTCTTTCTGATGATGTGAGTCCTGCAAAAGGAAAAACAAATACCCCGAGCATAAAAATGGTAGAAAGGTGAAACATACATGTACAGAGAAATAATAAAGCAAAAATAATATATTCACATGGTGATGTGTTTAGTGATTTACTTCTAATACTATGTGAAACTCGTGATGGTGACTGTGTTTATGCATCATGAATTGAATGCACGAAGGTGCAAAATATTGATGGGTTCAGGATCATTAAGACCTTCGATATTGGCTAGACGATATGCTCCCAAACCGTATTTGTGTGTGATAATAAATGGGCCCAACCAGTTTGGGGAGAATTTATTGTGCTGCTGGTGAGGTTGACTTGTGATTTTATAGTTCTCTTTTAGAACCAAGTATCTTAATATTGTTGGCACGATGAAGGTGATCTTGATATACTTGTGTGTGCTCGATGGCATGGATGCGACGTTCATCGAGGAGTGTTAGTTGATCTAGGCGAGATTGGTGAGCAGTGTTTTCATCAATGAAATATTTCATAGATATCCATAAAAAGGGTATCTCAAGCTCAAGGGGCATGATAGCTTCTTCCCCAGTATGAGTATGAATGCTGGTACGATATGCCCACAAGGCTAGGGGTATTTGATTATGCTAATCTTGGTGAGACTCTGCTACAGTTTTATGGAGAATAGAGCAAATGGTTTTTTTTGGGGCTTCTTCCTGGCCATTTCCTTGAGGGTAATATGGGGTTGAAAAGCTATGGTGTATGTGAAATATTTTACATAGGGCTCGAACAGTATTGTTTTTAATATATTTCCTATTATCTATAATAGTTTTGGATGGAATTCCAAAGCACCATATGATATTCTCCATGATGAATGCTATAATTTTAGCTCCTATAGTTTGGACCAGTGGGATGGCTTCGACCCAATTGGTAAAATATTATGTTGCTATGATGATAAATTTATGATTGCTAGAGGAGGCAGGTGTAATTTTTCCAATTAGATCTAGGCCCCATTGGGAGAAGGGCCACATGGACTGGATTGGTTGAAGTGATTGGGATGGTAAATGTGTTAGGTTGGCATGTTGTCGGTATTTGATTGAATGTTTGACATACTCATAGTAGGCCAGTAGTAGCCCATACAGAGGATATGTTTGGTAATCACCATGCCACTAAAATGGCGACCATAAGTACTGTCATGGGTTTCTTGTACAACCCATTGTGATTCTTGTGGTTCTAGGCAACGCAAGATTATGTTGTTATAGCTACAATGGTAAATGATGTCCCCCAACAAGGTGTAGTGGATTGCTCTTTGTTTAAAGGTTTGACATTTGGCATAGGGAAAATCACATGGTATGAAACCTAGTTTGATGTACTCTTTGATCTATGAGAACCATGGATCGTGAGGTTCAGTGTTTATCACACACACACCACCATCATCTGTAGGTAGCTTGGGTGATATGGAAAATTGCGTGAGTGTATGAATGAATACAGATGTTGTGTTGGACATTAGGTTTTGCAAGATGAGGGACCCTAAGGAGGCCATAGTGTCTACAAAATGGTTTGATGATCGTAGAGCAGCTTCGAGTCAAATTAGGATAGGAGTTGTTGGGTGATTTTCTTGTATTGTTGGAGAACTAGGCAATTGCATAGCCAGAGGTCCTTTACTTGATTGACTATCAAAAGTGAATCACCTATGATGTGGAGGTATTTTATGTGCATAGAGTGTGATTGTTTTAGTCCTAGGATTAGGGCTTCGTATTCTGCATTGTTATTGGCACAAGGAAAATTAATTTGAAATGAAAATGGGAGTGATTCTCCTTCAGGTGTAAAGAAGACAATGCCTACACCCCCAATGTGGAGACACTTGGAACTATCAAAGAACATGGTGAGGTCAGCCATGAATTCTGTTTCAACGTATTCCTCATATTTGGTTATGTGAAAGATGGAATCATTGAGGAGTTGAATGAGTAGAATTGATTGTCAATAAATGGAGCTTCAACCAGTTGGTCGACGATGACTTGTCCTTTGATAGACTTTTGAAATATGAATTCAAAGTTGAACTTGGTTAGGAGCATGATCCATTTGGCTGTGCATGAATTGTGATAACTCTTGTTCATCATGTACCTAAGGGGATTATCTTGGGCGATGATAAAAGTTGTGTGGTTTAACATGTAGTGTCTTAACTTCTGGGTGGTGAATACTACTGCTATGCATAGCTTCTCCATGTATTCGTATCTCATTTCATAACTAACTAGTGTACGACTGATGTAGATATCCTACTCTTTGTCGAGAGCATTATTTTGAGCTAGGACTGTACCTAGCACAAGTTATGTGGCTATGATGTATAGAGTCAGTGGTAATTGTGGGTGCAAAAATGACATGACCAGTGTCGATGTAAGGTAAGTTTTGATAGCGTCGAATGCGACTTGATAGTTATCATCCTATTTTAAGTGTACTCCTTTTTGTAGGAGATGATTGAATGGTTGGCATTTGTATGATAATTGTGCTATAAATATGTAAATAGAGGTAATCTTGTCTTGGAGGCCGTACAATTGCTTTAGTGTGGTAGGAGGAGGCATCTCGATGATGGCTTTCACCTTATTAGGATCTACTTCAATGCCTCATTGGGAGACAATGAATCCTAGTATTTTTCTTGGTGTAACACTAAACACGCACTTTTTTGGATTGAGGCGCACATTGTGTTCTAGTAGTCGATCAAAAATATTATGGAGATATTCGATATGATCGACACATTTCTTTGATTTGGCTATGAATTTATCTACATAGTCTTCCACATTTTTGTACATTAGATCATGAAATATGTAGGTCATGGCTCGTTGATAGGTTGCCCCAGTGTTTTTAAGACCAAAGGGCATGAACTTGTAGCAAAAGGTCCCCCAGGATGTTGTGAAGGAGTTTTTGTGTTGATCGGCTGGGTTGATCCTAATTTGATTATAATCAAAAAATCCATGCATAAGGGAAATTATTTCGTGACTTGTGATGGAGTAAACAAGGTAGTCAATGTTGGGTAAAGGGAAGTTGTCTTTGGGGCAAACTTTGTTTAGGTCATGAAAATATGTGCAAATGTGAATGTAGCCGGATGGTTTGGGGATAGGGACCATGTTGGATACCCACTCGGGATTGTCAATTGGTACTATGAAATCAACATCTAGGAACTTTTGTAGCTTGGATTTTACTATCTATATCGACCCAAATTTTTCACACCCTTACCTTCAGGCTAAAGGATATGTGTTTGGAAGGCGGATGCGAGAAGGATGGAAAAATACCTCAGGCTGAGAGGCCCTTTGAAGGCCGCACCTCTCAGGGGAGGGGTATAAAGGTGAATTTTCGATGGATGGTGGGGTTCACCAGGAAAATTTGAGTGGCAGTTTCCATGCCTAGGTTGAGAATGGTTTTTATGTGTTCATTTTATATTCGATCATTCATAATCTGATGAGGATTGATGTTTGATCTTTCATATGACCCCTCTAGTAGTTCCTAGCTAGGTTTGCATAGTTTATTTCTTGCAAATTAATAATTGTAAGTGAGTCTCCTTCTCACATGCACTTGTGGGCACTAGTTATCTTCTAGTTGTCATTTAGAGTGTTAGTTAGTAAGTGTGAACTCAAAGTAGGAAGTGTGTACTTCAAGATAGCTAAAATGGATCTTCTAGTTAGCAATATTCCTTTCTCCTAGCTTAGAAAGTTACGTGCATTCTCCCTTGCACTTTTGTAGCTTATGGTTAAGCATATTGGATCAAATCCATGATTTGATGGGTTTGGTTATGTATTTTGGGCCATTAGTGCCTATAAATTGAATTGTAAATAATAGAACACTTAGTTGGATTTTCAATCCTTTTCATTGGTATCAGAGCCTAGTTCATGTTTGCACTAGGGCTTGTGAGGTGAGAGGATAGGAGATAATTTTGTTATGAGAAATTCTTTCTCATTGAGGACTCGGTTTAAGCTCAAGGGGAGCTTGAAAACCATTCGGAGAAGGAAGTTCCTTCGACGACAAACTCCTCGTTCCAACTTTTTGCTTATGCTCAAGAGGTATAGGAAAATTTTGCCTCAGAGTTCTTCTTATTGTGATCCTTGGAAGGGATTGGATCGTAGCTACGGTCCAATTAGGATTAGGGAGCCATTTAACCCTACTGCCCCCCCATTTTTGAGTACTGAAGAGCTCCAGGAGGTCATCAAAACTAGGTCGTGTGTCGACTTAGGTCTGGTTGCCTTTCAAACGCTGGTCGTGTGTCGATCGGATCTTGAAAGGAGAGCTACTGAAGGGATCTGGTTGCTCGTATTTTTACAATTTAAGTTTTTCAAGCTTTGGAATTAACCCTCCTGGTTAATTTTTTAAAATTTTCTAGTTTGTCTTAGAAAAGCTTAAATTTTTATTAATATATTATCTTCTTAATATATTAATTTAAGCTATTGTAAAAAAAAAAAATTGCAAATTTATTTATTTTTATTTTAGCAGCCTAAGGCTTCTATGCCTTTTTGGCTACCGCGCCAGCACCGAGGGTGCGTGGTCGGTAGCCGCGGGCTAGTCGAGCGCGTCAAACAGGCCTGACGCACTCGGCTCGTTGCCCGTGACTTGACAGCCTGACATTCTTGTCGGGCGTCAGTCCTGCGATAGACACTGTTAGTCGATAGCGCCTACGACGCAAGTCACGGCAGCACCGCCCGGTGTCGAGCCGATGGTAGACTGCACTGCCCATCGGCCTGACAGCCTGACATCTTGTCAGGCATCGGCATCGGTGCGACAGATCAGCCACCGCAGCGCCTGATAGAATTGTCAGGCGGCTATAGGCTTTGCTGCCTACGCCACAGCGTCTGACAAGACTTTCAGGCAACTGTAGGGCCTGCTGCTCGTAGAGCCGCCATAGCAGCGCCTGACAGTGTTGTCAGGCATCTGTCGGGCCTACGGACGATAGCGCCAGGGCCTACGGTAGTCTGGCCAAGGGCGGCTACGGCTGTCCAGCTACGGGTTTGGAACCATGCAGGCCAAGCCCACGGGAGTTTGTGCACGGAAATTTGTGCACGCAAACTTGTGGCACAAAAATTTGTGCCAACTGAACTTATTTTGCACTATAACTGTAATTTACTGTTGGTTTATTTGCTCGAGAAGCGTGCAACAGGAGTTTTGTGCCAAACTTGAGAGTGAAGTCTGCCTCGAGAAGTGTGCCACAGTAGTAGCAGAATTTCATGCAACTGAAATTAAGTTGGAGTGCAGTGTAAGTCATCTTCAAGGGTAATTTATTGTAATTTTTAATTTTTACTATTTAAGGTTGCATGTTAAATTTTGTTTTTATTAATTTAATTTTTAATAACTTGATTAAATTCATTAATCTTTGATTAATTGAAATTTAATTTTTAATTAAGTTATTTTTAAATTAATAAATTCTAAATTGCACCTTAGGTTAGTTTAAAATTTCAAAATTTTGAGCCTTAGGAGTAAATTTTCAAATTCAAAGGCACTCCATTGTAACAAGGAAAATTTTCATTTTCTTTCCTTGATTTAGTGCTTTCTCATTTTTTTACTCCTGGCTTATACCCGGGTTCACATGGCTTCTGACTTGGCTGCCCAAGTGGCAGAACTTGCCCATGTTGTAAATGCTTTAGCAGATAAAGCTAATGATACTACCATGGCAGAAGTCCTTGGCAATCTTGCCATGAAGGTAAATGACATTTCTGTGCATAATGCTTCAACTTTGCTCATGATTCTCGTCTGAGAGTTCGTTGTGAAGTTCCATTTTATGATGGATCCAGGAACCCTGATGTCTTGAATAGTTGGATTCTTGACATGAGTTCTTGGTTTTCTTACTCTCAACTTTCAGATGACGATGTGGTTCCTTATGCTAAGCTAAAACTTTCTGGTTTAGCCAAAGTACTTGTTGAACGAAAAAGAGGTCATGATGAACTCACCTCATGGGATGAGCTTGTAGATTGTCTTAAGACCAATTTTTATCCTTCCAATTATTCTAAGGAATTGGTCATTAAATGGTTTCATTTTTGACAAGGTACTAATATGTCTGTACAGGAATATATTTTTCAGTTCAACAGGTTCAGGATACTTGTGAATGTGGAGGATGATGTTCCAGCTTTGATTCTCAAATTTCAAAGTGGCTTGTTAGAGCATTTGTACAGGGAACTAATGTTTGTTTCTATGGAAACATTGGATTCATTTTTCAACCAGGCGCAACTTGCGGAGGACAAGTTTAAGGCGCATTCGCAGGCATTCCACGCACCTGTTACTCAAGTGGTTGCAAACTCATCAAAAGGGAATAATTCTTTCTCACAAAAGAAGAATTTTGCTCAAAAGAAGAATGTTTCTTCTCCATCTCCTTCTTCTCCTTCCCATTCCGCTTCTACTCCTTCTTCTAAACCTTCTTCTTCTTCTTCTTCTTCTTCTTCTAAAATGTTTTGTAACTATTGTAAGAAGAAAGGTCATGAAAAAGCTGATTGCTTTAAGCTTAAAAAGAAGAGTTTAGTAATTACTACTCAAGAGGAGGATGCTCCCAAAGGTCCCCTTGAGTCTATAGGAGAGAGTAGAGTATACACGGAATTACGAGGTAAGCTCAATGAAGTTACCTTGGTAAATGTAAGTTCATCAAAAGGAGCTCGTGATGCTTTGTTCATCACTCGAGCTCATTTGCTTCATAATTTTGCAACAGATTGTATAGTGGATAATGGCTCGTAGAAAAATCTAATTGCGAGGTCCATTGTCGAGCGTTTGAAGTTACCTATGGAGCCTCATCCTCAACCTTATTCTTTGGGTTGGAAGGATAGTGGAAGAGGCTCAGAAATCACTCACACTTGCACATTAAAATTTGCACTTGGCCCACATTTCATAGATCAAGTCACTTGTGATGTGACTCCTATGGATTGTTGTGGGATTTTGCTTGGACAACCTTTTGAGTATGATAGGAGAGCTGTTTATGATGCTTTCAAAAGAACCTACACACTTCAAAAATATGGTAAGGTCTTTCTCATTAAAAGCACCAACACTCCTAACATCATTCTAAGTTCCAAGCAAACAAAAAGAGTAATTAAAAAAGGTGGTGATGTTGCTCTAATTTTCATTCGCTCTCAAAACACTTCTACATCCACATCCATTCCAAAGCAACACTCTTCAATGGATAAAATATTGCAAAGTTATTCACACATATTTCAGGAGCCAAAGTCTCTTCCTCCAATTCGCACAATTAATCACAGCATTGAAATCATTCCTGGTTCTTCACTACCTAATGCACCCATGTATAGACAATCTATTTTGCAAAATGAAGAAATAAAAAGGCAAATAGAAGATTTGTTGTCTAAGGGTTTCATTAAGGAAAGTACTTATGCTTGTGCCTCACCTATTTTGTTGGTTCTTAAAAAATATGGCACTTGGAGATTGTGCATTGATTTTCGTGCTTTGAACAGAATTTTTGTAAAGAATAGATATCCATTACCACGCATTGATGATTTATTAGATCAGCTTCAAGGAGCTAAGTTCTTTTCAAAAATAGATCTCAAAAGTGGATATCATCAAGTGCGTATCCAAGCTGAGGATACATGGAAGACAACTTTTAAGACGAAGATGGGCCTCTTTGAATGGTTGGTCATGCCCTTCGGTCTTACTAATGCTCCCGCAACCTTCATGAGGTTGATGAATGATGTATTTCATGATGTACTTGACAAATTTGTAATAATATATCTTGATGATATATTGATTTTCTCAAAAACTTGGGAGGAACACCTTAGGCATATCCAACAAACCCTTGATCTTCTTGCGAAGAATCAATTATATGCCAATTCTTCCAAGTGTTCTTTTGGCAATACTTCAGTTTCTTACCTTGGCTATGTGATTAGTGAAAGTGGAATTCAGGTAGATCCCATAAAAGTTGATGTTTTACTTAAGTGGTCCCCTCCTACAACTCTCACTGAGTTAAGGAGTTTTCTAGGACTTGCGAATTTTTATCGCAAGTTCATTCCTCAATATTCCACCCTTGCAGCTCCATTGCATTATCTCACTAAGTCCAAAATTCCATTTCATTGGGAGAAAAGCCAAGAAGTTGCCTTTGAGAAACTCAAAAAGAAACTTTGTACAACACCTGTGTTAACTTTACCCGACCTCTCTCAACCTTTTGAGATTGAAATGGATGCCTCTAAAGTTGCCTTAGGAGCTGTGCTCAAACAGAATGGTCATCCAGCTTGCTTATCATTCGAAACTTTTTCTCTGCTAAGATGAACTATTAAACATATGACAAGGAGTTATATGCATTAGTTCAAGCTATTAAGTATTGGAGACATTATCTTTTGGGAAAAGATACGAGTAGTACACACCGATCATATGCCTCTCAAGTTTTTACAATCTCAAAGTAAAATTGAAGAATCAAGACATATGAAGTGGGCCTCTTACCTCCAACAATTTCACTTGGTGATCAAGTACAAAAAGGGGAAGAGTAATACTGTTGCTGATTGTTTGAGTAGGCCTCCAACCGCTCTTGCCTTAACAGTTATGTCCACTTCACACTTGGGATTTCAGACTTGGCCTAATCAGTATTCACAGGATCCTGATTTTGGAAAAATATTTGAGCAAGTGAGTAAGCCTTCTTCTTCCAATTTGCATCCTTTCCAAGATTTCTACATCAAAGAAGGACTTCTTTACAAATTGGACAAGGTTTGTGTTCCTTGTGAGCCTAGAGTGTCACTTCTTAAGGAAGCTCATTCTACACTTTATGGTGGTCACTTTGGGAAGCATAAAACACTTCATCATTTGCAAAGATTTTTCTATTGGCCTAAAATGCAGAGGGATGTGTTGAGATTTCTCAAACAGTGTGCAGTTTTTTGTCGCTCAAAACCAGCTAACAGGAAGTTTGGCTTAGGCATGCCTTTGCCCATTCCTTCCCGTCCTTGGGAAAGCATTTCCATGGATTTGGTTAGTGGTTTTCCTATGACAGTGCGCCAACATGATTGTGTGTTCGTGGTGGTTGACAGATTCAGTAAAATGGCTAAGTTTATTCCATGCCGCAAGACAAGTTCTGCATCAGACTTAGCCCAATTTTTCTTTGACAGCATTTGGCGTTCCTTTGGTCTACCTACAAGCATTATCTCGGATCGTGATTCACGCTTTGTGGGTCATTTTTGGCATTCTTTGTGGAAGATTTTGGGAGTTTCCCTTAACTTTTCTTTTCCATCGCCTATCATCCGCGATCCGATGGGCGGATCGAAGTGGTAAACCGTACCCTTGTGCAAAGTTTACGAATCTATCATCACGCTTCACAAGCAAAGTGGGACTTGAGTCTCACTCATATTGAACATGCCTACAATAGGGCCCTACATTCTTCTACGGGTCATTCACCCTTTGAGGTTTGTATGGGATTTCAGCCCTTGGCACCTTATGAGTTACCTTTGTCTTTGCCTTCTCCTGTCACTTCACATCTTCAGAAGGAGCAAGACAAGGCACACTCATTTATTCAGCATTTGCACAATCTGCAATCAAAGGTGGTTGAGATTTTGCAAAAGACACAACAATAGCAAAAAAAGGCCATGGATCGACATCGAATTCCTCATCCATTTCAGGTTGGTGACAAAGTTTGGTTGCATCTTGACAAGCGATGTTTTACTGATAAGACTCATAGCAAAATCAAACCAATTCGCTATGGGCCTTATACTATTCTTCAGAAGGTGTCCGAGAATGCTTTTCGCCTTGATCTTCCCACACACTTGGGAATTCATGACGTCATCAATGTAGATCTTTTGAAGTTGTACTTTGACTCTACATTGGAGACTGCACCAACTATCAGTCATCCTGTGGACGTGGTTCCTGATGCTCAGTTACCATTGGATGCAGATCAGATCTATGACACGAAGACTCGACAGACTCGCCAGGGGTCTACCACCTCATATCTTGTGGCTCGACGAGGACAGCTGCCGCATCAGGCTCATTGGATTTCTTTTCATCAGATGTCCCGTGACTTTCCTACTCTTCTGAAAGCATTGGAGTCCAATGCTTCTATTGTGGGGAGGCATGATGAGGATTGATGTTTGATCTTTCATATGACCCCTCTAGTAGTTCCTAGCTAGGTTTGCATAGTTTATTTCTTGCAAATTAATAATTGTAAGTGAGTCTCCTTCTCACATGCACTTGTGGGCACTAGTTATCTTCTAGTTGTCATTTAGAGTGTTAGTTAGTAAGTGTGAACTCAAAGTAGGAAGTGTGTACTTCAAGATAGCTAAAATGGATCTTCTAGTTAGCAATATTCCTTTCTCCTAGCTTAGAAAGTTACGTGCATTCTCCTTTGCACTTTTGTAGCTTATGGTTAAGCATATTGGATCAAATCCATGATTTGATGGGTTTGGTTATGTATTTTGGGCCATTAGTGCCTATAAATTGAATTGTAAATAATAGAACACTTAGTTGGATTTTCAATCCTTTTCATAATCCTAGGTTGGCTAGAATGAATCTAGGCTATTCTATATGAAAAATGCTAATTTATATGAATACAAAAAGAATGAATGAATCCTAAATACCAGGAATATACTAAATAAGAAAGAATGCACCCGATTCCAGATGTCTGATGAATATTTTGAAGCTTGTAGGAGTCCAGATCATCCCGAATATGACAGGATCATCTAAAATTATACAGAATCATCCCATATTACAGTCAATCATCTGAGATCATACAAGCTCATCACCGATCTGATGAATTCATTAGAAACCTGCAATCATAGAAATAGACACCAAAAACTAAAAATGCAACTGCAAAAATAATGCAAAATAATGGAAATGATAGTATGAATGCTTAATTGATAAATCTAGATATCAGATTTAAATGAAATACATTTTTTTAGTAACTTATTTTAAATTTATCATGCATTTATGCTAGATGAGGTGAACTCCAAGATGCAGAATGAAAATCAATCAAGTTAATGCATAGTAAAATAAAGAAGAAAGATGAGAAATGCAAACTCAGGGCTCTGGTTGCCCCCAATATAAACTGCTATCGATATCACCTCCAATCGTACGAGATCATTGTCGATCTATGATGGGATCATCTGAAATCATCTTGAATTGCCTACGACGATCTGATATTCCTCCAGCTGAAGCACAGTGAAAACCTGCAATGAAAGACTTGAAAATACAAATGCAAATGACGGGGGCGATGATGTTCTAATACAACAAAACTAGAATCGTAGGGGAATGATCATCCAGGGGGTTCAAGGGGATAAAATGATAAAATCCTAGTTTATATAGGATTAGGGAGAGGTTATGAGGTTGGGGATCATCCCAATCTGAGAGATCTCCAATGGAGGAATCTCCAACTGTGCAGACACGCTTCTGCCCAAGTTGGAGAGACTGTTGAAACATAAGCTAATTATGAAAATTTGGTTTTGGGATGATATCTTCTGGACATTTTGTTCCAGATGAATTCGTACGATTTCATCTGATCAACGACGATATCGTCCAACGGTCAAAACAACTCCTAAAAATAGTGCAAAAAATAAGGTGAGCGGTTAACAGGCATTTTCGAGGTTAAAATTCAAATTTTATATTTTTACTAAGGGTTTAACTGTGCCAATTTTAGGGTGCTATATTTTGCCCCCTCTTTAGAAATTTTTTTGAAGAAAATGCGTTAAAAATGAGTTCTTCATGCTTTACGAGAAAGTGAAAATTTACTCAATTTTTTAGACGACGATTCCAAGTCGAATCGTACGACTGCTTACTATGGTGCCCCCTCCGAGTTTTTACCCAAATCAAACGTTTGAGGTAAAAGCACGAAAAAGCAAAATTTTTAAAAATTTGTTATTGTTTTTAAATAAAATTAAGAAAAATAGGGTAAAACCCTAATTCATTATTACTGTTCACTTTCACTATTTTTAGAGATCTGCAGGCAAAATGGTAGAAATAGCGCACAGATCGACAGAGGTCCGACGTGGATTGTGGGTAAGGATCTAAACTTGGTGAATTATGTTTTTAATTTTGATTTGTGTGGCTTTTAATTGAAATTTTAACTATTTTTGGGGCATCACAACCATTTTTAGGCCGTCGATGACGTCGGGACAAAATCGTCCCAATTTCTTCAAAATCATCCCTAGATCGTCGATTTCGTCCAGGGGTGAAATCGACGAAATAGGGGTGATCCCGTCCAACAAGGGGTGATCCCCAAGTTGAGAAATTAGAGATGATTTCATCCTACAAAGGACAATTTGACTCAATTTAGGATGATATTTTCCAATAGTGGACGGTATCATCATTTTTTTTTATATAAGATGAAATTGATTTTAATGATTATCTATTAATGATTTTTATTGTTTGATTGTTTATTTTGCAGAGGGGATTACTAAAAATTTTGGAGTGGAAATATGGGGGACTAAGAGACGATGTAGTCGCACTCGACCAGGTAGAGCAAGACTGACTAGAAGAATTTGGGCTACAACATGTGGCAAAGATGCCACAAATATCGACAGACATGGGGCTACTAACAGCCCTAGCAGAGAGGTTGTATCTAGGGTCGTCTTGCTTCTGATTATCGATAGGGGAGATGGATCCCACTGTAGAGGATGTATGGAGGATCTTGAGGATCCCCATATAGGGACGATTGATGACTCCTACGGCCAATCAGGGCCATGCCATGATGCGACTACGCGAAGATCCTAGATTTGACCTGGAGAAGGGCAAGGTGAACATCAAGATATTGAGGCAGATGCCTGGGGCATCTCGATTCACCCATGTTTTGGAAGGGGTAGTGGGTGGCCTACTGCTATACCACCAGAGTGGATGTAGGTTGCCATGGCTACTCTCAGATGTGGTCTACGATATGAGAGACCATGGATACAGATTTTCTTGGGGTAGTTTTGTGCTATGTCGCTTGTATAGGATCCTGTATGGGGTCATATACAAGGGAGGTCGATGTCTAGTTTTGACATTGCTACTATAGGTTTGGTGCTGGAAGCACATTGTGATGCGAAGGATGATAGGGCTTCCACTAACAAGGGTTGACCGAGAGAGACCCTAAGTTTTCTATTGGTGGCTCCAGAGATGATCATAGTGGTAGATAGATCTGTTGATGCCCGAAAGGTTGCTAGATGACCTCATCCCTGATCGGATCACTTGGAGGCCATGGAGAGAGAATAAAAGGTGGGGAGAGGATGGATAGGATTTGTCTCACATCGGGCAAGTATTTTTGTTGAGGATGGAGTAGGGAGAGGTAGAGCTCCACCACTATGATCGAGTTTTGCGATAGTTCGGTCTATAGCAGGGGATCCCTTCTCTCAGGGATTATGAGTACTCCTAGACTATCCAGGATAGTACTACACTAAGTAGGGCTATAGATATGCAGTGATTCTGGAGTTAAGATGTGGATGATGCCTCCATTCAGCCAGTGGATGGGGATGACACTAGGGTTACAAATAGATATGATGCCTGGTATGTAGGCATATGCCCTCCTTGGATGACTAGGGCATAGGGTCTGATGCACGCCATGGTGCAATGGATGGGGAGGTGGTGCTAGGTTTCTATCGATGCAACGAGGGGTCACAAAGGGAGGGAGCAATGATGGTCTCCTTAGGAGAGATGTTGGAGAGCACCATAGTCTTTGGAGAGACCACAATAGGCAGAGAGGAGAGAGGAGGGACTTCTCAGTAGAGGGAGATGCCACCATCACCCAATAAGGGCAAGGGTATCGAGGTGGGGGAGAGTAGTGAGATGGTGACTCTTCGAGTTGAGAATGCCTGCCTTCAAGATTAGGTGCAAACACTATAGGATGAGGCTACATGGCTTAGGTCTCAAAGCGAAGGGGCGAGCACTCGAGATCTAGCATGGTCTATTGCTCAGACTACATTCTACCAAGGATTGTACTATCACATGGTTCCATAGAACTAGAGGATACCACTACTAGACCCCATTGTAGAGCCAGTCATGATGGGATCATCGAAGAAATCCTCACGATCGATAGTGAGGACCCGAGACACAGCACGAACCTCTATGGGACCACCTCCTCCACCTCAGGGTGGGAGAGGAGATGAGGCTAAGAGCTCGAGGGCTTCTCAAGACTAGCTGCTTTTTGGTTATAGACTGTATATTTGAGAGGATTGAGTAAGCCAGGGTATAGATTGTGGTATACCAATCCAACTGTGATATGATGTACATATATTTTGATATATATATGATACTTTTGTGATATGACTTGTCCATGTGTTTTGTGATGCTTTAAGTTTTAAATGGTTGATTGTTTATTCATGTGATTATGTCATTGGAAATAGTATAATTTTATGTCATGCTGTAAAACTTAAATGAAATAATATGATGTAAAAAAACTGGTTGTTGTGGTGTGATGTGATGAAAATAAAGAGACTTATAACAATAATTTCAAAGGAAATTGTTGCTGTTATAGACCATTTCATGGAGTCGCTGCTCACTAGGTCGTCAAGATAATCCCAGTATAGAAATATTGCTAAAAGTAAAAGAGTGCTTAAGAAACTGTCTTAAGACTTTATGTTGTGATGATGAAAAATGATGATGGTGATGATGCGTTTTCATATTTTCATAAAAATATTATGCATGAAATATTAAAAATATGATTTTTGTTAGGCATAAAATTCCTAAGTGTGATAAAATTTTGAACAATTCCCTAGGAAATATACCATCGTTGCAAAATTGAATGGCAACATAATGGAATGAAAATGGAAAAATTTGCGTTCTTTTTAAAGCACAATTGTGTAACATAATGATGTAAGCCATATGTTTTTATGAATTAAAATGAATGGGAAAATAAAATTAGAACAATGGTTTATGCTAGGCATAGAATTATAGGTATAAAATTATACCATCATCACGAAATCCAAAAAAATAATTTTATTGCATAATTGATTTTTGATTTTGAGATAAACAAAAAATAATATATAAACGTGACTTTATTGCTAGATTTTTGAATATGTTGTTGAAAGAAATTTTGAATTTTTGAAAAACATGTATTGAAATGTTTTTATACTAAACAAATGTGCTTTACATAAGAAGATGAAATTATTCCAAAATATTTGCAAAAATATTTTAAATTATATCAAAGACAAAATGTAGATTTATAAGGAACCCTCATGTGCATATGTGAGTTCATTGCCGATATTGATTTATCATAATGATACAAAGTATCTCAAATACAAATGTGTGTGCAATTGTATTGTTCATTTACCAATTTTGAGCAAGATAATTTGATTCAAGTAATTTGAATTAACCAAATAAGTGTTCATTGACCATGATTTATATGCATGTAACCGTACCAGACTACTATGTAAGTCGGGTCATCAAGAGCTAGCTAATCCATAAGAAGATATAGGTCTGTACAAAATAAGGTCATTAATGTGATAGACATATCACCATGCTAGGAATTACCCAAGGCCAAGCGGGTTGGGCACAAACCACCTGTTATGGGGCTTACCTCACGATTTTTGAATAATTGAGAATTCCAGGGATTCAAGCTCATTCACCCTTCTTTTCTTTTCAAGGGGTAGGGAAAAGTATTTTATTGCTTTTTGCTTTTGCTTTTTTTTTTCTCTCTTTTTTTTTTTTTTTTCGTATTTTTGCTTGATACTGAGATAATGCTGAAATATTGTTGCGATGGTACAAAATGATATTTTCTTTTTCTCATGTTATTTGACTTTTTTTTTCTTCCTATACTAGGGATACTTGCTTGGATTGGTTGTAGAGCAAGGGATTTTTATTTTGAGCAGGGGTGAGCTTGTCCTTTTGTCAATTCTCAAAGATTCTAGACCATGTGCATGATAGGATAGCAAGGGAAACTTTTCGGTCAAGAAACCACTTCTACTATGTAGCATCATATGGAATTTTTAATGAAATAATTTTAATGTGAAAATATATACTTGGTTCAAGTAAATAACAAGATAAGTTCTCTATGCTCAAAAATTTATTTAATTCAACTGTGGACTTTGATATAAGAGAGATTAATAATCATACCAAATATATCAAGCTATTTATTCATGTGAGTATGAAAGTGTAGGATTCCAAATAAATGCTAATTTATCCAAAATAATTGAAAATATGACTGCAATACTTCAAGAATTAACGGGTGCAAAAATAGAAAATGTTTTTTGAATATTTTGATGAGTTTGATGTTTTTGACATTTTTTATATTTTGGTTTTAATTTATGAATTGAAAGAATAAATACTATTACTATTTTTGAAATTTTTATATGGATGACTAAAATGAAACAATATGCAAAACAACAATATATACAATGATGAAATGACCAGATTTATGCATAATAGCGTTTAAGATGCATAATGTTCATAGGTTTTTTAAGATATTTACCATATAAGGTAGCTAATTTGTATGCTCCCGAGCCAAATTTAGCAGTGATGATATATGGACCAAGCCAGTTAGATTCAAATTTATCTTTAATGTCTTTAGTTGCATTAGTATTTTTTGATTTTCTTTTAAGACAAGGTTGCCGATCTCAAAGGATCGATGATGAACTTTCTTGAGATATGCTCGTTTAAGCTTGTTCTTGTAGGCTCGAAGATGTTCCAAAGCATTGATGCACTTCTCATCTAGGAGTTCCAGCTGACTAAATCTGCCAGCACAATATTCATCTCCTACTTCAGTATCTTGAAGTAATAGAGCCAAAAAAGGAACTTCTAATTCAAAGGGAAAAACTGCTTCAGCGCCATAGAACAAAACAAAATATGAGGTGCCCGTGGGAGTACGAACACTAGTACGATAAGCCCACAAAGCAGGATATAGTTGAATGTGCCAATCTCAACTAGATTTATTGACCAATATTTTGAGGATTTTAATTAATGTTTTATTAGATGCTTCTTCTTGGCCATTACCCTAAGGATAATAGGGAGTGGACCAACGATGTTGAATTTTATATTTTTGACATAATTTCTTGACATATTTATTTTTGAAACAAGTTCCATTATCTGAAATGAGGTTTGCAAGAATTCCAAACCTGCAAATAATTTGATTAAAAATAAATTTTGAAACTTGGGTTCCAGTGCAAGAAGCTAAGGGCATAGCTTCAACCCACTTCGTGAAATACTTGGTAGTATGATGAATTTGTGTCCATCAGATGACATAGGATTGATTTTTACAATGATGTCTAAGCCCCATTTTGAAAAGGGCCAAGGAGATGAAATAGCCTATAGTTCTTATGCAGGTACATGGACGAGGTCAGCATGTTTTTGGCACTTGTTGCAATGACACACGTAATCATGTGCATCATTCTCCATGGTAGGCCAAAAATATCCTATCCTAAGGAGCTTCTTAGAAATGGTGCTACCACTAAAGTATCCCCCACAAGATCCATTGTGGGCTTCACTCAAAGCTGATCTAGATTCTTCTAGATTCAAACATCTCAATAGGATACCTTCAAAAGATCTCCTATATAACGTATTGCCAATTATTACGAAGTGACTTGCTCGTCTACGCAATAACCGGTGTTGGTTTCTATTAAAACCTTCAGGGAAGGCTCCATTTTGAATAAAATTGAATATATTAGTGTACCAAAGTTTAGGAGTAGTTTCATTGATTAGAAACACATCCAAAGGTTCTAAGCATGATTTATTTGAAGCGGGTTCCTGGAGTGGATGAATAATAATGGTAGCATATTCGTCCTCTAACTCCAAGGGTAAAAGAGATGCAGCTGCAACCATAGCATCAGTCGCATGATTGTGGTAAGACCTCAAGGTCTTACTATAAATGTAATCGTAGGCCACTCAAAGGGGGCTCCCTTGTAATCGCTTTGCCACTATAGGGGGCTCCCTCCTTGGAATCTATGATTCTTATTCTTATTATTCATGGATGATTTGATATAGATGGCCAAACTAATATATATATCTACCCTAAAGCTACGTTGGCGAAGAGACATGATGGTTCACGTATGAAGAGACGTGATAGTTCACGTTATGAAGGGTTGTGATGGTTCACTTTATAAGTTAATAATATAATAATTAAATGATTAATAATACTAACTAATACTAACTAATAACGTTAGGATTGAGGATCCTAACATGCCACCCTCCTTAAAAAGAGCTTTGTCCGCAAAGCTCAAAGTGAGAAGCTTTGTCCTTTGTTTTCCAAGAAGGATTTGTGTAAGTTCTTGGACTCTTTTAATGGCATCCTTTCGTAGGCAAGGATATCGAGAAGGATGAAGCATTAGCGAGCGACTGCCAAAAATATTAGTAACTATGTGATGATGAGGGAAGGGCAATCCTTCGGGTTCTTCATACACCTTAGAATGATGCATAAAAAGAGGTGATAAAACTTCTACATTCTCTTGTTCCCTGGGAGAGGCAACGGAGGAGTGTGTAGTCACTTTTTTGCCTTGTTTTTGAATAGGTTTGACCCTATGGTGATAACTCACTATTAGAGAGGAATTTGAGTGTAGTTCTTGTAAAGTGCATGTTTGGCCATCATGAGTCACTTTGGAAATGTCTTGAGATATTTCTTGCTCATTGTCCTTGTTTTCCATATATTCCTTTTCTTTTTTATCTTTTGTGGCTTCCTCATGTTCCTTACCTTCCTCATCATTACCATATTTAGTGCTATCTTCAGGTGTATCCATCACTATGTCTACCTCTATATCATTTTCTTCTTCTATTGCCTTATTGAGGTTAGCATTATGCATCGGCTTGGGAGTGATGTAAGTGGTTGATGAATTCTCCAGAGGTGGTTTCCATAATCGATGTTGTCCGTTGATTTTGTCTTCTGCTAATTTGGCCAGTCCATAGGTTTGCATCATGGTATAGGGATTGAACCTTGTCACCTCCATTCTAATTTCTTCTTTCAATCCTCTAATGAAGTTATTGATGAGAATTGATTCATCCAACCCTGTGTTGTGTTTGGTTATATCCTCAAATCGATTTTGATACTCATACACGAAAGTGATTTGACGAAGTTCCTTGAGCAAATCCCACATGGTTGGGTTCCACATGGCTCTGATACCAAATGGTAAGACCTCAAGGTCTTACTATAAATGTAATCGTAGGCCACTCAAAGGGGGCTCCCTTGTAATCGCTTTGCCACTATAGGGGTCTCCCTCCTTGGAATCTATGATTCTTATTCTTATTATTCATGGATGATTTGATATGGATGACCAAACTAATATATATATCTACCCTAAAGCTACGTTGGCGAAGAGACATGATGGTTCACGTATGAAGAGACGTGATAGTTCACGTTATGAAGGGTTGTGATGGTTCACTTTATAAGTTAATAATATAATAATTAAATGATTAATAATACTAACTAATACTAACTAATAACGTTAGGATTGAGGATCCTAACAGATTGCTAGTTCAAGGAATAGCTTCCAAGGTAACTTGATCAAATAAAGATATTAATTGTAATACATATGCTTTATATGGATGCAATTTATCATCTCTGGTCTGATAAAAATCATTAATTTGATTTATAACAAGTTGAGAATCATCGAAAACTAATAGATTTTTAATTTTTAGTGCCAAGGTAGCTCGTAAGCCAAGGATTAGAGCTTCATATTCAACAGTATTATTAGTGCAATAAAATGTTAATTTAAAGGACAAAGGTATAATATGTTTCTATGGAGATATTAGAATAATACCTGCACCAACCCCACTCATGCATCGGGCTCCATCAAAGTATAAGGACCATTGCTCTTTATGGTCTGCCTCTATTTTAAGGCATTCGTTAGGAAACTCAATGATGAGGGGATGGGTAGACTCTAAGGGTGCAACAGCTAATTGATCTACTATGATTTGACCCTTAACAGAATTTTGTCCTATAAACGTGAGTTCAAACTCACTTAGAGCAAGAACCCACTTTGATGTGCGACCAGATAAATAAGGTCGACTCATGAGATACCGCAAAGGATCAAATTTAGCAATAATGGCGTAATTTATATGTAGAAATTATGACTACTAGACATAATTTTTCTAATGTTGTGTAATGGGTTTTATAACTGATTAATGTTCAACTGATATAATAATTAGCATGTTCTTTCTTCTCATCGTCAATTTGAGCTAACATAGCTCCTAAGGCAAAATCTAAAGTAGAGATACAAGATAAATGGGCGATCAGGTCTAGGTGGCAAAAGCACAGGTAGGTTAAGAAGATATTGTTTGAGGCATTCAAATGCTTCCTGACATTCGTTGTCCCAATGGAAAGATACATCCTTCTTAAGAATCTTAAGAAAGGGTCCAATTTTATCCGCTATCTTATCGATGAAGCAACGGATAGCTTGAATCTTACCTTGTAAACTCTATAATTTAGATATATTTGTGGGTGCAGGCATATCAGTGTTAGCCATAATCTTGAGAGGATCAATTTCTATGCCACGTAAATAAACTATAACCCCCAATAATTTATCGGACTTAACTCTAAATATACATTTAGCTGGATTCAATCGGATAAGATATTCCCTTAATCGATTAAATACTTTTCTCAAATCATCTAAATGGTCATCTTCATTAGTAGAACGAGCTATAATGTTGTCTACATAATCATGTAGTATATCATGCATCATATCATGAAAGATATAATTCATGGCTCATTGATAGGTTGCACCTGCATTCTTCAAACCAAATGGCATCACTTTCCAACAAAAGGTCCTCCAAGGGGTAATAAAGGTTGTTTTATCTTAATCTTCAGGAGCTATCTTGATATGATTATAACCATAAAATCCATCCATTAAGGATATCATTCCACTCCCAGCAGTAAAATCAATGATCTGATCCATATTGGGAAGAGGAAAATCATCTTTAGGGCATGCAACATTAATATCTCTAAAGTTTGTGCAAACCCTAACTTTAGTAACTTCTTTCTTAGTTACTGGAACTACATTCGAGATCCATTCAGCATAATCAATGGATTGTATAAAAATAACATTCAAGAGTTTTTCTAACTTCCCTTTGACCAGTAAGGCCACTTTAGGATGCATTTTTCTAAGTTTCTGTTTAACAGGTTTAGCATCTGGATGGACTACTAAGTGATGCATAACTACAGAAGGGTCTAAACCTGGCATATCTTCATATGTCCAAGCAAAGACATTTTCATATTCTTTAAGAAATGCTATGTATTTATCCTATTTTTCTTGACTCAATTCTGATCCAATGTTGATTAGGTGAGGATTATCCTTAGTTCCAATGTTAATTTTTATGACATTTTCTACTTCCATGTGTAGATTTTTCTCAAAATTAGGTGGGGCGGGTGAAACGCCCAATTCTTGTAATTCTTCCAAGGTTAGCTTGGATAATTCATCTTGAGGAGTCGTGGACTCAAGATGGGCTATACTAGGTATAGAGCCATCAAAATAAAATTCATGATGTAACAATTCCTCAATGGAGACATCATGGAAGATATCTCCCTCCAACTCATCATTGGATTCGACGATCATCTTAGGGTAAGCTATAGATAGCATATTACATGTAAATGGCTTATTCATTAAACACAAGGCATCACGTTTATCCAAATAATCTTGGTAACATATGATATGGTCATAATCCTCAAATGGAAAGGGCTGACCCTTACTAGGAAATAGGTCCACACCACATCAGGCGGGCCACGGTTCTACCTCAAAAGGTTCTTTCATACCATTTTGGAAAGGTCCCAAACCTTTCCCTTTATATCCCAACTTAAGCATTATAGATTTGGCTTTAGTATACTCATTAGTAAAATAACATCAAGCATATCCATTATAATGAGTTTTGATGTTCTGGGTATTCTACCCCAGTCATATCCCTTATAAATAAAAGCACAACTCCCGACTTGGTAAATACTTCCCATAGGCTATGGGAGGCCCAAGGTACGAGGAGATGGTGGCAATTTATGTAAAATAAGGGAATCTTGCATAGAAGCATTCATTTTCTCTGATATAAGAATTTTAGATAAATTGGGTAAGAGCTCATCAGTAAGAGCATAAGAGGTATAAGGAAAACTTCCTACATCTTCTAGTGTAGAAACTATGACTTTGGTGGATGTTGATGTTGTAGAGATGTCGATGGATGATTCTATTATAGGTATAAAAGTTATAGGAGTAGAGCAAGAAGCCTTGGTTGTGGGATTAGGATATTTCTGAGGTCCTAATGTGGTTTTTTTAGAGGATATATGAGCTGTATGTAGAGGTGGGACTGATGGAGAATATGTTGAGCAAGGTGCAGTGATAGTATTGTCATTGTTGTCAACATAGTCAGATAGATCGGTTGATGCAGTGGATAGGAGTTCAGATGTTACTCAGAGTATGTACAGTGAAGTTAAATGCTTATGAGGATGTTTTTGATGTTTGGGTGAAGTTGTTACAGGTTGTCCAAGAAGACCGAAGTGGCCCATATGCAAAAGATAAAAGAGAAGCAAAAAAAAGCAAAAGGAAAAAGTGTCGCGATATTGCGACATGTTGCATTTTTGTGGCCAAGAGAGAAGAGAAAATGCAAGGAGAAAAAGTATCACGATATCGCGACATGTTGCATTTTTGCAACCAAAAGAGAAGAGAAAATGCAAGGAGAAAAAGTGTCGCGATATCGCGACATGTTGCATTTTCGTGGCCAAAAGAGAAGAGAAAATACAAGGAGGAAAAAGTGTTGCGATATCACGACATGTAGCATTTTCATGGGCCAAAGCAAAGAGAAAGGACAAGAAGGAAAAAGTGTCATGATATCGCGACATGTTGTATTTTCATAGGCCAAAGCAAAGAAAAAGAGCAAGGAGAAAAAGTGTCGCGATATCGTGACATGTATTTTCGTGAGCCAAAGAAAATAAAAAGAGCAAGGAGAAAAAGTGTTGCGATATCGCGACATGTTGCATTTTCGCGGTCCAAAGCGAAGAGAAAATGCAAGAAGAAAAAAGTGTCGCGATATCATGACATGTTGCATTTTCACGGTCCAAAGCGAAGAGAAAATTTAAGGAGGAAAAAGTGTCACGATATCACGACATGTAGCATTTTCATGGTCCAAAGCGAAGAGAAATGTAGAGAAAGAAAAAGTTTCGCGATATCGCGACATGTCGCATTTTCGTGACTTAAAAAGGGCAGGAAGGCAGAGAAGCAAAAGTGTCACGATATCACGACATGTCGCATTTTTGTGACTCAAAAAGGGCAGGAAGGTAGAGAAGCAAAAGTGTCGTGATATCATGACATGTCACATTTTTGTGACTCAAAAATGGCAGGAAGGCAGAGAAGCAAAAGTGTCGTGATATCGCGACATGTCACATTTTTGTGACTCAAAAAGGGTAGGCAGGCAGAGTAACAAAAGTGTCACGATATCACGACATGTCGCATTTTCATGACTCAAGAAGAGCCTCAAAATAGAAATGAATAGTCATGGAAAATAAAACGAACAGTCATCGAAGGAGGAAACAAACGCATGCCCATGTGGAGAAAATGAAAAGTCAAAGAAGGAGAAAATGAACAGTCATCAAAATAGAAATGAAAAGATTTTTCGAAAACCAAAACGCATGCATGCACAAAGGAGAAAATGAATAGTAATTATCGAGAAGATGAACAGTCATGGTAGGAGAATATGGTGTCAATTCATTACATGTAACGTGTTTGACGAAATGCCTACTCTATATATACAAAAGGAGTTACATAAAGAAGGTGTTACGATTGACAAGTGGCATATGAGAATATAAAAGGAGTTACAACTAGAGTTACGAAGAGAAAGGATTGTTATAAAAGGAGTGTTGCTTGGAGAATTTAAAAAGTGTTGGGGATTAAAGCGTCGTGGATTTAATCTTGCGAAGAGAGTGAGAAGTGTGCGAGAGGAGCACGAGAGGCGAGTGAGAAGGGTGTGTGTTTTGTGAATTGTGGGTGATGTTGAGTAAGCAATAGACCAGTTAGGGTCTTGTAAAAGTGAAGGTATTTATATGTCAATCTTCTAGTTTCAGAATTGAAGTCCAATTTGGTGCTTGGCATCAGGGGTTGGTGCTCCTTCTAGTTGATGCTGGTAAATTAGGGGTTGGTGCTCCTTTCTATTGATGCAGATAAATTAGGGGTTTGTGCCCCTTTCTGTTGGTGTAGATAAATCAAGGGTTGGTGCTTCTTTCTATTGGTGCAGATAAATCAAGGGTTGGTGCTCCTTCCAGTTTGTGTTGGTAAATCAAGGGTTGGTGCTCCTTCCAATGGGTTTTGGTAAATTTATTGTAAATTTGATGCTTTACAAAGGCTGGATTTGAATGGGAGTCCAAACAGTCATTTTTTAGGAGTAGCCAAATTGGTGAACCTCGGTACATCTTGTGTTGTGTGATGTTCTCTTGTTATACTTGCTTTATTTGGTTTTAAGTTTTCATTGTTTTTGCTTTAAGAGTTGAAGATTTAAGTTTAAAAGAGCTGCACTGATTCACCCCCCTCTCAGTGTCATTATGAGACTAACAATTGGTATCAGAGCCAGTTTCCCTTGTCGGGCTAAATTAGCTAGGTTTTATCTTGGATTAGTACGCAATGGGTAAGAAGAATAGATCCTCCTCAACTAAGGCATCTCAGTCAGTTTCAGTTCCTATGGAAGAGAAAATTGAACTAGAAAAGATAGGAGTGAATTCTAAAGTATGTGATGAAAACCTTGAGGGTGAAGCATATCTAGAAGGTGATTTGATCGCTACACTTGAAGAGTTGGGTATAGAAAGGAAAAAGAACAAAATACTGTCTAAGAATTTGGAAGAATATGGGGATAATATTGAAGATATCTTCTTACAAATTCATAAAGCCAAGAAAATAGAAGAAGACTTGAAGTAACACCTGGATGATAAAGGCGATGTATGTAGCAAACATGAAGAGGAATCTAACAAATTTATTAATTATCTAAAGCTACAAGTAGAAGAGTCTAAAAGGATTGAAGAAACTCTCAGGTCACAGATCAATGAGAAAGAGATTGTTTGCTACAAACAAGAAGAGGAGATTGTTTTATTGAGGAAACAACTAGAAGGATAAAATGATAAGGCAACAAAGAAGCCCAATGTGTAAGCTTGGTCTTGGATATGAATCTAAACAACCTTCATCTTCTAAATCTGTAGAGAAGAAGAAGTCCACTGCTGAAGGATCAAAGCAAGAAAATCTTGAAGCTAAATCTTCAAAAGGAAGAAAATCTCAAAGGAGATCTACAACAAAACAACCACAACAAAAGAGGTTCTATCACTCTCACTTTATTCATAATAATGCTTTTAATGGCTATTGTTTTAGATGCAACCATTATGGTCATAAGGAAATTTATTATGGATTGAATAATAGATCAAAGAGTTATGCTGGTAGAAATACATCTGTTATTTCGGTTGAACACCATGTGCAATGTTTTAAATGTAATGGTCATGGGCACATAGCAAGGTTTTGTCTAAGAAATTTTGTATCTAATCTAAGGCAAGACAGTAGATTTCATCAAACACAAATAATGCAACATAGATAGGGAAGAAATCATGTGCATCAAAGAAAGGAAAATAATCATCCATCAAGGATGCACAAGAGACAACCACCCAATAGAAATGTTTTTTCACATTTGATGGATTATGCAGTAGAATGTTATAACTGTCATAATTTTGGGCACATTGCAAGAAATTGTCGAAGTACATTTGCATAAAATCAATTTCAGGGAAGAAAATTTCAACCAAATGGAATGAGACAAAATAGAAAACTTCTCAAAAAGCATGCACAAGCTACTGAAAAAGAAAAGTCAAAACAAGAGCCCAAAACTGTAATCAAACCAAAGTAGAGAAAGAAAGAGGAAAGGAAATCATGTCTTCTTGGACTGAAGGAGACTACTCCTCTATTGCACTAAGCAAATCCAAGTAGCACATCCTCAAGGGGAGCAATCTTAAAGTTTATTTTAATGCTCCTATGTATTTGTTTGGTTATCTGAGGATGAAAGGCAAGTAGGCAGGGGAAGTTGTCGTATAGTTGTCAAAGTGTGTTTCAGTTCATGTAGTTGTTTGTGGAGGTAATAAGAGAGCATTAATTTTCTCTAAAGAAGTAGTCATTATCAAAGAGATGCCAAAGTCAAAGCAAACAGTGGCACTAGCACCCAGTTGGTCAAGAGTGCCAAGTGGCACATGCAAGGCAGAGACGTTGAGAGAATAACACCCAGGTGGTGAAGCGCCAAGGAGGACAAGATGCCTATGCACCTAAGAAAGTCTTGCATTATTTGAGAAATGTGAGATATTTCTCGAGGAATCCCTTGATCGTAGTGAGGAGAAATGCTCCCTGGAATAGCATGAAGAATGTTCGTCTAAGACATTGAGTAGCCCTGACATATGACCTAGAAAGAAGCAGAATACTGAGTGTTGATGATTGCACGTAGATTGAGGTTCTAATGCTAGATGTAACAGTCCACTATCAATACCTGAGCAGATGATGAAAACATTCATGGCAGCCATTAGAAACCAGAGACATTGAGTTGCACAATGAATGCGAGGCAAAGTCGTTAGTCATAGAGGAGGTGGCAGTCAAAAGGCTAAAGAAATTACGTGTAGGCTTCTTGGAGAGTCGGTCACTTTTGATTTGGGAGTAACTTTTGTGCAGTTGAGAGTTGCATGTTGATCAAACTACACAAAATAAGTAAAATCAAGGTACAACAAGAATTATAATAAGATGAGCAAAAGTTAGAGTGCTTATCCAAGAAGACTTTATGACAGAAAGACTACCAGTGGAGGTGCATTCTATCTTAGAGACAGGTTGGTCACATGGCATAGTAAGAAACAAGAGTCAGCCTCCTTATCCATAGCAGAGGAAGAATATATTGCAATGACACCATGTTGTACATATGGGGAGTTTGCAACAACCCTTTGGTATTATTATCAAAGGGGGAGAAGAATTATAGGAAATTGCACGTGTGTTGCTAACAATTCCAAAGGGGGAGATTGTTGAGCAAGGTGCAACAACAATATTGTCATTTTTGTCAACACAGTCAGATAGATCAGTTGATGTAGTGGACAGGATTTTAGAGGTTACTCAGAGTATGTACAGTGAATTTAAATACTTATGAGGATTTTTTTGATGTTTGGGTGAAGTTGTTACAGGTTGTCCAAGAAGACCGAAGTGGCCCATATGCAAAAGATAAAAGAGAAGCAAAAAAAAGCAAAAGGAAAAAGTGTCGCGATATCGTGACATGTTGCATTTTTGTGGCCAAGAGAGAAGAGAAAATGCAAGGAGAAAAAGTGTCGTGATATCACGACATGTTGCATTTTCACGACCAAAAGAGAAGAGAAAATGCAAGGAGAAAAAGTGTCATGATATCGCGACATGTTGCATTTTCGCGACCAAAAGAGAAGAGAAAATGCAAGGAGGAAAAAGTGTCGTGATATCATGACATGTAGCATTTTCGCGGGCCAAAGCAAAGAGAAAGGACAAGAAGGAAAAAGTGTCGCGATATCGCAACATGTTGTATTTTCGTGGGCCAAAGAAAAGAAAAAGAGCAAGGAGAAAAAGTGTCATGATATCGCGACATGTTGTATTTTCGCAGGCCAAAGCAAAGAAAAAGAGCAAGGAGAAAAAGTGTCGTGATATCACGACATGTTGCATTTTCGCGGTCCAAAGCGAAGAGAAAATGCAAGGAGAAAAAAGTGTCACGATATCGTGACATGTTGCATTTTTGCGGTCCAAAGCAAAGAGAAAATTCAAGGAGGAAAAACTATCGCGATGTCATGACATGTAGCATTTTTGCGGTCCAAAGTGAAGAGGAAGGCAGAGAAAGAAAAAGTGTCACGATATCACAACATGTCGCATTTTTGTGACTTAAAAAGGGCAAGAAGGCAAAGAAACAAAAGTGTCATGATATCATGACATGTCGCATTTTTGCTACTCAAAAAGGGCAAGAAGGCAGAGAAGCAAGAGTGTCGCGATATCGCGACATGTCACATTTTCATGACTCGAAAAGGGCAGGAAGGTAGAGAAGCAAAAGTGTCACGACATCGCGACATGTCACATTTTTGCAACTCAAAAAGGGCAAGCAGGAAGAGTAACAAAAGTGTCACGATATCGTGACATGTTGCATTTTTGTGACTCAAGAAGAGCCTCAAAATAGAAACGAACAATCATGGAAAAGAAAACAAATAGTCATCGAAGGAGAAAACAAATGCATGCCCATGTGGAGAAAACGAATAGTCGAAGAAGGAGAAAATGAACAGTCGTCAAAATAGAAACGAAAAGCTTTTTTGGAAACCAAAACGCATGCATGCACAAAGGAGAAAATGAATAGTAATGACCGAGAAGACGAACAATCATGGTAGGAGAATATGGTGTCAATTTGTTGCATGTAACGTGTTTGACAAAATGCCTACTCTATATATACAAAAGGAGTTACATAGAGAAGGTGTTACAATTGACAAGTGGCATATGAGAATATAAAAGGAGTTACAACTGGAGTTACGAAGAGAAAGGATTGATATAAAAGGAGTGTTTCTTGGAGAATTTAAAAAATGTTGGGTATTAAAGCGTTGCGGATTTAATCTTGCGAAGAGAGCGAGAAGTGCACGAGAGGAGCGCGAGAGGTGAGCAAGAGGCGAGCGAGAAGGGTGTGTGTTTTGTGAATTGTGGGTGATGTTGAGTAAGCAATAGACCAGTTAGGGTCTTGTAAAAGTGAAGGCATTTATATGTCAATCTTCTAGTTTCAGAATTGAAGTCCAAGTTGGTGCTTGGCATCAGGGGTTGGTGCTCCTTCCAGTTGGTGCTGGTAAATTAGGGGTTGGTGCTCCTTTTTGTTGGTGCAAATAAATCAGGGGTTGGTGCTCCTTTCTATTGGTGCAGATAAATCAGGGGTTGGTGCTCCTTCCAGTTGGTGCTGGTAAATCAGGGGTTGGTGCTCCTTCCAGTGGATGTTGGTAAATTGATTGTAAAGTTGATGCTTTGCAAAGGCTAGATTTGAATGGGAGTCCAAACAATCATTTTTGAGGAGTAGCCAAATTGGTGAACCTTGGTACATCTTGTGTTGTGTGATGTTCTTTTGTTATACTTGCTTTATTTGGTTTTAAGTTTTCATTGTTTTTTCTTTAAGACTTGAAGATTTAAGTTTAAAAGAGATGCACTGATTCAACCCCAATCTTAGTGTCATTGTGAGACTAACAGAAGAATTAGATGACGTTGTGGGTGTGTGTTTCACACGTTTATATGGATAATGAGAATTAGGATGTGTGGATGACAGAGAAGGGCAAAATTAAACTCCAACAAGTTCTACCAAAGCACACATATCAAAGGGTCTAGGATCACCATGAATGGTAACCAACTTATTTTTAAATTCAAATTTAACACATTGATGTAAAGTTGATGGAATGGCTCGCATCGCGTTGATCCAAGGGCGACCCAAGAGTATATTGTACGATGCAGGGCAATGTACAATAAACACAATTGTATCCAAGGTTCTTAGACCAACCTGCAATGGGATGGTAATAACTCCACACGTCTCTTGTGTTTCATCATTGAAGGCTTTTATGATCATATCAGTTCTTTTCATTTCATCACTTCTAAACCCAAATATTTGGTAGAAGTCAAAAGTGCAGATGTTTAAAGATGAACCATTATCAATTAAGACTCGTTTAACTGCTACATCTTCGATTAAGGAAGTAATATATAAGGGGTTATCCTTATGTAAACTGTGTTGAGGTATGTCTCTATCCCGGAAGTCAATACAATCAACTTCATGAGTTATTATAGTATTAGCCATGGATTTAGGTTGAATGTCTTGTGGTGCCATCATCTGGCTTAATGTGAGCATTAATTTGTCTCTATGGGTAGGATAAGATCTTAAAAGGTCCAACAGAGAAATTCTAGCTGTAATATTTGATAGTTGCTCATTAATATTGTAAGGAGGTTTAGGTTGAACATTAGGTGCCTGATTCCATTTATTAGAAACTTTCAAAACAAATGGAGCTGATCCATCGTTCTGAATTTGATCTTATTGAGAGTTTTGAGCCTGTTGTCTAGTAACAGCTTCGATGGTACCCACAATATTGTTTTGCAGATGATGAATGGGTCTTGGTCGAGAATTTATGGCTTGCTCATTAGAAAGTAATTGGTGAGAGGATGGTCTAGTAGTGACTCTTCTTGGAAATGGTTCTTTAGGAACCATATAACTTATGATAGGGATGATAGGTTCTGATTCATCTTTAGAGCTATTCGATTGAGTTGATGTGATTTCCATATCACTCTTAGTATCATATTCTGTATCACTAAGATCAGGTGTCCAAATATTATGTAGAGGCCTGGTCGTAACCATAGATACGGTTGTGTCAAATATTTTTGGCTCATGAGTAGGTAAATGCCCACTAATAGCTCCTACATATCGGGTAGGAGGGAGAACATTATGATGCTCAATTTGATTAGCCACTTCCTTGCCATGTTTTGGTAAAGGATGTTGAAATATGTCCAATGACTGATTGGAATTCTGGTTCTGGTTTTGGGGGATATTCTTTTGAGCATTATTGAGAGGATTTTGCTTAGGTTGAAACGCTTGTACATCCATATCATTGTTATCAATCAAGTCCTATATTTTATGTTGTAATATTTTACAAGAGTTGGTAGTGTGTCCAGGTCCTCTATGGAAGTCGCAGTGTAAATCAACTCTGTATCCGAGTATAGTTGGATCAGGTTCCTGGATAGTTGGTAGTTGAATCAAACCTCATTTTAATAATTGTTGTAGAATGGTTGATAAAGGTTGATTTATCCTAGTAAATTTTTGAGGAGTTTTATTAGGAGGTTTCAATATAAACTTCTCCGTTGTCTTCGCAGCATTAACAGTAGAAATATTTTTGCTATGAGTGACTCCATCACCCACAACTTGTTTATTTTTATATTGATTTTTGGATGTTTTCTCATCGTCTTTCTTTTTAAGTTGTCCTCTCCGAATGAGAGCATATTCCACTCATCTGGCTAAGTCTATAGCCTGATCGAAGGTGGTCAAGGTAGCGATTGATAATTCGTAAGATAGTTGGTCTTGCAAATTATTAATAAAAATGTCCAACATCTCCCTATAAGGCAACACAAAGTGCAATTTTCCTATCAACTGTCTCCACCTAGATAAGAAATCAGCAAAACATTCATCTTTGTCTTGTTTTAATTTGTATAAGTCATTAATGGTCACATGCATTTCGATGTAGGCACTAAATTGATGCACAAAAGACTCGGATGTTTCTTCAAAATTCCTCAAATAATTAGTGGGTAATTGATAATACCACTCTAATGCCATTCCTCCTAAACTTTTTGGGAACATTTTTAGCAATAATAAGTCATCATGTGATATATCATGGCATGCTATCCTAAACATACGAAGATGCTCTATGGGATCTTCGGTTCCTTTATATATGGGCAAGACAGGCATAGGAAAATGTTTAGGATATGGTTGTGCTACAACTATAGGATCTAAAGGCTGACTACACATCTCTCGATAATTGTACGAGGGACGGTAGGGATCTATCTGGTCCATGCGGGAAACTAACTATTTCACCATAGTTTCAAGATTACTAGTTTGTCCACCATGTTGGTTCGGTGGGACATAAGCATGGGATTTATGAGTGTATGACGGTGTGACATAAGGATTAGATGCTATATTGCTATTATGCAAAGCATTGGTAGGAAGATTATTATGAAGAGGATTTGTAATAGTATTATGTTGTATCCTAGATTGTTGGTAATTGGTGTTTGGTTTTGTTTTGGGTTTTTTCTGATTTGAGGTATATTGCTCAATAGCTTGGTGAAATAGAGCAGTAAATTATGGTTTCTTGTGTAGGAATGACCCTAGGCTTGCTAAAAGACATTTTATATGGTTGGGTAACCTATTGTTGTTGCATGTTCTAGATTATAGCTGCCAGATCCAAGTTGGATGGTCTAGCTTGATCACTCTCTTGATCAATAAAGGACAAGGGATTAGTGCATGTGTGAAATATGTCTTATAGGGTTGCTTGAGTATCACTAGTTCAATGCTTGTCCATATGGATTGCTCTATTAAGAACTCCAATATTAGTATTAATGAACTTCCAGAATTGTTCCATATTTTCAAAAGTAACAGCTCCTCTCGGAGACATTTTAGGGAATGAGGATCCTTCCTCTCTAACATTTTCTTGTTCATTTCTTATAGCAAGCTCTTCTTCTTGCTAGTCTAGGATTTCTTATTCCTAAATTTGATCTTCAGGAAGGACATCTGGGTTATTTAATGGTTTTCCTAAACAATCTTCTTCTTCTTCAGTCTATTTTCCATTCCCAAGTCGAGGAATTATGCTTAAACTTAGATTTCGATAGATATATATATATATATATATATATATATATATATATATATATATATATATATATATATATATATGCGATAGGTTTGAGGGGTATATATTTTAATTATATACCTACTATAAAAAGGAAATGTTTTGATTTTTTATTTTGTTTTGTTTTGTTTTTATTATATATATATATATATTTTTGTTTTTGCATTTTATAATATCATTATAAAGATAGCAAATAGCATTCTGGTTGTAAAAATAATAACAATAGTAAGAATAATGACTTAGTTTTCTATAAATAATTTATGGATATCATTAATAGGATCGAGTTCATCAGGAGTTATGAAATGCTCCTCTTCAAATTGGAAATGGTTTTTCAAGAACTTGATAAAGTGTGCTATAGTAATATGATCTGCTTCATACTCAAACTTGTAAAAATAGATCTCATGGCAATACTCTCGATACAAAACAGCTCTAGGAACTCTATTCCATCTTTTCCTATTCATAAGAACAACTTCTTGATCCTCTATACGATATAGAAACTTATGTAGTATAATTGTATTCTCAATGTATTCTTCAAAGGTGTACAATTTTGAAGACACAAGTGCTCTTTTATCAGCTAACCACCTATGGCAAGCTCTCTGAAGTTCATGGTACAAAGTTACCTGATCAGGATCCAGGATTCTATCTAGGACAAACCTCTTAATTTGCTTAATTTATGTTGACCTAGATGAAATAATATCCAATCTCCTATCAAGTTCGTCCCACAAAGGTTGGACTCTATTTGTTTGGGGTACTCTAAGCATAGACGTAATCTCTATGGCTATTAATTGATTTTCAACATTTATGGTGACAGCTTGTCTTTTATTATAATCTACCATCTAAACATGATATGCAAATTTAACTGTTTGTCTAATGATTCAAGATGTTACTTAATAATAATTTTTTTTTATCTGTATTGATTTCAAAAGGTTTTAGTTTCATGTCGGGTTCACCAAAATGTATCGACCCAAATTTTTCATGCCCTTACCTTCAGGCTAAAGGATCCGTTCCCGGAAAGGGGATGTGAGAAGGATGGAACAATACCTCGGACTAAGAGGCCCTTTGAAGGTTGTGCCTCTTGGGGGAGGGGTATAAAGGTGAATTTTCGATGGATGGTGGGGTTCACCAGGAAAATTTGAGTGGCAGTTTCCACACCTTGGTTGAGAATGGTTTTGATGTGTTCATTTTATACTCGATCATTCATAATCCTAGGTTGGCCATAATTTATATAGGCTATTCTATATGAAAAATGTCGATTTATATGAATACAAAAAGAATGAATGAATTCTAAATACCAGGAATATACTAAATAATAAAGAATGCACCTAATTTCGGATGTTTGATGAAGATTTTGAAGCTTGTAGGAGTCTAGATCATCCTGAATATGACAGGATCATCTGAAATTATACAAAATAATCCCAGATTATAGTTGATCATCTGAGATCAGACAATCTCGTCATCGATCTAACAAAATTTGTCAGAAACCTACAATCATAGAAACAGACACCAAAAATAAAAAATGCAACTGCAAGAATAATGCAAAATAATGGAAATGACAGTATGAATGCTTAATTGATAAATCTAGATAGCATATTTAAAGGAAATACATTGTTTTAATAACTTATTTTAAATTTATCATGCATTTATGCTAGATGAGGTGAACTCCAGGATGCAGAATGAAAATCAATCAAGTTAATGCATAGTAAAATAAAGAAGAAATATGAGAAATGCAACCTCAGGGCTCCGGTTGCCCCCAATCTGAACTGTTGTCAAGATCACCTCCAATCATACTAGATCATCATTGATCTATGACGGGATCATATAAAATTGTCTGGAATCGCCTGCGATGATCCGAGCTTCCTCCAGCTGAAGAACAGTGAAAACCTGCAATGAAAGACTTGAAAATACAAATGCAAATGATGGGGACGAGGATGTTCTAATACAACAAAACTAGAATTTTAGGGGAATGATCATCCAAGGGGTTCGGGGGGATAAACTAAGAAAATTCTAGTTTATATAGGATTAGGGGGAGGTTAGGAGGTTGGGGATCATCCCAATCTAGGAGATCTCCAACGGAGGAATCTCCAACTATGTAGACACGCTTCTGCCCAAGTTGGAGGTTGTTGAAACAAAAGTTAATTATGAAAATTTAGTTTTGGGACAAAATTGTCTGGACATTTTGTTCCAAATGAATTCATCTGATCTGGGAATATTTCGTCTGATGGACGACGATATCGTCTAACGATCAAAACAAATCCTAAAAATGGCATGAAAAATGGGGTGAGTGGTTAACGGGCAGTTTCGGGGTTAAAATTCAAATTTTATCTTTTTACTAAGGGTTTAACTGTGCCAATTTTAGGGTGCTAAATTATCAATGCTATAGTTGGATGCATGCATCACAACTTCTATATTACTAGTTTGGCATTGGGATCTAGTATAATATTATGCACTACTACGACATGGTCAAGTCCCAACATGTCTTTGTAGGACCATGCAAACACTTTTATATTCTTGCACAAAAAGTTTGTGAAGGTGATGTGTTCCTCGAGTGAGAGGCTAATGACTAATTTGAGGATGTGTGGATTTGCTAGATTTTCACTGATGTCTACATCAATAGTTTTCTCAATGAGCATGCGATATCCATCACACAATTGTTCAAGGACAAGAATGAGATTGAAGTCATCAATGGCCTCACTGAACTCGTACTCATCATCTATGTAAACATCCATGTGATGGACTTAATGGGTTTGGGATGACATGGATGAGGAAGGGGTATTAGCTGCCTGCAAGATGTGAGGAGAGAGAAGTAAGTCTCCAGGTGTTGGTATGTGTGAGATGTGTGCTAGATTGATAAATTTTGGATTTGGGGTATCATATCGAATTCGCTAGTGGCTATAATGGATGGGAGAGTATAAGTCTACTTCAACCATGCTAATCAATATTGTAGGTGAAGTGGGTGGGGTAGAGTCCAATGAGGGATGTCGGATGGTTTGTACGTATCCTAAGAGACTCAAGGGAGGTTGTAGGATAATTGGTGGTGAATGAGGATGAGAGGTTGCTCTCTGTAGTTGTCTATATATAGGCAAGAATACAAGCAAGCGTATCAATGGTGGGTCAGGTGGAACCACATCTAGCTCTATCGATGGTGGATCAGGTGTAGGTGTGTCTAGCTCTATTGGTGGTGTAGCCAGATATAAGGTAGAAAAGTATTTTTCTAGTCTTTGAACATCATAGAATAAAGAGGTATCGACTATAGGAGATTCTTGGAAGAAATCATAGGGGACGATGATGGTTGATGTGGGTGAATGTGTGTCTTCTAACATGTCCATATCAATGTACTCTTCCAAGGTGTGTGTTGGACATAGAGGAGGATGTAAATAAAGATCTTGTATCTCATATTCTAATGTATAGATGATGGTTGAGCGATAACCTAGGCCAATTCTGTCAGTAGGTGATCAGACACGGGGTTTAATGGGTGTACGTAGTTCTTGCTCATAATGGCCTAACCTGAACTAGATGTGTAATTGAGGGTTGTCTAGATGTGTAATTGCATCATCAAAGCTAGTTGGTGAGGATATCGAAGAGTCTACTCCTGCATACACAAAGTTGGTGTGGTTTTTCAAGACTTCCTAACTATATGATGGTTTTGATAGTTAACACCGAGGCTGAGGGCCGACCAAAATATTGGATATATTGGATAGGTGTGTCGCGTATGTGGGCATCACATACATTATAGTCTCCTAGGCCATTGTTTGTCATGACTATGAATATGTGGTATGGAACACTTTGGTGACTAGGGTGGCATATTTGAATTAGATGAGGAAGGAGAGAGTTGGGATTCCCTAATGGTGGTAGCTGAAGGGTGTGGAGATTCATCCAAATTGGGTGTTTATTGTTTGGATTCATCATGTTTGGTTTTTATGGCATGAATAGGCTATTTGTTATGCATAGGGGATGACATCGGTGTAGGTGCAAGGATGCATGGAGATGTGAATGTCTTAGGTTTTGATCAGAAGGGAAGAGGAGGTGTTTGCGATGTAGGAAGGATAGGGCTTGCATATGCAAGGGTGGAGGAGGTAATGTGATTGGTTGTGTGATGGGTGGCAATGGTGGTTGCGACACGGTGGGTGGAAATTAGAATGGTAGAGGTTGGGAGGATTGTGGAGGCCATAATAACGATGATGAGTAATGCATGGTATTAGTTTTAGGTCTCTCAAAGTGAAGAACACAAGCTTATACTGAGAGGGGGGGTGAACAGTATAAGACCTCTTTTTACTTTTTCCTTTATACTTCAATTCAAAATTATGCAGTGTATAGATAGCAGTATCAATAGCCGTAATCAAAGCAATGCACAAAATACCATCCACAATAGAGACACAACAATTTACGTGGTTCACCCAAAGTGGGCTACTCCACGGATAAAATATTTCACTAAATTTTATCAAATCAAATTCTGGGAATACCTTTCCCGATTACAATGTTTATGGGCACCAACCCAAAGGAGACACAAATCCCCTAGCTCTGCTCTGACTGGTGATCCTCTAGAAGACCTCTACCTTCGCTGCCCTTAGCAAATGGAACTCTATCCATAGAAGACACCTGTCCTCCCTGCTCTGGTTGGAGACCTCTGCCCTCAACTCTATCACCTCCAAAGCTGGTCCTCGAATTTGCACTAAACACAGTCCTTCGATTTAGCACAAATGTCCTCGTTCTCTTTCTCTGATCTGCACCAAACACAGTCCTTCGATCTGGCACAAATGTCCTCGAATCTGCACCAATATCTGTCCTCAATTGGTCCTCAAATCTGGTTCACAAAAGTGGTTCACAAGCTTTCACTAAAGCTTGCTTGATCTTCACCCAAGTCTTCACCAAGACTTGTCTCAGATCTGCTTTGCAAGTTCTTACTAGAACCTGCCCAAACTGCTTCACAAGCTCAAGAAAAACTTGCTCAAATCTGTGCAACAATCCCTCTCAATGACTTGTCCAAAACCATCAAAGCCTGTGCACTATCATCGAACATCGCAAAAATGATGCACCCCACAACTTTGCGCTTTTTTGCTCTCTGTGCGCAAACACAGCAGCACCGTCTTCGCGTACTCTGATTCCTTGCGATCTCTCTCACTTAGACGATTCGACAAAATGCACTTTGTACACTACTATCAATTTTGCACTCTGCTCTCAGCGATCGGACTTCTCCCCCGCACTCTATCTATGAATGTCGCACTTCGAACGCACACACAAAATTGATACTTTAACTCTTCGAACAACCCTCCTTTTATACTAATACTTTCAAGATCAAAACCTTGATCTTAGTCAGCTGCACAACCCTAAACTACGTCGGTTGCAAACCCTAATCTTCGTCGACCCAAATTTAACTTTGTCGGCCTCACTACCTCTGCAACTCTTCTGTAGCTTCTACCGCGAAACTACAACATGTCACGATATCGTGACACCTTTGCAACCGTACACTTTCTTTTGCCTTTTGTCATGAAATCACGACACTTTAGCCTTTAACAACTTCATCTAAGCTCTTGTCATGATATCGCGACACTTTTGTCTTTGTCAGCATCAACTTTGCTTTTGTCGTGAAATCATGACACTTCTGCCTCTGCAGACTCCGACTTCACTTCTATCATGAAATCGTGACACTTTTGTCTTCATAGTTCACAACTTGGCTTCTATCGTGAAATCGTGACACTTCTCCTATTGAAGACCTGCTTTGTGTTTCTGTCACGAAATCGTGACACTTTCTCCAATCGAACGCTGCCATCTCAATCTATCATGAAATCATGACACTTTCTCTTCCTTGCACTCTTGTCTGCTTGCACTAGCAAAAATGGAACATGTCACGAAATCGTGACACTTTCACCTTTGTTTTTCTCTAACAACTGGAACATGTCATGAAATCGTGATGCTTTCGCCTTCGAGCTCTTCCTTCTTGAATTCATCATGAAATCATGACACTTCTTCTGTTGAAGACTTGCTTACTGTCTCTGTCATGAAATCATGACACTTTCTGCATCCATAAGCTTTCTCTTCAACCTATCATGAAATCGTGACACTTTCTACATCCGTACGTCTTCTTTGCAACCTGTCACGAAATCATGATAGTTCTCATTTCAGACTCTTCCCTTTGTTGCATGTCACGAAATCGTGACAGTTCTCACTTGGAACATTTTCACCTATAGCATGTCATGAAATCGTGACATTTTATCTTGCTTCCACTTTGTCTTCTGACTTGTCATGAAATCGTGACACTTTTTCTCCTTAGCGCTTTTCTTTTCTTCGGGTCACGAAAACCCGACATGTCACGATATCGTGACACTTTTTCTCCCGGACTCTCTCTCTGCATTATGTCATGAAATCGTGACACTTTTTCTTTCGGACTCTCTCTCCTACATTATGTCACGAAATCGTGACACTTTTTCGTCCGTTCAACCTACTTTGCAATATGTCATGAAATCGTGACATTTCTGACTCGAACATTCTCTCTCTTCTTTGAGTCACGAAACTACGACATGTCACGATATCGCGACACTTTTCTAGAAAGCTTTCTCTCGCCTGCTTAAGTCGTGAAAATGCGACATGTCGCGATATCGCGACATTTTTCTAACTTACTTTCTTTCGAACCTGTCATGCCGAAACCTTCATCAAAACAAATTCTTTTACATCAAATCAAATTCCTTTAAAAGCTTCTTGACATCAATGACAACTTATACACTTGAGCAAAGGCAATATACCCAAGGTACCCAAAATTGCCAACAATCTCCCCCTTTGTCATTGATGGCAAACCTTTACTGAAAACACGTCTTAGGAGCCAAAACTGAAACCAACTGTGCTAACAACTAAGAAACTGCCTTTGAGGTTTTGCTCCCCCTGACTTGAAGCTTTCCTCTTCACTTGAAGCTCTCCCCCTTACTCATATTTCTCCCCCTTTGTCATCAATGGCAAAGGGTCACCTTTGGGGCTCGGGACTAAGAATGAGCCTCTTAGCTTAGTCCCTCCCCCACCTCCTGATGAGGTGATTAATTCTGGGGTGGGAGTAAAACTCCCATTAGGCACTGATCATCATCAGCGTCTATAATTTCCTTGCCGGGCCTTCTCTTGAACTCTTTGCCCGTATTCTTGTTCTTGTCACTGTTCTTTTTCCTGTTATCATTCCTGTTCTTGTCACTGTTCTTGTTCTTGTTCTCATCCCTATTTTTGTTCATGCCTTGATCCTTGGACCTGTTTATACCACTGTTCCTATTTCTGTACCTTGAAAGTTTAGCTCTACACTGTCTAGTTGTGTGACCTTCATTGTTGCACTTATAACAAGTAACAATGTTATTTCTTTTAGGCATACTTGTTCTTTGAATCCGCCAGTTCTGCCTAAACCTGTTCTGATCAAACCTATTCCTGTTATTTACCTCGCAATAGACTACCTTGTGCCCGAACTATTGACAAGAGTAGCAATACCCTCGAAAGAAACTAGCGCTTCTAAAATTGCCGTTCACCTTCTTCACTTGAGCCATGCAATGTGCAGCCATGTGACCAAACCTGTAACACGCAAAACATCTATCGTGAAATTTACCTTTATTCGACCTCTTGGGTCCTGAAAACTTCTTCTTTTCATTCTGAATTTCGTTTTCTGTTTCTACGCATCTATCATCCAAGGACTCATAATCTGAAATACTTTCCTCATCAGAACTCTCTTCCTTTTGGAGTCTCTTACTAGACTCTCCAGCTTGTTCCTTGACAAAACCAAGGCCTGTTTTATCCGTTGTCTTTCTTTGACCTTTGATGAGTGACTTAACCTTTTTGGAGCTATCTTGAAACCTGTAAAGCTTATCCTTGTACTCTTTAGTTTCCTCTTTCAAAGAAGCCATTTTCTGTTCTAACTCACTATACTCAAGAACCTTAGACTCTAACTCATCCTTGAGTTCTTGTGTCTTAGCCATAGAGACGTCGAGACTTTCTATAAGATCATCTCTCTCCATACAACATTCATCTAACTTATCCTTGAGTCTAGCATTCTTCTTTCTTTCCTTTTTCAAAACACTAAGAGCGTTAGTAAGTTCACTTTCTAGATCCTTTATTTGTTTGCTTTCTGAATCATCAAACCCTTTTTCAGATTTCCTATCACTAGAGGTGCTACCTTTTTCAAAAACCATACATGCATCTTCCTTATAGTTTTCTGAAGCATCCTCATACATACTAGAAACCAAATCATTATTTGTGCAATCATCCTCAAGGTGACCAAAATTTCCACATCTAAGACATTTCATGATAATGAATCTATGTTTCGGTTCTTCCTCTTTTTCGATATGAACAACATCTCATTTTCAGTATCACTTGAAGAACTTTCACTATCACTACTAGAACACTTACTTGCTTTGTCTAGGTATAAACTCTTCTTGTGCTTGTGAGAATACCTCTTTCCTTGATTGTTGCGCTCATCTTTGTTTTTCCTGTGATGCTTGTGCTTTTCAGAATCCTTGCTTTTAGAATCCTGTATATCTTCATCACTTTCATTCTTGGGAATAGTACAGTCAGTAGCATAATGACCAAACTTTCCACAATTGAAACATCTTATATTTTTCATGCTTTTGTGCTTTCTAGAGAACTTGCCTTTCTGTCTGT
Source organism: Wollemia nobilis (assembly GCA_028583015.1). Lineage (NCBI taxonomy): Eukaryota > Viridiplantae > Streptophyta > Pinopsida > Araucariales > Araucariaceae > Wollemia > Wollemia nobilis. Next base: position 1,230,636 of record JAQPPZ010002937.1, on the reverse strand, counting down.
AATATGCCTCTTCATCACTGGAAGACTCATCACTCTCTTGAAGCTGTTTACCCTTGGATTTCTTGGTAGCCTTGAAATCTGCCTCTTTCTTGACATCAACCTTCACTTGAGTTCTCAACTCAAATGCTGCAAGTATACTATGGAGCTCATCCTTTTTCAACTTATCCAAATATTTAGCTTCCTCAATAGCAGAAATATTTTCACTAAATCTATTAGGAAGAGATCTTAAAATCTTATCACAAACATCATTTTCAGCAAGCTCAAGACCTAAGTCTTTCATGGAGTTAACAACCTCATCCATACGAAGCATGTAGTCACTAATATTTTCATCATCATTCATCTTGAGTTGTTCAAACATACCTTTGAAGTGTCTCAACTTAGCCTTTCGGACATTTACATCACCTGTGTGAACCACCTGCAACTGTTTCCACATTTCACTAGTTGTCTTGCAGTGAATCACCTTGGTAAGATCTGCCTTCTGTAAACCTTTCAGGATTGCATTCATTGCTTTTGAATTGCTGTGATGTAGGAGCCTGTCTTCTTTAGTATAAGGACCATGTTCAGGAATGGTGTACCCATCTTCAATCACTTCCCAAACCTCATTCCCAAGTGCCATTAGATGAACCTTCATCCTTGCACTCCAAAGACCAAAATCTGATCCATCAAGAATAGGTGCTGCATTGCCACTTGAATAATCCATTGTGTTCTTTACTGGCTTTTCCTTCAAGTTGTTAAACTTTTTGAAGGCACCCGCTCTGATACCAATTGAAGAACACAAGCTTATACTGAGAGGGGGGTGAACAGTATAAGACCACTTTTTACTTTTTCCTTCAATTCACTTCAATTCAATATTATGCAGTGTATAGATAGCAATATCAATAGCCGTAATCAAAGCAATGCACAAAATACCATCCACAATAGAGACACAACAATTTACGTGGTTCACCCAAAGTGGGCTACTCCACGGATAAAATATTTCACTAAATTTTATCAAATCAAATTCTGGGAATACCTTTCCCGATTACAATGTTTATGGGCACCAACCCAAAGGAGACACAAATCCCCTAGCTCTGCTCTAACTGGTGATCCTCTAGAAGACCTCTACCTCCGCTGCCCTTAGCAAATGGAACTCTATCCATAGAAGACACCTGTCCTCCCTGCTCTGGCTGGAGACCTCTGCCCTCAACTCTATCACCTCCAAAGCTGGTCCTCGAATTTGCACTAAACACAGTCCTTCGGTTTAGCACAAATGTCCTCGTTCTCTTTCTCTGATCTGCACCAAACACAGTCCTTCGGTCTGGCACAAATGTCCTCGAATCTGCACCAATCTTTGTCCTCAACTGGTCCTCAAATCTGGTTCACAAAAGTGGTTCACAAGCTTTCACTAAAGCTTGCTTGATCTTCACCCAAGTCTTCACCAAGACTTGTCTCAGATCTGCTTTGCAAGTTCTTACTAGAACCTGCCCAAACTGCTTCACAAGCTCAAGAAAAACTTGCTCAAATCTGTGCAACAATCCCTCTCAATGACTTGTCCAAAACCATCAAAGCCTGCGCACTATCACCGAACGTCGCAAAAATGATGCACCCCATAGCTTTGCGCTTTTTTGCTCTCTATGCGCAAACACAATAGCACCGTCTTCGCGTACTCTGATTCCTTGCGATCTCTCTCACTTAGACGATTCGACAAAATGCACTCTGTACACTACTATCAAATTTTGCACTCTGCTCTCAGCGATCGGACTTCTCCCTCGCACTCTATCTGCGAATGTCGCACTTCGAACGCACACACAAAATCGATACTTTAACTCTTCGAACAACCCTCCTTTTATACTAATACTTTCAAGATCAAAACCTTGATCTTAGTCGATTACACAACCCTAAACTACGTCGATTGCAAACCCTAATCTTCATCGGCCCAAATTTAACTTTGTCGGCCTCACTGCCTCTGCAACTCTTCTATAGCTTCTGTTCAGAAACTACAACATGTCACGATATCACGACACCTTTGCAACCGTACACTTTCTTTTGCCTTTTGTCATGAAAACGTGACACTTTAGCCTTTAACAACTTCATCTAAGCTCTTGTCATGATATCGCGACACTTTTGTCTTTGTCAGCATCAACTTTGCTTTTGTCATAAAATCATGACACTTCTGCCTCTGCAGACTTTGACTTCACTTCTATCGCAAAATCATGACACTTCTATCTTCATAGTTCACAACTTGGCTTTGTCATGAAATCGTGACACTTCTCCTATTGAAGACCTGCTTTCTGTTTCTGTCACGAAATCGTGACACTTTCTCCAACCGAACGTTGCCATCTCAATCTATCATGAAATCGTGACACTTTCTCTTCCTTGCACTCTTGTCTGCTTGCACTAGCGAAAATGGAACATGTCATGAAATCGTGACACTTTCGTTTTTTTACCAAAATGGAACATGTCATGAAATCATGACGCTTTCACCTTCGAGCTCTTCCTTCTTGAATTCATCATGAAATCATGACGCTTCTTCTGTTGAAGACTTGCTTACTGTCTCTGTCATGAAATCGTGACACTTTCTGCATCCATAAGCTTTCTCTTCAACCTATCATGAAATCGTGACACTTTCAGCATCCGTACGTCTTCTTTGCAACCTATCGCAAAATCATGACAGTTCTCATTTCAGACTCTTCCCTTTGCTGCATGTCACGAAATCATGACAGTTCTCACTTGGAACATTTTCACCTGTAGCATGTCACGAAATCGTGACATTTTATCTTGCTTCCACTTTGTCTTCTGACTTGTCATGAAATCGTGACACTTTTTCTCCTTAGCACTTTTCTTTTCTTCGGGTCATGAAAACCCGACATGTCACGATATCGTGACACTTTTTCTCCCGGACTCTCTCTCCTGCATTATGTCGTGAAATCGTGACACTTTTTCTCTCGGACTCTCTCTCCTGCATTATGTCGCGAAATCGTGACACTTTTTCGTCCGTTCAACCTACTTTGCAATATGTCGCGAAATCGCGACATTTCTGACTCGAACATTCTCTCTCTTCTTTGAGTCGCGAAACTGCGACATGTCGCGATATCGCGACACTTTTCTAGAAAGCTTTCTCTCGCCTGCTTAAGTCGCGAAAATGCGACATGTCGCGATATCGCGACATTTTTCTAACTTACTTGCTTTCGAACTTGTCATGCCGAAACCTTCATCAAAACAAATTCTTTTACATCAAATCAAATTCCTTTAAAAGCTTCTTGACATCAATGACAACTTATACACTTGAGCAAAGGCAATATACCCAAGGTACCCAAAATTGCCAACACAAAGGATGATGCTAATGGTGCAGATAACGAGGCTTGTGTTTTTAATGAACACTCAGATGTTGGGGTGGAAATTGGGAATGATACCTATGCTTCTACTAACTAGTGAGAGGATATAGGGAATAGTTGGGAGTATCAGAATGAAGGCGTAGGGGGAATGTTTGTAACATTACAAAACTTAAAGATGTCTCCATCGACTAGGACACAATAAACAAGTTTGTTGTGGATGTACTTGAGGCAATGGTGTAATGCGTATGGGACACACTACATGTCTCTAATCCAAGGGCAATCGAGGAGAATATTGTAATGCATTTCTCCTTGGATTATGTGAAAGAGGATGGGGATCGTATAGATGCCTACGTGAATGGGCAGAACTATGGATCCTTTGGTAGGTCTCATGGAACCATCAAAAGCATGCAGGTCTAGGGAATGTGTGGTGAAATGGGCTAGAGGGAGGTGTAGGTGATGCAAGGCTATTGTGGATATGATGTTGATGGATGAGCCTATGTCAACGAGTACCCACTTGTAAGTAATATCATTGATATTAGCTTATATGTGAAGGGGAGGATCGGATCCTTCACCAAAAAGTTATGTTATCTCATGGTTATGGAAACTAATTGAAGGTTGAAGGCATCGTGGGATGTTACCTATGAAATTGAAAAAATAATTTGTGTCATGTGTCTCTAAGTCAATGTAATGTAGGATGTCATTCAATGCCTCATGATGGGGTTGAGACTATTGTAGGAGATCAAATATGGATAGCCACGTGGGGGCATTGCGTAGCTGATGGGTTAGACTACCATAGATGGTAATCATAATTTGAGGTGGTGGTGGTATGGTATTAGGTGTTTTGGGTATTTGCGGGGATGTAAATTGGATAGGGGGATAAATAATAGGTGTTGTCTGGCACGATGGGTACTATTGGTTTCTTGTAGTAAGGTTGATCGTACCTACTACCCCACATGATGGAGGATCATGCTAGACATTATTGAATTGGCAAGGTGATGTTAGAGGATTTTTTGGAGGTCTAGGAGGATTGGTTCCTCTGTGATATGGTAGAGGGTTTTGGAAAATCCCTAGGTTTTGGTTCTATGAGGCTAGAGGGTTTGCTACCTGAATAGCGCCCCTATCGATTAGATCTTGAACTTACCCCTAAAAGAAGTGACACAAAGCAATATTATGACCACATTGCCTATGAAAGGGACAAAATAGCTGCTCATTATAGTCACCATGCTTAGGTGAATTTGGATCCAATGGGCGGATCTCAGGTAGAATGAAATGGTTGCCCTCGTACAATCTATGGAACAGGGTTGGTAACGGTTTAGATAAGGGTGTAAAGTTGTGCAATGGACCCTGTGGGCACATCCTATTGTATTGCTATGGTCAAGGTGGGGTAGGAGAATTAGCTTGGAGTGCTTGTGGTTGTAGTGTATAGGGTGGAGGAGTTGGTACTAGTGCTAGGGTAGCAGTCGTGACTTGGTTGGTTTGTGGTGGTCATGGGTAAGGTTAATTCGGTGCGGGACTATTGAAGCGAAAGTTTGAGTTATAGTTGGATTAGGATCTCAACTTAATATTCCTAGACTGGACCTTAATATCTTTGATCACTTTTTCTTGTAAGATAGTGAAGACGTGAAATTTACTACACCGCCTTAAGGGCATTCCATTGCAATGTAAAGCATTTATAAAGCATTCAAAGGAAATAGCACATAAACTTGTAATATATTAAGGTGAAGCAAATGTATAACCAAATGGTGGATTTATCCTTCTATTTAATCAATGTATAGCTTCAAATATGATATTACAAATATCCCCTTGAGGGATTTTACAAATTGATACAACTTCCATTTCAATGTTCAAGGGATCTAGTCCCTTAAAAGGGACCTCAAAGCAGTGTAAACTATGGCGTTGATGTAAATCTTGCATCCCACGATTGAGAGCTATCCTTCAACCTATTATTATGGTCTTCTTAGCTCCTTAATTATATGTAGAACTACCTGGACCTACACACAAGGGACTAAAATGGGGTTAATAGCACTTGTTTCATAAGATGAAAGCCTTGAAAACATAGCAAAAGAGGCATATACTACGACCAAAAAAAGTGATCTACATACACAAAAACTGATCTACAATAAGCATGAACATATATAAATATTATTTAAATAAAAATAAGTAACTTTGGGGCAATATCAAGGGTGAAACTATGCTTAACTTTTGGCCATCCCAGGGTGAGCCAAATAGACCTACAACATTGGGTATCACCAAACCTGCATCAAAACTCCTCCACATTGCTTCAAATTTGTACCATAGGTTCCTTAGGATATTCTTAAGGGTACTATGGAGGAATTTACTTAAAATTCAAACCTATTTTGTGGCCATCCCTAGGTGTGCCATTGACTGGCTGTTGGTCGTCCCTAGGTGGGACGGTTACAAAACTACCTTAGTTTTATCACCTATGGCCTTGGAAATTGGTCCAAAATTGGTATGGGAGTGTTGTTGATAGATGGGGAAAAATATACCTTCAATTTTGTTGGTTTGGAATGGGTGGATCAAGTCCTATTGCCCCTAAAATCGCCTTTGAGTGAAGAGGGTTTCAAGGCTAGGGAAAGAGCGAGTTTTGGTTTGCAAAAAGGTTGGGGACAAGTAGGGATAGAATTGGGTAGCACTTCATTGCTCAAATTCTACTTCTCCTCCTCTTTTGAATGAGGTTTTTGACCTCATTTTATAGCCCAAAAGGGAATCTAGGGAAAATTGGCATCTTTTTCCATGTGAGGTAGGTGATGCCACATGTCCTAATCATGTCATGGTGTGATTGGGATAAGGTTACCCCTTTGGGTACTCATAATCAACTGCCCCATTGTCCATCAATAGGTCCCAAATCAATTTGGGGTTATTGGATGCACTAATGGTAGTCTTGGATTGACATTTAGTGCATCCATTGACTTTGTCAAGGGTCTAGTTAGGGGCTATCCCATCCAGGGATGGTTTTTTATGGCCATCCCTGGGTGGGACGGTCACCAACTATGGTCGTCCCTAGGTGGGATGGCCACTAGTAGGAGCCCCAAAACCACCCCAGACTGCTAGGAACCATCCAAACTAAGTTTTGGAGGCTTTTGGAAGCCTTTTTCTAGCCTAGAGGGGTTCCCAATAGGGCCATATGTTTTTTATAAGAGGACATATGTGATGCACTGATAGTCTTATTTGATTTATGCAATTTAGGTGTCTATAGATGCCCCATTTTTGGGATGCACAATGTGAAACAAAATGTTGAGAAAAAATAGTCACTGAATCATCGAATGATCAAGGTTTTTCATTAACCTTATCAACTTTGAATGCCTCCATTGTGGAAATGGCATACTTTCTTAGAATCCTTTCTATTGACATATTTGAAGGATCGATTTTGGGTATACCTTTCAACCATGTTGTAGTAACAGTCTTACGGGTCTTAGGGCATACTAGGTCTTGGTGCGTTGTATCCTTGTAAAACTTCACATGGGTAAATTACCAAGGTTTCAATGATGTCAAGCCTATTTTTTTATTTCTTATGCTGATTCTTTTCCCCAACTTGGGCTTGAAAATTTATCTTTAGATAAGATTCTTTTGAATGCATAGAATTTACACTTATGAGTATTTAAATGTTGATTCAATTTTTGAATTTATCATTATGACTACCCCCTCAAGTGATAAGTCAATGAGGTCATGACAAATTCTAAAGTGATGAGTCACTTGACACATATGACTTAATTGTGGCAACTCTCTATTTTTCCCATGGTATTAAATACCTATTTGGAGGTGATTTTTGACTATTTTGATGAATAGTTTTGGAGTCAAAAGTCTAAATATCTCATTCTCGTGGAGCGGTCCATCCATGGATGCCTTCTTGGGGAGTAAAATAGAGTATTTTGATGCATCCAAAATTATTATAGGTTTAGTCTAGATCCCTCTCATTTTATTGACCATTTTTTCTTGTTGTTGACCCTTTTTTTTATATTTGAAGTTGTTTTTGAATTTTAATTTTTGGAGTGTGAGTTCTAAGGACCCACTTGATTGTATCCCATAGGCATTTTTTGGATTATGATGTATATTTTGGTCTCATACATACATATATATATATATATATATATATATATATATATATATATATATATATATATATATATGTATATGAGTTTCTATTGTCATCATGTTTTTCTTTATTGCTTTATGAGATGTATGCAATGCTTATATTTTATGATGCTATGATGGATGTCTAACATGGATGCATGTATTGATCATATGATTTGAGTTGATGCTATGTAAATGTTTATATGTTCTCTATATTCTTTTGTAAATTAAAAGATATGCATAAAATATTTAGTGGCCATCTAAATATTATTGCTAATATCTATCCGGTATCTATCCCATTTTATGAACATCCTTTAATAAACAAAAGTATATAAGGAAAAATGTATATGAATTTATGTAATGAATGATTTGATTTTGTATGATGGCTATATAATGACTATTTGATGCATACTATGCTAGCACCATAGACTATACAAAATGTATCTTTATTATTTTCATGTTATTATTGACACTATGTAATGGATTTTGGAATTATGACAAACATGTGGCAACATGATGTAAAATAAAATGGATAATGTAATATGATATGATATTATTTAATGGTTTTGAAGAGACTCAACACTCTAGTTACCTAATCAAAAGTCATATAATAACTATACAAGATTTTTTGACAAATTATGCACCTATTAAGATAACTAAGATAATAAATATCCTTGTGTGTGCACATGAGTTCATTACCATGATAACACATAAGATTACCCTAGTGCAAATGGGATTCAATCAGCCCATCGACATTAGATATCATTTTGTGAGTCTCATTACCCTAATTTTTGTACTTAGTTGGATTAGACCACTAGGTAATCTAGGTTATAACAAGCTAGCTCATTCACATTCAAACATTGGTCTATACCTAAGCAAGTTGCTTAAGTGATAGACATATCATCATGTAGGAGGCTACCACCATTGACAAGTAGGCTATCCACCAAACCTATAATGAGGATCACCTTATGGTTCTCTAATGCTAATAATTATAGGGATTCAAGTTTCGGATTCCATACCCTTATTTGACTTTCTCAAGGGAATTGCTCATTTTTATTTGGAGAGCAAGGGATTTTAGTAGTGGTGAGAACCACTGTTTCTTTGTGCTTTTTCGAGTGATAATAATCACTGTTTCTTTTGCATATTTTGAAATCATGATAATCACTATTTCTTGTTGGAGTACTTTGAAGGGATGATAATCACTATTGATTTCTCTCTTTGGGATACTTGCACCAGTGTAGGGTAAGGGATTTTGGGTAAGGAGGAACTTGTCCTTTTGTTAATTCTCAACATCTTAGAACCATTCACACAAGGGGATGAGCAGGATAACCTTTTCACTTAAAGCAACCTAGACCACTTCATAGTTTTCATCTTTCCTTGTGCTAGACTTGGATTTATTAATGTGAAAATTGTGTTGGGATTTTGATGTATGCCAAGCATTATCCAAGTAGGATTCTACCTTCTAAAGATCATGATATATTTCAAAATTTTAGAGAAGACAACTAGATATGGCTGAGTGACCGAAAAATTTAACTATGTTTTACTAACAGTGGCTAAGTGACAGAAAACAAACATATAATGTAAATGGTATATGTAATATAAACAAGTGGTATAACTTGTCATATGATAACAATGAATTTTTTTACAAGAGGCCTAATGTACAGACCTGGTGCTAGAAATATATGATAAATTTGGAATGATGCATAATGTGATAATGAGTATGCCTAATGCAACTATGATTATAATGCAAGTGATGAGAAATGCAATACAATGCAATATTTTTGTATTTTGATGATTTTAATGATTTTTTTTTGTTATTTTTGAGATATGTATATATGTACAGGTTGACCAATGGGCTTAATGAATTTAATTGGGGCTTTTTGGGTGACCAAAGGGCTTATAGATACCTTTGGAGCATTTATGTTTGACCTAGATAGTCGTAGACTGCCTAGGAACATTTTAGCTTGACCTAGATGGTCATAGACCGCATAGGGGCATTTCGGGTTGAACTAAATGATCATGGTAGGAGCATTTGAAGGTGACCAAAGGGCTTATAGATACCTTTAGAGATTTTAAGGTTGACCTAGATGATCGTAGATAGTCTAGGAGCTTTTTTATTTGACCTAGATGGTCAAATACTGCTAGGAGCATTTAGGGTGACCTATACGGTCAACGATACTTAGAAAGTGTCTACGACTATCTAGGGAAATTTTTTTGTGACCAAAGGGCTTATAGATGTCTTTTGGGATTTTAAGGTTGACCTAGATGATCGTAGATAGTCTAGGGTTTTTTTTTTTTTTCCTAGATGGTCAAAGACTGCTAGGATCCTTTTAGGGTGACCTAGACGATCATCGACACTTAGAATATGTCTACAACTACCTAGGGGTATTTGATTATGACCAAAGAGATTATGGATACCTTTGGAGCATTTAAGTTTGATCTAGATGATCGTAGATAGTCTAGGGGATTTTTTATGTGACCTAGATGGTCATAAATTGCTAGGAGCCTTTAGGGTGACCTATGTGGGTAACAACACATAGAAAGTGTCTATGAATTCCTAGGGGTATTTGGTTATGACCAAAGGGATTATGGATACCTTTGGAGCATTTAAGGTTGACCTAGATGATCATATATAGTCTAGGGGCTTTTAGCTTTACCTAGATGGTCAAAACCTGCTACAAGCATTTTTGGGTGACCTAGGTGGGAAACGACACTTAGAAAGTTTCTACAACTACCTAGGGGCATTTGGTTGTGACAAAAGGGCTTATGGATGCCTTTGGAGCTTTTATGTAACTTTGATTACTTTGTGATTCTAGGAGGAAGGTGCAATACCTTGTGTTCCCCCAATATTTGTGGTGATAAAAGGAAGCAAGGAAGGTGCGATACCTTTAAGATCCTTAATTTGCTTCTTTTATTGTAATGTAAATAGTGGGGAAGGTGTGACACCTTGGATACCCCTAGTATGTGGTTGATGCAATGTTATTGGCTTGGATAGGAGGAGTGATAGAGATCAACTCCCCTTGTTGTGGCAGGGAATTCTTATTAATGCCAATGTCTTGATGGGGTAACATGAGTGACCCACTTGTGGATACTTGTAGCACCCTAAAATTGGTGTAGTAAACCTTAGAAAATAATTAAAATTACCTTAGTAATAATTAAAATTCAAATTTTCAACCTTGAACCGCATTTTAACCGCTTTCCTTGTTTTTTGCACCATTTTTAGGATTTGTTCTGACCGTTGGACGATATCATCATCAATCAGACGATATCGCCTCAGATCGGACGATTTCGTCTCAAAACTAATTTTTCATAATTAGATTATGTTTCAATGGCGTCTCTAACCTGGGCAAAAGCGTGTCTACACGGTTAGAGACCTCCCCTATTGGAGATATCCCAAATTGGGATGATCTCCAACCTCCCAACCTCCTTCCTATGCCTATTTAATCTTAGGCCCTCCCCTTGACTTACCCCTGGCTAAATTTTCTTGTAACACAAGTTCTATTTGCATTAGACCATCTTAAATCACCATTTGCCTTCATATTTGTCCAAGTTTGTTTGCAGGAACTTTATTTTTTTTCATCTAGAGCAAGCTCAGAACGTCACAGACAATCCTATACAATATTGGATGATCTCGCACCAATTTGAGATGATTTTGATTGCAGTCAACATTAGGGGCAATCAGTGCCCTGAGTTTGCATTCTTCCTCCATTTATCTATTGTTTTGCTTTGCATTAGTTAGACTTATTACTATTTTGCATCCTGGAGTTCACCCATATAGCTTAAGTGCATGATAAGATCATAATTTGTCATTAGAATACTATAATTTACTTGAATTTCTATTCGTAATTATCATTTGGTATCTATATTATCATTTCACATCATTTTCCTTTATCAGCATAGCTGCATTTTTCATGTTCTGTGTTTATTTCTCTGATTGCAGGTCTCTTATGAATTCATCTGATGAATTTTTCAGATCTCAGATGATCCTGTCTGATCGCAGACAATTCTGTCAGATCAGAGGTGATCTTGACTGCTTCAAAATTAGAACCTCCATCAGACATCTGAATCAGGTATGGCTCTTTAATCTAGCTTATTCTTTGTATTTTCTATTTAATTCTATTTTCTATATTCATTTAAATCTGCATTTCATATAGAACAGATTAGATTCATTTGGACAAACCTAATATTTAAATGATTAAAGATAAAATTGAACACATCAAACACATTCCCAACCTACGCGTGGAAACTGCTATTCAAAATTTTCCTGGTGAACCCACCATCCATCAAAAAATCACCTTAATACCCCTCCCTTGAGATGCGAGACCTTCAAAGGGCCTCTCAGTCCGAGGTATTGTACCATCCTTCCCGCATCCCCCTTCCGGGCATGGATCCTTTAGCCTGAAGATAAGGGTGTGGAAAATTTGGAACGATACATTTTGGTGAACCCGACGTGAAACTAAAACCTTTTGAAAAAAAAAAAAAACGTAGATTCATTTAAAATTATTAGAAAACTACTAAGTTGCATATCATGTTTCGATGGTAGTTCCTAAGAAAAGACTAGTAGTTACTATAAATGTTGAAAACCAATTAGCAGCCATAGAAATTAATTTTGTGCTTAGTGTGCCTGAAACAGATAGAAACCAACTTTTGTGGGATGAACTTGATAGGAGACTAGGTATCATTTCATATAGGTCAATAGATCTTAAACAAATCAAGAGGCTTGCCCTAGATAGAATCCTGGATCCTCATCAACTCATTTTTTATCATGAACTTCAGAGAGCTTTCCATAGGTGGTTAGCTTATAGGAGAGCTCTTGTGTCTTCAGAATTGTTCACCTTCGAGGAATACCTTGAGAACGCAGCCACTATACACCAATTTCTAGGTCATGTAGAAGATCAAGAGGTCGTTCTTATAGATAGGTAAATATGGAGAAGAGTTCCTAGAGCTGTGTTATATCAAGAGTATTGCCACAAGCTTTACTTTTACAAAACATAATCTAAAACAGATAATATCACTATAGCACTTTTTGTCAAATTCTTGAAAGAAAATTTTCAATTTTAATAAGAACATTTCATGACTCCTAAAGAACTCGAGCCCATTAATGATATTTATAAATTGTTTATAGAAAACTAGATCATTGCTTTCATTATTATTATTTCTTATGTTTTGTGTGTTGTTTGTTATCTTTATAATATTGTTATAAAAAACAAGAAAAACAAAAAAACATAACAAAAACCAAAAAAAATTATTTTAAATACTATAGTAGGTATATAATTAAAATATATACCTTTTAAGCTTGTTGCATATATATATATATATGCTGAAATCTAAGTTTAAGCACAATGACTAGACTTAGGAATGGTAAACAAACTGAAGAAGAAGAAGAAGAAGATTGGTTAGGCAAGAAAAACAAAAAATTAAATGCCCTTTCTGAGGACCCAATTCCAGAAGAAGAAACTCTAGAACAACCAGAAGAGGAGCTGGCTGAAGAAAATGAACAACAAGAAAATGTTAGAGAGGAAGTATCCTCATCCCCTAGAATGGCTCCAGATGGAACTGTTACTTTTGATAACATAGATTATTTCTGGAAATTCTTCAATAATAATATTGGTGCTCTTAATATGGCAATTCATATTGATAGGGGACAAATTAGTGACACTCAAGCATCCATGGAACATATGTTTGACATACACACTAATCCCTTGTCCTTCGTTGATCAAGAAAGTGATAAAGATGGACCATCCAATATGGATATGACCACTATACTTCAGAACATGCAAAAACAATAGGTTACCCAACCTCCTAAGGAACCTGTTATTGAGCCTAAAATCATTCCCACACAAAATAGACCTTCATTCACTGCTTTATTTTGCCAAACTATTGACCAATATGCTTCAAATAAAAAATAACCTAAAATGAAGCCAAACACCAATTTTCAACAATCTGGGATACAACACAATACAACTTCAAAACTTCTTCATAACACCCTTCCTACCAACAAATTACACAATAGCAATATAGCATCTAATCTTCATGTCCCTCCATAATATGCTCACAAATCTCATATTAATGCCCTATCGAACCAATATGGCGGGCAAACTAGTAATCTGGAAGCCATGGTGAAACAGTTAGCTTCCCGCATGGACCAGATAGATCCCTACCATCCCTCGTACAATTATCGAGAGATGTGTAGTCAACCTCTTCATCCTATAGTTGTAGCACAATCGTACCCTAAATATTTTCCCATGCCCATCCTGCCTATATATAAAGGAACTGAAGATCCCATAGAGCATTTTCGCATGTTTAGGATAGCATGTCATGATATATCACATGATGACTTGTTATTACTAAAAATGTTTCCGAAAAGTTTAGGAGGAAAGGCATTAGAGTTGTACTACCAATTGCCCACTCATTCTTTGAGAAATTTTGAAGAGACCGCTGAATCTTTTGTGCATCAATTTAGTGCCTACATCGAGAGGCATGTAACCATTAAATATTTTTACAACTTAAAACAAGACAAAGATGAATGTTTTACTGATTTCCTAGCTAGATGGAGGCAGTTGACAGGAAAACTGCACTTTGTGCTACCTTATAGGGAAATGTTGGACATTTTTATTAATAATTTGCAAGAAAAAATATCTTATGAGTTATCAACTGCTACCTTAACTACCTTCGATCAGGCTATAGACTTAGCTCGAAGAGTAGAATATGCTCTCATTAGAAGAGGCCAGCTTAGGAAGAAAGATGATGAGAAAACATCCATAAATAAATATAAAAACAAACAAGTTGTAGGTGACGGAGTCACTGATAGTAGAAATGTTGCTAATATCAATACAACAAAGACAACAAAAAAATTTATATTGAAACCTCCTGATAAACCTCCTCGAGAGTTTACTAGATTTAATCAACCATTATCAAATATTCTACCCCAATTACTCGAAAGAGGCTTGATTCAATTACCTAATATCTGGGAACCTGATCCAACCATACCTAGATACAGAGCATATTTACACTATGATTTCCATAGAGGGCCTGGACACTCTACTAACTCTTGTAAAATGTTAAAACATAAAATACAAGATCTGATTGATAATAATGAGATGGAGGTGCAAGCCTTCCAACCTAAACAAAATGCTCCTAATAATGCTCAAAAGAACATTCCCCAAAATCAAAATCAAAATGCTAATCAATCATTAGATATATTTCAACATCCTTTACCAAGACATGGTAAAGAGGTGGCCAATCAAATTGAGCATCATAATGTCCCTCCTCCTACCCGATATGTAGGAACTATTAGCGAACATTTACCTAATCATGATTTACAAAAATTTGACACAACTTTATCCATGGTCACAACCAGGCCCCTACATAATAGTCAAACATCGGATCTTAGTTATGTAGAATCGGATACTAAAAGTGAAATAGACATCACCTCAAATCAATCGAATAGTTCTGAAGATGAATCAGATTCTATTCAACCTATCACAGATTCTATGATTCCAGAAGAACCATTTTCTAGAAGAGTTACTACTTGACCTTCTTCTAATCAATTCCTTCCTAATGAACAAGCTATAAATGCTATACCGAGACCAATTCAGCATACTCAATATAACATTGTAGGTACCATCGGAGTCGTTACCAGACAACAAGCTCAAAATCTTCAACTAGAACCAAATCAGACTGTAGGATCACCTCCATTTGTTTTGAAAAATCCCAATAAAGGGAATCATGCTCCTAATGTTCAACCTAAACCCCCTTACAATATTAATGAGCAATTATCTAATACTATAGCCATAATTTCCCTTTTGGACTTATTAAGATCTTCTCCTACCCATAGAGATGAATTAATGTGTACATTAAGCCAAATGATGGTACCACAAAACATTCAACTTGAATCCATGGCTAATACTATCATCACTAGAGAAGTCGATTGTATTGAATTTCGAGATAAAGATATACCACAAAATAGTTTACATAAGGATAACCCATTATATATTACTGCCCTAATTGGAGATGTAGCAGTCAAAAGGGTCTTGATTTATAATGGTTCATCTCTAAATATTTGCACTTTTGACTTCTACCAAATATTTGGGTTTAGAAGTGATGAAATGAAGAAAATTGACATGATCATAAAAGCTTTCAATGACAAAACACAAGAAACATGTGGAGTTATTACCATCCCATTGCAAGTTGGTCCGAGAACCTTAGATACGACCGTGTTTATTGTACATTGCCCCGCATCATACAATATACTCTTGGGTCATCCTTGGATCAATGCAATGCAGGTTGTCCCATCAACTTTACACCAATGTGTTAAATTTGAATTTAAAAATCATTTGGTCACTATCCATGGTGATCCTAGACCCTTTGATATGTGTGCTTTGGCAGAACCTATTGGAGTTCAATTTTAACCTGCGCTGTCATCCACACATCCTAATTCTTATTTTTCATCTAAACCTATGAAACACACACCCATAGCTTCATCTATTTCTCCTCCATTAATTTCACCCTCATATATAGCTCAACAACCTTTTAAACAAACCACACTAGAACCTCAAAAAGGTCTTAAAGTCACAACCAATCCTTCATGTTCCGTCCCTATAATTTCAAAACCTATAGACCCATATATTAACACCTCTACATTATCTACATCTATCATACCTTCCACATCTAAAGATATAGGGAATGATCCTTCTACATCTTATTCTCTTTCTAATGAACTCTTACCTGATTTATCTAACATTCTTATATCAGAAAAAACAAATACTTCTATGCAAAATTCCATTATCTTAAGTAATTTGCCACCATCTCCTTGTACTTTGGGCCTCCCACAACCTATGGGAAGTACTTACCAAGTCGGGAGTTGTGCCTTCATTTATAAAGGATATGACTGGGGAAGAATACCTAGGAACATCAAAACTCATCATGATGGATATGCTCGATGTTATTTTACTAACGAGTATATTAAAGCTAAATCTATAATGCTTAAAATGGGATATAAAGGGAAAGGCTTGGGACCTTTCCAACATGGTATGAAAGAACCCTTTGAGGTAGAACCATGGCCCGCCCGATGTGGTGTGGGCCTATTTCCTAGTAAGGGTCAACCCTTCCCTTTTGAATATGATGACCAACTCATATGTTATCAAGATTATTTGGATGGGCGCGATGATTTGCCTCTAAAAAATCAGCCATTTACATGCAATATGTTATCCATAGCTTATCCTTAAATGATTTTTGAATCCGACGATGAGTTGGAAGGAGATATTTTCCATGATGTCTCCGTTGAAGAGGTCTTACACAATGGTTTTTATTTTGATGGTTCTATACCCACTATATCCCAACTTGAGACCACTACCCCTCAAGATGAATTATCCAAGTTAACCTTAAGAGAATTACAAGAATTGGGCGTTTCACCTGCCCCACCTAATTTTGAAAGATATCTACACATGGAAGTAGAAAACATCATTAAAGTTAACATTGGAACTGAGGATAATCCCCACATAATCAATATTGGATCAGAATTAAGTCAAGAAAAATAATATTAATACATTGCATTACTTAAAATATATGAAGATGTCTTCGCTTGGACATATGAAGATATGCCAGGTTTAGACCCTTTAGTAGTCATGCATCACCTAGTAGTCCATCCGGATGCTAAACCTGTTAAACAAAAACTTAGAAAAATGCATCCCAAAGTGGCCTTGCTAGTCAAAGGGGAGTTAGAAAAACTCCCGAATGTTGTTTTTATACAAGCTATTGATTATGCTAAATGGATCTCGAATGTAGTTCCAGTCACCAAGAAAGAAGCTACCAAAGTTAAGGTTTGCACAAACTTTAGATATATTAATGTTGCATGCCCTAAAGATGATTTTCCTCTTCCCAAAATGGATCAAATCATTGATTTTACTGCTGGGAGTGGAATGATGTCCGTAATGGAGGGATTTTCTGGTTATAATCAGATCATGATCGCTCCTAAAGATCAGGCTAAAACAACCTTTATTACCCCTTGGAGAACCTTTTGTTGGAAAATGATGCCATTTGGCCTAAAGAAAGTAGGTGCAACTTATCAATGAGCTATGACTTATATTTTTCATGACATGATGCATGATATCCTACATGATTACGTAGATGATATCATAGCTCGTTCCATCAAAGAAGATGATCATTTAAATGACTTAATGATAGTGTTTAATCGGTTAAGGGAATATCTTATCTGACTAAATCCTGTTAAATGCATATTCAAAGTTAAGTCTGGTAAACTATTAGGGGTTATAGTTTCTTTACGTGGTATCAAAATTGACCCTCTCAAGATTGTGGCTATCACTGATATGCCCTCACCTACCAATATATCTGAGTTACAAAGTTTACAAGGTAAGCTTCATCGATAAGCTGGCAGACAAAACCGGTCCCTTTCTTAAACTCCTTAAGAAGGATATCCCTTTTAATTGGGATGACGAATGTAAGGAAGATTTTGAACTTCTAAAACAATACCTCCTTAACCCACCTGTGCTTTCACCGCCTAGACCTGATCGCCCATTTATCCTGTATATTTCAGCTTCAGATTTTGCTTTAGGAGCTATGTTAGCTCAACTTGATGATGAGAAAAGAGAACGTGCTAATTATTATATTAGCCAAACTTTAATTAGTTATGAAACAAGCTATATAGCATTAGAAAAACTATGTCTAGAAATCGTATTTTCTACGCATAAATTATGCCATTATATGCTCAGTTAGAAAACTCATGGCATTGATAAATATGATCCCTTGCGGTATCTCATGAGTCGACCTTATTTATCGGGTCGCACAACAAAGTGGGTTCTTTCTTTGAGCGAGTTTGAACTCATGTTTATAGGATAGAAGTCTGTTAAAGGTCAAATCATAGCAAATCAATTAGCTACTGCACCCTTAGAGTCTACCCATCCCCTCATCATTGAGTTTCTTGATGAATGCCTTCAACTAGAGGCAGACCATGTTGAACAATGGTCCTTATACTTTGACGGATCCCGATGCATGAGTGGGGCTGGTGCAGGTATTATTTTAATATCTCCATAAAAACACATTATACCTTTGTCCTTTAAATTAATATTTTCTTGCACCAATAATACTACTGAATATGAAGCTCTAATCCTTGGATTACGAGTTACCTTGGCACTAAAAATTAAACATCTGCTAGTTTTTGGTGATTCTCAACTTGTTATAAACCAAATTAATGAAGTTTATCAGACCAGAGATGATAAATTACATCCATATAAAGCATATGTCTTACAATTGATATCTCTATTTGATCAAGTTACCTTGGAAGCTATTCCTCGAACTAGCAACCGTGCGGCTGACGCTATGGCTGCAGCTGCATCTCTTCTGCCCTTGGAGTTAGATGACGAATATGCCACCATCATTATTCGTCGACTCCAAGAACACGATTCAAATAAGTCATGCTTAGAACCTTTGGATGTGTTTCTAATCAATGAAACTACTCCCGAACCTTGGTATACAGATATATTTGATTTTCTTCACAATGGGACTTTCCCTGCCAGTTCTAATAGAAACCAGCGTCGATCATTACGTAGACGAGCAAGTCGATTTGTAATAATTGGCAATACTTTATATAGGAGATATTTTGAAGGTATCCTATTAAGATGTTTGAATTTAGAAGAATCCAGATCAGCCTTGAGCGAAGCCCACAACGGATCTTGTGGAGGACACTTCAGTGGTAGTGTCATTGCTAAAAATTTCCTTAGGATAGGATACTTTTGGCCTACCATGGAGAATGATGCACATGATTATGTGTGCCATTGCGACAAGTGCCAGAAACATGCTGACCTTGTCCATGCCCCTGCATAAGAGCTGTAGGCTATTTCATCTCCTTGGTCCTTTTCAAAATGGGGCTTAGACATTATTGGCAAAATTAATCCTATGTCATCTGATGGACACAAATTCATCATAATTACCACTGAGTATTTTACGAAGTGGGTTGAAGCTATGTCATTAGCTTCTTGCACTGGAACACAAGTCTCTAAATTTATTTTTAATCAAATCATTTGTAGGTTCGACATTCTTGCAAATCTCATCTCAGACAATGGAACTTGTTTCAAAAATAAATATGTTAAGAAATTATGTCAAAAATATAAGATTCAACATCGTTGGTCCACTCCCTATTATCCTCAGGGTAATGGCCAAGAAGAAGCTTCTAACAAAAACTTAATCAAAATTCTCAAAAAATTGGTTAACAAATCTGGTCGTGACTGGCACATTCTCTTATATCCAGCTTTGTGGGCTTATTGAACTAGCGTTCGTACTCCCACAGGTACTTCACCTTTTGTTTTGGTTTATGGCGCTGAAGCCATTTTTTCCTTTGAATTAGAAGTTCCTTCTTTGGATCTACTACTTCAAGATACCGAAGTAGGAGATGAATATCGAGCTGACAGACTCATTCAGCTGGAACTCCTAGATGAAAAGCGCATCAATGCTTTGGAGCATCTTCGTGTCTACCAAAACAAGCTTAAAAGATCATATGCTAAGAAAGTTCGTCATCGATCCTTTGAGGTCGGCAATCTTGTTTTAAAAGAAAATCAAAGAAATACTAATGCAAATAAAGACCTTAAAGGTAAATTTGAGCCCAACTGGCTCGGACCATATATTATCACTGCTAAATTTGAATTGGGAGCATACAAATTATCTACCTTAGATGGTAAAGAACTTAAAGAACCCATGAACATTTTGCATCTTAAACATTACTATGCATAAAAAATTGGTCATTTCATCATTGTATATATTTGTTTAAAATATTTCAAAAAACCACTATCTTATATTTCTCTCAATTCATAACTTAAAATTAAAAACACCAAAAACATCCCACATCATCAAAATCTTCAAAAACATCTTTTATTTTTTGTACCTTCTCAAATTGTGACATATTGCAGTTATATTTTCAGTTATTTTGGATAAATTAGCATTTATTTGGAATCCCGCACTTTCACATTCACATGAATAAATATCCTGATTTTATCTGGCATGATTACTAATCTCTTGTATATCAAAGTCCACAAAATTCAATTAAATAAAGTTTGAGCATAGAGAATTGATCTTGTTATTTACTTAAACCAAGCATATCCTTTCACAATAAAATGATTATATTTGTAATGTCCATGCTATGCTACATAGTAGAACTGGTTTCTTGAGCGAAAAGTTTCCCTTGCTATCCTATCATGCACATGGTCTAGAATCTTTGAGAATTGGCAAAAGGATAAGCTCACCCCTACCCAAAATAAAAATCCCTTGCTCTACAGCTAATCCGAGCAAGTATCCCTAGAATAGGAAGCAAAAGAAAAAGAAAAATCAAGCAAAATTATTTAGCACTATTTCAGCATTATCTCAAATATCAAAGCACACAAATACAAAAGATACGAAAAATAAAAATACAAAAAAAGAAAAAAAGAAGCAAAAGAGAAACGCAAGAGCAAAAGCAATAATATCCCTTTCCCTACCCATTGAAAAGGAAAGCAGGGTTTATGAGCTTGAATCCTTGGAATTCTCAATTATTCGAAAACTGTGAGGTAAGCCCCATAATAGGTGGTTTGTGCCCAACCCGCTTGGCCTTGGGTAACTCCTAGCGTGGTGATATGTCTGTCACATTAGCGACCTTCTTTTGTACAGACCTATGTCTGCTTATGGTTTAGCTAGCTCTTGATAACCCGACTTACATAGTAGTCTGGTATGGTTATATGCATCTAAATCATGGTTAATGAACACTTCTTTGGTTAATTTAAATCACTTCTATCAACTTATCTTGCTCAAAACTGGTAAATAAACAATACAATCGCACACACATTTGTATTTGAGATATTTTGTGTATCATTATGATAAATAAATATTGGAAATGAACTCACATACGCACATGGGGTTCCTTATAAATCTAATTTTGTCTTTAAGATACTTTGAAATATTTTTGCAAATTGTCTGGAATAATTTCATTTTCTTCTCTGAGAACAGTTGTTTAGTATAAAGACAACTACATGCATTACCAAAAAAAAATCAAAATCATTTTCAAAAACATGCAATAAAGTTACATTTATATATCACTTTTGACTTTCGCGACGATGGTATAGTTCCAAAACCAAAATTGGAATTTTATGCCTAGCACAAGTCCTCATATTCATATTTTCTGTTTCTTTTCAAAAATTAAAAATCAACCATGCAATAAAACTATTTATTTTCTTCTTTTGGATTTCGTGATGATGGTATAAGTTTATACCTAAATATTCTATGCCTAGTGCAAACCATTGAACCAATTTTATTTTCCCATTTATTTCAAATTATAAAAACATATGACTTAAATCATTATGTTACACAATTATGCTTCACACAAATGAACACTTGTTCTATTTCATGTCATTATGTTCAATTCAGTTTTTTACAACCATGGTATAAATTCTAAGGAATTATTCAAAATTTTATCACACTTAGGAATTCATGCCTAGCAAAAATCATTTCAAAATATTTCATGCATACTATTTTTATGAAAATTTGAAAACAAATCATCAAACCACCATTATCTCCATCATCACAACAAAGTCTTAAGACAATCTCTTAAGCACTCTTTTACTTTTAACAATACTTCTATACTAGGATTAGCCTGATGACCGGGTGAGCGGCGACTCCATGAAATGGTCTATAATAGTGATAATATCCTTTTAAATTATTGTTAAAAGTCCCTTTTATTTTTATCAAATTATCCCACAAACAACCACCATTTGTTTACATTAGATTATTTCATTTAAATTTTAAAAGCATGACATTCAAACCATAACATTTCCAAATGACATAATTACATGAATCATCAAATCAATCACACAAAACATTAAAGCATCATACAAACACATAAGACAAGTCATATGATCAAAAATATCTCATCTATATATATATATATATCAACAATATATACATCATCTCAAAACTGGATCGGTATGCCATAATCTATACCTCGGCATACTCAATCCTCTATCAAAAATATCAACACTATGTATCAATCTATGTAGTGTAGTCTATAGCAGCTAACCTTGAGAAGCCCTCGAGATCTCAGCCTCATCTCCTCCCCTACCCTAAGGTGGACGAGGTGGCCCCATCACAGTCTGTGTGGTGCCATGAGTCCTGGACGTCGATCATGATGATGTCCTAGATGACCCCATCACGACAGGCTCTGCAATATGAGCTGGTAATGGCACCCTCTGCTCTGTTGGCACCACTTGGTAATATAGAGCTTGATAGAATGTAACCTGGGAAATAGCCCATGCTAAACCTTGAGTGCTTGCCCCTCCACCCTGAGCCCTGAGTCGTGAAGCCTCATCCTGCAAGGACTACACATGAGCCTGGAGACGAACAGTCTCCACCCGAAGAGTAGCCATATAGCTACTCTCTCTTGCCTCGACACCCTTGCCCTTATCGGGCAATGGTGGCCTCTCTCTCCAAGTAGAAGGGGGTCTCTCCTCCATCCTCTCCAATTATTGTGGCCTCTATTGAGCCTGTGGTCTCCTCTGCTCTCTCCCGCCATGACCCTGTGTTGCCTCAATGGTTGCCTGGCACCGCCTCCCCATCCGATGCATAACTACATGAATCAAACCCTGAGCCCTCGTCATCCGAGGAGGGTAGATGCCTATGTACCAGGCATCATAGCCATTAGCAACCCCAATGTTGTCACCATCCACTGGCTGGATGGGGGCATCATCCGCATCCTGACTCTAGAAGCACTGCATATCTGGAGCCTCGCTAATTGTAGTGTTATCTCGGATGGTTTGGAAAAACTCGTAGTCCCTGAGAGATGGGATCCCCTGCTATAGATCGAACTGCCTCAAAACTTGGTCATAGCAATGGAGCTCCACCTCTCCCCTCTCCATCCTCAACCAATAGACTCACCTGGTGCAAGCCAGCTCCTGTCTGTCCTTGACCCACCTTGGATGATCTCTCCAAGGCCTCTAGGTGATCTGGTCGGAGACAAGATCATCAAGTAGTCTTTGAGACACTGGAAGATCTATCCGCCACTGTGACTCTCTCCGGAGCCACCAGTAGAAAACTTGGGGTCTCTCCCCATCAATCCCTATCAGTGGGAGCCCTATCGGCCTTTGCATCGTGATGTGCTCCCAACACCAAACCTGCAGTAGTGATGTCATGACTAGACATCGATCGCCCTTGTATACGACCCCATGCAGGATCCTATACAATTGGTATAGTACAAAGCTCCCCTAAGAAAACCTATATCTATGGTCTCTCATGTCACATACCACATATGTCAATAGCCATGGTAGTCTGCATCCACTCTGATGGCATAGCAGCAGACCACCTACCACCCCAGCCAAAACCTATGTCAGTCTAGATGCCCCAGGCATCTAGCGTAGTGACTCGATGTTCACTCCGCCCTTCTCCAGGGCAAAGCTCGGATCTCCACATAGTCACATCATTACGTGGCCCTGATTGGCCGTAGGAGTTATTAGCCGTCCTTGTATGGGGATCCTCAAAATCCTCCATACATCCTCCAATGTGGGAGTCATCTCCCCTGTCGGTAATCGAAAACAAGAAGAACTCAGATACCACCTCTCTTCTAGGGTTGTCAATAGCCCCATATCTGTAGACACTTGTGGCATATCTGCAACGTGCTGCAAGCCAACTTGCACCAATTTATCTTGCTCTACCTGAGATAGAGTGGCCAAGTCATCCTTCAATCCGTCGTATTTCTATTCTCGACTCTTTAGTAATCCTCTCTGCAACATAAACAACAAACCAATAAAAATCATTAATAAAAAACAATGATTAAAAATGCAAGTAAAATAAGTTCACTTTCATACAAATGATGATATCGTCCACTATTGGATGATATCGTCCCAAATTTGAGAAAATTCGTTTTCGATTTTGCATGAGGGAATCGTCCCTTATTGGACGAAATCGTCCCCATATCACCGATTTTGCCCTTAGACAAAATCAGCGATATCGAGAAGATTTCGGCAAAATCGAGATGATTTTGTCCCAATGATGTCGAAAGCCCAAAAACGGCCAGATGCTCAAAAATCAATCAAAACTAATCTAAAAAGCATAAAATTCAAAATTAAAGCATTCTAAATTAAGTTTAGACCCGGACCGGACCTCTGTCGATCTGTGCGCTGTCTCAACCATCTTGTCTGTAGAGCTCTAGAAATCAGGAAAATGAACAGTAACAATGAATTAGGGTTTTACCCTATTTTTCTTAATTTTATTCAAAAACACTTAACAACATTTTAACATTTTGCTTTTTCATGTTTTTACCTCAAACGTTCGATTTGGGTAAAAACATGGAGGGGGCACCATAGTAAGCTGTCGTATGATTCGACCTAGAATCATCGCCTAAAAATGGGAATAATTTTTGCTTTCTCATAGATCGAGAAGAACTCATATTTAACGCATTTTCTTCAGAAAATTTGCTAAAGATGGGACAAAATGTAGCACCCTAAAATTGGCGCAATACACCTTAGAAAATAATTAAAATTACCTTAGTAATAATTCAAATTCAAATTTTCAACCCCGAACCGCTTTCTAACTACTTTCCTTGTTTTTCGTGCCATTTTAGGATTTGTTGTGACCGTTGGACGATATCGTCGTAGACCAGACGATATTGCCTCAGATCGGACGATTTCATCTGGACTAGGATGTCCAGACGATTTCGTCCCAAAATTGATTTTTCATAATTAGCTTATGTTTCAACGGCATCTCTAACCTGTGCAAAAGTGTGTCTACACGGTTAGAAACCTCCTCCATTGGATATATCCCAAATTGGGATGATATCCAACCTCCCAACCTCCTTCCTATGCCTATTTAATCTTAGGCCCTCCCCTTGACTTACCCCTGGCTGAATTTTCCTATAACACGAGTTCTATTTGCATTAGACCATCTTAAATCACCATTTTCCTTCATATTTGTCCAAGTTTGTTTGCAGGAACTTTATTGTTTTTCAGCCGGAGCAAGCTCAAATCGTCACAGATGATCCTGTACAATCTCGGACGATCTCACACCAATTCGAGATGATTTCAACTACAGTCAACATTGGGGGAAATCAGTGCCCTGAGTTTGCATTCTTCCTTCATTTATCTATTGTTTTTCTTTGCATTAGTTAGCCTTATTACTATTTTGCATCCTGGAGTTCACCCATATAGCTTAAGTGCATGATAAGATCATAATTTGTCATTAGAATACTATAATTTACTTGAATTTCTATTCGTAATTATCATTTGGTATCTATATTATCATTTCACATCATTTTCCTTTATCAGCATAGCTGCATTTTTTGTGTTATGTGTTTATTTCTCTAATTAAAGGTCTCTAACGAATTCATCTGATGAATTCATCAGATCTCAGACGATCCTATCTGATCGCAGACGATTCTGTTAGATTAGAGGCGATCCTGACTGCTTCAAAATTAGAACCTCCATCAGACATCCGGATCAGGTATGGCTCTTTAATGTAGCTTATTCTCTGTATTTTCTATTTAGTTCTATTTTCTATATTCATTTAAATCTGCATTTCATATAGACCAGTTTAGATTCAGTTGTCCAAACCTAGGATTTGAATGATTAAAGATAAAATTGAACACATCAAACACATTTCCAACCTAGGCATGGAAACTGCCATTCAAAATTTTCCTGGTGAACCCACCATCCATCAAAAAATAACCTTAATACCCCTCCCCCGAGAGGCGGGACCTTCAAATGACCTCTCAGTCCGAGGTATTGTCCCATCCTTCCCGCATCCCCCTTTCGGGTGCGGATCCTTTAGCCTGAAGGTAAGGGTGCGGAAAATTTGGAACGATACAGATACAACTTCCTTATCAATAAGATATTGGACCACATGTCTAAAATTATGACAATTGCTAATGTCATGCCATTTAATTTGGTTATAGAGGCAAGAATGATATTCCATGTATCATCTATATCTAGACCTATCTGGATTGGCTAAGGGTATAGCTGGAAAAACAATTGCCTTTGCTTCTTGCAAGTTGTGAAATATGGTTGACATGGACTCAGCTAGTGGAGTCCAGGTATGATGTTGAGGCTTTAGATGAGGTGAACGCGATCACCACATTTTATGAGGCGATGGGGTTTGTTTGGGTAAAATAAGGTAGTGTATTGTACTACACTACATAGGATTATTATATTTACTTTTCTACTAGTTACCATGAGATATTTTGTCTACTGGTTAATCTAGGTAAATACCTAAATATCCTAAGTAAGATATTTAGGTTAGTGGTTTAGTTAGAAATCTCTACCTAGGTTAGTGGTTAGCTACATGTCTCTCCTACCTTAGTTGGTTAGCAAGTTATGTGATTAGTTAGTTTATATTTCATGTTAAATATTGCTTAGCATTTTCTTGCTAAGACTAATGTTCAATGATATTATTTTTATTTTGTCTCCATATCATTTGCATTATAACATTGGTATTAGATCCATTTTTTGGCTCACCCAGAGGATGAGTTGGTGCCAATTAGAAACACCCAGCCAACCTCAACAAGTGAGCTTGTAGGCTGGAGCAGGCCTTGTATTGACAAGGGCCCACATGACCCCAGCCCATAGAGGAGCACAGATCGACCATGTAGGCCATGCGATCGATCGACCAGACGGTCTATTGAGCTGCACGATCTTGCACGATCAACCATAAGGATCGCATGATTGACCAACATGGTCAATTTACCCCCTCAAAGACTAAGGAGTGCAGGAGTCGAAGACTTAGCTCATGCTCACTCGACCTCGGGCCAACGATCTGCATGGCCCACAAATGTTGGGAGAGTAGAGAAGGTAGGTGCACCCTCCCCTCCCAACTAGACCCCACATCAGGATCTATGAGGGTAGGAGGTCCTCCGATCCATGACCAGACTACATCGCTCGATCGATAACACATGGCATGATTTGTTGCCTTGGACTGCTACTCTTGACTACATGCACCCTAAGGTGCCACTTGGACCAATCGCAAGGTGCCATGTGGCACATAGGCCATGCACCACCTCAGCACTGACTAGGAAACATGTGGCACATAGGCCATGCACCACTCGAATGCTTATTGGATGCTAACTGGACCAGACTGATGCAGACACGTGGCGAGAAGCCACTGGATAGACAATGCTGAATCGACTCGACCAACTAGCCCACCCTTGGTGCCATGTGGCGGCCTCCAAAATGGCGGGCAACACTTGTCGATTTCCCATAGGCAATCGATCGAAGAAGCATGGACTGGGGTTTATAAACCCCATTGCATCCCACATTGGGATGCATGTGGGATAAATCCCCATAGTCCTCTTCAAGAATAGTGGATAGGCTAAGTACAATCCATGCCCTGCCACCACTCAACCAGCCTAATGGCTCGGTTGGCGAGGGCGGTCTGCTAGCTCTGACCCGACCATGGATCGAATCCCTACAGAGCACAAAGGAAAGGCAATTTTGTTTCTTCGGATTTTTTTGAAGCAATCGACTGTGAGTTCATAAGATTCAATGGAATCAAAGAGTTTCCAAACCGCCCAATGGCACGGTTGGCTCGGGCGGCCAGCTAGCATAGCCGAGACCATGGATCAAACCCCCGCATGCCTAAAAATATTTTTTTGTGAATAAAAACTTTATTTTTTCAAAATTTCTATGGTTTAAAGCATAATTAAATATATTTTTTGATTATTTTTATAATTTTTCTTTAAATTGGCCTAAAACATTCAATTTTTAACCAAATTGGACAATGTTTTTTCCAATTTTTTCTAAAATTATAGAATTTTCATCTGAAACTAGTATTTTTTTGCTTTCTCAAACCTAGAAACCTGAAAATTTGCAAATCATTTAGCCGTTAATGTTCCTAAAACCATTACTATTTTTTTTCTCAACTAAAAACACAAGGCAAATAGGAACCTCTTTTTGGCAAAGTTTTACACAAAACTTGCTTCAACATTTTTTTGTTGCAATACATTCATCAGAAGTTCTTCATTTTTCTTCATTTTTTTTGGAGATATAAGACATTGAACTCAAAATTTCTATTGCAAAATACTTATCATGCCATGATTTAGGGAGCATCAAAGGTCATCGCATTTTTCTCAAAACAACGAATTATTGCTTTTGTTCTCTCCTTCAATAAAGGGGACATAAAATCATAAAATAACAACTTTTTTTTTGTCAAAACTTGAGATCAAAACCAATTTTTTTCTCCTTCATGATAAATTGTTGAAGACAAAACCAAAGTCGTGTGTTGTCTAGTCTGGAAGCCTTTAAAATGCAGGTCGTGTGTCGACTTGTCTTGAAAGGAGTGCTTGAAAAATTTTCAATTTTGTAAAACATTAAGGGGGGATAGAAATTATTTTGTTGATTCTATTATTTGCAAAATTGTAAAGAACAAGGGGGGATTTTTCAAAATTAAGAAATGTGCAATCTCGATTGTACTCGACACATTTCTCAAAAATTGACTTATACTAGGTGCATTTTCAGTTGAACCCAACACCTAGAGTGATAATAATGTGGATTGCTCTCATGTTTGGATTATTTGCACTAACACTCATGTTTCTTATGTGCACTTAATCATTCAGATACAAAATTGGTAGAAGCATTTCACAAAACCCATATTTCACTCCAAAATGTGCTACACTTTGCACAGCTTGAACAACAATCAATTTTTTTTTACCCCCTCCAATGGTCAAAATTCAAACACACCTTGATTACCTCTATTTGTTTGGTTTAATTTCCTCCAAATTCTCATCCTTCTTGAAGGGTGTTAAGGTAGGTGCCATTAAATATCCTAGAGAGCACAATCAGAATTCTGTCAACCAATCCCTTTTTTAATTTGCTCTATCTTGTTTGGCTTAATTTCCTCAAACTTCTCATCCCTTGTTAAGGGTGTTAAGGTAGGTGCCATTAAATATCTTATAGAGGAAAATTGAAAAAATATTCCATATACTATTTTGAGGGTATAATGCAAGATACAACCATCTTAGTCCTATCAATTTGAAACCTTAACAATGGCCATGATACACAAGTATCTCACCGAGATCCAACTGCTCAAAGGTTTAAATTATTCAGCTTGGAAGACTAAGATGAAAGCTATATTAACTATAGAGGATTTGTGGTCAATAGTGGATGGAAGTGTAACTAGACCTCAATCAACTGGAGCAGATCAAACAAAATTTGATAAAAATGAGAAACTATCCTTAATGATCTCGCTAGCTATTACTGATGATATCCAACCTCATATCAGTGAAGCTAAGAATGGTAAGGAGGCATGTGATTCCTTAAAAACCATCTTTGAGGGAAAGAAAAAATCAAAGCTTTTTAACCTCCAAACACAGCTTCATACTCTTCATATGAAATCAGGAGAAATAGTAGAGCTATTCCTCTACAGAGTCGCAAAATTGAAAATAAAACTACAATCCTTAGAAGAAAAGTGGAAGACCAAGTCTTGACCTCTATTATTTTGAGGGCTCTTCCAGACTCCTACAGAATGTTGATCACTTCACTACAAGTCTATGGAAGGGTAGTGAATTTTTTTGAGTTGGTAAATTTTCTTCAAACAAAAGAAGCTAATCAACTCCAAAGAGATGAGGTATCCAACAATGCACTTTTCTCAAAAAGACAAGGTGGTAAGAAAAAGTGGAATCAACAGAAAGGTTCTTCTTCGAATAAATACAAGGGTAAAGCCAAAGAGGTTCTGAAGAAGAATTATTATTGTAAGATTTGTGACAAAGACACTCATGAAACAAAAGTATGTTGGTTTAAGAAAAAACTTCCCAATGAACAAAGAAACAATAAGGGCCAAGGCAAACCAAAGAATAAGAAAAAATAGCAACAGGGACACATTGCAGTTGAAGATTCTAGTTCAGATTCTGAGAGAGCACACAAGGTGCTCATGACACATACTGATTCCCATCATAAGGACTTTGTGTGTTACATAGACTCATGCACTAGTAAGCATATGATTGGAGATAAATCCTGGTTTGCAATATTTGAGGCTTGAGAAGGTAGACCAGTCACCATTACTGATGATCAAACCTATCAATTTCAAGGAGAAGGAAGTGTTTCAGTCTCTGTTCCATTTGGAGAATGTAATATTCAAAAATTGCCTTATGTACCAGGATTGAAAAATAATCTCTTGTCAGTTCCACAAATCCTAGACAATAACATGAATATCAATTTCAAGGTGGAAAAAGAAAAGAAACATTGATTTATCACTAAGAAGGGAAAAAATATAGAAACATGTTCATACAAACATGGTTTGTTTGTCTTAGATGCAATTACCTCAACACATACTACACTGGCAGTAACCAAAAATGAGGCCACTTCTCTTTGGCATAAGATATTTAGGCATTTAAGTTCAAGATATTTACTAGAGTTGATTAAATATCAAATGGTGAAAGGTCTGCCTACTCTTTCATCTACTTTGCCAGTGTGCTTTGATTGCTTGTCAGGAAAGCAACATAGAGTACCCTTTGAACCTAGCTCTTTTTGAGCTAAGGTATCTTTGGAGTTGGTTCACACAGATTTGTGTGGTCCCATTTCTACAAGTTG
This sequence comes from Wollemia nobilis, assembly GCA_028583015.1. Taxonomy (NCBI): domain Eukaryota; kingdom Viridiplantae; phylum Streptophyta; class Pinopsida; order Araucariales; family Araucariaceae; genus Wollemia; species Wollemia nobilis. The sequence continues at coordinate 1,199,690 of JAQPPZ010002937.1, read as the reverse complement.
TGGAGGAAAAAGGTATTTTCAATTGTTTGTCGACGATCACTAAGGAAAAATGTGGGTCTTCTTCTTACAGTTGAAGTCTGAAGCATTTTCCTATTTTCAACAGTTCAAAAAGCTTGTTGAGAAATAATCAAGATGCTTTATTAAGACCCTCCATCAGATCGAGGGGGGAATGCACATCAAATGAATTTTCCTTATTTTTACAGACACATGGGATAAAGAGACAGCTAACAAAAACCTATTCTCCTCAGTCAAATGGGGTTGTTGAGAGAAGAAATTGGTCCATTATGGAAATGGTTCGATGTATGCTTAAGGGGGCCAACCTTGAGCAAACTTATTGGGCTGAAGCTGTTCAAACTATAGTATATCTTCTGAATAGGGCTCCCACAAGGGCTCTTGAAGGTATGACTCCTCAGGAAGCATGGAGTGGAATGAAACCCTCCATATCTCATATATGGGTAATTGGGTGTAAGGAATTTATGCATATACCCAAGGAGAAAAGAAAGAAATTAGATGAGAAGTCCCTACCTTGTGTATTTCTTGGATATGATGAATTCTCAAAAGGCTATCAATTGATAGACCCACTTACCAAGAAAATACATGTCAGCAGAGATGTAGTGTTTGATGAAGCTTTCACACCCAACACTACATTAGTATACCTAGATGATGAGGAGCAATAGCCACTTCCTCCTCCATAACAAAAAAAGCCTCTCAAATGGTATACAAGCACAATGAAAGATTACAAACTCACTTCCCCACTTGATATTACTATCAATAATCCAAAGACACGAAGCATGACTCAGAAATAAAATAATGAAGCATTCACTTCAGTTGATGATTTTTGTGCAGATTTTCAAGATCTTTCTATTGATAGAGAGTTACCAAGGGAAGATGATATGGAAATAGATGAGGAGAGGGTTTACTTGTTAGCATATGATGAGAATGAACCTTCTACAGTTGATGAAGCACTTAGACTACCTCAGTGGAAGGCAGCTATGGATGCAGAACATAACTCCCTCATAAAGAATAAAACATGGAAGCTGGTGGATTTGCCTAAAGGAAATAAACCCATAGGCTCCAAATGGGTTTACAATGTAAAATATAAGGTAGATGGCACCATAGATAAGCATGTCCCATATTGTAGTGAAGGGATATGATCAAAAGTAAGGGATTGAATATGAGGAAACCTTTGATCCTACAGCAAGGATGACCACCATTCGAGTGCTTTGTGCTATGGCAACACAGTTCGGATGGAAATTACATCAGATGGATGTAAAAAGTGCCTTTCTAAATGGTGAATTAAAAGAAGAGGTGTACATGACTCAATATCCTATATTTTTAGAGGTAGGCCATGAGCAACAAGTTTGCAAGTTGGTAAAATAATTATATAGGCTAAAACAAACCCCAAGAGCATGGTACATAAAAATGGATAGTCACCTATTGCAACATGGATTTAAGAGAAGTCCATCTGACGTAAATATCTATATCAAGAACACATGTTCTGAGATAGTGATTCTTGTGTTAGATGTAGATGATCTGATGATCACTGGAAATTCAGAGAACTTGATTAATGCCGTGAAATATGACTTGAAAGAGTCATTTGATATGACATATCTAGGACTTCTCCACTACTGTCTTGGTCTTGAGATAAAACAAAAGAAGAATCATCTTAGGGTGACTCAAAAAAATTATGCCAAGACTCTAGCAAAAAAATATCGTATGACTAATTGTAAGCCCAAAGCAACATCGATGGAATCAGGGCTTCAGTTATCACGATATGATGACTCACCATAGGTAGATGGCACACTTTATAGATAGATGATTGGAAGCCTCATCTATTTGACTAATACTAGACCTGATATTACTTATGCTGTAAATATTATTTCATGGTTCATGCAAAAACAAAAGGTCTCTCATTGGAAAGTAGCTAAGAGGGTTCTTCACTACATTAAGGGTAGTGCAGATTATGGTCTAGAGTATAAGAAGAATAACTCATTCTTCTTACAGAGTTACACTGAATCTAATTATCCATAGATGATAAAAAATCAACATCAGGCTGTGTTTCATCTTGGATCTGGTCTTGTATCATGGCATAGTAAAAAGAAACAGGTGGTTGCTTTATCTTCAACTGAGGCAGAATATCGTACTGCACATGGAGTTGTGTGTGAAGTGATATGGCTAAGTCGCATCTTGGCTACCATGGGACTACCAAAGAAACTTCCTATTCACATGTTTTGTGACAATTCAAGTGTTTTGAACTTGGTCAAGAATCCAGTACATCATGAACTAACAAAGAATATTGACACAGATTGTCATTTTATTCGTGATGAAGTTCCTAAGTATAGAATAAAGCTCCAACACATTCCCACCGACGAACAGGTTGTTGACATTTTTACAAAGGCACTTGGACGTGTCAAATTTCAACTATTTCGGAGCAAAGTTTTTATATCAAAGTAATATAATAAAGGGGGGATGTTAGGGTAAAATAAGGTAGTGTATTGCATTACATTACATAGGATTATTAAATTTACTTTTCTAGTAGTTACCATGAGATATTTTGTCTACTGGTTAATCTAGGTAAATACTTAAATATCCTAAGTCAGATATTTAGGTTAGTGGTTTAATTAAAACTCTCTACCTAGGTTAGTGGTTAGCTACATGTCTCTCCTACCTTAGTTGGTTAGCGAGTTATGTGATTACTTAGTTTATATTTCATGTTAAATATTGCTTAGCATTTTCTTGCTAAGACTAATTTTCAATGATATTATTTTTATTTTATCTGTATCATTTGCATTATAACAGGGTTGTATGTGTCTTAGTCACCTATTTAGGTTTTTCTTCTTGACTCCTATTTGAGGGTAACAGATTTTTGTTATAATCACAATGACACTGAGAGGGGGGGTGAATCAGTGTGTTCTTTAAAAACTTAAAAGCAATTTAGACTTTTAAATAAAGCGTAGCAGATTAAAATAGAAATAATAAAAGTACTAAGAGCATCACACATAACACGACATTTTAACGAGGTTCACCGATGTGGCTACTCCTCAAAAATACTGCTTGGACTACCATCCAAATCCAGTCAAATGCAAAGCTAAAACTTTACATAATCATTCACCATCACTAACTGGTAAGAGGCACCAACCTCTAAATTTTATCTGCTACAACAGAATGGAGCACCAACTCCAATTTTTCCAGCTCCAACTGGAAAGAGGAACCAACCCCTTTTACCAAGCTACAACTTGGAGATAGTAATAAAAATTGTAGAATTAAACTGTCACCTCAATTTGCATGATCTGCTATTTTTCTTGTATTCTGCTGCTTGTCGGCATTCGGCTGCTGCTGTGAAAAATGATTCACACTTTTTCAACCACTCCTCTATATCTCTCCGCGTTCTCTGCTACAACTTCACAGAAATATTACTTCTATAGCCAGCACACTGTCATTTCACACTCGGAACACGACTTCTGCATACCGCGTTCTTATCTTCTCTTTGCACCACTCAGTCTGCTGCACCTTCAATGAAATCTCACTTCTACTATCTGCGTATTTTTGCCTCGGACTTTAAACACTCCGTCTGCATATCGCTCTCTTTGTTCTCGATCAGTCGATACGCACTCACTCACTATCTCATCGCTGCGATCTCTTTTCTTTAACTCCAAAGAACTATCACCGACTTACACTCTGCTGCACATGAACTTCATTCGCATATATCGCATCACGCCCACTCTTCAACCTTGCAACAGTCCCGCATTTTTATAGAAGAGAATATCCCATCAAAACATTCTCAAACATGTCGGCTGCAACCCTAATTAGGTCAACATGAAACCCTAGAATTTTTTGGTTGCTTAATCTTGCTTTGTCAGCAGGAAACCCTAATTGATCCATTGCAAAACCCTAGCAATGTCGGCTTTGAAAACAAGTCGGTGAACAGCTTTAATTTAATTTTAAAATATTAATTTAAATTTTAAATAAATAAATAAAATTTAAACTGGATATTTAAAATTAAATATCTTCATCATCGGAGCACCTTTTTCAACAAAACGAAGAGCTAACTTGGGTTTTAAGAAAAACCCATTTCAAAGCTATCGACCATGGATTTAAACAAAACCTATAATTTAGTCTGCCTTGGTTTTCACAAAAACCCTTCCGCTCTTTGACATCAATGACAACATCAACATTTGAGCAAGGGCAATGTACCCAAGGTACCCAAAATTGCCAACAATATCCCCCTTTGTCATTGATGGCAACCCTTTACTAAAAACACATCTTCAAGAGCCAAAACTGAAATCAATCTCTTTGAAGTTTTTATCCCCCTGACTTGAAGCTTTCCTCTTCACTTGAAGCTCTCCCCCTTACTCATATCTCTCCCCCTTTGTCATCAATGGCAAAGGGCCACCTTTGGGGCTCGAAACTAAGAATGAGCCTCTTAGCTTAGTCCCTCCCCCACCTCCCGATGAGGTGATTAATTCTGGGGTGGGAGTAAAACTCCCATTAGGCACCGATCAACATCAACGTCTATAACTTCCTTGTCGGGTCTTCTCTTGAACTCTTTGACCATATTCTTGTTCCTGTCATTGTTCCGATCTTTGGACCCGATCATGCCACTTGTTCCTGTTCCTATATCCTGGAATTTCAACTCTGCACTGTCTGACAGTGTGACTTTTATTGTTGCACTTATAACAAGTAATAGTGTTGTTTCTTTTATGCATACCTGTTCTTTGAATCCACATGTTCTGACTAAGACAGTTCTGACTAAACCTGTTTTGACCAAGCCTATTAGTGTGATGTTGTTTTGTTTTAAATGAAACTCTGGTCTGTTTACCCTTCTGACATGAAGCACACATACTATTTGTAGGTTTTTTAATGATTGGAATATCTCTCACTGCTTGTTTAGCGCTAATTCTTACTAGATTATCAAAAATTATGTGTCCAAGCCTCTTATGCCACAACCAGTTCTCTTCTTCTTGTCCCATGAAGCACATACCTTCTGAAAACTCTGAGAGTGTGTACAGATTGCCAGACGTCCTTGAGCCGGTTGCTATTAATTTCCTGTTGTTTATTTTTCTGACTTCACAACCATGCTTCTTGAAAACTACTTCATGTCCTTTGTCACAGATTTGACTCACACTCAATATATTATGTTTCAAACCATCCACATATAAAACTTCCTCTGACTTGATCTTTCCTTCACTAATTTTTACCGTTCCTTTACCTATTATTTTGGCTCCATCATTGTTGCCGAATTTTATAGAACTACCCTCATACTTTTGTAGATTTTCGAATTTTTGTTTGTCACCTGTCATATGACTTGAGCAACCACTATCAAGAATCCAAGGAACATGTTTATTCTGAGCTCTAAAAGCTGTCTGCACTATTAAAGAATCATGTTCTTTCCTGAGCTATTCTTTTTGTTTCCATTTTGTTTTAACTGTGGTATTGGGTTCTAGCTATGACTTCCCCTTTTTAGAATTTTGCACATATCCTTCAGTATAAATTCTATTTTGTTTTGCTCTATACGGTTGAAATCTGCTTTCATGAGGTTGATATGAAATAGACATACTACGACAATTTTTAGAAATATGACCAAAGTTGTGACACTTAAAACACTCTACTGCATAACTCATCAAAGGAGCAAACGCATTTCTACTAGTGAAACATCTTGGACCTACGTTGTATTTGCAGTCAACAATTTTATGCCCATAAACATTACACTTGAAACAAAAACCATAGAAATAATGATTAAATCTGAAAGATGGTCTTGGCCAGGTTGTTGCTTGGAGCCTTGGATCTTCTATTCTTTTGATGTGTGACCTTAGTAAAGCCATCATTGTCAACTACTATTTCAGGTCTGGCATTATATCTTTCTTTTGCCTGATTCTTGTCTTTGTTCTTTTCACTTTCAACATTGCTTGCTTTTGGTCCAGTTGATGATTCTCCTTCAGAAAAGTCGAGACCAAATTTGATACCTGTGGATCTTTGATCGCTCAAAATTTTGTCTAATTTCATCGAGATTTCTTCACGTTTTACATGAAAGTTGATTTTTCGATCCAGCTCTTGTATCTGTATTCGAAGACTCACATTTTCTTCTTCCAATTTGCTGCAATGGTCTATCTTCATGGATACCTGTATTTCCAGATCTTCAGAAATTTTCTTGTAGTCTTCAGTCTGTATTTTTAAACTGGCATAATGTTGTTTGCATCCTTAAGTTTTCTTGACAATTTTTCATTCTTATTTTTCTCTGATTTCCATTTCGTAAGGGCAGACACTAGCTCACCCTCTAAATCAACTTCAGCCTCAACTTCTTCAACTTCAGAGTTCATTCCTTTTGCCATTTCTGGTTCAATTTTCTCAACCATAGGAACTGAAACTGGCTGGGATGCCTTTTTGGATGAGGATCTATTCTTCTTAGCCATTGTGTACTAATCCAAGATCAACCCTGACTGATTTAGCCAAAATTGGGAACCTTGCTCTGATACCAATTGTTATAATCACAATGACACTGAGAGGGGGTTGAATCAGTGTGTTCTTTAAAAACTTAAAAGCAATTTAGACTTTTAAATAAACTGCAGCAGATTAAAACAGAAATAATAAAAGTACTAAGAGCATCACACATAACATGACATTTTAATGAGGTTCACCGATGTGGCTACTCCTCAAAAATACTGCTTGGACTACCATCCAAATCCAGTCAAATGCAAAGCTACAACTTTACATAATCATTCACCAGCACCAACTGGTAAGAGGCACCAACCTCTAAATTTTATCTGCTACAACAGAATGGAGCACCAACTCTAATTTTTCTAGCTCCAACTGGAAAGAGGCACCAACCCCTTTTACCAAGCTACAACTTGGAGATAGTAATAAAAATTGCAGAATTAAACTGTCACCTCAATTTGCATGATCTGCTATTTTTCTTGCATTCTGCTGCTTGTCGGCATTCGACTGCTGCTGTGAAAAATGATTCGCACTTTTTCAACCACTCCTCTATATCTCTCCGCGTTCTCTGCTGCAACTTCATAGAAATATTACTTCTACAGCCAGCACACTGTCATTTCACACTCGAAACACGACTTCTGCATACCGCGTTCTTATCTTCTCTTTGCACCACTCACTCTGCTGCACCTTCCATGAAATATCACTTCTACCATCTACGTATTTTTGCCTCGGAATTTAAACACGCCGTCTGCATATCGCTCTCTTTGTTCTCGATCAGTCAATACGCACTCACTCACTATCTCATCACTGCGATCTCTTTTATTTAACTCCAAAGAACTATCACCGACTTACACTCTGCTGCACATGAACTTCATTCGCATATATCGCATCACACCCACTCTTCAACCTTGCAACAGTCCTACCTTTTTATAGAAGAGAATATCCCATCAAAACATTCTCAAACATGTCGGCTGCAACCCTAATTAGGTCAACATGAAACCCTAGAATTTTTTGGTTGCTTAACCTTGCTTTGTCAGCAGGAAACCCTAATTGATCCGTTGCAAAACCCTAGCAACGTCGGCTTTGAAAACAAGCCGGTGAACGACTTTAATTTAATTTTAAAATATTAATTTAAATTTTAAATAAATAAATAAAATTTAAACTGGATATTTAAAATTAAATATCTTCATCATCGGAGCACCTTTTTCAACAAAACGAAGAGCTAACTTGGGTTTTAAGAAAAACCCATTTCAAAACTGTTGACCATGGATTTAAACAAAACCTATAATTTAGTCTGCCTTGGTTTTCACAAAAACCCTTCCGCTCTTTGACATCAATGACAACATCAACATTTGAGCAAGGGCAATGTACCCAAGGTACCCAAAATTGCCAACAATTTTTAACTATGTCAATTTTTTTATTATTGATTTGAAGATCATTCTTTTCAAGCATATCTTGTACCTTGCTCTTGAAAGCAATATATGACTTAATATTATGACCATTCACTCGATGATAAGGACAGTGTTGACTCTATTGATGCCACATTGGTTTGTGTCTAATAGGATCCAAAGGGTGGATATCTAGCAATGTGATAATGTTAACCTCGCATAATCAATTAAAGAGTAACACCAAATATTCAAGCAATGGTGTATACATGCGAGGTTTATGGTGTTTTTGCCTTTTCCCTAGCTTCTATTGAGACTTAACATTGGATTGCACAGGAGGATGTTGGTCCTGACATTCAAGGGGTTGAAATTTTGAATGACTCAACTGTAGCTCAATTCTTACGAGTCGATTCAAGATCTGTTGTGAGTCATTATGTTGGCGACTCACTTGTAACTCAACATTGGCTAGCTTATCTAGAATCATTTGAGTAAATACATATGGTTCATGATGATTGTGGATAGTGAGTATATCCACATTCTCTTGTTCTTGATTTAACTCATGCTCTTGTTCCACCTCATAGTGTTCAATTGTGGTAGCTATATTATCTCCACTTTGTTGTAGTGGATACACTTGTTCTTGATTTTCTTGATGTGTTGAATGAGATGGAGTAGGTGTGCTTAAATCCATCAATAATATATCTTATGTTATGGATGGAATGTTGGATAGAGTTGCAAGTGGCCTAGATGAATTCAGAGGATGTTGGTTCTTTTTCATCACATTGATCATTCCTACAAACTCATGAGAAGATGCATTGGCACTTGGACTAGTCACAAGTTCATCATAAACTTGTCCAAGGTGAACTACTTGGCCCCCATGCTCAGGGGGTGCATAAAAAATGCTATCAATGGGTGGCAACTCAATAGGAGGACATCCTAGATCCTTGATCAATTTGATGATATGCATGAATTTAACATCAGGTTCTATGCATTCATAAAGTTCTAGATTGGTCAAGTGACTTGTGTCCTCAAGTTTGGTGGATGAAGGTGGTATGATATGATCTAATTCTTCTATATCTACCATTGGTTACTCATTTTTGGTAGGAGTAGGAAGGTCTTCTTCTAATGTGTCAAAAATATCTAAGAGAGCTTTTACGGTTAGCCTTTTTGACTCTCCCTTGTTTGAAGAAATAGGGGATGGTACTAGTGATGGTGATGAAGGTAACTTCATAACTAGCTATGAGGTTGAATCCAAAATTTGGATAAGGTCATTGGGTCTAGTATCTAAAGGTGTGGATGAATGAGTAGACTCTTATGGATGATCATCCTTATTGTAATGCTTGAAGGGGTTTGGGTCGGCATCAACCACATGGACCTGACCTTCATGAATTATGTTACACACCAAACCTAGCCGTCGGCTAGGTATTCCAAGAGTAAACATTTCATATATATATTAGATAGATTATTTAAATTAAATCATCGTGTTTTATTTTTATTCACTGCAATTCGCATTTGCCTTCACGACGGGATCTGCCCTCCTAGTGGCACTATATTCTTATTCGAGTTTTCCATTATTATAATTCCGTTCGGCTTATATTGGTGCTATATCACTACTGGTAATTTGTGTGTATTCCTGCGTATTAGTGTTACATCTGGATAAGCAACAGTCAAGGGTAAGAATACCCTTGCAAGTGGTATCAGATTCCATTATCGTTCCTGAAGAACCACAGTCCGTAGGTGTCCTCAATTTTTTGTAGGCATCCTTTCATTCAGTATCCTTGCGTATACTTCCGTAGTCGTCCATCGGTAGCACAGCCCGTAGGCATCCACCGATAGTAGGCTACAAGAAAATGTCCATAGCTATCCATCAGCAGCACACAGCCCATAGGCATCCACTGGTTCCACTGCAAAAATTAATCATTCCTCAGAGATTAACAGTCGCCCGATCGTTCAAAAAATTTGACAAAAATAAACTACAGTCCCTCTCAAAACCGTCAGCCAATCAAATTCGTGAAATTATTAATATTTCCAGAAAAACCTAAGGTCTACCTTTAAATTTCTACGCTAACGTCAGTTAAATTTTTTTTTTTCGTGCGTTGGTTTTTTCTATTTATCCCATATCTACGGTGTTTTGTTTATGGAAGGGTTTAAAAACTAAGTGTCACACCTTCTACGTCGTGACTTCGATCACATGTAGTGAGCTCCTCCGTGCGTAGCAAATCCTTCGACTCAGTCCTTCATGTCCTTCTGTCTGCTTCTCGTGTCTTGTCTGCCCACTCGTGTCTTGTTCTATCTGCTCCTCGTGGTCCGTTCGATTCCCTCACGTCTTGGTATTTCGTCCGGTTCGTCCCAATCAGTCATATCACTATCGCCTATATTTTTCTATCTGATCCTCATGGTCTATCTGAATTCCTCGCATCTTGGTCCTTCAGTCAGTTCATCCCAGTCAGTCGTCTCTGTCAGTCATCTCATTATCGTCGGTGTCAGTTTGTTGTCGTTGTCCTCATTGTCGGTCACCTCATTTTCGCCTGTGTCAGTTAGCATTCGGTCCTTACTGTCGCTGTCCTCATTGTTAGTCGCCTCACTATTTCCTATGTCAGTTAGCGTATGTGTCATTGTCAGTCACCTCGTTATCACCTGTGTCAGTTAGCATCCGTGTCATGTCAGTCGGGTTTAGGTGAGTTACACTAAAATCCATGAAGTCAAGGGTTAGTGCCACATTAAAATTCGCGTCGCAGTTGGAGCGACAGTTGAAGCGAAATCCAATTTTGTTTGCCGAACTCAACCAAATTTTTCAAAATTTGACGTTCAAGGATTACTAAGCCAGAAAGTTTAAATAGTGCATGAGTAGAAGTTGGACCAAAGGACCTGACGGTCGACTATCAAGCTTGGAGACCCCCAATAAAAATGCAAGAAGACCTCATCGAAGCCCAGGTACAAAAAATTCTCCTTCTCCTTTCAAAATTGGCAGTTATAATCCACATCATCCACTAGTAGACCCTATGGCTACTAACCCTCCCCCAACTCATGAAAACATCACACAAGGAGACTCAAGTAACTCGGCCATTACCACGGATGAAACTCTTCGACTCTTACTAGATGGTATGCGCGAAATTAGTGTCAACCTAACTAACCTATTGAGCACACAAAACTGACTTAATCCCAATACTAATCCCCAAAATCACTCCCATGAACAAAGGAATGAAGAAAATGACGACCAGGATGACGATTGGGAGCAGCAAAGAGGCAATCCGAATAATTACAGGGATCGCTATCATAGACAGCGGTATAACCAAGATCAGGAAAGGGATATGGGTTATCACCAACCGAGAGGCCCTAATAATTTTCCATGCATTGATATGCCCACTTTTGAGGGTCATGATCCTCATGGTTGGATAGCCAAAATGGAAGGCATTCTCGACTTATACCAAATTAAGGATTTTGATAAAGTCCCTTTCGTTGCATCAAAATTAGGCACTGAGGCCTACCAATGGTTCGTATGGCTTAAGCGAGAGAAAGGAGCTACTATTAACTAGAAAAAATTCACTACCTATTTTTTAGAAAGATTTGATGAAGGAGCTACATCATCATACACAGTAATACTGTTATCTCTTAAACAAGAAGGATCGGTTAGCGAGTTCATCTTGGAATTCACCAGTTTACTACCATATACATTAGACCTCAGTCCCAACACAGTGGTAGGAGCTTTTCGCAATGGATTGAAAGAAAATATTAGGGTGGAGGTGGACATTCAAAATCCAACCTCGCTGAACGATTGTATAAGAATAGCCAAGCTGGCTGAGAAGAGAATTCAGTTGTATGCACGACGTGAAACTTATAGTCGTCCTTCGTATCGCAACAATTCCTTTCATAGAAATGATCAACCATCAAGATACTTTTGCTATAAATGTCGCACTCATCATCCCAGGGAACAAGCATGTGCCCAAAAACAAAACTTTCATATTGAATGCGATCAATATGAAGGAGAAAAGGAAGAAACTTACCACCAAGAAGAACCTATGCAAGAAGAACTACCAAGTACTCTAGAAGAGAAGGAAGAGGATACAATGGCGATCTCCGTGCATGCCCTCATGGGGTTAACCACCCACCATACCATCAAGGTACCAGGATTTCTCTACCAAAAAAGGTGAATGTGCTAATTGATTTCGGTAGTACCCACAATTTTATCGACATCAAAATAGCAAAAGCTTTGAATTTATTCATTAACTCTTCCAACAAAGACAAATTCCAGGTTCTAGTAGCCAACGGGGTGAATGCGCAATGTGTTGGTAGAACATCTCAAGTTTCCATAAAAATGGGAACTTATACCTGGTTTGGATCCCTTTTCGTCATGAATTTAGGGAACTCTGATGTCATTTTGGGAGTTGAATGGTTGGAAACATTAGACACGGTTAGCTTCAATTTCAAAAAATTATTTGTGGAATGGAAGGAAAATGGATGAGTCATTCGCTTACAAGGCATTACTACTCCTCCATCACAAATGGTGAGCTCTCATAGTATGGAGAAGATGTTAAAAAAGGGTGGATATGGATTTATAGCTCAAATTAATTGTTTGGAAAAACAATCTCGAGCAACTTCGGATATTACTGCTCCAGATTTACGAGACATCGTAACAAATTACAAAGAGGTTTTCCAAGAACCTAAAGGATTACCACCTAAAAGATCTCATGACCATGCCATCCATTTGATTCTAGGGAGTGTCCCACCTAACAGTCATCCTTACCGCTATCCTCAACCACAAAAGATAGAAATCGAATAGATCATTTAGGATCTGCTAGATCATGGAGTCATTCGTCATAGCACTAGCCCTTATTCCTCACCTGTAGTTCTGGCTCGACGAAAAGATAACTCTTGGCGTATGTGTCCTGATTTTTGTTCTCTCAATAAACTCACTATCAAGGACAAATTTCCTATCCCTGTCATAGATGACCTACTAGATGAGTTGCATGGTGCAAATTTTTTTACAAAATTAGACCTTCGCTTAGGATTTCACCAAATCCGTGTTAGAGAAGAAGATATTCCCAAAACTGCTTTTCGTACTCATGAAGGTCATTACGAATTTTTGGTCATGCCTTTTGGTCTCACCAATGCACCATCCACATTCCAAAGTCTCATGAACCAAGTGTTTCGTCCACTCCTCCGTAAGTTTGTGTTAGTTTTTTTTTATGACATTCTCATATATAGCAAAACATGGAAGGATCATTTACATCATGTGGATAAAGCCCTTCACATTTTACACAAAGAAAATTTATTTTTCAAACGTTCCAAATGTTCATTTGGTGTCCAAGAAGTCGAGTATCTTGGTCATATAGTTTCACACGAGGGTGTCAAAGTCAACCCCAATAAGATTAAGGCAATTCAAGAATGGCCTTTACCTAAAACCATCAAGAAACTTCATGGTTTTTTGGGTCTCATGGGCTACTATCGCAAGTTTGTACAAAATTATGGTAAGATTGCAGCACCTCTCACAGCACTCACAAAGAAGGATGCTTTTTGTTGGTCGGAAGAGGCTACTCAAGCTTTCGAAGCTCTTAAGGAGGCCATGTGTACAACTCCAGTTTTAGCAACTCCCAATTTTCACAAACCATTTATTATCGAATGTGATGCGTCAGGAACAAGAATTGGGGCTATATTAATGCAAGAAGGTCATCCGTTGGCATTTGAAAGTAAACAGCTCTCGGGGAAAAATTTGGGAAGATCAACATACGAAAAATAAATGTTGGCTATTCTTCACGTGGTAGAAAAATGGAGACACTACCTACTCAGTAGCCGCTTCATCATAAAAATAGATCATAGTAGTCTCAAACATTTTCTTGAGCAAAGGTTTTCCTATCCGGAACAAAATAAGTGGTTAACCAAATTATTGGGCTATGATTTTGTTATCGAATACAAGAAAGGGAAGGAAAATGTAGCCGCCGATGTGCTATCTAGGAAATATGAAGACGAAGTAGTCATTAACGCTATTTCAGGTCCTTGCTCCCAATGGGTGAATCAATTACAAGATGAATGGTTGTCCAATAGCGAAACTGCTCAGATAATTCAAGAATTATCTATAGGGTCCTCTAAACACCCTTTGTTCTCTTATGAAGATAAAATCCTCCGAAAGAAGAACCGCATTTACATTCCACACAATTCAAAACTCAAATCGAAGATCCTCGATGAATCGCACGCTTCTCCATCAGTGGGACATTCAGGATTTTTGAAGACATATTTAAGGGTCAAACAATCATTTTGTTGGAAAGGATTAAAAGCAGAAGTCAAACAATGGGTAGTAGAATGCGAAATTTGCCAGCGTAATAAAGGAGAAACAGTCAAATCACCAAGGTTGTTGCAACCATTACCCATCCTTGAGCGTCAATGGGAACATATATCCATGGATTTTATTGAAGGTCTTCCTAAATCAGAAGGCAGGACAGTAATATTCATAGTCGTAGACCGATTATCCAAATACGCTCATTTTCAAGCTTTACAACACCCTTTTTCTGCAAGCAAGGTGGCAAAGGTATTTATGGATTCAATCTTCAAATTACATGGTATGCCCAAAAATATTGTAAGTGATAGAGATCCCATCTTCACTAGTAACTTTTGGCGGGAATTATTTCAACTTAGTGGTACCAAATTGAATATGTCTTCGGCCTACCACCCATAGATAGATGGTCAAATAGAAGTAGTTAACAAATGTTTGGGTACGTACTTAAGATGTTTCGCTCAAGATAAACAATACCAATGGAGCCAGTGGCTAGCAATGGCAGAATGGTGGTACAACACTTCTTACCATTACTCAATTAAGATGTCTCCCTTTGAAGCATTGTATGGCACCAAGCCTCCAATCATCGTAGACTACGTACAAGGGTCATCCAAAGTAGCCAAAGTGGATGATTGGTTCCAACAACGATAGTCTACACTCACCATCCTCAAAGAGAATTTAGTCCAAGCACAAAATCGTATGAAACAACAAGACTCGCACCGATCAGAGAGAACTTTTAATATTGGTGACTGGGTGTTTCTAAGGTTACAACCTTACAAACAATCATCGTTAAGGATAAAGTCCAGCCAAAAGTTGGCTCCATGATTCTATGGTCCTTACAAAATTATGCGTCGCATTGGAGAAGTAGCCTATCAGTTAGAGCTACCCTTATCATCAAGAATACACCCGGTATTTCATGTTTCATGTCTCAAAAAAGTAATTGGTCAGAAAGTACAAGGTCAATCAGAATTACCACTGCTCGATGAGGAAGGATGCATATATCTCCAACCTAAAGAAATCTTACAACAAAGAGTATGAAGACTACGGTCACGTCAGATTCAAGAATTTCTCATCAAATGGCAAGATTTACTAGAGGAGGATGCCACATGGGAACCTGAAAGTATTTTCCAGACATTTCCAGCTTTGAGGACAAAGCTTTTCGAGGAGGGGAGTCATGTTACACACCAAACCTAGCCGTCGGCTAGGTATTCCAAGAGTAAACATTTCAAATATATATTAGATAGTGTTGTGGTTGATCCACAACACACACCAAAATTGGGGACCCACCTTTTTGCAGGCTTGTAGAGAAGAATCTCGGTGACCCAGATGCTAAAATTGAAGAAAAGAGAAAAAATGCCTAGGTGTTGAAAAGTGTCGCGAAATCGAGACATGTCACGAAATCGCGACTTGTCACGCCATCACTGCCGGAAATAGGAAAGTGTCACGAAATCGTGACATGTAGCTCCATCACTGCCGAAAAGGAGAAAGAAAAGAAAAATTGAAAGTTGTCGTGAAATCGTGACATATCGCTGGAAAAGAGGAAAAGGTGTCACGAAATCGTGACATGCCGTTGAGAAGAAAAGAAATGGTGTCGCGAAATCGCGACATGCCGTTGGAAAAGAATGAAAATGGTCACGATTTCGTGACATGTTTTGGCAAAGCGTACGGATGATGAAAAGTGTCACGATTTCGCGACGTGTTTTGGCAAAGTGTACGAAAGTGGAAAAACGTCGCGATATCGCGACAGGAAACAACGAAAGGACTCGAAGAGGAAAGACGTCACGATTTTGCGACCGATCACAGCAAAGGTGTACGAAACAGGAAATGGTAGCGAAATCGTGACATGTTTCGGAGAAGTGGCCCGAAGGAGAAGGTGGTCACGATTTCGTGACGTGTTTTAGCAAATTGTACGGCACAAGGGAGATGTCACGAAATCACGACAGAAATGAAGACCATGCCCGAAGCAGAGAAACGATAGCGAAATCACGATAGGTTTTGCCAAGGCGTATGGAACAAAAAAATGGTCATGATTTCATGACGTGTTTCAGGGAGGCATACGAAGGTAAAAGCGATAGCGATATCGTGACAGTTTGAGGTGAGAGAGCCCGAAGGTAAAAGCGGTAGCGATATCATGACAGTTTGAGGTGAGAGAGCCCGAAGGTAAAAGCGGTAGCGATATCACGATAGTTTGAGGTGAGAGAGCCCGAAGGTAAAAGCGATAGCGATATCATGATAGTTTGAGGTGAGAGAGCCCGAAGGTAAAAGCGATAGCGATATCACGACAGTTTGCGACGAGAGAGCCCGAAGGTAAAAACGGTCGTGATATCGCGACAAGATGCTACCGAGGATGTACGATCGAGAAGAGTGTAGCGATATCACGACATGTCACGATTTCATGACATGTCACATTTTTGCGACCAAGAAGGGGAATAGGCGGCATGCAATTTTTGTCGGGTTTTTCGTAGAATGGCGTTACAGAATGCATAGAGAGCGTGTGACACATGGCATGTAGGTGTCAGGTCTGCAGAAGCGTTACATGTAGCAAAGGATTTTAGGTGTTTTGGCATTAAACATGGAATAAAGACAAGTAAAAGGTGAGAATTTGAAGGGTCACATGCAGGAAGATGAAACAAATCGACACAGGGAGAATCGAAGAGCCGTTTTCGTTAGTATAAAGCCAGAAGTGCAGATTGAAAGAAGGGTTGGAAATTGTCGATTGCAGAGTTGCAGAGACAAGAGCTTCATGCTATTCTGGGCCTGCACGTGGGCAATTTCCTCCTTTTTTCTGGAATATTTATGCCTGGAACATTCTTTGAATGTAATTGACATATCATTTAATACAAATACAAAGAGTTGGCATCTAATTGATGAGAAAGAAGGAGTCATTTTTTGTATGCATGATTTAATGTTATATCATTCATTTCAGATTTATAAGGATTTTAGGTGAAGTTTAATGCAAGTGCTCTTGGTTGCTTCATGCGAATGCCTGAATCTGGAATTACAGTAGAAACCTTAGAAGCCTGCACCTAGCTTATTTGGATTGTGCGAGTTTGTAGGTTCATTAGGTTAGGTTGCATGCAGAAAACCTCATTATCTTTGGTTTCATCGAATTGATGGCAGTATTCTGACTGTAGTTTAATCTTATTTCCATTTATTTTGCTTTATCTTTCAAATCCTTATTTTATTTCTTACAGTTTAATTACAGTATTTGAATAACTAAAAATCCATCAAAATCCAAGATTATAGTACAATTATTCACTTTGAGTCCACTATAAATTCAAATTATATAAACCCCAATGCCTCTTATTAACATCCACTTGCAAACCCTAAGGTATTCCTAGCATTTCATTTGAATAACATCATTGGTAGACAAAGAATCAGCATAACAGGAACCTTGGAGAAGTTACCTTCTTTGCAAGCAGAGGATTTTAGGACTCAGATTCTACCGGAGAGTGTGCTTTCACAATCGGGTGAAAACACCACTCAACAGATAGATTATTTAAATTAAATCATCGTGTTTTTATTTTTATTCACTAAAATTCGCATTTGCCTTCACGATGGGATCTGCCCTCCTAGTGGCACTATATTCTTATTTGAGTCTTCCATTATTATAATTCCATTTGGCTTATATTGGTGCTATATCACTACTGGTAATTTGTGTGTATTCCTGTGTATTAGTGTTACATCTGGATAAGCAACAGTCAAGGGTAAGAATACCCTTGCAAATTATTTAAGGCATTGATGTACAAGAGAGGGGATGCACTCCATGTATCTTATCCAAGGTACTCCTAATAATATGTTATATATTATTTCACCTTCCAATATATATAATAATGTAGACATAGTCTTATGTTCGACTTGAATAGGAAGGATTATTGTGCCCATAGTGGAGGATAAAGCATCATTAAATTATTTCAAGGTGAAATTAGATCTTGCAATGTGTGAAGATGGGATTTTGAGATGCTTTAGTGTGGTTGTGGTAATGATGTTTATTATGGAACCTGTATCAACCAACACTCGCTTAAATGGGATGTTATTGATTCACGCAATGATGTGCATAGGAGAGTCTAGTAAATTGATAGACCTAGGTTTGATATCCTGATTCCGAAAGGATATAATAGGATATTTGTGCATTTTTATGTATTCCACAAAGTTGGTGAAAGCATAAGAATCATGAGGTTGTAATTTGATATAATTAAAAACCTCCATGAAAGTTTACTGATACTTTGAGAATCCTTGTATTAACTCTCCCATGGTCATGTTGGTTGATGACGTATGCAAAATTCACATAGGCCTCTTCTGGATTGCTACCACTTATTGGATGGGAGTTATAGGTGGTGTAGAGGGAGTTTAGACTTCCCTACTAGGCCTCTTAATAGGCTAATTATATCTAGTTTGGACTTGGACTCGGTGTTGACTAACCTAAGAGTCCACTTGATCACATGAATAACCCATTGGTGTTCTCTTGGAAGAGGTAACTTGTGGTTGCATGGAATAATGTGATCAAGGATAATTAGGATCTTCCCCAGGTCTTATTTTATAAGTGAGGAATGGTTGGGTAGAATTGACTTCACACTATGATGAGTATCATACTCATATAGGTTTTGGTACCCTAGGGAAGGGTTCCTTGGAATCTTAAGATGATCATTAAACCTGAACCTAGGTGTAAATTCATGTTCCCTATGTGGGGGGAGATCCTCATACTTATAACAATGATGCTCATGGCCTCTCCTATAGTTTTCAACTTCATAGGCTCATTATTGATCTCAGCTATGCATAGTTGTCATGATGCATTGACTAGGCAAACCTTGAAGGGAACCCTACACTAAAGAAATACCCTATGCATTATTGTTGTTATTATTAGGGTTTGACCCCTAGATCGAGGATCTTGAGTTGATTATCCAAACAATAAATAAATACCTAAAGTAGAAAACATTATTATTTCTTTTAAATTTTTATAGATTCGAATACACAATCAATAGAAACACACAAGAAAACAAATGATTATCTCCTTTAAATATTTAAATTTGAATCCCTAAACTTGTTTGATGTGTTTCTTTGTAAAGGAAACCTTTTCTCGTGTTTGATTTTTCATTGAATTATATTCTCAAATTTTAAAGGATTTCACCTATATACTCGCACAAGTCAAATATGCGGATGAAATCCATATCCAACGAGGTAGCATAGGTAATTCCAAACCTCACCCAGAACCCTGTGCGTAGCGATACATCCCTTCGAAGAGGAATGCGTGCTATTTTACATGGTTAGGAAATATCTTGGGTCATCCTTGGCCATGGACAGGTCCCGATAGTACTTATCATGATCCAATCAAGTGGTAATTAATTCCACTATTATTCTCGATCAATGGGTTGGATGTGAAAGCCCAACTCCATTGATGTTAAAATAAAACTTGGTGTGTGGGGTTCCTTTTAAAATATTTGAAATAAAAAATACAACACTCAATGATTTTTGACTAAATGCATGAAGGTGCATTTTTCTTTCAGATTCGTTAGTAGCATAAAAGGAAAGCCAAAAAATGCAAATCTATATGACCTTAACCTTCGTGGGCAAGGTTCCAACAGGTAAACCAGACAAATGCAGTGACTTGTACATTATTTTCTTATGTTTTTATAAGATAATTAATGCATGATTTAGGAAAGATAAATTATAACCTTTCTATGCAAATAAGAAGTGAGAAAAACATGAAATTGAGCAATTTTAAGCAGTAAAAAGTCAAATTTGTGATGCAGAAAGGTGTAAAATGAAACCTAAAAGTTGTTGTTTTTGCAAATTTTTGCAGAAAAAATCTAGTTTTGTGGCCATCCTAGGTAGGTATGGTCACATATTGGAGGCCATACCACCCATTTCCATGTAGCTGGTCATCTCACCCAGTGCCATGGAGTTGGCCGTCTTACCCAATGCCATGGAGCAACAAAGAGGCCATTTCTAATCAGAACGGTCACTACCTGCAACCTACAAAACCAAAATTTAAGGTCCAAATTAAAATCATCCAAGGTGGAGACTTAAATATCTTGGATACCATGATTTCCATTGAAGACGTGAAATTTACTACATTGCCTTAAGGGCATTCCATTGCAATGTAAAGCATTTATAAAGCATTAAAAGGAAATAGCACATAAACTTGTAATCTATTAAGGTGAAGCAAACGTATAACCAAATGGTGGATTTATAATTCTATTTAATAAATTTATAGCTTAAAATATGAGATTACAAATATCCCCTTGAGGGATTTTATAAATTGATACAACTTCCATTACAATGTTCAAGGGATCTAGTCCCTTGAAAGGGGCCTCAAAGCGGTGTAAACTATGGCGTTGATGTAAATATCGCATCCCATGATTGAGAGCTATCCTTAAACCTATTCTTATAGTCTTCTTAGCTCCTTCATTCTATGTAGAACTACCTGGACCTACACACAAGGGACTAAAATGGGGTTAATAGCACCTGTTTCATAAGATGATGAAAGCCTTGAAAACATAGCAAAAGAGGCATATACTACGACCAAACAAAGCAATATAAATATACAAAAACTGATCTAAAATAAGCATGCACATATATAAATATTATTTAAATACAAATAAGCAACTTTGGGGGCAATATCAAGGGTTAAACTATGCTTAACTACTGGTCGTCCCGGGTTGAGCCAGATAGACCTACAACATTGGGTATCACAAAACATGCATCAAAACTCCTTCAAATAACTTAAAATTTGGACCATAGGTTCCTTAGGAAATTCTTAAGGGTAATATGGAGGAATTTATTTGAAATTAAAACCTATTTTGTGTCCATCCCTAGGTGTGCCATGGATAGACTGCTGGTCGTCCCTAGGTGGGACGGTTACAAAACTGCCTTAGTTTTGTCACCTATGGCCATGGGAATTGGTCCAAAATTGGTATGGAAGTGTTGTCAAAATATGGTACCAAAAGTTTATCCAATTTGAATGGTTTTGGTTCAATACATCGAGCCCAATTGCCCCTAAAATCACCTTCCAAGAAAAGGAAGTTTCAAGGCTAAGGCAAGGTATGTGTTTAGCAAAGGTTTAGGCAAGATTCAATTTTGTAGCACTTCGTTGCTCCAAATGCTATTCTCCTCCCCTTTGTAATGAGGGTTTGGACCTCCTTTTATAGCCCAAAAGGGCATATAGGGAAAAATGGCATCTTCTTCCATGCGAGGTAGGTGATGCCACATGTCCTAATCATGTCATGGGGTGATTGGGAGAAGGTTACCCCTTTGGGTGCTCCCAATAAACTACTCCACTATCCATCAATAGGTCCCAAATCAATTTGGGGTGATTGGACATGCTAATGGTAGTCTTGGATTGCCATTTAGTGTGTCCTTTGACTTTTTCAAGGGTCTAGTTAGGGACTATCCCACCTAGGGATGGTTGATGATGGTTATCCCTAGGTGGGATAGTCACCAACTGTGGTCATCCCTGGGTGGGATGACCACTAGTAGGAGCCCCAAAACTACCCCAAACTGCTAGGAACCATCCAAACTAAGTTTTGGAGGCTTTTGGAAGCCTTTTTCTATCCTAGAGGGGTGCCCAATAGGGCCATATGTTGTCAATAAGAGGGCATATGTGATGCACTGATAGTATTATCTGATTTATGTGATTTAGGTGTCTACAGATAACATCTTCAAAAGTACAACTTTGGTGAAGTTAGAGGGATGTGGAAATGTGTTTGTTGCAACTCTTAGTGTAGCACCCTAAAATTGGCGCAGTAAAATTATAAAAATTATATTCACCTTAGTAAATAATTTCAAATTCAAATTTAACCTCCCAAACCGCCCGTTAACCATCGGGTATTCCGTTTCCCCTTTTTTCGCGCCAATTTTAGAGGTTGTTTTGACCGTTTGACGATATCGTCGCCGATCAGACGATATCGCCCCATATTGGACGATTTCGTCTGGACTAGGACGTCCAGACGATCTTGTCGCAAAACTAAATTTGCAAAGTTGGAATCTGTTCCAACGGGTCTCCAATCTGGGTAGAAGCGTGTCTGCATCGTTGGGACCCTCCCCCGTTGGAGATCTCCCAAATTGGGATGATCTCCAACCTCCCAACAACTCCCCTAAGCCTATTTAATCTCTAGGATTTTCCCTCCCCAACCCCTGGCTGAAATTATCTATAAATTGACTCCCTCTACGTTAAAACATCCTGATCTTGCATTTGCATTAGTCCCATACTAATTTTGTTGTAGGTACATCATTATTTTTCAATCGGAGCCAGCACCCATCGTCGTCGATGAACCTGTCCAGATCGGAGGCGATCCTATCAAATTCGAGGCGATTTCGTACTGATGCGAGACGATCTCGACTGCAGTCCACATCGAGGCAATCAGTGCTCGAAGTTTGCTTTTCTCATATTTTTCCCTGTCATTTTATGCTACAAATTAGATCATTTATTCGGTTTTTATATTATTTTGCATTTGGAGTTCACCCATTTAGCCTAGATTGCATACTAAGATCATATTTTGCCATTAAAGTATAGTAATTTGCTTGAATTTTTGTTCTTAAATATTGTTCAGTATTCGTACTACTATTTGGTATAATTTGCCTCTGTTTGCACAGTAGGACTTCTTGTATTTTGCATCTATTTTCTGTCTTGCAGGTCTCTGACGAATTCGTCTGACGAATTCGTCAGATTTCAGATGATTCTGTCAGATTGCAGGCGATTCCGTCGAATTCCAGACGATCCAGACTGCTTCAAACGTCAGAATCTTCTTCAGACATCCGGATCAGGTATTCTTCATTTGCATCCTATAAATTCTCTGTTTTCTGCTTTTAAATCTATTTTTCGTATTCATTGAACTTGCATTTTCATATAGATTAATCTAGTTTCATTCGGCCAAACCTAGGATGAATGCTTAAGGTTAAAAACGAACTCATCAAACACATTCCAAAACCTAGGCGTGGAAACTGCCGCTAAATGTTTCCTGGTGAACCCACCATCCGTCGAAAAATCATCAAAATGCACCTCCCTTGAGAGGCGGGACCTTCGCAAAGTCCTCTCAGTCCGAGGTACCGCGCCATCCTTTTCCCATCCTCCTTCCGGGCACGGATCCTATAGCCTGAAGGTAGGGATGCGAAAAATTTGGAGCGATACATTTTGGTGAACCCGACGTGAATGCATTATAAACCTTTTGAAAACAAAAACAAAAATATATATATGTATACAAGAAAAACAAAAACAAAATCATCATTTCAAGTTTATATGTTTTAGATTCAATTCTAAATAGTAGATGCTAAATATTACTTTTAGAAGTACTAAAGAAACCATGAGTTTTTACTCAAATCAATATGATCCCATCAGTAATGTTGGAAGAATTCAGCCAAATACATTTGTTGATTATGACCAACCTCATCCCTATTCAACATCACCTCCATCACACTCTTCTTATTTTTCATCCATAACCCAACAAAACAATCCCTTTGCCAATCCTCTTCATAACGATATTATCTATTCTCCCATATATCCATATTATGTCTATCAACCCACATATAATCCTCCTCCACCTTTTCAATATTCTTCTTTCAATACAACACATCCATTTCAACAAGAAAATACTTATTCTTCCAATTCTACCATGCACTCACCTCATACTTCACAATCTTCCTATCATCATTCTACCCATAATAAAGAAAGTAGAGGTGAGAAACCATTAGGCCCTTTTATGACGAAATTCCTAAGGCATTTATCAAAAACCTCTCAAAAATATTCATCACGTAAATTTACTAAGCTCAATCAACCAATGGATATAATTCTCAAGTATTTACTTGACACAAATAAGATTGAACTCCCTTCCATAAGACAACCTGATACCACAACAGATTGGTTTAAACCTGAGCTACATTGTGAATATCATAGAGTAGATGGACATATGACACAAAATTGTAAAGATTTAAGATGTGCAATTCAAGATTTGATTGATAAGGGTCTTTTTAATATAAAGGAATTACAATCTACAACTGATTATAAATCTCCATTAAACAATCAAACTCCTACACAACAAATACCAATAATCAATCAAGACATGGGGATCTCCCAAGAACCCCTATTCAATTATCAACAACAAGAGACCAATCAAATATTGCATGTTAATGTGTCCCATCATGATGATATTATTAATATTGTAACAAAAACTACAAATGAGCAACCTCAAGTTCAATCAACTCAATCTGATATTCAAGATATGGATTCCTCATTTGACCAACCTTCAAAACTATCTTTGGCTCTAGAGAATGATACAAAATGGAATGTAAGCATAGAAAGCTCATCTTTAGAATCAAAATCTCAATCTGAAATCCACTTTGATAGCCAACAACAAGTGATTAATCCTCAAGCAAAGATATCCCTTTTAGAAGTATTACAAATTTATCACAAGGAAATTTTGTTCAAAATACCTAGCCAACAATTTGTTCCTCATCATATTTTCTCTAAGATCATAATTAATGGTGTAAACCCTCTTGAGGTTAACCATATTTCATTCTATGATGAGGATATTCCTTCCTCTACTCCACAAGAAGACTCCTATCTTTACATTATCAGATCTAGTAAAGAAACACTTGTTAGAACTATCATGGTAGATAATGACTCCTCTCTTAATTTATGCACTTATCAATTATTCCAAAAACTCAAATTAAAGGAAGAAGATATTAATGAATCAAATGTTCTTATAAAATCTTTTAACAATGAAATTCAAGAAGCTCAAGGTACTATAATTCTTCCCCTTAATATTGGATCCAAGATCCTGGATACTTTATTCTATGTAGGATATTGTCCTTCACCTTACAACCTACTTCTCCAGAGTCCTTGGATTCATACGATGAGGGTTTTCCCTTCCACTCTTCACCAATGTTTGAAGTTTGAACTTGCAAATAAAATTGTTACCATACATGGTGACCCAACACCATTTGAAGAATATTTAACGGTTGAAACATCAAGTTCTATACATTCTCTATTGTCACAATTATCTTCTATCCATCACTTTTCTTCATCCATATATGATCATCCTTGTTTACCAAATAACACTCATGCATATCTTTCACATATACTTTCTCCATCTTATCAAAACTTGGAATATAGTGATAAGAATGAAGAACTTTCTTATCCTTCTTACATTTTATTTTGTAACATGATCAATTTTACACATATAAAAGTCAAATCTTTTTCTACATTATTCTACATTATAACAAAGCTTTTGTTATCACTACCTTTTATTCATCACCTTCTATTCTTACCTTCACCTCAACCAGATTATCCTTCAAAACCTCCTTTGATTTTGAAGCAACCTTAGACATGCTATACTCAAATAACCTTGTATAGTGTATATAGATCATCTTGTATATACCACCAATTTCAATTCATAAATTAAAATCAAAATCCTCAAAATCTTCAAAAAAATACTAATGCAACTAAGGACCTTAAAGGTAAATTTGAGCCCAACTGGCTTGGACCATACATTATTACTTCTAAATTTGAATCAGGAGCATACAAATTATCTACCTTAGATGGTAAAGAACTTAAAGAACCCATGAATATTTTACATCTTAAACGTTACTATGCATAAAATGTGATTATTTCATTCTTGTACATACATATTTATTTTGCATATTTCAAAACCATTATCTTGTTTTCTTTTAAATTTATAAAATATAAAAATCCAAAAACATCAAAAACATTCATAATCACCAAAATTTTCAAAACTATTTGTTGCATTTATTTATGGCACTTGTTAGCTTTTGTTTTTCACAAACAAAAATCAAAACAAAAATAATGATAAAAATAGCAATATGCTTGACTCTTTCGAAACCCAAAACAAAATAATGAAGAAAGAGAGAGTCAACATTCTCCAAACTTCTCAAAAATCATTTATATATATTTTCTTACAATTATTGCAGTTATATGTTTCAAATTATTTTGGGATAAATTAGCATTTATTTGGAATCCCTCACTTGCACACTCACAAAAATAAATATCTTGATTTTATTTGGCATGATTACTAATCTCTCTTATATCAAAGTCCACAAAATTCAAATTAAATAAAGTTTGAGCATAGAGAATTGATCTTGTTATTTACTTAAACCAAGCACATCTTTCACAATAAAATGATTATATTTGTAATTTCCATGTTTTGCTACATAGTAGAAGTGATTTCTTGAGTGAAAAGTTTCCCCTGCTATCCTATCATGCACATGGTCTAGAATCTTTGAGAATTGGCAAAAGGACAAGCTCACCCCTACCCAGAATAAAAATCCCTTGCTCTACAGCTAATCTGAGCAAGTATCCCTAGTATAGAACAAAAAAAAAACAAAAGCAAAGTTCAAGAAAAAGAGAAAAATAAAAATGTTATTTTGAATCATCACAGCAATATTTCAAGCATTATCTCAAAAATCAAGAAAAAAATACAAAAAGAAAAAGAAGCAAAGTTCTGAAGAAAAGCAAAAGAAAGCAGAAAGCAAAAGCAATAAAATCCCTTTCCCTACCCTTTGAAAATAAAAGAAGGGTTGATGAGCTTGAATCCCTGGAATTCTCAATTATTCGAAAACTTGAGGTAAGCCCCATAACAGGTGGTTTGTGCCCAACCCGCTTGGCCTTGGGTAACTCCTAGCGTGGCGATATGTCCGTCACATTAGCGACCTTCTTTTGTACAGACCTATGTCTGCTTATGGATTAGCTAGCTCTTGATAATCCGACCTACATAGTAGTCTAATATGGTTATATGCATCTACATCATGGTTAATGAACACTTATTTGGTTTCTTCAAATCACTTGTATCATAGTATCTTGCTCAAAACTGGTAAATGAACATAGCAATTGCACACACATTTGTATTTGAGAGATTTTGTGTATCATTATGATAAATCAAGATCGGAACTGAATTCACATATGCACATGGGATTCCTTATAAATCTAACTTTTGTCTTTAAAATAATTTGAAATATTATTTTTGCAACTTGTTTGGAATAAATCAAGTACAGTTGTTTATCACAAAGACAACTATATAACAAAAAAATCAAAAATTTCTTTCAAACTATACAATCAAAACATATACATATATATCTGATTGACTTTCGCGACGATGGTATAGTTTCAAAACCAAAATTGGAATTGAATGCCTAGCGCAAGCCCTCCTTTTCATATTTTCTGTTCATCAAAAATCAACCTTGCAATAAAACTATCTTTTTTTGGATTTTCGCGATGATGGTATAAGTCTATACCTACATATTCTATGCCTAGCGCAAACCATTGTAACAATTTTTATTCCCCATTTATCAAAAAATCATAAAAACCATATGACTTCATTTTATGTTACACAAATTATGCCTTTTCAAAAGCAAACCCATTTTTTTCACTATTTTCTGTCATTATGTCAACCTTCAACTTTGCAATGATGGTATAATTCCTAAGGAATTATTCAAAAATCTTATCACACTTAGGAATTTATGCCTAGTAAAAATCATTTTAAACATTATTTCATGCACAAATATTTTTCATGAAAATCTGAAAACAAACCAACCATCATCATCACCAGTTGCACTATTGCACCAAAGTCTTAAGACAGTCTCTTAAGCACTCTTTTACTTTTAACAATATTTCTATAAATGGGATTAGCTTGACGACCGAGTGAGCGACGACTCCATGAAATGGTCTATAATAGCGACAATGTCCTTTGAAATTTTGTTAGAAGTCTCTTTTTATCTTTTATTTCATCTCATCACAAACAATCAATTTGTTACATCAGATTATTTCATTTAAAATTTTATAGCATGACATTCAAATTATAATATTTCCAACGACATAATTACATGAATTATCAAATCAATCAATCAAACATAAAAGCATCATAAACATACACATAACACAAGTCATATGATCAAAAATATATCATATATATATCATATATATATATATATCATATATATATATCTCAACAATATATGTACATCATATCAAAAACAATTAAAAACATTTTAATTTTTTGCTTTTTCGCGTTTTTACCTCAAACGTTCGATTTGGGTAAAAACACGGAGGGGGCACCATAGTAAGCTGTCGTACGATTCGACCAAGAATCGTCGCCTAAAAATGGGTATAATTTTTTGCTTTCTCGTAGATCGAGAAGAACTCATCTTTAATGCATTTTCTTCGGAAAATTTGCTAAAGAGGGGGCAAAATGTAGCACCCTAAAATTGGCGCAGTAAAATTATAAAAATTATATTCACCTTAGTAAATAATTTCAAATTCAAATTTAACCTCCCAAACCGCCCGTTAACCGTCGGGTATTCCGTTTCCCCTTTTTCGTGCCAATTTTAGAGGTTGTTTTGACCGTTTGACGATATCGTCACCGATCAGACGATATCGCCCCATATTGGACGATTTCATCTAGACTAGGACGTCCAGGACGATCTTGTCGCAAAACCGAATTTGCAAAGTTGGAATCTGTTCCAACGGGTCTCCAATCTGGAGAAGCGTGTCTACGCCGTTGGGACCCTCCCCCCGTTGGAGATCTCCCAAATTGGGATGATCTCCAACCTCCCAACAACTCCCCTAAGCCTATTTAATCTCTAGGATTTTCCCTCCCCAACCCCTGGCTGAAATTATCCGTAAATTGACTCCCTCTACGTTAAAACATCCTGATCTTGCATTTGCATTAGTCCCATACTAATTTTGTTGCAGGTACATCATTATTTTTCAACCGGAGCCAGCACCCATCGTCGCCGACGAACCTGTCCAGATCGGAGGCGATCCTGTCAAATTCGAGGCGATTTCGTACTGATGCGAGACGATCTCGACTGCAGTCCACATCGAGGCAATCAGTGCCCGAAGTTTGCTTTTCTCATCTTTTTCCCTGTCATTTTATGCTACAAATTAGATCATTTATTCGGTTTTTATATTATTTTGCATTTGGAGTTCACCCATTTAGCCTAGATTGCATACTAAGATCATATTTTGCCATTAAAGTACAGTAATTTGCTTGAATTTTTGTTCTTAAATATTGTTCAGTATTCGTACTACTATTTGGTATAATTTGCCTCTGTTTGCACAATAGGACTTCTTGTATTTTGCATCTATTTTTTGTCTTGCAGGTCTCTGACGAATTCGTCAGATTTCAGACGATTCATCGTCGATTGCAGAGCGATTCCGTCGAATTCCGGACGATCCGGATCGCTTCAAACGTCAGAATCTTCTTCAGACATCCGGATCAGGTATTCTTCATTTGCATCCTATAAATTCTCTGTTTTCTGCTTTTAAATCTATTTTTTGTATTCATTGAACTTGCATTTTCATATAGATTAATCTAGTTTCATTCGGCCAAACCTAGGATGAATGCTTAAGGTTAAAACGAACTCATCAAACACATTCCAAAACCTAGGCGTGGAAACTGCCGCTAAATGTTTCCTGGTGAACCCACCATCCATCGAAAAATCATCAAAATGCACCTCCCTTGAGAGGCGGGACCTTCGCAAAGTCCTCTCAGTCCGAGGTACCGCGCCATCCTTTTCCCATCCTCCTTCCGGGCACGGATCCTATAGCCTGAAGGTAGGGATGCGAAAAATTTGGAGCGATACACTTAGAAAAGAGTGTCACAAGATTTGAAATGGGTAGGCTATGGGCAATGTCATGGATAATCACTCTCCATTTGGCAGTAAACTCAGTAATGGGTTCATCTTCTGCCTGTTGTAAGACATAGACATAAAAAAATATGGTATTTTCTTGGATGGTGATGGAAAATTGCTCTAAGAAAGAATTGGCCAGCTGATCAAAGGTATATAGGCTATGACATGGTAGAATTTTGTACCAATTCAATTCTAGCCCAGTGAGGAATAGGGAGAAGGTACGCAACATAAGAGGGTTACTATTGTGAAGCTGGTAGTAGGACGAGTGGTAGTTGCTCACATGTTCTTTGAGATATTCCTTACCTTTATACTTGTCAAATTTTAGTATTTCAAAGTGATAGGTATAAGGAGGAATATGGACTAATGGATGAACTAACTTGTTGCACAGTTCATCATAGCAATGCTTTTGTGGCCCATAACTAGAGGTGGGTAGGTTCAACAATTTGACTTTATATTGCAAGAGTTGAAGTTTGGATGTCATAGGAGTTGAGGGTTGGGCTATGGTAGGTTGACCCTGTGGATGTGGTGGATATTGGTATTGTTGTTGTTCACAATATTATGGGGAATACTAGTTTTCTTGATCATGATAATGTGGGTACTATACGACATGTTCTGTCATGTCTACGAGCACACTAGGTTGTGGGGTAGGTGTATGTTGAGTATAATAGTACTGTGACTAGGAAACATGCAGTTGTTGTAGGGGTACTTGTTGGTTTGGAGCCTGTTGTACTGGTTGAGCCATTTGTGATGAAATCCAAGGCCCAGTCACAAAAGTAGGGGATTTTATGATGATGAAATCTAAAAAACCACTCATGTGGGGCTGCTAGGTGTCTAGGGGGGTGATTTTATGGAGAGTGCAACTTGATCCACACCAGTCTCGAGTGATGGATTGGGGATGAAGTCCAATATCACCACTTGTTTAAATACCATGTGAGTGTGTGTGGTTTTGTGCTTTGCTAACAGTGTTTGCAAGGTAAGAAACTAACTAATTGTAATTTCAAAAGAAAACTAATCCTAATGCTTTTTTGAAAACAAATTATTAGATAGCTTAAAGTCTTTGTAAAGAAATATTCTAGCCTAAATGCCTTTATGAAGCAAACTAATCTACTTTGAAAAACATAGAAATATGTAATACAAATGTGTTTGGAATAGAGGGGATTATGCAACCCTAATTTGAACTTTCAGAATCTAAAATTCTTTTAGAAATGTAAGAGGGGGTTAGAAACCCTGATTTTACTTTAGAATGTAAAGTTCCTTTTAGCACTGGAAGCTATCAATGAATGAAGAGCGATTTAGGCTTATGCTACATGCAACAATAAAAGACAAATGCAAATTTATTTGAGAAATAAATTTTACACACTTGCTAGAAAGTTGTAGGTCCTAAAAATTCTAGAAACCCTAAGGATTCGACAACTTTGCAATGAAAACAACACTATGTCTAGCAATGATTATTAACTAGTTAGTGAAATTTTTGTTTCCAAAACTTGCAATAGATGCATAAAATGTGAGCATACCTACATTATGATGCTAAGGGGGGTTTTACTGGCCCCCAAAAAGCTCACCCCAACTGATTTGGGGGTTTTTGAGGCCTCTATGTTCAAATCATGACTCGAGGGGTGAATTTGACCCAAATCGTGACCCAGGGGGTGAATTAGGTTTAGAGGCTTCAAATCAGAAATCTGATGGCCTAGGATGGTTCCTAGGGATTTGGAGGTCTCTATGGAAAATATCTTTGGTACCTGCAAGACACAAAAATAGAGGATAATGTCATATTTACAAATAAAATGAATCTAGCACTATCCGTTGTGGGGGTCCCATCGAGCATGCCAAAATGAAACGGTCAAAAAATGACATTTGATAATTTAACACAAAACACAATGATGCATTAAAAAAAGAGACTATGATTCCATTGATATTAATAAAAATGTGTTACAAGAGGGACATGATGCCCTTTATCCATTTATCTTCCTAATAATGTTACAATCAATTTGATGCCTTCTTCGGTCATCCCTCAATGTAGGTGGGCTTCTTTGTATGTGGGCCACCATTGGGTTTTTTTTTGTTTGATGCTACTTTCCCTCTTCATATTTGCTACATAACCTATGATTAACCTGCAAAAGGGTATTAGTACGATGGGGGGCTTGCCTTAGCCAGACCCCATATTTATGAAGATGAAATGACCATAAAAATAGAACAAAACATGAAATAAACTATGTAAAATGTAATAATAATATGAAATGGAGCTTACCACCCAAATCTGGAGTGATTTGGGGCATGCAAACCCAATTCACCACCCGAGGGATGAGCTAAGGCCAGATTCATGGGGTAAGAGGCGATTTGAGCTATGATGCCTCTTCTACAAAATCCTTTTGGTGGGTCGACTCCTAGGCAGCTGGGGTGCCTCTATGTATCATTGAAATCCAACTGTGTGCATCGGGAAATGACTGTTCAATATTGGCTTTCCATTTTGGTATAATAACTATGCTTTGTTGAATTTGTGAGTAAGACTTAATTAGGGGTTTGGGACCCATTAATTATAGGCAAAGGCAAGGTGCAGGGGGGTTATATAGACTAAACCTAGGTTTGATTCTGACTAGGGTTAGGTTAAGAAATGTAATTCCTTCTTAGAAATATTTCATCCTCACACACGTGTGAGGATGGATTAGGGATAATCCTGATTAGGAGGTGCTTAAGTCAATTTAGGACATGATTAAATAGATATCTCAACAACCCTAATTTCACACATGTGGGAGGATGTAATTAGTGCTAATCAAGATTAAGGGTTCTTTTAATTAGATTTGCCCTAAAAAGGTGATTTAAGGGAAGTCAACATTAAATTAGATTTGAGGTATTGAATTATTAATTTTTTTGGTCAACTAATACCCCGTGGGGGTCTCAATTGAGTGCAAATTGGTTGTCAGATGATATCCCAGTGCATGAGATGTAATTTTGAAGGATTATGAGGGTTTAGGACCTAAAAGTTGATGAAGTAGTATACGGGAGTCTACACAATGCTATGAAAATATATGGCGATCTACACATGACTACGCATGACTACAGTCATCTACGTATGACTATGCATGACTACAACAATCTACGCATGTCTAGGAGGATCTACAATAGTCTACACTGGTCTACAATAGCCTAGGGGTACCTAGGATGACCTATGTAAATCTACAAGTGTCTAGAAGGATCTAAAAGTATGTAGGTATAGCAGTGTGTAACATTTGCGTGTCTACACAACCTTCATATTTTACCTTATATAATCTATTTTAATATTTATCGCTCATACAAATCCTTTTTTTTTATGAGATAACAATAGCTTTGGTAAATCGACGATGGTATCAAAGTCATTAAATTCATTTCGCTAATAGAAAGTCATTATCACTAATGAAAGAGTGATATCCTTGTTTGATCAATTATGGCATAAAATTCATTAAACTTATGTCACTAATGTAAAATATTTGTCACAGATGCATCAACGATAGTCTTGGTCTATCAACGATAAATTCTCTTGAGATCTAGGTCCATGAACTTTGGCACCATAACCTATTAAAAATGGAAAACTTTGTAAACCTAAATGAAATGTAATTATAGAGATCATAAGAATGTTAATATTCATCCAAGAATTGGTTTTAGACCTGGTTTTATTGATTCCATGCATGATAGAGAGCTTGGAGTTATCCCATAGTGCAAAAAAAGGGTAAAATTCAAAGTTCTTAGAATTTTATAAACATTTCCATACATCTAAATGACCCAAATGGGTACTCAAAACGGTTGAGATAATAAAAAATTTATCACAGATCATGAGATATGGATTTTTGAAATGCATGAGTTGCTATGATAAACTGCTATTTTTGGATGAAATTGACATCTAAAATTTTACAAATTTGATAGCGTTGTTAAGAGGATCTCAATATATTTCCACTAGGTTTTCAATCACCCCAAATGGAGTTCTCTAGCTCAGGTTATGGCCATTTCAGTTTTGCATCAAATTTAGGGAAAAATGGTAAAACTTGAATAACCTTAAAATAAATTTTAAATTTTAAACCTTTGAAAATACAATTCTCTAAAACATTATATAGACACCAAAACCTAGCCACTTGTCATCAATCCAAATTATCCAATCACAACCGTCTATTATTTATTTATATATGTATATTTATTTATATTTATATAAAAATATAAATATTATATATATATATATGAATAAATCATAACCATCCATCACGTTCTAATCTCATCCATCCATTCAACTTGATCCGTGTCACATATCAAAGTTATAATCTTAGCCATTCATCATGTTTTAATCTTGGATGCTCGTTGGTGTCATAAAAACCCTAACATGTTGAAGGCAAGTTATAAAAGGTCATTCATTTTTATGAATGAGGGTTAAGTAGTTAGTCAAGCAGTCAATTGGTTCAAAATTTAGATATCATCAGAGCCCTTGCATTCATCATTTCCCAAAACCCTATCATCTCACTAACATCCTTCTCTCTCGTCATCACTATATCCCCTATTTTTGTCACCAAATACCTTGTGAACTAGATCTAGTTCTGCAGTATCCTTCCCAAAAACCCCTAAATCTACTGAGCATTTCTCGAATGCTACTAAGAATCTATGGAATATTGCAAGGTTTCATCATCATTGCAAAATGATTCTAGGTATTTTTATCTCAGTCAGTGTACCGTTACCAAACCCTCAAACACTCATGGGCCTTCAGATCATAGAAAAAATATGGATCAGACAAATCAGGTATCTTTGACAAGGTAAAAGGTTTTATTGCTTTACAACTCAAGTTTTTTGTATTTAGCTTGCATTCCATTATCATTGTAGTTAGGTTTTTTATAGATCTGTTATTCAAAGGGTCTCACATAGTGGAGCCCTCACATATGCTATTAACCTATTTTATATTGTGATCTATGTGTAGGTTACAGGTATAAAAGACACTTTCCTTTATGACTATTTCAACTAGGGTGGTCCCATTGGGATACTCAAGCCCACCCATGAATATTTTTGGAGTGAAGACGATGCAGAAGACACAAAATACTCATTGTGAATGAGGGTTTTCAAAACCTTTTGATTGTGACTATTGTATCAACACATATCATATTGTAACATTGGATATCAAAGCTCCCACCATATTAATACTATATTATCTATTCATTGTGCAATATATTTTGTGTTGGTTCTATTATTGTTATCTAGGTGTTATTGTTTTTACTTTACACATTCAATCTAAATTAATGCAACTTAATACAAATATTCAAAATTATTCAATTTAAATTGATGTGGCCAAAATCCAAGTCTTCAAAAATATGCAATGCAAGTAATCTTGGTGTAATTAAAATTCATAATCTTGATGTAAGTAAAATTTCAAAATAAACCCAAAATTTCAAATGGGTCCCCAAATTGGGGTAAGTTGTGCAATGTCAACAATAGGATCCATAGTATTTGGTAGCTAGTTTTTGGCATTTTTAGAGTTGGAGTGAGGACTGGTTATACGGTTGTAGGTAGATAAAAACCATATCTCCTACTTCGAATCTATTCTTAGAGTGATGGTCATCAAATTGTTAGCACATACAATTTTGGGCCAATTCTAGATTCATATTCAATTGACAAAATATTGCATCACGCTAGCTAAGGGTAGTGTCAACAATGTGAACCTTAGAATTTATTGGAATTTAGGAGGGTGTTGATGGAGGATGACCTTAAACCACTTCAAAAGGGGTAACCTTGGTCACAATATGATATGAAATATTATACCACCATTCAGCCAAGGGAAGCCACTTCATCCACTATGTAGGATGTTCAAAGGCAAAGCAACAAAGGTAGGTCTCCAAGAATTTGTTAAAAGTATTTGTTTGACCACCCATTTAAGGATGATAGACTAAACTTATTTTGAACTGAGTTCCCTAAAATTTAAATGGTTCTTGAAAAAAATGACTAGTTAAGGTAGGGTCTCTATCAGATACATTAGATGCGGGCATGTCATGAAGATGAAAAATGGATTCAAGAAAGATTTGGGATACTACTAAGAAAGTATAGGGATGGGAGAGGGAATAAAATGGGTATATTTTGAGAGATGATACACCACCACTAAAATAATTTATTTGCATCTTTACTTAGGTAAATATTCAATAAAATCCAAGGAAATATCTATCCATACTTGGTCTAGAATGGGAAAGGGATGAAGAGTTCTAGGGGAATGCATTGTTTCTCCTTTCATTCATTGATAAGTATCACAATCAACCAAAAAATTATGAACATCCTTATTCATTCTATTTCTAAAGAATGCTTAATCATTTCATAAGTCTTTAGAAACCTAGAATGGCCCACTATTGGTGAGACATAAATTTCCTTCAAAATGATTACCTATTGTTGGGAACTTTGGGGAATAACAAGGTGGTCAAGGTATCTCAAATATTTAATATACCAAGTGTATAATGTGCATGATTTAGGCTCTATTTAAAGTTTGGTGATCAAAGTTTGTAATCCTAAGTTCTTGATCATGTCCTCTTTGAGAAAATAATTCTAACAAGGTAGGGGCAAAGAGATAACATGTAATAGAATTTGATCCTCAAATTTATGAGAGAGTGCACTAGAAATAATGTTCCCCTTTCCATTTTTATATGTAATCTCATAATCATAGCTCATTAATTTAGAGATCCACTTTTGTTGTTTGGGTGTGGTGACCCCTTGCTCTAGGAAATATTTGAGACTTTGGTGGTTTATTTTAATGAAAAAATGACACCCAATGAGAGAGGGTCACTAGTGATTGACCATATGCAAAAAGGTGAGAATCTCCTTTGCATAAGTAGATTTACCCAAATTTTGGCTTGAGAGGGATTTGCTAGTGAAGGCCAATGGTCTTCTCGCTTGCATCAACATGGCTCCTATGCCATTGCACAAAGCATCACTTTCAATTACAAAAGGTTTGGCTAACACTGGAGTGGTGGTCATGGCATGATTTAAGTCAAATAAATCCTTCTCAACTAGACCTAACTAGGTAAAAGAATTATTTTTCAACTTAGTAGTTAAAGGAGCAATAATTTTTCCATAGTTTTTGATAAATTTGTTGTAATACCCTATGAGGCTCAAAAATATATGAAGCCTCTTGAGAGTGTGAGGCTTTGACCAATCTTGAACAACATGAATATTTTTAGGATCAAATTTAACTCCATATTTGATGGCAATTTGTCCCAAATACTCCATTTCGAGCAACCCAAAACAACACTTAGATTGCTTAGTAGAGAGTTTATTCTAAGACAATAGCTGTAGAGTTTGATCCAAATATATGAGGTGCTCATCCCAAGAGTGACTATAAATAAAAATATCATAAAATAAAATAAGAATAATTTTTTGAAGGAATGAATGAAATATGTTATTCAAAGGCTTTAAAATGTGTATGGTGCATTCGTTAAGCCAATTGGCATAACCAAAAATTCATAATAGCCCTCATGATTTTGAAATATTATTTTGGTAATATCCTCCTCCTTGAGCCTTATATTATGATAGCCCAAGCCAAGATCCAACTTGGATAAAAAAATGGCTCCATGTAGCTCATCCAAAAATTCATAGACCACTAGAATAGGAAATTTATCCTTAATTATGAGCTTATTGAGTTACCATAACCCATATTTCTTTCAAACCAATAGGACTAGAGAATAATAAGGACTATTACTAGGTTGAATGACTCCTACTTGTAACAATTCTTGTAACAATATTTTAAATATTTGACTTAAGTGCATAGGGGTACCAATAATATTTGATGTTAGGGGGCACACTACCAGGTACAATGGTATTGCATTATCATGGGGATGATATGGTAATAATTCTATTAGTTCTATAAAAATAAGATCATGCTTAGTTAGAATGAGTTGCAAATAGTTTGGGGTCTCATATTCTACTGAATTTTATGGGTGAATTGTAAATATCCAAGATACTACCCCATGAGAATATTTTTTTAAAAAATTTATCCATATGACTCAAATTGATAATATATGGAGATCTTGCTAGTGCACCACGAAGAGTGTAGAACCTACCATTATGTGAAAACTACATCCATTACTCTACAAAGTTCTAGGATATGGTTCCTAAGGTACCTAGCTATTGAGCACCTAACACAACATCACATCCTCCTAGTTGAAGAGCAAACATATCATTTTTAGTTCATAATTTCATATCTTCAACTTAACATTGCAACATTTACCTTTACAAGGCAATGTTTTGCCATTTTCCACCATAATCTCAAAGGAGCTATAAGCATGTATGTATTAATTGGCTTGGTTGGTGACTCAAGGATCAATAAAGTTGTGTGTACTTCCTGAATAAATAAGAATTGTAAGACATTATACTTTGAAAAAGCCTACTACATTTATTATTTGAGGGGTATAAATTCCTACCAAGGCATTGATAAAGGTTTTTGGCCATGGTTCTTCTTGTGTTTTTGTAGATGCAAAGATGCGACACTAAAAATGAAATTACAAGTAAATACACAAAGAGACAAATATTGCACAAAATATTCCAATTTTAATATTGACAATGGGGGAGCCAAGTGAACTCTTTGATACAATGCTACTCTCCAAGAGAATTTTGATAGAATATTACAATGGGCTAGGGTTCTCCGAAATCCTAGCAATAAAATAAAATAGTTTCTTCCGAAGATTGTGCCTTTGATCCCAACAGGGTGAGTGGGATTCTGATATATCCGATGTCGGGCCACTCTGACTGCAGTAGTCTTATAATCATTCTTTAGATCAATTTTACCCAATCCTACACACAAAAAATAGTAAAATTATTAGTAAAAAAAAGGAAGGTTCCATAGTGTGAACCCTTTGAAATGAATGCTAAAACCCTATATCTGATGTAAGCTATAAATGTAAAATGCAATAACAATGAATGCTAACAAAATATAGATTTACCTTGCTTGTGAATATTCTTTGATCCATTGTTGTAGATCTGATGTCAGATAGCATGCTGTAGCAGACTCTGATTCAAGTTTATATGGTTGCATCAGGCTCAGACGTGCACTTGGCAGGCTCTGATGCGAGCTTCGCAGGCTCTAGCGTGCACCTATTGTATACAACAGGCTCTGGTGGGTGCTTGGTAGGATTTTGCAACAAGCTTGGCAAGATCTGGTGTGCACCTATGGATCTACAGGCTTTGGAGAGCGCTTCACAAGATTCTACGATAAGCTTGCGAAGCTCGAGATGGTGCCTGTGGGTGAGGGTAAATCTACAAAAGTAGATCATGGGGGTGCGAGAGATGCGACGGATGGATGGGGGCTATGACGGCAATGGAGGATGAAATGGAGATCTATCCTAGGGTATGCTAAAGGTGCTCAGGGTATTCTTCAGTAGAGAGGCCTCAATATTCTTCAATGTTCCATTATTTTAGTATTTTAGCCTCTTTTGGGCAATATGAAAGGCTTGTATTTATAACTTAGCTTTAGGGTTTAACTTAGGGTTCTTAACTTTACACTTTTGATCGTGTGGCTAATATTAAGTCATATCCTAGGGCTAAGATTAAATTATGGAAGCGGCATGGATTGAGTGGGATGGATGGTAGGGATTTAATCTGATCGAACAGTGGAGGTTAAATGAACTTATAATTATATAATATAATATTAAATAAATTAAATATAATATAAAATATTATATAAAATATTAAAATAATATAATATATATTAAAATAAGTCCTATTTTGGCAAGAAAGGGAAAAATGGGCCTTTTTGAAGGCGAGAAAGGTAAAATGGGCCTTTTGAAGGCAGCAAAGGGGGATGGAGGACAAGTGGAAGGTGGGATGACTAGGAATGTGGATGAATGTCTGCAATTTGGTGTCTACAGATGCCCCTTTTTGTACCATACTGCATGAAGCACAATATGGTGCAAAAATATGAGACACATGTATGGGCTATGGGTAACATAAATCACTTCTCTTGTTGGAATTGCACATTGGTGTTGAAGACAAAAAGAATGAAGAATTTTTAGAGTTCATTGCATAGCTTACCCCCTTAATTTATGAATGATAAAATTCTCATGAGCCAATTGAAAAAGCATGGATTTTATGCAAATTATGGATAAGGATGAATGATGATGTGATGTGATACCATTTTTGTCCCAAAGGTTGCAGAAAGGGGGTTGGTGTATAAACCATGATGCTTGAAGGATGATGATTGATTATTTGATACTGTTTTTGCCCCAATGGTTGAAGAAAATGGAGCTGGTGTGTGAACCATGATGCTTGAAGAATGATGACTGATGATTTGATACCATTTTTTCCCCAAAAGTTGAAGGAGGGTTGGTGTATGAACCATGATCATGTAAGATGTATCCCATCGTGAGAAATCAAAATCAATGTGGTTGTCCCAAATTTGGGGGTGATTCGATGCTGTTGAAAAATATGCCTCACAAGCATCATTGAGTATGCAAGATATAAAAATGTAGAATGACTGAGTCACTATAGGGCTGG
This sequence comes from Wollemia nobilis, assembly GCA_028583015.1. Lineage (NCBI taxonomy): Eukaryota > Viridiplantae > Streptophyta > Pinopsida > Araucariales > Araucariaceae > Wollemia > Wollemia nobilis. The sequence continues at coordinate 1,159,496 of JAQPPZ010002937.1, read as the reverse complement.
CCATTGACTGTAGAAGATTCTTCATCAATTCCATAATGGAACCAATCAAACCTAGCGAGCTTGTCTGATTTGTGACTATAGTCAGATGAATGAGTGAATGATATTAGTTATCCATGATTTTGCATCCCATGTAAAAGGATTTAAATGGTTCTTGTTTGGCGAATTATTCTTGGCAATGTTTCACTTAGAATTTGAGGTTACTGATATGATTATGATTCTTGGCAATGAGATAATTGGTGATGATCATGATTAAGTTTCCTTATTATAAACTATTCATGTTACCGAATTGCATGGATTACAATCACTGCAACTACCAAGTTTATAGAATAATTTATTGGATACAAGGTTCACTTAGAGCCAACTGATGAGATACCACTTTTGCCCCAATGGTTGAAGAAAGGGGGTTGCTGTATAATACCATGATTTTTGAAGAATTATGATTGATGAGATACTGTTTTTTCCCCAATGGTTGAAGAAATGGGGTTGGTGTATAATACCATGATTTTTGATAAATGATGATTGATGAGATACCATTTTTGCCCTAATGGTTGAAGAAAGGGGATTTTGATGATGTGAAAATGTGATGAAATAAAATGATTTGTATCTGTTCTTTGCCCTTAATAGATAAAGGGAGTTTTGATGATGTGAAAATGAAGTGATTATGTTTGTTCTTTGCCCTTAATAGATAAATGGGTTTTTGATGATGAAAGTGTTCTTATGGTAGTCTATCCATCATACCAGATTGCATGGATAACCAGTCACTTCAACCGCTAGGTTTATAGGATAAACCACTAAATACAAGGTTCACTTGATAGGAATGCAAATATGATTTATTTTTGCCCTAATAGATGAAGGGATTTTTTAGAAATGAATGAAAATAACATGATTTGTATCTGTTCTTTGCCCTTAACAAATAAAGGGTTTTTTGATGATGTAAGATGAAAAAATGTCTATTCATTTCCCTTAATAGATAAAGGGGTTTTTGATGATGTAAGATGATAAAGTTTCTATTCATTTCCCTTAACAGATAAAGGGGTTTTTGATGATGAAAGATGAAAAGTGTTTGTTCATTGCCCTTAACAGATAAAGGGATTTTTGATGATGTAAGATGAAAAAGTGTCTATTCATTTCCCTTAACAGATAAAAGGGGTTTTTGATGATGTAATATGAAAAAGTGTCTATTCATTGCCCTTAACAGATAAATGGGTTTTTGATGATGAAAGATGAGAAAGTGTCTGTTCATTTCCCTTAACAGATAAATGGGTTTTTGATGATGAAATATGAAAAAGTGTCTATTCATTGCCCTTAACAGATAAAGGGGTTTTTTTTTATGATGAAAGTGTCCTTATGGTAGTCTATCCATCCTATCGGATTGCATGGATAACTAGTCATTGCAACCGCCAAGTTTATAGGATAAACCACTAAATACAAGGTTCACTTGATAGGAATTCAAATGTGATCTATTTTTTCCACAATAGATGAAGGGATTTTTGAGATATGAATGAAAATAACATGATTTTTATTTGTTCTTTGCCCTTAACAGATAAATGGGTTTTGATGATGTAAGATGAAAAAGTGTTTTTTCATTGCCCTTAATAGATAAAGTGGTTTTTGATGATGTAATATGAAAAAGTGTTTGTTCATTATCCTTAACAGATAAAGGGGTTTTTGATGATGTAAGATGAAAAAGTGTATGTTCATTGCCTTTAATAGATAAAGGTATTTTTGATGATGTAAGATGAAAAAGTGTCTGTTCATTGCCCTTAACAGATAAAAGGGGTTCTTTATGATGTAAGATGAAAAAAAATTTGTTCATTGCCCTTAATAGATAAAGGGGTTTTTGATGATGAAAGATGAGAAAGTTTAATGTGTGTGCAAGTGAGGTTCATATACCAAATATTGAGTGTGAAAATGACCCTATCTAATCAAGAACTATTGTGTGTGCATGTGAAGTTCATTGACCCACTATGAGTAAATTGGGCATGACCTATTAAAGATATGACCTGAAGCTAGCATGTCCTTATGTGCAGTCATAGGTCTTCCTGTTTGCCAAGGAGACATGTCGCCCTACATGAGCTTACTCCACTTCCAACTAGGAGTCTATAGCCTCGGTGAATATTCACTCCATAGTCCAATGGGATTTAATCTTTTAGGCCTTGGGGATGACTACCCATCCTTGTTAGGGACATGTAGTACGATCCTTACAACTTTAGGGATCAAGGGTGTTTGGGATTTTATTTGTTAATTTTGTATAGAGCTTTGGGGAATCAGATTCTCAACCGAAGTGTGATGAGAATTTTGACCCTATCCTTACTACTCTATGTTTTTATGCTTATGTTTGAAGAGTAATTGAGGTAGTGGTGAAAACCACTATTTTTGCTTTGGACTATGTTGCATGATGGGACAAGCAAGGATTATCCATTTTTGCTTCAAGGTACTACCCAAGTATGGTACTAACCCTCTTTGGCTCAAAATGTTTTTAAGATGTGATGGAATGTGATTAGTTCAATATTGTATTTAGAATCAATTGGAAATACTCAAGATATTATTAATGTGTAAAGTGTATTTTTAGTCCTAAATAAAATCGGACATTCATTTGGAGGTTGCTTGCTACACTAGTAATGGCTGAGTGATTGAAAATCTAGGCTTCATGATTTTTGACACGGGATGTTGTTTGACATATGGCTTTTGTGAGGGTTTCATGATTTCTTCAAACTAGGTACCCCCAATTGTTATAACTTGAATTTTTATTTGTGTCCATATCATCATTACTAAGTAAGATCATTCAAAAATTAGGATGTGATGAATGCAATTATGAATGACTATAGCAAAATGTATATGAAATGTACAATTATGAATGTATGAATCTAGATGTATGAATGCAAGCAAAAATGAAATGCATGTGAAAAATGCTTATGAATGCAAATGTGGAAGTGTATATGCAAATGCCTATATGTATGCATGCTTATGAAAATGCAATTTGATTTTGTTGTTTTGTTTTTTTAATTTTTTTTTTTTTAGCCATGTATGTACATATATAGTAATCACAATAAGCATGGAACACTTTCAAGTGTATTATATTCATCAGCTCAAGTTTATCTACTCCCACTAACATAGTAAGCTTATGACCAGAGGAGTTGGGTACCTTTGGGGCCTTTTGAAATTTTGATGTGACCAAAGGGATTGAGACCTTTGGAGCCTTTTGAAATTGATGTGTGACCAAAGGGGTTAAGACCTTTGGAGCCTTTTGAAATTGATGTGTGGCCAAAGGGGTTAATATATTTGGAGCCTTTTGAAATTGATGTGTAGCCAAAGGGGTTAATACCTTTGGAGCCTTTTTAAAATTGATGTGTGACCAAAGGGGTTAAGACATTTGGAGCCTTTTGAAATTGATGTGTGACCAAAGGGGTTAAGACCTTTGGAGCCTTTTGAAATTGATGTGTGACCAAAGGGGTTAAGACCTTCGGAGCCTTTTGAAATTGATGTGTGACCAAAGGGGTTAAGACCTTTGGAACCTTTTGAAATTGATGTGTGACCAAAGGGGTTAAGACCTTTGGAGGCTTTTTGAAATTGATGTGTAACCAAAGGGGTTAAGACCTTTGGAGCCTTTTGAAATTGATGTGTGACCAAAGGGGTTAAGACCTTTGGAACCTTTTGAAATTGATGTATGACCAAAGGGGTTAAGACCTTTGGAGGCTTTTTGAAATTGATGTGTAACCAAAGGGGTTAAGACCTTTGGAGCCTTTTGAAATTGATCAACCATCGAAGTGACCGAGGAGTGGGGTATGTTTTCCATTACACAATTTAAGTTACTTGTTTTATTTTGCATTCTAGCTTGAACTATGAAGTGTGTAAACAAAATATATGCAATTAAATCCAAATAACACCAAACCAAACAATATTATGTAGGAATTTTTAAAAATAAAAGAAAATACAATGTCCTAGGTTTTACCTTGTGTGGCTTACCTCATTCATTATTATTTAAAATGTATTCTTTTTTATTATTATTTTATTTACTTACATTATGGTACTAACTCGAAATCAAAGAAAAGTAATAAGTCAAAACAGCTTAATGAAAAACACATCAAATCCACCTATTGCGTAATGATGGAATGGCTACTGTGTAAGCCATGTTAGTGATGAAAGGGCTATTGTTTAAGCCATGTAAATGATGAAATGGCTAAGGTTGAGCCATGTTAATGATGAAATGGCTAAGGTTGAGCCATGTTAATGATGAAATGGCCATGGTTGAGCCATGTTAATGATAAAATGGCTAAGGTTGAGCCATGTTAATGATGAAATGGCTAAGATTGAGCTATATTAATGATAAAATGGCAAAGGTTGAGCCATGTTAATGATGAAATGGCTAATATTGAGCCATATTAATGATGAAATGACCAAGGTTGAGCCATGTTAGATGATATGGCTAATGTTGAGCCATGTTAATGATGAAATTGCTAAGGTTGAGCCATGTTAATGATAAAATGGCTAAGGTTGAGCCATGTTAATGATGAAATGATGAAATGGCTAAGGTTGAGCCATGTTAATGATGAAATGGCTAAGGTTGAGCCATGTTAATGATGAAATGGCTAAGGTTGAGCCATTTTAATGATGAAATGATTAAATGGCTAAGGTTGAGCCATGTTAATGATGAAATTATGAAATAGCTAAGGTTGAGCCAAGCCATGTTAATGATAAAATGATGAAATGGCTAAGGTTGAGCCATGTTAATGATGAAATGGCTAAGGTTGAGCCATGTTAATGATGAAATGATGAAATGGCTAAGGTTGAGCCATGTTAATGATGAAATGATAAAATGGCTAAGGTTAAGCCATGTTAATTATGATATGTCTAAGGTTGAGTCATGTTAATTATGAAATGGCTAAGGTTGAGCCATGTTAATGATGAAATGATAAAATGGCTAAGGTTAAGCCATGTCAATGATGAAATGACCAAGGTTGAGCAATTTTAATTATGCAATGATACAATGGCTAAGTTTGAGCCATGTTAATGATGAAATGGATAAGTTTGAGCCATGTTAATGATGAAATGATGAAATGGCTAAGGTTGAGCCATGTTAATGATGAAATGGCTAAGGTTGAGCCATATTAATTATGAAATGATAAAATGGCTAAGGTTAAGCCATGTTAATGATAAAATGATGAAATAGCTAAGGTTGAGCCATGTTAATGATGAAATGGCTAAGGTTGAGCCATGTTAATGATGAAATGATAAAATGGCTAAGGTTAAGCCATGTTAATGATGAAATGGCCAATGTTGAGTCATGTTAATGATGAAATGGTTAAGGTTGAGCCATGTTAATGATGAAATGGCTAAGGTTGAGCCATGTTAATGATGAAATGGCTAAGGTTGAGCCATGTTAATGATGAAATGGCTAAGGTTGAGCCATGTTAATGATAAAATGGCTAAGGTTGAGGCATTTTAATGATGAAATGATGAAATGGCTAAGGTTGAGCCATGTTAATTATGAAATGATGAAATGGCTAAGGTTGAGCCATGTTAATGATGAAATGGTTAATGTAAAGCCAAGTTAAATGTATTTTCCATTAATTTGTTTTGGTTTATTACTTTCTTCTGATGTCTTGTTAATACCATAAAGTACTTAAACCCAATATTTAAAGATTATAAAAATAAAACCAACTGTAAAAAATTATATAAGAATTTAAATATAAAAGAAAAAAATTAGTCCTAGGTTTCACTTTGTGTGGCTTACCTCATTTCGTATTATTTTCTTCATTAATGTGTGGTTCCTTTTAAAATAGTGTGGTTGGTGTGTTTGATGTTACCTAATATTTGTTAAATGAAATAAAGGAAAAATATATGGCTGGATAGGGCTGCGAGATTCTTGTTGGTAATGACCTCCAAAAATTTTGCTTGGGGGTAATCCTATGGTGTCTAAGGGAAGATATTTTATGGATGGAGATGAATTCCACCGTCACCAAACCTCAAGAAATAGTTGGTGATGAAATCCAACTACCACTGTAAAAAAGTGGAGTGTGCAGTGTGTGATGTTAATTTTATGTTTATTTTTCTTTATGGTGTGCAGAAAATGTTAAATATGACTAATTTCACTAATATAAATTAGAATCCAACGATGCAAATTTCATCTAAAGAGCACAGAGTACACCCTTAAAATTCCTTGCCTACAAGTGATTAAAATCACAAGAGCAATTGGAGGGTTCGTCCACCTCTTTGCCAAAGGGGCCAGCCTAGGGCAGGATTACTTTATGCATAAAAATGTTGTTCCTATTTAGATATGTAAAATTAAAGTGATATTTAACCCTAAAATGCAAAATCTAAGATGCTTTTCTATTTCATATGCACTCAAAAATGCAAACAATCACCTAGATCTACAACTTTAGAACAAGAAATTAATTCTATGTAATAAGATGCACACAAACACTAAATATAATTTTATAAATATAATTTTCTAGATTACTTAGTGTTAAGCTCTTTTTATAACCCAAAAACAACGAAAAACTATAGAAAAATATAGAATACGTAAACTGGGGTTATGGGACTTACTTGGAAGCCTACATTTTGGTGAATTCATTATGATGTCTCTATTACTCCGATTGACCTAAAATTTTTTGGAGACATGCTATGGAATGTCATGAATCTACCCTCAAAATTTCAGCCCAATCCACCTTCAGATGAGTGAGATATGACCAAAATAGTTTGAGAAATTTATGCAGGAAATGTAGCCGAACATCTCTAATCAACACCAGGCATAGCAGGGCCCCTATTAGGGGTAGAAGAGCACATGCATAGGCGTAGAAGAGTGCCTACGTAAAATATAAAAAGTGCTATAGAATTCTATAGAAACCCTAGCAACAAAATTGGTGACTTCTATGCTTCTAAAAATCCTGTAACAAATAGAAATAGAATCAAGTTAGCAAGGTAGATCAATTTAAATAATGAAACCCTTGTGGGGTCCCACCATGATCACCATTTTTAGATGCAAATATGTGACACTAAATATGAAATTACAAGTAAATACACAAAGAGATAAATATTGCATAAAATGTTCCAATTTTAATATTGACAATGGGGGAGCCAAGTGAACTCTTCGATACAATGCTACTCTCCAAGAGTATTTTGATACAATATTACAATGGTCTAGGGTTCTACAAAACCCTAGCCATAAAATAAAATAGTGCTTTCTAAATATTATGCCTTTTATCCCAACAGGGTGAGTGGGCTTCTGAAATATCCGATGTTGAGCCACTCTGATTGCAGTAGTCTTCCAATGCTTCTTTAGATCAATGTTACCCAATCCTACACACTCAAAAAATAGTAAAATTATTAGTAAACAAAAGGAGGGTTCCACCGTGTGAGCCCTCTAAAACGAATACTAAAACCCTAGATCTGATGAAAGTTGTAAATATAAAATGCAATGACAATGAATGATAACCAAATATAGATTTACCTTGCTTGTGAATATTCTTTGCTCTATTGTTGTAGATCTAATGTCAGATAGCATGGTGCAACAAACTCTGATTCTAATTTATATGGTTGTATCAGGCTCATACGTGCACTTATAAGACTCTTACGCAAGCTTCATATGCTCTACAGTGCACCTGATTTATAAAAAAGGCTTTGATGGGCACCTGGCAAGCTTTTATGGCAAGCTTGGTAAGCTCTAGTGTGCACCTGTGGATCTGTAGGCTCTAGAGAGTGCTTCACAAGCTTCTACAATGATCTTGCAAAACTCGAGATGGTGCCTGCGGGTGAGGGTAAATCTGTAGAAGCAAATCAAGGGGGTGTGAGAGATGCGATGGATGGATGGGGGTTGTGATGGAAATGGAGGATGATATCCTAGGGTATGCTAAAGGTGCTCAGGGTATTCTTCAGCAGAGAGGCCTCAATATTCTTCAACATTCAATTATTTTAGTATTTTAGCCTCTTTTGGGCAATATGAATGGCTTGTATTTATAACTTATCTTTAGGGTTTAACTTAGGGTTCTTAACTTTACACTTTTGATCATGTGGATAAGATTAAGTCATATCCTAGGGCTAAGATTAAATTGTGGAAGTGGCATGGATTGAGTGGGATGGATGGTAGGGATTTAATCTGATCGAACGATGGAGGTTAAATGAACTTATAATTATATAATATAATATTAAATAAATCAAATATAATATAAAATATTAAAATAATATAATATATATTAAAATAAGTCATATTTTGGTGGGAAAGAGGAAAATGGGCCTTTTTGAAAGCGGCAAAGGGAAAATGGGCCTTTCGAATGTGGGAAATGGGGATGGAGGACACAATCATCTATAGTTTCATCCTCATCTTGAAGTGGTTCCTCTAATGATTCTACACTATCGTCAACTTGTTCATTGCTTATTGAATTCTCTACATCCAAGAAAAATAACTTCTTTTAGATGCATATATGCCCTAGTGAATGCTTTTCATCATAATTATAATATAAGCCTTATGCACAATGTGCATCCATATCTTTTGTAGGCAACCACTTGTATGGGGTAGGTTTATTGCTAGCATTTGGTGTGAAATTGGAAGGAAATGTGGGTTTACCCTATGGAAATTTAAGTGATATCCTTTGAGCCAAAAAAAAATTCTTCAACCAATCTTACCAAGACTATGGCCTACATCATAGATTGTGGTTTGAATATTTTGACCTTAGCCTTGATATCATATTTCAAGCCACTGATAAAACAACTCTAAAAAAAGCCTTAATTCAACCCCTTGGTCCTATTAGCCAATTTCTCAAATTAGGTCTGATAGTCATGAACCATAAAGGTTTGTTTCAATTTTTTCAATGTTCATGTAAAGTCTTCATACTCACTAGGACCAAAATGAGTTAATAATTGTGACTCAAAATATTCCCAAGAAGGGTTAGGAGTTGTATTTTGTATCCATTGATACCATTGTAAGGCTTAATATTCAAAGTTGAAAGATGCCATAGTGACCCACAAATATTTAGGGATATTGTGAAGTTTGAAGAAATGTTTTGCTTGACATAACCACCCATAAACATCATTTCTGTTTGAACTTATGAAAGTCTAATTTAGACATCTTAAATGGAGTATTTGTATCAAAAAATAATTATAGCCTCCCTTATACTTATGGATTCCTTTATCTTTATCTTTGGTGCTACCACCTGGTTTGTCAATGTTAACATACTCAAACAAACTTTGGGCCATCCTTAAATTTTTTATCAACCTGCAGGAATTTTATTCAAATGAATCTTTGGATATCATGTATTCAACTTGCAAAAATGGCACTTAATCCCTTATCTATTTAAATTCACTTGTAATATTAGAAAGTGTGGTATGCATTTTATCTAGAAGGTTGTTTTGTTCTATCTCCTTTTGGTGTCCTCTAGTTCCTGCAACCATTGGGGTACGATTTGAACAACTTCCACTGACTTACTAAGAACATAAGTGTTGTTCCAAGAGTTGCTATTTTTAGTAATGAGTCAATTTTTTTTTTGGGTTCTATATATCAAAAAGATCAGCTCAAAAATATGATCATATTGGACTAGGTCCTACAATGAAATTTTTGATACCCCTAAAAACATGCATGGAGGCTATATACTAAACTGATAAAATTTATGAGGTGATCATAATGAGATATAGACCACAACACTATGTTTTGGCACCCCATTTTTTAATAATGACGGGAAAAAAAAATGAAAACACAAAAACATTATACCTAGTAGTTGAAATAATAGGACATGAACTATCATAGTCATAGTAGAACATAGTGGTGGAAAGCACTTTGATAAAATTGCTAGGAACATTCTATTTAAAATAATCATGTTCACATAAATATTGCAATAAAATAAAAAATTCATGAAAATAGAATATTACAATATGAAATGTAAATGCAAAAATATAATAGTATCACAACACAACATAGAATCACAAGCGTCTTCAAGGGGAAACCTCATTCAATAAGTTCATTCAATATGCAAAAGATACATTCAAAGATACATCCTTGTATTTTAAATATACACTTCATGCAAACCTAACCTAATGCTCAAGAGTTGGCTTACATGCAAAGTACCACTCAAGCTAGAATCTTCTACCAAAAAACCGTTACATTCTTGATAACGGTTATATGAAATGGCCCCACTTGTCTAGGTACCACAATTTCTACATACCATTATAAAATATTACAAAATATCATTATAAGGGGATCCCCATATTGGAAAGGGGTTATTGCATAACAATATGAGAATTACATAATAGTGTTAGGATGGGGTCCTAAAAAACTTGCTCTATGAATCTTTTTGTTTGCACATAGATTAAAAATTGTTAATGGCTTGTAGACTATGTACTTCCAATAAATAATAACTACTTGCTCTATAGACTATATGTTTTTGTTACTATGACTAAACTACAAACTTATCTCTCTCTCTATTTTTTCTAACATTACCACTTCAAAATTGGTACAAAACTACATTTTTTTTCAAAATGTTACCAAACTACAGACTTTTTTTTCAAATGAATTACCACTTTTAGATTGCTACCAAACTGTGGATTTTTTTAATTTTTTATCAAATTGTAGACAATTTTTTGAAATACTACCAAATTGCAAGCTGCATATTTTGGCATTGTTACAAGTGCTACTCTATGGACTACAACCAAATTGCAAGCTGCTACTCTACAAACTCTTTTTTATGATTTTTTTCTCCAACTATCTAGTAGACTACAAACTGTCTACTCTACTGAAGCTATGGAATTGTTGTAGACTATGAAAACTATGCGAGAGACTCTTCATCGAAGCTATTATTGATGGTTGTACGATGCTTCTATGGAAATCCTAGTAATTAATTGAGCCCTAGACTTTGTATTCCTAGTGTCTTAAGGTAAACTCATCATCCACAAAGGATGTATAAGTATCACTAGCTGATTACCAACAATATTTTCTTAGGGAATAATTGATGAGAATTCATCCATGGTTTTATCTCTAAACAACACTTTGTATAATATCATAGGGTAAAATACTATTAATAGGGTATGGGATCGTTGAGCCTTTTCACTAGTGAAACACATAAAAATTTACTTTGGGATTCTTGGGGTACTCTTAAAAATGAGTTTTAGGGAAAATATCAGCCCAAGTACTTCTTCCAATTAAGAAATCAGGACTTACACCGAATCCTTCAAGAGCTTTTTAGCCTAATGCAAGTGCTTATTAAGCATTGAAATTCAGATCCAAATAGTGAATAGACAACCAAAAATTTTAGTAGCAGAATAAGATCCTAAAAGTGATTTGATATCATTTATTATGAACCTCATTGCTCATCCATAGGAATTAGTACTAATTTATAAAAATATTAAAAAATCATACTCTTAATGAATATAAGAATATTCACATGTATGTTGGAAAATAATTAGAAAATTCATGAACAACTCATATAAGATAGAATATGTAAATTCTTCAATTTAGTCAATTAACAACATAACTCTTAAGGTAGGGAAACACCATACAATGCTCCTTATTGGAAGGAATCCACTCCTTAATAGATCACACCTTGAGATAAATATAACATTCTTCTCTTCATACCCCTTCTATGAGTATTTGCCCACATTTATAATGCCAAACTACCTACCACTCCCACTTATCCATACATGTGGGATAACTTTTTCAATGATTTTGTACAAGTTTTTATGAGGGTCCCGATCCCATCATACTAAGTGGGGTTTGAACCTTGGACCTCTCAAAGAGAGGCCAAAGCCCTTACCACTGTAGTAATCTTGTAACTTACATGTAGGATAATTACATGTATTATAATATTAAGATAATATTTAATATTAAATACTTATCTTGGGTACCTAACATTAATATTATCATAATATAAATATTAAAATTTTGTCCACCACTCTCTAGCATTAATATTATCTTCTCTAAAAAAATGTTTGGTAACTCCATGAACTCACACCCAAAAAAATATGAATGAAAACTAGGGAACTAGGGTCTCATAGAAAGTACTTCATAGAATTCCACCTTACCAAATCCAATCTCAAATATCACATAAACAAGTAGACCCAATATTGTTCTTCAAAATATAATAAATAATATTTGACTTGCTTACCCAAGCTAAAACATAAAAGATATATCATTTTTTGTTCTTTCAAAAAAATAAGATTAAGAAAAACATCACTATCACTATTCTATATTATTGACTTTGCATTGCCATATCTCCCTCAATACTACTCAAAACTCCTTCATATAACTATCCATTTCAAATATATTCAATTTTGAACATGTTGGTACAAGAATCATTTGAATAAGATAATATATACAAAGATATGACTCCTAGGAGATAAGAAAGTTTCTATAAAAATATTTTTAATTTTGAATATGATGGTACAAGAATTATTTGAATAAGATAATCTATACAAAGATATGACTCCTAGAAGATAAGAAATTTTCTATAAAAATATGCCCAAATTCTACAATCCAAAAAATAATCTCCACTTTGCTAGAATAATTGCTCTAATACCAGTTGTTAAGATACTTTATTCTCATAAATATAAATAATCTACAATTATATTGAAATATAAAATCATTCATCCAATAAACTAGGGTTTCATAAAAAAATACTTCATAGAATTCTACCTCACTAAAACTAATTTCAAATGTCACATGAACAAATAGAGCCAAAATTTTGATTTAAAAAACAAATATTAGTTGATTTGTTTACCTAGATAAAAAGATATCTCAAATGTTGTTCTTCTAAAAAAGGTGATTTAAAATTTTTCATTACCATTGTTCCAGACAACTGATTTCAAAGGGTCATATCTCCCTAAAAATTGTTAAACATGACTTAGTTTTCCCTTAAAAGGATAGTAGAAGTGAATACTTCTAGTGAAAATTATCATATATAAATATTTAAAAAATTTCCACTAGTTTCTAGAATGGATATCATCTTCTTTAGAATATTCGAAATGCAGATTAGCTACGATAAAAAAATTTGCATTGATGTGATAGATGAATATATACATGTGGGATTAGGAATAAATAGGTTTATAGTTACAATTGAATTTGAAACTACGCATATAATTTATAACCAATTACATGATTATGTCATCATGACATGAAATTTATAACATTCACCCTTATTAAATCAATGTTTAATCAATGTACATATAATTTTTGTTAAATTAACACTAGAAAGAGACTTTGTCAATATGTTTGCACACTGATATTAAGTTGGACAAAATTAAAATTGTATATTGTATTCTTTAATATTTTCATGAATGAAATGACACTAAAACTCAATGTGTTTCATATATTCATGAAAAAATACACCATAAACAAGCTATGAAACTGATCCCAAATTGAAAACTAGGGTATTACCTGGGTAGATGAAGTACTTTGTAGTTGCTAAGGAATCAAAGGCAAGATTGTTTCCCTAGAGTGTCCCAATGGTGATGTCTCTAGATACTCTTTTAGATAGAAAAATTTCACTTGCAGACTTGTTTAAGGAAAAGTCTCCAATAGAGAATGAAGAAGCATAAAAAAATTGCACTAAAAATGCTCTTTACGGTTGCTAGAAAAATATCATCTCAAAGAGGCAGTAGATGCTTACCATAGTCAAAATCAAGGTCAATTTTCATTAAGCAAAGGATAGTAGAAGAAACAATCTTATATAGAGCCAATCATACCCTGATCTATAAATTCATGGGTATCCATCCTACCTTTTTTTGCATTTTTGGTTTTGACAAAACTGGGAGCTTGTTGGTGAGTATAATTTATGGTTTATTGGTAATGGATATTTTGTTGTTAGTTTTTCCTCATTTGCTGATAGAAATAGAATTTTTGAATAAAAAAAGGGGAATCATGGTCTAATAATATTATTTTTTTAGCCTTGGTGATTGGGATTTGATCCCCAAATTGAACCTGCTGCTTGGATCCATTTGTATGAACTCCCAATGGAGTTATGGAGTGAGTAGGTATTGAAAATCATCAATAATTTCCTTGGAATATATTTGGGTGGTTATAGAGACACAATGGAAGAAAATAGCTATTTATACTATATTATGCATGGAAATGAATCTCAGCCAACCTTTGTTGGAAGAGGTGGAACTCGAACTTGCAAGACTACCTTGAATTCGAAAATTGAATTATGAAGCATTGTCCTTCAAGTGTAGAGTTTGCTATAAATATGGGTATTTTTCCCGGTCCTACCCAAAAATATGAACATAAAAATGGAGGCTCCTTTGGGAATGTTGAATCTTCATGAGGGTAATTCAATAGTCAACAAAGAAGCAACCAATATTTCTTAGGGTAGAGAAGCATAGGGATATGGTTTTGAATATCCCAAAGAAGGAGAAGACAAAAAAAAATATGGTAAATATGAAATCTAGCTCAATCCCTCAAATAGGTATGATATCTTCAAAATGCTAGTGGAGCATGAAGAAGAACAATTCATGGAAGGAGTGGCTGAGAATAATAAAAATAATAAGCATCTTCAAGTCCTTCTTTTGGCTCTTGTTATCCTAGAGTAGGTAAAAGAGTGTAATGAGTTACCATAATTAGATATTGTAGGGGTATTGATAGTGCATAACCAAGAGCATCTAATAATAAAGTATGTCATCATAGGTGTGGTAGAAAATAACAAAAAAAAATTCAACTCTAGAGATAAGCCAGGTGGAAAAGAGATCAAAGAATATCAAATTTAAAGAAGTGGATAGAAAATTAAATAAGGAATTGATAGCAACTCAAGGAGACAAATTGATCACTAGGATATTTTTTAGGCCAATAGACTCTTACTAAGGTAGCCAATGATTATAAAATCATGGAATATTAGGGGTTTAAGTAGTAGAACCCATCAATCTACTATTTTAAGACTCTTAGAAAAAAATAAAACATATTTTTTGCTTATCCAAGAGACAAAAATATTGTTGAATCTTATGTGTAAAATAGTAAATAGACTTTGGAGGGGTGTTGGTCATATGGAAGTGGCTGCCCAAGGGGCCCTAGGAGGATAGTTACATTTTGGAACTCTCTTTAATGGACACCAATAGAACATATAACATGGAGGGTTGTCCTCACATCACATTTTAGGAAAAATGTGACAACGGAGCAAGTTTTAATCATAAATTTTTACGGGGCTCGAAACCTAGATGGTCAGATTCATCAATGGAAAGTAGTGCATAATATGAGAGTCTCGAGGGAGGATTTAGACTAGATTTTTTCTATGGATTTTAATGCTAAATTATCATCTAGATATTAGGAAGGGAGAACCCAAATTTTAGACCCAGGGGATCGGCTTATGGTTTCCCAAGTTCATGCATTACACTTGGTGGATATGAAATGTCTTGTAACCAACTATAATTGGAATAATAAGAGGAGGGAGCCAAATAGCAAGAAGATGAAGTTAGATCATGTTTTGGTTTTAGATAAGGTGTTTGTGAAATGGAATCTAAAATTTTAGATTTTGGAGGGTCATATGTTAGACCACTTTCCCAATCTACTGTAGGGGGGTCAAGATAGGGCAACATTGCAAACCATTCAAATTTTAAAAACTTTTAGTTATAAAAAGAGGAAATTTGAAATAAAATATGACAATGGTGATAAGAGGGATGCTCGACATATGGGAAAATAATGTTTAGATTCATTATTTCAAGGATCAACTACAACAATGAAAGTAAGCCAATAAGATAAACTTCCATGTCCAAAGAGCTCCATTGGTGTCCAAATGGGATGAGATTCAAAACCACTTTAGGGAAGGAAAAATTATAGAGCAAATCAAATAAGAGTATGATGCATTATGTAAAGTAGTTGAGGATGCTAACAACAAAGAGGATATCTACTAGAAACAAATAGCAAGAACCACTTGGTTATTGGAAGGTGATAGAAACACCAAAATTTTACATTGAGCTGCTTATGCTAGGAGACAAACAAACAAGATGGAATCTCTTTAGGATGGTAACAAGCACTCCTTTGATACAATACTAGGTATGCATTTCCATTTAATGGATTATTTTGCTATTTTTTAAGGAAATTATGGTGCAAGATGAAGAGGTTTAGAAAGAATTTCTTGTTGTCATATCCTCTATTATCTCTAAGGAAGAAAATCATACTTTGCTTATACCCATTGATAGAGAGGAATTGAAGAAGGTAGTCTTTGGAATGAGTATACAAAAAATGCTAGGTACAAATGACTTCCCAATTGAGGTTTTTTAGACCTTCTAGGATAACTTGGAGGAGGATGTAATGGTTGTTATAGAGGAGTCTAGAGGTATTAAAAAAGTGCTTAAACCATTAAATCATACATTCATTGCCTTAATTCTGAAAGGGGAGGAGGGGGTGCATATTTTATATTATAGACCTATTGCCTTATGCAGTGTCATATATAAAATAATCACAAAGGTAATGGTTGAGCAACTAAAACCTCTTCTACATAGCATTATATCCTTGGAGCAATGGGGTTTTGTAGAGGGTAGGTAGATCTTGGATGATGTAGTTCTAGCTTAGGAGGTAATCCACTCAATGCAAAAATTTGGCAATAGAGGAATGTTCATAAAATTAGATATGTCAAAGGCTTATGATAGGGTGGAGTGGAGATTTTTGTTAAGGATGATGGAAACCATTTGGTTTCTCTTAGGATTGGATAGAATGGAGCATAATATGTGTTTCTACTTTAACACACTCAATGTTAATCAAAGGCATTCCCTCACAACAATTTGGATCCACTCGAGGGAATGCCTTATTCTCATAATGGTTGAAGGCTAAGTAGAAACACACTCAATGTTAATCAAAGGCATTCCCTCATTAAGGAGATACTTGTCTGTATTATCTTATTCTCATAATGGTTGAAGGCTTGGATAGACTAATCTTGAGGAGAAGATAATAGGGTTTGCTAACATGTATCAAGGTGGGTGATGATGTTTTGAATCACCTACAATTTGTGGATGACACAAGATTTGTGGGAGTGGCCAACTTCAGGAAAGCAAGAATGACTAAATATACTCTTAATATTTACCTTAGGTCCACAAACCAATTCATCAATGATAAGAAATCTAAAATGGTCTTATTCAATCTTGATCATGGGATTTAGGATATAATTTTAGATATATTGGGATTCATGAGGACTTCTATCTTAGTGGTATATTTGGGGGTCCCTTTGCATTTAAAAAACTGAAGATAGCTATCTAGAGGAATATTTTGGATCATATCAAAGAAAGAATTAACCATTGGTCTCACAAATGGTTAAACTTTGGGGGTAGATTAAATTTTTTGTAGTTAGTCATCCATGCTATGCCAATTTATAAATTTTCTATCCTTGTAGCCCCACATACCATATGGAAAGAGTTGGACAAGATGGCTAGAAAATTTTTATGGGGAGTAAAAGGAGAGAGGAAATGTGCCCCATAGGTTGGGAGAAAGTAAGCTAACCTAAGGGAAAGGGAGGTTTGAGACTAAGGATATATGTATTAAATAATAAAGATTTGGATAAAAATATTTACTGAAGGTGGATCTTCTAGACAACTTCTTTATTTAGTAGAGTTTTTAACTAGTAAATATTTGAGATAGATGAACCTGAATGAGATGATTAATTTCCCATTGGATGGTAATAGGTCCTTAGTGTGGAAGGCTTTAAATTTAGGATCTTAGGTAGTGAAATATGGATTATTTTGAAAAGTAGGGAGAGAAAAGGCATGATTTTGGACAAATTCTTGGCATCAATACCCACCTATCATTGTTGGATTACCAGAACTACAACTAGTAAAAACAACCATGGAAAGTAGGGGCTAGATCCAAATTGAAATTTATTTCAACACTATTTAGCTAGGGGATTATATATTTAAGAATGGATGAGTGGCCAATTCCAATACCTTCAAAATTGACACACATATAATTTATCAATCCAAGTCTTAATCAATTTAAAGAACAAATATACAGTTAGATATTCCATGACATTAACCAGCTTACTTAATTCAATTTCTTAAAATTAGGTTACATAAAAGGTAAAATATTTTAATTGAAATTATTTTAATATGAAATTAATCTAATATATGTGGATCCATGTGCAACTAGTAGTATTTTGAGTATTATACTTTTGAAATAAATAATGCAGTTTAATTTATATTAATTCTATTTTAAACTAATCTAGTCATATTTTATTGCAAGAGCAGGAGAGTAGGGACTGGTCTTGGTGAAGTGGGCCCTACCTTTAGAAAGGTCAGTATATTTCTCTTCTCCTCTATGCTAATT
Source organism: Wollemia nobilis (assembly GCA_028583015.1). Lineage (NCBI taxonomy): Eukaryota > Viridiplantae > Streptophyta > Pinopsida > Araucariales > Araucariaceae > Wollemia > Wollemia nobilis. Next base: position 1,141,276 of record JAQPPZ010002937.1, on the reverse strand, counting down.
TACCTCAATAACTATTATTTAATTTAACCTATTCTAACATCTAACTATTCATTGATGTAGGAAAAATAAATATTCTACAGAAGAAAATAAATCATTGTAAAATACAAAATAACATTGCAAAAGATGTAGAAATAAAATACTATTTTATTGTTGAACTTCAATATTGTACACTTGCTAGAAATTTTAATCATTCTCGGACAACTACGGAGACTCTGTCAAGGAGTGACTTCTTAAACTTATTTTCTCTTCATGTTGAGGACATTTTCAAAGGCCTCATCACTGTGATTTATACAATTATTTTCAATGAAGTCTTCCGTAATGTTCTTTATCTCTTTCTAACTAATCAAATATAAATACTAACTTATGTACTAACATTTTTTTAAACAAATACAATTTCATAACAAGATGGATTTTGGACTAATCAACACAAGCCCAAGTGCTAAATTGCTTATTCTAAACAAATATAACTTCATAACAAATAGGACTTGGACTAATCAACGTAAGCCCAAGTGGAAACCACTTTAACAACTTCTTAATTTAAGAAATAACAAGAATAATATTTTATCCTATTCTCAAGGAAAGAGAATATAAGTTGATGGAATAAATCAACAACTTTGATCCTTTCAAAATTTAAAAACAACTTTACAAATTTTATTAATAATAATCAAAATGCCAAATATGCTTTTGCCAACATTAACAGTCAAATGGCCGACTGTGTATAATATGTTGATGCTGGATGTGGCATGGTAACAAGGTTTGTTCAAATTTGACTTAGCCCTTACGTAGCACTCATTTTATTAGATGCTTTCTAGTAGCACTTTTCTATAGCACCTATCCATAGATACCACAAGTGCACCATACGTTTAGCCAATCTACGTATTCCTACCTTTTGGTTCATCAACGATGGACTCTACCTAGCTCCATACACATATTTACCTAACAACACAACATCTTACACATAATTTGTGTAAAATATATGCATATATAAATTTAATAACCATTAATAATATTGATGCATAAATAATGATATTAAAGTGAAAAAACAATTAAAATCCATTCATATTTATTCATTTGCAAAGAAATATATAAGTAAATTGGATACATATACTATAACACTTTGACACTCATAAAATTTTTTGGCAAAAATATTTCTCATAGGTAGCGATGAGGAGGATGAATTAGCTTGGGTATATGGGATATTTGGAGTCTACATAGTGAAGGATCGTATAGTAAAATCCATCTAGAACCTCCTCCTCATGCATATGAGGTTGAGAAAGATTTGGCAGTCAAAGGGTTCGTCAAAAGTAAACTTCTTTTCTTGGTAGTTCATGCACAATGGAATTCTTAATTTTGATAATCTGAGATGTAGGGGAATCATTGGTCCATCCCAATGTGTTTTATGCTACAAAAGTGATGAAACATCTAACCACTTGATGTTCAAGTGCTTGTTCATGTGCGAAATCTAGGAGTAATAGTTTTTAGCTTATAAAATTTGAGCCAATGGTGATTGGAATTGGATTAATATTTATAAAATATGGAAGAGGGGAATATTTAAATCTAAATTTTTTTGTATCTAGTGGAATCTTGAATTAAACTTTATGTGGTGGCAAGTTGTAGACATGGAAAATTGACCCATTAAGATGAGTCATTTTACTTAGTTTTCCTCTTAGAAAAGTAAGGTCATATTTGATTTACTTTTCTCCACAAAATCCTCATAATTTATCCTAAAAAATATACCATTGGATCAGGCTCAAAAAGAGATTTTCAACAGTATATGATATATCCCATTCTAAATTTGTTTGACCCCTCAAAGTGCCAAAAACTTGCATGTGGGTCTAGCTGTCACAAATTTGATATATTTGTGCCAAATTTACCAAAACAAGTGTCTTCACCCTATTTAGTAACCATTTAGATTTGATCTAAAATTGGTCTAGTAACAATATTCCATGAATTTGGTAGAATTCTACTATATTTATCCAGATTGGAAAATTTTCTAATCTGCCCTAACAAACCTAAACTACTACCCCAAATATCACCTCTTCCTAGTTATCTCATGTTAATCAAAGTTATAAAATATGCACTTCACCTACAATAGAGACTAATAAATGAATGAATGAATGGAGAAATTCAAGGACAAGTGCATTTTGGATTGAGAAAATCTTGTGAAATGACAAATTTATTGTAGGTTGAATACCAATAACATGTTTTTACAGGTTGAGGAATGCTTTGGAGCCCATGTTGTAGTTGAGGAGCCATTATACTTTCTCATAAATACAATATCAAACAAGATCTAATTTTACATCATCATTCTAGTAGTATCATAGGATCATATTTGATATACCATCACTGTAAGTAGGTAATTTCATCTGTTTTAGCATCTTACATGTCATTTTGCATTAGCAAGTTCTTTTTTTTGTGCATCTATGTCATATTTGAGCTAACTTTTCCCCATAAAATAATATCCATTCCTTGTAAATATTATACCATTGGATTGATCTCAGAAATAACTTTCCAATGGTATAATATTTTTATGGAACTAAGTAATTTTGTTGTCATTGATGTCAAAGGTAAAATGATTGAAAATCATCTTCTAGGTTGAAATATTAAAACGATAAGGCAAATACCTCCATTGAAAAATGACGACAAGGTCAAAGCTCCTTTAAAAAAGGTTCATTATTTTAAAATTTGAAGAATTTCCCAAGGCAAAAGATAAAGGGTTTAAAAGGATTAATTATAATATTTAAATTCAAAGTTTAAATATTATAATAATATTATTTTAATTTACATGGGCACAAAAATTAAAATATTATTATAAATTACAAAACATCAAATTCTATACCTAAAATAATTTTGCATATATAAGGTGGAGCCAAAAATTATTTGGTAAATTTTTATGGTAAGGTTGGAATAAGCATGAAGGCATCGAAATCCTTCACAAATTGCAGCGCATAGTCTTCAAGCAAGGCAACATGAGGGCAAAGAAGGATGCACATTTTTGAAAGTTGGACAATGCACAAAATTTGACAAGGAGCAGTGCATGATTTGGTTCCAACTAAGCAGGTAGCTCAGTTGGTAAGTGGACCCCACGTAAGGAGTGGCATGAAGAGGTCTCAAGTTTGAGACTCGGCAATGACAGGTTGTTCATGTTTTGTTTTGGCAGTGACAGGTTTTTCGATGGTAATAGTTTAAAGGAGAATTAGTACCTTGATGTCTTGTGTGGGCAGTTAGCCCACACAATGCTCTAGCATGCACTAGAGTGTGGGATCTGTGAGGTTGTGCATTCGAATCCCCACAGTAACAGAAGTGGTAAGGGAAAAATATTTTTTATAAAATTTTTACTTGATTTTAGGGAGTCATAAGGGTTAGGTTTTGATTAAAAGTGCCATAATGATTGTGATTAATAAAGCATGATTTTTTCCATTAGGGAGTCATAAGGGTTAAGTTTAATAAAGTTTAAATTTGCACTTAGGGAGTTATAAGGGTGTGAATTAATAGAATATTAAGTGCAAAGGTATGTTTTAAAAAGCCTTCTATTTTGCAAAATACAAATATCAAGAGTGCTTTATATAGTTTTATTTTTGCAAAGTGCATAAATGAAAATATGTTTTGCATACAAGAATAGGAGTAATAAGGTGTAATAATGGCTTGACATTTTGTTGTAATTCTTGTATGGTGGAAAGTTCATGTGAGAGTTTTTGAAAGAGTACTTTTGCTATCTAATCCTTGAAGTGGCACTAAAAAGATCAATTATTTGTGAGTCAAGTTTTTGATGACATATATTCATCAGAACAAAATACGAGGTACGAGAATATCATCCCTTGTTTAAGGTGTTTTTTTGAGTAAATGTTTCTGGAACATAAGGTGGAGATAAAAGGGTTGTTTGGTAAGCATTGTTGAAAATATTTGAGTTAGGGTTTGAGATATTTGTGCATCATTATGAAACCTTTTGAGCATTGGTTTGAGAGATATTGAAAGCAATTGTGAAAGTTTTTGAGGTCAATATTGTGAGGGAAATTTGTGCATTAGTGTGATTGATATTTGATAGGATATTTGTAAGAAATATAGATCAGTTTTGTAAAACAAGTTATACACTGTTTGATTTGATTTGAAAGGGATTTTGCAAGAGATAGAGATTAGATTAATTGAATGCAAGATTTTTGAATTTGAAGAACATATTGAGGTTTTGATATTGTATATAATTCTCTATATGTTCCAGAGGTTAAATAAATGCTAAGCAGAATATTGTCTATTTGAAGAAAATATTTCTGAAAGAGATTTAAGCTTTGTTTGTATGTAAGATTTGGATATATTTGAGCAGGTTCTATGGGCAGTATTGAGGCATATTTGAGCAAGTATTTTGAGAAGGCTTGAAGGTAGATTTGAGAAAGTTTTTTTAGAAGGCTTGAGGGCAGATTTAAGCAAGTCTTTTGAGAAGTCTTGAAGGTAGATTTGAGCAAGTATTTTGAGAAGGCTTGAAGATAGATTTGGGAAGTCTTGTGAGAAGAATTGGAGTAGCTTTGAGATAGGTTTAAGCAAGTCTTGTGAGAAGACTTGGAGAAGCTTTGAAGTAGATTTGAGCAAGACTTGATAAGACTTGAAATAGCTTTGAGATATATTTGTGAGTAGAGATAGAGCATATTTGTGCTAACATTATGAGAAGGTTTGGTGCATATTTGAGACAGTTTTGAGAGTAGGATTTGGAGTAGACCAGAGTAGAGGGGATAGAGTTCTCCTATGGAGAGATATCCATGAACCATAGCAAAGGGGATAGAGTTATCCTATAGAGAGATCCATAAACCAAAGTATATGGAATAGAGTTATCTTGTGGATAGATATCCATGAACCAAAGCAAAGGGGATAGAGTTCTCCTTTGGAGAGATATCCACAAACTAGATAACAAGATATAGAGTTATTTTGTGAAGAGAGATCCATGAAATAGAGCAAAGGGGATAGATTTATCCTCTGGAGAGAGATCCATGAACCAAAGCAAAGGGGATAGAGAGATCCACAAACCAGAGTATTGGGGATTGAGATCTCCTTTAGATAGAGGTCCATAAATATTGTAATAGGAAATTGATTTCCAAGATATTTGTTAAGAAAATTTAGAAGAAATATTTTCTCCATGGACGTAACCCACATTGGGTGAACCACGTTAAATTTGTGTTTCTCATGTGTGTGATAATTTATGCATTTCTTTGATTATTGCTATTGATATTGCAATTGATAACATTGGATAATATTGTTTGGGAAAGAAAAGTAAAAGTTGATCTTATACTGTTCACCCCCCTCTCAGTATAATCTTGTGTTGTTCAATTTGTATCAGAGTGGATTGCTTCAAAAAATTCTAACTGCTTGAAGGAAGATATTACAAGAACACAGATGGCATCTCAAAATGGATTTTCATCAAATAAGACACCATTGTTTGATGGGAATAATTATGCCTTATAGAGTATAAGAATGAAGACTTACTTGATGGCACAAGGATATGAGACATTGCAATCGATTGAGGATGGATTCACACCTACATCTACTCCTCCCATAGATAAATATGGTAAGCTATTACATGTGAATAATGCCAAGGCTATGAATGGAATATTAAGTGGATTATGTGAAGTAGAATTTGTAGAAGTTATGCCCTAAAACTCAGCAAAATAGATATGGGATAAATTGAAGCAAACATATAAAGGAGATAAAAAGGTCAAGTTGGCAAAACTACAAAACCACAAGAAAAGGTTTAAAGACTTGAATATGGAAGATGAGGAAGATATTGCTACATACGTATTTCATGTGGATGATATTTTTAATACCATGTGTGGAATTGGATTCAAAATTGAAGACTCCAGTGTTGCTCAAAACATATGAAGATCACTCCCTATGAGGTATGATGGAAAGTTTTCAACTATAGAAGATATGTGAGATATTGATAAGTTGACTATGGATGAGTTATATGGAATTCTCACAGTTAATGAGATGAGAATAGTAAAGGATCCCAACTCCAAGAAAGAGGTAGCTTTCAAATCTTCAAATAAGACAAAATATAAGAAACCAAAATCAAGTAGTGAGTCAAGCAGTGATGAAGAAACTAACTATGTGAGAAGAAACAAGAAGGACTCAAGAAAGTAAAAAGGTATGAAGATAGTGAAATGTTTCAATTGTGGTAATTTTGGTCACTATGCATTTAATTTTCCACAACCTGGAAGCAGTAGCAGTGAAGGGAAATATGATCATAATAAAAATGAAGAAGGAAAATCCAAGCATGAAAAGAAAAATAGGTATGGTCAAGGCAAGCATGGGAAGAAGTTATTTCAACGACACAAGAAGAGTTTCTATATTAAAAAGGCAAGAAAGGCTTCAAGTGATAGTGATTAAAGACTCTTATATAGTGAAGAATAAGATATTATATTTTTGGTAATAGAAAAGGAATAAAATGCTCCTATTAAAGATAAAGTCAAAAAGTATGAAGATGCTCTTGGAGATCAAGAAGTAGAGAAAGATTCAGAAAATGAAGAGGAAGGCATAGTTGATATAGAAGTAGAACTTATTGTTGCTCTTAGATAATTGAAAAATGTTAGAAAGTAAAATTCAAGACTAAAGGCTCAAGTTCAAGAACATGAGGAAGAAAAAGAAAAGCTTCTACAAGACCTAACAAACTCAAAAGCTAAGGCAAGGAGATTTAAATATGTCATGGTTTAAAATTTAGAGGTAAAAGAGTTAGAATGTGAAATATTAGAACACGAGGTGGTTTCTCTAAGGATGGAAGTGAAATATTCTAAAGACAAGCTACACAGGTTTGGGAAAAGTTCAAAAATTTTGGATAAAAATATCAATGCACAAAGATCTTCATCTATCAAAATAGGACTTGGTTCTTAAGAAGGACAAGGGAAACAAGAAGAAGGGTCAAGCTCAAGATAAAAAGAAGAAGAAGTATTATAGGAAGAGAGTGAAGAATAAATTAATATCTATGAGGATAAGTTGAAGAATAGAAGATTAACTAAGAAAGGAAACAATGCACAAACAAGAAACATGGATCATCACAGAGAAGGCAAAGAATGGACTAAAATACTAGAGGTTGTAAAACAAGATTTTTTCAAAGGATGTTGTTTTTCATGTAATTGGTTTGGTCACAAGGCCATGCATTGCAGGGCGAGAAAAATAGCTACACCTAACAGATCGAATTGAAATACATATAACGTAATTATTATATTAAAGCATGCATAATAAAGACTAAAAATTAAGCTGCTAAATTGAAAATTGTGTTAAATAAAAATGGGGGTTCTCCTTGTATTCATTAATTTATAAATTCAATAGTTACAATACATCCCCTTGAGGGCTTTTCAATGTGATACATTTCAATTTACAAAACTTGAGGAATCAAATCCCTCCATGAAATTAATGGTGCATTTCTAGGTGTTCTTATCACAACCCATAATATAGATCTATCTTTGGTCTATGTTTATTAAGCTCCTTAGCTCCTCCCTCATGCATGGAATACCTATACCTACACACAAGATATTGAAATATGTTAATAGCATATGCGTTTGATGATAAAAACTATGAAAAGTATGCAATAATGAATATAAATTTTATTTGTGACTATTCTAAACAATTCCAAATGACTTGAAATTTTAGTATGCTATTTAATAGGTTATTTAGTAAATGTCTAAGCATAAATCATCGTGAAATTGTTAGCGGAACTTGTGGTCATTCCTAGGAGGGAAAAGTAAGACTACAATCATAAAAACATTAATCATCCTATCAAATCTACCCAAAACTTCACCAAATTTGGATATGATGCTAATCTAATGCTATAGAAATGAACTACATAGAAATTAGATCAAAATTATGGGCCAATTCATGGCCATACCTAGGATTTCCAACAAGACCTACTAAGCATCCTAGGGGAATACGACCACAAAATAAGGTGGTTTTTTCCACCAAATCCACTTGGATCTGGTCAATAATCCTCCTAGGGGTCTTGTCGTCGAATTTGGGAAACTAAATAATAGAATTTATGGGTTTTGGAGCAAATTACCATCTCATAGAACACCCTAAAAGTCCCTTCGATTGAAGAGGTTTTCAAGGCAAATAGGTGGGTAAAGGTTGAGGGTAAATATTGGCAGCACTTCGTGGTCAATAATTGCAAAATCCTCTCTTTTTGAATTGGATGAAAACACATAAATTTATAGCCCAAGAGGGCATAGGGGTAAAAGGGGCAAGTTCTAGCATGCAAGGCAAGTGCTGCAACTTGGTAATGTCTTTTCCATGCATAGGGTGGAATAGGCTTCCCATTTGGACATCCAATTTGTAGGTCCTAATGGCCATGACAAGCTCCCAATATATCATGATTTATTAGGTGGGATAAATTGTAGGAATTGATTGCAATTTTTCCCACCCTTTAAATTTTTAGGGTTCTGGGTCATGGCTATCCCAGGGTGGGATGACCATAAACTATGACCAACCTGGGGTGGGACGGTCATGGCTATATGCCCCAAAACCCTCCAAAAGTGGGGTAAACCTTCCCAAAAGTGGTTGGTAGCCCTAATTAATCCTTGATGGTTGCATAATTGGGACATATTATGTTTATAAGAGTGTCACATTAGCAATATTATTCGATTTACAGGATTTGAGTGTCTATAGATGCCCATTTTTGGGATGAGTTGTGTGCAATAGAGCGCTGAGAAAAAATAGATGACTAAATCATTAAATGATTGAGGTTATTTAGTAACCTAACCAAATTTAGATACTTCCATTGTGGAAAGAGCATATATTCTTGGAACCCTTACTTTTGACATAGTTGAAGGATTGATTGTGGTATACCTTTCAACCTCACTGTAGTGATAGTTGTATGGGCTTAGGGTATATTTGGTCTTGGTTCATTGTTTCCTTGTAAGCCTTTACATGGGTAAATTACCGAGGCTTCAAGGAGACCAAGAATTTTGATTTTTTGCATTTGTTAATTGTTTGCCTCAATGTAGGCTTGAAAATTTAGCTTTGGCAATGATTCTTTTGAATGTATGAAAATTGCACTTTTGAATGTTTTAAGTGTTGATTTGATTGTGATCTCATTATTATGACAAACCCCTCAAATGAAGAGTCAATGATGGCATGAAAAATGATAAATTGACTAGTTTCTTGACCCACATAACTTAATTGGGATAACCACTAGTTTTTCCCATTATAAGATGTACCAATTTTGTTAGGATTTTGATCGTTTTGATGATATTTCATGGAAGCTAAAGACTAAATACCTCATTCTCGTGGAGCGGTCCAAAAATAATGGCCTTCTTGGAGAGTGAAGTAGAGAATTTTTAGAGCATCCATTAAACCTTTTGAGTTTAATATTGATCCTTTGTTAATTTTGTCAAATTTGACTTTTTTTTGGTGGGTTTTGGTCCCTTTTTGTGAACTTTTTTAGTTGTTTTTGTAAAAAAAATTGGTGTTTTAATTGTTTTTGAATTTTTTTATTTTTGATGAGATTTCATAGATTGAATTGTGGAAGTGGAAGTGGCATGGATTGAGTGGGATGGATGGTAGGGATTTAATCTGATCGAACGATGGAGGTTAAATGAACTTATAATTATATAATATAATATTAAATAAATCAAATATAATATAAAATATTAAAATAATATAATATATATTAAAATAAGTCATATTTTGGTGGGAAAGAGGAAAATGGGCCTTTTTGAAAGCGGCAAAGGGAAAATGGGCCTTTCGAATGTGGGAAATGGGGATGGAGGACACAATCATCTATAGTTTCATCCTCATCTTGAAGTGGTTCCTCTAATGATTCTACACTATCGTCAACTTGTTCATTGCTTATTGAATTCTCTACATCCAAGAAAAATAACTTCTTTTAGATGCATATATGCCCTAGTGAATGCTTTTCATCATAATTATAATATAAGCCTTATGCACAATGTGCATCCATATCTTTTGTAGGCAACCACTTGTATGGGGTAGGTTTATTGCTAGCATTTGGTGTGAAATTGGAAGGAAATGTGGGTTTACCCTATGGAAATTTAAGTGATATCCTTTGAGCCAAAAAAAAATTCTTCAACCAATCTTACCAAGACTATGGCCTACATCATAGATTGTGGTTTGAATATTTTGACCTTAGCCTTGATATCATATTTCAAGCCACTGATAAAACAACTCTAAAAAAAGCCTTAATTCAACCCCTTGGTCCTATTAGCCAATTTCTCAAATTAGGTCTGATAGTCATGAACCATAAAGGTTTGTTTCAATTTTTTCAATGTTCATGTAAAGTCTTCATACTCACTAGGACCAAAATGAGTTAATAATTGTGACTCAAAATATTCCCAAGAAGGGTTAGGAGTTGTATTTTGTATCCATTGATACCATTGTAAGGCTTAATATTCAAAGTTGAAAGATGCCATAGTGACCCACAAATATTTAGGGATATTGTGAAGTTTGAAGAAATGTTTTGCTTGACATAACCACCCATAAACATCCTTTCTGTTTGAACTTATGAAAGTCTAATTTAGACATCTTAAATGGAGTATTTGTATCAAAAAATAATTATAGCCTCCCTTATACTTATGGATTCCTTTATCTTTATCTTTGGTGCTACCACCTGGTTTGTCAATGTTAACATACTCAAACAAACTTTGGGCCATCCTTAAATTTTTTATCAACCTGCAGGAATTTTATTCAAATGAATCTTTGGATATCATGTATTCATCTTGCAAAAATGGCACTTAATCCCTTATCTATTTAAATTCACTTGTAATATTAGAAAGTGTGGTATGCATTTTATCTAGAAGGTTGTTTTGTTCTATCTCCTTTTGGTGTCCTCTAGTTCCTGCAACCATTGGGGTACGATTTGAACAACTTCCACTGACTTACTAAGAACATAAGTGTTGTTCCAAGAGTTGCTATTTTTAGTAATGAGTCAATTTTTTTTTTGGGTTCTATATATCAAAAAGATCAGCTCAAAAATATGATCATATTGGACTAGGTCCTACAATGAAATTTTTGATACCCCTAAAAACATGCATGGAGGCTATATACTAAACTGATAAAATTTATGAGGTGATCATAATGAGATATAGACCACAACACTATGTTTTGGCACCCCATTTTTTAATAATGACGGGCAAAAAAAATGAAAACACAAAAACATTATACCTAGTAGTTGAAATAATAGGACATGAACTATCATAGTCATAGTAGAACATAGTGGTGGAAAGCACTTTGATAAAATTGCTAGGAACATTCTATTTAAAATAATCATGTTCACATAAATATTGCAATAAAATAAAAAATTCATGAAAATAGAATATTACAATATGAAATGTAAATGCAAAAATATAATAGTATCACAACACAACATAGAATCACAAGCGTCTTCAAGGGGAAACCTCATTCAATAAGTTCATTCAATATGCAAAAGATACATTCAAAGATACATCCTTGTATTTTAAATATACACTTCATGCAAACCTAACCTAATGCTCAAGAGTTGGCTTACATGCAAAGTACCACTCAAGCTAGAATCTTCTACCAAAAAACCGTTACATTCTTGATAACGGTTATATGAAATGGCCCCACTTGTCTAGGTACCACAATTTCTACATACCATTATAAAATATTACAAAATATCATTATAAGGGGATCCCCATATTGGAAAGGGGTTATTGCATAACAATATGAGAATTACATAATAGTGTTAGGATGGGGTCCTAAAAAACTTGCTCTATGAATCTTTTTGTTTGCACATAGATTAAAAATTGTTAATGGCTTGTAGACTATGTACTTCCAATAAATAATAACTACTTGCTCTATAGACTATATGTTTTTGTTACTATGACTAAACTACAAACTTATCTCTCTCTCTATTTTTTCTAACATTACCACTTCAAAATTGGTACAAAACTACATTTTTTTTCAAAATGTTACCAAACTACAGACTTTTTTTTCAAATGAATTACCACTTTTAGATTGCTACCAAACTGTGGATTTTTTTAATTTTTTATCAAATTGTAGACAATTTTTTGAAATACTACCAAATTGCAAGCTGCATATTTTGGCATTGTTACAAGTGCTACTCTATGGACTACAACCAAATTGCAAGCTGCTACTCTACAAACTCTTTTTTATGATTTTTTTCTCCAACTATCTAGTAGACTACAAACTGTCTACTCTACTGAAGCTATGGAATTGTTGTAGACTATGAAAACTATGCGAGAGACTCTTCATCGAAGCTATTATTGATGGTTGTACGATGCTTCTATGGAAATCCTAGTAATTAATTGAGCCCTAGACTTTGTATTCCTAGTGTCTTAAGGTAAACTCATCATCCACAAAGGATGTATAAGTATCACTAGCTGATTACCAACAATATTTTCTTAGGGAATAATTGATGAGAATTCATCCATGGTTTTATCTCTAAACAACACTTTGTATAATATCATAGGGTAAAATACTATTAATAGGGTATGGGATCGTTGAGCCTTTTCACTAGTGAAACACATAAAAATTTACTTTGGGATTCTTGGGGTACTCTTAAAAATGAGTTTTAGGGAAAATATCAGCCCAAGTACTTCTTCCAATTAAGAAATCAGGACTTACACCGAATCCTTCAAGAGCTTTTTAGCCTAATGCAAGTGCTTATTAAGCATTGAAATTCAGATCCAAATAGTGAATAGACAACCAAAAATTTTAGTAGCAGAATAAGATCCTAAAAGTGATTTGATATCATTTATTATGAACCTCATTGCTCATCCATAGGAATTAGTACTAATTTATAAAAATATTAAAAAATCATACTCTTAATGAATATAAGAATATTCACATGTATGTTGGAAAATAATTAGAAAATTCATGAACAACTCATATAAGATAGAATATGTAAATTCTTCAATTTAGTCAATTAACAACATAACTCTTAAGGTAGGGAAACACCATACAATGCTCCTTATTGGAAGGAATCCACTCCTTAATAGATCACACCTTGAGATAAATATAACATTCTTCTCTTCATACCCCTTCTATGAGTATTTGCCCACATTTATAATGCCAAACTACCTACCACTCCCACTTATCCATACATGTGGGATAACTTTTTCAATGATTTTGTACAAGTTTTTATGAGGGTCCCGATCCCATCATACTAAGTGGGGTTTGAACCTTGGACCTCTCAAAGAGAGGCCAAAGCCCTTACCACTGTAGTAATCTTGTAACTTACATGTAGGATAATTACATGTATTATAATATTAAGATAATATTTAATATTAAATACTTATCTTGGGTACCTAACATTAATATTATCATAATATAAATATTAAAATTTTGTCCACCACTCTCTAGCATTAATATTATCTTCTCTAAAAAAATGTTTGGTAACTCCATGAACTCACACCCAAAAAAATATGAATGAAAACTAGGGAACTAGGGTCTCATAGAAAGTACTTCATAGAATTCCACCTTACCAAATCCAATCTCAAATATCACATAAACAAGTAGACCCAATATTGTTCTTCAAAATATAATAAATAATATTTGACTTGCTTACCCAAGCTAAAACATAAAAGATATATCATTTTTTGTTCTTTCAAAAAAATAAGATTAAGAAAAACATCACTATCACTATTCTATATTATTGACTTTGCATTGCCATATCTCCCTCAATACTACTCAAAACTCCTTCATATAACTATCCATTTCAAATATATTCAATTTTGAACATGTTGGTACAAGAATCATTTGAATAAGATAATATATACAAAGATATGACTCCTAGGAGATAAGAAAGTTTCTATAAAAATATTTTTAATTTTGAATATGATGGTACAAGAATTATTTGAATAAGATAATCTATACAAAGATATGACTCCTAGAAGATAAGAAATTTTCTATAAAAATATGCCCAAATTCTACAATCCAAAAAATAATCTCCACTTTGCTAGAATAATTGCTCTAATACCAGTTGTTAAGATACTTTATTCTCATAAATATAAATAATCTACAATTATATTGAAATATAAAATCATTCATCCAATAAACTAGGGTTTCATAAAAAAATACTTCATAGAATTCTACCTCACTAAAACTAATTTCAAATGTCACATGAACAAATAGAGCCAAAATTTTGATTTAAAAAACAAATATTAGTTGATTTGTTTACCTAGATAAAAAGATATCTCAAATGTTGTTCTTCTAAAAAAGGTGATTTAAAATTTTTCATTACCATTGTTCCAGACAACTGATTTCAAAGGGTCATATCTCCCTAAAAATTGTTAAACATGACTTAGTTTTCCCTTAAAAGGATAGTAGAAGTGAATACTTCTAGTGAAAATTATCATATATAAATATTTAAAATATTTCCACTAGTTTCTAGAATGGATATCATCTTCTTTAGAATATTCGAAATGCAGATTAGCTACGATAAAAAAATTTGCATTGATGTGATAGATGAATATATACATGTGGGATTAGGAATAAATAGGTTTATAGTTACAATTGAATTTGAAACTACGCATATAATTTATAACCAATTACATGATTATGTCATCATGACATGAAATTTATAACATTCACCCTTATTAAATCAATGTTTAATCAATGTACATATAATTTTTGTTAAATTAACACTAGAAAGAGACTTTGTCAATATGTTTGCACACTGATATTAAGTTGGACAAAATTAAAATTGTATATTGTATTCTTTAATATTTTCATGAATGAAATGACACTAAAACTCAATGTGTTTCATATATTCATGAAAAAATACACCATAAACAAGCTATGAAACTGATCCCAAATTGAAAACTAGGGTATTACCTGGGTAGATGAAGTACTTTGTAGTTGCTAAGGAATCAAAGGCAAGATTGTTTCCCTAGAGTGTCCCAATGGTGATGTCTCTAGATACTCTTTTAGATAGAAAAATTTCACTTGCAGACTTGTTTAAGGAAAAGTCTCCAATAGAGAATGAAGAAGCATAAAAAAATTGCACTAAAAATGCTCTTTACGGTTGCTAGAAAAATATCATCTCAAAGAGGCAGTAGATGCTTACCATAGTCAAAATCAAGGTCAATTTTCATTAAGCAAAGGATAGTAGAAGAAACAATCTTATATAGAGCCAATCATACCCTGATCTATAAATTCATGGGTATCCATCCTACCTTTTTTTGCATTTTTGGTTTTGACAAAACTGGGAGCTTGTTGGTGAGTATAATTTATGGTTTATTGGTAATGGATATTTTGTTGTTAGTTTTTCCTCATTTGCTGATAGAAATAGAATTTTTGAATAAAAAAATGGGAATCATGGTCTAATAATATTATTTTTTTAGCCTTGGTGATTGGGATTTGATCCCCAAATTGAACCTGCTGCTTGGATCCATTTGTATGAACTCCCAATGGAGTTATGGAGTGAGTAGGTATTGAAAATCATCAATAATTTCCTTGGAATATATTTGGGTGGTTATAGAGACACAATGGAAGAAAATAGCTATTTATACTATATTATGCATGGAAATGAATCTCAGCCAACCTTTGTTGGAAGAGGTGGAACTCGAACTTGCAAGACTACCTTGAATTCGAAAATTGAATTATGAAGCATTGTCCTTCAAGTGTAGAGTTTGCTATAAATATGGGTATTTTTCCCGGTCCTACCCAAAAATATGAACATAAAAATGGAGGCTCCTTTGGGAATGTTGAATCTTCATGAGGGTAATTCAATAGTCAACAAAGAAGCAACCAATATTTCTTAGGGTAGAGAAGCATAGGGATATGGTTTTGAATATCCCAAAGAAGGAGAAGACAAAAAAAAATATGGTAAATATGAAATCTAGCTCAATCCCTCAAATAGGTATGATATCTTCAAAATGCTAGTGGAGCATGAAGAAGAACAATTCATGGAAGGAGTGGCTGAGAATAATAAAAATAATAAGCATCTTCAAGTCCTTCTTTTGGCTCTTGTTATCCTAGAGTAGGTAAAAGAGTGTAATGAGTTACCATAATTAGATATTGTAGGGGTATTGATAGTGCATAACCAAGAGCATCTAATAATAAAGTATGTCATCATAGGTGTGGTAGAAAATAACAAAAAAAAATTCAACTCTAGAGATAAGCCAGGTGGAAAAGAGATCAAAGAATATCAAATTTAAAGAAGTGGATAGAAAATTAAATAAGGAATTGATAGCAACTCAAGGAGACAAATTGATCACTAGGATATTTTTTAGGCCAATAGACTCTTACTAAGGTAGCCAATGATTATAAAATCATGGAATATTAGGGGTTTAAGTAGTAGAACCCATCAATCTACTATTTTAAGACTCTTAGAAAAAAATAAAACATATTTTTTGCTTATCCAAGAGACAAAAATATTGTTGAATCTTATGTGTAAAATAGTAAATAGACTTTGGAGGGGTGTTGGTCATATGGAAGTGGCTGCCCAAGGGGCCCTAGGAGGATAGTTACATTTTGGAACTCTCTTTAATGGACACCAATAGAACATATAACATGGAGGGTTGTCCTCACATCACATTTTAGGAAAAATGTGACAACGGAGCAAGTTTTAATCATAAATTTTTACGGGGCTCGAAACCTAGATGGTCAGATTCATCAATGAAAAGTAGTGCATAATATGAGAGTCTCTAGGGAGGATTTAGACTAGATTTTTTCTATGGATTTTAATGCTAAATTATCATCTAGATATTAGGAAGGGAGAACCCAAATTTTAGACCCAGGGGATCGGCTTATGGTTTCCCAAGTTCATGCATTACACTTGGTGGATATGAAATGTCTTGTAACCAACTATAATTGGAATAATAAGAGGAGGGAGCCAAATAGCAAGAAGATGAAGTTAGATCATGTTTTGGTTTTAGATAAGGTGTTTGTGAAATGGAATCTAAAATTTTAGATTTTGGAGGGTCATATGTTAGACCACTTTCCCAATCTACTGTAGGGGGGTCAAGATAGGGCAACATTGCAAACCATTCAAATTTTAAAAACTTTTAGTTATAAAAAGAGGAAATTTGAAATAAAATATGACAATGGTGATAAGAGGGATGCTCGACATATGGGAAAATAATGTTTAGATTCATTATTTCAAGGATCAACTACAACAATGAAAGTAAGCCAATAAGATAAACTTCCATGTCCAAAGAGCTCCATTGGTGTCCAAATGGGATGAGATTCAAAACCACTTTAGGGAAGGAAAAATTATAGAGCAAATCAAATAAGAGTATGATGCATTATGTAAAGTAGTTGAGGATGCTAACAACAAAGAGGATATCTACTAGAAACAAATAGCAAGAACCACTTGGTTATTGGAAGGTGATAGAAACACCAAAATTTTACATTGAGCTGCTTATGCTAGGAGACAAACAAACAAGATGGAATCTCTTTAGGATGGTAACAAGCACTCCTTTGATACAATACTAGGTATGCATTTCCATTTAATGGATTATTTTGCTATTTTTTAAGGAAATTATGGTGCAAGATGAAGAGGTTTAGAAAGAATTTCTTGTTGTCATATCCTCTATTATCTCTAAGGAAGAAAATCATACTTTGCTTATACCCATTGATAGAGAGGAATTGAAGAAGGTAGTCTTTGGAATGAGTATACAAAAAATGCTAGGTACAAATGACTTCCCAATTGAGGTTTTTTAGACCTTCTAGGATAACTTGGAGGAGGATGTAATGGTTGTTATAGAGGAGTCTAGAGGTATTAAAAAAGTGCTTAAACCATTAAATCATACATTCATTGCCTTAATTCTGAAAGGGGAGGAGGGGGTGCATATTTTATATTATAGACCTATTGCCTTATGCAGTGTCATATATAAAATAATCACAAAGGTAATGGTTGAGCAACTAAAACCTCTTCTACATAGCATTATATCCTTGGAGCAATGGGGTTTTGTAGAGGGTAGGTAGATCTTGGATGATGTAGTTCTAGCTTAGGAGGTAATCCACTCAATGCAAAAATTTGGCAATAGAGGAATGTTCATAAAATTAGATATGTCAAAGGCTTATGATAGGGTGGAGTGGAGATTTTTGTTAAGGATGATGGAAACCATTTGGTTTCTCTTAGGATTGGATAGAATGGAGCATAATATGTGTTTCTACTTTAACACACTCAATGTTAATCAAAGGCATTCCCTCACAACAATTTGGATCCACTCGAGGGAATGCCTTATTCTCATAATGGTTGAAGGCTAAGTAGAAACACACTCAATGTTAATCAAAGGCATTCCCTCATTAAGGAGATACTTGTCTGTATTATCTTATTCTCATAATGGTTGAAGGCTTGGATAGACTAATCTTGAGGAGAAGATAATAGGGTTTGCTAACATGTATCAAGGTGGGTGATGATGTTTTGAATCACCTACAATTTGTGGATGACACAAGATTTGTGGGAGTGGCCAACTTCAGGAAAGCAAGAATGACTAAATATACTCTTAATATTTACCTTAGGTCCACAAACCAATTCATCAATGATAAGAAATCTAAAATGGTCTTATTCAATCTTGATCATGGGATTTAGGATATAATTTTAGATATATTGGGATTCATGAGGACTTCTATCTTAGTGGTATATTTGGGGGTCCCTTTGCATTTAAAAAACTGAAGATAGCTATCTAGAGGAATATTTTGGATCATATCAAAGAAAGAATTAACCATTGGTCTCACAAATGGTTAAACTTTGGGGGTAGATTAAATTTTTTGTAGTTAGTCATCCATGCTATGCCAATTTATAAATTTTCTATCCTTGTAGCCCCACATACCATATGGAAAGAGTTGGACAAGATGGCTAGAAAATTTTTATGGGGAGTAAAAGGAGAGAGGAAATGTGCCCCATAGGTTGGGAGAAAGTAAGCTAACCTAAGGGAAAGGGAGGTTTGAGACTAAGGATATATGTATTAAATAATAAAGATTTGGATAAAAATATTTACTGAAGGTGGATCTTCTAGACAACTTCTTTATTTAGTAGAGTTTTTAACTAGTAAATATTTGAGATAGATGAACCTGAATGAGATGATTAATTTCCCATTGGATGGTAATAGGTCCTTAGTGTGGAAGGCTTTAAATTTAGGATCTTAGGTAGTGAAATATGGATTATTTTGAAAAGTAGGGAGAGAAAAGGCATGATTTTGGACAAATTCTTGGCATCAATACCCACCTATCATTGTTGGATTACCAGAACTACAACTAGTAAAAACAACCATGGAAAGTAGGGGCTAGATCCAAATTGAAATTTATTTCAACACTATTTAGCTAGGGGATTATATATTTAAGAATGGATGAGTGGCCAATTCCAATACCTTCAAAATTGACACACATATAATTTATCAATCCAAGTCTTAATCAATTTAAAGAACAAATATACAGTTAGATATTCCATGACATTAACCAGCTTACTTAATTCAATTTCTTAAAATTAGGTTACATAAAAGGTAAAATATTTTAATTGAAATTATTTTAATATGAAATTAATCTAATATATGTGGATCCATGTGCAACTAGTAGTATTTTGAGTATTATACTTTTGAAATAAATAATGCAGTTTAATTTATATTAATTCTATTTTAAACTAATCTAGTCATATTTTATTGCAAGAGCAGGAGAGTAGGGACTGGTCTTGGTGAAGTGGGCCCTACCTTTAGAAAGGTCAGTATATTTCTCTTCTCCTCTATGCTAATTTACCTCAATAACTATTATTTAATTTAACCTATTCTAACATCTAACTATTCATTGGTGTAGGAAAAATAAATATTCTACAGAAGAAAATAAATCATTGTAAAAGACAAAATAACATTGCAAAATATGTAGAAATAAAATACTATTTTATTGTTGAACTTCAATATTGTACACTGCTAGAAATTTTAATCATTCTCAGACAACTACAGAGACTCTGTCAAGGAGTGACTTCTTAAACTTATTTTCTCTTCATGTTGAGGACATTTTCAAAGGCCTCATCACTGTGATTTATACAATTATTTTCAATGAAGTCTTCCGTAATGTTCTTTATCTCTTTCTAACTAATCAAATATAAATACTAACTTATGTACTAACATTTTTTTAAACAAATACAATTTCATAACAAGATGGATTTTGGACTAATCAACACAAGCCCAAGTGCTAAATTGCTTATTCTAAACAAATATAACTTCATAACAAATAGGACTTGGACTAATCAACGTAAGCCCAAGTGGAAACCACTTTAACAACTTCTTAATTTAAGAAATAACAAGAATAATATTTTATCCTATTCTCAAGGAAAGAGAATATAAGTTGGTGGAATAAATCAACAACTTTGATCCTTTCAAAATTTAATAACAACTTTACAAATTTTATTAATAATAATCAAAATGCCAAATATGCTTTTGCCAACATTAACAGTCAAATGGCCGACTGTGTATAATATGTTGATGCTGGATGTGGCATGGTAACAAGGTTTGTTCAAATTTGACTTAGCCCTTACGTAGCACTCATTTTATTAGATGCTTTCTAGTAGCACTTTTCTATAGCACCTATCCATAGATACCACAAGTGCACCATACGTTTAGCCAATCTACGTATTCCTACCTTTTGGTTCATCAACGATGGACTCTACCTAGCTCCATACACATATTTACCTAACAACACAACATCTTACACATAATTTGTGTAAAATATATGCATATATAAATTTAATAACCATTAATAATATTGATGCATAAATAATGATATTAAAGTGAAAAAACAATTAAAATCCATTCATATTTATTCATTTGCAAAGAAATATATAAGTAAATTGGATACATATACTATAACACTTTGACACTCATAAAATTTTTTGGCAAAAATATTTCTCATAGGTAGCGATGAGGAGGATGAATTAGCTTGGGTATATGGGATATTTGGAGTCTACATAGTGAAGGATCGTATAGTAAAATCCATCTAGAACCTCCTCCTCATGCATATGAGGTTGAGAAAGATTTGGCAGTCAAAGGGTTCGTCAAAAGTAAACTTCTTTTCTTGGTAGTTCATGCACAATGGAATTCTTAATTTTGATAATCTGAGATGTAGGGGAATCATTGGTCCATCCCAATGTGTTTTATGCTACAAAAGTGATGAAACATCTAACCACTTGATGTTCAAGTGCTTGTTCATGTGCGAAATCTAGGAGTAATAGTTTTTAGCTTATAAAATTTGAGCCAATGGTGATTGGAATTGGATTAATATTTATAAAATATGGAAGAGGGGAATATTTAAATCTAAATTTTTTTGTATCTAGTGGAATCTTGAATTAAACTTTATGTGGTGGCAAGTTGTAGACATGGAAAATTGACCCATTAAGATGAGTCATTTTACTTAGTTTTCCTCTTAGAAAAGTAAGGTCATATTTGATTTACTTTTCTCCACAAAATCCTCATAATTTATCCTAAAAAATATACCATTGGATCAGGCTCAAAAAGAGATTTTCAACAGTATATGATATATCCCATTCTAAATTTGTTTGACCCCTCAAAGTGCCAAAAACTTGCATGTGGGTCTAGCTGTCACAAATTTGATATATTTGTGCCAAATTTACCAAAACAAGTGTCTTCACCCTATTTAGTAACCATTTAGATTTGATCTAAAATTGGTCTAGTAACAATATTCCATGAATTTGGTAGAATTCTACTATATTTATCCAGATTGGAAAATTTTCTAATCTGCCCTAACAAACCTAAACTACTACCCCAAATATCACCTCTTCCTAGTTATCTCATGTTAATCAAAGTTATAAAATATGCACTTCACCTACAATAGAGACTAATAAATGAATGAATGAATGGAGAAATTCAAGGACAAGTGCATTTTGGATTGAGAAAATCTTGTGAAATGACAAATTTATTGTAGGTTGAATACCAATAACATGTTTTTACAGGTTGAGGAATGCTTTGGAGCCCATGTTGTAGTTGAGGAGCCATTATACTTTCTCATAAATACAATATCAAACAAGATCTAATTTTACATCATCATTCTAGTAGTATCATAGGATCATATTTGATATACCATCACTGTAAGTAGGTAATTTCATCTGTTTTAGCATCTTACATGTCATTTTGCATTAGCAAGTTCTTTTTTTTGTGCATCTATGTCATATTTGAGCTAACTTTTCCCCATAAAATAATATCCATTCCTTGTAAATATTATACCATTGGATTGATCTCAGAAATAACTTTCCAATGGTATAATATTTTTATGGAACTAAGTAATTTTGTTGTCATTGATGTCAAAGGTAAAATGATTGAAAATCATCTTCTAGGTTGAAATATTAAAACGATAAGGCAAATACCTCCATTGAAAAATGACGACAAGGTCAAAGCTCCTTTAAAAAAGGTTCATTATTTTAAAATTTGAAGAATTTCCCAAGGCAAAAGATAAAGGGTTTAAAAGGATTAATTATAATATTTAAATTCAAAGTTTAAATATTATAATAATATTATTTTAATTTACATGGGCACAAAAATTAAAATATTATTATAAATTACAAAACATCAAATTCTATACCTAAAATAATTTTGCATATATAAGGTGGAGCCAAAAATTATTTGGTAAATTTTTATGGTAAGGTTGGAATAAGCATGAAGGCATCGAAATCCTTCACAAATTGCAGCGCATAGTCTTCAAGCAAGGCAACATGAGGGCAAAGAAGGATGCACATTTTTGAAAGTTGGACAATGCACAAAATTTGACAAGGAGCAGTGCATGATTTGGTTCCAACTAAGCAGGTAGCTCAGTTGGTAAGTGGACCCCACGTAAGGAGTGGCATGAAGAGGTCTCAAGTTTGAGACTCGGCAATGACAGGTTGTTCATGTTTTGTTTTGGCAGTGACAGGTTTTTCGATGGTAATAGTTTAAAGGAGAATTAGTACCTTGATGTCTTGTGTGGGCAGTTAGCCCACACAATGCTCTAGCATGCACTAGAGTGTGGGATCTGTGAGGTTGTGCATTCGAATCCCCACAGTAACAGAAGTGGTAAGGGAAAAATATTTTTTATAAAATTTTTACTTGATTTTAGGGAGTCATAAGGGTTAGGTTTTGATTAAAAGTGCCATAATGATTGTGATTAATAAAGCATGATTTTTTCCATTAGGGAGTCATAAGGGTTAAGTTTAATAAAGTTTAAATTTGCACTTAGGGAGTTATAAGGGTGTGAATTAATAGAATATTAAGTGCAAAGGTATGTTTTAAAAAGCCTTCTATTTTGCAAAATACAAATATCAAGAGTGCTTTATATAGTTTTATTTTTGCAAAGTGCATAAATGAAAATATGTTTTGCATACAAGAATAGGAGTAATAAGGTGTAATAATGGCTTGACATTTTGTTGTAATTCTTGTATGGTGGAAAGTTCATGTGAGAGTTTTTGAAAGAGTACTTTTGCTATCTAATCCTTGAAGTGGCACTAAAAAGATCAATTATTTGTGAGTCAAGTTTTTGATGACATATATTCATCAGAACAAAATACGAGGTACGAGAATATCATCCCTTGTTTAAGGTGTTTTTTTGAGTAAATGTTTCTGGAACATAAGGTGGAGGTAAAAGGGTTGTTTGGTATGCATTGTTGAAAATATTTGAGTTAGGGTTTGAGATATTTGTGCATCATTATGAAACCTTTTGAGCATTGGTTTGAGAGATATTGAAAGCAATTGTGAAAGTTTTGAGGTCAATATTGTGAGGGAAATTTGTGCATTAGTGTGATTGATATTTGATAGGATATTTGTAAGAAATATAGATCAGTTTTGTAAAACAAGTTATACACTGTTTGATTTGATTTGAAAGGGATTTTGCAAGAGATAGAGATTAGATTAATTGAATGCAAGATTTTTGAATTTGAAGAACATATTGAGGTTTTGATATTGTATATAATTCTCTATATGTTCCAGAGGTTAAATAAATGCTAGCGAGAATATTGTCTATTTGAAGAAAATATTTCCGAAAGAGATTTAAGCTTTGTTTGTATGTAAGATTTGGATATATTTGAGCGAGGTTCTATGAGCAGTATTGAGGCATATTTGAGCAAGTATTTTGAGAAGGCTTGAAGGTAGATTTGAGAAAGTTTTTTTAGAAGGCTTGAGGGCAGATTTAAGCAAGTCTTTTGAGAAGTCTTGAAGGTAGATTTGAGCAAGTATTTTGAGAAGGCTTGAAGATAGATTTGGGAAGTCTTGTGAGAAGAATTGGAGTAGCTTTGAGATAGGTTTAAGCAAGTCTTGTGAGAAGACTTGGAGAAGCTTTGAAGTAGATTTGAGCAAGACTTGATAAGACTTGAAATAGCTTTGAGATATATTTGTGAGTAGAGATAGAGCATATTTGTGCTAACATTATGAGAAGGTTTGGTGCATATTTGAGACAGTTTTGAGAGTAGGATTTGGAGTAGACCAGAGTAGAGGGGATAGAGTTCTCCTATGGAGAGATATCCATGAACCATAGCAAAGGGGATAGAGTTATCCTATAGAGAGATCCATAAACCAAAGTATATGGAATAGAGTTATCTTGTGGATAGATATCCATGAACCAAAGCAAAGGGGATAGAGTTCTCCTTTGGAGAGATATCCACAAACTAGATAACAAGATATAGAGTTATTTTGTGAAGAGAGATCCATGAAATAGAGCAAAGGGGATAGATTTATCCTCTGGAGAGAGATCCATGAACCAAAGCAAAGGGGATAGAGAGATCCACAAACCAGAGTATTGGGGATTGAGATCTCCTTTAGATAGAGGTCCATAAATATTGTAATAGGAAATTGATTTCCAAGATATTTGTTAAGAAAATTTAGAAGAAATATTTTCTCCATGGACGTAACCCACATTGGGTGAACCACGTTAAATTTGTGTTTCTCATGTGTGTGATAATTTATGCATTTCTTTGATTATTGCTATTGATATTGCAATTGATAACATTGGATAATATTGTTTGGGAAAGAAAAGTAAAAGTTGATCTTATACTTTTCACCCCCTATCAGTATAATCTTGTGTTGTTCAATTTGTATCAGAGTGGATTGCTTCAAAAAATTCTAACTGCTTGAAGGAAGATATTACAAGAACACAGATGGCATCTCAAAATGGATTTTCATCAAATAAGACACCATTGTTTGATGGGAATAATTATGCCTTATAGAGTATAAGAATGAAGACTTACTTGATGGCACAAGGATATGAGACATTGCAATCGATTGAGGATGGATTCACACCTACATCTACTCCTCCCATAGATAAATATGGTAAGCTATTACATGTGAATAATGCCAAGGCTATGAATGGAATATTAAGTGGATTATGTGAAGTAGAATTTGTAGAAGTTATGCCCTAAAACTCAGCAAAATAGATATGGGATAAATTGAAGCAAACATATAAAGGAGATAAAAAGGTCAAGTTGGCAAAACTACAAAACCACAAGAAAAGGTTTAAAGACTTGAATATGGAAGATGAGGAAGATATTGCTACATACGTATTTCATGTGGATGATATTTTTAATACCATGTGTGGAATTGGATTCAAAATTGAAGACTCCAGTGTTGCTCAAAACATATGAAGATCACTCCCTATGAGGTATGATGGAAAGTTTTCAACTATAGAAGATATGTGAGATATTGATAAGTTGACTATGGATGAGTTATATGGAATTCTCACAGTTAATGAGATGAGAATAGTAAAGGATCCCAACTCCAAGAAAGAGGTAGCTTTCAAATCTTCAAATAAGACAAAATATAAGAAACCAAAATCAAGTAGTGAGTCAAGCAGTGATGAAGAAACTAACTATGTGAGAAGAAACAAGAAGGACTCAAGAAAGTAAAAAGGTATGAAGATAGTGAAATGTTTCAATTGTGGTAATTTTGGTCACTATGCATTTAATTTTCCACAACCTGGAAGCAGTAGCAGTGAAGGGAAATATGATCATAATAAAAATGAAGAAGGAAAATCCAAGCATGAAAAGAAAAATAGGTATGGTCAAGGCAAGCATGGGAAGAAGTTATTTCAACGACACAAGAAGAGTTTCTATATTAAAAAGGCAAGAAAGGCTTCAAGTGATAGTGATTAAAGACTCTTATATAGTGAAGAATAAGATATTATATTTTTGGTAATAGAAAAGGAATAAAATGCTCCTATTAAAGATAAAGTCAAAAAGTATGAAGATGCTCTTGGAGATCAAGAAGTAGAGAAAGATTCAGAAAATGAAGAGGAAGGCATAGTTGATATAGAAGTAGAACTTATTGTTGCTCTTAGATAATTGAAAAATGTTAGAAAGTAAAATTCAAGACTAAAGGCTCAAGTTCAAGAACATGAGGAAGAAAAAGAAAAGCTTCTACAAGACCTAACAAACTCAAAAGCTAAGGCAAGGAGATTTAAATATGTCATGGTTTAAAATTTAGAGGTAAAAGAGTTAGAATGTGAAATATTAGAACACGAGGTGGTTTCTCTAAGGATGGAAGTGAAATATTCTAAAGACAAGCTACACAGGTTTGGGAAAAGTTCAAAAATTTTGGATAAAAATATCAATGCACAAAGATCTTCATCTATCAAAATAGGACTTGGTTCTTAAGAAGGACAAGGGAAACAAGAAGAAGGGTCAAGCTCAAGATAAAAAGAAGAAGAAGTATTATAGGAAGAGAGTGAAGAATAAATTAATATCTATGAGGATAAGTTGAAGAATAGAAGATTAACTAAGAAAGGAAACAATGCACAAACAAGAAACATGGATCATCACGAGAGAAGGCAAAGAATGGACTAAAATACTAGAGGTTGTAAAACAATATTTTTTCAAAGGATGTTGTTTTTCATGTAATTGGTTTGGTCACAAGGCCATGCATTGCAGGGCGAGAAAAATAGCTACACCTAACAGATCGAATTGAAATACATATAACGTAATTATTATATTAAAGCATGCATAATAAAGACTAAAAATTAAGCTGCTAAATTGAAAATTGTGTTAAATAAAAATGGGGGTTCTCCTTGTATTCATTAATTTATCAATTCAATAGTTACAATACATCCCCTTGAGGGCTTTTCAATGTGATACATTTCAATTTACAAAACTTGAGGAATCAAATCCCTCCATGAAATTAATGGTGCATTTCTAGGTGTTCTTATCACAACCCATAATATAGATCTATCTTTGGTCTATGTTTATTAAGCTCCTTAGCTCCTCCCTCATGCATGGAATACCTATACCTACACACAAGATATTGAAATATGTTAATAGCATATGCGTTTGATGATAAAAACTATGAAAAGTATGCAATAATGAATATAAATTTTATTTGTGACTATTCTAAACAATTCTAAATGACTTGAAATTTTAGTATGCTATTTTATAGGTTATTTAGTAAATGTCTAAGCATAAATCATCGTGAAATTGTTAGCAGAACTTGTGGTCATTCCTAGGAGGGAAAAGTAAGACTACAATCATAAAAACATTAATCATCCTATCAAATCTACCCAAAACTTCACCAAATTTGGATATGATGCTAATCTAATGCTATAGAAATGAACTACATAGAAATTAGATCAAAATTATGGGCCAATTCATGGCCATACCTAGGATTTCCAACAAGACCTACTAAGCATCCTAGGGGAATACGACCACAAAATAAGGTGGTTTTTTCCACCAAATCCACTTGGATCTGGTCAATAATCCTCCTAGGGGTCTTGTCGTCGAATTTGGGAAACTAAATAATAGAATTTATGGGTTTTGGAGCAAATTACCATCTCATAGAACACCCTAAAAGTCCCTTCGATTGAAGAGGTTTTCAAGGCAAATAGGTGGGTAAAGGTTGAGGGTAAATATTGGCAGCACTTCGTGGTCAATAATTGCAAAATCCTCTCTTTTTGAATTGGATGAAAACACATAAATTTATAGCCCAAGAGGGCATAGGGGTAAAAGGGGCAAGTTCTAGCATGCAAGGCAAGTGCTGCAACTTGGTAATGTCTTTTCCATGCATAGGGTGGAATAGGCTTCCCATTTGGACATCCAATTTGTAGGTCCTAATGGCCATGACAAGCTCCCAATATATCATGATTTATTAGGTGGGATAAATTGTAGGAATTGATTGCAATTTTTCCCACCCTTTAAATTTTTAGGGTTCTGGGTCATGGCTATCCCAGGGTGGGATGACCATAAACTATGACCAACCTGGGGTGGGACGGTCATGGCTATATGCCCCAAAACCCTCCAAAAGTGGGGTAAACCTTCCCAAAAGTGGTTGGTAGCCCTAATTAATCCTTGAGGGTTGCATAATTGGGACATATTATGTTTATAAGAGTGTCACATTAGCAATATTATTCGATTTACAGGATTTGAGTGTCTATAGATGCCCATTTTTGGGATGAGTTGTGTGCAATAGAGCGCTGAGAAAAAATAGATGACTAAATCATTAAATGATTGAGGTTATTTAGTAACCTAACCAAATTTAGATACTTCCATTGTGGAAAGAGCATATATTCTTGGAACCCTTACTTTTGACATAGTTGAAGGATTGATTGTGGTATACCTTTCAACCTCACTGTAGTGATAGTTGTATGGGCTTAGGGTATATTTGGTCTTGGTTCATTGTTTCCTTGTAAGCCTTTACATGGGTAAATTACCGAGGCTTCAAGGAGACCAAGAATTTTGATTTTTTGCATTTGTTAATTGTTTGCCTCAATGTAGGCTTGAAAATTTAGCTTTGGCAATGATTCTTTTGAATGTATGAAAATTGCACTTTTGAATGTTTTAAGTGTTGATTTGATTGTGATCTCATTATTATGACAAACCCCTCAAATGAAGAGTCAATGATGGCATGAAAAATGATAAATTGACTAGTTTCTTGACCCACATAACTTAATTGGGATAACCACTAGTTTTTCCCATTATAAGATGTACCAATTTTGTTAGGATTTTGATCGTTTTGATGATATTTCATGGAAGCTAAAGACTAAATACCTCATTCTCGTGGAGCGGTCCAAAAATAATGGCCTTCTTGGAGAGTGAAGTAGAGAATTTTTAGAGCATCCATTAAACCTTTTGAGTTTAATATTGATCCTTTGTTAATTTTGTCAAATTTGACTTTTTTTTGGTGGGTTTTGGTCCCTTTTTGTGAACTTTTTTAGTTGTTTTTGTAAAAAAAATTGGTGTTTTAATTGTTTTTGAATTTTTTTATTTTTGATGAGATTTCATAGATTGAATTGTGGAAGTGGAAGTGGCATGGATTGAGTGGGATGGATGGTAGGGATTTAATCTGATCGAACGATGGAGGTTAAATGAACTTATAATTATATAATATAATATTAAATAAATCAAATATAATATAAAATATTAAAATAATATAATATATATTAAAATAAGTCACATTTTGGTGGGAAAGAGGAAAATGGGCCTTTTTGAAAGCGGCAAAGGGAAAATGGGCCTTTCGAATGTGGGAAATGGGGATGGAGGACACAATCATCTATAGTTTCATCCTCATCTTGAAGTGGTTCCTCTAATGATTCTACACTATCGTCAACTTGTTCATTGCTTATTGAATTCTCTACATCCAAGAAAAATAACTTCTTTTAGATGCATATATGCCCTAGTGAATGCTTTTCATCATAATTATAATATAAGCCTTATGCACAATGTGCATCCATATCTTTTGTAGGCAACCACTTGTATGGGGTAGGTTTATTGCTAGCATTTGGTGTGAAATTGGAAGGAAATGTGGGTTTACCCTATGGAAATTTAAGTGATATCCTTTGAGCCAAAAAAAAATTCTTCAACCAATCTTACCAAGACTATGGCCTACATCATAGATTGTGGTTTGAATATTTTGACCTTAGCCTTGATATCATATTTCAAGCCACTGATAAAACAACTCTAAAAAAAGCCTTAATTCAACCCCTTGGTCCTATTAGCCAATTTCTCAAATTAGGTCTGATAGTCATGAACCATAAAGGTTTGTTTCAATTTTTTCAATGTTCATGTAAAGTCTTCATACTCACTAGGACCAAAATGAGTTAATAATTGTGACTCAAAATATTCCCAAGAAGGGTTAGGAGTTGTATTTTGTATCCATTGATACCATTGTAAGGCTTAATATTCAAAGTTGAAAGATGCCATAGTGACCCACAAATATTTAGGGATATTGTGAAGTTTGAAGAAATGTTTTGCTTGACATAACCACCCATAAACATCCTTTCTGTTTGAACTTATGAAAGTCTAATTTAGACATCTTAAATGGAGTATTTGTATCAAAAAATAATTATAGCCTCCCTTATACTTATGGATTCCTTTATCTTTATCTTTGGTGCTACCACCTGGTTTGTCAATGTTAACATACTCAAACAAACTTTGGGCCATCCTTAAATTTTTTATCAACCTGCAGGAATTTTATTCAAATGAATCTTTGGATATCATGTATTCATCTTGCAAAAATGGCACTTAATCCCTTATCTATTTAAATTCACTTGTAATATTAGAAAGTGTGGTATGCATTTTATCTAGAAGGTTGTTTTGTTCTATCTCCTTTTGGTGTCCTCTAGTTCCTGCAACCATTGGGGTACGATTTGAACAACTTCCACTGACTTACTAAGAACATAAGTGTTGTTCCAAGAGTTGCTATTTTTAGTAATGAGTCAATTTTTTTTTTGGGTTCTATATATCAAAAAGATCAGCTCAAAAATATGATCATATTGGACTAGGTCCTACAATGAAATTTTTGATACCCCTAAAAAAATGCATGGAGGCTATATACTAAACTGATAAAATTTATGAGGTGATCATAATGAGATATAGACCACAACACTATGTTTTGGCACCCCATTTTTTAATAATGACGGGCAAAAAAAATGAAAACACAAAAACATTATACCTAGTAGTTGAAATAATAGGACATGAACTATCATAGTCATAGTAGAACATAGTGGTGGAAAGCACTTTGATAAAATTGCTAGGAACATTCTATTTAAAATAATCATGTTCACATAAATATTGCAATAAAATAAAAAATTCATGAAAATAGAATATTACAATATGAAATGTAAATGCAAAAATATAATAGTATCACAACACAACATAGAATCACAAGCGTCTTCAAGGGGAAACCTCATTCAATAAGTTCATTCAATATGCAAAAGATACATTCAAAGATACATCCTTGTATTTTAAATATACACTTCATGCAAACCTAACCTAATGCTCAAGAGTTGGCTTACATGCAAAGTACCACTCAAGCTAGAATCTTCTACCAAAAAACCGTTACATTCTTGATAACGGTTATATGAAATGGCCCCACTTGTCTAGGTACCACAATTTCTACATACCATTATAAAATATTACAAAATATCATTATAAGGGGATCCCCATATTGGAAAGGGGTTATTGCATAACAATATGAGAATTACATAATAGTGTTAGGATGGGGTCCTAAAAAACTTGCTCTATGAATCTTTTTGTTTGCACATAGATTAAAAATTGTTAATGGCTTGTAGACTATGTACTTCCAATAAATAATAACTACTTGCTCTATAGACTATATGTTTTTGTTACTATGACTAAACTACAAACTTATCTCTCTCTCTATTTTTTCTAACATTACCACTTCAAAATTGGTACAAAACTACATTTTTTTTCAAAATGTTACCAAACTACAGACTTTTTTTTCAAATGAATTACCACTTTTAGATTGCTACCAAACTGTGGATTTTTTTAATTTTTTATCAAATTGTAGACAATTTTTTGAAATACTACCAAATTGCAAGCTGCATATTTTGGCATTGTTACAAGTGCTACTCTATGGACTACAACCAAATTGCAAGCTGCTACTCTACAAACTCTTTTTTATGATTTTTTTCTCCAACTATCTAGTAGACTACAAACTATCAACTCTACTGAAGCTATGGACTTGTTGTAGACTATGAAAACTATGCAGAGACTCTTACTGAAGCTATTATTGATGGTTGTACGATGCTTCTATGGAAATCCTAGTAATTAATTGAGCCCTAGACTTTGTATTCCTAGTGTCTTAAGGTAAACTCATCATCCACAAAGGATGTATAAGTATCACTAGCTGATTACCAACAATATTTTCTTAGGGAATAATTGATGAGAATTCATCCATGGTTTTATCTCTAAACAACACTTTGTATAATATCATAGGGTAAAATACTATTAATAGGGTATGGGATCGTTGAGCCTTTTCACTAGTGAAACACATAAAAATTTACTTTGGGATTCTTGGGGTACTCTTAAAAATGAGTTTTAGGGAAAATATCAGCCCAAGTACTTCTTCCAATTAAGAAATCAGGACTTACACCGAATCCTTCAAGAGCTTTTTAGCCTAATGCAAGTGCTTATTAAGCATTGAAATTCAGATCCAAATAGTGAATAGACAACCAAAAATTTTAGTAGCAGAATAAGATCCTAAAAGTGATTTGATATCATTTATTATGAACCTCATTGCTCATCCATAGGAATTAGTACTAATTTATAAAAATATTAAAAAATCATACTCTTAATGAATATAAGAATATTCACATGTATGTTGGAAAATAATTAGAAAATTCATGAACAACTCATATAAGATAGAATATGTAAATTCTTCAATTTAGTCAATTAACAACATAACTCTTAAGGTAGGGAAACACCATACAATGCTCCTTATTGGAAGGAATCCACTCCTTAATAGATCACACCTTGAGATAAATATAACATTCTTCTCTTCATACCCCTTCTATGAGTATTTGCCCACATTTATAATGCCAAACTACCTACCACTCCCACTTATCCATACATGTGGGATAACTTTTTCAATGATTTTGTACAAGTTTTTATGAGGGTCCCGATCCCATCATACTAAGTGGGGTTTGAACCTTGGACCTCTCAAAGAGAGGCCAAAGCCCTTACCACTGTAGTAATCTTGTAACTTACATGTAGGATAATTACATGTATTATAATATTAAGATAATATTTAATATTAAATACTTATCTTGGGTACCTAACATTAATATTATCATAATATAAATATTAAAATTTTGTCCACCACTCTCTAGCATTAATATTATCTTCTCTAAAAAAATGTTTGGTAACTCCATGAACTCACACCCAAAAAAATATGAATGAAAACTAGGGAACTAGGGTCTCATAGAAAGTACTTCATAGAATTCCACCTTACCAAATCCAATCTCAAATATCACATAAACAAGTAGACCCAATATTGTTCTTCAAAATATAATAAATAATATTTGACTTGCTTACCCAAGCTAAAACATAAAAGATATATCATTTTTTGTTCTTTCAAAAAAATAAGATTAAGAAAAACATCACTATCACTATTCTATATTATTGACTTTGCATTGCCATATCTCCCTCAATACTACTCAAAACTCCTTCATATAACTATCCATTTCAAATATATTCAATTTTGAACATGTTGGTACAAGAATCATTTGAATAAGATAATATATACAAAGATATGACTCCTAGGAGATAAGAAAGTTTCTATAAAAATATTTTTAATTTTGAATATGATGGTACAAGAATTATTTGAATAAGATAATCTATACAAAGATATGACTCCTAGAAGATAAGAAATTTTCTATAAAAATATGCCCAAATTCTACAATCCAAAAAATAATCTCCACTTTGCTAGAATAATTGCTCTAATACCAGTTGTTAAGATACTTTATTCTCATAAATATAAATAATCTACAATTATATTGAAATATAAAATCATTCATCCAATAAACTAGGGTTTCATAAAAAAATACTTCATAGAATTCTACCTCACTAAAACTAATTTCAAATGTCACATGAACAAATAGAGCCAAAATTTTGATTTAAAAAACAAATATTAGTTGATTTGTTTACCTAGATAAAAAGATATCTCAAATGTTGTTCTTCTAAAAAAGGTGATTTAAAATTTTTCATTACCATTGTTCCAGACAACTGATTTCAAAGGGTCATATCTCCCTAAAAATTGTTAAACATGACTTAGTTTTCCCTTAAAAGGATAGTAGAAGTGAATACTTCTAGTGAAAATTATCATATATAAATATTTAAAAT
Organism: Wollemia nobilis; assembly: GCA_028583015.1. NCBI lineage: Eukaryota > Viridiplantae > Streptophyta > Pinopsida > Araucariales > Araucariaceae > Wollemia > Wollemia nobilis. The sequence continues at coordinate 1,107,267 of JAQPPZ010002937.1, read as the reverse complement.
ATTTCCACTAGTTTCTAGAATGGATATCATCTTCTTTAGAATATTCGAAATGCAGATTAGCTACGATAAAAAAATTTGCATTGATGTGATAGATGAATATATACATGTGGGATTAGGAATAAATAGGTTTATAGTTACAATTGAATTTGAAACTACGCATATAATTTATAACCAATTACATGATTATGTCATCATGACATGAAATTTATAACATTCACCCTTATTAAATCAATGTTTAATCAATGTACATATAATTTTTGTTAAATTAACACTAGAAAGAGACTTTGTCAATATGTTTGCACACTGATATTAAGTTGGACAAAATTAAAATTGTATATTGTATTCTTTAATATTTTCATGAATGAAATGACACTAAAACTCAATGTGTTTCATATATTCATGAAAAAATACACCATAAACAAGCTATGAAACTGATCCCAAATTGAAAACTAGGGTATTACCTGGGTAGATGAAGTACTTTGTAGTTGCTAAGGAATCAAAGGCAAGATTGTTTCCCTAGAGTGTCCCAATGGTGATGTCTCTAGATACTCTTTTAGATAGAAAAATTTCACTTGCAGACTTGTTTAAGGAAAAGTCTCCAATAGAGAATGAAGAAGCATAAAAAAATTGCACTAAAAATGCTCTTTACGGTTGCTAGAAAAATATCATCTCAAAGAGGCAGTAGATGCTTACCATAGTCAAAATCAAGGTCAATTTTCATTAAGCAAAGGATAGTAGAAGAAACAATCTTATATAGAGCCAATCATACCCTGATCTATAAATTCATGGGTATCCATCCTACCTTTTTTTGCATTTTTGGTTTTGACAAAACTGGGAGCTTGTTGGTGAGTATAATTTATGGTTTATTGGTAATGGATATTTTGTTGTTAGTTTTTCCTCATTTGCTGATAGAAATAGAATTTTTGAATAAAAAAATGGGAATCATGGTCTAATAATATTATTTTTTTAGCCTTGGTGATTGGGATTTGATCCCCAAATTGAACCTGCTGCTTGGATCCATTTGTATGAACTCCCAATGGAGTTATGGAGTGAGTAGGTATTGAAAATCATCAATAATTTCCTTGGAATATATTTGGGTGGTTATAGAGACACAATGGAAGAAAATAGCTATTTATACTATATTATGCATGGAAATGAATCTCAGCCAACCTTTGTTGGAAGAGGTGGAACTCGAACTTGCAAGACTACCTTGAATTCGAAAATTGAATTATGAAGCATTGTCCTTCAAGTGTAGAGTTTGCTATAAATATGGGTATTTTTCCCGGTCCTACCCAAAAATATGAACATAAAAATGGAGGCTCCTTTGGGAATGTTGAATCTTCATGAGGGTAATTCAATAGTCAACAAAGAAGCAACCAATATTTCTTAGGGTAGAGAAGCATAGGGATATGGTTTTGAATATCCCAAAGAAGGAGAAGACAAAAAAAAATATGGTAAATATGAAATCTAGCTCAATCCCTCAAATAGGTATGATATCTTCAAAATGCTAGTGGAGCATGAAGAAGAACAATTCATGGAAGGAGTGGCTGAGAATAATAAAAATAATAAGCATCTTCAAGTCCTTCTTTTGGCTCTTGTTATCCTAGAGTAGGTAAAAGAGTGTAATGAGTTACCATAATTAGATATTGTAGGGGTATTGATAGTGCATAACCAAGAGCATCTAATAATAAAGTATGTCATCATAGGTGTGGTAGAAAATAACAAAAAAAAATTCAACTCTAGAGATAAGCCAGGTGGAAAAGAGATCAAAGAATATCAAATTTAAAGAAGTGGATAGAAAATTAAATAAGGAATTGATAGCAACTCAAGGAGACAAATTGATCACTAGGATATTTTTTAGGCCAATAGACTCTTACTAAGGTAGCCAATGATTATAAAATCATGGAATATTAGGGGTTTAAGTAGTAGAACCCATCAATCTACTATTTTAAGACTCTTAGAAAAAAATAAAACATATTTTTTGCTTATCCAAGAGACAAAAATATTGTTGAATCTTATGTGTAAAATAGTAAATAGACTTTGGAGGGGTGTTGGTCATATGGAAGTGGCTGCCCAAGGGGCCCTAGGAGGATAGTTACATTTTGGAACTCTCTTTAATGGACACCAATAGAACATATAACATGGAGGGTTGTCCTCACATCACATTTTAGGAAAAATGTGACAACGGAGCAAGTTTTAATCATAAATTTTTACGGGGCTCGAAACCTAGATGGTCAGATTCATCAATGGAAAGTAGTGCATAATATGAGAGTCTCGAGGGAGGATTTAGACTAGATTTTTGCTATGGATTTTAATGCTAAATTATCATCTAGATATTAGGAAGGGAGAACCCAAATTTTAGACCCAGGGGATCGGCTTATGGTTTCCCAAGTTCATGCATTACACTTGGTGGATATGAAATGTCTTGTAACCAACTATAATTGGAATAATAAGAGGAGGGAGCCAAATAGCAAGAAGATGAAGTTAGATCATGTTTTGGTTTTAGATAAGGTGTTTGTGAAATGGAATCTAAAATTTTAGATTTTGGAGGGTCATATGTTAGACCACTTTCCCAATCTACTGTAGGGGGGTCAAGATAGGGCAACATTGCAAACCATTCAAATTTTAAAAACTTTTAGTTATAAAAAGAGGAAATTTGAAATAAAATATGACAATGGTGATAAGAGGGATGCTCGACATATGGGAAAATAATGTTTAGATTCATTATTTCAAGGATCAACTACAACAATGAAAGTAAGCCAATAAGATAAACTTCCATGTCCAAAGAGCTCCATTGGTGTCCAAATGGGATGAGATTCAAAACCACTTTAGGGAAGGAAAAATTATAGAGCAAATCAAATAAGAGTATGATGCATTATGTAAAGTAGTTGAGGATGCTAACAACAAAGAGGATATCTACTAGAAACAAATAGCAAGAACCACTTGGTTATTGGAAGGTGATAGAAACACCAAAATTTTACATTGAGCTGCTTATGCTAGGAGACAAACAAACAAGATGGAATCTCTTTAGGATGGTAACAAGCACTCCTTTGATACAATACTAGGTATGCATTTCCATTTAATGGATTATTTTGCTATTTTTTAAGGAAATTATGGTGCAAGATGAAGAGGTTTAGAAAGAATTTCTTGTTGTCATATCCTCTATTATCTCTAAGGAAGAAAATCATACTTTGCTTATACCCATTGATAGAGAGGAATTGAAGAAGGTAGTCTTTGGAATGAGTATACAAAAAATGCTAGGTACAAATGACTTCCCAATTGAGGTTTTTTAGACCTTCTAGGATAACTTGGAGGAGGATGTAATGGTTGTTATAGAGGAGTCTAGAGGTATTAAAAAAGTGCTTAAACCATTAAATCATACATTCATTGCCTTAATTCTGAAAGGGGAGGAGGGGGTGCATATTTTATATTATAGACCTATTGCCTTATGCAGTGTCATATATAAAATAATCACAAAGGTAATGGTTGAGCAACTAAAACCTCTTCTACATAGCATTATATCCTTGGAGCAATGGGGTTTTGTAGAGGGTAGGTAGATCTTGGATGATGTAGTTCTAGCTTAGGAGGTAATCCACTCAATGCAAAAATTTGGCAATAGAGGAATGTTCATAAAATTAGATATGCCAAAGGCTTATGATAGGGTGGAGTGGAGATTTTTGTTAAGGATGATGGAAACCATTTGGTTTCTCTTAGGATTGGATAGAATGGAGCATAATATGTGTTTCTACTTTAACACACTCAATGTTAATCAAAGGCATTCCCTCACAACAATTTGGATCCACTCGAGGGAATGCCTTATTCTCATAATGGTTGAAGGCTAAGTAGAAACACACTCAATGTTAATCAAAGGCATTCCCTCATTAAGGAGATACTTGTCTGTATTATCTTATTCTCATAATGGTTGAAGGCTTGGATAGACTAATCTTGAGGAGAAGATAATAGGGTTTGCTAACATGTATCAAGGTGGGTGATGATGTTTTGAATCACCTACAATTTGTGGATGACACAAGATTTGTGGGAGTGGCCAACTTCAGGAAAGCAAGAATGACTAAATATACTCTTAATATTTACCTTAGGTCCACAAACCAATTCATCAATGATAAGAAATCTAAAATGGTCTTATTCAATCTTGATCATGGGATTTAGGATATAATTTTAGATATATTGGGATTCATGAGGACTTCTATCCTAGTGGTATATTTGGGGGTCCCTTTGCATTTAAAAAGCTGAAGATAGCTATCTAGAGGAATATTTTGGATCATATCAAAGAAAGAATTAACCATTGGTCTCACAAATGGTTAAACTTTGGGGGTAGATTAAATTTTTTGTAGTTAGTCATCCATGCTATGCCAATTTATAAATTTTCTATCCTTGTAGCCCCACATACCATATGGAAAGAGTTGGACAAGATGGCTAGAAAATTTTTATGGGGAGTAAAAGGAGAGAGGAAATGTGCCCCATAGGTTGGGAGAAAGTAAGCTAACCTAAGGGAAAGGGAGGTTTGAGACTAAGGATATATGTATTAAATAATAAAGATTTGGATAAAAATATTTACTGAAGGTGGATCTTCTAGACAACTTCTTTATTTAGTAGAGTTTTTAACTAGTAAATATTTGAGATAGATGAACCTGAATGAGATGATTAATTTCCCATTGGATGGTAATAGGTCCTTAGTGTGGAAGGCTTTAAATTTAGGATCTTAGGTAGTGAAATATGGATTATTTTGAAAAGTAGGGAGAGAAAAGGCATGATTTTGGACAAATTCTTGGCATCAATACCCACCTATCATTGTTGGATTACCAGAACTACAACTAGTAAAAACAACCATGGAAAGTAGGGGCTAGATCCAAATTGAAATTTATTTCAACACTATTTAGCTAGGGGATTATATATTTAAGAATGGATGAGTGGCCAATTCCAATACCTTCAAAATTGACACACATATAATTTATCAATCCAAGTCTTAATCAATTTAAAGAACAAATATACAGTTAGATATTCCATGACATTAACCAGCTTACTTAATTCAATTTCTTAAAATTAGGTTACATAAAAGGTAAAATATTTTAATTGAAATTATTTTAATATGAAATTAATCTAATATATGTGGATCCATGTGCAACTAGTAGTATTTTGAGTATTATACTTTTGAAATAAATAATGCAGTTTAATTTATATTAATTCTATTTTAAACTAATCTAGTCATATTTTATTGCAAGAGCAGGAGAGTAGGGACTGGTCTTGGTGAAGTGGGCCCTACCTTTAGAAAGGTCAGTATATTTCTCTTCTCCTCTATGCTAATTTACCTCAATAACTATTATTTAATTTAACCTATTCTAACATCTAACTATTCATTGGTGTAGGAAAAATAAATATTCTACAGAAGAAAATAAATCATTGTAAAAGACAAAATAACATTGCAAAATATGTAGAAATAAAATACTATTTTATTGTTGAACTTCAATATTGTACACTGCTAGAAATTTTAATCATTCTCAGACAACTACAGAGACTCTGTCAAGGAGTGACTTCTTAAACTTATTTTCTCTTCATGTTGAGGACATTTTCAAAGGCCTCATCACTGTGATTTATACAATTATTTTCAATGAAGTCTTCCGTAATGTTCTTTATCTCTTTCTAACTAATCAAATATAAATACTAACTTATGTACTAACATTTTTTTAAACAAATACAATTTCATAACAAGATGGATTTTGGACTAATCAACACAAGCCCAAGTGCTAAATTGCTTATTCTAAACAAATATAACTTCATAACAAATAGGACTTGGACTAATCAACGTAAGCCCAAGTGGAAACCACTTTAACAACTTCTTAATTTAAGAAATAACAAGAATAATATTTTATCCTATTCTCAAGGAAAGAGAATATAAGTTGGTGGAATAAATCAACAACTTTGATCCTTTCAAAATTTAATAACAACTTTACAAATTTTATTAATAATAATCAAAATGCCAAATATGCTTTTGCCAACATTAACAGTCAAATGGCCGACTGTGTATAATATGTTGATGCTGGATGTGGCATGGTAACAAGGTTTGTTCAAATTTGACTTAGCCCTTACGTAGCACTCATTTTATTAGATGCTTTCTAGTAGCACTTTTCTATAGCACCTATCCATAGATACCACAAGTGCACCATACGTTTAGCCAATCTACGTATTCCTACCTTTTGGTTCATCAACGATGGACTCTACCTAGCTCCATACACATATTTACCTAACAACACAACATCTTACACATAATTTGTGTAAAATATATGCATATATAAATTTAATAACCATTAATAATATTGATGCATAAATAATGATATTAAAGTGAAAAAACAATTAAAATCCATTCATATTTATTCATTTGCAAAGAAATATATAAGTAAATTGGATACATATACTATAACACTTTGACACTCATAAAATTTTTTGGCAAAAATATTTCTCATAGGTAGCGATGAGGAGGATGAATTAGCTTGGGTATATGGGATATTTGGAGTCTACATAGTGAAGGATCGTATAGTAAAATCCATCTAGAACCTCCTCCTCATGCATATGAGGTTGAGAAAGATTTGGCAGTCAAAGGGTTCGTCAAAAGTAAACTTCTTTTCTTGGTAGTTCATGCACAATGGAATTCTTAATTTTGATAATCTGAGATGTAGGGGAATCATTGGTCCATCCCAATGTGTTTTATGCTACAAAAGTGATGAAACATCTAACCACTTGATGTTCAAGTGCTTGTTCATGTGCGAAATCTAGGAGTAATAGTTTTTAGCTTATAAAATTTGAGCCAATGGTGATTGGAATTGGATTAATATTTATAAAATATGGAAGAGGGGAATATTTAAATCTAAAATTTTTTGTATCTAGTGGAATCTTGAATTAAACTTTATGTGGTGGCAAGTTGTAGACATGGAAAATTGACCCATTAAGATGAGTCATTTTACTTAGTTTTCCTCTTAGAAAAGTAAGGTCATATTTGATTTACTTTTCTCCACAAAATCCTCATAATTTATCCTAAAAAATATACCATTGGATCAGGCTCAAAAAGAGATTTTCAACAGTATATGATATATCCCATTCTAAATTTGTTTGACCCCTCAAAGTGCCAAAAACTTGCATGTGGGTCTAGCTGTCACAAATTTGATATATTTGTGCCAAATTTACCAAAACAAGTGTCTTCACCCTATTTAGTAACCATTTAGATTTGATCTAAAATTGGTCTAGTAACAATATTCCATGAATTTGGTAGAATTCTACTATATTTATCCAGATTGGAAAATTTTCTAATCTGCCCTAACAAACCTAAACTACTACCCCAAATATCACCTCTTCCTAGTTATCTCATGTTAATCAAAGTTATAAAATATGCACTTCACCTACAATAGAGACTAATAAATGAATGAATGAATGGAGAAATTCAAGGACAAGTGCATTTTGGATTGAGAAAATCTTGTGAAATGACAAATTTATTGTAGGTTGAATACCAATAACATGTTTTTACAGGTTGAGGAATGCTTTGGAGCCCATGTTGTAGTTGAGGAGCCATTATACTTTCTCATAAATACAATATCAAACAAGATCTAATTTTACATCATCATTCTAGTAGTATCATAGGATCATATTTGATATACCATCACTGTAAGTAGGTAATTTCATCTGTTTTAGCATCTTACATGTCATTTTGCATTAGCAAGTTCTTTTTTTTGTGCATCTATGTCATATTTGAGCTAACTTTTCCCCATAAAATAATATCCATTCCTTGTAAATATTATACCATTGGATTGATCTCAGAAATAACTTTCCAATGGTATAATATTTTTATGGAACTAAGTAATTTTGTTGTCATTGATGTCAAAGGTAAAATGATTGAAAATCATCTTCTAGGTTGAAATATTAAAACGATAAGGCAAATACCTCCATTGAAAAATGACGACAAGGTCAAAGCTCCTTTAAAAAAGGTTCATTATTTTAAAATTTGAAGAATTTCCCAAGGCAAAAGATAAAGGGTTTAAAAGGATTAATTATAATATTTAAATTCAAAGTTTAAATATTATAATAATATTATTTTAATTTACATGGGCACAAAAATTAAAATATTATTATAAATTACAAAACATCAAATTCTATACCTAAAATAATTTTGCATATATAAGGTGGAGCCAAAAATTATTTGGTAAATTTTTATGGTAAGGTTGGAATAAGCATGAAGGCATCGAAATCCTTCACAAATTGCAGCGCATAGTCTTCAAGCAAGGCAACATGAGGGCAAAGAAGGATGCACATTTTTGAAAGTTGGACAATGCACAAAATTTGACAAGGAGCAGTGCATGATTTGGTTCCAACTAAGCAGGTAGCTCAGTTGGTAAGTGGACCCCACGTAAGGAGTGGCATGAAGAGGTCTCAAGTTTGAGACTCGGCAATGACAGGTTGTTCATGTTTTGTTTTGGCAGTGACAGGTTTTTCGATGGTAATAGTTTAAAGGAGAATTAGTACCTTGATGTCTTGTGTGGGCAGTTAGCCCACACAATGCTCTAGCATGCACTAGAGTGTGGGATCTGTGAGGTTGTGCATTCGAATCCCCACAGTAACAGAAGTGGTAAGGGAAAAATATTTTTTATAAAATTTTTACTTGATTTTAGGGAGTCATAAGGGTTAGGTTTTGATTAAAAGTGCCATAATGATTGTGATTAATAAAGCATGATTTTTTCCATTAGGGAGTCATAAGGGTTAAGTTTAATAAAGTTTAAATTTGCACTTAGGGAGTTATAAGGGTGTGAATTAATAGAATATTAAGTGCAAAGGTATGTTTTAAAAAGCCTTCTATTTTGCAAAATACAAATATCAAGAGTGCTTTATATAGTTTTATTTTTGCAAAGTGCATAAATGAAAATATGTTTTGCATACAAGAATAGGAGTAATAAGGTGTAATAATGGCTTGACATTTTGTTGTAATTCTTGTATGGTGGAAAGTTCATGTGAGAGTTTTTGAAAGAGTACTTTTGCTATCTAATCCTTGAAGTGGCACTAAAAAGATCAATTATTTGTGAGTCAAGTTTTTGATGACATATATTCATCAGAACAAAATACGAGGTACGAGAATATCATCCCTTGTTTAAGGTGTTTTTTTGAGTAAATGTTTCTGGAACATAAGGTGGAGGTAAAAGGGTTGTTTGGTATGCATTGTTGAAAATATTTGAGTTAGGGTTTGAGATATTTGTGCATCATTATGAAACCTTTTGAGCATTGGTTTGAGAGATATTGAAAGCAATTGTGAAAGTTTTGAGGTCAATATTGTGAGGGAAATTTGTGCATTAGTGTGATTGATATTTGATAGGATATTTGTAAGAAATATAGATCAGTTTTGTAAAACAAGTTATACACTGTTTGATTTGATTTGAAAGGGATTTTGCAAGAGATAGAGATTAGATTAATTGAATGCAAGATTTTTGAATTTGAAGAACATATTGAGGTTTTGATATTGTATATAATTCTCTATATGTTCCAGAGGTTAAATAAATGCTAAGCAGAATATTGTCTATTTGAAGAAAATATTTCTGAAAGAGATTTAAGCTTTGTTTGTATGTAAGATTTGGATATATTTGAGCGAGGTTCTATGAGCAGTATTGAGGCATATTTGAGCAAGTATTTTGAGAAGGCTTGAAGGTAGATTTGAGAAAGTTTTTTTAGAAGGCTTGAGGGCAGATTTAAGCAAGTCTTTTGAGAAGTCTTGAAGGTAGATTTGAGCAAGTATTTTGAGAAGGCTTGAAGATAGATTTGGGAAGTCTTGTGAGAAGAATTGGAGTAGCTTTGAGATAGGTTTAAGCAAGTCTTGTGAGAAGACTTGGAGAAGCTTTGAAGTAGATTTGAGCAAGACTTGATAAGACTTGAAATAGCTTTGAGATATATTTGTGAGTAGAGATAGAGCATATTTGTGCTAACATTATGAGAAGGTTTGGTGCATATTTGAGACAGTTTTGAGAGTAGGATATGGAGTAGACCAGAGTAGAGGGGATAGAGTTCTCCTATGGAGAGATATCCATGAACCATAGCAAAGGGGATAGAGTTATCCTATAGAGAGATCCATAAACCAAAGTATATGGAATAGAGTTATCTTGTGGATAGATATCCATGAACCAAAGCAAAGGGGATAGAGTTCTCCTTTGGAGAGATATCCACAAACTAGATAACAAGATATAGAGTTATTTTGTGAAGAGAGATCCATGAAATAGAGCAAAGGGGATAGATTTATCCTCTGGAGAGAGATCCATGAACCAAAGCAAAGGGGATAGAGAGATCCACAAACCAGAGTATTGGGGATTGAGATCTCCTTTAGATAGAGGTCCATAAATATTGTAATAGGAAATTGATTTCCAAGATATTTGTTAAGAAAATTTAGAAGAAATATTTTCTCCATGGACGTAACCCACATTGGGTGAACCACGTTAAATTTGTGTTTCTCATGTGTGTGATAATTTATGCATTTCTTTGATTATTGCTATTGATATTGCAATTGATAACATTGGATAATATTGTTTGGGAAAGAAAAGTAAAAGTTGATCTTATACTGTTCACCCCCCTCTCAGTATAATCTTGTGTTTTTCAATTTGTATCAGAGTGGATTGCTTCAAAAAATTCTAACTGCTTGAAGGAAGATATTACAAGAACACAGATGGCATCTCAAAATGGATTTTCATCAAATAAGACACCATTGTTTGATGGGAATAATTATGCCTTATAGAGTATAAGAATGAAGACTTACTTGATGGCACAAGGATATGAGACATTGCAATCGATTGAGGATGGATTCACACCTACATCTACTCCTCCCATAGATAAATATGGTAAGCTATTACATGTGAATAATGCCAAGGCTATGAATGGAATATTAAGTGGATTATGTGAAGTAGAATTTGTAGAAGTTATGCCCTAAAACTCAGCAAAATAGATATGGGATAAATTGAAGCAAACATATAAAGGAGATAAAAAGGTCAAGTTGGCAAAACTACAAAACCACAAGAAAAGGTTTAAAGACTTGAATATGGAAGATGAGGAAGATATTGCTACATACGTATTTCATGTGGATGATATTTTTAATACCATGTGTGGAATTGGATTCAAAATTGAAGACTCCAGTGTTGCTCAAAACATATGAAGATCACTCCCTATGAGGTATGATGGAAAGTTTTCAACTATAGAAGATATGTGAGATATTGATAAGTTGACTATGGATGAGTTATATGGAATTCTCACAGTTAATGAGATGAGAATAGTAAAGGATCCCAACTCCAAGAAAGAGGTAGCTTTCAAATCTTCAAATAAGACAAAATATAAGAAACCAAAATCAAGTAGTGAGTCAAGCAGTGATGAAGAAACTAACTATGTGAGAAGAAACAAGAAGGACTCAAGAAAGTAAAAAGGTATGAAGATAGTGAAATGTTTCAATTGTGGTAATTTTGGTCACTATGCATTTAATTTTCCACAACCTGGAAGCAGTAGCAGTGAAGGGAAATATGATCATAATAAAAATGAAGAAGGAAAATCCAAGCATGAAAAGAAAAATAGGTATGGTCAAGGCAAGCATGGGAAGAAGTTATTTCAACGACACAAGAAGAGTTTCTATATTAAAAAGGCAAGAAAGGCTTCAAGTGATAGTGATTAAAGACTCTTATATAGTGAAGAATAAGATATTATATTTTTGGTAATAGAAAAGGAATAAAATGCTCCTATTAAAGATAAAGTCAAAAAGTATGAAGATGCTCTTGGAGATCAAGAAGTAGAGAAAGATTCAGAAAATGAAGAGGAAGGCATAGTTGATATAGAAGTAGAACTTATTGTTGCTCTTAGATAATTGAAAAATGTTAGAAAGTAAAATTCAAGACTAAAGGCTCAAGTTCAAGAACATGAGGAAGAAAAAGAAAAGCTTCTACAAGACCTAACAAACTCAAAAGCTAAGGCAAGGAGATTTAAATATGTCATGGTTTAAAATTTAGAGGTAAAAGAGTTAGAATGTGAAATATTAGAACACGAGGTGGTTTCTCTAAGGATGGAAGTGAAATATTCTAAAGACAAGCTACACAGGTTTGGGAAAAGTTCAAAAATTTTGGATAAAAATATCAATGCACAAAGATCTTCATCTATCAAAATAGGACTTGGTTCTTAAGAAGGACAAGGGAAACAAGAAGAAGGGTCAAGCTCAAGATAAAAAGAAGAAGAAGTATTATAGGAAGAGAGTGAAGAATAAATTAATATCTATGAGGATAAGTTGAAGAATAGAAGATTAACTAAGAAAGGAAACAATGCACAAACAAGAAACATGGATCATCACAGAGAAGGCAAAGAATGGACTAAAATACTAGAGGTTGTAAAACAAGATTTTTTCAAAGGATGTTGTTTTTCATGTAATTGGTTTGGTCACAAGGCCATGCATTGCAGGGCGAGAAAAATAGCTACACCTAACAGATCGAATTGAAATACATATAACGTAATTATTATATTAAAGCATGCATAATAAAGACTAAAAATTAAGCTGCTAAATTGAAAATTGTGTTAAATAAAAATGGGGGTTCTCCTTGTATTCATTAATTTATCAATTCAATAGTTACAATACATCCCCTTGAGGGCTTTTCAATGTGATACATTTCAATTTACAAAACTTGAGGAATCAAATCCCTCCATGAAATTAATGGTGCATTTCTAGGTGTTCTTATCACAACCCATAATATAGATCTATCTTTGGTCTATGTTTATTAAGCTCCTTAGCTCCTCCCTCATGCATGGAATACCTATACCTACACACAAGATATTGAAATATGTTAATAGCATATGCGTTTGATGATAAAAACTATGAAAAGTATGCAATAATGAATATAAATTTTATTTGTGACTATTCTAAACAATTCCAAATGACTTGAAATTTTAGTATGCTATTTTATAGGTTATTTAGTAAATGTCTAAGCATAAATCATCGTGAAATTGTTAGCAGAACTTGTGGTCATTCCTAGGAGGGAAAAGTAAGACTACAATCATAAAAACATTAATCATCCTATCAAATCTACCCAAAACTTCACCAAATTTGGATATGATGCTAATCTAATGCTATAGAAATGAACTACATAGAAATTAGATCAAAATTATGGGCCAATTCATGGCCATACCTAGGATTTCCAACAAGACCTACTAAGCATCCTAGGGGAATACGACCACAAAATAAGGTGGTTTTTTCCACCAAATCCACTTGGATCTGGTCAATAATCCTCCTAGGGGTCTTGTCGTCGAATTTGGGAAACTAAATAATAGAATTTATGGGTTTTGGAGCAAATTACCATCTCATAGAACACCCTAAAAGTCCCTTCGATTGAAGAGGTTTTCAAGGCAAATAGGTGGGTAAAGGTTGAGGGTAAATATTGGCAGCACTTCGTGGTCAATAATTGCAAAATCCTCTCTTTTTGAATTGGATGAAAACACATAAATTTATAGCCCAAGAGGGCATAGGGGTAAAAGGGGCAAGTTCTAGCATGCAAGGCAAGTGCTGCAACTTGGTAATGTCTTTTCCATGCATAGGGTGGAATAGGCTTCCCATTTGGACATCCAATTTGTAGGTCCTAATGGCCATGACAAGCTCCCAATATATCATGATTTATTAGGTGGGATAAATTGTAGGAATTGATTGCAATTTTTCCCACCCTTTAAATTTTTAGGGTTCTGGGTCATGGCTATCCCAGGGTGGGATGACCATAAACTATGACCAACCTGGGGTGGGACGGTCATGGCTATATGCCCCAAAACCCTCCAAAAGTGGGGTAAACCTTCCCAAAAGTGGTTGGTAGCCCTAATTAATCCTTGAGGGTTGCATAATTGGGACATATTATGTTTATAAGAGTGTCACATTAGCAATATTATTCGATTTACAGGATTTGAGTGTCTATAGATGCCCATTTTTGGGATGAGTTGTGTGCAATAGAGCGCTGAGAAAAAATAGATGACTAAATCATTAAATGATTGAGGTTATTTAGTAACCTAACCAAATTTAGATACTTCCATTGTGGAAAGAGCATATATTCTTGGAACCCTTACTTTTGACATAGTTGAAGGATTGATTGTGGTATACCTTTCAACCTCACTGTAGTGATAGTTGTATGGGCTTAGGGTATATTTGGTCTTGGTTCATTGTTTCCTTGTAAGCCTTTACATGGGTAAATTACCGAGGCTTCAAGGAGACCAAGAATTTTGATTTGTTGCATTTGTTAATTGTTTGCCTCAATGTAGGCTTGAAAATTTAGCTTTGGCAATGATTCTTTTGAATGTATGAAAATTGCACTTTTGAATGTTTTAAGTGTTGATTTGATTGTGATCTCATTATTATGACAAACCCCTAAAATGAAGAGTCAATGATGGCATGAAAAATGATAAATTGACTAGTTTCTTGACCCACATAACTTAATTGGGATAACCACTAGTTTTTCCCATTATAAGATGTACCAATTTTGTTAGGATTTTGATCGTTTTGATGATATTTCATGGAAGCTAAAGACTAAATACCTCATTCTCGTGGAGCGGTCCAAAAATAATGGCCTTCTTGGAGAGTGAAGTAGAGAATTTTTAGAGCATCCATTAAACCTTTTGAGTTTAATATTGATCCTTTGTTAATTTTGTCAAATTTGACTTTTTTTTGGTGGGTTTTGGTCCCTTTTTGTGAACTTTTTTAGTTGTTTTTGTAAAAAAAATTGGTGTTTTAATTGTTTTTGAATTTTTTTATTTTTGATGAGATTTCATAGAATAAAGGAAATGAATACCTCATTCCTATGGAGCAGTTTAGATGCAATGGCATTCTTGGGGATTGAAGTGAAGACATTTCAATTCATCGATGAATAATTTGGTTCAAATGGCATTTGGTAATTTACTCATCTTTCCAGATTGCATGGAGCACAAGTCGTTGCAACTGCTAAGTGTGTAGGTTAAATATCTGGGTACGAGGTACACTTGAGATTTTTATTTATGTAATTTTTTGTTGATTTTATTATTTTGAGAGCATGAGGTCCGAGGACCCACTTGATTGCAACCTACGGGTAGTTTATGGGTGATGATGTAGCTTCTGATTTTACACACACACACACACACACACACACACACACACACACACATATATACGAGTTTTCTATTATCATCATGTATTTCTTTACTTATTTATGAGACGTATGCAATGCTTATATTTACTTTATAATGTTTTGATGGATGTCTAACATGGATGCATGTATTTTAATATGTTGTGATGTGATGATATGTATAGATGTATATGCATAATGAAATAAAAATAGATGGTTTATTAATTGTGTATGATGGATTATAAATACTATTTGACATACTAGATGCTAGTACCATAGACTATACAAAATTTATCTATTCATTATTTTAATGTTATCATGACACTATGTGATGGATTATGTAAATGTAAATTGACAAACATGTGATGGCATGATATGAATTGTAATGAATAGTATAATGTTATATGATATATTTGGGATTTTTAGGATATGCAAACACTCTAGTTATCTAATAAAAAGTAGTATAGTAACCATGTAAGACTTTTTGCAAAGTATAAATTTGCTAATATGACCAAGATATTCAATATCCCTATGTGTGCATGTGAGTTCATTTCTATGATAATGCATAAAGATACCCCAGTGCCAAACAGGATTGATTCAGCCCATCTGTACTAAATATCACCCTACAAGTATCATTATCCTAAGTTGTGTATGTAGTTGGATTAGACCACTAGATAATATAGACTACCAAAAGCTAGGTCATCCACATGCAAACATTGGTCTGTACAAAATCCAGTTGCTTATGTGATAAACATATCGTCATGCGTAAGGATACTGCCATTGCTAGGAAATCTTGATGCCACTCAACCTGTAATGAGGGTAACCTTTTGGTTCTCTAATGCTGAGAATTATAGGGATTCAAGTTCAGTACTCCCTTATTTTCTTTTATCTTTGAATTTTCCAAGGGATTTGCTCATTTTTTTTATGGTGAGCAATGGATTTTAGTAGTGGTGAGAACCACTATTTATTTTACTTTTTCTTAATGGTGAAAACCACTATTTCTTTTGAATATTTTTAATGGTAATAACCATTGTTTATTTTCTCTTTTGGATACTTGCCCCAATTTGGCGTGAAGCAAGGGATTTTGATTATTTTGGGTAAGAAGGAACTTGTCCTTTTGTCAATTCTTAGCATCTTTGAACCATTCACACAGGGGGATGAGAGAGATAAAATTTTCACTTGAGGTATCCTAGACCACTTTGTAGGTTTCATATTTCCTTGTGCTAAACTTGGATTTATTAATGTGAAAATATGTTAGGATTTTGACATATACAAGGTATAATCTAAGTAGGATTCTACCTTCTAAAAATCATGATAACTTTCTATAATATCTGAAAATAAAACTAGAGACAACTGAGTGACTAAAAATCCTAAATATGCCTTAGGAAAAATAGCTAAGTGAAGGAAAAAAGACACATAGTATGGAATGTATATTTAAATTGTAAAAATAATGTAAACATGTAGTAAACCGATGCTTGACAATATTGATTTTGACATATGCCTAGTGTACATTCTTGGTGCTAGACACATATGATCAACTCTAAAATACAAAATTTAATGATGATAATACCTAATGCAAATGATGTTGTAATGCAATGATATGAAATGCAATGCAATGCAATATTTTTGTGTTTTTTATGTTTTAATAATATTTTTGTATTTTTGATAAATATATGTATATACAATGTGACCAATGGGCTTAGTGAATGCCATTGGAGCTTTTGGGTGACCAAAGGGTTGAGACTTTTTGAGTTGACAAAAGGGCTTATAGATGCCTTTCGAGCTTTTTGGATTGACCAAAGGGCTTATAGACACCTTTGGAGCTTTTTGGGTTGACCAAAGGGCTTATAGATGCATTTGGGGCTTTTTGGGGTGACCAAAGGGCTTATAGATGCCTTTGGTGCTTTTTGGGATGACCTAGACGATCGTAGACCACATAGGGACATTTTAGGCTGACCTAGATGGTCATAGACCACCTAGGGGCATTTTAGGGTGACCTGGATGGTCGTATACCACCTAATGTAGGTTGATGTAGACGATCATAGATCGCATAGGGGTATTTTAGGTTGACCTAGAAGGTCGTAGGCTGCCTAGGGCTATTTTAGGTTGACCTAGATGTTCATAGACCAACTAGAGGCATTTTAGGTTGACATAGATGGTCATAAACTGTCTATGGGTGTTTTAGGTTGACCTAGATGGTTTTAGATCACACAGGAGTATTTTAGGTTGACCTAGAGGGTTGTAGACCACCTAGGGGTGTTTTAGGTTGACCTAGATGATCATAGACTACCTAGGTATATTTTAGGTTGACCTAGATGGTCTTAGACCACCTAGGAGCATTTTAGGATGACCTAGATGATTGTAGATTGCCTAGGGACATTTTAGGTTGACCTAGATGGTCGTATTTTTCATTGGGTAATTTTAGGTTGACCTAGATGGTCGTAGACCACCTAGGGGTATTTTAGGTTTACCTAGATGGTCGTAGACCACATAGGAGTATTTTAGGTTGACCTAGATGGTTGTAAACTACCTAGAGGTATTTTAGGTTGACCTAGATAATTGTAGACTACGTAAGGGTGTTTTAGGTTGACCTAGATGGTCGTAGACCACCTAGGAGCATTTTCGGTTGACCTACATGGTCGTAGACCACCTATGAGCATTTTAGGGAGACCTAGAAGGTCATAGACTGCCTAGGGGTGCTTTAGGTAGGGTATGGTTCTCTAAGCATGTAAATGTCATAGGTGACTGATATTAAAGGGTTCAATATCTTCACTTCCTTCGATGGATACTAAGGGATAAGTTCTAAGTCCAATCTAACTAGTAATGATGTATGGACCTAACTAGTTTGCTGCAAATTTATTATGCAGATGGGGTGGAAAATTTGATTTTTGCTAGTTTTATTTTAGAACTAAATCACCAACTTGAAAATATCTAGGGTGGACTTTCATGTTGTAATCTCTCTTAAGGCACTCTTGATAAACACATAGAGCATTCACACATTGCTCATCAAGCAAAGTTAGCTAATCTAAATGATCTTGCCATGCAGTATCATCATCGATGAACTCCTACATAGATATGCGTAGTGATAGGATTTCCATTTCTAAATGCATGATAGCCTCAGTACCATAAACTAGTAAAAACAAAGTTGCCCTAGTGGGAGTTTGAATACTAGTGCGATAGGCCCAAAGAGCAAGAGGTAATTGGTTATGCCAATCCTTGATTTTCTTGAACAATTTTCTTTAAGATTACAATTATTGTTTTATTAGATACCTATGATTTCCCATTAGCTTATGGATAATAGGGCATATAAAATATGTGTTGTATGTTATATTTTTTGTTAGAGCACGCACATATTTATTCTTAAAGGGTGTCCCATTATCTGAAATTATCTTGTATGGAATACCAAAATGACAAATAATATTATGCAGCATGAACTCCACAATGTGAGGTCCAGTCGTAGTGGTAAGGGGAATTGCTTCCACCTATTTTGTAAAGTACTTCATAGCCATAATGATAAACGTGTGATGGCCTGAATAGGCAAGTGATATTTTCCCAATTAAATCAAACCCCATTGTGAAAATGACCAAACCGATTGAATCGATTGTAAGGCCTGTGAAGGTAAGTGTGTCAAATTTGCATGGTGTTGACACTTTATACACTTCTTCACATAAGCACAACAATCTTGCTCTAAAGTTGTCCAATAATAGCCCATGTGAAGAATTCAGTTTGTGATGGCCATGCCATTGAAATGGCCACCACATGTACCATCATGTGCTTGGGCAATGGCCCAAGCTGACTCTTGAGAGTCTAAGCAACGAAGGAGGATACCCTCATAGCTTCTACGATAAATTATGTCTCCAAGTAAGACATACTTTACCACATTTTTATTAAATGCTCATTTTTTGGCATGCAAAAATCCAGAAGGAATACTTCCCAGTTTTAAATAACCTTTTATTTGGGTGGCCCAATATTATTTTAAAGAAGCCTCAATTGTATGAATTGCTTGATCCTTTTGATGTTCATATCTCACAAATGTTGATTGAGATAGAACTTGTAGATATAGTATTGTGCTAGTGTCAAAAGGATTCTTAGGGAACAAATTACCCCAAGTGGCATTATTCAAATAGTTGTGAATTTGAGAGAACCGTTCATGTGAAGGCTCAATCTAAATCATGTGAAATTCTAGTATGGAGTTAAGCTCATCACACTTAATTATAGAGTGCAATAAAATTTTGACTTGAATTGTTGTGATATCATTAGATGGGTTCTACGGGATTAAAGATCCTAAAGAGGCAATTATTTTTGCAAAATGGTTAGATGAATGAGGGAGCACCTCAATATCATACCATTCAAAATTTACCAGAAATTTATCCATTAGGGTTTTGTAGGATTACAATACTGGGCATATACACTGAAATATTCCTTTAACCTGATTAACTATGAGTAAGAAATTTCCAAATTTATTGAGCTTTATTATTTTCATGGTGATTTCCATTTGAAGACCTATGATAAGGGCTTCATACTCGGCATTATTATTGGTGCACAGGAATTTGAGTTTAAACAATAGGGGTATTGGATCCCCTTATGGTGTGAAAAATACGATTCTCATGCCACCCCCTTGCTCACACTTAGAGCCATCAAAAAATAGAGTTATGTCAGCCTATGACTCAGGCTCCTCAGGATCAGGTGATTCTGAGACGTGAAAAAATCCATCATCAAGAAGCTCTATAGTGAGAGGCTGGTCATCCTAGAGAGGAGCCTTTGCTATTTTATCAGCTATGACCTGACCCTTTATTGATTTTTTTTAATAAAATATAGGTTAAATTCCATCAACAACATGATCCATTTCCCCATGTGACTACTATGGTAAGTTCAACTCGTCATGTAAAGCAATGGATTATATTTTGATACTATATACATGGTATGACTGAGCATGTAATGGTGTAGATTTTTAGTGGCAAAGACCACTATTAAGCATAGCTTCTCAACGTATACATATTTTATTTTATAGCTGACCAGGGTGTGACTAATATAATATGTAGCCTGTTCTTTATGCAATTCATTATTTTGGGCCAACATGGTGCCCAATGCAAGCTCGGTAGTTGAGATGTAAATATAGGATGACACTCCTAGTCATGAAGGAGCTAATACTAGTAGTGAAGCTAGATATTTTTTGATCTCGTTAAAGGCATCTTGAAATTCCTCATCCCAATGAAATGTAACTCCCTTGTGAATTAACTTTTTCATAGGTCAACACTTATCTGATAATTGTGCTATGAAGCACTTTATGGATGTGAAATTTCCTTGCAAGATTCATAGCTACTTGATACTTGTGGGGGGGAGGCATTTCTAGGATTTCCTTGAATTTTTTTGGATCTACTTATATGCCTCACTTAGATGCTATGAATCCCAAGAGTTTACTAGATGTGACACAAAATACACACTTCTTATAATTTAGCCTGACATTATTCTTAATAAGGTGATCTAAAATATTATGCAAGACATTGATATGCTCATGGTTTAATAAATATTTTGTCAATAAGTCATCCATATAATATTCCAAAATTTTATGCATGTAGTCATGGAAGATATAGGTCATGGATCGTTGGTAGGTGGCACCAACATTTTTGAGGCCAAAAGGCATGACCTTGTAAAAAAATGTCCCCAAGGCATTGTACATACCATTTTGATTTGATCTTCTGGATTAATATAAATTTGATTATATCCAAATAAATCATCTAGAAGGGAAAACATTTTGTGTCCTACTATGGTGTCTACCAACGCATCAATGTTTGGCAAATAAAACTCATCCTTAGGAATCGCTTTATTGAGATCTCTAAAATTAGTGCAAATGTGAATCCTACCGTCAAGTTTATTGATGGGTACCATGTTGGAAACCCATGGTGGAAAATCAAATTATATAATAAATTCGACATCCAATAGTTTTTGGAATTCATATTTTACTATTAAGGCAATTTTTGGATGCATATTATGCAACTTTTGCTTAACTGGTTTGACACTTGGGTCTAGTGTAATATTATGCATGACCAAATTAGGATCTAGCCTTGGCATATATTTATAGGACCAAACACAAGCTGATATCCTCTTTGTTAAAAAAATTGTATATTCAAATTACTTAGGGATAGACCTTCCCCTAATTTGATGTTATGGGGATTATTAGGATCTATGCTGATATACCTACAAACTTTGGATCAATTGACATTTGTGATCCATCTTCCAATTGATGTGGAATAGGGATTAAGTGAATGTCATAAGCTAGGTTTACACCACCAATTGGCAACTCATGCTCAACCTCAGCTTGAAATACATTCTGAGTATTCCCTAGGGAAAAATGAAATGGTTGTAACATTTCCTTGCAAGGCCAATACTCTGATGGATATGGGGGAGAATCTCCCCGATTAAAGTCAATTGCCTCAAAATCAAGGTGCAATGGCTTTGATGGGTTATTTGGATATCTCAATGGTGCATTAATATCTATGAAAATCATGTTTATGGATACATGATCTCCCTTGGATGGGCAAGTGAATCTAGATATCTGAGGTTGTATCTTAACTCGTAGGTGTGGCTATGGTGGAGGTGGAATGACCAGTGATGGTCGATGGGGAAGGTTATGAGCTTGCTCTTCGAGTGGCAAACTCTGTCACCAAATAGGATTCTATATAGGGAACATGCAAAGATAGAAATATTATTCATCGTCCAAAGGGATGACTTGATTGTGTTCCTCATTTGAACTTGGGTAATTTATGGGAGCTATGCCATAATATGATTCATCATCTATTGTCCAATCATGAGGAGGACCTTGATCCTCTTCCTCACTATCAGATTGAAGGGTGTGCAAAATCTCTCCCACTTCATGAGGTTGAGTGACATCACTAGATAACCCTTGATCTATCATGTTTATGGGAAAATAATCTCCCAATGAGTGGACATGATTTGTATTGGCATAGGGATCACATGCAATCTCATCCTTGTAATTCAAACATAGGGATTCTAGACTCTCTATGAGGACATCTAAAGGTACTGGCTTATTGTATCCCAACCCATATTTATCATATGGTAATTGATATTATGGCTAGAAAGTAACACGAGTACCCTATTCATATAACCCTAAACCAAAACCATGCCAATTGCAACAATGTACACATAACATCACATAATAAATATTTGACATGTAGTTTATATCCTTAGAGAAAGGTTCATCATCTTCTTCTTGTTGAGACACTAGAAATATTCCATACTCGATACCCCCATATATAAAATTTATTTTATTGGGTGGTATACCTAGATGTACAATGCTACCTATGGCGATATGAGGTCGTCTCATATTTTACACCATCTTGATGGATGGAACTATTGTGATGATCTTGACTAGGTACTCTCCTATCTCTATACTAGCCATCTGGATTGTAACATGGGATGATGAAGGTGAAGGAGATGGAAGTGAGGCTTGATATGACTCAACATGTACCTCTTGAGATGGTTCCTCATCTGTGAGACTAGGAATATCTTTTGTAGAGATGGTGGAAATTATGGGAGGGATTTCATCGATTAGTCTCTTCGACATGTTTCTCTACGGAGGATCTGATGATGACAAAGGATTTTTTTAAGGTGCCAATGATGATGATGGTATTGATGAAAATGGTAATTGTGTAATGGATGGTGATGGTGATGGAAGTGGACTCTAAATGGCTATTTTTAGTTTGAAGTCCACATGAGTTGATGGTAAAGTCAACTCAAGAATTTTCTACACCATGTTGCAGTACTTAAAGGGCTCAAGGTATACAGATACTACGTGTACCTACCCTTCATAAGTATACTTTAGAAATTTATGAGAATAGGAAGTGAAACACTTTATATCGTGGATCCAAGGTCTAACCATCAATATATTTTAGGCCATTGCACCCTCCAAAATATGACACAATATTGGTATAGTTTTGCATCCCACCTGGATGGGTGGGACTATAGTTCCAACTATGGATCATATCGTATCATTGAATGATTGAAGGGTGTAGGTGGACACCACAACATGAGATGCTGGAAGTCCTAGGTATTTAAGAGCACTAGTGGTTATTATGTTGCTTGATGAACCAATGTCTATTATAACTCTCTTATACAGTATGTCATTCACACATCCAATTATGTGTATAGGAGGGTCTACCACATCACTTGCTATGGTCTTGAGTTCGTGCTCATGGAACATGATCATTGGTTCCTTACATTGTTGCACATGCCCCAAAAAATCAATAAAGGAGTTAGACTCCTAGGGCTACAACTCTATCAAATTAAGAATATCCATTAGGGCTTCTCTATGGTGTAGATTGTTGAATGAGCTCGTATATGGACAATCTAGCCAATGTTGTTCTTAAGCTTTCTGCAAGATTAATTTTTATTATCACTACCGGTCTAGGTGGAAGGCTCTATACTAGAGGTGGTGGAGGTTGTGACATTGATGGAACGTTTCTTGAAGCTATAGGTGGTGCAAATTGACTTGGATAGCATCTATTTATAGTCACAATACTAACCATCCTGATGTACCCTTGTAGAGGGGGTGCCATATTGACCTCATTCATTTGTTTAGTAGGAGCTACCTGTATGTCATGAATAGGTAATGGGTCTTTGAAAACACCCATCTATTGATTATTTAGGGTGAGAGGATTATCCACTTGGAGTTCATTCCTTTCTATCATATCCTGCACTACTTTTTTGAAACCATAACACATAGGCAAGTAATGGAAATTTTGCCTATGATATCTACAAAATAGTTCTTCTCGACATCCTATAGGATTTTGATTACCTATATTTAGGTATATAGTCTTTATTTATAGTAAATTAATCAATTTGGAAGCCCACATATGATCGAATTGACTCAGTGAAGGGTGTAAACTATCACCTAGGGCAAAGTTGCTTATTTTGACCCTAATTCACTTTAGTATTATTATTATAACTCATAGGAGGAGGTTGGGCCTAATAATTTTGTTGAGCAAGGTGCAGCAACAGTATTGTCATTGTTGTCAACACAGTCAGACAGATCGGTTGATGCAGTGGACACGAGTTAAGAGGTTCTTCGGAGTATGTACAGTGATTTTCCAAAAGATCAAAGTGGCCCATATGCTAAAAATCAAAAGAAAATCACAAGGAAGAAAACTATCATGATATCGCGACATGTTAAGAAAGAAAGAAAACATGTCACGATATCACGACATGTTGAGCAAGAAAGAAAAACTGTCACGATATCGTGACATGTTGAGCAAGAAAGAAAAACTTTTACGATATCATGACATGTTGAGCAAGAAAGAAAAACTGTCGCGATATTGCGACATGTTGAGAAGAAAGAAAAATTGTCGCAATTTCATGACATGTTCGAAGAGAAAGCACAAGAAAGATAAACTGTCATGATTTCATGACATGTTCGAAGAGAAAGCGCAAGCAAGATAAACTATCATGATTTCATGACATGTTTGAAGAGAAAGCACAAGCAGGAAAAACTGTCACGATTTCGTGACATGTTGGAAGAGAAAAATGCAAGTAGAAAAAGTGTCATGATTTTGTGACATATTGCAAGAGAGATAGTACAGAAGAAAAAGTGTCACGATTTCATGACATGTTGGAAGAGAAAAAGGCAAGTAGAAAAAGTGTCATGATTTCGTGACATATTGCAAGAGAGATAGTACAGAAGAAAAAGTGTTGCGATTTCGTGACATGTTGGAAGAGAAAAAGGCAAGTAGAAAAAGTGTCATGATTTCGTGACATATTGCAAGAGAGATAGTATAGAAGAAAAAGTGTCACGATTTCGCGACATGTTGGAAGAGAAAAATGCAAGTAGAAAAAGTGTCGTGATTTCGTGACATATTGCAAGAGAGATTGTATGGAAGAAAAAGTGTCACGATTTCGTGACATGTCGCATTTTCGTGACTTGAAAAGAGCAGGAAGGCAGAAAAGAAAAAGTGTCGTGATATCTCGACATGTCGCATTTTCGTGACTTGAAAAGAGCAGGAAGGCAGAAAAGGAAAAGTGTCGCAATATCGCGACATGTCACATTTTTGTGACTTGAAAAGAGCAGGAAGGCAGAGAAGGAAAAGTGTCGTGATATCGCGACATGTCACATTTTTGCGACTTGGAAAGGGCAGGAAGGAAGAGAATGAAAAAGTGTCACGATATCATGACATGTCGCATTTTCACGACCCGAAGGTAAGAGAAAGTGCAAAGGATAAAAAGTGTCGCGATATCGTGACACGTTGCATTTTCGCGACTAAATAAGGAGAGAGAAAGTAAGAAGGCAGAAGTGTTGCGATATCACGACAAAAGTAAAGAGGAAGAGTACAGAGGTGAAAGTGTCGCGATATCGCAACATGTTGTGTTTTCGTAGGTACAAGCCAAGAAAAAAAGCAAGGATGTGAAAGTGTCACGATATCGCGACATGTGTTTTCATAGGTGAAAGCCAAAAAGAGGACAAAGAGGCAGAAGTGTCACGATTTCACAACAGGTCGCTTTGGCACGAGCTAAGAAGAGAACACAACCGAAATAAGATATGTAACAGTTAATTGAAGTCAGAACGATAATTACAGGTGTAGTTACAGAGAAAAATCATGCAGCTAAAATAAGAATAGTGAACTAAAGTCAGTACGACAGTTATAGGTTCAGTTATAGAGAAAAATCATGTAGCTAAAATAAGAACAGTGAACTAAAGTCAGAACGACAATTACAGGGCCAGTTGTGGGTTGCATGCAAAAATATGGAAGTTAAAAATAGAGTCAAAACTTTGTTATAAAAGGAGGTCTGCGTGGAGAATTAAAGTGCTACTAAAAAAGAGTGAAAGTGCTACAAAAAGGAGGGTTGGAAGAGTGTCGTAAGAGAGCGTTAAGCAGAGCCGTGAGAGCTGTAAAAGTGCAGTAAGTAGAGCCTTAAGAGTGTGTGGTGTTTTGGTGAATAGCGAGAAATGTTGGGTTAGCAATAGACCAGTCAGGGTCTTGTATAAATGAAGGTATTTTTATGTCAATCTTATAGTTTTAGAATTGCAGTCCAAGTTGGTGCTTGGAATTAGGGGTTGGTGCTTCTTTTTGTTGGTGTAGATAAATTAGGGGTTGGTGCTCCTTTTTGTTGGTGTAGATAAATCAGGGGTTGGTGCTCCTTCCAGTGGGTGCTGGTAAATTGATTGTAAAATTGGTATTTTGCAAAGGCTAAATTTGGATGGGAATCCAAGCAGTCATTTTTAAGGAGTAGCCAAATTGGTGAACCTCATTACATAATGTGTTGTGTGTGGAATGCTCTCTTGTTATATTTGTTTTATTGGGTTTTAAGTTTTCATTGTTTTGGCATTAAGAGTTGAATATTTAAGAATTTAAATAGCTACACTGATTCACCCCCCCTCTCAGTGTCATTGTGAGACTAACAAATTTACCTTTTGAGAAGGCATAATTTCTATAGGGCCTAGGATATTAATGACCACTTGATCGATCATTGCTAGTTTTTATGGCACTGGATTGCTCTTTGGATTTTTAGTCCACTCCTTCTGGCAAGGTTTTGCTATCTCCCCCTCTTGGATTTTGATCTCTTATATGGTTCTAGCCTATGCTAGAGAATCTTCAAGAGTGGTATATTTCTAGAGTTGTAATAATAAATATATTAGTTTTAGACAACTCTTTACAAACATCCAAGTCAACTCGGACACTAGAAATAGGTAGGTAGCTTAGCTAGGAGAGTTTACCACCTATTCCTATAGTCAGTGATAGACTCATCATCATATTGTTTTAACCTAGTAAGGTCAATTAAGGTCACCTTACTCTTGGTATTGAAGGCAAAAAATTCCAAGAACACATCTACAAACTTTTCAAAGGTAAATATGTTATGCCTTGGAAGTTGATTAAACCTCTCAACGACTGGGGTAGAGAGGGTAATTAGAAATGTTCTCAGGAGTAATGCATCATTCTTCTATATTCTAAAGCACTGGTTCATGAACCTGGTGAGGTGCTCTTGAGCATCTTCTTCCCCTTTAAATTTATCCAATTTGGGCATTTTAAAATGCTCAAGATATGTAGGGGAAGGTATAGATGGATGTAGTGGTTGATTGCATAATTGGTGCAAGGTGGGTTTTTGAAGCCTAGTCCCAGTTGTCTTGCTCTCTATAGTTTCCAAGAATTCAAGCAATGTTTGATATGCATCAGAGGATTTAATTTGCTCTTCTTTATTTTGACCCCATGGAGGGGGACAAGGAATATTAAGTAAATGTTGAGGTGGTTGATTGTCATCAACCATGCCTCCAAAATGTGCTTCTAAGTATTCCTCATTTTGTTCCAAATTATCATAAGCCCCATAAGGTGTTTCTAGAATGGGCCTACAAGGAGGAACTAATGCCTACTAAATGTGATCTATATTAGGCCTAGTAGGTAAATTTTGATTAGGCCTAGGAGGTCAAGGTGACAACATTTTATTAGGCCTAGGAGACCTATTTTGATGGAAAGTAGGCTGCCTCTACTGAGCCTCATGTCTATATGTGCTTGGAGTGGGAACTGTATCATGCAAAGTCTCTTGAATTTTCTATTCAATTATTTGTCTTTCTAATTGTTGTTGATGCTATAGGAGATCCAAATATTTTTTATCAGATCGAAGTTGATTAAACTTAGCTTGACAATCAACATACCTCTTAACTAGTTGATTTATTTGATCAACTGTATTGGATCTATCTGCCTTAGCATTATTGCCCTAATACCTATATTTTTTAGGAGGATTTGTGAGGTCTATTGGGGCTTTCCCTTGATTGAGGGAAGTCATATTTACTTGATGCTCACTCCTAAACATATGTTCTTTGTAATCTATTGGCATAGAGGTACATCATGCTTGCATGGAATGATGCGACCGAGGATAATTAGGATCTTCCTCATGTATTCCTTCATAAATTAGGAATGGTAGGGTGGAATTATCTCACCCAATATGATGAGTATCATACTCATCTTGATATGTGCATTTTGGAGAAGGGTGATTTGAGAGCATAATATGATTATTTAACCCTACCCTTGGTGTATAGTCTTGATCCTGCACACAAGTGTGAGGAGTAGACCGAGTAGGAACATAAATGCGTGGTATTTCTCTATGTGTAGGCACCTCATTGCATGGTTGCCTTTCATTAAATAAGGCATTGGAATTATCCATACTTGGGAAATAATTTCCCAGAGTGGGATTGTAACCTGTAGGGGTACCCCGTGTAGGGGTTCCTTGCAAGATAGATCCTCTCTCTAACACTCTAGAACTTGGGAGAGTAGGTGGCTGCCAAGGAGGTATAGCCATATCCTTGGGGTCAAATTGGAGACATTCCATGTCTCCTTGCCTACTCCTCACATCATCAAACCTTAAGTGGGCTTGGCTACGGGTATATACCATAACTACTTTTTATGAACCTCTATGTGATTAGCTCCTTTACAAGTTTTATAGATTTAAACACACAAGAATACAAATGATTATCTCTTTTAAATATTATGTGTTCCTAAAATATTTCATGTGTTTGTAATTTTTTATTTTTTTAAAGAATCTCTTTCATGTGTTTTGAATGTTTGTTGATGTAATTATCAATTGTTAAAGGGGATTTCACCTATACACTCGCAACTCGACAACCAAAAATGAAATTCTGGTCATGTAAACCAATAAAAGTATGGATATGAAGCCCATACATGGTTAGGTAGCATAGTTCCTACTAGTCATCACCCAGTACTCACTTGGTTAGCATTATACACTTTGAAGAGAAGTACATGCAAATTTTACAAGCTATGTTGGATCTTGGAGCTAGATTTTGATAAAAATGGGGTACATAGGATTTGATCCAATGTATGGAGATGAAACCTACCATTTTTGAACTCTATAAATGGTTGGGGTTGAATTCCAACTCACTAATTTTAAAAAGAAGCATGGTGTGTGTGGTTCCTTTTAAAATGATTGAAAGTAAACAAGATAGCATTCAATGGATTTTCACTAAATGCAATAAAGAGTGTTTCAATTTCACAACTAGATGCATATATAAGTAAGGAACCTACAAAATTATTAACCTATATGAAACCCTAACCCTTAGGCAGGTCACAAGTAGGAAAACCACTCAAATGCATGTTTAAAGTTGTTCTTTTTCTAGTTTTTCTTCAATTTGTTAATGCAAAATTTAGGAAAGGGAAATATAACTTTCAACCACACATAAAAGACATAAAAACTGAAATTTAACATTTTTTAAACAACCTAGCTATAAATTGATGGTTTAGGAACTTACCTTACCTATTCTAGAAACTGCTTTTTTTGGAAAATTCTGCAGAAAACCCTTGGTTTTTTGGCCATCCCTAGGTGCGATGACTACAAACTTGGGGGTCATCCCTGGATGGGATGGTTTCTGTGGCCATCCCTAGTGATTCCAATTAGGAATTCATGGGCCGTTTCAACTTATAAATACCATAACCTACAATATCCAAAACACAAAAATAAGGTCAAAGTGGAAGAAATAAAAAAACAAAGACAAGGGACTAGGTCCCACTGTGATTACCACTGAATAAGTGAGAACAACAAATATGCCTAACAGATCGAATAGAAATATATCTAACATAATTATTAGATTAAAGCATGCATAAGAAAGACTGCAAAGTAAACTACTAAATTGATAAATGTGTTAAATAAAAAGGGGGGTTCTCCTTGTATTCATTAATTTATCAATTCAACGGTTACAATACATCCCCTTGAGGGCTTTTCAATGTGATACATTTCAATTTACAAAACTTGAGGAATCAAATCCCTCCATGAACTTAATGGTGCATTTCCAGGTGTTCTTCTCACAACCCACAATATAGAGCTATATTTGGGCTATGTTTATTCAAATCCTTAGCTCCTCCCTCATGCATGGAATACCTATACCTACACACAAGATATTGAAATATGTTAATAGCATATGCATTTGATGATAAAAACTATGAAAAGTATGCAATAATGAATATAAATTTTATTTACGACTATTCTAAACAACTCCAAATGACTTGAAATTTTAGTATGATGTTTAATAGGTGATTTAGTAAAGGTCTGAGTAGAAATCATAGTGAAATTTTTAGCAAAACTTGTGGCCATTCCTAGGAGGGACAAGTAAGACTGCAATCATAAAAACATTAATCGACCTATCAAATATACTCAAAACTTCACCAAATTTGGATATGATGTTAATCTAATGCTATAGAAATTAACTACACAAAAATTAGATCAAAATTGTGGGCCAATTCATGGCCATCCCTAGGATTTCCAACAAGACCTACTAACCGTCCCAAGGGAGACGACCATAAAACATGGTGGTTTTTACTGCCAATTACACTTGGATCTGGTTAATAATCCTCCTAGGGATCTTGTCATCAAATTTAGAAAACTAACTCTTAAAATTGATGGGTTTTGGATAAAATGATCATCTCCTAGAACACCTTGAAAGTGCCTTTGATTGAAGAGGTTTCCAAGGGAAATATGTGGGCAAAGTTCGAGGGTAAATATTAGCAGCACTTTATGGTCAATAATTGCAAAATCCTCTCTTTTTGAATTGGGTGAAAATATCTCACTTTATAGCCCAAGAGGGCATAGGGGGTAAAGGGGTAAGTTCTCGCATGCAAGGCAAGTGCCACCATTTGGAAATGCCTTTCCCATGCGTAGGGTGGAAGAGGCTTCTCATTTAGGCCTCCAATTTGCAGGTCCTAATGGTCATGACAGCCTCCCAATTTGTCATGATTGATTGGATAGGATAAATTGTAGGAATTGATTGCCATTTGTCCTTCCATTTGACGTTTTAGGGGTCTAGTTCATGGCCATGCCATCGAGGGATGACTTTTTGTGGTCGTACTTGGTGGGATGACCATAAATTGTGACCATCCTAGGGTGGTACAGTCATGGCTATATGCCCCAAAACCTTCCAAAAGTGAGGTAAACCTTCCCAAAAGTTGTTGGGAGCCCTAATTAACGCCTTAGGGTTGCCTAATGGGGCCATATGATGTCCATTAGAGTGTCACATTAGTAGTATTATTCAATTTACATGATTTTAGTGTCTACACTATGCATTTCAAGGTTCATGGAAATAAAGAGTATGGCCTCACTAAAAGGAATTTCAACTCATTCAAAGATGGACATTTATTTCAAGGGTATTGCTACTCTTGTAATCACTTTGGTTATAAATCAATCCACTACAGGGTTCATGACAAAAATTATTATGGCTTCACCAAGAGGAGCTTCAATATATTTACGTCTTCCAATAATTACAACATTAAGTGTTACAAGTGCAATAATCTTGGGCATAAGGCCAAGTGGTGTAGAACAAAGTTTCTAGTTCTAGAGACAAGCAAGAATATGGACACTCAAAAGGATCAAAATGGTATGGCTTCAAAAATATTGAAAAATAAGGTTGACAAAGAAAAATATTATTGTATACTGGGAGTAGAGATACTCCCACCCCAAAATTAATCACCTCAAGGAGAGGAGGTGGGGAGGGGGTTGAGTTAAGAGTCTTATCTTTAGCCCCAAAGGAGTCCCTTTGCCATTGATGTCAAAGGGGGAGATATTTGAGTAAGGGAGAGAGAATTCAGTCAAGGGGAGCAGTTCCTTAGGGGGAGCATATTTGGAATCTAGTAGTAGGAAAATGAATTTTTAGAAAGGGTTGCCATCAATGAAAAAGGGGGAGATTATTGGAAATTTTGAGTAATTTTGTTGTCATTGATGTCAAAGTTAAAATGATTGAAAATCATCTTCTAGGTTGAAATATTAGAATGGTAAGGCAAATACCTCCATTGAAAAAGGAAGACAAGGTAGACAAAGCTCCTTTGAAAAAGGTTCATTAATTGCAAAGTTGAAGAAGTTTCCAAGGCAAAAGACAAAGGGTTTAAAAGGATTAATTATAATATTTAAATTAAAATTTTAAATATTATAATAATATTATTTAAGTTTACATGGGCGCCAAATTTTAAATATTATTCTAAGTTGTAAAACGTCGACGTCTATACATAAAATAATTTTACATATATAAGGTGGAGCCAAAAATCATTTGGTGAATTTTTATGGTAAGTTTGAAATAAGTGTAAAGGCATCAAAATCCTTCACAAATCATAGCACAGGGTCTTCGAGCAAGGTGGCATGAGGACAAAGGAGGATGCACATTTTTTATAGTCAGACAATGCACGGAAGTCAACAAGGAGCAGCGCAGGCTTTAGTTCCAACCAAGCAGGTAGCTCATTTGGTAGATGGACCCCGTGTAAGGAGTGGCACATAGGAGGTATCAAGTTCAAGACTCGGTAGTGACAAATTGTTCACATTTTATTTTGAAAGCGATAGGTTATTCGAAGGAAATGGTTTAAAGGAGAATTAGTGCCTTGAGGTCTTGTGTGGGTAGTTAGCCCACGTGGTGCTCTAGAACGCACTAGAGAATGGGCTCCATGAGGTCACACATTCGAATCCCCATGGCAGCAGAAAGGGCAAAATATTTTTTATGAAGTTTTTGCTTGATTTTAGAGAGTCATAAGGATTAGGTTTTGATTAAAAGTGCCATAAGGGTTGAGATTAATAAAGCATGATTTTTTCCATTAGGTATTCATAAGGGTTAAGTTTAATAAATTTTAAATTTGTACTTAAGGAGTTATAAGGGTGTGAATTAATAGTATATTAAGTGCAATGGTATGTTTTAAAAAGACTTCTATTTTGCAAAATACAAATATTAAGAGTGCTTTATGTAGTTTTATTTTTGCAAAGTGCATAAATGAAAAATATATTTTGCATACAAGAATATGAGTAATAAGGTGTAATAGTGTCTTGACATTTTGTTGTAATTTATGTATGGTGGAAAGTTCATGTGAGAGTTTTTGAAAGAGTACTTTTGCTATATAACCCTTGAAGTGGCACTAGAAATATTAGTTGTTCGTGAGATAGGTTTTTGAGGACATATCTTCATCAGAGACAAATAATAGGTATGGGAATTTCATTCCTTGTTTAAGGTGTTTTGTTGAGTAAATGTTTCTGGAACATAAGGTGGAGATAAAAGGGTTGTTTGGTATGCATTGTTGAAAATATTTGAGTTAGGGTTTGAGACCTATATGTGCATCATTGTGAAACATTTTGAGCATTGGTTTGAGAGATATTGAAAGCAATTGTGAAAGTGTTTGAGATCAATCTTGTGAGGAAAATTTGTGCATTAGTGTGATTGATCTTTGAGAGGAAATTTTTAAGAAAGATAGATCAATTTGTGAAGCAAGTTATACACTATTTTGATTTGATTTGAAAGGGATTTTGTAAGAGATAGATATTGGATTAGTTAAATGTAAGATTTTTGAATGTGAAGAACATATTGGGGTTTTGATATTGCATATCATTCTCTATATGTTCTAGAGGTTAAAAAAATTCTAAGTATAATATTGTCTGTTTGAAGAAAGCATTTTTGAAAGATATTTAAGCTTTGTTTGTATGCAAGATTTGGAAATATTTGAGTAGGTTCTACGAGCAATATTGAGGCAGATTTGAGCAAGTCTTTTGAGAAGGATTGAAGGCAGATTTGAGCAAGTCTTTTGAGAAGGCTTGAGGGTAGATTTGAGCAAGTATTTTGAGAATGCTTGAAGGCAGATTTGAATAAGTCTTTTGAGAAGGCTTGAAGATAGATTTGAGTAAGTCTTGTGAGAAGACTTGGAGTAACTTTGAGGCAGATTTAAGCAAGTCTTGTGAGAAGACTTGGAGCAGATTTGAAGCAGATTTGAGCAAGTCTTGAGAAGACTTGAAACAACTTTTTGGATATTTTGAGTCCTCTTAGTCAAAGTTGTCATTGATGTCACCTGATAGATTTATCACTCTTATTAAGGAATTCGGTAAGAAATAAAGTCGTCCAAGTCATCCAGGAAAAAGCTTCATCAGTGCAAAAATGAAAGGAAAAAGGCTCCATAATATTTTAATATTATTGGGAGCACATGTTAAGTGATTGGTTTATAAAAACCCAAGGTGGGTTATTGCAAAGGTTAAAAAGGAGGTTTAATAATTATTTATAAATTATTTAAAGTCACAAGGAATTTAAATTTTATAAATAATATTTAATTATACCAAGATTGGGCATTAAGACAAGGTTCTAAGGTTTAATTAAATTAAACCTAAGGTTGGTTCTTTTTCATTTAAATTTAAATTTAAATTTAAATTTAAATTAATTATAACTTAAAAATCACACCAACGTCAAAATTATTCGAAGCACTGACATTATTGTAAAAGAGGACAAAGTCATTATATAAATGCCATCACAAACATTTACCAAGGCATCCCTTGCAATAATAATTTGAAGCGCATGTGAAAAGGTTTTGTTTTTTCGAAGGCCTTACAATTTATGTAAAGGCTAAAGGTGTGAAGGTTCGGAGACTCTAAGAGCAAAGGCCAGTGTGGCGTAGTGGTATTTTGGCTTGGTACTAAGGAGAAGGTCCCGCATTTGATTCACGTGAGGCCTTTTTGGATTGCAATGAAGAAGTGCTTGAAGCTCTTGTTTTTTGGAGGAGCGTTGTTCACAAAAAAATTATAGTGGACGTGTCATTTTAGACACGTCAGGGCGTGTGGCCCAACGGTGGATTGGCTGCGGCTAAGGCATTGGGAAGGAGGACGTCTAGGGATCGAATCCTATTGAGGGCAAGGCAAGTGGATTTAGTTTTTGATGTTGTTTAATATTTTAATTTTTGCCAAGGTTTCCTAAGGAGAAATAAGGATATGGTATGCCCTAGGAAAGATAGAGATTTTTGCTGATTTTATTTTTGGAAGTATATCATATTATATATCATTGGAAATCTCTTTTCGAGAGCTATTTTTTTTATTTCTTAGACAGAGAAATAATGTGTGTGCAAGGAGATATTTCTGGTTTTGTCAAGGAGTTTCAAAAGTAAGTTTTATTTATTCTTTTGAGGGTTTATTTCTTGCATAAGAGGATATGGTGTATTTTATTGAGTAGGAGTAATAAGGTGTTATTGAGATATTATTTATATTATTGTGTTATTACTCAAGACCTCTAACCCTTGTTGATATTGAAAAAATAAAATGTGTTGAGTGTGGCAGATTTAGTGGACAACATATAAGGCATCAAAAAGGTATGGGCAATATTATTCATTGACTTATTTGGGTGATTGATTTTTGAAAATATATTTGGAGATAAAATTATTGATTGTGGTTTCCTTTTTGAGGATTTTTTGGTTTAATGCTTCAAGGTTTTCTAGTTTGAGAGTTGTGATTAAACCTTGTTTTATAAGCATTGTTGTTGAAGCCAATTGGTCATGCAAAGAACTTGAACTTGAGTTAAGAACATGAGTATCATTGTTATGTGAGATTTGTTGTTGAGCATTGTTGGAAACATTTTGAGTTGGTTTATGCATGCTTGGACTAGGGTTTGAGGAAAGAATTATTCCTTGAGGTGATTGGTTGAGTAGATTTGATTGAGCCTAGTCAAGTAATTGTATGAAGTGGTTGTTCAAGTTCCATGAAACAAACTATTCTATATTCTGATTTGAGTTGAGATTGAGATTTGAGAATAGAACATATAGAGTCTCTAAAAATTCTCTTTATGCTTCTATGATATTTATTTGAGTTGAGATTGGGATTTGAGTATAGAACATATTGAGTCTCTAACAATTCTCTTTATGCTTCTATGAGATTTAGATTGAGTTGAGATTGGAATTTGAGTATAGAACATGTTGAGTCTCTAAAAATTCTCTTTATGCTTCTATGAGATTGAATTGAGATATTGATTGAGCATTGAGTATAGAGAATATTAAGTCTCTAAAAATTATCTTTATGATTCTATGAGACTGGACAAGTTCTATGTGAGCTTTTTAAACTAATTTGAGGCAAGTCTTTGATAAGGCTTGTGGACTAATTTTGTGTAAGCTTTTGTGGAAGCTTGCTATGCAGATTTGAGAAAGTCCTAGAGAGGACTTATTGAGCAGATTTGAGTAGGTTCTGTGTGGACCTGTTGAGAAAATTTAAGTAGGTTCTGTGTGAAATCCGAACGCAGAGTGACGGCATGCCAAACCAATGGTGCAAATGAAATTGATATAAAAATGCTAAATCCTACGAATGCGAGAAAAGCAATGCATGAAGAAAACGACGCATAAGCATAAACGAGATGTAAGAAAAACAAAAGAAAAGTGGGGCCTATTTTATTAATGTTGCTTTAAATCTAGTTACAATACATTCCCCATAGGGCTCAGAATGTTTGATATAGTTTGTTACATCAATGGATGGTACGCTTCCAATGTCTTTCGCATGCCTCACATTCGAAATGGGCAGGCCAAAGGTTGTCGTCACTTATGATGTTCGTCATTCCTTGCTGCCCCTTTGATGTTCTGGCAGTGAGATCCTATGCACAGAGAAACAAAAAATAGTTAATAACATATGCAAATAGAGGGAAAACATGCAATCCCTAGGGCCTCCAACTAGTGAATACATAAAATAGCAAAATGATGGTTAAAACATGTCATAATGGATTAAAAATTTAATAGAAGCATAGAGACATCATCAGAGACATTACAAAAATAACAGTCAATAAATCATGCATGTATTTCTAATTGCTCTGGGGTGGGACGATTAGGACTGTCATAAAATATGCAAGAACGACCTTGCAAATGTCGTACCTAGAGGCCTCCAAAATTCTTGCAAAATTAGGGTTAGGCAAAACGGGGCATTTTGGGATGACCCAGAAGGTTAGATTTGGCATATTATACCCAGATTGTCCTATATCCGAAAGCACTCCCTATATGTTAGTAAACGCATAAAATGATAAAAATACAGTCAAATCAAGTCAGAATGCAATGAAACTTGAACAATGAGCATAAGTAAACCAAATAGAAAATAATGCAAAAATAAAAGTAGAGAGATCCTTTGCATATTTCTAATCACTCTGGGGTGGGACGATTAGGACTACAACAATGCGGGGGGTGTTCGGGGGTAGGACGCCCATCGTTTGGGGCTTATTTTTGGCACCAATCCAAGTGGGATGGGTCCAAAACATCCTAGGGGGTTGTGTAAATGAATTTGGTGTGGGATTGTGGCTTATTGCTTGGGTTTTGGGTTAGGATTATGTTATTAGCGTTCACCCAATAACCTCTCTTCCAAAAGAGAAATTAGGGATGTAAGAAGCACAAAGGGGAATGTGGGTATAATTTGGCAGCACTCTGTTTTTCCAAATGCTCCTACTCTATTTTTTTTTTGGGTGAGGAGGCTCACCATTTTATAGACCTGAGGGTCTCCTTTTGAATGTGCATGTGAGGGCGCCACTTGTCTTGTCATGCATTTTTTGGGAGAGAAGATTCCTCCCTGATTTAGAGTCTCCTTGCATGAGGTCTCCATGATCAGGGTATGCTTGACTGAAGTCCCTCTCTAATTTGAAACTATTCCTCGTAATTGCATGCTCTAAAGGCATAGTTGAGTGGTGGATCTGGGATGCCATTTATCAAGGTTTGACTTTTTGCCAATCAAACTTGTTATTCGTCCCACCTTGGGACGATTGCTGCTAATCAACCTGGGGTGGGACGAATAGGATTCTAATCATCCCAGGATGGGACGAATAAGGAGCAAAGTTCTTAAAAGGTGCCAAATTGACCTATGACCTTCCAAAAAATGATTTGGAAGTGGTTAGGACCATTGTTTAACCTTTGGAGGCTGCCCTAGGGGGTATGTATGTCAATTCGATCAGTGCCTGTTGTCACATAATTGAATTGGTGTTGTTTTGGTGTCTACAGATGCCCCTTTTTGGGATGCGCTATGTGTGGCAAAGTGCTAAGAAAAAATAGATGACCAAAGTACTCAATGATTAGGTTTTCTCAATAACCTAACCAAATTTTGATGCCTCAAGTATGGAAAGGGCACACATTCTTGAATCCTTGCTTCTGATGAGCTAAGGAGCTTAACTCAAGTGTAAAATTTTTTGATGAAGTGTACTTGATCTTGGACATTGTTCAATCATGAATAGGCAAAGGGTGCAACCTTTTGTCTGGGGAACCTTTTGGTTTGACTTTTATACACACCCTATGAAGAATGATCATGAAAACCCATTAAAACTTATAAGGGATAAATCCCACTCACTTTAGGATCTTGCTGGATATCCAAGGTGTGAGTTACAGAGTTGAGTCAAATGTCTATTCACTCTTTTCCACTTTTGGAATAGTTTCAAGTGGACTATTTGTTACCTTACAACGGGTTCTGGACTTGTTCAGTAATGT
The DNA here is from genome assembly GCA_028583015.1 of Wollemia nobilis. Taxonomy (NCBI): domain Eukaryota; kingdom Viridiplantae; phylum Streptophyta; class Pinopsida; order Araucariales; family Araucariaceae; genus Wollemia; species Wollemia nobilis. Next base: position 1,068,908 of record JAQPPZ010002937.1, on the reverse strand, counting down.
TTTTGGAATTGGTTATCTTTGTAGACACTCAAATTTACAATCAGTTCTTTGATCTAATTCTTTATGTTTCAATAGTTTTAAATAAAATATAAATTCTAAAGAAAATAAAAATGGATCATTCAATTGGTGGAACAGAGAAAGTAGAGTAGGGCAGAAAGATAAGTTTACCTAACTTAGCTACAAAACCAAAACTACCAATTTTAGTTATACCGGTTAGCTTCACAATAGAACAAATCAAAGAGGAAAGTGTCTAGCTTTCTAAGATCACCTTCCACTAAGAGCATAAGACAGAGACAAAATAGATCTGAAAGAAAATCACCAACAGAAGGAAATTCAGTTGAACTTGGTATCTCTCACTAGCAGCTTAGCTCGCACAGTGAGGATAGAGCAATTAGAACAGGCCTGAACCTTAAATCTATAATTTTCCCTAGCATACAATAAAAAAATAATGAAGCCTAGTAGCATACCCAATCTTTGATAACACAGATCTATAGCATAAATTAAATAAACCTTAATGAAACGAAAACAAAAGAAGATGAAATTATCGTAGTCTAAAAAATATTAGGCTCTTGGCCATGCTATCACAGAAAACGAAACTACACCAACTCCAGGTCCAGAACAAAGCATTCAAACAATATTTGCAAGAAATTGCTCCAATAGATTTTTATTCTAAGTATTCGCCTCCTAAATTTACATTCAGAAGAAGTATTTATAGACTCAGGACAAACCCTGATCTTTTTAGAAATATCTTCTTCTCAAACCCTAAATCTTATCCTTTAAACCTTATTACCCAAGTTTTATAATATAAGGCCATTTAAAAATAGAGTTTTTTTATAAACCCTAACCATTCTGCAAATCTTAGTGCAGTTACTTGCCATAAATGGAGAAGGCATGATCTGACATTATTCTCATCCATCTGTAACTACAAGTAAATATCTTTGTTTTCTAGTTGGTCGTCGATATATTCCATAAATGGGCATTGCGTGTGAAGGTATCTTCATATTTCTGGTGCATCTGTAGGGAGCGTCTCATTAATTTCTTAGAGAAATTCGGATGAGTCACTGGTTTCTCTGACATTTTATCTTCACAGAGCCGCCTCTGAATTGAAATTATCTGTATGCCATTACTTTCACCATAAATTCTCCTTTTAAATGCGTCCATCGATAAATTTCGGTAACTGTGTGTAGATATTTTCATTTTTCAATTAATTTCTGACATATTTCATTAAATGGGCAGCTGCTTAGTCACCGTAAAGTTTCTTTGCGGCCAGATCTGTAAAATTTGGATGGTCCAAAAATTCCTAGAATCCCCCATTTCTATTTGACGACCTTCGCTTGATCCGTGATTATTTTGTCTTTTTTGCCACTTCTGCCAGTATGCAACTGCCAGCTCGCTTTCTGCAAAAGACAAACAAGGATTAGTTTTTTAATATTATTAAATTAAAACCCTAATGTTCATTATATGTCAGCTTACTTTTTTTTTTACACATGTCGCGATAACGCGATGCTTTCCTCAAGCTGCTCTTCATTTTGGCTTCTTTTTCATGAAACCGTGACATGTGGTGATTTTGTGACATGTCATGAAATCGTGACGTCCTCTGCACTTGGCACTTCTATTTTGCCCTTTGCCGCGAAACCGCGACATGTCGCGATTTCATGACATGTCACGAAATCACGACGTCCTCTTAGCACTTTTCCGTGAAACTACGACATGTCACAAAATCGTGACGTCCTCTGCACTTGGCGCTTCTGTTTTGCCCTTTATCGCAAAACCGTGACATGTCGCGATTTCGTGACATGTCGCGAAATCGTGACATCCTCTACACTTGCCCCTTCTGTTTTCCCCTTTGCCGCGAAATCGCGACATGTCACGATTTCGCAACATGTTGCAAAATTGTGACATCCTCTTAGAACTTTGCCACAAAATTACGACATGTCATGAAATCACAACGTCCTCTTCACTTAGTGCTTCTGGTCCAAATCTGTCGTGATATCGCGACGTTTTCATCACTTGCACTTTCTTTCGAAAACCCATCACGAAATCGTGACGTTTCCACACTCGGCACTTCTTAGTCCAAAACACGTCATGATATCGTGACGTTTTCGTCGCTTGGCCTTTTCTACCAAAATATGTCGCGATATCGTGACGTCTTCCTCAAGCTTTGTTTCCAGTCAAAAAATGTAGCGAAATCATGACGCTTTCCAAAAGCTTTGCTTCTGATCCAAATGTGTCACGAAATCATGACATTCTCTTAAAACTTGGCTTCTGACTCAAACCAATCATGAAATCGTGAAATTTCCAAAAATGGAATATGTTGCGAAATCACGACTTTTCCAAAAATGGAATGTGTCGCGAAATCGTGACTTTTCCAAAAATGGAATGTGTCGCGAAATCGCGACGTTTTCTCAAGTTACTTCCACTTTGCAAATTTTCTAGAAATTGTAGGTTGACTCCAATGATTTTGTTCATCTGTACTCTGCATTTTTTTACATATTAGTGAAAGATCTTCTTTACTCAGAATGAATCTAACATTTTTTTTTTTAAAAATGACTTCTAAATTGAAATCAAAGCCATATGCAAGCCTACTTAAAACTTTGGTATATGCACAACTTGAAGAAGAAGGAGGCAAGCAAAAATTTGGAATTAAAACCTGAAAAACATCAAGAGGGTCCCTATGGAAAAATAAGGAGGCAAGCAAAATCTGGAAACAAAACCTGAAAAACATCAAGAGGGTCCCTATGGCAAAAATTTGGAATTAAAACCTAAAAAACATCAAGAGGGTCCCTATGGAAAAATGAAACTAAATATTTTCAAAGGATGGAATTTCATTTTTTTAGTGGGGGTGTGTTGCTTCTCAACAGAACCTTGTATTCATGTTTCTAGAATGCCAAGTGTTTGTTCAGCTTGTGATTATTGCTTGTTTGCTGCCCCAAGCAAGAGCATGATTGTATTTGTCAACGATTCTTTGAATGCATGTCATTTTCTTGATTGGGTGTGTATTTGTTGATTGGTGACTTAGTGTGACTACCCCATCAAGTGACAAATCGATGAGGGAATGACCAAAATGAGAAAAGTGACGAGTTACTTGATCCAATATGATGTTTTTAAGGGTGCATTCAGTTATTTTTCTTTGAACGCGTGTAGTTTTCTAGCAATCAGACCTATTTTTGGTGGGTTTTGATCCTTTTTTGTGACGCTTGTTGGGGTAGAAATTATCAAAAATCCTCCTTCCCATGGAGTGTTCTGGCTATGGTAGCCTTCTTAGGTACTAGGATAGTGATTATTTGTGACCCCGATGTCAGTTTTTCATGCCATGAATGTCAGGTACAAATGCACATTTGTTCGACAAGTTTATTGCTATTTTTTGGTGCATTTTTATGGATTTGGTTTTTGTTGCTGTATTTATTGCTCTGTAATCATCTCAGGGTGGGACGAATACCAATTTGGTAATCATCCCAGGTTGGTACAAGTTCCAACTAGGGTGCTCATCCCAAGGTGGAATGATTACAGGCCTAACAGCCTATAAAAGGGCCAAAACTAGGTTTTGGGCTCATTTGCAACATTTTTTTTCTTGGCGATTTTGAGCAATGAGGAGGAGTGCGAGTTTGTGTAGCGGAGCGCTACCAAGATTTCATGGACATCATGAGTGCGAGAACCAGATCTTCAGATGGATGAGCCGAGGCAAGACCGGTATGATGTTCCTTTCTTCTGCTTGTTATTTGTTTTGTTTTTATATGAATTGTTAGTGTTATTCTTCTTGTTTTTTAGTTCACATTAAGGTTAAAAACCCTAGTATGAATTTTATGTGTTTATTTGATTTTTTTGTTCACACTTAAGGTTAAAAACCCTAGTATGAATTTTTTCATTTGATTTTTTTGGTTCACACTTAAGGTTAAAACCCTAGTATGGATTTTTTTTATTTGATTTTTTTGGTTCACACTTAAGGTTAAAAACCCTAGTATAATTTTTTTATTTGATTTTTTTGGTTCACACTTAAGGTTAAAACCATAGTATGAATTTTTTGTTTGTTTATTTGATTTTTTTGTTCACACTTAAGGTTAAAAACCCTAGTATGAATTTTTTGTTTCTTTGATTTTTTTGTTCACACTAAGGTTGAAACCCTAGGACGATTATTCGTTTTATTGTATTTGTTTGTTCATGCTAAGGTTGAAACCCTAGGATAATTTATTTTGTTTTATTTGATTTTTTTGTTTTTGTACAGTTGTTTTAATGTTTTTTTAAATTAAGGTTGAAACCCTAATTTGTTTTTTTGTTTTAATTTGTTTTTTAGTTTATATTAAGGTTAAAAACCCTAGTATGCTTTGTTTTTTGTTGTAATTTGTTTATTTTTTTTGTTTTTGAGTGTACCGTTTATTTGAATGTTTTGTACTTGTGTTGTACAGTTTTATTGTAATTTTTTTGTTTAAATTAATGTTGAAACCCTAAATTGTGTTTTTGTTTTATTGTGTTTTTGTTTCTCTTCTGTACAGTTTTATTGTATGATTTGCACGTTTGTTGTACAGTTTGTTGTTAATGTTTCTATACTTTTGTTGTACAGTTTTCCTATACTTTGTTTTTCTATACTTTTGTTGTACTTTTGTTTTTTTGTTTAAAAAATCCTAATAGGATGTTTTGTTGTATTTTATTTTTATTTTTTTTGTTCAGATTAAGGTTGAAAACCCTAGTGTGTGTTTTTTGTTTTATCTTGTTTTGTATTGTTGTTTTTGTACAGTTTATTTGAATGATCTGTACTTTTGTTGTATAGTTTTATCTTATTGTTTTTTTAAAATTAAGGTTGAAACCCTAATTTTTGTTTTGTTTTGTTTTATTCTTTTTTAGGTTGTGAGGAGTCGGCACCACCAACCGACTATGTTCTCTAATTCCCAAGATGCACTAACAGTTGCGTATTAGGAGTGGTTGGATGCTCTTGGGATTAAGAAAGTGACGCGTTTGGAGCCTGTGGTGGGGGATCGAGCATATTTGACTACCCTGATCAATCTATGGGATCCTCGTACCAACATATTTCATCTCCCAATAGGGGAGATGACGATTACTTTGGAGGACGTGTATCGGATTTTGCAGATTCTGATAGATGGGATGCCCATCCGGACGACCCCTTAAGACCAGTAAACAATGATACTAACACTATGCTTTGGTTGGGAGGTGAAGAGGGGGGTGGATAGGGCGATGGAGAGGGTATAGGCTGACTACCATATAGGTTGTATTCTGGTTCGATGGTGGTTTGAGAAGGGCATATTAGGGGTAAGGCATGCTTTGATGATGACCCTCATCTCTAATATGCTCCTTCCTAAATCCTCATGGGTGAGGTTCCCTTGGAACCTGATTGAGTTGGCATTCAGACTAGTGGAGTGTCCTTCCTTAGCTCCACTGATTATGAGATGGGGTCAGACATTGTTGGCATAGCTGTATGATGAGCTGTATGAGGTCCGCTGCTAGAGGCAAAATGGGATCGGGTGCAGCTATCTCTTGCAGTGTTGGGGGTGGTAGCACATAGTTGTGGAGTGGCCACAGGGTTTGCCTTGGACCACCCAAGGTGAGATGGTGGATCGAGAGATTGGATATACTACATTATGGCAAAGATCAGGGGAGCATGGGCAGAGTCGGTGGTGGGTAGGTTTCGTAAGCCGCTATACTAAGGCCTTCTCTCGGTTATCGCCAGGGTAGGTGATTTAGTGATCGTATCGAGACTGTCCAGCTTGGCCTGAGGCTGGTGAGTGGCTCTGGCATGTGCATTGAGGGAGATGGTTGATTGGGTGGCATGGGACAGAGCAAAAATACTTCTTTTATGTCTAGGTGGCATGGTAGTTTAGGGTATGCCAAGGATTACCTGGTGATCCTTTGATCTATCGGCACTACGGGGACAAGAGGACCCTAGTTTGGTTGATCATTGAGCCACTAGGTGAGTGGTCTGATGCAATTATTGATGTACCCAACATGGATGATGTCAGGGTAACTATAGAGTATGATCGATGGTGGACTATGCGGTGATGGTGGTGTGAGGGGCCTCTAGGAGCTATGGATGCAACAACAATAGGAGGAGGGGATGCAGAGGCATTAAGGAAGGGTTGAGGGGCTCTGCTCGATGATGCAGACATGGTTGAGGTCAATAAATTCACTAGTGATGGAGAGGATGTGGGGGTTTTGGAGTAGTCAGATGTCTAGGATATCTTGGATCAGTGGGTACCGGAGCAGCAGGCCATCCCAGAGGTGCCCCTACCTTAGGTTGTCTCAGGGGATGCGAAGGCTGGATTTCATGTTGAGATAACATGATTGGAGGATCTCTTATGGAGATGGGAGGAGGAGCATAGAGATGTATTGCAAGAGAGGGATCTCCTGCGGGCTCAGTTGGCATAGTGGGACAACACATTGGCTATGTATCACCGATGATATGTGGAGTGGGGGTGGTACTAGGTGGAGTTGGAGATGAAGGTTGTCCATCTCGATAGATAGTTACCTGAGCTCGATGGAGGCGGTTCATCACACCATATGAGAGGTAGTGAGACTGAGCAGTCTACATCCTCTCATTACTTGTAGCTGGATGAGGGTAGTTGGTGGGCATGGTGCGTGGGCTAGCAGCAGCCACCCTGAGAGGTCCCATAGGACCCATACTACTTGGGGTAGTTCTAGTCGCATCGATCCTGCGTGATCATGGTGGTCGACTCCCTAGGCTTTGGGGATTTTGAGTTTTTGATTTTTTTTGTGAGGTCAGAGGACCTTCTTATTGTATCCTGAGGGTATTTTTGATGTGATATATACATGACTCTTTTTTTGGTTTGATTATATACTTGTCGTGGTTTATTGTTGGTTATGAATCATTGTTCATTTATTTTGATGTATGCATATGCTATTATGACTGCGGATGATGTTAGCTATATGATATGGATGTATGCATATGGAATGAATGGAATGATTTGTTGGTATGCAGGAGGTGGCACCATAGACTGTACAAGATTTACTAGCTTTTTGTACTATATGATTGCTTTATGGAATAACTTTGCATTTGTATATTTTTGTTTTGTATTTTTTGATGGTGGTGTAAGTAATGAAATGTACCACAATTGTTTTTAGAATGTAGTTAAGTTTTTTTCGAGACTCGGATGCTTTAACTAACTAGCCAAGACTATACATTTATCTTACAAGACTTTCGAACAAGGTACGAATCAGACTTGAGTTTGACCAAGTTATTTCACATCCCTATGTGTGCGATTGAGTTCGTTTATGTGGTATTTGTCAGGATACCGCTAGTGCCAGATAGGATGTCAACCAAACCTATACTGAGGATCACCTAATTAGCTCCACTAACTCCTTTTTTGTATTTAGTAAGATTAATCTACGGCGCAATCTAGGATACCATAAGCTAGCTCATCCACATGCAAACATTGATCTGTACACAATTTAATGCGATAGATATATCATCATGCGGGAGGTTTGCCACCAGTGACCGATAGGCTATCCACCAAACCGGGGCGAGGATCACCTCATGACCTTTCGAATGCTGAGAGTTCTAGGGATTCAAGTTCGACTCCCTTCTTTTCTTCAATTTTATTGGGATACTTGCTCTCATATATAGTGATAAAAATCACTATTTATTTTTCTTTTGTTTTTGAGCAAGGGATTTGAATTTTGAGTGATGGGGATCACTATTTCTTATGCTTTTTGATGTTTGCACTTTGAGGGTATTTATGTCAAACTTTGGAGTTTGTATTTTGACTTTTGCAATGTTTTGATGTTTGCAACCCTTTGAGAATTTTGGGATTTCTGATAGTGGTGAAAACCACTATTTATTTTGGGGAATTGGGTAGGGAAGATGCTTGTCCTTTTTCCAACTCTCAGCATTCTTGGGGTCATTCGCACAGGGGGATGAGCAAGATAACCGTTTTGCTTATGGTAACCTAGTCCGCTATGCAGGTTTCATCTTTCGTTCACACAACTTGGGAATTTTTATGTGTTTTAAGCTTGTGTTGGGATGCTATGTAACAAGGCGTGATCCAAGTAAAACTCTACCTTGTAAAAATCGGTCTGACTTTGTACAACATTTGGCTAGAAATCTAAAGATGGCTGAATGACGAAAAACCCTAAAGACATTAAAAGACAACTGACTATGATATGGTGAAAATGTGAATGGCGTTATTCTTGTTGGATCATTTACAAAATGGATAAATGTGGAAAATGATGGGATTGCCGAGTAATTACAGTCTATGGTGCCTTTGACATGTATGACCAGCAAATATGCAATGTATGTATGTGATGCCTAATGCAGTTCTTTTTGTGTTTTGATTTTTAAGCTTATGCATGAAAGTGAGATGCAATTTTTTTTTTTTTTTTTTGAATATTCGTTTTTGACCAAGCGATTGTGGGAACCCTTGGAGCTTTTGGCTTGACCAAAGGGATTATGGATACCTTTGGGGCTTTTGTTGGTTTGACCAAGCGATTGTGGGAATCCTTGGAGCTTTTGGTTTGACCAAAGGGATTATGGATACCTTTGGGGCGTTTTAGGTTGACCAAGCGATTACGGGAATCCTTGGAGCTTTTGGTTTGACCAAAGGGATTATGGATACCTTTGGGGCATTTTAGGTTGACCAAGTGATTGCGGGAATCCTTGGAGCTTTTGGTTTGACCAAAGGGGTTATGGATACCTTTGGGGCATTTTTGGGTTGACCAAGCGATTGTGGGAATCCTTGGAGCTTTTGGGGTGGGCTATGGCTCTCTAAATGTGGAATGGCCTCAAATGACTGATGTTCAAGGGTTCTAGTTCCTTGATTCCTTCAAGAGAGGTGAGCCGGTATGTTCCAGGTCCTATTTTACTATCGATTACATAAGGACCTAACCAATTTGCCATGAACTTGTCCCTTAAATGGGGCGGCAAGTTAGAATTTTGTTGGTTCTCTTTTAAGACCAGGTCACCAACCTGAAAGTCCCTCAGGTGAACTTTCATGTTGTATGCTTTCTTAAGTCGCTCTTGGTAGATACGTAAATGCTCGAGAGCATTGACACGTCGTTCATCGAGTAATGTAAGCTGGTCTAACCAGGCCTATCGAAGTGTCATCATCGATGAACTCTTGCATTGATATGCATCAGGAGGGTATTTCCAACTCGAGAGGCATGACTGCCTCGGAGCCATACACTAGCGAAAATGGAGTTGCCCTAGTGGGCGTCCGAATGCTAGTGCGATAAGCCCATAGGGCAAGTGGTATTTGGATGTGCCAATCCTTATGATTATCTGTGACCATATTTTTAAGGATGGCAACTAGCATTTTGTTTGATGCCTCTGCTTGCCCATTTGCCTGCGGATAATAAGGTGTCAAAAAACTATGCTAAATTTTGTACTTTGTTGTCAAAGCACGCACATATTTGTTCTTAAATGACATCCCATTATCCGAGATGATCTTGGATGGAATACCAAAATGACATATGATGTTATGTAAAATGAACTCCGCAATGCGGGGCCCAATCGTAGAGGTAAGCGAAATTGCTTCCACCCACTTAGTGAAGTACTCTATGGCCATTATGATAAACGTGTGATGACCTGACGATGTAGGGGAGATCTTTTCGATGAGATCTAAGCCCCACTACGAAAATGGCCAAGCCGATTGGATCGGCTGCAAGGCTTGAGAAGGTACGTGTGTCAAGTTAGCATGGTGTTGACACTTCACGCACTTCTGCACATATGCGCAACAATCTCACTCTAAAGATGGCCAATAATAGCCCATGCGAAGAATGCACTTTGCGATGGCCATACCGTTGAAGTGGCCATCGCATGTACCATCGTGCGCTTGGGTGATCGCCCAAGTGGACTCCTATTGGTCCAAGCAATGGAGGAGGATTCCTTCATAGCTTCGATGGTATAAAATGTCTCCTAGCAAGACATGTTTGGCCGCTCTCTATTTGAATGATCTTTTCATGGTGTGCGACAATCCAAGTGGGAGGCTACCTAACTTGAGATAGTCTCTTATGGGTGTGTACCAATCCTGCTGATCAGAAACCTCGATGGTATGAACGGTCGATCCCTCTTGAAGTTCATCCCTAGCAAAAGTTGAGTGGGAAAGAACTTGTAAAAATAGCGTTGTGTTGCTATTAAGAGGGGTTGGGGAGAACAAAGACCCCCAGTTGGCATGGTTCAGACTATCATGGATTCGAGAGAACCTATCCTGAGATGGTTCAATCTAGATCAGGTGGATTCCTGGCATTATGTCAAAGCTTGCATGCTCCATCATGGATTGTGATAATGTTTTGACTTGAATGGTTGTCATCTCACCAGAAGGGTCTTGCGGGATTAGTGACCCCAAGGAGGCCATAGTGTCCACAAAATGATTCGATGATCGAGGGAGTGCCTCGATGTCGTACCATTCAAGTTTTGCCAAGAATTTATCCACAAGGGCTTTGTAGGCCTATAGAACTGGGCATTTGCATTGGAATACCCCTTTCACTTGGTTGACAATTAACAACGAATCACCAAAGATATTCAAGCGTTTGATGTTCATGGTGATGGTTGTCTGAAGACCTATGAGCAAGGCTTCGTATTCAACATTGTTATTGGTGCATGAGAAATCAAGTTTAAATGATAAAGGCATTGGAGCCCCTTGTGGTGTGAAAAATATGATTCCCGCACCACCCCCTTGCTCACATTTAGAACCATCAAAAAATAAGGTTATGTCGGCTTGTGACTCAGGCTCATCAGAATCTAGCGATTCTGAGACATGGAAGACCCCATCATCGGGTAGCTCTACGGTTAGAGGCTGATCATCTTCGAGAGGAGCCTCTGCTAGTTGATCGACGATGACTTGACCTTTGATGGACTTTTGTCCAATGAATTCGATGTCAAACTCCATCAACAACATGATCCATTTCATCGTGCGACTACTGTGATAAGTACGACTCATCATGTACCGCAATGGATTCTCCTTAGACACAACATACGTCGTATTGCTCAGCATGTAATGGCATAGCTTTTTGGTGGCAAATACCACCGCCAAGCATAGCTTCTCAACGTATGCATAGTTAAGTTCATAACTGACCAGGGTGCGGCTAAGATAATAATTAGCCTGTTCTTTATGTAGTTCATTTTTTTGGGCTAGCATGGCGCCCAGTGCCACCTCAGTAGCTGAGATGTATAAGTAGAATGACACTCCTGGTCTAGGTGGTGCCAATACTGGCGGTGAAGCCAAGTATTGTTTGATGTCGTCGAAGGCTGACTGGCACTCGTCATCCCAATGAAATGCTACCCCCTTGTGTAATAATTTATTCATGGGTCGGCACTTGTCAGATAACTATGCTATGAAGCGCTTGATTGACGTGACCTTTCCCTACAAGCTTTTGAGCTGCCTGATGGTGGTTGGGGGAAGCATTTCAAGGATTGCCTTGACTTTATTTGGATCTACCTCGATGCCTCATTTTGAGACTATGAAACCCAAGAGTTTTCTAGATGTGATGCCAAATACGCACTTCTTGGGGTTTAGCCTAACTTTGTGTTCGATGAGGCGATCAAGGATCTTGCGTAAGTCATCGAGATGATTTTGGCACAAAAGAGATTTGGCCAACAAATCATCCATATAATCTTCCAAAGTTTTATGCATGTGATCATGGAAGATGTATGTCATAGCGCGTTGGTAGGTGGCGCCAGCGTTTTTAAGGCCAAAGGGCATGACCTTATAACAAAATGTCCCCCAAGGCATCGTGAACGCCATTTTTAGTTGATCATCGAGATTGATACGAATCTGGTTGTATCCCGAGAAACCATCCATGAGGGAAAGCATTTCATGGCCTGTTGTAGCGTCTACCAATGCATCAATGCTAGGCAAGGGGAAATCGTCCTTGGGACTCGCTTTGTTTAAATCTCAAAAATTGGTGCATATGTGAATCCTCCCATCAGGATTTTTGATGGGTACCATGTTGGACAACCATGGTGGGTAATCTATGTAGATGACAAACTATGCATCCAACAGCTTTTGTAGCTCATATTTGACCATTAAGGCCACTGTTGGGTGCATCTTACGTAGCTTTTGCTTGACTGGCTTGACTGTCGGATCAAGTGTTAGATTATGCGTGACTAGCTACGGGTCTAGCCCCGGCATGTCTTTGTAGGACCATGCAAAAACCTCCTTCTTCTCTTTGAGAAGGGCAATGTAATAGGCTTGCTCTTCGGGGGATAAACTTACCCCCAACTTGATGATTTGCGGATTCATTGGATCAGAACCGATGTCTACGTCAATCATCTCTTCGATTGACATGTGGGATCCATCCTCCAACTGGTGTGGAGTTGGGATCAGGTGGATATCATTCACTGAATTTAGATCTACGTTGGGAATGTCGGGTTCCTCTTCAGCATGGAAGATATCCTGAGTCTGTCTTGGGGTGAAATGAAACATCTCACCGCAAGGCCAGTACTTTGATGGGGATGGTGGTGAGTTAGCGCGATCCCAGTCTATGGCATCTAGGTCTAGATACAATGGTCATGTTGGATCGGCTGGATTGTGGATGGGGGTGGTTAGATCAATGGAGATCATGTTGATGGAATGAATTTGGTCTCCATTACCACGTGGGTGTTGATTCAGACATCCTTGGTGATCCTTATGCCCCGGATCTGGCTCTGTGGGTACTGGCACAAAAGGATCGGCCCTATGTGTGGATAGAAGGATAGGGTCTACCCTTGGCACTGATGGCCCTATAGGGTCTCTAGGTGGGAGGTGCTCTCTGTATGCCCAAAGTGGTGGATGAAGCACTTGGTTTAACTATACTTGGTTTAAATGCCACCTATGCCTTGGTCCCATATTTAGATGTTCAAACATACCATCGATGTCTATGGGGTATTCTTGTTGCCTCATATGGTTGAGATATGCCATCTCAGTCTCATCCTCATAGTCACTATCGAATATCCATAGGCCTTCATTAGCTCCGACCACTATGTGCTCTTCTGGTTGGTATAGCCTCCCACTAGGCGTTTCTTGATCACTATCCTCACTTTCTACGATGTGGAAGAAGATATTTGGATCCGCTGCACCCGTGGATCACTTGGCCTTATGGCCGGCATGGGAGGCTCATTTTGTTTGAGCATGTTGATTTGGTCCCTTCTAGGTTGTTCCGCTCTCTACGGGAGGGCTGGATTCTCTGGATGTAGTAATTTCCCGATTGGACCATTCAAGGGAAACATTGCCATGAAGTTCTCCTGATAGTCGTCAATGGGTGTCACTTGCGAGTGATTGCTATCGGACTCAAAAGGGTCCCAGGGTGCTACCTCATAAGCTGACTCATCTTCAGAAGACTCCCCTTGATCTTGTTCATATCCCTCTTGGAGGTTACTCCTTGAACTTTCCCCTTTCTCGATCCAAGGGGAGGGGTTGTTGAGGTCAACAAGGTTTGTTGTTAACAATGGGAGATAGTCCCCCAATGTGTATGTTGTGTTGGGATTGGCATATGGATCTTGTGCCAACCCATCCCTATTGCCTAGACCTAGGCCTTGCATGGTTTCTACCAAAATGTCGAGGGGCAAAGGGTGGTTGAACCCTACTCCTGATTTATCATATGGCATCTGGTATCTTGGTTGACAAAGAATGTGCATTCCTTGTTCATATCTGCCCAATCCATATCCATGCCAATTACATTGGTTAAGGTATTTCAAGGTGAATTCCAGGTTGGAAAGATAGTCAACATTCTCAACAAATGGCTCTTCGTCCTCTTCCTCTTGTAGGTAGGGTTCAATGCCGTTCTCGAGGCCCCCATATACAAAGTTGGTCTGATTTTGTGGGTAGCCTAAAGGGATGACAGTGCCGATGGGGAGGCGAGGTTTCCCCATGTCTTGCATGGATTCGAGCATGGGTGTTGCCACAATGTTCCACACTAGGTACTCCCCCAGGCCCGTATTGGCCATCTCAATGGTAATCATTGGCGGTTGAGGGGGAGGGAATGGGAGTTCTCCCTGAGTCCACTCCATGTTGGGTGAACCAGGTGTCTCGACTTCCATTCGGTTGGGCACCTCCTCGATAGAGATGGTTGAGACTAATGGTGGTACCTCCTCTAGGGGCTTCTTCCCATTGTCCTTCGGTGTGGCCACCATAGGTGGCATTGTTGGTGAAGGAACAGACGATGAAGATGGGCCAGGTTGGTTACTTGAGGGACTCAACAATGGGGATGTAGGCAGAATCGGACCCTGAGTGGACGGATTCAATTGAAAGTCCAAATGTGTCGATGGGAGGGTCGATTGTGGCATCAGCTGCACCACATTGCAAAACTTAAAGGGCTCTAGGTCCGCTGGGACTACATGTACTTGCCCTTCGTATGTGTATTTGAGGCATTGATGGGCTATCGAAGGGACACACTTCATGTCCCTGATCCAAGGCCGGCCTAGCAAGATATTGTAGGCCATCTCACCCTCAAGGATGTGACACAACGTAGGAATGGTCTTTTGTCCCACTTGGATGGGCAGGACAATTGTGCCAACCATCGAGCATAACGCGTCGTTGAATGCTCGAAGAGTGTAAGTGGATGCCACAATGTGGGATGCCGACAACTTAAGATGTTTTAATGTCATTGTCATGATTATGTTGTTGGACGAGCCAGTGTCCACCAACACCCTCTTGAATGGAATCCCGTTGACCCGCACGATGACGTGCAGGGGTGGATCCACCATATCACTAGTTACCAGTTTTAGTTCGTCTTCCCTGAAGGTTATGACTGGTTCTATGCATTGTCTCACATGTCCCACAAAGTTGTTGAAAGAATTGGGTTCTTGGGGTTGTAGCTCAATGGCTTTGAGTATCTCCATCAAGCCTCCCGATGGGGCGGTGATTGTTGGATGAGCTCATAGATGGAGAGCCTAGCCGACGTGGTCCTTAAAATTTGAGTAAGCTTAGTCCGAATCATGGCCACTGGTCTAGGTGGGGGAGGTTGTGTAGGGTGTTGTGGAGGTTGTGACGTTGATGGAACATCTCCTGTAGCTGCAGTGGGTGCAGCCGTGTTTGGGTATCTTTTGTTTCGTGTCATGATGCTTATCATCCCTACGTATCCTTGCATGGGGCAGTCTTGTGTTACCTCGTTCACTTGAAAAGTCTTTGCCTACATGTCATGGGCAGGCAGGGGGTCTTTGAAGACTTCCATCTGTTGGTTGCTCAGTGCTACGGGATTATCTACCATGAGCATTTTGTTGTCTATCAAGTCCTGCACTAAGTTTTTGAATTTCCAACAAGAGAAGATGTCGTGTCCTTTCTGTCGGTGAAATCTACAATACAAGTCTTCCCTATAGCCCTTGGGTTTTGGCACGTTGGGGTCTATGGGTCGACTTTTTGGCAAGTTTATCAGGTTTTCCATGAACAAGCGATCAAACAAGGAGTCTCTAGACTCCGTGAATTGTGTGAATTGTCGCTTAGGGTGACGCTGCTGATTTTGCTCTTGTTTATGATTTTCCTTTTCATAGTTATCAAGAGGAACTGCTTGATAATTAGCCTTTGGGGGTTGTGTCATTTGTGCAGGCTTTGGTATATTTATGGCAACCTGATTGACCATGGTGGGTTTCGGTTGCGTGGGCCCAGTTTTAGCATTTTTGGTCCACTCTTTCTTGCGTGGCTTGGCAATCTCGCCATCTTGAATTTTGATCTCCTCAATTATCTTGGCTTGCGCCAGGGCTTCTTCGAGGGTGGCATATTGCTGTAGCTACAATAGCATGGAGATCGACCTTATGCAACTCTTTGAAAACATCTGAGTCATGTCGGCCATGGGAGGGAGGTAAGGTAGCTTTGAAAGCAATGTCCTCCATCGATTCCCATAAGCGGCTATGGTCTCATCATCATACTTCTTAAGGCCAGCTAGGTCACTTAAGGATGCCTTCTTCTTGGTGTTGAAGGCAAAACGTTCAAGGAATGCGTCCACTAGCTGGTCTAGATTAGTGATGCTATGCTTCGACAAGCTGGGTAAACCAATCCGAGGTAGGGCCTACGAACGTGGTTATAAATGTTCTCAGAAGCAATGCATCATTGTCCTGAATGCCAAAGCATTGACTCAGGAATCTTGTCACGTGCTCTTGGGCATCCTCATCCCCTCTAAAAATTGCCAATTGAGGCATTTTGAAGTGGTCGGGGTATGGGGGTGCCAGAACTGAAGGATGCACAGGGTGACTATGGAGCTAGCGTAAGGTGGGCTTTTGGGGCCCCGAAGTCTTAGTCTCCATAGACTCTAAGCACTCTAGCAGTGCTTTGTATGCATCAGAGGATTTGATCTCCTCTTCTTTAGTTTGTTCCCATTGTGAATTACGAGGAACTTGAGGCCTATGGAGGGGTAGCCGGGTAGCGCCCCCCTACCTTGGTAGGGCATTTCAGCCCGCTCTTCTTCTCACTCAAATTCCTCATAGGCTTCTTGAGGAGTTTTTGGGCGTGTCCTATAAACATGGATGGGTGCCCGAGGAAGGCGCCCATCATTGGTTCTAGGGGTGGCCTCCCGCTCAGGTCTAGGAGGTCTTGGAGGCAACACTTGATAAGGTCATGGAGACCTATCCCGTACTAAGGGGTTGTGCCTCTCATAAATTTCTGTCCTATGCATGTGAGGGGTTGGAATCCTCTCATGCATAGTGTTATGGAGCAACTCATCTATCTGGCACTGAATGCGCTCTTTGTTAAGATGATACAGTTGCTCTAACTACTGCTGATCTTGCCTAAGCTGCGTGATTTGTGCTTGGCGGGTGGCATGTTTGGCAAATGCCAAGTCGATTTGTTCCGTCGTCTTAGGTCTAGGAGGCCTAGATGCCTCCCCTACATATCTATCTCGGTCGTGGTGATCCGAGATCTCTATAGGTCACTTTCCTCTATCGAGGTTAGCAACATTCACCCGAGGCTCTGGCCTCAATAGGTGATCTTGATAATTAGCAGGTGCGGAGGCGCATTGCTCCCACGCGGTGTATTGCTCTTGAGGAATATACTGGTTTTCCTCATGCTCCCTTTCGTACATGTGAAGGGGACGGGCAGAGTTGGCTTGCCCTATCTGAAGAGCCCTACGCTCTAGATTTGGTCTATTAGTTCTAACAGTAATGAGGGGTGGAGGGGGAATGATATAATCATGTGGCCCCTCCTTATGAACCCTATGTTGCTCTAGCACTTCATTGCATAGTGGCCACTCATAATGAGCATCTAAGGGGGCCTTCCCATGTGTGTACTCCTCCTGAAAGGGTCTATGTTGAATGGGAGTGCCCCTCAAAGGGGTGCCTCTATAGTCCTTTTCTATAGTGGCATAGTGTGGACTATGTTGTGGGTCAGGTTGCCAAGGTGGTATAACCAAGTCCTTGGGGCTATAACGGAGGTGACTTGTGCCCCCTTGCATACTTTTTGTAACTTCTACCCATGATTGGGCTTGGCTACGGGTATACACCATGGTGGTGGTCTTTCTAGAAAGATATGCGTATTTTTATCTCCTTTACAATTTTTTATGCTACACCAAACAAAAGGGGACCACACAAGCAAAGAAATGATTATCTTGTTTACAGATTAAATGTGTGCCCTAAATCTGGTTCAGTGTGTTTGATTTTTGTTATGTAAACCTTGTAAAGAAAATTTTGTTATCCATGCATAATGAGGGCTCTTATATCTCCCAAAATGGTCACCCCTTCAATATACCATTGCCAGGCCGTTATACCGAACCTCTCAATATACCCGCCCTTACGTGAGGGAAACTATTGGTACGCGAGAGCAGAATAGTACATGGAACATAGGCGGTACGAAAGGGGAATCACTCTATTTTTGACACCTACCATAGAAGACTTATCCTCATGCATGGGGAATCACCCCCATTACACTTGGTCAACTTTCATCAGGATTTACGTCTAGCAACAGTCGTGATCGGGGTGTATGTATGCAAAATCCAAGCCAAGGTGGTGATGAAATCCACCGTTGGTCTTGATCAAGTGTTGGGGTATTAAGACCAACTCCTTGATGTTAATATTATTAGGTGGTGTGTGTGGTTCCTTTTAATTGTATAAAGAAAGAAAACATACAGCAAAAGATGATTTTCACTAATGCAATGCTTTGGAGTACGTTTTATCTTTCAAAAATCATTAGTAGCAAAAGGAAATCACCAATCCTAACTAGAACTGAAACCTATGATGAGGACTTGCCACTTGTGCAAGTACCATGCAAGCAAACCAAAGAAAAATGCATCCCTAATCAAATTCCTTCCATTTGATTTACTCTATGTTTTTTTTTCTTTTTCTTATTGCAAGAAGGAAAACAAATGACTTAACTTTTCTATGCAAGCAAAGAAAACAAAAAAATTGCAAAAACAAAAAGCAAAAAAACACAGAGAATGTGCAGAAGGCCTACCTCTTCTCTGTCCAAACCAGATGCCTCTGAGTTTCTGCTCAGAAAATGCACAGATCTCTAATCATCCCGGGGTGGGATGAATAGTAGGTCTGTACTCATCATAGGGTGGGATGAATTTGTATTCATCCCAGGGTGGCACGAATTCCAAGTCTGTATTCATCACAGGGTGGCACGAGTAGCAGTCCAGCACCCGAATGAGTAACACCTACAAAGAAACCACAAAATTTGGATAAAAAAAACTTGATCTTAATAGTAGGGGACAAGGTCCCACCATGATCGCCACTGAAATCCGAACGCAGAGTGACGGCGTGCCAGACCAGATGGTGCAAACGAAATTGATATAAAAATGCTAAGTCCTACGAATGCGAGAAAGCAATGCATGAAGGAAACGACGCATAAGCATAAACGAGATGTAAGAAAAAAAAGACAAAGTAGGGCCTCTTTTATTAATGTTGCTTTCAATCTGGTTACAATACGTCCCCCCCTCTAGGGCTCAGAACGTTTGATACAGTTCGTTACATCAACGGATGGTACGCTTCTAGTGTCTTTCGCGTGCCTCACATTCAAAATGGGTGGGCCAAAGGTTGCCACCGCTTGTGTCTA
This sequence comes from Wollemia nobilis, assembly GCA_028583015.1. Taxonomy (NCBI): domain Eukaryota; kingdom Viridiplantae; phylum Streptophyta; class Pinopsida; order Araucariales; family Araucariaceae; genus Wollemia; species Wollemia nobilis. The sequence continues at coordinate 1,049,991 of JAQPPZ010002937.1, read as the reverse complement.
TGTGTTCATCATTCCTTGCTACCCCTCCGGTGTTCCTGGCAGTGAGATCCTACACACAAAGAAATAGCAAACAGTTAATAGCATATGCGGATAGAGGGAAAACATGCAATCCCTAGGGCCTCCGGCTAGTGAATACATAAAATAGCAAAATGATGGTCAAAACATGTCATAATGAATCCAAAATTTGATAGAAGCATAGAGACATCATCAAAGACACATTGCAAAAATAACAGTTAGGAAATCATGCATGGATTTCTAATCGCTCCGGGGTGGGACGATTAGGACTATCACAAAACATGCAAAAGCGACCTTGCAAATGTCCTGCCTAGAGGCCTCCAAAATTCTTGCAAACTTGGGGTTAGAAAAAAAGGGACATTTTGGGATGACCCAGAAGGTCAGATTTTGTATATTCTACCCATATTGTCCTATATCTGAAGGCACTCCCTGTAGGTTAGTAAACGCATAAAATGATAAAAACAAGGTCAAAACAAGTCAGAATGCCATGAAACTTGAACAAAAGCATAAGTAAACCAAATAGAACATAATGCAAAAATAATAGTGAAGAAATCCTTTCATGGATTTCTAATCACTCCGGGGTGGGACGATTAGGACTGTAGCAATGTGGGGGCCGCCTAGGGGTAGGACGCCCTCCGTTTGGGGCTTGGTTTTGACACCAATCCACTTGGGATGGGTCCAAAACCTCCTAGGGGGTTGTGTCAATGAATTTAGTGTGGGATTGTGGCTGATTGCTTGGGTTTTGGGTCGGGATTGCGTTCTTAGTGTTCACCCGATAACCTCTCTTCCAAAAGAGAAATTAGGGATGTAAGAAGCACAAAGGGGAATGTGGGTATAATTTGGCAGCACTCCGTTGCTCCAAATGCTCCCGCTCTATTTTTTTTGGGGTGAGGAGGCTCACCATTTTATAGACCTGAGGGTCTCCTTTTGAATGCGCATGCGAGGGCACCACTTGGCTTGTCATGCCTTTTTTTGGGGAGAGAAGATTCCTCCCTGATTTAGGGTCTCCTTGCATGAGGCCTCCATGATCAGGGCATGCTTGACTAAAGTCCCTCTCTCTGATTTGAAATCATTCCTCGCAATTGCATGCTCTGAAGGCACAGTTGAGTGGCGGATCTGGGATGCCATTTGTCAAGGTTTGACTTTTTGCCAGTCAAACCTGCTATTCGTCCCACCCTGGGACGATTGCTGCTAATCATCCCGGGGTGGGACGAATAGGATTCTAATCATCCCAGGGTGGGACGAATAGGGAGCAAAGTGCTTAAAAGGTGCCAAATTGACCTCTGACCTTCCAAAAATTATTTGGGAGTGGTTAGGACCACTGTTTAACCTCTGGAGGCTGCCCTAGGGGGTATGTATGTCAATTCGGTCAGTGCTTGTAGTCACATAATCGAATTGGTGCTGTTTTGGTGTCTACACTGTGTGGAACTATTGAGAAATTTTTAGAAGGTTTTGTGTGGACCTGTTGAGCAAATTTGAGCAGGTTCTATGTGGACCTGTTGAGCAGATTTGAGAAGGTTCTATGTGGACCTATTGAGAAGATTTGAGCTAGACTGAATGAACTGTGTTTGGTTTATATTTGAGTGGACTTGTGCTAGACCGAATAAACTATGTTTAGTGCAAGATATTGAGTAGAGTTGTGCTAGACCGAATGAAATGTATTTAGTGCAAGAGATTAAGTAGAGTTGTGCTAGATCTAATGAACTATATTTTGTACAAGAGATTGATCTAAGTTATGCTAGACTGACTAGAATATATTTATTATAGTATTGAGATAGAGCTTTGGAGGTGATATATTATAGAGGAAAAAGTCTTAGTGGATAGAGATCCAACAACCAGGACAATTGAAGATAGATCTGAGTGAGGAGTCTTCAAGTGGAGAGAGATCCACCAGTTAGTGCAGCAAAGATATAGAGTCTTCTAGAAGATCACTAGACAGAGCATAAGGGGAAAGAGTTCTCATGTGGAAGAGATCCACAAACTTGAGATTAGGGGATCAACATCTTCTTTAGACAAAGGTCCATAAATATTGTAATTGGGACCAAAGAGATTGATTGGGAAAATTTTAGTAAAATATTTTCTCTATGGAGTAGCCCACATTGGGTGAACCACATAAATTGTGGTGTCTCTATTGTGTATGGTGTTTTGTGTATTGCTTTGATTACTACTATTGATACTTCTATCTATACACTACATAATATTTATTTGAAAAGAAAAGTAAAAAGTTGTCTTATATTTTTCACCCCCCCTCTCAGTATAAGCTTGTGTTCTTCACAAATTTGAGATATATTTGTAAGTAGAAATAGAGCACATTTGTGCTAACCTTGTGACGAGGTTTGGTGTAAATTTGAGATAGTGTTGAGAGTATGATTTGGAGTTGACTAGAGCAGAGGGGATAGAGTTATCCTATGGGGAGAGATCCATGAACAAAATAAAAGGGGATAGAGTTATCCTATGGAGATAGATCCACAAACCAGAGTAGAGGGGATAGAGTTCTCCTGTGGAGAGATATCCATAAACCAGAGCAAAGGGGATAAATTTCTCTAGTGGAGAGAGATCCACAAACCAGAGTAGATGGGATAGAGATATCCCATAGATAGATATCCATGAACAAGAGCAAATATGGTAGAGTTCTCCTGTGGAGAGATATCCATGAACTAGAGCAAAGGGGATAGAGTTATCCTGTGGTGAAAGATCCACAAATCAAAGTATTGGGGATTGAGATCCCCTTGGGACAGAGGTCCATAAATATTGTAATAGGAAATTTATTCCCAAGATATTTGTTGAGAAAATTTAGAAGAGATATTTTCTCTATGGACATAACCCACATTGGGTGAACCACATTAAATTTATGTTTCTCATATGTGTGATGATTTGTGCATTGATTTGATTACTGCTATATATATTATAATTGATAATATTGGATAATATTGTTTGGGAAAGAAAAGTAAAAGTTGATCTTATACTGTTCACCCCTCATCTTAGTATAAGCTTGTGTTCTTCATATTTGTCTCATTCTGACACCGTTTGGTCCTCCAAAGTGCAAAAAAATTACATATGGGTCTAGCTATCACAAATTTAGCAGCAAACCTCTGAATTCTCTTTAAGGTACCAAATTTGCATAGACAAAGGTTGGGGGTAAGATGTTGCTTCTAGATTAATTATTACATAATACACTCTACATTTTTATCATTTTCATAGACATTATACCCTACATTTTGTATTTTTTATCAATTCTTTTTCAGTCTTATATGCTTGTAATAAATCTAGAAAATTCACTATTCTACTTAATATTTGCTAAAAGAACCTAGGGGATATGACTGCCATACCATCAAGATCTATTTTATAATGGCCTAAGTAGATCCCTAATAACTAAAAAATATTTCTAGTGTTCTATTTGATAGATTGTAGTTTTTTCATGAATTTGGAAGATTTATGCCAAATTTGCTTTCAGTTGTCAAATTTGCTAGAACTAGCTTCAAATTTTCTTGAATCAACCTTCTAGTGTAGGTAAGTGTCAAATTTGATCCATATTAGCTCTGTCCATCTATTATCTATCCATTTCATGCTTTCTTATTCATATATAATTTGAAAATATAAGAAAATACAAAAAAAAGGGAAAAATGAATCTACAATGCATTTAGTTTATTTTGATTGTTCATCGTTTGTTGCTTTCAAGAAAATTGAATTGCATATAGTTTAGGTTTAGTTGCATTCTATCCTAAAACATAGGTGATTTTAATTAAATAATACATTAAACACTTCCCATTGCATATAAGTAGAAACCATCTTTAAACATTTCTTGGTGAACCCACCCAATTTATCGACAATCACCAAAGAAGGTACGACACTAGTACCTCTCATATCAAGGTGTAGATCTCTTATTTTCCATCCCCCTTCTAGGTGTAAATTCATTAGCCTAAGGGAAAAGGGATGCAAAATTTTGGGTCTACATTCTTTGGTGAACCTGACGTGAAACACAACCCTTTTTTATTTATTTTATTTTATAAAAAAAACTAAACAAGATCATTAAAATTTGTTTTCCTAGATTAGAAAATATAAAAATAATATTTTAAAATCTACTCGATTCACATGCTATTTTTATATACCATTCTCTAAAACTAACAACATCTGACATATTATTCCACAGTCTCAACTGGTTTTGACTTAACAATAATACACAATGAAAGGGGTTAGATATACCCACAAACCTTTGGAAAGGGATTATCCTTTTACTTGTTCTAAAAAAACTAAAATTTTTTAATCAAGATCAAAATTTAGCCAGTCCAACAATCATCATAGTTGTGGAATAGAGCACACATTTCTTTTCAAAATGTGTATCGCTGACCATAGTGAACTGGGTGAGGACTGGTAGGACTTAGGCTCCCTCACAATTTGGATTTCATCACCAAGTATCTGTATGTGGGAATCTAGATGAAGGCCTTAATTTAAGATAAGTTAACTATACCTATCCAAAAATTTTCCCATAAAATTAAATTGTTGAAAAAAACAAAATTGTTGGGAAAAAAGTGATAAAGAAACATGAATACCACTCTTAGTAATGGTGAAGATATCATGGGTCTTACAAATAACCCAATTCAATATATCTCTATTTATGTCATTGCTTCGATCAACAATGTTGAGGGATTTCCACCAGATGCATTAGTTAACTATGGCCAACCTCATTCACAATTTCTTCCATATTCAACATTACCCCTCTTAAAATCTCATCTTACTCCATCTTCTCCCTTTCAATCAATCCCTCCACAATTATCCTTTCCACAATATCTCCCATCACAATTTCCTCCATAGTCATTCCCATATTCTTCTTTCCAAACCACATATTCACCTCCACAAAATAATGCTTCCTCTTGCAATCCCATTCATAATCATGTTACCATGCATCCATACCATGTTTCTCAACCCACATGCAATCCTTTTTTTTTACAATATTATCATATTCAACCACATAATTATACTCACAATCAACCATTAAATCCTATTATCACCAACCTCTTTAGGAAAATATTATCAAAAGTCCCTAAAAAACCTTCACCACGTAAATATACTAAGATTAATCAACACTTGACCATAATCCTCAAACACTCTATAGATACAAATAGGATTGAGTTCCCTTCCATAAGGGAACTTGATACTAGAGCATATTTGTATAAGCCTGAGCTACATTGTGAATACCATAGAGTGGATGGACACATGACACAATCATGTAAGAAGTTGAGATATGTGATTCAAGACTTGATTGATGTGGGTATTTTTATTATGGAGGATTTGCAACTCACTATTGGTTACAATTCTCAAATAAAAAATCAATATCTTACACAACACATACCTACAATTGATCAAGACATGGGGAGCTTCCAAAATTCCTAATTCAATCATCAACAACAAGAAACCAATCAAGTGTCATGTCCTAATGTCTCTCATTATAATGATATTATTGATATCATAGTTAAGACTACAAGAAAGCAAGTTAAAGCTCAATTGACCCAATTTGATAAGAAAAAGATAAATTCTTCATCCCACCAACCTTCAAGACCTTTCCTAGTTTTGCAGATGAAAATACTAAAAATATCGTACATCTATGCATTGAAATAAAGAAAAACCTAGATAGCAAACTATGTAACCATAATGACAAAACAAGATATGAAATAATTGTCCTTTTTATTAATATCAATTTTATCCTTCAAAAAGGTTACAATGGGGATCCCATTGATGGATTTACTACCAATTTGATACAAATATTTACAATAAGAGAAAGTAATCTAGGTGTATCTCATAGGATATTTCTTGCATCCTCACAAACTAATTATTGATAGGTTCATAGGACTATCGTGATGTAGGATAATGAGATATGAATCTTTATACCATTTTTTCTTTGTAAAGACCTATAATCTGCACAAAAGAAGATATAAAGAGCATTAAAAGCATATGAAGAGCCTTTAAAGATAAGGCCCATAATAATGGTAAATAAAGTGATAAAGAAAGTGAAATATGATAAATACATGCATGAAAATGAAATCAAGCTATGCTAAATAGTAATTAAAATGCTACTAGAATCTAATAAAAGAAAGAAAATAGGGAATAGATCTCTGCTCGGGAAGCCATCTATATGTAGTACGATATTGCCTACTAGTCATCTCTTAGAGAGATGATCGTACCTACATGTCGTCTCTGAGAGAGATGACCACTAACCTATAATTGATTTTTCATGGTCGATGTAAGGTGATGTCAGGTTTGATATGTGGATTGGTTGATGAATTGGTGCATTTGTGGGGAATTAATTAAGGGTGGAATATAATTGCTCCCCATGCCATGATTAGTGAATACTTAGTACTACACTCTACTAACTCATGTGCCAGATTAAGGAAGTTCCATGGGAACCTTACTCTTAAAGAGTTAGTTAGTAGGATGTTCAACATGAGTGACATCACCACTACATATCTTCAAGTAAAAACCTCTACGATGTACCATAACTCAATAATAACCCTGTTACATCCAAGTTGCTCATTGCAACCTCATAATCCTCACCGAATATCCTCTATAGCACTCTGCTCTACTGGATAACATGGGTGGAGGTGATAGGGCATCCCTCAATTAGAACGTAAAGAATTTGGTAGAAATACTCCAATGACACTATCATCTCACTAGTCAATAGATGGAAGGTGTTCATTTGGCTATCCCATCGGTCTATCAAGGTAGTTAGATAATATTGATCTACCATCATCACCTCTAGTTGTGTCACTTGCTTGAGGCTAATGGTCTCAAGCCACTTCCAATCATCATCAAAGAGGAGTGTTCGAGCCTTTTCAAAAACCATGGGAACTCTATAATGGGTCTTCATAAGCTGAATACAAACAAAAAATCACACTGGTAATCAGATATAAAAAAATTATAGTAATGTGACCGTATTGGGCCAAGATGGTCTAAAGGTGAGGCCATCTCAGATCAATATGGCTATCACAATGGTCAAAAATCTGATCGTTGTAATTCAAATTTGTTTGTCCCACCCTGAGATTACCCCCAAACCCACAAAGAGGGATCATCTCTACCTAAGACATCCCCAAAATAGGAGCACATGCATGTTAAAAAATAAAAATAAAACAACAATACACAAAAGAAAAACTAAATAACCTACACTACATCCTACATCTAAAATTAGGTCCATTGCCTTTATTTTTAAGTGAGGTTCATTTTCCACATTAATTAGTGAGGTTCATTTTCCACATTAATTAGTGAGGTTCATTGTCTAACAAAGGAGAGAAAAAAGTGACTACCTTTCTTGCTCTAGCTCCTCAACCCATTGAAGTCCTAGGTTGATCCATGATAGAAATAGGTAGAAAATATGGTAGTACCTCACTTCAAAATTTACTCTTCTCCTCCTCACCTCTCCTCTTGTCCAACTGCCAATAGTGAAAATGACATCAAAAATATTGAAAATTTTACTTTTATATTTTCAAATTTATATGATCATGTTTGAATTAGACGGTTTCATTTAGTGTGACCGTCCTACCATGGGATAACCCAAAAAATTGCAAAGCTTTCAAAAAAAGAATAAAAAAAGCAAAGAGCTCCAAAAAATACCTAAAATATTTTGGTCAACAATTCTCAAGTGATACTCATACCTAGTGATTTATCCTATACACCTAGCGGTTGCAGTGATTATTTATCTATACAATTTGGTCAGATGGGTAGGTTACCATAAGGCCACTTGAACAGAAATAGTTCCCACAAGAATAGAAGTGTTATCATATCAACTCCCTAATAAATCCACATTGTTGGATTGCTTTAAGGGATAGAGGTGTATAATAATAAATAATAATCAAATCAAGGTTATAACATGATCTTCCCCGTCCACTTTTGCAATAGTCCGAAAAAACCCAAAACAAGTCATATTGGTCAAGCAACTCATCACTTTCATCACTTTCCATCTTCTCATCAACTCGTCGCTTGAGGGGGTAGTCATATAATCACAAAATTCATAATCAAAATCAATAATAAAACACTCAATCAATGCAAATTGCATTCATTCAAAAGCATTGCCAACAACTATCATACACCTCCTTATTTATTGAGGCAAAAGCAAAAATATCAACCAAATACTTGGGAAGTCTAAAATATGGTCCATAGAAAATATCTACCTAAAAATTAAGAGTGCCAAGATCAGGTATGCCTAAATATGTTGTGTCTTTTAGCTAAAAGTCTTACCAAAACCAATTCCATCAAATTTTTGGAAGCAATGATTCAAAAATATATGCTCTTTTTATGATTGGGGCATCTAACATTGATCAGATCAATGAACATCATCAACCCTCAATTTGACTCTAGGTCATCTATTTTTGCTTCACGTTGTGCTTTCACACAACACATCCCAAAAAGGGGCATCTATAGACACCTAAAATATTTTAGATTGAGGATACTACCTATATGGACTCCTTTAAGGCCATATGTCCCAACTTGGACAACCCTAGGGCTCAACAGTGGTTTTCACCACTTAAATAGAGAGGAATTTCCCTTTATAGCCGAGATTTTCCCAATAGGAGAAAACCTGCAGATACCATATCACCTTGAGATTATTGTGCCAAAAGCAAGTTCCCACAGCATAGTTCAAATGGTCACACGTGCTAGCTATACATAATAGTATAACAGAAGCAGTTACACAATGGTTTTCAAGAATGGATAGTTACTCTTATTTATCCTAACTGCTTCTTGGATTCCTTTGAAAGCTTAAAATTACATTGGGAAGTCTATATAATGGCACCCAACCTTCATTAAAAACTCTTGAATATTTCATGCAATGAAGTGATCTCAAACTGAAGAACCAAAGAGCTCTCATTTTCAAAGCAACAAAGTGCTATCAAAATTCAACCATGAAGCTTCCAGGCATGCTAATGGACCATATTGAAGGTTGAAGATTGAATTTGTGCTTCTTGTACCGTAAAACATCCTTGCTTCAGTGTTAGATTTTTCCCCTAAGTCGCTTCTCACAATTGCACCAATTCATCGACCAATCCATGGATCAAAAACCGATGTTGTGCATTAGTCATAAGAAATCACTTGTAACTTAGCAACTGTTTCTCTCATAGATGACCTACAGGTATGACCATCTCTCTAAGAGATGACTAGTAGACAAGACCATCCCACACAAATTTTACCTCTAGGGTAGAGATTTGTTCCCTATTTTCTTTCTTTTATTATATTCTAGTAGTATTTTAATTACTGTTTAGCATAGCTTGATTTCATTTTCATGCATGTATTTGTTGTATTTCACTTTATTTATTTCTTTCTTTACCATTATTATGGGCCTTATCTTGAAAGGATCTTCATATGCTTTTGATGCTCTTTAGATATTCTTGTGTGCATATTATAGGTCTTTACAAGGAAGAAATGGTATAAATATTCACACCTCATTATCCTACATCATGATAGTCCCAAGAACCTATCAATAATCAGTTTGTGGGTGCAAGAAAGATCCTATGAGATACACCTGGATTACTTTTCTTATTGTAAATATTTGTATCAAATTGATAGTAAATTCCTCAATGGGATCTCATTGTAACCCTTTTTAAGTATGTATTTAATATTAATAAAAAGGGTACCATTACTTTATATATTTTTTTGTCATTATGGTTACATAGTTTGCTATCTAGTTTATTCTTTATTTCATTGCATAGGTGTATTATCTTTTTAGAATTTTTACTTGCCTACCTATAAGGTACCATCACTATATTCCCTTGTGAATGATACAATGGATTATCTCATACCAATCCACCTCACCTCTTGCCCTAGCCTCATCATCAAGATTTGTCATTCATAATTACCTAGTTGAATTGTCTACCCACAACTCACTAGGATTGGGTACAACTTGACTCTAGGGATTACTAATATGGGGTTTATAATATGCCCAAATTAACTCCCTTCCAAACAAAGGGCCCTAACAATATTTATAACCATTTCCAAAAGAAAATATAATGCTAAAATAATTTGTATTTGAATTCAACATAACTTATTTCTAAATACTAAAACATTTAAGTATTTAATAAATTATAACACTAAAAAAATAGACACTTCATTATGAAAGGACAAAATAAAAATCTAGAAGAATCATAACCATAATCCAACAATTAAACACAACTTTTTTATTTTTGCAAAATTATTTGTTTCTAAATAACTTAACATAAAAGGAAACATTAAATCATCCTTCATTCTTTGAAAAAATCTCAAGATAGTAATTATGAATCATATACCTTGATATTGATAACTTATTTCTAAGAATCATAGTCCATATCCTAACAAAAATAACATATTGCTAACTACAATTTCTTTTCCAAAGGATCTAGCATAAAAATAAACATAAATTCATCTTCATATATTGAATGTCAATATATCAAGGATGTATCATCTAATCCTTCTTCAATAAAATAGCTTAACTCATGCTAACTCATAATTATTTCACTTTTTTTAACAAAAAATATTACAATTTCACCATTAAAAACTAAAGTCTAAAGTCTTCTACTTGATAGGTCTTCTCCATAAAAAATTTAATGTAAGTTTAGGGATTAGGACAACTCTTTGATTGCATATGCAAGATTAAAATAAACTATGTAAGAAAAGCATACAACAATGCAAGAACATGCAAAAAAATTATCATGTAAAACATAGAGAGAATATCATACTTCTCTTGATTATGGATTCGTTAGCTACTCAAGCCCTATCCATAAATAATTAATTGATTAATCGATATATAAGAATCACATCAAAAGTATTCTATTTTAACCAATAGTTTTCATTCATAAAACTATTGATTAATTAAATATGCAACACAATATTTAGTCAAGAGTCTTCTATAATAACCAATAGTTTTCATTCCTTGATTAATTAAATAAGCAACACAATATTTAATCAAAACTATTATATTTTAATCAATAGTTTGATTCCTAAAACTATTGATAAATTAAATAAGCAACACAATATTTAATCAAAAGTCTTCTATTTTAACCAATAGTTTTCATTACTAAAACTATTGATTAATTAAATAAGAAACACAATATTTAATCAAAAGTATTCTATTTTAACCAATAATTTTCATTCCTAAAACAATTGATAAATTATTATTCAACACAATATTTAATCAAAAGTCTTCTATTTTAACCAATAGTTTTCATTCCTAAAACTATTGATTAATTACATAATTAAAATAATTAAACAATAAATTATTTAAATAAAATTCTTTAATATTAATTGTTATAGATAAACTAAAGAAGAAATTACCACAATATTCCTCCATGCCTTGGCAATAGCAACAAATGAAAAAGATGAAACTGATATCTTCACAATAATGCCAACATGTCTGTATCGCCCAAATTTTTTGCACCCTTACCTTTGGGCTAAAGGATTTGTGCCCTAGAAGGGGGATGCAAGAAGGATGGGATGATACTTCAGATGAATAGGCCCTTTGAATGTCGCGCCTCTCGGGGAGGGGTATAAGGGTGAATTTTCGACGGATGGTGGGGTTCACCAGGAAACTTTGAGTGGCAGTTTTCGCGCCTAGGTTGAGAATGGCTTTGATGTGTTCATTTTATATTCAATCATTCATATTCCTAGGTTGGAAAAAAATGAATCTAAGCTATTCTATATGAAACTTCAAATTTATATGAAGACATCAAACATGAATGAATCCTAAATACAGAGACTGTGAAATGGAGAGGAATACACCTGATTCCTGATGTCTGATGAATATTTTGAAGCTTGTATAAGTCTAGATCGTTCCAAATATGATAGGATCATCTGTAATTGTGCAGAATCATCCCAAATCATAGGTTATCATCTGATATTAGATAATATCATTGGCAACCTGACGAATTCGTCAGAAACCTGCAATCATGGAAACAGACACCAAAAACCAAAAATGCAATTGCAAGAATGATGTAAAATGATAGAAATAATAGTATAGATGCTTAAATAATGAATCCAGATAGTAAATCAAATGGGATGCACTATTTTAATAACCTATTTTAAGTTTTATCATGCAAATATGCTAAATGAGGTGAACTCCAAGATGTAGAACAAAAATAAATTGATCTAATGCATAATTAAATAAGAAAGAAAGGTAGAAAATGCAAACTCAGGGCTCTGGTTGCCCCCAATATGAACTGTATTCAAAATCATCTGCAATCATACGATATCATCCCCAATCTCATCAAGATCATCTGAAATCATGTTGAATCGCCTGCGACAATCCGAGATTCCTCTAGCTGAAAAACGGTAAAATCCTGCAATAAAACCTGAAAATACAAATGCCAATGATGGGGCGAGGATTTTCTAATACAGAAAAAACTAAAGTTGTAGTGAAATGATCAGCCAGGGGGGATAAACTGGGAAAATCCCAAGTTTATATAGGATTAGGGAGAGGTTAGGAGGTTGGGGATCATCCCAATCTAGGAGATCTCCAACGTAGGAATCTCCAACCACGTAGACACGCTTCTGCTCGAGTTGGAGAGGTTGTTGAAACAAAAGCTAATTATGAAAATTTGGTTTTGAGAAGAAATCATCTGGACGTTCTATCCCAGACAAATTCATCCGATATGGGATGATATCGTCAGATCGGCGATGATATCGTCCAACGGTCAAAATAAATTCTAAAAATGGCATGAAAAAATGAGGTGAGCGGTTAACGGGCGGTTTCGGGGTTAAAATTCAAAATTTTGATCTTTTTACTAATGGTTTAACTGTGCCAATTTTAGGGTGCTACATTTTTCCCCCTCTTTAATGAATTTTTTGAATAAAATGTGTTAAATATGAGTTCTTCACACTTTACGAGAAAGCAAAAAATTATTCAATTTTTTTAGACGATGATTCTAGGTCGAATCGTACAACTGTTTGCTATGGTTCCCAATCTGATTTTTTACCCAAATCGAACGTTTGAGGTAAAGATGTGAAAAATAAAAATAAAAATAAAATGTTGTTTTTAAATAAAAATAGGAAAAATAGGGTAAAACCCTAATTCATTTTTACTGTTCACTTTCACTGTTTCAGAGCTCTGTAGGCGAAATGGTGGAAACAACACACAGATTGATAGAGGTCCGATGTGGGTTGTGGGTAAGGTTCTAAACCTAGCGTATTATGTTTTTAGCTTGATTTGTTTAATTTTTTAGTTGAATTTTAATTTTTTTGGGCATCATGGCCGTTTTTAGGCCGTCGACGACGTCGGGATGAAATCATCCCAATTCTGTCGAAATTGTCCCTAGATCACCAATTTCATCTAAGGATGAAATCAAAGAAATAGGGGAAATCTCGTCAAATAAGGGGGGATTCCCAAATTGGAAAATCAGAGATGATTTCATCCTATTAAGGATGATTTCTCTAAATTTGGTATGATATCATCCAATAATGGGCGATATCATATTTTTATATGATGAAATTGATTTTAATGATTATGTACTAATGATTTTTGTTGTTTTATTGTATATTTTATAGAGGGGATTACTAAAGAGTCGGGAATGGAAATACGAGGGGCTCAAAGATGATGTAGCCACTCTCGATCAGGCCAAGTGAGATAGGCTAGCAGAGGTTGGATTACAACATGTGGAAGAGATGCCACAAATTCTTACGGACATGGGGCTACTGACGGCCCTAGTAGAGAGATGGTATCCGGGGTCATCCTGCTTTTGGCTACCGACAGAAGAGATGGCTCCCACTCTAGAGTATGTATGGAGGATCTTGAGGATCCCTATACATGGGTGATTTATGACTCCTTCAACCAATCAGGGCCATGCTATGATGCGACTATGCATGGACCCGAGCTTCGCCCTAGAGAAGGGCAGAGTGAACATCATGATATTGAGGCAGATGCCTTGGGCATCTCGATTGACCCAAGTTTTGGTAGGGGTGATGGGTGGCCTAATTCTATGCCACCAGAGCGAGTGCAGGTTACCATGGCTCCTCTCAAATGTGGTCTGTGATATGAGAGACCACAGTTACAGGTTTGCTTGGGGCAATTTTGTACTATGCCACTTGTATAGGATCCTCTACAGGGTCGTATACAAGGAAGGTCGATTTCTGGTACTGACATCGCTACTACAGGTTTGGTGCTGGGAGCACATTACGATATGAAGGCCGATAGGGTTTCCACTGATATGAGTTGACCAGGAGAGACCCCAGGTTTTCTATTGGTGGCTCCATAGAGGGTCATAGTGGTGGATAGATCTGTCGATGTCTCGGAGGTTGCTAGAGCTCCACTACTATGATCAAGTTTTGAGGTAGTTTTGTCTGCAACAAGGGATCCCTTCTTAGGGATTACGAGTAATCTTGGACTATCTAGGATAACACTACACTAAGCAGGGCTCAAAACATGCAATGGTTCTGGATTTAGGACACTGACGATGCCCCCATTTAGCTAGTGGATGGGGAAAATGCAGGAGTAGCATACGGATATGATGCCTGGTATGCAGGCATCCGCCCTCCTCGGATGATGAGGGCATAAGGTTCGATGCATGTTGTTGTGCAACATATGTGGAGGTGGCACCAGGATGCCATCAATGCAGCGAGGGGTCACAGAGGGAGGGATTAGTGACAGCCTCCTCAAGAGAGACGCCGAAGAGTGCCACAGGATTCAAAGAGACCACAACAGCCAGAGAGGAGGGAGGAGGGGCTCCCTTCATAGCAGAGGGAGAGGCCACCATCGCCTGATAAGGGCAAAGGTATCGATGTGGGGGAGAGCAACGAGATGGTGGCTCTTCGAGTGGAGAATACCTACCTATGAGCTTAGGTGTAGATGCTACAGGATGAGGCTACATGAATTAGGGCTCAAAGCGAAGGGGTGAGCATGCGAGAGTTAGTACATGCTATTGCTTAGACTGCATTCTATCAGGGAGCATACTTCTAGCTAGTTCCAAAGGGCCAAAGGTTACATCTACCAGGTGGCATTGCATAGCCGATCAAGATGGGGTCGTCAAGGATATCCTCATGATCGATGTCGAGGACCCACAAAACAAGACAGACTTCGATGGGACCACATCCTCCACCTCAGGTCGGGAGAGGAGATGAGGTTGAGAGCTCGAGGGCTTCTCAAGACTAGCTGCACATTGACTATAGACTGTATATTTTTTGAGAGGATTGAGTATGCCAGGGTATAGATTGTGGCATACCAATCCATTTTGATATGATGTACATATATTTCTTGATATATATATATTCTCTTTGTGATATGACTTGTGCATATGTTTTATGATGCTTTAATATTTTAATTGTTGATTGATTATTTATGTAATTATGTCGTTTGAATATATTATAATTTTTATGTCGTGCCATAAAATTTAAAGGAAATAATCTGATGTAAAAAAATTGGTTTTTGTGGTGTGATTTGATGAAAAAATAAAGTGACTTCTAACAATAATTTCAAAGGACATTGTCGTTGTTACATGACCATTTCATGGATTTGCCGCTCGCTAGGTCATTAAGCTAATCCCGATAGAGAAATATTGCTAAAAGTAAAAGGGTGCTTAAGAGACTTTCTTAAGACTTTTATGTTGTGATGATGAAAAATTATGATGGTGATGATTTGTTTTTAGATTTCCATGAAAATATTATGCATGAAATATTAAAAATATGATTTTTGCTAGGCATAAAATTCCTAAGTGTGATAGAAGTTTGAACAATTGCCTAGGATTTATACCATCGTCACAAAACTAAATGTTGACATAATGAAATGAAATAGAAAAGGTTTTTGTTCTTTGTAAAGTACAATTGTGTAACATAATGATTTAAGCCATATGATTTTATGGATTAAATAAATGGAAAATAAAATTAGAACGATGGTTTGCGCTAGGCATAGAATTTTTAGGTATAGACTTATACCATCATCGCGAAATCAAAAGAAGAAATTGATATAATAGTTTTATTGCATAGTTGGTTTCTAAGTTTAAGATAAAAAAAAATATAAGATGAGGACTTGCACTAGGCATAAAATTACAATTTAGGTTTAGGAACTATACCATCGTTGCGAAAGTCAAAAATATATAAACGTGAATTTATAGATGTTCTCAAGTAAGAAAAATCAAATTATTCTAGAAGATGTGCATAAATATTTTAAATTATCTCAAAGATGAAATTTAGATTTATAAGAAACCCCATGTGCATATGTGAGTTCATTACTGATCTAGATCTATCATAATGATACAAAATCTCTCAAATACAAATGTGTGCAATTGTATTGTTCATTTACCGATTTTGAGCAAGATAATTTGATACAAGTAATTTGAATTAACTAAATAAGTATTTGTTGATCATGATTTATATGCATATAACCGTACCAAACTACTATGTAAGTCGGGTCATCAAGAGCTAGCTGATCCATAAGCATACATAGGTCTATACAAAAGAAGGTCGCTAATGTAACATACATATCACCACGCTAGGAGTTACCCAAGGCCAAGCGGGTTGGGCACAAACCACCTGTTATGGGGCTTACCTCATAGTTTTCGAATATTCCAGGGATTCAAGCTCATTCACCCTTCTTTTCTTTTCAAAGGATAGGGGAAGGGATTTTATTGCTTTTTGCTTTTTCTTTTCTTTTCTCTTTCTTTTTTTTTTGTATTTTTTCTTGATACTGAGATAATGCTGAAATATTGCTGAGATGGTACAAAATGCTACTGAAATAATACTTCTTTTTCTCATGATTTTTTTTTCTTTTTCTTCCTATACTAGGGATACTTGCTCGGATTGGCTGTAGAGCAAGGGATTTTTATTCTGGGTAGGGGTGAGCTTGTCCTTTTGTCAATTCTCAAATATTCTAGACCATGTGCATGATAGGATAGCAGGGGAAAATTTTCACTTGAGAGACCACTTCTACTATGTAGCATCATTTTGGAATTTGCAATGAAATAATTTTAATGTGAAAAGGTATACTTGGATTAAGTAAATAACAAGATTAGTTATCTATGCTCAAAACTTTATCTAATTCAACTATGGACTTTGATATAAGAGAGATTAATAATCATACTAAAAAATATCAAGATATTTATTCATGTGAGTGTGAAAGTGAGGGATTCCAAATAAATGCTAATTTATCCAAAATAACTAAAAATATAACTACAATACTTCAAGAATTGACAAGTGCAAAAAATAAAAGATGTTTGTGAAAATTTTGATTGATTTTGATTTTTTTAGATTTTGATTTTGATTTATGAATTGAGAGAATACATAATATTACTATTTTTGAAATTTTTATATGAATTTACTAAGAATGAGACAAGATGTACAATAGATACAATAATGAAATTACCAGAATTATACGTATTAGCACTTAAGATGCATAATGTTCATAGGCTCTTTAAGATCTTTACCATCTAAGGTAGCTAATATGTATGCTCTTGATCCAAATTTAGCAGTGATGATATATGGCCCAAGCCAGTCAGGTTCAAATTTACCTTTAAGGTATTTAGTTGCATTAGTATTTTTTTTATTTTCTTTTAAGACGAGGTCACCGATCTCAAAGGATCGGTGATGAAATTTCTTAAGATATGCTCGTTTGAGCTTGTTTTGGTAGGCTCGAATATGCTCCAAAGCATTGATGTGCTTCTCATCTAGGAGTTCCAGCTAACTAAATCTGCCAACATGATATTCATCTCCTACTTTGGTATCTTGAAGTAGCAGAGCCAAAGAAGGAACTTCTAATTCAAATGGAAAAACAACTTCAACACCACAAATCAAAACAAAAGGTGAAGTGCCCATGGGAGTATGAATGCTAGTTCGATAAGCCCACAAAGCAGGATATAATTGAATGTACCAATCTCGACCAAATTTATTGACCAGTATTTTGAGGATTTTAATTAATGTTTTATTAGATGCTTCTGCTTGGCCATTACCCTAAGGATAATAGGGAGTGGACCAACGATGTTGAATTTTATATTTTTGACATAGTTTCTCGACATCTTTATTTTTGAAACAAGTTCCATTATCCGAGATGAGATTTGCAAGAATTACGAACCTACAAATAATTTGATTAAAAATAAATTTGGAAAATTGGGTTCTAGTGCAAGAAGCTAAGGGCATAGCTTCAAACAACTTCATAAAATATTTTGTGGCGGTTATGATGAATTTGTGTCCATCAGATGAAATAGGATTGATTTTTCCAATAATGTCTAAGCCCCATTTTGAAAAGGGCCAAGGAGATGAAATAGCCTACAGTTCTTGTGCAGGCACATGGACAAGGTCAGCATGTTTCTGGCACTTGTCGCAATGGCGTACATAATCATGTGCATCATTCTCCATGGTAGGCCAAAAATATCCTATCCTAAGGAGCTTCTTAGCAATGGCGTTACCACTAAAGTGCCCCCCACAAGATCCATTATGGGCTTCACTCAAAGCTGATCTAGACTCTTCTAGATTCAAACATCTCAGTAGGATACCTTCAAAATATCTCCTATATAAGGTATTGCCAATTATTACGAAGTGACTTGCTTGTCTATGCAATAAATCGCACTGGTTTCTATTAAAACCTTCAGGGAAGGTTCCATTGTGAAGAAAATTGAGGATATTGGTGTACCAAAGTTTAGGAGTAGTTTCATTGATTAGAAACACGTCCAAAGGTTCCAAGCATGATTTAATTGAAGCGGGTTTCTAGAGTCGACGAATAATGATGGTAGCATATTCGTCATCTAACTCCAAGGGTAAAAGAGATGCAGTTGTGGCCATGGCGTCAGCCACACAATTTCTAGTTCGAGGAATAGCTTCCAAGGTAACTTGATCAAATAAAGATATTAATTGTAATACATATGTTTTATATGGGTGGAATTTATCATCTCTAGTCTGATAGACATAATTATTTTGATTTATAACAAGTTGAGAATCACTGAAAACTAATAGATTTTTAATTTTCAGTGCCAGGGTAGCTCGTAATCCAAGGATTAGACCCTCATATTCAGTAGCGTTATTAGTATAGACAAACATTAATTTAAAGGATAGAGGTATGAGGTATTTCTATGGAGATATTAAAATAATACCTACACCATCCCCACTCATGCATCGGGCTTCGTCAAAGTATAAGGACCATTGCCCTGAATGATCTGCCTCTAGTCTAAGGCATTCGTCAAGAAACTCAATGACAAGGTGATGGGTGGATTCTAAGGGTGCAACAACTAATTGATCTACTATGATTTGACCCTTAACATACTTTTGTACTATAAATGTGAGTTCAAAATCGCTTAGCACAAGAACCCACTTTGTTGTGTGACTAGATAAATAAGGTCGACTCATGAGATACCGCAAGGGATCGAATTTAGCAATAACGTATGTTTTTTGACTGAGCATATAATTGCATAATTTTTGTGTAGAAAATATGACTGCTAGACATAACTTCTCTAATCCTGTGTAGCAGGTTTCATAACTAATTAATGTTATGCTAATGTAATAATTAGCACGCTCTCTCTTATCATCATCAAGTTGAGCTAACATAGCTCCTAAAGCAAAATATGAAGTAGAAATATACAAGATAAATGGGCGATCAGATCTAGGTGACAAAAGTATAGGTGGGTTAATAAAATATTGTTTGAGGAGTTCAAATGCTTCCTGACATTCATTGTCCCAATGGAAAGATACATCCTTCTTAAGAAGCTTAAGAAAGGGTCCAATTTTATCCGCCAGCTTATCAATGAAGCGATGGATGGCTTGAAGCTTACCTTGTAGACTTCGTAATTCAAATATATTTGTGGGTGCGGGCATATCAGTGATAGCCATAATCTTGAGAGGGTCAATTTTTATGCCACGTAAAGAAACTATAACCCCCAATAATTTATCGGACTTAACTCCGAATATACATTTTGTTGGATTCAATCGGATAAGATATTCCCTTAGATGATTAAATACTTTTCTCAAGTCATCTAAATGATCATCTTATTCAATAGAATGAGCTATAATGTCATCTACATAATCATGTAGTATATCATGCATCATATCATGAAAGATATAAGTCATAGCTTGTTGATAGGTTGCACCTGCATTCTTTAAACCGAATGGCATCACTTTCCAACAAAAGGTCCCCCAAGGGGTAATAAATGTTGTTTTAGCCTATTCTTCAGGAGCTATCCTGATCTGATTATAACCATAAAATCCATCCATTAAGGATATCATTCCACTCCCAGCAATAAAATCAATGATCTGATCCATGTTGGGAAGGGGAAAATTGTCTTTAGGGCATGCAACATTAATATCTCTAAAGTCTTTACAAACCCTAACCTTAGTAGCTTCTTTCTTACTTACTAGAACTACATTCGAGATCCATTCAGCATAATCAATGGCTTGTATAAAAATAACATTCAAGAGTTTTTATAACTCTCCTTTGACCAGTAAGGCCACTTTAGGGTGCATTTTTCTAAGTTTATGTTTAACAGGTTTAGCATCCAGATGGACTACTAGGTGATGCATAACTATAGAAGGATCTAAACCTGGCATATCTTCATATTTCCAAGCAAAGACATCTTCATATTTTTTAAGAAATGTAATGTATTTATCCTATTTTTCTTGACTCAATTCTGATATGATGTTGATTATGTGAGGGTTATCCTCAGTTCCAATGTTAATTTTTATGGCATTTTCTACTTCCATGTGTATATCTCTCTCAAAATTAGGTGGGGCAGGTGAGACGCCCAATTCCTGTAATTCTTCCAAGGTTAGCTTGGATAATTCGTCTTGAGGAGTCATGGCCTCAAGTTGGGCTATAGTAGGTATAGAGCCATAAAAATAAAATCCGTTATGTAATAATTCCTCAACGGAGACATCATGGAAGATATCTCCCTCCAACTCATCGTCGGATTTAGCGATCATCTCAGGATAAGCTATAGATAGCATATTACATGTGAATGGCTTATTTGTTAAATGTAAAACATCACGTTCATATAAATAATATTGGTAACTTATAAGATGGTCATCATCCTCGAATGGATGACTCTTACTAGAAAATAGGCCCACACCACATCAGGCGGGCCATGGCTCCATCTCAAAAGGGTCTTTCATACCATTATAGAAAGGTCCTAAACCTTTCCCTTTATATCCCAATTTAAGCATTATAGGTTTGGCTTTAGTATACTCATTAGTAAAATAACATCGAGCATATCCATCATAATGAGTTCTGATGTTTTTGGGTATTCTACCCCAGTCATATCCCTTATAAATAAAGGCACATCTCCCGACTTGGTAAATGCTTCCCATAGGATATGAGAGGCCCAAGGTACAAGGAGATGGTGACAAATTATTTAAAACAAGGGAATATTGCATAGAAGCATTCATTTTTTATGATATAAGGATTTTAGATAGATCGGGTAAGAGCTCGTCAATAAGAGCATAAGAGGTAGAAGGAACATTTCCTATGCCTTTTGATGTGGAAAATATGACTTTAGTGGATGTAGACGGTGTATAGGTGTCAATAGATGGGTCTATTATAGGTATAGAAGTTATAGGAGTAGAACAAGAGACATTGGTTGTGGGATTAGGATCTTTATTAGGTCCTAATGCGGTTTGTTTAGAAGATGGTTGAGTTATATGTGAATGTGCATCTAATGGAGAAGAAGTAGATGACATTGTGGGTGTGAGTTTCACATGTTTAGATGGATAATGAGAATTAGGATGTGTGGATGACAACGTGGGGTAAAATTGAACTCCAATGGGTTATGCCAAAGCACACATATCAAAGGGTCATGGATCACCATGAATGGTAACCAACTGATTACTAAATTCAAATTTAACACATTGATGTAAAGTTGAGGGAACATCTCGCATCGTGTTGATCAAAGGGCGACCCAAGAGTATATTGTACGATGCAAGGCAATGTACAATAAACACAGTCGTATCCAAGGTTCTTGGACCAACCTGCAATGGAAAGGTAATAACCCCACATGTTTCTTGTGTTTCGTCATTGAAAGATTTTATTATCTTATCAGTTCTTTTCATTTCATCACTTCTAAATCCAAATATTTGGTAGAAGTCAAAAGTATAAATATTTAAAGATGAACCATTATCAATCAAAACTCATTTGACTGCTACATCTCCAATTAAGGCGATAATATATAAGGGGTTATCTTTATGTAAACTATGTTGCAGTATGTCTCTATCCCATAAGTCAATACAATCAAATTCACGAGATATTATAGTATTGGCCATGTCTTGAGGGTGAATGTCTTGTGGTACCATCATCTAGCTTAATGTGAGCATTAATTTTTCTCTATTTGTGGGAGAAGATCTTAAGAGGTCCAAAAGGGAAATTCTAGCTGTAATATTTGATAATTGTTCAATAATATTATAGGGAGGTTTAGGTTGAACATTAGGTGCATGATTCCCTTTATTAGGAACCTTCAAAACAAATGGAGTTGACCCACCATTCTAAATTTGATCTTGTTGAGAATTTTGAGCCTGTTGTCTAGTAACAGCTCTAATGGTACCCACAATATTATTCTGCAGATGATGAATGGGTCTGTTGGTCCGGCTTTCATGCACACCCCGAGAAAAAGGATGAAGGCAAGGAAAGCTCCGGAGACACCCACGGGACTGATCCCACTCATCTTTAGGATCTAGTTGGTTATCCAAGGTGCGAGTTACAGAGTTGGGTCGAATGGCAATTCACTCTTTTCCACTTACGGAATAGATTTCGATATGGACTACTCTGTTACCTTACGGGGGGTTCTGAACTTGTTCGATAGTTGCAAAAGTTGTTGACAATCAGATTTGACTTGAATTCTTTGATCTAGCTCTCATGGGTCGCGATTTAAATAAAAGGCAAATAAAGAAAATAAAAATGGATCATTCACGGAAAGCAAAGAGAGGGTAGGGTAAGGCGAGAAAGAGAAGTTTATCAAACATTAATTGTAAAACTCTAAACTATCAATCTTATCTATGCTATCGACTTCACAACGAGAACAAATCCCGAGAAGAAAGTGTCCGGTCGGTCTAAGATCACTTTCAACTAAGAGCACAAGGCGAGTGAAACGGATCTAGCGAGAAAATTATAAATCCAAGGGCAGGTGGTTAAAGCGGGTATCTTTCACCGGCGAGCCTAGCTCGCACTGAGTGAAGACAGAGCAATTAGAACAAACTTAACCTCAAATCTGTAATTTCCCCTAGCAGAGACAATAGAACAAGCTGAAGCCTAACGGCATATTTAATCTTGACAATGGCGGATTTACTGACATATATCTAACAAACTTTAAATGGAACGGATAACAAAAGAAAATACACTTATCACACTCTGCAAAAGATTAGGCTCCTGGCCATGCTATCACAGAAAAGCTAAAGCACATCAACTCCAAGTCCAGAAACAAAGGATTTCACAAAATTTGCAAGAAATTGCTTATAAGCCTTTATTTCTAAGTCTCCGCCTCCTGCGATTACATTTAGAATTTGTATTTATAGACTCAGGACAGACCCTGATCTTTTCCAAAATATCTTGCTCAAACCCTAAATCTTATCGCACTTAAACCCTAGGACCCGGGTTTTACAATAAAAATCCATTTAAAAATCAAAGTCCGGATAGAACTTAACCCTTCGGCAAATCCGTGCAGTCAGCTGCCATAAATGGAGAAGATAAAATAAAATGCAACTTGCATTCATTCGCAGTTGCAATTAAATGCTTTCATTAATTCTGTTTGGTGAGCCGGATGAGTCACCACTTCTCCATCAATTCGATCTCCGCAAATCCATCCCGAAGTTGAAATGGTCTTCATGCTATCAAGTCTGCAATAAATTTGTTGTTGAATGCTCTCACCGGCAGCTTCTCTCCTAGCATGGCGGTCCTTGACTAAATCCGCACTTTATCTTTGCCTTTATGGTCTTTCCCGGTTGTCCCGTAAGTGCCAGGTGGAATCCTGCATGAAAGACAAAAAGATGCATTAGATTAGCATTTTAATTAAATCAGAAGCTTAAAACATTAAAAACAGATTAAATCCGCAAAATAAGCTTGCATGTCGGCTTCTGTTTGTCCCATTCACGCTTTGACACGTGTCGCTACCCCAGGAAGCCTTCTGTTTCCCGCCGGAATGCACTTTCAGGTCAACTATGACTTTCTCTCTCCTTCCGCGATTCTGCGACATGTCGCGATTTCGCGACATGTCGCGAAATCGCGACCCTGCCACGCATCGGCAACTTCCTCCCTCGTCGGCCGCGAAAACACGACATGTCGCGATTTCGCGACATGTCGCGAAATCGCGACCCTTCCTGGCCTCCGTACGCTTCTTGATTTTCAGCCGCGATTTTAGAACACGTCGCGATATCGCGACAGTTCCCTTACCTGCATGCGTTGACCGCGTTGACCGCGATTTTGGAACGTGTTTGCGACTTAGGCGATTTTTCATTCTGCAGCCCATTTTCTCTCTCCTGCCGCGAAAATGCGACATGTCGCGATTTCGCGACATGTCGCAAAATCGCGCCCTCCGTACAGCTTGCGTCTCTCTCCCAAAAAGCGTCGCGATTTCGCGACATGTCGCGAAATCGCGACCTTTACGCCACTTAGCCGCATTTTGACTTACTGTCGCGATATCGCGACATTTCCGAAAAATGGAAGTGTCGCGATATCGCGACACTACCAAAAATGGAAAGTTTGATTTTTCGATGAATTATGCAAGCTGTTTTACGGATTTTCTCGGTAACGGTGCAAGATTTTGCTTGTGCATGAATGATTCTAGCATGTAAAAAGTGAATTCTTGGATAACACAGCTAGAATGCAAGAAAAAGCACAACTTTAAAAAGGAGGCAAGCAAATTTGGATTTAAAACTAGAAAATGACCAAGAGGGTCCCTATTTGCCAAAAATGGAAGTTCATAATTTTCTAAGGATGGAATCTCATTTTTCAGTGGGGGTGTGTTGCTTATCAACAAATGGCGATATCTGCGGGTAAAATAGTAGCACTATTTTAGAACCCAAGACTCCGGTTTCAAAACAAAAAGACCATGCATCATGCCTTGCCACGGGCATTCTTCACAATAAATTGACTACTAACTGCAAGTTGTTAAAAATTTCCCAAGGACATACTAGGGTGGATTACTTCAAGGAAGATTTACGATGTGCAATTACAAGGGTATAGAACTTTCTTCAAGGATGACTGAATTGAATGATAAACTTGGATTAATCAACTTTTCTAGATTGTAAATGGGGAAACCGAGTAGAGCTACTGTTTACTAGTTTAGCTTTTCTGACCTAGACAGAGTTACCCTTTAGATTTACACGACCCAATTTACAACTGTAGGGCAGAATCTAATATTGGCTGCCTCTTTTAATCATATAACTCTTTTTTTTCTTTTTTTCTTTTTTTCTTTTCTTATCTCTCTTCTTTTTGAAATATATCACTATCTGGAAGACCTTAGAGAAATTACAATTTTCTTTTAATATTTGATCAATCTGGAACTATTTCAGTCTAGGCATTGATAGCCTCTGGTGACACCCAAATAATTGCATGAACCATAGTCCCCTCTTATAACCGACTTTTCTTGGATTCCCAGGGAGTTCCTCCAACTAAACGACATAACGGTTTTTCTATCATTAAAACAAGCTGTGGCAAGTAAGACACAAGATCCAATCATCTCTCTACCTTCATCTGGATAACAAAATAGTTCCACGGGTTTAGTGCAAGCGAGACTATCTCAATTAGAATAATGAGCGAGAATGGGGAGGGATTGAGGATTTATCGAGCTAGGAATAAAACAATTTTTAGCGGTGACTTTTCATTGATTGCTCGGGCGAGAGGTAAAAAATAGAATTTTAGAAGCCAAAGGACTTTGTACGGGCTTCCAAGGACGAGCACGAGCTTAAAGCAAAAACAAAATAAATGCGAGACTAAAGCAGAGCGTACGGGCAAGGGAAAAACAAATAAAGGAAAGAAAAAGAAAAGGAAAAGGGGAAGAAAATAAAAGGGTGAAGCAATAAAAGAAATAAACTAAAAGAACTGAAGCAAATAAAAAGAAATAAATAAAAGAAAAAGAAATGCAATAAAGAAAAGAGTAGAGACTAAAATAAAAGCAAGCTAAAATAAAAAGACAAAGAAAGGAAATAAAAAGCAACGACAAAAGAAATAAAGGCACAAGCTAAATGGAAAAACAACTAAAGGAAAGCGAAAATTGGACATTTAAAAATAAAAAGAAAATAAATGAAAAACAAATAAATTAAAGCTAGAGCATTAAAATTAAAAGCAGAGATTAAAGCTGCACGAGACATTGAAATAAAAGCTGCATCGACAAAGAAATAAAGCTGAAAAACTTCAAAGCTTATTTACAATGCATACATATGTTACAACTTCCCTTCATACTCAAAAAATGCAGCGGTTGGGAAAGCGAGAGAAATGGTGCTTTAAAAAATTTTGACCATGCAAGTAATTTAAAAAAAATTACCTTTCGAGTCTGTTGACGAAATGCACTCCAGGTCGTGCTTCAAAAATTTGCTATCCGGGAAAGACTTGGGTTTCTTGTCTTCCCTGTCCCATTTGAAAAACAAATCTGCAACTCCTTCAAATTAAACAAATCATATAATAACAAATCATATGATAACATGTTTATGCTTCTAATTAAAGGGTTTGCGAGTTCTTTCAAAAGGATTTGAATGTAAAAAACCCCGAGGATCAAATACTTTAAAACCTTGACGGACCAGGACCACCACATTTTCAAAATGATGTGACAGCTGAAAGAAATCATGTTTTATCTGTATGCCCTGGTTCTTAACAACTTGAACATTTTGTGGTTGCTTGCACTTGCTTCAATATCCGGGACTTCAATTTTTATCCCTCTAGGAGAATGCTTACAATTTTCCTTTTCAACTGAGCCTTGCTTAGACTTAACCTCATCAATGTGCAATGTCCAAACATCATTGTTGTTATTGATTAGGGCTATAATTGTTCTCACCTTTTCGAGTTGCCAAATCATAAACTCCAATATCTGCATCAACACAGTTTATAGCCTCCTCTTTGACATTATGTTCAGAAGTTGCAGGCTTATGTTGAGACAGTTCATCAATTCCAAGTTGGCTGACCACATTCATATTTACTACCTTTTCCTCCTTTTCTTGAAATTCAACGGGTGGTCCAAAGTAAGCCTCAATCAAGTTAATGTTTTGTCCAACAATGCGAGGCGAGTTCATAGAGGGTGATGTCGGCTTTAAGTTCCCTCATATCCTCAATGATGCTATCCTCCTCGGTTACTTACGCATAGTGAGATTGAATCTCACTTTCATCATCCTACGATGAGGAAGGATCATTATTAAGTTACGGACTCTCACATTTCAAGTCATAGCTGTCCATTTTGAGCTGTTGAAAATCTTGCATTTCATCCACAGAAGTCCGTACAAGACTTTCTGTCTCTTCGGGAAAAGTGAAGAGAATACGAAACCCTGGTTGTACTATTTTTGGGTGAACTAGAAATATCAATATTTCTTTGATTTCTAGGAAAATTTAACTCACCGGGAAAAACTTGATTTGGGTGGTGCCGAGATCCTAGCTGTTCGGTTCAAGCACTTCCACTTTGAACTTGTCAGAACTTTTCTCTG
Organism: Wollemia nobilis; assembly: GCA_028583015.1. Lineage (NCBI taxonomy): Eukaryota > Viridiplantae > Streptophyta > Pinopsida > Araucariales > Araucariaceae > Wollemia > Wollemia nobilis. The sequence continues at coordinate 1,022,448 of JAQPPZ010002937.1, read as the reverse complement.
TATTTTGCACATGTTGAGTGGATGTCACAGTTAACGGAGTCTCCTTGGGTAGAGCATGACATGTTGGCATTAACTCATGATGTGGAATGGGGTCTGGAACAGGCATGTTCTGTGTAACATAGGATATCAAAGGATTGCTCAAAATTTGAGGTCCTAGCTGTCTTTCAAGAATTAAGGCTTCTTTATAAGCCCCTGCCAGGGTTGTAATATTAATGTCTCTCTTGAGGAAAATAGAGGTCACCGAATCCAATGCATTCTTGTAGATTTCTAAGGCCAGAGTTGCATTTGGGATGTAATGGCCGATCATTCTACCGTAATCTCTTTGGAACCTCATATTGAAAGACCTGACAGTTTCTCCCGATTCTCTCTTGATCTTTGGAAAATTGCTGATATAAAATCGTTGGGATCTATCACTTCACCGAGCTGTGATATAAAAGCTTTCTCTAGATCATCCCGACTAGTAATGGAATTCTTTGGTGAGGTTTAAAAACCGGTCATAAGCTCCCTCCTGGAGAGTGAACGGGAACAATCTGCAGGCAACATCTTCATCTTTGTATATTTAACAATTTTAAAGCATTTTTAAAAGCTAGGAGATGTTCTTCTGCAGTTCTTGTCCCATCATTTTTGTACCTAGGGAGATACCTTTACGGACTTAAGGGCGGGTCATGGGCTATACCGGAATGTTCAAAGCGGTGGGGCCCAACCAATTTGCCATTATTACTTGGTCGACGGTGATGTTCGATTTGTAATTGGATAAGCTGCAAGTGATGATAGAAGCTGTTCTTAACAAACCACCGAACTTAAGGCCTTCTCCGGCAATTTTAAAATGCTGTTCTGACAACTTTCAAAAGCGCGACAATTTAAAATGCTGTGACAATTTAAAAGCGTGACAATTTATAAATCTTGCTTGACAATTTATAAAGCTGTCGGAGTTCATCGTGGGTCCTTCAAATGTTCTTGTTATGCCCTTACAACACTTGAGCCGAGTTCGGCCCTCCTTCTAGCGCCAATTAGGTGTTGGTCCGGCTTTCATGCACACCCCGGGAAAAAAAGGGATGAAGGCAAGGAAAGCTCCGGAGACACCCACGGGACTGATCCCACTCATCTTTAGGATCTAGTTGGTTATCCAAGGTGCGAGTTACCGAGTTGGGTCGAATGGCAATTCACTCTTTTCCACTTACGGAATAGATTTCGATATGGACTGCTCTGTTACCTTACGGGGGTTCTGAACTTGTTCGGTAGTTGCAAAAGTTGTTGACAATCGATTTGACTTGAATTCTTTGATCTAGCTCTCATGGGTCGTGATTTAAATAAAAGGCAAACAAAGAAAATAAAAATGGATCATTCACGGAAAGCAAAGAGAGGGTAGGGTAAGGCGAGAAAGAGAAGTTTATCAGACATTAAACTGTAAAACCCTAAACTATCAATCTTATCTATGCTATCAGCTTCACAACAGAACAAATCCCGAGAAGAAAGTGTCCGGTCGGTCTAAGATCACTTTCAACTAAGAGCACAAGGCGAGTGAAACGGATCTAGCGAGAAAATTATAAATCCAAGGGCAGGTGGTTAAAGCTGGTATCTTTCACCGGCGGCCTAGCTCGCACGGTGAAGACAGAGCAATTAGAACAAACTTAACCTCAAATCTGTAATTTCCCCTAGCAGACAATAGAACAACTGAAGCCTAACAGCATATTTAATCTTGACAATGGCAGCTTTACAGCATATATCTAAAAAACTTTAAATGGAATGGATAACAAAAGAAAATACACTTATCACACTCTGCAAAAGATTAGGCTCCTGGCCATGCTATCACAGAAAAGCTAAAGCACATCAACTCCAAGTCCGAAAAACAAAGGATTTCACAAAATTTGCAAGAAATTGCTTATAAGCCTTTTATTTCTAAGTCTCCGCCTCCTGCGATTACATTTAGAACTTGTATTTATAGACTCGGGACGAGACCACTGATCTTTTCCAAAATATCTTGCTCAAACCCTAAATCTTATCGCACTTAAACCCTAGGACCCGGGTTTTACAATAAAAATCCATTTAAAAATCAAAGTCCGGATAGAACTTAACCCTTCGGCAAATACGTGCGATCGAGCTGCCATAAATGGAGAAGATAAAATAAAATGCAACTTGCATTCATTCGCATGTGCAAATAAATGCTTTCATTAATTCTGCTTGGTGAGCCGGATGAGTCACCACTTCTCCATCAATTCGATCTCCGCAAATCCATCCCGAAGTTGAAATGGTCTTCATGCTATCAAGTCTGCAATAAATTTGTTGTTGAATGCTCTCACCGGCAGCTTCTCTCCTAGCATGGCGGTCCTTGACTAAATCCGCACTTTATCTTTGCCTTTATGGTCTTTCCCGGTTGTCCCGTAAGTGCCAGGTGGAATCCTGCATGAAAGACAAAAAGATGCATTAGATTAGCATTTTAATTAAATCAGAAGCTTAAAACATTAAAAACAGATTAAATCCGCAAAATAAGCTTGCATGTCGGCCTCTGTTTGTCCCATTCACGCTTTGACACGTGTCGCTACCCCAGGAAGCCTTACGTTTCCCGTCGGAATGCACTTTCAGGTCAACTATGACTTTCTCTCTCCTGCCGCGATTCTACGACATGTCGCGATTTCGCGACATGTCGCGAAATCGCGACCCTGCCAGCGCATCGGCAACTTCCTCCCTCGTCGGCCGCGAAAACGCGACATGTCGCGATTTCGCGACATGTCGCGAAATCGCGACCCTTCACGGCCTCCGTACGCTTCTTGATTTTCAGCCGCGATTTTAGAACACGTCGCGATATCGCGACAGTTCCCTTACATGCATGCGTTGACCGCGTTGACCGCGATTTTGGAACATGTTTCGACTTAGCCGATTTTTCATCCTGCAGCCCATTTTCTCTCTCCTGCCGCGAAAATACGACATGTCGCGATTTCGCGACATGTCGCAAAATCGCGCCCTCCGTACGACTTGCTCCTCTCTCCCAAAAACTGTCGCGATTTCGCGACATGTCGCGAAATCGCGACCTTTCTGCCACTTAGCCGCATTTTGACTTACCTGTCGCGATATCGCGACATTTCCGAAAATGGAAGTGTCGCGATATCGCGACACTACCAAAAATGGAAAGTTTGATTTTTCGGTGAATTATGCAACTGTTTTATGGATTTTCTCGGTAACGGTGCAAGATTTTGCTTGTGCATGAATGATTCTAGCATGTAAAAAGTGAATTCTTGGATAACACAGCTAGAATGCAAGAAAAAGCACAACTTTAAAAAGGAGGCAAGCAAATTTGGATTTAAAACTAAAAAATGACCAAGAGGGTCCCTGCTGCAAAAATGGAAGTTCATAATTTTCTAAGGATGGAATCTCATTTTTCAGTGGGGGTGTGTTGCTTATCAACAGGGTCTTGGTCTAGCATTTATATCTAATTCATTAGAAATTAATTGGTAGGATGATGATCTAGTAGTGACTCTTCTTGGAAATGGTTCTTATAGAACCATATGACTTGTGATAGGGTGAATAGTATCTGATTCATATTTAGAGCTATTCGATTGAATTGATGTGATTTCCATATCACTCTCAGTCTCATATTCTGTATCACTAAGATCATGTATCTGCATATTATATAGAGGCCTAGTTGTAACCATGAATAAATTTGTGTCAAAGGTTTCCATATCATGAACAGGTAAATGCCCACTAATAGTTCCTACATATCGGGCAGGAGGAGGAACATTATGATGTTCAATTTGATTAGCCACCTCCTTACCATGTTTTGGTAAAGGATGTTGAAATATGTCTAATGACTGATTGGCATTCTGATTCTGGTTTTGTGTGATGTTCCGTTGAGTGTTATTAGGAGGATTTTTCTTAGGTTGAAAGGCTTGTACCTCCATCTCATTGTTATCAATCAAGTCCTATATTTTATGTTTTAATATTTTATAAGAGTTGGTAGTGTGTCGAGGTCCTCTATGGAAGTCACAATGTAAATTTGCTCTGTATCCAGGTATATTTGGATCAAGTTCCTGGATATTTGGTAATTGAATCAATCCTTGTTCTAATAATTATGGTAGAATAGTTGATAAAGTTTGATTTAACCTAGTAAATTCTTGAGGAGGTCTATCAGGAGGTTTCAGTACAAACTTCTTTGTTGTCTTTACAGCATTAACATTAGCAATATTTATGCTATCAATGACTCCATCACCCATAACTTGTTTATTCTTATATTGATTTCTAGATGTTTTCTCATCGTATTTCTTTTTAAGCTGACCTCTCCTAATGAGAGCATCTTCCACTCTTCGGGCTAAGTCTATAGCCTGATCAAAGGTGGTCAAGGTAGCAGTTGATAATTCGTAATATAGTTGCTCTTGCAAATTATTAATAAAGATGTCCAACATTTCCCTATAAGGCAGCACAAAGTGCAATTTTCCTATCAATTATCTCCACCTAGCTAGGAAATCAGCAAATCATTCATCTTTGTCTTGTTTTAAGTTATACAAATCTTTAATGGTCACATGTCTTTCAATATAGGCACTAAATTGATGAAGAAAAGACTCAGCATTTTATTCGAAATTCTTCAAATAGTTAGTGGGTAATCAATAATACCACTCTAATGCCATTCCTCCCAAGATTTTTGAGAACATTTTTAGTAATAACAAGTCATCATGTGATATATCATGACATGCTATCCTAAACATACGAAGATGCTCTATGGGATATTTTGTTCCTTTATATATGGGTAGGACAGGCATAGGAAAATGTTTAGGATACGGCTATGCTATAACTATAGTATCTAAAGGCTGACTACACATCTCTCAAGAATTGTACGAGGGTCGGTAGGGTTCTATCTGGTCCATGCAAGAAACTAGCTATTTCACCATGGTTTCAAGATTACTAGTTTGTCCACCATATTGGTTCGGTGGGACATAGGTATAGGATTTATGAGTGTATGATGGTGTGGCATAAGGATTATATGCTATATTGCTATTATGCAAAGTGTTGGTAGGAAGATTATTATGAAGGAGATTTGTAATAGTATTATGTTGTATCCCAGATTGTTGGTAATTGGTGTTTGGTTTTGTTTTGGGTTTTTCATTGATTTGAGGTATGTTGCTCAATAGCTTGGCAAAATGGAGTAGTAAATGATGGTTTCTTTTGTGCAAGAATGACCCTAGGCTTGTTAACAGGCACTTTAGGTGGTTGGGTAACCTGTTGTTGTTGCATGTTCCGGATCACAGCTACTATATCCAAATTGGATGGTCCAGATTGATCACTCTCTTGTTCAATAAAGGAAAAGGGATTAGTGCTTGTGTGAAATACGTCTTCTAGATTTTCTTGAGTATCACTAATTAGATCCTTGTCCATATGGACTGCTCTATTAAAAACATCAATATTTGTGTTAATGAACTTCCAAAATTGTTCCATGTTTTCAAAAGTGATAGCTCCTCTTGGAGAAATTTTAGGGGATGAGGATCCTTCCTCTCTATTAATTTCTTCTTGTTCATTTGCTACATTAAGCTCTTCTTCTTGCTGGTCTAGGATTTCTTCTTCCTGAACTTGGTCCTTAGGAGGGACATTTTGGTCAATTAATTGTCTTCCTAGCAAATCTTCTTCTTCTTCGGTTTGTTTTCCATTCCTAAGTATAGGCATTGTGCTAAACTTAGGTTTGAGAAAATATATATACTTATATATATATATATATATATATATATATATATATATATATATATATATATATATATATATATATATATATGCGATAGGGTTGAGAGGTATATATTTAACTATATACCTACTATAATACTTTAAAAAGGAAATGTTTTGTTGTTTTTTTTTTTGTTTTTTTGTTTTTGTTTTGTATTATTATTTCACAAGTATATAAAAATAACAAACAACATGCTAGTTGCAATAAATAACAATAGTAAAAAGGATGACTTAGTTTTCTATAAATAGTTTATGGATATCATTGATAGGATCAAGTTCATAAGGAGTCATGAAATGCTTCTCTTCAAATTGGAAGTGGTTTTTCATGAACTTGACAAAGTGTGCTATGGTAATATGATCTACTTCAGACTCTGACTTGTCAAAATAAAGTTCATGGCAATATTATCGATACAAAATAGCTCTAGGAACTCTATTCCATATTTTTCTATCTATAAGAATCACTTCTTGATACTCTATACGAGATAGAAACTTATGTACTACAACCGCATTCTCAAGGTATTCCTCAAAGGTGTGCAATTTTGAAGACACAAGTGCTCTTTTATCTGATAACCACCTATGGCAAGCTCTCTAAAGTTCATGGTACAAAGTCAACTAATCAGGATCTAGGATTCTATCTAGGATAAACCTCTTAATTTGTCTAAGTTCTGCAGATCTAGATTCAATAATACCCAATCTCCTATCAAGTTCATTCCACAAAGGTTGGACTCTGTTTGTTTGAGGTACTCTACGCACAAAAGTAATCTCTATGGTCGTTAATTTATTTTCAACATTTATGGTGGCAGCTCGTCTTCTATTATAATCTACCATCTAAATATGATATGCAATTTTAACAGTTGTCTAATGATTCTAGATGTTCTTAATAATGTGTTTTTTTTTGTTGGATTGTTTTCAAAAGGTGTTTTAGTTTCACGTTGGGTTCACCAAAATGTATCACCCAAATTCTTTGCACCCTTACCTTTGGGCTAAAGGATCCATGACCTGGAATGGGGATGTGATAAGTATGGGACAATACCTCAAACGGAGAGGCCCTTTGAAGGTCGCACCTCTCGGGGGAGGGGTATAAGGATGAAATTTTGATGGATGGTGGGGTTCACAAGGAAACTTTGAGTGGCGGTTTTTGCGCCTAGGTTGAGAATGGGTTTGATGTGTTCATTTTATACTCAATAATTCATATTCCTAGGTTGGAAAAAAATGAATCTAATCTATTCTATATGAAAATTTGGATTTATATGAAGACAACAAACATGAATGAATCCTAAATACAGAGACTATGTGAAATGGAGAGGAATACACCAAATTCCTGATGTCTGATGAAGATTTAGAAGCTTTTAGGAGTCCAGATCATCCTGAATATGATAGGATCATCTGTAATTGCGCATAATCATCACAAATCATAGGTGATCTTCTAATATTAGACAATATCATCAACGACCTAACAAATTCATCAAACGAATTCATCAGAAACTTGTAATCATGGAAACAGACACCAAAACCAAAAATGCAATTGCAAGAATGATGCAAAATGATAGAAATAATAGTATAAATTCTTAAATAATGAATCTAGATAGCAAATAAAATGATATGCACTATTTTAATAACCTATTTTAAGTTTTATCATGCAAATATGCTAAATGAGGTGAACTCCAGGATGTAGAACAAAAATAAATTGATCTAATACACAGTTAAATAAGAAATAAAGGTAGAAAGCACAAACTTAGGGCTTTGGTTGCCCCCAATCTAAACTGCATTCAAAATCATCTACAATCATACGAGATCATCGCCGATCTCATCAGGATCATCCGAAATCATGTTGAATAGCTTGCGACGATCTGAGCTTCCTTCGACTGAAAAATAGTAAAATCTTGCAATAAAACCTAAAAATACAAATGCCAATGATGGGGCGAGGATGTTCTAATACAACAAAAAACTAAAGTTGTAGGGAAATGATTAGCTAGGGGGATGATCAGTTTATATATGATTAGGGGGAGGTTAAGATGTTGGGGATCATTCCAATCTGGGAGATCTCTAATGTAGGAATCTCCAACCGCGTAGACACACTTCTACTCGAGTTGGAGAGGTTGTTAAAACAGAAGCTAATTATGAAAATTTGGTTTTTGGATGAAATCGTCTAGATGTTCTATCCTAGATGAATTCATCCTATCTGGGATGATATCGTCAGATCGGCGACGATATCGTCCAACGATCAAAACAAATTCTAAAAATGGTGCAAAAAATGAGGTGAGTGGTTAATAGGTAGTTTCGAGGTTAAAATTCAAATTTTTGATCTTTTTACTCATGGTTTAACTATGCCAATTTTAGGGTTCTATAATGTCTTACTGAACTAATGATATCCCAAGTGAGCAAGGGATATATTTCATTTTATCTACTGTTATAATTTTAATTTTGAACTATTGTAATTTTGGACCCTTTGGTTGAACTCATAGTTTAAACAAAATTTACTACTTCTAGAAATAGTTGGGCAATACGACTAACTAGATAAAATAAACACCAACCATAAACCTGACTTACATGTTTTCTTAATAGGTATGTTTTGACTATTCATAATGTTTAATCTATTGCATTTCCAAAAAGTATTAAAAGCTTATTTAACAATGTAACAAGCACCAAGGAATATTGTGATGGAATTGCATTCAAGGAAAGAATACTCATACCTTATCAAATTATTATTTAACAAGAAAAAAATAGTTGGATACAGTTTCAATAATAGAGCACCTAACTCATCATCCCACTTTTCCATCCTTAATAATTAAAATAATTTACTTAATATTCTCTCCCTTAATGCTTAAGGGAATTTTAGGTCCAAAATGGCCACATACTCAGAAAAATTTTGAAATTTTTGCCTAAGTCATAAATTTCTCAATCCGCACACTTTACAGTGTATTTTGGAGCAGATCCGCAATACAGACCACGAGTCCACCCAAAACTTGGTAAATTTTCACACTTGGAGCAATTTCACAAAGTTTATTTTTTTCTTGGCTTTGGATTAGCGATGCATCTTGAATCCATAAAACTTTTTTAAGGATGATGTCAACGTAAAATAAGTGTGGATTGGAGACCGCTTGATAATTTGAATACTTTGTGAGTGACTAAGTGTTGGAAAGCCCGATTTCAGAGAGTGCAATGAACTTTTTTGCCCAGAATGGTGACATAGGCATAAATCTAAGCATAGAAGATGTGGATTCATGACGAAGCATATTTTTGACTAACTCTCTTCCAAAATGACAACAAGCAGTGATGTAATTTGAAGTCAATGCGGATTAGAGGAAGATTCACTTTGCATTGCAATAGGCACAGAATGATGCTCACTGAACAATGTACTTGCTTTGGTCCGGAATGGAATCCGTAGAAGTTTCAAAGGAGATATGATGTCATCAAATTTTTGTGTGGATTGGTGAATGTTTCATCACCAAATAAGGAAAATGAAGGATAAAGAGTGGATTTCATCCCGCTTCACTTTCAGAGCATTTTAATGCTATATTGGCATTTCGTAGTTTATGATGCATAAAAGATGATGTCATGAGTTTTTTAAAGTGAAATGGCACTGTGTTTTCCCTTGCCATTGTAACAAGATTATATCAGATTAAATCATAGCCATACGATGGGAGAGATCAACAATGGAGATTTTGCTAAGAAAAATGAAGAGTATAAAAGCAATCTCTCATCGAAGCTATGACAGTCAGTTGGAGGAGGAAGCTGAAGTGTTAAGGGTTTAAATAAGACAAAACCAGAGATGGTTGTATATTGATGATGGTAGAGGGCTTCCAATAAGGATCAACGATGCATACACACTCTCTAATGTCCATAACTCCAGTTAGCATTGAACGACTAGAAAGTTGTAGATAGATCGAGCTACCATGGCAGTCCACTTGCAGTGGATTTCCCAAAGGATGAACTAGTAAGATAATACCAGCAAGAACTCTTTGTTGAGCTATCAAATTTAAATATTTGTAATGTTCCTTGTAATTTTAATTTTGCAAAACTATAAATAGAGGTCGAACCCTCATTTATAAGGGTCGGCTCTAGTGTGTTTGCTTGTGCTACTGTAAATATTCCCAAGGGCTAATTAAAGGAGTATTACATTGATCCTTGGCTCAAATTTTGTGTCTTCATATTTTGATATCAGAGGTTCAAATTCTTTAGTTGCATTTCTATGAATACTTGAATGGTTAGTTTGTGCTAAATTAATGGATTACTAGCTACTAGGGTAATTGAAATATTCTTCTAAGTTTGATCTTTATTGTTAGGGAGTGCATTTATATAAAATCCATATATTGGTGAATTTTATTATTTGGATTATCACTGTTTAGATATTAAAATTAATATCTACAATATTTCTCTGTTTTTCTTTAAATGAATGAAAGTACATTTAATTTGGGATAATGTTGATCTAAGTAATGTGTCTTTAGATTAATTTTTTGGAGCTTTTTACTGTAGTGCAATGTTGTTAGCCTATCCATCCACTATTGTTCACATATTTCTAACCCTAACCTTTTCTTACCCTAATCTCAAAACCCCAAGTGAGCATAATTGTGTCAACATTCTTTTTAAGTTGACAAGGAACCAACCTACTCTGGAGTTTGGATCAAAAACTCTATTTTGGTCTATCCAATGTTGAGTGTGTTGAGCTGTAGCTATTGGTTGTAAGCCTGGACAAAAATTAGGAAGGTAGATAGCCACAATATTGAGTAAAACTTTATGCAATTCAGTTCCCAATAGTTTTTGGCACACCCGGTGGGACCAGTTCACAAGGAACATAAAAACCCATTATACGAGTTATTAATTATCTCAACCTAGAGGAATCAATATTTGGTGAATTATCTTGACCTTATGAGTGGAGAATAGCAAATTCACCTACGAATCCCTAGTCCTTAAACCCATAAAAATAATTACCCTTGTAGACCAGTGTCATTTCATGTATACGATGTCCTTCAAAAGGAATAACCTTGACTCCTATTTTTATTACAAATTAACTTATAGAGGGTCTACGGTTATCAAAAATTTGAATCAAGACTTCTTCTCAGAAGAGGAACTTCTTGAAGAAAACCTTGCAATCAACCTAGTAGTCCCTCCAACAGGATCTGCACCTAGAAATATGGCCCCTAATCAGCCATTATAGAAGTGCCCTACCTGGAATATAGTTTGTCCCCTGAGATTAGTCCAAATGAATACCATCCTCCAGTATGTATCTAAATATATCCCCACCTATGATGGATCGGGGAAGATAGCTTATGAGCATTGTCAAGATATTTTAAATCTGGCAGTAATTCACAACATAAAAGAGGAGGATATTATTGTAAGAATTCTAGCCCTGTCCTTCAGAGGAAATATATTACATTGGTTTAGAACCCTAGAAGATAACACTATCACTTCATGGTAAGCCTTAGCTGAGCCATTTATAGAAGAATTTTGATGAATCTGCTAACCCTTTCTCCCTACTTAACTAGTTTACATCCATGTATAAAACTCAACAAGAAATTGTCTCAAATTTTAATTTGAGATTTAGCAGAACATGGAAGAGGATACCTCCCACAGCTAAACCAACTATTGGTTTGAATTTTATACACACCCTGTGAAGAATGAGCATAAAATACCGATAACACTTATACGGAATAAATCCCACTCACTTTAGAATCTTGCTGGATATCCAAGGTGTGAGTTACAGAGTTGGGTTGAATGTATATTCACTCTTTTCCACTTCTAGAATAGTTTCAAGTGGACTTTCTATTGCCTTACAATGGGTACTGGACTTAGTTCAGTAATGTTTTTGGAATTGGTTATCTTGGTAGACACTCAGATTTACAATCAATTCTTTGATCTAGCTCTTTATGTGTTAGCAGATTTAAATAAAAGACAAATGTAAAAGAAAATAAAATTGGATCATTCAATCGATGGAACAAAGAGAGTAGGGTAGGGTAGAAATAGAAATTTATCTAACTTAGCTGCAAAACCAAAACTACCAATTTTAGTTATACTGGTTAGCTTCAAAATAGAACAAAATCAAAGAGGAAAGTGTCCAGCTTTCTAAGATCACCTTCCACTAAGAGCATAAGACAAAGACAACAACAGATCTGAAAGAAAATCACAAACAAAAGGGAAGTCGGTTAAAATTGGTATCTTTCACCAACATCCTAGCTCGTACAGTGAGGATAGAGAAATTAGAACAGGCCTGAACCTTAAATCTGTAATTTTCCCTAACATACAATAAAGAAAATGAAGCCTAGCAGCATATCCAATCCTAGTAACACAGATCTAAAACATAAATTAAATAAACCTTAATGAAATAGAAACAAAAGAAGATGAACTTATCACAATCTGAAAGAGATTAGGCTCTTGGCCATGCTATCACAGAAAATGAAAGTCACACCAACTCTAAGTCCAGAACAAAGCATTCAAACAAGATTTGTAGGAAATTGCTCCAATAGCTTGTCTTTCTAAGTTTCTACCTCTGGAATTTACATTCAAAAGAAGTATTTATAGACTCAGGATAGACCCTGATCTTTTCAAAAATATCTTCTTCTCAAACCCTAAAACTTATCCTCTAAACCTTACTCTCTCGGTTTTACAATATAAGCCCCTTTAAAAATAGAGTTTTGAATAAACCCTAACCACTCTGCAAATCTTAGTGTAGTTACTTGCCATAAATGGAAAAGGCATGATCTGATATTATTCTCATCCATCTATAACTGCAAGTAAATATCTTTGTTTTCTGGTCGGTCGTCGATATATTCCATAAATGGGCACTACGTAAGTAAATATCTTCATCTTTCTGGTGCACTTGTCGGGAGTGCCTCATTAATTCCTCAAAAAAATTTGGAATGAGTCACTGGTTTCTCTGACATTTTATCTTTGCAGAGTCGCTTTTGAGTTAAAATTCTCTGCACGCAATTACTTTCACCATAAATTCTCCTGTTAAATGCGTCCATCGGCAAATTTCGATAACTGTGTGTAGATATTTTCATTTTTCGGTCAATTGCCGACATATTCTATTAAATGGGCAGCTGCTTAGTCACCGTAAAGTCTCTTTGCGGTCAGATCTGTAAAATCTGGATGGACCAAAAATTCCCGGCATCTCACATTTCCATTTGATGGCCTTTGCTTGATCCGTGCTTATTTTGTCTTTTTTGCCATTACTTCTGCTAGTATGCAACTGCCAGATGGCTTTCTGCAAAAGACATGCAAGGATTAGTATTTTAATATTATTAATTTAAAACCCTAATATTCATTATATGTTGGCTCTATTTATTTTTGTGACACGTGTCATGAAATCGTGACGTCCCCCTGCATTCTGGTCTTTCCCAGCTCTTCTGTCGTGAAACCGTGACAGGTCACGATTTCATGACATGTCACGAAATTACGACGTTCCATTTGCTTTGCATTGCTTTTAGTTTGTGTCATGATTTCACGATGTCGCAAAATCACGACGTCATGATTTTGTGACACCCTATCCGCATTGGGCTTCCTTTTTTTTTGTGTCACGATTTCACGATGTCGCGAAATCATGACATCGTGATTTTGTGACACCCTACCCGCCTTGGGCTTCTTTTTGTTTTTGTGTCATGATTTTGTGACGTCACAATTTCATGACACCTTATCTGCCTTCCTCAAGTTGCTTTCACTTTCAACTTCCTTGTCGTGAAACCGCAACATGCCACGATTTTGTGACACGTTGCAAAATCATGACCTTTTCTTTGCTTTGCTTCTGTTGGCAACCCCGTCGCGAAATCTTGACCTTCTCTTGGCCTTTGATTTTCTCTAGACCGTGTCACAATTTTGTGACGTCGTGAAATCGCAACGTCATGATTTTGTGACACGTCCCTACCTTGGAGATTTTTCTCTAGACCGTGTCACGATTTCGCGACGTCGTGAAATCGCGACATCGTGATTTCGCGACATGTCCTTGCCTTGGAGCTTTTTCCCTAGACCGTGTCACAATTTCATGATGTCACAAAATCGTGATGTCATGATTTCATGACACGTCCCTACCTTGGAGCTTTTTCCCTGGACCGTATCGTGATTTCGCAATGTCATGAAATCACAACGTCATGATTTCGTGACACGTCCCTGCCTTGGGCTTTCTCTCTAGACTGTGTCATGATTTTGCGACACGTCCCTACCTTGGGTTTTCTGACTCAAAACCCGTCACGAAATCATGACATTTCTAGAAATGGAAAATATCACGAAATCGCAATGCCTCCAAAAAATGGCAAACTTTCCAGAAACTGCAGGTTGACATGAATTGATTCATCAGTGCTCTACATTTTTACATATCAGTGAAAGATCCTTTTATTCAGAAATATTCTAACATTAAAGAAGTGAATTCCAAATTGAAATTAAAGCATATGCAAGCCTACTTAGATACTTTGATATATGCAAAACTTGAAGAAGAAGGAGGCAAGCAAAATTTGGAATAAAAACCTAGAAAACATCAAGAGGGTCCCTATTGTAAAATGAAAGCTAAATATTTTCAAATGATGGAAATTCATTTTTTCAGAGGGGGGTGTGTTGCTTCTCAACAAATGGTGATATCTGCGAGGAAAATAGTAGCACTATTTTAGAATCTAGGACTCTAGTTTCAAAACAATATAAACCATGTACCATGCTTTGCCACAAATATTCTTCAAAATAATTTAACTACTACCTGATAGTTGTCAAAATTTCCCAAGGACATACTAGGCTAAATCATTTAAGGAAGATTTTTGATGTGCAATTACAAGCGTATAAAACTTTCTTCAAGAATTACTGGGTCTTCGAATGTTGTACTCTAGATTGATTAGCTTTTCTAGATTGTGAAAGGGGAAACCGAGAGGGCTCTATTTACTAGTTTAGCCTTTTACAACCTCGATAGAGTTACTCTTTAGGTTTTCACGACCCTGATCCACAACTATGAAGTAGTATCTACAACTTGGTAAAAGAAAACATCTTCTGAAGCCTTGGATATCTCTTTCATTACATAACTTCTACCTTTTTTTTTTGTGGGAAATAACAGAGTGCCAGTTTTATGTTGTCCTACTCAACTTTCACCTTCTCTCTCTCTCCTTTGAAATATACCAAAATTTGAAAAAGCCTTGCTAAAAAAAACAATTTTTTTTTTTATATTTCATCAATCTGGAACTACTTCAGCCTGGGTACTGATAGCCTCTATGGATACTCAAATAATTCCACGAGTCAGAGTCCCCTCTTATGACCAACTTTTCTTGGATTCCCTAGGAGTTTCTCTAGCCAAACGGTATAGCAGTTTCTTTATAATTAAAATAATTGTGGCAAGGAAGACACAAAATCCAATTATCTTTCTACTGTTGTTCTGAATAACAAAATAGTTCCACTGTTCAGTTTGAGCAGACTATATCTTAATTAGAATAAAAAAAAATGAACACGGGATTTTGAACTCAAAATAAAAACAATTTTTTTAAAGGTTGATTTCTTTCTTTACTGCCCAGGCAAAAACTTAAAAAAAAAAAATAGAATTTTTAAAAGCTAAAAAAAATTTGTACAGACCCCAAAGGATAAAACACAGAACTTTAAAATCAAAAAAAAAAAAAAAAAAACAAACTACTTCAAATCTTATTTACAATATATACACATGTTACAACATCTTTGTGATTTATTCAAACGATGTGTTGGATGGAACAGCTGAGAAATCATACTTTAGGTATTGACCATTAACAGGAAGGTTCAAAAAATTACCCTCAAGGTCCTACAGATGGAAAGCATTATTACCTAGGATCTCGGCAATCTGGTATGGCCCTATCCATAGAGGTTGCAGCTCTGTGCGTTTACCTTTCTTTTCTTGGGCTTCATCCCATGGAAGTACCAGGTCTGCACGATTAAAAGTGCTTACCCTGGCATTTTCATCAAGCCAACGCTTGACTGTTTCTTGGTGTCGACTAAAATGCTCCACAGCTTGAAGTCATTCACCCTGCAAATCAAACAAGTCCAACATATGAGCTTTAGTATTTGCATGATCAAAGTAATGTAAAGAAAATTTTAATCCTAGTACTAATGCTTCATATTCTGCCAAATTATTCGTGTAGGGAAACTGCAAGCGATAAGACATAAAATCGGTTTGATTTTTTGGTCTTTTAAGAATAGCCCCTATACCATAACCTTGCTCAGACTTAGCTGCATTAATATGAAGCATCCCAACTTCATTATCGTGATCTTGGTGAGCTTTAACCGGTTTCTCCCTTTGAGTAGTTGTCAAATTATAAACCCCAATATAACAACCCTCAAAGAAGATTAACAGTCTCATTCTTGGCATTATACTTTGTAACCATGAGTTTATATCTTGGTTCTCTCGTTGATTCTTAATTGATTTGCAAAACCATTCCAGGGTAACCACATATGCGAGAAATCAGTAGCCAAATACCCATTCAATGATTTTGACCAATCCCTGCTCAAAAGCATCCTATATCCTATAGGAATATCCACCACCTGAATGTTAATTATGTGCTGCGCTCGCGGCTCAGATGCTAGCTGGATATGTATATTCTAAAGTTCACCTACCACTTTAACCTCTGATTTATCTAATTGGATGACTCTCATCTCGGAGTTCATTGGGGTTAAACCCAATTGTTGACAAATGGCCAAAGGCATAACATTAGCTGAAGCACCCGAATCTACCAGATAGTTGTGTAAGTTTTTCCCAAATATTTGAATAGTCAGTAGAAAAGGTGGAACTTCAGTATTCTCTTTATACATGGCCACATTTGCATTTGCCATCTTCTTTCCCTTTTCCAAAGGTTTGGTAGTAGGTTCAGAATATGTTTTGATCAGGTTATCCCTTTGTTCAGAAATTTGGACCAGCTCATGGAGAGTTATGTTGGCTTTGATCTTCTTCATGTCCTCCACTATATTATATCCCTTTTTGAGTGGAGGGACAAATGCATCTGCTCCTCTTGGGTTTCCTCCCTTGGGTGGATATGGGTTATTACTTGAAGATGGATCTGGAGGAACACCGTGGGAGTTGTCCAGAGGGGTAGATCTAGTGTTGGGCTCCATATTTCTATTTCTGAGGTTGTAGTTGTCCCTCTTGTATTTTTGAAAAGCCTATACTTCATCCATGGGTAGCTCCACAACATTCTCTGATTCTTTTGGGAAAGTGAAAGAATCTAAGACCATAGTTGCACTATGGCTGGATGAACTGAGGGCATCCGTAGTTCTTTGATGTTCAGGAGAAACCAACTCGCCAGAAAGATCTTCAAAGGCATTACAAAATTCCAAAAAATCCAACTCCCTGTGCTAAGACGTTCCATGAATCCTGCACTAGTTAGGCAAGGCTAAATCACAAATATTTACATCATGCCCTTTACCTTTATAATCCTTATTGGGCTCGTATGAGGGCCGAGTGAATCTATTCTACTAATAAGAAAACCTATTTGGGTTTTCACTAGTGGAAACTTGCCTTTTGAAAGTCAAAAAGTCATTTGTCAACTTTTGGACTACCCTTGAAACTTCTTCAACTCTTGTGTTATCATCTTCTTTACCTGGATTCTGTACATTTTCAACAGGTGCTACAGCCAATGGATTTCCTGATGGTGGAGTTTGATGTACTGGCAACATCATCTGATGTAGTATGGGATTGAAGATATGGGTACCTTGTGTGACCAAAGGAATTTGATGAGTACTTAAAGGTTGAGGCCCCAATTGCCTTTCCAGAACTAAAGCTTCTTTGTAAGCCTCTGTTAGATTGGTAATAGAGGCATCTCTTTTCAAGAAAGTAAAAGTCATTGGATCTAAAGAATTCCTAAAAATTTCCAATGTCAGGTCTGCATTTGGCACATAATAACCAGTCAGTCTACCATAAGCCTTCTGAAATTTGACATTGTAAGATCTGACGATTCATTTATTTCTCTTTTAATACCAGAAAACTGCTGATATAATACACTAGGATCTATTACTTCACCAAACTGTGATACAAAAACCTTTTCCAAGTCATTCTAACTGGTAATAGAATCGTTAGTGAGATTCAGAAACCAGTCATAAGCTCCCTCCTGGAGAGTGAACGGGAACAATATGCAAGCGACATCTTCATGCTGTACATTTAACAATTTTAGAGCATTCTTGAATGCTACTAGATGTTCTTTTGCTGTCCTAGTTCCATCATGCTTGTATCTAGGAAGATATCTCTCAAGATTTTTGGGCAAGTCATGGGCTGCACCCGGGATATTTAAGGTAGTGGAACCCAACCAGTTTGCCATTACTACTTGATTGACGATGATACTTTCAGTTGTAGTTGGAGTAACTACAAGTGGTGACAAAACTATTTCGGACAAGGACTTGGCCCTTCTGAGGCTGCTTCTTCTGGGGGTTTCTAACTTAGGCACAAGGAGCTCTCTAGCTCTGGAGTGGGACCTTGTTACTCTATAAGTGGAATCCATATTTTCACAAGCAACTTATAATCTTACAATCCTTAACAAACTACTGAACTTCAGGCCCTCCTTCTAGCGCCAATTTTAAATGTTGGTGTTGAGTTCCGCTATTTAGGAAAAACTCAAACAAACAAGTTGACAAAGAGCTAAAGAGAAGGGAAAAGGATTCAAAAGATAAAATATTAGACTCTGCACAACAACTTACAATACTGAACGGATTTCAATGTCCTTCTACCGCCAATTTTAAATGTTGGTTCGACTTTTATACACACCCTGCGAAGAATGAGCATAAAATACCGATAACACTTATATGAGATAAATCCCACTCACTTTAGGATCTTGCTGGATATCCAAGGTGTGAGTTACAGAGTTGGGTTGAATGTCTATTCACTCTTTTCCACTTCTGGAATAGTTTCAAGTGGATTGTCTTTTACCTTACAACGGGTCCTGGACTTAGTTCAATAATGTTTTTGGAATTGGTTATCTTGGTAGACACTCAGATTTATAATCAGTTCTTTGATCTAGCTCTTTATGTGTTAGCAGATTTAAATAAAAGACAAATGTAAAAGAAAATAAAAATGGATCATTCAATCGGTGGAACAAAGAGAGTAGGGTAGGGCGAAAAGAGAAATTTATCTAACTTAGCTGCAAAACCAAAACTACCAATTTTAGTTATACCGGTTAGCTTCAAAATAAAACAAAATCAAAGAGGAAAGTGTCCATATTTCTAAGATCACCTTCCACTAAGAGCATAAGACAAAGACAATAACAGATCTAAAAGAAAATCACAAACAAAAGGGAAGTCGATTAAAATTGGTATCTTTCACCAGTAGCTTAGCTTGCACAGTGAGGATAGAGCAATTAGAATACGCCTGAACCTTAAATCTGTAATTTTCCCTAAAATACAATAAATAAAATGAAGCCTAGCAGCATATCCAATCCTGGTAACACAGATCTACAACATAAATTAAATAAACCTTAATGAAACAGAAACAAAAGAAGATGAACTTATCACAATCTGAAAGAGATTAGGCTCCTGGCCATGCTATCACAAAAAATGAAAGTCACACCAACTCTAAGTCCAAAACAAAGCATTCAAACAAGATTTGTAGGAAATTGCTCCAATAGTTTGTATTATAAGTTTTTGCCTTTGGAATTTATATTCAGAAGAAGTATTTATAGACTCAGGACAGACCCTGATATTTTCATAAATATCTTCTTCTCAAACCCTAAAACTTATCCTCTAAACCTTACTCTCTCGGCTTTACAATATAAGCCCCTTTAAAAATAGAGTTTTGAATAAACCCTAACCACTCTACAAATCTTAGTGTAGTTACTTGCCATAAATGGAAAAGGCATGATCTGATATCATTCTCATACATCTATAACTGCAAGTAAATATCTTCGTTTTCTGTCCGGTCGTCGATATATTCCATAAATGGGCACTGCGTAAGTAAATATCTTCATCTTTTTGGTGCACTTTCCGGGAGCACCTCATTAATTCCTCAAAAAAATTCGGAATGAGTCACTGGTTTCTCTGACATTTTATCTTTGCAGAGCCACTTCTGAGTTAAAATTCTTTGCATGCCATTACTTTCACCATAAATTCTCTTGTTAAATGCGTCCATCGGCAAATTCTGGTAACTATGTGTAGATATTTTCATTTTTCGATCAATTGCCGACATATTCTATTAAATGGGCAACTGCTTAGTCACCGTAAAGTCTCTTTGTGGTCAGATCTATAAAATTTGGATGGACCAAAAATTCTCGGCATCTCACATTTCCATTTGACGGCCTTTGCTTGATCCATGCTTATTTTGTCTTTTCCGCCATTACTTCCGCTAGTATGCAACTGCCAGATGGCTTTCTGCAAAAGACATGCAAGGATTAGTATTTTAATATTATTAATTTAAAACCCTAATATTCATTATATGTCGGCTCTATTTATTTTTGTGACACGTGTCACAAAATCGCAATGTCTCCCTGCATTTTGGTCTTTCCTAGCTCTTCTGTCGCGAAACCATGATAGGTCACGATTTCGTGACATGTCGCAAAATTGTGACATGTCATGAAATCGTGACATTCCCTTTGCTTTGCGCTGCTTTTGCTTTGTGTCGTGATTTTGCGACATCGTGATTTTGTGACACCCTATCTGCCTTAGGATTCCTTTTATTTTTGTGTCATAATTTTGCGACGTCGCAAAATCGCGACGTTGTGATTTTGCGACACCCTACCCACCTTGGGCTTCCTTTTGTTTTTATGTCACGATTTCGCGATGTCACGAAATCACGACGTCGCAATTTCATGACACCTTATCTGCCTTCCTCAAGTTGCTTTCACTTTCAAATTGTCGTGAAATCGTGAAATGTTGCAATTTTGCAACACGTCATGAAATCATGACCTTTTCTTTGGTTTGCTTTCGTTGGCAACCCCGTCGCGAAATCGTGACCTTCCCTTGGCCTTTGCTTTTCTCTGGACCGTGTCGTGATTTCGTGACACGTCCTTGCCTTGGAGATTTTTCTCTGGATCATGTCATGATTTTGCGATGTCACGAAATCACGATGTCACGATTTTGTGACACGTCCCTGCCTTGGAGCTTTTTCCCTGGACCATGTCACGATTTCACGACGTCAAGAAATCACAACGCCACGATTTCACGACACGTCCCTACCTTGGAGATTTTTCCCTAGACCATGTCACAATTTCATGACATGTCCCTACCTTGGGCTTTCTCTCTAGACCGTGTCACGATTTCATGACACGTCCCTGCCTTGGGCTTTCTGACTCAAAACCCGTTGTGAAATCGCAACATTTCCAAAAATGGAAAATGTTGCGAAATCGAGATGCGTCCAAAAAATGGCAAAATTTCCAAAAATTGCAGGTTGACATGAATTGATTCATCAGTGCTCTGCATTTTTACATATCAGTGAGAGATCCTTTTATTCAGAAAGATTCTAACATTAAAGAAGTGAAATCCAAAATGAAATTAAAGCACATGCAAGCCTACTTAGATACTTTGATATATGCAAAACTTGAAGGAGGCAAGCAAAATTTGGAATAAAAACCTGGAAAACATCAAGAGGGTCCCTACTGTAAAATGAAAGCTAAAAATTTTCAAAGGATGGAAATTCATTTTTTCAGAGGGGGGTGTGTTGCTTCTCAACACCAACTACATGTTTGGCATACATGTATTATATCCGAGCTCTTGGATTAGAGATAGGGTTAAAAACACAATTATCTAGAGTAGAGACATTCCCCAAAATTTATAATGTAGCAGTTCATGCCAAGAAAATCCTAATTAATGTGGGAAGACTCCCCCCCAAAATTGTGCTACCTTATAACACAAAAACCACTAGTAGCCAAAGTCAAACTGCAAACCCTTCCTACATGGATCCCTTTTCTTTATCATCTCTATATACACAATTGAATGTAATCCCTTAGCCAAAGACAACATCCTCTGCAACTCCTTTTCCTCCCATTCCTTCTCAACCATCTCAAGAGTTTTTTAATATTCTTGATATACAAAATACTCTAAAAACTTTGATTAATAGAATGAATTTAATGGAAAAGAGAGTCCAAGAAAGGTTACAATAGAGGAGGTTTCCATATGTGAATAAGGATCCGAGACCTGTCCTAGTAACTGTACTGGGGTTAGAGTGAATGCAACATATGAGGAGCTAGAATGTTCTTCATATACTACTCTTGCTAATGTTTGGTGTTTAGTATGCAATGATCCCCATGACTAACAATCTTGTGTTATGTACCAACATCATGTCCAACAAGCTATGGATCAAGCTGAAAGAAATCAAAAGGGGAGAGTAAAAATGTTATGGTATTCTGATCAAATCATGGTTGGAAAAAAGTTGGATGAAAAAATCCCAATTGCTGTTATGACAAGGTCTGGAAAGAAAACCTTACAAGTAGATCCCCAAAAAATGGGCCAATTACAAGTCCCTTCTCAAAAAATAATTGATCCCCTTCCTCAAAGAAGTGATACTTTACCCATCCCTCAAGTTAAAGATAAAGAGAAGATAGATAGTCTTCCTAGGATGCTGGATAAGGAAACTAAAAGAGACCAAATAAAATCTAAGGATGAGGCTCAAAAAAGGCTCAGATTCCCCTCTATTACCAAAATGCAGAGAGTAGAAGCCACTCAATACTATAAAAGGAGATATGGTGAGCTAGAAGGAAGTCCTGAAAGACCTTACTTGACTAAATTTGAGTATAATATTATTTAAGAGATGAAAAATATTCCATCAAAAGCTAGCATGTATGACACTCTGTTTATTCATGGTCAGATTGATCTATTTAAGGCTTTCCTCAACAAGTACCTACAAAATAGGTAGGCCACTATAATCCTTAGCATGCCATCAAAAAATAAAGAAATGTCATCTACTATTTTAAAGAATAAGCCCCCTCCTTTCTATTTATCCCTGAGGATGGAAGGTTGGATAGTCCAAAATTGTATGATCAATTCAGAAGCATCCACTACAGTCATGCCTAAAGAAATTTGTGAATAAATGGGTATGGAGTATACTCGATCTTTTCCTGGGGTATTATAATTATATGGAACACCTTTTCAAATAGTTGGAGTCATAAAATATGTGTTAATGAGGCTGCATAGAGCCCCTGAGGTAACAATAGTACAAGAAATAGTTGTGGTTGATCTAGAACCCTACTTTAGATTTTGCATTTCAAGGGAATTTACTGCAAAACTAGGTGGATGTATTTACATGGATTATTCTAGTATGATAATTCCTTTCAAAGGAAAGAGAATAAGACTAACACCTGAAAAAATAGTAGCTTATCATATTGAAAATATTGAAGAAGACATGTGTAATATTAACCCCCTTTAAGAATTTGAGCTGGTGGAAAACATTGAAGAACTGGATATTAAGGATGAGTTACCTTTTAAAGAGGATTACATTTAGTTTAGAACTGGTATGGGAACATATATTATCTCAACTAAATTAGAGAAGAAAATACTTGCTATATCCAATCAGTACCTGAGATAAAAGGAAACATGGACCATGCACTTTTATGGGGTTAAATGCAAAAATGGTGTAGGATATGGTGTGGTCTTATAGTCCCAATCAGAGGGGACAAAGAAATTTCCTACATACTAACATGGTCATGTACTAATAATGCTATGGAATATGAGGCCCTATGTTTGGGATTGATACAACCATAAAGCATGGGCATTAAGATTTTAAACATATATGGCAATTCTGAGTTAATAAACACCATTTCCTAAAAGTTTATAGAAACAAGGTATGGGATCTGATGAAATACTTTAATGCCTTGAATTTAAATTCTATTCCTAGAGAAAAGAACACTCTGGAAGACTCCTTAGCAATTAAGGGAGCTAACTTCAACCTTGTCGTAGACTATAGGATCAAGAGAGCCAAGGGAATCAGAATGATTTTTAGACCTGTAGTACTAGACAAGTAGATTTTTTGGCAAGTTTTTGAAAGTGATGAGCAGATAATTAAATTTTTGGTAAGATAAGCATGTCTCTCTACTATCCAAGAGGAAAATATGTAAGAAATTGACCAACAAGATTTCATATAACTAAGGAACAATCACATTCCTAGAGAATTGGTCACCCTAGAGAGATTATTTGACAATGAGGATAGGAAAAATATGGGAACCATGAAAGTCAATGAAAAATCTATAAAGAATTTGAAGTTGATATTGAAAAGAAGCTCAATGTTGGAATTAAATGTTCACTAGAGGAAGTAGAAGATATCAAAGCCTTATGCTTAAAATATCAAGATATTGTGGCTTGGTCATATGAAGACCTCAAGGTATATGACAAAAAGGTTATCCAACATACTATTGAGCTAGATCTTGATGCCAAGCCTTTTAGGTAGAAGCAAAGGCCTGTAAATACAAGGATTGAATCCATCATGAGAGAAGATATATTAAAGTTATTAAAGTCTAAAATCATATATCCAATAAAACATTCAACTTGGATAGCCAACTTGGTACCCGTAAGAAAAAAGAATGGTGATATATGCTTGTGTGTAGATTTCAGAAATCTTAACCAAGCATCCCTTAAAGATCACTATCCCCTCCCTTATATTGATCAAATTATACAGGTAGTGGCAGTGGTTGAGAGGTTCTCATTACTGGATGGTTACTCTAGATACAATCATATTTGGGTGAAATATGAAGATAAGTAGAAGACAACATTCACCACGAAATGGGGCACATTTGCCTACCAGAGAATACCTTTTGTGTTTTCCAATGAGGGAGACACATTTTAGAGAGCCATGGATTATGCCTTTGGAGCACTAATCAACAAAGTCATTCTGATTTACTTGGATGACATGACTATGTTTTCACATGATAAGCAAGATCACCTATCGCACCTAGAGTAGGTTTTTCAAAAATCCAGGGAATTTGGTATTTCAATCAATCCTAAGAAATCATTGTTTGCAGTTCACAAAGGAAAGCTACTAGGTCATGTGGTATCCAAATAAGGTTTGGCCATAGATACAGTTAAAATTAGAGCCATTCTTGCTCTTCCATTACCTACAAACAAGAAGACTTTGCAATCTTTTCTAGGCCAGATCAATTTTATCAAGAAATTCATTTCTGACTTTGCATAAAAATCTAGACCTATATATGAGTTACTCAAGAAGAATGTTGAGTTAAAATGGACTGAAGTTAGGAAAAAATATTTTGATATTATCAAGCAGTCCATTGCAATAGTCCCAATGTTGATAAATCCTAATTTTAGTAGAATTTTATCCTTTATACCTATGGGGCTGAAGAAAGTTATGCCTTAGTACTTACTAAAAAATATGATCAAGGTGAAGAGCATCCTGTATTCTTTTGGATCCAGACACTCCATGACTACCAGTACAAATTTAACTTCATTGAAATACAAGTGTTCACTATGATGAAATCAATAAAAAAGTTTAGGTAGTACTTGGTACAGAGTAAGACCTTGGTATATGTGGTTCATCCATATGTAAGAAGTTTTATCCTACAGGGTGAACTAGGAGATAAAATGGCTGGTTCAATCACCAAAATATAAGAATATGATGTAGAAATACATCCCACCAAGTTAGTGAGAGGTATATACCTATGACAAGGTCTAATAGAGGTTACAATATTAGCAAAAGTGATAGCTTGTCAAGCAGTAGAAGAAGATCAGATGGAAGAAGTACAAACTAAAAACTCTAATTAGGTAGACTAGATGATGAAATATTTTTAAACTAGGGTATGCCCCTCAATATAAATACATCCCAAAGGAGGAGATACATGCTTAATGCTTTGAAATATGTATTACTACTAGAAGGCTTGTACAAAATAAATTTGGATGGAGTTCTTCTAAAGTGCTTAGAAGATGATAAGCAAAAGAGGATCATTGTAGAGTTCCATGGAGGACCAACTAGTGGACATAGTTCAGGTAGGATTATATATTTGAAAATCATAAGGGTAGGCTATTATTGGCCTACTATATTTACCGATGCTTTCAGGGTCACCAGGGCCTATGAAAAATATCAGATATATTTTGGAAGGACAAGGAATGCTTCATTTCCCCTCAAGCCCATACAATTTGAAGAACCTTTTCAACAATGGGGACTGGACTTCATAGGGTTTATTAACCCTAATTCGTCAGTAGAGCATAATTTTATCCTAAGTACCATATATTATCTTACCATATGGGTAGAGGCTATTCCTACCAAGAAATTAGATTAAGATGTTGTGATCAATTTCATGGAAAAATTTATTTCGATATTTGGAGTTCCAGAAGCCTTGGTGAGTGATAACGACCAAGATTTCATAGAATCCAAGTATATTGAGTTTTCCAGCAAGTATGACATTACTCTTAAAAACAATTCAAATTATTATCCACATGGTAATAGACTTGCAGAATCTACCAATAAAAACTTGCTAAGGATTTTGAGGAAATAACTTGAAGGAAATAAAAGTTGGCATATGTTGCTAGACCAAGATTTATAGGCTGATAGGATTACTATAAATAAGTCCATTAAGACTTCCCCTTATGCACTAGGATATGGCAAGGAGGTAGTGTTACCCATCCATTTGGAGATTCCATCACTTAAGCTTTTCAATACAGAGGAGGAATCAGAAGAAGATCCGGTAAAAACTAGGTTGACTCAATTAATACAATTGGAAGAGAATAGATCTCAAGCGTATAACAATTTTTAAAAGCATTCCTTAGATATCAAGGCATGGTTTGATAAGAAATCCATATTCAAAAAATTCCAGGTTGGAGATGCAGTTCTCAGGTGGAATGTTGATAGAGCAAAACTGGACAAGCATGAAAATTTTGATTCTTTTTGGGATGGCCCATTCAAAATAGTAGAGGCCAAGGAGTCCAATGTGTTCCAGCTTGAAGATCCTAAACAGAACATACATCCGATAACAGTAAATGATTTTCATCTCAAGCTCTACAATGTGTAAAATATGAGCTCATTGTAACATATGTATATACATTTTATTTTATTTCTCTTTCTTTCTAGACTTTGTATTTCCATTTATTTTTGCACTTTGTACAATTTCAAATAAAAATTCTTGAAAATAATGGCTAAGTGTTGAAAAGTATTCAAAAAGGTCCTATTTTGCAATCAAATACATGTATATTCTAGCAGAAGGATGAGCGATTACGAATCCACATCAATACTGAGATCCTAGAAGAATGGTGCAAGTTCCATTTTCCCACATAATGAAGAGTGCTAAGTAACAAAATAAACAAAAGGGTTTTCAATCCGAGGAATTTCCAAGCTAAAGTGAAGCGAAGCGGAACCAAGGTGAAAAATCATGCATGGAATTGGATGTTTCAGCAAAATTAATGACTTCTCTTATTCACCAGTTTCAAAACCAAGGTGAAGCCTAGCAGTAAATTTGCAACCATGCCACATGGAGAAGAAATAATGATCCCAAATTCAATGCTAATGAACTCATGCTCGAACCAAAGAGTAGACAAAAATATGCAATGCGATGGCAACGTGGTTTGAATTTTCAACCAATGAAAATTTAGAATGCCACTGTTGAGCCATCAAGATGAATCAGTGGAAGTTGGAAAGTGTGCCAGCAGGTAGATTGCACAACAACTGCATTAATGGTAGAATATATGTGCACTCCAAGAAATAAAAGAAACAAAAGTTACATACAATCTTCATTCATTAGATAATTACATCCACTGAGTGGTACAGTTTAAAACAATACTCTAAGATTTTTTTGTGAATTATAGAGAGAGAAAAGTTTTGTTACTTCTGAGATGATTCATAGGATGTTAAATATTTTGAGACTTTGGAGAGAAATATAGTGCCTCCATACGTTGACAAACCAGAAGTTGTGGTAGATACAGAGATGGTCATCACAAATAGAAAGAAGCTCAGGAGGAGAATTAACAATAGATACAAGAAGAGATTCGCTTTGTATATAGAAGGTATATGTGGTCCTTTTTTATTTATCCTTTTACATTTGTGATTTTTTTCATCCCTGCAATAGTTAAAGTTTACGACCCAATGGAAAAAGCAGTGAAAAATCACAAAGGGAAAACCTGTTTTAATATCACTTCCTCCTTTTCTCACATTTTTTTCACCCTAGGGTCAAAACAAACTATAAAACATAAGGAATTTAAGGTAACTAAACAAGCCGAGTATTATTCCCTAGATAAGTGAGTGAATGAGGAAGAGTCATTTAGGAGATGGGTTTACAAGAAGCTCAATGCTAAGCTCAAGAAAAAATTACCCGAGGTTCCCATTCTTATAGACAAATTTATAAACCCTGTATTATTATCTATGTTAGTCTGTATGGAGGATCTAGAGTCTGAAAGATGGGTTTACGACTGGAAAATTGCTGCATCCTACTACATTTCCAAAAAAATAATGTATGAGAAAGGTGCAGAGGAAAAAGGGACTAGGGTGATTTATTTTGATTGGCCATATTTTATTGCACAGAGGATATATAAACATTTGGTAAGAATGAAAAGGGGCTCTGATGCTCCTAGTTTCAGGTATTGCTTGAGTCTGGTATGGATATTTTATGCTGCCATTAAGGGCCATATGCCTTGGATTTCGATTAGGGACAAAGCTAGTGATGGAGAACCCCTGTCGGTTTATTACTGGATAAGTAATTTGAGAAGTAGTGAGTCTTTCTATAGATTTAACTTTGAATTTATTGGACCCACCTTGAAAATAATGTATGGAGAGTGCCCTATATTTTTGCCCTTGGCAAAGAAAATTTTGATAGTAAAGGGTTATGAGGAAGGAGATTGGTACTTGTTGACTGAGGGCATAGTTATCAGATTGTATGGTTTCATGGGTAAACCTTTTATCCTACCCCATTTAGTTACAGAAAGACTTTTTGCCTTGGAATATTTGAGGCAGCCAGAGTATATTGATTTGCATTATGGTTTTGGGAGAAAAATAAAATATCTACTTACATATCACACTGTGGAGGATATTACCATCATAAAAAAGGGACAAAGTCAACTAATTGACCAATACCTTGATAGATTAGGTCTATTTTATATTCCCAAAATATGGAGTTATTACCTTGATGGTATCTTCACTAGAAGAAATGTAGCCCTCAATGGAGATAAGGCTTATAAATTTTAAAAGAGACCTAGGGCTCATTTCGAACTAGGAAGAAATAATTATGAGACCAATATTTTAGAGTGGAATGTGTCAAATATGGATCAACTGCCTCCGTGGTTGGATTTCTATGAGTAGATTTTTGATTATGACCCTGACCAGAAGAAGATTCACCAGCTTATAGAAGCCACCATTCATGACATTGAAGGAAAAATCTCAAATAAAAGGGATCCTCAGCCCGAGGAGGATGTTGCCAAAGAAGCTGAGGAAGAAGAGCAATGGAACATAGCTAAGATATCATATTGGTGGAGAATAAGAATTGAAATTGGAAAACCTAAGTCTAAGTTTGGCATGAATATTGATATAGAGTTTTCCAAGAAATATAATGAAAATATCAGAAGCTGGAAGCAGAAGGACATTAGAAACATAGTGTTGATAGTTGAAAGGCCCCATGAAGGTTTTGAATCTCTCTCTCCACCCATAGATCAGGAAGCCCCTATATAGGAGTAGGAAACTCCTTTGATAATAGCTGAGGTCTTGAACACTTTTCATCCTACCACTGAATAAGTGGAGAAGTTTCCTAAATAAGCACAACTTCTGAGTAAAATACAATATTCTAGTGAAAAAAGCTTTCAATACTCCAATCATCGAAGTAGTTTCTAGGCCTAAATGCTTAGCTTTGGGGGGTCAGCCTTTAGACATAGATATTTACTGGAGGAAGAAGGATGATATTTTTAGGTTCACCCCCTTTTATTTTACCCTTGCAACATCAGTAGAATTACATCCTATTTATGAGCAAGGCTTGCTTTCTAGAGCAGTACAAGGAGATGTATCAAAAGAAGATTCTGAGAGTGAGATGGTTTCATTTAAATTGATCCAAAGAAGAACTAAAAGAGCCCTATAGATAAGGGAAAATGAGGTTTCAAAGAATCAAATATTGTATGTGGAGGAAAGTGCAAAATATGTAGCTATTTCTGCTATAGAAGAATTTACTCACCAAGAGCAGCAATAGGAAATAGAGGTGGAGCAAGAGTGCCCTACATATGTAGATGAAGGTATGGTTTCTAATCCCTATTCTAATCTACATCCTCTTGAATCCCCAAAGAAGTCTCCCTACCTTTTTGATCAAGATAATGTGATAAAGGTACCTTATCACTCTCATAGTCCACCTCATATTTCATTGGTTATCATTGAAGCACAAGTCACCTCTGTTCCCCCATAGTCACCCCAAATCCCACTTCCAACATCTGAAGTTCCCACTTCATAATCTCTCATCATTTAATATTCATTATTACCACCACCAACATCAAAGGAACATAGTATTATAAGTACCATCATTCATTCAGTTGTTAGTCTTGTGTCGGTTCCTACGAGTCTACCAATAGCAATAATAGTGGTAGTTACAGAGTCCACTATAGTTATAGAGACTGTTGTGAGTACTCCCACACCTCCATTTCCAGTATTTCAGTCCACCCTTTCATTTTTGGTATCTTCATATCCCCTGGCTATTGGTTTTTTAAGTCTTACCAATTTGCCAAAAGAGCAGGTAGTCACATAAAGAGAAAATGATTTTTGGGTAGAGAAGCTTTCTAAGATTTCCAAAAGGATGACTGTTAGAATAAGAATCATGTATGTTGATCCAGTGTCTCACCAGAGAGTATATAGATCTATGACTCCACTTGTAAATAAGCCTATGGCTGAAATGACCTTCCAATATTATTGAGTGGAGGTCACAGAAGATATTGAGAAACTTCCTAAAGAAGATGAGTTGATCGTAGCTAGAGACCACTTAGACACCTTCTATGTAAAAAATGATATATTTAGAGAGAAGGTGAGAAAACTGGAGCAGCAGATTGAAAAGCTTCAGAAGACTAAGAAATTAGAAGAAAGTAAACAAGGCTCTAAAAAAAGAGGTCAAGGGCTGGCAAGAAAAATTCCAAGAGGCCAATAAAATCAAGGACCAACTAGGGGAGCAAATGAAGCTCAATGAAGAACAAGCAAAAAAAATTCAAATTTTGAGACATTAGCTTCAACTTGAGAAAGCTAAGTCTTCTAGATTTTCCAAGTCCTATTTGAAGAATATTAGAAAAGAGATGCCCTCTGAAGTCCAAGAAAATTTTTTAGGGCTTTAGCTCATGATTGATTATCTTGATGATGCCAACCACCTACTCCCCAATGTTCAGAAATATCTTGATCAGATCACTGGAGAGTTGCAGCCTATGGTGATTCCAGCAGAACAAATGTACAGGTTGGTTGATAGCAGACTCAGTGATTTTGCTAAACCAATTCCCAATAAATAATGGAATCTCACTAGAGTTACTGTTAGAATTGTGGTTAAGAAGCATAGGACACTTTAGAAAGCCTGGATGTTGTTTGAAAATATTGAGGGGGTGTGTAGCACCCTAAAATTGGTGCAGTTAAAATTACAATAATTACATTCACCTTAGTAAATAATTTAAAAATCAAATTTAACCTCCCAAACCACCCGTTAACCACCGGGTATTCCCTTTCCCCATTTTTTGCACCAATTTTAGAGGTTGTTTTGATTGTTTGACGATATCGTCGTCGATCAGACGATATCGCCCCAGATTTGATGATTTCGTCTAGACTAGGACATCCAGACGATCTTGTCGCAAAACTAAATTTGCATAGTTGGAATCTGTTCCAACATGTCTCCAATCTGGGCAGAAGCGTGTTTGTGCCGTTGGGACCCTCCCCCGTTGGAGATCTCCAAAATTGGGATGATCTCCAACCTCCCAAAAACTCCCCCTAAGCCTATTTAACTTCTAGGATTTTACCTCCCCAACCCCTGGCTGAATTTATCTACAAACTGATTCCCTCTGTGTCAACACATCCTAATTTTGCTTTTGCACTAGTCCCATAGCCATTTTGTTGTAGGGACATCACTGGTTTTCAATCGGAGCCAGCACCCATCATCGCCGACAAACCTGTTCAAATCGGAGGCGATCCTGTCGAATTTGAGGCGATTTCGTACTGATGCGAGATGATCTCGACTGCAGTCTACATCGAGGCAATCAGTGCCTGAAGTTTTCTCTTCTTAACTCTTTCTCTGTCTTTTTATTCTGCAAATTAGACTATTTATTTAGTGTTTATGCTATTTTGCATTTGGTGTTCACCCATTTAGCTTAGAATGCATGTTAAGTTCATGATTTGCCATTAAAGTATAGTAATTTGCATTAATTTTTGTTCTTAAATATTGTTCAGTATTCATATTGCTATTTGGTGTAATTTGCCTCTGTTAGCACAATAGAATTTCTTGTATTTTGCATCTATTTTCTATCTTGCAGTTCTCTGACGAATTCGTCTGACGAATTCATCAGATCTCGGACGAATCTGTCAGTCTCAGACGATTCTGTCAAATTATAGATGATCCTTTCAGATTGCAGGCGATTCTATAGAATCCCCGACGATCCAGACTGCTTCAAACGTCAGAATCTTCTTCAGACATCCAGATCAGGTATTTTTCATTGGCATTCCGTAAAATTCTCTGTTTACGCTTTCAAATCATCTGCTTGTATTCATGGAACTTGCATTTTCATATATTTTAATTTAGTTTCATTCGGCCAAACCTAGGATGAATGTTTAAGGTTAAAATGAACTCATTAAACACATTCCAAAAACCTAGGCGTGGAAACTGTCGTTAAATGTTTCCTGGTGAACCCACCATCCGTCGAAAAATCACCAAAATACACCTCCCTTGAGAGGCGGGACCTTCGCAAAGTCCTCTCGTCCGAGGTACCGCATCATCCTTTTCCCATCCTCCTTCTGGGCGCAGATCCTATAGCCTAAAGGTAGGGATGCGAAAAATTTGGAGCGATACATTTTGGTGAACCCAACACCATTTGAAGAATATTTAACGGTTGAAACATCAAGTTCTATACATTCTCTATTATCACAATTATCTTCTATCCATCACTTTTATTCATCCATATATGATCATCCTTGTTTATCAAATAACATCCATGCATGTCTTTCACATATGCTCCCTCCATCTTATAAAGACTTGGAATATAGTGATAAGAATCCAGAACTTTCTTATCCTTCTTACATTTTATTTTTTAACATGATCAATTTTACACATATAAAAGTCAAATCTTTTGCTACATTATTTTACATTATAACAAAGCTTTTGTTATCACTACCTTTTATTCATCACCTTTTGTTCTTACCTTCAACACAACCAGATTATCCTTCAAAACCTCCTTTGATTTTGAAGCAACCCTAGACATGCTATACTCAAATAACCTTGTATAGTGTATATAGATCATCTTGTATATACCACCAATTTCAATTCATAAATTAAAATCAAAATACAAAAAAATCAAAATCCTCAAAATCAAAAAAATACAAATGCAACTAAGGACCTTAAAGGTAAATTTGAGCCCAACTGGCTCGGACCATACATCATTACTGCTAAATTTGAATCTGAAGCATATAAATTATCTACCTTAGATGGTAAAGAACTTAAAGAACCCATGAATATTTTGCATCTTAAACGTTACTATGCATAAATCTAGTCATTTCATCCATGTATATATTTGTTCAAAATTACTATCCTGTATTTCTTTCAATTTATTCAAAAACACCCAAAAACATTCATAAATCTCCAAAAATCTTCAAAAACTATCTATTGCATTTATTTAAAGCACTTGTTAAGTTCTTTTGCTCAAAAACTAAAATCAAAATAAAAATCTAAAAACAGCTATATGCTTGACTCTTTCGAAACCAAAACAATATACAGAAGAAAGAGAGAGTCAACATTCTCAAAACTTCTCAAAAGTGTTTATATATATTTTCTTACAATTATTGCAGTTATATGTTTCAACTTATTTTGGATAAATTAGCATTTATTTGGCATCCCTCACTAGCACACTCACAACAATAAATATCTTGATTTTATTTGGCATGATTACTAATCTCTCTTATATCAAAGTTCACAAAATTCAATTAAATAAAGTTTGAGCATAGAGAATTGATCTTGTTATTTACTTAAACCAAGCACATATTTTCACAATAAAATGATTATATTTGTAATTTCCATGTTTTGCTACATAGTAGAACTAATTTCTTGAGCGAAAAGTTTCCCCTGCTATCCTATCATGCACATGGTCTAGAATCTTTGAGAATTGGCAAAAGGACAAGCTCACCCCTACCCAGAATAAAAATCCCTTGCTCTACAGCAAATCCGAGCAAGTATCCCTAGAACAAAAAGAAAAAGAAAAAGAAAAATTCAAGAAAAAAGAGAAAAGAAAAATGTTCTTTTATATCATTATAGCAATGTTCCAAGCATTATCAAGCAAAAGAAATACAAAAGAAAAATATGCAAAGTTCAAAAGAAAGCAAGAAAGCAATAAAATCCCTTTCTCTACCATTTGAAAAGAAAAGAAGGGTTGATGAGCTTGAATCCCTGGAATTCTCAATTATTCAAAAACTGTGAGGTAAGCCCCATAACAGGTGGTTTGTGCCCAACCTGCTTGGCCTTGGGTAACTCCTAGCATGGCGATATGTCTGTCACATTAGCAACCTTCTTTTGTATAGACCTATGTCTGCTTATGGATTAGCTAGCTCTTGATAATCTGATCTACATAGTGGTCTAATATGGTTATATGCATCTACATCATGGTTAATGAACACTTATTTGGTTTCTTCAAATCACTTGTATCATAGTATCTTGCTCAAATCTGGTAAATGAACAATGCAATTGCACACACATTTGTATTTGAGAGATTTTGTCTATCATTATTATAAATCAAGATCGGAAATGAATTCACATATGCACATAGGGATTCCTTATAAATCTAACTTTTGTCTTCAAAGTACTTTGAAATATTATTTTTGCAACTTGTTTGGGAATAAATCAAGTACAGTTGTTTACACAAAGACAACTATATCATAGAAAAATAAAAAATTTCTTTCAAAAACATATCATGTATATCGTGTCAACTTTTGCGACGATGTTATAGTTCCACAACCAAAATTGGAATTGTATGCCTAGCGCAAGTCCTCATTTTCATATTTCCTGTTCATCAAACATCAATCATGCAATAAAAATAACCTTTTTTGGATTTTCGCGATGACGGTATAAGTCTATACCTACATATTCTATGCCTAGCGCAAACCATTGTAACAATTTTTATTCCCCATTTCTTAAAAATCATGAAAACCATATGACTTAAATTAATTATGTTACACAAATTATGCTTTTCAACAGCAAACACATTTTCATATCATTATGTCAACCTTTAAATTTTGCAATGATGGTATAATTCCTAGGGAATTATCCAAAAAATTTATCACACTTAGGAATTTATGCCTAGCAAAAATCATTTTTAACATTATTTCATGTACAAATATTTTTCATGAAAATCTGAAAACAAATCATTATCATCACCATCATTTTTCATCATTGCACCAAAGTCTTAAGACAAGTATCTTAAGCACTCTTTTACTTTTTGCAATATTTCTATAAATGGGATTAGCTTGACGACCGAGTGAGCGACGACTCCATGAAATGGTCTATAATAGTGACAATGTCATTTGAAATTATTGTTAGAAGTCTCTTTTTATTTTTATTTTTATCACATTTCATTACAAACAACCAATTTGTTACATAAGATTATTTCATTTCAAATATTACAAGCATAACATTCAAATTATAATATTTCCAACGACATAATTATATGAATTTTCAAATCAATCAATCAAAACATAAAATCATCATAAACATACTCAAGACACAAGTCATATGATCAAAAACATATCATATATCAAACATAATTTCATTCAAAAATAATTCAAATTAATTTTGCTTTTTCGTGTTTTTACCTCAAACGTTCGATTTGGGTAAAAACACGGAGGGGGCACCATAGTAAGTTGTCGTACGATTCGACCAAGAATCGTCGCCTAAAAATGGGTATAATATTTTTTTTCTTTCTCGTAGATCGAGAAGAACTCATCTTTAACACATTTTCTTCGAAAAATTCTCTAAAGAGGGGGCAAAATGTAGCACCCTAAAATTGGCGCAGTTAAAATTACAATAATTACATTCACCTTAGTAAATAATTTAAAAATCAAATTTAACCTCACAAACTGCCCGTTAACCACTGGGTATTCCGTTTCCCCCTTTTTTGCGCCAATTTTAGAGGTTGTTTTGACCATTTGACGATATCGTCATCGATCAGACGATATCGCCCCAGATTTGAGGATTTCGTCTAGACTAGGATGTCCAGACGATCTTGTCGCAAAACTAAATTTGCATAGTTGGAATCTGTTCCAACGGGTCTCCAATCTGGGAAAAAGAGTGTTTGCACCGTTGGGACCCTCCCCCGTTGGAGATCTCCCAAATTGGGATGATCTCCAACCTCCCAACAACTCCCCCTAAGCCTATTTAACTTCTAAGATTTTCCCTCCCCAACCCCTGGCTGAATTTATCTGCAAACTGATTCCCTTTGTGTCAACACATCCTAATTTTGCTTTTGCACTAGTCCCATAGCCATTTTGTTGCAGGTACATCACTGGTTTTCAGTCGGAGCCAACACCCATCATCGTCGACAAACCTGTTCAAATCGGAGGCGATCCTGTCGAATTCGAGGCGATTTCATACTGATGCGAGATGATCTCGACTGCAGTCTACATCGAGGAAATCAGTGCCTGAAGTTTGCTCTTCTTAACTCTTTCTCCGTCTTTTTATTCTGTAAATTAGACTATTTATTTAGTGTTTATGCTATTTTGCATTTGGTGTTCACCCATTTAGCTTAGAATGCATGTTAAGTTCATGATTTGCCATTAAAGTATAGTAATTTGCATTAATTTCTGTTCTTAAATATTGTTCAGTATTCATATTGCTATTTGGTGTAATTTGCCTCTGTTAGCACAATAGAATTTCTTGTATTTTGCATTTGTTTTCTGTCTTGCAGGTCTCTGACGAATTCGTTAGATCTCGGACGAATCTGTCAGTCTCAGACGATTCTATCAAATTGCAGATGATCTTGTCAGATTGCAGGCGATTCTGTAGAATCCCCATCGATCCAGACTGCTTCAAACATCAGAATCTTCATCAGACATCCGAATCAGGTATTTTTCATTGGCATTCTGTAAAATTCTCTATTTTCTGCTTTCAAATATGTCTGTTGTATTCATGGAACTTGCATTTTCATATAGTTTAATTTAGTTTCATTCGGCCAAACCTAGGATGAATGTTTAAGGTTAAAACGAACTCATTAAACACATTCCAAAAACCTAGGCATGGAAACTGTCATTAAATGTTTCCTGGTGAACCCACCATCCATCAAAAAATCACCAAAATACACCTCCCTTGAGAGGCGGGACCTTTGCAAAGTCCTCTCGTCCGAGGTACCACATCATCCTTTTCCCATCCTCCTTCGGGCGCGGATCCTATAGCCTAAAGGTAGGGATGCAAAAAATTTGGAGTGATACAGAGTGATTAGAGATGTTGTTGATATGAATAAAGAAATGATTCAAGTTGGATTTAAAGGCCTATGGATGGAAGATCATAATTTGTTATCCGTGGAAGAGATCAAAAAAACATCAAAGAAACTTTATAGGATGAATTTGGAATTGATTCTCTTGAAGATCCACTACCCCGAGAATAAGTTGTCCAATTAATTGTTAATTTTACCAGATTAAGATATCTCATGTAAGATATAGTGAATAGAGGGAATGTTGCTAATTATGAGTACATTGAAGAATTACAATATGTCCAAAAGCAGCTCAAAGAGACATCAAACCCCTCTGAAGCAGCCTGGAAATAGGATTTATAATCTCTGAAATTGATGATGCAGCTTTTTGGTGATTCTTCTGGAGGAAGGCATCAAAAGGAACCTTCTCTAGAAGAATAAGAAGAGAATGAAGAAGAGGTCGAGGAAGAGGCCCATGAAGAGGAAGATCAGGACGGAGCTATTACAGGACCGTAAGGGGCCCACACTTAGTTTTTTTTTTTTTTTGTACATATGTGCAAGTTTTGCATTTTTGTTTTTTGATCTAACAATTGTCATAAATAAGCAATAAAGATATGAAACCTAGAGAGGCACAAAGAGCAGTAGATTTTGTGTGAAGGTATTTTTTGCAATAAGGCCTTATAAAAGGAGTAGATTTATGCCTAATTTTTTAAGACAATGGCAAAAACCTTGTATTTTTGGTATACTCTCTATATAAGCAGATGAGTCACGATGTTTTTGGCATCATCTCTTTATGAAACTTTACCCTCTAAACAAGCTGTCAGATTTTTTAGAGGGTAATGTTTGTATGGAGGTTATTCTTTAAAGCATATTTTTGAAGATGAGCATTTTTGACTCCTAAGACCCAATGGATAAGACTCTGAGTTCTATCGATTTGTAAGCAAATCCACTCAGGAGGTGCTAGAATTTAAGCCCAAAATGGCCATATACTTAGGAAAATTTTGAGATTTTTGCCTAAGTCATAAATTTCTCAATCCACACACTTTGCAGTGTATTTTGGAGCAAATCTGTAATAAAGACCACGAGTCCACCCAAAACTTGGTAAATTTTTGTACTTGGAGCAATTCCGTAAAGTTTCTTTTGTTCTTGGCTCCGTATTGGCAACACATCCCGAATTCGAAAAACTTTTTTAAGAAGGATGATCTCGGTGTAAAATAAGTGTGGATTGGCGACCACTTGATATTTTGAATACTTTGTGAGCAGCTAACTGTTGGAAAGCCCAATTCTAGAGAGCAGAATGAACATTTTTTTTTGCAATGGTGACATAGGTAGAAATCTAAGCATAGAAGATGTGGATTCGTAATGAAGCATATTTTTTATTAACTCTCTTCCAGAATGACAACAAACAATGTTGCACTCTAAATTCAGTGAATATTGGAGGAAGAGTCACTTTGCATTGCAATAGGCCCAGAATGATGTTCACTGAACAATTTACTTGCTTCAGTATGGAATGGAACCCGTAGAAGTTTCAAAGGATATATGACATCATCAAATTTTTATGCGGATTGGTGAATGTTTCATCGCCAAAGAAGGAAAATGAAGGATAAAGAGCGGGTTTCATCCCGCTTCACTTTCAGAACATTTTAATGTCAGATTCGCGTTTCGTAGTTTTTAAGACAAAAGATGATGTCATGAGTTTTTTAAAGTGGAATGGCACTATGTTCTCCCCCGCCATTGTAACAACCTTATATCATATTAAATCGTAGCCATACGATGGGGGAGATCAACGATGGAGATTTTGCTAAGAAAACTAAAGAGTATAAGAGTAATCTCTCATCGAAGCTATGACAACCAGCTGGAGGAGGAAGCCAAAGCATCAAGGATTTCAAGAAGACAAAACCAAAGATGGTTATAGATCGACAATGGTAGATGGCTTCCAAGAAGGATCAACGATGCATACACACTCTCCAATGGGTAGAACTCTAGTTAGTGCTAAATGACCAGCAAGTTGCAGACAGTTCAAGTTGCCATGGTGGTCTAATTGCAATAGATTTCTTAGAGGATGAAACAGTAAGAGAATGACAGCAAGAACTCTCTGCTGAGCTATCAAATTTAAATCTTTGTAATGTTCCTTGTAATTTTAATTTTGCAAAACTATAAATAGAGGTCGAACCCTCATTTCTAAGGGTCAGCTCTATTGTGTTTGCCTGTGCTACTATAAATAATCCCAAGGGCTAATGAAAGGAGCATTACATTGATATTCACCTCAAATTTTGTGTCTTCATATTTTGATATCAGAGGTTCAAATTCTTTAGTTGCATTTTTGTGAATACTTGAATGGTTAGTTTGTGCCAAAGTAATGGATTACTAGCTACTAGGGTAATTGAAATCTACTTTTGATTTTGATCTTTATTGTTAGGGAGTTCATTTCTATAAAATCTATATAGTAGTGAATTCTATTATTTAGATTATCACTGTTTAGATATTGAAATTGTTTTCTACAATATATCTCTACTGTTATTTAAATGAATGAAAGTACATTTAATTTGGGATAATGTTGATATGAGTAATGTGTCTTTAGATTGGTTTTTTGGAGCTTTTTACTATAGTGCAATGTTGTTAGCCTATCCTTCCACTATTGTTCACATATTTCTAACCCTAACATTTTCTTACCCTAATCTCAAAACCCCAAGTGAGCATAATTTTTTCAACATCATATTTAAGTTGAAAAGGAACCAACCTACTCTAGAGGTTGGATCAAAAAATCTATTTTGGGCCATCCAATGTTGAGTATTGAGTTGTAGCTATCGGGTGCAAGCCTGGATAGAAAGTAGGAAGATAGACAGTCGTAGTATTGAGTAAAAGTTGATGCAATTCAGTTCCCAATGGGAATAACACCCAATTTTGTTTTAAGCCCCTCAAAAATATCTTTTTGCAACATCTTGGTCCTGAATGCCAAGCACGATGCGTCTAAAACCAAACTTAACGCCAAAAGCCTATGTATTGAAAAATGCATAAAAGGAAAGAACATGAGCGAATCGACACAAGATAAAAGCAATATGGAATAGGGTCCTCTTTATTGATATGCTTTCAAAGTCATGTTACAATACGTCTCCTTCCTTTTTTAGGGGATAGGAGCGTCAAATATGTTTCTCATCACATCCATGGATAGCAATCCTTCTTCCGCGTGCCCACATGTAAGATGGGCGGACCAAAACGTCACCACCGCTTGTGTATATGATTTTTGACTCCTTCCTGCTCCTCTGATGTCAGAAACCTACGTTCAAAGAAATAGAAAATATTAGTAGCACCTGTAGACAGAATAAAACATGTATTTCCCAAGGCCTACTGTTAGTATATGCATGAAAATATTAAAACGATAACCAAATGACCTCAGATCGACCTAAAATTTTAACAGAAGCATAAATATGTTACCAGGAGGCCACTGCAAAAGGAACAGTCTAGAAATTCCTCACATATTTGTATTCGCTCCAGGGTGGGACGAATAGACCTGTAATAACTTGTCAGAAAGCACCCTCTTCAATGTCCTATCCAGAAAGCTCCAAATGACCTACAAAGTTGGGGTTAGCTAATTGGGGGTGTTTTGGGAAGACCCAGAAGGTCAGATTTCTCCAATTTGGCCTCTATCACCCAGATTTTTCTGGTGCCATCTGCAAGTTAGTAAAGGCGAGAAATGATAAAAACCTGGTCAAAATTGCTCAGAATGAAGTGAAATTTAAACTACAGCCTATTTAACAGACCTAGAATAAGATGCAAAAGAAAAATCAGAGAAATCT
Source organism: Wollemia nobilis (assembly GCA_028583015.1). Taxonomy (NCBI): domain Eukaryota; kingdom Viridiplantae; phylum Streptophyta; class Pinopsida; order Araucariales; family Araucariaceae; genus Wollemia; species Wollemia nobilis. The sequence goes on along the minus strand of JAQPPZ010002937.1, from coordinate 981,520 downwards.
ATCACAGATTTCTAATCATTTTGGGGTGGGGCGATTAGGGCTGTGACAGCTTGGGGGGCGCCCAGGGGCAGAACGCCCACCGTTTGGGACTCTGTTTCGGCACCAATCCACTTGGGATGGGTCCAAAACTTCTTATGGGGTGTTGTCGACAAATTTTGTGGAATATTGTGGCCAAATATCGGGTTTTGGGTCCGGATTCGTGCTTCCAATAATCACCCAATAACCTCCCTTTCGAATGAGAGATTAAGGATGTGAAAGGCACAAATCGCAAGTAGGTATGTAAATTGGCAGCACTTCGTTGCTCAAATGCTCCTTCTCTGTATATATTTTGGGTGAGAAAACTCACCAATTTATAGACCTAGGGTCTCTTTGTTTGAATTGCGCATGCGAGGGTGCCACTTGAGTTGTTTGTCCTATTTTGAGAGAAAAGATAATTCCCTGATTTAGAATCTCCTTGCATGAGGTCTCTAAAATAAAGACATGCATGACAGAAGTCTCTCTTCTTGATTTAAAGCTATTCCTCGCAATTGCATGGCCTGAAGCCTCAGTTAACTGGCGGACTTGTCGAGGTTTGACTTTTTTCTAGTCAAACTTGCTATTCGCCTCACCCTGGGGCGAATGCTGATATTCGTCCCTGGGTGGGACGAATGCCAGTTTGTATTCATCCCTGGGTGGGACGAGTAGAGAGCAAGGTGCCAAAAAGGTGCCAAATTGACCTCTGACCTCCAAAACTACTTTTGGGAGTGGTTAGGACCATTGTTTAACCTCTGGGGGCTGCCCTAGGGGCTGTTTGTGTCAATGCGATCAGCGCTTGTCGTCACATAATCGGATTGGTGTTGTTTTGGTGTCTACAGATGCCCCTTTTTGGGAAGCGCTATGCAAGGCGCAACGCCGAGCAAAAATAGATAACCAAAGCACTAATGATTAGGGTTTCTCAATAACCTAACCAACTCTTGATGCCCCAAGTATGGAAAGGGCACGCATTCTTGAATCCTTGCTTCTGACGAGCTAAGGAACTTAATTCAAGTGTTAACCTTTTTCGGTGAGGTGTTACTTGAGCTTGGACATTGATCAGTCATGAATAGGCAAAGGGCGCAACCTTTTGTCTGTGGGAACCTTGAGTTCATGATTCATGAATGCCAAGTGTTTGATCAGCTTGTGATAATTGCTTGTTTGCTGCCCCAAGCAGGAGCATGATTGTCTTTTTCAATGATCCTTTGAATGCATGTCATTTCCTTGATTGGGTATGTTTTTGTTGATTGGTGACTAAGTGTGACTACCCCCTCAAGCGACGAATCGATGAGGGAATGACCGACATGAGAAAAGTGATGAGTCACTTGACCCAAGATGACTTAGGTAAGGGTGCCTTCAGTTGTTTACCGTTGAATGCGAAAGCAGTTTCTGAACATTCTGACCTATTTTTGGTGGGTGTGAACCCTTTTTGTGATGCATTTTGGAGCTGAAATTGTCAAAAATCCGTCCTCCCATGGAGCGGTCCGGCTATGCCTTTGTCCTTCTTGGAGTAGGATAGTGACAATTTGTAACCCCAACATCTATTTTGGATGCCAAGAATGTCAGGTGCAAAGGCGCCTTCGTTCGACAATGTTATTGCTATTTTTGGTTGGGTTTTGACCCTTTTGGTGATGTCGTTTGGGGATGAAATTCTCGAAAATCCGTCTTCTCGTGGAGCGGTCCGACTATGGTAGCCTTCTTAGGGAATAGGATAGTGAGGATTTGTGACCTCGACATCTATTTTGCATGCCCGAAATGTCAAGTGCAAAAGCACTCTTATTGGACACTTTTATTGCTTGTTTTTGTGCCATTTTGTGCAGTTTTTGCTGTTTTTGAAATTTTTGCTCTGTATTCGTCCCTGGGTGGGACGAATTCCTATTTAGTATTCATCCCAAGGAGGGACGAGTGCTAACTAGAGCGCTCATCCTAGGGGGAACGAGTACAAGCTCAAAAAGCCTATTTAAAGGCCAAAACTGAGTTTTGGGCTCATTTGCATTTGTTTTTCTTGGCGATTTGGAGCTCTGAGGAGGAGGAGGTCAATTCTACGAAGCGAAGCACTGCCAAAATTTTCTTGTGACCATGAGTTCATGCACCGGATCATCCAGTGATGGAGCCGAAGTGAGACCAGTGAGTGCCCTTCCTCTTTATTGTTTTGTGTTGCAATTTGAAAACCGCAATTTGCTTATTTCTTGTTCTTTTGTTTATTTTGTTGTTTAAAGTTAAAAATGAAACCCTAGTCTATCAAAATTAACACTTAGTTTAAAACTTAGTATAACCCTAGTTAAACAAATATCAAAATTTAGTTTAAAATTGAGCTAAAAAACTTAGTTTAGAACATAACTTAAAAACTTCGCTGAACCCGAATTGAACCAAGATCAAAACTTAGGTTAGAAACGTAGGGTAAAACTGAGCGTAAAAACGTAGCTTTAACCCTAGTTATTTGTTGTGGTTTGTGTTTTTGTGTTTTTAATTTACCAGTTTGGAGTTAAAAACCCTAGATCTGAGAAATTATTTGTGAATGTTTTTGTTTGTTTTTTAATTTATCAGTTAGAGTTAAAAACCCTAGAACTAAAAAATTATTTTTTTTGAATTTTGTTATGTTTTTGGCTGTACATTTTGATGCATTGTTGTATATTCATGTTATTGTTGTACAATTTTTCATTGTTTTAATGTTTTTATGTTGTTTTCTTTTGCAGGTTGTGAAGAGCCAGTACCGTGTGCCCACGTTTTCACTGAAGCATGTGCGATGCTGACTTTGGCTGACTAGGATTGGCTTGACGCCCTTGGGCTCAAGCAGGTGACTCGGCTGGAGCCGGTGGTCGGGGATCGGGCCTATCTGATGGCCCTGATCAACCTGTGGGATCCCTAGACCAACACCTTCCATCTCCCAATAGGGGAGATGATGGTGACCTTGGAGGATGTCTATCGGATTCTTCAGATTCCAATAGATGGACTACCGATCCGGATGATATCGTGGGATCGAGAGGACAAGTGTTGATACGCTTTTTGGGCATGGAGAGGAGATGGGTGTGGAGAGCCCAGTGGAGAGGGCAGAGGGTGACTACAAGATTGGTGGCATACTGGTTCGATGGTGGCTAGAGAGGGGTGTGTTGGGAGTGAGGCACGCATTACTTATGGGCCTCATTTCCAACATGCTTCTTCCTGACTCTTCGGGTGTGAGGTTCTCATGGAACCTGCTAGAGGTGGTGTTTCGGTTGGTGGAGTGTCCTATGGATGCACCTATGATCATGATATGGGGATAGACTCTACTGGCATAGCTCTATGATGAGTTGTACGAGGTCTCTAGAAGCGAAAGGGGATTAGTTGTAGCTACTTGTTGCAGTGTTGGGCTTGGCAGCACATAGTGGTGGAGAGGCCGGTGGGGCTGCCCTGGATGACTCGGGTAGAGATGATAGACCGAGAGATTGGTTACGGGGCATTATGGTGGAGGTCTAAGGAGCAAGGATAGAGTCGGCGATGGGCAGGTGTCGTAGGGCACTATGTCGATGCCTTCGCTCGGCTTACTCTAGGGGAGGTGTTCTGGCACCCCTATCGGACTGTCCAGCCTGGCTTGAGGCTAGAGAGTGGCTCTGGTAGGTACAGAGGGGGTGATGGCTGATTGGGCATCATGGGACTGAGCAGGAGTTCTTCCCATATGGTCGGGTGACATGATAGTTTGGGGTGCGCTAGGGGTTGCCTGGTGAGCCCATGGTCTATCGATATCGGGGAGACGAGAGGACTCTAGCTTGGCTAGTCATTGCACCACTGGGTGAGGATGCAGATACAATGATTGACATCCTGGATGTGGATGACATCGGGACTACCATCGAGTATGAGCAGTGGTGGACTTTGCGGTGATGGCGAGGTGAGGGGCCTCTAGGGGGTGCAGCAGGGGATGAGGGTGCAGAGGCACCAGGAGAGGGTTGGGGAGTTCCGTTGGATGATGCGGACTTGGTGGAGGTTGAGGATGTTGGAGGGGAGTTTGGGGTGCCGGATCAGCTGGAGATGCAGGACGTCCCGGAGTAGTGGGAGCCAGAGCAGGCTGTTGTCCCGGATTCATCGAGGCCTCAGGCAGGTTCGGAGGATGTGGAGGCAAGGCATTGCGTTGAGATAGCATGATTGGAGGACCTATTGTGGAGATGAGATGAGGAGCTAGGAGAGGCTTTGCAGGAGAGGGATCTCCTACGGACTCAGCTGGCAGAGTGGGAGAACGCATTTGCTGCATACCATCGAGGGGATGGGGACACCAATGCTGCATGGGAGAGGGATCTCCTACGGGCATAGCTAGTGGAGAAGGAGAAGACATTGGCATAGCATGATGATGCAGTAGCTTATTACCATCGATGGGAGGTAGAGTGGTTTTATGGGAGATAGAGTGGTTTTGACATCGGATGGATATGGAGGGAGAGATTATCCGCCTCGGTGGGTGGTTACCTGAGCCCCCTAGAGGTGGCTCTTCATGTCGGATGAGAGACAACGATACTGAGCAGTCAGCATCATCTCATCGCAGGTGGCTAGATGAGGGGGCACTAGTGGGCATGATGCAGGGGCGAGCAGCAGTCACCCTGAGAGGTCCCATAGGACCCACACCATGGGGGTAGTTCCCGTCGCACCGATCTTGCATGATCATGGTGGCCGATGCCCTAGGCTTAGGGGTTTTTGAGCTTTTGGCTTTTGTTGCGAGGTCAGAGGACCGGTTCATTGTAGCCTATGGGCATTTTTGATGATATATATATAGATGACTCTTTTTTGGTGTTTATGCACTTTTCATGGTTTGTTTTGATGTACATGTATTTACATTGATGTATGCATATGCTATTATGAATGCGATGTTTCTAATTTATATGATGTATGCATATGGAATGAATGAAATGAGTTGTTGATAACTTGTCGATGGCACCATAGACTGTTCAAGATTTGATTGGCTTGTTGTACTTATGGGATGACTTTGTGGAATGACTTTGCATGTGAAAACTTTGTTGTTTGTATTTTGCATATTTTTTGATGGTGATGTACGGAATGAAATGTACCAGTTGTTTTTAAAATGTAGTTAAGCTTTTTTGAGATTCAGATATTTTAACTAACTAGCCAAGACTGTACATTTATCTCGCAAGACTTTTGAACAAGGTATAAATCTGACTTGAATTTAACCAAGTTATTTCACATCCTTGTGTGTGCAATTGAGTTCGTTTATGTGGTATTTGTCAGGATACCGCCAGTGCCATATAGGCTATCAACCAAACCTGTATTGAGGATCACCTAATTAGCTCCACTAACTCCGTTGTTGTATTTAGTAAGATTAATCCATGAGACAATCTAAGGTACCATAAGCTAGCTCATCCACATGCAAACATTGGTCTGTTCACATGCAAAGCTAATGTGACAGACATATCGTCATGCGGTTAGGATACTGCCATTGCCAGGTAGGCTGTCCACCAAACCCGTAATGAGGATCACCTAGATGGTTTTTGAATGCTGAGAATTCCAGGGATTCAAGTTCAGGTTGTTTGTTTGCTCAATGGTTTAGGATACTTGCTCGTATACATAGTGATGAAAATCACTGTTTATTTTTCTCTTTGTTTTTCTTTTTGAGCAAGGATTTTGAATAGTGGTGATAACCACTGTTATTTGATTTTGGATTTTGAGCTTTGTAAGGTTGAGCTTGTAGGTTTGTGGCTTATGAATGACATTGATCCTTTTGGCCTTGGGGATGACTACCCATCCTGTTCAGGGACGTGTAGTACGAATCCTTACGACTTTGGGAACCAAAGGGGATGATGGAGATTATGAAGTAAGGGCATTGATATTTTAGGCCTTGGGGATGACTACCCATCCTGTTCAGGGACGTGTAGTATGAATCCTTACAACTTTGAGACCAAAGGTGATTGGAGATGGTTATGATGATGGCTTGTGGGAATTTTGTTTTTGAATGGCATCGATCCTTTGAGGCCTTGGGGATGACTACCCATCCTTGGCAGGGACGTGTAGTATGAATCCTTACAACTTTGGGGACCAATGGTGATTGGGATTTTTGGTAGTGGTGAAAACCATTGTTTATTAGGGGGAATTGATGGGGAAGAGCTCATCCTTTTGTCAATTCTCAGCACTCTTGAACCATTCGCATAGGGGGATGAACAAGGCTAATCTTTCACCTATGGTACCCTAGACTGCTTTGTAGGTTTCTCTTGCGTTCACACAACTTAGGAATTATTTTATGTGTTTTAACTTGTGTAGGGATGTTACGTAACGAGGCGTGATCCAAGTAAAACTTTCCCTTGTAAAATCTGTTTAACTTTGTACAATTTTTGGCTAGAAATTTAAAGACAATTGAATGACGAAAACCCTATATACATTAGGAGACAACTGACTATGCTAAAAATGGTGATGGTGTTATTCTGGATGTATGCGTTTATAAAATGGATTTGATGTGGAAAATGATGGAATTGCCAAGTAATGACAGTCTATGGTGCTTTTGACTTGTATGACCTAGCAAATATGCAATGTATGGATGTGATGCCTAATGCAACCTATATTTTTGTATTTTGATTTTTACGAGTATGCATGGAATTGAAATGCAATTTTTTTTGTTATTTTTGATGATTTTATTGTTTTTGTTTGTTTTTTTAATATTTATTTTGACCAAGCGGTTATGGTAACCCTTGGAGCTTTTGGTGTTTGACCAAAGGGTTTATGGATACCTTTGGAGCATTTTTGGGGTTGACCAAGCGATTGTGGGAATCCTTGGAGCTTTTGGTTTGACCAAAGGGTTTATGGATACCTTTGGAGTGTTTGGTTGGACTATGGCTCTCTAGATGTGGAATGGCCTCAAATGACTGATGTTCAAGGGTTCTAGCTCCTTGATTCCTTCAAGAGAGGTGAGTCGGTATGTTCTAGGTCCTATTCTACTATCAATCACATAAGGACCTAACCAGTTTTCCATGAACTTGTCTCTTAGATGAGATGACAAATTAGAATTTTGTTGGTTCTCTTTTAAGACCAAGTCACCAACCTAAAATTCCCTTAAGTGGACCTTCATGTTGTATGCTTTCTTAAGTCACTCTTGATAGATACGCAAATGCTCGAGAGCATTGATGCGTCGTTCATCGAGCAACGTCAGTTGGTCTAACCGGGCCTACCATGCAGTGTCATCATCGATGAACTCTTGCATTGAAATGCATAGGGAAGGGATTTCCAACTCAAGAGGCATGACTACCTCGGAGCCATACACCAGCAAAAATGGAGTTGCCCTAGTGGGCATCCGAATGCTAGTGCGATAAGCCCATAGGGCAAGCGGGATTTGAATGTGCCAATCCTTATGACTATCTATGATGGTATTTTTGAGGATGGCGACTAGCATTTTGTTTGATGCCTCTGCTTGCCCATTTGCCTACGGATAATAGGGTGTTGAAAAACTATGCTAAATTTTGTACTTTGTGGTCAAAGCATGCACATATTTGTTCTTGAATGACATCCCATTATCCGATAGGATCTTGGATGGAATACCAAAATGACATATGATGTTATGCAAAATAAACTCCGCAATGCGGGTTCCAGTCGTAGAGGTTAGCGAAATTGCTTCCACCCACTTGGTGAAGTACTCTGTGGCCATTATGATGAACGTGTGATGACCTAACGATGTAGGGGAGATCTTTTCGATTAGATCGAAGCCCCACTATAAAAAATGCCAAGCCGATTGGATCGGTTGCAAGGCCTGAGAAGGTACGTGTGTCAAATTAGCATGGTGTTGACACTTCATGCACTTCTTTACATATGCACAACAATCTCACTCTAAATATGGCCAATAATAGCCCATGCAAAGAATGCGCTTTGCGATGGCCATACCATTGAAGTGGCCACCACATGTACCATCGTGTGCTTGGGTGATCACCCAAGCGGACTCTTGCTGGTCCAAGCAATGGAGGAGGATTCCTTCATAGCTTCGATGATACAAAATGTCTCCTAACAAGACATGTTTTTCCACTTTCTATTTAAATGATATTTTCATGGCTTGTGTCAATCCAAGTGGGAGGTTACCTAGCTTGAGGTAATCCCTTATGGGTGTGTACCAATCCTGCTGATCAGAAACCTCGATGGTATGAATGACCAATCCCTCTTGAAGTTCATCCCTAGCAAAAGTTGAGCGGGAAAGAACTTGTAAAAATAGCGTTGTGTTGCTATTAAGAGGGGTCGAGGAGAACAAGGACCCCAGTTGGCTCGAGTCAGACAATCATGGATTCGAGAGAACCTATCCTGAGATGGTTCAATCTGGATCAAGTGGATTCTTGGCGTTAGGTCAGAGCTTGCATGCTCCATCATGGATTGCGATAATGTTTTAACCTGAATGGTTGTCATCTCACCGAAAGGGTCTTGCGGGATTAGTGACCCCAAGGAGGCCATAGTATCCGCAAAATGATTCGATGATCGAGGGAGTGCCTCGATGTCATACCATTCAAGTTGTGCTAGGAATTTGTCCACAAGGGCTTTGTAGGCTTGCAGAACTAGACATTTACATTGGAATATCCCCTTTACTTGATTGACAATTAACAATGAATCACCAAAGATGTTTAAACGTTTAATGTTCATGGTGATTGTTGTCTAAAGACCTATGAGCAAGGCTTCGTATTCTGCATTGTTGTTGGTGCACGAGAAGTCTAATTTAAATGACAGAGGCATTGGAGCCCCTTGTGGAGTGAAGAATACAATTCCCGTGCCACCTCCTTGCTCACATTTAGAACCATCAAAGAATAAGGTCATGTCAGCCTATGACTCAGGCTCATCAGAATCTGGCGATTCTGAAACATGAAAAACCCCATCATCTGGTAGTTCTACGGTCAGAGGCTGATCGTCTTCAAGAGGAGCCTCTGCCAGTTGATCGATGATGACTTGACCTTTTATGGATTTTTGTCCAATGAATTCTATGTCAAACTCCATCAACAACATGATCCATTTCGCCATGCGGCTACTATGATAAGTATGACTCATCATGTATCGCAATGGATTCTCCTTAGACACAACATACGTCGTATTGCTGAGCATGTAGTGGCATAGCTTTTTGGTAGCAAACACCACTGCCAAGCAGAGCTTCTCAACGTATGCATAGTTAAGTTCATAACTGACCAGGGTGCGGCTAAGATAGTAAGTAGCCTATTCTTTGTGTAGTTCATTTTTCTAGGATAGCATGGCGCCCAGTGCCACCTCAGTAGCTGAGATGTATAAGTAGAATGACACTCCTGGTCTAGGTGGTGCCAATACTGGTGGTGAAGCCAAGTATTGTTTAATGTCATCAAAGGCTGACTGGCACTCGTCATCCCAGTGAAATGTTACCCCCTTGTGCAATAATTTATTCATGGGTCGGCACTTGTCAGATAGCTGCGCTATGAAGCGCTTGATTGACGTGACCTTTCCCTGCAGACTTCTGAGTCTGCTTGATGGTAGTTGGGGGAAGCATTTCAAGGATTGCCTTGACTTTGTGTGGGTCTACCTCGATTCCTCATTTAGAGACTATGTAACCCAAGAGATTTCCAGATGTGATGCCAAATACGCACTTCTTGGGGTTTAGTCTGACTTTATGTTCCATGAGGTGATCGAGGATCTTGCTTAAGTCATCGAGATGATCTGGGTGCAAAAGAGATTTGGCCAACAAATCATCCATGTAATCTTCCAAATTTTTGTGCATGTAATCATGGAAGATGTACGTCATGGCACGTTGGTAGGTGGCGCCAACATTTTTAAGGCCAAAAGGCATGACCTTATAGCAAAATGTCCCCCAAGGCATTGTGAACACCATTTTTAGTTGGTCCTCGAGATTGATACGAATTTGATTGTATCTCGAGAAACCATCCATGAGGGAAAGCATTTCATGGCCCATTGTAGCATCTACCAATGCGTCGATGCTTGACAAGGGAAAATCATCCTTAGGACTCGCTTTGTTTAGATCTCAAAAATCGGTGCATATGCGAATCCTCCCATCGAGATTTTTGATGGGAACCATGTTAGACAACCATGGCGGGTAATCCATGCAGATGACAAACTGTGCATCCAACAACTTTTGTAGCTCATATTTGACCATTAAGGCCACTGTTGGGTGCATCTTACGTAGTTTTTGCTTTACTGGCTTGACTGTCGGATCAAGCGTTAGATTATGCATGACTAGCTACGGGTCTAGTCTCGACATGTCTTTGTATGACCATGCAAAAACCTCCTTCTTCTCTTTGAGAAGGGCAATGTAGTCGGCTTGCTCTTTGAGGGATAGACTTACCCCCAGCTTGATGATTTGCAAATTCATTGGATCTGAGCCGATGTCTACGTCAGTCATCTCCTCGATCGACATGTGGGACCCGTCCTCCAACTGGTGTGGAGTTGGGATCAAGTGGATATCATTTGCTGAATTTAGATCATCGTTCGGAACATCAGGTTCCTCTTCAGCATGGAAGACATCCTGAGTCTGTCTGGGGGTGAAATGGAACATCCCACCACAAGGCCAGTACTCTGATGGGGATGGCGGTGTGTCAGCATGATCCCAGTCTATAGCATCTAGGTCTAGATGCAATGACCATGTCGGGTCGGCTGGATCATGGATGGGGGAGGTTAGATCAATGGAGATCATGTTGATGAAATGATTATGGTCTCCATTACCATGGGTGTGATTGCTCGGACATCCTAGATGATCTTTGTGCTCCGGATCTGGCTCTGTGGGTACTGGCACAAATGGATCGGCCCTATGCATGGATACGTAGACAGGGTCCACCCTAGGCACTGATGGTTTTATAGGGTCTCCAGGCAGAAGATGCTCTCTGTGTACCTAGAGTGGCGGGTGCAGTAATTGCTATAACTACATCTGGTTTAGGTGCCACCTATGCCTTGGCCCTATGTGTAACTGTTCAAACATGTCATCTATATCCAAGGGATATTGTTGTTGTCGCATATGATTGAGATAAGCCATCTCGGTTTCATCTTCGTAATCACTGTCAGAGATCCAAAGGCCTTCGTTGGCTCCAATAGTTGTTTGTGACATATGAGGCTCATCTTGCTCGAGCAAATTAATGTGGTCCCATCGAGGTTGTTCCGCTCTCTATGAGGGGACCTGATTCTCTTGAGGTGGCATATGCTCAATTGGAGCATCCAAAGGGAACATTGTCAGGAAGCTCTCCTGATAATCATCCATGGGATATACTTGTGAATGATTGCTATCAGACTCGAAAGGATCCCAAGGTGCTACCTCGTATTCTGACTCATCTTCTGAAGACCCTTCTTGGTCTTGTCCATATCCCTCTTGTAGGTGAGTCCTTGAATTTTCTCCCTGTTCGACCGAAGGGAAAGGGTTGTTATGGTCAACAAGGTTGGTTGTTAGCAATGGGAGATAATCTCCCAATGTATATGTTGTGTTAGGATTGGCATATGGATCTAATGCCAACCCATCCTTGTTGCCTATCCCTAGGCCTTGCATGTTCTCTACCAAGATGTCTAGGGGCAAGGGGTGGTTGAACCCTACTCCTGACTTGTCATACGACATTTGATATCTCGGTTGGCAAAGAACACGCACTCCTTGCTCATACCTGCCCAACCCATATCCATGCCAATTGCATTGGCCAAGATATCTCAATGCAAAGTCTGGGTTGGACAAATAGTTGACGTCCTCTGCAAAGGGCTCTTCATCTTCGTCTTCTTGCATACAAGTTTCAACGCCATTATCCAGGCCCCCATAAACAAAGTTTGTCTGATTGGGTGGGTAGCCTAGAGGAACCACAGAGCCGATGGGGAGTCGAGGCCTCCCCATGTCCTGCATGGACTCAAGTGTGGGCGTTGCTACAATGTTCCTCACTAGATACTCCCCCAGGCCCATGTTGGCCATCTCAACGGTGACCGTTGGTGGTTGAGGGGGAGCGAATGGGAGTCCTTCCTGAGTCCACTCCATGTGGGGTGAACTAGGCATCTCGACTTCCATTCGGCTAGGCATCTCTTCGGTAGAGATGGTTGAGACTAGGGGTGGTTCCTCTTCTAGGGGTTTCTTTCCCTTGTCCTTTGGTGTGGCCACCGTAGGTGGCATCGTTGTTGAAGGACTAGATGAGGAAGATGGACCCTGCTAGGGATTCGATGGACTCGTCAATGGGGATGCCTACGGAATCGGACCCTGGTTAGATGGATTCAACTAAAAATCCAAATGTGTTGATGGAAGGGTCGATTGCGGCATGAATTGCATCGTATTGCAGTACTTGAAGGGCTCTAAGTCTACCGGGACTACATGCACCTATCCTTCAAATGTATACTTTAGGCACTGATGAGCTATTGAAGGGACACACTTCATGTCCCTGATCCAAGGCCGGCCCAGCAAGATATTATAAGCCATCTCACCTTCCAAGATGTGGCACAATGTATGAATAGTCTTTTGTCCCACTTGGATAGGTAGGACAATTGTGCCAACCATCGAGCATATTGCATCATTGAATGCTCACAGTGTATAGGTGGAGGCCACGATGTGAGATGTCGGCAACTTCAAATGTTTCAATGCTGCTATTGTGATGATATTACTGGATGAGCCAGTGTCCACCAACACCCTCTTATACGGAATCCCGTTGACCCACGCAATAACGTGCAGGGGTGGATCCACCACATCACCAGTCACTGATTTCAATTCATCTTCTCTAAAGGTGATGACTGGTTCTGTACATTGTTTTACATGTCCCACAAAGTTGTTGAAAGAGTTTGCTTCATGGGGCTGCAGCTCGATGGCTTTTAAAATCTCCATTAGAGCCTCCCGATGGGGCGCTGATTATTGAATGAGCTCGTATATGGAGAGCCTAGCCGACGTGGTCCTTAGACTTTGGGTAAGTCTAGTCCAAATCATGGCCACTGGTCTAGGTAGGGGAAGTTGCGTAGGGTGCTGTTGAGGTTGTGACGTCGATGGAACTTCTCCAGTGGCCGCCACAGGGGCAGCTCCTTGATACCTCTTGTTCCTAGTCACTATGCTTATCATCCCTACATACCCCTGCATGGGGCAATTCTGTTGCACCTCATTGACTTGAAGGGGTTTTGCCTGTGCCTCATGGGCAGGCAAGGGGTCTCTGAAGACTCCCATATGTTGGTTGTTTGGCGCTACGGGGTTGTCCACCACCAATGTCTTGTTGTCGATTAGGTCTTGTACCAAACCTTTGAATTTCCAACATGCATTAAGATCATGTCCCTTACGCCTGTGGAACCTATAGTACAAGTCCTCTCGGTACCCCTTAGGCTTCGGTGCATTGGGGTCTATAGTTTGAATCTCTGGAAGGTTGATCAAGTTCGTCGCTGACAAGCGGTCAAACAGGGAGTCCCTGGACTCTGTGTAAGGTGTAAATTGTCGCCTAGGGTGACGCTACTGATTTTGTTCCTGCCTCTGGTTTTCTCTATCATAATTGTTAGGAGGCACCGCCTGATAGTTAGCCTTTTGAGGTTGTGTTGCTTGTGCAGGCTTAGGGACATTGATAGCAACCTGATTGACCGCAATGGGTTTCTGTTGCATGGTCCCTATTTTAGTGTTCTTGGTCCATTCTTTCTTCTTAGGTTTGGCGATCTCACCATCCTGTATCTTGATCTCCTCAATGATTCTGGCTTGCGCCAGAGCTTCCTCTAGAGTGGCATATTGTTGTAGCTACAATAGCATGGAGATCGATCTCAAACAGCTCTTTGAGAACATTTGAGTCAGGTCGGACATGGGAGGGAGGTAGGGCAGCTTTGAAAGCAACGTCCTCCATCGGTTCCCATATGCCACCATGGTCTCTTCCTCATACTTCCTGAGGCTAGCTAGGTCACTTAATGATGCCTTTTTCTTAGTGTTGAAGGTGAAGCATTCGAGGAACGCGTCCACTAGCTGATCCAAGTTACTGATGCTATGTTTTGGTAATTGAGTGAACCAATCCGAGGTAGGGCCTACGAATGTGGTTATAAATGTTCTTAGTAACAAAGCATCATTGTCCTGAATGCCAAAGCACTGGCTCAAGAATCTAGTCACATGCTCTTGGGCATCCTCCTCCCCTCTAAAGAGTGCCAACTAGGGTAGTTTAAAGTGTTTAGGGTATGGAGGTGCCGGCACTAATGGATGCACAGGATGACTACGGAGTTGGCATAAAGTGGGATTTTGGGGCCTAAAATTCTTGATCTCCATAGACTCTAAGCGCTCTAGCAGCGCTTTATATGCATCAGAGGATTTGATTTCTTCCTCCTTAGTTTGCTCCCATTGTGGGTTGCGGGGAACTTGAGGCCTATGGAAGGGTGGCTGGATAGCAACCCTTCTGCCTTGGTAGGGCATTTCAGCCTACTCTTCTTCTTGTTCATACTCCTCATAAGCTTCTTGAGGAGTGCCTGGTCGAGACCTATAAACATGGGTGGGTGCCCGTGGAGGGTGCCCATCATTGTTTCTAGGAGTGGCCTCCCGCTCAGGTCTAGGAGGTCTCGGAGGCAGTACTTGATGAGGTCACGGAGACCTGTCTCGCACCAAGGGGTTATGCCTCTCATACACTTCTACTTTATGCGTGCGAGGGGTTGGGACCTTCTCAGGCACATTGTTATGAAGCAATTCGGTTGTCTGACGTTGAATGCACTCTTTGCTAAGGTGGTATAGATGCTCTAACTATTGTTGATCTTGCCTGAGCTACATGATTTGCGCTTGGCGGGCGGCATGTCTAGCAAATGCCAAGTCAATTTGTTCCATCGTCTCTTGTTTAGGAAGCCTAGATGCCTCTCCTACATGTCTATCTCGGTCATGGTGATCCGAGATCCCTATGGGTTGCTTTCCTCTATCGAGGTTAGCGACATTCACCTGAGGGTCTAGCCTTAATGGGTGATCTTGATACATAGCAGGCGCAGAGGTACATCGCTCCCATGCTATGTACTACTCTTGAGGAACATGGTAGTCTTCCTCATACTCCCTTTCATATGCATGCAAGGTGCGGGCAGAATTGTCTTGCCCTGTCTGGAAAGCCTGATACTCTAGATTTGGTCTAGTGTTTCTAACAGTAATATGGGGTAGAGGAGGGATGACGAAATCATGTGGCCCCTCCTTCTGGACCCTCTGTTGTTCTAACACTTCATCACTAGGCCACTCATAACGAGCATCTAAGGGAGGTCTCCTGTCTATGTTGAGTGCTACGTGTAGGTTCTCCTCTTGAAAGGCTCTATGCTGAGTGGGGGTGCCCCTCAAAGAGGTGCCTCTATAATCCTATTCTGTTATGGCATGATGTGGACTATCTTGGGTGCCATGCCGCCAAGGCGGGATGACTAAGTCCTCAGGACTATATCGGAGGTGACTTGCCCCCCTTTGTGCACTCTCTGCAGCGCTTGCCCGTGATTGGGCTCGGCTACGAGTGTACACCATGGTGATGCTTACCTAAAGATGCGTAGATTTTTATCTTCTTTTAGGATTTCTTATGCTACACTAAACAGAAAGGAAACACACAATCAATGCAATGGTTATCTCGTTTAAAGATTAAAAGTGTGCCCTAAACCTGGTTTAGTGTGTTTTGATTTTGTTTTGAAAGCTTTTTGGAAAGAACATTTAAATGCAATATGATGGCTCTTATGACTCCCAAAAAATGGTCGCCCCTTCGATATACCTTTGCCAGACCGATATACCAACCTCTCTATATACCCGCCCTTACGTGAGGGAAACTATTGGTACGTGAGAGCAGATGGTACGTGGAACATAGGCGGTACGAAAGGGGAATCACTCTGTTTATGACACCTACCATAGAAGACTTATCCTCATGCATTGGGAATCACCCCAGCTACACTTGGTCAGCTTTCATCAGGATTTACGTCTAGCAATAGTCACGATCGGGGTTATGTATGCAGTATCTCAAGCCAAGGTGGTGATGAAATCCACCGTTGGTCTTGCTCAAGGGTTGGGGTTTTACGACCAACTCCTTGTTGTTTCAAATTACCACGTGGTGTGTGGGGTTCTTTTTAAGTTGCATAAATGAAGCAAACAAGCATTCAAACTCTCCTATGCAAGAAAATAACTAGAGAACAAACAACAAAATTTTGATAGAAGGTGTTTAAGACCTCTACCTCTTCTCTGCCCAAATCGGATGTCTCTGAATTTCTGCTCTGAAATAGTCCAGCGTTTGAAAACTTGGTACCTGTAAGAAAAAAACAAGCAAATTTAATCAAAAATTTAATCTTAAAAATCAAGGGATAGAGGTCCCACCGTGATCGCCACTGAAAGCACGAGGATACGAAACAAAAAGGAATATGCCAAGTACGATGCGTGTAAAACCAAACTTAACGCTAAAAGCCTATGTATTGAAAAATGCATAAAAAGGAAAGAACATAGACGAATCGACACAAGATAAAAGTAATATGGAATATGGCCCTCTTTATTGATATGCTTTCAAAGTCATGTTACAATACGTCTCCTTCCTTTTTAGGGGATAGGAGCGTCAAATATGTTTCTCATCACATCCATGGATAGCAATCCTTCTTCCGCGTGCCCACATGTAAGATGGGCGGACCAAAATGTCACCGCCACTTGTGTATATGATTTTTGACTCCTTCCTACTCCTCTGATGTTAGAAACCTACATTCAAAGAAACAGAAAATATTAGTAGCACCTACAGATAGAATAAAACATGTATTTCCCAAGGCCTACTGTTAGTATATGCATGAAAATATTAAAACGATAACCAAATGACCTCAGATCGACCTAAAATTTTAATAGAAGCATAAATATGTTACCAGGAGGCCACTGCAAAAGGAACAGTCTAGAAATTCCTCACAGATTTGTATTCGCTCTAGGGTGGGATGAATAGACCTGCAATAACTTGTCAGAAAGCACCCTCTTCAATGTCCTATCTAGAAAGCTCCAAATGACCTACAAAGTTGGGGTTAGCTAATTGGGGGTGTTTTGGGAAGACCTAGAAGGTCATATTTCTCCAATTTGGCCTCTATCACCCAGATTTTTTTGGTGCCATCTGCAAGTTAGTAAAGGCGAGAAATGATAAAAACCTGGTCAAAATTGCTTAGAATGAAGTGAAATTTAAACTACAGCCTATTTAACAGACCTAGAATAAGATGCAAAAGAAAAATCAGAGAAATCTATCACATATTTCTAATCATTCCGGGGTGGGGCGATTAGGGCTGTGACAGCTTGGGGGGCACCCGGGGGCAGAACGCCCACCGTTTGGGACTCTGTTTCGGCACCAATCCACTTGGGATGGGTCCAAAACTTCTTATGGGGTGTTGTCAACAAATTTTGTGGAATATTGTGGCCAAATATCAGGTTTTGGGTCCGGATTCGTGCTTCCAATAATCACCCAATAACCTCCCTTTCGAATGAGAGATTAAGGATGTGAAAGGCACAAATCGCAAGTAGGTATGTAAATTGGCAGCACTTCGTTGCTCAAATGCTCCTTCTCTGTATATATTTTGGGTGAGAAAACTCACCAATTTATAGACCTAGGGTCTCTCTGTTTGAATTGCGCATGCGAGGGCGCCACTTGAGTTGTTTGTCCTATTTTGAGAGAAAAGATAATTCCCTGATTTAGAATCTCCTTGCATGAGGTCTCTAAAATAAAGACATGCATGACTGAAGTCTCTCTTCTTGATTTGAAGCTATTCCTCACAATTGCATGGCCTGAAGCTTCAGTTAACTAGCGGACTTGTCGAGGTTTGACTTTTTGCCAGTCAAACTTGCTATTCACCTCACCCTAGGGTGAATGCTGATATTCGTCCCTGGGTGGGACGAGCAGAGAGCAAGGTGCCAAAAAGGTGCCAAATTGACCTCTGACCTCCAAAACTACTTTTGGGAGTGGTTAGGACCACTGTTTAACCTCTAGGGGCTGCCCTAGGGGCTGTGTGTGTCAATGCGATCAGCGCTTGTCGTCACATAATCGGATTGGTGCTATTTTGGTGTCTATAGGTTCTTATAAAACCATATGACTTGTGATAGGGTGAATAGTATCTAATTCATATTTAGAGATATTCGATTGAATTGATGTGATTTCCATATCACTCTCAGTCTCATATTCTGTATCACTAAGATCAGGTATCTACATATTATATAGAGGCCTTGTTTTAACCATGAATAAATTTGTGTCAAAGGTTTCCATATAATGAACAGTTAAATGCCCACTAATAGTTCCTACATATCGGGCAGGAGGAGGAACATTATGATGTTCAATTTGATTAGCCACCTCCTTACCATGTTTTGGTAAAGGATGTTGAAAGATGTCTAATGACTGATTGGCATTCTAATTCTAGTTTTGTGTGATGTTCCTTTGAGTGTTATTAGGAGGATTTTTCTTAGGTTTAAATTCTTGTACCTCCATCTCATTGTTCTCAATCAAGTCCTATATTTTATGTTTTAATATTTTACAAGAGTTGGTAGTGTGTCGAGGTCCTCTATGGAAGTCACAATGTAAATCTGCTATGTATCCGGGTATAGTTGGATCAAGTTCTCAGGATATTTGGTAATTGAATCAAGACTTGTTCTAATAATTATGGTAGAATAGTTGATAAATGTTGATTTAACCTAGTAAATTCTCGAGGAGGTCTATTAGGAGGTTTCAGTACAAACTTCTTCGTTGTCTTTGCAGAATTAACATTAGCAATATTTTTGCTATCAGTGACTCCATCACCCACAAATTGTTTATTCTTATATTTATTTATGGATGTTTTCTCATCGTCTTTCTTTTTAAGCTGACCTCTCCTAATGAGAGCATCTTCCACTCTTCGGGCTATGTCTATAGCCTGATAAAAGGTGGTCAAGGTAGCAGTTGATAATTCATAAGATAGTTGCTCTTGCAAATTATTAATAAATATGTCCAACATCTCCCTATAAGGTAATACAAAGTGCAATTTTCCTATCAATTATCTCCACCTAGATAGGAAATCAGCAAAGCATTCATCTTTGTTTTGTTTTAAGTTATACAAATATTTAATGGTCACATGTCCTTCAATATAGCCACTAAATTGATGAAGAAAAGACTCGGCAGTTTCTTCAAAATTCCTCAAAGAATTAGTGGGTAATTGATAATACCACTCTAAAACCATTCCTCCCAACCTTTTCGAG
The DNA here is from genome assembly GCA_028583015.1 of Wollemia nobilis. Lineage (NCBI taxonomy): Eukaryota > Viridiplantae > Streptophyta > Pinopsida > Araucariales > Araucariaceae > Wollemia > Wollemia nobilis. The sequence goes on along the minus strand of JAQPPZ010002937.1, from coordinate 962,466 downwards.
AACATTTTTAGTAATAACAAGTCATCATGTGATATATCATGACATGCTATCCTAAACATACGAAGATGCTCTATGGGATCTTCCGTTCCTTTATATATGGGCAGGACAGGCATAGGAAAATGTTTAGGATATGGTTGTGCTATAACTATAGGATCTAAAGGATGACTACACATCTCTCAATAATTGTACGAGGGTCGGTAGAGATCTATCTGGTCCATGCAGGAAACTAGCTGTTTCACCATGGTTTCAAGATTACTAGTTTGTCCACCATATTGGTTCGATGGAACATAGGTATGGGATTTTTGAGTGTATGATGGTGTGGCATAAGGATTAGATGCTATATTTCTATTATACAAAGTGTTGGTAGGAAGAGTATTATGAATGGGATTTGTAATAGTATTATGTTGTATCCCAGATTGTTGGTAATTGGTGTTTGGTTTTGTTTTGGGTTTTTGTTGATTTGAGGTATGTTGCTCAATATCTTGGCGAAATGGAGTAGTAAATGATGGTTTCTTTTGTGCAAGAATAACCCTAGGCTTGTTAACAGGCATTTTAGGTGGTTGGGTAACCTTTTCTTGTTGCATGTTCTGGATCACAGCTACTATATCCAAATTGGATGGTCCAGCTTGATCACTCTCTTGTTCAATAAAGGACAAGGGATTAGTGCTTGTGTGAAATACGTCTTCTAGAGTTGCTTGAGTGTCACTAATTAGATCCTTGTCCATATGGACTGCTCTATTAAAAACATCAATATTTGTGTTAATGAACTTCCAAAATTGTTCCATGTTTTTAAAAGTGATAGCTCCTCCCGGAGACATTTTAGGGGATGAGGATCATTCCTCTCTATTAATTTCTTCTTGTTCATTTGCTACAACAAGCTCTTCTTCTTGTTGGTCTAGGATTTCTTCTTCCTGAACTTGGTCCTTAGGAGGGACATTTTGGTCAATTAATGGTCTTCCTAACAAATCTTCTTCTTCTTTGGTTTGTTTTCCATTCCTAAGTCTAGGCATTGTGTTAAACTTAGGTTTTAGCAAATATATATACTTCTATATATATATATATATATATATATATATATATATATATATATATATATATATATATATATATATATATGCGATAGGGTTGAGAGGTATATATTTAACTATATACCTACTATAATAATTTAAAAAGGAAATGTTTTGTTGTTTTTTTTTTATTTTTTTTATTTTTTGTTTTGTATTATTACTTCACAAGTATATAAAAATAACAAACAACATGCTAGTTGCAAGAAATAATAATAGTAAAAAGGACGACTTAGTTTTCTATAAATATTTTATGGATATCGTTGATAGGATCAAGTTCATAAGGAGTCATGAAATGCTCCTCTTCAAATTGGAAGTGGTTTTTCATGAACTTGACAAAGTGTGCTATGGTAATATGATCTACTTCAGACTCTGACTTGTAAAAATAAAGTTTATGGCAATATTCTCGATACAACACAGCTCTAGGAACTCTATTCCATATTTTTCTATCTATAAGAATGACTTCTTGATCCTCTATACGAGATAGAAACTTATGTACTACAACTGCATTCTTAGGGTATTCCTCAAAGGTGTAAAATTATGAAGACACAAGTGCTCTTTTATCTGATAACCACCTATGGCAAGCTCTTTGATTTTCATGGTACAAAGTCACCTGATTGGGATCCAGGATTCTATCTAGGATAAACCTCTTAATTTGCCTAAGTTATGCAGATCTAGATTCAATAATACCCAATCTCCTATCAAGTTCATCCCACAAAGGTTGGACTCTATTTGTTTGAGGTACTCTATGCACAGAAGTAATATCTATGGTCATTAATTTATTTTCAACATTTATGGTGATAGTTCGTCTTCTATTATAATCTACCATCTAAATATGTTATGCAATTTTAAAAGTTGTCTAATGATTCTAGATGTTCTTAATAATGTGTTTTTTTCTTTGGATTGTTTTCAAAAGGTGTTTTAGTTTCATGTTGGGTTCATCAAAATGTATCACGCAAATTTTTTGCACCCTTACCTTTGGGCTAAAGGATCCGTGCCCTAGAATGGGGATGCGAAAAGGATGGGACAATACCTCAGACGAAGAGGACCTTTGAAGGTCACGCCTCTCGAGGGAGGGGTATAAGGGTGAATTTTTGATGGATGGTGGGGTTCACCAGGAAACTTTGAGTGGTAGTTTATGTGCCTAGGTTGAGAATGGGTTTGATGTGTTCATTTTATACTCAATCATTCATATTTCTAGGTTGGCCAAAAATGAATCTAAGCTATTCTATATGAAACTTTAGATTTATATGAAGACAACAAACATGAATGAATCCTAAATATAGAGACTATGTGAAATGGAGAGGAATACACCTGATTCCTGATGTCTGATGAATATTTTGAAGATTTTAGGAGTCCAGATCGTCTGGAATATGATAGGATCATCTGTAATTATGCATAATCGTCCCAAATCATAGGTGATCTTTTCATATCAGACAAGATCGTCAATGACCTGACGAATTCGTCAGATGAATTCATTAGAAACCTGTAATCATGGAAACAAACACCAAAACCAAAAATGCAATTGCAAGAATGATGCAAAATGATAGAAATAATAGTATAGATGCTTAAATAATGAATCCGGATAGCAAATCAAATGATATGCACTATTTTAATAACCTATTTTAAGTTTTATCATGCAAACATGCTAAATGAGGTGAACTCCAAGATGTAGAATAGAAATAAATTGATTTAATACACAGTTAAATAAGAAATAAAGTTAGAAAATGCAAACTCAGGGCTCTAGTTGCCCCCAATATGAAATGTAGTCAAAATCATCCGCAATTGTATGAGATCATCTCCGATCTCGTCAGGATCATCCGAAGTCGTGTTGAATCGCCTACGACGATCCGAGCTTCCTCCGGATGAAAAATAGTAAAATCCTGCAATAAAACCTAAAAATATAAATGCCAATGATGGGGCGAGGATGTTCTAATACAACAAAAAATTAAAGTTGTAGGGAAATGATCAGCCAGGGGGATGATCAGTTTATATAGGATTAGGGGGAGGTTATGAGGTTGGGGATCATCCAAATCTGGGATATCTCCAATGTAGGAATCTCCAACCGCGTAGACATGCTTCTATCTGAGTTGGAGAGGTTGTTGAAATAAAAGCTAATTATGAAAATTTGGTTTTGGGATGCAATCATCTGGACATTCTATCCTAGAAAAATTTGTCCTATCTGAGATGATATCATCAGATCGATGACGATATCATCCAACGATCAAAATAAATTCTAAAAATGGCACAAAAAATGAGGTGAGTGATTAACGAGTAGTTTTAGGGTTAAAATTCAAAATTTTGATCTTTTTATTGATGGTTTAACTATGCAAATTTTAGGGTGCTACAATGTCTTACTGGACTGATGAGATCTCAAGTGAGCAAGGGATATATTTCATTTTATCTACTGTTATAATTTTAATTTTGAACTATTGTAAGTTTGGACCCTTTGGTTGAACTCATAGTTTAAAAAAAATTTATTGCTTCTTCTAGAAATAGTTGGGCAATACGACTAACTAGATAAAATAAACACCAACCACAAACCTGACTTACATGTTTTCTTAATAGGTATGTTTTGACTATTCATAATGTATAATCTATTGTATTTCCAAAAAGTGTAAAAATCTTATTTAACAATGTAACAAGCACTAAGGAATATTGTGATGGAATTGCATTCAAGGAAAGAATACTCATACCTTATCAAATTCTTATTTAACAAGAAAAAAATAGTTGGATACAGTTTCAATAACAGAGCACTTAACTCATACCCCCACTTGTCCATACTTAATCATTAAAATAATTTACTTAATATTCTCTCCCTTAATGCTTAAGGGAATTTTAGGTCAAAAATGGCCACATACTTAGAAATTTTTTGAAATTTTTGCCTAAGTCATAAATTTCTCAATCTGCACACTTTACAGTGTATTTTGGAGCAGATCCACAATAAAGACCACGATTCCACCCAAAACTTGGTAAATTTTCACACTTGGAGCAATTTCACAAAGTTTATTTTTTTCTTGGCTCCGGATTAGCGATGCATCTTGAATCCGTAAAAATTTTTGAAGGATGATGTCAATGTAAAATAAGTGTGGATTGGTGACCGCTTGATAATTTGAATACTTTGTGAGTGATTAAGTGTTGGAAAGCCCAATTTCAGAGAGTGCAATAAATTTTTTTGCCCAGAATGGTGACATAGGCATAAATCTAAGCATAGAAGATGTGGATTCATGAAAAAGCATATTTTTGACTAACTCTCTTCCAAAATGACAACAAACAGTGATGTACTTTGAATTCAGTGCAGATTAGAGGAAGATTCACTTTGCATTGCAATAGGCATGGAATGATGCTCACTAAAAAATGTACTTGCTTTGGTCTGGAATGGAATCCGTAGAAGTTTCAAAGGAGATATGATGTCATCAAATTTTTGTGTGGATTGGCAAATGTTTCATCACCAAAGAAGGAAAATGAAGGATAAAGAGCAAATTTCATCCCGCTTCACTTTCAGAGTATTTTAATGCTAGATTGGTATTCCGTAGTTTTTGAGGCATAAAATATGATGTCATGAGTTTTTAAAAGTGAAATGGCACTGTGTTTTCCCCTTCCATTGTAACAAGATTATATCAGATTAAATCGTAGCCATACGATGGGAGAGATCAACAATGGAGATTTTGATAAGAAAAATGAAGAGTATAAAAGCAACCTCTCGTCGAAGTTATGACAGTCAGTTGGAGGAGGAAGCTGAAGTGTCAAGGGTTTCAATAAGACAAAACCAAAGATGGTTAAATATTGATGATGGCAGAGGGCTTCCAAGAAGGATCAATGATGCATACACACTCTCTAATGTCCATAACTCCAGTTAGCATCGAACGACCAAAAATTTGTAGACAGCTCAAGCTAACATGGCAATCCACTTGCAGTGTATTTCTCGAAGGATGAACCAGTAAGAGAATGCCAACAAGAACTCTTTGTTGAGCTATCAAATTTAAATATTTGTAATTTTCCTTGTAATTTTAATTTTGTAAAACTATAAATAGAGGTCGAACCCTCATTTATAAGGGTCGGCTCTAGTGTGTTTGCTTGTGCTACTGTAAATATTCACAAGGGCTAATGAAAGGAGTATTACATTGATCTTCGCCTCAAATTTTGTGTCTTCATATTTTGATATTAGAGGTTCAAATTCTTTAGTTGCATTTTTGTGAATACTTGAATGATTAGTTTGTGCTAAATTAATGGATTACTAGCTACTAGGGTAATTGAAATATGCTTCTGTGTTTGATATTTATTGTTAGGGAGTGCATTTCTATAAAATCTAGATATTAGTGAATTTTATTATTTGGATTATCACTGTTTAGATATTAAAATTAATATCTGCAATATTTCTCAGTTTTTCTTTAAATGAATGAAAGTGCATTTAATTTGGGATAATGTTGATCTAAGTAATGTGTCTTTAGATTAATTTTTTGGAGATTTTTACTGTAGTGCAATGTTGTTAGCCTATCCATCCACTATTGTTCACATCTTTCTAACCCTAACCTTTTCTTACCCTAATCTCAAAACCCCAAGTGAGCATAATTGTGTCAACATTCTTTTTAAGTTGACAAGGAACCAACCTATTTAAGGCTTCCCTCAACAAGTACATACAAAATAGGTAGGCCACTATAATCCTTAGTATACCATCAAAAAATAAAGAAATGTCATCTACTATTTTAAAGAATAAGCCCCCTCCTTTCTATTTATCCCTGAGGATGGAAGGTTGGATAGTCCAAAATTGTATGATCAATTCAGAAGCATCAACTACAATCATGCCTAAAGCAGTTTGTGAAGAAATGGGTATGGAGTATACTCGATCTTTTCCTGGGGTATTATAATTATATGGAACACCTGTTAAGATAGTTGGAGTCATAAAATATGTGTTAATGAGGCTACATAGAGCCCCTGAGGTAACAATAGTACAAGAAATAGTTGTGGTTGATCTAGAACCCTACTTTAGATTTTTCCTTTCAAGGGTATTTACTGCAAAACTAGGTGGATGTATGTACATGGATTATTCTAGTATGATAATTCCTTTCAAAGGAAAGAGAATAATAATAACACCTGAAAAACCGGTAGCTTATCATATTGAAAATATTGAAGAAGACATGTGTAATATTAACCTCCTTTAAGAATTTGAGCTGGTCTTATAGTCCCAATCAGAGGGGACAAAGAATTTTCCTACAGACTAACATGGTCATGTACTAATAATGCTATGAAATATGAGGCCCTATGTTTGGGATTGATACAAGCATAAAGCATGGGCATTAAGATTTTAAACATAAATGGCAATTCTGAGTTAATAAACACCATTTCCTAAAATCTTATAGAAACAAGGTATGGGATCTGATGAAATCCTTTAATGCCTTGAATTTAAATTCTATTCCTAGAGAAAAGAACACTCTGGCAGACTCCTTAGAAATTTAAGGAGCTAACTTCAACCTTGTCATAGACTATAGGATCAAGAGAGCCAAGTGAATCAGAATGATTTTTAGACCTGTAGTACCAGACAAGCAAATTTTTTGGCAAGTTTTTGAAAGTGATGAGCATATAATTAACTTTCCGGTAAGAGAAGCATGTCTCTATACTGTCCAAGAGGAAAATATGTAAGAAATTGACCAACAATATTTCATCCAACTAAGGAACAATCACATTCCTAGATAATTGGTCACCCTAGAGAGCTTATTTGACAATGAGGATAGGAAAAATACGGGAACCATGAAAGTCAGTGAAAAAATCTATAAAGAAGTTGGAGTCGATATTGAAAAGAAGCTCAATGTTGGAATTAAATGTTCACTAGAGGAAGCAGAAGATATCAAAGCCTTATGCTTAAAATATCAAGATATTGTGGCTTGGTCATATGAAGACCTCAAGGTATATGACAAAAAGGTTATCCAACATACTATTGAGCTAGAGCTTGATGCCAAGCCTTTTAGGTAGAAGCAAAGGCCCGTAAATCCAAGGATTGAAGCCATCATGAGAGAGGAGCTCTTAAAGTTATTAAAGGCTAAAATCATATATCCAATAAAACATTCAACTTGGGTAGCCAACTTGGTACCCGTAAGAAAAAATAATGGTGATATACGCTTGTGTGTAGATTTCAGAAATCTTAACCAAGCATCCCTTAAAGATCACTATCCCCTCCCTTAGATTGATCAAATTCTACAGGTAGTGGCAGTGGTTGAGAGGTTCTCATTACTAGATGGTTACTCTGGATACAATCATATTTGGGTGAAATATGAAGATCAGTATAAGACAACATTCACCACAAAATGGGGCACATTTGCCTACCAGAGAATACCTTTTGGGTTGTCCAATGTGGGAGACACATTTTAGAGAGCCATGGATTATGCCTTTGGAGCACTAATCAACAAAGTCATTCTGATTTACTTGGATGACATGACTATGTTTTCCCATGATAAGAAAGATCACCTATCGCACCTAGAGTAGGTTTTTCAAAAATGCAAAGAATTTGGTATTTCACTCAATCCTAAGAAATCATTCTTTGCAGTTCATGAAGGAAAGCTACTAGGTCATGTGGTATCCAAAGAAGGTATGGCCATAGATCCAGATAGAATCAGAGCCATTCTTGCTCTTCCATTGCCTACAAACAAGAAGACTTTGTAGTCTTTTCTAGGCCAAATCAATTTTATCAAGAAATTCATTTTTGACTTTGCATAAAAATTTAGGCCTATATCTGAGTTACTCAAGAAGAATGTTGAGTTCAAATGGATTGAAGTTAGAAAAAAATATTTTGATATTATCAAGTAGTCCATTGCAATAGCCCCAGTGCTGATAAATCCTAGATTTTAGTAGAAATTTTATCCTTTATGCCTATGGAGCTGAAGAAAGTTACGCCTCAGTGCTTACTCAAAAAGATGATCAAGGTGAAGAGCATCCTGTATTCTTTTGGAGCCAGACACTCCATGACTACTAGTTCAAATATAACTTCATTGAAAGACAAGTGTTTGCTGTGATGAAGTCACTGAAGAAGTTCAAGAAGTACTTGGTATAGAGTAAGACCCTGGTATATGTGGTTCATCCAGATGTAAGAAGTTTTATCCTACAGGGTGAACTAGGAGATAAAAGGGTTGGTTGGATCACCAAAATCCAAGAATATGATGTAGAAATACATCCCACCAAGTTAGTGAGAGGTAGAGCCCTATGCCAAGGTCTAATAGAGGTTGCAACATTAGCAGAAGTGACAGCTTGTCAAGCAGCAGAAGAAGATCAGATGGAAGGAGTACAAACTAAAAACTCTGATTGGGTAGACTAGATGATCAAATATTTCCAAACCAGAGTATGCCCCCCAATATAAATACATCCCAAAGGAGGAGATACATACTTCATGCTTTGAAATATGTATTACTACCAGAAGGCCTGTACAAAAGAAATTTGGATGGAGTTCTTCTAAAGTGCTTAAAAGATGATCAGCAAAAGAGGGTCATTGCAGAGTTCCATGGAGGACCAGCTGGTGGACATAGCTCAGGCAGGATTACAGATTTGAAAATCATAAGGGCAGGCTATTATTGGCCTACTATATTTACTGATGCTTTCAGGGTCACCAGGGCCTATGACAAATGTCAGAGATATGTTGGAAGGACAAGGAATGCTTCATTTCCCCTCAAGCCCATACAAGTTGAAGAACCTTTTCAACAATGGGGACTGGACTTCATAGGGGTTATTAACCCTAATTCCTCAGTAGAGCATAATTTTATCCTAACTGCCATAGATTATCTTACCAGATGGGTAGAGGCTATTCCTACCAAGAAATCAGATCAAGATGTTGTGATCAATTTCATGGAAAATTTGATTTCAAGATTTGGAGTTCCAGAAGCCTTGGTGAGTGATAATGGCCCAGCTTTCATAGGAGCCAAGTATATTGAGTTTTCCAACAAGTATGACATTACTCTTAAAAATACTTCAAATTATTATCCACAGGGTAATGGACTTGCAGAATCTACCAACAAAAACTTGTTAAGGATTTTGAGGAAATCACTTGAAGGAAATAAAATAAGTTGGCATATGTTGCTAGACCAAGCTTTGTGGGCTGATAGGATTACTATAAATAAGTCCATTAAGACTTCCCCTTATGCACTAGTATATGGCAAAGAGGCAGTGTTACCCATCCATTTGGAGATTCCAACACTTAAGCTTGTCAATACAGAGGAGGAATCAGAAGAAGATCCGGTAAAAACTAGGCTGACTCACTTACTACAATTGGAAGAGAATAGAGCTCAAGCGTATAACAATTTTCAAAAGCATTCCTCAGATATCAAGGCATGGTTTGATAAGAAATCCAGATTCAAAAAATTCTAGGTTGGAGATGCAGTTCTCAGGTGGAATGTTGATAGAGCAAAACTGGGCAAGCATGAAAAGTTTGATTCTTTTTGGGATGGCCCATTCAAAATAGTAGAGGCCAAGGAGTCCAATGTGTTCTAGCTTGAAGATCCTGAAGGGAACATACAACCGATTCCAGTAAATGGTTTTCATCTCAAGCTCTACTATGTGTAAAATATGAGCTCATTGTAACATATGTATATACATTGTATTATTATTTCCCTTTCTTTCTACACTTTGTATTTCCCTTTCTTTCTGCACTTTGTACAAGTTCAAATAAAAATTCTTGAAAAAATGGCTAAGTGTTGAAAAGTATTCGACAAGGTCCCATTCCGCACTCAAATACATGTATATTCTAGCGGAATGGCGAGCGCTTCTGAATCCACATCAAAATATACTAAAATCCTAGTGGAATGGTGCAAGCACCCTTTTCCCACGTAATGAAGAGTGCCAAGTATCAAAAGAAACAAAAGGGTTTCCAATCTAGGGATTTTCCAAGCTAAAGTGTAGCGGAGCGGAACCAAGGTGAAAAATCATGCATGGAATTGGCTAAGTGTCAGCAGAATTAATGACTTCTCTTATTCACCGATTTCAAAACCAAGGTGGAGCCAAGTAGTAACTTTGCAACCATGCCACATGGAGAGGAAATAATGATCCCGCATTCAATGCTAATGAACTCATGCTCGAACCAAAGAGTAGCCAAAGAGACGCAGTGAGGTGGCAATGTAGTTTGAATTTTTGACCAATGAAAATTTAGAATGCCATCGTTGAGCCACCGAGAGGAATGAGTGGAAGTTGGAAAGTGTGCCAGTGGGTATATTGCATAGCAACTACATTAATGGTAGAAGATACATGCACTCCAAGAAATAAAAGAAACAAAAAGCACACACAATCTTCATTCAGTAGCTAATTGCATCCACCGAGCGGTACAGTTTGAAACAATACTCTAAGATTTTTTATGAATTACAGAGAGAGCAAAGTTTTGTTGCTTCCAAGATGGCTTCAGAGGATGTCCAAGAGTTCAAAACTCTGGAGAGAAAGGTAGTGCCTCCATACATCGACAGAGCAGAAGTTGTGGTAGATACGGAGATGGTCCTCATGGAGAGAACAAAGCTCAGGAGGAGCATTAACGATAGATACAAGAAGAGAGCCACTTTGTCTGTAGAAGGTAGATGTGTTGTCCTTTCTTACTTATCCTTTTACATTTGTGATTATGTTCATCCCTATCCAGAATTAATAGCTGCAATAGTTAAATTTTATGACCCAATGGCCAAAGCAGTGAAAACTCACAAAGGGAAAACCCTCTTTAGTATCACCGCCTCCTTCTGTCACAATATTTTCACCCTAGGGTCAGAACCAACTGTAAAACCTAAGGAATTTAAGGTAACTAAACAGGCCGGGTATTATTCCCTAGAGAAGCGAGTGAATGAGGGAGAGTCATTTAGGATATGGGTTTACAAGCAGCTCAATGCTAAGCTCAAGAAGAAATTACCCGAGGTCCCCATTCTTATCGATGAATTTCCAAACCCTGTATTGTTCTCTATGTTAGCCTGTATGGAGGGTCTAGATTCTGATAGATGGGTGTACGGTTGGAAAATTACCGCAGCCTACTACATTTCCAATGAAATAATGTATGAGAAAGGTGCGGAGGAAAAAGGGACTAGGGTGATTTATTTTGATTGGCCAACTTTTCTTGCACAGAGGATACATGAACAGTTGGTAAGGATGAAAAGGGGCTCTGATGCTCCTAGTTTTAGGCATTGCTCGAGTCTGGTATGGATGTTTTATGCTGCCATTAAGGACTAGATGCCTTGGATTTCGATCAGGGACAAAACCAGTGATGGAGAACCCCTGCCGGTTTATTATTGGACAAGTCATTTGAGAAGTAGTGAGTCTTTCTATAGATTCAACTTGGAATTTCTTGGACCCACCTTGAAAATAATGTATGGAGAGTGCCCTAGATTGCCACCCTTGGCAAAGAAAATTCTGAGAGTAAAGGGTGCTGAGGAAGGAGATTGGTACTTGTTGACTGAGGGCACAGTTATCAGATTGTATGGTTTCATGGGTAAACCTTTTCTCCTGCCCCATTTTGTCACAGAAAGGCTCTTTGCCTTGGAATATTTGAGGCAGGAAGAGTATATTGATTTGCATTATGGTTCTAGGAGAAAGAGAAAATCTCTACTTACATATCACACTATGGAGGATATTACCATCACAAAGAAGGGGCAGAGTCAGCTAATTGACCAATACCTTGATAGGTTAGGTCTATTTTATATCCCCAAAATATGGAGTTATGACCCTGATGGTATCTTCACTGCAAGAAATGTAGCCCTCAATGGAGAGAAGGCTTATAAATTTGAAAAGAGGCCTAGGGCTCATTTCGAACAAGGCAGAAATAATGATGAGACCACTCTTTTGGAGTGGAATGTGTCGAATATGGGTCAACTGCCTCCGTGGTTGGATTTCTATGAGCAGATTTTTTATTATGACCCTAACCAGAAGAAGATTCATCGGCTTACAGAAGCCACCATTCGTGACATTGAAGGAAAAACCTCAAAGAAAAAGGACCCTCAGCCCGAGGAGGATGCTGCCAAAGAAGCTGAGGAAGAGGAGCAATGGAACATAGCTAAGATATCAGATTGGTGGAGAATGAGAATTGAAATTGGAAAACCTAAGTCTAAGTTTGGCATGAATATTGATAAAGAGTTTTCCAAGAAATATAATGAAAATATCAAAACCTAGAAGCAGAAGGACATTAGAAACATAGTGTTGATAGTTGAAAGGTCCCAGGCTGGTTCTGAATCTCTCTCTCCACCCACATATCAGGAAGCCCCTATAGAGGAGTAGGAAACTCCTTTGACAATAGCTGAGGTCTTGAAAACTTTTCATCCTACCACTGAACAAGTGGAGAAGTTTCCTAAAGGAGCACAACTTCTGAGTAAAATGCAATATTCTAGTGAAAAATTTGTCAGTACTCCAGTCATCGAAGTAGTTTCTAGGCCTAAATTCTTAGCTCTAGGGGGTCAGCCTCTAGACATAGATATTGACTGGAGGAAGAAGGATGAGAGTTTTAGGTTCACCCCCCTTTCTTTTACCCCTGCAACATCAGTAGAATTGCATCCTATTTCTGAGCAAGTCTTGCTTTCTAGAGCAGTACAAGGAGATGTATCAAAAGAAGATTCTGAGAGTGAGATGGCTTCCTTTCAATTGATCCATAGAAGAACTAAAAGAGCCCCAGAGAGAAGGGAAAAGGAGGTTTCAAAGAAGCAGATATTGGATATGGAGGAAATTGCAAAAGAGGTAGCTATTTCTGCTATAGAAGAATTGACTCACCAAGAGCAACAGCAAGAAATAGAGGTGGAGCAAGAGCACCCTACATCTGTAGGTGAAGGTATGGTTTCTAATCCCTCTTCTCCTCTACATCCTCTTGAATCCCCAAAGAAGTCTCCCTCCCTTTTTGGTCAAGAGAATGTGACAAAGGTACCTTCTCCCTCTCGTAGTCCACCCCATATTTCATTGGTTGTCACTGAAGCACAAGTCACCTCTGTTCCCCCACAGTCACCCCAAATCCCACTTCCAACATCTGAAGTTCCCACTTCATCATCTCCCATCATTTCATCTTCATTATTACCACCACCACCATCAAAGGGACACAGTATTCCAAGTACCACCATTCATTCAGTTGTTAGTCTTGCATCGGTTCCTATGAGTCTACCAATAGCAACAACAATAGTAGTTATAGAGTCCACTATCATTACAGAGACTGTTGTGAGTACTCCCACACCTCCATTGTCAGTAGTTCAGTCCACCCTTTCATTTTTGGTATCTTCATCTCCCCTGGCTACTAGTTTTTTAAGTCCTATCACTTTGCCAAAAGAGCAGGTAGCCACATAGAGAGCAAATTATTTCTAGGTAGAGAAGCTTTCTAAGCCTTCCAACAGGATGGTTGTTAGAAGAAGAAGCATGTATGTTGATCCAGTGTCTCACCATAGAGTATCTAGATCTATGACTCCACTTGTAAATAAGCCTAAAGCTGAAATGACCATCCAATATTATCGAGTGGAGGAGGTCACAGAAGATATTGAGAAGCTTCCTAAAGAAGATGAGTTGATCATAGCCAGAGCCCACTTAGACACCTTCTATGTAAAAAATGATATATTCAGAGAGAAGGTGAGCAAACTGGAGCAGCAGATTGAAAATCTTCAGAAGACTCTAAGCAATCAGAAGGAAGTAGAAAAGGCTCTAAAAAAGAGGTCAAGGGCTGGCAAGAAAAATTCCAAGAGGCCAATAAGCTCAAGGATCAACTAGGAGAGCAAATGAAGTTGAATGAAGAACAAGCAAAAGAAATTCAAAGTTTGAGACATCAGCTTCAACTTGAGAAAGCTAAGTCTTCTAGATTTTCCAAGGCCGATTTGAAGAAGATTAGAAAAGAGATGCTCTCTGAAGTCCAAGAAAAATGTTCAGGGCTTCAGCTCATGATTGATTATCTTGATGATGCCAGCCACCTACTCCCCAATGTTCAGAAAGATCTAGATCAGATCACTAGAGAGTTGCAGCCTATGGTGATTCCTGCAGAACAAATGTACAGGTTGGTTGATAGCAGACTCAGTGATTCTGCTAAACCAATTCCCAATAAAGAATGGAATCTCACCAGAGTTGCTACCAGAATTGTGGTTGAGAAGCATAGGGCACTTCAGAAAGCCTAGCTGTTGTTTGACAAGATTGAGGGAGTGATTAGGGATGTTGTTGATATGAATAAATAAATGATTCAAGTTGGCTTCAAAGGCCTATGGATGGAGGATCACAACTTGTTATCCATGGAAGAGATCCAAAAAAGCATCAATGAAAATTTATAGGATGAATCTGGAATTGATTCTCTTGAAGAGCCACTACCCCAAGAACAAGTTGTCCAATTAATTGTTAATTTTACCAGATTAAGAGATCTCATGGAAGATCTAGTGAACAGAGGGAATGCTGCTAATTATGAGGACATTGGAGAATTACAATATGTCTATAAGTAGCTCAAAGAGACATCAAACCCCTCTGAAGCAGCCTGGAAATAGGCTTTACAATCTCTAAAATTGATGATTCAGCTGTTTGGTGATTCTTCTGGAGGAAGGCATCAAAAGGAACCTTCTCTAGAAGAAGAAGAAGAAGAAGAAGAATGAAGAAGAGGTTGAGGAAGAGGCCCATGAAGAGGAAGACCAGGATGGAGCTGTTATAGGCCTGGAAGGGGCCCACACTTAGTTTGTTTTTGTTTTTGTACATATGTGCAAGTTTTGCATTTTTGTTTTTTGCTCTAACAATTGTCAGAAATAAGCAATAAAGGCATGAAGCCTAGAGAGGCACAAAGAGCAGCAGATTTTGTGTGAAGGTATTTTTTGCAATAAGGCCTTATAAAAGGAGTAGAGTTATGCCTGATTTTTGAAGACAATGGCAACAGGCCTGTATTTTTGGTATACTCTCTTTATAAGTGGATGAGTCACGATGTTTTTGGCATCATCTCTATATGAACCTTTACCCTCTAAACAAGTTGTTAGATTTTTCAGAGGGTAATGTTTGTATGGAGGTTATTCTTTAAAGCATATTTTTGAAGATGAGCATTTTTGACTCCTAAGGCCCAATGGATAAGACTCTGAGTTCTATGGCTTTGCAAGCAAATCCACCCGAGAGGCGCTAGAATGTAGGCCCAAAATGGCCACATACTTAGGAAAATTTTGAAAATTTTGCCTAAGTCATAAAGTTCTCAATCCACACACTTTGCAGTGTATTTTGGAGCGGATCCACAACAAAGGCCACGAGTCCACCCAACACTTGGTAAATTTTTGCACTTGGAGTGATTCTACAAAGTTTCTTTTGTTCTTGGCTCCGGACTGGTGACGCATCCCGAATCCACAAAACTTTTTGAAGAAGGATGATGTCAGCGTAAAATAAGTGTGGATTGGCGACCGCTTGATATTTTGAATACTTTGTGAGTGGCTAAGTGTTGGAAAGCCCGATTCTGGAGAGCGCAATGAATATTTTTTCCCAGAATGGTGACAGAAGGTAGAAAGCTAAGCATAGAAGATGCGGATTCATGACAAAGCATATTTTTGACTAACTCTCTTCTGGAATGACAACAAGCAACGATGTACTCTGAAGTCAGTGCGGATTGGAGGAAGAGTCACTTTGCATTGCAATAGGCCCGGAATGGTGTTCACTGACCAATGTACTTGCTTTGGTCCAGAATGGAATCCATAGAAGTTTCAAAGGAGATATGACATCATCAACTTTTTTGTGCGGATTGGTGAATGTTTCATCGCCAAAGAAGGAAAATGAAGGATAAAGAGCGGATTTCATCCCGCTTCACTTTCAGAGCATTTTAATGTCGGATTGGCGTTCCATAGTTTTTGAGGCATAAAATATGATGTCATTAGTTTTTTAAAGTGGAATGGCACTGTGTTCTCCCCCACCATTGTAACAAGCTTATATCAGATTAAATCATAGCCATACGATGGGGGAGATCAACGATGGAGATTTTGCTAAGAAATCTGAAGAGTATAAAAGCAATCTCTCATCGAAGCTATGATAGTCAGTTGGAGGAGGAAGCCAAAGCATCAAGGGTTTCAAGAAGATAGAACTAGAGATGGTTACAGATCGACGATGGTAGAGGGCTTCCAAGAAGGATCAATGATGCATACACACTCTCCAATGGCCAGAACTCTAGTTAGCACCGAACGACCAGCAAGTTGCAGATAGTTCGAGCTGCCATGGCGGTCCACTTGCAGCAGATTTCTTGGAGGATGAACCAGTAAGAGAATGCCAGCAAGAACTCTCTGCTGAGCTATCAAATTTAAATCTTTGTAATGTTCCTTGTAATTTTAATTTTGCAAAACTATAAATAGAGGTTGAACCCTCATTTCTAAGGGTTGGCTCTAGTGTGTTTGCCTGTGCTACTATAAATATTCCCAAGGGCTAATGAAAGGAGCATTACATTGATCTTCACCTCAAATTTTGTGTCTTCATATTTTGATATCAGAGGTTCAAATTCTTTAGTTGCATTTTTGTGAATACTTGAATGGTTAGTTTGTGCCAAATTAATGGATTACTAGCTGCTAGGGTAATTGAAATCTGCTTCTGAGTTTGATCTTTATTGTTAGGGAGTGCATTTCTATAAAATCTAGATATTGGTGAATTCTGTTATTTGGATTATCACTGTTTAGATATTGAAATTGTTGTCTACAATATTTCTCTGTTGTTCTTTAATGAATGAAAGTACATTTAATTTGGGATAATGTTGATCTGAGTAATGTGTCTTTAAATTGGTTTTTTGGAGCTTTTTGTTGTAGTGCAATGTTGTTAGCCTATCCGTCCACTATTGTTCACATCTCTCTAACCCTAACCTTTTCTTACCCTAATCTCAAAACCCCAAGTGAGCATAATTGTGTCAACATCCTGTTTAAGTTGACAAGGAACCAACCTACTCTAGAGGTTGGATCAAAAACTCTATTTTGGTCCATCCAATGTTGAGTGTTGAGTTGTAGCTATCGGGTGCAAGCCTGGATAGAAAGTAGGAAGATAGACAGTCATAGTATTGAGTAAAACTTGATGCAATTCAATGCCCAATGGGAATAACACCCAATTTTATTTTAAGCCCCTCAAAAATATCTTTTTGCAACATCTTGGTGAACACATCTACCACTTGCTCCTTGAATGTGTAAAAATTCATTGGTACATGTCCTTATTCAACTAGATCATGAATGAAATTATATCTTATACAAATATGCTTCATATGACTATGAAAATTTGGACCCTTGGACAAAGAAATTGCAAAAGTATTATTACAAAAAATTATGATAGGATAACTTTTTTCATGCTTCAAATATTTCAATATTAATTTCAACCAAATAACTTGACATGTTGCTAATTTTGCTACAATATATTTAGATTCTACTATAGACAAATAAATAGTTGCTTGCTTTTTGGATGACTAGGAAATAACACTAGTTCCCATGCTGAAAATATTTCTAGAAGTACTCTTGTGATCATCAAGACAACCTACCCAATCACTATTTGTGTATCCAACCAAATAAAAATCATTAGAATTGCTATACCAAATGTCAAAATCACTCGCTCCTTGTTCATACCTCAATATTCTCTTTTTTGCCCTAAAGTGTACCTCAGTTGGATCTTGCATAAATCTAGAAACCACACTTATAGCATACATTAAATTTGTCTTGGTAGTTGTAAGATACATTAAATTTCCTACTATATTTCTATAAAAAATGGGATTCACCTTGCCACTTCCATCATCTTTAACAATATTTTCACCAAGAATTAAAGGAGTACTACTATATTTGCACTTTGACATTATAAATTTTTTAAGTAATTCAAAAGCATATTTACCTTGTGAGATAAAAATACCATCATATAATTGTCTCACTTCAATCCCAATAAAATAGTGCATCAAACCCAAATCTATCATCTCAAAATCATCTTTCATTTCAATTTTTTGATCAGGTAAATAATATTACAACGGTGGGTTTTTTGACAGGGTCTCCAAAACCTGTTTACATAAAAAATATTTCGACCATCATTACAAAACCTTAGCAATACCGAAGTAGAATAAGATAATAAAAGTATAACAAAGTATTACAAATAATTAAGTTATTTTTGGAAAATTTTGATCAATATTCCATTGATATTCAACCATGTTGCTTCGATAATTAGAGGAAGGAAAAAGGTAAATACCACTCCCCCAATATTAACCTGACCCCCCTTCCCAATCATTAGAACCTTTCTAGCTAAATATTCATAAAAAATATAGCATGCTTCCAAAAACGAGTTCAAACATCCTTCATAGATAATTCTCTAGACTTTTGCATTACCATTGACTTCTTCATAGTTGTCTAGTTTTGCCTTCACAAGATCTCCACTCATATTGCTAAAATTTCTCCCAAAAAGACTAAAACTACTTAGATATGTTGCTTCCTAAACTGAGAGTAAATAAACCAGAACCAACTTGTTGTAGTATAGGATTCTAACCAGATTTTATAAATCTAGTCGTGCGTAATAGAAAATAATTCTAAATTGACGTGATTTAGCTTGTATGCATGCAAACATATCTCAAATCCACTTGACAAATGTAAAACTTTTCCCATGAAGCATGACAATACATATGCTACAATATGATAAATTTATTTTGATTTGGAATTAAACCATCATTTATAATATGCATGCCAACACTTATGACATCCTCTCAACTCACACAAACCTATTCTATCAACATCCCTTTCCTTAAATCCAACATTATACTTTTCAATGAACTTTAGTGTTTCATTATTATTATTCCTTTTGAACTTCTTGGAAATTGTAAGCCATATATTGTCAACCCACTTTTGCATTTTCTTCATTGTCCACATCATCATGATTTAATAATTGTAATATCTTGATCATTTCCTTCTCTTTCCCATTATTTTGGGGTCAAAAAATTGAATAATTTTCACTAGTACTAATTTTTTTTATTTGGTAAACTTCTACTTTAGATTTGCTTCGGTTTTGGAAAATCCCGCGATTCCTCTGTTTCCACACCTCCCAACAAAAGTGTGTTGGAATGACATCCCAAAATTCATTGGAATTATTTCTACTAGAATTCATATCCCATTTATCAACATATTTATAAATGATTTAGATTGAACCCATTTAATTCTCAGATCATTCCATATTCTACCCCAAATATTTCTATCAAAATCATAATGTAGAAATAGATGGTCAACTAATTCCTTTATTACAGCATAAAACACATCTATTAGGAAGTTGAAACCATCTTTTATTCAAATTATCAATAGTGTGGATCTTATTATGAGCTAATGTCCATATAAACAAATACATTTTTGGTATCAATCCTTTCAACTAAACCTTCTTCCACAATTGACAATATGCATCAACCGAATCAAAATTTGTAAAATTAAAGGTTGATTTTTCCATATACATCCCATAATTTTCCATATTCTAAATTATATTATCTTTTCCATCAGAGTGATCAATTGCCTTTCTCATAAATTCTTTTCTTACCACTTCTAACTGACTATTGATATTTTCATCATCAACTTTTATTATATGCCATTGTTTCCCATTCTCAAATATTCTAATATAATCAAACACCTTCATACCTTGCTGATTTATTTCCCAAAAAGCCCCATATTTCAAATATTCAAAGGAAATTAAAGGCTTCTCCCTTAACCACCTATCTTCCCAAAAGCATACATCATTTCCATTTTTGATTTCCCAAGAGAGGTGATCCCAAATAATCTTCCTAGTTTCAAGCAAACCATTCCAAAAAAAGAGCCACTTGGAGGATTTTCAACTCTTCAAAAAGAATTTGTGTTTTCAAGATATTTAGCTTTGTAGATTGAATATCACTCACATTCAGTATTATTTCTAAATTTTTGTATCAATTTTCCTCTTAGGGCTTTACACAATGTCTTCATCTTCCTTAAACCAAGGCCACCCAATTCTTTACTCTTACAAACTGTATCCCAAGCTACTAAAGTCATCATTTTCTTATCCTCTAGACCAAACCAAAGGAATATATTACAAATATAATTTATTTTCTTAGCAATGGCTGAAGGTATTTTAAACACAAGTGAAATATAAAGGGTTGTCTTTGAATTATAGATTTTATTAGTAATAAGTTTCCAACTTGACTCAAAATAACCCCTTCCACCCAACCAATTTCTTAGATATCCTTTCTAGTATTCCATTCCAAAAACTATCCTTTATCCTTCCAATAAAGAGAGGCATTCCCAAATAAATAGAAGGCAAGTTACAAATATAACAATTCAAAACCTCAACAATTTTTAGCTATCTTCTTTCAGGGGTATGGAGAAAAAAATCTTGTTTTTTTGAAAATTTACATTTTGGTGAGAGGCCTTCTCATACAGTTGTAAAACCTTCATAAAATATTTTACTTATAAAATAGATGCTTCCCAATAATTATGGTATTCAACAAACTGATGATGTGTGACATTTTCATAGTTTGGAGTAGGAAGAATGCCTTGAATTTTATTATTTCTTTTTGTTGCTTTAACTACCCTCCCTAAAGCTTCAACCATAAAAAAATAGATAAGGGATATAGGATCCCCTTGTATAAGACCCCTTTGTGTAGGAAAGAAACTAACAACCTCACCATTAATAAAATCTAAAAATCTAGGAGTAGAAGTACATATCTTTATCCAATCCCTCCATTGAACATTGAAACCAAATTTTGCTAGAATAGGACCCCAAAAATTCTAATTCACCCTATCATATGATTTTTGCATATCCAACTTTGAAAGCACCCATGTTTCTCCTCTTTTTTTGATGGAGTGTAAGGTTTAATGCATAGTTATGATACCATCAGTAATTTGCCTTCCTTTGACAAATCCATCTTATTCTTGTGAAATCAAAAGAGGTAAAAACTTTTGTAATATTACGGCTAGAACTTTAGTATTTAACTTTTAAATAGTATTACATAAACTAATAGGCCTAAAATATTTTTAGTCTTTAACATCTAGAACTTTTGGAATAAGAACCATAAAAGTGGTATTCCATAATTTTAGAATAGTGTTCTCTTGAAATTCCAAAACTGTAGCAACAATATCTCTTCCAACAATATCCCAACATGACTGAAAAATAATTGGTGGAAAACCATCATTGCATTTTTAAAATGTTAGGAAATTTCTCACTAAAATCAACACATTCAAAAAATATTGCAAATAAATATAAATGTATGAAACATAATATATTGTAATATAAAATATAAGTGTAAAAATGAAATAATCTCACAAAGTAACATAGAATCACAGACCACTTCGAGGGGGTAACCTCCTTCAATAATTTCATTCAATTATGCAAAAAGATACATTCATTCCTACCCCTCATAATTTTAAAGACTTCATCTCTCTACCTAACACTCAAGGTTGACTTACATGCAAAATGTCACCCAAGCTAGAATATTCTACCAACAAAATAGTTACATTCTTGATAATAGATACATATAATGGTTCCACTTGTCTAGGCACTTCTAATACCACAAAATATTATAAAATATTAAAAAATATTATCAGAGTTGTCCCCTATGTTAAGCAAGGATTAATACATCATAGTGTTAGGATGGGGTCCTAACATACCCTTTCCCTTTGAAAAAATGTATCCTCAAAGTTGAAGATGAGGAAAATACTATTAAAGCTATTGAAGGGGTTTCCACATAACATCTTTAGGTTGTAAGCCATATCATTAGATAAGAACATCAGTGATGACATGACAATGAATGGTACGCGATCTTTGGTCTAGAATGCATTCATGTTCTAGAATGATGGAGCTTTCATCATTCAAATTTGGTAGTGTGGATAAAACCTAGAATTTATTGCTAACAACCTACTTGAGAGAGGAAACATGGAAGACTGGATGGATTTGAAAAGTGACAAGGACCAGTTTGTAGGTTTTCATCCCAATCCTTTGTAATACTTGATATGGGCCATAATATTTTACAAGTTTTTGGTAACCACAAAGCTGTAGAGGACTATTTGTATGGTTGTAAGCAAAGAAAAACCATATCTCTGAATTCAAAGCTATGTTTAGAGCGATGTTAATCAAATTGTTATTTCATATTATTATAAGCCAAGTATAGATTGATCTTAAGTTGGTAAATAATGAAATCATGTTGATAGAGAATGAAATCCACAACTTGAACCTTAGAACTGTCTAGAATGTAAGAGGATGATGTTAGTGAAGGATAACCATAGACTACTTCAAATGTGCTCATTTTAGTAGCAGTGTGATATGTTGTGTTATACCACCATCTATCCAAAGGAAGCCACTTGGCCCAGTGTGTAGGATGTTCAGAGGTGAAGCAATGAAAATATGTTTTCAAGCATTTATTTATAATTTAGTTTATCCATAAGTTTGAGGATGATAAGTCAAACTCATCTTGAGCTAGGTTTCCTATATCTTGAAAATTATTGCCAAAAAATACGGGTGAAGGTAGGATCCATATCAAATACAATGGATTTAAATATTTTGTGGATGAAATATGGAGTCTAGGAATATTTGAGCAACAACAAAGGAAATGTAAGGCTAGAATAGGGAATAAAAATGAGCATACTTCATAAGAAAATCCACCACCACCAGAATAATCAACTTTTCACAAAATTTAGGTAACCCCTCAATGAAATTCATAAAATATCTATCCATTATTAAAGAATTTGATGGGGGACCAAAATTGCTCCTCCCAAATTCTCAAATCCTCATTCATTAAACTTGGAAAAATTTACAATAATGGCAGTGGTCTGCCAAATAAACTCCTTTATCCCGAAAGGTAGTTTATTTTTTTTTCTATTACATTACATTACAACATTTCCAACTCTGGAAGAAAAATAGCCTAAACAGGTCCAGAATGGCCCTCTTGCCTTCATGTTTGCAACATTGTCTCGACAATTTTTTGACCCTTGTGCATGCCTTCACTTCCCATTTTAAAATCTCTGGCGTGACTCTCTGTTTCCCTTTTCTGACCCTTCATTTCATTTCCCATGCCTCTTCGTTGTCTTGGCTTTCGAAATGTCTTTCTTTTCAACTCTTGATCTTTGTCTACTTCCATTGCACCTTGGTGCCACATGCTATTCAGTGCTACCACTATAGACTCTGTCCGCCTGTCAACCAATGATGACGTTCGATATACCCACCACTCGACAATTTCCTCTGTAACGGCTCCTGTAACATCCTACCATTTATTTTATTTTGTTTGGTCATGAAAATGCGACATGTCATGATATTGTGACACTTTTGGCTCCTCTGCCTTCCTGCCCTCTTCGAGTTGCGAAAATGCGACATGTCACGATATCGTGACAATTTTGGCTTCTCTGCATTCTTGCCCTCTTCGAGTCGTGAAAATGTGACATGTCGCGATATCGCGACACTTTTGGCTTCTCTGCCTTCCTGCCCTCTTCGAGTCGCAAAAATGCGACATGTCGTGATATCTCGACACTTTTGCTTTTCTGCCTTCTTGCCTTTCTCGAGTCACGAAAATGCGACATGTCACGATATCGTGACACTTTTCTCTCTTGCATCTCCCCTCGTCTTCTGGTCACACAAATGCGACATGTTGCGATATCGCGACACTTTTCTCTCTTGCACCTCCTCTCGTCCTTTGGTCATGAAAATGCGACATGTCGCGATATCGCGACATTTTTCTCTCTTGTGCCTTCTCTCGTCTTCTAGTCACAAAAATGTGACATGTCACGATATCGTGACACTTTTTCTCCCTTGTGCCTTCTCTCGTCCTTGGGTTGTGAAAATGCGACATGTCGCGATATCGCGACACTTTTTCTCCTTTGCGCCTTCTCTCGTCCTTGGGTTGCGAAAATGTGACATGTCATGATATCGCGACGCTTTTTCTCCTTTGCGCCTTCTCTCGTCCTTGGGTCGCAAAAATGTGACATGTCGCAATATCACGACATCTTTCATTTCTGGCTCTTCTTTCTCCTTTTTGGTTGTGAAATCGTGACATGTCATGATATCGTGACATCTTTCCTTTCTGCCTTCTCCTCGCCTCTCGGGTCACAAAATCGTGACATGTCGCGATATCACGATAGCTTTGCTCTCTGCTTTCTCTCTCTATTTTGGGTCACGAAATCATGACATGTCGCGATATCATGAAAGTTTCCTTCCTTGCTTTCTTTTTGCTCCTTCGGTCGTGATTTCTTGACATGTTGCAAAATCGTGACATTTTCTTCTCTGGCCTTTCCTGTCTTCTTTCGGTAGAGATTTTGTGACATGTCGCGAAATCATGACATTTTTGCTCCGTGCCTTTCCTATCTTCTTTCGGTCATGATTTCGCGACATGTCGCGAAATCGTGACATTTTTGCTCTGCGCCTTTCCTGTCTTCTTTCGGCTGTGATTTCGCGACATGTCGCAAAATCATGACATTTTTGCTTTGCGCCTTCTCTCTTCTTCCTAAGTCACGAAAACATGACATGTCACGATATCGCGACACTTTTCTCTGTCGCGATATCGCGACATCAAGGCAAACACTTAGAAATTTTTTTGTTGATGCAATATTGCTCTACTGCCATCGGATGCTCCTGCATCAGACAACCGGGGTGGATTGAGAAGTGACATTTACTTCTGAACTGTTCTATCACCTTCTTTTTCAACATCTCAAAACTTGCAAAACCTTCAACCTCAGCACGACTCTTTTCTCCTCGGCTCAACCCCTCTTCGCAACTCCTCTTGCAGGGCTTGCACTTGCCTCTGCAAAGCTCTAAAATCTTTTTAAGTACCACATTTCTTCCACCACCATGATTTCTTTATGGAGGCATTATTCCTCGCTCTCTTCTCACAACATTTTCATAGATCTTGGTGTAAACTACCTCCAATCCAGTGATATTTTTACACACACATGAACCCTACACTCTTCCATAGATCCTAGTGCAAACTACCTCACTGTCGACGATCTGCTCACACACTTAGGAACCCTAAGCTCTTCCATAGATCCTGGTGCAAACTGCCTCACTGTCGATGATCTGCTCACACACTTAGGAACCCTAAGCTCTTCCATAGATCCTGGTGCAAACTGCCTCACTTTTGGTGATCTGCTCACACACTCAAGAACCCTAAGCTCTTCCATAGATCTTGGTGCAAACTGCCTCACTTTTGGTGATCTGTTTACACACTCAGGAACTTTCGCTCTTCCACAAATCTTGGTGCAAACTACCTCACTTTCAGCAATCTGTTTACACGCTCAGGAACTCCCACTCTTCCACAAATATTTGTTCAAACTGCCTCACTTTCAATGATCTATTTACATGCTCAGGAACTCCTGCTCTGATACCACTTGATGGGGGACCAAAATCGCTCCTCCAAAATTCTCAAATCCTCATTCATTAAACTTGGAAAATTTTACAATAATGGCAGCGGTCTGCCAAATAAACTCCTTTATCTTGAAAGGTAGTTTATTTTTATTTTTCTATTACTTGATTACATTACAACATTTCCAACTCTGGAAGAAAAACAACCTAAACAGGTCCAGAATGGCCCTCTTGCCTTCACGTCTGCAACACTGTCTCGATAGTTTTTTGACCCTTATGCATGCCTTTGCTTCCCCTTTTAAAATATCTAGTGTGACTCTCCGTTTCCATTTTTTGACCCTTCATTTCATTTCTCGTGCCTCTTCATTGTCTTGGCTTTCGAAACGTCTTTCTTTCCGACTCTTGATCTTCGTCTACTTCCACTGCACCTTGGTGCCACGTGCTATTCAGTGCTACCACTGTAGAATCTGTCTGCTGATGGGGGACCAAAATCGCTCCTCCAAAATTCTCAAATCCTCATTCATTAAACTTGGAAAATTTTACAATAATGGCAGCAGTCTACCAAATAAACTCCTTTATCCCAAAAGGTAGTTTATTTTTTTCTATTACTTGATTACATTACAGCATTTCCAACTCTAGAAGAAAAACAGCCTAAATAGGTCTAGAATGGCCCTCTTGCATTCATGTCTGCAACACTGTCTCGACAGTTTTTTGACCCTTGTGAATGCCTTCACTTCCCCTTTTAAAATCTCTGGCGTGACTCTCTGTTTCCATTTTTCAACCCTTCGTTTCATTTCTTGCACCTCTTTGTTGTCTTGGCTTTCAAAACGTCTTTCTTTTTTACTCTTGATCTTCGTCTACTTCCACTGCACCTTGGTGCCACGTGTTGTTCAGTGCTGCCACTGTAGACTTTGTCCGCCTGTCAACCAATGATGGCGTTCGGTATACCCACCGCTCGACAATTTCCTCTATAACAGCTCCTGTAACCGCTTGCCCTTTCTTTTCTTTTCTTTGGTCATGAAAATGTGACATGTTGTGATATCACAACACTTTTGGCTCCCCTACCTTCCTGCCCTCTTCGAGTCACGAAAATGCAACATGTCGCGATATCACGACACTTTTGGCTTCTCTGCCTTCCTACCCTCTTCAAGTCACAAAAATGCGACATGTCATGATTTCATGACACTTTTGGCTTCTCTGCCTTCCTGCCCTCTTTGAGTCGCAAAAATGCGACATGTCATGATATCTCGACACTTTTGCTTTTCTGCCTTCCTGCATTTCTCGAGTTGTGAAAATGTGACATGTCACGATATCGTGACACTTTTCTCTCTTGCGCCTCCCCTCGTCTTCTGGTCACACAAATGCGACATGTCGCGATATTGCGACACTTTTCTCTCTTGCACCTCCTCTCATCCTTTGGTCATGAAAATGCGACATGTCATGATATCACGACATTTTTCCCTCTTGTGCCTTCTCTCATCTTCTGGTCGCAAAAATGCGACATGTCACGATATCACGACACTTTTTCTCCCTTGCGCCTTCTCTCGTCCTTGGGTCGTGAAAATGCGACATGTCGCGATATCATGACACTTTTTCTCCTTTGCGCCTTCTCTTGTCCTTGGGTTGCGAAAATGCGACATATCGTGATATCACGACACTTTTTCTCCTTTACGCCTTCTCTCGTATTTGGGTCGCGAAAATGCGACATGTCGCGATATCACGACATCTTTTCTTTTTGGCTCTTCTTTCTCCTTTTTGGTCATGATATCATGACATCTTTCCTTTCTACCTTCTCCTCGCCTCTCGGGTCGTGAAATCACGACATGTCACGATATCATGACAAATTTGCTCTCTGATTTCTCTCTCTATTTCGGGTTGCAAAATCACGACAGCTTCCTTCCTTGCTTTCTTTCTACTCCTTCGGTGGCGATTTCGTGACATGTCACAAAATTGCGACATTTTCTTCTCTAGCCTTTCCTGTCTTCTTTCGGTCATGATTTTGAGACATGTCGCGAAATCATGACATTTTTGCTCCGCGCCTTTCTTGTCTTCTTTCAGTCATGATTTCGCAACATGTTGCGAAATCGTGACATTTTTACTCCACGCCTTTCCTGTCTTCTTTCGGTCATGATTTTGCGACATGTCATGAAATCATGACATTTTTGCTCCATGCCTTCTCTCTCCTTCTTGAGTTGCAAAAATGTGACATGTCGTGATATCACGACACTTTTCTCTATCGTGATATCGCGACATCAAGGCAAACACTTAGAAATTTTTTTGTTGATGCAATATTGCTCTGCTGCCACCGGATGCTCCTACATCAGAATTGGAATGGTTGAAGGGTACCATGGAAACACACATTTTCACCTTTCATATGTTGGAAGTGATTCACATTCAACCACAAAAATATAAATATATTATTTCATTCCTTTACAAAAGAAGGTACGCTTGATCCTTGTATAGGTTTTGAGAAACCTTGAATGGCTAATTATTGGGGATGCATGCATCTCTTGTAGGATGAGGTCCTTTATTTGTGAATGTGGGGGTACCATAAGATGGTTATGGTATCGTAAATCTTGACCATCCCAAGTATAGCCAAAGCATGAATGAGGATCGGCTTGGATTTTTTGGACTAAAATTTGCAAAGAGGATTCCTTGATCAATTCTTCCTTGAGATGATGAATCCATTGAGGAAGTGGTGTTGATATAGCATGTAGCATTTCTTGTTCTTCATGAATTTAGGAAAAATCATCTACCACCATGTTCTCCTTACCCCTCTTGTAGGTGATGTCATAGTCATAACCCAAAAATTTAGAAACCCATTTTTGTTTGTTCTAAGAATTATTTGAGACTTTGATGATCAATCTTGATGGAAAAATGTCTCCAAATGAGATACAATTTCCAATGACTTACAACATTTAAAATTATAAGCATTTCCTTCTCATAAGTAGACTTACCCAAATTATTTCCTAAAAGTGCTCGATTAGTGAAGGCCAAAGGTCTACCTTCTTGCATTAAAATCACCCCAATATCATTTCAAGATGCATCACTTTTAATAACCAAAGGTTTAGAGAAATTGGGTATTGCTAACATAGGGGTAGTGGTCATGACATGCTTCAACTCTATAAAAGACTTCTTTGTAGGTTATGTCCACATAAAATAATTCTTCTTTAGCATAGCTATCAAGGGAGTTGACATCTTTCCATAATTCTTCACAAATTTTTGATAATATCTAGTGAGTCCCAAAAATCCATGAATTCTCTTTATGGTATGAGGTTTAGGCTAGTCCTGAACATCTTCTTGGGGTCAATGTGAACTCCATACTTAGTGGTAATATTACCCAAGTATTCAATCTCTTGTTGTTCAAAAGAACATTTAGACCTCTTTTCATAGATTTAATTGTCAGATAAAAGTTGGAGTGCTTGATCTAAGTGTTGAAGATGTGCTTCCCATGAACAACTATCAAGATATTAGGGTTATGCATAAGGGGTTAGAGTTGAAATGTACTTATAAAAAAATGGTGAATCCTAATCGAAATCAAGGTGAATCCTAAGAAAATCAAATAAATCATCTTCATGTCAAAATTTGGGGTATTTGAAGCCCTAACAAGTAAGGTCATATTTGGGAAAATTGTTTATCTATCAAATCACCTTATAACTTCATAAAAACACCACCATTAGATCAGGCTCAAAAAGATCTTTCCAACGAGTACAAATATGCCTATGTTTGGATATATATTATGGTAAATTAACCCTAAGAAAAAATTGGTCCCAAAAATTTCAAGCGAATGGACCGATGTCAAGGGTCCTCATATTTGCCAATTTCTAATTTTGGAAATCCTAATATTCGTCCAATTTATGAATATTCGCCACTGAGCATAACCCTTCAAGATATCATTAAAAAAGACTAAAATTAATTTGCAAAGAAAAGGTTGAAAAATGGAGTTCATAAAACTATAGAAGGTGGAAGGTGCATTGGTTAATCCAAATGGCATAACCAAAAATTCATAATGCCCTTCATGAGTTATGAAAGCCATTTTGAGAATGTCCTCATCCTTGATTCAGATTTGATGATACCCTGATCGCAAATCCAACTTGGAAAAGTATTGAGCCCCATGCAACTCATCAAGAAATTCATCAATCACAAGAATAGGAAATTTATCTTTAATAGTTATTTTGTTGAGGTCCCGATAATCCACACACAAGGTTCAAGATCCATCATTTCTTTGCCAAATATCCTTAATGGATTCTCATGATTTGAATATTCCTAAACACTTTTAAATCATCCTTCATTATGATAGTTAGAGTTCCATCAACGTTGTTCACAATTCATTGTTTCATCAATGTACTAAGTAATGTGAGATTTGGATGTAATATGTTTCATGGTTTCATGTATATGGGATGCTTGATCTAGCTTATATATAATTAGCAAGGTAGGTAATGGATATCCTAAGGTTTCTTTTATGTAATTAAGAGAGCATATTGGAGTAGGAGAGTGTCCCTTAAGGGGGGATGAATGATAAGAGTACCTCTTAGTGTTCCCTATTTAACCTAAGGGAATGTTGGAATATGTGGTGTTAAGCTTCACTTGAGGCCACCAACGACTTTGTATTATATTTTTTTTATGTATCTATGCATCTTTTGCACACATTGTATAGTTGGGTTTATTGTGATATTTTATTAATAAGTCTTAACGTTGGTTCTTTAGCCATTTATAATCCTTGAGGCCAACAATTTCTTTATTGGTTAGAGTAATATTCTTTCCTTTAGTGAGATTATTTTGGTGTATGCAAGCACTCTTCATATTATTTTGTGTTCTTTTTGTGAGTTCTATTTTTGGATAATCTATTGATTTTATTTATTTATAGAAAGCATTATAAACTCCAACTTTAATTCATGGGAATTTATAAATTATTCTTAAAATTATCAAGAAAAATAGATGCAAGGATTGAATCAAGAATAACATTATTGTTAATTCAAGTTCTGGTGGAGACAACACAATGGTTTGGGATTTGGCTCTTCTTCGAGAGGTCCAAGGTTCAAATCATGGTGTTTGGTTGTGTGTTAATTCACTATTAATAAGTGTAGCTCTCGACTTTACAAGGGATCATGGTTGGGAGGAGACTGCACAACCCTATGCATCGATTGTAGGGGTTTATCACACTACCCATTTAATTTTGTCTTGATGGAGACAATGCAACGGTTTTGGGTTTGGCTCTTCTTTGAGAGGTCCAAGGTTCAAACCGCAATGTTTGATTGTGTATTAATTCCCTACTGATAAGTGTAGATCTCGGCTTTATGAGGGGTCATGGTTGGGATGAGTCAAATCATCTCTATGCATTAGTCGTAGGGGTTTATCACACTACCCAAATACATTTGTTCAAACTACAATGTTTGGCTATGTTCATTTCCTATTAATAAGTGTAGCTCTCGACTTTACGAGGGATCATGGTTGGGAGGAGACTGGTTAGCCCTATATGTTGGTCGTAGGGGTTTATCACACTACTTGAATAAATTTTACCCCAAGAGCTAGGTGGATTTGTAATTGTTACTTACCAAGAAGATACCTAGGTTCAAAACTTGGGGGCATGCCTGTTTGCAAAGGTAGTAGTCTGCTCTGAATCCTCTAAAAGTGTGCCAGATCGATGACGACGATACAAATCTCGTGTGACCAATGATCCTCTTCACGTTAAGTTATAAAATAACGAGGTGGTATAGGTTTGTTGGGGGCATCCCCTATGGTTTGAACCTCGCACTTGGCAATTACTAAAAATAATGTGGATGTAACCAACTCCCCTATATATCAAAAAAAAAAAAAAAACATTATTGTTAATTCCCATAAATTATTGAGGAACATGGTATCTTAGAAATGTTAGTATATCTATAGAAAAGGATACGAGGTAGTGGATAATATAACCAATTGTGTTGTTGGTCTTTATCTTAGTAAAATTTATATTTTAAAAAGGTAGTTTATCAATCAATAAAAATATAATGAGAAACATCATAAATATCATTAATAAATAACTAAATTAAAAATGGTCTAATTAACTTAACCTAATATTAACATGAATTAATATACTTATTATATATTGTTGGCATTTTTGCCACATTGTTTTTGTTGTTGCTATTCATACACTTAACAAATTTTGTGCTAAAGCAAAGGTGTTGCGATTTTGTGACATGTCACATTTTCTCGACCTGTCGCGTTTTCGTGGTGTCCGCATTTTCGCAATCTATCATATTTTCGCGGTCAATGCAGTTAAAAGAAGCAAGGAATACAAACTATCGTGATATCATGACATGTGTTTTCACGACTTGCAATGGCAATAGGGCAACATGATGAAAAAATGTCATGATATCGCGACATATAGCAGCAAAGGGGAGCACCAATGAAAAATGTCACGATATCACGACAGAAAAGCAAGAAAGGAGCAGATGGTACGGAATGGCGTGATATCGTGACATGTCGCGTTATCGCGGAAGGGCTGAAGATAAACACAAGGCGGATGAAAGATGTCACGATATCGTGACATTTTTGAAAACGAAGCCAAGCAAGAGAAACTTGTCGCGATATCACGACAGGAAGCGACAACGAAGGCGAAGGCAGGAAAGTGTCACGATTTCATGACATATTGGGGCGAAAGGACCAAGTGCGGAGAATTGTCACGATTTCGTGACATGTCACGATTTCACGAGGGGAAAGCAAAGAAGCAGCCAGATTGTATGGAATGTCGCGATTTCGCGACATGACGAATTTTCACGACCGAAAAGCAGCAAAGTACAAGGAGACAAAAAATGTCACGATTTCGCGACATATTGTGGAGATAAGGCCAAATGGCGAAACATGTCGCGATTTCGTGACTTGTTGAAGACCAAAGAACCAAATGGAAAAAATGTCACGATTTCGTGACATGTCACATTTTCGCGACCTGTCGCGTTTTTGCGGAACGAAGACTGACAAGTACAAGGTAGAAAGAAATTGTCATGATATCGCGACATGTCGCATTTTCACGATGAAGGAGCCAGAAAGACAATGCCAAGTATGAAATGTCGCGATTTCGTGACATGTCCCATTTTTGGTACTTGCAAGAAGATGAAGGCCAAGGAAGAGAAAGATGTCACGATTTTGTGACATGTTGCAGTTTCACGGTGATAAAGCAGACAAGACAGCGCTGAGTGAAAGATGTCACGATTTCGTGACATGTTTCATTTTCGCGATAAGGAGCAGCGAATAAAGCCAGACAAAGGAGAATGTCACGATTTCATGACATGTCGTGGAGACGAAGCTAAACGAAGAGAAGATGTCGTGATTTCGTGACATGTCGCATTTTCGCGATTGGTGGCAAGAAGAAAGCAGTAAGGTAAAAGTGTCACGATTTCGTGACATGTCGCATTTTCGTGACCTGTCTCATTTTCGTGACAGAAGCAACAACAAAGGCCCGATACAGTTTTATCTGCATAGGAGAACGTGAGGAGAAGATAAGGATCAAATAAAAGCTCTCCAACTGATTTTGAGATCGTGGTCAAAGAAGCTTCAAGATTAAATGTTGTTGATTACCGATGTGCACAAGATGGAAGAACATGAGGCGGTTTTCGATGCCACCAAAATTAAAGATGCCTCCAACATTAAAAGTTCTTGTTCGTGATCTCCTAACAACTTCTGGCTTGCCCTAATAATGGTCATTTAATGTGTGATTTCTCCGAGGTAGATTAAGGGGGATTGTTTCTCCTTTCAAGTGCACATTTTGCGGATCGCCTCTTCAAAATCTGTTGTATGTTTTAAATGTTGTGATGCAAAAGAGAGAGGGAAGACCTCTATAAATATTCATGTATATCTAAAGTAAAAAAGGTTGGACATTTTGCGAGAAAACTCTCTAAGTTCTCTGCATCAATAGAAGAGACTTGGCTTCTGAAATTTGCAAGCATTCTTATGTGTGTGATTTCCTTCTGGTTTTAAAGTCATTTCTGTTTATGCTCATGTTCCTGCTGTTAAGTTCTGAATTCTGCATTCTGGATTTGAACGTTGCTAGTTAGTGAGTAGATTTTGGAATGCGATCTGGGGGTTATCTCTACAAAGGTGTGAGTTTAATTCTGTTGCTTTCCTTTTATTAGATGCTGTTATAAAACTTGGTGGAATTCCTGCTGTTAGTCTGCCCCAAATTATACACTTTGGCCTGTGGCCATATTTCCATCTCTTTCTGTTATTTCCCTTTTCTTTCCGCATTTTCCCATTTCTTTCCTGCATCCTTATCTTCAAAACCAGTTTAGATTAGTTTGGGAGCCAGCCCTCTCTGGAGATTGGCCCGGGAGACTTCTCTTTCTCTCGACCTTTCAATGTTGGCCAAGTCTAGGGCGCGTACATGTACAAAATCCTTTCCTATGGCAGATTTGTGACCAACAGTTTTTGGCACGCTCGATGGGACAGACTATTTCTGTCTCAGAAAGATCCATAATCGGTGGGACAAGTGTTATTACAAATTGACAAACCCACCTGTGCCAACAGTTTTTGGCACGCTCGGTGGGACTCACAAGTCCCATTTTTGACACCCGAGGAATCAGTATTGTGATGAACTGTCTTGACCTCAAAGCGGAGATTGTAAGTTCATTTGGTGACTCTACTGAAGGTGATTGTATAGTACCTGGAAATTTCTAATCGTGAAGACGGTGAAAATATTTGCTTCATGATCACGAGATCGAAGTGCCAAAGAATCGAAAGATCCCGTTGAGTTTTTTGAAATTGACGACCAAAAATTGGAGGGAGCACCCTAAGTTGGTCGTCCTCTAACCCATCATTTGCTATCTCATCATAGGCTGCAGGTCAGTTTGTGCCATCTTTGACTCCTCCCAGTACTGCTACGAGCTTTCTACATCCAGATCCAGCAGTCCAAATGGCCCAGCATCCTCCACCAAGGAAGTTCTCGGCATGGAATGATTCGGGAGCCTTGAATTTACCGGCACAGAATCCAGTCCCTCAAGCTGCTTTGAAAGCTTTGTCGACCTATGATGGTACTGGTAAAACTGCTTATGAGCATATTAACGATGTAGCCTCTTTGGCGGCTATCCATGACATAACGGATGAAGACGTGATGATAAAATTGTTGGTGTTGTCATTGAGAGGGAAATTGTTGTATTGGTACCGAACATTGCAACCAGGCACTATTGCATCATGGGATCAATTAGGAGAACTGTTAGTCAAAAAATTTCATGAACAAGCTGATCCATACTCCTTGTTGCATCAATTTAATGCAATTCAAAGGCACCCGCAGGAGGAGATAGCCGACTTCAATGTCAGATTTACCAAAAGCTGGCAGAGAATTCCTGATGGTCTTCGACCCGCTCATGAGCTAGCTGCATTCTATTATCTCAGAGCTTTTAACACAGACATCGGCTTGGCTATCCGGTAGTCCAACGTGACTACATTTCCAGAGTTGTTTGAACAAGCGCAAAAGGTGAAAGCTGACTTGATTGCCATAGGTAGGCTTCCTCCAAAGGTAACAATGCCTATCTTACCTGATCTTCCTAAGCATTTGTATTCTGGTTCATTTTCATAGCCTATGCCTTCCATGTATCCTATTCCATCATGGAGCTCAAGTGCGCCTCAGATCGCACCCATTCCAGTTCCCCAACTCCCTGCTCCAACTATTCCACAGTTGCCTGCACCAAGCATTCCGCAATTACCAGCTCCCACTTCATTCCCAGCATTACCTGCACCGCCAGCACCTCTACCTCTATCGGCACCTCCTGCGCCCTCAAATCCTGATCCTTTCACAATCCTATTACAAGAGGTACAATCTGCTAATTCAGCTATAAGAGCGATGGGAAATAAAATCACAATTATTGAAAGAAAGCAGGCCGAGAGAGATTTCCAACCCAGGAGATTTCAACCTCCGTCGATCACTAGAGAACAAGCGGCTTCAACAAGCAAAGTGCCTGAAAAGAACTCGACTGTGTTGACGAATGAGGAAGCTGGCCCTGCAGAAAGAACATATTGGTGCTCTACATGTAATGATCCACACGGTGAAGAGACTTGTATGGTTCATCTGAACTATGTACAAACATTGGCCGCAAGCTCTTCTGGAGGACAAGTTAATATGATTACGGAGGTAGATCATAATTTTATGGTTCCATCTGAAGAACAAGTCTCAGTTCTCACGAGAACTGGGAAGAAGCCGGTCACTGTAGATCCAGCAGAGATGGAACCATTAAGGGTACCGGCTGATCCGAAGATGCAAAATGAGAAGAAACAAGTACAAGTGAAAGCTCCTATTTCAATACCAAATCCAGATTCACCTGTTCTATTGAAAGATCTTTTGCCACCACGAGCAAAGGAAAGATTGCAAGAAAAAGCCTCAACTTCGTAGGCAAGTGCTGAAACAGAGGAACGAGCCAGAGAAAAACTCAAGTACCCATCTTTGACTAAAATACTGAGGGTAGAAGCCACTCAACAATATCGAAGCAAATATGAAGACACCATTGAAAAGAGGGAGTCTGGTGCATCTACATACAATATTGTTGAAGAATTGAAGAAGATTCCAGCCAAGGTTAGTCTCTATGATGCATTACAATTACCTGGGCAAGTTGATTTGTTACAAGAATCATTGAAGTCTATGAAAGATAATGAGAAGAATCCTACCCAGATGATTTTTTCTCAAACATTAACTACTTCAGCCACTGGAAAAAATAGACCACCCCCATTTTATTTGTCACTCAGGATGGAGGGTTGGATAGTGCACAACTGCATGATTGATTCTGGTGCTGCGACAACTGTCATGCCAAAGGCAGTTTGTGAAGTCATGGGTATGGAGTATACAAGAAGTAGCCCTGGTGTCTTGCAGTTGGATGGGACTCCCATGAAAATAGTGGGTGTAATCAAGGATGTTCCTATTGTTCTGCATAGTATGCCTCAAATTACAGTAATTCAGGAGATAGTTGTGGTCGATTTGGAACCATATTTCAGTATGTGTTTGTCGAGAGAATTCATTGCCAAGCTGGGAGGCTACCTTTCTCTGGATTATTCTCACTTGGAGATTCCTTTCAAAGGAAGAAGAATCCGGATTTACAATAAGAAGCCTTCTACTTTTCATATTGAGAATATGGGAGAAGAAGAAAAGTCCACACATTCTGTTCACATGATAACTGAAGAATTGGAAGATCCTGATTTGATGGATGAAGTCCTGGATGAGCCTCGCTTAGAGGATGAGTTTTCAATGCTCAATTTTAATGCCATGGTGGAAACTAAGATTGGTTGTTACTCCATTACAAATCCTGAAGAGGTTGAAGTAAAGATGCCTCCTGATCAAGTTGGTCAAGACTCTATGCCCGATCAATTATGGAAGTTGTATTTTGATGGAGCAAGATGCAAAAATGGTGCGGGAGCAGGGATTGTTCTTATTTCTCCCTCTGGCCTACAGAAAACATATCCATATCGACTGACCTAGAGTTGTACTAACAATGCTACTGAGTATGAAGCGTTGTGCCTAGGTTTGAAGAAGGCAAAAAAATTGGGGATTGAACAATTGCAGATTTTTGGTGACTCTGAATTGATTGTGAATCAAGTACCGAGCAAGTGCATCTCCAAGCAACATTATCTCAAGGTGTACTGCAACAAATTTTGGGACCCTGGCAAACATCACAAGTTCGAGGTAATATGAGAAGGTCCATCTTTTGCTCTAAAAAAAAAAAAGAAAAAGAAGAAAAAAAAAAAAATTCGGCTCCTTTTGCACACGAGCCCGCAGGTATGTTTATTTCTTCCTTTTTTTCTCTTCCTTCCCAGCAGATAGTGGCTTTCATCTACTTCTTTCTTCCCCTTCCTTACTTCATTCCCTTCCTCTCCTACTCCTTCTTCTGCAACTCCTACTCCTTCTTCCACTGTAAATAATCAAGCCACTACTGTTGTTTCTACTCCCCTCTCTGATGTTCCCTTTTCTTCACTTTCCCTTTCTTCTAGTCCTTTGTCTTGTGAGTACTTTGCCACAACCACAGTTCCTACCACCTTCTCCATCCCATCCACTCCCATTTCATTCTCTATTTTCATAAAATCCCAGTAGCTGGTAGCACAGTAGCACCCTGTTGTTGTATCTACCACTTCTACTCCTCCATTTTCCACCATTCCATCATTCCCCATTCCCGTTCCATGGCCTGCGCATCCGCTGGTCATCATTCCATTCATTTCCATTTTTGCAACTCAGGTGCTTTTCACTACTGCCATGGAGATCCTTTCACAGCACCTGGTGATTACCCAGCTCAACCGAGCTAGGCAAAGTGCAGTAGTTCTAAAGAAATAAAGGGAGTTCTGCTCTTCCATAAATTTTTTGCTGTAGGTCCTATTTTTGAATATCGAGCTCCAGCAAGAGCTTGTTGCAGCAACCCACAGAGACGTCCAACATCAACCAACACTCATTTCTTCTGCCCCTCCTGCTTCTTGACTCTGTTGCCCAATGGATAAAGGCCTAAGGTTCATGCATACAACAAACTGTATACCCTGCGAGCCACCAAGAATGTTGGCATTTTTGCCACATTGTTTTTGTTGTTGTTGTTCATGCAAAATAACCAAGTTTTGTGCTAAAGCAAAGGTGTCACGATATCGCGACATGTCACATTTTCATGACCTATCGCATTTTCGCGACGTCCATACCAAAAAAGAGCTAAGTAAAGAAAATGTCGCGATATCGCGACATGTCGCATTTTCGTGACCTATCGCATTTTCATGGTCAAAACAGTCAAAGGAAGCAAGGAAGTCAAATTATCGTGATATCGTGACATGTTGGAGTTTCGCGACTTGTTGCGGTGAGGGAGCATTAAAATGAAAAGTTGTCGCGATATCGCGACATGTCATGTGACTTGCAATGGCCCAGAGCAAAGTGATAGAAAAATGTGCGATATCACAGAAAAGCAAGAAAGGAGCAGATGGTATGGAATGGCATGATATCGTGACATGTCACGTTATCATGGAAGGGCTGAAGATAAACACAAGGTGGATGAAAGATGTCACGATATCGTGACATTTTTGAAAATGAAGCCAAGACAAGAGAAACTTGTCACGATATCATGACAGGAAGCGACAATGATGGAGAAGGCAAGAAATTGTCATGATTTCGTGACATGTTGGGGTAGAAGGACAAAGTGCGAAGAATTGTCATGATTTTGTGACATGTCACAATTTTGCAAGGGGAAAGCAAAGAAGCAGCTAGATTGTACGGAATGTCATGATTTCGTGACATGTCGAATTTTCGCGGCCAAAAGTAGCAAAGTACAAAGAGACAAAAAATGTCATGATTTCGCGACATATTGTGGAGATAAAGCTAAATGGCGAAACATGTCATGATTTCATGACTTGTTGAAGACGAAAGAGCCAAATGGAGAAAACGTCACGATTTCGTGACATGTCACATTTTCATGACCTGTCGCGTTTTCACGGAACAAAGGCTAAAAGTACAAGGCAAAAGAAATTGTCACGATTTCGTGACATGTCATGTTTATGTGGTGATAAAGCAGACAAGACAACACCGAGTGAAAGATGTCACGATTTCGTGACATGTTTCATTTTCGCGATAAGGAGCAGCGAACAAAGCCAGACAGAGGAGAATGTCACGATTTCATGACATGTCATGGAGACAAAGCTGAACGAAGAGAAGATGTCGCGATTTCGTGACATGTCGCATTTTTGCGATTGGTGGCAAGAAGAGAAAGCTGAAAGGTAAAAGTGTCACGATTTCGCGACATGTCGCATTTTCGTGACCTATCTCATTTTCATGATAGAAGCAACAACAAAGGCCCGATACATTTTTGTCCTTCAAAATTGCATAGGAGAACGTGAGGAGAAGATAAGGATCAAATAAAAGCTCTCCAACTGATTTTGAGATCGTGGTCAAAGAAGCTCCAAGATTAAATGTTGTTGATTACCGATGTGCGCAAGATAGAAGAACATGAGGCAGTTTTTGATGCCACCAAAATTAAAGATGCCTCCAGCATTAAAAGTTCTTGTTCGTGATCTCCTAACAACTTTTGGCTTGCCCTGATAATGGTCATTTAATGTGTGATTTCTCCGAGGCAGATTAAGGGGGATTGTTTCTCCTTTCAAGTGCACATTTTGTGGATCGCCTCTTCGAAATCTGTTGTATGTTTTAAATGTTGTGATGCAAAAGAGAGAGGGAAGACCTCTATAAATATTCATGTATATCCAAAGAAAAGAAGGTTGGACATTTTGCGAGAAAACTCTCTAAGTTCTCTGCATCAATAGAAGAGACTTGGCTTCTGAACTTTGCAAGCATTCTTATGTGTGTGATTTCCTTCTGGTTTTAAAGTCATTTCTGTTTATGCTCATGTTCCTGCTGTTAAGTTCTGAATTCTGCATTCTGGATTCGAACGTTGCTAGTTAGTGAGTAGATTTTGGAATGCGATCTGGGGGTTATCTCTACAAAGGTGTGAGTTTAATTCTGTTGCTTTCTTTTCTTAGATGTTGTTATAAAACTTGGTGGAATTCCTGCTGTTAGTCTGCCCCAAATTATACACTTTGGCCTGTGGCCATATTTCCATCTCTTTCTATTATTTCCCTTTTCTTTTTGGATTTTCCCATTTCTTTCCTCATTTTTCCATTTCTTTCTGCATCCTTATCTTCAAAACCAGTTTAGATTAGTTTGGGAGCCAGCCCTCTCTGGAGATTGGCCCGGGAGACTTCTCTTTCTCTCGGCCTTTCAATGTTGGCCAAGTCTAGGGCGCATACATACACAAAATCCTTTCCTGTGGCAGATTTGTGACCAACATATATATATATAGAAGAAATTAAAAATACAGATTAAATAATTATCATTAAAATTAAACATTATTTCAAACATGAGAATTTCTCACACTAACCAAATTATATATATATTTAAAATAAAATAAATACATTTTATTTAATATTAACAAACAGGTCCGAGGTGTAGACCAATTGGTTCAACCAAATCCCATAAGGGGACGGAGGTAAGGGGGCGGAGGTCCAAGGTTCAGATCTCGGGCTTTGTTGGATTGAATGTTTGTCCATTTCATGGTGCTTTCAGCGGCGTAAAAAGTTTAAAATGATCGTGAAATGGTAGTTATAGAGCGGACTGCACGAAGATCTATGTGGCGGCTTCTGAGGCGAACATTGCAAAATATTGTGAATAAAGATTCATGGCAGCTACCGATTCCACATGTTATTAAAAAAAAATAAACAAAAAAATAAATATTAACAAACCTTTATATTAAAATATGTTATTAAACTCACTAAATTTATTATATAATTGTATCTAAACAAGCTATCCCTTATCATCACCTTTGTGACCATCGTAATACCCGGATTTGAACTCCTCTCGGTTGGTATGAATCCACTCATTTACCATTGAAATTTATACAAATATAAAATTTTGTCTCATTGAAAATTTTCGCTACCGGGTTTATTAGACTATTAGAAATAAAGTATAAATCAAACACGGCATTCCGTGATCTTGCAAGCAGGGTCTTGATTTCTTCATTTTTATATTCTCCAATCTACTTTTAGGGATGAAAAATCAATCAACCTTAAACTAATCCCGAATCGTTGAGAAATAAGTTCTTACCTTAAACCAATACCGACGCGTTGAGAAATAAGCTAATTGCGTTCGAGATAATAAGAGAACTTCCAACAAGGTTCAAGCGGGGAGAATATACAAGATGGTGAGATCAGCCGGCACATTTATCTTCCTTTAACGTTTATTCGGCTGAGAGTAAAATATCAGTGGCTTGATCTGATAGCTTAAAAGACTTTAACGTTGTTACCATGTTCTCTGAAACGAGAACCCTACAGCTGAAGACTAAGTATATAGACTATACCTCTGTGTAACGTTAAAATATAGCTTAAGAAAAGAAATACATGTAACCCACAAGCTATACATTATAGTTTAGTATCTAGCCGTGATATAGGACAGTAGATGCACTCTTGAAAAACAGGGCCTCCAAAACAAAATACCACAAAACAAAACCTCAAAAAAGTATCCTAAAACATAGCACTAAACCCTAAAACAGAGCACACAAAAAAAACAATTTACAAAGAAATTATACATTTATTGCATGTTGTAAACAAAAGTGAAGAAGAAGGAATATTGTTATGGAATTGCATTCAAGGAATGAGTACTCATACACTGCCAAACGCTTATTTAATAAGAACAAAAAAAACAGTTGGAAATAGTTTCAATAATGGAGCACCTAACTCATCCTGCAACCTACCCATCCTTAAGCATTAAAAAAAATATACTTAACATTCTCCCTCTTAATGCTTAAGGAAATAACATCCAATTTTGTTTTAAACCTTTCAAAAATGTTTTTTGGTAGCATCTTGGTGGACGCATTTGTCACTTGCTTCTTAGATGGGCAAACCTTCATTGTTACATATCGTTCTTCGAACAGCTCCCGAATGAAATGATATCTTATATAAATATGTTTTATTCGACTATGAAAAACCAGATTTTTGGACAAAGCAATTGCAGAAGTATTGTGAAAAAAAATTGTGATAGGCCAATTTTGTTTGTGCTTCAACTCTTTCAATATTCGTTTCAACCAAATAGCTTGACATGTTGCTAATGTTGCTGCAATATATTTAGATTCTGTTGTAGACAAAGAAACAATTGTTTGCTTTTTGGATGACTAGGAAATAACACTAGTTCCCATGCTGAAAACATTTTCAGAAGTACTCTTGTGATCATCAAGATAACCAATCCAATCACTATTTGTGTATCCAACCAAATGAAAATCATCAGAATTGTCATACCAAATGCCAAAATCACTCGTTCCTTATACATACCTCAATATTCTCTTTGTTTCCCTAAAGTGTACCTCAGGTGGATCTTGCATAAACCTAGAAACCACACTTATAGCATATATAAAATTTGGCTTCATAGCTGTAGTTGTAAGATATTTTAAATTGCCTACTCGCTTTCTATAAACTATGGGACTCACCTTGCCACTTCCATCATCTCTAATAAGAATTCAAATTTGCACTTTGACATTATAAAATTTTCAAGAAATTCAAAAGCATATTTACCTTGTGAGATAAAAATAGCATCATCTAATTATCTCACTTCAATCCCAAGAAAATAGTGCATTAAATCCAAATCTGTTATCTTAAAATCATCTTTCACTGCATTTTTTTATTAGGTGAATAATATTATAAGGGCGGGTTAATTGACAGGATTCCCAAAACTAGTTTACATAAAAAATATTTCAATCATCATTACAAAACCTCATCAATTTCGAAGCAGACTAAGATACTAAATCTGTAGCAGAGTATTACAAATCATTAACTACTTATTTTTAGAAAATTTTGATCAATCTTCCATTGATATTCAGCCATGTTGCTTCAGCAACTAGAGGAAGGGAAAAGGTAAACACCACTCCACCAATCTTAACCCAATCTCTCTTCCCAGTCATTGCAGCCTTCCTAGTTAAATCTTCATCAAAATTGTAGCATGATTCTAGAAAGGAGTTCAAACCTCCTTCATAGATCATTCTCTAGACTTTTGTCATACCCTTGACTTCTACACAGTTGTCTAGTTTTTTCTTTACAATATCTCCACCCATATTGCTAAAATTTCTCCCCAAATAGACTAAAATTGCTTTGATATATCACTTTCTAAACTAAAAGTAAATAAAACAAAACAATCTTGTTGTAGTATAAGATTCTAATCAGATTTTATAAATCCAGATGTACTTGATAGAAAATAATTCTAAATTTATCTGTTTCAGCTTGTACACATGCAAACATATCTCAAATCCACTTAACAAATCTACAATATGATAAATTTATCTTGATTTGGAATTAAACCATCTTTTACAACATGCATGCCAACACTTATGAAGTCCTCTCAACTTACACATGTTCTCTCAACATCCCTTTCCTTAAATACATCATTACACATTTCAATGAACTTTAATGTTTCATTATTATTATTCCTTTTGAACTTCTTGGAAATGACAAGCCATATCTTGTCAACCCACTTCTGCATTTTCTTCATTGTCCACATCATCATGATTTAATAATTGTAATATCTTTATTATTTCCTTCTCTTTCCCATTCTTTTGGGGTCTACAAATTGAATAATTTTCACTAATCCTAAATTTATTATTTGGTAAATTTTTGTTTCAGTTTTGGAAAATCCTATGATTCCTCTCTTTCTACACCTCCCAACAAAAGTGTGGAGGAATGAAATCCCAAAATTCATTGGAACTCTTCCTACTAGAATTCCTATCCCATTGGATCAACATCATAAATGATTCACATTGAAGCCATTGAATTCTCAAATCATTCCATATTCTACCGCAAATATTCCTAGCAAAATCATAGTGCAGAAATAAATGGTCAACTAATTCCTCCATATAGCATAAAACACATCTATTAGGAAGTTGATGTTAGAATTATTGAGTTGTCATTGATGTCAAGGCAGATATCTTCAAGGGTGATTTAATCATATGAGTTTTCATTGATGTCAAGATATATATCTTCAAGGGTGATTTAATATTTAAATATTAAAGTGGAAGGTTTATATTTAAATCAAAAGATTTAAATAGATATTCAAATATTATAATATTTAAATCATAGATTTCATATTATAATATAAAGGCAAAATAAAGTGGGCCAAATTTGGGATCCAAGTTAGAATGGATGAATGTTTGCATATAAATACACATATTGAAGTTAATTTCGCATGATCTTTTTTGGAGTGGATATCTTTGATATACAAATTATGTCAGTTACGAAGAGCAAAGGTTGAAAGCATGGTGCATGAATTTAGAGCACGCAAAAGTATCATAGTCAAGAGCAGAGGTTCAAAAGCATGGTGCACCAGATATGAAGAGTAGAGCACACATAAGTGTCACTAGCATAAGTTGAAAGTATGGTAGTCGAGCTCTAATAGAAGACCACCAACATCGAACGCAAACTCCATGGAAGCATAGAGAAGAACACAGGGGTGGAGAAAGAAAAACGTGCAAATG
Organism: Wollemia nobilis; assembly: GCA_028583015.1. Classification (NCBI taxonomy): domain Eukaryota; kingdom Viridiplantae; phylum Streptophyta; class Pinopsida; order Araucariales; family Araucariaceae; genus Wollemia; species Wollemia nobilis. The sequence continues at coordinate 918,224 of JAQPPZ010002937.1, read as the reverse complement.
GAGAAGATGTTAAAGAAGGATTTGTATTTTCTAATACTTGTTTCTATGATTAAAATATATAATGGTAGATTCAAAGAAAGAAACACAAGTGAGATAGAACATCAAATTCGATGTAAAAAGGCACAGGAGAATCACTGATAGCAAACCAAGAAGAGACATGTTTGTCAACAGGAAGAATGAATTCATCTTCGATAGCAAGGTGAAATAGAGAGCTTGTTTGGAAAAGATGACTATTTTCCATTGTAGAGGACAAAGAAGCATTTCATTGCTGGTGATAAGGAAGAGTTGTTACACTGCTATCATTCGTTACAAAAGAGGTCGCTACTTGTTATATCTAAAGAAAGTTTTGGACAACATAGAAGGTATTTCAAAATTTGTTGTTTTTCTTTGCCTTGCATGGAACAACATTGTTATTGGTGGTGACAGATAAATAGTAATGATAAATCATGCATAAAAAGGACATAGAAGTTATTCATAGCCATAAAGAAGCACACATTTGAGAAGGGTTTCAAAAAACAAAGGTGAACGCCTAGAAGTGCTTACATAAGGCAAACTAGAGCATATCAAATCAAGAAAGACTGCACACTCACAACTGTTGAAAATATTGTTAGAAGATGTCACAGATGAAAGAACATATTACATAAGAGTTGTAGAACTATTTGTGCCAAACAGAGTAAGCAAATTTCAAGGTAGAATTATGTTAAGAAGGAGCAAGCTGGAATGAGCCATTAAAAAATAATAAACACATTCAAGATAGTGAGCACATTCGTGACAATGAGCGCAATATTACACAACTGGGAAAACTAAGATTATAGCCACTCAAAGTTTGTTGGGACCTATGTGAACTGGTCATTGATTCAAAACAATGATTAGAAGAATTCACAAGAGCATCAAAAGACCAGAAGAGCTGTAGATTGAAAGATACCATTGGAAAGCTTGTTGTGAGACATTGTGACTATGAGGACACCATTAAGCTTAATGTGAGAAAAATATGTTGTTGACTACGAAAGGGTAGATGTTGTGAAAAGCTTGAGAAGAAGCTATCCTCAATAGTGAAAGGTTGGACATCATGAGAAGTGTGCCACAAGGAGAAGATGTTAATGTGTGGACGCCATGACAGGAAGCAATAAGATAAGTATGAAATAAATTAAGAGTTTGCTATAGAGTAAATTTCTTCATTCTATTTTGGAGAAATAAGGTGGTACATAAAAGATTAATTTAAAAGGGAGATATAAGGAGTCATGTTGTTATTATAAAGTTTTATTTTGCAAATTTTAAAAGGGAAATATAAGGAGTCATGTTGTTATAAAGTTTTATTTTATTTTTCAAAAGAAGATCATTATTATTAAGGCATATTTGGAAGGCACATACAAAAGGAAAATCATTTTATCAAGGTAGATTTGGAAAGCACATGCAAAAGGAAGATCATCATTATTGAGAATACTTTAGAGCATATTTGAGCAGTATTTGTGAGTAAATTTTTGGCAAACATTTGAGCAGTATTTGTGAGCAGATTTTGGAGTAGATTTGAGCAGTGTTTGTGAGCAAGATTTGAGGATAGAGCTGAATAGAGTTTTAGACCAGATTTATGAGCATAAGTATATTGGTGTCTCCTATGGATTGGTATCCATAAAATTGAGCAAGGGGATTGGTGTCTCCTATGGATTTGTGTCCATGAACTTGAGTAAGGGTATTGGTGTCTCCAGTGGATTGGTGTCCACGAACTTGTATAGGAGATTGGTGTCTCCTATGGATTGGTGTCCACAAACTTGTATAGAGGATTGGTGTCTTCTGTGGGTTGGTGCCCATGAAATTTATTGAAGAAATATATAATCAATACTTTATTGTGATTTTCTTCCAAGAGGGTGTTTCCACATAAAATATTTGTCTCTCATGTGTGTGGTGATTTGTGCATTGTTTCAATATTGCATTGATATTATTTGAAGTTATTGCTTTGGAAAGAAATGAAAAAATTTATATCTTATATTGTTCACCCCCATCTCAATATAAGCTTGTGTTCTTCAATTGCTATCAAATTTGGTTCTTTCATGAAAGCTTAACCGCTTGAAGGAAGATCTTACAAGAAAACACATGGCTAAGAAGGTGAAAGAAGATGCTCATATTGAAAAAAACCAAGAAATGGAGAATGATTCAAAAAAAGAATAGGAAGCCATAGTTAACATAGAAGAGGAACTTATTGTTGCTCTTGAAGATTTGAAAAGTCTTAGAAACAAAAACACAAGATTGAATATTCAAGTACAAGACGATGAGAAGACAAAGTCCAAGTTGTCACAAGAACTCATTGAACTAAAAGTTAAATATGAAGAGGCAAAGAGAATTGAAAAAGGTATGGCTAAGAAGTTAAAGGCAAAAGAGTTGGAATGTGAAAAACTAGAACATGAGATTGTATCTCTGAGAAAGTAAGTGGAAGACTCTAATGATAAGCTACACAAGTTTAGGAAAAGCACAAAAATTATGGGTGATATTATCAAAACACAGAGTTCTTCGACTATAAAAACTTAACTTGGTTTTGAAGAAAGTAAAAGAAAACAAAAGGGGGAGTCAAGCTCAAAATGAATAAAGGCATCAAATAAAATAATTAAAGAAGATCCTAAGACCTATTATGTTGTATTGAGAAGTGGAAGCTTCAAAGATGAAGAAAAAAAAGCATCATCAAGAAACGAAGTCCATCACATAAACAACAATGAGAGAACCATGAGGTAATATCCTCCAAAGAAATCAGATAGGTTTCACTATTTCTTCCATAGTTATTATTTCTCATATAACCAATTTGGTCATAAAGTTATAAATTGCAAGTTTTGTGCTAAGAATGATTTTGGTTTCACTAAGAGAAATTTCAATTTATTTGCCCCTCTCATGGACCACAACATCATATGCTACAAATGTAATAATTTTGGGCATACAACTAGATGGTGTAGAATATTGTTCCCTGAACTTCTGAAGTCAAGAAAAAAGGAGAATAATTAATCTTTTCAAAAGAATATAATATCCAAAGTTTGGAGAAAGAAAATAGAACAAGAAAAGGAGCATAGTAATTTGGGAGTTTCACTCCCATATCATAATTGAAGTCTCAAGAAAAGTAGGTAGAAAAGGGGCATTATCAAGTGTATTATCTTACAGCCTCGAGGAGCCTTTGCCATTGATGTCAAAGGGGGAGAATTTCAGTAAGGAGGAGCAACTTGTTAGGGAGAGCAGCTTGTGATCTTGTTTCAGTAAAGGATAATTTTTTTGCAGGGTTGCCATCAATGACAAAGGGGGATATTGTTAGAATTATTGAGTTGTCATTGATGTTAAGGCAAATATATTCAAGGGTGATTTAAATCATATGATTTTTCATTGATGTCAATACAAATATCTTCAAGGGTGATTTAATATTTAAATACTAAAGTGGATGATTTATATTTAAATCAAAATATTTAAATAGATATTCAAATATTATAATTTTTAAATCATAGATTCAATATTATAATATAAATGTAAAATAAAGTGGGCTGACTTTGGGAACCAAGTTAGAATGAATGAAAATTTTCATATAAATAAAAATATTGAAGTTCATTTTGCATGATATTTTTTGGAGTGGATATCTTCGATATACAAATTGCATCGGTTATGAAAGCAAAGGTTGAAAGAGTGGTGCACCGAATGCAGAGCATGCAAAAGTATCATAGTCAAGAGGAGAGGTTGAAAAGCATGGTGCTCTAGATATGAAGAGTAGAGCACGCATAAGAATCACTAGTAGAATTTGAAAGTGTGGTAGTCAAGATTTGGTAGAAGACAACCAATAGCGAACGTAGACTTTGTGGAAGCATAGAGAACGTAGAGGTGGAGCAAGGAAATCATGCAGATGGTGAAGATGTCAAAGAAGGATTTGTATTTTCTAATAATTATTTCTATGATTAACATATATATTGGCATATTCAAAGAAAGAAACACAGGTGAGATAGAACATAAAATTTGATGTAAAAATGTACAAGAGAAGCACTGATAGCAAAACAAGCAGAGACACATTCGTCAACAGGCAGAATGAATTCATCTTCGATAGCAAGGTGAAATAGAGAGCTTGTTTGGGAGAGACATTGGCCATTTTCCATTGTAGAGGAAAAAGAAGCATTTCATTGCTGGTGACAAGGAAGAGTTGTTACACTGTTGTCATCTATTACAAAAGACATTGCCACTTGTTATATCTAAAGAAATTTTTGGACAATGTAGAAGGTATTTCAAAATTTATTGTTTTGCTTTACCTTGCATGGAATAATGTTGTTATTGGTGGTTATAGATAAAGAGTAAGGAGGATTCGTGTGTCAAAAGGACATAGAAGCTATTCACAGACATAAATAAGAACACATTTGAGCAAGGTTTTAAAACACAAAGGTGAAATCCTAGAAGTGGTTACACAAGGCAAACCAAAGTAAGAGAATGAAAAACTCATAGCTATTGAAAGTAATGTTAGAAGACATCATGAGCGGAAGAATATATTGCATAAGAGCTACAAAAATATTTGTGCCAAACAAAGTAAGAGAAATTTGAGGTAGAATGATGTTAAGAAGTAGGAGGCTAGAATGAGCCATTAAAAAATAGCGAACACATTCAAGACAGTGAGCACACTCGTGATAGAAAATGCAGTATTAAATGGTTGGGATAACTAAGATTATAGCCACTCAAATCTTGTTGGGACATACGTGAATTGGCCATTGATTTGAAACAACGATTGGAAGAATTCATAAGAGTGTCGAAAGACCGAAAGAGCTGTTAGTCTCACAATGACACTGAGAGGGGGGGTGAATCAGTGTAGCTCTTAAAAACTTAAATCTTCAATTCTTAATGCCAAAACAATGAAAGCTTAAAACTCAATAAAGCAAATATACCAAAAGAGCATCACACAACACAAGATGTACCGAGGTTCACCAGTTTTGGCTACTCCTCAAAATTGACTGTTTGGACTCCCATCCAAATCCAGCCTTTGCAAAATACCAATTTTACAATCAATTTACCAGCACCCACTGGAAGGAGCACCAACCCCTGATTTATCTACACCAACAGAAAGGAGCACCAACCCCTGATTTATCTGCACCAACAGAAAGGAGCACCAACCCCTGATTTATCTACACCAATAGAAAGGAGCACCAACCCCTGATTTACCAGCACCAACTGGAAGGAGCACCAACCCCTGATGCCAAGCACCAACTTGGACTTCTATTCTGAAACTAGAAGATTGACATAAATATGCCTTCACTTTTACAAGACCCTAACTGGTCTATTGCTTTCTCAACATTGCCCACTCTTCACACAACACACACCTGCTCGCTCTCCTCTCTCTTCGCAAGATTTTGCTTCATCTTTAATCCTCCTCTTTCGCTTTTTTTGTTTAATTCTCCACGTAGACCTCCTTTTATAACAAAGTTTTGACTCTATTTTTAACTTCCATATTTTTGCATGCAACCCGTAATCGCCTAATATCGTTTGACTTTAGTTCACTGTTCTTATTTTAGCTGCATGATTTTCTCTATATCACTGTAATCGTCGTGACTTCAGTTAACTCTTCTTATTTTAGCTGCATGATTTTTCTTTAATGCACTGTAACTATCGTACTAACTTCAGATTAATGTATTACATATCTTATTTTGGTTGGGTTCTCTTCTTAGCTCTTCCTCTTTTTCCTTCTTCTCTTCTTCTCCTAAAACACAACATGTCGTGATATCGTGACACTTTCGCCTCCTTGCTTCTTTTTTTGCTTGTACCATGAAAAACAAACATGTCATGATATCGTGACACTTTCACCTCCTTACTCTTCCTTTTTACTTAACCATTGTCGCGATATCGCGACACTTTCACCTCTTCTCTTTCTCTTGAAAAAGCGACATGTCGCGATATCGTGACACTTTTTCTCCTTTGCTCTTTCTCTTACCTTCGGGTCAGAAAACGCGACATGTCACGATATCGTGACACTTTTTCTCCTCTTCCTTCCTCCCTTTAGGGTCGCGAAAATGCGACATGTCGTGAAATCGTGACACTTTTCCTTCTCTTCCTTCCTACTCTCTTCAAGTCACTAAAATGCGACATGTCGTGATATCGTGACACTTTTCCTTCTCTGCCTTCTTGCTCTTTCAAGTCGTGAAAATGCGACATGTCGCGATATCGTGACACTTTTCCTTCTCTCCTTCTTCTCTTTTCAACCAAAATGCGACATGTCATGAAATCGTGACACTTTTCTCCTCGCCTTTCTCTTTTCAAATGCACATGTCGCGATATCACGACACTTTTCCTCCCTTCTCTTTGAAATGTCGTGATAATCGTGACACTTTTCTCCTCTTTTCTCTTTTCACATGTCACGAAATCGTGACACTTTTTCTTCCGTACATCTCTCTTGCAATATGTCACGAAATCGTGACACTTTTTCTACTTGCCTTTTTCTCTTCCAACATGTCACGAAATCGTGACACTTTTTCTTCCGTACTATCTCTCTTGCAATATGTCACGAAATCGTGACACTTTTTCTACTTGCCTTTTTCTCTTCCAACATGTCACGAAATCGTGACAGTTTTTCTTCCGTACTATCTCTCTTGCAATATGTCAGAAATCATGACAGTTTTCTTGCTTGGCCCTTTTTCTCCGAACATGTCATGAAATCATGACAGTTTTCTTGCTTGCGCTTTCTCTTCGAACATGTCACGAAATCATGATAGTTTTGCTTGCTTGCGCTTTCTCTCTGAACATGTCACGATATCATGATAGTTTTCTTTCTTCTCAACATGTCACGATATCGCGACGTTTTTCTTTCTTCTCAACATGTCGCGATATCGCGACAGTTTTCTTCCTTGCTCAACATGTCGCGATATCGTGACAGTTTTCTTCCTTGTGATTTTCTTTTGATTTTTAGCATATGGGCCACTTCGATCTTTTGGATAATCATTGTACATACTCTGAAGAACCTCTTAACTCCTGTCCACTGCATCAATCGATCTGTCTGACTGTGTTGACAACAATGACAATACTATTGTTGCACCTTGCTCAACAATCTCCCCCTTTGGAATTGTTGGCAACACACGTGCAATTTCCTGTAATTCTTCTCCCCTTTGACAATAATACCAAAGGGCTACTGTAGACTCCCCCTGAGTCCATGCACAACATTCTCAGGCACACATTATTCCAGTTAGAAAAAATTACAAACATGAGCAAAAAGATAATCAAATATATAAATGCTCCCCCTGAGAATGTGATCCCTATAGCTAGTCAATTCTTGGGAAGTGTGACCACTCGACCAATCTGTCTCCAAGATAGAATGCACCTCCACTGGTACTCTTTCTATCATCTACACATCCTGCCCAATCTGCATCTGGAAATCTGTCCCAACACTGTCCTCAAATCTGTCCCAGCATTGTCCTCAAATATTTCCCAAAGGCCTTCTTCAAAGGCTCAATCAATCATGCTCAAGTAGTACTCAAAATGAACTCAACAATGAATGACAATCTCAAATCAAATCCACTTCATAGAAGCATAAAGAGAATTGTTAGAGACTTAATATCTTCTAACCTCAATCTCAACTCAACATAGAATGATGGAATAATTTATTTCATAGAACTTTAAAAATCACTTCACACATAACTTGACTAGGCTCAATCAAATCAACTCAACCAATCATCACCAAGCTGGAAACCATCTGGCTGCTCAATATAAACCTCTTCTTCAAGCTTCCCATTCAAAAATGCTGATTTCACATCTGTCAACAAAATTGACAAGTGACTCACACTTGTACCAACTTTTGTCCAACACTGTACCAACACTACAATTTTACTGCCAACTCTGTGCAAGCATCAAACATAGTACCACAACACCAACCAAATCCCTTTTTACATTTTCAACTTGGTCTATGTTTTCTATAGTCACCGCTGGTCACACCTTACTTTCAACTGTTCGAATCAGGAGACAATATTTTGTTAAACGCTTCACGGCCAACTATAGTGCACCTTACTCAAACTCATACTTTCGGACCTCGGATAGGTATGATTCACAAAGCAAAGTTGCTCATCTTGATGAGCTAAACATGAATCAATGATCAGACTTCAATATTTTTCACCACAACATCATAAAAGATCTAACAATCTTCACGTCAATGTGTAGTTCAAATATACACTGCTTTTATCGAAACACATATATGCGGCTAGGGCAACATTCTTTCACTAACCAAATTATCTGAACTGTTATAATCCTTAACTTTGGATAGTGGCAGTAAGAACCATCACCAGTACAACAATGACATATAGCAATACTACCAATAATGACAACTCTCAATTTAATCACCACCCTTCACGACACTTCCACAAACTACATGAACTGAAAACATACTTCGACAACTATACGACAACTTCCCTGACTACTTGCCTTTCATCCTCAGGTAATCAAACAAATACATAGGAGCATTAAAATGAAACTTCAAGATTGCTCCCCCTGAGGATGTGCTACCTGGAGTTGCTTAGTGCAATAGCGGAGTAATCTCCTTCAATCCAAGGAGACACGATTTCCTCTCTTCTTTCTTTCTCCAATATTTCTTGAACTTAGGCTGAAGGTTTTCAACTGCATCCCTATTTTGAACCTTTTCGTGAACTTGAACATTTCTCTTGGGTGGTTGTCTCTTGTACATCCTTGATGGATGATTATTTTCCTTTCTTTGATGCACATGATTTCTTCCCTGTCTGTGTTGCATTCTTTGCGTCTGATGAAATCTACTGTCTTGCCTTAGATTAGATACAAAAGTTCTTGGACAAGACCTTGCTATGTGCCCATGACCATTACATTTAAAACATTGCACATGGTGTTCAACAGATGTATTTCTACCAACATAACTCTTTGATCTATTATTCAATCCACAATACATTGCCTTGTGACCATAAAGGTTGCATCTAAAACAATAGCCATTACAAGCATTATTATGAATAAAGTGAGAGTGATAGAACCTCTTTTGTTGTGGTTGCTTTGTTGTAGATCTCCTTTGAGATTTTCTTCCTTTTGAAGTTTCAGCTTCAAACTTTTCTTGCTTTGATCCTTCAACGAGTGGACTTCTTCTTCTCTGCAGATTTAGAAGATGAAGGTTGTTCAGCTTCATATCCAAGACCAAGCTTAGACATGGGGCTTCTTTGTTGCCTTATCATTTTATCTAGCAACTCTGTGCTCTTCTCAAATTTGAGATTTGTATTGGCCTCTTCTAGTTGTTTCCTCAATAAAACAATCTCCTCTTCTTGTTTGCCGCAAACATCGCTTTTATCATCCAGGTGTGACTTCAAAGCTTCTTCTATTTTCTTGGCTTTATGAATTTGCAAGAAGAGATCTTCAATATTATCCCCATATTCTTCCAACTTCTTGGACAGTCTTTTGTTCTTTTTCCTTTCTATACCCAACTCTTCAAGTGCAGCGATCAACTCACCTTCTAGATATACTTCAGCCTCAGCCTCAAGTTTTTTATTACATTCCTATTTTTCCTCTATTTTTTCTTCTTCGAATGCCATGAAAAGAGCTTCATCTGTTTCTTCTTCAGAATCCTCATCGGAGCTGTCTTCTGATGAACTGACATTCTTGGAGATGAAACTTTTCTTCCTGAAGTTGTTGTTTCTAAAATTTGGTTTTTTCTTCCAGTCACTTCTTTCTTGGTGCGATCCTTCATCACTTTCGTCCTTCTCATTAAGTGGACATTTAGCTGCAACATGCCCAACGCCTCCACAGTTGAAACACTTAAATGGTAGCTTTCCTCTGTATTTTCCTTTTCCCCTTATTAGTTTCCGAACAAAGTTTGCTTCCGTTTCATCTGATGTCTCTTCTTCCTCAGATTCTTGTTTTGCTTTTATATTTTTATGTGCTTTAAAAGCAGCTTCTCTTTCTGTGGGTTTGGTTTTTCCTATTCTCATCTCATATGCAGTCAAAGAACCATGCATCTCATCCATACTAAAAGTATTTAGATCTTTAGCTTCTTCTATTGCTGAAACTTTAGAATCAAATCTTTTGGGAAGAGATCTTAGTACCTTTTTCATGACGACAGCATCTTCCATTTTCTCGTCGAGTCCTCTAATCGCATTAATGATTCCATTAACTCTCAGCATGTATGCCTCTATGTTCTCATCGTCATTCATCTTTAATGCTTCGAACTGAGCTCGATGCGTTTGTAACTTGGCCTCCTTGATCTTATCATCTCCTTCATGAATGCTCCTCAGTTTGTCCCATATTTCTTTTGCCGTTTTACAACCCATAATTTTTACTAGTTCACTATCCATTAATCCGCACATGATAGCATTCTTTGCTTTTGAGTTATTCTCAAACAATTTCTTATCGGTAGCATCGGTTGGAGAAGTGGTGGGTATTGTGTATCCACTATCTACCGAATCCCAAATGTCGTATCCCAAAGCACAAAGATATGTCTGCATCCTGAGTCTCCAAAATGTGTAATTAGTTCCATCCAACAATGGTGCTTTGTTTGATGAGAATCCTTCACCACCTGCCATTGTCTCACTTCCAAGATCAACCCTAGCTGATTTAGCTTGACAAGGGAAACTTGCTCTGATACCAATTGTTAGTCTCACAATGACACTGAGAGGGGGGTGAATCAGTGTAGCTCTTAAAAACTTAAATCTTCAATTCTTAATGCCTAAACAATGAAAGCTTAAAACTCAATAAAGCAAATATACCAAAAGAGCATCACACAACACAAGATGTACCGAGGTTCACCAGTTTTGGCTACTCCTCAAAATTGACTATTTGGACTCCCATCCAAATCCAGCCTTTGCAAAATACCAATTTTACAATCAATTTACCAACACCCACTGGAAGGAGCACCAACCCCTGATTTATCTGCACCAATAGAAAGGAGCACCAACCCCTGATTTATCTGCACCAACAAAAAGGAGCACCAACCCCTAATTTATCTACACCAATAGAAAGGAGCACCAACCCCTGATTTACTAGCACCAACTGGAAGGAGCACCAACCCCTGATGCCAAGCACCAACTTGGACTTCTATTCTGAAACTAGAAGATTGACATAAAGATGCCTTCACTTTTACAAGACCCTGACTGGTCTATTGCTTTCTCAACATTGCCCACTCTTCACACAACACACACCCTGCTCGCTCTCCTCTTGCTCTCTTCCAAGATTAAATCCACCTCACTTTAATCTCGAGCGCTTTCACTCTTTTTAGCACTTTAATTCTCCATGCAGACCTCCTTTTATAACAAAGTTTTGACTCTATTTTTAACTTCCATATTTTCACATGCAACCCGTAACTGGCCCTATAACTGTCATTCTGACTTCAGTTCATTGTTCTTATTTTAGCTGCATGATTTTCTCTATAATTGCACCTATAACTGTCGTAATCGACTTTAGTTAACTCTTCTTATTTTAGCTACATGATTTTCTTTTGTAACTACACCTGTAACTATCGTACTAACTTCAGTTAACTATCACATATCTTATTTTGACTGGGTTCTCTTCTTAGCTCTTGTCGGTATCAACTTTCGCCTCCTTGCTTCTTTTTTTGCTTGACCCAAAAAACACAACATGTCACGATATCGCGACACTTTCACCTCCTTGCTTCTTTTGTTTGCTTGTACCCAGAAAAAAACAAACACAACATGTCACGATATCGTGACACTTTCACCTCCTTGCTCTTCCTCTTTACTTGTAAAATGTCGCGATATCATGACACTTTTCTCCTTGCTCTTTTTTTCTTAAAACGACATGTCGCGATATCGTGACACTTTTCTCCTTTGCTCTTTCTCTTCCTTGGGTCAAAATGAAATGACATGTCACGATATCGCGACACTTTTTCATTCTCTTCACTTCCTCCTTTTCAGGTCGAAAATGGACATGTCGCGATATCGCGACACTTTTCCTTCTCTGCCTTCCTGCTCTCTTCAAGTCACGAAAATGCGACATGTCACGATATCGTGACACTTTTCCTTCTCTGCCTTCCTACTCTTTTCAAGTCATGAAAATGCGACATGTCACGATATCGCGACACTTTTCCTTCTCTGCCTTCTTGCTCTTTTCAAGTGAAAATGCGACATGTCGTGATATCGTGACACTTTTTCTTCTCTATTCTCTCTTTTCAAGTCTAAAATGCGACATGTCATGATATCGTGACACTTTTTCCTCTCATTTTCTCTTCTTTTAAACATGTCGCGATAATCCGACACTTTTTCCTCCTTATTTTCTCTTCTCTCAACATGTCATGATATCATGACACTTTTTCTTCCTTACTCTTTCTCTTCGAACATGTCATGAAATCGTGACACTTTTTCTACTTGCCTTTTCTCTTCGAACATGTTGTGAAATCGTGACACTTTTTCTTCCGTACTATCTCTCTTGCAATATGTCATAAAATCGTGACACTTTTTCTACTTGCCTTTTCTCTTCCAACATGTCACGAAATCGCGACTTTTTCTTCCGTACTATCTCTCTTGCAATATGTCGTGAAATCATGACATTTTTCTTGCTTGCCTTTCTCTCCGAACATGTCACGAAATCGTGACAGTTTTCTTGCTTGCGCTTTCTCTCCGAACATGTCACGAAATCATGACAGTTTTCTTGCTTGCGCTTTCTCTCGAACATGTCGCGAAATCGCGATAGTTTTCTTTCTTCTCAACATGTCACGATATCGCGACAGTTTTCTTTCTTGCTCAACATGTCGCGATATCGCGACAGTTTTCTTCCTTGCTCAACATGTCGCGATATCACGACAGTTTTCTTCCTTGCTCAACATGTCGCGATATCACGACAGTTTTCTTCCTTGTGATTTTCTTTTGATTTTTAGCATATGGGCCACTTCGATCTTTTGGATAATCACTGTACATACTCTGAAGAACCTCTTAACTCCTATCCACTGCATCAACCGATCTGTCTGACTGTGTTGACAACAATGACAATACTGTTGCTGCACCTTGCTCATCAAGAGCTATAGATTGAAAGACACCGTTGGAAAGCTTATTGTGAGATATTGTGACTGTGAGGATGCAATTAAGCTTACTGTGAGGAAAATATGTTGTTGACTATGAAAATCTTGAGAAGAAGCTATCATCAATAGTGAAAGGTTGGACATCATCAGAAGCATGCCGCAAGGAGAAGATGTTAATGTGTGGACTCCATGATAGGAAGCAATAAGATAAGTATGAAATAAATTAAGATTTTTATATAGAGAAAATCTCTTCATTCTATTTTGGAGAAGTAAGGTGGTACATAAAATATTAGTTTAAAAGGGAGATATAAGGAATTATGTTGTTATTATAAAGTTTTATTTTGCAAGTTTTAAAAGGGAGATATAAGGAGTCATGTTGTTATAAAGTTTTATTTTATTTTTCAAAATAAGATCATTATTATTAAGGCAGATTTGGAAGGCACATACAAAAGGAAAATTATTTTGTCAAGGTATATTTGGAAAGCACATGCAAAAGGAAGATCATCATTATTGAGCAGATTTTGGAGCAGATTTGAGCAGTATTTGTGAGAAGATTTTTAGAGTAGATTTGAGCAGTTTTTATGAGAAGATTTTAGAGAAAACTTGAGCTGTGTTTGTGAGCAATATTTGAGGATAGGCTTGAGAAGAGTTTTAGTCCAGATTTATGACCAAAAGTAGATTGATGTTTCATGTGGATTGGTATCCATGAACCTGAGCAAGGGGATTGGTGTCTCCTATGGATTGGTATCCATGAACCTGAGCAAGGGGATCAATGTATCCTATGGATTGGTGTCCTCAAACTTGTATAGGGGATTGGTGTCTCTTGTGGATTGGTGTTCACAAAATTGTATAGGGGATTGGTGTCTCCTATGGGTTGGTGCCCACGAAATTTATTGAAAAAATATATAATCAATACTTTGCCATAGTTTTTTCCTGAGAGGGTGTTTCCATGTAAAATATTTGTCTCTCACGTGTGTGGTGATCTGTGCATTGTTTCATTATTATATTGATATTATTTGAAGTTATTGCTTTGGAAATAAAATAAAAAAGTTATATAGTATACTATTCACCCTCCCTCTCAGTATAAGCTTGTGTTCTTTAGTTGAAACCCTATTTTCTTCAAATTTTCAATAGTAAGGATCTTATTATGAGCTGATGTCCATATGAAAAAACATATTTTTGGTATCAATCCTTTCAACCAAACCTTCTTCCACAATTGATAATCTACATCAACTAAATCAAAATTCACAAAAATAAAGGTTGATTTTATCTTGTACACCCCATCATTTTTCTATTCCAAATTGAATTATATTTTCCATCAGAGTGATCAATTTCCTTTCTCATTAATTCTTTTCTTACCACTTCTAACTGACTATTGATATTTTCATCATCAAATTCTATTATATACCATTGTTTCTCATTATCAAATCTTCTAATATAATCAGACACCTTCATCCCTTGCTGATTTATTGCCCACAAAGCCCCATATTTCAACTCTTTAAAGGAAACTAAAGTTTTCTCCCTTAACCACCTATCTTCACAAATGCATACATCATTTCCACTTTTGATTTCCCAAGAGAGATGATCCCAAATAATCTTCCTTATTTCAAGAAAACTATTCCAAAAAAGAGAGCCACTTGGAGGATTTTCAACTCTTACAAAAGAATTTATGTTTTCAAGATATTTAGCTTTGCAAATTGAAGACCACTCACTTTCAGTATTATTGCTTAATCTCCATCCCAATTTTACTCTTAGGGATTTACAAAATGTCATCATCTTCCTTAAACCAAGGCCACCCAATTTTTGCTCTTACAAATTGTATTCCAAGCTACTAAAGTCATATTTTTCTTATCCTCTAGACCAAATCAAAGGAATATATTATAAATCTGATCAATTTTCTTAGAAATAGTTGATGGTATTTTGTATATGATAAAAATATGCACCATAGAAAGCATTTACATGAATAAAAAATAGTAAATTATGTTTTGTATTGTATTGTGCTTTTATCCTCTTTTGTGATTACAATACAAACTTTGTAGGGATTACACAAGCATTAAGGTATTGGTTTTCCTTTTACAATTATTGATGATACCTTAGTCTTTTCATCACTATAACACTAGAGGGTGGGTTTTTTGTGATTGTCACTTTTACTAGATTTGGGTATCTATGTTTGGGTCTACATCCACTAAAGCTGCATTTGGATGATACTCATAGAGAGGTTGATGGTTGTGTTATCTAACTATATGGGAGTCGAACGATCATGATATTTGATCATATAAGGTTGGACGATAAAGTGCTAGAGTATTATGCTACATATAGGTCTAATGCTACATCTACGTCTGCTCACTCTGAACCTATATGCCTGCACACATGTGAAATGCAAATGATTAGTAGTACCTATTGGACCTCCCATAGTGAGGTCCAATTTTCAAATAATATTAAACACCATATATAGACTGAATGGAAATCTATAAAAGGATAATACTGAATAGAGAATAAATTGATTTTACCCTTCTTTTACCATCATTGATGTCTTTGTTGCTATCATTGTGCTTTATTGGATTGCATCGTGATATTTAAGGCTTCATCATACTACATCTAAAGGTCTGCATGCTGGTTGGATGATGACCATTATGGGTCTAGATGACTATAACCAAGACCATCCAAGATTGAATAATCATGGGCTATGGTATCCTTTCAATGACGAGAGTCAGATTTGAGCCTCTAGGGTGTTACAATTAGGGTTTGGAATGATATGGGGATGGTTTTATGGGATTTACTTTGGGTATTTGGGTGCGAAGTGCGCTCAATATTTTAGAAGTGCTTCAATGCATGAACCATCCTCATCGTAATGAGGGCATAGGGGGTGCATTTATAATTTTTGGGATGGAGGAGGGTGACCTCATGCAAATGATATGCATGCAAGGATGAAGACACCTTGGAATATCCTCCACTCAAGTAAATAACCAATATTAACATGCTTGATCATCAGTTAACTTTGTTTAAATAAAAGTATGCTTATTTATTTATTTTTAAATAAATATTTCTTTATCCATTGAGTTTAGTTAACTTGTGAAACTAAAGTGAAGGGCATTATCTTTGAATTTTTAATTAATGTTCTCCATGTTGACCTCATTATATTTTAAGTGTCAGTTAACTTGCATGAGGTGTGATGAATTTGTGATTATAGTTAACTGGGGATTGGATTTGGATGAGGACATTCCTTACCCATACAGACAAGGATAAGGTAGAGGTGGAGTCAACTTGTGTTTATTTCTAGACAATGTAATATTTTCCTACACGTAACTGAGATGAATGATGTGAGGTGGAACTAAAGAGAACTATGGATGATGTGGCCACGAGGGATGAAAGGTTAAATGGTCCTATTGAGGAGGGGTGAGTGGATGTGTAGCCTAGGTATTAATAAACTAATTAATTAATTAATTAATACTTAGGTGAATGTTTGTTTGATTTAATATTAATCAATTTAATTAATATTAAATTTTACTTAATTAATTAGTATTAAATGCACTTGATTTTGGTGTCTACAGATGCTCCTTTTTTATATTGTGTTGTGTGAAAATACAATGCGATAAAAAATAAATGACATCAATTATTGTGTGGATGAATGATGACTTGTGCTTGAGGGGTTAATGGTTGCCCTAGGTCAAGAGCAATGTAATATGCCTTGGTGATGGAGGTGACAAATATATTTAAACCTTGTCATTGAAAAATCAATGAGTGCATACAAATGCTAACTAATAAATTTACTATTGAGACTTGAAGTCTCTATGCTAGAAGGTGTGTTAATGTGACCTAGAGTCACTGTGCAAAAATTTAAAATGATATTATGCGCATGATAGTATCGAAAAAGGTTCTAAAAAAAACATCAAGTCCAACATGGGTGTTTGATTATTGAACTTGTTTGGAGTATGATTTTATTGGTATTTTCTACCCCCTCAAGCGATGAGTTGATGAAGGATAGAATGGATGACAATGAGAAGGCAATTGATCTCAACAAGATTGGGCACTTGCAGGATGGATGACATGTGGTTGGTGGTAATTATGGTTTTTTAAATCACACCTGTTCAAGATTTTCAAAATACTTGACCATTGCGATAGTCTTGAATGATCGTGCCATAAAAGATATAAATTGATTTTGGTGGGCGTGATTGGTCATTTTCGCTGTTGTGGACGAGGAACGAAGGGAGAGTGAGGTGTGTGAGTGGAAAATTAACATGGAGGTCTTACCAAGTTTTTAGTGGGGGTGACTTGATGTCTTTGGGAGGTAGAGCGGCTGGTACTAGAGGGAATGTGACATCAGTAACATAAGTTATCCTTGTTCAATTTCACTTTGGATAAAATGAACCCAAGTTGTGTGTTTGATTGTTTGAAATTGTTGTTGTTTTTTGCATGCATATGTTTGTTATTTTTAATTTTTTTACATGGTGCATGTGTGTGGTGGCCATTCGAAGACCAAATGGTTAGTGGTTGAGATCATCCGTGTCACAAACGGTCAATGTGTTTTGTTAAAAATATTTCTTTGTGTATGATTAACTATTGTGTTATGATCATTTGGTGTCAAACGGTTATGGCTAAAGGTCATCCGTCTATTGGACGGTCAATATGTTTATGTTGTTGCTTTTTTATCTCTATTTTTTTATTGGTGTGACCATTTGTCAATCGAACAGTGGTAGTCGATGGTTGTTCGCTTGTCAGATGGTTAGTGTGTTTTTATTGTTTTTGATTTCTTTGTTTTTTTGTTATTGTTGTGACGATTCGTTGATCGAATAATGATTGTCGATGATATTTTGCATGTTGGACGATCATTGTTCTTTGTTATTTGCTTTGTAGTTTTTTTTAGACTATCCTTTGATAGAATGAAAATTATCAATTACCATCCATGTATCAGACGATCAATTTTTTTTTAGTTTTTTTTTGCATAGCCTAGTGCTATTATGATCTCTTATGGATCAGACGATGATTTTCAAAGGCCATCTACTTGTTGAACAATTGGTATATTTTTTTTATAGCATGGTACTGATTTATTTTATATAATTTATTTTTTTTGCAACATAGTAAATGAGATTGAGGTATCAGTTCAAGGGTGTGTTTTACAAATCTTGGTGATGGATGTCAGACGACGATTGTAAGTGGCTTAGTGTGATAGGGATGTAGTATGTAGCAAAGTTAGAAAATGTACATATCTATCATGAATATTTGACCGCATTGGCTAACATATGGGATCTTAATACCTGCATCTTCCACATGCTCACAAAGGAGATCACAATCACACTCAGAAGGATTGGGTACTTATAGGATGAAAATGACAAGGCAATTGACCTCAGTAGGATTGGGAACTTGTAGGATGGATGACATGTAGCTAGTGGCAATTATGATTTTTTTAGATCATAAATTTTTGAGATGATCAAAATACTTGACCATCATGATCGTCCTAGACGATCATACCATAAAAGATATAAATTGATTTTGGTGGGTGTGACTCATCATTTTCATCATTGTGGATGAGGAATGAGGAGAGAGTGAGGTGTGTGAGTGGAAAATTGACATGGAGGTCTTGCCAATTTTTGAGTGGGGGTGACTTGATGGCTTCAAGAGGCGGAGTGGTTGTTACTTGGAGGGAGTGCAACATTGGTAAGTAACATAAGTTATTCTTTCTCAATTTCACTTTGGATAAAATGAACTCAAGTTGTGTGTTTGATTGTTTGCAATTATTGTTGTTTGTTGCATGCATGTGTGTTATTTTTTATTTTTATTTTGCATGGTGCATGTGTGTGGTGGCCGTTTAGAGACCAAACAGTTAGTGATTGAGGCCATCCATGTCATCGAAAATCAATGTGTTTTTTTGAATTTTTTTTTTTTACGTATGATTGATTTTTGTGTTATGATCATCTAGAATTGATTGGTTATGGCCAAAGGCCATTCATCTATTGGACAACTAGTATGTTTATAATGTTGCTTTTTTTTATCTATTTTTCTATTGTACTGACTGTCTATCAATCAAACGATGCTAGTCGATGGTCGTTCACTTGTAACATGGTTAGTGTGTTTTTTTTTTTGCTTTCTCTAGTTTTTTATTATTGTTGTGACCATCCGTTGATCGAATGAAGATTGTCGATGGTCATTTCCATGTGGGACGATCAATGTTCTTTGTTGTTTGATTTGTAGTTTTTTTTTTGAACCGTCCTTTGATCAAACAATAATTATCGATGATCGTCCATGTATTAGATGATAAATTATGTTTTTGAGATTTTTTTTTGCATAGCCTGGTGCTATTATGACCTTTCGTGGGTTGGAAGATGATTTTCAATGGCCATCCACATGTAAAACAATTGGTATATTTTTTTATAGCATGGTGTCAATTTATTTGATATGAATTATTTATTTTATAGCATAAATTAATGAGATTGAGGCATCATGTTTTACAAAGCTTGGCAGTGGATTTTAGACGATGATTGGAAGTGGCTTAGTGTGATAGGGTTGCATTATGTATCTAGGTTATAAAATATGCATACAGATCATGCATATTTGACTGCATTGGCTAACAGATGGGATCTTAATACCTGCACCTTCCACATACCCACAAAGCAGATCATGATCACACTCTAGGATATCTATAAAATTTTTTAGATACTAGTGGAGGGTGATCAAATTGAGATATTGTTAGTCAAAAAGTGACTAACTACAGAAAAATAGTTGATGCACCTTTTTGCATATTTTCCAAGAAGACCGAAGTGGCCCATATGCTAAAGATCAAAGAAAAAGCAAAACACCGCAAGGAGGAAAAAGTGTCGCGATATCGCGACATGTTGCATTTTCACGGTCCAAAGCAAAGAGAAAGAGCAAGGAGGAAAAAGTGTCGCGATATCGCGACATGTTGCATTTTCATGGTCCAAAGCGAAGAGAAAGAGCAAGGAGGAAAAAGTGTCACGATATCGCGACATGTTGCATTTTCGCGGTCCAAAGCAAAGAGAAAGAGCAAGGAGGAAAAAGTGTCGCGATATCGCGACATGTTGCATTTTTGCGAGCAAAAGCAAAGAGAAAGAGCAAGGAGGAAAAAGTGTCGCGATATCGCGACATGTTGCATTTTCATGAGCAAAAGCAAAGAGAAAGAGCAAGGAGGAAAAAGTGTCATGATATCGTGACATGTTGCATTTTTGTGGCTAAGAGCAAAAAAGGGAGCAAGGAGGCAAAAGTGTCGCGATATCGCGACATGTTGCATTTTCGTGGCTAAGAGCAACAGAAAGGGAGCAAGGAGGCAAAAGTGTCACGATATCGCGACATGTTGCATTTTGGCTAAGAGCAACAAAAGAGAGCAAGGAGGCAAAAGTGTCACGATATCGTGACATGTTGCATTTTCGGGAGAAAGGAGAAAAAGAGAAGGGAAAGAATGTCAGATTTGACATGTCGCATTTTAAGGCAACAAAAGAGCAAGAGGAAAGAATGTCATGATTTCGTGACATGTGCATTTGAGGGGAAGAGCAAACAAGAGAGAATGTCACGATTTCACGACATGTCTCATTTTCGGAAGTGGCAGAAGAGCAAAGCAAGGAAAGAATGTCACGATTTCGTGACATGTCTCATTTTCATGGCTGGAAGCGGCATAAGAGCAAAGCAAGAGACGAATGTCACGATTTCGTGACATGTCTCATTTTTACGGTTGGAAGCGACAGAAGAGCAAAGCAAGGAAAGAATGTCACGATTTCGTGACATGTCTCATTTTCGTGGCTGGAAGCGGAAAAGCAAAGTAAGGAAAGAATGTCACGATTTCATGACATGTCTCATTTTTGTGGCTGGAAGCGGTAGAAGAGCAAAGCAAGGAAAGAATGTCATGATTTCATGACATGTCTCATTTTCATGGTTGGAGGCGAAAAAGAGCAAAGCAAGGAAAGAATGTCACGATTTCGTGACACGCCAGCTGTAAAGGAATAAAATGTATTTTTGGCAATCAAAGGCATGCACTGACACCAAGAAGTGATTTTTGACATGATTATCAAAAATCTAGGATAGAGCAAGCTTGCCAGATGATTGAAAATGTGACAGGCTCGTCTAGAATCTAATCTGCAGAGAAGATATCTAATTCATAGAAGACTTGTGTATTATTAGAAACTGTAGATGATTGCTTGTAAAATAGTAAGATGTACTTAGAAAAAGATACTCTTTTAGGGTATATATAGGGGTGAGCGACTCCAAAAAAAGGTCGGCTCTTGGACGTTTACAAGCTTGATGTACATGTACTAGATTACAAGCAATAAAATATTTCTTCTTCTGGCTTCCAAAACTTCGTGTGCAAGTGTATGTATCTCGGTGTTTTAACTTTTATTCATTCTAAGTTTTATAATGTATCTGTTCTAAAATCTGGACCGTGCACGTATAAATCTTGTTTCTAGAGTTGAACATTAAAATATATTTACATGCTTTTAGACGAACATCTAAAAGTCACACTCGAGAATTCATGTTTTCTATAAGAAGATATAAAGAAAACTCTAAAAGTAGTAATCTGCATCATCAATGTTTGTTGTTGTCTAATCTGTACCATGAGAAAAGTTCTAGCTTAGGCTATATTTCCCTTATCTCTTGTTCCCCTTTTCTCTAAAAAACTCAAAGGAACCAACCTTCTCTAGAGACTAGACAGATGATCTCAAGCAAGATCTGTCTATTCAATGTTGGCAAAGTCTAAGGCGCAACACTATTAACCGAAGGCAGATTTTGTTCCAACAGTTTTTGGCATGCCCGATGGGACCAACAATCCCATAGTATTGTATAAGTTTTGGTGTTTTACCTTAAGAGCCTTTTTGTTTGAAAATCTCAAGAAAAACCACCTGGCGACTCCATTGCAATTTAGACCATAAAAGAAAGACCTTGTCTAGAAACCTTCTGGTTATATAGCCATATGATAACCAGATCCCGAGCTAGAAACTCTGAAGAACCTATCGAGTTCTTTGAACTACATCTCGAAAGCCTAAAGGCACACCCTATGCTAGCCGCACGATCAAATCCGCCCGACACCATTAGCACCTCTTTAACACCCATTGTAGGAGCATCTGCAAGCAATCCTATAGTAGTTGTAACTCCTTTAGCAATCATGGCAGCCACCCCTACCCCAACCCATCTTGTGTGGAATCAAACTGGCCCTTTGAACTTGGGAGCACACCACCAAATTCCACAAGCTGCACTAAAAGCATTACCAACCTTTGACGGAACAGGAAAAATAATAGATGAGCACTGTTTAGATGTATCATCGCTAGCATCTATTTACAACATCACTCAGGAAGATGTAATGGTCAGATTGTTGGTTATATCTTTGAAAGGAAAGATGCTCTATTGGTACAGAGCGCTTCCCACTGGATCCATTACTTCTTGGGTAGTACTTGTCGATCGTCTGGTCGATGAATTTAATATACATGCAGATCCTTTCACATTGTTGAATCAATTCACTATCATTGAGAGGCATCCACAAGAAGAAATCCAAGATTTCAACATCAGATTTACTAGAACTCGTGGTAGAGTACCACAGGGCCTAAAACCCATGGAAGAACAAGCTATATGCTATTACTTAAGGGCTTTTGATTCAGATCTCAGTATGATAATAAGGCAATCCCATGTAACCACTTTTCCTGGGATCTATTTAGAGGCAACAAAGGGTGAAGCTGATCTCATCGCTACAAAAAGATATCCATCAAAGAGTCTATTGCCAATTGTACCAGAGCTTTCCCAAGCATCAATTTCTAAACTTCCTGTACTCCCATCAACATAGGCTCTCCCATCTATAGCCGCACCTCCTACATTCCTTGCATTACCAGCTACACCCCTTGCATCAGCTCCCCCCAATGATCAATACATGACCATAATTGATACAATGAAGACATTGTCAAATGAAATGGCATCCATGAAAAAGAGAGAGGCTGAATGGAATATCCAAGCAAGAAGATTTCCATAGATACAAAAGGAAGGTGCTTCGACAAGCAATAGGGGACAAGAGAGACCGAGCATGGTATATACAAATGAGACAGTGGAGGCCGAAGAGCCTCCCACTGATTCTAACTTTTGGTGTACTACATGTAACGATCCACATGGGGAAAGTTCATGTATGATACACCAACATTATGTACAAAGTATAGCAGTTGAAAAGAGTAAAGAAAAAATGAAAGGCCATGTAAATATAATTAGAGAGAAGGACCACAACTTCATGATGCCTACAGTAGAACAGGTTTCAGTTTTGACAAGATCGGGTAAGAAACCACTGCAAGTAGACCCTAAAGAGCTTCAGCCATTGAATGTTTCCCCTGCTCCCAAGGAAGTTCCCAAAGAAACTCCTAAGGGAAGTCTCCCTCAGGAAAGAAAATATCAGTTTCCAGCCAAAATTCAAGGGCAAGAAACACACAAAGAATTTATTCCTCGGGGGGAAAATGAAACCCAAGAACAGGCTAGGGAAAGGTTGAGATTCCCCTCGCTGACAAAAAGGCAAAGAACTGAAGCTACCCAGGGATACAAAAATAAATATGAAACTTTTGCCAAAGAAAGAGAAAGAATAGTTGATTCACCTACATTCAATATAGTAGAGGAAATGAAAAAGACTCCTTCTAAGGCAAGTATGTATGATGCTCTTCAAATCCTAGGTCAAATCGATCTCCTACAGGAATCCCTAAGAACAATGAAAAATGGAGGTAGGACTGCATCATCTTCAAAAATGGTTCTAACGAACTTGACGTCTACCACTGGTAAGAATAGGCCACCACCCTTTTATTTGTCCCTTCAAATGGAAGGATGGGTTGTCCACAATTGCATGATAGATTCAGGCGCTGCTACCACTGTGATACCCAAAGCAGTATGTGATATTATGGGAATGGAGTACACTAGGAGCAGCGCAGGCATCCTACAGTTAGATGGTACTCCAGTAAAAACTGTAGGAGTGATAAAGGATATTCCCATACGGCTGCATAAAATGCCTCAGATGACAGTCATACAAGAGGTAGTAGTCATAGACTTGGAGCCCTATTTTGGTATGTGTCTATCCAGAGAGTTCACAACAAATATAGGAGGATACTTATCCTTAGATTATTCTCATTTGGAGATACCTTTCAAAGGTAGAAGGGTCAATATTTTTAATGAGAAACCATCTACGTTTCATGTAGAAAATATTGGTGAAACTGACCGTGTAAATATGATGACTGAAGAAACAATAGAAGAAGATCTAATGGAAGAAACATTAGAAGAGCTCCAAGCTGAGGACGAGTTTTCTCTACAGAATTTTAATGCCATGATAGAAACAAAAATAGGAAACTATTCTATTGAGAAACCAAAAAGAAAATTGATACCCTCCCTAGAAAAGGATGGTTCTGTGAATCAATTGTGGAAGCTTTTCTTTGATGGGGCTAGGTGCAAGAATGGAGCTGGTGCCGGAATAGTTTTGATTTCTCCCACCGGAGAGGAAAAGGTTTTCTCTTACAGGTTGACTTGGAGTTGCTCCAATAACATAGCAGAATATGAGGCCCTGTGCTTAGGGTTAAGAAAGGCTGAGAAATTGGGAATCAAACAGTTACTCATCTATGGAGATTCAGAACTTATTGTGAATCAAGTCACCAAAAAATGTATAAGTAAACAACATTATTTGAAGGCTTACAGGAACAAAGTGTGGGATCTCTTAGAGGCCTTTGAGGCCCTAAATATAAAGTTTATCCCTAGAGAACAGAATACCCACGCAGATTTGTTAGCTTCAGTGGGAGCTAATTTTTGTCCCGTAAGTAATGTTATTCAAAAGTCTAAAACTGTTAGACTTATATACGGGCCTTCAGTGCCTGATAAAAATATTTTCTGGCAAGTTTTTGAAAATGATGAACAGATACTGGATTTCTTAATCCATGAAATGAATTGCTCAGCCAACCGGGATCTACAGGATGAAGAGGAAGAGGACATTATTCAGTTAAAAAACAATCATATTCCTAAGGGTCTCATCACCCTTGAAAGCCTGTTTGATAACAATGATAGAGCAGTTGGCCAAAAAATCAAGGTCGATAAATGAAGATACAAAGATGTAGAGTTGGAGCCAGGAAAAATGATTAAGGTTGGAATCAGTTGTACAGAAGAGGAAGTGAACCAGATCAGAGAATTGTGTAAAAAATTCCCTGACATCATAGCTTGGGTGTATAGTGATCTAAAAGTGTACAATAAAGATGTTATTCAACATACCATAGAATCAGAAGAAGGAGCTAAGCCTTTTAGGCAAAAGCAAAGACCAGTGAATCCGAAGATAGAATCTTTGATGAAACAAGAACTGCTAAAACTCCTTCAAGCTAAAATAGTATACCCTGTTAAACACTCCACCTGGGTGGCAAACTTGGTACCAATCAGGAAGAAAAATGGAGATATCAGATTGTGTGTAGATTTCAGAAATCTGAACAGAGCATCACTCAAATATCATTACCCGCTACCTCAGATTGACCAAATTCTACACACAGTTGCAGGAGTAATGCAACTCTTACAGTTAGAAGAACAAAGAGAGCAATCATACAATCACAATCAGAAGCATATGGCAGATACTGAAGGATGGTTCAACAAAAAGACAACTGCCAAAAAATTTAGAGTGGGAGACTTGGTTTTGAAATGGAATGTAAAGAAAGCTAAGCCAGGTAACCATGATAAATTCGATGCTTTCTGGGAGGGACCATTTGAAATTGTTTCAGAGAAACAGTTCAATGCTTTCGAGTTGAAAGATCAAGATGGATTGGTTCTTCCCATCACGGTGAATGCATTTCACCTAAAGTTATATTTCTATTGAGAAAGCAGAAAAGGAATTATATGTATAGTATAATATAAGTATATTCAGACAATATTTGTAAATATTACCATTTTTCGGCCTTAACAAAAAATTTCAATCGCAGCCAATCAGAAGTCGACATTTTTTTTTGAATAGAGATACTAAGGTATAAAGGGAGTTTTGACGAAGTAATGTTCACTTTTAATCTAAGTGCATTTTCCTGTGTTCTTTGTCTTTCTCTAAAATATTCTTTTTACAACTGCGTTGTTGACTCCGTTTCCCAATGGATGAAGGCCTGGTTCAAAATTTTTGCAAGCAAAAAATCCCCTAGAAGGCGCCAAGAATGTTAGTCAAAAAGTGACTAACTACAAAAAAATAGCTGATGCACCTTTTTGCATATTTTCCAAGAAGACCGAAGTGGCCCATATGCTAAAGATCAAAGAAAAAGCAAAACACCGCAAGGAGGAAAAAGTGTCGCGATATCGCGACATGTTGCATTTTCATGGTCCAAAGCAAAGAGAAAGAGCAAGGAGGAAAAAGTGTCGCGATATCGTGACATGTTGCATTTTTGGTCCAAAGCAAAGAGAAAGAGCAAGGAGGAAAAAGTGTCAGGATATCGTGACATGTTGCATTTTCGGAAAGAAAGAGAAAGGAGCAAGGAGGAAAAAGTGTCGCGATATCGTGACATGTTGCATTTTCGTGTCAAAGCAAAGAGAAAGAGCAAGGAGGAAAAAGTGTCGTGATATCGCGACATGTTGCATTTTTGCGAGCAAAAGCAAAGAGAAAGAGCAAGGAGGAAAAAGTGTCGCGATATCGCGACATGTTGCATTTTTGTGGCTAAGAGCAAAAAAAGGGAGCAAGGAGGAAAAGTGTCGCGATATCGTGACATGTTGCATTTTAGTGGCTAAGAGCAACAAAAGGGAGCAAGGAGGAAAAGTGTCGCGATATCGTGACATGTTGCATTTTCAGGCTAAGAGCAAAAAAGAGACAAGGAGGTAAAGTGTCGCGATATCGTGACATGTTGCATTTTGTAAGAAAAAAAAGAAGAAAAGTGTCGATTTCGTGACATGTTGCATTTTAAGAAAAGAGAAGGGGAAAAATGTGATTTTGTGACATGTCATTTTTTGAAAAAAGAGAAGAAGGAAAGAATGTCATGATTTCGTGACATGTCTCATTTTTGGGAAGGCAGAAGAGCAAAGCAAGAGATGAATGTCGTGATTTCGTGACATGTCTCATTTTTGTGGTTGGAAGCGGTAGAAAAGCAAAGCAAGGAAAGAATGTCATGATTTCGTGACATGTCTCATTTTCATGGCTGGAAGCGGTAGAAGAGCAAAGCAAGAGACGAATGTCATGATTTCATGACATGTCTCATTTTTATGGCTGGAAGCGGCAGAAAAGCAAAGCAAGGAAAGAATGTCACGATTTCATGACATGTCTCATTTTCATGGCTGGAAGCGGTAGAAGAGCAAAGCAAGGAAATAATGTCATGATTTCGTGACATGTCTCATTTTTGTGGTTGGAGGCGGCAAAAGAGCAAAGCAAGGAAAGAATGTCACGATTTCGCGACACGCCAGCTGTAAAGGAATAAAATGTATTTTTGGCAATCAAAGGCATGCACTGACACCAAGAAGTGATTTCTGACATGATTATCAGAAATCTAGGATAGAGCAGGCTTGCCAGATGATTGAAAATGTGACAGGCTCGTCTAGAATCTAATCTGCAGAGAAGATATCTAATTCATAGAAGACTTGTTGTGTATTATTAGAAACTGCAGATGATTGCTTGTAAAATAGTAAGATGTACTTAGAAAAAGATACTCTTTTAGGGTATATATAGGGGTGAGCGACTCCAAAAAAAAGGTCGGCTCTTGGACGTTTACAAGCTTGATGTACATGTACTAGATTACAAGCAATAAAATATTTCTTCTTCTGGCTTCCGAAACTTCTGTGTGCAAGTGTATGTATCTCGGTGTTTTAACTTTTATTCACTCTAAGTTTTATAATGTATCTATTCTGAAATCTGGACTGTGCACGTATAAATCTTGTTTCTAGAGTTGAACATTAAAATATATTTACATGCTTTTAGACGAACATCTAAAAGTCACACTCAAGAATTCGTGTTTTCTATAAGAAGATATAAAGAAAACTCTGAAAGTAGTAATCTGCATCATCAATGTTTGTTGTTGTCTAATCTGTACCATGAGAAAAGTTCTAGCTTAGGCTATATTTCCCTTATCTCTTGTTCCCCTTTTCTCTAAAAAACTCAAAGGAACCAGCCTTCTCTGGAGACTAGACAGATGATCTCAAGCAAGATCTGTCTATTCAATGTTGGCAAAGTCTAAGGCGCAACACTATTAACCGAAGGCAGATTTTGTTCCAACAGATATCTCTGACACATCATAGGGAGGCCTTGCTACAACGGGTATACCAGAACCATAGTTTAGTGATAATTGTGGATAGTAGTGGCATGGATGTAGTCATTATCAACTATGATGGTTGACAATACAACATAATATCTTGGTGATATTGATCTCCAATATCATACTACTATATTTTAGGTTCTTGGTTCCCATGGAACCTACTTGGGTTGGTATAGGACTTAGTAGAGGAGCCTAAGGTGATGGCATGGGCTCTAGTGCTACTAGTGTAGACTTACTAGGAGCTCTATGAGATACAATTCTAAGGTAAATTTGGTTTGGGTTGTAGTTTTCTACTACATATTTTGGTATGGGAGCACTTTACGGTTGGGAAACCTAAGGGGTTACCTTGGTTGGAGGTGAGTGACATGGGGGATGACACTCATTACACAATGATATGGAGTAGGGATCGAAAGGAGGGAATAGCCACCCATTCTATAGAATATGGACTTATTATGATGACTTATTTTCATGAATGCGTTTAGGGAAGGTGATATGGAGGCCTTGGAAAGAGGGTTCAAGCTAGCCAGAGGATGGATTGCACTTGGTATAGGTTTAGTGGAGGAGACAAGTGGAGGGTTACCATGGGACTGAGTATGATTTTTTCCATTATGATTGCATGTTGCGGTAGTTTGGGCTACCCTAGGGCATTTCTTCAACTCATATAGTATGTAGATAACAATGTACTAAGATAGCCACTGATCTAGAGTATGAGTCCATAGGGGAATATGTGGATGAGGAGCTAGTTATGATATATGTGGATGATGTGGGTATGACATAAGAGTATGATATATAGGTTGTTGCACAAGCGATGTAGCTAGAGGTAGGGGGTGGTGCCATAGGTAGTGTGGAGGTAGGACCTTCAAAGCTTATAAGATGATAGGTATGGCAGTAGATAAGTACTAGGGTAGGATCATCACAAGAGGTTAGAAAGATAGTCACAGAGAATATCTATAGTCAAAATGGGTATGGTAATAGTAGCGACTCGATAATAGAGTATGTTGTTATGTTAGATCGGGTGCGGGTGCTAGAGAGGCAAAAGGTAGAGTTGGAAACTACCATAGTCTAGGAGCAGAGTTAGCAGGATGAGGAGCACCAGATATGGTGGGGTTGGGATGAGCAACATGATGCACTCAAGGCTTAGGTGCAAAGCCTATAGGATGAGTGAGAGAGGCTAGTCAAGGAGCATGACCAATCCTTGAAAGAGAGGGTGAGAAGTGTGGTAGATCAATATGTTTTATGAATAGAAAGAGATGTGTTAAGGGCTGGATGTGATGCCCTATATGCTGATAGGGATGCATTGAGGGAAGTGTGAGATTTTCTATGATTGAGATAGGCATAAGGGCCTAGGGGGAGCTAAGAAATGATGGTTATGCTAGTCTAGCTGGAGTGATAGAGGGATAGGGTAGAGGGGGATAGGGATAGGGATAGGATGAGAATACTATAGAATACCATTTTGTTGAACGGTATAGTAGTACCATAATTACCATCATCCTCTAATTCATCATGGAGTCAAAGGAGTGGATCTTCGAGTAGTCGTTCAGTTGTCCCACTTGTACCTTAATTTGTAGGGGCATAAACTTCTTAGGTCTTAGGGATGGGGACATATCACAATGAGAATCAACGGTATGGTAGCTATAATGGGTAGGCCTAAGGAGATCAGGGCAAGGGCAACGAGGATAATGGCAAGAGCAGGGAGTGATATGTGGATGTTAAGCTTTGTAGGATATTTTTGTAGATACCTTACATATATATTATTATAATTTTGATTAGACTTGATAGCTCTAACATATGTAGCCTATGGAGGAGGTTGTATATGTACATTTTTTATGATATATATATATATATTTATATATAGATGATGTGTTTTATTGATATGATATGCTATGTATTTTGTATGTAATATTTATTTATTTATGATTTGATGTAATGTTTTATTGAATTATTGAATGTATGTGGATGGATGCAATGAATGTATACACATATTTGTGATTAACTTTAAAAAAATGCGTTAACCTATATCATTATTCATGACTTTATTCAATTAATCAAGGGAATCAAGCCAAGGGTACCAAATTTATGTGAAATGGATTTTATGGAATGTTATGTGGTGTGCTACAATAATTGTGCTACTATGAAGGTAAATATAATATGATTTATACTTTTATGTGTCCTAGGGAAGTGCTTTCATGATGCTCAAACACCCTAGTGACATCGATCAAACTCATATATTAATCAAATAGGTACTTGAAGATGTTAATATCAGCCAAGTTATTCAAGTTTATTAAAGACTAATGTGTGT
Organism: Wollemia nobilis; assembly: GCA_028583015.1. Lineage (NCBI taxonomy): Eukaryota > Viridiplantae > Streptophyta > Pinopsida > Araucariales > Araucariaceae > Wollemia > Wollemia nobilis. The sequence continues at coordinate 887,773 of JAQPPZ010002937.1, read as the reverse complement.
GCAATGATTGTTCATTTATAATTTTAGGTGAGGGATTAATCATTTTTTACTTATGCCAATAAGCAAGATCATTTGCGAGTGTACATAGGTTTGTACAAAAGGTCATTAATGTGATAGACATGTCACCATGTAAGGTGTACTCCAATGCTAGTCTGGAATCTATAACCCTAATGGAGGTTAACCCCATGATCTAAGGACCTGAGAATTCCAAAGATTCAAGATTTTAGCAGCTCTTTTTTTTATCTTTTGGATCATCTAGAAAATGGTTATTGTACCCTAATCCAAATTTTTTATTAAGGAGGTGGTAATGTGGTTTGATGATGTGGTGAACTCCCTACTCATAGCGACCAAGGTTGAATCCTCTCCAATGGAAATTTTGGAAATATCATAAAGCAAAGGAGATATTTGATAGGAAGTTGATGTCACCAAAAATGGTGATTCAGGTCTTTCATCAAGAGGGACATCGGAGGAGGTATCCACTTTGATGTATACAAAATATGTAGAATTGGATGTAGGATTCATGGGATTAATGGTGCCTATGCATGGGCATCCAAAATCCCTAATCAACTCAATTATGGGAGGCATAAATGCAACATTGTGTACTAGATACTCACCTATTTCTAGAATTACCATGACCTACGTAGTTTTGGAAGGGGATACAATAGATAGTCCAACATCCTCTTTCAGATGATCTAATGTTACAGATAAACCTAAGGTGATGTCTAGAATAGATGGATCTATGATGGATGCATTTGATGGTGGTGATGGATCAGGATGTGTGGAGAAGAAAGTGATTTGAGGTGCTATGATGGGCTAGGGACCATTGGAGGTGGAGGTGGGAGTTGTGATAACTTATTCAATAGTAGATTGAGATGGTAGCTTGGATTACATGGTGGGAGGCATGTTTTGGGTTTTAGTGGATGAAGGTAGTAGGTGAGTGTTTACGATTGGGTAGGGTTGGTGGACAAACATATTGGTGGATGAATGACATGGGGGATATAATGACATAAGTGGTGGGTTGTTTGAAAGTGGTTGGGTGTTTATGGAATGTGTGGGGTGGAAATATGGGTGAAAATGGCTACTCTGTGAAGACAAAGACTGGTTACGATGGGGTTGGCTTTGCCCAATAGTATGGGCTTGGGTGGTGTTGTGGCTGCTCCACAACGTACCCCAAAATTGGGGACCCACCTTTTTTTGCATGTTTTCCAAGAAGACCGAAGTGGCCCATATGCTAAAGATCAAAGAAAAAGCAAAACACCACAAGGAGAAAAAGTGTCGCGATATCGCGACATGTTGCATTGTCGCGGCCAAAAGGGAAAAAGTGTCGCGATATCGCGACATGTTGCTTTGTCACGGCCAAAAGAGAAGAGAAAGACAAGAAAGAAAAAGTGTCGCGATATCGCGACATGTTGCATTTTCACGGCCCAAAGCAAAGAGAAAGAGCGAGGAGAAAAAGTGTCGCGATATCGCGACATGTTGCATTTTCATGGCCAAACAAGAAAAAGTGTCGCGATATCGCGACATGTTGCGTTTTCGCAGCCAAACAGGAAAAAGTGTCGCGATATCGCGACATGTTGCATTTTCACGGCCAAAAGAGAAAAGTGTCGCGATATCGCGACATGTTGCGTTTTCACGGCCAAACAGGAAAAAGTGTCGCGATATCGCGACATGTTGCATTTTCGCGGCCAAAAGAGAAAAGTGTCGCGATATCGCGACATGTTGCATTTTCACGGTCAAAAGAGAAAAAGTGTCGCGATATCGCGACATGTTGCATTTTTGCGATTCAAAGCAAAGAGAGAGAGAAGAAAGAAAAAGTGTCGCGATATCGCGACATGTTGCATTTTCACGGCCAAAAGAGAAGAAAGAAAAAGTGTCGCGATATCGCGACATGTTACATTTTCGTGGCTAAAAGCAACAAAAGAGAGCAAGGAGGCAAAAGTGTCGTGATATCGTGACATGTTACATTTTCGTGGCGAAGGGCCACAAAATGGAAACCAAAGCACATACGCATACAAGGGAAGGTGAAACGAACAGCCATTGGAAAATGAAACGAACAGTCAGGGAAGGTGAAACGAACAACCATCGAAAAATGAAACGAACCGTCATGGAAGGAGAAACAATTTTTTCAAAAGTTTAAATACGCCATTCAAAGAGGCCAGAAGGGGTTGGAAATTGTTGCGAGCAGAGTTGCAGAGTTGAAGGCAAGAGGGCCATTCTGGACCTGTTTGAGTCATTTTTCTTCCATGGACTGGTTTGGGAAAACCAAAAATTTTGTTATTGTAAAATGACAAATTTTTAATACAGAAAATTTTAGAAAGTTGCATCTTATGGACAAGAAAGGAGGAGTCATTTTCTGCATGCAAGATTAAATGTCTATTTTTCCCCTTTTCAGATTTTAGGCTTGTAAATGGAGTTTATGCAAGTTTTCTTGGTTGCTTCATGCGAATGTTTAAATCTGAAAAACCTCATTTAAAACCCTAGGAGCCAACACTTAGCTTATCCGGATTGTGCTTGTTTTGCAGGTCCAATAGGTTAGGTTGCATGCATGAAAACCTCACATCTTCGGTTTTGTCGAAATAGGATAGCATCATACTGAATGCGTTTTATTTTCAGTTTCTGCATTTCATTTTCATTTTCTGCATTTTATTTTTTTCAAAAATTTTCACTTATTTAAATTTTCAGGCATTAAAATAAACATTTAAAAAATTTCAAAATCCAAAAAAAAACAATGAACAATCACTAAAGTTTCATGGTGAAATAAACCAACATTGCCCCTTGTTTACAGTTACTTGCAATCACTAAGGTGTTCCAAGCATTTAAATTGAATATCTTTATTTGAGATTACTAATACACATATGCAAATGCTAATACAACGGAGACCTTGGAGAAGTTGTTTGTTTAACTTCTTTGCAAGAGGGGATTTGGAACCCAAATCCTAAAGGAGAGTGTACTTTCACAATCGGGTGAAAATACCACTCAACAGATTGGCGCTAGAAGGAGGGCCTGAATTGTTTTATTTCAGAGTGATTTAAATGCTATAGGGATTTAAATTTTGAATATTTCATGCCCTATTGATTATTATCTTTAGCTCTCTTTTAACAACACAACCTTGTAGTGTTAAAATGAGGACATGAATCGCTATGCATTGTTCTAACGCTTTTTGATTGTTCATACAAGAATAATGTGTTTTGATTTGATTTTGAAAATTTTTGGTCTTGACTAACGAGGTTGTCTCCATGCAATTACTTTCATTTGATTTTAAGGGATACATCTCTTGGTTGATGCTAACATGATTATTAATACGTTACATGTTTGATATTTGCTAGTCAATTTCATGCTTATTTGTAAGGAATTATTTTTTGTCTAAAATGTATTTGTTGTCGGTATTATGCTCTTCACTTGCGTGTAATGCGATCTTGTGAATCAGAAAGCCTACAACACTAGGAGTATGCTCTTCACTTGCGCATATGCGATCTGGTGAATCAGAAACTTACATTTTTAGAATACTGCTTTGTCATGGTTCCTTCTTTCATTCATGACTAACAAATTGATTTTGAAGTTATTCTTTGAATTTCATTAATTGCAGGATTTTTTTGTGTCGCAGGTTTTCTTTGAGGTATTGAGAGTTTTGTTAGGTTTTGTAGGGTAGTTTCATTTACAAGCTGGACCCACCGCATCACATCGCAACTAGGTCCAAAAAAACCGAGGAAACCATATTCCAAAGCCTCTCACTCACTCATAGGAATCCGAGGAATAAAACCGAGCAAATTGTGGTCCCACCAGATATTCTTGTTACAGAAGATCCTTCTGTTTCAGGTGCATCTAGCGGACTTGCACCGGTGGTGTCATTTGCCACTAGTGTACCAATTATCAATACCATTTCCACGGTTCTTGTAGGGTTATCATCATCGATTTTGAATCAAATGGCCCAACCTCCACCAGCTCCTTGGTACGGAGCCCATAACATTCCTTTGAATATTGCAAGGGATATTCACGAGATCCCTAAGAATATAGAGAGATTTTTGCCCGAATACAAACCGGATGGCCCAAGGACCGCAGAAGAACATATTCAGGCCTATAGGGATGTTTTGATAAGATTGCAAGTTCAACATGAAGATGTGGCTTGTAGACTCTTCCCCATGAGCCTAGACCAAGTGGCTTACGAATGGTATATTTGCTTACCCACTGGTTCCATTACATCATGGTAGAAAAGGGGGGGGAGCAATCAGAACTGCTTTAATCAGAGCGATTTTTTAGTAGCTTTGCAAATATATTTTGAGGCATTGGATCCTATGATGACAATGTTTGCAAGGTGAAATCCTCAAGTTACCACGCTTTCTCTAGCCTACAATGAAGCTATGACCATTGAACAACAAATGACACCACAAGGTTATGGGTTTTCCCAGATGCCTATGGTAGGACAATATGGTCCATATGGTCAAGCTCCTATGATGAATCAGATCATGGCACCACAAATATCAGGCATAAATGCTTTGCCTTATCAACAACCATATTCATCAACACCCGCTTACGCACCCATTCCAATTCAACCAATCACATCCATTCCCCCCATTCCTTCATTTTTGCAAAATAGTCAACAAACTATGCAAGGAGCTAGTCCGATTAATTCTCAGGCTATAGTTCCTTTCCCCAATCCAATTCCGATTCAAAGTGTGAATCCCTACGCAAATCAAGCGGCTCAAAATCCAACTCAAATGTTAATTCAAGATCTCACCAATTACACAAATCCTACTAGAACTAGCAATAACATAGCTCAACCAAAAGAGATTTATTCAGAGGTTGAAGAGCTCAAAAAGATAGTTCACAAATTGAGTAATGATTTGGTTCAAAAATAGAAGTATGAATCCCATGCCCCTCACCCAAATCGAAACTTCAACAATAGAGGGAGACAGTGGAATACGAAGCCAAACAATGGGGGTGTGCCTTCCCCTATTGCTAATCAGATAGATACTTCTACAGGACCAAGTCACTCTAGTTCCATTCTTAATATTTCTGATTTTGCATGGGAAAAGGGGTGTAGATTGCATAATACAAAGGAACATAATGAAAGGAATTGTCCCGAAATTGCTAGGTATACCCATTGTCTCCAAGCTCAAGTGGATGATTTGGAACTTGTGCCAAATGAGGGTCCACCCCAACATCAACAAGGAGAGGACAACATTTTGGTGGTGGAAACTCTATATCGTCAAGAGAGTGAGAATGAGGAAGGTGAAGATGAATGGGGTGAGAAACATGTTGATGAATCAGAAGATGAAGAAGAAGTACTTGAGCATCACAACTTGAACTTGGAGGATGATTACTATGATTCGTGGAAGAAATGGGAAGAATATTATCAATCTAAATCTTCTAATAAACTTGTTGTGTCAATTAATATGCAGGATAACTCAATTGCTTCCTCACATGAGGATACTATAAATCCTGTACAATTTGAGAAAGTTTTGGAAGAGGAATTCGAATCTCATCAAATTTTGGAACATGATAAGGATTCTACAACCATGAATCAAGAAAGAGAGTCATTTGCTTTAGATTCCTTTGGAGGAAAAGAAATTGAAAATCTTGATCCACTTACTTGTGCTACAATGATTATGCCATTTCAAAATGAGAAAATTACAAAACCTAAATCATTTGGGTTTGATATCATTGATGATCCAATTGAAAATCTCACGTTACCCAAAACAACCCAAGTGATTGATCACGGAAATGTGTTAGTTAACCCACCCCTAGATAGACAAGACTTATGGTTTGAAAGGGATGGACATATTTTCAATTGGGTACCTAAGTTTGGTGCCTTTGATAAACGAGTCATGGAGAAAGAACAAGTGCTACATGATGATGAATGTCATGAGAGAAAAGAGGAATTTTCAAATCCTCTTCAAGTAAGGTCAAATGAAAACATGCCAAAGGTAAAATCTCACCTTTTTGGTTTCACCATGCAAAATTCGAATGAAGGTTTCCCTAATGAATGGTTTGATTCAAATATTATTAATGTTATGGCTTTATTGAATGAAAATGAAAGCTTATTTCTACACCATGAATCAAAGTGCGGAATGGACATCTTAAAGAATAGACATAAAGGAATTGAATATCAATCATTGTCTAATCAATTTGAAAACTTGAAACTCCACCATAGGATTATTAATGAAACTAAATCAAATTGGTATGGTGAGAGGGGCAAGTGGAAGTTTGTTTCTTTGTTTGGTTTGATCTTGTTTTTTTTGGATTCCTACAAAACTTGGTATGCGTATCACGTCATACATCTTTTAAAGAATTCCAATCAGGTTTGGGATCCGGGAAAATGATAATCCAAACTTTTGCACCATCTTGCATTATATTGTACATTTGTATATACTTTTGGTTTTCGTGTTTTGGTTTTGGATTGGATCTCACTTTGGTTTTAAGTTTTGTGTGTTGGTCCTTTGGACACTTTTGGTTTGTTTTTAAAAAAAAAAAAAAAAAAAAAGCGAGATGTCAACTTATGTCCTTATGAATGTTGACTAAGACTAGGAGAATATGAAACATCGGAATTGTATTGCAGAAAGCTCCACGAGTATCGCAAACACATTAAAGAATATCGTTTGGAACTTGTGATGCATGAAGTTGTCAGTTTTACACATTATGGTAAAGTAGGTGATATACTCCATCCGCATTTCAAAAGGAGCAATGCATTCATATCTCATGTTACATTCCACATTGCATATACATTTCATCTCAGTTGCATCTTCATTTCATGTACAATCATTGAAAAGGTGTCGAATCCTCTTAGGGTTATTACATAACATATATTAAAAGGATCCTAAGGTTGGGAACTGATGCCCAAACTATCTTGAACCAAGCACGTTCTACACATATTAAAGAGGATCTTGAGCAAAATGGTCAAAACCATACTTGGAAGAAAAGGTGAGGCAAAAGGAGTATTTCGTGTCTATCCTATCATGCAACATAATCCTTAAAATAGTGGTTTTTACCACTCCCATAATGCTTAAAGCCTAAAATTGGAGTAGTAAGGATAGGGTCTAATTCTCATCTCGCTTAGGTTGAGAATCCGATTCCCCAAAGCTTCTATTTTGCCCATTCAAGAACTTGAAATTCCAAAGCAAATATTTTTCATTTCTTTATTAATATTGGATTGGAAGGATCGTACTACATGCCCCTTGCAAGGATGGGTAGTCATCCCCAAGGTCCAAGAAATCAAAAGTAGAGCCAAATCCTGGATTATGGGGTTGATCTCCACCGGGGCTATAGACGCCTGACTGGCAGTGGAGTATGCTCATGCGTGGCAACATGTCTTGTCTAAAAACAAGACCACTGACTACTTGATCGCTCAAACGGATAGGCTAGCTCGACAGTTTCATCCATAACAGGTTAAATCATTTTGTTCAAGATGAGGTAATGAACTCCAGATAGAGTAGTAAGGATAGGGTTAAATTCCCATCTCGCTTAGGTTGGGAATCCTATTCCCCAAAGCTCTGATTTCACTTACACTTGCACATGGGTTCAAGATGGTAGGGGCACATAACCAACTTTGGGATCTAGTAAATTAATTCAGTATACATATTTTTGGTCCTAAGAGGGTTTGACAGTTTTAATATGTTTGTTCATGATACTAGAAAGTCTGAGCCTTTGCAAAGCAGGTTGTTATATCTCTAACATAGTTGTCATACGTCAAATCCTGCACAAATCATTCATAGCCTTGCATACGAATCATAAGTGAAACCGACAATGGAAAGTTGAACGAGTTTCAAATGATAGGGAATGAAGCACATTGCACACACCGAGCTGATGCTTAATAATTCTAATGCTTCATGTATTTCTCGTCTAGTTTCATTCTTGGGATATTTTCTGACGCTTGTATTTGAGTCTGTGTTTTCAGGTTGAGTTCTCACCGAAATGCTCAGGAGCATTTCCCAGCAGAGTCACCATTTGTTGTGGCTGCTCCACAACGTACCCCAAAATTGGGGACCCACCTTTTTTTGCATGTTTTCCAAGAAGACCGAAGTGGCCCATATGCTAAAGATCAAAGAAAAAGCAAAACACCGCAAGGAGAAAAAGTGTCACGATATCGCGACATGTTGCATTGTCACGGCCAAAAGGGAAAAGTGTCGCGATATCGCGACATGTTGCTTTGTCGCGGCCAAAAGAGAAGAGAAAGACAAGAAAGAAAAAGTGTCGCGATATCGCGACATGTTGCATTTTCGTGACCCAAAGCAAAGAGAAAGAGCGAGGAGAAAAAGTGTCACGATATCACGACATGTTGCATTTTCGTGGCCAAACAAGAAAAAGTGTCGCGATATCGCGACATGTTGCGTTTTCGCGGCCAAACAGGAAAAAGTGTCGCGATATCGCGACATGTTGCATTTTTGCGGCCAAAAGAGAAAAGTGTCGCGATATCGCGACATGTTGCATTTTCACGGCCAAAAGAGAAAAGTGTCGCGATATCGCGACATGTTGCATTTTCGTGGCCAAAAGAGAAAAGTGTCGCGATATCGTGACATGTTGCATTTTCGGGATTCAAAGAGAGAAGAAAGTGTCACGATATCGCGACATGTTGCATTTTCACGGCCAAAAGAGAAGAAAGAAAAAGTGTCGCGATATCGCGACATGTTACATTTTCGCGGCTAAAAGCAACAAAAGAGAGCAAGGAGGCAAAAGTGTCGCGATATCGCGACATGTTACATTTTTGCGGTGAAGGGCCACAAAATGGAAACCAAAGCACATACGCATACAAGGGAAGGTGAAACGAACAACCATTGGAAAATGAAACGAACAGTCAGGGAAGGTGAAACGAACAACCATCGAAAAATGAAACGAACCGTCATGGAAGGAGAAACAATTTTTTCAGAAGTTTAAATACGCCATTCAAAGAGGCCAGAAGGGGTTGGAAATTGCTGCGAGCAGAGTTGCAAAGTTGAAGGCAAGAGGGCCATTCTGGACCTGTTTGAGTCATTTTTCTTCCATGGACTGGTTTGGGAAAACCAAAAATTTTTGTTATTGTAAAATGACAAATTTTTAATACAGAAAATTTCAGAAAGTTGCATCTTATGGACAAGAAAGGAGGAGTCATTTTCTGCATGCAATATTAAATGTCTATTTTTCCCCTTTTCAGATTTTAGGCTTGTAAATGGAGTTTATGCAAGTTTTCTTGGTTGCTTCATGCGAATGTTTAAATCTGAAAAACCTCATTTAAAACCCTAGGAGCCAACACTTAGCTTATCCGGATTGTGCTTGTTTTGTAGGTCCAATAGGTTAGGTTGCATGCATGAAAACCTCACATCTTCGGTTTTGTCGAAATAGGATAGCATCATACTGAATGCGTTTTATTTTCAGTTTCTGCATTTCATTTTCATTTTCTGCATTTTATTTTTTCCAAAAATTTTCACTTATTTTAAATTTTCAGGCATTAAAATAAACATTTAAAAAATTTCAAAATCCAAAAAAAAAACAATGAACAATCACTAAAGTTTCATGGTGAAATAAACCAACATTGCCCCTTGTTTACAGTTACTTGCAATCACTAAGGTGTTCCAAGCATTTAAATTGAATATCTTTATTTGAGATTACTAATACACATATGCAAATGCTAATACAACGGAGACCTTGGAGAAGTTGTTTGTTTAACTTCTTTGCAAGAGGGGATTTGGAACCCAAATCCTAAAGGAGAGTGTACTTTCACAACTGGGTGAAAATACCACTCAACAAGTGGAAGTGGAGGCAGGTGGATGGTAAGATGGTGGTGGAGCTTGTGGACTGTATAAAGTAGTCAGGGTGATGTAGTGAGATAGGTGCGGATGAATGGGGAGTAAGTGTGCATTGGATGGTATAGGCTAGACCGATGGATAGGTAATTAATGGTGAAAAATATGGATCAAGATGTGATGACATTGGTTTGGGGGCTGGTTCATTCAAGGTTGGGGTAAGGTATAGGTGTGTGGATAGTAGGGGAGGCTCTTACAAATTGGATATCAAGTTACAATACTTGAAATGTTCTTATCAATTAGGATGCAGTGTACATAGCCCTCATGAATATATTTGAGATAATGATGTAATATTGAGGGGATACATTGCATATCTCAAATACATGGCCTTCCAAGAAGAACATTGTATTGTATTTATCCTTTAAAGTTGTGACACAAAGTATGAATGGTCTTCCCACCTACTTGAATAGGTAGAATGATCATCCCAAGTGTTGAGCACAATACATCATTGATAGCCCATAGAGTAAATATGGATGAGGTTGTGTGTAATGGTGGTAGGTGGAGATGTTGGAGCACCATGGATGTTATAATTTTTATCGAGGAATCGATGTTGACTAGAACTTGTTTAAAGGGCTTGTTGTCTAAATGAGCTACAATATGCAGTGGAGGATCTGGAAATTCTATTGGTAAATTTTTGATCTCATAATCATAGAAGGTGATTGTGGGCTCCATGCAAGTCTTGACACTGCTCATAATATTGGTGAAGGCATTTGGATCTTGAGTGTGAATTTCAATGGATTTCAAGATTTCCATCAATATCTCATGATATGGGGGTGACTACTGGATGAGTTCATGAATTGAGAGTTTAGCTGATGGTATCTTGAGGCTCTATGTGAGGTGTTTTATGAGGGATATGATTGGTTGTGGGGGTACGGTATGACTTGCACTGTTGGTGGTGGTACAGTAGAGGATGAAGACATGTTGGAAGTAATACTTGATTGGATTTGTCGATCAGGATAATGTTGATTATGATTAACGATATGGATCATCCCTACAAATTTATAATGTTGTGTGATGGTGTTGAGGTGGTTGACCTGGTTTGGGGGGGTCTTGATGGTTGATAGCACAATAAATTGTTGGTTTTTCCCATGTTGTGGAAAGGGATCCTGATAAATGTTGAGGTTCTGATTGGGTGGGGCAAGTGGAATGGCTATGGCAATGGCATCCCTTTAGATGATATCTTAAACCAGATTATTAAATGTGATGCAATCATTGATGTCATGGCCCTTCCACCTATGGTAAAAACAATAGTGATACTCTTTGTACAATACATGATTAGGCATGTTGGGGTATTTTAGTCTTACTTCTGGCAATGATACTACCTATGCTTCTTAAAGTTATTGAAAGATGATTGAGTAGGGCTCAAGAAGTGGATTGACATTATGTGGGGGCCTAGCAGGATGCTTGGGGTAGTTGTCCATTTGAATGTTTTACAGTTGTGTAGGAGGTGGCATGGTGTGGTATGTTGGTCACTATGGTGGATGTTGAACTTGTTGTAGTTGTGCTTGCTACGATTGATGTGGTTGTTTATTAGTCATTCTTAGGCTACTCAATACTACCTAATTAAATTGATTAGGTTTTGATTGGTTGTTGGAAGTACCCTTGGAATTTTTATATGGCCATTTTTTTCTTTTTGATTTTTAATTTTCCCTCTTGGATTTTAATGTCCTCAATGGTCTTGGCTTGTGCTAAAGACTCCTCGAGTTTACGATTGTTGCAGTTGTAGTAGTAATGATATTGGTCTTGAACAACACCTCATGAATAATCAAATCAACTTTCTGATTAGGAGAGAAAAATGGAGTTTTATTATTACAACTCTCCATCAAGCACCATAGTCCAAGGCATATTCATCATGAAATTGATAGAGATTGTAAAGATAATTGAGTGTCATTTTTTGTTTAACAATGATGGCGAAATGCTCCATAAATAGGTTTTCCAATTGCTCAAAAGTATATAGGCTATGTCTAGCAAGTAATTGAACCAATATAAGGCTCCCCCCAAGGGATAGCAGGAAGGTGCAAAGCATGCGGGGATCAATCTCATTGATAAGGTCGCATGTATTAATAAATTAGCTTATGTGATCTTGGGGGTCCTCCTTCCCCTTGAATTTATCAAATTTTGGTATTAAAAATAGGGAAGGATATTGCGATGATGGTACCAAAGGGTGAATGGGGTAGTTCTACAGTTGATTTATCATTGGTTTTTGATATCCCATGCCCACAACCTGTAATGCCAAAATTTCAACCTTGTCATCCAACATTTGAAATTTATTTGGAGTGATTGGAAGGAATATATGAGGTATACCAACTTGGAAAACCAAATATGGATATTGGTTGTATTGAGAAAATTTGTGTTGGGTGTATGTGGGGTGAGTCAATGATTGCTGGTTGAAATGTTGATGTATAGGGGGTGATTGTTGGTGTTGTTGATGTTGTATGGGTGGTTGTTGGTATTGATATTGGATGACTTGGTTTTGAATGGGTTGTTATTGATGATGCAGAGTAATTAGAGGCTAATGCTACAATGGTGGTTGTTGGTGTTGGATGGGTGGTTATTGTTGATGTTGTAACATGGGTAGAGGTTGTTGTTGTAATTGCTATTATTGCCACTAGATTGGTGGTTGATATTGATGTTGGAGTGTGGATGGAGGTTATTACTAGTAGTATTATTGTAGTGGTAGCTACTAGTACTATTGCATGGGTGGAGGTTGTTATTGGTGTGATGTGGGTGGAGGTTGTTGGTGCGGTGTGGGTGGAGGTTGTTGTTTGTAGTACTATTGTGGAAGAAGCTACTAGTACTATTGCATGGGTGGAAGTTGTTGTTGGTAGTACTATTGCAGTAGAAGCTACTGGTACTATTGTGTGGGTGGATTTTTTTATTGGTAGTACTATTGCGATGAAAGTTGTTGGTACTATTGCATGGAAGGATTTTGTTGTTGGTATTACTATTATGGTGGAAGCTATTGGTACTATTGTGGTAAAATTTTCTAGTATCATTGGGGCAAAGGTTGGCTGTAGGTCTTGTATTTTGGTGGTTGAGTGGATTATTGTTGGTATTGTTGCAATAGCATTAAATCCTGTATGGTAGGTGGTCAAGTGGCCCATGATGGAGATTATGCAAAGAATAATTCTTATATGGCTATGGTAGTTGGGTGGTTTAGCACTTGGGATGGCAATTATGGTAGATGAGATGAGGTGGGAAGAGTAGACACGAGAAAGTGAGATGCCATGTTAACATAGGATCTATGGTATTGGTTTGAATTCATATATGTAGATATATGACTTGCATTGGATTAGGGGTTAAAATCCCCAAGTGGGAAGTATTTGATAGACATGCCATAATCAAGACATGGCTCAGTAGGATAGGTTGCATGGATATACACCTACTCTTTAGGCATGGGAGAGATTGAATGGGGTGGAATGGTCAATTGCAGTAGGGATGGGTGTGAAAAATATGGATGGGAGATAAGGCCACCCTAGAGGGCTTACGTGACATCAAAATCAATGAGGTGATGTGGCCTAGGGACACAGGTGTCCCTAGACCAATGGATTTAGGGATGTTGGTAGGGATATGGTGGTAAGTGGTGCCTGATATGTGTGTCTCTGATGGGTTGGTGGTGGTATGATGGGTGAAGTTGGATAAGCTACCTTGGGGTGGTTGTGAGGCTACCTCCTACTGAGTTGAAGGAGTGGTGGATGGATGGGAGGTCTAACCAGATTGCTCTATTGTGTCTTGGGTGATAGCTTGGGCTTGGACTTGACTTTGAGTCAAGACCATAAGCTGAGAAGATAATAGATGGGATGTGTGTTTGGTGGGTTGATGGTGATGGTGTGGTTGAGGTGTTATGACATATACATAAAATAATAATCAATAAACAATAGTTTCAATATTCTTTGATTTTGTTTGGTAGTTTCCAGTTGATGTTTATGTGCAATGTGTTGGGACTATTTTTTTTATTTTTGTGTTTTTTGAATTTTTTTCTTTTGAGACTTTTATTTTTTTTTATTTTTTTATTTTTTTGATTCTTATTTTTTTTTTGTGTATTTAATGCACCTAACCTAAAACTATGAATGTGATGGTGGAATGCAGTCTAATGGGTGTGTTGATTCTCACTTCTTTAACAAGAAGTGATAAAACAAAATTTGAAATGGATTCCTAAGGTGGTTATGACTTATGGTTACCTAAAGGGACAAATAACCCTCATACAAGAGGTCATTTTGTCTAGGTCCTAATACTTACCCAATCAAGCTTTCACTTTACCCTCGAGCGGGTTTGGACAATAACGAGAGCTATGTATCCACTAATTATTAAAAACCATGAACATAGGGGTATCTAACCTAACCCACCCCAATATATCCTCAAGAGTGGTGGATTTCCTAGTGATGAAGTCCAAAAAACCACTCATGGGGGCTATTATGATATATATGGGATGAGCCAATAGAAGGAGATGAATTCTACCATCATTGGTATTGATCAATGATTGGTGATGAAATCCAACTCATCGATGTTTATGAAAAATGTGTAGTGTGATGTAAATTTTAAACCTTGCACAAAAGGAAAAATCCCTAACTATTCTATCCTAAGAAAAAGAAAATATTTATAGCTTACCACACAAAAGAAAACACAAAGAAAATAAATCTAAATTTATTTATCTAAGACTATTGCTAACTAAAAAATTAGAACAAAAAGGAATAATATCCCCCCTAATGATGATCCTATGCTATGTTGAAGATCGAAGGTTGGCAGTGCCTATGTTCTATGACCATCTAGGGTTGGACGATTTTTATATGAGATTGTACTTTGTCAGATGGTTGCATGCTAAATATGTCCTTAGTTGAATGATTTCATCTACATGCACTGTCTACAACCTATGAAAAATTTGAAACAAAAAAATATCAAAAATATTCAAAATGCAATGGTAAAATCTATATTAATCATAAAATAGTGAACAAATTAAAAATGTTACGCAAAAAAAAAAAATAGGGGAATGGTCCAACCATGATCTCCATCTTGTAGATGATAAAAATATGCAACATAGAAAACATGTAAATGAATAAAAAGCAATAAATGATGTATTGTATTAATTTTTATTTTGTACTCTTTTGTGGTTACAATAAAACCCTCATAGGGGTTACATAAGCATTAAGGGACCAATTTCCAATTTACAATGTTTGATGGTGTCTCAATATTTTCATCGCTATAACACTGAAGAGCAGGTTTGTCATGATCACTACTTTTTTTGGATCTAGGTATTTGCACCTAGGTCTACATCTACTGGAGTTGCGTCTAGATGTCGACTAGAAAGGAGGTTGACAGTCATTTGCTTTGATCATCTAGGAGTCATATGGTTGTGATATTCAACCATTTGAGGTTAGATAGCCAGGTGTTGGAGTCTTATGTTGCATCTAGGTATAATGTTGCATCTGTGTCTGCTCACTTTGAATCTATATGCTTGCACATAAGAAAAATACAAATGATTAGTAGTACTTGTCAGACCTCCTAAAGTGAGGCCTAGTTTTTAAACAATATTAAACACCAAAGATGCATACTAAAATGGAAATCTATAAAAGGAAAATACTGAATAGAGCATAAATTTATTTTATCCTTATTTTATCATCATTGATATATTTTTTGATTTTGTTGTGTTGTGTTGTGTTGCATCATGATGTGTCAGGCTACATTGTGTTACATCCAAAGGTTTATGCACTGGCTAGATGATGACTGTTTGAGTCTATACTACCATGAATCGATACCATTAGGGGTTGAATGATCATGGGTTATGGCATCCTTTCACTAACGAGAGTTAAATCTAGGCCTATGGGGTATTACAATAAAGGTCTGGTATGGGACAAGGATGATTGTGTGATATTTACTTTAGCTATTTGGGTGTGAAGTGTGCTCAAGATTTTAGCAACACTTCAATGCATGAACCATCCTCATCATAATTAGGATATAAGAGGTACATTATAGTTTTTGGGATGGAGGGTGGCCTCATGCAAATGATATGCATGCAAGGATGAAGACACCTTGGGATCTCCTCCACTCAAGTAAACAACCAATCTTAACATGCTTGATCATTAGTTAACTTTGTTTAAAAAAAGCATGCTTATTTATTTATTTTTAAATAAATTTTTCTTTATCCACTAAGTTCATTTAACTTGTGAAACTGAAGTGAAGGGCATTATCTTTGAATTTTTAATTATTTTCTCCATGTTAACCTCCTTATATTTTAAGTTCTATTTATCTAGCATGAGGTATGATGAGGGTGTGATTATAGTTAATTGGGGATTGAATTTGGGTGAGGAAAATCCTCATCCATTTGGATAAGGATAAGGTAGAGGTGGAGTCAACTTGTGTTCATTTTTAGATAAATCAATATTTTCTTGCATGCAATTGGGATAAAGGATGCAAGGTAACTATGGATGATATGGCCATGGGGGATGCAAGGGTGAATGGTACCATTGAGAATGGGTGATGTTGAGGTGTGATTTTATCAGGTTACAAAAACCACTCGACAACTTAGAATTTAAATTCTCTCTTGCAAAGAAAGTAATGTTTCTCCAAGGTTCTCACTTAATGTTTTATGTGTTATACATATATGTTTGTATAAGTGCCTAAATAAACTCTTGGGTCTTGCAAGTTTCTGTTTACAAGGGGCCTAGGAATTAAGTAAATGATTTCCAGTTTATCATGTTTAACATGCCTTTCATACCAACTTGATTATCTAAATGATGAAGTAAATTTGCTTTATGATTTAGGTTTAAGTATGCAAATTTATCTTATGATCTCAATACAATGTCTTAATTAAAATGC
The DNA here is from genome assembly GCA_028583015.1 of Wollemia nobilis. Lineage (NCBI taxonomy): Eukaryota > Viridiplantae > Streptophyta > Pinopsida > Araucariales > Araucariaceae > Wollemia > Wollemia nobilis. Next base: position 871,188 of record JAQPPZ010002937.1, on the reverse strand, counting down.
TTTTGAATGAATTTGAAAATACAGAAAACTAGCATTTTAATCAAATTTCAATCAACTTTAACCAAATCAAAGTTAATGAAATTCATAAACCTTTAAATATAACAATTTATTTATAATTCAACTTCAAAGGTCTATTTGATAAAAGAAATTATTTGTTCAAACCACTCATGAAATTATATCTGAAAATAACAAAGAGGTGAACAAATGTAATAATGTCTTGCCCGATTTATAAGGTATTAAAACCTTATTAATGATAAAGCATAGGGCTCAATATAAAACTAATTTATAAACTTTTTATTTTATGATAAAATAAAGTTTATAAATCAGATTTTCCTACAATATTTACTTTTTAAAATATTTATGAAATTAAATATTTTAAAAGTAAATATAATTTTTAATATAAAATTTGAACTTTTGAAATAAATAAAACTATATTAGAATAAAGTCCAAATTTGAATTTTCTGAAATGATATCAATTTCCAATATCTCAAACTTATGAGATTAAGGTTGGAATTAGAATAATCATCTATCTTTATTAAATTTATTAATTCAAAAAATTAATTAATTTAATGTTTGAACAATAAATTTATTCATAACCTAGTTTGTATAGTTTAACCATATAAAAATTTAACCAGGTTACGTATATGAAATTTTTAATATGAAAAGAAATAAATTGTAAAATATTAAAGTTCAGAACTTAAATGTCATCTCGAATGAACTTCTAGGGTATGAAAAATAGAGATATACTAAACCAAATCTATTGTTTACCAAATGAATATAGTAAAAAAATAAATAAGGGCAATATTCAATGGAATTTAGTTAAAAATAATAATTATATTAAATCATCCTTTCAAAATTCGAATATAGTCTTGCACATATCCAAATCCAAGATGATATAACACAATTAAATGATCTTACAATAATGCTCTTGCTCTCTTTGTGTCTTTCACATCCACTATAGCTTTCTTAAAAATTTTCTTTGGCTTCTCCAAATTTTCCTCCTTTCCTACACAAAGATCCGAACTTTCATCCATAATATGCACTTCTATTTATAATAAAAAATTATTGATTGTTTCCGTTTCTAACTTCACTTATTTTCAATTTGTTGAACCAATTCTAAAAACAAATTGAATAACTATCTTTCGAACGAATTTCAAATCTTTCCACTATGAATTGAATGCTTGATGATGTTAATACACGCTTTATATCAAAATCTTATGGACTATATCATTACAAAACTTATAGGTCAGATGATTTCGGGTATTTAATGTTAATATAATATCCAAACCAACCCCTATGTTATACTTCTACATTTTGTAAGGTGGAACTTTATCATTTCATCAAACAATATGACCTTTGTTGGATAAGGTACCTTCATGAAACATAAATTTAGAAAACAAACTGTACTACCAAGGTCTCTATATTTATGATAAATGAGATTCATACCATATGTCACTTCCTTCGGAGAATATCGAAATGTAATATCTTCTGCTACCCATATTAACATTTGTATAATCTTGGTATTTCACATGCTTACAACCTTGAGCCATATCCTAGTTACAACATTTTTTTCAATTTGTCCATACTAAAAATCTAGCACATTCTGACTGTAACATCTTCAGGCAACGATGATTACATTTTTCCAACGTCCAACGAACCTATGATATACAACGATCATGGCTTCCTTAAATCCCAACAACACATTCTTTAACATGTAACAATGGCGTTCTTCAGCAGATGACAAGGGTATTTTTGGTAATTGCAACAACATTTGCTGGAAGTGGCGATTACATTCTTCAGTATGTAGAAATGACATCTTCTGGAGACAGTATTTTAAACATATAGTGACCATTCACCAATGATGACTATGACTTCATTGTAACCTAGTAACATCTCTGAAAATAGACGGCTATATATTTTGTGTAAAATAACAACCCTAATCATTCTTAGGGTATCAATATTCTCCAACCCCACATGCAAGACTTCAGAAAACAACCGTTATTTCCTACACGATCCAAAAACAAGTCGGTAGCACTATCTCTGACCCACAAAAGCATCAACGAAAGTCACATTTGAAATTAGTGTACTATACCTTCACTTGTCAAGTAAAAACATCATATTCAAATTCTTAGCATGCCAAAAATCACATCACTATGCAAATTCATCCATTATCCATGTGTTTGACTCAAGCCATATTGCATTCTCCTTTTACCATTATGTGGAACCCACCTTAAAATCATTTCTTGGTTTACGAAATCATCCTCATCACATAATACTAGACCTATTTTAAATCAAAATGATGTCTTGGCAATTACATTCATGGCGACTATGATTTCTAGGTATCCTGGCAATAACGTTGGCGATAACATTATATGGTGGCTATCTTGACGATTATGTTTTCTGAAACCTTTCGGTGTCTTTGGCAACATATTCCAGCATCTGGTTATGATGGTTTCATGTTCTGGTCATCCTGACGATAGCTCGACGATGGTATTATTCAAAAATTAGATTTTTCGTATAGCCTTACACAACATGCTTGGACACTTTAGCGAACTATCGAATATCATGGATGGACTTGCGATGATAATACCCCCCTCACCTAATCGTATGGTCATTGGACTTGCCTTGAACATCATCCTGCAACATAAAATAGAATTTTAGTGCCTTGAAACATTTACCCATAAAACAATAAAACCAAAATGAATTTTCTTTTAATATTTTGAAAACTTTTACATACCAAACAAAAGGACAACACAACTTTCTAATATAACATTAACCACTATGAAAACAAAATAACATATAAAAATAAATAAACCTATTACAAATATAATACAAAATAAACTAAATTAAACTTTTACTTAAATTAACCATCACTACAACACCCATACAAACTAAAACAATATTTTACATAAACATACCATAACAACAATAATACAAAACTTAAAAAATTACATAACATAAAACTTCTAACATAAAAATTCTAACACTAATAATCAACAAGAACTATTTTAATTATTAATGACAAAGTAACCAAACAAGCACTACTCAAAAAATTCAGATCATAAGATGAAATTTGATAGTGCAATTTGCCATAAGACAAGTCACATAGAGATGAATATTCTTGATATTCCAAAGGTGACAACATGAACCATAAATGCAGGCAATACTTTGACATCAACTTTCAAATTTCAAACAAAGGCAATACTTTGACATCAACTTTCAAATTTCAAACGGAGGCAATACTTTGGCATCAAATTTCAAATTTCAAGTGGGTCCCCAAATTTTGGGGTCATTGTGAAGGAGTCACAACAATGGTGAATCTGTTGGTAAATGTCCCTGACATTTAGGACTTAAAAACCAAACTCTAAAAACAAAAAAACCCAAATATTAGAATTTAAAGCGTCAGTGACATCTAGAGAATGAGAATAGACCAACTCGACATGAAATACCAGAATCATTGATATCAGCTTAGTGTATGCAAAGTGATTAATTCCTTATCTTTTGAAGCCGTTCAACAATCCATTGTCAATTTTGCATTTTAGGCTATGAATAACTTCTCTTTGAAGGAAAACCTCCACCCGATTCTCTTTAGGCATTGCTCTACTACCAGTCGAGCATTTATAGCTCCAAGTAGAGAATATTTGAAACTCCTAGATATATATATATATATATATATATATATATATATATATATATATATATATATATATATTTAATTTACATAGTGGAATCGGTAGCCGCCACGAATTCGAGCAGGTTGTCCGGCTTTTATGGCCTCCATAGTATTCTACGCTATCCGCCCTAGAAGCCGCCACACAGATATTTGCATAGTACGCACCTATAACCACCATGCCACAATAATTTGAAACCTTTTACACCGCTGAAAGCACCAGGAAAGGGACAAGCATTCAGTCCGACGATAAACTCCTAGATATTAAGTGGACGTTGCGTTTCCTTTATTCTAGATATCGCTTCACTGCTAGCCAAGAATCTATAGCTTCGGTGAGTATTATCTAGTTCTTAGTAATATATTTGACTTTATTTCCAACTGTATTCATCATTTAATTTTTTTTATCTCATTTTTTTTTATTTCTCATTTTTTATATCATTTTTTATTTCTCATTTTTTATCTCATTTTTTATTTCTCATAAATTTTTTATTTTATATTTTTATATTTGATAGAATGGTACTTTGCAACAAATCCACCTACCATAGAGATCAGGTAAGGCTGAAAGAGTATATAAAATATTTTACCCTAATTTGCAAAATAGATAACTTCATGCATCCAAAATTTCAAACGATATTCTTTAATGTGTTTGTGATACTCGTGGAGCTTTTGTAATACAATTCCAATGTTTCACATTTCCTTATCTTAGTTCACATTCATGAAGACATAAACTAACATCTCATTTTTCTTTTTCTCTAGGTTTCACAGGTTTTCAAAATAGGTAATTTCATCCTATATAGTCTAGGATCAAACACCAAACAGAGTCATCAAATGACAAGTGTCTCAGTAAAAACTACCTTAATATTTAAAAACCCCTTTGAAATTGTACCAACTTGAATGACACACAAGAATCATGAAGATCCTAAAATCTAGCAAAGCCAATTTATTACAACATAACAAAAATTTACGAAAAAACAAATTACATACAAAACAAAACAAAACAAAACACAAAACCCAAAAAATAAAAAACTATTTACAAAAATATACATTATGTACAAAATGATAACAAATTTATGCTATCACCTTCTTGGATCCCAAATATGATTGGCACACTATAAAATATATATACTATTTGCATTCCAAGCCTTACATAAATCCAACCAAAACAAAATGAAGTGAAACGATGTAACCTTCATTTTGTCTTTCACACCCCACTGATTTAATTCAAACTTATAAGCAATTCTATGTTTAATATTTGATCCATTAACCTTACAAGTAATACATAATATTCCATAATCTTATGCTTATTCAACGAGATGAGAATTTCAAACCTTGATTCATCACTTTGACCTAAATTCTCATTTTCACAAGCATATAAGATTTCTTTCAAATAAGAAGCAACTTTTGAAAATTTTAACACAAAATCATCATCTATGTTTTTAGGCCAATCATATTCATGTAACAATTTACAAGAATCTAGGATATTTACAAAATAAGAATCATTATAGTTTTGTATCCTAGATTGAATTGTTAATTGTTGTTGAACTTGGTTCAATGATTCAAGCATGTCTTCTTTTTCATTTAGCAATGCAAACTTATTTATAGTGGGAAAAGAAATCCACTTTAATTCTTGATCAACCTCCAATGGCATTTTATTATAAACAACATATAAATCCAATAAATGATTATACGCACTTTTACCTGATTCTTGAATGTTTGAATACAAAGGATAAGATTCTACTTTTTGTAAACTTTCATTTACCATTACTTGACGAGCCATTATAATCCTTCCTTTTTCTTCATCACCACCATAATTTTGTATTCTTTCATCAATGACCTCTTCTTCATCTAAAATAGATGAATCATAAGAAACATTTACCATTTCTTCCCTTTCTATTGCAGAAGAATGTTCTACAAACTCATGTTCAAAATGATCAAATCTTGGAACCTTCTCTACTTTTGAAATTGACATGTCATCTTCCAATTGGATAGAAATTGCCAAATATTCATGCAAGATAAAGGTTTCAACATCCTGCATATCGAATGAAATGGAAAATTCATCAGTAGGATAATTAGAAATAAATAATTCCTCATATCTTCCCAAACCATTATAATAATCATCTTCATGAAATATTTTATGAGATTGCATCCCTTCTTTCATTTCTTCTCGATCATTATTTTGAGGATACTGAAAATTTTGATCATCATTTTTAATAATCTCATCTAAATTTATGGAAGATCCTAATTTACCATGTATTTCAAAACTAGTCCACTCTAAGAATCCTCCATTGTCTAAAAGAATATCACTTTTAGCATATTTGATCTTTGTCTCATGAGAATGATTTACATAATTATCTAGATATGCATCTTGATGCATTTGTACTTGTGCTTGATCACTGTTTCTTTTAAGCTATAGAATTAACCTTTGCAACTTGTCCTGCATTTTAGGTGAAGCAAGTACTTCATTAGAAACAGAGGTAAAATCATCCATTCCACCAATAATAATCATCCTCTAAAATTAGGGAGTGATGTTCAACCACTTCTTCAGACTCTGTAAATTCAATAATCAAATGCTTTTCAAGTTCACCTTGATCACTTTCAAAAAAATTATCTTTAATGAAAAATTCATCTTCCTCAAGTAATAAAATTGTATGATCATTCATAATGAAATTACCACTAGAATATTTCAATTCTGGAGCTTTAATTGTTTCATTCAACTCTATGGAAGATTCTATTCTATCATATGTTTCAAAGCTAGTTAGATCTAAAACTCCTCCAATATCTTAAGAATCATGCATTTCTACATTTTGATAAACTTGACTACTACAATCCTCATTGATGGATATTGGCTTTGAAAATTGCACTTCTTCTTGAAAAATATCAAAAGTGGTTGAAAAACTAGAACATTCAATTTCATTTGATGGTGTCGAAAAATACATATCATGACTCATAGGTGGTAATTGATTTGAAACATTAGGGTTAAGTAATGACAATCTACCCACATAAATTCCTCTTGAAATCAACCATTATTCTACAGCTATTGCCCCACCATAAGCGTGAGATAAGCATAAATATTTAAGAAACTTTTCTAAACACTTAACAGTAAAAGGATCTAAAGCTTCCAAGTATATTTGAACGACTTCTTCTAAAATGATAAAGTGTATCTCTATTTAAGTATAAAGGTTATGAAACCTATCATTAAATTGACTGATTGATTCATTAGATTGTTTACAGATAAAGAAGAACTGATTTGATAACTAATCCGTGTCAACCAATGTTCCAAAATATTCAAGAAATGTTGTTTCTAGTTGATTCCAAGAAGCGATAGAACCTGCAGGTAAATTGATAAACCAATCTTTAGCAACTTCATCCAATGTGTATAGAAATATTCTACAAAAAACATCTTGCATTATTTGAAAATGAAACATAATATTTTTATATGCCTGAATATGTTCTTCAGTTGTAATAATCCCATCATGCTTAAAATAGGGTAAATCATTTTCTGCCATTGAACCAATTTTAATATGCAAGGCTATGTATGAAAATTCACAAGAATTGAATCATAACCTAATTTTAGAATTTATGATAGATTAACATTAATGCAACATAAACTGAAAAATTTCAATTTTTTTTTAATAATTAATTGCACATGCTGAAAATTTAAATATTACCTTTTAGGCCCTCCTTCTAGTGTCAATTTGTTGAGGTGTGATTTTGTCAGGTTACAAAAACCACTTGACAACTTAGAATTTAAATTCTCTCTTGCAAAGAACGTAATGTTTCTCCAATGTTCTCACTTAATGTTTCATGTGTTATGCATATATGTTTGTATAAGTGCTTGAATAAAATCTTGGGTCTTGCAAGTTTTTTTTTACAAGGGGCTTGGGAATTAAGTAATGATTTCCAGTTTATCATTTAGGTTTAAGTATGCAAATTTATCTTATGATCTCAATACAACGTCGTAATTAAAATGCTTTTGAATGAATTTGAAAATACTGAAAACTAGCATTTTAATTAAATTTCAATCAACTTTAACGAATTCAAAGTTAATGAAATTCATAAACCTTTAAATATAACAATTTATTTATAATTCAACTTCAAAGGTCTATTTGATAAAATAAATTATTTGTTCAAACCACTTATGAAATTATATCTGAAAATAACAAAGAGGTGAACAAATGTAATAATGTCTTGCCCGATTTATAAGGTATTAAAACCTTATTAATGATAAAGCATAGGGCTCAATATAAAACTAATTTATAAACTTTTGATTTTATGATAAAATAAAGTTTATAAATCAGATCTTCCTGCAATATTTACTTTTTAAAATATTTATGAAATTAAATATTTTAAAAGTAAATATAATTTTCAATATAAAATTTGAACTTTTGAAATGAATAAAACGATATTAGAATAAAGTCCAAATTTGAATTTTTTGAAACGATATCAATTTCCAATATCTCAACCTTATGATATTAAGGTTGGAATTAGAATAATCATCTATCTTTATTAAATTTATTAATTCAAAACATTAATTAATTTAATGTTTGAACAATAAATTTATTCATAACCTAGTTTGTATAGTTTAACCATATAAAAATTTAACCAGGTTACGTATATGAAATTTTTAATATGAAAAGAAATAAATTGTAAAAGATTAAAGTTTAGAACCTAAATCTCATCTCGGATTAACTTCTACAGTATGACAGAACAGAGATATACTAAACCAAATCTATTGTTTACCAAATGCATACAGTAAAACAATAAATAAGGGTAATCTTCAATGGAATTTAGTTAAAAATAATAATTATATTAAATCATCCTTTCAACATTCGAATACAGTCTTGCACATATCCGAATCCAAGATGATATAACATAATTAAATGATCTTACAATAATGCTCCTGCTCTCTCTGTGTCTTTCACATCCACTGTAGCTTTCTTCAAACTTTGCTTTGGCTTCTCCAAATTTTCCTCCTTTCCTGCACAAAGATCCGACCATTCATCCATAAGCACTTCTATTTATAATCAAATATTATTCATTGTTTTCATTTCTAACTTTTCTTCTTTTCAATTTCTTGAACCAACTATGAAAATGAATTGAATAACTATATTTCAAATAAATTTCAAATCTTTCCACTGTGACTTTAATGCTTGATGATGTTAATACACACTTTATATAAAAATCTTATGGACTATAACATTACAAAACTTATAGGTCAGATGATTTTGGGTATTTGATGTTAATATAATATCCAAACCAACCCCTATGTTATACTTCTGAATTTTGTAAGGTGGAACTTTATAATTTCATCAAACGATATGACCTTTATTTGATAAGGTACCTTCATGAAACATATCTTTAGAAAACAAACTGTACTACCAAGGTCTCTTTATTTATGATAAATGAGATTCATACCATACGTCGCTTCCTTCGAAGAATATCGAAACGTAATATCTTCTGCTACCCATATTAATATTTGTATAATATCAGTATTTCACATCTTACAACCTTGAGCTATATCTTGGGGACAACCTTTTTTTCAATATGTCCATACTACAAATCTAGCACATTATGACTGTAACATCTTGAGGTCATGATGATTACATTTTTTTGATGTCCAACGAACATGTGATAAACGACGATCATGGCTTCCTTAAACCCCAGCAATAGATTCTTTAACATGTAGTGATGACATTATTCAACAGATGTCAAGGGTGTTTTTGGTAATTGCAACAGCATTTGCTAGCAGCGACGATTACATTCTTCAGTTTGCAAAAATGACATCTTCTAGCAATAGTATTTTAAACATCCAGTGACCATTCACTAACGATGACTATGACTTCACTGTAACCTGGTAACATATCTGAGAATAGATGGCTATATATTTTGTGTAAAATAACAACCCTAATCATTTTGATGGCATCAATATTCTCCAACCCCACATGCAAGACTTCAAAAAACAACCGCTATTTCCTGCATGATCCACAAACAAGTCGGCAACACTATCTCTAAGCCATAAAAGCATAGACAAAAGTCACATTTGAAATTAGTGTACTATACCTTCACTTGTCAAGTATAAACATCATATTCGAATGCTTAGCATGCCGAAAATCACATCACTATGCAACTTCATCTGTTATCCACGTGTTCGACTCAAGCCATATTGTGTTCTCCTTTTACCATTATGTGGACCCTGCCTTAAAATTATTTCTTAGTTTATGAAATCATCCTCATCACATACTGCTAGACCTCTTTTAAATCAAAATGATGTCTTGAAAATTACATTCATGACAACTTCGATTTCCAGGTATCTTGGTGATAACGTTGGCAATAACATTCCTTGGAAGCTATCTTGACGATTATAGTTTCTGGCATCTTTTGGCATCTTTGGCAGCGTCTTCTGGCATCTAGTTATGATGGTTTCATATTTCGGTCATCTTGATGATAGCTCAGCGATGAAATTCTTCAAAAATTATATTTTCGTATAGCCTCGAACAACATTCTTGGATACTTTAGTGAACTATCGAATATCATTCATGGGCTTGCGATGATAAGACCCCCATCACCTAATCATATGGTCATTGGACCTACCTCGAACATCATCCTGCAACATAAAATAGAATTTTAGTGCCTTGAAACATTTACCCATAAAACAATAAAACCAAAACAAATTTTCTTTTAATATTTTGAAAATTTTACATACCAAACAAAAGGAAAACACAAATTTCTAATATTACATTAGCCACTATGAAAATAAAATACCATATAAAAACAAATAAACCTATGACAAATATAATACAAAATAAACTAAAACAAACTTTTAATTAAATTAACCATCACTACAACACCCATACAAACTAAAACAAAACTTTACATAAACATACCATAACAACAATAATACACAACTTAAACAATTACATAACATAAAACTTCTAACATAACAATTCCAACACTAATAATCAACAAGAACTCTTTTAATTATTAATGACAAAGTAATCAAACAAGCACTACTCAAAAAATTTAGATCATAAGATGAAATTTGACAGTGCAATTTGCCATAAGACAAGTCACATAGAGATGAATATTCTTGATATTCCAAAGGTGAGGACATGAACCATAAATGCAGGCAATACTTTAACATCAACTTTAAAATTTCAAAAAGAGGCAATACTTTGACATCAACTTTCAAATTTCAAATGGAGGCAATACTTTGGCATCAACTTTCAAATTTCAAGAGGGTCCTCAAATTTTGAGGTCGTTGTGAAGGAGTCACAACAGGTGAGTGGATGTGTAGCCTAGGCATTAATTAACTAATTAATTAATTAATACTTAGGTGAATGAATGTTTAATTTAATATTAATTAATTTAATTAATATTAAATATACTAATTAATTTTGTTTAATTAATTAGTATTTAATGCACTTGATTTTGGTGTCTACACAATTTAAACACAAGTGAACTATAAATGGGTTGGATTTGAATTGTAGTTTTTATTAGTAATAATTTTCTAACCTAACTCAAAATAGTCTCCTTCCATCCAACCAATTTTTTAGATATCATTTTATTTATGCAGGAGCATCCAGTGGTGTAAGGACAATCTTGCATCACCCAAAAAAAAACATTTTTTTTAAATGCCCAATTTATTCATTAATGATGGTATTTTTAAATGCCCAATTTATTCATTAATGATGATATTTTTTAAATTCTCAATTTATTCATTAATGATGGTATTTTTTAATGCCCAATTTATTTCATTAATGATGGTATTTTTAAATGCCCAATTTATTCATTAATGATGGTATTTTTAAAATGCCCAATTTATTTCGAAAATGAATGGTGGGAAAAGGGGAGTTACATTTTCCAGAATATTCTATGGAAGTTATTAAAGGGGGAACAAAGATTTACCGAAGGTAGTCTGGGATGATAGATTGTGGCTCTAGCTTACATATTTTTGGTCATTTTTATTTGTAATCAAATCATCCCTTGTGGTCATAAGATTGTATTTTTTGGTTTTATAGCCCCTCATCAAGTATTGTTATTGAGTATTGTTATCAAGTATTATTATTGAGTATAGTGATTTAAAATTGGCTATGTTTTTGTATATTATAGGAGTTTTGGGTGGAGTAGCCTTACACCAAGTGGTATTAGAGTGGTAGTTCCTGAGTTTGTAAATAGATTGTTGAACGTGAGACAATTTGCACTAGGACTTGTGGTTGTGGGTTGGTGAGAAAAGTGTGTTGAGCAAGGTGCAGCAACAGTATTGTCATTGTTGTCAACATAGTCAGACATATCGGTTGATGCAGTGGATAGGAGTTAAGAGGTTCTTTAGATTATGTACAATGATTTTCCAAAAGATCAAAGTGGCCCATATGCTAAAAATCAAAAGAAAATCACAAGGAAGGAAACTGTCATGATATCGCGACATGTTGAGCAAGGAAGAAAACTGTCGTGATATCACGACATGTTGAGCAAGAAAGAAAAACTCTCACGATATCGCGACATGTTGAGAAGAAAGAAAAACTATCGTGATTTCGTGACATGTTCGAAAAGAAAGCGCAAGCAAGAAAAACTGTCACGATTTTGTGACATGTTCGAAGAGAAAGCGCAAGCAAGAAAAATTGTCGCGATTTCGTGACATGTTCAAAAAGAAAGTGCAAGCAGGAAAAACTATCGTGATTTCGTGACATGTTCGAAGAGAAAGCGCAAGCAAGAAAAACTGTCATGATTTCGCGACATGTTCGAAGAGAAAGCGCAAGCAGGAAAAACTATCACGATTTCACGACATGTTGGAAGAGAAAAAGGCAAGTAGAAAAAGTGTCACGATTTCACGACATATTGCAAGAGAGATAATACAAAAGAAAAAGTGTCGTGATTTTGTGACATGTTGGAAGAGAAAAAGGCAAGTAGAAAAAGTGTCGCGATTTTGTGACATATTGCAAGAGAGATTGTACGAAAGAAAAAGTGTCACAATTTTGCGACATATTGCAAGAGAGAGAGTCCGAAAGAAAAAGTGTCGCAATTTCGCGACATGTATTTTTGCGGGCCAAAGCAAAGAGAAAGAGGAGAGAGAAAAAAGTGTCACGATATCACGACATGTTGCATTTTCACGGTCTAAAGCAAAGAGAAAATGCAAGGAGGAAAAAGTGTCGCAATATCACGACATGTTGCATTTTCGCGATCCGAAGTGAAGAGAAAATGCAAGGAGGAAAAAGTGTCATGATATCGCAACATGTAGCATTTTTGCGGTCCAAAGCGAAGAGAAAGATAGAGAAAGAAAAAGTGTCTCGATATCGCGACATGTCGCATTTTCATGACTAAAGGAGGAGAGAGAAATTTAAGAAGGCAGAAGTGTCATGATATCACGACAAAAGTAAAGAGGAAGAGTACGGAGGTGAAAGTGTCATGATATCGTGACATGTTGTGTTTTTGCGAGTTCAAACCAAGTATAGTAGCAAGAAGGCAAAAGTGTCATGATATCGCGACATGTGTTTTCACGGGTACAAGCCAAGAAAAGAAGCAAGGAGGCAAAAGTGTCATGATTTCGTGATAGGTCGCTTTGGCACGAGCTAAGAAGAGAACCCAACCGAAATAAGATATGTGACAGTTAACTGAAGTTATACGACAGTTACAGGGGCCGTTGTAGAAGAAAATCATGCAGCTAAAATAAGAAGAGTTAACTGAAGTCAGTACGATAGTTACAGGTGCAGTTATGGAGAAAAATCATGGAGCTAAAATAAGAACAGTGAACATAAGTCAGAACGATAGTTACAGGGCCAGTTACGAGTTGCATGCAAAAATATGGAAGTTAAAAATAGAGTCAAAACTTTGTTATAAAAGGAGGTCTACGTGGAGAATTAAAATGCCTCTGAAAAAGAGTGAAAGTGCTGCAAAAAGAGAGTTGGAAGAGTGTCGTAAGAGAGCGTTAAGCAGAGCCGTGAGAGCCGTAAGAGTGCAGTAAGAAGTGCAGTAAGAGGGCTGTTAGAAGGCTGTAAAAGTGCAGTAAGCAAATCCTTAAGTGTGTGTGGTGTTTTGGTGAATAGCGAGAAATGTTGGGTTAGCAATAGACCAGTCAGGGTCTTGTATAAGTGAAGGCATCTTTATGTCAATCTTCTAGTTTCAGAATAGAAGTCCAAGTTGGTGCTTGGCATCAGGGGTTGGTGCTCCTTCCAGTTGGTGCTGGTAAATCAGGGGTTGGTGCTCCTTCTAGTTGGTGTTGGTAAATCAGGGGTTGGTGCTCCTTTTTGTTGGTGTAGATAAATCAGGGGTTGGTGCTCCTTTCTGTTGGTGCAGATAAATCAGGGGTTGGTGCTCCTTTCTATTGGTGCAGATAAATCAGGGGTTGGTGCTCCTTTCTATTGTTGTAGATAAATCAGGGGTTGGTGCTCCTTCTAGTGGGTGTTGGTAAATTGATTGTAAAGTTGTTGCTTTGCAAAGGCTGGATTTGGATGGGAGTCCAAACAGTCAATTTTTGAGGAGTAGCCAAAACTGGTGAACCTCGGTACATCTTGTGTTGTGTGATGCTCTTTTGTTATATTTGCTTTATTGGGTTTTAAGTTTTCATTGTTTCGACATTAAGAGTTGAAGATTTAAGTTTTTAAGAGCTACACTGATTCACCCCCCCTCTCAGTGTCATTGTGAGACTAACAATTGGTATGAGAGCCATGTTCTTGAACAAGCCTAATCAGCTGAGGTGATCTTGGAAGTGAGACAATGGCAGGTGGTGAAGGCTTCTCATCAAACAAAGCACCATTGTTGGATGGAACTAATTACATATTTTGGAGACTTAGGATGCAAAAATATTTGTGTGCTTTGGGATACGACATTTGGGAGTTAGTAGATAGTGGATACACAATACCCACCACTCCTCCAACCGATGCTTCCAGTAAGAAACTGTTTGAGAATAACTCTAAAGCAAAGAATGCTATCATGTGCGGTTTAGTGGACAACAAACTGATAAATATTATGAGTTGTAAAATGATAAAAGAAATATGGGACAAACTAAGGAGCATTCATGAAGGAGATGATAAGATCAAGGAGGCCAAGTTACAAACGCATCGAGCTTAGTTCAAAGCATTAAAGATGAATGACGATGAGAACATAGAGGCATACATGCTGAGAGTTAATGGAATCATTAATGCGATTAGAGGACTCAGCGAGGAAATGGAAGATGTTGTCATCGTGAAAAAGGTACTAAGATCTCTTCCCCAAAGATTTGATTCTAAAGTTTTAGCAATAGAAGAAGCTAAAGATCTAAATACTTTTAGTATGGATGAGATGCATGGTTCTTTGACTACATATGAGATGAGAATAGGAAAAACTAAACCCACAGATAGAGAAGTTGCTTTTAAAGCACATAAAAATATAAAAGCAAAATAAGAATCTGAGGAAGAAGAGACATCAGATGAAACGGAAGCAAACTTTGTTTGAAAACTAATAAGGGGAAAAGAAAAATACAGAGGAAAGCTACCATTTAAGTGTTTCAACTGTGGAGGCATTGGGCATGTTGCAGCTAAATGTCCACTTAATGAGAAGGATGAAAGTGATGAAGGATCACACCAAGAAAGAAGTGACTGGAAGAAAAAACCAAATTTTAGAAACGACAACTTCAGGAAGAAAAGTTTCATCTCCAAGAATGTCAGTTCATCAGAAGACAGCTCCGATGAGGATTCTGAAGAAGAAATAGATGAAGCTCTTTTCATGGCATTCGAAGAAGAAAAAACAGAGGAAAAATAGGAATGTAATAAAAAACTTGAGGCTGAGGCTGAAGTATATCTAGAAGGTGAGTTGATCGCTGCACTTGAAGAGTTGGGTATAGAAAGGAAAAAGAACAAAAGACTGTCCAAGAAGTTGGAAGAATATGGGGATAATATTGAAGATCTCTTCTTGCAAATTCATAAAGCCAAGAAAATAGAAGAAGCCTTGAAGTCACACCTGGATGATAAAAGTGATGTTTGCGGCAAACAAGAAGAGGAGATTGTTTTATTGAGGAAACAACTAGAAGATGCCAATACAAATCTCAAATTTGAGAAGAGCACAGAGTTGCTAGATAAAATGATAAGGCATCAAAGGAGCCCCATGTGTAAGCTTGGTCTTGGATATGAAGCTGAACAACCTTCATCTTCTAAATCTGTAGAGAAGAAGAAGTCCACTGTTGAAGGATCAAAGCAAGAAAAGTTTGAAGCTAAAACTTCAAAAGGAAGAAAATCTCAAAGGAGATCTACAGCAAAGCAACCACAACAAAAGAGGTTCTATCACTCTCACTTTATTCATAATAATGCTTGTAATGGCTATTGTTTTAGATGCAACCATTATGGTCACAAGGCAATGTATTGTGGATTGAATAATAGATCAAAGAGTTATGTTGGTAGAAATACATCTGTTGAACACCATGTGCAATGTTTTAAATGTAATGGTCATGGGCACATAGCAAGGTTTTGTCCAAGAACTTTTGTATCTAATCTAAGGCAAGATAGTAGATTTCATCAGACACAAAGAATGCAACATAGACAAGGAAGAAATCATGTGCATCAAAGAAAGGAAAATAATCATCCATCAAGGATGCACAAGAGACAACCACCCAAGAGAAATGTTCAAGTTCACGAAAAGGTTCAAAATAGGGATGCGGTTGAAAAACTCAAGCCCAAGTTCAAGAAATATTGGAGAAAGAAAGAAGAGAGGAAATCGTGTCTCCTTGGACTGAAGGAGATTACTCCTCTATTGCACTAAGCAACTCCAGGTAGCACATCCTCAGGGGGAGCAATATTAAAGGTTATTTTTTCTCCTATGTGTTTGTTTGGTTATCTGAGGATGAAAGGCAAGTAGGTAGGGGGAGTTGTTCTATAGTTGTCAAAATGTGTTTCAGTTCATGTAGTTGTTTGTGGAGGTACCGTGAAGGGTGGTGATTAAATTGAGAGTTGTCACCATTGGTAGTATTGCTATATGTCAGTGTTATACTTTTGATGGTTCTTACTGCCATTGTTCAAAGTTATGGATTATAAAAGTTTTGATATTTTGGTTTAGTGAAAGAGATGCTAAAAAGTTCACAATGGAGGAGTGTAAGCCAGTTAGCACTCCCATGATGACAGGTTGCAAGTTGAGCAAGGATGTGTAGATGACAGAAAGAGTACCAGTAGAGGTGCACTCTATCTTGGAGACAGGTTGGTCATGTGGAACAGTAAGAAACAAGAGTCAGTCTCCTTATTCATAGCAGAGGGAGAATATATTGCAGCGACAACGTGCTGTACGTAGGAGAAAGTTGCGAAAGGTGAGGTTAAGTTGGATTTTGTTCCAACAACAGAGCAAGTAGAGGATATCTTCACAAAACCATTGCCCAAGGAAGTCTTTGAGTACCTTCACAATAAATTGGGAGTGGTCATGCTTCCCAAGAACTGACTAGCTATCGGGACCACATTCTCAAGGGGAGCATTTATATATTTGATTATCTTTTTGCTCATGTTTGTAATTTTTGCTAACTATAATAATTTGTGCCTGAGAATTTTGTGCATGGACTCAGGGGGAGTCTGCAGCAGCCCTTTGGTATTATTGTCAAAGGGGGAGAAGAATTATAGGAAATTGCATGTGTGTTGCCAACAATTCCAAAGGGGGAGATTGTTGAGCAAGGTGCAGCAACAATATTGTCATTGTTGTCAACATAGAGTTGATGACGGATCAGTTGATGCAGTGGATAGGAGTTAAGAGGTTCTTCAGAGTATGTATAGTGATTTTCCAAAATATCGAAGTGGCCCATATGCTAAAAATCAAAAGAAAATCACAAGGAAGAAAACTGTCGCGATATCGCGACATGTTGAGAAAGGAAGAAAATTGTCGTGATATCGCGACATGTTGAGCAAGAAAGAAAAACTGTCATGATATCGCGACATGTTGAGAAGAAAGAAAAACTGTCACGATTTCACAACATGTTCAAAAGAAAGCGCAAGTAGGAAAAACTATCATGATTTCGTGACATGTTCGAAGAGAAAGCACAAGCAAGAAAAACTGTCGCGATTTTGTGACATGTTCAAAAAGAAAGCACAAGCAGGAAAAACTGTAGCGATTTCACGACATGTTCAAAGAGAAAGCGCAAGCAAGAAAAACTATCACGATTTCATGACATGTTCGAAGAGAAAGCGCAAGCAAGAAAAACTATCACGATTTCGTGACATGTTCGAAGAGAAAGCGCAAGCAGGAAAAACTATCACGATTTCACGACATGTTGGAAGAGAAAAAGGCAAGTAGAAAAAGTGTCACGATTTCGTGACATATTGCAAAAGAGATAGTACGAAAGAAAAAGTGTCATGATTTCGCAACATGTTGGAAGAGAAAAATGCAAGTAGAAAAAGTGTCATGATTTCGTGACATATTGCAAGAGAGATTGTACGGAAGAAAAAGTGTCACGATTTCGCGACATATTGCAAGAGAGAGAGTCCAAAAGAAAAAGTGTCACGATTTCGCGACATGTATTTTCATGGGCCAAAGCAAAGAGAAATAGGAGAGAGAAAAAAGTGTCGTGATATCGCGACATGTTGCATTTTCGTGGTCCGAAGCGAAGAGAAAATGCAAGAAGGAAAAAGTGTCACGATATCGCGACATGTTGCATTTTCACGATCCGAAGCAAAGAGAAAATGCAAGGAGGAAAAAGTGTCACGATATCACGACATGTAGCATTTTTGCGATCCAAAGCGAAGAGAAAGACAGAGAAAGAAAAAGTGTCACGATATCGCGACATGTCACATTTTCGCGACTAAAGGAGGAGAGAGAAAGTAAGAAGGCAGAAGTGTCGCGATATCGTGACAAAAGTAAAGAGGAAGAGTACGAAGGTGAAAGTGTCATGATATCGTGACATGTTGTGTTTTCATGGGTTCAAACCAAGTAAAGTAGCAAGGAGGTGAAAGTGTCGTGATATCGCGACATGTTGTTTTTGTGGGTACAAGCCAAGAAAAGAAGCAAGGAGGCAAAAGTGTCACGATTTCGCAATAGGTCGCTTTGGCACGAGCTAAGAAGAGAACCCAACTAAAATAAGATATGTGATAGTTAACTGAAGTTATACGGCAGTTACAGGGGCCATTGTAGAAGAAAATCATGCAACTAAAATAAGAAGAGTTAACTGAAGTCAGTACGACAGTTACAGGTGCAGTTATAGAGAAAAATCATGGAGCTAAAATAATAACAATGAATAGAATTCAGAATGACAATTACAGGGCCAGTTACGGGTTGCATGCGAAAATATGGAAGTTAAAAATAGAGTCAGAACTTTGTTATAAAATGAGGTCTACGTGGAGAATTAAAAAGTTGCTGAAAAAGAGTGAAAGTGCTGCAAAAAGAGGGTTGGAAGAGTGTCGTAAGAGAGCGTTAAGAAGAGCCATGAGAGCCGTAAGAGTGCAGTAAGAAGCGCAGCAAGAGGGATGTAAGAGGGCCATAAAAGTGCAGTAAGTAGAGCCTTAAGTGTGTGTGGTGTTTTGGTGAATAGCGAGAAAGGTTGGGTTAGCAATAGACCAGTCAGGGTCTTGTATAAGTGAAGGCATCTTTATGTCAATCTTCTAGTTTCAGAACATAAGTCCAAGTTGGTGCTTGGCATCAAGGGTTGGTGCTCCTTCCAGTTGGTGCTGGTAAATCAGGGGTTGGTGCTCCTTCTAGTTGGTGCTGGTAAATCAGGGGTTGGTGCTCCTTTTTGTTGGTGTAGATAAATCAGGGGTTGGTGCTCCTTTCTGTTGGTGCAGATAAATCAGGGGTTGGTGCTCCTTTATGTTGGTGCAGATAAATCAAGGGTTGGTGCTCCTTTCTGTTTTTGCAGATAAATTAGGGGTTGGTGCTCCTTCCAGTGGGTGTTGGTAAATTGATTGTAAAGTTGTTGCTTTGCAAAGGCTGGATTTGGATGGGAGTCCAAACAGTCAATTTTTGAGGAGTAGCCAAAAATGGTGAACCTCGGTACATCTTGTGTTGTGTGATGCTCTTTTGTTATATTTTCTTTATTGGATTTAAGTTTTCATTGTTTCAGCATTAAGAGTTGAAGATTTAAGTTTTTAAGAGCTACATTGATTCACCCCCCCTCTCAGTGTCATTGTGAGACTAACAAAGTGATTCAAATGCCTCCATGAAGAAACCATGGTGGTGGGAGAAATATTGTGGTACCAAAAGAGGATTTTAGAGCCCTATAGAGACAAGTTAAAGAATTGCAAGAGGAGTTGCATAGAGGGTTTGAGCCAAGAAGAGAAGATGAAAGTGAAGATGAAGCTAAAGAAGAAGCCTAGTTCAAAGATTAATAAATAGGATGCAGTAGAGCATGAGCAAATCAAATTATTTAAGGCTATCACCAATATTGGAAAAATGTCGAAGATTGATGTTTCTACATTTTCTGGGAATCTTAACCTGGAATATTTGATCGATTGGATCAATGATATGGAGGAGTACTTTGAGTATGAGGAGGCGAAAGATCTTGAGAGGATAAAATTTGCAAAGACCAAGCTGAAGGGTCACACTAATATTTTGTGGAAGGAAGTAAAACTATATAGAAATAGAAGAAAAAAAGAAAGAATAGCAATATGGGATCAGATGGTGGAAAATTTGAAGAGATAGTTCATTCTAGTTGATTACGAGTTAGATTTGTTGAAGAAAATGTAAGGTTTGATGCAGGAAAGTAAGTCAAATAATGTACCTAAAGGTTTTCTGGGAGAATTCTTAAATATACTTGGAGAATTCCAATATATTGTATCAAATAATGCACTTGGATGTTTACTACCAGTGAGGAAGATTAGTCACTAGATGGATTTGATACCAGAAGCTAGTTATACTTTTATGTTGAAGCACAGGAGTGGAAGTTCAAACAAAGTTGCAGATGCCTTAAGTAGAAGGTAAAATTTATTGATAGAGATGAATGTGGAGGTTTTTGGGTTTGATGAACTCAAGATTTTGTACCTTGAAGATTCAGATTTTGCAAAATCTTGGAAAGCTTACATGAAACCTGTTACTTTAGATATAACGAAATGGTTGGATTTATTAATCTAATATGGGATGTTGTTTAGAGGAAACCAGTTGTGCATTCCAAGGAGTTCTATAAGAGAATATGATCAAGGAGAAGTATAGTGGAGGATTTTCTGGACACTTTGGTTGGGATAAGATGATTGCTCTTGTTAGTGAGAACTGTTATTGACCATAGTTACAACAAGATGTGAAGAAGTTTTTATAAATTTGTAGAGTATTCTAGATGGCCAAAGGTTTAAGATAAAACATCGGGCTATATCAGCCATTGCTTGTACCAAAGAAACCATGGAAATATATTAGCATGGATTTTGTTCTTGGTTTACCAAGGACATAAAGAGGACATGACTCAATATTTGTGGTGGTTGGCAGGTTTTATAAGATGGCACATTTCATTCCCTGCTAGAAAACTAATGATGCAGTTCACATTACAGAGTTGTTTTTCAAAGAGGTGGTATGACTACATGGTATACCAGAAAGTATAGTTTCAAACAAATATCAAATTAATGGTTATTTTTGGAGTACCTTATGGAAGAAGCTGAAGATAGATTTTAAGTTCAGTTCTGCACACCATCTGCAAACTGATGGATAAACAAAGGTGGTGAATAAGAGTTTGGGAAACCTTTTGAGATGCTTAGTAGGAGATAAACCCAAGGTATGGGTTTTAATTTTACCACAGGGAAAATTTTCTTACAACAATTCTATCAATAGGAGTACTGGTAAATCCCCATTCCAGATTTTATATGGGAGTAGCCTAAAGAATGCTTCTAAGTTGAGAAATATGGATAAAGGAGAAAAGAGTAGTGCTAATATCAAGGAATTTACAGAGCACTTTAAGAACTTGCATGAAGAGTTAAGAAAGCATATTAATAATATGAATACTAAGTACTAGGTAAATATAGACCAGAAGCAGAGGTTTAAGGAATTCCAGGTTGGAGATGAAGTTATGGTTCATATGAGAAAAGAAATATTTCCTATTAAAGCATATAAAAAGTTGAAAATGAAGAATTTTGGACCATGCAGGATCATAAATAAACATGATTCATGAAATGCATATGAGGTGGAATTACCAAGTGGAATTAACATATCACATGTGTTCAACATTTATGACTTGATAAAGTATCATGAAGGAGACAATGAGGATGGACCAGTAGAAGAATGATGGAATATAGTAGCATATACTCCAGATAAAGAAGATATAGAGGAAATATTGGATAGCCGTATGGGTAGAAGTACAAGAAATAGGTAGTATGAAGAATATATGGTTAAGTGGAAAGGAAGACCTGTTGAATATTCATCATGGTTGTCTAAGGCAGAGGTTGACCGTCTTGGTTTTCCTCCAACACTAAATAAGTGAAGGTCACTTCTCAATTTACCATGGATGTATAATGCAAGAGCATCTAGTGGTATAAGGACAATATTGCATCATCCAAAAAAAAACATTTTTAAAATGCTCAATTTATTCATTAATGATGGTATTTTTAAATGTCTAATTTATTCATTAATGATGGTATTTTTTAATGACCAATTTATATCATTAATGATGTTATTTATAAATGCCCAATTTATTCATTAATAATAGTATTTTTAAAATGCCCAATTTATTTTGAAAATGAACTACGAGAAAATGGGAGTTACATTTTCCAAAATATTCTATGGAAGTTATTAAAGGGGGAACAAATATTTACTGAAGGTAGTCCAGTTTGAAAGATTGTGGCTCTAGATTACAAATGTTTTATCATTTTTATTTGTAATAAAATCATCCCTTGTGGTCATAAGATTGTATTTTTGGTTCTATAGCCCCTCATCAAGTATTGTTATAAAGTATTATTATTGAGTACTATTATTTGAAATTGGCTATGTTTTTGTGTATTGTGGAAGTATTGGGTGGAGTAGACCTACACCATTTCTAGTATTCCATTCAAAATATTATTCTTTATCCTTCCAATAAAGAGAGTATTTCCCAAATAAATAGAAGACATGTTACTAATTTGACAATTCGAAACCTCAACAATTTTTAGCCATCTTCTTTCAGGGGTATGGAGATAAAAATATTGGTTTTTTGAAAATTTACTTTCTAGTGAGAGTCCTTATCATACAGTTGTAAAATATTCATAATATATTTTTCTTCTAATATAGAAGATTTTCCAATAATAATGATATCATCAACAAACTAATGATGTGTGACCTTTTCAAAATTTGGAGTAGGAAGAATGCCTTGAATTCTATAATTTTTTCCTGCTTTAATTACCCTCCCTAAAGCTTTAGCCATAAAAATAAATAGATAAGGGGATATAGGATCCCCTTGCCTAATACCCCTTTGTGTAGGAATGAAACCAACAACCTCACCATTAATCAAAACTAAAATCTAGCAGTAAAAGTACATACCTTTATCCAGTTCCTTTATTGAACATTGAAACCAAATTTTGCTGAATAAAATCCAAAAACTTCCAATTCACTTGATCATATGCTTTTTGCATATCCAACTTTAAAAGCATCCTTTATTATCCTCTTTTCTTAATGGAGTGTAATATTTCATGCATAGTTATAATATCATCAATAATTTACCTTCCTTGGACGAATCCATCTTGTTTTTGTGAAATTAAAAGAGGTAAAAACTTTTGTAATATTCCTGATAGAATTTTAGTGTTTACCTTATAAATAGTATTACATAAATTGATAGGCCTAAAACATTTAAAGTCTTTAACATTTAGAACCTTTGGAATAAGAATCATAAAAGTGGTATTTTATTATTTTATAATAGTGTTCTTCTCCTAAAATTCTAAAATTGTAGCAATAATATCTCTTCAACAATGTCTCAACATGACTGAAAAAAAAAAAATGGTGGAAAACCATCATTGCATTTTAAAAAATTTAGGAACCTTCTCATTAAAATCAACACATTCACAATATATTGCAAATAAACATAAATGTATGAAACATAAGATATTGCAATATAAAATATAAGTGCAAAAATAAAATATTCTCACAAAGTAACATAGAATCACAGACCACTTTGAGGGTGAAACCTCTTTCAATACTTTTATTCAATTTGTGAGACAAGTAAAGTCTCCCCAAGATCGAAGAATTCTCCACAAGATCAATCACACACAAAAGATGAAAAACCACAATACCAATATTAAGTGGTAAAACCCTACTTCAAATGAAGAAGGGAAACATCCACTATGAAGCTCACTGTATTACTCATTTGATTCAACAATGCAAGAATGCTTCAATGTTATGTAGCAATATGCATCAACATGATATTACAACACAAGTCAATATGACAAGATATGTTAATATGTAGTAGACAACACCTCTATTAAAGAGAAGATTTTCTACTACAACCCTAAATCTTATCACAATATAATATTATCACAATCTAATCTTATAACAATATAATATTGAGATGTGTGACAAGATCAAATATTAGAAAGTGCTTAGTTACTTTCTAATCTTATCAAAATCTAATATTTGAGATGTGTGATAAGTGGCATTTATAAAATATTATAAAGTGATTAGTTACTTTCTAATATTTGTTAGAAAATGGGAAATAAATTTTTCTCACAAATTAAATATTCCTAGCACCCTTCTTATTTTTATTAATTGGGTGGGAATATTTTTACATAAAATAGAATTATTTTCTAATTCAAATATTATTCTTTAGAATTTATATTTTAGTCTAAGAATAATTTACACAATGTTGCATTACATATTCCAACACCCCCCCTTAATGCAATATTGGGGAAAGGAATTATGAAACAAAGAAACATTCTCCCCCTAAATATACAAACAGGGATGAGAATCAAATGAGTAATATAGTTACAATGAGCTTCTATGACCAAGAATGGTCTATAATAAGGCACCAATGCAAAATGGACCAAAATGAGACTGCAAGCCCCTAATGGAGTAGCTTCAAATACAAGCAAATTACAAAGCCATCCATCAACCACAAGTGGTTGCAAATTACAAGAAGAAAACATCACAAGGGTGTCCTAAGTAAGCCTACAAAACCCCAAATGGAAGTACCTGCAAGCTACAAGCAACTCAATGTAAGATCAGTTAGATACATCATCATAAATATATTCACCAAAACATATATGAATATCCAAATATGATAACAAAACTTATCTAACAAATAGTGAACTATAAGTCATCACAAAAATATGTCAAGCCATACTTATAGTCACGTGCTATATAGTTGATCAAAAAATATCATGATCAAAGTTGCATAAAGCAAACAAGGAGTACCATGATAATGCAAACTCTAAAGTACCATGTACAAAAGTTGCATAAGGTATATAAAAATAATAAAGTGTGCACACCAGTTGCATAAAGACAACCATAAAATATCATGTACAAAAGTAGCATAAATGCTAACAAGAAAGTACCATGATAAACCAATTGCATAATGCCAACTACATAAAAACATGTACAAATTTGCACAAGGCAACAAGAAAGTACCATGTAAAAGAGTCGCATAAAGAAATTGCATCATATACCATAATTTCACAATGCCATCTACAAAGTAACATGTACAAAAGTTGCACAAGGCAAACAAGAAAGTACCATGTTCAAAAGAGATGAAAAAAGCAATTATACCACCAAATATCAACTCATATATATAGCACAAAACACCTCATAAGGATGAAGTTGTCATCACACAAGTGTAACTACACTTCATTCCCCCTTGAGGACAACTTCACCAAACCAAGTGAGTCCCTTAGCTTACAAAACTACTCCTTGGGAAGAGGTTTGGTGAACAAATTAGCAAAATTAGAATATGATGGGCAATACTCCAACTAAATAGTCCCATCCAATACCTTCTCTTTGATAAAGTGGGCTTGGATTTCAACATGCTTTGTCCTTTGATGCATTACAATATTTTTAGCCAAGGCAATAGCTGATTGATTATCGGAGAGCAAACATGAAGGACCAAATTGCTCAAAGCCAATTTCCTTCATGAGGGTATGAAGCCAAACTACTTCTTGTGCAGCTATTTTCGTAGCCTTATACTCCACTTCCATTGTAAAAAGAGCAATTGTATCTTGCTTCTTATGAGACCAAGAGATAGCTGCAAACCCAATACTAAAAACACATGCTGTGATAGACTTTCTATCTATTCTATCCCCTCCAAAATTAGAATCAACATAGTCAAAAAGAGCAAAGGAAGGAATCCTAGAATACTTGAGTGACAAATATATATTACTTGAAATGTACTTTCAAATCTTCTTGGTAGCTTGTAAGTGATCAATATAAGGTTTCTACATGAACCTAGCCATCATACCAACTACAAAAGCAATATCTGGCCTTGTGATGGTAACATAAAGAAGACTACCAATGAGCTGCCTATACAATGTAGCATCAACCAACTAAGATTCTGTACTTACTTCCAAATTAACCCCTATAGAAATAGGAATGGAAGTAGGATTGCCATACTCCAAATCAAACCTCTTAAGAAGATCTTCAATATAATTGGATTGACTCAAAAAGGTACAATCCTCATGCTGATAAAATTGCACGCCAAGATAATAGTGTAGAAGACCAAGGTCAGTCATTTCATACTCTGACTTTAATTTGGAGATGAAATAAAAAATGGCCTCATTCTCATTTCTAATCATAACAAGGTCATCAAAAAATAGAGAAATTAAAATGACCAATTTATCCTTCCTAAGCACATAGAGATATGTATCTGAATAACATTTATCAAAACCAAGAGACAAGAAGTAACCTAAAATCTTCATGTACCATGCTCTAGGTGCTTGCTTCAGACCATACAAGGTTTTCTTTTGTTTACACACAAGTGTTTCCTTACCTTGTACAACAAATCCTTGTGGTTGACTCATGTAGATATCCACATCCAAATCACCATTTAGAAAGGCACTTTTCACATCAAGCTGAAAAATATGCCAACCTTGAGCAACAACAATAGCAATGAGAAGCCGAATGGTGGGCATTTTTGCAACTGGTGCAAAGGTTTCATCATAGTCAATGCCATGTTTTTGAGCATAACCCTTAACAACCAATCTAGCCTTATAATTTTCTATCTCTCCATTAGAATTGTACTTGATTCTATAGACCCATTTGTTCCCAATAACATTTCTCTTATTAGGATAAGGCACTAGATCCCAAGTTTTATTCTTTAGAAGAGAATCCATCTCAACATTCATGGCATCAACCCAACAAGAGTGTTGTGAAGCTTCTTGGTAAGAAGTAGGCTCATGATAATTATCTATTTTAGATAGAAGAGGCATGTTAAGGGTCATACTTCTAGTTATCCTTTGGCTAACTGAATTCTGCTCTTTAGGACCCCTAGAATGATCCAACAACTTGGTCCTTTTGACACAAGGCCCACCCTTTTCTAACTCAAGAAGGTCTTCATTGAATTTGATATCTCTTGAAATAAATACAATGTGTGAAGAAGGTGAGTAACCTGTAGCCCCTATGTTCTGCATCATAGCCAACAAAGATGCATTTTTGAGACTTTTTGTTCAATTTATTCCTATTTTATGAAGGAATATATGAAAATGCATCACATCCAAACACTCTTAAGTGTGAAAATTTTGGCTTCTTACCATTCCAAACCTCATAAGGAGTCTTCCCCTCAACTAATTTTTAAGGACACCTATTAAGAATGTAGATTGTTGTATTGGCTGCTTCACCCCAAAGAAATTGAGGTAAGTGGTCACCAAGCATGCATCTTACCATCTCCATTATTGTCCTATTTTCCCTCTTCGTAACACCATTTTGTTGAGGAGTGTATGGAAAAGCAAACTACCTTTTTATCCCATGAGAAGAACAAAACTCATTGAAATAATTGCTATTGTACTCCCCTTCATTGTCACTTCTAATCATTTTGATATTTGCTCCCTTTTGATTTTCTACCAAAACTTTGAACTCTTTGAATATCTCAAAACAATCTGAATTATTCTTAAGTAGATACCCAAAGATCATTCTTGAATAATCATCTATAAATGTGAGAATATATGATGCACCACCAAGTGATCTAACATGTAATGGACCCATAATATTTGTATGAATGATTTGAAGAATTTATGTGGCCCTTGTTGACTTGTCCTTTGCAAAATTTGTTTTGCTCATATTGCCTAAGATGCATGTTTCACACAAACCATGAATAGGTAAAATTTTAGGCAAGCCTTCAACCAAATTTTTGGAATTCATCATTTGAATATTTTTATAGTTTGTATGGCCTAACCTTAAGTTCCAAAGCTTGCTACTAGGAGAAATATTATTTGCTAAACACACTTTAGGAGGAGCATCACCTAACACATAAATATTATTCTTCACATAACCTATAATGATTGGTAGAATGCCTTTCTTAATGCTCCATGAAGTTGCATTGAACTCAGTAGTGTGACCACTTATAGCAACTTGCAAAACTGAAATTAAATTTCTCCCAAGGTTAGGCACATATAGGACATTATCAAGTAATTTCCCTTCAATTACAACATTGCCAACACCTTCTACTTGAAGTCTAGTATTATCACCAATGACAATTGAATCTGAAGAGTGCTTATGAAAGTCCACAAACTTATCCTTTTCAAAACACATATGGTTAATGCATCCAGAATCTAACACCCATTCATTAGAAGTAGATGAGTCAATGGAGTAGAGGGCACAAACAAAGGCATTTTTATTAGAATTTTGCTTTACATTGTTGTTATTTTTATTTCCCTTGTCAAACCATTTCTTCGGTCCTTTTCCCTTAGCCTTTTCTTTATCTTCCTTTTCTACAATCTTCTTCTTCTTTAAACAATTTTGTTCCTTGTGGCCTTTCTTGCCACAAAAGTTGCAAGTGAAATCAACTCTAGGCTTGTTGGGTTGGAAATTTTAATTTTTCCTTCCCTTGTATTTCTTCTTTAAGGAATCCTTAGTGTCACTCAAGGTAACATTCTTCTCCTTGAAAACTTAACCGTTCACTTTGTCTCTATTAAGAGACTCTTCATGTTGAATCAATAATTGTGAAAGAGTTTTGAGAGGAATGCCATCCTCTTCTTGCTCTAGCCTAGTCTCAACAATGGTGATAAAATTCTTGAACTTGCTTGACAAGTTCCTCAAAATGATAAAGCTTAAGAGCTTCTCACTTATCCAATCACAATTACAAGCCAATAGTTTAGTTCTAATGTCTTTCATATTTGAGAGGAAGATCAAGGCAATTTCTCATTCACCTTGCATAGTGCTAAGAATTTTGGACAATAAAGTGAATTTACTTGATGTGTTGGACCCTAGATGGACTTTTTGTAGCAATTCCCATGCATATTTAGCATGCTCACAATGGCTTATAGTGAGCAATATCTCCACTCACACTATTGATAATCATGGAAAGTGCAAGGTGACTCTTGTTGTTGTATGTCTCAAGTGCCCTTGCGTGGGTTGGGATTGCTTCATCTCCATTCACAATGGGCCATAACTTTCTTGCTTGAAATTCAGCCCTCATCCTTGGTTCCCATATTACAAAATTTGATCCATCAAGGATGTTCTTAGGTGTGAAGGAGATTCCATGATCAACCATTATAGAAAGTGAACATAATAAAAACATAATATGCATTGACAAAGGAAATAAATGATGTAGTAAGAAAGTAGATAAACATACTTGCATATATAAAAAAACATAACTTTCAAGTAATCTACTTTTCAATCATCAAAGATAATCATCATGAAAGATAAACATCATGAAAGATAATCAAAATTAAGCATCATCAAGAGAGATAAGCATCATCATGAAAGATAATCAACATCATCATGAACTGCTATAACCATATTGCAATAAAAAACTATAACCATATTTTAATTGAATAAAAAAAATAAACCAAGTTCAAATTTCAATAGATTAACTTGCAATAAGAAGGTAACTAACAATAACAATCATCTTGCAACAAAATAAAATAACTTGAATTGAACCATAAAACATTTGTTAAATGTTAGATAGTCAATAAGTTAGTAAGTTAGTGTTCATTTTAAGGTTTTGCTATAGCCTAATGAATTGCAAATTCATCTCACCCAAGGTAAACCAAGCTAACCAAAAGGGTACGGGTACGAGGACCCGAAAATGACTTGCTATCGATAGAGCGGATGTTTTTGGATTCAATAGGTGTTTAGCAAGTATAAAATGTGTTGCAATATTAAGTAAATTTTAATCAAATACGAAAGTTGTGGTTAGTAAGTTGATTCATTTTTAACCTTCTTTATTAATATGAAAATTAGTAAATTACAAGTTAGTTGGTTAGTATATTATTTAGTAGCAAGTTAGTACGTTAGTAGTTAGATTAGTTGAGATGCAAAATAGGCAAAAAAAAAATACGCACACACACTCTCTCTCTCTCTCACACACACACACACACTTTCATTATCTTTTACTTTCATTATGAGAGATACAAGTTACATTAATTTACATTATGCTTCAAGCAAATGCTTGAGAGAGATTAGAAGAAATTAATAAAAATAGGGGGAAGAGAGTGAAAAAGTTTATCCGAAATTGCCTTGTATACTCCAAAACATACTTGGATAACCTTAATGGGTTTTTCACCTCAAAGGATTGAAGACACTTGATGGAGATCCCAACCACTCTGATACCAAATGTGAGATAAGCAAAGTCTCCCCAATATCGAAGAATGCTCCACAAGATCAATCACACACAAAAGATGAAAACCCACAACACCAATATTAAGTGGTAAAATCCTACTTCAAATGAATAAGGGAAACATCCACTATGAAGCTCACTATATTACTCATTTGATTCAAAAATACAATAATTCTTCAATGTTATGCAACAATATGCATCAACATGATATTACAACACAAGTCAATATGACAAGATATGTTAAGATGTAGTAGAAAAAATCCCTATTTAAAGAGAAGCTTTTCTACTACAACCCTAAATCTTATCACAATCTAATCTTATCACAATCTAATATTATCACAATCTAATCTTGAGATGTGTGACAAGTGGCATCTATCAAATATTAGAAAGTGCTTAGTTACTTTCTAATCTTATCACAATCTAATATTTGAGATGTGTGATAAGTGGAATCTATCAAATATTAGAAAGTGATTAGTTACTTTCTAATATTTGCTAGAAAAGGGAAAATAACTTTTTCCCACAAATTAAATATTCCTAGCACCCTTATTTTATTTATTAATTGGGTGGGAATATTTTTACATAAAATAAAATTATTTTCTAATTCAAATATTATTCTTTAGACTTTATATTTTAGTCTAAGAATAATTTACACAATGTTGCATTACATATTCCAACACAATTATGCCAAAATATACATTCATTCTTACCCCTCATAAATTTAAAGAATTCATCTCTCTACCTAAATCTCAAGATTGGTTTACATGTAAAATATCACCCGAGCTAGAATATTCTCCAAAAAAACAATTATATTTTTGATAATAGATACATATAATGGTGCCACTTGTCTAGGAACTTCTAATGCCACAAACTAATACGAAATATTACAAAAAATTATCATAGATGTGCCCCACATTAAGCAAGCTTTATTACGACATAGTGCTAGTATGGGGTCCTAATGGTCCAAAATCTACCTATGGTTGATTATTGGGCCCAAGAATTGGCCAATATTGAATGATCAAGCAAGATGCTGAACGTAACTAGATCAATATCTAGAGAAGGCTAGCTCCTTTGAGGTTCTAACTAGCTAAAAATATGATGGGGGAAAGAGTGCTAAAAGGGAGTAAATATAGCTGATGCTAGAACATGTAATGGTGTAGATTAGACAACATCAAGAAATGCATAAATATCATGAAAGGAAACAACCATTAAAACCTCCCAATAGAATAACTAGTTTTATCATATGCAAAATAAATTTAAATCAATATCTAGTTCCATAGACTATCAGTTTAGAACTAGAGAAATAACATGCACAAGAATCTATAAAGTAGAATTAATATCATGCACATTCATCTATCTAAATAGAAACATTCATCCATTCATACATATATTTTCTACAAGATGTTGAACCAAAGGTCAAATAGATATTTCTATTGCATTTCTCCTTCCAAAATTCTTTAAATATGCAACTTATAAATGCCTAAGAGTTGACCCTTCAACAAGAGGCTATTGCTCTTATTTATAATACCTTATGGTTCAATATCTAAATATATACAAAAATATCTTTATCTTAAATCATTACAATAGAATACCGGGTGATTGAATTGGTATAAATATTGTGCAACATCATTGATCCTAAAAAATATGTGGTGCAAGATTTCTTTATATATATTTACTACTTCACGCATGCAAGGGAAGTAGTGGATATGAACTTGAATATAATCAATACTTTGTTCTTGAAAATATCCTCCACCATAGATCTATAATGGATGCCGTCAAAATAACTTTCCCCTACAAATTTTACCTTTTGTAACTATCACAACACCACCATAGAAATACGTTAGAATGTCATGGTTTACCCCTCACATTTGAATTCTTTTGAAATTAGCGAATGCGGTGTAGGAGCCTATCACAATATCATGATGAGTTTTTAGTCTTTTAGGCTTCCCAAAACTAGCAATCATGTTACAATGACATGTGATTTTGTGCCTTTCCTTCCACACTTTAAAATTATCAACCCTTGAATACCGTGACTCGACAACCTGTTATGATGCTACGATTGTTCCTTCTAATTTGGCCTCATTTTATCTCAAGACCATGAAATGATGATAAGTCACGATGTCGTGACATCTTCTATCCCTTGGTTGTTTTTACTCTTATGATCGTGACATAGATGCATGTTGTGATGTCACGATAATCTTCCATATTTTCATTATATAGGTAATTGCAAACATGAAACAACATCAAGTTATGATGTCATGCTCCTCTTTTTTCATGAATTCCCCTTAGAAACTTTATGATCATGACATACTGAAAAGTCACTATGTCATGATATCGCTCCTCCTTTTAGAAAAGCCACCCTTTTGCTTAGTTCTTTTGACTTCTCTACAATTATTGGCTACCAAATTATTTTACTATGAAGAACATGTCCCTCTACTATTGTAATTGATTCTATGGGTTTTTCTCGTAACCTTGGACATTACTCATCACAAAAAAAAAAGATTCAGATGGATGAGGAGAACATAAAAATCACCCATATTCTTGGTGACTCATAGGGGAAATTTGCTTGCAAGGTTTACAAAACCTATATTACCTCGCTATTGCACCAGAAATTTCTAGAGTACAAAAGAAACCAAGAGGACATGGGGAGAATTAACATGACAAAAATATAAGTTAAGCAAAAAGGTAGTCACTATAAGATGAGGGGAATATTTATCCTTACAAAATTGTACCACCAAGAAATAAAGGATATACATATGTGGGAAGCTCAAAATGTTTCATGAAGAACTATAAAAATGAGGGTGGAGGGAGCTCTTATGCATGAAAAAATACAGTGAGAGAGAAAGGACAAAACATGAAATAAAACTCCACTGAGAACAAAGGGGAATACCAAAAATAGGAAGAATGTAGAATATTCATAGGCGAGCAAGAAGCAATAGCACCAAAGTGTTGGGAAGGAGAGAAGGAAGGTAGGAAATCAATGGAATTGGAGGTACACAAATTAATATAACCTCCAAAAATAAAAAACCTCCATAAATATACTTCATTAGGGCTCAAAGTTATTTTCTAAACACTTTACCTTTATAAATATATTCCATCATGGCTCGAGATCGCTTCTAAAATATATATATTGCCATAAGATGAGATCTTTTTATGGGCAACCATCTGCTTCTCCAAGGTCTCTTTCTCTTCTTCATATAGGCGGATATAAATTTCTTTCTCCGTTCAAACTTTTCTATACAACTCCTTGCTTGTTCTATGGTCTCAACTCATCTGCTAAAATTGCATCCTTTTGCTTTGATAGGAGCAACCATCCTTTTAGAAAGTTGAGTTGAGATAAAATATTTCGTCAGCTAATGAATGTAAAGTCACACTTCATAAAATTTGGTGATCTACAAGGTGCTTAAACTGTCATTAATGTATCAACTAATATTTTCACCTGTGTTGCTCCATTTTCCTCTACATCAACCAGTACTTTTTCACACATTTCTCTTGATTTAGTATGACATCATACTATGCATTGCATGACACTACTCATTGCCTATACATGCTTCAATGATCTTGTCTTCACCACATAGTATTTTCAAGTATGTCATGTTATTTCAAAAATAACTTACATTTATCCATTGGGTTATAGAATCAAATAAAACATCACAAAATAAATAAGAAAAAAAAAACAAAACAAGGAATCATGAAATGTTCTATATTTTTGCAGCTACATCAGATGCCCCTCCTGATTTTACTTGAGATTTGATCTACTCGGTTAAATTTTTGCTTATTTGAGGTGGTGGTACCAAATGCTACAGTGCACATGCTTTCACATGGAACAAACTTACTTATTCATAATGACTATAATCAATCACCATATATATTTTTATTATGTACACAAAATATGATGAGTATGCTCATGCCTAGCTTTTGAAATCTTTCGTACACCTACCCCATGAACTTGCAATACCTAGACCACATAGTATTAATTTTGAGTTATTGTGTGTTGTCTTCTTTCCACGGTGTCTAATTACCACTAACCTCAGTAAAGTACCATTCTATTCTCAATTCCTATTCTAAGGTGATTGTCTCTAGTACCACTTCACTGACTTTACAAATAAACATCAACTTCCTATATGATGTATGCAAATTGTCTTCTTTCTAGGATCTTACATCATCTATTATTTGTATTCTATGAGTTTTGTCTAATTTTGCATCATGAGTTGCCACCTCTTGGCAAAGACGATTGTAGTATTTTGTACTCCTTTTATTATCGATTCTTGCTACAAAATCATTACGAGATATTTGATCATGCAATTGAAAATGGGGTTTAGGATGAGTAGAATGTGCTCTTGATGGATTACCAAAATTTGCATCCTTCCTCCTACATGTGGGTTCCTTGAAAGGGGCCATCCCTTGCTTCTTGTAGCTTTTGATGCAAAATGTATGCAGGATTTGATTGGGCACCGTGATGATATCTCTGGCCAATGAGATTAATATCTAGTCTTGTACTTGATTCACTTGTCCTTCTAGCTATATTAGCAATATTTGGGATAGACACATTTCAAACAATAGAGGTATGTCAACAATTTCTATATCTTTAATTATAGCTAAGTCTATATGTGCACATATCAACATTGGTACTCTATGTAGTTTTCCCACATTTTTCAACTAATTTCATTTGAAATACAATATGTCTAACTCCTTATGGACTCAGAAACAAACCTTTACAAATATCTATTAGCATAACTAAAACCCGAGCCTTTATATCTACTACGCATTTATGTAATATCCCCTTCTCCAGAAAAAGAGACAGGTAGAAAGGAGGAGATTGCCCTTTTGAAAATGGAGAGATAAACCTATGTGGATGTATTACTAATGTTCGAGATTTTTTTATAGTAGTATTAATTTTATCCACCTGATCTGATACCAAAAGTTCTAATTCTACAAATACTGAGGTTGAGTTTTTGGAAAAGATGTAAAATTGTTTCACCATTTTTGCTCTCTACTCAATTGTTGTAGCAAGATAATACAACTTTTCACATACCTCTAACCTCCTCTAGTTTAATATCTCATACTTCAAGGAGGAGCAATGAACAAGCATTTGATCACTCAAGTGATTACCTTATGGTGGCAGAAGCTACGAACATGACTTGAATTTTCCCAGTACTCATGGTTATGTATAGTCTTGCATGCCACCATGTTACCCATCAAAGGGGAACTCATTACTTGCTCCAACTAATCTCCCTTTTCCTTTTCAAGGTGAGCCTCATTGTGAGATACAGATTTAATCATAGTCTGACCACTTTCACATTTTCTATTACTACCCTATTATTCTGTCCCTTTTGAGTCTATCCTTAATTCTGTTATTAGATGAAGGTAGTGAGGTTGGTTAAACTGATGTACCACAGGTTCCAAGTCATTTAGAATTTTTTTTGCTATTCTTTGAGATCTAAATTTCCATATTCTTTACTTCCTCGGCTAGCCTCTGGATTTTCATCCTCAGGTATTGCTCTGTATAACACCTTTATTCTTGATACTCAATGAGACATCTTCCCTCTATGATCTAACATAAGTGTGACTTGATCTCTCAATGGGAAGGTGTAGGGTCTAATTTTTGGAAAGGGTAGGGAGTTTCATTAGGTGGTATTTTTTTTATTTGTATCAATATATTCTCAGTACAAATAGCTTCTTTAAAAATTTGTGGGAAATTCCTTTCTCCATACTGCTCAATAAGATGGTTTATGTTAGGATGGAAAGCATGGATGTAATATAAGTATGCTTGAGTAGTGGATGGCTAGAACTCATTAGGGATACTTCTCCACATCCTTTTGAATTGGATATTGAAGTCAATTTTATTTTTTCAAGGGGTGCCCATTTGATAAATGAGAGTTGAGTGAGCAGGAGGAAAGGGTCTCCAAAGTCATCAAAGGCATCAATGAGAGGTTTTTCTAAATATACCCATGTATGGATGATCCTCTAATGTCTTATACCACCACAATGCTTTCCATCTAAGATATAGAAAAAGGAGATTAAGCATTACATACTCAAAGATGATATTATGCGTCGTAGCCAAGGAAGCCAGATCTTGACAATGTTCATAGGAAAGTTTTTTGTACTATCAAAGCTTGGTATGATCTTCAAAGTAGACTTAGCAATATTATGTATATACTAAACATTCAAAGAGATTGTATCATTCCATAGAGGGTAATTTCATTGGGTCATTCATATTTCTCAGCATTATAGAGCTCCTTCTTCAGGGAGAATTCACCAAATGGTTTATGTCTATCAGATCTTGGATTCTCCTATCAAAGGTTTTAGATAAAAATGATAACCAATAATAGGTTTGAATTTGGATCTTTAGTAGAGTTTCTAGGTGATTTGAAATTACTTATTGATTTGAAATAAGGTATCACCAGACCCTAGTTCATCCTAAAATATGAGATGAAGGTCCCACCAGGTATGCGTTGATAGCATGTTGGGTTCATGCCATCTACGATATATGTTTCTAAAACTTCAAAAGGCTACTGATCATAGAATCTAGGTTTTACATTTTAGTAGAGTCGCTAGGTTATTTTAATGAAACTAATAATATAGAATATGACCAATCCTTGAATTATCCAAAATATGGGGCCTTAGGTTCCCATCGAATGTGCCAAAAACTAATGGTCCAAAATTTGCCTATGGTGGATTATTGCACACAAGAATTGGCCAACATTGAATGATCGAGTAAGCTACTAATATTAATCAGGTCAATCTCTAGATGAGTTTGGATCCTTTGAGGTTCTAACTAGCTAAAACTATGATGGGGGAAAAGAGTGCTAAAAGAGAGTAAATATAGTTGATGCTAGAACTTGTAATGGTGCAGATTAGACAACATCAAGAAATGCATAAATATCATGAAATGAAACAGTTGTTAAAACCTCCTAACATACCAACCAATTTTATCATATGTAGAATAACTTTAAATAAATATCTAGTTCCATAGACTATCAATTCCAGAACCAGAGAACTAACATGCACAAGAATATAGAAAGAAAAATTAATGTCATGCACATTCATCTAGCTAAATAGAAACATTCATCCATTCATACATATATTTTTTGCAAGATGTTGAACTAGAGGCCAAACAAATATTTCTATTGCATTGCTCCTTAAAAAAGTCTTTACACATGCAACTTGTAAATGCCTAAGAGTTGACCCTTCAACAAGAGGTTTTCATTATTATTTATAATACCCTATGGTTCAATATATAAATACAAAAATATCTTCATATAAAATCGTTACAACAAAATACTAGATGACTGGATTGGTATAAACATTGTATGACATCATTGATCCTAAAAAATACATTGTGCAAGATTCCTTTCTATAGATTTACTACTTCATGCATGCAAGGAAGGTAGTGGAGATGAAATTGAATTTGATCCGTCCTTTGTTCTTGAAAACATCCTCCATCGTAGATCTATAATGGATGCTATTAGACTGAATTTCCCCTGCAAATTACTCTTTTTGTAACTACCATGAAATCACCACAAAAATATGTTAGAATGTCACGATCTGCCCTTCACCTTTGAATCCTTCTAACATTAGTGAATGTGACATGGAATCCTATCATGATATTGCAATGAATTTTTAGTCTTTTAGGTTTCCTAGACCTAACAATCATGTTAAGGTGACATGTTGTGATGTCGCACCTTCCATTTTGTGCTTTGACCTAATAAACCCTTGATTGTTATGACTCAACAAATTGTTACGATATTGTGGTTGTTCCTTCTACTTTGGCCTCTTTTTATCTCACGATAACGAAATGACAACCATTATTTTATAATATGTTTTTTATAACCACAAAGTTGGAGATGAATATTTGCATGGTTGTAAGCAAATAAAAACCATGTCCCCAACTTCAAATATATGTTTAGAGTTGTGTTGATCAACTTTTTGTTTCATACAGTTCTTATAAAAGTTTGAATTGACCTTAAGTTGATGAATAATGAAATCATGCTAACAAAGAGTGGAATCCATAACTTGAACCTTAGAACTGCTTAGAATGCAAGAGGATGGTTTTGGTTGAGGATGACCATAGGTTGCTTCAAATGGAATCAATTTAGTAATCATTTTTATAAAGGAAGCCACTTGGCCCAGTGTGTAGTATGTTCAGAAGTGAAGCAACAACGATATGTTTCCAAGAATTTATTTACAATTTTAGTTTGATCATCAATTTAAGTATGATAAGCCAAACTCATCTTGACCTGGGTTCCTTACAACATGAACAATTCTTGCCAAAAATGACTGGTGAAGGTAAGATCCCTATGAGATATTAGATTTAATCATTATATAGATATGAAATATGGAGTACAGGAAAATTTGAGCAATAATGGAGGTGGTGTAAGGGTGGGATAGGGAACAATAATGAGCATAATTCATGAGATGGTCTACCAACACTAGAATAATTGACTTTTCACCAAATTCAGGTAACCCCTCAATGATATTCATAGATATATCTATCCATACTTGTTCAAGAATTTACAATGGTTTAAGGGTACTAGGGGAACATACCTTTTAACCTTTTATGTGTTGGAAACAATTCACATTCAAAAGTATGAATATATTTTTTCATTCCTTTCCATAAGAAGGTACACCTAGTCCTTCTATAGGTTTTGAGAAACCTTGAATGGTTAACTTTTGGGGATGCATGCATTTCTTGTAGGATGAGATCCTTTATTTATGAATATAGGAGCACTACAATATGATCATGGTACCATAAATCTTGATCATCCCAAGAATATCCAAGGCATGAAAGAGGATCAACTTGGATTTTGTGGACTAAAATTTACAAAGATGATTCCATGATCAATTCTTCCCTGAGATGATGAATCCATTGAGTGTTAGGAAGTGAAGTCACTATGTAGTACATGCAACAAAAAATAGGACTATAGTAGGTCAAACATTTGACCTGCTATATTTCTAGGTAGTAGGCCAAACGTCTGATCTACTAGATGTCTAATTTAAATGTCTAGGCATCAGGCCAAACATCTGACCTACTAGATATTTGGGTGAGACATCTAGGCAGTAGGACAGACGTCTGACCTGATATATTTTTAGACCATATGTCTAGGTAGCAAGCTAGATGTCTAGGCTTCTTGACATCTAGGTTAGACATATGGGCTATTAGACATCTAGGCCAAACATCTGGGCTGGCAGATGTCTAGGATGGTAGACATCTAGGCCAGACTCCTGGATTTCCAGATGTCTAGGCTGATAAACGTCTAGGCCAAACATCTAGGCTAGAAATTTATGTTGGTAGATGTCTAGGTCAAATATCTATGCCAGATGTCTAAATAAGTAGACATATAGATAGACATCTAAACATGAAAGACAAACAAGTTTAGGCACCTTCCTTGGGAGAAAAAATAAATAGTTTTTGGAGGCTTCCATCGAGAGAGGAAATGAATAGTTTGAGTCTTCCTTATGCTCTATAAAAGGGATGTGATCCCTTTGTGATGTTATTTTTAAAACATTGAGAAACATGAATGTAAATCTTGCTAAAAATAATAAAAATTGAAGTTGCCATTTTCTCGTGGTTTTTTCTGCACATTGCAGGTTTCCACATAAATATTTGTGTCACTTGTGTTGTTGTTTTTGTTTTCTATTATTTTTTTCCTCTTGCAGGTAAAAATTATGAATTTATTCCTAACATATGGTATCATAGATAAAGGTTTTGTGCAAGTGGGAGCTGCAATAATGACATGAGGTGTAACCAAGTTTGAGATTGAGAAATTTTATGGCAAGAACATTGCTCTATGGAATATGAAGGTGGAGAATTTTCTGGTTTAGAATGACCAAGTGCAATCCATTAAAGGGGTCGTGAGTAAACTAAGCATCATGAAATATGAGGAGTGGTTAATTATTGATAGGAAGGTGGTTTCTACAATCTGTCTCTACCTAGCAAACTTTGTCTTGTTCAATGTAGCTAAAGAGAAGACCATAAAAGCCCTTTGGTAAAAGCTTGAAAATTTGTATGAAATAAAATCATCAACAAATAAAGTTTTTATGAGAAAGTATCTTTATAGCTTGAGGATGAAGGAAATTTCATTTGTGGTATAGAATTTGAATGAGTTTAATACTCTTATCAGTAAACTAGTTTTAGTTAATGTGAATATGGAGGATGAAGATAGAGATATCACCCTACTTTTTTCCTTCTTGGACACTTGTGATCATATGGTGATGAACATCAGTAATTCATCATCAGGAACTCTCAACTTTGATGATGTGGTAGCCGCTTTTTTGGTAGAATAATTGAGACAAAAAACATCTTTGGAACCCTTGACAAATGAAGTCCTATCTATGAGAGGTCGATCCTTCGAGGGGAGTAAATAAGGTAGAAAAAATTCCAGATCTAATTCTAAAGGACATAAGAAAAAGGGAAAGTGTTGGCATTGTGGGAATCCAGGACACTCAAAGAAGGACTATTAGAAATTAAAGAATGGTGAAAAGCAAAATCAGCCATCAGTTGAGACCAGTGTAGTAGATTTAGGAGAAATGGCAACATGTGAAGCCTTATATATCAGTAACAATAGATCCATTTTATATAATTGGGTTTTGGACTCAGGTGCATCTTTCTAGATGTATCCCCACAAAGACTGGTTTGAAAAATATTAGCCATATTATGGTGGAAAATTCTATTTGGGCGATGATCACCCTTTAGAAATTATGGGAATAAGGGATATAAGGATCAGGTTGGATGATGGTAGATAAAGGATGTTATGTGATGTGCAACGTGCTCAATTTATGGAATAATTTGCTCTTAATAAAAATGATGGATAAGCTAGGGTATTCTGTCACTTTCAGTAACAACTACTACAAGATTACCAGAGGAGATCTTGTAGTAGCAAAGGGAGAATATTATGTGACCTTATACCATTTATGTAGTGATACAATGACAAACCATACAACAACAACAACTTCTATTCAGGATGCAATAATGCTATGGCATCAACGCCTAGGCCATATAAGTGAAAAAGACCTAAAATTTTTGCATGATAAGGTATGCTTTCTTGGATTAAGTATTGCAATTTAGACTTATGTGAGCACTGCATTTTTGGTAAACAAAAGAGGGTTAGATTTACTACAAGTCCTGGTAAGAGTTCTAATTTTTTGCAACTTATACATTCGGATATATTTGGACCAGTCCCCACTCAGTCCTTGAATGACACCATCTATTTTTTGAATTTTATAGATGATTATTCTATAAGAGTGTGGGTTTATTTTATGAAGAAGAATTCAGAAGCTTTATAGAAATTTAAAGAGTTCAAAGCATGGGTAGAGAAGATTTTGGGCAAGTCAATTTTATGTCTTAGGTTAGATAATGGGGGTGAATATTGCTCCAAGGAATTTGATAAATTTTATATGCAGGAAGGTATTAAGCACCAAAATACTGTACCATACACTCCACAGCAAAATGGTGTGGCTGAGCGAATGAATCACATAATCATAGAATGTGCAAGAAGCATGCTTAGCACAACCATGTTGGAGAAAAAATTTTGGGTAGAGGTTTTTAATACAACTATTTATCTTATTAAAAGGTCACCTACAATTGCGTTGGATGGATATATTTTGAAGGAGGTTTGGTGTTGTAAGCCAATTGATTACTCTCATTTGTGTACCTTTGGATGTGATGCATTTGCCCATGTACCCAAAGAAAAAAGGTCCAAGATTGACCTAAATTCAAGTAAATATGTTTTTCTCGACTATGGAGATATAGTGAAGGGGTGTAGAGTGTGGGATCCTACTTCCCATAAGGTAATTATTAGCTAGGATGTAATTGTTGATGAAAATTATATGCAAAGGAAGAAGGTACAAAAAAATCCTAATGTTGTAACTATTGAAGAGGAATTGAGTGAAGATGAATATGCTAAAGTTTTTGACCAGCATGTAGAACAACAAGTATAGTAGCCACAACAGTCACAAGACTAAGAGCCACAATCAAAAAATCATTGGTTTAGAAGATCTACACATCCACAAAAGTGTTCGAAAAGGTATTCTCATGTGTATCAGTCCTCTTTTTCTTTGTTAATTGATGATGGAGAACCTAGTTCATTTCAGGAAGCTAGAGAGTTTGAGAATCCAGAAAAGGGGAGGAAATGCATGGAGGAGGAAATTGAGGCACTTCACAAGAATAAAACATGGGAACTTGTGGATCTCCCACCTGGAACAAAGACTATTGGAAAAAAGTGGGTGTACAAAGTGAAGAATAATAGCAATGGGCTATTGGAATGCTATAAAGCTTGCTTGGTGGCAAAAGGCTATGTGTAGAATTCAAGTATTGACTTTAATAAAATTTTCTCTCTAGTTGTGAAGATGACTACTATTAGAGTTCTACTTGCACTTGTAGCTGCACAGGATTTAGAATTGGAGCAACTTTATGTAAATACTTATTTATTGCATGATGATCTCGAGGAAGAGATATATATGGATCAGCCTTAAGGCTATGAAGAAAGAGGTAAAGAGAATTTGGTTTAAAAAATGAATAAATCACTATACAGGTTGAAACATGCACAAGGATATGGTACAAAAAATTTGACACCTTCATGAAGAGCCAAAGTTTCAACAGGATTGAAGCTAACCATTATGCATACTATAAGAGGTTTGATGATGGTAGTTTTATTATTTTGCTATTGTATGTTGATGATATACTGGTTGAAGGCCCCAACATGAAGAGAATCATTGATATTAAGGCTTAGTTGGCTAGGAAATTTGAAATGAATGATTTAGGAGCAACAAACCAAATTTTAGGATGAAGATACATAGGGATAGAAAAGAAAGAAATATCTGGTTAAGTCAAAAGTCATATGTGGAAAATATTCTACAATTCTTCAATATGCAGAATGCAAAACCAGATAGTACCCCACTTCTTCCACACTTAAAGTTATTTTCCAACCAGTATCCTAGAATAGAAGTAGATAAGACAAGCATATCTCGTGTATTGTATTCGTCAGCAATATGAAACCTCATGTATGCCATGGTGAGCACAAGACTGGATATTTCCCAAGTAGTGGGAGTAGTCAGTCGGTACATGGAAAATCTTGGTAAGGAACATTGGAATATGGTGAAGTGGATATTCAGATATTTAAGAGCCACTTTAGATGTTGCCATTTACTTTGAATTGGTAGATCTACAAGTTAAAGATTTTTTGAATTCTAATTATGGTGGAGATAGAGATGGGAGAAAGTCCACTACAAGATATACCTTCACTCTTGCTAGTGGAGTAGTGAGTTGGGCTTCTAAGTTGAAGTTTTTTGTGGCTTTATCAACCACTGAAGTAGAATATATTGTAGTGACTCATGCCAGAAAAGAGGTAATTTGGCTAGAGAGATTTTTGGGTGACTTCAAGGTAATGCAGGAGAAAATTATGTTGCATTGTGATAGTCAAAGTTCTATTCAACCAGTGAATAACCCAACATTCCATGATCACATGAAAAACATTGATGTCAAGTACGACTTTATCAAAAATGTGGTGGATGAAGGTAGAATCCTATTGTAAAAAATCGACACTGAAGTGAATCCTGTAGATATGCTTACAAATCCAATCAAAGTAAAAAAGTTTGAGTGGTGCAAAACTTCTCTAGGATTACTAAAAAAGTAACAAGGGCAACATTAGGTAATTGGCATTAGATGAAAATATTTGGTAGAAGAATTCCTAAATACTGACTTCAAGTGGAAGAATGTTAGGAAATGAAGTCACTATGTAGTACATATAGTAAAAAAGAGGACGACAATAGGCTAGATGTCTGACTTGCTAGACATCTAGGTCAAAAATCTAGGCAGCAGGCCAAATGTCTAACCTACTAGATGTCTAAGTCATACATCTATGCAGTAGGCCAGACATCTGACCTACTAGATGTCTGAGTTAGACTTCTAGGTAGTAGGCTAGATGTCTGACCTGCTAGATTTCTAGTACAAACATCTAGGCATCATGTTAGATGTCTAGACTGGTAGATGTCTATGCTGGTAGATGTCTAGGCCAGAAATTTGGGCTATCAAATGTCTAGGCTAGCAGAAATCTAGACTAGATGTTTGGGTTGCCAGACGTCTAGGTTGGTAGACGTTTAGGCTGGCAAATGTCTAGGCCAAATATCTAGGCTAGATTTCTAAACAAGTAGACTTCTAGATAGACATCTAAACATGGAAGACGAACAAGTTCATGCACCTTCCTTGGGAGTAAAAACTTTTTTTTTT
Organism: Wollemia nobilis; assembly: GCA_028583015.1. NCBI lineage: Eukaryota > Viridiplantae > Streptophyta > Pinopsida > Araucariales > Araucariaceae > Wollemia > Wollemia nobilis. Next base: position 826,720 of record JAQPPZ010002937.1, on the reverse strand, counting down.
TGAAAGATTCCATCGGGAGAGGAAATGAATAGTTTGAGTCTTCCTTATGCTCTATAAAAGGTATGTGATCCCTTGCATTTGTTATATCATTTTGAAAATGTTGAGAAATGTGAATGTAAAGCTTGTTGAAAATAATAAAAAGTGAAGTTGCCATTACCCCATGGTTTTTCCTACACATTGTAGGTTTCCAAGTAAATCTCTATGTCACTTGTGTTGCGGTTTTTATTTTCTGTTATTGTTTTTCCTCTTGTAGGTGAAAAATCTAAATTTATTCATAACATTGAGGAGGTGGTGTGGATATGGCATGTAGCATATCTTATTCTTCATGGAGTTAGGACAAAGCACCTTCTACCATGTTCTCCTTACCCCTCTTATAGGTGATATCGTAGTCATAATCCAAGAATTTGGAAACCTGTTTTTGTTGTTCTGGTGTGGCCACCCTTTATTCTAAGAATTATTTGAGACTTTGATGATTAGTCTTTATGGAAAAATTTCTCCCAATGAGATACATTTTCCAATGACTTACAACATGTAAAATGGTAAGCATTTCCTTCTCATAAGTAGACTTACCCAAATTCTTGTCTGAAAGTGCTCAATTAGTGAAGTCCAAAGGTCTATCTTCTTGCATTAAAACCACACCAATTATTTTAGATATAGAGTATATCACATCATTTGGGTCATGTAAATGTACCTTCCTAGGTACATACTTAGGACATAAGATTACTCTAGGGGGAATTTATCTAATTACTTCATGTAATGTAATAATTCCACAAGTGTCAATGTGTATGTTGTATATGTTCAATGTGTCCCTTGTACAACAAGGTAGATTGTTGACCAAGGAACCTATCTTCCTATATAAAATGACCTCATTGTAATAAGCTTAGTAACAAGATCATAGAATATTCATAGGTAGTAGCATAGTGATGTGTAGATCACCATATATTGGTGATGGGTGTAATGTAGTCCAGTAGCTTTATCCATGAAGTAGCCATTTCTTATATAGATACATTGTATTCATTTCCATTATTTCTATTTATAGCATATTTCAATCATCTCGTAAATTTACTTTCTTTCATATTATTTTGCATCTTGTGATTGCTATCTCCCATTGCATACTACATCAAAAGCTAATAGTGTTATCAGATCCATGGTAGATATAACCACAATATATCGATTGGAAAACCACAATTATCATTAAGCCTAAGTTTTTTTATCAATCTAATGCACCTTTGGACCAACCACTATCAAAAACTCTCAAAATATTCTAGGTGGTAGAATTAGGGAGAGCCACAAGTGAGGACTGAAAGAAATATCAATTCCAAAAATACTGAGATTACATTTGGCTAGAGTCTTTCCATAGAGTTACCAAAAAAACTTGTGAAGAATAGGACTCAACATTCAATCCACTAGATTGATAAACCAACAAGTGAAGATAATTCAGGATATTTAGAATTTGTTAACTATTTCCCAAAATTTCTTTTGTTGCCAAAAATTAATTCTCAAATGATTGGGACTAAAGTTATGCACATTGGAAAATATTCGTAAATTGGGTGAATATTAGGATTTCCAAAATTTGAAATTGGTGAATATGAGGACCCTCGATGTCGGCCCATTCACCTAAAATTTTTAGGATCAATTTTTAATTAGGGTCATTTCACCATAATATATATCCAAACATAGGCATATTTGCATGCGTTGGAAAGATATTTTTGAGCCTGATATAATGGTGGTTCTTTTATGAAGTTATAAGGTGATTTAATAGGCCAAAATTTACCCCAAATTTAACCTTAATTTTTAGGGCTTCAAATGCCCAAAATTTTTGTGTGAAGATGATTGGTTTGATTTGCGTAGGATTCGCCATGATTCACCTTGATATTGATTAGGATTCACCATTTTTTACAAGTACATTTTGAGTCCAACCTCTTATGCATAACCCTGATTGGGATACATCCTACAACATAAATCTAGGAGATTTCAACTTCGTTATCCGAAGGTTGGCATGCCTTCATAGTGCAGATATTAGTTCCTTGTGCAAGAAGAGAATACTATGGAATAAGACTCCTAGAGAAGAGTTGTGGTGAAGTTAGGAAATTAGATATCTCCATTGCTAGTTTGAGAACTTCACAGAAGAAGAAAAGGCCATATAAACCTTGATCTAGAAGAAAAGACCATAGAAGCCTTGATCTAGAAGAAAAGGCCACATAAGCCCTTATCCAAAAGAAAATGCCATATAAACCTTGATCCATAAGAAAAGGCCACAAAAGCCTTGATCCAAAAGAAAATACCACATAAGCCTTAATCCTATAGAAGATTCCAAATAAGGGTTCCTGAACCAGAAAGAAGACTCTAGAGAAGAGTTCATGAAATAGGAGGTTGGTGATCTCCTTTCAAAGAAGCCAAAGAGATAAGGAGAAGATCTCATTGAAGAACTTCCAATATTGGAATAAGAAGAAGGACTAGGAGAGTCCTGCTCAAATCCAAAAGCAACAAAATTAGATATCCAAAAGAAGATCTCACCACCAACACTTCCAGAAGTAGATGGTTGAATAAAAGGTATCAAGGAAGATTAGAAGAAGCTACAAGATCAAAATATCTTGGAATTCAATGAGCAGCTAGTAAAAGGATAGGATAGCCTTACTGCCATCAAAGGATTTTTGAGGAGAACTCATTGGAGAAATTCACTACAAAAGATAGTGAAATATTTGGTATAATTATCACCATATGACAACAAGCCCAAAATAAGAAGAATAATAATTTGGAAAGGAGTTCCAAATCTTAGAAGAAGATTCAAAAGACCTCAAGATATTCAAAATATTGAGAAGAAGACCTACTTGAAGTCAAAATTTTCTAAGAAGAATTGAAGACAGGAGAAGCCTACCAAATCCAAGAGATATGAATATTACCTCTCATATCAAGAAGATACCATTTAAGAGACAAATACTTCTCTAAATATATATCAAAAGGAGAATATTTCTTGAAGGATCAAATCACCAAAACCTAGGCTCATAAAAGAAAGTTCTTGATCACTTTTTGGTGAAGAAGAAACTAAGCAACAATATCCTACTCAAAGTAGCAACTTGGTGATCTTAGACACAAACATCTAAATCCTCTACAAAAGCTTTCAAAAATGTAAGAAACTATTGGTGAAAGTAGATTCATTAATTGGATTATTTATTAGATTTATTAAAGCACCTTATATTGGATTAGAGTTGCAAAGGAGGAAAATTGTATTATAGTCTTCAAAAGTGCAAAAACGGAAAATTTCCTTTTAAGGTTCATTTACACATTAGATTTTGATTTTATTAGATTACAAAATTAAAACTCTCTATCAAATACCAAATATCTACTTTGAAAAGAAAAATAAGACTAGTTCCTACAACTTTGTTTGTAGTGAAATTCTAGAATAATTCTTGAAGATTCATTTCAAATTATTCTTGATTAGTTGTAGTAAATTGATTAAGTGCACTTATAAGTTATTTTGAGAGTTTATTGGAGTGATAAGGTGATATTTTTAGTGCATTAAAAGTGAAATATTAGTGTGTTCATTTGCACTACTATATTACTCTTGAAAAGCTTAGTTTTTGTGTTCTTGAGAAGGGCACAAAATTAGATTAGCATCAAGTGTCTAAAGACACTATTAGTGCACCAAAATCTGCAAATTTTAGTGGCAAAAGGAATCCACCAAAAATATCTCAATCCTTCAAATTTTAGATAAGAAAATAGCCACAAAAAATCAGCAAGAATTGCCTCAAATCGAGACTTGGTGAATCTCAAATTCAAATCAATATAAGTGCTATATTGAATCTACAAAAGTGGTTATAAGTTGGGTTCATAAAACTAAAAAAAAAGGAGAGTTGCATATTCAGAAGAACATCTAAAAAAATGTACCATAAAATAAAAAAATCAAGAGTGCAAAAAGGTGCAAAAGGGGTGTTTTTATATCCCAAAATTATTACATATTTTTGCACCATTCTAAGTTGTTTGAAATAGGTGATAAGGCAGCGTTTTATGTGCCACAAAGTCATATTATACAAGGTTAAAATAATTGGATACTACCACACTATGAGCATAGCAAAGGAGCCTCTTAGAAGGCACACATCTTCTCCATTCTAGATAGCCAAACCTGCAAGCCTAAAATAGACAACACAAGGAAATAACATCGTCATATTTGAGATAAATATTATCTACAAATAAGGAAATACATAACAAGTTCAAAATTTGAGAAAAGAAGGTATGGAAACCGATGTGGAAATGAGGACAAAATCAGCACATCGAAGGTATAAAGAATAGGTGCAAAATACAAGGTTTCAATCTTGGATAAAAATGTCCAAAAATAGGAGAACCAAGATCACCTACAAAACCACCATTGGAAGCTCCATAGAATCAAGGGACATCAAAGCTAGCATCATCTAACATCCTCATTGAAGCACCTGCAAAAGAAAGAAGTTGCTTGCTCTCCAAGAAACATAGCAAGCAAAAGAATACACATATGAAAGGGAATAGGAGGTATATCATTCATCTTGGAGAGTTATAACAAAGAGTTACATGTAAAGTACCACTTGGCACAAACCTCCTAAGGTGCCATCTTCATTCATAATATCCAAGAAACAAAGGATTACTTCAAGTGCTCAACCAAGGGAAGTTACAAATAATAAAGAAGAGGTTACATTCATATGAGCATCACTTGTCCAAAGTTAGAAGATTCTTGGAGTTCCCATATTGGAGAGGAAGTCAAGCTCTCACCAAGAATATTGTAATGTCTCATACATTACATACATGAGTAATACAAGTGCTTAGTAACTCCCATCTACTCCTCAAGCGCCTATGAAGTGTAACTATCATGCCACTTGCACATTTTAAAATATTATTTTTCCATTTAAAGGGTTCAAAAACCAAGGGAGTTTTCAATGCACATATCCATTCAAAGAACTTCACATAGGGCCAAATTGCAACGTGGAGGAAAGTGAAAGAGCATTTAAAGCTCTAGTAAAAAGGAGCCAAAAAGTCATATAATTTGGGTGCCATTATTCGAGCTCTAAAACCAAGAGAAATCCAAGGCTATCCATTGGTTGAAGTTTCAAAGGTAAAATATGTTGGAATTACTATCATTCATACCTAAATATTGCACCATAAATTATGGACATCAACATTGCAAGGTAAGGAATAATTCCCATTATAGTTTGATTTCATTCTTAGGAGACATAAGGATTATATACTAAGGTTGAAACTTAGAGAAATCAAATGTATTGAAAGAAAAAATTAAAAGGGAATGAAGATATCAAATTAATTAAATATTTTCAATATTAAATATTGGACTAATAAGGGTTACTATTGGAAAAATCAAAATTATAATATTTGCAAATATTATTGTGTTCTATTTTTCTGCATTTTGGGAGTTATAAGGGTTACAACACCAAATTAGTTTATTGAAAATTAGAAACAACAAAATCAAATCCTAAGGGATATTAAAAGAGGTTATTAAGATTTTTTTCTAAGGTTGGAAATTTAAAATATTCTTGTCTCAAAATTTCACAAAAGGGACAATAAATCCAACATTAAAACCTCTTCAAAAATTGGAAAAGTGCTTAGTTCAATAAGAGTAATAAGGTGTTAGAAAAGTTGATTTTGATATTTACAAAACTTCATAAAATCAACCCAAAATTGAACTATATTTTACAAAAGCACTATATCATATTCTAAAATCACTAGGGAGTCATAAGGTATTCTACAAAACTTGATAATAATAACATCTACCAAATATTATTAAGTTCTAAATCCATTGTGAAGATATAAGCTTTCTACAAAACCTAAAATTCCATTAGGTATATATAATATCATTACTAGGGAGGCATAAGGAAGTCTACAAAGCCTAAGGATTAATAAAGGTTTCATCAAATCAAGCTTATATACTTCAATTAGGGTTCATATATCCTAAAGTAGGGAGTCATAAGGTAGACTACAGATAAAAACCTATCTAATTTCTTCAGAGTCCATATAAAATTCCACTTCTTCAAATGTGAAAAGGAATTTCATACAATGAATGTAAAATTTGCTTCAATAGAAACCAGTCTACAAATCATGAAAACATGTGGTACATTGACTCAGGAGCTAGTCATCATATGACAGGAAATATACAATGGTTTGACTGCCTTGAAGTCGTTAAAGGCTACAAACTAAGAATTGCATATAACCAAACTTATCCTATACATGGATATGGATGTGTAACACCAAGTAAATCATTTCCAAATATTCAGCTACAAAAAGTATTGTACATTCCTGGATTAACATTCAATCTCATTTTAGTAAGCAAGTTAGTAGAAAACAACTATATGATCAATTTCGGATATATGGATGGAATCAATACATGTCTCATCATGAATCAAGGTGAAATAAAAGCAACAAGATAAATCCATGGAAATACATATATCCTAGACTCAATGAAAATCTCACAAGATATTGTGGTGTTTCAAAATTATGCTAACATATTTTTAGAGGAATGGGTTGGAGAAAATGAAGAACTAGTATACCACAAAAGTAAGCATAGAAGAATAAAAATCAAGAATATGAGAGGACAATTGCACCATGCTCTACTCAGTCATCATCAATCATAACCAAAAGAAGATACACATAAAGAGAACAATAATGGTGGCTGGATAGAATAAGATGATGAAATTGAACAAGACAAATATCATCCAATGGAAGAAGATCCACATTGAAGACTAAAGTATTAAATACCCAAATAATGTAACACAAGCGGGTGTTAGAGATAGAGTATATTACATCATTTGGGTCATGTAAATGTACCTTCCTAGGTATGTAATTAGGAAATTAGATTACTTTATGGGGAAGTTATCTAGTTACTTCACGCAATGTAATAAATGCACAAGTGTCAATGTGCATGTTGTATATGTGCAAGGTGTCCCTTGGACAAGGTAGAGTGTTGGCCAAGGAACCTATATTCCTATATAAAAAGGGCCTCATTATAACAAGCTTAATAACAAGATCATAGCATATTTGTAAGTAGTAGCATAGTGCTGTGTAGATAACCATATATTGGTTATGGATGCAATGTAGTCCAATAGCTTTATCCATGGAGTGTCAATTTCCTCCATAGCTACATTGTATTCATTTTTTTCATTTTTATTTATAGCATATTTCAGTCATCTTATAGATTTACTTTCTTTCATATTATTATGCATCTTGTGATTACTATCTCCTATTGCATACTACATTAAAAGCTAACAAATTCAATTTCAAGATGTATCACTTTCAATGACAAAAATTTAGATAAATTAGGTATTGCTAACACGAGGGTAGTGGTCTCAGCATGCTTCAACTCTACAAAAAGCCTTTCTTTGTAGATTCTATCCACATAAAATATGTCTTCCTCAGTATAACTATAAATTGAGCTACTATCTTTCCATAATTATTCACAAATGTTAGATAATATCTAGTGAATCCTAAAAATCCATGAAATCCATTTATGGTACGAGGTTTAGGCTAGTCTTGAACAACCGAAATCTTCTTTGGATCAATGTGAACTCCATCCTTAGTGACAATGTGATCCAAGTATTCAACCTATTGTTGTCCAAAAGAAAATTTGGACCTCTTTTCATAGAGTTTATTATCAAATAAAATTTGGAATGCTTGATCCAACTGTTGAATATGCGTTTCCCATGAATGGTTGGAAATCAAGATATCATAAAAAAGACTAAATGAATTTGCAAAGGAAAGGTTAAAAAATAGAGTTCATCAAACTTTGGAAGGTGGAAGGTACATTAGTTAATCCAAATGGCATAACCAAGAATTCATAATTCCCTTAATGAGTTTTGAAAGCCATTTTGGGAATGTTCTCATCCTTGATTTGGATTTGAAGATATCCTAACCACAAATACAACTTGGAAAATTATTGAGCCCCATGCAACTCATCAAAAAATTCATCAATCACTAGAATAGGAAATTTATCTTTAATAGTGATTTTTTTGAGGTCCCAATAATCCACACACAAGATCCAAGATCCATCCTTTCTTTGTACTAAAAAAACTGGAGAAGAATAGTGACTAACACTAGGATGGATAATACCTTGCAACATGCAGCTCTTGAACTATTTTCTCAATTTTAGATTCTTGAGAATAAGGATATCGATAGGGATATAAATTTGGAGGAATACTACCAAGAAGAATATGGATTGCATGGTCATGAGAGCAATGAGGAGGTAGTACCTTGGGTTCCTTAAAATCTTGAGCATATTTTTCAGTAAACCCTGTACTTACATTGGATGGTCTCTTTCCTCTTCCTTGGAATTATCTATAGCAAAAACTTGTGCCACCACTCCATGAAAAGAATTTTTTAATAATTTATCTATATTATAGGTGGAAATAAACTGAGCAGCACCAAATTTTATGCCACATAAAGTATATTCGGTCCCCTCTTGACTAAATTTCATCCACAACTAAAAATCCCATAAAACTGGACCTAGCATCCACAACCATTGGGCTCCCAAAAAAATATCATACCCACCTAATGGTAGGGAAAACATGTCTATCTTGAGATTATATTCCCCAATTTATAGTTTGACATTATGACACTTTTATTTGCATAGTAGGGTGCCTCCATTAGCAATCATGACTTCAAAAGGAATTGCATGTAGTAATGTAATAGTTTTCCTATTTGGCCACACATAGATTAATAAAATTATGTATACTACTAGAGTCATTAAGAATGACGATCCTTTATCCCTTGAAGTATCTGATCACTTTCATCATTTGGGGGATTAATACTCTTGCCAAAGCATGCACTAAGATTTTTGGTTGGGATTCCTTTGAAAATTTTGTCTATTTTATGGTTTCTACCTCTTGTTGATCCTCTTCTTCCTCTAAATATTCTGTAGTGGGTGCCTCATCCATATTAATAAAATACAATTTATGGTGCATACACTTATGACTTAAGGAATATTTTTCATCGCAATTATAACATAGTCCTTGGGCCTTATGGTTCTCCATCTTCTCATGAGTTATTTTTTTTATGGTTGGATATTTATTGATAGGATTTGTTATAGGCTTAGACGGAAAGGGTGGCTGCGATTGAGGAAATTTGGAGGTGTGTCCTTGAGCCTTGAATTTTTCTTCTACCAATATAGCCAAAGATATTGCTTGTTGTAATATTTGGGGCCTCAACATGTAAACCTTAGCATTAATGTCATCCTTCAAACCACTCACAAAACAAATTTGAAAGAATTCGGTATTCAAACCAATGGTATGATTGAATAGTTTTTCAAACTGAGTTTGATAGTCTTGAATGGTTGAAGTTTATCTAAGTTTAGAAAGGGCTCCTATAAAATCTTCAAACTCACTAGGACCAAAGTGAGTGAGTATGTGTTGCTCAAATTCATTCCAAGTAAGATCAATATAGGCCTTCCTAAGCCACTAAAACCAATGTAATGCATCTAATTCAAAATTGAAAGAGGTAATCATCAAACACATGTAGTGTGGGATATTATAAAGATTGAAATATTGTTTTGCTTTAAAAATCCACCCCTCAATATCCTTTCCATCAAAGTTTAGGAATTCTAATTTGGGTATCTTAAATCCATTGTTATTGGGTACATTTCACTAATGGTGACTCGTACCTTATTACTTTTGATCATGATGACTTAGTTTGTCATGTGTGAGGGAATCAGTAGAGATGATTGTCCCATTCTTAAAGTTTTTATTTTAATTCTATCTTCATTTCCTTTTGTGTTCTGGAAACAAAATTCACAGACTCTTAGAAATTTTTGAGTTTTTTTCGTAACTAGTTTAAGCTTTTGCCTAATTGGATCCCTAACTATTTTTTCATATGCATACTAATTTTTACCTCTAATTCTTGTTTCTTTTGTTGTTCCCAAGTACCTAAAGTCGTGTTCTAAGAGTTATAACTAGTTGGTGATACTTACTATAAATAAAAAAAATGATTTTAGAGGTTACTATTTTAGTAAGGAGCCCTTAAAATGGTTTGGGTGCTATATATAAAAATGATCAACTCAAAAAGGTGATCGTAATGGACTAGGTCCCACGATGATGTTTTTTGGTACCCCTAAAAAAGTGCATGGAGGCTATATACAAAATTTATCAACTCGATGAGATGGTCATAATGAGCTATATACCACAAAGTTGGTTTTGGACACCCCAGACTTTTTTAGGGGGAGTTATCTTTGAATGTTGTCGGTTTTCCTCCTAGAGGCTTGTTTTTCTCAAAAAAATGATTTCTTGTCGATCAACCTCTTATGATACTCTATACTATTTGTTTTGACTACTAATATTGTTCAATCAATCCTAACATTGCTCTGTCAACTTTCTTGTCTAACTCTATCTTGGACTAGTCCTTGTCTATTTTGAATTATGACTATCACAGGCAACTATTACTGACATTGACAACTGACAACTCTGTATTTACTTTTACTAACTATGACTCAATATTCCTATCTGTTATTGACACTAACAACTCTGTTCTTACTATTATGACTCTAACTATTTATATCTTGACTATTATGTTTGTCTACAATTTTTTTCTCTATTTTTATATAGTCATTTTGGAATAGGGATGTATTCTTCGTATGCTCAATTTTTTTGGAAGGGTGATGGTTATAGGTCTAATATTCAACAAAACAAGATTTTATTGCAGGTTTAATATTCAACACAATAGGATACTCTAAGCCAGGGTGTATGTACTGCCCATAGTCCCTCTGTTATACCACAGTGATGAACAATAGTGCTTGGGCCAATATTTTAGACCACTAATCAAGGAGGATTCTACACATATCCTTGAGCACACTACCTACCTCTCTGACATGGGAGGTTGATCTTTTTGGATGTTGTGTTTAGTGTACTATGGATAATGTAAGGCCAAAAAGATTCCTAAGGGGTCTTTCGATAACCCAAATATATGTGGGAGCTCAATTTTGTAGAAAGGTTTTATTTGAGGCTTGGGTATTGAAGCTAGATCACCTCTCACTTTACTATATGATTTAAAAGTAATATCGATTAGCCAATAACAATGGCTTCTCTATGATATTTTAAAACCTTGACACAAGGTTTCTAACCTAATAAACTAATGCAAAAAATAAAGGTTGGATTTTTTATTTCTTTTTCATAAATAAGAAAACTAGAAAAAAATAAAAACATGAAATCTTATATCTAATAGTTAGAATGGTAAAAATTTTCATAGTCATAGTAGAACACGACCTTGAAAAATGCTCTAATACAACTTGTTAAGAACCTTCTCATTAAAATCAACACATTCACAAAATATTTCAAATAAACATAAACGGATGAAACATAAGATATTGCAATATAAAATATAAGTGCAAAAATGAAACAATATCATAAAGTAACATAGAATCACATGCCATTTCTATGAGGCAACCTCCTTCAATACTTTCATTCAATTATGCCAAAAGATACATTCATTCCAGTCCCTCACAGTTTTAAAGACTTTATCTCTCTACCTAATGCTTTAGGTTGGCTTACATGCAAAATGCTACCCAAGCTAGAATCTTCTACCAAAACAATAGTTACATTCTTGATAAAGATACATATAATGGTGCCACTTGTCTAGGCACTTCTAATACCAAAAACTATTAGAAAATATTACAAAACATTATCATGGATGTCCCCCACGTTAAGCAAGGGTTTATTATATCATAGTGTTAGGATTGGATGCTAACATAAATCCATTCATCAACTTCATTCTATTTTCCATGTATATCAAGTCATCAACGTATAAAAAAACAATCAATATCTCACCATCATCAACATATTTGAAATATAGAGTGGGTTCACTTATACATCTTGTAAATGCCTAGCTATGAAAATATCCATCTATCATGTTATACCATGCTCTCGGCACTTGTTAGAGTCCATAGCGTGCTTTCTTTAATTTGTAATCCTTATGCTCTTGTCCTTTCACATCATAACCTAGAGGTTGTTCAACATAGACTTCTTCATCTAAAACAGCATTTAAAAAAATAGATTTGACATCCATTTGAAAAATATTCCATTTGTATTGTCCTACAAGTGCTAAAATAGTTCTTCTAGTGTCTAATTTAGCAACAAGAGTAATGGTCTCAAAATAATCAATACCTATTTGTTTAGAATAATCTTTTACAACCAATATTACTTTATGCTTTTCAACCATTCTATCTGCTTTGTATCTAGTGTTATAGACCAATTTCATTCCAATAGCTTCCTTTCCTTCTAGAAGATGTACCAAATTTCATGTGTCATTTTTCTTAATCATCTTCAGTTTGTCTTCCATAGCATCAATCCAAAAAAAATTTTTACTACATGTTCATAAGTTGTTGGTTCAACTTTAATATCTAAAAATAATGTAAAATTAATATTTGAAATTACCTATTTAGTCTTCTTATATATTTCTTGAAGATTTTTAAATTTTCTTAGAGGATTTGGAGTAGAAGCTGCACTCAAACTACTGCTTGTACTTCATCTTGGAGGACTTGGAGTAGAAGATGCACTCGAACTACTGCACTCGAACGACTGCCTAAACTAAAGCTGGGGTGAGTAAACTCTTCTTCTATGACTACTAGTTTTTCTTGCTGCTCATTTACTTTCCAAAATCCCCCTTAATAAAATATCACATCACAAGAAAGGATCAATTTTTGCAATTTAGGATTCCAAAAATTGTATGCTTTGGTTTCTTTTGAATATACCATAAAAATACATTTTTTTACTTTTAAAATTCAACTTTTTTTTTGTGTTTATCTCGAACATGCACAAATGCAATGGATCCAAAAATACTCAAATGACCTACACTAGGCTTCCATCCTAACCAAGCTTCTTCAGGTGTGCGATTCAATACTGCATGAATTGGGCTTTGGTTCAATAAATATATTGTTGTGGCAATTGCTTCTCTCCAAAATTTATTTTCCATATGCTTGTCTTGCAACATAGACCTTGCCATTTCTACTATAGTACAGTTTTTTAGTTCAACCATACCATTTTGTTGTGGTGTGAAAGCAGTTTTTAATTATATTTTAGTTTCTTTTTCTTCATAATATACCATAAATTATTTTGAGGTAAATTCACCTCCTCTATCAGTCCTTAAAATTTTGATACAATGCTCACTTTCTTTTTCAATGATTGTTTTAAACTTCAAAAAACATTTAAATGCCTCACTCTTATGCTTAAAATAGAATACCCAAATCTTTCTGCTATAATCATTAATGAATTTGAGAAAATAAAAATGATTAAAACGGCTTGGTGTTTGCATAGGACCACATATATCTGCAACAACTAACTGCAATTGTTTTGAGGCTCTCCATCGTCTTTCCATTGGAAATTTGTTCATATGTTTTTTCTTAGGGCATATGCTGAGCATATGTCATATTTTACTAAAATGTTTGGTAATCCACGTACCATATGTTTCACCTAGAAAAACATCAATCAAATGACCAAAATGATTATGACATAGCCAATTACTACCATCAATTGAAACCTTCAACATATTGGTACTTGCATGCTGTAATTTTAATGGAAAAATTCTATTGTTGGTCATGGGTATTTCACACACCAATATTCCATTTTTGTCAATGATTTTGCAAGCCTTGTCTTTAAATAAAACTTCATAATTTTTCTCTAATAGTTGCCCTACACTTAGCAAATTATGTTTGAGACCAAGTACATAGAATGTATCATGAATATATTTTACTTCTCCTTGATTAGTTCGAATAGCCATAGTTCAATTACCAACAACATCAATATTTTGATCATTCCTCAATGTCACATTGTTTTTTTCTATTTCATTCATATCAACAAATAACTCTTGCTTGTCATATGATTAGAACACCCACAATCAAGAAACCACAAATCATTACTTGATTTTTTAGCAGCCTGAATTGAGAAAAAAATATTTATTTTAAAATCGTCTCCATCATTGCTTGTAAAATTTGTTGATTTATTTTGCAACTTTCAAAAATCTTTCTTGATACTAAACCCCAAAACATAGCACAAACAAAAGGAGAACAATTTACAGAGAAAATACTCTCCGATTGCACGCTGTTAACAAAAGTGAAGAAGGAATACTGTGATGAAATTGCATTGAAGGACAGAATACTCATACATTGCCAAATGCTTATTAATAATTATAAAAAAAAAAACAAACAAACGGTTGGAAACAGTTTCAATAATGGAGCACCTGAAAAAAAAACAGTTGGAACACCTAACTCATTCAACAATTTAATTAACATGCATTTTCATTATAAAAACGTCCATGCGAAAAGGGTATGTACAAGAATACATTCTCAATTTTGTGCAGATGATGGATTAGTATGAACTACCATTACACTGTTCCAGTAATCCTTGTCCTCATCGAGGCGTAATTCGGTCCACGACGAAGCAGACTGTTGTTGACTCAATTCTGTCCTCATGCAGCCAATGCTGCTGATGTTGGGAATAATGTTATTATTAGTAATAGTGTTGTTATCAGGGAAATCAAGGAGAAGCTCTGACAAGCCCATGTCATGCCCATGTCCACCAAGACCGTGGCCTAATTCTTCAGAACTGGACAAGTCCTTGCCACCGGGCTTCTTGTTTTCTTCCTGGCCCCCGGTCATATCAGCAGAACAGGCACCTCCAATCCAATCGTCTGATATGGCAAAATTATGGGGATGAGGGCTGTTGTGCGTGTCGTCCTTTTGATCTAACCCATGGCTAAAAACTGTTGTACGTGTTCCATCCATGTTCTTCCCACATGTCATTCCTCTTATCTCCATATGGCTGACCTTTCTCCACGTATGTAATTTAGGCATGACCTATGAAGCCTGTGGGTTGGTCTTAAAACAAATGCTCTAGCAAGGGCATAACTGTAGGGGCTGAGACTGCCCGTCAGTCAAAGACCCCACAACGGGTTGGGGGAATTAATGGCTGTCAGTTCTTTTATATGTATAGGTTTGTATAGTCGATTTTCATCTTTAAATGCTCTGGGCACATCAAGGGCATTTCGTTTATGAGCCGCGCCACAAGAGCTAAGATTTGGCGTTCAAAATGAAAGTTTTGAACTTACCGGCGTACATAAAATTTAGCAGTCAAGTTTCAGTTTAAATATTTCACAAGATAAAAAAAATAATAGTTAAATGTTCAGCTCAATTAATTAAGTTTTTGTTAGAGAAACATTTAGTACTTTTATTAAATATTAATATGATAATCATAATCAAATTAATTTTGTTAATAACATTGTGTTTGGCTATTTGTTTCTATAAATAATTGTTGTTTCTTTGATACTTTATTTTAGGTTACTTTATTTTGCAGGTCTTGTTTTCAACGGTTCTTTCCCTACAACAAACTGTCATTTTCTTAGGTGTCTGCAACTCCTACCTTTGCAAAGCCTTCTATTATACAGATAAACAATACTCACAATATAACAGTTTTATAACTAAAATAATTCAAATTCAATGCACATATGAATTTTAACTATACAAATCTTCTCATGGGTCCCTAGAGTCGGCCCGGTAAGTGGTATGGAGTATAGTGGGCCCTTTGTTTAGTATTTCTGAATTGTGACGGCATGGTCCTGGATCAACGAGGACCCGGGAACTTGGTCGGACTCATTGCCATTATAATTTAAAATGGTTGCTTTAAACTAAAAAAGTGCACGAGAAGCTTCAGAAAATTGATTGCTGTATACTCGGACTGCTTTCCAAATTCAATGCCTTCCTTTACCACTGCGTATCTTCCTTTTGGTTGACGGTCATATTCTTTAAATCCTCTCCTCCTAATTTGTGCATACTTACGCCATACAAAGCTTTCTTGGGCGTTATGCCTTCGCCTTCCGTCGGTTTTCCCACGTGAATTTAGTGGAGTGAACGGATTGGATGGGATTGAATTGGATTGGATGAGAAACGTGTGAAAATTAACGTCTCAGTCATAAAAACTAAATTTGGATAGGCGTTATAGAAGCAACTTCAATGATTTGATTTATATTTGGAGTCAGAAACTTCCTAAATAATGTCTTGACATTTAGAATAAAAAATTTAATAAAAAATGTCTATCCTTATACCTAATTGTTAAGAATATTACCGATAACAAGAAAAAAGAAAAAAAAAAACAAATAACTAATAAAAAAATACTATAATGTATTTTTGGTATCCTATATTACTTAACAACAACCAATACAAGCAATACTATTAGACTATTGTAAAAGAGTAAAGAATTTGCAGTTGAGATTATTTTAGTATATATATTAAAATGAAAGGAAGGAATTTTTACATTAGATTATTTAAAGAATTTAAAATTTAAAACTAATGTACAAAGTAGATTTAAAAACCAATAAATATTATAAGGTAATAATTAAATGAAATTTTTACTTTGTTGATTACTTTTCTAATCTTTTTGTTGCTATTTTTCTTGACTCAGCTTCACAATAAAATGTTCTTCAAGCAATCCTTTTTCTGATCACTTCTGAGGAGAACTCTATTTTGACTACTCCTGTTACTATCAATGAGCTTCAATAAGTAGTTTTTAAAATGCAAAAAGGGAAAACCCCAGGTCCTGATGGTTTTCCTATTGAGTTCTACCAAGAGTTCTGGGATATCCTTCATGTTGATTTATTAGAGGTGGTGGAAGAAGCCAGGAAAGCCAAAGAAATTTTGAAGGTTATCAATAAAACTTATATTACTCTTGTTCCAAAAGCTCGAGAGGTTGATCATATCTCAGCTTTTAAACATATTTCTTTATGTAATGTTCTTCTCAAAACCATTACTAAAATCATGGAAGAAAGGTTGAAGCCTCTTTTGCATAAGATTATTTCCCCAGAGCAAGGGGGATATGTGGAAGGACGTCAAATAGTAGATGAGATAGTTCTTGCTCAGGAAGCCATCCATTCCATGGATATGCAAAATTCTCCTTCTATGTTCATTCGGTTAGACTTATCCAAAGCTTATGACAGAGTGGATTGGCACTTCCTTATCAAAGTTTTGAGGCAATTTGGTTTCTCTAAGGATTGGATGGATTGGATTATGGGATGTATCTCTTCGGTTTCCTACTTAGTTCTTATCAATGGCAGGCCTTCTCAATCTTTCCCAGCTTCAAGAGGTATTAGGCAAGGTGACCCGCTATCCCCTTATTTATTCATCATTCTTGCTTGAATGCTTGGGTAGGACTATAACCAAAAAGAGGGAAAACAAAACCCTTGAGGGAGTTACCATTGCTCATGGAGCTAGACCTATCTCTCATATTCAATTTGTGGATGACTCTACTCTTTTAGGTAAAGCTACGATTAAGGAAGCTTCTAATATTAAGCAAATCATTAGCTATTTTTCTAAGGCTACTTGGGCGGTTGATCAATGAAGACAAATCTAAAGTTAGTTTCTTTCACTGCTTTGCTAGACAGGAATCCATGGTCTTGGATAAATTAAGATATAAGACCTCTCTTCCAATCACTTATTTAGGTATTCCCATAAATATTCAAATGCAAAAAAATAAAGATTGGAATTGGTTGTTGGACAAAGTCAAGAAGAAAATTGGAAAGTGGATCAACAAGTGGCTTTCTTTCGGGGGTAGAATCACCTTGGTAAAATCATTCCTTCAAGCTATTCCTATTTATGTTTTTTTCATTTTGAATATCCCAAAGGTTGTTCTTCGAGAATTGGATCAAATCAATCATCATTTTCTTTGGAGTGGTACTAAGGACAAAAGAAAATGGGCCTTTGTGAAATGGGATACTTTATGTCTTCCTAAGAGTGAAGGGGGGTTAGGATTTCGGTCTTCAATTAATAACAACAAAGATTTAGCTGCTAAATTATATTGGAGGATGTTGCATAACCCCAATGCTCTTTGGGCCAATAATATTCATGCTAAATATGTTGAGAACAAAAGTCCTGAAGACCTTGTTTGCTATCAACTTCCTACCAAAGGTTCTCCCATTTTAGCGAGTTCTTAAGACTGGTGAGGATTTGATAAAGAAAAAATTATTTTGGATCATTCATAATGGTCAACATGCAAATTTTTGGACAGATTCTTGGGATGGTCACAAGCCTTTGATAACTCAGTTTCCCGATTGGAGGCCTTGGATGGAGGAGCTTCACCGAGCTAATTGGATAAAGGTGGCTAATTATTGTTAGTACCATACTGGTAATTCAAATGTTAGTAGATATTGGATCCCTATTGAGGACTAGCCTATTCAAATTCCAGAAAGGCAAAAACAAGATATCCAAGGCATCCTTCATATGAGATCCCTCTCTTGATCCCATGAAAAATATTGTTTTGGATGGAACAACACTACTAAGGGTGAGTATTTAGTTACTCAAGGTTATTTGACCTTATGCCATAATAATCCCAACCATTCTTCTGACATATTTTCTCAATTGTGGACTCAAAAGCTCTGGCCTAAGGTGAGGTTCTTTAATTGGATTTTATTGCATCGTAGGGTGCTTACTGGTGAGCAACTTATGAAGCATGGTTTTCATGGCCCATTTAGATGTGAAATGTGTGAAGAGAATGTAGAAAATATCAACCATATTTTTATTGAGTGTACTTTAGACTCTGAGCTATGGAGGAGAATGGCCACTTTACTTGGCTTACAGTGGTTCAATTTTTTTACTTTTGAACAACTTTGGAGGGATTGGCCTAATCAAGAGGGTGTTGATCATTTTATTAGGTAGTTAGTTTGGATGGGTTCTACCATTTTTCTTTGGAATATTTGGAATGAAAGGAATAACCAAATTTTTAATCAAGATAGGAAGGATATTCACTATATTTGGCAAAATACCATAGCCAACTTAGTTGAATCAGTCCATCAACTCCTTAATCACCCCCAAAAATCCCACCAAATATGGGATCAAGTGATGAAAAGATTTAAGATTAAACCTTCTAAGGGCAACCATATTAAAGGGAATGTGAGTATTTGTAAGATGGATAGGACTAGAAATTGGCAACCTCATCCTAATAATTTTGGAAAAGTCAATACTGATGGAGCCTCTAGAGGGAACCTTGGAAACGCCAGTGTGAGAGGAATTGGTAGACTTTCAGATGGCTCCCAGGTTTTTAATTTTGCTGAGAATTTGGGTATTCTTTCCAATAAACTTGCTGAGGGGTATCGTATCCTCAGAGGCCTTCAGGAGGCTACTAAGGTTGGATGGAAAAAGGTTTTAGTTGAGTCTGAATCTCAACTTATGATTAATCTCTTGAAGACTCCTAAGAATCATAAGGTGGATTGGAGAATAAAAAGAATTGTTGAGAAGATTTAGTTAATCCAGATGGGATTTTTGAAAGTTGATTACAATCATGTGGTCAGAGATCAAAACAAGAGTGCTGATGCTTTAGCTAATTGGGCTTTGGACAAAGGTGATCTTACTTGTTATGGCCACCCTCCTATATGGTGGGCTTCTCAAATTAGGGAAGCTCTTCTTTCTATCATTTATTTGGATGGCTCCAGTTCTAAAGGTACCTAGTTTCTTCTTGTTTTTTTTTTTGCTTCTCTTTGGTTCATTCAGTTTTTTTTAGTTCCCTAGCCCATTCTATTATTTATTTTGTTTTCTCTGTTGATTCTTGCCTTAATAGTCTTCTGGTCTAGATAGGTCATTGTTTTGTTCATTTTTTTTCTTTTTTCCTTCTTTGTTTTTTTTTGTTTAGTTTTTTAAGGTGGGTGGGTTCTTTTGTTTTGTTTTGTTTTGTGTTCTTTGTGTTTTTTTTTATTGTTCTTGTGTTTTTGTTGTTTTATTTTTTTTAATGTTTTTTGTTATTGTTCTTGTGTTTTTTCGTTCTTGTTCTTGGGTTTCTCTTTGTTTGTGTTATTTCGTGTTTTTATGTGTGAGTGTTTTCTATGTTTTTTACTTTTGTTTATTGCCTATTGTTGGTTGTTTTTTATTTTTATTTTTATTTTATTTATTTTATTTTTTAGGTTTTGGTTGTGTTTATTTTTCATGCTTTTTTTGGGTTATGTCTTTGTAGTGTTCTATTGTTTTTGTCTTGTTTGTGTTTTTTTATTTGGTTCTTGTGTTTTTCTATGTGGTTTGTGTTGTGTTTTATTTTATATTATTGTGCATGTTTGGTTGTGCTTTTGTTTTTGACACACTCAAGGAACATGTTTTTTATTTTATTTTATTATTTTGTTGTTATTTACTTATTTTTAAGTTGGTTTTGTGTGTTTGTTTGCTCCTTGAGTATGTCAAAGGTGGTATGCCAGGTCCGAGTCCTAGGAATTTTTGGTGGAATGGATACCCATGCCTCCTTGGGTCTTACCCGAAAGTGGCATCCATTTTGGGATGTTTTCCACAAACAAAAAAAAAAATGAAATTTTTACTAAACAATCCCTAGTTAGTATACCATTGTAGTAAAGGGGAGATACATCATGTAGAGGATTTGAAAAGTTTAGGAAATGAATTTTTTGATAATAAGTACAATCTTTGTCCATGAAGTTTTATGGAGAGCTTCATCATCTTGTATGGAAGGCACCACACCCGTGATGAAGAAGCTTGGAGGTACCTATAAGGTCTAGAGAAGTTGATCAAAGTGAAAGTGTTTTGTGATGATAAAAGAGAAAAAGTATTTTTGAAGCAAAAACATTGTTGACTAGTGAACTTGGTAATTAATGGATGGCGAAATAGGAAATTAAAATGGAAATTTATAGCAAAGAAGAGAAATATTTTTTTGGTCAATAGTTAGATTACACCCTTTTAAGGCTATAAAATTATTATCAGGGTTGTCTTAATCACAAGCATGTGCACCTACTAGGTTTTGATGACATGTCAAGAACCCTAATATTTTATCAATTACCAAGATTTCCACTTAAAGTGGTGATCATGACACCATTGATTTTTCAAACCTACACTATCAGGAACACATGTCATCATGTGCCCTCATTGTTACTATGTCCTAACTCAGCATTTTAGGGATTGTTCACACATGAAATGACAAGAAGAAGATGACAAAAATGACAAACATTGACTTAAAAAGATGAAAATACTTCTTGGTTAACTAGCTTGCCATCCTACTATCCAAGGAGTAACAAAGTTAGTCCACCCCTGTCCCATACTAAGAGGACAAAGCTCTTGGCAACCTACTAGTCAGTTGTTACTCAAATACATATTGGCTCTCCCTAAGGACCATGAATGGCACTATATGAGATAGCCTATAATGAGTCCTTAGGGATATAAAAAAGAGCAATATGCAATAGTTGAAGCAACAAAAATAAAATTCTATAGAACCTTGCAAAATTTGTCAATTTTTACTCTATTATGTATGTAAAACACAATTTTTAAAAATAAATAGCAAAAAAATATAAAGTGCAATCAAATAATGCAAAAGTGAAGAAAAACATACCTGATACTTACCTATTTTTGCATCATAATTTTTTTTATGTATGGAATTGATTATATCTTGCCCCATGTGACTAAATTGCAACTTACATGCAATAAAGATCAAAACAATTAAATTTATGTTTGGATGTCAAATGGATAAAAATGGAGGACATAAAGGAATCAAAAGCAAGCCAAAATTGACAAAAGCATTACCTCTACTATATTCTTGTAAAATTCAACAAAAAATACTTTGAAAAATATTTTTTCATTTAAATAAATATAAAATATAAATAGGGGATAAAATTTTATTTTCAATATTATTCACATGTGCTCCTAACATTCTTGAGACTACCATGTGCACAATGGAGCTCATGGTCATTGGTTGGTTGAAGTTTCACCAATGGTCATCCGTTTGGAAAATATAGTGAATGATTGCCAAGCCAAAACCACTCGTCGGTTATCTCTGATTATTTTACTTATCATTTTCTATTTGAGAGTTATCAATATTTATAAAATCTATTCCAATTATAACAAAATGCTATTGAATCAAATGAAAAAAACATTGTTGGAAAGGAGAACACTTTTTACAAATGAAATTTGACACTTAATAGTAGAAGAAAAAAATAGAAATAAAAGAGACTACATTTTTAACTTGAAAATAGATTCCTCATTTTGAAATCCCGACTATGTAATAGTAATCATAGTAATTCCTTACTATGCTTACTATGTGTATCCTTTATTTTTTATTTTCTTAATATGTTTATCCCTTATTTCTTCAATTTTAGTTTTAGTATGCTTTCTACACTTCTTATTTGAAATAAAGGATCACTCCTTTGCCTATAGAGGGATACAACATTGGTCTATTTGTTGACTTGCAACTCTTGAATCTTTCAATACCTTGAGAGAGGTATATAGATTATTTTCAATATATGTCTTTAATTAAATAAAGTTAATAAGTAGGAATAAACAAGATATACTCCTTTATATACACCAAAAGAGTAAGTATTCCACCTTAGATTTGGCCTTTTTCTTTTTTTTATTGAATCTTTCCTAGATGTTCCTTTTTATAATATATTTTGTTTTCTATTCTCATTTGTTCTTTTTATCATTTAGGAATTTAGCCCCATGAAACAAAATGCTACTACTAAAACAAATTAGAATAATTTAAATCTTAGATCAAATTAGTACACTATGTAAGAACTAGTCGAACAAGCATTATGAAAAATGATCAAAACCATTATTAGAGTTTGTGTCAATAGATAAGTAATCTCAATCTATTGAGAGACTATAAAATTTATATGGTATTTGTAATTGAATTGTGCATTGAATAAGCATCATGAATATTATGCATTGAAGAGGACTCTCCATGCTTTATTTAGACAATAAGGAAAAGTGGACAATGAGGCAATGTTGGTTGGTGGTTGGTTGAGGACAACCAACACCTCAAGTTGAGGAGGAAGTCCAATCCAACTGTTTATATTAATATAGGAAGTGATAATGAAGACAATTTGGATGGCTAAAATAATATTATAGTATCAAAGGATATGAGGATGTGATGGTTGAAGATTTATTACATACTCTCCAAAATGAAAAGGTCATGGTTAGAGGCTTGAAAGTAGAAGCTATACAAAAAACACATGTAAAGATGACAACCATGACTACGAAAGGGAAAAAATATTTTTGAGATAAAAATAAGTTGGTATTATACAAATATAATCTTGAGAAGAAAGAGAGGAAGTCTATGATATAGGAAAAATAATAGAAAATGGGATGATGTGGCTTTCCACATAGTCAAGTATATAACTAGAGAAGGTCATTTCCCCACACGATAAGAAGATAAGAATACATTTATAACTTCTAAAACATTTGGGTATAATTATAGAGGATCTCCAAAAAGGAAGATTGATAGATTTAGCTCACTATGGCCTAATAAAATTATTGGTGTTAAGTGCATTCAAGAAAAGTAGACCTAGGGTTAGCTGGAAGGAATTTATTATTGAACTACAAGAAGAAGAGGGACCTTCCTCTACACCATAACACCCCTATTTACTAATGACATAGGTTCAATAGTAAATTCCTATGGAAATAGGCTCTCTTGAGGAGGCTACCTCATAGCAAATTCCTGTTGAGGTGTCCTTTATAGATGAATCTATAGAACCACAATATTTATCATCATCAAGGTAAATTTCCAATGAAGTTTAAACTACTCCTATTGTAGTAATTCCTTACTCTCAAAATATTAGGGCATGTAAGAGGTGTCAATAGGAGATATATTTAAAAAAATAAAATAAGAGAATCAACCTCTTACAACAAGGTCTTTGTAGTAAGAAGAGTCTCGATTATAGTTGTAGGGTAGTCCATTGATACTAAACCTAAAGAAATAAAAAAGGAAGAAAAAATGAGGAAGTACATTCCTAATCCATAAATCCATCCTCCTTCGAAGCAAACCTTTCTATAAAAGGAAAAAATGTACCAAAATGCAATAGTTTTTGACTTAGTCAAATGAGAATTGTTATGTTAGTTAATTAGAACTAAAACTATTATAGTAGAGTATTAGCACTTAGAAGTTTAGAAAATATAAGAATATAATAACACAATATATACCCTAGGAAAACACATAGAGGGGAAACGCCTAGCAAGGATAGAGTCTTAATGTATTATCAACAATAATTAGTTAAAATACACTTCAAATATTAACTCATCTTACAAGATATTTAGGCTTTAAGATAATCCAATAGCATAATAATTCACATGCAATATTCTATGCATATGAAGATTCCAATAACTTGGTTCCAACTCCAGCCTACAATGCTTCAAAATTAGGATGATAAATAATACTCAAACCACTCACCTAAGGCTTGCTTATATAGGCTAGATACAAACTTAGAAACCATTTTTGGTTTCCAAAACCATGGGATATTTCATAGGTATCTCCAAGGTATAACACAAATCCCAAAGCCCCTTTTTTAATCATACTTCAAGATGTGATAAGGTTGTTGGTTGTACATCCTAACAACCTCCTAAAAATGAGAAGATCCTCTCTATCTATATCCTCAAAAACTTTCCCAATATGAGGGGGAGGTTAAAGTCATTATCAATCAATTTAACCATGCTATTATCACTCCATACAACATGCCTACTATATTGAGATACCCATAGGAGTCATTTTTACATAGTTATACGTTACCAACTTGGTAAAGTAACTAAAAAAATTCTCCCTTAATGCCTAGTCAACCCACTAGAATAGAATACATTATTTATACAATGTGTACAAAACCTTCCCAACAATATCACACTTGTTGTATACATTGCATAGGGTGTAAAATCATGAAATTAAAATATGGGATTACTCTCATAGCTAATAAACACCATTTGAACTTCTCTATGCTAATGGGCTTTGCCAATGCATCATCAAAATTTGTAAAAAATTCCACCTTCTCAATCACAACCCTCTTGTCCTTTACCATATCATGAACAAAGTTATACTACACATCAATATGCTTTTTCTACACTTGAAACGTAGGGTTCTTTTCCAAGATGATGTTACTCTAACTATTACACTAAATTAGCATTATATCCTTATTCAACCCAAAATTTGAAGACAATATCTGAATCTAGATTACCTCTTTACAAACATGAGTAACTACCATATACTCTACCTGTATGGTTGAAAGATAAACCACATCCTATCTTTCAGTCATCCAACTTACTATATCACCAAATAATGTAAAGGCATACCTATTGGTAGATCATCTTCTATCCACATCTTCGTCCAAATTTGAATAAATGAATCCATGTATATTATTTATCCTACTCAAAGTCTCCTTGGTAACAAATAAAATACTCTTAAGTTCCATGAATATATTTGAATATTCTTCACTATAGTCCAATTCTCCTTGTGTAGATTGGATATTTACATGCTTAGAACTCCCATTGCTTGGGTAATGTTTGCTCTAGTGTAGACCATAGAATATATTAGGCTACCAACTACACTTGCAAAAGGGGTATGGCTCATGTCCTCTATCTCACCTGTGTGAAAGAGCATTGATCAAGAAATATTTATTTCTATAGAAACAAAAACACTCATTGGTTTATAATCATGCATTTTAAATTGATGCAAAATAGAGTTAACACACTTCATTTGACTAAACCAAAGTTTTATGTTAATTCTATCATTCCATGTGGTCATATTTGATCTATAATTATAATATTTCCCTTAATGTTGTAGGTGGATGCTTGCTCTAGGCGTTCGATTTGACATGGAGAAACAATGTGAATCTTGAGCAATATGAGACCTAAATAGGATTCTCTTCTGCCTCCGTAGATGTGCAAGTAACAGATATAGAACACCTGTTATTTTGGTATCTTGATATACTCAATATTCTATCATATTTTAGAGGTATATGGTGCTCCAATGTATTCTGAATAAGAAAATTTATTTTGTACCAAAGTTTAGTGTATTTCTTGTCTCTTTTAGATGCTATTTCCTTCTCTGTTATGAAGATTTCTCGTTGTATAGCTTGAGGAATTTTGTAGAATGATTTTATGATTTCTTATGGCTTCTTAGATATGGCCACTACTTGCTCTTATTCTTTTGAGAACAATGTATTGTTGCATTTATTATTAGACAACACTAATATCTAAATTTTCCAAGCTAATATATTTTTTGGAAGTAGAAATTTTTGCACTTACACTTTTAATGAAACCCTAAGTGCACCTTGAATTTGAGACTAACCAAGTCTCAATTTGTAGCTTCCTTCAAGGTTTTCAATGGTGGATTTATTCTACACTCTTTGATTTGTATCAGTGGCTTCTTTTGGCCATGAAATGTTGTAGGTTTTGTGCACCAAATAGTGTCTCTAGACATTTTGATAGTATGCTAGTTTTGTGCCCTTAATATTAACAATAAAAAAACTGAAATAACCCTTTGAGAGTAACTAGTTCAATGAACAAATTTCATAGTGCAATGAACCAATAATATCTCCAATTTAATGCACTTTAAAGGTAACAATCATATCACCTTATTTATCTTGTAAATAAGTTCTCAAAGCAGTTTTATTAATCTCTGCAACTTTTAAGAGTAATTATAAAGAACCCTTAAGATTGTGGTCCATTGGGAAGAGTATTTCATATAGCATTATGATTGATTACACCCTGATCTAGTTGATCAAGTCCATTGCAGATAAGCAAATTTTAGTGTTGGGCACTCTTAAAATGGTTGTAGACTTTATGGAGGATGTGAACAAACAGATGAATGTTATGTTGGACATTGTTGCTTCAGGCATGAACGCTTCTAATAAATCTAATATTTAGTCCTAAGTTTATGGGCCCTACTCCAGTAGGGTAGTTTTGGATTTTGTCTCTAGGAAGGTTCTACAGATCCTAGGTTTTGTGATGTTCTAGTTGGTACCCATGTGGGATTTTGTATATTTGGTCTCTTGTAGGAGTGTATGTTTCATGTTGTGGGAGCCTCTCAAAGCCATTCTTTTAATTAACAATTTTTATAAAGAAACATTAAAAATAATCTATAATTTTGCACTACACTTAGTGTTGTAGGATGTAATCTTCTTCTATTTTATATAGTAGATTCAAAAAACTCTATCTCTAAAATGTGCTTTATTTCTTGTGAGAGGTAATATCCAAATCTCTTGGATTTGGTAGAAATATTCTATCTGAATCCTCATTCAATATTCTTGTTGAATTCTAACTTTAAACATGATCTTCTTCTCAGTATTATAAATGTCTTGAGGTCTTGACTGGATTATTCCTTCTCTCTTGGGCATGTAAATCTACTTCAACATTCTGCACCTACGTATACAGTTCTAAAAATATGTTGACATCAGCTTGTCGGACCACCATACCAATATTTGAGTTGAAGGCTCTCAGGTAGTAAAATACAACTTGCTCATGTGTGGGTTGAAGGCCATCATAAACTCTCTACCATATTCAGGCGAATATGACATTAAAATCCACTATCTCCTCTTGTGTATGTCTTTGGATATTCATGAATTGATAAAACAAGGAGAAAGGATCAACTTTCTCATGAAATTTCTCGATTAGAAATTCTGCCAAATGATCCCATGTGGTAATAGTGGCTGGCGACAAATATCGGTACCAATACATCAACTTCCCTATGAGCAATAATACCAATAAACTTACCATAATGTCTTCATCAGTAATGCCATGGATCATCATGAAAGAAGCCACATCCTGGATATGTTCATAAGCAGTCTTACCAGTACCATTATAGGTAGGTAAAGCCTTCAAAGCTACTTGAGGAACTATATTTTATGCCTGCAGATTCAAAGATCCTAAACTATTCCATGCTAGAAATTGCCTTGGTGGTCGTGGCTATTGTGGTGGTGGTTTTTGAGCCATATTGACTAGTGTGTGAGGTTGAGGAGGTGGGATGCTAGTAGCAGTGCTAGTTGGAATTGAGGGAACGAAAAACACACTAGCTATTTGTGAGGATGTTGTAGATGATGTATGAGGCGATGTGACTAATATGGGGTGTTCTAATTTTTCGGTGTTGAGTTCATAAAACTTAATGGGGTATTCAAAATTTTTGGCCTTTGATCTTGTGATCATGAAGTATATCTTTCACTACCTTCACGTTTAGAGGATTCTAGGTATAGCTAAGTCATCAAATTTTCTAACCGTATAACATAAGGACGAACATCAAAACTTAATAATATTGAAAGTGGAACTTTTGGAGTCCCATCAGGTATGCCAAAAATTGTTGGTCAAATATTTTCCTAATATACAAAAATATATTTGTGCGCCATAGACACGGCCAACATTGAAATGCTAGATGAAATAAATGTCCTCCATGCCAATCTATAGAGAGGTCTGGCTCCCGTACTAATCCTACACTGGTTAAGACTAGAGTTGTAGGAAAGAAATTGGAAATAACAAAAAAAATGGAAAATATGGCCACAGGCCAACGATGTAGGATTGGGGACAAATTAGCAGTAGGAATTCCAACCAAGTGTTATAGTAGCATAAAATAGAAATGAGGTGAGAGAATTCACTTACAGTTCCTTGGAGATAACTTCCAGAATCATATTCCAATACTCACAATTACACTAGCAATGCCCAAATCTAGGTGCATAAGTTTAACTTAAAAACAGATAGCAAACATGAATATAAAATAGAAATTCTTGAACATAAAGAAATCACACATAGATATTGCTTGCAAAATCAAAATCCAAACTCCTATTTACGTAGAGAACTTGAATTATTTTTCTACAAAGTGTCTATCCTTCATATTATATTAAAAGTATCTAGTATTTATAGAGGTTTTCACCTCTGTCTATTTAATACACAAAATAAAAAATGTTTATACATCAAGAAGCTTTACAGAGAAATTCCTCCTCGAAGTCCATGAAAATATTCCTCTTGAGACAAAGATCCAGTTTATAAGATGAAATCTCTTGGAAATTAGCACATTTGGGTGTCGATGCATGAAAAATTGCAAAGTTGGTCATTGAATTGATGCCTCCCTTGTTCCTTGGAAATTCATCCTAGTACAGGATGTCTTAAAACTCATGAAAAACACCTTATGATTTTAATACTACAACTCTTTTTAGCATGAATTCAGTAACTATAGTCACTCTTAATCCCAATCATTAAATTCCCATTTGTATGACCTGGGCGCCTTTGAAAAACCTTCGTAGTCACCAAAAATTGAATTGTCCTAAAAGAGGGTACTAAGTGAGAACACTTCCTTTAATATCCATTCTTTACCCTTTATTTATGCTCTCTGGTGGAGAGGGTGCTCTTAAAGTGGTGATATCCATAATTTCATCCTATCCACAACTCAAAATTGTGCCTTTACTACTGCTCATAATCTCACCTTAAAGAGAAGCAAAAATATTAATTTAAAAATCCCTTCATTGCATTCACATATTTATCATAGTAGTAACCAACTCTAGAGAAAAACTGGGCAAAAATGGCTTATTACTCCTCTAGTTTTACGCTCGATGCTTCAAATCATACTTGTGTTATTTCACCTCTGAAGGAGGCAACTGAAATCCTCACTTTTCCCTTCAGCATGAAAGCGTTCTATATAATATATATTTTCCCTTTAAAATATATGTTTGCCCTCATTAGGGGCGAAAGGTGTTGTCGCCCTCCACCTTGGATGAACGTAATTTGACTTTTCAATGCTCCATCTCTTTTAATATTTGCCCAAAAATGAAAACAACCTTTGATGCATTTGTCACCATTCTTCTTATAGCTTCACCCTAGTGAAGGGTTAATGGGACGTTCACCCCTCACCTGGGAAAAAATGCTTTCAAATTTTCACTTTTCTTATCATGCACTGAAGTGGGATCCACACCATATGCCTTATATACATTCGCCTGAAGGAAGGGTGAAAAGTATTTTAGCTCTCCTCTTGGGGTGAATGTAGAATTGACTGTTCAATGTCATTCTAGAGCCTTGCTATTTCCTTTATGTTCGCCCAAACTCGCCTCTTGTTGAGCTTTCACCCCAAGGAGGGACAAATGGGACTTTCACCCCTCTCTTGGGGTGAACGCGCCTTTGAATGGTCAACGCATTGGTTGGGTGTGTCATTTTTTAAAAAAATTTGAAGATGTTCACCCCAAAGTGGGGTGATTGATGATTTCACCCCAAATCTGGGGTGAACACATTTCTTAATATCGTCGTTGCATTTCATCCTTGTGTCCACTTCAAACTTAACATCTTAAATGTGTTTTCACCCCTAGGAAGGGTGAAAGGGACTTTCGCCCCTTTCTTGGGGCGAACGCGCCTTGCTATATTAACACTTCCTTTTTACTTTTAAATTTCTACGTTCACCCTAGAATGAGGCAAACGGGCCCTTTGCTCATCTTTTGAGGTGAACACGATTTTAACCCTTAGTAAGGCCCCTACATTTTCTATGCACTTAGTCCTTGGGTACCATTTTTTGCAAATGTCTTTAGGCGATTTCAACTGATGTCACAAACCAATTCTCCCAACCATTGCACCTCAAAAAACCCATTATTTTCAAGCAAGAAACACATGAAAAACAAAGAAGGAAGTTAACACACAAAAAATAAACTGCAACATATTATATCGACCAAAATACTGCAACTATAGTATTAATATATTTTTCCACTTTTAAAATTAATAAAATTTCATCAAAAATCCCAATGTGGCATAATTTCAAAATTGCCGACATATAGCAGAACACAGCCTTGAAAAGTGCTCTAATACCACTTGTAAAGAACCTTCTCATTAAAATCAACACATTCACAAAATATTTCAAATAAACATAAACACATGATTCAAAAGATATTGTAATATAAAATATATGTGCAAAAATGAAACAATATCATAAAGTAACACATAATCATAGGCCACTTTGAGGGGGCAGCATCCTTCGATATTTTTATTCAATTATGTCAAAAGATACATTCATTCCATTCCCTTGTAGTTTTAAATACTTTAACCTCTATTTAATGCTTTAGGTTGGCTTACATGCAAAATGCCACTCAAGCTAGAATATTCTACCAAAATAATAGTTACATTCTTGATAAAAATACATATAATGGTGGCACTTGTCTAGGTGCTTCTAATACCACAAACTATTAGAAAATATTACAAACCATTATCATGGATGTCCTCCATGTTAAGCAAGGGTTATTACATCATAGTGTTAGGATTGGGTCATAACATAAATTCATTCATCAACTTCTTTCTATTTCTCATATATATCAAGTCATCAACATATAAACAAACAATCAATATCTCACCATCATCACGATATTTGAAATATAGAGTGGGTTCACTTACACATATTGTAAATCCCTGGCTATGGAAATATCCATCTATCATGTTATACCATGCTCTTGGTACTTGTTTGAGTCTATAGAGTAATTTCTTTAATTTGTAATCCTTATGATCTTGTCCTTTTACCTCATAACCTGGAGGTTTTTCAGCATAGACTTATTCATCTAAGACACCATTTAAAAAAATAGATTTGACATCCATTTAAAAATTATTCCATTTGTATTGTCCTACAAGAGCTAAAATAGTTCTTCTAGTGTCTAATTTAACAACAAGAGAAAATGTCTCAAAATAATCAATACCTAGTTGTTGAGAATAACCTTTTACAACCAATCTTGCTTTATGCTTTTTAACCGTTCTATCTATTTTTACCTAGTGTTATAGACCCATTTAATTCCAATAGTTTCCTTTCATTCTAGAAGATGTACCAACTTCCATGTGGCATTTTTATTAATCATCTTTAATTTGTCTTCCATGGAAACAACCCAAAAATTTCCTTTCACTGGATCTTCATAAGTTGTTGGTTCAACTTTAATATCTAAAAATAATGTAAAATTAAGATTTGAAATTACCTCTTTAGTCTTCTCATATATCTCTTGAAGACTCTTAAATTTTTGTAGAGGGCTTGGATTAGAAGTTGCACTCGAACTACTGCTTGTATTTCTTCTTAAAGGACTTGAAGTAGAATATGCACTCGAACTAATGTTGGTGTGAGTAAACTCTTCTTCTATGACTACTGGTTTTCTTACTGCTCATTTACTTTCCAAAATCCACTTCATCAAATAGCACATCATGAGAAAGGATCAATTTTTACAATGTAGGATTCCACAACTTGTATGCTCCGGTTTCTTCTAAAAATCCCATAAAAATATTTTTTTCACTTTTAGCATCCAACGTTTTTTTGTGTTTATCTCAAACATGCACAAATGCAATGGATCAAAAAATCCTCAAATGACCTACATTAGGCTTCCATCCTGACCAAGTTTCTTCAGGTGTACAATTCAATACTGCATGAATTGGGCTTTGGTTCAAAATATATATTATTGTGGAAACTGCTTCTCCCCAAAATTCATTTTCCATATGCTTGTCTTGCAACATAGACTTTGCCATTTCTACTATAGTACAATTTTTTCATTCAACCATACCATTGTGTTGTGGTGTGAAAGCAGTTGTTAATTATCTTTTAGTTCATTTTTCTTCATAATATGCCATAAATAATTTTGAGGTAAATTCACCTTCTCTATCAATCCTTATAATTTTGATACAATGCTCACTTTCTTTTTCAACCATTGCTTTAAACTTCAGAAAACATTTAAATACGTCACTCTTTTGCTTAAGATAGAATACCCAAATCTTTCTGCTATAATCATTAATGAATTTGAGGAAATAAAAACAACAACTAACTGTAATTGTTTTGAGGCTCTCTATCGTCTTTCCATTTGAAATTTGTTCCTATATTTTTTCTTAGGGCATATGCTGAGCATGTCATATTTTACTAAAATGTTTAGTAATCCACGTACCATATGTTTCACCTACAAAAGCATCAATCAAATGACCAAAATGATTATGACATAGCCAATTACTATCATCAATTTAAAAATTGGTACTTGCATGCTTTAATTTTAATGGAAACATTCTATTTTTGGTCATGGATATTTCACACACCAATATTCCATTTTTGTCAATGATTTTGCAAGCCTTGTCTTTAAATAAAACTTCATAATTTTTCTCTAATAGTTGCCCTACACTTAGCAAATTATGTTTGAGACCAAGTATATAGAATATATCATGAATATATTTTACTTCTCCTTGATTAGTTCGAATAGCCATAGTTCATTTACCAACAACATCAATATTTTGATCATTCCTCAATGTCACATTGTTTTTTTTTTCTATTTCATTCATATCAACAAATAACTCTTTATTGCTTGTCATATGATTAGAACACCCACAATCAAAAAATCACAAATCATTACTTGATTTTTCAGAATTGAGAGAAAAATATTTATTTTAGAATAATTTATTGATTTATTTTGCAGCTTTCAAAAACATTTCTTGAAATATACTAAACCCCAAAACAGAGCACAAACAAAAAGAAAACAATTTACGGAGAAAATATACTCCGATTGCACGCTGTTAACAAAAGTGAAGAAGAAGGAATACTGTGATGAAATTGCATTGAAGGACAGAATACTCATACATTGCCAAATGCTTATTAATAATTATGAAAAAAAAAACAAACAAAGGGTTGGAAACAGTTTCAATAATGGAGCACCTGAAAAAAAAACAGTTGGAACACCTAAAAACAGTTTTAATTAACATACGTTTCATTATAAAAACGTCCATGCGAAAAGGTTATGTACCAGAATACATTCTCAATTTTGTGCAGATGATGGATTAGTATGAACTACCATTACACTGTTCCAGTAATCCTTGTCCTCATCGAGGCGTAATTCTGTCCAAGGCCAAGCAGACTGTTGTTGACTCAATTCTGTCATCATGCAGCCAATGCTGCTGATGTTGGGAATAATGTTATTAGTAATAGTATTGTTATCAGGGAAATCAAGGAGAAGGTCTGACAAGCCCATGTCATGCCCATGTCCACCAAGACCGTGGCCTAATTCTTCAGAACTGGACGAGTCCTTGCCACCGGGCTTCTTGTTTTCTTCCTGGCCCCCGGTTATATCAGCAGAACAGGCACCTCCAATCCAATCGTCTGATATGGCAAAATTATGGGGATGAGGGCTGTTGTGCGTGTCGTCCTTTTTATCTAACCCATTCTGATCGTTCAGTGACAGATCACAGGTAAGCTGGTCAGAGCTCCAAGCAGAGCAAAACGAAGAAACTGGATTGAAGGATAACTGAGGGCTCTTATCAATCCAGGAAAAGGCCTGATCGTGATCTCCTCCTCCGTTAGGATTCGGATCAAGTATTTGGGATTTATCACTCTTGGTGTTATCGTTAATTATGGTCTCCTTTCTGAAGGCCTTGCCTGCATCTGAGTTCCATAGCTTTAAGAAAAAGTCAGAGGATGCCTTGGCTTCTGTATTATCATTTGATGTCAATTTATTAGAAGAGGAAGACGATGACAAGATCGAATCCCGTGAGAGACGAGCTTCAGCTTCCAACCTAGCAATTTCCCACTGTGCCATGTGCCTCATGGTGGCCTGAGATCCTTGACGGCCATTGGCACCGTTGACTTCCGATCTGGGGGCGTGGGTTGAGGGGTCGAGTCCCATCCGCAGCAGCTTTTTCTTTAGATTTGTGTTCCAGAAATTCTTGATCTCGTTGTCCGTTCTCCCCGGCAGCTGTGAGGCTATGACGGACCATCTGTACAAATATAGAAAAAGAATAAGCGTAAGAGCGTATTCTGAGGGAACCAGAACCTGGACATATCGAAATTGCATATCCTTGTACAATACCTATTCCCTAGGATTGCAGGCAGCTGAGTAATAGTCCGTTCTTCTTCGGGAGCAAACGGACCTCACTTTATATCAGATCTCAAATAATTCGTCCAGCGCAGGCGGCAACTCTTCCCGCAACGAAGAAGCCCTGTGGATATATACCCATACTTTTAAATGTACTTGCAACACATTACATAAATTCGCAAGCCACTAAACACAGGCAAAGTTTAATACATACAATTCATACGTTAAGTGACTGTATATGCATAAACTATGGCAAACATGAAAACAAATTTTATACAGCAACTATCATCTAATTTAACAAAGTAGATACAGTAAATTTGGGAGGTAAGTAATTTTTTACGAAAGGTTTTTAGTTTGAATCTCCACTCTATTAAATATACATTTTATCAGATACTCAAAA
This sequence comes from Wollemia nobilis, assembly GCA_028583015.1. Classification (NCBI taxonomy): domain Eukaryota; kingdom Viridiplantae; phylum Streptophyta; class Pinopsida; order Araucariales; family Araucariaceae; genus Wollemia; species Wollemia nobilis. The sequence continues at coordinate 791,811 of JAQPPZ010002937.1, read as the reverse complement.
TTCAGTTGATAATTCTGATACAACCAGCACTACTCTTAAATATAGAACCCCTAATCTTAGTAGGCTCTAAATTTTTTTTTGCTAAATTAAAAAAAAAACAAAGTAGATGCACTATGATATTTTCTACTACTATCATCATCTCCTATTCATACAATAATTTTGCATGCTTCTTTGAAATAATTAAAAATAACGTCAAAAAACATCTCATATTTGTACAAATAATTTTTGTGTAATACTCATGAAATGTAGAGAGGGAGTTAATATAAATACAGACCAGCCTGCTTGGGAAGAGCACGCCAGCTTCCATGTCCATTTTTCTTAATATATTCCACTAAAATCTTATCCTCATCGGGCGTCCAGGGGCCCTTTTTTAGCCCTGATATTTCAGGGCAAGGGGCTCTACCCATTATGTTGCGGTTTGCTGCTGTCACCTCCCAGCTAAGCAAGAGTACCCGTAGAATTATTCCTGTGTCCAAGACAGGGAGGAGTCGCTCGAAGAGTTTAGTGCAAGTTCACGATCGTAGACTGTAGACACATTCTAACTATAAATAATATGGCTTGCCCCTCTTCTTCTCTTGTGGTATCGACATTATCAGCTGGCACACATAAAGGATGCCTTTGACATGGCATTTCCCCATTTAATACATGCAGGAGAATAGTGGGCCAAATATATTAAATCTTTATCACCTTACCCAATTGAAACGCAAGGCCATTCTTATACTTCAAAGCTGGTGAGGTTTAAGAATGCAAGGCTAAAAACTGTTGTACGTGTTCCATCCCATGTTCTTCCCACATGTCATTCCTCGTATCTCCATACTGGCTACATATGGCTAACCTTTCTCCACGTATGTAATTGAGGCATGAACTATGAAGCCTGTGGGCTGGTCTTAAAACAAATGCTCTAGCAAGGGCATAACTGTAGGGGCTGAGACTGCCCGTCAGTCAAAGACCCCACAACGGGTTGGGGAAATTAATGGCTGTCTTTTATATGTATAGGTTTGTATAGTCGATTTTCATCTTTAAATGCTCTGGGCACATCAAGGGCATTTCGTTTATGAGCCGCGCCACAAGAGCTAAGATTTGGCGTTCAAAATGAAAGTTTTTAACTTACCGGCGTACATAAAATTTAGCAGTCAAGTTTCAGTTGTTTTATTTGTAATGTTTAAATATTTCACAACATAAAAAAATAATAGTTAAATGTTCAGCTCAATTAATTATGTTTTTGTTATAGGAACCTTTAGTACTTTTATTAAATATTAATATTTTTGAATATAATATGATAATCATAATCAAATTAATTTGGTTAATAACATTGTGTATTTGTATTTGTTTCTATAAATAATTGTTGTTCCTTTGATACTTTATTTTGCAGGTCTTGTTTTCAACGGTTCTTTCCCTACAACAAACTGTCATTTTCTTAGGTGTCTGCAACTCCTACCTTTGCAAAGCCTTCTATTATACAGATAAACAATACTCACAATATAACAATTTTACAACTAAAATAATTCAAATTCAATGCACATATGAATTTAAACTATACAAATCTTCTCATGGGTCCCTAGAGTCGGCCCGGTAAGTGGTATGGAGTATAGTGGGCCCTTTGTTTAGTATTTCTGAATTGTGATGGCATGGTCCTGGATCAACGAGGACCCGGGAACTTGGTCGGACTCATTGCCATTATAATTTAAAATGGTTGCTTTAATCTAAAAAGTGCACGAGGCGCTTCAGAAAATTGATTGCTGTATACTCGGACTGCTTTCCAAATTCAATGCCTTCATCCACCATTGCATCTTCCTTTTGGTTGACGTTATATTCTTTAAATCCTCTCCTCGTAATTTGTGCATACTTACGTCATACAAAGCTTTCTTGGGCGTTATGCCTTCGCCTTCCGTCGGTTTTCCCACGTGAATTTAGTGGATTGGATTGGATTGGATGAGAAACGTGTGAAAATTAATTGGATGAGAAAAGTCGTAGGTCCCCTTCGCGTTATAGAAGCAGCTTCAATGATTTGACATATGTTTGGAGTCAAGATTTGACATATGTTTGGAGTCAGAAACTTCATGAATAATGTCTTGACCTAACTTATGTTTGAAGTCAAAAATTTAGTGAAGAATGTCTGTTCCCGTACCTAATTGTTAAGAATGAAAAAATATTACCGATAACAAAGAAAAAAGAAGAAGAAGCAAATAACTAATAAAAAAATACTATAATGTATTTTTGGTATCAACAATATTACTTAACAACAACCAATACAAGCAATACAATTAGACTATTGTAAAAGAGTAAAGAATTTGCAGTTGAGATTATAATGTATTTTTGGTATCACCTATATTACTTAACAACAACCAATACAAGCAATACAATTAGACTATTGTAAGAGTAAAGAATTTGCAGTTGAGATTATTTTAGTATATATATTAAAATGAAAGGAAGGAATTTTTACATTAGATTATTTAAAGAATTTAAAATTTAAAACTAATGTTAAAAGTAGATTTAAAAACCAATAAATATTATAAAGTAATAATTAAATAAAATTTTTACTAAACAATCCTTAGTTAGTATGCCATCGTAGTAAAGGGGAGATGTATCATGTAGAGGATTTTAAAAGTTTAGGAAATGAATTTTTTGATAATAAGTACAATCTTTGTCTATGAAGTTTTATGGAGAGCTTCATCATCTTCTATGGAAGGCACCACACCCGTGATGAAAAATCTTGGAGGTACCTGTAAGGCCTAGAGAAGTTGATCAAAGTGAAAGTGTTTTGTGATGATAAAAGAGAAAAAGTCTTTTTGAAGCAAAAACATTGTTGACTTGTGAACTTTGTAATTAATGGATGGCGAAATAGGAAATCAAAATGGAAATTTATAGCAAAGAAGATAAATTTTTTTCTGGTCAATAGTTAGATTACACCCTTTTAAGGCTATAAAATTATTATCAGGGTTGTCTTAATCACAAGCATGTGCACCTACTAGGTTTTGATGAAATGTCGAGAAACCTAATATTTTATCAATTACCAAGATTTCCACTTAAAGTGGTGATCATGACACCATTGATTTTTCAAACCTACACTCTGAGGAACACATATCATCATGTGCCCTCATTGTGAGTATGTCCTAACTCAGCATTTTAGGGATTGTTCACACATGAAATGGCAAGAAGAAGATGGCAAAAATGACAAACATTGACTTAAAAAGATGAAAATACTTCTTGGTTGACTAGCTTGCCATCCTACTATCCAAGGAGTAACAAAGTTAGTCCACCCCTGTCCCATACTAGAAGGACAAAGCTCTTTGCCACCTACTAGTCAGTTACTCAAATACATATTGGCTTTCCCTAAGGACCATGAATGGCACTATACGAGATAGTCTATCATGAGTCCTTAGGGATAAATGAAAAAGAGCAATATGCAATAGTTGAAGCAAAAAAAATAAAATTCTATAGAACCTTGCAAAATTTGTTAATTTTTATTCTATTATGTATGTAAAACACAATTTTTAAAAATAAATAGCAAAAAAATATAAAGTGCAATCAAATAATGCAAAAGCGAAGAAAAACATACCTGATACTTACCTATTTTTGCATCATAATTTTTTTGATGTATGGAATTGATTATATCTTGCCCCATGCGACTAAATTGCAACTTACATGCAAAAAATATCAAAACATTTAAATTTATGTTTGGATGTCAAATGGATAAAAATGGAAGGCATAAAGGAATCCAAAGCAAGCCAAAATCGACAAAAGCATTACCTCTACTATATTCTTGTAAAATTCAACAAAAATTACTTAGAAAAATATTTTTTCATTTAAATAAATTAAAATATAAATAGGGGATAAAATTTTATTTTCAATATTATTCACATGTGCTCCTAACATTATTGAGACTACCATGTGCACAATGGAGCTCATGGTCATTGTTTGGTTGAAGTTTCACCAACGGTCATCCGTTTGGAAAATATAGTGAATGATTGCCAAGTCAAAACCACTCGTCGGTTATCTCTGATTATTTTACTTATCATTTTCTATTTGAGAGTTATCAATATTTATAAAATCTATTCCAATTATAACAAAATGCTATTGAATCAAATGACAAAAACATTGTTGGAAAGGAGACCATTTTTTACAAATGAAATTTGACACTTAATAGTAGAAGAAAAAAATAGAAATAAAAGAGACTACATTTTTAACTTGAAAATAGATTCCTCATTTTGAAATCCCGACTATGTAATAGTAAGCATAGTAATTCCTTACTATGCTTACTATGTGTATCCTTTATTTTTTATTTTCTTAATATGTTTATCCCTTATTTCTTCAATTTTAGTTTTAGTATGCTTTCTACACTTCTCATTTGAAATAAAGGATCACTCCTTTGCCTATAGAGGGATACAACATTGGTCTATTTGTTGACTTGCAACTCTTGAATCTTTCAATACCTTGAGAGAGGTATATAGATTATTTTCAATATATGTCTTTAATTAAATAAAGTTAATAAGTAGGAATAAACAAGATATACTCCTTTATATACACCAAAAGAGTAAGTATTCCACCTTAGATTTGGTCTTTTTCTTTTTTTATTGAATCTTTCCTAGATGTTCCTTTTTCTAATATATTTTGTTTTCTATTCTCATTTGTTCTTTTTATCATTTAGGACTTTAGCCCCATGAAAAAAAATGCTACCACTAGAACAAATTAGAATAATTTAAACCTTAGATAAAATTAGTACACTATGTATGAACTAGTCGAACAAGCGTTATGAAAAAATGACCAAAACCATTATTAGAGTTTGTATCAATAGATAAGTAATCTCAATCTATTGAGAGACTATAAAAAGAATTTGGTATTTGTAATTGAATTGTGCATTGAATAAGCATCATGAATATTATGCATTGAAAAGTACTCAAATCTCCATGCTTTATTCAGACAATGAGGCAATGTTGGTTGGTGGTTGGTTGAGGACAACCAACACCTCAAGTTGAGGAGGAAGTCCAATCCAATTGTTTACATTAATATAGGAAGTGATAATGAAGACAATTTGGATGTCTAAAATAATTTTATAGTATCAAAGGATATGAGGATTTGATGGTTGAAGATTTATTACATACTCTCCAAAATGAAAAGGCCATGGTTAGAGGCTTGAAAGTAGAAGATATAAAAAAAACACATGTAAAGATGACAACCATGACTATGAAAGGGAAAAATTAATTTTGAGATAAAAATAAGTTGGTACTATACAAATATAATCTTGAGAAGAAAGAGAGGAAGTCTATGATATAGGAAAAATAATAGAACATGGGATGAGGTGGCTTTCCACATAGTCAAGTATATAACTAGAGAAGGTCATTTCCCCTCTTGTTTATGTATAATTTAAAATTACTGCTTCGTCCGTGACACGATAAGAAGGTAAGAATACATTTATAACTTCTAAAATATTTGGAGATAATTATAGAGGATCTCCAACAAGGAATATTGACAAATTTAGCTCACTATGGCCTAATAAAATTATTGGTGTTAAGTGCATTCAAGAAAAGTAGACCTAGGGTTAGCTGGAAGGAATTTATTATTGAACTACAAGAAGAAGAGGGGCCTTCCTCTACACCATAACACCCCTATTTACTAATGACATAGGTTCAATAGTAAATTCCTATGGAAATAGACTCTCTTGAGGAGGCTACCTCATAGCAAATTCCTGTTGAGGTGTCCTTTATAGATGAAGCTATAGAACCACAATCTTTATCATCATCAAGGTAAATTTTCAATGAAGTTTAACCTACTCCTATTGTAGTAATTACTTTCTCTCCAACTATTAGGGCGTGTAAGAGGTGTCAATAGGAGATAGATTTAAAAAAATAAAATAATAGAATCAACCTCTTACAACAAGGTATTTGTAGTAAGAAGAGTCTCCATTATAGTTGTAGGGTAGTCCATTGATACTAAACCTAAAGAAATAAAAAAGGAAGAAAAAAGGAGGAAGTACATTCCTAATCCATAAATCCATCCTCCTTCGAAGCAACCCTTTCTATAAAAGGAAATAATGTACCAAAATGCAATAGTTTTTGACTTAGTCAAATGAGAATTGTTATGTTAGTTAATTAGAGCTAAAACTATTATAGTAGAGTATTAGCACTTAGAATTTTAGAAAATATAAGAATATAAGAACACAATATATACCCTAGGAAATTACATAGAGGGGAAAAGCCTAGAAAGGATAGAGTCTTAATGTATTATCAACAATAATTAGTTAAAATACACTTCAAATATTAACTCATCTTACGAGATCTTTAGGCTTCAAGATAATCCAATAGCATAATAATTCACATGCATTCTTCTATGCATATGAAGATTCCAATAACTTGGCTCCAACTCCAGCCTACAATGCTTCAAAATTAGGATGATAAATAATACTCAAACTACTCACCTAAGGCTTGCTTATATAGGCTAGATACAAACTTAGAAACCATTTGTGGTTTCCAAAACCATGGAATATTTCATAGGTATCTCCAAGGTATAACAGAAATCCCAAAGCCCCTTTTTTAATCATACTTCAAGATGTGATAAGTTTGTTGGTTGTACATCCCAAAAACCTCATAAAAATGAGAAGATCCTCTCTATCTACATCCTCAAAAACTTGCCCAATATGAATGAAAGCACGAGGATACAAAAAAAAAAAGGAGAAGCCAAGATGCGATGCGAAACGAAACAAAAGATAACGCTAAATCCTATGAATTGAAAGTGCATGAAAGGAGAGAAGCATAAGCGAATAGAAACCAAATAGGAAGCCAATGTGGAAGACAACCCTTTTTATTAATATGTTTTATAACTCGGTTACAATCCGCCTCCTCCCTTTTTAGGGGCTAGGAGCATTAAAAGTGTTCTTGTCACATCCATAGATGGTATTCCTTCTTCCGCGTGCCCACATGTAGAATGGGCGGACCAAACATCGCCGCCACTTGCGTTGATGAGTCTTGACTCCTTGCTGCTCCTTTAATGTCGAGATCCTACGTTCAAGGAAATAGAAAACAGTCAGTAGCACCTGTAGATAAAATAAAACATGCAATCCCCAAGCCTATGATTAGTGAATGCAAAAAATGAATAAAATGGTAACTGAAATAGATCCAAATAAATTGAAAACTTGATAGGGGCATGAGGACATTACCAGGAGGGAACTGCAATTGGAACAGTCAAAAAATTTGCCACAGATTCGTATTCGCTCTGGGGCGGGACGAATAGACCTGCAACAAAGTTTCAAAAAGCACAGTCCCAAATGTCACATCCAGGAAGCTCCCAATCACCTGCAAAGTTGGGGTTAGCTAATTGGGGGTATTTTGGGAAGACCTAGAAGGTCAGATTTTCCCAATTTGGCCTCTATCACCGGGAATTTGATGATGCTACCTGCAAGTTAGTAAAGGCGGGAAATGATAAAAACATGATCAAAAGTGCTCAAAATGATGTGAAATTTGAATGACAACCTATTTAAGAAGTATAGAATCAGATGCAAAAATAATAGAAAGGAAATATGCCATAGATTTCTATTCACTCCGGGGTGGGGCGATTAGAACTACGACAGTTTGGGGGGCGCCGGGGGCAGGACGCCTACCGTTTGGGACTTTGTTTCGGCACCAATCCACTTGGGATGGGTCCAAAACCTCTTATGGGGTGTTGTCGATAAATTTGGTGGGATATTGTGGCCAAATGTTCGGGTTTGGGTCTAGATTGCGCCTCCAATAATCACCCAATAACCTCCCTCCAAAAGAGAGATCAAGGATGTGAAAGCACAAATCGATGGGTGAGGATATAATTTGGCAGCACTTCATTGCTCCAAAGGCTCCTCTCTGTATCTTTTTTGGGTGAGAAGACTCACCAATTTATAGACCTAGGGTCTCTTTGTTTGAATGCGCATGCGAGGGCGCCACTTGAGTTGCTTGTCCTATTTTGGGAGAAAAGATTATTCCCTGATTTAGAGTCTCCTTGCATGAGGCCTCCAAAATCAAAGACATGCATGATTGAAGTCTCTCTCCTTGATTTGAAGTCGTTCCTCGCAATTGCATGTCCTGAAGTTGCAGTTAACTGGTGGACCTATCGAGGTTTGACTTTTTGCCAGTCAAACTTGCTATTCGCCTCACCCTAGGGTGAATGCTGCTAATCGTCCCTGGGTGGGACGAATACTAGTTTGTAATCGTCCCAGGGTGGAACGAGTAGGGAGCAAAGTGCCAAAAAGGTGCCAAATTGACCCTTGACCTTCCAAACTACTGTTGGGAGTGGTTAGGACCACTGTTTAACCTCTGGGGGCTGCCCTAGGGGCTGTGTGTGTCAATGCGATCGGTGCTTGTTGTCACATAATCAGATTGGTGTTGTTTTGGTGTCTATAGATGCCCCTTTTTGGGAAGCGTTGTGCAAGGTGCAGCACTGAGCAAAAATAGATAACCAAAGCACTAATGATTAGGGTTTCTCAGTAACCTAACCAACTCTTGATGCCCCAAGTATGGAAAGGGCACGCATTCTTGAATCCTTGCTTCTGACGAGCTAAGGAACTTAATTCAAGTGTTAACCTTTTTCGGTGAGGTGTTACTTGAGCTTGGACATTGATCAGTCATGAATAGGCAAAGGGTGCAACCTTTTGTCTGTGGGAACCTTGAGTTCATGATTCATGAATGCCAAGTGTTTGATCAGCTTGTGATTATTGCTTGTTTGCTGCCCCAAGCAGGGGCATGATTGTCTTTATCAATGATCCTTTGAATGCGTGTCATTTCCTTGATTGGGTATGTTTTTGTTGATTGGTGACTAAGTGTGACTACCCCCTCAAGCGACGAATCGATGAGGGAATGACCGACATGAGAAAAGCGACGAGTCGCTTGACCCAAGATGACTTATGTAAGGGTGCCTTCAGTTGTTTACCGTTGAATGCTTAAGCAGTTTTTGAACATTCTGACCTATTTTTGGTGGGTTTTAACCCTTTTTGTGATGCATTTTGGAGCTGAAATTGTCAAGAATTCGTCCTCCCGTGGAGCGGTCCTAGGGAGTAGGATAGTGACAATTTGTAACCCCAACGTCTATTTTGGATGCCAAGAATGTCAGGTGCAAAGGCGCCTTCGTTCGGCAATGTTATTGCTTTGTTTTGGTTGGGTTTTGACCCATTTTGTGACATCGTTTGGGGATAAAATTCTCGACAATCCGTCATCCCGTGGAGCGGTCCGGCTATGGTAGCCTTCTTAGGGAGTAGGATAGTGAGGATTTGTGACCCCGACGTCTATTTTGCATGCCCGGAATGTCAAGTGCAAAAGCACTCTTATTGGACACTTTTTTTTTGCTTGTTTTTGGTGCATTTTGTGTAGTTTTTGTTGTTTTTGAAATTTTTGCTCTGTATTCGTCCCTGGGTGGGACGAATACCAGTTTAGTAATCTTCCCAGGGTGGGATGAGCGCTAACCAGAGCGCTCATCCTAGGGAGGAATGATTACAGGCTCAAAAATCCTATTTAAGGGCCAAAACTGGGTTTTGGGCTCATTTGCATTTGTTTTTCCTGGCGATTTGGAGCTCTGAGGAGGAGGAGGTCAAGTCTGCAAAGTGAAGCACTGCCGAATTTCTCCCACCACCATGAGTTCACGGACCGGATCATCCATTGACGGAGCCGAAGCGAGACCAGTGAGTGCTCTTCCTCTTTTTTGTGCAGTATTAAAAACCGCAAGTTATTTGTTTTTTTCTTTTTGTATTTTGGTTTTTCAAATTAAAAATGAAACCCTAAATAGAAAGTGTTTTTTTATTATGTGTGAATTTTTGTGTTATGGCTTCATTTGTTTGTATTAAAACTTAGGTTGAAACCCTAGTGGAAACCATGTTGTTTTTGTATTTGGTGTAAACTAAAAGAAACCCTAATCTATCAAAAATTAAAACTTAGCTTAAAACTTAGTTTAACCCTAGTTAAACAAAGATCAAAAGTTAGTTTAAAACTTAGGTTTAAAACTTAGCTGAAAAACTTTGTTTAGAACGTAACTTAAAAACTTCGCTTAACCCTAATTTAACAAAGATCAAAACTTAGGTTAGAAACGTAGGGTAAAACTGAGTTTTAACAATGTAGCTCAACCCTAGTTATTTTTTTTTATTTTTATTTTTTGATTTTTTTTGTATGTTTTTAATTTATCAGTTTAGAGTTAAAAACCCTAGGAACTGAAAAATTATTTTTGAAGTTTTTTGAATGTGTTTTGTTTGTTTAATTTATCAGTGTAGAGTTAAAAACCCTAGGAACTAAAAAATTATTTTTGAATGTTTTTGTATTTTTGTGAATTTGGTCGCTCGTTATTTGTCTATTTTTAGTTGTACATTGTTTTATGCATTGTTGTATATTTTTTCATGGTTTTAATGTTTTTGTGTTGTTTTCTTTTGCAGGTTGTGAAGAGTCGGTACTGTGTGCCCACGATTTTCACTGAAGCATGGGAGGCGCTGACTTTGGCTGACTGGGAGTGGCTTGATGCCCTTGGGCTCAAGCAGGTGACTCGGCTAGAGCCTGTGGTTGAGGATCGGGCCTATCTGATGGCCCTGATCAACTTGTGGGATCCTCGGACCAACACCTTCCATATCCCAATAGGGGAGATGATGGTGACCTTGGAGGATGTCTATCGGATTCTATGGATTTTGATAGACGGATTGCCGATCAGGACGACGTCACGAGATCAGAGGACAACAGTGTTGACATGCTGCTTTGGGCATGGGGAGGAGTTGGGTGTGGACAACCCAGTGGAGAGGGCAGAGGGTGACTGCCAGATTGGTGGCATTTTGGTTTGATGGTGGTTAGAGATGGGTGTGTTGGGAGTGAGGCACGCCGTACTGATGGGCCTCATTTCCAACATGCTGCTACCCGACTCTTCGGGTGTGAGGTTCCCATGGAACCTGTTGGAGGTGGTCTTTTGGTTGGTGGAGTGTCCGACGGAGGCACCGATGATCATGAGATGGGGACAGACTCTGTTGGCATAGCTCTATGATGAGTTGTATGAGGTCCGCTACTAGAGGCGGAAGGGGATTGGGTGTAGCTACTTGTTGTAGTGCTGGGCTTGGTAGCACATAGCGGTGGAGAGGCCGGTGGGGTTGCCCTGGATGACGCGGGCGGAGATGGTAGACCGAGAGATCGGATACGGGGCATTATGGTAGTGGTCTGAGGAGCAGGGGCAGAGTCGGCGATGGGCAGGTGTCGTAGGGCACTATGTCGATGCCTTCGCTCGGCTTACTCTAGGGGAGGTGTTTTGGCACCCCTACTAGGACTGTCCAGTCTGGCCTGAGGCTAGAGAGTGGCTGCGGTGGGTTCGTAGGGGGAGGTGGCTGATTGGGCATCATGGGACTGAGCAGGAGTTCTTCCCGTATGGTCGGGTGACATGACAGTTTGGGGTGCGCCAGGGGTTACTTGGTGAGCCCTTGATCTATCGGTATCGGGGGGATGAGAGGACTCTGGTCTGGCCGATCATTGCATCGTTGGGTGAGGATTCAGATACAATTATTGACATCCTGGATGTGGATGACGTCGGGGTGACCACTGAGTATGACTAGTGGTGGATCCTGCGGCGATGGCGAGGAGAGGGGCCTCTAGGAGGCGCAGAGGCAGCAACAGCAGGGGTGAGGGTGCAGAGGCACTAGGAGAGGGTTGGGGAGCTCCATTGGAGGATGCGGACATGGTAGAGGTGGATGATTTTGGGAGGGATTTTGGGGTTTAGGATCAACCGGAGACGTAGGACGTCCCAGAGCAGTGGGAGCCAGAGCAGGCTACTGTTTCGGAGATGCCAATGCCTCAAGAGATCTCGAGGGATATGGAGGCAGGGTTGCGCGTTGAGAATGCACGATTGGAGGGGCTACTTTGAAGGTGGGATGAGGAGCTCGGGGATGCGCTGTGGGAGAGGGATCTCCTACGAACGCAGCTAGCGGAGTGGGAGAACGCATTGGCTACGTACCATCGATGGGATGGGGATACCGATGCTATGCGGGAGAGGGATCTCCTATGGATGTAGCTGGTAGAGAGGGAGAAGGCATTGGTGCAGCATGACGAGAACTTGGCCATAGTTCGTCAGTGGGAGATGGACTTGATTCGGCATCGGTTTGAGATGGAGGTAGAGATTATCTGCCTCGGGGGTGGATTCCTATGGCTAGTGTAGGTGGATCATCGTGCCGCACGAGAGGGAGCGATACTGAGTAGTCAGCATCCTCTCGGTGCAGGCGATTGGATGAGGGAGGCGCTAGTAGGCATGATGCGGGGGCTAGCAGCAATGGTCCCTGAGGGGTCCCATAGGACCCACACCACGGGGGGTAGTTCTCGTCGCATCGATCCTACGTGATCATGGTGGCCGACGCCCTAGGCTTGGGGGTTTTTGAGTTTTTGCTTTGTTGTGAGGTCAGAGGACCGGTTCATTGTAGCCTACGGGTATTTTTGATGATATATATATAGATGAATTTCTTTGTGTTTATACACTTTTCATGGTTTGTTTTTCTGTTTATGCACAGTTATTTATGATGATGTATGCATGTGGTATTATGAATGTGATGTGTCTAATTATATGATGTATGCATATGGAATGAATGAAATGAGTTGTTGATAACTTGTCGATGGCACCATAGACTGTACAAGAGTGACTAGCTTTCTATACTTATGTGATGGCTTTGTGGAATGACTTTGCATGTGATAACTTTGTTTTTGTACTTTTCATATTTTTTGATGGTGATGTATGTAATGAAATGTACCAGTTGTTTTTAAAATGTAGTTAAGCTTTTCTGAGATTTAGATAGTTTAACTAGCTAGCCAAGACTGTACATTTATCTCGCAAGACTTTTGAACAAGGTATAAATCCGACTTGAGTTTGACCAAGTTATTTCACATCCTTGTGTGTGCAATTGAGTTCATTTATGTGGTATTTGTTAGGATACCGCTAGTGCCAGATAGGCTATCAACCAAACCTGTACTAAGGATCACCTAATTAGCTCCACTAACTCCGTTGTTGTATTTAGTAAGATTAATCCACGGGACAATCTAAGGTACCATAAGCTAGCTCATCCACATGCAAACATTGGTCTGCTCACATGCAAAGCTAATGTGATAGACATATCGTCATGCGTTTAGGATACCGCCATTGCTAGGTAGGTTGTCCACCAAACCCGTAATGAGGATCACCTGGATGGTTTTCGAATGCTGAGAATTCCAAGGATTCAAGTTCAGGCTTTTTATTTGCTCAATGTGTTAGGATACTTGCTCGTATACATAGTGATGAAAATCACTGTTTATTTTTCTCTTTTGTTTTTCTTTTTGAGCAAGGATTTTGAATAGTGGTGATAACCACTGTTATTTGATTTTGGATTTTGAGCTTCGTAAGGTTGAGCTTGTAGGTTGGTGGCTTATGAATGACCTTGATCCTTTTGGCCTTGGGGATGACTACCCATCCTATTCAGGGACGTGTAGTACGAATCCTTACGACTTTGGGAACCAAAGGGGATTAGGGATATGATGAAGTAAGGGCATTGATCTTTTAGGCCTTGGGGATGACTACCCATCCTTGTCAGGGACGTGTAGTATGAATCCTTATGACTTTGGAGACCAAAGGTGATTGTGATGATGGCTTGTTGGGATTTTGCTTTGGAATGGCATTGATCCTTTTAGGCCTTGGGGATGACTACCCATCCTGTTCAGGGACGTGTAGTATGAATCCTTACAACTTTGGGGACCAACGGTGATTGTGATTTTTGCTAGTGGTGAAAACCACTATTTATTAGGGGAATTGATGGGGAAGAGCTTGTCCTTTTGTCAATTCTCAGCACTCTTGAACCATTCGCATAGGGGGATGAGTAGGCTAATCTTTCACCTATGGTACCCTAGACTGCTTTGTAGTTTTCTCTTGCGTTCACACAACTTAGGAATTATTTTATGTGTTTTAACTTGTGTAGGGATGTTACATAACGAGGCTTGACCCAAGTAAAACTTTCCCTTGTAAAATTCATTTAACTTTGTACAGTTTTTGGCTAGAAATTTAAAGACAACTGAATGACGAAAACCCTATATACATTAGGAGACAACTGACTATGCTAAAAATGGGGATGGTGTTATTCTGGATGTATGTGTTTATAAAATGGATTTGATGTGGAAAATTATGGAATTGCCAAGCAATTATAGTCTATGGTGCTTGTGACATGTATGACCAGCAAATATGCAATGTATGGATGCGATGCCTAATGCAACTTATATTTTTGTATTTTGATTTTTACGAGTATGCATGGAATGGAGATGCAATTTTTTTGTTTATTTTTGATGATTTTATTGTTTTTGTTTGTTTTTGAATATTTGTTTTGACCAAGCGGTTATGGTAACCCTTGGAGCTTTTGGTTTGACCAAAGGGTTTATGGATACCTTTGGGGCATTTTTGGGGTTGACCAAGCGATTGTGGGAATCCTTGGAGCTTTTGGTTTGACCAAAGGGTTTATTTATATTGGGGATTTTTGGTTGAAAGCGATTGTATGATTGGGAATCCTTGGAGCTTTTTGGTTTGACCAAAGGGTTTTATGGACACCTTTGGGGCATTTTGGAGTTTGACCAAGCGATTGTGGGAATCCTTGGAGCTTTTGGGTTGACCAAAGGGTTTATAGATACCTTTGGGGCATTTTGGGTTGACCAAGAACCCTAAGCTCCTTCTTCTCTTTGAGAAGGGCAATGTAGTCGGCTTGCTCTTCGGGGGATAAACTTACCCCCAACTTGATGATTTGCAAATTCATTAGATCTGAGCCGATGTCTACGTCAGTCGTCTCCTCGATCGACATGTGGGATCCGTCCTCCAACTAGTGTGGAGTTGGGATCAAGTGGATATCGTTTACTGAATTTAGATCATCGTTCGAAACGTCGGGTTCCTCTTCAGCATGGAAGACATCCTGAGTCTATCCTAGGGTGAAATGGAACATCCCACCGCAAGGCCAGTACTCTGATGGGGATGGCGGTGTGTCAGCGCGATCCCAGTCTATAGCATCTAGGTCTAGATGCAATGACCATGTTGGGTCAGTTGGATTATGGATGGGGGCGGTTAAGTCAATGGAGATCATGTTGATGAAATGATTTTGGTCTCCATTACCATGGGTGTGGTTACTCGAACATCCTAGGTGATATTTGTGCTCTGGATCTGGCTTTGTGGGTACTGGCACAAATGGATCGGCCCTATGTGCGGATAAGAGGACAGGGTCTACCCTAGGCACTGATGGCTCTATAGGGTCTCCAGGCGGAAGGTGCTCTCTGTATACCTAGAGTGGCGGGTGCAGTAATTGGTCCAACTACACCGGGTTGAGGTGCCACCTATGCCTTGGCCCTATGTGTAGTTGTTCAAACATGTCATCTATGTCCAAGGGATATTGTTGTTGCATCTACCGCATGTGATTGAGATAGGCCATCTCAGTTTCATCTTCAGAATCACTGTTAGAGATCCAAAGGCCTTCGTTGGCTCCAATAGCTATTTGCGACATATGAGGCTCGTCTTGCTCGAGCAAATTAATGTGGTCCCATCGAGGTTGTTCCGCTCTCTGCGAGGGGACCTGATTCTCTTGAGGTGGCATACGCTCAATTGGAGCATCCAAAGGGAACATTGTCAGGAAGCTCTCCCGATAATCATCCATGGGAGTCACTTGTGAATGATTGCTATTAGACTCGAAAGGATCCCAAGGCGCTACCTCGTACTCTGACTCATCTTCTGAAGACCCTTCTTGGTCTTGTCTATATCCCTCTTGTAGGTGAGTCCTCGAACTTTCTCCCTTTTTGATCGAAGGGAAAGGGTTGTTAAGGTCAACAAGGTTGGTTGTTAGCAATGGGAGATAATCCCCCAATGTATATGTTGTGTTAGGATTGGCATATGGATCTAATGCCAACCCATCCTTGTTGCCTATCCCTAGGCCTTGCATGTTCTCTACCAAGATGTCCAAGGGGAGGGGGTGGTTGAACCCTACTCCTGACTTGTCATACGACATTTGATATCTTGGTTGGCAAAGAACACACACTCCTTGTTCATACCTGCCCAACCCATATCCATGCCAATTACATTGGCCAAGATATCTCAAAGTGAAATCTGGGTTGGACAAATAGTTGACGTCCTCAGCAAAGGGCTCTTCATCTTCGTCTTCTTGCATGTAAGGTTCAATGCCATTATCCAGGCCCCCATAAACAAAGTTTGTCTGATTGGGTGGGTAGCCTAGAGGAACCATAGAGCCGATGGGGAGGCGAGGTCTCCCCATGTCCTGCATGGACTCAAGTGCAGGTGTTGCTACAATGTTTCACACTAAATACTCCCCCAGGCCCATGTTGGCCATCTCAACGGTGATCGTTGGCGATTGAGGGGGAGCGAATGGGAGTTCTTCCTGAGTCCACTCCATGTAGGGTGAACTAGGCATCTCGACTTCCATTCGGCTAGGCATCTCTTCGGTAGAGATGGTTGAGACGAGGGGTGGTTCCTCTTCTAGGGGTTTCTTTCCCTTGTCCTTTGGTGTGGCCACCATAGGTGGCATCGTTGTTGAAGGACCAGATGAGGAAGATGGACCCGACTGGGGATTTGATGGACTTGTCAATGGGGACGCCTGTGGAATCGGACCCTGTTTAGATGGATTCAGCTAAAAATCCAAATGCGTTGATGGAAGGGTCGATTATGGCATTAGCTGCACCATATTGCAGTACTTGAAGGGCTCTAAGTCTACTGGGACTACATGCACTTGTCCTTCAAATGTATACTTTAGGCACTGATGAGCTATTGAAGGGACACACTTCATGTCCCTGATCCAAGGCCGACCCAGCAAGATATTATAGGCCATCTCACCTTCCAAGATGTGGCACAATGTATGAATAGTCTTTTGTCCCACTTGGATGGGTAGGACAATTGTGCCAACCGTCGAGCATATTGCATCATTGAATGCTCGAAGGGTATAGGTGGAGGCCACGATGTGAGATGTTGGCAACTTCAGATGTTTCAATGCTATTGTTGTAATGATATTACTGGATGAGCTAGTGTCCACCAACACCCTCTTATACGAAATCCCGTTGACCCACGCAATGACGTGTAGGGGTGGATCCACCACATCACCAGTCACTGATTTCAATTCATCTTCTCTAAAGGTGATGACTGGTTCTGTACATTGTTTTACATGTCCCACAAAGTTGTTGAAAGAATTTGCTTCGTGGGGCTATAGCTCAATGGCTTTTAATATCTCCATTAGAGCCTCCCGATGGGGCGCTGATTGTTGAATGAGCTCATATATGGAGAGCCTAGCCGACGTGGTCCTTAGACTTTGGGTAAGTCTAGTCCGAATCGTGGCCATTGGTCTAGGTGGGGGAGGTTGCGTAGGGTGCTTTTGAGGTTGTGACGTCGATGGAACTTCTTTGGTGGCCACCGCGGGGGCAGCTCCTGGGTACCTCCTATTCCTAGTCACTATGCTTATCATCCCTACATACCCCTACATGGGGCAATTCTGTTGCACCTCATTGACTTGAAGGGGTTTTTCCTGCACATCATGGGCAGGCAGGGGGTCTCTGAAGACTCCCATATGTTGGTTGTTTGGCACTACGGGGTTGTCCACCGCCAACATCTTGTTGTCGATTAGGTCTTGCACCAAGCCTTTAAACTTCCA
This sequence comes from Wollemia nobilis, assembly GCA_028583015.1. Classification (NCBI taxonomy): domain Eukaryota; kingdom Viridiplantae; phylum Streptophyta; class Pinopsida; order Araucariales; family Araucariaceae; genus Wollemia; species Wollemia nobilis. The sequence goes on along the minus strand of JAQPPZ010002937.1, from coordinate 774,203 downwards.
ACATGCATTAAGGTCATGTCCCTTTCGCCTATGGAACCTACAGTACAAGTCCTCCTGGTACCCCTTAGGCTTTGGCGCATTGGGGTCTATGGTTTGAATCTCTGGTAGGTTGATCAAGTTTGCCGTTGACAAGCGGTCAAACAGGGAGTCCCTGGACTCTGTGTAAGGTGTGAATTGTCACCTAGGGTGACGCTGCTAATTTTGTTCTTGCCTCTGGTTTTCTTTGTCATAATTGTTAGGAGGCACCACCTGATAGTTAGCCTTTTGAGGTTGTGTTGCTTGTGCAAGCTTAGGGATATTTATAGCAACCTGATTGACCACAGCGGGTTTCTGTTGCGTGGTCCCTATTTTGGTGTTCTTAGACCATTATTTCTTCTTTGGCTTGGCAATCTCGCCATCCTATATCTTGATCTCCTCAATGATTCTGGCTTGCACCAGAGCTTCCTCAAGAGTGGCATATTGTTGCAGCTACAATAGCATGGAGATCGATCTCAAACAACTCTTTGAGAACATTTGGGTCAGGTCGGACATGGGAGGGAGGTAGGGCAACTTTGAAAGCAACGTCCTCCACCGGTTCCCATATGCCACCATGGTTTCTTCCTCATATTGCCTGAGGCTAGCTAGGTCGCTTAGTGATGCCTTTTTCTTGGTGTTGAAGGTGAAGCATTCGAGGAACGCGTCCACTAGCTGATCCAAGTTATTGATGCTATGTTTTGGCAACTGAGTGAACCAATCCGAGGTAGGGCCTACGAATGTGGTTATAAATGTTCTTAGCAACAAAGCATCGTTGTCTTGAATGCCAAAGCATTGGCTCAGGAATCTAGTCACGTGCTCTTGGGCATCCTCCTCCCCTCTAAAGAGTGCCAACTGGGGCAGTTTAAAGTGTTTAGGGTATGGAGGTGTCGGCACTGATGGATGCATAGGATGACTACGAAGTTGGCATAAAGTAGGCTTTTGGGGCCTAGAAGTCTTGGTCTCCATAGACTCTAAGCACTCTAACAGTGCTTTATATGCATCGAAGGATTTAATTTCTTCCTCCTTGGTTTTCTCCCATTGTGGGTTGCGGGGAACTTGAGGCCTATGGAGGGGTGGCTGGATAGCACCCCCTCTGCCTTGGTAGGGCGTTTTAGCCCGCTCTTCTTCTTGTTCATACTCCTCATAGGCTTCTTGAGGAGTGCCTAGGTGAGACCTATAACCATGGGTGGGTCCCCACGGAGGGTGCCCATCATTGTTCTTGGGAGTGGCCTCTCGCGTAGGTCTAGGAGGTCTCGGAGGCAACACTTGGTAAGGTCGCGGGGACCTATCTCGCACCAAGGGGTTGCGCCTCTCATACACTTCTACTTTATGCATGCGAGGGGTTGGGACCTTCTTAGGCACAGTTTTATGAAGCAATTCGACTGTCTGACATTGAATGCATTCTTTGCTAAGGTGATATAGATGCTCTAACTATTGTTGATCTTGCCTGAGCTGCATGATTTGCACTTGGCGGGTGGCATGTGTGGCAAATGCCAAGTCAATTTGTTTCGTTGTCTCGTGTTTAGGAAGCCTAGATGCCTCTCCTACATGTCTATCTCGGTCATGGTGATCCGAGACCCCTATGGGTTGCTTTCCTCTATCGAGGTTAGCGGCATTCACCCGAGGCTCTGGCCTCAATGGGTGATCCTGATACATAGCAGGTGCGGAGGTGCATCGCTCCCACACTGTGTACTGCTCTTGAGGAATGTAGTGGTCTTCCTCGTACTCCCTTTCGTATGCGTGAAAGGTGCGGGCAGAATTGTCTTGCCCTGTCTGGAGAGCCTTGTGCTCTGGATTTGGTCTAGTGTTTCTAATAGTAATAAGGGGTAGAGGAGGGATGACGAAATCATGTGGCCCCTCCTTATGGACCCTATGTTGCTCTAGCGCTTCATCACTAGGCCACTCATAACGAGCATCTAAGGGAGGCCTCCTGTCTATGTTGAGTGCCACGTGTAGGTTCTCCTCTTGAAAGGATCTATGCTGAGTGGGGGTGCCCCTAAAAGAGTGTTGGCAATTTTTGGGTTTGAGATCCTAGCTCCTTGTCTATGAGTTGTCATTGATGTCAAAAGGAAATGGCATTAATGTTAAGAGGATGTGTTGGCTTCAAAGGTGAAAGATTCCAAGAGAATATTTTTAAGAGAATCCGGAGAGATTCCATTGGATAAGGTTTTTGGATAGGGTTTTTATTAAAACCAAGTTAAATGGTTTTTATTAAAACCAATGGAGGTTCTCTTTATTATTTAATTATTATTTAAAACCCTTCAAGGTTTTAATTAATTAATTATTTAATTAATTAAGGGAGAAATTATTTTTAATTTATTAAAAATATTTAAATGTTTTTAAACCTTTTTTATTCTTAATTTATTAAAATTAATTAAGGGTTTTTAAACCCTTTAGAAAGCAATTTCAATTAAATTTGAAATTACGTTTCTCTACTGTCGATGTGTTCTAAAGTCCACGATTGGACTATAAAGATGGGAAGGATCCTAAGGTTTAACTCCTCTTGAGAATTTCAAATGCATTAATTTTTGGCTGCGATCGATGCTCTGTTGATGTCACGAAAGAAGAGAGCTCGCATTTGAAAAACTGATGCAGGAGCATCCAGGGCAGCACAACAATCTTGCATCACCAAAAAGAAAAAAGTTCAAAGTTTGCAAAATTTTTCTAAGTATTAAAATGGTCGCGATATCGCGACACAAAAGTTGTCGCGATATCGTGACACCATCAGCAGAACGGCGGGCACAAACTTAAGTGTCGCGATATCGCGACACAAAGGTCATCGCGATATCGCGACACCAACAATAGAACGGAGGGCGCAACAAAAAGTGTCGCGATATCGCGACACAAAAGTTGTCGCGATATCGCGACAACTCCGAGCAAAGACGAAAGCAAAACCTATAGTGTCACGAAATCGTGACACTTTGGCAGCCAAAGCCAAATGCCAAAGAAGTGTCACAAAATCGCGACACTTTGGCAGCCAAAGCCAAACGCCAAAGAAGTGTCGCGAAATCGCGACACTTTGGCAAGCAAAGCCAAAATCCAAAGAAGTGTCGCGAAATCATGACACTTTGGCAAGCAAAGCCAAAAGTCGAAGAAGTGTCGCGATATCGCGACACTTTGGCGAAAGAGAGCCAAAAGCAAAAAAGTGTCGCGATATCGTGACACATTGGCGAGAGAGAGCCAAAAGCAGAAAAGTGTCGCGATATCGCGACACATTGGCGAAAGAGAGCCAAAGGCAAAAAAGTGTCGCGATATCGCGACACTTCAGCGAAAGAGAGCCAAAGGCAGAAAAGTGTCACGAAATCGTGACATGTCACGTTTTCGCGACCTGGCTAAGAAAGGAAGGCGAGTTTTTCGTGGACTGTTACAGAACGACAGTTGGCAATTCCAAAAGCCGTTAAGGCAGTTCCAAGTGGCAGTTCCAGAAGCAGTTAAGACAGTTACATGTGGCAGTTCCAGAAGCCGTTAAGACGGTTACGAACGGCGATTGCTGCAAGAAGCCGTGATGATAAAAGGGGATTTTTGGAAGGATTCGAGTTAGGCTGGAAAGACGTAGATTGAGACTACGACTGTATTTTCTTTTGTACTTTGTAATCTTTCATGGTTCCGAATTAAGCTTTCCATGCTTCGAAATAAAATTGCGTCTTTTTCTTTATGATTTTAATTGGTTAAAATTGGCTCCCCATCAAGTGGTATCAGAGCAGCAAGATTCTGAGTGTGTGAGCAGAGCGCCGAATGTGAGGCAGCTTGCACCAGGATCTGGGGTTACGGGTTCTGAGAAACAGAGAAGCAGAATGCCACCACAAAGAAATCGTGGTGCTGGAAGGAACGTGGTTCCTGAAGGAGACTTTCGAGCATTGCAGTGACAAGTGTTGGCCTTGGAGGAAGAATTGTGCAGAGGAGTAGAGCCAAGAGGAGAAGACCACAACGATGATGACGGAGTTGAAGACCCGTCTGAAGAAGAAGAAGAAGCAATGAGTGTCGTAGAATCGCGAATGATTAAAGCTATTTCTCAAATTGGGAAAAGGCCGAAGCTAGATGTATCCACATATTCTAGAAATTTAAATCCAGAAGAATTAATCGACTGGATTAATGACATGGAGGAATATTTTGAATATGAGGAAGTTGAAGATCCAAATCGAATTAAATTTGCCAGAACAAAATTGAAAGGCCATGTTGGCATATGGTGGAAAGGAGTGCAACTGGAAAGAAACCGGAGAGGAAAAGAAAAGATCACCAGGTGGGATCGAATGGTGGAAAAATTGAAACGGCAGTTTATTCCAACAGATTACGAATTAGATCTGCTGAGAAAAATGCAGAGTTTGCGCCAGTCCAACAAATCTGTTAAAGAGTATACAGAAGAATTTTTTAAAATTTCTATTAGAACCGGTCATACGGAAGCAAATAAAGAGAGAGTAGCCCGTTACATTAATGGGTTGAGAACCAGCATGCAAGAAGAATTGAGTCTGGTTCGAATGAACAACATTGAAGATGCTTACCAGTTTGCTCTGAAAGTGGAAGAGAAACTAAATCACAGATTTGATAGCAAGCAAAGAGGAAGAGGTCGTGGTGGAAGAACTGGTGGAAGAACCAGTGGAAATAAATATGATGATAAAAAATAGACTGGTGAAACCAGCAATCGCCAGGAACAGAAGGAGGAGAATGCTTACCGACCCCATAATCAGAACAATGATTATCAAAGGGGACGAGGTAGAGGTGGACGCAGATATGGCAGAGGCAGATTTCGTGGAACTTGTTTTAATTGCAGAGAAGAAGGGCATCGATCATTTGAGTGTCCCAAACACCAAGAAACATCGAACAGAAGGCCTGAAGGTAATGCCAGAGCTGCAGTTGTTGAGGATGGTGTTGAATCTGAGCACTCTGAAGAAGCAGAGCGCGGAGAAGTGATGATCACAAGGAGAACCTTGTTGAATGAAGAGAAGGAACCAGATCAACGAAAAAGCCTGTTTCGCACGAGGTGCAAATGTTCAGGTAAAATCTGTAATATTATTATTGATAATGGTAGTACAGATAATTTGGTTTTTGAGGAAATGGTAGCTAAGTTAAAGCTAGAAAGAAGACAACACCCGCATCCATACCGGATTGCATGGTTGCAGAAGGATCATAGAGCATTGGTCAGTGAACAATGCTTGGTCAAGTTTCAAATTGGAAGATACCAGGATGAGGTCTTGTGTGATATTTTGTCGATGGATGCTTGCCATTTGTTGCTTGGAAGACCATGGCAATTTGATAGACGTGCAGCGCATGATGGACATGCAAATACCTATTCCTTGACAAAAGATGGAGTACGCCACAAATTGAAGCCATTGAAGGAGGTTGAGGAAAAGGTATGCAATAATGCTAGAATTTGTTTAGTAGATGGCAAAAAAATTTTGGATGGTTTAAAGAGGGATTCAATGTGTTATGCATTAATTCCTATTGTAAAGAGAGAAGATACTACTAACATTCCAGCAGAAGTTGAACATCTGTTAGCAGAATTTCCTGATATTATATCAGACAATGTGCCTGAGGGTTTGCCGCCAATGAGGAAGATTAGTCATCAGATTGACTTAATGCCAGGATCTAGCTTACCCAACAAGGCAGCCCATAGAATGTCTCCTATTGAGAATGAAGAGTTGAACCGACAAGTTCAGGAATTGTTGAGGAAGGGTTTGATTCGAGCAAGTTTGAGCCCTTGTGCGAGTGCCAACAGTACTTGCACCAAAGAAGAATGGTGAATGGCGAATGTGCATTGATTCCCGAGCCATTAATAAAATTACTATTAAATATCGCTTTCCATTACCCAGAATGGACGATATAATGGATTGCTTGAGTGGAGCTAAATACTTCACTAAGATTGATTTGAAGAGCGGATATCATCAGATACGTGTTAGAGAGGGTGATGAATGGAAGACAACCTTTAAAACCAGAGAGGGTTTGTATGAGTGGTTAGTTATGCCATTTGGATTGACTAATGCACCCAGTACGTTTATGAGGCTGATGAATGAAGTATTGCGTGACTTTTTGGAAAAGTTCGTGATAGTTTATCTAGATGATATTCTGATTTTTAGTAAAACATTAGAAGAGCATTTGTTGCATGTTCGAACAGTTTTTGAAAAACTGCGTGAGGAGCAGTTATTAATTAATATACAGAAGTGCAGTTTTGTGCAGAAAGAATTGATATACCTGGGATTTGTCATCTCAGAGGAGGGTCTGAAAATGGATCCTGAGAAAGTGAAGGCTATCCTTGAATGGCCTGCCCCAAGGAATGTAACAGAGGTAAGATCATTTCACGGTCTTGCAAGTTTCTATAGAAAGTTTATTAGAGACTTTAGCAGTATTTGTGCACCCCTAACAGAAACTATGAGAGGGGATAAGAGAGAATTTAAGTGGACTGCCAAGGCAGATACCAGCATGAACATATTGAAGAAGAAAGTGACAGAACAACCCATTCTAGCACTTCCAGATTTTAATAAAGTGTTTCAGGTTGACTATGATGCCAGTGGCATTGCCATTGGAGCTGTGTTGAGCCAAGAAGGTAAACCTGTTGCATACTTTAGTGAAAAATTGAATGATGCTAGAAAGAAATACTCTGTTTATGATCAAGAATTCTATGCTATAATTCAGGCTCTTAAGAAATGGAGACATTATTTGCTAACCAAAGAGTTTGTTTTATATATTGACCATCAAGCTTTGCAGTATATAAATAGTCAAGGTAAACTTAACCAACGACATTTGAAGTGGGTTGAATTCCTGCAGAGTTATACCTTTGTACTAAAGCATAGAAGTGGCAAATCTAATAGAGTTGCAGATGCCTTGAGTAGAAGGCATAATTTGTTGATAGAAATGAGAGTGCAGGTTGTTGGGTTTGATGAACTCAAGAGTTTATACCCAACAGATCCAGATTTTGCAGAGGCATGGACAACATGTGTGTCTCCTACTACTGTGGATCGCACTAAGTGGTTGGATTTCATGATCCAAGATGGGATGTTGTTTCGGCAGAATCAGTTGTGCATTCCACGAAGTTCCATGAGGGAAAATTTGATCAAAGAGAAACATAGCGGAGGACTAGCAGGGCATTTTGGTCGAGATAAGACCATTGCTCTCGTTAGTGAGAATTACCATTGGCCGCAGTTGTAGCAGGATGTGACCAGATTTGTGCAAGGTTGCAGAGTGTGCCAGATGGCAAAAGGGGTCAGCCAGAATACAGGAATGTACCAGCCATTGCCTGTACCAGAGAGACCGTGGGAGGACATCAGCATGGATTTTGTTCTTGGTCTGCCAAGAACACAACGTGGAAATGATGCCATTTTTGTTGTTGTTGACAGGTTTTCAAAAATGGCCCATTTTATTCCATGTCAAAAGACAAGTGATGCGGTTCACATTGTCGGCTTGTTCTTCAAGGAGGTAGTCCGACTTCATGGTCTACCCCAAAGCATTGTCTCGGACAGAGATACCAAATTTGTGGGTTATTTCTGGAGAACTCTATGGAAGAAGCTAAAAATAGACTTGAAATTCAGTTCTGCGTACCACCCGTAGACTGATGGATAGACCGAAGTAGTCAACAGAAGTTTGGGTAATCTTCTACGATGTCTGGTAGGAGATAAACCTAAGGGATGGGATCTAATTTTACCACAGGCAGAGTTTGCTTACAACAATTCTGTCAATCGCAGTACTGGTAAATCACCATTCCAGATTGTGCATGGGTACAGCCCGAGAAACGCTTCTGAGTTGAGACCGATGGATAAAGCAGACAAGTGCAGTGCTAAAGCTGAAGACTTTGCAGCACACATGAAGACTTTACATGAAGAGGTACAATAGCATATCAGTCAAATGAATGCTACTTACAAAGCCAGAGCAGATCGGAAGCGACGTTTCAAAGAATTCCAAGTGGGGGATGAAGTCATGGTTCATTTGCGTAAGGAACGTTTTCCTCGAAAAACATACAATAAGTTGAAGATGAAGAAGTTTGGACCATGCCGGATCATAGGTAAACGAGATTCAGGCAATGCCTATGAAGTTGATCTACCAAGTGAGCTGAATATTTCACCTATCTTCAATATTTCAGACTTGGTTGAATATCATGCAGGAAGTTGTAGTGAACCACCCAGTCCGGATCTGTGGAACATTCCTGCATCCACTCCAGACAAAGAAGAAGTTGAAGACATACTCGACACTCATGAAGGCAGAAGTACCCAAAACAGGCAATATTCGGAGTATTTGGTCAAGTGGAAGAACCGACCTATCGAAGATGCCACATGGTTGTCCAAATCAGAGGTTGATCGTTTGGGTTTTCCTCTGACCGCCCAGAAGTGAGGATCACTTCTAAAAATCTACCTCGGGTGTCTGATGCAGGAGCATCCAGGGCAGCACAACAATCTTGCATCATCAAAAAGAAAAAAAGTTTGAAGTTTGCAAAATTTTTCTAAGTATTAAAATGGTCGCGATATCGCGACACAAAAGTTGTCGCGATATCGTGACACCAACAGCAGAACGACGGGCGCAAACTTAAGTGTCGCGATATCGCGACACAAAGGTTGTCGCGATATCGTGACACCAACAGCAGAACGACGGGCGCAAACTTAAGTGTCGTGATATCGCGACACAAAGGTCATCGCGATATCGTGACACCAACAGCAGAACAGAGGGCACAACAAAAAGTGTCGCGATATCGTGACACAAAAGTTGTCGCGATATCGTCAAAACTTCGAGCAAATATGGAAGCAAAACCTATAGTGTCACGAAATCGTGACACTTTGGCAGCCAAAGCCAAACGCCAAAGAAGTGTCACGAAATCGCGACACTTTGGCAGCCAAAGCCAAAAGCCAAAGAAGTGTCATGAAATCGTGACACTTTGGCAGCCAAAGCCAAACGCCAAAGAAGTGTCACGAAATCGTGACACTTTGGCAGCCAAAGCCAAATGCCAAAGAAGTGTCGCGAAATCGCGACACTTTGGCAGCCAAAGCCAAAATCCAAATAAGTGTCACGAAATCGTGACACTTTGGCAAGCAAAGCCAAAAGCCGAAGAAGTGTCACAAAATCGCGACACTTTGGCAAGCAAAGCCAAAAGTCGAAGAAGTGTCGTGATATCGCGACACTTTGGCAAAAGAGAGCCAAAAATAGAAAAGTGTCGCGATATCGTGACACATTGGCGAGAGAGAGCCAAAAGCAAAAAAGTGTCGCGATATCGCGACACATTGGCGAGAGAGAGCCAAAGGCAGAAAAGTGTCGCGATATCGCGACACTTCGGCGAAAGAGAGCCAAAGGCAGAAAAGTGTCATGAAATCGTGACATGTCGCGTTTTCGCGACTAGGCTAAGAAATGAAGGCGGGTTTTTCGTGGACTGTTACAGAACGATAGTTGGCAATTCCAGAAGTCGTTAAGGCAGTTCCAAGTGGCAGTTCCAAAAGCAGTTAAGACAGTTACATGTGGCAGTTCCAGAATCCATTAAGACAGTTACGAACGACGATTTCTGCAAGAAGTCGTGATGATAAAAGGGGATTTTTGGAAGGATTCGAGTTAGGCTGGAAAGACGTAGATTGAGACTGCGACTGTATTTTCTTTTGTACTTTGTAATCTTTCATGGTTTCGAATTAAGCTTTCCATGCTTCGAAATAAAATTGCGTCTTTTTCTTTATGATTTTAATTGGTTAAAATTCGCTCCCCATCAAAAACTTATGAAGTGCTTGTTCGTTGAAGTGGTAGGAATTTTGTCTTAGACTTTGTTAGCCCTTTGTGGGCTAGTGGCAGCATAGGCTGCGTTTGGGCTTTGCGTAGGCGGAGGTCTACGTTTCGATAGAGGATTGATTTTTTCAAGAGTTGGATAGATCTAACAAATAGAGGAAGACTTGTACTAGACCGACTGACTGTGTTTGGTATAGGTTGTTGAGCTGTTGTGGACATGATCATAGAAGGCAGAGGTCTCTTATGCTAAGCATTGAGGGTAGGAGGTCTTTGGTGGAAAGGATTTCCACGTGCTGGCAAGAGGTAGAGACAGTTGATCTTCTGAGAGATCATATCCAGAGCAGAGGGGAAGGTATCTCCTTTGAGCAGAGGCTCATAAATTTAGATTGGGGGAAGGTATCTCCTTTGAGCAGAGGCTCATAAATTCATATTGGGGGAAGGTATCTCCTTTGAGTCGAGGCTCATAAACATTGTAATTGGGAAGGTTTCCCAAAGAACTTTGAGATAACTTTTAGAGAAAAGTTTTGTGGACGTAGCCCAGCCATTCTGGGTGAACCACATTAAAATTGGTGTCACTTTGTGGATGATTTTGTGCATTGCTTTGATATTTCTTTGGGTATATTGCTTTACTGTTTTGAAGTATAAAGGAAAAAGTAAAAAGAGGTCTTATACTGTTCACCCCCCCTCTTAGTATAAGCTTGTGTTCTTCAATTGGTATCAGAGCCGGTGCCTTCGAAAAGTTTAATAGCTTGAAGGAAAAGCTAGTAAAGAACACAATGGATCATTCAAGTGGCAATGCAACACCTATTCTTGATGGGTCAGATTTTGGTCTTTGGAGTGCAAGGATGAAGGTTCATCTAATGGCACTTAGGAATGAGGTATGGAAAGTGATTGAATATGAGTACACTATTCCTGTACATGGTCCTAATACTAAAGAAGAAAGGCTCCTTCATCACAGCAATTCAAAAGCAATGAATGCTATCCTGAAAGGCTTACAGAAAGCAAATCTCACCAAAGTGATTCACTACAAGATAGCTAGTGAAATGTGGAATCAGTTGAAGATGGTTCATACAGGTGATACAAATGTCAAAAAGGCCAAGTTGAGACACTTCAAAGGTATGTTTGAACAACTCAAGATGAATGATGATGAAAATATTAGTGACTACATGCTTCGTATGGATGAGGTTGTTAACTCCATGAAAGACTTAGGTCTTGAGCTTGCTGAAAATGATGTTTGTGATAAGATTTTAAGATCTCTTCCTAATAGATTTAGTGAAAATATTTTTGCTATTGAGGAAGCTAAAGATTTGAATAAATTGAAAAAGGATGAGCTCCATAGTATACTTGCAGCATTTGAGTTAAGAACTCAAGTGAAGGTTGATGTCAAGAAAGAGGCAGCTTTCAAGGCTACAAAAGAATCCAAGGGTAAACAACTTCAACATAGTGATGAGTCTTCTAGTGATGAAGAGGCATATTACAATAAGAAAGGCAAGTTCTCTAGAAAGCACAAAAGTATGAAAAATGTAAGATGTTTCAATTGTGGAAAGTTTGGTCATTATGCTACTGATCAGATCTGTTTCCAAGAATGAAAGTGATGAAGATAAACAGGATTCTAAGAGCAAGGATTCTGAAAGGTACAAGCATCATAGGAAAAACAAAGATGAGCACAACAATCAAGGAAAGAGGTATTCTCACAAGCACAAGAAGAGTTTCTACCTAGAAAAAGCAAGTAAGTGTTCTAGTAGTGATAGTGAAAGTTCTTCAAGTGATAATGAAAATGAGATGTTGTTCATATCAAAAAAAGAGGAAGAACCGAAACATAGATTCATTATCATGAAATGTCTTAGATATGGAAATTTTGATCACCTTGAGGATGATTGCACAAATAATGATTTGGTTTCTAGTATGTATGAGGATGCTTCAGAAAACTATAAGGAAGATGCATGTATGGTTTTTGAAAAGAGTAGCACCTCTAGTGATAAGAAATCTAAAAATGGCTTTGATGATTCAAAATGAAATCAAATAAAGGATCTTGAGAGTGAACTTATTAGTGCTCTTAGTGCTTTGAAAAAGGAAAGAAAGAAGAATGCTAGTCTCAAGGATAAGTTAGATGAATGTTGTATGGAGAGAGATGATCTTATTGAAAATATTGATTTCTCTATAGCTAAGACACAAGAACTCAAGGATGAGTTAGAGTCTAAGGTTCTTGAGTATAATGAGTTAGAATAGAAAATGGCTTCTTTGAAAGAGGAAACTAAAGAGTACAAGGATAAGCTTTATAGGTTTCAAGATAGCTCCAAAAAGGTTAAGTCACTCATCAAAGGTCAAAGAAAGACAACAGATAAAATAGGCCTTGGTTTTGTTAAGTCACACAAGGAACAAGTTGAAGAGTCTAGTAAGAGACTCCAAAAGGAAGAGAGTTCTGATGAGGAAAGTATTTCAGATCATGAGTCCTTGAATGATAGATGCACAAAAACAGAAAACAAAATTCAAAATGAGAAGAAGAAGAAGTTTTCAGGACCCAAGAGGTCAAATAAAGAAAAGTTTCAAGGCAGATGTTTTGCTTGTCACAGGTTTGGTCACATGGCTTCACATTGCATGGCTCAAGTGAAGAAGGTAAATGACAGTTTTAGAAGTGCTAGTTACTTTCAAGGGTATTGCTAATCTTATCAACAGTTTGGGCACAAGGCAGTTTATTGCAAGGCAAATAATAGGAACAAATTTGGTCAAAACAGGTTTGGCCAAAATAGGTTTGGTCAGAAGAAGGTTGGCCAAAACAGGTTTGGTCAGAACTGGTGGATTCAAATATCAGGTTTACCGTAGAGAAATAACATTGTTACTTGTTATAAGTGCAACAATAAAGGTCACATAGCTAGACAGTGTAGAGTTGAAATTCCAAAATATAGGAATAGAAACAGTGACATGATCAGGTCCAAGGATCAAGGCATGGACAAGAACAGGGATGAGAACAAGAACAAGAACATGGACAAGAATAGGAATATGGACAAAGAGTTCAAGAGAAGGCCCGACAAGGAAGTTATATATGCTGATGATGATCAGTGCCTAATGGGAGTTTTACTCCCACCCTAGAATTAATCACCTCATCAGGAGGTGGAGGAGGGACTAATCTAAGAGGCTCATTCTTAGTCCTAAGCCCCAAAGGTGACCCTTTGCCATTGATGACAAAGGGGGAGATATTTGAGTAAGGGGGAGAGCCTCAAGATAGGGGGAGCTATTTATGTTGAGTTTTTGTTGTTGAGAAGCATGGTTTGCCATCAATGACAAAGGGGGAGATTGTTGGCAATTTTTGGGTTTGAGATCCTAGCTCCTTGTCTATGAGTTGTCATTGATGTCAAAAGGAAATGGCATTAATGTTAAGAGGATGTGTTGGCTTCAAAGGTGAAAGATTCCAAGAGAATATTTTTAAGAGAATCCGAAGAGATTCCATTGGATAAGGTTTTTGGATAGGGTTTTTATTAAAACCAAGTTAAATGGTTTTTATTAAAACCAATGGAGGTTCTCTTTATTATTTAATTATTATTTAAAACCTTTCAAGGTTTTAATTAATTAATTATTTAATTAATTAAGGGAGAAATTATTTTTAACTTAGTAAAAATATTTAAAGGTTTTTAAACCTTTTTTATTCTTAATTTATTAAAATTAATTAAGGGTTTTTAAACCCTTTAGAAAGCAATTTCGATTAAATTCAAAATTACGTTTCTCTGCTGCTGACGTGTTCTAAAGTCCACGATTGGAATATAAATATGGGAAGGATCCTAAGGTTTAACTCCTCTTAAGAATTTTGAATGCATTAATTTTTGGCTACGATCGATGCTTTGTTGACGCCGCAGAAGAAGAGAGCTCGCATTTGAAAAACTTACAAAGTGCTTGTTCGTTGAAGTGGTAGGAAGTCTGTCTTATACTTTGTTAGCCCTTTGTGGGCTAGTGGCAGCATAGGCTGCATTTGGGATTTGCGTAGGCAAAGGTCTACGTTTTGATTCCCGTAGAGGGAGCTGTGCATGGATTAAGTCACGTTTTTGTTAAAACGTAATTTGTACCGCGTTTTTCGAATTCGTCAAAGGCAGCCATTTCACGATTTTTGGATTTGTCAAGGGCAGCCATTCCATGATTTTCAGATTCTTCAAGGACAGCCATTCCAAGGTGTGATTAATTTCTTGATATAATTTTTGGCATTTTTTAGCATTGTTTAAAAGACATAGGAGAAATAATGGGATATTTCTTTGGTTGTATTTTTGATATTAGTATTTTGCTATGCTAAAGTTTAAAATGGAGATATAAGGTGTAAGTTTTGGTTGTTGTGTTTTTGACTTCTTTGGTGGTTGTTTTCAAAAGAAGAGAAGCTAAAAGGTGTATTAAGAAAAGTTTTTATATGCTCATTTATCTTGGTTCTAACCCTAACTTGTTTGGAAGTTTGAGGGTTGTGTGTGGTGACAGCTTTAAGGATCAATTTTCTTCTACTCCAATAAGGTATGGGCACATTTTTCTTATGAGTATGATTGGTGTATGTTTTTTGAAATAAGGTTGGAGTGAAAAGGTTTTCAACTAGGTTTTCTTTGATTGGGTGTAAATCCTATTTTCTGGTTTGTTGAAGACTACTTATGCATTGTTATCCTTAAGGAGAGTTTTTGATGAATGCATAATTTCTGGTTTGAGATAGTGGAAGCTTTGTGCACTAGGGTTTGTATTTGTGAGTCTAGCTACTTGCATTGAGTTGGTGGAACCCTTGGTTGGATGTTTTGAGTTTGATAGTTGAGTTGCTTCCATAGAGGTTGTTTGATCAAGTTATTGCTTTACTTGATTCATGATATTGGGCTTACTCCATTGAGTTGATTTGAGCAAGTTATTCTTTGCATTTGGTGATATTGTGTTGGTGGCTATTTTGTTCAAATATCTTTGGAGGGAAAAGGATTTCTACTTGTTTCCTTTTCTTGTGATGATTGGTTGAATGCTTCAAGGTTAATGTTGAGTTGAATGATGTTGGTTAAACCTTGTCTATAAGCATTGTTGTTAAAGCCCTAATTGGTTGAGAAAAGATATTTGTTGTGGAAAGAATATGAGTATCATTATTATATGAGATATTGCTTGTTTGGCAATTGTTGGGTTGTGTTTCATGTTTTTGAGAAAAGCATACTACATCTATCTTATTCTTTTGAGATTGAGATTGAGTTGAGATTGATATTGGGAGTTAAGTATAGGTCATATTGAGTCTCTAACAATTCTCTTTATGTTTCTATGAGATTTGAGATTGAGATTGGGAGTTAAGTATAGAACATATTGAGTCTCTAAAAATTCTCTTTATGCTTCTATGAGGTTGATGAATCACATTGGGTCTCTAACAGTTCTCTTTGTGGGTTCATGCTAAGCAAGTTTTTCTTGGTGAACTTGTGAGCTATTTTGGACAGGTTCCATTGGGGACTTGTGAGCAGGTTTTGAACAGGTTTCGTTGGGGACTTGTGAGCAGGTTTTGGACAGGTTTCGGTGGGAACTTGTTAGTAGATTTGGACAGGTCCTAGCAGAGGACTTGTGAGTCGAGATTGATAGTTCTATCGGAGAACTTGAGGACAGAGGTACATTGGTTCTATCGGAGAACCCGAGGACGATTTGGCAAGTCTTTGAGAAGGCTTGTGGATAGAGGATTGATTTGTTCAAGAGTTGGACAGATCTGACAGATAGAGGAAGACTTGTACTAGACCGACTGACTGTGTTTGGTACAGGTTGCTGAGCTGTTGTGGATGTGATCATAGAAGGTAGAGGTCTCTTAGGCTAAGCATTGAGGGTAGGAGGTCTTTGGTGGAAAGGAGTTCCAAGTGCTAGCAAGAGGTAGAGACAGTTGATCTTCTGAGAGATCATATCCAGAGCAGAGGGGAAGGTATCTCCTTTGAGCAGAGGATCATAAATTTAGATTAGGGGAAGGTATCTCCTTTGAGCAAAGGCTCATAAATTCAGATTGGGGGAAGGTATCTCCTTTGAGCCGAGGCTCATAAACATTGTAATTAGGAAGGTTTTCCAAAGAACTTTGAGATAACTTTTAGAGAAAGGTTTTGTGGACGTAGCCCAGCCATTTTGGGTGAACCACGTTAAAATTGGTGTCACTTTGTGGATGATTTTGTGCATTGCTTTGATATTGCTTTGGGTATATTGCTTTACTATTTTGAAGTATAAAGGAAAAAGTAAAAAGATGTCTTATACTATTCACCCCCCCTCTCAGTATAAGCTTGTGTTCTTCAAAGAGGTGTCTCTATAGTCCTATTCTGTAATGGAATGATGTGGACTATCTTGTGTGTCAGGCTGCCAAGGCGAGATGACCAAGTTGTCAGGACTATATCGAAGGTGATTTGTCCTCCTTTGTGCTCTCTTTGCAGCTCTTGCCCGTGATTGGGCTTGGCTACGGGTGTACACCATGGTTATGTTGACCTAAAGATGCGTAAGTTTTTATCTTCTTTTAGGATTTCTTATGCTACACTAAATAGAAGGGAAACACACAATCAAAGCAATGGTTATCTTGTTTATAGATTAAAAGTGTGCCCTAAATCTGTTTTAGTGTATTTTGATTTTGTTTTGAAAGATTTTGTAAAGAACATTTAAAGGCAATATGATGGCTCTTATGACTCCCAAAAATTGTCGCCCCTTCGATATACCTTTGCCAGGCTGATATACCAACCTCTCTATATACCCTCCCTTATGTGAGGGAAACTATTGGTATGTGAGAGCAGATGGTATGTGGAACGTAGGCAGTACGGAAGGGTAATCACTCTATTTATGACACCTACCATAGAAGAATTATCCTCATGCACTGGGAATCACCCTAGCTACACTTGGTTAGCTTTCATCAAGATTTACGTCTAGCAATAGTTGCAATCGAGGTTATATATGCAGTATCTCAAGCCAAGGTGGTGATGAAATCCACTGTTGGTCTTGCTCAAGGGTTGGGGTTTTACGACCAACTACTTGTTGTTTTAAATTACCATGTGGTGTGTGGGGTTCTTTTTAAGTTGCCTAAATGAAGGAAAAAAGCATTCAAACTATCCTATGCAAGCAAATAACTAGAGAATAGAAAGATAAAAATGACAAAAGGTGTTTAGGACCCCTACCTCTTCTCTGCCCAAATCAGATGTCTCTGAATTTCTATCGTGAAATTGCACAGAGAGCTATTCATCCATTGGTGAAATGAATAAAAAAATTGTATTCATCACAAGGTGGGGTGAATGCCCATTCGTCCCTGGGTAAGACAAATTTTGGCTCTGTACTCATCACAGACTGAAACAAAGAACAATCCAACGTTTGAAAACTTGGTACCTGTAAGCAAAAACAAGCAACTTTTGATCAAAAAGTTAATATTAAAATAAAGGGATAGAGGTCCTACTGTGATCACCATTGAAATCACGAGGATATGGAAACAAAAATGAGAATCCAAGATGCGATGCAAAACGAAACAAAAGATAACGCTAAATCCTATAAATTGAAAGTGCATGAACAGAGAGAAGCATAAGCGAATCGAAACCAAATAGGAAGCCAATGTGGAAGAAAACCCTTTTTATTAATATGTTTTAGAACTCGGTTACAATCCACCTCCTCCATTTTTAGGGGCTAGGAGCATTAAAAGTGTTCTTGTCACATCCACAGATGGTATTCCTTCTTCTGCGTGCCCACATGTAGAATGGGTGGACCAAACATCGCTGCCACTTGCATTGATGAGTCTTTAATCCTTGATGCTCCTTTAATGTTGATATCCTATATTCAAGGAAACAAAAAATAGTCAGTAGCACCTGTAGATAAAATAAAACATGCAATCCCCAAGCCTATGATTAGTGAATGCAAAAAATGAATAAAACAGTAACTAAAATAGATCCAAATGAACTAAAAACTTGATATGGGAATGAGAACATTACTAGGAGGGCACTGCAATTGGAACAGTCAGAAAATTTGCCATAGATTCGTATTCGCTCTGGGGTGGGACAAATAGACCTACAATAAAGTGTCAAAAAGCACAGTCCCAAATGTCTAGTCTAGAAGCTTTCAAATCACCTGCAAAGTTGGGGTTAGCTAATTGGGGGTATTTTAGGAAGACCCAAAAGGTCAGATTTTCCTAATTTTGCCTATATCAGTGGGAATTTTATGATGCTTCCTGCAAGTTAGTAAATGCGGGAAATGATAAAAACATGATCAAAAGTGCTCAAAATGATGTAAAATTTGAATGAAAACCTATTTAAGAAATATAGAATCAGATGCAAAAATAACAAAAATGAAATTTGCCATAGATTTCTATTCACTCTGGGGTGGGGCGATTAGAACTGTGACAGTTTGGGGGGCACCCGGGGGCAGGACACCCACCGTTTGGGACTTTGTTTCGGCACCAATCCACTTGGGATGGGTCCAAAACCTCTTATGGGGTGTTGTCAACAAATTTGGTAGAATATTGTAGCCAAATATTTGGGTTTGGGTCTAGATTGCGCCTCCAATAATCACCCAATAACCTCCCTCCAAAAGAGAGATCAAGGATGTAAAAGCACAATCGATGGGTGAGGATATAATTTGGCAGCACTTTGTTGCTCTAATTGGATCAGTCAGAAAATTCCAAATCACCTACAAAGTTGGGGTTAGCTAATTGGGGGTATTTTAGGAAGACCCAGAAGGTCAGATTTTCCCAATTTATCCTCTATCAGCAGGAATTTGATGATGCTACCTATAAGTTAGTAAAGGCGGTGTTGAGAAGCAACACACCCCCACTGAAAAATGAGATTCCATCCTTAGAAAGCCCTGAACTTCCATTTTTGCAGCAGGGACCCTCTTGATAATTTTCAGGTTTAAATCCAATTTTGCTTGCCTCTTTGTTAAAGTTGTGCCTTTTTCCAAGTCTTTCTAGCATTGTTATTTCAAGCTTAACTTTCTACATGCTAGAATCATTCATGCACAAAGAAAATCTCGCACCGGTACCGAGAAAAATCCAGAAAACAGTTGCATAAATTCACTGAAAACCAAAACTTTCCATTTTTGGTAGTGTCGCGATATCGCGACACTTCCATTTTCGGAAATGTCGCGATATCGCGACGAATTTTGGCAAAAGCAGCTAAGTCGGAAAAGTGTAGCGAAATCGCGACACTTTCCATTTTTGGAAGTGTCACGATATCGCGACGTTTCCATTTTTGGAAACCGTCGCGAAATCGCTACCGACAGGAGGAGAGAGAAGGAAAGTTGTGCGGAAGGGCGCGATTTTGCGACATGTCGCGAAATCGCGACATGTCGCAATTTCGCGTCAGGAGAGAGAAGAAGGGTTGCAAGAATAAAAAATTGGCTAAGTATGAAAATGGTCGCGATTTCGCGACATGTCGCGAAATCGCGACACTTTCCGGAGAGAGAGGAAAATCGTACTCAGGAAGCAAAATCAAGTTGCATGAACAATCTAGGGGAAGCCAAGTGCAAGGGCAGGCGCGATTTTGTGACATGTCGCGAAATCGCGACATGTCGCAGTATCGCGGCTTGCAAAGGAAAGGTTGTGCGACGGCCAGGAAGGTGTCGCGATTTCGCGACATGTCGCATTTTCATGACCAAGTTGGGAAGAAGAGCTGCTAGCGCCAGGGACGTCGCGATTTCGTGACATGTCACGAAATCGCGACATGTCGTAGAATCACGGTAGGAGAGAGAAAGTTACATGAAAGGCCTGAAAATGCAAAACAGCTATAAACAGAAGGCGTCCTGGGATAGTGACACGTGTCAAAGAGCGTAAAAACAGAGGGGGGGTTTTAATCTGATTTTAAAAAAAAAAAATTTAAAAAAAAAAAAAAAAAAAAAAAAAATTCTTTCTTTCCCCTCACACACCCCCCCCCCCCCCCCCCCCCCCCAAGGGAAAGGAGGAGAAAAAAAAAAAAGAAAGGAGAGACACCAACCGGGCCCGCAGGGGGGGGGGGGGGGGGGGAGGAAGGAGCAGGGGGGGGGGATGAGAGGAGGAAAAAGAGAGGGAAGCCCCCCCCCCCCAGGAGGGGGGAGGGGAGGGGGAAGGGGGGAGGGGAGGGGCCCCCCCCCCCCCCCCCCCGGAAAAAAAAAAAGGGATTTTTTGGGGGGGTGGGTGAATGCAAGTGGCATTCGAAATTTCATCTTCTCCATTTATGGCAGCTAACTGCACTGATTTGTAGAGGGGTTAAGTTCTATCCGGACTTTGATTTTAAAGTGGCTTTATATTGTAAAACCCGGTCCTAGGGTTTAAGTGTGATAAGATTTAGGGTTTGAGCAAGATATTTTGAAAAGATCAGGGTCTGTCCTGAGTCTATAAATACAAGTTCTAAATGTAATCGCAGGAGGCGGAGACTTAGAAATAAAAGGCTTATAAGCAATTTCTTGCAAATTTTGTGAAATCCTTTGTTTTCTGGACTGGGAGTTGATGTGCTTTTGCTGTTTTCTGTGGTAGCATGGCCAGGAGCCTAATATTTTATAGATCCGTGATAAGTGTATCTTCTTCCGTTATCCGTTCCATTAAAGTTTGTTAGATATATGTCTGTAAATCTGCCATTATCAAGTTTAAATATGTCGTTAGGCTTCAGCTTGTTCCATTGTCTGCTAGGGGAAATTACAGATTTGAGGTTCAAGTTTGTTCTAATTGCTCTGTCTTCACCGTGTGAGCTAGGCTGTCGGTGAAAGATACCAGTTTTAACCAACTTCCCTTCGATTTATAATTTTCTTCTAGACCTGTTCCATTTTGCCTTGTGCTCTTGGTTGAAAGTGATCTTAGAAATCTGGACGCTTTCTTCTTTGATTTGTTCTGTTGTGAAGCTGATAGTATAGATGAAATTGGTAGTTTTAAGTTTTACAGTTTAAAGTCTGATAAACTTCTCTTTCTGCCCTACCCTACCCTCTCTTTGTTTTCGGTGAAATGATCCATTTTTACTTTCTTTATTTGTCTTTTATTTGAATCTACTGACCCATGAGAGCTAGATCAAGAATCAAGTTAAATCTGATTGTTAACAAGTAACAACTTCTGCAACTACTGAACAAGTTCAAGAACCCCCTGTAAGGTAACAGTAAGTCCATATTGAAATCTATTCCGTAAGCGAAAAAGAGTGAATAGACATTCGACCCGACTCTGTAACTCGCACCTTGGATTCATCCCGTGGGTGTTTATGCTCATTCTTCACGGGGTGTGCATGAAAGCCGGACCAACATCTAATTGGCGCTAGAAGGAGGGCCTGTTGAACTCAGATTGGTTCGTTAAGAACTGTAAAGTTGTATGTGCTGAGTCTGGTATTTTATCTTTTGAATCCTTTTCCCTCCTCCTCAGCTCTTTTAAATTTTGTTGTTAGAGTTTTTTCCTGAACAATGGGACTTAACACCAACATCTAATTGGTGCTAGAAGGAGGGCCTGTTGAACTCAGTTCAAGTATTGTAAGTTTGTGAGTGCTGATTTAAAATTCTGTGGTTAGAGTTTTTGCCTGAACAACAACACTTATCACCAACATTTAGTTGTCAGTACAGTATTTAAAATTGCCAGAGAAGACCTCAAGTTAAGAGCAGTTTTATCACCACTTGCAGTTATCCAATTACAACTCAGAATATCACTGTCAGCCAGGTGGTAATTAATGGCAAATTGGTTGGGCCCCACTGCTTTGAATATCCCGGGTATAGCCCATGACCTGCCCAGAAGCCCGAAAAGGTATCTCCCCAGATATAAACATGATGGGACAAGAACTGCAGAAGAACATCTGCTAGCTTTCAAAAATGCTTTAAAATTGTTAAATATACAAAGATGAAGATGTTGCCTGCAGATTGTTCCCATTCACTCTCCAGGAGGGAGCTTATGACTGGTTTTTAAATCTCACCAGAAATTCCATTACTAGCTGGGATGACCTAGAGAAAGCTTTTATATCACAATTTGGGGAAGTGATAGACCCCAGTGTGTTATACCAACAATTTTCCAGCATCAAGAGAGAGTCGGGAGAAACTGTCAGGTCTTTCAATATGAGGTTCCAAAGAGCTTACGGTAGAATGACTGGCCATTACATCCCAAATGCAAATCTGGCCTTAGAAATCTACAAGAATGCATTGGATTCGGTGACCTCTATTTTCCTCAAGAGAGACATTAATATCACAACCCTGGCAGGGGCTTATAAAGAAGCCTTAATTCTTGAAAGACAGTTAGGGCCTCAAATTCTGAGCAGTCCTTTGATATCCTATGTTACACAGAACATGCCTATTTTGAATCCCATTCCACATCATGAGTTAGTGCCAACATGTCATGCTCTACCCAAGGAGACTCCGTTAACTGTGACATCCACTCAGCATGTGCAAAATATAAAGAAAGGTTCCGACAAGTTCAAAGTGGAAGTGCTTGAAGTAAACGCTTGTGATCTAGCATTACCCAAATCTGAAGTTTTTTCGGGTGAGTTAAATTTTCCTAGAGATCAAAGAAATATTGATATTTCTAGTTCACCCAAAAACAGTACAACCAGGGTTTCAGATTCTTTCACTTTTCCTGAAGAGACAGAAAGTCTTGTACAGACTCCTATGGATGAAATGCAAGATTTTCAACAATTCAAAATGAACAGTTATAATTTGAGATGTCAGAGTCCATAACCTAACAATGATCCTTCCTCATCAGAGGATGATGAAAGTGAGATTCAATGTCACTATGCAGAAGTAACTGAGAAAGAGGATAACATCATTGAGGATATGAGGGAACTTAAAGCTGACATCACCCTCTATGAACTGCCCCAGATTGTTGAACAGAAGGATAGCTTGATTGAGGCTTACTCTGGACCACCTGTTGAATTTCAAGAAAAGGAGGAAAAGATAGTAAATATGAATGTGGTCAGCCAACTTGGAATTGATGAACTGTCTCAACATAAGCCTGCAACTTCTGAACATAATGTCAAAGAAAAGGTTGTAAATCATGTTGATGTAAATATTGGAGTTTATAATTTGGCAACTGAGAAAGTGAGAACAGTTACAGCTCTAAACCATCACAACAGTGACAGTTGGATATTACACATTGATGAGGTTAAATCTAAGCAAAGCTCAGGTGAAAAAGCAAATTGTAAACATTCTGCTAGAGGGATAAAAATTGAAGTCCTGGATATTGAAGAAGTACAGCAACCACAAAATGTTCAAGTTGTTAAGAACCAGGGCATACAGATAAAACATGATTTCTTTCACTTGTCACATAATTTTGAAGATGTGGTGGTCTGGGTCCGTCAAGATTTTAAGGTATTTGATCCTCGGGGTTTTTTGCATTCAGTCCTTTTGAAAGAACTCTGCAAACCCTTCAATTAGAAGCATAAACATGTTATCATATGATTTGTTATTATATGATTTGTTTAATTTGAAGGAGTTGCAGATTTGTTTTTCAAATGGGACAGGGAAGACAAGAAACCCAAGTCTTTCCCGTATAGCAAATTTTTGAAGCATAGTCTTGAGTGCATTTCGTCAACAGGACCCGAAAGGTAATTTTTCTAAATTACTTGCACATGGTCCAATTTTTTTTTAAGGCACCATTTCTCTGCTTCTTCCATCTGCTACATATTTTGAATGATCAAAGAAGTTGTAACATATGTATACATTGTAAGTAAGCTTTGAAGTTTTTCAGTTTTATTTCTTTGTCAGTGCAGTTTTATTTTTAAATGTCTGTACAGTTTTAATCTGTTTCAGTTTAATTTTAATGCTCTGCAGTTCTTTTAGTTGCTTCATCTTAATTTTTTCTTTAATTGTCTCGTAGTTAGCTTGGTTATTTCTTTTGTCAGTGCTTTTTATTTCCTTTCTTTGTCTTTTTATGTCAGCTTGCTGTTAATGCCTGTCCAGTCTTTTGTTTTAGTTTTATTTTGCTGCCTGTGCAGTTTTAATTTATTTGCTTCAGTTTTAATTTTAAAAGTCTGTGCAGTTTTATTTTTGTTTTGCTTTAGAGGCCTGTGTTCTTCCTTGGAGGTCTGTGCAAAGTTCTTCAACTTTTGAAATCTGTCCTTTAACCTCTGCCTGAGCAATCAATGAAAAGTCATCCTGCTAAAAATTGTTTTATTCTGAGCTGATCAACCCAGTCTCCACCCAGTGTTCATTATTAAAATTGATATAGTCTGCTTAAATTGAATAGTGGAACTATTTTTTTAGTCAAAACAAAGGTAGAGAGATGATTGGATTTTGTGTCTTGCTTGCCACAGTTGTTTTAATGATAGAAAAACTGCTATGCTGTTTGGTTGGAGGAACTCCTGGGAATCCAAGAAAAGTCGGTTATAAGAGGGGACTATGGTTCATGCAATTATTTGGGTGTCACCAGAGGCTATCAGTGCCTAGACTGAAACAGTTATAGATTGATCAAATGATAAAAGAAAATTGTAATTTCTCTAATGCCTTTCAGGTGTTGATATATAAAAAAAAAAGAGATAAAAAGAAAAAAAAAAAAAGAGTTATATGAGAGAGAGGCAGCCAGATTCCAAAAGCTATTTTTCTTTTACCAAGTTGAAGATCCTTCCTTACAGTTGTAAATTTGGGTCGTGTAAATCTAAAGGGTAACTCTGTCTAGGGTGTAAAAGGCTAAACTAGTAAACAGAGCTCTACTCGGTTTCCCCTTTTACAATCTAGAAAAGCTGATCAGTCCAAAGTTCATCATTCAATCCAGTCATCCTTCAAGAAAGTTTTATACCCTTTGTAATTGCACATCAGAAATCTTCCTTGAAGTATTTCAGCCTAGTATGTCCTTGGGAAATTTTAACAGCTAGCAGTTGGCAGTCAATTTATTGTGAAGAATGTCTGTGGCAAGGCATGATGCATGGTCTTTTTGTTTTGAAACTAGAGTCCTGGGTTCTAAAATAGTGCTACTATTTTACCCGCAGATATCGCCATTTGTTGAGAAGCAACACACCCCCACTGAAAAATGAGATTCCATCCTTAGAAAGCCCTGAACTTCCATTTTTGCAGCAGGGACCCTCTTGATAATTTTCAGGTTTAAATCCAATTTTGCTTGCCTCTTTGTTAAAGTTGTGCCTTTTTCCAAGTCTTTCTAGCATTGTTATTTCAAGCTTAACTTTCTACATGCTAGAATCATTCATGCACAAAGAAAATCTCGCACCGGTACCAAGAAAAATCCAGAAAATAGTTGCATAAATTCACTGAAAACCAAAACTTTCCATTTTTGGTAGTGTCGCGATATCGCGACACTTCCATTTTCGGAAATGTCGCGATATCGCGACGAATTTTGGCAAAAGCAGCTAAGTCGAAAAAGTGTAGCGAAATCGCGACACTTTCCATTTTTGGAAGTGTCGCGATATCGCGACGTTTCCATTTTTGGAAACCGTCGCGAAATCGCTACCGACAGGAGGAGAGAGAAGGAAAGTTGTGCGGAAGGGCGCGATTTTGCGACATGTCGCGAAATCGTGACATGTCGCAATTTCACGTCAGGAGAGAGAAGAAGGGTTGCAAGAATAAAAAATTGGCTAAGTATGAAAATGGTCGCGATTTCGCGACATGTCGCGAAATCGCGACACTTTCTGGAGAGAGAGGAAAATCGTACTCAGGAAGCAAAATCAAGTTGCATGAACAATCTAGGGGAAGCCAAGTGCAAGGGCAGGCGCGATTTTGTGACATGTCACGAAATCGCGACATGTCGCAGTATCGCGGCTTGCAAAGGAAAGGTTGTGCGACGGCCAGGAAGGTGTCGCGATTTTGCGACATGTCGCGAAATCGCGACATGTCGCATTTTCGCGACCAAGTTGGGAAGAAGAGCTGCTAGCGCCAGGGACGTCGCGATTTCGTGACATGTCGCGAAATCGCGACATGTCGTAGAATCGCGGTAGGAGAGAGAAAGTTACATGAAAGGCCTAAAAATGCAAAACAGCTGTAAACAGAAGGCGTCCTGGGATAGTGACACGTGTCAAAGAGCGTATCAGATAAAACAGAGGCCGACATGCAAGTTTACTTTGCGGTTTTAATCTGATTTTAATTGTTAAAGCTTTAATTTAATGATTTTAAAATACTAATGCATCTTTTTGTCTTTCATATAGGAAGCCATCTGTCACCTACGGGACAACTGGAAAAAGGCCGTAAAGACAAAGTTAAAGTGCAAATTTAATCAAGGACCGCCATGCTAGAGGAGAGGAGGCCGGTAAAAGCATTCAATGGAGATTTATTGCAGACTTAATAGCTTGAAGACCATTTCAACTCAAGGATGGATATGCAGAGATGGAATAGCGGAGAAGTGATGACTCATCCGGCTCACCCGCAGAAATTAATGAAAGCATTTATTTGTAGTTGCGGGTGAATGCAAGTGGCATTCGAATTTCATCTTCTCCATTTATGGCAGCTAACTGCACTGATTTGCAGAGGGGTTAAGTTCTATCCGGACTTTGATTTTAAAGTGGCTTTATATTGTAAAACCCGGTCCTAGGGTTTAAGTGTGATAAGATTTAGGGTTTGAGCAAGATATTTTGAAAAGATCAGGGTCTGTCCTGAGTCTATAAATACAAGTTCTAAATGTAATCGCAGGAGGCGGAGACTTAGAAATAAAAGGCTTATAAGCAATTTCTTGCAAATTTTGTGAAATCCTTTGTTTTCTGGACTGGGAGTTGATGTGCTTTTGCTGTTTTCTGTGGTAGCATGGCCAGGAGCCTAATATTTTACAGATCTGTGATAAGTGTATCTTCTTCTGTTATCCGTTCCATTAAAGTTTGTTAGATATATGCTGTAAATCTGCCATTATCAAGTTTAAATATGTTGTTAGGCTTCAGTTGTTCCATTGTCTGCTAGGGGAAATTACAGATTTGAGGTTCAAGTTTGTTCTAATTGCTCTGTCTTCACCGTGTGAGCTAGGCTACCGGTGAAAGATACCAGTTTTAACCAACTTCCCTTCGGTTTATAATTTTTTGCTAGACCTGTTCCATTTTGCCTTGTGCTCTTGGTTGAAAGTGATCTTAGAAATCTGGACGCTTTCTTCTTTGATTTGTTCTGTTGTGAAGCTGATAGTATAGATGAAATTGGTAGTTTTAAGTTTTACAGTTTAAAGTCTGATAAACTTCTCTTTCTGCCCTACCCTACCCTCTCTTTGTTTTCGATGAAATGATCCATTTTTACTTTCTTTATTTGTCTTTTATTTGAATCTGTTGACCCATGAGAGCTAGATCAAGAATCAAGTTAAATCTGATTGTTAACAAGTAACAACTTCTGCAACTACTGAACAAGTTCAAGAACCCCCTGTAAGGTAACAGACAGTCCATATTGAAATCTATTCCAGAAGCAGAAAAGAGTGAATAGACATTCGACCCGACTCTGTAACTCGCACCTTGGATAACCAGCTAGATCCTAAAGTGAGTGGGATTCATCCCGTGGGTGTTATCGGTGTTTATGCTCATTCTTCATGGGGTGTGCATGAAAGTCGGACCAACAGGCGAGAAATGATAAAAACATGATCAAAAGTGCTCAAAATGATGTGAAATTTAAATGAAAACCTATTTAAGAAGTATATAATCAGATGCAAAAATAAAAAAAAAGGAAATATGCCACAAATTTCTATTCGCTCTAGGGTGGGGCGATTAGAACTATGACAGTTTGGGGGGCACTCTGGGGCAGGACGCCCGTCGTTTGGGACTTTGCTTTTTGGTATGGGTCCAAAACCTCTTATGGGGTGTTTTAGGCAAATTTGGTAGAATATTGTAGCCAAATGTTCGGGTTTGGGTCTAGATTGCACCTCTAATAATCACCCAATAACCTCCCTCCAAAATAGAGATCAAGGATGTAAAAGCACAATTGATGGGTGAGGATATAATTTGGTAGCACTTTGTTGCTCCAAAGGATCCTCTCTATTTCTTTTTTTGGGTGAGAAGACTCACCAATTTATAGACCTAGGGTCTCTCTGTTTGAATGTGCATGCGAGGGCGCCACTTGAGTTACTTGTCCTATTTTGGAAAAAAAGATTATTCCCTGATTTAGAGTCTCCTTGCATGAGGCCTCTAAAATAAAGACATGCATGACTGAAGTCTCTCTCCTTTATTTGAAGCCGTTCCTCGTAATTGCATGTCCTGAAGTTGTAGTTAACTGGCAGACCTATCGAGGTTTGACTTTTTAACAGTCAAACCTACTATTCACCTCACCCTAGGGCGAATGCTACTAATCGTCCTTGGGTGGGACGCATACCAGTTTGTAATCATCCCAAGGTGGAACGAGTAGTAAGCAAAGTGCCAAAAGGTTCCAAATTGACTCTTGACATTCCAAACTGCTGTTGAGAGTTGTCATGACCACTTTTTAACCTCTAGAGGCTACCCTAGGGGGTGTGTGTGTCAATGCGATCGGTGCTTGTTGTCACATAATCATATTGGTATTTTTTTGGTGTCTACAATGAGGGGTAAGTTAAAGTCATTATCAATCAATTTAACCATGCTAGTATCACTCCATACAACATGCATACTATATTGATGTGCAAGTAACAGATATAGAACACCTGCTATTTTGGTATCTTGATATACTCAATATTATATCATATTTTAGAGGTATATGGTGCTCCAATGTATTATGAATAAGAGAATTTATTTTGCACCAGAGTTTAGTGTATTTCTTGTCTCTTTTAGATGCTATTTCCTTCTCTGTTATGAATATTTCTCGTTGTTAGCTTGAGGAATTTTGTAGAATGATTTTATGATTTATTATGGCTTCTTGGATATGGCCACTACTTGCTCTTATTCTTTTGAGAGCAATGTATTGTTGCCTTTCTTATTAGACAACACTAATATCTAAATTTTCCAAGCTAATATATTTTTTGGAAGTAGAAATTTTTGCACTTACACTTTTAATTTTTTTTATTTGTGGAAAACATCCCAAAAGGGATGCCACTTTCGGGTAAGACCCAAGGAGGCAGGGGTATCCATTCCGCCAAAAACGCCCAGGACTCGGACCTGGCCTACCACCTTTGACACACTCAAGGAGCAAACAAACACACAAACCCAATTTAAAAATAAGTAAATAACAACAAAAATAATAAAATAAAATAAAAAACATGCTCCTTGAGTGTGTCAAAAACAAAAGCACAACCAAACACGCACAATAAGATAAAAGAAACCACAACACAAACCACATAGAAAAACACAAGAAACACATAACAAAACACAAACAAGACAAAAACAACAGAACACTACAAAGACATAACCCAAAAAAAAACAAGAAAAATAAACACAACCAAAACCTAAAAAATTAAAAAATAAAACAAAAATAAAAATAAAAAACAACCAACAACAGACAATAAACAAAAACAAAAAATATAGAAAACACTCACCCATAAAAACACGAAATAACACAAACAAAGAGAAACCCAAGAACAAGAACGAAAAAAAACACAAGAACAATAACAAAAAAAAAAACAAAACAACAAAAACACAAGAACAACAAAAAACAACACAAAGAACACAAAAACAAAACAAAATAAAAAAACCCACCCACCTTAAAAAACTAAACAAAAAAAAAAAAAGGAAAAAAGAAATAAAAAATGAACAAAACAAAGACCTATCTAGACCAGAAGACTATTAAGGCAAGAATCAACAGAGGAAACAAAATAAAGAATAGAATGAGCTAGGGAACTAAAAAAAATTGAATGAACCAAAGAGAAGCAAAAAAAAAAAAAACAAGAAGAAACTAGGTACCTTCATAACTGGAGCCATCCAAAGAAATGATAGAAAGAAGAGCTTCCCTAATTTGAGAAGCCCACCATATAGGAGGGTGGCCATAACAAGTAAGATCACCTTTGTCCAAAGCCCAATTAGCTAAAGCATCAACACTCTTGTTTTGATCTCTCGACCACATGATTGTAATCAACTTTCAAAAATCCCATCCGGATTAACCGAATCTTCTCAATAATTCTTTTTATTCTCCAATCCACCTTATGATTCTTAGAAGGATTCTTCAAGAGATTAATCATAAGTTGAGAGTCGACTCAACTAACACCTTTTCCCATCCAACCTTAGTAGCCTCCTCGAAGACCTCTGAGGATACCATACCCCTCAAGCAAGGTTATTGGAAAGAATACCCAAATTCTCAGCAAAAGTAAAAACCAGGGAGCCATCCGAAAGTCTACCAATTCCTCCCACACTGGCTTTTCCAGGGTTCCCTCTAGAGGCTCCATCAGTATTGACTTTTCCAAAATCCTTAGGAGGAGGTTGCCAATTTCTATTCCTATCCAATTTACTAATACTCACATTCCCTTTAAGATGGTTGCCCTTAGAAGGTTTAATATTCAATATTTGCATCACTTGATCCCATATTTGGTGGGAGTTTTGGGGGTGATTAAGGAGATGATGGACTCGATTCAACTAAGTGGGCTATGGTATTTTGCCAAATATAGTGAATATCCTTCCTATCTTGATTAAAAATTTGGTTGTTCCTTTCATTCCAAATATTCCAAAGAAGAATGGTAGAACCCATCCAAACTACTCGCCTAATAAAATGATCAACACCCTCTTGATTAGGCCAATCCCTCCAAAGCTGTTCAAAAGTAAAAAAATTGGACCACTCGTAAGCCAAGTAAAGTGGCCATTCTCCTCCACAGCTCAGAGGCTAAAGTACACTCAATAAAAATATGGTTGATATTTTCTACATTCTCTTCACACATTTCACATCTAAAAGGGCCATGAAAACCACGCTTCATAAGTTGCTCACCAATAAGCACCCTACGATGCAATAAAAGCCAATTAAAGAACCTCACCTTAGGCCGTAGCTTTTGAGCCCACAATTGAGAAAATATGTCGAAGAATGGTTGGGATTATTATGGCATAAGGTCAAATAACCTTGAGCAACCGAATACTCACCCTTAGTAGTGTTGTTCCATCCAAAACAATCTTTTTCATGGGACCAAGAGAGGGATCTCATATGAAGGATGCCTTGGATATCTTGTCTTTGCCTTTCTAGGATTTGAATAGGCCAGTCCTCAATAGGGATCCAATATCTACCAACCTTTGAATTACCAGTATGGTACCGACAATAATTAGCCACCTTTATCCAATTAGCTCGATGAAGCTCCTCCATCCAAGGCCTCCAATCGAGAAACTGAGTTATCAAAGGCTTGTGACCATCCCAAGAATCTGTCCAAAAATTTGCATGTTGACCATTATGAATGATCCAAAATAATTTTTTCTTTATCAAATCCTCACCAGTCTTAAGAACTGCTAAAATGGGAGAACCTTTGGTAGGAAGTTGATAGCGAACAAGGTCTTCAGGACTTTTGTTCTCAACGATATTTAGCACGGAGATTATTGGCCCAAAGAGCATTGGGGTTATGCAACATCCTCCAATATAATTTAGCAGCTAAAGCTTTGTTGTTATTAATTGAAGACCGTAAACCTAACCCCCCTTCACTCTTAGGAAGACATAAAGTATCCCATTTCACCAAGGCCCATTTTCTTTTCTCCTTAGTACCACTCCAAAGGAAACGATGACTAGATTTGATCCAATTCTCGAAGAACAACCTTTGGAATATTCAAAATGGAAGAAACATAAATAGGAATAGCTTGAAGGACTGATTTTACCAAGGTGATTCTACCCCCATAAGAAAGCCACTTGTTGGTCCACTTTCCAATTTTCTTCTTGACTTTGTCCAACAACCAATTCCAATATTTATTTTTCTGCCTTTGAATATTTATGGGAATACCTAAATAAGTGATTGGAAGAGAGGTCTTCTTATATCTTAGCTTATCCAAGACCATGGATTCCTGTCTAGCAGAGCAGATGAAAGAAAATAACTTTAGATTTGTCTTCATTGATCAACTGCCCAAGAGCCTTAGAAAAATAGCTAATGATTTGCTTAATATTAGAAGCTTCCTTAACCGTAGCTTTACCTAAAATAGTAGAGTCATCCACAAATTGAAGATGAGAGATAGGTCTAGCTCCATGAGCAATGGTAACTCCCTCAAGGGTTTTGTTTTCCCTCTTTTTGGTTATAGTCCTACCCAAGCATTCAAGCAAGAATGATGAATAAATAAGGGGATAGCGGGTCACCTTGCCTAATACCTCTAGAAGTTGGGAAAGACCGAGAAGGCCTGCCATTGATAAGAACTAAGTAGGAAACCGAAGAGATACATCGCATAATCCAATCCATCCAATCCTTAGAGAAACCAAATTGCCTCAAAACTTTGATAAGGAAGTGCCAATCCACTCGTCATAAGCTTTGGATAAGTCTAACCGAATGAACATGGAAGGAGAATTTTGCATATCCATGGAATGGATGGCTTCCCGAGCAAGAACTATCTCATCTACTATTTGACGTCCTTCCACATAACCCCCTTGCTCTGGGGAAATAATCTTATGCAAAAGAGGCTTCAACCTTTCTCGCCATGATTTTAGTAATGATTTTGAGAAGAACATTACATAAAGCAATAGGTCTAAAAGCCAAGATATGATCAACCTCTTGAGCTTTTGGAACAAGAGTAATATAAGTTTTATTGATAACCTTCAAAATTTCTTTGGCTTTCCCGGCTTCTTCCACCACCTCTAATAAATCAACATGAAGGATATCCCAGAACTCTTGGTAGAACTCAATAGGAAAACCATCAGGACCCGGGGTTTTCCCTTTTTGCATTTTAAAAACTACTTGTTGAAGCTCATTGATAGTAACAGGAGCAGTCAAAATAGAGTTCTCCTCAAAAGTGATAAGAGAAGGGATTGCTTGAAGAACATTATATTGTGAAGTCGAGTCAAGGGGAGTAGCAAAAAAAATATTGGAAAAGTAATCAACAACAATAGAGTTCATGCCATCCCAAGTATAAACAACATCTCCATAATCTGATTTTAAGGAAGAAATAAAGTTGTGAGATCTTCGAGCTAGAAGAGATTTGTGGAAAAAATTTGTGTTTCGATCTCCTTCTTTGAGCCATTGAATTCTAGATTTTTGCTTCCATAAGATTTCTTCTCTTTTTTCCCATTCCTCTAACCGAGTTGCGAGTTTAATTTCATCTCGCACTTCTCTTCTCTCGTGAGGCCATCTAAACGGATTTTCTTATTCAAATTTTCAAGATGAGCAATAACTTCATGTTTTTTTTTATGAACATCCCCAAACTCTTTCCAGTTCCAAGTCTTGATTTTGGATTTAATGTATTGCAGTCTTTTGACAAAATAGAACATCTTAGTCCCATGCCTAGGTTTACCTTCCTTCCACCATTGTTGCACATGAGGTCTGAAGGAAATGTCTCTAAGCCACATTAATTGAAAACAAAAAGGAGAGAAACTCACATTGGTTTTCCACATTTCCACCATGACTAGGCCAATGATCCGAACCAACATTATTAAGAGTCTTCACTTTAGGAATGTGACCATGGATTAAGAAATTTTCAGAGAGCAAAAACCTATCCAATCTCTCCATTATACAAGCTAAGCCTTGCCTTCTGTTAGACCAAGTCATAAGGCCATTATCTTGGTTGGATATCCACAAGATGGAGGTTTGCAATATATTCGCTCATGAGGTCAGTGCTTTTGTCCAAATTTCTATTTCCCCCTTTTCTCATCCAGAGAGAGGATGGTATTGAAATCTCCTCCGATCAAGATCCAAGCTTTAGGAAAATGAGAGATAATATGAGTAATATCCTTCCACTGTCTTCTTTTTTCCTCCAAAGAAGTCGGAGCATAAACAAGTAATGCAGAGCATAATCTGGTTGGAATGTCTACTTTGAATAACTATAGCCAACAAACCCCAACCGCCAACCATATGGTGAATAACTACCTCTTTTGGATCCCAAAGACAAGCAATGCCACCCGAAGTCCCTTGGGAACTGAGGGAAACCACTTTTCCAGCTGGCCAAATTTTACTGGCAATTAAGTCCATATCCTCCATTGACATCTTAGTTTCTTGAAGGAAAACAAGATGTGGATGATTTACTTGAATCATTCTTCTAATTTCATTTTGTTTTGAAAGACTCCCTTTGAGTCCTCTAATATTCCAAGTGATGATCTTCATTAATACCAGGGCTAAAAAAGTTGGGAAGGGCATTAATCTTACCTTCCTCTACAAGCTTTTCACCTTCTTTTACCATATGATATTGATTGGTCTTGCGACCTACTTTTTGATTAGAATCCATCTTCAATTTTTTTTCCCCCGTTTCTTGACTTATTCCAATTGAATCCGAGATGGCTTCTAACCTTGAAGAATGCTCGTACACAGCCAAAATTTTACTAGATGGTTCAATAGAGTCTATATTGGGACCTGCATTATTTGAAGTTTTGACATTTGAAATATTGTTTTTCTTGTGTAAATTTTCTCCTTTTTTTTCTTGTTGAAAACCTTTGATTTGTTGGTTTGTCTCTCGAGTTCTTCCCTTCATATTTAAATTGTGTTTCTAAGATTTCAGTTTCCATTATTTCCTCTTCCTCACTTGGGACATCATTTGTGGAAAGGATTTCAAACATATTAGCAGATGACTTTGATTGATCCTTCATAACTAGTTTTTTTTTAGTGTTCTTCTTCTTAGGTATTTGGAAACCTGCTAAGTTTATATCTTCTTTCTTTTGATCAGGAATTTTATTTGGGCAAGCACTGGCCAAATGACCATATTCATGGCAAATTCTACAACGAAAAGGAATGTTCTCATAGTCCACTACTTGCTCCCAAGTGTCTTCCCCAAATTGTAATGTGATATTTTTAGGTAGGGGTTTGTCAAAATCCATTAAAACACAAATCCGAGCATAAATAATATGTTCAAAATTTTGAGTACAATCAAGCAATCATCATAAAAGTTCCTAAAGAGTTTCCAATTGAAGAAAAAATAGTAGGATTCCAAAATTCAATAGGGAGGCCAAAGAGTCTAACCCACACGGGAGCAATAGAAGGCATCTCTTCTTCGGCTTTAAATTTAGTATGCCAGGGCTTCATGAAAAGCCCCGCCCTTCCAAAAAACCAAGGACCCCCTTGAAAAGTTTTCTCTCTATCTTCATTATTAGCAAATAAAACAAGAAAATAACCATTTGGATAAATAGAGATTTGTAACTCACCTTTAGTTTTCCAGCTTTTTGCAGCCCAGACTTTGAAAGCGGATAGACTCGGACGAAAACCCACGAACCGACAAATTAGTCCTCTTTTTTCCAAATCTTCAATGCCGATCTGAATGTTACCCATATCAAGCTTAACAATAGGAGTTCCATCAGCCGCTTTAAGACATCCCGACTCTATTTTCCCGGGATCAATCTTAGGCATTCTTAGAGGTTTATGGGAAGCCCTAATATTGATATTAGCATTGGGCTGAGGCTGTCCACCACGAAGGGCATCCCTAAAATTCATTTTTGGGACCGAGTCTTCAAAATTCTTACCCTTGATAGGGGTTTTCATAGTAGAATTATTTTGTGGGTGCACCTTAGCACCAGATTCACTTGAGATATGAGCCATTTTTTGATCAACTCGCTTGAAACTTGTTTCGTGATCTCTTTAATCCTTGCCCTAGACGCCGTGGAAAGGTATGGTTTTCACTTTTCTTTTGTGCAGCAAATTGGAAGCCATTGTCACTCAAGTTCATAGTATGATCCGTTGAAAGACAAATTTCTAACCCATATTGTATCCCCCGCAACATTTCCTACTAAAATATTGAGAATAAACCACAAAAATATTCACCGCTAGGACCCGAAGGCCCTAAAAACCAACCTCCGGAGCTGCTTGCACTCAACCCGGATGAAACCCTCGCATAGCCGCTTGCCAAATATGTCGTTCACACATAGGGATGCGCTAGGATCTGTGTTGCTCCAAATGATATGAAAATTGGTGGAGACGTTCTAGGGTTTTTCAGGCATCTACCCTCAAAATTTTAGCTCAATCCGAGTCCGGATGAGTGAGATATGACCGAAACGAGTTCGGAAGTTTGGGCAGTCCTGCGAAAAATGTCTCCCTTCCAAAATAATCATAAATATATCTTAAATGGATCTTATATCCACTTACACTTTTAATGAAACCCTAAGTGCACCTTGAATTTGAGACTAACCAAGTCTCAATTTGTAGCTTCCTTAAAGGATTTCAATGGTGGATTTATTCTACACTCTTTAATTTGTATCAGTGGCTTCTTTTGGCCATGAAATGTTGTAGGTTTTATGCACCAAATAGTGTCTCTACACATTTTGATAGTATGCTAGTTTTGTGGCCTTGATATTAACAATCAAAAAATTGAAATAACCCTTTGAGAGTAACTAGTTCAATGAACAACTTTTATAGTGCAATGAACCAATAATATCTCCAACTTAATGCACTTTAAAGGTAACAATCATATCACCTTATTTATCTTGTAAATAAGTTCTCAAAGTAGTTTTATTAATCTCTGCAACTTTTAAGAGTAATTATAAAGAACCCTTAAGATTGTAGTCCACTGGAAAGACTATTTCATATAGCATTAATATTGATTCCACCCTTATGTAGTTGATCAAGTCCATTGCAGATAAGCAGATTTTAGTGTTGGGCACTCTTAAAATGGTTGTGGACTTTATGGAGGATGTGAAAAAAGAAATGAATGATATGTTGGAAATTTTTGCTTTGAGAATGAACCTTTATGATAAAGTTAATATTTAGTCCTAAGTTTTGGGCCCTACTCTAGTAGGATAGTTTTGGATTTTGTCTCTGGGAAGGTTCTCCAGCTCCTAGGTTTTGTGATGTTCTAGTTGGTACCCATGTGGGATTTTGTATTTTTGGTCTCTTGTGGGAGTGTATGTTTCAGGTTGTGGGAGCCTCTCAAAACCCTCCTTTTAATTAACAATTTTTTTATAAATAAACCTTAAAAATAATCTATAATTTTGCACTACAATTAGTGTTGTAGGATGTAATCTTCTTCTATTTTATATAGTAGATTCAAAAAACTCTATCTCTGAAATGTGCTTTCTTGCTTGTGAGAGGTAATCTCCAAATCTCTTGGATTTGGTAGAAAAATTCT
Organism: Wollemia nobilis; assembly: GCA_028583015.1. Lineage (NCBI taxonomy): Eukaryota > Viridiplantae > Streptophyta > Pinopsida > Araucariales > Araucariaceae > Wollemia > Wollemia nobilis. Next base: position 737,646 of record JAQPPZ010002937.1, on the reverse strand, counting down.
ATCTGAATCCTCCTTCAATATTCTTGTTGAATTCTAACTTTAAACATGATCTTCTTCTCAATATTATAAATATCTTGAGGTCTTCACTGGATTATTCCTTCTCTCTTGGGCATGTAAATCCGCTTCAACGTTCTGCACCTACGTATACAGTTCTAAAAATATGTTGACATTAGCTTGTCGGACCACCATACCAATATCTGAGTTGAAGGCTCTGAGGTAGTAAAATACAACTTGATCATGTGTAGGTTGAAGGCCATCATAAAATGTCTCCCATATTCAGACGAATATGACATTAAAATCCATTATCTCCTCCTATGGATGTCTTTGGATATTCACGAATTGATGCAACAAGGAGAAAGGATCAAATTTCTCATAAAAGTTCTCGATTAGAAATTCTGCCAAATGATCCCATGTGGTAATAGTGGCGGGTGGCAAATATAGGTACCAATACATCAACTTCCCTCTAAGCGATAATACCAATAAGCTTACCATAATATCTTCGTCAGTAATGCCATGGATCATCGTCAAAGAACCACATCTTGGATATGTTCATAAGTAGTCTTACCAGTACCATTATAGGTAGGTAAAGCCTTCAAAGCTGCTTGAGGAACTAGATTTTATGCTTGTAGATTCAAAGCTCCTAAACTATTCCATGCTAGAAACTGCCTTGGTGGTCATGGCTATTGTGGTGGTGGATTATGAGCCATATTGACTAGTGTGTGAGGTTGAGGAGGTGGGATGCTAGTAGCAGTACTAGTTGGAATTGAGGGAACAAAAAACACACTAGCTATTTGTGAGGATGTTGTAGATGATGTATGAGATGACGTGACTAATCTGGGGTGTTCTCCTAATTTTTGGGTGTCGAGTTCATAAAACTTAATGGGGTATTCAGAATTTTTGGCCTTTGATATTGTGATCATGAAGTATAGCTTTCACTGCCTTCACATTTGAAGGATTATAGGTATAGCTGAGTCACCAGATTTTCTAACCATACAACATAAGGGCAAGCATCAAACCTTAATATTGTTGAAAGTGGAACTTTTGGAGTCCCACCAGGTATGCCAAAAACTATTGGTCAAATATTTTCCTAACATACAAACATACATTTGTGAGCCATAGACACGACCAACATTGAAAGGCTAGAGGAAAAAAATTTCCTCCATGCCAATCTCTAGAGAGGGTTGGCTCCCTTACTAATCCTACACTGGTTTAAGACTAGATTTGTAGGAAAGAAATTGAAAATAATAGAAAAAAAAATGGAAAATATGGCCACAGGCAAACATGTAGTATTGGGGACAAATTAGTAGTAGGAATTCCAACCAAGTGTTATAGCAGCATAAAATAGAAAGGAGGTGAGAGAATTCACTTATAGTTCCTTGGAGATAACTTCCATAATCGCATTCCAGTACTCACAATTACACCATAAATTCCCAAATCTAGGTGCAAAATTTGAACTTAACAATAGATAGCAAACATGAATATAAAATGCAAATGCTTGAATATAAAGAAATCACACATAGAGATTGCTTGCAAAATCAAAATCTAAAATCCTTCTATTTACGTAGAGAACTTGAATTTTTTTTTGTAGAGTGTCTATCCTTCTTATTACATTAAAAGTATATAGTATTTATAGAGGTTTTCACCTTTGTCTATTTAATACACAAAAGAAATTTTTTTTATACATCAGGAAGATTTACAGAGAAATTCCTCCTCGAAGTCCATGAAAATCTTCCTCCTGAGACAACGATCCATTTTCTAAGATGAAATCTCTAGGAAATCAACACATTTGTGTGTCGATGCATAAAAAATTACAAAGTTGGTTATTGACTTGATGCCTCCCTCATTCCTTGGAAATTCGCCCCTGTACAGGATGTCTTGGAACTCATGAAAAACACCTTGTGATTTTAATACTATAGCTTTTTTAGCATGAAATCAGTAACTGTAGTCACTCTTCATCCCAATCATTAAATTCCCACCATTCATATGACCTGGGCGCCTTTGAAAAACCTCCATAGTCACCAAAAATTGAATTCACCCAAAAGAGGGTACTAAGCGAGAACACTTCCTTTAACATCCATCATTTACCCCTTATTTATGCTCTCTGGTGGAGAGGGTGCTCTTAAAGTGGTGATATCCATAATTTCATCCTATCCACAACTCAAAATTGTGCCTTTACTATTGCTCATAATATCGCCTTAAAGAGAAGCAAAAATATTAATTTAAAACTTCCTTTGTTGCATTCACATATTTATCATAGTAGTAACCAACCATAGAGAAAAATTGGGCAAAATTGACTTATTACTCCTTTAGTTCTACGCTCGATGCTTCAAATCATACTTGTGTTATTCTACCTCTAAAGGAGGCAATTGAAATCCTCACTTTTCCCTTCAGCATGAAAGTGTTCTATATAAGATATATTTTCCCTTTAAAATATAAGTTTTCCATCATTAGGGGCAAAAGGTGTTGTTGCCGTCCACCTTGGACAAACGTAATTTTGAATTTGCAATGCCCCATCTCTTTTAATATTTGCCCAAAAATGAAAACAACCTTTGATGCATTTGTCACCATTCTTCCTGTAGATTCGCCCTAGTGAAGGGTGAATGAGACGTTCACCCCTCACCTGGGATGAAAGCGCTTTCAACTTTTCACTTTTCTTATCACACATTGAAGTGGGGTCCACACCTTATGCGTTATATATACATTTGCTTGAAGGAAGGGTGAAAATTTTTTTAGCCCTCTTCTTGGGGTGAATGTAGAATTGACTGTTCAATGTCATTATGGAGCCTTGCTATTTCCTTTATGTTCACCCGAACTCGCCACTTGTTGAGATTTCACCCCAAGGAGGGACAAATGGGACTTTCACCCCTCTCTTGGGGAGACCTGCCTTTGACTGGTCAACGCGTTGGTTGGGTGTGATTTTTTTTTTTAATTTTGAAGATGTTCACCCTAAAGTGGGGCGATTGATTCTTTTGCCCCAACTTTGGGGCAAACACATTTCTTAATATCGTTGTTGCGTTTCATCCTTGGGACTGCTTCAAACTTAACCTCTTAAATGTGTTTTCGCCCCTAGGAAGGGCAAAAGGGACTTTCACCCCTCTCTTGGGGTGAACGCACCTTGCTATATTAACACTTCATTTTTACTTTTAAATTTCCACGTTCACCCTAGAATGAGGTGAACGGGCCCTTCGCCCATATTTTAAGGCGAATGCGATTTTAACCCTTAGTAAGGCCCCTACATTTTCTATGCACTTAGTCCTTGGGCACCATTTTTTGCAAATGTCTTTAGGTGATTTCAACTGATGTCACAAACCAATTCTCCCAACCATTTCACCTTAAAACACCCATTATTTTTAAGCAAGAAACACATGAAAAAAAATAAGGAAGTTAACACAAAAAATAAACTACAACATATTATATCGGCCAAAATACTGCAACTATAGTATTAATATATTTTGTCGCTTTTACAATCAATAAAATTTCATCAAAAATCCCAATGTGGCATAATTTCAAAATTGCCAACATATAGCAGAACACAACCTTGAAAAGTGCTCTAATACCACTTGTAAAGAAGCTTCTCATTAAAATCAGCAAATTCACAAAATATTTCAAATAAACATAAACACATGATTCAAAAGATATTGTAATATAAAATATACGTTCAAAAATGAAACAATATCATAAAGTAACATATAATCATAGGCCACTTTGATGGGGCAACATCCTTCAATACTTTTATTCAATTATGTCAAAAGATACATTCATTCCATTCCCTTGTAGTTTTAAATACTTTATCCTCTATTTAATGTTTTAGGTTGGCTTACATGCAAAATGCCACTCAAGCTAGAACATTCTACCAAAATAATAGTTACATTCTTGATAAAGATACATATAATGGTGGCACTTGTCTAGGTGCTTCTAATACCACAAACTATAGAAAATATTATAAAACATTATCATGGATGTCCTCCATGTTAAGCAAGGGATATTACATCATAGTTTTAGGATGGAGTCCTAACATAAATTCATTCATCAACTTCATTCTATTTCCCATATATATCAAGTCATCAACATATAAACAAACAATCAATATCTCACCATCATCACCATATTTGAAATATAGAGTGGGTTCACTTACACATCTTGTAAACCCCTGGCTATGGAAATATCCATCTATCATGTTATACCATGCTCTTGGTACTTGTTTGAGTCTATAGAGTGATTTCTTTAATTTGTAATCCTTATGCTCTTGTCCTTTTACCTCATAACCTGGAGGTTTTTCAACATAGACTTATTCATCTAGAACACCATTTAAAAAAATAGATTTTACATCCATTTGAAAATTATTCCATTTGTATTGTCCTACAAGAGCTAAAATAGTTCTTCTAGTGTCTAATTTAGCAACAAGAGCAAAGTTCTCAAAATAATTAATACCTAGTTGTTGAAAATAACCTTTTACAACCAATCTTGCTTTATGCTTTTTAACCGTTCTATCTGTTTTGTACCTAGTGTTATAGACCCATTTAATTCCAATAGTTTCCTTTCATTCTAGAAGATGTACCAACTTCCATGTGTCATTTTTCTTAATCATATTTAATTCGTCTTCCATGGAATCAATCCAAACCTTTCCTTTCACTGCATCTTCATAAGTTGTTGGTTCAACTTTAATATCTAAAAATAATGTAAAATTAAGATTTGAAATTACCTCTTTAGTCTTCTCATATATCTCTTGAAGACTCTTAAATTTTCTTAGAGGATTTGGATTAGAAGTCGCACTCAAACTACTACTTGTATTTCTTCTTAGAGGACTTGAAGTAGAATATGCACTCGAACTAATGTTGGTGTGAGTAAACTCTTCTTCTATGACTACTGGTTTTCTTGCTGCTCATTAACTTTTCAAACTCCCCTTAATCAAATAGCACATCATGAGAAAGGATCAATTTTTACAATGTAGGATTCCACAACTTGTATGCTCTGGTTTCTTCTAAAAATCCCATAAAAATATATTTTTCACTTTTAGCATCCAACGTTTTTTTGTTTTTATCTCAAACATGCACAAATGCAATGGATCCAAAAATCCTCAAATGGCCTACATTAGGCTTCCATCCTAACCAAGTTTCTTCAGGTGTACGATTCAATACTGCATGAATTGGGCTTTGGTTCAAAATATATTTTGTTGTGGAAAGTGCTTCTCCCCAAAATTCATTTTCCATATGCTTGTCTTGCAACATAGACCTTGCCATATCTACTATAGTACAATTTTTTCATTCAACCATACCATTTTTTTGTGGTGTGAAAGCAGTTGTTAATTATCTTTTAGTTCCTTTTTCTTCTTAATATGTCATAAATTCTTTTGAGGTAAATTCACCTCCTCTATCAGTCCTTAAAAATTTGATACAATGCTCACTTTATTTTTCAGCCATTGCTTTAAACTTCAGAAAACATTTATATGCCTCACTCTTATGCTTAAAATAGAATACCCAAATCTTTCTGCTATAATCATTAATGAATTTGAGGAAATAAAAATGATTACCAAGGCTTGGTGTTTGCGTAGGACCACATATATCTGCAACAACTAACTGTAATTGTTTTGAGGCTCTCCATCGTCTTTCCATTGGAAATTTGTTCCTATGTTTTTTCTTAGGGCATATGTTGAGCATATGTCATATTTTACTAAAATGTTTGGTAATCCACGTACCATATGTTTCACCTACAAAAGCATCAATCAAATGACCAAAATGATTATGACATAGCCAATTACTATCATCAATTGAAACCTTCAACATATTGGTACTTGCATGCTACAATTTTAATGGAAACATTCTATTGTTGGTCATGGGTATTTCACACACCAATATTCCATTTTTGTCAATGATTTTGCAAGCCTTGTCTTTAAATAAAATTTCATAATCTTTCTGTAATAGTTACCATACACTTAGCAAATTGTGTTTGAGACCAAGTACATAGAATATATCATGAATATATTTTACCTCTCCTTGATTAGTTCGAATAGCCATAGTTTATTTACCAACAACATCAATATTTTGATCATTCCTCAATGTCACATTGTTTTTTTCTATTTCATTCTTATCAACAAATAACTCTTTATTGCTTGTCATATGATTAGAACACCCACAATCAAAAAATCACAAAGCATTACATGATTTTTCAGCATCATGAATTGAGAGAAAAATATTTATTTTAGAATAATTTATTGATTTATTTTGCAGCTTTCAAAAATATTTTTTGAAATATACTAAACCCCAAAACAGAGCACAAACAAAATGAAAACAATTTACAGACAAAATATACTCCGATTGCACGCTGTTAACAAAAGTGAAGAAGAAAGAATACTGTGATGAAATTGCATTGAAGGACAGAATACTCATACATTGCCAAATGCTTATTAATAATTATAAAAAAAAAAACAAACAAACGGTTGGAAACAGTTTCAATAATGGAGCACCTGAAAAAAAAACAGTTGGAACACCTAACTCATCCAACAATTTAATTAACATGTGTTTCATTATAAAAACGTCCGTGCGAAAAGGTTATGTACAAGAATACATTCTCAATTTTGTGCAGATGACGGATTAGTATGAACTACCATTACACTGTTCCAGTAATCCTTGTCCTCATCGAGGCGTAATTCGGTCCAAGACCAAGCAGACTGTTGTTGACTCAATTCTGTCCTCATGCAGCCAATGCTGCTGATGTTGGGAATAATGTTATTATTAGTAACAGTGTTGTTATCAGGGAAATCAAGGAGAAGGTCTGACAAGCTCATGTCATGCCCATGTCCACCAAGACCGTGGCCTAATTCTTCAGAACTGGACGAGTCCTTGCCACCGGGCTTCTTGTTTTCTTCCTGGCCCCCGGTCATATCAGCAGAACAGGCACCTCCAATCCAATCGTCTGATATGGCAAAATTATGGGGATGAGGGCTGTTGTGCGTGTCGTCCTTTTGATCTAACCCAATCTGATGGTTCAGTGACAGATCACAGCTATGCTGGTCAGAGCTGCAAGGAGAGTAAAATGAAGAAACTGGACTGAAGGATAACTGAGGGCTTACATCAATCCAGGAAAAGGCCTGATCGTCAACTCCTCCTCCGTTAGGATTCAGATCAATTATTTGGGATTTATCACTCTTGGTGTTATCGTTAATTATGGTCTCCTTTCTGAAGGCCTTGCCTGCATCTGAGTTCCATAGCTTTAAGAAAAAGTCAGAGGGTGCCTTGTCACTGGAATTGGCTTTTGTATTATCATTTGATGCCAATTTATTAGAAGAGGAAGACGATGACAAGATCGAATCCCGTGAGAGACGAGCTTCAGCTTCCAACCTAGCAATTTCCCACTGTGCCATGTGCCTCATGGTGGCCTGAGATCCTTGACGGCCATTGGCACCGTTGACTTCCGATCTGGGGGCGTGGGTTGAGGGGTCGAGTCCCATCCGTAGCAGCTTTTTCTTTAGATTTGTGTTCCAGAAATTCTTGATCTCGTTGTCCGTTCTTCGTGGCAGCTGTGAGGCTATGGCGGACCATCTGTACAAATATAGAAAAAGAATAAGCGTAAGAGCGTATTCTGAGGGAACCAGAACCTCGACATATCGAAATTGCATATCCTTGTACAATTGGACCGTACCTATTCCCTAGGATTGCATGCAGCTGAATAATAGTCCGTTCTTCTTCGGGTGCAAATGGACCTCGCTTTATATCAGGTCTCAAATAATTCGTCCAGCGCAGGCGGCAACTCTTCCCGCAACGAAGAAGCCCTGTGGGTATATGCATTCTTTTACATGTACTTGCAACACATTTACATAAATTCGCAAGCCACTTACACGGGCAGAGTTTAATACATACAATTCATATGTTACATACAATTCATACGTTAAGTGACTGTATATGCATAAACTATGGCAAACATGGAAACAAATTTTATACAGCAACTATCATCTAATTTAACAAAGCAGATGCATGCTGTAGGTAAATTTTGGAGGTTAGTAACATTTGAGAAAAGGTTTTTGGTTTGAATCTCCATTCTATTAAATATATATTCTATCAGATACTTAAAATCCAATGTAACTAGCACTACTCCTAAATATAGAACCGGCTACAATTTTTTTTTTCTAAATTAAAAAAAAAAACAAAGTAGATGCACTATGATATTTTCTACTACTATTATTCATCTCGTACTCATACAATAATTTTGCATGCTTCTTTGAAATAATAAAAAGAACGTCAAAAAAACACATCTCATATTCGTACAAATAATTTTTATGTGATACTCATGAAATGTAGAGAGGGAGTTAATATAAATACAGACCAGCCTGCTTGGGAAGAGCACGCCAGCTTCCATGTCCATTTTTCTGAATATATTCCACTAGAATCTTATCCTCATCGGGCGTCCAGGGGCCCTTTTTCAGCCCTAATTTTTCACAGCAAGGGGCTCTACCCATTATGTTGCAGGTTTGCTGCTGCCAGCTCCCAGCTAAGCAAGAGGACCAGTAGAATTATTCCTGTGTCTAAGACAGGGAGGAGTCGCTCGAAGAGTTTAGTGCAAGTTCACGATCGTTGTTGACTGTAGACACATTCTAACAATAAATAATATGGCTTGCCTCTCTTCTTCTCTTGTGGTATCGACATTATCAGCTGGCACACATAAAGGATGCCTTTGACATGGCGTTTCCCCATTTAATACATGCAGGAGAGTAGTGGGCCAAATATATTAAATCTCTATCACCTTACCCGATTGAAACGCAAGGCCATTCTTGAACTTCAAAGCTGGTGAGATTTAAGAATGCAAGGCTAAAAACTGTTGTACGTGTTCCATCCCATGTTCTTCCCACATGTCATTTCTCTTATCTCCATACTGGCTACATATGGCTGACCTTTCTCCACATATGGCTGATCTTAAAACAAATGCTCTAGCAAGGGCATAACTGTAGGGACTGAGACTGCCCGTCAGTCAAAGACCCCACAACGGGTTGGGGGAATTAATGGCTGTCAGTTCTTTTATATGTGTAGGTTTGTATAGTACATGTTCATCTTTAAATGCTCTGGGCACATCAAGGGCATTTCATTTATGAGCCGCGCCACAGTAGCTTAAGATTTGACGTTCAAAATCAACGTTTTTCAGTGTTTTGAACGTATTTTACCGGCGTAGATAAAATTTAGCAGTCACACAAGTTCTTTCCCTACAACAAACTTTCATTTTTCTTAGGTGCCTGCAACTCCTACCTTTGCAAAGCCTCCTATTAACAGTTTTACAACTAAAAGAATTCAAATTCAATACACATGAATTGAAACTATACAAATCTTCTCATGAGTCCCTAGAGTCGGCCCGGTAGGTGGTATAGTGGGCCCTTTGTTTAGTATTTCTGAATTGTGAGGACCCGGGAACTTGGTCGGACTCATTGCGATTATAATTTAAAACGGTGCTTTAGACTAAAATAGTACACAAGGCGCTTAAGAAAATTGATTGCTGTATACTCGAGACTCCTTTCCAAATTCAATGCCTTCCTTTACCACTGGGCATCTTCCTTTTGGTTGACGTCATATTCTTTAAATCCTGTCCACGTAATTTGTGCATACTTACGTCATACAAAGCTTTCTTGGGCGTTATGCCTTCCGTCGATTTTCCCACGTGAATTTAGTGGAGTGAATGGATTGGATGAGAAACGTGTGAAAATTAATGTCTAAGTAAACTCTGTGTCATTGGGTCCTTTAAAATGTCCAGTTGTTAAGGATGAAAGGATGTTAAAGATTACTTGATTTTAAAAAAGAAAAAAAAGTAAATTAATATAGAAAAGTACTATAATGTATTTTTTGGTATCACTTATTAGTTACCAATAACCATTACAAAGCAATGCAATTACACTATTTTAAAAGAGTAAAGAATTTGAAGTAGAGATTATTTTAGTATATATTAAAATGAAAGGAAGGAACTATTTTTTACATTTGATTATTTAACGAATTTAAATTTTTAAAACTAATGTAAAAAGTAGATTTAAAAACCAATAAATATTATAAAATAGTAATTAAATGAAACTTTTACTAAACAATCCTTAATTAGCATTTCATCATAGGAAAGGGGAGAAACATCATATAGAGGATTTGAAAAGCTTAGGAAATGGATTTTTTGATAATAAGCATAATCTTGGTCTATGAAGTCCTATGGAGAGCTTCATCCTCTTCTATGGAAGGCACCACACCAATGATGAAGAAGCTTGGAGGTACCTGTAAGGTCTAGAGAAGTTGTTGATCAAAGTGAAAGTGTTTTGTGATGATAAAAGAGAAAATTCTTTTTGAAGCAAAAATATTGTTGACTAGTGAATTTTTTAATTAATGGATGGTGAAATAGGAAATGAAATTGGATATTTATAGCAAAGAAGAGAACTTTTCTTTATCTAACCCATTTTAAGGCTATAATATTATCATCATTGATCAAGGCAATGTATCATCCTAATCACAAGCATGTGCACCTACTAGGTTTTGATGACATGTTGAGAACCCTAATATTTTATCAATTACCAATATTTTCACTTAAAGTGGTGATCATGACACCATTGATTTTTCAAACCTACACTCTGAGGAACATATGTCATCATGTTCTCTCGTTGTGATTATATCCTAACTTAGCATTTTAGGGATTGTTCACACATGAAATGGCAAGAAGAAGATGGCAAAAATGTCAAACATTAACTTTAAAAGATGAAATTACTTCTTGGTTGACTAGCTTGGCATCCTTCTATCCAAAGAGTAACAAAGTTAGTCCACCCCTATCTCATACTAGGAGGACAAATCTCTTGACCACCTACTAGTCAATTGTTACTCAAATACATATTGGCTCTCCCTAAGGATCATGGATGGAACTATACGAGATAGCCTATCATGAGTCCTTAGGGATAAATGAAAAAGAGCAATATGCAATAGTTGAAGCAACAAAAATAAAATTATATGGAACCATGCAAAATTTGTCAATTTTTATTCTATTATCTATGTAAAACACATATTTTAAAAATAAATAGCAAAAAAATATATAGTGCAATCAAATTATGCAAAAGTGAAGAAAAACATACCTAATATTTACCTATTTTTACTTCATAAATTTTTTGATGCATGGAATTGATTATATCTTGCCCCATGCAACTAAATTGCAACTTACATGCAAAAAATATCAAAGCATTTAAAATTATGTTTGGATGCCAAATGGATAAAAATGGAGGGCATAAAGGAATCCAAAGCAAATCAAAATCCACAAAAGCATTGCCTCTACGATATTCTTGTAAAATTCAACAAATATACTTAAAAAAATATTTTTTTCATTTAAATATATTAAAATATAAATATGGGGTAAAAGTTTATTTTTAATATTATTCACATGTGCACCCAACATTCTTGAGACTACCATGTGCACAATTATTGGTTGGTTGAAGTTTCACCAATGGTCATCCATTTGGAAAATATAGTGAATGATTGCCAAGTCAAAACCACTTGTTGTTTATCTGATTATTTTACTTATCATTTTCTATTTGAGAGTTATCAATATTTATAAAATATATTCCAATCTAAAAAAATGTTATTGAATCAAATGATGAAAACATTGTTGGAAAGGAGAATACTTTTTACAAATGAAATTCAACACATAATAGTAGAAGAAAAAATAGAAATAAAAGAGACTACATTTTTAACTTGAAGATAGATTCCTCATTTTGAAATCCTGACTATGTAATAGTAAGCATAGTAATTCCTTACTATGCTTACTATCCCTTATTTTTTATTTGCTTAATATGCTTTCCCCTTATTTCTTCAATTTTAGTTTTAGTATGCTTTCTACACTTATTTGAAATAAAGGATCACTCCTTTGCCTATAGAGGGATCCAACATTGGTCTACTTGTTGAATTGCAACTCCTGAATCTTGCAATACCTTGAGAAAGGTATATAGATTATTTTCAGTCTATGTCTTTAATTAAATAAAGTAAATGTAGGAATAAACAAGATATACTCCTTTATGTACACCAAAAGAGTAAATATTCCACCTTAGATTTGGTCTATTTCTTTTTTATTCAATACATGTAAATATGACAACCATGACTACAAAAGGGAAAAAGTATTTTTCAGAAAAGAAGAAGTTGGTATTATACAACAATAATCTTGAGAAGAAAGAGAGGAAGTATATGATATAGAAAAAATAATAGAACATGGGATGAGGTGGTTTTCCACATAGTCAAGTATATAACTAGAGAAGGTCATTCCCCCTTTTGTTCGTATATCATTTAAAATTATTGCTTCATCCATGACATGATAAGAAGGTAAGAATATATTTATACCTTCTAAAATATTTAGAGAGAATGATAGAGGAGTACCAACAAGAGAGATTTAGCTCACTATGGCCTAATAAAATTATTGGTGTTAAGTGCATTCCATAAAAGTAGACCTAGGGTCAGTTGGAAGGAATTTATTACTGACCCACAATAAGAAGAGGGACCGTCCTCTACACCATAACACCCATATTCACTAATTACATAGGTTCAATAGTAAATTCCTATATAAATATACTCTCTTGAGGAGGCTACCTCATAGCGAATTCCTCTTGGGGTGTCCTTTATAGAGGAAGCTATAGAACCACAATCTTTGCCATCATCAAGGTAAATTTCTAATGAAGTTTAGCCTACTCCTATTGTAGTAATCCCTTCCTCTCCAACTATTAGGGCATGTAAGAGATGTCAATAGGAGATAGATTTTAAAAAAAAGAAGATAATCAACCTCTTATAAAAAGGTCTTTGTAGTAAGAAGAATCTCCATTATAATTGTAGGGTAGTCTATTGATACTAAAGACAAAGAAATAAAAAAAGAAGAAAAAGAGGAGGAAGTACATTCCTAGTCCATCAATCCATCCTCCTTTGAAGCAACCCTTTCTATAAAAGGAAATAATGCACCAAAATGCAATAATTTCCTACTTAGTCAAATGCGGAATGTTATGTTAGTTAATTAGAACTAAAACTATTATAGTAGAGCATTAGCACTTAGAATTTTAGAAGATATATGAAGAGAAGAACACAATATATACCCTAGTAAAATCCATAGAGGGGAAAAACCTAGCAAGGATAGAGTCTTAATGTATTATCAATAATAATTAATAACAATACACGTCAAAGATTAACTCATATTACGAGATATTTAGGCTTCAACACAATCCAATAACATAATCATTCACATGCAGTATTCTATGCATATGAATATTCCAACAACTTGGCTCCAACTCCAGCCTACAATGCTTCAAAATCAGGATGATCAAGAATACTAAAACCACTCACCTAAGGCTTTCTTATATATGCTAGATACAAACTTAGAAACCATGGGATATTTCATAGATATCTCCAAGATATAACACAAATTACAAAGCCCCTTTTTTAATCATACTTCAATATGTGATAAGGTTTTTGGTTGTACATCCAAACAACCTCCTAAAAATGAGAAGATCCTCTCTATCTACATCCTCAAAAACTTGCCCAATATAAGGGGGAGGTTAAAGTTATTATCAATCAATTTAACCATGCTAGTATTCCATACAAAATGCCTACTATTTTGAGATTTTCCTATCCAAGTGAGTTACCCTTAAGAGTCATTTTTACATAAGTATAAGTTGCCAAATTGGTAAAGCAACAATAAATGTTCTCCCCTAATGCCCAGGAAACCCACTAGAATAGAATACATTAATTATACAATGTGTACAAAACCTTCCCAACAATCTCGCACTTGTTGTATACATTGCATAGGGTGTAAAATCATGAAATTAGAAGCTATGGGATTACTCTCATAGCCAATCAACACCATTTGAACTTGTATATGCTCATGGGCTTTGTCAATGCATTATCAATATTTGTAAAAATATCCACATTCTCATTCACAACCCTCTTGTAATATCATGAACAAAGCTGTACTACACATCAATATGGTTTTCTACACTTGAAATGTAGGGTTCTTTGCCAAGATGATGTTACTCTAACTATTACACTAAATTAGCACTATATCCTACTTCAACCCAAAATTTGAATACAATATTTGAAGCTAGATTACCTCTTTACAAGCATGAGGAACTACCATTTAATGTACCTCTATGGTTGAAAGAGAAACCACATCCTAACTTTTAGTCATCCAACTTACAATATCACCAAACAATTTAAAAACATACCTATTGGTAGATTGTCTTATATCCACATCTTCATCCTAATCTAAATCTATGAATCCATGCATATTATTTTTCCTGCTCAAATTATATCCTCCTTGGTTAAAAGTAAAACACTCTTAAGTTCCATGAATATATATGAAGACTCTTCACTATAGTTCAATTCTCCTTATGTAGATTGGATATTTACATGCTTAGAACTCCCATTACTTGGACAATGTTTGGTCTAGTGTAGACCATAGAACATATTAGGCTACCAACTACACTTGCATAAGGGGCATGGCTCATGTCTTCTATCTCACCTGGTGTGAAATGGCATTGATCAATAGAAATATTTGTTCCTATATAAATAGGAACACTCATTGGTTTCTAACCATACATTTTAAATTGATGCAAAATGAGTTAACATACTTCATTTGACTAAACCTAAGATTTATGTTAATTCTATCACTCCAGGTGGTCATATTTGATTTTTCCTTATATTTTCCTTAATGTTGTAGGTGGATTTTTGCTCTATGCGTTCGATTTGATGTGGAGAAATGATGTCTTTAGGTGCCTTGAATCTTGAGCAATGTGAATACTAAATCGAATTCTCTTTTGTCTCTTTTGATGTTTAAGTAATAGACGTAGAACACATATTATTTTGGTGTCTTGAGATACTCAATACTCTATCCTCTTTTAAAGGTATATAGTGCTCCAATGTATTATGAATAAGAGAGTTTATTTTGCACAAATTTTTAGTGTATTTATTGTCTCTTTTAGATGTTGTTTCCTTCTCTATTATGAAGACACCTCATTGTATAGCTTGAGGACTTATGTAGAATGATTTGATACTTTATTCTAGCTTCTTGGATATGGCCACTACTTGCTCTTATTCTTTTGAGAGCAATTTATTGTTACCTTTCTTATTAGAAAATACTAATATCCCACTTTTCCAAAGCTAATATGCTTTTTGGAAGTAGAAATATTTGCACTTACACTTTTAATGAAACCCTAAGTGCACCTTGAATCTGAGACTCACCAAGTCTCGATTTGTAGCTTTCTTCAAGTATTTTAATGGTGGTTTTCTTCTCCACTCTTTGATTTGTATTGGTGGCTTCTTTTGGCCATGAAATGTCTCTAGACATTTTTATAGTATGCTAGTTTTGTGAACCAAATAGTGTCTCTAGACATTTTTATAGTATGCTAGTTTTGTGCCCTTGATATTAACAATAAAAAAACACAAAATATCCCTTTGAGAGTATCTAGTTCAACGAACAACTAGTATAGTGCAATGAACCAATAATATCTTCAAATTAATGCACTTTAAAGGTAACAATCATCTCACCTTATTGCTCCTATAAATACACTCTTAAAATAATTTCAAATGCACTTAATAATCTCTGCAACTTTTAAGAGTAATTATAAGGAACCCTAAAAAAATAATTTGTAATTTTACACTATAATCAGTGTTTTAGGACATAGTCTTCTTCTGTTTTCTATTGTAGATTCAAAAAACTCTTATCTCTGAAATGTGCCTTCTTTCTTGTGAGAGGGAATCTCCAAATCTCTTGGATTTGGTAGACTTATTCTATCTGAATCCTCCTTCAATATTCTTGTTGAATTTTAACTTCAAACAAGATTTTCTTCAGAAGATTCTAAATATCTTGAGGTTTTCACTAGATTCTCTCTTCTCTCTTGGGTTTGTTGTCAAATGGTGACAATTGTCCCAAGTCCTTCACTATCAGGATCTTCTCCTTGGTAGTGGATTTCTCCAATGAGTTATTCTAGGAACTTTTTTTTATTATGCTTTTATACTTTTTATGACAAGGCTCTCCAAGCCTTTTCCTTGTTTCTCCTAGAGACCTCTCCAAGGTCTTTAATCATGCATCTTCTCTAGTCTTCTAAATGAGACCTTTTCTTCAAAATTCTTGTCGTGGAAGTGTTGGTGATGAGATATTCTTCTCAAATATCTAAGTTTTATTTCTTCTAAGATCAATAATATGAATTTAGCAGTCATTCTTTAAATATTCCAATATTCAAAGTTTTCCAATGATATCTTTTGTGGATCTCTTCAACTTCTTGTGAAATAAATATTCAATCGACAAGAGAGATTTTCAATCTCTTATCTCACAAAATATTTTTTGGAGTTTTCTTTTGGATCAAATATTCTTCTCTAGAGTCTTCTTCAATATTGGATCAAGACTTCTATGGCTTTTTCTTCTATAATGTGAAATTTTCAATATAGCAATGGAGATCTCCAATCTCCAAACTTCACTAGGACTCTTCTCCTAGATTCTCTTTCGTAATGTCTATTTATCTGCAACAAAAACTAATATCTACATGAGGAAAGAACATAGAATTTTAGACAATGATGGTGAAATCCTTCTTTATATATTGTAGGAAGTGTTCCAACTTCTGAGAGTTAATTTTCTACAACAAAAAAAAATTAGACAATAGTTAACATGAAAAAATCCAGATCTCTAAATATTCTTCACTAGTTGATTCATCAATCTAGTGGAATGAATGCTAATCCATGGTCTTCACGAGGCTTTTTACAACTCCATGGAAATATTCTAGCCAAATGTGATCTCAGTATTTCTAGAATTGAGATTTACTTCAGTACTTATGACTCTTGGTGAGTAAAAAATATGTTTCTGGAAACAATGAATTTTCCTTCCATTTAATTTTATTAATCTGAGAGTTCATAAGCTTGTTGAGTACCAGTGCAAAGTATATGCTTGTAGTAAACTAAGAGATGAGTCCTATGTGTCACTTGTGGTTTGGTGGGGGTGTGTTGTTTGTGTAGTTGGAGTTCATCCAAACCAGTAGAATTTAAATGCAGGAAAATAAATCTAAACTATCATTATCAAACACATGATTGAAAGGAAAGTTACAAAAAAGTAAACACACAACTGGAAGTAAATTGTAGAAAATTAAGCACACTTGTAGATTTGAGTAAAGCAGGAAATTGCATAAATTAAACACTATGTAGAAATTAATAAAGAACAAAACACACTTGCAAAAATAAAATAACAGGAAATAAATTATTACAATAGAAAAAAATAAGGGAGTAATACTGCTTGGAGTGGGCCTAAGCTCATGTAAACATCCACTCGACTAATTCAGACAGTCACTCTCTAGATGTAGAAAATAAGAGAACACTCATGTTTTTTATTTATTGTAGTACAAAAAATATAGTTTTATTGCAGAACCAATTTAGGATCCTTCACTTTAGGGCCAACCTACGTTTTATAGGTCATCCCTTGTTACAAATTTAGACTGTTCTAATTTTATTCATTTCAACGTGATTCGCTATGGTGGGTGCATGCATAAATTAATTAAATATCTAATAAAAGAGAAGTAATGCTAAAATTAAACCTTTTAGGATAACCATAGCACTCCCTATACTTTTACAATAATATTTATCTAATTTATGCATGATTTTTGAATTACATAGTCAATGTGCACTTTATTTCATCAGGTATAAGCACCGATTGGCCTTTCGTTGGAATACAGGCACCTTTCTAGCCTATCATTGGGATAAAGGCACCATATATAGCCCTTTATCATTCGCTAAAATTTATCACTTTTTGATCACCTATTGATGGGAGCTTGCTCTACTGTTAAAAGACAAACACATTTCGACTTGTTTCTAGGAGACAGACATTTGTCCTATTTACTAGGAGACAAGTGCTTATTTTTTGTTGGGATATAAGCACCTTCTAGCCTGTGATTGAGAGTTAGGCATCGTACCTTAGCGATTCAGGATGCCTTTCTCCTATGCCACTATCTTTGTTTGACCACCAATCATTCCTTAATCATGTTATGAGTTTTATCAAATGCTAGGTCCATGTGGGACCTCGACTGAAAGGTGCAAAAAAGTGATAAAGTACTGCATATACACATAATTTCCACTAGAAATATGCATTAGGTATAATACATCATTTTGTATTAAATGTATGCAATAATTTCACAAAAAATACATTTGTAATATAAAAATATGCATAATTATCCCATTAAAGCATACAAAAAAAGAGCATTTTTGGTGCTCATCATCCCCCCATACCTAATTCTTGCCATTTCCTCATGGCACCCACTGTTGATGGTTTTCTATTTCAGTAATGACTTGCTAGTACTCCATGTTTCTATGCACTCTCTCTGGCTATGGCTTTGTCTCACTCTTTGTCACATTTCCTCTTGCCATTCTATCCCAACTCTGTAGGTCATGTTTTTGTTTTGGGTGCTTTTTCCCATTGGCTACATCATAAATGTTGGTTGGATCCTGCCCTTGTATCAAACTTCTTTTTACTCCAACCCTTCTTACTTGTAATTCCTTCCATATAGAATCCAGTGAATGTGGTGGCATTATTTTGGAATGTTGGTTCAACTTACTTCTAATAGTGATAATTTGGAGGAATCTATTCTGCAATGGGGAACTTGAGCTTGTCCCATGGTAGAAAGTGAGATGTGTCATATACCTGGACCTTCGATAATTTTTTTATCTCTGGGTTTAGTGTTGCAGAATTTGTGTCATTCTTCTCCATATTTTTAGGTGAGAGAATTAGGTGCTCAAACTAGTGGTGGCATCATCGATTCTTTATCAAATATATCCATATTCTATAGGTATTCCCACATTCATGAGGGATTTCCATCAGCTAAACCATACATGTACCAAAATTGGTTTGGCCAGGCAAAATTCACAAAAAAATTCTAGCTCTCTGGTCATTTGTTTTTTAGCCTTCCACTCCTTAGTATTTTTAGGCTCTTCTTAAGCTCTTGGAACTTCTCCTTTCAGTTGGTGAAAAATTTCATGGATGCAACCCCATTCTTCATTTAAATTTGGGTCTGACTGCATCTTCTTCCTTCATTGGGTGCCTTTCTATCCTTGGTCTTCATCCTCCTATATGGTGGCCTTTGTACCTTTGCTTTGGGTTACAACTTCTTGATTGGTCTCGGTGCTTCTACATTACCTGTTGGTATCAAGGGATAAACCTCCTCTATTTTCCATGGAGGTGGTATTTCCTAGACCTCAAAAGATTATTTCTCTTGTGCATCTTGGTCCATTGGTGTGTCAATATGTGGTTCAACCGTAGTTTACCTATCAGACTGGCCAACCATGGTTTGGTTAATCGATGGATGACTAGTTGACTGGATAACCTTTGTGGGATTTGCTGACTCTTGTGATTGGTCCATCTCATTCTATTTCTCCTACCCTACAACTGATTGGACAATAGGGTCATGTACATAGATTTTATCAATGAGCTGAGTGGTGTTCATCTATGTCGTATACTCCCCAACTAATTGGGTAGTCCTTGCTTGGTGAACTGGCATCTCACTAGCTAATTGGGTAGTCATAGAAACTTAGGCTGACTCCTTAGCCTTGTTGTATTTAATTTTAATTACAAGGGGGTACTACTACAAAACAAGGCTCCCCTATTTCTAGGAATTATTTGTCATAAGGCCTCTTATTATTCCCCTATTTTAGTCCTTTGGTCGCCTAATTCCCTCCTAACGTTAGAGTTAAATGCTTCTATGGATGCAATATTCTCCTCTGAATCCATGAAAGAGAGTGTTGGGTCCATGGCCCAGTTAGTTTATACAGTAGCATCAACCCTATTTTGTTTGACAACCTACAACTATTGGATCCTATTTTCCAACTAACATACCATATATCACAATTGCATTAGTGTATCATTTATTTCTTGCTACCTAACTACGAAAGCCTATCGAGACTCCTAAAATTTGGCCTGTTACTTTTTATATTTTTCCTCACATTGGAAGGAATATTATTTCATGCTTTGTAGCTAGATTTGGAGGTCTTACTTTGAAGCGTCACGATAGGATGCTTCACCATAGGCCATGTCCTGCAACACCTAGGAAACCAATTCATATTCTATAATGGGGGCTTCTTCTTCCTCTGATGAACTATAATTGACCAAAGACTCCATTACTACTCTTCTTCGGGTTTTTGGTGGTGACATAGATCGAAATAGGATTACAATAGTATGTTGTCTCCCAATTTGAGTGTTGCGAGATAGGCGATGATGTTACCTATGATAAAATATATTCAGATTGCCTTTCCTCCCCTGTAGAATGGCTATGCTAAGAGGTAGATGATGGTGTTGTTTGATAAGGGCCTATTCATTCTATTATTTTTTTCATTTGGCTATGATGGGAGATAAACACTTCTTCCTCCTCATCCTCTTCATATTCCTGCTGCTCATTGACTACTTCTGCTGCAACATTTTTTTCATCTTCTTAATCATTTTATTTCTCATCGATTGAGTCAATTGTAGCAACATGTTCTTCATTAGTTGGTACAATCCTATGCACCTCAACATAGCAAATTAGGGTTGAAATCAGCCTATGATTCCCTAATACTATTATTGTGCATACCTGATACTGAATGGATTCATATTTTAGGGAACATATTAAATAATAGGGGATATTGATGTAATCCCCATGTAGTAGGTGATTGAGAAATCAAAAGTGATTGGTGTTCAACCATGAATACTTGTTAGTGCAAGTGAAAATTTGAGAAACTTGCTTGAATACACTCCTCCATAAGTCTAGTATATGCTATTTCAACAACCCTACTCGTGTTATTTGTGTTAATAATTTTCCAATAAATGATTGCCTATACTACACCACATTGTCCTCCTTATACGTATTATCCCATGTGCGTAGGATAACGGTCATCTCTGTAATGTATGCCTCTATGATTGGTATGACTAGTTTGCACATTCTTATGATACTGTGATTAGTTGAAGGTCCTCCCATGGCATTTGTTAGCTTTATTTATCTAGATTTCTCAGTGTTACAAAATAGGCACTATTATCATTTTTAAACATGCCAAAGCATGTGATTGTATCTGTGCATACAAGGCATCTATCTTCCCATAATCAACAATAATTATGGGTAATCTACATAATTAATTCTTAAATCATGTGCTATATTTAGATGAGTACCATTACAATTTTTTCCTTCCATTCGATTGGCACCACATGGCATATTGCAGATTTGGGGGTTGCATGATTGGATACGAGTTTCATGGGACATGTTACGACACTTACATAGAAATATTTTTTTATGAAAATCATGCACACACATAAAAAAAAAAATCAGTACATACTTGGAAGGTGTTTCGTGAATTATGATATGTAAATGTTAGTGGTGCAATTTGATTGGTTGATGTGTGACAACAATGTCTTTGAGGCAAATGAATGGTGTGCATTTTTTCAATGCGAGGCAATCACGTCAAATAAACATCATTAGGTACTGTAATTTTATTAGTCTCGAGGTTGTGTGCAAAAATTAAAGAAAACATGAAGATTCTATTTTATCATGGGATGACACACGTCCCCTTGGAAGTTGATTTATTCATGTCTCGGGATTATGTTTTTGAAAAAATTTAACGATGCCAAAATGGTGAGAAAAAAATAAGTTTTTGAAAATAGTTAATTTTGCTTCCATTTTATTTTATGAGTTCGAGAGTTCATAAGCTTTCTTAGTACCAATGCAAAGTATATACCTGTAGTAAACTGAGAGATGAGTCCTATGTGTCACTTGTGGTTTGGTGGGGTGTGTTGTTCATGTAGTTGGAGTTCATCCAAACCAATAGAATTTAAATGCAGGAAAAGAAATCTAAACTATCATTATCAAACACATGATTGAAAGGAAAGTTACAAAAAAGTAAACACACAACTAAAAGTAAATTACAGGAAATTAAGCACACTTGCAGAATTAAATAAAGCAGGAAATTGCATAAATTAAACATACCGTGTAGAAATAAATAAAACAGGAAACACACTTGAAAAAATAAAATAATAGCAAATAAATAATGATAACATAAAAAATAAGGGAGGAATACTGCCTGGAGTGGGCCTAGGCTCTTGCAGACATCCACCTGACTAATTCACATAATCACTCTCCGAACGCAAAAAATAATAGAACACTCGAGCTTTTTATTTATTACAGTACAAAAAATATAGTTTTATTGCTGAATTAGTTTGGAATCCTTCACTTCAAGGGTGGCCTATGTTTTATACAAAACACAACTATCCCATGTTATAAATTTAGTTTGTGTTAATTTTATTTATTTTGACACAATTTGCTATGATGGACGCATGCATACATTATTTAAACATCTAATAAAATAGAATTTGCCCTAAAATTAAACCTTTTGAGATAACCATAGCACTCCCTATGCTTTTACAACAATATTCATCTAATTTATGCATGGTCTTTGAATTACATAGTCAAGGTGTACTCTATTTCACTGGGTATAAGCATCAATTGACCTATCACTAGAATACATGTGTCTTTCTGGTCTATCACTAGGATAAAGGTGTCGTATATAGCCCTTTATCATTCATTGAAAGTTATCAGTTTTTTATCACTGGTTGATGGGTACTTCCTTTATCGTTGGAAGACAGGTGCCTTTCGGCCTATTGCTAGGAGATAGATGCTTGTATTATTTACTAGGAGACATGCACTTCCTTTGTGTTGGGAGATAGATGCCTTCCAGCCTACGATCAAGGGATAGGTATTGTACCTTAGCGATTCAGGATGCTTTGCTCCTATGACCATCAATTTTTCCTTAATTGCGTTATGAGTTTTATAAAATACCAAGTTCACATGGGACCTCGACTAAAAGGTGCAAAAAAGTGATAAAGTATTGCATCTACACATAATTTCCACTAAAAACACACATTAGGCATAATACACTATTTTTTATTAAATGTATACAATAATCTCACAAAAAATACATTTCTAATATAATAATGTCACACAATTATCCCATTAAATCATACAAAAAATGAGCATTTTTTGTGCTCATCAATTGTCCATAATTCTATTGATCTATTGTATCTCTTTCTAAAAACCAATCTTATGACGATTTTTGCAAGTGGCAGTGCACTGTGGTAAGTTTAGTTTACAAAAGTGCAAGCCCAACAGTAGCAATGGTGATCCCTAATGCATCTCCCTATTTCTATATGTATTTACCGTGTCTCTGATACCATTGTTAGCTTTTGATGAAGTATACTATGGGAGATGGCAATCACGAGATGTAAAAAATATAAAGGCAACTAATTTTGCATTATGACTAAAGTATACTATAAATAGAAATGACAAAAATAATACAATGTAGCTATGGAGGAAATGAACACTCCATGAATATATACTAAAGGACTACATTGTACTCCATTACCAATGGATTTTACTCTCTATACTACTATTACCTATTGTGATATTCAATAACTTACTATGAAGCCCTTTTTTAA
This sequence comes from Wollemia nobilis, assembly GCA_028583015.1. Lineage (NCBI taxonomy): Eukaryota > Viridiplantae > Streptophyta > Pinopsida > Araucariales > Araucariaceae > Wollemia > Wollemia nobilis. Next base: position 714,195 of record JAQPPZ010002937.1, on the reverse strand, counting down.
TAGGAATATGGGTTCCTTGGCCAACAGTCTACCTAGATATACAAGGGGACATCTTGCATATTGACACTTGTGCATTTATTACATTACTTGAAGTAACTAGCTATCTTCCCCCTAAAGTAATATCCTACTCTATGTACCAAAGGTGGTATATTTACATGACCTAAATGATGTAATATACTCTAACATACAAAGCCTTATTTTAACCTCAAACTACTACTAGAGGCCTATAAGAACCCCTAGGAGACCTATATAATATCTCATAAACACCTTAGTATCAAGAATAGTGGTTGTATCACCTGAGAGAGTCAATAGTCATGGTCGTCTTGCCCCAAGATGACCTCCACTTAGGGTCTAGACAATCAATTTATAGCCAAAAATATCCAACTTGTTTTGATCATAACTTTTACATCCAGAATTTGATCAACATGAAATTTTGAGGATCGCTTCATGGAAACCTGAAGAAGGAGTGAACCAATTTTTATGATATTTTTAGCACCAAATGCAAGGGCATATCACCCAATATGATCTACAAAAAAAGGCCATATTTTCTTGAGATGACCACCAATCAAACACCAAAGTACCTCAAATTTCACTCACATATAGAGAGACAAGGTAAAAGGAAGGTGTACTTTCATGTTTCATATCATTTGCATATATTTTTTGTTCTCATATTGAATATTTTAATATTTCTTGTGCACATTTTATTGGCTTGGGCCCAACTAAGGTGGGCCCTTTTGGTATTACTAATTGTTGTTTCTAGTTGTATGTATGTGTTTCAAAGTTGAAGGCATAAAAGGAGAGTCCAAGAACATCCAAGCTCATAAAAACCCCTCCATATTTTTTTTTGTAGCAAGAGGAATATTTGTTAAGAACCATGTATTACATTGTGTATAGCATGAAGAGAGTTCCTCAACCATCAAGGAGTCTATGTTGTAAGCCCTTAAAGGGTAGTTTTATAAAGGAAAAAATAATATTTAATAATAAAATATTATATTTCTTTTTTAATACATGCATGGTGCTCTTCTCTTACTATAGCACCATATTCCAAAAATAGTAATCAAAGCATAAAGTGTAACTACCCACTCTTATTGACATCATAAAATGAGACTATGCATTAGATATCCACACATCAATACATAAATCAATGTCAATAATAATTCCTTCCAAGGAGGTTCACTATAGTGGAAGGAAATAATTCGAGCTTTTGATTGTCATTTGTATAGTCATAAGTTTGGCATATAACCTTAAATTCAAATAAAAATTGATCAAGATCCTCAAATGGAATTTTCCTAAAATTTGGTAATATAGACAATGAAATGAATTTCATAGGACTTTCTTGGGTAGGATCTAATCATATAGGATATTAAAAAAATTGATAAGTGTACTAGTTTCACTAATATGGAGCACATTACTGGCTTTTTCTACGTTCTCTTGTAAGTCTGCCTTTATACGCTCCCAACACCAAGTAGAGATATTTTTAATTATCCTACTCACATAGTTATATCAAGGATAGGTGGTGTTGAAATAACAATTTGTTCCTCTTTCAATTATCTCTCAAGGGATCCTATGCTTTCTAAATCTTATGATTGTGATTCTTCTAAAATTTTAGTATGTTTGGGAATCATAAATTCAGGTAATTCAGGTATAGGTTCAACCTCTTGTCACAAATCTCTTCTTCTTGTGGCTCATTAGAAGTGTACTCTAATAAATCTACCTCTTTTATCTCTTATCCTATTTATATAGTCTATTTTAAAAAAACTCCTATTTTAGTGTCCTAATATCTGAAATGCAATTCCAAGCAATGAAATTATTTTCATGCAAAGTTGTTTTGTTTTTGTTTGTTTTTTTAAGTAAAAACTACTTCAGGGGTTTTAATCTACACGTCACAAGAAAACAATTATCATTGAATGACTTATTTGTTATCTTACAATCTCAATTTGCTCCCTATGCTTTTACAACAATATTCATCTAATTTATGCATGGTCTTTGAATTACACAGTCAAGGTGCACTCTATTTCATTGGGTATAAGCATCAATTGACCTATCACTAGAATACATGTGTCTTTATGGTCTATCACTAGGATAAAGATTTTGTATATAGCCCTTTCTCATCACTGAAAGTTATCGATTTTTGATTACTGGTTGATGGGTACTTCCTTTATCATTGGAAGACAGGTGCCTTTCGGCCTATTGCTAGGAGATAGATGCTTGTATTATTTACTGGGAGACATGCACTTCCTTTGTGTTGGGAGATAGATGCCTTCCAACCTACGATCAAGAGATAGGTATCGTACCTTAGTGATTCGGGATGCTTTGCTCCTATGACCATCAATTGTTCCTTAATTGCATTATGAGTTTTATAAAATACCAAGTTCATACGGGACCTCTACTAAAAGGTGCAAAAAAATGATAAAGTATTGCATCTACACACAATTCCACTAAAAATACACATTAGGCATAATACATTATTTTCTATTAAATGTATACAATAATATCACAAAAAATACATTTCTAATATAATAATATCACACAATTATCCCATTAAAGCATACAAAAAATGAGCATTTTTTGTGCTCATAAACTGTCCATAATCCTATTGATCTACTGTATCTCTTTCTAACAACCAATATTATGACGATTTTTGCAAGTGGCGGTGCACTGTGGCAAGTTCAGTTTACAAAAATGCAGGCCCAACAATAACAATGGTGATCCCTAATGGATATCCCTATTCCTATATGTATTCACTGGGTCTTTGCTACCATTTTTATCTTTTGATGAAGTATACTATGGGAGATGGCAATCACAAGATGTAGAAAATATAAAAGAAAGTAATTTTACATTATGAATAAAGTATGCTATAAATAGAAATGACAAAAATAATACAATGCAGCTATGGTGGAAATGAACACTCTATGAATATATACTAAAGGACTACATTTTACACCATTACCAATGAAGTTTACTCTCTACACTACTACTACCTATTGTTATATTCAATCACTTACTATGAGGCCCTTTTTATATAGGAATATGGGTTCCTTGGCCAACACTCTACTTAGCTATACAAGGGGACATCTTGCACATTGACACTTGCGCATTTATTACATTACTTAAATTAACTAGCTATCTTCCCCCTAAAGTAATCTCCTACTCTATGTACCAAAGGTGGTATATTTACATGACCCAAATGATGTAATATACTCTAACATACAAAGCCTTATTTTAACCTCAAACTACTACTAGAGGCCTATAAGAACCCCTAGAAGACCTATATAATATCTCATAAACAACTTAGTATCAAGCATAGTGGTTGTCTCACCTGAGAGAGTCAATAGTCATGGTCGTCTTGCCCCAACATGACCTCCACTCAGGGGCCAAACAATCAATTTATAGCCAAAAATATCCAACTTGTTTTGATCATAACTTTTGCATCCAGACTTTGATGAACATAAAATTTTGAGGATTGCTTCATGGAAACCTGAATAAGGAGTGCACCAATTTTTATGACATTTTGAGCACCAAATGCAAGGCCATATCACCCAATGTGATCTGCAATAAAAGGCCATATTTTATTTATATGACTACCAATCAAACACCAAAGTACCTCAATTTTCACTCATAGATAGAGAGACAAGGTAAAATGAAGGTGTACTTTCATGTTTCATAGCATTTGCATATATTTTGGGTTCTCATATTTAATATTTTAAGATTTATTATGCGTATTTTCTTGGCTTGGGACCAACTAAGGTGGGCCCTTTTGATATTCCTAATTTGTTGTTTCTAGTTGTGTGTAGGTGTTTCAAAGTTGAAGGTATAAAAGGAGACTCCAAGAACATCCAAGCTCATAAAAATCCCTCCATATTGTTTGTTGTAGCAAGAGGAATATTTGTTAAGCACCATGTATGACATTGTGTATAGCATGAAGAGAGTTCCTCAACCATCAAGGAGTCTATGTTGTAAGCCCTTAAAGGGTAGTTTTATAAAGGAAAAAATAATATTTTATAATAAAATATTATATTTCTTTTTTAATACATGCATGGTGCTATTCTCTTACTATAGCACCATATTCCAAAAATAGTAATCAAAGCATAAAGTGTAACTACCCTCTCTTATTGACATCATAAAATGATACTATGCATTAGATATCCACACATCAATACATAAATCAATGTCAATAATAATTCCTTCCAAGGAGGTTCACTATAGTGGAAGGAAATAATTCGAGCTTTTGATTGTCATTTGTATAGTCAAAATTTTGGCATATAACCTTAAATTCAAATAAAAATTGATCAAGATCCTCAAATGGAATTTTCCTAAAAGTTGGTAATATAGACAATGAAATAAATTTCATAGGAATTTCTTGGGTAGGATCTAATCATATAGGATATTAAAAAAATTGATAAGTGTACTAGTTTCACTAAGATGGAGCACATTACTGGCTCTTTCTAGGTTCTCTTGTAAGTCTGCCTTTATACGTTCCCAACACCAAGTAGAAATATTTTTAATTATCCTAGTCACATAGCTATATCAAGGATAGGTGGTTTTGAAATAATAATATTTTCCTATTTCAATTCTCTCTCAAGGGATCCTATGCTTTCTAGAGCTGATGATGGTGATTCTTCTAAAATTTTAGTATGTTTGGGAATCATAAATTCAGGTAATTCAGGTATAAGTTCAACCTCTTGTCACAAATTTCTTCTTCTTGTGGATCATTGGAAGTGTACTCTAATAAATATACCTCTTTTGTCTCTTAGCCTATTTATATATTCTATTTTAAAAAGACTCCTATTTTAGTGTCCTAATATCTGAAATGCAATTCCAAGCAATGAAATTATTTTCATGCAAAGTTGTTGTTTTGTTTTTGTTTGTTTTTTTAAGTAAAAACTACTTCAAGGGTTTTAATCAACACTTCATAAGATAACAATTATCATTGAATGACTTATTTGTTATCTTACAATACCAATTTGCTCCCCAACAATGGTGCCAAAATGTGATTACTATCGTTTATGCTCTCACTATAATTTTTTTTTATCAAACCAGGGCAGTGTCCTAAGGTTGTATGTGATAGAGGTCTTGGAATTGTACCTTAGATATTAGGGTTCTAGCCTATCCTAGGAAAACTAAGAATCACAATGTCTTTGCAATTTAAAGGAAACTACACTAGATTCCAGACTTAGAACTAGAAGAAATTCTATTTAATTGTAGAAATAAACCAACTAAAATTTAAAGAACTATGCTAATTTAAACTAAAATGAAATTCAATTAATGCTAAAAGAGAGACATTAAATGTTGAAAATGAAATTAATTTAATAGAATATAAATTGAGACATTAACTAAAAATGATAGACTAAAAATAAAATAGAGGATAACCAAACATTATGCTATAGAATTTGAATGAGAAGAATGAGAAGAACAACAATATTTTGTAGTAATATAGAAGCAATTATTCTACAAAAAAAACAAGAATTAACATAAGAAAAAATTGCATTAAACAAACTAAAAACTATGTTAGAAAATGAATAACAAGAAAGAAATAACTAAAAACTTATAACTAATATTAACAGATCTTCCACTGTTCTAGAGAGTGGTCATTGCTTCGAGGTTTAGAAAAAGGAAGAAGGTTTCAAAAATAAACCTAGCCTAAAAGGTCAATAGTTTCATGTACAAAACTAAAAGAGTTAAAATTGAGTTAATGTATGAATTATTGCATCCTTTATTCACTTGTTGACTTAGAAAATTCCTTCTTTCTTTCTACTAAATTTGCCCCATGGGAATACAACGTTATTTATAAGTAAATTCATAACTTATTTGCCTATGAACAAGGGATAATTCAAGAAACAATCTATCTTGCATTGGTTACACAACCCTGCTATTAAATCTAATTATTTAGATTTAAGACAACAAGTCAAATTGGATGAGTCTCCCTATTTTACACCTCTATTCATTGTTTACTACCTTGAAATAAACATAAGACAAAATTATATCAAATTTGAAGCATCTAGTTCATCATTTCTAGCTTTCAATCTCCCTACAATTCTATTATGTTCTAGCGTAGGTTAACTATAGGTCATATATATCATACGACAGGTTTTTCCTCTTATGCAAATAAATGAATCCTCTTCTTGACCATGTGTTGAGAAAAATTTTTGACCGCTCCTTTTGTCACATTGTTCACTTTACCACAAACTTGTAGTTTTTTATCTGGATGTTTCAAAGCATTTCTTGCATTTTTTGTTATACAAGCCTATGATGATCTAACACTTGTTCATAATACATAGTTTGGTATAAAATAATTATAACAATATTGGAAATGGATGGAAAATGGTTTAAAACATCAATTCATTAGATTTTTAGATCTATAGACTTGTCCATAAATTCTAATGCATTTATTCCTAACTTTATTCTATCCTTTAACAAGCTGAAATCATGCAATTTAATCTTAAAATACATAAAAATCAGTCCAAACAATATTTTTTTTTCAATTTACTATATTAACACTAATATTACCATAAATAATAATCAAAGTACTTGGCAAATACTATAGTATTTTAAATAAAAGTAGGTAAAAAGAGTTAAAATATTCTTAAATAATGAGACATTTTATGGTCTCATTATCAAATATAATATATTATATAACTTGTTTCTTTAAAAGAAAACAAGTTTAATAATTTAAAATCAAATTTACGACATCATTATCTCTTTATAAATAATTGATCTTTTGTTATTGTTCTTGCTATTAAATTATCCTAGCTTATCTATTATTGTTTCTTCAAAAAACAATTTATATAGAATCCAATTTTAACATATTGAAATAAATGTATTGAATATTTTTGTAAGCTTTGTAATCTAAGATAAGTGTTTCTTTATTTTCTTCACCCCTAAATTTCAATAGGTGCATATTCTATTTGCCAATTTCTCTTTAGGTCTCTTTGTCTACCTCTCAGTTTTGAATCAATGTACATCAATCCTTAGTAGGGTTAAGCATATTTTTCTCTCCAATTAATATGTTTATCTATATATGATTTTTGATGATGTTGACATGTGGGGTTGAAATCATCAAGATAGTGCCCATTCTTTCTTCCTAGTATTTTTATCCCTAAATGTTGGATATGCACCTTAATCCATCTATTTACATCCATTTATTCAATAAATCTAGATATCCTAGAAGTTGAATCATTGTAGCTACTTATATAGGAAAAGTAAATTTTTTTACTAGGACTACTTCATATGGATCTCAAAATTTTATTTATAATTTTTCTTGTAATCAGATATATTTGTATCCTCTTTATTTTTATTTACAATATCAATGCCCTACTAACCCATACTTCCCGTAAATCACCATTGGAACTACCAAAAATTTGAATAATACCTAAACAATCTTCCAATCCTATAATTTTTCCTTTCTATATTTGTTTTACAATGTGAAAGTGCACTCTAATCTCTCATTATATTTTGTTACTTTTTATAAGAGAGCTCATTTAAATTGGAAGTTTAATTATGTTCGTTTATTTTGGTTGGTGAAAACCACTATCTTGGTTTTGTGAGGATTCTCTTGCATAATAATTTCCTTGAATAAGTGTTCTAAGGCCTTTAAATTCTCTCTAACCCTTGTGTTATCTTTGCAATAAAATTTAATCAATGCCATACAAAAGTAGATTCACCACATGACTACCTAGTTGGAATCCTTTTCCTCCACTTATATTTAGCCATTCTTCTAATTTATAAATGTACAAACCCAATAAATTCAGAAATAATGAACATCGTTGTTTAATTACTATGTCACTTTTGAAGCATTTTGAGAGACAACCTTGTGTTTTTATTTTGGCTTAAACCTCTTATACAATTTATGGACTATTACACTATGTTTTTCAACTTTGGATAGTTATTCCATCATACGCCATAGTTTACTAATAGGTAATGCTTTAAATGCCTCCTTGGTGATGAAATTTATATTTGAAAAATGGTATATTAATTTATAATATTTAAAATTGTTATGAAATTTTATTATCATCAATATACATTATTCAATAATATGCCAAAATATCAAATCATTCATCCACAAATATCCATAGTAACAATCCATACAATGAGATAGAGATAGATAATATTCTTAAGGTAGGGCAATACCAATAATACTCGTTAATATGAGAGGCCACTCTATAGGTAAATATGATTACAAAATAATACTCAATATGAATGATGATTATTACAATGACAATATATCTTCTTTATATACCATTCTTCTAATGCTACTTTAGGGAGATGATTCCTAAACCCTCAATTATAATATAATATTATAATATAATCGAACTTGGATTATGTATAGCACATGCCAACTATAAAAAATAACCATATACAATATAATATCATATCCCCATATACCTTAACCTAGGTACCATAGAATTCCACCATAACAAATATTTCATCCTTAAAAAATGAGAAGAAACTAAATAATATGATCTTTTGAGCAATCTTGATCATCCATCCATCCAAGTAAAATCTTTATTAGTGGTGGTCTTTGATAATACTAAGCTAACATTATACCACTTGAATATCCATAACTACTTCATTGGCTTCATGCTTTTGTTTCTCTACTATGATGTTCAAAATGATTAATTCTATAGTTTTATGATGTTGCACCACTATGAAATTAAAATTTACTACACGTTTTTCCAAACACGACCATACTTGATGTATTTTTGACTCCTTGTAGGTGTATAATAATATTTATACCCTATGACATGCCTCCACGATTATTACCACTCATTATGGGTGTTGATATGCTACAACCTTAATTTGATGTTATCTGTCCTTTGATTATTTAATATTTTATTCCTCCATTTTAAATTCTTCCTCATGCTCTTTGCTTATGTGCCCTTTGTTTGGTGCATCGGTGTGCTCTTCTAACATAGTTTTTTTATATTTTTCTATTACTTCTTCCTTGGACGTTCTTTTTACCTCTATCATAGATTCATATTTCAATTCCTCTATTAGTTATTTAACTTATTCACCTACCATAATTATGTCTTGCTTCTCCTTGGATCTTGGTTCTAAAATAAATAAATATCTTGAAGTGTTATCTTTTTTTTTATCATAACATCATGAACATATTTTGCATAGTAATTCTAATAGTATCCAAAGAAACCAATCAAGGATAACCAATAATAATATCTATATTATCCATATCAATAGCATGAATATGAATGTAAAATATATTTATTGGTGGTGATTTTCAAATATTCAGAAATATAAATATTCTTACCCTTAAGTCATATGTCCTTAATTTTTGTTGCCTAAGCAACCTCTTAGCTAAATAAACATTAATGAACTTATACCTATTGCTAGGGTTAATGGAAATTATAACCTTATCCTTTTGAATGCATTCATGAACCTACAAGATAGAAATTTTAGATGAAAACTAAATTATATGACCATACATATGCTTGTATAGCTTCAAATATGGGGTTCCTTTAGCCTATACACTATCATTCTTATATTTTCCTTCTACAACATCCTTGAAAATATTTAACTCCCTTATAAATTCATCTTGTTTATATTGAAGCCTATTATTTTATTTTATATAATTATTGAGTGTATATTTCAAACTAGTTATCTTTTTATATGAATCCCATTGACTCAAGAATGCTTGCTCTATTTCTTTTGAAGTTTGTTTATGTTGATGGGTGCAAAAATAATCTCAAAATCAATTTCAAGCTTTCCCTTTAAGATAATAAAGTAGATAACATTTCCAATTAGAGGAAGTAGAATACAAATATTTAAATATTTTTGCACAATTTCCTAACATCAATATCATCCTCATTTATAACAAGGTATTCATCACATGAGGTCACACCTCCATAAGAAAGCACAATGCAAACTAGGGTTTACAAAAATATATCTCCCCGCTAGTTTGAAGATAAAATTTGACATTAACAATTAGACCCCAAAAAAATCACCATTAAACATAACAACAATAGATAGTTTGCTTACCCCAACTAAAATATATCTTAAATTTTATTTTCTATAAAAAATGCAATTTAAAAAAATGTCACTACCTCTATTATATATGGTTGACTTCATAGGGTTGTATCTCCCTCAATATTATCGATATTCCATCATATTATCACTCATAATGAGGCTATTTAAATTTTAAATAAAATGGCATACAAATTATTTGAATCAAACAAATTTGTGCAAAGATATGACTATCAAATATGAGATATTTTTTGAAAAAAAAAGGCCAAATTTTGCAATCCTTAAAAAATAATCCCCACTTTTCTATAATCATTTCTCTTATTTCATTTGTTATGAAGCTTTATTCTCATTAAAAAAAATCATTCACTAATATGCAAAAATATTAAATCATTCATCCACAAATAATTATCCACAATAAAAATCCATATAATAAGATAGAGATAGATAATACCCTTAAGGTGGGGCAATGCCAATAATACTCCTTAAGGAAGGAATAAATCCATAAGATCTCCCAAGATGAGAGGCCACTCCATGGGCAAAGACAATTACAAGAGAATAGTTGATATGAATTATGATTATTACAATGACAATATTCCTTATTTATATAGCCATCTTCAAGTTCTACTTTGAGGGGTTGAATCCTAAACCCTTGTCTCACTCATTATTATAATATAATAAACCTTGGGTTAGGTGTGGCCCATGCCAAATATCCATAATACCAAAGTACAATATAATCATATCCCCATATACCTATTCCTAGGTGCCATAGCAAAAATCTACAATTTTATTTATCAAATTAATTTTTTTTTAAATAAAATTTGTTCTCTATTTGATTGTTTTAGATAGTAAAAATAAGCATATCAAATAGAATTATCTCAACCAATTAAATTCCTCAAGTAGAAAGCTCAATAGCCAAATTATTGTAATACCATTATATGATTACCATATAATATAGATAGGATCATTTCAATACATATAACTAATTAAAAAAAAACATATAATCAACTAAAAATATATCATTAATAAATTTCAATATTGAATGGTTTATGCTTCTAAGTAATCTTGTCATTTGAATGGGCCAAATATATTAAATCTATATCATCTTACCCGATTGAAACGCAAGGCCATTCTTGGACTTCAAAGCTTGTGAGGTTTATAAATGCAAGGCTGGAAACTGTTCTACGTGTTCGATTCCATGCAAAATGTACATAGGGGGACTTCTTACTGTCACGATAATTCTTCCCACGTCATTCCTCTTATCTCCACACTGACTACATATGGCTGACCTTTACCCACGTATGTAATTTAGGCATGATCTATGAAGCCCGTGGGCTGCTCTTAAAACAAATGCTCTATCAAGGGCATATTTGTAAACTCAGGGCTGAGACTGCCCGTAAGTCAAAGACCCCACAACGGGTTGGGGGAATTACTGGCTGTCAGTTCTTTTATATGTGTAGATTTGAATAGTCGATATTCATCTTTAAATGCTCTGGGCACATCAATGAGCCGCGCCACATCAACGAGGACGCGGGAACTTGGTCAGACTCATTGCCTTACATAATTTATAACGGTGCTTTAGACTTAAATAGTACACCGAGGCACTTCAGAAAATTGATTGCTGTGTACTCGAGAACGTTTAACAGCTCCTTTCCAAATTCAATGCCTTCATCTCCCTTTTCGTTGACGTCATATTCTTTAAACCCTGTCCAATACTTCCGTCATACAAAGCTTTCATGGGCTTTATGCCTTCCATCGGTTTTACCACGTGAATTTAATGGAGGAGTGAATGGATTGGATGAGAAACGTGTGAAAATTAACGTCTCCTTCATAAAGAACTCCTCCGTTAAAGCAAAGTAAACTAATAAGAAAAGTAATATAAGTTATTTATTTATTTTTAAATGAAATAGGTTTATATTATATTAAAAATACAACTTAATCATACTAAAATTGGGTGGATACACATAATCAGTAGGGTCTCAAAAATTACACTTACCGTTTATGGTTAGGAGAAATCAAATAGCAAATATAAAGTTTTTAGTTGGCTAGCACAAAAAGGAGGGAATTAAAATCATCCCCTTAGTCAAAAATCAAATAAAAGCATGCATCCGCACAATAGAAATCATTTTCAAACAAACAAAATTATCCACATTGTCATCATGGCACCAGGGAGAGGCGACAACAGAAACATCCCAACCATTATCATCAGTGCTAGTATCACCCATATCAATAACACCATTAACCTCTTGTGCATTTATATCTTGAGAGCATGAATTTTGACCATCATCATCGTGCCAGTCCAGAGCATTAACGGTATCATCTATATTAGTTACCAATAACCAATACAAGCAATGCAATTCGAATATTTTAAAAGAGTAAAACATTTGAAGTGGAAATTATTTTAGTATATATTAAAATGAAAGGAAGAAACTACTTTTTACATTAAATTATATAAATAGTTTTAAATTTTAAAACTAATATAAAAAGTAGATCTAAAAACCAACAAATATTTCAAAGCAGTAATTAAATGAAACTTTTACTAAGTAATTCTTAGGTAGCATGTCATTGTAGAAAAGGGGAGATAGCACCTGACATCATGTAGAGGATTTGAAAAGCCTAAGAAATGAATATGTTGACAATAAGCAAAATTTTTGTCTATGAAGTCCTATGGAGAGCTTCATCCTCTTCCATGGAAGGCACCACACGAGTGATGAAGAAGCTTGGAGGTACCTCTAAGGTCTAGAGAAGTTGTTAATCAAAGTGAAAGCGTTTTGTGATGATAAAAGAGAGTCTTTTTGAAGCAAAAACATTGTTAACTTGTGAACTTGTTAATTAATGGATGGTAAAATAGGAAATAAAAATGGATATTTATAGCAAAGAACAGAACTTTTAGTTTTGATCGATGGTTAGATTACACCCTTTTAAGGCTATAAAATTATCTTCATTGATTAAGATAACTGCTCGTATTAATCACAAGCATGTGGACCTACTAGGTTTTGATGACATGTCAAGAATCCTAATATTTTATCAATTACCAGTATTTCCACTTAAAGTGGTGATCATGACACCATTGATTTTTCAAACCTACACTCTAAGGAACACATGTCATCATGTGCCCTCATTGTGACTATGTCCTAACTCAGAATTTTAGGGATTGTTCACACATGAAATGACAAACATTGACTTAAAATGATAAAAATACTTCTTAATTGACTAGCTTGCCATCCTACTATTCAAGGAGTAACAAAGTTAGTCCACCCATGTCCCATACTAGGAGGACAAAGCTCTTGACCACCAACTAGTCAGTTGTTACTCAAATACATATGGCCTCTCCCTAAGGACCATAGATGGAACTATACGAGATAGCCTATCATGAGTCCTTAGGGATAAATGAAAAATAGCAATATGCAATAGTTGAAGCAACAAAAATAAAATTATATGGTATCATGTAAAATTTGTCAATTTTTATTCTATTATCTATGTGAAACACAATTTTTAAAAAATTAATAGCTTAAAAATATAAAGTGTAATCAAATAATTCAAAAGTGGAGAAAAACATACTTATACTTACCTATTTTTGCTTCATAAATGTTTTTATGTATGGAATTGATTATATCTTGCCCCATACGACTAAATTGGAACTTACATGCAAAAATATCAAAGCATTTAAAATTATATTTGGATGCCAAATGGATAAAAATGGAGGTCATAAATGAGTCCAAAGCAAGACAAAATCCACAAAAGCATTGCCTCTATGATATTCTTGTAAAATTCAACAAAAATACTTAGAACTTTTTTCATTTAAATAAATAAAAATATAAATAGGGGGTTAAAAAATATTTTCAATTTTATTCACATGTGCACCCAACATTCTTGAGACTACCATGTGCACAACGAAGCTCATGGTCATTGGTTGGTTGAAATTTCACCAATGGTCATTTGTTTAGAAAATATGGCAAATGATTGCCAAGTTGAAACCACTCGTCGGTTATCTAATTATTTTACTTATCATTTTCTATTTGAGAGTTATCAATTTAAATTTGTTCCAATATAACAAAATGCTATTAAATCAAATGAAAAACATTTTTGGAAAGGAGAATACTTTTTATAAATGGAATTCGACACTTAATAGCAGAAGAAAAAAATAGGAATAAAAGAGACTATATTTTTAACTTGAATATAGATTCTTCATTTTGAAATCTCGATTATGTAATAGTAAGCATAGTAATTACTTACTATGCTTACTATTACTATCCGTTATTTTTTTTTTTTACTTAATATGCTTACTCCTTATTTCTTCAATTTTAATTTTAGTATACTTTCTACACTTTTTATTTGAAATAAATGATCCCTCATTTGCCTATAGAAGGATCCAACGTTGGTCTATTTGTTGACTTGCAACTACCGAATCTTGCAATACCTTGAGATAGGTATATAGATTATTTTTAATCCATGTATTTAATTAATAAACTTAATAAGTAGGAAGAAACAAGATATAATCCTTATGTACACCAAAAGGGTAAGGATTCCACCTTAGATTTGGTCTTTTTCTTTTTTATTCAATATTTCCTAGATGTTTCTTTTTCCAATGTATTTTGTTTATTGTTCTCATTAGTTCTTTTTTATCATTTAGGACTTTAGCCCTATGAAACAAAATGCTACTGCTGAAACCAAGTAGAATAATTTTCTTCTTAGATCTAATCAATACACTATGTATGAATTGTGGGCATTTTTGGTGCCTACCCACATTTGATTGCCAGTAACTAGGTTTACCTTTTTACAAATAAAACTAGAGATCGATAACAAATTTTACATACAAGCCTAGAAGGATTGCCATAAGAAAAATTGAGCAAAGAAGGGACGAGGAGGATGCCCTTGGAACTTGTTGTAACACCTATGCTCGATCAAATTCTAAAATAAGGATGAGGGTTCAACTTGTTGCGACTATGAACCAGGATCTCATTGTTGTTCACTAGGGCATATAAAGGTAACTAAGGCCAAATAACTAAGGCATGAAGCTACCATAATTATGATACCCAAAAAAAATATTCAGAGGACCCATGTTGAGTCCTACTACCAGAAGACAAGCTCATGCTAGAGTGGCTATCTCTCTAATACCCTGGAAGGCCTATACTTGATTGGACCCTTGCGGTGGCATTGATAACCTGCTGACTGACCAGAAGCTGACAAGAGTGAAATGGAGAAAATGGCTAAGTCATAAGTAGATCGGTATACTTACATCCGAGAGGAAATCTAAAGATCTAGTGCATATGGATGTGGTAAAGTAGGCTGAATATAGATAATATTGAAACATCTATGATGGTTGAAGTCCAAAAAGTGTCAAACATCAGTATCAGTGTTGGAAGAGAAAAAAAATATTGAAATGGCCAAGTATGGGGATGATCAAAACAATTGCACCCAATCAAAACTCGATGGGGTCCTAAAAACCTGATCTTCGCCAAGATAGAAAAGTGGTCTAGTATAATAAAGTCCAGAACAATTAGACCTGAACAGAACCCAACAATATCATAAGGGCCCTGTCAAGGAAATGGAAAAGTTCCAAGAGCATCGAAACATTCATACCCGACCAAAGCCCGATGGGGTCCCAATGTTCTGGTCTGGAGCTCGAAAGCTAAAAAAGGGATCATAATGCAAAATAAACAAAGGTAGAAGGATATAAAGAGATCCATATCCAAACAAAACCCTGATAACACTCAAATACCTAGTGCACGCAGGGCTAGAAAGGAGGCACTAGAAGAATTCCACTCATCAGGGGTCCACTAAGAATCTTAAGGACCTATAACAGGATATATAATACCTAGATAATAGGCCAGTTGGAGATTAGTATGTCATTGAAAAATATTGAAATGAGTAAAGAGAATCCCATATGTGTGCACACGATCCAGTAGCCACTTCCTAACAAGATAAGGTCCCTTTTATGCATGACGTTTGCTGGATATGATTTTGTGTCAGAAGATCCTAATGATAAAATCCATCTTTCGAAGAATAGGGTAACTAGGTAGAAGAGAAATCAATGGATAAAAAGTAGCCAGTGAGCAGGACATGACTCAAAATGGTGTAGATCCAAGACATGTCAACCAACCACGTTCGGGTTATTGGAGAAGCCACACTTCCAAAGTGGTTCAACAGGATGGTAGAATCTTTTACATAACAACAATCCACTTCTAAGACAATTATGGTTTTGACTTCTTGAGAATTGTAAAATGTCTACAACTACTATAATATAAAATAAAAATCGTTTGACTATTAGGATTTTACAATTCATATGTAAAAATGGATTATTGGCATCATAATACAAATTGACTATTGTCTAGCCTCTATTTCAATTCATTTGCAAACCATCTATGTATGGATGATCGCTTCTTTTTAATTTAAGCACGTTGAATGTTTATGGTATTTTATCCTAAATCCTAGATTTGCACTTTTTCATTCACTTGTCTAGAATTGGTGGTCTCATAAGATATAGTAGATTAAAATTAAATATTCTATAATTTATTGCAAAATTGGCTAGTTTGTTAGGTAGTTGATTGTTTAGTTGCATGATCCTTATTTTTTTACACATGTCTTGATGTTTCTTAATCTACACCACTGTAAGTTCTATATTTAACCTATTTTATCTCTTTCAACACCATTTTACCCCTACATTTAGGTATAATTAGCCATAACTTCAAGGAACCAACCTCCTTTGAATATTGATTGCTGCAATTTTCACATGCTCCTCAATAATTCAATGTTTGTCAAGGTATGTGGGCGTACAAAAATTTCCATTAGAAAAATTCTCTAACCAACATGAACTACTAGAACAAGCATTATGAAACAACAACCAAAACCATTGTTGGAATTTGTATCAATTGAGAATTAATCTTAATCTATTAAGAGACTATAAATTTGATCTAGTATTCGTAATTGAATTATGCATTGAATAAGCATCATAAATATTATGCCTTGAAGAGGACTCAAATCTCCATGCTTTTATCGACACCTAAAACATGTCATGTTGAGGAGGCTACTCATGTGGACACCTTTTCAGACCATATGACTAATATTGGACCTTCTGAAGACCTAACAACGGTTCTAACCACTCAAATAGGGTAGCCTAGTCCTTTCTAGCATGGTTCATTATTTATACCCTCTAGCGGTGATCTCGCAGTTGCTGGAGCAGATGATGGCCTTTGAGTGGGTTGAGCCTATCGAGGATGGCCACCTCTATAACAACCCTATGCTTCTCGAGCTGAACCAAATCCGTTATATAGCAACAAATGGTGAGTGGTTATGATCGAGAAGCTTCCAAAAGCAATGATTCATATCCCTGGGTATAACTAAATATTTTTCTTGGATTCTTTAGCAAGATAGAATTCATATTTGGGAGGTCTATATAAGGCGTCCCAAAACATCACCAAAAGAGAGAATTTATCCCAAATTGAACACAATAAATTGTTGTTCTTTTGTGATCAGAGAGATAAATCTCTCATAAGCATCTAGGTGCTACTAAATTTGCATCATGGAGCTTGCATCCATAGCCATGGAATGCATTGGATATTGAAGGACACATCTCCTTACCGTTTGATCATAAATTCACCACGATTATAAGCTAATATTATGCAATTTCATTGTATATCCAAGAAAAAAACCCTTGAACATCAATTTGGCAATCAAATTGATCATCTCCATGCATCAAGCTTAGAGAAGAAAGTCTATTTGGTGGCCACTATTGTTAATAGCAGCCCATAGGCACCATCTTTAGACCCAATGACAAAAAGTAGAGCCCACCATTCTGATCAACAATGACCTTGTGGTGATATCTAAATTGCTTGTATTTTTTATTTATATTAGTCTTAGTTGCTTTTAATACTATTTTTAATGTTCGTTAGCATTATTTCTTTTAGTATTTTATGTATTATATTATTATTTTTAGAATTTGCTTTCCATATTGTATTAGCCAAACGAACATTATTCTCATTGAATTGATGAAATAAATAGTACAATGCATCCTAAGAATAGCCCGTGAAATAGGGAACCACCTGAGGTGAGAATAGACTTAGTTACAACAAATAACAACTATAGCCTATAATGTAATAACTAACTAAGCTACGCTAACATCCCCCCTTTATTACATTATTTTGCAATACATAGAGAGTTGCGAAACAATTCAAATTTGACACGTGCAAGTGCCTTAGTGAAAATATCTGCAACTTGAGCATCGGTGGAGATGTACTGAAGCTGAATTCGGTGCCTTGGAACTTCGTCTCGAATGAAGTGACATTGTGTGTCAATGTGCTTGGTTTTCTCATGATGCACTGGATTCTTAACAAGGTTCAAAACACCCTGGTTGTCGCAGAACAAGTGTATTGGAGATTTTGATGGATGACCCATACTTGTCAAAATGCGATGCAACCATATCACTTCACACATAGCTTCACGTGCGGCATGATACTCTGCCTCTGTAGATGAGATAGCAACCACCTGTTGCTTCTTGTTGTGCCAAGAGACAGGACCGGATCCAAGATGAAATATATATCCTGAAGTTGACTTACGATCATCATATGACCCGGCATAGTCAGAGTCCGTGTATCCTTGCAAGAAGAATTTGTCATTCCTCTTGTATTCTAGGCCATATTCCATTGTGCCACGGACATAGTGAAGAACACGTTTTGCTGCTTTCCAGTGAGTAGTCTTAGGTTCCTGCATGAACCTCGAAAGATAGTTGACAACAAATACGATATCTGGCCTAGTATTAGTCAGATATATGAGACTCCCAATCAGCTATCGATAGAGAGTACCATCTACCTGAGGTGAATCATCATATCATGATAACTGAAGCCTTGATTCCATCGGAGTTGCCATCGGCTTGCAATCAGTCATGCGATATTTTTCTAACAATGTCTTGGCATATTTTTTTTGAGTCACTTTGATGTAGTGCTCCTTCTGGCTCACTTCCAGACCAAGACAATAATGGAGAAGTCCGAGATCTGTCATCTCAAAATATTTACACAAGTCTCTTTTGACAGCAGAGATCATAGTTTTTGAACTCCCTGTAATGAGCAGATCATCAACATAGAGTACAAGCAACACTATCTCAGAACCTTGTTTCTTGAAATAGAGGTTTGCATCTGATGGACATCTCTTAAATCCATGTTGCAGGAGGTGATTATCCATTTTTATATACCAAGCTCGAGGAGCTTGTTTTAAACCATATAAGGATTTGACCAACTTGCACACTTTCTGCTCTTGGCCTTCCACTTCAAATCCTTCAGGTTGTGTCATGTAGACTTCCTCTTGGAGATCACCATTCAGAAAAGCACTCTTGACATCCATCTGGTGAACTTTCCACCCATATTGTGCTGCCATAGCACAAAGAACTCGAATGGTGGTCATCCGAGCAGTAGGTGCAAAAGTTTCCTCATAGTCAATGCCTTCCTTTTGCGCATAGCCCTTTGCAACAAGATGGGCCTTATGCTTATCAATTGTCCCATATACCTTGTACTTGACTTTGTACACCCATTTGCAGCCAATGGGCTTCTTTCCATGTGGCAGATCGACAAGCTCCCAAGTTTTGTTCTTTTTCAGAGACTTATACTCAACATCCATAGCAACCTTCCATTGTGGCTCACTAAGGGCATCTTGTACTGAAGCAGGTTCATGTTCATTCATTGAAGACATAAACACCCTATCATCATCTATATCCATATCCTCTATTTCTCTCTCTGGATCTACAGAAAGTTCCTCAAAATATTGACAAAGATCATCAACCTCAGTAGTCTCTACTGTTGCTCTTTCTTGTCGAGCCATACTACGAGTACGAGGTCTATCCAAAGTCAAATATGGTGGAGTGGATAACTTTGAGTCTCTGATTGTACTTGTATACCATTTTGGATTCTTCTTCTGTGGTGATGAAGAAGATGAAGAAGTAGAAGGACCTCCAGTCTTTGGTGATGAAGGGGACTTCTCAACTTTAGATTCCACAAGATCTAGGTATACATCAGATGTGCTTTGTGATGTGAAAGCCTCATCAAAAACAACATCTCTACTGACATGAATCTTCTTGGTCAAAGGATCAATCAAATGATAACCCTTAGAGTGCTCATCATAGCCAAGAAGAATACACTTCAATGTCTTCTCATCTAGCTTCTTCCTTTTCTCTTTCGGTATGTGCATGAAAGCTTTACATCCAAAAATGCGAAGATGAGAGATGGAGGGTTTTCGACCACTCCATGCTTCCTATGGAGTCATTCCTTTTAGGGCCTTTGTGGGTGCCCTATTCAATAGATATACTATAGTGGTGACAGCTTCTGCCCAAAATTGTTGCCCAAGACTAGCTCCTGTGAGCATACAACGAACCATTTCCATGATAGAATGGTTCCTCCTCTCAGCAACTCCATTTTTTTGAGGAGTATAAGTAGTAGTTAACTGTCTCGTGATCCCATGTGCAGTCAAGAATGCAGAAAACTCTTTAGAGGTAAACTCCCCCCTCGATCTGAGCGGAGGGTCTTTATAGAAGTCCCTGACTCCTTCTCAACAGATTTCTTGAATTGCTGGAAGAAACTAAAGGCTTCATATTTTAGATTAAGAAAGAACACCCACATATTTCATGAGTAGTCATCCACAAACAACTAAAAATACCTCTTCCCCCCACAACTGATTGGTGTGAAAGGACCGCATAGATCGGTGTGAATCAACTCCAGAGGTTTCTTTGCTCTTGTAGAGCTCTTCTCAAAAGGTACTCTATGTTGCTTTCCTGCCAAGCAATCAGAGCACACTGGCAATGTGGAAGAAAGGGAAGGAAGACCCTTTACCATCTCATACTTACTTAGCTCAAGTAAGTAGCCAGAACTAAGATGCCCATATCTCTTGTGCCATAGGGAAGTTGCCTCCTTTGTAGAGACTATCATGGCAACATGGGGAGTAGAGATAGCATCTAAGGCAAATAAGCCATGCTTATATGAAGTTGTTGCAATGTTCTTACCCCTCCTGGTAATAGAACAACACTTCTTGCCATCCTCAACATGAAAGTTCACAACCATATCTTTATCCAGAATTTGTGTGACTGACAACAAATTGTTCGCCAATCCTGGAACATAGAGGACTTTTTCAATCTGACACTTGCCATCAGGAAGAGTGACTAAAATTGTACCTTCTCCCTGAACCTTGTAGGTTTTGTCATCAACAATAGTGACAGGTTTGCCCTCTTTGGCCTCAAATGATTCAAACCATGATTTGTCACCAGTCATGTGCTTACTAGCACCAGAATCGACATACCATACAGGATCCTTCTGCTTGGAGGTTGTGGTAGTCATGAGCACCTTGTGTGCCCACTCAAAATCTGAGTCAGATTCTTCAACAACAACATTCACCTTGGGTTGCTTGTTCTTGTTTTGTGGTTTGTTCTGGCCTTTTTGTTTAGGTTGCTTATTCTTGTGCCAACACCTATTTGTGTCATGGTTGTCTTTGTCACAAATTTTGCAATATCTCTTCGTTTGTTGAGGTTGTTTCCCTTTTGAATATTTGTGAGAATTTCCTCCCTTCTAAAAATTACCCTTCTTCTTAGAACCCTTCTTGTTGGAGTATAGGGTTGTATTAGAAGAATCATCTCTCTGAAGTTGGCGTGCCTCCTCTTCTTGAAGCAGATTGACCAACTCAACAAAGGTAACTTTTCTCTGTGACACCTGAAGTGAGGTGATCAACACCCTATAAGAATCAGGTAAAGCTCTCAATACAACTGAAGTAAGGAGCTTGTCATCAACAGGTTCTCCCAAAGAATTCAATTTTACTTTCAACTCAGACACTCTGCATAGAAAGAGTTCAACTGTCTCACCCTGCTTCATACTCAAACTGTGAAGTTGAGATTGAAGGTAAAGAATGGTGGAATCATTCTTTCCCTCATAAATGGTTTGAAGGGCATCCCATGCCTCTTTACCATGTTCTTTGTCAACAATGTGAGGTTGAACTTCATCTGAAACAACAAGCAAGATGAGCACTCTTGCTCTACTATCTTTCTTATCAAATGCTATCTGATCTACAGTTGGAGTTGTAGCTGCTGTTGATCCAACTATTGGTGAAGGTCTTGTTGTTGCTCTAGAAACAACATCCCATAAGTCTTCCATGACAAGGATAGCCTTCATCTTGTTTTTCCATGGTGTGTAATTAGGACCTTTCAATAACTGATGAGCATCAGTCATTAACTTTGCAGCCATAATGAGGGTTCCTTATAACACCAAATGGTCCCCCTTTCTATATACCTTTGTTCCAGGCCTTTATACCATACAAAATACCCGCCCTTACGTGAGGGAGACTATAGGTATTTTGAAAGATAAAAAAAAATTACCCGCCCTTACGTGAGGGAGACTATAGGTAATTTTTAGAGATCATACGATACGTGGAACTTAGGTGGTACTGAAATGGAATCATCTCGTTGATGGCACCTACCATAGAAAGTCATCAATCCTCATGCGTGGGGTGTAACTTCCCCTAAACACTTCGGATGTCAGAACTTTCATCAGGATTTACGCCTAAACACAAGAACGATTAGGGTAGTGGAATGGAGTAAAAAAATATAAAATTGGTGAACTTATTCCTCCCCGACGATTGATAGAGAACAAGCTCAGACATCATTTTGGCAGCTATATTAGGTGACGGATACAGTAGCCCAATCACGACAACATTACCTGTAAGTGCGGGCTAGAGGTATCACAAATACCGAATGCTGTAGTGCAATAAATTGCATGGATGGGTTCAATTATTTTTGGGGACTTAAGTGTGATTGATTTTACTTTAATGAAGTAGTGCAAATGTAAATGGAAAGTGCAACATACATCAAAAAAGTGCCCACAAAAAAATGAACCTAAGGTGTCGGTTTCCACCGAAAATGCACCTTTTACAATATGCCAAATTGCCTTTTTCAATGCTGAAAAATTACTCACTATCCCCCCTTAATTTGTGCTCTTTGAAAAAATTGCCCCCCTTGTTAAGTTTGAAAAATTTCTTCCTCAATGTTTAAAAATTTTTTCAAAAAATTTAATTAAATAATTTCTTTTCAAAAAAATATTTCAAATAGGTATTTTATTTAAAATAATTTTTTTTTAAAGAAAATAAAAAAATTTAATTAAACTAAGAAAAAAATTAAAAAAAATTAAAGAAAAAAAATTAAAAAACTTTAACAAAAAAAATTACCTTATAGGCGCGGGGGACGTCGGAGGGATTCAATCCCCCAACCTTGTTCTAGCTAGGGCTCGATCGAAGACCAGCCGAGCTGCTGCCTCGGTTGATTCCTAAAGACGCAAAACCTTTATTTCTCCTAGGTTGTCATGGACCGTTCCTGTGAAGTGGCATCGTTCGAGTAGCACTGCTCATGGGGGTGGTTTGCATCTGCTTCTTGGGTAACGCAATGGCAGCAGTGGATGCTCCTACTGTATCTTGGATCCAACCAAAATCTTTCTTTGTGCAACCTCTTCAGCCAAAACTTGATCAAAAAACTCTCATCTCCCTGCAAATCACCTCAAATACAAATCACCTACAAATATTTTGTGTTCTATGATGATCGGGGAAGGAAGAAAAGGTAGATTGGAAGATATTTTAGGGGTTGATCAAAAAAATAATCCGCTAGAAATGGTCAAAATGACATGCAAAATCCAGCAATGGCAGAAGAAAAAAAATTCATCGACTCAGATCGTAAGGAAAAATTGTGATTCTGATACCAGGATGATTCCGCGGGGAGGAGGGTGACGCGGTTTCAAAAAAATACATACTTATTATCCCACATGTATGGGGTTGGGCATAATGTATGGTTTAAAAATTATAACCCTCACCTATGAGAGTGTATCTTCTCGAAGAGATGTTGCCTGAGAGGGTGACGAGGCTACTCCCATGTGGGGCTACAGCTACCACATTGGGGAGTGCCTTGTTGCTCGATGTCATTGTTGTTTGTCCCCCATTACTCGGTCTTGTTGCTGTCTATCCCGTTTCTCAACCAACTGACCAAAATTTTGGTCAGTCAGTCGAGTCCGATTCCTCCCTGATAGTCGAGTCCAAGACAGGTCACAGATCCTGTTGTAATCACAATGACACTGAGAGGGGGGGTGAATCAGTGTGTTCTTTAAAAATTCTAAAACAATTAGATTATAAAACCAACAGCGGTTTAAAGCGAGATAAAAGAGATACTAAATGCATCAAGAAAGCATCACACATAACACAACATTTTAACGAGGTTCACCAATGTGGCTACTCCTCAAAAAGACTGGCTTGGACTACCATCCAAATCCAGTCAATGCAAAGCTACAACTTTACATAATCCTTTACCAGCACCAACTGGAAGGAGCACCAACCCCTTAACTTTATCTGCTTCAACAGAATGGAGCACCAACTCCTATTTTACCAGCACCTACTGGAAAGAGGCACCAACCCCTTAATTTGCCAGCACCAATTGGACTTCAATATTGAATAAAAAATGTTTGACATATACCTTTGTTATTGCAAGACTCTAACTGGTCTACATCACCTTTGCAATCTCTGTGCACTCTGCTCTCTCTTGCACAATCACTTCACACAGTTCTGCTTGCACTACTACTGACCAGGACTTTGCAATCAACTTTGCCCTTCACGCTTCTCTCGCACACTCTACTTTCTCTACGCACACTACGTGTCGTTTCACATTCGCTCTCTGCTCAACACGAACTTCACTTTCACAAACACTATGCTCGCATTCGCACTTTATCTTTACACCCCATTTTTCAAACTCGAAGTACCCTTGCTTTTATAGAAGAAGTTTTAGGAACAAACCCTAAAAGAACGTCGGTTGAGAAACCCTAGAATTTGTCAACCCCTAAAATCCGATCGCCCAGATTTAACTTTGTCGGCCTCAAACACTTCTTCCACCTTCGTCACTTTCCTGTAGCTTATTGCCATGAAATAGTAACATGTCGGCCCTTTTAATTTAATTTAATATTTTAATTTAAATTTTAAATAAAATAAAATTTAAACTAAATATTTAAAATTAAATATCTTCATCATCGGGGCATCTTTTTCAACGAAACGAAGAGCCAACTTGGGTTTTAAGAAAAACCCATTTCAAATCTGTTATCCATGGTTTTAAATAAAACTTTTTATTTTTTCCAAAAAACTTTAAAATTTAAACTAATTCAAAAATTTAAAATTAAATATCTTTATCCGAGGCATCTTTTTCAACGAAACGAAGAGCCAACTTGGGTTTTAAGAAAAACCCATTTCAAATCTGTTATCCATGATTTTAAATAAAACTTTTTATTTTGATTGCCTTGGTTTTCACAAAAAACCTTTTCGCTTCTTGACATCTCAGGTTCTGAAGACTTCTTCTCATTCTGAATTATGTTTTCTATTTCTGTGCATCTATCATTTAAGGACTCATGATCTGACTAACTTTTGAACTTTATCCTCTGCATCTGAGTGACTTCGAACTACTGTCCATTGCATCATTAGATCTAACTAACTGTATTGACAACAATGACAATCCTCCTGGCAACACCTTGCTCAACACTGAACTCCTATCCATTGTACTTTGGCTGCACCTTGTTGTTCAATAAACTCTTGTCCATTGCATCAATAAATCTGTCTGACTGTGTTGACAACAATGACAATACTATTTGCTGCACTTTGCTCAACAATCTCCCCCTTTGGAATTGTTGGCAACACATGTGCAATTTTCCTGTAAATCTTCTCCCCCTTTGACAATAATACCAAAGGGCTGCTGCAGACTCCCCCTGAGTCTATGCACAATATTCTTAGACACAAATTATTACAATTAGCAAATATTCCAAGCATGAACAAGAAGAAAAACAAGTACACAAATGCTCCCCTTGAGTCCAAGACCACTTCATTTCACTGATTGACAACATCATGATAAGCATAATAGGCATCAATAAAATCAACAATGTGAATAGCAGCAATAACCAGTGAATGACACCATCACCGTCAACTTCACCAATATAACATGTGTAAGAACATGACTGAACCATTGTCTTCTGTGCAACTACCCTCTGTTGCTTTGCAAACTCAAACTTGTCCATTGTTAGTGAAGGCATACAATAATCTTATATAGCCAACTTTTTGTTCTGCAATGCCAGCAACATCTGCATACAACTTCACCATGCATCTTGGATATATTCTCAACAAGCTTGAACCCAATGACGAGTTGTTTGTCTCTCTCTGCAGTGAGAATCCAGTAGGCTACCTCAATCCACTTTCAACTCTGTGCAAGTACCAAACATTGTACCATAGCACAACCAACATCTTTTCTCAACCAATTAGGGCTTTAGCAACAATGCTTATAGACAAGGTTTAACCAACATCATTCAACTCAAGATTAACCTTGAAGCATTCAACCAATCACTACATGAAAAGGAAACTAGTAGACATCCTTTTCCTTCCAAAGGTATTTGAACAAGACGACCACCAACATAAATCACCAAGGCAAAGAATAACTTGCTCAAATCAAACTCAATGGAGTAAGCCCAAATCATGTATCAAGAAAAGCATTAACTTGATCAAAACAACCACTATGAAAGCAACTCAACTATTCATCACCAGGCTGGAAATCATCTGGCTGCTCATTAAAAAACTTTTTCTTCAATCTTCCCATTCAACATGCTGATTTCACTTTTGTCAACAGAATTGACAAGTGACTCACATCTGTACCAATTTTTGTCCGACCTTGCAATTTTCTTGCCAACTCTTACTTTCAACTATGCATGTCGGAAGAAGACATTTTGTCAAACACTTTATGGCCAACCGTAGTTCACCTTACTCAGCCTCAAGCTTCTTATCCTTGGAGTGGCATTAAATCAATAGTTAAAACAAAATTGTCTGTGAATTAAATATATTCACCAAGGTGTCATGAAAGATCTGGCAATCTTCACATCAAAGAGTAAAAACAAATACATGTTGCTCGAAACACAAATACACAACTAGGGCAAGCATTCTTTCGTTGAGCAAATTATCTGGACTATTATGATTCGTAATTTTGAACAGTGGTATTAAGAATCATCAACAGTACAACAATGACATATCTCAAAACTACCAATGGTGACAACTCTCAAATTAAACACCACACTTCACGGCATTTCCACAAACCACTATATAAACTGAAAAACACACTTTAACAACTATACAACATTAACCTGACTGCTTACCTTTCATCCTCAGATACCTAGACAAATACATAGGAGCATTAAAATAAAACTTTAATATTGCTCCTCCTGAGGATGTGCCACACGGAGTTGCTTAGAGCAATGGCAGAGTAGCCTCCTTCAGTCCAAGGAGACACAATTTCCTTTCTTCTGTCTTTCTCCAGACTTTCCTGAACTTGGGCTTGGGTTTTTCAACAACATCCCTATTTTGCTCCTGTTCGTGAACTTGAACATTTCTCTTGTGGGGTTGTCTCTTGTGCATTCTTGATGGATGATTATTTTCTTTTCTTTTATGCACATGATATGTTCCTTGTCGGTGTTGTCCTCTTTGTGTCTGATGAAATCTAGGGTTTTGCCTTAGATTAGATATAGAAGTGCTTGGAAAAAACCTTGCTATGTGCCCTTGACCGTTGCATTTAAAACATTGCACATGTTTTATTCCCTGTCTGTATTGCATTCTATGTGTATGATGAAATCTATGGTATTGCCTTAGATTGGATACATAAGTGCTTGAACAAAACCTTGCTATGTGCCCATGGCCATTACATTTAAAACATTGCACAGGGTGTTCACTCAAAAAAATAGAAGTATTTTTATCGAGCATAACTCTTTGATCTATTGTTCGAGTCCACAATAAATTGCCTTGTGACCAAAGTGGTTGCATTTAGAACAATAGCCATAAAAAGCATTATTATTAAAAGAGTGAGAGTGAGAGAACCTCTTTTGCTTGTGGTTGCTTTGTTGTAGATCTTCTTTGATATTTTCTTCCTTTTGAGGATTCGACTTCAGACTTTTCTTGTTTCAATCCTTCAACCGAGGACTTCTTCTTCTCTGCATATTTGGAGGATGAAGGTTGTTCAGCTTCATATCCAAGACCAAACTTAGCTTGTGGAGCTTCTTTGTTGATTTATCATTGTATCTAGCAACTCTGTGCTCTTCTCAAATTTGAGATTTATATTGGCCTCTTTTAGTTGTTTCTTCAATGAAACAATCTCTTCTTCTTGTTGGCAGCATACAGTCTCTTTCTCATTGATCTGAGACCTAAGAATATCTTCAATCCTTTTGTTCTATTCTACTTGCAGCTTTAGATCAACAATAACCTTTTTATATTCCTCTTCACTTGTGCTGTATACATCATTCTTATTATCCATTTGTGTCTTCAAGGCTTCTTCTGATTTCTTGGCCTTTTGAACTTGTAGGAAGAGATCTTCAATCTCATCCTCATATTCTTCTAATTTCTTGGACAGTATTTTGTTCTTTTTCTTTTCTATTCTCCACTCTTCAAGTGCGAGATATCAACTCTCCTTCAAAATCTACTTCAGCCTCAAGATTTTCATCACAAACTTCTGGATTCACTTCTTCTACCTTTTTCGGTTCAAATTTCTCTTCTACGAGAACTGAAGCCTGGGATGCCTTTTTGGATGAGGATCTATTCTTCTTAGCCATTGTGTACTAATCCAAGATCAACCTTGACTGATTTAGCCAAAATTGGGAACTTGGCTCTGATACCAATTGTTGTAATCACAATGACACTGAGAGGGGGGGTGAATCAGTGTGTTCTTTAAAATTTCTAAAACAATTAGATTATAAAACCAGTGATGAGTTTAAAGCGAGATAAAAGAGATACTAAATGCATCAAGAAAGCATCACACATAACACAACATTTTAACGAGGTTCACCAATGTGGCTACTCCTCAAAAATACTGCTTGGACTACCATCCAAATCCAGTCAATGCAAAGCTACAACTTTACATAATCCTTTACCAGCACCAACTGGAAGGAGCACCAACCCCTTAACTTTATCTGCTTCAACAGAATGGAGCACCAACTCCTATTTTACAGCACCTACTGGAAAGAGGCACCAACCCCTTAATTTTCAAGCACCAACTTGGAAGACAATAATAGAGCTAATATTGAATAAAAAAATGTTTGACATATACCTTTGTTATTGCAAGACTCTAACTGGTCTACATCACCTTTGCAATCTCTGTGCACTCTGCTCTCTCTTGCACAATCACTTCACACAGTTCTGCTTGCACTACTACGACCATTTGCAATCAACTTTGCCCTTCGCGCTTCTCTCGCACACTCTTCTCTGCAACTCTCGCACACTCTATGTCGTTTCACATTCGCTCTCTACTCAACACGAACTTCACTTTCACAAACACTATGCTCGCATTCGCACTTTATCTTTACACCCACTTTTCAAACTCGAAGTACCCTTGCTTTTATAGAAGAAGTTTTAGGAACAAACCCTAGAAGAACGTCGGTTGAGAAACCCTAGAATTTGTCAATTATAACTTTGTCGGCCTCAAACACTTCTTCCACCTTCGTCACTTTCCTGTAGCTTATTGCCGTGAAATAGTAACATGTCGGCCCTTTTAATTTAATTTAATATTTTAATTTAAATTTTAAATAAAATAAAATTTAAACTAAATATTTAAAATTAAATATCTTCATCACCGGGCATCTTTTTCAACGAAACGAAGAGCCAACTTGGGTTTTAAGAAAAACCCATTTCAAATCTGTTATCCATGGTTTTAAATAAAACTTTTTATTTTGACTGGTTTTCCAAAAAAACCTTTAAAATTTAAACTAAATATTTAAAATTAAATATCTTTATCACTGGGGCATCTTTTTCAACGAAACGAAGAGCCAACTTGGGTTTTAAGAAAAACCCATTTCAAATCTGTTATCCATGGTTTTAAATAAAACTTTTTATTTTAACTGCCTTGGTTTTCACAAAAAACCTTTTCGCTTCTTGACATCTCAGGTTGAAGACTACTTCTTCTCATTCCGAATTATGTTTTTTTTCGTGCATCTATCATTTAAGGACTCATGATCTGACTAACTTTTGAACTTTATCCTCTGCATCTGAGTGACTTGAACTACTGTCCATTGCATCATTAGATCTAACATGTATTGACAACAATGACAATCCTCCTGCAACACCTTGCTCAACACTGAACTCCTAAATCCATTGTACTTTTGCTGCACCTTGTTCAATAAACTCTTGTCCATTGCATCAATAAATCTGTCTGATTGTGTTGACAACAATGACAATACTATTTGTTGCACTTTGCTCAACAATCTCCCCCTTTGGAATTGTTGGCAACACATGTGCAATTTTCCTGTAAATCTTCTCCCCCTTTGACAATAATACCAAAGGGCTGCTGCAGACTCCCCACGAGTCTATGCACAATATTCTTAGACACAAATTATTACAATTAGCAAATATTCCAAGCATGAACAAGAAGAAAAACAAGTACACAAATGCTCCCCATGAGTCCAAGACCACTTCATTTCACTGATTGACAACATCATGATAAGCATAATAGGCATCAATAAAATCAACAATGTGAATAGCAACAATAACTAGTGAATGACACCATCACCGTCAACTTCACCAATATAACATGTGTAAGAACATGGCTCGAACCATTGTCTTCCTGTGCAACTACCCTCTGTTGCTTTGCAAACTCAAACTTGTCCATTGTTAGTGAAGGCATACAATAATCTTATATAGCCAACTTTTTGTTCTGCAATGCCAGCAACATCTGCATACAACTTCACCATGCATCTTGGATATATTCTCAACAAGCTTGAACCCAATGACAGTTGTTTGTCTCTCTCTGCAGTGAGAATCCAATAGGCTACCTCAATCCACTTTCAACTCTATGCAAGTACCAAACACTGTACCATAGCACAACCAACATCTTTTCTCAACCAATTAGGGCTTTAGCAACAATGCTTATAGACAAGGTTTAACCAACATCATTCAACTCAAGATTAACCTTGAAGCATTCAACCAATCACTACATGAAAAGGAAACTAGTAGACATCCTTTTCCTTCCAAAGGTATTTGAACAAGACAGCCACCAACATAAATCACCAAGGCAAAGAATAACTTGCTCAAATCAAACTCAATGGAGTAAGCCCAAATCATGTATCAAGAAAAGCATTAACTTGATCAAAACAACCACTATGAAAGCAACTCAACTATTCATCACCAGGCTGGAAATCATCTGGTTGCTCATTAAAAAACTTTTTCTTCAATCTTCCCATTCAACATGCTGATTTCACTTTTGTCAACAGAATTGACAAGTGACTCACATCTGTACCAATTTTTGTCCGAGCATTGCAATTTTACTGCCAACTCTTACTTTCAACTATGCATGTCGGAAGAAGACATTTTGTCAAACACTTTATGGCCAACCGTAGTGCACCTTACTCGGCCTCAAGCTTCTTATCCTTAGACTGGCATTAAATCAATAGTTAAAACAAAACTATCTGTGAATTAAATATATTCACCAAGGTGTCATGAAAGATCTGGCAATCTTCACATCAAAGAGTAAAAACAAATACATGCTGCTCGAAACACAAATACATGGCTAGGGCAAGCATTCTTTCGTTGAGCAAATTATACGGACTATTATGATTCGTAATTTTGAACAGTGGTATTAAGAATCATCAACAGTACAACAGTGACATATCTCAAAACTACCAATGGTGACAACTCTCAAATTAAACACCACACTTCACGGCATTTCCACAAACCACTATATAAACTGAAAAACACACTTTAACAACTATACAACATTAACTTGACTGCTTACCTTTCATCCTCAGATACCTAGACAAATACATAGGAGCATTAAAATAAAACTTTAATATTGCTCCTCCTGAGGATGTGCCACACGGAGTTGCTTAGAGCAATGGCAAAGTAGCCTCCTTCGGTCCAAGGAGACACAATTTCCTTTCTTCCGTCTTTCTCCAGACTTTCCTGAACTTGGGCTTGGGTTTTTCAACAACATCCCTATTTTGCTCCTGTTCGTGAACTTGAACATTTCTCTTGTGGGGTTGTCTCTTGTGCATTCTTGATGGATGATTATTTTCTTTTCTTTTATGCACATGATATGTTCCTTGTCGGTGTTGTCCTCTTTGTGTCTGATGAAATCTAGGGTTTTGCCTTAGATTAGATATAGAAGTGCTTGGAGAGAACCTTGCTATGTGCCCTTGACCGTTGCATTTAAAACATTGCACATGTTTTATTCCCTGTCTGTATTGCATTCTATGTGTATGATGAAATCTATGGTATTGCCTTAGATTGGATACAGAAGTGCTTGAACAAAACCTTGCTATGTGCCCATGGCCATTACATTTAAAACATTGCACAAGGTGTTCACTCAAAAAAATAGAAGTATTTTTATCAGCATAACTCTTTGATCTATTGTTCAGTCCACAATAAATTGCCTTGTGACCAAAGTGGTTGCATTTAGAACAATAGCCATAAAAAGCATTATTATTAAAAGAGTGAGAGTGAGAGAACCTCTTTTCTTGTGGTTGCTTTGCTTGTAGATCTTCTTTGATATTTTCTTCCTTTTGAGGATTCGACTTGAGACTTTTCTTGTTTCAATCCTTCAACCGAGGACTTCTTCTTCTCTGCATATTTGGAGGATGAAGGTTGTTCAACTTCATATCCAAGACCAAACTTAGTTGTGGAGCTTCTTTGTTGATTTATCATTGTATCTAGCAACTCTGTGCTCTTCTCAAATTTGAGATTTATATTGGCCTCTTTTAGTTGTTTCTTCAATGAAACAATCTCTTCTTCTTGTTGGCAGCATACAGTCTCTTTCTCATTGATCTGAGACCTAAGAATATCTTCAATCCTTTTGTTCTGTTCTACTTGCAACTTTAGATCAACAATAACCTTTTTATATTCCTCTTCACTTGTCTTGTATACATCATTCTTATTATCCAGTTGTGTCTTCAAGGCTTCTTTCGATTTCTTGGCCTTTTGAACTTGTAGGAAGAGATCTTCAATCTCATCCTCATATTCTTCTAATTTCTTGGATAGTATTTTGTTCTTTTTCTTTTCTATTCTCCACTCTTCAAGAGCAGATATCAACTCTCCTTCAAAATCTACTTTAGCCTCAAGATTTTCATCACAAACCTTAGGATTCACTTCTTCTACCTTTTTCGGTTCAAATTTCTCTTCTACAGAACTGAAGCCATTGGGATGCCTTTTTGGATGAGGATCTATTCTTCTTAGCCATTGTGTACTAATCCAAGATCAACCCTGATTGATTTAGCCAAAATTGGAAACTTGGCTCTGATACCAATTGTTGTAATCACAATGACACTTAGAGTGGGGGTGAATCAGTGTGTTCTTTAAAAATTCTAAAACAATTAGATTATAAAACCAGTAATAGTTTAAAGCTAGATAAAAGAGATACTAAATGCATCAAGAAAGCATCACACATAACACAACATTTTAACGAGGTTCACCAATGTGGCTACTCCTCAAAAATACTGCTTGGACTACCATCCAAATCCAGTCAATGCAAAGCTACAACTTTACATAATCCTTTACCAGCACCAACTGGAAGGAGCACCAACCCCTTAACTTTATCTGCTTCAACAGAATGGAGCACCAACTCCTATTTTACCAGCACCTACTTTGGAAAGAGGCACCAACCCCTTAATTTTCCAAGCACCAACTTGGAAGACAATAATAAAATTATGAATAAAAAAAAGTGTTGACATATACCTTTGTTATTGCATGACTCTAACCTGGTCTACATCACCTTTGCAATCTCTGTGCACTCTGCTCTCTCTTGCACAATCACTTCACAAGTTTCTGCCTGCTACAGCCAGACTTTGCAATCAACTTTGCCCTTCGCGCTTCTCTGCACACTCTACTTTCTCTCGCACACCTTCGCACACTCGTGTCGTTTCACATTACTCTCTGCTCAACACGAACTTCACTTTCACAAACACTATGCTCGCATTCGCACTTTATCTTTACACCCACTTTTCAAACTCGAAGTACCCTTGCTTTTATAGAAGAAATTTTAGAAACAAACCCTAGAAGAACGTCGGTTGAGAAACCCTAGAATTTGTCAGCTGCCAAACCCTAAAATCAATTTAACTTTGTCGGCCTCAAACACTTCTTCCACCTTCGTCACTTTCCTGTAGCTTATTGCCGTGAAATAGTAACATGTCGGCCCTTTTAATTTAATTTAATATTTTAATTTAAATTTTAAATAAAATAAAATTTAAACTAAATATTTAAAATTAAATATCTTCATCATCGGGGCATCTTTTTCAACGAAACGAAGAGCCAACTTGGGTTTTAAGAAAAACCCATTTCAAATCTGTTATCCATGGTTTTAAATAAAACTTTTTATTTTGACTAGTTACAAAAATTTAAAATTTAAACCTCACAAAAAACTTTAAAATTTAAACTAAAAATATTTAAAATTAAATATCTTTATCAGAGGCATCTTTTTCAACGAAACGAAGAGCCAACTTGGGTTTTAAGAAAAACCCATTTCAAATCTGTTATCCATGGTTTTAAATAAAACTTTTTATTATAATTTGCCTTGGTTTTCACAAAAAACCTTTTCGCTTCTTGACATCTCAGGTTCTGAAGACTTCTCTTCTCATTACGAATTATGTTTTCTATTTACTGTGCATCTATCATTTAAGGACTCATGATCTGACTAACTTTTGAACTTTATCCTCTGCATCTGAGTGACTTCTGAACTACCTGTCCATTGCATCATTAGATCTAATTGACTGTATTGACAACAATGACAATCCTCCTGCAACACCTTGCTCAACACTGAACTCCTATCCATTGTACTTTGGATGCACCTTGTTGTTCAATAAACTCTTGTCCATTGCATCAATAAATATGTAAACTGTGTTGACAACAATGACAATACTATTTGTTGCACTTTGCTCAACAATCTCCCCCTTTGGAATTGTTGGCAACACATGTGCAATTTTCCTGTAAATCTTCTCCCCCTTTGACAATAATACCAAAGGGCTGCTGCAGACTCCCCATGAGTCTATGCACAATATTCTTAGACACAAATTATTACAATTAGCAAATATTCCAAGCATGAACAAGAAGAAAAACAAGTACACAAATGCTCCCCATGAGTCCAAGACCACTTCATTTCACTGATTGACAACATCATGATAAGCATAATAGGCATCAATAAAATCAACAATGTGAATAGCAGCAATAACCAGTGAATGACACCATTACCGTCAACTTCACCAATATAACATGTGTAAGAACATGACTGAACCCTTGTCTTCTGTGCAACTACCCTCTGTTGCTTTGCAAACTCAAACTTGTCCACTGTTAGTGAAGGCATACAATAATCTTATATAGCCAACTTTTTGTTCTGCAATGCCAGCAACATCTGCATACAACTTCACCATGCATCTTGGATATATTCTCAACAAGCTTGAACCCAATGACAGTTGTTTGTCTCTCTCTGCAGTGAGAATCCAGCAGGCTACCTCAATCCACTTTCAACTCTGTGCAAGTACCAAACACTGTACCACAGCACAACCAACATCTTTTCTCAACCAATTAGGGCTTTAGCAACAATGCTTATAGACAAGGTTTAACCAACATCATTCAACTCAAGATTAACCTTGAAGCATTCAACCAATCACTACATGAAAAGGAAACTAGTAGACATCCTTTTCCTTCCAAAGGTATTTGAACAAGACAACCACCAACATAAATCACCAAGGCAAAGAATAACTTGCTCAAATCAAACTCAATGGAGTAAGCCCAAATCATGTATCAAGAAAAGCATTAACTTGATCAAAACAACCACTATGAAAGCAACTCAACTATTCATCACCAGGCTGGAAATCATCTAGCTGCTCATTAAAAAACTTTTTCTTCAATCTTCCCATTCAACATCCTTGATTTCACTTTTGTCAACGAAATTGACAAGTGACTCACATCTGTACCAATTTTTGTCCAGCACTGCAATTTTATTGCCAACTCTTACTTTCAACTATGCATGTCGGAAGAAGACATTTTGTCAAACACTTTATGGCCAACCGTAGTGCACCTTACTCAGCCTCAAGCTTCTTATCCTTGGAGTGGCATTAAATCAATAGTTAAAACAAAGCTGTCTGTGAATTAAACATTTTCACCAAGGTGTCATGAAAGATCCGGCAATCTTCACATCAAAGAGTAAAAACAAATACATGTTGCTCGAAACACAAATACACAGCTAGGGCAAGCATTCTTTCGTTGAGCAAATTATCTGGACTATTATGATTCGTAATTTTGAACAGTGGTATTAAGAATCATCAACAGTACAACAGTGACATATCTCAAAACTACCAATGGTGACAACTCTCAAATTAAACACCACACTTCACGGCATTTCCACAAACCACTATATAAACTGAAAAACACACTTTAACAACTATACAACATTAAACTGACTGCTTACCTTTCATCCTCGAGATACCTAGACAAATACATAGGAGCATTAAAATAAAACTTTAATATTGCTCCTCCCGAGGATGTGCCACCGGAGTTGCTTAGAGCAATGGCGGAGTAGCCTCCTTCAGTCCAAGGAGACACAATTTCCTTTCTTCTGTCTTTCTCCAGACTTTCCTGAACTTGGGCTTGGGTTTTTCAACAACATCCCTATTTTGCTCCTGTTCGTGAACTTGAACATTTCTCTTGTGGGGTTGTCTCTTGTGCATTCTTGATGGATGATTATTTTCTTTTCTTTTATGCACATGATATGTTCCTTGTCGGTGTTGTCCTCTTTGTGTCCGATGAAATCTAGGGTTTTGCCTTAGATTAGATATAGAAGTGCTTGGAGAGAACCTTGCTATGTGCCCTTGACCGTTGCATTTAAAACATTGCACATGTTTTATTCCCTGTCTGTATTGCATTCTATGTGTATGATGAAATCTATGGTATTGCCTTAGATTGGATACAGAAGTGCTTGAACAAAACCTTGCTATGTGCCCATGGCCATTACATTTAAAACATTGCACGAGGTGTTCACTCAAAAAAATAGAAGTATTTTTATCGGCATAACTCTTTGATCTATTGTTCGAGTCCACAATAAATTGCCTTGTGACCAAAGTGGTTGCATTTAGAACAATAGCCATAAAAAGCATTATTATTAAAAGAGTGAGAGTGAGAGAACCTCTTTTCTTTGTGGTTGCTTTCTCTGTAGATCTTCTTTGATATTTTCTTCCTTTTGAGGATTCAGCTTCAGACTTTTCTTGTTTCAATCCTTCAACCGAGGACTTCTTCTTCTCTGCATATTTGGAGGATGAAGGTTGTTCAGCTTCATATCCAAGACCAAACTTAGCTGTGGAGCTTCTTTGTTGATTTATCATTGTATCTAGCAACTCTGTGCTCTTCTCAAATTTGAGATTTATATTGGCCTCTTTTAGTTGTTTCTTCAATGAAACAATCTCTTCTTCTTGTTGGCAGCATACAGTCTCTTTCTCATTGATCTGAGACCTAAGAATATCTTCAATCCTTTTGTTCTGTTCTACTTGCAGCTTTAGATCAACAATAACCTTTTTATATTCCTCTTCACTTGTCTTGTATACATCATTCTTATTATCCAGCTGTGTCTTCAAGGCTTCTTCTGATTTCTTGGCCTTTTGAACTTGTAGGAAGAGATCTTCAATCTCATCCTCATATTCTTCTAATTTCTTGGATAGTATTTTGTTCTTTTTCTTTTCTATTCTCCACTCTTCAAGTGCAGATATCAACTCTCCTTCAAAATCTACTTCAGCCTCAAGATTTTCATCACAAACTTCAGGATTCACTTCTTCTACCTTTTTTGGTTCAAATTTCTCTTCTACAGAACGAAACTGGTTGGGATGCCTTTTTGGATGAGGATCTATTCTTCTTAGCCATTGTGTACTAATCCAAGATCAACCTTGGATGATTTAGCCAAAATTGGGAACTTGGCTCTGATACCAATTGTTGTAATCACAATGACACTGAGAGGGGGGGTGAATCAGTGTGTTCTTTAAAAACTTCTAAAACAATTAGATTATAAAACCAGTAGTAGTTTAAAGCAGATAAAAGAGATACTAAATGCATCAAGAAAGCATCACACATAACACAACATTTTAACGAGGTTCACCAATGTGGCTACTCCTCAAAAATACTGCTTGGACTACCATCCAAATCCAGTCAATGCAAAGCTACAACTTTACATAATCCTTTACCAGCACCAACTGGAAGGAGCACCAACCCCTTAACTTTATCTGCTTCAATAGAATGGAGCACCAACTCCTATTTTACCAGCACCTACTGGAAAGAGGCACCAACCCCTTAATTTGCCAGCACCAACTGGACTTCAATATTGAATAAAAAAATGTTTGACATATACCTTTGTTATTGCAAGACTCTAACTGGTCTACATCACCTTTGCAATCTCTGTGCACTCTGCTCTCTCTTGCACAATCACTTCACATGATTTTGCACTTCTACAGCCAGACTTTGCAATCAACTTTGCCCTTCGCGCTTCTCTGCACACTCTTTCGCTTACGCTGCACACTTTGTGTCGTTTCACATTCTGCTCTCTGCTCAACACGAACTTCACTTTCACAAACACTATGCTCGCATTCGCACTTTATCTTTACACCCCATTTTTCAAACTCGAAGTACCCTTGCTTTTATAGAAGAAGTTTTAGGAACAAACCCTAAAAGAACGTCGGTTGAGAAACCCTAGAATTTGTCAGCTGCCAAACCCTAAAATCCAAAATCGTCGGCCCGATTTAACTTTGTCGGCCTCAAACACTTCTTCCACCTTCGTCACTTTCCTGTAGCTTATTGCCGCGAAATAGTAACATGTCGGCCCTTTTAATTTAATTTAATATTTTAATTTAAATTTTAAATAAAATAAAATTTAAACTAAATATTTAAAATTAAATATCTTCATCATCGGGGCATCTTTTTCAACGAAACGAAGAGCCAACTTGGGTTTTAAGAAAAACCCATTTCAAATCTGTTATCCATGGTTTTAAATAAAACTTTTTATTTTGATTGCCTTGGTTTTCACAAAAAACCTTTAAAATTTAAACTAAATATTTAAAATTAAATATCTTTATCACGGGGCATCTTTTTCAACGAAACGAAGAGCCAACTTGGGTTTTAAGAAAAACCCATTTCAAATCTGTTATCCATGGTTTTAAATAAAACTTTTTATTATGACTGCCTTGGTTTTCACAAAAAACCTTTTCGCTTCTTGACATCTCAGGTTCTGAAGACTTCTTCTTCTCATTCTGAATTATGTTTTCTTGTTTCTGTGCATCTATCATTTAAGGACTCATGATCTGACTAACTTCTGAACTTTATCCTCTGCATCTGAGTGACTTCTGAACTACCTGTCCATTGCATCATTAGATCTAACTGACTGTATTGACAACAATGACAATCCTCCTGCAACACCTTGCTCAACACTGAACTCCTATCCATTGTACTTTGGCTGCACCTTGCTGTTCAATAAACTCTTGTCCATTGCATCAATAAATCTGTCTGACTGTGTTGACATCCTATCCATTGTACTTTGGCTGCACCTTGCTGTTCAATAAACTCTTGTCCATTGCATCAATAAATCTGTTTGACTGTGTTGACAACAATGACAATACTGTTTGCTGCACTTTGCTCAATAGATCCCATTCAAGGTTGTAATCTAGGCCCTAGGTCGAGTTTAGGTCCCATAGCTTGATTGTGTCTGCCCAGGTCCCCACAAATCGATTGAGTTTGCCCAGGTCCCTCACAAAAATTGAGCGAGCTAGCAAGATGACAATGGCTTTGATATCATATTATGCCAAATGAACATTATTCCCATTGAACTGATGAAATAAATAGTACAACACAGCCCGAGAATAGCCCGTGAGAGATGGAACCACCTAAGGCGAGAAATAGACTTAGTTACAACAAATAATAACTATGGCTTATAATGTAATAACTAACAGCTACGCTAACATATTGCATTATCAAGAAATAGGCCTTATCTTGGGAGTCTTTCATATGCTATTGATGATTTGTAGGTGTTTATGTGCGTAGGTTACAGGACTTATCAGGAGCATATTATCATCAAGATCATCCTTCTTGGCATCATCAAATGAAGGTCGCTAGGGAAATCTTCCATTATCAGTTCATGAGATTATAAAATATCTTTTGAAGACATCTACTCTTTGAGTGCTTTATTGTAATTTCATATCAATTTGGTGAATCTCTAAGAGGGATCTATTGTAACCCATTGTAAAATGTTTCTTGAATATTAATAAGAATGGTCCATTTATTTCTTTACTTTCTTGTTATGATGGTTACATGAATTTACATTTGTCAAGATAATTTTATTATTGCAATTCAATAAATGTTAGATATTTTGGAAATTTTATAGTGGCGATCACTGCAAGACACATCCCGAAATTTCCCAAAATTATCACTAACTTGTTGTTTTCTTGATTTTTGCATTTGTAGGTACTACCATATTGAGCAGGCGTGGCTCACTATGGCTACCACCATCGATTTTTATGGTTAGTAGGATCGTCACTTTGATCTCTAACGACCTTGAAGTAGAATAAAAAAACTAGATTTGCAACATCTTCTTCAAACGATGGCTACACCTGTAAGTGTTTTTTATCCTATTTTCACTAAGTTTTTTCTAGAAAAAAAGATTAAAACATTAATTTTTAAGTAGAAAACCTAGAGAAAATGAAGGAAAATTTTAAGTTTCTACTTGTTTGCTAACAAACACTACTAGGAA
The DNA here is from genome assembly GCA_028583015.1 of Wollemia nobilis. NCBI lineage: Eukaryota > Viridiplantae > Streptophyta > Pinopsida > Araucariales > Araucariaceae > Wollemia > Wollemia nobilis. The sequence goes on along the minus strand of JAQPPZ010002937.1, from coordinate 673,460 downwards.
CAATGACCTTTGTTGCTCGCTACCCCAGGAAACAACGGCCCACATTTCTAACCGACTCTATGTCTGATGACCTTTATTGTAGATCATTTTTCATAAAGACAGCCCCTGAGTAAATTAATTTCTAGGGTTTACGTGCATGTGGTCCACTTAAATTTTGTTCTCATTTAGGTTTACACTATGAAATTTCTAAAAATTAAAACGTTTTTCATCCATAATTTGAAATGCATCTTATGCATTAGTGAAAATTCATCATATTCTCTATTTTGCATTTTGATTTTCCATAAATTAAAAGGAACCATACACTTTACATTGTAAAATTAACATCAAGTGACTTGGAAGTGAGATCCAACCACTTGATCAAGACCAATGGTGGCCTTCATCACCACCTGTTTGGATTGTATTGTGGATTTTTTGAAACCTCTTCTTGGCCAAGGCCAGCACCAAGATCCGTCATAGCTGTGAAAAATTGCATGTACTCTTTTTTATAGAATATGTATTGTTGATCACAGTGAACTAGGTGAGGAATGGTAGGACTTGTTATCCCTCATCGAATATGGGATTCATCTCCATATCCTAGTTGGTTTCATAATCTGGAATTCATCATCGGGTTAGTGTGTGATAGCATACAGGTGAACAAGAGCAAGTCAATATACATCAACTATGTCAAACTTGAACAAGAGCAAGTGAATATACTCAAAAAATCACAACACACAAGCCAGTTTAGAAACATAATTAATCCTTAAAAGAGATAATCATTTGTATACATTTTTTATTTCCTAATTACATACATAATCATAATCAAAATGGTCACTACACGAAGTCATGCCTAGCCCCAGGCTAAGGCAGCTGGAAATTCACAAGAAGGCTTTGAACACCTCAAATATAGTTGATATGACCAACCTTTACCCAAAAAATATTTAGGCAATCTTTGCGGAAATAACTCTTCCCATGGGGGATCCACTCATAAAGAGACCCCTACTAGTAGGGTTATTGTGGAAACTCCTCATGAATAGGATGAGGATCCTTCTAGACCTCATTCATCACATATTGTTTCAAGACAAAATTTTCCCAATGAGGGGCCTAACAGAGGGGTTCCATGCATTTGTGTACCCCACATATCTACAAAAACTTTTGGGTAAGGTTTAGAGTACATGCCCTTGCTTAGTCGAAGTGGGGGAAACACTCCTCCTAACCAACTTTGGAAAACTCATAAGTTAAATCATTTAGATAGGTATGGTCCAAATGCAACCCATAGATCCCTTTCATTCGTACATTCTTATTTCGAGAGTGGACATAATGAAGACATAGTGACCCTACACATGAGTGTAGTGAGTGTTCTACATGAGGACGTCATACATCTGGATCATCAATACATGAGGGCAATACCCCTAGGGTTGAACACAAAGTGAATGCAACCTCAATTAAATGAGGTAAGAGGGTAGCAATCCCTTCTACAAGAACCAAAATAGCTAAAATACCTTGCATCGAGGTGATAATTCAATGGCCTTACACAATGGATCACACATATCAACTACCTTGGCCTAATGCTAATCAAAGAGAGCAAGTACTCCAATCTCAATTGGAGGATTTGTGTAATGAGTTAGAGTGCTTAGACCATGAGTATGTAGAGCAACAAATGTTGTATCATCAACATATGTATGAACACAAACTACATGAGGAACAAATCCTCAAACAGAAGTTACATGAAGAACAATCGCATAGGGTACCCCATGATGAGGTGCTTACACCTACCATCTATAGATAAAAATTAACCTTGAGGTACATTGTGCATAATTAGGAGTGGTCTAATAGGCCGATAGACACCTATCCTCTTCATGCCTCTCTCCACCATCCTTGGAAAAGACAGTGCCAAGCACCAAATCTACTAAAATATGAGGGTTATGAAGATATGGAAGTGGATGAATAGGACCAGAGATACCTTGAGCCATATTGTGAATACTTGGGGGTGATAAAAATCCTCCAACTCATTCAAAATGAAACCTTCCACCTAATACTCCTAAGATATCTCCTTGGGTGTATGAGATTATCTCATCACAAGGATACAGGATTCTCATAGAGTGTATCCAATCACTCAAGAAATAGGGCATGATTTATCAAAAACTAACATTGAACTAATTGTATATTAAACCTCTTAATCCATTAGTGCTTAGTCTAGCTTATCCAAAAATTCGTAAGTTGGATAAATTTAAGGGGGATGATGACGCCTAGGAGCACGTCACAAGTTTTATGAACTTTTGCTTCTAGCTCCAGAACAATTATGTCTTGTTATTGCTCACATTTGTGATCAAACTCTCAGGTTTTGCCATAGAGTGGTATAATCAACCTCCTAGGAACAACATTTCTAGCTTCAAGAAATTAGCCAATGCTTTCCTCGAATGGTTCTCTTTCGGAGTTAAGAAGAAGGTTGACCTATCTAATTTATCAAACCTACATAAATTTGACAATGAACCAATCATGGATTATAGTAACATATGTTGCAATATCATGTCAAAATTACCATTTACCATTCCTATTTTTTATTTAACTCGGATGTTCATCGACAATTGCTCTAAGCATATATTGTTATTATTACAATTGGAGCAACACCAAACATTTGAGGAAGCTTTAGCTCAACATAAATTGATAGAAGGAATTAAAATCTAGGAGGATCATATTAAACTCTAAATGAAAGAATGGAACAAGAACACATGCAATAATATGAAGAACACAAGCTTATACTGAGAGGGGGGTGAACAGTATAAGACCACTTTTTACTTTTTCTTTCAATTCAATATTATGCAGTGTATAGATAGCAGTATCAATAGCAATAATCAAAGCAATGCACAAAACACCATACACAATAGAGACACCACAATTTACGTGGTTCACCCAATGTGGGCTACTCCACGGAGAAAATATTTTACTAAAATTTTCTCAATCAATCTCTTTTGGGAATCCTTCCCAATTACAATGTTTATGGACCTCTGTCCAAAGGAGATGTTGATCCCCTAATCTCAAGTTCGTGGATCTCTTCCACAGGAGAACTCTTTCCCCTTCTACTCTGGCTAGTGATCTTCTAGAAGACTTTGTCTCTCTATTGCACTAATTGGTGGATCTCTCTCCACTTGAAGACTCCTCACTCAGATCTATCTTCAATTGTCCTGGCTGTTGGATCTCTATCCATTGAGACTCTATCCTCTGTACTCTGTCACCTCCAAAGCTCTGTCTCAATATTGTACTAAACATAGTCCAGTCGGTCTAGCACAACTCTGCTCAATCTCTTGCACTAAACACAGTACATTCGGTCTAGTACAATTTTGCTCAATAGGTCCACATAGAACCTACTCAAATATGCTCAATAGGTCCACATAAAATCAATGTCCACAAAACCTACTCAATTTTACTCAATAGGTCCACAGAACCTACTCAAATTTGCTCAATAGGTCCACACAAAACCTACTCAAATATGCTCAATAGGTCCACACAGAACCTGCTCAAATATGCTCAACAGGCTCACACAGAGCTTGCTCAAATATGCTCAAAAGTCCACATAGAACTTCTCAAATCTGCTCAACAAGCTCACTCAGAACTTGTCCAAATCTGCTCAACAAGCTCACTCAGAACTTGTCCAAATCTGCTCAACAAGCTCACTCAAAACTTGTCCAAATCTGCTCAATAAGTCCTCTCTAGGACTTGCTCAAATCTGCATAGCAAGCTTCCACAAAAGCTTACTCAAAATCAGTCCACAAGCCTTCTCAAAGACTTGTCTCAAATCTGCTTAACAAGCTCACACAGAACTTGTCCAATCTCATAGAATCATAAAGAGAATTGTTAGAGACTCAATATGTTCTATACTCAATGCTTAATCAATATCTCAATTCAATCTCATAGAAGCATAAAGAGAATTGTTAGAGACTCAATATGTTCTATACTCAAATCCCAATCTCAACTCAAATCAATCTCATAGAAGCATAAAGAGAATTGTTAGAGACTCAATATGTTCTATACTCAAATCCCAATCTCAACTCAAATCAATCTCATAGAAGCATAAAGAGAATTGTTAGAGACTCAATATGTTCTATTCTCAAATCTCAATCTCAACTCAATTCCATAATATAGAATAGTTTGTTTCATGGAACTTGAACAACCACATGCATCCACTTGACTAGGCTCAATCAACTCTACTCAACCAAACACCTCAAGGAACAACCCTTTCTCACAAACCCTAGTCCAAGCATGTATCAACCAACTCAAAATGTTTCCAACAATGCTCAACCACAAATCTCACATAACAATGATACTCATGTTCTTCTCTAACTCAAGTTCAAGTTCTTTGCACAACCAATTGGCTTCAACAACAATGCTTATAAAACAAGGTTTAATCACAACTCTCAATCCAGAAAACCTTGAAGCATTAAACCAATCACTTTCGAAAAGGAAACCACAATCAATCCTTTTCACTCCAAAGGTATTTTATAATCAACCACCATAATCAATCAATAGGAGAATGTGCCCATACCTTTTATGAAGATGAAGAAGCCTCTTTGGAAATCTGCCACAATCACAATATTCTTTTGCCAATCCTCACAAGGGTTAGAAGATCACAAAATAATCAACATTACTCCACTTCACAATAATATTCACCAAGGCTTTTAATTAGAAAACCTTCTTAAGAATTAATGCACAACTTCCTTATCACTCCTAAAACCACTTGTACCATAAAATAAAATAAATCAAAACATTGCATAACCTTGTCACTCCAAAAACCACTTATACCATAAAATAAAATAAATCAAAACATTGCATAACCTTGTCACTCCCAAAACCACTTATACCATAAAATAACTCAAATATTTTATATCCTTCCTTTCAACACTTTTGCACTTAAAAAAATAATCACAAAGCCTTCTTAGGCAATATCCCACATTAATCAAATATCAAACCTTAGCCATATGCAAAAATTAAATCCACTATACTCTCCATGAAAATCGACGCTTAACACAACCTTAGCAAATTCAAAATATTTCATGCACCCAAAAATTTTGGCGATCGAATTATGGCATACCTTGCAAAATGGCTTCGGGTGGTTTCGACCCCGCGTTCCTCCTCGTCGTGCGCCTTAGCGCACTCTCCGCCCACCATGTGGGCTAGGCCTCCCACGTGGAGGCTTTAAGCCTTTGAGACTTATATTTCCGTCCTCTCCACCTATGCCTTGAAACTTGCTCCCTTGTTCCACGTGCAGTGCGCAAACGAAATCGGAAGGGGGAATCGACGATTGCGAAGGAGGGGATAATCGAATGCGGAAAATATTTCTTGTCACCTCCTTGGTTGATAAAATCAACCCCTTTAAATATTCGAACCTTTGCATGATAAAATATATGACGTCGGCGGACATGGCGGGAAAACTCTTTTATTTAATTTTAAAATTTAAATTTAAATTTTAAATAAATTAAAATTTAAACTAAACCTTTAAAATTAAATTTCTCCATCACCGGGGCACCTTTTTCGATGAAACGAAAAGCCAACTTGGGTTTTAAGAAAAACCCATTTCAAATCTGCCATCCATGGTTTTAAATAAAACCTTTCCTTGCCTTCCTTGGTTTTCATAAAAACCTTTTGCTAAGCTTCCCTTGAAGCTCCTTTTGGAACCAAATGCCATGCATCCCTTCTTGAACCTTTGATCAAAACCTTTGCTTCTCATGAAGCTCTTTGTGGAGAAAAATCATAGTGCTTACTTACATAGGTCCTTTTGACATCAATGACAACTTTTAGCTTAGGGACTCAAAATGTCCAACAATCTCCCCCTTTGTCATTGATGGCAACCCATATCCATTTTACTAAAACTTGACCTTCTTTTCTGCTCCCCCTGGGACTTTGCTCCCCCTGGCTCAATGCTCTCTCAAATATCAAATCTCTCCTCATACCAAATATCTCCCCAATACACAAATCTCTCCCCCTTTGACATCAATGGCAAAGGGTCACCTTTGGGGCTCGGGGCTAAGAATGAGCCTCTTAGCTTAGCCCCTCCCCCACCTCCACATGAGGTGGTTAATTCTAGGGTGGGAGTATTTCTACTCCCCGAAAGCATAGATCTGTGCCTTTATCTTTCTCTCTTCTTCTATGAGTCTTCTGAATCCTCTCACTGTTTCTTTCCAAGTTATCATCCCTATTCCTGTCATCACTTCTGTTCTTGTTCCTATTCTTGTTCTCATCCATGTTTCTGTTCCTATTTTGATTCTCATCCTTGTTCCTATTTCTGTTCATACCTTCTTGTTCCTATTCATATTCTTGTTCATATTCCTGTTCCTGTTCATGCCTATTTCTGGAATATTTGCTCTACACCATCTTGCTATGTGACCATCATTATTGCACTTATAACACTTAATGTTATTATTCCTTGGATGTGCAACTGTCTTAGGATTTCTCCTAGTGAAGCCATATCCTCTTCTGTCATTAATCCTGCAATTCATTGCCTTGTGACCAAAACCATTGCATGAGTAGCAATAACCTTGGAAAAGTTGTTCTTTTCCATATACTTGTCTTTCATGAGTCCTGCACTTGTGAAGCCATGTGTCCAAACCTGTGACATGAATAGCATCTTCCATTGAAGCCTCCTTGTCTTGACCTCATTGGTCTCCTATTCTGATTGTTGTTCCATTTGTATCTTCTTTGTGCATTGTTCCTCTCTTTGTTGAACTCTTGGTTGTCCAACTCATCCTCTGATGTCCCACTTACACTTAAACTGTCTTCTTCTGATGTATCTTCTTCTAAAGTTTCTTCTTCATCAAGACTTGAAGTAGATTCTTTTTCCTATTTCTTTTGAGCATTTCCAAAGCCAAGACCTGTTGAACATGATGTTCGTTGTTGTCCATAGATGAACTTATCCAAGTTCTTAGAGCTATTTGTGAAACTCTTCATCTTGATCTTGGAGTCCTTTAAATATTCTTTTAGAGTAGCCACTTCTTGTGCTAACTTCTCACATTCCAAAATATTTGCTTCTAACTTATCCTTGAACTTGCTTGCCTTAGCCTTTGATTTTTCTAAATCCTCTATGAGCAATAATATTTCTTCATCACATTCTTGAAACTGATTTTCAAGCTTAGAGTGTTGCTTTCTAACCTTCTTTACTATGTCAAGGGCATAGATAAGTTCTCCCTTGAGATCATAGCCATTCTCTACTGAATATTCCTCTATTTGTTTACCTTTTTTCATATCATTACTTCCTTTTGGCTTGTCTTCTATAGGATCATCTTCTTTATCTTCCAAATCCATTAGAAGATTCTCATCTGGTCTTTCAAGTGCATCTTCAAAATCATCATCACTGAAACTATAACCATCCCTAGTGCAATCATCTTCAAGATGTCCAAATTTACCACATCTAAAACACTTGAGAATAACTGGAGTCCTTTTCTTAACTGGATCTTTCTCTTCAACCATAAATAGGACTTCATCTCTATCATTGTCTGAAAAACTAGCATCACTATCAATTGAGTACTTACTTGCATTTTCTGCATAGTAGCTTCTCTTTTGTCTCTGGAAGAACTTCTTTCCTTGTCTGCTTTGTCCATCCTTGCTTTTCTTCTGGTACCTGTGTCTTTCTGATTCCCTGTATCTATGATCCTATTTTTCTTCATCATTGTTGCCTTTTGGCTCTTTGCATTCTGTTGCATAGTGTCCATACTTTCCATAATTGAAATATTTGATAGATCTTAGATCTATGGGTCTTCTGGAATCTCTATCTCTTCTACCATAATTTGCTTCTTCATCACTGGATGATTCACTGCTCGATTCTATATTCTTTCCCTTTTTATTTTTGTCTACTTTGAAAGCAACTTCTTTCAAAGGAATAGGATCTTTTGTTCTTATCTCAAAAGTAGTAAGCATGCCAAGCAAAGAATTCCTTGTCAAAGAATCACTATCAATTGATGTTTCTATAGCAGAAACCTTTTCACTGTACCTTTTTGGAAGAGTTCTCAAGATCTTATCACAAGCATCAGATTCATCAACCTTCATTCCCAGACCTTTCATCTCATGTACAAGTTCATCAATCTTACTGAGATAGTCATGAATGTTTTCATCATCCTTCATTCTTAAGTTCTCAAATTCTCCTTTGAGATTTTTGATCTTAGCCATTCTGACTCCTTTATCTCCTTCATATATTTCATGCAGAAGTTCCCACATTTCTTTTGTTGTTTTACAATCCATAACCTTCATAGATTCTGATCTACGCAATCCTTTTATAATTGCATTCATGGCTCTTGAGTTTGCATGCATTAGAAGCTTACCTTCCTTATCTGTAGGAGGATTGACTGTTGAATCATATCCAAGTTCCACTGCATCCCAAACTTCATTTCCAAGTGCCATCAGGTAAAATCTCATTAGCATACACCAATATAAGAAGTCACTTCCATCAAATACTGGTACTGCATTATTGAAGGGTCCATCTCTTTGATCCTTTTGATCCATTGTGTTCTTAGACCGCTTTTCCTTCAAGTTGTCAAACTCTTCTGAAGGAACCCGCTCTGATACCAATTGAAGAACACAAGCTTATACTGAGAGGGGGGTGAACAGTATAAGACCACTTTTTACTTTTTCTTTCCAATTCAATATTATGCAGTGTATAGATAGCAGTATCAATAGCAGTAATCAAAGCAATGCACAAAACACCATACACAATAGAGACACCATAATTTACGTGGTTCACCCAATGTGGGCTACTCCACAGAGAAAATATTTTACTAAAATTTTCTCAATCAATCTCTTTTGGGAATCCTTCCCAATTACAATGTTTATGGACCTCTGTCCAAAGGAGATGTTGATCCCCTAATCTCAAGTTCATGGATCTCTTCCATAGGAGAACTCTTTCCCCTTCTGCTCTGGCTAGTGATCTTCTAGAAGACTCTGTCTCTCTGCTGCACTGACTGGTGGATCTCTCTCCACTTGAAGACTCCTCACTCAGATCTATCTTCAATTGTCCTAGCTGCTGGATCTCTATCCACTGAGACTCTATCCTCTATACTCTATCACCTCCAAAGCTCTATCTCAATATTGTACTAAACACATTCTAGTCGGTCTAGCACAGCTCTGCTCAATATCTTGCACTAAACACAGTACATTCGGTCTAGTACAATTCTTCTCAATAGGTCCACACAGAACCTACTCAAATATGCTCAATAGGTCCACACAGAACCTACTCAAATCTGCTCAATAGGTCCACATAGAACCTACTCAAATCTGCTCAATAGGTCCACACAGAACCTACTCAAATATTCTCAACAGGTCCACACAAAACCTGCTCAAATATGCTCAATAGGTCCACACATAACCTGCTCAAATCTGCTCAACAGGTCCACACAAAACCTTCTAAAATCTGCTCAACAAGTCCACACAGAACCTGCTTAAATCTGCTCAATAATTTCACTGAGAATTTTTCCAAATATGCTCAACAAACATCCTGACAATGCTTATTAGAATTTTTTTTTACCATCATAACTGGGTAGAACTTTTAGGACAAACTTTGGTATTTTATGAATGATTGGGATGTTAAGTGGTCTAGTATCATACTAGGGTGGAAATAATGATTCAACTATGAGAATAATGTATCCTACTTATAGGTAATTTTGGATGTAATCTTTTAGGAAAATCATCGAAAATCACTAATAATATAATAGATAATGTAATTTTATTTTTACAAACCATAAAATATTATAAATATGAGACAAGTATACAAAAATTGTAGGATCACACATAGAACTGGTGAGCTTATTATAATTAAATTTTGAGTTCTATCTCAAAATGGGAGTTTCCAGATGAACATATAATCTTGACAAATGAGATCAATAATGTTCATCAAATCTTGTTTCCTCCATGAAGGTGAGATGAATTTGATCTCTTGGTCCTAATGTTCATCAAATGTTATTTTAGGAAAAGGGATAGAAAAAGGAGTAAGGGTAAGGAAGGAGTAAAGGGTTGGAAAAGATTAAGGGTAAGGAAATATGTATAAAATATGGCTAAGATATAGTGTAACAACATTGGATCTCATAAATTAATACATTATCCAATCACTAACATGGTATTTAATAGACTAACCGTTAGCAATTACATCCACAGGTTCACTCAGCTCATCACATTCATATTAATCATTCCAAGGATTCAAACAATTAGCAATCTAATAGGTGATTAAATATTGCTTTAACAGAATAAAATAAGTGTTGAATGTAAAAAAAAAATGACTTAAAATTGTAGACACCAAAACAACACCAATTCGATTATGTGACAACAAGCGCCGATCGCATTGACACACACAGCCCCCAGGGCAGCCCCCAGAGGTTAAACAGTGGTCCTAACCACTTCCAAAAGTAGTTTGGAAGGTCAAAGGTCAATTTGGCATATTTTTGGCACCTTTCTCTCTACTCGTACCACCCCAGGATGAATAGAAAATTGCATTTGTCCCACCCAGGGATGAATAGTAGCATTCGCCCCAAGGTGAGGCGAATAGAAGGTCTGACTGGCAAAAAAAGTCAAACCTCGAAAACTCCGCCAGTTAACTGAGGCTTCAGGCCATGCAATTGCGAGGAATAGATTTTATTCAAGAAGAGAGACTTCAATGATGAGGGTATTTATTTTAGAAACCTCATGCAAGAATATTTTTAATCATGAAGTTAGCTTTTCTCTAAAAATAGGACAGTTAACTCAAGTGGCGCCCTCACATGCGCAATTTAAACAAGGAGACCCTAAGGTCTATAAATGGGGGAGTTTTCCCACCCAAAATATAGACAGAGAAGGAGCATTTGAGCAATGAAGTGCTGCCAATTTACATACTTACTTGCGATTTGTGCTTTTACATCCTTAATCTCTCATTCAAGAGGGAAGTTATTGGGCGACTATTAGAAGCACAAATCCGGACCCAAAACCCAATTTTTGACCACAAAAATTTCCAAAATTTGTCGACAACACCCCATAACTAGTTTTTGACCCATCCCAAGTGGATTTGTGTCAAAAAAATACCTCAAACGGTGGGAATCCTGCCCCCGGGCGCTCCCCAATCTATCGTAGGCAAATTCACCCCACCCTGGGATGAATAGAAATATGTGATATATTTCTCTATTTTTTCTTCTGAATTGTGTTCTATATAGGTTAAGTAGGTTATAGTTCAAATTTCATTTCATTTGGAGCAATTTTGATCAGGTTTTTGTTATTTCCCGCCTTTACTAACTTGCAGATGGCACCAGAAAAATCTGGGTGATAGGAGAAAAATTGGAGGAATCTGACCTTCTGGGTCTTCCCAAAACACCCCCAATTAGCTAACCCCAAGTTTTTAGGTCATTTTGAGTTTCCAGGATAGGACATTGAAGAGGGTGCTTTTTGATAAGTTATTACAGGTCTATTCGTCCCACCCTGGAACGAATACCAATCTGTCAAGGGTCTATTCGCCCCACCCTGGAGTGAATACCAATTTGTGAAGATTTTTTGGACTTTTCTTTTTGTAGTGGTCTTCTGTTGACATATTTATGCTACTATGAAATTTTTAGGTCGATCTGAGGTCATTTCATTATCGTTTTAATATTTTAATGCATTTACTGACAGTAGGCTTTGGGAAATACTTATTTCATTTTGTCCGTAGGTGCTACTAATATTTTTTGTTTCTTTGAATGCAGGTTTTTGACAGTAGAGGAGCAAAAAAGATCAAATAATCATATACGCAAGCGATGGTGACATTTTGGTCCGCCCATCTTACATGTGGGCACGTGGAAGAAGGATTGTGATCCATGGATGTTGTGACAAGAAACACATTTGACGCTCTTATCCCATAAAAAGGAAGGAGACGTATTGTAACACATTTTGAAAAGCGTATCAATAAAGAGATTACCATATTTCATATTGCTTTTATCTTGTGTCAATTTGCATATGTTCTTTCTTATTCTTTCTTGTGGCATATTCCTTTTTGTTTATGTATCCTCATGCTTTCAGTGGCGATCACGGTGGGACTAGTAGAATTATAATTTGTCATCCCATATTTGAGACAAGTTCATGGCAAACTGGTTAGGTCCTTATGTTATTGATAGTAAGATCGGACCTGGAACATACTGGCTCACCTCTCTTGATGGAATCAAGGAGTTAGAACCCTTGAACATCAGTCATTTGAGGCCATTCTACATTTAGAGAGCCATAGTCCACCCAAAAGCTCCAAGTATTTCCACAATCGCTTGGTCAATCCCAAAATGCCCCAAAGGTGTCCATACACTCTTTGGTCAAACCAAGAGCTCCAAGGATTTCCACAATCACTTGGTCAATCCCAAAATGCCCCAAAGGTGTCCATACACCCTTTGGTCAAACCAAAAGCTGCAAGGATTCCCATAATTGCTTGGTCAACCCCACAAACGCCCCAAAGGTATCCATTAACCCTTTGGTCAAACCAAAAGCTCCAAGGGTTACCATAACTGCTTGGTCAAAAAAAATATTCAAAAATAAACAAAAACAATAAAATCATCAAAAATAACCAAAAAATTGCATCTCCATTCCATGCATACTCATAAAACATCAAAAATATAAAAATATTGGTTGCATTAGGCATCACATTCATACATTGCATCTTTGCTAGTTAGACAAGTCACAAGCACCATAGACTGTCATTACTTGGCAATTCCATCATTTTTTTACATCAACGCAATTTTCTCAACGCATACATCCCGCATCACACCATCCCCATTTTTAGCAAAGTCATTTGTCTCCTAATGTATTTAGGGTTTTCGTCATTCAATTGTCTTTAAATTTCTAGCCAAAAATTGTACAAAGTCAAACAGATTTTACACAGGAAAATTTTACTATTGTCACGCCTCGTTATGTAATATCCCTACACAAATTTACACACATAAAATAATTCCTAAGTAGTGTGAACGCAAGAGAAACCTACAAAGCAGTCTCAGGTACCATAGGTGAACAATTAGACTGTTCATCCCCCTGTGCAAATGGTTCAAGAATGCTGAGAATTGACAAAAGTACAAGCTCTTACCCATCCATTCCTTCTAATCAACAGTGGTTTTCATTACTAACAAAAATTCAAAAATCACCATTGGTTCCTACGGTTGTAAGGATTCATACTACATGTCCCTGCCAAAGATGGGTAGTCATCCCCAAGGCCTAAAAGAATCAATGACCATTTCAAAAAAAACCATTTCCACAAGCCATCTTCACAATCACCTTTGGTCTTTCAGGTCATAAGGATTCGTACTACACATCCCTGCCAAGGATGGGTAGTCATCCCCAAGGCCTAACAGATCAATACCCTCACTTCCTAATCTCCATACTACTCATTGGTTCCCAAATTTGTAAGGATTCGTACTACACGTCTCTACCACGGATGGGTAGTCATCCCCAAGGCCTAAAAGGATCAATGTTATTACAAAGCTCAAAAGCCAAATCAAATAATAGTGGTTATCACCACTATTCAAAATCCTTGCTCAAAAGAACACAAAAAAAAAAGCACAAAATAAATAGTGATTTTTATCACTTTATATACGAGCAAATATCCTAAACCATTGAGCCAATAAAACGCCTAACCTTGAATCCCTGGAATTATTAGTATTCGAAGACCATCTAGGTGATCCTCATTACAGGTTTCGTGTACAACCTACTTGGAAATGGCGGTATCCTACCCACATGACGATATGTCTGTCACATTAGCTTTGCATGTGAGAAGACCAATGTTTACATGTGGATGAGCTAGCTTATGGTACATTAGATTGTCTCGTGGATTCATCTTGCTAAATGCAACAACGAAGTTAGTGGAGCTAGTTAGGTGATCCTCGATACAGGTTTGGTTGATAGCCTATCTGGCACTGGCGGTATCCTAAAAAATACCACATAAACAAACTCATTTGCACACACAAGGATGTGAAATAACTTGGTTAATTTCCAAGTCGGATTTATATCTTGTTCAAAAGTCTTGTGAGATAAATGTACAGTCTTGGCTAGTTAGTTAAAATATTTGAATCTCAAAAAAGCTTAACTACATTTTACAAAAAAAACTGGTCTATTTTATTCCATACATCCCCATCAAAAAAAAAAATGCAAAATACAAAAACACAGTTGTCACATGCCACGTCATTCCACAAAGTCATCCCATAAGTATAGCAAGCCAGTAAAATCTTGTACAATCTATGGTGCCATCGACAAGTTATCAACACATCATTTCATTCATTCCATATGCATACATCATCTAATTAGCAACATCACAATCATAATCCCATATGCATCCATAATTATAAATCAATGTGCATAAATAGACAGACGCATCATGCAAAGTTTATAAAAACAAAAACAATATCATCTATATATATATATATATATATATATCATCAACAAAATGCCCGTAGGCTACAATGAACTGGTCCTCTGACCCCGCAACAACAACCAAAAGCTCAAAAACCCCCAAGCCTAGGGCATCGGCCACCCTGATCACACAGGATCGATGCGACAGGAACTACCCCCCATGGTGTGGGTCGTATGGGACCTCTCAGGGTGACTGTTGCTCGCCCCTGCATCATGCCTACTAGTGCCCCCCTCATCTAGCCATCGATGATGGGACGATGCTGACTGCTTAGTATCACTGTCTCTCATCCATTGCAAAGAGCCACCTCCAGGCGGTTTAGGTAATCGCCCACCAAGGCGGATGATCTCTCCCTCCATATCCATCTGATGTTGATGCCAATCTGCCTCCTATCGATGCCAATCTACCTTCCATTGTAGCAAATCTGACTCCCGTTGATCCCACTCTACCTCTCACCAATGGTAGTAAGCTACTACATCATCGTGCTGTGCTAACTATGTCTGCAGTAGATCCCTCTCTCGTGCAGCATCGGTATCCGCCTCCTACCAATGGGACACAACCCATGCGGTCTCCCGCTCTGCCAGTTGAGTATGCAGGAGATCTCTCTCCTATAAAGCATTTCCCAGCTCCCCATCTTACCTTAATAGTAGCTCCTCCAATCATGCTATCTCTGTGCCCTATCTTGCCTCCACATCCTTCAAACATGCCTAAGGCATAGGCAAATTCGAGACAGCAGCCTGCTCTGGCTCCCACTTCTCTGTGATGTCCTGCATCTCTAGCTGATCCAGTACCCTAAACTCCCCTCCAACACCCTCAACCTCCACCATGTCTTCATCATCATGCAGAACTCCCCAACCCTCATCTGTTGCTTCAGCACCCTCATCTCCTGCTGCTGCTGCCTCCGCCCTGCCTAGAGGCCCCTCACCTCGCCACTGTCACAAGTTCCACCACTGCTCATACTCGACAGTAACTCCAATGTCATCCACATTCGAGACATTAATAGCCATATCTGAATCCTCACCAAGTGGCACAATGACTGGTCAATCTAGAGTTCTCTCATCCCCCTAACACCGATAGACCGTGGGCTCACCAGGCATCCCTTGGTGCACCCTGAACTATCGTGTAACCCAATCATATGGGAACAACTCTTGTTTAGTCCCATGCATCCCAATCAGCCACTGCTCCCTCCATACCCGTCGAAGCAACTCTCCAGCCTTAGGCCAAGTTGGACAGTCCCGATAAGGGTGCCAAAACACCTCCCTTGGAGTAAGTCGAGCGAAGGCATCAGCATAGTGCCCTACTACACCTGCTCATCGTCAACTTTGACCCTGCTCCTCTGACCTCTGCCATAACACCCCGTATCCAATATCTCGGTCTACCATCTATGCCCGAGTCGTCCAGGGTAGCCCTGTAGGCCTCTCCACTGCTATGTACTACCAAGCCCAGCACTGCAACAAGTAGTTGCAACTAATCCCCTTCCACTTTCGACAACAGACCTCGTACATCTCATCATAGAGCTATGCTAACAACGTCTGTACCCATCTCATAATCATCGATGTGTCTATTGGACACTCCACTAGCCTGAACACCACCTCTAGTAGGTTCCATGGGAACCTCGCACCCGACGAGTCGGGAAGCAGCATGTTGGAAATGAGGCCCATGAGTAATGCGTGCCTCACTCCCAACACACCCTTCTCTAACCACCATCGAACCAATATGCCATCCATCTGGCAGTCGATCTTCGCCCTCTCCACTGGGCTCTCCACACCCAACTCCTCCCCATGCCCAAAATAGCGTATCAGTACCGCTGTCCTTTGATCTCGCGACGTCGTCTGGATCGACAGTCTATCTATTGGAATCCAAAGAATCCGATAGATATCCTCCAAGGTCATCGTCATCTCCCCTATTGGAAGATGGAAGGTGTTGGTCCGGGGATCCTACAGATTGATCAGGGCCGTCAGATAGGCCCAATCCCCGACCACTGGCTCTAGTCGAGTCACCTCCTTGAGCTCAAGGGCATCAAGCCAATCCTAGTCAGCCAAAGTTAGCGTTGCACGCACTTCAGTGAACACAGTAGGCACCCGGTACCAGCTCTTCACAACCTGCAAATTAAAACAACACAAAAACATAAAAAAAAAATGAAAAATTATACAAATCTAACATGTATATACAAATAATGCATTCAAATTGTACAGCCTAAAAAAAAAAAAAAAAAAAGCACAAAATTCAATAAAATTATTTGTCAGTCCTAGGGTTTCTAATCCTAACTGATAAATTAAAAAACACAACAAAAATTTACAAAAATTCATTTGTCAGACCTATGGTTTACACTCTAAACTGATTAATTAAATAGCAAAAATAATTACAAAATTTAACAAAATTAATTTGTCAGCCCTAGGGTTTCTAATCCTAACTGATGAACGCCAAAACACAACAAAAATTTACAAAACTTAATTTTTCAGACCTAGGGTTTACACTCTAAACTGATTAATTAAACAACAAAAACAATTACAAAATTTAACAAAATTAATTTGTCAGCCCTAGGGTTTCTAATCCTAACTGATGAACGCAAAAACACAACAAAAATTTACAAAAATTAATTTGTCAGCCCTAGGGTTTCTAATCCTAACTGATGAACGCAAAAACACAACAAAAATTTACAAAAATTAATTTGTCAGCCCTAGGGTTTCTAATCCTAATTGATGAACACCAAAACACAACAAAAATTTACAAAAATTAATTTGTCAGACATAGGGTTTAAACTCTAAACTGATTAATTAAACAACAAAAACAATTACACAACTAGGGTTCAGTCAACTAGGGTTCATGCTATGTTTTTTGCTTAGTTTTACTCTACGTTTTTTAACTTATAGTTTAGCTTTTGGTTTCATTTAGGTTCAACGTAGTTTTTAAGTTATGTTCTAAACTAACTTTCTAAGTTTAGTTTTCACTTAACCTTTTGATCTGTGTTTAACTAGGGTTAAATTAAGTTTTCAATTACATGTTCATCAACTAGCGTTTTCATTTTTAACCATAAACAACAACAACAACAACAAAAAAAAACATAAGAAATAAACAAATTGCGGTTTTCAAACTGCGACACAAAACAATAAAGAGGAAGGGGTATTCACTGGTAGCGCTTCAGCTCCACCTCTCGATTTGGTGTGTGCACTTATGGTTGCAAGGTAAATTCCACAGCGCTTCACTTCGTAGAATTGACCTCCTCCTCCTCAGAGCTCCAAATTGCCCAAAAAAACAAATGCAAATGAGCCTAAAACTCAGTTTTGGCCTTTAAAAAGGCTTTTTGAGCCTGTATTCGTTCCCCCTGGGATGAGTGCTTTGGTTAGCACTTGTACCACCTTGGGATGAATACTAAATAGGCATTCGTCCCACCCTGGGACGAATACAGAGCAAAAATTTCAAAAACAACAAAAAACTGCACAAAAATACACAAAAAAGAGCAATAAAACTGTCCAATGAGAGTGCTTTTGCACTTGACATTTTAGGCATGCAAAATAGCTATCGGGGTCACAAATCCTCGCTATCCTACTCCCTAATAATGCTACCATAGCTGGACCGCTCCCCGGGAAGACGAATTTTTGGGAATTTCATCCCCAAATGGCATCACCAAAACGAGTCAAAACCCACCCAAAAATAACAATAACCTTGCCGAACAAATGCGCCTTTGCACCTGAAATTATTGGCATCCAAAATAGATGTTGGGGTTACAAATTTTCACTATCCTACTCCCTAAGAAGGATATCATTGCCAGACCGCTCTATGGGAAGACAAATTTTTGCCAATTTCAACTCCAAAATGCATCACAAAAAGGGTTAAAACCCACCAAAAGTAGGTGAGAATGTTCGAAAACTGCTTTCATATTTCATGGTAAGCAACTAAAGGCACCCTTACCTAAGTCATATTGGGTCAAGTGACTTGTCACTTTTCTCATGTCGGTCATTCCCTCATCGATTCGTCGCTTGAGGGGGTAGTCACACTTAGTCGCCAATCAACAACAACATACCCAATCTTGGAAATGACACGCATTCAAAGGATCATTGAAAAAGACAATTGTGCCCCTAATTGGGGCAATAAACAAGCAATCATCACAAGCTGATCAAACACTTGGCATTCATGAATCATGAACTCAAGGTTCCCACAGACAAAAAGGTTGCGCCCTTTGCCTATTCATGACTGATCAATGTCCAAGTTCAAGTAACACCTCATCGAACAAGGTTAACACTTGAATCTAGTTCCTTAGCTCGTCAGAAGCAAGGATTCAAGAATGCGTGCCCTTTCCATACTTGGGGCATCAAGATTTGGATAGGTTACTGAGAAACCCTAATCATTAGTGCTTTGGTTATATATTTTTGCTCAACATTGCGCCTTGCACAGTGCTTCCCAAAAAGGGGCATTTGTAGATACTAAAATAGCACCAATCCGATTATGTGACAACAAGCGCTGATCACATTGACACACACAACCCCAAGGGCAGCCCCCATAGGTTAAACAATGGTCTTAACCACTCCCAAAAGCAATTTGGAAGGTCAAAGGTCAATTTGGCATCTTTTTGGCACCTTGCTCTCTGCTCGTCCCACCTTGGGATGAATACAAAATGGCATTCATCCCACCCAGGGACGAATAGCAGCATTCACCCCAAGATGAGGCGAATAGAAGGTTTGACTGGAAAAAAAAATCAAACCTCGGCAACTCCGCCAGTTAAATGAGGCTTCAGGCCATGCAATTGTGAGGAATAGCTTTTATTCAAGAAGAGAGACTTCAATGATGAGGGTATTTATTTTAGAAACCTCATGCAAGAATATTTTTAATCAGGGACTTAGATTTTCTCTAAAAATAGGACAGTTAACTCAAGTGGCACCCTCGCATGCACAATTTAAACAAGGAGACCCTAAGGTATATAAATGGGGGAGTTTTCCCACCCAAAAGATAGACATAGAAGGAGCATTTGAGCAACGAAGTGCTGCCAATTTACATACCTACTTGCGATTTGTTCTTTTACATCCTTAATCTCTCATTCAAGAGGGAGGTTATTGGGCGACTATTAGAAGCACAAATCTGAACCCAAAACATGATTTTTGACCACAATAATTCCCAAAATTTGTCGACAACACCCCATAACCAGTTTTGGACCCATCCCAAGTGGATTGGTGCTGAAAAAGTACCTCAAACGGTGGGCATCCTGCCCCCGGGCGCTCCCCAATCTGTCGCAGGCAAATTTGCCCCACCCTGGGACGAATAGAAATATGTGATATCTTTCTCTGGTTTTTATTTTGCATTGTGTTCTAGATAGGTTAAATAGGTTACATTTCAAATTTTATTTCATTTGGAGCAATTTTGATCAGGTTTTTGTTATTTCTCGCCTTTACTAACTTGCAGATGGCACCAGAAAAATTTGGCTGATAGGAGAAAAATTGGAGGAATATGACCTTCTGGGTCTTCCCAAAACACCCCCAATTAGCTAATCCCAAGTTTGCGGTTCATTTGGAGTTTTAAGGATAGGACATTGAAGAGGGTGATTTTTGACAAGTTATTACAGGTCTATTCATCCCACCCTGGAATGAATACCAATCTGTCAAGGGTCTATTCGTCCCACCCTTGAGTGAATACCAATCTATGAAGATTTTATGGACTGTTCTTTTTGCAGTGGTCTTTTGTTGACATATTTATGCTACTGTGAAATTTTTAGGTCGATCTAAGGTCATTTCATTATCGTTTTAATATTTTAATGCATTTACTGACAGTAGGCTTTGGGAAATACTTGTTTCATTCTGTCTGCAGGTGCTACTAATATTTTCTATTTCTTTGAATGCAGGTTTTTGATAGCAGAGGAGAAGGAAAGAGCAAAGAATCACATATGCAAGCGACGACGACGTTTTGGTCCACCCATCTTACATGTGGGCACACGGAAGAAGGATTGTGATCCATGGATGTTGTGACAAGAAACACATTTGACGCTCCTATCCCCTAAAAATGAAGGAGACATATTGTAACACATTTTGAAAAGTGTATCAATAAAGAGATTACCATATTTCATATTGCTTTTATCTTGTGTCAATTTGCATATGTTCTTTCTTGTTCTTTCTTGTGGCATATTTCTTTTTGTTTCCGTATCCTTGTGCTTTCAAAAATAAATGCATAAAGGATATAATAATTCAAGGACTTTAAATGCTAGCAATCCAATAGGTAATCCAAATAGTAAAATTAATTTTAACAAAATAGACTAACATCAGAGTGTACATAAATGACTTAGAGAAAGACATTCACATAAAACCTATAAATACAAAGTAATTGAGACTAAGTAATAGCTACTTCATTGATAAACAATAATTATAATTCAATACCAAGGAAGGACTATATATTTGACCCTTTCAAGGAGGCCTTTGCTCATATTTATAGTTTACATTTTCAAATTTTCTTTGTGGGAATATAGTTATTTGATTTTTTGGGTTATAGTCTAGCAAGAAATTAGAAATGTTGATGTGGCAACCTTAAATTTCATCTTGGACATAAATTATAACTTAGCTCATTGATCTTCAATTGTTTTATGTAAGTGGATGCATTATTGGGACTATCCCTTTCTTTCTTAAGTGGCATGAGCTAGAATTAGCAAGAGCTAACTGGTAGGAACCATAATATTTACAGGTCTAAAAATGATATTTATTGTTAATTAGCTCGATGTTGAGCTCTTTGCTTGCCCACAAAACTTTCTTGTAGTGAATTCATGGTTTTAGGCATTTTTTTCTGTGGGTACTCTTTTGTTTTACCTTGTATTATTTGGAGGTCCGATCCTGAGCTTGGATTTATTTTTATGACATCACTATCTCAAGTGGCACAGTCTCAAACATATTTTTTCTTTATAAGCTCATACCTCAACTTTGGGCACATTTTCCTTCTTTGTGTTGTCCTAGGCATCAATCACATTCTCACATCATCAACACTCTGTAATGACCCCATGTGATAGAATCAATGGCTAGGAATCATCGATGAAAAACATAAAGGGGCTTGATTTAATCCATTTTCAAGTATTTAATCTGTCTAAATATCTCTCATGGAAACATCAATGGATCAAAATGACTGGAGGAGGCTCATAAATGGTCTAGATTTCATCAAAGCAAATCACATGCTCCATTGATTGACTAGGGAAGCACTAATGACTTGAATCTTCACATCACACAATGTGAATGATTGAGATTAGTTTTGAGGATTAAAAGTGATCCACAAATGAAGCTTCCATGTTTCAAAACTGATAAATCCAAAGGAAATGCAAGCACTAACTTCAATGATAGAGATTAAATTTCTGAAGAATATCGATGACCCAAAGCCATTCCCCTAAGGGATGCTAAACTTTTCCCAAATTTTTTGGCTTCATTTCTCAAGTATCATGGCCTTGGATGGTCTTTGATCATTGATTTATGTAATTCTAGGTGACCTTATTCTTTGGCTAATGTCATTATTTGAAAGGTTTGGGATCAATGTAAGGCAACTATGGGTCTTTGCTAGTGGGTGACATCCTTTTTTATTCTCTCCTTGGGTATTTGTAGCCCTACTAAGTCACAATATTTGAGTTTCTTTGATCCTAGATATATGTAAACTCGCATAATTTCTCTTGTACCTTCCCATGGAAATACATATTTTTGTTGATTTCCTCTTTGACATAGCTCCAGTCTTGGGCATTCCCAGCCCTATATCTTTTTTGAAAAAATTGCAATACTTAGCCAATATTTGGGATCCAAGAGGTATTTCTCCTTACTATTCCAATGTGGTCAAATATTATACACACCCTACCATAAAATCTCATATCCAAACAAGATAGATTTCAAAATAATCCTTTATAGAAATATAAAAACTATAGCAAGACCTAATTAGCTTACAAGAAAAAGTAGTAGACAATACAAAAAATATGACAACTAACCAACTAAACCCTAGGGGTTGAAAAATTAAATGTGAATGCCTTGAAAGATGATTTCATGTTAGGTTCACCAAATTAAAAAAAAAAAAAATAGATATCTCATACAATCACATGAGTTACTAAAGGTTATATCATAATACTTAAATGAAGATAGTAAGCAATCATGTGATAACTAATCTAAAACTATCCTAGTCAAAGCAAAGATTAATGAATACAAGTAAACAACTTACTACACTAAGATCACTCACAAAACTTATGCAAGACTAAATCCTAATGTAGAAGAGCAAATACTTGATAACCTAGGGCACTAAGGACCATAGCATCCATATATGGCAATAATAATAATGATAAATTCTTAATATTAATCTATCTTGCTCCTAAAATCACCACTATCACAAGAAAGGATCACATGTGGGATCAATATAGGGGACTTGAGTTACCTTTAAAATTAGTCATTGAGTAGTAACTTCAATATTTAACTATAAATACTAATGGATCATTCTATCCTCCTCTAAAGAAGAAAGTGAATTAATGGTAAATGACTTTAGTCATACATGCAAAGAATAAGAGAGACAAAGGGAGCAATAAGAAGGTTGTGTGTTATGGTAGTAGTAAAGACAATTAATATAAGATTGCTGAAAATAATATTGGTTATAAAATGATTGATAGTTAGATGTCTAGTTAATATATGAGGAGATGAAATCGGTATTTATAGCACATGGAAGATATTTTCCCTTTTTGAGGTCAGTTACTAGATTACATTCTTGATAGAGTTAAAAATAGCAATCATTAGTGAAAATGATACATCATGTTAACCCTAGGTATAAAAACATGCTTCGATGATGAATATATATATAAATCCTAAAAATCAACTAATGGTCATGATTTCTACATAAAACAACAATTATGAATTTTTTTATTATTAAAATGTGTGCTTTGGAAGAAAAGTGTGAAAATATTCTATATTTGTACCTTCATGCTTACTTTAGATGTTTGAGAAATTTAGCAAGCAAAAATAACAAGAAAAATTGGTAGAAATATCACAAACTAGATGAGAGAATAAAACCAAAACCACCATCCAACATGGTTTACCATTTTCCTACACAAGGAGTAACAAATTTAGTCCAACCTTATCCTATATTAGGAGGATGAGACTATCCACCACATGCAATTCCGTTGTTAGTGCTCTTTTTATAAATACAATAAAATTACATTAGAAAGTCTTAGAAACAAACAATAGATCATTAAGATGGAAGACAATGTTTAGGTTTATAAGGACATGGAATGATTAACCCTTGAGGATTCTCAGACAAAGCAATTGGTAGCAATTATTGAGGATGTAATTAATGCATAAGAAACAAAGATAAAATAAATTTAAAAAAAAACCAAAAAAAACTATGGATTTAGATTTTCTCAATCTTGAGAAGAGGAAAATACTATTGAATGATTTTTAACTATCCCAAAGAATGTACTATATGGGTATATATGAAAAGCTCATGTGAGTGCATAAAATAAGATTATATCTTAAGAAGGTCAATAATTGGTTCACTCATCAGAGGAATTACACATGGTATAGTATTAAGAACATGTTAATAAAGAAAATATTTTTACATGAAGGTTAACATTATATTATTTGATGCACATCATGAAAGAAAATATAATAGGTTGGTTTTAAATGAATGGATTCTTACATACTAGCAAAAATGGATGATAAAGACAATTATATGGTTATGCAATATGATGGACATACTTATAAATAAATGGAACAATCATGATATACTCAAGCTATATGATCATGTAGAAGAAGACATGCTTACTTAGGTGATAGAGTAGAAATTAAGAGGGGAGAGATGTTGATATAATATTTATTTTTTATACTTGCATGTGTAATGGTATAATGAGTATATATAATATAATACTGGATAGCTTATTTGGGAATAATGGTATAATGAGTATAGAAGCTTATTCTAGATGATTACAACATAGTAGAATATTGTTCTGACTGTCAAATAAATATAAATACTACCTAGAAAAGATATGTTAAAAAAATATAATAAGAATATAGTGATAAATTATAGTAAAAACTAAAAGTTAATAGTAAACATTAATGATGAAAGTAAGTGTCATCATTATGGAAAAATACCTTTTTCATAGAATCAAAGTATATTGGAATATTCTTTAAATAATTAAATATATAATAGTATCACACACAATATCTAACATGTGTCAAAAGTAAAAAATATTTTTTGAAGTATAATGTAAGTATTAAATAGATACAAATAAATATCTAGATCCATGTGATGTTTTACTATCCTATACAATTATATATTATCATGAAAAAATATAAGAGGATATATCTAAAACCATATCATACTTTGATTATAGATATTGATTCATCAATGAAATATCTAGCTCCACTTATAAATTGGGAATACTCCCCTCCATAGAAAGCAAGTGAGCACTTTACAACTCAAGTAATAAAGTGAGAGACATGTAAAACATTTAGGGCTAGAAAGCCTAGCTAGCCAAAGAAAGAGTGCACCATTGTATAGGGTGTGTTTTAAGGATTTTCTATATGATACTATGGAACAATATTGTTAGGTAAATCTAAGGGAGGTGGATACTCAATAGGATGGTTGAATCCACTTGCTATAGGTAATCTAATGAATAACATTGTATAAACTTATCATTTTTTATATGTAATAAAATAATTGTATTCTTCCTATATAATCTATGGTATCATTTCTTACCATGTTTTTCCATTGTTTATGCCTTTGTGTTAGATTACCATAACCATATCAATTATATGCATAAAGACAAAAAGTCATAAGAATAAGAGGGCTTAGGAGAAATTTTGTTTCTATTAAGGATCAATAGTGGATTTTTAGTTTTCTTATGGGTCAATATTTTCTCAATTAAGTATTAATGTTACAAGGATGATGTCTCTTCTTTTTGTTGTAATATCTTGCTTTTACAATATGAAGCACTTTAAAGTAAGTTTCAAATAACTTTTCTCTAAAAATCACA
Source organism: Wollemia nobilis (assembly GCA_028583015.1). Lineage (NCBI taxonomy): Eukaryota > Viridiplantae > Streptophyta > Pinopsida > Araucariales > Araucariaceae > Wollemia > Wollemia nobilis. Next base: position 648,174 of record JAQPPZ010002937.1, on the reverse strand, counting down.
ATATAGTTTTTTAGATTTATTTGAATGTATTTAAGTATTAAAAAAATCACCCTTTTATAAAATAAATGATTCAAAAGCATATTAAACTTATGTATAATTAGATAGCAAAACAATACCCTATATTTATTTATAAAGCTGGTATCTTCTTTCTAGATTTAGAACAAGGTAAAGCACTATATACTATCATTAATAATAATCAAAAGTAATTTTATTTTCATTCTTAATTTTATTACCTTAATAATGTTTCTATAATGAATGTTATTTTTTCTTTTTTCAAACTAATACAAAATACCATCTGATATGGGATGACCATTTGGTCAAATCTCCTTTTCATTTTCAATGAACTTTAACCATACATGTATAACAGTAGTTACAAAAAAAGTTAATAATTACCATAAAATACACAAGTTGTGGTAATAGTTTAAAGAAAGGCAATTAACAGTAGTTACAACAAAATTTAATAATTAGCATAAAATACACAAGTTGTGGTAATATTTTAAATAAAGGCAATTATATTTAAAGTTAATGAACTCAATTCCTAACTCAAAATTAACATGAATGGCATTGGTATATTTTTATTTTTAGATGATTGACATAGCAAATTTGTGTTATACCTCCCTCCTTTTAGTTATACATATCAATGAACCAAATATTAAGATTCTAAACACCTCATATTATAATAAACCCATTGCATATAAAAATCTATAATATTAAGCATAATGATTGACCTTGTTTTAATCTTAAAATTAATTTCATATATATATATATATATATATATATATATATATATATATATATAAAAAAAAAAAAAAAAAAAAAAATTTTTTAAATTTTTTTACTATATTAATTCATTTGTGAATTTTAGAATTATTTAAAAAAAAAAAAAAGAGTACATCTTCTCATCCTAGTTGTAGTTGTACAAAGGTGGATGAATAGTTTTTGCATCAAGATCAAGGAAATAAAAGTAACACAATGATAGTAAGTGTGTTGTTTGTGTGGCCTTGGCATAAAACGTGATAGAGAAAATTATTTAATTTTTGTAAAATACACAATTTTCAAATATGAAAAACGACTGAAAACCAATGATATCAAAATATTTTGAATCTAATATTAATTCTCAAACATAAAAAACCTAAAGATAAAATAATGATTATCATCTATGAAGTTCAATTTGGCTTTGAAGTTCAATTTGGCTTTGTTATACCTAAGTTATAAAACCATAAAATGGAAGTATATCCATCCAATATAAAGGTTATGCTTCAGGTTTTACCTAGATAAAATAATATAATTTCATAGCAACTATGAATGTTAAGGCTTCTCCATAAAAATTATAAAAAAAAAATTTAATTATAAATCATCACAAAATGTGATTATCACCGTCAATCTCAAATTTTTATTCATATGCACTTAATGGTTAAAGAATCTCTATACATTTCAAATTATTGCTTTTCTAATATTTCAAACTTTGGTTGGTCTAAATACTCAAATTTTTATCCTTTATTATTTTGAAAAATTTTAAATGTATTTAAGCATTATTCAAACAAATAATTATGTGAAGTGAAACTTTTTACAATCTTACTCATGAAAAGAGAATACAATATAAGGGCCTTCTAAATAATAGACCAACTAAATATGAGATGTTTGATATATAATGTGTATGTTATTGAACTTCCTCGCGTGAGATACTTCGAAAAAACATAGGAGTGGACTCTCACTTTTCTTTTTTTATTTATTATGACATGACTTGAATTCTCTACTGGATTCCCTATTTCACCCATGAATGGCGATTATTGGTGAAAAAGGCAATTCCGTGAACTTCAAAAAGTGTCTCCTAAAAGGTTACACGTTGAAGTGTGTTGAACTTCAAAAAGTGTCTCCTAATGGTATTTAAAACTGACTGAAAAAACTTCAACAAATAGCACTATCTCGTACAATGGGAAAGCAAATTTGAGAACCTAATTTATGTTTGGCTTCTTTGAGATTTTATTACCAGTATTATATGTTAAAATTTGGCTTCTTTGAGTTTGGCGTTCCCGGTTCGCTCTGCGCGCTTTCCTTTGTCTATAATGTTATATTTTTGTTATTGGTGTCGTTAATGCTCTAGACGTGACCTGCCCTCTTATCTATTCAACCTAACAATGGAAATATTTCGCCTTTCCCAATCACAACCAGCCCTAAGTCAATTGCTTGTGTAGGAATTTTATAACCTCCTCTGAAAATAAGATTGCCCTTCACTTTGAATAAGCTGGCATGAACATTAGGATAACTCTTGGTCATATTTATCGATAGCTCGTACATGGCGGTAGCCACATCGTTTGTGATACATCCACAGCTGCCAACTATAATCAATGTGTCTTGCTTTGGACGGGCAGATAAGACAGACATACCGTGAAGAAATAATACCCACCACACTGTCTCTGTCGGTGGCGGTACGTTCACTAGCCATTTTCATTTATTTTTGGCTGTTTATTTTCTTTCCTGGGTGTTGGTCAGACTGCATGTGCATTTTCTGTGCAGTGTTGGGATGCGATGGTTCAGCAACTCCCCAGATAACGTAATTACAAACGTAAATGAGAAAATTCCAAACCATCCAATTGTTCTACTGTTTCGGTTCCAGATGGCCATGACCATGTGGAATTAGTATCAAAGTAGAAAAGTGTGTACGCGCAGCTACATTTTTAATATTATATGATGCATTTTAGCCGAGGTCTGACATCCTACATAAGTATTGTATGATGTATTTTATTCAATAGGATACCATATGCCTATTGAATCATATCATATCCTATTTTGCTTAAGATCAAACACTTTACACACCTATATTACTAAGTCTAGACCAGCACTCTCCATCTAACTGGCATTTTCTCTTCTTCTTTTTCACTTGTTTTTGATAATTCATTTTTTTTTATTTGTTTTGGTTGTGAGATAATTTTTTTATTTTTGGTTGTTTTTTTTTTCACTTTTCCTACGTTACCTAAGGATGTGAACACTTCCTTTATAGCTTTTGAACAATGGTTTTTTAATGTAAAGTTTGTTTAACAATTATGATGTCAATCACTATCAATAATACACTTTATTACATACAATTGCAATGAAACTCTAGTTTTTTATACTTATAATGTTAATTGTTTTTTTTTTTAAATAATCTTCCCTTTTTCAATAATTTTCTTGATTAATATTTTTTTGTTTTAACTCAATTTTTCCATAATTTTCTTGGATGAAATAAAGTTTAAAATTTTCTTTTAATTACGAAGAAGAAACCCTTTTAACTTCTTAAATTCAATATTTTTCTTCTTTCTTTTAATATATCAATGAATCCTAGAGAATATAAGATGAAATAAATTAAAAAATCTCATACTATTTGAATATTTTTTCAATAACGTAACCTTCTCTTTCAATCAACCTTCAAATTTTCTTCTTTTGAAAATATGCTTTCAAGCATGAACCTTTCAAATATATATTTTTTTAAAAATCACTTTTACAAATTAGAGGCACCTTGTCATAACCTCTTCTTGATATCTTTCTTCCAATATTTAAATAAGTCTCCTTTCAATATTTTATTTTTTAGTAAATATTAAACGGAAAATATTCAAACACCAAATAATATTTGAACCAAAACCATGAAATGTTTCACTTTTCATCAAATTGAATCCTCATTCAACATCCTAAAAATATAGCACCCATCACATATCAAATTAAGCATACATCCACAAATATATGTACAATATTATCATACCTTATAACTCAACAATTTTGGCATACTTTATATCTTTTAGTTTTTCAAAGTAATTTATCTGTTTGTGATGTTCCAAGATTGCATTGCTTCTTATAGCTTCAAGCATTTTATTCCTACACATGATGCCCTTGTGAGACATTACATGCTATCCATATACTTTATGAATAATGTTCTTTAACTATCTAGTATCATTATCACCTATAACACTCTAATAATTCAAATTTTTTGCATGAAGTATAATGTTAGGTAATATGGAATAGTTAATTTCCAACTATATATCTTTTGGCTAAATTCAAGGAGACTCAAGTGTTTTTTTAGAAAGCATAATATAAATCTCCTATTCCTACCTAGACCAAATACTAGACAATTCTCATGCAACAATGGAAATTATAGCATACTTTTACATAGAAGGAAGAAAAATTAACAAAACTATTATTTTTTTTTTTGGAGAACAAGGGGTTGTACTCGAGTCCCTTATCCTTGATAAATCACAACTCTCTCATTTAGATCTTGAGAGTTTACAAATAAATTCAATTATCATCTCAATTGAATTGCTATAGCTAGATGCCTACATCATTTTCATAAAATGTTTAAATTCTTGATTTTTATTTTTTAGATCTTCTTCTATTTTCTATGTGAATATAAATATTTCAAAATTCAACATCCTTCTTCTTGAGATTTTCCTATAGCAAATTTTCTAATGCCAAAACTCCACCTCTGTTGTTTATGCATTGCATCTTAGTAGAGTAATATTTTTGAAACATCACACTATCATGGTCCGCTTTACCATATATGGATTGCTAGTTTCCTTCCTAAATCATAAGTGCAACCACACAAATTGTAATAAATAGTTTATATGAAAACACATTAATGTTATAAAATAAAGCAAATGTTCCTAATGGAAATCTTAATCATAATTTGATTTAGGTAGACAACATGTTCTTGTCAACTTCAGCTAAAATTACTACTTCCTCTATCCAAGGAAAAGATAATTTAACTTCATGATCCTCAATATAAACCCCTCTATCGGCTAGCCTATCTACACATTTATTTTCTTCCCTTAACGTATGTGTTAAAATTATTTCTTCAAACTCTATGGCAAGGCCTTGTATTTCTAAAATTATCTCTTGTATGTTCCATGAAGCCTTTGCTTTTCTTAAAATTGCATTTATAACTATTAGTGAATCACCTTCCATCCATACTCTATTCCATTTCATTTGTTTGCATATTTTTAACCCTTGCAAAGTTGCCCAAGCTTCAACTGAAACAAAAAAGAAGGCAAATAATATAAAGTAGAAATCACCAAATATGGAGTTGGTAAAATTGAATTTTTATGGAGCATCTAAAGGAAGTCTAGGACTGAAGAATGAGGAGAAAAAAATAGAAATAATAGAGGAGATATTTTATCTCATTACACTTTCAATAGTGGATTTAAGACACCTAAAACACATCATATTGAGGAGACTACCTAAATGGACTCCTTTAAACCATGTGACCCACCTTGGGCAACCTTCAAGCTAAAACAGTGGTTCTCACCACTTAAATAGGGACATTATCCTTTGCAACCAGGGTCGTCTCACCTCGATATAACCTCTAGATCAGGTTCATCTCACCCCGAGATGACCTCCATATTGGGTCCATCTCATATCAATATGATTGCATTAAGAGCAGAATTTATAAATAAAGTGGGACAACTGGTAGTCGAAAATACCAGTTAATCTTGTGCATGATCTTGCACCATGATTTAGCACCTTGCATGAGCCAAAATAGAAAAAATACATGCATTAATTAATTGTATAAAATTTTAAAAATAAGCATTTATTTTTCTTTTAGGTTTATGCAACGAAGTGCTATCACATTCTCTATCCATTAAGCTCTCCCATTGCTGAAAGCCATGTCATTGTATTACTACAAGGATTGGAGGTTGTGCTTCCATATTCTATGTAGATCAAACATTCTTACTTTGATGATCGATCCAACCCACTAAGTCACTCTCACAGTGCACCAATCCAATGAAAAAACCTTGGATTGAAACTAGAAGTTACCTCAACTTGGCCACAAGAAATGCAATCCCAATACAATGATTGTCTCGAATCGAGATGATCTACAGGTAATGTCATCTTACCTTGATATGACCTTTGGTAGAGATCTATTTTTCTATATTTTGCATTTACATTAGTTAAAATTTATTTTTTATTATTTTTAGTATTAGATTAAATTTTCTTTATGCATGGTTTATTATGCTTTCAGCTCATTTATTTCTACATTCACTTTGTTTAATACAATCCCAATCTCATTAGGCCTGACACATACTATTGAATTCCTTTTGCTTATTTGTGTGTAGATTAAAATTCCTAGGCTCTACACAAAGGAGCATAAGAACTCGACATCATTATCGAAGCCTGATGCAAGACACTTGTGATTGTAAGAGGACCTTGCAGAGTGTACTAGGATTCATTTAGAAAGGGGACAAAACTCTCATTTATTGTAATGATTGTATCGCATCATTCAAATCCCTCAAAGAGAACGTATTTGTAATACACTTTGAGATTATCATTAATATAAAAGACTTGGTCTGCTTGTTCTTATTATTTATCTTTGTGTATTAGTTATATATTCATGTTTATCACTGCTTTACATTATTATTGGTTGCTTTATTGGTACATTGGTTTTAAAGCATATTAGATGGTGAACACAATGGGACTTCCAGGTCTCATGTTTAGTTTTTTGATGGTTTTTTTAACAATTTTTTGCATTTTATAGGTACTCTTGCACCGTTTTCTCAAGGTGAGATGACCTCTGTTATACAATTGTCTTAGGTCAAGATAACCTCTAGTCAGAAAGTAAAAAATAGAAGTAAACTAGATCTACATAAGATGTAGGCTATCAAAGTAAGTGCATATGCCCTTATTTTTTTATTTTCATAAAGAAAAGTAAAGAATTTTTTCAAATTATAGAAAAGAGTACATAATTTTTTAAGTGTTTGGTCTTTATCTGTGATCATCTTAGATCTAGATAGCACATGTCTATGATCGTATCAGGTCCAAACAACCTCTATTTATGACCATATCAGGTCCAAATAGCCTATTTTTGTAGTGATATTTTTACAAGATGGCCCCATATCTACTACTATGTGTTTTACTTGTTATTGTATGTTCAAAGGCTATACATCATATAGGGTTATGCATTACAAAATATATTTTTCTACATTAGTGAAAATGAAGAAAAATGAACCCTCTCACACACATAATATGTTAATGCTGATTAGTTGGATTTCATCACCAATGACCAGCAACAATCATGAGATGTGGGCATTCACCTCCCATTGTGGATTGACCCCATAGAAACCATAGTAGCCCCAAGCGAGTGGATTTTTGGACTTCATCACCAAAAAGTCCCCTAATTTTGGGTGTGCCTAAAGTAGGAAGGATTAGACACCCTATATTCTAGAGGCTACATGATTACAAAAATGTAATTATTTTTTATTCCTAAGCTCAAATTATAGGGTGAAGTGAAAGCCCATAATGGGTTGATAGCAAGGTAATAAATAGTGTGACCCCATTAGGGGTTCTTTATTTCCATAGGTTTACCTTGATACACATCCAGCATAGGAAACCACTTTTGTCATTTGGGTTACATTCCTTGATAGGGGGTGTTCTTAAACTACCTTCAATAGCTTTTTATTTATTTTTACCCTTATTTGTCATAGGAATAGGGGTTTAAACATCAAAACACATTGAAAATAGTAACAAGAATCAATGATCAAAATCCAAATTTGAAAGAGATAAACACATTATTTTATTATTTGTTTATTTACTATTTGCATAATTCAGATCGTGGTAATAAAGCATGGCCAAGATCGATCAAGGGCTAGGGTTTATTGAAAACTTATAAGGAGACATGGAACATCTTCAAATCAGGTTAGAGGATCTAGCCATTCATAAATGGCATCCTCATTTTCATCATGACACCAACATCACTTATAGGGAATCCAACCTTCAAGAGGTCCCTATTTAGGATGCATTTTTAGGTCCTCAATATGATCGAAGTGATGAGCTTCATGGTTAAGATACTCTATGTGCTTTCTTTAGACAAAATCCCTAGCACATGGAGGGTGCTAGCGGGTGTGTACCATGCATTCACATCTTGGCTCATCCTACTGCTCAATCAGAGCATGAGTAAGAATATACGCCATGGAAAAACCTAGATGATCAAGCCACCCTGCTTGATCACCCATGAATGAGTTGGCAACATGCCCATATGGATAAGTAAGATAATCATTATCCTATTAATGCCACCATGTCGACTCATTTATTTCTCATAAACAAGGAGGAAGAAGACCTAGATAAACCTCCTACTCATTATAAGGAGTACTCTAGGCAAGCACGTTGTGCCTCTACATCACCTAAGTACACATAACTTACCTTTAATTCTAAATATTAGGTCAATGTGGCCTCCCTAGATCATGGAAAATAAGTGATCAATCCTTCTAGGGCTGAGAAGTAAGTCAAGACCATTCATATTAATACAAGAGTCAATAGAACCCAAATTACTGATCAAATAAATTTGGCATCTAGGACAGATGTTGATATACAAGAGTAGTTGAACTAGTAATGACTAGATAAATAATGATTAGATCAGTGACACCAATTGAATTAGTATAGGTTGCACTAGCATAGGTTGCAAAAGCAATGGTTACATCAGGAACATTTGTAAAAAGCATTGCAAGAGATAGTTCCTACCCCTAGCACCCATATATTACAGGTCCATCCAAGGTGCCTTGCATAACATCAAAACTTACCACCTATGGCAAACTAGAACCATCCCTCTCGTACGCCCCTCCAACACCATAGGTTTGAACAACAACAACCATACAACCATCAACAAGGATATGAGACCTATGAGGACCTTCAGTCATATTACCATGAATAGGGATATTTTGAGTTACCTTACGAGGACATGGTTGATGACCACATTCGACCATCTCATCCCAATCAAAATATTTTTCCTCCCCTTATTCAAGGATGAAGGCGTATTGATAATATCATTTCATCATATGCTTACCAATTGCTAACTAATAGTATTAATTCTATAGAGCAACAAAGTTCAGTTATAGGTTATCAAAAACCTACTTTATATTAGTTGTGCAATCAACCATTGCATCCATCAGTTCCATCCCCACCATATCTTAAGAATTTTGAGATACCAAAATTGTACAAGTTTAAAGGAGATGAATATGCTCAAGCGCATGTCACAATCTTCATGAATATGTGCTTTTATCTTCAGAATGATGCTATTATGCTTAGGATATTTCTCATAACCCTTGTTGGGCCAGCCTTAAAGTGGTATAACCATTTACCATGATACAACATGCACTCCTTTGAAAAACTAGCAAATGCATTCCTAGACTACTTCTCAGTTAGCATCAAGAAGAAAGCAATGTTGACTGACCTGTACAACCTTAAACAATTTGAAGAGGAGTCAATCATGGATTATGGTAAGTGATGGAGATCAACTATTACAAAATTACTATTTACCTTTCCTATTATAGATCTAACTCAACTATTTAATAGGAGTTGTTCAAAATAGATTTCACTCTTACTACAACTCCAACAATATTAGTGAGCAGTGCAAGAAGAAGAGGTTTTGCAATCAATGCAAAAGGAAAGTCTACCTTCAGTTGGTGAGATCCAGTTTCAGGTGGTCAGATGAGGTTCAAAGAGCAATTAAGAGGCCCAAGAAAAATAATATTATAATATATTATTATAATATTAAAAGGGGAGATTTGTGAGCACCTCACACAGTCTGCATTCACACAAACATGTCGGTTGGTGGCATTGCACCATCTTGAAGGCACACGGTTCTTGAGGGTAGCCTGACGGTTGTTGGCATCTAAGTTGACCTCGGCCCCTGATTTCAAAAGGGCGATTGACCGGCCCTACCCTCATTGATTGAGGTATAATTCAAAGTCTTTTTAAAAGGTCCGAGGTGTAGACCAATTGGTTCATCCAAACCCCATAAGGGGGGAGAAGGTCCAAGGTTCAAATCTTGGGCCTCGTCGGACTGAATGCTTGTCCCTTTCCTGGTGCTTTCAATAGCATAAAAGGTTTAAAATGATTGTGGCATGGTGGTTATAGGGGTGGACTACACGAAGATCTATGTGGTAGCTTTCGAGGTGGACAACACAAAATAATGTGGCAGCCATAAAAGTTGGATAGCCTACCCAGATTCGTGGCGGCTATCGATTCCACCATGTAAATACAAAAACAAAACAAAAAAGGGGGAGATTTAAATTAATTTATTAATTGATTTAATTAACTTCTAAACTTATTAAGTTAATTATAGATTAATTATAATTTAATTATAAAATTAATTTATATTAATTAAATAACCCTAAGGTTGGGTTATAAAGGTTATTTATTTCTTAGAATTTGAAATTCAAATAATATGCCAACGTCTCTAAGACATTGGCCTTCATTTATAAAAGAGGTCAAGAACCTTTGTCAAAAATTCCCATGCAATTATAGATGAAATCAAAGCTCCAAAATTCATGCATAAAGAAGAGTGTAAGGTTTTCATGTTTTTGAAATATTTCTATGGCTAAAGATAAGACAAATAGGAGTGGGGCTCCTTTGTCTTCACACAACATTGTGTAGCATATTTGGCAACAACAGGTGGTGCTAAGATGTTCAACAAGCAAGGAGTATAATGTTTGAAACCTGTCGATTTGGTTTTGCAAGGGAAAAGAGTGTTGTGTTTTTTTTTTTGCCGATTGGAAAGGGTTAAGAGGAAGTCTTGAGCCTTCCCCTTCGTGTGGAGGCTCAGAGCCCATGTGGTGGGCTAGCACCTTGATAAGATGCTCGACAGGGAGTGGTCTTGCATTCGAAACCCATCGAGGCCTTTTGTTTGAGATAAAATGTATGCATTATTGTTTTGCCAAGGTTGCATGAGGTATTTCTAATTTTCGAAGGTTAATTAAAAATTAAATATTTTGGAGGGTTATAAAATTTATTTTTAAATTTTATTATTGATTATTTGAGGGATATAAAAGGATAGGCAGCATTATTTTTGAGGGTTTGATTTTTGGAGGTTGTTAATTAAATATTGGAGACCATAAGGAGTAATTGACTAATTAATTTTTATGTATATTTTTATGATTTATAATTTCAAATAAGGAGTAACAAGGTGTATTTGAGTTTGATTATAAGTGTTAGTGAGATATTTTTTCATCTAACCATTGAAATTGGCAAAGAAGAAAATTGTGTTTAAGACAGGTTTTGAGGTTATTTTCTACATCAAACAAAAGGTGTGGGCACATCTTCCTTGTGAGTGAATTTTGGATCTTGTGGATACTAATTTGGAGATAAAAGTATTGTTTGATAAGAATTGTTGGAAATTATTAAGTGTTCATATGCTTGGACTAGTTTTTGTAAGCAAGGAATGTTTTGTTGAGTGATTTATTAAGTGAAGTTGATTAAGCCTAGTCAAGTGGAAGTGTTGAAGTGATAGTTTAAAATTTTTAAAACAATTTTTTCTATATTCTAGATTGGTTTGAGAAAGAGATTAAAAGTGATTGAGAGTTTATGAGTATGAAGTATATTTAGTCTCTAACAATTATATATATGTTTCTATGAGATTGGATAATTTTTAGTGAGAACTTGTTGAGCAGATTTGAGGTAAGTCTTGATAAGACTTGTGGATAGTTTGGTGTGAGATTTTGTGCAAGCTTAAAATAGAGTTTTAAGGAAAAATATTGAGAGCAGATTTGTACTTAATTAAAGGACTATGTTTAGTGCATATTTGAGGACAAAGTTTTGTGCATATTTGAGTACAGGTTTGTGCCATACTAGAGACAGAGATTGAGCAGATTTGTGCTAGACCAAAGGATAGATTTTAGTGAAAATTTGAGATAGATTTGAGAGTAAGCTTTGGAAGTGACAGATTATAGAGGATGACAGTCTCTAGTGGATAGAGGTCCATCATCCAGGGCAGTTAGGACATGAGTTTTCAGTGGATAGAGATCCATTAGCTAGTGTAGTGGAGACAATAGTTCTTCTAGAAGATTACCAGCCAGAGCAGAGGGGATTAGTGTCCCCTGTGGATAGATATCCATGAACTTCATCAAGGTATTTGTGTCTCCTTTGGATATAGGTCCATAAAAATTGTAATAGGGAGGATTCCCAAGAGAATTTATTTGAGAAAAGTTTATAAGGAATATTTTCTTCGTGGAGTAACCCACATTGGGTGAACCATGTTAAATCATATCTCTCATGTGTGTGATGCTTTGTGTGATTTTTACTATTTTAATATTATTGATGTTATCATGTGGATTGAAAAGAAAAAAAATTATCTTATACTATTCACTCCCCCTCTTAGTATAAGCACATGTTCTTCAATTGGTTGTTAGTCTCACAATGACACTGAGAGGGGGGGTGAATCAGTGTAGCTCTTAAAAACTTAAATCTTCAATTCTTAATGCCGAAACAATGAAAGCTTAAAACCCAATAAAGCAAATATACCAAAAGAGCATCACACAACACAAGATGTACCGAGGTTCACCAGTTTTGGCTACTCCTCAAAATTGACTGTTTGGACTCCCATCCAAATCCAGCCTTTGCAAAATACCAATTTTACAATCAATTTACCAGCACCCACTGGAAGGAGCACCAACCCCTGATTTATCTGCACCAACAGAAAGGAGCACCAACCCCTGATTTATCTGCACCAATAGAAAGGAGCACCAACCCCTGATTTATCTACACCAACAGAAAGGAGCACCAACCCCTGATTTACCAACACCAACTGGAAGGAGCACCAACCCCTGATTTACCAGCACCAACTGGAAGGAGCACCAACCCCTGATGCCAAGCACCAACTTGGACTTCTGTTCTGAAACTAGAAGATTGACATAAAGATGCCTTCACTTTTACAAGACCCTGACTGGTCTATTGCTTTCTCAACATCGCCCACTCTTCACACAACACACACCCTGCTCGCTCTCCTCTTGCTCTCTTCGCAAGATTAAATCTGCCTCGCTTTAATCTCGAGCGCTTTCACTCTTTTTTAGTGGCACTTTAATTCTCCACGTAGACCTCCTTTTATAACAAAGTTCTGACTCTATTTTTAACTTCCATATTTTTGCATGCAACCGGTAATCGCCTCTATAATTTTCGACTTAGTTCATTGTTCTTATTTTAGCTACATGATTTTTCTCTGTAACTGCACTTGTAACTATCGTATCGACTTCGATTAACTCTTCTTATTTTAGCTGCATGATTTTCTTCTAAATGCCCTGTAACTATCGTATAACTTTAGTTAACTATCACATATCTTATTTTGGTTGGGTTCTCTTCTTAGCTCGTACCAAAGCGACCTATCATGAAATCATGACACTTCTGCCTCTTTGTCCTCTTCTCGTTCCGTAAACTAACTTTCACCTCCTTCTCTTTTATCGTGACCATAAACTTTCACCTCCTTGCTTCTTTTCTTGGCTTGTACCAAAACACATGTCACGATATCGTGACACTTTCACCTCCGTACTCTTCCTCTTTACTTTTGTCGTGATATCGCGACACTTCTGCCTTCTTACTTTCTCTCTCCTCCTTTAGTCATGAAAATGCGACATGTCGCGATATCGCGACACTTTTCTCCTTTCTTTCTCTTTTCAAGTCGTGAAAATGTGACATGTCATGATATCGTGACACTTTTCCTTCTCTGCCTTCTCTTTTTAAGTCATGAAAATGTGACATGTCGCGATATCATGACACTTTTTTCTCTTCCTTCCTGCCCTTTTCGAGTCGCGAAAATGTGACATGTCACGATATCGCGACACTTTTCCTTCTCTGTTCTTTCTCTTTTCGAGTCACGAAAATGCGACATGTCATGATATCGTGACACTTTTTCTTCTCTTCCTTCCTGCCTTTCAAGTCACGAAAATGCGACATGTCATGATATCGTGACACTTTTCCTCCTTCTTTTCTCTTCCTTCGGTCACGAAAATGCGACATGTCACGATATCGTGACACTTTTCTCCTTGCATTTTCTCTTCTTGCAAAATAATGTCGGAAATCGTGACACTTTTTCTCTCGTACATCTCTCTTGCAATATGTCACGAAATCGTGACACTTTTTCTCCCGAGATATTTCTCTTGCAATATGTCATGAAATCGTGACACTTTTTCTTCCGTACTATCTCTCTTGCAATATGTCACGAAATCGTGACACTTTTTCTACTTGCCTTTTTCTCTTCCAACATGTCACGAAATCGTGACACTTTTTCTTCCGTACTATCTCTCTTGCAATATGTCACGAAATCATGACACTTTTTCTACTTGCCTTTTTCTCTTCCAACATGTCATGAAATCATGACACTTTTTCTTCCGTACTATCTCTCTTGCAATATGTCACGAAATCGTGACACTTTTTCTTGCCTTTTTCTCTTCCAACATGTCGTGAAATCATGACAGTTTTTCTTGCGCTTTCTTTTGAACATGTCATGAAATCGTGATATTTTCTTCTTGCGCTTTCTTTTCGAACATGTCACGAAATCGTGATAGTTTTTTTCTTGCGCTTTCTTTTCGAACATGTCTGAAATCATGATAGTTTTTTTTCTTTCTTCTCAACATGTCGCGATATCACGATAGTTTTCTTCCTTGCTCAACATGTCGCGATATCGTGATAGTTTTCTTCCTTGCTCAACATGTCGCGATATCACGACAGTTTTCTTCCTTGCTCAACATGTCGCGATATCGCGATAGTTTTCTTCCTTGTGATTTTCTTTTGATTTTTAGCATATGGGCCACTTCGATCTTTTGGATAATCACTGTACATACTCTGAAGAACCTCTTAACTCCTATCCATTGCATCAACCGATCTGTCTGACTGTGTTGACAACAATGACAATACTATTGTTGCACCTTGCTCAACAATCTCCCCCTTTGGAATTGTTGGCAACACACGTGCAATTTCCTGTAATTCTTCTCCCCCTTTGACAATAATACCAAAGGGCTACTGCAGACTCCCCCTGAGTCCATGCACAACATTCTCAGGCACAAATTATTATAGTTAGCAAAAATTACAAACATGAGCAAAAAGATAATCAAATTGACCACTCCCAATTTATTGCGAATGTACTCAATGACTTCCTTGGGCAATGGTTTTGAGAAGATATCCGCTACTTGCTCTGTTGTTGGAATGAAATCCAACTTAACCTCACCTTTCGCAACTTTCTCCTATGTACAGCATGTTGTCGCTGCAATATATTCTGCCTCTACTGTGGATAAGGAGACTGACTCTTGTTTCTTACTGTGCCACGCGACCAACCTGTCTCCAAGATAGAATGCACCTCCATTGGTACTCTTTCTATCATCAACTCTTCCTGGATCAGCACTTGCTAACCTCTCATCATGGGAGTGCTAATCTGCTTACAATCCTCCATTGCTTGCACTTATTTAGTATAGCTTGATCCACTTTTGACTGCGCACAGTTACTCCCAAATCAAAAGTGACTAACGACTTTGCCTCGCATCCATTGTGCAGTTCAATGTCTCTGGTTTCTAATGGTTGCCATGAATGTTTTCATCGCCTACACAGGTATTGACAGTGGACCGTTACCTCTAGCGTTGGAACCTCAATCTACGTGCAGTCATCAACACTCAGTATTCTGCTTCTTGCTAGGGCATATGTCAGGGCTACTCAATGTCTTAGGCGAACGTTCTTCACGCGATTCCAGGGAGCATTTCTCCTCGCTGCGATCAAGGGATTCCTCGGGAAATATCTCGCATTCCTCAAATAATGCAAGACTTTCTTAGGTGCATAGGCATCTTGTCCTCCTTGGCGCTTCACCACCTGGGTGCTATTCTCTCAACGTCTCTGCCTTGCATGTGCCACTTGGCACTCTTGATGAACTGGGTGCTAGTGCTATTGTTTGCTTTGACTCTAGCATCTCTTTGATAACGGCTACTTCTTTAGAGAAAATTAATGCTCTCTTATACCAAACGATGTGTTGTATTTTTGGTTAAGAAACGCACGCCTTCCCAGCTACACGTTGGCAGTAATTTTCATAATGATCATGAAGAGCTTTACCATAGTCCTCCCTCGATATTGGTAGATGAATCGAGACGTACTCACAACACGGATTCTGTGTTATCTATAGATTGGGAATGTTACAGGCTTCAAAACCAGCACCTGCCAGCTTATGCTTCCATGACACGATGACCTGTGCTGCATGTTCTATCTCAGATAATGCCTATTAGATGTTGCATCAAAAACCTATTTGTTCACCATGTTGTTCTACTGAAGCACATCAATTTGACACTATCTGCTATTGTAACCACCATCACCAGAGAGATTTCACAATAATAAAAAATTGGCTCTATCAAGCCAACGTCTCATGCTCCTGCTTATTACCTCCACAAACAACTACATGAACTGAAACACATTTTGACAACTATACGACAACTCCCCCTGACTACTTGCCTTTCATCCTCAGATAACCAAACAACATAGGAGCATTAAAATAAAACTTTAAGATTGCTCCCCCTAAGGATGTGCTACCTGGAGCTGCTTAGTGCAATAGAGGAGTAATCTCCTTCAGTCCAAGGAGACACGATTTCCTCTCTTCTTTCTTTCTCCAACCTTTCTTGAACTTGGGCTTGAGTTTTTCAACCGCATCCCTATTTTGAACCTTTTCGTGAACTTGAACATTTCTCTTGGGTGGTTGTCTCTTGTGCATCCTTGATGGATGATTATTTTCCTTTCTTTGATGCACATGATTTCTTCCCTGTCTGTGTTTCATTCTTTGTGTCTGATGAAATCTGTTGTCTTGCCTTAGATTAGATACAAAAGTTCTTGGACAAAACCTTGCTATGTGCCCATGACCATTACATTTAAAACATTGCACATGGTGTTCAATCGAAAAAGCAGATGTATTTCTATCATCATAACTCTTTGATCTATTATTCAATCCACAATAAATTGCCTTGTGACCATAATGGTTGCATCTAAAACAATAGCCATTAAAAGCATTATTATGAATAGAGTGAGAGTGATAGAACCTCTTTTGTTGTGGTTGCTTTGCTGTAGATCTCCTTTGATATTTTCTTCCTTTTGAAGATTCAGCTTCAGACTTTTCTTGCTTCGATCCTTCAATAGTGAACTTCTTCTTCTCTGCATATTTGGAAGATGAAGGTTGTTCAGCTTTACATCCAAGACCAAGCTTAGACATGGGGCTTCTTTGTTGCCTTATCATTTCATCTAGCAACTCTGTGCTTTTCTCAAATTTGAGATTTGTATTGGCCTCTTCTAGTTGTTTCTTCAATAAAACAATCTCCTCTTCTTGTTTGCAGCAAACAATCTCTTTCTTATTGATCTGTGACCTGAGAGTTTCTTCAATCCTTTTGGACTCTTCTTCTTGCAGCTTTAGATCACTAATAACTTTGTTAGATTCCTCTTCACGTTTGCTACATACATCGACTTTATCATCCAGGTGTGACTTCAAGGCTTCTTCTATTTTCTTGGCTTTATGAATTTGTAAGAAGAGATCTTCAATCTTATCCCCATATTCTTCCAACTTCTTGGACAATCTTTTGTTCTTTTTCTTTTCTATATTCAACTCTTCAAGTGCAGCGATCAACTCACCTTCTAGATATACTTCACCCTCAAGGTTTTCATCACATACTTCAGAATTCACTCCTATCTTTTCTAGTTCAATTTTCTCTTCCACAGGAACTGAAACTGACTGAGATGCCTTATTTGAGGAGGATCTATTCTTCTTACCCATTGCATACTAATCCAAGATCAACCCTAGCTGATTTAGCCTGATAAGGGAAGCTGGCTCTGATACCAATTGTTAGTCTCACAATGACACTGAGAGGGGGGGGTGAATCAGTGTAGCTCTTAAAAACTTAAATCTTCAACTCTTAATGCCGAAACAATGAAAACTTAAAACCCAATAAAGCAAATATAACAAAAGAGCATCACACAACACAAGATGTACCGAGGTTCACCAGTTTTGGCTACTCCTCAAAATTGACTGTTTGGACTCCCATCCAAATCCAGCCTTTGCAAAATACCAATTTTACAATCAATTTACCAACACCCACTAGAAGGAGCACCAACCCCTGATTTATCTGCACCAACAGAAAGGAGCACCAACCCCTGATTTATCTGCACCAACAGAAAGGAGCACCAACCCTTGATTTATCTGCACCAATAGAAAGGAGCACCAACCCCTGATTTACCAACACCAACTGGAAGGAGCACCAACCCCTGATGCCAAGCACCAACTTGGACTTCTATTCTAAAACTAGAAGATTGACATAAAGATGCCTTCACTTTTACAAGACCCTGACTGGTCTATTGCTTTCTCAACATTGCCCACTCTTCACACAACACACACCCTGCTCGCTCTCCTCTTGCTCTCTTCGCAAGATTAAATCTACCTCGCTTTAATCTCGAGCGCTTTCACTCTTTTTCAGCGGCACTTTAATTCTCCACGTAGACCTCCTTTTATAACAAAGTTTTGACTCTATTTTTAACTTCCATATTTTTGCATGCAACCGTAATGGCCCTGTAACTGTCGTTCTGACTTTAGTTCACTGTTCTTATTTTAGCTACATGATTTTTCTCTGTAACTGCACCTGTAACTGTCGTACTGACTTTCGTTAACTCTTCTTATTTTAGCTGCATGATTTTCTTCTATAACGGCCCTTGTAACTGTCGTATAACTTTAGTTAACTGTCACATATCTTATTTCGATGGGGTTCTCTTCTTAGCTCGCGCCAAAGCGACCTCATCGTGAAATCGTCGACACTTCGCCTCTTTGTCCTCTTCTTTTCGGTTCTTTTGAAAACAACATGTCGATGAATCGTGACACTTTCACCTCCTTGCTTCTTTACTCTTGGTTTCAAACCTATCACCTTTCCTCCTTGCTTCTTTTATTACAAAAAACATGTCACGATATCATGACACTTTCACCTCCGTACTCTTCCTCTTTACTTTTGTCATGATATCGTGACACTTCTACCTTCTTACTTTCTCTCTCCTCCTTTAGTCGTGAAAATGCGACATGTCACGATATCGCGACACTTTTCCCTTTCTACCTTCCTTCTCTTTTCAAGTCATGAAAATGCGACATGTCGTGATATCACGACACTTTTCCTTCTCTGCCTTCCTGCTCTTTTCAAGTCATGAAAATGCGACATGTCGTGATATCGTGACACTTTTCCTTCTCTACCTTCCTGCTCTTTTCAAGTCGTGAAAATGCGACATGTCGCGATATCGTGACACTTTTCCTTCTCTGCCTTCCTCTCTTTTCGAGTCATGAAAATGCGACATGTCGTGATATCATGACACTTTTTCTTCTCCGCCCTCCTCTCTTTGAGTCACGAAAATGCGACATGTCGCGATATCGCGACACTTTTTCTCTTTCTTTTCTTATTTCGTTGTGAAAATGCGACATGTCGCGATATCGCGACACTTTTCTCTTGCATTTTCTCTTTATTATGTCGCGAAATCGTGACACTTTTCTTTCGTCATCTCTCTTGCAATATGTCCGTGAAATCGTGACACTTTTCTTTCTTTTCTCTTCCAACATGTCGTCGAAATCGTGACACTTTTCTTTCGTACAATCTCTCTTGCAATATGTCGCGAAATCGTGACACTTTTTCTACTTGCCTTTTTCTCTTCCAACATGTCGCGAAATCGTGACACTTTTTCTTCCGTACTATCTCTCTTGCAATATGTCACGAAATCGCGACACTTTTTCTACTTGCCTTTTTCTCTTCCAACATGTCACGAAATCGTGACACTTTTTCTTCCGTACTATCTCTCTTGCAATATGTCATGAAATCGCGACACTTTTTCTACTTGCCTTTTCTCTTCCAACATGTCATGAAATCACGATAGTTTTTCTTGCTTGCACTTTCTCTTCGAACATGTCACGAAATCATGACAGTTTTCTTGCTTGCGCTTTCTCTTCGAACATGTCACGAAATCGTGATAGTTTTTCCTTGCGTGCACTTTCTCCGAACATGTCGCGAAATCATGACAATTTTTTCTCAACATGTCGCGATATCGCGATGTTTTTCTTTCTTCTCAACATGTCACGATATCGTGACATTTTTCTTTCTTGCTCAACATGTCACGATATCGCGACAGTTTTCTTCCTTGCTCAACATGTCGCGATATCGCGACAGTTTTCTTCCTTGCTCAACATGTCGCGATATCGCGACAGTTTTCTTCCTTGTGATTTTCTTTTGATTTTTAGCATATGGGCCACTTCGATCTTTTGGATAATCACTGTACATACTCTGAAGAACCTCTTAACTCCTGTCCACTGCATCAACCGATCTGTCTGACTGTGTTGACAACAATGACAATACTGTTGCTGCACCTTGCTCAACATTGGTATCAAAGCGGGTCTCTTCATGAAAAGACTAAAACATTTGAGGAGGATCCATCAGAGACACACATGAATTTGGAAAGTGAAGAAGAGACCATATTTTATATAAAAGAGGAATTCTTCACGACTCTAAAAAAATTGGAAAAGGTTAGAGAAAATAACTCAAGCTTGAAGGAATAAATTCAAGGAGATGAAGAAGCAAAATAGAACTTCTACAAAGTCTCACAGAACTCAAGATAAAGGTAGAAGAGGAAAAGAAAATTGAACAGGAAATGACAGATCTATTAAAATCAAGAGAAACAAAATGTGAAAGATTGAAAGCAAAAATTGTTTATCTAAGGAATGAAGTTGAAAGGACCAAGGTGCTACAAGATATAAAGTATGGGAAACAAAAAGAGGAGTCAAGTCTTCAAGAAGCAGAAACTTCAAACAAAGATAAGCAAGTAAAGTATACTCTAAAAGAAAAATATATTAGGAAGGAATAAAGTAAAGAATAACCATGGACGAGAGTTAATCACAAAGGCAGAAACACTGAAACACAATCTCAAAGGCATCCAAATAGGTTACATAATTTCTTCCATGGATATTATTTGTTTTGTAACAAATATGATCATAGAGTTGTACACTGCATTGGTTATGCGAAAAATGATGTCAATAGAAATTTCAATTCTTTTGCTCCTCCTATGGATAATGGCATTATATGTTAAAAATTCAATAATTTTGGGCACAAGGCTAGATGGTGTAAAATGATACTTCCTGAGTCTAGGAAAAGAAACACAACTTCAACAAATAGGAAAGAGAAAAATGGAAATGAAAAGGATAGATCAATGTTAGTTCAAACAACTCTTCATGCTCAAGATAAAGAAGAATAATGGTATCTTGATAGTGGTTGCTCTAGACACATGAAAAGAGACAAAGATAAATTTATTATACTAAAAGAAACCAATAGAGGATCAGTAAGTTTTGATGATAATGGATCAACAAAAATTGGTGGAAGAGGAACTTTGAGTCTAGATAATGGAAAAACAAGAACCGAAAATGTGCTATATGTCAAAGGGTTAAAACATAATCTACTAAGTGTAAGTCAACTTTGTGATCAAGGATATATGGTTACATTTCACCCAGATAGATGTGAGATAAGAAAATCAAAAACTAGAAAAATTATTGCAAATGCAAGTAGAACTCCAAATAATCTATATATGCTTAGTGAGATTAAAGGGGAAAAGTGATTTCTATCACAATAAGATGATATTTGGTTATGGCATAAAATATTAGGTCACTTGAAATTTTAAAACATAGTCAACATAAGCAACAAGAAGGCTGTCAGATATTAACCCAAGATAAAAAGACCATAGAACACAATCTGTGCACCTTGTCAACATGGAAAGCAAACTAGAATGAGCTTTAAATAAAATGGATATATGTCACCTAAGCCATTAAGTTTAATACATACTGATCTATGTGGTCCTACCACAACATATAGTATTCAAGGTGAAAGTTACTTCATATTGTTTATAGATGACTACTCAAGAATGGTTTGGGTAGCTTTCCTAAAAGATAAGTCAGAAGCATTTGAAAAAATTAAAGTTTTTAAAGAATGGGTTGAAAGTGAAACTGGCAAGAGGATTAAATGCTTGAGATTTGATAGATGAGGAGAATTTACCTCAAATGAATTTGTAGACTTTTGTGAACAACATGGAATCAAGAGAGAATTCTCAGTTGTAATAACTCCTCAAAAAAATGGAGTAGTTGAAAGGAAAAATAGGATTATTGAGAATATAGCTAGATCTATGTTGAATGAGTCCAAAATTTCATATGGATTTGGAGGGAAGTAGTTAACACAACATTATATATAATCACTAGGGTTCAAATGATGGTAAAACATCACAAGACTCCATATGAGCTTTGGAAAGGAAGACCGACCACTGTAAAACACTTCATGGTTTTTGGAAGAAAGTGCTACATAAGATGAGAAGAGCAAATCTTAGGCAAGTTTGATCCAAGATGAGATGAGGGAATTTTTCTTGGTTATTCCACTAATATTAAAGCTTATAGATGCTTCAAAAAGAGAACACACACTATTGTAGAAAGTATAAATGTAACAGTTGATGAGAAGATAGATTCAAGAGAACTAGTTCAACAAATTGTGTATCAGGAATATGGAAGTTGTCAAGAAGATTTTCATGAGGAATCAAATGAAGAAGAATAATAAACATAAAAACTTCTTCCTAAAAATCCATCTAGGTATGTACAGAAGCATCATTTGAAATATCTAATCATTGGGAATCCAGATGAAAGATAGACAAGGAGAAGAATAATAACACCATCTCAACAAGTAAATTTATCTTTTTTATCTAAGATTGAGCCAAAATACTTCAATAAGGCAAGTGAATATAAGTTATGGATTAAGGCAATGGATGAGGAATTAGATCAGATAGATAAAAGTAAGACTTGGGAACTTGTTCCATGACCAAAGGACAAAAATGTGATCAACACAAAATGGGTATTCAAAAACAAGTTAAATGAAGATGGATAGGTAGTCAAGAATAAATCAAGGTTAGTATGCAAAGGTTATGCACAAGTAGAGGGAATTGACTTTGATGAGACATTTGATCTAGTTGCACAACTTGAATCCATAAGAATGTTGTTAGCCTTCTCAAGTTTTAAAAACTTCAAGGTATATCAGATGAATTTTAAGTCAACATTTCTAAATGGTGTTCGAGAAGAAGTCTATATTGAAAGGCCAGATGGATTCATATTAATAGCTAAACAAAATCATGTATGTATATTTAAAAAGGCATTGTATGGTCTAAAATAGGCTCCTAGAGCGTGGTACTCAAGATTGGATAAGTATCTTTAGGAACAGAGATTCAGAAAATGAATAGCGGATAACAACTTATACATCAATATGAAGGGAATAATCTACTAATTGTGGTTTTTTATGTTGATGACATCATTTTTTGGGGAAACAAGGATAAGATGTGTAAAGAATTTGCAAAGAAAATGTATAATGAATTTGAGATGTCTATGCTTGGTGAGTTGTCCTTCTTTCTTGGACTTCAAATTTCACAATCAGAGAAAGGAGTATTTCTTTCAAAAACCAATAATATAAAAGAGATGCTAAATAAATTCAATTTAGAAGAGTGTAAACCAGTAAGTACCCCCATGGTTATAGGATGTAAGTTAAGTAAGGATTATGAATCTCCAGAGATAGATTAGAGATTATATAGATCTATGATTGGCATCTTGTTGTATGTTACAGCTACAAGACTAGACATAGTGCAGTTAGTGGTATTAGTGGTAAGGTTTCAGGTAGCACCTAAGGAAACACATGTGGTAGCATTAAGTAGAATTATGAGGTATCTAAAAGGGACTATGGATTTTGGGCTCTAGTATCCCAAAAGTGATAGTTTCAAACTCATAGCGTATACAGATGCAGATTGGACTGGCAGCATTGATGACAAAAAAAGTACAAGTGGAGGAGCATTATTTCCTGGATACTATTTAGTCTCTTGGCTGAGTAAGAAGTAGGCATCAATATCCTTATCTATAGCAGAAGGAGAGTATATTGCAACAATAGCTAGTTGTACATAGGTATTATGGATAAAGCAAACTCTAGAAGACTTCAAGATAAAACATGATCATCCTATTCCCATATTATGTGATAATATAAGTGCTATAAGTATCTCAAAGAATTTAGTGATGCACTCCAAGACAAAGCACATTTTGATCAAGTATCATTTTTTGAGAGAACAGGTGACAGATAAATAGGTCAAGTTGGAATGCAACGATTTTGGAGTCAGTATGTTGATGATGCCCCCATTCAACCAGTAGATGGGGATGATGCGAAGGTAGCAGATGAATATGATGCCTAGTATGCAGGCATCTGCCCTCCTCGGATGACAAGGGCACAGGGTCCGATGCATGCTATAGTGCAACGGATGGAGAGGCGACGTCAGGCTACCATCGATGCAACGAGGACTCACGGAGGGAGGGATCAGCGAGGACCTCCTCAGGAGAGAGGTCGGAGAGTACCACAAGCTCTAGAGAGATAGAAGCAACTGGAGAGGAGGGAGGAGAGGAGAGAGAGACTCCCTTATCAGTAGAGGGATATGCCACCATCACCTAATAGGGGTAAGTGTGTTGATGTGGGGGAGAGCAGCGATATGGTAGCTCTCTGAGCGGATAATGCCCACCTACGAGCTCAAGTGCAGACTATGCAGGATGAGGCTACACGACTCAGGGCTTGGAGCGGAGGGGTGAGCATTTTGGAGTTGGCATAGTCGGTTGCTCAAATCGTGTTCTATCAGGTAGTGTACTACCAGCTAGTTCTAGAGGGCCAGAGGATATAGTTGCTAGTCGACATTGCGAAGTCGATCAGTATGGGATCGTCGAGGACATCATCACGATTGAGGACCCACGACATAGGATAGGCTTCGATGGGACCACCTCCTCCACCTTAGGGTGGGAGAGGAGATGAGGCTGAGAGCTCAAGGGCTTCTCGAGACTAGACACACATTGTACATAGACTATTTATTTTGAGATGATTGAGTATGCCAGGGTATATATTGTGGCATACCAATCCGTTTGATATGATGTATATACTTCTTGATATATATATATGATGTTCTTTTTGTGATATGACTTGTGCATATGTTTTATGATACTTTAATATTTTAATTGTTGATTGACTATTCATGTAATTATTTCATTGAAAATATTATAATTTTATGTCATGCTATAAAATTAAATGAAATAATCTGATGTAAACAAACTGGTTGTTGTGGTGTATTTTGATGAAAATAAAGTGACTTCTAACAATAATTTCAAAGGACATTGTCGTTGTTACATGACCATTTCATGGAGTCACCACTATCTAGGTCATTAAGCTAATCCCGGTATGAGAGAAATATTGCTAAAAGTAAAAGGGTGCTTAAGAGACTTTCTTAAGACTTTGTGTTGTGATGATGAAAAATGATGATAGTGATGATTTTTTTTCAGATTTCCATGAAAATATTATGCATGAAATATTAAAAATATGATTTTTGCTAGGCATAAAATTCCTAAGTATGATAGAAATTTGAACAATTCCCTAGGAATTATACCATCGTCGTAAAAAAATGAATGTTGACATAATGAAATGAAATAGGAAAATTTTCGTTCTTTTTAAAGCACAATTGTGTAACATAATGATTTAAGCCATATGCTTTTATGGATTAAATAAATGGAAAATAAAATTAAAACGATGGTTTGCGCTAGGCATAGAATTTTAGATATAGACTTATACCATCATCACGAAATCCAAAGAAGAAATTGATATAATAGTTTTATTGCATAGTTGATTTTTTATTTTGAAATAAACAGAAAATATAAAAATGAGGACTTGCACTAGGCATAAAATTCCAATTTTAGGTTTAGGAACTATACCATCGTTGTGAAAGTCGAAAATATAAATTTGACTTTATTGCTAGCTTTTGAACAAGTTTTGCAAGAAAATTTTGGATTTTTGAAAAAATGTATTTAATTGATTTTACGCTAAAAAAATATCCTCAAGTAAAAAAAATCAAATTATTCCAGAAGATTTGCATAAATATTTTAAATTATCTCAAAGACAAATTTGACATTTATAAGGAACCCTGTGTGCATATGTGAGTTCGTTGTCAATCTTGATCTATCATAATGATACAAAATCTCTCAAACACAAATGTGTGTGCAATTGTATTGTTCATTTATCGATTTTGAGCAAGATAATTTGATACAAGTAATTTGAATTAACCAAATGAGTGTTCGTTGACCATGATTTATATGCATGTAACCGTACCAGACTACTATGTAATTCGGGTCATCAAGAGCTAGCTGATCCATAAGTGGACATAGGTCTGTACAAAAGAAGGTCGCTAATGTGATAGACATATCACCACGCATAAGGAGTTACCCAAGGCCAAGCGGGTTGGGCACAAACCACCTGTTATGGGGCTTACCTCATGATTTTCGAATAATTGAAAATTCCAGGGATTCAAGCTCATTCACCCTTCTTTTCTTTCAAATGGTAGGGAAGGAATTTATTGATTTTTGCTTTTTCTTTTCTTTTATTTTTCTATTTTTTTTTTGCTTGAAACTGAGATAATGTTGAAATATTGCTGAGATGGTACAAAATGATAATGCTTCTGAATAATTTTCTCTTTTTCTCATGATTTTTCTTGATTTTCTTTTTCTTTTTATTTTTCTTCCTAGACTAGGGATACTTGCTCGGATTGGTTGTAGAGCAAGGGATTTTTATTCTGGGTAGGGGTGAGCTTGTCCTTTTGTCAATTCTCAAAGATTCTAGACCATGTGCATGATAGGATAGCACGGGAAACTTTTCGCTCAAGAGACCACTTCTACTATGTAGCATCATTTTGAATTTGCAATGAAATCATTTTAATGTGAAAAGGTGTACTTGGTTCAAGTAAATAACAAGATCAGTTCTCTATGCTCAAAACTTTATTTAATTCAACTGTGGACTTCGATATAAGAGATATTAATAATCATACCAAATAAGATCAAGATATTTATTCATGTGAGTGTGAAAGTGAGGGATTCCAGATAAATGCTAATTTATCCAAAATAACTAAAAATATAAATGCAATACTTCAAGAATTGACAGGTGCAAAATAGAATATGTTTTTGAGGATTTTGATGATTTTGATTTTTTTTATATTTTGATTTTAATTTATGATTTGAGAGAATACATAATATTACTGTTTTTGAAATTTTTATATGAATTACTAATATGAGACAATATGTATAATATATACAGTGATGAAATTACCATATTTATGCATAATAGCGCTTAAGATGCATAATATTCATAGGTTCTTTAAGATATTTACCATCTAAGGTAGCTAATATGTATGCTCTCGATCCAAATTTAGCGAGTGATAATATATGGCCCAAGCCAGTTAGGCTCAAATTTGCCTTTAAGGTCTTTAGTTGCATTAGTATTTTTTTGATTTTCTTTTAAGACGAGGTCGTCGATCTCAAAGGATCGATTATGAAATTTCTTGAGATATGCTCGTTTGAGCTTGTTATGGTAGGCATGAAGATGCTCCAAAGCATTAATGCACTTCTCATCTAGGAGTTCTAGTTGACTAAATCTGCCAGCATGATATTCATCTCCTACTTCAGTATCTTGAAGTAGTAGAGCCAAAGAAGGAACTTCTAGTTCAAAAGGAAAAATAGCTTCAACGCCATAAACCAAAACAAAAGGTGAAGTGCCCGTGGGAGTACGAATGCTAGTTCGATAAGCCCACAAAGCAGGATATAATTGAATGTGCCAATCACGGCCAGATTTATTGACCAATATCTTGAGGATTTTAATTAATATTTTATTAGATGCTTCTGCTTGGCCATTACCATGAGGATAATAGGGAGTGGACCAACGATGTTGAATTTTATATTTTTGACATAGTTTCTTTACATATTTGTTTTTGAAACAAGTTCCATTATCCAAGATGATATTTGCAAGAATTTTGAACCTACAAATAATTTGATTAAGAATAAACTTGGAAACTTATGTTCCAGTGCAAGAAGCTAAGGGCATAGCTTTGACCCACTTCATAAAATACTCGATGGTGGTTATGATGAATTTATGTCCATCAGATGACACAAGATTGATTTTTTTGATGATGTCTAAGCCCCATTTTGAAAAGGGCCAAGGAGATGAAATAGCCTGTAGTTCTTGTGCAGGCGCATGGACAAGGTTAGCGTGTTTCTGGCACTTGTCTCAATGGTGCACGTAATCATGTGCATCATTCTCCATGGTAGGCCAAAAATATCCTATCCTAAGGAGCTTCTTAGCAATGGCGCTACCACTAAAGTGTCCCCCACAAGATCCATCATGGGCTTCACTCAAAGCTGATCTAGACTCTTCTAGATTCAAACATCTCAATAGGATACCTTCAAAAGATCTCCTATACAACATATTGCCAATTATTACAAAGTGACTTGCTCGTCTATGTAATAACCGATGCTGGTTTCTATTAAAACCTTCAGGGAAGGTCTCATTTTGAAGAAAATTGAGGATGTCAGTGTACCAAAGTTTAGGAGTAGTTTCATTGATTAGAAACACGTCCAAAGGTTCCAAGCATGATTTAGTTGAAGTGGGTTCCTAGAGTTGATGAATAATGATGGTAGCATATTTATCATCTAACACCAAGGGTAAAAGAGATGCAGCTACGACCATAGCATCAGTCGCACGATTGCTAGTTCTAGGAATAGCTTCCAAGGTAACTTGATCAAATAAAGATATTAATTGTAATACATATGCTTTATATGGGCACAATTTATCATCTCTGGTCTGATAAAAATCATTAATTTGATTTATAACAAGTTGAGAATCATCGAAAACTAATAGATTTTTAATTTTCAATGCTAAGGTAGCTCGTAATCCAAGGATTAGAGCCTCATATTCAGTAGTGTTATTAGTATAGGCAAACATTAATTTAAAGGATAGAGGTATGAGATGTTTCTATGGAGATATCAAAATAATACCTACACTAGCCCCACTCATACATCGAGCTCCGTCAAAGTATAGGGACCATTGCTCTAAATGATCTGCCTCTAGTTTAAGGCATTCGTTAGGAAACTCAATGACGAGGGGATGGGTGGACTCTAAGGGTGCAGCAGCTAATTGATCTGCTATGATTTGACCCTTAACAAACTTTTATCCTATAAACGTGAGTTCAAACTTGCTTAGAGCAAGAACCCACTTCGTTGTGTGACCAGATAAATAAGGTCGACTCATGAGATACCGCAAGGGATCGGATTTAGCAATAACGTATGTTTTCTGATTGAGCATATAATGGCATAGTTTATGTGTAGAAAATATGACTGCTAGACATAACTTCTCTAATTTTGTGTAGCGGGTTTCATAACTAATTAATGTTCTGCTAATGTAATAATTAGCATGCTCTCTTTTCTCATCATCAAGTTGAGCTAACATAGCTCCTAAAGCAAAATCTAAAGCAAAAATATACAAGATAAATGGGTGATCAAGTTTAGGTGGTGAAAGTACAGGTGGGTTAAGAAGATATTGTTTGAGGAGTTCAAATGCTTCCTTACATTCGTCGTCCCAATGGAAAGAGACATCCTTCTTAAGAAGCTTAAGAAAGGGTCCAGTTTTATCCACCAACTTATCGATGAAGCGACGGATAGCTTGAAGCTTACCTTGTAGACTCCGTAATTCAGATATATTTGTAGGTGCGGGCATATCAGTGATAGCCGTAATCTTGAGAGGGTCAATTTCGATGCCACATAAAGAAACTATAACCCCCAATAATTTACCATACTTAACTCCGAATATACATTTGGTTGGATTCAATCGGATAAGATATTCCCTTAACCGATCAAATACTTTTCTCAAGTCATCTAAATGGTCATCTTCTTCATTAGAACATGCTATAATGTCTTCTACATAATCATGTAGTATATCATGCATCATATCATGCATCATGAAAGATATAAGTCATGGCTCATTGATATGTTGCACCTGCATTCTTCAAACCAAATGGCATCACTTTCCAATAGAAAGTCCCCCAAGGGGTAATAAAGGTTGTTTTAGCCTGATCTTCAGGAGCTATCCTAATCTGATTATAACCAAAAAATCCATCCATTAAGGATATCATTCCACTCCCAACAGTAAAATCAATGATCTGATCCATATTGGGAAGGGCAAAATCATCTTTAGGGCATGCGGCATTAATATCTCTAAAGTTTCGTACAAACCCTAATCTTAGTAGCTTCTTTCTTAGTTACTGGAACTACATTCGAGATCCATTCAGCATAATCAATGGCTTGTATAAAAATAAAATTCAGGAGTTTTTCTAACTCCCCTTTGACTAGTAAGGCCACTTTAGGATGCATTTTTCTAAGCTTCTACTTAACAGGTTTAGCATCCGGATGCACTACTAGGTGATGCATAACTATAGAAGGGTCTAAACCTGGCATATATTCATATGTCCAAGAAAATACATCTTCATATTCTTTAAGAAATACAATGTATTTATCCTATTTTTCTTGACTCAATTCTGATCCAATGTTGATTATGTGAGGGTTATCCTCGGTTCCAATGTTAATTTTTATGAAATTTTCTACTTCCATGTGTAGATATCTCTCAAAATTAGGTGGGGTGGGTGAAATGCCCAATTCTTGTAATTCTTCCAAGGTTAGCTTGGATAATTCGTCTTGAGGAGTCGTGGCCTCAAGCTGGGCTATACTAGGTATAGAGCCATCAAAATAAAATCCATTATGTAATAATTCCTCAACGGAGACATCGTGAAAGATATCTCCCTCCAAATCATCATCGGATTCAGTGATCATCTCAGGATAAGCTATAGATAGCATATTACATGTGAATGTCTTATTCATTAAATGCAAAGCATCGTGTTCATCTAAATAATCTTGGTAACATATAAGATGGTCATCATCCTCAAATGGGAATGGCTGACCCTTACTAGAAAATAGGCCCACACCACATCGGGTGGGCCACGCTTCTACCTCAAAAGGTTCTTTCATACCATTCTAGAAAGGTCCCAAACCTTTCCCTTTATATCCCAATTTAAGCATTATAGGTTTGGCTTTAATATACTCATTAGTAAAATAACATCGAGCATATCCATCATAATGAGTTCTGATGTTTCCGGGTATTCTACCCCAGTCATATCCCTTATAAATAAAGGCACAGCTCTCGACTTGGTAAATACTTCCCATAGGCTGTGGGAGGCCCAAGGTATGAGGAGATGGTGGAAAATTATTTAAAATAAGGGAATCTTGCATAGAAGCATTCGTTTCTTCTGATATAATAATTTTAGATAGATCGGGTAAGAGCTCGTTAGTAAGAGCATAAGAGGTAGAAGGAACATTCCCTACGTCTTTCGATGCAGAAAATATGAATTTGGTGGATGTAGACGGTGTAGAGGTGTCGATAGATGGGTCTATTAAAGGTATGGAAGTTATAGGAGTAGAACAAGAGATATTGGTTGTGGGATTAGGATCTTTCTTAGGTCCTAATGTGGTTTGTTCAGAAGATGGTTGAGCTATATGTGAAGGTGCAATTGATGGAGAAGAAGTAGATGACGTTGTGGGTGTGAGTTTCACATGTTTAGATGGATAATGAGAATTAGGATGTGTGGATGACAGAGCAGGGTAAAATTGAACTCCAATAGGTTCTACCAAAGCACACATATCAAAGGGTCTTGGATCACCATGAATGGTAACCAACTGATTCTTAAATTTGAACTTAACACATTGATGTAAAGTTGAGGGAACAGCTCGCATCGTGTTGATCCAAGGATGACCCAAGAGTATATTGTACGATGCAGGGCAATGTACAATGAACACGATCGTATCCAAGGTTCTTGGACCAACCTACAATGGAATGGTAATAACTCCACATGTTTCTTGTATTTCGTCATTGAAAGCTTTTATGATCATATCAGTTCTTTTCATTTCATCACTTCTAAACCCAAATGTTTGGTAGAAGTCAAAAGTGCAGATATTTAAAGATGAACCATTATCAATCAAGACTCGTTTGACTGCTACATCTCCAATTAAGGCAGTAATATATAGGGGGTTATCTTTATGTAAACTATGTTGCGGTATGTCTCTATCTCGGAAGTCAATACAATCAACTTCACGAGTTATTATAGTATTGGCCATGGCTTAAGGTTGAATGTCTTGTGGTACCATCATCTGGATCAATGTAAGCATTAATTCATCTCTATGTGTAGGAGAAGATCTTAAAAGGTCCAAAAGAGAAATTCTATCTATAATATTTGATAATTGTTCATTAATATTATAAGGAGGTTTAGGTTGAACATTAGGTGAATGATTCCCTTTATTAGGAACCTTCAAAACAAATGGAGTTGATCCACCATTCTGAATTTGATCTTGTTGAGAATTTTGAGCCTGTTTTCTAGTAACAACTCCGATGGTACCCACAATATTATTCTGTGGATGATGAATGGGTCTTGGTCTAGCGTTTATAGCTAGGTCATTAGAAAGTAATCGATGAGATGAGGGTCTAGTAGTGACTCTTCTTGGAAATGGCTCTTATGGAACCATATAACTTGTGATAGGGTGAATAGGATCCGATTCATCATTAGAACTATTTGATTGATTTGATGTGATTTCCATATCACTCTCAGTCTCATATTTTTTATCACTAAGATGAAAAATATTCCCAGATCATGAACAGGTAAATTTATATATAGAGGCCTGGTTTGTAACCATGGATAAAGTTGTGTCAAATATTTCTAGATCATGAACAGGTAAATGCCCACTAATAGTTCCTACATATCGGGCAGGAGGAGGGACATTATGATGTTCAACTTGATTAGCCACCTCCTTACCATGTTTTGGTAAGGGATGTTGAAATATGTCCAATGACTGATTGGCATTCTGATTCTGGTTTTGTGGGGTGTTCTTTTGAAAATTATTAGGAGGATTTTGCTTAGGTTGAAAGGCTTGCACCTCCATCTCATTGTTATCAATCAAGTCCTGTATTTTATGTTTTAATATTTTACAAGAGTTGGTAGTGTGTCCAGGTCCTCTATGGAAGTCACAGTGTAAATATACTCTGTATCCGGGTATAGTTGGATCAGGTTCCCAAATATTTGGTAATTGAATCAAACCTCATTCTAATAATTGCGGTAGAATAGTTGATAAAGGTTGGTTTAACCTAGTAAATTCTCGAGGAGGTCTATCAGGAGGTTTCATTACAAACTTCTCCGTTGTCTTCGCAGCATTAACATTAGCAATATTTTTGCTATCGGTGACTCCATCACCCACAACTTGTTTATTCTTATATTGATTTTTGGATATTTTCTCATCGTCTCTCTTTTTAAGCTGGCCTCTCCTAATGAGAGCATCTTCCACTCTTCGGGCTAATTCTATAGCCTAATCGAAGGTGGTCAAGGTAGCAGTTGATAATTCGTAAGATAGTTGCTCTTGCAAATTATTAATAAATATGTCCAACATCTCCCTATAAGGTAACACAAAGTGCAATTTTCCTATCAACTGTCTCCACCTAGCTAGGAAATCAACAAAGCATTCATCTTTGCCCTGTTTTAAGTTATACAAATCTTTAATGGTCACATATATTTCGATGTAGGCACTAAATTGATGAACAAAAGACTCAGTAGTTTCTTTGAAATTCCTCAAAGAATTAGTGGGTAATTGATAATACCACTCTAATGCCATTCCTCCCAAGATTTTTGGGAATATTTTTAGTAATAACAAGTCATCATGTGATATATCATGACATGCTATCCTAAACATACGAAGATGCTCTATGGGATCTTTGGTTCCTTTATATATGGGAAGAATAGGCATAGGAAAATGTTTAGGATACGGATGTGCTACGACTATAGGATCTAAATGTTGACTACACATCTCTCGATAATTGTACGAGGGACGGTAGGGATCTATCTGGTCCATGCGGGAAACTAATTGTTTCACCACGGCTTCAAGATTACTAGTTTGTCCACCATATTGGTTCGATGGCACATAGGTATGGGATCTATGAGTGTATGATGGTGTGACATAAGGATTAGCTATTATATTGCTATTATGCAAAGTGTTGGTAGGAAGAATATTATGAAGGGGATTTGTAATAGTATTATGTTGTACCCTAGATTGTTGGTAATTGGTGTTCGGTTTTGTTTTGGGTTTTTGTTGATTTGAGGTATGTTGATCAAGAGATTGGTGAAATAGAGTAGTAAATGATGGTTTATTTTGTGCGGGAATGACCCTAGGCTTGTTAACAAGCACTTTAGATGGTTGGGTAACCTGTTGTTGTTGCATGTTCTAGATCACAGCTGCCATATCCAAATTGGATGGTCCAGCTTGATCACTCTCTTGATCAATAAAGGACAAGGGATTAGTGCATGTTTGAAATACTTCTTCTAGAGTTTCTTGAGTGTCACTAATTCGATCCTTGTCCATATGGGCTGCTCTATTAAAAACACCAATATTAGTATTAATGAACTTCCAGAATTGTTCCATGTTCTCAAAAGTGATGGCTCCTCCCAGAGACATTTTAGGGGATGAGGATCCTTCCTCTTTAATAGTTTCTTCTTGTTCATTTCCTACAGCAAGCTCTTCTTCTTGCTGGTCTAGGATTTCTTCTTCCTGAACTTGGTCCTCAGGAGGGACATTTTGGTCAATTAATGGTCTTCCTAACCAATCTTCATCTTCTTCGGTTTGTTTTCCATTCCTAAGTCTAGGAATTGTGCTAAACTTAGGTTTTAGAAAAATATATATATATATATATATATATATATATATATGTGTATGTGTGTGTGTGTGTGTGTGTGTGTGTGTGTGTGTGATAGGGTTGAGAGGTATATATTTTAACTATATACCTACTATAATACTTTAAAAGGAAATATTTTGTTTTTTTTGTTTTTTTGTGTGATTTTATTATATTATTATTTTACGAGAATAAAAATAACAAACAACATGCTAGTTATAAGAAACAATAGTAGAAATAATCACTTAGTTTTCTATGAATAGTTTATGGATATCATTGATAGGGTCAAGTTCATCAGGAGTCATGAAATGCTCCTCTTCAAATTGGAAGTTGTTTTTCAAGAACTTGACAAAGTGTGCTATGGTAATATGATCTATTTCAGACTATGACATGTAAAAATAAAGTTCATGGCAATACTCTCGATACAACACAACTCTAGGAACTCTATTCCATATCTTTCTATCTATAAGAACGACTTCTTGATCCTCTATACGAGATAGAAATTTATGTACTACAACTGCGTTCTCAAGGTATTCCTCAAAGGTGTATAATTTAGAAGACACAAGTGCTCTTTTATTGGCTAACCACCTATGGCAAGCTCTCTGAAGTTCATGGTACAAAGTCACATGATTAGGATCCAGGATTCTATCTAGGAAAAACCTCTTAATTTGCCTAAGTTCTGCAGATCTAGATTCAATAATACCCAATCTCCTATCAAGTTCGTCCCACAAAGGTTGGGCTCTATATATTTGAGGTACTCTAAGCACAGAAGTAATCTCTATGGTCGTTAATTGATTTTCAACATTTATGGAGACTGCTCGTCTTCTATTATAATCTACCATCTAAGTATGATATGCAAATTTAATAGTTTTCTAATGATTCTAGATGTTCTTAATAATGTGTTTTTTTTTTTTGGATTGTTTTCAAAAGGTGTTTTTAGTTTCACGTCGGGTTCACCAAAATGTATCGCCCAAATTTTTTGCACCCTTACCTTTAGGCTAAAGGATCCGTGCCCAGAATGGGGATGCGAAAAGGATGGAACAATACCTCGGACGGAGAGGCCCTTTGAAGGTTGTGCCTCTCGAGGGAGGGGTATAAAGGTGAATTTTCAATGGATGGTGGGGTTCACCAGGAAACTTTGAGTGGTAGTTTCCACGCCTAGGTTGAGAATGGGTTTGATTTGTTCATTTTATGTTCAATAATTCAGATTCCTAGGTTGGCCAAAATGAAGCTAAGATATTCTATATGAAAATTTTGATTTATATGAAGACAACAAACATAAATGAATCCTAATGCGATTAAATATAGAGAATATGTTAAATGGAGAAGAGTACACCTGATTTCTGATGTCTGATGAATATTATGAAGCTTGTAGGAGTCCAGATCATCTCGAATATGATAGGATCATCTTTAATTATACAGAATCATCCCAAATCATAGGCGATCATCTAAGATCACCCAGGATCATCAACAACTTGACGAATTCGTCAGACAAATTCGTCAGAAACCTACAATAAAGAAAATAGACACCAAAAACCAAAAATACTATTGCAAGAATGATGCAAAGTGATAGAAATGAGAGTGTAGATGCTTAAATAATAAATCCAGATATCAAATTAAATGAGATGCAATGTTTTGGTAACTTATTTTGAATTTTATCATGCAATTATGCTAAATGAGGTGAACTCCAAGATGCAAAACAGAAGTAAATTAATCTAATGCACCAATAAATAAAGAAACGAGGTAGAAAATGCAAACTCGAGACTCTGATTACCCCTAAGCTGAATTGCAGTCAAGATCATCTGCAATCATACGAGATCATCGTCAATCTTGACAGGATCGTCTAAAATTGTGGTTGAATCACCTGCGACCATCCGAGCTATCTCTGGCTAAAACACAGTGAAATCTTGCAACAAAACTTGAAAACACAAATATAAAATACTGCAGGGATTCAGGGAGAGCAGGTAGGGAGAGATTCAAGGGAGGCAAGGGAAGAAGGCAGTCAGGGAATCAGGGGGATAAACTAGAAAAATCCTAGTTTATATAGGATTAGGGGGAGGTTAGGAGGTTGGGGATCATCCCAATCTAGGAGATCCTCAACGTGGGAATCTCCAACCACACAGACATGCTTCTACCCAAGTTGGAGAGGTCATTGAAATAGAAGCTAATTATGAAAATTTGATTTTGGGACGAAATCTTTTGGACGTTCTGTTCCAGACGAATTCATTCGATTTGGGACGATATCATCAGATCGGCGATGATATCGTCCAACGGTCAAAACAAATTCTAAAAATGACATGAAAAATGAGGTGAGCGGTTAACGGGCGGTTTCGAGGTTAAAATTTAAATTTCTACCTTTTTATTGATGGTTTAACTACGCCAATTTTAGGGTGCTACAGTTACTACAAAGGAGCAGCTAGTAGACATCTTCACTAAGCCACTTTTGAAAGAGACTTTTGAGTATCTTCAAGGAAAACTAGGAGTAATACTCTGACCCCTAAATTAACCACCTCAAGAGGAGGTGGGGGAGGTGCTAAGCGAAGAGACTCATTCTTAGCCCCGAGCCCCAAAGGTGACCCTTTGCCATTGATGTCAAAGGATGAGATATTTGATTAATGGGGAAAGATTTGATTTAAGGGGAGAGCATTGAGTTAGGGAGAGTAGTTTCCTAGAGGGAGTAGAATAGAAAAATATTATGGAAATTATAAAATATAATTGGTTTGCCATCAATGACAAAGGGGGATATTGTTGGACATTTTGAGTAATTGAGTTGTCATCAATGTCAAGAGTCGGTTTCAGTGAGCAGTACAAGAATAAGTGGTTCCATAATTAGTGCAAAAGGAAAGTCCGCATTTAGTTGGTCAAATATGATTTATGGTGGTCAGATGAGGTTCAAAGAGTAATGAAGAGGCCCAAGCAAAATAATATTATAATATCTTATTATAATATTAAAAGGGGAGATTTAAAATAATTATAATTTAATTTAAATAATTTCATTATAAATTAATATATTAATTAATTTAGTTAACTTCTAAAGTTATTAAGTTAATTATAGATTAATTATAATTTAATTATAAAATTAATTTATATTGATTAAATAACCCTAAGGTTGGGTTATAAATGTTATTTATTTATTCGAATTCAAAATTTGAATAAGGTGTTGACATCTCTAAGACATTGGCCTTCGTGTATAAAAGAGGGCAAGAACCTTAGTCAAAAATACCTATGCAATTATCGATGAAATCAAAGCTCCAAAATTCATGCACAAAGAAGAGTGTAAGGTTTTCATATTTTTGAAAGCTTTCTATGGTATATGATAATAAAAATAGGAGTGGGTCTCCTTTGTCTTTGCACAGCGTTGTGTAGCACAATTGGCAACAATAGGTGGTGCTAAGACGTTCAACAAGCAAGGAGTGCAGGATTTGAAACTCATCGAGTTGGTTTTGAAAGGGAAGAGGGCGTTGTGTTTTGCACTATGTCGATTGGAAAGGGTTAAGAGGAAGGCTTGAGCCTTCCCCTTTGTGTGGATGCTCATAGCCCATGTGGTGGGCTGGCATCTCGATAAGGTGCTTGGCTGGGAGTGGTCTCACATTCAAAACCCGTCGAGGCCTTTTGTTTGAGATAAAAGATATGCATTATTGTTTTTCTAAGGTTGACTGAAAATTAAATATTTTGGAGGGTTATAAAGTTTAATTTTAAATTTGATTATTTAGTATTTGAGAGAGATAAAAGGATAGGCAACATTATTTTTTCGGGTTTGATTTTTGGAGGTTGTTAATTAAAGATTGGATATTATAAAGAGTAATTGAGTAATTAGTTTTTATGTATGTTTTGATGATTACTAATTTCAAAGGAGTAATAAGGTGTATTTGAGTTTGATTATTTTTTTTATTGAGAAATATTTTTGAGAGAGTGTTAGTGTGATATTTTTTCATCTAACCATTGAAATTTGCAAAGAAGAAAATTGTGTTTAAGATAGGTTTTGAGGTCATTTTCTTCATCAAACAAAAGGTATGGACACATCTTCCTTGTGAGTGATTGTTGGATGTTGTGAATGCTATTTTCGAGAGACAAGAATTGTTTGATAATCATTGTTGGAAATTATTAAGTGTTCATACGCTTGGACTAGTGTTTGTAAGTAAGAAATGTTTTTTTGAGTGATTGATTAAGTAAAGTTTATTAAGCCTAGTCAAGTCGAAGTGTTGAAGTGATAGTTTTAATTTTGTGAAAAAAAATTGTTCTATATTCTATATTGATTTGAGAAAGAGGTTGAAAGTGATTGAGAGTTTGTGAGTATGAAGTATATTGAGTCTCTAACAATTCTCTATATGTTTCTATGAGATTAGATAAGTTTTAGTAATAACTTGAGCAAATTTGAGGTAAGTCTTGAGAAGACTTGTGGATAGTTTGGTGTGAGATTTTGTGGAAGCTTACAATACAGGTTTGAGGATAGAGATTGAGAGTAGATTTATGCTAGACCGAAGGACTGTGTTTAGTGCATATTTGAGGACAGAGTTTGGTGTAGATTTGAGGGCAATTTTATGCCAGACTAGAGACAGAGATTGAGTAGATTTGTGCTAGACTAAAGGATAGATTTTAGTGCATATTTGAGATAGAGTTGATAGCAAGGTTTTGAAGTGATAAATTATAGAATATGATAGTATCCAGTGGATAGAGGTCCATCATCTAGGGTAGTGAGTATAGGAGTCTTTAGTGGATAGATATCCATTAGCCAGTGCAGTGGAGACAATAGTTCTTCTAGAAGATCACCAGCCATAGTAGAGGGGATTGGTGTCCCCTGTGGATAGAGTTCCATGAAATTGATCAGGGTATGTGTCTCTCCTTTGGACAGAGATCCATAAACATTGTAATAGGGAAAGGATTCCCAAGAGAATTAATTTGAGAAATTTTTATACGGAATATTTTTCTCCATGGAGTAGCCCACATTGGGTGAACCATGTTAAATCATGTCTCTTATGTGTGTGATTCTTTGTGTGATGTTTACTAATTTAATATTATTGATTTTATCATATGGATTGAAAATAAAAAACTTTTATCTTATATTTTCACCCCACTCTCTCAGTATAATAACATGTTCTTCACCTTAGCTCAAGAAAATATTATTGAAGACATCAAGGTCTAAGAGGGAGCAATGAAGCTCTAAAAAAAGGATTGGAACAAAAATTCTAAAGGTAACTATATGCAACAAAATTTAGCTCTAGTAAATCAAGTCATCTTAAGTTTACCATGGCCTTCACAACAAACTACCCCTCAACCACCTAATTACTAGGGGTAACCCTTGCCTATCCAGTATAACACCTAATCTCATCAAAATAAATGAATGAATCAACAAAATTATCCTCCTCACTAGTATATGTCATTTCCTGAATCATTGAATTCTATTTTTCATTGACTATGTGAGGCAAAGGCCATCACTCTACCTGAAGTTCAACAACTAGATCCGAATAAGCTAAAAACTAAGAATTATAGAGAGGATTTACATTACATCTATCATCGAAAAAATGGTTATGAAATTCAAACTTGCTATGCATTCAAGAATCTTGTGCAAGATATGATAGAGCAAAATGAGCTTCAAATCGATAATTTTCTTGCTACAAACAACCATAATATTGGTATATTCTAGGATCTGTTACCTATACATAGAGGTTAGAAAGAACAACCTAGACAAGTTAATGAGATACATACAACCCCACCATAGCAAGGATTTTTAAGGATGATTAGCATAGTGACATGGAACCAGAGATACCAAAACCAACCTACACAACCTATAGGTCCAACCCATGTTCCTTCAACATCAGAGTCATTATCACAACCAACTCCAATAAAAATTCTACCACCTTGTCTAGTTCTCATGATAAGGAACAGACTCACTTAGATTCTAAATATAGCATCGTAAAAACTTTCCATATATAAGCTAATCCAACAGTCAACTCCACATCGAGAGGCTCTCATGGAAATTCTAAAGTAAACTGAATTACAACCACAAGACCCTAACTCTTTCAATAATTTTGTAGGGCATGTTCAAAACTATAAGGAACCTGTTATAATATTCCATAATCATGAAATCAAGTTGATACCCATGGATATAGTTGATCCTCCACAACATATCATTGCTAGTGTGAATTACATCCCTTATAAATGGGTCTTGATATATACATGTTCCTCCATTAACATTATTACCACTATTGCACTTCAACATCTTAACCTACCTCCATCGCATATTACATTATTTATATTCACCCTGCAAGCATTTAACGATTATCTATACTCTACTATTTGTAGATATTAAAATCATGTCAATCCTATTAGACGACCAAGACAAGTTCTAATTGACACCATATGGCCCCCTTGGGTAACCCTCAATGGTTATATAGTGGTCCTAACAACTTTTGGGAGATTTTTGTCCATATAGGCATGGTTGTCCCACCTTGGTATGGCCACAGTTCATGGTCGTCCCACCTAGGGACAACCACAAGAAGCCATCCTTGGGTGGGACAAACATGGTCTGAGAGCGCATGATTCTTATGACAAACTACAAATTG
The DNA here is from genome assembly GCA_028583015.1 of Wollemia nobilis. Lineage (NCBI taxonomy): Eukaryota > Viridiplantae > Streptophyta > Pinopsida > Araucariales > Araucariaceae > Wollemia > Wollemia nobilis. The sequence continues at coordinate 607,185 of JAQPPZ010002937.1, read as the reverse complement.
GAGTCCTAAAATGGAGATTCCTTCCCCCCTCCAATGCATTTCAAGTTTTGGATAAGTGGTTCCTCCTACCTCGCATGTCCAAGCATGCCCATTTGACCATAGGCCCCCTTGGGCTATAAAGTGGATCAATTTTCCACCCAATGAAATAAGAGGAGTCTTTGCAACATTTGCAATGAAGTGCTACCGAGATTTACCCCCAACCTTTTGTGCTTTTTCGCTTGAGATCTCTACCTAGTGAAGGAGGTTTTCAAGTGATTTAAAAGGTATATTTTTTTACAAAACCGACCCATTTGAGTGAATCATATCCCCAAATTTGATGATAATACCCTTGAGAGTGTTTTGTATCAAATCCTAGAGGAATTTGTGGTAGAAAACACCATATTTTTTGGCTATCCCACCCTAGGATGGCCCCCAAATTATGTTAGTCCTAACCATCCCACCTAGGATGGCCAAAAATTAGGACATCATTTTATTACTATTTTGCATAGGTCTATTCTAGATTAGATTATATGCTTGCTATTCAAATTTGGTGCAATTTGGAGCTATATTGGATTAGTTATCAAGATTTTTGTGTTTTGTAGCCCTGAATGGCTCACCCCAATATGGCCATAAATTTGAGCATAATTTCTTTACTATTTTCAATTAGATCATTTCTATAGCACACAATATGCATGAATCTCAATTTTTGTATCATTTGGAGCAATGTTAAATATTCTATTGCACTTTTCCTCTTTCAAGCTTATTGATGCATGCACCCTCATGATTTCATCTTAATCCGCATATGCTACTAATAAATTTTAGTTTATTGTGTGTATATACATGTATCACAATGCATGAGGAAGGATCCACAAGTTAGCACAATGATAGAACACTTTTCAATGGTATCGAAATATCGCTCCGTTCAATTGTGAGTGTGAGGAAGACACTGGAAGTGCACCTTAGATTCTTGAAAGGATTTTATCCTTTGATTATTGTATTGAGTGTATCAATTGAGAGCCCTCAAGGGGACATTTTGTAATCACATTTTTAAAATTTATATTAATATAAGGAAACCCACCTATTTATTTCATATACTTGTCATTTTATGAAATAAACCACACACACCATGTCCTTTGATTCATTGAGTGCTCTCTTGTTTCACTTTCTTTAGGCTTAAAAGGAACCACACACACCACGTTCCACTTAAACACTAGTGAGTTGGATTTCATCACCAACCACTAGTAGAGACTAATTATGGTGGGTTTCATCTCCACCCGTTAGTTCAAATTATACAAACCCTATTTTTGGCCAAGTTCGCCTCCAAGATTCGTCATATCTTGTGGGATATAGCACACATTTCTCTTCGAAGATGTATATCACTGAATATGGGTGAACCGGGTGATGACTGGTAGGATATGTGCTCCCTAACTGGGTATGGGCTTCATCTCCATACTTAGTTGGGTTTACATGACTAGACTTTCATTTTTTATTGTTGAGCTATGAGTATACAGGTGAAATCATTTTAACAAAAATAATATCATCCAACAATATCAAAACACGTGATGCAATGTCTTCTTGGAAAAAAAAAATATGAACACATAAAATAGCTTTAGGGAACACACATAAATATTTAAAAGAGATAAAAATTTATCTTATTATGTGTTTCCATTATTGTGTGCTACATTATTAAAATTTGTAAAGGAGATAATCACCTAGGGTTTGGTAGGAGATAGCAATGGTGTGCACTCGCAACTAATCCCATTCAAGGGCAGACACTATAGAGAGTAGACAAGGAGATATGAGTAATCTCTGATTTAGCCCTAAGGACATGGTCATACCTCCTAGGTAGCCTCCTACTTTCCCAATTCCCAGAATAGCTAGTCAGGAACTCCACCTACAAGGGACCCCTATGCGGGACACCCCTATAGGTTTTGATCCTAATACAGGAACATACTCCCAATATTTAGACACTTCACATGCCTTCTTCCAAGAATATAAATAGTGCACTGAGGCACTACTAGATAGATCAATACCACACATTTGTGTGCCTACTAGGTCTACCATACCCACCTATGAGTAAGAGCAATATTAAACACATTGGGTAGGTCTAATTGATCCAACTTCACTGTTAAACCACCCTAATAGATTACAAAAACCTAAGTACCAATATGAGTGTGATACTCATCGCTCAGGGTGAGCAAACTCAAACCTTCCCTTCCTCATCAATGAAGGAAGGCATGAGGAAATATTTTATTACCCTCAAATCCATTATGATACGTAAGCACAATGTGCCTCTACACCAGTTGCGTATAGGGAACGCTTGTCTAGGGCTAAACCTCCCCTCGAGCAAGGGAAGATCGTAATCGATATTTTATATCATCCTGGATGAGATAGGCCTCAGGGTGATACTACTAGGGATCCTAGGCTCTGTATGGTAGAGCATATAAATCAAGCAGTCCCAAGATATATTGAGTTCCAAGCACAATTCAAGCAACTTTGATGAGATAAATAATGCTTGGACTGCTTACATCAATTAGAGAAAGAAATAATTAAACAACAAATCAATGAGCTATTTCAAAAGACCTTACATGATAGGGTTCCTACCCTGAGTACCCATATACAGGAGGTCCATCAGAGACAACCTACTTTCGATCAAGATAGGTCTCCTAGGCCTAACCAAATGTTACCTCCTAGACTTCATAGGCATAATCAAGACTTTCCTCCCAAGCTAAACATATATCACCATCCACGGGCGCTTACCCCTCTTTGTAGGCCAGTTCAAGAGACACCCTATGGGATCCACACTAAGCATGAACTAGAAGTAGAATATCTTGAAGTGCCTTATGTAGGTAGGTTGGATGACATTCAACCACCATGTAATAGACTTGATGTTCATCACCCTCCTATGTAGGGCCAAAGCAAATAAGAGGAGATCAAATCCTTGGATGCATACAGAGTATTTTTGGAATGCATGGAATCAATAGAGCATAATACCTATAGGTATAGGACTCATAATCCCACTTTGCACTAGATTTGCAATCAACCGCTTCAACCGTAAGTACCTTCCCCTTCCTATCTAGAGCTTTTCAAGATGCCCCAGCTAGATACATTTAAAGTAGAAGAGGATGTGCAGGATCATATCACTAGATTTTTGAATCATTGCTTCTGCATTCAGGAAAATGACATCTTGCTTTTGAGGATATTTCTACTTACCCTCTCTAGCCCTACCATAGAATGGTACAACCAACTCCTGAAGCATAGTTTCTACAACTTTAAGTAGTTCACAGATGCATTCCTAGAACGCTTTGCCTTCAACACCAAGTGAAAGGTGATATTAACTGACCTCATAGGGTTAAAATAGTTTGATGATGAGTTAATCACAAACTATGGTAATAGATGTCAAACACTTCTTTCCAAGCTACCAACTTACTCCCCATGTTTGAGCTAACTCAAATGTTTACCAAGAGCTTCTTGAAACCAATTTCCTTGTTGTAACTCCAACAGTACCCAGCTCTTGAATATGCTCTAGCATAGGCTAGAACAATCGAATACATTAAAATTCAAGAGGGAGAAATTGTGAAACCCTGCAAGAAGGAAAGGACTAAGAATGCCAAGAATAATCCAGTGCAACCAAAGACGACAACAACCAAGTTGCTATCAATATTCTAGGGCCTACACAACCAACGCCGCCTTAGAATCCTACTATCAGACCACACTTGGAAACTATAACAAGGATAATCAAACAAACTATAGACACCTAAATACATCATGTTTAGGAGACTACTCATATGGGTGCATTCATAGACCATATGATTGATCTTGGATATTTCCAAGAGCTAGAAGTGGTCCTAACCACTCAAAAGGGGCAGTTCTAGCCCATTTAGGTTTGGCCGCTATCAACCAGAGTAGCCACCAATCCTAGCCACTACTAATGATAGTGGCTAGCATTGAAACATGAGCTATCATGAGGGATTACCCAAATCATGTGCAGTAATGGTAGTTTTCATGCATTTCAAAGGGATCTTAATGAGGAACTCCTAGAGTTCCTCTTGATTTCCCCTTCTATGCCAAGTCAAGACTGGACCTTCCCTCTAGGATAGTTAGTTGGCATGCATATCAGAAATCCAAGCCCTATATCTAGATCTAAAACCTAGAAGTCTACATATGCAGACTTCTAGGAAGGAAAAAGGGAGACAAAAAGTTAAAATTATGTGTAGTGAAGCCCTATAAAAATGGAGAGTCAATCTATGCCCCTCTAAGGAGCATTGGAGCACTGTTTGAATGAGCCATGTCCATGCATCAATATTCAGATCCATCATTACCAATCGTAAATCAGTGTAGGAGACACAAGTGACCATTTAACATCAATTAGAGCAAAGGAGATAGTACTATAGCCCCTGGTTCCCAAGGAGGAGAGCTTTACTTCATGCCACTATCTTGGACAGTGGTCCACAGGCATATTGTAGGGCATTAGATATTATTCCCATTTTTTTTAGCTTAGATCCATTAGTGCTTGATTTATTTAATTAGTCATAGCTCAGATATGATTTATTAATCACATTTACATCATATTTCTAACCTTTTATTCATTTATTATTCTATTTATGCTCGTATTTCATTGTTATCATGATTATTTGTCTTATTTATCAGATTTTCTAATAAGAGCCTCTTTTGGAGAGATAACCCCTACTACTTATTGTGCTATGTTATTTCCATGCCCATAGATACAGGTTCACATGATCAGTTGAAAGTATCCTAAGCATGAGATCCCTCCCAAATGATATTAGGAGAAGGAGGCATCTGTTTACCCTTGGACAGTTTGGAGTGCAAGATCGAGAGGTCTGCTGATGCAAGAGCATCCAGTGGTAGAAGAGCAATCTTGCATCGACAAAAAAAAAAATTCTAAGTGTTTGCCTTGATGTCGCGATATCGCGACAGAGAAAAGTGTCGCGATATCGCGACATGTCGCGTTTTCGTGACTCAAGAAGGAGAGAGAAGGCATGGAGCAAAAATGTCACGATTTCGTGACATGTCGCGAAATCACGACCGAAAGAAGACAGGAAAGGCGCAGAGGAGAAAATGTCACGATTTCGCGACATGTCACGAAATCGCGACCAAAGAAGCAAAAAAGAAGCAAGGGAGGAAACTGTCGCGATATCATGACCCGAGAGGCGAGGAGGAGCCAGAAAGGAAAGATGTCGCGATATCGCGACATGTCACGATTTCGTGACCGAAAAGGAGAAAGAAGAGCCAGAAGGGAAAGATGTCGCGATATCGCGACATGTCGCATTTTCGCGACCAAGGTGAAAGAAGGCGCAAAGGAGAAAAGTGTCGCGATATCGCGACATGTCACATTTTTACAATGAAGGACGAAAGAAGGCGCAAGAAAGAAGAAGTGTCGCGATATCACAACATGTCGCATTTTCATGACCAGAAGACGATGGGAGGCGCAAGAGAGAAGTGTCACGATATCGCGACATGTCACATTTTCGCGACTCGAGAAAGGCAGGAAGGCAGGAGAGCAAAAGTGTCGCGATATCGCGACATGTCGCATTTTGTGACTCGAAGAGAGCAGGAAGGCAGAGAAGCCAAAAGTGTCGCGATATCGCGACATGTCGCATTTTCGTGACTCGAAGAGGATAGGAAGGCAGAGAAGCCAAAAGTGTCACGATATCGTGACATGTCACATTTTCATGACTCGAAGAGGACAGGAAGGTAAAGAAGCCAAAATTGTCACGATATCGCGACATGTCGTATTTTTTTGACTCAAAGAGAGTAGAAAGGCAGAGAAGCCAAAATTGTCACGATATCATGACATGTCACATTTTCGTGACTCGAAGAGGGCAGGAAGGCAGGGAAGCTAAAAGTGTCATGATATCGCGACATGTCACATTTTCGTGACCAAACAAAAGAAAAGAAAGCGCAGGCGGTTACAGGAGCCGTTACAGAGGAAACGGTCGAGCGGTGGTATACCGAACGTCATCCATGGTTGACAGGTGGGCCGAGCTTACAGTGGCAGCACTGAATAACACGTGGCACCGAGGGCAGTGAAAGCAGACGAAGATCAAGGGTCGAAAAGGAAGGCGCTCGAAAGCGCAGACAACGAAGAGGCACGGGAATTGAAATGAAGAGTCATGCCAGAGATGTTAAAAGGGGAAGCGAAGGCATGCACAAGGGTCGGAGAACTGCTGAGCCATAGTTGCAGACGTGAAGGCAAGAGGGCGATTCTGGACCAGTTTAGACTGTTATTCTTCTTGGGTGGAAGATGTTGTAAGAGGAAAGAAAATAACTATCTTCCAGAGTGAAGGAGTTTTAAATGGCAGACTACTGCCATTATTGTAAATCAATTCCAACTATAATGAATGAGATTTAAGAATCTGTTGTGAGTTATTTGTGGATCTCCATCAAGTGGTATCAGAGCGGGAGTTCCTGAGTGTGTGAGCAGATCACCGAAAGTGAGGCAGTTTGCACCAGGATCTGTGGAAGGATTATGAGAAGAGAGTGAGGAAGAATGCCTCCACGAAGAAACCATGGTGGTGGAAGGAATGTGGTACCTGAAGAAGATTTCAGAGCTTTGCAGAGGCAAGTGCAAGCCCTGCAAGAGGAATTGCGAAGAGGGGTTGAACCAAGGAGAGAAGACCATAGTGAAGAGGAAGCTTGGGAGGTTGATGATCCATCGGTTGAAGAAGAAGCAACGGATCCTACGAAGCCAGATTAATTAAGGCCATATCTCGGATCGGGAAGAAGGCAAAGTTTGAGGTCTCCACGTATTCTGGGAGTCTCAATTTAGAGGAGTTAATTGACTGGATCAATGATATGGAGGAATATTTTGAGTATGAGGAGGTTGTAGATCCAGATCGGATCAAGTTTGCCAAAACAAAGTTGAAAGGCCATGCTTGCATATGGTGGAAAGAAGTGCAGCTAGAAAGAAATAGAGGAGGAAAGGAAAAGATAACCAGATGGGATCGAATGGTAGAGAAGTTGAAGAGACAGTTTATTCCTGTAGATTACGAATTGGACCTGTTGAGAAGAATGCAGAGTTTGAGACAGTCAAACAGATCTGTCAAAGAATATACAGAGGAGTTCTACCTGATCTCAATCAGAATTGGCCATGCAGAGGCTAACAAGGAGAAGGTGGCCCGTTACATCAATGGGTTGAGAACCAGTATTCAAGAAGAGTTGATTCTGGTTAGGATGAGCACCATTGAGGATGCTTACCAGTTTGCCCTCAAAGTCGAAGAGAAGCTGAACAGACGGTTTGAGGGAAAGCAAAGAGGAAGAGGTCATGGGGGAAGAACTGGTGGAAGGACCAGTGGAGAAAGATATAAGGATCAGAAGAAGGCTGGTGAAACCAGTAATACCCAGGATCAGGAAGATAGGAACACCTACCAACCCCGTAATCAGAACAATGGTTACCCAAGGGGAAGAGGTAGATCTGGACGTGGATTTGGAAGGGGAGGATTTCGTGGAACCTGTTTCCACTATGGCGAAGAAGGACATCGAGCATACGAGTGTCCACAACACCGAGAAGGGACAAATGAGAGACCTGAGGGTCCTGCCAGAGCTGCTGTAGCCGATGAAGGTGCTGAATCAGAACATTCTGAGGAGGCAGAGGGAGGAGAAGTTATGGTTACAAGGAGGACCCTATTGAATGAGGAGAAAGGATCAGACCAGAGAAGGAGCCTGTTCCGCACAAGGTGCAGAAGTTCAGGTAAGGTCTGTAACATCATTATAGATAATGGCAGTACTGATAACTTGGTCTCAGAAGAAATGGTTACCAAGTTACAGTTAAAGAGAATGGCACACCCGCATCCATATCGGATTGCGTGGTTACAGAAGGACCATAGGGCTTTGGTCAGTGAGCAATGCTCGATGAAATTTAATATTGGGAAGTACTGTGATGAGGTCTTGTGTGACATCCTGCCTATGGATGCTTGCCATTTGCTATTGGGAAGGCCATGGCAGTTTGATCGGTGTGCAGTGCATGATGGTCGCGCCAACACTTACTCAGTGACAAAGAATGGAGTGCGCCATAAGCTGAAGCCCTTGCAGGAGGCGGGTGAAAAGGTATGTAGCAACGCTAGAATCTGTTTAGTTGAAGGGGGAAGATTTTTGGATAGTTTAAAGCATGAGCATATGTGCTATGCATTAATTCCTAGAGTTAGGAAGGAAGAATGCAAGGATACCCCTGTAGAAGTCTTAGGACTATTAGAAGAATTTCCAGACATTGTATCTGATAATGTGCCTGAAGGTTTACCACCAGTGAGGAAGATCAGTCACCATATAGATTTGATACCAGGGTCTAGTTTACCCAATAAGGCAGCACATAGAATGACTCCTACAGAAACTAAAGAGCTGAACAGGCAAGTCCAAGAGTTGCTAAAAAAGGGACTGATTCGGGAGAGCTTGAGTCCATGTGCAGTACCTGCAGTACTAGCACCAAAGAAATATGGAGAATGGAGAATGTGTACAGACTCTCGAGCCATTAACAAGATCACCATAAAGTACAGATTTCCATTGCCAAGGATGGATGACATTATGGACTTGTTTGAGTGGAGCCAAGTACTTCACAAAGATTGATCTGAAGAGTGGTTATCATCGGATTCATGTCGAGAGAAGGAGATGAATGGAAGACAACCTTCAAGACCTAGAGAAGGTTTGTATGAATGGTTGGTCATGCCATTTGGGCTAACCAATGCACCAAGCACATTCATGCGGTTGATGAATGAGGTATTGAAAGAATTTTTAGGCAAATTCATCATTGTCTATTTGGATGATATTTTAATATTTAGCAGAACCCTGGAAGAGCATCTGATGCAGGTCAGAAGGGTTTTTGAGAAGTTGCGGGAGGAGCAGTTGTTAATAAATCTAAAGAAGTGTAATTTCGTGAAGAAAGAGTTAGTGTACCTGGGATTTGTCATCTCAGTCGAAGGTCTAAAAATGGACCCAGAAAAGGTGAGAGCTATCATTGAATGGCCTACTCCGAGAAGCACGACTGAGGTAAGATCATTCCATGGTCTAGCAAGTTTTTACAGGAAATTCATTAGAAATTTTAGCAGTATTTGTGCACCCCTTACAGAAACAATGAGAGGGGATAAGAAGGAATTCAAGTGGACCTTAGGAGCAGATAGGAGTTTTGGTATGATGAAGAAGAAGGTTACAGAGCAACCTATTTTGGCACTTCCAGATTTTAATAAGGTATTCCAGGTAGATTGTGATGCTAGTGGTAGTGCCATAGGAGCTGTTTTGAGTCAAGAAGGTAAACCTGTTGCTTACTTTAGTGAGAAACTCAATGATGCTAGGAAGAAGTATTCAGTTTATGATCAAGAGTTTTATGCTATAGTTCAGGCTCTAAAGAAGTGGCGGCATTACTTGCTGCCAAAAGAGTTTGTTCTATATACTGATCATCAGGCCTTGCAGTATATCAATAGCCAAGGGAAACTAAATCAGAGGCACCTAAAATGGGTTGAGTTTCTACAGAGTTATACCTTTGTGTTGAAGCACAGGAGCGGAAAATCAAACAGAGTTGCAGATGCCTTAAGTAGAAGGCAGTGTTTGTTGACAGAAATGAAGGTGGAAGTGGTAGGATTTGATGAACTGAAGGGTTTGTACCCTGAAGATCCTGATTTTGTAGAAGCCTGGAAGGCTTGCTTGGCACCTGTCACTTTGGACAGGACCAAGTGGTTGGATTTTCTGATCCAAGATGGAATGTTGTTTAGAGGAAGTCAATTATGCATTCCAAGGAGTTCAATGAGGGAAAATCTAGTCAAGGAGAAACACAGTGGAGGGCTGGCTGGACATTTTGGTCGGGACAAGACCATTGCCCTGGTTAGTGAGAACTACTATTGGCCATAACTACAGCAAGATGTGAAGAGGTTTGTACAAAGTTGTAGAGTATGCCAGATGGCGAAGGGTGTGAGCCAGAACACTGGATTATACCAGCCATTACCTGTACCAGAGAGACCCTGGGAGGACGTCAGTATGGATTTCGTTCTTGGTCTACCAAGGACGCAGTGGGGAAATGATTCCATATTTGTGGTGGTTGACAGGTTTTCGAAGATGGCACATTTTATCCCTTGCCAGAAAACTAGTGACGCAGTTCACATTGCAGGTTTATTTTTCAAAGAGGTGGTACGACTTCATGGTCTACCAAAGAGTATCGTTTCTGACAGAGATACCAAGTTTGTTGGGCATTTCTGGAGGACTTTGTGGAAGAAATTGAAGACAGATTTGAAATTCAGTTCTGCCTATCACCCACAGACTGATGGCCAAACGGAGGTGGTGAATAGAAGTCTGGGAAATCTATTGAGATGCTTGATAGGAGATAAGCCCACGGGATGGGATTTGGTTTTGCCACAGGCAGAATTTGCATACAACAATTCTGTCAACAGGAGTACTAACAAATCTCCATTTCAGATAATATATGGGAGCAGTCCAAGGAGTGTTTTTGAGTTGAGGAAGATGGATACAGGGGAAAGGTGCAGTGCCGAGGCTGAGGACTTTGCAGAGCATCTGAAGAGTGTGCATGAAGAAGTGAAGAAGCACATTACTAACATGAACAACCAATATAAGACAAAGGCAGACCAGAAGCGACGGTCTAAGGAATTCGCAGTGGGTGATGAAGTCATGGTTCATTTGAGAAAAGAGAGGTTTCTTGCTAAAACCTATAACAAGCTGAAGATGAAGAAGTTTGGACCATGTCGAATTGTGGGAAAACGGGATTCAGGCAATGCATATGAAGTGGAATTGCCAAGTGGCCTTAACATATCACCTATTTTTAACATTGCAGATTTGGTAGAGTATCATGAAGGAGACAGTAGCGAGACACCAAGTACAAAATTATGGAGTATTCCAACATCTACTTCAGCAGCAGACGAGATCGAGGAAATACTAGACACTCGAGCAGGAAAAAGTACCAGGAACAGGCAGTATTCTGAATATCTGGTCAAGTGGAAGGGCGAGACCTATCGAAGATGCAACTTGGTTGTCAAAAATAGAGGTCGACCGCCTGGGTCTTCCTCCAACAGTACAGAAGTGAAGGACACTTCTCAATCTACCTCGGGTGTCTGATGCAGGAGCATCCGGTGGCAGAAGAGCAATCTTGCATCGACAAAAAAAAAAATTCTAAGTGTTTGCCTTGATGTCGCGATATCACGACAGAGAAAAGTGTCGCGATATCGCGACATGTCACGTTTTCATGACTCAAGAAGGAGAGAGAAGGCGTGGAGCAAAAATGTCACGATTTCGTGACATGTCATGAAATCGTGACCGAAAGAAGATAGGAAAGGCGTAGAGGAGAAAATGTCACGATTTCGTGACATGTCATGAAATCACGATCGAAGAAGCAGAAAAGAAGCAAGGGAGGAAACTGTCATGATATCATGACCCGAGAGGCGAGGAGGAGCCAGAAAGGAAAGATGTCACGATATCATGACATGTCATGATTTCACGACCAAAAAGAGAAAGAAGAGCCGAAAGGGAAAGATGTCGCGATATCGCGACATGTCACATTTTCGCGACCAAGGTGAAAGAAGGTGCAAAGGAGAAGAAGTGTCACGATATCGTGACATGTCGCATTTTCGCTACGTAAGGACGAAAGAAGGCGCAAGAAAGAAGAAGTGTCACGATATCGCGACATGTCGCATTTTCACGACCAAAAGACGATGGGAGGCACAAGAGAGAGAAGTGTCGCGATATCGTGACATGTCGCATTTTTGCGACTCGAGAAAGGCAGGAAGGCTAAAAAGCAAAAGTGTCACGATATCGTGACATGTCACATTTTCGTGACTCGAAGAGGACAGGAAGGCAGAGAAGCCAAAAGTGTCACGATATCGCGACATGTCGCATTTTCGTGACTCGAAGAGGACAGGAAGGCAGAGGAGCCAAAAGTGTCGCGATATCGCGACATGTCGCATTTTTGTGACTCGAAGAGGATAGGAAGGCGGAGAAGCCAAAAGTGTCACGATATCGTGACATGTCACATTTTGTGACTCGAAGAGAGCAAGAAGGCGGAGAAGCCAAAATTGTCGTGATATCGTGACATGTCACATTTTTGTGACTCGAAGAGAGCAGGAAGGCAGGGAAGCTGAAAGTGTCGTGATATCGCGACATGTCGCATTTTCGTGACCAAACAAAAGAAAAGAAAGCACAGGCGATTACAGGAGCCGTTACAGAGGAAACGATCGAGCGGTGGTATACCGAACGTCATCCATGGTTGACAGGTGGGCCGAGCTTACAGTGGCAGCACTGAACAACACGTGGCACCGAGGTGCAGTGAAAGCAGACGAAGATCAAGGGTCAGAAAGGAAGGCGCTCGAAAGCGCAGACAACGAAGAGGCACGGGAATTGAAATGAAGAGTCATGCCAGAGATGTTAAAAGGGGAAGCGAAGGCATGCACAAGGGTCGGAGAACTACGGAGCCATAGTTGCAGACGTGAAGGCAAGAGGGCGATTCTGGACCAGTTTAGACGGTTATTCTTCCTGGGCGGAAGATGCTGTAAGAGGAAAAGAAAATAACTATCTTTCAGAGTGAAGGAGTTTTAAATGGCAGACTGCTGCCATTATTGTAAATCAATTCCAACTATAATGAATGAGAATTAAGAATCTCTTGTGAGTTATTTGTGGATCTTCATCATTTGCAAAGGTGTATCATTCCCTTATGGGGGATACATTCATTGTTGCCCCACTTGTAATAGATTGTATAAAAATTGAGTATCCCTTAAAGGGATGTACATGTAACCGAGATTTGAAAGCATTAATAACAAAATATTTCTTTGCTTTTTACTTTTATGTTATATGTGCTTGTGTGCTTTTTCATTTCTATTTTATATAATAACATTGCAAGTTGGGTCAATTGTGGTGCATATTTCCCAAGGTTGCATAGATGGTGATCACAGTGGGACCCCCACCAAGTTTTTGTTTTTGGCTATTTTACTAATGTTCCAGTCATTTTTCTATGTGCAAGTTTGGCCGCTCTAGTCAACATTGACCAACAGATCTTAGTCACTCCTACAGTCAGTGGCCAGTAGCAGCCACTCTAGTCGATAGCGGCAAGGAGAAAAGTGCCATAGAGGTCATATTGGACTTCATCAAATGTGGATTTTAGGTTGGGGTAACTCCATAATTTTTTATCCTTCTCTGTCTATGTTTTTTTGTCAGAATACAATAGGGAAAATTTACATTTAATTAAGAAAACATGGAAAAATATAAAAAGAAAATGTATTTTACATTTCTTAGTTTTCTTTAGATTCCTCTAGGAATTGCTAGGAATAGTGGACCTATACTTTTAAGGTATGCCCTATTCTCCAGCACGCTAGGCTTCTGTGTGTTTATTTTTCCTGCATGTGGCCCAACCAGTGGCCTCAATTCATAAAGTAGGAAGTGCATTTATGAAAAATCATTTAGATTATATTAGATGGTAAGAATAGATAAAATGGAATGCAAGACTAATGAAAATGGATTTGAATAATTGTTATATTGAATCACTTTTGTATTGGAGGAAACCTGCCAATAGAACAATTAAAATATATTTTCTTATTCGATGGATGGTTTATAACACCCAACACATTGCATATATATATCTTATCTAGAGTTGTGAGTTTGATGAAAGGACGTGTTGGTCCATATAATTAATGAATTAAATAATAAGGTTAGGATTAGAATCCTAACATGCCACCCTCCTTAAAAAGAGCTTTGTCCTCAAATATCAAAGTAAGGAGCTTCGTTGCTTGTTTTCCAAGTTGAATTTGTGCAAGTTTTTGTACTATCTTGATGTCATTTTTTGAAGGTAGGGATATCTTGAAGGTTGAAGCGTTAGTAAGGGGTTTCTAGGAAAAATAGTAGAATATTTCTTAGAAGAATCATGATGACGATGGGAGGGCAACCCTTGGGATCCCTCAAACACTTCAGAATGATGCATCAAAAGTGATGGTAACACTTCCAAATCCTTTTGTGGTTCCCTAGTAAAGCCAATGGAGAAGAAGTGTGTTGTCACTTTGTGTTGGATTTGAATAGGTTTGGTCATGTGGTGAGAACTCACTATTGGTGAGGAAGGTGTGTGTAGGTCTTGTAGAGTGTATGTTTGATCGAAATTGATCACTTTGGGTATGTCTACCTCATCCTTGCTTGGTGCATCAATCACTTCTAGCATATCAACCCTATTGTTGTCATTGGTGGGATAAGGTATTTCAGGTATGTCTTGCTTATTTACCTCACCTTATCCCTCTATGGAATGATAGGGATCAACTACATTCAACAAGTGTACATCTACCTTATCTTTGGCCCCTATGAAGGGATAATGATCATCTAAATTTAAAAAATACAATGTTGGTGTAGTGCAACGATGATGAGGCCTAAATTGCTCATCACAAGTACAACATAGGTCTTTCGCTCATTGTTCCTCTATTTCTTGTAGGTTAACATACTTAACTAGCAAGGTTTTAGGTTTTAGGATAGCAAGCGGGAATGATGATTTATCAATAGGTTGCTCCTTGTGTCAATGTTGAACATTGAATTTATCTTTAGCTAACAAGGCTAATCCAATGGCTTCCTGTAGGGTGTGAGGAGTGTACATCATGACCACCACTCTAATTTATTCTTTTAATCCACTAATGAAGCCACTTATGAGAACTGATTCGTCCAACCCTATGATGTGATTGGTGATATCCTTGAACTAAATTTTATATGCACTCACTGATGTGATTTGATGTAGGTGGGTGAGATTAAGTAGCAAAAATAGGCTGGGATCGTGAGATATTATTCCATAGGCCATTTGCATAGTATTTTGGTGAAAAGGTGTCGCAAAAAGGGTTGAAAGTCGTCATAAAAAATTTCGCAAAAAAGTTATTGACAAAAGTTAAAAAATCATCGATAAAATTTGCACAAAAAATCGTCAACAATTGTTGTTGAAAAAAGTCGTCAATTTCTTGACAAAAAGTCATCGACGATTTCTTGTCAACAATTTGTCATCAATTTCTTGTCAAAAAAGTCATCGACGATTTCTTGTCAAAAATCGTCAATTTCTTTTCAATAATTTGTCGTCAAGGTTTGCAGCAAAAAGTTTGGTGACAAAATTTATCATCGAAATTATTGTCTAGAATTCATCGAAAAAAATCGTCAAGTTTTTGTTGTCAAATTTTGATGACAAAATTTTACAACTTGGTGAGCCATTTTGCGTCAATTTTTAGCTGCAAAAAATTGGTTTGTCTACTTTTGATGCTCGGATTTTCAAATTTTATCCAATAGTTAATACCAATAATACTAACGAATTGATTGACACACCAACACTAACAGGGATGGGTAGGTGTAGATGGGGGGCACGTGGGTCAAAATGGTGACATGGATAGCAAGACACCAACACTAACAGGGATGGGTAGGTGTAGATGGGGGGCACGTGGGTCAAAATGGTGACATGGATAGCGAGGCGGTTGGAGTGAGGTAGGGTCAAAATTTGGTTTGTCTAGTTTTGGTGCTCATATTTTCAAATTTTAGCCAACAATTAATACCAATAATACTAGCGAATTGATCGAATTGATTGACACACCAACACTAACAGGGATGGGTAGGTGTAGATGGGGGGCACGTGGGTCAAAATGGTGACATGGATAGCAAGACACCAACACTAACAGGGATGGGTAGGTGTAGATGGGGGGCACGTGGGTCAAAATGGTGACATGGATAGCGAGGCGGTTGGAGTGAGGTAGGGTCAAAATTTGGTTTGTCTAGTTTTGGTGCTCATATTTTCAAATTTTAGCCAACAATTAATACCAATAATACTAGCGAATTGATCGACACACCAACACTAACGGGGATGGGCAGGTGTAGATGGGGGGCACGTGGGTAAACTTGGTGACACATACAATGAGGCAGTTGGAGTGAGGTAGGGTCAAACTGGTGACATGGCCAGTAAGGCGGTTGGAGTGAGGTAGGGTCAAATTGGTGACATGAAGTGAGTTAAGGCACGAATTTCCATGATGACCAGTAAAGTGCCAGGTACACGTGATAATGTATGCCTAGTAGGCTAGTCAATTAGATATATGATATTCGAGCCTTTTAAAATGTATGGATACCTTCAGCACCCATGATGTGGGATTTAAAACCAGACACCTTAAAAAAATTGTGACTTATTTTACTTTTTCGAGCTTGGGTGGATGTTAGAATTTTTTTTGTTATTTGGAAGATCTGGAAATACATAAATAAATTTATAAACCTTATTATATTATAAGGTTCATTTTATTATTTTTCGTTGGTTTTTCCTGTTCCTAAAGCCGAAATTTTTTTTTTTAACAATCGCATAAATTTTTTGGCATTTTCTATCATACTCCCGGGCTGATCATCGTCTGATAGGGCCCTGGTGATGCCATCTATTTATCTTATGCGATGAAAATCATTTTTATCTTTTGAATTTGCTTAGGATTCCTAGAACTTAGTGTACTCAGCAACTATGCTTTTATTTTTTGTTTTTACACCTTCGCTGGTAATAAGGCAGACTAATTACTTAGCACCAAGAAAAGTCTTTAGCACTCCTATCCCTTTAGAGATAGCACGGATTTATTTTATTAGGAAAAAATAAATATTTGGGAGCCCCAAATCGATGAACAATTATCAATGTGGCCTCCCCATAGGATAAATCACTTTAAAATTTTCCTTTGTGTGAACGATTTCCTCTGAGCCAACATTCTTCCACCAATTATTGTGATATGATTTGAATGCATGCTGCAAAAAGATTTAAATGGTGATTTGTAAGGTTAAGGTTACAAATAATAATTTACGTCGTGATGCTTCAGCTGTAAAGGGAAGACGACACCCGGACTATTACGCAGTGATGGAAAAAGAATAGGGATATTTGAATCTTCAATTATTATGTTTAATTTTTATTACCTTACTTAGTGCTACTCATATTGGATTAGGTTTCTTTTGCACCGTAAAAAAGATACTGCAATCCTATGTGTCACAAAAATTAAGAAGATGTCAATAGCATGGTAATGCTATCGTTTGTGAACAACACTCTATATTTATAAGATCCAAAAATCCATCAGTGAAATAGTAGAACACACAAGACATTTGGTGATTTAGAACAAGTGACAAGCTAAAAAGGAGGTATTCACTATTCTAAAATCCTTCGGTAAAGTAATAGAATACATTTTCTATGATGAACTAGAATGCTATGATTCTTGAAGGTGAATTGGTTGGTGTGCTTACAAATGAGTTATCCACTCCTTCCAAAGACTGAGCTCTGATACCAGATGGTAATAACCTAGTTCCTAGTAGCTTGTATTGATGAGAAACAGATAAAATGGAATGCAAGACTAATAAAAATGGATTTGAATCACTATTATATTGAATCACTGTTGTATTGGAGGAAACCTGCCAATAGATCAATTAAAATATATTTTCTTATTCGATGGATGGTTTATAACACCCAACGCATTGCATATATATATATATATATATATATATATATATATATATATATATATATATATATATCTAGAGTTGTGAGTTTGATGAAAGGACGTGTTGGTCCATATAATTAATGAATTAAATAATAAGGTTAGGATTAGAATCCTAACATTAGATATGCATATATCTGAAGATATACGTTCCTTTTAGGCATGTAGGAAAGTAGTCATGAATGTTGGTTGATGCATCACTTTCTATTTCAAAAATCTAAAAATAATCCCACACACTTGCACATATTACAATAACTTTGGTAAGATTGGATTTTATCACCAACCCCCAATTCAGACCGGTGACGTTGGAATTTACCTCCTTCCATTGGATTTCCCCTTAGATATCCTTAGATAGAATAGGGAACTCCTTTAAGTTGGTGTAGGTCACTTGTGTTCAAACTGTCTCCCACTGTTGGAGCAATTGTTGATTCAAAGTGGAAGATCTAGGTGAACCCTCCATTGGGTTTTAAGCGGTGTACCCTAGAATATTTTGAGAAATCATGTTTGACACTAGTGTTCCTAGTCACCACTTTGGTTGAGTTCCCTCATTCTAAGTCCAAAACATGAACAAGAAAGCAAGAGAAAAAACACATCTAAAACATACTAAAACCAATTTTAGGACATACATCTAATATGTAAAAGAGATAATCATATTGTCTACTGTATGTGTTTATTTATTGTTGTGTAATCAACCTAAGATCCTTGATCTCGGACCAAACCCTAACCATAATTTTTCAAGGAAATTTATTGAAATTTTTTTGCTTTTTTATTCTACATCCAAGAGATCGATAATCATGCAAATCGAAGCTATAACAAAAAAAATATTTTGGTTTTATGATTACTCTATTTTTGAGGCCAAAAAAGGGGAAAACTGCACTAAAATAGTCATAAAATAGGCTAGACGACTCCAAAAATTGCCAAATTTATTTTGTTGTCTTAATTATCCCTTTGTGCACCTCTCATAGAAATTTCAAGTTCTAACTCTTCATGATTCAAAATTTCCTAAAAATTCCTAAAAGTGGGCATTTCCCCACTGGACTCTGTTGCAATTATTTCAAAAATACAAAATATTGACCCAAAACTCACTTTTTGGAGTCATAGCCCATTGCGATCATCTCGTCATGCTAATAATTTTGGTATATAACACCCACAACATTTTTTGGAAGTTAAATTTCACAAGGTTATGGTCAATACATAGGGCCATCCTCGGTCTAAAATTGAGGTTGCACCCAATGCATCAGAGGGCCCATACCACCCTAGACACAACACACCTACCCAAAATATACCTGAACAAACTTTAGTTAGTCTTAGGGGAGACCACCACTCATAGCGGATCTCACCAAGAAACCTTGCTTAGGAGAACCAACACCAGATATTCTCGTGACCTAAATGAGAATACTTCTAGACCCACCACATATCATTACACTAAGAGTTCAAATCTGACCAATGAGGGGAAATATAGAGGGAAGGCAACCATTCACATGCCCATTGTAATGCCAAAACCTTTCAAACATAGAGGATGTCATTTGTCTTATCGTAGTGTTGGCGAGGAAGGAACGCCTCTTGCCCAACCTTGGAAGACCCATCACCTTGACTTCTTAAATAAAGATGCTAGAAGATCCCAACATGTGACATTTGAGCATGGTAGCATATATCATGATTGTACCCCTCATAGATCTACTAGATCCACTAAAGAATACATCGTGGATGAAGGAACTGTAACTCAATTGCATCCTATCCGTACCCACGATGAGTGTTCCCAAAAAACACGTGGCACCCCCACAACATCCTTACATGAGGGTTACACCCCTAGGAAAGAGCATAATATCAATGTAATCTCAACTCATCGAGGGAAGAGAGTTGCCAGCATTGTTGTGCAATTCAAAGCAAACAAGAACCCTCGCATGGAGTTGTAGAGTCATAGACCCAACATAACAAAATGATCAAATTGGTCACATAGGTCAGTTGTAATTCAGATAGAACAAATGCTCTAAGATAAATTAGAGGATTTATGCATTGAGCGTGAGCATTTAGAAAATATAGAATGAGAAAGAACAAAACAAAAATGATTGCTCCAATAGCGATTATATGAACACCACCTAGAAGAGCAACATCTCCTTCATCTAAAGGAGCATGAAGAGTAATAATATAGATTGGATCAATCAGAATTACCTCCCCATAGTGAGTATGGGCAATAGAATAATGAGAGACGTGCTACTTCACACCTCGAGTTGCATAATAGGCAAGTATATAATTATATTCACCATACCTCTCAACATGCTTCTCGACCACATGAGCGTTTAGTGCCAAACAAGCCCAAGCATAGGCATTATGAGAGATCATATTTGGATGACCAGGATCAAAAATATCCTAAACCATATTCTATAAACATGGTCAATGAATACATTCGACCACCTTGTACTCAAAGAAACTTACTTTCACTTGCACCCCAAAGATCCCTTCAGGAGGAAGAGATCATTTCTTCTCAAGCCTACAAAGTGCTAACTGAGTGAGTCGAGTCTCTTGAGAAAAAAGATGTGGTTGTGCAAAAGCAAACCTTGAGTAAGATACATAATCAACATTTGTACCCCTTGGTATTGAGTCCTGCTTATCCTAGGTACTTTGAGATGCCTAGGTTAGAAACATTTAATGGAGAGGAAGATGCGCAAGAACACATTTGTAACTTCATAAATGCATGCTTTCATCTTGATTAGAACCATGCCCTAATGCTGATAACATTCATCATGATGTTCTTGGGTGTAGTGACGTAATGGTTCAATCAATTTCCCAAGCATAACATCACCAATTTTGAGCAACTTATGAATGCGTTCCTTGAATTCTTCTCCTTTGGTGCCAAGATGAAGATGAACCTGTCCTATCTGGCTAATTTAAAGTAGTATGACAATGATCCAATGATGGACTATGGGGATAGGTGTAGAAATATCTTGGTGAAACTATCATTCTTCGTCCCCATCGAAGAACTCACTTGAATGTTTACAAATAGCTGCACAAAACACATATTGTTGCTATTGCAATTGTAGCAGTATGAAACATTCAAGGAATCCTTGGCTCAAGCCAAGATGATAGAAGATATAAAGTTGGAAGAAGGAAATCTAGATTGTGTTAAATAGTCCAAATAATGGAACAAGAGCATGCAACATCAATCACAACAGGCCCAGCCTATGCACGTCAACTAGATTGTGTTAAACAGTCCAAAAGCAGCATAAAGCCAACAACAAAAAAACTATAAGGTTTAACCTCCTCCTACACATTATGACCAGTGCAACAAGAATCAAGGCAAGGACAAACAAAAACATCCACCTCGCAATTATACACCATTGCTTGAATCTTGGCATCATTTTTCAACCACCTTTGTAAGGCCAATGTTTTAAACTTGCCTAATGTGCATACCCTAGATCCTAATTGTCCCAAAACTAAGGGGTATAGGGAAGATCTCTATTGTGTTTATCATCAAAAAAATGGCCATGATATCCAGGATTGTGTTACATTCAAGAATATAGTGCATAATATGTTGGATAAGAATGAATTACAAAACATCAACATATTCAAAAAGCATCTTCCCAATCATGGGCCAACAACAATCAAGTTGAGCATGTCAATGAGGTGTAGGGTTTTATCGATATGATCAATACTACAACAGGAAGAAAAATATGCCTTGATCATCCTAACATGTTGAAGAAGTCAACTAGAGTTGATAATCTATCGCAGTCCACACCAATAATGAGTTCAATTCACTTACAAAAGGACCTTGTGATTACCTTCCACAAACAAGAGATTGAGCCAATATCTAAGGATGAACCTGATCCTCCACTACACATCATAGCAAGCATAAATTAGATTTCATACAAGAGAGTCTTGATTGACACTAGGTCATCTACCAACATGAAGAACATGAACTTATATTGAGAGGGGGGGGTGAACAGTATAAGATAAAACCATTTAATAATTTTAATTTCAGATAGCAGTGGCATCAACATAACATTAAATAAGACAAAAAACATCACACATAAAAGACCCATTTTAACGTGGTTCACCCAAGGTGGGCTACTCCACGGATAAAAATTTTTCTCTAAAAGTTATATCAAAACCTTTGGGAATCCTTCCCGATTACAATGTTTATGAGCCTCAGCTCATAGGAGACACCTTCCCCTAAATCTGCTTTGCTAGTGATCCTCTAGAAGACCTCTATCTCTTTTGCCCTTAGCAAGTGGAACTCTTTCCACAAAAGACACCTATCTTCCCTGCTCTGGCTGGAGATCTCTATCATCAACTCTGTCACAGCAAGTTGGTCCTCTTTTCTGCACCAAAAACATAGTCCTTCGATCTGGCAAAATTTTGTCCTCTTCCTCTGTTCTTTTCTGCACTTGGTTGGAGAATAACTTTTCACTTTCTGCACAACTACAGCAGCACAGTCTTCTTAACTTACAGCCGCAAACACAGTAGTGCAATTTTTGCAAAAATTGCAGCAGCAATATCACCATTCGTCCTTCACAACTATTTGCAATTTCAGCAGCATCTACTCCGTGCACTTTGGTTTCTTTCACACAGACTGCATGAATACAGTTGCAATCACACCTGTCCTTAGATCAGATTCCACCATTGCAAAATCTTCGTAATTACTACAGCATTCGAACGTACATCAACTTATGCGCCTGTGTGCAACTGCAACAACTCATTCTCTTCGCACAGTCTTCTCATGAACAACAGCACATTCTTCGCACAAACAGCACCAAAATATTTGACACATAGAAGATTCAATGAAATGCACTTCTAATGTTGCAGTCGAACTTCACTCACTCTATCTTTCGATGATCAAACCTTACTTGTCACACTCACTCTGCGAATGCCATGCTTCGAATGCACACTCCAATCAACACACAAAAATGCTCAAACAGTCCTCCTTTAATACTCACAATCTTAAGATGAAATCTTTTTCTCTAGTCGGCTGATCAATCTTCTAACACGTCGACTGTAAAACCTTATACTTCGTCGGCCAAGGTTATCTTCGTCGACTTCAATCGCCTCTGCTATTCTGTAGCTTTTCTCGCATGAAACTCCAACATGTCGCGATATCGCTACGTCTTGGTCTGTCGTACACCTTCTTTGGTTTGTTGTCGCAAAATCGCTACACTACAGCCTTTGCTGATGTCATCGTAAATCTTGTCACAAAATCATGACGCTCTAGACTTTAAAGTCCTCTTCTCCACTGCTATCACGAAATCGCTACACCTTTGCCTCTTGCTGATGTCATCATGTTTCTAGTCACGAAATCACGACTCTCTGGACTTCAAAACCTTCTTCTCCACTACTGTCATGAAATCGCAACACCTTTGCCTCTTGCTAACGTCATCATGATTTTGGTCGCAAAATCACGACGCTCTGGACTTCAAAGCCTTCTTCTCCGCAACTATCGCAAAATCGTGACACCTTTGCCTTTTGCTGACGTCATCAGCAACTCTATCACGAAATCGTGACACCTCTTGCTTCTTCATCCTTTTCTTGGTTCGCACTAGCGAAAATGAAACATGTCATGAAATCGTGACGCTTTCACTGCCTTAGGCTCTGTTGAGAAGCAACACACCCCCACTGAAAAATGATTTTCCATCCTTTGAAAACTTTGAGCTTTCATTTTGCAGTAGGGACCCTCTTGATGATTTTCGTGTTTTAATTCCAAATTTTTACTTGCCTCTTTCTTCTTCAAGTTTTGCTTGTGTCAAAGTATCCAAGTATTCTTGCATTCTAGCTTTGTTATCTCAGACTTCACTTTTTACATGCTAGAATCATTCATGGATAAAGAAAATCTTACACCGGTATGAAAAAAATGCAGAAAATAGATAGATAAATTCATTGAAAATCAAAACTTTCCATTTTTGGCAAAGTCACGAAATCGCGACACTTCCATTTTTGGAAATGTCGCGAAATCGCGACAGGTTTTCAAGAAAATCGGCTAAGTCGCAAAACGTAGCGAAATCGCGACACTTCCATTTTTGGAAATGTCGCGATATCGCGACACTTCCATTTTTGGAAAAAATGTCGCGATATCGCGACATTTCATTTTAAATGTCATGATTGCTACGGTTGGAGAGAGAAAGCAAGATCGTACGAAACGTCGCGATTTCGTGACATGTCGCGAAATCGTGACATGTCGCATTTTGCGATGGAAGAGTGAAAATGGACTAAGGCAGAATGGTCATGATTTCGTGACATGTCCGAAATCGTGACATGTCCGTTTGCAAGGGAGAAAAGGAGCAGTAAGGGATTGGAGTGTAGGAGAATCGTGACGTTTTGGAGAGGGCTCGAGGTAGGACGATCACGATTTCGTGACATGTCATGAAATCGCGACAAGTCCAAGTCAAAGGAGAACAAAGAGAAACCAAATTGAAAAATCGACTAAGGCATAAAATTGTCACGAAATCGTGACAAAAGGAGAGTGTCGCGAAATCGCGACGCGAAATTCGCAGGAAAGTAAGAGGCGAAGAAGAGGTGGAAACGATGTCGCGATTTCGTGACGTCGCGAAATCGCGACATTAAGAGGGAAGGCAAGGACAAAAAAAGTAAGGCAAGTCGTAAAGGAAGAAAAAAGGAGAAGGGCAGGCAGGTGTCGCGAAATCGTGACACAAAAAAAAAGGAGCCAAGGCAAGGAGTAGGTCGTGATTTCGTGACATGTCACGAAATCGTGACATGTCGCGATTTCGCGGCTTGCGAAGGCAAAAGCTGCTCGGTGAGAAGGAAGTCACGATTTCGTGACATGTCACGAAATCGTGACATGTCACATTTTCGTGACTTGGAAAGGAAAAGTGCCGAAGGGAAGTTCGCGATTTCGCGACATGTCACGAAATCGCGACATGTCGCATTTTCGCGACTTAGACAGAAAAGGGCCAGAATGAAAAGACAGCTGGAAATGGACACGTGTCACGATTTTGTGACACGTGTCAAAGCACAAATCAGACCACATGCAAATGAACTTTAGGGTTTTTAGCTTGATTTAATAATTAAAGTTTTGATTTAATATTTTTAAAATACTAATCCATCTTTTGTTCTTTCATGCAGGAAGCCATCTGGCACTTACATGATAACGGAGAAATGGCCATAAAGACAAAGTTAAGTGCAAATTAATCAAAGACAACCATATTGAAAGGAAAGATGCCGAAAATTGTTGCTTCATCCAATTTTTACAGATCTGGCCGCAAAGAGACTTTACGGTGACTAAGCAGCTGCCCATTTAATGGAGTATGTCGAGAATTGGCCGAAAAATGGAAATATCTACACACAGTTACCGAAATTTGCCGATGGATGCATTTAATGAAAATTTATGGCAGAATTAATGGCTTGCAGATATTTTCAACTCAGGGATGGCTCTGCGGAGATGAAATGTCGGAGAAGTGGTGACTCATCCAGATTACCCGAGGGAATTAATGAGGGCATTTATTCATAGCTGCGGGTGAATGCAAGTGGCATTCGAATTCTATCTTCTCCATTTATGGCAACTGATTGCACTGATTTGCAGTAATGGTTAAGTTTTATCCGAACTTTGTTTTAAATGGCTTTATATTGTAAAACCCGGGTCCTAGGGTTTAAGATGATAAGATTTAGGGTTTGAGAAGAAGATATTTTTGAAAAGATCAGGGTCTGTCCTGAGTCTATAAATACTTCTTCTCAATGTAATCGCAGGAGGCGAAAACTTAGAAATAAAAGGCTATTGAAGCAATTTCTTGCAAATTTTGTTAAATACTTTATTTCTGGACTTGGAGTTGATGTGCTTTTGTTTTCTGTGATAGCATGGCCAGGAGCCTAATCTTTTGCAGATTGTGATAAGTTCATCTTCTTTTGTTATCCGTTTCTTTAAAGTTTATTAAATATATGCTATGAATCTATGTTATCAAGATTAAATATGTTGTTAGGCTTCATTTGTTCTATTGTATGCTAGGGAAAATTACAGATTTAAGGTTCAGGTCTGTTCTAATTGCTCTGTCCTCACTGTGCGAGCTAGGTCGCCGGTGAAAGATATCAATTTTAACCGACTTCCCTTCGGTTTATAATTTTCTGTTAGATCTGTTCCATCTCTGCCTTATGCTCTTAGTAGAAAGTGATCTTAGAAAACTGGACACTTTCTTCTTTGATTTGTTCTGTTGTGAAGTCGATAGTATAAATAAAATTGGTAGTGTTGTTTTACAGTTAAGTTTGATAAACTTCTCTTCTCGCCTTACCCTACCCTCTTTGTTTTACCGTGAAATGATCCATTTTTATTTTCTTTAATTTGTCTTTTATTTAAATCTGCTGACCCATAAGAGCTAGATCAAAGAATTAATTTTAAATCTGATTGTCAACAAGTGACAACTTCTGAACATTACTGAACAAGTTCATTGAGCCCGTTGTAAGGTAACAGACAGTCCATATTGAAAACTATTCCAGAAGCGAAAAAGAGTGAATTGACATTCGACCCGACTCTATAACTCACACCTTGGATAACCAGCTAGATCCTAAAGTGAGTGGGATTTATCCCGTATAAGTGTTATCAGAGTTTCATGCTCATTCTTCACAGGGTGTGTATAAAAGTCGGACCAACATTTAAAAATGGCGCTAGAAGGAGGGCCCAGTGAACTCCGATCAGTATTGTAAGTTGTCAGTACAATATTTTAAGATTGCCAGAAAAGAAGACCTCAAGTTCAGTACTCTGTTAAGGATTGTAAGTTTGTAAGTGCTTGTGAAAATATGGATTCTACATACAGGGTAACAAGGTCCCACCCCATAGCTGGAGAGCTCCTTGTCCCTGAATTAGAAACTCCGAGAAGAAGTAGCCTCAGAAGGGCCAAGTCTCTGTCTGAAATAGTTTTATCACCACTGATAGTTACTCCAACCACAACTCAGAATATCACCGTCAACCAAGTAGTAATGGCAAATTGGTTGGGCTCCACTGCTTTGAATATTTCGGGTATAGCCCATGACCTGCCCATAAATCCAGAAAGATATCTCCCCAGATATAAACATGATGGGACAAGAACTACAGAAGAACATTTGGTTGCATTCAAGAATGCTTTGAAATTATTAAATGTACAGAGATGAGGATGTTGCCTGCAGATTGTTCCCATTCACTCTCCAGGAGGGAGCTTATGATTGGTTTCTAAACCTCACTAATGATTCTCACCAGCTGGAATGACTTAGAAAAAGTTTTTGTGTCACAGTTCGGTGAAGTGATAGATCCTAGTATATTGTACCAGCAGTTTTCTGGCATCAAAAGAGAATTAAGTGAATCTATCAGATCCTATAATGTTAGATTCCAGAAAGCTTATGGTAGACTTACTGGGTATTATGTACCGAATGCAGACTTGGCATTAGAGATCTTTAGAAACTCTCTGGATCCAATGACCTCTGTCTTCTTGAAGAGAGATCCCACTCATTACTAATTTGACAGAAGCTTAAAAAGAAGCTTTGATTCTGGAAAGACAGTTGGGACCCCAGCCTTTAAATGCCCAGCAAGTTCCTCTGGTTACACAAGCTGCCCCTGTGTTCAATCCCATTCCACATCAGATGATGCTGCCAGTTTGTCAGACTCTACCATCAGCAAATCCATTGGCTGTAGCACCTGTTGAGAATGTACAGAACCCATGCAAAGAGGCTGACAATGCAAGAGTTGAAGAAGTCTCAAAGATAGTTCAAAAGTTGGCCAATGATTTCTTGAGTTTTAAAAGGCAAGTTTCTACTGGGGACAACTCCAACAGGTATTCATATCAACCGAACAGATTCAACCGGCCCCCGTATGAACCTAATAAAGATTACAAGGGTAAAGCTCATGATGTGAATATTTGCGATTTAGCTCTGCCTAACTGGTGCAGAATACATGCCACTTCTCAGCATGGGGAGTTGGATTGTCTGGAATTTTGTAATGCATTTGAAGCTTTGTCTGGAGATTTGATCTCTCCAGAAAATCAAAGAACTGCTGATGGCCCAAGTTCATCCGGCCACAGTGCAGCTATGGTCCTGGATTCTTTCACTTTCCCGGATGAATCTGAGAATGTAGTTGAAATGCCTATGGATGAGGTGCAGGCTTTCCAGCAGTACATAAGAGATAACTACAACCTGAGAAACAGGAATCCGGAGCCTAATACTACATCAACCCCTCCGAACAACTCTCACAATGTTCCTCCCGACCCCTCTCCAAGCAATAATCCATCTCCACCAAAGGGAGGGAATTTGAGAGGACCAGATGCTTTTGTCCCTCCACTTAATAAAGGATATAACATAGTGGAGGATATGAAAAATATTAAGGCCAACATTACTCTACATGAGTTGGCCCAGATTTCAGAGCAGAGGGACAACCTGATAAAAACATACTCTGGCCCTACTACTAAACCTGTGGACAAAGGAAAGAAGATAGCAAATGCCAATGTAGCCATGTACAAAGAAAAAACTGAAGTTCCCCCCTTTTTACTGACTGTCCGTATTTTTGGGAAGAACTTACACAATTGTTTGGTAGATTCAGGTGCATCTGCTAATGTTATGCCTTTGGCCATTTGTCAACAGTTGGGTCTGACCCCAATGAAGTCTGAAAGGAGAGTTGTCCAATTAGACAAATCAGAGGTTAAAGTAGTTGGAGAGCTTCAAAATATTCATATCCAATTAGCATCTGAGCCAAGGGCTCAACATAAAATTGAAATCCAGGTTGTGGATATCCCCGTGGGGTACGGGATGCTTGTTGAGTAGGGATTGGTCGAGATCTCTGAACGGATACTTGGCAACAGATTTTTCACACATGTGGTTGCCATGGAAAGGAGTGGCAAATCAATTACGGGTTGAAAGAGAACCCAGGTACAAGCATACAATTACTGAGTACAATGCAGAGAATGAAACTGTAAATATTGCAGAGGTAGATATTGGAGTCTACAATTTAACAACGGGGCAAAATAACAAGTTTAATAAAGCCCATCCTGTTCATAGTAATGAAGTCTGGACACTTCATGTGGATGGGGCTAGATCTAAACAGGGTTCTGGAACAGGGGCAGTCCTTAAAGGGCCTGAAAGTCAGACATATTTTATGTCTTACCGCCTATAGTTCCCTTGTACAAATAATTTAGCAGAGTATGAAGCTTTGGTATTAGGTTTGAAATTTGCTTTGGACAAAGGAGCAAGAAATATTCAAGTTTTTACTGATTCAGAATTGGTGGCAAATCAAGTCAAGGGTAAATTCCAATGTAAAGCATCTTATTTAAAAGGATACAAACATCGGGCTTGGGATCTTGTAGAAGACTTTGATGCTTTTAATCTGACACACATACCCAGAGAGCAGAATTCACATGCAGATGTCTTGGCTTCTTCAGTCGCAAGTTTAAAACCATTGGAAGAATTTAAATGGAACAAGTTTTCAATTGAGTTAGTCCCTTGTCCTTCAGTTCCAAACAATATAGATAATTTTCAGGTTTTCTCTGATGATCAACAGATTGTAAACTTTTTGCAGAGTACTAACACATTTGAAAATGCTATAATCGATGAGGGCCAAAGGGATACCCTGCTGGAACAGTTAGATGATGACAGGGGAATAATGAGGTTGAAGGACAACAGAATTCCAAAAGGGATGGTGGAGCTGGAGCGGCTCTTTGATGTTGACAAAATCAAGCAAAAGGTGAATTCTGAGGATTATGTGGGTGCCACAGACAGTGAGACTGAAAACCTGAACATAGGGATTGAAGAAGATCCCAGGCACATCAAGTTGGCTAAGAACTGTGATCCAAAAATAAAAAGAAGTATGATTGATTTTCTTCACAGGTCCAAGGATGTTATGGCCTGGTCATACAAAGACTTAAAGGTATTTGATCCTAAAGTTTACACTCATATTATACCTTTAAAAGAATTCTGCAAACCTTTCCGGCAAAAACAGAGGCATGTCAATGCTCTGTTAGAGCCCCTCATCCAGAAAGAGGTAGAAAAACTATTGAGTGCCGCCATTATTTTTCCCATCAGGCATTCTACTTGGGTGGCCAATCTGGTGCCAGTCAGAAAGAAAAATGGAGAGATCCGCCTGTGTGTGGATTTTAGAAATTTAAACAAGGCATCTGAGAAAGATAATTACCCTCTGCCTTCTATGGATGAGGTGCTACAGATTGTCAATGGTTCGGAGATGATGTCTTTCCTGGATGGTTTCTCAGGATATAATCAGATATTGGTTGAGAAGGAAGACAGAATGAAAACTGCTTTCACAACTAAGTGGGGAACTTTTGCTTACAAGAGGATGCCATTTGGATTAATAAATGTCGGAGCTACATTTCAACGAGCAATGGATCATGCTTTCAAGGGCCTTATGGGTAAATGCATTGTTGTTTACATGGATGATTTAACAGTCTTCTCTAAATCTCGGTTTGACCATGTAAAACACTTGGAGTCTGTGTTTAACAAATGCAAGGAGTTTGGCATTTCTTTGAATCCGAAGAAGTGCATTTTTGGTGTAACATAAGGAAAGCTCCTTGGGCACTTGGTCACAAAAGATGGCATTTCCATGGATCCGGACAGAGTTGAAGCCATATCCGGCATACCATTTCCCAACTCCAAGAAAGAGTTGAGGTCCTTCTTTGGAAAAATTAACTTTGTCAGGAAGTTCATCTCCGGTTTTGCAGAGATAGTCAAGCCAATGAATGACATGCTAAAGCAAACTGCTCATATTGTCTGGACCACATAAGCTAAAACAGCCTTCCAAGAAATCAAGACAGCCATCAAACAAGCACCAGTTCTGGTAAGCCCAGATTTCAGTGCAGATTTTTATCTGTACACCTTTTCTTCTGAACATACACTTGCTGCAGTTCTGACCCAACGGAGGGAAACTGGAGAACATCCAATTGCTTTCAAGAGTACCAATTTAAAAGGGGCTGAGCTGAAATATTCTCGTTTAGACAAACAAGCTTATGCCTTGGTGAGAGCAATTAAGCAGTTCAGGCACTACATACTAAGAAGCAGAATTCATGCTATAGTTCCGCACTCACTTGTTAAATACCTTCTAAGTCAGAATGAGTTGGGTGAACTGAGGGGTAATTGGGTTACAAGGCTGCAAGAGTATGACTTAGAGATTCGGCCTGCTAAATTGATCAGAGGACTTGGTTTGTCCCGACACATTGTCGAAGTACCTGTACGGGAAGAAGTTAATCAGTTAAATTCTGAATCTGATGACTGGTATGGAGATATTATTCATCTGCTGCAATTTGGAGTTTGCCCATCTCACTTGAACAGAACCCAAAGGAGAGCATTAAAACTGAAAGCTGCTCATTATCTCCTCAAAGCAGGTAATTTGTACAGAGAGAATTATGTTGGCATTTTCTTGAGATGCATTTCTCGGAGTGAAGTCAATGAAGTCATGTCCAGCTTTCATGAAAAGTTAGGGGCAGGGCATTCATCAAGATCTGCTACTACGCATAAAATATTGAGAGCAGGCTATTACTGGCCTACACTATTTAAAGATGCACATCAACGATGTAAGAACCTGCCATCGATGCCAAACTTTTGCAGCCAAAGAGGCCAACCGGGCTCTACCATTGCAACCTGTTGTAATAAATAAACCTTTCATGCAATGGGGACTTGATTTTGTGGGAGTGATTAATCCAAATTCTTCAACAGGGCATAAGTATGTTCTA
Organism: Wollemia nobilis; assembly: GCA_028583015.1. Lineage (NCBI taxonomy): Eukaryota > Viridiplantae > Streptophyta > Pinopsida > Araucariales > Araucariaceae > Wollemia > Wollemia nobilis. The sequence continues at coordinate 576,122 of JAQPPZ010002937.1, read as the reverse complement.
ACAACTACTGACTATTGCACAAGATGGGTCGAAGCAGCAGCCACCACAAGAAGTACAACTCATGAAGTGATTGAATTTCTAGAGTCAAATGTCATAACTAGGTTTGGGGTTCCTCTGAATTTGGTGTGTGATAATGGACCAGCCTTCCAATCATTGGAGTTTGCAGAATGGGCATACCAGATGGGGATAGTTATCAGATTTTCATCCAACTATTATCCCCAAGGCAATGGACTGGCTGAGTCCACAAACAAGAATTTAATGAATGCCATTAAGAAATCTGCAGCAGACAAACCCAGGCAGTGGCATACATTATTGAAATATGCACTTTGGGCTGACCGGATAAAATATAAAGTGGCTCTTAAAACTTCTCCTTTTGCTTTGTTGTATGGTACCCAGCCAATTGTTCCCATCTCTCTGAAGTTACCTACTTACCAATTTGTCTTAGACTATTTTGAGGATCAAGCTGATGCAAAAGCCCGTGTTTTAGATCTAACTAACTTGCAGGATGAAAGACTCCAAGCCCTGGAACATTTTAGCCGGCACCAAGAAACCGTCAAGCGCTGGTTTGACAAGAGGGCCAAAGTGAAAGCTTTCAGACTGGCAGACCTGGTGCTTCTATGGGACAAGGCCCATGAGAAGAAGGGTAAGCATACAAAGTTGCAGCCACTATGGATAGGCCCGTACCAAATTGCTGAGATTCTGGGTAATAATGCATTTCGTTTACAAGACCTTGATGGTAATTTTCTGGACCTCCCTGTTAATGGTCAATACTTAAAACATTATTTCTCGGCTGTTCCGTCCAATGTATCATTTGAATGAGTCACAAAGAAGTTGTAACATGTGTATACATTGTAAATAACTCTGCAGTTTTTAGTTTATTTTAGTTGTTTTTATTTTATTTTAGTTTAATTCTAAATGCCTGTACAGTTTTAGTTGCTTTACTTTAGTTTAATTTTAGATGTCTGTACAGTGTTTTTTACTTTAGTTTTATTTACTGCCTATATAGTTTTTAGTTTATTTGCTTTAGTTTAATCCTAATTGTCTGTGCAGTGTTATTTTGTTTTTATTTTATTTCTTTTGCTACCTGTACAGTTTTATTTTGTTTCCCTTGTAAATAACCCTGCAGTTTTGTTTTCTTTGCTGCCTGTACAGTTTTATTTTAAAGTCTGTGTAGTTTTTATTTTATTTTGTTCTTAGAGGCTTGTGTTTATCCTTGGAAGTCTGTACAAAGTTCTTTAGCTTTTAAAATTCTGTTCTTTAACCTTTGCCTGAGCATCAATGAAAAAGTCACCTTCTAAAAATTGTTTTATTCTGAGTCCGAATCCAGTGTTCATTATCATAATTGTGAGATAGTCTGTTTGAACTGAATAGTGGAACTATTTTTTTAGTCATAACAACAGTGGAAGGATGATTGGATTTTGTGTCTTGCTTGCCACAGTTGTTTTAATTATAAAGAAACTGCTATGCTGTTTGGTTGGAGAAACTCCTGGGGAATCCAAGAAAAGTTGGTTATAAGAGGGGACTATGATTCATGTAATTATTTGAGTATCCACAGAGGCTATCACTGCTCAGTCGAAGCAGTTCCAGATTGATGAAATATTAAAAGAAAATTGTTATTCTTTCTAAGGCTTTTCAGATGTTGATGTATTTCAAAAGAAAGAGATGAAAGTTGAGCAAGACACCATAGAATTGGCACTCTGTTATTTCCAATATATATATATATAAAAAAAAGATAAAAAGAAAAAAAGAAAAAGAGTTATATAATGAAAGAGGCAACCAAGACTTCAAAAGATGTTTTTCTTCTACCAAGTTGTAGATTCTACCTTACAGTTGTAAATTTGGGTCGTGTAAATCTAAAGGGTAACTCCGTCGGGGCTGTAAAAGGCTAAACTAGTAAACAGAGCTCTACTCGGTTTCCCCTTTTTACAATCTAGAAAAGCCGATCAATCCGGAGTTCAACATTCGATCCAGTCATTCTTGAAGAAAGTTTTATACGCTTGTAATTGCACATCAGAAATCTTCCTTAAGTAATTCAGCCTAGTATGTCCTTGGGAAATTTTAACAACTATCAGTTAGTAGTCAATTTATTTTGAAGAATATCTGTGGCAAGGCAAGATACATGGTCTATGTTGTTTTGAAACTAGAGTCCTGGGTTCTAAAATAATGCTACTATTTTACCCGCAGATATCGCCATTTGTTGAGAAGCAACACACCCCCACTGAAAAATGAATTTCCATCCTTTGAAAACTTTGAGCTTTCATTTTGCAGTAGGGACCCTCTTGATGATTTTCAGGTTTTAATTCCAAATTTTTACTTGCCTCTTTCTTCTTCAAGTTTTGCCTGTGTCAAAGTATCCAAGTATTCTTGCATTCTGGCTTTGTTATCTCAGACTTCACTTTTTACATGCTAGAATCATTCATGGATAAAGAAAATCTTACACCGGTATGAAAAAAATGCAGAAAACAGATAGATAAATTCATTGAAAATCAAAACTTTCCATTTTTGGCAAAGTCACGAAATCGCGACACTTCCATTTTTGGAAATGTCGCGAAATCGCGACAGGTTTCAAGAAAATCGGCTAAGTCAGAAAAACGTAGCGAAATCGCGACACTTTCCATTTTTGGAAATGTCGCGATATCGCTACCGGTTAGGAGAGAGAAAGCAAGATTGTACGGAACGTCGTGATTTCACGACATGTCGCGAAATCGTGACATGTCGCATTTTCGTGGCTGCAGAAGAGAAAAATTGGCTAAGGCATAGAATGGTCACGATTTCGTGACATGTCACGAAATCGGACATGTCATTTTCAGGAGAGAAAAGATGCAAGTGAGAAAGGTGTCACGATATTCGCGAAATGCGCGATATCGCGACTTTTGGAAGAGGAGCTCGGAGTACGGATCGTCGATTTCGTGACATGTCTGAAATCATCGACAGGTCCAAGGCAAAGGAGAAAAAGAGAAATAAATTAAAAAATCGACTAAGGCATAAAATTGTCGCGAAATCGTGACGTAGATTTCGTGACGTCGAAATGTGACAAGTGGAGGAAAGTGCGAGGTAGAGACGTCGTGAAATCATGACATCAGAATCGCGACATGGAAATCAGACAGAAAGGTAAGAGGAGAGAGGTCACGAATCGCGACAGTCGAAAATGTGAATAAGAGGGAAGGAAGGAAATTAAGAAGAATTAAAGGAGAAACAAAAGGAGTAAGGGAAGCAATGTCGAAATGTGACACAAGAAAGGGAAGAGGAAGTCACGATTTCGTGGCTTGGAAGGAAAAGTGGGGAGAAGGAAGGTCACGATTTCGTGACATGTCACGAAATCGTGACATGTCGCGTTTTCATGACTTGCAAAGGAAAAGCCTTGCTAGAACGGGGATGTCACGATTTCGTGACATGTCACGAAATCGTGACATGTCGCATTTTCGCGACTCAGGCAGGAAAATAGAGCAGAATGAAAAGACAGCTGGAAATGGACACGTGTCACGATTTTGTGACACGTGTCAAAGCACGAATCAGACCACATGCAAATGAACTTTAGGGTTTTTAGCCTGATTTAATATTTAAAGTTTTGATTTAATATTTTTAAAATACTAATCCATCTTTTGTTCTTTCATGCAGGAAGCCATCTGGCACTTACATGATAACGGAGAAATGGCCATAAAGACAAAGTTAAGTGCAAATTAATCAAAGACAGCCATATTGAAAGGAAAGATGCCGAAAATTGCTGCTTCATCCAATTTTTTTAGATCTGGCCGCAAAGAGACTTTACGGTGACTAAGCAACTGCCCATTTAATGGAGTATGTCGAGAATTGGCCGAAAAATGGAAATATCTACACACAGTTACCAGAATTTGTCGGTGAATGCATTTAATGAAAATTTATGGCAGAATTAATGGCTTGCAGATATTTTCAACTCAGGGATGGCTCTGCGGAGATGAAATGTCGGAGAAGTGGTGACTCATCCAGCTTACCCGAGGGAATTAATGAGGGCATTTATTCATAGTTGCGGGTGAATGCAAGTGGCATTCGAATTCTATCTTCTCCATTTATGGCAAGTGACTGCACTGATTTGCATAATGGTTAAGTTTTATCCGGACTTTGTTTTAAATGGCTTTATATTGTAAAACCCGGGTCCTAGGGTTTAAGATGATAAGATTTAGGGTTTGAGAAGAAGATATTTCTGAAAAGATCAGGGTCTGTCCTGAGTCTATAAATACTTCTTCTCAATGTAATCGTAGGAGGCGAAAACTTAGAAATAAAAGGCTATTGAAGCAATTTCTTGCAAATTTTGTTAAATACTTTATTTCTGGACTTGGAGTTGATGTGCTTTTGTTTTCTATGATAGCATGGCCAGGAGCCTAATCTTTTGCAGATTGTGATAAGTTCATCTTCTTTTGTTATCCGTTTCTTTAAAGTTTATTAAATATATGCTGTGAATCTGTGTTATCAAGATTAAATATGTTGTTAGGCTTCATTTGTTCTATTGTATGCTAGGGAAAATTACAGATTTAAGGTTCATGTTTGTTCTAATTGCTCTGTCCTCACTGTGCGAGCTAGGCTGCCGGTGAAAGATATCAATTTTAACCGACTTCCCTTCGGTTTATAATTTTCTGTTAGATTCGTTCCATCTCTGCCTTCTGCTCTTAGTAGAAAGTGATCTTAGAAAAGCTGGACACTTTCTTCTTTGATTTGTTCTGTTGTGAAGCTGATAGTATAAATAAAATTGGTAGTTTTGTTTTACAGTTAAGTTTGATAAACTTCTCTTTCTGCCTTACCCTACCCTCTTTGTTTTACCGTGAAATGATCCATTTTTATTTTCTTTATTTGTCTTTTATTTAAATCTGCTGACCCATAAGAGCTAGATCAAAGAATTAATTTTAAATCTGATTGTCAACAAGTGACAACTTCTGAACATTACTGAACAAGTTCATTGAGCCCGTTGTAAGGTAATAGACAGTCCATATTGAAAACTATTCCAAAAGCGAAAAAGAGTGAATTGACATTCGACCCGACTCTGTAACTCACACCTTGGATAACCAGCTAGATCCTAAAGTGAGTGGGATTTATCCCGTATAAGTGTTATCAGAGTTTCATGCTCATTATTCATAGGGTGTGTATGAAAGTCGGACCAACAGGCTCTTTCTTGCCAACTGCTCGCAAAACTGAAACATGTCACGAAATCGTGACACTTTCTGTATCCGTACAAATTCTTTGAAACTTGTTGCGAAATCGTGACACTTCCTGCAACTCAACACTGCCAACTCAACTTGTCGCAAAATCGTGACACTTTCTGCATCCGTACAAATTCTTTGAAACATGTCACAAAATCGTGACACTTTTTCCCGCTGTGCTTCTGCCTTCCTGCATGTCGCAAAATCGTGACACTTTTTCCCGCTTTGCCTCTGCCTTCCTGCATGTCATGAAATCACGACAGTTTTGGCCAAACTTTCTCTCTCCTCAAACATGTCACGAAATCATGACACTTTTGCCCGCTTTGCCTCTGCCTTCCTGCATGTCACGAAATCATGACTTTCTCTCTCCTCAAACATGTCACGAAATTGCGACAGTTTTTTCAGCAGCCTGCAAACTTTTTCTACTTTATCTTTTTTGGATTTTTGGCAACTTGGCTACTCTGATTTTCTCGGAGACTTACTGACCAGCTGAAACCTTCATCAAAACACATCCTTGGACATAAAAACAAATTGCTCCAATAGTTCCTCGACATCAAAAACAACATCTACCAATAGCTCCTTGACATCAATGACAACAACTAAACTTAGGCAAAGGCAATGTACTCAAGGTGCCCAAAATTGCCAACAATCTCCCCCTTTGTCATTGATGGCAACCCTTAACTAAATCAATCTCTTCAAGTCGTGCTCCCCCTGATTTGAAGCTTTCCTCTTCTCTTGAAAACTCTCCCCCTTACTTAAATCTCTCCCCCTTTGTCATCAATGGCAAAGGGTCACCTTTTGGGGCTCGGGACTAAGAAAGAGCCTCTTGGCTTGGTCCCTCTCCCACCTCCTGATGAGGTGATTAATCTCGAGGTGAGAGTACAACTCCCAATTTCTCCCTTAGATACTCAAACGTATCTTTTGGAAGGGGTTTGGTGAAGATATCTGCAATTTGCTCTTTAGTGGGTACATATTCTAGCTTGACCTGCTTCTCTTGCACTTTTTCCCTTAGAAAATGATATTTGATAGAAATGTGCTTCGTCCTTGAGTGCATTACCGGATTTTTAGAAATACTTATGGCACTTGAATTATCACAAAGAATAGGGATAGGTTGTTCATGCTTGACTTTGAAATCCTCCAAGGTTGTTTTCATCCATAAAACTTGCGTACACCTAGCCACTACTGCTATGTATTCAGCTTCTACTGTAGATAAGGAAACTGAAGGTTGTTTCTTACTTAGCCAAGAAACCAGACTCTTTCCCAGAAAGAATGCTCCACCACTAGTGCTCTTCCTATCATCAATACTGCCTGCCCAATCTGCATCTGTATAGGCTGTGAGGGTGAAATCACCACCTTTGGGATACCAAAGCCCAAAATCCATAGTGCCCTTCAAATATCTGAATATCCTCTTGACTGCCATAACATGAGATTCTTTTGGAGCTGCCTGAAATCTTGCTACTAAACCAACGGCCTGCATGATATCCGGTCTGGTAGCTGTACTATATAGTAAATTGCCAATCATAGATCTGTACAATTTTTGATCTGCTACTGGAGATTCATCATCCTTACTCAGATTGCACCCTGTAATCATTGGAGTACATACAGGTTTGTTGTCCATCATCCCAAATTTTTTTAACATCTCTTTGATGTACTTTTCTTGAGAAAGAAATATACCATTTTTTGATTGCACAATCTACAGTCCTAAAAAGAATGATAGCTCTCCAATCATAGACATCTCGAATTCCTTTTGCATGGTGTTAGCAAAAACTTTGCACATCCGAGTATTATTTCCCTCGAAAATAATATCATCGACATAAACAACTATGATAATCATATCATCACCTTTATTCTTAATGTACAAGTTGCAATATGCCACGCCTTTCCTGAACCCTTGTTCATGAAGGTACCCCTCAAGTCTTGAGTACCAAGCCCTGGGTGCTTGCTTTAGCCCGTACAGTGCCTTTTTCAGTTTACACACATAGTCTGGTTGTTCTGAAAGAGACACACCTTTTGGCTGTTCTATATAGACTTCTTCATCCAACACTCCATTTAGAAAAGTAGACTTTACATCCATTTGAAACACTTTGAAAGATTTGAAACTAGACAGGGCCAAAAACATTTTGATCGCTTCAAGACGAGCAACAGGTGCAAACGTCTCTTCGAAATCAACACCTTCGACTTGAGCATACCCTTTACAGACTAACCTCGCTTTGTTCCTGACAATATTTCCATCCTCATTAAGTTTATTTTTGAAGACCCATTTTGTGCCAATGACATTCTTATTCTTAGGTCTTGGAACCAAGTCCCAGGTTTCACTTTTCTCTATTTGATTTAGCTCTTCATCCATTGCTTGTACCCAAAAATCATATGTACATGCTTCACTAAAATTCTTTGGCTCAATCTGAGATAACAATGAAACATTTGCAGATTCATGTGAAGAAATGACTCTTCTTCTCGTTTTCCTGCTATTTGGATCACCGATGATCAAGTCTTTGGGATGATGTTTCTGAACATACCGTGAAGGAGTTTTGGGAAGCAGCTGTTGTTTTTCCTCTTCTTCATCTGACACTTCTCTGAATTCTTCTTGACAGATTCCATCACTGAGTTCCTTGACTGGTTCTCTTATTCCTGTCTTTTCATCTACTGTCACATTTATGCTTTCTACAACTGTATGAGTTCTTTTGTTGAAGCATCTGTAGGCCTTACTTTTGCTGGAATATCCAAGAAAAATTCCCTCATCACACCTAGGATCAAACTTACCTAGATTTTGATCTTCCCTTCTGATGAAGCACTTACTCCCGAACACTTTGAAGTATTTAACTGTAGTTGGTCTTCCTTTCCATAGCTCATAGGGAGTTTTATGATGATTGACTCTGAGTTGAGCCCTGGTAATGATGTGGACTGTTGTATTTACTGCTTCTCTCCAAAAACCATCTGAAAGTTTTGATTCATCTAACATTGCTCTAGCCATATTTTCAATAGTTCTATTTTTTCTTTCAACTACTCCATTTTGTTGAGGAGTTCTTGCTGTTGAATATTCTCTTTTGATTCCATGTTGTTCACAGTATTCCACAAATTCATTTGAAGTGAACTCTCCTCCTCTATCTGATCTTAAGCATTTGATTCTCTTGTCAGTCTCATTTTCAATCATTTCTTTAAAAATTTTAAAATTTTCAAAAGCTTCAGATTTTTCTTTGAGAAAAGTAACCCAAGTCATTCTCGAGTAATCATCTATAAACAACATGAAATAGCTATCTCCCTGAATGCTCTGAGTTCTGGTAGGACCACACAAATCAGTATGAATAAGATCCAAGGGTTTGGACGAGGTATACCCTTTCGATTTGAAACTGGTTCCTGTTTACCATGTTGACAAGGACCGCAAATGATGTTTTGAGGCATTTTTATTTTGGGCAAGTCTCTAACTGCTTCCTTGTTACTAATACTAACCAGATTATCAAAACTCAAATGTCCCAATATTTTATGCCACAACCAAATCTCATCTTCTTGAGTTAGAAGGCATTTTTCTCTTTTTATCTCACTCAGCATGTAAAGATTGTTTGGAGTCCTTGTAGCTCTAGCAATAAGTTTTCCATTTAATTATTTACTTATCTCACATCTATCAAAAAAGAAAGATACTATGTGCCCTTGATCACAAAGTTGACTCACACTAAGCAGATTATGTCTTAGCCCTTCTACATAAAGCACGTTTTCTGTTTTGGATTTCCCATCCAAACTAAGAGTTCCTTTACCACAGATCTTTGCGGACTCGTTATCTCCAAAACGACTCGTTCCTCTGTTTGCTTATTTTAAAGACAAATTTTTCTTTTTCGCCAGTCATATGTTTTGAACATCCACTATCAAGATACCATTTTTCTACTTTGTCTTGAGCATGAAAAGCAGTTTGAACTATCATTGACTTAGATTTTATCTCATTCCTCCTTTTTGAGACCTCAAAGCTAAATTTATCCAAGTTGCACATCCTTGCTATATGCCCAAAATTCTTGCACTTGTAACACATGATATTTTTATTCATAAGAGGTGCAAATGAGTTAACATTTTCCTTACTATGACTCTTCAGAGACTTATTGCAATGCATAGCTATGTGACCAAATTTTTTACAAGAAAAACAATATCCATGAAAGGTATTATGTAACCTTGTTTTGATGCCTTGGAAGTTTGTTCTTCTTGCGATCAACTGGAATCCATTTTTCTTCGAATGAAGATTGTTCTTGCTTGAAGACCCTGTTTCATACATGGTGATGCCATCCTTCTTTTCACATGGAAAATTCTGTCTGAGAGTTGGTTGTTCTAACTTTACTCTAAGAGACATAATCTCTCCTTCTAGTTTCTCACAATCAGCTACCTTTTCTTTTAGAACTTCTGTTAAAACTTGTTCAATCTTCTTCCCTTCTTCAGCTAGAATTTTGAAATCTATAATATGTTGAGCCAATTCTGATCTTGCTATCTCTTTTTCTTGACAATGCTGCTTAAGAACAGAATTCTCTTCCCTGAGTTTCTCAAGCTTTCTCAAGGCCAAGAAGAATTCACTCTTGAGATCGAATTCAACCTTTTCTGAATTTATATGTTCCTCTGTTAGATCCTTCTCCAAGCTGTTAGGATTTTTTTGGAGAGACCTGCTCTGATACCAATTGAAGAACATGAACTTATACTAAGAGGGGGGGTGAACAGTATAAGATAAAACCATTTAATAATTTTAATTTCAGATAGCAGTGGCATCAACATAACATTAAATAAGACAGAAAACATCACACATAAAAGACCCATTTTAACGTGGTTCACCCAAGGTGGGCTACTCCACGGATAAAACTTTTCCTCTAAAAGTTATATCAAAACCTCTGGGAATCCTTCCCGATTACAATGTTTATGAGCCTCAGCTCATAGGAGACACCTTCCCCTAAATCTGCTTTGCTAGTGATCCTCTAGAAGACCTCTATCTCTTTTGCCCTTAGCAAGTGGAACTCTTTCCATAAAAGACACCTGTCTTCCCTGCTCTGGCTGGAGATCTCTGTCATCAACTCTATCACAGCAAGCTGGTCCTCTTTTTTGCACCAAAAACATAGTCCTTCGGTCTGGCACAATTCTGTCCTCTTCCTCTGTTCTTTTCTGCACTTGGTTGGAGAATAACTTTTCACTGTCTGCACAACTACAGCAGTACAGTCTTCTTAACTTACAACTGCAAACACAGTAGTGCAATTTTTGCAAAAATTATAGCAACAATATCACCGTTCGTCCTTCACAACTATTTGCAATTTCAGCAGCATCTACTCCATGCACTTTGGTTTCTTTCACACAGACTACGTGAATACAGTTGCAATCACAGCTGTCCTTAGATCAGATTCCACCCTTGCAAAATCTTCGCAATCACTACAGCATTCGAATGCACAACAACTTATGCGCCTATGTGCAACTACAACAACTCATTCTCTTTGCACAGTCTTCTCATGAACAACAACACATTCTTCATGCAAACAACACCAGAGTCTTTGACACTTAGAAGATTCAACGAAATGCACTTCTAATGCTGTAGTCGAACTTCACTCACTCTATTTTTCGATGATCGAACCTTACTTGTCGCACTCACTCTGTGAACGCCACACTTCGAATGCACACTTCAATCGACACACAAAAATGCTCAAACAGTCCTCCTTTAATACTCACAATCTTAAGATGAAATCTTGTTCTCTAGTCGGCTGATCAATCTTCTAACACGTCGACTGTAAAACCTTATACTTCATCGACCAAGGTTAACTTCGTCGGCTTCAACCACCTCTGCTATTCTGTAGCTTTTCTCATGCAAAACTCAAACATGTCACGATATCGCTATGCCTTGGTCTGTCGTACACCTTCTTTGGTTTGTTGTCACGAAATCGCTACACTACAGCCTTTGCTGACGTCATCGTAAATCTTGTCATGAAATCATGACGCTCTAGACTTTAAAGTCCTCTTCTCCGCTATTGTCGTGAAATCGCTACACCTTTGCCTCTTGCTGACGTCATCATGTTTCTGGTCACGAAATCGTGACGCTCTGGACTTCAAAACCTTCTTCTCCGCTACTGTCATGAAATCGTGACACCTTTGCCTCTTGCTGACGTCATCATGATTTTGGTCGCGAAATCACGACGCTCTGGACTTCAAAGCCTTCTTCTCCACAACTGTCACGAAATCGTGACACCTTTGCCTTTTGCTGATGTCATCAGCAACTCTGTCATGAAATCGTGACACCTCTTGCTTCTTCATCCTTTTCTTGGTTTGCACTAGCGAAAATGAAACATGTCACGAAATCATGACGCTTTCGTTGCCTTAGGCTCTTTCTTGCCAACTGCTCATGAAACTGAAACATGTCACGAAATCGTGACACTTTCTGCATCCATACAACTTCTTCGAAACTTGTTGCGAAATCGTGACACTTCCTGCAACTCAACACTGCCAACTCAACTTGTCGCGAAATCGTGACACTTTCTGCATCCGTACAACTTCTTCGAAACTTGTCACGAAATCATGACACTTTTTGCCCGCTGTGCTTCTGCCTTCCTGCATGTCACGAAATCGTGACACTTTTGCCCGCTTTGCCTCTGCCTTCCTGCATGTCGTGAAATCGTGACAGTTTTGGCCAAACTTTCTCTCTCCTCAAACATGTCGCGAAATCGTGACACTTTTTCCCGCTTTGCCTCTGCCTTCCTGCATGTCACGAAATCGTGACTTTCTCTCTCCTCAAACATGTCACAAAATCATGACAGTTTTTCCAGCAGCCTGCAAACTTTTTCTACTTTATCTTTTTTGGATTTTTGGCAACTGGGCTACTCTGATTTTCTTGGAGACTTACTGACCAGCTGAAACCTTCATCAAAACACATCCTTGGACATAAAAACAAATTGCTCCAATAGTTCCTCGACATCAAAAACAACATCTACCAATAGCTCCTTGACATCAATGACAACAACTAAACTTAGGCAAAGGCAATGTACTCAAGGTGCCCAAAATTACCAACACAACATCATCACAATTGTAGCTTTGAAGCACTTAAAATTGTTGCCTTCATGCATTACGAACTCAACATTCACATTGAGGACCTTAAATGATGCTACTTCCCCAACAATTGGCACAATAATCCTACCTATATAGGTTGGGATAAATATGATACCTACATTGTGCCATATCTTAGGGGGTGAGAGGCAGTATAATATATTTCTAGAAAGACCATGGATGAGGGATATGGAATGTGTGCCTTCCATAGTACACCAAAAACTAAAATTCACACACCAAGGATAAGTGTATGTGGTCCCCCATGATCCTATTCCATTCAAGTATTACAAGAAGGTCGATGAGACACAAGAAAAAGTTCCTTCTCAAGAGTTCATGGCAATGGTCAACAACAAGACATAGGACCAAGTGACTCTAAATCAGATAAAACAAGATGTGGTGAAATCATATGTTACTTCCCCATTGAAGGGGTTGAAAACCATTGGCATTAGTCACCCCTGACTCACTTCTCATGTTGCCTCCTCAAGAGAAAAAACAAGTGTTCCCCCACATCAGATTTGGGATACTCAAGCTGGCACAGTTCAAAATTACGAAGTGAAATAGGAACATGAACTAAGTCACAAATGTGAGCATGATAATGCCACTAATGAAGTGGATAATCAAGAAGCATCCACCTCATCTCACATGAAATAAATTGGTGATTTGCATATACTTGGGGGTCTTGTAGACCCCAATATTTCATTACCTTCAAGTGATGACAATGGAATTTCAAACTAGTCATTATAAATACACATGACATCCTTGTTAGTTTTGTAATCCATTATAAGTCGTATAGATAGAATGGAGTACCAAATGGATGAGCAAACTAAGGCATTGCACTTCATCATGAACCAGCTTGAGAACCTAGAATTACATAAGAAACCCTCATATGAGGTCAAACCACCTTCTATGCAGCCATAGGAAGAGCCTCAACTAGAGCAAGTGCCAACCTGACCACCTCAGCAACCTAGCAAGTATCCCTCATTGCCTAAGCTTGCATTATCAATTTTTAATTTATTATGTGTTGTAAAAACCTTCACCCTACCTGAGGTGTTACCTTTAGATCTGAATTGTTTGAAACCCCATGGATTTGAGGATAATGAGCATTGTGAGTACCATAGATAGAACATGCATGACATTCATGTATGTCAATATTTTAGAGCTCTAATACACAACATGCTCAATAAAAAGCAACTTCAAATTGTCAACCAACAAGTGACCATAGTCAGTAATCCACCCCTTGTACCCAAAAATCAAGAGGAGCCCCTTAAGCTAACAACCAAAATAACTACAGCTCAATCTAGTTAACAAGCTAAGCCAGAGCGTGCTACACTCTCAAAACACCAGCAACGCATTTGGACTCCTTTAAATGAGTCTATGTCTAACATTTTTAGAAGTTACAGGAATCTAAGGTCATCACCTTACCTGACATCAAACCTTTAGACCCAAATAGAGCTAAACCTAAGGGTTATAGGGAGGACCATTACTATCTCTATCACCAAATAGAGGGGCATGGCATTTGCAATTTCTATAGATTTAGGAGTGTGGTTCAGGATCTCATAGATAGTGGGGATTTTCTCATAAATTGTTCATCCATAGTGCCTTAACCTTCGAAAATAGAGGCTACATCATCCCAATTGATATCCCAAGGTCAGTCATAGCCTCATAGGCCTAACAAGCCACCTCAGTAGGAGGTAACATTTGAGATGACTACTACGATTTTAATTCAAAATTTGTACAAGGAAAATGCATATGTATTGACCTGAGGTCAAGCAAAGAGCACCCAAGCATGGGTCCACTAATGAAAGCCTCTATTGTATGTATCATCGTATACATGGGTATGACATCCATAGCTACCATTCATTTCGAAAGGTGGTCCAAGGTCTATTAGAATGAAATGAGCTCCACATAGATGGTTCACTCATTTCATCTCATCAAGACAGGGGCACCCCATAAAATTTTGTGCCCCAATTGAGAGAGTTGATTTTTATCACTCTTCCTAAGCAATATGATTACATTATGGTGGAAAACATATGCAATGGGGGTCCTAAAGGTAGCATACCTTCCCCACCATCCAAATCAAGTTCAATGAAGCAAAGTGAAACTTCTAAAGGTATCACACCTTCCCCACTTTCATTAAGTAGAACACACATGGGGGATACCTAAGGTATCATACCTTCCCCCTATAAAAACAATAAATTACAAAATTTCAAAAACATTAATAGAAAGCTTTAAAATATCAAAAAGCTCCAAAGGCATCTTAAAGCCCTTTGGTCAAATCACAAAAAGCTCCAAAGGTATCTTAAAGCCCTTTGATCAAATTACAAAAGACTCCAAAGGCATATTAAATCCCTTTGGTCAAATCACAAAAGGCTCCAAAGTCATCTTAAATCCCTTTTGTCAAAACAATTTAAAATCAAAAAGTTCAAAAACATTTAGAATAATCAAAACTCAAAAATAATTGAAAGCATCAAAAATACAAAAACATTTGCATTATGCATTCACACTTTGCATCCATATAGTTGCATTGCATTAGGCACATTGCATCCATTACATTTACATTAGGTAGGTTGTGTTCATAATCTTACAAATGACACCATGTTTGTACCTCAATCATGCATCATCAAAATCCATCATCATCCATAACCCATGTGTGTAACTGTGTTTTTCAACACAACCCCTCCTATTGCTATGAGGAATATACTAGGTTTTTCGGTCACTCAGCCATACCTAGTGGTTTTATCAGACTTTGTAGAAAGTCATCTTAGCTTCTAATAGGTGAGGTTTAGTTTTGATAGCACCTGGTATATTTCAAAATCCTAGTTGGAACAAGGGAAATATGAACACTACAAAGTGGTATTAGGTATCCTAAGGTGAAAAGTTTATCTTTCTCATCCCCTTGTGCGACTAGTTCAAAAATACTGAGAATTGACAAAAGGACAAGTTCACCCCTACCCAAATAAATCCCTTGCTTTAATCAAAAAAAGCAAAAATCCTAAACAAAGCAAAATTCAAAAACAAAATAAATAGTGATTATCATCACTACATAAATCCCTTGCTCAAAAGAAAAAACAAAAATTCAAAATAAATAGTGATTTTCATCACTAAGCATGAGCAAGTATCCCAAATAAATATGAAGAAAAGAAGGGAGTATTGAAATTGAATCCTTGGAATTCTTAGCATGGACGAACCATAAGGCATCCTTATGCATGATGATATGTCTGTCACATTAGCATATCGCTTTTGTACAGACCAATGTTTACATGTGGAATATCTAGCTTTAGGTGTCTTGTACCACCTAGTGGTTTAATCCAACTGAGTCCGACTTAGGATCGGGATAAATATTTTAGGATCCCCAATATAGCAATGGGCTGAATGAATCCTGTCTAGAACTAGGGTATTCTTATGTTTTATCTAATATATTCATTTGCACACACAGGAATAATGAGTATCTAGGTCTTCATAACAAAACTTTATCCTTCAAAAACTCTGTATGATCAATATACAACTTTTTATGGAGCAACTAGGGTGTTTGAGTCTCATGGAAAACCTCAAAAACCCCCTCATAGAAACAAATCATTCCATCAGTCAAATCATCAACTTTATTTATGAGGTTTTTTTCATTAAAGGGTGTTCATGAAATAGGATAGATATCGAATGAATGTCAACAATGATATTTAGATGGCCACTGACTATTTTTGGCATATATTTTAATTTACAAAAGCTCATCAAGAAAGCACATACACATCACATCATCTCATCTCACATTTGGATGCTTAAATAATTAATTCTTATGCTAAGAATTATTATTTACATTCATTATTTCTATACATTCTATGGTGTCACCCATTATATTGTTAAACTCATATCACATGCATACCTTATGTTTTAAATGATTAAAGCATACATGTTCATTTACATTAGATCACCATCATAATCCATTACACACATTTTATTTATCACATCATAACAATATAAGTTAGATGCATACAACAAAATCAAAATTAAACATGCATTTAATAATAAGTATTGCATCCATGTAGGTATCTATCATCATAATGCATCTATACATATATATCATACCATCTAAAGCATACATCTATCATCTAGATATTGCATGTCACCAGTACATTGCATACATATAGCATAATCAAATCATTATCTAGGCATATTATCCATCATTGCATCCATAACATAAAATCAAAATAAAAATATTTGCTAAACATCAACTAGGGCATTATTGGTATCATACCTCCCCTAATCAGCAATCAAATAGTTAAGCAATCAACCCAAAAATCTCCAAAGGTATCCATAAACACTTTGGTCAACCCAAAAATGCTCCAAAGGTACCCATAAACCCTTTGGTCATCCAAAAGGCTCCAAAGGTATCCATAAGCCCTTTGGTCACCTCACAAAATGCCCCAAAGGCATCATAAACCCTTTGGTCACCTCATAAAATGCCCCAAAGTCATCACAAGCCCTTTGGTCACCTCAAAAAATGCCCTAAAGGTATCCATAAACCCTTTGGTCACCTCAAAAAATGCCCCAAAGGCATCACAAGCCCTTTGGTCACCTCACAAAATACCCCAAAGGCATCACAAGCCCTTTGGTCACCTCACAAAATGCCCCAAAGGTAGCATAAGCCCTTTGGTCACCTCACAAAATGCCCCAAAGGCATCACAAGCCCTTTGGTCAACTCAAAAAATCCCCAAAGGTAGCATAAGCCCTTTGGTCAAAAACAAAAATCCCCAAAGGTATCACAAGCCCTTTGGTCACCTCACAAAAAGCCCCAAAGGTAGCATAAGCCCTTTGGTCAACTTACAAAAATCCCCAAAGGTAGCATAAGCCCTTTGGTCAACTCACAAAAAATCCCAAAGGCATCACAAGCCCTTTGGTCACCTCACAAAATGTCCCAAAGGCATCACAAGCCCTTTGGTCACCTCACAAAAGGCCCCAAAGGTAGAATAAACCCTTTGGTCAACTCACAAAAATCCCCAAAGGTAGTATAAGCCCTTTGGTCAACTCACAAAAAGCCCCAAAGGTAGCATAAGCCCTTTGGTCAACTCACAAAATCCCCCAAAGGTAGCATAAGCCCTTTGGTCAACTCACAAAAGCCCCAAAGGTAGCATAAGCCCTTTGGTCAACTCACAAAAAGCCCCAAAGGTAGCATAAGCCCTTTTGTAAACTCACAAAAAGCCCCAAAGGTAGCATAAGCCCTTTGGTCAACTCACAAAAATATCCCAAAGGCATCACAAGCCCTTTGGTCACCTCATAAAATGCCTCAAAGGCATCATAAGCCCTTTGGTCACCTCATAAAATGCCCCAAAGGCATCACAAGCCCTTTGTTCATCTCATAAAATGATCCAAATGCATCACAAGTTCTTTGGTCACCTCACAAAATGCCCTAAAGTCATCACAAGCCCTTTGGTCACCTCACAAAATACCCCAAAGGCATCAAAATCCCTTTAGTCACCTCACAAAATGCCCCAAAGGCATCACAAGCCCTTTGGTCAACTCACAAAAAGCCCCAAAGGTAGCATAATCCCTTTGGTCAACTCAAAAAAAGCCCCAAAGGCATCACAAGACCTTTGGTCATCTCACAAAATGCCCCAAAGGCAGCATAAGCCCTTTGGTCAACTCACAAAAAGCCCCAAAGGTAGCATAAGCCCTTTGGTCAACTCACAAAAAGCCCCAAAGGCATCACAATCCCTTTGGTCACCTCACAAAATTCCCCAAAGGCATCACAAGCCCTTTGGTCACCTCATAAAAGGCCCCAAAGGTAGCATAAGCCCTTTGGTCAGCTCTCAAAAAGTCCCAAAGGTAGCACAAGCCCTTTGGTCAACTCACAAAAAACCCCAAAGGTAGCATAAGCCCTTTGGTCAACTCAAAAAAAGCCCCAAAGGTAGCATAAGCCCTTTGGTCAACTCACAAAAAGCCCCAAAGGTAGCATAAGCCCTTTGGTCAACTCACAAAAATCTCCAAAGGTAGCATAAGCCCTTTGGTCAACTCACAAAAAGCCCCAAAGGCATCACAAGCCCTTTAATCACCTTATAAAATGCCCCAAAGGCATCACAATCCCTTTGGTCACCTTACAAAAGGCCCCAAAAGTAGCATAAGCCCTTTGGTCAACACTCAAAAAGCTCCAAAGGTAGCACAAGCCCTTTGGTCAACTCACAAAAAGCCCCAAAGGTAGCATAAGCCCTTTGGTCAACTCACAAAAAGCCCCAAAGGTAGCATAAGCCCTTTGGTCAACTCACAAAAAGCCCCAAAGGTAGCATAAGCCCTTTGGTCAACTCACAAAAAGTCCCAAAGGTAGCATAAGCCCTTTGGTCAACTCACAAAAAGCCCCAAAGGCATCACAAGTCCTTTGGTCACCTCACAAAATGCCTCAAAGGCATCACAAACCCTTTGGTCACCTCATAAAATGCCCCAAAGGCATCACAAGCCCTTTGGTCACCTCACAAAATGCCCCAAAGGCATCACAAGCCCTTTGGTCACCTCACAAAATGCCCCAAAGGCATCACAAGCCCTTTGGTCACCTCACAAAATACCCCAAAGGCATCAGAAACTCTTTGGTCACCTCACACAATGCCCTAAAGTCATCAGAAGCCCTTTGGTCAACTCACAAAAAGCCCTAAAGGTAGCATAATCCCTTTGGTCAACTCACAAAAAGCCCCAAAGGCATCACAAGCTCTTTGGTCATCTCACAAAATGCCCCAAAGGCAGCATAAGCCCTTTGGTCAACTCACAAAAAGCCCCAAAGGTAGCATAAGCCCTTTGGTCAACTCACAAAAAGCCCCAAAGGCATCACAAGCCCTTTGGTCACCTCACAAAATTCCCCAAAGGCATCACAAGCCCTTTGGTCACCTCACAAAAGGCCCCAAAGGTAGCATAAGCCCTTTGGTTAGCTCTCAAAAAGTCCCAAAGGTAGCACAAGCCCTTTGGTGAACTCACAAAAAACCCCAAAGGTAGCATAAGCCCTTTGGTCAACTCACAAAAAGCCCCAAAGATAGAGTAAGCCCTTTGGTCAACTCACAAAAATCCCCAAAGGTAGCATAAGCCCTTTGGTCAACTCACAAAAAGCTCCAAAGGCAGCATAAGCCCTTTGGTCAACTCACAAAAAGCCCCAAAGGCATCACAAGCCCTTTAATCACCTTATAAAATGCCCCAAAGGCATCACAATCCCTTTGGTCACCTTACAAAAGGCCCCAAAGGTAGCATAAGCCCTTTGGTCAACACTCAAAAAGCTCCAAAGGTAGCACAAGCCCTTTGGTCAACTCACAAAAGACCCCAAAGTTAGCATAAGCCCTTTGGTCACCTCATAAAAAGCCCCAAAGGTAGCATAAACCCTTTGGTCAACTCACAAAATACCCCAAAGGTAGCATAATCCCTTTGGTCAACTCACAAAAATCCCCAAAGGCATCACAAGCCCTTTGGTCACCTTACAAAAATCTCCAAAGGTAGCATAAACCCTTTGGTCAACTCACAAAAGGCCCCAAAGGTAGAACAAGCCTTTTGGTCACCTCACAAAAAGCCCCAAAGGAATCACAAGCCCTTTGGTCACCTCACAAAATGACCCAAAGGCATCACACGCCCTTTGGTCACCTCACAAAAGGCCCCAAAGGTGTCACAAGCCCTTTGGTCAACTCACAAAAAGTTCCAACGGTATCATAACCCCTTTGGTCAACTCACTACCTATATCAACAAAGAAAATATCTAAAAAGGTCCAAATCATTCATCTTAGGCAAGCGACTCATCGCTTTATTAATTTTCATTTCCTCGTCGACTCGTCGCTTGAAGGAGAACAATCAATCAAAGTCAACAAAGGATCACTTAATCTTGTTAAATCATATTCGTCTTACGAATCATTTCCAACAACTATCATAAGCTTATCCTCTACTGGGGAAAAAATCAAATAGGATAGTTAAGTTTTTAGCTCTCCTCCTTTCAGATCTATAGTAGCACTAAAGTTACCTGATTTTCTAATGAACGAGTGCAAGATTTTACAAATTTAAGCCTTCCATTATGTTGGAAACAATAATTCTAGGATGTGCGCCCTTTCTAATGATTGGGGTATCCAATGTTTATTAGAGCAATGATCATAACACACCCTACAATATGCTCCTAGGTGGTCTATTTTTTCTCCGCACTATGTTTTCCCACAACACATCCCAAAAAGAGGTATCTATAGACACCTAAAATGCATCATGTTTAGGAGACTACTCATATGGACACATCCACAGACCATATGATTGATCTTGGACCTTTCCAAGAGCTAGTAGTGGTCCTAACCACTCAAAAGGGGTAGTTATAGCCCATTTAGTCTTGGTCCTAACCACTCAAAAGGGGTAGTTCTAGCACATTTAGTCTTGACCGCTATTAACTAGAGTAGCCACCAATCCTAGCCGCTCAAGCTGAGAGTGGCCATAGCTAGCCAATATTAATGATAGTGGATAGCATTGAAACATGAATTGTCATAATGTATTGCCCAAATCATAGGTAGTAACGGTAGTTTACATGCATTTCGAAGGAATCTTAGTGAGGAACTCCTAGAGTTCCTCCAAACTTTCCCTTCCATGCCAAGTCAAGACTGAACCTTCCCTCTAGGATAGTCATTTGGCATGCAGATCAAGAAGCCAAGCCCTAGATCTAGGTCTGAAACCTAGAAGGCTACATATGCAGACTTCCAAGAAATAAAAATAGAGACATAAAGTTGAAATTGTGTGTAGTGGAGCACTATCAAAATGGAGAGTCAATATATGCCCCTCTAAGGAGCATTGGAGCATCGTCTAGCTAAGCCACGTCCACACATCAATATTCAGATCCATCATTCTCAACCACCAATTAGTGTAGGAGACACAATAGGCAACCCTTGAACATCAATTGTAGAAAAGGAGATAGTGCTACAGCCCCTGGTTCACAAGGAGGAGAGCCTTACTTCATGGTCGTTGTCTTGGATATTGGCCCACAGGCATATTGTAGGACATTAGATATTATTCCTCTTTGTTTTATCTTAGATCCATTATTGCTTGAATTATATAATTAGTCTACTCAGATCTGATTTCTTAATCGTATTTGCATCATACTTCTAATATTTCTATGCATTTATTATTCTATTTATGCTTGTATTTCATTGTTATCATGATCATTTACCTTATTTATCAGATTTGATAATAAGAGCCTCTTCTAGAGAGGCAGCTCGTACTACTTATTGTGTTGTGTTGTTTCCATACCCACAGATACATGTTCATAAGATCAATTGAAAGCGTCTTGAGCATGAGATCCCTCTCAAACGAGATCAAGAGAAGGAAGCATCAATAAGCCCTCAGATAGTTTGGTGCGTGACATCAGGATACCTGTGAAGGTGAACCATTCCTTTGCAGGGGATACATTTACCGTTGCCCCACTTGTAATAGATTGTATAAAAAATGAGTATCCCTCAGAGGGACGTACATGTAACCAAGATCTAGAAGCATTAATAACAAAATATTTCTTTGCTTTTAACTTTTGTGTTATATGTGCTTGTGTGCTTTTTCATTTCCATTTGATATAATAACATTTCAAGTTGGGTCAGTTGTGGTGCGCACATCTTGGGTTCGCACACAAACCAAGGGTAAAACCAACAACATTATCCTAAGCAATAATTTACACCCATTGAGAGTCCATGGACTCATTATTTGAGTGCCTATGTACAGCTAAGGCAATTAATCTACCTAAAAGTTGACCTGTCAATCCAAACGTACCAATGTCCAAAGGATATCATGAAGACCTATATTGCAAATACCATAGGCAGAATGGGCATGATGTGTAGATGTGCTACAAGTTTAAAAATCTAGTGCAGGACATGATCAACAGGAATGATCTTCAGGTTGATAACCCTATTGCACTAAACAATTAATAAATGGGTGTTTTTAAATACCCATTGACTACTCACAAGGAGCAGGTAAAGCTAGCACCGCAAGTGAATGAGCTCCATCTGGAATCCCCTAAACAAAGGTTCATTAGCATGGTCAACATTGTGATAAGGAACAAGTGTTACCCAAGTCCAATCGCACCACCTGTGGCTTCAAGCAACATTTCTTCAACGTCATAGCCTTTACCACCTCCAGTGCAAAATCTTCCACCTCGATCGATAGTCATGATAAAGAGTAAGCTTACTTAGAGCCTACGAACAACATCGGCTAGGATTTCCATCTATGAGCTCATTTAGCAATCTCCACCTCATCGAGAAGCTCTCATGGAAATCCTCAAGTTGATTGAGCTATAGTTCGAGGATTCTAAATCCTTTAATAATTTCATGGGGCATGTTCGATATGATAAAATCATGAACTTGTTTATTATTCAGATGTGCAGGTTATATAACACTGCAATAACAATTATCCCGGAGGTTGCCAAACCAACCAGCGATAATAGCAAATTGTTACAACAGGAATAACAAATGCACAACAGGACAAATAATGGAATAACAAATGCATAACTACGCTAACATCCCCCCTTATTACATTATTTGGGTAATAGGATGACTACTAGCTATACTAACATCCCCTTACATCATTGTGCAATACAAAGAGAGCTGCGAAACAATTCAAATTTGACATGTCCAAGTGCCTTAGTGAAAATGTCTACAACTTGAGCATCGGTGGGAATGTGTTGAAACTGAATTCGGTGCTTTGGAACTTCATCTCGAATGAAATGACATTGTGTGTCAATGTGCTTTGTTCTTTCATGATGGACTGGATTCTTGACGAGGTTCGGAACACCCTGATTGTCGCAAAACAAGTGTATTGGAGATTTTGATGGATGGCCCATACTTGTCAGAATGCGACGTAACCATATCACTTCGCACACAACTTCACGTGCGGCACGATATTTTGCCTCTGTTGATGAAATAGGAACCACTGTTGCTTCTTGCTTGTGCCAAGAGACAGGACCGGATCCCAGATGAAAAATGTATCCAGAAGTTGACTTGTGATCATCAAATGATCCGGCATAGTCGGAGTCCGTGTATCCTTGCAAGAAGAATTTGTTGTTCCTCTTGTATTCTAGGCCATATTCCATAGTACCATGGACATAGTGAAGAACACGTTTTTTTGCTTTCCAATGAGTGGTCTTAGGCTCCTGCATGAACCTCGAAAGATAGTTGACAACAAATACGAGATTTGGCCTAGTATTGGTCAGATATATGAGACTCCCAATCAACTGTCGATAGAGAGTACCATCTACCTGAGGTGAATCATCATATTGCGATAACTGAAGTCCATTCTCCATCGGAGTTGCCATTGGCTTGCAATCAGTCATGCAATATTTTTCCAGCAATGTCTTGGCATATTTTTTTTGAGACACTTTGATGGAGTGCTCCTTCTGGCTGAATTCCAGACCAAGACAATAATGGAGAAGTCCGAGATCTGTCATCTCAAAAGATTTGCACAAGTTTCTTTTGACAGTAGAGATCATAGTTTTTGAACTCCCTGGAATGAGCAGATCATCCACATAGAGTACAAGCAACACTATCTCAGAACCCTATTTCTTGAAATAGAGGTTTGCATCTGACGGACATCTCTTAAATCCATGCTGCATAAGGTGATTGTCCATTTTTATATACCAAGCTCGAGGAGCTTGTTTCAGACCATATAAGGATTTGACCAATTTGCAAAATTTCTGTTCTTGGCCTTCCACTTCAAATCCTTTTGGCTGAGTCATGTAGACTTCTTCTTGGAGATCACCATTTAGAAAGGCACTTTTGACATCCATCTGGTGAACTTTCCACCCATATTGTGCTGCCATAGCACACATAACCCGAATTGTGGTCATCCGAGCAGTAGGTGCAAAAGTTTCCTCATAGTCAATGCCTTCCTTTTGAGCATAGCCCTTTGCAACAAGATGGGCCTTATGCTTATCAATTGTTCCATCTGCCTTGTACTTGACTTTATATATCCATTTGCAGCCAATGGGCTTCTTTCCATGCGGCATATCAAAAAGATTCCAGGTTTTATTTTTCATCAAAGACTCATACTCTGTATCCATAGTGGCCTTCCACTGAGGCTCACTAAGAGCATCTTGCACTGATGCAGGTTCAAGATCATCTATGGTAGACATGAACGCCTTGTCATCATCAATATCCATATCCTCTACTTTTGTACTTGGAGTTACAGAAAGTTCCTCAAAAGATTGACAAAGATCATCAACCTCACCAGTTTCTTTGGCTTCTTTTTCCTTTTGAGCCATACTGCGTGTACGAGGTCTATCCAAGTTCAAATTGGGAGGAGTGGATAAATTTGCGTCTCTGATTGTATTTGTACACCATTTTGGATTCTTCTTCGGTGGTGTTGAAGAAGATGTAGAAGGACCTCCTGTCTGTGTTGACAAAGGAATCTTCTCTTCCTTAGATTCCACAAGATCTAGGTGTACTTTAGATGTGCTCTGTGATGTGAAAGCTTCATCAAAGACAACATCTCTGCTGACATGAATTTTCTTGGTCAAAGGATCTATCAACCGATATCATTTAGAGTCTCATCATAACCAAGAAAAATACATCTCAGTGTTTTCTCATCTAGCTTCTTCCTTTTCTCTTTCGGTATGTGCATGAAAGCGTGACATCCGAAAATACGTAGATGAGATATGGAGGGTTTTCGACCACTCCATGCTTCCCGTGGAGTCATTCTTTTTAGGGCCTTTGTGGGTGCCCTATTCAACAGATATACTACAGTGGTGACAGCTTCTGCCCAATATTGTTGCCCAAGAGTAGCTCCTGTGAGCATACAATGAACCATTTCCATGATAGAACGGTTCCTTCTCTCAACAACTCCATTTTGCTGAGGAGTATAGGCAGTTGTTAACTGTATATTGATTCCATGCTTATCTAAGAATGCAAAAAATTCATTAGAGGTAAACTCTCCCCCTCGATCTGAGCGGAGGGTTTTAATAGAAGCTCCTGACTCCTTCTCAACGGATTTCTTGAACTGCTGGAAGAATGCGAAAGCTTCAGATTTTAGTTGGAGAAAGAAAACCCACATCTTTCGTGAGTAGTCATCTACAAATAACTGAAAGTACCTCTTCCATCCACAACTGTTGGGTGTGAAAGGACCGCACAGATCGGTGTGAATTAACTCTAGAGGTTTTCGTGCTCTTGTTGAGCTCTTCTCAAATGGTACTCTATCTTGCTTTCCTGCCTAGCGGTCGAGCACACCGGCAATGTGGCGAGAAGGGAAGGAAGACCCTTTACCATCTCATACTTACCGAGCTCAAGTAAGTAGCCAGAACTAAGATGCCCATATCTCTTGTGCCATAGGGAAGTTGCCTCCTTGGTAGAGACAGTCATGGCAACATGTGGAGTAGAGATAGCATCTAGTGCAAATAAGCTTATATGAAGCTATTGCAATCTACTTACCCTTCCTGGTAATAGTACAACACTTATTGCCATTCTCAATACGAAAGTTGACAACCATATTTCTATCCAGGATTTGTGTGACTGACAACAAATTGTTAGCCAATCCTGAAACATAGAGGACTTTGTCAATCTGACACTTGCCATCAGGAAGAGTGACTGAAACTGTACCCTCTCCCTGAACCCTATAGGTTTTATCATCAGCAATGGTGACAGGTTTTCCCTCTTTGGCCACAAATGATTCAAACCACAATCTGTTGCCAGTCATATGTTTGCTAGCTCCAGAATCGACATACCAAACAGGATCCCTCCGTGTGGAATCTGTGGTAGTCATGAGCACCTTGTGTGCCCATTCAGAATCTGAGTCAGATTCTTCAACAGCAACATTCACCTGGGGTTGCTTGTTTTTATTTTGTGGTTTGTTTTGGCCTTTCTGCTTGTTCTTATGCCAACACCTATTGGTGTCATGGTTGTCTTTCTCACAAATCTTGCACCACCTCTTCTTTTTTTGAGGTTGTTTGCCTTTTATTTTCGTATCCTGTTGAGAATTTCCTCCTTTCTGAAAGTTGCCTCCTTTTTGCCCATTACCTTTCTTCCTAGAACCCTGCCTGTTGGTGTATAGGGCTGTATTGGAAGAATCATCCTTGTGAAGTTGGCGTGCCTCCTGTTGTTGAAGCAGATTGACCAACTCGATGTAGGTAATTTTTCATTGAGACACCTGGATGGAGGTGATCAACATATCAAATGAAGAAGGCAAAGCTCTCATCACAAGTGAAATGAGAAGCTTTTCATCCACAATATCTCCCAAAGAATTCAATTTCTCTTTCAATTCAGACACTCTGCACAGAAAGAGTTCAACTGTTTCACCCTGTCTCAAACTCAGGTTATGAAGTTGTTGTTGAAGATGAAGAATGGTGGAATCATTCTTTCCCTCATAGATGGTTTGAAGGGCATCCCATGCCTCTTTACCACTTGCTTTGTCAGCTATATGAGGTTGCACTTCATCTGAAACAACAAACAAAATGAGCACCTTTGCTCGACTGTCTTTCTTGTCAAAAGCTATCTGATCTACGAAAGGACTTGTGGATCCAGCTGTTGGTGAAGGCCTAGTTGTTACTCCAGTAACAATCTCCCACAAATCTTCCATTTGGAGAATTGCCTTCATCTTATGTTTCCATGGTGTATAATTTGGACCTTTCAATAACTGATGAGGATCGGTCATCAACTTTGCAACAGCGGCCATAGTGAAGGTTCCTTATATCACCAATTGGTCCCCCTTTCGATATACCTTTTGCTAGGCGGTTATACCATACAAAATACCCGCCCTTACGTGAGGGAAACTATAGGTATTTAGAAAGATCAACAAAAAATCACCCGCCCTTACGTGAGGGATACTATAGGTGAGTTTTAGAGATCATACGATACGTGGAACATAAGCGGTACTGAAAGGGAATCGCCTTGTTGATGGCACCTACCATAGAATATTCTTCTCATGCGTGGGGTGTAACTTCCCCTAAACACTATGAAGAATACTTCATCAGGATTTACGCCTAAACACAAGTGCGATAAAGGGTAGTGGATGGAGTAAAAAAATGCAAAAATGGCTAACTTATCTCTCCCCGACGATTTATAGAGAACAAGCTCAGACGTCGTTGTAGCAGCTATATTAGGCGACGGATACAGTAGCCAAATCACGATAGCTTTACCTGTAAGTGCTGGCCAGAGGTATCACAAATACCGAACGCTGCAGTGCAATAAATTGCACAAATGGGTTTTAATTATTCCGGGGACTTAGGGAGCGTATTTTATTTTTTTTAACTTTTAATGAAGTAGTGCAAAAAATGAAATATGCAACATACAACATAAAAAGTGCCCACAAGAATAACCCACAAGGTGTCGGGCGCAGCCGAAAATGCACCTTTTACAATTCGCCAAATTGCTTTTTTAGAAAATTACTCACATTCCCCCTTTGATTTTTTGAAAAAATATCCCCCCTTAAAAAAAATCTTTTAACAAAGCATTTTAATAATTATTATATATTTAAAATTAAAATAAATAATTTTAATTTATATAGTTTTAAAACTTATGAAAAAATAAATTAAAATTAAATTTTAATTTATAAAGTTTAAAAAACTATAAAAAATAAATTAAAATTAAAAATTTTAATTAAAAAATAATAATTAAAAACACTTTGAAAAAAAAATATTATACCTTAGGGGGGAGTCGGTGGGATTTGAACCCCCGACCTGCAGGCTCCCTGAGCCTTACCGCACAGCTCACTGCCAAGTGAGCTAGCGGGCTGATCCGAAAGGATCTGTGGAGCCCCTCGTCTTTCAACCCCTCCTTCTGCCTCCTCCTCTGCAGCGGCCTCGGCTTGCGTGCTCCTCCGTTGCTTCCTTCGTCTCGTGTTCTCCCTCATTTTCAGATAACTTCCTCCGCCTTCAGCCTCTCCCTTCACGTCGCTGGCTCTGATGCCATGATAAAATCACGAACTTGTTTATTATTCAGATGTGCAGGTTATATAACACTGCAATAACAATTATCTCAGAGGTTGCCAAACCAACCAGCGATAATAGCAAATTGTTACAATAGGAATAACAAATGCACAATATGACAAATAATGGAATAACAAATGCATAACTATGCTAACACGATAATGCATAGAACCAATGATCACCTTTCATGAGGATGAACTCAAGCTAGTACCAAATGACATGGTGGATCCTCCCTTGCACATCATCACATGGGTAAATGAAACACCCTACAAGAGAGTTCTAATTGATATTAATTCCTCCAGTAATATCATCACTATGATTTCTCTCAAACATGTAGGACTTCTGAAATCCCATATTATCATGTCCACCTATACCCTCCATGCATTTAACGATGTTATATGCTCAATGGTTGGCACCATATTCTTGCCTATTCAGGTAGGACAAAAGACCATATCAACATTGTGCCACATCTTGGGGGTAAAATGGCCTACAATATCTTGTTTGGTAGATCTTGGATTAGAGACATGAAGTGTGTACCATACATCGCTCATCAATGTTTGAAGTACACATATGAAGGGAAAGCACATATTGTCTCTACAAAGCTTTAGCCCTTCAAATACTGCAACTTGGTGTAGCAAATCCTCAAGTCAACCTTGCCATCAACCCATTCATATTTCCTACCGAATATGTCTAACCAAGGTCCAAATCCATCACTATCACCTTCCGTTAATCCATCACCATCTTTTGCCATACCATCCTCATCATCGACACGCCCAGATATACCTTCATCTTCATCAAATTCTCTACAAAGGAACATGGGGAAAAGGCCTATTGAAGAGATCCCTCCAACCATATCTACCATATCCATAGCATATATCCATAGTCCCGCAGATGAAGAACCACCTCATGAGATGAACATTGATTCAACTCAAGCCTCACTATCATCTCATCCATATCTGCCACCATAAGTCATAGTTCATCTAGCTGCCACTGGTTTAGGAGAATACCTGTTAAGAAATATCATAACAACTTCTGCCATTGAGAAAGTGTAAAACATGGGTCGACCCCATCTTCCCATAGGTACCATCGTACCTCTAGGCTTACCCTCTAATCAAATGAATTTCATTTATGGGGATCTTGACTATGGTATAGAACCATATCAGCAATAGGAAGAGGACGAAGAGCTATTTTTTGAGGATACTAATTACATGTCCAATATCGAATTCGCCATGAGATATCTCCATCTCTACAATTGGCATGGCTATGGTTTGAGGTTGTATGAGTAAGGTACTCGTATTCCTTACCAGCCACAATATAAAATGCCATATGATATGTCTGGTTTAGGATACAATAGGCCTATACCTCTTGATGACCTCATTGATATTTTAGAGTGCATGACCCTAAACTATAGGGATGAGCTTGTACTAGATCCCTATGCCAATCCTACTCATGTCCATTATTTGAGGGATTACTTCCCTACAACCATGATATCAAGACATATCTCATGATTTCAGCCGATCTTACAAAATAGCTGAATGTACGCATACCCTTCCACATGATAGTGAGGAATAAGATCAAGTTCCTCCCTATAAATGGACATCTAACAATGAGTCATATTATAAAGTGGCATCAATTGATGCTTCTAGTTTGTACATTGAATACACATGGAGCATCCCATTGGATGATGAACATGAGGGCTATCTATGTATGTTCCCATTACAAAATCCTATCTAATGATAGTTTCTACCCGAAGAAGAACAAGTACACCCACAACCGCATTGACCACCTCTGGTCATTCCGCTTTCACCACAACCACCTCCATAAGTCTTGTGACAACCTGATGTCAATAGACCCCCTCAGCCACCTAGAGGATATCATCCATCCATCAACATGATTTCCATAGACCTTTTTGCACCCCTACAAGATCCAAATAACCCATCAAATCCACTGTACCTCGACTTGGTGGTAATCGACTTTGATCGGGGAGATTATCCCTTATCTCCTTCTGAGTATTGGCCTTACGATGATATGTTACAAAAATTTCATTTCACTCCAAGGCCTCCTCAAGATGTATTTCACACTAAGGTTGAACTAGAGTTTCCCATCGATGACATAAATCCAAATGATGACATTCATTTGATCCCTACTCCCCACTAGTTGAAAGAGGGGTCTCATATGTCAACTGAGTCAACAATTGACAAGGATATTGACTCAAATATTGAGAATCCCTAGTTAATCAAGTTAGGGGAAAGCTTATCCCCCACTGATCAAAGTGATTACATAGCCCTTCTCAAAGAGAAGAAGGAAGCTTTTGCATGGTCATACAAAGATATGTCTGGACTGGACCCAAATCTAATCATGCATAATCTTACACTTGATCCAAATTCCAAACCAGTCAAGCAAAAGCTATGCAAAATGCATCCAACAGTAGCCTTAATGGTAAAATATGAGCTACAAAAGCTGTTGGATGCCAAGTTTATTATATCAGTGGATTATTTGCTATGGATTTCCAATATAGTTCCTGTTAAGAATATTGATGGGAGGATTCATATTTGCACAGACTTTCATGATCTAAACAAAGCAAGTCCTAAGGATGAATTCACATTGTCGAACATCGATGCCCTGGTATACACCATAGTAGGCCACGAGATGTTATCCCTAATGGATGGTTTCTCTAGATACAACCAAATTTGTATTAATCTAGAAGACCAACTCAAAATGGTGTTCACAATGCCCTGAGGAACATTTTGTTATAAGGTCATGCCTTTCGGCCTCAAAAACACTGGTGCTACCTACTAGCAAGCTATGACTTATATCTTCCATGACTACATGTAAATTTTTTTGGAAGATTACATGGATGACTTATTGACTAAATATTTACTACAACATGAGCATATTGATGTATTACGCAAAGTTCTCAATCGCCTCATCGAACACAATGTTAGACTTAACCCCAAGAAGTGTATCTTCGACTCACACTTGGAAAAATATTGGGATTCATTGTCTCTAAATGAGGCATCAAAGTTGACCCAAACAAATTCAATGCCATACTTTAGATGCCTACCACTACTACCATCAAGCCAATTCATAGTCTGTAGGGTAAGGTTACATCTATCAAGTGCTTCATAGTGTAGTTATCTGATAAGTGTCGACCCATGAACAAGTTGTTGCACAAGGGGGCCACATTAAACTGGGATGATGAGTGTCAAGCTATCTTTGATGAAATCAAGCAATATCTAGCTTTGCCACCAGTATTGGATCCTCCTATACCAAGAGTGTCATTATATTTATACATCTCAGCTACTGAGATTGCATTGGACATCATATTAGCCCAAAATAATGAATTGCACAAAGAATGGACTACTTACTATATTAACCGCACTCTGGTTAGTTATGAAATTGAATACACATATGTTGAGAATTTATGCTTAGTAGTGGTTTTTACCATCATAAAGCTACACCATTACATGCTCAATCATACAATGTATGTAGTATCCAAAGATAATCCATTGTGATATATGATGAGTCATACTTATCACAATAGTCGTACGATGAAATTGATCATGTTGTTGACAAAATTTGACCCCAAATTCATCAAATAAAAATATATTAAAGGTCAGTTCATTACCGATCAAATCATAGAGGCTCCTCTATAATATGATCAACCTCTTAACGTAGATCTTCCTAATGATGGAGTCTTTCAAGTGTCACAATCGCCTGATCCTGATGATCCTGAATCATAGGCTGACATGACTCTATTTTTTGATGTCTCTAAGTGGTATGGAAATTATGTTTTTCACACCTCAAGGGGCTCTAATACCCTTATCTTTCAAACTCAATTTCCCATGCACCAATAATAATGTCAAGTATGAAGCTCTGCTCATAGGCCTTCAAATGGCAATCACCATAAAAATAACTAAGCTCAACATTTTTGGTGATTCCTTGCTCATAGTGAACCAAGTCAAGGGAATATTCCAATGCAAATGTCCAATCTTGCAAGCCTACAAAGCCCTTGTGGATAAATGTTTTATTAAATTTGAGTGGTATGACATCAAGGCACTCCATCAATCATCTAACTATTTTGTAGATACAATGGCCTCCTTGGGGTCTTTAATCCCGTAGAACCATGCTAATGATATAATGACCATTCAAGTCAAAATGCTATCACAATATTTGATTGAGTGTGAGAACATCCACTCCACGCTAGAAGTCCACATGATTCAAATTGAACCTTCTCATGAACGGTTCTCACAAATTCACAATCACCTAAATAATTTTTCTTGGGGGACTTTATTCCCTAAAATTCTTTTGATAGTAGCACAACACTATCTTTACAAGTTCTTTTCCAATCGGAATTCACTAGGGATAAGCTTCAAAAGGATCAAGAAATTCATGCAATTAAGGCTTCTTCAAATCAATATTGTTCCACTAAGATAAAATATTACCTAAATCTTGGTAATATCCCTTATGGACTGTCACATACCGCCAAGTGAACCTTCAAGCGAAAAGCGGCCAAGTATATCTTACTTGGAGATATTTTGTATCATCGAAGCTATGAGAGTATCCTCTTTCATTGCTTATAGAATTAAGAGTTCATTTGGGCAATCGCCCAAGAACATGACAGTACATGTGGTGGCCATTTAGTGGTATGACCATCGCAAAGTGCATTCTTCACATTGGCTATTACTGGCCAACTTTAGAGCAGGATTTTTGCACTTATGCTAAGATTTATGCAAAGTGTCAACACCATGCTAATTTGATGCAAGCACATTCTCAAGCCTTACAACTTATTCAATTAGTTTTTCATTTCTCACAATGGGGGTTTTATTTAATTGAGAAAATTTCACCCTCCTCCTCTAGCTGCAACACGTTCATCATTATGGCCATTGAGTATTTCACAAAATGGGTGGAAGCAATTCCCCTTACCACTAAAACTAGACCCTGTATTGTGGAGTTCATATTGCATAATAGCATCTATTGTTTTGGTATTCCATCCAAAATAATTTTAGATAATGGGGAACCTTTCAAGAATAAATATGTGCAAGCTTTAACAACAAAATATAACATCCAACATAGCTTTTCTAAACCCTATTATCTACAAGAAAATGGGTAATCTAAGGTATCAAACAAAATAATGATTGTCATTTTAAAGAAAATCATTAAGGATAATCACAAAGATTGGCATATTTAATTGTCCCTTACTCTATGGGCCTACCGCACTAGTATTCGGACACCCATTAGGGAAACTCTATTTTCACTAGTATATGGCATTGAGGTAGTCATGCCCTTAGAGCTAGAAATCCCATTTCTACGTATATCCATGCAAGAGTTCATAAATGATGACATCGCATGGTAGTGTCATCTAGATCAGCTAATGTTGCTTGATGAACGATGTATTAATGCTCTTGAGCACCTATGTGTTTATCAAGAATGGCTTAAGAGAACCTATAGTACAAAAGTCTATCCTAGAGACTTTTAGGTTGGTGATATTGTTCTAAAAGAGAACCAACAAAATTCTAACTTGTTGCCCCATCTGTGAGACAAGTTTGTGGTAAACTAGTTAGGTCCATAGATCATCACTAGTCATATTGGACCAGGAACTTATCGCCTAGACTCCATTGAAGGAATTGAGGAACCTGAACCCTTGAATATCCTTCATCTATGGCATTTTCATGCTTAAAGCGTCACACCCCAAAATCCCCAAAGGTATCCATAAACCCTTTGGTCAACCCAAAAATCCTCAAAGGTATCCATAAACCCTTTGGTCACCCAAAATCCCCAAAGGTATCCATAAACCCTTCGGTCACCCAAAAATCCCCAAAGGTATCCATAAACCCTTTGGTCACCAAAAAATCCCCAAATGTATCCATAAACCTTTTGGTCACCCTAAATGCCCCAATGGCATCCAATATGCTTTTTGGTCAACTATACATACATGTTTATCAATAAAAATCCAAAACCATCATTAAAAACAACAAAATACAAAAGCATTGCATTTTTATCATATTCCATATCACTGCATTATACAATCAATTTTATTAGGTATACTCATCCATTGCATTTGGAATTCTAGAGTTGAGCATACATGCCTAGCACTAAGACTATACACTAGTCATCATTCAAAATCAATTTTATCAAAGTCATTATTCACACCATTCCATATTACACAGGCATCTATTTCATCTACATTTCCCACCTTTCATATTTTATGTTTGTTCCCTTTCACCTAAGTCATCTGTTATAGGGTGTCATTTAGGGATTTTTGTCACTCAACCATCTCTAGTTGTCTTTTCATATTTTTGGAAAAGCTATCCTAATTTTTAGAAGGTAGAGTCTTGCTTTGATTATACCTTGTATACGTCAAAATACCAACATATTTTCACATTAAATCCAAGTTTTGCACAAGGAAATATGAAACCTACAAAGTGGTCCAGGTTACCTTAAGTGAAAATTTTACCTTACTCATCCCCCTGTGCAAATGGTTCAAAAATACTACAAATTCACAAAAGGACAAGCTCCTCCCTACCCAAATCCCCAAAATAAATAGTGATTTTCACCACTAAAAAAAGCAAAAGAAAAATAAATAGTGGTTATCACCACTACCAAAATCCCTTGCTCACCAAAACAAAAATGAGCAAACTCCCTTGAGCAATTCAAAAATAAAAGGAAATAAAGGAGTACTAAACTTGAATCCCTGGAATTCTCAGTATTTGATAAACCATAAGGTGATCCTCATTACAGGTTAGGTGGCATCAAGTGTACCTCGCAATGGCAGTATCCTTATGCATGATGATATGTCTATTACATTAGCATCTTGCTTTTGTACAAACCAATGTTTGCATGCAGATGAGCTATATTTTGGTAGCTTGTACTACCTAGTGGTCTAATCCAACTACATACAAAACCCAGAATCATGATATTCATAGGGTGATCTTCAGTACATATGGGTTGCATCAATCCTATTTAACATTGGGGTAACTTTATGTGTTATCATAACAATTAATTTACATGCACACATATGGATATTGAATATCTTAGTCATCCTAGCAGATTTGTACCTTGTCAAAAAGTCTTGCATGGTTGGTATATAACTTTTGATCAATTAACTAGAGTGTTTGAGTCTCATGAAAACCTTAAAGACATCCTATAACATCCTATTATTCATTCCATTTTATCACATGTATGTCAGTTTACATTTTATAAATCCATTACAAAGTCTCATGACAATATTACACATGAATCAATGAATTCTATACATTCTATGGTGCTAACATAGTATGTCATATAGTATTCATATTTCATCATACAAATTAACAAATCATCCATATCATTATGCATATACACACATACATATCCTCAAATAACATCATAGTACAACACATGCATCCATTAATGCATTCATAAATCATAACACATAATGCATCTAACACTCCAAAATATCAAAATTTAAAATCAAGCAAACATTTTTTAACATAAACTGGGGCATTATTGGTATCATACCTCCCCTAATCAGCAATCAAACAGTTAAGCAATCAACCTCAAAAAACCCCAAAGGTACCCATAAACCCTTTGGTCAAATCCCAAAAATCCCCAAACGTATCCATAAACCCTTTGGTCACCCCAAAAAGCCCCAAACATATCCATAAACCCTTTAGTCACCCAAAAAATCTCCAAAGGTATCCATAAACCCTTTGGTCACCCAAAAATCCCTAAAGGTATCCATAAACCCTTTGGTCACCCCAAAAAGCCCCAAAGGTATCCATAAACCCTTTGGTCACCCCAAAATCTCCAAAGATATCCATAAACCCTTTGGTCACCCAGAAATCTCCAAAGGTATCCATAAATCCTTTGGTCACTCAAAAAGCCCCAAAGGTATCCATAAACCCTTTGGTCACCCAAAATACCCAAAGGTATTCATAAATCCTTTGGTCACCCAAAAAGCCCCAAAGGAAATCATAAACTATTTGGTCACCCAAAAAGACCCAAAGGTATTCATAAACCCTTTGGTCACCCAAAAATCCCCAAAGGTACCCATAAACCCTTTAGTCATCCAAAAAGCTCCAAAGGTACTCATAAACCCTTTGGTCATCCAAAAAGCCCCAAAGGTATCCATAAACCCTTTGGTCAAACAAAATTACCCAATGGCATCCAATAAGCCCATTGGTCAAATATATAGCTATATATTAATCAAAAACTAAAAAAACATCATAAAAATAGCACAAAAATCAAAGAAATGGGCCTAAAACCCACCCAAAATAGATCAAATCTGACAAAAATTCACTCAGGATCAATATTGAATCCAAATTGTTCATGTATGAATGGAAATGTCTCTACTTAAATCCCCAAGAAGATCACTGTGGTTGGACCACCCCACGGGAATGAGGTATTTAATTCTTTTCTTCCATGAAATATCAACAAAATAATCAAAATCCTCACAAAAATGCTTTATTTCAAAATAGGTACAACTGAAGGAATCATAATCAAGTCATATTGGTCAAGTGAATCATCACTTTTATCATTTTTCATTCCCTCATCAACTCATCACTTGAGAAGGTAGTCATAACCACAAAATTCATAATCAAATTCAACAATCAAACACTCAATCATGCAAATTGCATTCATAAAAAAAATCATTGACAAAGATAATCACACCCTTGCTTGGGGTAGATAATAAGCAAACATTTCAACTAAGCACATAACAGGGCATATGGACCTACCTATTTGGTATACCTCACAAAGTTACCAAATACTTGGTATTCTATAACTCCTAGGGTTATAAGCCCCTCGAGCCTACCTGGAAGCTAAAGAGAAACCAAGACCAATTTCTTTACTGATTCAAATACAAGGATTCAAGAATGCATGCTATTTCCATGATTGGGGCATCAAAATTTGGTTAGGTTATCAAATAAACTTAATAATTTTATATTTTAGTCATCTATTTTTTCTCAGCATTGTGTTGCACACAATGCATCCCAAAAAGGAGCATCTCTAGACACTAAAATCATGTCAATCCACTTAGAATACCAAGACAAGTTCTAATCGACACCATATGGGCCCCTTGGAAAACCTTCAATGGTTATATAGTGGTCCTAGCCACTTTTGGGAGGTTCTATCCCACTTTTGGGAAGTTTTGGGCCATGTAGGCATGGTCGTCCCACCCTAGGATGGCCACAGTTCATAGTTGTCCCATCCAAGGATGGCCACAAGCAGCCATCCTTGGGTGTGATGGCCATGGTATTTGATCCCCAAAATGTCAAAATTTGGATAAATGACACTCAAAAACTACCATTTATCCTTCCCATTCAAGCATGTCAGTATGAGGGTACATTATTCTTACGACAAACTATAAATTGGAGTCCTTGAGGGAGATTCCTTCCCCCTCTAATGCATGCCAAGTTTTGGAAAAGTGGCACCTCCTACCTTGCATGTCAAAGCATGCCCAATTGACCATATGCCCTCTTGGGCTATAAAGTGGATCAATTTTCCACCCACTGAAAGGAGAGGAGTCTTTGAAATATTTGTAATGAAGTTCTATTGAGATTTACCCCCAATATTTTGAGCCTTTTCCCCTTAGATCTCTACCTAGTGAAGGAGGTTTTCAAGTGATACAAAAGGTGCAATTTTTTTAGAAAACTAATCCATTTGAGTTAATCCTATCCCTAAATTTGATGATAATACCCTTGAGAGGGTTTTGGATAAAATCCCAAAGGAATTGGTGGTAGAAACCACCAGATTTGGTGGCCATCCCACCCTAGCATGACCCCCAAATTGTGATAGTTCTAACCATCCTACTCTAGTATGGCCACAAATTGGGGCACAATTTTATTACTATTTTTGCATAGGTCCATTCTAGATTATATTATATGCTTGTTATTCAAATTTGGTACAATTTGGAGCTATTTTAGATTAGTTATTAGGATTTTGTGTTTTGCAGCCCTAAATGGCTCACCCCGAGATGGCCATAAATCTTAGCACAATTTCTTTACTATTTTCAATTAGATTATTTCTATAGCACATAATATGCATGAATCTCAGTTTTTGTACCATTTGGAGCAATTTTGAATATTCTATTGCACTTTTCCTCTTTCAAGATTATTGATGCATGCACCCTCATGATTTCATCTTCACCCTCGTGATTTCATCTTAATTTGCATATGGTACTAATCAATTTTAGTTTCTTGTGTCTAGATCCAGGTATCACAATGCATGAGGAAGGAGCACAAATTTAGCACAATGATAGAACACTTTGTGGTGGTATCGGAAGCCCACTCCCTTCAATTGTGAGTGCGAGGAAGACACTAGAAGCATGCCTTGGATTCTTGAAAAGATTTGATCCTTTGATTATTGTCTTGAGTGTATCAATTGAGATCCCTCAAGGGAAAATTTTGTAACCATATGTTTGAAATTTATATTAATATAAGGAGACCCACCCATTTCTTTCATATACTTGTCATTTTATGCTTTCTTAAAGTGTCACTTTCGTAGTGCTTAGATCAAGTAGAACAATAGATGCATCTCATTTTCCCTTGCTAGGTGTGCCATTTTTCTACTCTACAGTATCAGCATAATAGTCCTACCTATTCAGGTTGGGCTAAAGACAATTCCCACATTGTGCCACATCTTGGAGGGTGCAATGTAGTACAACATATTTCTTGGCAAACCTTGGATCTGTGATATGTGCACCTAAATTGTGTCATGCTTAGGGGAGCTACTTACATAGACACACTCATAAGATCATAAGACATAATATTGGAATTTCCAAGCATCAACAGTGGTTCTCACCACTCATTTGGGGCCTTTTCAAGCCATCCAAGCTTGGTCGCTCAAGCGTAGAGCATCTAGGCCTAGCCACTGTAGATGATAGCAACTAGATCATAACCACTATAGACAACAGTGGCTATGCCATAAGAAGTGGTTTGCCAAAAAATAGGCCCAATATTAGGTGGAAGTGGTAGTCTGCATGCAATAAAGGTGAGTGGGAGTGAATTTACATTCCTTTTCACGACCAGTTCACATAGGAGACTTGAGTTTGCATTTAGAATTAAGTTAACTGACCTCCAAGCATAAACAAAGGACAAAAGCTTCTTATGCTAATGAATAGTTTGCATAGAAGACTCAAGTGGGCAGTTAGATTTCAATTACGTGGCCTTCAAATATAGACAATAGACAAGAGCTTCTCATTCTAACTTGCACTAAGCATGAGAAATTCATTTCTAGGGCTTGGACATAGATCTAGGGTTTCAAACTATAAAAGGTGATGAGTGTCATTGAGTCTCATCATTTAATCTCAATGATTTATCAATCCGGGGTGGTTTCCAAGGCTGTCTACAATAGAAGGCTAGGGTAGAGTACAATTTAGGCATTTAGATTTCAAGCATAGCATATTTTGGTTTAGCCTTTTGGTGTCACACTAAACCTAGTTTGAAGAATGGAAAATTGAAGAACACAAGATTATACTGAGAGGGGGGAGTGAACAGTATAAGACCTCTTTTTACTTTTTCATTTCTACTTCAAAATAGTAAAGCAATATACCTAAAGCAATATCAAAACAATGCACAATATCATCCACAAAGTGACACCAATTTTAACGTGGTTCACCCAGAATGGCTGGGCTACGTCGACAAAAATTTTCTCTAAAAGTTATCTCAAAGTTCTTTGGGAATCCTTCCCAATTACAATGTTTATGAGCCTTGGCCCAAAGGAGATACCTTCCCCAAAATAGAATTTATGAGCCTCTACTCAAAGGATATACCTTCCCCTCTATCTGAATTTATGAGCCTCTGCTCAAAGGAGATACCTTCCCCTCTACTCTAGAAATGATCCCTCAGAAGATCAACTGCCTCTACCTCTTGCCAGCATGTGGAACTCCTTTCCACCAAAGACCTCCTGTCCTCAATGCTTAGCCTAAGAGACCTCTACCTTCTATGATCACATCCACAGTAGCTCAACAACCTGTACCAAACACAGTTAGTCGGTCTAGTACAAGTCTTCCTCTGTCTATCAAATCTATCCAACACTTGAACAAATCAATCCTCTGCACACAAGCCTTCTCAAAGACTTGCCAAATATTTCCTCAAGTTCTTCTCAAAGAACCAGTGCTTCTTTGTCCTCAAGAAGTAGCACTCTGCTTTCGTCTATGCCCTTTGTGCTCTCTACGCCCTCTACTATCTCTATGCAATCATAGTCGCATTTGGTCAAACTTCAACCTTTGCACTGTCTGCACAATCACAACGGCACTTAGAACAATTCACCATGAATCTTCGCTCACTCTGCACACTTTGATCAAATTTTGCACTCTGCTCTCGATGATCAAACTTCTCACTCTACGCTCTATCTTCGAACATCGCAAAACAATACCACCAACTCTTCAAAATATCCTGCATTTTATAATAACACTTTCAATATCAAAACCTTAATCTTAGTCAGCTGTAACCCTGATCTTTAGTCGGCTACACAACCCTAAACTTCATTGGCTCACATTTAACTTTGTCGGCTTCAACTACCTCTGTAACTCTTCTGTAGCTTTTGCTATGAAACTACAACATGTCGTGATATCGTGACACTTCAGCCTTTTTCGACTTCAATTAATCTCTTGTCATGATATCGCCACACTTCTGTCTTTGTCAGCATCAACTTTGCTTTTGTTGCAATATCACGACACTTCTCCCTTTGTCGACCTCCTTTCTGCTTTTGTCATGAAATCACGACACTTCTGCCTCTGTAGACTTCGTCTTCACTTCTATCGTGATATCGTGACACTTTTGTCTTCATAGCCTTCCTCTCTGCTTTTGTCACAAAATCGTGACACTTCTCCTATTGAAGACCTGCTTTCTATTTCTGTCATGAAATCGTGACACTTTTGCTTCCATCTGCTTTCTTTTCTGCCTATCACAAAATCATGAAACTTTCTGCATCCATACGCTTTCCCTTCATCTTGTCATGAAATCATGACACTTTCTTCATTCGTACGTTTTCTCCACAACCTGTCATGAAATCGTGATAGTTCTCACTTCAAAACCTTTCCTTTGCTACATGTTGCAAAATTGTGATAGTTCTCACTTGGAACATTTTCATCTACAGCATGTCACAAAATTGTGACGGTTCTCACTTTGAACTTTGTAGCATGTCATGAAATCATGACAGTTCTCACTTCAAACTCTGCAGCATGTCGCAAAATCATGACACTTTTCGTGTTACTTTCTCTCTCTTCAAACTTGTCGTGAAATCATGACAGTTCACACTACGGACTCTCTCTTCTGCATTATGTCGCAAAATCATGACACTTTTTCTTTTGGACTCTCTCTCCTGTAATATGTCATGAAATCGTGACACTTTTTTGTCCGTACAACCTTCCTTGCAATATGTCGCAAAATCGCGACACTTTTCCTTCTCTGCATTCCTGCTCTTTTCAAGTCGCAAAAATGCGACATGTCACGAAATCGTGACACTTTCCACCTTGCTCTCTTTCTCTGCCAACATGTTGCAAAATCGTGACAGTTTTTCCACTTGCCTTTTTCTCTGCCAACATGTCACGAAATCGTGACAATTTTTCCTACTTCTTCTCTCTCTTCCAACATGTCGCGAAATCGCGACAGTTTTCCCTACTTCTCTCTCTTCTAACATGTCACGAAATCGTGAAGTTTTTTCACTGGCCTTTTTCTCTGTCAACATGGGGTTTGCAAAAGTCCTTTGAAACTATCATTTCGTAACCTTCATAAAAACAAATTATTTGACATCAAATCAAATTCCTTCAAGAGCTTCTTGACATCAATGACAACTTATACATTTGAGCAAAAGCAATGTACCCAAAGAACCCAAAATTTCCAACAATCTCCCCCTTTGTCATTGATGGCAAACCTTTACTGAAAATACTTCTCAAGAGCCAAAACTGAAACCAACTGTGCTAACAACTGACAAACTGTGCCCACAACTTGAGAATCTTCCTTTGAAGTTTTGCTCCCCCTGACTTGAAGCTTTCATCTTCACTTGAAGCTCTCCCCCTTACTCATATCTCTCCCCCTTTGTCATCAATGGTAAAGGGTCACCTTTGGGGCTCGAGACTAAGAATGAGCCTCGTAGCTTAGTCCCTCCCCCACCTCTTGGTGAGGTGATTAATTCTGGGGTGGGAGTAAAACTCCCATTAGGCACTGATCATCATCAGCGTCTATAACTTCCTTACCGGACCTTCTCTTGAACTCTTTGTCCATATTCTTGTTCTTGTCATTGTTCTTGTTCTTGTTCTCATCCCTGTTCTTGTCCATGCCTTGATCCTTGGACCTATAATCTGGAATTTTAGCTCTACACTATCTGATTATGTGACCTTCATTTTTGCACTTGAAACACTTGATGATGTTATTTCTCTGAGGTAAACCTGATATTTGAATCTACCAGTTTTGACCAAACCTATTTTGACCAAACCTATTCTGGCCAAATCTGTTTTGACCAAACCTGTTTTGGCCAAACCTGTTCTGACCAAACCTGTTCCTGTTATGTGCCTTGCAATAAACTGCCTTGTGCCCAAACTATTTACAAGAGTAGAAATACCCTTGAAAGAAACTAGCACTTCTGAAATT
This sequence comes from Wollemia nobilis, assembly GCA_028583015.1. Classification (NCBI taxonomy): domain Eukaryota; kingdom Viridiplantae; phylum Streptophyta; class Pinopsida; order Araucariales; family Araucariaceae; genus Wollemia; species Wollemia nobilis. Next base: position 533,458 of record JAQPPZ010002937.1, on the reverse strand, counting down.
GTCATTTACCTTCTTCATTTGAGCCATGCAATGTGAAGCCATGTGACCAAACTTGTGACATGCAAAACATTTGCCTTGAAATTTTCCTTTATTTGACCTCTTGGGTCTTGAAAACTTCTTCTTCTCATTCTGAATTCTATTTTTTGTTTCTACGTATCTATCATTCAAGGACTCATGATCTGAAATACTTTCTTCATCAGAACTCTCTTCCTTTTGGAGTCTCTTACTAGATTCTCCAACTTTTTCCTTATGTGGCTTAACAAAACCAAGGCCTGTTTTATCTGTTGTCTTTCTTTGACCTTTGATGAGTGACTTAACATTTTTGGAGCTATCTTGAAACTTGTAAAGCTTATCCTTGTACTCTTTAGTTTCCTCTTTCAAAGAAGCCATTTTATGTTCTAACTCACTATACTCAAGAACCTTAGACTCTAACTCATCCTTGAGTTCTTGTGTCTTAGCTATAGAGAAATCAAGATTTTCTATAAGATCATCTCTCTCCATACAACATTCATCTAACTTATCTTTGAGTCTAGCATTCTTCTTTCTTTCCTTTTTCAAAGCACTAAGAGCATTAATAAGTTCACTTTCAAGATCCTTTATTTGTTTGCTTTCTGAATCATCAAAGCCTTTTTCAGATTTCTTATCACTAGAGGTGCTATCTTTTTCAAAAACCATACAAGCATCTTCCTTATAGTTTTATGAAACATCCTCATACATACTAGAAACAAAATCATTATTTGTACAATCATCCTCAAGGTGACCAAAATTTCCACATCTAAGACATTTCATGATAATGAATCTATGTTTTGGTTCTTCCTCTTTTTTTGATATGAACAACATCTCATTTTCATCATCACTTGAAGAACTTTCACTATCACTACTAGAACACTTACTTGCTTTGTCTAGGTAGAAACTCTTCTTGTGCTTGTGAGAATACCTCTTTCCTTGATTGTTGTGCTCATATTTGTTCTTCCTGTGATGCTTGTGCTTTTCAGAATCCTTGCTCTTAGAATCCTATTTATCTTCATCACTTTCATTCTTGGGAACAGTACAGTCGGTAGCATAATGACCAAACTTTCCACAATTGAAACATCTTATATTTTTCATGCTTTTGTGCTTTCTAGAGAACTTGCCTTTCTTGCTGTAATATGCCTCTTCATCACTAGAAGACTCATCACTCTCTTGAAGTTGTTTACCCTTGGATTTCTTGGTAGCCTTGAAATCTGCCTCTTTCTTGACATCAACCTTCACTTGAGTTCTCAACTCAAATGCTGCAAGTATACTATGGAGCTCATCCTTTTTCAACTTATCCAAATCTTTAGCTTCCTCAATAATAGAAATATTTTCACTAAATCTATTAGGAAGAGATCTTAAAATCTTATCACAAACATCATTTTCAGCAAGCTCAAGACCTAAGTCTTTCATGGAGTTAACAACCTCATCCATACGAAGCATGTAGTCACTAATATTTTCATCATCATTCATCTTGAGTTGTTCAAACATACCTTTGAAGTGTCTCAACTTGGCCTTTCTAACATTTGTATCACCTGTAGGAACCACCTTCAACTGTTTCCACATTTCACTGGTTGTCTTGCAGTGAATCACTTTGGTGAGATCTGCTTTTCGTAAGCCTTTTAGGATTGCATTCATTGCTTTTGAATTGTTGTGATGTAGGAGCCTTTCTTCTTTAGTATAAGGACCATGTTTAGGAATAGTGTACTCATCTTCAATCACTTCCCAAACCTCATTCCCAAGTGCCATTAGATGAACCTTCATCCTTGCACTCCAAAGACCAAAATCCGACCCATCAAGAATAGGTGCTGCATTGCCACTTGAATAATCCATTGTGTTCTTTACTAGCTTTTCCTTCAAGATGTTAAACTTTCCAAAGGCACCCGCTCTGATACCAATTGAAGAACACAAGCTTATATTGAGAGGGGGGGTGAACAGTATAAGACCTCTTTTTACTTTTTCCTTTATACTTCAAAATAGTAAAGCAATATACCTAAAGCAATATCAAAACAATGCACAATATCATCCACAAAGTGACACCAATTTTAACGTGGTTCACCCAGAATGGTTGGGCTACGTCCACAAAAATTTTCTCTAAAATTTATCTCAAAGTTCTTTGGGAATCCTTCCCAATTACAATGTTTATGAGCCTCGGCCCAAAGGAGATACCTTCCCCCAAACAGAATTTATGAGCCTCTGCTCAAAGGAGATACCTTCCCCTCTATTTGAATTTATGAGCCTCTGCTCAAAGGAGATACCTTCCCCTCTGCTCTAGAAATGATCCCTTAGAAGATCAACTGCCTCTACCTCTTTTCAGAACATGGAAATCCTTTCCATCGAAGACCTCCTGTCCTCAATGCTTAACCTAAGAGATCTTTACCTTCTATGATTACGTCCACAGTAGCTCAACAACCTGTACCAAACACAGTCAGTCGATCTAGTACAAGTCTTCCACTATCTGTCAGATCTGTCCAACACTTGAACAAATCAATCCTCTGCACACAAGCCTTCTCAAAGACTTTCCAAATCTATCCTCAGGTTCTTCTCAAAGAACTAGTGCTTCTATGTCCTCAAGCAGTAGCACTCCATGTTCATCTATGCCCTTTGTGCTCTCTACGCCCTCTACTCTCTCTATGCAATCACAGTTGCATTTGGTTGAAATTCAACCTTTGCACTATTTGCACAATCATAGTAGCACTTAGAACAATTCACCATGACTCTTCGCTCACTTTGCACACTTCGATCAAATTTTTCACTCTACTCTCGATGATCGAACTTCTCACTCTATGCTCTATCTTCGAACATCGCAAAAACAATGCCACACAACTCTTCAAAATAGCCTGCCTTTTATAATAACACTTTCAAGATCAAAACCTTAATCTTAGTCGGCTATAACCCTGATCTTTAGTCGGTTGCACAACCCTAAACTTTGTCGACTCACATTTAACTTTGTCGGCTTCAAATGCCTCTGTAACTCTTCTATAGCTTTTGCCACGAAACTACAACATGTCACGATATCGCGACACCTTTGCAATCATACACTTTCTTTTGGCTTTTGTCGTGATATCGCGACACTTCAGCCTTTGTCGACTTCAACTAAGCTCTTATCGTGATATCACGACACTTCTATCTTTTTCAGCATCAACTTTTCTTTTGTCGCGATATCGCGACACTTCTCCCTTCGTTGACCTCCTTTTTGCTTTTGTTAGGAAATCGTGACACTTCTGCCTCTATAGACTTCGTCTTCACTCCTGTCGTGATATCATGACACTTATGTCTTCATAGCCTTCCTCTCTACTTTTGTCATGAAATCATGACACTTCTACTATTGAAAACTTGCTTTCTATTTTTATCTTGAAATCGTGACACTTCTGCTTCCATCTGCTTTCTTTTTTGCATGTCATGAAATCGTGACACTTTCTGCATCTGTACGCTTTCCCTTCATCCTATCATGAAATCATGACACTTTCTTCATCCATACATTTTCTCCACAACCTATCGTGAAATCGTGATAGTTCTCACTTCAAAACCTTTCCTTTGCTGCATGTCACAAAATTACGATAGTTCTCACTTGGAACATTTTCATCTGCAACATGTTGCAAAATCATGACGGTTCTCACTTCGAACTCTGTAGCATGTCATCAAATCATGACAGTTCTCACTCCGAACTCTACAGCATGTCGTGAAATCATGACACTTTTCATGTTACTTTCTCTCTCTTCGAACTTGTCATGAAATTGCGATAGTTCACACTACGGACTCTCTCTTCTACATTATGTCATGAAATCATGACACTTTTTCTTTTGGACTCTCTCTCTTGCAATATGTCATGAAATCGTGACACTTTTTCATTCGTACAACCTTCCTTGCAATATGTCACGAAATCGTGACACTTTTCCTTCTCTACCTTCCTGCTCTTTTCAAGTCGTGAAAATGCGACATGTCACAAAATCGTGACACTTTCCACCTTGCTCTCTTTCTTTTCCAACATGTCACGAAATCGTGATATATTTTCCACTTGCATTTTTCTCTGCCAACATGTCACAAAATCATGATAGTTTTTCTTACTTCTTCTCTCTCTTCCAACATGTCACGAAATCGTGACAGTTTTCCTTGCTTCTTCTCTCTCTTCTAACATGTCGTGAAATCACGATAGTTTTTCCACTTGCCTTTTTCTCTGTCAACATGGGGTTTGCAAAAGTCCTTTGAAACTTTCATGTCGTAACCTTCATAAAAATAAATTATTTGACATCAAATCAAATTCCTTCAAAAGCTTCTTGACATCAATGACAACTTATACATTTGAGCAAAAGCAATGTACCCAAAGAACCCAAATTTTTCAACAAAACTGAAATAAATTACAAGAATTGAAAACTAAATCTAAATTGTAGAATTTAACAATTAACTACAATTGCATGAATTGAAATTGCTAAATTGAAATCTAATCTACTTTTGTAGAATTGAAATCTAGTTACTCTTGCATAATTGAAATTGCTAAATTGAAATCTAATCTACTTTTGTAGAATTGAAATCTAGTTACTCTTGCATAATTGAAATGATTCTTGTAAATGAAACTTATTCTAAAACACCTATCAATGCCCTTCCACAAAAGGTCGTCAAGCTTTTGCTACAGAAATTGACAACAAAATGAAATATGCTAAAAATGAAAAGTTTCTGAAATAAAAAGCAGGGAAAACATGGAAAGCAAAAGAAAAATGCGTAATATAATTTGTCAGCTGACATACACACAAATGCTATACACAAACATAATATAAAACATAAATCACAATAATACAAAATAAAAACAAGAAAATGAAATCTGACAAGCAATCTATTAATTCCGCTACAGCAAAATTATAGATTAAAACCTGCCATAAAATCCCTCCTAGATCTAAAAGTGGGCCCATACTTCCTGATCTAGAAGGAGGTGAAAAGCACTCCTTAACTAATTAACACTCATAACAAAAAATGATAAAATAGTTGCACTTTTATTGATGATAGAACATGCTAAAAACTGTTATAGAAAATTACTATACAGTCCTAATTGCTGCAATTGAAAACTCTCCTCTATTCTAATTCCTAACTAGCTCAACCAAGGAGGGAGCTGTGTTATTTATATAAATATTTACAACATATCCCATGCTCAAATTAGCCTATGTGCTACTTTACAGTGATTTGCCAATAATTCTAGATATAAAATAAATGCAAATCTGGACAATTTGTGTTGCAGTAGTAGTCATTGGCCCTTAGAAAGTATCTTCAGTTGTGGGAGTACATGGGAGGAGTCTAAAAATATCTCACACATCATTCTACACTTTAGAATATGTCATTCCTATCTTGCAAACAACTTTCTATTATGCTGCAATTTTTCTGGGTTTATCCTAGAAGAGGATCAAAATTGATCTTTTCCATGAATGGTGGCTTTGGATGGCAAGGATGGCAAAATCAGATGTTATATATTTTCACTTAACTTTATCAACCTTCTTATACCCTTTTCCATCGCCAAAATTCAGTCAAAAAGTACATTCTATTTTCATTCTGAAGATAAGTGGCTCATTCCGAAGATACTGCAATTCTCATTTCGAAGACATTGTGTTCATTTCGAAGATCTTTAGAATGACAAAATGCGTTGACTCAAAATGGTTTTTGCTGCATTTATAAGGTGTATTAGCCCTTAGGATCAGATTGCAATAGTCTTCATTCTTCCTTGGATGTGAATTTCATGCCTTGCCATTCATTGGTAGCTTGCTGGAATTTACATGGTAAATTACTGCATTTTCCAGTTTTGCTGCACAGTTGTAAAATATTGGCATTTCTTACAAATTCAAACAAATTAAAACATGGAAAAATTATTCAAATATCAACATGAAAGAGTACATCAAGTTGCTACTAAATTTATACACTTCATTCACCAAGTAACCATGCTGAAATAGTGCAACAATGCTGCACAATTGTCCCTGCTCTGTTATACCCTTTTGCTGCCTATTTAGACCATGTGGGAATGCTTCTAAATAGGTCAGATGCCTTATGTAGTCCTTCTGAACTCATTCCATCCATATCCTCATGATTTGCTTGACAACTTCAAGGTGTTCCTATAAAGTGACAGCTTGCTGATTTTTATATGGTTGTTTTTTCCAGATTTTCAGATTTATGACAGTCCTAAACTTTTGTCTTCAATGTGGATTTGAAACAAGTTGAAGGGTAGGAAAATATTCAAAAACCATTGAGAATTTAATGGATATCTGCATACCACATTTGGTTAATTGAAATGCATGTTCTTACTTGCTACTTAATCAAGCAAAATCAGTCTCAAAATGCTGAAAATAGTCAAAAATAGAGATATAGTATTCCTAACATAAAATCATGTAAACACTTAACAAATAGTATATTTTAGTCAACTATTTGGCAATTAACTTATCATATGGTAGTCAAACATTGTGCAATAATGAGGCATTTTTGGGCCTCATCAAAAGGTGCAAGCCTAAGAGCACCAGGGGATATATAGAGCCTTATCATATCCAAAGATCCTTTAATATTTTATCATACAGAGAATAGAGACCTAAATCACGTACATGAGATCATTTAAGAGAGAGAGTTATCTTTGAGATCATGTTTGCAGCGGAGCTTTGAAAAATCAAAGGGCATAACACCTACTTTATTCAACATTAGATCATAGTCTTTGACCCATAGCTTTGGGGCAAGGAGAGCAAGGTTTTCTTTAGTGGTTGTTGTCTTGGATAGTGGCCTGCAGGCTTGGCTTAGATAGACATAGCATCTTTTATCTTGTTTTCTTATATCATTATCATATATTTACTTGATTCCATGGTATTGTTTTATCATATTTTTGTTACATTCTTTGATTACTAACAATATCATCCGGGGAGGCAATCTCGGACTCCTAAAAATGTGTTGTTGTTTCATTGCTTGCAGGGCCATAGGTACATCGGACAAAGGTTACAACATATGAGAGAAAAAGGGATACCTCTAGGATATAGCCCTGGAGAAGGAGGCATCTGTAAGCCCTCATACATTTCCATGTGTGGAACCGGGAAGCTTTTATAAGTGCACCACCTCTTCACGGAAGGGGCACTCCTTTCCCACTTGTAATTTATAGTATCAAAATGGGTATCCCTAAGAGGGACCAACATGTAACCGAGCTTCAATATCAATAAAGAGATCCTTTTTTTGTTATTTCATGTTATATACTTTTTCCTCTTGTATTTCCATTTTATATTTGGTATTTTAAATAGCATTGCATGTAGGTTTTTAGAAGAGACCGGTGCGTGCATTCTCGAGGTCGCTACAGATGGCGATCATGGTGGAATGACCACTACTTTTTTATTTTTGGCCAGAATACTAACTTAATTTTGTGTGCAAGTCTAGTCGCTCTGAGCTACAGCGGCCAAGAACCAACCGCTCTGGTCAACAATGGCTAGGACTGGAGTGCAGCAGAGGTTAAAACATCGACTCTCTGAGCTATATCAAAGGTTGGTATAGCTTTTCTGATATTTTACAGCTTTTTGTCTACTTCTATGTGTTCAAAACAGAGAAATTAAAGCACATTTATGTTTGGAAATTAAAATAATAAATAAGAAAGAATTAAGCATTTTGCATATCTTAGATCTTCTTTTAAATTTTCCACTAGGCGTTGCTAGGAACAACGGCTTATGCCTATAAATTTTACTCTAGAATCCAATGTGCTAGACATTGTATGTTGTTTGCTTACTTTGAGGCCCTGCTAGAGGCCATAGTTGCATGATATAAAGTGCACTCATACAATTCATAGTACTTCATGCATATTTTTGAATATTGAAACATATTTTTTTGTACTTAGGCATATAGGAAAGACTCATTGCTGCTATATGATGCACTTTATGTTATGCAAGCTTAAAATGAACACCATACACGCACGTCTCATTTAAACATTGGAGAGTTGGATTTCATCACCAACCTTCAATTCAGTCTAGTGATGTTGGAATTCATCTCCTTCCACTAGTTTTCCCCCTAGAGCTTCCTATAAATGGATTGGAAAACTTACTTATAGTGACACTAAGTTACTTGTGTTCAAACTGTCTCCCACTGTTGGAATAATCATTGGTTCAGAGTGGAAGAGCTAGGAGAACCCTCCATTGGGTCTTCAGCAATGTACCCTAGCTCTTGAGAAAATCATGCTTGGCATGAGTGTACTTGATTATCACTATGGATGAGTCTTCTCATTCTTAATCCAAGAACAAGAGCAAAGAAATCGAAAGAACAACACATAAAAACACACCAAAAAATTTAGGGCACACTTAAATTGGTAATCAATATAAACATTTGTTTGGAATTGCATGGTCATTCCTAAATACCAAACTCAAAAGATCAAGTCATAAAACAACATGGTCAAAACAAGAAGTAAACACCCTCAGTCTGATGCCGATGGAGAGATAGAAGTAATTCATACCCATAGCGGAGTCATAGTAATGTTGAACGACCTACCCGTAATACCGTGAGACATAACTCCATGAGCCTAAGGGGTGATAACTCAAATATTAGGGAATATCTTCAAGAAACCCCAAGTAAGGAACCACATCATGGAACAAATTCACATAAACAAAAGTAGGCTTCACAGCCATCATCATCAAGGAGACATGAGGAGACCTCAAGGGCATCCTCTAAACACATAGAAACATCTCAAAGACATGAGGAAACTTCAAGGGCTTCCTCCTCACATGGACATAAAGAAGGTTCTATGACTCATTCTTCACATAGGGATGACGAGACTGCCACATCTCCATCGACATGGAGAAAACATGTCACCACCAAGACCTCTTCATCAAGAATGCAAACAAGGATTGCAACACCTCAAGACTCACAAGAAATATATAAAATAGGTTTTCCTACTGAAGAGCAGGAAACTAGAGCTACATCTAGTCATGGGAATCATATAGAAGAAACCCTTCACACAAAAGGAAATATTATCATAGACTATGACCTCATAGGAGTAAATGGTACCCCATGGGACTAGCCATGGAGAACGAGATAGCTAGACAGGTTGGATTGATTTCCTACTCAACCAACCCAAATAATTGTAGCTACTAAGAACTTTGCATGTGGAAGCTCATGAACTGTGACTTCTAAACATACCTCCCAGTTTGGGGGTACCTCAGAGTGACCCCATAGAAGATGCATGGAGTCTGATCATAGGGATACTCAACAGTATACTAAACAAGTCACATTAACTAGCAAGAGTACAGATACAGCAAAAACCCCCTTGAGGAATCTACGAGTCAAAACAACAATAATGGAGTTAGATAAACATGAGTCTTCTACGATAGCACAAACTGATCGAATGAGGTAGTTAGAAAATGCATTATGAAAAGAGCAAGAGTTAGTGGAAGCTCTCAAACAAGAGAAACAAAGAGAAAGACTCTTGCGCCAACATGAGCAACATTTAAGAGAGCAATATGAGCAGCTAACTCTTAACAATTTACAAATAAATGGTGATTACCACCAAAGAACAAGACACACTGAATCACCTAAGGAGAGGCACACTAGAAAAGATAGACCACAATGAAATCCCCACAAAATCATGAATGAAATCCAACTAATGATGGAAGGACAAACATAGCAAACCAAGATTACAATCTTGGGTCCCCTCGTAGGAGGGAGGAAAATGGAACAAATCAAATGGATAGAGAGTTACCTCCATTGCCAATGTGAATAGGCTTGCACGAGGAGGAAATATGTGCATCAAAGGCATTTCAAGAGCTTACTGAAAAGATGAAAACCTTTGAGAAACAAGAGGCAACTGGGAACTCACCAACATTGAGCAAGATACACAATCAACCATTGTGCCCATCAATCCCTAGCCCTCCATATCCTAAGCACTTTGATATGCCTAGGTTAGATAATTTTAAAGGTGAAGAGGATGCACAAGAGCATGTCACCAAATTTATCAATGTCTATTTTCATCTTGAAGACAATGACACTCTCATGCTAAACATTCATAATGACATTTTTAGGTGTTGCCACTCAATGGTTCAACCAACTACCTAAGCATAGCATAACCAGTTTTAAACAACTAGTAAACACATTCTTGAAGTGTTTCTCCTTTGGTGCTAAGAATAAGGTGAACCTTTTAGACCTGACGAACCTGAAATAGTATGATGATGAGACAGTAATGGATTATGGGAATAGGTGGAGAAAAATCATGGAAAAACTATCATTCTTCATTCCCACAGAAGAGATCATTCGCATGTTTACCAAAATTTGTTCTAAACATATCTCCCTCTTGCTACAACTCCAATAGTATCCTTCATTTGAGGAAGCTTTAGCATAGGCCAAGCTCATTGAAGAGGTAAAATTAGATTAGGGAACCATTAAGCTCCAAAAAAAAAAGGAGTGGAACAAGAATGGTAAGAATGACAAGTACAAAAAGAAGCAGGGAAACCCTGCTCCAGTCAATCAAATCATATTGGCTACACCCAAGGATGAGGGTGCACAACAACCATAGAACTCTCAAACACATCCCCCACTATCCAACTATGACCAAAAGAATAATCAGGGAAAAAATTGAGAACGCAAGCTGCCTCATTACTTAAATGCTTTGACAAAATCAATGTAATCAATCTCTAATCAATTAAGCAAGGCTAGGAGGATCAAATTTCATGATATACCTCTTATAGATCCCAACCATCCTAATCCAAAAGGATTTAGGGAAGATCAATTTTGTCCTTATCACAGGATACCGTGACATGACATTGAGGCTTGCATTGGGTTTAAGCATCAAGTGCAAAACATGATTGAGGTGGGAGAGCTCAAATTTGACAACCCACTAGCTCCCGATAATAGATACATGGGCATATACAGAAACCCATTGCCCAATCATGAAGCCCCTCAAGAGCAAGGGGCCCAAGTCAATCAGGTTCAAGCTGACATACCTACCCATAGATGCGTTGGGATGGTTTAGATCATTAACATATCAACAAGGACTAGGCGATATGGTCAACCACAACTACTTGTAGCTCCCATGAACATCCCAGTCGCTCCTAGGAAAAGGCAAGAAAACCTTTCAAGTCCACCAATGAGACCTTTGGTAGCTATTCAAAGTAGATTGGAGCAAAACCTATAGACGAATATGGATAATTTATCCATCTATGAGCTCATACAATAGTCCCCAAAGCATAGGGAGACTCTAATGGAGATTTTAAGAACAATTGAGCTTCAACCATAAGATGCGAATGCATTCACTCACTTTGTGGGATAAGTGCAAGAATACCAGGAACCTGTAATCCGATTCTATGATCATGATATTAAGATAGTTTTTGCTTCCTTACCAGACCCTCCACTAAAAATTTTAGCGGCCATAAATAACTTACCGTTCAAGAGGGTTTTGGTCGATAAAAGTTCATCAATAAAAATCATCATAACAACTGCAATAGAGCACCTCAAGATACCCAAGACCAATATCGTTCTAGGAACTTACACATTGAGAGATTTTAATTATACTTTATGCAATACTATGGGAATGATAGTCCTACCCATAAAGGTGGGGTACAAGACCATCCCCATGATGTGTCATGTCTTGGAAGGCGCTATGCAGTACAACATCCTCTTAGGGCACCCTTGGATACGTGCCATGAAGTGCATGCCTTCGATATTGCACCAGTGTGTCAAGTATGTGCACAAAATTAAAGTCTATGTGGTTTTTGTCTATGAAGAGCCTTTTAAATATGTTAATCAGGTGGATATTTTAAGAGAATTTTTTATCCCTTCTACTCACCTATACATGGCACCTTCATCCCCAACCACACAAGTTGATAACAAAGACAAAGGGGTAAGAAAAGACCCAGGCACATCAACACCTCCTAGTGCACTCAAGATAGTCAATGCTTCTAAAGTACCATCAACATCAAAACCAAAAGACAATCAAAAGCTAAAGAGTGAGGAAGATAGTCAGGGGTTGATGGTTTAAGCCTAAGTAAGATCTTTTTGTTGAGTATTCTAATTCAATAGAAAGAGCTTACTTAGGCTTAAACCATCAACCCCTGACTTTGGGGCAAGAGACAAATTCAAATGGGTTCTTCATAGATGATGAATAATATGAAGATGAAACATAGATGGCCTACTTAGGGCCACATGAGCCCTTTGTATTAAGGTTGCATACCAACACTAACAGTTTCTAGATAAGTGATGATGACTTTGACGATGAGACCGATATGGCTTATCTTGGACCTCACCACTTGCAACAAGTTAATGAGCTAGTAGAGAGAGAGGCATCACTTCATGCAATAGACCCTCATCTTCAATTTTTTATGGAGACCTGTTGACTACCTGCCATTCATCGGATGGTCAACCCCCCTCTACCTACATTCAAAGAGTAGTTGGATCCCAATGATCCTATTTTTAGTACTACTCACGGGCCAAATCCAAAAATTTCCATTCCTCCAGAACCTCATCATGAGAATGGAAGAGAAACCCCTGAGACAAGATTACACCCATGTGGTCTTGGAGATTTCATCCCATCCATCAACATGATATCCATCGATTTGACCACTCCACTTTATAATCCAACAGATCCTACCAAATCATTGCATCTTGATATAGATGCTATTGATTGGGGTCATGCTAGTTCACCCATAGAGCCAGAAGCCCTCTTCCCCAATGAAGAGATGTTACAGCCATTCCATTTTACATCAGATTATGTGTATGATATATTCCATGTTGGTTTTTAACTTGAGTCAGTAGGTCCTATGAATCCCATTGATGACATTCATTTGATACCCATGCCTCAACAACTAGAGGATGGATCACATATGGCTATAGAAGTAACTTTCAATGTGGACATCAGTGATGATCCTACCCAACCAAGGAAAGTCAAGTTTATATAAATTCTATCTCCATAGGAACAAGTCATCTTGATTCCTCTTCTAAAGGAGAGGTCAAAAATTTTTGCTTGGACTTACAAAGACATGCCATGGATAGATACAAATTTAGTCATTCACAACCTTTCATTGGATCCCATGAAGAATCTAGTCAAGCAAAAGCTGAGGAAAAAGCATCCAACCATTGCTTTGATGTTAAAGAATGAATTGCAAAAACTATTGGATGCAGTCTTCATAGTTCCTATCGACTACCCTAAGTGGGTGTCAAACATGGTATCCATAGGGAAACCTAATAGAAGAGTCCGTATCTGTATGGATTTCAGAGATAAAAATAGGGAAACACCAAAAGATTAATTCTCATTTCCAAACATATATTCTCTTGTAGATGCAACCGCAGGTCATGAAATGTTCTCCCTAATGGATGGGTTTTTTGGATATAACCAAATCCGGATTAAGCCCAAAGATCAACATAAAACTGCTTTCATTACTCCATGGGGAACATTCTGTTACAAAGTTATGCCATTCGGTATCAAAAATACTGGTGCCACATATCAGCGGGCCATGACATACATATTCCATGACTATATGTATAAGATCTTGGAATATTACATGGATGACTTACTAGCCAAGTCCCTATTGTGACAAGAGCATGCCGAAGTTCTTAGATAAGTCTTCGATCGCCTCATAGAACACAATGTCCGATTGAATCCTAAGAAGTGCATATTTGGCGTAACTTTTGGCAAGATTTTATGATTCATCATATCCAAGAGAGGTATTGAAGTAGATCCTGCAAAGGTAAATGCTATACTGGATATGGCTGCCCCTACCAACATTAGGGAGTTGAGGAGCCTACAAGGCAAGATAGCATCCATCAAAATATTCATCACGTAATTATCAGACAAATGTAGACCTATGAATAGGTTTCTACGCAATGAAGTACCATTTCATTGGGATAAATAATGCCATCAACCCTTTGTAGAGATCAAAACCTATCTAGCAACGCCGCCAGTATTGGCTCCACCAAGGCCAGATATATCATTTTTACTATATATATCAGCTACTAATTTTGCATTAGGCACCATGTTAGCCCAAAAGAATGCAAAATATAAAGAGCAAGCCATATATTACATTAGTCACACCTTGGTAAGCTATGAGCTAGGATATGCGTATGTCAAAAAATTATGTTTAGAAGTGGTCTTTGCAACTCAAAAGTTGTGACACTACATGTTGACCCATACGACCTACGTCATCAAAAAAAAATCCTTTGTAGTACATGATGAGCAATACATATCACAATATATGTACTGCAAAATGTATCATGCTATTGACATAATTCGATCTAGAGTTCATAAGCCAAAATTCCATCAAGGGAATAGTCATAGCAGATCAATTAGCAGAGGTGCCTCTTCAGGATAACAAGCCTCTCACCATAGAGTTGTTTGATGATGCAATATTTACATTATTAGATCCACCAGAAATTTAAGAACCTAAGAGAGAAAAATACATGTCATTATTCTTCAACGGTTTGAAGTGTGAACAAGAAGGTGGAGCAGGGATTGTATTTATCACACTACAGGGCATTCCATTGCCGTTATCATTCAAATTAGACTTCCCGTGCATAAAAAATATTATAGAATATGAAGCATTAATCATGGGACTCCAAATAGTTGTAGCATTGGGCATTAAAATATTGAATATCTTTGATGAATCCTTGCTCATAGTAAACTAGGTCAAAGGACTATACCAATGCAGGTGCCCACTCTTGAAGACTTACAAAGAACTTGTTAACAATTACTTAGCTCGGCTAGAATGGTATGACATCGAGGCAATTCCTCGTACGTCTAATAGATTTGTAGACACTATGGCCTCTTTGGGATTCTTAATCCCTCAAAATATGTCTACTTATTTTACAACCGTTCATGTAAAAGTGCTTTCACACTCAGTAATATGTTGTGAAGCTTTTGACAATCAAGAATCAGTCAACATGATCAACATCGAACCAAATCAGGATTGGTCCTTTGCAGCTAGAGGTTTCTTGAAAATAACACCTTGGGGGTTGTTTATCTCCCAAGGACCCATAGAGTGTGGTGTGACCATATACCATAGAGTTGTTCCTCAAGCTATGTTAACTACCTTAGAATTGTAGGAAGAGTAAGATGTCTATTCTATAGAGGTTGTGGCCTATCAAGATTAACTTTCTCAACTACGGGACTTCCTAAAGCTTGAAATAATACCTCAAGATTTTTCGCATACTAAAAGGCGAACATTTAAACAAAGAGCAACAAGATACATTTTTCTAGGATAAATCCTCTACATACGAGGATATAATGGAGTATTGCTCTGTTGTCTTGAGCCCTAGGAAACAACTTGGGTAGTTTCACAAGCTCATGATGGAACATGTGGAGGCCATATCAGTGGCATAGCCATCATTAAGCGCATCTTGAGAATGGGTTACTATTGGCCCAAAATGGAAAATTATTACTGTGAGTATGTCAAGAAAGGTAGTAAGTGCCAGCATCATGCAAATATAACGCACTTACCATCGCAAGCTTTGCAACCCATCCAAGCAGCATGGCAATTTTCACAATGGGGATTATACTTGATTGGGAAGATCTCACCCCTATCCTTAGGTCAACACACATTCATCATAACGACCATAGAATACTTCATTAAATGGGTAGAAGCGATCCCCTTAACATCAACAACTGGACCAAGGATTGCGGAATTTATACTCCACAATATCATAAGTCATTTTGGGATCCCTTCTAAGGTAATATTGGATAATGGGCCATCTTTTAAGAATAAAATTATGCATTATTTAATGAACAAATATCATATTCAACATAGTTTTTCAATGCCTTATTATCCACAAGCAAACGGGCAAGCGAAAGCCTAAAAAAAACAATAGTCTCCATTTTGAGGAAGACAGTGCAAGAAAATCATAAGGATTGGCATATACAATTGCCTCGCAATTCCTCATACGTCTAATAGATTTGTAGGCACTATGGCCTCTTTGGGATTCTTAATCCCTCAGAATCTGTCTACCGATTTTACAACCATTCATGTGAAAGTGCTTTCACACTCAATAATATGTCGTGAAGCTTTTGACAATCAAGAATCATTCAACATGATCAACATCGAACCAAATCAGGATTGGTCCTTCACAGCTAGAGGTTTCTTGAAAATAACACCTTGGGGGTCGTTTATCTTCCAAGGACCCATAGAGTGTGGTGCGACCATATACCATAGAGTTGTTCCTCAATCTGTGTTAACTACCTTAGAATTGTAGGAAGAGTAAGATGTCTATTCTATAGAGGTTGTGGCCTATCAAGATTGATTTTCTCAACTGCGGGACTTCCTAAAGATTGAAATAATACCTCAAGGTTTTTCGCATACTAAAAGGTGAACATTTAAACAGAGAGCAACAAGATACATTTTGCTAGGATAAATCCTCTACATACGAGGATGTAATGGAGTATTGCTCTGTTGTCTTGAGCCCTAGGAAATAGCATGGGTAGTTTCACAAGCTCACGACAGAACATGTGGAGGCCATCTTAGTGGCATAGCCATCATTAAGCACATCTTGAGAATGGGTTACTATTGGCCCAAAATGGAAAATCATTACTGTGAGTATGTCAAGAAATGTAGTAAGTGCCAGCATCATGCAAATATAACGCACTTACCATCGCAAGCTTTGCAACCCATCCAGGTAGCATGGCCATTTTCACAATGGTGACTATACTTGATTGGGAAGATCTCACCCCTATCCTTAGGTCGACACACATTCATCATAACGACCATAGAATACTTCATTAAATGGGTAGAAGTGATCCCCTTAACATCAACAACTGGACCAAGGATTGCGGAGTTTATACTCCACAATATCATAGGTCATTTTGGTATCCCTTCTAAGGTAATATCGGATAATGGGCCATATTTTAAGAATAAAATTATGCATGATTTAATGAACAAATATCATATTCAGTATAGTTTTTCAATGCCTTATTATCCACAAGAAAATGGGCAAGCGAAAGCCTAAAAAAAATAATAGTCTCCATTTTGAGGAAGACAATGTAAGAAAATCATAAGGATTGGCATATACAATTGCCTCACAATCCCTCGTACGTCGAATAGATTTGTAGACACTATGGCCTCTTTGGGATCCTTAATCCCTCAGAATCCATCTTCTGATTTTACAACCATTCATGTGAAAGTGCTTTCACACTCAGCAATATGTCGTGAAGCTTTTGACAATCAAGAATCAGTCAACATGATCAACATCGAACCAAATCAGGATTGGTCCTTCATAGCCAGAGGTTTCTTGCAAACAACACCTTGGGGGTCGTTGATCTCCCAAGGACCCATAGAGTGTGGTGTGACCATATACCATAGAGTTGTTCCTCAATCCGTGTTCACTACCTCAAAAATGTAGGAAGAGCAAGTTGTCTATTCTATAGAGGTTGTGGCCTATCAGGATTGGCTTTCCCAACTGTGGGACTTCCTAAAGCTCAGAATAATACCTCAAGGTTTGTCGCATACTAAAAGGTGAACATTTAAATAGAGAGCAACAAGATACATTTTTCTAGGAGAAATCCTCTACATACGAGGATATGATGGAGTATTGCTCCATTGTCTTGAGCCCCAGGAAACATCTTGGGTAGTTTCACAAGCTCACGATGGAACATGTGGAGGCCATTTCAGTGGCATGGCCATCGTTAAGCGCATCTTGAGAATGGGTTACTATTGGCCCACAATGGAAAAGGACTACTGTGAGTATGTCAAGAAATGTAGTAAGTGCCAGCATCATGCAAATCTAACGCACTTACCATCGTAAGCTTTGCAACCCATCCAGGCAGCATGGCCATTTTCACAATGGGGACTAGACTTGATTGGGAAGATCTCACCCCCATCCTCAGGTCGACATACATTCATCATAATGGCCACAGAATACTTCACTAAATGGGTAGAAGCGATCCCCTTAACATCAACAACTGGACCAAGGATTGCGGAGTTTATACTCCACAATATCATAAGTCATTTTGGGGTCCCTTCTAAGGTAATATCGGATAATGGGCCATATTTTAAGAACAAAAATGTGCATGCTTTAATGAACAAATATCATATTCAGCATAGTTTTTCAACGCCTTATTATCCGCAAGCAAACGGGCAAGCAAAAGCCTCAAACAAAACAATAGTCTCCATTTTGAGGAAGACAGTGCAAGAAAATCACAAGGATTGGCACATACAATTGCCTCTTGCACTATGGGCATACAAGACTAGTATACGGATGCCCACTAGGGCAACACCGTTTTCACTAGTATATGGCACTAAAGCCATCATGCCTCTAGAGTTGGAAATCTTGACTCTACGCATAGCACTAAAAGACTTCATAGATGATGAAGTTGCACGGCAAGGCCACCTTGATCAATTGATGCTTCTTGATGAACATCGAGTCAATGCTTTAGAGCATCTCCGTGTTTACCAAGATCACCTTGCGTGAGCTTACAATAGTAAATTCCACCTAAGGGAATTCAAGGTTGGAGATCTAGTGCTCAAAGAAAACCAGCAAAATTCAAATCTACCGTCGCATCTGCGAGATAAGTTCACGGTAAACTGGATAGGTCCATACATGATTTCATAGAGAGTTGGGCTTGGAGCATATCGCCTTATATCATTAGATGGTGTTGAAGAGCCTGAACCTCTCAATATCATTCACTTAAAGGTATTTTACACATAAAAACACAAAAACATTCAAATATTTCATAAAACACAAAAACATTCAAATATTTCATAAAACACAAAAACATTCAAATATTTCATAAAAATCAAAAACATTCAAATATGTCAAAAATAAAAAACATTCAAATATGTCAAAAACACAAACAAATCATAAAAGCATAAAATTTCAAAAATACAATCAAAGGCTCCAAGGGTAATTCATACCACTTGGTCAAACAATCAAATCAAAGGCTCCAAGGGTAATTCATACTGCTTGGTCAAACAATCAAATCAAAGGCTCCAAGGGTAATTCACACCGCTTGGTCAAACATCAATTCAAAAGGCTCCAAGGGTAATTCATGCCGCTTGGTCAAAAATCAAATAAAAAAGGCTCCAAGGGTAATTCATACCGCTTGGTCAAAATCAATAACAAAATCCCCAAAGGCATCATTAGCCCTTTGGTCAAATTAATCAAAAATACAAAAACAACATAAAATCAAAAATACAAAAACAATTGCACTTCACATTTTGCATCCACATCATTGCATTGCATTTTCACATACATTACAAGATATGTCATGAGAGTCTTAAAAGTGATACCACAGTTTGTCGCACAAGTCATTCATATCCATCCACATGTGTGTAATTGTGTTTTTCAACACAACCATTATTTGTTGCTATACATAATATACTAAGGCTTTTCGGTTAGTCAACCAAATCTAGTAATCTTATCAACTTTTGAGGAAAACAACTTTGATTAGTAGAAAATAAGGCCTAGTTGTGATAAAGCCTTGGATATTCAAGATCTCGTCACTAATTGAAACACTAAAATCCTAGCTGGTACAAGGAAAATATGAAAGCTGCAAAGCGGTCTAGGTTACCTTAAGCGAAAAGGATTATCCTTGCTTATCCCCCTATGCAACCGGTTTAAAGGTGTTGAGAATTGGCAAAAGGACAAGCTTTACCCTATCAAAATCCCTTGCTTAAATCAAAATAAGCAAAATCCCAAAGCAAAGTACATATTCAAAAGGCCAAGCATACAGTCCAGATTTCAAAGCAAAAATCCGATACACAAATCATATATTCAAAATACAAAAAAAACAAGCTCAAGAAAAAATCAATCAAAAATAAACAGTGATTTTCATCACTCAGAATGAGCAAAATAAACAGTGATTATCATCACTACAAAAAAATCCTCGCTCAAAGAAAAAAATCAATAAAAAATAAACAGTGATTTTCATCACTACATATGAGCAAAAATCCAAAGCCAAAAAGAAGCCAAAAAGAAGGGAATAAAGCTTGAATCCCTGGAATTCTCAGCATTGTACAAAACTGGAAGGAGAAATCCTTACGCATGATGATATGTCTATTACAATTGCTTCATGCATTTGTGTAGACCAATGTTTGAATGTGGATGAGCTAGCTTAGGTAACCAAATATTGCCTAGTGGTATAGTCCAACTAAGTCCAACATAAGGATGAGATGAACACTTGAGAATCCCTGATCTTAGCAATGGGTTGAAAGAATCCCGCTTGACATCGGAGGAAATGCTTGAGTTCTAACTCAAAATATACAATCACATGCACACACAGAGATCATGAAAAACCAGGTCCATGGTAAAAGCATTACTTTTCAAAAGTCTAAGTGGTAAGTAGACAGTTGTTGATAGGGGAACTAGAGTGTTTGAATCTCCGAAAAACCCCAAAAAATTTTTTACATAGCAACAAATCATAACATCATTCACACCATCATATTCTTTATAAGATTCTATAAATTAGGGGGTATCAACATAGTAGGACAGATACCGCATATATATTAGAAATAGTATATAGACGGCCACTGACTACTTTATATCTTTTAATTTACAGAAACTTATTAAGAAAATACATTACACACCATTACATCTCATATATGAATACTTAATCAATTCTTATGATAGAAGTGATTATTTAAATTCATGATTATTTTTAAAACTTTTTGTGGTATCACCCATTAAGATTGTCAACGTCATATGCATTTCGTATGTTTTAAATGATTAGAGCATACAGGTTCATTTATACCATTCCATCACATGAGTTAGATGCATACAATTAAAGCAAAGATAAAACATGCATTTAACAATAACATCTGCATCCACGAAAACAAGTCATTATCATCCATAAACCACATCATAAAACATATAGGCAATATCCATTTGCATACCATAAATTCATCATTCATCATCAAAATACATTGCATCATATCATCAAATCATATAAGCATCTACACATCCATCTAAGCATCTTCAAATATCATCTATCATCTAACATATTCATCATATCATCATAATATCATCATCGCATCATATCATAAAATAAAATAATAACAAAAACATAAGCAATAAATGATACACATAATGAGTCATAAAAGGTAAATCTATCATAAAAATATGTGTGTCAAGTCCAATGGATATACAAAAATGCCCGTGGGCTATAGTCATGTAGGTCAGTCGACCTCAAAAATGGATCAAGAACCAAGTAGAACATCAATCAAGTGTTGGGCCTGAGCCCCCTACGCCATCTCCTCCAGTGCCACCTCCCCCTATGGTGGTGTCACGAGTCGAGTGATGTGAGCCTGTAGGTCTCTCTGTCCGAGTCTAGGTCCACTGGCTAGGATGGGTGGAAGACTACCCCGAGGTAGAGCACCCATTGGCCTACGAACCACCTGCACCTACTGGATCCTTAGGGACAATCTCGTGCCTCCTGAGCTGCATCTGAAGGAGGGTAACATGATCCATAAGTCCTCGGATCCGCTCCTCATGCTCATCCAACAAGGACTGAAGCCATCCCACCTCTACCCCTGAGCCTACCACTGGAACCTCCTATGGTGTAGAAGTAGGAACAACAAACTGCATCCTGACATCGCCACCCCCAATAGTAGCCTATAGAGCCTGTATCTATGTTGTGAGCTGCTCAATCGTAGCATCTCACCATTGTACCTGGATCTTAGTAGCCTGGAGCTCAGCCTCGACCTCGTGCAACTGTGCTCTTAGAGGAGAGTCTCTCTCCTCGAGCTCTAACTCCTCCTCCTCCTCAGGAACATTAGGATCCTCTGCTGCCACCTGCTCTATCGGCTGGCCCCATACCTCGGTCCTGGCTCGAACCCTACATCCTACCGGATCTATGCCATCACCCCCGCCATCATCCTTGCACCCTAGACTATCGATGCCATGCCACATCTGATCACCCCACCACTGAGAGTAGGCCTCTATAACTCCCCCAACCACTGTAGGGTCTACGACTGGGGCATCCTCCTCATCTGCAAGCTCTATGACCTATCATGGAGGTAGGTCCCTCTCTGCTGTGAGGTACCTATACAAGAATGGTACCAAGGGCACATCCTCTTGCAATCCGTACTGATGAAGAACTCGAGAGTAGAAGAAATACTCCCGGATGGCAATATTACGACCAACGAGCCATCGCTCGTATCGTGTCCTAGCAGTAAAACTAGTTGGATCATCCCAAATCGGACACTCATAGTATGACCGCCACACGACATCTTCGACCAATAGTCTGGTAAAAGCATCAGTATAGTGGGACAGCTCCCCTACAAAAGTGTGGCTCTTACGCTCCTCATGCTCTCGAGCCCATCTGGAAGCATAGCACTATGTCCAAGCCTCAATAGATGTAATCTCAGTTGGGAGCCCCTTAGGGTGATCTACCTTAATGTGCTCCCATCCCCAAACCTGTAAGAGCAAATTGCAAGCAATGTTGACATGTCCCTATCGATGGATGTGGTACAACTCATCGTAGCATTGAGCCAATAGCGATCTACCCCATGCATAGATGATAGGCTCCTCGCTATCTAGAAGGTCTTGCACCATCGCCAGGAGGTTCCAAGGGAACCTCAAACCCGAGCAATCTAGGACAAGAACATTGTTGATCACCATCAGCAACACGACATGTCTCACTGTGAAAACCTGAGCATCATACCAAGTCTTGATAGATACTCCCTCGGACCCAGTCTCCCGGAGGGCCTATGCAGAGCATGCTCCAAACACCCGAGCATAGATGACCACCTGATCAGTAGTGGTCGATGAAATAATGGGCACCCCATCGAATGGGATCCAAAAAATCTTGTAAACATCCTCCGGCGTGATAGTCATCTCATCGGGCAGAATATGGAAGGTGTTGGTCCGCGGGTCCCAACGATGGGCTAAGGCCATAAGATATGCTTGATCGGCCATAATGTGGGGCAACTTGATAACGTACTGTAGCCCATGGGCCTTAAACCACTCCCAGTCAGTGTCATCAAATCCAGGAAGCAAGTCAAGCAGGAGCTTTGGGTCCCGAGCCCGAGCAGTGAGGATCTAAACAAAGCAGAAGAAAAACAAAACATAACTACAATGCATCTAAGGCATAATTCACAATAAACATGAAAATGGTGCAAAAGAGTATGAGTTACTCTAAATCTAAGCAAGAAAAGAATAAATTGCACCTAAGCAAAGCAAAAATTCAAAAAAAAATCATAAAAATCAATACATAAAATGCAAAAACAAGGCTTAAGCTTTAGCCGCTGTCGCCTATAGCGGTCGAAACCTGGCCACTGGAGGCAGCAGTGGCCAAGGCCCAACGGTCAAATTTTTGACCGTTGGGATTCAAGCTTGGCCGCTCTGAGCGACAGCGGCTCAGAGCCGACCGCTCTGAGCGATAGCGGCCAAGGGGCGGCACGGCAAACCCATGAACCCTTGGCCAGAAAATCAAAAAAATTTACAATTTTGACAAGATAGCTTCAACAAAACAACAAAGGGAGGGAAAGCAAACAAATTGGAAAACAAATCCCCTACCCAAGCATCAAAACTAAGCTAAGTTTGAGAATGCCCAAAATGACGGCAATAGGGGAATAATGGAAAATTTTCAAAAACCCTAGGCTAAAGCCATGGATAGATTGCAAAATTGGGGACCAACCCACCATGGCAAAAAGGAACCTAAGCCTAGTTATAGAGTTTGTTCATTGCCAACAGGTTTAGTGATGTTCATTTTGCTCATTTCTTAGTGGAGTTCAATTTTACTTAAGCAAAGAAAAGAGAGCTAGGGTTTTGAAGAGAGATACCCGAGAAGCTCCGGCTCCTCCAGCAATTGATGTCTCACCTTGCACAACCATGTCCTCAGCACCAACAAGTTTCAAAGTCACAACCATCACCGCTGCACCAGAGCTCTGAAAATGGAATCTTCAATAGTGAAAATGATAGGTCAAAACCCTAGAATTGCAAATTTTATATTTCCTTAATTATGCCTTGGCTGCTACTGACGTCAATGGCCCAAGCTTCTTGGCCACTCAAGGCGACAACGACCACAGGCAGGAAATCAAAAGCCGCTAGACCTGACAATGGCCAAGCTCACAGATCAAAGTAAAGTAGTTCCTTCAATGAGGGAATAACAAAAATAGCAAATAATCACACTTTGATGGTTTAGGATCATCAGAATGTTCAAAATAACAAAAAAATTCACATAAAATCACAATCTCAAGCAGGCCTCGTATCCAGTTACCTACTCTATCCACTCGATGATTGCAACGATTTGCACTCCATGTATTTTGGTGAGATGAGTAGGCAACCATAAGGCCACTTGGGGCAAAAGCAACTCATTTTGGAATTACGATATGTCACCCTTCAAACCCGAAGAAGATCAAGATGGTCGAACTGCTCCACGGGCGTGAAGGGGTCATTCTAATTCCCCTATGACATCAAAAATATTAAGTCAAAGTGATACAATCTAGGCATGAACAGAATCACTCATCCTAACTCCCTAAGAAGGCTATTGATAGTTGGACCACTCCTCGGGATAGGGATGGATGATTATCATAAGCAATTGGAGTCACACTTGGATGTGGGATTGCCCATTAAAAGCAGCAAATGCTAGAAAGGAACCAGATTAGTCATATTGGTCAAGCGACTTGTCGCTTCAATCATTGTCATTTCTTCACCAATTCATTGTGTGAAGAGGTAGTTCAAAACTTCAACATAATCATAATCAAAATCAACAAAATATCACTCGATCATAGCAAAATCATGTTCGTCCTTCGAATCATTGCATACAACAATCACAAATTTCCCTTGTTTTCTGGGAACGTAAGCAGACATGACATCTTCAATTGTAGCTCTCCTACCGGTCGAAATTGTTGTAGCAGCTGAAGCTACCCGATTGAGTTTGAGGAATGAGTGCAATTTAACATGCAAAATCCATTGAGCTAAGTCCTCCGAACGTTGAGGCAATGATTCAAGGGATGTGTGCCATCTTGCATGATTGGGCCATCCGACGTTGATCAGACCATTGATCACCATACACCCTACAAATGGATCAGTCTACGTTTTTGCTCAGCGTTGTGTTTTCCACACAGTGCATCGCAAAAAGGGGCATCTGTAGACACCTAAATCATGTCATGCTTAGGGGAGCTACTTACATAGACACACTCATAAGATCATAAGACATAATATTGGACTTTCCAAGCATCAACAGTGGTTCTCACCACTCATTTGGGGCCTTTTCAAGCCATCCAAGCTTGGCCGCTCAAGCCAAGAGCGACCAGATTCTAGCCGCTCAAGCCTAGAGTGGCCAGACCTAGCCACTGTAGATGATAGCGACCAGATCATAGCCACTACAGATGATAGCGGCTAAGCCATAAGAAGTGGTTTGCTAACAAACAGGCCCAATCTCGGGTGGAAGTGGCAGTCTGCATGCAATAAAGGTGAGCGGGAGTGACTTTGCATTCCTTTTCATGACCAGTTCACATAGGAGACTTGAGTTTGCATTTAGACTTAAGTTAACTGACCTCCAAGCATAAAAAAAGGACAAAATCTTCTCATGCTAATGACCAGTTCACATAGAAGACTCAAGTGGGCAGTTAGATTTCAGTTAACTGGCCTTCAAATATAGACAATGGACAAGAGCTTCTCATGCTAACTTGCACTACGCATGAGAAATTCATTTCTAGGGCTTGGACATAGACCTAGGGTTTCACACTATAAAAGGTGCAAGCCTAAGAGCACCAAGAGAGCCTTATCATATCTAGAGATCCTTTAATATTTTATCATACAGAGAATAGAGACCCGAATCACATACAGGAGATCATTTTAGAGAGAGAGTTCTCTTTGAGATCATGTGTGCGACGGAGCTTTGACAAATCAAAGGGCATAACACCTACTTTCTTCAACATCAGATCATAGTCTTTGACCCATAGCTTTGGGGCAAGGAGAGCAAGGTTTTCTTTAGCGGTCGTTGTCTTGGACAGTGGCCCGCAGGCTTGGCTTAGATAGACATAGCATATTTTATCTTGTTTTCTTATATCATTAGCATAGATTTACTTGATTCCATGGTATTGTTTTATCATATTTTTGTTACATTCTTTGATTACTAACAACCTCATCCAGGGAGGCAATCTCGGACACCTAAAAGTGTGTTGTTGTTTCATTGCTTGTAGGGCCATAGGTACATCGGACGAAGGTTACAACATACGAGAGCAAAAGGGATCCCTCTAGGAGACAGCCCTAGAGAAGGAGGCATCTGTAAGCCCTCATACATTTTTGTGTGTGAAACCGGGAAGCTTTTATAAGCGCACCACCTCTTCGTGGAAGGGGCACTCCTTGCCCACTTGTAATTTATAGTATCAAAATGGGTATCCCTAAGAGGGACCGACATGTAACCGAGCTTCAATATCAATAAAGAGATCCATATTTTGTTATTTCGTGTTATATGCTTTTTCCTCTTGTCTTTCCATTTTATCTTTGGTATTTTAAATAAGCATTGCAAGTAGGGTTTTTAGAAAAGGGACCGATGCATGCATTCCCGAGGTCACCACAATATGAATTGTGTCCCTTTCATATTGCACCAATGTATCAAGTACATCCATCAACAGTAGGTTCATGTAGTTCCTACAAATTTAGAACCCTTCAAGTTCTACAATATGGTCAATCATTCATAAGAATCTACCTTTCCTTTAGTGCATCTGGACATCCGACCCAATGATCCTATCAAAGGTCTAGATCCTTCACTAAAACCATCCACCAATCCATCACCATCACCATCACCCCCATCCTAGCAATAACCATTGGTCTCTTTTAATATTCCTTCTTCATCATCGAATTCCATGACTAGGAATCCATCGAAGGCATCAATTGACAAAACCCCATCATCCATGTCCATAATATTTGAAGCCGTCATTCCAAATCCTATGGATGAGGAAGAAGTACCCATTTCCATGGATGAGTCATCCCAACCTACATCTCCATCATTGTCATCTACCTTCCCATAAATCATAGTCCACATGACCAATCTAGGACTCGTTGAGTATTTGGTATAGAATGTTACATTTACTCCCCTCATCGAGTTAGTTCAATACATGGGTAGACCTCACCAACAACCCCTACCCATTGATACCATTATATCTCTAGGGTATCCTTTAAATAAGATAAAATTTATCTATGGGGGTTTCAATGTTACCTTAGAGTCGTCTCCTATGATAGAAGACGATGAGGCATTCTTAGTAAACATCAGTTACATGTCAAACCTAAACTTTTCCCTACAATACTTTTATCATTGCCATTGTCATAGAAGTGGTCTAGGTCAGTATGAATAAGGTCTCTATATCCCTTCCCAACCATATTATCAATTGCCTCTAGATAAGTTTGAATTAGGGTATTTCATGCATATGTTGAATGAGCTCCTAGAAGACTCACTCTAGTGCCTTACCATAGGCTTTGGAGATAAGATTGATGAGAATGAGTATGTCGGTCCTAGCCATAGTCATCTACTGAGTCATCATCTTCCAATCACTTCTAGTGAGGTATCCAAATTAAGGGATGATGATATAGATTTAGAGTATCTTGATCCTAGCCACATTCAGTGGCTTAGGGATCATGTTCGAATTGACCCTCTTTAATCCTCTAATTAAGACCATACAAGTGGATGGATTTATGATGATGAGTATGACAAAAAATAAGTGTTTGAACTAGGCAATGATCTTGAAACTGATTGGATCAAAGAAGAGGATGAATTTAATCAAGATTGTGATGACATTTCTATTGATTCATATTACCAAGAGTATGATACAATATCTATTGCTTCAAATATATTGAAATATGAATCAATTGCTATCAATCCCCTCAATGATCTTGATGAATTCTAGATTTGTCTATTCCCTAGGTGAATACCCATTTTATGATAGCTTCTTCCACCCAAAGATCTAGCTATTGATATTTCACACATGCCACACCCTATCATTTTTCCATCATTGCAACCACCCTTGATGCATATGCATCCCCTCATATTCAATCATATTTTTCCATTAGATAATGGATATTATCCACCCACCATCAACATGATCTCCATTGACCTCACCACCCCTCTCCACTACTAGTAGGAACCTGGTACCTAGAAGCCTTGATGGATGAAAAACAAATGGATTTGGATGCATGCAATTAATATAAAACTAAGAGAATCACCTTTGGATAGAATCCCTGTTGCATTGGTTTGAGGGGTCCCTCCAATGGGTTTCAATTATATTTATTTATATTATTCATGGATACCTTCAAATGAATGATTGGACAATAATATATATCTACCCTAAGGTTGTGAGTGAAAGGACACAATGGTCCATATAAAGTAATAGTAAGTGATTAATTAGTGGTTAATGGTTAGGATTAGAATCCTAACATGCCACCCTACTTAAAAGGAGATTTTTCCTCAAATATAAAAGTGAGGAGATTTGTCCCTTGTTTTCCAAGTCAAATTTATGCAAGTTATTGTACTATTTTTGTGTCACTTTTTCAAAGGCAGGGATATCTTGAGGGTCGGAGCATTAGTGGGGGGTTGCCAAGAAAAATAGTAGAATATTCCTTAGGAGAATCATGATGACGATGGGATGGAAACCCTTGGGGTTCCTCAAACACTTCATACTAATGCATCAAAAGTGGTGGTAACACTTCCACATCTTTTTGTTGTTCCCTGGGAGAGCCAACGGAGAATGAGTGTGTAGTCACTTTTTTGCATTATTTTCGAATAGGTTTGACCATGTGGTGATAATTCACTATCGGTGAGGAACTTGAGTGTAGTTCTTGTAGAGTGTATGTTTGGTCATCATTGGTCACTTTAGATATGTCTACCTCATCCTTTTTGGGTGTAGCGATCTCTTTTTGCACATTGACCTCAATGTCTTTATTGTTGTGAGTAGGTGCACCGGGCATTTTGGACATAATTACCTCATCTTATTTGGGTGTATCGATCACTTATTGCACATCTTCCTCATCCTTGATTTTTATATATTGATAAGGATCAACTCACTTTATTAGGTCAAATTCCTGCCTCGATATAAAATGTTGAGTAATTTTGTCCATTCACTGGTGAAACTCCTGGATGAATTCCTTGAAGGTAATATCCTGTGATCTCCTATCATTAGCCATTTTAGGGCTGGTTTGTAAAAATATAAGTCTTATTTCATAAGTGGAATTAATTTTTGAAGAAAATTGCAAAAAGTATGTAATTTAATTAAAAAAAATTACAAAAAATTATGTATTTTTTGTCAAAATTTGACAATTTTTTGCCAAAAGTTGGTTTATCAACTATTTGGACAGGTCGGAGGTGTAGACCAATTGGTTCATCCAAACCCCATAAGGGGGATGGAGGTCCAAGGTTCAAATCTCGGGCCTCACCGGACTGAACGCTTGTCCCTTTCCTGGTGCTTTTAGTGGCATAAAAGGTTTAAAATGATTGTGGCATGGTGGTTATAGGGGCGGACTATGCGAAGATCTGTGTGGTGGCTTTCGGGGTGGACAACACAGAATACTGTGGCAGCCATAAAAAGTTGGACAACCTACCCGGATTCATGGTGGCTACCGATTCCACCATGTAAATACAAAAAAAAAACTATTTGGACCTTAAAGATCAGTAATTTTCAATTTTTGAATGTGAAATTACTTTCTTGGTGGGAAGCATGTACATCAATGGCTAGAAGGGTTAGGAGAGTCATGAGACGGCAGCGTGTGGAGGGGCACGGGTCAACGACAAGCAGTGAAGTGGGGTACAGGTCAGTGATAGGTATGGAAGAGGGGAAAACATGAAGGGTGAACATGGGATAGCGGCTAGGGAGCATAGGACATGAGGGTAAGCAATGGTGGAGTGGGTAAGAATGAGAAAGGGAAGAGGGAACAACATAGAGGGTGAACATGGATGCTAGAGATCACGAGACATGAGGGTAAGCGAGGGTGAAGCGGGTAAGGATGAGCAACAAAAGAGGGGAAGTGACATTAGTGGCAGAGGGGTGGAGTCAATGGCAAATGACCACAAGGGCATGTGGCAAGTGAAATTTATGAGTCACATGAAGTGCATTATGTGGGTGGCATGACCTAAGTCACGATACTACCTATGCGCATGAGCGTATAAAATTTATTTTACTTCCCTTGTCCCATTGATGTGGGACTAAAACTCACCAAAAATTAAACATAAAATTTCATTTGCGCAGGTAAAGTCGATCGTACAGTGACTGAATTGTTTTCCATGGTGAAGGAATTTTATTTTGCGATGACGATGATGGGATTTAAATTGGCAGCAACAAAAATTAATTACAACCTTAGGTTATTTAATTTTGCTTCATCATTTTCCTATTTATGCATCGGTAACAGTAATTTATCAATGGTGATGGAGTTCCTTTTAGGGCAAAGGAAAATTAAGATGACGACTGGTAATTTTTTTAAACCTTAATGTTTAACTTAATTTTTATCATCAGTTTCTTCTTGTCTGATGGAAATGTCATAGCGTTAGGAGATTTAGTAGCTGGTAATTTTGATTTGTGCACAATTCTTAATCCTTATGAAGAATAAATGTTATTTTTCATATGTGTTCTAGTGTCGGTGATATGTGTAAGTGTACTAGGTAGTGCTGATGGTGAGCTATGATGAATTCGATGTAGAATGTGATAGTTGTTGTGCACACAATTATGAATGAAATACAACCGTGGAAAGTGGAACCTACTTGATTTGGAAAAGTTAGCGTGTCTCCTCACCAAAATCTATAATTTTGGCTAGTTTTAATGAATTTTACTTTGATGATTCGTTCTTGGTGGAGAGAATTTTATTTGTGGAAGATACTTGAAAATGACTGGTTATGCGGGAAAGGTGATGTAGCTTGTTTTCGGATGAAAAGCCACCTACTTGTGACTGATTCATGGAATTTTTTTTAATATAAATATTAATTTAAATGTCACTATGACATAATCCTGGGTGCTACTTCTAGTGTTTAAAAGCTGAAATTTGGATGCGATCTATTTGGTAGAGAGAAAAAATGGAATCACAAAAAGGGTGGTTTTCTTCTCCAAAATCGTTACTATGTTACCAGATGGTAGGAACCTCATTCCTAGTAGCCTTGATGGATGAGAAAAAATGTATTTGTATGCATTAAATGAATCTAAAACTAAGAGAATCACCTTTGGATAGAATCACTAATGCATTGGTTTGGGGGTTCCCTCCAATGGGTTTTAATTATATTTATTTATATTCTTCATGGATACCTTCAAATGAATGATTGGACAATAATATATATCTACCCTAAGGTTGTGAGTGAAAGAAAACAATGGTCCATATAAAGTAATAGTAAGTGATTAATTAGTGGTTCATGGTTAGGATTAGAATCCTAACAACTACCCATGCTACCTTTCAAAACCTTTGCATCTCAACCATGAGGTCATCAATTTTGATTTCACCATTTTTTCATCGTCACTCTCGAAGTTCTTTTCCTATGAAGAAATGTTACAACTGTAGCAATCTAGGATGCATACACCTAAGCTAATAATAACTAAAAATCACATAAAGCATAAAAGAATAGATGAATTTGCAAATAACCACAAAGAAGGGCTTCTTTTATTAAATTTCCAATGAAACTCGATTACAAATCCATCCCTCTTAGGGATACCCAATGTGATACAATTATTACAATCATAGAAAATCCCCATGCAAGGGTAGGTGTAATCCACAGGCTTCCTAGGTTGACACGAACTGCTCCAAGGCAAATGTGGCCTTCTTCTCCATGATTAGAGGTATTTTTTGCTTTGAATGACAAGACCCTATTAACCCTGCATTCAAGAAACAACAAGAAATAATTAAAAGCAAAGGAGGCCTCTCTTAATGAGGCTTTTAGAGGAATATTGCATATAACATGTCATGAAAGCTTGAAATCAAGAAAATGCATAAGGCATGGAAATCTACACTAAATATGATAATTGGCCATCAAGAAATATAAAGGAAACATAAATCAATCCATATAATGTCCTATTTAAACAATTGGAAGCATGAAAACATAAGAAATAGCCACAACTAATCTAGCTACCAAATGACAAGAAATGAAGGAAACAAGTCTTAAATTCCTACTTCTACCGCACAATTGTCTCTAATAAAACAAATCTAGATTAAATGCATATAATATACTACAAATAAAATGTAAACTACTACTAAAACCAAGGGAAAAAGGAAATTAAACCTTGATCGTAGGTCTACGACGTAGCTAGCACTATTAGTCATGGTTGACAACTATGGTTGAGCTAAAAATATAGTTGCTCTCAAATGTCGGTCTTAGATCTCCAATTCCCCTTGATGAATTGATGATCAAGGGTCACCATGATGTCCTCTGATAGATTTGGTGGTTGAATTGCTTATATTGGTGATGGAATGGGCTCAATTGAGTTTCTTGATTCCTCCTAGCCCTCCATAGCCTTCTTGGTTCCAAGTGCCATGTGATCTCCAATTAGGCAGCAAAAGTATTCCTCTCAATGGATACAAGTGAGTATACAATTTGATAGGGCTTCACTACTCTTCAACTCGAGATTCTTCTAGACTTCTCCCCAATTTGGAGGGGGGTTATATAGCATTTGGGAAGGCCTTGTCTTAGCTTCATGGAGAAGCCAAGATCAAGAAGGGATAGTTGGGGTAGTTGGATGGAAACTTCTAGAACTTTTCACTCTCTAATTGCTTGGATCTTCAACCAATTGGCCATTGTAACCGATTTTGGGTTGGCCAAGGTCCAACTAATTTTGAAGGCTAGCCATGGCTCTGAGGTGCGGTCAGATCTATTAACCATGGGTGTCAACTACGACCAACACTGATTAGGCCAAAATGCCTAAATGAGTGGTTAGAACCATTGCTTCACCTTGGAATCTATCCAAGATCTTTCATATGGTCTTCTAGCATGTCCCATATGAGTAGTCACCTCGACATGACATGTTTTAGGTGTCTACAGATGCCCCTTTTGAGATGCATTGTGAGATCGAACAATGTTGAGAAAAAATAGACCTCCTAAAATGATGTCGTAGGTTGGATGATGATCATTAGTCTGATCAACATTAGATGCCCAAGGTCCTGCAAAAGGATGCGCATCCTAGAATCATTGCTTCCAACTAGATGGAAGGCTTAAATTTGCAAAGCTTTGGCAAGCTCCAATGATGATCGGGTAGCTTTAGTGCTACTATAGGCTTCCACGCCATATAGATCCAAAAGGAGGAGAGCTACTAACTTAACTATCATAGTTGCTTTTTTCCCAGCAAAGGGTAAGCTTATGATAGTCATTGGCAATGATTCGTAAGATGAACATAATTTTGACAAGATCAAGGGATCTTCTATTGACTTTGATTATGATTATGATATTATGACTACCCCCTCAAGTGATGAGTCGATGAGGGTAATGACAATTAAATGAAGTGATGAGTCACTTGACCACTATGAATGACTTGAATTGATTTAAATTTTAGCACTTGATACTTGGCTAGGCCTAATCAGCTATGATTACAACTGTTAATAGTAATTGTATATTTCTATCCCATGGAGTGGTCCAACCATGAAGGCCTTCTTAGGGAATCAAAATGATAACAATTCCAATTAGGCATGTGTTGAATCATATTGTTGATGATCTGCTAAAAATGTCATAGAAGAATTGACATGATTGCTTCATTCTCGTGGAGCGGTCTAGCCTCCAAGGCCTTCTTCGGGATTGAAATGAAGCATATCAATTTAGTGATGATGAATTTACCCCAAATGTCCTTATGGTAATTTACTCATCTTTCTGGATTGCATGGAGCACCAGTCGCTACAACCACCAAGTGTATAGGGTAAATAACTGGATACGAGGCACATTTGGCTTTTGAATTATCTAATTTTTTTTATTATTTTTTGAAAATTCTGGTCCATTAGATATTTTTAATTTTACCTTTTGAAACTCCTCATGGTGGGATTTTTGGAGCATTTATTGTAGGTTGCTAGCCACGCTTGTCAAACGTAACTAAATTTTCAAATTTTCTTAGCTACGGCTTCGACACGTTGTCGATAAACCCTAATCCTATGCCCATGGGTGTCAGTCATGATCAGGAGAAAATAGAAAATATTTAAGAAAAATCTATCATTTTTGATGTCATTATTTCCAATTGATAGCTTTGCAAACCTGAGTGCTCTGAGAGGTGAGTTACCAAATTTGACATGGAATACTGCTACAAACTCGACCTCACTACCACCTATACTGATGGTAGACCAACCTGGAGGTGTCGATGCTACTAAGGTAGAAGCACACAAACCCTCATTTTTTTAATTATCGGATAAAATTGAACCTCATTAAGTAATGGGTTAAATTAACATCACTAAACTATTAGTAATGAACCTCACCCTAGATAGGTTTAGCCTAGGTTAGATTAGAAGGGGTGGGTTTAATTTTTTATTTTTTTATTTATTTTTGGGTGTCTCGGGATGGGAAATGACCCTAAAAAGGTCATCTCCCTTAGTCATGACTGGTAGGCATGGTCCCCAATTGGAAAATTGGGGGCCATGGCTATCCATAGTGGGATTCAAATCCCAATGGTCATAAATTTGATTGCCATCTCGATCATGGGTCTAAATCATGGTTCGAAACTTTAGAAAAATTTAAATTTTTAATTTTTTTGAATTTTTAAAGGAATTAATTAATTTTTTGAATTTTTGAAGTGCTTTGTCCATTTTTTTAATTTTGAGTGCATTTTTTGATGTTTATGTGTTTTTAAATTTTGTGATTTTGTTTGATATTTTTAAGTCATTTTTTGATGTTTTTGGTTGATTTTTAATCATTTTTGCCTTATTATGCTGCTTTCGACTAGACTCTGACTATGAGGGTGAGGGAATCAAAGATCCTTTGTAACCTATGTGGTGCCCTAACATAGGTAGAGTAGGATTTGTTTGGGGTCATGGGCTTTGGCTACATCTTGTGCCTCCCCACTATTAGGGCCGATCAGGCCTACATGATAGCTTTGGCATGATGTTGGGATGCATGGACCAACACATTTCACCTGCCTATCGGTGAGATGATTGTGACACTGGAGGATGTGTACCACATCTTCTGACTCCCTCTGGATGGTGAGGCCATCACATCTTCATTGATCGAGGTGAAGAAGGTAGTATTTGATCAGATCTTTGATCATCGTAGTGATGCAACATAATAGCATTCGAACCATGGAGGGGTCCACATTGAGCATTGGTACACTCAATAGGTCTTCTCTCAGTGAGTGGCCATATTTATGCACTTGATTATGTAGATCATGCTCCCTGATACTTCTAGAGTGAGGTTCCCTTGGAACCTCCTAGCTAGGATGTGAGATGTCCTAGCGAGCACCATTCAGTAGCCCTTGATCCTATCTTGGGGGAGTGCCCTATTAGCGCAACTCTATAATGAGTTGTATCAGATCACTTAGAGGAGTAGAGTGGGCATCGATTGTAGCTTGCTTCTTTAGATCTAGGGGTGGTAGCACATCAATATTGAGTACCCTATAGGACTACCACTCAATATCATAGATATTGAGGAGGTGCGTTAGTGCTATGCAACGTGTTGGCCTTGAGAGTAGGTCTCATGTAGGGGACCTGAGCTACTACATAGAGTAGTTTGCATGGCTGCAGGTGGATAATATTGAGTGGTACCCATACCTAGACTGCCCTCCATGGATAGAGGTTGATGAGTACCTACGATGAGCATATAGAGATATATGGCTCCTCGGATGCAAGTCTAAGGTATATGAGTTCTTCTACTTCTCTCATATCACCAGATAGTTTGGTATCAGGTAGGACATCCTAGAGCTCCCCACCATCTACCATCATCTCACTCTAGAGAGGGACCTGACATGGCCTAGGGTGACTCTACTGGGTGATGAGGATGATGATTTTTAGGAGTCAGGCCTGGAAGATGTAGGGACTACTATTGACTATGACACTTGGTGGATGACTAGGGTATGGTGGGGCTTGGAGGGCCCCTTGGGTAGGATAGTAGATGAGATTATAGCAGAGGGTGTAGAGGGAGTAGAGGTCGATCCTCATGGGTACAAAGTCTGTCAGAGGATTGAGGGTGGATGGGGTGAGGGAGGAGCTATAGAGGAGGCCCCATAGACTAAGGAGGAGGATGAGGCACTAGTAGAGGGTGAGGTAACTCTTGATAGTGAGATTGGATAGCTCAAGGCTTAGGTTGCTAGCCTACAGACTCAGGTAGGCACACTATAGATGTAGATGCTAGGGAGAGATACCTCCATAGCTACCTTACAGGCATGGGTTAGTGACCTACAGTCATAGCTCATAGTAGGGTAGTCTCAGTGGTGTGAGTATGTAGAGGAGAAGACTGCTCTCTAGGCATAGATTACCATGGCATAGATAGAGATCTAGAGGGTCATAGGGCAGTGCATCCTCCTACAGTCTCAGCTAGATGCTATGATTATAGAGCATGACTCACTCAGGATTGTGAGGGGAGACCCCTCATCTTCATAGGTTGTTCTAGTGGCTCTGATTGCTCCAATAGTTCTAGTAGTACCAATAGTGTAGGGACTAGCAGTGATGGACTCGATGGTAGAGATCAAGAGACTATGGGCTCTGGTGCAATAGCACATCAGTGATCGATCATCAGATGTTGCCTACATCTCTACCTTGAGGGGAGAGATTGAGCTACTCGAGGGTGAGGTTCTTAAGAGGTCCATAGCTCTAGGATCTCAGAGGACTCAGACTAGGGAGATAGGGTAGTCCTCAGCTCGCTCCAGTCATAGGTCACATAGGACTGAGAGGACCTCAGGTGCCAGCTCCAGATGGACTCATAGGGAGGGTGGAGGTGATGGTGGAGCCTCATAGACTAGGGGTATAGGTGCTACTTAGTATAGATCTATGCTAGATATTGTACCATTTTTTAGTGTAAGGTCGAGGACCTACACAGTTGTAGCCTACGAGCATTTTTGACATATGCCGATGTACTCTTTATTTTTTATACACACATATATATATATGATCTGACATTTGAGACTCATTATATGTGTAGTTTTTATTTATTTTATGTTTATGAGATGCATATGGATGCAATGCTGATGTGTTATGTTTATTTTATGCTATATGATGTGATGTATATATGACATGCACTAGATAGCTATGTGATGTATGATTAGATGTAGTGATATATATGTGTAGATGGACTACTTATGATGAATGTATATGAATGCAATGTTTGATGTTAAATGCATGTTTAATTTATAGTACTTGTATGCACTTTATTTAATTTATGATGTTATGACATGATTCATGCCATGTATGTATTGCATAATTTTTATGATGATGATTTTCTGTAAATGGACATGTATGCTTTAATCACTTAAAACATAATGTATGAATGCAATATGAGTTTAACAATCTAATGGATGACACCACAGAATGTATAATAATCATGAACTGTAATTGATATATCTTATCATAAGAATTAATCAATTAATCACCCATGTGCACTATGTCATGATATATTGTTTCTATTCATAAGCTTTTGTAAGTTAAAATAATATGCATAACATAGTCAATGGCCATTTAAATATCATTTCTGACATCCATCCGGTATCTAACCTATATTATGAACAATATTTAATAAACAAAATCTTATAAAGAGAAATTTGATCCTTGATGATTGTGATTTGGTTGTTGCTATTTGGGAATTTTTGAGGTTTTCCATGAAACTCAAACACCCTAGTTGACTTATCAAAAGTTGTATAATGACTATACTAGACTTCTGAAAAATAAAGTT
Source organism: Wollemia nobilis (assembly GCA_028583015.1). NCBI lineage: Eukaryota > Viridiplantae > Streptophyta > Pinopsida > Araucariales > Araucariaceae > Wollemia > Wollemia nobilis. Next base: position 495,795 of record JAQPPZ010002937.1, on the reverse strand, counting down.
TTTACTCTGAAAGACCAAGCTATTCATTACCCTTGTGTGTGCAAATGAATATATTAGATAAGGCATAAGCATACCCCAGTGCTAGGCAGGATTCATTCAACCCATTGTTGTATTGGGGATCCTCAAATGTCTATCTGATCCTAGGTTTGGATTTAGTTAGACTAGACCACTAGGCAATCCAGGCCACCTAAAGCTAGCTCACTTGTGACTTGCTAGACCTACCCCAATGTCAAGCGGGATTCATTCAGCCCATTTCTGTATTGGGGATCACTCCATGGCTTTGAGTATTGACCATTCCAGGGATTCAAGTTCACCCCCTTCTTTTCTTCAATTTATTGGGATACTTGCTCATATATAGTGATAAAAATCACTATTTATTTTGTATATACTTATCTTTTTATTTCTTTTTTTTTATTGAGCAAGGGATTTGATATTGATTTGATTTTATTTTGAATTTGATCTTGATTTGACTTGATTTTGGGATTTCATTCTAGGATTTTGCTCCTTCATTTGTAAGCAAGGGATTTATTCGGGTAGGGGGTAAACTTGTCCTTTTTCCAATGACCTCTACTCTAGACCACTGCTCCTCATAAAATAAGCAAGTAATAAAACCTTTCACCTAAGGTGACCTAGACCACTTTTGTAGTTTTCATCCTTCCTTACCCTAATTAGGATTGTTTAAATGTGTTTGATTAGTGATAGGATTCTGATATGCTAAGTGCTATCAAAACTAGACTTCATCTACAAAAGCAAAGCAAGATTTCTACCAAACTCTTGAGAAGACCACTAGGTATGGTTGAATGACTAGAAAACCCTAGTATATTCTTCATAGCAATAGGAAGGGTTGTGTTGAAAAACACAATTACTCACAAGGGTGATGTGTGATGATGATAATGCATAGATGCATGATTGAAACACAAATGTGGTGTCATTTGTAAGATTGTAAACACAACCTATCCTAATGCAAGTGTGATGGATGGAAATGCCTAATGCAATGCAATTAAATGAAATGCATATGCAAAATGAAAATGCTTGATGCAAATGGAATGCAATGATGCAAAATGAAATGCAATGTTTTTTAGATTTTATTGCTTTTTAATTTTTATGAATTTTTGAAATTTTGATTTGACCAAAGGGTTTAGATTCCTTTGGAGCCTTTTATGGGATGACCAAAGGGCTTACATATGCCTTTGGAGCCTTTTAATGGTTTGACCAAAGGGCTTACAGATGCCTTTGGAGCCTTTTTAATGGTTTTAGGCATAGAACACTTTAATATGAAGGATGTTGAGAGGTTCAGGCTCTTCAACCCCTTCAAGCGATGTTAAGCGATATGTCCCAGGTCCAATATTCTCAGAGATTATATAAGGACCTAACCAATTAGCCATAAATTTGTCTCATAGTTTTGGTGGTAGATTTGAGTTCTGTTGGTTCTCTTTCAGCATAAGATCACCAACCTCAAAGTCTCTCAGATGGACTTTGTTATTGTAAGCTCATTTTAAGTGCTCTTGATAAACACAAAGATGCTCAAGAGCATTCACATGATGTTCATCAAGTAGCATCAATTGATCTAGGTGAGCTTGCCACATAGTGTCATCATCAATGAACTCTTTCAATGCGATGCACAACATTGGAATCTCCAACTCTAGGGGCATAATGGCCTCAACACCATATACTAGTGAAAATAGAGTTGCCCCAATGGGTGTCCGAATGCTAGTCCTATAAGCCCATAATGCAAGGGGTAGCTAGATGTGCCAATATTTGTGGTGCTCTTGTACCATATTTTTCAATATGGATACCACTATCTTATTTGAAGCCTCAACTTGCCCATTTTCCTATGGATAATATGGAGTCACAAAACTATGTTTGATCCTGTACTTGGATGTCAAAGCCCTCATAGTTTTGTTCTTGAATGATGTTCCATTATCCAAGATTATTTTGGATGGTATCCCAAAATGACTTATGATATTGGTGAGTATGAACTCCATAATACGTGCTCCAGTTGTCATTGTTAATGGGATTGCTTCCACCCACTTAGTAAAGTACTCAGTAGCCATAATAATGAATGTATGTCAACCCGATGATGGAGGAGAGATCTTACCGATTAGATCCAAACCCCACTGAGCAAATGGCCAAGCCGCTTGAATGGGTTGTAAGGCCTATGATGGCAAGTGCATAAGATTAGCATGATGCTGACATTTAATGCATTTCCTGACATACACATTGCAATCCTTCTCCATAGTAGGCCAATAATAGCCCATGCAAAGGATGCACTTGATGATAGCCATGCCACTGAAATGGCCACCACATGTACCATCGTGAGCTTACAAAATTGCCCAAGATGATTCTTGGGGCTCAAGACAATGAAGGAGAACTCCATCGTAACTTCGATGATACAAAATATCTCCTAACAAGACATACTTTGTCACTTTCTATTTAAATGTGCATTTCATGGCACACGATAATCCCTAGGGGATTACACCAAGTTTTAGGAAGTCATGTATTTGTGACATCCAGTTCTGATAGACCTCAACCTCAACTGACAAGACAACATGTTCCCCCTATGGTTTAACATTCACAAATGCATACTAGGAAACAACCTTATGGTGAATGGTAGTACCATTCCCCGTAGGACCCTACGAGATCAATGACCCCCAGGATGCCCTCTTGAGAAAGTCTCTGGCTCTATAGAACCATTCATGGTTTGGTTCTATATGAATCATGTTGATTGACTCTTTGTTATCCAAAGCTTCATGCTGCACGATAGAGTGTGACAACATTTTTACATGGATGGTAGTAAAATCGGTAGATAAATTCTGAGGAATTAAAGATCCCAAAGATGCCATAGTGTCTATAAATCTATTTGATGAATGAGGGATTGCCTCGATGTCGTACCACTCCAACTGAGCTAGATAAGTATCAACAAGATCTTTGTAGGCCTTCAGGATAGGACACCTACATTGAAAAAGTCCCTTCACTTGGTTGACAATGAGAAGGGAATCACCAAAGATATTTAACCTTTTGATCTTCATGGTGATAATTGTTTGGAGGCCCAAGATTAGGGCTTCGTATTCAACATTATTGTTAGTGCAAGGAAAGTCCAACTTAAATGACAAGGGCATGGGAGCACCTTGCGGCATGAACAACACTATTCCTGCACCACCCCCTTGCTCACACTTTGAACCATCGAAGAACAAGGTCATATCAGCTTTGTTATCTAGTTCTTTAGGTTTGGGTGCTTCTGATAATGTGAATATTGCATCATCAAGAAGCTCAATGGTGAGAGGCCTACTATTTTCTAGTGGTGCCTCTGCCAGTTGATCAGCTATGACCTATCCCTTGATGGAATTTTGGCTAATGAATTCCAAATTAAATTCTATCAATAACATGATCCACTTTGTAGTACGTGTATTATGATACATCTTGCTCATCATATACTACAAAGGATTTTGTTTTGATATGACATACATCGTATGACTTAACATATAATGCCATAATTTATTTGTAGTGAACACCACTTCTAAACATAACTTTTCCATGTAGGCATATCCTAGCTCGTAACTCACCAAGGTTTGGCTAATGTAATATATGGCTTGCTCTTTGTCTTGCACATTATTTTGGGCTAACATGGTCCCTAATGCAAAGTCGGTTGCTGATATATATAGCAAGAATGGTACATCTGGTCTTGGTGGAGCTAGTACTGGTGGCATCACCAGGTAGTGCTTAATCTCAGCAAAGGCTGCTTGATAGTCCTCATCCCAATTGAATGGGACCCCCTTGTGTAGTAGTCGATTCATGGGTCGACATTTATCTGATAATTGTGTGATAAATCACTTTATGGATGCTACTTTGCCTTGTAGGCTTCTTAATTCCTTGATATTCATGGGAGGATGCATTTCTAAAATGACCTTGACCTTTGTTGGGTCTACTTCGATCCCTCATTTTGAAATGATGAATCCTAAGAGCTTTCCTGAAGTCATGCCAAATACACACTTCTTAGGATTCAACCTGACATTATGCTCTATCAGGTGATCGAAGACCTTTCTCAAGACCTCTGCATGCTCTGAATGCAGCAATGACTTTGCCAATAAGTCATCGATGTAATCTTCCAAGATCTTATGCATGTAGTCATGAAAGATGTATGTCATAGCCCACTGATATGTAGCACCAACATTCTTAAGACCGAATGGCATAACCTTATAACAAAATGTCCCCCATGGCATTATGAACATGGTTTTATGCTGGTCTTCGAGCTTAATCCAAATTTGATTGTAACCAAAAAAACCATCCATTAGGGAGAGCATTTCATGACCCATAGTTGCATCTACGAGAGCATCTATGTTTGGCAATAGAAATGAATCCTTTGGTGTTGCCCTATTGAGGTCTCTAAAATCCATATAGATACGGATCCTTCCATCAAGTTTTCCTATAGGCACCATGTTTGATACCCATTTTGGATAGTCGATGGAAATGACAAACTCTACATCCAACAACTTTTGCAATTCATCCTTAACCATTAAGGCTACTATTGGATGCATCTTCTTGAGTTTCTACTTGATTAGATTTTTTGAGAGATCTAGCGAAAGGTTATGAGTAACCAATTTTGGATCTAGACCCGACATGTCCTTATAAGTCCAAGCAAAGAGATCAGGTCTCTCTTTCAGTAGAGGGATGAGGTTGGCATGCTCATCAGGAGATAAAATTTCTCCAAATTTAACCTTCTTAGGAATTGTGGGATCATTGTTGATATCCACTTCAAAGGTTTCCTCTATTGACATGTGGGATCCCTCCTCAAGTTGGTGAGGTGTAGGGATCAAGTGGATGTCATCTTCTGGGTTTATGGGTTCCATGTTGGAAGCATCCTTAGCATGATAAACATCATGTGCACAACCTGGCACAAAATGAAAAGGTTGCAATATTTCTTCATTAGGGAAGAAATATTTAGGCTCTAGTGGTGAGTCAACATGATCCCAATCAATAGCATCTACATCAAGACACAATGGTTTGGAGGGGTCGATTGGATTATGAAGTGGAGTGGTCAAATCAATGGAGATCATATTGATGGAATGGATCATGTCTCCAGGACCATGTGCATGTGACTCTACATTTATATAACTTCCATCCTCGAGATGTGGTTCTAGGGGTATGGGGATCTCTGGATCCGATCTATGGATAGACTCGAACATAGGATCGCTAGGCTCTAGGAGCTCCATATATGTCGATGGATCAGGAAAGACCATATGATAAATCACATTGAGATTCGGTGGTCTTCCCCTGAGGTGAGGGTGGAGATTGATATCTCTATACATATCCTCTATAGTGTATGGCACATTATGATGATGCAAGTAGGGAGGCCCCAAATAGGCTCTCTCTATTTCATCTTCATCATCACTATCATAATAAAAACCTTCACCACTACCTACTAGAACTAGGAGATTAGGAAGATGGGGCCCCATGTAAGCCCACTCTTGATAACCGCTATCATTAATGGAGGATTGCTCATCCTCGATGACTATCTCCAAGGGTAATAGATGACATAAATTTAGAGGGCCTAGGTAAGCCAACTCAGTCTCATCCTCAGATTGCTCATTGTGTGAGGACTCATCATCATCATCACTCTCATACATGCAACTCGGTCCACCTCTCTCAGAGATGGACTCTGCTATATCCTCATCAGAATGATCCTCTGACTCAAAATCTATCACTATGCTAGCATTCTGAACTTGCAGGTCTATGTCATCGGCTACCCCATAGATTTGTTCATCCAAGTTGTCTCTTGGGATGTGCTCTGGACCGGTCTCCACCAAGATGTTCTCATGATATATCTCAGGCGGTTCTATAGTGATGTAAGACACTAACCGGTTATCCCTTCGAAAGGTGAAGGGATTGGGGTGATAAGGATTGAAGTCGACTTCACCCCCAGACTGAGGTATAGGCGGTCTAAAGATGCCATGAGGAGTTCATCCTATCCTCCGATATAATATCCTAACCTGAACCTATCAGTCGACAATTGATATTATGGTTCGTAAGGCCTCCTACGCCCTTGCTCGAATAATCTGAGACCGTAACCATGCCAATGGTAATACTCAAAATATCATAAGGCATATTCTAGGTTAGAGAGATAATGAACATTCATAGTGAATGGTTCATCATCATCCTCATCCATGGGAGTGCGAGATGCAAGTTGGTCGAGCCCTCCATAGATAAAATTGGTTTGATTAGGAGGTACCCCCAGTGGTACCACCATCCCTATGGGAAGGTGATGGGCTTGTGGTCGGCCCATATCTTGCGTAGTCTCGATGATCGATGTAAATGTCACATTCTACACAATATACTCCCCTAATCTAGGATTAACCAAATGAATGGTCACCTGTGGTGCAGATGACCCTGCTGAAGATGCAGGTGAAGTAGGTTGAGGTACCTCTTCGACTTCTCCTTGAGCATCCTCTACTTCCATGGGAGTAGGGACCTCGATGACAACTAGTTTGGGCACTTGTTTTATCTCTTTTTTGCCCATATTTACCTTTAGCTTCTTATCATCCCGATGCATTATGGATGCAGATGGTCTGGTAGAAGTAGTTGTCATGTGCTCCGATCATTGAGATGCGGATGTTGTAGGTTTGGCACACACTTCCTTCATTTTACCTCCTGGATCTTTGATCAGTGACATTGGCCATATGTCCAGGTGCATTGAGGGGAGCATGAAGTCCCTCGACAAATCTACTAAATTCATGTATTTGAATGGTTCTTCATCTGAAGGTACCACGTGAACCTATCCCTCATGCACGTATTTAATACATTGATGGAGAATGGAAGGGACACAACACATTTCTCTTATCCAAGGTCTACCTAGAAGTATATTGTACTACATAGCACCTTCAATCACATGACACATCACCGGGATGGTCTTCAGTCCCACTTGAATAGGTAAAACTATCGTGCCGACAGTTGAGCATAATGCATCGTTAAAAGCTCTCAATGTGAAGGCAGAAGGTATGATATGCATCTTTGGAAACTTCAGGTATGTCAATGCCTTGGTCATGATTATATTGATTGATGATCCCGTATCAATCAAAACCCACTTGAAAGGTTTGTGATTTACACATGCAATGATGTGGAGCGGTGGGTCCATTGTGATAGTGGAAACCATCTTGATTTCATGATCATAAAATTGTATGATCGGTTCTTGACACTATTGCACGTGTCCCACGAAGTGTGTGAATGCTTCGGGATCCTAGGACTGCACTTCTATGGACCTTAGAATATCCATAAGTATCTCCCTATGCTTGGGAGACTATTGAATCAGCTCATAAATTGACAACTTTGTTGGAGTCATCTGTAGGTTTTGAACTAACCTACTCTTGATTGTCACCACCGGTCTAGTTGGTGGGCCTAGCACATTTTGGGCTGGCCTTGGAGGAGGCATAACTTGGACCCTAATAGGCAATGGAGGTTGATTTGGTCTTTCATACCTCGCATGTCTTGTGATGATGTTGACCATTCCGACGAACCCATGGGTTGGTGGTTCGATGCGTACTTGATTGACTTGGCCAACATTGTTCCTTGGTACCTCATGGTTGGGTAGAGGATTTTTGTAAATCCCCATATTTTGATTATCTGGTGCTTGTGGGTTGTCCACAAGAAGTGTACCTCTTTTGATCATATTTTGCACTAAATGTTTGAAAGACCAACATACCTCTATGTCGTGACCTTTCATTCGATGAAATATGCAATATTGATCATCCTTATATCCCTTAGGCTTGGGTTGATTAGGGTCCACTAATTTTATTTTTGGTAAGTTTATTGCCTTTGCCTCGCATAATTGATGGAAAATCGATGTCAACGATTCTGATAATTGAGTGAATATGCGAGGAGGGCATATTTCTTTGTCCTTACCCTTCTGGTTGTTGTTGCACTGCTCATACTATGTAGGAGGAGGTTGGGCTTGATAATTTTGTTGTTGCTACCCCTTATCCCCTTTTTGAAGGTTTAGAACCACTTGATTAATGTGGGCTAGCTTGGCCTATTGTTTCTCGATGCTCTTCTTGTTCCATTCCTTCTTGCTTCTGAGTTTCAAGTTACCCTCCTATAACTTGATATCCTCTATCACTTTGGCTTGCACCAAAGCCTCTTCAAATGTTTGATATTGCTGCAATTGCAATAATAATAAAATGTGCTTTGCACAACTCTTCGTAAACATCTAGGTTAATTCAAAGGTAGGGATGGAGAATGGTAACTTTACCATCATATTTCTCCATCATTTCTCATAATCCATAACTGGCTCATCATCATGTTGCATTAAAGTAGCCAGATCGGATAAGTTCACCTTTTTCTTGATGTCGAAGGAGAAGCGTTCAAGAAATGCATCAGCTAGTTGCTCGAAGTTGGTGATGTTGTGCCTTTTGAGTTGATTAAACCACTCCCAGGTTGGGCTTGAGAGGGTTGTAATGAAGGTCCGTAGGAGCAAGGCATCATTGCTCTCGATTTGAAAGCACATGTCTAGAAAACTCGTGACGTGCTCTTGAGCATCCTCCTCTCCTTTAAAATTTTCTAGCCTAGGCATCTCAAAATGCTCAGGATAGGCAGGAATAGGCATTGATGGGCATAAAGGTTCATTATGAATCTTATTCAAGGTAGGATTTTGATAAGTCATTCCTTGCTTCTCGATAGCTTTAACCTTTTCTACCAAGACCTTATAGGCCTACGAAGATAGGAACTCCTCTTCTCTGGATTGCCTTTGAGGCACCTTTGGAGGTAGATTCCTCTTCGGTCGAGGTGGAGGACTAGGCTCATCATCCACTTTGACTTGGGAGATTTTAGGATATTCTTGATCTAGTTCATCTCCCACTTCTTCTTCATACTACCTATGCCCATGATATTCGGATGTGGGATGCCGATCTCTGTGTTGGGCTGTATGGTGAGTATGGGTGTCTATATGGTCAGGGTGCAACTCGGGCTACGAAGCAGCTCGTCTATCAATGCTCTCCCTGTACTCACTATGGGGAGGTAAACCGATACTAGCCAATCGGTCCTCCCTCTCAGCACGCTCCTTTTGATCAAGGATGCGTTGCTCGTGCATGCGTTGTTCATATAATCATTGTCTTATGAACCTTTGCCTCTGAGTGTCCTCATTTTTGAGGCATTCCCACTCTGCATGAACATCTTCCAATTGGTCTTGGAGGATCTGATATCTCTACTCTGACACCAGCTTGTGAGATCTATCTATGTGATCAGTCGTATGAGGCCTCTGGTGTGTGTGCTCTGTTCGAGCAGCTTTGTGGGTGTGTCCCCCAATAGACTGATTTGCTACGCTCTTGCCCTTGTCTATGAAGATGACATTTGCATCTAGTGGTCACCTATACTCTATGCCCACATGGGATGCATGGGCATGCATATCATGAGAATGCTTGGAGCATTCTCTAGGTTCCTTGATGGTCCTAATTGTACTTTCGCTACGCACACTCGCAGAATGAGAAGGTGCAGGCGAAGGTTTATAACCTAGTTGTCCTAAGACTTTGTCTAGACCATCTAACTATCTACTATGCCATGGCTCATGCCATTTTCTCCCACTTTAGACATGTCTATGGTGATCCTACAAGGTTCACTTCTATTGGGAGTTTGCATGGGTCTACGCTTAAAAGCGACCCTCTATTTTTACCCCTGAATGGGTGGATCTTGAACTTGTCTATACTCATATGGTGGGGGTCTTGCGCCTCCCTTAGCTATAGGTCGAAGGGGTACCAATCTAGATCCCTCTATGACATACTCTTTAACAGATCCCATGGAACCATGTGGAATGCGATTATGGTAAATGCTAACCTATCTAGGACCCCCATGTTGGGAAGCCCCATGCTCTAATCTGTGTCTCGAGGAGTGTCTAGTGGCTCCTCTAATCGAGGTATTCTCAATAGGATCCCTATGCATAGAATTATCCCCTCTAATACTCATCGAACGATGTTTGGGAGGATTCTGTGGTTGAGGGTTCTGCACGTCTTGTTGTGCATTGGGTGGAGCTTCGGCCTTGACCTCGGGTCTATGCCCGGATCGACCTCTCCATGTTTGCACCATGATATTATATTATCTCGTATGTAAATTTTAAGGCAAAAAAATTAAACAATGATGATTATCTCTTTTAAATTTTTTTTTTGTGAGCCCTAAACTATTTGGTGTGTTTTAAGATTTTTTGTATCAAAAAGTAACTCTCATCATGTTTTCAATAAGTTGATGATATACTCAATTGTTTAAGGGTTTTCACCTGTATACTCGTAGCTCGACAACCGACAATGAAAGTCATGGTCACGTAAACCCCCCAAAATATGGAGATGAAACCCACACTCAAGCAGGGAGCACAGGTCCTCTTGGTCCTCACCCTGTTCACCCGTGCATAGTGATACACCCCTCCGAAGAGGAATGCGTGCTATTTTGCATGGGCTATGACGATGTCTTGGATCCGGTATTGGTCTAGTAACAAAAGGATCGAGGGAGTTGGGCCAACGGATGGAAATCACTACCACCATCATTGAACCCTACTAGTGGTTGGATGTGACTTCCAACTCACTAGCATTTACAATGTGTCATGGTGTGTGTGGTTATTTTTATTTGCATGAAATAAAAATGCATAAACCAACATTCACATGATTTTCCTACATGCTTTTCAAAAGAACGTTTGATTTTAAGAGAATGCACGACTATGCTAGATGATTTTTCAGAGAATGCAATTATCTATGAAGAAAATGGCCATTGATTGGGCCTCATACATGCAAAATCAAAACATAGAATGGCCTAGACCACTGGATACTAGGGCGGACTACAATCAGAGATCCGCTATTCCTAGCAGTGGCTAGTAGAAAACTAAAAATGAACTAGGATTTTCCCATTTCTACCTTTCATTAAGTTTTCTAATTAACCTAACATTTCTGCATTCTAGAAAATAAAAACACAGACAAATAGAAAAAAATACGGTAAAATGAAGCCTACCTCAGATCCAAGTTTGATGAAGTTTTGGATGCCTACTGTATACTCTGTTCTCTGCTGACCACGTCTGTCAGGCATGGCTACAACTGTTGTTCGCAGCTCTGTGGTGCGACAATAATTATTAACCACAACCATTAGCTGCGACTAAGGCCTATCATCACAAAATATAGTAAGTTAGTATTCTATGGCATAAAATGTAGGGTTTCCGCCATGATCACCTTCTGTAGCAATCCAGGATGCATACACCTAAGCTAATAATAATTGAAAATCACACAAAGCATAAAAGAAATAGATGAATTTGCAAATAACCACAAAGAAGGGCTTCTTTTATTAAATTTCCAATGAAACTCGATTACAAATCCATCCCTCTTAGGGATACCCAATGTGATACAATTATTACAATCATAGAAAATCCCCACGCAAGGGTAGGTGTAATCCATAGGCTTCCTAGGTTGACACGAATTGCTCCAAGGAAAATGTAGCCTTCTTCTCCATGATTAGAGGTATTTGTTGCTTTGAATGGCAAGACCCTATTAACCCTGCATTCAAGAAACAACAAGAAGCAATTAAAAACAAAGGAGGCCTCTCTTAATGAGGCTTTTAGAGGAATCTTGCATATAATATATCATGAAAGCTTGAAATCAAGAAAATGCATAAAGCATGGTAATCTACACTAAACATGATAATTGACCATCAAGAAATATAAAGGAAACATAAATCAATCCATATGATGTCCTATTTAAACAATTGGAAGCATGAAAACATAAGAAATAGCCACAACTAATCTAGCTACCAAATGACAAGAAAATAAAGGAAATAAGTCTTAAATCCCTATTTCTACCGGATAATTATCTCTAATAAAGCAAATCTAGATTAAATGCATCTAATCTACTACAAATAAAATGTAAACTACTGCTAAAACCAAGGGAAACAAGAAATTGAACTTGACCATGGGTCTACGACACAACTAGCACTGTTAGCCACGGTGACAACCATAACTGAGATGAAAATAAAATTGCTCTCAAATGCTGGTCTTAGATCTCCAATTCCCCTTGATGAATTGATGATCAAGGGTCACCACGATGTCCTCTAATAGATTTGGTGGTTGAATTGCTCAGATTGGTGATGGATTGGGCTTAATTGCATTTCTTGATCTCTCCTAGCCCTCCATAGCCTTCTTGGTTCCAAGTGCCATGTGATCTCCAATTAGGTAGAAAAAATATTCCTCTCAATGGATACAAGTGAGTATACAATTTGACAAGGATTTGCTACTCTTCAACTCGATATTCTTCTAGACTTTTCCCCAAATTTGATGAGGGGTTATATAGCATATGGTAAGGCCATGTCTCAGCTTCATGGAGAAGCCAAGATCAAGAAGGGACAACTGGGGTAGTTGGATGGAAACTTCTAGAACTTTCCGCTCTCTAACTGCTTGGATCTTCAACCAATTGGCCATTGTAATCGATTTTGGGTCGGCTGAGGTCCAACTAATTTTGAAGGCTAACCACAAATTTTAGGTGCATTTAGCTCTCTTAACTATGGGTGTCAGCTGCGACCAACACTAATTAGGCCAAAATGCCTAAATGAGTGGTTAGAACCACTACTTCACCTTGGAATCTATCCAAGATATTTCATATGGTCTTCTAGCATGTCCCATATGAGTAGTTGCCTCGACTTTATGTATTTTAGGTTTCGAAGACAACCATTTCATTTCTCATTGGATTTATCTAAAGATGTTTTTCAATCTGAGATCAAACTTGATGGCATGATCAACTCTTCAAATTCAGCTAATGACATCCATTTGATCCGTACACCTCATCAACTTGAGGAGGAATCCCATATGTCAATTGAGGACACAATTGACATAAGTATCGATTTTGATACCAATGTTCCTAAAATTTCAAGTTGGGAAAAAGTCTATCCCTTATGGAACAAGCTAAGTACACAAATCTCTCAACAAAGAAGGCTTTTGCTTAGTCTTACAAAGACATATTGGATCATAATCCAAATCTGTTCATGTACAAATTAACTCTTGAATCAAAAAATAAATTGATCAATAAAAAGCTTCACAATATGCATTCAATAATATCCTTAATGATTAAATATGGACTAAAAAAATTATTGGATGCATGGTTTATTCAACCTATTGACTATCTTGATTGGGTGTCCAACATGGTCTCTATTAGGAAGCCATATGGAAAGATTTGCATATGTACTGATTTTTAAGATCTTAATATGCACTCATTGACATGATTGTTGGTCATGAAATTTTGTCCCTCATGGATGTATTTTTAGGTTACAACCAAATTTGATTCAACCCAAAAGACTACCTCAATATGGCTTTCACAATGCCTTCTGGGATTTTTTGCTATAAAATCATGTCATTTGGTCTTAAAAATGCTAGTGCTACCTACCAACGGACCATGACTTACATATTCCATGATTACATGCATAAAATATTGGAATATTAGATGGATGACTTATTGGCCAAATCCTTCTTGTGTCACAAGCACATCGATGTTCTAAGAAAATTCTTTGATTGTCTCATGCAGAGCATAATGTATGACTGAACCCCAAGAAGTGTTTTTTTTATGTAACATATAGAAAATTCTTGGGTTTCATAGTCTCTAAATGAGGAATAAAATTTGATCTAGCTAATCCTAGAAATGCTCCCCCCCACCAACCTTAAGAAACTTTGTATCTTACAAGGAAATATCACATTTATCCAATGTTTCATAGCATAAATTTTGAATAAATATCGATCGATGAATCAATTGTTACAAAATGGATTCACCTTTAATTGGGATGATGTATGTCAAAAATATTTTTATGAAATCAAGTAATACTTGTTGTATCTGCCAGTACTAGCTCCACCTAGACCAAGTGTCCCATTCTTATTATACATATTAGCTACTTACTTTGCCTTAGGGACCATGTTGACATAGAAGAATGAGGTAAATAAATAGTAAGTTATTTATTGCATTAGTTGCACCTTGGTCAGCTACAAGCTCAAGTATGCACAAATTGAGAATCTTTGCTTGGTAGTAGTATTTTCCACAAATAAGATTTGATATTACATGGTAAATCAAACAACATATGTCATCTATAAAGAAAAACCTCTACAGTACATGATGAGTCGAACATATCAAAATAGTTATACCACAAAGTGGATAATGTTATTGATAGAATTTGACCTCAAGTTCATAGGACACAAATATATTAAAGGTTAAGTTATCACTGATCAACTAGTAGAGGCTTCTCTCCATGATGATAAGCCTCTTACAATCGAGTTACCTGATGATGGAGTCTTTACATTATTAGAATCGCAAGAACCTGAAGAACCAAAAAACAAAGCAGACTTGATATTTTTCTTTGATGGTTCTAAATGTGAGCAAGGGGTGGCATAGAAATTATGCTTTTCATACCACAAGAGGCTCTTATTCTCCTTTCATTTAAACTTGATTTCTCATGCACCAATAACAATGTCGAGTATGAAGCTCTTCTTTTGGGTCTTCAGACAACTCTTGCCATGAACATTAGGATGCTCAACATCTTTGGTGATTCCTTTCTCATTGTCAAGCAGGTTAAGGAAATTTACTAATGCAAGTGCACAATATTGAAATCATATAAAGCCCTTGTGGAACAATTATTAACTAAATTTGAATGGTATGACATCAAGGCAATTCCTCGTTCTTCCAACCATTTTGCCGATACAATGGCTTCCTTGGGATTCTTAATTCCACAAAACCCATTAGATGATATAACTACAATTAAATTCAAAATGTTCTCTCAATCTACAATCTTTTGAGATACTTTGAAATATGAGCAAGATGTCCACATGATTCGGATTTAACTATACCAAGAAGGTTATCTCAAATACATGAATTCTTAAAGCATGCAACCTAGGGGTCCTTCATCCCATAGATTCCTTTTAATAACACCACAACCATCTATATCAAGAACATATTCTAATACACACAAAATGAGTCACAAAAGGAGAAAGCAGTTCACTTAGTCAAAACCCAACCATATCAAGCTTGGTTCGTTTAACTGAAATTTTTCCTACAACCTGATAATATTTCTTCAATATTATTGCATGCTACCAACTAAAAATTCAAGTAAAAAGCAACAAAATATATCTTATTAATAGATATACTTTACTATCAAAGCTACAATGGTCTTCTCCTTCATTGCTTATATCCCCAAGAATCTGCTTGGGCAATCTCTCATACTCATGATGGTTCTTGTGATGGCAATTTTAGTGGCATGGCTATCACTAAGTGCATCCTCCAAATGAGTTATTATTGACCCAATATGGATAAATACTATTGTACTTATGTTAAGAAGTGCGTTAAATGTCAACATCATGCTAATCCATCGCACGTACCTTCACATACCTTACAATATTTATATTCATTATGACATTTTTCACAATGGGGTTTTGAATTAATTGGAAAAATATCATCCCCTTATTTGGGCTGGCACAAATTTATTCTAACAGACATAGAATATTTTACCAAATGGGTGGAAGCAATTCCTCTTACCACTATGATTGGACCTTGCATCACTAAATTCATACTACATAACATCATATGTGATTTTGGTATCCCATCAAAGATCATCTTGGATAATGGACCTCCATTTAAGAACAAGGATATGAGAGCTTTGTGCATTAAATACAACTTACAACATAGCTTTTCAATATCTTATTACTCATAGAGTAATGATGAAGTAGATGTATCAAACAAAATAGTCATTGCTATTCTTAATAAAACTATCAAGGATAATCACAAAGATTGGCACTTCAACTACCTCTCGCATTATGGGATTATATAACTAGCATTCGGATGCCAATTGGGGAAACTCTGTTTTAACTAGTATATGGTAATGAGGCCATCATGCCCTTGGAATTAGAAATTCCTTCGTTGCCCATTGATTTAAAAAATTTCATCGATGATGACACTACGTGATAAACTCACCTTGATCAATTGACCCTTCTATATTAATTATGCATTAACACTCTCGAGCATATTTGTGTTTATCAATATCACCTTCAATGAGCTTATGATATGAAATTCCATCTCAGGGACATTAAATTTTGGGATCATGTGCTTAAAAAGAACCAACATAATTCAAAATTGCCACCCCACTTGCAGGAACAATTTATTGTAAACTGGTTAGGCCCATTAATTATCACACATAATATAGGACCAAAGACTTGTCTCTTATCTTCTCTCGAGGGTGTTGAGGAACCTGAATCTCTCAACATTCTACACTTGCAAATATTTCATGCATGGCACACAATGCATAAAAAAGTAATAAAATAACATAAAAAACAAAAATAACACAAAATATAAAATCACAAAAAAAATATTGCATTGCTTACATCATCATGCATTACACATTCAATGATTAGTTACAATATACATATTCATTTATTGCACTTACATTAGATTATGTCATTCTTGCATTACTACACATGGAACCATGCTTGTATGACTGTCATTAGTATTAATCAAATATTTTTATCATGTCATAATTTTTAGTTTTTCTTGTGAGATTTTGGTTATTAAGGGGTCCTCATAAGATAGGGTAGAATCATCTGACCATCAACAATGGTGATCATCTAAACAATGACTAATTTATGCACACCTCTTAGTTTTCAAAAGGTCATCAGGAAAACATATACCTCACACAGATCATTTCCATTCACATTCCCTATCCTAGGTATTTTTTTATTTTCCCTCACCTAGTAATTTGTTATAGGATGTTCAATAGGGACTTTTGATCACTCAGCCATTCCTAGTTTTCTTTTTAGATTTTGTAGAAAGCTATCTTGATTTTTTAAGGTAGGGTCTTGCTTTGATTGTATCTTGTATATATCAAAATTCCAAACATATTTTCACATATTATAATGATTTAGCACAAGAAAATATGAAACTATGAAGTAGTCGTGGTCTCCTAAGTGAAAGGTTTCCCTTGTTGTCCTATTATGCACATAGTCCAAAATAACCATGATAAAAATGGTTTTCACCACTACAAATATATGCAAAATATTACAAAAATTATAGAAAGAGTAGTAAGGATGAACATTGTCATCAAGACTCAATTTGAGTGGTTGAGAATCTGATTCCCCAAAGCTCTAATTTTTGTCACAAAAGCAAAACAATCATGAAATGAGTAGTAAGGATAAAGGCTATGTTGAGAAGCAACACACCCCACTGAAAAATGAATTTCATAATTTGAAAACATTGAGCTTTCATTTTTGCAGTAAGGACCCTCTTGATATTTTTCAGGTTCTAAGTCCAAGATTTTTACTTGCCTCTTCTTCTTCATGTTTTGCCTGTATCAAAGTATCCAATTATTCTTGCATTCTGGCTTTGTTAGCTCAGACTTCACTTTTTACATGCTAGAATCATTTGTGGATAAAGAAAATCTTGCACCGGTACGAAAAAAATGCAGAAAACAGATAGATAAATTCATTGAAAATCAAAACTTTCTTTTTTTGGAAGTGTCACGATATCGCGAAACTTCCAAAAACTTCCATTTTTGGAAGTGTCGCGATATCGCGACAGGTTTTCAGAAAATCCGCCAAGTCCCAGAAGCGTAGCGAAATCGTGACACTTTCCATTTTTGGAAATGTCACGATATCGCGACATTTTCCATTTTTGGAAATGTCGCAATATCGCTACAGAGAAGTTTTGGAGAGAGAAGGCAAGTCGTACGGAACGTCGCGATTTCGCGACATGTCACGAAATTGTGACATGTCGCATTTTCATGAGAGAGAAAAATCGACTAAGGCATGAAATGGTCGCGATTTCGTGACATGTCGCGAAATCGCGACAAATCTGGAGAGAGAAAGAAAAGTCGTACGGAACGTCACGATTTCGTGACATGTCGTGAAATCGTGACATGTCACGTTTTCACGGCTGATGAAGGAGAAATTTGGCTAAGTCAAGAAGGTGTCACGAAATCGCGACATCGCGAAATCGCGAGGGTGTATGGATTGTCACGAAATCGCGACAGGTCCAAGAAAAGCAAGCAAGAAGGAGCAAGAGAAATTAAATGAAAATCGACTAAGGCAAAAAGATGTCGCGAAATCATGACAAAATTGGTGGAGGAAGCCCGGGGCATACGGACTGTCGCGATTTCGTGACATGTCACGAAATCGTGACAGGTCCAAGTCGAAGTAAAGCTGCAGGAAGTCGGAAGGCGAAGTTCAAAAAAAGTCTAAGTAAGAAAGGTGTCGCGAAATTGCGACATGTCGCGTTCTCCCGTTGGGTGGGGGAAGGAAGCAGTAGAGAGAATTTGAATGAAACGCGCTAAGGCGGAGAGAAGGAGTCGCGATTTCGCGACATGTCGCGAAATCGCGACATGTCATGTTTTTGCGACTCGTAGGCAAGAAAGGGTCACGATTTTGCGACATGTCGCATTTTAGCGACAGTACAGCGCAAAGGTTTTCGAGGGCCAGAGAATAGTCGTGATTTTCGCGACATGTCGCGAAATCGCGACATGTCGCATTTTCGCGACCATGTTGGGAAGAAGAGCTGCCAAGGCCAGGGATGTCGCGATTTCGCGACATGTCGCATTTTCGCGACCCTAGCAGAAAAGGGCCAAAAATGCAAGACAGCTGGAAATGGACACGTGTCACGATTTTGTGACACGTGTCAAAACACTGCAAGCCACGTATCAGATAAATAAGGCCGACATGCAAGTAAACATTAGGGTTTTTAATCTGATTTGATAATTAAAGTTTTGATTTAATATTTTTAAAGTACTAATCCATCTTTTGTCCTTTCATGCAGGAAGCCATCTGGCACTTACGGGATAACGGAGAAATGGCCATAAAGGCAAAGTTAAAGTGCAAATTAATCAAAGACAGCCATATTGAAAGAAAAGATGCTGTGTCATCCAATTTTTTTTAGATCTGGCTGCAAAGAGACTTTACGGTGACTAAGCAGCTGCCCATAGTGGAATATGTCAGGAATTGGCCGGGAAATGAAAATATATGCACACAGTTGCCAGATTTTGCCGGTGAATGCATTTAATGAAGATTTATGGCAGAATTAATGGCGTGCAGATATTTTCAACTCAGGGATGGCTCTGCGGAGATGAAATGTCGGAGAAGTGGTGACTCATCCAGCTTAACCGAGGGAATTAATGAGGGCATTTATTTACAATTGCGGGTGAATGCAAGTGGCATTCGAATTCTATCTTCTCCATTTATGGCAAGTGAGCTGCACTGAGTTGCGAGAATGGTTAAGTTTTATCCGAGACTTTGTTTTAAATGGCTTTATATTGTAAAACCGGGTACTAGGGTTTAAGGTGATAAGATTTAGGGTTTGAGAAGAGATATTTTTGAAAAGATCAGGGTCTATCTTGAGTCTATAAATACTTCTTCTCAATGTAATCGCGAGGAGGCGGAGACTTAGAAATAAAAGGCTATTGAAGCAATTTCTTGCAAATTCTGTGAAATATTTTATTTTTGGACTTGGAGTTGATGTGCTTTTGTTTTCTATGATAGCATGGCCGGGAGCCTAATCTTTTGCGATTGTGATAAGTTCATTTTCTTTTGTTATCCGTTTCATTAAAGTTTATTAAATATATCGTTGTAAATCGGTGTTATCAAGATTAAATATGTTGTTGGGCTTCATTTGTTGTATTGTATACTAGGGAAAATTATCGATTTAAGGTTCAAGTTTGTTCTAATTGCTCTGTCCTCACTTGTGCGAGCTAGGCTGTCGGTGAGAAATACCAATTTTAACGGACTTCCCTTCTGTTTATAATTTTCTATTAGATCTGTTCCATCTTTGCCTTGTGCTCTTAGTTGAAAGTGATCTTAGAAAGCTGGACACTTTCTTCTTTGATTTGTTCCGTTGTGAAGCTGATAGTATAGATAAAATTGGTAGTTTTGGCCTTACAGTTAAAGTTTGATAAACTTCTCTTTCTGCCTTACCCTACCCTCTCTTTGTTTTACCGTGAAATGATCCATTTTTATTTTCTTTTAATTTTGTCTTTTATTTAAATCTGCTGACCCATGAGAGCTAGATCAAAGAATTAATTTTAAATCTGATTGTCAACAAGTGACAACTTCTGAACATTACTGAACAAGTTCATTGAGCCCGTTGTAAGGTAAGAAACGGTCCATATTGAAAACTATTCCAGAAGCGGAAAAGAGTGAATTGACATTCGACCCGACTACGTAACTCGCACCTTGGATAACCAGCTAGATCCTAAAGTGAGTGGGATTTATCCCGTATAAGTGTTTCAGAGTTTTATGCTCATTCTTCACGGGGTGTGTATGAAAGTCGGACCAACATTTAAAAATGGTGCTAGAAGGAGGGCCTTTTGAACTCCGTTCAAGTATTGTAAGTTGTATGTGCTGAGTCTGCTATTTTATCTTTTGAATCCTTTTCCCTCCTCTTTGGCTCTTTTAAATTTTGTTGTTTGAGTTTTTGCCTGAACAACGGGACTTAACACCAACATTTAAAAATGGCCTAGTGAGCTCCGGTCAGTATTGTAAATTGTCAGTACAGTTTTTAAAATTGCCAGAAGAGAAGACCTCAAGTTCAGTACTCTGTTAAGAACTGTAAGTTTGTAAGTGCTTGTGAAAAGCTGGATTCTACGTACAGGGTAACAAGGTCCCACCCCAGAGCTGGAGAGCTCCTTGTCCCTGAATTAGAAACTCCGAGAAGAAGTAGCCTCAGAAGGGCCAAGTCTCTGTCAGAAATAGTTTTATCACCGTTGATAGTTACTCCAACCACAACTCAGAATATCACTATCAACCAAGTAGTAATGGCAAATTGGTTGGGCTCCACTGCTTTGAATATTTTGGGTATTGCCCATGACCTGCCCAGAAATCCAGAAAGATATCTCCCCAGATATAAACATGATGGGACAAGAACTGAGAAGAACATTTGGTTGCATTCAAGAATGCTTTGAAATTATTAAATGTACGGCATGAGGATGTTGCTGCAGACTATTCCCGTTCACTCTCCGGGAGGGAGCTTATGATTGGTTTCTAAACCTCACTAATGATTCTGTCATTAGTTGGAATGACTTAGAAAAAGTTTTTGTGTCACGGTTCGGGAAGTGATAGACCCTAGTATATTGTACCAGGTTTTTTGGCATCAAGAGAGAATTAAGTGAATCTATCAGATCCTATAATGTTAGATTCCAGAAAGCTTATGGTAGACTTACTGGCTATTATGTACCGAATGCTGACCTGGCATTAGAGATCTTTAGAAATTCTCTGGATCCCATGACCTCTGTCTTTTTGAAGAGAGATCCCACTGTTACTAATTTGACAGAAGCTTATAAAGAAGCTTTGATTTTGGAAAGACAGTTGGGACCCCAGCCTTTAAATGCTCAGCAAATTCCTCTGGTTACACAAGCTGCCCCTGTGTTCAATCCTATTTCGCATCAGATAATGTTGCTAGTTTTTCAGACTCTACCATCAGCAAACCCATTGGTTGTAGCACTTGTTGAGAATGTACGACACCAGGTGAAAGAGGCTGACAATGCAAGAGTTGAAGAAGTCTCAAAGATTGTTCAGAAGCTGGCAAATGATTTCTTGAGTTTTAAAAGGCAAGTTTCTACGGGGACAACTCCAACGAGATATTCATATCAACCAAACAGATTCAACGAGGCCCCCATATGAACCTAATAAATATTACAAGGGCAAAGGCCATGATGTGAACATTTGTGATTTAGCTCTGCCCAACGGTGCGAGAATACATGCCACTTCACGGCATGGGGAGTTGGATTGTCTGGAATTTTGCAATGCATTTGAAGCTTTGTCCGGAGATTTGATCTCCCCTAAAAATCAAAGAAGCTGCGATGGCCCAAGTTCATCCGGCCACGGTGCAGCTATGGTCTTGGATTCTTTCACTTTCTCGGATGAATCTGAGAATGTAGTTGAAATGCCTATGGATGAGGTGCAGGCTTTCCAGCAGTACAGAAGAGATAATTACAACCTGAGAAACAGGAATCCGGAGCCTAATACTACATCAACCCCTCCGGACAACTCTCACAATGTTCCCCCGGACCCCTCTCCAAGCAATGATCCATCTCCACCAAAGGGAGGAAGTCAAAGAGGACCAGATGCTTTTGTCCCTCCACTTAACAAAGGATATAACATAGTGGAGGATATGAAAAAGATTAAGGCCAACATTACTCTGCATGAGTTGGCACAGATTTCAGAGTAGAGAGACAATCTGATAAAAACATACTCTGGCCCTGCTACTAAACCTGTGGACAAAGGAAAGAAAATAGCACATGCCAATCTAGCCATGTACAAAGAAAAAACTGAAGTTCCCCCCTTTTTATTGACTGTCCGTATTTTTGGGAAGAACTTACATAATTGTTTGGTAGATTCAGGTGCATCTGCAAATGTTATGCCTTTGGCCATTTGTCAACGATTGGGTCGACCCCAATGAAGTCTGAAAGGAGAGTTGTCCAATTGGACAAATCAGAGGTTAAAGTTGTTGGAGAGCTTCAAAATATTCATATCCAATTAGCATCTGAGCCAAGGGCTCAACATAAAATTGAAATTCAGGTTGTGGATATCCCTGTGGGGTACGGGATCTTGTTGAGTAGGGATTGGTCGAGATCTACGAACGGATACTTGGCAACAGATTTTTCACACATGTGGTTGCCATGGAAAGGAGTGGCAAATCAATTACGGGTTGAAAGAGAACCCAGGTACAAGCATACAATTACTGAGTACAATGCAGCAAATGAAACTATAAATATTGCAGAGGTAGATATTGGAGTCTACAATTTAACAACGGGGCAAAATGACAAGTTTAATAAAGCTCATCCTGTACATACTAATGAAGTCTGGACACTTCATGTGGATGGAGCTAGATCTAAACGGGGTTAGGAGCAGGGGCAGTCCTCAAAGGGCACGAAAGTCGGACATACTTTATGTCTTACCGCCTACGATTCCCTTGTACAAATAATTTAGCGAGTATGAAGCTACGATTTTAGGTTTGAAATTTGCTTTGGACAGAAGTGCGAGAAATATTCAAGTTTTTACTGATTCGGAATTGGTGGCAAATCAAGTCAAGGGTAAATTCTAGTGTAAAGCATCTTATTTAAAAGGATACAAACATCGGGCTTGGGATCTTGTAGAAGATTTTGATGCATTTAATCGACACATATACCCGGAGAGCGAGAATTCACATGCGAGATGTCTTGGCTTCTTAATTTGCAAGTTTAAAGCCATTGGAAGAATTTAAATGGAACAAGTTTTCAATTGAGTTAGTCCCTTGTCCTTCAGTCCCAAACAATATAGATAATTTTCAGGTTTTCTCTGATGATCAACAGATTGTAAACTTTTTGCAAAGTACTAACACATTTGAGAATGCTATAATTGATGAGGGCCAAAGAGATACCCTGTTGGAGCAGTTAGATGATGACAGGGGAATAATGAGGTTGAAGGACAACGAGAATTCCAAAAGGAATGGTGGAGCTGGAGCGGCTCTTTGATGTTGACAAAATCAAGCAAAAGGTGAATTTCGAGGATTATGTGGGTGCCACGAGACGGTGGGGCTGAAGACTTGAACATAGGGGTGAAGAAGATCCCAGGCACATCAAGTTGGCTAAGAAGCTGTGATCCAGAAATAAAAAGAAGTATGATTGATTTTCTTCACAGGTCCAAGGATGTCATGGCCTGGTCATACAAAGACTTAAAGGTATTTGATCCGAAAGTTTACACTCACATTATACCTTTAAAAGAATTTTGCAAGCCTTTTCGGCAAAAACAGAGGCATGTTAATGCTCTGT
Source organism: Wollemia nobilis (assembly GCA_028583015.1). Lineage (NCBI taxonomy): Eukaryota > Viridiplantae > Streptophyta > Pinopsida > Araucariales > Araucariaceae > Wollemia > Wollemia nobilis. Next base: position 472,035 of record JAQPPZ010002937.1, on the reverse strand, counting down.
TGGAGCCCATCATCCAGAAAGAGGTAGAAAAACTGTTAAGTGCTGCCATTATTTTTCCCATCAGGCATTCTACTTGGGTGGCCAATCTGGTGCCAGTCAGAAAGAAAAATGGAGAGATCCGCCTGTGTGTGGATTTTAGAAATTTAAACAAGGCATCTGAGAAGGATAACTATCCTCTGCCTTCTATGGATGAAGTCTTGCAGATTGTCAATGGTTCAGAGATGATGTCTTTCTTGGATGGTTTCTCGGGGTATAATCAGATATTGGTTGAGAAGGAAGACGAGAATGAAGACTGCTTTCACAACTAAGTGGGGAACTTTTGCTTACAAGAGGATGCCATTTGGATTAATAAATGTCGGAGCTACATTTCAAAGAGCAATGGATCATGCCTTCAAGGGGCTTATGGGTAAATGTATTGTTGTTTACATGGATGATTTAACAGTCTTCTCTAAATCTCGGTTTGACCATGTAAAACACTTGGAGTCTGTGTTTAACAAGTGCGGGGAGTTTGGCATTTCTTTGAATCCAAAGAAGTGCATTTTTGGTGTAACGAAGGGAAGCTCCTTGGGCACTTGGTCACAAAAGATGGCATTTCTATGGATCTTGAAGCCATATCTGGCATACCATTTCCCAACTCCAAGAAAGAGTTGAGGTCCTTCTTTGGAAAAATTAACTTTGTCAGGAAGTTCATCTCCGGTTTCTGTGAGATAGTCAAGCCAATGAATGACATGCTAAAGCAAACTGCTCAGATTTTCTGGACCACAGAAGCTAAGACGGCTTTCCAAGAAATCAAGACAGCCATAAAACAAGCACCAGTTCTGGTAAGCCCAGATTTCAGTGCAGATTTTTATCTGTACACTTTCTCTTCTGAACATACACTTGCTGCAGTTCTGACCCAACGGAGAGATACCGGAGAACATCCAATTGCTTTCAAGAGTACCAATTTGAAGGGGCTGAGCTGAAATATTCTCGTTTAGACAAACAAGCTTATGCCTTGGTAAGAGCGGTTAAACGGTTCGGGCACTATATACTAAGAAGCGAGAATTCATGCTATAGTGCCGGACCAGTTGTTAAATACCTTCTAAGTCAGAATGAGTTGGGTGAATTGAGGGGTAATTGGGTTACAAGGCTGCAAGAGTATGACTTAGAGATTCGGCCTGCTAAATTGATCGGGGGACTTGGTTTGTCCCGACACATTGCCGAAGTACCTCTACGGGAAGAAGTTAATCAGTTAAATTCTGAATCTGATGACTGGTATGGGGATATTACTCATCTGCTGCAATTTGGAATTTGCCCATCTCACTTGAACAGAACCCAAAGGAGAGCATTAAAACTGAAAGCTGCTCATTATCTCCTCAAAGCGGGTAATTTGTACGAGAGAGAATTATCGTTGGCATTTTCTTGAGATGCATTTCTCCCAGTGAAGTCGGTGAAGTCATGTCCAGTTTTCATGAAAAGTTAGGGGCAGGGCATTCATCAGGATCTGCTACTGCGCATAAAATATTGAGAGCGAGGCTATTATTGGCCTACACTATTTAAAGATGCACATCGGCATGTAAGAACCTGCCATCAGTGCCAAACTTTTGCAGCCAAAGAGGCCAACCGGGCTCTCCCATTGCAACTTTGTTGTAATAAATAAACCTTTCATGCAGTGGGGACTTGATTTTGTGGGAGTGATTAATCCAAATTCTTCAGCAGGGCATAAGTATGTTCTGACAACTACGATTACTGCACAAGATGGGTTGAAGCAGCAGCCACCACAAGAAGTACAGCTCATGAAGTCATTGAATTTCTAGAATTAAATATCATAACTAGGTTTGGGGTTCCTCTGAATTTGGTGTGTGATAATGGACCAGCCTTCCAATCATTGGAGTTTGCAGAATGGGCATACCGGATGGGGATAGTTATCAGATTCTCATCCAACTATTATCCCCAAGGCAATGGGTGGTTGAGTCCACAAACAAGAATTTAATGAATGCCATCAAGAAATCTGCAGCAGATAAACCCAAGCAGTGGCATACATTATTGAAATATGCACTTTGGGCTGACCGGATAAAATATAAAGTGGCTCTTAAAACTTCTCCTTTTGCTTTGTTGTATGGTACCCAGCCAATTGTTCCCATCTCTCTGAAGTTACCTACTTACCAATTTGTCTTAGACTATTTTGAGGATCAAGATGATGCGAGAGGCTCGTGTTTTAGATCTAACTAACTTGCGGGATGAAAGACTCCAAGCCCTGGAACACTTCAATCGGCACCAAGAAACCGTCAAGCGGTGGTTTGACAAGAGGGCCAAAGTGAAAGCTTTCGGATGGCGGACTTGGTGCTTCTATGGGACAAGGCCCATGAGAAGAAGGGTAAGCATACAAAGTTGCAACCACTGTGGATAGGCCCCTACCAGATTCTTGAGATTCGGGTAACAATGCATTTCGTTTACAAGACCTTGATGGTAATTTTTTGGACCTCCTGTTAATGGTCAATACTTAAAACATTATTTCTCGGTTGTTCCGTCCAATGTATCATTTGAATGAGTCATAAAGAAGTTGTAACATGTGTATACATTGTAAATAACTTTGCAGTTTATTTGTTTTAGTTTATATTTTTAGTTGTTTAGTTTAGTTTACTTTTAATGTCTGTGCAGTTGTTTATTTTAGTTTTAATTCTATTTATTTTAGTTTATTTAGTTTTTTTTTTGTATTGTTTTTAAATGTAATGTTCTTTTGTTTTATTTAATTAATTATTCTTTTCTTTTTTTTTTTTTTTTTTTTTTTACCACTTTTTTTTTTTTTTTTTTTTTTTTTTTTTTTTTTCTCTTTTTGTTTTTTTTTTTAGTTTTTTTTTTTTTTTTTTTTTTAGAGTATGCGGTTTATTTTCTTTGTAAATAGCTCTGCGGTCTTGTTTTATTTCATTTCCTTTAATGTGATTTTTTTTTTGTGTTCCTTTGTAAATAACCCTGCAGTTTTGTTTTCTTTGTTGCCTGTACAGTTTTATTTTAAAGTCTATGTAGTTTTATTTTATTTTGTTTTTAGAGGCCTGTGCTTACCCTTGGAAGCCTGTACAAAGTTCTGTGGCTTTAAAAAAAAAAAAAAATTATGTTCTTTAACCTTTGCCTGAGCATTCATAAAAGAAGTCAGCCTTCCAAAAAATTGTTTTTATTCTGAGCTAATCAATCCTGTGTTCATTATCACAATTGTGAGATAGTCTGTTTGAACTGAACAGTGGAACTATTTTTTAGTCAGAACAACAGTGGAAGGATGATTGGATTTTGTGTCTTGCTTGCCACGGTTGTTTTAATTATAAAGAAAGCTGCTATCTTTGTTTGGTTGGAGGAACTCCCCGGGGAATCCAATAAAAGTTGGTTATAAGAGGGGACTATGATTCATGTAATTATTTGAGTATCCATAGAGGCTATCAGTGCCTAGGCTGAAGCAGTTCCAGATTGATGAAATGTTAAAAGAAAATTGTTATTCTTTCTAAGGCTTTTCAGATGTTGATGTATTTCAAAAGAAAGAGATGTAAGTTGAATTGGCACTCTGTTATTTCCAATATATATATAAAAATAAAAGAGAGATAAAGAAAAAAAGAGTTATATAATGAAAGAGGCAGCCAAGATTTCAAAGGATGTTTTATTTCCACCAAGTTGTAGATTCTACCTTACAGTTGTAAATTTGGGTCGTGTAAATCTAAAGGGTAACTCTGTCGGGGCTGTAAAAGGCTAAACTAGTAAACAGAGCTCTACTCGGTTTCCCCTTTTTACAATCTAGAAAAGCTGATCAATCCAGAGTTCAACATTCGATCCAGTCATTCTTGAAGAAAGTTTTATACCCTTGTAATTGCACATCAGAAATCTTCCTTAAGTAATTCAGCCTAGTATGTCCTTGGGAAATTTTAACAACTATCAGTTAGTAGTCAATTTATTTTGAAGAATATCTGTGGCAAGGCAAGATACATGGTCTATGTTGTTTTGAAACTAGAGTCCTGGGTTCTAAAATAATGCTACTATTTTACCCATGAGATATCGCCATTTGTTGAGAAGCAACACACCCCCACTGAAAAATGAATTTTCCATCCTTTGAAAACATTGAGCTTTCATTTTTGCAGTAGGGACCCTCTTGATGATTTTTAGGTTTTAATTCCAAATTTTTACTTGCCTCTTTCTTCTTCAAGTTTTTCTGTATCTTAGTATCCAAGTATTCTTGCATTCTGGCTTTGTTATCTCAGACTTCACTTTTTACATGCTAGAATCATTCATGGATAAAGAAAATCTTACACCGGTACGAAAAAAATGCAAAAACGAGATAGATAAATTCATTGAAAATCAAAACTTTCCTTTTTTGGAAGTGTCGCGATATCGCGACACTTCCATTTTTGGAAGTGTCGCGATATCGCGACGGATTTTTGAAAAATCGGCTAAGTCAGAAATGCATAGCGAAATCGTGACACTTTCCATTTTTGGAAATGTCGCGATATCGCTACCAGGAGAGAGAAAGCCCGATCGTACGGAACATCGCGATTTCATGACATGTCATGAAATCGTGACAAGTTTTGGAGAGAGAAGGCAAGTCGTACGGAACGTCGCGATTTCGCGACATGTCGCGAAATCGTGACATGTCGCATTTTCGTGAGAGAGAAAAATCGACTAAGGCATGAAATGGTCACGATTTCGCGACATGTCGTGAAATCGCGACAAATGAAGAGAGAGAAAGGCAAGTCGTACGAAATATCGCGATTTCGTGACATGTCGCGAAATCGCGACATGTTTGCGATGAAGGAGAAATTTTGCTAAGTCAAGAAGGTGTCGCGAAATCGTGACATTTTCGAAGGAAAGCTCGTAGGGTGTACGGACTGTCGCGATTTCGCGACATGTCACGAAATCGCGACAGGTCCAAGCAAAGCAAGCAAGAAGGAGCAAGAGAAATTAAATAAAAATCGACTAAGGCAAAAAGATGTCATGAAATCGTGACGTAGAGAGGAAGAGGAGAGTCGCGATTTCGACAGTCGCGAAATCGTGACAAAGTGAAGAAGAGAAAGGAAAAACAAGAGAAAGGGTCGCGAAATGACAGCAAAATCGTGACATGCGGATCACGAAAAAGAAGAAGTTGAAAGAAAAGCAGCTAAGGCAAAATGGTCGCGATTTCGCGACATGTCGCAAAATCGTGACATGTCGCGTTTTCATGGCTCGCAAGCAAGAAAGGTGTCACGATTTCGTGACATGTCGTGAAATCGCGACATGTCGCTTTTCGCGAAAGAAGACCAAGGCCTAGGAGAATAGGTGCACGCGAGTTTCGTGACATGTCGCGAAATCGTGACATGTCCCGCGTTTCGCGCGACTTGGATGTGGGAAAAAAGTTGCCCAAGGCCGAGGGATGTCGCGATTTCGCGACATGTCGCGAAATCGTGACATGTCGCATTTTCGCGACCCTGGCAGAAAAGGGCCAGAAATGCAAGACAGCTTGGAAATGGACACGTGTCACGATTTTGTGACACGTGTCAAAGTGGGCACCGTATCAGGATTGAAATAAGGGGCCGACATGCAAGTAAACATTAGGGTTTTTAAATCTGATTTGATAATTAAAGTTTTGTTTTAATGTTTTATTAAAGTACTAATCCATCTTTTGTCTTTCATGCAGGAAGCCATCTGGCACTTACGGGATAACGGAGAAATGGCCATAAAGGTAAAGCTTAGTGCAAATTAATCAAAGACGGCCATATTGAAAGGAAAGATGCCAGAAATTGCTGTGTCATCCAATTTTTTCAGATCTGGCTGCAAAGAGACTTTACGGTGACTAAGCAGCTGCCCATAGTGGAATATGTCGAGAATTGGCCGAGAAATGAAAATATATGCACACAGTTGCCGAATTTTGCCGGTGAATGCATTTAATGAAGATTTATGGCAGAATTAATGGCGTGCAGATATTTTCAACTCATGGATGGCTCTGCGGAGATGAAATGTCGGAGAAGTGGTGACTCATCCAGCTTACCTGAGGGAATTAATGAGGGCATTTATTTACAGTTGCGGGTGAATGCAAGTGGCATTCGAATTCTATCTTCTCCATTTATGGCAAGTGATTGCACTGATTTGCAGAATGGTTAAGTTTTATCGAGACTTTGTTTTAAATGGCTTTATATTGTAAAACCCGGGTCCTAGGGTTTAAGATGATAAGATTTAGGGTTTGAGAGGAAGATATTTTTGAAAAGATCAAGGTCTGTCCTGAGTCTATAAATACTTCTTCTCAATGTAATCGCAGGAGGCGGAGACTTAGAAATAAAAGGCTATTGAAGCAATTTCTTGCAAATTCTGTGAAATATTTTATTTATGGACTTGGAGTTGATGTGCTTTTGTTTTCTGTGATAGCATGGCCAGGAGCCTAATATTTTGCAGATTGTGATAAGTTCATTTTCTTTTGTTATCCGTTCCATTAAAGTTTATTAAATATGTTGTTGGGCTTCATTTGTTCTATTGTATGCTAGGGAAAATCACCGATTTAAGGTTCAAGTTTGTTCTAATTGCTCTGTCCTCACTTGTGTGAGCTATGCTTGTCGGTGAGAGATATCAATTTTAACGGACTTCCCTTCGGTTTATAATTTTCTTCAGATCTGTTCCATCTTTGCCTTGTGCTCTTAGTAGAAAGTGATCTTAGAAAAGCTGGACACTTTCTTCTTTGATTTGTTCTATTGTGAAGGTGATAGTATAGATAAAATTGGTAGTTTTGGTTTACAGTTAAAGTTTGATAAACTTCTCTTTATGCCTTACCCTACCCTCTCTTTGTTTTACCGTGAAATGATCCATTTTTATTTTCTTTTAATTTTGTCTTTTATTTAAATCTGTTGACCCATGAGAGCTAGATCAAAGAATCAATTTTAAATCTGATTGTCAACAAGTGACAACTTCTGAACATTACTGAACAAGTTCATTGAGCCCGTTGTAAGGTAAGAAACAGTCCATATTGAAAACTATTCCAAAAGAGGACTTGGTTTGTCCCGACACATTGCCGAAGTACCTCTACGGGAAGAATTTAATCAGTTAAATTCTGAATCTAATGACTGGTATGGGGCTATTACTCATCTACTGCAATTTGGAATTTGCCCGTCTCACTTGAACAGAACCCAAAGGAGAGCATTAAAAGTGAAATCTGCTCATTATCTCCTCAAAGCAGGTAATTTGTACAGAGAGAATTATGCTGATATTTTCCTAAGATGCATTTCTTCGAGTGAAGTCAGTGAAGTCATGTCCAGTTTTCATGAAAAATTAGGGGCAGGGCATTCATCAGGATCTACTACTATGCATAAAATATTAAGAGCAGGCTATTACTGGCCTACACTATTTAAAGATGCACATCAGCATGTAAGAACCTGCCATCAGTGCCAAACTTTTACTGCCAAAGAGGCCAACCGGGCTCTCCCATTGCAACCTATTGTAATAAATAAACCTTTCATGTAGTGGAGACTTGATTTTGTGGGAGTGATTAATCCAAATTCTTCAGCAAGGCATAAGTATGTTCTGACAGCTACTGATTACTACACAAGATGGGTTGAAGCAGCAACCACCACAAGAATTACAGCTCATGAAGTCATTGAATTTTTAGAATTAAATATCATAACTAGGTTTGGGGTTCCTCTGAATTTGGTGTGTGATAATGGACCAGCCTTCCAATCATTGGAGTTTGCAGAATGGGCATACCATATGGGGATAGTTATCAGATTCTCATCCAACTATTATCCCCAAGCCAATGGATTGGTTGAGTCCACAAACAAGAATTTAATGAATGCCATTAAGAAATCTACAGTAGACAAACCCAGGCAGTGGCATACATTGTTGAAATATGCACTTTGGGCTGACTAGATAAAATATAAAGTGGCTCTTAAAACTTCCCCCTTTGCTTTGCTGTATGGTACCCAGCAAATTGTTCCCATCTCTCTGAAGTTACCTACTTACCAATTTGTCTTAGATTATTTTTAGGATCAAGTTGATGCAGAAGCCCGTGTTTTAGATCTAACTAACTTGTAGGATGAAAGACTCCAAGCCCTGGAACACTTCAGTAGGCACCAAGAAACCGTCAATCGTTGGTTTGAGAAGAGGGCCAAAATGAAAGCTTTCAAACTGGCAGACCTAGTGCTTTTATGGGACAAGGCCCATGAGAAGAAGGGTAAGCATACACAGTTGCAGCCACTATGGATAGGCCCCTGCTAGATTGCTGAAATTCGGGGTAACAATGCATTTCGTTTACAAGACCTTGATGGTAATTTTTTGCACCTCCCTGTTAATGGTCAGTACTTAAAACATTATTTCTCGACTGTTCCATCCAATATATCATTTGAATGAGTCATAAAGAAGTTGTAACATGTGTATACACTATAAATAACTTTGCAGTTTATTTTGTTTTAGCTTACTTCTAAATGCCTGTACAGTTATTTTAGTTGCTTTATTTTAGCTTACTTTTCATGTCTGTACAGTTGTTTATTTTAGTTTTACTTGCTGCCTATACAGTTTTTAGTTTATCTGCTTTAGTTTAATCCTAATTGCTCTGCAGTTGCTTTGCTTTAGCTTAAGTTTGATTGCCTGTACAGTTTTTAGTTGTTTTGCTTTAGCTTAATTTTAATTGCCTGTACAGTTTTTAGTTGCTTTGTTTTAATTTGTTTTTAAATGTCTGTGCAGGTGTTCTTTTGTTTTATTTAATCCTAATTCTCTGTGCAGTTTTAGTCTGTCTTGAATTTCTGTATTTTATTTCCTTTGTAAATAACCCTGCAGTTTTGTTTCCTTTCAGGTCTGTACATTTATGTATTCTATTTCCTTTGCTGTCTATACAACAGTTGTTTTATTTTAAGGTTCTGTATTTTATTTTTTATTTAAGGTCTGTGCAGTTTATTTTCTTTGTAAATAGCTCTACAGTCTTGTTTTATTTCATTTCCTTTGCAGCCTATACAGTTTTATTTTAAAGTTTGTATAGTTTTATTTTATTTTGTTTTTAAAGGCCTGTGCTTATCCTTGGAAGTCTGTACAAAGTTCTTTGGCTTCTAAAAATTTCATTCTTTAACCTTTGCCTAAGCATCATGAAAAAGTCATCCTTCTAAAAGATTGTTCTATTCTGAGTCCAGAATCCGGTGTTCATTTTCATAATTGTGAGATAGTCTGTTTGAACTGAACAGTGGAACTATTTTTTTAGTCAGAACAACAGTGGAAGGATGATTGGATTTTGTGTCTTGTTTGCCACGGTTTTAATTATAAAGAAACTGCTATGCTGTTTGGTTGGAGAAACTCCCGAGGAATCCAAGAAAAGTTGGTTATAAGAGGGGACTATGATTTATATAATTATTTGAGTATCCACAAAGGCTATCAGTGCCCAGGCAAAAGCAGTTCCAGATTGATGAGATATTAAAAGAAAATTGTTATTCTTTCTAAGGCTTTTCAGATGTTGATGTATTTCAAAAGAAAGAGATATAAGTTGAATTGGCACTCTGTTATTTTCAATATATATATATATATAAAAAGAGTTGTATAATGAAAGAGACAGCCAAGAATTCAAAGGATGTTTTATTTCCACCAAGTTGTAGATTCTACTTCACAGTTGTAAATTTGGGTCATGTAAATCTAAAGGGTAACTCTGTCGAGGCTGTAAAAGGCTAAACTAGTAAATAGAGCTCTACTCGGTTTCCCCTTTTTACAATCTAGAAAAGCTGATCAATCCAGAGTTCAACATTCGATCTAGTCATTCTTGAAGAAAGTTTCATACACTTGTAATTGCACCTCAGAAATCTTCCTTAAGTAATTCAGCCTAGTATGTCCTTGAGAAATTTTAACAACTATCAGTTAGTAGTCAATTTATTGTGAAGAATGTCTATGGCAAGGCAAGATACATGGTCTATGTTGTTTTGAAACTAGAGTCCTGGGTTCTAAAATAATGCTACTATTTTACCCGCAGATATTGTCATTTGTTAAGAAGCAACACACCCCCACTGAAAAATGAATTTCATCCTTTGAAAACATTGAGCTTTCATTTTTGCAGTAAGGACCCTCTTGATATTTTTTAGGTTCTAAGTCCAAGATTTTTACTTGCCTCTTTCTTCTTCATGTTTTTCCTGTATCAAAGTATCCAAGTATTCTTGCATTCTAGCTTTGTTATCTCAGAATTCACTTTTTACATGCTAGAATCATTCGTGGATAAAGAAAATCTTACACCGGTACAAAAAAAATGCAGAAAACAGATAGATAAATTCATTAAAAATCAAAACTTTCCTTTTTTGGAAGTGTCGCGATATCGCGACGGGTTTTTGAAAAATTGGCTAAGTCAGAAATGCGTAGCGAAATCGTGACACTTTCCAAAAATGGAAATGTCGTGATATCGCTACAAGTTTAGGAGAGAGAAAGCTCGATCGTACGGAACATCGCGATTTCGTGACATGTCGCGAAATCATGACAAGTTTTGGAGAGAGAAGAAAAGTCGTACGGAACGTCACGATTTCGCGACATGTCGCATTTTCGTGGCTGAGAGAGAGAAAAATCGACTAAGGCATGAAATGGTCACGATTTCATGACATGTGAAATCGTGACAAATCTAGAGAGAGAAAGAAAATTCGTACGGAATGTCACGATTTCGCGACATGTCACAAAATTGTGACATGTCGCGTTTTCGTGGCTGATGAAGGAGAAATTTTGTGACATGTCGCGTTTTCGTGGCTGATGAAGGAGAAATTTGGCTAAGTCAAGAAGGTGTCGCGAAATCACGATGTCGCGAAATCACGAAATCGTGACGTTTTCGAAGGAAAGCTCGGAGGGTGTACGGACTGTCGCGATTTCGTGACATGTCACAAAATCGTGATAGGTCCAAGCAAAGCAAGCAAGAAGGAGCAAGAGAAATTAAATGAAAATCGACTAAGGCAAAAAGATGTCATGAAATCGCGACGTCGCGATTTCGCGACATCGCGAAATCGTGACAAAATTGGCGGAGGAAGCCCGGGCGTACGGACTGTCGTGATTTCGTGACATGTCACGAAATCGCGACAGGTCCAAGTCGAAGTAAAGCTGCAGGAAGTCGGAAGGCGAAGTTCAAAAAAAAAGTCTAAGTAAGAAAGGTGTCGTGAAATCGTGACATCACGATTTCGCGACGTCGCGAAATCGCGACAGTTTGAGAGAAAGAGGCCCAAGGGGCAGAATGGTCACGATTTCGCGACATGTCGCGAAATCGTGACATGTCACATTTTCGTGGCTGTTGTTGAGAAAAAGAAGCCAAGTGAGAAAGAGGTCACGTTTTCGCGGCCATGTGGAAGAGAAGAGCGCGCAGGGCTGGAAGGGTCACGATTTCGCGACATGTCGCGAAATCGTGACATGTCACGTTTTCGCGGCCAGGTTGGGAAGAAAAGGTGCATGGCGCTAGCAGGTCGCGATTTCATGACATGTCGCATTTTCGTGGCCCTGCCAGCAAAGAGCCAAAATGAAAAGACAGTTGGAAGTTGACACGTGTCACGATTTTGTGACACATGTCAAAGCACGTATCAGATAAATAAGGCCGACATGCAAGTAAACATTAGGGTTTTTAATCTGGTTTAATAATTAAAGTTTTGATTTAATATTTTTAAAGTATTAATCCATCTTTTTGTCCCTTTTGCAGGAGGCCATCTGGCACTTACATGACAGCAAAAAAATTGCCAAGAAGGTAAAGCTTAGTGCAAATTAATCAAAGATGGCCATATAGAAAGAAAAGATGTCGGGGTTGCTGTTTCATCCAATTTTTTATAGATCTGTCCGCAAAGAGATTCTACGGTGACTAAGCTGCTGCCCATAATGCAGTATATCGAGAATTGGCTAGAAAATGGAAATATCTGCACACAGTTACCGGGTTTTGCCGGTGAAGGCATTTAATGAAAATTTATGGCAAAATTAATGGTTTGCAGAGATTTTCATCTCACGGATGGCTCTGCGGAGATGAAATGTCAAAAAAGTGGTGACTCATCCAGCTTACCCGAAGGAATTAATGAGGGCATTTATTTATAGTTGCGGGTGAATGCAAGTGGCATTCGAATTCTATCTTCTCCATTTATGGCAAGTGACTGCACTGAGTTGCAGAATGGTTAAGTTTTGTCCGAGCTTTGTTTTAAATGGCTTTATATTGTAAAACCCGGGTCCTAGGGTTTAAGGTGATAAGATTTAGGGTTTGAGAAGAAGATATTTTGAAAAGATCAAGATTTCTCCTGAGTCTATAAATATAGCTTCTAAATGTAATCACGAGAGGCGGAGACTTAGAAATAAAAGGCTATTGAAACAATTTCTTGCAAATTCTGTGAAATATTTTATTTTTGGACTTGGAGTTGATGTGCTTTTGTTTTCTATGATAGCATGGCCAGGAGCCTAATCTTTTGCAGATTGTGATAAGTTTATTTTCTTTTGTTATTCGTTTCATTAAATTTTATTAAATATATGCTATAAATCTATGTTACCAAGATTAAATATGTTGTTGGGCTTCATTTGTTCTATTGTATGCTAGGGAAAATCACCGATTTAAGGTTCAAGTTTGTTCTAATTGCTCTGTCCTCACTGTGTGAGCTATGTTGCCGGTGAGAAATACCAATTTTAACGGACTTCCCTTCTATTTATGATTTTCTTCCAGACCTGTTCCACCTTTGCCTTGTGCTCTTAGTTGAAAGTGATCTTAGAAAACTGGACACTTTCTTCTTTGATTTGTTCTATTGTGAAGCTGATAATATAGATAAAATTGGTAGTTTTGACCTTAAAGTTAAAGTTTGATAAATTTCTCTTTCTGCCTTACCCTACCCTCTCTTTGTTTTATCGTGAAATGATCCATTTTTATTTTTTTTTAATTTTGTCTTTTATTTAAATCTGCTGACCCATGAGAGCTAGATCAAAGAATCAATTTTAAATTTGATTGTCAACAAGTGACAACTTCTGAACATTACTGAACAAGTTCATTGAGCCCGTTGTAAGGTAAGAAACAGTCCATATTGAAAACTATTCCAAAAGTAAAAAAGAGTGAATTGACATTCGACCCGACTCTGTAACTCGCACCTTGGATAACCAGTTAGATCCTAAAGTGAGTGGGATTTATCTCATATAAGTGTTATCAGAGTTTCTTGCTCATTCTTCACAGGGTGTGTATGAAAGTCGGACCAACAGGCTACATTCTCATCAGGATTTGGTTTGACTGGTTGAGAATATGATTTATGTAGATCTATCAATGTAGTATATCTAGAGGGGAGGTGATTTGGAAGCTCTATAAATGGTTACCAATGTCTCAGAACCCAACTTGCACAAATTGTATAACTTGTACAGTCTCCATCACACACTATGTCAATTTTCTAAAACAACTTGTACGATCACCAAATCATATAGTTGTATGATCCAAATAATACATCACTATACTTGGTACGATTTAATACTCAAAAAATTCACTAAAACAAGTTTTGCAAGTTAAACCGATCAGTTTTGTAATTGATTTATCCAAACTTGCAATATTTATTTATTTGGCAGGTTTTTGGGTTGTAGCTTTATTGCCAAATGAGGTAAAAAAATGGTTTGTACAATTTGGTACAACACTTGTACGGTTTGAAAGAACCCTCACTATAACTAATTATTATATCTATCAGCCTGCATCATCATTCCTTCCAAGACAAGTTTGAGGATAATTTTCTATCAATTCCTCTAATACTTCCTAACATGCAAACCCTAATTCAATAGCAATGAATGTTATTCATCATGGGAAATTCCAAAAATTGTACAACTACCTAGAAACATCAGGGTATGGTTGTAATTCTTCATATAATCAATTCCATTACTCACACCAAGTCTAGAAAATAACCAGGATCATTCACAATGCAATTCCATCCATCTAACATGCCAAGTTATGCATCAAACATTAACTACACAACCTGCAACAACCAAAATGTATGGTGGAATTCACAAGGGTAAGGAAATAAGGAGAATTACTATAATATCTATATTATGAGTAATCATGTACAATATAGCCATTGGTATTGCTCACAACTTTAACAATTATCACAATGAACAACATGTAACTGAACAATCAATACTCCATGACTAATATATCAGTGCATCAACAATGAACAACAATGAGCTATGAATGAACTTGAATGAACAACCAAAAAATTAATGGGGTGGGTATATAATGCATCATAATATTTACAAATTCCATCCTGAACTAATTCCTAAAATAATTATTTTACAAGGTTTACTATGGTCTAATTTGATTTTTATCAGATTCACTCCAAATGTTTGTTTCACCTAATTTCGTTAACATTTCACATCGTACATTTGCAACCTTGTACATTTTGCTCCTACTTGTACATTTTAACATTTGTACATTTTAATAAAAAATGAGCAAAACTAAACAAAACTATGCAAATCCAAGGATCATTTCTTCTTATTTTGGGAGGTGGATTTGCTGCCTACATCTGCCCTCCCCTTTACATCAGGCGGTGTCCTCACCGACTTAGTCTTCTTTGTTTTGGCTAAAACACCTTTATGATACTCAACAAGCTGCATATGCAAGGTGGTATGCTCATCCTTCAAGCAGGATGCATATTGACTAAATTTCAGAGCTTTCAACCCGTACTCATTAGCCTTCTCTTCTACAATAGCCAGCAATGCACCTAGCTCCTTATCATGCTTGGATGCTCCCTTGTGTAGCTTTTTCATCAATAGAGCTTCCATTCTGGCTGCTATGGCTAATTCTTTGTTCTTTTCCATAATAACTTATAGGTTCTAATGAATATTGGCTTCATAAGCCACCATTCTCTCATATTTAGCCTTAAGCCAATCCTTATGATCCATAATAATTTCATTATAGTGCTTGGCATATCTTTTCCATCTCCTTAACCTTACGGTATTTTTCTTGTAGTTTTTCCTCTGTTGCCTTCAACTTATTTACCTATCTCAACAAATATTCATTCTATGCTTCTATTTGAGCTTCCAACTACTTTGTGCACTCTTCCACCTATTGTATCACAAGACATTTTTCCTATTTGTGAGCATATCTTATCCTCGTAAGCCTGCTTGATACCAGCAAACTTTGTTTTGAAATTCTTCACTCTTTCCTCAGTATCTATTTTATTGCATGTTAATTCTTCCTCCTTAAAAACCATCTCCTTTCGAGTAGCTTCCACTTTCTCTTGTTGTGCTTCCTTGGCTTAATAAATGTGTTCAAGACCCAAGCTAAGCCACTCGATCTAGTATGTCAGGAAATTTAATTTCCTCAAAGTAAAAGTTGATTTCCAATATAATCTTCAAAAAATTTTACCCACTGTATTGAATGGACAAGTTTGACAGGTTTCCTTATCCAAATATACACATGGAAATGCATGGTAATTGATCTTCACTCCCTTTGGTAAATCCTATCTCCCAAGCATCATGGTTACTTCTCCCACAAGGAATAATCATGGATGTTGTGCATGAATGTGTACTATTTTTCTTGTGTGATCCTCATGTACACCCACTCTACAATCTTCTCTAACTCAGTGAAAGTTTTCTCCCTCCACTATTTCAATTATCCAATGCCATCGATACAAAATTACAGCCTAGCACTAGCAAACATTTCATTGGCCTATCAGAAGAAGTGATCCACTTGCTCATTCGTATTCTCACCTTCATCCCCTAAAATACCAAAGTGAGGCACTTCTACTAAAAATATTGTATGAATATCTATAGTATTATCTTGTGGTGGCGTCTATTCTTATTCTTCGTCTACCTATGTATTTGAACTTCCTCCAACTTACTTGGTCATACTGGTTACTTTGTTTTCTTGTAGCAGACTGTGTGCTACTATCTTACTTGTTTGGTTATTGTATCTCTTTGATATTAATTATTTCCTTTGGATACTGTTGCTCTTCCATCGGTACTTGGACTTCCTCTTATGGTTTAGGCAAGTCCTCTTGTTGCATTTTTTTCAACCCTTCATCTTGTGGGTTCAGGTGCACTCCCCTTAGAGTTGCAACTATCTAGTTAGGAGAAAACTCTTCTTGTGGTACCTTTGTACTTGTATACTCACACTGGTTGTTACCACCTCTCATCACAATATTTATCTTCTTTTTCCCTTGGGTTCCTCCAATAGAACCTCCATCACATATTTTGTCTTTGGAGCTGGTGTTAGTACTGTCGTTCTAGTAAAATATCTAGATGAATCCAAAAAATTAAAATAAGAGCTCTCGAGCAATTGCAGAGATCCCATTCCTCTTCCCACTCCTTCCAGACCTGGTATATTAAAATTTAGGCAATTTAACTCCTGTCAGAGTACCCTTCCTCTAGTGCCTGATCGGTTTGCTCTTATTGCATGAGTTTCTTTTATTTCTCTTGTTGCCTTTGTATTTAAATATTTATAGAGCTTATTGCTCCACCCTCTCCTTCTCTTCAAAAGATATTAGCTACTCCTGCAATGACCTGTGCCTATTTTTCTAAGGCCAGTTCCAACTATCTTATTTTCTTCCTCCTTAGATGAACATCTTCATAAGATGTAGTCTCAGCCTCTTCCTACATTGGAGGTATTGACTACTTTGTGCTCTTCTTGGTCTTTGATTTATCTGGAGTTGCCTTCGATAGAGACATAGTCTTTGCCCATCGTAGTATGGTAGGCTGATCTGACAATAATTCCCATGGTTGGGTCCTACTAGGAAAGGGAATTCCCATTCCTAGATACTATGTCCAATAAAAGAGCAATGGCATGAAAGATCATGGTGAACATATTCCTCCTAACTATTAGTGATTGATGCATTCATTCTTGTAAATATATTTCCCAATAATACTTCACACCATTATAAACACCTTCCATGTACTATGCCATACAAATTGGCATTTTTGAAGCTTATGATTCTCCAAAAATATGGGCCATGACAACATTCATTGTGCATGCTAACTCATTAGTCTTCAAATGGCTATATTTCATTCCATGAATTCCAGAACAAAAAATCTTAGCTACCACAAGTGACTTCATCGATGTGAATGTCATAATCAACTTGTGAGTCTCAATTGGTTCAACTATCTTCTTCAAAATTAGAGATTCATTCTTGGACAATACGAATGTTCATCAAAATACCTCTGCCAAAAAATCCACCTTGAAGTACCTATTACCCACTCGTACCATAATGCGGTTCTTAATGGCTTCATATGATTGCAGAATATACAGCAAGTATTCATTGAAGAATACTTTATCTTATGGTGGGATTTGGTCTATAATACTCACTCTAACCTTTTGTAGTGCTTGCTTCAATGGATGATTTGCATCATTGTTTTCCCACCATTTCCTCAAAAATTCTCCTTTTGGCTACCCAAAAGTGACATACTTGATATCCACTTGCTCCTCCTCTACTTCATTGGGTAGGTCTTCTTGTTATTCTAGATAGGGTTATGAGTAAGGGATAAAACCCATAATGTATTTATAAAAAAATGGTGAATCAGTTTCAAAATCCAAGTGACTAGTGTCCAAACGCATGTAGAAGGCTCACTATTATTAGAGGTAATGTTGGAAATTTTAACTTAAAATGGTCAAATTATTATAAAATTAGGGCAAATCAACCCAAAAACAAATTTGCACCCATAAAGTTTTGGCTAATGGGCCCTGGTCAAGGGTCCCAAATATTAGCTAATTCTAAATTTTGAAAATCTAATTTTTAGCTATTTTGGCAATAAATAGCCGCTAAGCATAACCCTACTTGTAGATTTTTCTCTCAATGAACTTCACTATGAAGTTCCATTCTGTTTGCCCTAGGTGGGTCCATCTACCACCTTCTATATTATAGTGGTGCACCTCCTCTACCACCACGCCAATATATCTAACCCCTCCATGGCCTATGTCCTCTCCCTCTCCAAGGATGATTACCATGCCTCCTGTGTGACTGAAATTGATGTCCTTGGTCTTGAATGGGGTAAATTGAGGGAGATTTCCTAGGTCATGATTCTCTTTGGTGTAGTGGTCTTGGTGATATTTCTACTCTAGATTATACAATGCAATTAGGATGAGCTCAAGATTCTCACCTGGAACTCATGCTTCTGCCATTTCTAAGTGGAAACCTCGTTTGCACACTTTCTCCTCAACTTGGTAATTTAGGACAACTCTGCACACAATTGCTCTAAAAGTTTGTACGGTTGCTTGCAAAATGTATGGGAACTATTAATATTGTACAAGACCTTAGCAAATTATACATGTACATTTTCAAATCATACAACCCTGGGAAAATCGTACAACTCCAGTCGAATTTGTTCAATTGCATCTGATTTCGTACAAATGTAGCAGTTCATACAAATGGTGCTTCAAATCATATAATATTGATCTAAAATCATACAAGTTTCTACCAAATTGTACAAGGGCACCTCTCTTCCATACAAGCTCATCAGGATTTGTACAACTACAAAAAATATTGTACAATCTCTTCAAAATTGCCCAAATCGAATCACTGAGAGATTGGTATTCATACAATGTGCTTCAAAATCATATAATTTTACCTCCAAATCATACACAAATCCCTAAAAAAATTTACTTGGCCAAAAACCCTTATAATTCTATAACTGGTATGATTTCTGTGAAACCCATTTATTGTAAACATGCAATCTCTCTTTCTAGTGCAATTTCAGTGGAATTTATGCAATTTTTCCTTCACTTGGTGCAATCTTCCTCCAAAACACAATTTTCTAGTAGTATGGCAGAATTGTACGACCATACTTTCAAAATTATTCACACATGTAGACTTAGAAATTATTTTCATGCTTTTATGGCTAATTTCTATACCAAGGTTTTCTAATTTTACCCTTTTGCAATTCCCCATTTCCTTATTTATGGAAAAATCAAACCCTAGCCCTAATTTTTTTGTAATAAGGGTTTTCTTGTGGAATTTATTTCCTCCAACCCTTGTTTGTACAATATTTTTTGTCCACCTGCAACACGATTTCTAAAAACTTAGCTTTTTTTGAAGTAAAAACCCTAATTTTGGTAGCTTTTTCCTCCAATAGGGTTGCTTTTTCAAAAACAAAATTCCTGTGGTGAAAATTTAAAATTGGTCACAAAAATTGTAGCAATGTGGTGAATTCCAACCACTCATATGGAAAATTATTTTCAGTTGCACCATTTTTGCCTTCAAATTCTCTAAATTTTAGTGTTGCATGTGTACGATTTGCAAGTGGGAAAGAAAACTTATGCATGGTGCCTTGCTTATATAATTTTGAAACCCTAACGTCTTTTTTTTTTTTTTTTTTTGTGGAAAACATCCCAAAAGGGATGCCACTTTCGTGTAAGACCCAAGGAGGCAGGGGTATCCATTCCGCCAAAAATGCCCAGGACTCGGACCTGGCCTACCACCTTTGACACACTCAAGGAGCAAACAAACACACAAACCCAATTAAAAATAAGTAGATGACAAAAAAAATAATAAAATAAAATAAAAAACATGCTCCTTGAGTGTCTCAAAAACAAAAGCACAACCAAACACGCATAATAAGATAAAAGAAACCACAACACAAACCACATAGAAAAATACAAGTAACACATAACAAAACACAAACAAGACAAAAACAATAGAACACTACAAAGACATAACCAAAAAAAAAACAAGAAAAATAAACACAACCAAAACCTAAAAAATTAAAAAATTAAACAAAAATAAAAATAAAAAACAACCAACAACAGACAATAAAAAAAACAAAAAATATAGAAAACACTCACCCATAAAAACACGAAATAACACAAACAAAGAGAAACCCAAGAACAAGAACGAAAAAAAACACAAGAACAATAACAAAAAACATAAAAAAAAAAAAACAAAACAACAAAAACACAAGAACAACAAAAAACAACACAAAGAACACAAAAAAAAACAAAATTAAAAAACCCACCCACCTTAAAAAACTAAACAAAAAAAACAAAAAGGAAAAAAGAAATAAAAAATGAACAAAACAAAGACCTATCTAGACCAAAAGACTATTAAGGCAAGAATCAACAGAGGAAACAAAATAAATAATAGAATGAGCTAGGGAACTAAAAAAACTGAATGATCCAAAGAGAAGCAAAAAAAATAAAATAAGAAGAAACTAGGTACCTTTAGAACTGGAGCCATCCAAAGAAATGATAGAAAGAAGAGCTTCCCTAATTTGAGAAGCCCACCATATAGGAGGGTGGCCATAACAAGTAATATCACCTTTGTCCAAATCCCAATTAGTTAAAGCATCAACACTCTTGTTTTGATCTTTGACCACATGATTGTAATCAACTTTCAAAAATCCCATCTGGATTAACTGAATCTTCTCAATAATTCTTTTTATTCTCCAATCCACCTTATGATTCTTAGAAGGATTCTTCAAGAGATTAATCATAAGTAGACTTTCAGATGGCTCCCTGGTTTTTACTTTTGTTGAGAATTTGGGTATTCTTTCCAATAACCTTGCTGAGGGGTATGGTATCCGTAGAGGCCTTCAGGAGGCTACTAAGGTTGGATGGGAAAAGGTGTTAGTTGAGTCCGACTCTCAACTTATGATTAATCTCTTGAAGACTCCTAAGAATCATAAAGTGGATTGGAGAATAAAAAGAATTATTGAGAAGATTCAGTTAATCCAGATGGGATTTTTGAAAGTTGATTACAATCATGTGGTCAGAGATAAAAACAAGAGTGTTGATGCTTTAGCTAATTGGGCTTTGGACAAAGGTGATCTTACTTGTTATGGCCACCCTCCTATATGGTGGGCTTCTCAAATTAGGGAAGCTCTTCTTTATATCATTTATTTGGATGGCTCCAGTTCTGAAGGTACCTAATTTCTTCTTGTTTTTTTTTTTTTTCTCTTTGGTTCATTCAGTTTTTTTAGTTCCCTAGCTCATTCTATTCTTTATTTTGTTTCCTCTGTTGATTCTTGCATTAATAGTCTTCTGGTCTAGATAGGTCATTGTTTTGTTCATTTTTTTTTCTTTTGTCTTCTTTGTTTAGTTTTTTAAGGTGGGTGGGTTCTTTTGTTTTGTTTTGTTTTTGTGTTCTTTGTGTTGTTTTTTGTTGTTCTTGTGTTTCTGTTGTTTTGTTTTTTTTTCATGTTTTTTGTTATTGTTCTTGTGTTTTTTTTTTCGTTCTTGTTCTTGGGTTTCTCTTTGTTTGTGTTATTTATTTTTTTTATGTGTGAGTTTGTCCTATGTTTTTTATTTTTGTTTATTTTCTGTTGTTGGTTCTTTTTATTTTTATTTTATTTTTTAGGTTTTGGTTGTGTTTATTTTTCATGTTTTTTTGGGTTATGTCTTTGTAGTGTGTTGTTGTTTTTGTCTTGTTTGTGTTTTGTTATGTGGTTCTTGTGTTTTTCTATGTGGTTTGTGTTGTGGTTTCTTTTATCTTATTGTGCGTGTTTGGTTGTGCTTTTGGTTTTGACACACTCAAGGAGCATGTTTTTTATTTTATTTTATTATTTTTGTTGTTATTTACTTTTTTTAATTTGGTTTTGTGTGTTTGTTTGCTCCTTGAGTATGTCAAAGGTGGTAGGCCAGGTCCGAGTCCTGGGCATTTTTGGTGGAATGGATACCCCTGCCTCCTTGGGTCTTACTCGAAAGTGGCATCCCTTTTGGGATGTTTTCCACAAAAAAAAAAAAAAAGAGATTAATCATAAGTTGAGATTCAGACTCAACTAACACCTTTTCCCATCCAACCTTAGTAGCCTCTTGAAGACCTTTGAGGATACCATACCCCTCAGCAAGGTTATTGGAAAGAATACCCAAATTTTCAGCAAAAGTAAAAAACAGGGAGCCATCTGAAAGTCTACCAATTCCTCCCACACTGGCTTTTCCAAAAAACCCTAACGTTTTAATGCATGGAATCCTACCACCTTTGCATGTGATTTTGTACTTTTTTATGGATGATTTACAACTTATCACCCTTGTGCATGCAATTTTATCCTTTTCTTATTTTTGTCTTTTTCTTTGCATTTATTTTATTTTATTTTTCTTTTCTTTTCTTTTCTTTTTTTCCCAAAGGGGATCATTGTTTATGGTTTTCAACCACCCTCCATCTTAATTGTGTCCTGAGGGATTTTCACAATTAATATAATTTTCTTTTTCTTTTTTCTCCTTTTTTTTTGCTGAGAAGGGGTTGCCATCTCTGGTTTTCAACCCCTTTCATCTTAATTTAATCTTGAAGGTTTTTCACAATTAATATATTTTTCTATTTATTTATTTTTCATTAATATCTTAACACTTACTGTAAACATAGGAAATACACCATATTCAAGGAAAATGAAAGATTGGTTTTAAGTAAAAAAAAGTTCTTTTTAATACAAATTAACCCTCATATTGGGTGTTTTTGCCATGAAAATGTGCACAATTAGGGGAATAATCCCCTTTACAAGCTAATAATGGTGTCTTAATTCCCTATGTTACAAGCAAATGTGGGTGATATGTTGGAGTTGTGTTTGATGGAGTTGAGTTGATTTGAGGCTCTTCAAAGATCTGCACACAAGCAGCCAAGAGAAAGGTTAGTAGTTAAAGAGCCCACCTTAGTTGGGATTTTGTTCATGCACATTGAACTATAATAAAACATAAAGTTTACTATTGTAAAATGCAATGAAAATGATAAATATACCCGTAGAAACTCAAAAAAGTTCATGTTGGAGGTATAAGGTAGGCAAGAAAATGACAAGCAAGATTCTAAAGAAATTTTGGTAGCATTTGGATAGCATAACTTAGGCTCCATTAAAATGGTTGTGGAAAGTTGTATTTATAGGTAAAATTAGGGTGGATGAGTGGGATGCCATGTGGACTCCACATGGACTCCACATAGGCAAGGGTAGTTGAGTGAAAAATCTAGAGAGGGTGAGGTGGAGGGTTGCATTTAAGTGCTTTCGAGAAAAGAGGAGTCTAGAAGGATAAAAGGTAATTTTAAATTGTGCTTCTAAATGCATGGGGGAATTTAAAATAATTTAAAATTGTAAAATTGGTGAGGTGGCTTGTCCTTAGGCCAAGTAGAATAAATGTGGATTTTGACTAGGCATATTTTTAAATTTTAAAATATTTTTTATGTCATAAGGGGGAGTACCATGTGAGGTGGCACATTAATGTAGGGAATTTTAAATTATTACAAGAGGGCATGTTCTCTAAGATTCTAGAGATTTGCAGTAAATATTGGTGCCTAGGACATGACATAATCTTAATTAAGGGGCCTTAATATAGTAATTATAGTTGTGATTTTTATTTTTATTTTCTATGTGGGGGGGGGCTAATAAATAGGGTAATGATAGTGATGTTGATTATATTTAATTAAATTTATTTAGGTTTATTAAAGTATTATTAGCATGTGGGGATGTAGGAGATTTATTATTTTATTTATTTTGTTATTTTTATTGTTTTTTATTATTTTTATTATTTTTGTAGGTATTCAAAATGTTTCCAAAATTTGATTGTTTTTTATTTGCAATGTATTTATAAGGATTTTATTAGGCAATATTAGGTATTTTAGATTAATTTTATTTTTGTAAGACTTATTGAGTGTAATTATTATTATTATATTATTTTATCAAAATTGTTAATTTTAGGTGTCTACACTTACCATTGCGAGAATCATATAGTAACATTCACTTGCACGATTCCATATATTGACTCATCAGTTGGGTTGCCCACTTCTACATTACGGGTAATCACATTATTAGGTGCCAACTGAACATATGTTTGATATCCTTCTCTTTGATTGCCATGTGTACAACTTGGAATCATGCAATTACAAATTGCAGGACTTCCAATTGGTAATACTTCATCCCATTATTCTATTGATTGACCACAAGGTAGGGTTGCTCTTATTGGTCCATTATAATTTGAGCGACTCCTCCACCTATCTCCTTGTATAAAATTAGCTTCTAAGCTTGCTGAACAATTCCTTGACTCCTTTCATTTATGAAGTGTACTCTTCCTCTATTGGAAAGGTCTCTTCCTTACATAGGCCTTCCATGATCCAGTACTCTTAATTTAGGACCTCTTTGAATATTTCAAGGAGCTTCCATCTCCTAGGGTAATCCTCTTCCAGTTTCTACTCTTCTCGATCCTAGTCAAATAAATGGAGGTCGTCCCTATGGTTGTCTTCCTATAAGGTTTGGTAAAATCCCTCTCAACTAGGGGATACCTTGCAGGCTCTTGATCCAATTCAAACAGGCCAATGTTGTGTCTCTCAGCCATCTAGGAGTAGGGGGTCAAATACTTCCTCGTCCTCTACCTCCTCTAGGTGGAATATATGCTCTACCCCTTATATTATTTAGTGGATTTACTCCCCCTCTATGACCTCAATGCTATCTTTGAGGTTATTTTTGGTTCCTTATTGGGGTTATATCCACTAGTTCTATGTTGGCTAAGTGACCTTCATTTATTTGCATTCTAGCTGAAAAATTGTTAGAGTGCTTGCATTCGATGATCTATGTGTACTAGTCAACATGTCCATCACCTTTCCTCCCAGTTTTATTATGGAGACACATTTACCATAATTTCTTTATATGATTCTAAGAAATCAGACTCACAACTAGAATCATTACGATCATCATCCCTTTGTTCTGACCAATTTACTGGTAAGTTCAATAATAATTGAAGTCTTCGCACTTCTCTCCTTTGTCACCTCAATTACAAATAGGCTATTGTGTAGGTATTATGGTCAGGTTAAGCATGAGATACCTCTATTTACCTTAAGAAGTAATCATCATCGCTATCAAAAATATCATCTCTTACTAGCCAAGGCAACTCTCCATCAGTAGATTTAATTGAATCCTCGTGTACATTACCTTGTGATCTAGGTGTTCTAATGTCTTCTTCAATGTCTCACAAAGTTATTTCCTCATCTTCTTCTAGAATTGACGGTCCATTAGGCCTCTCATATGGTGCTATATGTGAGCTTTATCCCCTAGTAGTACTTGCATCGTCACGATGTGTATCACTTGTTGTTTTTTTCTCACATTTTTTTCTTTTGTCTTCTAATTCTTGTGACCTCACTACCCTTTGCTCATCCATAATTCGTATTGTCTCACCTAGGTCTTAAATAGTTTATTCACAAAGTCTTGTAGTGTACCCCTACAAAGTTTCATACTCTTATTACAACTGCTAGATCTGGTGTGGCATCCTTTGCTACAATAGTTCAATCTAAGCTAAGGGAGATAATTCGGTGAGATATTCCTCTACAATGTCACCTCCTATCCCTTTTAGAGTTTCCATATCAAAATTATACATCCTATCTACATATCAAACTACTAGTCTCATTCTTCATAGATATTCTGATGGTTAGGGGTAATTCTCTATACTCTAGTTGTGGATACCCCATTCTTGTTCGTCTCGATTCCTTCTATCCCTTGGAGGAATCCCTTCTTTATCTTCTTCCTCGATCCTTTCAGTACTGTATTTGAACCTTATGTGTAGTCATGTTCTTCTTCTCTCATCAAGTTGAGGTAGCAATTCTTGTTGTTCAATAATTGGTCTTGCCTCCTCCTCTTCTGTGAATAGGTGTGTGAGTCCCATGTCAAGGTCCTCCCATTGTAGACTTGAATTCTTCTTTGTTATTCGTTGGATTGAGATTCATGTCTCCGTTCAACTTCTTTTGAATAGATATACAAACATCGTAGTTTATATGGCTATTTGAACCATTTACAGTGTCTGGTACTTCAGTTCTATTCAAGTTCTACAGTTTAACTATGTCATGATCCTCCTAGATGGACCTTTGAATGTAGAAAAAAACAATGTATTAATGAATGATGCTAATACTTGATTTTTTGCAATTAAGTAACCCTACAATATTGATTTTATAATGAAGGATATGGTACTACTAATAAATTACCAATGTGTAGGATTAGGTAAACTCATGAGTGGAAGAAATTGAGTCATCGATGAGAGTACTTGAGGAATGAGGAAATGATGATAAGGCAACTCGAAGGTAACACATATAGATACCTTGATATAGGCATGCATCTAGCTAGGGATAATTGTCAATATCTAACCACCTTGAGCCCTATACTGATGGCCTAGTAGCCATCGTAAGTTCTAGAGGCTAAGACAGGTGATTAGATTGATGGAAAGACTCCCTATTTGTTTGATGCACTTGCATGATTATATTTTATTTCAACATTATTTACCTTGATAATCGGTGAGCTATAAGTAAATGTGTTGCCTTCATAACTTCATGTATGCCTTTGTAAATAAATGGTTGATATACTTAAAAAGAAAAAAGATATTGTTTTAAATAAATGGTTGATTTATTTAAGATAGCAAAAGGTATTGTTTTAAATAAATGATTGATTTATTTAAAAAGAAAAATATATTGTTTTAAATAAATGATTGATCTATTTAAATAGCAATAGATATTGTTTTAAATAAATGATTGATCTATTTAAATAACAACAAATATTGAATCGTTTATTTATTTAGATAAGCAAAACATGTTGCTTTAAATAAGTGATTGATTATTTAAAAAATAATTGGTTGATGTTATTTGAAATAATTGGTTGATTTATTTAATAGCATTAGTTATTTAAATAAGAAAAGAAAATATCAATTTATTAAATTATTGATTCATCTAAGGAATGAAGATCCCATCCTAAAATAAATAAATATAAATATAATTCTTTAAGCTCCAAGGGTCAGGCTTTACACCATTTAATTAATGGAGAGCCAATGCTCTACCCATGATTGACCCATATGGCATAAATGCAATAATATGTCATTCTATAGAATGGGCCAAGTTGCCCTTTAGAGGTTCAATCGGGCCAGATATGTGAAGCCCCTATGATGTGAGAGGAAATCCCTTTATGATGATCACCTTGGGAAGAGAAAAGAGTATGTTCGCCCTACTACCTGATGGATGCAACTAAAGAGTAATGGTGGGTAGGTGGGGATGTAGACTAAGGAGAGGGTAACATGCATAGGGGGATATTAGAGTAGGATGACTAGGGATGACAACTGTATTTGGGAGAATAATGGTATTTGGAGAGCACAGTGAGTAGAGGAGAGCACCGTGAGCAAGAGGGAGCAATAAGCAAAGCCAAGAGGGAAAAGCAGACTATGGGTGTTCATCCGAACAGCACAGGTGAACCAACTATTACAGAAAAAATAGGTTTCTCCTGCATTATTAAACATGTTTGATAAATTCCTTTCAATAGTTTACTTTACTATCGGGTCATGGGTTGTTCCCTATGCATCAACCTCCTAAAAGCTTAGCAACTCATGCCTTGAGTGCAATCTTGCTTGTATCACCTTATGGTGAAGTCAAACATGTTAGCATCATTGTTAAAGCACTACCGTTGGTATTATTCCTTTTTAGTGTTGATGTTAAATCATTGTCGATGGAAGTCTTGTTTGTTAGCATTATTGTTAAAGGACTGTCATTGGTAGTCTTGCTTGTATCACCTTATGGTGAAGTCAGACACTTTGACATCGTTGTTAAAATACTGTCATTGGTTGTCTTTTTTTTATTACCTTATGGTGAATTTAGACACATTGGCATCATTCTTAAAGTACTACCATTGGCATTCTTTCTTGTTAGTGTTTTTGTTAAAGCACTACCATTAGCATTCTTACTCATTAACGTCATTGTTAAAGCACTACCATTGGTAGTCTTGCTTGTATCATCTTATGATGAAGTTAGATGTGTTGGCATCATTGTTAAAGCACTATCATTGGTAGTCTTTCTTGTTAGCATCATTTTTAAAGCACTACCATTGGCAATCTTGCTTGTATCACCTTATGGTGAAGTTAGATGCATTGCCATCGTTGTTAAAGAACTACCATTGGTAGTCTTTCTTGTTGGAATTGTTGTTAAAGTACTACCATTGGAAATATTTCTTGTATCACCTTATGGTGAAGTCAAACACATTGACATCATTATTAAATCACTACCGTTGGCAACCTTGCTTGTACCCCCTTTGTGGTATAGCTAGTTGTGTTAGTGCTGAGGTAGGAGAACCCTCAAACAGAACGTCCAATTGGGTGCCATGGGTAAGCCTTTAAAAAAATATTTGTAGCTAGGTTTGGGAAGTCCCATCGGGTGTTGTTGACACCATGGAGGACTTGATCATGTCACAACATCTATTAGTGTTGCAGGAGTGAGAACACCACCCGTTATTTGGATTATGATGGGGTGGAAGCCACATTGGATGAACCTTTTTCGTTCTTACCTCAAATCATATTGCACTAATTTTTCCACCCTATGTTTTTGCCAGTCGATAGTTCATTACCATTTATAATGAGCTTTAATTATTGTTCATTATCTAAAATTATAGTTTTTAGGGTAATGAAAGTGTAGAAGATTTAATTATTGTTCATTATCTAAAATTGTAGATTTTAGGGTAATGAAAGTGTAGAAGATTTAATTATTGTTCATTATCTAAAATTGTAGATTTTAGGGTAATGAAAGTGTAGAAGCTTTAATTATTGTTCATTATCTAAAATTGTAGATTTTAGGGTAATGAAAGTGTAGAATATTTAATTATTGTTCATTATCTAAAATTGTAGATTTTAGGGTAATGAAAGTGTAGAAGCTTTAATTATTGTTCATTATATAAAATTGTAGATTTTAGGATAATGAAAGTGTGAAAGCTTTAAATGTGATGATGGTTTGTTTGTAAATTTAGGGTATGGGACCTTACTTTATGAAATGAAGAAAATGGTTTATTTGAATATTAGAGTAACTAGATTTAATTGGATGATATATGTGATGATGGTTTGTTTTGTAAATTAAGTGTATGGGACCTTACTTTATGAAATGAGGAAGATGGTTTATTTGAATATTAGAGTAGTTGGATTTAATTGGATGATAAATGTGATGATGGTTTGTTTTGTAAATAAGGGTATGGAACCTTACTTTATAAAATGAAGGAAATGGTTTATTTGAATATTAGAGTAGTCGGCTTTAATTGGATGATAAATGTGATGATGGTTTATTTTGTGAATTAAGGCTATGGGAACTTTATGAAATGAAGAAAAAAGTTTATTTGAAGATTAGAGTAGTTGACTTTAATTGGATAATAAATGTGTTGATGGTTTGTTTTGTAAATTAAGGGTATGAGACCTTACTTTGTGAAATGAAAAAAAAAGGTTTATTTGAAGATTAGAGTAGTTGGATTTAATTAGATAATAAATGTGATGATGGTTTATTTTGTAAATTAAGGGTATGGGACCTTACTTTATGAAATGAATAAAAAGGTTTATTTTAATATTAGAGTAGTTGGCTTTAATTAGATAATAAATGTTATTATGGTTTGTTTTGTAAATTAAAGGTATGAGACCTCACTTTATTAAATGAGAAAAAGGTTTTATTTGGAAGATTAAAGTAGTTTCTTTAATCGAAATAATGTGTGAACCCATTTTACTTAGAAATTAAGGGTATGGGACTTTAATTGTTAAGTAGGGTTAGTTCATTTATTGCAAATAAGGGCATATGATCTAATGCATGGTTGACTAACTCTCATGAGTAGATGAGAGGGGAAATAGAAAGAGTAGTTTCTATGATAGTAACTATGCATTAGAAAGTTGAATTGCTTAGGTTATTTGTATAGTTGCAATTTGTCAATAAAATAAGTAAGTGAATTTAGGAGCATGTATATCTAGATCCATGAGTGTCCCGATCCCCTACTATCCTCACTTGATCGATGGAAGAGCGGGAGGACCAAATTTATGAGATGGACCAATTCACAAGTTTACTCTCTATATTTCATCCTATTAATTATGAAATATATTAGATTGTGGGAATATTTCCTCGATGAAATGGATGTAAATTATTGTGGAAAGTATGGGGTGTACCATACATGCATATGTAATTAAATGAACATTGGTATTGTTGCACCTAGTACCTCCTTATTGAATGTATTTCTATTTAAATATTTTATTGTATGTATATTCGATAATTATTGCTTTATGTTTT
The DNA here is from genome assembly GCA_028583015.1 of Wollemia nobilis. NCBI lineage: Eukaryota > Viridiplantae > Streptophyta > Pinopsida > Araucariales > Araucariaceae > Wollemia > Wollemia nobilis. The sequence goes on along the minus strand of JAQPPZ010002937.1, from coordinate 442,186 downwards.
GGTTATCCTTGTTTTTTTGATAATCCATATTTATTAGATTTAGTATCTAGATATTTTATTTTCTTGAGTTATTGAATTTAAAAAAAAAATAACACTAGCAAGTTCTAGGTGAACTTAGAGGATGACCTAAGGGCTTGACACCCCCTTAGGGAGATTGGTATCTAGGTTTAGAATATTGTACCAGAGTTAAGATAGCTTGTCAGTGGACAAGATTGATAGCTTAAATCATAGTACATGTAGCATACCCACACATGATGGTTTGTGTGGGATATGGTGATGCATGTATACCTTCTAATGATCAAAGGTGATAAGTCTAGCTCATCAAGGTTGATGATATGGATGGAATTATATGCATAAAATGAGATAGGCCTACGCAAAAGAAACTTGCATGAGGGGAAAATCATGTGGTATAGTTATTGAGAAGCTTAGGGGATGTCAAACATTAAGTTAGCCTAAGGTTGGATAGGGATTTATGAATCCTTCTCCTTAGTCAAAAAATATTCTTTCTGTATTTGTGTATTTTCTTGTTTCTTGATTTTTGGGTCATTACATTTGGTATCAGAGCTCTAGGTTTGAGTGTATGGAGCTTCTTATGTGCTAAAATAAATTCAAGGATGGCTTACTTAGGATTAAGCTAAAATTTTGGGTAACCTAGAGTCTTTGCTTATCTAGAATCTAATGGAATTGTTTCTGAGGGAAGATGAATGTCATGATACCTTAGTATTAATGATACATCCTAACCTTGGAACCTCATCCTAGTTAGATCTCTAATGATTAGTGGAAGAAGAACTTTGTAATGTGGTTGAGTTAGTAATTTAGTTTAAGATGAAGCTATGATATAACTCTTTTCTTGGTGGTGTAGACACCTAAAACACGTCATGTCGAGGGCGACTACTCATATGGACATGCTACAAAACCATATGGAGGATCTTGGATAGAATCCAAGATAGAGAAGTGGTTCTAACCACTCAATTTAAGCATTTTGGCCTAAGCAATCTGAACCACCTAGACCTATGATCTCTAGTATAAACCATGGTTGAAACCTATGGTCTGTAGTCTAGATTGCAACTATGACCTATAGTCTTAACTAAAGTTCAGTTAGGTCTTCCATCCAAGCCAAATCGATTGGAACGACTGAAAGATCTAGAAGGATGCAGTTGAAGGATGGAATATTCTAGAGGCTTCCATCCCAACTGTCCTAACCACCCTTCTTCGTCTTGGCTTCTCCATGAAGCCACCCCTAGCCCTAGGGGGCATGTTATAAGTAATGGGGAGGAAATATAGATGATTTGTATAGTGAAGTGCTGGCAAATTATCAAGAGAGATTTAATTGATCAAAAGAGTAGCGAAGCCCTATCAATTTGCATACTGAATCTGTGCATTTGAGATCGTCTTTGCTATTCACCTAAAGACCAATTAGACATGGATGCCCTATGTTTCTAGGAGATTCAAGAAACACAAATCCAGGCAAACGAAGGCCCTTCACAATGATTTGACTACCAAATTTATCAGAGAACAACAAAGGTGACCCTAGAACATCAATTTGGATAAGGAGGTCAAGCCCACTACCCCTAATTCTAAGGGTAAACCTATTAGAGGTAAAACCACGACTGTCAACCATGGTTCATAGTGCAGACTGCCCATCATAGCTAAAATTTGCAATAGGTGACTAATCACCTTACTTGCTCTGCTAATGATCGCATAGATTAGTTATATTAGTCTTTTCATAGGTTTAATTGCATTTTAGAGGAACTCTGACGATAGGAATTAGTCATTTCATGCATTGTATTAAGTAGGATTATATTGGATCTTTTATGCACTTTATTGCTCCTAACTTGATATTTGATCCATGCATCATTTTCTTATTCATGTCCTTCATGTTGTAGTATAATTCTTGATCAAATTAGAATAGTTTAAATTATTTCTTTATGTTTTCTTGTTTTACTAGTTTAATGGCATTTACATACATATTTTCTTAAAGGGCCTCATCAAGAGAGGCTATCAATATTTTTAATCATGTGCTATTGTTTCTTGTTCGCAGGGAGATAGGTGCAAGAGGAGCTTATGTCATAATCCTTCCACATCACGAAGAATGGGGTCAGCTCCACCCCAAGGCAGTTTGTGACTAATTAATAGAGCACTATAAGTGCACCTACCCTATTGAGGGTATTGGCAATTGTAATATCAGTATGATCACTCAAGTGACCCTAAGAGGGCATTTTTGTAATCAAAGCTCATTCAAATATTAATATAAGAAACCTTACTTATGTTGTTTTTGTTCAATTTATGTACTTGTGTGAATATTTATGCTTTCATGATGGTATAGATCAATACAGTAGCTAGGTGCACACTCCATGGTTAGGTCATCTGGTGATCATGATGGAACTCCACATTTATAGCCCCTAAGTATTGACATCTTTGTTTTTTTATCTTAGGTGCTAACCACAGCTAACAACTACGATTATTTTTTGGCCCACGGTTGTAACCTGTGGTCACCACTGTAGCCTGCAGATTGAACCTATGGTTAACAGAGGAAAAGACAAACAATAGGAAACTCAGTGGTCAGCAGAGAAGGAGCTAAGGTAGGCCCCAATTTCACTATTTGTTTTGCATTTTTGGCTCTGTGTTTTTCCAGAAAGCATTGAACTATCACAAACTAGGAACTTAAGTAAAAAATAGTCAATGAACAAGTCTTAGTTTGTTTCTATTTTCCTTTCATTAGAGAGGTGTTGTTGGGAATAGCGGACCTCTGAGTGTAGTATTCCCATAAATACAATGACCTTGATAGATATTGTGTGTCGTTTGCATGCTTGAGACCCAATTAGTGGCCATGTCATTGTAATTGCTTCATCAAAATATCATATAGGACATTAGCATGTATTATTTCTAAATTTGAAATGTTTCTTTCTTTTCATGCATATCATGTAGGAATGATCATTATGCTCTTCTACGCATTTGTCATTTTTGCAAAGTAAAAGGAACCACACACACCACCTAGCACTTAAACGCTAGTGAGTTGGGATTCATCTCCAACCACTAGTAGGGTTCAATGACGGTGGGCATAATTTCCATCCGTTGGCCCAAATCCCACATACCTTGTGATACTAGACCATACCGGGTCCAAGATCCTTTCATACCCTAAAAAATTTGCATATACTCCTCTTCGGAGGGTATGATACTGATTGGGGGAAAATGGGTGAGTAACTAGGAGGATCTGTGCCCCCTGACCATGTGTGGGCTTCACTTCCACATATTATAGGTTGGTTTACGTGACTTGGGTTTCATTGCCAAGTTGTCAAGTTGCGGGTATACAAGTGAAAGCCAATTTAATTGAGTATAAAATCCAACAATCTTTCAAAACACGTGAGAGTTTCTAACACCGATACAACACATCTAAAAACAACATCAAATAGTTTAGTGCTTGCAATAAAAATTTAAAATAATATAATCATCATTTGTATACCTTGTTTGCATAATAAAACACATCTAGACATTAGGTACACAAATGGTGAACACACGGGGTGATCAACAAAGGTCTAGGACCGATGCCCATGATCAACCCCCAACTGGTTCATAGCAACATGTGTCGAGTCCTCATACACATGAGCGAACCAAACGATGTTCGACGAGAATTAAAGGCAACAAATCGACACGGGGAGATCCCATTGAGTGGACCCCCGATAGAGGAGCTTCATTACACTCCTCTAGGCATAGGATTGAGAATGAAGCTTTTCAGCATGAGGATGATCTATTCCAAAGCCATTATCGAGATCACATTGCACACTCATCCATGGGATCGATAGAGGAATATGTTGTGTAGGGGACCAAGTTAGTTCCCATATGTACTAGGTCCATAGGAGGTTCTAACCCTCCATAGTCAGAGTATAGACAGACCAGAGATCCGCCCATTCAGGGGCAAGAGGATAGGATCACTTCTGAGAATAGGTCCACCTATAATCCTGTTCATGGCCCACCATGCAAGATCACCATTGATATATCAAAGTTGGGATCTAATGGAACACCATCGCATGAGCGATGGAGGTCTAGACAGTTAGATGGTCTAGATAGTGTTCTTGAGCTACTAGGTTTCAAGCCTATAGCTCTGCCCACCTGTGCTTCGAGTGAGCATAGCGACAGTTGTATCAAGATCACTAGAGAACATTGAGAGGATTCTAAGCACCCTCATGTCACACATCTACCATCAACACATTTGTATAATGGGTACAAAACCCATAAGGTAGCTTGCACAGAGCATACACACCAGAGGCTTCCCATGATAGACCATATCGATAGATCACATATACTGGTGTCTGAGAAAATACGTCAACTCCTCTAAGATCAATTGGAGGATGCTCGCCTAGAGAGGCAACATATTGAAGATGAAAATATTCAAGCACAAAGGCTCCTACGATAGATATTATATGAGCAACGCATGTGTGAGGAGCATATTCTAGCTTAGAAGGAGCACATAGAGCAGGAGGATCAGCTAGCCAGGGCTAGCCTATACCCTCCCGAGGAGCATAGAGATCATGTGCATAGGATGGCTGTGTCCCTAGCTGATATGCATGAGGAGCACAGAGACGCTCGTACTCATGTAAGTGCCTAACAGAGGGAGCAACTGCCATCACTCAATAATGTTAGACAAAGGTAGCATGAACATGTGGATGTAGATGGATACGATCAAGATTATCCTGAGAGTTACCGAGTTGAAGAGGAGGAAGAGCCATGTCCTCCACCTCCCTCGAAGAAGACCATACCTCCTAAACTACCTCCACGATAGCTTAGGGAGGAGGACTTTTTGTCTTATGAGGTGTACAAGGCTTTGGCCAATAAGGTCAAAGTAATAGAGAGGCAAGGCATGGCTATGCAAAAGTGGACACTAAGGAAGATACACAATGAACCTCTAGGCCCCTTAGTGCCCATGCCTCCATATCTTGAGCATTTTGATATGCCTAGGTTAGAAAAATTCAAGGGTGATGAGGATTCCCAAGAGCATGTTACGAGCTTTTTGGATGCTTGTTTCTCGATAAAGATTCATGATTCCTTGTTGTTGCACACCTTCATTACGACACTCTTCGGACCGGCTCGAGAGTGGTTCAACCAGCTAAAGAAACATAGTATTACTAGTTTCGAGTAGTTAGCCGATGTATTTCTTAAATGCTATTCATTTGGCATCAAAAAATAGGCCAAACTTTCCAATTTGGTTGTGCTAGCTCAGTGCGACGATGAACCCATAAAGCAATATGGAAAGAAATGGCATAGAATAATAGCAAAGCTACCATTCCCCATTCCTACAGCCGAATTGACCCGAATTTTTACAAAGAGTTGTACCAAGCACATCTCACTACTGTTATAGCTGCAACAGTATGCTACATTTTAGGAAGTTGTGCAAGATGAGGTGATCAAGGACATTAAGTTGCAAGAAGGTAACTTGAAGCTCAAGACCAGGAAAGAAGGGTTTAAAAAGAGTACTACGAAGCAACAGGGCAAGCAGGCCCACGTGAATCAAGTAGTACTAAATCTTGGAGGAGAGGACAAGGGACAACAAAAGCCTAATTATTAGGCCCAACCTCCTCCTGCATGTTATGAGACACACAAAAATAACTATAAGGGAAAAAAAAAGAAGAGTGCCCACCTCGCCAGTTCACACCTTTGACGGAATCGATGACTTTGATTTTCCATCAACTGTGCAAGGCCAAGGCCATATGATTGCCTGAGGTCAAATTAGTAGATTCGAATATGCCAAAGTCAAAGTGGCATCAATATGATCTATTCTTCATATGCCATAGAGTGAAATGCCATGACATCGAGACATGTTGGTCCTTCAAACACATTGTGCAAAACATAATAGAAAAAGGAGAGCTTGTAGTACTAGGCAATCCATAGGCGCTCGACAACAAAAACATAGGGATTTTCAAGGATCCACTACCTAATCACAAGGTCCCTCATAAAAACATCGGCCAGGTAAATCAAGTGAGAATCTAACCACCTACCTAGGGTTTCGTAGGTATGGTCAATGTTGTTACTAGACACAGGAGGTACAATCGGCCAAATCAACCTCGTGCTCCCATTAGAATACAAGCTATGCAGGATACATGCTCATATATAGTGACAAAAATCACTGTTTATTTTGTATATATTATATTTTTTCTCTTTTTTTTATTGAGAAAGGGATTTGATACTGATTTTATTTTATTTTGAATTTGATCTATGATTTGATTTTATTTTGTGATTTCATTTTGAGATTTTGTTCCTTCATTTGTAAGCAAGGGATTTATTCGGGTAAGGGGTAAACTTATCCTTTTGACAATGACCTCTACTATCGACCACTGCTCCTTAAAATAATCAAGTAGAAAAACCTTTCGCCTAAGGTGATCCAGACCACTTTTGTAGTTTTTTTCCTTCCTTACCCTAATAAGGATTGTTTAAAATGTGTTTGATTAGTGATAAGATTATGATATGCTAAGTGCTATCAAAAATAGACCTTATATACAAAAGCAAAGCAAGCTTTCTACCAAATCTTGAGAGACGACTAGGTATGGTTAAATGATTGGAGAACCCTAGTATATCCTCATAGAAACAAGAATGGTTGTGTTGAAAAACACAACTACTCACAAGGGTGATGTGTGATGATGATGATTCATAGATGCATGATTGAAACATAAATGTGGTGTCATTTGTAAGATTTTAAACACAACTTATCTTAATGCAAGTGCAACAGATGGAAATGCCTAGTTCAATGCAATTAAATGAATGCATATGTAAAATGAGAATGCTAAATGAAAAATGAAATGCAATATTTTTAGACTTTATTGCTTTTTAATTTTTATAAATTTTTGAAATTTTGATTTGACGAAAGGGTTTAGATTCCTTTGCAACATTTTATGGGATGACCAAAGGGCTTACATATGCCCTTGGAGCCTTTTAATGGTTTGACCAAAGGGCTTATAGATGCCTTTGGAGCCTTTTTAATGGTTCTAGGAATAGAACTCTTTAAGATGAAGGATTTTGAGAGGTTCAAGCTCTTCAACTCCATCAAGCGATGTTAAGCGATATGTCCTAGATCCAATAGTCTCAAATATTATATTAGGACCTAGCCAGTTAGCCATAAATTTATCTCACAATTTTGGTGGTAGATTTGAGTTATGTTGGTTTTCTTTCAGTATAAGATCACCAACATCAAAGTCTCTCAGATGGAATTTGTTATTGTAAGCTCATTTTAAGCACTCTTGGTAAAATTCAAGATGCATAAGGGCATTCATGCGACATTCATCAAGTAGAATCAATCGATCTAGGTTAGCTTGTCGCGTAGTGTCATCATAAATGAACTCTTTCAATGTGACACATAGTGTTGGAATCTCCAACTCTAGGGGTATAATGGCCTTAGTGCCATATACTAGTGAAAACAGAGTTGCCCCAATGGGTTTCTGAATGCTAGTCTTGTAAGCCCATAACTCAAGGGGAAGCTAGATGTGCCAATATTTGTGGTGCTCTTGTACCATATTTTTCAATATGGATACCACTATTTTATTTGAAGCCTCAGATTACCCATTTTCCTATGGATAATATGGAGTCACAAAACTATATTTGATCCTATACTTGGATGTCAAAGCCCTCACAGTTTTTTTTTTTAATGACGTTCCATTATAAAAAATTATTTTGGATGGTATCCCAAAATGAATTATGATATTGGTGAGTATGAAATCCGTAATATGCATTCCAGTTGTCATTTTTAATGGGATTGCTTCCACCCACTTAGTAAAGTACTTAGTAGTCATAATAATAAATGTATGCCAGCCCAATGACAGAGGAGAGATCTTACCAATTAGATCCAAACCCCACTGAGCAAATGGCCAAGATGCTTGAATGGGTTGTAAGGCCTATAATGGCAAGTGTGTAAGATTAGCATGATGTTGACATTTAACACATTTCTTGACATACACATTGCAATCCTTCTCCATAGTGGTCCAATAATAACTCATGCGAAGGATACGCTTGATGATAGCCATGCCACTAAAATGGCCACCACACATACCATCATGAGCTTGAAAAATTTCCCAAGATGATTCTTGGGGCTCAAGACAATGCAGTAGAACTCCATCATAACTTTTATGATACAAAATATCTCCTAACAAGACATACTTTGTCACTTTCTATTTAAATGTGCATTTCACGACACTTGACAATCCCTAGGGGATTACACCAATTTTTAAGAAGTCATATATTTATGACATCCAGTTCTGATAGACCACAGTCTCAATTGAAAAAACATGTTCCTCCTGTGGTTTAACATTTGCAAATGCAGACTAGGAAATAACCTTATGGTGAATGGTACCATTCCCCGTAGGACCCTACAAGATCAATGACCCCCAGGATGCCCTCTTGAGAAAGTATCTAGTTCTATGGAACCATTCTTGGTTTGGTTCTATATGAATCATGTTGACTACCTCTTTTTTATCCAAAACCTCACACTACACAATAGAGTGTGATAGCATTTTTACATGGATGGTAGTAAAATTGGTAGACAAATTTTGAGGAATTAAAGATCCGAAAGATGCCATAGTGTCTACAAATTTGTTTGATGAACAAGGGATTGCCTCGATGTTGTACCACTCCAACAGAGCTAGATAAGTGTCAAAAAGATCTTTATAGGTCTTCAGGACAGGACACCTAAATAGAAAAATTCCCTTCACTTGGTTGAGAAGGGAATTTCTAAAGATATTTAACCTTTTTATCTTCATGACGACAACTATTTGGAGGACCAAGATTAGAGCTTCATATTCAACATTATTTTTAGTGCAAGGAAAGTCCAACTTAAATAACAAGGGTATGGGAGCACCTTGCAACATGAACAACACTATTCCTGCACCACCCCTTGCTCACACTTTGAACTATCGAAGAACAAGGTCATGTCAAATTTGTTATCCAGTTCTTTAGGTTCATGTGCTTCTGATAATGTGAATATTGTATCATCAGGAATATCAATGGTGAGAGGCCTACTATTTTCTAGTTGTGCCTCAGCTAGTTGATAAGCTATGACCTGTACCTTGATGGAATTTTGGCTAATGAATTCCAAATTGAATTCTATCAAAAGCATGATCCACTTTGCAGTACGTGTATTATGATACGTATTGCTCATCATATAATGCAAATGATTTTGTTTTGATATGACATACGTTGTATGACTTAACATATAATGCTACAATTTATTTGTAGCGAACACCACTACTAAATACACATTTTCCACGTAGGCATATCCTAGCTCGTAAATCACCAAGGTTTGACTATTGTAATATATGGCTTGCTCTTTGTCTTGCACATTATTTTGGGCTAACATGATCCCTAATGCAAAGTTGGTTGTTGATATACATAGCAATAATGGAATGTATGGTCTCGATGGAGTTAGTGCTGGTAGCATCACCAGGTAGTACTTAATATCTGCAAATGTTGCTTGACAGTCCTCGTACCAATTGAATGGGACCCCCTTGTGTAGCAGTCAATTCATGGGTCAATTTTTATCTAATAATTATGCGATAAATCACTTTATTGATGCTACTTTGTCCTGTAGGCTTCTTAATTCCTTGATATTCATGGGGGACACATTTCTAAAATGACCTTGATCTTTTTTGGGTCTACTTCGAAATGATGAATTCTAAGAGCTTTCCTGAAGTCATTCCAAATACGCACTTCTTAGGATTCAACCTGACATTATGCTCTATCAAGTGATCTAAGACCTTTCTCAAGACCTCTGCATGCTCTGAATGCAACAATGAATTTACCAACAAGTCATCAATATAATCTTCCAATATCTTATGCATGTAGTCATGAAAGATGTATGTCATAGCCCACTTATATGTAGCACCAACATTCTTAAGGCCGAATGGCATAACCTTATAACAAAATGTCCCCCATGGTGCTATGAACACGGTTTTATGCTGGTATTCAGAATTAATCCACATTTGATTCTAACCAAAAAAATCATCCATTAAGAAAAGCATCTCATGACCCGTTGTTGCATCTATGAGAGCATCTATGTTTGGCAATAGAAATTAATCCTTTGGTGTTGCCCTATTGAGGTCTCTAAAATTCGTATAGATACAATTCCTGCCATCAAGTTTTCCTACAGGCACCATGTTTGATACCCATTTTGGATAGTTGATGGAAATGACAAAATCTATATCCAAAAACTTCTACAATTCATCCTTAACCATTAAGGCTATTTTTGGATGCATCTTCTTGATTTTCTACTTGATTGGATTTTTTGAGAGATCTAGTGAAATGTTATGAGCAACCAATTTTGTATCTAGAACCAAAATATCCTTATAAGTATAATAAAAGATATCAGATCTCTCTTTTAGTAGAGGGATGAGGTTGGCACGCTCATCAAGAGATAAAATTTATTTAAATTTAACCTTATTAGGAATTGTGGGATCATTGCTAATATCCACTTCAAAGGTTTCCTCTATTGACATGTGGAATCCCTCCTCAATCTGGTGAGGCATAGGGATCAAGTGGATGTCATCTACTAGGTTTATGAGTTCCATGTTGGAAGAATCCTTAGCATGATAAACATCATGTGCACAATCTTCCACAAAATGAAAATATTGTAGCATTTCTTCATTAGGGAATAAATCTTTAGGCTCTAGTGGTGAGTCAACACAATCTCAATCAATAGTGTTTGCATCAAGACATAATGGTTTGGAGGGGTTGGCTGGATTGTGAAGTGGAGTGGTCAAATAAATGAATATCATATTAATGGAATGGATCATATCTCCAGAACCATGTGTATGTGACTCTACATTTATATAACTTCCATCCTTGAGATGTGGTTTTAGGGGTATGGGGATCTCTGGATACGATCTATGGATAGATGATGAGGCCTGGATAAGCCTCATTTATAGCATGTTTTAAATAGTTAAAACTACCTAAAACTCTTGTGAATTATCTTATATGCTAGTTAAGTTGATTTAATATGTTGTGTGTTAACTGTTTGCATGATTGAAGTGTTAAGGACATTATATTCTGATTTTTAACAGTTCTTGTATAGTTTTATGTTATCTTTTCATGCTTAGGTTGACAACAGCACTTCACTAGTCTTATTTTGATGATCATTAAGCATTAGTTTCTCTAAATTCAGCAAATAGTACAAAGACTTATTACTGTGCAGCAGAAAACTGGTTTTTCCATATAAATTCCAGCCAATTTGCCAATGAATGGCAAGGCATGGAATTCACATCCAAGGAAGAATGAAGACTATTGCAATATGATCCTGAGGTCTAATACACCTGATAAATGCAGCCAAAACCATTTGGAGTCAACACAGTTGGTCATTCTAAAGATCTTCGGAATGAACACAGTGTCTTTGGAATGAACACAGTGTCTTCGAAATGAACATAGTGTCTCCGGAATGAACACAATCTCTTTGGAATGAACAGATATCTTCGAAATGAGAAAACACAGTATCTTCAGAATGAGCGGATCTTCAGAATGAGAACTACAGTATCTTCGAAATGAGTGGATCTTCGGAATGAGAATTGCAGTATCTTCGAAATGAGCCACTTATCTTTGGAATGAAAACATAATGTACTTTTTGACTTGTTGACTGACTTTTGGCGGTGGAAAATGGGATAAGAAGGTTGATAAAGTTAAGGGAAAATATCTCCCATCTAACTTTGTCATCCTTGCCATCCAAAGCCACCATTTATGGAAAATATCAAATTGATCCTCTTCTAGGATAAACCCAGGAAATTCTGCAGGATATCAGGAAAAACATATTTTCTGTTTGTAATTAGATTTTAGGCATCTATAAAAGATAGCTCCCATTTAGGTTGAGCTATTAGATTAATATGAGATTGATTAGATTAGATAGAGGAGATAGAAAATAAATAGGGAGATAATAGAATAGTGATTTCAGACCTGTAACAAATTTCATCAGAATTGTAATTATGTTTTTGAAGCAATAAAAGTGCGGTTTCATTCCATTTATTTTGTTATGTCTGAGTGTGAGTAAGACTTAAAGAAGAATTCAAACCTTCTTCTGAGAAAGGAGGCTGGCCACTTCCAGACCTAGGAGGAGGACCGATAGACAGGTGTTTTATTCTGATTTTGCTGCAGCAGAATAAGTTGTGAACTTGTCATTTTCATTCTTTTGCATAGCTAACATTCCTAGTTGTTTAATTCTTGTTCATAATGTTTTTGTGATATGATTAGTGGTAGATATGGTTATTATTTTCATTCCCAGCAACTTTCCAATTCACTGCAAATTTCCATTTCCAGCAATTTACAAGTTTTCTATAATTTCCCTGCATTCTTGTTTTTGCTGTCAAAACCCTGCACAAAAGATTGACGACCTTCTATTACAGAGCATTGACAGGATCTAGTTTTTATGCTTCATTTCAATTATTGCAAGATTAAATAGACTTTCAATTCTACAACTATAACTAGAGTTTCAATTCTGCAATTTAATTAGATTTCATTCTTGCAACTGTAACTAGGGTTTCATTTCTGCAATTAGCAATTAGTTTTCATTCTTGCAAATAGATTAAAGTTCAATTTATGCAATTTAGGGGTAGAAGTGACACAAAACCCCCACACAATCAATTCCACCAATAAGACTTGCTACTTCTAAATGAACTGAACTACAACCCTGCTTGAACTTTCTCTCGTAAATAGCCTTGGACACCACCCTGGATTGATAAATTCATTGAGAATTAATGATGTGCTTAACGACAACCCATCATTTTGGCATCGTTTTCGGGGAACATGGTGTTGTTAGAAGGTGAAAAGTAGTCCAATAATTATTAAATATGCTAAGTTGTGAATTTTAGAGTAAAATATGAATGTAATGACTGGTATAAGTAATTGTTATTGGTAAATTGTATTTCAGTCCATTTAGGAAATAAGCAAGAAACCACAAGAAGAAAATTTTCACAAGAGGTTGAAATTATGTCAAAAATGTCTAAATTTTTTATTTCCAAAAATGTTGGAATTTTCAAAGAATCCCAATCATCCACTTCCAACACTGCAATATCCTTTGAGAAATCATTACAAGGAGGAAAATTAAGTAGTTCAACACCATTTTCTCTTGACAAATCCATACAATAAGGAAAATTTGACAAGATTTATAATTGTTTTTGGGAACCTACAATGGAAGGCTCACAAGAGAATCAAGGTAGAGCCAACAATGTGCTCCACCCTAGTGCAACTAGTGCACCTCCCAAAACTTTTCAAAATCCCATCCAACTAGATCTTAATCAAAATGCTCCCATGAAGGTCATTTCACCTGCAGTATTACCAAATTTCAAGGGAATTACATCCGAAGATCTTGATATGTTTTTGTTTGAGTTTAAAATTGTATGTCAAGCTCATGATTACACTAATGACAATCAAAAGCTCAAACTATTTCCTTCCACTCTTAAAGAGTTAGCTCTACGATGGTTTATCACCTTAGCACCTGACTCAATTAGAACTTGGGATGAGATGGAAAACATATTCTTGGAGAGATACCAAGAATATTGTCAAGTCAAGAATCAAAATGATGAAATTCTTACAATGAAACAAGAGGAAAATGAAATCTTAGAAGATTATATAGACAGATTTTCTTTTGTTCATAAGAGATGTGGAAGTGTTGAACCTAAAATTTGCAAAGTCATATTCTTAAAGGGACTACAAGATGAATCTAGGGATGCATTGGATATCTTGGGAAGAGGAGATACAAATGCACTTAAATTTTAGGAAATTATTAAACTTTGTAAAAATTACTCTCATTCAAGGCATAGAAAACACAGAATTGGTAATGAAAAACATGATTTGAAAGAATGCATGAAAGAGGCTGATATTTTAGTACATGATAGAACATTAGATGAAAAAAATGAATCTATTGAATCTTCAGCCATCTATTGTTCAGAATGTAAAAAGCAACACTCTCTTCATGATTGTCCTTTGAACAAAATATTTATACTTGCTACATGTAGCATTTGTCAATTAGGACACCCCACAGATCAGTGTAGTTTATTGCCAGAACTTAAAAGTGTCTTTGAAAAATAGTCTCAACCTATGAAAAAAACCAATTTTGTAGGACAAGGACAAGGGAATAATTTTCATAAATTTCCATATCAGAATGCTTCTCAATTTCTTGCACATTGGGGAAATAATCCTTGGTATATGCCATGGTCTGCTTTAGGTCCACTTCAACAATGTTGGAGTCAACCACCATGGGCATACTCCCAAGCATGGTCTCAACATGGATGGATGCAACAACAATGGAATCAACAACATCCACCATGGTTGCAGCCAAAATTACAGGGATATCAATGGGTACAACATCAAAATCAGTACAAAGGGCAGCAACATTGTCAAAAACAAAAATCAAATTTGTTGCCTAATTATATCCATAATTTCTATCGTGGACAACAACAACAAAAATTAAAACAACCTCTGTTTTCAACTCAACTTGTGGTCAGTCCAAATCATGTTAAACAGGTAACCCCTGTCTCTATGGTTGAATCAAAAAATACAGCCCTAATAAATGTTAGTGACTATGTTAAAACTCAGTTGTGTTCAAGTGAACCACTTGCTTGAACCTATTCCACTTATCAGTGTAGAAAGTGAAGTTAAAAAGAATGAACATGAAAACAAATCCACACTAAAACAACATCAAGAAGAACAAGATACCTCATCAAATAAAGTATCATATTTTGAACAGTCTGAGATATCAAAAATAACATCTTCACAATCAGATTTGATAAAGGAATTAGAACATTTAACTATTACAATCCCTTTACCTCAAGTTGTACCAATCATTAATAGGATTGTTCAAGAAATGTGTTTTAGCAAACCAAGAAAAAAGAAGAAAGTATATCCTAAAACCATACAAAAAGGTGGAAAATTAGTTAACTTGCTTTCAGGTAAACTTATTACACCTAAGTATGATTGTACAAAAAGCCCACGAGTTTCTTAGAACACATAAGGAAAATGAAAAGAATACTTTAGTTTTGGCCTCCATTGTTGTAAATAAAAATGTTTCTCCAAGAACCAATTCAAATCAGCCTGGTACAAAACAAACTGAAATACAACCAAAACAACCTTTGAACAACAATAGTTGGTTGACTAAAAACCAGGGAGCAAATTTGTTTGATATATTGGTGCAACATCCTAATGCTTTACTAACATTTTATGCATCTTTAGAAGTTGGCATTGAGTTGTTGCAGGTACAAAAAAAACAAATTTTGCGAGTTGAATGCATTTGATGAACTTTGGTTGGAAGCACTTCACCAAATAGAGTTCACTCAACAAAAATGGAAAATGTGGCATGATGATCACATTAAGAGCAGAAAGGATGAACCAAGGGAGTTTGAGAATGAAGTTGTTCAACTTTCTTTAGTTGATGATTTAAGGAGGATATTAGTGGTGAATGGACATCTTTTACAGTTGTACCATAAACCACTAACAAAGGTGGAATTTGCTCGGTATTTCACACAGTTACATTTGATAGAAGAGGCTTCTTCTTCTAATGAAGATTCCAAATGATCATATCTTTGAATCTTAAAAGAAAAATAAAAAAATCAGAAAAAAATAGAAAACAAAAAGATGAATAAATTCTGATTATGAATTCCTTCATGGGCATGATTTCAAGGAAATCATGAAATCCTTCATGGGCATAATCAGAATCAAGAAAAAAAAAAGAGAAAAGGAGAGGAAAAAAAAAAGGAAACCAAGAAAAAAAAAAAAAAGAGAGAAAAATGAATAACTCAGCAGTGAAAACCTTTTCTAAGGCACTACTGGGTTGGTATGCATGAAAACCAGTTTTCTGGCATGCATAACCTTGAAATTTCTGAGTCACCATTGTACAAATTCACCAACTGCACTTGTTTTTGAAGTGTTGCAGGAAGCCTCAACAGAATATCAATAGAAGCAGTCATCTTTCAAAACTTGCATTAACTTGTTTTAACCGGTATATATGTTTCTTGCACTTTTCTCATTGTAAATATTTGATATATAGTATATGACAATTAACCATTAGTATAAAAGTGTTCATAAGAGTTGGCATAAACAAAACATGCTTGGAGAAAGAGAAAAATGTTGGTTTCTGCTATGTCTTCAGAATGACTATTGTATCTTCAATAACCGTGGTATCTTCGGAATGAAGCCTTTGTCTTCGGAATGAAGGTGTGTCTTCGAAATGAAGGTTTGTCTTCGAAATGAAGGTGTGTCTTCGAAATGAAGGTGTGTCTTCGGAAGGAAGGTTATCTTCGGATTAAATGCCCAGCTTAGTCTTCGAAATGAAACATAATCTTTAGAATGAAGATTTAATAGTTTGTTTCCACGTGGCATCCAAGGAGGGAGAAAAAGACATAGTCAGCAGAATTGTTTTACTCCATGTGATCATTGACACATGTCAACTGGCTTGCGATTAGATTCATCTCATATTTTGCACCCATCGAGGAAGTACGAGAATCACAGGGAAAATAACCAACAAACATGCCACCACCATTCATTGCTAATAACCACTCATGTGGGAAAATTTGCATGCAAAATGGACGAGCTAAAAATAGTAAAGAAAATTTGATGGCAAGGATGTCCAATGATTGATGGCCAGGTGTTCAGAGCATAGAATAAGGAAGTGTGCCATATTTTATTTTCGAAGACATATTTGCTAATGATTACAAGGAAAAGTAAAAAAATTAAAAGTTCTTTCTGAAGAAGAACAAGAGCAAACCCTGTAATTATGTAGAAACTAGAAATCAGTGACCTAGCAACAGAAGAGAGCCAGTCTTCTCAGCATCAAAATAGAGAAATGAAGTGAAAAATGAAAAAGGGCCAGCCTACAAGAACCCTGGAATAACGTAACCACATGGGTTACCAAATTTTTCAACCTATGAAGGGTAGTATGTAATTTTGTCAGGGCATCATTTCAAAATTTTAAACCACCTCAGGCATGGTAGGCAACAACCTAAATTTAGAGTGAATTTTCCAGCATACCTGCACCGAGAACTATAGAGCATGGCAAAACATTATCAAGAGGAAAAAAGGAGCCCTCATCATCATGGTCTTATTAAACTGGTGCCAACATAATTTTAGGGGAACCAGAGCTTAACTTAGGTTTTATTCTACCCTGACTAAATGTAGTTTTTGAAGAAGAAGAGAAGGGATGAAACTGACAGCAGATAAATAAAATAGAAGAGGGTTCATTTTTCTAAAGATGTTATTTATCTATCAGAATAGGAGAGTGAAGTTCCCAGTGAAGAGCTTGAAGCTATCCCTACAGCCCCTGTTACCACAAGAAAACAGGGCAAGAAGAGAAAATATACATTAAGGACTAGGAGGTCTGCAAGACTCCAACAAAAAGAGATAAAAGAACAAATGATTGAAGAGAGGACCAGACAGGATAGCCCTGATGTCATAGAAGTGCAACAAGCCACTGAGAATTTGGATGTAATCATAGATAATTTCATGGAACCTCCTGTACAGGAGTAGGGGTCTGAAGCAGAGGATGAGATCGTTGTTGAGCAGCAAACTACAGTTGATTTGTCAGTATTAGGTTTTGAGTCGAACAAAGAAGAGGATGCGGACATCACAAAACAACTGAGAGCAGCCAAGTGTGTTATAAAAATACAAATGAGATGGATTGAGGAAAGAGAAGATGTTATTGAAAAACATGAAAAGAAAATTAGAGAATTATAGCAGAAAGTGGAGAAACTAAAAAGTAGGCTATCACAAGTTTAAGAACAATCAACTACATCAGATAAAGAGGAGGATTTGGTTCAGTTACTGCTTGGATTATCTAGGGAATATGAAGACACAGGTGCTCATTCTAAAAGTAGTGCCCCTCCACTTTGAAGTAGTGCCCTTCCATCCTGAGGCATTGCCTTCTCAATCCAAAGAAATAACTTTATGCAACATTATTGGGTAGGTCTCAGATTCAGGCCTCCAACCATCATTACTCTGGTTCCCTCCTATTTTGAAGAGGATTCCCAACAAGATGATCAGTTTTAAGAATGACTCAAAAACCTTCATGAGAAATTACACGGGCACTAAATTGTTCTATGAAACATGGAATATGAGTATGGACATTTGTGACTCCATAGCCTATGCAATGCATGAGGGCATGCATTAATATAAGTTGGGGGGGAATGATGAGGCCTGGATAAGCCTCATTTATAGCATGTTTTAAATAGTTAAAACTGCCTAAAACTCTTGTGAATTATCTTATATGCTAGTTAAGTTGATTTAATATGTTGTGTGTTAACTGTTTGCATGATTGAAGTGTTAAGGACATTATATTCTGATTTTTAACGGTTCTTGTATAGTTTTATGTTATATTGTCATGCTTAGGTTGACAACAGCACTTCACTAGTCTTATTTTGATGATCATTAAGCATTAGTTTCTCTAAATTCAGCAAATAGTACAAAGACTTATTACTGTGCAGCAAAAAACTGGTTTTTCCATATAAATTCCAACCAGTTGCCAATGAATGGCAAGGCATGGAATTCACATCCAAGGAAGAATGAAGACTATTGCAATCTGATCCTGAGGTCTAATACACCTGAGAAATGCAGCCAAAACCATTTTGAGTCAACACAGTTGGTCATTCTAAAGATCTTCGGAATGAACACAGTGTCTTCGGAATGAACACAGTGTCTCTAGAATGAACACAATGTCTTCGGAATGAACAAATATCTTTGAAATGAGAAAACACAGTGTCTTCGAAATGAGTGGATCTTCAGAATGAGAACTATAGTATCTTTGAAATGAGTGGATCTTCGGAATGAGAATTGCAGTATCTTCGAAATGAGCCACTTATCTTTGGAATGAAAACATAATGTACTTTTTGACTTGTTGACTGACTTTTGGCGGTGGAAAAGGGGATAAGAAGGTTGATAAAGTTAAGGGAAAATATCTCCCATCTAACTTTGCCATCCTTGCCGTCCAAAGCCACCATTTATGGAAAAGATCAAATTGATCCTCTTCTAGGATAAACCCAGGAAATTCTGTAGGATATCAGGAACAACATATTTTCTGTTTGTAATTAGATTTTAGGCATCTATAAAAGATAGCTCCCATTCAGGTTGAGCTATTAGATTATTATTAGATTGATTAGATTAGATAGAGGAGATAGAAAATAAATAGGGAGATAATAGAATAGTGATTTCAGACACATGAATGATTTTAGCGAATTGTAATTATGTTTCCGAAGCAATAAAAGTGCAGTTTCATTCCATTTATTTTGTTATGTATGAGTGTGAGTAAGACTTAAAGAAGAATTCAAACCTTCTTCTGAGAAAGGAGGTTGGCCACTTCCAGACCTAGGAGGAGGACTGATAGACAGGTTTTATTCTGATTTTTCTATAGCAGAATAAGTTGTGAACTTGTCATTTTCATTATTTTGCATAGCTAACATTCCTAGTTGTTTAATTCTTGTTCATAATGTTTTTGTGATATGATTAGTGGTAGATCTGGTTATTATTTTCATTCCCAACAACTTTCCAATTCACTGCAAATTTCCATTTCTAGCAATTTACAAGTTTTCTATAATTTCCCTGCATTCTTGTTTTTGCTGTCAAAACCCTACGAGAAGATTGACGACCTTCTATTACAGAGCATTGAAAGGATCTAGTTTTTATGCTTCATTTCAATTATTGCAAGATTAAATAGACTTTCAATTCTGCAACTATAACTAGAGTTTCAATTCTGCAATTTAATTAGATTTCATTCTTGCAACTGTAACTAGGGTTTCATTTTTGCAATTAGCAATTAGTTTTCATTCTTGCAAATAGATTAAAGTTCAATTTATGCAATTTAGGGGTAGAAGTGACACAAAACCCCCACACAATCAATTCCACCAATAAGACTTGCTACTTCTAAATGAACTGAACTACAACCCTGCTTGAACTTTCTCTCATAAATAGCCTTGGACACCACCCTGGATTGATAAATTCATTGAGAATTAATTATGTGCTTAATGACAACCCATAAATAGACTCAAACACAGGATCGCTAGGCTCTAGGATATCCATATATGTCGATGGGTTGAGAAACACCATACGATAAATCACATTTATATTTGGTGGTCTTTCCCTAAGGCAAGGATGGATATTGATATATCTATACATATCCTCTGTAGTGTACGACACATTATGATGATGTAAGTAGGGAGGTCCCAGATAGGCTCTCTTTGTTTCATATTCATTGTCATTTTCATAATAAAAACATTCACCGCTACCTACTAGAACTAGGAGATTAGGAAGATGGGGCCCCATGTAAGCCCACTCTTTAAAACCGCTATCGCTAATGGAATATTGCTCATCCTTGATGCCTATCTCCAAGGGTAATAGATGACATAAGTTTAGATTCCTAGGTAGGCCAACTCAGTATTACCCTTATATTGCTCATCATGTGAGGACTCATCATCATCATCACTCTCATACATGTAACTCAGTCTACCTCTCTCAGAGATGGAAATTGCTATATCCTCATCAGAATAATCCTTTGAATTTGTAGGTCTGTGTCATTATCTACCCCATATATTTGTTCATCCAAGTTGTGTCTTGGGATGTGCTTTGGACTGGTCTCCACCAAGATGTTTTCATGATATATCTCAGGTGGTTCTATAGTGATGCAAGAAACTAACTGATTATCCCTTTGAAAGGTGAAGGGATTGGGGTGATAAGGATTGAAGTTGAATTCACCCCCCAAAATGAGGTATAGGTGGTCTAAATATGTTGCGATGAGTTCATCCTATCCTCTAATACAATATCCTAACCTGAATCTATCAGTCAAAAACTGATACTGTAGTTCGTAAGGCCACCTATGCCCCTGCTCGATTAATCTAAGATAATAACCATGCCAATGGTAGTGCTCGAAGTATTGTAAGGCATATTCTGGGTTAGAAATTTAATGAACATTCATAGCAAATGGTTCATCATCATCCTCATCCATAGTGTGATATGTAAGTTTGTCAAGCCCTCCATAGATGAAATTGGTTTGATTAGGAGGTACCCCCAACAGTACCACCATCCCTATAAGAATATTATGGGAATGTGATTGGCCTATATCTTGCGTAGTCTCGATGATCGACATAAATATCACATTATACACAATATATTCCTCTAATATAGGATTAACCAGATGAATGGTCATAGGGGGTGCCGATGACCCTACTAAAGATGTAGGTGAAGCATGTTGAGGTACCTCTTCCACTTCTCCTTGAGTGTCCTCTACTTCCATGGGAGTAGGGACCTCGATGAAAACTAGTTTGGGAACTCTTTTTATTTATTTTTTGTCCATATTCTCCTTAAACTTCTTATCATCTTGACGTATTATGGATGCAGACGGTCTTGTAGACGTAGCTTTCATGTGCTATGATATTTGAGATACAGATGTAGATTTGGCACACACTTCCTTCACTTTACCTCCTAGATATTTGATCGATGACACTGGCCATATGTCCAGGTGCATTTAGGGGAGCATGAAGTCCCTTGGAAAATATACTAAATTCATGTATTTGAATGGTTCTTCATCTAAAGGTACCACATGAACCTGTCCCTCATGCACGTATTTAATACATTGATGGAGAATGGAAGGGACACAACACATTTATCTTATCCAAGATCTACCTAGAAGTATATTGTACTACATAGCACCTTCAATCACATGACACATCATCGGGATGGTCTTCAGTCCCACCTGAATAGGTAAATCTATCGTATCGACAGTTGAGAATAATGCATCATTAAAAACTCTCAATGTGAAGGCAGAATGTATGATATGCATCTTTGGCAACTTTAGGTATGTCAACGCATTTTTCATGATTATATTTATTGATGATCTCATATCAATAAAAACCTACTTAAAAGGTTTATTATTTACACACACAATGATGTGGAGGGATAGGTTCACTGTGATAGTGGAAACTATCTTGATTTTATGATCATAAAATTGTATGAACAGTTCGTGAAACTATTGTACATGTCCTCGAAGTGTGTGAATGCTTTAGGATCTTGAGAATACACTTCTATGGACCTTAGAATGTACATAAGCATCTCCCTATGCTTGGGATACTACTGAATCAGCTCATAAATTGACAACTTTGCTAGAGTTGTTTGTAGATTTTAAACTAACCTACCCCTGACTGTCACCATTGGTCTAGTTGGTGGGCCTAGCACATTTTGGGCTGGCCTTGGAGGAGGCACAACTTGGAACCTAATAGGCAATGGAGGTTTATTTTGTCTTTCATACCTCGCATGTCTCATGATGATGTTGACCATTCTGACAAACCCGTGGGTTGGTGGTTCTATGCGTACTTGATTGAGTTGGCCAACATTGTTCCTTGGCACCTCGTGGTTGGGTATAGGACTTTTGTAAATTTCCATATTCTAATTATCTGATGCTTGTATATTTTCCACAAGAAGTGTACCCATTTTGATCATATTTTGCACTAAATATTTGAAAGACCAACATACCTCTATGTTGTGACCTTTCATTTGATGAAATATGCAATATTGATCATCCTTATATCCCTTAGGCTTGGGTTGATTAGGGTCCACTAATTTTATTTTTGGTAATTTTATTACCTTTGCCTCACATAATTAATGGAAAATTGATGTTAACGATTCTGATAATTGGGTGAACATGTGAGGAGGATGTATTTCTTTGTAATTATCCTTTTGGTTATTATTGCACTGCTCATACTGCTTAAGAGGAGGTTGGGCCTGATAATTTCATTGATGATGCCTCTTATCCCATTTTTGAAGTTTTAAAACCACCTGATTAATGTGGGCCGGCTTGGACTATTATTTCTCGGTGCTCTTCTTGTTCTATTCCTTATTGCTTCTTAGTTTTAATTTACCCTCCTGTAACTTGATATCCTCTACCACTTTGGCTTGCACCAAAGCCTCTTCAAATATTTGAAATTGCTGTAATTGTAATAATAATGAAATGTGCTTTGCACAAATTTTTGTAAACATCTAGGTTAATTAAGAGGTAGGGATGGAGAATGACAGCTTTGCCATCATATTTCTCCATCATTTCTAGTAATCCATAACTGTCTTGTCATCATGTTGCATTAAAGTATCCATATTAGATAAGTTCACCTTTTTATTGATATCGAAGGAGAATCATTCAAGAAATGCATCATCTAGTTGCTTGAAGCTAGTTATGTTGTCCCTTTTGAGTTGATTAAACCATTCCTGGGCTAGGCCTGAGAGGGTTGTAATGAAGTTCCACATGACAAAAGCATCATTGCTCTTGATCTGAAAGTACATGTTTAAAAAACTTGTGACGTGCTCCTGAGCATCCTCCTCTCCTTTAAACTTTTCCAGCCTAGCCATATCAAAATGCTCAAGATAGTCTGAAATAGGCACTGATGGGCATAAAGGTTCATTATGAATTTTATTCAAGGTAGACTTCTGATAAGTCATTCTTTGCTTCTCAATAGCTTTAAACTTTTCGACCAAGATCTTATAGGTATGTGAAGATAGGAATTCGTCTTCTCTAGATTGCCTTTGAGGCAACTTTGGAGGCACATTCCTCTTCATTCGAGGTGGAAAACTAGGCTCATAATCCACTTAAACTTGGGATATTTTAGGATACTATTGATATAGCTCATCTCCCACTTCTTCATACTGCTAATGCCCATGATATTTAGATGTGGGACATCGATCTCTATGTTGGACTGCATGGTGAGTATGGGTGTCTATATGGTAAGGATGCAACTCGGGCTACGAAGCAGCTTGTATGTCAATGCTCTCCCTATACTCACTATGGGGAGGTAAACCAGCACTGGAAAATTGGTCCTCCCTCTTAGCATGCTCCTTTTAATCAAGGATGCATTGCTCATGCATGCATTGTTCATATAAATGTTGTCTTATGAACCTTTACCTCTGAATGTCCTCATTTTCGAGGCATTCCCACTTTGCACGAACATATTCCAATTGGTCTGCAAGTATCTAATGTCTCTACTTTGACACTAGCTTGTGAGATCTATCTATGTGATCAGTCGTATAAGGTCTTTGGTGTGTGTGCTTTGTTTGAGCAGCTTTGTGGGTGTGTCCCCCAATATATTAATTTTCTATGCTCTTGCCCTTGTCTATGAAGATAGCATTTGCATCCAGTAGTCACCTATACTCTATGCCCATATGGGATGCAAGGGCATGCATATCACGAGAACACTTGGAGCATTCTCTAGGTTCCTTGATGATCCTAAATATACTTTTGCTACACACACTCACAGAATGAGAAGGTGCAGGCAAAGGTTTATAATCTAGTTGTCCTAAGACTTTTTCTAGACCATCTAACTATCTACTACATCATGGCTCATGAGGTGGCATACCATTTTCTTCCACTTTAGACATGTCTATGGTGATCCTACAAGGTTCACTTCTATTGGGAGTTTGCATGGGTCTACTCTTAGAAGTGGCCCTCTATTTTCACCCCTGAATGGGTGAATCTTGAACTTGTCTATACTCAAATGGTGGGGGCCTTGTGCCTCCCTTAACTATAGGTCAAAGAGGTACCAATCTAGATCTCCCTATGACATACTCTTGAGTAGATCCCATGGAACCACATGGAACATGATCATGGTGAATTCTAACCTATCTAGGACCCCCATGCTGGGAAGCCCTATACTCTGATTTATGCCTTGAGGAGTGTCTAGTGGCTCCTCTAATCATGGTATTCTCAATAGGATCCGTGTGCATAGAATTTTCCCCTCTAATACTCATCGAAATATGTTTGGGAGTATTATGTGGTTGGGGTTTCTGTGCGTCTTATTGTGCATTGGGTGGAGCTTTGGCCTTGACCTCGGGTCTATGCCCGAATCAACCTCTCCATGTTTGTACCATGATATTATATTATCTTGTATGTAAATTTTAAGGCAAACAAGTATGATTATCTCTTTTAAATTTTTGTTTGTGAGCCGTAAACTGTTTAAGGTGTTTTAAGATTTTTTTGTATTAAAAACTAACTCTCATCATGTTTTCAATAAGTTTATGATATACTCAGTTGTTTAAGGGTTTTCACCTATATACTCATAGCTCAAAAACTGGTAATGAAATTCATGGTCACGTAAACCCCCCGAAATATGGATATGAAATCCACACTTAGGCAAGGAGCACAGATCCTCTCGGTCCTCACCTTGTTCACCCATGCACAGTGATACACCCCTCCTAAGAGGAATGCATGCTATTTTGCATGGGATATAACAATGTCTTGGATTCGGTATTAGTCTAGTAACAAAAAGAATCGAGGGAGTTGGGCCAACAGATGGAAATCACTTCCATCATCCTTGAACCCTACTAGTGGTTGGATGTGACTTCCAACTCACTAACATTTATAATGTGCCATGGTGTGTGTGGTTATTTTTAATTTACATGAAATAAAAGTGCAAAAACCAGTATTCACATGATTTGCCTACATGCTTTTAAAAAGAACATTTGATTTTAAGATAATGCACGACTATGTTAGATGATTTTTCAGAGAATGCAATTATATATGAAGAAAATGGCCACTAATTGGGCCTCATACATGCAAAATAAAAATATAGAATGGCCTAGACCACTAGATACTAGGGCTAACTACAATAAGAGATCCATTATTCCTAGCAATGTCTAGTAGAAAACTAAAAATGAACTAGGATTTTTCCATTTCTACATTTCTTTAAGTTTTCTAATTAACCTAACATTTCTGCATTTAAAAAAATAAAAACACGAACAAATAGAAAAACATATAGTAAAATTAAGCTTACCTCAGATCCAAGTCTGATGAAGTTTTGGATGCCTACTGTATGCTCTGTTCTCTGCTGACAGCGTCTGTTAGGCATGGCTGCAACTGTTGCTCGCAGCTCTATGGTGCGACAATAATTATTAACCGTAACCATCAACTGCAGTTAAGTCCTATCATCACAAAATATATTAAGTTAGTATTCTATGGCATAAAATGTAGGGTTGCTTCCATGATCACCTTCTGTAGCAATCCAGGATGGATACACCTAAGCTCATAATAACTAAAACTCACACAAAGCATAAAGAAATAGACAAATTTGTAAATAACCACATAAAAGGGCTTCTTTTATTAGTTTTCCAATGAAACTCTATTACAAATCCATACCTCTTAGGAATACCCAATATGATACAATTATTACAATCATAAAAAATCCCCACACAAGGGTATGTTTAATGCGTAGGCTTCCTAGGTTGACACGAACTTCTCCAAGGCAAATATAGCCTTCTTCTCCATGATTAGAGGCATTTGTTGCTTTGAATAACAAGACCCTATTAAACCTACATTCAAGAAACAAAAAAAAGGAATTAAAAACAAAGAAGGCCTCTCTTAATAAGGCTTTTAGAGGAATCTTGCATATAATATATCGTGAAATCTTGAAATCAAGAAAATGCATAAGTCATGGCAATCTAAACTAAACATGATAATTGAACTTCAAGAAATATAAAGGAAACATAAATCAATCTATCTGATGTCCTATTTAAACAATTGGAATCATGAAAACATGAGAAATAGCCACAACAAATCTATCTACCAAATGACAATAAAATAAAGGAAATAAGTCTTAAATCCCTATTTCTATCGGACAATTATCTCTAGTAAAACAAATCTAGATTAAATGCATCTAATATAATGAAAATAAAATGTAAACTACTGCTAAAACCAAGAAAAACAAGAAATTGAACCTGACCACGGGTCTGCAGCACAAATAGCACTGTTAGCCATAGCTGACAGCCATGACTGAGATGAAAATAAAATTATTCTCAAATGCCATTCTCAGATCTCCAATTCCTCTTGATTAATTGATGATCAATGGTCACCATGATGTCCTCTAATAGATTTTGTGATTGAATTGCTCAAATTAGTGATTGATTGGGCTCAATTACGTTTCTTGATCTCTCCTAGCCCTTCATAGCCTTCTTGGTTTAAGTGCCATGTGATCTCCAATTAGGTAGCAAACATATTCCTCTCAATGGATACAAGTGAGTATACAATTTTACAAGGATTTTCTACTCTTACACTTGAGATTCTTCTAGAATTTTCCCCAATTTAGAGGTGGGGTTATATAGCAGTTGGTAAGGCCATGTCTCAGCTTCATGGAGAATCCAAGATCAAGAAGAAAAAGTTGGGGTAGTTGGATGGAAACTTCTAGAACTTTTTGATCTCTAACTTTTTGGATTGTCAACCAATTATCCATTGTAACCAATTTTGGTTCGGTTGAGGTCCAACTGATTTTGAAGTCTAACCACAAATCTGTGGCGCATTCAGCTCTATTAATCATGGGTGTCAGTTGCTACCAACACTAATTAGACCAAAATGCCTAAATGAGTGGTTAGAACCACTACTTCACCTTGGAATCTATCCAAGATATTTCATATGGTCTTCTAGCATTTCCCATATGAGTAGTTGCCTTGACATGATGTATTTTAGGTGTCTAAGACAACCATTTCATTTCTCATTGGATTTATCTAAAGATTTTTTTCAAGCTGAGATCAAACTTGATGACATGATCAACTCTTCAAATTCATCTAATGACATCCATTTGATTCGTACACCTCATAAACTTGAGAAGGGATCCCATATGTTAATTGAGGACACAATTGACGTAGATATCGATATTGATACCAACTTTCCTAAAATTTCAAGTTGGGAAAAAGTCTATCCCTTATGGAACAAGATAATTACACAAGTCTCTCAACAAAGAAGGCTTTTTTTTGGTCTTACAAAGACATATTGGATCATAATCCAAATCTGGTCATGTACAACTTAAATCTTGAACCAAAAAATAAATTGATCAATAAAAAGCTTCACAAGATCCATTCAATAATAGCATTAATTATTAAATATGAACTAAAAAAATTATTGGATGCAGGGTTCATTCAACCTATCGACTATCTTGATTGGGTGTCCAACATGGTCCCTATTAGGAAGCCATATGGAAAGATTCGCATATGTACTGATTTTTGCGATTTTAATATGCACTCGTTGACGCAATTGTTGGTCATGAAATTTTGTCCCTCATTGATGGATTTTTAGGTTACAACCAAATTTGAGTCAACCTAAAATACCAGCTCAATATGGCTTTCACAATGCCTTAGGGGATTTTTTGTTATAAAATCATGTCATTTGGTCTTAAAAATGCTAGTGCTACCTACCAGCGGACCATGACATACATATTCCATGATTACATGCATAAAATATTGGAATATTACATGGATGACTTATTGGCCAAATCCTTGTTGTGTCACGAGCACTTCGATGTTCTAATAAAATTCTTTGATTGCCTCATGGAGCATATTGTATGACCGAACCCCAAGAAGTGTGTTTTTAATGTAACATCTAGAAAATTCTTGGGTTTCATAGTCTATAAATGAGGAATAAAATTTGATCTAGATAATCCTATAAATTCTCCCCCCACCAAACTTAAGAAAATTTGTATCTTACAAGGAAATATCACATTTATCCAATGCTTCATAGCATAAATTTTGAATAAATATCGATTGATGAATCAATTGTTACAAAATGGATTCACCTTTAATTGGGATGATGAATGTCAAAAATATTTTGATGAAATCAAGTAATACTTGTTGTCTCTGCTAGTACTAGCTCCACCTATACCAAGTGTCCCATTCTTATTATACATATTAGCTACTTACTTTGCCTTAGGGACCATGTTGACCTAGAAGAATGAGGTAAATAAATAATAAGTTATTTATTGCATTAGTTACACCTTGGTCAGCTACAAGCTCAAGTATGCATAAATTGAGAAGCTTTGCTTGGTAATAGTCTTTGCCACAAATAAGATTTGATATGACATGCTAAATCAAACAACATATGTCATCTCTAAAGAAAACCCTCTACGATACATGATGAGTCGAACATATCAAAATAGTTATACAACAAAGTGGATAATGTTATTGATAGAATTTGACCTCAAGTTCATAGGACACAAATATATTAAAGGTTAAGTTATCACTGATCAACTAGTAGAGGCTTCTCTCCATGATGATAAGCCTCTTACAATCGAGTTACCTGATGATGGAGTCTTTACATTATTAGAATCGCAAGAACCTGAAGAACCAAAAAACAAAGCAGACTTGATATTTTTCTTTGATGGTTCTAAATGTGAGCAAGGGGTGGCATAGAAATTATGCTTTTCATACCACAAGAGGCTCTTATTCTCCTTTCATTTAAACTTGATTTCTCATGCACCAATAACAATGTCGAGTATGAAGCTCTTCTTTTGGGTCTTCAGACAACTCTTGCCATGAACATTAGGATGCTCAACATCTTTGGTGATTCCTTTCTCATTGTCAACCAGGTTAAGGAAATTTACCAATGCAAGTGCTCAATCTTGAAATCTTATAAAGCCCTTGTGGACCAATTATTAACTAAATTTGAATGGTATGACATCAAGGCAATTCCTCGTTCTTACAACCATTTTTTTTATACAATGGCTTCCTTGGGATTCTTAATTCCACAAAACCCATCAGATGATATAACTACAATTAAAGTCAAAATGTTCTCTCAATCTACAATCTTGTGAGATACTTTAAAATATGAGCAAGATGTCCACATGATTCAGATTTAACTGTACCAAGAAGGTTATCTCAAATACATGACTTCTTGAAGCATGCATCCTAGGGGTCCTTCATCCCATAGATTACTTTTAATAACACCACAACCATCTATATCAAGAACATATTCCAATATGTATTCATGCAAAATGAATCACAAAAGGAGCAAGCAGTTCACTTAGTCAAAACCGAGCCATATCAAGATTGGTTCATTTAACTGAAATATTTCTTACAACTTGATAATATTTCTTTAAGATTGTTGCATGCTGCCAAATGAAAATTCAAGTAAAAAGCAACAAAATATATCTTATTAAGAGATATACTTTACTTTCAAATCTACAATGGTCTTCTCCTTCATTGCTTAGATCCCCAAGAATCTGCTTGGGTAATCTCTAAAAGTCATGATGGTACTTATGATGGCAATTTTAGTGTCATGGATATCACTAAGTGCATCCTCCAAATGGGTTATTATTGCCCCACTATGGATAAATACTAGTGTACTTATGTTAAGAAGTGTGTTAAATGTCAACATCATGCTAATACATCACACATACCTTCACATACCTTACAATATTTACATTCATTATGGCCTTTTTCATAGTGGGGTTTTGAATTAATTAGAAAAATCTCATCCCCTTATTTGGGTTGGCACATGTTTATTCTAACAGACAGAATATTTTACCAAATGGATGAAAACAATTCCTCTTACCACTATGATTGGACCTTGCATCACTGAGTTCATACTACATAACATCATATGTTATTTTGGTATCCCATCAAAGATCATATTGGATAATGGAACTCCATTTAAGAACAAGGATATGAGAGCTTTGTGCATTAAATACAACTTACAACACAGCTTTTCAATACCTTATTACTCATAGAGTAATTATGAAGTAGAGGTATCAAACAAAATAGTCATTGCCATTCTTAATAAACTATCAAGGATAATCACAAAGATTGGCACCTTCAACTACCTCTCGCATTATGGGCTTATATAACTAGAATTCAGATGCCAACTGGGGAAACTTTGTTTTAACTAGTATATGGTGATGAGGCCATCATGCTCTTGGAATTAGAAATTCCTTCATTGCCCATTGATTTACAAAATTTCATCGATGATGACAATACGTGATAAACTCACCTTGATCAATTGACCCTTCTTTATGAATGATGCATTAACGCTCTCGAGCATATTTGTGTTTATCAAGATCACCTTCAATGAGCTTATGATATGAAACTCCATCTCAGGGACATTAAATTTGGGGATCTTGTGCTTAAAAAGAACCAACATAATTCAAACTTGCCACCCCACTTGTGGGAACAATTTATTGTAAACTGGTTAGGCCCATTAATTATCACACATAAGATAGGACCAAAGACTTGTCTCTTAGCTTCTCTCGAGGGTGTTGAGGAACCTGAATCTCTCAACATTCTACACTTGCAAATATTTCATGCATGACACACAATGCATAAAAAAGTAGTAAAATAACATAAACAAAAATAATAATACAAAATATAAAATCACAAAAAAAATATCGCATTGCTTACATCATCATGCATTACACATTCAATGATTAGTTACAATATACATATTCATTTATTGCACTTACATTAGATTATATCATTCTTGCGTTGCTACACATGGAACCATGCTTGTATGACTGTCATTAGTATTAATAAAATATTTTTATCATGTCATAATTTGTAGTTTTCCTTGTGATATTTTGGTTATTAAGGGGTCCTCATAAGATAGGGTAGATATCATTTGACCATCAGCAATGATGATCATCTAAATAATGACTATTTTTACACACCTCTTAGTTTTCAAAAGGTCATCAGGAAAACATATATCTCACACAGATCATTTCCATTCACATTCCCTATCTTAGGTGTTTTTTTATTTTCCCTCACCCAGTAATTTGTTATAGGATGTTCAATAGGGTCTTTTGATCACTCAACCATTCCTAGTTTTCTTTTTAGATTTTATAGAAAGCTATCTTGATTTTTTAAGGTAGGGTCTTGCTTTGATTGTATCTTGTATATATCAAAATGCCAAACATATTTTCACATATTATAATGATTTAGCACAAGAAAATATGAAACTATGAATTAGTCATGGTCTCCTAAGTGAAAGGTTTCCTTTGTTGTCCTATTATGCACATAGTCCAAAATAACCATGATAACAATGGTTTTCACCACTAAAAATATATGCAAAATATTACAAAAATGATAGAAAGAGTAGTAAGGATGAACATTGTCATCAAGACTCAATTTGAGTGGTTGAGAATCTGATTCCCCAAAGCTCTAATTTTTGTCACAAAAGAAAAACAATCATGAAATGAGTAGTAAGGATAAGGGCTACATTCTCATCAGGATTTGGTTTGAGTGGTTGATAATATGATTTATGTAGATCTAGAAGTGTAGTATATCTAGAGGGGAGGTGATTTGGAAGCTCTATAAATGGTTACCAATGTCTCAGAACCCAACTTGCACAAATCGTATAACTTGTACAGTATCCATCACACACTATGTCAATTTGCCAATACAACTTGTACGATCACAAAATAATATAGTTGTATGATACAAATCATACACCACTATACTTGGTATGATTTAATACTCAAAAAAATCATTGAAACAAGTTTTGCAAGTTAAATCGATTAGTTTTGTAATGGATTTATCCAAACTTGCAATATTTATTTATTTGGCAGGTTTTTGGGCTGTAGCTTTATTGCCAAATCAGGTAAAAAAATGGTTTGTACAATTTGGTAGAACACTTGTACGGTTTGAAAGAACCCTTACTACAACTAATTGATATATCTATCAGCCTGCATCATCATTCCTTCCAAGACAAGTTTGAGAATAATTTTCTATGTCAATTCCTCTAATACTTCCTAACATGCAAAACCTAATTCAATAGTAATGAATGGTCTTCATCATGGGAAATTCCACAAATTGTACAACTGCCTAGAAACATCAGGATATGGTTGTAATTATTCATATCATCAATTCCATTACTCACACCAAGTGTAGAAAATAAATAGGATCATTCACAATGCAATTCCATCCATCTAACATGACAAGTTATGCATCAAACATTAACTACACAACTCGCAAAAACCAAAAAATACTCCATGACTTATATATCAGTGCATCAACAATGAACAACAATGAGCTATGAATGAACTTGAATGAACCACCAAAAAATTAATGGGGGGGTATATAATGCATCATAATATTTACAAATTCCATCCTGAACTAATTCCTAAAATAATTATTTTACAAGGTTTACTATGGTCTAATTTGATTTTTATCAAATTCACTCCAAATATATGTTTCACCTAATTTCATTAAAATTTCACATCATACATTTGCAAACTTGTACATTTTTCTTGTACTTGTACATTTTAACATTTGTACCATTTAATAAAAAATGAGCAAAACTAAAAAAAACCGTGCAAATCCAAGGATCATTTCTTCTTTTGGGACGTGGATTTGCTGCCTACATATGCCCTCCCCTTTACATCAGGCAGTGTCCTCACCGACTCAGTCTTCTTTGTTTTGGTTGACACACCCTTATGATACTCAACAAGCTGCATATGCAAGGTGGTATGCTCATCCTTCAAGCAGGATGCGTATTGACTAAATTTCAAAGCTTTCAACCCGTACTCATTAGACTTCTCTTCTACAATAGATAGCAATGCACCTAGCTCCTTATCATGCTCGAATGCTCCCTTGTGTAGCTTTTTCATCAATAGGGCTTCCATTTTGGTTGCTATGGCTAATTCTTTGTTCTTTTCCACAATAACTTGCAGGTTCTAATGAATACAAGCTTCATAAGCCACCATGCTCTCATATTTAACCTTAAGCCAATCCTTATGATCCATAATAATTTCATTATAGTGCTTGGCATCTCTTTTCCATCTCCTTAACCTTATGGTATTTTTCTTGTATTTGTTCCTCTATTGCCTTCAACTGATTTACCTATCTAGATAACTATTCATTCTATGCTGCCAGTTGAGCTTCCAACTACTTTGTGCACTCTTCCACCTATTGGATCACAAGACATTTTTCCTATTTGTGAGTGTAGCTTATCCTCGTAAGCCTGCTTAATACCAGCCAAATCTATTTCAAAATTCTTCACTCTTTCCTCAGTCTCTATTTCATTGCATGTTATTTCTTCCTCCTTAACAACCATCTCCTTTTGAGTAGATTCCACTTTATCTTGTTGTGCTACCTTGGCTTAATAAAAGTTTTCAAGACCCAAGCCGAGCCACTCGAACTAGTATGTCAAGAAATTTAATTTCCTCAAAGTGAAAGTTGATTTCGAAGGTAATCTTCAAAATTTTTTACCCACTGTATTGAATGGACAAGTTTGATAGGTTTCCTTATCCAAATATAGACATGGAAATGCATGGTAATTGATCTTAACTCCCTTTGGAAAAATATATCTCCCAAGCATCATGGTTACTTCTCCCACATGTAATAACCATAGATATTGTGCATGAATGTGTACTATTTTCCTCATGTGATCCTCATGTACACCCACTCTACAATATTCTCTAACTCAGTGAATGACCTATACCTATTTTTCTAAGGCCAATTCCAACTATCTTATTTTCTTCCTCCTTAGATGAACATCTTCATAAGATGTAGTCTCAGCCTCTTCCTGCATTGGTGTTATTGGCTACTTTGTGCTCTTCTTGGTCTTTGATTTATCTAAAGTTTCCTTCGATAGAGACATAATCTTTGCCTATCATAGTATGGTAGGCTGATCTGATGATAATTCCCATGGTTGGGTCCTACCAGGAAAGGGAATTCCCATTCTAGATATCATGTCCAATAAAATAGCAATGGCATGAAATATCATGGTGAACATATTCCTCATAACTATTAGTGATTGATGCATTCATTCCTGTAAATATGTTTCCCAATCATACTTCACACCATTATAAACACCTTCCATGTACTATGCTATACAAATTGGATTTTTTGAATCTCATGAGTCTCCAAAAATATGGGCCATGACAACATTCATTGTGCATGCTAACTCATTAGTCTTCAAATGGCTATATTTAATTCCATGAGTTCCAGAAAAAAACTCTTGGCTACCATAGGTGACTTCATCGATGTGAATGTTGTAATCAAATTGTGAGTCTCAATTGGTTCAACTATCTTCTTCAAAATTAGAGATTCATTCTTGGACAATATGAATGTTCATCAAAATGCCTCTGCCAAAAAATCCACCTTGAAGTACCTATTACCCACTCGTACCACAATGTGGTTATCAATGGCTTCATATGATTGGAGAATATATAGCAAGTATTCATTGAAGAATACTTTATCTTATGGTGGGATTTGCTCTATAATACTCACTATAACCTTTTGTAGTGCTTGCTTCAATGGATGATTGGCATCCTTGTTTTCCCACCATTTCCTCAAAAATTCTCCTGTTGGCTGCCCAAAAGTGACATACTTGATATCCACTTGCTCCTCCTCTACTTCACTGGGTAGGTCTTCCTGTTATTCCAGATAGGGTTATGAGTAAGGGATCAACCCCAAAATGTTTTTATAAAAAAATGACGAATCAGTTTCAAAATCCAAGTGACTAGTGTCCCAATGCATGTAGAAGACTCACTATTATTAGGGGTAATGTTGGAAATTTTAACTTAAAATGGTCAAATTATTATAAAATAGGGTGAATCGACCCAAAAAAAAAATTGCACCCATAAATTTTTGTCTAATGGTCCCTGGTTAAGGGTCCCAAATATTAGCTAATTCTAAATTTTGAAAATCCAAATTTTAACTATTTTGGCGATAAATAGCCGCTAAGCATAACCTTGCTTCCAGAGTTTCCTCTCGATGAACTTCACTATGAAGTTCCATTCAGTTTGCCCTAGGTGGGTCCATCTACCACCTTCTATATTGTAGTGGTGCACCTCCTCTACCACCACACCAATATATCTAACCCCTCCATGGCCTATGTCCTCCCCCTTTCCAAGGATGATTACCATTCCTCCTGTGTAACTCAAATTGATGTCCTTGGTCTTGAATGGGGTAAATTGAGGGAGATTTCTTGGCTAATGATTCTCTCTGGTGTAGTGGTATTGGTGATATTTCTACTCGAGATGCTACAATGCAATTAGGATGATCTCAATATTCTCACCTGGAACTCATGCTTCTGCCATTTCTAAGCGAAAACCTCGTTTGCACACTCTCTCCTCAACTTGGTAATTCAGGACAACTCTGCACACAATTGCTCTAAAATTTCATACGGTTGCTTACAAAATGTATGGGAACTATTAAGATTTTACAAGACCTTAGAAAATTATACATGTGCATTTTCAAATTATACAACCCTAGGCAAATTGTACAACTCCAACCGGATTTTTTCAATTGCATCTGATTTCGTATAAATGTAGCAGTTCGTACAAATGGCATTTCAAATCGTATAACCTTGATCTAAAATCATACAAGTTGCTACCAAATTTTACAAGGGAACCTCTCTTCCATACAACCTTGTCAGGATTTGTACAACTACAAAAACATTTGTACAATCTCTTCAAAATTGTCCAAATCGGATCACCGAGAGATTGGTAATCGTACAATGTGCTTCAAAATCATATAATTTTACCTCCAAATCATACACAAAGCCCTAAAAAAAATTACTTGGCCAAAAACCCTTGTTTTTCTATAACTGGTATGATTTCTATGAAACCCATTTACCAGAAACATGTAATCTCTCTTTCTAGTGCAATTTCAGTGGAATTTATGCAATTTCTCCTTCACTTGGTGCAATATTCCTCCAAAACACAATTTTCTAGTAGTATGACAGCATTGTACGACCATAATTTCAAACTTATTCACACATGTAGACTTAGAAAAATATTTTCATGCTTTTATGGCTAATTTATATACCAAGGTTTTCTAATTTTACCCTTTTGCAATTCCCCATTTCCTTATTTATGGAAAAATAAAACCCTAGCCCTACTTTTTTTGTAATAAGGGTTTCCTTGTGTACTTTCTTTCCTCCAACCCTTGTTTGTACAATAGTTTCTATCCACCTGCAACATGATTTCTAAAAAAATAGCTTTTTTTAAAGTAAAAACCCTAATTTTGGTAGATTTTTCCTCCAATCGGGTTGCTTTTTCAAAAACAAAATTTCTGTGGTGAAAATTTAAAATGGGTCACAAAAATTGTAGCAATGTGGTGAATTCCAACCACCCATATGGAAAATTATTTTCAGTTGCACCCTTTTTGCCTTCAAATTCTTTGAATTTAAGTGTTGCATGTGTACGATCTGCAAGTGGGAAAGAAAAATTCTGCATGGTGCCTTGCTTATATAATTTTGAAACCCTAGCGTCTTAATGCATGGAATCCTACCACCTTTGCATGTGATTTTGTACTTTTTTTATGGATGATTGACGACTTGTCACCCTTGTGCATGCAATTTTATCCTTTTCTTATTTTTGTCCTTTTCTTTGCCTTTCTTTTATTTTATTTTTCTTTTCTTTTCTTTTCTTTTTTCACAAAGGAGGTCGTTGTTTCTGGTTTTCAACCACCCTCCATATTAATTGTGTCCTGAGGGATTTTCACAATTAATATAATTTTATTTTTCTCTCTTCTCCTTTTTTTTGCTCAGAAGGGGCTGCCATCTCTGGTTTTCAACCCCTTTCATCTTAGTTGTGTCTCGAAGGTTTTTCACAATTAATATATTTTTCTATTTATTTATTTTTCATTAATATCTTAACACTTACTGTAAACATAGGAAATACACCATATTCAAGGAAAATGAAAGATTGTATTAAGTAAAAAAAAGTCCTTTTTAATACAAATTAACCCTCATATTGGGTGTTTTTGCCATGAAAATGTGCACAATTAGGGGAATAATCCCCTTTACAAGCTAATAATGGTGTCTTGATTCCCTATGTTACAAGAAAATGTGGGTGATATGTTGGAGTTGTGTTTGATGGAGTTGAGTTGATTTGAGGCTTTTGGAATATTTGCACACAAGTAGCCAAGAGAAAGGTTAGTAGTTAAAGAGCCCACCTTAGTTGGGATTTTGTTCATGCACATTGAACTATAATAAAACATAAATTTTACTATTGTAAAATGCAATGAAAATGATAAATATACCTGTAGAAACTCAAAACAGTCATGTTGGAGGTATAAGGTAGGCAAGAAAATGACAAGCAAGATTCTAGAGAAATTTTGATAGCATTTGGCTAGCATAACTTAGGCTCCATTAAAATGGTTGTGGAAAGTTGTATTTATAGGTAAAATTAGGGTGGATGAGTGGGATGCCATGTGGACTCCACATGGACTCCACATAGGCAAGGGTAGTTGAGTGAAAAATCTAGAAAGGGTGAGGTGGAGGGTTGCATTTAAGTGCTTTGGAGAAAAGAGGAGTCTAGAAGGATAAAAAGTAATTTTAAATTGTGCTTCTAGATGCATGGGGAAATGTAAAATAATTTAAAATTGTAAAAGTGGTGAGGTGGCTTGTCCTTAGGCCAAGTAGAATAAATGTGGATTTTGACTAGGCATATTTTTAAATTTTAAAATACTTTTTATGTCATAAGGTGGAGTACCATGTGAGGTGGCACATTAATGTAGGGAATTTTAAATTATTACAAGAGGGCATGTTCTCTAAGCTTCTAGAAATTTGCAATAAATATTGGTGCCTAGGACATGACATAATCTTAATTAAGGGACCTTAATCTAGTAATTATAGTTGTGATTTTTATTTTTATTTTATCTATGGGGGGGGGGCTAATAAATAGGGTAATGATAGTGATTTTGATTATATTTAATTAGAGTTATTTAGGTTTATTAAAGTATTATTAGCGTGTGGGGATGTAGGAGATTTATTATTTTATTTATTTGTTATTTTTATTTTTTTATTATTTTTGTAGGTATTCAAAATGTTTCCAAAATTTGATTGATTTTTATTTGCAATGTATTTATATGGACTTTATTAAGCAATATTAGGTATTTTAGATTAATTTTATTTTTGTAAGGCTTATTGAGTGTAATTATTATTATTATATTATTTTATCAAAATTGTAAAATTTCAGGTGTCTACACTTACCATTGCAAGAATCATATAGTGACATTCACTTGCACGATTCCATCTGTTGACTCATCAGTTGAGTTGCCCACTTCTATATTACGGGTAATCATGTTATTAGGTGCCAACTGAACATATGTTTGATATACTTCTCTTTTATTGCCATGTGTACAACTTGGAATCGTGCAATTACAAATTGTAGGACTTCCAATTGGTAATACTTCATCTTGTTATTCTATTGATTGACCACAAGGTAGGGTTGCTCTTATTGGTCTAGTATAATTTGAGCGACTCCTCCACCTATCTCCTTGTATCAAATTAGATTCTAAGCTTACTGAACAATTCATTTGAATTCCTTGACTCCTTTCATTTACGAAGTGTACTCTTCCTCTACTCGAAAGGTCTCTTCCTTACATAGGCATTCCACAATCCAATACTCTTAATTTAGGACCTCTTTGAAAATTTCATGGAGCTTCCATCTCCTTGGGTAATCCTCTTCTAGTTTCTACTATTCTCGGTCCTAGTCAAATCAATGGAGGTCGTCCCTATGGTTGTATTCCTCTGAGTTTTGGTAAAATCCATCTCAACTAGGGGATACCTTGCAAGATCCTGATCCAATTCTAACAAGCCAATGCTATGTCTCTCAACCATCTAGGAGTAGGGGTTCAAATCCTTCCTTGTCCTCTACCTCCTCTAGGTGGAATATATGCTCTACCCCTTCCATTATTTAGTGTATTTACTCCCCCTCTATGACCTCACTGCTATCTTTGAGTTTTTTTTGGTTCCTTATTGGGGTTATATCCACTAGTTCTATGTTGGCCAAGTGACCTTCATTTATTTGCATTCCAGGTGATAATTGTTATAGTGCTTGCATTCGATGATCTATGTGTACTAGTCAACATGTCCATCACATTTCCTCCCAGTTTTATTATGGAGACACATTTACCATAGTTTCCTTATATGGTTCTAAGAAATCAGACTCACAACTAGAATTATTACGATCATCATCCTTTTGTTCTGACCAATTTACTGGTAAGTTCATTAATATTTGAAGTCTTCACACTTCTCTCTTTTTTCGCCTCAATTACCAATAGGCTATTGTGTAGGTATTAGGGTCATGTTAAGCATGAGATACCTCTATTTACCTTAAGAAGTATCATCATCGCTATCAAAAATATCATCTCTTACTATCCATGGCAACTCTACATCAGTAGATGAATCCTCGTGTACATTACCTTGTGATCTAGGTGTTGTAATGTCTTCTTCAATATCTCACCAAGTTATTTCCTCATATTATTCTAGAATTGATGGTCCATTAGGGCTCTCATATGGTGCTATATGTGAGCTTTCTTCCCTAGTAGTACTTGCATTATCACGGTGTGTATCACTTGTGGTTTTTATCTCATGTTTTTTTTT
Source organism: Wollemia nobilis (assembly GCA_028583015.1). NCBI lineage: Eukaryota > Viridiplantae > Streptophyta > Pinopsida > Araucariales > Araucariaceae > Wollemia > Wollemia nobilis. The sequence goes on along the minus strand of JAQPPZ010002937.1, from coordinate 402,126 downwards.
TCTTTTGTCTTCTAATTATTGTGACCTCACTACCCTTTTCTCATCCATAATTCATATTGTATCACCTAGGTCTTGAATAGTTTATTCACAAAGTCTTGTAGTGTACCCCTACAAAGTTTCATACTCATATTACAACTGCTAGATCTGGTATGACATCCTTTGTTGTAATAGTTCAATCTAAAATAAGGGAGAGAATTCAGTGAGATCTTCCTCTATAGTGTCACCTCCTATCCCTTTTAGAGTTTCCATATCAAAATTATACATCCTATATACATATCAAACCATTAGTCTCATTCTTCATAGATCTTCTTATGGTTGGGGGTAATTCTCTATACTCCAGTTGTGGATACCCCATTCCTTGTTCGACTCGATTCCTTCTCTCCCTTGGAGGAATCCCTTCTTTATCTTATTCCTCGATCCTTTTAGTACTGTATGTGAACCTTATGTGTAGTCATGTCCTTATTTTCTCATCAAGTTGAGGTACCAATTCTTGTTGTTCAATAATTGGTCTTGCCTCCTCCCCTTCTATGAATAGGTGTGTGAGTCCCATGTCAAGGTCTTCCCATGGTGGACTTGAATTCTTCTTTGTTATTGATTGGATTGAGCTTCATGTCTATGTTCAATTTATTTTGAATAAATATACAAACATTGTAGTTTATATGGCTTCAAATTTGAATCATTTACAGTTTTTGGCACTTCAGTTCTATTCAAGTTCTACAGTTTAACTATGTCATGACCATCCTAGATGGACCTTTTGTATCGCTCCAAATTTTTTGCATCCCTACCTTCAGGCTATTGGATCCACGCCCGGAAGGAGGATGGGAAAAGGATGTCGTAGTACCTCGGACTGAGAGGACTTTGCGAAAGTCCCGCCTCTCAAGGGAGGTGCATTTTGATGATTTTTCGACGGATGGTGGGTTCACCAGGAAACATTTAACGGCAGTTTCCATGCCTAGGTTTTGGAATGTGTTTAAATGTGTTTGTTTTAGCCTTAAGCATTCATATCCTAGGTTTGGCCGAATGAATCTAGATTTACCTATATGAAAATGCAAGTTCAATGCATACAGAAAACAGTTTTAAAGACAAAAAAAACAAAGAAATTATAGAATGTGACTGAGAAATACCTGATCCGGATGTCTGAAGAAGATTCTGATGTTGAAGTAGTCTAGATCGTCTGGAATCTGACAGAATCATCTGAGACTGACAGAATTGTCTGAGATCTGACGAATTCGTCAGAGACCTGCAAGCGAGAAAAATAGATACAAAATACAACGAATACTATTGTACTAATAGAGGGAAACAACACTAAATGACTGTATAAACACTGAATAATAATTATGAACAGCAATCCAAGCAAATCACTGTATTTTAATGACAAATCATGATCTTAGTATGCAATCTAAGCTAAATGGGTGAAATCCAAATGCAAAATAGCATAAACATTGAATAAATTATCTAATTTGTAGAATAAAATGATAGGGACAAATTTGAGAAAAAAAAACTGCAGGCACTGATTTCCTGAATGTGGACTATATTCGAGATCGTCTCACATCAGTACGAAATCATCTCAAATTTGACAGGTTTGCCTCCGATCTGAACAAGTTCGTTGGCGACGATGGGTGCTGGCTCCGGCTGCAAAACAATGATGTACCTACAATAAAATTGATGTGGGACTAGTGCAAATGCAAAATTAGGATGTTTTAACACAGAGGGAATCAATTTGCAGAGAATTTCAGCCAGGGGTTGGGAAGGGAAAATCCTAGAGACTAAATAGGCATAGGGGAGCAGTTAGGATGTTGGAGATCATCCCAATTTGGGAGATCTCCAATGGGGGGAGGGTCCCAACGGCGCAGAAACGCTTCTGCCCAGATTGGAGACCTGTTGGAACAGATTCCAACTTTGCAAATTTAGTTTTGCGACAAGATCATCTGGACGTGCTAGTCCAGATGAAATCATCAAATCTGGGGCGATATCATCTGATCGGCGACGATATCGTCAAACGGTCAAAACAACCTCTAAAAATGGCATAGAAAAGTGGGAAACAGATTTCCCAGTGGTTAACAAGCGGTTTGGGAGGTTAAAATTTGAATTTTAAATTATTACTGAGGTGAATGTAATTATTGTAATTTTACTGCGCCAATTTTAGGGTGCTACACCTTTGAATGTAGAAAAAAAAACAATGTATTAATGAATGATGCTAATACTCGATTTTTTGCAATTAAGCAGCCCTACAATATTGATTAGATAATGAAGGATATGGTACTGCTAATAAATTACCAATGTGTAGGATCAGGTACACTCATGAGTGGAAGAAATTGAGTCATTGATGAGAGTACTTGAGGAAGGAGGAAATGATGATAAGACAAATCAAAGGTAACACAGATAGATGCCTTGATATAAGCATTCGGTTAGGGATAATTGGCAATATCTAACCACCTTGAGCCCTATAATGATGGCCTAGTAGCCATCGTAAGTTCTAGAGGCTAAGACAGGTGATTAGATTGATGGAAAGACTCCCTCTTTGTTTGATGCACTTGCATGATTATATTTTATTTCAAAATTATTTACCTTGATAATCAATGATCTATAAGTAAATGTGTTGCCTTCATAACTTCATGTATGCCTTTGTAAATAAATGGTTGATTTATTTAAGATAGCAAAAGGTATTGTTTTAAATAAATGATTGATTTATTTAAAAAGAAAAATATATTGTTTTAAATAAATGATTGATCTATTTAAATAGCAATAGATATCGTTTTAAATAAATCATTGATCTATTTAAATAACAACAAATATTGAATGGTTGATTTATTTAGATAAGCAAAATATGTTGCTTTAAATAAGTGATTTATTATTTAAAAAAAAATTGGTTGATGTTATTTGAAATAATTGGTTGATTTATTTAATACCATTAGTTATTTAAATAAGCAAAGAAAATATTGTTTTATTAAATTATTGATTCATCTAAGGAATGAAGAGCTCATCCTAAAATAAATAAATGAAAAATAAATATAAATATAATTCTTTAAGCTCCAAGGGTCAGGCTTTACACCATTTAATTAATGGAGAGCCATTGCTCTACCCATGATTGACCCATATGGCATAAATGCAATAATATGAAATTCTATAGAATGGGCTAGGTTGGCCTTTGGAGGTTCAATCGGGCCAGATATGTGAAGCCCCTATGATGTGAGAGGAAATCCCTTAATGATGATCACCTTGGGAGGAGAAAAGAGCATGTCCACCCTACTACCTGATGGATGCAACCAAAGAGTAATGGTGGGTAGGTGGGGATGTAGACTGAGGAGAGGGGAACGTGCATAGGGGTAGATTAGAGCAGGATGACTAGGGATGACAACTGTATTGGGGAGAATAATGGTATTTGGAGAGCACAATGAGTAGAGGAGAGCACCATGAGCAAGAGAGAGCAAAAAGCAAAGCCAAGAGGGAGAAGCAGACTACCGATGTTCATCCAAACAACACAGGTGAACCAAATATCATAGACAAACTAGGTTGCTCTTGCATTATGAAACATGCTTGATAAATTCCTTTCAATAGTTTACTTTACTATCAGGTCATGGGTTGTTCCCTATGCATCAACCTCCTAAAATCTTAGCAACTCATGCCTTGAGTGCAATATTGCTTGTATCACCTTATGGTGAAGTCATACATGTTAGCATCACTGTTAAAGCACTACCGTTGGTAGTCTTCCTTGTTAGTGTTGTTAAATCACTATCGATGGCAGTCTTGCTTGTTAGCATTATTGTTAAAGCACTGTCGTTGGTAGTCTTGCTTGTATCACCTTATGGTGAAGTTAGACACTTTGACATCATTATTAAAATACTGTCATTTGTTGTATTTTTTGTATCACATTATGGTGAAGTCAGAGGCATTGACATCATTGTTAAAGCACTACCATTGACATTCTTGCTTGTTAGTGTTATTGTTAAAGCACTACCATTGGCAGTCTTTCTTGTTAACGTCATTGTTAAAGAACTACCATTGGCCGTCTTGCTTGTATCATCTTATGATGAGGTCATATGTGTTGGCATCATTTTTAAAACACTATCGTTGGTAGTCTTTCTTGTTAGCATCATTGTTAAAGCACTACCATTGGCAATCTTGCTTATATCACCTTATGGTGAAGTTAGACACATTGCCATCGTTGTTAAAGAACTACCATTGGTAGTATTTCTTGTTAGCATTATTGTTAAAGTACTACCATTGAAAATATTGCTTGTATCACATTATGGTGAAATCAAACACATTGAAATCATTGTTAAAGCACTATCGTTGGCAACCTTTCTTGTACCCCCTTTGTGGTATAGCTAGTTGTGTTAGTGCTGAGGTAGGAGAACACTCAAACAGAACATCCAATTGGGTGCCATGGGTAAGCCTTTAAAAAAATATTTGTAGTTGGGTTTGGGAAGTCCCATCGGGTGTTGTTGACACCATGGAGTACTTGATCATGTCACGACAACTATTGGTGTCGCAAGAGTGAACACACCATCTATTCTTTGGATTATGATGGGGTGGAAGCCAAATTGGCTGAACCTTTGTCGTTCTTACCTCAAATTATATTGCACTAATTTATCCACCCTGTGTTTGCCAGTCGATAGTTCATTACCATTTAGAATGAGCTTTAATTACTGTTCATTATCTAAAATTGTAGATTTTACGATAATGACAGTGTAGAAGATTTAATTATTCTTCATTATCTAAAATTGTAGATTTTAGGGTAATGAAAGTGTAGAAGCTTTAATTATTTTTCATTATCTAAAATTGTAGATTTTAGGGTAATGAAAGTGTAGAAGCTTTAATTATTGTTCATTATCTAAAATTGTAGATTTTAGGGTAATGAAAGTGTAGAAGCTTTAATTATTTTTCATTATCTAAAATTGTAGATTTTAGGGTAATGAAAGTGTAGAATCTTTAATTATTGTTCATTATCTAAAATTGTATATTTTAGGGTAATGAAAGTGTAGAAGCTTTAATTATTGTTCATTATATAAAATTGTAGATTTTAGGATAATGAAAGTGTGAAAGCTTTAAATGTGATGATGGTTTGTTTGTAAATTAAGGGTATGGGACCTTACTTTGTGAAATGAAGAAAATGGTTTATTTGAATATTAGAGTAATTGGAATTAATTGGATGATAAATGTGATGATGGTTTGTTTTGTAAATTAAAGGTATGAGACCTCACTTTATTAAATGAGAAAAAAGTTTTATTTGGAATATTAAAGTAGTTGCTTTAATTGAAAGAATGTGTGTTAAGGGTATGGGACTTTACTTGTTAAGTAGGGTTAGTTCATTTATTGCAAATAAGGGCATATGGTCGAATGCATGGTTGACTGACTCTCATGAGTAGATGAGAGGGGAAATAGAAAGAGTAGTTTCTATGATAGTAACTATGCATTAGAAATTTGAATTGCTTAGGTTATTTGTATAGTTGTAATTTGTCAATAAAATAAGTAAGTGCATTTAGGAACATGTATATCTGGATCCATGAGTTTCATGATCCTCTACTATCCTCACTTGATCTATGGAAGAGCGGGAGGACCAAATTTATGAGATGGACCAATTCACAATTTTACTCTCTACATTTCATCCTATTAATTAAGAAATATATTAGATTGTGGGAATATTTCCTCGATGAAATGGATGTAAATTATTGTGGAAAGTATGGGGTGTACCATACATGCATATGTAATTAAATGAACATTGGTATTGTTGCACCTAGTACCTCCTTATTGAATGCATTTTTATTTAAATATTTTATTGTATGTTTATTATTATTACTTTATGTTTTGATTATCCTTGCTTGTTTGATAATCCATATTTATTAGATTTAGTATCTAGATATTTTATGTTCTTGAGTTATTGAATTTAAAAAAAAAAGAACACTAGCAAGTTCTAGGTGAACTTAGAGGATGACCTAAGGGGTTGACACCCCCTTAGGGATATTGGTATCTAGATTTAGTAGATTGTACCAGAGTTAAGATAGCTTTTCAGTGGACAAGATTGATAGCTTAAATCACAGTACAAGTAGCATACCCACACATGATGGTTTGTGTGGGATATGGTGATGCATGTATACATTCTAATGATCAAATGTGATAAGTCTAGCTCATCAAGGTTGATGAGATTGATGGAATTATATGCATAACATGAGATAGGCCTATGCAAAAGAAACTTGCATGAGGGGAAACTCATGTGGTATAGTTATTGAGAAACCTAGGGGATTTCAAACATTAAGTTAGCCTAAGGTTGGATAGGGATTTATGAATCCTTCTCCTTAGTCAATTTATTTTTTTTTATTTGTGTGTTTTCTTGTTTCTTGATTTTTGGGTCATTACATTTGGTATCATAGCTCTAGGTTCAAGGGTATAGATCTTATTATGTGCTGAAATAAATTCAAGGATCTCCAATGAAGGCTTACTTAGGATTAAGCTAAAATTTGGGGTAACCTGGAGTCTTTGCTTATCTAGAATCTAATGGAATTGTTTCTAAGGGAATATGAATGTCATGATACCTTAGTATTAATGATACATCCTAACCTTGGAACCTCATCCTAGTTAGATATCTAATGATTAGTGGAAGAAGAACTTTGTAATGTGGTTTAGTTAGTAATTTAGTTTAAGATGAAGCTATGATCTAACTCTTTTCTTGGTGATGTAGACACCTAAAACATGTCATGTCGAGGGCGACTACTCATATGGACATGCTACAAAACCATATGGAGGATCTTGGATAGAATCCAATATAGAGTAGTGGTTATAACCACTCAATTTAGGCATTTTGGCCTAAGCAGTTTGAACCACCCATACCTATGGTCTCCAGTCTAAACCATGGTTGACACCTGTGGTCTATAGTCTGGATTGCAACTGTGACCTATGGTCTTAACTAAAGTTTAGTTAGGTCTTCCATCCAAGCCAAATCAGTTGGAATTACCAAAAGATCTAGAAGGAGGCAATTGAAGGATGGAAGATTCCAAAGGATTCCATCCCAAATATCCTAACCACCCTTCTTGGTCTTGGTTTCTCCATGAAGCCACCCCTAGCCCTAGGGGGCATGCTATAAATATCACCTCCAAATGGGGAGGAAATATAGATGATTTTTATAGCGAAGTGTTGGCAAATTATCGAGAGAGAGTTAATTGATCAAAAGAGTAGCGAAGCCCTATCAAATTGCATACTGAATCTATGCATTTGAGAGCCCCTTTGCTATTCACCTAAAGACCAATTAGCCATGGATGCCCTATGTGTCGAGGAGATTCAAGAAACACAAATCTAGGCAAACAAAGGCCCTTCACAATGATATAACTGCCAAATATATCATAGAACAACAAATGCAACCCTTGAACATCAATTTGGATAAAGAGGTCAAGCCCACTGCCCCTAATTCTGAGGGTAGACCTATCAAAGGTAAAATTGTGACTATCAACCATGGTTCATAGTGCAGACTGCCCATCATAGCTATGATTTGCAATAGGTGACTAATCACCTTACTTTCTTTGCTAATGATCACATAGATTAGTTATATTAGTCTTTTCATAGGTTTAATTGCATTTTAGAGGAACTCTAACCATAGGAATTAGTCATTTCATGCATTGTATTAAGTAGGATTATATTGGATATTTTATGCAATTTACTGTTCCTAACTTGATATTTTATCCATGCATCATTTGATTACTCATTTCCTTCATGTTGTAGTATAATTCTTGATCAAATTAGAATAGTTTAAAGTATTTCTTTATGTTTTCTTGTTTTACTAGTTTAATGGCATTTACATACATATTTCCTTAAAGGGCCTTATCAAGAGAGGCTATCAATATTTTTAATCATGTGCTATTGTTTCTTGTTCATATGGAGATGGGTGCAAGAGAAGCTTATGTCATAATCCTTCCACATCACGAAGAAGGGGGTCAGTTCCACCCCAATGCAGTTTGTGAATAATTAATAAAGCACTATAAGTGTGCCTACCCTATTGATGGCATTGGCAATTGTAATATCAGTATTATCACTCAAGTGAACCTAAGAGGGCATTTTTGTAATCAAAGCTCATTCAAATATTAATACAAGAAACCTTACTTATGTTGCTTTTGTTCAATTTATGTACTTGTGTGAATATTTATGCTTTCATGATGGTATAGATCAATACAATATCTAGGTGCATGATCCGTGGTTAGCTCATATGGCGATCACGATGGAACTTTGCATTTATAGCCCCTAAGTATTGACATATTTGTATTTTTTATCTTAGGTGCTAATCACAGCCAATATCTACGGTTATTTTTTGGCCCATAGTTGTAACCTGTGGTCACCACTACAGCTTGTAGATCGGACCTACGGTTAACAAAGGAAAAGGTAGACAACAAGAAACTCAGTGGGAAGCAGAGCAGGAGCTAAGGTAGGCCCCAATTTCACTATCTGTTTTGTATTTTTTGCTCTGTGTTTTTCCAGAAAGCATTGAACTATCGCAAATTAGGAACTTAAGTAAAAAATAGTCAATGAACAAGTCTTAGTTTGTTTCTATTTTCATTTCATTAGAGAGGGGTTTTTGGGAATAGTGGACCTCTGAGTGTAGTCTTCCCCTAAATACAGTGACCTTGATAGAGATTGCATGTCGTTTGCATGCTTGAGGCCCAATTAGTGGCCATGTCATTGTAATCACATCGTCAAAATATCATATAGGACATTAGCATGCATTCTTTCTGAATTTGAAACATTCCTTTATTTTCATGCATATCATGTAGGAATGATCATTATGCTCTTCTACATATTTGTCATTTTTGCAAAGTAAAAGGAACCACACATACCACCTGGCACTTAAACGCTAGTGAGTTGGGCTTCATCTCCAACCATTAGTAGGGTTCAATGACTATGGGCATAATTTCCATCCGTTGGCCCAAATATGACATACCTTGTGATAGTAGACCATACCGGGTCCAATATCATTTCGTACCCTAAAAATATTGCATATACTCTTCTTCGAAGGGTATGATGTTGATTGGGGGAAAATGGGTGAGGAACTGGGAGGATCTGTGCCCCCTAACCATGTGTGGGATTCACTTCCACACATTATAGGTTGGTTTACGTGACTTGGGTTTCATTGCTAAGTTTTCGAGTTGTGGGTATACAAGTGAAAGCCAATTAAATTGAGTATAAAATACAACAATATTTCAAAACATGTGAGAGTTTCTAACACCGATACAACACATCTGAAAACAACATCAAATAGTTTAGGGCTCACAATAAAAATTGAAAAGAATATAATCATCATTTGTATACCTTTTTTGCATAATAAAACACATCTAGATGTTAGGTACACAAATGGTGAACACACGGGATGATCGACAAAGGTCTAGGACCGATGCCCATGATAAACCCCCAACTGGTTCACAGCAACATGTGTCAAGTCCTCATACACATGAGCGAACCAAACGACATTCGATGAGCATTAGAGGTGACAAATCGACACAGGGAGATCCCAATGAGCAAACCCTCAATAGAGGAACTTCATTACACTCCTCTAGGAACAAGACTGAGTGTGAAGCTTCTTAGCATGAGGATGATCTACTCCAAAGCCATTATCGAGACTAAACTACATGCGCATCCATGGGATCGGTCGAGGAATATGTTGTGCAGGGGACTAGGTTGGTTCCCATATGTACTAGTTCCATAGGAGGTTCTAACCCTCCACAGTCAGAGTATAGAAAGACCAGAGATCCACCCATTTAGGGGCAAGAGGATAGGCTCAATTTCAAGCATAGGTCCACCTATACTCCTACGTGTCGCCCACCATGCAATATCACCATTGATATATGAAAGGTGGGAGATAATGGAACACCACTGAATGAGCGATGGAGGTCTAGACAGTTAGATGGTCTAGGTAGTGTTCTTGAGCTGCTAGGCTACAAGCCTATAGCTCTACCCACTTGTGCTTCGAGTGAGCGTAGCGGCAGTTGTATCAAGATCACTAGAGAGCATGGAGAGGCTTCTAAGAACCCTCATGTCACACATCTGCCATCAACACATTTGTCCGATGGGTACAGAACCCATAAGGTAGCTCGCACAGAGCGTACACACTAGAGGCCTCCCATAGCCGATCAGATCGATAGATCACATAAAATAGTATCTAAGCAAATACATCAACTCATCCAAGATCAATTGGAGGATGCTCGCCTAGAGAGGCAACATATTGAAGATGAAAATATTCAAGTGCAAAGGGTCCTACAACAAATATTATATGAGAAGTGCATGCATGAGGAGCGTATTCTAGCTCAGAAGGAGCATATAGAGTAGGAGTATCGGCTAGCCAGGGCTGGACTATACCCTCCCGAGGAGCATAGAGAATGTGTGCATAGGAGTGTTGTGTCCCTAGCTGATATGCATGAGGAGCATAGAGATGCTCATACTCATGTAAGTTCCCAACAGAGGGAATGACTTCCATCACTCAATAATATTAGAAAGAGGTAGCATGAATATGTGGATATAGAAAAATACGATCAGGAATATCCTAAAAGTTATCGAGTTGAGAAGGAGGAAGAGCCATGTCCTCTACCTCCATCGAAGAAGACCATACCTCCTAAACTGCCTCCATGATAGCTTAGAGAGGAGGAATTTTTGTCTTATGAGGTGTACAAGGCTTTGGCCAATAAGGTCAAAGCAATAGAGAGGCAAGGTGCGGCTATGAAAAAGCCAACATTGAGGAAGATACACAATGAACCTTTAAACCCCTCTGTGCCCATGCCTCCATTTCTTGAGAATTTTGATATGCCCAGGTTAGAAAAATTCAAGGGTGATGAGGATGCCCAAGAGCATGTTACAATTTTTTTGGATGCTTATTTCCAGATAAAGGGTCATGATGCCTTGTTGTTGTGCACCTTAATTATGACACTCTCTGGCCCGGCCCGAGAGTGGTTCAACCAGCTGAAGAAATATAGTATTATTTGTTTCGAGCAGTTAGCCGATGCATTTATTGAACACTATTCGTTTGGCATCAAAAAATAGGCCTACCTTTCTGATTTGGCTATGCTAGCTCAGCGTGACGATGAGCCCATAAAGAAATACAAAAATAAATGGCATAGAATAATGGTAAAATTGTCATTCCCCATTCTTGCAACCGAATTGACCTGAATTTTTACAAAGAGTTATGCCAAGCACATCTCGCTACTATTATAGCTGCAACAGTATGCTACATTTGAGGAAGTTGTGGCACAAGCTAAAGTGATCGAGGAAATCAAGTTGCAAGAAGGCAACTTGAAGCTCAAGACCAGGAAAGAAGGGTTTAAAAAGAGTACTATGAAGCAACAGGGCAAGCAAGCCCACGTGAATCAAGTAGTACTAAATCTTGGAGGAGAGGAAAAGAGACAAAAAAAATCCTAATTATTAGGCCCAACCTCCTCCTGCACGTTATGAGACATGCAAAAACAACTATAAGGGAAAAAAAAATAAGAGCGCCCACCTCTTCAGTTCACACCTTCGATGTAATTGATGACTTTGATTTTCCATCAACTGTGTGAGGCCAAGGCCATACGATTTCTCAAGGTTAAATTTGTAGATTCGAATGTGCCAAAGTTTAAGTGGCATCAAGGTGATCTATTTTGTATATTCCATAGAGTGAAAAGTGACGACATCAAGACATGTTGGTCCTTCAAACACATTGTGCAAAACATGATATAAAAAGGAGATCTTGTAGTACCAATAAATCCATAGGCGCTCGACAACAGAAACATGGGGATTTTCAAGAATGCACTACCTAATCATGAGGTGCCTCGTAACAACACCAGCCAAGTTAATCAAGTGAGAATCAAACCACCTACCCAGGGGTTCGTAGACATGGTCAATGTCGTTAGTAGACACGAGAGGTACAATCAGCTAAATCAACCTCATGCTCCCATTATAATACAAGCTATACCGGATCAACAAGCTCAAAACATTCAAGGCCCACATTTATGAGTAAGTATTCTAATGAACATTGGGATCCATGGACCAACACATTTCACCTGCCTACCAGTGAGATGATTGTGACACTAGAGGATGTGTACCTCATCTTCCAACTCCAACTAGATGGCAAGGCCATCACATATTCACTGACCAAGGTGAAGAAGGTAGTATTTGACCAGATCTTCAACCACCATAGTGATGCAACATAGTAGCATTCGGACCATAGAGGGGTCCACATTGAGCACTAGTATATCCAGCAGGTCTTCTCTCAATGAGCGATCATATTCATGCACTTGATTGTGTAGATCATGCTCCATGACACTTCTGGAGTGAGGTTCCCTTAGAACCTCCTTGCTAGGATGTGAGATGTGCTGGCAAGCACCATTCAAAAACCTTGATCCTATCCTGGGGGAGTGCCCTATTAGCATAGCTCTATAATGATTTGTATCAGATCACTCAAAGGAGGTGAGTAGGCATTGATTACAACTTGCTTCTTCAGATCTGGGAGTGGTAGCACATCAATATAAAGCACCCTATAGGCCTACCACTCAAGATTAGAGATATTGAGGAGGATCGCTAGTGCTATGCAGCATGTTGGCCCCAAGAGAAGGTCTCATGCAGGGGATTTGAGCTACTACATAAAGTAGTTTGCATAACTATAGGTGGATCAGATTGAGTAGTGACCATATATAGATTGCCCTCCATAGACAGAGGCTGACGAGTACTTATGATGAGCACGTAGAGAAAAATAGATCCTTGGATGCGAGTCTAAGGTATGAGAGTTATTATACTTCTATTGCATCACCAGATAGGTTGGTATTAGGAATGACATCCTAGATATGCCTACCATCTACCATCATCTCACTCTAGAGAAGGACCTGACATGGCCCAAGGTGACTTTTTTGAGCGACATGGATGATGATTTTTAGGAGTCAGGCTTGGAAGACATAGGGACTACTCCTGACTATGACACCTAGTGGACAACCAGGGTATGGCAGGGCATGGAGTGCTCCTTGTGTAGGATAGCAAATGAAATTACAATGGAGAGTGTAGAAGGGGTCGAGGTTGGTCCTCATGGGCACTGATTCTGTCAAAGGACTAAGGGTGGATGGAGTGAGAGAGTAGTTGCATAGGAGGCTCCATAGACTAAGGAGGAGGATGAGTCCCTCACAGAGGGTGAGGCAACTCCTGATAGCGATATTAGATAGCTTAGGGCTCAGGTTGTTATCCTACAGATTTAGGTAGGCACACTAAAAATATAGATTCTTGATAGATATACCTCTATAGCTACCTTACAGGCATGGGTTAATGACCTTTAATCATAGTTTATAGTAAGGTAGTCTCAATGGTTCAAGTATGCAAAGGAGAAGACTGATATCCAAGCACAGATTACCATAGCATAGATATAGATCTAGAGGGTCATAGGGCAATGCATCCTCCCACAGCCTCAGCTAGATGTTATGACTATAGAGCATGACTCGCTCAGGATTGTGATGGGATAACCCTAAGATTCATAGGTTGTTATAGCAGCTTTGAATGCTCCAACAGTTCCAGTAGTACCAATAGTGCAGGGACTAGTAGTGACGGACTCGATGGTAGAAATCAAGATACTATGAGATCTAGTGCAATAGCACATCAGATATCGATCATCATATGTCACCTATATCTCTACATTTAGGGAATATATTGAGCTACTCAGAGATGAGGTTCCTAATAGGACCATATCTATAGGATCTCAGAGGACTCATACTAGGGAGACAGGGTAGTCATCAGCTCACTCCAGTTATAGGTCACACAGGACTGAGAGGACCTCAGGTTCTAGCTCTAGATATATTCATAGAGAGGGTGGAGGTGACGATGGAGCCTCATAGACTAGGGGGCACAGGCTCTGCTTAGTACATATCTATGTTAGATGTTGTACCATTTTTTAGTGTAAGGTCGAGGACCTACATAGTTGTAGCCTATGGGTATTTTTGACATATGCCAATGTACTCTTTATTTTTGATACACACATATCTATATATGATCTGACATTTGAGACTCATTATATGTGTAGTTTATTATTTATTTTATGTTTATGAGATGCATATGGATGCAATTCTGATGTGTTATGTTTGTTTTATGCTATATTATGTGATGTATGGACAACATGCACTAGATAGCGATGTGATGTATTATTAGATGTAGTGATATACATGTGTAGATGGACTACTTATGATGAATGTGTAGATGCATTTAATTTATGATGTTATGACATGCTTCATACTATGTACGTACTGCATAATTTTCATGATGATAATTTTATGGAAATGGACATGTATGCTTTAATCACTTATAATATAATGTATGAATGCAATGTGAGTTTGACAATCTAATATAGGACACCATAAAATGTATAACAATCATGAACTATAATTGATGTATCTTATCATAAGAATTTATCAATTAAACATCCATTGTGCACTATGTCATGATATATTGTTTCTGTTCATAAGATTTTGTAAATTAAAAGAATATGGATAACATAGTTAGTTGTCGTTTAAATATCATTTCTGAAATCCATCCGGTATCTAACCTATATTATGAACAGTCTTTGATAAAAAAAAATCTTATAAAGATAAATTTGATCCTTGATGATTGTGATGCTTGTTGCTATTTGATAATTTTTTAGGTTTACCAGGAAACTCAAACACCCTAGTTGATTCATCAGAATATGTATTAATCACTATACAAGACTTTTGAAAAATAATTTTTTTGCTCTGAAAGACCAAGCTATTCATTACCCCTATGTGTGCAAATGAATATATTAGATAAGGCATAAGCATACACCAGTTCTAGTAAGGATTCATTCAACCCATTCTTGTATTAGAGATCCTCAAATGTCTATCTGATCCTAGGTTTGAATTTAGTTAGACTAGACCACTAAGCAATACGAGCCACCTAAAGCTATCTCACTTGTGACTTGCTAGACCTACCCTAATGTTAGACAGGATTCATTCAGCCCATTTATGTATTTGGGATCACTCCATGGATTTGAGTATTGACCATTCCAAGGATTCAAATTCACCCCCTTATTTTCTTCAATTTATTGGGATACTTGCTCATATATAGTGACAAAAATCACTGTTTATTTTGTATATATTATTTTTTTTCTCTTTTTTTTATTGAGGAAGGGATTTGATACTGATTTGATTTTATTTTTATTTTTATCATTGATTTGATTTGATTTTGTGATTTCATTATGGGATTTTGGTCCTTCATTTGTACACGAGGGATTTATTCGGGTAGGGGGTAAACTTGTCCTTTTGCCAATGACCTCTACTCTCGACCACTGCTCCTCACAAAATAGGCAAGTAACAAAACCTTTCGCCTAAGGTGATCCAAACCAATTTTGTAGTTTTTGTCCTTCCTTACCCTAATTAGAATTTTTGAAAATGTGTTTGATTAGTGATAGGATTCTAATATGCTAAGTGCTATCAAAACTAGACCTTATATACAAAAGCAAAGCAAGCTTTCTACCAACTCTTGATAAGATGACTAGGTATGGTTAAATGACTAGAGAACCCTAGTATATCCTCATAGAAACAAGAATGGTTGTGTTGAAAAACACTTCTCACAAGGGTGATGTGTGATGTTGATTATTCATAGATGCATGATTGAAACACAAACGTGGTGTCATTTGTAAGATTGTAAACACAACTTATCTTAATGCAAGTGCAACAAATGGAAATGCCTAATTCAATGCAATTAAGTGAATGCATATGTAAAATGAGAATGCTAAATGCAAATGAGATGCAAAAATACAAAATGAAATGCAATATTTTTAGACTTTATTGCTTTTTAATTTTTATGAATTTTTGAAATTTTGATTTGACCAAAGGGTTTAGATTCCTTTGGAGCATTTTATGGGATGACCAAAGGGCTTACAAATGCCTTTGGAGCCTTTTAATGGTTTGACAAAAGGGCTTATAGATGCCTTTGGAGCCTTTTTAATGGTTCTAGGAATAGAACTCTTTAAGATGAAGGATGTTGAGAGGTTCAGGCTCTTCAACTCCGTCAAGTGATGTTAAGTGATATGTCCCAGGTCCAATATTCTCAAAGATTATATAAGAACCTAGCCAATTAGCCACAAATTTATCTCACAATTTTGGTGGTAGATTTGAGTTCTGTTGGTTTTCTTTCAGTATAAGATCACCAACCTTAAAGTCTCTTAGATGGAATTTTATATTGTAAGCTCATTTTAAGCGCTCTTGGTAAATGTCAAGATGCATAAGGTCATTCATGCGACGTTCATCAAGTAGAATCAATTGATCTAGATGAGCTTGTCATGTAGTGTCATCATAAATGAACTATTTCAATGTGACATAGTGTTGGAATATCCAACTCTAGGGCTATAATGGCCTCAGTTCCGCATACTAGTGAAAATAGAGTTGCCCCAATGGGTGTCCGAATGCTAGTCCTATAAGCCCATAACTCAAGGGGAAGCTAGATGTGCCAATTTTTGTGGTGATCCTATACCATATTTTTCAAGATGGATACCACTGTATTATTTGAAGTCTTAGCTTACCCATTTTCCTATGGATAATGTGGAGTCACAAAACTATATTTGATCCTGTACTTGGATGTCAAAGCCATCACAGTTTTGTTTTTGAATGACGTTCCATTATACGAAATTATTTTGGATGGTATCCCAAAATGAATTATGATATTTGTGAGTATGAAATCTGTAATATGCGCTCTAGTTGTCGTTGTTAACGGGATTGCTTCCACCCACTTAGTAAAGTACTTAGTAGTCGTAATAATAAATGTATGCTATCCCAATGACAAAGGAGAGATCTTACCAATTAGATCCAAACCCCATTTAGAAAATGGCCAAGATGCTTGAATGGGTTTAAGGCCTGTGATGGCAAGTGCATAAGATTAGCATGATGTTGATATTTAACACATTTTTTGACATACACATTGCAATCCTTCTCCATAGTGGGCCAATAATAACTCATGCGAAGGATACGCTTAATGATAGCCATGCCACTGAAATGGCCACCACACATACCATCATGAGCTTGAAAAATTGCCCAAGATGATTCTTGGGGCTCAAGACAATGAAGGAGAACTCCATCATAACTTTGATGATACAAAATATCTCCTAACAAGACATACTTTGTCGCTTTCTATTTAAATGTGCGTTTCACGACACTTGAAAATACCTAGGGGATTACATCAAGTTTTAAGAAGTCATATATTTATGACATCCAGTTCTGATAGACCACAGTTTCAATTGACAAAAAAACATGTTCCTCCTATGGTTTAAAATTTGCAAATGAAGACTAGGAAACAACCTTATAGTGAATGGTACCATTCCCCGTAGGACCCTACAAGATCAATGACCCCCAAGATGCCCTCTTGAGAAAGTATCTGGTTCTGTGGAACCATTCTTGGTTTGGTTCTATATGAATCATGTTGACTGACTCTTTTTTATCCAAAACCTTGGACTACACAATAGAGTGTGATAGCATTTTTACATGGATGGTAGTAAAATTGGCAGACGAATTTTGTGGAATTAAAGATCCGAAAGATGCCATAGTGTCTGCAAATCTATTTGATGAACAAGGGATTGCCTTAATGTTGTACCACTCCAACAGAGCTAGATAAGTGTCAACAAGATCTTTGTAGGTCTTAAGGATAGGACACCTAAATAGAAAAAATCCCTTCACTTGGTCGACAATGAGAAGGAAATTTCCAAAGATATTTAACGTTTTGATCTTCATGGCGACAACTATTTGGAGGCCCAATATTACAGCTTCATATTCAACATTATTTTTAGTGCAAGGAAAGTCCAACTTAAATAACAAGGGCATGGGAGCACCTTGCAACATGAATAACACTATTTCCACACCACCCCTTTCTCACACTTTGAACTATCGAAGAACAAGGTCATGTTAGCTTTGTTATCTAATTTTTTACATTCATGTGCTTCTGATAATGCGAATATTGCATCATCAGGAAGCTCAATGGTGAGAGGCCTACTATTTTCTAGTGGTGCCTCAGTTAGTTTATCAGCTATGACATTTCCCTTGATGGAATTTTGGCTAATGAATTACAAATTGAATTCTGTCAAAAGCATGATCCACTTTGCAGTACATGTATTATGATATGTTTTGCTCATCATATACTGTAAAGGATTTTGTTTTGATATGACATACATTGTATGACTTAACATATAATGCTACAATTTCTTTGTAGTGAACACAACTACTAAATACAACTTTTCCACGTAGGCATATCCTAGCTCGTAACTCACCAAGGTTTGACTAATGTAATATATGGTTTGCTATTTATCTTGCACATTATTTTGGGCTAACATGGTCCCTAATGCAAATTTGGTTTTCGATATATATACCAATAATGGAACATCTGGTCTCGGTGGAGTTAGTACTGGTGGCATCACTAGGTAGTGCTTAATATCTGTAAAGGTTGCTTGAAAGTCCTCCCAATTGAATGGGACCCCCTTGTATAGTAATCAATTCATGGGTCAATTTTTATCTAATAATTGTGCGATAAATCACTTTATGGATGCTAATTTGTCCTGTAGGATTCTTAATTCCTTGATATTCATGGGGGACACATTTCTAAAATGACCTTGATGTTTCTGGGTCTACTTCGATCCCTAATTTTGAAATGATGAATTCTAAGAGCTTTCCTGAAGTCATGCTAAATACACAATTCTTAGGATTCAACTTGACATTATGCTCTATCAGGCAATCAAAGACCTTTCTCAAGACATCTGCATGCTTTGAATGCAACAACGACTTTACCAACAAGTCATCAATATAATCTTCCAAGATCTTATGCATGTAGTCATGAAAGATGTATGTCATAGCCCACTTATATGTAGCACCAACATTCTTAAGGCTGAATGGCATAACCTTATAAAAAAATGTCCCCCATGGTGTTATGAACGTGGTTATATGCTGGTATTCAGAATTAATCCAAATTTGATTGTAACCAAAAAAATCATCCATTAAGAAAAGCATCTCATGACCCGCAGTTGCATCTACGAGAGCATCTATGTTTGGCAATAGGAATTAATCCTTTGGTTTTGCCCTATTGAGGTCTCTAAAATTCGTATAGATGCAGATCCTTCCATCAAGTTTTCCTATAGGCACCATGTTTGATACCCATTTTGGATAGTCGATGGAAATGACAAACTCTACATCCAACAACTTCTACAATTCATCCTTAACCATTAAGGATACTTTTGGATGCATCTTCTTGAGTTTTTTCTTGATTGAATTTTTTGAGAGATCTAGCGAAAGGTTATGAGCAGCCAATTTTGTATCTAGACCTGACATGTCCTTATAAGTACAAGCAAAGAGATCAGGTCTCTCTTTTAGTATAGGGATGAGTTTGGCATGCTCATCAAGAGAAACTTTGTTTAAATTTAACCTTATTAGGAATTGTGGTATCATTGCTTATATCCACTTCAAAGGTTTCCTCTATTGACATGTGGAATCCCTCCTCAAGCTAGTGAGGCATAGGGTTCAAGAGGATGTCATCTACTATTTTTATGGTTTCCATGTTGGAAGAATCCTTAGCATGATAAACATCATGTTCACAACCTTGCACAAAATGAAAATATTGTAGCATTTCTTTGTTAGGGAAGAAATATTCAGGCTCTAGTGGTGAGTCAACACAATCCCAATCAATAGTGTCTGCATCAAGACACAATGGTTTGGAGGGGTTGGTTGGATTGTGAAGTGGAGTGGTCAAATAAATGGAGATCATATTGATGGAATGGATCATGTCTTCAAAACCATGTGCATGTGACTCTACATTTATATAACTTCCATCCTTGAGATGTGGTTCTAGGGGTATGGGGATCTCTAGATTCGATCTATGGATAGACTCAAACACAGGATCACTAGGCTCTAGGAGCTCCATATATGTTGATGGGTCGAGAAACACCATACCATAAATCACATTTATATTTGGTGGTCTTCGCTTGAGGTGAGGATGGATATTGATATCTCTGTACATATCCTCTGTAGTGTATGATGTATTACGATGATGCAAGTAGGGAGGTCCCAGATAGGATCTCTCTATTTCATATTCATTGTCATTGTCATAATAAAAACCTTCATCGCTACCTATTGGAACTAGGAGATTAGGAATATGGGGCCCCATGTAAGCCAACTCTTGATAACCGCTATTGCTAATGGAATATTGTTCATCCTCAACGACTATCTCCAAGGGCAATAGATGACATAAATTTAGAAGCTTAGGTAGGCCAAATTAGTCTTGTCCTTATATTGCTCATAATGTGAGGAATCATCATCGTCATCACTCTCATACATGTAACTCAGTCTACCTCTCTCAGAGATGGAAACTACCATATCCTCATCAGAATAATCCTCTGACTCAAAATATTCTACTATGCTAATATTCTAAACTTGCAGGTCCGTGTCATTATCTTCCCCATAGATTTGTTCATCCAAGTTGCCTCTTGGGATGTGCTCTGGACTAGTCTCCACGAAGATGTTTTCGTGATATATCTCAGGTGGTTCTATAGTGACGTAAGAAACTAACTAATTATCCCTTTGAAAGGGAAGGGATTGGGGTGATAAGGATTGAATTTGATTACACCCCCAAACTGAGGTATATCCTCTAATACAATATCCTAACCTGAATCTATCAATCATAAACTGATACTGTAGTTCGTAAGGCCGCCTATTCCCCTGCTCGATTAATCTGAGATCATAACCATGCCATTGGTAGTGCTCAAAATATTGTAAGGCATATTTTGGGTTAGAAATATAATGAACATTCATAGCAAATGGTTCATCATCATCCTCATCCATGGTAGTGTGAGATGCAAGTTGGTCGAGCCCTCCATAGATGAAATTGGTTTTATTAGGAGGTACCCCCAGTGGTACCACCATCCCTATGGGAAGATGATGGGCATGTGATTCGTCCATATCTTGCGTAGTCTCGATGATCGACGTAAATATCACATTCTGCATAATATATTCCCCTAATACAGGATTAACCAGAAGCATGGTCATCTAGGGTGTCGATGACCCTGCTAAAGATGTAGGTGAAGCAGGTTGAGGTACCTCTTCGACTTCTCCTTGAGTGTCCTCTACTTCCATGGGAGTAGGGACCTCGATGACAACTAGTTTGGGCACTCTTTTTATTTCTTTTTTGTCCATATTTTCCTTAAACTTCTTATCATATCGATGTATTATGGATGCAGACGGTCTCGTAGATGTAGCTATCATGTGATCTGATATTTGAGATACAGATGTTGTAGATTTGGCACACACTTCCTAAAAGTGAATGGAGAAGGATGACATACCAGATATGATGCAAACAAAATAGATATGGTACAGATGCTAAGTACTACGAATGCGATGAACAAATGCATGAAGGAAATGATGCGAAAATGAGATGTAAGCAAAAACAAAGTAGGGCCTCTTTTATTAATGTTGCTTTTAATCTAGTTACAATACGTCCCCTCTCTAGCACTCAGAACGTTTGATACAGTTTGTTACATCAATGGATGGTATGCTTATAGTGTCTTCTGCATGCCCACATTCGAAATGGTCACCGCTTGTGTTTGTGTGTTCATTGTTCCTTGCTGCCCCTCTAGTTATCCTGGCAGTGAGATCCTGTGCACAGAAAAACACCAAATAGTTAATAGCATATGCGGATATAGGAAAACATGCAATCCCTAAAGCCTCCGGCTAGTTAATATATAAAATAATGAAACAATGGTCAAAACATGTCATAGTGAATTTAAAAATTTATAGAGGCATGGAGACATCAACAGGGACACATTGCAAAAATAACAATCAGGAAATCATGCACAAATTTCTAATCGCTCCGGGATGGGATGATGGGGACTATCACAAAACGTGCAAAAGTGACCTTGCAAATGTCCTGCCTAGAGGCCTCCAAAAGTCCTACAAACTTGGGGTTAGACTAAAATGGGCATTTTGAGATGACCTAGAAGGTCAGATTTGGCAGATTTTTCCTAGATTTTCCTATATCAGAAGGCACTCCATGTAGGTTAGTAAACACATAAAATGATAAAAACAAGGTCAAATCATGTCAGAAAGCAATGAAACTTGGATAGTAGCATAAGTACATCAGATAAAACATAATGCAAAATGAATTGTAAAGAAATCATGCACAAATTTATAATCACTCCAGGGTGGGCCAATTAGGACTGCAACAGTGTGGGGGGCACCCGGGGGCAGGACGCCCACCGTTTGGAGCTTAGTTTTGGCACAAATCCAAGTGGGATGGGTCCAAAACATCCTATGGGATTGTGTCAACGAGTTTGGTGTAGGATTATGGCTGATTGCTTGGGTTTTGGGTCTATATTGCATTCCTAATGTTCACCCGATAACCGCTCTTCCAAAAGAAAAATTAGGGATGTAGGAAGCACAAAGAGGAATGGGGGTATAATTTGGCAGCACTCCTTTGCTCCAAATGCTCCATATCTATTCTTTTTTTTGGTGAGGAGGCTCACCCTTTTATAGACCTGAGAGTCTCCTTTGAATGTGCATGTGAGGGCGCCACTTGGCTCACCATGCCTTTCTTGGGGGAGAGAAGATTCCTCCCTTATTTAGAGCCTCCATGATCAGGGCATTCTTGAATGAAGTCTCTCTCTCAGATTTGAAACCGTTCCTCACAATTGCATGCCTTGAAGGCGAAGTTGGGTGGTGGATCTAGGCTTCCATTTGTCAAGGCTTGAATTTTTGCCATTCAAACCTGCTAATCATCCCACCCTGGAGCGATTGCTGCTAATCGTCTCGAGGTGGGGCAAATAGGATTCAAATCATCCCAAGGTGGGACGAATAGGGAGCAAAGTGCTTAAAAGGTGCCAAATTGACCTATGACCTTCTAAAACTGATTTGGGAGTGGTTAGGACCACTGTTTAACCTCTAGAGGCTGCCCTAGGGGTATGTATGCCAATTCGGTCAGTGCTTGTAGTCACATAATCGGATTGGTGTTGTTTTTGTGTCTACAGATGCCACTTTTTGGGATGCGCTGTGTGTGGCGTAGTGCTGAGCAAAAATAGATTACCAAAGCACTTAATGATTAGGTTTTCTTAGTAACCTAACCAAATTTTTGATGCCCCAAGTATGAAAATGGCATGCATTCTTGAATCCTTGCTTTTGACGAGCTAAGGAGCTTAACTCAAGTGTAACCCTTTTCAGTGAGGTGTACTTGATCTTTGACATTGTTTAGTCATGAATAGGCAAAGGGCACAACCTTTTATCCAGGGAATAGTATAGTGATTATTTGTGACCCCGACGATGGTTTTTCATTCCATGAATGTTAGGTGCAAAGGCACCTTTGTTCAACAGATTTATTGCTATTTTTGGTGCATTTTTTGTTGCTTTATTTCTTGCTCTGTAATCATCCCAGGGTGTGATGAATACCAATTTTGTAATTGTCCTAGGGTTGGATGAGCGCTAAATAGAGTGATCATCCTAGGGTGGAATGATTACAGGCCTAACAACCTATATAAGGACCAAAACTAGGTTTTGGGCTCATTTGCAACAATTTTTTCTTGGTGATTTGGAGCAGTGAGGAGGAGTGCGAGTGTGCATAGCAGAGTGCTATCAAAATTTCATGAACACCATGAGTGTGAGAACCAGATCTTTGAGTGGAGGAGCCGAGGCGAGACCGGTATAATGTTCCTTCTCCCTGCCTGTTATTTATTTTTAAAAACTTACATATAAATGTTTGTTTGCGGTATTTTGTTTTTATCCATATATCAAGTTGAAAACCTAATATATGATTTGTTTTTATTATTTTTTTGTTTTGTTTTGCGTTAATATTAAGGTTGAAACCCTAATATTAATTTTTATATTTTTATATTGTTTTTTTATTTTGTTCCCATTAAGGCTGAAACCTTAGTATGATTTTTTGTTTTATTTTGTTGATTGTTCATAGATTAAGGTCAAAACCCTAATACGCAACTGTTATCTGTACTTTGTTTGTGATTGTGTTTAGGTTTAAAACCCAACACATTGTCATTTTATTTTGTAGTTTTTGTTCATGTTAAGGTCGAAACCCTAGTATGATTTTTTTGTTTTGTTTTGTTTTTTGTTCACCTTAAGGTTGAAACCTTAGTATGATTTTTTTTGTTTTGTTTTGTTTTTGTTTTTGTACAGTTATTTTTATGTCTACTGTCGTTGTTGTATAGTTTGTTGTTAATGTTTTTGTACTTTGTATGTTGTACTTTCATTGTACAATTGTTTTCATGTACTTTGTTGTTCTTCTATATAGTTTTATTGTAATGTTTTTGTTTATATTAAGTATGTACTTAATATATTTTGCTTTTCACTATTTTTTAGGTTGTGAAAAGTCGGTACCGCTAGTCGACTATTTTCTCTAATTCCTGGGATGCCTTGATAGTTGGGGATTGGGAGTGGCTTGATGCCTTTGGGCTCAAGCACGTGATGCGTCTGGAACCTGTGGAGGGGGATCGGGCATATTTTACTGCCCTGATCAATTTCTGGGATCCCCGCACCAACACTTTTCATCTTCCAACAGGTGAGATGATTGTGACTCTGGAATATGTGTATCAGATTCTACGAATTATAATAGATGGATTGTATATTTGGATGACCCATCGATACCAGTAGATAGTAGTACTAACATAGTGTTTTGGTTAGGTGGGGGATAAGGGGGTGGAGAGGGCTATAGAGAGGGCAAAGGCCGATTGCCAGATAGGCGGTATTCTTGTGCGGTGGTGGCTAGAGAAGGGTGTATTAGGGGTGAGGCATGCTTTGCTCATGGCCCTCATTTTCAATATGTTGCTTCCTAACTTCTCAAGTGCGAGGTTCCATTGGAACCTACTTGAGTTGGTTTTCACATTGGTGGAGTGTCCTACCTCAGCTCCAATTATTATGATATGGGGTCAGACATTGTTGGCACAACTGTATGATGAGTTGTATGAGGTTCGTTGTCGAAAGTGGAAGGGGATCCGATGCAACTATCTCTTGCAGTGCTAGAGGTGGCAACACATAGCTATGGAGTGACCGCAGGGTTTGCCTTGGACCACTTGAGGTGAGATGGTAGATCGAGAGATTGGATATGCCAATTTATGACGGTTGTCAGAGGAGCATGGATAGAGTCGATGGCGGGTAGGTGACGTAGGGCACTATACTGATGCCTTCTCTCATCTAATGCCAGGGTAGGTGTTCTAGTAGCTGTACCAGGACTATCTAGTCTATCTTGAGGCTAGAGAGTGGCTCCGATATGTGCATAGGGGTAGATGGTTTATTGGGCAGCATGGGACAGAGCAGGAGTAATTTCCATACGTTTGGGTGATGCGATAGTTTAGGGTGTGCCAGGGATTGCCTAGTGATCCCTTGATCTATCGACATTGCGATGATGAGAGGACCTTAGTATAGCCTATCATTGAGCCGCTGGTTGAGGGGTCTGATGCAATTATTGATGTACCCAACATGGATGATGTTGGGGTAACTGCAGAGTATGACCGATATTGAACTATGCGACAATGGCGGGGTGAGGAGCCTCTAGGGAGCGTGGATACGACAATAGCAGGAGGTGGGGATGCAAAGGCATCAAGGGAGGGTTGGGGGGCTCCACTCGATGATGTTGACATGGTGGAGGTTGATGACTTCACTAGTGATGGAGATGATTTGGGGGTTTCGGAGTAGCCGGATGTACAGGATGTCCTAGAGCAATGGGTGCCAAAGTAGCAGGCCGTCCTGGAGGTGCCCAAGCCATGGGCTATCTTAGGGGATGTGGATGCTAGGTTTCATGCTGAGATAGCACTATTTGAGGGTCTCCTAAGGATATGTGATGAGGAGCATAGAGATGCTTTGGTGGAGATAACACAGGAGAGGGATATCCTACAAGCTCAGTTGGCATAGCGGGATAGTGCACTGGTTGTGTATCATCAATGAGATCTAGAGTGGGGTCAGTACTAGGTAGAGTTAGATACAAAGATTGTTCATCTCGATGGATAGTTTCCTATGCTCGATGGATGTGGTTCATCGTGTCATACGAGAGGCATTGAAACTTAGTCTGCATCCTCTCATCGCAGGTGACTGGATGAAGGTAGCATTGGTGGGTAGGGTGCACGGGCTGGCAGTAGCTGCCCTGAGAGGTCCCATAGGACCCATACTATTGGGGGTAGTTCTAGTCACACCGATCCTACATGATCATGATGGCCGAATCCCTAGGATTTGGGGATTTTGAATTTTTGGTTTTTATGAGGTCAAAGGACCTGCTTATTGTAGCCTGAGGGCATTTTGACTTGATATATATACATGACTCATTTATGGTTTGATGATATGCTTGTCATGGTTTATTTTTATTTATGCACATTTATTTATGTTGATGTATGCATATGATATTATGACTATGGATGATGTGAGCTATATGATATAGATGTATGCATATGGAATGGATGGAATGATTTGTTGGTATACAAACAATGGCACCATAGACTGTACATGACTTATTGGCTTTCTGTACAATGTGATTGCTTTCTAGAATAACTTTGCATTTGTATTTCTTGTTTTGTATTTTTTTATGGTGATGTAAGTAGTGAAATGTACAACAATTGTTTTAGTATGTAGTTAGGATTTTTCGGAGACTCATATGCTTTAACGAAATAGTCAATACTGTACATTATCTTACAAGACTTTCGAACATGGTATAGATTTAGACTTGAGTTTGACCAAGTTATTTCACATCCCTATATGTGCAATTGAGTTCGTAGATGTGGTATTCATAAGGATACCGCCAGTGCCAAGTAGGCTGTCCACCAAACCTGTATTGAGGATCACCTAATTAGCTCCACTAATTCCTTTGTTGCATTTATTAAGATTAATATATGGGGCAATATAGGATACCATAAGCTAGCTCATCCACATGCAAAAATTGATCTAGACATATGCCCAATGGGTAATGTGACAGATATATCGTCATGCGGGAGGTTTGCCACCAGTGCCAGCAGGCTATCCACCAAACTGGGATTGAAGATCACCTCATGACCATTCGAATGTTGAGAGTTCCAGGGATTCAAGTTTGATTCCCTTATTTTTTTCAATTTTATTGGGATACTTGCTCTTATATATAGTGATACAAATCACTGTTTATTTTTCTTTTGTTTTTGAGCAAGGGATTTGATTTTTGAGTGATGGGGATCACTATTTCTTGTGCCTTTTGTGAAGAATTCTACCAAGCAATTGTAATCTTCTCATTAATCATAAGATATAGAAAATACATGCGGTTACAATATAAACTGTTCTAACCACCTAGGTGGTTAGACACCAGAATTGGAGAGCGCCTACGAGCGCTTCTTTTAATATGCCAATAAATGAAATACTAATTTATGCTAACATCCCCCCTTATTACATTATTGGCAAATCCCAATTGTATTCCGAAACTTTTCAAATTTGATGCGTCCAAGTGCTTTGGTAAAGATATCTGCAACTTGAGCATCAGTAGGAATGTAGTGAAGTTGGATATGGTGCTTTGGAACTTCATCTCGTATAAAATGACATCTTGTATCAACATGTTTGGTACGTTCATGAAAAATTGGATTTTTTACAAGATTCAAAACACCTTGGTTGTCGCAATACAGATGAAGAGGAAGATTCTTTGGAAGGCCCATGTCTGTAAGAATGCGACTTAACCACATGATCTCACAGATTGCTTCACTGGCTGCACGATATTCTGCTTCTGTAGAAGATAAAGAAACCACATGCTGCCTCTTACCGTTCCATGAGATAGGTCCAGATCCTAGATGGAAAACATATTCGGAGGTGGATTTACGATCATCAAGGGATCCAAGGATAATCCGAGTCTCTGTAGCCCAAGAAGAAAAATTTATTATTCCGTCTATATTCCAGACCATAATTTGTAGTACCGTGAACATAATGAAGAACTCTTTTTGTTGCTTTCCAGTTGACTCACTTTAGGCTCTTGCATGAACCTTGAAAGATATCCTACAAAGAAACTGAGATCTGGTCTGGTATTTGTCAGATATAGGAGACTCCCAATCAATCGGCGATAGAGAGTACCATCTACCTGAGGTGACTCATCATATCGGGATAACTTAAGTCCTTGCTCCATTGGAGTTGCTTTTGACTTACAATTAGTCATCCGATATTTTTCTACTAAAGTCTTGGCATATTTTTTCTGTGTTACTCTAATATGGAACTTTTGTTGAGTAATTTCTAAGCCAAGACAATAGTGTAGAAGTCCTAGATCTGTCATATCAAAAGATTGCTTCAAGTCATCTTTTACTAAATCAATCATTTTTTCTGAGCTTCCAGTGATGATCAGATCGTCAACATAAAGTACAAGAATCACTATATCAGAACCATTTTTCTTAATATAGAGATTTGCATCTGAAGGACTTCTAATAAAACCATGCTGCACAAGGTGACTGTCTATCTTGATATACCATGCCCGAGGAGCTTGTTTTAATCCATACAAAGATTTGATCAACTTGCACACTTTTTGTTCTTGCCCCTCAACCTCATATCCTTCTGGTTGAGTCATATATACTTCTTCTTGTAAGTCACCATTCAAGAAGGCACTTTTAACATCCATCTGATGCAATTTCCACCCAAACTGAGCTCCCATGGCACAAAGTACTCTAATGGTAGTCATTTTTGCAGTAGGGGCAAAAGTCTCTTCATAATCTATGCCTTCTTTCTGAGCATATCCCTTTGCAACAAGCCGGGCTTTATGCTTATCAATAGATCCATCTGCCTTATATTTTACTTTGAATACCCATTTGCAGCCGATGGGTTTCTTTCCTGCTGGCAGATTGACTAGTTTCCAAGTATTATTTTTAAGAAGAGAGTTATGTTCTACATCCATAGCCTGTTTCCACTGTGGTTGATTAAGGGCAGATTTAACCGTTGTGGGTTCATTTGTATTTAATGTAGACATATAAAGTTTTTCTTCATCCTCATCTTCTTCCCTGTCATATTTGGTACTCACTGACAAATCATCAAAGTGTTGACAAAGCTCGTCAACCTCTGAAGTAGATGCTTCTGCTCTATTCTGTTGTGTCATACTGCGAGTACATGGCCTATCAAGAGATAGATCTGGAAAGGAGTTCAACTTAGCATCTCTCAAAGTGCTAGTATACCATTTTGGAACTTTTTGTGTTGACTTTGGAAGTTGAACCTCCTTTTTAGGTTCTGTATCATCTATGTATACAGTTGTTGATGTGTCTTTTGATGTAGGAGCTTCATCAAATACAACATCTCTACTCACATGTGTCTTCTTGGTCTTAGGATCAATCAATCGATAACCTTTTGAGTACTCATCATAGCCAAGAAAAATACACGGCAGGGTTTTCTCATCCAGCTTCCTTCTTTTCTGTTTTGGAATGTGCATGAATGCTTTACACCCAAACACCTTCAGATGAGAAATGGAAGGTTTCTTATCACTCCATGCTTCTTGTGGAGTCTTCCCTTGTAGAGCACGAGTGGGTGCTCTATTTAAGAGGTATGACGCTGTGTTTACCGCTTCTGCCCAATATTGATCCTCAAGATGTGCTCCTTTTAGCATACATCGAACCATTTCCATAATGGAATGATTTCTTCTTTCTGCAACTCCGTTCTGCTGAGGTGTATAGGTTGTAGTCAGTTGTCTTTTTATCCCATGTTCTTTAAGAAACTCTGAAAAATCTTCAGAGGTGTATTCCCCCCCTCGATCTGAGCGGAGGGTTTTTATCAAACATCCTGATTCCTTCTCAACAAGCTTCTTAAACTGTTGGAAGGTGAGAAGTGCTTCTGATTTCAACTGAAGGAAGAAAACCCACATCTTTCGTGAGTAATCATCAACGAATAGTTGAAAATACTTTTTCCCACCATAGCTGGTTGGCATAGGACCACACAGATCGGTATGTACCAGCTCTAAAAGTTTTGCAGCTCGAGACGAGCTTGCCTCAAATGGCACTCGATGTTGCTTCCCTGCTAAGCAATCCGAGCAAACCGGCAAGATAGATGAGAGGGGCGGAAGACCTTTCACCATCCCATATTTGTGTAATTCAAGCAAATATCCAGAACTGAGATGCCCATAACGCCGATGCCAGAGAGAGGTAGCCTCTTTTGTAGTTGCAGCCAAGGCAACATGGGAAGTGGAAATAGCATCGAGGATAAACAAGCCATGTTTGTAAGATCCAGTTGCTACATGTTTACCACTGTGTGTGATAAAACATCTCTTCTGGCCATTGACAACTCGAAACACGACTTCCATGTTTCTATCCAACATTTGTGTGACTGAGAGCAGATTATTGGCTAATCCTGGAACATAGAGGACCTTTTCAATTTGACAATTACCATCAGGAAGAGACACAGAAATATCCCCTTCTCCTTTTACTTGATAGACCTGATTGTCAACAATTGTGACTGGCTTACCCTCTTTTTCAACAAACGTATCAAACCAAGATTTATCCCCAGTCATGTGTTTGCTTGCTCCTGAATCAATATACCATACAACATCTATCTGGGAAGACGATGTATGTGTCATGAGTACCTTGTGTGCCCGTTCAGAGTCAGAATCTGAATCGGACTCAGGAGAATGTGAGTCTGAGTTGGATTCAGCATAAGCAACATGGCCTTTAGACTGCTTATGCTTATTGTATTTTTTCTTGTGCTTGCCCTTCTTTTGGGAACCTCTTTCATTTTGTTGCTTGTTTTTGAACCAACATCTCGTTGGTGTCATGGTTATTCATATCACAAATTTTGCAATATTTTGTATCTTTTTGTTGAGATTGCTTTCCTTTTCCTTTGGAGGAACCACCTCCTTTTTGAAACCGCCTCGTTGTTTACCACTCTGTTGTGTGGAGAGAGCATTATCCGGCATGTCATCTTTCTCGGACCTCGAGTTGCCTCCTCGACTTGAAGCAAGTTTACCAGTTCCACAAATGAGACTTGTCTTCCAGAAACATTGAGAGAGGTGATCAACATTTTATAGGAACTTGGTAATGCTCTCAAGATAACAGAATTCAAGACATCATCATCCACAGGTTTTCCCATAGCATTCAATTTTGCTTTCAAATCTGCCACTCTACATAGGAATATGTCAACTGTTTCTCCAGAACTCATACTGAGATTATGTAGTTGAGTTTGAAGATGGAGAATAGTGGATTGATTTTTCCCTTCATATACTGTGAGCAAAGCATCCCAAGCTATCTTACTAGTTTTTGCATCACAGATATGAGGCTGCACCTCATCTGTGGTAGCAAGTAAGATAAATACAAGACTCTTCTGGTCTTTCTTATCCCAATCATCCTGATCTGTCCCAGTTGTTTGAGGACGTTTTTCAGTTCCATTCACTACATTCCATAAATCTTCCAACTGAAGTATGGCTTTCATTTTTGTCTTCCATGGAACAAAATTAGGACCTTTCAACAATTGGGAATCTGAGAGATATTTATGAATGGTGGCCATTATGAAGGTTCCTTATATCACCAATTTGGTCTCCCTTTCTTTATACCTGCCAGATCATTATATTGTAACCATTCAATATACACCCGCCCTTACGTGAGGGAAACTATAGGTATATAGGAACAGTATACTACTCAATATGTACTCGCCCTTACGAGAGGGAGACTATAAATACATATGAGAAGCATAATATATTGATCATAGGCGATACTGAAAGGGCATCGTGTTGTTAATGACACCTACCATAGAAAGTTTTATTCCGCATGCGTGGGGCGTAACTTCCCCTAAACACTTTGGAAAAAAGAGCTTTCGTCAGGATTTACGCCTAACAACAATCACGATGTGGGTATGAAATGAGAAATAAAAAACATGGTTTGCCTTATTTCTCCCCGACGATTTATAGAGAACAAGCTCAGACGTCGTTGTTGCAGCTATATTAGGCGGCGAATACAGTAGTCCAAAGCACGACAAAGATTACCTGTAAGTGTGGACCAGAGGTATCTCAAATACCGAACGCTGTTGTGCAATAAATTGCACAAATAGGGTATAAATTTGGGGTCTTATATTTGTAATTTATGATTGATAATGCAAGAAAACAGAGTATTTAAATGCAAAAAATAACAATCATAAATGCCCACAAATTTTAACACCTATTTTATTCTAGCAAAATTCTGTCTGCCAAATATCTTGATTTCCCCCCTTTGTCTGACAAATTTGTAAGGAAAAAATAGAGTTCCCCCCTTTCAAGTTGCAAAAGAGAACAAGAAATTTTGTTTTGTAAAAGAATACCTTAAAGCTTCCTCCAAAGTATGCAGCCGTAAAAAAAAATTCAGCCGTCAATGTGTGCAGCCGTAAAAAAAATGACAGGCGTCAATTAGAAGCTGCCGCCGTCACTGTGTCATTTGGGGCGTCAAAAAAAAGAGCCCGCCGTCACTGGGACACGCAGGGCGTCAACCACATGTTCCGCCGTCACCGAAACATGAAATGCGTCAAACCAAGTGTCAAAAATTCCCCGCAGGGATTGGAACTGGAGACCTCCGACCAAACAAGAAGCAATCTTACCGCCGGAGCCAGAGAGCCCGACGGGAAAAAAATACAGGCTGTTGGTATTGTAAACGGGCGGGCAATGGAATTAGGGAAAAAACATATATCCCACATGGCCTGTGCGACCAATGTGGGGGGGCTTAAGAACGCCGAAAGCCACCAATGCTTTCGGTTGCCTTCAGGCAACCACCCCGTCCCCGTCCTTTTGCCTCCCTCCCGCCGAACCGTCCACGAGCCACGTGCTTCTGTCTGCGTTGTCTGCGTTGTCCGTCGAGCCACGTACGTCCGTCTGCGTTGTCCGTCAGGGTCTGTCCCAGTCGTGGTCTTCTGTCTGTCTGCGTTGCTTGGTCCGTCAGGGTCGTGTCTCCTATCTTCGGTCTGTCTGCGTTGTCCGTCAGGGTCTGTCCCAGTCGTGGTCTTCTGTCTTCGGTTGCTTGGTCCGTCAGGGTCGTGTCTCCTGTCTTCGGTCTGCCCAGTCGTCCTGTCTGCAACTGTGCTTGTCAGGGTCTTGCTGTCCGCAGCTCTGATGCCATGAAGAATTCTACCAAGCAATTGTAATCTTCTCATTAATCATAAGATATAGAAAATACATGCGGTTACAATATAAACTGTTCTAACCACCTAGGTGGTTAGACACCAGAATTGGAGAGCGCCTACGAGCGTTTCTTTTAATATGCCAATAAATGAAATACTAATTTATGCTAACATTTTGATGTGTGCACTTTGAGGGTTTTGATGTCAAAATATGGAGTTTGTACTTTGAATTTTGCATTTTTTTAATGTTTGCAACTTTTTAAGGATTTGGGATTTCTTATAGTGGTAAAAACCATTGTTTATTTTGGGGAATTGGGTAGGTATAATGGTTGTCATTTTTCCAAATCTCAGCATTCTTGGGGTCATTCACACAGGGGTATGAGCAAGATAATTGTTTCCCTGTATGGTATCCTAGACCACTTTGCAGGTTTCATACTTCATTCACACAACTTGGGAATTTTTATGTGTTTTAATCTTGTGTTGGGATACTATGTAACAATGCATGATACAAGTAAAACTCTACCTTGTAAAAATCGGTCTAGCTTTGTACAACACTTGGCTAGAAATATAAATACATATGAATGACGAAAACCTTAAAGACATTAAAAGACAACTGACTATGATATGGCAAAAATGTGAATGGCATGATTCTTGTTGGGTCATTTACAAAGTGGATAAATGTGGGAAATGATGGGATTGTCGAGTAATTATAGTCTATGATGCATTTGACATGTATGACCAGCAAATATGCAATGTATGTATGCGATGCCTAATGTAGTTCTTTTTGTGTTTTGATTTTTAAGATTATGCATGAAAGTGCGATGCAATTTTTTGTTATTTTTGATTATCTGTTGTTTTTTTGAATATTTCTTTTTGACCAAGTGATTGTGGGAACCCTTGGAGCTTTTGGCTTGACCAAAGGAATTATAGATACCTTTGGAGAATTTTAGGTGACCAAGCGGTGGTGAGAACCCTTGGAGATTTTTGTTTAACCAAAGGGATTATGGATACCTTTGGGACATTTTTGGTTTACCAAGCGATTGCGAGAATCCTTGGGGTTTTTGGCTTGACCAAAGGGATTATAGATACCTTTGGGGTATTTTGGGTGACCAAGCGATTGTGGGAATCCTTGGATCTTTTGGTTTGACCAAAGGGACTATAGATACCTTTGGGGCATTTTGGGTGACCAAGCGATTATGGGAATCCTTGGAGCTTTTTTTTTTACCAAAGGGATTATTGATACCTTTGGGGCATGTGGGTGACCAAGCGATTGTAGGAATCCTTGGAGCTTTTGGTTTGACCAAAGGGATTATAGATACCTTTGGGGTGTTTTGCGTGACCAAGCAATTGTGGAAATCCTTGGAGATTTTGGTTTGACCAAAGGGATTATAGATACCTTTGGGGCATTTGGGTGACCAAGCGATTGTGGGAATCCTTGGAGCTTTTGGTTTGACCAAAGGGATTATAGATACCTTTGGGGTGTTTTGGGTGACCAAGCGATTGTGGGAATCCTTGGAGCTTTTTGTTTGACCAAAGGGATTATTGATACCTTTGGGGCATTTGGTTGACCAAGCAATTGCGAGAATCCTTGGGGCTTTTGGTTTGACCAAAGGGATTATAGATACCTTTGGGGTGTTTTAGGTTGACCAAGCAATTTTTGGAATCCTTGGAGCTTTTGGGGTGGGTTATGGCTCTCTAAATGTTGAATGGCCTCAAATGACTGATGTTCAAGGGTTCTAGTTCCTTGATTCCTTTAAGAGAGGCGAGCTGGTATGTTCTAGGTCCTATTTTACTATCGATTATATAAGGACCTAACCAATTTGCCATGAACTTGTCCCTTAAATGGGGCGGCAAGTTAGAATGTTGTTGGTTATCTTTCAAGACTAGGTCACCAACTTGAAAGTCTCTGACGTGAACTTTCATGTTGTATGCTTTCTTAAGTCTCTCTTGATAGATACGTAAATGCTCAAGAGAATTGATGCATCATTCATCAAGTAACTTAAGCTGGTCTATCCGAGCCTACTATGCAGTGTCATCATCAATTAACTCTTGCATTGATATGCGCAAGGAGGGTATTTCCAACTCAAGAGGCATGACTACCTCGAAGCCATACACTAGAAAAAATGGAGTTGCCCGAGTGGGCATCCGAATGCTAGTGCGATAAGACCATAGGGCAAGTGGTATTTGGATGTGTCAATCCTTATGATTATCTACAATCATATTTTTAAGGATGGCAACTAGCATTTTGTTTGATGCCTCTGCTTGCCCATTTGCCTATGGATAATAGGGTGTCAAAAAATTGTGCTAAATTTTGTACTTTGTTGTCAAAGCACGCACATATTTGTTCTTAAATGATGTCCCATTATCCGAGATTATCTTGGATGGAATACCAAAATGACATATGATGTTATGTAAAATAAACTCCGCAATGTGGGGCCCAATCATAGAGGTAAGCAGAATTTCTTCCACCTACTTAGTGAAGTACTCTGTGGTCGTTATGATAAATGTGTGATGACCTGAAGATGCAAGGGAGATATTTTCGATGAGATCTAAGCCCCACTACAAAAATGGCCAAGTCAATTGGATCGGCTACAAGTCCTGAGAAGGTACATGTGTCAAGTTAGCATGGTGTTGACACCTCATGCACTTTCGCACATATGTGCAACAACATCATTCTAAAGATGGCCAATAATAGCCCATGCAAAAAATGCACTTGGTGATGGCCATATCGCTAAAGTGGCCACCGAACGTACCATCGTGTGCTTGGGTGATCACCCAAGTGGACTCCTTCTGGTCCAAGCAATGGAGGAGTATCCCTTCATAGCTTCGATGGTACAAAATGTCTCCTAGCAAGACATGTTTTGTCGCGTTCTATTTGAATGATATTTTCACGATGTGCAATAATCCAAGTGGAAGGCTACCTAACTTGAGATAGTCTCTTATGGGTGTGTACCAATCCTACTGATCAGAAACCTCGATGGCATGAACGGTCGATCCCTCTTGAAGTTCATCGCTAGCAAAAGCTTAGTGGGAAAGAACTTGTAGAAATAGTGTTGTGTTGCTATTAAGAGGGGTTGGAGAGAACAAAGACCCCTAGTTGGTGTGATTCATACTATCATGGATTTGAGAGAACCTATCCTGATATGGTTCAACCTGGATCAGGTGGATTCCTAGCATTATATCAGAGCTTGAATGCTCCATCATGGATTGTGATAACATTTTGACTTGAATGCTTTTCATCTTACCAGAAGGGTCTTGCGAGATTAGTGACACCAAGGAGGCCATAGTGTTCACAAAATTATTTGATGATCGAGTGAGTGCCTCGATGTCGTACCATTCAAGGTTTTCTAGGAATTTATCCATAAGGGCTTTATAGGCCTACAAAACTAGGCATTTGCATTGGAATACCCCTTTCACTTGGTTGACAATTAACAACAAATCACCAAAGATATTCAAGTGTTTGATGTTCATGGTGATGGATGTCTGAAGACCTATGAGCAAGGCTTCATATTTAGCATTGTTATTGGTGCACAAGAAATAAAGTTTAAATGATAAAGGCATTGGAACCCCTTGTGGTGTGAAAAACATGATTCTTGCACCACACCCTTGCTCACATCTAGAACCATAAAAAAAGAAGGTTATGTCGGCCTGTGACTCAGGCTCATCAAAATTTGGTGATTCTGAGACATGGAAGACCCCATCATTGGGTAGCTCTATGTTCAGAGGTTGATCGTCTTTGAGAGGAACCTCTGCTAGTTGGTCGATGATGGCTTGACCTTTGATGGACTTATATCCAATGAATTCGATGTCAAACTTCGTCAACAACATGATCCATTTCACCGTGTGACTACTATGATAAGTACGACTCATCATATACCGCAATGGATTCTCCTTAGACACAACATACGTCATATTGCTCAGCATGTAATGGCATAGCTATTTTGTGGCAAATACCACCACCAAGCATATCTTCTCAATGTATGCATAGTTAAGTTCATAACTGACCAGGGTGCGGCTAAGATAATAATTAGCCTATTCTTTATGTAATTCATTTTTCTAGGCTAGCATGGTGCCCATTGCCACCACAATAGATGAGATGTATAAATAAAATGACATTCCTAGACTAGGTGGTGCTAATACTAGTGAGGAAGCTAAGTATTTTTTGATGTTGTTGAAGGCTGATTGGCACTCGTCATCCCAATGAAATGCTACCCCCTTGTGTAATAATTTATTCATGGGTCGGCACTTGTCGGATAACTGTGGTATGAAGTGCTTGATCGACACGACCTTACCCTGCAAGCTTCTGAGCTTCCTGATGGTGGTTGGGGGAAGCATTTCAAGGATTGCCTTGAATTTATTTGGATCTACCTTGATGCCTCATTTTGAGACTATGAAACCCAAGAGTTTTCCAAATGTGATGCCAAATACGCACTTCTTAGGGTTTAGCCTAACATTGTGTTCGATGAGGTGATCAAGAATCTTGCATAAGTCATCGAGATGATTTTGACACAAAAGAGATTTGGCCAATAGATCATCCATATAATCATCCAAATTTTTATGCATGTGATCGTGGAAGATGTATGTCATAGCACGTTGGTAGGTGGCGCCAACATTTTTAAGGCCAAAGGGCATGAACTTATAACAAAATGTCCCCCAAGGCATCATGAACACAATTTTTAGTTGATCATCGGGATTGATATGAATCTAGTTGTATCCCGAGAAACCATCCATGAGGGAAAGCATTTTGTGGCCTACTATAGCGTCTACCAATGCATTGATGCTAGGCAAGGGGAAATCATCCTTGGGACTTGCTTTGTTTAAATCTTAAAAATCGATGCATATGCGAATCCTCCCATCAGGATTTTTGACGAGTACCATGTTGGACAACCATGGTGGGTAATCTACATAAATAACAAACTATGCATCCAATAACTTTTGTAGCTCATATTTGACCATTAAGGCCAATGTTGGGTGCAACTTCCATAGCTTTTTCTTGACTGGCTTGACTGTCAGATTAAGTGTTAGATTATGCATGACTAGCTATGGGTCTAGCCCTGACATG
The DNA here is from genome assembly GCA_028583015.1 of Wollemia nobilis. Taxonomy (NCBI): domain Eukaryota; kingdom Viridiplantae; phylum Streptophyta; class Pinopsida; order Araucariales; family Araucariaceae; genus Wollemia; species Wollemia nobilis. Next base: position 364,068 of record JAQPPZ010002937.1, on the reverse strand, counting down.
TCTTTGTAGGTCCATGCAAAAACCTCCTTCTTTCTTTGAGAAGGGAAATGTACTCAAATTGCTCTTCAAGGGATAAAATTACCCCCAACTTGATGATTTGTGGATTCATTGGATTATAACCAATGTCTACGTCAATCATTTATTTGACTGACATGTGGGATCCATCCTCCAACTGATGTCGAGTTGGGATCAGGTGGATATCATTTTCTGAATTTAGATCTACGTTGGGAATGTCTGGTTCCTCTTCAACATGGAATATATCTTGAGTCTGTCTTGGGGTGAAATGGAACATCTCACTGCAATGCCAGTACTCTGATGGGGATGGTGGTGAGTTAGCGTGATCCCAGTCTATGGCATCTAGGTCTAGATACAATTGTCATGTGGGATCAAATGGGTTGTGGATGGGGGCAGTTAAATCAATGGAGATCATATTGATGGACTGAGTTTGGTCTCCATTATCGCATGGGTGTTGATTAAAACATTCTTGGTGATCATTGTACCTCAAATCTAGCTCTGTGGGTATTGGCACAAAAGTATCGGCCCTATGTACAGATAGAAGGACAAGGTCTATGATAGGCACTGATGGCCCTATAGGGTTGCTAGGTGGTGGGTGCTCCATGTATGCCTGAAGTGGTGGATGAAGCACTTGGTTTAATTATACTTGGTTTAAATGCCACCTATGCCTTGGTACCATATTCAGGTGTTCAAACATACCATCGATGTATATGGGGTATTCTTGTTGCCTCATATGGTTGAGATATGCCATCTCAGTCTCATCCTCATAGTCTTTATCAGAGATTCACAGGCCTTCATTGGATTCAACAACTATGTGCTCCTCTGGCTGGTATAGCCTCCCACTAGACATTTATTGATCACTTGGCATTATGGCCAATATGGGAGGCTCATTTTGTTTGAGCAAGGTGATTTGGTCCCTTATGGGTTGTTTCGCTCTCTATGGGAAGGCTGGATTCTCTGGAGGTGGCAATTTCCCGATTGGAACATTAAAGGGGAACATTACCATGAAGTCCTCCTGATAGTCATTAATGGGTGTCACCTGTGAGTGATTGCTATCGGACTCAAATGGATCCCAAGGTGCTACCTCATAATCTGACTCATCTTATGAATATCTCTCTTGATTTTTTTCATATCCTTCTTGGAGGTTACTTCTTGAACTTTCCCCTTCCTCGATCAAATGGGAGGGGCTGTTGAGGTCAACAAGGTTTGTTGTTAACAATGGGAAATAATTCCCCAATGTGTATGTACTGTTGGTATTGGCATATGGATCTTGTGCCAACCCATCCCTATTGCCTAGACCTAAGCATTGCATGGTTTCTACAAAGATGTCGAGGGGAAAAGTGTGGTTGAACCCTACTCCTGATTTATCATATGGCATCTGGTATCTTGGTTGACAAAGAATGTGCATTCCTTGTTCGTATCTGCCCAATCCATATCCATGCCAATTACATTGGTCTAGGTATTTCAAGGCAAAGTTCAGGTTGGATAGATAGTCAACATTCTCAGCAAATGTCTCTTCATCCTCTTCCTCTTGTGTAGGGTTCAATGCCATTCTAAAGGCCCCCATATACAAAATTGGTCTGATTTGGTGGGTAACCTAAGGGGACGATAGTGCTGATGGGGAGGTGAGACCTCCCCATGTCTTGCATGGATTCAAGCGTGGGTGTTGCCACAATTTTCTACACTAGGTACTCCCCTAGGCCCATATTGGCCATCTCAACGGTAATCGTCAACGGTTGAGGGGGAGGGAAGGGGAGTTCTTCCTGAGTCCACTCCATGTTGGGTGAATTTGGTGTCTCGACTTCCATTTGACTGGGCACATCCTCGATGAAGATGGTTGAGACTAATGTTAGTATCTCCTCTAGGGGCTTCTTCCCATTGTCCTTTCGTGTGGCAACCATAGGTGACATATTTGGTGAAGGGACACACGATGAAGATGGGCCAGGTCAGTTAGTTGGGGGACTGAACAACAGGGATGTAGGCAGAATCGGACCTTGCATGGATGGATTCAATTGAAATTCCAAATGTTTCTATGGGAGGGTCGATTGCAGCATCAGTTGCACCGCATTGTAAAAAATAAAGGGCTCTAAGTCTGCCAGGACTACATATACTTACCCTTTGTATGTGTATTTGAGGCATTGATGGGCTATCGAAGGGACACACTTCATGTCCCTGATCCAAGGGCAGCCTAGCAAGATATTGTAAGTCATTTCACCCTCAAGGATGTGACACAACGTAGGAATGGTCTTTTGTCCTACTTGGATGAGTAGGACAATTGTGTCAACCATCAAGCATAACACGTCGTTGAATGCTCGAAGAGTGTAGGTGGACGTCACAATGTGGGATGTTGGCAACTTCAGATGTTTTAATGCCGCTATTGTGATTATGTTATTGGATGAGCTAGTATCCACCAACACCCTCTTGAATGGAATCCCGTTGACCCATGCGATGACGTGCAAGGGTGGATCCACCATATCACCAATCACCAATTTTAGTTCATCTTCCCTGAAGGTTATGACCGGTTCTATGCATTGTCTCACATGTCCCACAAAGTTGTTGAAAGAATTGGGTTCATGGGGTTGTATCTCAATGGCTTTGACTATCTCCATCAGAGCCTCTCAATGAGGTGGTGATTGTTGGATGAGCTCATAAATGGAGAGCCTAGCCGACATGGTCCTTAAATTTTGAGTAAGCTTAGTCCAAATTGTGGCCACTAGTCTAGGCAGGGGAGGTTGTGTAAGGTGTTGTGGAGGTTGTGAAGTTGATGGAACATCTCCTATAGCTGCAGTGGGTGCAGCCATGTTTGGGTATATTTTGTTCCATGTCATGATGCTTATCATCTCCACGTATCCTTGCATGGGGTAGTTTTGTGTTACCTTGTTCACTTGTAAATTTTTTTCCTGCGCGTCATGGGCAGGCAGGGGGTCATTGAAGACTTCCATCTATTGGTTGCTCAGCACTACGGGATTATCTACCACGAGCATTTTGTTGTCTACCAAGTGAAGATGTCGTGTCCTTTTTTCCAGTGGAATCTACAATATAAGTCTTCCCTATAGCCCTTGGTTTTTGGCACGTTGGGGTCTATGGATCCACTTTATGGCAAGTTTATTAGGTTTAACATGAACAAGCGATCAAACAAGGAGTCTCTAGATTTTGTGAATTATGTGAATTGTCGCTTAGGGCAACGCTGCTAATTTTTCTCTTGTTTATGATTTTCCTTTTCATAGTTATCAAGAGGAACTACCTGATAATTAGCCTTTGGAGGCTATGTCATTTGTGTAGGATTTGGTATATTTATGGCAACCTAATTGATCATGGTGGGTTTTGGTTGCATGGGCTCAGTTTTAGCATTTTTGGTCCACTCTTTCTTGCGCGGCTTGGAAATCTCGTTGTCTTGTATTTTGATCTCCTCAATTATCCTGGCTTACACCAAGGCTTCTTTGAGGGTGGCATATTTTTGTAGCTGCAATAGCATGAAGATCGACCTTATGCAACTCTTTGAAAACATTTAAGTCATGTCGACCATGGGAGGGAGGTAAGGTAGCTTTGAAAGCAATGTCCTCCACCAATTCCCATAAGTGGCTATGGTCTCATCATCATACTACTTAAGGCCAGCTAGGTCACTTAAGTATGCCTTCTTCTTGGTGTTGAAGGCAAAATGTTCAAAGAACGCATCCACTAGCTGGTCTAGATTATTGATGCTATGCTTCAGCAACTGGGTAAACCAATTCGAGGTCGAGCATGTGAACGTGGTTATAAATGTTCTCAGAAGAAATGCATCATTGTCTTAAATTCCAAAGCATTGAATCAGGAACCTTGTTACGTGCTCTTGGGCATCCTCATCCCCTCTGAAAATCGCCAGTTGAGGAATTTTGACATGTTCAAGGTATGGGAATGCTGGAACTGAAGGATGCATAGGGTGACTGCGGACCTGGAATAAGGTGGGCTTTTGGGGCCCTAAAGTCTTAGTCTCCATAGACTCTAAGTGCTCTAGCAATGCTTTGTATGCATCAGAGGATTTGATTTCCTCTTCTTTGGTTTGTTCCCATTGTGAATTGCGAGGAACTTGAGGCCTATTGAGGGGTAGCCAGGTAGCACCCCCTGCCTTGGTAGGGCATTTCAACCCGCTCTTCTTCTCACTCAAATTATTTATAGGCTTCTTGAGGAGTTTTTTGGAATGACCTATAAACATGGATGGGTGCCCAAGGAAGGCGCCCATCATTGGTTCTAGGGGTGGCCTCCCGCTCTAGTCTTAGAGGTCTTGGAGGCAACACTTGATAAGGTCACGGAGACCTATCCCGCACTAAGGGGTTGTGCCTCTCATAAATTTCTATCCTATGCGTGTGAGGGGTTGGAATCCTCTCATGCATAGTGTTCTAGAGAAACTCATATGTCTGGGGTTGAATGCACTCTTTGTTAAGATGATATAGTTGTTCTAACTGCTACTGATCTTGCCTAAGATACGTGATTTGCACTTGGCAGGCGACATGTTTTGCAAATGCCAAGTCAATTTGTTCTGTCATCCTATGTCTAGGAGGCCTACATGCCTACCCTACATATCTATCTTGGTCATGGTGATTCAATATCTCTATGGGTCACTTTCCTCTGTCGAGGTTAGCAACATTCACCCGAGGCTCTAGCCTCAATAGGTGATCTTGATAATTAGCAGGTGTAGAGGTGCATTGCTCCTGCGTGGTGTATTTCTCTTGAGGAATATACTAGTTTTCCTTGCGCCCCATTTCATACATGTGAAAGGGACGCACGGAGTTGGCTCACCCTATTTGAAGAGCCTTACACTCTATATTTTGCCTATTAGTTCTAAAAGTAATGAGGGGTGGAGGAGGAATGATATAATCATGTGGTCCCTCCTTATGAACCCTATGCTGCTCTAGCGATTCATCGCACAGTGGCCACTCATAATGAGTGTCTAAGAGAGCCTTCCCATGTGTGTACTCCTCCTGAGAGGGTCTGTGTTGAATGGGAGTGCCCCTAAAATGGGTGCCTCTATAGTCCTTTTATGTAGTGGCATAGTATGGACTATGTTGTGGGTCATGCTGCCAAGGTGGTATAATCAAGTCTTTGGGGCTATAACGGAGGTGTATCATTCCAAATTTTTCACACCCTTACCTTCAGGCTATAGGATCCGTTCCCGGAATGGGGATGTGAAAAGGATGGGACAATACCTCGGACTGAGAGGCCTTTGGAAGGTCCCGCCTCTCAGGGGAGGTGTATTAAGGTGATTTTTCGACAAATGGTGGGTTCACCAAGAAACTTTTGAATGGAAGTTTCCACGCCTAGGTTGGGAATGTGTTTGGTGTGTTCAATTTTATCTTTAATCATCCAAAGCCTAGGTTTGGCCAAATGAATCTAATTTGTTCTATATGAAATGCAAATTTAAATGAATACAAAAAGCAAAATTAACAGAAAACACAAAGAATAAATTAAGTGAAGAAATCCATACCTGGTTTTGGATGTCTGATGGAGGTTCTAATTTTTGAAGTAGTCAAGATCGTCTATAATTTGACAGGATCATCTCCTATCTGACAGGATCGTCTGAGATATGACGAATTCGTCAGAGACCTGCAAACAGAGAAATAGATACAAAATACCAAAAATGCAACTATTCTGATGAAGGAAAATGATATACAATAATAATAATGATGTTAATAAGATAATCCTAAATAGAAATGCAAGTAAATTATGACACTTTAATAGCTAATCATGATTTTATTATGCAATTAAACTACATGGGTGAACTCCAAGATGTAGTATAATAGGAAATAATAATAAAACTGACTAAATGCAAAATAAAATAGCAGCAAAGTATAGGAAAAGAGCAAACTCTAGGTACTGATTACCCCCAATGCAGACTGTAGTCAAAATCATCTCGAATTGGTATGAAATCATCTAGAATTGGATAGGATCATCTGCGATGATCTGAGCTTGCTCCGACTGAAGAATAACAAAGTTCCTGCAAGAAAAATTGAAAAGCACAAATGCAGATGGTAATCCAGGGTATTCTAATGTGCGTAAAGGTCAAGTTACAAGAAAATTCAGCTAGGGGAATTTCAAGGGGGGTCCTAAGGTTTAAATAGTCTTAGGAGGGAGGTTAGGAGGTTGGGGATAATCCTAATTTGGAAGATCTCCAATGGGGGAGGTCTCTAGTGGCGCAGACACGCTTCTGCCCAACTTAGAGACACCATTGAAACAGAAGCTAATTATGAAAAATTAGTTTTGGGACAAAATCGTCTAGACGTCCTAGTCCAGACGAACTCATCTGATCTAAGGCGATATCGTCTGATCAACGACGATATAGTCCAACGGTCACAACAAATCCTAAAAATGGTGTGGAAAACAAGGAAATGAGTAGCAGGCAGTTTTGGAGCAGTTTTGGGGTTGAAAAATTAAATTTGAATTATTACTAAGGTAATTTTAATTATTGCTAAGTTTTATTGTGCCAATTTTAAGGTGCTACATTTTGCCCCCTCTTTAGCGAATTTTCCAAATAAAATGTGTTAAATATGAGTTCTTATCGATCTACGAGAAAGCAAAAATTATTCCCATTTTTAGGCGACGATTCTTGGTTGAATCATATGACAGCTTACTATGGTGCCCCCTCCATGTTTTTACCCAAATCGAACGTTTGAGGTAAAAACGCGGAAAAACAAAATTTTAAAATGTTGTTTAAGTGTTTTTGAATAAAATTAAGAAAAATAAGGTAAAACCCTAATTCATTGTTATTGTTTTTTTTACTGGTTTTTAGAGCTCTGGAGACAAGATGGTTGAGACAGCACATAGATCAACAGAGGTCCGGTGCGGGCTACGGGTAAGGGTCTAAACTTAGTTTAGAGTGCTTTAATTTAGAATTTCATACTTTTTAGATAAATTTTGATTGATTTTTGAGCATCGCGGCCATTTTTGGGCCGTCGACGTCGTCGAGACAAAATCGTTTTGATTTCGCCAAAATCATCTCGATATTGCTGATTTCGTCCAAGGGCAAAATCGACGGTATGGGGACGATTTCGTCCAATAAGGGATGATTCCTTCATGCAAAATCGAAAAAAAAATTGCTCAAATTTGGGACGATATTGTCCAATAGTGGACGATGTCATCATTTGTGTGAAAGTGAACTTATTTTACTTGCATTTTTTAATTAATGATTTATTAAATATTGTTATTGATGATTTTGTTGTTTATGTTGCAGTGAGGATTATTAAAGAGCCAGGAATGGAAATATGGTGGACTAAGGGATGAATTGGCTGCTCTATCTTAGGCAAAGCGAGATCAACTGGCACAAGTCAGCTTGCAACACGTGGTAGATATGCCACAAGTGTCTATAGACATGGGGCTATTGACAGCCCTAGCAAAGAGGTGGTATCTAGGTTCTTCTTATTTTTGGTTACCAACAAGGGAGATGAATCCCACACTAGAGGATGTATGGATGATTTTGAGGATCCCCATACAAGGACGACTAATCACTCCCATGACCGATCAGGGCCACGTGATGATGTAGCTATGCAGAGACCCAAGCTTCGCCCTGGAGAAGGGTGGAGTGAACATCGAGTCACTACGGCAGATGCCTGGGGCATCTAGGCTGACACAGGTTTTGGCTAGGGTGGTAGGTGGTCTACTACTATGCCATTAGAGTGGATGCAGGCTACCATGGTTTTTGATAGATGTTGTCTATGACATGAGAGACCACAGATACAGGTTTGCTTGGAGGAGCTTTGTTCTATGTCGATTGTATAGGATCCTACATGGGATCGTATACAAATGCGGTCGATGTCTAGTCATGACATCGCTACTGCAGGTTTGGTGTTGGGAGCACATCATGGTGCGGAGGCTTGTAAGGCTCCCACTAACAGGGATTGATAGGGAGAGGCCTTGAGTTTTCTACTGGTGGCTCCAGAGAGGGTCACAGTGGTGGATAGATTTGCTAGTGTCCCAGAGACTACTTAATGACCTTGTCTCTGACCAAATCACCTGGAGGCCTTGGAGAGATCATCCAGGGTGGGCCGAGGATAGATAAGAGCTAGATCATGTTAGGCGAGTCTGATGGCTAAGGATGGAGATGGGATAGGTGGAGCTCCATCGATATGACCAAGTTTTGAGGCAGATTGATCTATAGCAAGGGATCCCATCTCTCAGAGACTACACTTTTTCTCGAACTATCCAGGATAACACTACAGTTAGCAGGGATCTAGATATGTAGCGCTTCTGGAGTTAAGATGCAGATGATGTCCCCATCCAGCCAGTGGATGGTGATGATGCAGGGGTTATCGATGACTATGATGCCTGGTACGTAGGCATCTGCCCTCCTCAGATGATGAGGGCTCAGGGTCTGATTCATGTAGTTGTGCGTCGAATGGGGAGGCGACACCAAGAATCCATTGAGGTAGTGCAGGGTCATGGTGGGGGAGAGCAGAGGAGGACACAGTCTCAGTAGAGGCCACGACAATGGGAGAGGAGGGAGGAGAGACCCCCTTCTCCACAGAGAGAGAGACCATCATCGCCCAATAAGGGCAAGGGTGTGGACACAAAAGAGAGTAGTGAGATGGCTACTCTCTGGGATGAGACTGTCCATCTCTAGGCATAGGTGTAGAATTTACAGGATGAGGCTACATGTCATTGAGCGGAGGCTACACAGCTTAGATATGAGGTTGCATGCCTTAGAGCATGGAGCAGAGGAGCGAGCACTCAGGATCTGGCACGGTCAATTGCTTAGACCACGTTCTATTAGGGTATCTACTTCCATCTGGTGCCAGAGGGCCAGAGGGTACAATTTCCAGTCGACATTATGGATCCGATCAGGGTTGGGTCGTCGAGGACTTCATCCCGATCGATGATTAGGACTTGTAGTACCACACATACTATGATGGGGCCACCTCGTCCACCTCAGGGCGGGGGAGGAGATGAGGCTGAGAGCTTGAGGGGTTCTCGAGGCTAGGCTACTGCACTACACATATGGGATATATGGTTGAGAGGATTGAGTATGCCAAGATGTATATTGTGGCATACCAATCTAGTTTTGATATGATGTACATATATTGTTGAGATATATATATATATATATATATATATATATATATATATGATATTTTTGATCATATGACTTGTCTTATGTGATTGTATGATGCTTTAATGTTTTTGATGTGATTGATTTGATGATTCATGTAATTATGTTTGAAAATATTATGGTTTGAATGTCATGCTTTTAAAAGTTTAAATGAAATAATCTGATGTAAACAAATTGGTTGTTGCGATGTGATAATTTTGATAAAAAAATAAAAGAGACTTTTAAAAATAATTTCAAAGGACATTATCGCTATTATAGACCATTTCATGGAGTCGTCGCTCACTCGGTCATCAAGCTAATCTCGATATAGAAATATTGTTAAAAAGTAGAAGAGTGCTTAAGAGACTCTCTTAAGACTTTGTTGTGATGATGCAAATGATGATGATGATGGTGATTTGTTTTCAAACTTTTTATAAAATAATATGCATGAAATATTTTAAAATGATTTTTGCTAGGCATAAATTCCTAAGTGTGATAAAAGTTTGAAAAATTCCTTAGAAATTATACCATGGTTGCAAAAATTGAATTTGAACATAATGGCATGAAAATAGAATAAGTGTTCGTTTGTTTGTAAAGCATAATTGTGTAACATAATGATTTAAGTCATATGTTTTTTATGATTTGGAATAAATGGGAAAATAAAATGAAAACAATGGTTTGCACTAGGCATAGAATATTTAGGTATAGACTTATACCATCATTGCGAAATCCAAAGGAGAAAATAATAGTTTTATTGCATGGTTGATTTTTAATTTTTTGAAAATAAACAGAAAATATGAAGATGAGGACTTGCGCTAGGCATAAAATTCCAATTGTGGTTTTGGAATTATACCATCATCGCGAAAGTCAAAAGTTATATATAACTGTAACTTTATTGCATGTTTTGAAAATGATTTTGATTTTTTGGGTAATGCATGTGGTTGTCCTTATACTAAACAACTATTCTCAGAGAAGAAAATGAAATTATTCCAAACAATTTGCAAAAATATTTCAAGGTATCTTAAAGACAAAAGTTAGATTTATAAGGAATCCCATGTGTGTATGTTAGTTCATTTCCAATCTTAATTTATCATAATGATACATAAAATATTTCAAATACAAATGTGTGTGCGATTGTAGTATTCATTTACCAGGTTTGAGCAAGATACTATGATACAAGTGATTTGAATTAACCAAATAAGTGTTCATTAACCATGATTTAGATTCATATAACCATACCAGACTACTATGTAAGGTGGTTTATCAAGAGCTAGCTAATCCATAAGCAGACATAGGTTTGTAAAAAATAAGGTCGCTAATGTGATAGACATATCACCACGCTAGGAGTTACCCAAGGCCAAGCAGGTTGGGCATAAACCACCTGTTATGGGGCTTACCTCACAGTTTTTGAATAATTGATAATTCCAGGGATTCAAGCTCATCAACCCTTTTTTTTTTGGTAATTATTTTAATAGATTAACAGTGGGTTTTTATAGAGGATCCCAAAACCTTATGTACAAAATTAGCCTAGCTGGAATGTGCATCATGCCTTGTGGCTGGAGGAATAAACCTGATGACAAAAACCAAAAACTGCTAATTGCCCAAAGGCTACAAGTAGGGCCCTTATGTCTGAATATCCTGGAAACAAACCACATTTTACCAAGGAAAACAAAAATACTAGCTGGAGAAATTTGACCATCGAAAGCAAAAATAGCCAAACCAAACGAATGACCTTCTGAAGCGAGGAGAACATCATGAGAGGATATCCGCATTGGCCAAACTTGCCACCTCAGACGGGAAGCATGAGCACCACACAACAGGACACGTGGTTGCAAGCCCTTTGTTGGCCATGTGGTCTGCCACACGATTTCCTTCCCTAAAAATATGGCACGCCTTCCACCTGTCACGTTGAGAGAGGAGCATCCTAGCCTCAAGAATGATGTTGTAGACCCTCCAAGACGGGTCTTTAGAGCCTAGCAGATAGTTGAATATATTGAGCGAATCACCTTCGACTATCAAAGGCCGAGGATCCTCGGAGAGGATCTGGATACCTTTCAAAACACTTCTGGCTTCAGCATAGTGATTAGTCTGGGCACCCAAATCTTCACAATAAGCCAGCACGAGATTCCCATTATGATCTCTAACCACACCACCAGAACCAGCAGGGCCAGGATTGCCTTTGGCCGCACCGTCAAAGTTTAATTTAATCCAGCCCACAGGGGGCTTGGTCCAAATAACATCCCCACACTGAGACTTAGAAACACCATCATGAATAGGGAAGAGGCCCAAACTTTGGAAGATCGCTGCTTTGCCAGGAAGGCGGGGACGGGAACTAGGAACAACTTTAGAATTCTCAATGGCAAAGGATAAGGCTCTCTGAGCGACACAGGGAGGTACTCTAGGGACCTTGCCAAAGACTCTGGAATTCCTCTCTAGCAAAATCTGCAAAATGGAGTGGTGGAAAGAGGCCTCAAGAAGGAAGCAAAGTTTAGGATTCTTGAAAGGATTGGGCCATTGGTGGAAGGCATCTTTGAGGGAGTGGGGAGTGCACCAAAGGATTTTAAAGGAAGACAGGACAGTGTCGAGGACAGAATGGGAAAAAGGACAGTGCAAAAATAAGTGGTCTGTCGTCTCACAATCAGCAAAGCACAAGAAGCACCTGTTGGGAATAGTAAAACCCCTCTTATGGAGGTTATCGATGGTTAAGGCTTTATTATGAAAGGTAATCCACACAAAGTAATTAAATTTAGGAATAATACCCTTCCTCCAAATCACTTTCCATCGGTGATCCATGGCAATCTCGCAAGTAAGAAGGTCATAGGCGGTCTTGACAGAGAACAAACCATCCTTCGTGCCACGCCAGATGATTCTATCATCTCTTCTAACAGATGGAATTAAAACAGACCGAAGAATATTAGACAAAAAAAGTCATTTCATTGTTAAAGTCATCCAAGACTGGAAAATTCCACCGAGGGGGAAGAGAGCTCCGATCAATGAAGTTCGCAACCTTGAGTTGGGAATTTGGATCCACCTGGGCTTTCAGGCCAGCAAGATCCGCTCTCAACTCGAGAGCTCCATCAGTAACCCACATGTCCTTCTAGAAGAGAATGGAGTTTCCATCACCCAAAATCTAGCGAACACCAGAGCTGATCAGAGAGCGGGCTTGAAGCACAGATTTCCAAAAGGCAGACACTTCAGGAGGAATCCTGACATCAAAAAGAGAACTCGATCCAAGATACTTCCTCTTAACCAGCTTGACCCACTCTACTGGGTCATTAGTCAGGATCTTCCAAGCGTTCTTAGTGATCAAAGCAGTGTTCATGAGTCTTGATCTCCTCATTCCCATGCCACCTTGGTCCTTTCACAAGAAAACCTTATCCCAGGCCACAAGAGGAATTCTGGATTTTTCTTCATTGCCAGACCACAGAAAGGTCCTTTGAATCTTTTCAATATTGGAATGGATAGAAACAGGCAGCATGAACACAGACATGAAGTAAGTTGGGATTCCTTGGAGACAAGCTTTGGGAAGGGTGGCTTTCCTAGCTTGCGACAGGAATTTGCCTTTCCAAGTGCTCAGATTTTTGTGAAGACATTCCAAGATCATGTCCCACAAGCTTCCATTGGCCCGGCCATTACAAGCCAGAGGCAAACCCAGATAAGATGTAGGCAGGGAATCAATAGTGCATTCCAAAATTTTGGCTATGCGGAGCTGCCTTCGCATAGGAGTGTTAATAAAGTAAATTTTGCTTTTGATGTAATTGACTTTCTGTCCGACAACCTTTTCATAACGGGAGAGGATTCGCTTGATGGATTTGGCTTGAGTGACTGGACGCCCCAATGGAGATGAAGGTGTCATCCTCAAATTGCCGATGAGAGACAAAATCGACTCTGGAGGTGGGAAAAATGCCAGAGATCTTATTCTGGCGAAGAGCCTCTTTCAAAGACCAACTCAGAACCTCAGCCAGAAGGATGAATAGAATAGGAGATAGAGGGTCACCTTGTCTAAGGCCTCTGGCACTTTGGAAATACCCAGCAGGGGATCCGTTGATTAGAACAAAAAATGAGGGAGTGGATATGCAACTACTGACAAGGTCAATCCATTGAGGGTGAAAGCTGAACTTGAAGAGGACAGCACAAAGGAACCTCTTGTCAACTCTGTCAAAAGCTTTATTCATGTCCAGCTTGAGGAAAAGAGCAACATTTTTGGAGCGATGAGAAGAATGGAGGGTTTCATGGATGGTGATGACACCATCGAGAATGTTTCTGCATTTCACGATGCTTCCTTGAGAAGGACCAACTAAGGAGGGAAGAAGGGACCTCAGACGGTTGGCTATGGACTTGGTTAAGATTTTATAAAAAACATTGCACAGGCTAATGGGACGATAATCAGAGAAACTTTTGCAGGCGGAAGACTTAGGGATGAGAGCAAGAAAGGTAGAATTTAGTTTTGGATGGATGGATCCGGAGGCTTGAATCTCCTGAATTGCTTCACACACATCCGAGCCCACAACATCCCACATAACTTGAAAAAAATAGGGGGGGAAACCGTCAGGCCCAGGGGCCTTGTCTGGTTGCATGGAGAACAAAGCTTCTTTAATCTCAGACATAGAAAAATGCTCTAGAAGCTTAGAGCTTACCTCGGGAGGAACTTTGACTGGGAAGTTATCCAACAAATATTTTTGAACCTGGAGATCACTGTCAGGAGGAACACCAAGCAGATCTTGGAAGAAGTCAACCGCTTCACTTCGGATTTCCTCAATATCCTTGGTAACACGTCCATCCTTGCACACCACTTCCATGATTTTGTTAGCCCCTCTACGCCGCAAAGTTGACGCGTGAAAAAAATTCGTGTTGGAGTCTCCATTTCTCAACCAGAGGTCCCTAGATTTCTGGTGCCAGAAAGTTTCTTCCCTTGCAATAATAGAATGATAATCCACCAAGAGCCTCCTTTATTCCTCCCTGAGGCAATCGGTGTAACCTTCGAGCTCCATTCTCTCCTCCACCAATTTTAGGTTCATAGAAATGGACCTTTTGGACTCAAAAATGTTGTCGAACACCTCCTTGTTCCATGTTTTCAAATTCCTTTTGATTAACTTGAGTTTTAAGGCCACTCTCTTGTAAGCGGAACCTACTACCTTCTGCTGCCACCAGGCTGTAACCAACCCTCTAAAGTCCTTGTGAGAAATCCACATGGACTCAAATCTGAAGGGGGTTTTAAAAAAAGGCCCATCAACCGTCTCCAAGACAATAGGATTGTGATCAGACCCAATCCTCAATAAGGCCGAGAGAGTTGCCGCATCGAGTATGTGAATAGCCTCTTGGGATATGAAGAATCTGTCAAGCTTGACTTGAATAAGATTGTTCCCAATCCTCCTGTTGCTCCAAGTGAAGGATGCCCCCTTGAGGTCAATGTCAAGCAAGTTATTGGTAGAAACAAAATCTCGAAAGTCTTCCAGACTGTGGCTAGAGTGGTCTGATCCTCCTTTCTTTTCAGATGGGTGAAGAGGACAGTTGAAATTTCCCCCTAGAACCCAAGGGAAATTATAGAACGTTTCCCTCATCTGGGAAATAGCCTTCCACATTTTTTCTCTCTTTGAGATAGATTTTGGGGCATACACATTAGACAGGATCCAAGAAAAGTTAATGGCTTTAGAATGAAACAAAACATTGATAATCCTGCTGGAAGTTGAGAGAAGGCTGCCCTCAAAAATCTCTGGATCCCAAAGAATCATGAGATCGCCTGCCGTTCCCACCATAGGACTAGAGAGGAATTTTTCCTTAGCCCAAATGACCTTAGCAGATCTGGCAGAAGAGATAGCATCGGTATTAGTCTCTTGCAAAATTAGGATGGATAGATTCGTCCTCTTTCTAAGATCAGCCACCAATCTCCATTTGGCAGTTGCATTAAGCCCTCTCACATTCCATCAGAGGACTTTCATCTCAACAGTTTGATATTCTTCTTACCTCCCTTTCCTTGCTGGAGGGGAGGTTTTGGGACAGAAGAGTCACCCATCTGGGAATCAGAATCATCCTAAAAAATTAGCCGTTGAGTACCATTTGCAACATCTGCCGTCGTCTCCTTGTCCCGCCTATCTTTGTTGGGGGGACGACCTTGCTTCCTTTTGCTACCAAAATCAACACCTTGCTTTCAGCTTCTTGTATTACGAGGGCTGATATTACCAGACTGCTCACCCCTTCTTCCTAGTAGGTAATCTTCCAGCACATTTTGGGACTCAGGGTGGTTATGGTCCAGGATTTTGGGTGAATCTGCCTGTGCAATGATTGGTGGAAGGGACTGGTCCTTCTCCTCTTATGGTCCAAGGTGAGGGCTTGTACCACACGGCTCAGAGACCATTTGGGGGGAGACTACTTCCACCGGGTGGGAGGATTCAGGATGGTCCCCAGACAGTCCTGGAGAATCATGCCCTTTTGCAGTAGGGTGCTTTGTCTGACCTTCATCGTGTTCCAAGGGGTTGCTGGAATCTCGTTTCTTCATCCCTGGATTTTGAAGAGGACAGTTGGATTGGAGGTGCCCTTGAGAACTGCACTAGGGGTAGAAAGCCGATCTGTTCTCATACACAATGGCTTGCTTGTGAAGAATGATATCTCCAGACCGGAGAGTGATGGATGATGGAAGGTCAGCCTCCAAATCTGCCAGAACGCAGAACCAAGCTTGAACAAATCTGGTTCGAGCTTTGGTGGGAGGGTCAATGGTAACCAACTCACCAATGGAGTGTGCAATTACTCTAATTACATTTTCATGCCAACAGAAGAGGGGGAGACTCGGGAGTCTAACCCATATTGGAGCAATGTTGATATGTTGGGTCTCGGGGTTGAAGTCCATACCCAACTTCCTTAGAAAGAGACTTCTGTGACCTAGGAACCAGGGACCACCAGCCAAGATTTTACAGTAGTCCTCCTTGTTATTCAGTCTAATCATGAAAAAACCCTGGGATAAGGCTGCCAACTCCATGTGACCAGAGGTTCGCCATTTACCTGCCGCCCACTTATGAATGGTCTCCATGTCAAGATGACCGCCAATAAACTTATCGATGAGGGTAAATTTTTCGAATTCCATAAAGCTTGAAAGAATTTTTGCCGAGATGTCCAACTCGTCCTCGACAGGAAACAACTCCTTGGAGAGCAGACCGCTAAGGGTTTCTGAAGCCGCTGCCTGAGCGTACGACTTCTGAGGTCCACCTCCCCATTTGTCTAGTGGATCCTTGTCATGACCTACATCCTCTTCGGTTGGAGAGGACTCCTTAGCACCCCCGATCTCTGACTGCCCTCCCTTTGCCCTGCTATGCCCTTGGTTCAGTCTGTTGGCATTCCCGTGCTCTCCCGCAAAAGCTTTCCCGCCCGTCGTCATCTTGGCCGTCAAAACCCTAGCTCTCCCCTTGTCCGTGAAAGATGTTTTTATTAAGTTATTTCAACCCTTATTTTCTTTTCAAGGGGTAGGGAAAGGGATTTTATTGCTTTTGTTTTTGTGCATTTTGCTTGCTTTCTTTCTTTTTTGTATCTTTTGCTTTGATATTTGAGATAATGCTGAAATAGCCTTTTTCTTTTTCTCTTTTTCTTGAACTTTTCTTTTCTTTCCTATTCTAGGGATACTTGCTCGGATTAGCTGTAGAGCAAGGGATTTTTATTCCGGGTAGGGGTGAGCTTGTCCTTTTGCCAATTATCAAAGATTCTAGACCATGTGCATAATAGGATAGCAGAGGAAACTTTTCGCTCAAGAAACCACTTCTACTATGTAGCATAGCATGGACATTACAAGTATAATCATTTTATTGTGAAAAGATATGCTTGGTTTAAGTAAATAACAAGATCAATTCTCTATGCTCAAACTTTATTTAATTGAATTTTATGGACTTTGATATAAGAGAGATTAGTAATCATGCCAAATAAATCAAGATATTTACTCATGTGAATGTGAAAGTGCGATATTTTAAATAAATGGTAATTTAGCCAAAGTAACTAAAAATATAACTGCAATATGTCACAATTTGAGAAGTACAAAAATAAAAGATGTTTTTGAAGATTTTGATGATTTTGAATGTTTTTTATATTTTTTAAGTTTATAAATTGAAAGAATTACTAGATAGTGGTTTTTGAAATATTTTAAACAAATATATACAATGATGAAATGACCAATTTTTATGCATAGTAACATTTAAGATGCAAAATGTTCATGGGTTCTTTAAGTTCTTTACCATCTAAGGTAGATAATTTGTATGCTCCCGATTCAAATTTAGCAGTGATAATATATGGTCCAAGACAGTTGGGCTCAAATTTACCTTTGAGGTCTTTGGTTGCATTAGTATTTTTTTTATTTTCTTTTAAAACAAGATCGCCGACCTCAAAGGATCGATGATGAACTTTCTTAGCATATGATATTTTAAGCTTATTTTGGTAGGCACGAAGATGCTCCAAAGCATTGATGCGCTTTTCATCTAGGAGTTCCATTTGACTGTGTCTACCAGCTCGATATTCATCTCCTACTTCAGTATCTTGAAGTAGTAGAGCCAAATAAGGAACTTCTAATTTGAAGGGAAAAACTGCTTCAGCGCCATAAACCAAAACAAAGGGTGAAGTTCTAGTGGAAGTACGAACACTAGTTCGATAGGCCCACAAAGCAGGATATAATTGAATGTGCCAGTAGCGACCAGATTTATTGACCAATATTTTGAGGATTTTAATTAATGTTTTATTAGATGCTTCTGCTTGGCCATTACCCTGAGGATAATAGGGAGTGGACCAACGATGTTGAATCTTATATTTTTGACATAGTTTCTTAACATCTTTATTTTTGAAACAAGTTCCATTGTCTGAGATGAGATTTGCAAGAATTATGAACCTACAAATGATTTGATTAAAAATAAATTTAGAGACTTGTGTTCCAGTGCAGGAAGCTAAAGGCATAGCTTCAACCCACTTCGTGAAATACTCAGTGGCGGTTATGATGAATTTGTGTCCATCAGATGACACAGGATTAATTTTGCCAATAATGTCTAAGCCCCATTTTCAAAATGGCCAAGGAGATGAAATAGCCTGCAGGTCTTGTGCAGGGGCATGAACAAGGTCAGCATGTTTTTGGCACTTGTCGCAATGGGGCACATAATCATGTGTATCATTATCCATGGTAGGCCAAAAGTATCCTATCCTAAGGAGCTTTTTAGCAATGACACTACCACTGAAGTGTCCTCCACAAGATCCATCATGGGCTTCACTCAAAGCTGATCTGGATTCTTCTAAATTCAAACATCTCAATAGGATACCTTCAAAATATCTCCTATATAAAGTATTGCCAATTATTACAAATCGACTTGCTTGTCTACGTAATAACCGACGTTGGTTTCTATTGGAATTGGCAGGGAAATTCCCATTGTGAAGAAAATCAAATATATCTGTATACCAAGGTTTAGGAGTAGTTTCATTGATTAGAAACACATCCAAAGGTTCTAGGCATGACTTATTTGAAGCGGGTTCTTGGAGTCGACGAATAATGATGGTGGCATATTCGTCATCTAACTCCAAGGGCAAAAGAGATGTAGCTACGGCCATAGCATTAGCCGCACGATTGCTAGTTCGAGGAATAGCTTCCAAGGTAACTTGATCAAATAGAGATATTAATTATAAAACATATGCTTTATATGGGCATAATTTATCATCTCTAGTCTGATAAACTTCATTAATTTGGTTTATAACAAGTTGAGAATCACCAAAAACTAGCAGATGTTTAATTTTTAGCGCCAAGGCAGCTCGTAATCCAAGGATTAGAGCTTCATATTCAGCAAGATTATTGGTGCAATCAAATGTTAATTTAAAGGACAAAGGTATAACGTGTTTTTGTGGAGATATTAAAATAATACCCGCACCAACCCCACTCATGCATCGGGCTCCATCAAAGTATAAGGACCATTGTTCAACATGGTCTGCCTCTAATTGAAGGCATTCATTAGGAAACTCAATGATGAGGGGATGGGTAGACTCTAAGGGTGTAGCAGCTAATTGATCTGCTATGATTTGACCCTTAACAAAATTTTTTCCTATAAACGTGAGTTCAAAATTGCTCAAATCAATAACCCACTTAGCTGTGCGACCCGATAAATAAGGTCGACTCATGAGATACCGCAAGGGATCATATTTAGCAATGACATAAGTTTTCTGACTGAGCATATAATGGCATAATTTTTGCGTAGAAAATATGATCGCTAGACATAGTTTTTCTAATGCTGTGTAGCGGGTTTCATAACTAATTAAAGTTTGGCTAATATAATAATTAGCACGTTCTCTTTTCTCATCATCAAGTTGAGCTAACATAGCTCCTAAAGCAAAATCTGAAGCTGAAATATACAGGATAAATGGGCGATCAGGTCTAGGCGGTGAAAGCACAGGTGGGTTAAGGAGGTATTGTTTGAGAAGTTCAAAAGCTTCCTTACATTCGTCATCCCAATTAAAGGGGACATCCTTCTTAAGGAGCTTAAGAAAGGGACCGGTTTTGTCCGCCAGCTTATCGATGAAGCGACGGATAGCTTGAAGCTTACCTTGTAAACTTCGTAACTCAGAGATATTGGTAGGTGCGGGCATATCTGTGATAGCCACAATCTTGAGAGGGTCGATTTTGATGCCACATAAAGAAACTATAACCCCTAAGAGTTTACCGGACTTAACTCCAAATATGCATTTAGCAGGATTTAGTCGGATAAGATATTCCCTTAACCGATCAAACACTATCCTTAAATCTTTTAAGTGATCATCTTCTTTGATGGAACGAGCTATGATATCATCTACGTAATCATGTAGGATATCATGCATCATGTCATGAAAAATATAAGTCATAGCTCGTTGATAGGTTGCACCTATGTTCTTTAAGCCAAATGGCATCACTTTCCAACAAAAGGTTCCCCAAGGGGTAATAAAGGTTGTTTTAGCTTGATCTTTAGGAGCTATCCTGATCTGATTATAACCAGAAAATCCATCCATTAGGGACATCATTCCGCTTCCAGCAATAAAATCAATGATTTGATCCATGTTTGGAAGAGGAAAATCATCTTTAGGGCATGCAGCATTAATATCTCTAAAGTCTGTGCAAACCCTAACTTTGGTAGCTTCTTTCTTGGTGACTGGAACTACATTCGAAATCCATTCAGCATAATCAATAGCTTGTATAAAAACAACATTTAGGAGTTTTTCTAACTCCCCTTTGACTAGTAAGGCCACTTTGGGATGCATTTTTCTAAGTTTTTGTTTAACAGGTTTAGCATCCGGATGGACTACTAGGTGATGCATGACTACAGAAGGGTCTAAACTCGGCATATCTTCATATGTCCAAGCGAAGACATCTTCATATTCTTTAAGAAATGCAATGTATTGCTCTTGTTTTTCTTGACTTAATTCTGATCCAATATTGATTATGTGGGGATTATCCTCAGTTCCAATGTTAATTTTAATGACGTTTTCTACTTCCATGTGTAGATCTCTTTCAAAATTAGGTGGGGCGGGTGAAACGCCCAATTCTTGTAATTCTTTTAAAGTTAACTTGGATAATTCATCTTGAGGAGTCGTGGCCTCAAGTTGGGCTATAGTAGGTATAGAACCATCAAAATAAAAACCATTGTGTAACATCTCTTCAACGGAGACATCATGGAAAATATCTCCTTCCAACTCATCATCGGATTCAACAATCATTTCAGGATAAGCTATGGACAGCATATTGCATGTAAATGGCTGATTTTTTAGAGGCAAATCATCACGATCATCCAAATAATCTTGATAACATATAAGTTGATCATCATCTTCAAAAGGGAAGGGTTGACCCTTACTAGGAAATAGGCCCACACCACATCGGGCGGGCCATGGTTCTACCTCAAAAGGTTCTTTCATACCATTTTGGAAAGGTCCCAAGCCTTTCCCTTTATATCCCATTTTAAGCATTATAGGTTTAGCTTTAATATACTCATTAGTAAAATAACATCGAGCATATCCATCATGATGAGTTTTGATATTCCTAGGTATTCTTCCCCAGTCATATCCCTTATAAATGAAGGCACAACTCCCGACTTGGTAAGTACTTCCCATAGGTTGTGGGAGGCCCAAAGTACGAGGAGATGGAGGCAAATTACTTAAGATAATGGAATTTTGCATAGAAGCATTTGTTTTTTTTTATATAAGAATGTGAGATAAATCAGGTAAGAGTTCATCAGAAAGAGCATAAGATGTAGAAGGATCATTCCCTATATCTTTAGATGTGGAAGGTATGATAGATGTAGATAATGTGGAGGTGTTAATAGATGGGTCTATAGGTTTTGAAATGATAGGGACAGAACATGAAGGATTGGTTATGGATTTAAGATCTTTTTGAGGTTCTAGAGTGGTTTGTTTAGAAGATTGTTGATCTATATATGAGGGTGAAATTAATGGAGGAGAAACAGATGAAGTTATGGGTGTGTGTTTCACAGTTTTAGATGAAAAATAAGAATTAGGATGTGTGGATGACAGAGCAGGGCAAAATTGGACTCCAACAGGTTCTGCCAAAGCACACATATCAAAGGGTCTAGGATCACCATGGATAGTGACCAACTGATTTTTAAATTTGAATTTAACACATTGGTGTAAAGTTGATGGGACAGCCCGCATTGCGTTGATCCAAGGATGACCTAAGAGGATATTGTATGATGTGGGGCAATGTACAATAAACATGGTCGTATCTAAGGTTCTAGGACCAACTTGCAATGGGATGGTAATAACTCCACATGTTTCTTGTGTTTCGTCATTGAAAGCTTTTATGATCATGTCAGTTTTCTTCATTTCATCACTTCTAAACCCAAATCTTTGGTAGAAGTCAAAAGTGCAAATATTTAGAGATGAACCATTATCAATCAAAACCCTTTTGACTGCTACATCTCCTATTAGGGCAGTAATATATAAGGGGTTATCCTTATGTAAACTATGTTGCGGTATATCTTTATCTCGAAAGTCAATACAATCGACTTCTCTAGTGATGATAGTATTGGTCATGGCTTCAGAGTTGAATGTTTTGTGGTACCATCATTTGGCTTAATGTAAGCATCAATTCATCTCTATGGGTAGGAGAAGATCTTAATAAGTCCAAAAGGGAAATTCTGGCTGTAGTATTGGATAATTGCTCATTAATATTATAAGGAGGTTTAGGTTGAACATTAGGAGCATGATTCCCTTTATTGGGATTTTTCAAAACAAATGGGGCTGATCCATCATTTTGAACTTGATCTTGTTGAGAATTTTGAGCTTGTTGTCTGGTAACGACTCCGATGGTACCTACAATGTTATATTGAGGACGTTGAATAGGTCTTGGTCTAGCATTTATAGCTTGTTCATTAGAAAGGAACCGATTAGAAGAGGGTCGAGTAGTAACTCTTCTAGGAAATGGTTCTTCTGGAACCATAGAATCTGTGATAGGTTGAATAGGATCTGATTCATCTTCAGAACTATTCGATTGATTTGAAGTGATTTCCATGTCACTTTCAGTATCCGATTCTACATCACTGAGATCCGGTGTTTGAATATTATGTAGGGGCCTGGTCGTGACCATGGATAAAGTTGTGTCAAATTTTTGTAAATCATGATTAGGTAAATGTCCGCTAATAGTTCCTACATATCGGGTAGGAGGAGGAACATTATGATGCTCAATTTGATTGGCCACCTCTTTACCATGTCTTGGTAAAGGATGTTGAAATATATCTAATGATTGATTAGCATTTTGATTTTGATTTTGGGGAATGTTCTTTTGAGCATTATTAGGAGCATTTTGTTTAGGTTGGAAGGCTTGCACCTCCATTTCATTATTATCAATCAGATCTTGTATTTTATGTTTTAACCTTTTACAAGAGTTGGTAGAGTGTCCAGGTCCTCTATGGAAATCACAGTGTAAATCGGCTCTGTATCCGGGTATGGTTGGATCAGGTTCCCGGATAGCCGGTAATTGAATCAAACCTCTTTCGAGTAATTGGGGTAGAATAGTTGATAATGGTTGATTTAATCTAGTAAACTCTCGAGGAGGTTTATCAGGAGGTTTTAATATAAATTTTTCTGTTGTCTTCGTTGTATTGATATTAGCAACATTTTTGTTGTCAGTGACTCCGTCACCTACAACTTGTTTGTTTTTATATTGATTTTTGGATGTTTTCTCATCATCTTTCTTCCTAAGTTGGCCTCTCCTAATGAGAGCATCTTCTACTCTTCGAGCCAAGTCTATAGCCTGATCGAAGGTAGTTAAGGTAGCAGTTGATAACTCATAAGATATTTGTTCTTGCAAATTATTAATAAAAATGTCCAACATTTCCCTATAAGGTAGCACAAAGTGCAGTTTTCCTATCAACCGCCTCCATCTAGCTAAGAAATCCGCAAAACATTCATCTTTGTCTTGTTTTAAGTTGTACAAATCTTTAATGGTTACATGCCTTTCGATATAGGCACTAAATTGATGCACAAAAGATTCAGCGGTCTCTTCAAAATTTCTCAAAGAATGAGTGGGCAATTGGTAGTACCACTCTAATGCCATTCCTCCTAAACTTTTTGGGAACATTTTTAGTAACAACAAGTCATCATGTGATATATCATGACATGCTATCCTAAACATGCGAAGATGCTCTATGGGATCTTCAGTTCCTTTATATATAGGCAGGACGGGCATGGGAAAATGTTTAGGGTACGGTTGTGCTACAACTATAGGGTCTAGAGGTTGACTACACATCTCTCGATAATTGTACGAGGGATGGTAGGGATCCATCTGGTCCATGCGGGAAGCTAACTGTTTCACCATGGCTTCCAGATTACTGGTTTGCCCACCATATTGATTCGGTGGAGCATGAATATGGGATTGGTGAGCATATGATGGAGGGACATGCATATTAGATGCTATATTACTATTGTGTAAATTGTTGGTAGGAAGGGTGTTATGAAGAAGTTTTGAAGTTGTATTATGTTGTATCCCAGATTGTTGGAAGTTGGTGTTTGGCTTCATTTTAGGTTTTTGTCGATTTGAAGCATATTGATCAATAGTTTGGCAAAATAAAGCAGTAAATGAAGGTCTCTTTTGTGTGGGCATGATTTTAGGCTCAATAACAGGTTCCTTAGGAGGTTGGGTAACCTGTTGTTTTTGCATATTCTGAATTATAGCGGCCATATCCATATTGGATGGCCCAGCTTTATCACTTTCTTGATCAATGAAAGACAAGGGATTAGTGTGTATGTCAAACATATGTTCCATGGCTGCTTGAGTGTCACTAATTTGTCCCCTATCAATACGAACTACCATATTAAGAGCACCAATATTATTATTGAAGAATTTCCAAAAATGATCTATGTTATCAAAAGTAACAGTTCCATCTTGAGCCATTCTAGGGGATGAGGATCCTTCCTCCCTAACATTTTCTTGTTGTTCATTTTCTTCAACCAGGTCATCTTCTGGCTGTTCTAGAGTTTCTTCTTCTGGGATTGTATCCTCAGGAAGGGTATTTAATTTTTTGTTTTTCTTGCCTAACCAATCTTCTTCTTCTTCTTCTTCAGTTTGTTTACCATTCCTAAGTTTAGTCATTGTGCTTAAACTTAGATTTCAGCAAATATATATATATATATATATATATATATATATATATATATATATATATATATATATTATATGCAACAAGCTTAAGAGGTATATATTTTAATTATATACCTACTATAATATTTAAAATGAAATGTTTTGGTTTTTGTTATGTTTTTTTTGGTTTTTGGTTTTAATAACAATATTATAAAGATAACAAACAACACACAAAATGCAAGAAATAATAATAATGAAAGCAATGATCTAGTTTTCTATAAACAATTTATAAATATCATTAATGGGCTCAAGTTCTTCAGGATTCATGAAATGTTCTTCTTCAAATTGAAAATTTTCTTTCAAGAATTTGACAAAAAGTGCTATAGTGATATTATCTGTTTCAGATTCTGTTTTGTAAAAGTAAAGCTCGTGGCAATACTCTCGATATAACACAGCTCTAGGAACTCTCCTCCATCTTTCCCTATCCGTAAGAATGACCTCTTGGTCTTCTACACGACCTAGGAATTGGTGTATAGTGGCTGCGTTCTCGAGGTATTCCTCGAAGGTGAACAATTCTGAAGACACAAGAGCTCTCCTATAAGCTAACCACCTATGGCAAGCTCTCTGAAGTTCATGATAAAAAATGAGTTGATGAGGATCCAGGATTCTATCTAGGGCAAGCCTCTTGATTTGTTTAAGTTCTGTTGACCTAGATGAAATGATACCTAGTCTCCTATTAAGTTCGTCCCACAAAGGTGGGACTCTGTATGTTTCAGATGTTCTAGACAAAGAATCAATCTCTATGGCTATTAATTGATTTTTAACATTTATAGTAACTGCTAGTCTTTTCTTAGGAGCTACCATCTAAACATGATATGCAACTTAGTAGTTTTCTAGTGATTTTAAATGCATCTATTTTTTTTTTTGTTTTTGTTTTTGTTTTCAAAAGGTTTTAGTTTCACGTCGGGTTCACCAAAATGTATCGTTCCAAATTTTTCACACCCTTACCTTCAGGCTATAGGATCCGTGCCCGAAAGGGGGATGTGAAAAGGATGGGACAATACCTCGGATTGAGAGGCCTTTGGAAGGTCCCGCCTCTCGGGGGAGGTGTATTAAGGTGATTTTTTGATGGATGGTGGGTTCACCAGGAAACTTTTGAATGGCAGTTTCCACGCCTAGGTTGGGAATGTGTTTGATGTGTTCAATTTTATCTTTAATCATCCAAAGCCTAGGTTTGGCCAAATGAATCTAAGTTGTTCTATATGAAATGCAGATTTAAATGAATACAGAAAGCAGAATTAATAGAAAACACAGAGAATAAATTAAGTGAAGAAATCCATACCTAGTTTCGGATGTCTGATGGAGGTTCTAATTTTTGAAGTAGTCAAGATCGTCTGTAATTTGATAGGATCGTCTCCTATCTGACAGGATCGTCTGAGATCTGACGAATTCGTCAGACAAATTCGTCAGAGACCTGCAAACAGAGAAATAGATACAAAATACCAAAAATGCAACTATTCTGATGAAGGAAAATGATGTACAATAATAATAAGGATGTTAATAAGATAATCCTAAATAGAAATGCAAGTAAATTATGACACTTTAATAGCTAATCATGATTTTATTATGCAATTAAACTACATGGGTGAACTCCAAGATGCAAGATAACAGGAAATAATGATAAAACTGACTAAATGCAGAATAAAATAGCAGCAAAGTATAGGAAAAGCGCAAACTCTAGGCACTGATTGCCCCCAATGCAGACTGCAGTCAAAATCATCTCGAATTGGATAGGATCGTTTGCGATGATCTAAGCTTGCTCCGACTGAAGAATAACAAAGTTCTTGCAAGAAAACTTGGAAAGCACAAATGCAGATGGTAATCCAGGGTATTCTAATGCGCGTAAAGGTCAAGTTACAGGAAAATTCAGCTAGGGGAATGTCAAGGGGGGTCCTAAGGTTTAAATAGGCTTAGGAGGGAGGTTAGGAGGTTGGGGATCATCCTAATTTGGAAGATCTCCAATGGGGGAGGTCTCTAGCGGCGCAGACACGCTTCTGCCCAACTTAGAGACGCCGTTGAAACAGAAGCTAATTATGAAAAATTAGTTTTGGGACGAAATCGTCTGGACGTCCTAGTCTAGACGAAATCGTCCGATCTGAGGCGATATCGTCTGATCGACGACGATATCGTCCAACGGTCACAACAAATCCTAAAAATGGCACAAAAAATGAGGAAACGGGTAGCAGGCAATTTTGGAGCGGTTTTGGGGTTGAAAATTTAAATTTGAATTATTACTAAGGTAATTTTAATTATTGCTAAGTTTTATTGCACCAATTTTAGGGTGCTATAGGAGGTGACTTGTGCCTCCTTGTATACTTTTCGTAGCTTCTTCCCATGATTGGGCTTGGCTACGGGTATACACCATGGTGGTGTTCTTTCTAGAAATATATGTATATTTTTATCTCCTTTACACAAATTTTATGCTATACCAAACAAACGGGGACCACACATGCAAAGAAATGATTATCTCATTTACAAATTAAATGTGTGCCCTAGATCTGGTCTAATGTGTTTGATTTTTGTTATGCGAATCTTGTAAAGGAAACTTTGTTATTCATGCAGAATGAGGGCTCTTGTATCTCCAAAATTATCGCCCCTTCAATATACCATTGCCAGGCCATTATATCGATCCTCTACATATACCCGCCCTTACATGAGGGAAACTATTGGTACACGAGAGTAGAACAGTACGTGGAACATAGGTGGTACAAAAGGGGGATCGCTCTATTTTTGACACCTACCATAGAAGACTTATCCTCATGCATGGGGAATCACCCTCGTTACACTTGGTCAGCTTTTGTCAATATTTACATCTAGCAATAGTCACGATTAGGGTATATGTATGCAAAATCCAAGCCAAGGTGGTGATAAAATCCACCGTTGGTCTTGATCAAGTGTTGGGGTATTAATATCAACTCCTTGATGTTAATTTTATTAGGTGGTGTGTGTGGTTCCTTTTAATTGTATAAAGAAATAAAACATACAACAAAAGATGATTTTCACTAATGCAATGCTTTAGAGTACATTTTATCTTTTAGAAACCATTAGTAGCAAAAAGAAATCACCAATCATAACTAGAACTGAAATCTATGATGAGGACATGCCACTTGTGCAAGTATCATGCAAGCAAACCAGAGGAGAATGCATTCCTAATCAAGTTCCTTCCATTTAATTTACTCTATGTTTTTTTTTATTGCAAGAAAGGAAAGCAAACTACTTAACCTTTCTATACAAGTGTCTAAAAATAAAGCAAAGAAAATAGAAAATTGCAGAAATAGAAAGTAGAAAAACATAGAGGATGTGCAGAAGGCCTACCTCTTCTCTATCTAAACCAAATGCTTCTGAGTTTTTTCTCAAAAAATGCACAGAGTTCTAATCATCCTGGGGTGGGATGAATAGCAAGTTTGTATTCATCACAGGGTGGGACAAATAGGTATTCATTTCAGGGTGGCACAAGTAGCAGTCCAGTGCCTGAATGTGTAACACCTGTAAAGAAAACCACAAAATTTGGATCAAAAACCTGATCTTAATAGGAGGGGATAGGGTCCCACCATGATCACCACTGAATGCGAATGTAGAAGGACGATGTACCAGATATGATGCAAACAAAATAGATATGGTACATATGCTAAGTCCTACGAATGCGATGAAGAAATGCATGAAGGAAATGATGCAGAAACAAGATGTAAGAAAAAACAAAGCAGGGCCTCTTTTATTAATTTTTCTTTTAATCCGGTTTCAATACGTTCCCCCTCTAGGGCTCATAACATTTGATATAGTTCGTTACATCAATGGATGGTACGCTTACAGTGTCTTCCGCATGCCCACATTCGAAATGGGTGGGCTAAAAGTTGCTGCCAATTGTGTCTATGTGTTTTTCATTCCTTTCTACCCCTCTAGTGTTCCTAGTAGTGAGATCCTATGCATATAAAAATAGCAAATAGTTAATAGCATATGCGGATATAGGAAAACATGCAATCCCCAAAGCCTCGAGCTAGTTAATATATAAAAGAATGAAACGATGGTCAAAACATGTCATAATGAATTAAAAATTTGACAGAGGCATGGATACATCATCAGGGAAAAATTACCAAAAGAATAGTCAAGAAATCATGCAAAAATTTCTAATCGCTCCGGGGTGGGATGATGGGGATTGTTACAAAATGTGCAAAAGCAACCTTGCAAGTGTCCTACCCAGAGGCCTTCAAAAATCTTAAAAACTTGGTATTAGAATAAAATGGGAATTTTGAGATGACCCAGATGGTCATATTTGGCATATTTTTCCCATATTGTCATGTATTTGAAGGCATTCCCTATAGGTTAGTAAATGCATAAAATGATAAAAATAAGGTCAAATCATGTCAGAAAGCAATGAAAATTAGACAGAAGCATAAGTACATCAGATACAACATAATGCAAAAATAATAGTAAATAAATCATGCACAAATTTCTAATCACTCCGAGGTGGGGCGATTAGGACTGCAATAGTGCTGGGGGCACCCGAGGGCAAGACACCCACCGTTTGGAGCTTAGTTTTAGCACCAATCCAAATGGGATGGGTCCAAAACCTCCTATGGGGTTGTATCAATAAGTTTGGTGTGGTATTGTGGCCAATTTCTTGGGTTTTGGGTCTAGATTACATTCCTAATGTTCACCCGATAACCTCTCTTCCAAAAGAGAAATTAGGGATGTAGGAAGCACAAAGAGGAATGGGGGTATAATTTGGCAACACTCCATTGCTAAAAATGCTCCAGCTCTATTCTTTTTTGGGGTGAGGAGGCTCACCTTTTTATAGACCTGAGGGTCTCCTTTGAATGTGCATGCGAGGGTGCCACTTGTCTCACCATGCCTTTCTTAGGGGAGAGAATATTCCTCCCTGATTTAGAGCCTCCATGATTAGGGCATGCTTGAATGAAGTCTCTCTATCAGATTTGAAACCGTTCCTCACAATTGCATGCCTTGAAGGTGAATTTGAGTGACAGATCTAGGCTTCCATTTGTCAAGGCTTGACTTTTTTCCAGTCAAACCTGCTAATCATCCCACCCTGGAGTGATTTTTGCTAATCATCCCAGGGTGGGGTGAATAGGATTCTAATCATCCCAGGGTGGGACGAATAGGGAGAAAAGTGCTTAAAATATTCAAAATTGATCTTTGACCTTCCAAAACTGATTTGGGAGTGGTTAAGACCATTTTTTAACCTCTGGAGGTTGCCCTAGGGGGTATGTATGTCAATTCGATCAGTGCTTGTAGTCACATAATCAGATTGGTGTTGTTTTGGTGTCTACACTTCCTTCACTTTACCTCCTAGATATTTGATAGATGACATTGGCCATATGTCCAGGTGCATTGAGAGGAGCATGAAATGCCTTGGAAAATATACTAAATTCATGTATTTGAATGGTTCTTCATCTGAAGGTACCACATGAACCTGTCCCTCATGCACATATTTAACACATTGATGGAGAATGGAAGGGACACAACACATTTCTCTTATCCAATATCTACATATAAGTATATTGTACTACATAGCACCTTCAATCACATGACACATCACCAGGATGGTCTTCAGTCCCACCTGAATAGGTAAAACTCTCGTGTCGATAGTTGAGAATAATGCATTGTTAAAAGCTCTCAATGTGAAGGAAAAACGTATGATATGCATCTTTGGCAATTTCAGGTATGTCAATGCATTTTTCGTGATTATATTTAATGATGATATCATATCAATTAAAACCTGCTTGAAATTTTTGTGATTTACACACGCAATGATGTGGAGCAGGGGGTTCACTGTCACAGTGGAAAATATCTTGATTTTATGATCATAAAATTGTACGAATAGTTCTTGAAATTATTGTACATGTCCTCAAAGTGTGTGAATGCTTCAGGATCTTGAGACTACACTTCTATGGACCTTACAATATACATAAGCATCTCCCTATGCTTGGGAAACTACTGAATCAGCTCATAAATTGAAAACATCGTTGGAGTTGTTTGTAGATTTTAAAATAACCTACCCCTGACTGTCACCATTGGTCTAGTTGGTGGGCCTAGCACATTTTGGGCTAGCCTTGGAGGAGGCACAACTTGGACCCTAATAGGCAATGGAGGTTTATTTTGTCTTTCATACCTCGAATGTCTTGTGATGATATTGACCATTCTGACAAACCTGTGGGTTGGTGGTTCGATGCGTACTTGATTGAGTTGGCCAACATTGTTCCTTGGCACCTCGTGGTTGGGTAGAGGACTTTTATAAATTTCCATATTCTAATTATATGATGATTGTGGATTTTCCACAACAAGTGTACCTATTTTGATCATATTTTGCACTAAGTGTTTGAAAGACCAACATACCTCTATGTCGTGACCTTTCATTTGATGAAATATGCAATATTGATCATCCTTATATCCCTTAGGCTTGGGTTGATTAGGGTCCACTAATTTGATTTTTGGTAATTTTATTGCCTTTGCCTCGCATAATTGATGGAAAATTGATGTTAACGATTTTGATAATTGGGTGAATATGTGAGGAGGATGTATTTCTTTGTAATTACCCTTTTGGTTGTTTTTGCATTGCTCATACTACGTAGGAGGAGGTTGGGCTTGATAATTTCATTGATGATGCCTCTTATCCTATTTTTGAAGTTTTAGAACCACCTGATTAACGTGGGCCAGCTTGGCCTATTATTTCTCAGTGCTCTTCTTGTTCTATTCCTTCTTGCTTCTTAGTTTCAATTTACCCTCCTGTAAATTGATATTATCTATCACTTTGGATTGCACCAAAGCCTCTTCAAATGTTTGATATTGATGCAACTGTAATAATAATGAAATGTGCTTTGCACAAATTTTTGTAAACATCCAGGTTAATTCATAGGTAGGGATGGAGAATGGCAGCTTTGCCATCATATTTCTCCATCGTTTCTTGTAATCCATAACTGGATTTTCATCATGTTGCATTAAAGCATCCAAATTGGATAAGTTCACATTTTTCTTGATATCGAAGGAGAATCATTAAATAAATGCATCATCTAGTTGCCTAAAGCTAGTGATGTTGTGCCTTTTGAGTTGATTAAACCATTCCTGGACTAGGCCTGAGAGGGTTGTAATGAATTTCCACATGATCAAAGCATCATTGCTCTTGATTTGAAAGTACATGTTTAAAAAACCCGTGATGTGCTCCTAAGCATCCTCCTCTCCTGTAAACTTTTCTAGCCTAGCCATATCAAAATGCTCAAGATAGGCCAAAATAGGCACTAATGGGTATAAAGGTTCATTATGAATTTTATGAATTTTATTTCTTTTACGTCATGATTTCGAGATTGTGCGTGTTTTATTTGTTTTTAAGATCGAATGCATATCAACATGCAGGTTTTATTTTTATTTCATTCTCACTAATATGCAGATTTCAAAGTATTCTGAGTCCTCCAATCTGTTGTTTTGTTTGTTCTAAAGACCGAATGCTTTTATTTTCGATACGGGTGCTACTAACGTCTTCTGCTTTCACTTTGCATGCAGGTTTCTAACAGCAGAGAAGCAGGAAAGAGCAAATATTCATCAACGCAAGCGGCGGCAATACTTTGGCCCGCCCATCTCAAATGTGGGCACACGGAAGAAAGATCACCGGTCACTATTGTGATTAAAACTTTGTGACGCTCTTAACCCCTGAAAAGGGAGGAGATATTTGTAACCGAGGTCAAAGAGAATATTAATAAAAAAGGGCCATGTTTTCAACACTTCTTTTAATCACATTTATTTCGTTCTCTTTCTCTCGTTTGCATTGCATCAGATATCAGTGTTTCTTTTATTTTCAAAATCTCGTGCTTTCAATGGCGATCACGGTGGGACCGTTCCCTGATTTTTAATATCACAAAAACTAATCAGATTTTGTGTTTTGTGCTTAACAGGTACCATTTTTTTGAAAGCAGACTGTTATTCGTCTTTGCTTGGACAAATTTCTGTCTGTGAATTTTTAGAGCCGAAGATCAGAAACAACAAGTTTGGGCAGAGAAAGGTAAGGGTTTTAAAACTGTTCCCGTTGTTTTTTGTTCATTTTTCTGTTCTTGTTTCCTATTAATTTTACCTTCTTAGGGAAAGCTTAATCTAAAAAAATATATATATATTTTTCGTTTACTTTCATTCGTTTATGTTTAAAAATTTCATTAAAATAAAAAAAATCAAGGAAAATGAATTTTCTTTAATTGTTTAAGAAGGGTAGGAAAATATTCCGTCAATTTTCTTACTTTATTTAATTGTTTAAAAAAAAAAAATTTAGCTTCTATCAGATTTCTATTTTTTTTGTATGGCTTAGTGAAAGATTTATTTTTTATTTTTGCTGCTTGTTTCATTTTTAAATAAAAAGAACCACACACACTTCACATGGTAAAATTAAACCAAGGAGTTGGTCGTAAAACCCCATCCCTTGATCAAGACCATCGGTGGATTTCATCACCACCTTGGCTTGATTTTGCATCCATTTACCCGATCGTCACTGTTGTTAGGCGTAAATCCTGACGAAAGCTGATCGAGTGTCGCTGGGGTGATTCCCATGCACGCGAGGATAAGTCTTCTATGGTAGGTGTCATTAACAGGACAATCCCCCTTTTTGTACCGCCTATGTTCCACGTACCATCTGCTCTCACTTACCTATAGTCTCCCTCTCGTAAGGGCGGGTATATAGAGAGGTTGGTATATCGGTTCGATAATGGTATATTGAAGGGAGACCATTTATGGGAGTCATATGAGCCAACATTATGCATTTAAACATTCTTCAAAACTTGCAAAAACACAACAAAACATCAAAATGCACTAAACCAGTTTAGGACACACTATTTAATCCTTAAAATAGATAATCACGGTTTGTGTATGTGTGTGTTCATTTCTACTTAGTGTAGACAAAAAAAAAAATCATCATAAACGAGATAAAATTTTTCTTAGATAGTGGAGAAGCACCACAATGGTGTACACCCATAGCCAAGCCCAATCAAGGGCAGAAGCTCCAGAAGATACACAAGAAGCAGGCACAAGTCACCTTCGCTTTAGTCCTGAAGACTTGGTCATACCGCCTTGGCGGTCTGGCCTACAAGAGAATCCACATCAGGACACATCAAAAAGGAACTATTGGGACCCTCCTCATTGGAGTGTACCTATTCAACATAGCCCCTTTCGGGAGGAAGCTTTACATGTAGATCTCAATGTAAGTAGACAACCGCCTTTAGAGGCTAGAGATGAGTGGCTACAATGCGATGAAGCACTAGAGAGGCATAGTGTCCATGAGGAGAGACAACGTGAATACGGTACCTCTTCTTTGCCTCCCATTAGAACAAAAAGACAAAATCTAGAGCACAGGGCTCTTTACACAGGACGAGCTAACTCTACCCGCCCCTTTCACACCCATGAAAGAGAGAACGAGGAAGATCATCGCATTCCTCGAGAGAAACGTACAACGCGGGAGCCTTGCGCTTTTGCACCTGCTAGATATAATGATCACCCATTAAGGCCGGAGCCTCAAGTAAATGTCGCTAATCTCGATAGAGGGAAGCACCACATAGAAGTCCCGGATCCTCAAAACCAAGATAGATACATCGAAAAGGCGGCTAGGCCTCCTAGAATTAAAACAATAGAGCAAATTGACCTATCATTTGCTAGACATGCCACCCACCAAGCGCAGATCAAGCAGCTTGAGCAGGATCAGCAGCAGTTAGAACAATTATATCACCTTAATAAAGAGCGCATTCGGTGCCAAACAAATGAGTTGCTTCGCATCACGAGACATGAGCGGGAGGCCACTTCCAGGAATGACGATGGGCACCCTTCGCAGGCGCCCACTCCTGTTCATCGAGCTTGCCCAATAACTCCTCGAGAATCTTATGAGGAGTATGAAGAAGAACGGGCTGAAACGCCCTATCAAGGCAGTGGAGGTGCTATCCAGCCACCCCTCCATAGGCCCCCAGTTGCCCAATGGGAACGAGTTACGAAATAAGATATTAAATCTTCCGATGCATATAAAGTGCTATTAGAGCGTTTGGAGTCTATGGAGACAAAAGCTTATGGGCATCAAAAGCCCACGTTACGTCAACTCCGCAGTCATCCAGTGCATCCCTCAGTGCCCACACCTCTTTACCCCAAACATTTCAAGTTGCCTCAATTGGCAGTCTTTAAAGGTGAAGAGGACACACAAGAACATGTCACAAGATTCCTAAGCCAATGCTTTGGCATCCAAGATAATGATGCATTGTTGCTTAGGACATTCATAACCACATTCATAGGCCCTACCTCGGATTGGTTCACATAGTTACCAAAACATAGCATAAACAACCTAGATCAATTAGTAGATGCGTTTCTTGAACGCTTTGCTTTCAACACAAGGAAGAAGGCATCACTGAGTGATCTAGCTAGCCTCAGGCAATATGAGGAAGAAACAATGGCAGCATACGGGAATCAATGGAGGGCTTTGCTTTCTAAGCTACCCTACCATCCCCCTATGTCTGATCTCACATAGATGTTTGCAAAAATTTTCTTGAAATCGATCTCTAGGCTATTGCAGCTGCAGCAATATGCCAGCCTAGAAGAAGCTTTGGGGCAAGCCAGAGTTATAGAAGAGATCAAAATAGGCGAAGGCGCAATCGCCAAGCCTAAAAAGAAAGAGTGGAATAAAACCACTAAGACTGGGGCAACGCAATCACAACCCACTATGATTAACCAAGTTGCGATAAATGTTCCCAAGCCTGTGCAATAAATACAACCCCAAAAGGCTAATTACCAGGCAGTGCCTCCTAGTTATGAAAGAGAAAATAAAAGACAGGAGCAAAATCAGCAGCGTCACCCTAGGCAACAATTCACCCCTTATACAGAGTCCAGGGACTCCTTGTTTGACCGCTTGTCAGCAGCAAATCTAATCAACCTTCCTGAAATCCAAACCATAGATCCTAACGCTCCCAAGCCTAAGGGATACAGAGAGGATTTCTATTGTAGGTTCCATAGGCGAAGGGGACATGACCTAAATGGATGTTGGAAATTTAAGGGACTGATACAAGATTTAATTGATAATCAAACATTGGCAGTGGACAACCCCATAGCACCAAATAATCAACATATGGGGATATTCAAGGACCCTTTGCCTACCCATGAGACACAGGCAAAACCTCTTCAGGTTAGTGAGGTGCGACAAAATCTCCCCATGCAAGGATATGTGGGAATGATCAGCATAGTAACAAGGAACAAAAGGTACCCAGCAGCTGCCTCGGAGGCAGCTACAAGTGAAGTTCCTTCAACATCGCAACCTCGACAACCCACTGTGCAATTGCCTCCGCCTAGACCCGAGGTCACGATACGGACCAAACTCACGTAGAGTTTGCGGACCACATCGGCTAGGCTTTCCATTTATGAGCTTATACAGCAGTCAGTGCCACATCGAGAAGCTCTTATGGAAATTTTAAAAGCCATCGACTTATAGCCTCACAAAGAAAATTCTTTCAACAACTTCGTGGGACATGTGAAATGATGTACGGAGCTAGTCATTACCTTCAGAGAGGATGAAGTCAAAATAATATCGAATGACATGGCAGATCCACCCCTGCACGTTATTGCGTGGGTCAACAGGATCCCGTACAAGAGAGTGTTGGTAGATATTGGCTCGTCTAGTAACATCATTACCACTACAGCATTAAAATATTTGAAGCTACCAACCTCTCATATCATAGCCTCCACATACACACTGCGAGCTTTCAACGATGCAATATGCTCGATAGTCGACACAGTTGTTCTACCTGTCCAGGTAGGACAAAAGACAATACCTACATTGTGCCATGTGTTGGAAGGCGAGATGGCTTATAATATACTGCTAGGGCGGCCTTGGATCAGGGACATGAAGTGTGTCCCTTCGATTGCTCACCGATGCTTAAAGTATGCTTTTGAAGGAGAAATACATGTAGTCCCGATGGACTTAGAACCCTTCAAGTATTGCAATGCGGTGCAATTAATGCCTCAATCGACCCTCCCTTCAACACATTTGGATTTCCAGTTAAATCCATCTAAATAGGGTCCAATACCGTAGGCACCACTAGTGACCAAAACAACAAAATCCCAGCCAGGTGAGACTTCATCATCTGCTCCTTCACTACCAATGCCACCTGTCATGGCTAAATAGAAGGACAAGGGAAAACAAATCATGGAAGAGGCTCAGCTCCTAGAAAAAGGGTTGCCAACAATATCAACAGTATCAACAAAGAAAATACCTAGCACAACGGAAGCTGAAATTCCTAAAACACCAAACATGGAATGGACTCAAGAAGGACTCTCGTTCCCTACCTCCCAAGCATCAACAATCACTGTTGAAATGGTCAGCATGGGCCTGGGGGAGTATTTAGTGCAGAATGTTGTAGCAACTCCTGCGCTAGAAATAGTGCAAGACATGGGGAGACCTCGCCTTCCCATAGGGACAATTTTTCCTTTAGGTTACCCACCAAACCAGACAAATTTTGTGTATGGGGGCCTTGATCATGGTGTTGAACCATGCAAGTAAAAGGAAGCAGACGAAGAGCCTTTTGTTGAAAATATCAACTATCTATCAAACCCGGACTTTGCTCTAAGATATCTCGGCCAATGCAATTGGCATGGATATGGGCTAGGAAGATATGAGCAAGGGATGCGTGTCCTTTGCCAACCAAGATATCAAATGCCTTATGATAAGTCGAGAGTAGGGTTCAACCACCCCCTGACCTTAGACATCTTGGTAGAAAACATGCAAGGCCTAGAAATAGGTAGCAAGGGGGGATTGGCATTAGATCCTTATGCCAACCCAAATACAGAATATACATTGGGAGATTACCTCCCATGGTCAACAAACACCCTTGGCAATAGTAGTAATCCCTCTCCTTTGCTAGAGAGAGGTGAAAGTTCGGACATTAATCCCCAAAGAGAACATAGACGGTGTCTGGACATCTTTTTGAAGCTGTTCCCCTTAGAGGTTCCAGTTGAGTCAATACAATGTCAAGAGAATCAGGTCCCTCCACCAAGAGTGGAACAACCGTAATGGGACCAGATCAATTTGTTGGAACAAGGAGAACCCTCAATGTCGCAAATAACAGTTGTTGAAGAGAATGGACATTTTTGGATCTCCAAAAGTGATTCAGAAGATGAGACTGAGATGGACTATCTCAGACATGCGGGACGGCATAACCGCCTTCTAACGCATGAAGATCTAATGGGATAGATGGGCATACCGCTAGGGCATGAGTGGTGGGTAGACCCAGCAGGGTGGGACCAAGTGTTGGATCCATGGCTCCAAATTCACGATGAGCACCGTCCACCCCGAGACCCTATCATGACATCAATATCAAGGGAAGACCCCGTCTTCCTATCAACACATAGGGCCGATCTGTTCATGCCCGTCCCTACAAAGCCAGATCCAGAGCATAGGGAGCATCCAAAATGTTTGAGATATCACACCCATGGTAATGGAGACCAAATTCATTCCATCCACATGATCTCCATTGATTTGACCGCACCCATCCACAATCCAGCCGATCCAGCATGGTCATTGCATCTAGACATAGATGCCATCGACTGGGATCACGTCAATTCACCGCTCTCCCCATCAGAGTATTGGCCTTTCGGTGAAATGCCTCATTTTACCCTAGGGACAACTCAAGATATTTTTCAAGCTGAAGAGGGACCCAAGGTTCCAAACGTAGATCTAAACTCAGCTAATGATATCCATTTGATCCCAACTCCACATCAGTTGGAGGACGGATCCCACATGTCAGTCGAGGAGACGACTGATGTAGATATCGGCATAGATCCAATGAATCCACAGATTCTCAAGCTAGGGGTAAGTCTTTCCCTCGAAGAGCAAGCCGACTACATTGCCCTTCTCAAAGAGAAGAAGGAGGTTTTTGCATGGTCATACAAGGATATGCCAGGACTAGACCCGCAGCTAGTCACGCATAATTTAATGCTTGATCCGACAATCAAGCCTCGTAAAGCAAAAACTACGTAAGATGCACCCAACAGTGGCCTTGATGGTCAAATATGAATTGCAAAAGTTGTTGGATGCACAGTTTGTCATCTGTGTGGATTATCCGCCATGGCTGTCCAACATGGTTCCCATCAAGAAGCTCGACGGGAGGATTCGCATATGCACTAATTTTTGAGATCTAAAAAAAGCGAGTCCTAAGGATGATTTCCCCTTGCCAAGCATCGACACTATGGTAGACGCTACAACAAGTCACGAAATGCTATCCCTCATGGATGGTTTCTCGGGATACAATCAGATTCGTATCAATCCTGAGGATCAACTCAAAATGGCGTTCACAATGCCTTGGGGGACATTTTGTTATAAGGTCATGCCTTTTGGCCTTAAAAATGCTGGCACCACCTACCAACATGCCATGACGTACATCTTCCATGATTACATGCATAAAACTTTGGAAGATTACATGGATGATTTGTTAGCCAAGTCTCTTTTGCGCTCAGATCATCTCGATGACTTAAGAAAGATTCTCGATCGCCTCATAGAGCATAAGGTCAGATTGAATCCCAAGAAGTGCGTATTCGGAGTCACATCTGGAAAACTCTTGGGTTTTATAGTCTCAAAGTGAGGCATCGAAGTGGACCCAAAGAAAGTCAAGGCAATCCTCAAAATAGCTCCCCCAACCACTATCAAGCAGCTCAAAAGTCTATAGGGAAAGGTCGCGTCAATTAAACGCTTTATAGTGCAATTATCTGACAAGTGCCGACCCATGAACAAATTATTGCATAAGGGGGTTACATTTCATTGGGATGACAAGTTCCAGTCAGCCTTTGACGAAATCAAAAAATACCTAGTTTCACTGCCAGTATTGGCACCACCTAGAACAGGAGTGTCGTTCTACTTATACATCTCAGCTACTGAGGTGGCACTTGGGTGCCATGTTAGCCCAGAAGAATGAAATTCAAAAGGAACAGAGCTACTTACTATCTTAGCCGCACCCTGGTCAGTTATGAACTTAACTATGCATATGTTGAGAAACTCTGCTTGGTAGTGGTGTTTGCTACCAAAAGGCTACGCCACTACATGTTGAGCAACACTACATATGTTGTGTCTAAGGAGAATCCATTGCGATACATGATGAGTCATACTTATCATAGTAGCCGCACGGCAAAATGGATCATGTTGTTGATGAAATTTGACATAGAATTTATTGGACAAAAATCTATCAAAGGACAAGTCATAGCCGATCAACTAGCAGAGGCTCCTCTTGAAGACGATTAGCCTCTAGTCATAGAACTACCCGATGATGGGGTCTTCCATGTCTCAGAATCGCCAGATTCTGATGAGCCTGAGTCATAGGCCGACATAACCTTATTTTTTGATGGTTCTAAATGTGAGCAAGGTGGTGGTGCGGGAATTGTATTCTTCACATCGCAAGGCGCTCCAATGCCCCTGTCATTTAAATTAAACTTCCCATGCACCAACAATAATGCAGACTATGAAGCCTTGCTCCTAGGT
This sequence comes from Wollemia nobilis, assembly GCA_028583015.1. NCBI lineage: Eukaryota > Viridiplantae > Streptophyta > Pinopsida > Araucariales > Araucariaceae > Wollemia > Wollemia nobilis. The sequence goes on along the minus strand of JAQPPZ010002937.1, from coordinate 323,889 downwards.
CTTTAGACAGCAGTCACCATGAACATAAAATGACTAAACATCTTTGGTGATTCGCTGTTAATCGTCAATCAAGTCAAAGGGGAATACAAATGCAAATGCCCAATTTTGCAGGCTTATAAAGCCCTTGTGGACAAATTCTTGGCAAAACTTGAATGGTATGACATCGAGGCACTCCCTCGGTCATCAAATCATTTTGTAGACACAATGGCCTCCTTGGGGTCACTAATCCCGTAAGACCTTTCTGGTGATATGACAACCATTCAAGTCAAAACCTTATCGCAATCCATGATGGAGCGTGCAAGCTCTAACTTGACGTCAAGAATCCACATGATCCAGATTGAACCATCCTCGGATAAGTTCTCTCGAATCCGTGATCGTCTGAAACATGCCAACTGGGGGTCCTTATTCTCCCCTACTCCCATCAATAGCAACACAATGTTGTTCTTACAAGTTCTATCCCACTCAACATTTGTTAGGGAGAAACTTCAAAAGGGATTGGCTGTTCATACTGTCAAAGTTTTTGATCAAAAAGACTGGTATTTACCCATTAGAGACTACCTCAAGTTAGGTAATCTTCCCCTTGGATTGACACACGCCGCAAAATGAACATTCAAGCAGAAAGCGGCTAATTATGTCTTGATAGGAGACATTTTGTATCATCGCAGCTATGAAGGAATCCTTCTTCGTTGCTTGGACCAAGCAAGAGTCCACTTGGGCGATCACCCAAGCGCACGATGGTACATGTGGTGGCCACTTTAGTGGTATGGCCATTGCAAAGTGCATTCTCTAATGGGATATTATTGGCCATATTTAGAGCGATATTGTTGCGCATATGTCAAGAAGTGCATGAAGTGTCAACATCATGCCAATTTGATGCACGTACCTTCCTAGGCCTTGCATACAGTCCAGTCCGCTTGGCCATTTTCACAGTGGGGCTTTGATCTAATTGGAAAGATCTCCCCTGCATCGTCAGGTTGTCACACGTTTATCATAACGGCCACAGAGTATTTTACCAAATGGGTGGAAGCAATTCTGCTAACCTCTATGACAGGACCCCGCATTGTGGAGTTCATTTTGCATAACATCATATGTCGTTTTGGTATTCCATCCAAAATAATCTCGGATAATGGGCCATCATTCAAGAACAAATACGTGCATGCTTTGACCACAAAGTACAAGATTCAGCATAGTTTTTTGACACCCTATTATCTACAGGCAAATGGGCAAGCAGAGGCATCAAACAAAATGCTAGTTGCCATCCTTAAAAATACCATCACAAATAGTCATAAGGATTGGCACATCCAAATCCCACTTGCCCTTTGGGCTTATCGCACTAGCATTCGAATGCCCACTAGGGCCACTCTGTTTTTGCTCGTGTATGGCTCAGAGGCAGTAATGCCTCTAGAGTTGGAAATTCCTTCCCTCCGCATATCAATGCAGGAGTTCATCGATGATGACACTATGCGGTAGGCCCGGTTAGACCAACTTACATTGCTTGACGAATGACGCGTTAATGCTCTCGAGCACTTACGTATCTATCAAGAGCGGCTTAAGAAATCTTACAACATGAAAGTTCACCTAAGGGACTTTCGGGTTGGTGATTTGGTTTTGAAGGAAAACCAACAGAACTCTAATTTTCCGTCCCACCTAAGGGACAAGTTCATGGAAAATTGGTTAGGTCCATATGTCATTGATAGCAAAATAAGACCCGGGACGTACCGGCTAGCTTCTCTCGACGGTATCAAGGAAACAAAACCCTTGAATATCAGTCATTTGCAACCCTTCTATATCTAAGAGAGCCATATCCCAAAAATGCTCCAAGGATTCTTGAAATCGCTTGGTCAATCCCAAAAATGCTCCAAGGATCCCTGAAATCGCTTGGTCAATCCCAAAAATGCTCCAAGGATTATCGCAATCGCTTGGTCAATTCCAAACAAAAGGCTCCAAGGATTCTTGCAATCACTTGGTCAATCCCAAAAAGGCTCCAAGGATCCATAAAATCGCTTGGTCAATTGCATATTTGTGGTCGTATAGGTCAAAGGCACCATAGGTTGTAATTGCTCTGCTAGTCCATCTTGTTCCCCACTGTTCCATTTTACAAAAACAACAAAAACACCATGCATTGCTTTTTACCACACTAGAGTCGGTGGTCTTTTAATGTATCAAGAGTTTTCGTGATTCAGTCATCATTTTGCTCTTTAGCCATGTAATGTATCAAGTCAGATAGATTTTATGAAGGCAGAGTTACACTTGAAATATGCCTTGTTACGTAACATCCCAACACAAATTAAAACACATAAAAATTCCCAAGTTGTGTGAACGAAAGATGAAACCTACAGGGTAATCCAGGTCACCATAAGCGAAACGGTTATCTTGCTCATCCCCCCATGCAAATGGTTCCAGAATGTTGAGAATTGACAAAAGGACAAGCTCTTTCCTATCCATTCACCTCCATATATAGTGGTTTTCACCACTACCAAATCTCAATCATGGTTGGTTCCCAAAGTTGTAAGGATTTGTACTACACGTCCCTACCAAGGATGGGTAGTCATCCCCAAGACCTAAAGGGATCAAAACCATTCACAAACAAAATTCCAACAAATCATCATCCTAAAACTTTCTATTCACCTTTGATCTCCAAGTTGTAAGGATTCGTACTATCTGCCCCTAACCAGGATGGGTAGTCATCCCCAAGGCCTAACAGATCAATGCCATTGCTCCATAATCTCCATCATCCCCTTGGTCCTCAACGTCGTAAGGATTCATACTATCCGCCCCTAACTAGGATGGGTAGTCATCCCCAAGTCCACAAGGATCAAGACCATTCACAAGCTCAAATTCACAATACTCAAAATACAAAATCAAATAACAATGGTTATCACCACTATTCAAAATCATTGCTCAAAAAGAATTAATAGAAAATAAACAGTGATTTTCATCACTATATAGACGAGCAACTTTCCAAATCATTCAGCCAACAAATATCCTGAACTTGAATCCCTAGAATTCTCAGCATTCGAAAACCATCTAGGTGATCCTCATTATAGGTTTGGTTGATAGCCTATCTAGCAATGGTGGTATCCTACCCGCATGACGATATGTCTGTCACATTCACTTTGCGTGTGTGCAGACCAATGTTTGCATAAGGATGAGCTAGCTTATGGTATCCTGGATAACACCGCAGATTAATCTAACTAAATACAACAAAGGATTTAGTGGAGCTAATTAGGTGATCCTCAGTACAGGTTCGGTTGAAAGCCCATCTGGCACTGGTGGTATCCTGATAAATACCACATAAATGAACTCAATTACACACACAGGGATGTGAAATAGCTTGGTCAAAAACAAGTCCAATTCATACCTTGTTCAAAAGTCTTGTAAGATAAAGTACAATCATGGCTAGTAATTTAAAACCGTCTGAGTCTCAAAAAACCTTAGCTACATTTCTAAACCAACTACGCTATTTTTCATCCTTACAATACCATCAAAAAATACAAAAAAAGAAAAAACCACATGTATACATACAAAGTCATGCATCACAGCAATCGCCTTAAAAAGACAAAATAACAGAGTTATAAACAGTCTATGGGGCCATAGCCAAACATCACAAATTCTATTCATTTTATTTCTGCATATCACATATAAATTAGAAACATTTACATTCATCACAACATATGCATCCATCAAAATAAATCAACATACAACCATCGCACATACCATATGCATACATCAATATACAGTAGCATGCATCCATCAACATCAATCATTATGCATAACATAAAATCATGACATATACACAAAGAATGAAAATCAATACAACAAAAACATCACAAAAATGTAACACAAAAACAAAGCAATAAGCATTGCCGGACACAAGTGCTCTTGCACGTAACCTCTTGGCATAAAAAAATCGATGTCGGGGCTCAAATTCTCACTCTCCTACTTCCCCAAGAAGGCTACCATAGCCGGACCGCTCCACGGGAAGACGGGTTTTGAAAATTTCACCCCATTATGGCATCACCAAAAGGGTTAACACCCACCAAAAATAGGTCCAAATATCGAGAAATTGCACATGCTTAAATGGTAAAACATCTAAAGGCACCCTTGCACAAGTCATCTTGGGTCAAGCGACTCGTAGCTTTTCTCATGAATGTCATTCCCTCATCGATTCGTCGCTTGAGGGGGTAGTCACACTTAGTCACCAATCAACAAGCACACACCCAATAAAAGCAATGACATGCATTCAAAGAATAATTGACAAAGACAATCACGCTCCTGCTTGGGGCAGTAAACAAGCAATCATTAGATCAATCAAATGCTTGGCATTCGTGAATCATGAACACAAGGTTCCCCTGTGGACAAAAGGTTGTGCCCTTTGCCTAATCATGACCGATCAATGTCCAAGCTCAAGTCACACCTCACCAAAATAGGATAACACTTGAAATCAAATTCCTTAGCTCGTCAGAAGTAAGGATTCAAGAATGCATGCCCTTTCCATACTTGGGGCATCAAAAGTTGGTTAGGTTACCAAGAAACCCTAACCATTAGTGCTTTGGTTATCTATTTTTGCTCAGCACTGCATCACCCGTAGCGCTTCCCAAAAAGGGGCATCTGTAGACACCAAAATAGTACCAATACAATTATGCGACCACAAACACTGATCGCATTGACACACAGCTTTCAGGGTAGCCCTCAGAGGTCAAACAGTGGCCCTAGCCACTTACACAACAGTTTTGAAAGGTACCAATCTGGTTACATATCCTCCCAGTCCGGTTGCATATCCTCCAAGTCCGGCTTAGGTTTTGAGCTTAGGCAAATGTTGCTTTTAAAACTTAAACAAATGCTACACTTAAGCAAATTTAACACTTAAGCAAATTTAACACTTAAGTAAATTGAACACCTAGGCAAAGGCTGCCTATCACGATATCGCGACGATCGCGACGTCGCGCTGTCGCGATATCGCGACAGTCGTGACGTCGCGCTTGTCGCGATATCGCGACAGTCGCGACGTCGTGACTGTCACGATATCACGACAGCTACGGCCACTACGCCCTGTTCCCCTATTGGTGTCGTGATATCGCGACGTCGCAATATCGCGACAAGAACTCCCATCTTTATGCCAAAGCGGATTTTAACCAATCAGAGGCAGATTTAAGGCGGATTTCAAGCATTTAAATGCAAACATTAAAACATTCTAATGCAAACATTTAAAACAATAAAAGCAAACATTAAAACATCGAAAGCAGGCATTAAACAAGTGGCAGTCGAAGACAGTCATTTATGGCTCCTGCCTTGCATGCGCGTGTAGGTGGGTAGGTTGGCCGTTGGAAGACTGTCACAGGGGCAGTCATGGAAGCCCAAGTCATGGAGGACTTTCCTCCCTCTTGGGAAGGCATGGCCGCCATGTGGCATCACTCCCTTTCAAAGAAGACCCCGTGGGTCTATAAAACAGTGGATTTTCCCACCCAAAAAAGAAGGTTGGTACGCATTTTAAAAAAAAGCAATGAAGTGCTGCCAAAGAAAAACACCCCGATTACACCTTTTCGATTCATTTTTCTTCTACATCCGTGATACGGAGAACATGAATCCGGATCCATGGATCCATCCATTCATCGACAAAGCTCAATGTAATTTTATTTCTTTTACGTCATGATTTCGAGATTGTGCGTGTTTTATTTGTTTTTAAGATCGAATGCATATCAACATGCAGGTTTTATTTTTATTTCATTCTCACTAATATGCAGATTTCAAAGTATTTTGAGTCCTCCAATCTGCTGTTCTATTTGTTCTAAAGACCGAATGCTTTTATTTTTGATACAGGTGCTACTAACGTCTTCTGCTTTCACTTTGCATGCAGGTTTCTAACAACAGAGAAGCAGGAAAGAGCAAAGATTCATCAACGCAAGCGGCGGCAATACTTTGGCCCGCCCATCTCAAATGTGGGAACGCGAAAGAAAGATCACCGGTCACTATTGTGATTAAAACTTTGTGACGCTCTTAACCCCTGAAAAGGGAGGAGACATTTGTAACCGAGGTCAAAGAGAATATTAATAAAAAAAGGGCCATGTTTTCAACACTTCTTTTAATCACATTTATTTCGTTCTCTTTCTCTCGTTTGCATTGCATCAGATATCAGTGTTTCTTTTATTTTTGGAATCTCATGCTTTCACTTTTCTCAAGGAAACAAGAGTTATCAGTATTATGTTAAATGTTAATATCTTTAAACGTTGTTGAATTAAATGGTTGTTTTCAAGATCAAAACCTGAGAGTTGACTTTGAGCAATCAAATCAAGTATTTAATTTGTAGCTAAAAAGGATACTTGCTTTGTAAAAAGATAATTGAGTGATAAACGAATGGTTATCTAGTTTCTTACCAAGTTAGCCGTAGAGGTGAACTGAGTTTTGAACTATGTTAAAGTTGTTAATTTGACCAAAAATATAACAAACAAAATTTAGAAGAAAAATAAATTAAAGTGTTACGATATATTCAAATATTTTCCTAGAGTGGAAGGAAACATTTTGTCAAATTGAGTTTATATGAATTATTTTTTTGTCTGTGAAGCCATCGAGGCGATAGTTAAGAGAAGAAAACTGCTCATAATTAAAACTATATATATATATATATATATATATATATATATATATATATATATATATATGAAAAAATAATCCTAGCATTTTTGGTAGGGGTATTAACTTTGAAGGTTGAAGTACAAGTATTTTTCTCATCTAGGTGTGGTTTATGATGTGATCACATTTAGATCATATGATTCTTTTTATATTTATTTAAATTATGATTTTTAACTCTTTCCAAGAAAATTAAGGAGAAGAGATAATCTGTGAATAATGAAACCTTATGGAAGGTTGAAACTCAAAAAATAGGTAGAATGTAATAAGTATGGAAAAAAAACCTTGTTATTATTATTATTTTATGTTCAAAATATTTTTTTTCCTTTGCTTCAATGTTATAAGTTGAATTTCTTACGTAATGGGTTTTATATTAGATAATGGTAGGTATAACAACATGTTGGTTCAAAACTCTAGTGTTGAGAGTTGGTTTTATTAAGCCTGCATAACATTAGGGAAACCAATAACCCATGAGAAGCAACTTAAAACCCATATAATAGTTTATCGGGAAGGATAAATGAAATTTATTACCAGTGAAAATAAATGGCTTAAACACCCAATATCATTCAGGTGCAGGTATGCACACGATTCTTGAGAGCAACCGTAGTTTGACAGAATTGGTCGACACATGTGACTTAGTCAGAACTAGTAACAAGGGATGGTATGGAATGCCACCTCCAAGTTACTGCTCGATGAGTACTATGATAAGTCCCATGTTCATTTGACATAGCTAGCTAGCCACGACGTTTGGTATGAGATAATTTTTTGTGACTCATAATGAGCATGAGTGATAAAGTCCAAGGTTAGGGTATTCATATGGCTCTAGCTGACTCCAAGTAGAGGATAATCAACTAGACACTAGGTATATATATGCTAATTCCTTTCATACAATTACTAAAACAAGTTGATCAGTTAGTCAAATATTTAGTATGGTAAGGGATGGGAAAGTAAGCGTTAGTCATCTAGGTGTTATGGGCCTTATAGGATAATCCATGTCATGGTTTGACCCTCATGCCAGAACCATAGGATGTAAATGACGTAAGTTGATTCCATATAATGGCACCATATTACGATATTTGGCTAATCGCATCCACTTGGGTGGCTGTCTGTAGTAATCCTGAACCCAAAAGTGGTTTGATATGCCTATACGGATTAAAACTATATGTTAAAATTTATTGGGTGAAACAAAAAGCTATAAACCTAAAAGTATTTGCTATGAACATGAAAGTACTTTAGGGGTTGAAAGCATTAGACTTTGAAAAAACGTGTAAAATTACTTGGCTTATTTTTGTGGTGCAACCAAGTGAGTAGACTAAGGTTTTTACATATGGTATCAGAGCCAAAAATATTTTAATTTGTAGACTCTGAATAAATATGGTATCAGAGCCAAAAAATATCTTAATTTTTAGACTCTGAATAAATATTTTTGTCTAGATCAATGTAAACCTATTAACTTACTTATTTCACCTACAAGTCAAATGGCATGAATATTGCAGGGTGGGTCTTTGATAAATCCTATAGGAGGTAGGGAGGAAGAAGCCACCGAAATACCTATAAGGGTACCAAGGTCATGTGTAAGACAAGAAGGTCCTCAACGTAAAATAAGGATGAAACAGTTGAATGAGCCTTCGTCGAATGAGTTTGATAGGGAGGAAGGAAACCTTGCAAAGGTTGTGCAAATTTTACAAACTCACATGGATCAGCAAAGTGAAGAAATGGCCCAACAATAAGAGTTGATTGTTCAACAACAAAAAATCATAGAAGACTTGACTAGGGTAAGAGAAACTAGAATAGGCAAGGCAGAGGAAGTACCTAGTGAATCTATATGATACAATACTGGTAGGGCCATAGTGAGTAAAGAGTTGGATATGAACCTTAATAAGGTCATAATATCCAAGTTTAATGGGAAATTTTATGGTGATGTAGTGGAAAATTGACTAAGTAAACTAGAGTCATATTTTTCCCTAGTAGTTTTGTCCTCTAAATGTAAAACTCTGTTGGTATTTATGAATATGATTGAAATATACCTATATTAGTGGAATTACTATAAGAAAAGGCATAATATTGAAGATACAAATCTCAAGTGGGAGGATTTAATTAAAGAATTAAGGGATAGATTTTTAACCAAGCAATATTATATGGAGAAATTTGATGAGTTTTCTAATCTGTGATAAGAAATTATGTCAGTAAGGTATTACCACCAAAAGTATATTCAACTACTAAAATATGCATCCCAATATGAAAGTAATAAAAATATGAAGGTTCAAAAATTTATTTTGGGATTCCATCCTTCAATCATGATGGTGGTGAATATGCACAACCTTGTGGATATTCCTACAAATTTTGATTTGGCATGTAAAGAAGAAGCGAATCAAGGGACTAGAAAACATACTTTAATTATAAAAAACCTATCTAAAAAGAAAAAAATTGAGCTCAGGAAGCGAAAGAGTTTTAGGTTCATGAAGTGGAAAAAATAAAAAAACAAGAAACCTAAAGGAAAAGATCAAAATAGATAGGGAGGCAAAAATAGAGCTAACTTTCAAGATAATAAATTTAGTAAGGATGGAAGATATTTTTCCAAAATATAGGATTAGATACCAACAAATCAGAATGAAGAACACAAGCTTATACTAAGAGGGGGGTGAACAGTATACGACCACTTTTTACTTTTTCTTCCAATTCAATATTATGTTGTGTAAAGATAACAATATCAATAGCAGTAGTAAAAGCAATGCATAGAAACCATACACAATAGAGACACCATAATTTATGTGGTTCACCCAATGTGGGCTACTACACGGAGAAAATATTTTACTAAAAATTTCTCAATCAATCTCTTTGGCAATCACTCCCAATTACAATGTTTATGGACCTTTGTCCAAAGGAGATGTTGATCCCTTAATCTCAAGTTTGTGGATCTCTTCCACATGAGAACTCTTTCCCCTTCTGATCTGGCTATGTGATCTTCTAGAAGACTCTATCTCTTTGTTGCACTAATTGGTGGATCTCTCTCCACATGAAGACTCCACACTTAGATTTATCTTCAACTATGTTGCTACTGTATATCTATCCAATGGTACTCTTTCCTCTGTACTCTGTCACCTCCAAAGCTCTGTAAATAGGCTCACTAAGAACCTGATCAATAGGCTCACATAGAACCTGCTTAACAAGCTCACACCGAACTTGTCAAATGTTGAATAAAAAGTTCACATAGAATCTATCTAAATATGATCTAGAAAGCTCACCAAGAACTTTCCCAAATATGCTCTAGAAAGCTCACCAATAACTTGCTCAAATCTACTCTACCAAGCTCACCAATAACTTGACCAAATCTGCTCTAGCAATCTCACTATGAACTTGCCCAAAACTATCCATAAATATGTCCCAACACTGTCCTCAAATATGTCCCAACACTATCCTCAAATCTATCCCAAAGGCCTTCTCAAAGTCTCAATCAATCATGCTCAAGTAGTACTCAAAATGAACTCAACAATGAATGGCAATATCAACTCAAATTAACTTCATAGAGGCATAAAGAGAATTGTTTTTTTTTTTGAAAAAAAATGAAAAACCTGTATTAATACAAAGAACAATTACAAGCGGGAGAGAACGCATCCCAACCAAGAACAGCAAACAGCACATCAAGAAAAGAGCACAAAGGCAACCCAGCACAACACAAAGCAAAGAAGTCAACTGGGCGCAAAAAAACGACATGTCGTGAGATCGCGACAGTCAACCCCGGCTCCCCCACTACGGTGCCAACAGTCGCGAAAACGTGACATGTTGCGAAATCGTGACATGTCGCGAAATCGCGACATGTCGCGAAATCGCGACATGTCGCGAAATCGCAACATGTCGCAAAGTCGCGATGACAGCACCCACCAGCAACCCTTCGACAAAAGTGTCACGAAATCGTGATGAATTCACCATATGGCAACCAAATCGCAAAAGCGTCGTGAAATCGCGACAGTTTTCGCCAATCCACTGGAAAGCCAAAAATGTCGCGATTTCATGACAGGTTTCCCTTATGACACCAGACCGCCAAAAGTGTCGCGATATCGCGATGGTTTTTCCTTTCGGCGCCTAGTTCTCAAAACTGTCGCGAAGTCGCAACGAAATATCCTCTCAGCACCCAGTTCTCAAAACTGTCGCGATATCACGACGAATTTTCCACTTTGCTCTCCATCTGCAAAAGTGTCGCGATATCGCGACAATTTTACCAGTAAGCACCAGATTGCCAAAACTATCACGAAATCGTGACAACTTAACCAAGCACCTTCCCCTAGGGCCGCGATGGCGCGACATGTCGCGATGGCGCGACATGTCGTGAAATCGTGACAAAAACCCGTCAAGGGCCGGGAGGGCACAACCTGTCGCGATATCGTGACAAAAACTTGGTAAAGGCCGAGAGGGCACAACCTGTCGCGATATCACGACAGAAACCTTCCTTAGCAAAAAAACACTGCACATCATTTCAGAAAATGTTCAAGGCCTTGTCGAATCTCTGCATCCTCCACAGGCATGTCACTATGCAGCTGCATCCCAACCTCCCTTTCAGCACCCATCTTAGCAAGGAAATCGGCCGCCTTATTGAGATCTCGATTCACATAGACAGGTATCACATCATCTAATTCCCTCCAAAGCTCTTTGATTTGGGAAACTAGGATCCGCAACCTCCAAGATTTTGAGACAAAGTTTCTCATACAATCAAGAGCACCCACCAAAATTTGGGAGTCAGACTCAATAATAATCTTCCTGTGTCCCTTTTTGGCTGCCCAGAAGGAGGCAGATTTAATGGCAAAGGCCTCAGCTTCATTGTTTGTGGCACATACCAGACCCTGCAGTTCCCAATAGAGCAAAGACCCAGCATGATCATGGCACACAACTCCAATTCCAGCACTTCCCGGATTGCCTCTAGCCGCTCCATCAGTATTGATTTTGATCCATCCTTCAGGAAGAGGTTTCCAACTACCACTCACCTGCCTTTGTTGAAAAACAACTCCCTCGTCCAAAGGCTCAGAAGCAGACTGAATTCCCCCTCAATATGAATGGCAACCGTTTTCGCCACTTTGCTCCAAATGACTTGCCATATTCCTTTTAGAGAGGAGAAGGTTTCACGAAAAATACGGGCATTTCTCTCCAACCAAACCTGCCACCAGATAAAAAATAAACCAAGCTCCCAGCCAATTCGGAGAGCATTGGATTTAAATCTACCTTTCTTCCAGCTTTCCCAAATGTTGTTTCGAGACAAGACCCCATTAGCCTGAAGATTAAAGTGGGAGAACCAGCGCTTCCAGATCTGTCGTGTGAAAGAACATTCAAACATTAGATGATCCGCCGTTTCCTCCTACTTATGGAATACCACACATTGGGAAGGGCCAATGATGCCTCTGAGTCTGAGATTGTCAAAGGTGAGAATTCCATTATGCAAAAACTGCCAGGCGAAGAAGTTCACTTTCGGCCAGCCCCGGGGATGCCATATCTTTCTCCAGTCATGAACCAAAAAAAAGGGTGGAGGGGGCTCTGGGAGGATCTCACCATATCCTTCTTTCACAGTATAAACCCCAAGGCTTCCATAGCCCCAGGCCAGTTCATCCTCCTCATCTCTCCCAGTAAGAAACCGTTCTGCCAAGATTTTTCCCAAAGTAGGTACCAACTCCGGAGGGATAGGTATTGGCCACTCATCCAGCCGCTTAAACTTTATGATCTTGTAGTCCCCCAATTGACTAGTGTTAAAGTAGCTCTCAATTTGAATCCATCCCTTATCTTCTAAAGCCGATTTTATCGATTGTAATTTAGGAAAAACAACAATAATGGGAGGATTCTGGTCCCAAGAATCAGTCCAGAACCAAGCCTTATCCCCTCGCCCCACTTTCCAAAATAGTTGATCTTTGATGAGTTGAGCTCCAAGCTTGAGCGCCTGCCACACTGGAGATCCAAAACCTTCCAATGGGAAAGTGGCCCACATCATTAGGATGGACGAGAACCCGGTATTTGCTAGAGAGAATTCCGTTGAAGAGGGATGTTGGCTGAGAAATCCACCTCCAGTACAGTTTGCCAGCCAAAGCATTGTTGTTAAACTTGGAGCTTCTTAGTCCCAAACCCCCTTTTTCCTTGGGTTGAGTAACCTTGTCCCAACCAACCAAGGCCCATTTCCTCTCTCCCTTGGCACCTTCCCATAGAAATCTTCTAGCCATTTTATCCAGCTCTTTCCAAATAGACTGGGGAGCAGCCAGGACGAAGAATTTGTAAATTGGCATGGCCTGAATAATTGACTGCAGAAAAGTTAGATGACCCCCATAACTTAACCATATATTAGACCAATGGTTCATTCTGTCTTTGATGCCATCCAAAAGGTCCTTCCAAACATCAATTTTTAGTTTTTTGAAATGGAGAGGGACCCCCAAATAGACTACTGGGAGAGAGGTCCGAGTGAAACCTAAAATCTCAATAACTCTGTCCTGTAACCGTTGATCAACATTGAAGAAGATCACTTTGGATTTATTGTCATTGATGACTTGATTAGAGGCCCGGAGGTAGACATTTAGAGTATCTCTGATTCTTCTTGCTTCCCTAAGGCTGGCCACTCCCACCAATCCAGTATCATCTACAAACTGTAAATGAGTCAAAACTTCAGCCCCGACCTTAAAACCTGTTATCTGACCTTGAAGTCTTCTTTTCAGAAAGAGTCTACCCAATCCTTCAGCCAAGATGAGGAAGAGATAAGGAGAGCAAGGATCTCCTTGCCGCAATCATCGAGAGGCACCAAAAGGAGGCGATGGAAGTCCCTTGATAAGAACAGAGTATGAAGGTGAAGAAATGCAGCTCATGACCCAGTCTGTCCAGTCCTGAGAGAAACCAAAGGCAGTCAACATCTTTGCCAAGAAGCCCCACTCCACCCTGTCATAAGCCTTGGACATATCCGGGTTTAATGAACATTCCTTTGTTCCCAGTTTGGTGCATTTTATGGATAGCCTCCTGAGCAAGAATCACTCCATCCAAAATTTGCCTCCCTTCAACAAAACCCCATTGCTCCGAGGAAATTATATTATGCAGAATAGGTTTTAACCTTTCAGCCATAATCTTCATAATTATTTTATAGATCACATTGCATAAGGCAATAGGTCTAAAATCAGATAAATGAACCCCCCCTGCTCCTTTTGGAATTAAAGTAATGAAAGTATGATTTAGAGCCTTGAGCATTCTTTTATTGGTTCTGGACTCCTCAGTGATGCCAGAACATCTTCCTCCAGGGAATCCCAAAAGGCCTGGAAGAACTCAATAGGGAAGCCATCAGGACTAGGCGATTTACCAGTACTCATCCCAAATACCACCTTCTTAAGTTCGTCTTTATCTATAGGTCTAAGTAGAGCCTGGTTTTCTTCAGGAGAGATTAAAGAAGGAATGACAGCAATAACTTCATCTTGGGCTGCCCCATCTTGCTCCATACTTTCCGAAAAGAGATTTGAGAAATATTCCATTGAGTGGGAGTGCATACCAGGAAGAGTGTCAAAAGAGTATCCATTCTCATTTTGAAGGAAATCCATAGTATTCATTTGTCTCCTAGCACAGGCAGAGCGCTGAAAATTTTTTGTATTTCTGTCTCCTTCTAATAACCAAGTATTTCTTGCTCTTTGTTTCCAGTAAATCTCTTCTTGGTTATCAATATCCTCAACCGCTTTGCGCAAAGCATCATCCTCGGATTTAAGGTGCTCGAAAATGTTTCCTTCCCTGAAATGTTTTTGTACCTCATCCCATCTGGTCAACAAGGGGGCCCGTTGGAGCTGGAAGTCTGATTTGTTAGTTTGCCTCCACTGTTTCAATTTACACTTGACAAATTGAAGTCGTTTGTGAAATTTGAACATTGCAGTCCCAAAAGGTGGGCGGCCATCTTCCCACCACTGAGGAATTTTTCTTCGGAGATCTTCTTTTTGCAACCAAAAATTTTCAAATTTAAAAGGTTTATGGTACTGCCTTGTCCTAGCCCCTCCCTCCAGAACAATGGGAAAGTGGTCTGAAACTAGGCCTTCCAAAATCTGAAATTTAATATTCCATTTCACAAATGCTTCCTCCAAGACCAAAAATTAGTCTAGTTTTACCTTCCTACTGTGTGGCTCTCTTCTCTTATTAGTCCACGTAAAATAAGTACCAGGACCTTTGATATCAACAAGGTGAAAGGCATGGACTTGAGCAATCAGAAGCCTATCCCCTGGATCCAAAACTGGGAAACCACCTTCCTGATCACTGGCAGATAATTTGGCATTAAAATCCCCAACAACAATCCAATCGCAATCTTCCCGGGAGGATCTCATTGAATGAACAACATTCCATTGAAGCCGCTAGCCATCAATGCTTTGAGCCCCATAGAAGTTTGTAATTAAAACCTGTTCAACTGTAACAATATTCTTAAAGAGAGGTGTGAGAACCCCCCTCCAAGCTGTATGTTCTATTGCTATCCACACCAGAGTATTCCACAGAGTAACAATTCCCCCGAAGCTCCTTGGGCCGCCACATCCATATATCCAGCGCCCCTCCATATTCTACTAGCAATTTTACACATAAGATCTAAAGACATTTTTGTTTCCTGAAGGAGCAAAAAGTCTGTTTTGTGTCTTCCTAAAAGTATTTGAACAGCAGATTGATGGGTTCTACTGTTTAAACCCCTTACATTCCAGGATTGTATAATCATTGGAAACCTTGGGAGCAATACGAGTCAATTGTTCTCACCGATCCTCCATTGATCAGCTTGTCCCCTTGCGCTACTATTAGATCCTTATTGGATTTTCTACCAGATCCTTGGGAATTACTATTCTTAGACCTCTTTTCCACCTGGGTGATCCCCAACGCTGGTCTTTCTCTGTTCTTTTCTGCACTTCCCATGTGGACATCCTTAATAACTGGCTGTGCTGGGGAATGGATTATCATAGCCCCTAGGTTCTCTGACTGCAAAGTCTCAAGGGTTTCAATCACCTGTTCTAAGACAGTAGTAGATGATAGAGGAGCATGAGAGTGGGTGTTAGAATCCCCAACATTCCCAACCACTCCTTCCATGACTTGGTCTTCTTGGTCTACAAGGGATTTGAAGATTTCATATCGATTGGTTGGCTTGGTTTGGGTCTGCTCTTTGCCATTTCTCTTTTTGTTTTTCCTCTTCTTCTGCTGTTCAAAGCCATATTTGTGGGCATCAGAACCCTGGGGGATATTGAGGGGTTCTTTGACCGAAGTGAACTTACCCTCTCTGGGGCGATTTGATGCTCTCGACGGAGATTCCGCTTTTGTGGTCAGGCTATTTGGGAAGAACCTAGCCAAATGGCCATGCTTATGGCAGAATCTAAATCTGAAAGGTAAGGCTTCATAGTCTAGCTGCTGTATCCAGGTTAGTCCTGCCAACTCCAATTCCACCTCGACTGAAAGTGGCTGGCTAATGTCCATTTCTACACATATTCTAGCAAAGACAGCAGTATTTCCTTCCATGGTATCTCTTAAAACTCCCAAAAATCTACCTAGAGAATTACCAATAAACTCAAGGATTTGCTCACCCCAAAACTCCATTGGGAGAGCATACAACCGTATCCAGACCGGGACAGCCGTGGGCTCAATACGAGGGTCAAAACCCACTATCCACAGTTGGACAAATAATCCTGCCGGGCCGTGGCTCCTCTTCTCTGATTCAAATGCTCTGTTTCTATCTGCTAGAGAAGAGAAACTAATAATAAAATACCCATTTCTTATAGGCCATAGAGAGTACTCACCAATGGGCTCCCGGTTCTGTCTCACCCGGTGTGTAGAAAGTTCGGAGTGGGCCGAATACCCATGAATTTGCGAGATCGGATCATGGGTAGCACGGTATATAATCGTATCCTCAACCAGTTTTGGTTCTATGACAATCTTTGGCCTGGACGCAGATTGTGGAAGGCAGCCGTTAACTCTATTTGCAGATAAACCCTTTCCAGCATTCTCAAATAGCATTTGATAAACATTGCGTTGAGCTTCATCGGAAGAAGATGCAGGGTTTTCTTTTAATTTATCAGCATATGAGCTTTTCTGCCCATCGGAAGATCTTGGAGGAGACCCCATTGGGCCCTCCCAAGGCAACGAGCAATCCTTCAAAGAGGTGTAGAATCAATCCACAGGAGGATCTGGAAGAGACTTCCAACCAGAGACCCTAGAGTTTCGCCTGGTGCCTGCATAGATGGTTTCCCGCCAAAACACCAGAGCTCAGAAAAAAGCGTTTTCCAAATGTTCCAATCGGCATAAAGAGAATTTTTAGGGACTCAATATGTTCTAATCTCACTCTCAACCCAAATCAATCTCAACCCAACTCATAGAAGCATAAAGAGAATTGTTAGAGACTCAATATGTTCTAAACTCACTCTTAACCCAAATCAATCTCAACTCAAATCAAATCAACTCATAGAAGCATAAAGATAATTGTTATAGACTCAATATGTTCTAATATCACTCTCAACTCAAATCAACCTCAACTCAATTCAAGTCTTATATAACCATAAAGAGAATTGTTAGAGACTCAATATGTTCTAAACTTAATCTTAACTCAACATAGAATGATGGAATAGTTTGTTTACATAGAACTTGAACAATCACTTCACACATCACTTGACTAGGCTCAATCAACTCAACTCAACCAATCATCACAAGGAACACCTCTTTCTCACACAACCCTAGTCCAAGTATGTATCAACCAACTCAAGTGTTTCCAACAATGCTCAACCACAAATCTCACATAACAATGATACTCATGTTCTTTTCTAACTCAATTTCTTTCACAACTAGTGGGCATCAATAACTATGCTTATCAAACAAGGTTTACACACAACTCTCAATTCAGAAAACCTTGAAGCATTCAACCAACCACTTTCGAAAAGGAAACCACAAACAATCCTTTTTCCTCCAATGATATTTTAGAAATCAACCACCATAAACAATCAATAGGATAATGTGCCCATACCTTTTATGAAGATGAAAAAACCTTTTTGTAAATTTGCCACAATTACAAATTTTTTTTGCCAATCTTCACAAGGGTTATTAGATCATAAAATAATCAACATTACTCCAATTTTCAATAATCATCACCAAGGCCTTTAGTTGCACAACTTCCTTATCTCTCCTAAAACCACTTGTACCATAAAATAAAATAAATCAAAACATTGCATAACATTTTCACTCCCAAAACCACTTTACAATAAAATAAAATAAATCACAATATTGTATACCTTGTCACCTCGTGAAAGAATTAATCCTCTTGAAAAAGAACAAGGTAAACTTCACTTTTGGAACCCCATTGCAAAATTAGAAATATATATTTTCACACACCTTACTTCTCCTTCTAAATAAGTTATTCAAATAGCCCTCGAAATAAGCTTTCCGACGATATATAATATGCTCCATTTTCGAAATAAATTGAAACCTTTACACAAAAAAAAAAAAAAAAAAAAAAATTATTTTATATATATATATATGCCAACCTCCATTAATTGCACATAGGTCGGCCCTCCATTAATTTAAACTTAAACTTTAAACTTTAATATCTTCATCATCGGAGGTCCTTTTTCGATGAAACAAAATTCCACCTTGGATTTTAATAAAAACCCTTTTCACATAAGCCCACCATAGTTTTAAATAAAACCTTTTATTTTTCTTGCCTTGGTTTTCATAAAAAACCTGTAAATAGCCATGCTTTCCAAAATATCATAAATGCTTCTTTATGAAATATTTTGGCCACCAAAACCAAATGCGATCCATGTGACATAAATGATCCATGTGACATCAATGACAACATAAAATACATCAAATTACCTCAAAAAATAGATAGGAAGACAAAAATAGAGCTAACTTTCAAGGTAATAAATTTAGTAAGGATGGAAGAGAGTTTTCCAAAAGATAGGATTAGATACCAACAAATCAGAAGAAGACTAGGGAAACTATACCTTAGGGCAGAAATGAGAATAATAATAGACAAAATAGAGCCCCTCCAAGTAGATGTTACATATTCTAAGGAGATCATTGAAGAACACAAGCTTATACTGATAGGGGAGGTGAACAATATAAGATAAACAAATTTATTTTTCAATCCAAATGATAACAACAATAATATAAAAGCAGTAAATAATGCACACATCATCACACACATAAGAGACATGGTTTAACATGGTTCACCCAATGTGGATTACATCCACGAAGAAAATATTCCTTATAATTTTTCTCAATGAATATTTTGGGAATCAAATTGCTATTACAATATTTATGGACCTTTGTCCAAAGGACACACCAATCCCCTATGCACAAGTTTGTGGATCTCTATCTACATGAGACTTCTATCCCCACTGCTCTGGTTTGTGGATCTCTTTCCATAGGATAACTCTATCCCCTCTGCTCTATTTTATGGATCTCTCTCCATAGGAGAACTCTATAACCTTTGCTCTGCTGAAATATGATCAAATATGTTCATAATTTTGATCCAATATGCTCATAACAATATCTTAAACCTGCTCACAAGTCTACCTCAAACCTGCTCATAAGTCTGCCACCAACCTACTCACAAGTCTGCCACTAACCTGCTCACAAGTTTTATCCAATCTACTCACAACACTATCTTAAACCTACTCACAAGTTTACCTCAAACCTGATCGTAAGTTTACCTCTAACCTGCTCATAAGTCTGATACAATCTGCTCACAACACTATCTTAAACTTGTTCTTTGTCTCTGCTTTATAACATGCTCATAACTCTTAATTTGCTCTTATAGAGATATGTATTCAAAAACCCCTCACAAACAACTAATTTTTCTAGTGCCACTTCAAGGGTTAGATAGTAAAATACTTTCTCAAAACATCCACATGAATTTCCTTCTCAAAATATATGCTCAATGAAATCTATGTACTTGTACTATGTACTTGCACACAAGATAAACTTCCTAGGTTGTTTTATTGGTGCCATGGTTGTCCGTAGCTGCAACTTCACTAACTAGAGAAATGATAGTCTAATAGGTAGCCATCAAAATGGAAGGATCCCCCTACCCAAGGTGGAGTAGTTACACAAAATGGTACAGTGTATGTAGATCTTGTAAGGGCACTAGTGGTATGGAAGTCGATAAAAGATAAAAAGGAAAACAACAACATGCGAACGAAAAATCCCTATGTAATATATTTTAAGTTTTAGTACATATCTTCTCTTTTTTATGTTCAAGTATTGTTGATCCAAAATTCTTCAACTTTTCTCTTGATCTCTTTTGAGGGTTTATCCCTATAAGGAAGTTGAGAAACCCACATCCATATTTTAGGATCTTCCTCTAAAAGAGTCATTTCTTTCATTTTTCTATACATTGAGCAACTTAGTAGTTTTTACAACCCCATATGATTTGATACTTCTACTCCATACGTACTTCTAAAATCACATAATATTGAATTTTTATACATACTCTATTATCTATTATCTAAAAAGTATTTAATATACTTTTCACTACTTTTCTTATGTTTTTTATTTCTTTCTTATTGGATTCATATCAACCCCTTACAACTTGAAATTCAATTTTAATTATTTATATTTATATAATACTTGAATGTCAATGTCAATTATTTATATTTATATAATATTGTAAGGATTTGTTCTTGTATCATACCACATATTTCTCAAGTCAAACGTTTTATATGTGATAAATGTTGTTATACTATATAAAATCATTTGTGTATTCAAATGTTGAAGTGTTGTTTTAATGGGTCTTGAATGAATCCAATTTTTATTTTTGCATGATAGTAAGATAGAAAGGGAAAGCCTTGTTTTCAAATATTATAGTTATGTCGGGGCTTTCAATATAATAGTGTAACAATTTAATATCACCAAAGGAAGATTTTAGGTGGATATTTCTAGCAATGGGTGAGGTTGAAATATAAGCCTGTAAGCTCTTTTGAAACCATGGTTTGGTCTATGTGGAACAAAAATAGAATTCAACGGAGAAACATATATTGCATGTGTATAATAAAGTAATGTTGTTTCTTGTATATTAATGTCTCCCTTGATTCTGAAACTATGACTAATGTGGAAGTTAATATAGAAATTTTGTTGCTATACTATTTGAATGGGCAGGTATAATTTTATATAGTGTGCATGCATCTTCCTTTGAGGTTAAAATATGATCCCTCACATTTATATTATACCTTTATTGATGACAAGAAAGGATGTGGAAATGGCAAGAAGTGTTGTTTGTGAACGTTTTGGTTGAGTGGAATGAAACAATCCTCTTTTTCAATGTGGTCCAAGAGTAATTCAAAATAAATGTAATGTATTAAGTCTGAATTTGTTGGGAAATGCAACCCAGTGTGTTTTGTACACTTACCCAGTGAAACTCATTATAAAGGATAGCATGAGTTAGTCGGGTGTAAAATATGAGTAACTTGTGATCTGAATAAGTAAACTATTTCAATTTATTTTATATTGTATTCTTATGTTTGGATGTAAAAATTTTAAATAATCATCTTGCTGAAATTTAATAAATAAATAAAAAGAGCTTACTAGTGTTTACTCTCATTTATTTCTATATTTTATTTTTAAAAGAAAATAAGTAAATTTTTCCCAGATTGTTTGTGTTGAGAATGTTTTTATCCCTATGAAGGTTTAAGTAGGGATTTCCTAGCAGTATGAATGAAAGACGAACCTTAATTGCATATGTATTGAATTAAAGGATCCTTTTGTCAAGGAAACAAGAGTTATCAGTATTATGTTAAATGTTAATATCTTTAAACGTTATTGAAGTAAATGGTTGTTTTCAAGATCGAAACCCGAGAGTTGACTTTGAGCAATCAAATCAAGTATTTAATTTGTAGCTAAAAAGGATACTTGCTTTGTGAAAATATAATTGAGTGATAAACGAATGGTTATCTAGTTGCTTAGAAAGTTAGTCGTAGAGGCAAACTGAGTTTTGAACTATGTTAAAGTTGTTAGTTTGACCAAAAATATAACAAACAAAATTTGGAAGAAAACTAAATTAAAGTGTTATGATCTATTCAAATATTTTCCAGGAGTGGAAGGATACATTTTGTCAAATTAAGTTTATATGAATTATGTTTTTGTCTGTGAAGCCATCCAGGCGGTAGTTAAGAGAAGAAAACTGCTCATAGTTAAAACTAAATATATATATATATATATATATATATATATATATTTTTTTTATATAGAAGATAGATAAGAAAAATTAATCCTAGCATGTTTGGTAGGGGTATTAACTCTGAAGGTTGAAGTACAAGTATTTTTCTCATCTAGGTGTGGTTTATGATGTGATCACATTCAGATCATATGATTCTTTTTATATTTATTTAAATTATGATTTTTAACTCTTTCCAAGAAAATTAAGGAGAAGAGATAATCTGTGAATAATGAAACCTTATGGAAGGTTGAAACTCAGAAATTAGGTAGAATGTAAGAAGTATGGAAAGGAAACCTTGTTATTATTATTATTTTATGTTCAAAATATTTTTTTTCCTTTGCTTCAATGTTATAAGTTGAATTTCTTACGTAATGGGTTTTATATTAGAGAATGGTAGGTATAACAACATGTTGGTTTAGAATTCTAGTTTTGAGAGTTGGTTTTATTAAGCCTGCATAACATTAGGAAAACCAATAACCCATGAGAAGCAACTTAAAACCCATATAATAGTTTATTGGGAAGGATAAATGAAAGTTATTGCCAATGAAAATAAATGTCTTAAACACCCAATATTATTCAGGTGCGGGTATGTACACGATTCTTCAGAGCAACTATAGTTTGATAGAATTGGTTGACACATGTGACTTAGTCGTAACTGGTAACAAGGGATGGTATGGAATGCCACCTCCAGGTTACTGCTCGAGGAGTACTATGATAAGTCCCATGTTCATTTGACTTAGCTAGCTAGCCATGACATTTGGTATGAGATAAATTTTTGTGAGTCATAATGGGCATGAGTGATAAAGTCTAAGGTTAGGGTATTCATATGGCTCGAGCTGACTCCAAGTAGAGGATAATCAACTAGACACTAGGTAAATGTGCTAATTCCTTTCATATAATTACTAAAACAAGTTGATCAGTTAGTCGAAGATTTAGTATGGTAAGGGATTGGAAAGTAAGCGTTAGCCATCTAGGTGTTATAGGCCCTAGAGGATAACCCATGTCATGGTTTGACCCTCATTCCAGAACCATAGGACATAAATGACGTAAGTTGATTTCATATAATGGCACCATATTATAGGATTTGTCCAATCTCATCCACTTGGGCGGCTGCCTGTAATAATATTGAACCCAAAAGTGGTTTGATATGCCTATACGGATTAAAACTATATGTTAAAATTTATTGGGTGAAAAAAAAAGCTATAAACCTGAAATTATTTTCTATGAACATGAAAGTACTTTAGGGGTTGAAAGCATTAGACATTGAAAAAATGTGTAAATTATTTGGCTTATTTTTGTGGTGCAACCAGGTGAGTAGACCAAGGTTTTTACATATGGTATCAGAGCCAAAAATATTTTAATTTGTAGACTCTGAATAAATATTTTTGTATAGATCAATGTAAACCTATTAACTTACTTATTTCACCTACAAGTCAAATGGCATGAATGTTGCAGGGTGGGTCTTTGAGAAATCCTGTAGGAGGTAGGGAGGAAGAAGCCACCGAAATACCTATAAGGGCACCAAGGTCATGTGTAAGACAATAAGGTCCTCAACGTGAAATAAGGATGAAATAGTTGAATGAGCCTCCATCGAATGAGTTTTATAGGGAGGAAGGAAACCTTGCAAAGGTTGTGCAAATTTTACAAAATCACATGGATCAGCAAAGTGAATAAATGGCCCAACAATAGGAGTTAATTTTTCAACAACAAAAAAACATAGAAGACTTGACTAGGGTAAGAGAAACTAGAATAGGCAAGGTAGAGGAAGTACCTAGCGAATCTACATGATACAATACTGGTAGGGCCAAAGTCAGTAAAGAGTTGGATATGAACCTTAAGAAGGTCATAATATCCAAGTTTAATGGGAAATGTTATGGTGATGTAGTGGAAAATTGACTAAGTAAACTAGAGTCATATTTTTCCCTAGTAGTTTTGTCATCTGAATCTAAAACTTTGTTGGCAGTTATGAATATTATTGAAATATCCCTAGATTGGTGGAATTCCTATAAGAAATGGCATAATATTGAAGCTACAAATCTCAAGTGGGAGGATTTAATTAAAGAATTAAGGGATAGATTTTTGACCAAGCAATATTATATGGAGAAATTTGATGAGTTTTCTAATCTGTGATAAGAAATTATGTCAGTAAGGTATTACCACCAAAAGTATATTCAACTACTAAAATATGCATCACAATATGAAAGTAATGAAAAGATGAAGGTTCAAAAATTTATTTTGGGATTCCATCCTCCAATCATGATAGTGGTGAATATGCACAACCTTGTGGATCTTCCTACAACTTTTGATTTGGCATGGAAAGAAGAAGTGAATCAAGATACTAGAAAACATACTTTAATTATAAAAAAACTATCTAAAAATAAAAAAAATGAGCTCAGGAAGCGAAAGAGTTTTAGGTTCTTGAAGTGGAAAAAAGAAAAAAACAAGAAACCTAAAGGAAAAGATCAAAATAGATAGGGAGGCTGAAATAGAGCTAACTTTCAAGGTAATAAGTTTAGTAGGGATGGAAGAGATTTTTCCAAAATATAGGATTAGATACCAACAAATTAGAAGAAGACTAGGGAAACTTTACCTTAGGACAGAAATGAGAATAATAATAGAGGAAATAGAGTCCCTCCAAGTAAATGTTGCATATGCCAAGGAGATCATTGAAGAACATAAGCTTATACTAAGAGGGTGGTGAAAAATATAAGATACAAATTTTTACTTTTCAATCCAAATGATAACAACAATAATATAAAAGTAGTAAATAATGCACACATCATCACACACATGAGAGACATGATTTAACATGGTTCACCCAATGTGGGTTACATCCACGGAGAAAATATTCCTTATAAATTTTCTTAATGAATATTTTGGGAATCAAATCCTTATTACAATATTTATGGACCTTGGTCCAAAAGAGACACCAATCCCCTATGCTCAAGTTTGTGGATCTCTATCCACTGGAGACCTCTGTCTCAATTGCTCTAGTTTGTGGATCTCTTTACATAGGAGAACTCGATCCCCTCTACTCTGGTTTATGGATATCTCTCCATAGGATAAATATATCTCCTCTGCTCTGATCAAATATGATCAAATATGTTCATAATTTTGATCAAATCTGCTCATAACAATGTCTTAAACCTGCTCACAAGTTTACCTCAAACCTGCTCCCAAGTCTACCACTAACTTGCTCATAAGTCTGCCACTAACCTACTTACAAGTTTGATCCAATCTGCTCACAACACTATTTTAAACTTGCTCACAAGTTTACCTCAAACCTGCTCGTAAGTTTACCTCTAACCTGCTCACAAATCTGATCCAATATGCTCACAACACTATCTTAAACTTGTTCTCTGTGTCTGCTTGAATACATGCTCATAACTCTTAATTTACTCTTATGGAGATATATATTCAAAAACCTATCTCACAAACAACTAATTTTTCTAGTGCCACTTCAAGGGTTAGATAGCAAAATATTTTCTCAAAACATCCACATGAATTTCCTTCTCAAAATATATGCTCAATGAAATCTATGTACTTGTACTATGTACTTGCACACAAGATAAACTTCCTAGGTTGTTTTATTGGTGTCATGGCTCTCCGTTGCTGCAACTTAACTAACTAGAGAAATGATAGTCTAATAGGTAGCCATCAAAAGGGAAGGATCCCCCTACCCAAGGTGGAGTAGTTACACAAAATGGTACAGTGTGTGTAGATCTTGTAAAGGCACTAGTGGTATGGAAGCCGATGAAAGAGCAAAAAGACAACAACAACATGCGAGCGAAAAACCCCTATGTAAGATATTTTAAGTTTTAGTACATATCTTCTCTTTTTTATGTTCAAGTATTATTGATCCAAAATTCTTCAACTTTTCTCTTGATCTCATTTAAGGGTTTATCCCTATGAGGAAGTTGAGAAACCCACATCCATATTTTAGGATCTTCCTCTAAAAGAGTCATTTCTTTCATTTTTCTATACATTGAGCAACTTAGTAGTTTCTCCAATTGCCCCATATGATTTTATACTTCTACTCCATACGTACTTGTAAAATTACATCATATTGCATTTTAATACATACTCTATTATCTATTATGTAAAAAACATTTACTATACTTTTTACTACTTTTCTTATGTTTTTTTATTTCTTTCTTATTGGTTTCATATCAACCCCTTACAAATTGAAATTCAATTTTAATTATTTATATTTATATAATACTTGAATGTCAATGTCAATTATTTATATTTATATTATATTGTAAGAATTTGTTCTTGTCTCACATCACATATTTCTCAAGTCAAATGTTTTATATGTGATAAATGTTGTTATACTATGTAAAAAAGATATTTCTCCTTCATAATATCATCCAATCAACTTGGATTAGTGATTTAAAATTTTCATGGTCATATACATCTCAAATATCTTGAATATCTATATCCTCAACATCCTAAACATCTAAATCATAAACATTCTAAATATATTGAACATATCATGTATCCTAAACATCATCACTGACATGACATGCATAAATTACAATCACTTCTACTTAGTCCAAGGTAATTTGACTTTCATGACCAATTGGTCAAAAAAATCTAACTTTGATGACCACTTGGTCCAAAGCAATCTGACCCATATTTAAATCTTCAAATATGGTATATGTATGATAGTCAAAATATTGTTGTACCACTATGTTGTTTGTTGAAATACCATGGTAATATGATCATAATGTAATACATGTAGGACCTATTTAAATATCATATAACCAATTAAAAAATAGACGATAATAAGTTAGAAAAACATAATTTATATTATAACACCCAAATAAATTTAAGAATTAGTTGCCTCAAATAATAAAAAATAATATTGAAGTTATCAATTCAATTTACGGGTACAAATATCCAAGAGAGCGTATTGGTGAAAATAGCAATAAAATATTTATATTCTTAATATTTTCTAGAAACATTCTAAAATATGCATTCATCGTGATCATATCCAAAAAATATGTAAGAGCTATTAAATATAGCATTAATAAATAAAATAAGGAGAGAGAGATGACACAAAAATAATATGGGATGGGTACCCATAGGTACCCTACAATATTTACATAGATCACATTGATACATTAGATCAATCATTGGAGGTAATTATGGTGATACCAAATCCTTAATTAGATGTTAACATCAAGCCAACATAACTTGACTTGAAAAATTACAATATAATAAATATGGTACACCCATTGATTAAGCTTATCCATATAGGTGGACTCACAAATATCACTAAGGGTGAACACATGAAGGGTACCCTTAGGATTACATGAAGATGCCTGAAAGCTTACATAAGTTATGTTTTAGCCTTATATGAAAAATATGTATAAACTTACATATACACTTGCCCATAGGATACATTAGTAGTGCTCATAGGCACTTTTTTCACATTTTATCTATTGACCTAATAATATCAAATTACACATACTTCAATATAAATAATAAGGAAACAAGATACCATATAATCTTACCTATCAATTAGCATAAAAGTGTTGTCTCAAAAATTTTCAACTCTTGCAAAACATGTAGTTAGTAGGAGACATTCTATGTAGCCAACTTAACTCTAAAGGGAAATTACATTCAAATGTATGCCAAGCAAACAATTAGGGATAATATTAGGTTTAACTTTTCATGGATGAGAACTAAGATTCCACCATATGGATTCTTTGACTTTCATGACCACTTCTCATACAAAAGTATTACCATAGAAAATTGGGTAAGAGAATTGCATACGTCTTTCTAACATATCAAAATAAGGTATGATGACCACCTACCAAATTTCAATTCTTGTAGAAGTCATAGACTAGGGTAGAGGTAAGTATAATCATCATGCTACTATCAAACAAAGGCCTAGATTTGTAGGATGTATTCATAATGTGTATGGTATGATTAAAGTGTAGCATAACTTTTCAAATAATTTATAGGTATATCCATCAACTAAGACATATTATAACATCATTCTTGAAAGGAACCCTCATTTTATGAGCTACATAGCAAACAAGAGGTTAGAAAAGTCTATTCCACCATATTGATGAAGTGGAAATTCTAAGACCATATAAAAGCATAGAGTTATCCCAACCTTGGTAATTAACAATAGAATGATAGCCTTTTAGATGTCCAAAATAAGAACCAAATATCTTATCTTAAAGAATGAATTTTTAAGAAGTTTGTCTTGGACATGAACTTGGGATTGAGACTATATTAATTATTTTGAAAAGCTAAGAATATGTCAAAGTATAGAGCCATCCCAACTTAGGCAATTAGCAACAAATTGTTAGGCCTTCTAAGTGTCCAAATAGGAATCAAATATCTTAGCTTGAGGAATGAAGCATTAAATATGTACTTTAGACAAAGCACCTTCTATATTTGTTGTTTGCAATCTATATCTAAAGAGAACTGTTCATGGTTCATCCCTTTTAAGGGAATTACGCACTCACTCAGTCATCAAATGAGAGGTTTGGTGCATATTCTATTTGTTAGTGAGGACTTTGTTATTTTTTTTTCTATTCAATGTTTTAAAGATAGTATAAGTGTGTCCAACTTGATATAGATGATATTTATGGGTTTCCTAAAATTTTTAAGAGGGATAAAAATATATTTTTTCTCCCTCTCAGCATATAAATGTTCGGATATTAGTAGGAAAAATGAAGTTAAATGTGTAAAAATATTTTTGAAGTATAAATTTCAACAATTTAAATGAAGTTAAATGTGTAAAAATGTTTTTGAAGTATAAATTTCAACAATTTAAATACATCAAATTTTAATATGACCCGGGTTCAATCCCCATGTTGGGTGTATATAAGAAGTATTACTCCAAAAAAAAAATACATCAAATTTTAATATAGTTTTGTTTTTCTTCGCTAGCATTGATAGTTTAATTGCTTTTGTGTATCACTTTAATAGTTTGCCACTCTGGCCCTTATATGTTTTGATGTTTTCTTTGTTACTTCATCTTTGTGAACTCTACTTCCTCTTACCAAGTGTTGGGCATAATTTACATGTTTTGATCATTTTTGTAAACTCTACTTCCTCTCACCGATAACTTACATCTTTTCAAGTTAAATAATTATATTATTTAATTAAATAAACATTTATTTCAAAAATATATTATTTATTTTTCTTTTATTATTTTGACTCATATTTATTCCTTTATAAAATTAAACTTACATTAATAATTTTAAATAAAAATGTTATATTATTTATCATATATAAAAAATAAAATTTAACATGTATAAAAATTAAAGTAAATTTATTTTATAGTGTAAATTCTAAGTTTGTTTGATTAATTTAATTGCAAACTTTTTAAACTTAAATGGTTCTTTTTAAGGGTTTTCTCATTATGCAGCCGAAAAATTTAACCATTAAAATTATAATCCCAAATTTTAGACTTTTAAATTAGATAGGATTTGATGACTATTTAGATTTTTTTACTATTTTAACTGTATTTTGTAGTTTATATTTCATCATGTCTATAGTTCTTAGAAGATACAAATCCGCTATATACCCACAAACCCACCTCACCTTCTTTACAACTTACACCCGCCACGTTGATTTTAAAATATTGTTAACATGGATTATTTGACATCCTCTAGAGTTATGTATAAGGGGTTGGATTTAAAATGTACTTGTAAAAAAATGGCGAATCATAATCAAAATCAAGATGAATCATGGTGAATCCAATGCAAATCAAATCAGTCATCTTCACACCAAAATTTGGGACATTTGAAAAGTAAGGTCATCTTTGAGGTACATTTTAATCTATTAAATCACCTTATAACTTCATAAAGGCACCACCATTAGATCAAGCTTGAAAAGAGCTTTCAACAAGTACAAATATGCCTATGTTTCGATATATGTTGTGACGAATTGATCCTAAGAAAACAATTATGGGCCGATGTGGAAGGTCCTCATATTTACCAATTTTCAATTTTGATAATCCTAATATTCACCCAATTAACGAATATTCGTCACTATTCCATCCCTCAATGATTTTCTATACTCAGTAGTATTATAGTATTAGGTGTTTTGAACGTTTGATCTCAAGTAAATTAAGATATCATATATATTGGGTATATGATGTTTGATTTTGAGTATAATATATTAAAAAAATACCTGCCTCCTTTCACACTTTTCAAGTTCATACTAATTCTACATGGCGACGCTTCTAACCAACACCCAGGAAAATGAACAGCCAAAAATAATAGAAAAATGGCTAGTCAACATACCACCAGAATTTCTAAGATCTTTTTTCACGGTATGTCTGCTTTATCTGCCCGTCCAAGGCAAGACACGTTGGATATACTCTGCAATTGTGGATGTATTACAAACGAGGTGCCTACCGCCATGTACGAGCTATCGATAATTCTGACCAAGAGTTATCCTAATTTTCATGCCAGCTTGTTCAAAGTGAAGGGCAATCTTATTTTCAGAGGAGGTTATAAGCAATTGACTTAGGGGTTGGTTGTGATTGGGAAAGGCGAAATATTTCCGCTGTTAGGTTGAATAGATAAAGAGATCAGGTCACCTCCAGAGCCTCGAAAGAAACAAATATCAAGGTGTTTAGAGCATTATAGAAACAACGCGCAGAGTAAACCGTGAACTCCGGGAAGTTTGATGGAAAATTGGGAAAGAAAACTAATCATGTGTTAGTGAGCAAGCACTGTATCGTTTTCAAAACTTTTGACCTATAATTTCTGTATCCACTACAGAAATATGACTAGATCCATTGAATAACGAAAAAGCACATGACTAGATCCATTGAATAATGAAAAAGCACATGATCAAAACCCTGACAATGAAATTTAAGACGGTTAGGAAGACAAATTTGTTGAAAATTCACATTGAATAAATCAACTGTGTATGTCATTGAAACAATCTTTTAATCGAACACCAAATGCTGGCCATTTTCTTTGCAAACAAAGTCACATGTGCTTCTGCTTAGAAAACACAGAAAGAGGTCAATATCAACAGATATTGCATGATAGTCGGATAATAAAGTAATAGGCCTCGATAGTAAGGAATACAGTACTTAACAGTGGAATAAGAAGTAAGAGGGAATGAAAACTTTATAAGCTGAACATGGAAACGTTTCTCGAGTGGTTGGTACATGAACAAATTGGACAACTTGACCGCAGCTAAAATAAGCAGAGATTTCAATTTTTAGCTGGAAAACATCCACAAGAGTTGAATCGTAATAAAGTAAGTCACCGCTTGCGTCTTCTGACAATTTTAACCATTAAAATACTTAATTTAAAGTCAAGAGGGGAGAGAAGTTACATATTTTCACTTCAGTTGGAACTCAAATGCTACAATATCTACGCATATCATAATTTTATTTTAAAACACCTCTACGCCTTTTAATTTTTCACACCGACATGGAAACAATTTCATTTTAAAATAAGATCTGAAAAAGCTGTCTCCACGCGCTTTCTGTTACGGAAATGTCCTCCTTTCACACGATAGATGTCGTTACATAAATAAAGTCTTTACTTGACGTGCTGTACCAAGCCAACTCGGTACGCTGCGAATCCCTATAAATATCATTGTATTTTTTTTTGAATGTCTGGAAAAGATGAACTCCATTTCCAGCTTGTTGCTGGTTCTCATTGCAGCCTACATTTTGGCTGCGGCTCCATCATATGCCACATACCATACTGGTCCTCCTCCAAAGCCGTACGACTACAAGTCTCCTCCTCCTCCATTGCATTTCCCTTCTCCAGTTCCTAAGCCTTCTCCCATAACTCCTCCACCGGTAGGCAAGCCTCCGGTAGTAGAGAAGCCACCCCCTGTTCATATTAAACCTTCCCCAAAGCCATCACCACTTCCCAAGCCCCCGATTGTGCAGAAGCCGCCTCCAAAGCCAGTGTCTCCCCCTCATTACGTTTATAAATCCCCACCTCCACCTGTTCCAAAAATCTCACCCCCAAAGCCAACTCCACATTTTCCTCCTCCTCACCACAAGCCTTCACCAGTCTACTCTCCACCCAAGAAGCCACCCACTCCCCCTCATTCACCAGTTTACACTCCCCCGAAATCATCTCCTCCTCCACACCATGAGAAGCCATCAAAGCCCCCAACTCCATCCCCACCAATATCATACACAAAACCTCACCCTCCTCCTGTGGTAACTCCTACCCATCCAAAACCAGTGCCAGTTTCTCCACCTCCACACTCAAAATCTCCAGTGTACCCACCACCTGCACATCACTACTCTTACAAGTCCCCCCCTCCTCCACCTCCATACTAGCTGCAAAAATACCTAATAGGATAGGTATGTTGTTCTCTACTGTACGTTATGTACATTTAATCTGTGATGAGCCCTGATGAATGGGTTTTACTATAGATGTTATCAAGCCTGATATTTATTGCATTGCATAACATCATGGAATCTGTCATATCTAGTTGTTTATTTTTTATTTCACATTTGTTTTCTTTAAATATTGTCTTGCGTAACAACAATTCTTCACTTGCAGCATTTATTTAGATTCTTCGAGATGGCAATCTGCGCTCTGGAAGTTCAAGTCTCCGAGGACAAACGAAAATAAAAGAACTGTAAGCTGCATTCATGATTCAAAGGCTTGAGTACAATGTAATCAGATCTCCACGAACACTCACTTTCATACTATGATTATGTGGATGCTGCTGTAACTGAGCATTTTAGTATATTCAACATAATAAATATATCTCGCTTTCTACCAAGATTCTTGTTTCTCTGGACGCCATACCTATACTGCCTTTTAAGTAATTTACTGCTTTACTATATCTTATTTCAATTCAAATTGTTCTATTCAATCATTGTTATTGTAAGAGATAGACTTCGTAATTTTATAGAAGTCTAAATTATGAAGCTAAATTTTAACATATAATACACGTAATAAAATCTCACAGAAGCCAAATATAAATTAAGTTCTCCAAAATTTCTTTCCCATTGTACAAGATAGAGCTATTTGTTGAAGTTTTTTCAGTCAGTTTTATATATCGGTGCTTGGGTCATCGATGGTTCAACACACTTCAACGTGTAACCTGTTAGGAGACACTTTTTAAAGTTCACAGAATGGCGTCGTCACATTTTCACCAACAATCCCTATTCATGCAAAGGGATCCAGGGAATCGAGTAGAGTATTCAAATCATGTCATAATAAATAAGAAAACAGAAAAGTGAGAGTCCACACCTACGTTTTTTTTAAATATCTCACACAAGTTCGTTCAATAACATACACATTATATATCAAACCATCTCATATTTATTTGGTCTAATATCTAGAAGAGAAAGCGTTTATATTGTACTCCTTTTTCATGTGGAGAATTATAAGGATCATCTAAATAATATCTAGAACAGATATTTAAGAGTTATTATGTTATTATGTGTGAGTTGTCTCATGTAAATAAGTGTGAAGTTATGTAGGTGAGGTGTCATGTTAGCAAGTGCGAGTTATGTGAATTAAGTATCATGTTTATAAGTGAGGAGTTATGAATTACGTGCAATCATGAGAGTCCTTGTTTTTATGTAAATATATGAGAAATATGAAGAGTTAAATCTCCCATGAGTATGAGGAGATGAAAAGCTTAAGTATAAATATTAAGAGTCATGTGAACATGAGAAGCCTCATGTACGTATATATTGAAGACAAAGCTTTGTAATATATATTGAATAATAAGCATTGCATTTATGCATTGTTTAAAAAAAAATGTCTATCAATAATACTCAATGATTTTGTTGTCCATTAGATTGATTTATCTCCATAGTTGTTCTTGATATGTTGTTTGATCTTGTAATATTGATTAACGTGTGAGAATAGTAGTGTATTTCTAACAATAATCTTATGATTTTTAGAGAAACATTATTTAAAACTTACTTCAAAGTGCTTCATATTGTAAAATTAAGATATTACAACAAAAAGAAGAGCCACCATCCTTGTAACATCAATACTTAATTGAAAAAAGATCAATCCATAAGAAAAACTAAGAGCCCACTATTGATCCTTAATAGAAACAAAGTTTCTTCCCAAGTCTTCTTATTCTTATGTATTTTCA
Source organism: Wollemia nobilis (assembly GCA_028583015.1). Taxonomy (NCBI): domain Eukaryota; kingdom Viridiplantae; phylum Streptophyta; class Pinopsida; order Araucariales; family Araucariaceae; genus Wollemia; species Wollemia nobilis. Next base: position 290,021 of record JAQPPZ010002937.1, on the reverse strand, counting down.
TCTTGATGCATGTAATTGATATGGTTATGGTAAGCTAACACAAAGGCATAAACCATGACAAATAATGGTAAGAAATGATACCATAGAGATTATATAGTAAGAATGCAATTATTTTATTACATATACAAAATGACAAGCATATACCATGGTATTCTTTAGATTCACCCTAACAAGTGGAATCGACCCTCCTATTGACCATCCTCCTTCCTTGGATTCACCTAACAATATTATTCCATAGTATAATATAGACAATTCCTCAAACACAACCTATATAATGTTGTACTCTTCCTCTAGCTTAGGGTTTTGCATAAGAAGTCAGACCCAAAATGTACTTGTAAAAAATGGTGAATCTGTTTCGAAACCTTGGCGAATCCTGACCAACTTTATGTAGGAGGACATGATGAATTACCTTATTTTTCACCAAAAATTATAAAACATTGGTGAATTTGATAGTTTGATTAGATCAGATGCAAAATAGGGCCCGACCATAAATTGGGTGCAAAAAATAGCTCAGATGCGGATCGGGTGCAAAACAAGGTCTGAATGAACTTGGGTTATAACCTAGGAGAAAATTTTTGTTTAGAGGGTGCAAAACTGGGACTTCCCAGGAGGTCACCCATCCGAGTACTACTCCAATTAAGCGTGCTTAACTGTGGAGTTTTTGATGGGTTGAAAAACATCAAGTCATCTTGTTTTTTTGAATTTTTAGCTGTGGTTGTGAGGTCTAAAAAAAAGAGTTATTTTTTGTTGCTTACCTTGAGATCCTTGAAATTCTATTTTCCCTCCTCTACATTTTTCCACCTCAACTAGGCCGCTTTCTACTCTCGTATTGTCCCCAACCTTATTTTTGTACCCATCCCGCATCTGGACCAATTTCTACATCCGGCCTAAACCCAAGCCCAATTCTGTACCCGTCCCGCATTCAGATAAATTTTTGCACTAGGTCGCATCCAAAATAATTTCTAGGCATTTGAAAAGTAAACAAAATATAGTGTGTACTTAGGGTTTAAAATTGTTTGTGCGTTTTCTCTTGAACCCTTGCTCAAAGATTTCACTTTGCAATCCTAGGTTAGAAATCATTCAAACAAAGAATTATTAGGGTTAGATCTTGTTTTCTTGCATTCTATTTTCCTACATTGTCCTTTATCTTTCATAGTCTAATTCTAGAAAGGCCAAACATAAGTGATTGTCTTGAACTGAACACATCAAAAAATTCCACCCTAAACTTGGAGTGAGTCCTAAAATCGTTCCTGGTGAACCCTTCCCCCCTTTTTTACACCGAGGTGTAGATAACAACATACCCCCATAATCACCTTGGCTTCCTTGCAGATCCAACCGAGAATCATATGCGGTAGGGTAGTTTTCCCCTCTACACTTTGTAAAGACCTTCAAGTAGAAATTCCTGACCAAATAATTCTATGTAAAGAAGTTCGAAGAGTTCTCAACTCTACAACAGGGTTCTATGCCAATTGAAGAATATTATCAAAAAATTATTAAATTACTAAAATATGTCCCAAAATATAAGAATAACAAACATTTGAAGGTGTAGAAGTTCATCTTAGGAGTAAATCCCAAGATCCAAATAGTGATTAATTTGCTTAGCCCTAAAAATTTACAAAAGGCCTATGATTTAGCACAATAAGAGGAAACTAATTAGTAAACAAAAATAATTTTCTTTAATTATCAAAAATTAACCAAAAAAATGAAGAGCTTAGAAAGAGGAAGAGTGTTGGTTTTATGAGATAGGATAGTATATGTGATAAATATGAATAAAAAGGAAGAGGTAGAAGCAAATTTGAAATTATTGAATAAGTACCCTATGCTAAATGAATATAGGGATGTTTTTCTTGAAGACTTACCAAGTCTCCCACATTGACGTGTGTTTGATTTCTCTATTGAACTCTTGCTTGGGGCTAAACCTATTACAATGACACATTACCAAATGACTTTGGTTGAGTTACAAGAGCTCAAGATACAACTCCAAGACTTTCTAGAGAAAGGGTTTATTAAGCCAAGTGTATCACCATATGGTGCTCCAATCTTATTCATGAAAAAGGATGGTTCCTTAGGATTATGTATCAACTACTAGATGCTTAACAAGGTAACCATCAAAAATAGATACTCCTTACCAAGGATATGAAACAAGCACCCTTGATCTTGTGTTCTATGCACCCAAAAATAAAAGTTTTACTTTCTTGTGTGTTCTATGCAGGTTTTTGAGCTTGTTTGTGTCCTGAATTTTAGATTCATAGGGTGGTGTATGAATTTGATTCACACCTTGCTATGGGAATGTGATTTGCACTTTTCTATGTGAATGTTATTAAAATAAGCAACCTAAGTGTAACTTTGTAGGAATAAACTATTAACAACTAGTAAGTATGTTTTGGAGCTATTTTAGATTGTTTTATAACAGGTTGGAGATCCAAAACACTTAGATGCAACAAAATTTAAGGACAAACAATAAGCAAATATTTTTGGTATTTTTGTGTATTTTTGATGATGTTAACCATCCTAAAACAAAGCAAGTAAGTAGGAAATGGATGCTAATCAGGTTTTTTGAAGCACATGTTCTTACAATACCAAAAAAGTATGCAAATGGTAACTATGTGACAATAAGCGAATAATAGCTAATGGAATGTGCAATGAAAGGTAACCAAAATAGGGTACTCTAAAATACCTCTTATGAAAAAGGTGATATTATCTAATACTTGCTACTGGCCTACCCAGGAATTCACTTCACCCTTAGATGAGCTTAGTCAAGAATGACAGTTACCAACTCACAAATTATGCAAAGCCTTGTGAGTAGGGGGTCTAATCCTAACCTACCCTGAGTACCTCTCAAGGGTAGGGGATGTTCTGGTGATGAAATACAAAAAATATCTTATGGGGGCTACTATGGTGTCTAGGGGGTGAGCCAGTGGAAGGAGATGAATTCCAATGTCACTGGTTTCAATTGGGGATTGGTGATGAAATCCAATATTACCAATGTGTATGAAATGTACACATGTGTGGTGATAAATCAAAGATTAATAAAGCTAATGTGTTGAAAGAAAACTAGGTTATGAAAGTAATGGAAAATAAATGCTTTTAATTACTTTCAGAATGAAATTTGTGATTTTGTAATGCAAACTTATGCTAAGTGCTTTTGAAATGAAAATCTATGCTAGTACTTTGAAAGAAATCTATGTCAAATGCTGGTGAAAGAGATAAAATATAATTAGATGCATTTAAAAAGAGATGAAATATAACTAGATGTGTTTGGAAAGAGATGAGATCTAATTAGATGCTTTTGGAAAGAGATGAAATCTAATTAGATGATTTTGGAAAGTGATGAAATCTAACTAGATGCATTTGGAAAGGGATGAAATCTAATTAGATGCTTTTGGAAAGAGATGAAATCTAATTAGATGATTTTAGAAAGTGATGAAATCTAACTAAATAATTTTGGAAAGTGATGAAATCTAACTAAATGCATTTGGAAAGAGATGAAATCTAATTATATGCTTTTGGAACGTGATGAAATCTAATTAGATGCTTCAAGGGAAAGATCTACGCTCAAAATAAAAAAAAGAGACAAAATCACTTGATTTCAATGAAAAGTTATGCTAAGGCTTTCTTGGGTGTAATCCTATCTACACTAGTCAAGACATGCCAATTAATAAGAGCTTTGTATACGAGAATAGATAAAAATCTATCACAACTCTAAGAAAATAGGGATATTCGAGGTCTCCTTTAGGCCTTATGTAAATGGATAAAATAAATTTATATGACCAAGATTAAACAAGCGAAAATAATCGTATGTAAAGGAGAATCAGTTTTTGGAAAGGTAACAATACCAATTTTAGAGGAGAATACCTATCACTAGATGTTGTAGGAGGTTTTGTCTAGTTTGTGTGATTAGAATTTTGTAGATTTTTGAGATTCATGCACTTGTGTATGAATCTAACACCACATAAGGATTCACACTCTACTATGTGAATCTGAGTTTGATGGGTTGTCTAGATAGCTTTGATTTCTATGAGTCAAGTTTTGGAGTCTCCCCTAGTCCTGAGAAATTTTGCTACATAAGAAGGGGTAGAAAGTTAGATTGGTTCTCAAAATCAGTTACGAAACCTCCAAATAATGATCACAAGATAAATTTGAGCAGTAGGGGAAGAGACCTAGTTACAATTGCAATCAATAAAGGTACAAGGAATGACTTCACATTGTATATGCTATGTCGAGAGGTGGTTTGGTCTACGAAGGCTGAAAAGGTATGTGAAATAGCAATCTCAATGGAAAACCGGTATTTTTACCTGCCCGACTTACCTTGTTGCTAATGTAGGTGTGTAGAAATGGATACCTTTTTACTTGGGATCAATTTTTGAGGTGATTTTGGGGATTCGTACCCTGGTGTGTGAATCTGATTATCTTGGGATTCACACCCCGCCATGCAAATATGGCTTGTAGGCCAAAAATGGTGCAGATTAGAAACTGGCATGTTTTCATGGTTTTAGTGTATTCTTTTCTGGTTTTTCAACACTTTAAACATAAAAAATAGTCAAATGATGGTTAACCAAAGAAGATGCTAAACAAAAGTAGTAAACATGGTGGGTGTCCCACCGGGTGTGCTAGAATAAAACATAAGGAAAATGATTGTTTTGTAAATTGATCTTGAAAAAGAAGGCTATAGAGATTATTATTTTTTAGAAAAGTACCTTTAAGGGACACAAAATGGGATCTTCCACACAGGAAACCCTCTTTAAGTATTAATAGTAAACAACTACCAGTTGTGTCCTTTTCTTCCTTGATGCAAGTAGGCTTATTGCTTGTGTGCCACTGGTGGTCAGATCTATCCTTGGGGCCTATGAGACTTGTAAAATTTGGTTAGACCATTTGGTATATTGTCTTGATCAAACCTCTCATGTTTACATATAAATAACCTCTAAATTATGCTCAAAATATGATTAAAACTATGTAAAATAATGTAAAATAAGCAAATCAAGGATATTTATCAATTCTTGTGAGCTCTAGTTGGCATAAAATGGGATTCACACACTAGTGTGTGAATCTCGTTGTGCCTTAAAATTCACACCTTGCTATGCAAATATGACTATGATTTCTAGAATCGATGCATTTTGAAATAAAGTTTTCTCTAGTGTAGGAGCTTCTTCTATTGTTTGCCAAGTCATCTTCATAAGCTACAATATTTATTAGCAACCTGTAAAAAACAAAAGGGTGTTGATGAATTTCATGTTGAATTCTATGTGGGGATGGATGATGGGTGATGTTGGATGATGTTGATTGATGTTGGTTGTCTAGGCTAATTTTAGTAGAGTTTTGTTAAGCAAAAGTTGATCTCTTTGAAATGGAGAATTTGACCTTCTATTTATAGAGTTTCCCAAGGTTAAAGGAGGGGTTGAGGTGTCCCTTGTGAGGTGTCCCCTGATGTGGCATGCCTCAATAGTGCATTTGGGTGAGATAAGCCTTCACCCATCTACCTATCATGAATGAGCATGGTGATGTGGAGTGGTGGAAGGATCAAATCCTAAATATGGTGGGGTTCACCTAGAGTGGAGAGTTGACTTGGGTGAGGTTTAAAGTGAGTCATCCATGACCATGCTTTGAAAACCACAAAGTCTTCAAAACTCATTTATGAATTCAAACCCACATGGGGATATGAAATGAAGTAAGGGTTAGTTGAGACTAGGGTTAGGTTGACCCTAGGTTAGTTGTTGACTTTTGGGTGAGGTGGAGTGTAACTCACCATGTCTCCCATGCCTTTGGATACAAAAGTCTCCAAAAGCCTTTTAAGGCCCTCAATTCACACAAGAGGATGTGTGGATCAAGGGTTAAAGATAACTTTGATTAGTTTGACCATAGGTTAGACCAAGGCCAAATAGGTGAGGTGGCATCTAGGCTAGTCAAAGAGTAGACTAGGTGAGGTGGCCATGAACCAGATTGGCCATGGTTAGATTGACCATGGGGTGGAGTTTGACCATAAAGTGAATTTTGACCATGGTAAAATTTAACCAAGGTTAAGCCATGATGGTGGTCGTATGAGGACCTATAGTTAAGCATAGAAAGGGGCTTAAGTATCCCAAGGGAGCTTGTGAATAGTGCTTTTCAACTTACCAAGTGTTTGGACATTATTTGTATGTTTTGATGAACCGACCAACTAATACCGATAACAGACATATTTTTTATATAATTATGTTATTTAATTAAATAAACAACTATTTTAACAAAAAAAAAAAATTATTTCTATAATTTTAACTCATTAATTTTCTTATAAAAGTAAACTGACATTAATAATTTTATATAATACATTTTATAATATTCATAGTTCAACTTGTATAAAATTTAAATAAATTTAATTTTTTTAATTACAATTTTTTTACCACCAACTTAGAGGACTAAGATGATGGCTTAAAATTGTCATCGTAGACCGCCACAATGGTGGCATGTAGTTGTCGTATTTGAACCTAATAGGGTGGCTAAAACCATTGTCATACGTTTCTAGGATGGTAGTTAATAACAGCCCTAGGTTCTAAGACGATGGATAAAAACCATCATCTTATAGACCTAAAGACGATGGCTAAAAACTGTCATAATTAGAGTTCCACTATGATATTTTGAGTTAAGTGTGCTTCCTAATAAGATACTAGTTTTTAAGAGGTTCCTTCAAAAAAAACTCTAATAATTAAAGTAACTCTTTAATCCATGCTTCAAATGTCTAATATTAAAGAATGTTATTTAGTTTAAACAATGATATCTAATTAAGGTCTTCACCTATATATGATTCAACTAAACCAATTCTTATTTTTATATTAAATTTATCACCTACATTTTTCTTTTTGACCCTCCTACAATCACTTTATGTTTCACTATATGTTTCAATTGCTTCTAAAAGGGTATATCGAGGGATATGTAATATATATGTACTCTATGTTTCAGTAGTACTTTAGGTATCTAAAGTTGCCATTCAAGCCTTTAAATCAAGTTGTGTTATTCCAACAAGCTCCGTTATTTGAGAATACACCTAAAGACAACGATTTTTTCTACTATATTGTTGTTTATCCTAATTTCAACCTTCCATTATTCTATTGGAATATCATATTTTCACTATTAACTCCATAAGAAAAAATGTGATATTAAAGTCTTGTCTTGGTTTAACCAATTACAAACTATCACACAAGCTATAGATATCCATGTGCTTCTCCTGTGGGAAGAACTTCAAATTCAAATCCCAAACTATGCAATTTTATTTACCACACTTATGTTACACGACAACAGAGTTATAAGAAAACTCAATTTACCCAACCCGGCTAAACAAACCATATAAATGCCTTAGTTTTTGTTCCTCATTATCTATGTGAGCACCCAAAATTTAACTGGGTTTTGTTGCAAGTATTTTATATGTTTTTAGTTTAATATATAGTACCAAACTTCCTTTCTGAGTTTTTAGTTCATATTCGAGATTGAGTTAACTTTTAAACATTCTAGTTAAAATGTCACACACAAAATTCTAGTTTTATATTACCTTCGCTTTATCAAATAGTTCAAAATTTTTGGGTTCTACTTTACTGGCTGGAATTTAAAGTGAACAATCCAAGAAAAATGTTTTCAATATTTACTTGCATTAAATCTTGGAGTTAGTTTTCTTTTAAAATGAATATCTCTAATAATCAAGAATACAAACTTATACTAAGAGGGGAGGTGAACAATATAAGATAAAACGTTTTATTTTTCAATCCAAATGATAACAACAATAATATAAAAGCAGTAAATAATGCACACATCATCACACACATTAGAGACATGGTTTACCATGGTTCACCCAATGTGGGTTACCCACGAAGAAAATATTCCTTATAATTTTTCTCAATGAATATTTTGGGAATCAAATCGCTATTACAATATTTATGGGCCTTTGTCCAAAGGAGACACCAATCCCATATGCACAAGTTTGTGGATGTCTATCTACAGGAGACTTCTATCCCCACTGCTCTATTTTGTGGATCTCTTTCCACAGGAGAACTCTATACTCTCTACTCTGTTTTATGGATATCTCTCCATAGGATAAATCTATCTCCTTTGATCTGCTCAAATTTGATCAAATATGTTCATAATTTTGATCCAATATTCTCATAAAAATGTCTTAAACCTACTCATAGGTCTTCCTCAAACCTGCTCACAAGTCAGCCACCAACCTACTCACAAGTCTGCCACTAACCTTCTCACAAGTTTGATCCAATCTACTCACAACACTATCTTAAACCTACTCACAAGTTTACCTCAAACCTGATCATAAGTTTACCTCTAACCTGCTCATAAGTCTAATCCAATCTGTTCACAACATTGTCTTAAAACTGTTCTCTATCTCTACTTTATAACATGCTCATAACTCTTAATTTGCGCTTATGGAGATATGTATTCAAAAACCTCTCACAAACAACTAATTTTTCTAGTGCCACTTCAAGGGTTAGATAGAAAAATACTTTCTCAAAACATCCACATGAATTTCCTTCTCAAAATATATGCTCAATGAAATCTATGTACTTGTACTATGTACTTGCACACAAGATAAACTTCCTAGGTTGTTTTACTGGTGCCATGGCTTTCCGTAGCTGCAACTTCACTAACTATAGAAATGATAGTCTAATAGGTAGCCATCAAAAGGGAAGGATCCCCCTACCCAAGGTGGAGTAGTTACACAAAATGGTACAGTGTGTGTAGATCTTGTAAGGGCACTAGTGGTATGGAAGCCAATGAAAGAGCAAAAGGAAAACAACAACATGCAAGCGGAAAACCCCTATGTAAGATATTTTAAGTTTTAGTACATATATTCTCTTTTTTATGTTCAAGTATTGTTGATCCAAAATTCTACAACTTTTCTCTTGATTTCTTTTGAGGGTTTATCCCTATGAGGAAGTTGAGAAACCCACATCCATATTTTAGGATCTTCCTCTAAAAGAGTCATTTCTTTCATTTTTCTATATATTGAGCAACTTAGTAGTTTCTCCAATTTCCCCATATGATTTGATACGTCTACTCCATACGTACTTCTAAAATCACATCATATTGAATTTTGATACATACTTTATTATATATTATCTAAAAAATATTTTATATACTTTTCACTACTTTTCTTATGTTTTCTATTTATTTCTTATTGGATTCATATCAACCCCTTACAACTTGAAATTCAATTTTAATTATTTATATTTATATAATACTTGAAGGTCAATGTCAATTATTGATATTTATATAATATTGTAAGGATTTATTCTTGTCTCACACCACATATTTCTCAAGTCAAACGTTTTATATGTGATAAATGTTGTTATACTATGTAAAATCATCTGTGTATTCAAAATTTCAAGTGTTTTCTTAATGGGTCTTGAATGAATCCAATTTTTATTTTTGCATGATAGTAAGATAGAGAGGGAAGGCCTTGTTTTCAAATATTATAGTTCTATCGGGGCTTTCAAGATAATAGTGTAACAATTTAATATCACCAAAGGAAGATTTTAGGTGGATATTTCTAGCAATGGGTGAGGTTGAAATATAAGCTTGTAAGCTCTTTTGCAACCATGGTTTGGTCTATGTGGAACAAAAATAAATTTCAATGGAGAAACATATATTACATATGTAAAATAAAGTAATGTTGTTTCTTGTATATTAATTTCTCCCTTGATTTTTAAACTATGACTAGTGTGGAAGTTAATATAGAAATTTTGTTGCTATACTCTTTGAATGGGCGGGTATAATGTTATATAGTGTGCATGCATCTTCATTGGAGGTCAAAATATGATCCCTCACATTTATATTATACCTTTATTGATAACAAGAAATATATCTGGAAATGGCAAGAAGTGTTGTTTGTGAACGTTTTGGTTGAGTGGAATGAAACAATCCTCTTTTTCAATGTGGACCAAGAGTAATTCAAAATAAGTGTAATGTATTAAGTCTAAATTTGTTGGGAAATGCAACCCAGTGTGTTTTGTACACTTACCTAGTGAAACTCATTATAAAGGATAACATGAGTTAGTTGGGTGTAAAATATGAGTAACTTGTGATCTGAATAAGTAAAACTATTTCAATTTATTTTATATTGTATTCTTATGTTTCGATGTAAAAATTTTAAATAATCATCTTGCTGAAATTTAATAAATAAATAAAAAGAGCTTACCAGTGTTTACTCTCATTTATTTCTATATTTTATTTGTAAAAGAAAATAAGTAAATTTTTCCCAGATTGTTTGTGTTGAGAATGTTTTTATCCCTATGAAGGTTTAAGTAGGGATTTCCTAGCAGTATGAATGAAAGACGAACTTTAATTGCATATGTATTTAATTAAAGGATCCTTTTGTCAAGGAGACAAGATTTATCAATATTATGTTAAATGTTAATATCTTTAAACGTTATTGAAGTAAATGGTTGTTTTCAAGATCGAAACCCGAGAGTTGACTTTGAGCAATAAAATAAAGTATTTAATTTGTAGATAAAAAGGATACATGGTTTGTGAAAAGATAATTGAGTGATAAATGAATGGTTATCTAGTTTCTTGGCAAGTTAGTCTTAGAGGCGAACTGAGTTTTGAACTATGTTAAAGTTGTTAATTTGACCAAAAATATAACAAACAAAATTTGGAAGAAAACTATATTAAAGTGTTATGATATATTCAAATATGTTCCTGGAGTGGAAGGAAACATTTTTTCAAATTAAGTTTATATGAATTATGTTTTTGTCTATGAAGCCATCCAGGCGATAGTTAAGAGAAGAAAACTACTCATAGTTAAAATTGAATATATATATATAGGAAAAATTAATCCTAGCATGTTTGGTAGGGGTATTAACTCTGAAGGTTGAAGTACAAATATTTTTCTCATCTCGGTGTGGTTTATGATGTGATCACATTCAGATCATATGATTCTTTTTATATTTATTTAAATTATGATTTTTAACTCTTTCCAAGAAAATTATGGAGAAGAGATAATCTGTGACTAATGAAACCTTATGGAAGGTTGAAACTCAGAAACTAGGTAGAATGTAAGAAGTATGGAAAGGAAACCTTATTATTATTATTTTATGTTAAAAATATATTTTTTCCTTTGCTTCAATGTCATAAGTTTAATTTCTTACGTAATGGGTTTTATATTAGAGAATGGTAGGTATAACATGTTGGTTGAGAACTCTAGTGTTGAGAGTTGGTTTTATTAAGCCTGCATAACATTAGGGAAACCAATAACCCATGAGAAGCAACTTAAAACCCATATAATAGTTTATCGGGAAGGATAAATGAAAGTTATTGCCAGTGAAAATAAATGGCTTAAACACCCAATATCATTCAGGTGCGGGTATGCACACGATTCTTGAGAGCAACGGTAGATTGACAGAATTGGTTGACACATGTGACTTAGTCAAAACTGGTAACAAGGGATGGTATGGAATGCCACCTCTAGGTTACTGCTCGAGGATTACTATGATAAGTCAAATGTAAACCTATTAACTTACTTATTTCACCTACAAGTCAAATGGCATGAATTTTGCAGGGTGGGTCTTTGAGAAATCCTATAGGAGGTAGGGAGGAAGAAACCACTTAAATACCTATAAGAGAACCAAGGTCATGTGTAATACAAGAAGGTCCTCAACGTGAAATAAGGATGAAACAGTTGAATGAGACTCTGTCGAATGGTTTTGATAGTGAGGAAGGAAACCTTGCAAAGGTTGTGAAAATTTTAAAAAATCACATGGATCAGCAAAGTGAATAAATGGCCGAACAAAAAACTCATTGGCCCAACAATAGGAGTTGATTGTTCAACAACAAAAAATTATAGAAGACTTGACTAGGGTAAGATAAACTAGAATAGGCAAAGCAAAGGAAGTACCTAGTGAATCTATATGATACAATACTGGTAGGGCCAGAGTGAGTAAAGAGTTGGATATGAACCTTAAGAAGGTCATAATATCCAAGTTTAATGGGAAAGGTTATGGTGATGTAGTGGAAAATTGACTAAGTAAACTAGAGTCATATTTTTCCCTAGTAGTTTTGTCATCTGAATCTAAAACTCTGTTGGCAATTATGAATATGATTGAAATATCCCTAGATTTTTGGAATTCCTATAAGAAATGGCATAATATTGAAGCTAAAAATCTCAAGTGGGAGGATTTAATTAAATAATTAAGGGATAGATTTCTGACCAAGCAATATTATATGGAGAAATTTGATGAGTTTTATAATCTATGATAAGAAATTATGTCAGTAAGGTATTACCACCAAAAGTATATTCAACTACTAAAATATGCATCCCAATATGAAAGTAATGAAAATATGAAGGTTCAAAAATTTATTTTGGGATTGCATCCTACAATCATGATGGTGGTGAATATGCACAACCTTGTGGATCTTCCTACAAATTTTGATTTGGCATGGAAAGAAGAAGCGAATCAAGAGACTAGAAAACATACTTTAATTATAAAAAAACTATCTAAAAAAAAAAAATGAGCTCAGGAAGTGAAAGAGTTTTAGGTTCATGAAGTGGAAAAAATAAAAAATCAAGAAACCTAAAGGAAAAGATCAAAATAGATAGGGAGGCAAAAATAGAGCTAACTTTCAGGATAATAAATTTAGTAAGGATGGAAGAGATTTTTCCAAAGAATAGGATTAGATACCAACAAATCATAATGAAGAACACAAGCCTATACTAAGATGGGGTGTGAACATTATAAGACCACTTTTTACTTTTTCTTCCAATTCAATATTATGTTGTGTAAAGATAGCAGTATCAATAGCAGTAATAAAAGCAATGCACAGAAACCATACATAATAGAGACACCACAATTTATGTGGTTCACCCAATGTGGGCTACTCCACGGAGAAAATATTTTACTAAAACTTTCTCAATCAATCTCTTTGGGAATCACTCCCAATTACAATGTTTATGGACCTTTGTCCAAAGGAAATGTTGATCCCCCAATATCAAGTTTGTGGATCTCTTCCACATGAGAACTCTTTCCCCTTTTGCTCTGGCTATGTGATCTTCTATAAGACTCTATCTCTCTACTACACTAACTGGTGGACCTATCTCCACTAGAAGACTCCTCACTTAGATTTGTCTTCAACTGTGTTGCTATTGGATATCTATCCACTAATACTCTTTCCTTTGTACTCTATCATCTCCAAAGCTCTATCAATAGGCTCACTAAGAACCTGATCAATAGGCTCACATAGAACCTACTTAACAAGCTCACACCAAACATGTCAAATGCTGAATAACAAGTTCACATAGAACCTATCTAAATATGCTCTAGAAATATCACCAACAACTTGCCCAAATATGCTCTAGCAAGCTCACCAAGAACTTGCCCAAATCTACTCTAGCAATCTCACCAATAACTTGCCCAAATATGATCTAGCAATCTCACCAAGAACTTTCCCAAAACTATCCACAAATATGTCCCAACATTGTCCTCAAATATGTCCCAACACTGTCCTCAAATCTATCCTAAAGGCCTTATCAAAGGCTCAATCAATCATGCTCAAGTAGTATTCAAAAATGAACTCAACAATGAATGGCAATATCAACTCAAATTAACTTCATAGAAGCATAAAGAGAATTGTTAGAGACTCAATATGTTCTAATCTCACTCTCAAACCAAATCAATCTCAACCCAACTCATAGAAGCATAAAGAGAATTGTTAGAGACTCAATATGTTCTAAACTCACTCTCAACCCAAATCAATCTCAACTCAAATCAAATCAACTCAAAGAAGCATAAAGAGAATTGTTAGAGACTCAATATGTTCTAATATCACTCTCAACTCAAATCAACCTCAACTCGATTCAAGTCTTATAAAACCATAAAGAGAATTGTTAGAGACTCAATATGTTCTAAACTTAATCTTAACTCAACATAGAATGATGGAATAGTTTATTTACATAGAACTTGAACAATCACTTCACACATCACTTGACTAGGCTCAATCAACTCAACTCAACCAATCATCACAAGGAAAACCTCTTTCTCACACAACCCTAGTCCAAGTATGTACCAACCAACTCAAGTGTTTCCAATAATGCTCAACCACAAATATCACATAACAATGATACTCATGTTCTTTTCTAACTCAATTTCTTTCACAACCAGTAGGCTTCAACAACTATGCTTATCAAACAAGGTTTGGACACAACTCTCAATTTAGAAAACCTTGAAGCATTCAACCAACCACTTTCGAAAAGGAAACCACAAACAATCCTTTTTCCTCCAATGATATTTCAAAAATCAACCACCATAAACAATCAATAAGAGAATGTGCCTATACCTTTTATGAAGATGAAAAAACCTCTTTGTAAATCTGCCACAATCACAAAAATATTTTGCCAATCTTCACAAGGGTTAGTAGATCACAAAATAATCAACATTACTCCACTTTTCAATAATCATCACCAAGGCATTTAGTTGCACAACTTCCTTATCTCTCCTAAAACCACTTGTACCATAAAATAAAATAAATCAAAATATTGCATAACATTTTCACTCCCAAAACCACTTATACCATAAAATAAAATAAATCACAATATTGTATACCTTGTCACCTCATGAAAGAATTAATCCTCTTGAAAAATAACAAGGTTAACTTCACTTTTGGAACCCCTTTGAAAAACTAGAAATATTTCTTTACACACCTTATTTCTCATTCTAAATAAGTTATTCAAATAGCCCTCAAAATAAGTTTTCTAACGATATATAATATGCCCCATTTCCGAAATAAATTGAAACCTTTATATATATATATATATATATATATATATATATATATATATGTGTGTGTGTGTGTGTGTGTGTGTGTGTGTGTGTGTGTGTGTGTGTGTGTGTGTGTGTGTGTGTGTGTCCAACCTCCATTAATTGCACATAGGTCGGCCCTCCATTAATTTAAACTTAAACTTTAATCTTTAATATCTTCATCACCGGAGGTGCTTTTTCGATGAAACAAAATTCCATCTTGGCTTTTAAGAAAAACCCTTTCCACATAAGCCCACCATAGTTTTAAATAAAACTTATTATTTTACCTACCTTGGTTTTCATAAAAAACCTATAAATAGTCATGCTTTCCAAAATATCATAAATTCTTATTTATGAAATATTTTGACAACATAAAATGCCTCAAATTACCTCAAAAAATAGATAGGAAGGCAAAAATAGAGCTAACTTTCAAGGTAATAAATTTAGTAAATATGGAAGAGAGTTTTCCAAAAGATAGGATTAGATACCAACAAATCAGAAGACTAGGGAAACTATACCTTAGGTCAGAAATGAGAATAATAATAGAGGAAATAGAGCCCCTCCAAGTAGATGTTACATATTATAAGGAGATCATTGAAGAACACAAGCTTATACTGAGAGGGTAGGTGAACAATATAAGATAAAACTTTTTATTTTTCAATCCAAATGATAACAAAAATAATATAAAAGTAGTAAATAATGCACACATCATCACACACATGAGAGACATGGTTTAACATGGTTCCCCGAATGTGGGTTACATCCACGAAGAAAATATTCCTTATAATTTTTCTTAATGAATATTTTGGGAATCAAATCGCTATTACAATATTTATGGACCTTTGTCCAAAGGAGACACCAATCCCCTATGCACAAGTTTGTGGATCTCTATCTACAAGAGACTTCTATCCCCATTGCTCTGGTTTGTGGATCTCTTTCCACAGGAGAACTCTATACCCTCTACTATGTTTTATGGATCTCTCTCCATAGGAGAACTCTATCTCCTTTTATCTACTCAAATATGATCAAATATGTTCATAATTTTAATCCAATATGCTCATAATAATGTCTTAAACTTGCTCACAAGTCTACATCAAACTTGCTCACAAGTCTGCCACTAACCTACTCACAAGATTGATCCAATATGCTCATAATAGTGTTGTTTGTGAACATTTTGGTTGAGTGGAATGAAACAATCCTCTTTTTCAATGTGGACCAAGAGTAATTAAAAATAAGTGTAATGTATTAAGTTTGAATTTGTTGGGAAATGCAATCCAGTGTGTTTTGTACACTTACCTAGTGAAACTCATTATAAAGGATAGCATGAGTTAGTCGGATGTAAAATATGAGTAACTTGTGATCTGAATAAGTAAACTATTTCATTTTATTTTATATTGTATTCTTATGTTTTGATGTAAAAATTTTAAATAATTGTCTTGATGAAATTTAATAAATAAATAAAAATAGCTTACCAGTGTTTACTCTCATTTATTTCTATATTTTATTTTTAAAAGAAAATAAGTAAATTTTTCCCAGATTGTTTGTGTTGAGAATGATTTTATCCCTATGAAGGTTTAAGTAGGGATTTCCTAGCAGTATGAATGAAAGACGAACCTTAGTTGCATATGTATTGAATTAAAGGATGCTTTTTGTAGACACCAAAACATCACCAATCCGATTATGCAACTACAAACACTGATCGCATTGACACACAGCTTTCAGGGCAGCCCTCAGAGGTCAAACAGTGGCCCTAGCCACTTACACAACAGTTTTGGAAGGTACCAATCCGGTTACATATCCTCCCAATCTGGTTGCATATCCTCCAAGTCGGGCTCAGGTTTTGAGCTTAGGCAAATGTTGCTTTTAACACTTAAACAAATGCTACACTTAAGTAAATTTAACACTTAAGTAAATTTAACACCTAGGCAAAGGCTGTCGGTCGCGATATCACGACGGTCGCGCTGTCGCGACGGTCGCGCTGTCGCGACGTCGCGACTGTCATGATATCGCGACAGCTGCGGCCACTATGCCCTGTTCCCCTGTTGGTGTCACGATATCATGACGTCGTGATATCGTGACAAGAACTCCCATCTTTATGCCAAAGCGGATTTTAACCAATCAGAGGCAGATTTAAGGCGGATTTCAAGCATTTAAACACAAAAATTAAAACATTCTAACGCAAACATTTAAAACAATAAAAGCAAACATTAAAACATTGAAAGTGGGCATTAAACAAGTGGCAGTCGAAGACAGTCATTTATGGCTCCTACCTTGCATGTGCGTGTAGGTGGGTAGGTTGGCCGTTGGAAGACTGTCACAGGGGCAGTCATGGAAGCTCAAGTCGTGGAGGACTTTCCTCCCTCTTGGGAAGGCATGGCCACCACGTGGCGTCACTCCCTTTCAAAGAAGACCCCGTGGGTCTATAAAACGGTGGATTTTCCCACCCAAAAAATAAGGTTGGTACACAGTTTTAAAAAAAGCAACGAAGTGCTGCCAAAGAAAAACACCCCGATTACACCTTTTCGATTCATTTTTCTTCTACATCCGTGATACGGAGAACATGAATCCGGATCCATGGATCCATCCATTCGTTGACAAAGCTCAATGTAATTTTATTTCTTTTACGTCACGATTTTGAGATTGTGCGTGTTTTATTTGTTTTTAAGATCGAATGCATATCAACATGCAGGTTTTATTTTTATTTCATTCTCACTAATATGCAGATTTCAAAGTATTCTGAGTCCTCCAATCTGTTGTTCTGATTCCTCACTAATATGATATTGATGCAACTATAATAATAATGAAATGTGCTTTGCACAAATTTTTGTAAACATCCAGGTTAATTCATAGGTAGGGATGGAGAATGGCAAGTTTGCCATCATATTTCTCCATCGTTTCTTGTAATCCATAACTGGATTTTCATCATGTTGCATTAAAGCATCCAAATTGGATAAGTTCACCTTTTTCTTGATATCGAAGGAGAATCATTAAATAAATGCATCATCTAGTTGCTTAAAGCTAGTGATGTTGTGCCTTTTGAGTTAATTAAACCATTCCTGGACTAGGCCTGAGAGGGTTGTAATGAATTTCCACATGATCAAAGCATCATTGCTCTTGATTTGAAAGTACATGTTTAAAAAACCCGTGATGTGCTCCTAAGCATCCTCCTCTCCTTTAAACTTTTCTAGCCTAGCCATATCAAAATGCTCAAGATAGGCCAAAATAGGCACTAATGGGTATAAAGGTTCATTATGAATTTTATTCAAGGTAGACTTCTGATAAGTCATTCTTTGCTTCTCAATAGCTTTAACCTTTTCTACCAAGATCTTACAGGCATGTGAAGATAGGAACTCCTCTTCTCTAGATTGTCTTTGAGGCACCTTTGGAGGCACATTCCTCTTCATTCAAGGTGGAAAACTAGGCTCATCATCCACTTCAACTTGGGAGATTTTAGAATGCTATTGATCTAGCTCGTCTCCCACTTATTCTTCATATTGCCAATGCCCATGATATTTATATGTGGGACATTGATATCTATGTTGGACTGCATGGCGAGTATGGATGTCTATATGGTAAGGGTGCAACTCAGGCTATGAAGCAACTTGTCTATCAATGCTCTCACTATACTCACTATGGGGAGGTAAACCAACACTTGCCAATTGGTCCTCCATCTTAGAACACTCCTTTTAATCAAGATTGCATTGCTTGTGCATGTGTTGTTCATATAAATGTTGTCTTATGAACCTTTAACTCTTAATTTCCTCATTTTTGAGGTATTCTTGCTCTGCACGAACATCTTCCAATTGGTATTCGAGGATCTGATGTCTCTACTCTAACATCGGCTTATGAGATCTATCTATGTGATCAGTCGTATAAGGTCTTTGGTGTGTGCACTTTGTTTGAGCAGCTTTGTGGGTGTGTCCCCCAATATACTGATTTGCTATGCTCTTGCCCTTGTCTATGAAGATGGCATTTGCATCCAGTAGTCACCTATACTCTATGCCCGCATGGGATACAGGGGCATGCATATCACGAGAACACTTGGAGCATTCTCCAGGTTATTTTATGATCCTAAATATACTTTTGCTACACACACTCATAGAATGAGAAGGTGTAGGCAAAGTTTTATAACCTAGTTGTCGTAAGACTTTGTATAGACCATCTAACTATCTACTACGTCATGGATCATGAGGTGGCATACCATTTGCTCCCACTTTAGACATGTCTATGGTGATCCTACAAGGTTCACTTATGTTGGGAGTTTGCATGGGTCTACACTTAGAAGCGGCCCTCTATTTTCACCACTGAATGGGCAAATATTGACCTTATCTATACTCAAATGATGGGGGCCTTGTGCCTCCCTTAGCTATAGGTCAAAGAGGTTCCAATCTAGATCCCTCTATGACATACTCTTCAGCAGATCCCATGGAACCACATGGAATACGATCACGGTAAATGCTAACCTATCTAGGACCCCCATGTTGGGAAGCCTCATGCTCTAATTTATGCCTCGAGGAGTGTCTAGTGGCTCCTCTAATCATGGTATTCTCAATAGGATCCATGTGCATAGAATTTTCCCCTCTAATACTCGTCGAACGATGTTTGGGAGGATTATGTGGTTGAGGGTTCTATGAGTCTTATTGTGCATTGGGTGGAGCTTTGGTCTTGACCTCAGGTCTATGCTTGAATCGACCTCTCCATGTTTGTACCATGATATTATATTATCTCATATGTAAATTTTAACGCAAAAAAAGTAAACAAGTATGATTATCTCTTTTAAATTTTTGTTTGTTAGCCCTAAACTGTTTGGTGTGTTTTAAGATTTTTTTGTATTAAAAAGTAATTCTCATCGTGTTTTCAATAAGTTTATGATATACTCATTTTTTTAAGGGTTTCTAGCTATATACTCATAGCTCAAAAATTGGTAATGAAAGTCATGGTCACGTAAACCCCCTGAAATATGGAGATGAAATCCACACTCAGGCAGGGAGCACAGATCCTCTTGGTCCTCACCTTGTTCACCCATGAACAATGATACACCCCTCCTAAGAGGAATGCGTGCTATTTTGCATGGGCTATGAAAATTTCTTGGATCCGATATTAGTATAGTAACAAAAATAATCGAGGGAGTTGGGCCAACAAATGGAAATCACTTCCATCATCATTGAACCCTACTAGTGGTTGGATGTGACTTCCAACTCACTAGCATTTATAATGTGTCATGGTGTGTGTGGTTATTTTTAATTTACATGAAATAAAAATGCAAAAACCAGTATTCACATGATTTTCCTACATGCTTTGAAAAAGAACATTTGATTTTAAGATAATGCATGACTATGCTAGATGATTTTTTAGAGAATGCAATTATATATGAAGAAAATGGCCACTAATTGGGCCTCATACATGCAAAATCAAAATATAGAATGGCCTAGACTTCTAGATACTAGGGCGAACTACAATAAGAGATCCACTATTCGTAGTAGTGTCTAGTAGAAAACTAAAAATGAAATAGGATTTTCCCATTTCTACCTTTCTTTAAGTTTTCTAATTAACCTAAAATTTCTGCATTCTAAAAAATAAAAACACAGAGAAATAGAAAAAATACAGTAAAATGAAGATTACCTCAAATCCAAGTCTGATGAAGTTTTGGATGCCTATTGTAGCACCCTAAAATTGGCACAGTTAAACCCTTAGTAAAAGATAAAATTTTGAATTTTAACCCCAAACCGCCCGTTAACTGCTCACCTCATTTTTTGCACCATTTTTAGAATTTGTTTTGACCATTGGATGATATCGTCGTCGATCTAACGATATCATCCCAAATCGAATGAATTCGTCTGGAATAGAACATCCAGATGATTTCGTCCCAAAACCAAATTTTCATAATCAGCTTTTGTTTCAACAACCTCTCCAACTCAGGTAGAAGCATGTCTGCACCGTTGGAGATTCCTACATTGGAGATCTCCCAGATTGGGATGATCCCCAACCTCCTAACCTCCCCCTAATCCTATATAAACTAAGATTTTCTTAGTTTATCCCCCTGCCTGGCTCCCTGGCTGATCATTTCCCTGCAATCTTAGTTTTTTCTATGTTAGAACATCCTATTCCCCACCATTTGCATTTGTGTTTTCAAGTTTTATTGTAGGATCTCACTGTGTTTCAGTCGGCGGAAGATCGGATCGTCGTAGGTGATTCAACCATAATTTTGGACGATCTTGACGAGATCAGAAATGATATCGTAAGATTGTAGACTATTTTTACTGTAGTTCATATTGGGGGTAATCAGAGCCCTGAGTTTGCATTCTCTACCCCTTTTCTTATTTAATTGTGCATTATATTAATTTACTTCTATTCTACATCTTGGAGTTCACCTCATTTAGCATATTTGCATGATAAAATTCAAAATAAATTATTAAAACATTGCATCTTATTTGATTTGATATCAAGATTTATCATTTAAGCATTTACATTCTTATTTCTATCATTTTGTATCATTATTGCAATTGTATTTTTGGTTTTTGGTGTCTGTTTTCATGATTGCAGGTTTCTAACAAATTTGTCTGACGAATTCGTCAAGTCGTTGATGATCTTGACTGATATTAGATTATCTCATGTGATCTGGATGATTATGTACAATTACAAATAATCCTATCATATCCAAGATGATCTGGACTCCTACAAGCTTCAGAATATTCATCAGACATCAAAAATTAGGTGCACTCTTCTTCACTTTAGATATTCTTTGTATTTAGGGTTCATTTATGTTTATTGTCTGCATATAAACCAGAAATTTCATATAGAATAGCTTAGATTCATTCTGGCCAACCTAGGAATCTGAATTATTGAACATAAAATGAACACATCAAAACCATTCTTGACCTAGGCGTGGAAACTACCACTCAAATTTTCCTAGTGAACCCCACCATCCGTTGAAAATTCACCCTTATGCCCCTCCCCTGAGAGGCACGACCTTCAAAGGGCCTCTCCATTCGAGGTATTGTCCCATCCTTCTCGCATCCCCCTTCTGGGCATGGATATTTTAGCCTAAAGGTACGGGTACAAAAAATTTGGGCAATACATTTTTGGTGAACCCGACGTGGAACTAAAACACCTTTTGAAAACAATCCAAAAAAAAACACATTATTAAGAACATCTAGAATCATTAGACAAACAGTTAAATTTGCATATCATATTTAGATGGTAGATTATAATAGAAGACGAACTATCACCATAAATGTTGAAAATCAATTAATGACCATAGAGATTACTTGATAGGAGATTAGGTATTATCAAATCCAGATTTGTAGAACTTAGGCAAATTAAGAGTTTTGTCCTAGATAGAATCATGGATCCTGATTAGGTAACCTTGTATCATGAACTTCAGAGAGCTTGCCATAGGTGGTTAGCAAATAAAAGAGCACTTGTGTCTTCTGAATTATACACCTTTGAGGAATACCTTGAGAACGTAGTTGTAGTACATAAATTTCTATCTCGTATAGAGGATCAAGAGGTCGTTCTTATGGCTAGAAAAATATGGAATAGAATTCCTAGAGCTGTGTTGTATCGAGAGTATTTCTGTGAACTTTATTTTTACAAGTCAAAGTCTAAAGTAGATCATATTACCATAGCAAACTTTGTCAAATTCTTGAAAAACCACTTCCAATTTGAAGAGGAGCATTTCATGACTCCTGATGAACTTGACCCTATCAATGATATCCATAAACTATTCATAGAAAACTAAGTCATTTTTTTGGCTATTGTTATTTCTTGCAACTAGCATGCTTTTTGTTATTTTTATTCTCGCAAAATAATAATATAAAAAAAAAAACACAAAAACAAAACATTTTCCTTTTAAAAGTATTATAGTAGGTATATAGTTAAAATATATACCTCTCAACCCTACCACATATATATATATATATATATATATATATATATATATATATATATATATATATATATATATATATATATAAGTATATATATTTGCTAAAACCTAAATTTTAGCACAATGCCTAGACTTATGAATGGAAAACAAACCAAAGAAGATGAATATTGGTTAGGAATACCATTAATTGACCAAAGTGTCCCTCCTAAGGACCAAGTTTAGGAAGAAGAAATCCTAGACCAGCAAGAAGAAGAGCTTTTTGTAGCAAATGAACAAGAAGAAACTAATAGAGAGGAAGGATCCTCATCCCATAAAATGTCTCCGGGAGGAGCTATCACTTTTGAAAACATGGAACAATTTTGGAATTTCATTAACACAAATATTGGTGTTTTTAATAGAGCAGTCCATATGGACAAGGATAAAATTAGTGACACTCAAGCAACTCTAGAAGACGTATTTCACATAGGCACTAATCCCTTCTCCTTTATTGAACAAGAGAGTGATCAAGCTAGACCATCCAATTTGGATATAGTAGCTACGATCTGGAACATGCAACAACAACAGGTTACCCAACCACTTAAAGTGCCTATTAAAAAACCTAGGGTCATTCCCGCACAAAAGAAACCCTCATTTACTGCTCTAGTTCACCAAGCTCTTGATCAAAATACCTCAAATCAACAAAAATCCAAAATAAAACCAAACACCAATTACCAACAATCTAGGGCACAACATAATATTATTACAAACCCTCTTCATAATACTCTTCCTACCAAAACTTTGCATAATAGCAATATAGCATCTAATCCTTATGTTACACCATCATACACTCATAGATCCCATACCTATATCCCACCGAACCAATATGGTGGAAAAACTAGTAATCTTGAAACCATGGTTAAACAGCTAGTTTCCCGCATGGACCAGATAGATCCCTACCATCCCTCGTACAACTATCGAGAGATGTGTAGTCAGCCTTTAGATCCTATAGTCATAGCACAGTCGTATCCTAAACATTTTCCTATGCCTGTTCTTCCCATATATAAAGGAACCGAAGATCCCATAAAGCATCTTCGTATGTTTAGGGTAGCTTGTCATGATATATCACATGATGACATGTTATTACTAAAAATGTTCTCGAAAATCTTGGGAGGAATGGCATTAGAGTGGTATTATCAATTACCCACTAATTCTTTGAGGAATTTCGAAGAAACTGCCGAGTATTTTGTCCATAAATTTAGTTCCTACATCGAAAGACATGTGACCATTAAAGATTTTCATAACTTAAAACAAGACAAATATGAATGCTTTGCTGATTTCCTACCTAGGTGGAGATAGTTGATAAGAAAATTGTACTTTGTGTTACCTTATAGGGAGATGTTGGACATCTTTATTTATAATTTGCAAGAGCAACTATCTTACAAATTATCAACTACTACCTTGACCACCTTCGATCAGGCTATAGACTTAGCCCGAAGAGTAGAAGATGCTCTCATTAGTAGGGTCCAGCTTAAAATAAAATACGATGAGAAAACATCCAAAAATCAATATAAGAATAAACAAGTTGTGGGTGATGGAGTCACCGATAGCAAAAATATTGCTAATGTTAATGCTGCAAAGACAATGAAGAAGTTTGTACTGAAACCTCCTAATAGACCTCCTCAAGAATTTACTAGGTTAAATCAAACTTTATCAACTATTCTACCACAATTATTAGAACGAGGCTTGATTCAATTACCAAATATCCAGGAACCTGATCCAAAAATACCCAGATACGGAGCAGATTTATATTGTGAATTCCATAGAGGACCTGGACACACTACCAACTCTTGCAAAATATTAAAACATAAAATACAGGACTTGATTGATAATAATGAGATGGAGGTACAAGCCTTTCAACCTAAGAAAAATCATCCTAATAATGCTCAATAGAACACCACACAAAACCAGAATCATAATGCCAATCAGTCATTAGACATCTTTCAACATCCCTTACCAAAATATGGTAAGGAGGTGGCTAATCAAATTGAACATCATGATGTCCCTCCTCCTACCCGATATGTAGGAACTATTAGTGGGCATTTATCTATTCATGATCTGGAAACCTTTGACATAAATTTATCTGTGATTACAACCAAGCCTCTATATAATATCCAAATACCTGATCTTAGTGATACAGAATACGAGACTGAGAGTGATATGGAAATCACATCAAATCAATCGAATAGTTTTGAAGATGAATCAGATACTATTCACGCTATCACAAGTCATATGGTTCCAGAAGAACCATTTCCAAGAAGAGTCACTACTAGACCATCATCTCATTGATTACTTTCTAATGGGATAGCTATAAATGCTAGACCAAGACCCATTCATCATCCACATAATAATATTGTGGGTACCATCGGAGTTGTTACTAGACAACAGGCTCAAAATTCTCAACAAGATCAAATTCAGAATGGTGGATCAACTCCATTTGTTTTGAAGGTTCCTAATAAAGGGAACCATGCATCTAATGTTCAACCTAAACCTCCTTATAATATTAATGAACAATTATCAAATATTATAGCTAGAATTTCCCTCTTTGACCTTTTAAGATGTTCTCCTACACATAGAGATGAATTAATGCTCACATTAAGCCAGATGATGGTACCACAAGAAATTCAACCTGAAGCCATGGCCAATACTATAATAACTCGTGAAGTTGATTGTATTGACTTCTCGGATAGAGACATACCTCAACCTAGTTTACATAAATATAACCCCTTGTATATTACTACTTTAACTGGAGATGTAGCAATCAAACGAATTTTTATTGATAATGGTTCATCTTTAAATATCCGCACTTTTGAATTCTACCAAAGATTTGGGTTTAGAAGTGAGTAAATGAAAAGAACTGATATGATCATAAAATATTTCAATTACAAAACACAAGAAACGTGTGGATTTATTACTATTCCATTGTAGGTTGGTCCGAGAACCTTGGATACGACTGTGTTTATTGTACATTACCCTGCATCGTACAATATACTCTTGGGTCATCCTTGGATCAACATAATGTGAGTTGTTCCCTCAAACTTACATCAATGTTTTAAGTTCAAATTTAAGAATCAGTTGGTTACCATTCATGGTGATCCAAGACCCTTTGATATGTGTGCTTTGGCAGAACCTATTGGAGTTCAATTTTGCCCTGCTTTGTCATCCACATATCCTAATTCTCATTTCCCATCTAAACATGTGAAACTTGCACCCACAAAGTCATCTACTTCTTCTCCATCAGTTGCACCTTTACATATAGCTCAACCATCTTCTGAAAAAATTGCATTAGGACCTAAGAAATATCCTAATCCCATAACCAATGTCTCTTGTTCTACTCCTACAACTTCCATACCTATAATAGACCCATCTATCGACACATATACACCGTCTACTTCCACCAAAGTCATATTTTACACATTACAAGATGTAGGGAATGTTCCTTCTACCTCTTATGCTCTTACTAATGAACTCTTACTTGATCTATCTAAAATCCTTATATCAGAAGAAATGAATGCTTCTATGCAAGATTCCCTTATTTTAAATAATTTACCACCATCTCCTCGTACCTTGGGCCTCCCACAACCTATGGGAAGTATTTACCAAATCGGGATCTGTGCCTTTATTTATAAGGGATATGACTAGGGTAGAATACCCAGCAACATCATAACTCATTATGATGGATATGCTCAATGTTATTTTACTAATGAGTATATTAAAGCCAAACCTATAATGCTGAAAATAGGATATAAATGGAAAGGTTTGGGACCTTTCCAGAATGGTATGAAATAACCTTTTGAGGTAGAAGAATGGCCCGCCCGATGTGGTGTGGGCCTATTTTCTAGTAAGGGCCAGCCATTCCCATTTGAGGATGATGACCAACTTATATGTTACCAAGATTATTTAGATGAATGTGATGCCTTGCATTTAATAAATAAGACATTCACATGTAATATGCTATCCATAGCTTATCTTGAGATGATCGATGAATTCGATGATGAGTTGGAGGGATATATCTTTCATGATGTCTCCATTGAGGAATTATTACATAATGAATTTTATTTTGATGGCTCTATACCTAGTATAGCCCAACTTGATGCCATGAATCCTCAAGATGAATTATCCAAGCTAACCTTGGAAGAATTACACGAATTGGGCATTTCACCCGCCCCACCCAATTTTGAGAGAAATCTACACATGGAAGTAGAAAATGTCATAAAAATTAGCATTGGAACTGAGGATAACCCCCACATAATCAACATTGGATCAGAATTGAGTCAATAAAAATAGGATAAATACATCACATTTCTTAAAGAATATGAATATGTCTTTGCTTGGACATATGAAGATATGCCAGGATTAGACCCCTCTGTAGTTATGCATCACCTAGTAGTGCACCCGGATGCTAAACCTATTAAATAAAAACTTAGAAAAATGCATCCTAAAGTGGCCTTACTAGTCAAAGGGGAGTTAGAAAAAATCATGAATGTTATTTTTATACAAGCCATTGATTATGCTGAATGGATCTCGAATGTAGTTCCAGTAACTAAGAAAGAAGCTACTAAGGTCAGGGTTTGTACAGACTTTAGAGATATTAATGTTGCATGCCCTAAAGATGATTTTCCCCTTCCCAATATGGATCAGATCATTGATTTTACTGCTGGTAGTGGAATGATATCCTTAATGGATGTATTTTATGGTTATAATCAAATCAAGACAACTCCTAAATATCAGGCTAAAACAATCTTTATTATCCCTTGGGGTACTTTCTGTTGGAAAGTGATGCCATTCGAGTTGAAGAATGCAGGTGCAACCTATCAACGAGCCATGACTTATATCTTTCATGATATGATGCATGATATACTACATGATTATGTAGACGATATTATAGTCCGTTCTACTAAAGAAGATGACCATTTAGATGACTTGAGAAAAGTATTTGATCGGTTAAGGGAATATCTTATCCGATTGAATCCAACCAAACGTATATTCAGAGTTAAGTCAGGTAAATTATTGGGGGTTATAGTTTCTTTATGTGGCATCGAAATTGACCCTCTCAAGATTATGGCTATCACTCATATACCCACACCTACAAATATATCTGAATTACAAAGTCTACAAGGTAAGCTTCAAGCTATCCGTCACTTCATCGATAAGATGGAAGATAAACTGGACCCTTTCTTAAGCTTCTTAAGAATGATGTCTCTTTCCATTATGACGACAAATTCTAGGAAGCATTTGAACTCCTCAAACAATATCTTCTTAACCCACCTGTACTTTTGCCACCTAAACCTGATCGCCCATTTATCTTGTATATTTATGCTTCATATTTTGCTTTAGGAGCTATGTTAGCTCAACTTGATGATGAGAAAAGAGAGCGTGCTAATTATTACATTAGCAGAACATTAATTAGTTATGAAACCCGCTACACAACATTAGAGAAGTTATGTCTTGCAGTCATATTTTCTACACAAAAACTATGCCATTATATGCTCAGTCAAAAAACATAAGTTATTGCTAAATCCAATCCCTTGCGGTATCTCATGATTCGACCTTATTTATCTGGTCGCACAACAAAGTGGGTTCTTGCGTTAAGTGAGTTTGAACTCATGTTTATAGGACAAAATTTTGTTAAGGGTCAAATCATAGCAGATCAATTAGTTGCTACACCCTTAGAGTCCACCCATCCCCTTGTCATTGAGTTTCCTGATGAATGCCTTAAATTAGAGGCATATCATTTAGAGAAATGGTCCTTATACTTTGATGGAGCCTAATGCATGAGTGGGGTTGGTGCAGGTATTGTTTTGATATCTCCACATAAACATCTCATACCTCTATTCTTTAAATTAACGTTTTCCTATACTAATAACACTACTGAATATGAGGCTCTCATCCTTGGATTACGAGCAGCCATGGCACCAAAAATTAAAAATCTATTAGTTTTCGATGATTCTCAACTTGTTATAAATCAAATTAATGATGTTTATCAGACCAGAGATGATAAATTGTGCCCATATAAAGAATATGTATTACAATTAATATCTTTATTTGATCAAGTTACCTTGGAAGCTATTCTTAGAACTAGCAATCGTGTGGCTGACGCTATGGCTACAGTTGCATCTCTTTTCCCCTTGGAGTTAGATGAAGAATATGCTACAATCATTATTTGTTGACTCTAGGAACACACTTCAATTAAATCATGCTTGGAACCTTTGGACGTGTTTCTAATCAATGAAACTACTCCCAAAATTTGGTACACTAGTATCCTCAATTTTCTTCAAAATGGGACCTTCCCTGAAGGTTTTAATAGAAACCAACATCGGTTATTACGTAGACAAGCAAGTCGCTTCGTCATAATTGGCAATACCTTATATAGGAGATCTTTTGAAGGTATCCTATTGAGATGTTTGAATCTAGAAGAGTCTAGATCAGCTTTGAGTGAAGCCCACGATGGATCTTGTGGGGGACACTTTAGTGGTAGCACCATTGCTAAGAAGATCCTTAGGATAGGATATTTTTGGCCTACCATGGAGAATGATGCACATGATTACGTGCACCATTGTGACAAGTGCCAAAAACACACTGACCTTGTCCATGTGCCTGCACAAGCACTATAGGCTATTTCATCTCCTTGGCCCTTTTCAAAATGGGGCTTAGACATCATCAAAAAAATCAATCTTGTGTCATCTGATGGACACAAATTCATCATAATTGCCACCGAGTATTTTACGAAGTGGGTTGAAGCTATGCCCTTAGCTTCTTGCATTGGAACTCAAGTTTCCAAGTTTATTTTTAATCAAATTATTTGTAGGTTCGAAATTCATGCAAATCTCATCTCAGATAATGTAACTTGTTTTAAAAATAAATATGTAAAGAAACTATGTCAAAAATATAAAATTCAACATCATTGGTCCACTCCCTATTATCCTCAGGGTAATGGCCAAGCAGAAGCATCTAATAAAACATTAATTAAAATCCTCAAAAGACTGGTCAATAAATCTGGCCGTGATTGGCACATTCAATTATATCCTGCTTTGTGGGCTTATCGAACCAGCATTCATACTCCCATGAGCACTTCACCTTTTGTTTTGGTTTATGGTGTTGAAGTTGTTTTTCCCTTTGAATTACAAGTTCCTTCTTTGGCTCTGCTACTTCAAGATACTGAAGTAGGAGATGAATATCATGCTGGAAGATTTAGTCATCTGGAACTCCTAGATGAGAAGCACATTAATGCTTTGGAGCATCTTTTTGCCTACCAGATCAAGCTCAAACGAGCATACCTCAAGAAAGTTCATCATCGATCCTTTGAGATCGGCGATCTCGTCTTAAAAGAAAATAGAAAAAATACTAATGCCACTAAAGACCTTAAAGGTAAATTTGAGCCTAACTAGATTTGGCCATATATTATCACTGCTAAATTTGGATCGGGAGCATATATATTAGCTACCTTAGATGGTAAAGATCTTAAAGAACTAATGAACATTATGCATCTTAAGCACTATTATGCATAAATATGGTAATTTCGTCACTGTATATATTATACATATTGTCTTATTTTAGTAATTCATATAAAATTTTCAAAAATAGTAATATTATGTATTATCTCAATTCATAAATTCAAATCAAAATCTAAACAAAATCAAAATCATCAAAATCCTTAAAAACATCTTCTATTTTTGCACCTGTCAATTCTTGAAGTATTGCAGTTATATTTTTAGTTATTTTGGATAAATTAGAATTTATTTGTAATCCCTCACTTTCACACTCACATGAATAAATATCTTGATCTTTTGGTATGATTATTAATCTCTCTTATATCGAAACCCACAGTTGCATTAAATAAAGTTTTGAGCATAGAGAACTGATCTTGTTATTTACTTGAACCAAGTACACCTTTTCACATTAAAATGATTTCATTGCAAATTCAAAATGATGCTACATAGTGGAAGTGGTCTTTTGAGCGAAAAGTTTCCCCTACTATTCTATCATGCACATGGTCTAGAATCTTTGAGAATTGACAAAATGACAAGCTCACCCCTGCCCAGAATAAAAATCCCTTGCTCTATAGCCAATCCGAGAAAGTATCCCTAGTATAGCAAGAAAAAGAAAAAGAAAATCAAGAAAAATTATGAGAAAAAGAGAAAATTATTCAGAAGCATTATCGTCTTGTACCATCTCAACAATATTTCAGCACTATCTCAGTGTCAAGCAAAAATACAAAAAAAAAAAAAAGAGAAAAAGAAAAGAAAAAGTAAAAAGCAATAAATCCCTTCCCCTACCCTTTGAAAGAAAATAAGGGTGAATGAGCTTGAATCCCTGGAATTCTCAATTATTCGAAAACTATGAGGTAAGCCCCATAATAGGTGGTTTGTGCCCAACCCACTTGGCCTTGGGTAACTCCTAGCGTGGTGATATGTCTATCACATTAGCGACCTTCTTTTGTATAGACCTATGTCAACTCATGGATCAGCTAGCTCTTCATGACCCGACTTACATAGTAGTCTGGTACGGTTACATGCATATAAATCATGGTCAACGAACACTCAATTGGTTAATTCAAATTACTTGTATCAAATTATCTTGCTCAAAATTGGTCAATGAACAATACAATTGCACACACATTTGTGTTTGAGAGATTTTGTATCATTATGATAGATCAAGATCGGCAACGAACTCACATATGCACATGGGGTTCCTTATAAATCTAAATTTTGTCTTTGAGATAATTTAAAATATTTATGCAAATATTTTGGAATAATTTGATTTTATTACTTAAGAATATTGGCTTAGCATAAAAAAAATTAAATATATTTTTTTCAAAAATCCAAAAAATTTCTTTCAAAACATGTTCAAAAATCTAGCAATAAAATCACATTTATATATTTTCAAATTTTGCAACGATGGTATAGCTCCTAAACCTAAATTGGAATGTTATGCCTAGTGCAAGTCCTCATTTTTATATTTTTTGTTTATCTCAAAATAAAAAATCAACTATGCAATAAAACTATTACATCAATTTGTTCTTTGGATTTCACGATGATGGTATAAGTCTATACCTAAAATTCTATACCTAGAACAAGCCATCGTTATAATTTTCTCTCCCATTTATTTAATCCATAAAAGCATACGACTTAAATAATTATGTTACATAATTATGCTTTAAAAAGAATGAAAACTTTTCTATTTCATTTCATTATGTCAACATTCAGTTTTGTGACGATGGTATAATTCCTAGGAAATTGTTCAAATTTCTATCACACTTAGGAATTTTATGCCTAGCAAAAATCATATTTTTAATATTTAATGTATAATATTTTCATGGAAATCGTAAAACAAATCATCACCATCATCATTTTTCATCATCACAACACAAAGTCTTAAGAAAGTCTCTTAAGCACCCTTTTACTTTTAGCAATAGTTCTCTCATAACGGGATTAGATTAATGACCTAGCGAGCGGTGACTCCATGAAATGGTCATGTAACAACGACATTGTCCTTTGAAATTATTGTTAGAAGTCCCTTTATTTTTCATAAAATCACACCACAACAACCAATTTGTTTACATCAGATTATTTCATTTAATTTTATAGCATGACATACAATTATAATATTTTCAATGACATAATTATATGAATAATAAATCAACAATTCAAATATTAAAGCATCATAAAACATATGCACAAGCCATATCACAAAAAGAATATATATATATATATATATATATATATATATATATATATATATATATATCAAAAAAGTATATACATCATATCAAAATAGATTGGTATGCCACAATCTATACCCTGGCATACTCAATCCTCTCAAAAATATATGGTCTATGTACAAATGAGCAGCTAGTATCAAGAAGCCCTCGAGCTCTTAGCCTCATCTCCTCTCTCGCCTTTAGGTGGAGGAGGTGGTCCCATCGAGGTCCATGTTGTATCGTGGGTCCTCGATGTTGATCGTGATGATGTCCTCAATGACCCCATGTTGATCGGCTTCGCAATGGTGGCTGGTAGCAGTATCCTCTGCTCCTATGGAACCACATGGTAGTACAACCCCTGGTAGAACACAGTCTATGCAACAGCCTGTGCTAGCTCCAGAATGCTTGCCCCTCCACTCTGATCCCTGAGCCATGAAGCCTCATCCTAGAGAGTCTGTACCTCAGCTCGTAGGCAGGCATTCTCCACCCAAAGAGTTTCCATCTCGTTGTCGTCCCCCACCTTGATACCCTTGCCCTTATCGAGCGATGGTGTCCTATCCTTATACTAAGAAGGGAGTCTCTCCCTCCTCTCTAGTTGCTTTTGTATCTCTAGAGCCTATGGTACTCTTCGACGTCTCTCCTGAGAAGGCCATCACTGATCCCTCCCTCTATGACCCCTCGCTACATTGATGGCAGATTGGCATCGCCTCTCCATCCATTGCACTATAGCGTGCATCGAACCCTATGCCCTCATCATTCGAGGAGGGTGGATGCCTGCATATCAGGAATCATACCCATCTGCTAACCCTGTGTCATCCCCATACACTGGATGAATGGGGGCATCACTAGCATCCTGACTCCAAAACTGCTACATGTATGGAGCCCCGCTCATTGTGGTACTATCCCACATGGTTTGAGAGTACTCATAATCCCTGAGATAAGGGATCCCCTACTGTAGACTGAACTACCTCAAAACTTGGTCATAGTGGTGGAGATCTACCTCTCCCCACTCTATCCTCAACCAGATGACTCACTTGATGCAATCCAACTCTTTTCCATCCTCTGCCCATCCTAGATGCTCTCTCCATTGTTTCCAGGTGATCTGATCTAGGGTGAGGTCATCTAGCAATCTTCGAGACATCGATATATCTATCCACCGATTTGACCCTCTCTGGAGCCACTAATAGAAAACCCGGGGTCTCTCTCGATCAACTCCTATCAGTGGAAGCCCTACCGGCCTCTGCACCACAATGTGCTCCTAGCACCAAACCTGTAGCAACAATGTCAACACTAGACATCGACCTCCCTTGTATATGACCCCATAGAAGATTCTATATAAGTGGCATAATACAAAGCTACCCCAAGCAAACCTGTACCCATGGTCTCTCATGTCATAGACCACATCTGAGAGGAGCCACGGTAACCTACATCTACTCTGGTGGCATAGAAGAAGGCCACCTACCACCCCTACCAAAACTTGGGTCAACCGAGACGCCCAGGCATCTACCTCAAAGACTCGATGTTCACTTCACCCTTCTCTAGGGTGAAGCTCGGGTCCACTCGATGTTTTTTGCTCAAAATGATCTAAAACTTGGTGGACATTCTAGGGTTTTTTAGGCATCTACCCTCAAAATGTCAGCTCAATAGGAGTCCAAATGAGTGAAATATGGTCAAAACAGGTTCAAAAATTTTGGCAGTCCTGTGAAAAATATCCCTCCTAAGCTTTAATTATTGTTCATTATCTAAAATTGTAGATTTTAGGGTAATGAAAGTGTAGAAGCTTTAATTATTGTTCATTATCTAAAATTGTATATTTTAGGGTAATGAAAGTGTATAAGATTTAATTATTTTTCATTAACTAAGATTGTAGATTTTAGGATAATAAAAGTGTGAAAGCTTTAAATGTGATGATGGTTATTTTTGTAAATTAAGGATATGGGACCTTACTTTATGAAATGAATAAAATGGTTTATTTGAAGATTAGAGTAGTTGGATTTAATTGGATGATAAATGTGATGATGGTTTGTTTTGTTAATTAAGGGTATGGGGCCTTACTTTATGAAATAAATAAAATGGTTTATTTGAATATTAGAGTAATTGGCTATAATTGGATGATAAATGTGATGATGTTTTGTTTTGTAAATTAAGGGTATGGGGCCTTACTTTATGAAATGAATAATATGGTTTATTTTAATATTAGAGTAGTTGGATTTAATTGGATGATAAATGCAATGATGGTTTGTTTTATAAATTAAGGGTATGTGACCTTACTTTATGAAATGAAGAAAAAGGTTTATCTGAAGATTAGAGTAGTTGGGTTTTATTGGATAATAAATGTGATGATGGTTTATTTTGTAAATTAAAGGTATGGGACCTTATTTTATGAAATTAAGAAAAATGTTTATTTGATGATTAGATTAGTTGGCTTTAATTGGATAATAAATGTGATGATGGTTTATTTTGTAAATTAAGGGTATGGGACCTTACTTTATGGAATGGAGAAAAAGGTTTATTTGAAGATTAGAGTAGTTGGATTTAATTGTATAATAAATGTGATTATGGTTTGTTTTGTAAATTAAGAGTATGGGACCTTACTTTATTAAATGAGAAAAAGAGTTTATTTGGAATATTAAAGTATTTGCTTTAATTGAAATAATGTGTGAACCCATTTTACTTATCAATTAAGGGTATGGGACTTTAATTGTTAAGAACGGTTAGTTCATTTATTTCTAATAAGGGCATATGGTCGAATGCATGGTTTTACTGACTCTCATGAGTAGAAGAGAGGGGAAATAGAAAGTGTAGTTTCTATGATAGTAACTATACATTAGAAAGTTGAATTGCTTGGGTTATTTGTATAGTTGCAATTTGTAAATGAAATAAGTAAGTGCATTTAGGAGCATGTCTATCCGGATCCATGAGTGTCCTGATCCCCTATTATCCTCACTTGATCGATGGAAGAGTGGTAGGACCAAATTTATGAGATGGACCAATTCACAAGTTTGCTCTCTACCTTTCATCCTGTTAATTATGCAATATATTAGATTGTGGGGAGATTTCCTCGATGAAATGGATGTAAAGTATTGTGGAAAGTATGGGGTGTACCATACATGCATATGTAATTAAATGAACATTGGAACTATTGCACCTAGTACCTCCTTATTGAATGTATTTTTATTTAAATATTTTATTGTATGTTTATTCGGTAATTTTTGTTTTATGTTTTGGTTATACTTTCTTGTTTGATAATTTATATTTGTTATATTTAGTATCTAGATATTTTATGTTCTTGAGTTATTGAATTTTGAAAAAAAAAACACTAGCAATTTCTAGGTGAACTTAGAGGATGACCTAAGGGATTGAGACCCCCTTAGGGAGATTGGTATCTAGGTTTAGAATATTGTACCCGAGTTAATATATCTTATCAGTGGATAATATTGGTAGCTTAACTCGCGCATAGCATACCCACACATGATGTTTTATGTGGGATATGGTGATGCATGTACCCCTTAAAATGATAAAATGTGATAAGTCTATCTCATAAAGGTTGATGAGATGGATGGACTTATGTGCATAACATGAGATAGGCCTATGCAAAATGGACTTGCATGAGGGGAAACTCATATGGTATAGTTCTTGAGAAACTTAGGCAATTTCAAACATTAAGTTAGCTAAGATTGAATAGGGATTTATGAATCCTTCTCCTTAGTCAAAAAAATAATTCTTTTTGTATTTGTGTGTTTTATCGTTTCTTTATTTTTGGGTCACTACAAACTGCCCCATTTTCCCTTACTTCTACAACTCGAAAGGGATCAAGCCACAAGGTTTTTAACCTACCCAACTTGATTTCTCGTTTCCCATTAAACTTTAGAACTAAGTCACCTTGCTTAAGTTATCACTTTTGAAGATGCTTATCATGCCACAACTTCCTTCTCTTCTATGCCACTTAGATCACCCATTGTGCCATGACTCTTCTCTCATCTAGCTTGATTAGTGTCGTTAGTCTTTTCTCTAGACTCTCTTGATCACCTAAGCTATGCTCCACAACTATCCGTAAACATGGTACCAAGAATTCTACTAGCACTACTACCTCTTGACCATTCATTAGATGAAATAGCATATGGTCTATCATTGGCTTAAATGTAGTTCTATATACCTAAATAACAAATGGTAATCTTTCATCCCAATATGATTCTTCTATTCCATAGGTTTTATAAAATGTTGACATTAATACCTTGTTAGTCGCTTCTGCTTGCCCATTGGCTCTAGGGTAATATGGACTAGACAAGGAGTGCAAAATTTTGAAATTAGTTAGTTTTTTTATGATCTCATTCATGAAGTGACGTCCTCGATCACTTGTTATTTATAGTGGAACGTTGAATCTTGTAATTACTTGCTCATACAATAATTGAGTTGTACTCTTTATCGAGTTATTTGGTAGTGCTCTTGCCTCAACCCATTTTGTTAGGTATTCAGTAGCTACCATGATATATCAAAACTTCCACCTTCGAGTAGTTTTGAGTGGTCTAAAAAGTCCAATCCCCAGATTTCAAATAGTTCCTAGGGTTGTGATGGGTGTAATGGCATAAAGTCTCTTCATACTAGCTTCCTTGCTCTTTGGAAAGTATCACATGCTCTTACATATTCCTTTGCATCATTATACAATGTGGGCCACCATAATCCTATTAATAGTACTTTTCGAGTAGTGGTATCAAGCCCCATGTGTACTCATGCCAATCCTTCATGAGCTTCTTTCAATATTGCTTTACTTCCTCCTCCATCACACATCTTCGTAGGATACCATCAATATCAAATTTTTACAACAATCCTGCTATCAACTGAAAAGGTGTTGACTATATGATTACCTTATTTTCTATTATCGTCAATTCTTGTGGCAACTCACCTATGGATAGGTACTATCCAACCAATTTCTACCAAGATGGTACAACGTTAATTGTGAATAATTGATCATTAGGGACACGTGTGTATAATTCCTAATGGGACTACTAATAGGACTACTAACTAGCTTAGCCTTTAACTCCTCAAAGGCTCCTTGGTGCTCCTCCATCCATCTGAAGAGAATATTCTTCTTAGTTAAAGAATCCAATGGGTAGGACACGTGTGTATAATTCCTAATAAACATCCGGTAGTATCCCATAGATCCAAGGAAGATGTTTAAATATCTCACATCATATGGCTCCTCCATGTGTAATATAACATAGATTTTTTTAGGATCAATCTTCAACCCCTCGCTACACACTATATGTTCCAATAGTTTCCCATAAGGTACCATTATAAAATACTTTGTTGGATTTAGGGAGATTTACACATTCCTAAACCTTCTCATGCATTCACTGAGGCTAGGTAAATGATCTTTGATCTTACAGTAAATGGACCAATCATCCAAAAATACCTTAAAAATTTTTGTGGCCAATTGATCAAAGATATTTAGAATAATGTACTGAAATGTGGTTGGGGCATTACATAGCCCAAATGGCATTCAATTATATGTATATATGCCATTCTCCACAATGAATGTGGTCTTCAACTTATCTTCCTTAGTAATACTAATTTTATTGTACCTAGAGAACCCATCCAGGAATGAATAAATTTCATGTCCTACGATCTCTTCCATAATTAAGTTTGTGAAGGGAATATGGAAGGGATCTTTGATCATCATTGTGTTCAAAATCCTAAAGTCTATACATATTCAAATCTTATCCACTTACTTCTTCAGGGTGAGCACAATAGGTTAAACCCAATAACTAGTAGTGACTCTGAAAATGATGTTTGCCTCTAACATATTTTCAATATTTTTATTTACCAATGCGGCATACTTAGGGTTCATCCTATATGGTCTTCTTTTCACTGGTTGTGCCCCAAGAATTAATGTAATCTTGTGGACATATAAATCTGGTGGTACCCCCTTTAGGTCCTTATACATCCATGCAAAGACATCCTTATACACCAAGAATATCTTGAAAGTTATTGCTTTCAATACTGAGTTTTAGTCATCTTCATAGTGGATCATCCTAGGATCTTCCTCTATTCCCAGATTTACATGCATTATTCGAGGTTCTTTATACTTAATGTTTGTAGGATTTGTTTATACATTTTCCACATTCATAGGATGCATTGGTATCACATCAATTTTAGTGTCTCCCAGTGTGTATTATGAAAAAAATTTAGGGAATGACCATTTCTCCTCTTCTTTCTTTAGTTCTGAGCTGGCCTTCGTATCATCTTATTTTTCCATGGTCTCCTCTGTATCAATACAGAGGTAGGTGGGCTGAAAATCCTCATACTCCTCTATTTTCCAATGGAGTAGTCCACTATCAAATCGATAATTATCTTCACTATAGTCTTCTAGGTATAGCATCCCTTATTCATTAGGCTCATAACCCTCTTCACCGAAATTATTGTCTGACTCATCAATCGTGGCCACATCCTCACTGATCCTCTAGTTATTCAAATTGATCATATATTTATGTTGTCCCTTCTTAAATGTGATCTGATATTTTCCCTAGTTGTGATTAAATTTGGCTATTCTTATCCATCCTCTCCCCAAAAAGGCATCATATATCGACTTCTACATTGTAATCACAACAAAATCCAAGACAAATTCTTGGTTAGCTATTTTAACTTGTTGTGCGGTTAAGACACCCTTTGTTTATATTCCATACTGTTCAACACCATAGAATTGGAAGCTAGGTATGCATAACGATGGAGCACCAATTTCTCACTAAGTCTTCTTAGGTAGCACATTAACGTTGGATCCTCCATCCATAATGACTTGTGTCAGCTTTTGCCCCAAGATCTCCATATGGACTAATGTGGGTTTCTTCCCAATATCAATCATCAATATGGTAGGGTCCATAAAGTAATTCTTTTTTCTCTTCCTTGATTGGCTGGCTCTCTACCTCCATCACCTTATGAGGCTTTATGTCTTCCACCATCGCTTTATGCAATGATGGGATGGCTTCTAGCAAACTTGCCATATTAATTTTGACCATCGTATTCAAAACTTGTGCTGCCAAATTTTATACAACTACTTTTTATTCTAATGGTTTATTTAACTCTTTTTTCTCTCGTTAATATCAACACTTTTGCCTTATTTTCTTCTTCATCAAGTACCCTCTTCGCTCCTTTCCACCGCTTCTTTTCTTTGGCAAGTTCATGATACTTGTCCTTCCTATCCTGACTCCTTGTCATGACTAGTAATTCTTCCGTCACCTTGCTAAATGGAGGTACCTCTATGTCCAAAACGTTTACATTTTGTGGTTTACTAGAACTCATATGCTTTGGACAATTTTCTTCCTTGTGGTTCCCTAGACCACACCATCTACATGTGTGTAGCATTGGTCTATTGTGTCTCCTATTTCTGGGGTGAAGGATAGTTCTTCATAAAATACCCCCAATCCTGGAAATTGTGACACTGTATGATTGGTCTTCCATATGAATCATACTACAATTGGCTCTATCCTCCTTGTCATTTGCCTTGATACTATATTTCCCCTCTACATTTATTCCTATAACCACCAGTGGTGGCTTGCTAGCCACTCCATTAAGGTTTTGGTTTCTCCTCCTGTTCTTGGATAGAGAGAACCTGTGGGCACACCTTTGTATTAAATGGACATTATATCACTTCATATCCAAGTACATTGCAAACATGGCAATAATAATTGCAAGGACAAGTCATATTCGTGTGACCTTTAGACTTGCAATCTGTACACCAAATGTCCTTTAGATCGTTCTTGAATTTCCCTTTCACCTCTTTAATTAATTTTTCAAATTCCTTTCAAAATGACTATACCGTATGTTGGATTGTATCATATTCCTCACTTTATAAATCATTGTATCTTACATGTGTTATAATCCAAGTGATTGTTTGTTTAGCCTCACTTTCAAAATTCTTTGCATTTTCTAAGGCTTTTTCATATGTGGCTGATGGAACTGCCTTTATATTTTTCTTGTATCTGGGTAACAACCCATCTACAAACCATATTTTTATCAACACATGCACCAAAGGCATTTGCATCTTGTCCACCAACTACTTCAATTGACGATTGTATGACTTCACATCTTCATCCACTTTCTGCTTAGTGGTGCAAAGTTTAGTTACAATATCTCCATCATCCTTCAAAGGGTGAAATTCCTCAATGAATTCATCTTTCATTGTATTCCAAGCCTAGAAATTTTGTGTGTTCTACCTTTTCAAATATCAGTCTATGAAAAGTTCTCGTAATGTGGTAGGAAATAGATACAACCATTTATCTAGTTGGTCTACACCATTTTCTCTCCAAATGGCTATGCATATCTCGATATGTCTTGTTGGGTCTTCCTTTACTTCCCCCATAAAAGGTGGGCATCTTTGTTTTTTTCTTGATTGCCTACATGGGCCATTGGTGGTGTTTCTTCTTCTTCACTTGATGAAGTATCACTTGGAATCCTTGACTGATTCCACCTTATAGGTGACTCACTTTACTGGTCCTCGTTGGAATTGTTTGTGTGAGGAAT
Source organism: Wollemia nobilis (assembly GCA_028583015.1). Classification (NCBI taxonomy): domain Eukaryota; kingdom Viridiplantae; phylum Streptophyta; class Pinopsida; order Araucariales; family Araucariaceae; genus Wollemia; species Wollemia nobilis. The sequence goes on along the minus strand of JAQPPZ010002937.1, from coordinate 249,112 downwards.
CTTGTATTCACAAAATAGTCATCTACCAATCTCCTGTGTTTCTTCACTCCGTGACCTCCTTCGTTGGTGTGTAGGTTGTGGCCATTGCACAACTAGACCCAAATTTGGAGACCCACCTTAAAGTTCTAGTTTTGGGAGTTTTGTTTGTCTTTCGATGATAATTTTTATGGGTTCCTACCCATGATTGTGTTTTGAAGTCTCCAAGGTTTCATGTTGTTAGTTAGTGTCTTCTCTTATATTCTTATGAGTTGTTTGGAGTTTTGGTTAAGCATTGTTGTTTTGGATTTGACCAATTCGAGCATGTGAAGTTGCTTTAATCAAATCACTATAAAAAATAAAAGAAATTAATATATCTATATATATATATAGGCATATGAATTTGATTTTATTTCTATCCATGTTTCAAATTTGGTTAGACTTCATTAATGTGAGGTTCAAACTTGGTATGTTTTGTTAGGTTGAAATATTAACATGTTGGTTTTAGAAATATTTAACCTATGTGGTTTTAAGGTAGGGAAATGATAAAATGGTGAAATGGATTTTGAGGAAACCCCCAACACAACTCGGTCAATGTGGTGAGCCTATGTGGTGAATACCTGGCATGAAATTTCAACAATAGCAACTTGGACTCTGACAGGCGGAAGATGGCTATGTGGATGGATATGTAGACAAATCCAAATGGATCGATACGACTACGATGGATTGTTAGATAATATGGACGCAACCAAGGGATGTCAGGGAGGATTCAAGTGACAATGTGGAGGCTAGAGGATGGACAACATGGGTGGATAAATAGTGTGTCATCTCAATTAGATGACATACATCACTAGAACATAAACCAATGACTAACATGGAGATATTGTCGAACCAATGCGTATATGGACCACATATAGGATATGATGGGGAAGGTTACCGATAGTTTCATGGCAAGGAAAAAGTATTATTACGGTTTTAGAACATAGAAATATTACCACATGAATGAAACTTCATGGACGTAACCTAATACAGGTTCAAAGTTATGTTCTTTGATGGAGAGTAGGGCAACACGCGACACACCAGGAGGACAAATTGGTGTTAGAGAAGCCTTGTCAAAGAGGGACGTTTAAGGAGTAATGATGTATTCCACCCAGTGTGTGGAAACATTTTTTTGTGTTATTTGTGTTTTTTTGTGTTATTTATCATGGAGACGATGGGGAAAATGTGTTTTATTTTAAATTAAATATGATGGAAAGGGGTTAAACAATGTTGTCATTTACAGATGAAGGAATAATTTGGAAATTCATACGCACAAGGTTGAAGCTTATAAGGGGAGTTCTATTATCCAATGCCATGCGATGCAACCATTACATATGGAAAATAAAAGGTAAAAATTTACCAAAGAAGCAGAAGGTATTACAAAACAAACAAATACCAAGAGGTGAAGGAAGAAACGAAAAGAGAAAATGGAAAGGTTTTTCGAGAAAGTCTTTAAAAGAGGATGAGAACAGAGAATGATGGGCTGGAAATTTTTGTAAATAAAGATATTATCATATTTTTTTAATGCAAAAAATTGCAGAAGTTTGCACTTTATAAGTAGAATTGGAGGAGATACTTCTGAATATGTTGAGCTAACATTTCTATCTTGTTTCTTCCATGTTTTCAGACTTATAGATAATTTTTTACATAGTTTAATGGTAGCATTGTTGAATGTTTGGAAATATATAACTTATGTCATTTTCCTCATAAGATTGCACTTATTAATTTCAGATTAGGCAAATGCAGCTTCAGATGAATTAGGTTATGTTTAGGAATTCTCATTTTCTCCTATTTTGCATGATAGGATAGCATTGCACTGACAATATTTTGTTTTCATACATTTTTAGCATTTTTATTAGTTGTTTTCTCATTTTGTTCCATTTTATACATTTGTTTTTCAAGAATACCACCAAATACTCAGAATACCAAGGTTTTATTTCACCCATAAATTCAACCAGGGGAGTTTTTGTAGTTAATAGTCATTCAAATAATTAGTTTTAAAAGGAGAGGGAAATCCTCCAAGAGAGGTACTAGGTTCAAATCTCCACCCTACCAAAATGCTAAATTGGGTATCCAAAATCCAATTGATAATGTTGGTGCGGGCAGGGTCGGGTGCGACTCCCGGGTGACTTTGACGGTGTAGAACCCCTTGTTCGCGGTCTCTCAGACCAAGGCAGCCCTTGCAAGGGGTTTTTTGCTTAATAAAAAAAATAAAAATAAAAAGGCATAAAAAATGCAATTATTTGGACATCTTTCCACTCCAAGGATTAAAATTAATTCATTATGCACATGTTTCATGCATTCATTAACAATAAATATAAAATTTGTGCTCAAAGGAAGGGTCTACTACCATGCAATTTCATATTAATATTCAGATAAAATGAAGTGGATCTTCCATAGCATTTCCTAACTTTCATATCATAATTTGAAGATAAAAGGAATTGCTGACTCTACTAACCTACTACTTTCACATTAAAGTGCAGATAGCAATGAAGTTGATTTTTATAGCACTTGCTAACATGCTAACAACAAGATTTTAATTTGAATATAAAATAAACCTGCTAACACCAAATGCTAACTTCCAATCTCACATTAAGGCACAAATAAAATGAAGTGTATTTTCCCCAACATTTTCTTTCACAATTTAATATGAAGTAAAAGGAATCCACTAACAAATTTTTTAGGAATAAATCACTTTAATCCAAAGATAAAAAGGAATTAGGAGCAACCTCATTCATTATTTATTTTTGTACATAAGGGAAATTAAGCCCTTTTAAATCAATGAACAATAAAAGCATGTCACAAATCACATAAACTAGGCCCCTTGTTAATAGTTATTTGCAATCATTGAGGTATTTTTAGCATTAAGGTTATTTAGATTTACACATTGATACATACTTTTGAGCACATATTTGCTTATGCTAAAATGAACCTTGGAGAAATCCTATATTTCTTTGCAAGAGAGGGTTTTCACTTTAATACCTTGACTACAATGGTGATTTTGCAATTGGATAAAATTTCCACTCAACAAAAATGGCACTAGAAGGAGGGCTTGATTGAATGCTTTGTGATTTTTTTACTGTAGGTTTCTTACATTTGATATTACTATTTTGATGTAGGATTTCATTTATGACAGTTAATGTGCAGGATTAATATTTTTGTCTTGCTTTTTGTGTTTATGCAGGAGTTTGATATGAAACATGTGTGTCTAAAAGTAGTGAGAGCTTGAGAGGTCCTTTTTAAGTGATTGCATTTCCAAGCTGTATCCACCTCAATTTATCATTACTAGATCCAAATCCACTGGGGATACTTTTTTTTAATGTCTATCTACCACATACAAAAACAAAAAATCTGAGAGTCAAGAAGTTTTTATCCCACCGAGTGTGCTCAAAGTTGTCTTACCACCCTTTTCTAGTGCACCAAGTGTGTCTTTACCTATTGGCTCTATTGCTCCTAGTATTTATTTAGGGACACTTATGTTGAATACAATGGTTCAAAATGTTGCTTGGTATGAAACACATAGTACTCCATTGAATAGAGCTAGGAATGTCCATGATGCACCCAAAAATATTGAAATATTATTTTCCAAGAATAAGCATGATGGTCCTAGGTCAGCCGAAGAGCACATTCAGGTATATAAGGATATTTTGATTAGATCACAAGTTGAACATGAAGATGTGGCTTGTATATTATTTCCTTTAAGTCTGGATGAAATGACATACGATTGGTATATTAGTCAGTCGACTGGTTCTATAACCTTTTGTGCCCAATTAGAGGCTACTTTTGTTAAAAAATTTAGGTCACCCTTAGATCCTACCATTATCTATCACCATTTTGTGACTTGTATAAGAGGACCTAATGAACCAATCAGGGGTGTTCAATTCTATATTCTAGAAACTCTACATGAGACTGACTCGTCATTTCATTATTGATGCTAATGTGGCTCTTCAAATGTTGACTTCCATGTTTTCTAGGAGGAATACTCAAGTTACTACCCTTGCCCTAGCTTGCTCGAAGGTCATGATCATTGAGTAGAAAATGGCATCGCAAAGTGTTGGGATAACCTAATTGGCCATGGTAAGGTAGGTAAGTCCTTACAATAAGATCCATATGATGAACCAAGCTATGGTGCCTTAGATACCGATGTTGAATACCCTACCTTACAATCAACCTTGTCCATCTATGTCCACTTATCCATACATGCTCACATATCTAAATACATCCATTCCTGCAGTTACTCCTTTGCTTATAGATAATCGATTAGCTACTTAAGGAGTCACTACAACCAATTCTTACGCTTTAGCCTCATTTCCCATACCCATACCCTTATAGAGTGTGAACCCATTTATGATTCAAAATACCCAAAACCAAAACATGATACCACATCTGAATATTGCAAGTTTTGGGAACCCAACTGGTCCTACCATCTCACCTCAACCAAAAGAGTCAGATCCAAAAGTTGAGGAACTAGAAAAGATTATCCAAAATCTGAGGGACATGGTCCATATGCAAAAGCAGGGTCCTCAACAAAATTGAAATATCAAATTTCAAAGGAGGCAGTTGTTGCAAGTATGAAAAGGGTTTAGGCCAAGAAATATCTAGATATTTCTAGGCCCAAGTGTGAACACATCAGGAATTTGTCGGCAAAGTGTTGTCGGCATGATTTTTTTAATTGTCGAACTCCCTCGCCTAAATGCTCTCCGAAATTCTCTCCTCGCACCTTATCCCTCCACCTCCTCTTCCTCCATAATTCCCTCTCCTTATCTCTCCACCTTTTCCTCTCCTCCATTTCTTCCTCCTACTCCTTCCCTATAAATACCATTTAGCGCTATTGTATTATTGAATTAAGGGGTGAAAATTTAATATTATAATTTTAATTTTATATTGTTTCCCTCACTGGTATCAGAGCGAGGTAAGCAAGCAAGGTAATTTAATTTTTTTTCACCCAAGGAAGCTCGACGTGAGGCCAGGTGAAGCAGATAGGCAAGACGAAACGTTGGGCAGCGAACAAGCGAGTACATAACGAGACGTGGGAGGATGCATTCCAATGCAAAACGTGGGTGAGCGGTCGCCCGAAGGCAACCGAGTACATAGGTGATACTCGCACCATATATACCCTCATACTGCTCTCACACAACAGATGTGGGATATTTTTATTTTTTTTGTTTATAAAGCTGAAATATTTTTTTAAAGAAGTGCTTTCATTAATCATCGCGTTGAGCGTTGTGGCTCACGTGGTCCATGGTAAGCTTTGTGCGACAAAGGTCACAGGCTCGATTCGCTTGGTTGCCTGTTGACGCCCTCGGGGCATTTTTTGACTATTATAAAGTATTTTGACACCCGAAGAAGCGTGGTGACACCCGAAGAGTGTTTTTTGATGCCCGAAGAGGTGTGATGACGCCCTTAACGGCCTAAAACAAAAAAAAAAATTTTTTGTTTTGGATTTTTATCACAGTGAAGGTATAAAATCAGGGCATCTTCTCTTTGTTTCAAAGTCGTGAGGCGGCGTGTTGGTTGAAGCTTGCATTTGTTCACGGGAGGTCATTAGTTCAACTCCCATCCGCTCCGAAAACAAAAAAGGTTTCATTTTGTTAAAGTTTTTTAAATTTTTTTTAAGGTTTTAATTAAGTTTAATAATTATTTCAATTTTATATTTTTTAATTAGTTTTAAATAAAAATTTTATTTAAAATTTAATTAAGAATATAGAAGAATATTATTAAATTTTCTTAAAAAACCTTTATAAAAATTTGAAAACTTTAAAAGGGCTATCTTTGTAAAAAGGGGGAACATAATAGTGACGGGAAGCCTTTCGGAGCGCCCGTTTAGCACTTCCAAAAAAATTTGGACTCCCCGGAACCCCGTTCAAGGCTAAAAATTTTGTGTAATAGCCTCAGCGGCTGTAAAAGAGCAAAAATTGTAACCTCAAAAGCTCTAACGAAGTTTTCTTTTTGCCTTGATGAGTAGATGATCAGATCTACCGGATGTTACCATGCTTTGTGCTCTCTACTGCAGAGAGAAACTGCTGAAGCTTTTGATGAACGAGTTCGACGAGATGGACTGCATGTCGTATTTAGTCAACTACAGAATTTTGTTATAGCCCACCAAAGGAATCCAGATTCTGGATACGAGGCTGACTCAGAAGACAATATATTCGGACAACGAGTGGAGGAGTCTGATACAATTGAAGCCGCACTTGTAGATCAAGCTAGTGATAGCTACTCTCCAGCTGAGCCGGAGGAACAATCCAGTGAAAGTTATACCCCACGCTCTCCAGAGCCTAAGCCAGCACAGGCCGAGCCAGCGACAACTCCTAAAATTATTGTCATCAGTGACGATGAGGATTCCATTGCAGACAATTTTGGGCCTCAAGTACTGGGCAATCCACAAGAAGAAGAAGAAGAAATCAGTGAGAGAGTTAAGAAATCTAGATTTGATTTGAACTTGTAATTGCTTTGTACTTCCTATTTTTAGTCAAATCAAAGTTTACTTTCAAGTAGTAGAAATGGCTTCAAATTCGAATCTCCCAATTCCTGAATTTAATGGTAGTGATTATGAATATTGGTCAATAAAGATGAAAACTATGTTGATTGGTAAAGGTTTATGGGAAATAGTTGAAGAGGGTTACACAGAACCTTCTCCTACTGACTGGTCTACCTTAAGTGTTGCTGATAGAAAAGCCAAGAAAGAAGCCCAGAAAAACAATTCCTTTGCCCTATATCATTTACAAGCAACCTTAGATAAAAGCATATTTCCTAGAATAGCATCTTGTATAACGGCTCAAGATGCTTGGAAGGCTTTAAAGGAAAGTTTTCAAGGGAGTGATCAAGTGAAGCAGGTCAGGCTTCAAACTTTGAAAAGAGATTTTGAAAATCTCAGAATGCAGGAGAATGAGAAAGTAGGAGACTACTGCGTGCGAGTCAAAGCCGTAGTAGATAAAATGGTCACTCTAGGTGAAGAAGTTAAACCAGAGGTTGTGGTGAAGAAAGTGTTGCGAACACTTCTTCCTAAGTGGAATCATGTAGCAATCATTATTGAAGAGTCAAAATATTTGACTGCACTTTCCTTTGATGCACTAATTGGTTCTCTTCTTTCACATGAAGAGAGATTGCAAGAATCTCCTTCCACTAGCCATGGAGGTGATGACAAAGCCTTCGCTTCACAAGAAGGAAAAGGACAAGGCAGAAGTCGAGGCAGAGGTCAGCACAGAGGTAGAGGTAGGAATAGTCCATGAGGTGGAACTCCTAACAGAGGAGGATCTTCAAACAGAGGTGGAGGTCAGAATAGAGGTGGACAACAGAACAGAGGGAAGCATCCAGGACGAGGAAAAGGAAGTGACAAGTCAAAACAAACTTGCTACAATTGTGGTAAACTTGGCCACTTTGCTCGTGACTGCTGGTCAAAATCTTCACAAGGGAGCAACAGCCAGAGCAGTCAGTATGGCAATTTTGGAGAAGAGGAAGGGACCTCAAATCTCTTTCTCTCATATGGCAAGTCAGATCAAAACCTGAATGATACCTGGATCTTGGACACTGGGTGTTCAAATCATATGAGTGGCAAAGAAGAACTCTTTGCTACCCCGGATTCTTCCTACAAATCCAGCATCAAATTGGGAGACGACAAGTCATTGGCGAGTTGAAGGCATTGGAGCCATGGAGGTTCCAACAAAAGAGGGCATGAAACAAGTAAGTGATATCTATTACACACCTCATCTCCAACACAATATTTTAAGTGTTGGTCAAATGTTAGAGAAGAACTATAAATTATTGTTTGATGAGGGTAAATGTACCATTTTTTATAAGAGTAATAGTGATAGAGTCATTACTCAAGTGCCAATGACAAGGAACAGGTTATTTCCTTTAAATTTTGGCCAGCGAGGAGGAGATCAATTAGTAAATGTTGCTATTGCAAATCCAAGTGTGTTGTGGCACTTGAGATACGGTCATTTGAATTCAGCCAGTTTGAAGATGTTAACTTCTCAAGCGATGGTGACCGGACTTCCTAAAGTTCAGGACAATAAGGAAGTCTATGAAGGTTGTGCCTTGGGCAAGCACGCTAGAACCAAATTTCCTCATGGACAAGCATGGCGAGCTAGTTATCCACTCCAGCTAGTGCATTCGGACATCTGTGGTCCGATGCAGACCAAGAGCATTGGTAACAACTCTTACTTTCTTCTTTTCATTGATGATTTTTCAAGAATGTGTTGGATATATTTTTTGAAGCATAAATATGAGGCATTTGATTGCTTCATAGATTTTAAAGCAAGAGTTGAAAATGAGAGTGGATATTTTGTTAAGTGTCTCAGATCGGATAAAGGAGGAGAATACTCCTCTAATGAATTTTTGAATTTTTGTAAAGAACATGGAATAAAGAGGCAGTTCACTACTGCCTATACTCCATAGTAGAATGGTGTGGCTGAAAGGAAAAACCGCACCATTGTAGAGATGGCAAGATCTATGCTTCAGATGAAGCATTTGAGTAATATGTATTGGGCAGATGCAGCCAGGACCAGTGTGTATATTTTGAATAGGAGCCCTACTTCAAGTTTGAAAGGGAAAACTCCTTACCAAGCATGGTATGGTAAGAAACCGAATGTCAAGCATTTCAGAGTGTTTGGTTCATTGGCTTACTCACACATTCTTGATGAACAGAGGAAGAAGCTTGATCCTAAGAGTCAAGCATGCATTTTTGTAGGGTACTATGAGAACACAAAAGCTTACAGACTCTACAATCCTAGGACTCGAAAGATAATACTTTCCAGGGATGTGATTTTTGATGAGGGGGGAGAATGGGGAAATCCCAAAATTTATAGTGATGTTGAATCTCATGATGCAGGTTCTTCACAAATTCAACAAGCACCACAGAAAAGCAAGAAGTCTCCTCCTCCTCCAAGCCCAAGTAGACATTCGACTTCCAGTTCATCATCATCATCACCAAGTCCTTCTCCACAAAGGTCAGTGAGTTCCTCACCAATGGATATTGATTCTCCATCTAGAGGTAAGAGAACTCTCCAGCATCATCCATCTTATCATATGTTGGATACAAATTTTCAAAGACGATATACTAGAAGTCAAGCAAGTGAAATGGGTTCAGTTTTGCAAAGACTTGAAAATATGCATTTGTATGGAGATGATGACTCCCAAGAACCTCGGGGAGATGTAGTTAACTATGCCTTGTTAACTAGTGCACAACTTGAACCTTCTAGTTATGAGAAGGCTTGTACTCAAAAGATATGGCAAGATGCCATGAAAGAGGAGATAACCTCTATAAAAAACAATGATACTTGGGAGCTGGTAGAGCTTCCTAAAGGAAAGAAGTGTGTTGGATGTAAATGGGTCTTCAAGACCAAATTCAATGCTGATGGAAGCATTGAAAGGCACAAAGCAAGATTGGTTGCAAAAGGATTTACACAAAAGTATGGTATTGATTATGAAGAGACATTTGCTCCTGTAGCACGACAGGAGACCATCAAAATAGTTCTTGCTTTAGCTGCTCACAAGGGTTGGAAAATCCAACACATGGATGTGAAAAGTGCCTTTCTCAATGGGTACTTAACAGAGGAAGTGTATGTTGAGCAACCTCAAGGATTTCAAGAACAAGGTAAGGAGCACCTTGTTTACAGACTGAAAAAGGCACTCTATGGCCTCAAGCAGGCACCACGAGCTTGGTACTCACGCATTGATGGGTACTTCAAATATTTTGGGTTCACCAGAAGTAGAAATGAACCCACCCTTTACTACCTGACGCAAGATAACGACATCCTCATAGTTTGCTTGTATGTGGATGATCTCATATTCATGGGTAGTAATAGAAAAGTGAATATGGAGTTCAAGCGCTCCATGATGAAGAAGTTTGAGATGAAGGATCTCGGCCTAATGCACTACTTCCTTAGATTGGAAGTTCATCAATCAGATACAAGGATCTTCATCTGTCAACATAAGTATGCTCGGGACATGATCAAGAAGTTTGCTATGGAGCATTGCAAACCAGTTGCAACTCCAGTTGGACATGGAATCCAATTAAGCAAAGATGATGGAGCACCAAAAGTTGACGTGACCACTTTCAGGAGCATGGTTGGGAGTTTGATGTTTCTCGCCAACACCAGACCTGATATTCAGTATGTTGTTTCTCTTGTCTCTCGATTTATGGCTAGCCCATCTGAGCTGCATTTGCAGGCAGCTAAGAGAATTCTCAGATATGTGAAGGGTACATTGGATTTTGGAATCCAGTACCATAAATGTAACACTATCAAGCTTGTAGGCTTTAGTGATAGTGATTGGGGCAGCAATATTGATGACAAAAAATCAACTTCAGGGAACTGTTTTAGTCTGGGATCAGGGCTAATAACATGGAGTTCCAAAAAGCAAACTGTGGTAGCTTTGTCTTCTACAGAAGTTGAGTATATAGCAGTCACCTATGCTAGTACTCAAGCCCTATGGCTAAGAAAAGTACTGGAAGAGATTGGAGAGCAGCAAAGTGGTCCGTCCAGGATTTACTGTGATAACATCAGTGCCATTCAGTTGGCATACAATCCGATCCACCATAGTAGAACGAAGCATTTTGATATGAAGTATCACTTCATCCGAGATATGGTGGAAAATGAAATTGTTGAGCTTCAATTTTGCCGCACTTTGGAGAACGTTGCTGACATATTCACCAAAGCAATGGCTAAAGCTCAATTTTTAAAGCTGAGAGACTATGTAGTCAGTTCTCTCAACTTTAAGGGGGAGAATGTTGCAAGTATGAAAAGGGTTTAGGCCCAGAAATATCTAGATATTTCTAGGCCCAAGTGTGAACACATCAGGAATTTGTCGGCAAAGTGTTGTCGGCATGATTTTTTTAATTGTCGAACTCCCTCGCCTAAATGCTCTCCGAAATTCTCTCCTCCCACCTTATCTCTCCACCTTTTCCTCTCCTCCATTTCTTCCTCCTACTCCTTCCCTATAAATACCATTTAGCGCTATTGTATTATTGAATTAAGGGGTGAAAAGTTAATATTATAATTATAATTTTATATTGTTTCCCTCAGTAGTGGAATACGAGACCAAATAATAGGGGTGTGCCTTCTTCTATTAGTAATCAAGCCAATTCTTCCACAAGTTCTTGTCAATCCAATGCTATTTTCAATATTTCAAACCTGACTACTAATAGTTGGTGTAGGTTACATACCACTAAGGAGCATAGTGAGAAAGAGTATCCAGAATTCATGACATCCATGAAATTTTTTTAGGAAGAAGTAGATGACTTAGATTTGGTAACTAATGATGATTTTCCTCATCAACCCAAAGGTAAGGGAACGGCCCTAGTCGTTGAGACCTTCTGCCCATATGAAAAAATGGAAGAAGAGGAGAGTGATGATACCCTAGATGAGGAAGTTCAAGCCTTTAGGCAGTTTCAAATGAGGAATCATGGTTATCATTTAAGGAATATATCCAAAGGCCCAAATACTTCCTCTACCCCTCCTAACAATTCTATTATTCCATTGGATACCAAGGCCAACAATAATCTACCTCCTCCATCTCCCATTGAGTCTTCTAGACCAATTCAAAAGATGCAAATATTAGATGAAACCTCATATAATATCATTGAGGATATGAAGAAAACTAAAGCCAATGTCACTATGTTTGAGATGGCTCAACTGAAAAATAAAAAAAAAATCTTTGATTAAGGCCCTTGCTTCATCAAACAAAACCAATGATAGAAAAAATATTGAGTCACATCTGGTCTTGCAAAAGGATAAAGGAGAGGTTCCTCATTTTATCCTAATGATTAGGATTGTAGGTAAAAAGTTACACAATTGCCTAGTAGATTTATGTGCATCAGGCCATGTCATGCCTTATGCGAGTTATCAAAGGTTATGATTGAATCCTACTCCCTCAAACAGTACTGTGTTTCAATTGGATATATCTAAAGTGAAAGTGGTAGGCATGCTTCATAATATTCATATCCAGATTGCTTCTAAGCCTAGGATTAGTTTTTTTTTTGAAATATATGTAGTTGATATTTTGGATAAATATGGCATGTTATTGGCCAGATATTGGAGTAATAATTTAAATGGATATATAACCATAGATTTCTCTCACATGTGGCTACCATGCAAAGGGGTGGCCAACCAAATTCATGTTGATAGGGAACCTAGGATTAAAGATATGGTTATGGACTATAATAGAACCACTAAAACTCTTTTTACAAATTTAGAACTTGGGGCCTACACCATAGATATAAATACGAACATCGATAAACCTAAAGATGAAATTGTTTTTGGTATCCCATGTAATAATGATAATCTTATGTGGATACTCAAGTTTGATGGATCCAAGTCAAAGCATGGTTCTGGAGCTGGTATTGAGCTCACTTGTCCTAAAGGTGAACCTTTTCTCACTTCTTATAGACTATAATTCCCATGCACTTGTAACATATTAGAGTATGAAGCTCTGATTTTTGTATTACAACTGGATTTGAGTACGGATACCAAATGCTTGAAGGTCTTAGGTGACTCAAAGTTAGCAGTCAAACAAGTCAAGGGATAAGACACTTGTCACGATAAAAGGTTAAGTCATTACAGAAGAAGGGTTAGATATTTGATTTATGAGTTTTATGCTTTTAATATATCTCTAATTTCTAGAAAAAGGTAATCATGTAGCTAATTCCTTAGCAGTTGCTACAAGTACGCTGGGACCCATTGATAATAAAAAGTTAAAAAAAATCAATTGAATTAATACGATATCCTTCCATACCTAATAATGTTAACAATTTGTAGGTATTTGAAAGTGACAAGCATATATATAATTTTGTGACTAATTCATGTATTTTTGAAAACTAGGAAATACATGAGGATCAGCGATGGTAAGAAAAGAAAGAAGAAGAGAATGAGGAAACTCAGAAAATGAATAAGATCCCAAAGGGGGTTATTTCACTTGAGAGGCTATTTTACATTGGCTATGAAAGCAAGAGGTGTGATAAAATTCCTCTCCCAAAAGACACTTGTGATGTAGTTAACCTTGGGAGTGAAGAAAATCCACATGAAGTATTTATTACCAAAGCATGCACACACCAGGAGAAATAAGGGATAGAACAGGCTCTCAGAGACTATATAGATTGTATTGCATGGAGTTATGAGGACTTAAATACCTATGATCAAAATATTATCATGCACACTATCCCACTAAAACTAGATTCTAAGACTTTTAGGTAGAAGCAATGGTCAGTTAACCCTCTGTTAGAACCCCTAATAGAGAAATAAGTTAAGAGATTTATTGATGCAAAAATCATATTTCCTATTAGAAATTCTACTTGGGTTGCTAATATTGTGCCCGTAAATAAGAAGAGTGGAGAGATCAGATTATATATTGAATTCAAAAATCTAAATAAAGCATCACAAAAGGACAATTACTCATTGCCTTCGATTGATAAAATTTTAAAAATGGTAAATGGTTCTAAGATGATGTCCATTTTGGATGGTTATTCAGAGTACAACTAGATTCTTATTCATCCTAATGATAGAATGAAAATTTCCTTTACCACTAAGTGGTAAAAATTTACCTATAAGAGGATACTGTTTTATTTACTCAATGCAGGTGTGACATTCCAACATGCCATGGACTATCCTTTCAAAGGTCTCATAGGCAAATGCATAATTGTGTACGTTGATGATATTCCTATCTTCTCAAATAAAAGAGAAGATCACATCAAGAATTTGAGAAAGGTACTTCAAAGATGTAAGGAACATGGGATTTATCTCAATCCTAAAAAGTGCATCTTTGGGGTAACTAAGGGAAATTTATTAGGGTATTTTATATCAATAGAAGGAATTTCCATAGACCCTGCAATAATAGAATCAATCCAAAATATTCCCCTACCACGTAGTAAAAAGGATCTAAGGTCATTCTTTTGTAAAATTAATTTTATGAGGAAATTTATTTATGGATTTGCAGAAAGAGTAAGATCATTGAATGATATGCTAAAAAAGTATGTCAATATAAGTTGGACATGTGAGGCAAGGGAAGCTTTTCAGAATATTAAATATGCTATTTCTAGTGCGTCAATTTTGCTAAGTCCTGAATATACAAAGTCATTCTACATATAAAAATTTGCATCTGATAATTTATTTGCAAGTGTATTGACTCAAAAGAGCAAAGGTAATTTTCAATGTGAAGACAAGAACATGACACTTAAATAATAACAGGGAATCAAATAACACAAGGAAATACAAATATTGCACAAATGGATATATTCAATAAAATGGGGGGGAGCCAATGAACTCCTTTGTTACAATCGGTACTCAATGTGAGTATTTGATACAATGATCTAGTGATTAGGCTATGGTCACATGACTTCAGGTAGAGATGTTGGAGAAGGAGCGTCGGCATCAAATGGACTTACGACATCTTTGGGCTAGTGAGGCATATGCACATTCCCTGGAGGATGTGTGTATGCAAAATCATATTACATTGTCGGATCCTCCTTCTTATTATATGGTTGAGCCATCTAGGCATATTGAGTCAAGGTAGAGTACCAGGCCAAGGGATCCTACTAGGTCTCAGGGGTCCTCTCATGGACATTAGCTTAGTCCTTAGATGCACTTTTTTTGTATATGAACCTTGGTGCTCCCTTGTAGCTTCTTTGGAATTCATTGTATATGCAATTTATATATATATATACATGGTATTTTATATATTTGTGTTATCTTTTGTGTGAGTGCTTTTATGTATTATGCAATTTGTGTTTTTATGTATGCTTAATGTAGGCTAATCATGATTTGTATGCATAATGCTCATATGGATGATTAATGCAAGATAAATGACATGTGTTATGAATGATTAATGTCAGTAAATATATAATGAATGTGAACTATATTAAAGGAATGCATAGTGTTCAAATGATCTATTTATAGTTCAAAAATTTTATTGGCCATTTTTGTTGTCCATTGTTAGGCAATCGGGGGTACCTAATTTGTTGGCGTTTGTGCCACTTGAATTTTAATGAAGACATGGAAGTAGATATGGATGTTGATATGGAAGAAGATATGGATGTTGATATGGAAGAAGATATGGATGTTGATATGAAAGAA
Organism: Wollemia nobilis; assembly: GCA_028583015.1. Lineage (NCBI taxonomy): Eukaryota > Viridiplantae > Streptophyta > Pinopsida > Araucariales > Araucariaceae > Wollemia > Wollemia nobilis. The sequence continues at coordinate 234,029 of JAQPPZ010002937.1, read as the reverse complement.
TATATGGATGTTGATATGGAAGAAGATATGGATGTTGATATGAAATACTGAAAGGTTTCAAAGACTCAAATATACTAGTGTCATAAACCAAACTCACTAAGGTTGTCTAACTTTATTTAGGACCAAATGTGTGTGCGAGTGAGGTTCAATGACCAAGTCTTGAGTATGATAATGACCCTATAAAATCAAGCACCAATGTTTGTGCACATGAGATTCATCAACCCATTATGAGTAAGTTAGGCAAGACCTATTATGAAGATGACCTAAGACTAGCCTATCCTTATGTGCATTTAGAGGTCTCCATTTTTGGAGGAGAGACATGTTGCCTCGCATGAGCTTACTCCACTACTAGTCAAGCGTATATAGCCCCGATGGAGATTCACTTCATAGTCCTATGGGATTGATCTTTTAGGCCTTGGGGATGACTATCCATACTTTTCAGGGGCGTGTAGTATGAATCCTCACGACTTTAGGGATCAAGGGTGTTTGGGATTTTATTTGTTAATTTTGTATAGATATTTGGGGAATCATATTCTCAACTGAGGTGTGATGATAATTTTGACCCTATCCTTACTACTCTATGTTTTTACATTTATGTTTGGAGCAATGTTGGTAGTGGTGAAAACCACTATTTTTTTTCTTTGGACTATGTTGCATGATGGTACAAGCGAGAGATATCTCCCTTCGCCAAAAGGTACTACCTAAGGATGGTACTAGTCCCACCTATCTCATAATGTTCTTAAGATGTGAGAAATGTGGTTGGTTTAGTATTGTATTTGAAATCAATCAGCAATGCTCAATACTTTATTAGTATGTAAAGTGTGTTTTAATCCTAAATAAAATCATACATCCATTTAGAGGTTGCTTGTTACACTAGAAATAGTTGAGTGACTGAAAACCTAAGCTATGTGATTTTGTCATATGGTATTTTTTGCTTATGTATTTTACCAAAGTTGCATGATTGTTTCAAACCAGGTACCCCCAATTGTTATAACTTTTTGTTTATGACCATATCATCATTACTATAAATGATATTTGAACATGGGATGGGATGGATGCAAATATATATGCCTAATGCAATGGAGTGTTGATATTAAAATGGAAAGTGTACAATGCCATGGAATATGTATGATTTAATGTATGTGAATGAAGCAATGCATGAATGTAAAAATGAAAATATATGTCAAATGCCTAAGTGGAAATGCAAATGGAATGTATGCAATGTGGGCATGCCTATGTGAACGATTTTTTTTTTTTTTTGTAATAAGCCATGTATATAGACATATAGTGTTACCTTTAACAATAGAATGCCTATCCAAGTACCCCCAGACAAGGAAGAGCTAAGACCGATGATGAAAATAAATACAAATGCATGTCGCTCCATTAATATTATGAATGGGTACTAGGCCTGAGAGCCAGTGGAGATAGTCTAGGGTGTCATCTAATTCTTCTTGTCTATCTTTGCCTAACTCTACCTAAAAGACCTCGGGACCATTAGTAGAAAGTGACAAAAGCGAAGGTGGCGATGAAGAAGGAATGTAGTGGGCCGAAGCCTTTAGTAATTCCTTGGATTATACAAACTCCGAATGGGAGGGTGTGGAGGAAAGCTGGTCTAAGTCAATAAGGCTAATGTCAATTGGAATTGGCCTAGCCAAATTGTATGGATTATGGAGTGGGGTAAATAAGTCAATAGGATTCATATTGACCTAGTAGAAGGTAGCATGGCTTGGATGGATGAATGGATGGAATGGTTGGAGCTGAACTGATGTTGAGTTGTGTTATCCCTATAATAAACAGGACATTAATATGCATTATTTTTTTTTTTGAAATATGTACATATGTTACAATTCTTGGCTCATGTGGGTGGCTCAAGGCAGATTACCAGGTGGATCATCTTGTTCTTGTGGAAGAAGAAATCAGAATATGGAATGATGAATGGGGAACATTCAAAGGTAAAACTCAACCTGTTGGGTGATGGGGACAATGGGTTGTGACTTCTCTTCAAAATCGTCAGAAGCATTTGACATGACCTCAAATTATTTATAACTTTCATCGTCATAATCAAATATAGGATATGAAAAGTTGATGGGATCATCTTCGTTTACTTCTTCCATGTAAAGTTCTTGAAGGACTTGTTCAAGAGAATATTTTGAGGGTAGTGGGTGGATGGTGTGATATTCATCATTGAGTGTAAGCTTTTTAAAGACTTGCTCAAGAGAAGCAGTGGAAGACAATAGGGTATAGCCTAAACTAGAATGATCATGGGCACCTCTATATGGGACCTCTAAGATATCATGCATTCCTTGCTCATGGGAACAAACGACCTTGACCTTACCAATGGAACATATTAAATTATTGAGCTAGAAATTCCTCTATGTTAGGTATGTTGTCATGCCTAGGCTCGTGTGGTTCTTTGGGTGGGTTTGCCCCAGTTGAGCAATCCAATCCTTCATAAACAAATTTAATGCTATTTGGAGTGATACTCATGTCGTAAACAATGCCTATGGATAAAGAACTATCTCTAGGAAATCCAAAATACTTAGTTGTGAGAATGGCTAGGGGTGTAATGGTGATGTCTTGGACCATGTACTCACCAATGCTCGTATTAGTGATGTGGACTTTGACTTGGGTTGATGAGGTGGATGGTGAAGGCTCAAGTAGCTCTGGATTGGTTGTGGATGGTGGCAAGTTAAATATGTCAAAATATGAGAGTTTGACTTATGACACATCAGCTGATGGAGTGGGATTAGATGATAGTGTGGAATTAGAATATGGAGGATGGGAAAATTATGGAACATAAGAAGTGGTTGTTGAAGAAGGGGTAGATGTGATGTATGATGTGCTAACAGTAGACTAACTATGACCACATATACAAGAATAAATGGATGTTTGAGGAGGTGATGTGATGGGTAGCTCCTCTATGATAGGAGCCTTAGAAGAAGATGGAGATGTATTAGAAGAAGGTGGATTAAGATATGATGTGGATGTATTCGATGATGGCACCAAGAATAAATGGGTGGAAGGTAACATGGATTCATAAGGATTTCAAATGAAATTACAATACTTAAAAGGTTTGACATCTGATGCGTTGTCATTATACACATCATTAATTCTCAATGAATTTGTCAATCCAGGGCTATGTACAAGGCTATCTACGAAAGAAGGGGTAAATAGGGTTATAACTTAGGTCAATCTAGAGCAACAGGTCTTATTGGTGAAACCGATTGTGTGGGGGTTTTAGGACATTCCTATCTCTAAATTGCATGAATTAAACCTTAATCTAAGTTGAAAAATTGGAAACTAATCATTAACTACATAAATGAAGTCCTAATTACAATTGCAAAATGAGACCTAATTATGTTGCAGAAATAATAGTTGCAAAATTGAAAGTCTGATTCTAATTGCAGAAAGGAAATCTATTTACTTTTGCAGCAATGAAAATCTACTTCTAACATGGAAATGAAATTGTCAAGGCTCTGTAACAGAAGGTTGTCAATATTCTATGCAGGGGTTGACAACAAAACATAAAATGCAAGAAATTATAGAAAACAGTAAATTCTAGAAATGAAAGTCTACAATAAATTGAAAGCTTTTTGAAAGTGGGGATTACAACCAAATCATTAATCACAAAACATAAAATAAGCTAATATTGCAAATATCATTAGTTGTTTACAAAGGAATGAAAGGACAAGTTCTACAACTCATTATGCTGTAGCAAAATTAGAATAAAAACATGCTGTTAGTCCTCCTCCTAGGTCTAGAAGTGGCCAACCTCTTTGTCCAGAAGAAGGTATGAGTCTCTCTCTCTCTTTAGATCTTAATCACACTCATTTACAAGCAATATGAAATATAAATAGTATACTTTTATTGATTCAAGAACATGATTACAATAATGCTGCTGAAAACTGTTACAGGACTGTAACAGTCACTTTTTGATTATCACCTATTATTCTCTAATTTCTCTATCTTCTATTCCCCTTACTCTCTACTTCCTCTCTACTAGCTCAACTTGAATGGGAGCCATATTTATAGATGTCCTAAGATCTACTAACAAGCTGAGAATATCTCAAAAGATCTAATCCTATTATGCTACAACAATTCTTGGTTTTATCCTAGAAGAAGATCAAACTTGATCTTTCCATAAATGGTGGCTTTGGTCGGCAAGGACGACAAAGTCAGATCTGAGATATTTTTCCTTACCCTTTTCAATATTTATTTCCCTTTTTCCAGCGTCAAAATTCGGTCAATAAGTCAAAAAGCACATTCTATTTTCATTTCGAAGATAAGTGGCTCATTTCGAAGATACTACAATTCTCATTCCAAAGATCCGCTCATTTCGAAGATACTACAGTTCTCATTTTGAAGATATCTTTTCATTTCGAAGAGACTTCGGAATGAACAAATGTGGGCTCCTTAAATGATTTCCTTTGCATTTCTCATGTGGGTTACTTCTCAGGATCAGATTCCAATGGTCTTCATCTCTTTCCACATGTGAATTCCATGCCTTGCCATTCATTGGCAACTGGCTGGAATTTACATGGGAAAACCCAGTTTTTGCTGCACAGTAACAGTTTTCTTGAACTGTTGCTAGATTTAGGTAAAATGAATGCTTGAGACATATCAAAACATGATTAGTGAAATGTTGCTATCAATCTAAGCATATCTCATTTTAGCAAGTCATAACAAAACAACATAAAACTTATACAAAAAGCTATAAAAATCAGAATATAGTATTTCAGATACATTCATCATGCAAATAGTTAATACACAACATATTGAATTAACTTAACTAGCATATTAGATTAAACATAAGAGTTTATAGGAAATTTTAGTGTTCAAAACATGTTATGATTGAGGCATTTCTAGGCCTCATCATTTTCCCCCCAACTTATATTGATGCATGTCCTCATGCATTCTATTGGGCTATGGAATCACATATGTCCATGGTCAAATTCCATGACCTATAGAACAACTTCTTGCCTATATAAAATCCCCTATTCTTCTGAAGGTCCTCGAGCCATTCTTCAAATTGTTCATCAGGTTGGGCATCTTCTTCAAAGTAGAATGGAACTGGAGTGATGATGGTTGGAGGCCTAAATCTGAGACCTATCCAATTATGTTGCATGATTTCAATCAACTATATTACTCCTTTTGCCCTTCTTCTGGACCATTCTAAGTTGATGGGGGAGATGGGTTCTCTTTTCTGCAAAGACATGGAAAGTTTAGCCCATCTATTTCTATAGACTGATAATGTTGGAACAAAATTGTCATTACAAAAATTGTGGAATCTGTTCACACAGTCCCTCAAGTTTGTCAAGTACATTCTCTTCACATCATCCCTATTCATCATGGTGAAGTGTTGTCTTGTGATAATGGGGTGATTTGGCTGAATTGCTCTGACTAACAATTCAGCTCTTGTTTCAATCTCTTTATTTTACCTTTTTTCTTGGTCCCAATAAAACTAATTCTGCAAGGTGGACATGAATGCCCTCAATTGAACATCTCCAATGTAGATTTGTGGATGAAACTCTACTTCTTCTGGAATAAAGAAACTATGTAAAAATAGTTCACATAGGAGATTTTTTTGCTCAAAAGGGCTATCAAAGTATGCTTCTAGGAAGTCTGCAGTGGTGTCCAATTTATATGGGAGACCTGAACTAATCCTCATGACCTACCTTCTGAGGTATTTCTCCTTCCGAATAAGACTGTAAAATCTGGCTGGCCATCTGAATTGGACTAAAAATTTAGCAATTTGACATAAATCAAACACCTTTTCTTTTAATGCCTGAATTTTTGTTTCCTTGGCCTCTAGCTATTTTGCTTCTAATTTGAATTTTTTAGTCTTAGTGGCAAGCTTCTCATACCTAATCATCCAACTGGCTATGTCTGCATTATATTGTTCTAAGGACACAGTATTAGGTGGTCTAACTATAGGTGGAATTCTAGGTAGCAGATCTATCTGAACCCCTTTTTTTGCCACTTCCACTGGTTGTTCATCTGTCAATAATTCTACTTGCACCCCCTTATCTGCTATTTCTATTGGGTTGTCATCAGACAGTAATTCTACTTGCACCCCCTTATCTGCTACTTCTACTAATGGTGTAACAGTTTGAAATATAGGGACATCAATAGAAGTACTTACTTGATCTATTTCATGCTGCTACTTGGACTGTTCCTGTGCTGGTGACTCATCTTCAATGTTTTCTACTATGCTTTTTTCCAATTCTAAAGCATCTTCAGAATGAAAGGGTGCTTCTGAATGAGAAGGCACATCTTCAAAATGAAAGGGTGCTTCTTTAGAATGAGCACCTATGTCTGCCTCAACAGAGTCATCTACCCTAGATAAATCCACAAGTAATTGAGCCAAATCATCTTCATCAATGGATACAATTGGCTATTTTTTAGATCGTGACAACCTTCTCTCTCAATTCTGCCACTTCCTACTGTAACTCTACAATTTTTCTTTCCTGCATCTCAATGATGTTTTCTCTCTCTACAATCCATCTGGTTTGTGTCTTGACAACACTCCTTGCTTCTCTCAACTACTCTGTGATGTCTTCCTCCTCTGTTTCTGCTTTAGAATTAGATGCAGACAAGTCAACTACAGTAAGCTGCTCAATAGCTGGCTCTTCTTCTGCAACATCTATTTTCTCCTGTTCAGGAGGCTCTATGAAATTGTCTATAATTGCATCTACTATTTCTATGGCTTGTTGAACTGTAGCCACCTCCAAATTATCTTGCCCAGCCTCTTCCTCAATTATCTGTTCAAGGAATTCTGGGAAGTTTTTAGGGGCTGGTTGTATCTCTGTGACATCTGGACATCTGGACATCTGGTTGTTCTATGACTTGATCCGCCATTTCCCTCAAGTGGAGTCTTGTAGACCTCCTAGTTCCAGATGCAAACTTCTTCTTTTTGCTCTGTTTTCTGGTGACAACAGGGGTTATGGGGTTAGTTTCAGATGCTTCTATTTCCCTTGTTTTTTCTTCCCCTATTGGGCTAGGTGCTTCATTTCTCTATTCTAACAAATCAGTTGCAACTTCAAAAAAATGGACCTTCTTCTATTTTTCTATTCTGCTTCCAGTTCTAGATCCTCTTTTCTTTTGCCTTTTTTCTTGTGAAGTTGAAGGTTCTAGAGCAAGGTGTTCTGCTATTGTTGTTGGGTGTGTTTTTTTTTCTGCAACAGTTTCTATAGCATCTTCTATAGCTTCTTCTGTAGCATCTTCTACAACATTTTCTACAGCTTGTTTCTTCTTCTACAGAAACATCAACAGTATCTGTTTCTTCCTCTTCATCCTCATCTCCAAAAATTACATCATTTAAGGTGGAGTAAAACCTCTCAAATCTCCTAGGGTTTCCTCTAAAATGGTGTTGGCAAACTAGTTTGATGAGACCATGGTGGCGAAGACTCCCTTTTCCTTCCTGATATATTTTTGCCATGTTTTTCAATTCTTGGTGTAGGTATAGGGGAAGATTTACCCTAACATCTGGTTGTTGCCTACCATGTCTGAGATGGTTTAAAATTTTTATATGATGCCCTGACAACAGTACATACTGCCCTTCACAGGTTAGAAATTTGATTACCCATGTGGCCACTTCATCCTAGGGTTCCTACAGGCTGGCCCTTTTTACCCCCTTGCATGTGTTATTATGTGTTAAATACTCTGGTGCCCTATCATTTTCTTCCAAAAATTGATTAACTGTATTTACCAATGTATTTTTGCTAGACCTAGAAATTGGAAGACCTTCTAATGGCAGCTCAATAATTTGACTCAAAACTTCAGGGGTTACCTCAATAGTCATGTCATTAATGTGTGCTCGGTTATTTCTAAACGTGTGGGCGAACATGTCGGCCAAATCTTCAGAGGACCCATTAAATTTATCCAAAAATGGCATAAGCCCTCCATCTTCAAAAATCTGCACCACTTCTAGATTTTCTCGGAGATGGGTGGTATCTGTTGGTTCCATTCTTGTTTTTCACCCCATTTTCCTATCTTGGTTTGTCACAAAATGCTCTCTTCTACCGCTATTCCTCTATTGGATCTCTGGTTTCTGGTGTTTGCAACTTTGCAGGGTTTGGTTCCAGTTTTCAATTGCCCTATTTTTGTTCTTTGAAATGAATCGTAATCTAAGCACTGTACCTCATAATCATTTTGCGTTAGCAAATATGTCTTTGAAAAGAAGGGTGGCACACATTTCTATTTTTGATTCGAACACATGTCCATCAATGGTTGCGTAGATGTCCTTACCATCAGATCCACCTTACTCGTTTTCTAGTTTTTCTATTTTTTTTGCAGACTCACGTGCATTGGCATCAAAAATTGGTGGCATACGGTTGGTCACGTCCTCCATGATTCTGGTATTTTCCAAATGGGTGCAAAAACAAACCACATTCTGACTGACACATGTTCCTTTATCGTATGCTATCAAAAGAATTTTCACTTGATTGTATTTCTTTCCTTCCTTGGATGCCACGTGGAGATATTACATTGAATGTTCTTTCCAAAGATTATAATTTATTGCAAAAACAAAACTTCATTCCGAAGATTATGACTTCATTCCAAAGACGAGTCTTCATTTCAAAGATCATGCTTCTTTGCGATGTCAAATCCTCATTTCGAAGATAAATCCTCATTCCAAAGACAAATCTTCTTTCCGAAGATAAATCCTCTTTCTGAAGATAAATCCTGCTTCATTCTGAAGACAAATCCTGCTTCATTCCGAAGACAAATCTTCATTCCGAAGATAAGGCTTCATTTTGAAGACAAAGCTTCATTTCAAAGACAAATCGTCATTTCGAAGACAAAGCTTCATTCTAAATACAAAGTGCAACATTCATTCTATTGTCATTCCGAAGACAATTTCAATTCGAAGACAATACAACAATTAATCTGAAGAAGATAGCAGACATTGTTTTTGGCATTCTTGTTTCGAAGATTAGGTAGAAATCAATATTCTCATTCTCAAAACATGTTTTAAGTATGCCAACTCTTATGGATATCTTTTATGCTAATGGTTAATTGTTATATACTATATACCAATCATTTACAATGAAGAAATGTAAGAAATATATACCTGATTAAAACAAGTTAATGCAAGTTTTTGAAATATGACTGCTTCTATGGATGTTCTGCTGAGAATTTCTGCAATATTTCAAAACAAGTGCAGTTGGTGAATTTGTACAATGATGGTTCAAAAATTTTCAAGGTTATGCATGCCAAAAAACTGGTTTTCATGCATACCAACCCAGTAGTGCCTTGGAAAAGGTTTTCACTACTGAGTTATTCATTTTTCTCTCTTTTTTTTTCTTTTTTTTCTTTTTTACCTCTCCTTTTCTCTCTTTTTTTCTTGATTCTGATTATGCCCATGAAGGAATTTCATGATTTCCCTGAAATCATGCCCATGAAGGAATTCATAATCAAAATTTATTCATCTTTTTGTTTTCTGCTTTTTTTCTATTTTTTTTGTATTTTTCTGTTTTTTCTTGAAATCCATGATCATGCTGATTGTTTTGAAGTGGAAGAGGAAATTTCTTCCACCTGTTGTGTATCCAAACTGTCAAGTTGTTGCAAGAATTCCTCTTTAGTCAGAGGTGTATGGTACACCCTGAGGCGATGTCCATTCACTACCAACTTTCTCTGTGACCCATCAATAGGAGATAAACAGACTGCTCCATTGTCAAATACCTCCTCAATCTGGTAAGGTCCAAGCCATCTAGTTCTTAGCTTTCCAGGGAAGTCCTCATAGCGAGAATCAAACAGTAAAGCCCAATCTCCTTGTTGAAGTTTCCTCTGTTGAATGTGACTATCATGCCACAATTTCCTCTGCTCTTGAATTACTTTAGTTTGGTGCAGAGCATCCAACCTAAGTTCATCCAATGCATTCAGTTGTAGAATCCTATCTTTCTGTGCCTGTGACAATTCAATTCCAATTTCCAATGTTGTGCACAGTGTTAGTAGCTCAAATTCAATAGGTAAGAGGGGATTTTTACCAAAGACTAGTTCATAAGGTGTGAATCCAGTAGTGGATTTCCAAGTAGTATTGTAAGCCCATACTACTTCAGGTAATTTATCTAGCCAGTTCTTCCTATGAAAAGCTACTATTTTTGTTAAAATTCATTCTAGTTCCCTGTTTGTTACCTCAACTTGGCCATTTGCTTGTGGGTGATAAGGTGATGATTTTCTATGTTTGATTTCATATAATTCTGTAAATGCCTCAATGACTTTGGATGCAAATTGGGGTCCTTGGTCTGTGGTGATAGACCGAGGAGCTCCAAATCTTTGAAAAATTTGAGTATACAAGAAATCAGCGACCTTCTCTTCATGAGCATGTTTGAAAGCATGCACCTCTACCCACTTTGTCAAGTAATCAATGCATACTAGAATATGCACCTTTCCTTGAGAAGGTGGATCAATAGGTCCTACAAAATCAAGCCCCCACCTCTCAAATGGCTCTAAAACCAATTGAGGTTGTAGTGGCATTTCATTTGTATGAGTGGGTTTCCCCATTCTTTGGCATGCATCACAATGCCTATGTACTTTTTCACATCCTTGTGAAGAGATGGCCAATAATATCCTGTCCCTAAGATTTTCCTAATTGTGCTTTTTACAGAGTAGTGTCCACCCGAGGGTTCATCATGACAAGCCCTAAGGATATCATACACCTCATCCTTTCGGATGCACCTACGTAACACATGGTTAGGACTGCACTTAAAAAGTATACCCTTAATCCATTCAAAAGAAGAACTTTGTTTGATCAATTATTTTTTCTATTTTGAAGTGAAATGTGGAGGAACTTTCCCTGTGACCAAGTAATTGGCTATATCTACAAACCAAGGTGATTGGAATGATATAGCAAATAATTTTTCATCAGGAAAGGTGTCTTCAACTAATTCCCCTTCATCTGTGTTCTGTAATCTGAACAAGAAATCTGCTACAACATTAGCTTTTCCTGGTTTGTTGATTATAGTGATATCAAATTCTTGTAGCAACAGTAACCAATGAATAATTCTTGCACTTACCATAGGCTTATTCATCAAATATTTAATGGCTGTGTGATCTCGTGTGAATAAATATTTGATAACCTGTGATGTAATGCCTAAATTTTTTGATGGCATAAATTACTGCCAAGAATTCTTTCTCAGTTGTGGTATAATTTTTCTCAGCTCTTGTCAAATTCTTGCTAATGTAGTAGATGGCATAGTGTTCACCATTGTCAATTTGTCCTAATGCTGCTCCAATTGCAGTATTGGAAGCATCAACCTGTATGTGAAATGGTAATGTCCAATTAGGGCCTCTTAACACAGGTGGAGTTACTAATTTTTCTTTCAGAGCTTCAAATGATTCTTGACATCTTGCAGTCTAGGAAAATTTAGAATCTTTAGTCAATAGGGCAAACATGGGATTGGCTATTGTGCTAAAGCTAGGAATAAACCTACGGTAAAAACCAATATGTCCTAGGAAGCTTCTGACATCAGTCTGAGTTTTAGGAGGAAGGAGGTTCTTGATAATTTCCACCTTCTTTGGATCAACCTGGATCCCTTGAAGAGAGATGTGATGACCAAGAACTATTCCTTCCTTCATCATCATAAAAAATTTTTCTGGATTCAAGGATAACTGGTATGTTTCACAGTGAGTTAAAACTTTGTCAAGGTTTTCTAATGTAAATTCAAAAGTCTATCCACATACTATGAAATCATCCATGTATATCTCAACACTGTTGGTAGTCAGATCAGAAAAAATTGCTAAAACTGCTCACTGAAATGTTGCTAGGGCATTACACAAACCAAAAGGTAAAACCCTATAGGAAAATGTTCCCCATGGATAGGTAAAGGTTGTTTTCTCTTGATCTTCAGGTGCAATATGAATTTGATTATATCCACTAAATCCATCAAGAAAACAAAAGTATTTCTTTCCAACAAGGGTATCTAACACCCGATCTATGAAAGGTAATGGAAAATGGTCTTTGTATGTCACTTTATTCAGATCTCTATAGTCTACACATACTCTCATTTTTCCATTTTTCTTAGGAACTATAACCAATGGAGAGACCCAATGGCTATCAAAAATTGGGTAAATGAATCCTACCTCCAAAAGTTTTTCAATTTCTTCCTTTACAATATCCCTTAGGGCAGGATTCAATCTTCTCTGGGGTTGTCTTACTGGCTTGACTTCTTCAGTATAAATTATGTGGGTGCATATATCAGGGTGAACTCCTGACATATCTTTATAGTCCCAAGCAAAAGCATGAACATGCTTCTGCAAGATAACTATCAATTTGTCTTCCTCTTCCCTAGTAAGCCAACTGTAAATGTTCAAAAAATTTCCTAGCTGGACTTCTATTTGTTTTGTATTTGGAAGGACTGAACTCACTTCTTCATACTTGGTGGTTAGGGAGTTAAGAGGACACTACTGAGATGGGAGGAAATAAGAAGTTTTTGTTTCATTATTTTCTGATGGAAGCATATCCTGTATGGAACAGTGAGAAGGAAAAATCAAGTGATGGTGCCACCCATGTGGTAGTGAAATAGAGTTTTCTTGTGATAGTACAGATGGTTCACCTTCAAAGTTTTGGTTCTCCTCATTCCTTAACAATTGCTGGATATTTACTGCTTCCTCTTCTAACCCTTGTTCATGCAGAACATTCATTAGGATAGTTTCATTTTCTAATTTTTATGTGTCATGGAGGTCTTCTGTGTGTTCCCTTACTACCAAGGTGGCTAGTGTGGAAATAACCTCCTTTGATTCTTCATATGAATCAGGAAACCATAACTGACCTGAAAAATTGTTGGAGGGTCTTGCAGGAGGATACAGAGAGATCTGTTTTAGATCAATACCATTTGAAATAGTCATTTTTCTAGATCTGCAGTCTATGAAGGCTACTGCAGTTGCAAGCCAAGGTCTTCCCAAAATTATGGGATATCCATGTGTTGAATTTCTTGGTTGTAAAACCAAAAAATCTGTAGGGAATTCCCAAGAAGAAACTTCTATAGGAACATCTTCAATGATACCTTCAGGTTTTGCAACTGACCTATCAGCCATTTCTAAAACTATAAATGTGGGGCTAAGATGTTTGAGCTGTAATTGTTTCATTATATCCTTGGTCATGACATTTATTGCAGCTCCTAGATCTACTAAGACATTTGATATTGGTACTGAACCTATAGTAACTATGATAACTGGACTTCCTAGGTCACTATACTTTGGAGGTACTAGTTTTCTAGACAAGAGATTAGCTATCTTTCCTTCAATCTGAACAGTCTTGGGAAATGCTTTCTTTTTTCTTCCTGCTCTTCTAATGCACAAATATCGGATAGTACTTTTAATCACTGGTATATCCTTAATGGCTTGCAATAAGGGCAATGATATAGTTAACTTTTTAAGTTCCTTGACCAGGTCTGACTCAAAATTTTCTACTATGGTATTGAATCTTTCAGGATATGGAATTATCCTTGATGAAGGTAATTGTTCTGCCTATGGTTCTATTTTTTCTTCTTCTTTCTCTATTGTTGGTTCCACTATAATTGGTTCCAAAGGTTCTTGCTCTTCATTTTCTTTGCTTTTATTGGAAATAGGTTTAGGTACAACTTTTCCTGAATGAAGTTGGATGTTACTACAATCAATAACATTGATTTCAACATTTTCTTCAGCTTCAGCCACATAGACAGGGGATGCCTGTCTCATGCTATTTGGATTAGTGACTGATTGAGCTGGAAGTTGAGGTTGTTTCACCTGTTGTGTTTGCTATGGTTGGTTCTATTTTTCTTGAAAATTTTGATTAGGTGCAGGCAGCAAATGTTGATTTTGACCTTGATTTCTTTGTTGCCTTGGATAGGACTGGTATTGTTGATTCCACTGTGGTTGATTTTGCATCCAATGTGGATTAGTCTGATTTTGATTCCAGGATGGGTTGTTTTGATTCCATGATGGGTTGTTTTGATTTTGATTCCAGGCTGAATTACTCCAATTTATTTGTGGCCATTCTTGGGAATTTGTCCATTGAGGATAATTCCAAGGACATTCAGGGAGGCATAGTCCCAGGATTATGCCCCCAATTTGTAGGAAAACGAGGGGGATTTTGGTATTGAGAGAAATTTCCCCTTGTTTTGGTCCAACATAGTTGAGTTCCTCAGTCTAACTTTCTAACATAGTTTTGAGTTGTGGTAGCAGGTGGCATTGATCAGTTGAATGCCTCTTTGAAGAGATACTACAAATGGCTGAGATAGATGTTTTATTCAAAGGACATTCCTGCAAAGCATGTTTATTTCTACATCTTGGGCAATAAATTGCCAAAGGTTCTATGTTTTTTGCTTTTGCAGACATTTCCCCCAAAGTTGTGTTTAATTGCACTAGAATATCAATTTTAAAATTTGCAAGTTGAAAAATGATGAGCATGAAGCGAACAGTGGAAGCGATGAACTAGGGTTTCTGGAGCTAAGGAAAATCTAGGGCATCAGTTGGGTTGCCGAAGTGTTTTCTGGTTACTGTGGATCTGAAGGCAAGATTGCTACCCCAGGAGGGTCCAATGGGGACTTCTTCGGATCCTCTCCTAGGGAGAAATAGCTCTTATGCAGATTTGTTCAAAGATAAATCTCCATCCAAGACTGACGAAGCTCAAAGAACTGCATTTAAAATGCTCTTCACGGCTGCTGGGAACAGATCAACAGCGCATCGAGTTAATGGATGCCTGCCACAGTCCGAATCAAGGCCCAAGATTGTCATTGAGCCAAGGATGGTCGAAGAAACAGTCTTATACAGAGCCAATCACGACTTGATCTATAAATTCATGGGTATTCGCCCTACCCTAAATTTTTTGCACTCCTGGGTCCGACAAAACTGGGAGCCTCATGGTGAGTACTCTTTATGGTTTATTAGCAATGGGTATTTTATTGTCAGTTTTTCTTCTCTGGCCGATAGAAATAGGGCTTTCGAATCAGAAAAGAGGAATCATGGTCCGACAGGATTATTTGTTCAACCCTGGAGAGTGGGATTCGATCCTCGAATTGAACCCACTGCTGTCCCGGTTTGGATCCGTTTGTATGCACTTCCAATGGAGTTTTGGAGTGAGCAGGTTTTGGAGATGATCGGTAATTCCCTTGGAAGACATTTGGGTGTCTCCAAAGACACAATAGAAGGGAACACAACTGTTTATGCAAGAATATGCATGGAAATGGATCTTAGCCAACCTCTACCGATAGAGGTGGAACTTGAACTTGCAGGACTATCTTGGATTCAACAATTGGATTATGAGGCTCTGCCCTTTAGATGCAGAGTTTGCCACAAATACGGGCATTTGGCCCGATTTTGCCCAAATAATATGAACACAAAAATGGAGGCTCCTCTAGGAATGTCAAATCTTCCTAAGGAGGGTAAGGCAACAATAAACAAAGAACCAACCAATACTTCTCAGGGTAAAGAAGCTCAGAGAGATGGTTTTGAACAGCCCAAAAGAAGGAGAAGGCAAAAGAAAAAAGATGGTAAAGAGCAAACCCATCTCAAGCCCGCCAATAGGTATGAGATATTTAAGACACTAGTGGACCAAGAGGAACAATTCATGGAAGGAGTGGATGGTAATAGTGAAAATAATAACATCCTCGTTCAAGCTCCTCTTTCATCTCCCCCCGTCATAGAGCAGGTAATTGACCTCAGTGAGTTACCACAGCCAGAGAGTGCAGGGGCATTGATAGTGCATAACCAAGAGCAGCCAATAATTAAGGATGTCAGCATGGGAATAGCAAAAAAGAATAGAGAAAGGCCAACTTTAGGGATAACTCAGGTGGAAAAGAGATCAAAAAATAGCAACTCTCAAGGAGTGGGTAGAAAATCAAATAAGGAATTGCTAGCAGTTCAAGGAGACAAACTGATCACTTGGAGGATCGGTGAGGCCAATAGATTCTTACTTGCTCTCAAGGTAACCAATGATTATACAATCATGGAATGTTAGGGGTTTAAATAGTAGAACCCATCAATCTACTGTTCGAAGACTCTTAGAAAAATGTAAAACAGATTTTTTTGCTTATTCAGGAGACAAAAATGTCGTTAGATCTTATGTGTAAAACAGTTAACAAAATTTGGAGGGGTGTTGGTCATATGGAAGTGGCTGCCCAAGGTGCCTCAGGGGGATTGTTACTCTTTGGAACTCTCTTGAATGGACTGCAATAGAACATCTAGCTTGGAGGGGTGTTCTCACATCACATTTTAGGAATAATGTCACAGTTGAACATGTTTTAATCACAAATTTTTATGGGACTCAAAACCTTGATGGTCAGAGGCTTCAATGGAAAGTTGTGCATAACATGAGAATCTCAAGGGAAGATTTAGACTGGATTATTGCTGGGGATTTTAATGCTAAATTATCCTCTAGAGATCAGGAAGGGGGAACCCCAATTTTGGACCCAGGGGATCGACTTATGATTGCCCAAGTCCAGGCTTTACACTTAGTGGATATTAAATGCCCTGGAACCAACTATACTTGGACTAATAAGAGGAGGGAGCCACATAGCAGGAAGGTAAAGTTAGACCATTTTTTGGTTTCAGAGGAGGCATTTGTAAAATGGAATACAAAATTTCAGATTTTGGAAGGTCCAGTTTCAGATCACTTTCCCATTTTGTTGGAAGGAGGGACTAAGACAGGGCAGCATCACAAACCATTTAAATTTGAGAATTTTTGGTTACAAAAAGAGGAACTTCGAAAGAAAATTCCACAGTGGTGGGAAGAAGGCCGCCCAGCATATGGGACAACAATGTTTAGATTCCACAAACAACTTCATTATGTCAAAGCTCAACTGAAACATTGGAGGCGAGCTAACAAGACAGACTTCCGAGGTCCAAAGAGCTCCTTTGGTGGCCAGATGGGATGAGGTTCAAAAACACTTTAGGGAAGGAACAATTACAGAGCAGCTCAAAGCCGAGGATGATGCCTTGCGTAAAGCGGTTGAGGACATTGACAACCAAGAGGAGACCTATTGGAAACAGAGAGCAAGAACCACTTGGTTATTAGAAGGTGATAGAAATACCAAATTTTTCCATCGGACTGCTTGTGCTAGGAGACAGATGAATAACATGGAAGCTCTTCAAGATGAGAATGGGCACTCCTTTGATACACTTCCAGGTATGCATTCCCATTCAATGGATTATTTTTCTAAACTTTTTAAGGAAAGTATGGTGCAAGATGAAGAGGCTCAAAATGACGTTATTGTTGTCATACCTTCCGTTATCTCTGAAGAAGAAAATCAGACCCTTCTTAAACCCATTGATAGAGAGGAGCTGAAGAATGTGGTCTTTGGAATGAGCACCGGAAAAACTCCAGGTCCAGATGGCTTTCCAATTGAGTTTTTTCAGGCCTTTTGGGATAACTTGGAGGAGGATGTAATGGTTGTTATAGAGGAGTCCAGAGGTAGTAAAAGAATGCTTAAAGCACTAAATCATACTTTCATTACCTTAATTCCAAAAGGGGAGGAGGGGGTACATATTTCAGATTATAGACCTATTGCCTTATGCAATGTGATATATAAAATAATCACAAAGGTAATGGCTGAGCGGCTAAAACCTCTTTTACATAACATTATCTCCTCCGAGCAAGGGGGTTTTGTAGAGGGTAGGCAGATCCTGGATGGGGTGGTTCTAGCTCGGGAGGCAATCCATTCAATGCAAACATCTGGTAATAAAGGAATGTTCATAAAATTAGATATGTCAAAGGCTTATGATAGGGTGGAGTGGAGCTTCTTGGCAAAGATGATGGCAGCCTTTGGTTTCTCTCAGGATTGGATAGAATGGGTCATGAGTTGTGTCTCTACTCCGACATACTCAGTGTTAATCAAGGGTCTTCCCTCGCAACCATTTGGAGCCACTCGAGGCCTTCGTCAAGGGGATCCTTGCTCTCCCTATCTTTTTCTCATATTGGCTGAAGGACTAGGCAGACTTTTCTTGAGGAGAAGACAACAAGGTTTGCTAACAGGTATCAAGGTGGGTGAGGAAGTTTTGACTCACCTACAGTTTGTGGATGATACTGGATTGGTGGGAGTGGCCAGCTTCAGGGAAGCAAGAATGATCAGAGATACTCTTAGTGTCTACCTTAGGGCTACAAACCAAGTCATCAATGATAAAAAATCCAAAGTGGTCTTTTTCAATCTTGATCAAAGGCTTCAGGACAGAGTTTTAGAGATCTTGGGAT
Source organism: Wollemia nobilis (assembly GCA_028583015.1). Lineage (NCBI taxonomy): Eukaryota > Viridiplantae > Streptophyta > Pinopsida > Araucariales > Araucariaceae > Wollemia > Wollemia nobilis. Next base: position 215,860 of record JAQPPZ010002937.1, on the reverse strand, counting down.
TCACAAGGACTTCTCTCCCGAGTGGTTTACTTGGGGGTCCCTTTGCACTTTAAAAAACTAAAAATAGATATCCGGAGGAATCTTTTGGATTGTATCAAGGATAGAATTAATCATTGGTCTCACAAATGGTTAAGCTACGGGGGTAGATTAACTTTTTTACAATCAATCATTCAGGCCATGCCAATTTATAAATTCTCTATCCTGGCTGCCCCACATACTATATGGAAAGAGTTGGACAAGATGGCTAGAAAATTTTTATGGGAAGGAGTAAAAGGAGAGAGGAAATGGGCCTTAGTAGGTTGGGACAAAGTAACCCAACCCAAGGTAAAAGGAGGTTTGGGACTGAGAAGATCCAAGATAAATAACAAAGCTTTGGCTGGAAAGCTTTACTGGAGGTGGATTTCCCAACCAACTTCCTTATTCAGTAGAATCCTAACTAGTAAATATCTGGGACATGTTAACCCAAATGAGGTGGGCCATTTCCCTTTGGATGGTACTGGATCCTTAGTGTGGCAGGCTCTCAAGTTAGGATCTCAGGTAGTAAAAGATCGATTATTTTGGAAAGTGGGGAGAGGGGAGAAGGCACGTTTTTGGACAGATTCATGGGATCAATACCCACCTATCATTGTTGAATTTCTTGAATTGCAACCAATAAAAGTAGCCATTGAAACCAAGGGATGGGTCCAAATTGAAAGTTATTTCACCACTAGTCAGCTGGGGGAGTATAAGTTTAAGCAGTTCAAGAAGTTGGATGAGTGGCCAATTTCAATCCCTCCGGATTTGGCACCCATCATGACTAAAATCTTGACAGAAATATTTCTCACAGGTAGAGACGAGGAGGATGAATTAGCTTGGGGCTATGGGAGCCTTGGTGTCTACACAGTGAAGGACGGATATGACAAGATCCTTCCAGAGCCTCCCCCTCATACTTATCAGGTTGAGGATTGGAGAAAGATTTGGCATTCCAAAGGTTGGCTGAAAGTAAACTTTTTTGCCTGGCAGTTCATGCACAATGGAATTCTCACTTTTGATAATCTCAGATGTAAAGGAATCATCGGTCCTTCTCAATGTGTCTTATGCTACAAGAGCGAGGAAACAACTGATCACTTGATGTTTGAGTGCCCTTTCACGCGCCAGATTTGGAAGAGATGGTTTTCATATTATAAAATTCAAGTTAATGGTGACTTGAATCGGATTAATATCTGGGAAATATGGAAGAGGGGTAGATTTAAATCTAAAGCTCTTCGTATTGGTTGGGAGCTTGGATTAAACTTTATTTGGTGGCAAGTGTGGTTGGAGAGAAATGCTAGAATTTTTAGAGAAACTTTTTCTTCGTTAGATGGAGTTTGGCAGGTCATTTGGAGCAAAGTCACAGAAACTGTGGCTGTCTATGCTAAAGAGGAAACTCAGGTTGTTATTGGGGCAATGGAAGAGGGAGTTGAAGTGCAAGAGGGACAGGACAGAGCTAGTTGGAAACCTCCCCCAGAAGGTTGGATTAAAATTAATACTGATGGAGCTGCAAAAGGCAATCCGGGTAGAGCCAAAATTGGAGTGGTTTGCCGGAATCATGTTGGAACAGTGCTCTATTGGGAACTGCAAGGCTTGGGAAGAGCCACAAACAATGAAGCAGAAGCCATAGCTATCAAATCTGCTTCTATTTGGGCAGTTAAACAGGGCCACAGGAGGATAATACTTGAATCAGATTCTCAAATAATGGTTGGAGCTCTAGATTGCATGAGGAACTTTGCTTTGAAAGCATGGAGGTTGAGGATTCTTGTCACTCAAATTAAGGAATTATGGAGGGAATTAGATGATGTGATTCCAGTTTATGTGAGTAGAGATTTAAACAAAGCGGTCGACTTCCTGGCTAAGATGGGTGCTGAGAAGGAGGTAGGGGTTCAGTTGCACAGTGACATGGCTATTGAGGATGAGGTGATTAGGCAGGGTCTTGAAAGGTCCTTGAGCTAATGATCAAAGAAAAAGCAAAGGGAGGAAAGGTGTCACGATATCGTGACATGTTGCTTCATCACGGCCAAGGGAGGAAAGGTGTCACGATATCGCGACATGTTGCTTCGTCACGGCCAAGGGAGGAAAGGTGTCGTGATATCGTGACATGTTGTGCCATCGTGGTCACTGGAGGAAAGGTGTCACGATATCATGACATGTTGCTTCATCGTGGCCAAGGGAGGAAAGTTGTCATGATATCATGACATGTTGCTTCATCATGGCCAAGGGAGGAAAGTTGTCATGATATCGTGACATGTTGCTTCGTCGCGGCCAAGGGAGGAAAGGTGTCATGATATCGTGACATGTTGCTTCGTCGCGGCCAAGGGAGGAAAGGTGTCATGATTTCGTGACATGTTGCTTCGTCATGGCCAAGGGAGGAAAGGTGTCACGATTTCGTGACATGTTGCTTCGTCGCGGCCAAGGGAGGAAAGGTGTCATGATTTCGTGACATGTTGCTTTCGCGGCCAAGGGAGGAAAGGTGTCACGATATCGTGACATGTTGCTTCGTCGGCCAAGGGAGGAAAGGTGTCACGATATCGTGACATGTTGCTTCGTCGGCCAAGGGAGGAAAGGTGTCACGATATCGTGACATGTTGCTTTTTCATGGCCAAGGGAGGAAAGGTGTCACGATATCGCGACATGTTGCATTTTCACGGCCAAAGGAGAAAAGGTGTCGCGATATCGTGACATGTTGCATTTTCATGGCCAAAGGAGAAAAGGTGTCACGATATCGTGACATGTTGCATTTTTGCGGCCAAAGGAGAAAAGGTGTCACGATATCGTGACATGTTGCATTTTCATGGCCAAAGGAGAAAAGGTGAAAAAGTTGTAAAGATATCGTGACATGTTGCATTTTCATGGCCAAAGGAGAAAAGGTGTGATAATTTCATAAAATAGCCAAAGGAGAAAAATGTCACGATATCGTGACATGTTGCTTCGTCGTGGCGAAAGAGAAAAAGTGTCACGATATCGCGACATGTTGCAACATCACGATCGAAAGAGAAAAAGTGTCACGATATCGCGACATGTTGCTACATCACGGCCAAGAGAGAAAAAGTGTCACGATATCGCGACATGTTGCTTCGTCGCGGCCGAAAGAGAAAAAGTGTCATGATATCGCGACATGTTGCAACATCGCGGCCAAGAGAGAAAAAGTGTCGCGATATCGCGACATGTTGCTTCGTCATGGCCAAAGGAGGAAAAGGTGTCACGATTTCGTGACATGTTGCAACGTCGCTGCCCAAGGAGAAAAAATGTCGTGATTTCGCGACATGTTGCTTCGTCGCGGCCAAAGGAGGAAAAAGTGTCGCGATATCGCGACATGTTGCATTTTCGTGGCCAAAGGAGAAAAGTGTCACGATATCGCGACATGTTGCATTTTCGCGGCCAAAGGAGAAAAGTGTCGCGATATCGCGACATGTTGCATTTTCGCGGCCAAAGGAGAAAAGTGTCGCGATATCGCGACATGTTGCATTTTCGCGGCCAAAGGAGAAGAAGGAAAGAGTGTCGCGATATCGCGACAAGTTGCATCAACTGACCATGCCGATCCCCCTGTTAGCTAGTTAATGGTTCAAGAGATTTGGCTCCATTGCAAATCTTCTTTTACTATTGTAAGCATGTGTTCTCTCTGACTTCGGCTGGGAAGAGTCTCTTCCCAAATTGTAATTGATCTTTGTTTTATTTGTGAAAAACATCCCAAAAGGGATGCCAATTTCGGGTAAGACCCAACGAGGCAAGGGTATCCATTCCACCAAAAATGCCCAGGACTCGGACCTGGCCTACCACCTTTGACATACTCAAGGAGAAAAAATGTCGTGATTTTGTGACATGTTGCTTCGTCGTGACCAAAGGAGGAAAAAGTGTCGTGATATCATGACATGTTGCATTTTCGTGGCCAAAGGAGAAAAGTGTCGTGATATCATGACATGTTGCATTTTCACTTTCAAAGGAGAAAACGACATGTTGCATTTTCACGGCCAAAGGAGAAAGGTATCACGATATCATGACATGTTGCATTTTCATGGCCAAAGGAGAAAGGTGTCGTGATATCATGACATGTTGCATTTTCACGGCCAAAGGAGAAGAAGGAAAGAGTGTCGCGATATCGCGACAAGTTGCATCAACTGACCATGTCGATCCCCCTGTTAGCTAGTTAATGGTTCAAGAGATTTGGCTCCATTGCAAATCTTCTTTTACTATTGTAAGCATGTGTTCTCTCTGACTTCGGCTAGGAAGAGTCTCTTCCCAAATTGTAATTGATCTTTGTTTTAATACAAGTTTTTTCAAATTTTTCAAAAAAAAAAAATTGCAAGTTCCTCTATTAGGTGCTTCACATCAGTACCATTTGTACTCTTTTTTCTTCTTCCCTGCTTAGTACGAGAGTAATTTTTGTAGAGACCCATAATTTCCTCATTACTGAGAGTATTTACATCCCCTTTTCCCATCAAATCCAATACTTCTCTGGATTCATCTTGTAATCCTCTCAAAAAGATGGTTTTGCACAATTCTGGTTCTACAAGTCCACATCTCCTTTGAACAAAGGAGAACCTATCAAGATAGTCTTCTAATGTTTCATCACATTCTTGCCTAATCCTGAGTAACTCATCTTTCCTATTCCTTACATGACAATACTCCTGATATTTGTCTAAAAACATAGTTTCCATTTGATCCCAAGTTCGAATGGAATTTGGCTCTAAGCTCATGAACTAGCATAATGTTGAGTCCTTGAGTGTTGGGGGAAAAACCTTAAGTTTTTGATTGTCATTTACATAATCATAGGTTTGACACACTTCTTTGAATTCAAACAAAAACTAATCAGGATCTTCAAATACAACGCCTCGAAAGGTTGGAAGTACTGAAGGTGAAATGGTTTTCATGGGAGAGTTTTGTGTTGGATTCAAATGGATAGGATATTCAAATGTTCTGGAAGGTTGAGGCATATCCTGATCATCTCCTTCATAATGGACATAGCCATGTTGGCCATCTCTATCCAAATTTTCTGCCATAGTTTCTTGTTCTTTGGGAATAGTTAACCCTATCCAAATTTCACTCTTAAGAGGTCCAAGACCCTCTATTGATGATGAGGCTGATGATTCTTCTTTCTTAGGATGTTCTAATGATGGTGAAACTGGTGATTTTACTTTCTCAGAATGTTCTAATGATGGTGAAACTGGTGACTTTTCTTTCAATCTTTTTGGTAATTCAAACACAGGTGATTCACCCCTTAGGCGTGAAGATCTCCTTAATGGAACAAGCCAGGGATCTTTTTGGTTAATTCTAAATTTTTCATACCTAGACTTACTCATTCATGTTTACTCTTGAATGACATAAATTATAGGTCAATAGTTGTTACCTTACCCAGCTATTCTATTCAGATTTTAACCTAAATTTTCATAGCTTTGTTTGATTAATAGCTATTGAACTGTTGTTACCTTATAGCAACACAATTCCCCATAAACGACATCAAAATTATGCATAGTCATTATACACATATTAATTCTCAATGAATTTTTCAATCCAGGGCAGTGTACAAGGCTATCTACGAAAGAAGGGGTGAATAGGGTTATAACTTAGGTCAATCTAAAGCAACAGGTCTTATTGGTGAAATCGATTGTGTGGGGGTTTTAGGACATTCCTATCTCTAAATTGCATGAATTAAACCTTAATATAAGTTGCAGAAATGGAAACTAATCATTAACTATAGAAATGAAGTCCTAATTACAATTGCAGAATGAGACCTAATTATATTGCAGAAATAATAGTTGCAAAATTGAAATTCTAATTGTAATTGTAGAAAGGAAATCTATTTATTTTTGTAGCAATGAAAATCTACTTCTAACATGGAAATGAAACTATCAAGGCTCTATAAAATAAGGTTTTTAATTTTCTGTGCAGGGGTTGACAACAAAACATAAAATGCAGGAAATTATAGAAAATAGTAAATTTTGGAAATGAAAGTCTGCAATAAATTGAAAGCTTTGCTAAAAGTGGAGATTACAACCAAATCATTAACTAGAAAACATAAAATAAGCTAAGATTGCAAATATAATTAGTTGTTTACAAAGAAATGAAATGACAAGTTCTACAACTCATTCTATTGCAGCAAAATCAGAATAAAAACCTGTTGGTAGTCCTCCTCCTAGGTCTGGAAGTGGCCAACCTCCTTGTCCAAAATAAGGTATGAGTCTCTCTCTCTCTCTAGATATTACTCACACTCATTTACAAGAAATATGAATAGAAATAGTGTACTTTATTGATTCAATAACATGATTACAATAATTTTGCTCAAAACCGTTATAGGACTGTAACAGTCACTTTCTAATTATCACCTATTATTCTCTGATTTCTCTATCTTCTAATCCCCTTACTCTCTATTTTCTCTCTACTAGATCAACTTGAATGGCAGACATATTTATAGATGTCCTAAGATCTACTAACAAGCTGAGAATATCTCAAAAATATCTAATCCTATTATGCTTCAACAATTCCTGGTTTTATCCTAGAAGAGGATCAAACTTGATCTTTCCATAAATGGTGGCTTTGGTCGGCAAGGATGGCAAAGTCAGATGGGAGATATTTCTCTTTACCCTTTTCAATATTTATTTCCCTTTTTCTAGCATCAAATATTGTTCAACAAGTCAAAAATCACATTATGTTTTCATTTTGAAGATAAGTGGCTCATTTTGAAGAGACTGCAATTCTCATTTCGAAGATCCGCTCATTCCGAAGATACTTATGTTTTCTCATTTCGAAGATATCTGTTCATTCCGAAGAGACTTCGGAATGAACAAATGTGGTCTCCTTAAATGATTTCCTCTGAATTTCTCAGGTGGTTTATCTCTCAAGATCAGATTTCAATGGTCTTTATCTCTTTCCATATGTGAATTCCATGCCTTGCCATTCATTGGCAACTAGTTGGAATTTACATGAGAAAACCAGTTTTTGCTGCATAGTAATTGTTTGCTAGCACTGTTTCCAGATTTAGGTAAAATAAATGCTTGAGACATATCAAAGCATGATTAGTGAAATGTTGTTATCAACCTAAGCAATCTCATTTTAGCAAGTCATAACAAAATAACATAAAATTTATACAAAAAGATGTAAAAATCAGAATATAGTATTTCAAATACTTTGAACATGCAAATAGTTAATACACAGCATATTGAATAAACTTAACTAGCATATTAGATTAAAAATAAGAGTTTATAGGCAATTTTAGTGTTCAAAACATTTTGTGATTGAGGCATTTCCAGGCCTCATCAACATATGTGGGGATGCAATGGACTTGTCTATCATGAACAAATTTCAAGCATTGGTGGAGAATTGAATGAACACATTTCATTTCCATCATCCAAGGTCTACCAAGGAATATATTATATGCCATGGCTCCTTCCAATATGTGAAACGTGGTGTACAACGTTCTGGCCCATACATCTATAGGTAAAACAACAGTGCCAACTATGGTACACATAGCATCGTTAAATGCTTTGACGGTGAATGATGATTTGGAAATGTGGGATGGAGGTAATTTGAGGTGGATAAGGGTAGTGGTAGTAATTATATTGATTGATGAGCCCGTATCAATTAACACTATTTTGAATGGATTTTTATCTATTATTGCCATTATTTGCAATGGAGGATCTACTGATTCTAAACTCATTGATTTTACCTCAAAGTCATAGAAGGTAATTGATAGCTCCATGCACGTTCTAACACTTGATTGAATTTATTAGTTGTGTTAGCCATTGAGGCTTGTGTGGATTTTGGTTTGGCTAGCTTGATTATTTTGGTATTAGCCCCTATTTTACCATTCTTTATTCTTAGGCTTAATGAAACCCTCTTGGATTTTTATCTCCTCAATGACACAAGCCTGTGCTAAAGCCTCCTCAAATGTTCTATAAGTATTGAGTTGAAGCATCCAAGAGATGGGTTTTAAGCAACTCTTGGTAAAAATATTGATAATTTCTTCCATTGGGAGGGAGAATGGCAAATTTGTTATAACTTCCCTCCAATGGTTTCCAAAATCATAGATAGGTTCCTCATACCATTATTTCAAATAATATATATCTGATAAGGACACCTTCTTTTTAATATTAAGTGTGAAGCATTCCAAGAATAGATCTATCAATTGAACAAAAGTATAAATACTATGTGGAGGCAATTGATTGTACCATTCAATGGCATCTCCCCCTAATGTTTAAGGAAATATTCAGAGCATAAGAGCATTATCATCGTTGATCTGAAAACATACATGGACAAATGAACTCACATGCTCCTTAGGATCCTCAGTTCCCTTAAACTTGTCAAATTTTTATACCATAAAATTTTCCAAATATGGTGGTGATGGTATCAATGGATGGATTGGTTGATGGATCGGTTGGATTAGTGTGATATTTTGGATCATTATCCTTGGTGAGTTTTACATCAACTAATCGATTTACTTTTGCATTGCCTAGAATCTAAGATCTTTTGCTAGAATATGAGGACCTTAGATTATGTGATGGTTGGTTGATGGGGTGGATCGTAAATGTTGGGGTGTGACCAACATGGTGTTGTGGAATGGATTGGTTTGGGTATGTGGAGAATATTGATGGTTGAAATATGGTTATGATTTATGAATATTATGATGGAGAAATGAATTGTGTTGTTGGTTAGTGGTGATGTTGACTAGTATGGTGGATGTGTGGAGTGGTGGTGGATTGCGGATGAACACTATGGAAGATTGAGGGACCCATGCTGAATTTTGATTAGTGAGTGAAGGTTGATTTGGAACTCCTTGGGTCATAGGTTCTATGTAAGTTGACTATTTCCCTTTTGTTCATTGTGAAAGAAATTTTTTTATGAGCCCTAATGTATCCGTAAGTTCCTGATTTGACCATGTGTTGAATGATGGGGTTGTGGTTGGATTAGATAATGGATGAGTTGAGGATGATGGACGATTAGTCAATGTCATGTTGGCTAAGTGATATGATGGAGGTGTGGATGATATGGTCATGTTGACTAAGTTGGATGATGGAGGTGTGGATGATAATGTATGATAGGACATGGGTATGGTGCAAGTTGTGTTTGATGTTACAACTTGGAGGCTAGGGACTTGTGAGGCAACATTGACATACTCCTCATACAAGGGGTTGGTATAGGTGGATGTGAGATAAGTGTTTGGAAAACTTGGGCTTTGTGGTGGTTGGATCGTGGAGGAAGGCATACCATATTCATAACTCGAATTAGGATGTCCTTGGGCAAGGTAGGTGGTAGCCAATTTGGATTCTTTGAAACCTTCTTGGCTAAGGGGTTCTAAGACATAGTTAGAAGCCTTGTAAAGGGCCTGCACTCTATCCATGTCTATGTAGGTGGTGGTTGTCTCCATATTGTGTGAATGTGTCTCTTCTTGAGAGTGGGGTGGATGGGATGATCCATACAAACTAGTCTCAACCATATTGGATGGGGCTACAAAAGTAGCAGCCTCATGGGAACTATTTTCCATTAAACTACTTTGGTTTATTATTTTCTTTTGTTGTCATGTTAGCACCATAAATTAGTTAAACCAAAGATTCAAAGCTTATCTAAATCACACAAATTAATAACTCTTCCAAAATTTAAAGAAAATAAAACAATTTGTCCTAGGTTTCACCGTGTGTGGCTTACCTTGTTCATTAATTATTTTCTTTCATTAATGTGAAGTTCCTTTTAGAATTTTTGGCTTGTGTGTTTTGATGTAACTTAATCTTGTTTAATGAAAAACAAAGGTAAAAAATAAGGCTAGCCAAGGCAACAAGATTATTTTTGGTAATGACCTCCAACAAGTTTGCTCAGGGGTAGTACTATGGTTTCTAGGGCAGAGATTGGTGGATGGAAATCACGGCCACCGTCACCAAATCTTAAACAATGGCTGGTGATGAAATCCAACCACTACTATTAAAAATGTGAATCGTGCAAGTGTGTGTGATTTATTTTATTATATTTCTTGTTCTCTATGGTGTGCAAACAATATTAAAGATCAATAACTTCACTAATCTAAATCAGAAGCCAACATAAAGATGCAAATTTCACATAAAGAGAGTGGAGTACACTGCTCAAAACCCCTTGCCTAAAAATGATTAAAATCACAATAGCAACCAGAGGGTTCATCCACCTCTCTGCCAAAGGGGCCAGCCTAGGTCAATATTACTTTATACATCAAGATGTTGTTCCTATTTAGATATGCAAAATTAAAGTGATCTTTAACCCTAAAATGCAAGATCTATGATGCTTTTATGTTTCATATGCACTCAAAAATGCAAACAATCACCTAGATCTACAACATCAGAACAAGAAATGAATTTGATATAATGAAATGCACACAAACCCTATATGTGACTTGCTAAGGATTCTTTCCCAGTTTACTTAGTGTTAAACCCATAAACAACAAAAAATAGCAGCAGAAAACAAAATATGTAAATCGCTAAATGGCAACCTAGGGTTATGAAACTTACTTGGAATCCTTAGCTCTACTTCAAATTACTGCTAGATGTAGTCGAGCGCCTATGTAGGTGCAGCAGAGTTCCTGTGTAGGCATAGTAGATCACCTAAGGTTGTCTACAGTCACTACCAAATGCTCTGTGAACACTCCCAAACACCTACGTAATCTATGAAAATGCTACAGATTGCTTCAAAAACCCTAGTGACAAAATCGGCGATCTCCATGCTTCTAAAAATCTCGCAACAAATAGAAATAAAATTAAGTTAGCAAGGTAGATCTATTAAATAATGAAATCCTTATGGGGTCCCACCGTGATCACCATTTGTGAAGACAAGAACACGACACTTAAATAATAACAGGAAATCAAATAACACAAGGAAATACAAAGATTGCACAAATGGATATATTCAATAAAACGGAGGGGGGAGCCAATGAACTCCTTTGTTACAATCAGTACTCAATGTGAGTATTTGATACAATTATTTACAATGGCACTAGGGTTATCTGAAACCCTAGCAATAACAACAAAGTATCTTCAGATTTGGTGTGTCCTTGCTTCCAACAGGTTGACTGGGCTTCGAGTATCCAGTGTGGGGCCACTCCAACTTCAACAGCCATTCAACAATGTGGAGAACTTGCATATTTGCATACAAAAAAACAAAATAAGGGGGTTAGTAATACCTATGAGGGATCCATAGTGTTAGAACCTCAGACATCAATAAACCCTAGTTAACAATGAAGTCAGAAGTATGCCAGATCAACAAATTATGAGATAAAATACATTCAAATGAGATATACCTTGCTTTTATTTTATTGTTGCAGATGGCACGATGTAGCAGGCTCAGATTCATATTATTGTAGTTGCAGTAGGCTAAAACGCGCACTTGGTAGGCTCTGACATGAGCTTTGTAGGCTCTGGTGTGCACCTGTGGGATATAGTAGGCTCTAGAGAGCACCTATGAAATACAATAGGCTCTAGTGAGCACTTTGTAGGATCTGTAGTGAGCCTTGCAAGCTCTAGAGGGCACCTACGAGTTAGGGCAAAATCTACATAAGCAGACCTAGGGGGTGGCGATGAATGCAGCAGATGGATGGGGGTTGCGATGGCGATGGGGGATGAATGGGTGATGGATGGAATAGTATAAGTGTTGTTGGCTTAGCTAGGGATTTGCATCTTAAAACTCTATCTCTCTCTGCTAGGTCTTCAATAGTGACTCCTCCAGGGTGTAATTTCTAATCTCAAGGTTCTAGGGTTTGAGCATTTGCAAATGCCCTTATTTATAATCCAACCTAGAATTTTCTTAGGGTTTTAGCCTTACACTTTTGATCGTGTGGCTAAGATTAAATTAGATCCTAAGGTTGAGATTAATTTTTGAATGTGACATGGATTAATGAATATGGATGGTGGAAATTAGAATGGATCGGACGGTTGTGGTTAATTGAGTTTATAAATATATATTTTATAATAAATATATTATAATATAATATAAAATATTATATTAAATATTAAATAATATAAAATAATATTAAAATAATCCCAATTAGGCTAGGAAATGGCGGGAAAGGGCTAAAATGGGCCTTTTGAATGCGGGAAGGGCTAAAGTGGGCCTTTTGAGGGCGGGAAAGGTGTAATTGGGCTAAATAATTGGCGGGAAAGGTGTATGGTGGACAAGTGGGTGGTGGAATGGTTAGGATGGAGGATTAGTGGCTGTAATTTTGTGTATACACTAAAAAGACTATAGTTTTTATGAGTTCTCCATTAAATGATGCGCAATTGAGATATACTACTTTGGACAAAAAAAATTATGCTTTATTTAAAATGGTAAAATATTTTAGACATTATATATTTCAAAGCAGAATTTTTTCTATTGTGCCTGGCCCAACAATTAAAACAATGTTTTTAGAGAACAAACTAGGAGAAAAGTGTAGGAAATGGATATCTACAATACAAGAATTTGACCTTGAGATTCAACCAATGAAATTAGTTCGAGGACAAGGCCTATGAAAATAATTGTAGAAATCAATCCTCGAATCTCATGCCAACAATATAGTGTAGGGGACATCATGCATGACGAATGATATGTAGACATTATCTATTTTATTCTAAATGGTAAGTGTCCCTCTCACCTTACATCTACATATAGGAGAGCTCTCAGGTTAAAATATGCAAAATATATGATTAAATCTAGTGCTTTTTATAGGAAGCATCACAAAGGGATTTTCCTTTGTTGATTAAACAAAGGAGAATTCACCCAAATCCTAAATTAATTCCATTGTAAGTATGGAACAAGACATGAATACGTAAGTGCTACAACACATCAGAATTTGAGAGAAAGATATTATTGGTCCCATATCTTCAAGGATGAACATTCCCATGTACGTTATTGTCACATCTATCAAGTAGCAGCTAATAGGAAAAGAAATGTGGCTATGCCTTTACATCCAGTAGCACAAATGAGATCATTTTCCCAATGGGGATTAGAATTTCTAGGGGTTATCAATCCTAATTATTTTGCTTCTCATAAGTTCATCCTCACCACAACCAATTATTGTACTAAATGGACTGAAGCAATCCCCACAAAGAATTCCACTAGTGAAGTTGTTATTCAATTTCTAGAGGATCATATTATAACCAGATTTGGAAAGCCTAATTCAATTGTCTGTGATAACGATTCTACTTTTTCTTCATTTTGTTTTGGAGATTGGACTTACGACAATATGGTGAGCATTATATTTTCATCCAATTATTATCCTCAAGGTAATGGTTTGGCTGATTTTTCTAATAAAAACTTGTCTATTATTAAGAATTTGCTTGAACAAAATCCTTGTGATTGGCATAACAAATTAAAATTCGCATTGTGGGAAGACAAAATTAGAATCAAATATTCTATTGGGACATCTTCTTACCACTTGGTATATGGGCAAGATCCAATTTTTCCTGCAAATCTAAAATTACAAATGTTACAATTTATGAAAGAATATCTTGAAACTAATGGTCAAATTGAAGCTCGTTTAACACACCTAATGCATTTAGACAAAAAGTGAAAAGAAGCTTTACTTCACTTTAGCAAACATCAAGGCATTGTAAAACAATGGTTTGAAAAAATGGCTAAAATTAAAACTTTCAAGCTTTCTGATTGTGTTATTATGGGATAGGTCTCATGAAAATAAAGGTGATTATGATAAGTTTGATTGTTTGTGGCTTTGTCCTTACCAAATCGCTGAAATTCTTGGTGAAAATACTTTCAAGTTGAAAGCTTTGAATGGAGATGATGTTCACTTGCCTGAGAATGGGCAATTTCTCAAGCACTACTTTCACCCATGAGGTGAATGAATGCTTGCATCAATTGTACAATGCTTGTATATTATATAAATTTGGATTTTCTATTTTAAATTTTGTGATGGTCTTGTTTTGTCACTTTTGTGCGTGGTGTTGCAAGTTTGTTTCTTGTTTTCTTATCAGTTTCCCTTTGTTTAGTATAGGGTGTTGCTTTTCATTATCTCATTTTGGTGTTCTCCCTTTGCTTGTGGTTGATGTTGGTAATGGGCACTAAATTTTGGTTCCTTTGTTGGTATTGGATCCTTTGTTAAGTAGGTTGGAGTACCTAATCTCAAAGCAGGTGAAATTGGAAAAATGGAGGTGGAATTATTTTATGATCATGCTCAAATTTTGGGACTAAAATGGTGGATAGTGGAACAATGAAACATTTCACTAAAGCTCCACATGTAACTCACATATTAAAGGGTATTTTTGGAAGTCCTAAATGATGAAGTTATATTGATTTGTAAATTAAGGTAAAAATCCAATACGCTCCATCTCTAGATTTAAATACCCATGTGATGTAATTTTTTTTGCAAAGCTATAAAAAAAAGGAAAACACGCTAAAATCAGTCACCAAGTTTATATAAACTCTACCAGGGCTATGGATGCTTGAATAGCAGTAGGGCTCTGTCTATAAAATACCTTGTTCAAAAGGAATGGATTTGAAAAATATTAATTAAACACAAGGTTAATATACATAAACTCTACCAGGGCTATATACGTCTGACTGGCAGTAGGAATCTATCTATAAAAACTTATTTTTATGAGTGATACTTCATATCCTAATGCAAATTAGGTGATGGAATCATGACAATTTCAAGAATACAAAAATGAATCACTTTGCACACGCTGAGCAAAGGCAGATGAATTAGTTATCTTCATACAAAGTTGTTTACCCCCACTTTCTCGAGACATCGCCAAATAATTATTATTTCGATAATATTTTATGTTCTCATTTTAGATTGGGTTCTTCATCCAAAATTCTCAGGAGCATTTTCCAACAAAGTCACCATTTGTTGTGGCCATTACACAACTAGCCCCAAATTTGGGGACCCACCTTAAAATTATGGTTTTAGGAGTTTTTTTTGTCTTTAAGTGATAATTTTGATGGGTTCCTACCCATGATTGTGCTTTGTAGTCTCCAAGGTTTCATTTTGTTATTTAGTGTCTTCTCTTAGTTTCTTATGAGTTGTTTGGAGTTTTGGTTAGGTTTTGTTATTTTGGATTTGACCAATTCAAGCATGTGAACTTGATTTAATTAAATCATTATAAAAAATAAAAATAAAAGAAATTAGAATGAATATATATATATATATATATATATATATATATATGCTTATACCTAATATATAAGCATATGAATTTTATTTTATTTCTGTCCATGTTTCAAGCATGGTTAGACTTCATTAATTTGAGGTTCAAAATTGTTATTTTTCATTAGGTTGCAATATTAACATGCTGGTTTTAGAAATATTTAACCCATGTGGTCTTGTGGTAGGGAAATGATAAAACGGTGAAATGGATTTTGAGGCAAGCCCCAACATGACTCAGTCAACATGGTGGGCCCGTGTGGCGAATACCCAACATGAAATTTCAACAATGGCAACTCGGACTCCAGTAGGCGGTAGATGGCTACTCGGATGAAGACGTAGATAAATCCAAATGGAATAATGTGGCTACGATGGATTATTGGATAATATGGATGTGGCCAAGGGACGTTGGGGGGGATTTAAGTGACTATGTGGAGGCCATAGGATGGACAACATGAGCAGATAAATAGTGTGTCATCTCAGGTGGATGGTGGACGTTTCTAGAACATAAACCAATGACTAATGTGGAGAAATTACTAGACCGATGTGGCTATGGACCATGTATAGGATATGATGGGGAAGGTCACTGATAGTTTTAAGTCAAGGAAAAAATATTGTTACAATTTTAGAATGCAAAAATATCACCACATGAATGAAATAGCGTAGACGTAACCTAATACAGGTTTAGTGTTCTTCAATGGAGAGCAGGGCAACACGCGACATGCTAGGAGGATGAACATGTATTAGAGAAGCCTTATTACATAGGGACATTCAGGAAGTAATGATGTATTCCACCCAATGCACATAATTTTTTTCTTTTGTGTTATTTATCATGGAGATGATGACAATGCTATGTAGTCTACGCTACCATGAAGACTGATAGGGTGAACGTTGGTGATAAGGCAAAGGGAGGTGCAATTATTATGTCAAAATTCAAACCAAAATACCACTTTCCAGTGATAGTAGTAGTGTGTTATAAATGAAATACAATAAATTTACCATCGATGGAGATTTACAAGTAATGTGATGTTTATTTTCTTCGAGGATAGTTTACCAATCCAAGAACAAATTCTTCATACAATAGACCATTAACCATTGACAAAGAGTGGTAAAGCTGGTCATGGAACATTTCGAGGGGTGTATCCTATGAGTAACGTGATGGTGAGACAGGTTTATTATGACCTCATTGGATGTCTAATGAGGAAATAGTAGCCAATATGTGTTGCTGAGAAGCGAAGACTAGTCGGTCAAGTCATTCATGCAAGCAAATCTAACCATTGTATCAGTCTCCAATGCCAACATAGTAGGTACAAGGAAGTAGGTTATTACAATGGGAATTTTAATAGCGGTTGCTTCAATAGTGGATAGTCAGGGATGGTGACTAAGTCATTTAATGGTAGTATCAATTCTGGTAAGGTTGATAATTATGTACAAAGTGACTGGATTTTCATAGTACAAGCAACATTTTTATGTCTTAGAAGTTGAGATAGAAATAGTAAGTGAAGGAGTTGAAAGGGGTCATTGTTGAGGATAGTGAAAAGCAAATGGAAGCATACATAAAGCAAACAAGAGTGTATAATAATAGACACTGTCGATGTGGAAGGGTCGGTACACAGAGGTTGTGAGAGCACTCTACAGTAGAGATGTCTTGGTTGTTATGATGATATTGTTGAGTCATAGTGATAACCAAACATGTTGCTTCAATGTGTTGAGGATTTTTTCTAGTTTGGTGAAACCTTTGAGGTCAGAATATTTGAATGTGAGTAGAGTGGAGATGCAATGGAACTAGATATTTTCATGGTATTCACAGGACCCATAGCCTGGTTAGAGATAGCCCTAGATATTGAATAATAAATCATCACATAGACATCACATTACAATATTTGGCCATGGGTCTTGTGGTGGAGAACAAAACTTAAGATGTTTGGATGGAGGTTACGTCGAGTGCGACTTGGTTCTAAAATTGGAGCCATGACGGATATAACAGTAACACACCCATGCCATGTTGGCAAGTACAATGTGGAGTTAAAGGTCCAGTGGATCAAAGAGTAAGTGCAAGGTTTGAGAGAATTTGAAAAGACATGGAGGTAGATGTGTCATTTAATCAAAGTATATTTACGAATTATATATCACCCACCATGTAGAGGAAATGTGTTTTATTTTAAATTTAAGATGATGGAAAGGGGTGAAACACTGTTGCCATTTATGAATGGAGGAATATTTTGGAAATTCATACACACAAGGTTGAATATTATAAGGGGAGTTCTACTATCTGATGCTATGTGATGCAGTAGTTATGTATGGAAATAAAAGGTTACAAACTACCCAAAAAATAGAAGGTATTACAAAACAAACAAAGACCAAGAGGTGAAGGAAGAAAATAAGAGAAAATGGAAAGGTTTTTCGGGAAAGTCTTTAAAAGAGGATGATAATGGAGAATGATGGGCTGGAAATGTTTTGTAAGTAAAGATATTATCATCCTTTTTTAATGCAAAAAACTATAGAATTTTACACTTTATAAGTAGAATCAGAGGAGATACTTCTGAATGTGTTGAGCTAACATTTCTATCTCATTTATTCCATGCTTTTAGAATTATAGACAATGTTTTATGCAATTCAATGGTAGCATTATTGAATGTTTTGGAGATATGGAATTTATGTCATTTTCCTCAAAATATTGCACCTATTCATCAGTGCAGCTGTTGATTTGTGTGATTCCCTAAATCTTCTGTTTTATAGCCAGCAGTTCTAGGGGCACAAGGAGTCGAAGGCAAAATCTAAAGATGATGGCAAGAACGATGATAAGAAGTTAGATGAGGACTACAAGGAAGACTGCTTGGCCTCTTGGCTATCCATTCTATGGGATGTTTTTTTTGACCATATTCTATTATTTTTATATGGGCACAAGCTACTCTGCATGGTGCTTGCATGATTAGTTTTTGTCTTTGTTAGTTCTTTTTGCGTCTTTCTTTTCTGATGGCCATAATATTAGGCTTCCATAGTTTAGTTTGGCTGTATTCTAATGGAAGAGTAGGTCTTGGCCATTTTTGTTGTCAGTTTAAACTTTTAGGGCTTGGCCTTTGTCCAGTTGGTCAGTGGACCCTATTTTGTAAAATGGTTTTGGGTCAACCAGTTAAAACCCGGTGTTAATTATAATATTCTCTTACTTACCAAAAAAAAAAATATTGCACTTATTCATTTTAGACTATGCAAATGCAGCTTCAGATGAATTAGGTTACGTTCAAGAATTCTCGTTATCTCTAATTTTACAAGATAGGGTAGCATTACACTGACATTATTTTATTTTCGTATATTTTTAGCATTTTCATTAGTTGCTTTCTCATTTTGTTCCATTTTATACATTTGTTTTCCAAGAATACCACCAAATACTCAGAAATCCAAGGTTTTATTTCACCCATAAATTTAACCAGGGGATTGTTTGTAGTTAATAGTCATCCAAATAATTATTATTTTTAAATAAAGGGGTAAAAATTTGTTTTATAAAAGTTTGGATTACAGAGTACAACTGAGCTTCCAACCAGCAAATAAACAACCAAATAGGCTAAAACCACTAGACTAGAATGAAACCCAAAAAAGACAACAAGAATAAACCACATTAAGTTTGTACATCCTTGTGGATCAACTCCCATAGGCATTGAGAGTCCCCAGATGGGAGACTCTCCTAATTATCGATACTCCAAGGATCTAGCAGCTCAGAAGCCCTTTTGGCCAGGTAATCAGCAACCACATTCCATTCCCTTGGAATGTGCACAAAGGATATAAATTCAAACTCTTCACTCATTTTGAGAATCTGAATGGATACAGAAGCCAACTACCATTTAACTTCCTCCATCCTTTTACTATTTAAAATATTAACCACAATTTGAGAGTCAGACTCGTAGATAATCCTATTCTAGCCAAGAGAAAACCCCCTCTGCAAGGCCTCAAGAATTGCAAGAGCTTCTATAAAATTGTTGGGGTGAACACATTTATAAATGGAAAAGAAAAAACTGACACCACTAGTAGAATCTCTCCCAACACCGCCAATGCCAGCATGTCCAGGATTAACCCTGGATGATCCATAATTATTAATTTTTAAAACTCCTCTAGGGGTTGGCCTCCACCTACCATATCTCCTAACATTCTTGTTGAGCTGAGGAACCCTAGTAGGGATAGAAGAGTTCACACCATCCCCAAATATACCAAGGGCTTGTTGTACCTTCTCCTCCCTAGAATACAAAAGAGGGTCCACATCACATTTGTTATGGATGGTTTCTTGAACCATATACAAGATCCTTTTCCAGATCTGTTGAACAGCCAAATAACTGCCCTAAAATATGCACCGGTTCCATTTGAGCCAAATTTTCCAGATGATGCAAGAAGGGCCCAAATTCTAAGCCACCCGAAGTAAGGGGGCCTTGGCCGTAGTTCTTCCCAGAATACTCCAAAAATCCACCAAGGACAACACATGAAAACATGGATGGTTCCAGGTGCTCCGCCAACGATGCCAAATGTCTCTGGCAAAGGAGCATTGGAAAAATAAATGAGAATAGTCATCCTCATTCTTACTACAAAGGACACAAAAAGAGGGACCCTAAAATCCCCTCTTCCTCACATTATCCCAAGTGAGGCATTTATTACGAGCTACCAACTAGAGAAAGAAAGTAAATTTTGTCCAGGAAAATTTGTTCCACACCTTTTTCCACCAAGTGACAGGAAGACTCCCATAATTTTACTTATCAAGAACCTGATAACCATAGGCTACTGAGTAGGTTCCCTTAGGATCAGGGTTCCAAGCCAGAATATATTTACCCCTTAATGAAGAACAAGGCCTCCCCATAAGAATAAGATGAAGCACCTCTCTGTCCTTGGAAAATCCCCCCTAGGGCTATTCTTACAGATCTTTCCACCTGTACATCTCCATATTTCCAAAAGACCAGCTTTTTTTAAAGTCCTCCAAATGAGACCAGCCTACTTCCAAGAAAAAAAGTCTTAGGGAATGTAACCTAGGATATTTATTCAAGATAGGAAGGTGGCCATCCCAATATTCCTCCCAAAAAAGAGTATTTGATCCCTGATTGCAAATCCAGAACAAACCCTGCTTGATTAAATTAGCTCCTCTTTTCAAAGTGTCCCAGATAACTAAACCTTTCCCAACCAAGCTGACTCTAGGGATTTTAGCCTCAAAAATACATCTCAAGTATTTACAAGATAATATTTTAGACCAAATCTTATCTTGAGAGGTACACCATCTCTAATAAATTTTTGTAGCCAAATCCTGCCCAAAAAGAGTTGTCTGTCGCAACCCAAGGCCTCCCTCTTACACCGACCTACATATAGAATCCCACCTAACCAAAATCCATTTAGATTGATCAAGTTTTCCAGACCATAAAAACTATCTTGACAAAGCATCCATGTCCTTGATGAAGTGAGAGGGAGCTATTTATACAAAACATCTATAAATGGGTAAAGCTTGAACAACATATTTTAAAAGAAACACTCTAACTACAGTGGATAGCCATATGAAAGTCCAGTGATTCACCTTCCTTCTAAACTTATCAAGCATAGACTTCCAAGAAGATCTAGGTAGAGGGTGAGATGAAATTAGAATACCAAGATAAATGAAGGGGGGAGTCCCAACCTGGAATCTTAGAATGAAAGCAATCCTAGTTTGAATAAGAGGAGGGGTATTGAAGAAGAAAATAGAAGACTTATCCTCATTAATCAACTATCTAGAAGCACTAAGATATATGTCAAGAGTATGTCTAATATTTCCAGCTTCCCTAATAGTGGCAACTCCCAACAAAGCAGTATCATCAACAAATTGAAGGTGGGAAAGAGGTGGCAAACTACTATCCCACTTCCACCCGTGAATGAGATCCTACATGAATTGAGACTTGAGTAATCTTTCCAACCCTTCCACCATGATGATAAAAAAATAAGGAGATAAAGGATCTCCTTGCCTCAATACCCTTGATGCCTCAAATAGCTCTGATGGATCATTATTAACAAGAACAGAGAATGAGGAAGAAGAAACACATCTCATCACCCATCTAATCCATTCCTCCTCAAATCCAAAAGTCGTAAGAAATTTCTGAAGAAAGGACCATCTGACCCGATCATAGGCTTTGGCCATGTCCAACTTAATGAACATAGTTTTCTCCTTAGAATTTTCCATTGAGTGAATATTTTCTATAGCAATAACAACCCCATCTAAGATTTATCGACCAGCAATAAACCCTCCTTGCTCCTCAAAGATGATTTTGCTCAACCATATATTCAGCCTCTCAGCAATAATTTTTGTGATGATCTTATACACAACATTACAAAGAGCAATGGGCTTGAACATATCCAAGGAATTTTCTCCCTATTTTTTGGGTATAAGCACCACAAAGGAAGCATTTAGGTCCCTTAGCATCTGTTTGTTCTTTTGGGATTCATGGACCACCTCCAAAAGATCAAATTTGATTAAATACCAAAAATCTTGATAAAACTCAATCGGGAATCCATCTGGGCCTGGGGCTTTTCCCTTTTTCATCTTGAATACAACATTTTTCCAAATCCTAAAGGGAAATTTGACCCATAAAGTGCTCATTCATCTCTCTAGAAACAATCACTGGAATACAATTTAGAATAAGCTTTTCATTCTCATCATCTGATAGGGAGTCCTCCTTGAAGAGAGAGGAAAAATACCTCTTAGTCTATTCTAAAATATCCCTGAAAGAAGAGAGTAGGGCACCCTAAGAATTCACAAGAGAGGTAATCAGGTTACCATTATGGTGAGCCTTAATTGAGTTATAAAAGAATGTTGTGTTCCTATCCCCTTACTAAAGCCAATCTACTTGAGATTTTTTTTTCCAAAAAAATTCTTCCCTCAATTCCCATTCAACAAGGTCTTTCACAGCCTCAGATTCCTCAACAAGAAGATCCTTCGTGAATCCCTGATCTCTAATCTTCCTTGAAGATTCTTCCATCCTCCTAAGATCTGCCATATTAGCCAAGGAAAGGTTCCAAAAATTCAGTCTATTCCATCTCTTCAATTTATGTTTTACAAATTGTAGTCGCTTCATAAAGGAATACATAGTGGTGCCATGAGGAGTTTTGCCAATGGTCCACCATCCTCGTATGAAATCATGAATCTTAGGATCATGAAGCCACATAATTTGAAATTTAAAGGAGGGATTCTTTTTTAGCCCTAACTCCAAAGCAGAGAGTTTGATAGGCCATCCAAATAATTATTTTTAAAAAGGCATAAAAAAAGACAATTATTTGAACATATTTCGACTCTAAGGATTAAAATGAATTCATTCTGCACAAATTCCATGCATTAATTAACAATCAAGATAAAATTTGTGCTTAAAGGGAGGGTCTACTAACATGCAATTTCACATTAATATTCAGATAAAATGAAGTGGATCTTCCACAACATTTCCTAACTTTCATATCATAATTTGAAGATAAAAGGAATTGCTAACTCTACTAACCTACTACTTTCACATTAAAGTGTAGATAACAATGAAGTTGATTTTTATAGCACTTGCTAACATGCTAACAACATGATTTTAATTCAAAGATAAAATAAACTTGATAACAAATAATGCTAACTTCCAAATCTCATATTAAGGCACAAATAAAATGAAGTGGATTTTCCACAACATTTTCTAACTTTCATAGTTTAATCTAAAGTAAAAGGAATCCACTAACAGGGTTTTTAGGGATAATCAATTTAATCCAAAGATAAAAAGGAATTAGGAGCAACCTCATTCATTATTTATTTTTGTACATAAGAAAAATCAAACCCTTTTAAATCAATAAACAATAAAAGCATGTCACAAATCACATAAACCAGGCCCCTTGTTAATAGTTTATTTACAATCCTTGAGGTATTTGTAGCATTAAGGTTATTCATATTTACACATTGGCACATATTCTCGAGCAGATATTTGTTTATTCTAAAAGGAACCTTGGAGAAATTTTATATTTATTTGCAAGAGAGGGTTTTCACTTTAATACCCTGACTATGATGGTAATTTTGTAATTGGAAAAAATCCACTCAATAGGTCCTTCCTCATGAGACCTTGTGTGCTATTTCTATGGTGCCTAACTCCCATCCATCGCACTCCTTTGCAACCTATCTGCCACTTTATCAGGTGTTACCATCCACTCACCTCAATCTCGCATAGTTTCCTTGTTAACATCTTTACTTACGCCAATTTTCTCCTTGAATTTGGGTGCTTCTTTTTCCTCTCTCTTCGTATTTATTAGCAATGTATCCAACCTCTCAATGTTTGCTTTGTTAGATGTCCATACTTGCTCTATTATTGGTTCATGTGTATTGTGTTCAACACTATTCATGTTTCCTCTTTGAGCAATTATCATGCTCCTCCTAACTAGGATATCATATCCTTTATATTTTCTCCTACACCTTTGCAGACTTGTTTCTATCATTCACCTCCAATTTGTGTACTCATAATTTATCACTTTACAAAATCTTCTTGACTTAAAGAATTTGAACCCATTTTAACAGAAATGCCAAAGTTTTATAAGGCAACAATGCCAAATTTGGATCTAGATTGTAGTATTATTGGAGGGGATGTGATTTTGAAGCTCTAGAAATGGTTAACAAAGTATCAGAACCCAACTTGCACAAATTTTACAACTTGTACGGTCTCCATCGCACACTATGTCAATTTTACAAAATATCTTGTGCAATCACCATATCATACATTTGTATGATACAAATCATACACCACTACACCTGGTATGATTTTTTACTCATCCAATTCATCATAATAGGTTTTTCAAGTTAAATCAATCATTTTTGTAATCGATTTCTCCAAACTAGCAATATTTCCTTATTTGGCAGGTTTTGGGTTGCAACTTTATTGCCAAATCGGGTAAACAAACTGTTTGTACAATTTGGTACATAACTTATATGGTTTGTACAAAACCTTTCTGCAACTAATTCTTAGATCTATCATCCTGCATCATCATTCTTTCCAATACAATTTTGAGAATGATTTTCTATGTCAATTCCTCCAATACTTCCTAGCATGTAAACCCTAATTCAATAGGAATGAATGGTATTCATCATGGGCAATTCCAAAAATTGGACAACTACCTGGAAATGTCAGGGTATTGCTGTAATTATTCATATCATTAATTCCATTAGTCACATTAATTTTGGAAAATAACCAAGATCATTCATAATGCAATTCCATCCATCTACATGCCAAGTTATGCATCAAATATTAAATACACAACCTACAATAACCAGAACGTATGGTGGAATTCAAAAGAGAAAGGAAATAAGGAGAATTACTGTAATATATATATATATATATATATATATATATATATATATATATATATATATATATATATATATATATTATGAGTAATCATGTACAATATAGTCATTGGCATTGCTCACAACCATAACAATTATCACAATGAACAGTATGTAACTCAATAATCAATACTCCATGAATTATATATCAATGCATCAACAATGAACAACAATGAACTATGAATGAACATGAATGAACAACCAAAAAAAATTAGGGGGGGGCTATATAATGCATACCTAGATAATTCCAAAGTGGTTTCTGAAAAATCACAATATTTATAACTACCATCTCGAACTAATTCCCAAAACAATTATTTTATAAGGTTTGCTAAGGTCTAATTTAATTTTTATAAAATATACTCCAAATGTACATTTCACCTAATTTCATTAAAATTTCACATTGTACATTTGCAACCTTGTACTTTTTTCTCCTACTTGTACATTTTAACATTTGTACATTTAAGAAAAAATGAGCAAAACTAAACAAAATTGTGCAAATCCAATGATCATTTATTTTTCTTTTGGGAGGTGGAATTGTTGCCTATAATTTTCCAAACCTCTAACTTTATTTATAAATAAAATAATAATGAGGCTTCAAGTAGTAAGGATAAGGTTTCATTCTCATCAGGACTCAATTTGAGTGGTTGAGAATATGACTCCCCAAAGCTTGAAGACCCTAGCATTGGACTATGCTCATACATGGCACATAAGGACTCACTAGCTTTTGATATCTTGCATTATAGAGTAGTCAAGTCCAACCAAGTAAAAAATAAAGGTAAATAATGACCATAGGGTGATCCTTATTACAAAAAATGGGCTCTAAGAGTTGGTCTGGCAATGGGGTAATCTTATGCATCATATTAATGAATTCACTATGCACACACAGGGATATTGAATATCTAGATCTTCCTAGTATATTTTTATCTTTAAGAGTCATGTATAGTTAGTATACAACTTTTGATTGGTCAACTAGGGTGTTTGAGTCTCATGAAAAACCTTGTTTTTCGTGGTGACACCTCACTGTTTCACATACATCATTCATATTTTGGTTTTCTTTCAAATATACAACTTTTGTGAAAAGGTTCACATTTTGACTAATGACTTTTATACATTCTATGGTGCTAAAACTTAGGTTGTTTTTCATATTATATTCATTCATTATGTTTCACATTTAAACATATAACCCATAGCTTGCATCATCATATCACTAAAACATAACATATATGCATCCATCTAGGCATGCATTACAGATCTATAATATCAAAAACATACTACAAATGCATCTATGCATGCATTATAGATCTATATTATCAAAAATATACTACAAGTGCATCTAGGCATACATACTACAATGTCTAGGCATACATCCATCATCCATAATTGCATCCATATGTGCATCCATACATGAAATAAACACAAGCAATAAACAACATGATAAGATAACTGAAAATATAATATCATATATATATATATATATATATATATGTATATATATATATATATATATATATATATATATATATATATATATATATATATATATATATATATATATCATGGAAAGTACATCTTGGTATAAAAATACCTATAAGCTATAATAGAGTGGGTCCTCAAACCTCACACTCAAAAATAAAAGCATATACATAGCAAAATCATGCTAGCCCCACACCATCGGTCTCACCACTGCCCTCAACCTCATCTCGATGAGGCTGCCCTAATTTAGTAGCACCTAAATTTTGTGGGTGGTCTAAGTATATAGGAACCCATGGTCTCACTTATGGCTATCCAGACTTGCTATGGTGGTTCTACTATGAAGGCTCTAATGAAGCCCATGATGGTAGTTTACCACATAGTCGCTCCACTTCATCCTCCAATGAAGATATATAGTCTTGATCTGAGCATTGGTGAGATGTATAATGGGAAATCATCCCTTATAGATCTATCACTTGAGCTTGTAGCCTAACCACATCACTAGTGGCCTACCCACATATACCCTTCCCTACGACCATCCCTACCACTTCTTGGCCCTATATAGCTACCATACCTATCAACTGAACTTGTACAACATCATGTTCTATTGTAACACCTACCAACTATATTTGTAGAGTGTCTCGCTCTACTATGAATCTGATCACCTGCACATACAGAGCATCTTGCTCTATCATCAATATCTTAGCCTCATGCTTTAGGCTCTTATATTGAGCCTAAAGGGTGTCTCTCTTCTCACCAAATGCCCTCCACCATGATCTACCACTTTCCAAATGGCTCTGTAGAGATGCCATTGTGGTATCCCTCTCTACCAATGTAGCTTGTAAAGTCTAGATCTGACCTTTGAGAGTAGCCTCCTAACCCTAAGGATCCTCATCATACCTGACTTCCTCCTACTACTCCCCTGTCTCAGAAGTCTCCCCCACTCCCCCTTATTTTGGCAATGCACTCACCACTCTATAGAGCCCCCCTCCTCCATTGTAGCTCTAAATTGCCCACCACCACCAACTTTGCCTCCCGACCATAATAGAGTGATCCAAAAATTATCATACACTATAGTCATTCTTAGGTCCTCCACACTAGTATTAAATAGTAACTTATCCACCTCCTCACCCACAATCTCAACTTGAGGTCACTCTATCTGAGTCTCATCAATCCAATGTTGGTATATCATGGGCTCGTTAGGTACACCCTAGTGCACCCTAAACTACTGAGTAACACGAGAATACTAAAGGTACTCCCACTTAGTGCCATGGTGACCGACCAACCATCGATCGTGTCTAACCCACCTTATATGCTGGTCTACCTCTGTCCATGATGGACAATCCTTGTAAGGCCATCATATCACATGCATTAGCCTCAACCTCTCAAAGGATTCAGTATAATGTTAAATCCTGCATGAAGTGGGCTAACTCCATGCTTACTCTTGATCCCACCTCTAGTGTATCGCATATCCAATATCCATGTCCACCATTTGACCCTAAGTCACCAAGGGTAGCCCATTCATTCTATCCACCCGAATATGCTCCCAATCCCTGATCTAAAGGAGAAAGTTGCACCCCAATCTGAGTCTATATTGCTACTAAATATCAAAGAGCTCATCATGTACGTCTACTAGGAGTTTTGTGCCCCATGCCATAATGATTGGCTCATCAACTATACACTCAACTATGTCTTGAACCAAGTCAAGGAGGTTCCATGTGAACCTTGCACTCATTAAATCAGGCAATAATATGTTCGATGTGAGTGACATAATCACTACATGCCTTGATAACAATATATCTCTATCATATCCATACTCCATTAGCATGCTGACACTCTCCAAATCATGCTCTATTGACTCCCAATCCTATGGGAATACCCTTTGAAGCATTATCCTCCGCTTACTAGTGTGAGAAGAGATAATGGTATGTCCCCCAATAGAAATGCAAAGAATTTGGTAGACATATTCCAATGTGACTATTATCTCACCAGTCAAAATATGAAAGGTGTTGGTTTGACTATCCCATAAATCTATCAAGGCCAACAAGTAGGCTTGATCTACATGTACTAGCTCTAGTATCATAATTTTCATAAGACCTATGACCTTCAACCAGTCCCAATTTGCATTCGAGAGTGCATCGCATGCTCTCATATATATAGTGGTAAATCGGTGATGAGCTCTAAGGAGCTACAATGAAATAAATGGCACAAATTAAAAATCCAATCATAAGCAAAAAAAACACAAAAAACAAAAACCAATAAAACTTTTGGGGAAAAATTCAACTTCAATGAGATTATCTCGACCCGATATGGTCTCCAATTTCGGCCATCTCAACTCATGATGACCTCCAAAATAGTCATATTTTTTATTGTTAGAATTTAAATGGGGCTATCTCACCTCGATATAGCCCCAAATTCCCAAAGAGGGGTTATCCTACCTTGATATAGCCCTCAAATTGGGGCATTTACAATAAAAAAAAAAAATCAATACTGCAAGCAAAAAACATGATAGATAAAAACAATTTGCAACCTACACTATATTTTAATCGACGGGGTGGTTCATTACCTTAAGATTTTTTTAGGTGATGTTCCTTTACCATATTAATTAGTGAGGTTAATTTTATCTTTTTAAATAAAAAATGTGAGAATGAGATACTTACCCTCCTCTCTCTGTCTCCTCCACTTGAATACATCTCAGGTTGGTCCATGGTTGAGTTGAATCTACTTTTTGACAACACTTTTCTTCAAAAATCAACTTCCTCCTCCCTATCTCTCTCTTTCCAGTCACACATGGTGAGAATGATGTCAAAAATCATGAAAGCTCACATTTTATATTTTTCATCACCAAAACAATCATCTGAGATGGTCACCTAAGCACCATGTGACATCTCGAGGTGAGACGATTGTACTTTTTGCAAAATTATAAAAAAAAACAAAAACATAAATAATCACAAAAATAAAATGGGTCATAATCATCGAGGTCATATTGAGATCAACCCTCAAAATTGCATTATCACCCAATCAAACTCAAATCAAGTCATCTTGGTCAAGTAACTCATCATTTTCCATCTCCTCTATTGACTCATCACTTGAGAGGGTAGTCATATAATTAAAAAATTCATAATCAAGTCAATAATAAAACACTCAATCATGCAAATTGTGTTCATCCAAGAATCATTTCCAAAGACAATCATGCCTTTCTTGCTTGGGGTAAATAACAAGCAAATATTCAAACTAAAAACATAATAGGACAACCAAAACTTCATGTTTGGTATGCCCAAAGCCATCACAAGTAGAATATTGGCAGGCAAAGTTGCTCTACTCATCAGCCAAAAGGCTTGTAGAGTGTGTTAGGATTCATTTAGAAAGGGAAAAAACCCTCATTTATTGTAAATATTGTATCGCATCATTGAACTCCCTCAAATGGGATGTATTTGTAATAAACTTTGAGATTATCATTAATATAAATGACTTGGCCTACTTGTTCTTATTATTTATCTTTGTGTATTGGTTATATGTTCATGTTCATCACTGCTTTACATTATTATTGGTTTTTTTATTGGTACACTGGTTTTTGAGCATATCAATACCCAACATCATAATTCTATTTAATGACTTGAATCCATCTATCAAGGCTCTCTGATTCCAAATTAGGGATTGGGCGAATTGATAAGATTGATTTAGACTCGTCTATAGATAAATAAATCTTCATTTTTATTACCTATAAATTGCTTTCCTTTCCTTTAAATATTATTTTATTCCTTTCTAGTCATATAGTCCAAAGTATTGTATATTTTTATATATCCTATATTGTCTATAGAGCCTTGATTTTAAAAGTTATTTGTAATTGCTTTAACCATTCTTCAATTCTTCCATTCATCACCATGCATTTACCAAACATATTAAGAATCCATTACCATAGTTTCTAAACTATTGAGTAGTGACCCAAGAGATGTTCTATACTCGCCTCATTTTTACAAAGTACACATTGTGAGGGGCCATGAAAACCCCTTTTTAGAAGGTTATTCTAGGATACAATTCTTCTAATATACTAGCCAAATGTTAGAAATAGAGTCTATTCCATCATTTGGGTTATGTAAATGTATCTTCCAAGGTACATACTTAGATTACTTTAGGGGCAAGTTATCTAGTTACTTCATGCAATGTAATAAATGCACAAGTGTCAATGTGCAAGTTGTATATGTGCAAGTTGTCCCTTGCACAACTAGGTAGAGTGTTGGCCAAGGAACCTATGTGTTCCTATATAAGAAAGACCTCATTGTTAGATATAGATATAGAGAGTCGAGGGACATAGTCAGATAGTGTAGCTTAGGGGATAGTACAATTTTGTGTACTTCACCATCCATTGGTGATGGGTGCAATGTAGTTCAGTAGCTTTATTAATGGAGTGTTCATTTCCTCCATAGCTACATTGTAATATTTTATATGATTTCTATTTATAACATATTTCAATCATCTAGCAGATTTACTTTCTTTCATATTATTCTGCATCTTGTGATTGTTATCTCCTAGTGCTCATTACATCAAAATCTAACAATGGTATCAGAGCCACGGTAGATCTAGTCTATGTAGGTCAATAGGGAAACCACCATTATCATTGAGCCTGAGTATTTTTTCAAACTGATGCACCATTGGACCAACCACTATCAAAATATCTCAGAAGAATCTAGGTGGTAGAATTAGGGAGAGTCACAAAGTTAGGACTGAAAGAAATCTTAGTTTCAGAAAATACTAAGATTATATTTGTCTAGAGTCTTTTCCATAGAGTTGCAAGGAAAACTCGTGAAGACTAGGACTCAACATTCAATCCACTAGATTGAAAAATCATCTAGTGAAGATCATCCAGGTTATCTAGAATTTTCTAACTATTGCCTAAAGTTTCTTTTGTTGCAAAAAATTAATTCTTAGAGGATTGGGACTCCTCCTATGATAGAAATCTAGGAGACTCCAACTTCATTGCTCGAAGGTCGATGTGCCCTCATAGTGCAGATATTAGTTCCTTGTGCAAGAGAAGAATACTATGAAAGAAGACTTCTAGTGAAGAGTCATGGTGAAGTCAAGAGACTGAAGATCTCCATTGCTGGATTGAAGAACTTCATAGTTGAAGAATATGCCATAGGAGCCTTGATACAAAAAGGCCATAGTAGCCTTGAAGAAGAAGCCATAGAAGCCTTGATACTGAAAAGGCCATAGAAGCCTTGATACTAAAAAGCCACAGAAGCCTTGATACTGAAAAGGCCATAGAAGCCTTGATACTAAAAAAGGCCATAGAAGCCTTGATACTAAAAAGGCCATATAAGCCTTGGTATTGAAAAAGGCCACAGAAGCCTTGATACTGAAAAAAGGCCATAAAAGCCTTGATCTTGAAGAAGAATTCAAAAAGAATATCTGATTCAGAAGTAGATTAAATATTTTAGTACTAATATATTTGTTGCAGGGAAAGAAGATTCAGTGAGTTGGGAAACTTCCTACAAGAAATTTAGGAAGAGTATCTTCTTCAGAATCAACTCAGCCCTAAAGCAAAAGTGAAGAGATCAAGAGAAGATCTCATTGAAGAACTTCCAGTATTGGAAGAAGAAGAAGGACTAGGAGAGTCCTTCTCGAAGCTAGAAGTAATAGAATTAGAATATCTAGGAGAAGATCTCACCACCAACACTTCCAGGAGTAGAAGGTTGAAGAGAAGGTCTCAAGGAAGACCATCAAAAGTTGTAAGATTGAAGACCTAGGAAAGGTCTCAAGAAGAATCTATAAAAAGGCTAGGAGAGCCTTGTTGAAGATCATCAAAAGAGTTCTTAGGAGAACTCATTGGAGAAATCCACTACCAAGGTGAAGTCCCTGATAGTGAAGGACTTGGGACAATTATCACCATCCGACAACAAGCCCAAGAGGAAGAATTTGGCAAGGAGTGCCAAATCCATGAAGGATAATTTGGCAAAGGAGTGCCAAATCATGAAGAAGAATTTGGCAAGGAGTGCCAAATCCTAGAAGAAGATCCTACTTGAAGTTAAAATTTGATAAGAAGACTTGAAGATAGAAGAATCTCACCAAATCTTGGAGATTTGAAGATTACCTCTCATAGCAAGAAGGCACCACTTTAGAGATAAAGACTTCTCCAAATCTATAGCAGAAGGAGGAGAACACAAGAGGAGAACAAGCCACCAAATCCTAGGCTCATGAAAGAAAGTTTGAGACCATCATTTGGTGAAGAAGGAGTTGTTCAGGATATTCTACAAAAAGCTGCAAGATCCTACTCGAAGCAGCAACTTGGTGATCCTAGACACCAAGATCTACATCCTCTACAAAAGTGGGAGAAGAGCTATAGAAAAAGGTAAGAAAATTTTGGTGCAAGTAGATTCATTAATTGGATTACTTATCAGATTTGTTAGAGCACCTGAATTTGGATTAAAGTTGCAAGAAGAAAATTAGATTACAGTCTTCTAAAGTGCAAAAGGAAAAAGGTTCTTTTTAAGGATTTATTTGCACATTTATTAGGAGTTTATTAGATTTTAGAATTGCTTCTATCAACTACCTATCATCTACTTTGGAAAAAGAAAAATAAGACTAAGTCCTACAATACTAAATTGTAGTGAAATTGCAGAATAATTATTGAAGGTTCATTTCAGATTATTCTTGATTAGTTGCAGTAAATTTGATTAAGTGCATTATCTTGAGAGTTGATTGGAGTGATAAGGTGAAAATTTTTAGTGCATTAAAAATAAATTCTATTATATTTATTTGCACTATTATACTACTCTCAAAAGAAATTAGATTTATGTTTTTGAAAGGCACAAAATCTGATTTGTATCAAGTGTCTAAAGACACTATTGAAGCACATAAATCTGCAACACATAGTGGCCAAGTGAAGCCACCAATAAGGTTAGAATCCTCCAAAATATGGAGAAGAACATAACTAACCAAAAATAGAAATAGAAGCTTCAAATATTGAGACTTGGTGAGTCTCAAATCCAAAGCATTACAAGGTTAGATGCAAGGAAAGAAAGTGCAGAAAATTGCATCAATTGAAAAGCTTCTATCTACTATTATCTAAGCTTGGATTTGTTATCAAAGTGTCCAAGAAAAAAGGGAAAGGTGTGTCTACTCATAAAAGACAACCTCAAAACCCTTGTATTGCAGGAAAAATCTGCCACAAAACCAGAATTTCAGATTTGGAAATAGAGTGCAAAAGAAGGTACATTAAAAGAAGCCTTATGTACAATTTATAATACATTTTATTGCACTACTCTAATATGGTTTTTACAGCAAAAGAGCAGATTTGAAAGTGCCACAAAAGGGCACAATAACTATAGGGTAAATCAGCCAAGGAAGGTCGAACATCAACACTCTTCTTCCCAAGCAAAAGGAGCCACTCAAAGGGCTCATCTTGGATGTACGAACCTACAAAATCAAAGCTCATATCAGGCTATCATCGAGCTACATTTACGTAGACAAAAGAGTGCACATCTACTACTAAAAGACGTCAAAAATATACACAGGAATCAACACGATTGGAGGCATAGAAGAGAAGGAGCAAAGGTGTTACATTCAAGGTCTTTAACTTGGAGAAGACCATCCACCAAAGGAAGCACCAAATTGACATTCAAAGCTCCATAGCGCATCGTCAATCCACCTGCAGAAGAATAGCTTGCTTGCTACCCAAGAAACATAGCAAAGAAAAGGAATGGCATACGAAAGGATTTGAGGAGTTATAATCTCCACCTTGGAAGATGTTATAGGGAAGGACTTCATGTAGAGAGTTTGAATGCCACTTGGCATAAACTTTCTAAGACATCATTTCTCTCTCAATGCTCAAGAAACCTCACACAGGAGTTACAACGAAGTGGTGACACTTGGTATCCTCCACAAGCTTCACACAAGTGCCCACACGAGTGCCCATACGTTACAGATTGATCAAAGAGCATTGAACAAGAAATTGGGATGTTATAGAAGGAGAGGAGCGCTCATTTGTAATGGGTGTGACACATGTCACAAAGCCCATGATTATTCATCCATAAAAGGCACCCGAAGTCCAAAGTTCAATAGGGAGCAAAGCACGATCAAAGCCATCCGAAGCGCAGCATGGAAGGAAGGAAGAAGGAGCATTAAAGGCTCCTGGTATTGAAGGTCAAACCTTCCTATTTTTATAGCGCCTACATACCAACATTGAAGACAAGCAACTCCAAGGTATCTCCATTGATTCTAGCACCAAAGGTGACACTTATATTGTTGTTATATCCAACCAAAGAAAGCATCGAACAGTGAGGAGATTTAGCATCCAAAAGGTAAGGTTTAATCCCATTTTATTATTGCTTTCATATTTGGAGATATAAGGGTTATAAACTAAGGTTAAAACTTAGATTTTGAAAGCAAAATCTATAAGGGATAACTTATCTAATTGAATTAATATTTGCAATTTAACCTAGGAGAAATAAGGAATTCTACTTGGATTAAATTATTTAACATTTTGCAAATATTATTATTTTTCTAATTTTCCAAATTTGGGAGCCACAAGGGTTACTACATCAAATTTAATTTATTGGAAATTAGAAATAATCCAAGGGATATAAAAAGAGGTTATTAGGGTTTTTACTAAGGTTGGATAATTATATTTTTCTTGTCTCAAAACTTCTAAAAAGGGATAAAAGAAATCCAACATTAAAACCTCTTCAAAAATTGAAAAGTGCTTAGTTCAATTAGGAGTAATAAGGTGTTAAGAAGTTGATTTTTGATCTTTACAAAATTTGTACAAAATCAACCAAAATTGAACTATATTTTTACAAAAGCACTATATCATACTCCAAAATCACTAGGGAGACATAAGGAAGCCTACAAATCTAAGGTTTGATATTAGGAAGATTTAAAATGGCATCAAACAAATTCTTCCTAGTAGAATCTCAACTACTCAAGGGCCCTAATTATTTCTCTTGGAAAAATAAAGTGAAAGCAATCTTAGTATATGAAAAACTTTGGGATGTTGTCAAAGGGAAAACACAGAGACCTACCACAGGTGAAACTAAAATCCTAAAGTTTGAAGAAAATGATTCAAAGGCTTTAATGATAATAACTTTTGCTATCACTGATGAGATTCAACCATATATCAGTTCAGCCAAAACATCTTCAGATGCATGGATAAGCCTAGAGAAAATATTTGAAGGAAAGAATAAGGCAACTATTCTTCATCTCCAAACTCAACTTCACTCATTAAAAATGAATAGTGGAGAAAGCATAGAACTATTCCTAAGGAAGGTAGCAGATATTAAAGGGAAATTTTTGACCTTAGGAGAAATAGTTAAATATGAACTTCTTACTCAAGTAACCATGAGAGCACTTCCAGACAACTATAAGCATTTGGTAACATCTTTACAGGTCTTAAGTAAAGATACTTATTTTGATGATTTAGTCAATATACTTCAAGAATATGAAGTAGAAAATACTGTGAAAGATGAGATGACTAACACTACATTGGCATCAAAAGATAATCCACAGGGAAATATTGCTTCTTCAACAAGAGGATGAAAAACATGGTATTGTCAGATATGCAAAAAGAAAGGTCATAGTACCAACTATTGTAGATACAATCCCAAAAATTGAAACCAAGGAAATCAGATGAATCATGGGAATCAATTTCAGCCTTGACAATACCAAAGGAACCCTCATCAGTAGCAATTTTAGCAACCAACCAATTATCCTCAACTAGAATTGTTAGAAATAGCTTATATTACATTATTTGGGTCATGTAAATGTACCTTCCTTGGTACATACTTAGGACATTAGATTACTTTAGGGGGAAGTTATCTAGTTACTTCATGCAATGTAATAAATGCACAAGTGTCAATGTGCAAGTTGTAAATGTGCAAGGTGTCCCTTGTACAACTAGGTAGAGTGTTGGCCAAGGAACTTATCTTCCTATATAAAGGGCCATAGATAGAGTGTGAAGATATAGAGGAGAGCATAGTAGTGTAGGATAGACACAGTAGTGTAGAGTGTGTGAGCTATAAGCTCAGAGCTCATTCATTGAGCAGTAGCTTGTATCATGGAGTGTTCATTTCCTCCATAGCTACTATTGTACTCATTTCCATCATTTCTATTTATAGCATATTTTAGTCATCTCATATATTTACTTTCTTTCTTATTATTCTGCATCTTGTGAATGCTATCTCCCATTGCATGTTGTATCAAAATCTAATAGTGGTATCAGAGCTATGGTAGATCAAGCTACAATAGATCAATAGGAAAATCACCATTATCATTGACCCTGAGTTTTTTGTCAACCTGATGCACCATTGGACCAATCACTATCAAAATTTCTTAGAAGAGTCTAGGTGATAGAATTAGGGAGAGCCACAAGTGAGGACTGAATGAAATCTCAGTTTCAAAAATACTGAGATTGCATATGGCTAGAGTCTTTCCATAGAGTTGTAGAAAAACTCGTGAAGACTAGGACTCAACATTTGATCCACTAGTTTGATGAAACAACTAGTGAAGCTCATCTAAGAGATCTAGAAATATTTACCTGAAGTTTCTTTTATTGTAGGGAATTAATTCTCAGATGATTGGGACACCTCCTACAATAGAAATCTAGGAGACCTCAACTTCGTTGCCCGAAGGTCAGAGTGCCTTCATAGTGTAGATATTAGTTGTTGCAGAGAGGAGAATACTTCAGAAGAAACTTTTGGAAAAGAATCATGGTGAAGTCAGGAGACAGGAGATCTCCATTGCTAGATTGAAGAACTTCACAAAAATAAAAAGGCCATAGAAGCCCAGATTCATAAGAAAAAGGCCATAGAAGCCTTGATCTAGAAGAAAAGGCCATAGAAGCCTAGAAAAGGCCATAGGAGCCTTGATCCAGAAGAAAAGGCCATAGAAGCCTTGAAAAGGCCATAGAAGCCTTGATATTGAAGAAAAGGCCATAGAAGCCTTGATATTAAAGAAAAGGCCACAGAAGCCTTGATATTGAAGAAAAGGCCACAAAAGCCTTGATACTAAAATAGGCCATAAAAGCCTTTATCTTGAAGAAGACTCTAGAAGAGAGTACCTAATTTAGAAGTAGATTTTAGTACTAATATTTTTGTTGCAGGTAAAGGAGATCCAGTAAGTCGAGAAAGCTTCCTACAAGAAAGTTAGGAAGAGTATCCTCTTCAGAATCAATCCAGCACCTGAAGCAAAAGAGATCAGGAGGAGATCTCATTGAAGAAATTCTAGATAAGGAAGAAGAAGAAGGACTAGGAGAGTCCTGCTCGAATCCAAAAGTAGTAGAATCAGAGATCCAGGAGAAGGTCTCACCACCAACACTTCCAAAAGTAGAAGGTTGAAGATAAGGTCTCAAGGAAGACCAGAAGAAGCTGCAAGATCAAAGACCTTGGTGAGGTCTCGATGAGCATCCAGTAAAAGGCTAGGAGAGCCTTGCTGAAGAAATCATCAAAGAAGAACTCACTGGAGAAATCCACTACCAAGGAGAAGCCCCTGATAGTGAAGGACTTGGGAAAATTATCACCATCCGACAACAAGCCCAAGAGGAGGAGAATTTGGCAAGGAGTGCCAAATCCGAGCGGAAGAAGAATCCAGTGAAGACCTCAAGATATTCAAAATCTTGAGAAGAAGATCCTGCTTGAAGTCAAAATTTGACAAGAAGACTTGAAGATAGAAGAAGCTTGCCAGAACCAGAATATTGAAGATTACCTCTCACAGAAAGAAGGCATTACTTGTTGAGAATCTACAACAAGTTGGAGGAGACTACAAGAGGAGGACGAGCCACCAAATCCTAGTTCCTAAAAAGAAGTTTGAGACTACAGTTTGGTGAAGAAGAAGCTGATCAAACATCAACAAAGTAGCAAGATCTACAACCTCTATGTAAACTACATCCTCAAAAAGGTATGCAACAATTGGTGCAAAAATATTTATTATTAACAGATTCATTGGAGCACCTTATCTGGATTAAAGTTGCAACCTAAATTACAGTCTTCAAAAGTGCAAAATAAAAAGGTTCCTTTTAGAGGTTCATTTGCACACTAGGAGTTGATTAGATTCCAAATATTAATTATCTATCAACTACCTATTATCTACTTTGGAAAGCGAAAAGAAGACTGAATCCTACAATACTAATTGTAGTGAATTTGCAGAATATTTGAAGGTTCATTTCAAATTATTCTTGATTAGTTGCAGTGAATTGATTAAGTGCATTTTCTTGAGAGTAGATTGGAGTGATAAGGTGTAATTTTTTAGTGCATTAAAAAGTGAAATTTGTTAGATTCATTTGCACTATTATTACTCTCAAAAGAAATTAGTTTTGTGCATTGAAAAAAGGCTACAAAATCTAGTTTGCATCAAGTGTCTAAAGACACTCTTAAAGCACAAAAACCTGCAACTCTTAGTGGCCAATAGAAGCCACCAAAATTGGTTAGTACAAGCAAAGAAAAGCTAACCAAAAAGAAGCTTCAAATATTGAGACTTGGTGAGTCTCAAATCCAAAGCACTTAGGGGTTAGTGCAACTAAAACAAAGCTTCTATTTTATAGTGTTTAAAAATCTTGGATTCACCATAAAATATCCAAGCAAAGAGGGTAAGGAGTCTACTCAAAAGGACATCCTCAAAACCCTCATTTGTGCATTCAAAAATCTTCTACAAAATCAGACTACAAAACCTGAAAAAGGAGTGCAAAAAGGGTGCAAAATAAAGTGTATTATTCACAAGGTATTGCACTACATTGTCCATAGAAAGGAAGCAGATAGAAGGTGCCATTAAAGGCACAAAGGTCATAGGAATCCAACCAAGAAGGATGTATGAAAAGCACTCCATATCCATGACACAAGGAGCCATAAAAAGGCTCATTCCTCACATATCTTGGATGGACGAACCTGCACAACACAAGCACACAATAGAAGATCAATATCCTACAATTACGTAGAAGAAGAAGGAGCCATACTACAAGAAAAGGCATCACTATTACCTCATCCAAACATGCATGAACAATGCTACAATTTGCACGTCAAAGAGAACCAAAAGTGAGGAGAAAAGGTGCTAATTGCAAAGGTCTGAAACTTGGTGAAGAAAATCCACCAAAGGCAGCATCTTCCATGCCATTCAGAGCTCCAATACCACCTCAAGGATCGACTATGAGAGAAAATAGTTTGCTTGCACTTCAAGGAATGTAGCAAGCAAAGGAAGAGGCATAAATAAGGAGTTACATTCTCCTTGGAGGTGTTACAATGATAGACGCCATGCAAAAACTTTGAGTGCCACTTGGCACAATCTCTCAACAATGCTTAACATCCAAGAAACCTTACAAGGAAGGTTACAAGTACCTACTCAAATTTGAAGCGTTACAACAAGATTTTGGTGCCCATAGACCACGTGGAAGAGGAGTTACATTTCTCCATTGGCGTTATCATTCAAACAATGCAAGAAGGAAGAAGATATTTCAGATGTTACACTTGCAATGAACGTCCAAGAAAGCATTGAAGTGTAACTAAAGTGACACTTGTCACTAGGTTGACTGCCTATTAAAGGCTCCTTGGACCAACAATTTCAAGGTAGCATTTGAACACAACATTTGAACGAGGTATTACAACGCATTTACGTTCGAGACGTGGGAGCCATCACAACATGGAAGCAAGGTATAGAGCATTCAATGCTCTGGTCTGAACATAGTCAAAGCAGCTACAGTCAACAAGTGCAACCATTACACGTCTGAAATCAACATCGATTATTGCTTGGTATGAGGTAAGGTTCATTCCTATATTTATATGCTTTCATCTCTAGGGAGTTATAAGGTTGAATTTAGAGAAATATAATTATTGAAAGCAATACCTCAAAGGGAATTATTTATCAAGCTAATATAATATTTGCAATATTGAACTTAGGAGTAATAAGGTTTTCTACTGGCAATTAACCTTAATACTTGCAAATATTATTGTGATCTAATTTTTCCAAAATTAGGGAGTTATAAGGGTTACTACATCAAACTAATTAAATTGGAAATTAGATACACTTGGATTAAAAACCTAAAGGGATATTTAAAGAGAGTTTTATCAAAGCATTTTAAAGGTTGGA
This sequence comes from Wollemia nobilis, assembly GCA_028583015.1. NCBI lineage: Eukaryota > Viridiplantae > Streptophyta > Pinopsida > Araucariales > Araucariaceae > Wollemia > Wollemia nobilis. The sequence goes on along the minus strand of JAQPPZ010002937.1, from coordinate 175,877 downwards.
AATTTATAATATTATTGTCTCAAATCTTCTCAAATCGAGACAAAAGATCCAACATTAAAACCTCTTTAAATTTGGGAAAAGTGCTTAGTTCAATAGGAGCAATAAGGATAATAGAAGTTGATTTTGGTATTTACAAAATTTTACAAAATCAACCAAAATTGAACTATAATTTACAAAAGCACTTTATAGCTTATCCAAAACATACTAGGGAGTCATAAGGTATTCTACAAAACTTGGTAATATCAACATTTATCAAAATTATCAAGTTGCAATATATAAGCTTTCTACAAAACCTAAAAATCCTTAAGAGTATATATTCTCATACTAGGGAGACATAAGGAAGCCTACAAAACCAAGGATTAATAAAGGTTTTACCAAATCAAGCTTATATACTTCTATCAGGGATCATATATCCGAATAAGGAGTCATAAGGTAGACTACAAAGAAGATCCTATCTCATTTCTTCTATTTCTTCAAATGGAAAAAATAATGTCATATAATGAATGTGGAATTTGTTCCAACAAAAACTAGTCTACAAAACATGAAAATATGTGGTACATTGACTTAGGAGCCAATCATCATATGATAGGAAATATGCAATGGTTCGACTGTCTTGAAGATACCAAAGGCTACAGACTAAGAATTGCAGATAGCCAAACTTATCCTATACATGGATATGGATGTGTAACACCTAGATGTTATACCTACAGTGACACTGAGAGGGGGGTGAATCAGTGTGATCTTTTAAAATTTTAAACTGGCAATACTTAATGCAGAAATGAAGCAAATTTAAATCAGATATAACAAGAGAGCATCACACACAACACAGATTTAACGAGGTTCACCAATGTGGCTACTCCTCAAAAATGACTGCTTGGACTACCATCCAAATCCGGCCTTTGCAAAGCAACAACTTTACAACTCATTTACCAGCACCAAGCTGGAAGGAGCACCAACCCCTCAATTTTTCTGCACCAACAGAAAGGAGCACCAACCCCTAATTCACCAGCACCTACTGGAAGGAGCACCAACCCCTTATGCCAAGCTGCAACTTGGACTTCAAAGAAAATAACAAAAAAATACCTTCAACCTTTTGCAAACTATCTGTTGTTTCTGCACACTCTGCTGCTTCTTGCAATTTCTTTGCACCAACAGTTTGCCTCTACGCAATAGTCCCGTGCACCAACAACTGATCGCCTCTGCTCCTTTGCTCTTTACTGCCCTCAGTTCGCTCTCACTTCGCACTTAGATCGACACAACTCGCTCTCTGCTCAACGCGGACTTTACTTCGCAAGTTCGATACGCATTCGATACACTCAAACTCGAAAACCGCCCTCCTTTTATAGCATAAATTCATGAGCAAAGATCTAATCTTAGTCGGCTGAAAAACCCTAATTTTAGTCGGCTGCAAACCCTAGAGATCGTCGGCTACAAAACCCTAATGAATGTCGGTTGCAAAACCCTAATCTTCATCGGCCCAGATTTAACTCTGTCGGCTTCAACTGCCTCTCTGGTTCTGTAGCTTTCTTCATGAAACTACAACATGTCACGATATCGTGACACCTTTTGCGGCCGTACGCCTTCTTTACCCTGCTATCGCGAAAATGCGACACTTTTGGCCTTTGTCTGCTTTGCCACCGTTCTTGTCGTGAAATCGTGACACTTCTAACTTTTGCTGACGTCATCCTCACTCTTGTCGTGAAATCGTGACCCTTTTTGCTTCTAGGCCTTCTTCTCCATTTTTGTCATGAAATCATGACATTTTTGGCACCGTATAGTCTCTCTCCTCCTAGAGTCGCGAAATCGTGACATGTCGCAAAAATGTGACATCTTCATCCTGCTAGCTTCTTCACTGCTTGTCGTGAAATCGTGACACTTTTTCCATCCGTACATATTTCTTTCATCCTGTCATGAAATCGTGACGCTTTCGCTTCGCAAGGCTTTTCTTGCAACTTGTCATGAAATCGTGACACTTTTCGCCTCTTTGTCCTTTTCTAGGCTTGCACCCATGAAAACATGACATGTCACGAAATCGCGACACTTTCCCTGCCTTAAGCTCTTTTCTGCCTTTCGCCCGTGAAAACATAACATGTCGCGAAATCGTGACAGTTTTCTTCCTTAGCGCTTTCTCTCCAAACATGTCGTGAAATCGCGACAGTTTTTTGCCTTAGCGCTTTTTCTCCAAACATGTCACGAAATCATGACAGTTTTCCTTGCGCGCTTTTCTCCAAACATGTCGTGAAATCGTGACAGTTTTTTGCCTTAGCGCTTTTTCTCCAAACATGTCACGAAATCGTGACAGTTTTCTGCCTTAGCGCTTTTTCTCCAAACATGTCACGAAATCATGACAGTTTTTCCACTTGGCTTCTTTGCCTGCAACATGTCACGAAATCGTGACAGTTTTCTTGCCTTCTTGCCTTCTCTCTCCTCGTCCATGTCGCGAAATCATGACAATTTTCTTTGCGCCTTCTCTCTCCTCGTCCATGTCACGAAATCACGACAATTTTCTTTGTGCCTTCTCTCTCCTCCGACATGTCACGAAATCATGACAGAAAACATGTCGCGATATCGCGACAGTTTTCTTACTTGTCTTTTTCTTTGATTTTTTGAATCTGGGTTACTTTTGTTTTCTTGGAATTGCACTGTACATGATCTGACTAACCTTTGAACTTCTGTCCTCTGCATCTGAATGACTTCTAAACTGTCTATCCACTGCATCATTAGATCTAACTGCCTGTGTTGACAACAATGACAAACCTCTTGCAACACCTTGCTCAACAATCTCCCCCTTTGGAATTGTTGGCAACACCTGTGTACATTCCTGTAACTCTTCTCCCCCTTTGTCAATAATACCAAAGGGCTGCTGCAGACTCCCCCTGAGTCCATACACACAATTCTCAGGCACAATTTGTTGCACTTAGCACAAATTATGATCATGAGCAAAAGAATAGGCAAATACTCAAATGCTCCCCCTGAGAAAGTGATCCCTGTAGCTAGTCACTTCTTGGGAAGTGTGACTACTCCCAATTTGTTTCGAAGGTACTCAAACACTTCCTTGGGCAATGGTTTTGTAAAAATATCTGCTACTTGTTCTGTGGTTGGGACAAAATCCAATTTAACTTCTCCTTCTACAACTTTCTCCTTCAAGAAATGATACTTGATGGCAATGTGTTTTGTCCGTGAGTGCATTACTTGGATTCTTGGAGATGTTAATGGCCTTGGTGTTATCACACTTAACTGATATTGGTTCACTAAAATTAATACCAAGATCTTTCAAAGTTTGTTTCATCCACAAAACTTGTGTACAACAAGTTGTTGCTACAATATATTCTGCCTCAGCTGTTGATAAAGAAACTGACTCTTGTTTCTTGCTGTGCCAAGCAACCAACCTATCATCGAGATAAAAAGCACCTCCACTTGTACTTTTCCTATCATCAACACATCCTGCCCAATCTGCATCTGAATAAGATATAAGGGTGAAGTCTTTACCTTTCGGATACCATAACCCATACTCCATAGTACCCTTGAGATATCTGAGAATCCTTTTTACTGCTGTCACATGAGTCTCTTTGGGACTGGCCTAAAATCTTGCTACCATGCAAACTGCCTACAGAATATCTGGTCTAGTAGCTGTTAAATAAAGTAAGCTTCCAATCATTGATCTGTACATGGTTTGATCTACAGGTGGAGATTTGTCATCTTTACTCAACTTGCGACCTGTCACCATAGGAGTGCTAAGCGAGCTTCTGAGTCCTCCATTGTAAATCTTTTTAGCATCTCTTTCACATATTTGACTTGAGAAATAAATATGCCTTTCTCATTTTGATTAACTTGTAACCCAAGAAAGTAAGACAGTTCACCAATCATAGACATTTCAAATTCTTTCTGCATTTTATTTGCTAAGTCTTTACATGATTCATCTTTGCTTTGCTGCCAAATATGATATCATCTACATAAACAACTAGAACAATGAGATGCCCATTTTCTGTTTTGACATACAGATTACTGTCCACCATACCTTTCTTAAACCCCTGTTGAGAGAGATAGTTATCTAGCCGTGCATACCATGCTCGGGGTGCCTGTTTTAAGCCATATAAAGCTTTCTTTAATTTGCAGACAAGATTGGGATCTTCACCAATTTGGAAACCATCTGGTTGTTCAATGTACACTTCTTCTTCAAGTTTCCCATTTAAGAAAGCTGATTTTACATCCATCTGGTAAACTCTAAAATTCTTATGAACTGCTAAGGCCAGAAACATTATGATTGCTTCTAATCTGGCCACAGGTGCAAAAGTCTCTTCAAAATCAACGCCTTCAACTTGTGCATACCCTTTATGAGACCAATCTCGCTTTATTTCTAACTACCTGTCCGTATTCATTCAATTTATTTCGAAATATCCATTTGGTGCCGATTACATTCTTATCTGTTGGTCTAGGAACTAATTCCCAAGTTCTGTTCTTTTCAATCTGATCTAACTCTTCATTTATTGCCTTCATCCAACTATCATCTTTGCTTGCCTCAGCTATACTTTTGGGCTCAATGCAGGATAAAAGAGAATAATTGCTTACTACTTTCTTTCTTGTCTGAACACCAGTTGTGGGATCTCCAATTATTTGATCTCTGGGATGATTCTTCTGCCAACTGCCTATTTTGAATTTCTTGTTTTCTTCCACCTCCGAGTCATCAAATAAGTCATCTGAGTCAAGTGTTGATTTCTTTTCTGTTTCATTTTCCTCATCACCTTCAATGGCTTCTTCATAAATTGGGTAATTTTCTTCATAGTTAACTGTTCTTTCCCTTCCTTCATCAAATTTAACATCAGCACTATCCACAATTTTCTTGAGTCTCTTGTTGTAGCATTTATAAGCTTTGCTTTTTATCGAATACCCAACAAAGACACCTTCATCTGCTCTATTTTCAAACTTCCCAAGATTGTCATCAGTGTTTCTGATGTAACACTTACAGCCAAAAACTTTGAGATGTTTTGTTGTTGCCTTTCTTCCAAACCACAGCTCATAAGGAGTTTTACTTTCATGAGTTCTCAACATGTACCTATTTTGAATGTATATTGCAGTGTGGACTGCTTCTTTCCAAAATTTGTCTGCTATTTTGTTCTCAGCCAGCATAGTACGTGCCATTTCTTGTATTGTTCTGTTCTTTCTTTCTACTACACCATTCTGCTGGGGAGTTCTAGCTGCTGAATATTGTCTCCTGATCCCATGTTTTTCACAGTATTCTTTAAATTCATCTGAAATGAATTCTCCTCCTCTATCTGATCGTAAGCATTTGATCCTTTTTCCTGTTTCATTCTCAACTAGATGTTTGAAAGATCTGAACATTTCAAAAGCTTCTATTTTATTCTTTAAGAAAAATATCCATGTCATTCTGGAATAATCATCAATACACAGCATAAAGTATTTATCACCATTTATGCTTTGAGTTCTCATCGGTCCACATAAGTATGTATGTATAAGATCCAGAGGTTTGTTGGTGTAGTACTCTTTTGTTTTGAATGAGGTTACGGTTTGCTTTCCTTTTTGACACGAAGCACAAATGCTATTTGAAGGTTTTCTAATGGTTGGAATGTCTCTTACCGCCTGATTCGAGCTGATTTTCACTAGATTATCAAAACTAATGTGTCCAAGTCTCTTGTGCCATAGCCAGTTTTCTTCTTCCTGTCCAATGAAACAATTACCTTTTAAGGTTTCTGAGAGTGTGTACAGGTTGCCAGATGTCCTTGATCCAGTAGCTATCAATTTTTTGTTGTTTGATTTCCTGACTTCACAACCCTGCTTCTTGAAAACAACTTCATGTCCTTTATCACAGATCTGACTGACACTCAACAGGTTGTGCTTCAAACCATCGACAAACAAAACTTCTTCTGACTTGATCTTCCCATCACTAATTTTAACTGATCCTTTTTCGATTATCTTAGCTCCATCATTATTTCCAAATTTTATAGAACCACCCTCATATTTTTGCAATTTTTCAAACTTTTGTTTATCACCTATCATATGACTTGAGCATCCATTGTCAAGTATCCATGGTACCCTTTTGCTCTGTGCCTTGAAAGCTGTTTGAACTATTAAGGATTCCTTTTCTTCCCTAAGTTGTTCTTTCTGCTTCCATTCTGATTTGACTGTGATATCGGGTTCTAGTTTGGACTTCCCTTTTTCAATATCTTTTGCATATCTTTCAAAAAAATTTCCATTTTGTCTTGGCCTCTGTGGTTGAAATTTTCTTTTTTGAAGTTGATTTGAAACAGAGGTACTGCGACAATTTCTTGCAATATGCCCATAGTTGTGACAGTTAAAACATTCTATTGCATAATTTGTTAGAGGAGCAAAAGCATTTCTACTAATAAAGCTTCTTGGTCCTACAATATACTTGCGATCTGCAATTTTATGCCCATAACCGTTACATTTGAAACAGAAACCAGAAAAGTAATGATTGAACCTGAAAGATGGTCTTTGCCAGGTTGTAGTAGGAACCATAGATCTTCTTTTTCTTTGATTTGTGACCTTGGTAAAACCATCATTGTCAGTTCTCCTTTCGGGTCTGGCATTATTGCTTTTATTTGCTCGAGTTGTTTTTCTTTCATCGATCTGTTTCTTCTCTTCATTCCTCACAGTTTCTACATTTCTGGCTTTTGGTCCATTTGACGATTCTCCTTCCATGAAGCCTAGACCAAATTTGATGCCAGTAGGTCTTTGGTCACTTAAAATTTTATCCAACTTCATCGAACTTTCTTCACGCTTTTGATGACAGCTGATTTTTTGATCCAGTTCTTGCATCTGCATTCGTAGACTGACATTCTCTTCTTCTAGTTTACAGCAGTAATCTATCTTCATGGTTATCTGAACTTCGAGATCCTCAGATATTTTCTTGTATTCCTCTGTCTGTATTTTCAAGCTGGTTATGATGTCATTTGCATCCTCAAGCTTCCTTGAAAGTTTATAATTTTTTCTTTTCTCAGATTTCCATTCTACAAGAGCAGAGACCAGTTCACCTTCTAGATCAACTTCTGCCTCAGGTTTTTCAACACATGCTTTAGAGTTCATTCCTTCTCTCTTCTCTGATTTTTCTACCTCTTCTGATTTTTCTACTTCAAATGCCATGAATAGAGCTTCACCCGTTCCTTCTTCAGAATCCTCACTAGAGCTGTCCTCTGAAGAATTTGTATTCCTGGAGATGAAGCTTTTCTTTTTGAAGTTGCCTTTCCTGAAGTTTGATTTCTTCTTCCAGTCACTTCTTTCTTGGTGCGAAGTTTCCTCACCCTGGTTCTTCTCATTGAGTGGACATTTTGTCGCAAAGTGCCCAATGCCTCCACAGTTAAAGCATTTAAATGGTAGCTTTCCTCTGTATTTTCCTTTTCCCTTTCTCGGTTTTTTGACAAAATTTGCTTCCATTTCATCTGATACATCCTCTTCTTCAGACTCTTGTTTTGTGTCTTTGCCTTTTAGGGCTTTGAAAGCTGCTTCTCTATCTGTGGGATTAGACCTTCCTATTCTCATTTCAAAAGCAGTCAAAGAACCATGCATCTCATCCATACTAAAGCGATTTAGATCTTTAGCTTCTTCTATGGTTGAGACTTTCGAATCAAACCTTGGAGGGAGAGATCTTAATACCTTTTTCATGATCGTAGCATCATCCATATCTTCGTCGAGACCTCTGATTGAATTAGTGATTTCGTTGACTCTTAGCATGAAAGCCTCTATGTTCTCATCATTGTCCATCTTTAAGGATTCGAATTGAGCTCGATGTGTTTGAAGCTTGGCCTCCTTGATCCTATCGTCTCCTTCATGAATGTTCTCTAGTTTATCCCATACATCTTTCACGGATTCACAGTTTATGATTTTGACCAGCTCACTGTCCACTAATCCACACATGATGGCATTTTTTGCTTTCGAATCATTTTCAAATGCCTTTTTATCGGTAGTGTCTATTGGAGCAGTGGCGGGAGCTTTGTAACCATTAACTACTGCACCCCAGATGTCAAAACCCAAAGCACGAAGATATGTCTGCATCCTTATTTTCTAGAAAGCATAGTTAGTTCCATCAAACAATGGTGCTTTGTTTGAGGAGAAACCTTCACCACTTGCCATTGCGTCACTTCCAAGATCACCCTAGCTGATTGAGCCTATTCAGGAACCTTGCTCCGATACCAATTGTTACACTTATAGTGACACTGAGAGGGGGTGAATCAGTGTGATCTTTTAAAATTTTAAACTGGCAATACTTAATGCAGAAATGAAGCAAATTTAAATCAGATATAACAAGAGAGCATCACACACAACACAGATTTAATGAGGTTCACCAATGTGGCTACTCCTCAAAAATGACTGCTTGGACTACCATCCAAATCCAGCCTTTGCAAAGCAACAACTTTACAACTCATTTACCAGCACCAACTGGAAGGAGCACCAACCCCTCAATTTTTTTGCACCAACAGAAAGGAGCACCAACCCCTAATTCACCAGCACCTACTGGAAGGAGCACCAACCCCTTATGCCAAGCTGCAACTTGGACTTCAAAGAAAATAACAGAAAGATACCTTCAACCTTTTGCAAACTGTCTGCTGTTTCTGCACACTCTGCTGCTTCTACGCAATTTCTTCGCACCAATAGTTTGCCTCTGCGCAACAGTCCCGCGCAGTAACACCTAGAATATCATTTACAAATATTATACTACAAAAAGTATTGTTTGTTCCCAGATTAACATTCAATCTCATTTATATAATCAAGTTTGTAGAAGACTACATGATATACTTTGGATATATGGATGTAATCAATACATGTCACATCATGAATCAAGGTGAAATAAAAGCAATAGGATCAATCCATGGAAATAAATACAGCTTGGATTCAATGGAAATTTCACAAGATATTGTGATGTTTCAAAATAATACTAACATATTTTCAAAGGAATAGGTTGATGAAAATGAAGAACCAGTACAACATAAATCCAAGCATAGAAGAATCAAAATCAAAAATATGAGAGGACAAGTGCACCCTGCTCTACTCAGCCATCAACATTTAGAAACCAAATGAAGATACTTGTAAAGAGACCAATAAATGTGGCTAGATAGAAGACATACATGATGAACCTAAAGAAGCCAAAGATCATTTTCAAGAGGAAGATCCACATTGAAGAATAAATTCTTCAATATCCAAATATTGTAATATAGGGGGATGTTAGAAATTCCTTATATTACATTATTTGGATCATGTAAATGTAACTTCCTGGGTACATACTTAGGACATTAGATTACTTTAGGGGGAATTTATCTAGTTACTTCATGCAATGTAATAAATGCACAAGTGTCAATGTGCAAGCTATAAATGTGCAAACTGTAAATGTGTAAGGTGTCCCTTGTACATCTAGGTAGAGTGTTGACCAAGGAACTTATCTTCCTATATAAAGGGCCATAGATATAGTGTGAAGATATAGAGAAGAACATAGTAGTGTAGGATAGACACAATAGTTTAGAGTGTGTGAACTATAAGCTCATAGCTCATTCATGGAGTAGTATCTTGTATCATGGAGTGTTCATTTCCTCCATAGCTAAAATTGTATTCATTTTCATCATTTTTATTTATAGAATATTTCAGTCATCTTGCAAATTTACTTTCTTTCTTATTATTTTACATCTTGTGAATGTTATCACCCATTGCATGTTGTATAAAAAGCTAACAATAATATCATAAGAGAAATTAGAAAGGTCACCTAGTTTAGAGGATAGAAGAAATTGAAGAAGTGGAAGAACCCACAAAGGACTATGAAGTGAAAGCTCTATCAAAAAATGTAACATACTACAACAAAACTAACTATTTGCTTGAAAATATTACAAAGAATGCATAGAAAGAGTACAAAGACCAAGAAGATGATGAAGGAGATCCAAATTGAAGACTAAAATTCTTAAATACCCAAATAATGTAATATAAGGGGTGTTAGAAATAGAGTCTATTCCATCATTTGGGTTATGTAAATGTATCTTCCAAGGTACATACTTAGATTACTTTATGTGCAAGTTATATAGTTGCTTCATGCAATGTAATATATGCACGAGTGTCTATTTGCAAGTTTTATATGTCCAAGTTATCCCTTGCACAGCTAGGTAGAGTGTTGGCCAAGGAATCTGTATTCCTATATAAGAAATACCTCATAGTTAGATAGTGAAATATAGAGTTGGGGGAGATAGTAAGATAGTGTAGCTTAGGGGATAGTATAGTTTTGTGTACTCCAACATCCATTGGTGATGGGTACAATGTAGTTCAGTAGCTTTATTATTGGAGTGCTCATTTCCTCCATAGCTACATTTTAATATTTTATATGATTTCTATTTACAACATATTTCAGTCATCTAGTAGATTTACTTTCTTTCATATTATTCTACATCTTGTGATTGTTATCTCCTAGTGCTCGTTCATCAAAAGCTAACACCAAAAAAATATTTAACATTATAAATGCTTGGGCTATCCTAAATATCTCTCCATATTCTTGTGATATTTCTATTTTATTGGTGCTTTATATTATATCCACTTATTGTTGTGTATTATCCTAATCCATTCAACTCCAAAATTAGCGTATCATTGGCTCCCCTCAGAATAATCACTATTGTTATCATTTTACTTAATTGCCTCCTAGCATAAATGTCTTTTTTACTTGTAAAATAATCTTCTTTCCATGTGTGCCTTCCTTCTTGATCCTTGTACATAATGATTGAAACCCTATCACCATATTTTTCTTGAAGTAATATCATCCATAGTTTCAAAATGGGATCTAGATTGAATGGTCTTTTATCAAACCAAGTATCCATCCAAATATAATTTTTGTCTTCAGTTTCCATCACCCATAATAGAAGATATTAATCGTTATGGAAGTAGTTTTGTGGAACATGTTTGTGACAATATCTTCTTTGTATTTGAAAATTTTTCTTCACGATATTTGTTTCTTTGAACATATGTGAATTTGAAAACTATTTTTGATGCACCCCTTTTTGTTCTTTCAATCAATTATTTTGTTTACATATTTTTTTCAAATGTATTCTTTAGTTTTAATTTCCATTTTCTTTCCTTTGTTATAGAATCCCTTATTAATCCCAAATTAGAATTTCTAGTTTCTTCAATTATTCTTCTTTTCAATATGATTCTTTTCTCTTCAATTCTATTTAATTTTATTCAATTTCAAATATTCTTCTTCAATTCAATTGAATATTAATTTATTCAAATTATTTTCATTTCTTTAATCTTCTTATTCAATATATATATATATATATATATATATATATATATATATATATATATATATATATATATATATATATTATTAATTGAAAGGTGAGGGTTTTGAGAGGGTCCCACAACCTGAAACAACCACTCCTATAGGAGGCCAAAAAGGAACCAAATATCCTAACAAGGAAAACCAACCAATGGGGACCACCAAACAAGATGAACAAAAACTAGCCAACTTATAGGGCACAGTAAAAAAATTGGGTCATTAACCCAAGTTGTGGGAATGACAACCCATAAAAAGGAAAACACCCAAGCAACCTTAGTGTATCACCTAAGATTTATCAGAAACATTCTTCCTTAAGGAATTTTACTCCATCAAGTAGGCCAAGAGATAATTCACAACCAGAACAGAAGTTGCTAGCACAAACAACCATAGAGGACACCTATAAAAACCACTAGGGCCCAGAAACAAGGAAAATAGAAATGTGGCTAGATAACATGTCTGAGGATAAGAAAGAATAAAAATGAATGTATCGTAAAGAGAGGCCAAACTATTTTCCAAGGCAATCATCGAAGGGCTCCAGGAGAAAATCAAGAGTTTTATGTGAAAATAAGGTCATTCAATTATTTAGGGAAATTAGACCTCCACTCAGACCACCCCAAGTGAACAACTCTCGAGTTGGCCAAGAAATTAGCCAATTTGTTCCCTTATCTCCAAATATGGGCTATTTGAACTTCCTCCATATCCTGGAGGATTCTTCTTATTTCTATTGCCATATTATGTAGGCACTGATTTGGAGGTTTTTTCAAATTTTGTAGATTGATTAGGATTTAGGATTCACCTTCTACAACCATCTTCCTGATCCCTAACTATTGTAGAATCAATAATCCTTGGTAAGCTACTTTGGTCTCTACAAAGAAGGAATTTTGCATGGAAAGATGCTTGGAAAAAGTTGCCACAATGCTACTATTATCATCTCTAATAACCCCCTAGCCCCAGCTAAACCTGGATTACCTTTAGAAGCTCTATCAAAGTTGATTTTTAACCAACTGCTAGGAGGGGGACTCCATCTGGTAGCCAGTCTCGAATTGGGGGTTTGGACCAAAGTCTTGGCTAAGGAAAAGCCAAGATATCACTCAAGATCCACTTTGATATTGGAATTCTCTAATAGCCATTGCCTAGATTAGGGAAAGATAAAAACACATTCTCCACATCACACCAGAGGGGTCTGAGACCCACCTAAAGGATGCTATATCTAGAATTTTTAAAAGCTTGTGAATTATTTTCTTTTTATAGGTCCCACAAAAGGTGAGGAAGAATAAATTTCCACAGGTATCTAAGCCTAGGAAAGAAGAAATGGGACTCCCATTGAGAGAAAATATCAATAATAGAGTTGGGAAAAACCCAACTAACTGCCATATTCTCTAGAACAACCTCACAGGAAAATATGAAAATGAACAATTGTATAAAAGGTGCTCAATTTTCTCCATATCAGCTCTGCAAAGATAATACCTACTAGGGAGTATTATACCTCACTTTTGTAGGCTCTCAATAGTCAAAATTTTGTTTTTTGTAGCCAGCAAAAGAAATATGTTGACCTTTGGGATAAGATTTTGAATCCAAATGTTGTTGATGGGATTCCAAAATTGAAAGTCTAGCTCAATCAAAGTATAAGTTGAGCAAAATAAAAAATAACAATTATATTCCCCTACTCAAGCAACTCTATCTCTTATCTTTGAATAGGTCAAGACTTGAAGATTTAAAAGAACCACTATCCTCTCCCAAGCTTCTTGCACATCCCTGTCTCCAATATTCAAAGGCAATATCATCCACCTCTTACATCCATTGATAATGGTAATGAAGTTTTCCACTTTGAAGTGACCCAAGTCTTTATAATATGATTCAGCAAACACTGGGCTTCGGTTCATAGCAAGAGGTTGGTCAACAATCCACATGTCCTACCAAAAATATATGGATTTACCATCACCGAAGATACATCATATTCTTTGGAGTAGGAGGGGATGCACCTTCACTAAAATCTACCAAAAATGGGAACCATCAATGGGAAACAGGTTAGAGAGAAATTCATTAAAATAGTATTTCACCTTCAAGATCCTAACCCACTCCACCTGGTCATTTAAAACTAGCTTCCAGGATTTCTTGGTGACTAATGCTCTATTCATTCTTCGCACATCCTTTAAGCCTAGACCACCTCTTTTTTATGGCTACATATCTATTCCTAGGAGACCAAGTGAAACTTCCCTTTTAGCTCTAGATCGGCCCAAAGAAAGGCTTTGAGTATCCTTTCTAATTTTTTAATAATATTGCCAAGCATTCTAAAAATAGACATGAAATATATAGGGATACTATGAGGGAGTTTTTTGCCAACATGATTTTCCTAGCCTGACTCAACAATAATCCTTTCCAAGCTATCATATTCTTGTGCATCCTCTCAATGATTGAATCCTAGAGTGAACTTAGCATATACCCATAGAAAAGAGGGAGGCCTAGGTAAGAAATCAAAAAAATGGAAATACTGCACCCCAAAATTTTGGTTATTTTCCTCTACTAATCTGATGGAGTATTCACAAAGAGTAGCAAGCTCTTTCAAAATTTGATAATCTACCCTACCAGCCTTTCATAGCAAATCAACATCCTTTTGATCTCCCTAGCCTATAAAATAGAAGTCGAACAGGATAACATTGTATCATCTACAAATTGGTGGTGGGAGATAGGATTGCTCACCAAAGTAGGATTATTCAATATATATTAGTTTCTTATTATAATTCCCATTATTAATTTTTCTTCTTTAATTATTTAAATATCAATCATCTTCTTCAATCATTAATTTGCACCTTACAACTCCAATTTTTCATTCATTGATACTAATTTATTCCTTTCAATTTTTTACTTTCAACTTTATAAATGCCTCTTAACATTTTAATAAATCAATCTTCCATCTTATAGAAACACAACCCTTGAGGTTAATTATAAACCCCACCTCAAATGACACTTTTTCATCCAAATATTCTAACTACGATGTGATGACACAAATTTTGATTTCTAGGAAATAACTCAAGTATTTTGCTCTCTTGCTGTTACGACTTCTACATAGGCATTATAGTGTGAATGATACACTTTTTTTGTGTGTCTTCCTCTCTTCTTAATTGCTTTTGGTGTTGTCTAGCATGTTGTCCAATGTATTCAATATTCAACTTTCATCATTGCCTTGAATTCCTCTAAATGCTTCTTCAATAGTTTGTGTAGCCTTCTCACAATTTGGTTCATCTAATGTTATACTTTCTTGGCACACATTCTGGTTAGTCTACTTGTATGACTCATGTTTTGGTTTATCTCACATTTGGGTCCATTTTATGATCTATCTTACATTTCGATCCATGTTTTGGTCCAAATCACATTCTTGGATGACTACTATATGATAATTTTAAACAATCTCTTTCTCCTCTCGTAGTGATTTTATGTTCCTTCTCATATCTTCACATAAACACTATTTGTTTTCTTGTTGTATTTGTTCCTCTCAACTACTTCATATTTAGCTATATCTTTATTTCATCATGGATTTGGTACCATTATTAGTAATCCATTACTATTCTCATAGGTTAATCAATGTCACAAGATCAAACAATATCTCAATAACAATCATGGACATAAATCAATATAATGAACATAAAATTCACTAAATATTATTGATAAACATTTACTTTAAGCAATGCATAAAGTAAATAAGGGGTTTTTAAAGGGACCTGAAACCTTTTACAAAGAGTAGATAGGACCTCTAAGAGGTCAAAGAGGAATAAATAAGAGGACACAAACTGTGATAAGCCTTAAACCAACAAGACAAGGACCAAAAGCTAACACTACAAAGAGAAATATAGAGACCAACTATACAAGAGATGCACAACCAAGGAGGGACAGAACACATAGGCAGGAATCAATTTTTTCTATCGGGATTTGTCCCAATATATCTATATCTTCTTTAAGGAAAATGGTTGACATCTTCTTTTTAACATCTTCTAGGTGGGCAACCACATCTTCCTCCATCATACTAAAAATTTTAGTAATTCTCATAGCATAATTATTCAATTCTTTAATTATTTCATAACTGTTACACATACCAAAAAAAATATTGGGCTCCAAAGGAAAAGCTTTTCCTTTTACCTTGGTAGAGGTTTCTCCCATAAAGCAATCTAGAGCTTTCTTTCCCAAGGGACAAGGAGGCTTCTCATTATTTGGTAGCTTGCACTTGGGATCCTCACCACTCAATTTATCTGAATTATGGTCAAAGAGGACATGGAGGGTAGCTTCCCCTTCCTTGTTCTACTTCTTAGGCTATTTCAAGTATTTTGAACACCTTATATTTGTGAAGGACTTAAATTAATCTTGGGAAGAGGTCCATTTCTCAATATTATTCTTGTAATTTTTAGCTTTCAAGCCAAGATAATAATCAAAGGAATTGTCCAACAACCCCTCTTTCTTATCCTCAAGAAAAGAGAATAAATTACTAGATATTTTCTCTCCAAGAGCACCAATTGCTAATAACACTTTCTCATCCACTTGATTACCATCCCATAAACATAGGAGGCCTCCTAACACTCCATTTACTGCATTGGAAGCAAATTTGACCTCTTTCCAAACACTTAACTTCACACTTTCAATATTTTAGCTACTCATTTTGGTTTCTTATAATAATAATATTTGGGGTTTTAGGTCTTTCCTAAGGTTATAGGAAACTCAATGTTTAGAGGTTTTATTAATCCCTTTAATATTCCAAGATATGATTCTCATTTTTGGATTTAGGTGGGCACTTTTTAGTTGCCAACTTCAAAGTTAATTGATTTCCATCTACCACTTCTTTGGTTGTATCTCTCTCCCTAACCTCACTCTGAGAAGGGCTTCCTCTCAACTTGTCTTTCCCTACATTCACCTGATTCTTTCTCAAACTTTTGGATTACCTATTGGGGCTACCCAAGTTACCAATCCTCTTAGGCTTAGGATGTGATTATAGAACATCATAGGGATTTTTTTTGGATGAAGAAATTGAGTTTAACTGAATTTATCCCAAAATAACATAACTTTACAAGACATGTATTTTTTGGGATATTTAGATATATACCTTCCAATAAATTAGCTAGAGTTTGAAATTGGTTTTGAGTACTAAAAATAATAAAATCATTACATTTAGGGTCACTAAATATACTCACTTGAATATTAAAGTCTTTGAAAACACCTTTGACTTCCTTTCTTGAAGATATCTTAGGACCAGAGAGCTCCTTTGCACCAATATTATCCCCTAAAGAAAATTTAAAATAGTCTTCCACAATATTAAGGTTCTTCTTTTGAATATTAAACTCTTTGGAAAAACCTTTTGCTTCATTTTCTAAAGACACCTTAGGTCCAGAGAGCTCCTTTAAACCAACTTTAACCCCTAAAGAAAAACCAGAAGGGTCTTCCACTATACTAAGATCCTTTTTCTATTGCCAATGAGAAGTGACTTTCTTGAGAGTGAAATAGTTTTTCATATGCTCAATTTTAGAGTGAGTTGCATTTCACCAAAATATTTTTAAATTCTAGGGTTTGAGCCCACATCCCAAACATGGAAACCAGATTAATAAATTTCAAAATAGGTTGATCTATATTCAAGTTGATGCAGATTCTAGCATAAGTGAGTCTAGATCTAGTCGAAGTTATTGGATCTATAGCTACTAGATGACCCAAATGGAATCTAATACTAACAAAAATGGCTTCATGTCATACATAAAAAGGGAGGCCAGTGAGTCTGACCCACACCAAGGCTTGATTAAGGATTTGGATAATCGGATTAAAGTTTGATGATCAACATTTCATCAACAAGTAACGACACCAAAAGAACCATGGAACTTGTTGAAGAATCCACTCCAAATCCTCTAATGAGCTAGAGACTAAAAAAATTTCTTTGGTAAAATCACAATTTCTAGACTACCCAAAATGCACCATTTGGAATGAACCCAATGCCTAATAGACTTTAGATATGGGTGAGCACCCAAAAAACTACCAACCAAACAAAGAGCACCTTGAGTCATAGACATTTTGATTATCTTTTCAGGAGTAAAAATTTAGTCACCTTCCAAATATATACATACATAAGACTTCATGTTCAACTGACTCTTTACCTTTGTACTTATATAAAATAATTATCTCCTCATACTCACAAGAGATCTAACTCTTCATATTTCTTACACATTTACATAATACAAAGACTCTCATGATTGCACACAACTCATAACTCCTGACTTATAAACATGAGACTTAACTCACATAACTCACATTTACTAACATGACACCTCACCTACATGACTTTATGCTTATTTTTATGACACATAACTCACACTTAATAACATACATGTACTATAGACTGAAATATTAAACTCGCACTATAGACTAAAATAATTACATGGTCCTTGCATTAATATTGCAAGGTACCAAAGGAGAAGAGCAGTGTCAGAGCTAAGGCCCTCCTGTTGCCTTGGGATTGAGCGATCCTGGTCATTATGGATTATTTCTCTCTGGAACACTTGTGTGATGTTGTTAGAATTTATTATGTAATTTTTCTCAATTATCTTAGGGGATGGAGGCGTATGAATGTACCAGTGTTCCTCTATCATTCATTGAAGAAACTGCTTTTGGACATCCAGAATGGTAAGGGTCTGAATCTGTTGCACCAAGGTTTAATACTTTTAATTATTGAATTCATGGCTGCTGAAAATGAGATTGACATGCCCAAGATCTTAAAATTTATCAAGATCAATCCACTAGTATCTTTAGATCTTCCTATTCTCAAAGTTTCTCTATCTACACATGAGATCTCTAGTGGATCTGATTTTTTCTCGGATATGGGACCCTGACTTAAGCATTAGGGCAAAGAGTTATATGTATCCTCCTTTGGGGTGCATGGTGAGAATTTTAGCTAGCCCATGGAGGCTGGTACTATTGGCTCAAATTTTTTAAACCTTCTAGCCTCAAACAAGGGTTTTCTATGGGAGTTGGCACTTAGGAGGGCTTTCAGTCACCTCGACTAGATTCAAGGGTAGTAAAACGTGATAATCCTTAAGGTTGTCGAAGAATAATGTAAAGGAAGTTTCTAGCTACAAGGTTTTTTTTTCTTTTATGGAGGTCCTTCAAGATGGGTGTCACCAGACATTGTCTTTTGGGAAGACTTTTATGGAAAGTGCCAGGATTGAGTCCTTGTTGTAGTCGATCAATTCCATTGAAGATAAGTAGAAATCAGTGTTGGGTACTCTTAATATTGTAGTCAACTTTATGGAATATGTGAAAAAATGAATGGGTGTCTTACTGGATTTTTTTTCTTCAAGCATGAACACTCCTGATAATTCTAATATTCTGCCCTAAGTTTCTTATCCTTGTTCCTATAGGGTAGTTTTTGGTTTCTCCCTAGGAATATTTTTTCTTTTCTTATGTTGTTCTTGTTATATTTTTATCATATATGCAGTGGAGAGATCTAACACAGGTCCTAATGAAATACAAGAAATATAAAAGAAAGTGAAACAACAATACGATTGAAATATACTATAAATAGAAATGATAAAAATACAATGCAATATGGAGGAAATGGTCACTCGATTAATATGAGCTAAAGAGCTACATTGTACTCCATACAGGAGTACTACTACCACAAGAATGACATGAGTTTGATATATTATTTATGTCTAATCTACCACTATGAGGCCTTTTACATAGGAAGATAGATTCCTTGGCCAACACTCTACCTAGATGTACAAGGGGACACCTTGCACATTACAACTTGCACAATATCACTTGTGCATTTATTACATTGCTTAAAGAAACTAGATAACTTCCCACTAAAGTAATATCCTATCCTAACTATGTACCTAAGGTCGTACATTTACATGACCCAAATTATGTAATTTACTCTAACTCTAACACCCCCTGTATTACATTATTTGGATATTGAATATTTCAATCTTCAATATGGATCTTCTTCTTGAGAATAGTCTTTAGCTTGATGTGGTCGTTCTTTAGCTGCTTTAGTCTTCATGTTATAGCTTCTTGTCCTTTCCAATCCTCTATTCTTTGGCATCAGATATATTTGATGAACTAGTGATCTCATGATTTGGTATGTCTAAAGTGGATCATAATTTCTCCATATTTTCTCCTTTGGATTCCTATATGACCTATCTCTCTGACCTTCATAAGTATCAAACTTGAGCTCATTGTCAATAGATGCTTTTGGAGTAAAATTTTGAAAATAGCAATCTATTTTGTGTAGTAATATTTCTTCATGGCTTTTATAGTACTTGTATTTATAGTAGTAGAAGAAAGATGAGTGATTTTTCCCTTCACAGTATTTATATGGATGGAAAATCCAACAATTGATATTTTCATGATTGTATTGATTTCAATAAGTGCACAACAAATATGCTCTACCTACTTTGTAATCTATCTTATGAATATCATGTTTTTGAAGAACACAAGCTTATACTGAGAGGGGGGTGAAAAGTATAAGACCTCTTTTTACTTTTTCCTTTATACTTCAAAATAGTAAAGCAATATACCCAAAGCAATATCAAAACAATGCACAATATCATCCACAAAGTGACACCAATTTTAACGTGGTTCACCCAGAATGGCTGGGCTACGTCCACAAAACTTTTCTCTAAAAGTTATCTCAAAGTTCTTTGGGAATCCTTCCCAATTACAATGTTTATGAGCCTCGGCCCAAAGGAGATACCTTCCCCCAATCAGAATTTATGAGCCTCTGCTCAAAGGAGATACCTTCCCCCAATCTGATTTTATGAGCCTCTGCTCAAAGGAGATACCTTCCCCTCTGCTCTGGAAATGATCCCTCAGAAGATCAACTGCCTCTACCTCTTGCCAGCACGTGGAACTCCTTTCCATAGAAGACCTCCTGTCCTCAATGCTTAGCCTAAGAGACCTCTGCCTTCTATGATCACGTCCACAGCAGCTCAACAACTGTACCAAACATAGTCAGTCGGTCTAGTACAAGTCTTCCTCTGTCTGTCAGATCTGTCCAACACTTGAACAAATCAATCCTCTGCACACAAGCTGCACTGTCTTCGCACACTCTACGCCCATATAGTAGCACTCCACGTTTGTCTTTGCCCTTTGTGCTCTCTGTGCCCTCTGCTCTCTCTGCGCACTCACAGCCACACTTGGTCGAACTTCAACCTTTGCACTATCTTCGCAAACACAACGGCACTCAGAACAATTCACCATGACTCTTCGCTCACTCTGCACACTTCGATCGAATTTTGCACTCTGCTCTCGATGATCGAACTTCTCACTCTACGCTCTATCTACGAATGTCACAACAACGATACACCCAACTCTTCAAAATAGCCTACCTTTTATAATAACACTTTCAAGATCAAAACCTTAATCTTAGTCATTGTAACCCTGATCTTTAGTCGGCTGCACAACCCTAAACTTCGTCGGCTCAAATTTAACTTTGTCGACTTCAAATGCCTCTATAACTCTTCTGTAGCTTTTGCCGTGAAACTACAACATGTCATGATATCATGACACCTTTGCAACCATACACTTTCTTTTGGCTTTTGTCATGATATCATGACACTTCAGCCTTTGTCGACTTCAACTAAGTTCTTGTCATGATATCATGACACTTCTATCTTTGTCCATCAACTTTGCTTTTGTCACGATATCGTGACACTTCTCCCTTCGTCGACCTCCTTTCTACTTTTGTCATGAAATCGTGACACTTTTGCCTCTACAGACTTCGTCTTCACTTCTATCATGAAATCATGACACTTCTATCTTCATAACCTTCCTCTCTACTTTTGTCATGAAATCATGACACTTCACCTATAGAAGACCTACTTTCAGTTTCTGTCATGAAATCATGACACTTCTGCTTTCGTCTACTATCTTTTTTGCCTGTCATGAAATCATGACACTTTCTGCATCCGTACGCTTTCCCTTCATCCTATCATGAAATCGTGACACTTTCTTCATCCGTACGTTTTCTCCACAACCTGTCATGAAATCGTGACAGTTCTCACTTCAAAACCTTTCCTTTGCTGCATGTCACGAAATCGTGATAGTTCTCACTTGGAACATTTTCATCTATAGCATGTCATGAAATCATAGTTCTCACTTTGAACTCTATAGATGTCAGAAATCATGATAGTTCTCACTTTGAACTCTGCAGCATGTCACGAAATCGTGACACTTTTCGTGTTACTTTCTCTCTCTTCGAACTTGTCACGAAATCATGACAGTTCACACTACGGACTCTCTCTTCTGCATTATGTCGTGAAATCGTGACACTTTTTCTTTTGGACTCTCTCTCCTACAATATGTCATGAAATCATGACACTTTTTCATCCGTACAACCTTCCTTGCAATATGTCATGAAATCGTGACACTTTTCCTTCTCTGCCTTCCTGCTCTTTTCAAGTCACGAAAATGCGACATGTCATGAAATCGTGACACTTTCCACCTTGCTCTCTTTCTCTGCCAACATGTCACGAAATCATGACAGTTTTTCCACTTGCCTTTTTTCTCTAACATGTCATGAAATCATGACAATTTTTCCTGCTTCTTCTCTCTCTTCCAACATGTCATGAAATCGTGATAGTTTTCCTCTTCTTCTCTCTCTTCCAACATGTCACGAAATCGTGATAGTTTTCCTCTTCTTCTCTCTCTTCTAACATGTCATGAAATCATGACTATTTTTCTTGCCTACTGTATATGTCGCGATATCACGACACTTTTCTTACTTGTCTTTTTCTTTGATCTTTTGCAAATGGGCTACTATGGTCTTCTTGGAAACTCATTGTCCATGCTCTGAATAACCTTTGAACTTGTCATGCCGTAACCTTCATCAAAACAAATTATTTGACATTAAATCAAATTCCTTCAAGAGCTTCTTGACATCAATGACAACTTATACATTTGAGCAAAGGCAATGTACCCAAAGTACCCAAAATTGCCAACAATCTCCCCCTTTGTCATTGATGGCAAACCTTTACTGAAAACACTTCTCAAGAGCCAAAACTGAAACCAACTATGCTAACAACTGAGAATCTTCCTTTGAAGTTTTGCTCCCCCTGACTTGAAGCTTTCCTCTTCACTTGAAGCTCTCCCCCTTACTCATATCTCTCCCCCTTTGTCATCAATGGCAAAGGGTCACCTTTGGGGCTCGGGACTAAGAATGAGCCTCTTAGCTTAGTCCCTCCCCCACCTCCTGATGAGGTGATTAATTCTGGGGTGGGAGTAAAACTCCCATTAGGCACTGATCATCATCAACGTCTATAACTTCCTTGTCGGGCCTTCTCTTGAACTCTTTGTCCATATTCCTATTCTTGTCATTGTTCTTGTTCTTGTTCTCATCCCTGTTCTTGTCCATGCCTTGATCCTTGGACCTGTTCATACCACTGTTCTTGTTCCTGTACCTTGGAAGTTCAGCTCTACACTGTCTAGTTGTGTGACCGTCATTGTTGCACTTATAACAAGTAACAATGTTATTTCTTTTAGGCATACCTGTTCTTTGAATCCACCAGTTCTGACCAAACCTGTTCCTGTTATTTGCCTTGCAATAAACTGCCTTGTGCCCAAACTATTGACAAGAGTAGCAATACCCTTGAAAGAAACTAGCACTTCTGAAATTGTCGTTTACCTTCTTCATTTGAGCCATGCAATGTGAAGCCGTGTGACCAAACCTGTGACACGCAAAACATCTGCCTTGAAATTTTCCTTTATTTGACCTCTTGGGTCCCGAAAACTTCTTCTTCTCATTCTGAATTCTATTTTCTGTTTCTGTGCATCTATCATTCAAGGACTCATGATCTGAAATACTTTCCTCATCAGAACTCTCTTCCTTTTGGAGTCTCTTACTAGACTCTCCAACTTGTTCCTTGTGTGGCTTAACAAAACCAAGGCCTGTTTTATCTGTTGTCTTTCTTTGACCTTTGATGAGTGACTTAACCTTTTTGGAGCTATCTTGAACCCTGTAAAGCTTATCCTTGTACTCTTTAGTTTCCTCTTTCAAAGAAGCCATTTTCTGTTCTAACTCACTATACTCAAGAACCTTAGACTCTAACTCATCCTTGAGTTCTTGTGTCTTAGCTATAGAGAAATCAAGATTTTCTATAAGATCATCTCTCTCCATATAACATTCATCTAACTTATCCTTGAGTCTAGCATTCTTCTTTCTTTCCTTTTTCAAAGCACTAAGAGCATTAATAAGTTCACTTTCAAGATCCTTTATTTGTTTGCTTTCTGAATCATCAAAGCCTTTTTCAGATTTCTTATCACTAGAGGTGCTACCTTTTTCAAAAACCATACAAGCATCTTCCTTATAGTTTTCTGAAGCATCCTCATACATACTAGAAACCAAATCATTATTTGTACAATCATCCTCAAGGTGACCAAAATTTCCACATCTAAGACATTTCATGATAATGAATCTATGTTTCGGTTCTTCCTCTTTTTTTGATATGAACAACATCTCATTTTCATCATCACTTGAAGAACTTTCACTATCACTACTAGAACACTTACTTGCTTTGTCTAGGTAGAAACTCTTCTTGTGCTTGTGAGAATACCTCTTTCCTTGATTGTTGTGCTCATCTTTGTTCTTCCTGTGATGCTTGTGCTTTTCAGAATCCTTGCTCTTAGAATCCTGTTTATCTTCATCACTTTCATTCTTGGGAACAATACGATCGGTAGCATAATGACCAAACTTTCCACAATTGAAACATCTTATATTTTTCATGCTTTTGTGCTTTCTAGAGAACTTGCCTTTCTTGTTTGTAATATGCCTCTTCATCACTAGAAGACTCATCACTCTCTTGAAGTTGTTTACCCTTGGATTTCTTGGTAGCCTTGAAAGTTGCCTCTTTCTTGACATCAACCTTCACTTGAGTTCTCAACTCAAATGCTGCAAGTATACTATGGAGCTCATCCTTTTTCAACTTATCCAAATCTTTAGCTTCCTCAATAGCAGAAATATTTTCACTAAATCTATTAGGAAGAGATCTTAAAATCTTATCACAAACATCATTTTCAGCAAGCTCAAGACCTAAGTCTTTCATGGAGTTAACAACCTCATCCATACGAAGCATGTAGTCACTAATATTTTCATCATCATTCATCTTGGAGTTGTTCAAACATACCTTTGAAGTGTCTCAACTTGGCCTTTCCGACATTTGTATCACCTGTATGAACCACCTTCAACTGTTTCCACATTTCACTAGTTGTCTTGCAGTGAATCACTTTGGTGAGATCTGCTTTCTGTAAGCCTTTCAGGATTGCATTCATTGCTTTTGAATTGTTGTGATGTAGGAGCCTTTCTTCTTTAGTATAAGGACCATGTTCAGGAATAGTGTACTCATCTTCAATCACTTCCCAAACCTCATTCCCAAGTGCCATTAGATGAACCTTCATCCTTGCACTCCAAAGACCAAAATCTGATCCATCAAGAATAGGTGTTGCATTGCCACTTGAATAATCCATTGTGTTCTTTACTAGCTTTTCCTTCAAGTTGTTAAACTTTTCGAAGGCACCCGCTCTGATACCAATTGAAGAACACAAGCTTATACTGAGAGGGGGGGTGAACAGTATAAGACCTCTTTTACTTTTTCCTTTATACTTCAAAATAGTAAAGCAATATACCTAAAGCAATATCAAAACAATGCACAATATCATCCACAAAGTGACACCAATTTTAACGTGGTTCACCCAGAATGGCTAGGCTACGTCCACAAAACTTTTCTCTAAAAGTTATCTCAAAGTTCTTTGGGAATCCTTCCCAATTACAATGTTTATGAGCCTCGGCCCAAAGGAGATACCTTCCCCCAAATAAAATTTATGAGCCTCTGCTCAAAGGAGATACCTTCCCCCAATCTAATTTTATGAGCCTCTGCTCAAAGGAGATACCTTCCCCTCTGCTCTGGAAATGATCCCTCAGAAGATCAACTGCCTCTACCTCTTGCCAGCACGTGGAACTCCTTTCCATAGAAGACCTCCTGTCCTCAATGCTTAGCCTAAGAGACCTCTGCCTTCTATGATCACGTCCACAGTAGCTCAACAACCTGTACCAAACATAGTCAGTCGGTCTAGTACAAGTCTTCCTCTGTCTATCAGATCTATCCAACACTTGAACAAATCAATCCTCTACACACAAGTTGCACTGTCTTCGCACACTCTGTGCCCATACAGTAACACTCCATGTTTGTCTTTGCCCTTTGTGCTCTCTGTGCCCTCTGCTCTCTCTGCGCACTCACAGCCGCACTTGGTCGAACTTCAACCTTTGCACTGTCTTCGCAAACACAACGGCACTCAAAATAATTCACCATGACTCTTCGCTCACTCTGCACACTTCGATCAAATTTTGCACTCTGCTCTCGATGATCGAACTTCTCACTCTGTGCTCTATCTCGAATGTCACAACAACGATACTTCCAACTCTTCAAAATAGCCTACCTTTTATAATAACACTTTCAAGATCAAAACCTTAATCTTAGTCGGCTGTAACCCTGATCTTTAGTCGGTTGCACAACCCTAAACTTTGTCGGCTCAAATTTAACTTTGTCGGCTTCAAATGCCTCTGTAACTCTTCTGTAGCTTTTGTCGTGAAACTACAACATGTCATGATATCATGACACCTTTGCAACCGTACACTTTCTTTTGGCTTTTGTCATGATATCATGACACTTCAACCTTTGTCGACTTCAACTAAGTTCTTGTCGTGATATCATGACACTTCTATCTTTGTCAGCATCAACTTTGCTTTTGTCATGATATCATGACACTTCTCCCTTCGTCGACCTCCTTTCTACTTTTGTCATGAAATCATGACACTTCTGCCTCTACAGACTTCGTCTTCACTTCTGTCATGAAATCGTGACACTTCTATCTTCATAACCTTCCTCTCTGCTTTTGTCATGAAATCATGACACTTCACCTATAGAAGACCTTCTTTCGTTTTTGTCATGAAATCGTGACACTTCTACTTTCGTCTACTATCTTTTTTCTGTCATGAAATCATGACACTTTCTGCATCCGTACGCTTTCCCTTCATCCTATCATGAAATCATGACACTTTCTTCATCCGTACATTTTCTCCACAACCTGTCATGAAATCATGATAGTTCTCACTTCAAAACCTTTCCTTTGCTGCATGTCATGAAATCATGATAGTTCTCACTTGGAACATTTTCATCTATAAAAATCGTGACACTTTTGATGTTACTTTCTCTCTCTCGAACTTGTCATGAAATCATGACAGTTCACACTCTCTCTTCCGCATTAGTCACAAATCATGACACTTTTTTTTGGACTCTCTCTCCTACAATATGTCATGAAATCGTGACACTTTTTCATCCGTACAACCTTCCTTGCAATATGTCATGAAATCGTGACACTTTTCCTTCTCTGCCTTCCTGCTCTTTTCAAGTCACGAAAATGCGACATGTCACGAAATCGTGACACTTTCCACCTTGCTCTCTTTCTCTGCCAACATGTCATGAAATCATGATAGTTTTTCCACTTGCCTTTTTCTCTATCAACATGTCACGAAATCGATGAGGTTTTCCGCTTCTTCTCTCTCTTCCAACATGTCGTGAAATCGTGACAGTTTTCCCTACTTCTTCTCTCTCTTCTAACATGTCACGAAATCGTGACTATTTTTCTTGCCTGCTGTATATGTCGCGATATCGCGACACTTTTCTTACTTGTCTTTTTCTTTGATCTTTTGCAAATGGGCCACTATGGTCTTCTTGGAAACTCACTGTCCATGCTCTGAATAACCTTTGAACTTGTCATGCCGTAACCTTCATCAAAACAAATTATTTGACATTAAATCAAATTCCTTCAAGAGCTTCTTGACATCAATGACAACTTATACATTTGAGCAAAGGCAATGTACCCAAAGTACCCAAAATTGCCAACAGCTTTTCTATGTCCTTGACTAGATCCTTAAACCATATGTGCACGATTGAAGCTATTTATTTTTTACTCCTTTTTATGATGTCCTCTTGATCTACCTTTTCTTCTCCCTTTTGAATGTGAGCTTTTGAGTTTTCATAGTTATCATTAGTTTCATTAGAAGAATCTAATTTTTCGTCGCTAAGTGCTTCAGAACTTATTTCCCATCTTATTGATTCTTATTTTTCTTTTTCATTTTCCATTGTATTACCAATCATGCTTTTAATCCATATTTATAATTTTCTCATTCCACTTCTAAGTGTGTTGGTAGTCATATTTATAGTTCCTTGGATTAGAGTATATGAGTGCTTGATGGAACTTTTATAGAGCTTAGGTTTTGTAGGCTTCCTTATATCTCCCTAGTTTGATTTAATTCTTGAAGAATTATCTTTTAGATGTCCTTATGACTCCTAGATGGATTAAGTACTTGATAATATTTGA
The DNA here is from genome assembly GCA_028583015.1 of Wollemia nobilis. Classification (NCBI taxonomy): domain Eukaryota; kingdom Viridiplantae; phylum Streptophyta; class Pinopsida; order Araucariales; family Araucariaceae; genus Wollemia; species Wollemia nobilis. The sequence continues at coordinate 148,195 of JAQPPZ010002937.1, read as the reverse complement.
TGAATGCTATTATTATCAAGTTTTGTAGAATTTCTTATGTCTCCCTAGTGATTTTGGAAATGCTATATGATAGATAAAGTGCTTTTGAGAATAATAGTTCAATTTTTGGTTGATTTTGTAAAGTTTTGTGAATAGAAAAAATCAACTTATTTTACACCTTATTACTCCTATTGAACTTTAAGCACTTTCTAATTTGATGAGGTTTTAATAGTTGGATTTCTTTTATCCCTTTAATGTGTTTTGAGACAAGTATACCAATTTATTTCCAACTCTTGATTTTCCTTAATAAACCTCCTTTTATAGCCTTTAATAATTTGATATTAATATTTCTAAATTCCAATTACCTACTTTGATGTAGTATTCCTTATAACTCCCTAATATGGAATATTAGAAAACAATGAAATTTGCAATAATAGAAATTTTAATTTTCAAGTAGAATTCCTTATTTCTCCTATGTTTTAATATTGCAAATATTAGGCTATTTAATATGTGTTTCTCCCTTTTATATTGCTTTCAAATATGGTTGATTTCCTTAATATTTCAACCTTATGTTATACCTTATAACTCCCTGTTAATGAAAGAAAATTTAATAAAGTAGAGACCTTACCTTTAATGTTGTATTCTCTATGTATTCATCGTAGATTTCAGATGTATATGACAATCCTCTTTAATGCCTTTTCCTTGAGCACTTATAGCAAATGGTGTATGTTGATTCTCCCTTGGCTTCAACGTTTGAATGGTGGAGCTTCAACCTTGGACTTTTTGACCTCCTTTGAGTATCTTGACCAGATATTTTAATGCTCTTCACCTCTCTTCCATGTTGTAATTCTAGCTACTTTGAATGTTATGACTGCTATGAATGTTGTGACTATTGTGAATGCTTTGAATGCTATGAATGTTGACCTCCTTGGTCTTTGGTACCTTTTAATAGAAGAGGAATCTTGAAATGTGTGACAAGTATCACAACAATTTATCTGTGAGCACTTGAGGGATCTTCTGCTAGGTAATAGATGGACGTTACAGTCTTGGATGGGTGCACCAACCTTGTAATGAATGGGCACTCATTAGTGTTTCCTCCTAGGTGACAAGTGTCACCTTCCCTTCATGCATGGGATTTCTATGTAATACCTCTTCAACATATCATTCCAATGCCCTTATTAACAATGCAACATGACCAACTCTTCCTTTGTTCAATGATGCTTGATATGAGTTGGTTCCAGCTGGAGTAGAGAGCAACGCCTTTGGAGTCTTGGAGCTAGGATTCGGCAATGATCTTGAAGACCTTGAGCAATGCTATGGGGGAGTTTGAAGTACTCCAATGATGCTTCCTTATACACATGTCCAATGTAATTTTTTATGCCTTCTTTTTCAACCTGTTATGAAATCCTTTTTTTAGATAATGTTGCCCTTGAATATAATACTCCTCCTTTCTTTGTATTGTGCTTTTTTACTTGCAGGTTTGGCTATCCAAATCATAGAAGATGTGAGCCTTTTGAGAGGCTCTATTCCCTTGCATGGAGTGTGCTATTATATGACTACCTTGGGTTGTTTTACCCTGAGAAGATTGTGCCTTTGAGGCACTTAAAACCTTGCCATTTTTCCTATGTATGGCAGATTAGAAATGTAAAATACTTTGTATATAAAATACCCTTTTTGCACCTCCTTTTTGCAATATGATTTTTTCTTGTTTTATGACAACTTCCTTGTAGGTAATGGCAGATTTTGAGGTTGTCTCCTTGATTAGACACCTCTCTACTTTTTCTTGGATATTTTTCTAATGAACCCAAGCTTGTAACCATGTAGATAGAAGCTTCTTTTTGTAGAAGTAATTTTTGCACATTTTTTTATAAATAGCCTTTAGTGCACTTTGAATCTTGAGACTCACCAAGTCTCGATTTGAAGCTTCTATTGTTGATTTTAATGGTGGATTTCTTCTCCACTCCTTGGAGGAATTTGATATGATTTTGGTGGCTTCTTTGGGCCATAAAATGCTGCAGGTTTTGTGCACCAAATAGTGTCTCTAGACACTTTGATTAATCTACTAGTTTTTGTGCTCTTGATCCTTAACAATCAACAAACACAAACTAACCTTTTTTAGAGTAACTAGTTAAGAATAACTAGTATAGTGCAACAATAATATCACCTTATTTCTCCTGTAAATAAACTCTCAAAAATAATTTCAAGTGCACTTAATATTCTCTGCTACTTTAAAGAGTAATCTATAATGAACCCTTAATAAGTATTCTATAAATTTTCACTACAATCAATATTGTAGGATATAGTCTTCTTGATTTCTAGATAGCAAATAGGTAGATGATAATTTTCTTTATTTCAAAAATATCCAACTCCTATTTAATGTGCAAATAATCCTTAAAAATAATTCTTCCTTTTTGCACTTTCTTGAAGACTATAATGCAATCTATTCTTCTGCAACTTTTATTCGAATATGGTGCCTTAATGGAATTTGATAATAATCTAATTTGAGGTTAATCAATGAACCTAATTGCACCCAAGTTGCTTACCTTTTTGATGGTTTCTATAGATGATGATCTTGGTGTTTTTGATTCACCAAGTTGTTGCTTTGTAGTGAATGGATACGCAACTTCTTTGTTGGCTATCCCGAACAAGTTTCTACTTCACCAATTTGTAGCCTTGAACTTTCTATCTTGAGCCTTGGATTTGGTGGCTTGATCCTTCCAATGATCTTCTACTTTCTGTTGTAGATTCAGAGAACTTATTTATCTGAATTGTGCCTTTTTGCTATGAGAGGCAATCTCCAAATATCCTGGATTTGGTAGGCTTATTCTATTTGAATATTCCTTCAAAATTCTTATAAAAATTTGACTTCAAACAAGATCTTCTTCTCAAGATTTTGATTTTTTTGAGGTCTTCATTATATTATTATTCTAGGATTTGGCACTCCTTACCAAATTCTTCTTCTCTTGGGCTTGTTATCGAATGGCAACAATTATCCCAAGTCCTTCACTATCAGGAGCTTCTCCTTGGTAGTGGATTTATCCAATGATTTCTCCTAGGAACTCTTCTAATGATGCTTCTGTGAGCTCTGCAACAAGGCTCTCCAAGCCTTCTTATTTTTCTTCTCCTTGAGACCTCTCCAAGGTCTTCTATCTTACAACTTATTTGGTCTTCCAATTGAGATATTTTCTTCAACCTTCTACTTATGGAAGTGTTGGTGATGAGATATTCTTCTAGGATCTCTGATTCTGTTACTTCTAGATTTGAACAGGACTCTCCTAGTCCTTCTCTTTCTTCCAGGAATGGAAGTTTTTCAATGAGATCTACTTTGGATCTCTTTAGCTTCTTCTGAAAGAAGTCTTTAATCAGTAAAGGAGATCACCAATATCCTATTTATTGGATTCTTCTTTGAACTCTTCTTTAGGATCTCCTTTCTAGATTTTTCTTCTAAATCAGGAACTTTTCTTCTAAATCAAGAAATTTCTTCTCAGATCTCTTCTTTGGAGTCTTCTTATGAATTAGGAATTTATCTTCTAAATCAGGAAATTTTCTCTAAAATATTCTTCAAAAAATCTTCTTTTGAGTTTTCTTCTGATTAAGGAATTTTTCTTTGAATTTTTCTTTATAATTAACGCTTAGGTGGCCTTCTTCTTGATCAAGGATTCTATGGATTTTTTTGCTTCTACAATATGTAGGTATTAATCTTGAATGGAGATCACCAATCTCCTATATCCTCCTATGACTCAACTTTTGGAGTCTCTTCTTCCTTGAGTTTGCTTTGAAATCTTTAGTCTTCTTACTTGTTGCTGCAAGTGATGGAATTATTCTAAGAAGATATTATTCCTAAATCTCTTGTAGGAAGCTTTCCAACCTTTTCTTGAATATCATTTTCCTCCAACAAGTTGTTAGAAACTAGAATTAAAAAAATTATAATTTTGGAGATAATAATCTTCACTAGTTTGATTTTTCAAACTAGTGGCTTGAATGTTGAGTCCTAGTCTTCACAATTTTTTTGCAACTCTATGGAAAGACTCTAGCCAAATATAATCTCAGGTTTTCTACAACTGAGATTTATTTCAATCCTCACTTTTCTAATCATGTTGACTATTGTGGCTATTTCTATCAATTATTAATAATGGAAGCTTTTGCATGCAACAACACTCAATGGTAGATCCAATTTACAAAGATATAGGCCAACAGTAGTAATGGTGACTCTCCCTATTCCTCTTGACCTACTAGACTTCTCTTATGATGGATGTAGGTCCTCCTATCTCGATTCACCATGGCTCTGATACCACTATTAGATTTTGAGGATATATGCAATGGAGAGATCTAACATAGGTCCTAATTAAATGCAAGAAATATAAAATAAAGAAAAATAGCAATATGTATGAAATATACTATAAATAGAAATAACAAAAATACAATGCAATATGGAGGAAATGGTCACTCCATTAATATGATTTAAAGAGCTACATTGTACTCCATACAGGAGTACTACTATCACAAGAATGGCATGAGCTTGATATATGCTTTATTTCTAATCTACCACTATGAGGCCCTTTATATAGGAAGATAGATTACTTGGCCAACACTCTACCTAGTTGTACAAGGGGACACCTTGCACATTACAACTTGCACATTGCCACTTGTGCATTTATTACATTGCTTGAAGTAACTAGATAACTTCCCCCTAAAGTAATCTCCTACACTAACTATGTACCTAAGGTGGTACATTTACATGACCCAAATAATGTAATATACTATAACTCTAACAGTTCTAGTTCCCAAATTTTGTGTTGTTCTTGATTGTGACCCTTTCAGGTTTCTATATTTTTGTACTCCCTCAAGGGTATTTGTAGCTAGTTGTGGGATACTCTCAAACTCTCTCTGAATAATTATAAAAAAAATTGCAAGGTATTAAAAAATATAGGCTACAAAGCCTAGCTAGCCAGAGGAAGAATAGATAAATGTATAGGATGTGTTTAAGGGATTGTATAGATGATGCTATGGAATAATATTTTTAGATATATCTAAGGGATGAGGATACTTAATAGGAGGGTTAAATCCACATGTTAGAAGTAATATAGTGAATACCATTGTATATGCTTGTTATTTTACATATGTAATAAAATAATTATATTCTCATAATATAATCTCTATGGTATCATTTCTTATCATTAATTGTCATTGTTTATACCTTTATGTTAGCTTACCATAACCATATCAAGTACGTGCATCAAGACAAAAAATATAAGAATATGAGGGCTTGGGAAGAAATTTTATTTTCATTAAGGATCAATAGTGGGATCTTAGTTTTTCTTCTTGAGTGATATTTTTCAAGTAAATATTAATATTACAAGGATGGGAGTTCTTCTTTTTGTTGTAATGTCTTGATTTTACATTGTGAAGCACTTTGAAGTTTCAAATAACTTTTATCTAAAAATCATAATATTATTTCTTTAGATTTATTTGAAGGTATTTAATGATTAAAAAAATTACCCTTTGATAAATAAAATAAAATACCCAAAACCAATTTAAACTTATGTATATAATATTATTATATAGAAAAATAACACACTATATTTCTTTATAAATACAATATCTTCTTTCTACATTTAAAAAAGGGAAAGCACTATATACTATCATCAATCATATTCAAAAGTAACGTTATTTTTGTTCTTAATTTTGTTACCTTAAAAAGGTTTCTACAATGAGTGTCATTTGTTGCTTTTTTCTAACTAATAAAAAAATACCATCTAATATGGAGTGACCATTTGGTCAAATATATTTCTTTAAAATTCAATGGATTTTAACCATACATGTATAACAATCATAAAATTAAAAAAGCAGCATAAAATACACAAGAAGTTGTGGTAATAGTTTAAAGAAATACAATTATAGTTAAAGTTAGTGAACTCAATTCCTAACTCAAAATTAACATGAATATCATTGGCATATTTCTACTTTTAGATGATTGACATAACTAATTTCGGTAATACCTTTCTCCTTTTAGTTATACATATCAATCAACCAAATATTAATATTTTAAACACCTCATATTCCAATGAACCTATTGCATCTAAAATCTATAATAGTAATCATACTGATTGTCTTTGTTTTTATCTTAATTTAATTTCATATATATGTTCTTAAAACTCTTTGACCATATTAATTGATTTGTGAATTTTAGAATTCTTTTTTATAATTTTTTGTTGTTAGCAAATCTTCTCATCCTAGTTGTAGTTGTACAAAGGTGGATGGATAATGTTTGCATCAAAATCAAGGAAATAAAAGTAACACATTGATAGTATATGTATTGTTTGTGTGGCCTTGGCATCAAAGATGATAGAGAACATTATTTTAATTTTTGTGACATATACATAATTCTGAAATATGAACAACAATTGAAAATCAATGAAATCAAAATGTTTTGAAGTTGGTATTAATTCTCAAACTTAAAAAACCTAAAGATAAAACAATAATTATTATGTATGAAGTCCAATTTGACTTTGTTACACCTAAGTTTTGACATCATATACACACAAGTAAACCTAAATATTTTTCATTGGCATGAAAAAAAAAAAGAAAATATACCTAAAAATATGCTTCACTTTTTTTCCAAATTAAAATATTATGATTTCATAGCAACTATTGATTTTAAAGTTTCTCCATAAACTTTCTAAAAATTACATTTTTATTGGAAATCACCACAAATATGGTTATCCCCATCAATATTAGATTTTCATTCTTATGCACTTAATGATTTAAAGAATCTATGTATATTAATATGTTTATATTGACCATAATCGATATTACTAATTTAATATTTTAAACTCTGGTTGGCCTAAATATTTAAATTTTCACCCTTCATGTTTTGAAAGTTTTTTCAGTTGTATTTAACATTGATTCATAGAAATAATTGTGTAAAGTGACACATGTAAAGGGTACAATATAAGCACCTTCTCTTCTAGACAATATACGAAATAAATATGAGATGGTTTAATATATAATGTGTATGTTTGTTTAAAATAACGTTTACAAATGACATTAACAATTATTTTTAATGGGGTTGAATATAAGACCACTTAAAAACAACCACCATCTTTAACCACTAAAGCAACTATGTATGTTACTCAAAGAACTTATGTTTACTGAATGAACTTGTGTGAGATAATTTAAAAAAACATAGGTGCCGACTATCACTTTTCTGTTTTTTTATTTATTTATTTATTATGACATGATTTGAATACTCTGCTGGATTCCCTATTGGATCCCTTTGCATGAATAGCGATTATTGGTGAAAATGTGACGAGGCCATTCCGTGAACTTCAAAAAGTGTCGCCTAAGAGGTTACGCGTTGAAGTGTGTTGAACCATCGATGACCCAGGTCATCACCGATATATTAAAATGAGTGAAAAAACTTCAACAAAAGGCTAAATCTTGTATAATGGGAAAGAAATTTAGAGAACTTAATTTATATTTGGCTTCTTGTGAGATTTTATTATGTTAAAATTTAGCCTCATAATTTAGACTTCTATAAAATTACGAAGGCTATCTCTTACAATAAGAATGATTGAATAGAACAATTTTGAATTGAAAGAAGATATAGTAAAGCAGTAAATTACTTAAAAAGCAGTATGGGTATGGGGTCCAGAGCAAAGAGAAGCTTAGCAGAAAGCGAGATATATTTTATTATATTGAATATACTAAAAAGATCAGTTACAGCAGCATCCACAAAATCATAGTATCAAAGTGAGTGTTCGTGGAGATCTGATTACGTTCTACTCAAGCCTTTGAATCATGAATGCAGCTCTTTTATTTTCGTTTGTCGTCGGAGACTTGAACTTCCAGAGAGCAAGAATTCCATGCCATCTCGAAGAAACTAAATAAATGCTGCAAGTGAAGATTTTTTGTTACGCAAGAAAATATTTAAAGAAAACAAATGTGAAATAAAGATTAAACAACTAGATATGACAGATTCCATGATGCTATGCATGCAATAAACTTGAGGCTTGATAACATCTATAGTAAAACGCATTCATCAGGGCGCATCACAGATTAAATATACAGTACAGAACCGCACGTCAGGTAAAGGCTTTATTTATGTAACATCTATCGTGTGAAAGGAGGACATTTCCGTAACAGAAAGCGCGTTGTGACAGCTTTTTCAGATCTTATTTTAAAATGAAATTTTTTCCATGTCGTTGTGAAAAATTATGATATACCATATCAAGATCAAAGTGAAATTATTAAAACATTTGAGTTTCCACCTGAAGTGAAAATATGTAACTCCTCTCTTGCTTGACTTTACGTATTTTAAGGTTTAAAATTGTCAGGCAAGCGGTGACTTACTTTATTACGATTCAACTCTCGTGTACGTGTTCAAGTTAAAAATTAAAATCTCGTGGTGACTTTGGTGACTTTATTTTGATCATATGCTTTTTCATTATTAAATCCTGAGGGATGCCATTCAATGGATCTAGTCATATTTCTGTAGTGGATACAGAATTTAACACATGATTAGTTTTCTTTCTAAATTTTCCCGGGGATCCCGGTATGCTCTAAACTCCTTGATTTTTGTTTCTTTCAAGGCACGGGAGGTGACCTGATCTCTTTATCTATTGAACCTAACAATGGAAATATTTCGGCTTTCCCAATCACAACCAGCCCTAAGTCAATTGCTTGTGTAGGAATTTTATAACCTCCTCTGAAAATAAGATTGCCCTTCACTTTGAATAAGCTGGCATGAACATTAGGATAACGCTTGGTCATATTTATCGATAGCTCTTACATGGCGGTAGGCACCTCGTTTGTAATACATCCACAGCTGCCAACTATATTCAACGTGTGTCTTGCTTTGGACGGGCAGATAAAGCAGACATACCGTGAAAAAAGATTTTAAAAGTTATAGGGGAAATAATACCCACCACACTGTCCCTGTCAGTGGCGGTATGTTCACTAGCCAATTTCTACTATTTATTGGTCTTCATTTTCCTGGGTGTTGGTCAGAAGCTTCCCCAGCAAATGTAGAATTAGTACATATATGTAATATATATGTACTCTATATGTAGACAGGTAATTTTTTAATATTATATGATTTCTGCTACTCAAAATCAAACATTCTACACACTCAAAATCCATTGAAACAAAATTTTAAAATGAACGTGCACCGTCTAAAGTCTAGGCGGGTGTAAGTTGTCAAGAAAGTGAGGTGAGGTGGGATCGTGGGTATAAGACGGTGGCCCCACTGCTGAAAATCATTCGAGTGATCACAATTCGTACAACTCACAAGTCCTGACTTTGTCGGGTAGGATCAGCAGGACGTCATATTCCAAACAATTCAAATTCACGTTTGAACACGCGTCTATGTCGATTGTATCTATAGCTTAATTTTGTTAGGAGCCGACCTGTCAAAGGAACATTGAAAGAAAGATTTTAATATTTGATAGTTTAATTAAAATATATTTAATTGAGTTATTATTATTATCAATCTTTTATATTAAATTTTTTTATTTTATTTTATAATGTATTATATATAAAAGTATGTAATTTATTTTTTTTTAAACATGAAGAATTATAGACCTGGCAAAATGTAAACTATAAAAAAAAAAAAATTGAGAGGAAAATATGAGCAGACAGAAAATATCAGAATATGCAAGAGACAAAGTGGTGACGCATGAAGTGATACATAAAAGCGTTTAAACTATCACTGCTAAGGGAGAAAAGCATAAGTACGTTTAATTTGTCAGTGCTAAGGAAAAAACATAAGTGTTTTTAAAATGATGCACTTTCTACACAGTAAGCATAGTTTATTAGTTGTTTTGTAAGGTAGTTTTTGGTTTGAGTTTTTTGTGAATTTTTGTAAGTTATTTTCGTAGCTCTGCTAGTTGTTTAGCACATAATTAGTGTGTTGGTTGTGTGCTCGGGGTGTGCTAATTCTATTTTTTTTTTTTTGTATGATTAAGCCATTTTAATATAATGTTTTTTCATTAAAAAATGATGCACTTTACATTGTTAAAATTTATAGTTCAAAAACATTTTTATGCAATTAATTTTATTTTTTCTATTATTTTATAATTTTTTACATGTTAACCTTACAATGAGAGGAAGAAAAAAATATCTTTATACCTCTCAAAAATCTTAGGAAATCTTTATACCTCTCAAAAATCTTAGGAAATCTTTATATGGTTATTTTAAAAGTAAAATATTGTCTATATCAAGTATGATATACCTATTTTGGTATTTTGATGAGCATTCAATACAGGAGGGATCCAAGAGTAAGTACAGTAGTAAGTGTGAGCGTGATCTAGGAGTAAGTGTACCATCAAGTGTCAGTAAGTGCAACCAAAAGCAAGTGCGAGTGAATATAGCCAAAAGTAAGTGCAAGTGCAAGCTGTGAGTAAGTGCAATAACTAGTGCAAGCGTGAGTTGAAAGTGAGTGTTCAAGCTGGAGTGTGAACCAAGAGGGAGTGTGATTCAAGATTCAGTCATGGTAGAAGAGCGACAGGTTCATCCGAAGTGCATCAATGCTTCAAACCCTTACCATGAATATGTGGAACATTGTTTTCAAAAAACTATTCAAGTTAAGGAATGCTGGGAAAAAGAAGAGACAAGGGCAATTATGAGCCAAGAGGGAGTGCAAGTTAGGAGAGAGTGTGAGGCAGGAGAGTGCAAACCAAAAGGGAGTGCAAACTAAGAGGGAGTGCAATCTAGGATTCAATCATGGGAAAAGAGTAGTAGGTTCATCCAAAGTGCATCAATGCTTCAAATATTTACCACGAATGCATGGAACATTGTTCCCAATAAATTGTTGAAGCGAAGGAACACCTAGGAAAAGAAGACACACAGGCAATTGTAATCTAGGAGGGAGTGCAAGTCGAGAGCAAGTGTAATGACCCTCCTCACATGACCATTGATAGTAGATGAATTGATGATTTAGACTTACCTTTTTCTAGAATGTGGTACTACTCATGGTTTTTGTGTATGCATGACCATGAATATACCTTCAATGGACAAAATAAGGTCAACAAAAAAGGTAAGAGGGAAGTGATGATTTGATCCGTGAGTACATGGAAGCTCGCGTAAGTTGCATATCATATAGGGTATCATAAATAATTTGCATTGTGTGTGCTTTGTTTTGATGTATGTTTGTTGTTTTTTGAAAATGATGAATACCTCCAAAGGCAATGAAAGTGCCAAGATATGGGAGCCAACTTATTCTAGCAAATGAAGACTTCAAGATGCAAAAGAAGGAAAGTTGGAGGTATAAATTAGTATGATGAATTATAAAAATGGTTTAAATGTTTGTTTTAAAGTTTGTAATTTTTTAGGAATTAATAAATTAGAATTATACCAAAAGAGTTGTCAATTGAAATAATAATAATATAGTTATTATGCTTGTAACTATGCTCGAACGACTCAATGGGATGATTATGGTTTAACTGTGCTCAAAGTGTCATGATTGATAATAAAAACCTCCTTCGCACTCCTTAGTGAAAAGGAAGGGAGTGAAGGGAAAATATTCATGATTATTTTCTCACTAATTGTGTTTTTTGGTTGGGCGTGAAGAAATAGAAGGGGGCTCTTTCTTTTTTGATTGTCCATTATGCATTTTCGAAAAAATTTGTTTGTTTTGGGGAAACCAGGAGCATATGAGTTAAGGAAAGAAACCCGAGGGGAATTATTTTTTCTCCCACAACCATGCTCATAGTAATAAAATAAAACTTCATCAAACGTCCAAACTCCACGTAGGGATATTTCTTATTTTCATGGTTGTTTGCATAATGTTTTGGAATGTCTCTGTAAATACTTGCTTGTTTTTGGTCTGTTGTACATGCATGTATGGTATTGTACTCATTAATTTAAGTTGTTTATCAAATCTATGTTGAGTAATGACACAACCGGTGTTTTACTGCTGAATCATTTACCATGCATGTTATCTATGATAAAGAGTATAGAGCAGATCCTTTGAAACAATTGTCTTCCCCAACTTTTGTGATATTTCTATGACACTATAGTATAATCTATATGGTTGTGATTGAAATTGGAATAAGTGAATTTATGTTTCATTGTTTATGAATGTATGTGCTCTGGAAAACTATTGGACAATGTGTATGTTGAAAAATTCAAACGAAAGATTTATATTTGGATGAGTAGATCACTTGTGCAAAAGATGTTACTTTTATTGCATGGCTTAAATGATTAGCGACTTTGTATGGATGGGATGATTTGTTGCAAAGGCTAAGTGAATGTTAAGGCATGAGAAGTTGTATTTTTGTAGTAGTTGCATATACATAATTGCATGGAGGATCGTATTTGATCCCTAATTCTAAAAATTTGAAAAGCTTCTACGATTCGTCATATCCAACACATGCACTATGGAGAAGAGATGTTTTGAGTATAGTGTAGACACCAAAACAACACCAATTCGATTATGTGACAACAAACATTGATTGCATTGACACACACAGCCCTTAGGGCAGCCCCCAGAGGTAAAATAGAGGTCCTAACCACTCCCAACAGCATTTTGGAATGTCAAGAGTCATTTTGGCACCTTTTGGCACTTTGCTCCCTACTCGCCCCACCCTAGGACGATTACAAACTGGTATTCGCCCCACCCAAGGATGAATAGCAACATTCGCCCCAGGGTGAGGCAAATAGCAGGTTTGACTGGTAAAAAATCAAACCTTGACAGGTCCGCCAGTTAACTGCAACTTTAGGACATGCAATTGCGAGGAATGCCTTCAAAATCAAGAAGAGAGACTTCAGTCATGCATGTCTTTATTTTAGAGACCTCATGCAAGGAGAATCTAAATCAGGGAATAATATTTTCTCTCAAAATAGGACAATCAACTCAAGTGGCGCCCTCGCATGCGCATTCAAAACAAAGAGACCCTAGGTCTATAAATTGGTGAGTCTTCTCACCCAAAAAGATATACAAAGAGGAGATTTTGGAGAAAATAAGTGCTTCTAAAATATATCCTCACCCATTGTTTGTGCTTTCACATCCTTGATCTCTCTTTTGGAGAGAGGTTATCGGGTGATTATTGGAGGCGTATTCTAGACCTAAAACCAAACATTTGGCCATAATATTTCATAAAATTTGTTGACAACACCCCATAAGAAGTTTTGGACCCATCCCAAGTGGATTGGTGCTGAAATAGAGTCCCAAACGGTTGGTGTCCTGCCCCCGGGTGCCCCCCAAGCTGTCGTAGTCCTAATCGCCCCACCCAGGAGCGATTCGAAATATGTGATAGATTTCTATGATTTTTATTTTGCATATTATTCTAGGTTATTTAAATAGGTTGTAGTTTAAATTTAATTTCATTCTGAGCATTTTTTACCAGGATTTTATCATTTCTCGCCTTTACTAACTTGCAGATGGCACCATCAAAATCTAGGTGATAGAGGCCAAATTGGAGAAATATGACCTTCTGGGTATTCCCAAAACACCCCCAATTAGCTAACCCCAACTTTTTAGGTCATTTGGAGCTTCCAATATAGGACATTGAAGAGGGTGCTTTCTGACAATTTGTTGTAGGTTTATTCGTCCCACCCCGGAGCGAATACAAATTTATGAGGAATTTCCTGACTGTTATTTTTGTAGTGGCTTCCTGATAAGGTTTTATTGCTTCTATAAAAATTTTAGGTCGATATGATAACATTTGGTTATCATTTTAATATTTTCATGCATACACTAACAGTAGGCCTTGGGAAATACATGTTTTATCCTATCTACAAGTGCTACTAATATTTTATATTTCTTCAAATAAAGTTTTTTGACATCAGAGGAGAATAAAGGAGTCAAAAATCATATACACAAGCGACAGAGATGTTTTGATCCACCCATATTACATGTGGGCATGCGGAAGAAGGATTGCTATCCATGGATGTGATAAGAAACATATTTAACACTTATATCCCCTAAAAAGGAAGGAGACATATTGTAACACAAATTTGAAAGCATATCAATAAAGAGGACCATATTCCATATTGCTTTTATCTTGTTTCGATTCGTTTATGTTCTTTCCTTTCATGCATTTTTCAATATATAAACTTTTAGCGTTAAGTTTGGTTTTACACGCATCGTGCTTGGCATTTTCCTTTTTGTTTTCATATCCTTGTGCTTTCAGTTGCGATCATAGGTAAAGTGTACAAAAGGGGGCAAATCGCCTCCGATATAGTCTTGAGGACTTGGTCATCTTGCCTTGGCGCCTGACACACACGATAGTCCACATCATGCCATCATAGAACAGGACTATAGAGGCACCTCTTTGAGAGGCACCCCCACTCAACATAGATCCTTTCAAGATGAGAACCTACACATAGCACTTAACATAGATAGGAGGGCTCCCTTAGACGTTTGCTATGAGTGGCCTAGTGATGAAGTGCTAGAGCAATATAGGGTCTATAATGAGGGGCCACATGATTTTGTCATCCCTCCTCTACCATGTATTACTATTAGAAACACTAGACCAAATCTAGAGTATCAGGCTCTCCAGGCAGGGCAAGATAATTCTACCCACACCTTGCATGCGTATGAAAGGGAGTATGAGGAAGACCACCATGTTCCTCAAGACCAGTACACAGTACGGGAGTGATGTACCTTCGCACTTGCTATGTATCAGGATCACCCATGGAGGCCAGAGCCTCGGGTTAATGCAACTAACCTCGATAGAGGAAAGCAACCCATAGGGGTCTCGGATCACCATGACCAAGATAGACATGTAGGAGAGGCATCTAGGCTTCCTAAACATGAGACGACAAAACAAATTGACTTGGAATTTTCTAGACATGCCGCCTACCAAGCACAAATCACGCAGCTCAAGCAAGATCAACAATAGTTAGAGCATCTGTATCGCCTTAACAAAGAGCGCATTCAGCATCAGACAACCGAATTGCTTCATAACAATGTACCTGAGAAGGTCCCAACCCCTCGCACGCATAAAGTAGAAGTGTATGAGAGGCACAACCCCTTGGTACGAGACAGGTCTACGCGACCTTATCAAGTATTGCCTCCAAGACCTCCTAGACCTGAGCGGGAGGCCACTCCTAGAAACAACGATGGGCACCCTCCGTAGGCACCCACCCATGTTTATAGGTCTCAGCCAGACACTCCTCAAGAAGCCTATGAGGAGTATGAACAAGAAGAGAGGGCTGAAACGCCCTACCAAAGCAAAGGGGGTGTTATCCAGCCACCCCTCCATAGGCCTCAAGTTCCTCGCAACCCACAACAGGAGCAAACTAAAGAGGAAGAAATTAAATCTTTCGATGCATATAAAGCGCTGCTAGAGCGCTTAGAGTCTGTGGAGACCAAGACTTTTGGGCCCCAAAATCCTACTTTACGCCAACTTTGCAATCATCCTGTGCATCCATCAGTGTCGGCACCTCCATACCCTAAACACTTTAAACTACCCTAGTTGGCACTCTTTATAGGGGATGAGGATGCCTAAGAGCACGTGACTAGGTTCCTGAGTCAGTGCTTTGGCATTTAGGATAACGATGCTTTGTTGCTAAGAACATTTATAACCACATTCATAGGCCTTGCCTCAAATTGGTTCACTCAGTTGCCAAAACATAGCATCAGTAACTTGGATCAGCTAGTGGACACATTCCTCGAACACTTCGCCTTCGACACCAAGAAAAATGCATCACTCAACAACCTAGCTAGCCTCAGGCAGTATGAGGAAGAAACCATGGTGGCATATGGGAACCGATGGAGGACGCTGCTTTCAAAGATGCCTTATCTCCCTCCCATGTCAGACCTGACCCAAATGTTCTCAAAGAGCTGTTTGAGATCAATCTTCGTGCTATTGCAGCTACAGCAATATGCCACTCTTGAGGAAGCATTGGCACAAGCCAGAATCATTGAGGAGATCAAGATATAGGATGGCGAGATTGCCAAGCCAAAGAAGAAATAATGGCTTAAAAACACTAAAACAGGGACCACGCAACATAAACCCGCTGCAATCAATCAGGTTACTATAAATGTCCCTAAGCCTACACAAGCAACACAGCCTCAAAAGGCTAACTATCATGCGGTGCCTCCTAAAAATTATGACAGAGAAAACCAGAGGCAGGAAAAAAATTAGCAGTGTCACCCTAGGCAACAATTTACACCTTACACAGAGTCCAGGGACTCCCTGTTTGACCGCTTGTCAGTGGTGAACTTGGTCAACTTGCCAGAGATTCAAACCATAGACCCCAATGCACCAAAGCCTAAGGGGTACTGGGAGGACTTGTACTATAGGTTCCACAGGCAGAAGAGACATGACCTTAATGCATGTTGGAAGTTTAAATGCTTAGTGCAAGACCTAGTCGACAACAAGACGTTGGCGGTGGATAACCCCGTCGCGCCAAACAACCAACATATGGGAGTCTTCAGAGACCCCTTGCATGCCCATGATGCACAGGCAAAACCCCTTCAAGTCAATGAGGTGCAATAGAATTGTCCCATGCAGGGGTATGTAGGGATGATAAGCATAGTGACTAGGAACAGGAGGTATCAAGGAGTTGCCCCTACGGCGGCCACTAGAGAAGTTCCATCGACGTCACAACCTCAACAACACCCTACGCAACTTCCCCCTAGAGACCTGGAAAAATGTAAACTATAAATTTTTTTATTTTATTTTATAATGTATTATATATAAAAGTATGTAATTTATTTTTTTTTAAAAATTAAGAATTATAGACCTAGCAAAATATAAACTATAAAAAAAAAAAATTGAGAGGAAAATATGAGTTGACAAAGAAAATATCATAATATGCAAGAGACAAAGTGGTGACGCATGAAGTGATACATAAAAGCGTTTAAACTATCACTGCTAAGAGAGAAAAGCATAAGTACGTTTAATTTATCAGTGCTAAGGAAAAAACATAAGTGTTTTTAAAATGATGCACTTTCTACATAGTAATAATGCATAGTTTATTAGTTGTTTTTCAAGGCAGTTTTTTTTTTGGTTTTCTTGTGAACTTTTGTAAGTTATTTTCGTAGCTCTGCTAGTTTTTTAGCACATAATTAGTGTGTTGGTTGTGTGCTCAAGATGTGCTAATTCTACCCTTTTTTTTTGTATGATTAAGCCATTTTAATATAATGTTTTTTCATTAAAAAATGATGCACTTTACATTGTTAAAATTTATAGTTCAAAAACATTTTTATGCAATTAATTTTATTTTTTCTATTATTTTATAATTTTTTACATGTTAACCTTACAATGAGAGGAAGAAAAAAATATCTTTATACCTCTCAAAAATCTTAGGAAATATTTATATGGTTATTTTTAAAGTAAAATATTGTCTATATCAAGGATGATATACCTATTTTTGTATTTTGATGAGCATCCAATACATGAGCGAGCCAAGAGAAAGTACAGTAGTAAGTGTGAGCGCGATCTAGAAGTAAGTGTACCATTAAGTGTGAATAAGTGCAACTAAAAGAAAGTGCGAGTGAATATAGCCAAAAATAAGTGCAAGTGCAAGTTGTGAGTAAGTGCAATAATAAGTGCAAGCGCGAGTTGAAAGTGAGTGTGCAAGCTGGAGTGTGAACCAAGAGGGAGTGTGATTCAAGATTCAGTCATGGTAGAAGAGCGACAGGTTCATCTGAAGTGCATCAATGCTTCAAACCCTTACCATGAATAATATGTGGAGCATTGTTTTCAAAAAACTATTCAAGTTAAGGAACGTTGGGAAAAAGAAGAGACAAGGGCAATTATGAGCCAAGAGGGAGTGCAAGTTAGGAGAGAGTGTGAGGCAGGAGAGTGCAAACCAAAAGGGAGTGCAAACTAAGAGGGAGTGCAATCTAGGATTCAATCATGGCAAAAGATTAGTAGGTTCATCCAAAGTGCATCAATGCTTCAAATATTTACCACGAATGCATGGAACATTGTTCCCAATAAATTGTTGAAGCGAAGGAACACCTAGGAAAAGAAGAGACAGGCAATTGTAAGCTAGGAGGGAATGCAAGTCGAGAGCAAGTGTAATGACCCTCCTCACATGACCATTGATAGTAGATGAATTGATGATTTAGACTTACCTTTTTCTAGAATGTGGTACTACTCATGGTTGTTGTGTATGCATGACCAGGAATATACCTTCAATGGACAAAAGAAGGCCAACGAAAAGGGTAAGAGGGAAGTGATGATTTGATCCGTGAGTACATGGAAGCTCACGTAAGTTGCATATCATATAGGGTATCATAAATAATTTGCATTGTGTGTGCTTTGTTTTGATGTATGTTTGTTGTTTGTTGAAAATGATGAATACCTCCGAAGGCAATGAAAGTGCTAAGATATGGGAGCCAACTTATTCTAGCAAATGAAGACTTCAAGATGCAAAAGAAGGAAAGTTGGAGGTATAAATTAGTGTGATGAATTATAAAAATGGTTTAAATGTTTGTTTTAAAGTTTGTAATTTTTAGGAATTAATAAATTAGAATTATACCAAAAGAGTTGTAAATTGAAATAAAAATAATAATATAATTATTATGCTTGTAACTATGCTCGAACGACTCAATGGGATGATGATGGTTTAACCGTGCTTAAAGTGTCATGATTGATAATAAAAACCTCCTCCGCACTCCCTGAGTGAAAAGGAAGGGAGTGAAGGGAAAGGGGTCATGATTATTTTCTCACTTATTGTGTTTTTTTGTTGGGCATGAAGAAATAGAAGGGGGCTCTTTATTTTTCGATTGTCCATTCTGCATTTTGGAAAAAATTTGTTTGTTTTGGGGAAACTAGGAGCATATGATTTAAGGAAAGAAACCCGAGGGGAATTGTTTTTTTTCTCCTACAACCGTGCTCATAGCAATAAAATAAAGCTTCATCAAACGTCCAAAATCCACGTAGGGATATTTCTTATTTTCATGGTTGTTTGCATAACGTTTTGGAATGTCTCTGTAAATACTTGCTTGTTTTTGGTCTGTTGTACATGCATGTATGGTATTGTACTCATTGATTTAAGTTGTTTGTCAAATCTATGTTGCATAATGACACAACCGGTGTTTTATTGCTGAATCATTTACCGTGCATGTTATCTATGATAAAGAGGATAGAGCAGATCCTTTGAAACAATTGTCTTCCCCAACTTTTGTGATATTTCTATGACACTATAGTATAATCTATATGGTTGTGATTGAAATTGGAATAAGTGAATTTATGTTTCATTGTTTATGAATGTATGTGCTCTGGAAAACTATTGGAAAATGTGTATGTTGAAAACGTCAAATGAAAGATTTATATTTGGATGAGTAGATCACTTGTGCAAAAGATGTTACTTTTATTGCATGGCTTAAATGATTAGCGACTTTGTATGGATGGGATGATTTGTTGCAAAGGCTAAGTGAATGTTAAGGCATGAGAAGTTGTATTTTTGTAGTAGTTGCATATACATAATTGCATGGAGGATCGTATTTGATCCCTAATACTAAAAATTTGAAAAGATTCTATGATTCGTCCTATCCAGCACCTGCACTGTGGAAAAGAGATATTTTGAGTATAGTGTAGACACAAAAAAAACATTGAAAGCACGAGGATACGGAAACAAAAAGGAATATGCCACAAGAAAGAACAAGAAAGAACATATACGAATTGACACAAGATAAAAGCAATATGAAATATGGTAATCTCTTTATTGATACGCTTTTTAAATTGTGTTACAATACGTCTCCTTCCTTTTTAGGGGATAGGAGCGTCAAATATGTTTCTTATCACAACATCCATGGATAACAATCCTTCTTCCGCGTGCCCACATGTAAGATGGGCGGACCAAAACGTCGCCACCGCTTGCGTATATGATTCTTTATTCCTTCCTGCTCCTCTGATGTCGAAAACCTACGTTCAAAGAAACAGAAAATATTAGTAGCACCTGCAGATAAAATAAAGCATGTATTTCCCAAGGCCTACTGTCAGTGTATGCATGAAAATATTAAAACGATTATCAAATGACCTCGGATTGACCTAAAATTTTGATAGAAGCATAAATATGTTATCAGAAGACCACTGCAAAAAGAACAGTCTAGAAATTCCTCACAGATTTGTATTCGCTCCAGGGTGGGACGAATAGGCCTACAACAATTTGTCAGAAAGCACCCTCTTCAATGTCCTACTTAGGAAGCTCCAAATGACCTGCAAAGTTGGGGTTAGCTAATTGGGGGTGTTTTGGGAAGACCCAGATGGTCAGATTTCTCCAATTTTGCCTCTAGGACCCAGATTTTTCTGGTGCCATCTGCAAGTTAGTGAAGGCGAGAAATGACAAAAACCTGGTCAAAATTGCTCAGAATGAAATGAAATTTAAACTGTAACCTATTTAACATATCTAGAATAAAATGCAAAAGAAAAACCAGAGAAATCTATCACAGATTTCTAATCATCCCGGGGTGGGGCGAATAGGACTGTGATAGTTTGGGGAGCGCCCGGGGCAGGACGCCCACCGTTTGGGACATTGTTTCGGCACCAATCCACTTGGGATGGGTCCAAAACTGATTATGGGGTGTTGTCGACAAATTTTGTGGATTTTTGTGGCCAAAAATTGGGTTTTGGGTCCGGATTCGTGCTTCCAATAGTCACCCAATAACCTCCCTTTCGAATGAGAGATTAAGGATGTGAAGGCACAAATCGCAAGTAGGTATGTAAATTGGCAGCACTTCGTTGCTCAAATGCTCCTTCTCTGTATATCTTTTGGGTGAGAAAACTCACCAATTTATAGACCTTAGGGTCTCTCTGTTTGAATTGCGCATGCGAGGGCGCCACTTGAGTTGTTTTCCTATTTTCAGAGAAAAGCTAACTCCCTGATTTAGAATCTCCTTGCATGAGGTTTCTAAAATAAAGACATTCATGACTGAAGTCTCTCTTCTTGAATAAAAGCTATTCCTCGCAATTGCATGGCCTGAAGCCTCAGTTAACTGGCGGAGTTACCGAGGTTTGACTTTTTGCCAGTCAAACTTGCTATTCGCCTCACCCTGGGGTGAATGCTGCTATTCGTCCCTGGGTGGGACGAATGCCAGTTTGTATTCGTCCCTGGGTGGGACGAGCAGAGAGCAAGGTGCCAAAAAGGTGCCAAATTGACCTCTGACCTCTAAAACTACTTTTGGAAGTGGTTAGGACCACTGTTTAACCTCTAGGGGCTGCCCTAGGGGCTGTGTGTGTCAATGCGATCAGCGCTTGTTGTCACATAATCGGATTGGTGCTGTTTTGGTGTCTACAGATGCCCCTTTTTGGGAAGCATTGTGCAAGGCACAACATCGAGAAAAAATAGATAACCAAAGCACTAATGATTAGGGTTTCTTAGTAACCTAACCAACTCTTGATGCCCCAAGTATGGAAAGGGCACGCATTCTTGAATCCTTGCTTCTGACGAGCTAAGGAACTTAATTCAAGTGTTAACCTTGTTCGGTGAGGTGTTACTTGAGCTTGGACATTGATCAGTCATGAATAGGCAAAGGGCGCAACCTTTTGTCTGTGGGAACCTTGAGTTCATGATTCACGAATGCCAAGTGTTTGATCAGCTTGTGATAATTGCTTGTTTGCTGCCCCAAGCAGGGGCGCGATTGTCTTTGTCAATGATCCTTTGAATGCGTGTCATTTCCATGATTGGGTATATTGTTGTTGATTGGCGACTAAGTGTGACTACCCCCTCAAGCGACGAATCGATGAGGGAATGACCGACATGAGAAAAGCGATGAGTCGCTTGACCCAAGATGACTTAGGTAAGGGTGCCTTCAGTTGTTTACCATTGAATGCGAAAGCAGTTTCCGAACATTCTGACCTATTTTTGGTGGGTTTTAACCCTTTTTGTGACGCATTTTGGAGCTGAAATTGTCAAAAATCCATCCTCCCGTGGAGCGGTCCGGCTATGGTAGCCTTCTTAGGGAGTAGGATAGTGACAATTTGTAACCCCAATGTCTATTTTGGATGCCAAGAATGTCAGGCGCAAAAGCGCCTTCGTTCGGCAATGTTATTGCTATTTTTGGATGGGTTTTGACCCGTTTTGGTGACGCCGTTTGGGGATGAAATTCTCAAAAATCCGTCTTCCCGTGGAGCGGTCCGGCTATGGTAGCCTTCTTAGGGAATAGGATAGTGAGGATTTGTGACCCCGACATCTATTTTGCATGCCCGAAATGTCAAGTGCAAAAGCACTCTTATCGGACACTTTTAGGGCTTGTTTTGGTGCATTTTTGTGCATTTTTTGCTGTTTTTGAAATTTTTGCTCTGTATTCATCCCTGGGTGGGACGAATTCCTATTTAGTATTCATCCCAGGGTGGGACGAGCGCTAACCAGAGTGCTCATCCCAGGGGGAACGAGTACAGGCTCAAAAAGCCTTTTTAAAGGCCAAAACTGAGTTTTGGGCTCATTTGCATTTGTTTTTCTTGGCGATTTGGAGCTCTGAGGAGGAGGAGGTCAATTCTGCGAAGCGAAGCACTGCAGAATTTTCTTGCGACCATGAGTGCACACACCGGATCGAGCGGCGGAGCTGAAGCGATACCCGTGAGTGCCCTTCCTCTTTATTATTTTGTGTTGCAATTGGAAAATTGCAGTTTGCTTATTTCTTAGTCTTTTTTTTTTTGGTCTGAAACGTAGGCTAAAAATGAGTAAAACGTAGCTCAACCCTAGTTATTGTTGTTTTTGTGTTTTTAATTTTCTAGTTTAGAGTTAAAAACCCTAGGTCTAAAAAATTATTTTGTGACTGTTTTTTGTTTGTTTTTGAATTGATCAGTTAGAGTTAAAAACCCTAGAACTGACAAATGATTTTTTTTTTTGTTGTTAATTTATCAGTTAGAGTTAAAAACCCTAGATCTGACAAATTAGGTTTTTGAATGTTTGTTGTTTTTGAATTTATCAGTTAGAGTTAAAACCCTAGAACTGACAAATGATTTTTTGTTTTGTAATTTTTTTTTTGTTAATTTATCAGTTAGAGTTAAAAACCCTAGATCTAAAAAATTAGTTTTTTGAATTTTTGTTATGTTTTTGGCTGTACATTTTGATGCATTGTTGTATATTCATTGTTAGTGTTGTACAGTTTTTTTTCATTGTTTTAATGTTTTTATGTTGTTTTCTTTTGCAGGTTGTGAAGAGTCGATACCGGGTGCCTACTATGTTCACTGAAGCACGTGCGACGCTGACTTTGGCTGACTAGGACTGGCTTGACGCCCTTGGGCTCAAGCAGGTGACTCGACTAGAGCCGATGGTCGGGGATCGGGCCTATCTGATGGCCCTGATCAATCTGTGGGATCCCCGGACCAATACCTTCCATCTCCCAATAGGGGAGATGATGGTGACCTTGGAGGATGTCTATCGGATTCTTCGGATTCCAATAGATGGACTACCGATCCGGACGACATCGTGGGATCGGAGGACAACAGTATTGATACGCTATTTTGGGCATGGAGAGGAGTTGGGTGTGGAGAGCCCCGTGGAGAGGGCGGAGAGCGACTGCCATATTGGTGGCATACTGGTTCGATGGTGGCTAGAGAGGGGTGTGTTGGGAATGAGGCACGCATTACTCATGGGCCTCATTTCCAACATGTTGCTCCCTGACTCTTCGGGTGCGAGGTTCTCGTGGAACCTGCTAGAGGTGGTGTTCAGGTTGGTGGAGTGTCCGACAGATGCTTCGATGATTATGAGATGGGGATAGACTCTACTAGCATAGCTCTATGATGAGTTGTACGAGGTCCATTATCGAAAGCGAAAGGGGATTAGTTGCAGTGCTGGGCTTGGCAGCACATAGCAGTGGAGAGGCCGATGGGGCTGCCTTGGATGACGCAAGCAGAGATGGTAGATCGAGAGATTGGATACGGGGTACTATGGTGGAGGTCGAAGGAGCAGGGATAGAGTCGATGATGGGCAGGTGTCGTAGGGCACTATGTCGATGCCTTCGCTCGGCTTACTCCTAGGGAGGTGTTCTGGCACCCCTACGGGACTGTCCACTGGCTTAAGGTGGGAGAGTGGCTCCGATGGGTACGAGGGGGCGATGGCTGATTGGGTGGCATGGGACTGAGCAGGAGTTCTTCCCATACGGTCGGGTGACCTGATAGTTTGGGGTGCACCAGGGGATGCCTGGTGAGCCCGTGGTCTATCGGACCGAGGGGATGAGAGGACTCTGGACCGGCCAGTCATTGCGCCACTTGGCGAGGATTCAGATACGACTATTGACATCCCAGATGTGGATGACATCGGGGTTACTATCGAGTATGAGCAGTGGTGGACTTTACGGTGATGGCGAGGTGAGGGGCCTCTAGGGGGTGCAAAGGGGATGAGGGTGTAGAGGCACCGAGAGAGGGCTAGGGAGTTTCGTTGGATGATGCGGACTTGGTGGAGGTTGAGGATGTTGGAGGGGAGTTTGGGGTACCGGATCAGCGAAGATGCAGGACGTCCCGGAGCAGTGGGAGCCAGTTTAGGCTACTGTCTCGGATTCGCCTATGCCTCAGGCAGGTTCAGAGGATGTGGAGGCAAGACATGGCGCTGAGATAGCATGATTGGAGGACCTACTATGGAGATGAGATGGGGAGCTAGGAGAGGCTTTGCAGGAGAGAGATCTCCTATGGACTCAGCTGGCAAGTGGGAGAATGCATGGGCTACATCCCATCGGTAGGAGGGGGATACCGATGTTGCTCGGGAGAGGGATCTCCTACGGATGCAGCTAGCACAACGCGATGACGTAGTAGCTTACTATCATCGGTGGGAGGTAGAGTGGGGTCGATAGGAGGCAGATTGGCATCGACATCGGATGGATATGGAGGGAGAGATTATCCACCTTGGTGGGTGGATACCTGAGCCCCATGGAGGTGGCTCTTCATGTCGGATGAGAGACAACGATACTGAGCAGTCAGCATCGTCCCGTCGTAGGTGGCTAGATGAGGGAGGCGCTAGTGGGCATGATGCAGGGGCGAGCAGAAGTCGCCCTGAGAGGTCCCATAGGACCCACACTACGGGGGGTAGTTCCCGTCGCATCGATCCTACGTGATCATGGTGGCCGACGCCCTAGGCTTGGGGGTTTTTGAGTTTTTGGCTTTGGTTGCGAGGTCAGAGGACCGGTTCATTGTAGCCTACGGGCATTTTTGATGATATATATACAGATGACTCTTTTTTTGTGTTTATGCACTTTTCATGGTTTGTTTTTATGTACATGTTTTTACATTGATGTATGCAAATGCGATTATGAATGCGATGTTTCTAATTTGTATGATGTATGCATATGGAATGAATGAAATGAGTTGTTGATAACTTGTCGATGCACCATAGACTATGCAAGATTTGACTGACTTGCTGTACTAATGGGATGACTTTGTGGAATGACTTTGCATGTGAAAACTTTGTTTTTGTATTTTGCATATTTTTTGATGGTGATGTACGGAATGAAATGTACCAGTTGTTTTAAAATGTAGTTAAGCTTTTCTGAGATTCAGATATTTTAACTAACTAGCCAAGACCTCGCAAGACTTTTGAACAAGGTATAAATCTGACTTGAATTTAACCAAGTTATTTCACATCCTTGTGTGTGCAATTGAGTTCGTTTATGTGGTATTTGTCAGGATACCGCCAAGTGCTAGATAGGCTATCAACCAAACCTGTATTGAGGATCACCTAATTAGCTCCACTAACTCCATTGTTGTATTTAGTAAGATTAATCCATGGGACAATCTAAGGTACCATAAGCTAGCTCATCCACATGCAAACATTGGTCTACGCACACGCAAAGCTAATGTGACAGACATATCGTCATGCGGTTAGGATACCACCATTGCCAGGTAGGTTGTCCACCAAACCCGTAATGAGGATCACCTAGATGGTTTTTCAAATGCTGAGAATTCCAGAGATTCAAGTTCAGGTTGTGTGTTTGCTCAATGGTTTGGGATACTTGCTCGTCTATATAGTGATGAAAATCACTGTTTATTTTTCTCTTTGTTTTTCTTTTTGAGCAAGGATTTTGAATAGTGGTGATAACCACTATTATTTGATTTTGTATTTTGAGCTTTGTAAGGTTGAGCTTGTAAGTTTTTGGCTTATGAATGGCCTTGATCCTGTTGGCCTTGGGGATGACTACCCATCCTGTTCAGGGACGTGTAGTACGAATCCTTACGACTTTGGGAACCAAGGGGATGATGGAGATTATGAAGTAAGGGCATTGATCTTTTAGGCCTTGGGGATGACTACCCATCCTGGTCAGGGACGTGTAGTACGAATCCTTACAACTTTGAGACCAAAGGTGAGTGGAGATGGTTGTGATGATGGTTTGTTGGAATTTTGTTTTTGAATGGCATTGATCCTTTTAGGTCTTGGGGATGACTACCCATCCTTGGCAGGGACGTGTAGTACGAATCCTTACAACTTTGGGGACCAACTATGATTGGGATTTGTGGGAGTGGTGAAAACCACTATTTATTATGGGGAATGGATAGGGAAGAGCTCATCCTTTTGTCAATTCTCAGCATTCTGGAACCATTCGCATAGGGGGATGAACAGGCTAATCTTTCACCTATGGTACCCTAGACTGCTTTGTAGGTTTCTCTTGCATTCACACAACTTAGGAATTATTTTATGTGTTTTAATTTGTGTTGGGATGCTACGTAACAAGGCGTGATCCAAGTAAAACTTTCCCGTGTAAAATCTGTTTAACTTTGTACAGTTTTTGGCTAGAAATTTAAAGACAGCTGAATGACGAAAACCCTATATACATTAGGAGACAACTGACTATGCTAAAAATGGTGATGGTGTTATTCTGGATGTATGCGTTTATGAAAATGGATTTGATGTGGAAAATGATGGAATTGCCAAGTAATGACAGTCTATGGTGCTTTTGACTTGTATGACCTAGCAAATATGCAATGTATGGATGCGATGCCTAATGCAACCTATATTTTTGTATTTTGATTTTTATGAGTATGCATGGAATTGAAATGCAATTTTTTTGTTATTTTTTATTTTTATGAGTATGCATGGAATTGAAATGCATTTTTTTGTTATTTTTGATGATTTTATTGTTTTTGTTTGTTTTTGAATATTTATTTTGACCAAGCAGTTATGGTAACGCTTGGAGCTTTTGGGTTGACCAAGGTTATGTTTAGATACCTTTTGGGTTTTGGTTGACCAAAGGGTTTATAGATACCTTTGGAGCATTTTGGTTTGACCAAAGGGTTTATAGATACCTTTGGGGCATTTTGGTGTGACCAAGCGATTGTGAGAATCCTTGGAGCATTTGGGTTGACCAAAGGGTTTATAGATACCTTTGGGGCATTTTGGGATGACCAAGCGATTGTGGGAATCCTTGGAGCATTTGGGTTGACCAAAGGGTTTATAGATACCTTTGGGGCATTTTGGGTTGACCAAGCGATTGTGAGAATCCTTGGAGCATTTGGGTTGACCAAAGGGTTTATAGATACCTTTGGGGCATTTTGGGATGACCAAGCGATTGTGAGAATCCTTGGAGCTTTTGGTTGGACTATGGCTCTCTAGATGTGGAATGGCCTCAAATGACTGATGTTCAAGGGTTCTGTTTCCTTGATTCCTTCAAGAGAGGCAAGCCGGTATGTTCCAGGTCCTATTCTACTATCAATGACATAAGGACCTAACCAGTTTTTCATGAACTTGTCCCTTAGATGGGATGGCAAATTAGAATTCTGTTGGTTCTCTTTTAAGACCAAGTCACCAACCTAAAATTCCCTTAGGTGGACCTTCATGTTGTATGCTTTCTTAAGTCGCTCTTGATAGATACGCAAATGCTCGAGAGCATTAACGCATCGTTCATCGAGCAACGTCAGTTGGTCTAACCGGGCCTGCCGTGTAGTGTCATCATCGATGAACTCTTGCATTGAAATGCATAGGGAAGGGATTTCCAACTCAAGAGGCATGACTGCCTCGGAGCCATACACCAATGAAAATGGAGTTGCCCCAGTGGGCATCCGAATGCTAGTGCGATAAGCCCATAGGGCAAGCGGGATCTGAATGTGCCAATCCTTATGATTGTCTACGATTGTCTTTTTGAGGATGGCGACTAGCATTTTGTTTGACGCCTCTGCTTGCCCATTTGCCTACGGATAATAGGGTGTTGAAAAACTATGCTAAATTTTGTACTTTGTGGTCAAAGCACGCACATATTTGTTCTTGAATGACGTCCCATTATCTGACAGGATCTTGGATGGAATACCAAAATGACATATGATGTTATGCAAAATAAACTCCGCAATGCGGGATCCAATCGTAGAGGTTAGCGAAATTGCTTCCACCCACTTGGTGAAGTACTCTATGGCCGTTATGATGAATGTGTGATGACCAGACGATGCAGGGGAGATCTTTCCAATTAGATCGAAGCCCCACTATGAAAAAGGCCAAGCCGATTGGATCGGCTGCAAGGCCTGAGAAGGTACATGTGTCAAATTAGCATGGTGTTGACACTTCACGCACTTCTTTACATATGCACAACAATCTCGCTCTAAAGATGGCCAATAATAGCCCATGCAAAGAATGCGCTTTGCGATGGCCATACCATTGAAGTGGCCACCACATGTACCATCGTGTGCTTGGGTGATCGCCCAAGCGGACTCTTGCTGGTCCAAGCAATGGAGGAGGATTCCTTCATAGCTCCGATGATACAAAATATCTCCTAACAAGACATGTTTTGCCACTTTCTATTTGAATGATCTTTTCGTGGCTTGTGTCAATCCAAGTGGGAGGTTACCTAGCTTGAGGTAATCCCTAATGGGTGTGTACCAATCCTGCTGATCAGAAACCTCGATAGTATGAATGACCAATCCCTCTTGAAGTCCATCCCTAGCAAAAGTTGAGCGGGAAAGAACTTGTAAAAATAGCGTTGTGTTGCTATTAAGAGGGGTCGGGGAGAACAAGGACCCCCAGTTGGCTCGAGTCAGACAATCATGGATTTGAGAGAACTTATCCTGAGATGGTTCAATCTGGATCAGGTGGATTCCTGGCGTTAGGTCAGAGCTTGCACGCTCCATCATGGATTGCGATAATGTTTTAACCTGAATGGTTGTCATTTCACTAGAAGGGTCTTGCGGGATTAATGACCCCAAGGAGGCCATAGTATCCGCAAAATGATTCGATGATCGAGGGAGTGCCTCGATGTCATACCATTCAAGTTGTGCCAGGAATTTGTCCACAAGGGCTTTGTAGGCCTGCAGAACTGGACATCTACATTGGAATATCCCCTTGACTTGATTGACAATCAACAATGAATCACCAAAGATGTTTAAACATTTAATGTTCATGGTGATTGTTGTCTGAAGACCTATGAGCAAGGCTTCGTATTCTGCATTGTTGTTGGTGCACGAGAAGTCTAATTTAAATGACAGAGGCATTGGAGCCCCTTGTGGAGTGAAGAATACAATTCCCGTGCCACCTCCTTGCTCACATTTAGAACCATCAAAGAATAAGGTCATGTCAGCCTGTGACTCAGGCTCATCAAAATCTGGCGATTCTGAAACATGAAAAACCCCATCATCCGGTAATTCTATGGTCAGAGGTTGATCGTCTTCAAGAGGAGCCTCTGCCAGTTGATCGGTGATGACTTGACCTTTTATGGATTTCTGTCCAATGAATTCTATGTCAAACTCCGTCAACAACATGATCCATTTCGCCGTGCGGCTACTATGATAAGTATGACTCATCATGTATCGCAATGGATTCTCCTTAGACACAACATACGTCGTATTGCTGAGCATGTAGTGGCATAGCTTTTTGGTAGCAAACACCACCGCCAAGCAGAGCTTCTCAACGTATGCATAGTTAAGTTCATAACTGACCAGGGTGCGGCTAAGATAGTATGTAGCCTGTTCTTTGTGTAGTTCATTTTTCTGGGATAGCATGGCGCCCAGTGCCACCTCAGTAGCTGAGATGTATAAATAGAATGACACTCCTGGTCTAGGTGGTGCCAATACTAGCGGTGAAGCCAAGTATTGTTTAATGTCATCAAAGGCTGACTGGCACTCGTCATCCCAGTGAAATGTGACCCCCTTATGCAATAATTTATTCATGGGTCGGCACTTGTTAGATAACTGCGCTATGAAGCGCTTGATCGACGCGACCTTTCCCTGTAGACTCCTGAGCCGCTTGATGGTAGTTGGGGGAAGCATTTCAAGGATTGCCTTGACTTTGTGTGGGTCTACCTCGATTCCTCGTTTAGAGACTATGTAACCCAAGAGCTTTCCAGATGTGATGCCAAAGACGCACTTCTTGGGGTTTAGTCTGACCTTATGCTCCATGAGGCGATCGAGGATCTTGCTTAAATCATCGAGATGATCTGGGCGCAAAAGAGATTTGGCCAACAAATCATCCATGTAATCCTCCAAAGTTTTGTGCATGTAATCATGGAAGATGTACGTCATGGCACGTTGGTAGGTGGCGCCAGCATTTTTAAGGCCAAAAGGCATGACCTTATAACAAAATGTCCCCCAAGGCATTGTGAATGCCATTTTTAGTTGGTCCTCGGGATTGATACGAATTTGATTGTATCCCGAGAAACCATCCATGAGGGAAAGCATTTCGTGGCCCGCTGTAGCGTCTACCAATGCGTCGATGCTCGGCAAGGGAAAATCATCCTTAGGACTCGCTTTGTTTAGATCTCAAAAATTGGTGCATATGCGAATCCTCCCGTCGGGCTTCTTGATGGGAACCATGTTAGACAACCATGGCGGATAATCCACGCAGATGACAAACTGTGCATCCAACAGCTTTTGTAACTCGTCTTTGACCATTAAGGCCACTGTTGGGTGCATCTTACGTAGTTTTTGCTTTACTGGCTTGACTGTCGGATCAAGCGTTAGATTATGCGTGACTAGCTACGGGTCTAGTCCCGGCATGTCTTTGTATGACCATGCAAAAACCTCCTTCTTCTCTTTGAGAAGGGCAATGTAGTCGGCTTGCTCTTCGGGGGATAGACTTACCCCCAGCTTGATGATTTGCAAATTCACTGGATCTGAGCCGATGTCTACGTCAGTCGTCTCCTCGATCGACATGTGGGACCCGTCCTCCAACTGGTGTGGAGTTGGGATCAAATGGATATCGTTTGCTGAATTTAGATCATCGTTTGGAACATCCAGTTCCTCTTCAACATGGAAGACATCCTGAGTCTGTCCTGGGGTGAAATGGAACATTCCTCCGCAAGGCCAGTACTCTGATGGGGATGGTGGTGTGTCAGCGCGATCCCAGTCGATAGCATCTAGATCTAGATACAATGACCATGTCGGGTCGGCTGGATCATGGATGGGGGCGGTTAGGTCAATGGAGATCATGTTGATGAAATGATTGTGGTCTCCATTACCATGGGTGTTGTAACTCGGACATCCTAGATGATCTTTGTGCTTCGGATCTGGCTCTGTGGGCACTGGCACAAATGGATCAGCCCTATGCATGGAGACGAAGACAGGGTCCGCCCTAGGCACTGATGGTTTGATAGGGTCTCCAGGCGAAAGATGCTCTCTGTGTACCTGGAGTGGCGGGTGCAGTAATTGCTATAACTACATCGGGTTGAGGTGCCACCTATGCCTTGGCCCTATGTGTAGGTGTTCAAACATGTCATCTATGTCCAAAGGGTATCGTTGTTGCATCTGTCGCATGTGGTTGAGATAGGCCATCTCAGTTTCATCTTTCGAATCACTGTCGGAGATCCAAAAGCCTTCGTTAGCTCCAACAGCTGCTTGCGACATATGAGGCTCATCTTGTTCGAGCAAATTAATGTGGTCCCATCGAGGTTGTTCCGCTCTCTATGGGGGGACCTGATTCTCTTGAAGTGGCATATGCTCAAATGGAGCATCCAATGGGAACATTGTCAAGAAGCTTTCCTGATCATCATTCATGGGATATACTTGCGAATGATTGCTATCAGACTCGAAAGGATCCCAAGGGGCTACCTCGTACTCCGACTCATCCTTCGAAGACCCTTCTTGGTCTTGTCCATATCCCTCTTGTGGGTGAGTCCTTGAATTTTCTCCTTGTTCGGCCGAAGGGAAAGGGTTGTTATGGTCAACAAGGTTGGTTGTTAGCAATGGGAGATAATCTCCCAATGTATAGTTTGTGTTAGGATTGGCATATGGATCTGATGCCAACCCATCCTTGTTGCCTATCCCTAGGCCTTGCATGTTCTCCACCAAGATGTCTAGGGGCAAGGGGTGGTTGAACCCTACTCCTGACTTGTCATACGACATTTGATATCTCGGTTGGCAAAGAACACGCACTCCTTGCTCATACCTACCCAACCCATATCCATGCCAATTGCATTGGCCTAGATATCTTAAAGCAAAATCAGGGTTGGATAGATAGTTGACATCCTCAACAAAGGGCTCTTCGTCTTCATCTTCTTGCATACAAATCTCAACGCCATTATCCAGGCCCCCATAAACAAAGTTTGTCTGATTGGGTGGGTAGCCTAAAGGAACCACTGAGCCGATGGGGAGTCGAGGCCTCCCCATGTCTTGCATGGACTCAAGTGTGGGCGTTGCTATAATGTTCCTCACTAGATACTCCCCCAGGCCTGTGCTGGCCATTTCAACGGTGACCGTTGGCGGTTGAGGGGAAGCGAATGGGAGTCCTTCCTGAGTCCACTCCATGTGGGGCGAACTAGGCGTCTCGACTTCCATTTTGCTAGGCATCTCTTCTGTCGAGATGGTTGAGACTAGAGGTGGTTCTTCTTCTAAGGGTTTCTTTCCCTTGTCCTTGGATGTGGCCACCGTAGGTGGCGTCGTTGTGGAAGGACTAGCGGAAGAAGATGGACCCGACTGAGGACTCGATGGATTAATCACTGGAGATGCCTACGGAATCGGACCCTGTTGAGATGGATTCAACTAAAAATCCAAATGTGTTGATGGAAGGGTCGATTGCGGCATGAATTGCACTGTATTGCAGTATTTGAAGGGCTCCAAGTCCATCGGGACTACATGCACCTATCCTTCAAATGTATACTTTAGGCACTGATGAGCTATTGAAGGGACACACTTCATGTCCCTAATCCAAGGCCGGCCCAACAAGATATTATAAGCCATCTCGCCTTCCAAGATGTGGCACAATGTATGAATAGTCTTTTGTCCCACTTGGATAGGTAGGACAATTGTGCCAACTATCGAGCAGATTGCATCGTTGAATGCTCGTAGTGTGTAAGTGGAGGCCACGATATGAGATGCTGGCAACTTCAAATGCTTCAGAGCTGTTATAGTGATGATATTACTGGACGAGCCAGTGTCCACCAACACTCTCTTATACGAAATCCCATTGACCCATGCGATAACGTGCAGGGGTGGATCCGCCACATCACCAGTCACTATTTTCAATTCATCTTCTCTAAAGGTGATGACTGGTTCTGTACATTGTTTTACATGCCCCACAAAATTGTTGAACGAGTTCGCTTCATGGGGCTGCAGCTCGATTGCTTTTAAAATCTCCATTAGAGCCTCCCGATGGGGTGCTGATTGTTGAATTAGCTCGTATATGGAGAGCCTAGCCGACGTGGTCCTTAGACTTTGGGTAAGTCTAGTTCGAATCGTGGCCACTGGTCTAGGCGGGGGAAGTTGCGTAGGGTGTTGTTGAGCTTGTGACATTGATGGAACCTCTCTTGTGGCTGTCGCGGGAGCAGCTCCTGGGTACTTCTTGTTCCTAGTCACTATGCTTATCATCCCCACATATCCCTGCATAGGGCAATTCTGTTGCACCTCATTGACTTGAAGGGGTTTTTCTGGTGCCTCATGGGTAGGCAAGGGGTCTCTGAATACTCCCATATGTTGGTTGTTTGGCGCTACGGGGTTGTCCACCGCCAATGTCTTGTTGTCAATGAGATCTTGTACCAAACCTTTGAACTTCCAACATGCGTTAAGATCATGTCCCTTACGCCTGTGGAACCTACAGTACAAGTCTTCTCTATACCCCTTAGGCTTCGGTGCATTGGGATCTATAGTTTGAATCTCTGGAAGGTTGATCAAATTCGCCACTGACAAGCGGTCAAACAAAGAGTCCCTGGACTCTATGTAAGGAGTAAATTGTCGCCTAGGGTGACGCTACTGATTTTGCTCCTGCCTTTGGTTTTCTCTCTCATAGTTGTTAGGAGGCACCACCTGATAGTTAGCCTTTTGAGGTTGTGTTGCTTGTGCCAGCTTAGGGACGTTGATGGCAACCTGATTAACCACAGTAGGTTTCGGTTGCATGGTCCCTGGTTTAGTGTTCTTTGTCCATTCTTTCTTCTTAGGTTTGGCGATCTCGCCATCCTGTATCTTAATCTCCTCAATGACTCTGGCTTGCGCCAGAGCTTCCTCTAAACTAGCATATTGCTGCAGCTACAATAGCACGAAGATTGATCTCAAACAACTTTTCGAGAACATTTGGGTCAGATCTGACATGGGAGGGAGGTAAGGCAGCTTCAAAAGCAACGTCCTCCACCGGTTCCCGTATGCCACCATGGTCTCTTCCTCATACTGCTTGAGGCTAGCTAGGTCACTTAATGATGCCTTTTTCTTAGTGTTGAAGGTGAAGCATTCGAGGAACGCGTCCACTAGCTGATCCAAGTTACTGATGCTATGTTTCGGTAATTGGGTGAACCAATCCGAGGCAGGGCCTACGAATGTGGTTATAAATGTTCTTAACAACAAAGCATCATTGTCCTGAATACCAAAGCACTGGCTCAGGAATCTAGTCACATGCTCTTGGGCGTCCTCCTCCCCTCTAAAGAGTGCCAACTGGGGTAGCTTAAAGTGTTTCGGGTATGGAGGTGCCGGCACTAACGGATGCACAGGATGACTACGGAGTTGGCGTAAAGTGGGCTTTTGGGGCCCATAAGTCTTGATCTCCATAGACTCTAAGCGCTCTAGCAGCGCTTTATATGCATCAGAGGATTTAATTTCTTCCTCCTTAGTTTGCTCCCATTGTGGGTTGCGGGGAACTTGAGGCCTATTGAGAGGTAGTTGGATAGCACCCCCTCTGCCTTGATAGAGCGTTTCAGCCCGCTCTTCTTCTTGTTCATACTCCTCATAAGCTTCCTGAGGAGTGGCTGGCCGAGACCTATACACATGGGTAGGTGCCCGTGGAGGGTGCCCATCATTGTTTCGGGGAGTGGCCTCCCGCTCAGGTCTAGGAGGTCTCGGAGGCAATACTTGATAAGGTCGCGTGGACCTCTCTCATACCAAGGGGTTATGCCTCTCATACACTTCTACTTTATGCGTGCGAGGGATTGGAACCTTCGCAGGCACATTGTTATGAAGCAATTCGGTTGTCTGACGTTGAATGCGCTCTTTGTTAAGCCGACAAAGATGCTCTAACTGTTCTTGATCTTGCCTAAGCTGCGTGATTTGCGCTTGGTGGGTGGCATGTTTGGCAAACGCCAAGTCACTTTGTTTTGCCATCTCTTGTTTAGGAAGCCTAGATGCCTCTCCTATATGTCTACCTTGATCGTGGTGATCCGAGACCTCTATGGGCTGCTTTCCTCTGTCGAGGTTAGCTGCATTAACCTGAGGCTGTAGCCTCAATGGGTGATCTTGATACATGGTAGGCGTGGAGGTACATCACTCCCACACTGTGTACTGCTCTTAAGGAACTGTTGGCCAAGAATCTGCCACAGGAAAGGATTTTACAAGTGCGCCCTAGACCCGGCCAACATTGAAAGGCTAGAAGCAAGAAATGGCTCCCAGACCAATCTCCAGAGTGGGTTGGTTCCCTTCACTATTCTAAACTTGGTGTAAGATAAGGGTTGCTGGAAAGAGATTTTAAAAGTTGCAGAAAGAAATGGGAAATATGGCCACAGGCCGAAGTGATGGGATCGAAAAATAACAAGCAGGAAACTACAAACGCAACAACAGCAAGTAAGTAATAAAAATTATTAACTTAAACCTTCGCACGATGTATGCAAGGAAACCCTCCAAAACTACATTCCGGAAATCATACTCTCACGGCAGTACGTAAATCCAATATGCAGAATTTTAATGCAACAGCCATGAAGAAATACAAAGCTATTAGAAATGCAATAGAACAGAAAGGAAATCACCCATACAACCGCTTGAAAAATTAGAAGCCAACTCTGTTATTCCCGCAAATGCATCTCCAGTCTCTAGCAGAGAATTTTTCCAACCTCTTGAAATGAGAATTACATTGGTTTTTATAGAGGTCCGTCCTCTCTACAACATTAAATGTTTGCCACCATCCTCCTCGTGATCTACAATTTTGCATTGGAAATTACATACACGATCCCTTGATTACAGCCTCGAAGAAACAAAAATTAAATGCAATGAAACGTTCGCGGTCCTTCATTAAATTTGATTCTTCGAACATGTGCATGAAACCGTTACGACAATCCACGAACAGCAGCCTCGAATGCATTAAATCTTCAATCTTGGTGGCCTGGGCGCGTCTTTTACTTTGAATGCCTTGGAAATCCGCAAATCATTAAATTCGGGTCAGCATTAAATCATCGAAAATCAAAAAAATCTCCTCGGGCGTTCATACTATGTTCTGGCGAGAAACTGTCGCAGGTCGCGAAAACGCGACGGGTCACGAAATCGTGACGTATTTTCATGCCGTACGCTTTTGTCACTTACACCCACGAAAATGCCCCCTGTCGCGCTTTCGCTGCATCTTCGGCTTTGTCTTCTCTATCGCTAGCTTAATCCCATGAAAATGGCACATGTAGTGATATCGCTACGCATTGCGGCCTTTGGCTATTCCTTCCTTCCTGCACCGTGAAAACGGAACATGCAGCGCATCGCTGCACTTTTCGGCACTTTGTACGGTCTTCTGGATGGGTCGCGAAAATGCGACGCCTTTTGCTTTTTGCATGATTCTCTTCGCACTCCGCCTTGTCGCCCAGAACTTGCAGCGAATCGCTACATTTTCTATTTCGTTTGTGAAAATAGTCAGCGCATCGCGGCACCGCACTCGCCTTGTCGCCCAGAACTTGCAGCGAATCGCTGCATTGTCTATGCCTTTTGCTAAAACAGTCAGCGCATCGCTGCACTTTTGAACACTGAAACCCTTGAAGCCAAACGCCACGAAAATGGAACATGTAGCGATATCGCTACATGTTTCAGGCACCTTGTACGGCCTTGAAGACGGTCCGCGAAAACATAACACCTTTTGCACTTGAATGTCTTCAATTCTTCCTTGTCTCCATTTCGCTACCAATTTGAGCACTTAACCATTTTCATGCTTTTTGATCAATTTTCATCCCTTGCATGATTTCGCTGCATATTCATGTCAGTTGGCTTTATTGTTGATATTGCAGCGAATCGCTACAACTTACTGCTCCTTTGCTTCTTGGACCAAAATGGCCACGATTTTGAAGCATGTAGCGATATCGCTACATGTTGCTCCTTCCGTACCAATTGCCACTTTGCCATCGCAAAAATGCTACAGGTAGCACGTCGTTGCAACTTTTCCATGGCTTCCTCTTCTTAACAATCATGCAGCGAATCGCTGCAGCTTTTAACCTTGGGTCTTCGAAGCCAAACACCGCGCGAAAATGAGACGTCGGCGCTGCGCTGCAACTTTTGCTTTGTGTCTTCGGCTGGACTTTTTGTCACGATTTCGTGACATTTTGTCGCTGTTCCTCCTTTGCCTTCCGAAAGTCGCGAAAATGGAACACGTCGCGATATCGCGACGGTTCCGCCCAACCTGCCTGCGTTGAATGCGTTGACCGCGATTTCGTGACATGTCAGCGAATCGTCGCAGCTTTTTAGACTTAGTCATTTTTTGCTCATTTTTTCTTCTTTTTTCGCCAAAGCTGCATCAAAGCTGATATCAAAGGTCAGATTTTCAACAATACACTAATGCATTAATCAATGAGAATCAATGTGGCAAAAATGCCAACATTCTTGGTGGCTCGTGGGGTATACAGCTCGTTGTATGCAAGAATCCAGGCCTTAGTCCATTGGGCACAGAGTCATATTAGAACAGGAAGGTGGCTGCTGCAATACATGTTCTGCTAAAAAATTGAAACTGGAAAGTACTTGCATATAATGGATTATGAAATAACTAATGGAATGATAGGATGGAGTGAGCTCTTGCGATTGTGCAAGCAGTGACTCGCAATGGAATGATGAAATGAAAATGAACGAAGTTATGGAGTGGGAATGGAACTAGGAAAGCTGTGAAATGAAATGAACTAGACTACGAAATAAATGCATAAAAGACTGAACTTAGAGGAAAGGGAGAAGAAGGAAAGGGAACAATGAGAATGGGGAAAAGAAACAGCAGCCGTGGCCTACTTTTTATTACTATAGAAGAAAAAGAAGGAAAAGAAGGAAGATGAAGAAGGGAAAGGAAAGAAAAAGGGAAGGGAAAAGAAGAATTTTCTAGAAAGCCACCAACTGCTGGGAAAGGAGGAGACAAAAGGAAAAAAACAAGCACCTACAGCT
The DNA here is from genome assembly GCA_028583015.1 of Wollemia nobilis. NCBI lineage: Eukaryota > Viridiplantae > Streptophyta > Pinopsida > Araucariales > Araucariaceae > Wollemia > Wollemia nobilis. The sequence continues at coordinate 109,886 of JAQPPZ010002937.1, read as the reverse complement.
CGCAGACAACAAAAGAGCTGAGATGAACAGTAATAAAAACAATACCGCTTTTTTTTTTTTTTTCTCTTCTTTTTTCTATTTTTTTGTTTTTTCAAAATACTATATACAATAGTTCACGACATGATTGGCATGTCGCCACCAGACACCTAGTCTCAAAGTGTTATCCGGTAAATCTGCAATGTCCCGACCAGATCTGATCATACTTAAGTCGGTCCTTGAAATTGGGCTGGCTCCTTCCTAAAGTTCTCCATGGTGCGAATAGGATGCAATGCGGCAGATTATCCTTCTTACTAGTAACCACATGGAGGACCTCTTCAGGTACTGGATGTAGTGGTCGGAACCAACACCACCACTTTGCAGACTTTACTGGGTGTGGGCTGAGTACAGGCTCCTCTAACTCCTTGATGTGATCACAGGGCTCTTCAAGTGAGAAATCTGATTCTGGGATCTCCTCAGGCTCTGGAATTTGAACTTGTTCTTCTACTTGGCCCATCTCTTGATGAAAACTGCAAGCAACCATATTGTTCATTGCTGGAAAAGTGCTTGCATGTTCCAATCCTTGACTTTGGACGAGATCTGTCCCTTGAACTCCACATGACTGCATCTCAGGTCTCTGCTCAGTATAAGGGATCTGGCATGAAAAGTACTGTGCAGGGTAGACAGGAGCAGCAACCACCGGAGAAGGTAATGGAGTTTCTCCCCACGGTAATTTTCTTGATAAGAGCAAAAGCTGTTCCGCTCGCACTGCTTCCTCAAAGATTTGTGGGAACCGTTGTTCACCTGATCGCAACAGAAAAGAGACCTATGTTGAATTAAAAGCTCGAACATAAAAGAGGTGGGCTTGGGTGGGTGATGGACGGATCTTCTCTGGAATTCTCTTCCAACTTATCAAGAATCGGACATTGAAGTCCGTGATGCTTTCTTGAGGTGCTCTCTTGATGTACATGAAAAATTGGTAGAGATCCAAAGAACTGTAGAAAGGATCTTCGTCAAATCTTTTGATCAGTGCTCCCGCTAGATCGTCCCATGAGCCGATGCTTTGACGTTTGAGCAATCTGTACCACCGCAATGCTCTTCCTTCCAAAGACTGAACCATAAGTCGGATCATGACATCTTCGTGTTCTATGACATGGATCATGGACAGAGTAGCAATGTCTTCAACATGTGCCAGAGCCATGCCTTCGGTACCATCATATTTTGCCAGGTTCTTCAGGGCACCTTTGGGAATTTCATGCCGAACTTGGAGATTCAGAGGGCCAGGATCATCCCATCTAGAAAAAACCCTCGCCTTTGTGGCAGTGGTCTGTGGAATCACGGCCATCGCCATTAAGTCAGAGTCGCCAGAAAAAACATTCTTTGAACTTTAAAAAAAAAAAAAAAAAGGCGTCCACGAACAGATCTTCGGATCTTCAACTCAGCAAAGTCGCCAGATGAACTTACAAATCTCCGCTGTGAGGCCAAGACAGCTCATCAAATCTTGAGACCTCCGGGTGTTAAAAGTGCCAAAAACTATTGGCACCGGTGGGTTTATCACTTTGGAAAATTATGCTTATCCCACCGATTATGAATTCTTGGAGACAGAAACAGTCTGTCCCACCGGGCGTGCCAAAAATTGTTGGTCCAAAATCTGCCACAGGAAAGGATTTTACAAGTGCGCCCTAGACCCGGCCAACATTGAAAGGCTGGAAGCAAGAAATGGCTCCCAGACCAATCTCCAGAGTGGGCTGGTTCCCTTCACTATTCTAAACTTGGTGTAAGATAAGGGTTGCTGGAAAGAGATTTAAAAGTTGCAGAAAGAAATGGGAAATATGGCCACAGGCCGAAGTTATGGGATCGGAAAATAACAGCAGGAAACTCAGAAACACAACAACAGCAAGTAATAAAAATTATTAACTTAAACCTTCGCACGATGTATGCAGGGAAACCCTCCAAAACTACATTCCAGAAATCATACTCTCACGGCGGTACATAAATCCAATATGCAAAATTTTAATGCAACAGCCATGAAGAAATACAAAGCTATTAGAAATGTAATAGAACAGAAAGGAAATCACCCATACAACCGCTTGAAAAATTAGAAGTCAACTCTTTTATTCCTGCAAATGCATCTCCAGCCTCTAGCAGAGAATTTTTCCAACCCCTTGAAATGAGAATTACATTGGTTTTTATAGAGGTCCGTCCTCTCTACAGCATTAAATGTTTGCCACCATCCTCCTCGTGATCTACAATTTTGCATTGGAAATTACATACACGATCCCTTGATTACAGCCTCGAAGAAACAAAAATTAAATGCAATGAAACGTTCGCGGTCCTTCATTAAATTTGATTCTTCGAACATGTGCATGAAACCGTTACGACAATCCACGAACAGCAGCCTCGAATGCATTAAATCTTCAATCTTGGTGGCCTGGGCGCGTCTTTTACTTTGAATGCCTTGGAAATCCGCAAATCATTAAATTCGGGTCAGCATTAAATCATCGGAAATCAAAAAATCTCCTCGGGCGTTCATACTATGTTCTGGCGGGAAACTGTCGCAGGTCGCGAAAACGCGACGGGTCGCGAAATCGCGACGTATTTTCATGTCGTACACTTTTGTCACTTACACCCACGAAAATGCTCCCTGTCGCGCTTTCGCTGCATCTTCGGCTTTGTCTTCTCTATCGCTAGCTTAATCCCGCGAAAATGGCACATGTAGCGATATCGCTACGCATTGCGGCCTTTGGCTATTCCTTCCTTCCTGCACCGCGAAAACGGAACATGCAGCGCATCGCTGCACTTTTTGGCACTTTGTACGGTCTTATGGATGGGTCGCGAAAATGCGACGCCTTTTGCTTTTTGCATGATTCTCTTCGCACTCCGCCTTGTCGCCCAGAACTTGCAGCGAATCGCTACATTTTCTATTTCGTTTGTGAAAACAGTCAGCGCATCGCGGCACTGCACTCGCCTTGTCGCCCAGAACTTGCAGCGAATCGCTGCATTGTCTATGCCTTTTGCTAAAATAGTCAGCGCATCGCTGCACTTTTGAACACTGAAACCCTTGAAGCCAAACGCCACGAAAATGGAACATGTAGCGATATCGCTACATGTTTCGTGCACCTTGTACGGCCTTGAAGACGGTCCGCGAAAACATAACACCTTTTGCACTTGAATGTCTTCAATTCTTCCTTGTCTCCATTTCGCTACCAATTTGAGCACTTAACCATTTTCATGCTTTTTGATCAATTTTCATCCCTTGCATGATTTCGCTGCATATTCATGTCAGTTGGCTTTATTGTTGATATTGCAGCGAATCGCTACAACTTACTGCTCCTTTGCTTCTTGGACCAAAATGGCCGCAATTTTGAAGCATGTAGCGATATCGCTACATGTTGCTCCTTCCGTACCAATTGCCACTTTGCCATCGCGAAAATGCTACAGGTAGCGCGTCGCTGCAACTTTTCCATGGCTTCCTCTTCTTAACAATCATGCAGCGAATCGCTGCAGCTTTTAACCTTGGGTCTTCGAAGCCAAACACCGCGCGAAAATGAGACGTCGGCGCTGCGCTGCAACTTTTGCTTTGTGTCTTCGGCTGGACTTTTTGTCGCGATTTCGTGACATTTTGTCGCTGTTCCTCCTTTGCCTTCCGAAAGTCACGAAAATGGAACACGTCGCGATATCGCGACGGTTCCGCCCAACCTGCCTGCGTTGACTGCGTTGACCGCGATTTCGCGACATGTCAGCGAATCGCTGCAGCTTTTAGACTCAGTCATTTTTTGCTCATTTTTTCTTCTTTTTTCACCAAAGCTGCATCAAAGCTGATATCAAAGGTCAGATTTTCAACAATACACTAATGCATTAATCAATGAGAATCAATGTGGCAAAAATGCCAACAGAACATGGTAATATTCCTTGTCCTCTCTTTCATATGTGTAAAAGGTGCAGGCAAAATTGTCTTGCCTTGTCTGGAAAGCTTGATACTCTGGACACTATCTAGTGTTTCTAACAATAATGCGGGGTAGAGGAGGGATGAAAAAATCCTGTGGCTCCTCCATCTGGACCCTCTGTTGCTCTAGCAATTCATCACTAGGCCACACGGGCTTCTAAGGGAGGTCTCCTATCTACGTTAAGTGCTACGTGTAGGTTCTCTTATTGGAAGGACCTATGCTGAGTGGGGGTGCCCCTCAAAAAGGTGCTTCTATAGTCTTGTTCTGTTATGGCATGATGTGGACTTTCTTGTGTGTCAGGCCGCCAAGGCGGGATAACAAGGTCCTCAATACTATATCGGAGGTGACTTGTCCCCCTTGGTGCATTTTTTGCAGTGCTTTCCCGTGATTGGGCTCGGCTACGAGTGAACACCATGGTGATGTGCTCCTAAAGACGAGTAGATTTTTATATTTTTTAGTATTTCTTACACTACACTTAAACAGGAAGGAAACACACAATAAATGCAGTGGTTATCTCGTTTAAAGATTTTAAAAGTGTGCCCTAAAATTTGGTTTATTGTGTTTTGATGTTATTTTGAAAGTTTTTTTGAAAGAACTTTTAAATGCAAAATGAGGGCTCTTATGACTCCCAAAAAATGGTCGCCCCTTTGATATAGAGTTGCCAGACCGATATACCAACCTCTTTATATACCCGAAATTACATGAGGGAAACTATTGGTACATGAGAGCAGATGGTACGTGGAACATAGGCGGTACGAAAGGGGGATCGCTCTGTTTATGACACCTACCATAGAAGACTTATCCTCATGCACTAGGAATCAACCCCGCTACACTTGGTCAGCTTTCGTCAGGATTTACGTCTAGCAACAGTCGCGATCGGGGTAATGTATGCAATATCTCAAGCCAAAGTGATTATGGAATCCACCTTTGGTCTTACTCAAGGGTTGGGGTTTTATGACCAACTTTTTGTTGTTTCAGTTACCACGTGGTGTGTGGGGTTCTTTTTAAGTTGCATAAATGAAGCAAGCAAGCATTCAAACTCTCCTATGCAAGAAAATAACCAGAGAATATAAAGCAAAGAATTGAAAAAAGGTGTTTAAGACCTCTACCTCTTCTCTACGCAAGTCGGATGTCTCCGAATTTTTGCTTTGAAATAGTCCAGTGTTGGAAAACTTGGTACCTGTAAGCAAAATAACAAGCAACTTTAATCAGAAATTTAATCTTAAAATTCAAGGGACAGAGGTCCCACCGTGATTGCCACTGAAAGCACGAGGATACGGAAACAAAAATTAATATGCCACAAGAAAGAACATATACGAATTGACACAAGATAAAATCAATATGAAATATGGTAATCTCTTTATTGATACACTTTTTAAATTGTGTTACAATACGTCCACTGCAATCCTTATTCCGCGTGCCCACATGTAAGATGGGCGGACCAAAGCATCGTCATCGCTTGCGTATATGATTGTTTATTCCTTCCTGCTCCTCCAATTTTGGAAACCTATGTTCAAAGAAACAGAAAATATTAGTAGCACCTGTAGATAAAATAAAGCATATATTTCCCAAGGCCTACTGTCAGTATATGCATGAAAATATTAAAACGATTATCAAATGATCTCGGATTGACCTAAAATTTTTATATAAGCATAAATATGTTATCATAAGACCACTACAAAAAGAACAATCTGGAAATTCCTCACAAATTTGTATTCGCTCCAGGGTGGGACGAATAGGCCTACAATAATTTGTCATAAAGCACCCTCTTCAATGTCCTACTTAGGAAGCTCCAAATGACCTACAAAGTTGGGGTTAGCTAATTGGGGGTGTTTTGGGAAGACCCAGATGGTCATATTTCTCCAATTTGGCCTCTAGGACTCAAATTTTGCTGATTCCATCTGCAAGTTAGTGAAGGCGGGAAATGACAAAAACCTGGTCAAAATTGCTCAGAATGAAATGAAATTTAAACTGTAACCTATTTAACATATCTAGAATAAAGTTCAAAATAAAAACTAGAGAAATCTATCATATATTTCTAATCATCCTGGGGTGGGGCGAATAGGACTGTGACAGTTTGGGGAGTGCTCGGGGGCAGGACGCCCACCATTTGGGACACTGTTTTGGCACCAATCCACTTGGGATGGGTCCAAAACTGATTATGGGGTGTTGTCAACAAATTTTGTGGATTGTTATGGCCAAAAATCGGGTTTTGGGTCCGGATTCGTGCTTCCAATAGTCACCCAATAACCTCCCTTTCGAATGAGAGATTAAGGATGTGAAAGGCACAAATCTCAAGTAGGTATGTAAATTGGCAACACTTCATTTCTCAAATTCTCCTTATTTTTATATCTTTTGGGTGAGAAAACTCACCAATTTATAGACCTTAGGGTCTCTCTGTTTGAATTGCGCATGCGAGGGTGCCACTTGAGTTGTTTTCCTATTTTTAGAGAAAAGCTAATTCCCTGATTTAGAATCTCCTTGCATGAGGTTTCTAAAATAAAGACATTCATAACTGAAGTCTCTCTTCTTGAATAAAAGCTATTCCTTGCAATTGCATGGCCTGAAGCCTTAGTTAACTGGCATAGTTATCGAGGTTTGACATTTTTCCAGTCAAACTTGCTATTCGCCTCACCTTGGGGTGAATTTCGCTATTCGTCCTTGGGTGGGATGAGCAGAGATCAAGGTGCCAAATTGACCTCTGACCTCTAAAACTACTTTTGGAAGTGGTTAGGACCACTGTTTAACCTTTGGGGGTTGTGTGTGTCAATGCGATCAGCGCTTGTTGACACATAATAGGATTGGTGTTGTTTTGGTGTCTACAAGCACCAATCCGATTATGTGACAACAAACATCGATCTCATTGACACACACAGCCCCTATGGAAGCCCCCATAGGTTAAACAGTTGTCCTAACCACTCCCAATAATAGTTTGGAAGGTCAAGAGTCATTTTGGCACCTTTTGGCACTTTGCTCCCTACTTGCCCCACCCAGGGACGATTACAAACTGGTATTCACCCCACCCAGGGACAAATAGCAACATTCACTCTAGGGTGAGGCAAATAGCAGGTTTGACTGGAAAAAAGTCAAACCTCGACAGGTCCGCCAGTTAACTACAACTTCAGGACATGCAATTGCGAGGAACGACTTCAAAATCAAGAAGAGAGACTTCAATCATGCATGTATTTATTTTAGAGACCTCATGCAAGGAGACTCTAAATTAGGGAATAATATTTTCTCTCAAAATAGGAAAATCAACTCAAGTGGCACCCTCGCATGCGCATTCAAAACAAAGAGACCCTAGGTCTATAAATTGGTGAGTCTTCTCACCCAAAAAGATATACAAAGAGGAGATTTTGGAGCAACGAAGTGCTACTAAAATATATCCTCACCCATTTTTTGTGCTTTCACATCCTTGATCTCTCTTTTGGAGGGAGGTTATCGGGTGATTATTGGAGGCGCATTCTAGACCTAAACCCAAACATTTGGCCATAATATTCCACAAAATTTTTTGACAACACCCCATAAGAAGTTTTGGACCCATCCCAAGTGGATTGGTGCTGAAATAGAGTCCCAAACGGTGGGCGTCCTGCCCCTGGGCGCCCCCAAGCTGTCACAGTCCTAATCGCCCCACCCCAGAGTGATTAGAAATATGTGATATATTTCTATGATTTTTCTTTTGTATATTATTCTAGGTTATTTAAATAGGTTGTAGTTTAAATTTCATTTCATTCCGAGTATTTTTGACCAGTTTTTTATCATTTCCTGCCTTTACTAACTTGCATATGGCACAATCAAAATCTAGGTTATAGAGGCAAAATTGGAGAAATATGACCTTCTGGGTCTTCCCAAAACACCTCCAATTAGCTAAATCCAACTTTGTAGGTCATTTGGAGCTTCCTAGATAGGACATTGAAGATGGTGCTTTCTAACAATTTGTTACAGGTTTATTCGTCCCGCCCCGGAGCGAATACAAATTTATGAGGAATTTCCTGACTGTTCTTTTTGCAGTGGATTCTTGATAAGGTTTTATTGCTTCTTTCAAGTTTTCAGGTCGATATGATATAATTTGGTTATCGTTTTAATATTTTCATGCATACACTAACAGTAGGCCTTGGGAAATACATGTTTTATCCTATCTGCAGGTGCTACTATTCTTTTTTGTGTCTTCAAATGCATTTTTTTGACATCAGAGGAGAATAAAGGAGTCAAAAATCATATACACAAGTGACAGATATGTTTTGATCCACCCATCTTACATGTGGGCACGCGGAAGAAGGATTGCTATCAATGGATGTGATAAGAAACATATTTAATGCTCCTATCACCTAAAAAGGAAGGAGACGTATTGTAACACGAATTTGAAAGAATATCAATAAATATGACCATATTCCATATTGCTTTTATCTTGTGTCGATTCGTTTATGTTCTTTCCTTTCATGCATTTTTCAATATATAGGATTTTAGCGTTAAGTTTGGTTTTACATGCATCGTGCTTGGCATTTTCCTTTTTGTTTCTATATCCTCGTGATTTTAGTGGCGATCACGGGAAAGCATTGTAAAAATTATACAAAAGGGGGAAAGTCACCTCTGATATAGTCCTGAGGACTTGGTCATCCCGCCTTGGCGGCCTGACACACACGATAGTCCACATCATGCCATCACAGAATAGGACTATAGAGGCACCCCCACTCAGCATAGATCCTTTCAAGAAGATAACCTACACGTAGCACTTAACATATATAGGAGGCCTCCCTTAGACGTTCACTATGAGTGGCCTAGTGATGAATTTCTAGAGCAACATAGGGTCCATAAGGAGGGGCCACATGATTTTGTCATCCCTCCTCTACCCCGTATTACTATTAGAAACACTAGACCAAATCCAGATTATCAGGATCTCCAGGCAGGGCAAGACAATTCTGCCCACACCTTGCACACATAAGAAAGGGAGTACAAGGAATACCACCACGTTCCTCAAGAGTAGTACACAGCACGGAAGCAATGTACCTCCGTACCTGCTATGTATCATGATCACCCATGGAGGCCAGAGCCTCAGGTTAATGTGGCTAACCTCGATAGAGGAAAGAAACCCATAGGGGTCTTAGATCACCACAACCAAGATAGACATGTAGAAGAGGCATCTATGCTTCCTAAAATCGAGACGACAAAACAAATTGACTTGGCATTTTCTAGACATTTCGCCCGCCAAGCACAAATCACGCAGCTCAGGTAAGATCAACAATAGTTAGAGCATTTGTATCACCTTAACAAAGAGTGCATTCAGCATCAGACAGCCGAATTGCTTCATAACAATGTACCTGAGAAGGTCCCAACCCCTCGCGCACATAAAGTAGAAGTGTATGAGAGGCACAACCCCTTGGTACAAGATAGGTCTATGTGACCTTATCAAGTATTGCCTCCAAGACATCCTAGACCTTAGCGGGAGGCCACTCCTAGAAACAATGATGGGAACCCTTTGCGAGCACCATGCATGTTTATAGGTCTCATCCAGACACTCCTCAAGAATCCTATGAGGAGTATGAACAAGAAGAAGAGAAGGCTAAAATGCCCTACCAAGGCAGAGGGGGTGTTATCCAACCACCCATATATAGGTCTCAAGTTCCCTACAACCCACAATGGGAGTAAACTGAGGAAGAAATTAAATATTTCGGTGCATATAAAGTGCTTCTAGAGCACTTAGAGTCTATGGAGACCAAGACTTCTGGGCCCCAAAAGCCTACTTTATGCCAACTCCATAGTCATCCTATGCATCTGTCAGTGCCGGCACCTCCATACCCTGAACACTTTAAACTGCCCTAGTTGGCACTCTTTAGAGGGGAGGAGGATGCCCAAGAGCACGTGACTAGGTTCTTGAGTTAGTGCTTTGGCATTTAGGATAACGATGCTTTGTTGCTAAGAGTGTTTATAACCACATTTGCAGGCCCTGCCTCGGATTGGTTCACTCAGTTGCCAAAACATAGCATCAGTAACTTGGATTAGATAGTGGATGCATTCCTCAAATGCTTCACCTTCAACACCAAGAAAAAGGTTTCACTCAGTGACCTAGCTAGCCTCAGGTAGTATGAGGAAGAAACCATGGTGGCATATGGGAACCGATGGAGGACGCTACTTTCAAAGCTGCCTTATCTCCCTCCCATGTCAGACCTAACCCAAATGTTCTCAAAGAGTTGTTTGAGATCGATCTCCATGCTATTGCAGCTATAGCAATATGCCACTCTTGAGGAAGCTCTGGCACAAGCCAGAATCATTGAGGAGATCAAGATACAGGATGGCAAGATTGCCAAGCCAAAGAAGAAATAATGGATTAAAAACACTAAAACAGGGACCACGCAACAGAAACCCACTGGGGTCAATTAGGTTGCTATAAATTTCCCTAAGCCTACATAAGAAACACAACCTCAAAAGGCTAACTATCAGGCGGTGCCTCCTAACAATTATGATAGAGAAAACCAGAGGTAGGAATAAAATCAGCAGTGTCACCCTAGGCGATAATTTACACCTTACACAGAGTCCAGGGACTCCCTGTTTGACCGCTTGTCAACGACGAACTTGATCAACTTGCCAGAGATTCAAACCATAGACCCCAATGTGCCAAAGCCTAAGGGGTACTGGGAGGACTTGTACTGTAGGTTCCACAAGCGAAAGGGACATGACCTTAATGCATGTTGGAAGTTTAAAGGCTTGGTGCAAGACCTAATTGACAACAAGACGTTGGCGGTGGACAACCCCATAGCACCAAACAACCAACATATGGGAGTCTTCAGAGACCCCTTGCCTACCCATGATGCATAGGAAAAACCCCTTCAAGTCAATGAGGTGCAACAGAATTGCCCCATGTAGGGGTATGTAGGGATGATAAGCATAGTGACTAGGAACAGGAGGTATCAAGGAGCTGCCCCTGAAGCATACATTGGAGAAGTTCCATCGACATCACAACCTCAACAACACCCTACGCAAATTCCCTCGCCTAGACCAGTGGCCATGATTCGGACTAGACTTACCCAAAGTCTAAGGACCATGTCGGCCAGGTTCTCCATATACGAGCTCATTCAACAATCAGCGCCCCATCGGGAGGCTTTAATGGAGATATTAAAAGCCATCGAGCTGCAGCCCCATGAAGCAAACTCTTTCAACAACTTTGTGGGACATGTAAAACAATGTACAGAACCAGTCATCACCTTTAGAGAAGATGAATTGAAATTAGTGACTGGTGATGTGGCGGATCCACCCCTACACGTCATTGTGTGGGTCAATGGGATTCCATATAAAAGGGTGTTGGTGGACACTAGCTCATCCAGTAATATCATCACAACAACAACATTGAAACATCTAAAGTTGTCGACATCTCACATCGTGGCCTCCACCTATACACTGCGAGCATTCAATGATGCAATATGCTCGACGGTTGGCACAATTGTCCTACCCATCCAAGTGGGACAAAAGACTATTCATACATTGTGCCACATCTTGGAAGGTGAGATGGCTTATAATATCTTGTTGGGGTAGCCTTGGATCAGGGACATGAAGTGTGTCCCTTGAATAGCTCATAAGTGCCTAAAGTATACATTTGAAGGATAGGTACATGTAGTCTCGGTAGACTTAGAGCCCTTCAAGTACTGCAATATGGTGCAATTCATGCTGCAGTTGACCCTTCCATCAACGCATTTGGATTTTTAGTTGAATCCATCTAACCGGGGTCTGATTCTGCAGGCATCCCTATTGTCGAGTCCATAAAATCCCCAAAAGGGTCCATCTTCCTCATCTGGTCCTTCACCAACGATGCCACCTATGGTGGCCACACTAGAGGACAAGGGAAAGAAACCCCTAGAAGAGGATCCACCTCTAGTCTCAACCATCTCTATCGAAGAGATGCCTAGCCGAATGGAAGTCGAGATGCCTAGTTCACCCTACATGGAGTGGACTCCAGAAGGACTCCCATTCGCTCCCCCTCAACCGCGAAAAATCACCGTTGAGATGGCCAATATGGGCCTGGGGGAGTACATAGTGCGAAACATTGTAGCAACACCCGCACTTGAGTCCATGCAGGACATGGGGAGACCTCAACTCCCCATCGGCTCTGTGGTTCCTCTTGGCTACCCACCCAATTAGAAAAACTTTTTTTATGGGGGCCTAGATAATGGTGTTGAAACTTGTATGCAAGAAGACAAAGATGAAGAGCCCTTTGCTGAGGACGTCAACTATCTGTCCAACCCTGATTTTGCTTTGAGATATCTTGGCCAATGTAATTGGCACCGATATGGGTTGGGTAGGTATGAGCAAGGAGTGTGTGTTCTTTGCCAACCGAGATATCAAATGTCGTATGACAAGTTAGGAGTAGGGTTCAACCACCCCCTACCCCTAGACATCTTGGTAGAGAACATGCAATGCCTAGGGATAGGCAACAAGGATGGGTTGGCATTAGATCCATATGCCAATCCTAACACAACATATACATTGGGGGATTATCACCCATTGCTAACAACCAAACTTGTTGACCATAACAACCTTTTCCCTTCGATCGAAAAGGGAGACAATTTGAGGAATCACCTATAATAAGGATATGGAAAAGACCAAGAAGGGTCTTTAGAAGATGATTCAGAATACGAGGTAGCACCTTGGGATCCTTTCGATTCTGATAGTAATCATTCACAAGTACATCCCATGGATGATTATCAGGAGAGCTTCCTGACAATGTTCCCTTTGGGTGCTCCAATTGAGCATGTCACCTCAAGAGAATCAGGTCCCCCCATAGAGAGCGAAACAACCTTGATGGGACCACATTAATTTTCTCGAGTAGGATGAGCCTCATATGTTACAAACAACTATTGGAGCCAACGAAGGCCTTTGGATCTCTGACAGTGATTATGAAGATGAAACTAAGATGGCTTATCTCAATCATATGCGACAACAACAATATCCCTTGGACATAGATGAAATGTTTGAAAAGTTACACATAGGTCCAAGGCATAGGTGGCACCTAAACCAAGTGCAGTTATAACAATTACTGCACCCACCACTCCAGGTACATAGAGAGCATCTTCTGCCTAGAGACCCTATACAACCATCAGTGCCTAGGGTGGACCCTATCTTTTTATCCATGCATAGGGTTGATCCATTTGTGCCAGTACCCATAGAGCCAGATCCGGAGCACAAAGATCATCTAGGATGTCCGAGCAGTCATACCCACGATAATGGAGACCACAATCATTTCATTAACATGATCTCCATTGACTTAACCACCCCCATCCATGATCCAGTCGACCCGACACGGTCATTGCATCTAGACCTAGAGGCTATAGACTGGGATCACACTAACACACCACCATCTCCATCAGAGTATTGGCCTTGTGGTGGGATGTTCCATTTCACCCCAAGACAGACTCAGGATGTCTTCCATGCTGAAGAGGAACCTGATGTTCCGAACGATGATCTCAATTCAGCAAAAAATATCCACTTCATCCCAACTTTGCACCAGTTGGAGGACGGGTCCCACATGTCGGTCGAGGATATGACTGATGTAGACATTGGCTCAGATCCAGTGAATTTGCAAATCATCAAGCTAGGGGTAAGTTTATCCCTCGAAGAGCAAGCCGACTACATTACCCTTCTCAAATAGAAGAAGGAGGTTTTTGCATGGTCCTACAAAGACATGTCGGGGCTAGACCCGTAGCTAGTCACACATAATCTAACCCTTGATCTGACAATCAAGCCAGTAAAGCAAAAACTACATAAGATGCACCCAACAGGAGCCTTAATGGTCAAATATGAGCTACAAAAGTTGTTGGATGCACAGTTTGTCATCTACGTGGATTACCCACCATGGTTGTCTAACATGGTGCCCATCAAAAAACCCAATGGGAGGATTTGCATATGCACCGATTTTCAAGATCTAAACAAAGCGAGTCCTAAGGATTATTTTCCCTTACCGAGCATCGACGCATTGGTAAACGCTACAATGGGCCATGAAATGCTTTCCCTCATGGATGGTTTCTCGGGATACAATCAAATTCGTATCAATCCTAAGGACCAATTAAAAATGGTGTTCACAATGCCTTGGGGGAAATTTTGCTATAAGGTCATGCCTTTTGGCCTTAAAAATGTCGGTGCCACCTACCAACGTGCCATGATGTACATCTTTCATGATTACATGCACAAAACTTTGGAATATTACATGGATGATTTTTTGGCCAAATCGCTTTTGCGCCCAGATCATCTCGATGACTTAAGCAAGATCCTTGATCGCCTCATGGAACATAAAGTCAAAATAAACCCCAAGAAGTGCGTATTTGGCATCACATTTGGAAAGCTCTTGGGTTATATAGTCTCTAAACAAGGAATCAAGGTAAACACACATAAATTCAATGCAATCCTTGAAATGTTTCCCCCAACTACCATCAAGCAGCTCAGAAGCCTACAGGGAAAGGTCACGTCAATTAAGCTCTTCATAGCACAACTATCTGACAAGTGCCGACCCATGAATAAATTATTGCACAAGGGGATAACATTTCACTGGGATGACGAGTGCCAATCAGCATTTGATGAAATTAAACAATACTTGGATTCACCACCAGTATTGGCACCACCTAGACCAGGAGTGTCGTTCTACTTATACATCTCAGCTACTGAGGTGGCACTGGGTGCCATGCTATCCCAAAAAAATGAACTACACAAAGAACAGGCTACTTACTATCTTAGCCGCACCCTGGTCAGTTATGAACTTAACTATGCATACGTTGAAAATCTTTGCTTGGCAGTGGTGTTTGCTACCAAAAAGCTATGCCACTACATGCTCAGCAATACGACGTATGTTGTGTCTAAGGAGAATCCATTGCGATACATGATGAGTCGTACTTATCATAGTAGCCGCATGGTGAAATGGATCATGTTGTTGACGGAGTTTGACATAGAATTCATTGGACAAAAATTCATAAAAGGTCAAGTCATCATCGATCAAGTAATGCATGAGGATACGAAATCATGTTGGAAATGAGGCCCATAAGTAATGCGTGCCTCACTCCCAACACACCCCTCTCTAGCCACCATCGAACCAATATGCCACCAATCTAGCAGTCGCACTCTGCCCTCTCCCCTGGGCTATCCACCCCCATCTCCTCTCCATGTCCAAAATAGCGTGTCAACAGTGTTGTTCGCTGATCCCATGGCGTCGTCCAGATCGATAGTCTGTCTATCAAAATCCGAAGGATCCGATAAACATCCTCCAAGGTCACCGTCATCTCCCCTATTGGGAGATGGAAGGTGTTGGTCCGAGGATCCCACAGGTTGATCAGGGCCGTCAGATAGGCCCGATCCTTGACCATCGGCTCCAACAGAGTCACCTTCTTGAGCCCAAGGGCATTAAGCCACTCCCAGTCAGTCAAAGTCAGCGCCTCCTGCGCTTTAGTGAAAACCGTGGGCACACGGTACCGGATCTTCACAACCTGCAAAAGAAAAAAACACAAAAACATTAAAACAATGAAAAATTGTACAACAAAAACATGAATATACAGCAATGCATAAAACCATGTACAACCAAATTACAAAAAAACTACAAAAAAAAAATCAAAAATCATTTGTCAATTCTAGGGTTTTTAACTCTAACTGATAAATTAAAAAATAAACAAAAAATTTTTTTGTCAGACCTAGGGTTTTTAACTCTAACTGATAAATTACAAACAAACAACAAAAATAAAAAAAACTATCATTTGTCAGTTCTAGGGTTTTTAACTCTAACTGATAAATTAAAAAAAAAAAACTACAAAAAAATTCAAAAATCATTTGTCAGTTCTAGGGTTTTTAACTCTAACTGATAAATTAAAAAACAAATAAAAACATTCAAAAATGATTTGTCAGTTCTAGGGTTTTTAACTCTAACTGATAAATTAAAAAACAAACAAAAACATTCAAAAATAATTTCTCAGACCTAGGGTTTTTAACTCTAACTGATAAATTAAAAAACAAACAAAAACATTCAAAAATAATTTCTCAGATCTAGGGTTTTTAACTCTAACTGATAAATTAAAAACAAAAAAATTAAAACAAAATAATTGTTTGTCAGTTCTAGGGTTTTAACTCTAACTGATAAATTAAAAACAAAAAAATTAAAACAAAATAATTGTTTGTCAGTCCTAGGGTTTTTAACTCTAAAAATTGACTGATCACTTACAAACACAAAAACACAAACCACAACAAATAACTAGGGTTAAAGCTACGTTTTTACGCTCAGTTTTACCCTACGTTTCTAACTTAAGTTTTGATCTTTGTTCAATTCAGGTTAAGCGAAGTTTTTAAGTTATGTTCTAAACTAAGTTTTTTAGCTCAGTTTTAAACTAACTTTGGATATTTGTTTCACTAGGGTTACACTAAGTTTTCAACTAAGTGTTAATTTTGATAGACTAGGGTTTCATTTTTAAATTTGAAACAAAATAAACAAAAGAACAAAAAAACAAGCAAATTGCGGTTTTCAAATTGCAACACAAAACAATAAAGAGGAAGGGCACTCACTGGTCTCGCTTTGGATCCATCGTTGGATGATCCGGTGCATGAACTCATGGTCGCAAGAAAATTTTGGTAGCGCTTCACTTCGCAGAATTGACCTCCTCCTCCTCAAAGCTCCAAATCGCCAGGAAAAACAAATGCAAATGAGCCCAAAACCTAGTTTTGGCCTTTAAATAGGCTTTTTGAGCCTGTAATCGTTCCTCCCTAGGACGAGCACTCTAGTTAGCGCTTGTCCCACCCTGGGATGATTACTAACCTGGTATTCGTCCCACCCAGGGATGAATATAGAGCAAAAATTTCAAAAACAACAAAAAATGCACAAAAATGTACCAAAAAAAGCAATAAAAGTGTCCGATAAGAGTGCTTCTGCACTTGACATTTCGGGCATGCAAAACAAATTTCAGGATCACAAATCCTCACTATCCTACTCCCTAAGAATGCTACCATAGTCGGACCACTCCACGGGAAGACAAATTTTCGAGAATTTCATCCCCAAATAACATCACCAAAAGGGTCAAAACCCAACCAAAAATAGCAATAACATTGTTGAATGAATGCGCCTTTGCGCCTGATATTCTTGGCATCCAAAACAGACATTGGGGTTACAAACTATCACTATCCTACTCCCTAATAAGGCTATCATAGCCAGACCGCTCCCCGAGAGGATGAATTCTTGACCATTTTAGCTCCACAATACGTCACACAAAGGGTTAACACCCACCAAAAATAGGTCAAAATGTTCAAAAACTTTTGAAGCATTCAACGGTAAACCACTGAAGGCACCCTTACCTAAGTCATCTTGAGTCAAGTGACTAGTCACTTTTCTCATGTCGATCATGCCCTCATCAATTCGTCGCTTGAGGGGGTAGTCACACTTAGTCACCAATCAACAAAAATATACCCAATTAAGGAAATAACACGCATTCAAAGGATCATTCACAAATAAAATCATGCCTCTGCTTGGGGCAGCAAACAAGCAATAATCACAAGTTGATCAAACACTTGGCATTCGTGAATCATGAACTCAAGGTTCCCATAGACAAAATGTTGTGCCCTTTGCCTATTCATGACTGATCAATGTCCAAGCTCAAGTAACACCTCACCAAAAAAGGTTAACACTTGAATTAAGTTCCTTAGCTCATCAGAAGCAAGGATTCAAGAATGCGTGCCCCTTCCATACTTGGGGCATCAAGAGTTGGTTAGGTTACTGAGAAACCCTAATCATTAGTGCTTTGGTTATCTATTTTTGCTCAACGTTGTACCTTGCACAATGCTTCCAAAAAAGGGGCATCTGTAGACACGAAAACAACACCAATCTGATTATGTGACAAAAAAAATTGATCGCATTGACACACATAGCCCCTAGGGCAGCCCCCAAAGGTTAAACAGTGGTCCTAATCACTACCAACATCAGTTTGGAAGGTCAAGAGTCATTTTGGCACCTTTTGGCACTTTTCTCCCTACTCGCCCCACCCTGGGACGATTACAAACTGGTATTCGCCCCACCCAAGGATGAATAGCAACATTCGCCCCAAGGTGAGGCGAATAGCAGGTTTGACTAGCAAAAATTCAAACCTCGATAGGTCTTCCAGTTAACTGCAACTTCAGGACATGCAATTGCAAGGAACGACTTCAAAATCAAGAAGAGAGACTTCAGTCATGCATGTCTTTATTTTAGAGACCTCATGCAAGGAGACTCTAAATCAGGGAATAATCTTTTCTCTCAAAATAGGATAATCAACTCAAGTGGTGCCCTCGCATGCGCATTCAAAACAAAGAGACCCTAGGTCTATAAATTGGTGAGTCTTCTCACCCAAAATGATATACAGAGAGGAGATTTTGGAGCAACGAAGTGCTGCTAAAATATATCCTCACCCATTTTTTGTGCTTTCACATCCTTGATCTCTCTTTTGGAGGGAGGTTATTGGGTGATTATTGGAGGCACATTCTAGACCCAAACCCAAACATTTGGCCACAATATTCCACAAAATTTGTCAAAAACACCCCATAAGAAGTTTTGGACCCATCCCAAGTGGATTGGTGCCGAAACAGAGTCCCAAACGGTGGGCGTCCCGCCCCGGGTGCCCCCCAAGTTGTCGTAGTCCTAATCGCCCCACCTCGGAGCGATTAGAAATATATGATATATTTCTCTAATTTTTCTTTTGCATCTTATTCTAGGTTATTTAAATAGGTTGTAGTTTAAATTTCATTTCATTCTGAGTATTTTTGACCAAGTTTTTATCGTTTCCTGCCTTTACTAACTTGCAGATGGCATCATAAAAATATGGGTGATAGAGGCCAAATTTGAGAAATATGACCTTCTGGGTCTTCCCAAAACACCCCCAATTAGCTAACCCCAACTTTACATGTCATTTGGAGCTTCCTAGATAGGACATTGAAGAGGGTGCTTTCTGACAATTTGTTGTAGGTTTATTCATCTCGCCCCAGAGCGAATACAAATTTATGAGGAATTTCTCGACTGTTATTTTTGTAGTGGCTTCTTGATAAGGTTTTATTGCTTCTATCAAATTTTTAGGTCAAAATGATATCATTTTGTTATCGTTTTAATATTTTCATGCATACACTAACAGTAGGCCTTGGGAAATACATGTTTTATCCTATCTGCAGGTGCTACTAATCTTTTATGTTTCTTTAAACATAGGTTTTTGACATCAAAGGAGCAAAAAGGAGTCAAAAATCATATACACAAGTTGCAGTGACGTTTTGGTCCGTCCATATTACATGTGGGCACACGGAAGAAGGATTGCTATCCATGGATGTGATAAGAAACATATTTAACGCTCCTATCCCCTAAAAAGGAAGGAAACGTATTGTAACACGAATTTGAAAGCATATCAATAAAGAGGACCATATTCCATATTGCTTTTATCTTGTGTCGATTCGTTTATGTTCTTTCCTTTCATGCATTTTTCAATATATAGGCTTTTAGCGTTAAGTTTGGTTTTACACGCATCGTGCTTGGCATTTTCCTTTTTGTTTCCGTATCCTCGTGCTTTCATATAGCAAATTCTATTACCAGAGCTAGTGAAACCACCTTCAAACTAGAGCATATATTAATATGAAAAATATCATGAGGAGAGAATCAGGTCCCCATTTTTATAAACTATGTACTTATTGTAATTTTCAATAAAAAAAAAATGTCTAGGTTCATTTTATGGAAAGGGAAACTAAGTATAAAATTGCTATAAAACCTTGTAATTTAAAATTATGATTATTGTTGAGTTCGTTGGAAGAATGTTGTAACAATTTTACTTGGAAAAACCAATAAATGATGAACAAAAATATGCTCAAAATATATGTTTTGGCTTTAAATTCTATCTGTTTAGTATTGAAAAGTTTGTATTGTTGATTATTAGAGATATTCATTTTCAAAGAAAACAAACTCCAAGATTTAATGCAAGTAAATAGTGAAAACATTTTTCTTGGATTGTTCACTTTATATTTTAGCCAGTAAAGTAGAACCCAAAAATGTTGAACTATTTGATAAAGTGAAGGTAACATAAAACTAGAATGTTGCATGTGACGTTTTAACTAGAATGTTTAAAAGTTAACTCAATCTCGAATATGAACTAAAAACTCAGAAAGGAAGATTGGTACTTCATGTTAAACCCAGCTAAATTTTGGGTGCTCACATAGATAATGAGGAACAAAAATAAGGTATTTATATTGTTTGTTTAGCTAGGTTGGGTAAAATGAGTTTGCTTATAACTCTGTTTTCGTGTAACATAAGAGTGGTAAATGAAGTTGCATAGTTTTTGATTCGAATATGAAGTTCTTCCCAAGGGAGAAACACGTGGATATTTATTGCTTGTATTATATTTTGTAATTGGTTAAACCAAGACAAGACTTTAATATCACATTCATTCTTATGGAGTTAATAGTGAAAATGTGATATTCTAATAGAATAATGGAAGGTTGAAATTAGGCTAAACAACAATATACTAGAAAACATCGTTGTATTTAGGTATATTCTCAAATAACAGAGCTTGTTGGAATAACACAAGTTTATTTAAAGGCTTGAATGGAAACTTTAGATACCTAAAGTACTAGTGAAGCATAGAGTACATATATATTACATATCCCTCGATATACCATTTTAGAAGCAATTGAAACATATAGTGAAACATAAAGTGATTGTAGGAGGGTCAAAAAGGAAAATGTAGGTGATAAATTAAATATAAAAATAAGAATTGGTTTCTTTGAATCATATATAGGTGAAGACCTTAATTGGTTATTATTGTTTAAACTAAATTATATTCTTTAATATTAGACATTTGAAGCATTGATTTAAGAGTTACTTTAATTATTAGAGTTTTTTTTTAAGGAACCTCTTAAAACTAGTATCTTATTAGGGAGCACACTTAACTCAAAATATCATAGTGGAACTCTAATTTCCATATTTCTTCTTTAAAAAAAAAAAAATCTTGATCATGAGGAAGGTGACTAAGCTACACACCCAATATTGGTGGTTATGAGTGCTAACCACAACAACTTGAGAACGACTATTTTTATGACGAAATAGGTTAAAATAAGTGACCTTGTCATAACTAGTAATGAGGGGTGGTATGGAACATCACCTCTAGGTCATTTCCTGGGAGTACAAGTGATAAGTCCTTGTACCATTTGACTAGTAGAGAGCTAGTATGACAAATAAACTAGTTTTACCACAATGTTTGGTATGGGATAAACTATTGTGAGTCATAATGGACAATTGAGACTAAGACCAGAGTCAGGGTAATGGTATAGGTTTAGATAACTCTAGGAAAGAGGATAATCATCTAGACACTAGGCATATGTATGCTAACCCCTTGCATAACAAGTCTTGAACATGTTGACCAGTTAGGTAAAGGTTCATCATGCTAAGGGATGGGTAGAGTATGCATCCATCCTCTAGGTGTTATGGGCCCTAGAGGATAAATCTAGTTGTGGATCGACCCTCATTCCATAACAAGAGGAAGTCAAATAATATAAGTTAGATTCACAAAATGGCACTACTCATGGGATTTGGCCAATATTGTCCACTTGGGAGACTATTTGTAGTAGTCATAAATCCCAAAAGTGGTATGATATACCTCGTACTTAAAAGTGAACTAGAATTGGGTGAACATTAAACCAAATACTTTAAACTTTAATTGTAGAGTGAACATGTCGTAAAAAAAAACATATGTGCATTGAATGAGTTTGTATGAATGGTACAACCAGGTGAGTATACTTGGGTTGTTACATGTGGTATTAGAGAAAAATAGATCCTAATGTTGTAAGACTCTTTATGATGTTTAAAAATAAATAAATCAATCAATTAACTTACTTCTTGTTCCCATAGGTTTAATGGCACACATGTTATGAGGTGGACCTTCGAGGAATCCCAAAGAATATGGGCAAGAAGAGACCACCATAAGACCTCAAAAGGGACCACAAACATGGGCTAGAAAAGAAGGACCTCAAAGGGAAAGAAGAATGAAACAAATAAATGAGCATCCATAAAGTGAGTCTAATAGGGAAGAAGGAAATTTGGCAAAGGTAGTTCAACTATTACAAACCCATATGGAACAACAAAAAGAGGAAATGGTAGAATAGGAAGCTCATATGGCCCAATAGAAAAAAAAAATAGAGGACTTAACCAGGTGTAGGGAACCTGTAGGCAGACTAAAGGGAGCATCCAATGATCCTGCTGGAACTGGTAGGACCAGAGTGAGCATGGAGTTGGCCACAAACTTAAAGAAGGTTGTGATTTCAAAATTTAATGGTAAATATGATGGAGATGCAATAAAAACTAGCTGAATGAACTTGTCACTTCACCAAAAAAGGGTTTTAATGGTGGTTATTAACCATCCTTAAAGACCTTTAAGGGTGGTTTTCAAACTGCCATCTTTGAGGGCATCATAAAAATTCCATGTTATACAACATTGGTTAAAAACCACCTCAAAAAATTGCCCTCTTAAGTTCTAAGATGACGATTTTTAACCATCATCTTATCCACTGTCTTAGTCTCCTACGATGGTGATTTTTAGTGACCATTTTAGGTCTCTAAGATGGCAATTTTTAGCCACTATCTAAGAACCTAGGGTGGTTATTAACCATCATATTATCATAAAAATTCCATGTTATACAATGGCGGTTAAACACCACCTCAAAAAACTGCCCTCTTAAGTTCTAAAATGATGGTTTTAAACCGTCGTATTATCCACCATCTTAGTCTCCTATGATGGCAATTTTTAGCCATCGTCTTAGGTCTCGAAGATGACGATTTTTATCCACCGTCTTAGAATCTAGGGCGGTTATTAACTACCATCCTAGACACGTATGACAACATTTTTAGCCACCCTATTAGGTTCAAAGACGATAACTACACGCTGCCATTGTAGCGGTCGAAGACGATAGTTTTTAGCCATCATATTAGGCCTCTAGGATGGCGATAAAAAATTTGTAATTAAAATAATTAAACAAGCATTTACGAAAATAAATTTATTTAATTTTTATGCAAGTTGAACTATGAATATTATAAAATGTATTATATAAAAATATTAATGTCAGTTTACTTTTATAAAAAAATTAATATGAGTTAAAATTATAGAAAGAAAAAATATTTTGTTAAAATAGTTGTTTATTTAATTAAATAACATATTTATATAAAAAATATGTTTGTTATCAGTATTAGTTGGTCGGTTCATCAAAACATACAAATCATGTCCAAACACTTGGTAAGTTGAAAAGCACTATTCATAAGCTCCCTTGGGCTACTTAAGCCCCTTTCTATGCTTAACTATAGGTCCTCATGCGATCGCCATCATGGCGTAACCTTGGTTAATATTTACCATGGTCGCAATTCACTTTATGGTCAAACTCCACTCCATGGTCAATCTAACCATGGTCAATCTGATTCATGGCCACCTCACCTAGTCTACTCTTTGACTAGCCTAGGTGCCACCTCACCTATTTGACCTTGGTATAACCTAGGATCAACCTAATCAGGGTTATATTTAACCCTTGCTCCACACATCCTCTTGTGTGAATTTAGGGCATTAAAAGGCTTTTGGAGACTTTTGTATCCAAAGGCATGGGAGACATGGTGAGTCACACTCCACCTCACCCAAAAGTCAACAACTAACCTAGGATCAACCTAACCCTAGTCACAACTAACCCTTACTCCATTTCAAATTCCCATGTGGGTTTGAATTCATAAATGAGTTTTGAAGACTTTGTGGTTTTCAAAGCATGGTCATGGATGACTCACCTTCCACCTCACCCAAGTCAAATCTCCACTCTGGGTTAACCCCACCATAGTTAGGATTTGACCCTTACTCCACTCCACATCACCATGCTCATTCATGATAGGTATATGGGTGAGGGATTATCTCACCCAAATGCACTAATGAGGTATGCCACATTAGGGGACACCTCATGGGATGCCTCAACCCCTCCCTTAACCTTGGCAAACTTTATAAATAGGTCAAATTCTCCATTTCAAAGAGATCAACTTTTGCTTAACAAAACTCTACTAAAATTAGCCTAGACTACCAACATAAATCAACATCATCCAACATCACTCATAATCCATCCCCACATAGAAGTCAACATGAAATCCATCAACACCCATTTGTATTTTGTAGGTTGCGGTTAAATATTGTAGCTTATGAAGACGACTTGGCAAACAACAGAAGAAGTTCCTACACTAGAAAAAACTTTGTTTCAAAATCCATCGATTCTGTAAATCATAGTCATATTTGCATACCAAGGTGTGAGTCTTGAGGCACAATGATATTCACACACTAGTGTGTGAATCCCATTTTATGCCAACTAGAGCTCATAAGAATTGATAAATATCCTTGATTTGCTTATTTTCTATTATTTTACATAGTTTTAATCATGTTTTGAGCATAATTTAGAGTTTATTTGTTTGTAAACACGAGAGGTTTGATCAAGACCAGCTACCAAATAGTCTAACCAAATTTTGCAAGTCTCATAGATCCCAAGGATAGATTTTGACCACCAGTGGCACACGAGCAATAAGCCTACTTGCATCAAGGAAGAAAAGGACACAACTGGTGGTTGTTTACTATTAATACTTAAAGAGGGTTTCTTGTGTGAAAGATCCCATTTTGTGGCCCTTAAGGGTACTTTTATTAAAAAGAATAATCTCTATAGCCTTCCTTTTCAAGATCAATTTACAAAACAAATAGTTTCCTTATGTTTCATTCTAGCACACCCGATGGAACACCCACATGTTTACTGCTTTTCTTTAGCCTCTTCATTGGTTAACCATCATTTGACTATTTTTTTTGTGTTCAAGTGTTGAAAAACCAGAAAAGAATACACTAAAACCATGAAAACACGTTAGTTTCCAATATGCACCATTTTTGGCCTACAAGCCAGATTTGCATAGCAGGGTGCGAATCCCAAGATAATTAGATTCACACACCAGGGTGCGAATCCCAAAAATCACCTCAAAAATTGATCCCTAGCAAAAAGGTATCCATTTCTACACACCTACATTAGCAATAAGGTAAGTCGGGTAGGTAAAAATACTTGTTTTCCATTGAGATTGCTATTTCACATACCTTTTCAGCCTTCGTAGACCAAACCACCTCTCGACATAGCATATAAACTGGTGAATGAAGAGGATTGGATGGTTTGGGTGGAGTGTAAACTGTTGAAGGCTTGTGGTGAGGAGGAGGAAATGTTGGAGTTGGCTTTGGGGGTGAAATTTTTGGAATAGGTGGAGGTGGGGATTTATAAACGTAATGAGGGGGAGACACTGGCGTTGGAGGCGGCTTGGGAAGTGGTGATGGCTTTGGGGAAGGTTTAATATGAACAGGGGGTGGCTTCTCCACTACTGGGGGCTTGCCTACCGGTGGAGGAGTTATGGGTGAAGGCTGATGAACTGGAAAAGGGAAATGCAATGGAGGAGGAGGAGGAGACTTGTAGTCGTACGGCTTTGGAGGAGGACCAGTATGGTATGTGGCATATGATGGAGCCGCAGCCAAAATGTAGGCTGCAATGAGAACCAGCAACAAGTTGGAAATGGAGTTCATCTTTTCTGAGACGTCGAGGCTTTCAACAATGGGATAACAAGCTTACCTCTGGAATGATATTTATAGGGATTCGCAGCGTCCCGAGTTGGCTTGGTAGAAGTTTCTTGATACAGCACGTCAGGTAAAGGCTTTATTTATGTAATGACATCTATCGTGTGAAAGGAGGACATTTCCGTAACAAAAAGCGCGTGGAGACAGCTTTTAAAATGAAATTGCTTCCATGTCGGTGTGAAAAATTAAAAGGCGTAGAGGTGATTTGAAATAAAAATATGATATGCGTAGATATTGTAGCATATCAAGATCAAAGTGAAATTATTAAAACATTTGATTTCCAACCGAAGTGAAAAATTATAACTTCTCTCCGCTCTTGACATTAAATTAAGTATTTTAATGGTATGTATGGAGGAGGACCAGTATGGTATGTGGCATATGATGGAGCCGCAGCCAAAATGTAGGCTGCTATGAGAACCAGCAACAAGTTGAAAATGGAGTTCATCTTTTCTCAGACGTCGAACCTTTCAACAATGGGATAACAAGCTAATCTAGGGAATGATATTTATAGGGATTCGCGGCGTTACCGATTTGGCTGAGTAGAAGTTTCTTGACACAGCACGTCAGGTAAAGGCTTTATTTATGTAATGGCATCTATCGTGTGAAAGGAGGACATTTCCGTAACAGAAAGCGCGTGGAGACAGCTTCTTTAAATCTTATTTTAAAATGAAATTGTTTCGCGGCCGGTGTGAAATATTATGATATGCCGTAGATATTGCACCCTACCAAGATCAAAGTGAAATTATTAAAACATTTGAGTTTCCACCTGAAGTCAAAGTATGTAACTCCTCTCTTTCTTGACTTTAAATTAAGTATTTTAAGGTTTAAAATTGTCAGACGACGCAAGCGGTGACTTAAATTTATTACGATTTAACTCTCGTGTAAGTGTTCAAGCTAAAAATTAAAATCTCGTGGTGACTGTATTTTGATCATATGCTTTTTCATTAATAAATCCTGAGGGAAACCATTTAATGGATCTAGTAATATTTCTGTAGTGGATACAGAATTTAACACATGATTAGTTTTCTTTCTAAATTTTCCATCAAACTTCCCAGAGATCCCGGTATGCTCTAAACTCCTTGATTTTTGTGTTTCTTCCGAGGCACTCGAGGTGACCTGATCTCTTTACGGAAATATTTCGCCTTCCCCAATCACAACCAACCCCTAAGTTAATTGCTTGTGTAGGAATTTTATAACCTCCTCTGAAAATAAGATTGCCCTTCACTTTGAATAAGTTGGCTTGAACATTACGATAACTCTTGGTCATATTTATCGATAGCTCGTACATGGTCGTACGGACCTCGTTTGTAATACATCCACAGCTGCTAAGTATATTCAACGTGTCTTGCTTTGGACGGCCAGATAAAGCAGACATACAGTGAAAAAAAAGATCTTAAAAGTTCTAGGGGAAATAATACCCACCACACTTTCCCCGTCGGTGGCGGTATGTTCACTAGCCATTTGTGTTGGTTAGAGCGTCCCGAGGAAATGTTGCCTATGGCCATGTGGAATTAGTATCAAGTTGAAAAGTGTGTACGCAGGCAGGTATTTTTTTAATATTATATGATGATCTATTTTACCATAGGTCAAACATCCTACATAAGTATCGTAGGATGTATTATACTCAAAATCAAACATCCTATACCTATTGTATCATATCCTATTTGACTTGAGATATATATATATATATATATATATATATATTAACATCTTTTCAGCTTTAGAGTACGACAATATAACCCTTTTAATAGATGGTTTTTATCAGAATCAACAACAACGAGATAAATAAATTGTTGGGAGCAATCCCTTAGTTTAAACCCTGTAAAACATTTTTTCATTTTTTACTATTCAAAATCAAACATTCTTTACCTATTTTATTATATCCTATTTTACTTGATATCAATCATTCTACATACCTATTTCTTTTATACATAGGAGAATCCTTAACATTCCTTCATTTTCTACTATTAGCGACCCAGCCTAAGAGAGACCACTTGCATCTTGAGACTGGGTTGGCATATCCTCAAAGAAGTGGACAATCTACTACCTTTGACCCAAGAAAGGCTTGCCTTCGAAGTTTGAACCTGGGTCTTCTCTTGATAAGTGCCAAAATATAAATATATATATTGAAAAAATATTGCTTATATTAATACTAAAAAAAATCAAAATACAAGATAAGTGCCAAAACTTACCAATCCACCCAACCTTTGAGACTATTCTACACACCTATATTATCAAGTCTAAACAAGCATTCTCCATCTACCTAACATTTAGTTTTTTTTTTAATACATAGGGGAGTTGGTTAGATGGACATTTAGTTTTTTTTTTTTTTTTTAATACATAGGGGAGTTGGTTAGATGGACATTTAGTTTTTTTTTTTTTTTTTAATACATAGGGGAGTTGGTTACATTCACATTATTTTTAGTAACTGTCAAGTGGAGGGTTCAAATCATAGGGGCTGCTCCCAACAAGCCTATGCTATCTCATTATTGTTGACACGTAACAAGGGGACCATCACCTATGCTATCTCGTTATTGTTAACATTTAACAAGGGGACCACCGGTATCTCGAGATTCATACCATCATCGTCACTTTGGTGTGCACTCAAAAGATTCAAACTACTACCTTTGCAATAGGCACTTCCCCAACATTTGAACCTAGGTCTCTTCTTTGTAAGTGCTTGACTAGATAAACAACTATCAATTCACATTAATTTTTTTAGTAACCGCTAAATGGAGGGTTTAAATCACAGGGGTTGCTCCCAACAAGTCTATGCCACCTCGTTATTGTTGACACATAGCAAGGGGACATACCATCATCGTCACTTTGGCATGCACTCAAAAGATTCAGACTACTACCTTTGCAATAGACATGCCCTTAACGTTTGAACCTAGGTCTCTTCTTTGTAAATGCCTAACTAGATAGACATCTATCAATTCACATTATTTTTAGTAACTGTTAAATGGAGGGTTCAAATCACAGTGGTTTCTCCCAACAAGCCTATGCCACCTCGTTATTGTTGACATGTAGCAAGGGAACCTACCATCATTGTCACTCTGGCATGCACTCAAAAGATTCAGACTAATACCTTTGTGATAGGCATGCCCCGTTTGAACGTAAGTCTCTTATTTGTAAGTGCCTGACTAGATAGACAACTATCAATTCACATTATTTTTAGTTACCGCTAAAAGGAAGGATTCAAATCACAAGGACTGCTCCCAATAAGCCTATGCCACCTCGTTATTGTTGACACATAGCAATGGAAGCATAGGATTCATACCAACACGTAGCAAAAGGACCATCAATATCTTGAGATTCATACCAACACGTAGCAAGGGGACCATCAGTATATAGAGATTCATATCAACATTATAGGGCACTCAAAATATTCAAATCAAACTACTACCTTTACAATAGACACGCTCCCAATGTTTGAATCTAAGTTTCTTCTTTGTAAATACTTTATAAAACAACTACCAATTCACTTAATCCTTGAAATAAAAAATTTAAATTATAAAAAAATATATTATAAAACTTCAATTAAATACCTCACCAAACAAATAACAATCAATTCACCCAGCCTGTTTATACGAAGGGTATGTTATATGATACATGCTAACAAAATTTTAAAATCAATGTGCACGGTCCAAAGTCTAGGCCGGTGTAAGTTGTAAAGAAGGTGGGGATTGTGGGTATAAGACGGTGGCCCGATTCCATAGGGGGCGGCCACTCCTGAAAATCATTCGAGCGATCACAATTCGTATGACTCACAAGTCCTGACATTGTCGGGTAGGATCAGCAGGACGTCGCATTCCAATCAATTCAAATTCAGGTTTGAACACACTTCTATGTCGATTGTATCTATTATAGCTTAATTTGTTAGATGTCCACCTGTCAAAGGAAAATTGAAAGATTGGTTAATAGATTAGTTAAAATATATATTTAATTGAATTTTATTATTATTCAATGTTTTATATTAATTTGTTTTTATTTCATTGTATAATGCATTATATATAAAAGTATGTAATTGCTTTTTAACATTAAGAATTATAGACATGGCAAAATATAAACTATAAAAAAATTAAAATAATAATTATGTTGTTTATTAATGGTAATAATTATGTTGTTTTTTGAGTGAAAAGATTAAAATTTTATTAATGAAACTCAAAATACATTAAAAAGGAAATAATTTTCCTTTTTTTAATTAAGACCAAAATATAAATAAGCTTTCGTTTTACATATACACTAATACCAAAGAGTCTTTAGCTTTCTTTTTCCATATTTTTGTCATTATCTCTTTTTTATCCGTAGAAGGTATTAACATGTTTGATCATCTCTATTCGGTACCCTGTTATATATGGTATATTGTTGACCTTGGATCTGAGTCACTTGTGTTGCTCCTCTCTTTAGAGTGTTTCATATTGCTTCCTCCTCTTCAAGTATATGAAATTCTCCTAATATTTTTACCTCTAGGATTTTTGTTAGATTCCTTGTTAAGGTGTTCTAGGGACTCTCCATTGGTTTCAAGTCTTATCTAAAAGTTCTTCCATTTGTGTCCAGCCATAGTTTCCACCATATAAAACCAATACCTAGATCCTAGGCACATTTGATTTTTGTGGATGTGAATCTATTGGCTTTCCAATAGTTCTAGAAGGATTCCATGGTTGGGAGTGAGGTCCCCTACTACTTGAAAGTTTCAAACCATTGGTGCTAGATCATTTGGGTATATGGGCATGTAAAGAGCAAGTGGGGATTGTTTCCTCTTCACTATTACACATTATGGATAATTTCATACCTCTAAAGCCTCTCTTACATAGGTTATCTTGATTTAGGATACTATTGTGGGCCACTTGCCAGGAGAAACAATTGATCTTTGTCTAACCAAGGGAAAGGATTGGGGGATTGAGGGGCAAAAGATATGGATCTATAATCCTCTTGGGTTGAGTAAATACCAAGGGTGTCAAAACCCTAGGCTATTTTATCTTGTTTTTCTTTCTTCACCCAAGTTCTTCTGGTTAATATTTCCTTTAGTTCAAGCTTCTTTTCCCCCATCCTTCACATGGTCATTCCTCCAAAGGGTGTCATAGGTGTTGTCCTAGGGAATGGTTGTTCAAAGGTTTGAGGTAGTGGCCCACATTGACCCATCCTCTTCCGTAGAATACCAGTTTTAGGATAATTAGATGGGGATATTGGACATCCATGGGGGGTGGCATTCCAAAGAGTCCTCCCAAAATCTGCCTTTGCTCCCATATTCAATTCTCTAGAATAAGCTCTTATTAATGATAGGAGCTCATTTCCTTAGTGCTTTGTCTAGTGGCCTTTATATAACAATCGAGGAGGTTTCTTATACTAACTACTTTCCAGATTGTAGCCTCCCCCCAAATTTTGGTATCATCCACAAATTACAAGCGAGTAAGATCTATACTAGGGATGATACTTATTCTTGTAATGATTTTCTCTACCTTATTTTATCTAATATATCTCCCTAAGCCTTTTTTTATAAAGAATGAACAAGTATGGTGACATAGGGTCTCATTTTTTGATCTCCCTAGAGGCTTGGAAGGATTGGGATGGAACTCCATTGATGAGGACTGAGAAGGAAGATGGTGAGACACATTCCAGCACCCACCAAATCCATTCTCCTTTGAAATCAAATTTCTTGAGGATCTTGGCCATGAAATCCCAACTAACCCTGTCATAATATTTGGAGGGACCAAGTTTTAGGAACATTTCTTTATTCTCTTTCTTGATAAGGGTGTGGAAATATTTTTGAGCTAGGATGATGCCATTTAGAATCTATCTTCCTTGCACAAATCCTCCTTGTTCAGGAGATATGATTGCTAGGAGGGTTTTTTTAAGCCTTTCTACCATAAACTTCATGAGAATTTTGTAGATCACATTGGAAAAACCAATGGGATAAAATTTTACAATGTTCTCCATGTATTTAAATTTCAAAATCAAAGCTAGGTGGGTGTGTTTGAGGGCTTTGAGGATTTTACCATTGGATCTAATCTCTTCTAATGCTTTTGTAACATCTTTTGCTATTATATCCCAAAAACTTTGAAGAATTCAATAGGAAGACCATCCAGTCTAGGTGATTTGCATGTTTGCATACTAAAGATAGTTGATTTGACTTTCTTCATAGTGGTTTCCTTGAGAAGTTCCTCATTTTGGTTTTGGGATACCAAAACTGAGATATTATGTAGGATCTCTACTTGTTGATTTTTAAAGTTAGTGCATTGGAGCCAACTCTAATATTTCAAGTTTTATCTTACATGCTTGAGTTGTAAGTGGAGTTGGAATTGGGTTATCCCATGGGGTAGTTTCCCTTGCTGCCACCATTGACAAATCAAATCTAGAATATCTTCAATTTGAAGCAAAAAATTCTCAAATATCAAAGGCCTTTTAGGGTTATGCTTTCTTTTGTCTATGTATTGACTAACCGGGAAGTGATTGGAGGTCAGGTGGTTCAAAATATTTTATTGATACTACCATTGATGGAATACCTCCTCTTCTACTAGGAATATATCTCTTCATACTCACAAGAGATCTATCTCTTCATATTTCTCACATATTTACATAAATACAAAGAGTCTCAAGATTGCACATAACTCATAACTCCTCACTTATAAACATGACACTTAACTCACATAACTCAAACTTACTAACATGACACCTCACCTACATAACTCCATACTTATTTTCATGACACATAACTCACATTAATAACATACATGTACTATAGAATTAAATATAAAACTCACACTATAGACTAAACTAATTACACGGTCCTTGCATTAATATTGCAAGGTACCAAATAATGTAAACTAGAAATCCTAGCTAGTTAGAGGAAGATTACATTAGTGTATAGGATGTGTTTAAGGGATTGTATAGATGATGCTATGGAATAATATTTTTGGATGAATCTAAGGGAGGGGGATACTTAATATGAGGGTTGAATCCATCTACTAGAGGTAATCTAGTAAATACCATTGTATATGCTTGTCATTTTGTATATGCAATAAGATAATCATATTCTTACTATATAGTCTCTATGGTATCATTTCTTACCATTAATTGTCATTGTTTGTGCCTTTGTGTTAGCTTACCATAACCATATCAAGTAAGTGCATCAAGACAAAAACCATAAGAATAGGAGGGCTTGGGAAAAAATTTTATTTCCATTAAGGATCAATAGTGGGATCTTAGTTTTTTTATGGATTGATATTTTTTTAGTTAAGTATTAGTGTTACAATGATGTTTGTTCTTCTTTTTATTGTAATGTCTTGATTTTACATTATGAAGCACTTTAAAGTTTTAAATAATTTTTCTCTAGAAACCATAAGATTATTTCTTTACATTTATTTGAATGTATTTAAGAATAAAAAAAACATCCTTTTATAAAATAAAATATCCAAAAGCAATTTAAATTTATGTATATAATCTAATTAGATAGAAAAACAACACCCTATATTTCTTTATAAATACAATATCTTCTTTTTACAATTAAAAAAAGGCAAAGCACTATATACTATCATCAATCATAATCAAACGTAATGTTATTTTTATTCTTGATTTTGTTACCTTTAAATATATACCATCTAATATGGGATGACCATTTTGGTCAAATCTCCTTCTTTAATCTTCAATGAATTTTAACCATACATGTATAATAGTAGTTATATTAAAAGTTAATAATTAGCATAAAATACACAAGAAGTTGTGGTAATAGTTTAAAGAAAGGCAATTATAGTTAAAGTTAGTGAACTCAATTCCTAGCTCAAAATTAACATGAATGACATTGACATATTTCTATTTTTAGATGATTGACATAGCAAATTTGGGTAATACCTTATTTTAGTTATACATATCAATCAACCAAATATTAATATTTTAAACACCTTATATTCCAATGAACCCATTGCATCTAAAATCTATAATATTAAGAATAATGATTGTCCTTGTTTTTATCTTAATTTAATTTCATATTTATGTTCTTAAAACTCTTTGACCATATTAATTGATTTGTGAATTTTAGAATTCCTTTTATAATTTTTTGTTAGCACATCTCCTTTGTAAGATCCAAGAATTTCATACACCAAATTTTTTTGTTTAACTCAATCATACATTGCTTGATTTCCCATGTGAATGTTAGTTTTGGCATACATATAAAATGCACTTCAAGATTATTCACTCCTGCAGCTAGTGTCTTAAGTGCTTGGAACTAGCCAGGTCCCACGGGTTGCCTTATTAGATTCGGCTCATCACTCGAGACTTTTAAGAATTTGGTGGAGGGTTATCCGTTCAGGGACCATATCACCTGAACGGGGTATGCTATGCCCCTTGTCCAAGGTTGTAAGGTTCAAAAATTATTAATAAATCTCATCTCAATGCCTTGGAACCAGCGTTTGTATACCGATGCTAGCCATTGACCATCTATGAAGGTTTGGCTAGAGTCCACCTTCGCAAGGCTGAGGGACTAGATAAACATAACCCTTCCCGAACTGACGATAATGCTGCCCATAACCATCTGCCACTGGAAATCCATTAGCACAAGTAGCATCCTAGTCATGCATTATGTAGGTATTTCCCTAGTCTAAGTGGATTGATGAATATCACCACCACTAACTGACTAACCACCTAGAGTGATGCCCCATCCCATCACTCATTACACTCCATAGCTCAGAAACTCTATCCCCTTTAGAGCTGGAGTGCGATAGTGCAGTCCCAACTAAGTCATCACATGACTGAGTGGCACGGGTAGATAAAGTATCCTTGACTTTCTCTAAAGCTAATACCCACTTAAGACACAACATGCCTTAATGGTATGTGTGCTTGACTTTCTCTTGTCAAGTAAAGTTGATTTCCACTTAATACACCGCGTGCCTTAATGGTATGAGTACTTGACTTTCTCATGTCGAGTAAGGTTGATTTCCACCTAAGACACTGCATGCCTTAATAGTATGAGTGGAGACAGCCTCCCTCGATTTTCTTCAAGCTATTTTAGAATTTAAGTCTAAGTTTGAAGGTACCTAAGATCATTATCTAATGGCTTTTTGGTGCTTAATTCAAGATACTGACACATATACGTAAGAGGGTTTTAATACTTCTATTATCTTGAAGGATTTCAAACACTTACATTTTAAATATCGGTTAAACTCCCTCCCTAAGTCTTCTTTTATCTTCTATAAAAGAGTCCCTTAAAATAAAACATGGATTCCTAATCACAAATCTATCTTTATACTCTCCATAAAAATACAGGTGATTTATAATTAAATTATAGCGTAAATCTCATATCAAAGAAAACAAGATATTTTATCTCTTCAAAAATAACATATCACAACTCACAACATGCATCTATAACCTAGATAATATTTTGAAAATTATTAAATATTACAAGTATTATATCTACACGTAATTCATAAATATCTCCTCTGACAATCATCTTTCAAGGTTTTTTAGTATATCTTCAATTTCCACTTTTTTTAAGCAAATACTTATAGAATAAGTACCTTATTGCATAACCCAAGAGTATAATTGTTGTCATACTCATATATACTTCACAAATCAACCAAGAAGTTTGGATTCCAATAAACAAGCATAGTATGTTCAACTATTATATCAACACCCTATAGTTTTTAACATAGTCCAAGTTTTAGTTTTAAATGACTTCATTTTCTTCACCAATTACCTAAGAGATTTGATTAGTAATCATGGGAAACCCTTAATATTAATAGCATTTATCCATAAAACCCTAAGCTACATCAATTACCTTATAGTAAAGTAATGAAATCCTAATTTTATTTCTTCTATTTACCATAACAAAAGTATTTGAAAACCCTAATATATATATATTTTTTATTAAACCCATGATTCTATCGGCAAGTACCAACATATTAATGACATTGAAAAACTAACACTTTAAAATGCGATTAAATAAAACACTCATTAGCTTGTGAAACCAAGTCATAATATAAATTTTTCTTTATACATAAGGTTTCAGTTTATATTCATTCAACCAAAGATAAAAAATTCAAGCATAGTCCTTTATATCAAAATGAGTGAGCTACAACAAAGTTTCCAATACTTCAATTGAAAACTATAATAATACAAAGCCATGCACCCTTAATATCAATTCAACTATGATATTTCTTTTCCAACACAGATGAACTACAACAATGTACCATTTTATCTCATATATCATTTCAGACTATAGTTATTCTTTTACAAGCGTGGGTGGGCTACACTAAATTAGAAGTAATGCATCATGATTAAATTTAAATATTACAACATGGTAAAAGCATTGCATCAACTCGTGATATAGTATTTTCTTTTACAAGGCTAAGAAAAGATCTTACCTTTAATCTCATACGTCTACGGAAAATAAACATATTAAACTATATAATTTCACAACATAACTACATAAATACCGAAAATAACCAATCACAATTAGGCAAAGTATTCCAAGCGATTCTCTATTAATCAACTATACATGATGCAAATGAGGAAACATGAATTTAGGGTTCCTCTATATAATAGTCTTATCTCATAGCTTTCTAGTGTTACTTTTCTGAATTTAAATGATGTATTTTCCTTTCTATTTATTTGATTTATTATAACATAATCATGATGGTATTTATTTTATCAAGAAATAAAGTATAACATAGAACTTTTATTTCAACTCCTACAAAGTAAATATATAAACATTTTTAACACATAAATTTCCAATTCTCATAAAATACAGTAACACTTATCAATTTCCAGAACATAGCATACAAAATTTAGGAATATTCTATTTGTTCTTCCAATGCATTTGCTTTAAACACAATTTCCAAGTATTCATAAAGTTTGATTACACTCAACGATTTAGACTATCCTTTATATTAGAACAGATAGAAGAACACAACACTACAATTGTTTAGCTATTCAAATTCCAATATTCTTGGAATTAAAAGAAAGAACTATACAAGCATACATAACACTAGATGCCATAGAAACTTCACGATACAACATAAAATGTTTTTATAAACCCTCCATGGTCTTTGTTAGGGTTTTCACACTCAGCCACCATTTTGAAAAAGTCGTTCACTTCCGTGAAAGAACATAAGTGCCTCAACGCCCACCCTCACCAACCGACGAGAACAAAATGCAAAGTATGGCTCAGAATTGGCCCTCATATATATGACACACATACTCAAGTCTCATGCAAGCATAACAATACCATACAACTAACCAAATTCAAAATTATTTTCCAAGTATCATTCTATTTTCAACAGGCAATCATGCAATGCGGAAACAGTCCACAACTAAACATATTTCTTCATAATCAATCAATACTCTGAAGACATGCAATAAATTTTACAACACACAGCCAGTAGGATGATATTATAACAATTTTCATCTTTTTCAATCAATACTCTAAAGACAGGAATAAATTTTTAGCTGGCATGACAATTTTAAAAATAATTTTCTTCATTGTCAATCAATACTTTGAAGACATGAAGTAAGTTTCTAGCCAACATGACGATTTTATAACAAACACAACCAATAACTTATAATTTTCATTCGTCGGACTATTACTTTTGGTTCCTCTGATTTATCCGAGAGTATACATATATATTTTTAAAAATGTTACCATCTATAAACACTTTAACTTAACTAACACTGCTACAGAACATTAGTATAAGAATCCCGATTACTCTTATGTTCTATAATATGTTTTCTTTTAAAGAAATATTATGGGAAAATAGAGTTAGATTCTTTCCATTCAACATAATTTCCCAACACTTCCCAGTAATAATATTAAATTGGACAAAACAAAAAATTGCATGTCTAGGTAACCACGTGAATAGAGCCATTCACCAATCAATCCATTATTTTAAAACAACATAATTTCTAGTAAACCCTTTCCCTTATTAACACAGAAAAATCTAACCTTTTTACTCAGAGACTCAATCCTCCTCACACTGCAATTCCTTCTTTCGGCATATTCCGTCCTTGGCTTCCTCTTCAAACGAACATGAAGTTTTTTCCCCAAATGTTTCCATACCACCTTGGGGCATCCCATTTTATTTTACAAGCAAGTGAGCTTTATGGAAAAGAGACACATCACCGTCTTTGCCAGACAAGACACGTTTTCTTCCTCCACGTATGGCTTCCTTAGATTTTTTTAAAATATTTAAATATCTTTATTTAAATTAAGTTCCGCCAAGTCTTTCGTATTAACCAATTAAAGCTTGAGCTTATAGTTTCTTAAGTCTTGTCTTAGACTTATCACCACATTACGTAAAGCCTATGAATTTAATCTCTTTATTATAGAATTGAGACTTACTATAACATTTAACATTCTATTATATGTATTTTTAATTTAATTATTATATGTATTTTATTATTTGTTTTTACACATATCATTATTTTTATTACTTAAATAATTAGTCCCCATGTTTATGGTTTAATAATTAATTCTCTTTCTTTTGATTTGCTTCAAAGCTGGTATGCCTATGTATTGGTATTAAATTTTTATATATATTTAAAATTATCATTTTAGTGTCAACAGTTAAATAGCAACAAACTAGTGAATGCACACACACACAGTCAACATGACAGACATAATGAAAATGCAGTGCAACCCTATGGTGGGATTCCATGTACCCACGGACCAAGTGTGCTCGGGGCACAACATCATAACCACTTACCCGACAATCCCATTCCACTACTCGGTTTATGGGGTGGGTGCTTTCTTTACCATCTGCCTTGAGACCTGCACCTGCACCACAAACACTAGCTGTAGAATCACATTCTTCAAGAAAAATTAATCATTATTTGTGGAGATGTGACATACTTCCTCCCTTAGAATTAATATAGTCCATGTGTTAGCTATCAACAAAATACAATCATATAAATTATATATATATACAAATGATCACAATGTTCATATTTTCATTTCTCTTTAGCATAAATGGTACAACAACCAAATCAACATGCATAATGGTATCATAAAAGAAATAGTCCACAACATTATCATGTTTCAAAAAAAACATCATACATGTATATGCAACAAGTTTTTTAATACATCATTATAAAAATTTCTAACTTTTCAATATTTTGATTTCAGTTTTCAATTCTCAAACAAGCAGGGAAACTGGTTTTTCATGCTAGAAATATCTTCCTAGGTGGCATTCCTTTCGGAATACTGATCCCATTGTACTCTGTATTGGTCCATACTAAGCTGATTGGACCTAAATCCCAAAAAAATTGACTGGTCATCCCTTAATGAGTTACATGTATGGCAAATCTAGGGCTCAATTAGGTTGTTCTAATAAAACTTTTATCACCAATGGTAAATTCTTGGGGTGTTTTATTTAAATTCGGCATAGATATTTGTCTTCACAAGCCATTAGCGGATTGAATTCTCATCATCATGACCGATCTCTTATTGATTTTTTCCCAAGATAATGGTGCCACACACCTACATCCCTTTACAGGACCTCAAAAGGGGCCATGCCCAACGCAATATATTTCATTTAGTAAGTGATAATATTTGACTTACTTTGGTAGTGGATATCCATCAATACCATATTTTCCTTCTCAATTTGTCCATCTATCTCAAAATGATAGGTTGTGCTAAACCCTGTATCCTATTTTCGATGTAGGGCCTGCTAGTATTTATAGAGAAATCTAGAATATCTATTCAAGATGATTCCTCAAGCATATTTTTGTGTTTTTCTATCTTACTTGCCTGCAACTATAAGATGTGCATTTCATTGGAAACAAATCTTGCGAAGACAAACTTTGCATTTAATTTCAAACTAGAATGAACCTTATAATCAGGGTATGTCATGGTATACTCACAACTACCTTTTTATTTCTAAAGATAATGCATTAGACATAGCAATCTAAAAATAAGAGCATATATTTGCTATGATCACTTTTACTCACAAAACCAAAATATCTTCATTATACTTGTAACATCGTATACAAATTATTATTCTCCTGAGTTTAGTAGGAAAATCATTAAAAGGGGTTTTCATGCCCTTTCGGTGTCCTGATAAATTTTATTCCCTTAGATCTTCCTGAAAGGGCATTCATATGTATGGTGTGGTTCTCCACATGTGCAACATCTTAGCTTTGGTGCCTGAGGGTTTACACTCGAGGTTTCACTTTCAGGTTTTTTGATGTTCCTTTCCTTGTCTTGTTTGATAAAATCTTCCATTGTCCTTTATTGTTGTTCTATTTGCTCCATTAATATCTTAATTATTGACACCAGTTGCTCCATATGTCCTTGGAATGATTTAATTATTGATACGAGCTCATCCATTTTTCTTGAAAACATATCAATTTGTAAGTTAATGAAATCTTGAGTTCTAAAGCTTTCATCATATCCTGAAGAATAGATCATGATGCACAAAATTATTCTCTTTACTCCTTCCTCTTCAGGTTCTTATCAAATCTTGTTTGACATACTTGAGAATTCATGAACATAACTAACCTCATTCCTAATTTGCCATATCATTTCAAGTGGGAGTCCTATCAAGGTAATGATCCTATTGGGCTTTAGGTTGGTTAACTCTTTTTTTTAAATAGGTAAAATATAACTTAGCAATTTTTTTCTTTTAATATATATATTCAAAAAGATAGGACATGAAACATGTTTCTTTCAAAAATAGTATCATTTGTCCTAATATTGCTTACATCACTTATCTTCCTAGTATGTTTAACAAAAATCTCATTATAAATCGCTCCTACTTATAGTAGAACTATCTTGAGATTTGTTTGTTCATTCTTATCTCCAATTTTGACCTATTTATCTTGGTGTAGATCTTCAGCTAACATTTGTAGTTGAGTGTCAGGTGCTTGCTCATAATTTACTCTTAATGGGCAATTTTTGGCATATGTGTGCTCCTTCATAGGTGAAGCAACCTATTTTCTTTCTATTTACTCTTAATGGACACCTTCTAGCATAGTGGGCTTCACCATAGGTGAAGCATCCCGACATTGGTGCTCTAGTTTCCCTTTCCTTTACTTGTATACATTTTTCCTTGGTGCACTTGTGGCCCTTTTTTACAATTTTCTCCTTTCTAGAGGATTTCATCTTTATCCTTCACTTGGTTCTCTTATTTCATTTCCTTATGAAGAGTTCCATGATTTCTTTCTGAATTCCCATTCTATCCACAAGCAGTTTCATTAGTGAAGATATTTGGTCCATCTGATATTGAAATACTTCCAACTTTGATGCAAGATCCTCCATCTATTTGTATCAAAGGAAATGATATTAATTTTTCTTGAGAAAACTTGTCAAAAATATAAAATACCTATGCCATATTTAATCATGAGACCTAGGGTTTCACAACCTAGGCTATGATACCGCTACAATATCCTCTTGCAGATTCAGGTTAGTCCTCCTCGAGGTACTTGTCATAGCTAATAGCATAATATTGGTCAAGGTTTCACAAACCTAGGTTCTGATACCAACTGTAAGATCCAAGAATTTCATACACTAAATTTTTTTTTAACTCAATCGTACATTGCTTGATTTTCCATATGAATGTTAGTTTTGGCATACATATAAAATACACTTCAAGATTATTCACTCCTGTAGCTAGTGTTTTAATTGCTCGAAATTGGCCAGGTCCCATGGGTTGCCTTATTAGATTTGGCTCATCACTCGATATTTTTAGGAATTTGGCAGAGGGATATTCGTTCAGGGCCCATATCACCTGAACGGGGTACGCTATGCCCCTTGTCCAAGGTTGTAAGGTTCATAACTTATTAAGAGATCTCAGCTCAATGCCTTGGAACTAGCATTTGTATGTCGATGCTAGCTATTGACCATCTATGAAGGTTTTACTAGAACCCTCCTTCGCAATGCTGAGGGACTATATAAACATAACCCTTACTGAACTAATGCCAATGCTGCCCATAACCATCTACCGTTGGAAAGGCATTAGCACAAGTAGCATCCTAGTCATGCATTATGTAGGTATTTCCCTAGTCCAAGTGGATTGATGAATATCACCACCACTAACGAACTAACCACCTAGAGTGATGCCCCATCCCATCACTCGTTACACTCCATAGCTCGGACACTCTATCCCCTTTAGAGCTGGAGTACGATAGTGCAGTCCCCACTAAATCATCACATGACTGAGTGGCACGGGTAGATAAAGCCTCCTTGACTTTCTCTAAAGCTAATACCCACTTAAGACACAACGTGCCTTAATGGTATGTGTGCTTGACTTTCTCTTGTCAAGTAAAGTTGATTTCCACTTA
The DNA here is from genome assembly GCA_028583015.1 of Wollemia nobilis. Taxonomy (NCBI): domain Eukaryota; kingdom Viridiplantae; phylum Streptophyta; class Pinopsida; order Araucariales; family Araucariaceae; genus Wollemia; species Wollemia nobilis. The sequence continues at coordinate 68,074 of JAQPPZ010002937.1, read as the reverse complement.
AGACACCGTGTGCCTTAATGGTATGAGTACTTGACTTTCTCATGTCAAGTAAGGTTGATTTCCACCTAAGACACCGCGTGCCTTAATGGTATGAGTGGAGACAACCTCCCTCAATTTTCTTCAAGCTAGTTTAGAATTTAAGTCTAAGTTTGAAGGTACCTAAGATCATTATCTAATGGCTTTTTGATGCTTAATTCAAGATACTAACACATAGACGTAAGAGGGTTTTAATACTTCTATTATCTTGAAGGATTTCAAACACTTACATTTTAAATATAGGTTAAACCCCCTCCCTAAGTCTTATTTTATCTTCTATAAAAGAGTCCCTTAAAATAAAACATGGATTCCTAATCACAAATCTATCTTTATACTCTCTATAAAAATACAGGTGATATATAATTAAATTATAGCGTAAATCTCATATCAAAGAAAACAAGATATTTTATCTCTTCAAAAATAACATATCACAACTCACAACCTGCATCTATAACCTAGATAATATTTTGAAAATTATTAAGTATTACAAGTATTATATCTACACGTAATTCATAAATATCTCCTCTGACAATCATCTTTCAAGGTTGTTTAGTATATCTTCAATTTCCACTTTTCTTAAGCAAATACTTATAGAATAAGTACCTTATAGCATAACCCAAGCATATAATTTTTGTCATACTCATATATACTTCACAAATCAACCAAGAAGTTTGGATTCCAATAAACAAGCATAGTATGTTCAACTATTATATCAACACCCTATAGTTTTTAACATAGTCCAAGTTTTAGTTTTAAATGACTTTAGTTTCTTCACCAATTACCTAAGAGATTTGATTAGTAATCATGGGAAATCCTTAATATTAATAGCATTTATCCGTAAAACCCTAAGCTACATCAATTACCTTATAGTAAAGTAATGAAATCCTAATTTTATTTCTTCTATTTACCATAACAAAAGTATTTGAAAACCCTAATATTTTTTTTTTGTTTTTATTAAACCCATGATTCTATCGACAAGTACCAACATATTAATGACATTGAAAAACTAACACTTTAAAATGCGATTAAATAAAACACTCGTTAGCTTGTGAAACCAAGTCATAATATAAAATTTTATTTATACATAAGGTTTCAGTTTATATTCATTCAACCAAAGATAAAAAATTCAAGCATAGTCCTTTATATCAAAACGGGTGAGCTACAACAAAGTTGCCAATACTTCAATTGAAAACTATAATAATACAAAGCCATGCACCCTTAATATCAATTCAACTATGATATTTCTTTTCCAACACAGATGAACTACAACAATGTACCATTTTATCTCATATATCATTTCAGACTATAGTTATTCTTTTACAAGCGCAGGTGGGCTACGACAAATTAGAAGCAATGCATCATGATTAAATTTAAATATTACAACATGGTAAAAGCATTGCATCAACTCGTGATATAGTCTTTTCTTTTACAAGGCTAAGAAAAGATCTTACCTTTAATCTCATACGTCTACGACAAATAAACATATTAAACTGTATAATTTCACAACATAACTACATAAATACCAAAAATAACCAATCACGATTAGGCAAAGTATTCCAAGCGATTCTCTATTAATCAACTATACATGATGCAAATGAGAAAACATGAATTTAGGGTTCCTCTATATAATAGTCTTATCTCATAGCTTTCTGGTGTTACTTTTTTGAATTTAAATGATGTATTTTCCCTTCTATTTATTTGATTTATTATAACATAATCATGATGGTATTTACTTTATCAAGAAATAAAGTATAACATAGAACTTTTATTTCAACTCCTACAAAGTAAATATATAAACATTTTTAACACATAAATTTCCAATTCTCATAAAATACAGTAACACTTATCAATTTCCAAAACACAGCATACAAAATTTAGGAGTATTCTATTTTTTCTTCCAATGCATTTGCTTTAAACACAATTTCCAAGTATTCATAAAGTTTGATTACACTCAACGATTTAGACTATCCTTTATATTAGAATAGATAGAAGAACACAACACTACAATTGTTTAGCTGTTCAAATTCCAATCTTCTTGAAATTAAAAGAAAGAACTATACAAGCATACATAACACCATATGCCATAGAAACTTCACGATACAACATCAAATGGTTTTATAAACCCTCCATGGTCTTTGTTAGGGTTTTCACACTCGGCCACCATTTTGAAAAAGTCGTTCACTTCCGTGAAAGAACATAAGCGCCTCAATGCCCACCCTCACCAATCGGTGAGAACAAAATGCAAAGTATGGCTCAGACTTGGACCTCATCTATATGACACACATACTCAAGTCTCATGCAAGAATAACAACACCATACAACTAACCAAATTCAAAATTATTTTCCAAGTATCATTATGTTCTCAACAGGCAATCATGCAATGCGACAACAGTCCACAACTAAACATATTTCTTCATAATCAATCAATACTCTAAAGACATGAAGTAAATTTTACAACATAGCCAGTAGGACGATATTATAGCAATTTTCATCTTTTTCAATCAATAATCTGAAGACATGAAGAAATTTTTAGCTGGCATGACAATTTTAAAAATAATTTTCTTCAATGTCAATCAATACTTTGAAGACATGAAGTAATTTTCTAGCAAGCATGACAATTTTATAACAAACACAACCAATAACTTTTTCATTCATCGGACTATTACTTTTGGTTCCTCTGATATATCTGAGAGTATACACATTTTAAAAAAAATGTTACCATCTATAAACACTTTAACTTAACTAACACTGCTACAGAACATTAGTATAAGAATCCCGATTACTCTTATGTTCTATAATATGTTTTCTTTTAAAGAAATATTATGGGAAAACAGAGTTAGATTCTTTCCATTCAATGGAATTGCCCAACACTTCCCAATAATAATATTAAAGTAGCCAAAACAATAAATTACATGTCTAGGTAACCACGTGAATAGAGTCATTCACCAATCAATCCTTTATTTTAAAATAACATAATTTCTAGTAAACCATTTCCTTTATTAACACAGAAAAATCTGACCTTTTTACTTGGAGACTCAATCCTCCTCACGCTGTAATTCTTTCTTTCGACGTATCCTGTCCTTAGCTTCCTCTTCAAACGAACATGAAATTTTTCCCCAAATGTTTCCATACCACCTTGGGCCATCCCATTTTCTTTTATAAGCAAGTGAGCTTTATGGAAAAGAGACACATGACCGTCTTTGCCAGACAAGACGCGTTTTCTTCCTCCACATATGGCTTCCTTAGATTTTTTTAAAAATATTTAAATATGTATTTAAATTAAGTTCCGCCAAGTCTTTTGTATTAACCAATTAAGCTTGAGCTTATAGTTTCTTAAGTATTGTATTGGACTTATCACCACATTACGTAAAGCCTATGAATTTAATCTCTTTAATATAGAATTGAGACTTACTATAACATTTAACATTCTATTATATGTATTTTTAATTTAATTATTATATGTATTTTATTATTTGTTTTTACACATATCATTATTTTTATTACTTAAATAATTAGTCCCCATGTTTATGGTTTAATAATTAATTCTCTTTCTTTTGATTTGCTTCAAAGATGGTATGTCTATGTATTGGTATTAACTTTTTATATATATTTAAAAATATCATTTTAATGTCAAAAATTAAATAGCAACAAACCAACGAATGCACACACACACAGTCAACATGATAGGCAGAATGCAAATACAATGCAACCCTATGGTGGGCTTCCATGTACCCATGGACCAAGTGTGCTTAGGGTACATCATCATAACCACTTACCCGACAATCCCATTCCACTGCTCGGTTGATGGGGTGGGTTCTTTGTTCGCCATATGCCTTGAGACTTGCACATGCACCACAAACACTGGTCGCAAAATCAGATTCTTCAAGAAAAATTAATCATTATTGGTGGAGATGTGACATCCTTATCCTAGTTGTAATTGTACAAAGATGAATGAATAATGTTTGCATCAAGATCAAGAAAATAAAAGTACCACATTGATAATATGTATATTGTTTGTGTGACCTTGGCATCAAAGATAATAGAGAACATATTTTAATTTTTGTGACTTATACATAAGTGTGAAATATGAACATCAATAAAATAAAAATGTTTAAAAGTTGGTATTAATTCTCAAACTTAAAAAACATAAAGGTAAAATAATTATTATTATCTAAGAAGTCCAATTTGACTTTATGACATCATATATATATATATATAAGTAAAACTATGTTTTTTAAAGACAAGTAAATTTTATCAGCCAATATAAAAGTTATGCTTAAATTATTTCCCAAATAAAATAATAAGATTTCGTAAAAACTATCAATCTTAAGATTTGTCCGAAGTTTTAAAATTATAGTTTATTGCAACTTATAATATGTGGTTATCACCATCAATTTTAAATTTTCATTCTTATGCACTTAATAATTTAAAAATCTGTATATTAAGATAGACAACATTAATAATTTAATATTTGAAACTTGAATTAATTTAAATAATTAAAATTTTAAAATAAATATTTTTTAAAGTTGTATTTAGCATTGATTCATAGAAATAATTGTGTAAAGTGAAACCTTCTTACAATCCTACACATGAAAAGGGAGTACAATATAAGCGCCTTCTCTTCTAGATAATAGACCAAATAAATATAAGATGGTTTGATATATAATGTGTATGTTATTGAACGAACTTGTGTGAGATATTTTAAAAAAACATAGGTGTGGACTCTCACTTTTCTGTTTTTTTTTTTTAATTTATTAAGACATGATTTGAATAGTCTACTCGATTCCCTATTGGATCCCTTATTGGTGAAAATGTGACGACGCCTTTCCGTGAATTTTAAGAAGTGTCTCCTAGCATCGATGACCCAAGCACCGATATATAAAACTGACTGAAAAAAACTTCAACAAATAGCTAAATCTTGTACAATGGGAAAGAAATTTGGAGAACTTAATTTATATTTGGCTTCTGTGAGATTTTATTAACAATTTGAATTGAAAGAAGATATAGTAAAGCAGTAAATTACTTAAAAAGCAGTATGGGTATGGAGTTCAGAGAAACAAGAAGCTTGGTAGAAAGCGAGATATATTTTATTATATTGAATATACTAAAATGCTCAGTTGCAGCAGCATCCACAAAATCAAAGTATCAAAGTGAGTATTCGTGGAGATCTGATTACATTGTACTCAAGCCTTTGAATCATGAATGCAGCTCTTTTATTTTCGTTTGTCGTCGGAGACTTGAACTTCCAGAGCGCAGATTGCCATCGCGAAGAATCTAAATAAATGCTGCAAGTGAAGAATTCTTGTTACGCAAGACAATATTTAAAGAAAACAAATGTGAAATGAAGATTAAACAACTAGATATGACAGATTCCATGATGTTATGCATGCAATAAACGTGAGGCTTGATAATATCTATAGTAGAACGCATTCATCAGGGCGCATCACAGATTAAATATACCTATCTTATTTGCTATTTTTGCAGCTAGTATGGAGGTGGAGGAGGGGGGGACTTGTAAGAGTAGTGATGTGCAGGTGGTGGGTACACTGGAGATTTTGAGTGTGGAGGTGGAGAAACTGGCACTGGTTTTGGATGGGTAGGAGTTACCACAGGAGGAGGGTGAGGTTTTGTGTATGATATTGGTGGGGATGGAGTTGGGGGCTTTGATGGCTTCTCATGGTGTGGAGGAGGAGATGATTTCGGGGGAGTGTAAACTGGTGAATGAGGAGGATGGGATGGCTTGGGTGGAGTGTAAACTGGTGAATGAGGAGGATGGGATGGCTTGGGAGGAGTGTAAACTGGTGAATGAGGAGGATGGGATGGCTTGGGTGGAGTGTAAACTGGTGAAGGTTTGTGGTGAGGAGGAGGAAATGTTGGAGTTGGCTTTGGGGGTGAAATTTTTGGAATAGGCGGAGGTGGGGATTTATAAACGTAATGAGACACAGTCTTTGGAGGCGGCTTCTGCACAATCGGGGGCTTGGGAAGTGGTGATGGCTTTGGGGAAGGTTTAATATGAACAGGGGGTGGCTTCTCTACTACCGGTGGAGGAGTTATGGGTGAAGGCTTAGGAACTGGAGAAGGGAAATGCAATGGAGGAGGAGGAGACTTGTAGTCGTACGGCTTTGGAGGAGGACCAGTATGGTATGTGGCATATGATGGAGCCGCAGCCAAAATGTAGGCTGCAATGAGAACCAGCAACAAGTTGGAAATGGAGTTCATCTTTTCTGAGACGTCGAGGCTTTCAACAATGGGATAACAAGCTTACCTACGGAATGATCTTTATAGGGATTCGCAGCGTACCGAGTGGGCTTGTTAGAAGTTTCTTGATACAGCACGTCAGGTAAAGGCTTTATTTATGTAACGATATCTATCGTGTGAAAGGAGGACATTTCCGTAACAGAAAGCGCGTGGAGACAGCTTTTTCAGATCTTATTTTAAAATTAAATTGTTTCCATGTCGGTGTGAAAAATTATGATACGCCGTAGATATTGTACCATATCAAGATCAAAGTGAAATTATTAAAATGTTTGAATTTCCACCTATGTAACCCCTCTGCCTTCTTGACTTTAAATTAAGTATTTTAATGTTGAAAATTGTCAGAAGACGCAAGCGGTGACTTACTTTATACGATTCAACTCTCGTGTACGTGTTCAAGCTAAAACTTAAAATCTCATGGTGGCTTTATTTTGATCATATAATCCTGAGGATGCCATTCAATGGATCTAGTTATATTTCAGTACATACAGAAATTATAGGTCAAAAGTTTTGAAAACGATACAGTGTTTGCTCACTAACACATGATTAGTTTTCTTTCCCAATTTTCCATCAAACTTCCCCGAGATCCCGGTTTACTATATTTTTGTTATTGTTGGCATTAATGCTCTAAACTACTTGATTTTTGTTTCTTTCAAGGCACGGGAGGTGACCTGATCTCTTTATCTATTCAACCAAACAACGGAAATATTTCGCCTTTCCCAATCACAACCAATCCTAAGTCTATTGCTTGTGGAGGAATTTTATACCCTCCTCTGAAAATAAGATTGCCCTTCACTTTGAATAAGCTGGCATGAACATTAGGATAACGCTTGGTGATATTTATCGATAGCTTCTACATGGTGGTAGGCACCTCGTTTGTAATACATCCACAGCTGCCAAGTATATTCAACGTGTGTCTTGCTTAGGACGGGCAGAAAAAGCAGACATACCGTGAAAAAACGATCTTAAAAGTTGTAGGGGAAATAATACCCACCACACAGTCCCTGTCAATGGCGGTATGTTCACTAGCCATATTCTACTATTTTTTTGGTGTTCATTTTCGTGGGGGTTGGTCAGAAGCTTCCCCAGCAAATGTAGAATTAGTAAAGTTGAGAAGTGTGAATGTAGAGAGGTAATTTTTTAATATTATATGATGTCTTTTACACACATAGGCAGGTAATTTTTTGGTATTATATGATGTCTTTTACACACATTCTACACACCTATATTAGTGAGTATAGAAAAGCATTGAAGGGTTGTTAAATGATCAATGCTAACAATATTTTAAAATCAACGCGCACAGTCCAAAGTCCAGGCGGGTGTAATTTGTAAAGAAGGTGAGGTGGGATTGTGGGTATAAGATGGTGGCCCCACTGCTGAAAATCATTTGAGTGATCACAATTCGTACAACTCATGTAAGTCCTGACTTTGTCCGGTAGGATCAACAGGACTTCATATTCCAAACAATTCAAATTAACGTTTGAAGACGCGTCAATGTCGAGTCGATTGTATCTATAGCTTAATTTTATTAGGAGCTGACCTGTCAAAGGAACATTGAAAGAAATATTTTAATATTTAATAATTTAATTAAAATATTTTTAATTGAGTCATTATTATTCAATTTAAGAATCTTTATTTTATTGTATAATGTATTATATATAAATGTATGTAATTGATTTTTAAGAACATTAAGAATTATAGACCTGGCAAAATTTAAACTATAAAATATAAATTATAAAATACAGTTTAAATAGGAAAAAATAATCGAAAGCAAGAAAATATCAAATATGAGCGAAAAAGAAAAGATCAAAACATATAAAGGACAAAGTGGTAACGCATGAAGTGATACATAAAAGCGTTTAAACTATGAGTGCTAAGGGAGGAAGACATAAGTACGTTTAAACTATCAATGCCAAGGGAGAAAAGCATAAATATTTTTAAAATGATGCACTTTACATTGTAAGACAGGGTGTTCTTTTGTTTCATCTTTTTTCATTCTTGGTGCATAGGTTTTTGAATATTTGTTGGCTTATAAGATGAATCAAGGAGTAATCAGGGGTATTGCTCTCCTCAATTTTGATCATCAGTTGGTCAATGGTCATTTTGCAAATAATTCTTTCTTAATGTTTCGAGAAGATGAGCAATCCCTTTCCTCGGTTATTAGTTTCTTAGATGCGTTCTGTTTAGCCTTTGGTTCTTCTATAAAATGGAAAAAACCTCATATTTTTAGCAATCTCAATCTTAGTTGCCATGCTAGTTGCATCATTTTCAATGGACTTGGATTAAGCCGGGTGAGGTGTTTAAATTTCTTGGAATTCTTTTTGCATTTTATGGTTTCTCTGCTCAATTGTGACAGTATGTTATTGATAAAGTGGAAAAGAAGCTTTCTTACTAGACTAGGAAGAAACTTTCTATGACAGGAAAATTTCAAATTTGTTCTAATGTTTTAGCCACTACCCATGTTTATTATTCATCTTGCTGGGTTCCATCCAAATCTTGTTATAAAAAGCTGGATAAGCTTATGAGAGACTTCTTGTGGGTTAAAGACTCTGTCAAGCAAGGTTTTCATTGGGTAGCCTGGGAAATTTGTTGTTTGCCCAAGGACTGTGGAGGCATGGGTTTGTTTGGTTGTCATCGATAAGGTTTTGCCCTTTGTCACCCGATATTTAATTGGGGATGAATCTTGGAAAGTGTTGGTCAGGCATTGCATTTCTTCTAGTTTGCTTCAGGGGAAGAAAATTTGGAAATGGGTGGGATTGCAATTCATTCTTACTGCTCCTATCCCTATTAAGGTTCTTTTATCATTTCGAGCATTTGGAAAGCTTGGAAGGCCTTCAAACCTTGGCTTATTTAGAAAGGGAGTTTTTGTAAAGTAGGTGCCTCTTTGCCTTCCATGAATATTTGATGGACTCCTGTTATCACTTGGCAGGGTTCTCCCCTAGCTCTGGTGTAGTGGGTTAGAGTGCAAAGGTTCTATAAGTGTGGTATTACTTCCATTTTTATTTCTTATCCCGATATACCAGGTTTTGGATACCCTGAGAAAGTTTTCGTCAAATTCATAGTTTAAATCCTAGTGATAGAGACACTTATGAGGTGGTTATTTATAGTATTACATTTTCTATTTGGAGTAAACTACATAAGCATTTTCAAAAACCCTGGTGGTCAGATTAGTGTTGGTTTGGGAAGCTTCCTGTTTTGCAATATAAAGCTCATCTTGGTTACAAATGGATCACTCCACAATTTCTAATGGTTGATAAGCTCACTCTAAGATGAGACTTAGTATCTCTTCCCTTCTGATGGAATAAGAGGTTTCATATTGCTTGGGATACTTATATTGAACCTAAACAAAGTTTTTTTCTTGGAGCCTCTTACACCAAGGGTTACCTGTTGGTAATAGGCTCAAGCATCTGGGTGTTCATAATCCCATTTTCCCGGTTTGTGGACAAGCGAAAGATTTACTGCATGTTTTTTGGTTTTGTGATCGGGCTTAGTCGACCTGGGAGTGGCTTCTTGAAATTTGCATATCTTTTATGCAAGAGGATTTCACTTGGGTGCATGTTATTTTGTGTGACCCTATTTATTTTCCCTTCAACTTGGGTGTTTTTTGGAATATTTTTAGAATTGGTACCTTGTTTTATCTATGGATGTCTCGAAATAGAGCCATTTTTTCTCAGCAAGATATCGGGCGTGTCTTCTCTGTTGCTGATAAATATGATATATTCTTTGATTGCTGGTTACAAATTCAAGTACAGGTGGAGTTGCAGTACTTACATACCCTCATGGATCATTGAGGGAATGCACCCTATGTTATGAGTCATGTGCATCTTCCTTCCCCTTTCAGGTGGTAGTGATTTCTCGGCTTCTTTCTTTCTGAATGCATATTTGACACTGTTTTGGCAGTTGTTATTTGGTAGTTTGTGGACTATTTTTGACACTCTTGTATACTCCTAACCATAGTGGTTAGTGTATTGGTTTACGGGGTGTGCTAATCCCACCCACCATTTTTTGTATGATTAGACATTATTTTATTAATATAATGGCCTTTTCATCAAAAAAAATATATACTTCAAAAACAATTTTATTCATTTAATTTTATTTTTTCTATTATTTTATAAATTTTTACATGTTAATATTATAATGAGAGGAAGAACAAAATATATTTATACCTTAAATTTTTTAGGAAACTCTTTTATGGTTATTTTAAATGTAAAATATCATCTATATCAAGTATGATACACTTATTTTGGTATTTTAACGAGCATCAAGTGCAAGAGTAAGCCAGGAGTAAGTGTAGTACCAAGTGTGAGTGTGATCTTGGATTAAGTGCACCATCAAGTGTGAGTAAGTGCAACCAAAAGTAAGTGTGAATGAGTATAGCCAAAAGTAAATGCAAGTGCAAGTTGGGAGTAAGTGCAACAATAAGTGTAGACATGAGTTGAAAGTGAGTGTGCAAGCTAGAGTGTGAACCAAGAGGGAGTACGATCTGAGATTCAATCATGATAGAAGAGCTGTAGGTTCATCTGAATTGTATCAATGCTTCAAACTCTTATCATGAGTGTGAAATATTATTTCAAAAAAATTGTTGAAGTCAAGGAACACTACAGAAAGAAGAGACAAGGGCAATTATGAGCCAAGAGGAAATGCAAGCTGGGAGAAAGTGTGAGGAAGGAGAGAGTGCAAACCAAAAGGGAGTGCAAAATAAGAGGGATTGCAAGCCAAGTTTCAATCATGGAAAAAGAGCAGTAGGTTCATCCAAAGTGCATCAATTATTCAAACCCTTACCATGAATGCATGAAACATTGTTTCCAAAAAATTGTTGAAGCGAAGGAATACCAAGAAAAAGAAGAGACACAAGCAATTATGAGCCAAGATGGAGTGCAAGTTGAGAGCAATTGTAATGATGCTTCTCACATGACCATTGATAGTAGATGAATTGATGTTTTATACTTACCTTTTTCTAGAATGTGGTACTGTTGATGGTTGTCATGTATGCAGGACCAAGAATATGCCTTCAAACAAAAGAAGGTCAACAAAAAAGGTAAGAGGGAAGTGATGATTTGGTCAGTGAGTACATGGAAGCTCACATAAGCTGCATATCATATAGGGTATCATTAATAATTTGCATTGTGTGTGCTTTGTTTAATGTATGTTTGGTGTTTGTCAAAAATGATGAATACCTCCGAAGGTAATGAAAGTGGTAAGACATGGGAGCCAACTTCTTCTATCAAATAAAGACTTCAATATGCCAAAAAGAAGGACAGTTTCAGGCATAAATTAGTGTGATGAATTATAAAAATTATTTAAATATTTGTTTTAAAGTTTGCAATTGTTTAGGAATTAATAAATAAGAATTATATCAAAAGAGTTGTAAATTGAAATAAAAATAATAATATAATTCTTATGCTTGTAACTATGCTTGAATGTGAAAGCACGAGGATACGGAAGCAAAAAGGAAAGCGAAGATGCGATGCAAACCGAACCAAACTTAACGCTAAATCCTAGGAATTTGAAAGTGCATGAAAAGAGGGAAAGCATGAGCGAATCAAAACGAAACAAATGCAAATAAAGAAGACAACCCTTTTTATTGATATGTTTCACAACTCGGTTACAATGCGCATCCTCCCCTTCCAAGGGCTAGGAGCGTTTAAGTATGCGTTCTTGTTACATCCATGGATGCCCTTCCTTCTTCCGCGTGCCCACATGTAAAATGGGCGGACCAAACGTCACCGCCACTTGCGTTGATGAGTCTTGACTCCTTGCTGCTCCTCCGATGTCCAGACCCTACGTTCAAAGGAACAAGAAACAATCAGTAGCACCTATGGATAAAATAAAGCATGCAATCCCCAAGCCTACGATAAGTGAATGAGAAAAATGAATTAAACTATGACTAAAATGAATCCAAATGCTCTAAAAATTTGACAGGGGCATCAAGACATCCCAAAGAAGGTACTGCAAAAGGAACAGTCAAGAAATTCCTCGCCGATTTGAATTCGCTCCGAGGCGGGACGAATTCACCTGCAACAAAATGCCGAAAAGGTACTGTCCCAAATGTCCTGCCTAGGAAGCTCCAAAAGACCTGCAAACTTGGGGTTAGCTAATTGGGGGTATTTTGGGAAGACCCAGATGGTCAGATTTTCCCAATTTGACCTCCATCAATGGGAATTTGATGATGCTACCTGTAGATTAGTAGAAGCGAGCAAAGATAGAAACATGATCAAAATTGTTCAAAACGAGACGAAATTTAAATGACAACCTATCTAAGCATCATAGAATTGAATGCAAAAATGAAAGAAAGAAAGTCTGCCATAGAATTCCCATCGCTCCAAAGGGGGCGATTAGGACTGTAGCAGTGTGGGAGGGGGCACCCATGGGGCAGGCCGCCCACCGTTTGAGGCCTGATTTCGGCACCAATCCACTTGGGATGGGTCCAAAACCTCTTGTGGGGTATTTTCGACAAATTTGGGTGGGATATTGTGGCCAAATGTTGGGTTTTGGGCTCAAGATTTGTCCTCCCAATAGTCACCCAATGACCTCCTTCTCCAAAGGAGATCAAGGATGTGAAAGGCACAACTCAAAAGGGTGTGAGGTGTGAAAGTAAAATGACAGCACTTCGTTGCTCCAAAATGCTCCTTCTCTCTATATTTTGGGGTGAGGAAACTCACCAATTTATAGACCTGGAGGTCTCTTGAAATGGGCATGCAGAGGCGCCACTTGGCAATCATGCCTTCCCGGGGGAAGGAGATTCCTCCCCGAATAGGGACTTCATGACTGCCCTTGTAATTGCCTCTAACGCTCGAAAATGCTCACCCATACTCCCATGCGATGAAGGAAGCGTTAAGTGGCGGATCTGAGCTGCCATTTGTCAAGATTTGACTTTTTTCCCATCAAACCTGCAATTCGCCCCACCCTGGAGCGAATCTAGAATTCGTCCCTGGGTGGGGCGAATCCCAGTTTGAATTCGTTCCAGGGTGGAACGGATATTGAGCAAAGTGCCTGAAGGTGCCAAATTGATCTCTGACCTTCCAAAACTACTGTGAGAGTGGTTAGGACCACTGTTTAACCTCTGGGGGCTGCCCTTGGGGCTGTGTGTGTCAATGCGATCAGTGTTTGCAGTCACATAATCGGATTGGTGTTGTTTTGGTGTCTACAGATGCCCCTTTTTGGGATGCGCTGTGCATGGCACAACGTCGAGCAAAAATAGATAACCAAAGCACTAATGATTAGGGTTTCTCAGTAACCTAACCAAATTTTGATGCCCCAAGTATGGAAAGGGCATGCATTCTTGAATCCTTGCTTCTGACGAGCGAAGGAACTTAATTCAAGTGTTAACCTTTTTCGGTGAGGTGTTACTTGATCTTGGACATTGATCAGTCATGAATAGGCAAAGGGCGCAACCTTTTGTCTGTGAGAACCTTGAGTTCATGATTCACGAAATGCCAAGTGATTTGATCAGCTTGTGATTATTGCTTGTTTATTGCCCCAAGCAGGGGCGTGATTGTCTTTGTCAATGATTCTTTGAATGCATGTCATTTTCCTTAATTGGGTGTGTACTTGTTGATTGGTGACTAAGTGTGACTACCCCCTCAAGCGACGAATCGATGAGGGAATGACCTTCATGAGAAAAGCGACGAGTCGCTTGACCCAAGATGACTTGTGCAAGGGTGCCTTCAGATGTTTTAGCATTAAGTGTGTGCAGTTTTTCGACATTTAGACCTATTTTTGGTGGGTGTTAACCCTTTTGGTGACGCTTTTTGGAGCTAAAATTGTCAAAAATCCATCCTCCCGTGGAGCGGTCCGGCTATGGTGGCCTTCTTAGGGAGTAGGATAGTGACAATTTGTAACCCCAACGTCTATTTTGGATGCCAAGAATGTCAGGCACGAAGGCGCCTTCGTTCGGCAATGTTATTGCTATTTTTGGGTGGGTTTTGACCCTTTTGGCGACGCCGTTTGGGGATGAAATTCTCGAAAATCCGTCCTCCCGTGGAGTGGTCCGGCTATGGTAGCCTTCTTAGGGAGGAGGATAGTGAGGATTTGTGACCCCGACGTCCATTTTGCATGCCCGGGATGTCAAGTGCAAAAGCACTTTCATCGGGCAAGTTTATTAGCTGTTTTGGTGCATTTTTGTTCAATTTTTGTTGTTTTTGAAAATTTTGCCTTGAATTCATTTCGAGGTGGGACGAATACCAGCTTAGTATTCGTCCCAGGGTGGGACGAGCGCTAACCAGAGCGCTCATCCTAGGGAGGAATGAATATAAGCTCAAAAAGCCTATTTAAAGGCCAAAACTAGGGTTTGGGCTCATTTGCATTCGAATTTTCTTGCGATTTGGAGCTCTAGGAGGAGGAGGTTAATTCTGCGAAGCGAAGCGCTACCAAATTTCTCCCGACATCATGAGTGCACAGACCGGATCGAGCGGCGGAGCCGAAGCGAGACCAGTAAGTGCTCCTTAGCGTTATTGCTTTTGTTTGTTATATGTTTTAAAATTGCAAGTTATTTGTTTATTTTTCTTTGTTATGTTGTTTTCCAAAATTAAAATTGAAACCCTAAAACTGAGCTGAACACAAACCAAGACTTAGCTTAAAATTGAATGGAAAACGTAGTTTAAACCTAGGTTGAAATTTTATTTTTCTTTTAATTTTTTTTTTTCTTTACCTAAGAAACCCTGCATTTTGATTTTGCTAAACTAAAACCCTAGGATAAATGGAACGTAAAACCCTAGTTTTTTAGGTTGAACTTGTCAGTTTTTAGAACGTAGGTGAAAACCCTAGGTTAAAAACTGTTATTTTAATTTTGTTTTGTTTGTGTAGACTTTGTCAATTTTAAACTTAGAATACATAAATCCTAAGACTGACAATTGTAGTTAAAAAAATGTTTTTGTTTTTGTGTGTGTGTGTCGGTGTTTAAACTTAGAGTACGAAACCCTAAGACCGACAAATTTTAATTTTTGTGAACTTTGTTGCTTTTGAGTTGTACATTGGTAGGCAGTGCTGTATATTCATGTTATTGTTGTATAATTTTTCATGATTTTAATGTTTTTGTGTTGTTTTTTTTGTAGGTTGTGAAGAGCCGGTATCGTGTACCTACTACTTTTGCTGAAGCATGGGAGGTGCTAACTATGGCTAACTAGGAGTGGCTTGATGCCCTTGGGCTCAAGCAGGTGACTCGATTGGAGCCTGTGGTCGGGGATCGGGCCTATCTGATGGCCTTGATCAACCTATGGGATCCTCGGACCAACACCTTCCATCTCCCAATAGGGGAGATGATAGTGAGGGGGGGCGAGTAGGCATGATGCGAGGGCTAGCAGTAGCCCCTGAGGGTCTCATAGGACCCACACCATGGGGGTAGTTCTCGTCGCACCGATCTTGCGTGATCATGGTGGCCGATGCCCTAGGCTTGGGGTTTTTGAGCTTTTGGATTTTGTTGCGGGGTCATAGGACCGGTTCATTGTAGCCTGGGCATTTTTGATGATATATACAGATGACTTTATTTTATTTATGCACGTGTGATGATTTGATTTTATGCATGATGAGTGATGAGTATGGATGTATGCATGTTAATTTATTTTGATGGATGCATATGTTATGATGAATGCAAATGTTTCTAAATTTTAGGATATGCAAATGTAATGGATGAATTGAATTTGTGTTGTTTGGCGAGGGCACCATAGACTGTTTAGAACTTTGTGGTTTTTTTTTTTTTGTATTTTCTGATGGCAATGCGAGGATGAAAGATAGCACAGTTGGTTTAGAATGTAGCTAAGGTTTTCTGAGACTCAGACGGTTTTAACTAACTAGCCATGATTGTACTTTATCTTACAAGACTTTTGGACAAGGTATGAATCGGACTTGTCTTTGACCAAGTTATTTCACATCCCTGTGTGTGCAATTGAGTTCGTTTATGTGGTATTTGTCAGGATACCGCCAGTGCCATATAGGCTGTCAACCAAACCTGTATTGAGGATCACCTAATTAGCTCCACTAACTCCTTTGTTGTATTTAGTCGGATTAATCTACGGTGCTATCTAGGATACCATAAGCTAGCTCATCCACATGCAAACATTGATCTGTACACGAGTTAATGTGATAGATATATCGTCATGCGGGAGGTTTACCACCAGTGACCGATAGGCTATCCACCAAACCAGTACTGAGGTTTGCCTCATGACCTATCGAAATGCTGAGAGTTCCAGGGATTCAAGTTCGACTCCCTTCTTTTCTTCAATTGTATTGGGATACTTGCTCTTTTGTAGTGATAAAAATCACTGTTTATTTTTTTTTATTTTTCTTTTGAGCAAGGG
This sequence comes from Wollemia nobilis, assembly GCA_028583015.1. Lineage (NCBI taxonomy): Eukaryota > Viridiplantae > Streptophyta > Pinopsida > Araucariales > Araucariaceae > Wollemia > Wollemia nobilis. Next base: position 51,488 of record JAQPPZ010002937.1, on the reverse strand, counting down.
ATTTGAATTTTGAGTGATGAGAATCACTATTGTATGTGCCTTTTGATGTATGCACTTTGGTGGTGATGTCAAATTTTTGGAGTTTTGACTTTTTGCAAGATTTTATGATGTTTGCAACTTTTTGAGAACTTGGGATTCTTGGGGAATTGGGTAGGGAAGATGCTTGTCCTTTTGCCAACTCTCAGCATTCTTGGGGTCATTCACATAGGGGGATGAGCAAGATAACCATTTCGCTTATGGTGACCTGGATTGTTGTGCAAGTTTCATCTTTCATTCACACAACTTGGGAATTTTTATGTGTTTTAATTTGTGTTGGGATGCTACGTAACAAGGTGTGATCCAAGTAGAACTCTACCTTTGTAAAATCTGTCTGACTTGGTACAGTATGTGGCTAGAAAGCAAATGATGATTGAAGGATGAAAACTCTTGATACATTAGAAGACCACTGACTCTGGTATGGTAAAAAGAAGTGAATGGCATTTATTTTTGATGGACTTCTTATAGAATGGAGAAATGTGGAACAAGATGGATTGGCGGAGTAATTACAGTCTATGGTGCCTTTGACCTGTATGATCACAAATATGCAATGTATGGATGTGATGCTTAATGCAGCTACATATTTTTGTGTTTTTGATGGATTGATTTTTGTGAATATGAAGATGAGATGCGAAAAGAGCTCTTTATTGTTGTGATGAGTTGGAGTATGCCTGGAAATGAGATGCAAATTTTTGTTATTTTTGATGATTTTACTATTTTTGAATTTTCTTATTTTTGACCAAGCGATTGTGGGAATCCTTGGAGCTTTTTGGGATTGACCAAGCGATTGTAGGAATCCTTGGAGCATTTTGGGATTGACCAAGTGATTGTAGGAATCCTTGGAGCATTTTGGGATTGACCAAGTGATTGTAGGAATCCTTGGAGCATTTTGGGATTGACCAAGCGATTGTAGGAATCCTTGGAGCATTTTGGGATTGACCAAGCGATTGTAGGAATCCTTGGAGCATTTTGTTTGGGCTATGGCTCTTTTAGATATGGAATGGCCATAAATGACTGATGTTCAAGGGTTCTAGTTCCTTGATTCCATCAAGAGAGGCTAGCCGGTATGTTCCAGGTCCTATTTTACTATCAATTACATAGGGACCTAACCAATTTGCCATGAACTTGTCCCTTAGATGGGACGACAAACTAGAGTTCTGTTGGTTCTCTTTTAAGACCAAGTCACCAACCTGAAAATCCCTCAGGTGAACTTTCATGTTGTATGCTTTCTTAAGTCGCTCTTGATAGATACGTAAATGCTCGAGAGCATTAACGCGTCGTTCATCAAGCAACGTAAGCTGGTCTAACCGGGCCTACCGTGCAGTGTCATCATCGATGAACTCTTGCATTGATATGCATAGGGAAGGAATTTCCAACTCGAGAGGCATGACTACCTCGGAGCCATACACGAGCGAAAATGGAGTTGCCCCAGTGGGCGTCCGAATGCTAGTGCGATAAGCCCATAGGGCAAGTGGGATTTGAATGTGCCAATCCTTATGACTATCTGCGACTATCTTTTTGAGGATGGCAACTAGCATTTTGTTTGACGCCTCTGCTTGCCCATTTGCCTGCGGATAATAGGGTGTCAAAAAACTATGCTAAATTTTGTACTTTGTGGTCAAAGCATGCACGTCTTTGTTCTTGAATGACGTCCCATTATCCGAGATTATTTTGGATGGAATACCAAAATGACATATGATGTTATGTAAAATGAACTCCACAATGCGGGGTCCTATCGTAGAGGTAAGCGGAATTGCTTCCACCCACTTGGTGAAATACTCTGTGGCCATTATGATAAACGTGTGATGACTTGACGATGTAGGGGAGATCTTTTCGATTAGATCTAAGCCCCACTATGAAAATGGCCAAGCCGATTGGATCATCTGCAAGGCCTGGGAAGGTACGTGTGTCAAATTAGCATGATGTTGACACTTCATGCACTTCCTGACATATGCGCAACAATCTCGCTCTAAATATGGCCAATAATAGCCCATGCAAAGAATGCGCTTTGCGATGGCCATACCACTGAAGTGGCCACCACATGTACCATCGTGCGCTTGGGCGATCGCCCAAGTGGACTCTTGCTGGTCCAAGCACCGAAGGAGGATCCCTTCATAGCTATGATGGTACAAAATGTCTCCTAACAAGACATGCTTTGCCGCTTTCTGCTTGAATGCTCATTTTGTGGCATGCATCAATCCAAGTGGGAGGTTACCTAACTTGAGGTAGTCCCTTATGGGTGAATACCAATCCTGCTGATCGAAAGCCTCGATGGTATGAACAACCAATCCCTCTTGAAGTTCATCCCTAGCAAATGCTGAGCGGGAGAGAACTTGTAAGAATAGCGTTGTGTTGCTATTAATGGGAGTAGGGGAGAACAAGGACCCCTAGTTGGCATGTTTCAGATGATCATGGATTCGAGAGAACCTATCCTGAGGTGGTTCAATCTGGATCATGTGGATTCCTGGCATCAAGTTAGAGCTTGCACGGTCCATCATGGATTGCGATAGTGTTTTGACTTGAATGGTTGTCATATCACCAGAAAGGTCTTGCGGGATTAGTGACCCCAAGGAGGCCATAGTGTCCGCAAAATGATTCGATGATCGAGGGAGTGCCTCGATGTCGTACCATTCAAGCTTTGCCAGGAATTTGTCCACAAGGGCTTTGTAGGCCTGTAGAACTGGGCATTTACATTGGAATACCCCTTTGACTTGGTTGACAATTAACAACGAATCACCAAAGATGTTCAATCATTTGATGTTCATGGTGATTGTTGTCTGAAGACCTATGAGCAAGGCTTCATATTCTGCATTATTGTTGGTGCATGGGAAGTCTAATTTAAAGGACAGAGGCATTGGAGCCCCTTGCGGTGTGAAGAATACAATTCCCGTGCCACCTCCTTGCTCACATTTAGAACCATCAAAAAATAGGGTTATGTCGGCTTGTGACTCAGGCTCATCAGAATCTGGCGATTCTGAGACATGGAAGACCCCATCATCGGGTAGTTCTATGACCAGAGGCTGATCGTCTTCGAGAGGAGCCTCTGCTAGTTGATCGGCTATGACCTGTCCTTTGATGGATTTCTATCCAATAAACTCTATGTCAAATTCCATCAACAACATGATCCATTTCACCGTGCGGCTACTATGATAAGTACGACTCATCATGTACCACAATGGATTCTCCTTAGACACAACATACGTAGTGTTGCTCAGCATGTAGTGGCATAGCTTTTTGGTAGCAAACACCACTGCCAAGCAGAGTTTCTCGACGTATGCATAGTTAAGTTCATAACTGACCGGGTGCGGCTAAGATAGTAAGTAGCCTGTTCTTTGTGAAGTTCATTCTTCTGGGCTAGCATGGCACCCAGTGCCACCTTAGTAGCTGAGATGTATAAGTAGAATGACACTCCTGGTCTAGGTGGTGCCAATACTGGTGGCGAAGCCAAGTATCATTTAATGTCATCAAAGGTTGATTGGCACTCGTCATCCCAGTGAAATGCTACCCCCTTGTGCAATAATTTGTTCATGGGTCAGCACTTGTCAGATAGCTGCGCTATGAAGCGCTTGATTGACGTGACCTTTCCTTGCAGGCTTCTGAGCTGCTTGATGGTAGTTGGGGGAAGCATTTCAAGGATTGCCTTGACTTTGTTTGGGTCCACCTCGATGCCTCACTTTGAGACTATGAAACCCAAGAGTTTTCCAGATGTGATGCCAAATACGCACTTCTTGGGATTCAGTCTGACTTTATGTTCCATGAGGCGATCGAGGATCTTGCTTAAGTCATCGAGATGATCTGGGCGCAAAAGAGATTTGGCCAACAAATCATCCATGTAATCTTCCAAAGTTTTATGCATGTAATCATGGAAGATGTACGTCATGGCACGTTGGTAGGTGGCGCCAACATTTTTAAGGCCAAAAGGCATAACCTTATAACAAAATGTCCCCCAAGGCATTGTGAACGCCATTTTTAGTTGGTCTTCGGGATTGATACGAATCTGATTGTATCCCGAGAAACCATCCATGAGGGATAGCATTTCATGGCCCATTGTAGCATCTACCAATGCATCGATGCTCGGCAAGGGGAAATCATCCTTAGGACTCACTTTGTTTAGATCTCAAAAATTAGTGCATATGCGAATCCTCCCATCAAGCTTTTTGATGGGCACCATGTTGGACAGCCATGGCGGATAATCCATGCAGATGACAAACTGTGCATCCAACAACTTTTGCAATTCATCTTTGACCATCAAGGCCACCGTTGGGTGCATCTTACATAGTTTTTGCTTAACTGGCTTGACTGTCGGATCAAGCGTTAGATTATGCATGACTAGCTACGGATCTAGCCCCGGCATGTCTCTGTATGACCATGCAAAAACCTCCTTCTTCTCTTTGAGAAGGGTAATGTAGTCGGCTTGCTCTTCAGGGGATAAGCTTACCCCCAGCTTGATGATCTATGGATTCATTGGATCCAAGCCGATGTCTACGTCGTCGTCTCCTCGACCGACATGTGGGATCCATCCTCCAACTGATGTGGAGTCGGGATCAAATGGATATCATTTGCTGAGTTTAAATCTACGTTGGGAACCTCGGGTTCCTCTTCAGCATGGAAGATATCCTGAGTTGACCTTGGGGTAAAATGAAGCATTTTATCAAAAGGCCAGTACTCTGATGGGGATGGAGGTGAATTGATATGATCCCAGTCTATGGCATCTATGTCTAGATGCAATGACCATGTTGGGTCGATCGGATTGCGGATGGGGGCGGTTAAGTCAATGGAGATCATGTTGATGAAATGATTTTGGTCTCCATTACCATGGGTGTGATGACTTAAACACTCTAGATGATTCCTATGCTTCGGATCTGGCTCTAGAGGTATTGGCATGAATGGATCGGCCCTATGTGCTGATAGGAGGATAGGGTCTACCCTCGACACTGATATCACTCTAGGGTCTCGGGGTGGAAGGTGCTCTTCATATACCTGGAGCGGCAGATCCAACACTTGGTCCCACCCCGCTGGGTCTACGTACCACTCATGCCCTGGCACTATGCCCAACTATTCAAATATGTCATTAATCTCCAAGGGGTATGGTTGCTACATCTATCGCATGTGATTAAGATATGTCATTTCTGTTTCATCTTCGTAATCACTATCGGAGATCCAAAAGCCCTCGTTGGCTCCGACAACTATTTGAGGCATTACAGGCTCATCTTGCTCGAGCAAATTAATCTGGCCCCATTGTGGTTGTTCCACTCTCCGTGGGGGGACCTGATTCTCTTGACGCGGCACTGGCTCGATTGGAGCCTCTAGAGGGAACATTGTCAAGAGGCTCTCTTGATAGTCATTCATGGGGATCACTTGTGAGTGATCACTATCTGATTCGAAGGGGTCATATGATGCTGGTTCATACTCTGATTCATCCTTCGAAGATCCCTCTTGACACTGTTTATACCCTCCTTGAAAGTGAGTCCCCGAACTTTCGCCTCTCTCTAGCAAAGGGGAAGGGTTATTGAGGTTAACAAGGGTGGTTGTTGACCATGGGAGGTAATCTCCCAATGTATACGTTGTGTTCGGGTTGGCATAGGGATCTGATGCCAATCCACCCTTGTTGCCTATCCCTAGGCCTTGCATGTTCTCTACCAAGATGTCCAAGGGCAGGGGGTGGTTGAACCCCACGCCCGACTTGTCATAAGGCATTTGGTATCTTGGCTGGCAAAGGACACGCACTCCTTGCTCATACCTACCTAGCCCATATCCATGCCAATTGCATTGGCCAAGATATCTCAGAGCGAAGTCCGGGTTAGACAGATAGTTGACATCTTCTGCAAAGGGCTCTTCATCTTCGTCCTCTTGCATGCATGGCTCAAGTACCATGATCAAGGCCCCCATACACAAAGTTTGTCTGGTTTGGCGGGTAGCCTAAAGGAACAATTGTACCGATGGGGAGGCGAGGTCTCCCCATGTCTTGCATGGACTCTAGTGCGGTCGTTGCTACAACATTCCACACCAGATACTCCCCCAGGCCCGTATTGGCCATTTCAACAGTGATTGTTGGCGATTGAGGGGGAGGGAACGAAAGCTCTTCCTGAATCCACTCCATGTTGGGTGAACTAGGAGCCTCAACTTCCATTTTGCTAGGCATCTCTTCGGTAGAGATGGTTGATACTATTGGCAGCGCCTCTTCTAGGGGTTGAGCCTCTTCCAGGGTTTGCTTCCCTTTGTCCTTCTGTTTAGCCATGATAGGTGGCATTGTTGGTGAAGGACCAGACGATGAAGATGTACCTGGCTAGGGTTTTGATGGATTTATCACCAGGGATGCTTGCGGAATCGGACCCTGTCTAGATGGATTTAACTAAAAATCCAAGTGCGTCGATGGAAGGGTCGATTGCGGCATCAGCTGCACCGCATTGCAATATTTGAAGGGTTCCAAGTCCACCGGGACTACATGTACTTCCCCTTCAAATGTATACTTCAAACACTGATGAGCTATCGAAGGGACACACTTCATGTCCCTGATCCATGGCCGCCCTAGCAAGATGTTATAAGCCATCTCGCCTTCCAAAATATGGCACAATGTAGGTATCATCTTTTGTCCTACTTGAATGGGTAGGACAATTGTGCCAACTGTCGAGCATATCGCATCATTGAATGCTCGTAGTGTATAGGTGGAAGCCATGATGTGAGAGGTTGGCAACTTTAGATGTTTCAATGCCACTGTGGTAATGATGTTACTGGACGAGCCAGTGTCTACCAACACCCTCTTATACGGGATCCCGTTGACCCATGCGATAACGTGCAGGGGTGGATCTGCCATGTCATCAGACACTGATTTAACTTCATCCTCTCGAAAGGTGATGACTGGCTCCGTGCATCGTTTGACATGTCCCATGAAGTTGTTGAAGGAATTCGCTTCGTGGGGCTGCAACTCGATGGCTTTCAATATCTCCATTAGAGCCTCCCGATGGGGTGTTGATTGTTGTATAAGCTCGTATATGGAGAGCCTAGCCGACGTGGTCCTCAAGCTCTGCGTGAGTTTGGTCCGAATCATGGCCGCGGGTCTAGGCGGAGGTAGTTGCATAGGGTGTTGTTGAGGTTGTGACGTCGATGGAACCTCTCTTGTGGCTGCCTCGGGGGCAACTCTTGGGTATCTCTTGTTCCTAGTCACTATGCTTATCATTCCTACATACCCTTGCATGGGGCAATTCTGTTGCACCTCATTGACTTGAAGGGGTTTTTCCTGTGCCTCACGGGTAGGCAAGGGGTCTTTGAAAACTCCCATCTATTGGTTGTTTGGCGCTACGGGGTTGTCCACTACCAACGTCTTATTGTCAATTAGGTCTTGTATCAAACCTTTGAACTTCCAACATGCATTCAGGTCATGTCCCCTCCACCTGTGGAACCTACAATACAAGTCCTCCCGATATCCCTTAGGCTTCGGTGCATTGGGATCTATGGTTTGGATCTCTGGAAGGTTGATCAAGTTTGCCACTGACAAGCGATCAAATAGGGAGTCCCTAGACTCCGTATAAGGTGTGTACTATCGCCTAGGGTGATGCTGCTGATTTTGCTCCTACTTCTGGTTTTCTCTTTCATAATTATTAGGAGGCACTACCTGATAGTTAGCCTTTTGAGGCTGTATTTCTTGTGCAGGCTTAGGGACATTTATAGCAACTTGATTGACCATAACGGGTTTCTATTGCGTAGTCCCTATTTTTGTGTTCTTGTTCCATTCTTTCTTCTTAGGTTTGGCAATCTCGCCATCCTGTATCTTGATCTCTTCGATGATTCTGGCTTGCGCCAGAGCTTCCTCTAAGGTGGCATATTGTTGCAGCTGCAATAGCATAGAGATCGATCTCAAACAGCTTCGTGAGAACATTTGTGTAAGGTCGGACATAGGAGGGAGGTAGGGTAGCTTGGAAAGCAGAGTCCTCCATCGATTCCCATAGGCCACCATGGTTTCTTCCTCATACTCGCTCGAGGCTGGCCAGGTCACTTAGTGATGCCTTCTTCTTGGTGTTAAAGGTGAAGCATTCGAGGAACGCATCCACTAACTAATCCAAGTTATTGATGTTGTGCTTCGGCAATTGAGTGAACCAATCCGAGGTAGGGCCCACGAATGTGGTTATAAATGTCCTTAGCAACAATGCATCATTGTCCTGAATGCCAAAACATTGGCTCAGGAATCTGGTCACATGCTCTTGGGCATCCTCCTCACCCTTAAATATTGCCAACTGAGGTAGCTTAAAGTGTTCAGGGTAAGGGGGTGCAGGCACTGACGGATGCACAGGATGACTACGGAGTTGGCGTAACATGGGCTTTTGGGGCCCGAAGCTTTGGTTTCCATAGACTCCAAATGCTCTAGCAGCGCTTTGTATGCATCGAAAGATTTAATCTCTTCCTCTTTAGTTTGCTCCCATTGTGGGTTGTGGGAGACTTGAGGCCTATGGAGGGGTGGCCGGATAGCAACCCCTCCACCTTGGTAGGGCATTTCGGCCCGCTCTTCTTCTTGTTCATACTCCTCGTAAGCTTCTTGAGGAGTCTTTGGATGAGACCTATGACCATGGGTGGGTCCCCACGGAGGGAGCCCATCATTGTTCCGGGGAGTGGCCTCCCGCTCAGGTCTAGGAGGTCTCGGAGGCAGCACTTGGTAAGGTCATGGAGACCTATCTCGCACCAAGGGATTATGCCTCTCATATGGTTTCGCTCTTTGGGTGCGAGGGGTTGGAACCCTCTCAGGCACCGGGTTATGGAGCAGCTCATCTGTTTGGCACCGAATGCGCTCTTTGCTAAGGCGATATAGATGCTCTAGCTACTGTTGGTCTTGCTCAAGCCGCGTGATCTACGCTTGGTGGGCGGCGACTAGGTCAATTTGTTCTACCATCTTGAGCCTAGGAGGCCTGGATGCCTCTCCTATGCACTTACCTCGGTCGTGATGATCCGAGATCTCAATAGGTCACTTCCCTCTGTCGAGGTTGGCGGCATTTACCCGAGGCTCTGGCCTCAGTGGGTGATCATGGTACATAGCGGGTGCGGAAGCGCATGGCTCCCATGCTGTACATTGCTCTCGAGGAATGTAATGGTCTTCCTCGTGCTCCCTTTCGTATGTGTGAAAGGGGTGGGCAGAGTTGGCTCGCCCTGCTTGAAGAGCCTTGCGCTCTGGGTTTTGTCTATTGGTTCTAACAGTGATGGGGGGCAAAGGAGGGATGCCATAATCATGTGGCCTCTCCTCATGGACACTATGCCACTCTAGCACTTCATCGCACGGTGGCCACTCATATCGAGCTTCTAAGGGAGCTTTCTTGTCTATGTTGAGCGCCACGTGTAAGGACTCCTCCTGAAAGGGGCTATGATGAATGGGCATGTCCCTCAAAGGGGTGTCCCTATAGTTCCATCTTGACATGGAATGATGCGGACTCTCTTGTGGGTCAGGCCACCAAGGCGGTATGACCAAGTCCTTAGGGCTATAGCGGAGGCGACTTGTGCCCCCTTGTACACTTTTTGTAGCTTTCGCCCTTGATTGGGCTTGGCTACGTGTGTACACCATGGTGGTGCTTTCCTACAAGCTAAGTAGATTTTTATCTCTTTTTATGATTTTTATGCTACACTAAATAGAAAAGAGCACACACACACAAAGCAATGATTATCTCATTTAAAGATTGAGAGTGTGTCCTAAACCTGGTTTAGTGTGTTTTGGTTTTTGTTTTTTTTTTTTTTTGAAGGTTTTTGTAAAGAACGTTTAAATGCAATATGAGGGCTCTTATGACTCCCAAAATTGGTCGCCCCTTCGATATACCATTGCCAGGCCGATATACCAACCTCTCTATATACCCGCCCTTACGTGAGGGAAACTATAGGTACGTGAGAGCAGATGGTACATGGAACGTAGGCGGTACGAAAGGGGAATCACCCTGTTTATGACACCTACCATAGAAGACTTATCCTCATGTGCTGGGAATCACCCCAGCTACACTCGATTAGCTTTCATCAAGATTTACGTCTAGCAATAGTAGCGATCGGGGTTTATGAATGCAAAAATTCAAGCCAAGGTGGTGATGAAATCCACCGTTGGTCTTGATCAAGGGTTGGGGTTTTACGACCAGCTCCTTGGTGTTTAATTTGCCACGTGATGTGTGGGGTTCTTTTTATTTTGCAAAATGGAAGCAAGCAAGCAGTAAAAGAAAACTTTCCCTAAGCAAACAAGTAACCTAAAAATAGAAAAACTAAAGACAAAAAATGACAGGAAAAGTTCAGAATCCTTACCTCTTCTCTGCCCAAATCTGCGGTTCTGAGTTTCTGCCCGAAAACTTCATAGACTGGAATTCATCCTAGGGGGAATGAATTATAGGATTGTATTCATCATAGGGTGGGGCAATTCCCATTCGTCCCTGGGTAAGATGAATTACAGCTCTGTATCCGCCTCCTGATGGAACGAACAATAGTCAACGTATGAAAACTCGGTACCTGCAAGCAAAAACAACCAAGTTTGGATCAGATATCTGATCTTAAAAATAGAGGACAAGGTCCCACCATGATCACCACTGAAAGCATGAGGATACGGAAGCAAAAAGGAAAGCGAAGATGCGATGCAAACCGAACCAAACTTAACGCTAAATCCTAGGAATTTGAAAGTGCATGAAAAGAGGGAAAGCATGAGCGAATCGAAATGAAACAAATGCAAATAAAGAAGACAACCCTTTTTATTGATATGTTTCACAACTCGGTTACAATGTGCATCCTCCCCTTCCAAGGGCTAGGAGCGTTTAAGTATGCGTTCTTGTTACATCCATGGATGCCCTTCCTTCTTCCGCGTGCCCACATGTAAAATGGGTGGACCAAATATCACCGCCACTTGCGTTGATGAGTCTTGACTCCTTGCTGCTCCTCCGATGTCTAGACCCTACGTTCAAAGGAACAAGAAGTAGTCAGTAGCACCTGTGGATAAAATAGAGCATGCAATCCCCAAGCCTACGATAAGTGAATGAGAAAAATGAATTAAACTATGACTAAAATGAATCCAAATGCTCTAAAAATTTGATAGGGGCATCAAGACATCCCAAAGAAAATACTACAAATGGAATAGTCAAGAAATTCCTCGCCGATTTGAATTCGCTCCGGGGCGGGACGAATTCACCTGCAACAAAATGCCGAAAAGGTACTGTCCCAAATGTCCTACCTAGGAAGCTCCAAAAGACCTACAAACTTGGGGTTAGCTAATTGGGGGTATTTTGGGAAGACCCAGATGGTCATATTTTCCCAATTTGACCTCCATCAATGGGAATTTGATGATGCTACCTGTAGATTAGTAGAAGCGAGCAAAGATAGAAACATGATCAAAATTGTTCAAAATGAGATGAAATTTAAATGACAACCTATCTAAGCATCATAGAATTGAATGCAAAAATTAAAGAAAGAAATTCTACCATAGAATTCCCATCACTCCAAAGGGGGCGATTAGGACTGTAGCAGTGTGGGAGGGGGCGCCCATGGGGCAGGCCGCCCACCGTTTGAGGCCTGATTTCGGCACCAATCCACTTGGGATGGGTCCAAAACCTCTTGTGGGGTATTTTCAACAAATTTGGGTGGGATATTGTGGCCAAATGTCGGGTTTGGCTCCAGATTTGTACTTCCAGTAACCACCCTATGACCTCTTCTCCAAAAGAGATCAAGGATGTGAAAGACACAACTCAAAAGGGTGTGGGTGTGAAAGTAAAATGACAGCACTTCATTGCTCCAAAAATGCTCCTTCTCTCTATATTTTGGGGTGAGGAAACTCACCAATTTATAGACCTGGAGGTCTCTTGAAATGGGCATGCAGAGGCACCACTTGGCAATCATGCCTTCCCAGGGGGAAGGAGATTCCTCCCTGAATAGGGACTTCATGACTGCCCTTGTAATTGCCTCTAACACTCGAAAATGCTCACCCATACTCCCATGCGATGAAGGAAGCGTTAAGTGGCGGATCTGAGCTGCCATTTGTCAAGATTTGACTTTTTGCCCGTCAAACCTGCAATTCGCCCCACCCTGGAGCGAATCTAGAATTCGTCCCTGGGTGGGGCGAATCCCAGTTTGAATTCGTTCCAGGGTGGAACGGATATTGAGCAAAGTGCTTGAAGGTGCCAAATTGATCTCTGACCTTCCAAAACTACTGTGAGAGTGGTTAGGACCATTGTTTAACCTCTGGGGGCTGCCCTTGGGGCTGTGTGTGTCAATGCGATCAGTGTTTGCAGTCACATAATCGGATTGGTGTTGTTTTGGTGTCTACAGAATGACTCAATGAGATGTTGATGGTTTAACCATGCTTAAAGTATCATGACTGATAGTAAAAATCTCCTTCGCACTTTGTGAGCGAAAAGAAAGGGAGTGAAGGGAGAAGGTTCATGATTATTTTCTTGCTTAATATATTTTTGGTTGGGCATAAAGAAATAGAAGGGGTGTTCTTGCTTGTTCGAATTTCCATTCTACATTTTGGAAATGTTTTATTTGTTTTGGGAAAACCATGAGCATATGAGTTAAGGAAAGAAACCCAAGGGGAATTGTTGTTTTCTCCTACAACTATGCTCATAGAAATAAAACAAAGCTTTTTCAAACATCCAAACTCAAGGTCGAAATATTTTTTATTTACAAGGTTGTTTGCATAACGTTTTGGAATGTCTAGATAAACATTTTCTTGTTTTTGGTCTGTTGTACATGCATATATGGTATTGTACTCATTGATTGAAGTTGTTTTTCAAATATATGTTACGTAATGACACAACCAGTGTTTTACTGCTAAATAATTTATTTTGCATGCTATCTATGATAAAGAGGATATAACAAATCATTTGAAACAATTGTCTTCCCCAAATTTTGTGATATTTCTATGACACTGCAGTATAATATGTATGGTTGTGATTGAAATTGGAATAAGTGAATTTATGTTTTATTGCTTATGAATGTATGTGCTCTGGAAAACTATTGGACAATGTGTATGTTGAAAAATTCAAATGAAAGATTTATATTTGGATGAGTAGATCACTTGTGGAAAAGTTGTTCCTTTTATTGTATGGCTTAAAAAATTATTGATTTTGTATGGATGGGATGATCTGTTGCAAAGGCTAAGTGAATTTTAAGGCATGAGAAGTTGAATTTTTGTAGTAGTTGCATATACATAATTGCATGGAGGACCATATATGATATCTAATACTAAACATTTTAAAAGGTTCTATAACTCATCCTATCCAGCACCTGTACTATGGAGAAGAGACGTTCTAAGTATAGCAATTTCTATTATCGAAGCTAGTGAAACCACCTTACAACTGGAGCATATATTAATATGAAAAATAGCATGAGGAGAGAATGGGATCCCCATTTGTATAAATAATGTACTTAATATGAGTTTCAATAAAAAATAGATATCTAGGTTCATTTTATGGAAAGGTAAACTGAGAATAAAGATCAAAGTTAAAGCCTTAGTAGGTTTCTCTTCTTTGAATTTGAGTTGGCCTCTTCTGATAAGAGTATCAGGGTTATGCATAAGGGATTGGACTCAAAATGTACTTGTAAAAAAATGGCGAATCCTAATCAAAATCAACGTGAATCATGAAGAATCTTAAGAAAATCAAATCAAGCATCTTCACACCAAAATTTGGGGTATTTTAAGTCATAAAATATAAGGTCATATTTGGGGCCACTTTTAACCTATTAAATCATCTCATAACTTCCTAAAAACACCACCATTATATCAAGCTTGAAAATATTTTTCCAACGAGTACAAATATACCTATGGATATATATTGTGGCGAATTGACCCTAAAAAAAATTTGGTCCTAAAAATTTTAGGCGAATGGGCCGACGTCGAGGGTCCTCATATTTGCCAATTTCTAATTTTGAAAATCCTAATATTCACCCAATTTACAAATATTCACCACTATGCATAACCCTAAAGAGTTTGTTCTACTTTTCTTGCTAATTCAATTGCTTGATCAAAAGATGTAATTGTAGTAGTCTCTAGTGCATAAGATAATTGCTCTTACAAACTTCCAATGAATGTCTTAAGCATATCTTTTGGATATTAGGTATATCTCAAGAGTCCAACTAAAATTCTCCATTGAGTCAAGAATTTTGAAAAAACTTTCCTCTTTACGTTGTTTTAAATTATAAACATCTTTCATTATTACTTCCTTTTCAATATATGCACCAGACTATTGAACAAATAAATCTATTGATTCTTCAAAATTCTTCAAGAAGTAATTAGGTAATTGATAGTACCACTCTAATGCCATGCCACAAAGACTCTTAGGAAATTTTTTTAACAACAACATGTCATCATATATGAGATCATGGCGTGTTGTCCTAAATCTTCTTAAATGCTCTATTTGATCTTCTATCACCTTATAGATAGACAAAAATGGCATAGGGAAATGCTTAGGATAAGTCCTAACATCAACAATAGGATCCAATGGCTGATTACACTCCTTATAGTTTTAAGTGAAACTTGAAGGCTAAATCATGTCAACTTTTAAAACCAATTGCTTTACTATATTTGTTAAATTATGCACTTTTGGATTACTATTATGCAATATCCCTAGATTTTCTAAGGGAGGAGTGTTGGAAATGTTGATATTGTTGTGGTATGTGGTATCTTGCTGAAGAGGATAACTAATATTTGGTGGAATAGAGGCAACTGTGTTGAGATAAGAAGATTGAGTTGGAAATTGAAAACCATTTTGAATGACACTACTAGTTGGAGGGATTTGTGGATTCCCTCCAATGTTGGTGGTTATAGTAGTGGCATAAGTTGGATGATGAAAAAGATTACCATGATTCAAAAATTCACTCAAAGAGTTATCATGAGCTGGTCTAACTTCCTAAAGTAGAGCTTCTTCCTCTAAAGCTCCATCCAAGGCATGCTTGTGATTCTTGTAAAAGGTCCATGTATGCTCAAAATATTTTAAGATAAGGTTCCCATAAGGTCCCTTAATAGGATGAAGAATATTATCAATATCCTCTTCCTCAAGTTGTGGTTTTCTCTATCAATTTGATCAATCTCTTAGAAAATATCATCAAACCTAAAAATCCTTCATCCATTTTTAAGGTTGGAGGCCATTGGGAAAAGAGAGAAATACTAGGGCAAAAATGAAGGAACTAAGACCAACGAAAACAAGCACAAGAAATAATGTTTTTATTTATTTTTATCTAAACACAAAAAATTAATGATCTTGATTAAAGTTTTAAAAGAAAAGGAGGTTCATGTCGGGTTAACCAAACATGTAGAGGGGTAAAACCACCCTACTATGTATGATTCTCAAGGTTGGATCTACAAAAGAGAGAGAGCCTTAAGGTGAACCATGGGGGCTACATTGTTCTCTACACTCAGGTGTGAAATAAAGGGGGGTAATGGTTCACCACGAATGGTTTAAGAACTCGCTCCAAGTCATCTAGTTTTTTAGGAATGTTTTATGTATTTAATTTAAGATAATCTCCTAATTTTGGTCTTTCTAGATATATGCTATAAAATATAAAGGAAGATGCATAAATACAATATGCAAGAATACATGAGCTAACCCTAGAATGATTCTTTCTTTGAATGTTTTCTAATCCTAGGGTTTCAAGATATAAAACATTTAAGCAAGGGCTCAAGAGAAGATGCACAAACAATTTAACCCTAAGTGCACACTATATGTTGTTTATCTTTCAATGCCTAGAAATCAATTAAATGTATTTCTCTTAAATTAGATCTAGGATTTATAACAGAATTAGAAAGCACTCAACAAACAACCTAAAGATTAATTAGAACACTTATCTTATCTGATGGTTGATCCAATCTTTTCTCCTTTGTCCAGTGATATCAACAATTCATGTTCCTACAAGATAACATGGCCAACACTTGCAAAATATAATAAATTTTAGGGGGTCTACTTAGGTTGTTGTACAATAATGCTTGGAGGTACATCATTCAATATCCCTAGGTCCTTTTAGTTGACCATTGAAAACAAAAGTGAAATTTGACCTTTGAAATAAATCAAGCATATCACAATACAACAAAATAAAATGATGAAACCATAGAATAGAATGTAGCACTATGCCCGATATGAAATATTGAAGCTAAATATTATTTGCAAACTTAGGACTTAAATAAGTCCAAAATGAAAACCGTAATCTTGGAAATCATGAACGGCTCCAAGGATTTACGTACACAAATCCGAAAAGGCTAAAGATGTAAGCCCTACAATGCCGAAAAGAAAAACACCTAGACCTAGACCATTCAACAGAGGAAATAAACAACTCACGTTGATTATTCTGCTTACTAAGTCCTAATGAATTTATCCTAGGTCTAAAAATAATTAGCCCCTAGGTCTAAGATTCCTCATCATTCATCCCAACAAAAGAAGCATTGGACTCCAATGCTTTTAACAAAGAGGGAAAATCCTGGGATAGAATGTGAGCAGAAATCTAGCAAGCCTGATGTGGAAATTGGCCTCATGTATATGACACACATACTCAAGTCTCATGAAAGCATAACAACACCATACAACTAACCAAATTCAAAATTATTTTCCAAGTATCATTATGTTCTCAACAGGAAATCATGCAATGCGGCAACAGTCCACAACTAAACATATTTCTTCATAATCAATCAATACTCTGAAGACATGAAGTAAATTTTACAACATAGCCAGTAGGACGATATTATACCAATTTTCATCTTTTTCAATCAATACTCTGAAGACATGAAGAAATTTTTAGTTGGCATGACAATTTTAAAAACAATTTTCTTCAATGTCAATTAATACTTTGAAGACATGAAGTAATTTTCTAGCAAGCATAACGATTTTATAACAAACACAACCAATAACTTAAATTTTCATTCATCGGACTATTAATTTTGGTTCCTCTAATATATTCGAGAGTATACACATTTAAAAAAAAAATGTTACCATCTATAAACACTTTAACTTAACTAACACTACTACAGAACATTAGTATAAGAATCCCGATTACTCTTATGTTCTATAATATGTTTTCTTTTAAAGAAATATTATGGGAAAACAAAGTTAGATTCTTTCCATTCAATAGAATTGCCCAACACTTCCCAATAATAATATTAAAGTAGCCAAAACAATAAATTACATGTCTAGGTAACCACGTGAATAGAGCCATTCACCAATCAATCATTTATTTTAAAACAACATAATTTCTAGTAAACCATTTCCTTTATTAACACAAAAAAATTAGACCTTTTTACTCGGAGACTCAATCCTCCTCACGCTGTAATTCTTTCTTTCGGCGTATCCCGTCCTTAGCTTCCTCTTCAAACGAACATGAAATTTTTCCCAAAATGTTTCCATACCACCTTGGGCCATCCCATTTTCTTTTATAAGCAAGTGAGCTTTATGGAAAAGAGACACATGACCGTCTTTGCCAGACAAGACGCGTTTTCTTCCTCCACATATGGCTTCCTTAGATTTTTTTTAAATATTTAAATATGTTTATTTAAATTAAGTTCCGCCAAGTCTTTCGTATTAACCAATTAAGCTTGAGCTTATAGTTTCTTAAGTATTGTCTTGGACTTATCACCACATTAGGTAAAGACTATGAATTTAATCTCTTTATTATAGAATTGAGACTTACTATAACATTTAACATTCTATTATATGTATTTTTAATTTAATTATTATATGTATTTTATTATTTGTTTTACACATATCATTATTTTTATTACTAAAATAATTAGTCCCCATGTTTATGGTTTCATAATTAATTCTCTTTCTTTTGATTTGATTCAAAGATGGTATGCCTATGTATTGGTATTAACTTTTTATATATATTTAAAAATATCATTTTAATGTCAACAATTAAATAGCAACAAACCAGCGAATGCACACACACACAGTCAACATGACAGGCAGAATGCAAATACAATGCAACCTTATGGTGGGCTTCCATGTATCCACGAACCAAGTGTGATCGGGGTACATCATCATAACCACTTACCCGACAATCCCATTCCACTACTCAGTTGATGGAGTGGGTGCTTTGTTCGCCATATGCCTTGAGACAATCCCATTCCACTGCTCGGTTGATGGAGTGGGTGCTTTGTTCGCCATATGCCTTGAGACTTGCACATGCACCACAAACACTGGTCATAAAATCAGATTCTTCAAGAAAAATTAATCATTATTGGTGGAGATGTGACATCCTTATCCTAGTTGTAGTTGTACAAAGATGGATGAATAATGTTTGCATCAAGATCAAGAAAATAAAAGTACCACATTGATAATATGTATATTGTTTGTGTGACCTTGGCATCAAAGATAATAAAGAACATATTTTAATTTTTGTGACTTATACATAAGTGTGAAATATGAACATCAATAAAATAAAAATGTTTTAAAGTTGGTATTAATTCTCAAACTTAAAAAACATAAAGGTAAAATAATAATTATTATCTAAGAAGTCCAATTTGACTTTATGACATCATATATACATAAGTAAAACTATGTTTTTTAAAGTAATTTTACCAGCCAATATAAAAGTTATGCTTAAATTATTTCCCAAATAAAATAATAAGATTTCGTAAAAACTATCAATCTTAAGATTTGTCCGAAGTTTTAAAATTATAGTTTATTGTAACTTATAATATGTGGTCATCACCATCAATTTTAATTTTTCATTCTTATGCACTTAATAATTTAAAAATCTGTATATTAAGATAGACAACATTAATAATTTAATATTTGATACTTTAATTAACTTAAATAATTAAAATTTTAAAATAAATATTTTTTAAGTTGTATTTAACCTTGATTCATAGAAATAATTGTGTAAAGTGAAACCTTCTTACAACCCTGTACATGAAAAGGGAGTACAATATAAGCGCCTTCTCTTCTAGATAATAGACCAAATAAATATAAGATGGTTTGATATATAATGTGTATGTTATTGAACGAACTTGTGTGAGATATTTAAAAAAAACATAGGTGTGGACTCTCACTTTTCTGTTTTTTTTTTTTTTTTTTATTAAGACATGATTTGAATAGTCTACTCGATTCCCTATTGGATCCCTTATTGGTGAAAATGTGACGACGCCTTTCCGTGAATTTTAAGAAGTGTCTCCTAACATCGATGACCCAAGCACCGATATATAAAACTGACTGAAAAAAACTTCAACAAATAGCTAAATCTTGTACAATGGGAAAGAAATTTGGAGAACTTAATTTATATTTGGCTTCTGTGAGATTTTATTAACAATTTGAATTGAAAGAAGATATAGTAAAGCAGTAAATTACTTATAAAACAGTATGGGTATGGGGTCCAGAGAAACAAGAAGCTTGGTAGAAAGCGAGATATATTTTATTATATTGAATATACTAAAATGCTCAGTTGCAGCAGCATCCACAAAATCAAAGTATCAAAGTGAGTATTCGTGGAGATCTGATTACATTGTACTCAAGCTTTTGAATCATGAATGCAGCTTTTATTTTCGTTTGTCGTCGGAGACTTGAACTTCCAGAGGGCAGATTGCCATCCCGAATAATCTAAATAAATGCTGCAAGTGAAGAATTCTTGTTACGCAAGACAATATTTAAAGAAAACAAATGTGAAACGAAGATTAAACAACTAGATATGACAGATTCCATGATGTTATGCATGCAATAAACGTGAGACTTGATAATATCTATAGTAGAACGCATTCATCAGGGCGCATCACAGATTAAATATACCTATCTTATTTGCTATTTTAGCAGCTAGTATGGAGGTGGAGGAGGGGGGGACTTGTAAGAGTAGTGATGTGCAGGTGGTGGGTACACTGGAGATTTTGAGTGTGGAGGTGGAGAAACTGGCACTGGTTTTGGATGGGTAGGAGTTACCACAGGAGGAGGGTGAGGTTTTGTGTATGATATTGGTGGGGATGGAGTTGGGGGCTTTGATGGCTTCTCATGGTGTGGAGGAGGAGATGATTTCGGGGGAGTGTAAACTGGTGAATGAGGAGGATGGGATGGCTTGGGAGGAGTGTAAACTGGTGAATGAGGAGGATGGGATGGCTTGGGTGGAGTGTAAACTGGTGAAGGTTTGTGGTGAGGAGGAGGAAATGTTGGAGTTGGCTTTGGGGGTGAAATTTTTGGAATAGGTGGAGGTGGGGATTTATAAACGTAATGAGACACAGTCTTTGGAGGCGGCTTCTGCACAATCGGGGGCTTGGGAAGTGGTGATGGCTTTGGGGAAGGTTTAATATGAACAGGGGGTGGCTTCTCTACTACCGGTGGAGGAGTTATGGGTGAAGGCTTATCAACTGGAGAAGGGAAATGCAATGGAGGAGGAGGAGACTTGTAGTCGTACGGCTTTGGAGGAGGACCAGTATGGTATGTGGCATATGATGGAGCCGCAGCCAAAATGTAGGCACCTCGTTTGTAATACATCCACAGCTGCCAACTATATTCAACGTGTGTCTTGCTTTGGACGGGCAGATAAAGCAGACATACCGTGAAAAAACGATCTTAAAAGTTGTAGAGGAAATCATACCCACTACACAGTCCCTGTCAATGGCGGTATGTTCACTAGCCATATTGTACTATTTTTTTGGTGTTCATTTTCGTCGGTGTTGGTCAGAAGCTTCCCTAGCAAATGTAGAATTAGTGAAGTTGAGAAGTGTGAATGCAGAGAGGTAATTTTTTAATATTATATGATGTCTTTTACACACATGGGCAGGTAATTTTTTGGTATTATATGATGTCTTTTACACACATTCTACACACCTATATTAGTGAGTATAGAAAAGCATTGAGGGGTTGTTAAATGATCAATGCTAACAATATTTTAAAATCAACGCGCACAGTCCAAAGTCCAGGCGGGTGTAAGTTGTAAAGAAGGTGAGGTGGGATTGTAGGTATAAGATGGTGGCCCCACTGCTGAAAATCATTTGAGTGATCACAATTCGTACAACTCATGTAAGTTCTGACTTTGTCCGGTAGGATCAACAGAACTTCATATTCCAAATAATTCAAATTAACGTTTGAAGACGCGTCAAGGTCGAGTCGATTGTATCTATAGCTTAATTTTATTAGGAGCTGACCTGTCAAAGGAACAATGAAAGAAATATTTTAATATTTAATAATTTAATTAAAATATTTTTAATTGAGTCATTATTATTCAATTTAAGAATCTTTATTTTATTACATAATGTATTATATAAAAAAAGTATGTAATTGATTTTTTTGTAAAGAACATTAAGAATTATAGACTGGCAAAATTTAAGCTTTAAAATATAAATTATAAAATACAGTTTAAATAGGAAAAAATAATCAAAAGCAAGAAAACATCAAATATGATGTGAAAAAGAAAAGATCAAAGGACAAAGTGGTAACGCATGAAGTGATACATAAAAGCGTTTAAACTATGAGTGCTAAGGAAGGAAAACATAAGTACGTTTAAACTATCAATGCCAAGGGAGAAAAGCATAAGTATTTTTAAAATGATGCACTTTACATTGTAAGACAGGGTGTTCTTTTGTATCATCTTTTTTCATTCTTGGTGCAGAGGTTTTTGAATATTTGTTGGCTTATAAGATTGATCAAGGAGTAATTAGGGGTATTGCTCTCCTCAATTTTGATCATCAGTTGGTCAATGGTCATTTTGCAAATGATTCTTTCTTAATGTTTTGAGAAGATGAGCAATCCCTTTCCTCGGTTATTAGTTGCTTAGAGGCGTTTTGTTTAGCCTTTGGTTCTTCTATACAATGGAAAAAACCTCATATTTTCAGCAATCTCAATCTTAGCTGCCATGCTAGTTACATCATTTTCAATGGACTTGGATTAAGCCAGGTGAGGTGTTTAAATTTTGTGGAATTCTTTTTGCATTTTATGGTTCCTCTGCTCAATTGTGACAGTATGTTATTGATAAAGTGGAAAATAAGCTTTCTTACTGGACTAGGAAGAAACTTTCTATGACAGGAAAATTTCAAATTTGTTCTAATGTTTTAGCCACTACCCATGTTTATTATTCGTCTTGCTGGGTTCCATCCAAATCTTGTTATAAAAAGCTGTATAAGCTTATGAGAGACTTCTTGTGGGTTAAAGACTCTGTCAAGCAGGGTTTTCATTGGGTAGCCTGGGAAATTTGTTGTTTACCCAAGGACTGTGGAGGCATGGGTTTTTTTGGTTGTCACCGATAAGGTTTTGCCCTTTGTCACCCGATCTTTAATTGGGGATGAATCTTGGAAAGTGTTGGTCAGGCATTGCATTTCTTCTGGTTTGCTTCAGGGGAAGAAAATTTGGAAAGGGGTGGGATTGCAATTCATTCTTACTGCCCCTATCCCTATTAAAGCTAAAGGTTCTTTTATCATTCCGAGTATTTGGAAATCTTGGGAGACCTTCAAACCATGGCTTATTTGGAAAGGGAGTTTTTGTAAAGTAGGTGCCTCTTTGCCTTCCATGAATATTTGATGGACTCCTATTATCACTTGGCAGGGTTCTCCCCTAGCTCTGGTGTAGTGGGTTAGAGCACAAAGGTTCTATAAGTGTGGTATTACATCCATTTTTATTTCTTATCCCGATATACCAGGTTTTGGATACCCTGAGAAAGTTTTCGTCAAATTCATAGTTTAAATCCTGGTGATAGATACACTTATGAGGTGGTTATTTATAGTATTACATTTTCTATTTGGAGCAAACTACATAAGAATTTTCAAAAACCTTGGTGGTCAGATTGGTGTTGGTTTGGGAAGCTTCCTGTTTTGCAATATAAATCTCATCTTGGTTACAAATGGATCACTCCACAAGTTCCAATGGTTGATAAGCTCACTCTAAGATGGGACTTAGTATCTCTTCCCTTCTGATGGAATAAGAGGTTTCATATTGCTTGGGATACTTATATTGAACCTAAACAAAGTTTTTTTCTTGGAGCCTCTTACACCAAGGGTTACCTGTTGGTAATAGGCTCAAGCATCTGGGTGTTCATAATCCCATTTTCTCGATTTGTGGACAAGCGAAAGATTTACTGCATGTTTTTTGGTTTTGTGATTGGGCTTAGTCGACCTGGGAGTGGCTTCTTGAAATTTGCATATCTTTTATGCAAGAGGATTTTACTTGGGTGCATGCTATTTTGTGTGACCTTATTTCTTTTTCCTTCAACTTGGATGTTTTTTGGAATATTTTTAGAATTGGTACCTTGTTTTATCTATGGAAGTATCAAAATAGAGCCATTTTTTCTCAGCAAGATGTCGGGCGTGTCTTCTCTATTGCTGATAAATATGATATATTCTTTGATTGCTGGTTACAAATTCAAGTACAGGTTGAAAAATTACAGGTGGAGTTGCAGTACTTACGTACCCTCATGGATCATTGAGGGAATGCACCCTGTGTTATGAGTCATGTGCATCTTCCTTCTCCTTTCAGGTGGTAGTGATTTCTCGGCTTCTTTATTTCTGAATGCATATTTGACACTGTTTTGGCAGTTGTTATTTGGTAGTTTGTGGACTATTTTTGACACTCTTGTATACTCCTAGCCACAGTGGTTAGTGTATTGGTTTACAGGGTGTACTAATGCCACCCACCATTTTTTGTATGATTAGACATTATTTTATTAATATAATGGCCTTTTCATCAAAAAAAATTATACTTCAAAAACAATTTTATTCATTTAATTTTATTTTTTCTATTATTTTATAAATTTTTACATGTTAATATTATAATGAGAGGAAGAAAAAAATATCTTTATACCTTAAATTTTTTAGGAAACTCTTTTATGGTTATTTTAAATGTAAAATATCATCTATATCAAGTATGATACACTTATTTTGGTATTTTAATGAGCATCAAGTGCAAGAGTAAGCCAGGAGTAAGTGTAGTACCAAGTGTGAGCGTGATCTTGGATTAAGTGCACCATCAAGTGTGAGTAAGTGCAACCAAAAGTAAGTGTGAATGAGTATAGCCAAAAGTAAGTGCAAGTGCAAGTCGGGAGTAAGTGCAACAATAAGTGCAGACATGAGTTGAAAGTGAGTGTGCAAGCTAGAGTGTGAACCAAGAGGGAGTACGATCTGAGATTCAATCATGATAGAAGAGCAGTAGGTTCATCCGAAGTGTATCAATGCTTCAAAATATTATCATGAGTGTGTGAAATGTTAATTCAAAAAAATTGTTGAAGTCAAGGAAACACTAGAGAAAGAAGAGACAAGAGAAATTATGAGCCAAGAGGAAGTGCAAGATGGGAGAAAGTGCGAGGAAGGAGAGAGTGCAAACCAAAAGGGAGTGCAAAATAAGAGGGATTGTAAGCCAAGTTTCAATCATGACAAAAGAGCAGTAGGTTCATCCAAAGTGCATCAATTATTCAAACCCTTACCATGAATGCATGAAACATTATTTCCAAAAAAATGTTGAAGCGAAGGAACACCAAGAAAAAGAAGAGACACAAGCAATTGTGAGCCAAGAGGAAGTGCAAGTTGAGAGCAATTGTAATGACCCTTCTCGCACGACCATTGATAGTAGATGAATTGATGGTTTATACTTACCTTTTTCTAGAATGTGGTACTATTGATGGTTGTCATGTATGCAGGACCAGGAATATGCCTTCAAACAAAATAAGGTCAATAAAAAAGGTAAGAGGGAAGTGATGATTTGGTCAGTGAGTACATGGAAGCTCACATAAGCTGCATATCATATAGGGCATCATGAATAATTTGCATTGTGTGTGCTTTGTTTAATGTATGTTTGGTGTTTGTCAAAAATGATGAATACCTCCAAAGGCAATGAAAGTGGTAAGACATGGGATCCAACTTCTTTTAGCAAATAAAGACTTCAAGATGCCAACAAGAAGGAAAGTTTCAGACATAAATTAGTGTGATGAATTATAAAAATTATTTAAATATTTGTTTTAAAGTTTGCAATTGTTTAGGAATTAATAAATAAGAATTATATCAAAAGAGTTGTAAATTGAAATACAAATAATAATATAATTCTTATGCTTGTAACTATGCTTGAATGACTCAATGAGATGTTGATGGTTTAACCATGCTTAAAGTATCATGATTTATAATAAAAACCTCCTCCGCACTTTGTGAGCGAAAAGAAAGGGAGTAAATGGAGAAGGGTCATGATTATTTTCTCGCTTATTATATTTTTGGTTGGGCATAAAGAAATAGAAGGGGTGTTCTTGCTTGTTCGAATGTCCATTCTACATTTTGGAAATGTTCTATTTGTTTTGGGAAAACCATGAGCATATGAGTTAAGGAAAGAAACCCAAGGGGAATTGTTTTTTTCTCCCACAACTATGCTCATAGCAATAAAACAAAGCTTTTTCAAACATCCAAACTCCAGGTCGAAATATTTTTTATTTACAAGGTTGTTTGCATAACGTTTTGGAATGTCTAGGTAAACATTTTCTTGTTTTTGGTATGTTGTACATGCATATATGGTATTGTACTCATTGATTGAAGTTGTTTTTCAAATATATGTTACGTAATGACACAACCAATGTTTTACTACTAAATAATTTATTGTGCATGCTATCTATGATAAAGAGGATATAACAAATCCTTTGAAAAAATTGTCTTCCCCAAATTTTGTGATATTTCTATGACACTGCAATATAATATGTATGGTTGTGATTGAAATTGGAATAAGTGAATCTATGTTTTATTTTTTATGAATGTATGTGCTCTGGAAAACTATTGGACAATGTGTATGTTGAAAAATTCAAATGAAAGATTTATATTTGGATGAGTAGATCACTTGTGGAAAAGTTGTTCCTTTTATTGTATGGCTTAAACAATTATTGATTTTGTATGGATGGGATGATCTGTTGCAAAGGCTAAGTGAATGTTAAGGCATGAGAAGTTGAATTTTTGTAGTAGTTGCATATACATAATTGCATGGAGGACCATATATGATATCTAATACTAAACATTTTAAAATGTTCTATAACTCATCCTATCCAGCACCTGTACTATGGAGAAGAGACGTTCTAAGTATAGCAAAGTCTATTACCGGAGCTAGTGAAACCACCTTACAACTGGAGCATATATTAATATGAAAAAGACCATGAGGAGAGAATGTGATCCCCATTTGTATAAATAATGTACTTAATACGAGTTTCAATAAAAATAGATATCTAGGTTCATTTTATGGAAAGGTAAACTGAGAATAAAGGTCAAAGTTAAAGCCTTAGTAGGTTTTTCTTCTTTGACTTTGAGTTGGCCTCTTCTAATAAGAGTATCAGGGTTATGCATAAGGGATTGGACTCAAAATGTACTTGTAAAAAAATGGCGAATCCTAATCAAAATCATCGCGAATCATGAAGAATCTTAAGAAAATCAAATCAAGCATCTTCACACCAAAATTTGGGGTATTTTAAGTCCTAAAATATTAGGTCATATTTGGGGCCACTTTTAACCTATTAAATCATCTCATAACTTCCTAAAAACACCACCATTAGATCAAGATTGAAAATATATTTCCAATGAGTACAAATATACCTATGGATATATATTGTGGTGAATTGAACCTAAAACAAATTTGGTCCTAAAAATTTTAGGCGAATGGGCCGATGTCGAGGGTCCTCATATTTGCCAATTTCTAATTTTGAAAATCCTAATATTCACCCAATTTACGAATATTCACCACTATGCATAACCTTGAAGAGTTTGTTCTACTTTTCTTGCTAATTCAATTGCTTGATCAAAAGATGTAATTGTAGTAGTCTGTAGTGCATAAGATAATTGCTCTTGCAAACTTCCAATGAATGTCTTAAGAATATCTTTTGGATATTAGGTATATCTCAAGAGTCCAACTAAAATTCTCCATTGAGTCAAGAATTTTGAAAAAACTTTCCTCTTTACGTTGTTTTAAATTATAAACATCTTTCATTGTTACTTCCTTTTCAATATATGCACCAGACTATTGAACAAATAAATATATTGATTCTTCAAAATTCTTCAAGAAGTAATTAGGTAATTGATAGTACCACTCTAATGCCATGCCACAAAGACTCTTAGAAAATGTTTTTAACAACATGTCATCATATATGAGATCATGGCGTGTTGTCCTAAATATTCTTAAATGCTCTATTGGATCTTCTATCCCCTTATAGATGGACAAAACTGGCATAGGGAAATGCTTAGGATAAGTCCTAACATCAACAATAGGATCCAATGGCTGATTACACTCCTTATAGTTTTAAGTGAAACTTGAAGGCTAAATCATGTCAACTTTTAAAACCAATTGCTTTACTATATTTGTTAAATTATGCAATTTTGGATTACTATTATGCAATATCCCTAGATTTTATAAGGGAGGAGTGTTGAAAATGTTGATATTGTTGTGGTATGCGGTATCTTGCTGAAGAGGATAACTAATATTTGGTGGAATAGAGGCAACTGTGTTGAGATAAGAAGATTGAGTCAAAAATTGAAAACCATTTTGAATGACACTACTAGTTGGAGGGATTTATGGATTCCCTCCAATGTTGGTGGTTATAGTAGTGGCATAAGTTGGATGATGAACAAGATTACCATGATTCAAAAATTCACTCAAGGAGTTATCATGAGCTGGTCTAACTTCCTAAAGTAGAGCTTCTTCCTCTAAAGCTCCATCCAAGGCATGCTTGTGATTCTTGTAAAAGGTCCATGTATGCTCAAAATATTTGAAGATAAGGTTCCCATAAGGTCCCTTAATAGGATCAAGAATATTATCAATATCCTCTTCCTCAAGATTGTGGTTTTCTCTATCAATTTGATCAATCTCTTGGAAAATATCATCAAACCTAAAAATCCTTCATCCATTTTTTAGGTTGGAGGCCATTGGGAAAAGAGATAAATACTAGGGCAAAAAGGAAGGAACTAAGACCAACAAAAACAAGCACAAGAAATTATGTTTTTATTTTTTTAATCTAAACACAAAAAATTAATGATCTTGATTAAAGTTTTAAAATAAAATGAGGTTCATGTCGGGTTAACCAAACATGTAGAGGGGTAAAACCACCCTACTATGTATGATTCTCAAGGTTGGATCTACAAAAGAGAGAGAGCCTTGAGGTGAACCGTGGGGGATACATTGTTCTCTACACTCAGGTGTGAAAGAAATGGGGGTAAGGGTTCACCATGAATTGTTTAAGAACTCGCTCCAAGTCCTCTAGTTTTTTAGGAATGTTTTATGTATTTAATTTAAGATAATCTCCTAATTTTGGTCTTTCTAGATCTATGTTATAAAATATAAAGGACGATGCATAAATACAATATGCAAGAATACATGAGCTAACACTAGAATGATTATTTCTTTGAATGTTTTCTAATCCTAGGGTTTCAAGATATAAAACATTTAATCAAGGCTCAAGAGAAGATGCACAAACAATTTAACCCTAAGTGCACACTATATGTTGTTTATCTTTCAATGCCTAGAAATCAATTAAATGTATTTCTCTTAAATTAGATCTAGAATTTATAACAGAATTAGAAGGCACTCAAAAAACAACCTAAAGATTAATTAGAACACTTATCTTATCTTATGGTTGATCCAAGCTTTTCTCCTTTGTCCAATGATATCAACAATTCATGTTCCTACAAGATAACATGGCCAACACTTGCAAAATATAATAAATGTTAGGGGGTCTACTTAGGTTGTTGTACAATAATGCTTGGAGGTACATCATTCAATATCCCTAGGTCCTTTTAGTTGACCATTGAAAACAAAAGTGAAAGTTGACCTTTGAAATAAATCAAGCATATCGCAATACAACAAAATAAAATGATGAAACCATGAATAGAATGTAGCACTATGCCCTATATGCAACCTATGATGTAGATCTAAGGTTTGGGATAATAGTTTACTCCAGGGTTATGCGTAAGGGGTCAGTCCCAAAATATATTTATAAAAATTTGGCGAATCGGTTTCAAAATCCAAGTGAATAGTGTCCATACACATGTAGAAGGTTAACTATTATTAGGGGTAATGTTGGAAATTTAAACTTAAAATGGTCAAATTATTATAAAATTGGAGCGAATCGACCCCCAAAAACAAATACACCCAAAATTTTTGGCTAATGGGCCTTGGTCAAGGGCCCCAAATATTAGCCAATTCCAAATTTCAAAAATCCTAATTTTAGCCAATTGGCTATAAATAGCCACTATGCATAACCCTGGTTTACTACCAAACATACTATGGGTGAAATCACACCCCGTAATAGGTGATTGCTATTTCGCATAGGTGAAATCGTACCCTATAGATACTTAGGCATGATTTTGCAAAATCGAGGCGAACAATAAAATACAAATGCAGAAACTTGATAATATAATTTAGAAAACCAATATATGCACGAAAAAGATCGAAATCACTTGGTAGAAAGTGTAGAAGTAGACAGAAGTGTTGAGATCTC
The DNA here is from genome assembly GCA_028583015.1 of Wollemia nobilis. NCBI lineage: Eukaryota > Viridiplantae > Streptophyta > Pinopsida > Araucariales > Araucariaceae > Wollemia > Wollemia nobilis. The sequence continues at coordinate 22,112 of JAQPPZ010002937.1, read as the reverse complement.
CCAAATAGTTTATCTTTCCTTAGGACTCCAACACAAATTATAATGTACACCCCTAGTTTGGAATTCCAGATGTGTAGGAGCACTATAATTTTTTCCAATACTGGAAATGTTTGATATCAATAGATAATGCAAGTTTGTATAATAGATAGAAGTTATAATGTTTGATAGCCAGTTTCAACTAAATAATTATGACGATATGTGACTAGATCAAGAGGCCTTTAAAAATTGCATAAGCAAGCAATGACATTATTAAATATGTTATTGTTTCTATCAAACAATGGACTGTTGTAGTAAACCACTCACGTAATGGTTTCAACATAAAACAAAATTCATTGAGATTCCAATAAAATATCAAGCATAAAATACCTTGAAACACCAAGAGAAAATTCTATTGTAGAAAAGAGTATGAATTTTCTGTGTACTGAAGCAACTAGGCAACAAGTTCCTTGTCTCAGTCCTCTCATGGGCTTGCCAAATCTCATATGATATTCAAACCCTTCCAAAATATGATCAAATATTGACCACTGGAACTTTTCCTTTGATTTATTTCAATGAAATAATATCGTTCTCATCACATAATAACCTGCAACAGTGAGAAAAGTCATGCCCATAACTGAAAATCAAACCCTCATGTACAAAGAACTATGGTTGTTGTTATAAAATTAATCCCTACATCAAGAATTCACCAAAGGACTCAAACATAATTGTCCTATATGCAAAATTTTCTCAGAGAAAATCCAAAACCAGTTGTTGATTGCTCCAAGTGTTATGATCAAAAACATGGTACGACACACTTGTACAACAAAAAATGTATGACAAATATTTTAAGTCTAAAAAAAACCCTTCAAGGGTTGCTTAGGGCAAAGGATTTCAACTCAACAATACCCATAAAAATATCTCCAAACCCTAAGATAATATTTGATGATTTGTGCGATAGCTAGGGATGAAAATGAAACAACAATGATGTCTTCTTTAGTAATAAAATCCCTGCAAAAACTCAATACAATAATTGATTGAAGGCTCATCCCTTCTGAAAAATGGGATTCGATGTGGTATGCCAGAATCCCAGTATGAAGCTCAATGACTCTATGTGGAAACCCCAGCTCTAAAGTTTTGAATAATGAAGCAGAATCCTAACTTCTAAAATGAATCCAGTTGTATAAACATCTAGGGGTGATCTTTCACACACGAAAATGCTCAAATATGAATGAGGCTTTTGTCCCCCAATAGCCCAAATATTCGGTATGCTGGAACTCCCAAATTCTCCTCAGAGACCAAAATCCAGAATAATATCTTATTTTTTTCCAAATGAGGCCCAACTCCAAAATATAAAGGTGCAATTAGGGTTTGGGTGCCCTAATTAGGTTTGCACATACTTATTTTTTAAAAAAATTAATATCTTTAATTTATGTCCCTTTACATCATAAAGAGGGCCACGTACCCCCCCTTGGCCTAGGCATACCACTTTAAGTTATTTTTTAAGTTATGACTTAACGTTATAACATTATATTATAAAGTGGCCCCTTTCACATCCATAAAGTAATTTCATAATATAAAGTCATTAAATAATAAATCACTTTAATGGAATATAACTTCACCCATTAAAATACTATAACTCTACTCCTCAAAGAAGCAATTTGTGAATGGTTTTGGATACCCATTTCATCAAAGAATAATACTGTGTTGAAGTCATCATCCAAAACCCTAAAAATAGACATTTTTAAAAATAGCAATTCCAATCAAATGATATCCAAATAAGCCCAAACGATCGATGAACATGAGCTCTCTGTAAGCTGATGAAGATAATAACCTCTCCAGATGGCTCCCCAACAAATAACTTAGCCTACGAGATCTCATGTAGAGGCTAATATCCCCGGTACACTGACTGCCTAGAAAAGGGGACATTACAGTCTACCCTTCCTAAATATTTCTTATCCTCAAGCAATGCCAAAACATAACCTAGTCAGTGGTCTACATCCTAGATGAGGCCGCATAGAATACTTGGATCCCATAAAAACCTCAAAAAGTACCCATCGAGCTGACACTGCACCACACTGCTCCACACTGCTCCTCTAACAAGATGAAATTGCAGAAGTCCCAATTGCAATAGCCTAATGTAATCTCTCGATTTTGGTACCAACATGCCTAACTAAACTAGATCAAAATATCTCATACCACAACATAACTAAGAAATCAACATCATGTGCCACTACCAAACCAACACTAGGAGCTCCTTCATAACCATCACCTACCCAAATTAACTCATCACACGTACTCTAGAAGTGACCTGGATGATCCCATGCCACCCAATCAATTGTAGTAGATCAAACACCCTTTGGGAAGATGTCGTCCATCATCAAAATAAACCAAGTTGGGTGTAAAATAATCTGTATGACATTCGAAGAATCATCCACATCCCACTCCTACAACTCAACATGAAACTCGACCTCATAGACTAAACTGGTATGCCTATAAAGTCTGAGCTCTGCCCCAGGTGACATCTCTGACACGAGTGAATCAATACAGTCCACTCCTGCAATCCCACTTATCATAATAGAACCGAACCTTTGAGAAAAAATTATGCTCAATACAAAATCAGGATACTCAGTGAATCTCATCAGATAATGCCAACCCAAATGGTGACCAATCTCTGCTATGCAATCGAAAGAGTCAGAGATATCAAGGGTAGAACTATAACTAGCCACCCAAAAAATGTATCGACCATAAGAAACTAAATAATCCATAGTGATACTCTGACTCCCTAAGTCAAATAGGACATCCCATGAGTACCAGTGCTCCGCAAGCATATAAAAGTCCACCAGTCTCCAAGCTAGGCTCAGTACCCCTCTCCAATCCACTTGTATAAGCACAAATGGATAAATTTCATGGTTGCTCAAGGTGTGAATAACAACTTACCACTCCAACCTGTAATCAACCCTCACCCAAAACATGGTCCTACCATCATCCTCGAAGCTCATAGATACAAGCATACTATCCTGGGTGAGTGAACTCAACTCCAAAGTGGCCCTATCACCCTAAAATTACACCCGATCACAAATGGTCTAAACATCAACTGGATAGAAGTAAGGAATGCATGTTTGTATAACACACGACCACTCCACCTCAGCCTTTGTTGAGCCACCCAATGTCTCCTCTCCCTACAATGTATCCACAAGGTCAAACTCATAGTGATCATTCTCAATATGAGGGTAGCATGAATATTTAGGTCCCAACAAAGAGTCCTTATGGAGTTCCTCAATGTCCTCCACCAAATGCTGAATCTTTATGCATCTCACCTCTACTACCTACCCCCTACCTATGGTTGCCTCTGAAGACTAATTCTCAGCTTGGAACAGTGAATAGTGAGCCAAATTGAGATCCAAATATAGTCTATCCATGCCATCCAAAGTGATATATGCAACTTTGATAGATGTATCTCTATCATGTATTACCTAAAAGTATGTTGATTTGATTTCCTCTAGTGCACATTTGATTTTTTTCAAATTAGCGAGGGAAATCACCTCTTCATATTGGTTCCTAGGGGCCTTACGAATGATGTCCTTGAGCATCATCTTAGTGTCATTAGTGGTGGGAAGCATGTACACTTCATCTTCAGTAGACACTGTGAGTTGGTTCTTCGAATTCTTATCCAAATTTTCACGGTCATAAATATTATGTTGACTACTACTACAATTCAAAAAAAATCAAAACTAACCTCATGAATTTTAGCAATGTCTTCCAAGATTTTCCAAGCTTCATGTGCCTCCCTGTGTTCATCCTCATCAAACTCATCATTCACACAATATGAATATGAACCATAATCAGCGTTAGACCCATTATTCATCAAGTCTTCTTGGTTGTATTGATGAGGTGAACTATCATGATAATCTGATCTATGATCAGTAGCAAACTCAACTATGTTATGACTGGAAAAATCAAGGATAGGCTCATCGAAAAATGTTGCTATGAAACCTATAACATCACCATCATGTGCATTATTCCTGTATGATCCTAACTGCAAATCACTTTGTAAATCACCCAAGAATATGTATCTCTCAGGTGCATACATCATAATGGGTTGGGTTTGAGAATACAACTCGTGTTCATATGTACTACCATCACCAAGATGTGATGGGTGAATGTCAGTTGGTGCTGATTTGGTATCCTCATGAAGTACAATCTCATCATCTATATGTGAAACCTTGTCTACTGGATCAACCTATAAATTTTGCACACCTACATCATGTGAATTTTATGATTCTAACTCTTCTTCTTCTCAACTCTCATTGTTGTCCAGGTAGACTCTCAACTTCTTCTTACACCTTCTTACAACAATGTCAACCAATCTATGTGTTGTAGAAGAATAAACCTTGTCCTACCTCCAAACAGCTAATAACAAGGTTAACGAAGGCTACGGAATAGAGTCATATTTATCAATGATTAAGGACACGATGTCGTCCATGTCACAAAAAATAAACTCGTCATGTTCCTCACCAATAGAAGATATGAAATAATAACACATATGAAAGATATCACTGTCACAACCCAAGTCAATCAGTAGATTACTAGAAAAAATACTGGACATCAACTCCAAATTTTTTACCTTCTTACCAAACAATGGGCTTTTGATATCACTCAATCCTTAGAAGCTATCAACAATAGTGTGCATAATTTCCTTCATTTTTGTATCCTCATATGGTGCCTCTTGAGCTGTGATTCATGTGAGTTCACTTAAAAAACAAGTAACATCGAGTCTTATCTTGTCATCTGAATATGTCATCCATTTATCCTGGCTCAAGGTATCCAGTGTAGGAAGTATGGCAACCTACCACTCCATTGAAGGCTACTATTCCACCATGGCCAAACATTCCTCTATTTTATTCAGGATGATAATAGCATCATCATATGATGGTAGTAACTGTTCAAATTTTTTACCTATAAACCATAGTTTCCTATGCCATTCTTTTATGAAACTGACTAGAGCCATATTTCAATACCCGAATAGACTGGTAGAGCTAAACTTGAGATCTGATACCACTATAATGTACACCCCTAGTTTATAATTCTAGATGTGTAAGAGCATTATATTTTTTTCAATACTGAAAATGTTTGATATCAATACATAATGCAAGTTTGTATCATGGACAAAAGTTATAGCGTTTCATAACCAATTTCAATTAAACAATTATGACAATATGTGACTAGATCAAAAGACATTTAAAAATTGCATAAACAAGCAATGACATTATTAAATCTGTTATTGTTTTTATCAAATAATGGACTATTTTAGCAAACCACTCATGTAATGGTTTCAACATAGAATAACAATCATTTGAGATTCCAATGAAATATCAAGCATAAAATACCTTGGAACACCAAGAGAAAATTTGTTGCAGAAAAGAGTATGAATATTTTAAGTACTGAAGCAACTGGGTAGCAATCTCCTTGTCTCAGTCCTCTCATGGGCTTACCAAATCTCATATGATATTCAAACCCTTCCCAAATCTGATAAACCACTGACCATTGCAACTTCTTCTTTGATTTATTTCAATGAAATAATATTGTTCTCATCACATAATAACCTGCAGCAGTAAGAAAATCCATGCCCATAACTGAAAACCAAACCCTCATGTGCCTAGAACTATGGTTGCTATTTTAAAATTAATCCCTACAAAAAGCATTCACCAAAGGACTCAAACATCATTGTCCTATATGCAAAAGTTTCTCAAAGAAAACCCAAAACCAATTGCTCATAAAACATGGTACGACACACTTATACAACAACAATTGTACAACACACATATAAAATAATCCCTAAAATATCTTTAAACCCTAATATAATATTTGATGATTTGTGCAATATCTAGGGATGAAAATGAAACCACAGATTTCAACTCAACAATGCCCATAAAAATATCTTTAAACCCTAAGATAATATTTGATGATTTGTGCGACAGCTAGGGATGAAAATGAAACAAATTTGATTCCAATAAAATAGTAATGGTTTCAACATAGAACAACATTCATTTGAGATTCCAATGAAATATCAAGCATAAAATACCTTGGAACACCAAGAGAAAATTTTGTTGCAGAAAAGAGTATGAATATTTTAGGTACTGAAGCAATTGGGTAGCAATCTCCTTGTCTCAGTCCTCTCATGGGCTTATCGAATCTCATATGATATTCAAACCCTTCCCAAATTTGATCAACCACTGACCATTGAAACTTATTCTTTGATTTATTTCAATGAAATAATACTGTTCTCATCACATAATAACCTGCAGCAGTGAGAAAAGTCATGCCCAGAACTGAAAATCAAAGCCTCATGTGCCTAGAACTAAGGCTACTATTTTAAAATTAATCCCTATAACAAGCATTCACCAAAGGACTCAAACATCATTGTCCTATATGCAAACGTTTCTCAAAGAAAACCCAAAACCAATTGCTAATTGCTCCAAGTGTTATGATCAAAAACATGGTATGACACACTTGTACAATATAAAATGTACAACACACATACAAAATAATCTCCAACTCTTTTAAATTTCAAAAAAACCCTTCAAGGATCGCTTAGGGAAAAGGATATGAACTCAACAATACCCATAAAAATATCTTTAAACCCTAAGATAATATTTGATGATTTTTGCAGTAGGTAGTGGAAAGTGTCCAAAGTGACATCTACAACTTTGATAGTTGTATCCCTATTATGTATTACCTGTAAGTATGTTGATTTGATTTCCTCCAGTGCACCTTTGATGTGTTTCAAATCAGCGAGGGAAACCACCTATTCATATTGGTTCCTAGGAACCTTATGAATGATGTCCTCGAGCATCCTCTTAGTGTCATTAGTGGTGGGATGTGCACTTCGTCTTTAGTAGACACTATGAGTTGGTTCTTTCAATTCTTATCCAAATTTTCATGGTCATAAATATTATGCTGACTGCTACTACAATTCAAACAAAAATTAGAACTAACCTCATGAATTTTAGCAGTGTCTTCCAAGCTTTTCCAAGCTTCATGTGCCTCCCTATGTCCATCCTCATCAAACTCATCATTCACACAATATGAAGATGAACTACAATAAATGTTAGACCCATCATTCATCAAGTCTTCTTGGCTACCTTGATGAGATGAACTATCATGATAATATTATCTATGATCAGCAACAAACTCAACTATGTTATGATTGGAAAAATCAAGTATAGGCTCATCGAAAAAGACTGCTATGAAACCTGTAACATCACCATCATGTGCATTATGCCTGTTTGATCCTAACTACAAATTACTTTGTGGATCACCCAATAATATGTATATCTTAGGTGCATACATCATAATGGGTTGGGTTCGAGAATACAACCCATGTTCATCTATACTACCATCACCAAGATGTGATGGGTAAATGTCAGCTGGTGCTGAATATGTGTCCTCATGAAGTACAATCTCATCATCTGTATGTGCAACCCTATCTATTGGATCAACCTGTGAATTTTCCACACCTACATCATGTGAATTTTTTTATTCTATCTCTTCTTCTTCCCAACTCTCATTGTTGTCCAATTAGACTCTCAACTTCTTCTTACACCTTCTTACAATAATGTCAACCAATCTATGTGTTGTAGAAGAATAAACCTTGTCCTACCTCCAAACGACTAATAACAATGTTAATAGAGGCTATAGAATAGAGTCATATTCATCAATGATTAAGGAAATGATGTCCTCCATGTCACAATTGAAAGCACGAGGATACGGAAGCAAAAAGGAAAGCGAATATGCGAAATGCAAACAAAAACTGGACAATGCTAAATCCTAGAAACTTGAAAGTGCATGAAAAGAGGGAAAAGCACGAGCGAATCGAAATGAAACAAATAGGAATAAAGAAGACAGCCCTTTTTATTGATATGTTTCAAACTCGGTTACAATGTGCATCCTCCCCTTCCAAGGGCTAGGAGCGTTTAAGCATGAGTTCTTGTTACATCCATGGGTGCCTTTCCTTCTTCCGCATGCCCACATGAAAAATGGGTGGACCAAAACATCGTCACCGATTGGAATGATGAGTCTTGACTCCTCGTTGCTCCTCTGATGTCTAAACCCTATGTTCAAAGGAACAAGAAACGGTCAGTAGCACCTGTGGATGAAACAAAGCATGCAATCCCCAAGCCTACGATAAGTAAATAAGAAAAATGAATTAAACTATGACTAAAACAGGTCCAAATGCTCTAAAATTTTTATAGGGGCATCCAAATACCACCAAGAAGGTTCTACAAAAATAACAGTCGGGAAATTCCTCACCAATTTGAATTCGCTCCGAGGCGGGACGAATTCACCTACAACAAAACGTCGAAAAGATACTATCCCAATGTCCTACCTAGGAAGCTCCAAAAGACCTACAAACTTGGGATTAGCTAATTGGGGGCATTTTGGGAAGACCTAGATGGTCAGATTTTCCCAATTTGGCATCCATAAATGGGAATTTGATGATGCTACCTGCAGATTAGTAAAAGCGAACAAAGCTAGAAATATGATCAAAATTGCTCAAAACGAGATGAAATTCGAATGACAACCTATTTAAACATCATAGAATTGAATGCAAAAATGAAAGAAAGCAAATCTGCCATGAAATTCCCATCACTCCGAAAGGGGGCGATTAGGATTGTGGTAGTGTGGGAGGGGGTGCCCATGGGGCAGGCCGCCCGTCGTTTGAGGCCTGATTTCGACACCAATCCACTTGGGATGGGTCCAAAACCTCTTGTGTGGTATTTTCGGTAAATTTGGTGGGGTATTGTGGCCAAATGTCATGTTTTGGGATCAAGATTTGTCCTCCCAATAGTCACCCAATGACCTCCCTTCTAAAGGAGATCAAGGATGTGAAAGGCGCAAATCCAAAAGGTGTGAGATGTGTAAATAAAATGATAGCACTTCGTTGCTCTAAAATGCTACTTCTCTCCATATTTTGGGGTGAGGAAACTCACCAATTTATAGACCTGGAGGTCTCTTGAAATGGGCATGCAAAGGCACCACTTGGCAATCATGCCTTCCCAGGGGGAAGGAGATTCCTCCCTGAATAGGGACTTCATGACTGACCTTACAGATGCCTCTAATGCTTGAAAACGCTCACCCATACTCCCATGCGATGAAGGAAGCGTTGGGTGGCAGATCCGAGCTACCATTTGTCAAGATTTGACTTTTTGCCCGTCAAACCTGCAATTCACCCCACCCCGGAGCGAATTTAGAATTTGTCCCTAGGTGGGGCGAATCCTAGTTTGAATTCATCCCAAGGTGGGATGGATACTGAGCAAAGTGCCTGAATGTGCCAAATTGATCTTTGACCTTTCAAAACTGCTGTGAGAGTGGTTAGGACCACTGTTTGACCTCTGGGGGCTGCCCTTGGGGTTGTGTGTGTCAATGCGATCAGTTTATGCAATCACATAAACATATTGGTGTTGTTTTGGTGTCTACAGATGCCCCTTTTTGGGATGCACTATGCATGGCATAGCGCCAAGCAAAAATAGATAACCAAAGCACTAATGATTAGATTTTCTCAGTATCCTAACCAACTTTTGATGCCCCAAGTATGGAAAGGGCATGCATTCTTGAATCCTTGCTTTTGACGGGCGAAGGAACTCAATTCAAGTGTTAAACCTTTTTCGGTGAGATGTTACTTGATCTTGGACATTGATCGGTCATGAATAGGCAAAGGGCACAACCTTTTGTCTGTGAGAACCTTGAGTTCATGATTCACGAAATGCCAAGTGATTTGATCAAGTTGTGATTATTGCTTGTTTACTGCCCCAAGCAAGAGCGTAATTGTCTTTGTCAATGATTCTTTGAATGCATGTCGTTTTCCTTAATTGGGTGTGTATTTGTTGATTGGTGACTAAGTGTGACTACCCCCTCAAGCGACGAATCGATGAGGGAATGACTTTCATGAGAAAAGCAACGAGTCGCTTGACCCAAGATGACTTGTGCAAGGGTGCCCTTAGATGTTTTAGCGTTAAGTGTGTGCAGCTTTTCGACATTTAGACCTATTTTTGGTGGGTGGTAACCCTTTTTGCGATGCTTTTTGGAGCTGAAATTGGCAAAAATTCGTCCTCCCGTGGAGCAGTCCGGCTATGGTAGCCTTCTTAGGGAGTAGGATAGTGACAATTTGTAACCCCAACGTCTATTTTGCATGCCCGGGATGTCAAGTGCAATAGCACTCTCATCGGGCAAGTTTATTAGCTGTTTTAGTGCATTTTTGTTCAATTTTTGTTGTTTTTTGAAAATTTTGCCCTGAATTCATCCCAGGGTGGGACGAATACCAGCTTAGTATTTGTCCTAGGGTGGGACAAGCGCTAACCAGAGTGCTCGTCTTAGGTGGGAACGAATATAAGCTCAAAAGGCCTATTTAAAGGTCAAAACTAGGGTTTGGGCTCATTTGCATTCGAATTTTCTTGCGATTTGGAGCTCTAGGGAGGAGGAGGTTAATTCTGCGAAGCGAAGCACTACCGAATTTCTCCTAACATCATGAGTACACAAACCGGATCAAGCGACGGAGCCAAAGCGAGACCAGTAAGTTCTCCCTAGTGTTATTGCTTTTGTTATACGTTTTAAAACTGCAAGTGTTTTGTTTAATTTTCTTTGTGATGATGTTTTCCAAAATTTAAAATTGAAACACTGAAACTGAACTGAACACAACCAAGACTTAGTTTACAACTGAATGACAAACGTAGTTAAAACCTAGGTAAAGAATTGTTATTTTTATTTTAACTAAAAACCCTAGGATAAACTGAACGTAAAACCCTAGTTCTTAGGTTGAGCTGGTCAGTTTTAAAACGTAGGTTAAAACCCTAGGTTTAAAACTATTATTTTAATTTTGTTTTGTTTGTGCAGACTTTGTCAAGTTTAACTTAGAATACAGAATTCGAAGACTGACAACTAGACTGACAAATTATTGTGTTTTTGTTAATTAATCAGTTAGAGTTTAAAAACCCTAGGGCTGACAAAAATGTTTTTTTTTTTTTTTTTGAATTTTGATTTGTTTTTTAATTTATCAGTTAAGATTAGAAACCCTAGGACTGACAAATTAATTTTTTCTTTTTGTTGTTTTGTACTTGTTTTTGTGATTAATTAATCAGTTAGAGTTTAAAAACCCTAGGGCTGACAAATTAATGTTTTTGAATTTTGTTTTGTTTTTGGCTGTACATTGGTAGGCAATGTTGTATATTCATGTTATTGTTGTACAATTTTTTTTTATGATTGTAATGTTTTTGTGTTGTTTTCTATTGCATGTTATGAAGAGTCGGTATCGTGTATCCACTACTTTTGCTGAAGCACGGGGGGCGCTAACTGTGGTTGACTAGGAGTGGCTTGATGCCCTTGGGCTCAAGCAGGTGGCTCGACTAGAGCCTGTGGTCGGGGATCGGGCCTACCTGACAGCCCTGAACAATCTGTGGGATCCCCGGACCAACACCTTCCATCTCCCAACAAGGGAGATGACATTGACCTTGGAGGATGTCATCGAGGATTCAGACGCGATGATCGACGTCCCAGACGTGGATGACGTCGGGACTACCGTAGAGTATGACCAGTGGTGGGTACTGCGGTGATGGCGGGGAGAGGGGCCACTGGGAGGCACGGAGGCGATAGCAACGGGCGGGGAGGGTGTCGAGGCACTAGGAGATGATTGGGGAGCTCCTCGGGAGGATGCAGACATGGTGGAGGTGGAGGATGAGGATGTGGATTTGGGGGTTCTGGATCAGCCGGAGATGCAGGACATCACGGAGCAGTGGGAGCCAGAGCAGGCTACTATTCTAGAGATGCCCATGCCTCAGGCGGATGCGGAGGACACAGAGTCTAGGTTACATGCTGAGAATGCACGGTTGGAGGGGCTATTGCGGAGGCGTGATGAGGAGTTGGGGGATGCGCTACAAGAGAGGGATCTCCTGTGCATGCAGCTGGCAGAGCGAGAGAATGCATTGGCTGCTTACCATCGATAGGATGGGGGTACTGATGCTACATGGGAGAGGGATCTCCTACGGACGCAGCTAGCGAAGAGGGATAGGGCTTTGGTGCGGTGCGAGGAGAACTTGGCGATGTATCGCCAGTGGGAGATGGACTCGGTGCGGTAGCGATTAGAGCTAGAGGCAGAGATTATCCACCTTGGTGGGTGGGTCCCTACATTTAGCGTAGGCAGATCGTTGCGTCACTTGAGAGGGAGTGAGACTAAGCAGTCAGCATCCTCTCGACGCAGGCGACTGGATGAGGGGGGTGAGTAGGTGTGATGCGGGGGCTAGCAACAGCCGCCTTGAGGGGTCTCATAGGACCCACACCACGGGGGGTAGTTCCCATCGCACCGATCCTATGTGATCATGGTGGCCGACGCCCTAGGCTTGGGGGTTTTTGAGCTTTTGGATTTTTGCGGGGTCAGATGACCGATTATTGTAGCCTACGGGTATTTTTGATGATATATATAGATGACTTTATTTTGTTTATGCGAGTGATGATTTGATTTTATGCATGATGAGTGATGAGTATGGATGTATGCATGTTAATTTATTTTGATGGATGCATATGTTATGATGAATGCAAATGTTTTTTATTTATATGTGATATGCAAATGGAATGGATGAATTGAATTTGTGTTGTTTGGCGAGGGCACCATAGACTGTTTAGAACTTTGTGGTTTTTTGTCCTAGGCGATTGTTGTGGTAAATGAATTTTCATGTATACATGTGGTTTTTGTATTTTTTGATGGCAATGCGAGGATGAAAGGTAGCGCAGTTGGTTTAGAAATGTAGCTGAGGTTTTCTGAGACTCAGACGGTTTTAACTCACTAGCCACAACTGTACTTTATCTTACAAGACTTTTGAACAAGGTATGAATCGGACTTGTCTTTGACCAAGCTATTTCACATCCTTGTGTGTGCAATTGAGTTCATTTATGTGGTATTTGTTAGGATACCGCCAGTGCTAGATAGGTCGTCAACCAAACCTATACTGAGGATCACCTAATTAGCTCCACTAACTCCTTTGTTGTATTTAGTCAGATTAATCTGTCGTGCTATCTAGGATACCATAAGCTAGCTCATCCACATGCAAACATTGATCTGTACACGAGTTAATGTGATAGATATATCATCATGCGGGAGGTTTACCACCAGTGATCGATAGGCTATCCACCAAACCGATACTGAGGTTTGCCTCATGACCTATCGGAATGCTGAGAGTTCCAGGGATTCAAGTTCGACTCCCTTATTTTCTTCAATTGTATTGGGATACTTGCTCGTTTGTAGTGATAAAAATCATTGTTTATTTTTATATATTTTTCTTTTGAGCAAGGGATTTGGATTTTGAGTGATAAGAATCACTATTGTATGTGCCTTTTGATGTATGCACTCTGGTGGTGATGTCAAATTTTTGGAGTTTTGACTTTTTGCAAAATTTTGATGTTTGCAACTTTTTGAGAACTTGGGATTCTTGGGGAATTGGGTAGGGAAGATGCTTGTCCTTTTGCCAACTCTCAGCATTCTTGGGGTCATTCGCATAGGGGGATGAGCAAGATAACCGTTTCACTTATGGTGACCTGGATTGATGTGCAGGTTTCATCTTTCGTTCACACAACTTGGGAATTTTTATGTGTTTTAATTTGTGTTGGGATGCTACGTAACAAGGTGTGATCCAAGTAGAACTCTACCTTCGTAAAATCTGTCTGACTTGGTACAGTATGTGGCTAGAAAGCTACATGACGACTGAAAGATGAAAACTCTTGATACATTAGAAGACCACTGACTCTGGTGTGGTAAAAAGTAGTGAATGACGTTTTTTTTTTTTTTGATGGGCTGCTTATAAAATGGAGAAATGTGGAACAAGATGGACTAGCGGAGTAATTACAGTCTATGGTGCCTTTGACCTGTAAGACCACAAATATGCAATGTATGGATGCGATGCTTAATGCAGCTACATATTTTTGTATTTTTGATGGATTGATTTTTGTGAATATGAAGATGAGATGCGAGAAGAGCTTTTTATTGATGAATTTGAGCATGCCTGGAAATGAGATGCAAATTTTTGTTGTTTTTGATGATTTTACTGTTTTTGAATTTTCTTATTTTTGACCAAGCGATTGTGGGAATCCTTGGGGCTTTTGGGATTGACCAAGCGATTGTAGGAATCCTTGGAGCATTTTGGGATTGACCAAGCGATTGTAGGAATCCTTGGAGCATTTTGGGATTGACCAAGCGATTGTAGGAATCCTTGGAGCATTTTGGGATTGACCAAGCGATTGTAGGAATCCTTGGAGCTTTTGGGATTGACCAAGCGATTGTAGGAATCCTTGGAGCTTTTGGGATTGACCAAGCGATTGTAGGAATCCTTGGAGCTTTTGGGATTGACCAAGCGATTGTAGGAATCCTTGGAGCATTTTGGGATTGACCAAGCGATTGTAGGAATCCTTGGAGCATTTTGGGATCGACCAAGCGATTGTAGGAATCCTTGGAGCATTTTGGGACTGACCAAGCGATTGTAGGAATCCTTGGAGCATTTTGGGATTGACCAAGCGATTGTAGGAATCCTTGGAGCATTTTATTTGGGATATGGCTCTCTTAGATATGGAATGGTCACAAATGACTGAACTTGTTCCTTAGGTGGGATGACAAACTAGAGTTCTGTTGGTTTTCTTTTAAGACCAAGTCACCAATCCGAAAGTCCCTCAGGTGAACTTTCATGTTGTAAGCTTTCTTAAGTCGCTCTTGATAGATACGTAAATGCTCGAGAGCATTAACGCGTCGTTCGTCAAGCAACGTAAGCTGGTCTAACCGGGCCTACCACGTAGCGTCATCATCGATGAACTCTTGCATTGATATGCACAGGGAAGGAATTTCCAACTCGAGAGGCATGACTGCCTCGGAGCCATACACGAGCGAAAATGGAGTTGCCCCAGTGGGCGTCCGAATGCTAGTGCGATAAGCCCACAGGGCAAGTGGGATCTGGATGTGCCAATCCTTATGACTGTCTATGATGGTCTTTTTAAGGATGGCAACTAGCATTTTGTTTGACGCCTCTGCTTGCCCATTTGCCTGCGGATAATAGGGTGTCAAAAAACTATGCTGAATTTTGTACTTTGTGGTCAAAGCATGCACGTCTTTGTTCTTAAATGACGTCCCATTATCCGAGATTATTTTGGATGGAATACCAAAATGACATATGATGTTATGTAAAATGAACTCCACAATGCGGGGTCCTATCGTAGAGGTAAGCGAAACTGCTTCCACCCACTTGGTGAAATACTCTATGGCCGTTATGATAAACGTGTGACGACCTGACGATGCAAGGGAGATCTTTCCAATTAGATCGAAGCCCCACTATGAAAATGGCCAAGCGGACTGGACTGTCTGCAAGGCCTGGGAAGGTACGTGCATCAAATTGGCATGATGTTGACACTTCATGCACTTCCTGACATATGCGCAACAATCTCGCTCTAAAGATGGCCAATAATAGCCCATGCGAAGAATGCGCTTTGCGATGGCCATACCACTGAAGTGGCCACCACATGTACCATCGTGCGCTTGGGCGATCGCCCAAGTGGACTCTTGCTAGTCCAAGCAACGAAGGAGGATTCCTTCATAGCTGCGACGGTACAAAATGTCTCCTATCAAGACATACTTAGCCACTTTTTGCTTGAATGCTCATTTTGTGGCATGCGTCAATCCAAGCGGGAGATTACCTAACTTGAGGTAGTCCCTAATGGGTAAATACCAATCCTGCTGATCGGAAGCCTCGATGGTATGAACAGCCAATCCCTCTTGAAGTTCATCCCTAGAAAACGTTGAGCGGGAGAGAACTTGTAAGAATAGCATTGTGTTGCTATTAATGGGAGTAGGGGAGAACAAGGACCCCCAGTTGGCATGTTTCAAATGATCGTGGATTCGAGAGAACTTATCCGAGGATGGTTCAATCTGGATCATGTGGATTCCAAGGCGAGGTCTCCCCATGTCCTGCATGAACTCTAGCATGGTTGTTGCTACAACATTCCACACTAGATACTCCCCCAAGCCCGTACTGGCCATTTCAACAGTAATTGTTGGCGATTGAGAGGGAGGGAATGGAAGCTCTTCCCGAGTCCATTCCATGTTGGGTGGACTAGGAGCCTCAACTTCCATTGTGCTAGGCATCTCTTCGGTAGAGATGGTTGATATTGTTGGCAGCGCCTCTTCTAGGGGTTGAGCCTCTTCCAGGGTTTGCTTCCCTTTGTCCTTCTATTTAGCCATGATAGGTGGCATTGGTGGTGAAGGACCTGACGATGAAGATGCACCTGGTTGGGGTTTTGATGGATTTATCACCAGTGGTGCTTGCGGCATCGGACCCTGTCTAGATGGATTTAACTAGAAATCCAAGTGCGTCGATGGGAGGGTCGATTGCGGCATCAACTACATCGCATTGCAATATTTGAAGGGTTCTAAGTCCGTCGGGACTACATGTACTTCCCCTTCAAATGCATACTTCAAACACTAGTGAGCTATCGAAGGGACACACTTCATGTCCCTAATCCATGGCCACCCTAGCAATATGTTATACGCCATCTCGCCTTCCAAAATATGGCACAATGTAGGTATCATCTTTTGTCCTACTTGAATGGGTAGAACAATTGTGCCAACTATCGAGCATATCGCATCATTGAATGCTCGTAGTAAAGTGGAAGCCGTGATGTGAGAGGTCAGCAACTTCAAATGTTTCAATGCTGCTGTGGTAATGATGTTACTGGACAAGCCAGTGTCTATCAACACCCTCTTATACAGGATCCCATTGACCCACGCGATAACGTGAAGGGGTGGATCTGCCATGTCATCAGACACTCATTTAACTTCATCCTCTCGGAGGGTGATGACTAGCTCCGTGCATCGTTTGACATGTCCCATGAAGTTGTTGAAGGAATTCGCTTCGTGGGGCTGCAACTCGATGGCTTTCAAAATCTCCATGAGAGCCTCCCGATGGGGCGTTGATTGTTGTATAAGCTCATATATGGAGAGCCTAGCCGACGTGGTCCTCAAACTCTACGTGAGTTTGGTCCGAATCGTGGCCACGGGTCTAGGCGAAGGTAGCTACATGGGGTGTTGTTGAGGTTGTGACGTCGATGGAACCTCTCTTGTGGCTGCCTCGGGGGCAACTCCTGGGTATTTCTTGTTCCTAGTCACTATGCTTATCATTCCTACATACCCTTGCATGGGGAAATTCTATTGCACCTCATTGACTTGAAGGGGTTTTGCCTATGCCTCATGGGCAGGCAAGGGGTCCTTGAAAACCCCCATCTCGCTGGTTGTTTGGCGCTACGGGGTTGTCCACTGCCAATGTCTTATTGTCAATCAGGTCTTGTATCAATCCTTTGAACTTCCAACATGCATTCAGGTCATGTCCCTTCCGCCTGTGGAACCTACAATACAAGTCCTCTCTATATCCCTTAGGCTTGGGAGCATTAGGATCTATGGTTTGAATCTCTGGAAGGGTGATCAAGTTCACCGTTGACAAGCGATCAAATAGGGAGTCCCTAGACTCCGTATAAGGTGTGTACTATCGCCTAGGGCAACGCTGCTAATTTTGCTCCTACTTTTGATTTTCTCTTTCATAATTGTTAGGAGGCACTGCCTGATAGTTAGCCTTTTGAGGCTATATTTCTTGTGCAGGCTTAGGGACATTTATAGCAACTTGATTAACCGTAGCGGGTTTTTGTTGCGTAGTCCCTGTCTTTGTGTTCTTGTTCCATTCTTTCTTCTTAGGTTTGGCAATTTTGCCATCCTGTATCTTGATCTCTTTGATAATTCTGGCTTGCACCAGAGCTTCCTCTAAGGTGGCATATTGTTGCAGCTGCAATAGCACAGAGATCGATCTCAAACAACTTCGTGAGAACATTTGTGTAAGGTCGGACATAGGGGGAAGGTAGGGTAGCTTGGAAAGCAGAGTCCTCCATCGATTCCCGTAGGCCACCATGGTCTCTTCCTCATACTTCCTAAGGCTGGCCAGGTCACTTAGTGACACCTTCTTCTTGGTGTTGAAGGCGAAGCGTTCAAGGAACGCATCCACTAACTGATCCAAGTTATTGATGTTGTGCTTCGACAATTGGGTGAACCAATCCGAGGCAGGGCCCATGAATGTGGTTATAAATGTCCTTAGCAACAGCGCATCATTGTCCTGAATGCCAAAGCATTGGCTCAAGAATCTTGTCACATGCTCTTGGGCATCCTCTTCACCCTTAAAGACTGCCAACTGATGCAGCTTGAAGTGTTTGGGGTAAGGGGGTGCAGGCACTGACGGATGCACAGGATGACTACGGAGTTGGCGTAACATGGGCTTTTGGGGCCCAAAAGCTTTGGTTTCCATAGACTCCAAATGCTCTAGCAGCGCTTTGTATGCATCGAAATATTTAATCTCTTCCTCTTTAGTTTTCTCCCGTTGTGGGTTGTGGGAGACTTGAGGCCTATGGGGGGTGGCCGGATAGCAACCCCTCCGCCTTGGTAGGGCATTTCGGCCCGCTCTACTTCTTGTTCATACTCCTCGTAAACTTCTTGAGGAGTCTCTAGGCGAGACCTATGACCCTGGGTGGGTCCCCGCGGAGGGTACCCATCGTTGTTCCGGGGAGTGGCCTCCCTCTCAGGTCTAGGGGGTCTCGGAGGCAAAACTTGATGAGGTCACGGAGACCTATCTCGCACCAAGGGATTATGCCTCTCATATGGTTCTCGCTCTTTGGGTGCGAGGGGTTGGAACCCTCTCAAGTAGGTTATGAAGCGAGCTCATCTTTTTGGCGCTGAATGCGCTCCTTGCTAATGCGGTATAGACGCTCTAGCTGCTACTGATCTTGCTCAAGCCGTGTGACCTAGGCTTGGCGGGCGGCATGTCTGGCGACTGCCGAGTCAATTTGGTCCGCCATCTTGAGCCTAGGAGGCCTGGATGCCTCTCCTATACATTTACCTTGGTCGTGATGATCCGAGATCTCAATGGGTTGCTTCCCTCTGTCGAGGTTGGCGACATTTACCCGAGGCTCTGGCCTCAGTGGGTAACCATGGTATCTAGCAGGTGCAGAAGTGCATGGCTCCCGCGCTATACATTGCTCTCGAGGAATGTGATGGTCTTCCTCGTACTCCCTTTTGTATGTGTGAAAGGGGTGGGCGGAGTTAGCTCACCCTGTTTGGAGAGCCCTACGCTCTGGGGTTTGTCTATTGGTTCTAACAATGATGGGGGGCAAAGGAGGGACGCCATAGTCATGTGGCCTCTCCTCATGGACACTATGTCGCTCTAGCGCTTCATCGCATGGTGGCCACTCATATCTAGCTTCTAAGGGAGCTTTTCTGTCTATGTTGAGTGCCACGTGTAAGGATTCTTCCTGAAAGGGGCTGTGATGAATGGGCGTGTCCCCCAGAGGGGTGTCCCTATAATTCCACCTTGACATGGAATGATGTGGACTCTCTTGTGGGTCAGGCCACCAAGGCGGTATGGCCAAGTCCTTAGGACTATAGTGGAGGCGACTCGTGCCCCCTCCTTGTACACTTTCCACAGCTTTTGCCCTTGATTGGGCTTGGCTACGGGTGTACACCATGGTGTTGCTCTTCTACAAGCTAAGCAGATTTTTATCTCTTTTATGATTTTTTTATGCTACACTTAAACAAAAAGAACACACACATACACAAACAGTGATTATCTCGTTTAAATATTGAGAGTGTGTCCTAAACCTGGTTTAGTGTGTTTTGTTGTTGTTTTTGAAGGTTTTTGTAAAGAATGTTTAAATGCAAAATGAGGGCTCTTATGACTCCCAAAATTGGTCGCCCCTTTGATATACCATTGCCAGGCCGATATACCAACCTCTCTATATACCCGCCCTTACATGAGGGAAACTATAGGTACGTGAGAGCAGATGGTACGTGGAACATAGGCGGTACGAAAGGGGAATCACCCTATTTATGACACCTACCATAGAAGACTTATCCTCGTGCGCTAGGAATCACCCCAGCTACACTCGGTCAGCTTTCGTCAGGATTTACGTCTAGCAACAGTAGCGATCAGGGTTTATGAATGCAATATTCAAGCCAAGGTGGTGATGAAATCCACCGTTGGTCTTGATCAAGGGCTAGAGTTTTACGACCAGCTCCTGAAAGAACAAGGATACGAAAGCAAAAATAAAAGCGAATATGCAAAATGCAAACAAAAATCGGACTCAACGCTAAATCCTAGAAACTTGAAAGTGCATGAAAAGAGGGAAAAGCATGTGAAAGCATGATATTCCGGAAGAAAGAAATACTAAGATGCAATGAAAACAAAACTAACTCGATGCATGAAATAGGAAGAACGTAATCAAATTGAGACAAAATATAAAGAGAAAGCAGGAGCACATCCCTTTTATATTAATTCCAAACTCGGTTACAAGACATCTCCTCCCTTTTCAGGGGCTAGGAGTGTTAGCATGTCTTGGTTACAATCGTGATTAGTAATCCCTCTTCCACATGCCCACATTTAAAATGGGCGGGCCAGAGTGTTGCCGTCGCTTGCGATAATGAATCCTTGCTTGCTGCTTCTCCTGCGATCAAAGAAACACAGAGATGTTAGTAGCACCTGCAACACAAGGATAGAATGTAATGCAGGATAACATGCAATTGAAAACGTAATGCAGGTGTAGAACGTCTAAAGCGTAATGTAAGATATATTCGCTAAACTATTTAAACAGTCTAAAACGTAATGCAAGATATATTCGCTAAACTATTTAAACAGTCTAAAACATAATGCAAGATATATTCGTAATGACTAATCGCTGCTGCCAAGCATCACCAAAATGCTGCTGCCTGCAACTTGAAACCTACAACTCTACCACCTGCAACTAATCGTTGCATATATACGACAAACTAATCGCTGCAACCTGCTACTCTGATAGAGAACCAAACATCTACAAAAACATGATAGTATTTGACATGCGGCTTCTGAAATCTGAATTAAAGCGTAATGAAGGATAAACACGCAATGACAGAATAGATTAATATGAAACTAGCAAAAATGTGTGGGGTGCCCAAGCGGGCCACCCCCGTTAGAACTTGATTACGGTGCCAATCCACTAAGGAAGGGCCCAGAATCTCTTAGGTTGAGTTGTCGACAAATTGATGGTTTACTGTGGTCGAATGTCTGGTTCTAAGGTCCGGATTCACCCTTCCAATATCCACGCGATAACCTCTTTTGCGAAAGAGATCACGAATGTAGAAGAGATGAATCGAAAAGGAATGCAATCGGGTCTTTGGTTTGGCAGCACTTTGTCGCTTGAAATGTCTGTCAACTTGTCTTTTTTTGTGTGGGAAAGTCCACCATTTTATAGACCCATGGGGTCTCTTTGGAGGGGCACGCAGGGATGCCACGTGGCGGCCATGCCTTCCCAAAAGGGAGGAGACTCCTCCTTGACTTGGACTTACATGACTACCCTTGTGACAGTCCGCTAACTGCCAATCTACCCACCTACACGCGCATGCACAGCAGGCGGCAATAACTGACTGTCCTCGGCTGCCACTTGTTTAACGTCCGCTTTAAATTATTTTAATGGCACTTTTAAATGTTTTAATGTCTGCCTTTGATTGGTTGAATTCCGCCTTTGATTGGTTAAGTCCACCTCTGATTGGTCAATTTCTGCCCAGGCGCAAATGCGAAGTTTGTCGCGATATCGCGACACTTCGGCCAAGGCTCTTCCTTGGGCACCGAAGTGTCGTGATATCGCGACACTTCGGCCAAGGCTTTGCCTTGGGCGCCGAAGTGTCGTGATATCGTGACACTTCGGCCAAGGCTTTGCCTTGGGCGCCAAAGTGTCGCGATATCGCGACGTCGTGATATCGCGACACTTCGACGTCGTGATATCGAGACAC
The DNA here is from genome assembly GCA_028583015.1 of Wollemia nobilis. Lineage (NCBI taxonomy): Eukaryota > Viridiplantae > Streptophyta > Pinopsida > Araucariales > Araucariaceae > Wollemia > Wollemia nobilis. Next base: position 256 of record JAQPPZ010002937.1, on the reverse strand, counting down.
TTCGGCCAAGGCTTTGCTTGGGCACCAAAGTGTCGCGATATCACGACACTTCGGCCAAGGCTTTTCTTTTGATTAAGGCTTCCTTTTGATAAAGGCTTGCTTTTGATTAAGGCTTGTTAAAACGACCAACTTTGCTTTGTTTACTTTTCGACCTTCTAAACTGCTGTGTAAGTGGCTAAGACCACTGTTTGACCTCTGAGGGCTGCCCTGAAAGCTGTGTGTGTCAATGCAATCAGTTTTTGTAGTCACATAATCG